>CM062812.1:861766696-867151656 GCA_031772625.1 Pinus tabuliformis
CTTGAAAATAGGAAATTTCATCGTATTTGACATATTGAACAGTGGCGGAGGTGGTGGTGGAGTGGGCAAAGGTGTATGCTGCGGAGGTGAAGGTGGAGGTGGTGTAGACAGATGAGGTATCCGCGGAAACCCTTACCTTATTAACTAGACAATGCTCTGTTTAGTCAATTTAGTGTTCCTAAATTGATGTCATTAATTGTCAACCCGGGGCTCGTAAGCTGATGAAGTGAAGGTGTACTATATGTACTTAAGCAACCTCTTAGAGTCTTTTTGTCGTTTGGGGGTGTTGTTTGTGGTTAATTTTATCTTCCTAAGATGGAGTGGTGATTTATAAACAGATGAGTGATGGTGTGTGTAAGGTGAGTTCTAGATGAGTGAGAGTGTGTGATTAGTGGTTTCTAACTACTTGCTGAAAAGGAAAAGCTTGAAAGAAATAAATAAATTAAAATGAACTGGAAGCAAAGAACCACTTTCTAATGGCATTAGACACCATTCATGCTGCTGCAAATAAAAGGTAAGAAAATCACTTAAAAGACCAATGATAATGTTTATCTCTTCCTAACTCTCTGCCTCTAACACATAGTACTGTGTAAGACACGATTAGGAAGTAGCTAAAGATAAGTCTAAGAAATGATAAAAATGATAAAATTCTACTTTAAAGACTAGTTATGATGTTCAGCTCTCTCTAACTCTTTGCCTCTAACACATAGTACTGTGTAAGACACGATTAGAAAGTAGTTAAGGATTAGTCTAAAAAGCACCCAAAGCCAGCTGCAAGTTATTAATATTCTGATCTCTAAAAGATAGACAATTTATGATAAAGAGATCATTCATATGTTAGCAAACCACTTTGAGAAATAAAACTAAAAATCAGCTATGAAAATAAAGTAAAGGCAGCAACTTGAATCTGTCAACTGAAACTACCACTAGATATTTAAGCAAATACACAAACACAAAATCAATCCCGGCTTAAAAACCTGCAAAAGAACAATGCTGATCAGCTAAAAAGAAAGGCTGGAAATGAAATAACAAGAAAGTAAATTACGCTGTACATGTTTCAACTAAGAGAAATGCTGAATAGAAATAAGGAAATGCTGCATATAAAATACATAAAATACTTTACAAGGCTAACATGAACAGGGGCCCTCCATTCATATCATCCAAAAGAGACTCAAGGAATTGGAAACTTCAAAACAGCACTGTTTCTATTACTCCATGTGCAGAAAAATACAGTCCAGAGTGCTAGAACAGCACTATAAAAACAGAGTCTTCGAATGCTCTAAATTAACAACAAGTTTATAAAATGCAGCAACTAAAAAGTAACCTTCAGCGTATGCAAACGCTAGTTTTATAGGCATCTGAAAGACGGCCTAATGCGTACAGCTAAAACTGGAAAACTAACTAACTGTCATGCGTAATTAAGGATCAATAACACGTCATAAGCCTGCGTGGATGAGCTGGAGGTTCTGGTCGTTATGGGCATTGAATCTAGAGTTGGATTATGTCCCCCACGGCCTGCATAAGACGGACAAGTCACCATTTGAACTGACGTGACCCAACAGCTTACGTATCACCGTTAAGCTGCCTTTATTGACCGTAACTTGACCCTCGTTGACCGGAGGTACAGATGACGTGGATGGCTTAACAGATAGCACAGGAACCTCGAGCACCTTGATTCCTAAGTGCCCATGTGGCTCATTTGGAAAAATGACATGTGGAACCTTGAGATTAACAAAAAGGCTGCGGGATCATCAGATGGCTGTGGAATCAGCAGATGGCTGCGGAATGCCTGTAAGTATGTCAAAATCTAAACAAAACAGTCACACATTAGCAAAATCCCTAAATCATGCTTAATGCCATCATATGTAATGATCTGGGTGAGTTTATGCAGCAAAATAGAGCAAAAGGGAGAGATGAGTGAGGGAAAACTGTAGGAAATGATGGATAACCAAGTGTAAAGTGGAGACTCTACATGCTCTACAGTGAAGCTTGTGCTGCTCCCTCGTTGTCACCTAGAGGAGGCTCGATCAATGAGCTATATTCAGGGCCTATTCTCTCTCTATCCCTAAAGAGATTTCCACTTCGTGTAGCTCCAAACATCAAGGTAATGGCATAACCCACTTTTCACACAAGAGCATCTTAATCCAAGTATTCAAAGATCTCAAATACTTACCTCATAGTCCCTTGAAAAAGCATCATTCTACTTCATTATAGTTGATCGAGGTATCGACCGCGTATTCTGTCACAATCCTCCTATGAATCGATCAAGCCAGTGATTGACAATGCATGCGAGCTTGTCTTTAGAAGCTTCCAATCTCCGTACTAGCTCCGAGGTCCACACTATTGGACCATCAAGCCTCCACATTCCTTGGTCGTCTGCTAATTTAGCAATCCACTTATAGTTTGATCGGGAAGGTGCAGAAGAAGATCTCGTGTATTTCTATGTACAAATATTTGTCCAACCACTCTTCTTTCATCAGGCACAGATTCCTATTCTCTTGCGCTGCGAATTCGTGTATCTTTCTATCCACCCACTTCTCAATTTATTTCTTGGTCAGATTCTAGTGATGCAACATCATACATCTCTTTATGCAAATCACGGTCCCGACAATGGAACCATTTGTTGGCTTAGTGAGTCCCGAGCTAGGTTTAGAGTTAGCTTTTCCAAACAAATCCCTACACTCCTGGCCCTTTCAACATTAATCCATGTAGCGCGGACTAAAGTCTCACCCGAAGTAGTATGGGGGGATGTTGGAACCAATTTTCCACACTCAGATATTAGTGTAATGTCATTTTATGCCCTAAATCTACCTTCACGCAGATCGATAAGCATTTATGGCTTATTGATATAACTCCATTTAATCGACCTTTAAAGCTCCGCGAAGATCTACGATTGTCTTTCGTGGACCTTGAATAGGTGGATCAACTACTTACGTGTATCAAAGATGACTTATAACCCAGTAATTACTTTGATCGTCTTAAGCGTTCAATAACTTCAACACACAACAAGATAATCTTCGTGTAAATAGTTAACAGTAATTGCATTCATGTAACAATATCAATCATGTAAAGTCACACATCAATACATCATTATTTCATAAACCCATTATAACATAAGGCGCATTCATATAAACAGAAGTAAAGAGATAACACAAGTATTTATGCAACAATCTTCTTTATTGATAATCAGTTCAATCTTACAGACTCAAGACTTCCCCGCGCACTCAGCTTCAGGGTCCACACTCTCAGCTTTGGACTCTACTCTAGGCCTATGCGCACACAGCTGCAGAGCCTTTCTTCTACTCTAAGACTTCTATGCTCTTCCTTCTACAAACCCATTACATTTGTCTCCTTCTCTATTGCTTCCCTTAGACATCCTAAGACACACCTATTTATACAATCCCGTGGTCCACGGACCATGGGTATATCTTCAAAGGCCAACTCAACCTACATAAAATAAGGGTAAAACCATTATGACACTTTGACTATCTACGCGCTCCACGACCATAACTTGTGGAGACTTTACATTTTATATAAAAACACTTGGGCTTGTGCCCCAAAACTTGGGCTTTTGCCCTAAATTTAACTTAGGGGACCCCATCCCAACACAAACCCCTACTAGCCATCATAGGCATTTTATCAAACATATCATCGACATGTAACCTACAAGTGTAGACCACAGAATTAAGTGTATGGATCTCATACTTATCTAAGAATCGCTATGAGCCATCATTCCCTCATGCCATTGGTTGCATTATCATCTATTAGGTCATAGACACATTATCCATTCATGTACAATTAAAAACACGATGAGAGACATACATAGCTGCTTTCATAAAATATGCATATAACTAGCATAATAGAAACATAATTATAATAAACATATCAGCCATAGAAATCCATATACACATCAGTACATTTACACATGAAAATCAAGGGAATGGATTTCTCATTAATGAATGCAATGAACCAACGAGGGATGGGACTACCACGTTCCACCCAACCTATTGTAGTAGCTACAACACCCTCGAAAATTTTGGCATGCATCCAATTTCGGAGCCTCCTTTGAGAATTTTACTTGTTGACTGCATGCACTTGGGTTCACTCCATGAGCTCGTGTGAGTCTTTGCCCCCACCTTTCTTCATCATTCCACCGAGAACTTTTGCATGTTGATGTCAATGCCATGCTTGCAACCATGTTCTCGTCATACATAAGGTCTCCACTTCATGTGTACATGTTATGTTCACTGTGTAAACATATGTCGCTCTCACTCATGGAGTCATATATATTGTCGTGCAAGTGTCATCACGGTCGACCAAAAATCAATCACAAGTGTCGTGCTTGTCAGACACCATCGGTTAGTCATGTTGAGCATGTTTTTCTGAATGGTTTGAGTCGTCTCATTGTCAAGTCATGTAAGTGTGTGTTGGCAAGTTCATGTATGCATCTTTTCACGCGCTCACACACTTCGTCATTTTTGAAGTTCCGACAACTGGATTCCCCTCTGACAGCCAAACCTTTACCCTAAAATTGACTCGATTGAATGTCACCTAGAACAATGCAGAAGCACCAAGTAATCCATTTCAAGTTGCGCTGCCCTCAAGCATATCAATCAACCTTCATGCTGGTCAACCAGAGAGTTTGACCTGGCAATCACCCTGAGACTAACTCTCATCAAAAATTATGCAATGGTTGCATACCTTGCCCACTCTGTTGGCTGAGAAAATTACATAGACATGATAGAAAAACACTCAGTGCCCATCCTTGTCTCCCTTAGAAACTTGTGTAGTTTTTCCAGCCAGCCCTCCAGTCAGTCGACCGACTGCTCACCTGGAAAACTGTGCAATTTTCATGAGCAAGCCCTCTGCTTCCCAACAGTCTGCTCAGCTCAGAAGCTATGCAGAGGTGATCAGCAAGCCAACCTCCCAACATCAGCATAGTTTTCCCCTCTAGCAGCTCCCAGTAGCTGACTTCCAGTTCCCTCCAAGAATTTTGAAGTTTTTGTTTCCAAGCTCCATTAGCTGACTATCAGTTCCCTCTATGAATTGCAAATTTTTTGCTACCAATGTCCCAGCAGTTCATTGCCAATTCCCTCTAGGAATTGTGCATTTTTTGTTACCAAGTTCCTAGAATCTAGCTTCCACTTCCCTCAAGGAATTGCACAGTTTTAGTTGCTAGGCTCTCGCTGCCTGCTCCTTCCAAAAATTGCGCAGATTTTGCCTACCTAGCCTTCCCGCAACCCAAACTGCTCCTCTCAAAAATTGCGCAGTTTTCTCTTGCAGTTGAGCCAGACCCCACGGACAACCACTGTCAATTTGGATTTCCCATCTCCATCACCCAGTGATTTCTGCACAATTTTCACCTACACTTCTTAGAGCCTCCATCCGAGCTCGCAACTCGCAACCTTGTCTCCTCTCCCAGTCACCTGCATCCGAAACGATCATGCATCATGATAAACTAGGAGGTTTATGGATTTGATTTTGTCTCATCATGAGTGACTACAGATACAAGTACATGAACAAACATGGCGTGATGATGGATGGGATGAACAAAGGGAGTACATGTAAAAGGACATGTTTTCCAACGGATGAACAAATGATGCACGCAAAGAGATGTGCTCACGAACAGATGATAATGCAAAGATGTGTGCACAGATGGACGACAAGCAAAGTGTAAGATGTGTTCACGGATGGACAGACAGATGAATATGCACTTTTCACGAACAGACGAACCTATCAACCATGCTAACATACAAACAAGGAGCAACATGTGGAAGCAACATTAAGCGAACCCAACGACCATCGAAGACTCCATGCGCTTTGCCATGTGGAGGTGAAGTTGTGACACACCATGAGGACATCCATCACCCAACAACAGTGCAAATCGACATGCACACCAGCAGCAACACAAATTTACCATCATTATCATGTCGAGTCATGTCATGAGTCATGTCGTCCACATCTCTACTATGGGCCATATTGTCAATCAATGTAATGTAATGTGGAAATCCAAGAGACCCACTTGTCATATGAAGAGTCATGTGAAGTTGAAAGGTCATGGAAGTCAAACAGTCATGAGGGTAGTCAAACAACCACAAGGGTCAATTTCACCCTTGGCTATAAATACCCCCTCATTTGTACATGCAAATGACTTTTCACCTAGGCTCCTCCCACATAGAGTTGAGGGTATGTAATCTTTTCTTTGAGGAGTAAGTAGTGGCTCGAACACCCCGCCCACGGGGTTAATGATGTATGGTGTAATGATGTTTCTTGGAAATTTTGCTTAATTCATAAGCCTACTAATAGGCCAACTCGTTTTCACACATGTATTGTAAATTTTGTAAAACTAATCTTGAACACTTGTAATGCATGTTGCTTTAACCTGTGTTTAACACTTGAACTCGTTAAGTTGTTGTAATACATATATACTAATGAAAATGTGTTGTATGAGCTGTTAAGATTGTCCTTCCCATGTTGGTTACCTCCCCGGACATTAGACAAACCTTTCACATAAACTTGTTATAACAATCGTCGCACTCGCATGGACTCCTCCGTCGTGTGTTGTATGTGTTATCTTTCCTTGTGTGTTGTGACTTCCACATCTGTGTGGACTTCTCTTCCAGAATATTTGCACATCCTGTTGTGTTGTGTGTTCCTAACAGAGTTGGGGCTTCCTCCCATCCGCCTTGGGACTCACTCCCATCCTCTCCATCTACAGTAAAAGAACCATTTACACAAGTAACACTAGAAATCACCAAGCACGTGAACCTCACTACTCAAAGACAAAGAATACCACTCTCATGTGCTAAAAAGAAAGAGTTGATGAAAATATTTAAGGTAATGGAAACCGGGCCATCATACCGTATGGGACTCCCACACCAAATGGTGTGAGGTCTAGTTGGGACTTCATACCGGGGTGATCCCATGAATGTTGGCAGGTCTAGCACCGTCAACACAACCATAGGATGGCTAAACAAAATCTCTCTTCAACCATTCACCCCTGTTCCATATTCTAAACATGAATTTGGGATCTTATAAAACACATCAATCAAAACTCGTCCAGGGATTCTAGAGGGCATCCACATCAACCCATTAAACATTGATTCCACCTCATGGTTATCCATCAAAAAACCATCATGAGATTAGTCTCCATCCAAGGCTTCCAAGGATTCCATAGTGTTTGTCACACCAAGACTTCTAGAACTAGTAATGCAACCCACAACTTATACAGGGTTTCCATAGAGTTTTTCCAACCAAGGCTTCCAGGACTAGTAACTCAACCCACCAATGGCTTCCAAATAATTTTCCAACCAACGCTTCCAGGACTAGTAACTCAACCCAAGCTATTACAGGGCTTCTAGATCATTTATTCAACTAGGGCTTCATGGACTAATAACACAACCCAAGCTAAGGAAACATGAGAACCAACAACAACTAAAACAATAAAAGTAACCTAGAATCACTGTGTCTATTCAATAAATTGCAAGGCTAGGCAATCCACTATTGATCTAGGCAATCCTCCATGCCAATGAGAGATCAAAACCAACAAACCACATGCATATGTCATGCATGCCAAAACTAGTGAAGAAATCATACATGAAACCTACAAGCAAATATGATGTAGTTTCTAATGTCAATGCCTCCTTGCACTTTCCTACTCTTCCTTCGCCTTCTTTCTCCAAGCATCCAAGTATGCCACACCCTCCAAGAGGGGTCCAAGAAAACTCTAAGTGTCAAAGAGTACAAGAGAGAGAGAGAGAGAGAGAATAATGAGAGAGCTCCAACATTGAACTGATAAAAGGTTACCAACTGATCCTCAGAAGAATTTTTATGAATGAGGCCTCTATTTTCTTCATTTTCCATTATTTTCCTTCATTTTCCACCTAACATGCAACATGTGACCTTTCACCTCCTTTTTCTCTTAATTTCCATTATTTTCATAAATAATTGTGCCAAAATACCATTTTGCCTTCCAAAGCCTTATCCATTGCCTTTGCCAATTTCCTTAGACATAAATAGCCAAATGAACACCCACTCCTGCCCAACATTGAGCTTCAAATAAGTGTCCCATCAACCGTGACTATTTATTTTAACTATATTACATGGAATTTTCATGAGGCTTGTTATAGAACCCTCCCCCTTGAGGGACATCGTCTTCAGTGTTCAATCACACATATACCTCAGCAACCTGCTAAAAGAATACAACTTGCACATGGAGCTTTATAACACAGCTCGATGTAGTATTTACAAGGAAATACCTACGTGAGACATAACATCATGACAACATACCACATAGTGGACATTTATAACACAACTCGTTATGGTATATACAATGATCATCTTGTTGAGGGCTAACTCCTATGACATCATAACATCATGATAACATAACCACATGATAGCATAATAACATGAAACCCATACCACATAGTGGAGCTTTATGACATAGCTAGTTACAGTATTTACATCCATACATGGGTGTACATATAGAAATGTTAGCAAAGTATATAGATATACCCAAAACATATGCCAAATCATATACCAAAACATATATCAAAACTTCATATAGCATAAATGAACCATCATAAATAAAATACCAAGCCACCATAAGCAAATACCAAGCCACCATAAGCAAATAACAAACCACCATATCAAGCTGCTTTGCCTCAATCGGCAAACAAAGAAGGATACATGCCCCGCATTTGACCCACCATCTCACATGTAGCTTCATTGGGCCCAAAGTGTTTGCATTGCACTTTAACTTGCTCGATTTCTCGGTTTCGGAGCATGAGCATATTTTTTGGTAATATACATTGAGGATCTGGTTGGAATTCTCCATCTGGATCCATCGACAATACACACCAATCAATTACATGATCTTCATCCTTAACATACTTCCTAAGAAAGGATACATGGAAACCATCATAGACTTTCATTGTCAAAGGAAGTGCAAGTCAATAGGCTATTGGACCAATCCTCTCAATGACACTGAAGGGTCCACAAAACTGTATTTCCAGCTTGGCACATGATCCAATCAGCAAGGATCTCTTCTTCAGTTTGATGCACAAGTTCACATGTTTCCCAACCTGGAACTCCTTGAAAAACATGTTCTTGTCTGCGTAACTATTCTACATATTCTCTGTTGCCTTTATATTCTTCTTGATCACCTACATCTCTTATTCCATGTCTACCAACATATTTGGTCCAATCAATACCCTACTAACCAAATCACTCCAACTGATTGGAGCGTTAAAACTCTGCCCATACAACACCTCAAAAGGACCCATCCTCAGTGACTCTTGATAATCTTTGTTGTATGTGAACTCTATCAAAGGGATATAGTATTCCCACTTCCTCTATTGATGCATTACATACATCCTCAACACATCTTCTAATATCCTCTTGTTGTGATAGGGTCCCTAGGGTCAATTTTGGGTTAGTTTAATCAATTTTTGAGTAGAGTTTTGTAAAGAATGTAAAGTCTCTGTGAAATGTGGAAGCAAGCGCGCAGTTAAGTAGGATTCAAAGGGGCTTTAACCCCTTGTAAGGGTAAGTGACATGATGGTTTTGAGACTCACCCATAGGCCACAGGCCATGGTATTGTAATAGAAAAGCTATTAATATTTGAGTCATAGTGAGTATACAAGCTAACTTTTGGTGAAGAACAAGTGTAAGGGAAAGTGCTAAGGCAGGAAAGCTATGTTTTCTTGTGCTTAGGTGAAAGGGGGAGGCTCCTATAGCTGAGTGTGTGGAGACCTTGGGAAGTCTATAACTAAGTGCATGGGCCCCTACATCTAGGTGCACAAGGTAGAAGAGTCTATAAATTGAATTTTGAATCTAATAAAGACCGTTTTGGACTGAATCTCTTACATCTATGCCTTGTTCTTAATTCTGTTTAAGTTTATGCATTGTTGCTTAATGATCTATTTTCTATGAAGTAAAGAGTATTCTCTGCATGAATCTATCAAATCTATAATATTTATGAATGAAATGAGTAATGAACTATTTTCCTAAAGGTAGTAACTAAATCTGTTATGATAATTGTTCGAATCGGGTAGATTTGTGCAAAGGAAGATATATGGTTATTATTTAATAAGTGAAAGTTGTGAGTCTACTTCTTTTAGGTCTGAGCAGCTTGATCGTAGACCTTCGTGAAGTTCTGGGAACCGTTTGATAAAGTTGTGGTAGAGGACCATAGGAAGATACATATCTGCGCGACGGAAGAAATGAGCTACACGAGCTTCAAGATACATATCACACGGTCTCTCAATGTAGAATCCTAGTTCTAGCATCCCCCCATACTGCATCAGGTGAAACTGTAGCCTCCGCTATGTGGGTTGTTGTCGAAAGGGCCAGCAATTAAGGTGTTGTTGGATGGCACGAATAACTGTGAACCTGGTTCAGGCCCCCTTAAGCCAACAAATGGTTATGTTGTCGAGACCGGGATCTATCTAAGAGATGTGTGATAAATGGTTTCCTACAAACAAAGAGATTGATAATTGGATTGACCGACAAGTGCATGCTTTTGCAGCTCAAGAGAAAATGAGCCCTAAATTATTTGAGCAGTGGTTGCAGATATATTTATACATAGACAATACCAAAAATTCTTTGTTTCTTCCCTGACAAACTACACGATTGGTTGTCTAAATTAGCGAATAGTCAAGGGATGTGGAGGCTTGACATCCCTATAGTGTGGACTACAAACATAGTGTGACATATCGAAGCATCAAGAAGAAATATTGTGTGGGTCGTGGATCATTGAATTGATTGCACACTTGGAAGTTTTGTCACTGAGTTCGCAATCGATAGAAATATCAGCTATAGTGAAACCAAATGTATTCTCTTTAAGGGACCGCAAGGTAAGTATTTGAAATCATTAAAGACTTGGATTAAAATGTTGTTATGTGAAAAGAGGGTTATGTAGTTACCTTGATGTTTGGGGCTAGCGAAGTAGAAATTATTTAGAAGAAACAAAGGATCGAGCTCAGAGTGCAGTCTGCTCATTAAACCCCCTTCAAGTGATGATGAAGGGATGGTGTTGAATACACCACGAAGTGTAGTGCAGTTAATTAAGTAGGGTATCACAAGGATACCTCATCAATCCACTCCACCTCCACCTCCACCTCCACCTCATACACCTACACCTTCACCGCCACCTCCACCTCTGCTTTCACTATTCAACATGGCAAACACGATGAACATGCCAGTTTTTAAAGGGATCAGGAGTGAAGACCCCGAAAAATTTTGGTTTGTTGTAGGAGCTGTATGGACAATGCGGCAGATTATGGATGCTAACATCAAGAAAGCACAACTAGTCACAACCTTACAAGATCGAGCATTGACATGGTACATCAATTACTGCACTGACAACCCCACCACAACGTTGGCAAAAACCCAGCAAGCTCTAAATAAGGAGTTTAGAAAGCCTAAGTCAGAGGCGCAGTCAATGACTGAGTTTAAAGAAATTAGGCGAAAGATAGATGAGACACCTTGGGATTTCAATTAAAGGTTGAAATGCCTGCTTAGGCAAGCCAATATGGTGATTACAGATTCCCAGCATCACGAGTGGTATATAGCATCGCTCTTACAGCACTTATGATTATCATTGTCATAACAAAAGTTAGAAATGCAAGTAGAAGCTTTAGAAATTGCGATGAAGCTGGAATATTCACCCACACAGGATACAAACCTTGGAGTGCAACAGATTCACTCACAGTTAGAAAGCCTGCACTTGGAGTTGTAGAGCTTGAAGAAAGGAAAGGAAGCCCAACCTGAGGTGTGCGTTGAAGTCTGGTGCTTGAAATACAAGATCCATGGGTGCAATAAGGACCATTGCCTGACTTATCAAAACTATATTATTGGGGAAGGGTCTTTAGCTAATACATTGACTACCAATACTTAGTAACAACTATATAAATCATGAACAAGGGTGAAACCTACAACTTCATCACACTATTTCAATGAAATTAAAAAAACATATATGGAATGAGATTTACAGAGGGGAAAAAGTACTACGCATTTCCATGATTGGAATCACCAAAGAGTTTCGTTAATCTTTGAAATAAGTCTCATTTACCAGTCCATTCACATTCGGAAATCTATAACTCAAGCCCCTCATGAACAACCTTCATAGAACCAAAGTGGAACCACAGAATTTGGACCACTGCGGGTGCATAATTCCAGAACTTTGTATTAAGTGTTTCCCCCCTATTTATATAGAGAAGGGGGAGCTTTGAATCAAAATTTACAAAGTATCTTAGCTAAGGGCCAGTTGTCTAATCGACTAGCTGCCTCAGCCTGCAATAGCTCTGCTACCTGTTAGCCTCCTGCTGCAGCAGGTTAATCATCTTTCATGATCGACATTTTTACATGCCAAATATGTCATACTTTACTTGTTGCAATGCTCCATATTTGCTACAGATGACCAGAGAAGTATCCATGAAGGTGTGCCAGTTTTAATGCTACTGCTTTGTTCCAGTTTTGATAAGTAATCCATTTTGATCAGTTTTCAGTTAAGGGTAGGCCAAACAGCTTAATCTTGACCTCCCTAGGTTTCAATTTCTTGTTGTAGAATATAGAGAATAACTCTCTGTCCAAACAGCTTAATCTTGGCAGATTTGTAGATAGGTAGAGAAACAAGGGTGCTCAACAGTTTAATCTGAGCCCCTGGATGCAATAAGTGTAGTTGTAGATAGGAGGACAGCAAGAAGAAAAGAACAAAAGGCTGGGTATGCTAGTTCAAGTGCACCCAAACCAAAAAGAAGAGAAAATGCTAGGTGAGTAGGTCAGGTAGGTAACTTTGTGGTTGCAGAATCATGGCTTGTGATCCAGTTCATATTTTCAAGTGTTATATCTATCATATCACAAGTTGAAGGTGATTTTTCTTGTGATCCAGTTCATATTTTCAAGTGTTATATCTATCATATCACAAGTTGAAGGTGATTTTTCAGTTGGAGGACTTCAAGAAATGCATGTCTAACTTCCCCTTCTCCCTCTTTCCCAAATCACTCACTAACTTCCCCTAAAGAGGTCAAGATCTGCTTGATACCTCTTAGATTCATCATTCTCCATATCATCTGCCTTGGTGAAGATCTGCTTCACTAAAGGAATGTTCACACTTCTTCTATCAGTCATTTTCCCCCATTGATAGCCTAAGACTTCATTCTTAGCGCTTTTTCTCATCATTATCATATTAACTACTAACCTTATTATGTAACTCCCTATCTCTTTTCCCTTCCCCTACTAAAACTATCTCTATAACTCCCCTATATACTTATCCCCTCCCCTTGGTTGAAAAATAACCATATACATCCTTGGGAATTGCTAAGTTTATCTGAAACTCAGCAAGAACCCTCATTGACCCCTCTAACCATCTTCCAAATGCAAAAGGACTCATTCCTTTGCATAGTTTACCTTCATATGTATAAAAATCATCTCTTTGGCCTTGGTTTGCCTTTATAAGGCATGAAACCCTCTTTGGCCACTAAACCCCTCTCAAAACCACATCACTTTCCCCCTAAGTGCCTTTGGACTCCTTCCAAGGCATAAGAATACAAAAACCATGCAAAAACCATGAAAAACCTTCAAAAAAGGATAAAATCCTCCCTTTTTGGCTATCGGACCCCTTCCGATGCCTTAGAATCCATGCCAAACTATAAAGGAACCCTTCTGATTTCCCAAAAGGCTTGGCAGTTCACAAAAACATGGGTCCAATATAATAAAGTTTCATTTGGACCTCCTCCGATGCGATATCGCTATCGGGAGGGGGCAATCATATGTTTAAAACATCATATATAACCCCGTTGTATCGCTCTGCCATCTCCACGTCCCGTCATCCGTCAGATCCGGGCCCTCCCATCCGACGGTCATCGGCGATTTCGGACCGCCCCCGATTGTCGTCCTTTAGCACCCGAAAAATGTCAGAGGGTGGTGTAGGGCCTGGGGCGCGTGTCAATTCCATATTGGATCGGGCGGCTTCCGACACAAACCGGCCCATACCAAAAGTGGTCCGATAAAACCGCTTACATCCAGTCCCTTTCCGCCGATGGGTCGGACCCGAAATAAAATAAACAGGGCCTGTATAACTTATCGGGTCCGATGGGTTTCGGCGTTTCTATGTGGCAACCCCATGACCCCACCGATAGTGAATTGCCGAGTTAATCTCAACCGCCCATTTAGGCCCAGAGATCAACGGCCCATATTTAATCGCATCGCTCCTATATGGCTCTGACCAGTGGAGCCGAAAAGTAATAAAGCATGACATAAAGGCATATCGAGTCCAAAAGGGTCCGCACTGTGTGCTCCTATATCCTGGAGCCGAAAAGCTATGAAGTGCAGCATATAGTATATCGGGTCCGCTTACCCATTTTTACCAAATCCGTCGATATGAAAGCTCCGATGGGTCAGACCCGATCTCCATAAAGAAAGAGACTATAAGCATTTCGGGTCCGCCAGGTTCATCGCTACTCGGAGGTTTTATGTGTTGGGACCAATGGTCCGCCTCGATGCGATTTAGCGCCAGCCGTTGGATCTTCCTTCACGCGATCCAACGGCCAGGATTTAACCTCTGCTACATTGCCGCTCCCGCCTATGTTTTTCACGAATTTTACATAGAAATTGGTCTTTTTCTGTGTGAAAGAAAAGGCGACATTTGTTCATATTTTCACATATATGCCCGCGCCCGGCTCCCGATAAGGGAATTCATGCATCCCTAAGCTTTCTGAGATCGCTCCAAAGCCCAGTTTTGCTTCAGATAGCCAGTTTCGGCCTCGGTGCAGTCAGCAGCATACAAATCCTCCTTTTTGCGGCATTTTTTGCAAGGTTTGATGCTATTTTTGATCGGCCAAGCGCCGATAGCATTCCAATGGCCACGGAAGCATTTGCAGCAGTTATTGTGCATTAAAAGGCAGAAGGGGGTGATGGGACAGTTTAAAGAGTATCAGCGGTGAGAAAAGGCCCAGATTTAGTGCCAAAGTGTATTAGAAGCGGCAAAGAGTATCAGTCTAGTTTCCAAAGCAGATGAAAGCAAAGCAAGCCCAGCAAAGTCAACAAAGCATCATTCAGCCATTAAGGCTCACCAACACTTCTTTTGTTGCTTTAAAGCCACCTAAAGGCATAGATGAAGGCTTTCAAGGCAGAGTTATTGCAGAGACAATGAACCCAGTCATATTTTGGAGCAGCGCTGCTTCCTTAAATGCGCAGTTATCACACAGAGGACAGCGCATGGCTCAAGGAACTCTTTTAGTCCATTTTTGAAGCTGCAGGACCGTGCGTAGCACTAAAGAGCCATTTTGATGAGGTTGCTCCCTCATGAACACCTGTTTTAGATATTTTATTGCATTTATTTCCAGCACAACTTAGCATTAGAAGCAATTATTGCATAGATCTCTTTTGAATTTGTTTTGATAGATATTTTGAGATATTTTCTCCCTTGACACCTGTTCAAGGGATGTTTGTAAATATTTTCTATTTAAACCACCATCTGCACTGTTTTAAGGGTTGGTTGGTCGATAACCTCCTCTAGACTTGCATTGTATTTCTGAGAGTCTCTATAATCAAAGATCGCTGGAATGTTTGGGAGATGAACTGACTGTTTTGTTTTAATGACTGAAGAGTGACTATGGAATCCTAACGCTTCTACATAGCCCAATAATTGTTTCTTATCTCTGTTTATAGTTTATATGTTTTATGCCATCATTGTTTCACTATCTAAATAGCAGAAAGAAAGAATAGTTCAAAGCTCACTTAGTTGTATTCTGTTCTCAATTTCTGTGATTTATCTATGTTTTCCTCTGAATTAGTCCTAAATATGAATACTAATTTTCTCATATTTACACTAGTTCCTTCATATATGAATGTTGTTTAGGAATCCTTGATTGCTCCTATATAAATGTTCATTCACCTTCCCTCTGTTAGTATAATGAGAGCTACCTAGTTGCCTTTCATACACTGACCTCCATTCCATCCTTATTCCAGATTGATATTGTTTTATGTGTAGCTATCCTACTCTGTATTCCTCTTGTGACCAAGAAAACGGAACAGCAAGCCTAATCCACGACTCCATGCCCAATGGTTTGAACTTCTCACACTATACATCCCAACTCTGTTTGAAAGAATCCTCCATCCCACCAAAATCAAAACAAAACCCAAGAAAATCATAACTAGCCTAAAATCAACCCAAAACAAAGCTAAATTATAAAGAGAGAGCCCTCTTTGATTGCAGGTAGGCTAGGACCTGCAGTCCAAAGATTGGTTTGTGGTTACCTCGGTCGTATCCTTTAAGGAGCTTTAAGGACAACCTGAGTGATAACATAATGGCGACTCCACTGGGGACAATCCTCAGATAATTTCACAAATCAAGGTGGAAAGCTCCACTGGGAAGGAACCAGACCTTCAAAAGTTTCTTTCTAACCCTTATATTCTTAGAAAAATCCCAAAAAAAAAAAAAAAAACAAGCCAGAAGCTGGCTCCCAGGAAGAATTCACGTTATACAAGGTCAAATCCAGACCCAAATCCTATAGCTTCCTTTGAAAATCCGAATTTGATCCAAAGAAACCTTAGGAAATTAGAGCTAAAGCAGGATTTTGTTGATTCTACTCCTGTGATAGTCCAGCCAAACTATGGCCTGTTAGGATATTCCGACACATAGGAAATAGTTAAGTACAACTTGGTCTAGTATAGAGTTAGGTATAGAGTTAGGTAAAGTATGTTTCTTTACCGTTGTACATTTTGTAACTTACAATCCGACGGTCACGATATGTAGTGATCCGACGGTCACGATATGTAGTGATCCGACGGTTCATTCTCTCCTCGGTATTACCGACACTTGATCCGTGGCTTGACATTCGATTGGTCCATGAATTCTATTTAAAGCGCATGGAGGGTCATTTGTAGGGTAATCCGTGCATGAGAGAAACATATGTAAATTTTCATTCTTTTATTAATAAATTGCCTGAAGTGGCCGCGTTCGCTCAGGCCGTGGACTGTTTCCCTCTTTGAGGGTTTTAACCACATCAAAAATACTGGTGTATTTATCTGTGATCTGGTTGTGAGCGGTGTCCTTTTGGTGTTCTTTCTGAGGAACTTACCCTGTAAATTCCTACATGGTATCAGAGCTATTTGAGGGCCGCGTCCGTTGGTGATCCAAATCTGAAGCCGGTAGAACTGCATCCGACTGCCGTTTCCTAGATATGCTGTTTCTGACTGCTTTCGGGCCAAGAGGACTACTCTGTTGTGTTCGGAGCATCTGTTCCAGTGAGGAACCCCTTTCGTTTCACGCGAAAAGGTTTCCGGTAGCCCTAGCTGTGTCATTTTTTAGATCTGGAGGTATATAGTGTTTATTTGCAGTTTACTGTTATTTTCTCTCTGCTTATTTCGGTTTCGGTTTATTTAGCTTTTTTTTTAACCAGATCTATACCTTTCATTTCTGCGTATGCTCTTTGCCCTGCGACTCTGTGCGATCTGGGCAAATCAGAAACAGAAACGAAGGATTTTTCTCATGCGTATGCTCTTTTCCCTGCACCTTAGTGTGATCTCGGAAAATCAGAAACATTGAGAAAAATATTTACTTTTTCGGCCAAAGCTAACTTTGAGCCGCAAGGTTCATTTTTTAAAATATTTAGTTTTTCGGCTAAAGCTAACTTCGAGCCATAAGGTTCGTTTTCTTTGCATGTCCGTGTTGGGTTTTGTGTTTTGTGTTTTGTAGGGAAAAAGAGCTTTCTCAAGGCAAGCACGCAACCCAAAGCACCCCCCCCCCTCTCTCTCTCTCTCTCTCTCTCTCTCTCTCTCAAATTTTTTGTATAGATCAATTGGTTCAAAGCTATTTTAAGAGAGTAGAGGTCTTGGGTTCAAGTCTCCATTTTGTGGGGGCAGACTTTTTTATTTCCGCACATTCCCGCACTTCGTCGGCAACTTTAACAATTTTTTTTTAAAAAGCCATAACTTCTTCATCCGGAAGCCTTTTTCAGAGCCGTTTTTTTAAACCAACCTAATTTTTCGAGATCTATCCATTGGAACACTTACTTTCAGCATCTTCAACTTCAGTTTCTATTGAAATGGAAAGTCAATACCAAGTTACCCTTGACAGCACCAACTACTTCCAATGGTTGTCCTACATGGAGGATTTACTTAGAAGTAAAGGTCTCTACCGAATAGCCACAGGCCAAGAAAAGAAACCGAAAGATGAAGACAAGGCTGCTAAATGGGAAAATAGACAAGATCAAGCATGTGGTTTGATAGGGATGTCTATTTCTCCTAATCTTAGATTCCATATTGCAGAACTTGATACTCCTCATGAAGCAATGGAACAAATCAATAAATTTTTTGGGATTAAAAATGAAATTATAGCCCATCAACTTGAAAATGAGTTGCTTACATTGGACCCTAATAATTTTTCTTGCATTGAAGATTTCTTGTCTAAGTTCAAGACCCTTAGATATCTTTTGGAAGGTGTTAAGGTTAAGAAAGAAGATAGTAATCTTATTTATTCCATCCTTACTAAGTTGGAACCAACCTACTCTGTATTTGTTTCCACCTTCCATTCTACAAGAGAAGCCTTCATTTCTCAAGGAAAAGACTACAAGCCCCCTTCCTTTGACTCTTTTTGTGATTCTTTAATAAGAGAACATGAAAAACTCTTACACCTTGGTCTTCTTAATCTTGGAAACTCTTCCAAGAAAGCGTTAGCCGCCCAACAACAACCAAATTCAAAGAATCCTAAGAAGTCATATCCTAAAAAGAATGGTCCTAAACCAAACAAGGGTCCTAAGCAATTTCAGCCCCAAAATGAAAAATCATTTCAACAAAATGATAAGACCAATAAAAACAAATGGAAGAAGACTGATAGACATTGCAATTTTTGTAATCGAGATGGCCACTTAGAATCAAAATGCTTTAAAAAGATGGAAACCTTGGAAGCAGCAATGAAGAAGCATAACATTCATTTGGGGCAATCTTCAACGTCAACTTCATCTTCAGGAATGGCACTTTCTGCATGTGGTTGTCAAGCATCTCGGTCTGGCTATGCATTAAATGTATCTTCTTCTTCTCATTCTCATGAGTGGCTCATTGATTTTGGAGCTTCTTATCACATGGCCAAAAACAAAGCCATGTTTTCTTCTTTAAATGATTGTAACACCAAAAATATATATGTTGGTGATGATAGATCTCTTAATGTTGTAGGGACTGGAACTATTCATCTAGACAATGGTCAGTTTAATGATGTATTATGTGTTCCAACCTTATCCTGCAACCTTCTATCTGTATATCAGATAACTCATTCAGGTGAAGGTAAAATCGTTGAATTTTCAC
Organism: Pinus tabuliformis; assembly: GCA_031772625.1. Taxonomy (NCBI): domain Eukaryota; kingdom Viridiplantae; phylum Streptophyta; class Pinopsida; order Pinales; family Pinaceae; genus Pinus; species Pinus tabuliformis. The sequence continues at coordinate 861,786,002 of CM062812.1, forward strand.
CTCATGATGTTGTAATCAAGGACTTAAAAGATCCTAAACAGATTTTGGCTACTGGCATTGCTGATGATTCTACAAGGTTGTATAAGTTTCACAACTTTGGGTCATCAAATATTCCCTCAGTATTTGTTGCTCATAACGATGAAGTGAGCAAACTTTGGCATGAGCGATTTGGTCACTTAAACTATCGCTCCCTTCAGCATCTATGTAAAGAAAATATGGTGACAGGTCTTCCTATGGTATCTTGCAGAGATGGTGTTTGTTCCGGATGTGTACTCGGAAAACATCATCGGGACAGTTTTGAAAAACGTGCCTCTTGGCACACCTCCGCCCCTTTACAACTTGTGCATAGTGATTTATGTGGTCCACTTCCAGTTGTGTCATTCTCTGGTTGCAAGTATTTCTTAACTTTCATTGATGATTTCTCCAGACGCACTTGGGTATACTTCTTAAAACTCAAGAGTGAAGTATTTGACACTTTTTTGGCCTTCAAGGCCTTTGTTGAAAAACAATCTGGACATCAAATTCTTAAGTTAAGATCTGATAATGGCGGAGAATATGTTAAAAACACATTCATCAACTATTGCACTGAGAATGGAATTCAAATGCAACATACTGTTCCATATACTCCACAACAAAATGGTGTAGCTGAAAGGAAGAATCACACCTTAAAGGAAATGGCTAATTGTATGCTACAATCTAAAGGACTTGGTCTTAGTTTTTGGGCAGAAGCAATTAACTGTGCAAATTACATAATAAATCGCACTCCTACTAAGGCTTTAAAGAATATCACTCCAGAAGAAGCATGGAGCTCAATCAAACCAGATGTAAGTCACTTTCGTGTTTTTGGAAGTGAAGCGTGGGCCCATATTCCAGATCAAAAGCATAAAGCTTTAGAACCTAAGAGTGAAAAATGTACTTTTGTTGGATATTCTGAAGATGTAAAAGGCTATAGACTTATTCCATTTAAGTCCAAAAATGTTATCATTAGAAGAGATGTAAAATTTGATGAAAATATATCGGCCTGCGAGCCTAGTCCAGCGGATGTGCCACCTCTCCCTATCTCTTCTACCTTTGAAAACATTTCTTCTTCAGATGATGAAAGCGAGGATGACAATCCTCCCCCACCATCTCAGGATCCTCCTTCAGCTCCTGAGCTTCCAAAATGGGTTCGTGCTACTCGAGATGCAACAGGTGATCTTGCCGGTGATCCTACAGATCAACGATGCACACATTCTCAGTTCGAGAGAGCCTCTTCTTTACTGGCTCAAGCTCCAGTAAATTATGATCCTGACACCTTTGCAGAAGCTTCAGGCCATCCAAATTGGGAAGCAGCTATGAATGAAGAATATCATTCATTATTGGCAAATGATACATGGGATCTTGTTCCTTTACCAAAGGGACGAAAACTTGTAAGATGCAAATGGGTTTACAGAACCAAGTATGGACCAGATGGGAAAGTTGATAAACATAAAGCTCGTCTTGTTGCTAAGGGCTTTTCACAGGTTGAAGGCATTGACTACACTGAAACATTCTCCCCTATTGCCAAAATGAACTCTATCCGCCTTGTTCTTTCCCTTGCTGCCTCTTTCAAATGGGAAGTCCATCAGATGGATGTTAAATCTGCCTTCTTGCATGGGTACTTGCATGAAGAAATCTATATGGAACAACCCATTGGCTTCATACAAATAGACTCCAGCCTTGTGTGTCGACTTAAGAAATCCCTTTATGGTCTCAAGCAAGCTCCTCGGGCTTGGTATGCCAAAATGGATAGCTTTCTTTTAGAATCTGGCTTTTCTAGGTGTCATTCTGATAATACTGTCTACACCAAGAGAGTGGGCAAGTCTCTTATCATCCTTCTTCTTTATGTTGATGATCTTATCCTCACTGGTAGTGATCCCAACCTTATAAACCATGTGAAGTCCAGCCTTAAAAAGAAATTTGAAATGACAGACTTAGGACACTTACACTATTTTCTCGGTCTTCAAGTCTTGCAATCCAAGGAGGGTATTTCCCTTTCCCAGTCCAAGTATGCTTGTGATATTCTTCGTCATTTTCACATGGAAGACTGTAAGCCAGCCCCTTCTCCCTTTCAGTCTGGAGTCAAACTTTCAGTCACTTGTACTTCTCCTGAAGTTGATGCTACCTTATACCGTCAACTTGTAGGAAAACTCTTGTATTTAACCCATACTCGTCCTGACCTTTCCTTTGCTGTTGGCCTAGTTGCTCGGTTCATGCAAAACCCCCGTGAAAGTCATTGGAAAGCAGCTAAAAGAATACTTCGTTATGTTCGAGGTACAGTTCAGTTTGGGATTCATTACAGTGCCAAAGCATCTCCTTTATTGGTTGGTTTCACTGATTCCGATTGGGCTGGTGACCCTGATGATCGGAAGTCTACTTCCGCTTATGTCTTCACTCTTGGTTCAGGACCTATTACATGGGCTTGTAAGAAACAGGGTGCCATTTCTCTTTCATCAGCAGAAGCAGAGTATCGTGGTGCTGTAGAAGCTAGTAAGGAAGCCTTGTGGCTTCGTCAGATCCTGTCAGAATTTGGCTTTCAGCAGCAGCATCCGACTACACTTTGGTGTGATAATCAAAGTGCCATTCAGCTATGCAAAGATCCAGTTCAACATCAGCGCAGCAAACACATTGAACTGCACATGCACTTCATCAGAAAGCTCATTCACGACCATGTTCTTGAAGTGCAATATTGTTCAACAGATGATCAAGTTGCAGACATCTTCACAAAGGCTCTCACAGAGGTGAAGTTCACTAAACTTCGATTTATGGTTGGAGTTCAGGAAGTTGTCACTAAGGGGGGATAGGCTCTAGTGCCTCCTTCCTTCTCCTATTGTGTCGTATTTTTAAATCCTTCAATCCTATCCCAAGTTGTTCTTAAGGGGGGATGTTAGGATATTCCGACACATAGGAAATAGTTAAGTACAACTTGGTCTAGTATAGAGTTAGGTATAGAGTTAGGTAAAGTGTGTTTCTTTACCGTTGTACATTTTGTAACTTACAATCCGACGGTCACGATATGTAGTGATCCGACGGCTTGATCCATGGCTTGACACCCGATTGGTCCATGAATTCTATTTAAAGCGCATGGAGGGTCATTTGTAGGGTAATCCGTGCATGAGAGAAACATATGTAAATTTTCATTCTTTTATTAATAAATTTCCTGAAGTGGCCGCGTTGGCTTAGGCCGTGGACTGTTTCCCTCTTTGAGGGTTTTAACCACGTCAAAAATACTGGTGTATTGATCTGTGATCTGGCTGTGAGCGGTGTCCTTTTGGTGTTCTTTCTGAGGAACTTACCCTGTAAATTCCTACATGGCCCAACCCCTGTCAAAGTTTTATTTCGTTCAACCCCTAGTTCCCCTTGTTCTTCATCCACGTCTCAAAGCACTCCTTCCACACCTCCATTCACTGCACATACTACCACTACTACTCCTGTAATCCCTGTTATCCTTGTTGTTCCATTTATCCCTACCAACATGGCGAATAGATATGCACCTTTACAGCTGCCTGCAAATCCCGGAGCTATGCCTTAGGATTACCAAACTAAAATCACATATTTTGATGGCACAAGTGCTTGCACATCCCTTCAGCATACAAAGAAAATGTAGGATTACTTTGAAAGCTATGAGATTGACGATGATGCTGTGAGAATGAAGATTTTTGTCCAAAGCTTGTCAGGTGATGTCAGGACTTGGTTTAGAGCACTTCCAGCCAATTCCATAGTAGACCCAGAAGCCTTATACCAGTCTTTTATCAACAGATGGGAGAAAAAGAAAGATCCCTTGCACATACTAGCTGAATACGATACAATCAAAAGAGGTCCACAAGAAACAGTCTTGGACTATTGTGCAAGGTTCAATAGCGTTTATAATGCTATCCCACAAAACTTAAGGCCCCCACCTAACCTTGCCTTATATAAATTCCCTGATGGATTCGACCCAGATATGGCCTACCAGTTAAAAGAAAGAGCCCCTAACAGCCTTGCAGACATGCAAAATGTGGCTGTCACTGTGGAGGCAAATTTAATTGCCAAAAGAAACAGAGCTAGAACTGAGAGAAGAACCACCTTCAAGGAAGAGCCCTCAGCCTTGGATCAAAAGCTAGATGCTATTATCAATGGCATGCACAGGCTGGGAGACAGAGTAGAGAGTGTTGAGAGGAAATCATCATGGGACGGGCAGCAAGCTAACACTGTCAGGAACCTGAATTTCAGGAAAACTCAAAATCCAAACGCTGGTAGGTCTAGCCCAGATCATGATATAAGACCTCCTTTTCAAGAAAAATATACAGAAGCATCCACATCTAGTGATGCCATAGAGGACACTCACATGAACTTGGTGGATTTGAAGGATGAGCAACAAATTTTCCTAACTCAAGAAGACCAAGATGACCATGAGATAAATCAATTTCAGACTAAGTCTGGTGAGTCTTTTGACTTTAAACAATGTTATGATTCAACTGTTTATGAAGTCCACAAATAGTATAAGCTGAGGATAAGAACCATAGATGTGCCCGAAAAAGTTAAACCAAAGGAGGGCAAACAGCCCAACCAGATTAGAGGCAAGGCTATTATAACAGAAAAAATTGATATAACTGTCCCAAACCCGCACCAAGTGACTATAGAGGACATAACAGACATGCAACCCTCTAATGATCAGCCTCTGCTACCTTCGTCCTCAAAGGAAAATGTAAATAGCACTCCTAAAAGCCTTCCCAAAATAGAAATACCGCAAGGTATCACTCACCATAACACTGATAATCAAGAGGAAAACACAGAAAATACACTTGAAAAGGGGAAATCTTCTATTGCCAACACAAAGACTCCATTGGAGAAACCATTCAACTTAGAAGCAGAAATAAGCAAACTTAAGATTTCCATCCCCTTATCTGAACTTGCAAAGCATGATGTGTATAGGCAACAAATCCAAAGATCACTGCAAATGCCAGAGGTTAGGGATGATGTGAATGTTTTAGATGATACACCTGAGTTGCTTTTTGGTCCAGAAGTTGATGGCAAATCAGCACATGGAGCTATTCTACCCTTTTATGTCAGTTTGCACATTCATGACAAAGTCTTGCACAACGCTATGTTTGACTCAGGTGCCTCACACAATCTTATACCCAAAGCTGTAATGGAGAAACTAAACCTTGATATCACAAAACCCTACAAAGATCTATTCTCCTTTGACTCAAGTCAGGTCAAGTGTTTAGGCTTAATCAAAGACTTGTGTGTCTCCTTAGTCCAATACCCAAACAAGACAATCCTCATGGATGTGGTGGTTGTTGACATTCCACCAAAGTATGGCATGCTGTTGTCAAGATCTTGGGGGGCAAAACTCCAAGGATCTCTCCAATTAGACCTCTCCTATGCCACTATTTCAGTCTTTGGGCAACCAAAGAGACTGTATAGAGAAACACTGATGAAGTATGTGGTAAGTAGTGAGGAAAAGCCCCAAAATTTCCCTATCTATTCAATCCATTCTGATATGGATTCTTTTATTTTGTTTAATGATGAAACAAGTCCTCCAACTAATCAGAGGCCTTTGCCTTTAGAACAAGAAACATGCATCAATCAAGAATCGGTTGCTCATACCCAAGAAACTGTCAAAACAGTCGGCGCAACCAGCATACAAGAAGAACCACATGAAGCACACAACCTAGGTCTGCCCAATCCTAAAATGACTGAAACTCTTAATGTCAACCACAAGCCAGAAATCACATGGTATTTAGAGTTTGATGGTTCTGTTAATAAGCTAGGAGCAGGGGCAGGAATATGGATTCACAATACACATAATAGCCATGCAGAGGATCATGCTTACAGACTTAACTTCAGATGTACCAACAACATGGCAGAGTATGAAGCTCTCCTTTTAGGCCTTAAACTGCTCAAAGCTCTAGGAGCTGCAAAGGTGTCCATTCTAGGTGACTCTGATTTAATCATACAACAAATGATGGGCAACTTCGTTACCAATGATAGAAGGCTAAGAGCTTATAGGACTACTGCCACTGCAATACTTGATACCTTCACTGAATCCAAACTTGCTAAGATTTCTAGAAGTAATAACATGCATGCTCACAGCCTAGCTACTTTTGCTAGCACTTGCAAGCTTCCTTTTGAGCCCAATCACCACTTTACTGTTGAGATAAAACATAGGCCTGCTGTCCCTAACAATGTTAAAGATTGGCAAGTGTTTGAGGATGATGCTCAAATCAACAATTTTCTTACCTTACAGCATGAGTTTTCAGGCCTAAACATTGATATGGATGCTATGGATGATCCACTGCAAGCAATAAACCAAATCCAGCAAACTGCAACAGCTGAAACAGCTAGAAAATTGCTACAGCCAACCATCTTTGATGAAGAAAACATAGAAGAGCTGAAACAGATGCAGTTGGAGGAAATAGCCAAAACAGAGGCCGAAATCATTGATCTAAAGGACAATTTTCTCCCGGTTGGCCTCACTCCACTAGAAGACATGTTTGATGCAAATGATGTGCCCAAAAAGCCAAAAATGAAACCTATAAACACTGCCATAGAAGAACACAACATTGGGATAGCAGAGAAGCCCAAAATGATCAAACTGTCTAAATCTTTGCCTCCTGATCAAAAACCAAAGTATGTGGATTTGTTCAAAGAATTCCAAGATGTATTTGCTTGGAGTTATGAGGACTTGAAGTCCTATGACACCTCAATTATTCAACCTACCATTCCCTTAAAGCCAAATCAAAAGCCCTTCAAACAGAAACTGAGGAGAGTCAATCCTGTGCTTCTCCCTTTAATTGAGAAAGAAGTGAAAAGAATGTTTGAAGCAGGTATCATAGCACCCATTAGATTTTCTGAATGGGTATCCAATCTTGTTCCCACAAGAAAGAAAACAAGTGAGATTAGGCTTTGTGTAGATTTGAGAAACTTAAACCAAGTCTCCTTTAAAGACCACTACCCATTGCCCAAAATGGACCACATCCTACAAAGAGTAGTGGGGTCATCTAGAATCTCTTTGCTAGATGGCTTTTCAGGTTTTAATCAAATACTGGTTCACCCAGATGATCAAGACAAGACAGCCTTTACCACACCGTGGGGAACATTTAAGTATGTTAAAATGCCTTTCGGCGTAAAGAACGCAGGTTCCACCTTTCAAAGGGCCATGGACATTACATTTGCCAAGGAAATCCACGATTTCTTGGTTGTCTATCTTGATGATCTTACCCCTTTCTCCAAATCTGATCAAGAGCACCTAAGACATTTGAGACAAGTGTTCCTAACATGTAGGAAATATCGCATTTCCTTGAACCCCAAGAAGTCTTTATTTGGCCTTGAAGAAGGCAAATTACTTGGAAATATCATTTCAAAAGATGGGATTAGAATTGATCCGGAAAGGATCCAGGCCATTATCTGAATCCCATATCCAAGAAACATAAAAGAGCTGCAAGCATTCCTAGGAAAGATCAATTTCCTAAGGAGATTTATCCCAAATCTAGCCGAGCTGATAAGACTATTGAGCAACATGTTAAAGAAGGATGCCAAGGTAAAATTGTCTCTTGAAACCAAGCAAGCATTTGAAAGTATCAAAGTTGCCTTAACTCAAGCCCCAGTCCTCACAAGTCCTCAATTTGATAGGGACTTTATCATATTTTCATTTGCATCTGATAATACCATAGCTGTTGTCCTATTGCAAAAGGATGACCAAGGAAATGAAAAGCCAATTGCTTTTTTCAACCGAGCCTTAAGAGATGCACCCTTGAAGTACCAAATCATGGAGAAGCAGGCCTATGCCCTTGTTAAAGCAATCAAAGACTTCAGAATTTACATTTTATATTCACACGTGATTGCCTATGTCCCAAATGCTGTTGTAAAAGACATATTAACCTAAGAAGGATTAGAAGGCAAAAGAGGCAAGTGGATTGCTAACATTCTTGAGTATGACATAGAAATAAAACCAACCAAGCTAATAAAGGGACAAGGTTTAGCCAAACTGATGTCCGAAACAAACTTTCAAGCCTTAGACATCAACCAACTGGACAATGAACAGGAGCTGGCGACTCCACAGATCAGTGACACCTTTTTACAATCCCCATGGTATGCTAATATTTGCTTTGTATTGTTAAACCTGTGTGCTCCCCCAGGATTGTCCAGGACCAAGAAGAGATTTTTAAGAATGAAGGCTTTGAAATTTTGTGTCTTAGATGGTGCTTTATTTTGGAAGAATCATGAAGGCATATTGCTTAATTGTTTGACCATGAATGAAACTAATAAAGTCATGAAAGAATTCCATGCAGGGGACTGTGGAGTACATCTATATTGGAAGTCCACTGCTGATAAAATTTTAAGGGATGGTTTCTATTGGCCCTCTTTGTTTGCAGATGTAAAGAAGTTTGCTATCTCATGTCACAAATGCCAAATCTTTGAGGGCAAAAGAAAGCTGCTCCCCTTTCCTCTGAAACCCATCTCAACCGAGAAGCCTTTTCAACAATGGGGTCTTGACTTCATTGGATAAATCCATCCCTCTTCCTCAGGCCAGCATAAGTGGATTCTAACTGCCACCGACTATTTCACCAAGTGGATTGAAGCCATTCCATGTAGGCAGGCCAATGACACCACCATTATCCAATTCCTTGAGTGCAATATCCTGTCTAGATTTGGCTGCCCTGAGAAGATCATCACTGACAATGCCGTTGCTTTCAAATCCAAAAAGATGATCAATTTTTGCCATAAATTCCATATCACTATAGGCCATTCCACAGCCTATTACCCTCAAGGTAATGGCTTAGCCGAGTCATCCAACAAAAGCCTGATCAGTATTATCAAGAAGTCCTTAGAAGAAAACAAGAAGAACTGGCATAGAAAGCTCACAAATGCCCTATGGGCAGATAGATTGTCAACCAAGAAATCCATTGGGATGAGCCCTTATGAGCTAGTATATGGCATGGAGGCCAGATTTCCTTCATCACTGGGCATTCCTATTATCAAGCTGCTGCAAGAGATTCAAGCTAAGCCAAATGATATACAAAGGAGGATAAACCAAACAATTCATTTGCAGCAGACAAGAGAGCAGGTCTATGACAGAGCTCAAATTATGCAAGAAAAACTCAAAAGGATGTTTGATAAGAGAACTAAGGCTGAGAATTTCTGTGTTGGCAACAAAGTTCTAAGGTGGGACTCACGAAGAGAAGACAAGGGAAAACATGCAAAATTTGATTTCCTTTGGAGAGGGCCATTCGTTATTTCTACTGTTCAGGGAAATAACACATATTTCCTCAAATCTGTAGAGGGAAGCACTGCTGAAGAAGGCCCTATAAATGGTCGTATGCTGAAGCATTATCATGATCCCTTTTGTTGAACATAACGCAACTTTGTAAATATCTCTTTGTACATTGATATTTGTATATATCAGCACTTTTGTTTTTATTTTGTATAAACAGTCTGATTGTTAGAGGAGAAGCAACAAAGCTTGTGAAGACACAGCCGATGCAAGTCCTCTATTTTTAAGCTCTGTCTCTGCAGTAATCTCAGCAAAACAGTAAGAGCAGCGCTGTCATATCACAGTGATTTATGTTAAAGAGAAACTGTTTGCAGCTTGTAGTCTTCAAGTCAACAATATCAAAAAGAAAGGAGGATTTTCAGTTACTTCAGCACCCTTTCAAAGACAAGAAAAAAAGAGCTCCAGATTTATTCCCTTTTTGTGTTTATTTCACAAGGCAGTGCTCAAGCAAAAGCATATGCAATATCAAGCACGCAGAAGAAAGCAGGCGATGCTTTATTTTTCATAGTGTTTCAAATAAGGAGGAGTGCTGCATTCAGAAGTTAAAGTTTCAGTCATTCAGCAGTTAGCACAGAAGAAACTTTCAAATAAAAGCAACTACAGAAGATCAAGGCATTCTGACCTGCTGTTCTTGGCTTGTCACAAGGAAAATCCATCCCCAAGTGGAGCCACTGTTAGCCTCCTGCTGCAGTAGGTTAATCATCTTTCATGATCGACATTTTTACATGCCAAATATGTCATACTTTGCTTGCTGCAATGCTCCATATTTGCTACAGATGACCAGAGAAGTATCCTTGAAGGTGTGCCAGTTTTAATGCTACTGCTTTGTTCCAGTTTTGATAAGTAATCCATTTTGATCAGTTTTCAGTTAAGGGTAGGCCAAACAGCTTAACCTTGGCCTCCCTAGGTTTCAATTTCTTGTTGTAGAATATAGAGAATAACTATCTGTCCAAACAGCTTAATCTTGGCAGATTTGTAGATAGGTAGAGAAACAAGGGTGCTCAACAGTTTAATCTGAGCCCCTGGATGCAATAAGTGTAGTTGTAGATAGGAGGACAGCAAGAAGAAAAGAACAAAAGGCTGGGTATGCTAGTTCAAGTGCACCCAAACCAAAAAGAAGAGAAAATGCTAGGTGAGTAGGTCGGGTAGGTAGCTTTGTGGTTGCAGAATCATGGCTTGTGATCCAGTTCATATTGTCAAGTGTTATATCTATCATATCACAAGTTGAAGGTGATTTTTCAGTTGGAGGACTTCAAGAAATGCATGTCTAACTTCCCCTTCTCCCTCTTTCCAAAATCACTCACTAACTTCCCCTAAAGAGGTCAAGATCTGCTTGATACCTCTTAGATTCATCATTCTCCATATCATCTGCCTTGGTGAAGATCTGCTTCACTAAAGGAATGTTCACACTTCTTCTATCAGTAATTTTCCCCCATTGATAGCCTAAGACTTCATTCTTAGCGCTTTTTCTCATCATTATCATATTAACTACTAACCTTATTATGTAACTCCCTATCTCTTTTCCCTTCCCCTACTAAAACTATCTCTATAACTCCCCTATATACTTATCCCCTCCCCTTGGTTGAAAAATAACCATGTACATCCTTGGGAATTGCTAAGTTTATCTGAAACTCAGCAAGAACCCTCATTGACCCCTCTAACCATCTTCCAAATGCAAAAGGACTCATTCCTTTGCATAGTTTACCTTCATATGTATAAAAATCATCTCTTTGGCCTTGGTTTGCCTTTATAAGGCATGAAACCCTCTTTGGCCACTAAACCCCTCTCAAAACCACATCACTTTCCCCCTAAGTGCCTTTGGACTCCTTCCAAGGCATAAGAATAGAAAAACCATGCAAAAACCATGAAAAACCTTCAAAAAATGATAAAATCCTCCCTTTTCGGCTATCGGACCCCTTCCGATGCCTTAGAATCCATGCCAAACTATAAAGGAACCCTTCTGATTTCCCAAAAGGCTTGGCAGTTCACAAAAACATGGGTCCGATATAATAAAGTTTCATTTGGACCCCCTCTGATGCGATATCGCTATCGGGAGGGGGCAATCATATGTTTAAAACATCATATATAACCCCGCTGTATCGCTCTGCCATCTCCACGTCCCGTCATCCATCGGATCCGGGCCCTCCCATCCGACGGTCATCGGTGATTTCGGACCGCCCCCAATCGTCGTCCTTTAGCACCCGAAAAGTGTCAGAGGGTGGCGTAGGGCCTGGGGCGCGTGTCAATTCCTTATTGGATCGGGCGGCTTCCGACACAAACCGGGCCCGTACCAAAAGCGGTCCGATAAAACCGCTTACAGCCAGTCCCTTTCCGCCGATGGGTCGGACCCGAAATAAAATAAAGAGGGCCTGTATAACTTATCGGGTCCGATGGGTTTCGGCGTTTCTATGTGGCAACCCCATGACCCCGCCGATAGCGAATTGTCGAGTTAATCTCAGCCGCCCATTCAGGCCCAGAGATCAACGGCCCATATTTAATCGCATCGCTCCTATATGGCTCTGACCAGCATGGCCAAAAAGTAATAAAGCACGGCATAAAGGCATATCGGGTCCGAAAGGGTCCGCACTGTGTGCTCCTATATCCCGGAGCCGAAAAGCTATGAAGTGCAGCATATAGTATATCGGGTCCGCTTACCCATTTTTACCAAATCCGCCGATATGAAAGCTCCGATGGGCTGGACCCGATCTCCATAAAGAAAGAGACTATAAGCATTTCGGGTCCACTAGGTTCATCGCTACTCGGAGGTTTTATGTGTTGGGACCAATGGTCCGCCCCGATGCGATTTAGCGCCAGCCGTTGGATCTGCCTTCGCACGATCCAATGGCCAGGATTTAACCTCCGCTACAGTGCCGCTCCTGCCTATGTTTTTCACGAATTTTACATAGAAATTGGTCTTTTTCTGTGTGAAAGAAAAGGCGGCATTTGTTCATATTTTCACATATATGCCCGCGCCCAGCTCCCAATAAGGGAATTCATGCATCCCTAAGCTTTCTGAGATCGCTTCAAAGCCCAGTTTTGCTTCAGATAGCTAGTTTCGGCCTCGGTGCAGTCAGTAGCATACAAATCCTCCTTTTTGGGGCATTTTTTGCAAGGTTTGATGCTATTTTTGATCGGCCAAGCGCCGATAGCATTCCAATGGCCACGAAAGCATTTGCAGTAGTTATTGTGCATTAAAAGGCAGAAGGGGGTGATGGGACAGTTTAAAGAGTATCAGCGGTGAGAAAAGGCCCAGATTTAGTGCCAAAGTGTATCAGAAGCGGCAAAGAGTATCAGTCCAGTTTCCAAAGTAGATGAAAGCAAAGCAAGCCCAGCAAAGTCAACAAAGCATCATTCAGCCATTAAGGCTCACCAACACTTCTTTTGCTGCTTTAAAGCAACCTAAAGGCATAGATGAAGGCTTTCAAGGCAGAGTTATTGCAAAGACAATGAACCCAGTCATATTTTGGAGCAACGCTGCTTCCTTAAATGCGCAGTTATCACACAGAGGACAACGCGTGGCTCAAGGAACTCTTTTAGTCCATTTTTGAAGTTGCAGGACCGTGCGCAGCCCTAAAGAGCCATTTTGATGAGGCTTCTCCCTCATGAACACCTGTTTTAGATATTTTATTGCATTTATTTCCAGCACAACTTAGCATTAGAAGCAATTATTGCACAGATCTCTTTTGAATCTGTTTTGATAGATATTTTGAGATATTTTCTCCCTTGACACCTGTTCAAGGGATGTTTGTAAATATTTTCTATTTAAACCACCCTCTGCACTATTTTAAGGGTTGGTTGGTCGATAACTTCCTCTAGACTTTCATTGTATTTCTGAGAGTCTCTATAATCAAAGATCGCTGGAATGTTTGGGAGATGAACTGACTGTTGCGTTTTAATCACTGAAGAGTGACTATGGAATCCTAACGCTTCTACATAGCCCAATAAGTGTTTCTTATCTCTATTTACAGTTTATATGTTTTATGCCATCATTGTTTCACTATCTAAATAGCAGAAAGAAAGAATAGTTCAGAGCTCACTTAGTTGTATTCTGTTCTCAATTTCTGTGATTTATCTATGTTTTCCTCTGAATTAGTCCTAAATATGAATACTGATTTGCTCATATTTACACTGGTTCCTTCATATATGAATGTTGTTTAGGAATCCTTGATTGCTCCTATATAAATGTTCATTCACCTTCCCTCTGTTAGTATAATGAGAGCTACCTAGTTGCCTTTCATACACTGACCTCCATTCCATCATTATTCCAGCTTGATATTGTTTTATGCGTAGCTATCCTTCTCTGTATTCCTCTTGTGACCAAGAAAACGCAACAGCAAGCCTAATCCACGACTCCATGCCCAATGGTTTGAACTTCTCACACTATACATCCCAACTCTATTTGAAAGAATCCTCCATCCCACCAAAATCAAAACAAAACCCAAGAAAATCATAACTTGCCTAAAATCAACCCAAAACAAAGCTAAATTATAAAGAGAGAGCCCTCTCTGATTGCAGGCAGGCTAGGACCTGAAATCCAAAGATTGATTTGTGGTTACCTCGGCCGTATCCTTTAAGGAGCTTTAAGGACAACCTGAGTGATAACACTACCCAAAATGATTCTAAAGGATTCGATTCCTTTCTTGAAAATACATAAAAATAATAAATAGAAATTACAGTAAAATAGAAACAAGGGAAACTGAATGATGATGGAGGAAAATATCCTTTTGTTGTTCCCTTGAAGGCCCTTGATCAAGCCACATCTATGCCATGATTTTCCTTTCCTTCTACTCGGTCAATTCCTTCTGCTTTCACCTTAACTGCCAGACTTCTCCACTCTCTGGAGTTGGTAGTGATCAAATGTGTTTGCTTGTCACAAAGTAGACCCATATTTTTTCCAAGTAGTCCTTTACATTTATGCCTGAGTGCAGCTCCACACTAAGGCATTAAGTCTTCTTGAGTCCACATACTAATTTACTGCTGCACCATGCCTTCATTCAATAGCTCAGTTGCCGACCCATTTACCTTTAAAGCTATGTACCGCACTATCAGAACATTACTAAATCGAGACTTTTATTCCTAAAGGTGTTACATAATAGTGAGTCTTGATGCTCCTTGACCCCCTTTGGTTTATCCCCTTTCAGTATTTCTTCATCATAGGATTGTAGACTGTGACTTGAGGCTTAGCCTTTATATTAGAGATCCCCAGTCAACGTTTTCAAATCAGGGATTCAACTTGGAGTGAGGCGATATTAAGTTTCATTGATTATCGATCACCCAGCACCTTCCGCACTTAGCCCTTGGTTCCTTTGGCACTTCATGTGACTACAGGTTAGCCCACTGTTGATAATATCGGCGATATTCAAAAATATCGCGATATTTTCGGCAAAACGATATATCGCCGAGAAAATATCGCGATATTTTCTGTTTTGAAAATATCGCGATATTTTCAAAATATCGGAAAATATCGGCAAAATATCGCGATATTTTGAAAATATCAGCAAAATATCGGCTATATTTAAAAATCTGAAAAGAAATATTTTTTATGCTTGCCGATATTTGCCGATATTTTGCCGATATTTTAGCCGATATTGCCGATAAGTTATTTTCTGGACCCTCGCCGATATTTTGCTGATACCGATATTTTCAACACTGGGTTAGCCCCTGTATCAGAGCCCCTCTATATCAAAGGTTTCCAGTCGAGATTTCTATATTGGAGCTGCAACATGTTTGTGATATTCGATTGTGATAGCCCTTCAGTGCTTACCCCTTGGTTCCTCAGCTCTTTATGTGACCCTGGGCCAGCCCCCTTATGGAAGCCCCCTAATTAGAGGTTCACAATTGGTGATTCCTTTTTTATGCACACCACAACCGTCGATCACCGAGTGTCGATCTCCCTCTGTTCTTAGCCCTTGGTTGTTTTTCTTCTTATGTCACTATGGTCCAACCCGTATCAGAGCCCCTTTCTTGGCGAATCACAATCAGGGTTTTAACCTTGATGTAATAACATGCCTCAACCTGTAAACGTCAATTTTTTATCTCCGATGTGATGTCATCCTCTTCCATGTGTTACCTTGTGAGTGGTGACACATGTCACTTTGTGAGTGGTGACACGTTTCACCCTGTTTTGGCCCCTTATGACCCCTCGACACGTTGAATCTACATGCCACGTGTCTTTCATATTGCCACATCATGCTGACATCAGTGCCACTATGGATTTATAGGGACCAATGGTATTTTTCCACGTGGCCCTCTAGAGGAGAGAGTAAAGGCCCATTCGCCCTTGGTTTTTTGTTGATTTCCTTTGTAAATCGCTTTTGGCCTTCTGAGTGCCTCAACACTAACATATCGCAATATTTTGGAGTTTTCACCACGCTGGCACGTCGATAACCCATGATGTTTTGAGCACGATCGTCGATCATCAATTACCATGGAACCCTGATTTGTCATTTGCGATTTGTGATATATTTTTGTTGTTGCAATTGCCAATCTTCGATACACCCTGCTGATAAGCCTAATCATTGCCTGATCCGCCAATTTGCGGTTTGCGATAATGTTCCCAGACCTCCGATCTGTGATAATTTTCCTTCTTTCAAAGGTGACAAAACCCTCATCTTTAATAGGCCATATATTCTGATTCCACGGTCCATTTCAGGAGTTCCATATACCATTAGAAATATTGTTCCAAGCACTATGAAATGGAGGGGGTGTGATTTAGCTTTGAGTGATTATACAGCTTGGAACATGACTACAAACTTTATTGCTCTTTTGCACTTTGGGCGAATAAAAACACAATTTACAATGAATGACAACAGAAAGGAAGAAAAATTATTAGGCATATAGAAAAATGCAAAAAGGCATGGAAAATGAAGCAAGAAAAACAAGAGGATTGTGGACTTGTTCTATATGCTCAAAGTGAAGAAATAAAATGGTTTATAGATAGTGGATGTTCAAAATACATGATAGGATGTAAGAGTAAATTTATTACTCTAAAATAAGAAAAGGAAGATTGTCTTACCTTTGGAGATAATACATCATCAAGGATAGTCATAAAGGGCACAATTGGTCTAGATCATGCAAAGACATAAAACTCAAATTGTCCTCCAGTATGTTGGAGGCCTAAAACACAATCCTATAAGTGTAAGTCAAATGTGTGGTTGATGATATTATATCATATCATATTTCATTATAAAGGGTGTGAAATAAGGAAAGCATGTTCAAGAATACTGGAACAAAAATCAACCAATACCTTAAGTAAAAAATATGTCCTTGATGAAGTTAAAGGAGAAAATTATTGTCATTTCCCTCTTCAATCATCAATAAATGAAAGCGTAAGATTAGAAGGAGTATCCATTTTCCATTCATATCAAAGGGGAAGAGATTGTAGACAAGGGGATAAGTTGAAGATAGGGGAGTTTTCAATCAAAGAGAATTTTACAGTAGCAATGCACAAATGTTTGTGGATGCCATCAATGAAAAAAGGGTAGATTGTTAAATATTGGGTTTCCATGCATGTCAAATTTAGGAGGATATTGTAGGAAATGTTGTTTTCATTGGTGTAAAATAAATGGAAAGACTATATATTCCTAATATTGAGATTGTAAGATGAAGGTTGTTGAAAATCTTGTCAAGATGCCCAACCTTTTCTTGATTCCGAGTTTGGATACCCTATACTTGAAAGAATTTTTAATATGAATATCTATCCAAATGGGAGCATAGGCTATATGGTTGAAAATATTATTCTAATATATTTTCAATGGTATATGGAACTTCCTCTAACTCCACAGGAATGAGGAGATATGAAAGATTATGTTAGGTCAGTCCAACCAAAAAATATAGGTTTCCCAGACAACTTTACAAGCCCCCATACGTGTACATATAAATAGTATAAATAAATGACATATCATTTCATTTGAAAACAAACCATGCAAGAAGAGATCTAATATTTGCAACAAAATCTAGGGAATACTCTTGGGCTCTTAAAGGTGGAGCAAAAATGTGATTTATGGAGTGAACAAGTCATCTTGGAATTTTTGCTATAATTTTCTTCTTGGATTTTTTAGAAAGTGAAACATAGATGATATATAGGGATTATATTTTTGTATATGTATTAGAAGTTTTATACTTTGGTTTACTGTAATTTCAGAGGCATGTTCTAAGGAAGTTAGGGTTCTTGGATGCTCTTGAAATCTTCTTTAAACATGTTAGCTAGGATTTTTCATTATAAATTATATTTAGTGATGTTTTAGACCATGAAACTTGGAGGAAGGAAAGGAGAGATATTTGTGTACATGTGCAAAAAAATTCAAGCATTGGTTCATTATATTTTTAGAGATATCCTATGGGGAAGTTATGCTTTTTGAATGCTCCTGAAATATGTTTCAAACAAATCAGCTTGGAAATTTCACCATAACTTTCTTTGTTAGATGTTTTAGACTATAAAATATTAAATGAATAGAGAAAATATTTCTAGGTACCTATGGTATAAATTTCATACATTGTTTCACTACAATTTCAGAGATATGTTCCAAGGAATTTAGGTTTTCTTAATTCTCCCAAAATTTTCTTCAAACAAGTCATCTTCACATTTTGGTATAATTTTATTTCTAAGATGTCTCAAGCTATGATATATTGACGAGAAAAATATGATATCTCTAGGTATCTATGATATAAATTTCAAACAAAAAAAATCACTATAATTTCAAGATATGCTCTGAGGAAGTTAGTCTTCCTAAATGCTTTTGCTTCAAATAGGCTACTTTGGCATTTTTGCTATAAATTCCTTTTTATATGTTTTAAACAGTGGAATATTTAGGAGATGGAGAAGAAATCCCTAATTACTTGTGGTATAAATATTATACTTTTATTTTCTATAATTTAGGATATATACTCTAAAAATGTTAGGTTTCTTGAATGCTCTTGAAATCTACTTCAAACTAGTCAACTTGGCATTTTCACTATTACTTTTTTTAGATGTTTCAAATTGTGAAATATTAATACAGACGTGTGATATGTAGGTACTTCTGTTAGAAATATCATAATTTGGTTCTCTATAATTTCATAGATATTCGCAATGGAAGTTAGGGTTCCTCAATGCTCCTGAAACTTGCTTCAAACATGTTAGTTTTCCATTTTTACTATAACTTACATTTTCAGACTTTTTAGACTGTGAAAATTTTGGAAATACAACTAGACATCTATAATATCCTTAAGTAAAAATGTTGGAATCATATTTATGAAATTGGATATGTGGCATGTTGTATAATTTTGTTCTTGGGAAGAGGCCAAAAACAAAAAGTTTTGGGAGAAGAAAATTTGGTGAAGAAAAAAGCAACAAGTAGACCCGGTGAAGGTAGAAGGAGAAAGGAGACCTAGTGAAGGTAAAAGTTGCATGTATTTCTGGTGAAGGAAGAAGAAACAAGTAGACTTGTTCTTGGTAAAAGAAATAATAGAAATTAGACTAAGTGAAGGGTGGTTCTTAGGATTATTTGAAGCAGAGGGTATTGGTGTCTCCTATAGGTTGTTTCCAATATTGTAGCAGAGGGGATTAGTTTCTCTTTCAAGTTGGTGCCTACAAATATTCGAACAAAGGGGATTGTTGTCTCTTATATTTTGGTGCCTACAAATATTATAATAGGGGGGATTAGTGTATCATGTATGCCATTGCTATAAATCTTACAATAGAGGGGATTTGTGTCTCCTGTATGTTGGTGCGTGAAAATATTGTAACATGGGGGATTGGTATGTCCTATAATTGGTGCCCATAAAGTTTGTAATAGTCAGTTGGTTCCTACAAAAGTTTGTATTAGTAGGTTGGTTCCTACAAATATTTGTTATAAAGAATATTTCATTTATATCTTATGTTCCACATGTGAGATGTTTGGTTATGATTCATGAATGTTTAAATAAGTAACATATTGTCATATTAATTCACCTCCCCCTCTTCATATAAGTGTGAATCCAAAAAAATAGCCTTCACAACTAGCCATGGTCCCTTGAGATATTTCTTCCAATGGTTTAGTTGCTCTTAAATGAACTTGCTATTATACCAATTGTTGGATTCACACTTATACTAGAGATGGGGATGAATCGGTATAAGAAAAATTATTTCTTATTCAAACATTCATGAATCAAAACCAAACAAGATCATATATGGAACACAAGATATTAACGAGAGCTTCTTTATAAAAAATATTTATAGGAACCAACCCACTAATACAAAATTTATAGGAACTAACCTACTATTACAAAATTTGTAGGAACCAACCTATAGGAGACACCAATCCCCCATGTTGTAAGATTGTAGGCATGAACCTACAAGAGATACCAATCACCATTGCTACAAGATTTTTAGGCATCAACCTACAAAAGACCAATCCCCTCTACTACAATATTTTTAGGTACCAACCTACGGGAGACACAAATCCCATATGCTACAAAATTTGTAGGCACCAACCTATAAGATAAAATAATCCCCTCTCCTACAATATTTGTAGGCACAAACCTTATTGGAGACATCAATTGTTGCTGCTGGAAATATTCAGGTGGACCAACTCGCATCACATAATATTCTTTCTACTTCTACCTTCACTATCTTTTTTAGTTTCTTCTTACTTCACCAGGTTTTCTCACTGCTTCTACCTTCACCAGGTTTTCTTTCTGTTTTTTTCCTTCACTAGGTATGTTAGTTATTTCTTCCTTCACCAAATATATTTGATGTTTCTTCATTCACCAAGTATTCTTTCTACTTCTCCCTTCACCAAATTTATTAGCTTATTTTTACTTCAATAGGTCTACATATTTCTCGTACCTTCACCAAGTCTACTTGTTGCTTCTACCTTCACTATTTTTGTTTCTCCAAAAAAAAAAAAGAAAAAATTGGCCTCTTCCAAAGAACAAACTTGTACAACATGCCACATTCAATTTTGGAAATCTTGATTTAAAATTTTCACCCAAGGCACTTATGCATGTCTCCTTAAATCTCTAAAATTTTCACAATTAGAAAATTCCAAGAAAATAAGTTATAGAAAAAAATGGCAAATTAACCAATTCGATCTTTTTTTAGAACTATTCTATAACTCTAACTTCCACATACCGTATCTATAAAATTATAATGAACCAATTTCTAAAGTTTCTGCCATGAGTAACTAGAGATCTCTCCCTTGTCTCCTCTAATTTCAGTGTTTGAAACGTCTTAGAAAACAAATTATAATCAAAATGCCAAGTTGGCCTGTTTGAAGCATATTTTAGGAGAATTCAGGAACCATAACTTTCTCAAATAATCCCTTCAAAATTATATGATTCAATGTCTCTTATATTCAAAATATAACAAACCTTATATATATATATATATATATATAGAGAGAGAGAGAGAGAGAGAGAGAGAGAGAGAGAGAGATGGCTGAATTGATCTATTTGAAGCATATTTCAAGAGCATTTAGGAACCCTAACTTCTCATAGTATATATCCAATCTTATAACAAACCAAAATTTGAATTTCTCACATACTTTCACGAACTTCCTACCTCCAACTCCTCCAAATTTTACTATGTGAAACATCCCAAAAGTAAAGTTATAGTGAACAATCCAAGATGACTCGTTCACTCCACAAATCCATTTTTTATCACCTTTCAGACCCCAAAAGTATTCCCCAGCTTCTATTCAAGGAAAATTTTAGGGGCTAATATTCGCAAGTGGGCTAATTTTCTATACTTTTTCTAAAAAGAATATTCACCAATTTCCATTTTATCTAAAAATAATTCGCCCATGTTTTATAGTATGAAATTATTTTACCTTAAAAATTGCCAAGATCATATATATAATAATATAATATAATTAGAATTTTAGATATTGTAAAAAAAAATATGATCAAATATTTTAAAACTTTTCTATTATAGATTACTAAGATTCGCCAAGCTTTATAAACTTCCAAATAGAAATCCAACCTTAAAATTTTCCATGCTTCTATTGTGCAATTCATATCTTTTCTTTCTTGGATAGTCTTCTAATCCACTCATCTGTCTTTCTTTATAGTATTTCTATGTTCACTTATTGTTTTGGAGAATTTAGCATCTACGGATAAATACTAATTCACTAGACAAGTAGTTGTGCCTATAACAACAGTTTAAAGTGTTTTAGACTTTCCTTATAAGAAGTAGATAAGAAGAGAGGATATAAGGCCTACCTGTAGTTCCTCTTTCCTCTCATCTCCCTTGTATCGGATCCATCGCTCCTTCTCGTACTTAATCCGCTTGAAAAGTACCCGATCCACACAACAGAAGACGAAAACCAATCAAAGCATACGATCCACTGAATATAAATGAAAGGAATTAGAAGCAATTCATACATATAAGCATAATGAAAGAACATAACATATGGAAAAAGGTTCAAACACTTTATTAGATAGAAGAAGGAATTACAACCATCTGTGTCTGATTTAAAGTCATTCCTCTAGGTTGGATCCCATCCACATCACATCAAAAGCAAGACAAGCTTGTGGCATCACATCATTTGCTCCAAAGTCAAGTCTCATAGCAGCATTATCTCCTTACAACTCAATATAATCCAGCCAGCCCCTGATCACTTAGATGAGTGGTCAATTTATAAGAGGATGAAGGAGGTTTTGTCATTAATGGTGACATTGAATGGCCTTCCATACTTAGAATTAGTTCCATGGAGGAAGGGATGAGAGGATAGGATGCACCTTAACTCATTCCTCATCCATTTTTGAGCTCATAGGAGTAGATAACTGAGGGAAGCTTCTAGATGAATCCAAGAGATAAGAATATTCACCAAACCCCAATTTAATTTCGCTCAAATTCGCCCAACGCAGCCTAAATAGGGCTTTGGTTCTCTGCAGAGCACCCTAACAATGTATCTACCTACGCTGCAGAGCACCCTGGTAGTGTATCTACTTGCGCTGGTCCCTTTAGAGACCATTTATGGATGTCTTAGGTCATGAAACTTTCTGGGAAGGAGGCATTCAAAGGGGTGACTTGTTTAGGGCATAAAACCACTGAATTTAGGGTTTGATGAGCCCTAAAACATTGATCTGAATGTTGATATTTGATGTGACCAAATCGATTTGTAACATCCATTTGATGTGCCCCGTAAAGCATGAAGTCAGAAAAATGCCAATTTCAAATGAAATGCTTTACGATGTGATGAGGAGGTATCGAAGTGGAAGGTGACCTACATCAATTACAAAACATATATCATGATATTTGATTTTACATGAATTGCTGAGGGAAGGCATACCCATGCTCAACTTATAAACTTTCATTACATGTACATAAACAGTCATGTATAGATATAGACCCATTATTGGAATGACTATCAATGTAAAGCAATTGTACATATGATTTAGTACTCCTGATATCGCAGCCCAGATGGATGAAACTAGATCTGGGGTCTTCAATCTCGTTCTACTATTCGCTCAAGTACGAGTCTAACCATGTGAATATGTGATCTGAAGTCGAACGTGGGAAGACACCATCTGATTACCAGCTAATGACGTAAGCTATTAACAAATGCGAGAGAAATCACTGATAATGATTATGATCCTCAACGTACTGTAGTACATTCTGCATAGTGTGAATGGATGATTTGATGTCGAACATCATATAGAGCCTTTTGGCCGAAGGCCATTGATGTATGCCTATCACCAAAAGCGAGAAACTTGCCATTAATGCATGCAAGCCTCAAGGTACTGAATGGGTGTTTCTAAGTTAACTTCTTGGATAATGAGTTGATGTCGACAAGAAGCGACTCATCGCAAGAGGGCCTTGATGTATCCCAAATAAATGACATGAAATGAGTGTAGTGATTTTAGAGATGGAATTTTACTAACAACATAAGGTTCAGGAATGGTGGTCATGAAAATGAAGGTTTATGGTATTGCAAAAGATGGATTTTGACTAGATGACTTCTCTTGAAAATGTCAGTGACACTAAAGTGAATTGGTAGCATTGACCCAAAACAAAGTGATGGATGGTATGATAGACCAATGGTATGATAACCATTAAGCTAATAACACAACCCAGATAGTCACAGTGATGGAGTGAAAGTGTCATGTTCAAGAGCGACCTGCTACCATAAAGTGGTTTTCCCCTTTTTCCATTTTCCCCAGTCATTGCTGACCAGTACCTCTTTATTTTTATCAAGCTTGATGAGGATAACATATGCTTGTTGTATAATTTCACCCTTTGAGCAAATCCATTGCTATTTGATGTTTTAACGAGTCTAGCGAAGGTGAAACTCGGTCTTGTCTAGATGGACAAGTTTGTCGCTATTTGATGTTTTTAACGAGTTTAACAACAAAGATAACTCGGTCCTTTTCATATTTAGAGAGTTTGAAAAGGTACAAAAAGAAAACTCCACAATTTCTTTTTCATAAATTAATCTCTCAGGTCTGAAAAAGCATAAAATAATACAAGATAGATATCATTTCCAATCTGTTAACGAGCTGTAAAGGATAAGCGCCCGGCAATCTTTTCATATTTAGAGAGTCTGAAAAGAGCTTAAAAAAGGACTCCACTTTGAGGAACGAGTGGTTTCTAGGGTAGCAACTGGTTTCGGTGATATTGGAACTTCTCAAAACATGTTGATTTATGTGAAGAGGCTAGCTAATAAGACCACTCATTGCAACTGTCACTAAAAAAAGGTAAAACAAGCAAGTGAAAGTGTATGATCGGCCAAGCAGATAGTGACGATGGAAGGAGAAAAACCAAGGCTCATCTAATGAAAAAGGGTGAAAGAATGGAAATCATGAGGGTTAAAAATGGAAATGGGTACATTTTTAGACAAGCTTGAACCATAGGGGACTATGCTTAGATTCAGTTTCATGTTTAAACAAGCTTGAAATGAAAAAAAATGCTTGAATTCAGTTTCATTTTTACACAAGATTGAAATGAAGAAATATGCTTGAATTTGGTTTACATGCCCCAGCATGATGAAAGGGAGAGTCTCTTATAACCAAATGGAAGTTGCTGCCATGAAGCAGGACAGTTATCCAACACCTTTTTGGCTTCGTTCAGATAGGGATAAAGGTGAATGGAGTGAAGGGAAACTTAACCTTACCACTAGGTGCATGCCCCCCAAGCTTCATTACATTCACCTAAGTAGACTACTCGAGGCTATCAAGTGGATGGAATGAAGGTTCATATACAAGATCAAGTGAAAGACTCGAATGGGATTTTACGAGATCTAGTCAAATCCTCAACTTGGAACATGGGACCTTGTTTCATTTTTAAATGAGCTTGACACAAGACAAGGAACTCTACTCAAATTCCTTGTTTCATTTTTTAATGAACTTGACACAAGACAAGAAACTATGCTCATGGGATCTGTTTCATTTTTTTAACGAGGTTGACACAATAAAAGAACTACCCTCATATTCCTTGGTTTCATTTTTTAACAAGGTTGACACAAGACAATGAACTATCCTCATAAGAGATGTTTCATTTTTTTAATGAGGTTGACACAGTAAAAGAACTATCCTCATAGTCCTTGTTTCATTTTTTAATGAGGTTGACACAATAAAGAACTATCCTCATATTGCTTGGTTTCATTTTTTTAACGAGGTTGACACAAGACAAGGAACTATCCTCATATTTGTATCACAACTCATAAGAAGTCATGAAGGAGAGATCTGGTTACAATGCCCCGAGTACATGATGTACAACATCACTGCAATGATTGTCAGTTGATGTAGGTATGGAACGGGTTGCCACATAATTAACCCATGGCGGGGATGATACCATTGGTACAAAAGGACCATTTAGGGAAGATGGTTCACTAGGAGCCATTTTGGACCGGAAAATGAAAGCTGGTCAATGCTGACAATTCAGCCTTCATGCGGGAAACAAATCACTCGAAAGAGTGTTGAAACAATAGCTCCCATGTCATAAACATAGTCGCACCCAAAAAGTAAATTGTAAACTAAAGGGCTTGGGACTACCATCACATTCAGATAAATGATTTTTCCTCCCAAAGTAATAGGTAACTAAGGCAAGATCCCTAATGGTTGACTGGTTCCTTTGTTAAAAGCCAACATATTTTCAGTAACTGGCACAAGCGGCGGTGAACCGAGTGCTTGCCAAGCAGTTGAGGAAAGGATACTCACTAATGCACCTTCATCTATAATAGTTCCAGATATAATCATATTACAAACCTGTACTTTGACCTGGAAAGGCACATAAGAACAAAGGCGGAATCCTGCCTATCGATTCCAATCAAAGGAAGTGACAAAACTACTTGGAGGGGGTATCGTAGAAATGGGAGAATTAACCCCTTGAGTTACAAGAATGGGAGGATTTTCCTCTTGTCTTGATGGAATAGGAGAACTGCCCCCAAGCTCGTTAGAATCTGAAGAAACAAAAAGAACTTGAGTGGTATCATATCCACTCTCTTCAGGAAAGGTACGATTAGCTGAAGGTGAAATCAAGTCAACTGTTACCTCGACCTATTGATTTGGGTTGGCTATAGACTTAGAGGATTCACTTTTAGAGAGAGTGGGTTTCACCGACGGTTGATTTTGGTCAGTCAATTCATCAGCTAGTGAAGGATTTAGGGAGAGTTTCCTGTAGCCAGATGGAAGTCACTGCAGTGAAACAAGACGGTTATCCAACAATTTTTTAGCTTCATCCAGATAGGGAGAAAGGTGAATGGGGTGATTCCCTTCACATAACCTATAGGGAAACTTGATTTTGCCCTTCTTTCCATGAACTTTACTACTACTATTTGATGGTGTGTCACCAACATGATCTCGAGAAGTTGATGACATAGGATGATGTGGACGAGAAGACCATTCTTCTAAGATCTGAGGAATATTAGGACAATTTCAAAGAATATGGTCTCCTGCACAAAGTTTGCATGGATATCAAACTTTGTGAGGCTTGACAGATGGTTTCTCATCAAATGTTTCATTCAAAGCAATGGTTGCTTGGTTGCCCCTCTTCTGAATTTTCTTCTTCTTCCTCTTCTTCTTCTTCCCTTTCTTCTTCATCTTAGCCACCTAGTTACTAGTACCAATACTTTCACCAAGCGAAGAGGAAGAAGGGGAGGAAGAAACAACCAAGGAAGAAGGCAAAGGGTCAACTTTAGGATCAACTAGAGGTTGATTTTGTCCAGTTGGAGGTGTAATCGATTGTAGAGAAATCACGACATTTTGAACCAAGGAGGTTGAAAACAACCATATTGGCAAGCCAATGGTAAATCCTGGAAGGGACAATGTAGCCATATATGGAGCACCAATATTTCCGAAAGGAGGAAAAGGACTAGGATTCCCATCAAAAGAAATTCCTTGATCGGTGGACTTCGGATTTGTCGCCATATGTTTCAACCTAAGATCAACTAAGGAGTGAGCATGGAGGATGTTATCCATGGTCAATTAATTTTATTTTAACTAAAGTAACATAACAAAACAAAATAGGGATAATCTAGGCACAAGGTTTACCAAGCAACTATGAACTGCAGAATACCTCCTGGCGAACCAAGAAGTATAGGCAGGCAATCTCCCTGAATGTTGTGTTTGGTGTGTCACGGTGTACAAGGCGGCCGACTCGATTACCTATGGATGGATAGCAACCTAGTGTTGTCCTCCCATATATACCTGAAAGCACATGGAGGCCCAATACGTATAAGCGATGTCTAATGTAAAACCACATAGTGAGAGCATTCACATATACTTTATGTACTATAACACAGCCCTATATACCCGAAGGTACGTGGACGAGCTACAATATACTCATGTACATGGAATGAGGTATTACACTCGGGATGTATTGCAGAAAATTTAGCGATAGCTACTTTGTTTTACGATGCTGGAACACGTCTCTAGGCTAGAACCACTAAATGTTCTCGTTAATGACAATGCTCCATTAGGTAAATTGATGTTTATTTTAAGTTGATCTTGCTTAGGAATTTTCCTTTCATGTTCACCACGTGATGTATGTTTGCAATTCCTAAAATGCAACTAATATTGTAAGCATTATTTTCATTCAATTTAACAATGAAAATCCTTAGCTAGTAGGGATAGAGCAATTAGATTTTTGACAAAGAGAAAGAGCACATCTAATGCAATTTCCCTAGCTATTCCTTTCAAGCATTCACAAACTACAATATGAACGATGCAAGTTTTTCTTTTCTATCCCTTTAATGTTATGATGAACAAAAAATAAATATGCACATACAATCAATCAATCTTTAACAAGAATGAAGACTTTGATGACAGTTCTGTTTCGAAGGAAAAGAAGACTCTATGACACTTTCTTTCGAACGAAGATTAATCAACTATATTCTAACTTTGACTATAGACTGATAATGACAAAGAAAACATTAAATAAAAATTAATCAATCAAATCAAAGTAGGGTTGGCAAAGGAGATAAAAACTTGTTCTCTAAGACATAACATTCATTGATCAATCAACAAGCAAAAAAATAGAGAAACGTTGGAAAAAACACTTTCCAAAGGTGGGAAATTGACCTAAGGTTGATCAACACAGGTCAAAGAGGGCCTAACTGTGTTGCAGAGCACTATCTCTCACTCAAGGGTGCTCTGTAGAGCACTGTCCCCTGACCAAGCCTACGTTGATTTCTGAGAGGCCACTCAAGAGTCATCTAACCTCAATTTTTGACCAAAATTCAATGCAAAAGAACTGAAATATAGTCAATGAACACAAATAAGGTCTAAAATAATGTCTTAGGAGGTGAATAAGCTACTAGGAAAGAGGATTCTTCCCCAGCGGAGTTGCCAATTTGTTTTGGAGAATTTAGCATCTACGGATAAATACTAATTCACTAGACGAGTAGTTGTGCCTAGAACAACAGTTTAAAGTGTTTTAGACTTTCCCTATAAGCAATAGATAAGAAGAGATGATAGAAGGCCTACATGTAGTTCCACTTTCCTCTCGTCTCCCTTGTATCAATTCCGTCACTCCTTCCTGTACTTAATCCGCTTGAAAAGTACCCGGTCCACACAACAGAAGACAAAAACTGATCAAAGCATACGATCCATTGAATATTAATGAAAGGAATCAGAAGCAATTCATACATATAAGCATTATGAAAGAACATAACATATGGAAAAAGGTTCAAACACTTTATTAGATAGAAGAAGGAATTACAACCATCAGTGTTTGATTCAAAGTCATTCCTCCAGCTTGGATCCCATCCACATCACATCAAAAGCAAGACAAGCTTGTGGCATCACATCATTTGCTCCAAAGTCAAGTCTCATAGCCGCATTATCTCCTTACAATTCAAAATAATCCAGCAAGCCCCTAATCACTTAGATGAGTGGTCAATTTATAGGAGGATGAAGGAGGTTTTGTCATTAATGGTGACATTGAATGGCCTTCCATACTTAGAATTAGTTCCATGGAGGAAGGGATGAGAAGATAGGATGCAACTTAACTCATTCCTCATCCATTTTCGAGCTCATAGGAGTAGATAACTAAGGGAAGCTTCTAGATGACTCCAAGAGATAATAATATTCCCCAAACCCCAATTAAATTTTGCTCAAATTTTCCCAGCACAGCCTAAAGAGGGCTTAGGTGCTCTACAGAGCACCTTGACAGTGTATCTACCTGTGCTGTAGAGCACCCTGGCAGTGTATCTACATGCACTAGTACCTTTAGAGACCATTTCTAGATGTCTTAGGTCATGAAACTTTCTGGGAAGGAGGCATTCAAGTGGGTGACTTGTTATGGGCATGAAAAAACTAAATTTAGGGTTTGATGAGCCCTAAAACACTAATCTGAATGTTGGGATTTGATGTGCCCAAATGGATCTGTAAAACTTATGGGGATGACTTGTATAACCGTCAGGATGACATGTCCTTTCTGGTTGGGCCAAATTGATAGAATCTTTCATATATCTTCATTCCTATGGAGTTAAAGGGAGTTCCCTCTTGAAAACATATCAAAATATTATTTTCAACAATATATCTTGTGCTATCATTTAAGATAGGTATTTATAATAAAAAAATATTTCAAAGATAAGGTAACCAAACTCGGCATCAAGAAAAATATTGGGCATCCAAAAAAAAATCTAATAATATTTAACTTGCAATATTTATCTTGCAATCTTTACCTTGGACATCTATAGTCTTCGTCTATCTTTGACATTGACGACAATAATATTTCCAAAAACCTCCACCTAAGTTTAAAATTCTCGATCTCCCCATAACTTTGACATCAATGGAAAGATAATATTTAATGAAGCCTATAAAAGAATTTGGTATGAGAAAAAAAGTAAACTGAATATCATATATTCATTGTATTTCCAAGTGATAATAATCCATTATGGTTAGGAAATTCAATATGTGAATTCTATAAAACTTTGGATGATAATAAGAGATATAAATGTCTGGTTCAATGGTGGAAGCTCTAATAAGGATATGTGTGTTAGGAGAAAAACCTACAATGGGGAGAATTAGAAGAGATAATGATGACATCATTGATGTGGATAGCATCATATGGGAAATGAAACTACAAGAAAATGCAAAGGGAGATAATGTAAAAACAAATTAAAAGGGACACAGACACACATATACAAATATAATAATCAAAAAATATTTTTGATTACAAATGAGTCTTTTTTCTAGTGTTTAAAGAAATACAATGAACTTTCTACTCTTGACATGGGATGTCAGATTTTAAGACAAATTTAGTGATATTATATGTTGTAGATACCAATGTAATATAACATATTAAATGTAATCATTCAACTTGTTTGAGATGTTCATTTTTATTATGGATTGTTGAGCCCAGAAAACTTCCATAACAAGTTACATTTGTTATCAAGCCTTGTCTTCATAGGTTGTCTAATACTTGACAGTTTTCACACTTAGAGAAAATCCATTATCCTTTTGAACCTCTTGAATGTATTAAAAATTTTCCTTCTATTCCTTGTTTGAACCTTGTTTCTTCCTTGATCTATAAATTTAGCTCAGTTATTTCCAAAACAAGGTTGTTTTCCAAAACAAGGTCGTTTTCACCAGGACTTCATTTACCTTGCTTCTTGCCTAGTTTTTTTTGTAGGTGCCAATTGATAAATTGGGTCATTTCTTCCCAATTTAAAATGAGTTTTTTCTTTCAGATTTAATCCCTCTCAAACTTGCACCCATTGGTCTAGGTTTCCAATTAGGTCCATTTTAAAACAATTCAAAAATTCAATGCTCAAAAAGTGTAATAGCCCTGGTGAAAATTCCATGTAATAAAGATAACAACAATAACCACAGATGAATGGGACACTTATTTGAAGCTAAATGTTGGGAAAGACATCCTAGGGGGTATTCATTTGGTTGTTTATGGCTAAGGAAATTGGAAAAGGCAATGGCTAAGGAATTAAAAGGAAAAAAGGCATTTTGGAACATTTATTTATGAAAATAATGGAATTTAGGAGGAAAAGGGAGGTGAAATGTCACAAGTTTCATGTGAGGAGGAAAATGAAGGACAATAGTGGAAAATTAAGAAAATAGAGGGCTCAATCATAAAAAGGCTTCTGAGGATCAGTTGGTAACCTTTTGTCAATTCATTGTTGGAGCTCTCTCATTATTCTCTCTCTCTCATACTCATGGATACTTAGAGATTTCTTGGAGCTTTCTTGGAGGGTGTGGCATACTTGGATTCTCGGAGAAAGAAGGAAAAGAAAGAGCAGGAAAGCACAAGAAGGCATCGCAATCAATAGCTACAACATATTTCCTTGCAGGTACCGAGTTGCATGTATGATTTCTTCACTATTTTTGGCATGCATGGCATATGCATGTGGTTTCACGGTTGTGATTTGTCATTGGCATGGAGGATTGCTTGGATAGACAGGGGATTTCCTAGCCTTGCCATTTCTTGGATAGCCATGGTGATTGTGGGTTTAATTTCATTGCTTTTTTTTGGTTGGTTCTCATATTTCCTTAGCTTGGGTTTAGTTATTATTCTTGGAAGCCCTGGTTCAACAAACGCTTTCGAAACCCTTGGTGGGTTGAGTTACTAGTCCTGGAATCCTTGGTTGGACAAATGCTTTGGAATCCATGTATAATTTGTGGCTTGAGTTACTAATTATGGAAGCCTTAGTTGGACAAATGCTCTCGAAGCCCTAGAAGGCTTGGATGGAGACTAATTTAATGATGGTTTTGGTGATCTCTAACTGTGAGGTAGAATCATTATTTTATGGGTTGAGGTGGATGGTCTTTGGAAGCCCTAGATGAGTTTTAATTGATGTGTTTTATGAGATCCTACATTCATGCTTGGAATATGGCACAAAGGTGAATCACTAAAGATTGATTTGGCTCAGCCATTCTATGGTCAGGTGGAACGTGTTAGTCCCATCTCAAGTTGGTTCACTACATTCATTAATGAGAAATGCATTCCCTTGATTCTCATGTGTAAAGGTACTAATGTATTTATGGATTTGATGGCTGATATGTTTATTGTATTTATGTTCCTATTATGTTGGTTATATGCACATTTTATGACAGCAGTTATGTATGGCTCTCAGCATTTTTTTACTTATATGTGAACGGATAATGTGTCTATGACCTAATAGTTGATAATGTAGAAAATGGCATGAGGGAACAATGGTTCATAGAGATTCGCAAATAAGTATGAGATCCCTAGACTTCACTATGTTATTTACACATGTATATTACATGTCGATGATATGTTTGAGGAAATGCCTATCATGGCTAGTAGGGATCCACACAAGGTCTTGAACAAGTATTTTATTTTGTACTTTCATTTCCCTGCTACTTTACTAATTTGAAGAGATGTATCAATTATGGGCAGTGTCCTGGGCTCTGAGCCTAAAAAAGTGGCTTAAATTCTGGGTTCTGTTAGAGTCGGTCTTGTAGCCCTCCATCAGCGATCAAAGCTCTTTGCATTTGCATAAGTAGGTGTCTCATTAGTGTCAATTTTTGCATCCCATTAGGCATGCCATAACCCTGATGGAGGAGCTGGTGTCTTTGTCCCCCTCTTGGCATTGTTGGATCAAGTCATTTCAGTCCTTAGTCACTTTCAAGCTTGTCTTGTCTTGGCTTGAGGTCAAATTCCTGGTCTAGGGTTTTTGTCAAGTTTGTTTACAAGGTCATGTCTCTGAAGGTCAATAAGTGCTCAGAAAGCCAGAGGGATGATTTTAAAGGTGTTTCTTCGCAAATTTCTATCTTGTACAGTTAATTTTCACCTTGGATTTAAAAACCCTGTTTTTAAAGCCAAGGTCATTTTTCAAATTTTTGTAAAAAGTGATGAAATTTCAAAAAGCTTCCAAGGATAGCATGTAACCCTGGCTCCCTTGCCAAGATCCCTCAGATGATATCCCTGCAAAAAGTATCGAGCAAAAGCATTAAATGAGTCAATTTCAGGACAAAGGAAACCAAAATGGTCAATTTTATAAAGTGTCAAAGAAAAACATTATAAAGTGGGTTTGGGCATGAAATTATTTCAAATCAAAGTTATAAAAGCCCAATCTCCCTCCATTTACCCTCATTGTGCATCTAACTCACTTGCAAGAGAGATTGGGCGAGGGTTTGAGCGAAATTGTGAGCAGACCAGGCGCGCGACCTGTCAGACCAGGCGCGCGACACATCAAGCGCCTTCCAGCAGTGTTATTTTCTAACGGGCGCGACCCGTCAGTGGTGCGCGACCCGTCAGCGCCCTCCTTACCAAATCACCTGCAAATTCATCCAAGGAGCCAACAAAATTGATAAATTGCCTAAGGTAGGCCCTCCAACTTACAAATTGCTGCTTGTTATGGTTAAAGACATCATGAATACATGTTTTAAAGATCTCATTGTGCAAGAGAAAAAGCTCTATATGGCTGTGGTTTAAAATTGTAAAATATGCCTAGGGTTTTATGCTGTTTTAAGGTTTTTCCCTTGTAAATCATTTTTCCCATTTCCCATGTCATTTTCCTTGTCTTTCTATATAAATTTCCCTTTTAAATTTGTAAAGAAAACCTAAACCCTACCCCTTTTCCCTAAAAAATGAAAAATCAAGCCCTAACCCTACCTCTCATTATACCCATGTAAACAATGTATATAATGATGCATATGCAATGATTTTTGCAATGTTTTTTCCCTTAAATCCCTGTTTTATATATTTATTCCCATTTTCCCTTTAAAAGTGTCCCTCCCCTAACATTCCCCTTGTGCTCCTTGTCCCCTTGAAACAGCATATAAATCAGCATTTTACAAGGTAGAAACAACAGTACATTTTGGTCACTCTGCTCCTTAAACAATGTCAGAAACCGAAACCTATGAGCAGAGTGATGACCAGGCATCAGCTTCAGAGATTGAGGTGCAGAGGAGGCCTCATAAGGGTGGAAAGGGCGGTCATCATAGGCGAGAGGAGCCCACCTCTTTGACAGATTTACAAGCTTGTCCTATGGCAGTCTCATGTTTCCAGTACATGTCTTGCTATGAGTTTTGCGAGAGGATCTCTCGGATTCAGCACCACAGAGAGTTGGCTCGCCTATTTGTTTTACACTTGCATGATGGACATGTCAACCTTGCCGAGGTGGACTTTACATTGACACCCGAGATGATTGCACAGGCCATAGGGATACCTAATGTCGGAGAGGTATGGAATAAGCGCAAGGTGTTGGACAGTGTTCATTTTGAGCCTTTCGTTAGACCAGCACTCATGAGACACTTGACGGGAGTGTTTCCCTTCAGATTTCTCAGGAGTGAGTATGCTCCCATGATGAGGCTCATCATGCTCTATTTTACCTGTGAGGGCAGATTTTCACAGGTATATTCGTACCATATTCGCCTATTGATGCACTTCACACGGGTACGGATGATGAACATCCCTGTTTTCTTCTATCAGAACATTGAGAGGATGGTGTCCATGATGCAGAGGAAGAGCCCGGCACAACAGTATAGGAGCCTTTACCATTATGGTTTGATTCAGCTTGTGGTATTACATCAGTTGGCTCAGCAGGGCATCTCATGGGAGGAGTTCATCTCTCGTGAGCTTATCATAGCACCACCACCGCCACATCCTGAGGTTATTCACGAGGAGGGAGGACCATCACAACAGCATGACATCCCCGTCACTAGACATGTCAGCTCCTCACCTTTGGTTACTTATCAGAGAGGCCAGAGGGCCTTATTTGCAGCAGCTCGGCGAGTACTTTCTCCACAGCATGTGGAAGGGATCTCGCCTTCTTCATCGGCTCAACGAGTGTTATCTCCACATCAGGTGGAAGGGGCCTCACTTTCTTCAGTAGCACAGGTATCAGAGAGGGGCAAGCAGCCCAGGATTGATGAGGGACCATCAGGTGTTCCAGATATAGAGCTTATTGATCTTGATGTCAGTTCTCCTAGCCGAGAGTCAAAGGAGATCATTCAGCACCTTAGAGCTGAAAATGATGCATTGCAGAGGAGATTAGAGGGGGCACAATGGACAATCTCATATCTAGAGCAGCGCAACAAGCAGTTGGAGGATGAGCAAGCTCTCGATGAGTTGTGGAGGATTCGTGGAGATCACATCTTGAATAGAAGAAGACCCGGTGATCTATTGTCCGCTGAGTGAGAGTCCATGCTTATCCGGCTAAATGCTCACTTGGAGAGGCTGTTGGCTAAGGCCAACCAAGATAAAAAATTGTTGAGAAACATGAAGAACCATTATTGGGCGAGAATGCACGTGTGCAAGGCAAAGATGAAGATGTTCCAAAGGCGGTTGGCCAAGGCACAAAAAAGGAGAAAGAGGCCCAATCCCCTCCATATCTTGGCCGAGGCTTCACTGAAGGACCAAGGCACTAAATAGCATAGCCACAACACAAATCCCAAGAAATTTTGAGCATTTTGGGTAAATTTTGGGCAATTTACAGGTTTTCTCCATTAACGGGTCTCACCCCCCGCGCGACCCTTCATCCTGGCAACTCCATTTTGCAAAAACTCAGCATTTCCAGATTTGTCATGAGAAGTTACATATGCTCATCCATGGCCAAGAGATTTTATGAAGTTTTGGGCCTCCAGAAAGTCAAAAAACAAACAAAAAATGACTTTCTGCCACATTTTTGAGACACAGAAAGCAGTCTTGGGAGATTGCAATTTTGGAGGGCAAATGACCACCAAATTCAAAAATTCCAGTTGGGTTGGAAAGTAGACTCACAGACCTTTCCAACAAGCCTACTCTTTCTCAATTTGGACACCTTGAAGTGCCCCAAAAGTGGTCCCAAAGGCGCGCGACCCGTCAGGCAGAGGCGCGCGACCCATCAGGCAAATTTCTCCAAATTTCAGTGTACAGCTCAGAAAAACGCAGTTTGACCCTGTTTGACTTTTTGGGGTGGATTATTATCCTCTTTGATGTAATTAATGTACTTTTATGACACTTTTACACTTATGTACCTCTTCTAGAAGATTCATTCATGAAAAAGGTGAAAATTAAATGAATGAATTGGTTTCCTAGCTTATAGAGGCAAGTTGTTTTGACTGCCTAGTTTGTAGTGCTTAGTTTAGAAGTGGTTGAAACAACTCCTAGGATAGTGAGATCGACCCATGGAGGCAGGGAAAGATGTTAGATGATCTATATTATGTACTTTCTTGCTCATTTTCATGGTTGGATTCTTGAGGGAGAAGCTCTTATTGTATTACTCACTGTATCTCTGCAATTTTTGGCAAAGGAAGACCAGGGTTTTGTAGTCCTTTTTGGGATTCTTGTGGTCACATGTGTTGATGGTGTGTTTCTTTTTGTACTTGTAAGTGTGTTATGTGAATCATTTCCTTACTTTTCTTTCTGCAAATTAGGCAAATGAAGTGTTAAAGTAGAATTCATGACTGTCATGCTCTGCTTTTAAGTTTGCTTAATATCAATGTTTTCAACTGTTTAAGGGGAATTCAAGGTTATTGCTTGCTCTCCTTAACTCCCCATCGGTCATTCTCATCCATCCATCTCTATCAAATGCATCAATACTGTTTCCTACCTCGCCCCAAAGAACCCCCTGCGAAAACTGTGTCCAATCCCCGCACCCGAAATTGCCATTCCCCAATTTTCCACCAAAACTTTAAAAATCCCAAATTTAAACCTCTTGATTAGTCTACTAGCCTAAAATC
This sequence comes from Pinus tabuliformis, assembly GCA_031772625.1. Classification (NCBI taxonomy): domain Eukaryota; kingdom Viridiplantae; phylum Streptophyta; class Pinopsida; order Pinales; family Pinaceae; genus Pinus; species Pinus tabuliformis. The sequence goes on from CM062812.1 coordinate 861,822,324, forward strand.
AGTGTTTTCCTATTGGTCATCTCGCCCATTGAAGATCTTTACTGAGATAGACCGGAGAGAGCCCTCTCCTGCCCCGTAGGGCTAGCTACGAGGTTAAGTGGTTTGATGTTGCCTTGAAGTTTACCTTTCTCAGCGTGAGGTGAAATTTCAAGCGCTAACAAGTTCATTAGCACAACACAAACATTTTTTGTCCACAGACGCTAGCAGGCAGGCTTGTGAGAGCGACTTTAGGTTGTTGGTCGCTCCCTTGCCCATATCATGAGAGTGACTATGGCCCAATAGACTTAAAAAAATAGTAGGACCTAGGGACATGTTGTCTAAGTGGCTGATTTGTCCTCTAAGAGTTATATTGATGATGTTGGATGTCTGTATGGTGTGTTTCTATCGGTTCCACTTCCTTAATGTGACTTAAGAGGTTGAATCATATCATAGTGGCCTATCATCGCATGTTTACCCCAGCTGGACAGTTGCTTGGGTAGATGTGGGAGGAGGGTGTTAAAGAGTGGTACCAGAGCATGGTTCACCCGTCAAACTAGATGGGCTATGTGTTGGCCATGCATGCATGTCAATTGCATGTTTGTCTCTTACACTTATATACTTATTACATTTGCTTGTTGTAGTATGGTTATTATGGAGAATTTTTTATTGATTTCATGAAATGTATTTGAAATAAGTATGTGACTGACTGTGTATGGATTGTATGTCACTTACATGTTGATTTTATGGTGCTTACTTACATCCTTGTATGTTAGGTTACATTCTGGAATATTTGAACTACATCTATCAGACTTGTAAGTTGATTACATGATTTTATCACTTATGTTCGACTACATACATTTATGCGTAGGTGTAGTTGATTTGGAATTGCTTATGCATATTGTTGGTTGCATGTGGCAATGGGTAAAATGGAGTAATGGTTTTTTTTTTTTGCATGAGGTCATAGCATGCATTATTGATATGGCCTTGCATTGATGATTGGATCCTAGTTAGAGTGATGTTTATGTGTTGATACATTTATCGATTTATGTCTATATGTTGTTATGATTATGTTATACATGTATCATGCTGATTTGGTGATCTTGTAGACAAGGTATCCTCCCCAAGATATACTAAGGTACATTGATTATTTGTGATTCGGTTTATTTGACATATTATGCCTTGCGGGAAGAAATATCAAAGGGCTAGCAAGATGGTTGACTATAAAGATTCTCCCTACGAATTAGAAGAGCAATATGGTGTTGGAACTCTTCTAACTTGGCAGTGACATTGAGAATCCTAAAGGAGGAGATAAGGAGTTGTAAGGTAGATAATGAAAAAATGATATAGTCATAGGAAAAGTTAGCAGAGGTGAATGCAGTAATACTTCAGACCTTTTTGGATTTCCAATGAAAAGGACCATTGTGTATCAGTCATGAGTAGAAAGGTAAAACTAATGGGGCATATGGTAGTAGATCGCATGGTGGTCTTCCATCAGATAGAGATGATACAGTTAGAGATGGAATATTGTTGGACACTCCAAAGAGGATAAGGGATAGACACAAGTATGATTCTAGTTCTAATTCAGATAGGCACTATGGTCATCGTCAATATCATCCTTACAGGAGGAGTGATAGGTGGTATTTGCCGGATGAATTTAAGAAAATGAAGCCACCTACTTTTGATGGAGAGATAAAGAGATCACAGGATGCACAGACATGGTTTCTTGGTATGAAGAAATTATTCAGGTTGTATGACTACTCAGAGAACATGAAGGCAAGAGTGGCTACATTCAGTCTTAAAGGTAAAACAAACATCTGGTGGGAAGATGTGAAGAATTTCAAAGATATAGATGAGAAATATCTGACGTGGAGTGAATTTGAGCAGCTATTCAAGAAGAAGTATTTGTCAGAGAGATAATTCGATGATAGGGCAAAGGAATTCTATGAACTCAAGATGAGATCCATGACAGATGATGAGTACATCAGTAAGTTCTTGGAACTGTTGAGGTATGTGCCTTACCTCAAGGAGGATAAGGCTAATATTCAGAGATTCATTAGTGGATTACCAGTTGCATTCAAAGACATGATTGAATTCGATGAGCCTATATCATTGGAGGAGGCCATTCGAAAGCTAAACAATTTCTATGAACAATCGAAGCACATAACTGAGACTAAGATAGACTGGAGAGGTAATGTAAATAACAAAAGAAAATGGGATAAAAAGCGAGCAAGTCCATAGGGTGCAGATAGCAAGGATAACGTTACACCTCCTAAGAGGTTCAATGCATCAGATAGAGGACAAGGACATCAAGCTAAGGAGAAGAAAAAGTATGGAGGTTGGAAGCCTATAAAATGTTGGACTTGTGGAAAAGATCATCTCAAGAGGGATTGTCCACAGAATCAAGGTGGTAGATCTCAGATACAATACACATGAGGCATAGATTGTTGGAGATGTAGGCAAGAGTATTCCTCATATCTATGTAGTCATGGAAAACAGGCAGGCAGAACATCAGGCATCTATCATTGAGATGGACAGTAAGCTTTGTGATCAAGTTATTTCTATTTTGATTGAAATTGGATCTAATTATAGCTATGTTAGTCCTAACTTGGTGGATAAGTGTGGTCTGAGTAAACAATTGCATGCAGGGTCTTGGTTAGTGTAGTTGGATAGAGGTACAAAGAAGTGAGTTCATCATTGGGTAAGAGCTTGCACATTTGACTTAAATGGTATGCCTAGAGCAACACATTTGAATGTATTACCATTGGGTTCATACAATATGTTATTGGGCATGAATTGGTTGTATCTACATAGAACCAAGGATGACTACTATGACAAAGCTATTGAGTGTGTTGATGACAATGGGGAACCAAGAGTCTTGCAAGGTAATAAGAAAGCCACATCAATTAGGATGGTGACAGCTATGCAAGCAAAGCATAGATGTAGGAAAGGGTGCAAGTTATTTGTAGTACATATCTCTACTTATAAGGGTAAGGAGGTTGAGGATGCAGATGTGTTGAAAAAATACCATGTTTTACAGCAGTTTAGGGATGTATTTCCTAAGGACATTACAGAGTTTCCACCTCATAAGGAGGTAGAATTTTCTATTGTGTTAGTGCCAGGGGAAGCTCCAGCATCGAAAGCACCTTACAAGATGAACACAACTAAATTGGTTGAGTTAATGTTGCAGTTGAAGGAAATTTGGACAAGGGGTACATTAGGTCAAGTGTATCGCCTTGGGGCACACTGATCTTGTTTGTGAGGAAGAAAGATGATACCCTCAAATTATGCATTGATTATAGGCGACTAAACAAAGTGACTACAAATAAAAATACCCTTTTCTGAGGATTGAAGAATTTTTCAATCAGTTGAAGGGAGCAACAGTGTTCTCAAAGATTGACTTGAGATCTGGATACCATCAGGTACGCATCAAATAGGAGGACATTTACAAGACTGCGTTTAGGACCACGTATGGGCATTATGAGTTTGTTGTTGTTCCATTTGGCTTAATTAATGCTCCAGCCACATTCATGTGTTTGATGAATAGTGTGTTGAGTCCGTATTTGGGTAATTTTGTTATTGTGTTCATTGATGATACACTGTAATATTCTAAAAATGAGGAAGAGCATGTCGAGCACTTAGCAACAGTGTTGAGGTTGGAGAGAGCATCAGTTGTATGTTGAGCTCAGGAAATATAGTTTCTTTTAGACCAAGGTACATTACTTGGGACATGTTGTCTCCAAGGAGGGCATTGCAGTAGATGAAGAGAATATAAGGGCCATTATGGAGTGGGTATCTCCTAAGAGTGTGGATGAGGTGAGATCTTTTGTGGGTTTGGCATGCTATTATAGGAGGTTCATTAAGAACTTCTCACAAATTGCTTATCTTATCACATCATTGTTGAAGAAAGTTAAGAGGTTCAAATGGACTCAAGAGTGTGAGGCTAGCTTTGAGAAGCTCAAGCAGTTGTTGACACATGAACCAGTGCTACAGATTGCAGATCCGAACGAAGAGTTCATAGTATGTACAAATGCTTTCAAGAGAGGACTTTGTGTAGTCCTTATGCAGGATGGACAAGTAGTATGTTATGAGTCTTCGAAACTAAATAAACACAAGAAGAACTACCCAACACATGATCTCGAGTTAGCAGAGGTTATACATGCACTAAATATGTAGAGGCACCATCTTCTTGGTAGGTGGTTTTTGCTTTTGAGTTATCATATTGGGTTGAGGTATTTGTTTGACCAGCATAATTTGAATGCCAAGAAGGATAGATGGTTGGCCATGATCAATGAGTTTGACTTCAAGATTAGGTACATCAAAGGTAAAGAGAACGAGGTAGAAGATTCTCTCAGTAGACGGATACAGATACATCACTTGGCAGCTATGAGCTCTTATGAGATAGATTTACAGGACAGGATCTTGTAGGCAAGACAACAGGTTGTCAGGTATATGGAGATTATGCACAGGTTGCAACAAGGTGATAGTATAGGTATAGGTACAGGTGCAAGTAAAGGTACATGTAGTGGTACAAGTAGAGGTGGCAGTACAGGCATAGGAATAGGTACAGGTACAAGTGCAGGTGCAGGTGCACAGGGCATAGACTATTGTCTTACAGCAGAGGGATTGGTCCGGTTTCGGGAAAAGATATATGTACCGGATAGCAGTGAGCTCAAGAAGGTGATATTGAGGGAGTTTCATGCAAAACCTTATTCGCTTCACCCAAGTTATAAAAAGACACTCACAATAGTGAAAAGATATTACTATTGGCCGAATATGAAAAGGGATGGAGTTTGTGTCTAGATGTTTAAATTTTTAGTGAGTGAAGGCAGACTGCAAACATCCAGGTGGACTGCTACAACCGATTGTTATTTCCGAGTCGAAATGGGAGGTCATTTCCATGGATTTCAACACAGGGTTTCTGAAGATAGTGAAGCAATATGATTCCATCATGGTCATTGTGGACAGGTTAACAAAGGTTGCACACTTTGTTCTGATAAAGCTACATTCTCAGCTAGTGATGTGGCACAAGTATTCATTTGAGATGTGGTTAGACTACATGGTGTTCCAAAAAAAATTGTTTCAGACAAGGATGCGAAGTTCACTTCCATGTTTTGGAAGGATTTATTTGTAGGTTTGGGCACAGATTTGGCCTTCAGCACAGCTTATCATCCATAGACAGATGGACAGACAAGACAGGGTGTTAAAATTGGCAACCAGGGCAAAACTTCATGGGGGTCATCTTATTCATGGCTGATAATATTTTTATTAGATTCCTCTCGTCGAGAGGTGTAGGATTGATATAAAGATCATCCGATTCCGATAAGTATTCATAGAGATATGAATTTATTTTGATTATGGAATTATTATCAAGCCGACCTACAACTCATGTAGGCTCAGAAGCCCAACAGTCGCATCTATTCACCCACCAACATTGTGTATAAATATAAGAGGAATTTTCCTCATTTGGACTCACTCATCTCATCACATCTCTCTCTCTCTCTACTACGCAGATATGAGTCTCTTCTCTACTGCGCTGAAATGGGTCTCTCTCTCTCACACATGTGAAGCCAGAAACTGCTGAAATTGAAGCTGCAACTGCAGAAGTAAAGATTGACTTGCGTGGCCTAGAAGATCTCCTCTTTGCAACTGGACTATAGGTTCATCTGAACCTCCTTTGAAAGCCGCAACTTTTGGTGGTGGAATGAAGTCAATCCGACGAACGGTTTGCAAGATATCGACTGCCCTAGTTTGAAGCCGGAAACTGCTGAAACTGAAGCTGCAACTGCAGAAGTAAAGATTGACTTGCGTGGCCTAGAAGATCTCCTCTTTGGAACTGCACTGTAGGTTCATCTGAACCTCCTTTAAAATCCGCAACTTTTGGTGGTGGAATGAAGTCAATCCGACGAACGGTTTGCAAGATATCGACTACCCTAGTTTGAAGTCGGAAACTGCTGAAACTGAAGCTGCAACTGCAGAAGTAAAGATTGACTTGCGTGGCCTAGAATATCTCCTCATCTGAACTGCGTTGTAGGTTCATCTAAACCTCCTCTGGAAGCCGAAACTTTTGGTGGTAGAATGAAGTCAATCCGACTGTCGGTTTGTGAGATATGGTCTGCCCTAGTTTGATAATGAAGCCGCTAATGCTGATGCTACTGATCTAGGGTTTGCTACTGCTGATATGAATCAGATTTATTGTACTATTTCTCTCTGCTGAATTATTGAAGATAAAAGAATATTTGATCAAAGGGTTTCCCCACACATTGTGGGGTTTGTCCCTGGCTAGTCGCCACATCTTGTGTCTCTTGTCTTGGCTTGTTTTCTGTCGATCGTTTAATGTTCTATCTGCACTTTACTTTATGTACATGTGATTGCTAATCGGTGGAATATAATAAGAAAAAGAAGTAAACTGTTATAAGCATAGAACATACCATAACTTAACATGGTATCGGAGCTGAGGTGAAGACAAAGCCCGAGCAAGAGCAAGAGCAATCATTGAAGAGAAGATTGGCAAGGCTATCCTAAAAGAACTATGGGGTCCTCAACACTCTTTCCTGCCGAAGACAAGCTCCGTGAGAAAGCTGACTATCACGGATGGAAGATGTCTATCGATCTAACCCTTGAAGATCAAGGAGTGCTGGACCATGTAAGAGGCAATATTGTTGAGCCTTCATCAAATGCATCTGTTGCTGCCTGGAACAAATGGAAAAATGGAGAAGTCAAAACAAAGAAGATCATTCGGGACTCTATCGACAAGCACTTGGTGGCCTACATCTCTGAACTGGACACCTCCAAGGAAATCTACGATAGACTAGTGAGTTTATTTAAAGTCAATGATGCAAATCAAGTTTTGTTTCTTAGAAATAAGCTGAGGGAAATCAAGAAGGGTAAAGATGAAAGTATGCAAGCATACTTCTTAAGAATCACCGAGATCAAGAACAATCTCCTATCTATTGGGGAAACTATTACTGACAGAGAAATGGCACTCACAACTCTTGGAGGATTGCCATTTGAATGGTATGCGTTCAGGACTACTCTTTTGAACTATAATGTAATTCTTGGTTTCGAGGAATTAATGGCTAGATGTATTCAAGAAGAAACAAGGGAAGAAGTGCAAGAAATGCCCATGCCTAAAGGTCCTGTTGCTGCCTTTTCTTCTCATGCAAAGAAAAGAAATAATTCCGGGACTCAATCAAAAGGAAAGGTTGGACCTAAGGCTAGAAGAAAATGACGATGTTACATTTGCGATAAAGCAAGTCACTATGTATGAAATCATGAGCATCATGATGAATGAGATCATGGACATAAAGGGCAACATGAGATAATGGACATATAGGATAACATGATGATGATGCACACTAGTTTGAGCAGCATTATGATGGATAAAATCATGGACATGGGCAACATGATGATAATCATGATTAGAGAAGCATGGTACAATATGCAGTGGTGCAACTCGAAATCCCTCTGATGGCAATCAAAGGAATGACAAATTCAACAGCAAAGGTAAGAGGAGAGTTGGGAATCAAGGAAGAGGACAAGCATTCAAGAAGGCTAGAAATTATAGGATGTATTAAATGCACCTGACCTCAAAAGGAACCTAGTGTCCATCTTGGCAAGGAAGACAGAGGCTACAAGGTAACCTTCAGCAAAGGCAAGGTATGTATATGGAAAAATAATGTTAAATATGCATTTACTCTTGGGTTTAGTGTTGATTCATTATATCAGGTCGATGGAAGTCCGCTAGGTGTCATGTCTTGTGACACAACTCTTTAGTCCGAACTTTGGCATCAGAGGTTTGCCCACCTTCATTACAAAGCTCTACCTGATGTAAGACAGATGGTAACTGCCCGAATTCCAAGTAGAGAAAGAAGGTGTATGTCTGGGATGTGCCAAAGGAAAGCTCAAAAGGGGACCATTCCCCTCAATCCAAAGCAAGACCTCTGATATATTACAATTGGTTTACCCAGGCATACCTGAGGTTGGCATTAAGAGGGAGACTACTACACCACATACTCCTGAGCAGAATGGTGTGGTGGGAAGGAAGAACCACACGATGATGGAAGCTGTCCCGGCCATGCTACATGAGCAAAGACTTCCAAAGTTTCTATGGGATGAAACTACAATCACCGCCGTATATGTACAAAATCGATGCCCTCATCAAGCATTGGGTTTCTAAACTCCTGAAGAAATGTTCACCACCGGTCAAAGGGAAGTCGTGATTATTCATGATGTCACCTTTGACAAAGATATGGCTCTTTGCAAGGTGGACGATCTGCTGACTTTGAGTAGCTCTCAAGAAGCCGACACCAGGGAACCGAAAGAAAAGGATGATGAATCAATCCCTGATGTAGAAGAACCCATGGATCCGATTGATCCTCATCCACATGAGCCTTCCTCTTCTAGGAAGAGGCCTTCATGGCTTAGGGGGATACTTGATAATGCTGAAGGACATGCTGCACCCTGAGGAACCTTCCATCAAAGTAAGAAACTTAATAGGTATCAGGGATACCTGACCATCATGAGCACGATCATACAAAATGAGCCTTCGTCATTCTCAGATGCCGTCAAGCATCAAGTATGGAAGGATGCTATGACCGAAGAATATGAGTCTATCATAAAGAATGATGTTTGGGAAGTAGTTCCCAGACCCCAGGACAAGACTGTTGTTACTTCCAAATGGCTTTACAAGATAAAGCATGCAGCAGATGGAAGCACGGAAAAGTATAAGGCTCGTTTTGTTGCTCGAGGTTTCTCTCAAAAGGAAGGTATAGACTATGATGAGATATTTGCACCTGTTGCCAGATATATGACCATCCGCTCGATCATAGCCCTTGCCGCTTCACAAGGATGGAACCTTCATCAGATGGATGTCAAGACTGCGTTCTTGCATGGCTCGATCAAAGAAGAGGTCTACGTGGAGCAACCCGAAGGATTTGAGATTTATGATCGAAAATCTCATGTATGCAGGTTGAAGAAAGCTCTCTATGGGCTGAAGCAAGCACCCGAGCATGGTATGAGAGGATTGATAGCTACTTGATGAAGCTGGGATTCACTAGGAGTGAAGTCGATCCTAACCTTTACTTTAAGGTTGAAGATGACAAGCCTCTCATATTGGTGTTGTATGTGGATGACCTCTTTCTAACAGGTGCAGACCCTCTCATTCACAAATGTAAGAGGGAGCTGGCCTCTGAATTTGAAATGAAAGACCTAGGACTGATGCACTACTTCCTAGGACTTGAAGTGTGGCAAAAGCCAAGGGAAATTTTCCTATCTCAAGGAAAATATGTGGTAAATATATTGGAAAGATTCGGTATGATGGACTGCAAGCCTGTGACTACCTCGAGGATCTTAACTTTTAGAAGTTATATGGTAGTGATGTCGGACCAGACTTGGGAAATGCCTTTGAGTTTCAAAAACTCATTCGCATTGATGTTCTTGGTGAACCTCCGTCCAAACATATGTTTTGCAGTTAGCATTGTGAGCTCATATTTGGTTGAGCCTCACTGGATTGATGCCAGGAATCTTCTGAGATGTCTTTAGGACACAATCTCTCATGGATTAAGATACACTGTCGGAGATGGGAGACTACTTGGATATACTGATGTTGATTGGGCAGGGAGTGTGGTGGACCGTAAGAGCACTTTTGGTTACTGTTTCACCTTGGGATCTGCTTCGATATCCTGGATGAGCAGGAAGCAAAAGTCGGTGGCTTTGAGCACCGCCGAAGCAGGATATATTGTTGCTAGCATAACCTCGTGTGAGGCAGTCTGGTTGCGAAAGCTCTTCAGTGAGCTGTTTGGATTTACATTGGATACCACTGTGATTCTCTGTAACAACCAGAGGTGGGATTCAATTATTGAGGAATCCCATATTCGTCAATTGCTCCAACAGATAGACATCATCTTGGATATGGTAAGTCGATGAGTAAGGAAGCTCCATCACATTAAGATGATGTACAGGTTGATACACCTTGTCAAAGCCCCGAGGAAAGATCTCATCTGTGATTTTCCCAAACGACTTGGAGTCAGCAAGAAACCCTTGTACAAGGGTCCTGCATGTTGCATACATTGAGCTTTGGGAGCTCTAAGGGCTTGCGGTTCCTACTGGAGCAACATATGACCACAGGGTGACTCACCCTCCCCTGGTGGTGCACACTGGAACAAGATGATTCGCTCTCTTGTGGGACAAGATGATTCACTTTCTTGTGGAACAGGATGATTCGCTCTCCTGTGTAGCAGGATGATTAGTTCTCCTGTGAGGCCTGGATTGATGTGTTCTCCATGGCAATTGTAGCAGGATTGATGTGTTCTCCTGTGAGGCCTGGATTGATGTGTTCTCCATGGCAATTGTAGCAGGATTGATGTGTTCTCCTGTGAGGCCTGGATTGATGTGTTCTCCATGGCAATTGTAGCAGGATTGATGTGTTCTCCTGTGAGGACAGGATTGATTAGTTCTCCTGTCGAGGCATCCTACCCATGTAGTCTGGGACTCATGGGAAGTACCTCTCATCTGATCAATGAGTAGGGAAATGAAGTTAGGGACCATAGTAGTACCGATGGACACATCGTTGTAAATACCGTACTCCCTACGCTAGGATGACCTCCATTGATCTGGGATCAATGATACTGGTCTGGGACCAGTGGTAGGAGTTGTACCATAATATGACGCTGACTTTGGGTCGGTTGAGACTGGTCTGGGATCAGTGGTACATACTCTGAGACTGACTTTGAGTCAGTGGAGGATGATATTGGTCTGGGACCATTCGAGTTGTACTCACTATGATGCTGACTTTGGGTTGGTTGAGACTGGTCTAGGACCAGTGGTACATACTCTGAGACTGACTTTGAATCAGTATGATACATCCTCGATCATTTCTTCTTCTTCATAATTCGGACAAAAGCAGAGTAGAACAGAACAATGCAAGAGCAGAGCAGAACAGAACAAAACAGTACAGATCAGTGCAGGGCAGAACAAGACAAAGCAGAACAGGAAAAATAGAGCAGAGCAGGGTAAGGGTCAGGCTGTACAAGGCAGTGCATTTGATGGATGAATAGTAACGACCGATAGACAGATTGCAGATGAAGTTCTCCATGGTTGAGAGGGAGTGTTAAAATTGGCAACCAGGGCAAAACTTCATGTGGGTCATCTTATTCATGGCTGATAATATTTTTATTAGATTCCTCTCATCGAGAGGTGTAGGATTGATATAAATATCATCCGATTCCGATAAGTATTCATGGAGATATGAATTTATTTTGATTATGGAATTATTATCAAGCCGACCTACAACTCATGTAGGCTCAAAAGCCCAACAGTCGCATCTATTCACCCACCAACATTGTGTACAAATATAAGAGGATTTTTCCTCATTTGGACTCACTCATCTCATCACATCTCTCTCTCTCTACTACGCAGGTATGAGTCTCTTCTCTACTGCGCTGAAATGGGTCTCTCTCTCTCACACATGTGAAGCCGGAAACTGCTGAAATTGAAGCTGCAATAGCAGAAGTAAAGATTGACTTGCATGGCCTAGAAGATCTCCTCTTTGGAACTGCGTTGTAGGTTCATCTGAACCTCCTTTGAAAGCCGCAACTTTTGGTGGTGGAATGAAGTCAATCCGACGAACGGTTTGCAAGATATCGACTGCCCTAGTTTGAAGCCGGAAACTACTGAAACTGAAGCTGCAACTGCAGAAGTAAAGATTGACTTGCGTGGCCTAGAAGATCTCCTCTTTGGAACTGTGCTGTAGGTTCATCTGAACCTCCTTTGAAAGCTGCAACTTTTGGTGGTGGAATGAAGTCAATCCGACGAACGATTTGCAAGATATCGACTGCCCTAGTTTGAAGCCGGAAAATGCTGAAACTGAAGCTGCAACTGCAGAAGTAAAGATTGACTTGCATGGCCTAGAAGATCTCCTCATCTGAACTGCGTTGTAGGTTCATCTGAACCTCCTCTGGAAGCCGAAACTTTTGGTGGTGGAATGAAGTCAATCCGACTGTCGGTTTGTGAGATATGGTCTGCCCTAGTTTGATAATGAAGCCGCTAATGCTGATGCTACTGATCTAGGGTTTGCTACTGCTGATATGAATCAAATTTATTGTACTATTTCTCTCTGCTGAATTATTGAAGATAAAAGAAGATTTTATCAAAGGGTTTCCCCACACATTGTGGGGTTTGTCCCTGGCTAGCCGCCACATCTTGTGTCTCTTGTCTTGGCTTGTTTTCTGTCGATTGTTTAATGTTCTATCTGCACTTTACTTTATGTACATGTGATTTCTAATCGGTGGAATATAATAAGAAAAAGAAGTAAACTGTTATAAGAATAGAACATACCATAACTTAACACAGGGTCAATGAGATATTAGAGGATATATGTGATGCATCAGTAGAGGAAGTGGAAAGAGTATCTCCCTTTGGTCGAATTTGCATAAAACAACAGTTATCAAGAGTCACTGAGGATGAGTCCTTTTGAGGCATTGTATGGTCGGAGTTCTAACACTCCCATTAGTTAGAGTGATCCAGTTAGCAGAGTATTGATTGGACCATATATATTGGCGACATGGAACAGGAGATGCAAGTGATCAAGAAGAATCTCAAGGCAGCATAGGATATGTAAAATAGTTACGCAGAGAGGAACAGGTTGTTCAAGGAGTTCCAGGTTGGGGAACAAGTGTACTTGCACATCAAACCAAAGAAGAGCTCCTTGTGGATTGGCTCATATGCCATGTTGGAACCATGGTTTTGTCGACCCTCTAGAATTATTGAGTAGATTGGGCCAGTAGCCTGTTGACTTACGCTACCTCCCACAATGAAATTCCATGATGTTTTCCATGTATCTTTGCTTAAGACGTATGTTGAGGATGTTGATCATGTGATTGACTGGTCTGTATTGCAGGTGGAACCAGATGGAGAATTCCAGTGGAAGCCTAAGTGTATATTGTAGAAAAAGGTTTTCATGCTCCGGAACCGAGAAATAGAGCAAGTTAAAGTGTGATGGAAGCACTTTGGTCCCAATGAAGTTACATGGGAGATGTCAGATCAGATGCGAGCCATGTATCCTTCCTTGCTTGCTAGTTGAGGAAAAAAAGCTTTGATATGGTGGTTTGGTGATTTCTTCTGGTGTTTTAGTATTTGGTTATGATGCCTTGGTATATGATTTATGGTGGTTTAGGATTTTCTTATGTTGGTTTAGTATATGCCTATGATGATTGATATATGCTTTATGATAGTTGATATATGCTATATGATGTTTTGATATATGCCTAGATATGATGTTAGTATGTGTTTGATATATGTTTTGGTATATATATTATTGATGATGTTGCTATATGTACACTCGTGTATGGATGTAAATATGGTAACGAGCTATATCATAAGCTCCACTATGAGGTATGTTGTTATGTTATCATGATGTTGTGATGTTATATGAGTTGGCACTCAACCGGATGATCATTGTAAATATTGTAATGACATGTGCTATAAAGCTCCAATATGTGGTATGTTGTCATGTTTTCATGATGTTTTGTCTTGAGCAGATATTTCATTGTAAATATTGCATCAAGCTGTGTTATAAAGCTCCATGAGCAATATGTCTTCTTTCAGTAGGTTGTTGAGGCATATGTGTGATTGGACACCAAGAATGGTGTCCCCTAAGGAGGAGGGTTTTGTAACATCCCTCATGAAAATTCCATGTAATAAAGTTAAAAAAAATAACCACAGATGAATGGGACACTTATTCCAAGCTAAATGTTTGGCAATACATCCTAGGGGATGTTCATTTGGTTGTTTATGGCTAAGGAAATTGGAAAAGGCAATGACTAAGGCACTAAAAGGAAAAAAAAAACATTTTTTCACATTTATTTTTGAAAATAATGGAAATTAGGAGAAAAAGGGAGGTGAAAGGTCACAGATTTCATGTGAGGAGGAAGATGAAGGAAAATAATGGAAAATGAAGAAAATAGAGGCCTCATTCATAAAAAGGATTATGAGGATCAGTTGGTAACTTTTTGTCAGTTTAGTGTTGGATCTCTCTCATTGTTCTCTCTCTCTCATACTCTTGGATACTTAGAGATTTCTTGGATCACTCTTGGAGGGTGTGGCATACTTGGATTCTTGGAGCAAGAAGGAAAGGAAAGAACAAGAAAGCGCGAAAAGGCATCGACGTCAGCAACTACATCAAATTTTCTTGTAGGTACCGAGTTGCATGTATGATTTCTTCACTAGTTTTGGCATGCTTGGCATATCCATGTGGTTTCTTGGTTGTGATATGTCATTGGCATGGAGGATTGTCTGAATTGATAATGGATTACCTAGCCTTGCCATTTCCTGGATAGCCATGGTGGTCGTGGGTTTACTTTCATTGCTTGTTTTTGGTTGGTTCTCATGTTTCCTTAGCTTGGGTTGAGTTATTAATCCTGGAAGCCATGGTTGAACAAATGCTATGGAAGCCCTATAACAACTTGGGTTGAGGTACTAGTCCTAGAAGCCCTGGTTGGACAAACGCTCTCGAAGCCCTTGCTGGGTTGAGTTAATGGTCCTAGAAGCCTTGGTTGGACAAACACTCTGGAAGCCTTGCATAAGATATGGGTTGAGTTACTAGTTTCGGAAGCCTTGGTTGGAAAAACACTCTAGAAGCCCTGAAAGACTTGGACGAAGACCAATTCGATGAAGATTTTGGTGATCTTCGACCGTGAGGTGGAATCACTATTTGATGGGTTGAGGTGGATGACCTTTGGAAGCCCTAGATGAGTTTTTATTGATGTGTTTTATGAGATCCCACATTCATGCTTGGAATATGGCACAGGGGCGAATGGTTGAAGAGAGATTTGGCTCAACCATTCTACCGTCGGGTGGAACATGATAGTCCCATCTCCGGTTGGTTCATTGCATTAATTAATGATATATCCATTCCCTTGATTCTCATGTGTAAAGGTATCAATGTATTTATGGATCTAATGGCCGATACGTTTATTGTATTTTTGTTCCTATTATGCAGGTTATATGCACATTTTATTTTTACTTGTATGTGAATGGATAATGTGTCTATGACCTAATAGATGATAATGCAGAAAAATGGTTGATAGCGATTCTCAGAAAAGTATGAGATCCCTACACTTAACTCTGTTATTTGCACCTGAAGATTACATGTCAATGATATGCTTAACGAAATGCCTGTCATGGCTAGTAGGGATCCAGTCAAGGTCTTGAACAAATATTTTCTTTAGTACTTTCATTTCCCTCTTACTTTACTGATTTGAAGAGATGGATCAGTTCTGGGCAATGTCGTGGGCTCTAAGCCTAAAAGGGTGGCTTAAATCCTAGGGACGCTCGCACAACACTAACAATTTGGTCCGCAGTTGGTGGCAGGCAGGCCTGTGAGAGTGACTTTAGGTTGTTGGTCGCTCCTTGCCCATAGCATGAGAGTGACTACGACCCAACTGAGTGGCTAACTTATTCTCTAAGGGGTCTGTTGATGATGTTGGATGTCTGTATGGTGTGTTTCCGTCGGTTCCACTTCCTTAATGTGACTTAGGAAGTCAAATCATATCATAGTGGTCTCTCATCGCATGTTTACCCTGGCTAGCCAGTTGCTAGGGTAGATGTGGGAGGAGGGTGTTACAAGAAGATTCAGTTGCTCGAAGATGAAGAATATCTGAAAGATTGGAATTTCACTTCTAGGTGTCTTGCTTTAAGAGATAGTGAGGGTTCACCCCTTGTTACCTACAAAGTAGCTTGAAAGCCCAAAGGAGTGTAGGAAGGTGGGGTCATCCACACTATTTCCTAGAATTTGGCCTATATGGAGATGGGGGACAACCTAGGAGACAACACTAACAAAATACATAATGTTTGAGTAAATACATCATATTACACTATTGGAGACAAACAATGACACCACACTATTTCCTAGAATTTGGCCTGTATGGAGATGGGGGACAACCTAGCTGACAACACTTAGACAAAATACATAATGTTTGAGTAAATACATCATGTTACACTATTGAAGACAAATAATGACATCACTGGAAACTCATAATCGCTTTTTTGAAAACTCATGATCACACTTCTAAAAACCAGTGATCACATTTCGGGAAATTGACGATAACACTTTTGAAAACTAATAAGGATCTAGTAGGGAGTCAATTGTTGAATTGAGACTTCTGTGATCCATAGCAGTTATAAGAAGAACTTCGGCTTAAATCACATATAGAAAGACCTTTGTCGAAGCGTTTCGAACCAGCAAGTGTGGCTCATCGTCAGGACAAGTTGTCCTGACGATGAGCCACACTTGCTGGTTCGAAACGCGTGACAAAGGTCTTTCTATATGTGATTTAAGTCGAAGCTCTTCTTATAAAAGGATCTAGTAAATCCTTATGGCATAAGAAGGATCCAAATCTCAAAGCAATATGAAGAAACGATGAAAAGTATTGTTTCTAATCAATTTGTTTGGGTGCATGACCGTGGTTTAGCATTATTAAAACTCAGTAGAGTTCCTTGATTTTGCCGACTGATACTTGCTGTGCACTTCTATAATATACAGGCACAATGTCCGTTAAAAAGCAGGTAGCACGATCGTTATTTTTTTAAAGCACCAGGGTCTTATAAACGTTGAAACCTAGGTGCTTTATTAAGAGATAACATGAGTGCAACACCTACGTTGTGCAACAAATACAACACTGGTCTGAAATGATCATGGACAAGTGTTATATAAATAACATGTCATATGATAGAAAACTCTATACTTGAGGGCATGTGGTAATTTTGTTGTCAAGCCTCCCAAAAGATAACGAAACAAAAATGTTGCACTAATTCTGTAGGAATTCAAAATAATAAGAAATTTGATTGATTTCGGTGAAGTTAAATAATAAGAAATTTGATTGACTTGGGTGAAATTAAATGAATAGTTAATTTTGTTTATATTTATGAGATTTTCTTAAAAAAAAAAAAAAATTACATAAAACTACTTTATATTTTAACGTTTTTTTGGTCACTGTTGTACAATAGACATGTTTTCCTAAAACTAAATATTTTATTTTTTAATTCTATTCTTACATCATTATATAAGAACTAAAAGTCTATAGGTTTCTAGACAAGTTTGCAAAATGTTAAACTTTCAATTTTTAATTCTATTCTTACATTATTATATAAGTACTAAAAGTCTATATATTTCTAGACAAGTTTGCATAATGCTAGTTAACAAATCATTTTTCCATTTAATATTAAAAATATCTCGATTTGATTTCACAGGGTAATGAAAAGTCTACCGACAACTGAATTGATAACCTTCACATACGACGGTCGATTGAGCTTGGCATCGACAAAGTCGACTACCTACTCAATTGATAGGCCTTCGCCAAATAGGTACGACTCGGCTTGGAATCGACAAAGTCAACCAAGTACCCCACTAATGGCGACTTAAACGGCATATTCCACTAACAAACCAGCTAACTTTTGTACTTCTTTATGGTTTTGCATCCTCAAAGTAACCAACTTCAAACCATGTGTAGCATTATTTAACAACTCAAACAACTTTCTTCCAATTAGATCTCTTTTTCAGAACAAGTATGTTAAATTACATCTCAAAGTCGTTCTTACTCTTCTCACCGTTCAGCCTTTCTCTCAACAAATATTGAAATATGGCTGAAAATCACAGACAAAAATCTTAAATATGATTACAACTCCTATAAATAAAATGCAATCGCTAGCAAAAACTTCACTAAATTCTTTCAATAACTAGAATACACATACTTTTTAGCAAAACATACGCAGGGATTTTTAAATTTATTGAAAAACATATATAAGTTCTAAGTCACAACTATTAAGTGCTAACGAAATTGTAATCACCGGTTTGTAATGTTCATACCTGGTTCGGTATTTGAGTGAAATGCAAACATATTATTTGTTTGAGGTAAAATTTTAAATGCAAAACGAAACTGAAACCACGGACTCGTAACGCTATGTTCATCCTTGATTCAGAATTTGAATGAAGTATTTAACATTTTGATGTTTAAAATAAGCTCTTCTTCTATCAAGCATTTAAGTTGTCTTCATGATAGATTCCCGTTCGGATTTGAAACGTTGGCGGAAAATGGTTCTTACTATGGATTCTCCGGTGACTAAGTCGAAAACATTTTGATGTTTAAAATTTTGTGGGAGGCAACAAAATTGGGTCCATTAGCATTTTCATGGGCGAGTATTTTAAACTTTATGTAAAATATTTGAAAATGATCTCAGTATATGGTTCGTGCCTCTCTTAATGCTGCTGCCAATCCATTCATTATAATGTCCCTGCCAAAGGGCTACACATACTACTTAATTAATACTATTGGAAATAATACAAAAATCATAAACATGCTTACAAATCGGGTAAACAAAATGCAAATCTCAGCAAAACGTTACTAATTCTCTCGATAGCTAGAATTCATGGTCTTAGCAAAACGCAGGGATTTCTAGATTTATCGACAAATCAGTTTTAATCAGTTTTAGATATCCAAAAAACTGAAATTTACAATTGACACAAACAAATCTATTTACATTAATGCAATCACCATAAATAATGGTAAATAACTTTATTTCATACCGATTAAATACATGAAAGCTGCTATCTAAACAAAAATATTATTACATTAATACAATCACTACAAACATCACTTGCTTTTATACAATCACAACACACATTGTGAGAAATGCCAAATATTTCTCCACAAAATTTTCCTTTGACAAAATTTCACACACAGCAAGTACATATCATTACAATCACAAATTAAAGTACGAGTTTTAGATATTGGCGTGTACAGATATGGTTCCACGTTCTAAACGTCCTATAAGCAATTGGTATATGCGGCCGGTTATACTCATTCTTTATTAAAATAAATTATCATGATCTTGCATTTACATTACTATGGGAAACCAATAAGAACTTTTCATAGATGAAAATACATAACGCAGAATTGAAGGCAATAAACCAGCAGTTTCATTCCAAAAATGTCAGGGCATTTATAAACGATAATTATAGGCAATGATATAATTTAGATGCAAAACATATGGTTTCTGATATGATTTAGATGAAAAATAACATCAGAGATTATATACATACTTATGCTAAATCTGCATGTGGACGTTTAGGACATTTGGCCATATTGGTAACAGTTCGGCCTGTAATTGCCCCCTGGTTACTTTAGCAACAAAAACCTAATACCTACTGGAACTGGGGCACCCCTGCCGGTAAACTGTTGAGATCCAGGCCTTCCAGGGACGGATTCGGATTGGCCCCCGATTCCGGATTGTTACTCGCG
This sequence comes from Pinus tabuliformis, assembly GCA_031772625.1. Taxonomy (NCBI): domain Eukaryota; kingdom Viridiplantae; phylum Streptophyta; class Pinopsida; order Pinales; family Pinaceae; genus Pinus; species Pinus tabuliformis. Next base: position 861,841,595 of record CM062812.1, read on the forward strand.
TGGGGAACGACTTCTTTCTCCTCGACCCGCCTATCGCTGGCCTTCAAGGTGGACAAGCGGGACTTGACGTCGCGCGTTCCATTCCCGCGACTTGAGAAATCCTCCCACTCGAAGGACGGGCGCCAGGACGCCTTGGACTCTTGGCGGTTGAGGTGGTTCCATGTCCTGGAGCAATACCTGTGTGATTCCTCGATCCGTTGCAACAAAGCGAAGAATTCTTCGAAGCTGTCGCCGTCTCTGGTCGTGCAAGATCGCTTCGGAATGGGATTGAGGTAATCAGCCTCCACCTCCGTCTCCTCTCTATTCGTAATCCAAGGTAATGATGATTCCAGAGGGCGCTTCGTTGCGGTTTCCTTGGACTCATCCATCGCCAGCGGCGGATGAGGGTCGATCTCGGAACCCTGTGAATAAAGATAATCTCACTGGCCTTTAACCAAGGAGATGTAGGGTGCTGGAAAGTCGTTCCAGCCTTATCAGGCTTTATGAAATGAAAGAGGAACGTCCCACTTGTGGTGAGAAATAAAGCAGTACAACAACCGCCGTTCGCTATTTGCTACAGCAGGCAAGGGGGACCTCAAACAGACGAGGCATCTCCCGTCCTTCGAGAAATCCAGTGGCCCGAACCTCATGTTTTTTGGCATTTGTGGCCTTCAAAATTACCCCTTCGACATACTGGGGAGCTAACTCCGACGAGAATGACAGGCCACCCGTTTTGTCAACAGCCCACTTTAAAATTAGAAAATTTGTGCAAATAAATGACTGCGCTCTTGCGACCACTCAGTCCTGTCGAAAGGCAAGAATCATCATCGAAGCTACGTGGCGTTTGAACAATCGCTATTTCTGTAATTTGGAAAACTATAAGAGATTCGATTATATTTAAAAGTTTAATGTCCAATGGACTAGTTTGTAATTTGTGATTAAAATCGTAAAGATAGACTTTGCGTACCAAGTTCATTTATAAAAATAATTGATTTGGGGGTACAAAGTTAATTTGTAATGGACAATAGTATTTCATTTTATGTATCTATTTTTTTTGTGCTAAAAATGTTTTTTTGTTTTTTAATTTTAAATTAGGTATTTGTTTTTGATTTAATATATATATGGGTTGTTGTGGTTCAATCCAAGAGGGTAGTTCCAATGATCCAACTACACGTTGTTCTTCTTTCTTTTGCCATTCACTCTAATTCTTGTTATCTAGTGATTTAAAAACGATGACGGAGATGAGTACTGTGGTCTATTGGACATTAATATTTAAACTTTCATTTCTATGACCTCACTATAGTTATGTTGACTTAACAAGTCAGGAAGGTTGGATAAGTGACAAATGTTTTGGAAATGAGAACAGATGTAAGTACAAGTAAGGCAATCTAAGAAAGTGTTTTTCATCTTCAACCCTCTTTGTATACTAAAGGTGGTAGGTTTTTTTGTCCCAGGGTGTTTTGGGGATAGTCCAACGCGCGATTTCACTATGAAACTCATGATAATTAGTTCTAATCTTTGCAATTTCCATTATCTTCTTAGTACTGGTCAAGGCAAAGAATAATTCAAGTTAATAAGGGTGGGGTTGATCTCATCCTTGTAATACCTTAGCTTCCTTTCCCCCCTTATCATCCCATAATTTATCCTTAATGGTAATAGTATTTTTTATACTATCTTTATTCCCCAAGATGATCTCCTCCTTTATCCTCTAATGTTATAGCCAAAACTAGGCATCCTTATGCCATCTAAGCTTGAGAATAAGTAACTATTTGGAGTAGAATAAATAGCTATTTTGAGTAGAGTTAGTAGCAATTTTAAAAAACATAAATTTGAAAATGCAATTAAAATATACATTTAAAATTTAATCTTTTAATTGTTGCTGGGTTCTAGATCTAATCTTCTACAGCTAGATCTAGATCTTCTTTGCGGCTAGGTTCTAGATCTAATCTTCTGCAGCGAGATCTAGATCTAGATCTAATCTTCTTTACGGCTAGGTTCTAGATCTAATCTTATGCAATTAGATCTAGATCTAATCTTATCTTCTACTTTATTTTTGTGCAGCTGGGTTCTAAGGGCAAGTAAAATATGGCTCCCAGCTTCGCGAAAATAGCTGCTGGCTCATCTCCTTCCACTTCTGGAGGGCAAGCTCCTGCCCATATCATTAGTGAAGCCCCAGCTCCCACTGTCCAGGTGGTCCAGGCCTCATTTGATGAGGCTTTGAAGTTTTCCGAAAGTGCCCTAATCTGCCGGTTCAATGGTTTTTGGCTGCGGCTGACAACTCTCCACAGTTGGATCTCGGAGGTATGGAAGCCTGTCATTTCTGATGAAATTAATATCTACCCCTGTGCTAGGGGTTTCTTTATAATAGATTTTGAAAATCTTGAAAGCAGACAATGTATTCTAGATTCTGACCCTTGGTTTTGGGAAAAATCAGGCCTATTCATGAAGCCATGGAACCCATCATTCGATCCGTCAACAGCAGTCATAACTTCAGCACCAGTTTGGGTGAGATTGCCAAGTCTACCCTTGCATCTCTGGAATCTCTCCTCGCTAAAAGCCATTGGAAATGCAATTGGGAAATTTTACTGCAGGTCCCCAAAAACAGAGGAATATGTCAGAACCACCTATGCACGCATCTGTGTGGAAATGGACTTCAGTTCCGGATTCCCAGCTGAAATAAACCTAACAAGTAAAGACTATGTGTGGAACCAGAAACTCGATTATGAAAGTGTCCTCTTCAGATGTCGATTCTGCTTTGAGACAGGCCACCTAGCCAAAAATTGCCCAAAAGCCTCCGAGAAAAACTCTGCTAGAAAAAACCACCACAGATCTACATGGTGGGGAGGAGCACAAAAAGAACATTACACTGTCATCAAAGAAGAATATTTTAGAGAAAACTCTGAATCACAAGAAATCGGGCAAGAAATAAACAACTCTCAAGACAAGCAGGGAGAAAGCCCCGCCCAACAACCAAAAAGTGAACTCGACAACCCCTCAAGCATCAACAGTTATGAGGATTCGAATACTGCACAAAATAAATCTTCATTTAACAAAGAAGCAAATCTCCTAGACCAATCATCATCATCATCATCATCATCATCATCATCATCATCATCATCATCATCATCATCATCATCATCATCATCATCATCATCACCACAAACTATCAGTAAAAACTATTATAAATCCCATTCACTAACTTTTTAATCTTTCGAATTAAAACTAAATATTATTAAAATTAAGTAGTCCCATTGAAAATAATTCCAGTGATGAAGACCAGCCAATTATGACAAATTATTTTAAATGAATAAAATTTGTCATATATGATGACGCTAAACAATAAGTTTTAAAAGCTTCCGCCACATTGTGTGCAATTTTGAAGGGAAATTTAACGTTATCCGTCAGTTAGTGTTTGGGTGACTTTATAACAAATACGTTATCCATGATGGAGATTAGTGTATATTTAGTGTATATTTTCTATTAGAACATTGTATATAATATTTACAAATTTTCTATTACATAATAAAAATTGAATTAAAAAATGTTATCTTAAAAGTATATAAAATAATTTTAATAAAATAAATTTTAATTTATTTAAATAATACTTATCAAAATAACATTTTTACGTTATCAAAAAAATATTATTAAATATATAAATAAATTTAATACCTTAGAAACAAATCATTAAAACAAACGCAGGGCCAATAATTAAAATATATAATTCCTAAACAAAACAAAACTAAACTGTCATTGCGAAATATTCAAATCATAAAAGATTTCAAAGGCGCTTGTTTATATCGAGAGGACCAAAATTCGCTATGTTAATTACAATATTTTAAAAAATGCAGTGTCTTTTGCGTCAAGTCTGACAGATACCGTCTGACGTTGGCAGGCAATAAGAAGTCTTTGCAACGCCCTCATGATGACGTCATCGTTTCGAATGCCTCATGATGACGTCATCGTTTCGAATGCCCCATGGGCAACGGCGCGTTTAGAAACATGTACGTGTATTTATGGACTCATTTTATTTTCGACGCATCATTTTCATGTATAAGTGTTTATGCATATAACCTGTTTTTCTTAAAGAAATAATCGTACTTTTATTCAATTTGCAGATGAAAGCATTCTATCCTATCTGCCATTCCCACTCTGCAAAATTAAAAAAAATTACATAAAATTGTCTGGGTTAAGTATGATAATAATCATTTAGTTTTCCAATTTTATTTTATTTTCACTTTTTCTAAATTTTTTGATTTTCTACCTTTTTCCAAATTTTTCATTGGGAGCCATTGATGGTAGGTACTATATACAGTTGGTTGTCTTCCACTTTCGGGGGAACTTTTTTATATGAATCTGAACTCTAAAATGTATGGGTTCACTTTATGCCCCCTACTTCCTTTTGGAAATGTATGGTCGCTTTTTGTTGCTTGCTACTATGATCTTTGTTGCTCCTTGGATGTTACCATTTTGCTCATGCTGATTTCCTGAAGTTTGGATCACTGCTAGATCGATGGATTTTTTTGACATGTTTAGCAAGATCCTTCTGCTTCTCTTCTCCCTCCTCCACTTAAGAGCCTTGTTGTTTCTGTGCTTTTGGTTGTTGAATAATTTCTTCCATTTCTTCATCTTCGTTGCCCAAAGAAGGAAGATCTGAAACTTGTTATCCCTTTGGCTTTTGTGATCTTTCTTTATCCTTTTTTTCGCTTGAGGGCATGAGTTCTACAAGTGCCCTGACTAATGGCAGATTCAACGCCTAAATGGAGCGTTTTCAAAGTCTAGCCACTATGTCCACTTGAAATCTTGATGAGTCAGATGGATGCGATCTAGTAGCCCTTTGCTTAAGTATCTCCACGCAAAAGTGGGAAAAACTAAAGATGTCTATGTCCATTCTTTCTCAGTCCATATTTAGAAATCTCCCCAATTAATTTCCAATGTCTTCTAAACCTTGATGGTGCCAAAAAGGAAGCGAGATATTGTGCAACCTTACCCATATGAACATCTTTGTAACCACCATTGTTGTGCCATCAAAAGGTGGAAACCATGGAGTGACAAAGAGACCCACCCTTCCCCAAAACGATGGTCCTTCGTTTATGACATAGTCTAGATCTATCTGATTGTCAAATTGAACCACAAAAAATCCCTTTGCACATAGGTAGATATCACAATTTTTAGTCCAATTGAGGTAGATCCATTGATGTAGATCTTCAGACTTGGGCTAGAAGCCATTAAGTCGGCATATTAGAGCTCTAGTTTGGAGAACAGTGAAAATCCCACTCACTTCTATCAATTTTATTGACATATCTGGTGCTTTCTCCGTCTTCTCAAATAGGCAAGGCTAGGATAGTCAAATTTGGAGTTTGTGTGGCAACTTTCCCTCTCACCGCATCCTTAAAAGAGCTGGCACCATTAATTGCTAGAGTTGTTCCAAGTAGAATTCTCAATCCTAGGGATCCACCCCACAATCTCAAATTTATGATGATTGTAGAATTGCAATCGATGTTGTACTCTTTCAATTTGATGGCATCCTCTTGTAGTGATTTCTCTGCATAAATCACACTTTAAATATTTGTTGGAATGCCCAACTTTTCTTCAATCTTTTGCTTAAGATCTCATACCAGATCCCTAGTTGAAACCCTCATGAGTATTGATTTCCCACCAAGAGTTTTTACAAAGATTTGAAAATGAGCTCCAATTGCCAGATCTAAGTTTTGGCTATTGAACTCTTTTAGATCTATTGGAAAAAAAAAAAAATCTGAGCAATCCCTTATGTATATAATTTGTTATTTAAAAAAAATCATTTAAAGATAATTTAAATATTTTTACATAGCTAAATAGTTTAGTGTAAAACAACTCTTATAGAAATTTCCATCATATTATCACAATTTGTCTAGCAATTAATACAATTTAGAAATTGATAACAACTTTTATGATAGGGAGGAATGCATCTTAATATCTTTGATTTAGTCCATCTCTTTATAGATTATTCATCATTTTCTATAAAATTAGGCTATCCTACTAGAGTTTGAACCACCTAGTCAAATATGAATAAACTCTTCGACTTCTCACCTCTAGGAAACTTTGGGACGATTCTTAGCTCTTTGTGCCCAAATCTCAAAAAAGAAAACCTAGCTCGCCAAAATCTCAAATTTCCAAAAATGTCCTCTTAGATCAATAATCAATCCTTGTCTCAAAATTCACAATCTTTATTTTCATAGATCCAATTATTTTCCTTCAAAAACAATCCTCCCCTCCTAGTATCTCAACCCACTTATGCTCCTCGAGAGGTCCAATTTGATGCAAAAAAAACACACAATGAAATGCTCCCCAATCGAAAAACTACAATCCAACTCAAAATATCCTCAAACCCCCCCCCCCCCCCCCCCCCCAAGATCCTTATATCAAGATAACACAAATTTTCCACATACTCACACATCGAATCTCCCACTTGAGTCAGAGTCAAACCATTCGTCAACTATTCTCAATGCTTAGCTAGGTCAAAGGTTGGGACCTTTACATTATCCTTGGTTTCCTCCCACACGCCAGACTATTCTGAAGCTTAACTAGGTCGACTGGGTCCCACTAGGTCAAGGGTCAGGACTTACGCCAAACTCAATTGATTGGATCATAGAGGTCGAGTCTTGTTCGAATTTTCCTCGTTGGGCTAATCATAGGTTGTCTCCCCATCACTCTTTTTCTGCACTTCAAGCACACCTTAGCTTGACATGACTTTTCTCTCCCTGTCTAGTTTAGTTTCTTCATCAAATTCTCACACAGCGATGTCTTCTTCCCTTGGAGCTCCTTCTCTACAACTTCAAACTTTTTCTTCTCCACTTTTGATAGAGTTGTGATACATGGCTCATCTACTTTGGGCCACGAACTATTTTTTTCCTTTCTTCAAGTTCTAGATTTAATATTCTGAGCCTTCTATACTCATACAATCCCTTGATCACGTTATTTCACACACAATCTTACATGTGAAACCTACACACACACTAGTAATCTGAACATGCAAGCAATTGCCTCTTTTTCATGGCATACATTTAGGCATCCAATACAGAATATCAGCAATCGTTTTAGGAATAAATGGTGTTTCTTATTCACTGAGATACACCATTCTTAATAAATACAGTTCAAACATAGAGAACACAATGCATATCACACCAAGAAAAATTAATTTTCGATTTCTATTTCAGAACATCAATTATACAATGAAGGGTTGATATCCTTATACAAATATGCAAAAGTCTCCTACTCCTATTGAACAATGCTTTGGACTTTCTTTCGGTCTATTCCAACAATGTCTTACACACAAAATTTTCTCATAAATTCAAACTAGATTAGACACAACCCTCCAATCTACTTGTACATAACTTTTATAATTTCCCAATGGATAGGAAATATCCTAACTAACTAAAGCTATTTGGACACCAGTCCAAGACTAACTAACACCTAACCTAGACACATGTTACATTTACAAAGGGCCCACTTGGCCATAAGATCATCTCCACAGAATAGCCAAACAACACAACTATTCTTGATTCTTCTAGCCTATTAGGACACATGCATGTATATTGAAACTCCCTATTTCTACTTTTATACAAATTTACATTTGAGTAAAAATAAAATTCCCTTTGGATATCCCATGAACCCCTTTTGGTCTAAACAAAAAGATTGCTTAGGGTTGATGCTCCTCCATGAGACTCCCTAGGTTGAAATATTTTGACCTCTTGTTCAAATGTCTTCAATCTGCTAAATCCTTGAGGGTCCAAAACTTTGTGTTGTAGTTTCCCACTTCATTTGCCTTACTGAATTTTTATTGTCCTCATTTCTCCTGGATCCCATAAATTACTTTGTAACTATCCATTTGTCCATTTTTTTCCATCTATTTGTCTACATTGTGGTTCTACGGTGGGATCCAATATCTCTGGGTCCCACACCTTTGTTTGTTTTTTGTTGCATTTTTCTCTACTGATAAAATATCCTACAATCCATCTCATGCTATCATTGGATATCTATTTTATCCTATAGTACCATTGTTTAGGTATTCCCTTCACCAACATCTCCAACTTCCTCAATTCAATGTCCATCTCGTGCTAAACCCAATAACTCAATTATAATAGTATTCAAAAAAAATATATGGCTTCAAACAATCCTTCTACATTATCATCTTTAGTTATCATCTCAATGTTATTGATTCTCTCTCTTGTGCATTTTCATTCCCACAAGGCGGTCTTTCCCATAAGTGCTCCATCTAGTATAGCCTTTGTGACTAATGTGCAATCTTTTGTGATCCTTTGGGTTGGATTTTCCTTCTTGGCCCTTATTCTTTTTCTTGGGGAATGTCATTCCTCTTTGGTTCCATCGCTTTGGTTTTCTTCTTCTTTAGACAATCCTACATTATTTGGTTGTCTATGAGCTTATTCATTTGTTAATGTCACGTTCTTTCCATGGTCCCACACTTTGTTTTTTTGTCCACTTGTCATGTGGAATTGATCTTTTGGAGTCAATTCAATCATTCTTCTTGTTGTCTCCTTCAATTCATTGTACTCTTCCTTGGTTACTTCTGGCATCAACATCACACAATGGATACTACTCACTTGTACTTGTAAATATTTCATGACTTCAGTTTTCACCCTAGTATCCAACATCTACTCCGAGAAGTTTAAAACACTTGACTATCTCCTCCATGGCTACCTCGTGAGAGTTAATTCTTCTCTCATATCACCAACTTTTGGTTGTCATTTTCCATTATACTTGATTACAAATGTTTCTCTTCTTACAGTCTTCATCTTGGGGACTTCACTTGACAACCACAAAGAATTTGCAATAAACCCTCAACCATGGTGATCTCACCTATAGGTCCAAAAATCACTAACATCAACTAGATCATTCTCTACACAAGTTGTCAAGGGTTCTAGGAACTAGTAACTCAAGTCACAACTAATTCAGGGCTCAAGAGAATTTTTCCTAACCTGCGGCTCTAGTGATAATGGGCAGGCTGATCATCAGGCATCCATTATTGAGATGGAAGGTAAGTTTTGTGATCAATTTGTTTCCATTTTAATTGATCCTAGATCTAATTATAGTTATATCAGTTCTGACTTGGTGGATAAGTGTTGCTTGAATAAAGAATTGCATGTGGTACCTTGGTTGGTGTAGTTGTCTACAGGGACCAAGAGAAGAGTTCATCATTGGGTGAGATCTTGTGCATTTGAGTTGAATGGTATGCCTACATCAACACATCTAAATGTGCTTCCTTTAAGATCACATAGTATCCTTTTGGGCCTATATTTATTGTTCATTCACAAAACAAGTTAGCTTGTGATGATAAGGCTATTGAGTGCCTAGATGATGATGGGGAAAATAAATATTTACAAGGAAAAAAGAATCCTATATCAGTGAGAACAATTACAACTATGGAGGCAAAGTGAAGCTGCAGAAAGGGATGTGTATTTTTCACAGTTTATATTTCCAGTGACAAAGGGAAGGATGTTGAGGATGATGAAGTCTTGAAGAGGTATCATGTTTTATAGCAATTTCAGGATGTGTTTCCAATAGGGATTTCTGAGTTTCCTCCTCATAGGGAAGTGAACCTTTCTATTGGGTTGATGTCAAGAGCAACACTACCTTTGATTTTCTTCTTCTCTAGACAAGCCTACATTATTTTCTTGTCCACGAGCTTATTCATTTGTTGATGTCATGGTCTTTCCATGGTCCCACACTTTGTTTTTTTTTCCACTTGTCATGTGGAATCAATCTTTTGGAGTCAATTCAATCCTTTTTCTTGTTGTACCCTTCAATTCATTGTACTCTTCCTTAGGTACTTTTGGCATCAACATCACACTATGGATACTACTCACTTGTACTTGTAAATATTTCATGACCTCAGTTTTCATCCCACTTTCCAACATCTACTCCGAGAAGTTTCAAACACTTGACTATCTCCTCCATGGCTACCTCATGAGAGTTAATTCTTCTCTCACATAACCAACTTTTGGTTATCATTTGCCATTATACTTGATTACAAATGTTTCTCTTCTTATAGTATTCATCTTGGGACTTCACTTGACAACCACAAAGAATTTGAAATAAACCCTCAACCACGGTGATCTCACCTATAGGTCCAAAAATCACTAACATCAACTAGATTGATCTCTACCCAAGTTGTTGAGGGTTACAAGAACTAGTAACTCAACCCACAACTAATTCAGGGTTCAAGATAATTTTTCCTAACCCGCAACTCTAGTGATAATGGGCAGGTTGATCATTAGGCATCCATTATTTAGATGGAAGGTAAGTTTTGTGATCAAGTTGTTTCCATCTTAATTGATCCTAGAATGAATTATAGTTAAATCACATATGACTTAGTGGATAAGTGTTGCTTGAATAAATAAGTGCATGCAGAACCTTGGTTGGTGCAGTTGTCTACAGGGACTAAGAGAAGAGTTCATCATTGGGTGAGATCTTGTGAATTTGAGTTGAATGGTATGCCTACATAAACACATATAAATGTGCTTCCTTTAGGATCATATAGTATCCTTTTGGGCCTAGATTGGTTGTTCATTCAACAAAACAAGTTAGCATGTGATGATAAGGCTATTGAGTGCCTAGATGATGATGGCGAAAATAAATATTTACAAGGAAAAAAGAATCCTATATCAGTGAGAACAATTACAACTATGCAAGCAAACTGTAGTTGCAGAAAGGGATGTGTATTTTTTGGAGTTTATATTTCCAGTGACAAAGGGAAGGATGTTGAGGATGATGAAGTCCTGAAGAGGTATCACGCTTTATAGTAGTTTCAGGATTTGTTTCCAACAGGGATTTCTGAGTTTCCTCCTCATAGGGAAGTGGACTTTTCTATTGGGTTGATGTCAAGAGCAGCACTAGAATCTAAGGCACCTTACATAATGAGTACTCTAGAATTGGTGGAATTGAAGTTGCAGCTTAAGGAGATGCTTGATAATGGGTACATAAGGTCAAGTGTTTCGCCTTGGGGTGCACAAGTATTGTTTTTAAAGAAGAAGGAGGGTACTCTCAGATTGTGCATTGATTACAAGAAGTTGAATAAGGTGACTATAAAGAATAGGTATTCATTGTCAAGGATTGATTACTTGTTTGTTAAGCTAAAGGAAGCAGTAGTGTTTAAAAGACGACATTTCATATGAGTTATGGACCTTATGAGTTTATGGTGGTTCCTTTTGGTCTTACCAATGTTCCCACCACTTTCATGTGTTTGATGAATAACATGGTGTGTCCTTACCTAGACATGTTTGTGATAATGTTTGTTGATAATATATCTATATACTCCAAGAATGAGGAAGAACATGTAGAGAACCTGGTAGCAATTTTGAGCTTGTTGAGAGAGCATCAGTTTTATGCCAATCTCAGAATGTGCAGTTTCTTTCAGTCTCAGATTCATTACTTGGGACATGTTGTTTCCAAGGAGGGGATAGAAGTGGACTTGAAAAATATTAAAGCTATCATGGAGTGGCCAACTCCTAGGAATGTGGATGAGGTCAGATCATTCATGGGAATAACTAGTTATTGCAAGAGGTTCATCAGGAACTTCTCATGGATTGGATATCCTATTACATCTTTGTAGAAGAAAGGGAAGAAGTTTGAATGAACTGAGGAGTGTGCAACTAGTTTTGAGCAATTGAAACATTTTCTTACAAATGCTCCAGTCTTGAAGGTTGCAGATCCTGATAAGGAGTTTTTGGTTTGTATAGATTCTTGCAAGGAAGGACTTGCTGGAATCTTGATGCAAGAAGGGCATGTGGTTTGCTATGAATCAAGGAAGATGAATGAGAATGAGTAGAACTATGTTACTCATGATCTTGAGTTGGAAGTTATGATTCATGCATTGAGGATGTGGAGAAATTATCTTCTTGACAAGAGCTTTATATTGATGAGGCATCATAATAGACTAAGGTATTTGCTTAACCAACCTAATCTGAATTATAGGAAAGTGATATGGTTTGCTACCCTCAGTGAATTTGACTTTGAGATTTGGTACATCAAGGGAAAGGAGAATAGGGTTGCAGATGCTCTCAGTAGGGGAGTGTTGGTAAATCATATTTCAGTTGTGAGCTCTTATGGGACATATTTAGAGGAGTGGATCTTGCATGTAGGGCAACATGAACAGAGGTACCAGAAGCTAAAGAAAATATTGTGGAAATAAGGTGAAGGTGATAGGAATGAGGAGTATTGCCTCACAACATATTGCTTGGTTAGATTCAAGAACAAGATTTATGTGTCAGATAACAGTGAGATCAAGAATCTTATATTGAGGGAGGTTCATGTCAAGCTGTATTCAGGCCACTCGAGATATCAGAAGACTTTGACAGCTATTAATGAGTTCTATCATTGGATGAAATTAAATAAAGAGGTGGTTAACTTTGCTATGAGATGTTTGGACTATCAGCAAGTGAAGTCATAACATAAGAATCCAGTTTGTTTGTTGCAACCTATTTCGATTCTGGAATGGAAACGGAGGTCATTTCCATGGACTCCATTATAGGTTTCTCGAGGTCATTGAAGCAGCATGATTCCACCATGGTTATGGTCGATAGGTTCAACAATGTATCTCACTTCATTGTAGTGAAGTCTACTAATTCAGCTAGTTAGGTAGCCAAGATATTCATTAGGAAGATAGTGAGGTTGCATGGAGTTCCCAAGAATATTATATCAGACAGAGATGCCACGTTCACTTCTAGGTTTTGGAAGAAGTTGTTTGTAGGTTTTGGGATAGAGTTAGCTTTTATCACGGTTTATCATCTGCGGACTGATGGACAAACACATAGGGTTAACAAGGTTCTTGAGGATATGTTGAGTATGGATGTCATGCATCAGCAAAGGAAGTTGGAGGAGTATCTTCCACTGGTATAGTTTTCATATAATAATGGGTATCAAGATTCTTTGAAGATGAGTCCATTTGATGCTATTTATGGTCGAGTTGTAATACTCCTATCAACTGGAGTGATCCAATGAGAAGGGTGTTGATTGGATCAGATATGTTGCCTTAGATAGAGTAGGAGATGCAACTTATTAACAGGAATTTAAAGGCAATGTAGGATAGGAAGAAGATTTATGCACATCAACATAACGCATTCAAGGAGTTTCAGGTTGGGGAGGATGTGCACTTGTGCATTAAGCCCAAGAGGAGCTCTGTGAGGATTGGGTCATGTGATAAGATGACACATCAGTATTGTGGGGCTTTTAAGATCCTTGAAAGGATTGGATCAGTGGCCTACTGGCTTGCACTGCCACCAATAGTGAAAGTACATGATGTTTTCCATGTTTCATTGCTTAATAGATATGTGTAGGATGTTGATCATGTGATTTATTGGTCTATATTGGAGGAGGATCTAGAGTGAGAGTTCCATCCAGAACCTCAGTGCATTTTATAGTGAAAAAAAATCATGCTCCAGAACTGAGCAATAGAGCAGGTTAAAGCGAAATGGAAACATTTTGGGCCTAATGAATCTATAAGGGAGATGGATGATTAGATGAAGGATTTGTATCCTTCTTTATTTCTTGGTTGAGTATATGTGTTTGGTTTATGTGTTTTGATTTATGTTTATATATGCATATGTGTATTGCAAATGATGCAATGCGTTGTGTTATAAATCTCCAATAAGCAGTATGTTGTAAATATTCCATAGTCAATATGTTTGACATGTTTTGAGTAGAGTTTGGTATGATGTAAATGCTGCATAAAACTATGATATAAAGCTCCATGGGAAGCATGTTTTGCTAGCCATAAGTGTCATTAAACACTGAGGAAAGTGTTCCCCCAAGGGGGAGTGGTTTGTAACAATCCTTGATTGATTTTCCATGTAAATAAAATAAGACCAAGGTCACGGCACACACATTCCAAGCTGAATGGTGGGAAAAACATTATAGTGGGCATCACTTGTGGATTAATAATGGATATGGAAATTGTCAAAGGAAAAGAGGCAATAAATGGCATTCAATTATTAAAATAAAGGAAAATAGGAGAAAAGGAAGGTAAAGAGACACAAATTTTCATGCAAGGGAACTTAGAGGAAAAATGAAGGAAAATGAAGAAAAATGGGAGATCAATGATAAAAAATAATCATAGAGTTAGTTGTTATCCTTTTGATAATTTTGAGTTGAGTACAATCTCATTTTCTCATACACTTTCACCCTTAGAGTATTCTTGGAGCATCCTTAGAGAATTCTAGCATTCACCTGGATTAGAGAAAGAAAGAAAAGGAAACCAAGGGAGTGCAAGGAGATAGTTTAATCAATAGCTACAACAAGATTACTTTGCAGGTAACAAGTTGAATGTGTAATTTCCTTGTTGATTTTTGGATGCATGCTATATGCATGTGGTTCTTTGGTTATGTGTTTTCATTAGAATGGAGATTTTCCTGGATTGACAGCGGTTTCAACTTTTTCTTTCCCTTTCCTAGATAGCCATGGAATTTTGGGTTCCCCACTTTTTTTTTATGATTGATTCTTAGGCTCCCCATCGATGTGGGTTGGAACAAACACTATGGAGTCCTGAAATAGCTTGGGTTGAGCTACTAGTTCCTGGAGCCTACAGGTTAGGAAAAACACTCTAGAACCTTGTGGGTTGAGTTACTAGTCCTTGGAGCCACGTCTTAGGACAAATTCTCTGGAGCCCTAAATTAGTTATGGGTTGAGCTGCTAGTTCCTCGAGCCCTGGACAACTTGGGTAGAGACCGATCTGGTTGATGTTAGTGATTTCTGGATCGTATAGGTGAGATCATTGTAGTTGAGGGTTGAGGTGGTTTAGCCTATAGAATCCCTGGTTGTGTTTTTTTTGTTTAACCCTTATGATCTCACATTCATGCTTGGAATATGGCCTAGGTGTGATTTCCTGAAAGAGAGGTTTGGTTCAGCCCAATCTATGGTTAGGTGGTACATGGAATTCCCTGACTTGGTTCTCTTTCACATATGTTAATATGAGCTATTTTACTATTATGATCTATGAGCACCTGTGTTGGTTATTATGGTGATATTGTGGTTGATTTTTCATAGTTTCTATTCTAGTTATATGTTGGTTATATATTTGGTTATATGATGTTCTCTAACTATGGATCTCTTTCAAGATTTGATAAGTTATTGAATGGTTGATTAACGCATGGGCTAACAAGTGTTGTTGCAGCTAGCTAAAGAGGGGATTGAGCCTTCTTGATGATTTTCAAATGAACTTCAAAATTTTATGATCAGATATGCATTCATGACCTATAGCTTATATGTTTTTCATATGTTTAACAAATTTCCTATCCTGCATTAGGCATGCCTTGGTCAAGATATTTCGTAAGTCTTGATTGTTTATCATTTTTATCATTATTGATATGATTATAGAAAGTTATAGGAAGTTTTGGGTAGTGGTCTAGAGGCTTGCCTGAAAAAGAGGCATAGATATCATGACCGCATGTACTGAATTGAGGAAATTAGGTCAAAACCACATGCAGACAAGATTTTGAGTGTGGTTATAGCCTCCCAACTGCATGCATGTAGTCTTGTGGGTGCAGTTCGAGGGTAAATTATGTGAAAAAGAGTTCCACCTCAGGGATTTAACAGTTGGAGTGGTTCTCACGCTCCTTAGTGGTATGTAGTTCCTAAGGGATGTCATTTTATTTGTGGTTTGTCAGTCCCACTTCCATAACTGGAACTTGTAGGTCATCTCATATAATAGTGACACTCAGCTCATGTTTACCCTGAAGAGCTTGTAAAAGTGGGTAAATGTGGGAGGAGGTGTTATAATAGTAATAATATTAGTACCTCTAGCCCCCTGACTGCATACTTTGTGCAAAAATTTCCAAGCTAATCTTCAAACATTGGATTGAGAAACCAACCTTCGAACAACATGACATCAAGATGTTCCTCTTCTCTTCTCTCTCTTTGGATACAAAAGTACTTTCCTACAAGTGCTCACTTGTGGCTCTATTCTCTTCAAGGTCCCTTTCTAGGTTTCATTTGAGGGGTAATCCTTCCTATTCCCTTTTCATAATAGAATCTTGATTCTATACATCATCTCCTGCATGGATACTAGGTGTCATGGTCACTCTTGGAAACTACTTGCAAGTCATTCCTCCTTGTTTGACTTCAGGGAATAATTATATTTCTCCTCGCTTTTGCCCCTGAGAAGCTTCCTCATCCTAGCTTGAGGACTCTTCACCCATAGCTACATTTATTGGGCTTTCTTGGAGCAACTCAGAGCTCTCATTCTCGTTTTGGACCTCCTAGCCTCACCTCGTGCCTTTGTCACTAGTTCCTCTATCATTTTTTCATGTTGATTTCTCATGAGACTTTCACTTGGTGTCTCATCATCATGTCCTATTTGTATCTCCCTTTATTGTTGTGTCCTTTGCACATAGTCCATGAGACTCTTTGTCAGTCTCTCTTCGTCCTCTTCTCTAAGGATGTCCCCTTCCTCTTATTCACAAATTTGAACTACTCCATGCTTAAGTTCAATTCATCTATACTCTCCCTCTCTCAATGAAGCAATCAATAGGTTCTTCATCTTATTCCCTAGCTTCTTATGGATTTTATTCTTGAATCTCCTCTATCTGACAAGTAATATATACTTCTGGTCTTCCTTCTCCCTCTTTTTTAGCAACATACTTGTCTCTTTGAGTCGTGCCTTAAAATAATTTATCTTTTTGTTAAAATATACTTGTTTTAACTCTCTTCTCTTGGTGTCTTCTAATTTGGCATCCTTATTATGGCCTTCTACCTTACCATCTTTCCATTTCTCCTTGTGGATTTTCACTGAACCCTTCATTTGACCATTAGTGGCCAACTTCTTCAGCTTTTCAATTCTTCTTTGTGATCTGCAACTCAACCCTGTAACAAATCTCCTCTCACTTATTACATAAGCACCTCATCTTCACCTTGTTATTGGTATTCTTCCTATTCACTCCTCTAGGACCTCTTGAGAATCCCTTACTCCTCTTTGGTTATTGCACCTTGCTCACTTCTTCAGAACTTCTCTGGTTCTCTCCTCTTCAGGAATTCTTCTGCCCCCTTTAGCCTCCAACCACAACTAGTTTTCCTTGCCTACTGTAGCTTTTCTTGCTGCAAGGGTTCTCTACCACTTCCTTTGAGAACTCTACTAGTTCTCTACAACTCTTATTGGTTGTAAATATCCCATCCACATCTACTAGTACTAATTACCTACCAGGGTTTCCTTCACTTCTGAGATTTTTGTATCTCAACTCTCTTTCTGCTTTGCTCCTGGTTGGTATTTTTTCTTCTTCCTTTAAACTTGTTCCATTCTAGATATTTTCTTCTTTGTGTTATTCTACTCCTTCTGTGTCCTTTCTTCCTACTTTTTCCATGTCCTTCCTCTCTTTGAGCAGTTATCTTTTCTCCTCGACTCACTTCTACTACTGTCACATGCCAAGTTCTCCCTTCTTAGTTTTCCCTCTCTCTCTGAGGTTCCTAAATATTAATCTTGCTTCTTTGTGCCTCTCCTCTTTCTTCCATGAACAACCTACCTCAACTTTGGTGCCTCTTCTTGAGCAATCTCTTTAAGGCTTTAGACTTTTGCAAACCTTCTACCCTTTCTTCATGTTTTCTATTCATAAAGAACCTCTGCAAATATGATACCACTTTGGCACAATGGAAGCACACAATGAAATAGTCCAAAATCCACAAACTAAAATCCAACTCAAAATCTCCACATAAAAACCCCCTCGATATCCTTATATAGAGGTAACATTATTTTCATTTATCTAGGTGTCCACATAATCACACATCGAATCTCCCCCTTGATTCAAAGTCAAACCACTGGTTGATGATTCTTAATGCTTAGCTGGGTTGGATTTTGAGACCTTTTAATTAT
Organism: Pinus tabuliformis; assembly: GCA_031772625.1. NCBI lineage: Eukaryota > Viridiplantae > Streptophyta > Pinopsida > Pinales > Pinaceae > Pinus > Pinus tabuliformis. The sequence goes on from CM062812.1 coordinate 861,859,422, forward strand.
CCCTATTTTCCTCCCACATGCTCTATTATTCGAAAGACCGACTAGACTAACTATGTTTCACACAAGGCAGGGGTTGGGACTTACACCAAACTTGCTTGACTAGATCATTGACATTAGGGTTTCTTCGAATTCAGCTAGTTGGGGTAGTTGGAGGTTGCCTCCCCTTCACTCTTTCGCTACACTCTAACCACAACTTAGCCCAACTTTATTTTTCTCTTCCCATCCGCTTTGGTTTATTCATGAATTTCTCACATAGAGTTGTCTTCTTCCCATGGAGCTCCTTCTCTGTTTCTTCAAAATTTTCCTTCTCCACTTCAGATGGAGTTATGATACATGTATCTTCTACTTAGTGCCAATAAATGATTTTTAATTTCCTTTGAGTTATATATTTAATATTTTGAACCTTCTATACTCATACAATCCCTCAAACTTGATATTTCAAACATAGCCTTGTGCGTGAAACCCACACAAACACTAGTAAGTTGAACATAGAAGTAATCACCGCTTTTTCATGGCATACATATAGGCATCCAATGAAAAATATCAACAAAAATTTTAGGAATAAATGGCATTTCTTATTCACCGAGATACACCATTCTTATAAATACAATTCAAACACAGAGAACAAAATGCAAATCACACCAGGACACAAATTAATTTCGAATTATATTTTAGAACATCAATTATACATAGAGGAGGTGATTTCCTTATACACATATTCAAAAGTCTCGCACTCCTATTGAAATTTTCCTTTGATTTTACCTGAGTATCTTCAATCAACATCTCACACAAAAGTTTCTCATAGATTCAGACTAGATCAAACCCGACCCTCTAATTTCTCATAGGATGGGTAATATCGTAACTAATTAAAGCTATTTGGAAATATTTCCAAAACTAACTATCACCTCACCTAGACACATGTTACATTTACAAAAGGCCCACTTGGCCATAAGACCAACTCATCAGAACAACCAAACATCACAACTATTCCTAATTCTTCTAGAATTATGACACATGCCTGTATATTGAATCTACTCGTTTCTACTTTAGTAGAAATTTTCATTTGGGAGAAATAGCATTCCCTTTGGAAATCACGTGACCCCCTTTGGGTCTGGACAAAAAATATTACCTAGGGTTAATGCTCTTGCATCACAATTTCATTTCCAATTTCATTTCCCCTTACCAAGGTTCAACAAACATTCTCATTATTGGTCACCTATCTCATCCCCACTCTAGATTTTTTTAAGACAAGTGATATTAATATACAATAGTAAATGATTTTTAATAAAATAATAATACAAGATAACAATACAAAATAACAATACAAAATAACAAGAAGTGATTATTAATGTGGTTCAATATATAGTACATCAAGTACTTGTACTAGTGTGCATGCACAATGGACGTATGCATAAATTACATACATACAATTGATAACTAATCACTATTTCTAATGCTTAATTTCTACACGTAGGCTTTATAATAAATCTAGTAATGCATCATTCAATAACATATATACTATCAAATCAAAATAAGTCATCTCCTATAAACAAATTGAACATTACACAAGGATCATCATAAATTAATTACGTGAATATTTAATAAATACGGGGGACTATATGATGCTTCATGTTTGCATTTCTAATCCCCTACAACATTCTCAACTACACCAAGTCACCCATCTTCCCTAATGTACTTCCATCTTCCACATCTTATCCACTTCTTTGCTAGAATAATATGGAGTGTGAATTATATTGACTTAACTCTAGATAGAAACTATAATTTGAAGTGTCAACTATCTTGACTAATATTCCCTAATGAGTAATTATTTTCCTTACATGTTTATGAGATTGTATCTTAACACATCCCTTCCATGACTAAGTTTCAGGAAATACCTCCACCCCTCTTCATATAAATGGGGTTAACACCTTATGATTGAACATATTGTGATGTTATTATTCTTAGAGATTTTCTATCAAATATAAGTTTGGGAAACCATGTTAGCTATAAAACATGAACCTGTAAAAATATCATAACATTCTATCAAGAAAAAATAATTGAAATAACACAATAATGCTTCCTAGCATAATATTTCTTATTCAACGTCCACAACATTTTTCACTTTAATGTTGCATTTATTTGGCTCTTAATTAGCTCATAATCAATATAGATTCATTTAAAACAAATATCATGCATAACCATAAAACTATATATATGTGATTAGCATGCTACTCATTGATGAACATTATAAACTAAATAGCTTATTTATCATGTACATTGTACCAATTGATTCATTTAAACATAATATATGTAACATCCTCCTCCCACATCTACCCAAGCAACTGGCCAACCAGGGTAAGCATGCGACGAGAGGCCACTATGATATGATTTGACCTCCTAAGTCACATTAAGGAAGTGGAACCAATGGAAACACACCATACAGACATTCAACATCAGCTTCAGGACCCTCAGGAACCAATCCAACACTTTAGACAGCTTGCCCTTGGGTCCCACTAAAATTTTCGACAACTTAAGCCTCAGCCGCTCTCATGCTATAGGCATGAAAACATCCAGAAACCTATATTTTCTCTCGTAGGTTTGCCTGCCAGTGTCCAGAGACTCATTTAGTCAGTGCTATACCAGTGTCCCCGGGATTTCGGCCACCTTGTCAAGCGTAGATCCTAGGTCACTGCCCAAAATTGAACCATCTCTTAAGAATAGTAAAATAACATGGATTTGATAGTACTAAAGAAAATACTTGTTTAATCCTTGATTGAATCCCTTCTAGCCATGACAAAAATTTCATCAAACATATCATGAATATGTAAACTACAAGTGTAATAACATATCTGAGCATAGGGGTCTCATACTTGTCTAAGATCCACCATGACGCATTGATGCCTCAACACATTAACTACCATTCCATCCATTAGACCATAGATACATTTTTCATTCAATTACAAGTAAAAACATGATGAAATCCATACATGGTTACTATCATAAAACACATACATAACTAGCATAATAGGGACAAAAATACCAACAAAATCACCACCATATAAACCTCGTATAATGCTCATAGAAATACAAGGAGAAATAACCTTTTATTGATGATGTAAAATCCAAACCTGGGATGGGACTTCCACGTTCCACCAGACCATAGAATGGTTGAGCCAAATCTCTCTTCGGCCATTCACCCCTGTGCCATATGCCAAGGATGAATGTGGGATCTCATAGAACACATCAATCAAAAAACATCCAGGGATCCCAGAGGCCATCCACCTCAACCCATAAAAAAATGATTCCACTTCACGACCGGACATCACAAAACCATCATCAGATCAATCTCTATCCCATCCAACCAAGGCTCCAGGACTAGTAACTCAACCCACAGTTGTCGTCGGGCTCTAGAGCATTTGTCCAACCAAGGCTCCAGGACTAGTAACTCAACACACCAAGGGATCCAAAGTGTTTGTCCAACCAAGGCAATGAGACTAGTAACTCAACCCAAGTTGTTACAGGGCTCCAAAGCATTTGTCCAACCAAGGCTCCAGGAACTAGTAACTCAACCCAAGCTAAGGAAGCATGAAAACCGACGAACAAAAACAATGAAATAAACCCACACACTCCATGTCTATCGAGGAAATGGAAAGGCTAGGAAATCCACTATCAATCAAGGAAATCCTCCATAACAATGCTATATCACAACCAATAATCCACATGCATATTCCATTCATGCCAAAACTAGTGAAGAAATCATACATGCAACTTGGTACCTGCAAGAAAATTTGATGTAGATGTTGATCTCGAAGCCCTCTTGAGCTTTCCTGCATTTCCTTTGCCTTCTTGCTCCAAGAATCCAAGTATGCCACACCCTCCAAGAGTGCTCCAAGAAAACTCTAAGTCTCCAAGAGTATGTGAGAGAGAGAGAATAATGAGAGGGCTCCAAAATTGAACTGACAAAAGGTTACACTGACCAAGCGTCAACCAAGAGCTTATACTGACTAAGAGCTTTCCAATTGATCCTCAGAAGCCTTTTTATGAATGATGCCTCTATTTTCTTCATTTTCCTCCTCACATGCAACCTGTGACCTTTCACCTCCTTTTTCTCCTAATTTCCAATATTTTCATAAATAAATGTGCCAAAAATTCCATTTTTCCTTTCCAAAGTCTTAGCCATTTCCTTTTCCAATTTCCTTAGTCATAATAAACCAAATCAACACCCATTATGATGTTTCCCCCACCATTCAACTTGGAATATGTGTCCCATCATCCGTGGTTATTATTTTTTCTTTATTAACTTTTATTACATGGAATTTTCACCAGGGATGTTATAGAACCCTCCCCATTGGGGGAACACTTTCCTCGGTGTTCAATGACACCTATAACCAACAAGACTACTAAAAACAAAACATACTACCCATGGAGCTTTATAACATATCTTGTTGCCATATTTACAATGACCACTGCTGAAACATGACAAACATACCATTTACTGGAGCATTATAACACAACTCATTAGGATATTTACAACAATAACCACATATACACATACACATTGCTTCAACCAACAAATAACCATAATTTCTATGGAGCTTTATAAATCCAACTTGATACAATATTTACAATAATACACACATATACACATATGCACATTTTCTCAACCAACAAATAAAATGATATGATGCCTGCATCTGTAACAAGGGAATCTAGAGTCTTGCACCTCCACCCTCAAAGCAATACCAGGATTCACCTCCTTCCTAGGAAGTCCAGAATCCACTGCAAAGTCAAATCCACATCCAATGTCCAGAGCTATAATCATGTGCCACTTTTCCTCTCAGTGAACAATTATTGGCTCATTGTTCTAGGGTGAAATCCCAATGTGCATTTGATTCTATATAGCAATGCTAATGAAAAAAAAATCCATCCTCGATCTTCCCTTGTCTGCTACACAATCCCTCATACAATCCGGTCAACCCTTTCCGTGTAGTCACTCACCTTCTAAGTTATGTTGGCACCCCCACCTTCGGTAGTCCATCCCTTGGCAAGGATTCCTCACATCAGAAGATACAAAACCAAGGCATATACCTGCCTCAAACTATCATACTAGTCATAGCATGCTCATGGAAATCAATGGACACTGTGGGGTACCAGTGTTCCATAATGGCCCCGCTCCAGAAGTTCTTTACCAGCATACTACTGCATTTTCCAATTCCTTTTGTTGTTGCTGCTAGTTATTGCAGTCAATTTTAGCCACTTAACCGGGTATGTTCAAGCATTCCTGTTGCAAGAACATAATTTCAATTAGATTCAAAATAAACTTAAATAGCCTCAAATCATACCTCATCGGTAGCTCCTCAATAAGGTACACTTGTAATCCTATTTACTTCCTATCACAACAAGTCAAGCTAGAATCTTTGATCAAATCATCATGTATAAACATGTCACATTAGGTTAGCTCAGAACACAACCATCATAAATCAAAATCATAATTCACATGTAACTATCATAAACCAGAATCACAGATCATATGTAATCATCATAGACCAAAATAAAAAATCACATGTAATCATCATAAACTAGAATCATAAATCACATGCATAATAAAACTGAAATAAAATATTGATACTTATCCTTTAATCAATCATTGGAATTCACCTTTGTTCTTATTTCGTAGACACTCTAGATCAGTTTCTGCACCTAACAAACACCAAGTTCCTTCTCCTCAACCATGTGCACACACACATAGTGTACATCCCACACGTACAACCACACATGGCATACCACACCATGCAATACATGCATCTACACTTGAGATACAACACATACACCTACACCCAGTGTACAACACAACACAATACTATGCTTGCACCCGATGTACAACACAACACACACATATACATACATAATGTACATCAAAAGACATGCATCCGCACTCAACGTGTGACACCACAAATGCATACATATACACCCGATATACAACACAACTCATACATCTATACACGATGCACAATGCCACACAATACATGTACCTACAGTTGGTGTAGAACACAACAAAATACATGTACTACACAGAGTACAACACAATGAGTATGCATGTCACAATACCTCAACTACACAATACACATACATAGTACCACATGTACAAAACACAACATGCATGACATGCACACAATACCACATGTACACTAGTACCATATGTACAACACGTACATAGTTCTACCTATACAAATCACCCCCTGAACAATGTATTCTTAGCATCAAATGTACATGGCACCAGTCGTACAACGTGTACACAATGCCACATGTACATTGTACCACCTGTAAAACGTGCACATAATACCACATGCACAACATGTACATGACACCACATGTACATAACCCCACATGATGTTAGGTCCCTATAATACTAGTGATTCCCCAATTACTATTGTCATTGTAGCCCTTATTGTTATTGTTATGTCCCTATTGTCCCCATATTGTTATTATTGTACTCCATAGGAGCCCACTATTACTATTGTTGTGCCCTTATATTATTATTGTTATGTCGACTTTGATTATATTCTGACCCCTTAGACTCCTATATATAGAAAGGAGGTTTTGTCATTTGTATCATCCAAGAATGGTTCATTTGTTGAGGAGGTTTCCCCCTCGAAGAGGCTTATTTTGAAGTCATGGATCTATCTGTTCTTCTATTTTTTGAGCTGGTTGCATAACATTTGGTATCAGAGCTTTGGATTCTAGGTTTCGCTACTCCAAAAAATTCAAGGTGGAATTTTCGCTATAACGATTTTTAGATAATGTTTCAGAAGCTGAAATTAAAACCCATTTGAGACAAAATCTCGATGAACCTAGGGTATAAATATCAGATCTTTTCTCATTATATTTTCAGAGTTATGATCCAATTAAGTTAGGGTTTTTGCAGACTCCCGAATTACATCCCAAACAGGTGACCTTGGGAAAAGCGTCATAACTTTATCTCTGAGCATCAGATTGAAATTTCGTCATAATTTACAGAAATAGGATGGACTTTTATTTTCTTTATATCGTTTTCAGGTTTGAAGGTCGAAACAGTGACATGTGGCAGGTCGTACACGTTCGCTCTACTGAACCAGTCTATAACCAAGTCATCGTAGGAGATTTGGCAAACCCTTTCTTGAAGAATTCAATATTGATCAGACTAGTGGGGTTAGAAAAAGGAGTCAGAGGGGTACCATAGGACAAAATTTGAAACCTTGGAGATCCTAAATTACAAAGATACAACAGATTCAATATCAAGATCCCACAAAGCGAAAAAACGTGTGTAGTTTTTTGTTTAAAATTTGCATAAGTTTGGTTTGAAAAATTAGTTGAAGTGATTCAAAGGGAAATAGTGAGGCATAATTATCACTAATTGATGCCTCGAAGAAAGAAAATGGAAACACCTAGTAAGTAACCTGAAATATCTACCATGACTCATGAAGAAGAGGAAGAAATGCAACATGATATATCAAAATTACGAGATCAAGTGGAACAATTTTCACTCTCACAAAAAGTAACAGAAGCTAAGATTGATGGCTTAAAGAAAGGCATGGAAGCTAATATGGATGGCGTGAAAGCTAAGATGGATGACATGGAAGCTAAGATGAATGGAGTGGAAGCTAGGATGGATGACATGGAATCTAATATGGATGGCATGGAAGCTAAGATGAATGGCATGGAAGTTAAGATGGATGGTATAAAAGAAAAACTTAAAGGCAACATGGAAGATTTGAAGATAGATTTGACAAAGTTGCTACAATAAATGATTACTAATGATGAAAGGGTAGTAAAGGAAACTCATGATGAGAGCAAAAGAAAAATCATGATTTCATAGACTCTAACATTTGATTGAAGACCCACCATGTTCCAAAGATTGATATGAGGAAGTTTCATGGGAAGGATCCCATAACATGGATACTACAAATGGAGCAATATTTCGATCTCCATAATGTTCAAAACACACAAAATGTACACATTACAACTTTATATTTGGAACCAAATCAATTTTTATGGTATTGATGACTTTTCTCTCATAAACAAATTATCACTTGGGAAATTTTTATAGAAGAAATGATAACACATTATGAGGATACAAAAAGCAACACCATTTTTGGCCAATTGATAAATATCAAACAAAAGGGTTCAATGATGGAGCACATTGAGGTCTTACAAAAATTGAATATAACGGTAAAAGATATTCCAAAGGAGCATAGGATTGCTGTGTTCATAGGGACTTTAAAGGATAACATCCAACATGTGGTTCGCCTTTGGGAACCTGATTCATTGGAGAAGGCATTCAGGTTGGAAAGAAAAATGGAAAGCAAAATTATGGAAACAAGGAAGCCTACCAATCACAAATATAAAGATGTAAGTGTTGTTGCTCCTAGCCTTCCACAACCTACAAGGTTGACACCACAACAATTGGAAGAAAAAATAGCAAAAGGGCTTTGTTACAGTTGTGATAGAAAATACACTAAACGTCATAAGTGTGTTGAGAAGAAATTATTTTACATAGATTGTGAAGAGGACGAAGAAAAGGAATAAGAAACGTGAAAAGAAGAGGATATACACCACAAACAAAACCTAAAGAAAGAAGAAATTTAATCCAACCATATCTTGTAATATATTGGCCGAAATTACCACTCCTCAAACTATCAAGATAGAAGGACATATCAATAAGAAAAAGGTAATAATGTTGATTGATTTGGGTAGTACTGATAATTTTATTCATTGTAAAATAACCAAGGAATTGAATTGCTTCCTATATCCAGCACCAGAGTATCAAGTGATGGTTGCAAGTGGAGGAACCATAAATTGCTCTGGAAAGTGCCATAATATCAAGCTATCCATGGGAGAATATATATTGAATAGCCCAATGCCTTCCATTCCAATGGGTCGTGCTGATGTTGTACTAGGAGTCCAATGGATGCAATCTTTGGGTATGATAGCTTTTAATTTTGAGAACTTTTCTTGAAATTATTTTAGAAGAAAAGGAAGTTGGATTAAGGGGTATCGCAGGGAAACTGTGAAAGATAATAAGATCTTATGGAATGACAAAGCTTCTAAAGAAAGAACAATGAGGTGTAATTGCACAATTATGTTCGCTAGAGGTTCCCACATCATAATCATCTATTTCTCCAGATCTCCAAAAATCCTTGGACAATCATTCCAAGGTATTTGAGACTCCCAAAGGCCTCCCACCTATTTGTGATCATGATCATGCTATTCATTTGATTCCATGAAGTGTTCCTCCAAACATCAGGCCTTACAGATATCCCTATGCCCAAAAGAGTGAAATTGAATGTATGGTTACAGAAATGCTAGAGGCTGGTATAATTCAACATAGTCAAAGTTCTTTCTCTGCTCCAGTAGTATTGGTGCACGAGAAGGATGGATCATGGTGCATGTGTTCTGATTATAGGGAGCTAAACAAGCTCACTATTAAAGATAAATTTCCCATTCCTGTCATTGATGAATTATTGGATGAATTACATGGATCAATTTACTTCACCAAGTTGGATCTTGATTCAGGATATCATCAAATCAAAATGAAGATTGAAGACATTCGCAAAAACAACATTTAGAACTCATGAGGGTCATTATGAATTTTTGGTCATGGATTTTGGCCTTACCAATGCACCTTCTACATTTCAAGGTTTGATGAATTCCATTTTCAAACCCTTCCTTAGAAAATTTGTGTTAGTATTTTTTGATGACATACTAATCTAAAACAAGTCTTGGAAGGATCATGTTCAACATGTTGAGAGGGTGCTCAAATTATTAGATGAGAAACAATTATATGCAAAAAGCTGCAAATGTTTCTTTGGAGTACAATAGGTGAAATATCTGGGTCATATTGTATCTCATGAAGGTGTTAAGGTAGACCCTCACAAAATTAAAGCCATTAAGGAATGGAAAATCCCCACATCCATAAACCATCTACAAGGACTTGTTGGGTTGACAGGGTATTATTGCAAGTTTGTTAATAATTATGGGAGAATAGCAACACCTCTAACAACATTATTGAAGAAAGATGGATTTTCATGGACTCCATAAGAAACAAAGGCCTTTGAACATCTTAAAGAGGCAATGTGCCAACCACCAGTATTAGCTACCTCAGACTTCACAAAAACCTTTATTGTGGAATGTGATGCCTCATGAAATGGAATTAGAGTTGTTTTCATGAAAGAATAAAGACCCATTGCTTTCGAAAGTCATCCAATCAAAGGAAAGTATTTACACAAAGCTATTTATGAGAAGGAAATGTTGGCAATACTATATGCACTTAAGAAATGGCGACCCTACCTAATGGGAATACACTTCAAGGTAGAAACGAATCATGATAGTCTGAAATACCTTTTAGAACACATATTATCTTTAGAAGAGCAGTAAAAATGGGTCACAAAGATGTTGGTTATGACTTCGAAATCACCTACAAAAAAGGGAAGCAAAATGTTGTGGCTGATGCACTCTCAAGAAAGAATGAGGATGTTAGGTCCCTATACTACTAGTGTAACCACTTATTGTTATTAGTGAAACCCCATTATTATATTTTTGTGCCCATGTAGTCCCCATATTGTTATTATTTTTCCCCATAGAAGCCCACTATTGTTATTATTGTGCCCTTACATTATTATTGTTATGTTAGCGCTGATTATATTATGACCCCTTACACTCCTATATGTAGAAAGGAGGTCTTGTCATTTGTATCATCCGAGAATTGTTCATTTGTGTAATGTAAAGGAGGTTCCCCCCTCGAAGAGGCTGAATTCTAAGGCATTGATCTATCTTTTTGTGAGCTGGTTTCATAACATTTGGTATCAGAGCTTTAGATTTTAGGGTTTCGCTACTCTAGACAGGCCATCATGGTATTTTCGCTATAACGTTTTTTCTGTGAGGTTTCAGAACCTATAAATAAAACCCATTTGATCTGAAATCTTTTTGAACTTCATGTCCAAATTTTAGAGCTTGTCTCTCTATATTTGTGGAGATATGATCTGAGGCAATTAGGGTTTTTGAAGACTCCCGAATTACATTCCAAATAGGTGACCTGGGGAAAATCGCCATAACATTTGTTCTAAGAATAAGATTGAAATTTAGTAAGAAGTTTCAAAAAGAGGATGACCTATAGTTTTCTGTATATCAGTTTCAGGTACTAAGGTCAAAACAGTGACGTGGCACTTCGTACAAGTTCGCTCTATTGAACTAGTCTATAATCTGGTCACTGTGGGAGATTTGGCATAACTCTTCCTTGGAGAATCCAATCTTGATCGGACTTAAGGAGTTAGAAAGAGGATGCAAAGTGCTACTGTAGGACGCAATTTCATATATTCAAGATCCGCAGTTACAGAGATACAATATATTCAATATCGAGCTCTTACAAAGTGAAAAGAAAAGTGTGTAGTTTTTTTTTAAATTTTGCATAAGATTGGTTTGAAAAATTATTTTGAAGGAATTCAAAGGGAATAGTGAAAAATGATTAGAATTAATTGATTCCTGAAAGAAAGAAAATACAAACACCTAGTAAGCAACCTGAAAGCTCTAGCATGACTCGTGAAGAAGATGAAGAAATGCAACATGATATATCAAAATTACAAGACCAAGTACAACAAATTTCACTCTCACAAAAGGTAACTGAAGCCAAGATGAATGGCGTGGAAGCTAATATGAATGGTGTACAAGTTAAGATGGATGGTGTGGAAGCTAAGATGGATGGCATGGAAGCTAAGATGAATGGCATGGATGCTAAGATGAATGGCATGGACACTAAGATGGAAGAATTGAAGATAAATTTGAATAAGTTGCTACAAGAAATGGTTACTAATGGTGAAAGGGTAGTAAAGGAAACTCATGATGAGAACAAAAGAAATGTTAATCATGATTTCATAGACTCTAATGTTGGATTGAAGGCCGACCATGTTCCAAAAATCGATATGAGGAAGTTTGATGGCAAGGATCTCGAAACATGGATACTACAGATACAACAATTTTTCGATCTCCATCATGTGAAAAACACACAAAAGGTACGTATTGCAACTTTATATTTGGAACCAAATCAGTTTGTATGGTATCGATGGCTTTGCTCTCATAAAAAAATTGTCACTTGGGCAATTTTTATGGAAGAAATGATAGCACATTATGAGGATACAAAAAGCAACACCTTTTTTAGCCAATTGATAAATCTCAAACAAAAGGATTCAATGATGGGGCACATTAAGGACTTCCAAAAATTGAACATAAGGGTAAAAGATATTCCAAAGGAGCATAAGATTGATATGTTCATAGGGACTTTAAAGAAGAATATCCAACATGAGGTTTGCCTTTGGGAAACTGATTCATTGGAGAAGGCATTCAGGCTAGCAAGAAAAATGGAAAGCAAAATTATGGCAACCAGGAAGCCTACCACTCACAACTATAAATATGGAAGTGTTGTTGCCCCTAGCCTCCCACAACCTACAAGGTTAACACCAGAAAAATTAGAAGAAAAAAGAGCAAAAGGGCTTTGTTACAGTTGTGATAGAAAATACATTAAAGGTCATAAGTGTGTTGAGAAGAAATTATTCTACATAGATTGTGAAGAGGAGGAAGAAAAGGAACAAGAAATGTCAACAGAAGAGGATATACTCCAGAAACAAACCCTAGATAAAGAAGAAATGAATCCAACCATATCCTGTAATGCATTGGCTGGAATTACCACTCCTCAAACTATCAAGATAGAAGGACATATCAAGAAGAAAAGGGTAATAGTGTTTATTGATTTGGGAAGTACCCAAAATTTTATTCATTGTAAGATAGCCAAGGAATTGAATTGCTTCCTATATCCAGCACCAGAGTGTCAAGTGATGGTTGCAAGTGGAGGAACCATAAATTGCTCTGGAAAGTGCCATAATATCAAGCTATCCATGGGAGAATATGTATTGAATAGCCTAATGCTTTCCTTTCCAATGGGCGGTGCTGATGTTGTACTAGGAGTCCAATGGCTACAATCCTTGGGTACAATAGATTTTAATTTTCAAGAACTTCTCATGAAATTTTCTTCAAAAGGAAAGGAAGTTGAATTAAGGGGTATCACAGGAAACTAGGAAAGATAATCATCTCTAATGGACTGACAAAGCTTATAAATAAAGAAAAACGAGGATGCTAGAGTTGTTTGATAAGGGGACGACGGACAGTCACTTGTGACAGCGACCGTGTCCATCTGTGATTGTGTAGCTCCATCACCGAAGTATGTTGAGCGGGGCTTGATATTAAAATTCTTCTTGGGATTGCCTGATTTGTTAATATAGTATTTGAATATGTCCCAAAGATATGGAAATTTCATTTTCCTTTTCGGAGCTTCAAACTGCAAATCACGGAAGCGCTGCCAAAAATCCATAGACGATTCATGCGGGGCCTTTTGTTGTTGTAACAAATTTTGTCAATGGGTTTGGGATCAAAAAGGATGGAAGGTAGATTCAATGAGATCACAAAACTGGTCAAGTTAGTGAACATTGCCAAGAGGCAGACTACAACACCACTGTTGTGGGGATTCGTGAAGTGTGTATGATAGCAACAGACGAACCTCTTCTACATAGAACTCATCTGCATTATCAAGGAATGCATAGAAGTCTTCTAAGTACTCAAGCTAGGCTACTTCTCCTTCACCATCATATGTGAATTCAGACAAGAGATCAAAAAAATTCCTCGTGATGTTGAGAGGTTCAACATGCGAAATACATTGTGGAGGGATGAGTGTAAAAAAATCCGTGATCGATATGCAAAGGTTCAAAACAGGATCAGAGGACACAACTTATCATCTTTCCCTCCTTCTAGCACCAAAATGGTCACGGTGCTGGACCCACCAACATGTCAGGGGATCTCCTTGGTAAGAACTCCCAACTAGACCTCAGACTGTTTGGTGTAGGAGTCCCAGCAGTGGGTTGTATGGTATCACCTTGACCGTGGTTGCGTGTAGAAGAAAGTAAGATGTCACTTTTGGTAGCAAGGGTGTGACATATGTAGCAAGTCAAGGAAGGTGCATGAAAAGTTCTAACACACGGAGGGTGAGGTGAGTGCGCCCCTTGGAAACAAGTGAAAGCACAGAGTTAAGAAGGGAACACACAAGAAAAGGTGCATCACAACTTGGAAGGCAAGTAAGCTAGCAATCCAAAGTGATGGTTAAACCAACAACACATTTCAGTAAGATTCATACATACATATACAGAAAGAGTCTATACACACATGCGTAAGCAAACATATACATATATCATTTAGAGTAAACAAGATAGTTGAAATACAATACGACATATGCATGAAATGTGTTGGCTATGTTATATTAAGAAGTGAAAGTTCCAGTCATATAATACAACCATGACCAACCACTAGTTCTGACAACAGAATGTTACAGTCACTGCCACCTGCTCCTCCAAAGAGATATACTAGCTCTGCACAGTGGAGAAGCCAAGGCTCATTACAATACTCTCCAAGCTTTCTCCAAGATACTCTTATCAGAATCTTGGCTGGCCAAAATCCCCTACAATGAGTTATGAGGTATTATATATAGCAAAGGTTGGGGTGACCCTTGACATTCCCCTTTGTGACTGTTCGCCTACGCTCATGACTATTCAACTACTCTATGACTATTACATTCAACTATCAACACTTGAACTTCCACTTGACAAGATGTTACATACAATCTGCACATGTACCCATGTGAAACAAAATTGGCTTGAGCAAGCGATCCAAGACATCATTAAGACTTGGATAGTTGTCAGAAGACAAAATCTTCGACATCCTTGTGATGATCGATGGTGGCCGACTGATGCAAAGCTTGGTCGTATGTGATGGTGTCTGTGTGCTCAAAGGTGACATCCTGCTGAAAGCGAACTCTTTCCTCTGTTTCATCCAGGTACACTGATGTGGATCCTCTATCCAACTCGTCTGATAAAATGTGCATCATCATCTTGTGTGTAGCTGGACCAACAACATACTAATACATAGTGTCTGTGTTGATCTCTAAGTGTGTTATGGTGACCATGTGCATCAACTAGTCAAAATACATTCCCAGCTCAAGTCGGATTTGTTTCCTGTCTTCGGCTTGGCGAGTGTGCAAAATGGGTGGGACCGCATGTGTGCGCACAATGAAATCCATGCTCCTAAATACCCTTGCATGCGATCGACAACAATGCTCACCCTGTCTACTTTATGCCAGCCACTGAATTGATCTATAGCCTGTATGGGTGCAGTTTCATCAGTTTATGGACATTGCGCCTCCTGTTGTACATGTTCCTATTGTAACTCCTTCCCTCGTCTTTGTAGATCTTGTTCTTCCTTGAGTTGTTGCTTCAACACTTGCAACTCCTTCTCTATTTCTCTCTCTGCCTTCCCGCGGTCATCTCATTGTGTCATCGCCTCATAACCTCAATCTCCAAAGATGCTTTCATCATAAGTGGATCTGCTTGTGCTTGCAACTTTGCTCCGCCTCTACGCTGTCAACAACCTTCCTCTTGCATTTTTTGCATGTAGGTGTGCTACCTTCTGCTGTTGCTGATGGTGTTTCTTGCTGTGACGGTGCTGCCATTTCATCTTGATATCCTTGTCCATGAAAAAGTTGATATCTTTATAGATAAGCAATTTCATAGGCACTTGATCGACTGCATCCCCAGTTGTGCTTTGAATAGTGTCTTCGACTCTGCTCTCCTGGAATCCATTGCACCTGTGTTGCTGGGAGGCAAACGAACACCTGCGATACCTAGAGACATAGCAACACTCATGACAAGTAATCTCTCAGTCAAAAACCAAAACAAACAGGAGGACTGACATGCAACATACCTGTGTGACTGTCTGTGAAGATTGTGCAATTTTCACTGGGAGGCCGGGAGACTAACTGCCAAAACTGCGCAAGGCACAATACGAGCTATCTGTAGGCTAACTGACTATTAGAACTGTGCAATGCACAGTCCAACCTGGCCTACTGAGGACTAAAACTGTGCAATGCGCAATTTCAGTCAGTAGTAACATGTAAACCAGCAAACTGCATTGCGCGGTTTCTGGAGCCAGCAAGGCACTGCCTCCCAGGATTGCGATATGCAAGCCTAGAGGTCAGTTCTGGGCTACACTTATGTAATTTCTAGAGGGAAGGTAGAGCCTTCACTTCTAGAAATGCACAATGCTAGCAGGGCAAGTCAAGGTCTGGGCAGAGGCAGCTCAGACCCACTGACTGGCGATTGAAAACATGAGAAGTATGAATGCATGGTGATACTGAGTGTAAACAAGAGTGAGGGATCATGCATGTAAATAGTAAGTGCACGATTCAAAAAACGGGAAAGCATGCAAGTGTGTGAAGCGAGTCGCCGCAACGACGATTGTCGGTGCAAAAACAGTGTCATGCATGTGACAGTAGTGAGATGCGAACAAAAATTGAAATGGTGCTTCTACAAGCTAACATACATTGAAAACATAGCAAGCACTCACTGAAATCAAGTAGACAACACTCACACAAGCCGAAATACAGAAAGTGACAGAAACGCAGTGCAAGACATGAAAAGAAGGATTACCCTGAAACAACTGAGATGAATGTGTTGATGAATCCTAGATGCAATGTGGGATGTGAGAGATGCAAGGTTGATGTGAGGAATTAGCTCTGTGGCATCTGGTTGATTAGTTTTGATAAGATCGAGGTTATGACGCACATGCCACAAATCTAGGAAAAAGGGACATGTGGCAAGAGGTTCCTAAAATGATCTTTGCATGTAACCTCCAGTGGCTAAAAATAGATCCCTAGATCTAGGGATGCCTTTTGCATGCTGCCTTCTGCTATTTTGGGAAGAGTAACCCATGCATGCAAATCAGGATAGCTCAGTCCCGGAGGGGACTGGTCAACCTGTAGGCACATACAACAGTCTGCAAGCCTGGGAGAGGGATTTGCGAAATTTTTGGGCTAAGTAGAGATGGTTGTCCCAGAGGGATTGCGCAATTTCTGGGAGGAACAGGTGACTATCTCCCAGAATTGCACAATTTATGGGCTGAGCAGCAGTGCTGAGTCAGATTGTGAAATTTTCTCGAGCAAGACTGCCTAACTGCTCTGCGCAATTCTGGAGCCTAGCAAGCTGCCAAGCTGATTTGTGCAATTTCTGGAGGGAATGCTAGTTCCCTTCCAAAGTTACACAATTTTCTGAGGGAAGCCTGACAGACTGATTTGTGCAATTCTTTAGCTGAGCAAGCTGGCGAGCTGATTTGTGCAATTTCTGGAGCGAAGGGTGGATCCCCTCCAGAATTGCACAATTTTTTTGGGGGAGTTGCTTGGCCAGCACATGGTCTAAGTCCAGAAAGACATCTTGTGAGGGGAGTGAAGAAAACTAACATGCACAGGCTGAAAAGACACTGAGAAATAGCTGAAGCCTATATGCTTGATGGCGGAAGACATGCTATTGAGGATGGTGGGTAGGGAGGCTCCAAAATGAAGCTAATGAAAAATTTTGAATGGTGTTTGTAGCCGCTACAACAACTTCATAACTTCTTCTTAAGGGCCACCAGAGCATACATAAAAGTAGAATGTTCTATGTGATATAAATACTTGGCTATGTGAAGGGAAAAAAATCCTTTTTACAAAAGGCTAAAAGGCTAAATTTGATGGTGTACCTCATCTTTTGACAATGTACTGAAAGTAGATAGAGAGAAAATCTCCTGATTAAAAATAAACATACACCTGAATTCCATGGCACAAACAATGTTGAGATCCACATGTAATGCCAAGGCCCTAGAAAATCACTATAGAATGACCATCATTGTACAAGGTAGCGTGACAATGCACCCTGCCCTGATGTAACACATCATGCTGAGTAGTCTCAAACAAGCCTCAACATCAATTGGAAAACCAACACTCCTAGAAAATGTGCTTGACAGTCTCCAAGTGCTTTCAAACTAGGTAGAGTATATCTGAGAACTCTTGTCCAACCTAACCTTGGAAGGAATTCGATAAATGACCCACCACACAAAAACTTGTAGCATATTGGAAATTTGCACCATCCAAATTCTATGAATATGACAAACCCAATGTTCTTCTAGATACTTATATACCAATCTTGCATTAAGAATAAGGGAAAGAAGATGCCTTTAATGAAGCACTAAAAACATTCTATGGGAGTCACATTGAAGATACAGGTGGTCAAATACGCACTCCCAATCCTGCCAAAATGGCCCAAGAATATCAATGTTCTTGAACAACTTGGATGCTGGAATAAGGACTTGCAACTCTATGATCAAGGGGGAAACAAGAGGTGAGAGGGCCATACTCCTGAGTAAGAGGTTTCCACTCCTTCCAAGCATGAGTGCTAGGATCCCAAAATTTATGCCAAGAAAAAATGCCCTTACAACTCAATCTTTGCACCTGAAGTGTGGCATATTTGCAACACCATCACTACTAACTTTCAATTTTTGGAGAAGATCTTTCACTGCTAGCTTTAAAATCTGTTCAGAGAACTTGTATTGGGAAACATTCAAGCTCCTCTCTATTCACTACGGTCATTGAACAAAATAACTTAGAAGTTCACTGAGAAAATAGAGAAATAAGCCATTGAACAACATAACTTAGAAGCATTTATGGGTCCTGATGGAAGATAAGTTGTGAGTTGATTTTATGTCTTACATCTATTTGTGATATTGATTTCTTAATAGGCTGAAAGACCAGATGGAACATGCAAGAAGTTTATTTGTTGGCAAAATATTTTTCTAGTTTCGGGACTTCTGCTACTAGCTTTCTTCCTCGTTGGCTTTGTAATCTACGATAACTATAAAGAAGTATGATAGTTTGTGTTTAGTTC
This sequence comes from Pinus tabuliformis, assembly GCA_031772625.1. Lineage (NCBI taxonomy): Eukaryota > Viridiplantae > Streptophyta > Pinopsida > Pinales > Pinaceae > Pinus > Pinus tabuliformis. The sequence goes on from CM062812.1 coordinate 861,878,243, forward strand.
TTGGTACTTTTTACAGATTTAAATTTGGCTAATTTGTCAAATATTTGCTTGCTCAGGCACAAAACATTATGCCTTAGCATTTACTACTATTAAGTACTTTTCATCAGTTCCTAGAATGACCTGCATCTAAGGATGGCTATTATATTTAGTTTTGGATAACCACTCTCAGAAATTAGTTTTTGTTTCAATCTTGCCTTGCTTAATTGTTTCAATGTTTCTTATCTAAGGAGAATAACAAATAAGCCCAGGTGGGTGTTGGATTCACTAGTTAGACTGTGACATAGTTGATAATTACCTCATTTCACATTTCCATCATACCCACACATATGGCTTCTTGTTTCATGTGATGGAGCATTGGTGGCTCTCTTCAAAGCCCGTGGGACCTCCCAAGTGATGGTGGTGAGAATATTACCTTTCAGCCATGAACTTCACCACCTTAACATCACAAAACCAACATGGGTCTCCTCTTCTTCCTTCCAAGTTGTTATATTTGACCAGTGTGTTGGATGAAACCAGGCTTCCCAATGACATTTTTGATGCCTATATCCCTCAATTATAGGGTTAATGCCATCTTTTGTCTGGGTGTAGGGATCATGTCTCGATCACCCTATTTCTCCCACCACACACTAGTATAGACCCATGGCACAACATTCCACACTACAATCCTCCATTTATTGACATAGCCAGAGCAATGAAGAGGTTGTATATATTGTTGGGTGGATAGATGCAAGCAATCACTTATGAACAAACAAGTGAGAAAGCATGGAAATATTATGTTGGTTTAGAGGCAGTTTAATTGGAAATCATGTTGTTTGATATGGTGTGCATTCTCAGTGTATCTTTAATGTAAAAGTGAGCAGGAAGATAGGCAAGCATTTGTGAAAAAGCTTACAATGGTTCACTTTTCTTCTTTTGAAATTATCAATTTGACTAATTACACCGTGAATTTGGATCATCGCCAATTGAATCTTTGAATAAGAGGTCCATTGTGTTTTTCTCTTGGACAGTCTCAACACCAATGAAGACTGTAACTGGGTGCAGTGTCTAGGCTTCAAATTTTCAATTGGTTAACAACTTGGAAAAAGATGGTTCATTGTTTGTTTGTTTCTATTTCTGAGTCATGATTGTGCATCATGAATAGCATAATTTATGACCAACAACAAACATTCAATGTCGATGAGAATGTGCATTGGACTTTGATGCCAATGCTAAAATATAACTCAATGCATGCCTTAATTAACCTGAGAACTTGGATAATGATGGTTCAATTTTGTATTTGTTTTTACATTTTTTATTTTGAGTGAAGACTAATTAGAATTACTATTTGTAACAACATAAATTAGTACCTTTAACAAAGCTTTCAATAATGAAGCATGACTCGATGCAACACTGTGATGCTAATGGCAGTATACCAGGATACAATCACATGGCACCTCAGCTATTATTGAATTGATTTTGAATCACACACATATGTTTGTTCATTATTTTTCTTATGTTAAAATAAATAGGATAATAACACCCCCTCAGGCCAATTGGGTTATCAGACCTTGAATTACAATATTTTAGAAAGACTAGTTGATACATTTACAAGTTGGAGTTTTGATGCTGATTTCAACGAACCAAATTGTACGAAGTCAATAGTGATGATAAGTTTTTAATCCAATTAAAATCATCAAGGAAATTCAGATAATGGTAAACTTTAAATACTCCTACGAGTGTTTGATTACTATTGGATTTGTGGACTTTCTTATTACACTAAATTGTTCTCTACTTATAACTTTTATTTCATCCGAGTCCTATCTACTGTTTGTCATTTCTATGAGTTAAACCTGAATTATTTTGTGTATATGTTAATTTTTGTCCTTATAAACTCTTATGTAGTGGCACCCATATTCCAATCTAGAAGGATATAGATATGTTGTTATGTTACAAGTAGTATCCAAGCAACAATTTTTCCTCTGGTGAAGTAGGAGCAAAAGAGGGATGAATATTGTGAGTGCATATGGGAAACAATGTTCAAGAAAACTTTGTCAAACTCCTAGCATCCATAAGCATAGAAGCGAGAAGGTCAAAATTACAGAATGTGCAGGTAGTATGCATTAGATTTGAGTTCTCCATCATTCTAGATGGCATCATTATTTAACTTTTTCCACCTTCAGTTCAACTCAGTGGTCCCACATTGTTGATTTGTAAGTCAAAGGTTCCTGTAATTGTTTCAACTAACATTTGAGTCCATTTCAAATTGTTCTGGTGAATATAATATATGTTAATCTGAAACACTAATGTACAAAGTAGAAACTTGCAAGAGAGAATTACAACTACAACCAATCTAAAAAACTATATTCACAAGCTTGGTTGGTCTTTCTAATCTGTTGCAAAAACAGGCCATAGATCTTAAACAACATTTCTATCATTCCTATATTTATTTTATGTTTATTGATCTCGTTATCCCCTTTGGTTAATCCCTCTGCTAATATTCAGTGAAGGGCTAAACTTGTTGGTTGAATGACTTCAAAAGATGGTAGACTGTAATGGTGCAACATTCATTTTGATTTTATGCATTGTACAATACTAAGTGGGGGTTGTAATTTTGTAGAATTTGCAATGGAGCAACAGGGGATGTTTGTTGATGTGTTTCAAAAATCCTTTTTAGCAATGGAAGTGGGGTTTTTTTCTCTTGTTATAGAGGCATGGCCTACAGATCCACATCTTGTAGCAGTTGGGTCTTGCTGTTTAATAGGGGTGCTTTGTGGTGGGATACTTTATGTTGCCAATCTAGGAGATTCCCGTGTTGTTTTGGGACTACAAGAGAAATTTATGCCATGCAGTTGTCAATGGAGCATAATACATGTATTGAGAATGTGAGGCAAGAGCTACAATCTTTGCATCCATATGACTCTCATATTGTAATTCTAAATCATGTGGTTTGGTGTGTGAAGGGTATCATTGAGGTACATTTAATATTTACTTAATTTACTATGTTAATACTCGGAAATTTTATGTCTTTGCTATTTGGTCAATACATACATTTAGTGTGGATTTGGGTTGGATGTAAATTTTTTAATGTTTATTTATCTATAATACTGCAACTTGCTTGAAGAGTTTTCATGTTCTACTATGTTGCTTCCTTGTAAATGCTTTTGCTGAATAAATCAATAGTGGAGAGGTTACCTTGATTATGTATTAAAAAAATTTAAACTATATGTCCAATTTATAAATCATCATCAAATAAATGACATGTTATAGATAATCTTATATTTTGTGACTTTTGTGTATCTATTTTGGCTAGAAAAGGAAATTTTCATGATTGTTAAATCATAGTAAATCTAGATATCCACCCAGCTATGCATGTAGTGGATAATAGAACAAGATATCAACATGATAATTCACTCTTTTTTCAAACAACTAGGAAATACAGATCTCATCCAACTTTGTTTGAGAGAATGGATTTGTTCAATGGGTTACCCACTGTTGCCAATAAATTCTACTTTTGGCTCTCACAAATATTCGGGGAGATTAGGGAGTTTCACCAATACAGGCATGGCAGAGATAGGTGTATTTTTAGGGTCAAAGTCTAGAAACCAAAGTTTTAAAAAGAGACGAGACCTTTTGCAAAACTAGGGGCCATCCTTCAAAGTTCAAGATGTGTTCTATCAATCATATTTTTGAACTATATGATGTAAAACCTTCTAGAACAAAAACTAATAGTGACAACTTGGGTCCAATTTACTTGTATCAAAGACACTACATATGCTTAGGGCCATATATGATTAAATCTACTGATCAATAAGCGCTGCATGATTATAGATTTTACAATGATCATGCCATTGTGTGTTGATAATTTTTTTTTTAAATCAATGCCAATATATGCAATTTCAAGCAATGCCATAACTCACATAATTATTTGAAGGGTGCTAGCTCAATGGAAGAGCACCTGCATTACTAAATAGGAGGTTGGTGGTTCGATTCCATTGTTCCCTAACATGAATTTATCATTGATATTGTAGTTTTGTTTAATTAAATAATATCCTTTATTGATTTATTTCAATGGAGAGATATTTTTCTAGATTCATTATTTTATGTTGTCTCTAAAGAGACAAAAGTGATATTGTATTGTCTTTAAATATAATTTTTTATTGTCTCTAGAGAGACAATAGTTAGGATTAAAGACATATTTGTCTCTATAAAGACAATATGTCTTTAATCCCGACTATTGTATCTGGATGGACAAAAATGAAATTGTCCCATAAGAGACAATATTGCTTGTGTTATATATCATCTTTATAGAGACAATTGTTTGATACAATAATTTGAGATACTCGCTTAAAGACAATATTTAAGACAATATTTTTTTATTTTTTTTATCTCAAGTTAAGACAATTTATCCAAAAATTATCTTATAAAAGACAATAATACTTCTGTTATACTTTGTTTTTTGGTTTTTGAATTTTTCACGTAATGCTATGCTCATACGTGATTTAGAATTTGAATGAAATGATTAACAATTCGATATTGAAAATTTTGTGGGAGGCAACAAAGTTGCTTTTTAATGGGCATGTATTTTAAGCTATATTAATGGGCAAGTATTTTAAACAATAGTTATCAAGTTCGCCTAAATTTGGCTAAGAAAAAATATGAGAATTCACCTGTTATATACGAATTCTGTATTATTCATTGAAATTAGAATTGGTTTTCAAAATCAATGTTTAACTAATAAAATATTACTTAAAATCTGAGCAGTTTACCAAACTGGTGGATTATTCATTTAAAAACAGAAGATACAAATGATACTAATGATAGTATTTACACAAGATAATAGCGGGATGGAGTCCATGCAAAGGAAAAAAGCATTTATGATAGTATTTACACAAGATAATAGCGGGATGGAGTCCATGCAAAGGAAAAAAGCATTTACGTAAATATATAGTACTGAGATGAAGTCTAGGTCAAAGGTAAGAAAATACAAAAGAAAGTGGAATAGGAAAGTTTATGATTTTACAATTTCATTTTTGCTTTTTATTTTTGGGATTTTATATATTTTTTAAATAGGTTTATATTTATTGTAAAGTTTTAAATTAGAAAAGTATTTTAAATTTAAGTTTAGAAAGGAATAAAAGTTTTGAAAAGAAGTGATTATTGTGGTGTTTAATTTAAAATCAGTCTAGATTCATTTTCACACCGAATCTATCAAGTGTCGAGAGGGATAAAATCTCGAGGTGGAAAGCTATTTTTTGAGTGCGAAATTTGAGGAAAGGTTTGCACCTCGAGATATTTGATCCCTCTCGGAGCTTGATAGATCAGGTGTTAAGATGGATGTAGGCTGGTTTCAAGCATGTGCGGTCATACAAAATTTGTTGAACATCTAATTATTTTGCTCATTTTAAATATGCTAAATATGTCTGAGATTAATTTGGTCAATTTAATTTAAAATTTGATTAGTGACCTCAGTTTGTTAAGATGAGAGAGACTGTTAGTAACTTGAATGATTAAAAATGATGAAATACAAATTTTGAGTGCAAAGTGTCAATGTAATAATTTTGATAGATAGAAAATGTGAATACTAAGAATATAGTCAATTACAAACAATCTTCATTGTGACTTATGGAGTGTTAAACCCCAAATAATTTTCAATGGTAGTTATTTTCTAATTTTTTTTCCAAGTTATACTAATTCTATTAATGAAAAAAAGATATCATACATTGAGGCCTTAGCCTGTACTTAACCATGCCAGAGGAATGGCAAAAACCAGCAAAGTCTAGATCTGAACTGCCCAGAAAGGAAACCAGTCTGTAACAGAAAAGAGTTCAGAGAATTAGCTTGCTACCCACGCAGGGGAAACCAGTAAAGCATCCAGTTTGTTATCATTGTATCTAATGAGACAAAAAAAAACCAACTAAAGAGCCAAAAACTCATAGTTTTTCACCGAAACCCCATTGAAACAAAAACTAAAAAACAGAGTCCCAAAAAACCTAAGAAACATAGCACGCTGAGTGGCGGATTGTGTGGTGGACACGTGGTGTGCTGAGTGGTGGCAAGGTGGCATACAATGAGGCGGACACGCGCCATCAGGGTGGCAGACTAGGAATGTGGCGAGGGCGGAGGGTGTTCCTCCACGATGAAGCACCTGTATTCCTTCATGTCGCCACCTGCCAGAAATGAGGTCTCCGTATCGCCAGCCTGCAATGCCGGGTGTTCTTCCTCAACGAGATAGTAGTAAGGGTCCATTACCTCGTCTGTATGCTGAGCCTCGTTCACCACCTTCCCTGCACGTCTCGTCTTCTGCTCCTGGTTCCGTTCCCCTGTTCCTTGGATGCTCACATGAGCCAGTTCTGGTATGGCTTTGGTGTGGCTACATCCTGCTGTGGTGCGCCCACCATCAGCAATGTCCGATACCCCAATTGCCTTGGTGCTGCCACCCCCCGTCGTTCCTTGCTCCTCAAATACATTAGTGCATCCAACAACCTCTGTGGCCTGTTCCTCAGTACTCTACTCCATCTCGTGAAAGAGAATGGTTATGGTCGCCGTGATGAGGAGCTTGTTCAGGGTGGAGTGGAAGGTGAATTGGGCTTTCTAGGAATGCAAGTGAGGAAGGGGTGGAGTGCCTCTGGGAGACGAGGCAGAAATGGAAGGGAAGCTGCTGGGAGGCGAGGTAGAGGCCACCGAGTGGAAGCAACCTCTTCCACTGTGTGTATTTGGGTAACGTCTGGGGATTTGCTCAGCCAGAGAGGAAGTGGTATCCGAAGCAGGAGAGTGTTGGGGGCAACTCAGGCTCCCTCGGCTCCCACCCCTGCAGCTGCGCATACGGTGTTGCACCATACTGTCTACAGGTGTATGCAAATTTCTTCCAGAATTGGGCACAATGGGATGCAGCGACACAATAGAGCCTGCGGACTGCTCAGTAGAGGGATGAGCAGCCAGGGCCAAAGGGAAGATAAAATGACAATCCAGGCTATGGGTGAAGTGGATGCCCGGGCCGAAATTAATGCAACAAAGGAGGTGGCAGCGTCTCCCGGTGGTTGTGCGGGAGCTGGGTGCAGTCGCGGCTTGAGGGCAGAGGCATTGTAGTGGCAGAGGTTGCAGAGGTTGATAGGCAGAAGCAGAGGTGAAATTCTCCCGAGAATTCATTTTTGCACAGAGCCGAGGTTGGTGACGGTTAACAAGTTGGAGGCAGCGCTCGCATAAGGTGCATTTATGGCTATTGTAAATGCCATTTTTGGACCACTGTGCCAACCTGCGGGAGGCCATGTGGTCTCGCCACATGCCAACCCAGTTGGCTGCCACCTTACTGTCCTTGATTATCATCCACATCCAAGAAGTTATTTTCTATTACTGCGTTTGAATGCAAAGTAATTAACAATGTTGAATGATGGAAAATGGGAATAATAAGAATGTACCCATTTATAAATAGTTTATAGTTTGAAGAAGCAAACATTTTATTTAGGATGAAAATTCAAGTATTGTATTTATGGTTGAATAATTTTTATGTGCTTACATTGAGAGAGTGTGTGTGTGTTTTGGGGGTGAGAAGGAGAGACAAGGGGAGATAGAGATATAGATGGGGGGGAGAGGGAAGAAGAGAGAGGAAAAGACAAGGAGGGAGGAAGAGATATATATATGGAGAGAGAAATGTTAGAGAGAGAGATGGGGTAGAGAGAGAGAGGGAGGGGAAAGGGAGGGAGCACGGGAGAGAGGGAGGGGTATATAGAGAGAGTGTGTATGTTTAGGGGCTGAGATAGAGAGATAGAGAAGGAGAGACAATGGGAGATAGAGATATAGATGGAGGAGGTAGAGATGTGCTTACGCTGAAATCAATGCACACTATTAATCTAATTAATTTGAAATTAATGTACATCATACATCTTGTTGCATCAAATAAAAAATCAACATTTACACTAAAATCAATGCATCTAGTGAAAACAGTCAAATAGGATTAGAAATAAACATCCTTATTGAAATCAATGCATCTAGTGCAAGAAATCAAATAGGATTAGAAATCAAAATCTACACTGAAACCAATGCATCTAATGCAAGCAATCAAATATGATTAGAAATCAACATCTACGTTGAAATCAATGCATATAGTGTAAGTTATTAAATATGATTAGAAATCAACATCTACACTGAAATCAATGCATTTAGTGTAAGCGATTAAATAGGATTAGAAATCAATATCTACACTAAAACCAATGAATCCTGTGCAAGCAATCAAATAGGAGTAGAAATCAATATCTACACTGAAACCAATGCATCTAATGCAAGCAATAAAACATGAGTAGAAATCAACATCTACACTGAAATCAATGCATCTAGTGTGAGGTATTAAATATGATTATAAATCGTCATCTACATTGAAATCAATGCATCTAGTGCAAGTGATCAAATAAGATTAGAAATCAATATCTATACTGAAACCAATGCATCCTGTGCAAGAAATCATATAGGAGTCAAAATCAACATCGTCATTGAAATCAATGCATCTATTGTAAGGTATTAAATAGAATTATAAATTGACATCTACAGTGAAATCAGTGCATATAGTGCATGTGATCAAATAGGATTAGAAATCAACAAGTACATTGAAATCAATACATCTATTTTAGTGAAAATATAAAATATTCATGACTTTCTAGATCTAACTTCTATGTCTGTATTTGTCTCTGTGAGACTCCTTCTTCTTCCATCTCTCTCTACCTTCCATTATGTGTCTATCACCTCCCCCTCTCCTTCTCTCTCTTCCTCTCCCTCTCTCCCCCGTCTCACTCTATCTGCCTCTCCCTAACTTTCTCTATCTTTCTCTTCTTTCCTCTCTCCCCCTATCATCTATATTTATACCTCCCTCCATATGTCATTATTTGTCTCTCTATCTCAACCCCCTAAACATATGTCACGCTCTCTCTCTCCCCATATCTATCTATCTCTCCCTCTTCCTTTCCCTCTCTATCTCTTCCCCTTTCCTCTCTCTCTCTCTCTCCACCCCCTCCATCTATATCTGTATCTCCCATCTATCCCTATTCATCCCTCCCTCTCTTTGCCTTTCTCTTCTACCCCCATCGTCACCCCATCTATATCTCTATCTCCCATTGTCTCTCCTTCTCACTCCCAAAACATACACTCTCTCAAATCTCCCCATATCTCTCTCTCTCTCTCTCACACACACTGACTCTCCATCTCTCCCTTGCCACTCCCTCTCCATATTTCTCTCTTTATGTCATTCTTCCGCTTCCAACTCTATCCCTTTCTCCCCCGTCTCTCTCCTCTCTCTCAAGTCTTCTCTCTTTTTCCTTCCTCTCTCTCCCCTTCTCTCCCACCTCCCTCTGTCTCTCCCCCCATCATACACACTTTCTCTCCACCCTCCAACTCTGTCACAATCTACCTCCCTCTCTCCTTCTCTCTCTATGCCTCCCCCCCCCTCCATATCTATGTCTCCCTGTCTCTCTCTTCCCCTTCTTTCCCTATCTTTATCCTCTCCTTTTCTCTGTCTTCCCTCGTCTCTTCTCTCCCTCATTCCATCTTCATCTCTCCCTTGTCACTCCCTCTCTTTCCCCCTCCAAATCCATCTCTCTCCCTCCCTCTCTCCCCCTCCTCTCTCTCTTCCTTTCTCTCTCTCATTGTGTCTCTCACCTCTATGTCTCTCTCCCACACTATATTCCCCCTTCCATCTCACTCTCTTTCTTAAATATGATCCCATTGTATTGTATTTAAGAAAGTATCTAAATTAATAAAAAACATAATTGGTTGTAAAATATTAAACCTATATTTTGGATCAATCACATTAAAGAAAATACAATAATAATAAAATTAAAAGAATCATGCACTATATTTCCTCTATCGTTGTTAATCACTTTGCCTTCTCACTTGGCTTGGATCCTTGGTTAAGATGCATTTATCTTAGTTCATTATAATATTATTTATATTATATAAATTTCACATATGTATATATAAAAGTATTCTCATTTTTTAATTTATTAAAACCTCCATTTAATCTCTATGAAAATATTGTTAGTAGTCCCGAGGATGGAGGGTTTAGATATACCTCAAAAGTAATTATAACCCTTTTGCTCTTAGATCTAATTAAAAAATGTTATAAAATTAAATTAAATTAAAATATTTTTATTTTTAAATAAGTTATTGTTTTTTGGCATGTGGTATTGATAAGACATGGTATTGACCCATGGTATTGTAACAATTAAAAGCCTAGATCCATAACATGAGAATCAAAGGTCTATATGGCGTGGTATTGATAAACCATGGTAGTAGCCCATGGTATTATAATTTTCTTCCCTCCTCTCCCTCTCTATCATTTTTCTGTGGGCATTGGCCCATGGTATTGTAAAAAAACCTACTTAGAAGTTAATAATATCCATGATAAATATTCATGATTAAAAATCTTGTCATATTGTAAATATTAAGTTTTTATCTGCTTATTAATTAAATTTATAGATGGAACACATCTATATTAATTGTTACAAATATATTGGTTACATAAAATATATTATTACAATATTATATGTTTCACAATATTTATAACCACCCCCACCTAATTTACCTAATATTTGAGGTCACATCCCACCCTAAATATTACATTCTACTCAATATTTCCTTTCACTCCTACTAATTTTATTGAGCACCTTCATTTATATTGAGTTTACCTTCATACAACCCAAAACATTAAATTTACCTGATTATTATTATTACAATGTTACAAAAATCACACAACGGAAAACTAGAATGCCACAAAACATAAATTTATCGGGTTATTGTTATTACATAAATCACATAACAGAAAATCTAAACGCCGCAAAATTTACCTAGTTATTATTGCAGGATAAACACCACAAAATTAACCTGGTTATTATTGCAGGATATGCCCAATTGGATCATTCGCTTCCTTTACCTAATTTTCTTTGTTATTCGAATCTCTTTTTAAATTGTATATATATCATTTTCAAAATTGAATTTGTTAATATTAGCGGTGCATTTTTTTATTTAATTAGTTTTTTTAAGTAACGTTACATATATCTTCAACATATACGGCACATATTTTTTTCAATATTTTTTAATGTAACGTTACATATTTTTTAATGTAACGTTATGTGACAATATCTCCCTCATACACTGGGATGTAAAGTGCCTCTGGGTGCAATAAATTCAGAAATTAGTAAGTGAAAAATATTGTTCTTACAAGAACAAATAATATCAATTTTTTTGTTGAATTAAAAAAATTTGATTCAAACTTTTATGGTGTTTGAATCAAATCTAAATTAAAATTCAAACTTGGTAGCTATGTTTTAAACATTATGTAGAAAATGTCTAAATAAATTCAGTAATGGCTCCGTGCGTCACTTAATTCTGCTGCCCATCCAAATTAACTTCCATTGTTATAATGTCCCTGCCAAAAGGGCCACCAACACTACTTGAATACTATTGAAATTGAAAATAACAGAAAATTATCAAACATGGTTACAACTCCCATAAACAAATGCAATTCTCAGCAAAAGTTCACTAATTCTTTCAATTATACTTCCAAAAGGCGAGCAATGATGACTGTCCTCATTTTAACGCTGAGCCGGGGAAAACAATCACAAATTAAAGTACGTGTTTTAGATATTGCGTTCTAAACGTCCAAAGAAGCAATTGGTAGATTTGGCACTCGCCGGTTTTGCTCATTCTTTATTAAAATACATAAATTATCACGATTCTACATTTAGATTAACTTTTGAAACCAATAAGAACTTTTCATGGATGCATGCACATCGTCCCATGCAATGAAATAGGTGAAAAAACAAAACGCAGAATTCAACGCAATAAACCAGTTCTTCATTCTAAAAACCGCAGATTTCAACGCAATAAACCAGCACTTCATTCTAAAAACGTTAGGTTATTTATAAAGGATAAGTATGGTGTATGATATAATTTAGATGTAAAATATATGGTTTATGATATTATTCGGATATTATAGGGTTTTAGAGACTATATTTTGGATTTATATTTTTTTGGGTTTTTATTGTAATTTTTTGGTTTATTATTCTTTTGAGTTTATAATAACAATTTTTGGGTTTTCACATGTAAAGGTTCATATTTCTAAGGTATAATATTATTCATAGGTTTTCTAATATTAATCTTTGGTTTAAATTAAATCTATTGTGTTTATAATCATGGTCAAGCATAGTCCAATGTGACATTGTGACAAAGATTTTCTCAATATGAAAATAACCAATGTCGTATTATTACAATAATTGTCTCAACATGAAAATAAAGTATGGTAAACCATGTTTGAACATCACATTCTCACAAAGATTGTCGTAATATTGAAATCAATCCTCGTTGATAAAACCCTCGTAAATCATGGCCAACCATAGTCAATAACCATTGTGACATTGTGGCAAATAATGTGTCGTGGTCAAACATCACATTGTTACAACCATAGTCTAACGTCGCATTGTGACAAAGATTCTCTCAATATGAAAATCAAGCATTGTCAACCATGCCCAACCGTTGTGTTTTTAGTTTTAATCCTTTAGGTTAATTATTCTCTTGGGTTAATATAAAGCCTACGATTTTTAGTATTAATCCATTGGGTTTATTATGCATTGGATTAATATTATTCCCTCGGGTTTATAATCCCTTGGGGTTTTAGTATTCACCCGTTGGGTTTATTATTCTCTTGGGTTTATTAATCTAGGGTTCATATTCGTAGCGTATAATAGTATTCAAAGGCTTTGCAATTAATTCCCTTGGGTTGATAATCCCTTGGGGTTTTAGCATTAACCCCTTGGGTTTATTATTCTGTAGGGTTTATAATATCGATTCCTTGGGTTTTTTAGTCTAAGGGTTTAACAATATTCCCAAGGGTTTATAATTCCTTTGGTTTTTAGTATTAAACCTAAGGGATTTTAAACTAAAAGGAATAATATTTAACCCAAGGAATTAATATTATAAACCCAACGTATATAAAGATGGTTCACCATGCTCAACTATTGTCAAACTTCACATTGTCAGGCATGTTTATTTTAGGGTTTTTAATATTTATGTTATGGTTTATATACCTTGGGTTAATATATTCGGTTTAAATACCTTGTGTTAATCCCTTGGGTTTATAATTCGTTGGGTTTTTAGTATTAATTCCTTGGGTTTATTATCCGTTGGGTTAATATTATTGCCTTTGGTATATAATGCGTTGGATTTTTTGTATTAAACCCAAGGAGTTGATATTAGAAACCCAAGGGATTAATAGTAAAAACCTAAGGGATTATAAACCTCAGGGTTTTTAGTATTAATCCCTTTTATCGATATTATTCCCTTGGGTTTATAATTCCTTGGGTTTTTAGTATTGATCACTTGGGTTTATTATGCCTTGGGTTAATTTTATTACATTGGGTTTATAATCTCTTGTCCTTTTAGTATTAATCCCAAGGGATTGATATTACAAACCCAAGGGAATATAGACCCAAGAGATTAATAATATACCTAAGGGATTGAAAACCAAAATGAATAATATTAAACCCAAGGAATTGATATTGACCATGCTTAAACATTGTCGAACTTCACATTGTGAATGGGATTGTCTCAACCATTGTCAACCATGGTCAAGCATGTTTATTTTAGGATTTTTAATATTTATGTTGTAGTTTATATACCTTGGGTTAATCTATTGGCTTTATATACCTTGGGTTAATCGTTTACCTTTGTTCATTTGGGTTTAAATTTCCTTCGATTTTTAGTATTAATCCCTTGGGTTAATATTATTGTCTTGGGTTTATAATGCCTTGGGGTTTTATTATTAAACCCAATGAATTGATATTATAAACCCAAGGGAATTAAACCCAACGGATTAATAGTAAAAACCCGAGGGATTATAAACCTCGGGGCTTTTAGTATTAATCCCTTGTATCAATATTGTTCCCTTGGGTTTATAATTCCTTGGGGTTTTAGTATTAATCCCTTGGGTTTATTATCCGTTCGGTTAATATTATTACCTTGGGTTTATAATCCCTTGTGGTTTTAGTATTAAACCCAAGGGATTGATATTATAAACCAAGGGAATATAAACAGAAGGGATTGATAGTAAAATAAAAAGGGATTATAAACCGCAACGTTTTTGGTATTAATCCCTTGTTATTTCTACTATTATAAATTTATCATTCATACATACAAATGAAGCCTTCTGCTATATCAACCACATTAATCATTGTAAAGCGGTTTAATGTATGTTAATATACATTACTATACATCATTGTACTTTAGTTAATATGCATTAGTGTGCATAATAGTAATGTACACACACTAAAGTGTGTTAATGCATAATGATGTGCATTTAGATATATTAATACATAGATTTACATTTAAATATATTAATATAGTAATATGCACAATAATGTACATTTGATATATATGAATGGACAATATTTTATACTGAAGTTCGTATAAATGTGTATTGATGTGTATTTATAAATGTGGTTGATATACGTCTATCGATGCTTATCAACAACATTTATTAATGTGGTTGTACTAGTATAGATACTTATGGTATATTGGACTTGATGTCAAGCGTTTCATTCTCAGGTCATGAAAAATCCTTCCACTCAAAAGACGTGCGGGCCAAGATGTGGCTGGTCTTTCAATGCCTTGGACATGCTGATGCTAAGTCATATATTTTTGATATATCACATATATTCTTGGTGGTGATATGGTGACAGTCAGAAAGTTTGATCTTAAGCTTAGCATAGATCACTCCAAAACCTTATAAATCCACCATAGTTGAAAAAAAAAATATAGTTATATTAAATAAATAAGTAATGATTAATTTTTGAAATTTAATTCAATTCAATTTTTTGTTTTGAATTTTACTTCGATATAAAGTGTCACTTCTAGCTACACCACAGATCCCCATCAGCATTGCACATCTTAGTGTAAAAGAAAAAAAGAGAAAGTTGATCAGGTTCTTTTATTTATTGAAGTCCTACATATCAATACCCATAGTTCATCTCCAATCTTATCCTGATTTACCTAATTAGTCACATTAGTATTGTTGTAGATAATTATTGAATATAGTTGTTATTGGGTGTTTTACTCATCATAGATTCTATATTCCTATAAATCGTGGGATGTTTCTATTGATTTAATTATATCTTTCAGAATTCAAAATGTCTAACAAATTGAATATATGCAGGGTCGACAAGAATGGTGATGGCATTTTCACTGAAGAAGTCAAAGAAGTGAGCATTTCTATTTGTTTTACCTCTCGCCCAAAATATTCAGATTTAAATTCTCAGTTCTGTTATACAAAATAGTTAATTGCAATACTCTCCAATAGATTATAATGCTCAGTGCATCTGCAAACAAGCTTTGCAACTTAAATGAACAAGTAGAAGAGTACACACCACACATCATGGAAGAATTAGACCTTGATCATTTGGGATACTTTGAGGTATAACTCTAAAACAATTCTCAGATATGGAACTCTCTAGCCTACATAGGGGTAATGAATCTAGACGTTGTTACGGGTGTTATGACTATAATGATTATGGAGACAAGCCTAATCGAAACCCATCTAAAGCCGAGTCTCATATGGTGGTTATGAAGCTTGAGCTGGATCTTGGTAACCTTAGAAGTGAGCTAATATTGTAGCAAAGGGACCCTATTTCTTACCATAAATCTTATAAGAATCCCGTGGAAATTTCTGGCATAACTAGACTTTTACCATTATTTAATAGCCACACATGGTGCAATAATGCCTTATAGGTTTTCCCAATTCTACATCAATTGAGATTGTCAAAAGCTCAATCAAAGTTCCAGATCAATGGGAGCTCTATTGATCCACGTGGATATTGGTGGCCACCCACCAATTCCACTTGCACCCCCACCATTGTTTCTTTCAGTTTTTCAGTTTCCTTAATTGTAGCATAGTTTACTATTTTTAGCAGTTTTTCGGGTCCTAAACTTCCAAAGCCGTTTTGAGGCCCTAAACGATGTTTTTTTGGCAATCTACTGTCACCAATTTATTTAAAATCGTCTTTTCCGTTGTAGTCCTCAAACAGATCTTTCCAATGGGTTATCATGCGCGTCAAACGGAGATAATATGACCATGTCGTGACCCCAGGAAGTGGGTTGTCCAACTCACCCCAACGAGCCCATAAACTCTTGGTGTTACATCTCCTCGAGTTAGGGTTTTGGTTGTTTAGGGTTTTCTCTTATTGTTCAATAATAAAAAGGCCCTTGAGCGTCATTGTAACACAGTTCAGAGGCATGTAGCTGCCACATCTCTTCTCAGAGATAAGCTACCATCGCCTGAGCTAGCCTTATTTCCAGTTTGTTTGTAAGCATATTTCAGTATTTGATATTAATGAAATGAAGTGTTATTTCAACTGCCTCTTTGTATTTATGGTTATATCTGTAATTTGTGGCATTTCTGTGTATATCCGGATTAGTGGTATCAAAGCAGTCTGCTCTTTCTCTGTTTTTCTTTGCATGTTGCCAACGAGTTCGGGATATAAGGAGTTAGGGCTTGAATTGGTCGAACCTTTGCAAGACCAGCCTCGCAAATCACGATGGCCTCTCATGGCAAATGAAAATAAAGACGAGGGGGCTGGAGATCCTATCAAAATATTGCTCGAGGAAGCCCTTGAGCGACAAAGGAAAACGATGATGGGTAACTTTGCCTAGATCCTTTAGTAGCTACCCAGGGGTGACGCATCTACTTTCGACAGCTACTCTGGAAGCGCCACACCCTTTAAGGTACAAGTTAACTTTGACATTCCCATATTTGGGGGTAAGATAGATGTAGACGTTGTAGAGAAATGGTTAAATATGCTAGAAGGACATTTTCCCATTCATTATTTTTCCAGCCGAGAAAATATCACCTTTTCACTTCTCAAAGTAGCCCCCCATGTCAAGGACTGGTGGGAAACCTACTGTGAGCAGAAGGATGAAAGTACAAACTCACTGTCTTCAGCCACACCCACTTGGAACTCGTTCCAGGATGCCAGCAAGGAGCAGTTCTACAATGTTAGGAGCTAGGAGGATAAATACATAAAGTGGACAACGTTACGACAGGGAAGGGACCAAGATGTGGCAGAGTTTCCCAATGTTTTTGATACCTTTCACACAAAGTTGGGTATCAAGGATTCTGAGAAGCATTTGGTTCTCAAGTACCTCGACTGCCTACATAGGTACATCCAGGATGAGATGGAATCGAGATGGAATTCCTGGACATCTCCTTGCTCAGCATGGCATACCGATATGCGGTTAAGATCGAGCAAAAGTTTAAACAGAAGAAGTGAGACTTTGGATCTGCAAATCCGAAGCAAGGGAAAGGTGCCCCCAAACAGCGAAAGAAAGGACAAAGCCAAGGCGGGGCGTCCAAGGACAACCGACCAAAGTTGCAAGAAAATAACAACGCCGCGAAGCTGAAGAAGGACATAGGAAAGTGGTGTGAGTTCCATAAGAGCTCCACTCATAACATAAGTGAGTGTCAGGTCAAGCAGTCATTGATGGCCAAGCTAAAGGCTTTGGAATCAGATGCATGTTACGACTCTAAGTCAGAACCTGACAAGGGGAATGACAAAGGGAAGCATATTATCAATGCGGAGCCCAACACCACCATTGCCACCACGAAGATCTAGAAGGAGGAACCCAAAGATCCAGAGGAGGAGGAGCGCCTCTTCGACTCCCAAATGTGGGTAAAGGGTTCCCTGCTATAGTTCATTGTTGACAACAAGAGCCAAAAGAACCTCATTTCGACAGAGGTCGTGAAGCGGTTGGGCTTACTGACCACAGCACATCCACAATCGTACACCAACGGGTGGCTTCACCAAGGACGGGATCTTCGCGTGAGCTAGCAGTGCCACCTTCCATACAACATCAAGCCCTTCACAGATGAGGTATTATGTGGCGTTGCTCCCCTTGATGTTTGTGATGTATTATTAGGCCAACCATAATTATGGAAGAGACATGTTGCATATGAGTCAAGGCCTAGTGCTGTTATTGTTACTTTGGGAAATAAGTTGTACAAGATACCGGAGGTAGCACCACCTACTGCCATCTCTTTGGTTACTGCAAAACAGTACAGTAAGCTCATTTCCAAAACCGGGAAATTTGTTTTCTTGATGATACGCCCTTTGGAAAAGAAGAAGAAGGTGGCCATGAACTCCAGACAGGGCCCCTTCACACGGCAACAACAGATGGACAAGGTCGTGGAGGAGTACGAGGACATCTTCACCTCCCCCACAAGGGTGCCTTTGCACTATCAGGTCAAGTATTCCATCGATCTGACCCCAGGTGCATTGCTGCCCAATGGACCAATCTATCTGCACTCATTATGGGAACAACGAAATCAAGAGGTAGATTCAGGTGATGTTGTAGAAAGGTCACACCAGTCCAAGTTCATCACCTTGTGGGAGCCCAATCGTGTTGGTATAGAAGAAGGATAGGACTTGGAGACTCTGTATTGACTACCGAGCGTTGAACAAGATCACTGTCTTGAATAGGTACCCGATCCCATGGATTGATGACCTTTTTGACCAACTGAAGGGGGAAAAATATTTCAGCAATATCGACTTGAAGTCTGGCTATCACCAGGTACCAATCGAAACCTCCGATGTGTGGAAGATTGCCTTCAAAGCCAAGGAGGGCTTTTCAAATGGTTGGTTATGCCTTTTGGGTTGATGAATTCTCCTACAACCTTCATGAGGTTGATGGATGACATCTTGCGGCCATTCACCAACTCATTTGTAGTGGTATACTTGGATCACATCATGATCTTCAACCAGAGCTTGGAGGAGCACCTCCACCACATCTGACAAGTTCTTCAAACACTGCAACAACACAAGCTATGTGCCAATTTGGAGAAATGCACTTTTGGCATGACCCAAGTTCAGTATCTGGGATACATTGTTGATGAACGAGGGGTGCATGTGGATCCAACAAAGATCTAAGTCATTTGGGATTGGCCAACCCCAACCACATTGACAGAGCTCCGTATCTTTCTAGGTCTTACCAATTTCTACCATAGGTTCATGTTGGGATTCTCTCATATCACTTGGCCCTTGAGTCAAGTCACCAAGGGAGGAGTGAAAGCAAAATTCTTTTGGTATGAATCTCAACAAAAGACATTCACAAAGATGAGACATCGCCTTTGCTCTGCACCAGTGCTCACTTTACCAGACTTGCAACAACCATTTGAGATCGAGACAGATGCCTCTAAATATGCTATTGGGGCAATCCTTACTCAACAGGGGCATCCAGTGGCATATCACAGTGAGACAATTTCAAACACAGTCTGTAAGTATCCCACTTATGATAAAGAGATGTATTCCATTGTGGAGGCTTGTCGACAATGGAAGCATTACATTTTGGGGAACTTCTAATACATCCCATCAAGAGGCAAATTCAAGAGCTACTACAGAAAGGTCACACCTGTTCGAGTTCATCGCCCTGTGGGAGACCGATTGTGTTGGTACAGAAGAAGGATGGGACTTGGAGACTCTGTATTGACTACCGGGTGTTGAACAAGATCATTGTCTGGAATAGGTACTCGATCCCATGGATTGATGACCTTCTGGACCAATTGAAGGGGGAAAAATATTTCAGCAAGATCAACTTGAAGTCCAGCTATCACCAGGTACCAATCGAACCCTCCGATGTGTGGAAGACTGCCTTCAAAGCCAAGGAGGGCCTTTTCAAATGGTTGGTTATGCCTTTTGGGTTGACGAATTCTCCTGCAACCTTCATGAGGCTGATGGATGACATCTTGCGGCTATTCACCAACTCATTTGTAGTGGTATACTTGGATGACATCATGATCTTCAGCCAGAGTTGGGAAGAGCACCTCCACCACATCCGACAGGTTCTCCAAACACTGTGGCAACACAAGCTATGTGCCAATTTGGAGAAATGCACTTTTGGCATGACCCAGGTTTAGTATCTGAGATACATTATTGATGAACGAAGGGTGCATGTGGATCCAGCCAAGATCCAAGTCATTCGGGATTGGCCAGCCCCAACCACTCTGACAGAGCTCCGTAGCTTTCTAGGTCTTGCCAATTTCTACCGCAGGTTCATGTTGGGATTCTCTCATATCACTTGACCCTTGAGTCAAGTCACCAAGGGAGGAGCGAAAGCAACATTCTTTTGGTCTGAATCTCAACAAAAGGCATTCACAAAGTTGAAACATCGCCTATGCTCTACACTAGTGCTCACTTTACCAGACTTGCAACATCCATTTGAGATCGAGACAGATGCCTCTGACTATGCTATTGGGGCAGTCCTTACTCAATAGGGGCATCCAGTGGCATATCATAGTGAGACACTTTCAGACACAGTCCAGAAGTATCCCACTTATGACAAAGAGATGTATTCCTTTGTGCATGCTTGTCGGTAATGGAAGCATTACATTTTGGGGGAGGAAACGTTCATCCACATAGACCACCGACCCCTACAGTTCATACAGATGCAAGGGAAGCTACAGAATGATCACCATCAAAAGTGGTCCACATACCAGAAACAATTCCATTTGAATATCAAGTATAAGAAGGGAGCACCAATAATGTTGCAGACAGCCTCAGCCGACCACTAATCATGGCGTTAACCATCGTGCTCAACTCTTGTGAGCACGAGACTTCTGATTGACTACTTCTCTAGAAAAGAGACCCTGAGTTCGTCCACACATACCAGATGCTCTTGGAGGGTCAGCAAGTTCCATATTTTCACCTCCAGGATGTTATGCCACCTGGGACACCTTTGTGTTCCTTCAAGCAAGTGAGCCAAGATGATTTGGGAAGCACACTACAGTCGGGCGGCTGGGCATTTCGAGGTTGAGAAAATAGTGGTAGTACTACAAAAGTATTTATACTGGTCGAATCTTTGACAAGATGTCTGTAAGTACATGAGATCATGCACTGCCTGCGCTATTGCCAAACTAGCTATCAAGAAGCAAGGCCTCTATACTCCACTGCCTACCCCTAGTCGACCTTGGGAATCCATCTCCATGGATTACATGTCGGGCCTTCCTTCTTCTAAGCATGGCAACGACTGCGTTTTTTTGGTTGTCAACAGATTCTCGAAGATGGCCATTCTAGCGACCTGTAAGAAGAATATCACAACAGAAGCCATTGCTAAACTCTTCTTTGTGGGTACACTTTGGGATCCCACAATCTATCATCTCATATTGGGACAACAGGTTCCTCAGTACATTTTGGTCTAATCTATGGTCGATGCTGGACACCAAGCTCACTAAGTCCACAACTTTCCATCCCCAAACTGATGGCCAGACAGAGGTCGTCAACAAGATGATCATACACATTTTGCGCATGTACAACTCAAAGCATGCACACACATGGGATGAGAGCCTTCCCTATCTATAGCACAACTATAACCGGGCTCTCCACAGCTCGATTGGCCACAACCCTTTTTAGGTGGGCTTGGGATTCCAACCACTATGTCCCATTTATGTGGCCATACCATTTGCAGCTACTCATGAAGATTCGGCTCATGTCTAGTCGGAAGCCAATAAGGAAAACAACTTCATTGAGCACATCCAACATATCTGCTAGCAGTTCCATGACATTATGGAGAAATCAAATGCCAAGTACAAGTAGTGACATGATCAACATCGGGTGCCACACAAGTTTCACGTGGGCGACAAAGTCTGGTTGCATTTGCATAAGGAATGACTTACTGGATCCTACTGTAAACTCAAAACACTCTGATATGGTCCTTACACTATTACCAAGGTTGTGGGTGACAATGCATTTGAGCTCAGCATTCCCCCATTCCTTGGCCTGCACCCAGTGTTCAATGTGGACCACCTTCGACCATACTTCCCACCATTGCTGGACACATCAGACATTGCAGAACAAATCACACCTACAGAGTTAAATCCAGATTGCATGGAGCAAACCACAACTGATTGGATCATGGACACATAGATCAAGAACACTCACCAGTAGAAGATCCAACTATATCGAGTTGTCAAAGCAGGCCAACTCCTTCACCAAGGCAAGTGGCTCACCAAGGACCAAGTTCAGTAGAAGTTTCCTCATCTCATGGAGGAACTCAATGCAATGGGGACCATTGCTTCCTAGCGGGGAAGAATGATCTAGGTAAATATTGGTGGCCACCCACCAATTCCAGTTGGATCCCCACCATTGTTTCTTTCAGTTTTTTAGTTTCCTTAATTGTAGCATAGTTTACTATTTTTAGCAGTTTTTCGGGTCCTAAACTTCTGGAGCCATTTTGAGGCCCTAAACGAATTTTTTTTGGCAATCTACCACCATCAATGTTTTTTTCTGAAATCATCTTTTCCATCATAATCCTCGAAGAGATATTTCCAATGGGTTATCATGCACGTCAAACAGACATAATATGACCAAGTCGCGACCCTAGGAAGTGGGTTGTCCAACTCACCGCAACGGGCCCATAAACTCTTGGTGTTACATCTCCTCAGGTTAGGGTTTTGGTTGCTTATGGTTTGCTCTTATTTTTCAATAATAAAAATGCCCTTGAGCCTCATTGTAACGTAGTTCAGAGGCGTGTAGTCGCCACATCTCTTCTCAGAGATAAGCTACCATCGCCTGAGCTAGTCTTATTTCCAGTCTATTTGTAATCATATTTCAGTACTTGATATTAATGAAATGAAGTGTTATTTCTACTGCGTCTTTAGATTTATGGTTCTACCTATAATTTGTGGCGTTCCTATTTAAATCTGGATCATCTGTATTGCTAGAATCAGGCAACTAAAAGGAATTTTTCTACCAGATTTCATAGCTCCAGTATCCTCTTGATGCATATCAGACCAAGATTTAAATGGGTATATTGGACCAGGGCTTTGATGTGTATGCCATAATCATAAATGTTTTCCTGATCTTAACCATATATATTATGTGAATTCTCAGATTCAAAATCTGGAGATGCTAAGTCAGAACTTGGTGCCAACCCAGATGCAACCAATTGTTATACCAAACTAAAAGGGGTGCTTAATTTGATCTTATTTATATGCATAACCTCCTAAATTAATCAACTCAATGAATTTCTCAAATAACATGAAACTTCCAATGAAATCAGATAAGAAATTGGCTACCTGTTGAAATTTTCTTTGAATTTCAGTGAACAAAAGAAATAATGCAAATAATGGCAGCTCATCATGCAATTTGAATCCATATCTGGAACATATGAATATTCAAAAATGTACTCCACCTGGTGATTTTAAATGAGTTATAATAGGTTATTCAAAATGATGAAAGGTTACTTCCCAATCCATAATGAATCTTTCTTCCCATTTCAAATGGTTTGATTTCTTTTGAATTTTTGTCGGTGAGTTGATTTCAATCTGAAATATTTTTTGTCGATTATTGTCAAGCTCTTTATCCTCATAAATAAAGTGTAACAATTCATATGCTTGAAACTTTCCATTAAATTCAATATATTTAGTTTAGTGTTATACAATCATGTGCATGCTCCTTTGGAAATCTATTATTCATTATCGATAATATTTTTGAAACTTCTAATTTAGAAATCTACTTTCATAATGCTCTTGAAAGAATGGTTGTATATGTTCTTAATGGACAACCTCATCAGAAAATGATTATATGTGTTTCTCATGGACAAGTTGTCTTTTAAAAGGATTAGAGATTAAAGTTTCTTTAAGAAATACAAGATTGAGCTTTTCTTGAATACCCAAAACATTATAAAGTGTGTTTGGAAGTTATTGAAAACTATTAAGTACATATTTAACATTAATTATGTGTGATATATTATCATTAGCTTCAACAATAACAACTTCATTATTTTCATTAGAAAAAACATCTTGAACTTTCTTGCTAAGACAAGATTTTATTTCAAATTGCTCACAAAAATATTTCAAAAAGATCTTGAATGGACACACATCCTTCAGTAAAAATGAAAATTTGGATGGAAACCTTTTAATGAGAATATCCTAGCAGTAGGCAAACTCTGATACCATTTTCTAGTATCTCCCTTAAAAGACATCATGAAAATCTTCATTACAACATCTTCATCAGAAATATCAATCTGATGAATGCACAAATGGAATCTATCAAACTTTGAGTTGGATTATCTTTAACATCTCATCCAAATCTAGGAACAATATCTTCATACCTATTTCTATTAAGAATTGGATTTGGAAAGGCGGGTATAGCTGAAAAATCTAAAGGAGCATACCTCATCCAAATCTAGGAAGAATATCTTCATATCTATTTCTATTAGGCATTGGATTTGGAAAGGCGGGTATAGCTAAAAAATCCAAAGGAGCATACCTTGCAGTGATTCTAGAAGAAAATAAATTTGCCATTAAAATCTAGTGGAGTCGTAGTGGAGTTGCCAATGGAATATTTAGGTGAAAAAAAATAGCATATGTCTGATCTAAGTTCACCTTCAAGGATCAGATATGATATCTGTAGTTTCGAAGGAAAATATTTCCTTCAAATCTATTCCTTTGCAATGTTGCTAAAAAATGTTGTTCCTTAAGAAGTTCCTGGTTGCTTAGGAACTATGAAAAGGCATCTACAAACCTACTTTTGGGTTGAGCTAGCCCTTGGACCAGATGGACACCCCTAAGTGAACTATCTACCCATTGTCAACTCAATATAATGTTCATACTATTAATATTATAGGCTAAATTTATATTAAAAAGAACAACATTAACGGGTTAAGAATAAAATAAACAATTGACAACAATTAAAAGTCTATAAATCTCCCAAATCATAGGTATATCCACTAGGCATGGAGTCTCATTAATAATAGCACAAAAGTTGATAAGTGGAAGGCGGAAGAAACTGAGAAACATGAAATCATGGGTTAGATACTGAGTACGGTAATCACTATCAACCCTATATGGAAGAAGATGGTTAATTGAGCATAAGAAATTAATCTAGCATAAAATATTGTATGAGATAAGCACAAAATAGTGAATTTAGCAAGAGGACACTTTCCATAATGATCTTGCAGTATATATTCAACATACAAGAAATAGTTGAAAAATTATTGAGAATTCTTTCACTCTATTCCATAGAATTCATAAATAGTTTATATAAATTAGAGATTGCATAAGTTATTTGTATCACAAATTATTCTTTGTCATTCCTTGAATACATATAGGAACTTGGCCTACAAGATTATAATAATATTTTCAATAATAGGGATGAAAGAATAAGAAGTTGAATACAATAAATGAATGGAAAAAAGGTTCAATTTTAAATACAATAAATGAATGGAAAAAAAGGTTCTATCTTAACAAGAAATGAATCTACAGATGGACTATTTGACTTAGAAAATTACAATGAAACGAGCTTACAATTGAAGAACTTAGTCTTTAGTCCAAAATTATCTTTCTTCCCCCTTCTTCATTCATTTGTCAACTTCTTTATCTGAGGAAAATACTGAATAACTGCCTATATTTCTAAAACTTCTTTCTTATAATAGTATAAAGATAAAATATGAATTTTTTTTACGCCTAAGTAATTGATTGTCCCTTTATACCTAAGAAAGGTAATTTTGTTGGTTATGTTCGAAATAGCCCTTTTTCTACCATATTAAATGGAGAAAATATATCTATCTTGAAACCTCAAGGTTCCTTTAAAAATTTAGCACATTAATAATTGGTGGAGCAAATCTTAAAATTCACCATTATTTTTCACCCAGGTTTCCAACTCTAGCTTGAGTATTCAAAAGAGGATACTACAAGGCAATTGAAAAACACTTATTTTCCACTCTTATACTTGAAACCTTGTAGTTTTGACACGGAAAGAGCCAAAACATTGCCTAGATAGGTGACTACCTATACCAATAGAAACCATGTCTGTTAGTACATTGTTAAAAACACTTTGATCAAGAAATGATTAATTGAAAGCCAAGATAGACGATAAGAATGATTAGTAATACCTTAAGGATTTTAAAGGATTTGTAACCTAATCTTAGAGCTCTCAGAGTCCTTTCTCCACCAAATAACATCATTAGAACTACACAATACATCCATGTTTATGAAATAAAGTGTATGTAAGATGCTTATTTCAATGATTATATCAGGTGGTTTCTTAGGAGATTTGGGCCAAGGAAAATAATGTAAGGAAGTTTAATTGTTCTACTTTTTCGATGTATTTTTGTTGTATATAGCTCCAAAAAGTTAAAACAATTAAACTACTCCCAAAAAAAGATGTGATAATACAATATTGGAATTGTTGGATTGATCATTGCTTTCTTGTACCATTTGTGGTTGAGGTATATAAATATTCCATGGATATATAGACAATTAAAAATAAGTAGTGTGAATGCCAAAAAGCATTGAATCCTGTAACCCTTTTCAATGGTTTTGGAATATTAAGTTTATTCCTTGTGAACCATGGAGTGGTCATAACTAATGCAATTGCCATGAATATCACCATGATAACACCTATAACACCCTCAAATCCTTTGAAAAAACGTCATTAGTTGGGAGGCTTATTATGTTAAAAGAACTATTGCAGGGGCACATACTCCTCATTTGATGCATGAAGAAGATGTGAAAAATCACATGTTAAGTGTGCTCCAACATGAATCCCTACTCCTATTGCTATTTCTATTGCAATTACCTACCCAATTTCCCCCATTAAAACAAGTTTAATGTGCATTTCTTCATATGTAGGATGATCATAAAATGCCTATTAGTATTTAGGTTCTACTAATACATTTCTTATTAATATCAGAACAAAAATTTAATTTTGATAATGAAGGATTTGTTTCACACAAACTGACCTTGTGGAAGTCGAGATTGTCATCAAAAGGAACTACTACACCAAGCTCGGTCTTATTGTGGAGCGATGTAATGGTATTTCAACAAATAGGAAACAAAATCAATGCCATGTTAAATTTCAGTGTCTTTGCAACTCCCTTAGTTGTGCACACATAGTAACCCATCACATGGTATACTACTCTGAGCCTATATTGTATGGATTTCCATGTAAATAACCTCGCAAGTATACAAAACCATAATAGAAGAACCCATATATGTTTCTAGTTGTCTTCAACAAACAATTTTATCTTCCACAAACACCTTTCAACTGGACTTCTTATCTTCATGGGCACCAGGTTCTGACTTATTTGGCTCAAATTAACATTTTTGTTCCCATGTTTTTCATTTTCATTTTCATTTTGAACCTTCAATATCAACATCTCCATATTTTGTATCTGAGAATTCACATAATATATATGGTTAGGACTAGAAAAAAGTTTATAATTATGGCATACACATCAAAACCCTGGTCCAATATACCCATTTAAACCTTGGTTTGATATGCATCAAGAGGTTGTTGGAGCTATCTAATCTTGTAGAAAAAATTCTTTAGTTTCCAAATTCTTGCAATATAGAGCTCCCCTCGATCTGGAGCTTTGATTGAAATTTTGACAATCTCAGTTGATTCAAAATTAGGAAAACCTGTAAGCGCATTATTTCACCATGCATAGCTATTAGATCATCGTAAAAATATTCTTATTCTTGAAGTTTCCACTGGATTCTTATCATATTTTTGGCAAGAAAGAGGGCCCCTTTGCTACAATATTGGCTGACTTTTGAGGTTGTCAAGCTCCAAATTGGATATTCTATGTTCCAACATTTTAATCCTTGTCCATTTGTGTGAGGTCGAAATACTAAATATTCATAACCAACATACTAGACACAACTTTAGATGTTTCTGGCTTCATAACCAACATATGGGACTCAACTTTAGATGGGTTTGGATTAGACGTGTCTCCATAATTGTAATGCCCCGCCCCACATTTACCCAATTTTACAAGCTCTGTAGGGTAAACATGAGCTGAGTGTACTATGAAATGACCCAACCTCCAAGTTCTAGTTATGGAAGTGGGGACATCTAACCAAAAGAAAACATCCATCCATCAAGGATTAAAGACCACTCAGGAGCCTGAAAACCACCCCAAGTGATCAATCCCTGAGCTGGAACTCAGTTTCACTACCTTAACTCCACAACCATACCTAGAACACAACATCCATGTGGTTGGGAGGCTATAACCACACCCATAAACCTATCCCCATGCAGTTATGACCCAAAATCCTATGTTCGGTGCCAACAATTGCAAGATCTATGCCACTTTTTCAGGCTAGCCTCTAAACCATTGCCCAAAAATACCTATAACTTTATAGAAACATAAGTACAATGATACTAATTCAAAGCATTTATAACTTGAGAAAGATATTGACCTAAACAAGCCTAATACATGATACTCATTTCGTCAAACATATAATGAACATAGAAGCTACAGGTCATGAATGCATATATGACCATAAAATTTTGAAGTTCGTATGAGAATCACCAAGAAGGATATACGCCCTCTCAAGCTAGTTGCAACAACACTTGTTAGCTCATGCATTAATCAAACATTCAATAACTTAGCAAATCATGAGCAAGAGCCCTATGTAGAGCACATCATAGAACCATGCATATAACTGTAATAGAAACCATGAAAAAATGGCCATAAGATCAACATGATAATCAGTAGAAGTGCTCATATATCACAATGGGAAAATAACTCACAATAACATAAGCAAGTGCCAACCAAGTTAGGTACTTCCATGCAGCCATAGATTGGTTGAACCAAAATCTCTATTTCATCCAATCAACCTCATGCCATATTCCAACCATGAATGTGGCATCATATGGGGTAAACCAAAATAAAAATAAAATTCAGGGGTTCCAGAGGCCAAACCACCTCAACCCTCAACCATAGTGATTTCACTTAAATAGTCCAGAAATCACTAATACCAAATCACAATGGGCTCTACCCAACTTTTCCATCGCTCCAAGGATTACTAACTCAACCCAAAGTCTCTAGGGGACCAAAGCTATTACAAGGCTCTAGAGATCTACCATTGTAACCCACAGCCTCCAAGGCACCGAAGCTATTCTAGGGATCAAGATAATTTTTTCCAACCCACAACCTCTAGGGATACTAAGAACCAGTCAAAAATCCAAATAGGTAACCCATTACATCATGGTTATCCAGGAAATGGAAAGGCAAGTTTGAAACCACTGTCAATCTAAGAAAATCTCCATGCCAATGACAGCACATAAACAAGGAACCACATGCATATACCATGCATCCAAAAACCACCAAGGAGGTCACACATGTAACATCTTACCTGCAAAGTAATATTTTTGTAGTTGTTGATCAAATTGTCTCCTTGTGCTCCCTTTCTTTCCATTTCTTGCCCTTTTCTTTCTTGCTTACCTTCCTCTAAATCCAACTAAATTATAGAGTGCTCCAAGAATGCTCTAAGTGTGCAATATTGTGTGAGAGAATGAGAGTGTGGAAGGAGAGAACGAAAAATGAACTGAATAGGTTATAATGACCAAAATTTGTGAATTATTTCTCTAATTCCTTTTTATTATTAATAGCTAGTCTTTCCCTTTCCTTTTCTCTTTTTCCTTTCATTTTCCTTCATTTTCTCTCTAATTTCCCTTGCATGCATATCTTTGTCTCTTCACCGTCATTTTCTCCTATTTTCCTTTATTTCTCATAATTAAATGCCAATTATTGCCTCTTTTCCTTTGCCAACACCTTTTCCAATTTCCATAGCCATTAATAAACCACGAGTTATGTCCACTATAATGTTTGCCCACCATTCAACTTGGAATGCGTGTTCAATGACCTTGGTCTTATTTTATTTACATGGAAAATCAACTAAGCATTGTTACAAACCCCTCCCCCTTAAAGGAACACGATCCTCGATGTTCAATGATGCTTATCACCAACAAAACATACTGTCTATGGAGATTTATAACAAATCTCAATGCAACATTTATAATGACCAACTGCTGAAACCATGACAACCATACTTCTTATTGGATATTTAAAACACAACTCATTGTAATATTTACAATATATATATATATATATATATATATATATATATATATATATATATATAGAGAGAGAGAGAGAGAGAGAGAGAGAGATAGAGAGAGAGAGAGAGAGAACATAAACACATATATGAAACACATCTACTCAGCCAACATATATGGAAGGATACAAAGCCCGCATCTGATCATCCATCTACCATGTAGCTTCATAGGGCTCAAAGTGCTTCCACTACACTTTAAATTGCTCTATTGCTCGGTTCCAGAGCATGTGTTGTTTCCACTGCAATATGAATTGTGGCTCTAACTACAACTCTCCCTCAAGTTCCACCTGCAATACAGACCAATCAATCACATGATCAACATCCTAGGCATATCTCGTAAGTAATGAAACATGGAAAACATCATGAACTTTCACTGTTGGAGGTAATGCAAGTTTGTAGGCAACTGGTCCAATCCTCTCAAGGATCTCAAAATTGCTGCAATATTGAGGTTCCAAGATGGCACATGACCCGATCCTCAAGGATTTCATCTCAGGCTTGATGCACAAGTAAACATGCTCTCCATCCTAAAACTACTTGAATGCTCTACGTTGATCCACATAACTCTTATGCTTGTCTTGTGTTGCCTTCATTAGGGGACTTTTGAGGTATAAAATGGGCCTCCTAAGAAAAATAAACAAAAAAAATAAACTTTATAAGAACCAGTAGGATTCAAGATGATGATGTCAACCATGGGGGATGATTCACCATTTTTGGAGTAAAAAGGTAAAAATATTAAAAAATAATGAAATAATAAAACGACTTTTTCAACTCATATTTTTAACTTATCTCCCTGATGTTTTACTCAAATTTTGAGAGAGAATACTCGTTAGATGCAAAATTTAATTCCTCATCCAAGGAGTACCCATGTTACATACTTTCGATGGACCATGCTACATGAAAAATGAGAAATACATGAAAAACGTGATTGCAATCATGTTTTGCATGTGTTTCTTAATTTTCATGTAGTAGGGTCCATCAAAAGTATGCAACATGGGTACTCCTTGGATGAGGAATCAAATTTTGCATCCATCAAGTGTTTCCGCTCGAAATTTGAGTGAACCAATAGGGAGATAAGTTGAAAATATGAGTTGAAAAAATAGTTTTTCTTTTTTCCCTCTAAAATTTGATGATGTAATCTAATCTTATTTTATTATTTCGACTATTATTTTATAATTTCCTTAGGAGGCCCATTTTATACCTCAAAATTACCCTAATGTAAATTCCTTCTAGTAACCTGCATCTCCCACTCCATCTCAGCCAACATATCCCTTCCAATCAACACCGTGTTCACTGGACCACTTCAATTGATAGGAGTATTACAACTTTTCCCATAGAGAGCCTCAAATGGAGTCATCCTCAAGGATTCCTGATACCCATTATTATATAACAACTCCACAAGTGGAAGATACTCCTCCCACTTCCTTTGTTGACGCATGCCATACATCCTTAACATATCTTCAAGAACATTGTTAACCCTCTTTGTCTGTCAATATGTTTGTAGATGATATGATGTACGGAAAGCTAACTTTATCCCTAAGCTTGTGAACAATTCATTCCAAAACTTGTAAGTGAACTTGGAATTTCTTCTGATATGATCTTCTTGGGAACACCATGCAATCTCACTATCTCCCTTATGAAGATCTGAGCTACCTCAATAATTGAATTAGTAGACTTCACTGTAATGAAGTGAGTTACCTTTTTGAACCTCTCAATCACAACCATAATGGAATCATGTTGCCTCGATGTACTCAGCGAACATGTAATGAAGTCGATGGAAATGACCTCCCATTCTAATTCTGGAATTGGAATAGGCTGTAACAAACCAACTGGGTGTTTACACTTAGGTTTCAATTGCTGACAATCCAAACATCTTGCAAAAAATTGAGCCAACTCCTTCTTCAAGTTATGCCAATGATAGAGCTTCTTAATAGCTATACATGTCTTCTGGTATGCTGGGTGGCCTGAATATGACTTGAGATGAAACTCCCTCAAGATGAAATTCTTCAACTCACTATTATCTGACACATGGATCTTGTTCTTGAATCTCACCAAGCCATTTTTCGTGAGATGATACTCCTCATCTCTATCAAATTCACCCTGCTACTACAATATTTGCTTTGACTTCTAATATGTCCCATCATGCTTCCTTGCATGTAATATTTGCTCTTGTAAATCTATCCCAAAAGAGCTCACAACTAAAATATGATTCACTTTCACACACCTACTGAGATCATCTACAACCTTATTCTCCTTGCCCTTGATGTACCTGGTCTCAAAGTCAAACTCACTAAGGGTAGCCAACCATCTAGTTTTCCTAGCATTCAGATTAGGTTGGTCAAACAAGTACATCATTCCACTGTGATCACTCATTAGAACAAACCTCCTACCACGGAGATAATATATCCACATCTTCAATGCTTGAATGATAACTACCAACTCAAGATCATGAGTCACATAGTTCTTCTCATGCTCATTCAACTTCCTTGACTCATAACATACCACATGTCCTTCCCGCATTAGGACCTCACCTATTCCTTCCTTGCAAGCATTTATTCAAACCACAAACTCCTTATTAGGATCTGCAATCTTCAACACTGGAGCATTTGTAAAAAAATTCTTCAACTTCTCAAAACTAGTTGCACACTCTTTACTCCATTCAAACTTCTTCCCTTTCCTCTACAAATATGTCATAAGACATCCAATCCTTGAGAAGCTATTGATGAACCATCTATAATAACTTGCTAGTCCCATGGATGATCTAGTCTCATCCACATTCCTAGGAGTTGGCCACTCCATGATAGCTTTAATATTTGTTGTCGATGCTGGACCCACCAACATGTCAAGGGGATCTCCCCGGTAAGAAGTCCCAATTAGACCTTAGATCGTTTGGTGTAGGAGTCCCAATAGTGGGTCGTAAGGTAATGCCTTAACTGTGATGTCACACAGAGGAAAGTAAGATAACTCTGTTAGTAGCAAGGGTGTGACTGATGCGGAGAGTCAAGGAATGTGTACGAGAGGTTCCAACACTTCGAAGAGAGGGGAAGGTGAAGGTGAGTTCCAGGTTGAAAGGGATCAGTCCCAACTCAGCTAGGAACACACCACACAAAGGACATGTGCAGCTTCCGACAGAGCAGTCGACACAGATGTGGCAGTCACAACATACAAGGTAAGATAACATGAACAACACTCACAGATCAGTCTGAGACGAGTGTGATGGTTCATATAACTAGGTTCATGAGAAAGGTTTGTCTGATGTCCGGCAAAGAAGTTGACACAGACGGTGACAACATTAATAACATATGCAACACATTAACAACAAGATTCATATAATTTCATACAAATCAGTTCATACACAAGTATGTAAGTTAAACAACATATATCATTAAGGCAACTGGAACAGTCCAACTAAAATAAAAAAATATGCATGAAAATGTGTTGGCTCTTATCATAAAAGAAGTGTAAGTCACAATCATACAATACACCATGTAAACCTACTAACCCCATTAGTGGAACGTTATAGCCACATCTGCCTGCTCCTCCAAATAGATGTACTAGCTCCATGCAGTGGAGAAGCCAAGGCGCATTACAATACTGTCCAAGCCTTCTTCAAGATAGTCTTATCAGAATCTTAGCAGACCAAAAGCCTATACAATGAGTTATGAGGGACTATTTATAGCAAAGGGTGGGGTGACCCTTGAAATTCCCCTTTGTGACAGTTCAACTACCCTCACAAATCTTCACCTACTCTATGACTATTACATCCAACTATTGACACTTAACTTACACTTGACATCACTTAACATTACAATGCACATGTACGCATGTGAGGCAACATGGCTTGAGCAAGCCTTGTAAGACATCACTGACAATCGGTCTATTATGGTGAGACCAACTCTTTGACATGCTTGTGATGGTGAAGCTGGTGAGCTAATGCCAAGCTTGGTCTTCCGTGTTGGTGTGCATGTACCTCATGGTGACATCTTTCTGAAGCAAACTTTTGCCTTTGTTGCAAACGTTGCATTGGTTTGGCCCCTTCATCCAACTCTTCTGCTAACATGTGCATGGTCTCCTGGGTACGGTTGAACCGGAAACACCTTGATGTATAGTGCCTGTGCTGATCTTCAAGTGTGTGTTGGTGGTCATCCGCATCAAATTTCTGAAGTGCATGTTCAGCCCCAGTTGGACTTGCTTCTTGTCTTTGCCATGGTGAGTGTGTCGAATGGGTTGGATTGCATGTGTGCGCTCAATGACATGCATGCTGTTGGATCCTTTGCATGCGATCAACAACACTTCTCACCATTTTTTCTCTGTGTCAGCTGCTGGGATGGATCCTTAACTTGCACTGGTGCAGTTTCATCCATGAGTTCATGTTAGGCCCACTGTTGTTCCTGTTCCTGCTATAACTCATTGGATTGTCTATGCAGCTTCATGTTCTTCTGGAGTTGCTGCTTCAACACATGCAACTCCTTCTTTGTTCCATTCTACCTTTGTACGATCTTCATGTCTCACCGTCACTTCATATCCTGAGTCTCCAAAGTTGCTTTCATTATTAGTGCATCTGGTTGATCTTGCAACATTACTCCGCCTCTATGTTGTCGACAACCTTCCTCTTTCATTCGCTGCATTCACTTCATTTGTTGCGTTCGCTACATTCGGTATGCTTCCTTCTGCTGTTGTTCATGATGCTGTTTGCTATGATGTTGTTTCTTGATGTCCTTACCCACGAACAACTTGATGTCTTCATGAGTAGGTAAGCCCATGGACACTTGATCGACTACATCCCCAAGCATGCTCTGAACGGTGTCTTCGTCTCTGCTCTCTTGGAAACCATTGTACCTATACTTCTAAGAGGCAGATGAACACCTGTGATACCTAGAGACATGGCAACACTCATAGCAAGAAATATGTCAGTCAAAAACCAAAATGAACATGAGAATTGAATTGCAACATACCTAGGTGAATGATCATGAAGGTTGCACAATTTCGACTGGGAGGTCAGGAGACCGACTGCTAAGAATTCACAAGGCACAGTCCGAGCTGCTGAGAGACTGACTGACTGCTGGAACTACAAAATGTACAATCCATTTGGGCAGTTGGCTTCTGGGATTGTGCAATGCGTGATCCCAGTTAGGAAAGACTGTTGGCCCAGGGACAGATTTGTGAAAATGTTTGGGCCAAGTAGCCACTCACCTCCAGAAATGCGCAATTCAGTTGAGGAGGCTAGTGCTAGGCTAGAATGGACAAATCTAGAGAGGAAGGTGAGCCTTCCTTCTCCATATTGCACAATGCAGCCTTGGTGAAGGCAGAGACCGGGCCAAGGTTGGCCTGACTCGCCGACGGGAAACTGAAAGAAAGTAAGTCGATGAAATGCATGGTGACACTAAGTGATAGCAAAAGTGATAAACAATGCATGCAAAACATGAATGGAGGATTGAGCAAACAGATCAACATGCATGTGGGTGAGGCCATTCGCCAGCTGGGCAAACATTTATGTAAAACAGTTTCATGCATGCGACAACAGTGAGATAGCAACGAAAAATTGAAACAGAGCTAGGAAAAGCTTGAATATATGTAAAAGACAGCAGACGTTCAAAGAAATCAAGCAAACATCACTCACACAAGCGAATAAGCAAAAAGCGATAGAAATGCAGCACAAGGCATGGGAAGGGAGCTTACCCCAAAACGGCTGAGTTGAATGTGCCGACTACTCCTAGATGTGATATGGCATGTTAGAGCTACAAGGTAGATGTGAGGAGTGAGCTTTATAGCATTCGATTAATGAGTTTTGATAACATCGAGGTTGTGACGCACATGCCACAAATCTAGGGGAAGCGACACTTGGAGGGAGGTTCTAAAATAACTCCTTGCATGTAACCTCCAACTCCTAAACATAGATCCGTGAAACAAGGGATTCCTTTGCATGCTTCCTTGGGAGAATCAACATATGCATGCAAGTCTCTTTTGCTCAGTGCCGAAGGGAACCGGTCAACTCAGCTGCACATGCAAGTGACTGCTCGAATGCTATAGAAAAATGCACATTTCTAATTGTAAGTTGGACTCACTACCCAAGGGGATTGAAAAATTTATGGGCAGAGCAGCTGACTGTTGCCCAGATTTGCGCAAATATTGGGTTGAACAACTTGTTTATGTAAAACATTGCACAAATCCTGTTAGGAGGGTTGGCTGGCAGGATTGCGCATTCCTAGAACCCAGCAGGCTATCAGAGGGAATTGCACAATTCCTGGGGAAAGGCTAGTTTCCCTCCAAAAATGTGAAAATTTCACTGAGAAGATTCTCAGCCTGCAACTGGACCAAGTTCAGGTGAGTAGCCTATGAAGGGAAAAGATCAAACTGTGATCGACATGCTTCGTTTGAGCAAGAAAGACACTGAGGCTTGAGGACTTGATGAAGCAAGCCAAGCTACTGTGAAGGTTTGTAGGGAGGCTCCAAAACAAGCTAAGGAAAAATTTTGGAGGGTGGTTGTAGCCGCTACAACACTTGGAGGCACACTAGTAGAAATCTAGCTCTCTGAATGGACCTTGTTCATGAAAAGCAAGTCTAACACCTCCGGAAGTATTGTTCAACTCTCAGCTCATCTTGGCTTAACACTAGCTTGATTGTAAGATGTAGCATCTGCTAGAATCTTGGTCGATTGACACACATTACAAGCCAAGGAAACACAGTTGTTTTAATTGGGGTTGAGGGGTATATAAGTGCACAAGAAGTATAGTCGTTAGAGTCTAAGTTTCATCTTTGGTGTTGCTCCACTGCAAATAGGCCTGGACAGTACCCTGGTGGAGTCACATAGGAACACAAGCATGGCTCCACTGCCAGCGAGCCTGGTTAGTACCCTAGCAGAGTTACTTGCATCACCTCCCTGCACAGGAAGCCTTTCTCTTCTTTTGCCTTATTCATTTTTCATTTCAATTTTTTGAATTTTCATTTTTTTCATTTTGCACTGTGCATAGCACTTATTCATTTCAGAGGCAGAAGAGGGATCCCAACTTATTGAGAGTAGAAAAGGTTGTTCCAGAAGAGAAGTAGTTTATTGTATCTCTGACGTGCTTGTTAAGGTTTTCCCCCTCACCTTACTCTACTTGACTGAGCTGATAAGGATTAACCCAAAAACAACCAACTAGAGCAGGTGACACTAGTTAGCACGCAAGTGTTGTGTTTTCACCAAGGTTCACTTTGAACAATACATATTTTCCTTTAACGTATCATGGACTAATAGTAACAAGCTTATCTTATAGAGGCAACATGACAGATAACCAAGTAGCCATAGTTGTACAAGCCCTCTTGTACTTTAACTAGCTCATTTCATCAGTCACACATGGTTTCATGCAACTAACCTATGAGCGAAACAAGCGAACGAACTAGAAATCAACAAAGAAAAGCAAGAGCAGAAGAAAAAACTGAAGCGAAGCAAGTAAACAAACAAGCAAACAAAGCATGTAAGCAAACAAGCATGTAAGCAAACAACTGAAAGAAAACACTACTCCTACTCGTACACTAGTGGCGCATGGGCTTGATCACGTGAAGTGATACTTCCAATGCAGCCACCAGTGCATTGGTAGACCCGTGTTGGTGAAGGCTTGGTCCGTGAGTAACCCAGTTGTGCGGACCAACATACAAGAAAGATATAACAATGAAGAC
The DNA here is from genome assembly GCA_031772625.1 of Pinus tabuliformis. Taxonomy (NCBI): domain Eukaryota; kingdom Viridiplantae; phylum Streptophyta; class Pinopsida; order Pinales; family Pinaceae; genus Pinus; species Pinus tabuliformis. The sequence continues at coordinate 861,915,804 of CM062812.1, forward strand.
AACCACACTCCATGTTTCAAAGAGCCCATTGGACATAACTGAGTGCATGTGCATGACGAACAATCCGTGGACTTATCATGTTGTTGTGCAGCACTACATGAAACTTTGAATCAAAAGCACACTCTTGACTGAGACATGGAAGCAAATGAAAGCAAAAACGATAACTTGCGTTGTGAACGAGTGCTTACAATGTAAGACTCCTCCAATGCATGAGAAATGGGATCGTGCAGTTCGAGTGGAGGAAGTGTGATCTATGAGTGAGATGGATCTTCAATGCATATAGACGAGTGATAAGGAGCCTTGGGTGATTGAACAATTTCCTGATCGGAAGCGAAACCAATCTCAAGACAGTGAGGGCCTGACATAACCATCATCTCGGGCTGAAGTGCCTCGACGGTCTGTGGGGTTTCGAGTTTGCTGACAGATGGATCTTTGTATACCAGTGGCTTAGACAGATTAACAATGAGTGACTCAACATTATGATCAGATGATCAGGTGAAGAGATCATGACAGCCAAGATCAGAAAATCCAAGATGTTGGTCGGCATCCTCATGATTTGACAAATCACACAGAGGGGTAGATGAGAAGGAAGGATGTTCACCCTTTGCATTTCCAGAAAGAGAAGATGAAAGATCAAGTGGATTTTCAATGAATGATTGGTCCTCTCCGTTGTTGGATGATGGGCTAAAATACGGTGTGTCCCGTGAAATATCAAAAACGAGTGCATCCGTAGAAGAAGACACACATGCAAAATCATGGATGGAAATTTCACCAATGATGTTAGGAAAGAATGGAGGGGGCTCAGATGAAAGGGAGTCATCCTTCGCCGAGTGTTGATGCTCAAGCTCCCACTCATACTCTTCATGAATGACAGTGCATGTTGGTTGTGCAACACCAACTCCGTTAGTGGGTTATTCCTCATTCACAACAAGTGAAGAGTCTAGAATGGACAAACATAAGACAACATCATCTGAAGGAACACCTGGGTGTGAAGACGAAGGTCGAAAAAAATAATGCATATGAGAACTCGAAGGACTCACAACCAAATATGTGCGAAAAGTGTGTGGAGTAATGTTGGGAGGGTGTGAAGAAGGAACAAATGTGTGAACATGATCCTTAGCATCACTGAGCAATGGTGGAACTGTTGAATGAAAGGGAGGCAGACAGTCCGTTGAGACAGCGCCTACTCCCACATGTGATTGCATAGTTCCACCAACGAAGAAGGTTGAGCGAGGCTTGACATCAAGATTCCTCTTGGGACGGGCATATTTATTAAGAGAGTATTCAAACCAGTCCCAAAGATAGTGAACTTCATCTGTCACCTCAGAGCTTGAAACTGTAAGTCATAGAAGCGCTGCAAAAAATCAATAACGGATTCATGCAGAGCCCTCCGTCGCTGTAACAGTTCCGATCAGATGGTCTGGATTAAAATGATAGAATGTGTCTTCAATAAGATCACAAAAGTGCTCACATGAGTGCACGGTGTCAGCTGGTAGGCTGAGCACCCAACGAAATAGAGATTCACGAAGTGTGAATGCAAGCAGCAGACCGACCTGTTCATCGGTAAACTCATCTTCCTCATAAATCATGGAAATAAAGTTATGTAATTTCTCAGGCCAGGCCACTTCACCTTCACCATCATATGTGTGAGTGGAAAAAAGATTGAAAAGCTTCCCCGAGATGGAGACATCTTCAAGATTCGAAAAACACCATGGGGGAAGAAGAATGCAAGACTCCATGAAAGATATGCAAAGGTTCAAAATTGGATGAGAGGACAATGCTTCTCATCAAGCCTCCTTCTAGCGGCAGAAATGTTGATAGTGCTGGACCCGCCAACATGTCAAAGGGACCTCCTCAATAAGAAGTCCCAATTAGACCTCAAACCATTTGGTCTAGGAGTCCCAGCAGTGGGTCATAAGGTAATGCCTTGACCGCGTTGTTGAACAGAGGCAAGTAAGATAACTCTGCCAGTAGAATGGGTGTGACTGATGCAGAGAGTCAAGGAATGTGTACGAGAGGTGTTAGAAAATTATATATTACGGAGCAATGGAACACATAAAATATTGCAGAAATATAAACACAGAAAACGCATAAAACAAGGGAGACATAGATATATGTGGTTTGCCGAATTTGGGCTACATCCACCCCGAACAGCCAATCCTTCCTTTCTATTATCCAGCAAAATGAAGAGACACAACCTACAGCAGATCCGTTGTAATATCCTCTATTTTCTCTCACAATCTCACCTCTCTGTTTCTCGCTCATAGAATACACATCTATTACACAACCTCGAATACAATGCCCTCATACAAAGAGAGGGGTTGCCTTCTAGGGAAAAAAACCCTACACTAAACATAAGTTCTATCGTCAGATCATCCACCTAATGAACGGCCCAGATTGACTAGAAATTACTATACTTTTACAAGGCAATTTTACATTTGTTTTCAGCTTTGGGGGCACTACCCCCGAGCCCCTGCCGGGGGACTGCTGGCTCCTGGACCCCCCAGCCGGGGGGGATCAGCCCCCCCGGACCCCCACAGGGGGGACAAGTCCCCCCCTCACCCCCCACGTGGAGGGGTGTACAAACTTCCTAGGGTATACATCTGGCTAAAACAAAGACCTCTGAACAATCATGCTCCACACACAACAAGAGGTTCCAACACTTCGAAGAGAGGGGAAGGTGAAGGTGAGTTCCAGGTTGAAAGGGATCAATCCCAGCTCAGTTAGGAACACACCACAAATGGACATGCATAGCTTCTGGCAGAGTAGTTGACACAGATGTGGCAGTCACAACATACCAGGTAAGATAACATGAACAACACTCACAGATCAATCCGGGATGAGTGTGATGGTTGATATAACCAGGTTCATGAGAAAGTTTTTTCTGATTTCCGATATAGAAGTCGACACAAATGGTGAAAACATTAATAACATATGCAACACATTAACAACAAGATTCATATAATTGCATACAAATTAGTTCATACACAAGTATGTAAGTTAAACAACATATATTATTAAGGAAACCGGAACAGTCCAACTACAATAACAACATATGCATGAAAATGTGTTGGCTCTTATTATAAAATAAGTGTAAGACACAAACATACAATACACCATGTAAACCTGCTAGCCCCATCAATGGAATGTTACGGCCACATCCACCTGCTCCTCCAAAGAGGTATACTAGCTCCATGCAGTGGAGAAGCCAACGCGCATTACAATATTGTCCAAGTCTTCTCCAAGATAGTCTTAGTAGAAGCTTCGTTGGCCAAAAGCCTATCCAATGAGTTATGAGGGACTATTTATAGAAAAGGGTGGGGTGACCCTTGAATTTCCCCTTTGTGATAGTTCAACTACCCTCACGACTCTTCGCCTACTCTATCACTATTACATCCAACTATTGAGACTTGAATTACACTTGACATGACTCAACATTATAATGCACATGCACTCATGTGAGACAACATGGCTTGAGAAAGCCTTGTAAGACATCACTGACACTCGGTCCACTGTGTTGAGACCAACTCTTTCACATGCTTGTGATGGTGAAGTTGGTGAGCTGATGCCAAGCTTGGTCATCTGTGATGGTGTGCATGTACCTCATGGTGACATCTTACTGAAGCGAACTCTTGCCTCCATTGCAACCGGTGCATTGGTTTGGCCTCTTCATCCAACTCGTCTGCTAACATGCACATGGTCTTCTGGGCTTGGTTGAACCGGCAACACACTGATGCATAGTGTCTGTGATGATCTTCAAGTGTGTGCTGGTGGTCATGCGCATCAACTTGCCGAAGTGCATGTTCAGCCCCAGTTGGACTTGCTTCTTGTCTTCGCCTTGGTGAGTGTGTTGAATGGGTTGGATTGCATGCATGTGCTCAATGACATGCATGTTTTTGGATCCTTTGCATGCGATCAACAACACTGCTCACCATGTTTTCTCTGTGTCAGCTGCTAGGATGAATCCTTCACTTGTATTGGCGTAGTTTCATCCGTGAGTGCATGTTGCGCCCACTGTTATTCCTATTCCTACTGCAACTCATTGAATTGTCTGTGCAGCTTCATGTTCTTCTTGAGTTGCTACTTCAGTACATGCAACTCCTTCTTTGTTCCATCTTCTGCCTTCATGTGATCTTCATGTCGTGCTAACACTTCATAGCCTAAGTCTCCAAAGTTTCTTTCATTATCAATGGATCTACTTGATCTTGCAACTTTTCTCCGCCTCTATGTTGTCAACAACCTTCCTCTTGCATTTGTTGCATTCACTACACTCAGTATGCTGCCTTCAGTTGTTGTTCATGATGTTTCTAATTGTGATGGCACTGCTTGATCTCCTTGCCCACGAACAACTTGATGTCTTCGTGAGTAGGTAATCCCATGGAAACTTGATCGACTGCATCCCCAAGCATGCTCTAAACAATGTCTTTGTCTCTGCTCTCTTGGAAACCATTGTACCTGTACTGCTAAGAGGCAGATGAACACTTGTGATACCTGGAGACATGGAAACACTCATAGCAAGCAATCTGTTAGTGGAAAACCAGAATGAACATAAGAAATTACTTGCAACATACCTGGGTGAACGATTATGAAGGTTGTGCAATTTCGGCCAGGAGGTCGGGAGACCAACTGCCAAGTTTGGACAAGGAATAGTACGGTCTACTGAGAGACTGACTGATTGTTGGAACTGCAAAATGCACAATCCAGTTGGGCAGTTGGCTGCTAGGATTGCGCAATGTGTGATCCCAACTGGGAAAGACTACTGGCCCAAGGACAGATTTGCACAAATTTTTGGGCCAAGCAGCCACTGACCTCCAGAAATGTGCAATTTAGTCCAGGAGGCCAGTGTTGGGCCATAGTGCGCAAATATGGAGAGGAAGGTGAGCATTCCTTCTCTAGATTGTGTAATGCAGCGTTGGTGAAAGCAAAGACTGCGCCAAGGTTGGCTCGACTCGTCGACGGGAAACTGAAACCAAGTAAGTCGATGAAATGCACGGTGATACTAAGTGATAGCAGAAGTGATAAACAATGCATGCAAAACATAAATGGAGGATTGAGCAAACATAGCAACATGCATGTGGGTGAGGTCGTTCGCTGGTTGGGCGAATGTCCGTACAAAATAGTTTCAAGTGTGCGATAATAGTGAGGTAGCAATGAAAATTAAAATAGAGCTAGGACAAGTGAGAATATATGTAAATGATAGCAAGCATTCGAAGAAATCAAGAAAACAACACTCACACAGGCGAATACACAAAAATCGATAGAAATGCAGCACAAGGCATGGGAAGAGAGCTTACTCCAAAACAATTGAGCTGAATGTGCCGACTGCTCCTAGATGTGATGTGGGATGTCAGAGCTACAAGGTTGATGTGAGGAATGAGATCTGTAGCATCCGGTTGATGAGTTTTGATAACATCGAGGTTATGACGTGCATGCCACAAATCTAGGGGAAGCGACACTTGGAGGGAGGTTTCGGAATAACTCATGGCATGTAACCTCCAACTCCTAAACATAGATCCCTGAAACAAGGGATGTCTTTACATGCTTCCTTGGGAAAAGCATCCTATGCATGCAAGTCTATTTTTCTCGGTCTCGGAGGGAACTGATCAACTCAACTGTACATGCAAACAACTGCTTGACTGCTGGAGAAAAATGCAGATTTCTGACTGTAAGCTGGAATAACATCCCAAGGGGATTGTGTAATTTATAGATAGAGAAGCTAACTGTTGCCTAGATTTTCACAAATCCTGGGCTAAATAGCCTGTTGATGGAAAACATTCCTCAAATCCTGCTGGGAGGGTTGGCTGGCAGGATTGCGCAATCCTGGAGCCCAGCAGGCTGTCAAAGGGAATTGCGTAATTCCTGGAGGGAAGGCTGGTTTCCCTCTAGAAATGCACAAATTTCACTGGGAAGCTGCTCAGCCTGTAGCTGGAGAAATTTTGGGTGAGCATCCTATGAAGGGAAAATATCAAATTATGATTGACAGGCTGCCTCTGAGCAAGAAAGAAATTGAGGCTTGAGGACTTGACGAAGCAAGACAAGCTACTGTGAAGGTCAGTAGGGAGTCCCCAAAACAGGCTAAAGAAGAATTATGGAGGGTGTTTGTAGTCGCTACAACAAAATTTTTTGGGTCCACTATTATTCCTTCCTTAGAAAAACATGTCGCAAGTAGTGAATCTAAGACTGAAAGAAACTGTACTTGCTGATCTTGGCATACAATTGATTCTCTTTCAACAATCTCAGCACTACTTCCACGTGCTCTGCATTCTCTTCATCATTCTTGGAATATACCAATATATCATCAACAAAGACTATCACAAACTTGTCCAGGTAAGGACACAACTCATTGTTCATCAAACACATGAAAATGGTCGGAGCATTAGTAAGACCAAAAGGAACCACCACAAACTCATAATTCCGATACCTCTTACGGAATGTGGTCTTGTAGATGTCTTCTTATTTAATTCACACCTAAAGATATCTTGATCTCAAATCAACATGATACCTCTTCAGGACTTCATCATCCTCATCATCTTTCTCTTTATCACTAGAAATATGCACGACAAATAATAAACATCCTTTCATATGGCTATGATTTTCTTGCATATTTGTAACCATTCTCACTGATGTAGGCTTCTTATTTCCCTCCAAAATTCTCTTTTCCTGATCATCGTCCAAGCACTCAATAGCCTTGTCATAGGAATCTAATGTGGTCTTGTGAATCAACAACCAGTCCATTCTCAAAAGCATACTATATAAACCCAAAGGAAGCACATTAAGATGTGCTAATGTAGGCATACTATTCAGCTCAAATGCATAAGATCTCACTTAATAATGAACTCTTTTCTTGGTCCCTATAGCCAACTGCACCAACCAAGATTTTGTATGCACTTATTTATTCAAGCAACACTTATCCATGTTGAAAATGCAACAAGAAACCCCTAATTTAATTTTGTCCTTGAATTAAATTGGGAATAAAATTGTAATTCCACATCGCATGACAACTTGTAATAGTTAACTAAGTTTATTTGACTTAGTTGGCTCAGTTGATTTGAGTTGAGGGTATAACTAGAGTCATGTAGAGTGTCTCCTACAATTAGGAGCACTGGTTCAGTTTATTTTGAGTTGTAATTAATTATTTCAATCTAACTGAATTAAAGTCACTTACACTAGTTCCAACTAATGGAGAAATTAGTGGGAGGTCAAGTAGTGGGGTGCTTCCTACAGTCTAGTGGGGCATTGCAATCAGGTGTGGTTCTACCTAAAGTGCAGTGTGGTGCTTCCTGAAGTACAGTGTGGTGTTGCCAAGTGTAGTGTGGTGTTGCTTGAAGTGCAGCGTGGTGTTGCATGAAGTGTAGTGTGGTGCTGCATGCAATGATCAACAAGTAAACTAAAGATTCACTTAGCTCATGCATTTCAAATCAAAGAAATACCCATTTGAGATTGGAGCTCAAGGACAATGTACTATCATTTGTATAATCATCCAAACTATACAGATGGTGCATATAGTCAGAGGAAGGCCTATGAGGATTGTGCATTTCATAATTAAGGAATTTCCCAATTAAATAGGGGCTAATTCCTTGATGAACAACACAAGGAAATAGGGACTTGAGCAAGTGAGAAATTGGTTAAGTATTTTCAAAGGCTTTTCTAGGAAGTAGTGAGACAGATAGAGATAGTGCAGAGGTTGCTCAGGCTTGAGAAAAGCATTGTAATCTTCTCATATTTTCTGACTAATGAAATATACAAATAGAAGGGGTTTTCAGTTGTGGCTTTCCCTATGAAATCATTGTGTTATGTGTTGATTAAATTATTTCTCTTGTATGCTTCATGATTTTTCGATCATTTAAATTGTTTCTGCTGATGAGTAGGGTAGATTCAAGTCAATTGTTTTAGCATATTACAATTAGCAGTTGAATCTACAAGGAATTTCTACAATCCACCAGGTTAGGATTGATATAGATATAATTAGATATAGGATCAATAAAAATGGAAATAACTTGATCACAAAGTGTACCTTCCATCTCAATAATGGATGTTTGATGAGTTGCATGCCTACTATCCACTACTGCATAAATATGAGGAATACTCCAACCAACATCTCCAACTATTTGTGCCTCATGAGCACTATAAATCTAAGGCCCGCCACCCTAGTGCAATGGTAACTCACTCGTGTGATGCTCTCCACCATAAGTCTAATACCTTAAGGGCTTTCTTCCACCACCCTTATTTTGCTCCTCAAGCTAAGACCCATGTCCTCTCTTAACTACATTGAAATTATTATAAGGCCTCACATTCTCCTTGTCACCTACATCCTGAGGTCTTCCTCACTTTTGAGGCCACTTTCCTTTAGCCTTCTCATTACCTTTCTAGTCACACTTGAATCAAGCTTGCACTTTGACTACTGTAACAATGCTTTAGTTTTCTAATGGCTTCCTCTAATTATCGGGGCTCGTCAAACTCAATTTGGTCTTTGAATGCTACTAGAAACCCACTAATGAACCTTTCAATATTTTCTTTCTCATCCTTAAGATAAGGCACATAACTCAACAAATCTAGGAATATGCTATTATAGTCATCATTTTTCATTGAAGCCATCTTCATCTCATAGAATTCCTTATCCATGTCATCATAGTATCTTTAGACAAATACTTCTTCTTGAAAAGTCTCTTAAACTCATCCTAGTTAGCTCCTCTTTTCTAATGCCTCTAACATGCTTTACATATCCCCAGCAGATATCTACTTTCCCTATGAGATTGAAGGTAGTTATCTTCGCTTTCATGTTCTCTGAATACTAATACAATTTAAAGAACTTCTTCATCCCAAGAAGCCGCACTTATGCATCTTCTGATCTCTTCTTCTCTCCAAAAAATGTAGGAGGCTTAGCTTTGTTGAAGACTTCTAGAAAATATCCCTTCTCAGTCCTCCTATAAGGATTATGCGGTGATGGCGATGATGTCTTTTAGAACCGGAACTATAGTAGAATCTATAAGCACTACCCCTCCTGTCAAGTGTATCCATAGATTTGCCACCTCTGACTATATCCCCTTTGTCCACCCTATGTCCTCTATGAGACATTTTTCCATATGCCCCATTACTCTTCTCCTCATGTCCATAACTAATCCCCATTTTTCCCTACTTATGGAAATCTAAAATACTTTGAAGGATAACTGCGTTGACTTCTACTTGCATTTCCTGAGCTCTAGCAAGCCTTTCTTGTGCTTTAATTAACCTGTTATTATTTTCCTTGCAAATTTTGATCTCTGCCTTTAGACTTATTAGTGTATCTACTAAAGCAGGAGAATACTCTTGTCCTTGCTACTCAACTGACATTCCCCATTCCACTGAATTCACAGCATGCCTGTAAGGGGAGTCATGTGAAATGTAGTCCACCAGTCTACTTTTCATCTTTGGCCTTCTCTTTCCTGCAAATATGCCATGTTAGATAAGCCAAATAAAAATAAAAATCAAAATCATACGTTATTGTATCTCCAGGGAGGTTATCTCATCTGCACAAATCAATTCATATTAGCATGACATAATATCACAAGCATATCAACACATACATAAACATCATGACCATAAGAAGAAATGACCTACATGCATGCATTATGAACACATAAATAACTAACATGCATGCATAAAAATATGCATTTAGCCCCTCTAGTCTAACTGTTTGAACTTGGAAGCTTTGATACCACCGTGTAACATATCACCCCGCATTTACCCACTTTTACAAGCTCTGCAGGGTAAACATGGGCAAAGAGTGACTATGATATGAGCCAACCTCCAAGTTCCTCTTATGGAAGTAGGGCTGACTTACAAGAATCAAAGTGCCATCCCTTACAAATTAAATACCACTCAGGAGACTAACAACCATCCTAGGTGATCAATCCCTAAGCTAGAACTCAATTTCACTAGCTTAATTCCACAACTGTACTCATAACACGACATCCATGTGGTTGGAAGGCTATAACCACACCCATAAGCCTATCCCCATGTGATTATGACCCAAAATCCTCATTTTTGTGCCAATGGTTGTGTTGAAGCCTCAAAAATTGTTGCTACAATATGCGGGAAACCACTCAGTCCAGACCTTGGTTGGAAGCTCCTTTTCCGTTTGGTGTAGTGGCTTCGACTGGGGATAATGGGACCAGTTTCCCAAAAAGATATTTTGATAGTGTTGATGTATCGGGGGGATGATTAAGCTAAGTGTAATCTAATCTAAACTATTTGAACACATGCATATATCCTAGTTCAAACACTAGTAAACTATAACTATGCTCGGGAATAAAGTAAGGTATGCGATATACAATAATGTCCTATAGAAATTGGTAATAAAGATCATTCAACTGCAATAAGAAGTGAAATCATTTAACAATAATAGTTTTGGATAAATAGATAGCCAAAATGATTGTGAAAGATATATCACATATAAAATTGTTCATATATTCAATAGAAAATTAAAGCCAACACCATACAAAAGTGCAATAATGTTAACCGAATTCAAACTTTCATACATAAAACAATTAAAGAAAAGTTATTACCTAATACATAAATAAAACAAAATCATAAGATAAAAGTACCATATATGATAAGTTCTGGTCATGTGTTTCATCAATATTGACCTAATTCGAATCAATCCAACATCATCTAAGAGTGCAAAAGTGCAATTTCAGTAGAACGTGCCAGATATAAAAGAAAATATATCATGTTCCATTCATTCCACCAGAACCTCCTCAAAGGTACAAAAATGCATGTTTTGAAGAATGTTTTTGATAAAATTTCTGTACCCCTCTCTAAATGCATGAAAGGGGTCTAAATACTAAAAATATAGGTCCTAAAATAGATTATTAAAAAAATAGCTGAGGAGGTTTAAATGACCTTCCTCAGATTATGCTAAATTAAACTAAAATAAAAATAAAACAAAGTGACTAAGTCCATTGCATTTGATCCTTAGGCTCGCAGATATCTGTCATTGGTTTGAGCTGTGTTGGTTGACCAATCACAGATTTCAACTATCCAGTAAATATAGCATCCGTCAGTGCTGGCAACATTTTTTGTGTGGAGGTAGTTAGGCATCACAAGGTCATCTACTAGCTATATGGCTTGACTAAGAATTTCCAGAATGCTTCCCAGTTCAGCTTGCTCATTTTTTTGATCACCTCCTCCCTTTCGTTTCCTGCTTGTCTCCATTGATGCTCCAGTTGATTGGCATTTGGAAGAAATCCTGGTATAGATTCTAAAACCAAGTTGGCACCATGTAGATTTTTGTTAATGGCTTCAATGATGTTGTTTATTGCTACTGCCACAATTGTTGTTTCCCTTTCTGCTTGGTTGAGTCATGAATACCAGTCTACAAATAGAATTTCTTTATGCGATTCCTCCAGTTTTGGAAAATCAGGCTTTCTCCCATCTTTTGATTCTTGTTAGGTGATAAAGTCATAAATCCTTTTATGGATTTCCTCATACTCAAGCCTCATGTCGATGACTTGGCTTGTTAGCTTATCACTGATATCACAATAAGGATTTATTTGCGAGATTTCCTAGCACAGAAGTTCTTTTTGTTGCATTAGTTGGGCGTTAAGGCTGAGTGCTTCTTTTATGAACTGATTGATTTGTGGACTGTTTTTATACTATATCATAGCTTGAATCCATGCATCCTTTTCTGCTAGTTTGGCTTGATGTTGTATTTGCATCTGTTCAACCTCCTATTGTAGTTTGGCAATTTGTAACTCTGCTTGTTGGTTAGATTTTTCTTGCTCTAATTGTTGTTCCAACAACAGGATCTTTTTTTCTTTTTCTCTTAGCAGCATTTGAACCTCTATTGCTTTATCAATAGTTGTCATAGCATAAGCTCCCACAAATTGCGGCAGTCTCGTAAGGTTCTCAGATGGGTCCATGGGTGAATCTTTCCAGACAATGTCCATTGGTTCGTTGTCGGGAGTGGTAATAGCTGCAGCATCTAACTTTATTTTATTCCTATACCTTTTGATGAAAAATTTATGGGTAGGGCTATAAAACACATCTAATGGGGAAATTTCCTCAATTATTAAAATAATTTTAGAAGCGGGGGTGGCAGGAATGAGCTCCACATCCTGAGTGCCTACAATTTTCTCCACTGTAATTTCTTGAGTTGATTTGTGCTATGGAATCTGTATCTCAGATGTATGTTCCTCTGTATGGAGCTTCTTCCCATTCTTTTTCTAAATCAACAACAGGATATTTTTTTCTTTTTCTCTTAGCAGCATTTGAACCTCTATTGCTTTATCAATAGTTGTCATAGCATAATCTCCCACAAATTGCGGCAGTCTCGTAAGGAATCTTGAGTTGATTTGTGCTATGGAATCTATATCTCAGATGTATGTTCCTCTGTATGGAGCTTCTTCCCATTCTTTTTCTAAATCAACAACTGGATATTTTTTTCTTTTTCTCTTAGCAGCATTTGAACCTCTATTGCTTTATCAATAGTTGTCATAGCATAATCTCCCACAAATTGCGGCAGTCTCGTAAGGTTCTCAGATGGGTCCATGGGTGAATCTTTCCAGACAATGTCCATTGGTTCTTTGTCGGGAGTGGTAATAGCTGCAGCATCTAACTTTATTTTATTCCTATACTTTTTTCTAACTTTGTCATTGCTTTATCAATAGTTGTCATAGCATAATCAACAACTGGATATTTTGTCAGGCGGAAAGAGTCGATAGTGCGGACACAAATCAACCTCCCTAGGAGCCTAAGACTCTCTAGTGACAAACAAGACAAATAAGAGCAATCCTTCTCTAAACATGCATTTACTATATAAGAAATCAAGTGTTTAGATCCTACTTGTAATCCAACGCTGTTGTAGCAGTCCAGCCTCGCTGATCCAGATGAGCTCCTCCTTCACTTTGAAACCTACGTTCACTAACAATCAAACGATTAAATAGCACTTGATAATCTCATAAAATAAAACATATTTAACACATAGACCAAGGAGTACATGAAACAACTCATAAATAACAAGTTATTGAGAAGAATGGACTCATTTGCATTAATAGGAAACAAAAGGAACAATTACAACCTGAGCCTTGGTGTTGTGCAAGTCCCTCCCAGGGTCCATCAAGAGTTCTCCTTTACTTTGACAAAGCTCACCCACTTCCAAATAGAACAAGCAAAGATGGTAATCTCTCCTCACAAGCTTCTAAATGGGAGTCCTAATTCCTGCAGCATCTACCCTTAGAAATGTTTAGCTTTCAACCTCCCCTCCTTCTGGCCCAATGCCTGTATTTATAGTGCTCAAGAGGAAGTTAATCAGGGCCACCATCAATGGGATAATCCCCTCTTTGGATGGGATAGCTCCCTTATTGATGGGATAAGTTCCTCTTTGGTAGGGGTACATGAACCATCTGGAGGCGCTCAATACACGTCGAACAACCTTCTAGAATGCTCTAGAAATGACCACAAGTAACTTTTTAAAGATGAAACTTGCGCATTTTGACCTTTACAGGGGGACGCACCTGCCCCTTTACATACAGAGCGTACAAGTACGCAGCTTTTGTGAACATTAGGTGCGTACCCGCAGGTAAGGTTGAGAGAACCTGCGTACCCAGAGATAATTACATTTATAAAGACTTTCTCTCTTTTTGGAGTTTGACATGGAGAGCAGAGGCATAAGACTTGCCTAAGAGGATAGCATGACTGTTGATAGAGCCATACTAACTGTAAATAGTCATGGTGACATTTTTTAGTGTAACAGATTTCCCCCTAAAGTGCGAAGCCTGTAATAGATTAGGGTTTTATATGATCTAGGAAGGGTGAAGTACTTTATCATTTCAAGGAGTATCTTGCGGAGAGCCTGGTCAGAACCTGCAAATATTCAACACAAACTACATATATAAGATGATATCATCGCTGAGGTAGGCATTCCCATACTCAGATTGAAAACTTTAACTAACAATCTAACTACTGCTCTGACACAGGAATGATTTTGCAGTACATTACAATCATAGACTCTTTGTAGAGACAGTATGGACGCAGCCATCTGTTTATGGTTAGTCTACTAGATAATGAAATACAAAACTCCTCGCAGCCTGGATGGTGGAAACTAGATCCAGGGTCTTCATTTCTACCTCCCGAATTGGTACGATTCTATCCATGCGAATAAATGAATTGGTGTCGAACATGGTAGAAACCACTTGATTACTAGTCGATGATGTAAACTGTTAACAAGTGTGAGAGAGACCACCAGTGATGTCAATGGTTCTCAAAGTACCCAGTACAATCCATGAAATGTGAATGAATGGGTTGATGTCGAACATGTCACGGAATCCTTTGATCGAAAGTCAATGATGTAAACTATCGTCAAAGGCGAGAAACCTGCCATTGATGCATGCAGACCTCAAGGTACTGACGATCTCTAAGTCATCTTTCTAGATAATGTGCTGATGTCGATAGAAAGCGACCCGTTGCAGGCAAGCCCACAACACGAAATCATTGTTCAAGTTGAAGAAATGTTGCTGTAAGGACTGACTCAGGGATGGTCAAAATGGATGACAAGTATTTTGCATATGAATGGTTTATTTGCAGAGACCTCCTGAACACATAACGACACAACAGATGGCTTGGTGACGATTGACCCAAAGTTAATACCCGGAAACGGTTGAAGACTTTCAAAGTGGTTTGATCAACTTTAAGGCAAAGGATTTCCCAACCCAGGTGAATTAAAGAGTGTCGTGTTCAAGAGCGGTGATAAGGTTCTTCTGTAACAAAGGATAACAAATAGGTTCATTCTTCTCTCTTTTCCCCCACCATTTCTGGCAAGTACCTCTTTATTTTTTACAAGCTTGAGGAGGATAACATATGCTTGATTATAAGCTCATCCTTCGGATGAGTCCAACTTAGTTTAGATTCGGACCCTAAGAAGGAGTGGTCCGTTCCTATTTGTAATCGAACAGGTCCTTTACTGTGAAATTTTAACGAGTCCAGTATAGGAGAAACTCGGCGTTTTTCAGTTTTAGAGAGTCTGAAAAAACTAAAGAAGACTCCAAGGTGAACTTTTTCGTAAATTTGTGTCTCTCAAGCCCGAAAAAGTATAAAATCATACCTGAGAGAACCGCTTGATCTTGCGACCAAGGAGTACTTTCATGATTAGTGCCTTTGACCTGAAAAGTAAAAAGCGATCAAGGACACGTCGTTTTATTTCCAATATCGAGTTTGAAACGACAAAAACCTGGGAATCTTTTCGCGTTTTTACGGTCGGAAAAGGGCTATAAGAAGACCGTCTTTTAATTCTGTTTTAACGAGTGTAAAAGAAAAATCTCGGCAATCTTTTCATATTTTGAGAGTCTGAAAAGGGCTTAAAAGAGAACTCCAAGGTTTCACTTTTTCGTAAGTTTTAACGAGTTCGAAAAAATGATAAAAATGTACTCATGGTTTTCATTTTTTCGTAAGTTTTAATGAGTTCGAAAAAATGATAAAAATGTACTCATATGGTTTTCATTTTTTCGTAAGTTTTAATGAGTTCGAAAAAATGATAAAAATGTACTCATATGGCCGACTTTCAATTTAATTTACGAGCAGGAAAAGACGGAAAGAACTCGGCATTTTCATTTGTTTTACGAGAATGAAAAATAGCAAAATAATCTCGAGATTTTCATGAGTTTAACGAGTCTTGAAAATAACTAAAATTGACTCGAGATAGGTTTCATTTTTACAAAAGCTTGAAACAGAGAAAAACTATGCTTCAAAGTAGTTTCATTTTTACACAAGCTTGAAACAGAGAAAAAACTGTGCTTGATGCCCCCTAAGCATGACTTCTAGAGTGCATGCCCCCCAGCTTCATTTCATTCAACCAGTTGGATGAAATGAAGGTTGAGTTATGAGATCATTTGAAAGACTGGACCTAAAACAAAAAACTGAAATAACTAACCTAAATATACAACTTAACATCTATGAGATCTATTCAAACTCTCGACTCAATTAGAGGAGGATTTGTTTCATTTTTTAACGAGCTTGACACAGGAAAAGAACTATGCTCGGATTCGGTTTCATGTTTATGCAAGCTTGAAACGAAAAACTATGCTTGTTATAAGTTCGCATGCCCCCAGCATAATGACGCAAATCAAGGTACATGCCCCCCAAGCTTCATTGCATTCAATGAGGTGGATGGAATGAAGCTTTACTTTCAAGATCTTGGAAAGACTTGTGGGAGTTGTTTCATTTTTTAGTGAGGTTGACACAGGAAAAGAACTATCCTCAAAACCCTTGTTTCATTTTTTAAACGAGCTTGACACAAGATAAGGAACTATGCTCGTAACTACTCTCTACAATCTACTTAACAAAAACTCTACTCTAAAAACCTTGATTCATTTTTTAACGAGCTTGACACAAGACAAGGAACTATGCTCTAAAATCCTTGTTTCATTTTTTAATGAGCTTGACACAAGACAAGGAACTATGCTCATGACTACTCTCTACAACCTACCTACTTAACCTACCCTTGTTTCATTTTTTAACGAGCTTGACACAAGACAAGGAACTATGCTCAAAAAGTTCGCATGCCCCCAGCATAACGATGCAAAGCGAGGTACATGCCCCCCAAGCTTCATTGCATTCAACCAGATGGATGGAATGAAGATTTACTTTCAATATTTAACTTGAAAAGGGAGTTGTTTCATTTTTAAGGAGGTTGACACAAGAAAAGAACTATCCTCATACCTGATTCATTTTTTAACGAGGTTGACTCAGTAACAGGAACTATCCTCAAAAACCTACTTTCTACAATCTACCTACATATCCTAAAATCTACCTGATTCATTTTTTAATGAGGTTGACACAGGAAAAGAACTATCCTCAAAACCCTTGTTTCATTTTTTAAACGAGCTTGACACAAGATAAGGAACTATGCTCATAACTACTCTCTACAATCTACTTACTTATCCTAAATTCTACCTGATTCATTTTTTAATGAGGTTGACTCAGTAAAAGAACTATCCTCATGCCAACTGATTCATTTTTTAACGAGGTTGACACAGTAAAAGGAACTTTCCTCGTGACAGCCTATTTCATTTTTTAACGAGGTTGATACAAGAAAAAACTCTCCTCGTACTCACTGATCATGGCTTCCAACTGGAAGAAATACATGTCAATGGACAAACCTTGATCATGGCTTCCAAGAGGTCTTCATCAGAAGGAAGAATAGTTCTCTGGAAGGAACACATGTCAAGGGACTCAAAAGGGATAAGAACATCGTGTTCAAGTAATCCCATAGAGTTTTCCATGTCAATTATTGGATCTAAATCAAAGGAAGATGAGCATACAGTGAGAGGCTCACTTACATCGGTAACTGAAAACATGGGATCAGTTGCCACATAATTAACCCGTGGCAGGGTAGATACCACTTTAGAATCAGGAACATTTAGGGGTGTCATATTATTGGTAGTTGAAACAAGACTAGGGAATGAAAGCTGGTCTACAGTCACAATACTGCCATTGTGAGGGAAAGACATCACGCGAAAGAGTGTCGATACGACAGCTTTCATTGCATAAACATAGTCTCGCCTAAGGAGTAAATTGAAATCCAAGGGACCTCGAACTACCATAAGATCAATACAGACATTTTTACCTTCCAAGGTAATAGAAAACTTAGGAAGGATCCCTAAAGGTTCACTAATGGTTCTGTTAAAAGCTTTCAGATTCTGCGTAATAGGCGCAAGCTGAGGGGAACCCAAAGCTTTCCAAACAGTCGAGGATAAAATACTAACAGAAGCACCTTCATCTACCTGAGTACGATGTATGTCCCTACCCCCAGCCTTGACAATGATTTGTAAAGGGATGGAGGAAGGAAGACGAGGTTCTGTCAGTCTATTCCAATCAAAGGAAAAGACCTCAGTGCTTGGAGGGGGTTCTGTACAAACAGGCGAAATGCCCCCCGGCATAGAAGAATCTGATGTAACAAGAAGAACCTGAGCGGTATGAAGTTCACTCTCTAAAGGGAAAGTGGGATCGATCGAATGTGAAATTGAATCGACCACTTGATCAACTAATGGATCATCAACCTGAGTGACATGAGTTTCACTCTCCAATGGGAGAGTGTGATCGACTGTACTTGAATTTAGATCAATCACTCCGTCAATTGACGGTAGGTTGGGAGAAAGTTTACGGTAACTAGTTGGAAATTCTTGCTGTGGAACAGTAAGGTTTTCCAACAATGTTGAGGCTTCATCCATGTGAGGGCAAATGTGAGTTTGATGACTCCCTTTGCATAACTTACAAGGAAACCTAACTTTACCCTTTTTCCCAGGAACCTGACTATCACTGGTTGATGGATCAACGGAAAGTTGATGAGATTTTTCTGACCATACTTCCAAGACCTTTGGAATACCAGGACAATTGACAAGGAAGTGGTCACCCTTACAAAGCCTGCAAGGGTATTTGGGTTTACGGTGCATGTCGGAATTTTCCTCAACACAACTAACACTTACAGCCATGGTTGGTTGGTTGACTTCTTTCTTATCTTGCTTCTTCTTCTTCTTCTTCTTCTTCCCTTTCTTCTTCTTCTTAGCCTCCTGGTTACTAGCATCAAGGCTTTTACCAGGCGAAGAGGAAGAAATGGAGGGAAAAAAAATTAGGCGAAGAAGGTAAAGGGTCAACAGAAGGTTGGTGATGTTGAGATGGTGAACTCTGTTGAGGTGAAGCATTCGGTTGAGGTGGAACAATTGGAGTATTTTGGGCCAACGAAGTTGAAAATAACCATATCGGTAAACCTATTGTAAATCCAGGTAATGACAAAGTAACCATGTAAGGAGGACCAACATTTCCAAAGTAAGGAAAAGTACTAGGATTCTCATTAGGAGGGGTTCCTAGGTTGGTAAATTCCGGAACATTTGCCATTATATTCAACTTCTGTGAATTTTATTAACAATTTAAAACTAAAATTAACAATTCACAATTCACACCTAACTATTAAAATTCACAATTCACACCTATGGTCTCTAAAAGTAAAAACAAACAAATTAACACGCGCTATCAAATCTAGGAGTCAAACCACACACAAACAGTAACCTTCCGGACCAAAAACTCTAGTTGGTGATGAAGCCCAACATCGCTGAATTCAGTACAGAAGTGGCGGGTGGAACAGTTACCCCGGCAACCTACTTAATGAATAGACTGGACCAAGTTCCTCCACTTAACCGTCTCGAGTGAAGTGAACCCCCCAGAAAATCCAAGTGAGTCTAGCCGACGTCTGCTCCAGGTACAGTGGGATCTTCCCTCCACCGTCACCTTGGGTAGAACCCTAAAGAATATGGTCACTAAGGTTACCAACAGCAACAAATATACCTGGGGGAACAGTCTACACTCCGACAGCACGCAAGGGCAGAGTATCAAGCTCAATCCCCTTGCCGGCTCCTTGACAATAATCCAAGGTTTACCGACAAGTGACCCTTGGCTCCTCGACAATGGTTAATCCGAGGTTTACCGTTTGTAATACGTGCATGTCTGGCATCATTCCCAATGAGGGAGGATTGATCCCCTCACTGGTTCGGACACGAGCTCGTGCTTCTCCTTTAAGAGGAGCTTTCCCAGAGCATAAATGTAACAGTTGGATTTATCCTACCACAAGATAAGCTACTTGTTTGGTTTTGCTGTCTTGGAGAGTTAATTACTCTCCTACTCCAAGACACTAGCCTGATCTATATTGGTGTTTCAGAGCCCTAGAAATGTAAAAATTACTAGATGAATTTTAATTAAGCGCTGTGTTATTAAGGTTGTTATTACTCAAATGGGTAAATGGATACGAAACCAATGGTGTTATGACCCGACTCAACTGAATGCAATCGAATATGATAATAGAATCTTTTCAATTCGATGAATCCTAACTAAAGTAAGGAGAGAGTTTCCATTCACTTCCAACAATGCAAAAAAAATTGATCACTAAGAGAAAATATGACAAATTCTCTAATGCACTAATTTTATCAAGAAAAGCTAATGCAAATCAATTCCAAACCATTTTTTATTTTATTTTTTGTGTAAATTCAAATCAAAGAAAGCTGATCTAAATCTACGATTGATTTTTCAGAATGTAAACTATGCAATGGTAATCTAAGCACAATTCACTTGAAAAGTATGCAAATGTAATCTATGCACATTTTTCATTCATATTCTGAAAATGAGAATTCTAATTATGCAAATGTGATCTATGCAAGAGAATTCTCAAACACAAGATGATTCTAATGTAATCTAAGAACCAATCAAGTGCAAGTCGAGAAAATTGGGTGAGAGTTCCAAAGATCAAAAAATAAAAACACTCAAAGGCGATTAACACTCAAAAAGATGCAAAATTGTGAAAGGACTGAGAGAAACCTCCAAGTAATGACCAAAGGAAAACAAATCAAGAATTTCTCAAAAAAGAGACTCAAAACACCCAATTGATGAAAGCTTAGAGTAGGAATGCTAATGAAACAAGCTTAGGTGAAGATCTTTGACAGTAAACTGATGGATCTGGGCAGTAAAACAAAGTAAAAGCAAAATCTAAAGAGCAAAAAGCAAAAAATTGAAATTTTCTCAAAATTGACAGAGGTACGCAGGTCATCTGTTGACACAGGCGCGGGTACGCACTGTGCACAAAAAACGCAGTGCGTACAAGTACACACTGTGTCAAACCCAGAGACTGCGTACTGCTGGCAAAGCTAAGAAAAATAAAAAACTAAATTGACTCTAAGCTAACCCACCCAAATACACAGCTAGACAACCAAAAATCAGAAAACAAGCAATTTTGCTCAGACCAAAATATCAAATCAAAAAGAACTCAAACACATTAATGGAGTCCCCAGCGGAGTCGCCATTTTGTCAGGCGGAAAGAGTCGATAGTGCTGACACAAATCAACCTCCCTAGGAGCCTAAGACTCTCTAGTGACAAACAAGACAAATAAGAGCAATCCTTCTCTAAACATGCATTTACTATATAAGAAATCAAGTGTTTAGATCCTACCTGTAATCCAACGCTGTTGTAGCAGTCCAGCCTCGCTGATCCAGATGAGCTCCTCCTTCACTTTGAAACCTGCGTTCACTAACAATCAAACGATTAAATAGCACTTGATAATCTCATAAAATAAAACATATTTAACACATAGACCAAGGAGTACATGAAACAACTCATAAATAACAAGTTATTGAGAAGAATGGACTCATTTGCATTAATAGGAAACAAAAGGAACAATTACAACCTGAGCCTTGGTGTTGTGCAAGTCCCTCCCAGGGTCCATCAAGAGTTCTCCTTTACTTTGACAAAGCTCACCCACTTCCAAATAGAACAAGCAAAGATGGTAATCTCTCCTCACAAGCTTCTAAATGGGAGTCCTAATTCCTGCAGCATCTACCCTTAGAAATGTTTAGCTTTCAACCTCCCCTCCTTCTGGCCCAATGCCTGTATTTATAGTGCTCAAGATGAAGTTAATCAGGGCCACCATCAATGGGATAATCCCCTCTTTGGATGGGATAGTTCCCTTATTGATGGGATAAGTTCCTCTTTGGTAGGGGTACATGAACCATCTAGAGGCGCTCAATACACGTCGAACAACCTTCTAGAATGCTCTAGAAATGACCACAAGTAACTTTTTAAAGATGAAACTTGTGCATTTTGACCTTTACAGGGGGACGCACCTGCCCCTTTACATACAGAGCGTACAAGTACGCAGCTTTTGTGAACATTAGGTGCGTACCCGCAGGTAAGGTTGAGAGAACCTGCGTACCCAGAGATAAATACATTTATAAAGACTTTCTCTCTTTTTGGAGTTTGACATGGAGAGCAGAGGCATAAGACTTGCCTAAGAGGATAGCATGACTGTTGATAGAGCCATACTAACTGACATTTTTTAGTGTAACAGTCCATGGGTGAATCTTTCCAGACAATGTCCATTGGTTCGTTGTCGGGAGTGGTAATAGCTGCAGCATCTAACTTTATTTTATTCCTATACCTTTTGATGAAAAATTTATGGGTAGGGCTATAAAACACATCTAATGGGGAAATTTCCTCAATTCTTAAAATAATTTTAGAAGCGGGGGTGGCAGGAATGAGCTCCACATCCTGAGTGCCTACAATTTTCTCCACTGTAATTTCTTGAGTTGATTTGTGCTATGGAATCTGTATCTCAGATGTATGTTCCTCTGTATGGAGCTTCTTCCCATTCTTTTTCTAAATCAACAACTGGGGGTTTCTCCAACTAAGTGGAAGTAGAGGAAAGCTTAGCCTGTTTCTTCACTAAGGTTTGTTCGGGTGCTTTTTCTGTGGTTCTGGTTGTGTCCCTTTCGGACTCTCTGTTTTTATTGCCCCCATTTTTAGACTGTAGCTGTGAGTGCTCTGACTCACAAGTGGATTTTTCTTGGGACTTTGCTTTGGAATTTTCTTTGGAATTTTCTCTGGATCTTTCGTCTAAGCTTACATTGGGAGTTGGCTCTCTTAATGGTTCAATCTATAGCAGGTCCAATGGGACCTGTAATAATCTCCTTTCCCTATATTCACAAAAGTCTTCAGGGTCATCTAGGGAAAAAAGTAGTGATGCCATCTCTTTTTGTAGGAAGAGGTCATCGAAGGCATCTCACTCATGGGTGAATGGTTTCACTTTCACCTTAGTAGTGAATTCTTTAGTGGTGCCATTTGGGTCATACTATCTTCCTGGGAATGTAGCCAATTTCAGAGGTTTCATAATCTCTTCTTCCTTGCATGCATGTCCAAAATCGTGTAGTGCAAATGCACCACATTGCAACGGAAATGTAGGCCAAATGGCCTTTTTCTGCTCTCTCAATCCTTTTGTCAACCCACCTTCTCTTGTTGTTTGGTAGGCTATCTCCATAGCCATTAACTTATCGGGGGCATAATATGGGAGGACATGCAGTGAAGCAATGCTCTCAAATACTCTAATATATGTAAATGTCTCCTCCCCAAACCATCTAGCTATAGGTAGTATATCTACTTCAACTTCTCTAGAAAATCTAGGTGCATTCTTGTTGTAGACCTATTTGTGAATAGGCAGCATAACTCCTTGACAAATTTTGTAAAAATGGGGGCGAAACTAAGCTTTCCACATACTCTTATGATATATATGGATAGGAAGAGGTTCTTGGACTGTCCACTTCCATCCCATGATAGGAAATTTGGAACGAAAACAGATAGCGTCCACTATATTAGGCACTCATGAAAAATGGAGGGTAAACCCTAGAAGAGATACTCCTCTTTCTCTTATACTCCATTATAGATTTTGCCAAATTATCAGAAAAAATTTGGGCCCAATTCATTATTGTTGCATTTACGACTTCATCTATTAATGGCAGCCAGTCTGGGGAAAATTTAGTACTATCGGGCTTGCCAAACATTCTACATAGGATGGCTGCTGCTAAACTATGAGGGGGAGAGATAGATGATGTAGAATACATACCCATCTTATCCTTTTTGATCTTGTCCTCGTTTTTAGTCCAGGTCCATGTGACGTCTACTAGGTCTTCATTCTCCTTAGAAAATTTCTCGAGGAACTGTCTATTGTAAAGATTTTGTGGCTTTGGTGGGTTGTACATAAGTTGCAGACTATCCGGTGAAAAGGATCCCATAACCTCCTACCTGATATTCTTGAATTCTCTATCCGAGACATCCACATGATTGATTATCCACTTAACCATATATGTATATGGAATTATCTTCAGCCTCATGGCTATGTGGTGCAGAAATGAGCATGTTGTTTTGAAGAAGGAGGCATTGGAGGAAATATGACCATCGACTATGGCCTTTGTTACCAAAGGTCTTGGTTTCTCTTCTTCTAATAAATCATACATGGCCTCCCATGTTGAGGTTCCTCCATCTTTACTGCATGTAGTGTCAGAGAATAGAGGGATCATTTCTGATTTTTTAGATGCAGCTGCCTTTCCCCTCTTTGCCATTGCTCCCAACAACTCTTGCTTTTGATTTTTCCTGAAAATGGAACGAAGAAAAAGCTATTTGATAAACACAAGTAAAAATGAACATAAGAATGAATGATACAGATGATTTTGAAAAGGTGACAAGAAAGGAGCTTTTATTAAATGCAAGTTAGAAGATATCATATCACGTCAAACAACTTTTCAAACGTAAATGCCATTAACCTGTACTAAATGCCCACTAATGGTTTCTTACCCATAACTTTATTTCTCATTAATGTTTTGCATCGTAATTCGGGAAAGAAACTTATTAGGGTGGCAAGCTTTTTATCTGCGAAAATGCCGATTTTGCTATTTGCAATGCAACATCACGGATCGCATTATCGCATTTCATGTGTGCACTTTATTTCCCATTACTTTGGTTTCTATGAAATGCTATATGAGGGGCATTTCTTATTAGTTTTCAAAGCATATTTTATTTGATAGGGTTTTCCTTGTGAAGCCTTTCTTCTTCGCACAATGGACTTGAGTGTTTTTATAACATAATTGGCAATCGAGTGCGGGGTCCCATCACATTTCGTAATATCAAAAGGTTGATAAGTTTTTGGATCTTTCTTAAGTTTTTCCAATGCGATGCGATAAGGGTGAACGCATCATCGCAATATCGCATTTCGCATGGTTAAAGATACTTTGTGAAGGTGCTTTCTTTGCAAGTAGCGATATGCGATGCGGGACTTACTTTAATAAGAAACGTTTTTAAGACTTAGTTTGTAATGAAAAGTCTAATAGTTTCAAGGTTAAGTGTGGTAATCCCTTTTTATTGCTTCTCCGCGAGTTTTGGTCGTTAATAGGGCTTTTGCACACTTGATTGTGCAATATGTGAAAAGGCAAGCATTTGTTAGCTTTTTAAAGGGTTTCATCTTGATATCTTTCTTTATTCCAAAAAAAATAACAAGAAAAATGTCTAAATGTTAAATTTATTTTTTGGAAGGAATTTTTAAGGGTCCCCATTTATTAATAGAATATTAGGTATTATGTTAACAAATGGGGGGGTTTTTGAACAACACAACAATTGGCGATTTGCTGGAAGAACCAGTTATCTTTAATAGTTTTTTGAAATTTCTAAAAACTTCCAAAATAAAAGTAGTTTATAAAAATAAAGATACATGAAATATAAGATAAGTAGCATTACTCTGAATCATAAAAACAACATCTACATAATTACCATTCTTTTGATTATTCTTTTCAATATGAAAGTTGCTTTGTCTACATCATTCATTACTTAGTTTTAAAGATAAAAATAGGGGGACCCTTACAAATCAACTTTTAGGTGTACTCAGTTGTCATAGGTAGATCCTTTGCTACTAGCAGGCATCCATAGCCTCAGTAAGGTTACCTTTTAACCAGCAATGATTCAGTATCCCATCTAGATAATAATGCAATCCTTAAAGATAAGTTCAAGTTTATATACTTGTTTTTCTAAACAATTCTCTTTTCTTTAAATTTTCATTTTACTCCTTAAAGGCCATTGTCTTGGTTTGGTGACCAAAGTTGACAATGCCATTCACTGGTTGTAACTTAACTGAAAAACCTAGCTCTTAATGAGACCCCTTGTCTTTTGATTGATGCAATCTCAAGCCATTACCCCCTTTTGATATGCAGTATTGATAATGTCAACTAGTCATTTCCCTATGCTCATGGTAAGCCGACTCTTGAGGAGACCTCTTATCCTTTAAGTTTAAGCATATTTTAGAATTACACTCTGAGGATGAAAGATTACTAGATGGGGAGAATCATTAACTCTCTAAGAGTTTCTGGATGACAATTGTAGAGTTAAAGATGCTTTTCTATAGAGAGACTTTGCTTTGTTGAAGATACTTTTCTTGACTGATGGTAGAGCAAAGGTTTCTATAATTTTGGCAGAGAACAAGCAATTTCAGAGCAATAAAACTTAACCCGTGTTTCTAATGCGAAAATCATATTCTTAACCATCTTTACTTATACAAGCGAAAAGTCAAAATATAAAAGAGACTATTATTTGTAAAGCCAAAAGTAAAGGATAATCAACTTTTATTTTTCCTAAAAAGTAAAGACAATAATATACAAGGAATATAAGAGGTGATATTCTATGAAAAATATTTCTTAAGGATCTGCCCATTAACAGGTAGAGATTCTCTCTTTCCTGATAAATCTTGTAATAAAAAGGTTGATGGGCCTATATGTTCCACAATCTGAAATGAGCCAAGCCACATTCATTGGAACTTGGTATTCTTTCCTTTTTCCTCGTGTGCTTTATCCCATTTCAATACTAGGTCTCCGAGCTGAAAGTATTTTGTACTTACAAAATTAGCATCAAAGGAAGCTTTGACTAACTGTTGATGATGTGCGTGTGTAATTTTGGCCTTTTCCCTTTCTTTTTCAAGCTTAAGGATTTGTAATTGTCTCACTTGCATAGAAGAGGAAGGAGTTTCTTCAATAAATTGAACTAGGGCTAGCGAGGGAATAGCTACATTTGTTGGAAGGATAGCTTCTTTCCCATAGACCAAATTAAAAGGAGAAGTGCCTATGGAGGCCTTCTATGTTATTCGATCTACCCATAAAGAAAATATTAAAGACTTATGCCAGTTTTTCTGACTTTGATCAACGGTTCGTTTAATAATTCTTATGATATTTTTGTTTGTAGATTCGACTAAGCCATTTCCTTGAGGATAATAGTTAGTAGAGTATTTAAGTTTAAAACCTCTTTTAAGAGAAAATTCTATCATAACATTGCCTGAACAATAAGATGCATTATCAAACATAAGGGCATATGGCATACCAAATCTGGTAATAATAAACTGATCGATGAATTCAATGATGTTCTCAGAATTGGCTACCTTGCGTGGAATTGCTTCCACCCATTTTGTGAAGTAATCAGCTGTTGTAAGAATGTATGTATGCTTCTTAGAGGAGTGAGGAACGATCTCACCTATTATGTCCAGTCCCCATTATTCAAATGGATTTTCAATGTTGACTCGTTGTAATGGTAATGTGGGTTTCCTTTATCTGCCAGTAGTTGTTTGACAAACTTTACATTTCCTTATATAACTATGTGCATCCTTGAATAAGGTTGGCCAATAATAGCCAACATGCAGTATTTTATGTGTGGTTGTATCCCCTCCAAAATTTCCACCAGCTGGCCCATCATGGAGTTCCTACAAAACCTTTTTTACCTCAGATTTTTCAAGACATCTAAGAAAAATAGAATCATAATTTATTCTAAATAACACATTATTAATGATTTGGTATTGTCTAGATTTTAGCCTCAAAGCCCTTTCCCTTTGGTAACTTATTTGTGGAGGGACATATCCATTTTTTAAATAAAATATGATATCAACATATCTGGATTCATTGTAATTAAAGCTTACCTTGTATACTTGTATATCGTCACCTGAATCTTGTAGTTGGATACTCCTGCTAACATTCTATAAAAACCTTGACCTTTTACAATTTTAGTTGGTCTGATTTTAATTTCATATTCTTGTAGTATCGTTATCCAATTTTCCCTCTTCTCACCTACATCCCTTTGCATTAATAGATTTCTCACTGCTGAGAATGGTACTACTACTTTTGTGTGGGTTTTGAGGAGGAAGGGTCTGAAATGCTTTATGGATTTGAAAACAGCACAGGCTTGTTTTTCAACATCTGAATAGTTCAATTCAACCCCCAGTAAATTGGAGCTAAAGAAAGAAACTGGTGCTTCAGCCTTATCATCATTGAAATGTGTTAATATAGCTGCATATGATTTTTTGGAAGCAAAAGTATATAAAATGAAATGATTAGAAAAATTCGGAGTTGCCAAAGAGGGAGCATTTATGATCACTTGTTTAATCAAATCAAAGGCTTCATGCTCTGTGTGTCCCCATTTAAAAAGAGAATTTTTCTTAATCATGGCTTGAAGAGGTAAAACAATTCATGAAAAGTCAGGGAGATATCTTTTAACAAAATTTATCTGTCTTAGGAAAGATTCCATAGACTTTTTGTTATGAGGTAAAGGAATTTCAAAAATTTCTCTTATTCTATCGAGGTCAATGTGAATCCCTTCTTTGGATACAATGAATCCAAGGAGTTTTCCTTCACTTAACACAAAGAAAGATTTCTTGGGATTAAGAGAAATTTCATATCTCTGACAACGTTCAAAGATTTGTTTTAAATCTCTCAAATGATTACTGTGCTTTTTGGAGTATGTAGTTATGTAACCTAAATATATTACCACTGATTTGTTTACCAAACCTTTGAAAGCTATATCCATGGCTCTTTGAAACGTTGCACCAGCATTGATTAATCCAAATGGCATCTTTTGATAGGCGTAGGTGCCCCATTTGGTTCTAAGTGTAGTCTTTAGCAAGTCATTTGGATGTACTAGAATCTAATTATAATCTAAAAATCCTTCCAGGAAAGACATTGGTTCTGAGCTTGCAACTAATTGCAATATCTGTTCCATAAGAGGCAATGTAAAGTTGTCCTTTTGACAAGCTTTATTGAGATTGCGAAAATCTATACATATTCGAATATCACCATTCCTTTTTCTAACTAGGACAAGGTTGCAGACCCACTTGGAATGTCTGAACAAGAAAATAATCTTGGCTTTGAGAAATTTATTTAATTCAAATTTAATCTGATTTTCTAAATTGGGATGAATCTTTCTCAATTGTTTCTGCACAAGTTTTTCATCACATGTCATGGGGATGGTATGTTGAATTATAGAAGTTTCATATGTTTTAATATCTTCATAGTTCCAAGTAAAGACATTCTTATATTTCTTCAACAAATGTATGAAGGCTGATTTTTCATCAGATGTAAGACCAAGGCTTAGATTGATATTTTAATGTTTAAGGACAGTTCCATATTAACCAATTCAAACCTCACAGTTGAACTCTGAAGTTTTGAGTTGGTGGGTCTTTTGAATCTATCCTTAAAGTCATATAAGTATTCCAGCTTAACAACAAACTTAGGTATAGCATTCATTGTTGCGTCTTACTTAAGTTGGTCATCATGTTGATCTTCACCAATTATCTGGTCATCATAAGAACCTTCTAATGTCAAAAATCTTAGGATATCTGGATCGTTACTAAAGACTCGCCAATTGGTGACATTGTCGAGAATAGAAGGCCTAAAAAACAATTCAATAGAAAATTGATCGGGACTGTAATCTCCTGTAGAAATTCCCACTGTAGATCAACAGATTATGCAATAAACTAAAACACAATACAAGATCTACTTCTACCATAAACTTTGTGGAAGCTTAATCACATATGAGCAGTATCAACCAAGAATAGATATAACTGAGAATGAGAAGCAATCACACATAACACAGAAGAAATAACCCGGGGAAAGCCTCAGCCTAAAACCCCAACTCTGTATTATCATACAAGTGGAAATATAGTCCGGATTACAAAAAGAATCAGCTCACAAGCTATCCTGCTCTCTCTGCAACCCCTCTGCTACTCATAGACAGTCAAATGCCTCTCTCAAACATTTTCCTCTGCCCTCCAAGCCTCCTATTTCTTTGCACAATTTTTCTTAGGGTCTAGTGAAGCCACATGTGTGAATTGGCCTCTTCACACACTCACTAACCTGATCTAACTGTGCAGTCCTAAAGGAGATAAATCCTTCTCCATGGATGAGTTTCCTTTATAGGAAAAATCCATCCAACTCATAGTACACTGTCCCTCCTCTAATCTCAACTGGGTCTCTGTCTGAATTGACATGCATGAGTTATTCATGAGAGAATATTTAGTTTTCTAAAAAACAGCAGTTACATGCATGCAAGCATTAACTAACTGAACTCACATTAATTTAAACAAACTGTTTAAATCAATCTAACTGGACTTGACTCAGTTAACTGAGCCAACTAATTACAACTCAAATTTGAACTCATCCTTAACTCTTTAGCTGATGGATAAATTCCTCAATTAATAGAGAAATTGTTGCATGTCCTCACATAGACTTCATGTTTGATTTTTCACAACTAATTAACTCATGGTGAATTAATTAATTTATTTTCAAATAGTTGTTAAGTTCGAATTCTAATTTTACTTCCTATTTTAGTCCAGTGACTGACTAAAAATAGGAATCCATCCCGAACTACTAAAAATAGAATGCCATTTTTAGCACTTCCATTTTTCATTCCCTATTGCTCAATCCAGCACTGGTACCCAAACTGCTATTTATAGCAGTGCTATTTTTAGCACTTCTATTTTTAGGATTTCTTATTGCCATTTTCAACATCTCCTATTGGAATGAGCTTGGAGGTCACATTAGCCAAAATATCTGCACTTGCGTTTTGGAGTCTTGGGATAGGGGAAATATTAAACGTTGTAAAGTGAAAAGTAAGGTCTTGGACTAACGATTGATAATGTTTCAAATGTCTAGACAAATAGTGTATAGTATTTCTTACCTGTTTTATCACAATTTCGGAATCTCCAAACACTTGTAGGTGTTTGATATTAAGGCTGATGGCTGTATATAGGCCTTGAACAAATGCTTCATATTCAGCAGTGTTGTTTGTGCAATCAAATTCAAGTCTTCATGCTAATATAATTTTTTCCCCTTCTGGGCTAACTAATATGCATCCTGCTCTTGCTCCATCATTGGATTTAGATCCATCAAAAAATAATTTCCAAAATAAAGAGCTAACTACAGGTTTATCTAAAAAATTATACACTTTGAAGTATCTATTTGAGAAAAGTTTTCAACTTGCGATACAACAGAATTTTCCAAGAAAGGTGAAGTATTTGCATTGAAATTTCCTAGAATTGATACGACTGAGTAATTTTCGATGATATTGCTGCTATAGGCGATAGGTTCGTTCTCTCATTCTAATTCTGTAACAATATACTTTTCATGTTTGATCAACCATTATTTGATTTGGCTTTCCATTATAGGGAAGCCATTTGTGAGACTAGTCAGTCGCAAAATAACCATGGATATTCTCTGACCAGTCTCTACTAAGGATTAAGCCATAGAACTCGGGAATATTAGCTACAAGAATGTCAATGACTTGACACACTTTAGGGTTCGATGAAAGTCTAATGGTAACTTGATTAAGTTCCCCTATAATTTCTACTTGGGATCGGTCTAACTGCACAATGCGCACAACATATTTTTGATGTTGAACATTCAATTTTCTACAAATTGTTCTTGGTAAAATATTAGATGAAGCTCCAGAGTCAACTAAACAATTGTGTAGATTTTTGTTGAGAATTTAAAAAGTCAACAAAAATGGAGTATGGGATTTAGATCTCCCTCCAATTAGAGCAATATCGGTAGGATCGATTCTGTCTAGTGAAGTACTAGGGGGTGTTATACAAAATTATGCCTATGGATAAGTATATCTTCCCTAAGTGGGTAGTTACACTTAGAACAACTGAAGTAACAATTTTCAACCTTTTTCTACAATAAACAGATAACATAAAAGAACCTACTTGTGATCCTTCGCTTCCTTCGATCTCCTTTAAGTATCTCCCATCGCTCCCACTCAAACTAAATTCGCTCAATTGATACTTGCCAACATAAACATAAGATGAAAACAATCAAAGCATTTGATCTATTTATTGTAGACAAATGGAGTCGACAACATTTGAACATACATTCATCATAGATATAGACAAAAGTATTGGAAAAGGAACAAACAACTTTATTGATTGATAGAAGGAGAAGTTACACCAAATGTGGTTTGATCTTGTGTCACTCATCCAGATTAGTCCAAACCCTCATCACACCAACAACAACATCAATCTAGTAGCATAACATTACTTGATAATGATTTCAAGTCTCTAAACCAACAATATTTCTCTATAATATCCTTTTCATATTTATAGAGTTTGAAAGGGACCAAAAGAAAACTCCATAAGTTCTTTTTCATAAATTTGTCTCTCAAGTCTGAAAAATCGTAAAATAATACAAGAGAGAGCCTATTGACCATGTTCGATCAATGTATTCCTTTTAGTAAGTAATTTATCTCAATCCGAAAAGGGGTTAAACTTATACTGAGTAGATGTCGTTTCCAATCCGTTTACGAGCTGAAAAGGACAAGCGGCCAGCAATATTTTCATATTTTGAGAGTCTGAAAAGAGCTGAAAGAGGACTCTAAGGGGGGTTCCTTTTTCGATGTTTAACAGAGCTCGAAAAAGAGATAAAAATATGCTCTATGGTCAAAAGTACATTTTACAATCATGCATGTCAAATTCACTATGTCAGCTGTAAACCTGCTCAAAGAACCACCAAACGGATTAAACATACCTGTTTCATTGGTAAAAATAGGTAAAAACTATAGTTTATTCATTTAATGAACATGAAATAACTATAAAACAAGAATTTACCAAGTCATTTTACCGTTTGAAATTTACCATTCAATTTTGTGCTTTGAACAAGTTTTTACCTCAAACTTCAGCAGTTGATTGCAGGAGATTTTGTGTATCATTCTTTGTGCTATCAAGACCAGGTAGGAGATCTACCCCTTCACTTTAATTTAAGGTCATTATTTTTCAATTTTAGGAAAAAAAATTAGGTTTTTGGGGTCCCTAGGGTAAATATACCACGCCCTGGGATCAGCGCACCCTTATGCATCGAAAAGTGTGCTACAGAGCAGTCAAACTGAAGGGAAACTACTCTGCAACATACTGTCTACAGACCAGGGGTGTGTTGGGTGTAGTTTAGAATTTTGATTCATAATTATTACCCAAAATATCTTCAGCTTTTTGCATGAAATGGATCCTAACTAAGCCTATGGTGTGATTTCAGACTTTTATCGGATCATAATGGCTATCACATGGCGTGAAAGGGAACATGAAGAACGGGATATGGTTGCCCTAAATGATCATGGTATTGTGGATGCCCTCAGAAATTGTGGGTTACTCAAATATTTCAGGTTATCCAGGATTAGGCAACAGTTATAACTATTGCAGTTATTTGTTCATTCATGGGATCCAACGGAACAAGTTTTTCACATAGGGGACAAAGTGCTCCCTATATTGATCGATGATATTTACTTTCTCATAGGATTGTCGAGACGTGGTGCCCCCATTTCTCTTTCAGGTTCTACCCATGGGGGTGAATCAGTGAGGGACTACATTCGACAATTCTGCCGGCCAGGTACACAGCCTAGCAAAGATGGAAAAATAAAGATTAGGGATGTTTGTGATTTACCCTTGTGAACAATCCTCTTTACTATCACAAAGTTGGTGGGT
Organism: Pinus tabuliformis; assembly: GCA_031772625.1. NCBI lineage: Eukaryota > Viridiplantae > Streptophyta > Pinopsida > Pinales > Pinaceae > Pinus > Pinus tabuliformis. Next base: position 861,948,914 of record CM062812.1, read on the forward strand.
AGCGTGACACTTCATGTCGAAAATAGATCATACATTCAGTATGCGCTCGAGTGTCTCGAGCTAATTATGTTCAACTGGTGTGAGGCAGTACTCTCTTTGATGAAAGAGCAACTGACTAAAGTAAAAAGCGGTAAGACAAAAAATTTCAGCTATGGATTGATCTTGATTGCTTTTACTTTGGAGAGAATTCCATTGATGCAACCTCAGTATGTGACACTAAGTTTAGCTGGTCCTAGAGATCCACGGATGTAGAGATGGGTTGAGTTGATGGCTAGACATGCTGGTAAGTCATCAATCTCATTTTCTACCGCATTCTATAGTTGGCTCTGTCAACAACATATTTTCATCGAGGAGCATCCATATGTAGGGATGGATTTTCGTGGAGGTCCAGATTTGAGATTACTAGTGGGTTCTCAATGGGGTGCTATAGGTAAATTGTTTTGACCATGTATTTTTTATTTTTTGAGTTTTTACATGTTTTTGTGTTTTTTGATGTTTCCAAGACTAAACTAAAAATGTTCTCATGTATACATATGTCGGCACTGTTCGACCAATGGGTCATCATTAGGAGGCGAGTGAACCAGCTGGGAGAAATGTCAGAAGAGCAGTTCTCCAGGATTTAGATCTGATCGTGACACTGGCAGAGTTGCAGCATCATATAGAGGGGTTAACCCTTGGTATACCAGATGTTCGAATCGAGGAGTTACCGATGAGACTACACTGCCATACTATTGGTGTACCTATGTTATAGACATTTTTGGGCACTACAACCCCAAGCATGAAATGTCCATAAACCAAGGGCTCCTAAGTCCCTAAAAGTGTTGTTCTAACCCCTAAAGGAACAAGGTCAACTGATTACAGCTTCTCCCAGAAGTTCTCCATGAAAAACTGCTCAGAAATTGTCAAAACAGGATCATTTCAGCTGCTCCATAGGCTAAGTGCATTGCATCTCACCTAAATACACTGTGTGGGTGCGTTGCATTTCAAAAAGCCCTTCTATGGGGTGCGATGGGCGAGAAATAACAAATGGCAGTGTCATTCCGCGAAGTGGAGAGGCAATGGAAGCTTCCAGAAACTTCTCCTGTGACACTTGCCTCTCTGAATTTGACCAAGGATGAGTAAGAGATCATCAATCTCCAAGTGGAAGCAAGAACTATCAGAGGGAAGACACTAATAAAGTCACAAACTGACTCATCTCCCTTACAGATATCTATATATGGATCCCTCATCCCAGAGATCCAGAGGCTGGAATTTTGCATATTGTAAGGAATTGCTGTTGGTTTCTTGAGATAAAACATCAGATTGTTGGGTGATCTAAGCTTTGTATGAGGTGAAGAGGGGCTTCCTTGCTGAGAGGATGATGCTGGGTCAAAACAACTGGTTGTAACTCCCCTTGGCTCTTTCTTGTTTATCAATAAAAGCTATTCAAGTTTTCCTCCATATTCTTGTGTCATTTATATTTGCTGCATTTGTATGGTCAATTTACATCTGATCCTAGATTGTTTATGATTATAGATCCATGTTCTTGTATAGTGCTATGCTACTGTGATCTTACAGGTACTCTGTGAAGCTGGGCGTGCAAGGGAACAAGTAGCGAAAGACTATCAAGGAAGAGAGGAATCGAACCAGGAGATTAGCGCAAGACAGAGGTTGGTCTTCTTTGTTCTTCTCTATCTATACTTCATAAAGGAAAAACGAAAGTAGCTTTACTTTGTTTGTTTCTAAGGCAGCTATCACACCTTAGTGGGATAAGCAGTTCTGAGTAGACACTTTTCCCTGTAACAACCTAGCCGTTGGATGAGGCTATTTCACATGATAGCTCAAGCAGTGACTTGTTATCATGAGCATCATTAGATATACTGTATGCATCTTGAGGTTTTGAGGTCATATGACAAACATGTCTTGGACACAATTTTTTGTAAAAACTTTGAACATCTATCTATTTCAGTTTCATTATTTTTGTATGGTTATGTGTAATCCTATTCAACTGTTGATGTGAATTGAAAATTTACTCTTTACATATGTCGTAAATGTTTGTTTAACACATAATTTGCTAAAGAATCAGTCAATGTGTTAAAGTTTTTGGAAATGTGTTGATATTGAATGTAATCAAAATGTCTTTCCAAGAGATGAATTCTAAGGAAGATATGATGAATAGTTGGATTTCGGATGGTATAAATATTTAAAAGTTGTAGTACGACAAGTTGTGAGTCTAGCATAATGAGGATTTGGTGAATTCCAAGTGAAATGGCATTAGAGAGGAGTTCGATCAATGCACTATACTCAGCAATATTGTTCGTAGAACGACCGATACAAATCCCTTGAAAACTCACTAACTCGCCACTTGGAGTGAATATGGCCCATGCTGCAGAGGATAGGTTCTGCGAACTACAACTAGCACCATCGGCATAACCAAAAAATGGTTCCAAAGATTCCAACATCTACAACAAATGCAAAGCGGATTACTAACCACATAAAAACTCTAAAAGTAACATTTTGACACACACACACAATCAAAGCATATATACAGTGTTTTTACTACACACAATCAAGCATAGTAACGTTTAAGATACAACCTATTTCGGGGATGCGACAATGGAATTCCATCATAATCAACCAACTTGTAAGCGCCTTTTGCCAAAACATGCTTAACAACATAGGGGCCCATCCATAGTGGTCCAAATTTTCCTGTTCCTAATTTATCGGCTTCCTGGTCATAAAGCAAGACCAGGTCTCCTTCTGAGAATATGCGAGGCTTGAAATTGCGATCATATTGAGCCTTAACTCGTTTCTTATGTGCTTTGTTGGCCAATATGGCTTCACGATGTGGTTCATATAGATGGATGAGTTTTAAGAAACATGATTCCTCAGCAGAACTGTCAGGTAACAATTCAATTGCGAGTTTTAGTGATGAAATCTCACATTTTATCGGCAAGATTGCCTCAATACCATACACCAATTGGAAAGGTGTGAATTCAGTTGTGTTTATTACCGAGGTTCGATAAGCCCACAAAGTAGAGTACATGATCAAATGCCAGTTTTGTTTGTGAACTCCTATCATTTGTTGAAGCATTCAGTTAAGGACTTTGTTGATGGCTTCAACTTGTCCATTAGCCTATGGATGATAAGGAGTAGAACTATCATATGAGAGTCCTAACTTGGCAGTTAATTCAATCACCATGTGATTGTGAAAATGTGAACCATGATCTCTAACTATAGCTTGTGGTACACCAAACCGTGCAACCACATGGTTGAAGAAAAAAAGTGCAGCTGTCTCACCATTATTGTTTAATGTAGGCATTGCGTCGGCCCATTTTGTAAAATAGTCAATGGCGAAAATAATATACCCATGCCCCCCAGCTGAGTGAGGGTTACATGTCATGAAGTCAATGCCCCATTTTGCAAATGGTCCAACAACAATGATAGGATGCAGTGGTGCAGATGGTAATCAAGTCTTCCGGTCAAAAATCTAACATGCATGACAACTTTTGACAGCAGTAATACAATCGTTAAATATGGTAGGGCAGAAGTAACCAGCACAGAGAATTTTCTGTGTGATAGCATAACCAGATAAATGTCCACCACAAGCACCAGAATGGAAATCATTTAGAACTTTCTCGGCTTCCTCATGTGTGAGGCACCTATGAAAAATCGTATCGATACCGCGATGGTAAAGGGTGTCTCCAATGATCAGATAATATTTGGCTTGATATTGAATACGTTGTTGTTGTGAGTGAGAGGTATCGAACCAAAAATTTTGGGTTTGGAGATACATCAGTATATCTCCATACCAAGGGTCAGATGACGAGATCAGAAATAGAGACTCATCCAGAATTGATGGTTCCATTGTTGAGTCGATGTTGTTTCACGGAAGGTCGCAAAGAAGCTCGGCAAAAATTAGAAATTTCTTTGACTTGGATTTGATGAATTCCAAATAAAATTCCTACAAAATGATGATCCATTTTGAATATTTCCCCCCCAGCAATTGACGTGACAAGATGTATGTCATAGGGCTGCAATCTAAAATGACAGTGGTCTTTCATTGCAAGATATAATAGCGAAATCTTTGTATAGCTTGAACAGAAGCCAAAGCTAGCTTCTCCACGTAAGAATACTTAACTTTCGTATCATTGAGATTATGACTCAAATAATAGATCAGATGTTTAATCCCATCATCTTCTTGGACTAAAACCATAGCAATGGTTGTATCTACAGCGGCGAGATATAGGAAATAGTCGTTCTCATAATTAGGGGAATACATTAATGACACTCGGATAAGGGTATCTTTGAGAGCATCAAATGAATCTTGCGCAACTTGGTCTCAATGGAAGGGAGTTCCCTTTTTCAAAAGATGAGTAAATCCCTTAGCCATTTCGGCATAGTTGGGAATGAATCTCCTTAGAAAGTTAGCCTTCCCTTGGAGTCTTTGTAATTGAAGTAAATTGGAAGGTGGAGGCAGATCAAGAATTTCCTTAACCTTCAAGGGGTCGAGTCGAATTCCTTCTTTGGACACTACGAAACCAAGAAAATGACCAGAACCAACACAAAACACACATTTATGTGGATTGAGTCAAATTTTGTAGTGTCGGCACCGTAAAAAGATGGCTCTCAAATGTTGCAGGTGATCAACCTATTTCTGTGAATGAGCAGGTAAGTCATCTAGATAGGGTTGAATGATGTGTTTGATGTCGTGGAAGGCATAATTCATTTCCCTCTGAAAAGTTTCCCCAACGTTCTTCAAACCAAAAGGGAGTTTCCTATATGCGAATGTGCCCCAGGGACAAATAAAGGTAGTTTTAGATTGGTCTTATGGGTGGATATTGATCTAATTATAGCCGGAAAAGCCATCCATAAATGAAAATATTTCACATCCGACACATTCATCAATTATATAGTCGATAAAGGGAGTGGGATAGTTGTCTTTTGGACAAGCATGATTAAAATCCCTATAATCAACACACACTTGTATTGTTCCTTGTTTCTTCATGACAGGAACAATATTGGAAACCCAATCGGTAAGAGGAACGAGGTATATGAAACCAACATGCAAAAGTTTTTCAACTTCTTCTTTTATGGCAGCAGCCTTCTTCGGATGAATAGGACAGAGGCGCTGTCATACCGGCTTGACATCAGGATACATTTTAATCTCGTGTTCAACTATACTAGAATCAATACCTGGAATTTCCTCATATGACCAAGCAAATATATCACAGAATTCATGAAAAATAGCACGGTAAGTTTCAAGTTCTGATGGAGAACAAGGTTTGCCAACATGGATGTTTTCTACAATTCTAGGTTTGGTCGAAATATCGATAGCAATGGTTTCTTCGATATTCGATAAGTTTCATTCAAAATTGACTGTGTCTATAAACACAGAATTCGAAAGGAAAGAAATGATTGAAGGGCGATTTAGTTCATTTGGAATATCTTCTATTTGATCTGGAAGATGGGATCGATGATGATACTCTGCCCATGGTTCTTCTCCTGTCATCATTGATTGGATGTTTCCTTCATCATTAGAAAATGTATGTGAAAAAGGATCAGAGGAAGTACCATATTCTAATGAACAATCAACCCATACAAGCGGTGATGATGGATTTGGATTTGTTGTGCAAGCCAAAAAAATTGATTGCGATGCGAGCTCAATTGGCCTTAGTGGCATGGTTTCATTATGCATATCAACTTCAGAATTATTTGAAATCTTCCATGAGTCAGATGAAGTGGAAGATATCATGTTACAGGTCTCAACTTTTTCAACTTCCGCCGTTTGTGAGGGTGACGGTAGTGAAAAGGTGCCCATTAGGGAAGAATCTTTGAATAGAACTACTCCACTGTTCTAAAGAGATAGCAGAGGTCTGTGAACTAACGGAATGCTTCTAGTTGCCTGTGAACTAGAGGCGAAGAAGGTGATTTGATCAATTATTGTGATTTCGCGTTTATGAGGGAAAGCGATCATATGAAAGTATGTCGAATCCACAACAACCATAACGTAAACCCACAGTCTTCTTAGTAAAATAGTGTAGTCAAGGGGTCTGTCAACGACATCAACTTCAACAGTTACAGTTTTGCCCCCTAGTTCTCTCTATAGGTTACTTAAAATTCCACAATGTGTATAAGTGTGACCGTCAAAAGCTTTTAACGTCGTAGATGATCGTGACAAAGGCAGCGAGCCAAGAGTTTTCATGTAATTCATTGACATGATACAAGTAGATGCACCTTCGTCAACAATGGTTTAGTGAATGAGGTGATTCAAATCATTTACTTGGATCAAGAATGCTAACTGTGCTGGTAATTGTGGCGTATAACATGCATGGTTAAAAACTACGAGATTGGAATCCGTTGGATCAATTCCACCAATTTCTGACAATAATGCATGCTTTTGGGAGGGACAATTTTGAAGCACTTCAACCGTCGACATAGCAGAAGGTGACTGATCCAAATCTTCTACTATGTTATAATTTTGTACTGCTCGAGCTCGAGGGCTGAATGTAGATTTATGAACAACTCCCTTGGGTGGTTGTTTTGTTAACTCTGGTGCAATTGGTGGTGGAATGGAGTCAGACGAAGTCGAAGTTGAAGTATTGGGTTGATTTATAGCCTGGTTATTCGATAATGATGGTGGATTATCGTAATCTTTACTTCGTGTAGTCACCAAAACATCAGTCTTAGGCTTAGTTGTTGGATAACATAAGCACTTGTGAAGTGGAAGCATGATCTGTAGCAACCCAATGAGTCTCTAGGTTTAGAAAAGGGTCTGTCAACACAACGGATGTACTATAAGTCTTAATAAGTTTTGAGACTTCAGAGTAGTGAGGACAGTTTCGCGTAAAGTGCTCCTCATTACAAATCAAACATGGGTAACAAGGTTTCCTAGCTAGAGAAGAGGAATCAGATGATTTCTCTTGAGGGGGAGAATTTTGTTTCTTTTTGGTTTTCCCCTTTTCTTGCTTCCAGGTTGCTTTTCATTTTTACCTTTGTCAAATGACATGGCATTTATTTCGGAAGAAAGTGTATTTTCAGGTGTATTAGAGGTTTGATTTGAAATAGCAAGTGTTTAACTAGATGGTCTACTTGTTGTTTGAGTGCTTGAAGAACCTATCATACCATCACCGACATGAGAGTCATTACTGGATGGAGTTGGTGGAACAGTAAAAGTTGGTCTAGGTGCATTTGGAATCTTATCATAGAGCGTGCCAGACTGGGTGTAAATCAAGTCTAAGTATTGGGCATGAGAAATTACTTGCTCTTCAGTAAGAACTCCTCCTTTAGCCACATCCTCGGTGATAGATGACAACAAGTATTTAATAAACCACTAGGCTAAAAGTTGATCAGGAACAAAAGTTTTTACCATTTGATGACGACGACACCACTCATGAATATGATCAGAAATGTGAGTAGCAGTGGTCTGCTTAAAGTTGGTCAACAGTTCTATTTGAGTTTCATATCTGATGGGTAACTAGAAATGGGTTAAAAATGTAGTGGCTAAGGTTGTGAAGTTGTCAAATGAAGTTCGTGGTAATTCAATATACCACTTTGCAGCTAGACCAGTGAGCGTTTGCTGGAAAATACATAATCTTACTGAATCATCATTTAGGGATTTGGATGAACACCATAAATGAAAAGTCATAACGTGATTGGATGGATCTTCTCTAGGGTTTCCATTGAACTTAGGAATATCAGAAGGCAATTTTTGTGGAATCACCATCCACCAAGGTGAATAAAGAATGAGATCATTGGTAAGCCGATTTAAATCTGGTAATTCAAGTGTTGCGACAAAAGGCAACTATCATTTAGGTCGGGTTAAGCATAACTAGGGTAAGATGGACTTGCCTGGGAAATAGACCATTGCATACCAGCATAAGGAATCTGTTGTTGGTAACCTTGATAGGAGTAGGTTTGTTGAGCATATCCAGTATAAGGTTGTTGTTGGGAACCAAGATAAATTTGTTGCTGACCAAAACTAGCATAAGCTTGTTGACTAGAACCTGGGTAAGCTTGCTCTTGACCAAACCCAACATAGGCTTGTTGACCAAGTCCAGGAGAAGTTTGGTACTATTGGAATTGCTATTATTGGTATTGTGGTTGTCATGGTTGTTGGTACAATGGTTGTTGCCCATCAGTATAAGTTTTACCAGGTTCTGGATAAATTGGACCAGTGTAAGTCTAAGTCATCCCAATTAATGGTAAATTGGTCTGAGGTTGTTGGATTCCAAACACAAACAGTTGTTGTAAAATGGCTTGAGAATACTGAGTTTGTAGACCTAAAACTTCATGGTAAGAGGTTGAAGGATCAACTTGCAAAGTTTGAGATACAATCAACTGAGCTTGCGGCTATGGTAAAGTCATAACGACAGGCGTAATAGGTATGGATGAAACAGGTTGTATTGGTTGTGATGAATACACAATCCTTGGTTGAACAGGCATTGTAGGTTGCCATTGACAAACAGTCATTTTAGAATAAATTGGACCTAAAGATGACGGTATACTGCCATAAGGTGGCCCTCCAGAGTATAGAGAATAAGAAGATTGGGCATATTGTTCTCCATATGGAGGTAATCCAGTGTTAAGTGGATACATTGGATGGTAACCAGATGGACCAACTTGATATTGACTTGATGGATCAAACTGTTCAGTATCTGTAAGTGAAGAACCAGGTAAAATTCTTGTGTACAACATGGTTGAAGACCATGGACTAGAAACACCGGAGTGAGTTCGAGTTAATGATTGGTAACCTAGTGGGACAGATGGAACACCATACAGATGTACTCAGGTGTTGTGGTAAACATCGAAGAAGTAGTGACAGTAGATGTTGTCGCAACTGTAACAGATGATACGGTATGGGATATTGTTTCAACCATAGTCAAATGACCCAATAAATGTCCTAATGAATCTACGGGAGTTTGAAAGTAAATAGGATCAAGAGGAGCAACATAACTTAATTGAGGAAAAGAAGGATAAAGATAAAGCCCTGGTCCAAAACGAGTTGGAGTTCTAGGTGAAGTTTCTTCTTTAAATTCCTCTTCAATAACAATTAAACCGGGTGGAAGGATTTCACTGTCAGGTCTGTAATAAATTTCCGGTGTTTGACTCTGTGGTAAAGGAGAAGTTTAAATAGTTACAGATGTCCGAGGATAATCCGGTCGATCGTCTTCCGATACGAGAACAACTTCTAGTTGTTCAACTTTGAGATCCAAGTGTTCAAGTAAAAGAACAACGGGTTTAGGATGAATTTCTTGAACAAATTCTGGTTCAGAAGTAACTTCTTGCTGAACTATGATAGGTTCAGGATAAACTTCCGGTTGAACAAATTTAGTTACCGTTTCACTAAGTTCACTTTCAATGTCCTCGGTTAATTGTAAAGGTTCCACTTTAGCAGCAGATAAACCAGTAATAGTAGGAGTAACTGGAATCGTAGTACGTACCGATATAGGTGACTCTGGTAAATTAGATGAAGAAACAAAATTTTGTGATGTAATGGACCCAGTTAAATGAGACCGCTTTCACCGACTAGGTGTAGCTTCAGGCGGTAAAGGCAGTTTACTCATTGTCCTACGTGAACGACGGGGTAAAGGTTGATTTTCTTCCATGATTGCTGATTGATTTTATTATAAAAAGAAATAAACAAAAAGAGGGTAATCTAGGCAAAAGAATTACCAAGTAACTGTGAACTGCAATATACCACCTCGGAGGAGCCAAGGACTTAACATACATGCAGGTAATCTCCCCGAATGTTGTTTTTGGTGTATCACAGTATACAAGGTGGCTGACTCAGTTACCTATGGATGGATAACAACCTAATGTAGTCCTCCCAAATATACTCGAAAGTACGTGGAGGCCCAATCCATGTTAGCGCTGTCTAATGTGAAATCGCACAGTGAGAGCATTCCCTTATACTTTTCGTACTATAATAGTTCTTGATATACCTGAAAGTATGTGGACAAGCTACGATATACTTACGTACGTGGAATGAGGTATCACACTCGAATTGTATCACAGACCATAGTGACAGCTGCTATGTTTAATGATGTCGAAACATGTCTCTAGACTAGACCTTTAAGTGTTATGCGTTAAGTTAGAATGCTCCATTAGGTTAATTGAGTTAAATTTTAGTTGATCTTGTTTAAAAATTTGCCCTTTAGGTTCACCGCATGATGTTTCTGAAACTCCTAGAATGCAGCTAAGATGAGAAACACTCTTTTCATTTGATTTAAACAATGAAAACCGTAACCAAAAGGGATAGAACAATCAGAATCTCTAAACAAAGAGCATAGAGCACATGTAATGCAACTTTCCCTATACCATTCCTACAAGCACACACAAACTTCTAAATGCATTATGCATGTTTTTCTTTTCATTCCTTTAATGTTTAGATGAACATAAAGAAAATAAATGCACAAACGATCAATAAATGTTTTCCAGAAGAAACAAATACTTTATGACAGTTTATTTTTCAAAGAAATGAAGACTTTATGACAATTCTTTTTTAGAAAAGTAAAGACTAATCAATGTAAACTAACTTTGGGATTGATTTGACAATGATAAAGAAAACATAAAGAAATATTGAAAAAACAAAGCCAAAGTGGACATGGAAAAGAAATTCTAATTTGAACTTCAGAGACAGAGAAACATTGACCATTCAGCAAACAAGATGTGAAATAGTTTGGAAAACATCAAGAAAAAAGATTGGTTTTTGGCTTAATAAGAACCAGCGCAGCCCTGAGTGGGAAACAATGCATTGCAGAGAACTGTCTGTAGGCTAAGGCTTCTCTACAGAGCATTGTGTCAAGAACAACAGTGCATTGATGCCAGAGAGCACTATCAGCACACAAATAAGCACACATTTTTACCAAACAAGCTTCAAAATGACTGAATATGGGTAAATCAAATCAAGTAAAGTCTACTGGTGTTGCTAAGACAAGGGATAACTACCAGGAATGATGGTCGTTCCCCAGTGGAGTCACCAATTTGTTATACAAAATTTATACCTACGGATAAGTATATCTTCCCTAAGTGGGTAGTTACACTTAGAACAACTGAAGTAAAGATGTTTAACCTTTTCCTACAATAAACAGATAAGATAAAAGAACCTACTTGTGATCCTTCGCTTCCTTCGATCTCCTTTGAGTTGCTCCTGTCACTCCCACTCAAACTAAATTCGCTCAATTGGTACCTACCAACATAAATAGAAGACGACAACAATCAAATCATTTGATCTATTTATTGTAAACAAATGGAATCAACAACATTTGAACATACATTCATCATAGATATAGAAAAAACTATTGGAAAAGGAACAAACAACTTTATTAATTGATAAAATGAGAAGTTACACCCAATGTGGTTTGATCTCGTGTCGCTCATCCAACTTAGTCCAAACCCTCATCACACCAATAGCAACATGAATCCAGCAGCATAACATTATTGACAATGATTTCAAGTCTCTAAACCAACAATATTTCTCTATAATATCCCAGCCCCCTTGGCTCTATGATGGGAGGCTAATTTATAGATGAATGCAAGTGGTTTTGCCATTAATATGGCATTGAATGGTTCTCCATAATTGGATGATTAGTTTACATGTTCAAAGGGATGAGAGCGTAGAGGATTAGATGATCCAAGGCTATCCTAAGTCGAGCTCATCTTGATAGGATAGCAGTTAGGTTCCTTCTAGAAGGCTCTAGAAAGGAGGAATATACTCAAGATCCAATGAGCATTTCGAGGATTCTCACCTAGTGCAAGCTTGAGTGGGCTTATGTGCTCTGCAACACAGCCTTGAATGGGGCTACCTGCTCTGTAAAGCACTTACCCCTGACCAGGGGTGCGTTGGAGATCCAAGGAAGCACTTCAGCAGGGTTTGAAGTCAGGAAACTCTCATGGATGAAAGCATTCAATGAGGCAGCATGTCTAGGGCATGTAGCAACTGAATTAGGGTTTGATAGACCCTATTTACACTAATTTGATTATCAGGAGTGATGTGCCCAAATAGACCTATAACAGGGGGTCTTCCCATTTCTTGGGCAGCTTGTGAGGCTACAACAGTAGGAAGAGGCCAAGTAGGGACTGCTATGAGTTCTTTGAGTAGCGGATTTTATTGATGTTTGAACTTGCTAAGCTCATGAAAGGTAATGTTTGCTCTAGTACTTTTCATATCATCCACAATGTTGTATTCCATTTCATCGGATACTATTAGGGTCTTGGCTGGAGGTGAAGAATTTGATTGAAGAGGAGCTGTTTGGGTAGATTTGGATGGAGACTTCTTACCTGTTGTTTTGTCCTTGGGAGCTGGAGTTGATACCTTCTACTTTGGATTTGTTTGAGGTGAATCAATAGGGTTTCTACTCCGGGTCACAACAAGTAGTGCTTCTTCTATATCTTCATTGGGAAGGATAACATCCCACATTCCTTGTAATTCGACCACTTCTTTATCATATGTTTGTTCTTCAGTTATTGAGACTTCATCATCCTCCATATTTGATTCAGCATTTGATATAGTGCTTGGAGGCTTAGGATCAGTGGAGGGATTCCTTTTATATGGTCTGAAAGATTTCTTTGAGGAAGTCTTTGCTACTTGTTTCTTGATATCAACCATTTCATTATACATGGTTTTGAGGAATTTTTGTAAACCTTCAAGATCAAAAGGATCTTTAGGTGCTTTTTTCTTGGATTCATCCCTAAAAGTCACTTTCTTGGATTTTCGTTCTTCTAAAGCATTTTTCTTATCTAAGGCTAGAATTTGTTTTTCTACAGCTATTGCTTCTTCCATTTTTTCTACCAAAGTTGGTTTGGGAGCCCTATCGACAAAAATAGTTTCCTTTGAAGGGAGGGAAAAAATGTACCATTCATTTTGGACTCCATCACTGAGCTTGGATGTAGTGGGTATTTATTCAATAACTTGTTGAAATGATAATTGAAGTCTTTGATCAGTTCTTTAGGTTCAGCTTTCAAATTGGAGAGACCGTTGAGAAGTGGATCTGTCATCTCCAAATTTTGTTAAGAACCGCTATTGAAAGGCATCCCAACTATTAATAGAACCTGATGGTAATGAAAAGTACCATGATTCTGTTATGCCTTATAAGGTGTAAGGGAATAATATTACAACTACATCTTCTTCTACTACTTCATTTAGGTTAATGGACAACATAAAATTGTTTATGTGCTCCTTAGCTGGTAGGCCATTATCAGGGTTGAACGTTGGTAGCCACTTTTTAGGATGGGCTGGTAATTGGTGTAAAGGCCCTGTAATCCATACAGCTCCTAGATTTTTCCATTGCCTTAGAGGGTTTTGAGCCATTGTTGGTATCTGCATAGAGGAAGATATTCCAGTGGTTGAAGGTGATTGGGTAGAGGAGGCTTGTGCTCCAGTACCTATGTAAATCATGATCTAGAGTTGGGAGGTGAGTGATTGACCTTGTGATGAGACGGATGAAATGAATGAGGATGATTGAGGCGATGCTGAGAGAACCTCACTATGGGATTTAATGGTGTCTTATTAGCCTTCTTACGGCTTGGTAGAGGGAATTCGAATGGAGGGATCCCAAAGTTTTCACTCTGTGCTCTAGTCAATCTTTGAGATGAGGGAAACTGAGAAGTAACTCTATCTTTGGATAACTCAAATTCTTCCTGAGATATCGAAATCCCTTGTAACTTATGAATCAGAGATTGGACTTCAAGGGTTTCTATAGAAGAAGACTGACCTGGTTTCTGTGGAATTTCAATAGTGGGTTCTAAGGGTGTGTTTACAACTTCTCTCTTAGGATTCGGAGATTTGGAATGTGATCGAGAAGTTGGAGGTGAGGGTGAGGGAGTTTTACTCTTAGAATGGCCTGTTGGTTTGAATTTACTTGTCATTCATAATTAAGCCTTCCTTCTAGCACAAAAATGTTGAAGCCTCAAAAATCGTTGCTACAATATGGGGTAAAACCACCCGATCTAGACCTTGGTTGGCAGCTCCTTTTCCGTTTGGTGTAGTGGCTCTGACTGGGGATAATGGGACCAGTTTCCCAAAAAGATATTTTGATAGTGTTGATGGGGTGATATATGATGTATCGGGGGGATGATTAAGCTAAGTGTAATCTAATCTAAACTATTTGAACACATGCATATATCCTAGTTTAAACACTAGTAAACTATAACTATGCCCGGGAATAAAGTAAGGTATGCGATCTACAATAATGTCCTATAGAAATTGGTAATAAAGATCATTCAACTGCAATAAGAAGTGAAATCGTTTAACAATAATTGTTTTGGATAAATAGTTAGCCAAAACTATTGTGAAAGATATATCGCATATAGAATCGTTCATATATTTAGCAGAAAATTAAAGCCAACACCATACAAAAGTGCAATAATGTTAACCGAAATTCAAACTTTCATACATAAAACAATTAAAGAAAAGTTATTGTCTGATACATAAATAAAACAAAATCACAAGATAAAAGTACCATATATGATAAGTTCTACTCGTGTTTCAGCAATATCGACCTAACTCGAATCAATCCAACATCTAAGAGTGGAAAAGTGCAATTTCAGTAGAACGTGCCAGATATAAAAGAAAATAGATCTTGTTCCATTCATTCCACTAGAACCTCCTCAAAGGTACAAAAGTGAATCTTTTGAAGAATGTTTCTGATGAAATTTCTCAACCCCTCTCTAAATGCATGAGAGGGGTTTAAATACTAAAACTATAGGTCCTAAAATAGATTATTACAAAAATAGTTGAGGAGGTTTAAACGACCTTCCTCAGATTATGCTAAATAAAACTAAAATAAAAACAAAACAAAGTGACTAACTCCTTTGCATTTGATCCTTAAGATCACAGATATCTATCATTGGTTTGAGCTGTGTTGGTTGGTCAATCGCAGATTTCAACTGTCCAGTAAATATAGTGCCCGTCAGTGCTGGCACCATTTTTTTTGTGGAGGTAGTTAGGAATCACAAGGTCATCCACTGGTTGTATGGCTTGACTAAGAATTACTAGTATGCTTCCCAGTTCAGCTTGCTCATTTGTCTGATCACCTCCTCCCTTTCCTTTGTTGCTTGTCTCCATTGCTGCTCCAGTTGATTGGCATTTGGAAGAAATCCTGGTATAGATTTTGCAACCAGGTTGGCACCATGTAGATTTTCGTTAATGGCTTCAATGATGTTGTTTGTTGTTGTTGCCGCGACCGTTGTTGCCCTTTCTTCTTGCTTGAGCCGAGAATCCCAGTCTGCAAATAGAATTTCTTTATGTGATTCCTCCAGTTTTGGCAAATCAGCCTTTCTCCCATCTTCTGATTCTTGCCAGGTGATAAAGTCAGAAATCCTTTTATGGATTTTGTCATACTCAAGCCTCATGTCGACGACTTGGCTTGTTAGCTTATCACTGATCTCATAATAAGGATTTATTTGCGAGATTTCCTAGCACAGAAGTTCCTTTTGTTGCATTAGTTGGGCGTTAAGGTTGAGTGCTTCTTTTATGAACTGATCGATTTGCGGACTATCTTTATACTTCTCTGTCATAGCTTGAATCCACACATCCTTTTCTGCTAGGCTGGCTTGATGTTGTATTTGCATCTGTTCAAACTCCTGTTGTAGTTTGGCAATTTGTAACTCTGCTTGTTGGTTAGATTTTTCTTGCTCTAATTGTTGTTCCAACAACAGGATCTTTTGTTCCTTTTCTCTTAACAAAATTTGAACCTCTATTGCTTTATCAATGGTTTCCATAGCATAGGCTCCCGCAAATTGCGGCAGTCTCGTAAGGTTCTCAGATGGGTCCATGGGCGAATCTTTCTACAAAATGTCCATTGGTTCGTTGTCGAGAGTGGTAATAGCTGCACCATCTAACTTTATTTTCTTCCTTTGCCTTTCGATGATAGCTTTATGGGGACGGCTATAAAAGACATCTAATGGGGGAATTTCCTCAATTCTTAAAATATTTTAGAAGTGGGGGTGGCAGGAATGAGCTCCACATCCTGAGTGCCTACATTTTTCTCCACTGTAGTTTCTTGATTTGATTTGTGTTGCATAGTCTGTATCTCAGATGTTTGTTCTTTTGTATGGAGCTTCTTATTAAAATTCTCCCATTCTTTTTCTAAATCAACAACTGGGGGTTTTGCCGACTGAGTGGAAGTAGAGGGAAGTTCAGCCTGTTTCTTTGCCGAGGTTTGTTCGGGTGCTTTTTCTATGTTTCCGGTTGTGTCCCTTTCAGACTCTCTATTTTTATTGCCCCAATTTTGAGACCGTAGCTGTGAGTGTTCTAACTCACGAACAAATTTTTCCTGGAACTCTCCTTTAGAATTTTCTTTAGAATTTTCTCTGGAGCTTTCATCAAAACTTATACTGGGAGTTGGCTCCCTTATTAGTTCAATCTGTAGCAGGTCCAATGGGGCTTGTAATAATCTCCTTTCCCTATTTTCACGGAAGGCTTCAAGATCATCTGGGACAAAAAGTAGTGATGCCATATGCATCACTTCTGAAAACGTCTCTTTTTGTAGGAAGAGGTCATCAAAGGCATCTTCCTCATGGGTGAATGGTTTCATTTTCACCATAGTAGTGAAATCTTTGCCAGTGCCATTTGGGTCATACTTTCTTCTTGGGAATGTAGCCAATTTTAGAGATTTCATAATCTCTGCTTCCTTGCATGCATGTCCAAAATCGCTTAGTGCAAACGCACCACATTGCAATGGAAATGTAGGCCAAATGGCCTTTTTTTGTTCCTTCAATCCTTTTCTTAACCCACCTTCTTCTGATGTTTGGCAGGCTATCTCCATAGCCATTAAATTATCGGTGACATAGTATGGGAGGACATGCAGTGAAGAAATGCTTCCGAATACTCTGATATATGTAAATGTCTCCTCCCCAAACCATCTGGCTACAGGTAGGATATCTACTTTAGCTTCTCTAGAAAATCTAGGGGCATTCTTATTGTAGACCTGTTTGTGAATAGGCAACATAACTGCTTGACAAATTTTATAAGAATTAGGGCGAAACTGAGATTCCCACATACTCTTATGATATATATGGATAGGAAGAAGGTCTTGGATAGTCCACTTCCATCCCATGATAGGAAATTTGGAACCAAAAAAGATAGCGTCCATTATATAGGAACTCATGAAAAATGGAGGGTAAACCCTAGAAGAGATACTCCTCTTTCTCCTATACTCCATTATGGCTTTTGCCAAATTATTAGACAAAATTTGGGCTAAACTCATTATTGTTTCATTTACGGCTGCATCTATTAATGGCAGCCATTTTGGGGGAAATTTACTACTATCAGGCTTGCCGAACATTCTACATAGCATGGCTACTGCTAAACTATGAGGGGGAGAGATAGATGTTGTAGAATACATACTATCCTTTTTGATCTTGCCTTCATTTTTAGTCCATGTTCGTGTGACATCTATTGGGTCTTCATTCTCCTTAGCAAATTTATCGAGGAACTGTTTATTGAAAAGATTATGTGGCTCTGATAGGTTATACATAAGCTACAAATTGTCCAGTGAAAGGGATCCCATAACCTCCTGTCTGCTATTCTTGAATTCTCTATTCGAGACATCAACCTGATCGATTATCCACTTAACCATATCTGTATATGGAATTATCTTCAGATTCGCGGCTATGCGGGGTAGAAATGAGCATGTTGTTTCGAAGAAGGAGGCATTGGGGGAAATATGACCAGCGGTTGTGGCCTTTTTTACCAGAGGTCTTGGTTTCTCTTCTTCTAATAAATCATACATGGCCTCCCATGTTGAGGTTCCTCCGTCTTTACTACATGTAGTGTCAGAGAATAGAGGGATCATTTCTGATTTTTCAAACGCGACTACCTTTCCCCTCTTTGCCATTGCTCCCAACAACTCTTGTTGTGGATTGTTCCTAAAAATATAGTGAAGCAAAAGCTATCAGATAGGCACAAGTAAAAATGAACATAAGAATGAATGATACAGATGATTTTGAAAAGGTGACAAGAAATGATTTTTTATTAAATGCAAGTGAGAAGGTATTGTATCACGTTGAACAACTTTTCAAACGTAAATTCCATTAACCTGTACTAAATTCCCACTAATGGTTTCTTATCCATAGCTTTATTGCTCATTAATGTTTTGCATCGTAATTCAGGAAAGAAACTTATTAGGGTGGCGATATTTTTATCTGCGAAAATGTTTATTTTGTAATTTGTGATGCAATATCGTAGATCACATTATCGCATTTCGTGTGTGTGCTTTCTTTCCCATTCCTTTGGTTTCCATGAAATGCGATATGCAGGGCATTCTTTATTAGTTTTCAAAGCATAGTTTATTTGGTAGGGTTTTCTTTGTAAAGCCTTTCTTCTTCGTGCAACGGACTTGAGTGTTTTTATAACATAATTGGCAATCGGGTCCGGGGTCCCATCACATTTCGCAATATCGCAAGGTTGATAAGTTTTCAGATCTTTCTTAAGGGTTTCCAATGCAATGCGATAAGGGTGAACACATCATCGCAATATTGCATTTCGCATGGTTAAATATACTTTATTAAGGTGCTTTCTTTGCAAGTAGCGATATGCGATACGACCCTTACTTTAATAAGAAATGTTTTTAGGACTTGGTTCAAAATTAAAAGTATAATAGTTTCAAGGTTAAGTGCGGTAATCCCTTTTGATTGCTTTTCTGCTAGTTTTGGTCGTTAACAAGACTTTTTACATGCTTGATCATGCAATATGCGAATAGGCAAGCATCTACTAGCTTTTCAAAGGGTTTCATCATGATATCTTGCTTTATTCCAAAAAAAATAACAAGAAAAATGTCTAAATCTTAAATTTATTTTTTGGAAGGAATTTTTAAGGGTCCCCATTTATTAATAGAATATTAGCTATTATGTTAACAAATGGTGGGGTTGTTGAACAACACAACAGGTTGCGAAATCTATGCCACTTTTTCAAGCAAGGCTCTAGAACACTACCTGCATATAACTTTCTAGAAACATAACTATGATTATAACAATACCAACCATTCTGAAATTGAGAAAGATCTTGACCTAGACATGCCTAATACATGAGAATTATTTCGTCAAACATATGATGAACATAGGAGTTATAGGTCATGAATGCATATATGATCATAACTTTTGAACTTCATCTAAGAATCACCAATAAGGCTCTATTCCCTGTAAAACCATCTACAACAACACTTGTTAGCTCATAGATTCACCAACCATTCAATAAATTATCAAATCATGAGCAAGTGCCATAGCTAGAGAATATCATAGAATCGTGCATATAACCAGAATAGAAATCATGACCAATCAACCATAATATCAACATGATAATCAGTAGAAGTGGTTATAGATCATAATGGAAAAATAACTCATATTAACATAAACCAATTCCAACCAAGTCAAGGAATTCCACGTACCACCCAACCATAGATTTGTTGAACCAAAATGTTTCTTTCAGCGAATAACCCCCACACCATATTCTAAGCATGAATGTGGGACCATATGGTTTAAACCAAAATAAAAAACAGCTAGGGCTTCCAGAGACCAAACTAACTCAACCCTCAACCACAATGATTTCACCTAACTGACCTAGAAATCACTAATACCAAACTAGATTGGTCTCTACCCAAGTTGTCCAGGTCTCCAAGGACTACTAACCCAACCCACAACCTTCAAGGGAACCAAAATATTGCAGGGCTCTAGAGATATACCATCTTAAACCATAGCTTCTAGTGCACCCAAGTTGTTTGATGGCTCCAGAGAATCTCTCCCAACCCACAGCCTCCAAGGATCCTCAGAACTAGTTGAAAATAAAAATAGGGAACCCAATACATAATGGCTATCCAAGAGATGGAAAGGTTAGGTTTAAACCATGTTCAATCTAAGAAAATATCCAAGTCAATTACAACACATAACCAAGGAACCACATACATATACCATGCATCCTAAAATGAACAAGGAGATCACACATGCAACCTATTACCTACAAAGTAATCATGTTGTAGTTGATGATCCAACTGTCTCCCTTCGCTCCCTTGCCTTCCTTTGCATGCTTGCCTTCCTCCAAATCCAAGTGAATTATAGAGTTCTCCAAGAATTCTCTAAGTGTGCAAGAGTGTATGAGAGAATGAGAGTGTGGAAGGAGAGAACGAAAAATGAATTGAAAAAAGTTGTAATGGCCAAAAGTTGTGAATTGTTTCTATTATGCCTTTTTATAATTAATATCTAGTCTCTTCCTTTCCCACTATAATGTTTTCCCACCATTCACCTTGGAATACACGTCCCATGACCTTGGTATTGTTTTATTTTCATGGAAAATCAACCAAGAGGCATTACAATACTCATTATAGTACTTACACCCACTCCACTATCTAGATTCATTACACCTCTGTGGGCTAGAGAGTTCCATATCTGAGAATTGTTTTAGAGTTATACCTCAATGTATCCTAAATGATTAGGGTCTAATTCTTCCATACATGTTATATGTACTCTTCTACTTGTTCTTTTAACTTGAAATTTTTTTTTCATATGCATTGAGCATGATAAAAATTAAATTCCAAAAAACTCAAACACTTCGCAAAACAAGGAACAAAATAGGTTATTTGCAGGGGAAGTAGAACCTACCGCTTATGGAAAAAACACCCAACATATCCATAGTATAGCCACAAAGGCAAAGAAAGTTTGACGTGGTTAATAACTTCCTTTAGGACATGAAATTGAAAATATTGAGGCATTCAGATCGTTGCTTAAAGCATACTTCCACATCGACCTGTTGTAGCGGCTACAACCACCCTCCAAAATTTTGGCCTCCACCAATTTCGGATCCTCCCTTGAAGAGTTCACTTAATGACTGCACACACTCAGGTTCACTCCATGAGCTCGCATGAGTCCTTACATCTACCTTGCTTGTTCATTGCATTCAAGTCTCTGCATGCTGATGTCTAAGTCATGCTTGCGACCATGTTCTGGTTATGCTTAAAGTCTTCGCTTCATATGTGCTTGTTGTATTCGCTATGAAAGCATCTGTCGCACTCACACATAGAGTCACATTCATTGTTGCGCAAGCATCATCTCAATCAATGAACAAGCAATCATGAGTGTTGCACTTGTCTCTTACACCATTGGTCAGTCTTGTTGAACATATGTGTTTGGATGGTTTGGTCGTTTCGTCATCAAGTCATGCGAGTGTGTGTCATATGATCACCTATGCATATTTCGATTGTTCACACACTTAGCCATTTTTGCTAAAGGTTCTGACGACCTGACTCCCCTCTGATAGTCAGACCATCACCCTGCCATCGACTTGATCAACTTTCAACCAGAACAGCGCAGAAGCACCAAGCTAGTCTTTTCAAGCTGTGTTTCCCATAAGAAATCCAATCAACTCTCATGCTGGTCACCCGAATAGTCAGACCTAACAGTCACCCTGAGATTGACTCCCCTCAAAAATTACGCAGAGGCTACTAACCTCACCCACTCAAATGACTGAGGAAATTGCACAGACATGCAGGATAGACACCAAGTTCCCATCCCTGTCTCCCTAAGAAAATTGCACAGTTTTCCCAGTCAGTCATCTCGATAGTTGACTAGCTGTTCATATTAGAAATTGTGCAATGTTCATGAGCAGGCCTTCTGCTGCCCATCAGTCATCTCAGATAAGAAATTGTGAAGAGATGATCAACATGCCAACCTCCTAGCATCAGTGTAGGTTTCTTTGCTAGCAGCCCCTAGCATCAGACTGCCAGTTCCCTTTGGGAATTGCACAGTTTCTGCTGCCAGCCTCCCAGGCAGCCAACTAGAATTTCCCTCTAGGAATTGTCCAACTATTGTTGCTAGTGACCCCAGCAACCAACTAGCAATTCCCTCTAGGAATTGCACAGTTCTAACTGCCAGTAACCCGGGCAGTTCCCCGGAAAAATTGTGCAATCCTTGCCTACTGACCCTTCATGTAGCCTAGCTCGTTCCTCTGGAAAATTGCGCAAATATGGTTGTCAAGCCCCGCTTCCCGTTTGTTCTGAGAAATGCGTAGAGCATGCCTACCTTGCCTTTCAGTAGCCCGGACTCTTCCTCCCAAAATTTGCGCAATTTTTCCTCCCAGCCGAGCCATAACTTGCAGACAGTCACTGTCAACTTAGATCACCTGTCTCCATCTCTAAGTGACTCATGCACAGTTTTCATCAGCAGTTGTCCGGAGCCATCATCATGCATCATAGCCCTGCTGCCTCTCTTGGTCACCTGCATCTGAATGATCATGTGTCATGGTAGAATAGGAGGTTTTGGATTTGATGTTGTCTCATCATGAGTGACTGCAGGTACAGGTACACCAACCAACATGGCAAGACGACAAATAGGATGAACAAAGGGGGTACATTGTTGTAGGGAAAAGTATCCGATTCGGATGACCCTATCCCACTCTAAGGGTGATAGTACCTCAGCAACAACTGTAAACAAAACTACTTAAGGTTTACTTCTTTATGAAAGCAAGGGAAAATGAAGAAATGCACTAACCGTTGCCTTGCGCTTAATATTTGCTCCAATCTCTTCTCTTTGCTCCTTGCTCCTAGCTCTTTGCTCTTTTGCTGGCCCAGCTACAATGAGATCCTGCAAAATAACAAAGAAGGAAACTACAAGAAGCATGCATTCATAACTGATTCAAGGATTAGCATAAATCAAATATACAATCATCACAATACATCATTGAAACAAATGCATATAGAAGAACCTCAATAGCTTTTATTAATGGAAGAAGTAAAGTTCTGAGAAGGTTACAACCATTGAAGGCTCCAATCCAGCAACACCTCCCAGCAGAAAGAATTTCTCCTCTTCACCTCCTTCAAGCAATCACCCAATAGTTCTATAGTGAAACCACCAGCATATCATTACTTTGCACAAAATTCCATCCTCCTGAGCTCATAGGAGAGAGCTCAATATATAGATGAATTGAGAAAGGATGAGTCAGCTTGCAACTGATGTTTAGCTGCCTTGTGTCCTCTCTCTCTTCAGTTGATCTTCAGTTCTTGAGTCCACTTGGAGAACCTTGCTTCCACTTGGAGAAACAGAGCCTCTGACTCATCACAAGGCGAAATCCTTGATCCAAGTGTCATTTTTGGAAGATTCCAGAGCAATGACTCAGTGTGCCACTTGTCCCATCTCGCTCAGCGCAGGTGGCCTTTGTTCTACCTACTTTGCAACGCAGGTACACCATGGAGGAGTTGAGTTTCAGCGCAGAAGCCTAGTGGAGCACCTGCTTTGATTTCAGGATTGCTTGTTTTTGAGTGTTTTCAGGTGGAGAACTGATCTGAGAGCTGTTGGTTTGCTGACCTTGTTCCTCTAGGGGTAGGAACATCATGTTTAGGGACTTTGGATCCCTTGGATTATTGACAATTCATGCCTAATGCTGCAAGGCACAAAATTGTCTATAACAGATGCCCCCTAAAGTATGAGGTCGTTTATCAGGTGAAATGCTTTATTAGGAGGATCCGAAGTTCATTCAATCTGCTGAGAAGTGTCCTGTAATAAGATACAATACGATACATTATTTTTCATACTTTTTCATGATCTAGCTGAGGTGGGCATTCCCATGCTCAGCTTTATAAATTCATTTTGGTACATAGAACAGACGATCGTCTGATGGTAGACTGATAATTCTCTGCTGAAATTATCATCCTTTGAGAAGGATGATCATCTGCTGCAATGATGTACACATCAAATGTCTTTATATCCTGAATATATATCACAGCCCGGATGGATGGAACTAGATCCGGGGTCTTCAATCTCTTCCGATCTTCACTCGATGTACAAGTCGATCCATGTGAGAATTTCTTGAAGTCGAACATGGAAAGACATCGCTTGATTACCGGTCAATGATGTAAATCGTTAACAAACGCGAGAGGAATCACCGATAAGGATGATGACCCTCAACGTACAGCAGTACAATTCACATGGTGGGAATAAAGGACTTGGCGTCGACCACCATGCAAAATCTTCTGGTCGAAGGTCATTGATGTATACCTGTCGCCGGAAGTGAGAAACTTGCCATTGAGGCATGCAAGCTTCAAAGTACTGAAGGGGTTGTTCCTAGATCAACTCCTTGGATAATGAGCTGATGTCGACAAGGAGCGATCCGTCAAAGGAGGGCCTTAATGAATCCCACATCAGTGACACGAAACGGAGCTAGTGATTGTGATGAGGTGAAAACAAACTGTGATGTATGATTTAGGGTGGCGGTCATGAAATGGATGAAGGACAATGTATGGCAGTGGATGGGACACAGTTGACTCTTTGCAAAACAACATCTCTTGAACATATAACGACACTGATGTGATGGATCGGTAGCATTACCCCAAATGTGGATGGTGTGGCGAGGACCATGGTGATGAGACCGGTGAATGAAACAACCCAACCCGATGTGATACGGAGGACAAAGTGTCATGTTCAAGAGCGACTTGCTACCATTAAAGCTGTGAGGTTCTCCCAATTTTTCCCCAGTCATTGCTGACCAGTACCTCTTTATTTTTGTCAAGCTTGAGGAGGATAACATATGCTTGTTCTATAACCTGCCCTTCGGGCAAGCCCATCGCTATGTTTTAACGAGCCTAGCGATAGGGAAACTCGTTCTCGTCTAAAGACAAGTTTGTCGCTATTTAATGAATTTAACGAGTCTAACGACAAGGATAACTCGGTCCTTTTCATTTTTAGAGAGTCTGAAAAGGTACATAAAGTCAACTCCAGAATTCCTTTTTCATCATCTAATCCCTTAAGTCCGAAAAAGTATAAAACAATACAGAAGGGATGAGTTTTCGGTACTTTTAACGAGCTGAACAAAACAAGCGCTCGATCTTTTTGTGCAATAATCCCTCAGGTCCAAAAAGATTAAAATCTAAAGGAGGGATAGCTCTTCCTGTCGTTTAACGAGCTGGAAGGCCAAAACTCGGCAAACTTTTCATATTTTACGAGTCAGGAGAAAAGAGCTCAAAGAAGACTCGTCTTTTGAGGAACGAGTGATGAACAGGGCAGCAGCAGATTCCAGGTACAGGTTGGAATATTCCAATCACGGCAGTGTCACAAGGATGGCTTAGTGAAATCACTCTTCGCAGCTGTTCCTCAAAATGGGTAAACAATCATATGGAGATGAACAATTGGCCAAATGAACGGTGGAGGTGAGACTGCAAGAACACGACCAAGGG
Source organism: Pinus tabuliformis (assembly GCA_031772625.1). Lineage (NCBI taxonomy): Eukaryota > Viridiplantae > Streptophyta > Pinopsida > Pinales > Pinaceae > Pinus > Pinus tabuliformis. The sequence continues at coordinate 861,974,050 of CM062812.1, forward strand.
CTTTAATATGGCTGTCAAAGGTTACATTTACCAAGGTTATTTACCGGTTCATTTTTTCTGGGTGAGCTTGAACTCTAGGGGAAGATTGCTCACAACTTATGTTTATTTTTTAACGAGCATGAACTGTGTGCTAAAACTGCTCGGATCTTGCGTTTATTTTTTAACGAGCATGAACTGTGTGCTAAAACTGCTCGATTATACGAGTCATAAGATAAGAAATGTCTCCTGTGAGATAGCTATCTTTTATGGAGCTTTATCTCACGAAGCTATGCTCCGAATTTGGCAAGTTTTGATCTTTGCCCCACATCCTCTCTTCATGCAAGTTTGGAAACGACTAATCCAAAAAACAGATAAATAACCGCTCTTTGCTTGCACTCCAAAAGGTTTGCATGCCCCCAGGTATAAAATAGAATTTCAAGGCTGCCCCTCCTCTCCCTCACCTCTGCTTTTCTTTGGATGTTCCCAGCTACTTGTCATCTTGCCAATCTAATGTTAACGATACTTGTCTTCTCGTTATTCTAAGGGATCTTACGCGGTACTTGTCTTCCCATCGGCCCAACTTTTAACGAACAGCTATTTGTGACAAGAGAAGAGCACTACTCAAAGACAAAACATTAATGTTATTGAGGGAGGCTTGCCTCTTTCTGGTTACCCGAAGAATGGTTTTATTCGCTGCCGCAAATGAAACTCTTTCTTCGGCGATGTCTATCATTAGGTTACACAAGGATGGTTACAATTTGTCGCGGCAATAGAAACTCATTCTTTGGAGGCTGCCCCTACTTATCCTTTAAAACATTTGTTTTAATGGGTGAGGCTTGCCTTTTATCCAAAGACGGTTACTACTTACTGCCACAAACGGATCTCCTTCCTTGGCAGAGCCTACTTATTTAGATAAAGATGAATGACCTTTGTCAAACAAGTAACCTTGACAAAAGAATCTTGTTCCAGAACAACCCCTCTTCCATTCACGGACAGGGTACGGACTAGTCATATTCTTTCGCGGAAATTCTACCCTATACCCAAGGTTTCTTCTGCCCAAAGCAGACCAGGGTGCATGCCCCCTGGGTTCCAGTCTTATCTTTCCGAATCACTCGCACTCATCGGGAAGTAGAACCGGGGGTGGAGGCATTTCTTGAGTGAATAAGCCATTCAGGGATGGTATTTGACTATTTGCGATGCGAGATCCCGGAAATGAAAGTTGGTCTACGAGCTTGACCATCTTTCCTTCGTGTGGAAAACACATTACTCTAAAGAGTGAGGAGACTATAGCTCCCATGCAATATATATAGTCCTGTCCAAGGAGTAGGTTATAATCCAATGGGTCCTTGGACGACCATGACGTTCATATGAACTGTCTTCTTCCTCAATGTAATCGGAACATTGGGGAGGATCCCTAAAGGGCGACTGGTTCCTTTATCAAAACTTGATAGATTTCTCATCTCAGGTAAAAGCGCCGGGGAACCCAGTGCTTTCCAAGCAATAGAGGAAAGGATACTCACGGATGCCCCTTCATCAATGATAGTTCCAGCCATTACCATTCTATAGATTTGGACAATGATTCTGAATGGTATATTGGCTGGTAACCGGGGTCTGCCTAGTTGGTTCCAATCAAAGGACACAACCAGGTTGCTTGGTGGTGGGACCGAATACACGGCCGGATACGACCCTGACGATGTTCCTTCCTGCGACAAAGGAATGGGCGCATTGCCCTAATGCTCATCAGAGTCTGTGTTGATGAAAAGAATCTGGATGGTGTCATCCTTATTCTCTTCAGTGAGGGTGTCATTCGAAGATGAATCTTCAACGACGGTGTCATTTGAGGATGAAACCTCTGAAGGAAGAACCGGGTCAACTGCCGTTTCGACCTTTAGACTTTCGTCTGGTCTGGATTCAGTAGGTTCATTCTCAATGACCGACACTTCAGCTGACCACTTGATCGGGCCAGCTGGATTTTCAACTATCGAGGGACTTGGCACGAGTTTTTGGTATCCAGGAGGAAGTCGTAACGGTGAAACCGGACGATCTTCCAAAACTCTCTTCGCCTCATCTAAGAATGGACAACGGTGGATGGCATGATCGCCTTCACACAGCATGCAGGGTGATCTTGGTCTCCCTTTTCGTCCTTCACTCTCGCTAGTTGACGGACTGCAATCAACATGACTACCAGAGGTTGATGCTACCGGATTGTGCATCCTGGGGGACCAGTCCCTTAGTATCAGGGGAATACAAGGACAATCACGGTGGAAGTGGGTCCCTTTGCAAATGACACATGGCGATTTAGGCCTGGTCGGTGCAGTGTGTGGATTTTTGTCAGATGTCTTTTGCTTGCCCCCAGTCGCCTTCGCCTTAGGCTCCTTCTGCTTCTTTTCTTTCTTCTTCTTCTCCTTCTTCTCCATGGGAGGCTGACTTCTGCCGGCTCTAACTTGTGAAGATGAAGGATCAGAGGAAGAATTGTAAGAAGTGGAAGGCTGGTGGGCAGCTCTAGACTGGTCTGACTGTTGATTCGACTGCTCAGGATTTGTGGTGGTCTGAACTACATTAGTTGAAAAGAGCCATACAGGCAGGCCAATTGTCAATCCTGGAAGTGACAATGTGGCCATATGGGGCGCACCAACATCTCCCCAAGAGGAGAAGGGACTGGGACTTCCACCAAGGTGACTTCCTTGGTTGGTGGGCTCCATACTTTTCAACTGAAAGATCAACGTGGGAATAACAGGTGATTATGTTCCGTTTAAAATTTTATTAACGACGCTTTAGACACAACTTTGCTTTTTCATGTTTTAAGAGTCGAGAAAAAGCTAAAGATGACTCTAGTCTCCTTCGATGTTTTAACGAGCCCGAAGTGACAAATGCTCGGTTGGACTTTTTCAGTTATAGAGTTTGAAAAAGGCCAAAAGAAACTGCTCTGGAGATCTAGGCAGAGGGTGTGCCAAACCTTTCACAAAACCACAGAATACGTTTTACGGTACGTGTGGTCAATCTTCGTGAATGCTGTGTTCACTGCATTGCGATCAGTAGGGCGGCCGACACGGCTTCCTAAGGATAAAGGATATATGCCTATAGGGGTCTCCCAATATATACTCGACGGTACGTGGGAGCACAAGTCCGTATTAGTGCCACCGACTCTCAGGAGGAATCACCCACCTTCTTCGAGATCAACAGTCACTACGTTTAACGACGCCGGAACACGTCTCTAGCTTAGACCTCTATGTGTTTGCGTTATGTTTCAAAGCGTTGTTAAGTAAATTGGATTTATTTTAATGTTGATCTTGCTTAGCAGTTTGCCTTTAAGGATCACCACGAGATGTATGTAACAAATTCCTGAATGCAGTCTAAGATGAGAAGCAAACTTTTCAATCTTTCAACTTTGAAAATCTTAACTACTGAGGAGAAGAAAGGCAAATCTTTTCACACAGATCATAAAGCACACACTAATGCAAAATTTCCTAAATCAGCATGCAAACAGTCAAATGCAAAATGCACAATGCATGTATTTTCTTTTCCCTTTCTTAATGTTGATGTATTACAAAAAGAAAGTTGTTATATAACTTTGATTTCGATTTCAAGCGAAAGTAAACAAGCTAGTCCAAAATCAAAAGACACCTTAAGATTTACTTGTTTAAACTCTGGAAATGCATGAAATCAAACCATAATGACGAAAGCAAAAAGACTAATTAGCTATGGACAGCAAACAAGCTAACTCTTTAGACCAGCAAAATGCCTAACACAGGTTCAGATCTAAGAGGCCAAAGCAAGACTAGTTCACTTTCGTTATGGGAAATTGTAAATGATGTAAGAAATACAAAAGAACAAGTACAATTTCGTTATATAACAGAGGCGGAATGATGGCAAGTAAGGTTGGTTTCAGAACAGGTACAAGACTGGTAACTGGCTGCAAAATCTATAGTGAAAACAGGCAAGAAAAAGGGAGGAAACCCCAAATGCACAAGGCAGAATTGGGCCAACGCAGGTGCTGCACAACCAATCTGGCTCTCAGCGCAGGTAGCCCCTTCGGGACCTGCGTTGCAAAGCAGGTAGCCTGTGTACTACCTGCTTTGGAAAACGAAAGTTACGTTTTCTCAGTTTCCGGGTCACAATTTTCTCAAAAATTCACAGTTTTTGCTCAAATCAGAAGCTATCAGTCAAGTACACACTAAGGGATGACAAAGAAGATGAAAAGCTATCACTAAGAGCTTACAAGGATCCTTGTAGATCAGCTCTTCAAATCATGAACATGCTCAGAAATGAGCTAGAGTAGCTGCCCTCTACTTCGCTTTTGATATAGTCAAAAGCTTTTCGATTTGGTACTCTTTTGTTCAGGAAATGAATAGCAAAATACTACAAACAATCAAACAGATACGATCCCCAGTGGAGTCGCCAGTTTGTTGTAGGGAAAAGTATCCGATTCGGATGACCCTATCCCACTCTAAGGGTGATAGTACCTCAGCAACAACTGTAAACAAAACTACTTAAGGTTTACTTCTTTATGAAAGCAAGAGAAAATGAAGAAATGCACTAACCGTTGCCTTGCGCTTAATATTTGCTCCAATCTCTTCTCTTTGCTGCTTGCTCCTAGCTCTTTGCTCTTTTGCTGGCCCAGCTACAATGAGATCCTGCAAAATAACAAAGAAGGAAACTACAAGAAGCATGCATTCATAACTGATTCAAGGATTAACATAAATCAAATATACAATCATCACAATACATCATTGAAACAAATGCATATAGAAGAACCTCAATAGCTTTTATTAATGGAAGAAGTAAAGTTCTGAGAAGGTTACAACCATTGAAGGCTCCAATCCAGCAACACCTCCCAGCAGAAAGAATTTCTCCTCTTCACCTCCTTCAAGCAATCACCCAATAGTTCTATAGTGAAACCAATAGCATATCATTACTTTGCACAAAATTCCAGCCTCCTGAGCTCATAGGAGAGAGCTCAATATATAGATGAATTGAGAAAGGATGAGTCAGCTTGCAACTGATGTGTAGCTGCCTTGTGTCCTCTCTCTCTTCAGTTGATCTTCAGTTCTTGAGTCCACTTGGAGAACCTTGCTTCCACTTGGAGAAACAGAGCCTCTGACTCATCACAAGGCGAAATCCCTGATCCAAGTGTCATTTTTGGAAGATTCCAGAGCAATGACTCAGTGTGCCACTTGTCCCATCTCGCTCAGCGCAGGTGGCCTTTGTTCTACCTGCTTTGCAACGCAGGTACACCATGGAGGAGTTGAGTTTTAGCGCAGAAGCCTAGTGGAGCACCTGCTTTGATTTCAGGATTGCTTGTTTTTGAGTGTTTTCAGGTGGAGAACTGATCTGAGAGCTATTGGTTTGCTGACCTTGTTCCTCTAAGGGTAGGAACATCATGTTTAGGGACTTTGGATCCCTTGGATTATTGACAATTCATGCCTGATGCTGCAAGGGACAAAATTGTCTATAACATACATTCAAAAGGACATGTTCACCAACGGACAAATGAATGAAGCATGTGAAGTAGACGAATGTGACGAACATACACCTTCATGAACAGATGAGCCTATCAAGCCTTCCAACATGCAAGCAAGGAACAACATGCTAAAGCTTCATCAAGCGATCCAAGTACCATCGAAGACTCTGTGCACTTCTCCATGCAGAGATGAAGCTATGATACACCATGAAGACATCCATCACTCAACAACATTGTAGCTCGACATGCACTCCAGCAGCAGCATAATTGTACCATCGTTCTCATGTCAAGTCATGATTCATGTCGCCCACATCTCGACCATGGGCTTGTTGTCAATCAATGTGATGTAACATGGAAGTCCAGGAGACCCACTTGTTGAACGTAGAGTGATGTAAGTCAAAAATTCTTGGAAGTCGAACGGTCATGAGAGTATTTGAATAGCCACAAGGTTCAGTTTCACCCTTGGGTGAATGGTTTCACTTTCACCATAGTAGTGAAGTCTTTGGCGATGCCATTTGGGTCATACTTTCTTCCTGGGAATGTAGCCAATTTCGAAGATTTCATAATCTCTGCTTCCTTGCATGCATGTTCAAAATCGTGTAGTGCAAATGCACTGCATTGTAACTGAAATGTAGGCCAACCAACATTTTTCTGTTCCGTCAATCCTTTACTCAACCCACCTTCTTTTGATGTTTGGTAGGCTATCTCCCTAGCCATTAAATTATCGAGGACATAGTATGGGAGGACATGCGGTGAAGACATGCTCCCAAATAATCTGATATATGTAAATGTCTCCTCCCGAAACCATCTGGCTACAGGTAGGATATCTACTTCAGCTTCTCTAGAAAATATAGGGGCATTATTGTTGTAGACCTGTTTGTGAATAGGCAACATAATTCCTTGACAAATTCTATAAAAATTGGGGCGAAACTGAGATTCCCACATACTCTTATGATATATATGGATAGGAAGCGGGTCTTGGACAGTCCACTTCCATCCCATGATAGGAAATTTGGAACCAAAACAGATAGCGTCCATTATATAGGCACTCATGAAAAATGGAGGGTAAACCCTAGAAGACATACTCCTCTTTCTCCTATACTCCATTATGGCTTTCGCCAAATTATCAGAAAAAATTTGGGCCCAATTCATTATTGTTGCATTTACAGCTGCTTCTATTCATGGCAGCCATTCTAGGGGAAATTTAGTACTATCGAGCTTGCAAAACATTCTACATAGCATGGATGCTGCTAAACTATGAGGGTGAGAGATAGATGTTGTAGAATACATACCTGTTTTATCCCTTTTGATATTGCCTTCGTTTTCAGTCCAGGTTCATGTGACATCTACTGGGTCTTCATTCTCCTTAGAAACTTTCTCGAGGAACTGTTTATTGTAAAGATTTTGTGGCTCCAGTAGGTTATACATAAGTTGCAGACTGTCTAGTGAAAAGGATCTCATAACCTCATTTCTGTTATTCTTGAATTCTCTGTCCAAGACATCCACCTGATCAATTATCCACTTAACCATATCTGTATATGGAATTATCTTTAGCCTCACGGTGCAAAAATGAGCATGTTGTTTTGAAGAAGGAGGCATCAGAGGAAATATGACCATTAGTTGTGGCCTTTGTTACCAGAGGTCTTGGTTTCTCTTCTTCTAATAAATCACACATGGACTCCCATGTTGAGGTTCGTATGTCTTTACTGCATGTAGTGTTAGAGAACAGAGGGATCATTTCTGATTTTTTAGACGTGACTGCCTTCCCCTCTTCTCCATTGCTCCCAACAACTCTTGTTGTGGATTATTCCTGAAAATGGAGTGAAGCAAAAGCTATCGGATAGACACAAGTAAAAATGAACATAATAATGAACGATACATATGATTTTGAAAAGGTGGCAAGAAATGAGTTTTTATTAAATGCAAGTGAGAAGATATCGTATCACATTGAACAACTTTTCAAATGTAAATTCCATTAACCCGTACTAAATGCCCACTAATGGTTTCTTATCCATAGCTTTATTGCTCATTAATGTTTTGCATCATAATTCCGGAAAGAAACTTATTAGGGTGGTGATATTTTTATCTATGAAAATGTTTATTTTGCAATTTGCAATGCAATATTGCAGATCACATTCTCGCATTTCGTGTGTGCACTTTCTTTCCCATTCCTTTGGTTTCTGCAAAATGCGATATGCAGGGCATTCTTTATTAGTTTTCAAAGCATAGTTTATTTGATAGGGTTTTCTTTGTAAAGCCTTTCTTCTTCGTGCAGCAGACTTGAGTGTTTTTATAACATAATTGGCAATCGGGTCTGGGGTCCCATCGCATTTCACAATATCGTAGGGTTGATAAGTTTTCGGATCTTTCTTAAGGGTTTCCAATGCAATGCGATAAGGGTGAACGCATCATCGCAATATCACATTTCACATGGTTAAAGATACTTTGTGAAGGTGCTTTCTTTGCAAGTAAAGATATGCGATGTGGGCCTTACTTAAATAAGAAACATTTTTGGGACCTAGTTCAAAATCAAAAGTCTAATGGTTTCAAGGTTAAGCGCGGTAATCCCTTTGGATTTCTTTTCTACGCGTTTTGGTCGTTAACAGGTCTTTTGACACGCTTGATCATGTGATATCTGAATAGGCAAGCATCTGCTATCTTTTCATAGGGTTTCATCTTGATATCTTGCTTTATTCCAAAAAAAATAACAAGAAAAATGTCTAAATCTTAGATTTATTTTTTGGAAGGAATTTGTAAGGGTCCCCATTTATTAATAGAATATTAGCTATTATGTTAATAAATGGTGGGGTTGTTGAACAACACAATAGGTTGCGATATCTATGCCACTTTTTCAAGCAAGCTTCTAGAACACTATCTACCTATAACTTTCTAGAAACATAACTACGATTATAACAATACCAACCATTCTGAAATTGAGAAAGATCTTGACCTAGACATGCCTAATACATGAGAATCATTTCGTCAAACATATGATGAACATAGGAGTTATAGGTCATGAATGCATATCTGATCATAAACTTTTCAAATTCATCTGAGAATCACCAAGAAGGCTCTATTCCCTCTCAAACTATCTACAAAAACACTTGTTAGCCCATTCATTCATAAACTATTCAATAAATTATCAAATCATGAGCAAGAGCCATAGCTAGAGAATATCATAGAATCATGCATATAACCAAAATAGAAATCATGACCAATAAACCTTAAGATCAACATGATAATCAGTAGAAGTGCTTATAGATCACAATGGAAAAATAACTCATATTAACATAAACAAATGCCAACCAAGTCAGGGAATTCCACATACCACCCAACCATAGATTAGCTGAACCAAAATGTTTCTTTTAGCGAATAAACCCCACACCATATTCTAAGCATGAATGTGGGACCATATGGGTTAAACCAAAATAAAAAGAAGTTAGGGCTTCCAGAGACCAAACTAACTCAACCCTCAACCACAATGGTTTCACCTAACTGACCTAGAAATCACTAATACCAAACTAGATTGGTCTCTACCCAAGTTGTCCAAGACTCCAAGGAATACTAACCCAGCCCACAACCTTCAGGGGACCCAAACTATTGTAGGGCTCTAGAGATAGACCATCTTAACCCATAGCTTCTAATGCACCCAAGTTGTTCCAGGGCTCCAGAGAATCTATCCCAACCCACAGCCTCTAGGGATCCTCAGAACTAGTCGAAAATAAAAACATGGAACCCAATACATCATGGCTATCCAAGAGATGGAAAGGTAAAGTTTAAACCATGTTCAATCTAAGAAAATATCCAGGTCAATTACAACACATAACCAAGGAACCACATACATATACCATGCATCCTAAAACGAACAAGGATATCACACATGCAACCTATTACCTGCAAAGTGATCATGTTGTAATTGATGATCCAACTGTCTCCCTTGCCTTCCTTTGCTTGCTTGCCTTCCTCCAAATCCAAGTGAATTATAGAGTTCTCCAAGAATTCTCTAAGTGTGCAAGAGTGTATGATAGAATGAGAGCGTGGAAGGAGAGAATGAAAAATGAACTGACAAAAGTTGTAATGACCAAAAGTTGTGAATTGTTTCTCTTATGCCTTTTTATTATTAATGTATAGTCTCTTCCTTTCCATTTTTATTTTTTCTTTCATTTTCCTTCATTTCCTCTCTAATTTCCCTTGCATGCATATTTGTGTCACTTCACCTTCCTTTTCTCTTATTTTCCTTTATTCCTCATAATTTAATGCCAAATATTGCCTCTTTGCCTTTGCCAATTTACATAACCATTAATAAACAAAAGTGATTCCCACTATAATGTTTTCCCACCATTCACCTTGGAATACACGTCCCATGACCTTGGTCTTGTTTTATTTACATGGAAAATCAACCAGGAGGTGTTACAATACTCATTATAGTACTTACACCCACTCCACTATCTAGATTCATTACACCTTTGTGGGCCAGAGAGTTCCATATCTGAGAATTGTTTTAGAGTTATACCTCAATGTATCCTAAATGATTAGGGTCTAATTCTTTTGTGATGTGTTCTATGTACTCTTCTTCTTGTTCTTTTAACTTGAAAAACTTGTTTTCATATGCAATGATCATGATAAAAATTAAATGCCAACAAACTCAAACACTTCGCAAAACAAGGAACAAAATACATTATTTGCAGGGGAAGTAGAACCTACCACTTATGGAAAAGATACCCAACATATCCATAGTATGGCCACAAAGGCAGAGATAGTTTGACGTGATTCATAACTTCCTTCAGGACTTGAAATTGGAAATCTTGAGGCATTCAGATCGTAGCTTAAAGGATACTTCCACATCGATCTATTGTAGTGGCTACAACCACCCTCCAAAATTTTGGCCTCCACCAATTTCGGAGCCTCCCTTGAAGAGTTCACTTGATGACTGCACACACTCAGGTTCACTCCGTGAGCTCACATGAGTCCTTACATCTGCCTTGCTTGTTCATTACATTCAAGTCTCTCCATGCTGATGTCTAAGTCATGCTTGTGACCATGTTCTGGTTATGCTTAAAGTCTTCACTTCGTATGTGCTTGTTGTATTCGCTATGAAAGCATCTGTCGCACTCACACACGGAGTCACATTCACTATTGTGCAAGCGTCATCTCAATCAATGAACGAGAAATCATGAGTGTCATGCTTGTTGCTTGCATCGTCAGTCAGTCTTGTTGAACATATGTGTCTGGATGGTTTGGTCTTTTCATCATCAAGTTAGGCGAGTGTGTGTCATATGATCACATATGCATCTTTCGATTGTTCACACACTTCGCCATTTTTGCTGAAGGTTCTAATGACCTGACTCCCCTCTGATAATTGAACCATCACCCTGCCATCGACTCAATCAACTATCAACCGGAACAATGCAGAAGCACCAAGCTAGTCTTTTCAAGTTTCATTTCCCGCAAGCAATCCAATCAACTCTCATGCTAGTCACCCGGACAGTCAGACCCGATAGTCACCCCATCACTGACTCCCCTCAAAAATTGCGCAGAGGCCATTGACCTCACCTGCTCAAATGACTGAGAAAATTGCACATACAGGCCAAACAGATACCAAGTGCCCATCCCTGTCTCCCTAAGAAAATCATGCAATTTTCACAGTCAGTCATCCTGATAGTCGACCAACTGTTCATATCAGAAATTGCATAGTGTTCATGAGCAGGCCTTCCACTACCCATCAGTTAGCTCAGATTAGAAATTGTGAAGAGATGATCAGCAGGCTGACCTCCCGGCCTCAGTGTTGTTTTCCTCGCGAGTAGCCCCTAGCAACAGATTGCCAGTTCCCTCTGGGGATTGCGTAGTTTCTGCTGCCAGTCTCCCTCTGGGGATTGCGCAGTTTCTGCTGCAAGTCTCCCAAGAAGCCAACTAGAATTTCCCTCTGGGAATTGCGCAGCTATGGCTGCAAGTGACCCTAGTAGCCAACTGGCAGTTCCCTCTTGGAATTGCACAGTTTTGGCTGCTAGCAACCTGGGCAGTTCCCCAGAAAAATTATGCAATCCTTGCCTACTGACCCTTCATGCAGCTCGGGTCGTTCCTTTGGAAAATTTCGTAAATTTGGTTGTCAAGCCCCATTGCCCGTTCGTTCTGAAAAATGCATAGAGCATTCCTGCCTTGCCTTTCAGTAGCCTGAACTATTCCTCCCAAAATTTGTGCAATTTTTGCTCCCAGTCGAGCCATAACTTGCAAATAATCACTGTCGACTCAAATTGCATGTCTCCATCTCTAAGTGACTCTTGCACAATTTTCATTAGCAGTTGCCAGAGCCATCATCCCACATCATAGCCTTACTGCCTCTCTCGGTCACCTGCATCAGAATGACCATGTGTCATGGGAGACTAGGAGGTTTTGTATTTGATGTCATCTCGTCATGAGTGGCTGCAAGTACAAGTACACCAACCAACATTGAAAGACGATGAACGGGATGAACGAAGGGGGCACATGCAGAAGGACAGGTTCACCAATGGATGAATGAATGAAGCAAACGAATGTGATGAACATGCACCTTCACGAACAAATGAGCCTGTCAAGCCTTCTAGCATGCAAGCAAGGAACAACATGTTAAAGCTTCATCAAGCGAACCAAGTACCATCGAAGACTCCGTGCACTTCACCATGCGGAGCTGAAGCTATGATACACCATGAAGGCATCCATCACTCAACAACACTGTAGCTCGACATGCACTTCAGCAGTATCATGAGTGTACTAGCATTGTCGAGTCAAGTCATGAGTCATGTCACCCACATCTCCACCATGGGCTTGTTTTCAATCAATGCGATGTAACGTGCAAGTCCAAGAGACCCACTTGTTGAACATAGAGTCATGTAAGTCAAAAAGTCATGGAATTCAAATGATCATGAGGGTATTTGAATAGCCATAAGGGTCAGTTTCAGACTTGGCTATAAATACCCCCTCATTTGTACATGAAAGGACTTTTTCACCTTAGCTCCTCCCACGTAGCCAAGAGAGTCTGTAATCTTTTCTTTGAGGAGTAAGTAGGGCTCCAATGCCTCGCTGATGGGGTTAGTGATATATGGTGTAACAATGTGTCTCGGAACTTTCTCTTAATTGAGAAGCCTGTTAACAGGTTAACACATTTTCACACATGTATTGTATTTGTTGTGAGACTTATCTTTAACACTTGTAATGCATGTTGCTTTAACTTGTGTTCTACATCTGAACTGATTCATTTGTTGTAATGCATAATCTATTAATGGAAATGTGTTGTATATGCTGTTAATGTTGTCCCGTCCATGTTGACTGCTCTGCCAGACATCAGACAGACCTTTCACATGAACCTTTTTGTAACAACCATTGCACTCATTCAAACTGATCCGTGAATGTTGTACATGTTATCTTACCTTGTATGTTTTGACTTCCGCATCTGAGTGGACTGCTCCATCGGAAGCTGTGTATGTCCTTTTGTGTTGTGTGCTCCTAGCTGAGTTGGGACTGATCCATTTCAACCTGAAACTCACCTTCACCTTCTTCCCTTCACAATGAAAGAACCATTGGCACAAGTACACTTACACTCACCAGGCACGTGAACGTCACTTCTCGAAGACAAAGCAAACCACTCTTGTATGCTGACAAGAAAGAGTTGAGGCAAATCCTTAAGACAATGGGAACCGGGCCATCATACTGGATGGGATTCCCACACCAAATAGTGTGAGGTCTAGTTGGGACTTCATACCGCGGTGATTCCTGAATGTTGGTAGGTCCAGCACTATCAACATTTCTAGCACTAGAAGGAGGGCAGCCAGTTGTACATGGTTGAAATTCCCCTCACACTCACTCATCAACCATCTGGTCAAGGTAGTAACTCGCACCCCCTCTCTCATAACTCTGTAGTTGGTTACTCCTCACCTCCCAGAATTGAACACGAGATTTCATATCAACACCTTCACTCTATCTGTCCCATCACTCGCCAGTTCACAAAAGTAGTCAGACTGATCCCAGGCATACAACATCTTCCACACACATCTAAGAAGCCAAAAGCCACTCCCACAGGAGTTGTTGTATCATCGATGGAAGAAGAAGTCCTTTCCACTCTTGAAGGTTTGGAAGAAGCTATTGAAGATGAAGAGGAACCTCCAATCTTCCTTGAGGATGAACAAGGCACTCTTGTGATCTTGGGATCGAACTCCAGTATAGGAGGAAGAGGGGAAGGTAGCGCAAGAGGAGCTAGAGACGAACCGATAGACTTAGACCCAGAACCATCAGACTCCGAGGGAGAGGAAGAGGACAAAGAAGTTGAAGAGATGGCTGCCCAAAATCTTGAATGGATTACTCAGGGGCCATTGGCTCTCCCGGTTGTTTTCCACAAGATGCCGAAGCGAGCAGAGAGAATGAACATCAAGTTTAACCTTGACAATGTGGTGAAGGAAGAAGACCACTTAGACAACTTCTACCTACAACTGCAAACCCTTGAGGTACGTTATGACGATGTAGCATGTAGATTGTTTCCATGTACCTTGGACGGCCACGTAGCTGCTTGGTATCACAGCCTTCCACCCAACTCCATACAGAGTTGGGGTTCTTTCAAACATATGTTCCTTGAAAACTTTACTGATGACAAGACCCCAACCATGCTACTCAAAGAATTGGGAAGCCTCAAGATGGAGGGAAAAGGGAAAGTGAAAAACTTCAATCAGAGGTTTGTGCGTATTTTCAAAAAGTTTGCAGCAAACACTAAGCCTCATGACTCCATCACTGTCGATTATTACACGTTTGCACTGCCTACCACCATTGCGCAGTTCGTCAAGCGAGCTGTGAAGCCAACACTTTTAGAAAGTTGCGAAGAGGCTATTGTTGTTGAAAAGGACTTGCGCTCCATTGGATTCATCAAGGATGACGAATCAATGAAAGACTCTAAGGATGCGAGCAAAAATCCCCAAGAAACAGTGAGCAAGGGTAGAGACAAGGAAAAAACTGATATTGAGACCTTCACTTTCCTTGTCAAGAACTTAACCACTGAAATTTCCGAACTCAAGAAACGGAAGATGGACACACTCGCGAGCAGTCATCCACCCAGACAGAGACAGGCAAGCAATTCATCAACCAGCTCATCAAGCAACAACCGTTTCAGTTCCAAATTTGTGCAGAAGCCTGTGTTCTAACTTGATCAGTGTTTTGATCCTATTTTTTGTTCCTTCCACGAAGAGTTTCATCTCAAGAACTCTTGTTCAGATTGGAAGCAAGTTGTTACGTCTGTCTGCAGTCATACACTCGATGTGGATGGCGACATACAAGAGTATCCAAAAGACACTGATGATAATGAAGAGGTTGTACTTGATGAAGCACCAAGTTATGGGCACCTAGTGAACACATATCAGTGCTTGCAAGTAATCTCGAAGACGAACACCAAGAAGCAGCCCCAAAAACAAAATGATCGTTACAATCTTAGAAGTAATGGGGCTCTCACTACACTTGGGGAAATGCAAGAGAAAGTGATACAACTAATAAAGAAGGTTGATCCACTTGCTGCCTCCAAGCAACAAATACAAAGAAAGTCTGGCAAGACAACGAAGGATAAGAATACATCCATGAGCAACAAGTTGCGGAACACTCTGCCGAACAACACGAACATCTGTTCCACCCCACACGCCTTGGTGAGTCTACCACCTCTGGATTACAACATAGTCGATGACATGAAGAAAACTCGAGTGAACATTAGTTTGTTTGAGTTAGCCAAAGTCCAGAGTCAGCAAGATATTCTGTTGCGCGCATTAGGACAAACAACAACAGACAGCGCAGCCTCCACTAGCAAGGGAGAAATCACACCTCCCAGATCACTATCTACTGTGCTCAATACACTCCATATGGAAGAGGAAAACTCAGGCTTCCCCCCATCCCTACTTTCATTCGAAGTTTTCAACTACAATGTTCACAATTTCTTGGTTGATTCTGGTGCAGTAGCCAATGTCATGCCTCTCTCCATTGCTAAGAAGATTAATGCAGAATGGATCAAAACATCTGCGAGAATCATCCAACTTGATAGAACATCAGTACCAGCCATTAGTTAACTTTGAGATGTGATCATCCGATTATCTCATGACAGTCGAGTTCACCAATGCATCAGCATAGTTGTTGTGAACATACCAGAAGCATATGGCCTGCTACTCAAGAGAGAGTGGTCTAGCAAGCGAGATGGATATTTTGCTAGGGACTAGTCTCACATGTGGCTTTTGTACAAGGGTAGATGAAACCAAATATGAGTGTTATCCGAGAGGTATATGAAACATAATATGACTCCACTTAACGGCGAGAATGAACCGTTGGCCTTCACAGAACTCATGTTTGGCAGCTGCCTCCTAGAAAAGACATTTGAGTGTTATCTTCCATGGCTAGCTCCAACCTCATTAGACAAGTAGTTGGGACTCCTTCCTCACCCAACTAATGATAATGAAACTTGTACAGTTTGTTTTTTCAATAGTAGCAGTAGTAGCAACAGTACTAGTACGCCAAATGGTCCATGTACAGACAAGCTGTGGGCTATCAGCCTTGACAAGTCAGGGACACATGATGGCCCAAAGACCGAGTGTATCTCAGTCATCCAAAACAATGGAAAATGCATGATTTCGATCTTTCTGAAGTTCGAAGGCACAAACAACAATGCTGAGTATGAAGCACTCATACTGAGCACACAAAAGACCAACACTACAAATGAACAAAGCAACCTGGGAACCCACCACGATCTGAATATGGCTAATCTCAGTATAAGCTACACACTACAGTAGCGACAAATTGTTGACCACTTGATCGAATAGTATTGGGATGGGTCTACACGAGTAGATGTTGACCTAAGTACACACTTCACACGAGCAATCCAACATGAGATTCCAGGTAAAGGAGGAGACAAGCTATTGCATCAAGGAACGGGTAACACATACATGTTGTTTGCACTCCTTTCACCGAAAAGATTGACTAACAGTTTAAGTGTTTGGATTAATTGCAAATTTCATCATCATACTTGGTTTTCTAATGTAAATCCTGCACATAAGAAATCTCGGAAAATTCGCTTACACATTGACTTCAAAAACTTTAATCCTTCTTGGAATAAAAATAACTACCCCGTTCCATCATCCGAGCCCATGTTGCACACAGTACCTCAAATAGTGGTGTTTTGTTCACTTGAAGGTTTTCTGGAATGCCACCAAGTTCTGATAGCGGAGCCTAATGGACTTTCACTGATCTACGAGAAGCTTGGCCCACACACGTATCATTTGCAATCACTGGGCAGGAGGATTGATAACCTTCCTTCCAATGGCCAAGATCTAAAACATTATTTTCAATAGTTTGGGTCGCACCCGTGCCATGTACATAGTTTGCTTGCTGCTTGTTGATTCATTTGGTTTGTTTTTCTTATGATCTTTTCTTTCGCTTTATTTGATTTTGCTTACTATTTTTCTCCACGTTCATTTTATTTGTTTGATATATTACTATTTTTGTTTTCGGAAATAATTGCTGCCAAATTCTACGTTTTGGCTTTTGAATAGAGTATGTGGCTGAAATTTGAAGAGACTTGTGACACTGCAGCACTTGGCCGGTCTTTTGTATGTTTTCTCTGTGCTTGGTTAAAACCTTCGGCTGATGAAGTCCTAACGGAAAATATGAACTGTCTGTAAGCGAAGCTTTGGACCAACTGTGAACCTGTGTCCACACTGGGAAGTCCCATGCCTGTACTCATCCTTCTGCTCTGCGTGTTTAAGCTAATCCAACTAGTAGAAACGGAGAAGGGGGAAATCTAAACGAGCAAACCTATGTCAGAGGTCTTACATGCTTCTCTGAAGGAACAACCTCTTTTTCTCTCAATTATTTGGGATCCCTCTTCCACCCCAAAAATAAATAAGTTCCTATGCACAGTCTGTTATAGACATTTTTGGGCACTGCAACCCCAATCATAAATTTCCATAAACTAAAGGCTCCTGAGTCCCTAAAGGTGTTGTTCCAACCCCTAAAAGAACAAGGTCAACTAATTACAGCATCTCCCAAAAGTTCTCCATGAAAAACTACTTAGAACTGGTCAAAACTAGACCATTTCACCTGCCCCATGGTCAAAGTGCATTGCATCCCACCTGAATACACAGAGTAGGTATGATGCATGTTGAAAAACCCTTCTATGGGGTGCGATGGGCGAGAGTGGACAAATGGCAGGGTCAATCCGCTAGGTGGAGGAGAATGGAATCTTCCAGAAACTTCTCCTGTGACATTTGCCTCTCTGCATTCGACCAGGGATGAGTAAGAGATCATCAATCTCCAAGTGGAATCAAGAACTATCAGAGAGAGGACAATAATCAAATCTCAAAAGCTGACTCATTCCCCTTGCAAACATCTATATATGGATCTCTCATCCCAGAGATCTAGAGGCTGGAATTTTGTATCTTGTAAGGAAGTGCTATTGGTTTCTGGGTGCAATATCATAGTGTTGGGTGATCTAAGCTTTTCATGAGGTGAAGAAGGGCTTTCTTGCTGAGAGGATGATGCTGGGTCAGAACAATTGGTTGTAATCCTCTTTGCTCTTTCTTAATTATCAATAAAGCTATTCAAGTTTTCCTCCACATTCTTGTATGATTGATGATTTATGCATTTGTGTGGTTAATATACATCTGGTCCTATATTGTTTATGATAATAGATCTATGTTCTTGGATAGTGTTATGCTGCTTTGATTCTACAGGTACTCTTTGAAGCTGGGTAGACAAGGAAGCAAGTAGCAAAGACCTATCAGAAGAGAGAGGAATCAAGCAAGGAACCAAGTGCAAGACAGAGGTTGGTCTCCTTATTCTTCTCTTATCTATTTCTCATAAAGGAAAACGAAAGTAGTTTTTAGTTTGTTTGTTTCTAAGGTAGCTACCAGCCTTAGTGGGACTAGCAGCTCTGCATAGACACTAGTTTTCCCGATAACAAAATGGCGACTCCGCTGGGGAGCGAATAGATTGTTTGTTTATCTACATTTGTTTACTTTATAAACTTACAGACGGAGCCTGAAGTCAAGCCAGCTAGCCTTCGAACTGCATTTGTTATGCAAGTGCAAAGTAGATCAATGCTGCTTCAGTCTATCTCCGGGTTTTGTTTATGAATTAAACGATTGATTTACAAGCTCTCTAATTGCCCTCGTGGTGGCTCTAGTAACCTCTTTAGATCTACCCCTGTGATTGATTTACTGATTACCACTTACTCGGCCTAAATCCCTGAACTGAACTGCAAACTGTGACCCAGAACCCAGTCAAAGTCTCGTCCCTAGTCCAGCGCACTGTCTGTTCTGTGAACTCCAAATGCATCGCACTTCCCGAGTGTAGTAGGTGCGTTGCATTTCAGTTTCACTATGTTACAGGTGTGCTGATCAGACAAGGCCTTGTTCCTAAATTTTGGTTTCTGTGTTCATGCTTTTCAGCTCTATTCAGGAGTTTTGCTGCCTGTAGTCAGTACACCTCTGTTTGAAACCCCTTTCCTTGCTATTATTCCTCCTCCATTGTGCAAAGAACTGTAAATTTTTTTATGTATTTTTGAGTCATTTTTAGTTCTCCTTTACAAAGAAGTAGCGTAATTGTACTGTCGTTTCTTGATTTGAAAGTGTCGCAAGTGTCATTTTCAGTCATAGAAGAGAATCTGATTGTTCTTGATAGTCGATTACACTGTTACTCTTGTATTTGATTTGAATTAGTAGTTTTTCAAGTGTCGAAAGCAAATTTTCAATTCCAAATAACAAAGTGTTGTCATTGTCCTCATTTTGTTTTGAAAAGAAACTTGTTAGTAATTGTAGCTTTGAAAAATAATTCAGATTTGCGCTTTTCTTTCTTTTTATCATTCACACATTAAGAAAGCTGAAAACAAATACATGCATGTGCATTTGCATTTATACTGTTTGTTGGTTTGATTTAGGACAATGCATATAGTGTGTGCTCTCTGCTCTTTGTTGAAAGAAAATCATCTCTCTTTCCTTAGTAGCTAGGATTTTCATTGCAAAAAGAAGATTAAACGACTGTTTATCATCTTAGATTGCATTTTAGGAAGTGTACATCTACATCACATGGTGAACCTGAAAGGCAAATTTCTTAAGCAAGATCAACTATAAAATAAATTTAATGAATCTAAAAACGCTTTGGAACCTAACGCATAACATCTAGAAGTCTAGGCTAGAGATGTATTCCGGCATTGTAAAGCCTGGTAACTGTTGTTTTCACTATTGGTTGGGTGATTCCTCCACTTTGAGACGACAAGTGCTAGTACGGACTTGTGCTCCCACATACCATTGAGTATATTTTGGGAGACCATGTTAGGATATTCCGACACATAGGAAATAGTTAAGTACAACTTGGTCTAGTATAGAGTTAGGTATAGAGTTAGGTAAAGTGTGTTTCTTTACCTTGTACATTTTGTAACTTACAATCCGATGGTCACGATATGTAGTGATCTGACGGTTCATTCTCTCCTCGATATTACCAACACTTGATCTGTGGCTTGACACCCGATTGGTCCATGATTTCTATTTAAAGCGCATGGAGGGTCATTTGTAGGGTAATCCGTCTATGAGAGAAGCATATGTAAGTTTTCATTATTTTATTAATAAATTGCCTGAAGTGGCCGCGTTGGCTCAGGCCGTGGATTGTTTCCCTCTTTGAGGGTTTTAACGACGTCAAAAATACTGGTGTATTTATCTGCAATCTGGTTGTGAGTGGTGTCCTTTGGTGTTCTGTCTGAGGAACTTACGCTGTAAATTCCTACATGGTATCAGAGCTATTTGAGGGCCGCGTTCGTTGGTGATCCAAATCTGAAGCTGGTAGAACTGCATCCGACTGTTGTTTCCCAGATCTACTGTTTCTAACTACTTTCGAGCCAAGAGGACTACTCTATTGTGTTGGGAGCATCTATTCCAGTGAGGAACCCCTTTTGTTTCACGCGAAAAGGTTTCCGGTAGCCCTAGCTACCTCATTTTTAAGATCTGGAGGTATATAGTGTTTATTTGCAGTTTACAGTTATTTTCTCTCTGTTTATTTCGGTTTCGGTTTATCTAGCCTTTTTTATTACCGGATCTATACCTTTCATTTCTACGTATGCTCTTTGCCCTGCGACTCTGTGCGATCTGGGCAAATCAAAAACAGAAAGGAAGGATTTTTCTCATGCGTATGCTCTTTTCCCTACGCTTTAGTGTGATCTGGTTGTGAGCGGTGTCCTTTGGTGTTCTGTCTGAGGAACTTATCAACAAAATGATAAGAAAAATAAAAACAAAGGGAAGAAGACTAATAAACATTGCAACTTTTGTAATCGAGATGGCCACTTAGAATCCAAATGCTTTAAGAAGATGGAAGCCTTGGAAGCAGCGATGAAGAAACATAACATCCATTTGGAGAAATCTTCAACTTCAACTTCATCTTCAGGAATGGCACTTTCTGCATGTGGTTGTCAAGCATCTTGGTCTGGCTATGCACTAAATGTATCTTCTTCTTCTCATTCTTATGAGTGGCTCATTGATTCTAGAGCTTCTTATCACATGGCCAAAAACAAAGCCATGTTTTCTTGTTTAAATGATTGTAACACCAAAAATATATATGTTGGTGGTGATAGATCTCTTAGTGTTGTAGGGACTGGAACTATTCATCTAGACAATGGTCAGTTTAATGATGTATTATGTGTTCCAACCTTATCCTGCAACCTTCTATCTGTATATCAAATAACTCATTTAGGTGAAGGTAAAATCGTTGAATTTTCACCTCATGATGTTGTAATCAAGGACCTAAGAGATCCTAAAAAGATTTTAGCTACTGGCGTTGCTGATGATTCTACAAGGTTGTATAAGTTTCACAACTTTGGGTCATCAAATCTTCCCTCAGTATTTGTTGCTCATAACGATGAAGTGAGAAAACTTTGGCATGAGTGATTTGGTCACTTAAACTATCGCTCCCTTCAGCATCTATGTAAAGAAAATATGGTGACAGGTCTTCCTATGGTATCTTGCAGAGATGGTGTTTGTTCTAGATGTGTACTCGGAAAACATCATCGGACAGTTTTGAAAAACGTGCCTCTTGGCACGCCTCAGCCTCTTTACAGCTTGTGCATAGTGATGTATGTGGTCCACTTCCAGTTGTGTCATTCTCTGGCTGCAAGTATTTCTTAACTTTCATTGATGATTTCTCCAGACACACTTGGGTATACTTCTTAAAACTCAAGAGTGAAGTATTTAACACATTTTTGGCCTTCAAGGCCTTTGTTGAAAAACAATCTGGACATCAAATTCTTAAGCTAAGATCTGATAATGGCGGAGAATATGTTAAAAACACATTCATCAACTTTTGCATTGAGAATGGAATTCAAATGCAACATACTGTTCCATATACTCCACAACAAAATGGTGTAGCTGAAAGGAAGAATCGCACCTTAAAGGAAATGGCTAATTGTATGCTACAATCTAAAGGACTTGGTATTAGTTTTTGGGCAGAAGCAATTAACTGTGCAAATTACATAATAAATCGCACTCCTACTAATGCTTTAAAGAATATCACTCCAGAGGAAGCATGGAGCTCAATCAAACCAGATGTAAGTCACTTTCGTGTTTTTGGAAGTGAAGCGTGGGCCCATATTCCAGATGAAAAGCATAAAGCTTTAGAACCTAAGAGTGAAAAATGTACTTTTGTTGGATATTCTGAAAGATGTCAAAGGCTATAGACTTATTCCATTTAAGTCCAAAAGTGTTATCATTAGAAGAGATGTAAAATTTGATGAAAATATATTGGCCTGCGAGCCTAGTCCGGTGGATGTGCCACCTCTCCCTATCTCTTCTACTTTTGAAAACATTTCTTCTTCAGATGATGAAAGTGAGGATGAAAATCCTCCCCCACCATCTCAGGATCCTCCTTCAGCTCCTCAGCTTCCAAAATGGGTTCGTGCTACTCGAGATGCGGCAGGTGATCTTGCCGGTGATCCTACAGATCAGCGACGTACACGTTCTCAGTTCGAGAGAGCCTCTTCTTTACTGGCTCAAGCTCCAGTAAATTATGATCCTGACACCTTTGCAGAAGCTTCAGGCCATCCAGATTGGGAAGCAGCTATGAATGAAGAATATCATTCATTATTGGCAAATGATACATGGGATCTTGTTCCTCTACCAAAGAGACGAAAACTTGTTAGATGCAAATGGATTTACAGAACCAAGTATGGACCAGATGGGAAAGTTGATAAACATAAAGCTCGTCTTGTTGCTAAAGGTTTTTCACAGGTTGAAGGCATTGACTACACTGAAACCTTCTCCCCTGTTGCCAAAATGAACTCTATACGCCTTGTTCTTTCCCTTGCTGCCTCGTTCAAATGGGAAGTCCATCAGATGGATGTTAAATCTGCCTTCTTGCATGGGGACTTGCATGAAGAAACTACATGGAACAACCCATTGGCTTCATAAAAACAGACTCCAGCCTTGTATGTCAGCTTAAGAAATCCCTTTATGGTCTCAAGCAAGCTCCTTGAGCTTGGTATGCCAAAATGGATAGCTTTCTTTTAGAATCTGGCTTTTCTAGGTGTCATTCTAACAAACTGTCTACACCAAGAAAGTGGGAAAGTCTCTTATCATTCTTGTTCTTTATGTTGATGATCTTATCCTTACCGGTGGTGATCCCAACCTTATAAACCATGTGAAGTCCAACCTTAAAAGGAAATTTGAAATGACAGACTTAGGACACTTACATTATTTTCTCGGTCTTCAAGTCTTGCAATCCAAGGAGGGTATTTCCCTTTCCCAGTCCAAGTATGCCTGTGATATTCTACGCCATTTTCACATGGAAGACTGTAAGCCAGCCCCTTCTCCCTTCCAGTCCAAAGTCAAACTTTCAGTCACTTGTACTTCTCCTGAAGTTGATGCTACCTTATATCGTCAACTTGTAGGCAAACTTTTGTATCTAACCCATACTCGTCCTGACCTTTCCTTTGTTGTTGGCCTTGTTGCTCGGTTTATGCAAAACCCACGTGAAAGTCATTGGAAAGCAGCTAAAATAATACTTCGTTATGTTCGAGGTACAGTTCAGTTTGGGATTCATTACAGTGCCGAAGTAGCTCCTCTATTGGTTGGTTTCACTGATTCTGATTGGGCTGGTGACCCTGATGATCGGAAGTCTACTGCCGGTTATGTGTTCACTCTTGGTTCAGGACCTATTACATGGGCTTGCAAGAAACAAGGTGTCATTTCTCTTTCATTAGCAGAAGTAGAGTATCGTGGTGCCGTAGAAGCTAGTAAGGAAGCCTTGTGGCTTTGTCAGATCCTGTCAGAGTTTGGTTTTCAGCAGCAGCATCCAACTACACTTTGGTGTGATAATCAAAGTGCCATTCAGCTATGCAAAGATCCAGTCCAACATCAGCGCAGCAAACACATTGAACTACACATGCACTTCATCAGAAAGCTCATTCATGACCATGTTCTTGAAGTGCAATATTTTTCAACAGATGATCAAGTTGCAGACATCTTTACAAAGGCTCTCACAGAGGCGAAGTTCACTAAACTTCGATTTATGGTTGGAGTTCAGGAAGTTGCCACTAAGGGGGGATAGGCTCTATTGCCTCCTTCCTTCTCCTATTGTGTCATATTTGTAAATCCTTCAATCCTATCCCAAGTTGTTCTTAAGGGGGGATGTTAGGATATTCCGACACATAGGAAATAGTTAAGTACAACTTGGTCTAGTATAGAGTTAGGTATAGAGTTAGGTAAAGTGTGTTTCTTTACCTTGTACATTTTGTAACTTACAATCCGACGGTCACGATATGTAGTGATCCGGCGGTTCATTCTCTCCTCAGTATTACAGACACTTGATCTGTGGCTTGACACCCGATTGGTCCATCATTTCTATTTAAAGCGCATGGAGGGTCATTTGTGGGGTAATCCCTCTATGAGAGAAGCATATGTAAATTTTCATTCTTTTATTAATAAATTGCCTAAAGTGGCCGCATTGGCTCAGGCCGTGGACTGTTTCCCTCTTTGAGGGTTTTAACCACGTCAAAAATACTGGTGTATTGATCTGCGATCTGGTTGTGAGTGGTGTCCTTTGGTGTTCTGTCTGAGGAACTTACCCTGTAAATTCCTACAGACCACAATAGGCTTTATCCTTTATCCATAGGAAGCCGTGTTTGCCGCCCTATCGATCGCAATGCACTGAACACAGCATTCGGGAAGATTGACTGTCGTACCGTAAAAAGTATTCTGCAGTTTTGCGATTGGTTTGGTAATCCCTTTGTCTAGATTTCTAAAGCAGTCCCTTTCGTTCCTTTTCAGACTCCTTAATGGAAAAGGTCCATCTGAGCACTTGTCACTTCAGGCTCATTAAAAATCGAAGGAGACTAGATTCATATTTTGTTTTTTCTCGACTCTTAAAAATTGAAAAAACAAGTTGTGTCAAAGTGTCTAAAATTTATTTTAAACGGAATAAACATCACTTTTCCTACGTTGGTCTTAGGTTGAGAAAAATGGAGTCCACCAACCAAGGAGTTCCCCTTGGAGGAAATCCTAGTCCCTTCTCCTCTCGGGGAGATGTTGGTGCACCCCATATGGCCACATTGTCTCACCCAGGATTGACAATCGGCTTGCCCGTATGGCTCTTCTCAACTTCTGTCATTCAGAACACCGCGATTCCTGAACAATCAAGTCAGTAACTAAACGATACCAGAGTTACCCCCCAACCCTCTACTTCATCCAATTCTTCCTCTCTTCCTTCCTCTTTGCTTGATGAAGCTGGTAAATCCCAAAATCAAGTAACTGAGAAGAGGAAGGAGAAGAAGAAGAAAGAGAAGAAGAAGAAGGAGCCAAAGGCAAAAAGGGGCAACCAAGCATCGTTTAGTGAAAATCCACACACTGCACCGACCAGGCCTAAATCGCCATGTGTCATTTGTAAAGGAGACCACTATCATTGAGATTGTCCTTGCATCCCTTGGATCTTAAGGGACTGGTCTCCTCGTTTGCACAATCCGGTGTCATCAACCTCTAACGATCATGTTGAGCATACACCATCAACTAGTGAAAGTGAAGCCCCTGGACAAAAAGGAAAATATAAATTTCCTTGTAAATTGTGTGAAGGCGATCACGCTGTCCACTGTTGTCCCTTCTTAGACGAAGCTAAAAGAGTTTTGGACGACCGTCCGGTTTCACCATTGCGGCTTCCTCCTGGATATAAGAAACTCTTGCTGAGTTTGTCACTAGTTGAAAATCCGGCTGACATGCCCTTGTGGTCGGCCGAAGCATCTATCATTGAAGATAAACCATCTGAATCCATACCAGACGAAAGTCAAAAGGTCGAGGTGGCAATAGACCCGGTCGCGCCTTCAAAGGATCAATCTTTAGATGATACAGTCACCGAAGAGAACAAGAACGACACCGTTCAAATTCTCTTCATAAGCACAGACTCCGATGAACATGGGGGCAGTCTACCCGTTCCTTTACCGTAGGAAGGAATTTCATCAGAGTTGTATCCGGCCATCTATTCAGTCCCACCTCCAAGCAACTTGGTTGTTTCCTTTGACTAGAATCTACTAGGCAGATCCCGTTTACCGGCTAGTGTACCATTTCGAATCATTGCTCAAATATATAGAATGGTCATGGCCAGTACCATCATATATGAATGGGCTTCTGTGAGTATCCTTTCCTCAACTACTTGGAAAGCACTTGGTTCGCCATCTCTTTTGCCTGAGATGAGAAATATAACAGGCTTTGACAAAGGAACCAGTCGACCGTTAGGGATCCTTCCCGATGTGCCAATAACATTGAGAAGGAAAACTGTTCACATGAACATAATGGTAGTCCAAGGACCCCTGGATTATAATGTACTCCTTGGACGAGACTATATTTATTTCATGGGAGCCGTCATCTCCTCACTCTTTAGAGTAATGTGTTTTCCGCACGAAGGAAGAGTGGTCAAGCTCGTAGACCAGCTTTCATTTCCTGGTTCACAAATAGCAAATGGTCATATACCAACCCTGAATGGTCTTTTTACGCAAGGAATGTCTCATCAATCCCCAGTTCATCCTCCTGATGAGCACGAGTGATTCGGAGGACATGACTAAAACCCAAGAGGCATGCACCCTGGTCTGATTCAGCAGGAAAACCTTGGGTATAGTGTAGGTTTCCGTGGAGGATATATGACTAGTTTGACACACCCGTCCATTTAGAAAATGGGATTAGGCTGGAATAAGATTCCCTCGTCAAAGTTATGTGAGTGGAGGCATCTGCGTCACTCACCTTTGTCTATTTCGGTAGACATCGCCGAAGAAGTGTTCTGTCTGTGACACAGATGGAACAATAGTTGGTAACCTGGAAATTTTTCACTATACCTGGGGGCATGCAAGCGAAGAGCAATCATTTATTTTTTAAGTTTGTAGGTCCTCTAACCCTTTAAACTCGTAGGATTGGTCGTTTCCTAGCTTGCATAAAGAAAGGATGCGGAGCAAAGCTTTGTAAGGTGCAAGCTTCTTAAAAATGGCATCTTAGATGAGACATCCTTATTATACGACTCGATCGAGCAGTTTTAACGCGGAATTCAAGCTCGTTAAAAAATAAACATAAGCAATGAGCAAGTGTTTCCCCCAGCGTTTAATCTCATTAAAAAATGAACCAATTTCCCATAAATAACCATCGTGAATGTATTACTTTAGCCTTTGAAGCCTTGGTCATGTTCTCATCATTACCTCCACTCTGTATTAGCCAATCATTCACCTCCACTTGATTGTTTACCCTTTTGAGGAACAGCTGCGAAGAGTGATCTTGTTAGCCACCCTTGTGACACTGCCGTGATTGGAAGATTCCAAGCCTTACCTGGAATAAGCTGCTACCCGAATCTATCACTCATTCCTCAAAAAACGAGTCTCCTTTAAGCTCTTTTCAACTGACTCGTGAAATATGAAAAGATTGCCGAGCCATTGGCCTCTCCGGCTCGTTAAGTGACCGGAAGTGCTATCCCTCGTTTAGATTTTAATCTTTTTGGACCTGAGGGATTATTACACAAAAATATCGAGCGCTTGTTTTGTTCGGCTCATTAAAATTACCGAAAATTCATCCCTTTTGTATTATT
Source organism: Pinus tabuliformis (assembly GCA_031772625.1). Classification (NCBI taxonomy): domain Eukaryota; kingdom Viridiplantae; phylum Streptophyta; class Pinopsida; order Pinales; family Pinaceae; genus Pinus; species Pinus tabuliformis. Next base: position 862,001,567 of record CM062812.1, read on the forward strand.
TTGTACTTTTTCAGACTTAAGGGATTAGATGACGAAAAAGGATTTTTGGAGTTTCCTTTACGTCCCTTTTCAGACTCTCTAAAATTGAAAAGGACCGAGTTATTTTGTCATTAAACTCGTTAAAACCAAATAGCAACAAACTTGTCCATAACAGACAAGAACGAGTTTCACTATCTCTAGGCTTGTTAAAACATAGCGATGGGTTTGCCCGAAGGGAAAATTATAGAACAAGCATATGTTATCCTCCTCAAGCTTGACAAAAATAAAGAGGTACTGGTCAGCAATGACTAGGGAGAAATTGGGAAGAAAATTTGAGGAAACTTTGTTGGTAGCAAGTCGCTCTTGAACATGACACTTTCACTCTGCATCTGAGTCGGGTTGGGTTGTTCCATTCACCGATCACATCACCATGGTTCTGTCACACCATCCACAGTTGGGGTTAATGCTACCAATCCATCATGTCAGTGTCGTCGATATGTTCAAGAGAAGTCGCTCAGAGAATTCACCTGTGTCTCACCCACTGCAATACATTTACACTCCATTCTTTCATGACTGCCACCCTAAACCTTATGTCACCAGATCGTTTTCACCTCCATTAAAATCATTTGCTCGGTTCCATGTCATTGATGTGGGATTCACTAAGGCCCTCCTATGACAGATCGCTTCTTGTCGACGTCATCTCATTATCCAAGAAGTGGGTCTAGGAACAACCCTTTCAGTACTTTGAAGCTTGCATGCCTCAATGGCAAGTTTCTCACTTCCGGCAACAGGTTTACATCAATGGCCTTCGACCGAAAGATTTTGCGTGGTGTTCAATGCCAAGTCCCTTATTCACACCACGTGAATTGTACTATAGTACCTTGAGGGTCATCATCATTATCAGTGATTCCTCTCGCGTCTGTTAACGGCTTACATCATTGGTTGGTAATCAGGTGATGTCTTTCCATGTTCGACTCCAGAACATCTATCACATGGATCGACTTGTACTTTGAGTGAAGATCAAATGAGATTGAAGACCTCGGATCTAGTTTCATCCATCCGGGCTACAATATATATTCAGGAAAGTAAAGACATCAAATGTACATCATTGCTGCACAAATAATCATCCAATCTAAGGGATGATGGCTCTACCAGAATCATCAGTCTACACTCAGATAATTGTCTGTCCTATGCACATGAAAATGAATTTATAAAGCTAAGCATGGGAATGCCCGCCTCAGCTAGATCATGAAAATATTATGAAGATAATGTATTGTATTGTATCTTATTACAGGTCGCCTTCCAGCTTGAAAAAAGTTCGGATCCTCATGATAAAGCATTTCACCCGACATCAAAAGATTAACGACCTCATGCTTTAGGGGGCAACTGTTATAGACATTTTTGGGCACTGCAACCCCAATCATAAATTTCCATAAACTAAAGGCTCCTAAGTCCCTAAAGGTGTTTTTCCAACCCCTAAAAGAACAAGGTCAACTGATTACAGCATCTCCCAGAAGTTCTCCATGAAAAACTACTCAGAACTAGTCAAAACTGGACCATTTCACCTGCCCCATGGTCAAAGTGCATTGCATCCCACTTGAATACACACAGTAGGTGCGATGCATGTTGAAAAACCCTTCTATGGGGTACGATGGGTGAGAGTGGACAAATGGCAAGGTCAATCCGTGAGGTGGAGGAGCATGGAATCTTCCAGAAACTTCTCCTATGACACTTGCCTCTCTACATTCGACCAGGGATGAGTAAGAGATCATCAATCTCCAAGTGGAATCAAGAACTATCAGAGAGAGGACACTAATCAAATCTCAAAAGCTGACTCATTCCACTTGCAAACATCTATATATGGATCCCTCATCCCAGAGATCCAGAGGCTGGAATTTTGTATCTTGTAAGGAAGTGTTGTTGGTTTCTGGGTGCAATATCATAGTGTTGGGTGATCTAAGCTTTTCATGAGGTGAAGAAGGGCTTTCTTGCTGAGAGGATGATGCTAGGTCAGAACAATTGGTTGTAATCCTCTTTGCTCTTTCTTAATTATCAATAAAGCTATTCAAGTTTTCCTCCACATTCTTGTATGATTGATGATTTATGCATTTGTGTGGTTAATATACATCTGGTTCTATATTGTTTATTGTAATAGATCTATGTTCTTGGATAGTGTTATGCTGCTTTGATTCTACAGGTACTCTTTGAAGCTAGGTAGATGAGGAAGCAAGTAGCAAAGACCTATCAGAAGAGAGAGGAATCAAGCAAGGAACCAAGCGCAAGACAGAGGTTGGTCTCCTTATTCTTCTCTTATCTATTTCTCATAAAGGAAAACGAAAGTAGTTTTTAGTTTGTTTGTTTCTAAGGTAGCTACCAGCCTTAGTGGGACTAGCAGCTCTGCATAGACACTAGTTTTCCCGATAACACAGTCCTCTTGAAAAATATAAAGGCGAAAGAAGAGAAAGGATTCCTGCGCAAATAGGTGAAGCATGCAACTCCACCTGGGTACTAACCAGGTTCACTGGCAGTGGAGCAATGTGTGTGTTCCTGCATGACTCCGCCTAGGTACTATCCTAGCCTGCTAGCAGGGAGCAACACCAGAGATGAAAACTTATACTCTAAAAATTTTCAACTCGTGAGCTAAACTACCCTTCTCGGATTTGAAACACTGAGATCTAAGCTAAACTTTTGATTGTGTTCAACTGAGTTGGCAAAAGGTGAACCATGTATGTCCGTGGGGTAAGTGGGGAAACTAAAGTAACTTGCACAACAATTCAATACTCCCCGAAAGACCAAGGCCATGTGCTAGCAATGAACCACAACAAAGAAGCTGGAGTTCTACCCGTGTGTCGCCAAGTGTTGTAGTAGCTACAACCACCCTCAAAAATTTTGGCCTCCACCAATTTCGGAGCCTCCCTTGAAGAGTTCACTAAATGACTGCACACACTCGAGTTCACTCTATGAGCTCGCATGAGTACTTACATCTTCCTTTCTTGTTCATTGCATTCAAGTCTCTGCATGCTGATGTCTAAGTCATGCTTGCAACCATGTTCTAGTTATTCTTAAAGTCTTCGCTTCGTATGTGCTTGTTGTATTCGATATGAAATCATCCATCACGCTCACACACAGAGTCACATTCACTGTTGCGCAAGTGTCATCTCGATCAATGAACAAGAAATCATGAGTGTCGTGCTTGTCTCTTACACCGTCGGTCAGTCTTATTTAACATATGTGTCTGGATGGTTTTTTTGTTTCGTCATCAAGTCATGCGAGTGTGTGTTGTATGATCACCTATGCATCTTTCGATTTTTCAAACACCTAGACATTTTTGCTGAAGGTTCTAACGACCTAACTCCCCTCTAACAGCCGAACCATCACCCTACCATCGACTCGATCGACTACCAACCAGAACATCGGAGAAGCACCAAGCTAGTCTTTTCAATTTGTGTTGCCCGCAAGCAATCCAATCAAATGTCATGCTAGTCACCTAGACAATTGGACCTAGGAGTCACCCCGGGACTGAATCCCCTCAAAAATTGCACAAAGGCTACTAACCTCACCCGCCCAAATGACTGAGAAAATTGCGCAAATAGGCTGTACAGACACCAAGTGCCCATCCCTGTCTCCCTCAGAAAATTGCACAATTTTTCGAGTTAGACATCCCGATAGTCGACCAACTATTCATCTCAGAAATTGCACAATGTTCATGAGTACGCCTTCCATTGCCCATTAGTCAGACCAGCTCATAAATTGTGCAGAGATGATTAGTAGGATGGCCTCCCAGCCTCAGTGCAATTTTCTTCACCAACAAGCTCTAGCAGCAGACCGCTAGTTCCCTCTGGGAATTGCATAGTTTCTACTGCGAGTCTCCCGGGCAACCAACTAGCAGTTCCCTCTGGGAATTACATAGTTCTTGCTGCGAGTGACCACAACAGCCAACTAGCAGTTCCCTATATGAATTACGCAGTTTTGGCTACCAGTGACCTCGGCAGTTCCCCAGAAAAACTGCGCAATCCCTATTTGCTAACCCTTCATGCAACCCGACCTGTTCCTTTGGAAAATTGCACAACTATAGTTGTCCAACCCTGTTGCTCGTTCATTCTGAAAAATGTGCAAAGCATGCCTGCCTTGCCTTTCAGCAGCCCGAACTGTTCCTCTCAAAATTTTCACAATTTTTCCTCCCATCCGAACCAGAACTGTGCAGGCAGTCAGTGTCGACTTGGATAGCCTGTCTCCATCTCTCAGTGACTCTTGCATAGTTTTCATTAGCAGTTTCCCGAAGCCATCATCCCACATCACAAGCCTGCTGACTCTCCCTGTCACCTGCATCTGAATGATCATGTGTCATGGTAGACTAGGAGGTTTTGGATTTGATGTCATCTTGTCATGAGTGACTGCATGTATAGGTACACCAACCAACATGGCAAGATGAAAAACAAGATGAACAAAGGGGGCACATGCATAAGGACAGGTTCACCAACGGACAAATGAATGAAGCATGTGAAGCAGACACACATGATGAACATGCACCTTCACGAATAGATAAGCCTATCAAGCCTTCCAACATGCAAGCAAGGAACAACATGCTAAAGCTTCATCAAGCGAACCAAGTACCATCAAAGACTCTACGCACTTCGCCATGTGAAGATGAAGCTATGATACACCATGAAGACATCCATCACTCAACAACATTGTAGCTGGACATGCACTCTAGTAGCAACATAAGTGTACCATTGTTCTCATGTCAAGTCATGTCGAGTCATGTCATAATTCATGTCGCCCACATCTCCACCATGGGCTTGTTGTCAATCAATGTGATGTAATGTGGAAGTCCAAGAGACCTACTTGCTGAACATAGAGTCATGTAAGTCAAAAAGTCATGGAAGTTGAACAGTCATGAGGGTATTTGAATAGCCACAAGGTTCAGTTTCACCCTTGGCTATAAATACCCCCTCATTTGTAAATGAAAGGACTTTTCCACCTCAACTGCTCCCACATAGCCAAGAGAGTCTGTAATCTTTTCTTTGAGGAGTAAGTAGTGGCTCCAACGCCCCGCTGACGGGGTTAGTGATATATGGTGTAACGATGTGTCTTGGAACTTTCACTTAATTCAGAAGCCTGTTAACAGGCCATCACATTTTCACACATGTATTGTATTTGTTGTAAGACTGATCTTTAACACTTGTAATGCATGTTTCTTTAACCTATGTTCTACATCTGAACTGATTCATTTGTTGTAATGCATAATCTATTAATGGAAATGTGTTGTATATGTTGTTAATGTTGTCCCGTCCGTGTCGAATGCTCTACCAGACATCAGACAAACCTTTCACATGAACCTTGCTGTAACAATCATTGCACTCGTTCAGACTAATCTATGAGTGTTGTACGTGTTATCTTACCTTGTATGTTGTGACTATTGCATCTGAGTGGACTGCTCTGCCAGAAGTTGTGTATGTCCTTTTGTGTTGTGTGTTCCTAGCCTAGTTTGGACTGATCCCTTTCAACTTGGAACTCGCCTTCACCTTCTTCCCCTCACAGTGAAAGAACCATTGGCACAAGTACACTTATAGTCACCAGGCACGCAAGCCTCACTTCTTGAAGACAAAGCCAACCACTCTCCTTTGCTGACAAGCAAGAGTTGAGGCAAATGCTTAAGACAATGGCAATTGGACCATCATACCAGATGGGACTCCCAGACCAAACAATGTGAGGCCTAATTGGGACTTCATATCGGGGTGATCCCCTGAATGTTAGCGGGTCTAGCACCATCAACACGACCTAATAAAAAATCCAATTTCACCAAATAAATTAAGAAAATGAAAATAGAGACACAAAATGGGAAAAAATTTTAAAATAATTTTGAGTCATGAGAGGGATATTTACTTCAGCTAACATCATAGAGGTCTTGTACGATTTTCCTGCTATTAGTTTGAATCTGAAAATAAAAGAAAGAACAATTGACTCTTACAGAAAAATAAACATCGGAGCAGTTACTTAGCCTAAAGTAGAGGCATGAATCCTTATCCCCTTCGATTGTTGGGAGGAACAATTTTGAGCCAAAAAGTATTAAGTAAAGGAATCTAATGGATGTGATGAGTACTTGTGCAGCATTAATGCCCGCAATTTCTACAAGAGGCCCACTCTTGAGTTCTATATTATGTTTCTATGTTTTCTTTTGACAAAGAGATTCTACGTCTGAAACTGGCCATTGTAAAAGCCACATTTTAGTTGCGTGGTCTAGTAATATGGTTCTTGGAATCGCCTTTACGAAAAAATGCATACTTAAAAAAAAAAACTAAAACATCTAAATACAACAAGGCAAAATAAGATTCTTAGCATTATGGAACCATAAGAGGATTCTGAGGGATCTTTACCCATTCCCTCAGAAGAGGATCAGAGGCATCCTTAGGAACAACCATGTACTGCAACTGTTAGGATGAATTGGCCCATCTTGTGTAAAGAATCATAGATATACCATACCATTCACTCAAAATAATCACATGATCGAGTGAATGCTAGTGAATAAGATCCTTCGAAATATCATGAACTCTTTTATTGGTCCCTATAGCCAACTGCGCCAGCCAAGATTCTGTATGCACTTCTTTATTCAAGCAACACTTATCCTTGTTGAAAATGCAACAAGTAAATCCTAATTTAATTTTGTCCTTGAATTAAATTGGTAATAAAATTGTAATTTCACATCTCATGACAACTTGTAATAGTTAACTAAGTTTATTTGACTTAGTTAGCTCAGTTGATTTGAGTTGAGGGTCTGACTAGAGTCATGTAGAGTGTCTCCTACAATTAGGAGCACTGGTTGAGTTTATTTTGAGTAGTAATTAATTAATTTAGTCTAACTGAATTAAAGTCAGTTAAACTAGTTCCAACTGATGGAGAAACTAGTGAGAGGTCTAGTAGTGGTTTGCTTCCTGCAATCCAGTGAGTGTGGTTCTGCATGAAGTGCAATGTGGTGTTGCCTGAAGTACAATGTGGTGTTTCCTAAAGTGTAGTTTGGTGCTTCTTGAAGTGCAACGTGGTGCTACATGAACTGCGGTGTGGTGCTTCCTGCAATGATCAACAAGTAAACTGAAGATTCACTTAACTCAGGCATTTCAGATCAAAGAAAAACCCATTTGAGATTGGAGTTCAAGGACGGTGTACTATCATTTTTATAATCATCCAAACTATACAGATGGTGCATGTAATTAGAGGAAGGCCTACGAGGATTGTTCAATTCATAATTAAGGAATTTCCCAATTAAATAGGGGCTAATTCCTTGATGAAAAACACAAGGAAATAGGGACTTGAGCAAGCAAGAAAGTGGTTAAGTATTTTCCAAGGCTTGTCTAGGAAGCACTGAGACAGGTAGAGATAGTGTAGAGGTTGCTTAGGCTTGAAAAAGAATTGTAGTCTTCTCATATTTTCTTACTAATGCAATATACATATAGCAGGGGTTTTCAGTTGTGGCTTTCCCCAGGAAATCATTGTGTTATGTGTTGATTAAATTCTTTCTCTTATATGCTTCATGATTTCGCAATCGTTTAAATTGTTTCCGCTGATGATTGGAGTAGATTCAAGTCAATTGTTTTAGCATATTACAATTAGCAGTTTAATCTACAAGGAATTTCTACAATCCACCAGGTCAGGATTCATATAACTATAATTAGATATAGGATCAATAAAAATGGAAACAACTTGATCACAAATCTTACCTTCCATCTCAATAATGGATGTTTGATGACATGTGTGCCTATTATCCACTATTGCATAAATCTGAGGAATACTCTGACCAACATGTCCAATTTTTTGTGCCTCATGAGCACTATAAATCTAAGGCCCGCCACCCTAGTGCGATGGGAACTCACTCGTGTGATGCTCTCCATCATAAGTCCAATACCTTAATGGGTTTCTTCCACCACCCTTATTTTTCTCCTTAAGCTAAGACCCATGTCCTCTCTCAACTACATTGAAAGTTTTATAAGGTGCCACATTCTCTTTGTCACCTGCATTCTGAGGTCTTCCTCGCTTTTGAGGCCACTTTTGTTTAGCCTTCTCATTACCTTTCTAAACGCACTTGACTCAATATTTCACTTTCACTACTGTAACAACGCTTTAGTTTTCTGATGGCTTCCTCTAATGATCGGGGCTCATCAAACTCAATCTGATCTTTGAATGCTACTAGAAACCCACTAATAAACCATTGAATATTTTCTTTCTCATCCCTAAGATAAGGCACATACCTCAACAACTCTAAGAATATGCTATTGTACTCATCATTTTTCATGGAAGCCATCTTCATCTCATAGAATTCCTTATCCCTATCATCATAGTATCTTTAGACAAGTACTTCTTCTAGAAAATTCTCTTAAACTCATCCCAGTTAGCTCCTCTTCTCTAATGCCTCTAACATGCTTCACATATTCCCAGCATATATCTACTTTCCCTTCGAGATTGAAGGTAGTTATCTTGCCTTTCATGTTCTCTGAATAGTAATGCAATCTTAAGGACTTCTTCATCCCAATAAGTCTCACTTATGCATCTTCTAATCTCTTCTTCTCTCCATCAAATGTAGGAGGCTTAGATTTCTTGAAGTCTTATAGAAAATATTCCTTCTCACTCCTCCTATAAGGATGATGGCAATGAGGGCGATGATGTCTTTTGGAACTGTAACTAGAGTAGAATCTATAAGCACTACCCCTCCTGTCAAGTGTATCCAAAGATATACCACCTCTGACTTTATCAACTTTGTCCACCATGTGTCCTCTATGAGATCTTCTGCCATATGCCCCATTACTCTTCTCCTCCTATCCATAACTAATCCCCATTTGTCCCTGCTTACGCAAATCCAAAATACTTTGAAGGATGACTGCATTGACTTCTGTCTGCTATTCCTGAGCTCTAGCAATCCTTTCTTGTGCTTCAATCAACCTATTGTTATCTGCCTTGCAATTTTTGATCTCTGCCTTCAGACTTATCAATGTATCTACTAGAGCAGGATAATACTCTTCTCCTTGTTTCTCAATTGACATTTCCCATTCCATTGAATTCACATCATGCCTGTAAGGGGAGTCATGTGAAATGTAGTCCACCATTCTACTTTTCATCTTTGGCCTTCTCTTTCTTGCAAGTATGCCATGTTAGATAAACCAAATAGAAATTACAATCAAAATCATACCTCATTGTATCTCCAGGGAGGTTATCTACCCTACACAAATCAATTCATATTATCATGACATAATATCACAAGCATATCAACACATACATAAACATCATGACCGTAACAATATATGACCTACATGTATGCATTATGAACACATAAACAACTAACATGCATGTGTAAAAATATGCATTTAGCCCATCTAGTCTAAGTGCTTGAACCTGGAAGCTCTGATACCACCATGTAATGCCTCACCCCACTTTTACAAGCTCTATAGAGTAAACATGGGCGAAGTGTCACTATGATATGATCCAACCTCCAAGTTCCACTTATGGAAGTGGGGACGACTTACCAGAAGAAAACTGCCATCCCTTAGGGATTAAATACCACTCAGGAGAGTGACAACCACCCTAGGTGATCAATCACTAAGCTAGAACTCAATTTCACTAGCTTAACTCCACAATTGTACCCATAACAAAGCATCCATCTAGTGGGAAGGCTATAACCACACCCATAAGCCTGTCCCCACATGATTATGACCCAAAATCCTCATTTCTGTGCCAGGGGTTGTGAGATCTCTACCACTTTTTCAGGTTAGCCTCTAGACCAATACCTGCCTATAACTTTCTAGAAACATAACTACAATTATACCAATACCAACCATTCAGAAATTAAGAAAGATCTTGACCTAGATATGCCTAATACATGAGACTCATTTCGTCAAACATATGATAAACATAGGAGCTATAGGTCATGGATGCATATTTGATAATAAAACTTTGAGCTTCATCTGAGAATCACGAAGAAGGATTTATTCCCTCTCAAACCATCTACAACAACACTTGTTAGCCCATGCATTCATCAACCATTCAATAACTTATCAAATCATGAACAAAAGCCATAGCTAGAGAACATCATAGAATCATGCATATAACAAAAATGAAAATCATGACCAATCAACCATAAGATCAACATGATAACCAGTTGAAGTGGTTATAGATCACAATGGAAAAATAACTCATATTAACATAAACAAATGCCAACCAAGTCAGGGACTTCCATGTACCAACCATCCATAGATTGGCTAAACCAAAGTCTTTCTTTCAGCCAATAACCCCACACCATATTCTAAGCATGAATGTGGGACCATATGGGTTAAACGAAAATAAAAAGTAGCTAGGGCTTCCAAATACCAAACTAACTCAACCCTAAACCACAATGATTTCACCTAACTGACCTAAAAATCACTAATACCAAACTAGATTGGTCTCTACCTAAGTTGTCCAAGACTCCAAGGACTACTAACTCAACCCACAACCTTCAGGGGACCCAAGCTATTGCAGGGCACTAGAGATATACCATCTTAACCCATAGCTTCTAGGGCACCCAAGTTGTTCTAGGGCTCCAGAGAATCTGTCCCAACCCACAGCCTCCAGGGATCCCGAGAACTAGTCGAAAATAAAAATATGAAACCCAATACATCATGGCTATCCAGGAGATGGAAAGGCAAGGTTGAAACCACATTCAATCTAGGCAAATATCCATGTCAATGACAACACATAACCAAGGAGCCACATACATATACCATGCATCCTAAAACCAACAAGGAGATCACACATGCAACCTATTACCCGCAAAGTAATCATGTTGTAGTTGTTGATCCAACTGGCCCCCTTCGCTCCCTTGTTATCCTTTGCTTGCTTTCCTTCCTCCAAATCCAAGTGAATTATAGAGTTCTCCAAGAATTCTATTGTGAAAGAGCCTATGAGAGAATGGGAGTGTGGAAGGAGAGAATGAAAATTGAACTGACAAAAGTTGTAATGACCAAAAGCTGTGAATTGCTTCTCTGATGCCTTTTTATTATTAATGTCTAGTCTATCCTTTTCCTTTTTTCTTTTTTCTTTCATTTTCCTTCATTTTCTCTCTAATTTCCCTTCCATGCATATTTGTGTCACTTCACCTTCCCTTTATCTTATTTTCCTTTATTCCTCATAATTAAAAGTCAATCATTGCCTCTTTGTCTTTCCCAATTTCCATATCCATTAATAAACCAAAAGTGATTTCCACTATAATGTTTTCCTACCATTCACCTTGGAATAGGCATCCCATGACCTTGGTCTTATTTTATTTACATAGAAAATCAACCAGGAGGTATTGCAATAATCAATTATGGTACTTACACCCACTCCACTATCCAGATTCATTACACCTCTGTAGGCCAGAGAATTCCATATCTGAGAATTGTTTTAAAGTTATACGTCAATGTATCCCAAATGATTAGTGTATAATTCTTCCCTGATGTGTGCTATGTACTGTAGGCCAGAGAATTCCATATCTGAGAATTGTTTTAGAGTTATACGTCAATGTATCCCAAATGATTAGTGTCTAATTCTTCCATGATGTGTGCTATGTACTCTTCTGCTTGTTCTTTTAACTTGAAAAACTTGTTTGCAGATGCAATGAGCATGATAAAAATTAAATGCCAACAAACTCAAACACCTCGCAAAACAATAAACAAAAAAGGCTATTTGCAGGGGAAGTAGAACTTACCGTTTATGGAAAAAAACATCCAACAGATCCATAGTATAGCCACAAAGGCAGAGACAGTTCGACCTGTTTCATAACTTCCTTCAGGACTTGAAATTGGAAATCTTGAGGCATTCAGATCATAGCTTAAAGGATACTTCCACATCGACATAATAACAAATCCAATTTCACCAAATAAATTAAGAAAATGAAAACAGAGACACAAAAGGGGAAAAATATTAAAATTATTTTGAGTCATGAGAGGGATCTTTACTTCAACTAACATCATAGAGGTCCTCTATGATTTTTGCTATTAGTTTGAATCCGAAAAAAAAAAGGACTGACTCTTGCAGAAAAATAAACATCGGAGCAATTACTTAGCCTAAACTAGAGGCATGAATCCTTATCCCGAGATTGTTGGGAGGAACAATTTTGAGCCAAAAAGTATTAAGTAAAGGAACCTAATGGACGTGCTGAGTACTTATGTAGCATTAATGCCTGCAATTTCTACAGGAGGCCCACTCTTGAGTTCTATACTATGTTTCTATGTTTTCTTTTGACAAAAAGATTCCACATCTGAAACTGGCCATTGTAAAAGGCAGAATAATATTTCTTATCATTATGGAACTAGAAGGGGATTCTGAGGGATCTTTACCCATTGCATCCTTAGGAACAACAATGTACTGCAACTGTTAGGATGAATTGGCCCATCCTGTGTAGAGAATCACAGGTATACCATACCAGTCACTCGGAATAATCACATGTTTCAATGAATGCCAGTGAATAAGATCCATCGAAATAACATGCCGCCATATAATATTTCCCAACACTGCTCCTTGAGGATTATACTCGCAGAATAGATGCTAGAATTCCGTGTAGAACATTGGCACTGCACAAAGAACCCAATTCAAATTGAAACTATCATATGAATCAAAAACCCTTGAGCAGATGATCCCATTTTGCAATCAGAGCCAAATATGGCAAAATAATCACTTGTAAGTAAAAGATCATCTCACATATATTGCTTTCATAACACTTAAACGTGCGTTGTCAAGGCCAAGCATTAAGTGACCAGGAAATGCTTTGGTAATGTGAGCACTTAATGGAGGTTTGTAGCCCATACTAGGTTTGCAGGTCCGATCGCACAAATACTCGTACACAACAGTTTACGGCAGCCCTCGATCTCTGGTCCAGACGTGCGGCGACATGCTAACGTTGGCTAAGAAATATTTTCAGAAAAACAAAGTTGACATTAGAAAAACAAAAAAAATTCTCACGTACAGTCAAATTAAGGAAATTGCTATTTCCACCTCTATAGCATTATAAATAACCTCTGAAAATAGCGCTCGCTGAGTGACAGCACGTGAAGAGAGAGGGCGAGCGTGGAGAGAGAGGGCGAGCGCTATTTCCCTCGCATGTCAAAGGGCATTTATAATGCTATAGAGGTGGAAATAGGAATTGTCGTCAAACTAATGCCTCCAACTTGTCTCTATATGTCACGCAGTGACATAATAAACTGAGTTGTCTTTAAGGAGACTTTTTGGAAGCTTTTCCGGTGGGGTTTTCCGGTCCAAATCTGACAGCAATTTATTGGAATCGCAAGTTTGATAACTGATTTCTGCACAATCAAAGCATCCCTAGGGTTTTTCAGGGCGCTGAATCCAAATATGCAATTAAAAAACCATTTTAAATAATACAAATCAAGATTTAACCTCAATTTTTTCCGCCGGATTCCGTCACCGGAATCTCCAAAAAGTCGCACTAAAGACAACTCCATAAACTAATACAAATATTAACGAAAAATCATTTCTAGAAATCTTATTTAAGAAAATTCATTTTGCACTATATGTTTAAATTTGATAAAAAAAAAATTTAATGTTTAATTATAAGTAAAACTTTTTAGTCACTGAAAACTTAATTGGGATTAGTGTATACTTTTATTTGAATTTTATATATATATATATATATATATAAAATCTTTATAATTTCTCTAAAATAAAAATTAATATTATAATTTTTTTAAAAACCACTGTATTTGAGTTTCTCTAAATAAGTTAAGTTGTTTTATTTGCAAATAGTAATTGATAAAACAAAATTTTACATTAATGAAATTATATTATAAGGTATATAAATAAATTTAATACCTTCAAAAAAAAATTCCTAAAACAAATACATTATCAATAATTAAAAGAAAACTGTTGCAAAAAATTAAAAACAAAGAAGCTTAAAATATTTTCGAAAAATGCAGCGGATTTATCCTACTATCTAAATTGGCTCTGGGTCATGTCCGACAGATAACTCCTGACGTTTGCAGGCAATAAGATGTCCTTGGAACGTCCTCATGACGTTGGCAGGCAATAAGATGTCGTTGGAACGTCCTCATGATGACGTCATCGTGTGGAAAGCGCGTGACCAACGCCGCGTTTATCGTACAGGTCATTTCTTTTAAATTGAAATAATAATAGTCTAAATACATTAGATGTGGAAGAAGGCTTAGTAGAGAGATGGGAGAGCCCACCCATCCAAAAAGAAATAGACGTCATCGAATGAGTAGGCAATCTATGAAATCAGTGGAAGACTTTAGGTTCCAAAGGAATATCATTTTTTCCGCATCACAACACGGAGTGCCGACAAAACCCTAACTATTTCGCAGCAAATCACGGAACCCACAAGCCATGCAATGGAGCCCACACGAACAATGTGACAATCTATCATATCGATGGAAGAAGTTGGGCAATGGCTAATGAGCTTGTCATAGGGTATTAAATGTTCGCTTACTTACATATTTTTTAAGTCAAGAACACACGTGCATGGTGATTAGATAAATAAAAAATAATGGCGGTGTGTTATCGGTTTAAGGAGTAAACAGGCATTTAATGCCTTATGACAGGCTGGTTAGCCATTGCTGAAAAAGTTATGCTCCAAAAGCACATCTTATAAAATGTTAAAATAAGAACGAACAATGGTGGTTAGGAATGAGAGTAGTTTAGAGATTTCATTATTTTGAGAAATTTGAGCTATAACTATCAAATTTTTATACCTTAAGTATTTTATAAATTTTTGGATGACGCTAAATATATTTTTATTATTACAAAATTATTAAAATATTTTTATATTAAAATCTTTTGAAATAACTTATGGTACAACTTCAGCAAAACATAGCTTTCTATATATTGGTAGACAGCGCACATAAAAATAAAAATATGGGACTATTTAAATAACTCTCTCTTCTATCAAAATACTTATTTAATATTATGCATTTTTTTTGGTTTAGTGTGGGCCGGTGCACTAAAACCTAAAGATTCCCAAATCATAGATTTTTTAATATCATACAATTTTTTTGGTTTAGTCTGGTCCGGTGCACTAAAACCTAAAGATAAAGTGGGATGCTCTCTATTCTCCACTAAAGCTTAACCTTTCAATTCAGTCAATTTATTCACGTAGTGGATCATTTCTAATTTCAATTTTTTTTATTATATATATTTTAGATACAAACTTTAATTCTTACTATTTCTAAATTTCTTTTGAAATATTTAAAATAATATTATAAAATTATTATAATATAAAATAAGTTATGAATTAAATATGGTATTTTATAGATTGAATATATTATAGTATTTCTAAGATAGGTTAATTGCGTCAAAATTTATTTGTAGTTATTTTTTTCTAGATATTGGAGTGATCGGTCTTTATATTTAATTTGTTGTCATGATTTGATTTTTCATCTTGTCTTGCGATGAACCACACTGATTGGTTCGAAATGCATCCATAAATAATTTTTGATGTGATTATCGCCAAAAACATATCTAGAAACTTGACATAAATCATAAAAATTTAAATTTAATAATATTATAATATTTTTAAATATAAAATATAAAATATTTTCTTTCTTTTTAAAAATTAAACTTAATATATTGTATTAGAAATTAAATATATTATATTATAGTATTTTTAAATATAAAATATAATTTTTTTTTTTTTTTAAAGTTAAATGATTACGTTGTCTCGTAATATTGCAAAATTAAATTACATATATTAATAATAATAAATTTGTTAAAAAACATTTATTTAGAAAAATAAACAATATTTCATAACAAGTTATTATTTTTTAAAATTAATCGAAAGGTAAAAAGAAATAATAATAAAAAATTTTGATTTATATATTTAAAAGTGTGAATTACAAACTAAAATGTGTACACCTTAAAAGCATATAACCAGATTTTATTTATTGATAATTATTCTTTGGTACATTAAAATAATAATAATAATTTTAATATAAAATTTAAGGGATTGGATAATATTTTATAATTAGATAAGATTCAATTTCCATAGTTTAGCCACTTATAAACTTTCTTCTATTTCTTCCAATTTAAAGTCCTCTTCCACATGAGTGAAGGGTCCGATGTTAAATTCTCCATTGAAAATGTAAAATAAATATGAGTGAAAGATCGCATATTCAATTCCTAAATACCTTATTTGTGTGTTATTCATGAGATGGAAAGATATACCTAAATAAAAGTTATTGCGGTAACAATTAAGTGAATACTAAATTACTCAGTTAACTAAAAACAAAAACCAAATTATTATAAAACTTTTAAATTAAGTGAATACTAAATTGCTCAGTTAACTAAAAACAAAAACCAAATTATTATAAAACTTTTAAATATAAATTTTCGTTGGTAATATTAAATATAAATAAAATATAAAATAAAAATAATGACAAATATCATTAATATAAAAAAATGATAATATTATAATAATTTTCATTACTATAAACCTAAATATCCACCCTAAAAAGGCTTTATCATATATGCATGTCATGTGAAAAAGATAATAACATTTCGCCCGAACATGTTATTATTCTTTCTTTACGAATGTGCACATGTATAACATGTTATTATTTTTTCTTTAAAAACATACACACGTACAAACATAATACAATTTTATTCCTATTTTTGAAAATAATTACATACACATGTACATGTACAAACATAATACAATTTTGTTTATATTTTTGAAGGTAATTACATATCATATGTTCCTGTTCATTCAACATGAAAACCAATCATAAATATTAAACTTATATTAAAAAACTATTTCTATGTGATAAGTTATTTAATCCAACACATTTACAAACATAATACAATTTTGTTCATATTTTTGAAAATAATTACATATCGCATATTCCAATTCATTCAACATGCAAAACCAATCATAAAACCAGAAACTAATAATAATTAATTAATCACATTATCATGATTCTCCTCCATAATATCTTAATTCCGCCTAGTTAATGGTAGAATTATGCAGAAAATGCGGAAAACTTTTTCGAATCTTGTTATAACTTCTTACTTTTTCTTTTCTTTTCTAGACAAAAAAAAATCTTATTTCTCCCTAGTATCTTAATAGAAAATTAAAATTGCATAACTAGCATTTGCACCAAATGTTGCAAAGGAAACGCCGTAAGGCATAAATTGAGGAGCAATGGCAACATAGGAATAGGAAAATCTAAATAAAATGCAGAAATGTGCATAAATTGAGGAGCAATAGTGACATAGGAATATGCAAATCTAAATAAGATGCAGAAATGTGCATAAATTGAAGAGCAATGGCGACATAGGGATAGGCAAATCTAAAAAAGATGCAGAAATGTAACAATCAACATCTGGGGACATTTGTCCCCACGTCGCACCTCCTTTAATAATGGTGCACATGCAAGCCTATACAACTTGTACCAAATTTCAGTTCAAGATTGCGTTGACAACAAAGAGCCACCTAGAAAAATTCTTTGTTTCTGTTTGAGTTAAAACTGTTTTCATGGCGTACACCCAGTTTGGATACCAGTTGTCCAGAAGAGCACGTTTCATTGTATTTTCCTTCATTTCCGGTATAACCAGAATCACCACTGGAATTCACATGGAAAAACAATTCAGTCTCTATGAACGCCATTAAATGCAATACACATATTAGATATAGGTGCAGAGTCTCTATCATCTCATGTTGGCAGAAGCAGTAAAACTGATTTCAATTATTGAGAAGTAAATCAGTCATCTAATCCAATCTAGCACAAAATTAACACTCATGGCATCCATCAACATCATGGATTGGTTAAATTTGCAGGTATGGATCCTCCCATATTTTGCTATTTCAGTCATCTAATCCAATCTAGCACAAAATTAACACTCATGGCATCCATCAACATCATGGATTGGTTAAATTTGCAGGTATGGATCCTCCCATATTTTGCTATTTCTTGCTATTTCATGACCCTTCACAGTTTAAAAAATTGATATTTTATGGACGTTGTAATATTAGCAGCCAATCAAATTTGAAATGAATTAATACAATCAAACAGAATATGTAGCCCACATTCTGTCCAAATACGATTTGCAGGTTTTGGATTCATAAACCAAAGAAATTTGCAGGTCCAAAGGAGGCTCTTTGAAAATGCTTCGATTGACTTTGTAAGAATGTTGATATTCATTTGTTATTGTATTAAAAATGGCTTATTCGAGCATGTGAATCCTCACTTTGGGGGTCATCATGTCTCTTACATATGCAAATGGTAACTGATCCCGAGGATCGAAGATTTCTAATTCATTGAATAACATGCAAGAAAATAGCTTTATTGGAAGGGTGTTCTTTCTCAATATCAGTGCAGTATCAGCCACATCTGTAATGCGAACAACAACACACAAAATCAAAAAATCAGTTACAGAGAGAACCAACCTCAAAACAAAGCTCAGATGCTATCACACTAAAACTTCACCATAATTGAGCAAAGTTGAGTTCTCATACCACTGTTGTAGGAAGCTTTTCAGAGCTCCAAGGTTGCAAGCCATTGGCACAGTAATTGTCCATTTGATATCTCACAGCTACTTTGCTCCTCCACTTTCTCCATCTGACTATAAAAATGGCTTCCTCCATGGTATGAGTATCACAGGGAAACGATAAAGAATACCAAATATAAACAATTACCTGGGAAAAGCAATAAAGGCCTTGTGTGTTGGGGGAACTGAAGGAGAATTTTCAATATGTCAGCTACAAAATATATCCATTCCATGTTATTAATTTATATTTGCACACAAATTAGAAACTAATTAGAAGCATATGTTAACAATAACATAGACAAACTTTAATGTACATTTTGCCGAATTTAACAATAGTATTGGCTTATTAGATTCTGTTTGGAACAACTTAGCAAATGAAACTGAAAATTTTGGGAGTTTTATATGCCATTTATGCTTTTTATTTACCTTTGTTCTGCTTGTGCATTGCAAGTATTAGATCAAACTCTTTAAAGTCTGTAGGTGATATAGAAGTTATCTCTATTCCACGTTTCTTGGCTGCATTCTTCATCTTGGGATCTGCAGGATCGCCCTTCAAATAATTTCAACATATTAATACGTGATACCTATTTATTGTAGTATAATACAAAAAAATTTAAAATACCAATTCAATTAGCCTTGACCCATGATAAGCTGGAACCTACTTCATTGTAGTCAATAGTTGCAGCAGAGTCAATTTTGAATGCTGATGTCAATCCCCTTTTCTGCATAGCATCACGAAATACAGCCTCTGCAGTGAGACTCCAACAAATGTTGCCTTCCAAGAACAAGAATAAAAAGAGATTATTTTCCTGGAGAGATTAGCAAATATTTTTTCAACTACTTAAGATATCTAAACTTGCAATGCTTTTATCATCCCCAATTGCAACAATAGGAGCCGATAACAAATCATTATCCTTGACAAATCAGATAATAATTTTTCCACAGCTAATAATCATTATCCTTCTTGACATTGATATGCATCACGGCCCTGAAAAAGCAATCATGAGCATTGAGATATCAACGGTAACTGGTTACTAGAATTTCTGCTTTGTAAAGGAATGAAGTAATGCATCTAGAATTTCTGCTTTTAAAGGACTGAAGTAATGCATAACTCTACATGAAATATTTAGTTACCATGAATTGGTAATTATTCTACAAAGTTTTTATGAAGAAGTTTATAGTGGATACTATCTCATGTGATTGTTCTTTTTGTTCCATTTTCTACTGGTAAGTTGAACTCATGATTAAATATTAAAAAATGTGCATCATTATAAACTCAACAACTTATGTAAACATGAAGCAGGCTCACGTATTTAAATAAAACTGAAATGCATCACTCAGCACTAAAAACAAAAAGATGGAAACCAAATCCTTGGCCCTGGATTCCACTAAAATGTTTCAGCTAGATTTAATGACTAGAGACACAAACATTGAGTGCAGAGAGCATAATGAGCCACACTCCTTGGTGACCAGCTCTGTTTTGACATGAAACTGACAACCAGAAACGCACAAAAATAATCTAGAAAATACATACTATGGAGAGACCTTATGGAAGCAGTAAATTGACCATTGAACTTAGAAGGTTCAGGCAATTGGAAGTAGCAAACAAAGTGATCATGTCAAGAGTCGGACCCTTGTTTCAATGGCCCTCCGCACATGACAGCCTTTGATTTGATTTCTTCCTTAGAAGCAGAAGGCTTATTTGATAAAGGATAAGCCCTAGTCCATTAAGATTGATCATCAAAGCATCTACTTTCAGGGGCTGTATGATGGGGAAAATAGTTGAGACAAAGCCAAGGCCTTTCTGAGGTGAGATTTCCCTTCCCCTCTCTTCCACATCCAAGGTGAGGCCTTGATGTAATGCTCCAAGTTACCAGAAATAACTAGAAAAATACTAAATACATCAAATATAGAAAGGCAGTGTGGCCCAAAAGTATAATAATGATGAGACACATCTACATCTCTTTAGAAATAGGAAAATATCTCTTAATAACCAAAATATTGAAAAATCATACACAACTGTGTGAGAATGGCTATAATAATCTCTTGTATATAGTAATTAGGCCCTCCTTATTCATGAGGACCTAGTTCCCCGTTAATGTACCATTTCTTTATCTTGTGTCATCATGGCAAAGTTGTACCCTAACTAACAACCTCAGCTGCCCCGCAGCTTCCACCCAATAAAGAGTTGGCATTTAGACCCTAGACTCCACGTTAATTTCTCTAGCAATTTTACTCAGATCAGATCTGGTTTTATCGTAAAAAATGCCAGGATTTTGTCAACAGTTGGTCCTTAAACAGCAATGAAAATATTTAATAGTATTTCTGTGCTCGATATAAATATTTAAGGCTGTTAAAAATATATTATCATAGAGTTATTGTCGGTATGACTATTACTTACCTTGATGGGACTTTGAGAATCTGAAAACGTGTAGAGAACCGCAAACTGAAAGCTCTTGGATAAACCAAAAATATGTCATAGATGGAATGGCAATGGGCATGATAAGCAGCGTGCCTATTGTGGCAATCAAAGCTATTCTACCTATGAGTTCCAAAATAAATCTAAGCATTGTTGTTTGATAAAGCTAACACCACTAATAGTCCCTGGGTAGCTCGATCGGCGGTGGATTTCCTATAAAGTCTTATGTAAAGTTTGCGGTCCAAAATACTTAATTAACTTTGTGGACAGTGTGTGGGAGCGTGCATATATTCACCTAAAAGTTATAGTGGTAGTAGTCACAATTGACTCCATGTCATGCGAATTCAAACCTGTACTCGGCTTAGTTGTTGATTCCTTTATATATATATAAGCAGCTGCTAAAACACTCTGATGATGTATCAAGGATCTAACAATGATAGGACAAGGGATAGCCATGCGGGTCTCTGCGTTGCAGAAGAACTTCAATAGAATTTAGACAACGAGGCACATAAGAATAATGCACAGCCTTTAGTGTCTATGTCTTTTTGTATTTTTGACAGTTGGTTGTCGGTAACTAGCTTAACAGGTTGTAAAGTTGTTCAGTGATATCCACTAATTCTGTAAGCTTCACAATAGCAAGGTAAGGATGACAAAATCCCCTTATGGGCACCTTAAGCTAGTTTGAAACTCGTCAGAGAGATGGTTGTCCAATTATGGACAAACGATGATAAATATGTAGCCTATCGTAGTAATATCATTTTGTACAAAAGTAGCCAAATGAGCTATCTTAATTTTATTGCAGTTCCACAACGTTGGTTGTTACCCTGCATTAGACCAGTTTAGCCTAATTGGTGGATTACATATATTTCTGTAGTAACCGTGTACTAAATCTCATCGGATGTTCAGGAAAACTGAACATCCTAAGTTTTAATAATCCTTAAATTAGAGGTATATATTGCAGTCATTTTTTTCATGTTTGAGCTGCACGGCTTTCAGCTCAAACTTAACTCTTTGATTATCAGGCACCCACCCTGCCTTGAGAGGTCACACCCATAGCATTAATAGCCTAAGGGGATATTGATTCACTAGTGAGGTTGGCGAAGTGTTAAGCTGTCCCCCAAGCTTTCTCACTGTTGGCTACCCGATCCATATGGCACCAAGGAATGAGGCTAGGTGCAGATCTCAAAGGATTTTAACAGAATAGTTATCCCTTAGACCCGGCACCTCAGTCGGAGGATGCAGCCCCTCACATCATGTTTCTTCTTGAAACGCTCAAAAGGGTAGAAGAAAATTTCTATGTCCTAACCGGACGTTCGCTAGTATTCAGGCATTACTAAAATTTGCTCTCTGCAATCATTGGGTGCATTGTATGACTGTAAAAATCTCCAGTGCCAGTTTATTATCATTTGTTCTAATAGAAACATAGATGAGAAATTGGGTCTGGGTTTTTAATAATATAGAAGCTACAAAGAACCTAGCTCCTTTAGTTGAATTGAATAGAACCACAAAAATTTAGTTAGCTCAAGTCAGGCATGATATAGAGAATTATGCTTGGCTTCAGGCTTTGGATCTTTAGTGTACAATATACTATAAGCTTCTACAATTGGATGGCTGACAATAATGGTAGACGTTATGGAATCATCATTTCGAACAATGACCGATACCGAACTCACTCGTTGAATCATTGGATGGATGGTACTCACCAAGGCAAACAAAGAGAACTCCAAAAGGCTTGAAGGTTGCAGATGAATCAGACGCCATGGACCTCAATGCTTCTCTTCGTCCTCCTGGTCTCCTGCAAGTTCGGATTAAACCTCCAAACTTTTGGCCTGAAATGAGATGATAAGTTGTGCTAAAAATGGGTGAATGTCATACATTTGTTTTATAACTATAAATTCTGCTTCATCATTACAGAATCCACCCTTCAAATATTGGCATTTGCTTGTTGGAATATAGAGACATTCATGGAGTCGCAAGAGCAGAGCCAAAAGCCTCATGTCGCAATCTTCCTTGGGTTTGGGTCGGGCCATCACATCCCACTGCTCGAGCTTGCAAAGCGGCTGACTGTGTACCATGGCTTTTCTGTCACCTTCTTCACCGCCATATGGATGGACGGCTCTCCTCACCACACCCTACCATCTTCGTCAAGGGACATGATCCACTTCATAGAGCTCCCTGATGTTCAGATCGAAGGGGATCATGCCGAGATGAACATTTTTGTACACATGCCGTTACTATTGGAGGAAGCTAAAATATTAGTGCAAGATGCTCTCACATCCTTTTCGTTTACTGTCTGCGCTTTCATAATCGATTTTTACGGTACACCCATGTTGGATTTCGCCTCAAATGAACATGGAGAAAAGTCAGGTGAACAACATGCCGAATTGAGTGGTAAGTGGAAGCGACTTGGCTGTAGATAATCTCTCTGTTGCAAATCGGAATGGCTATAATTGGCTACAAACTGCCATTGCATTACCTCCACGCTTTTTCTCTACTTTTGTCAAACACTAATAATTGTAACCCTTGCACTATCAGAGTTTTATAGAGTTTAACAATTGCAATTGCAAAAGAGGTGAAAAAGGACAACAACTCTGAAATAAGACATATAGAGAAAAAAATGTCTGTTTCTGGAGATACAGGTAAAGAATTCCCGGAGGAAAAATTAACTGTTTCTGGAGATACAGGTAAAGAATTCCCGGAGGATTTGTTGAGTGAAATTTTTTCACGCTTACCTTTTCTGAGCATAAATAGGTTAAGGATTGTTTGTAAACACTAGAATTATTTGCTCTCCAACCAAAACCAGGTATTCCGTGCCCCTGTTTTTTTAATAAAACGTGAATGCTACAATGGTGGGAGGGCTGCAGAGTGCGGAAAGAAATTCAGTTTTGTTCAAACGTACAAATGCTGGAATTATCTGCTCTCCAACCAAAACCAGGTATTCCGTGCCCCTGTTTTTTTAATAAAACGTGAATGCTACAATGGTGGGAGGGCTGCAGAGCTGTGGTGTGCGGAAAGAAATTCAGTTTTGTTCAAACTTCCGATGGAGTTTCAACCATTTCGTTTCAAGAACTTTAATCTTTTGCCTGAGATTCCTTCCAGTGATAATATCTTGGGTATGGCTGTTAAATCTGGGGTTTGCTGTGTTTGTGTCAGTGAAATCTTATGCTGTTACCATAATTGCACGGAGCATAATCTCTATATATGTAATCCTGCTATTGGGAATATGAAAAAACTTCCAAGGCCTTCACCTTGGATCTCTCACCTCAGATTGCTGTCCTCTCTCATCCATCCACAGACGGTTTCTTTTTTCATTGCGGTTGGAATTCAACGATCGAAAGCATCTTACATGGAGTGTCGATGATCGCTTGGCCTCTCTTTGCTGAACAGAGAATGAATGGCTGAAAATGAATGGCTTCCTTCTAGTGAAGGAGATGAAGGTGGGCATTGAAGCGTAGAAGGGCGCAGATGCATTGGTGAAGAGAGAGGAAGCGGAAAGAGCGGCGAGGGAATTAATGGAAGAAGAGGGGGAATGGAAATGAAGAAGGGATGGCAGAATTGATGGGAAGGCCCATCATTGAGTGACAATTGTCATTGACGACATTCCAATAAACTGAACGGTTTACACCATTTTTCACCGATGATCTCATGGCTGGAGTTTATTCCATCGTCTAACAATCGATCTAAGGGCTCATAACGAGACACCGCGGCATGGAGGAGAGTTCCTTTCAGAGGGAACGCCTTATAGCGTAATTAAATAAACATATAAATTGACTTAAAAAATGATTCACCATTTTATAATATTACACATAGAAATAAGATAGATGCTTAAAGTTTTATGCTTTCTTTATTAATTGGAATTGCGCTCATTGAAATGTTAAATATAGGTGAGTCAAAGATACTCTATATGCTTTACCAATAAATATTACAACTCAAACCTTATTTAAACATGCAAATCTGATTAACTGAGTTGACAGTGCACATTTGAACATGAAACTGAAGTGAAAGTGTCACAGGAATGCAAATCTGAATATGAAAACTGACTTGGGAGTGTCACATTGTCTAAGAAAGAAAACCGGAGTATGAAAATGAAGAGAAGTGTAAAAATATATACCCTATAAAGCTATAAAGAATATGAAACTGAAGAGAAGTGTAAAAATATATACCTTATAACGCTATAAAGAATATGAAACTGGAGTGAAGTTGAAAATTTGAATATAAAAATGTCAGTTTGGTGTAGTTTAATTGGCAATGTCTGTAAAAATGAAACCAAACCGAAACCGAATTAGAAATCTTGAATTCAAATCTTAATCTATGAAAATAAGACAAAACTTAAGATATATATAATGTGAAAAGCTCTAATGGATGCTATGTATGAAGAATTATTGTGACAAAGCTGCAACGAAGCACAAGGAATTTGGCTTTCCTTAATTTTATTATGTTAAGTTTCATTGTGACAAAGCTTGAAGAAATTGGGTAGATGAACCAGCTTTTTTTGTATTTCATGTTTGTATAACCAGATGGGTCGAAAAAATTGGCCATGGAAAAAGAAGCAGGAGGAAATGGAAGAAGAGAAGCCTAATGTTACCTGCTCGTCTAGTCAGACTCATGAGGTGGGGCATTAATTTCTTATATATCAGAACTCATTTTATATAGATTTAATGCTTTGAAATGATTTTTGATGTTCTATATTATTGGTGTAGCAAGAAGTGCACTTGGAGGTAGAATTGGCAACAGAAAGCAAAGAAGATATGGTGAAGCAGCGTGAAAAACTTTTGGAAGAGGCAGTTTCAGGTAACAATCTTCTACCCATTTAGACTATAGAGAAAACCTTATATAACAGATGAAGTATATTTATCACTACCAACATTACGAGCATTATCTAATGCATATAAAAATATACAGGTAAACCGAACCTATTTCTCTAAAACCCCTTTGCATCACATGAATAAATAATAATTAAGAATTTGTGGGTTTCAATTGCTTATTTCCACATAACCTTCAATTACTTCACATGGCACTAAGTTCCAATTATCCTGTGGTGTATTTTATGAGCCCCAGATTGTTTGGATCATACTCAATTTCATGCATCCAGTGGCGTTCTATTGTAGATTACCCCACCCAGTGAAAAAACAATCCTTGAAATTTGATAATACATTCTTTTCTTTTTGTTTTCGAGGTAGGATGGGAAACTGCTCAAGCTGAAGCGGCAACTTCAAAGCGTGAGCTGGAGGTCGCAATTGCAGAGAAGGTTGAACTGAAAAGATCCTTGAATGAATGCCAGATAGAACTTCAATTGGGCAGGGAAGAGATCGATAAGGTGAAATCCGAAAAGAATCTTCTCTTCACATCATACCAAGACGTCCTCCACTCCAAAAGGAGATCCCAAGATGAATTACGCACCATGGAGATGAAACTGGAGATTGCAGAAAAGGAAAAGTCTCGTTTGAAGTATGAACTTCACTTGCTTAACAAGGAAATTGAAATCCGGAGCGAAGAGAGGGAGCACTCCATGAAAGCTGCAGAGGTTTCCCACATGCAATACCTGGAGAATGTCAGAAAGATTGCTCAGCTCCAATCAGAATGCCAGAGGCTGAGAGGATTAGTGGGCAAGAAGGGCAAGAATATATCCCAGCCAAGCAGATCATCATTAACCAAGCCGTGTCCAGCCTCACCTGATTCAAGCAAAAACTTGTTGGACCATGACCTCCTCCAGCTCTCTGCATCAAAATTACCCACCCTGAAATCTCCCCGCCGTTCCCATTCTCGCCATTCAGTAGATAATGCCAGCAGCGTGGCATCTACTGTACATATGGATGAGAATAACGAAGATGAAATGAGCTGTGCTGAATCGTGGGCATCTGCCCTCTTGGCAGAGCTCGATGACTTCAAGAAGGCCGGAAAAAATGAGCAGAGCTCTGCCAATTTTGCCATCCTTGGCGAGATAGTTCAAATCATCCATCCTGGAGCTTCCAGTTTGAACCTTGAAATGGGAAAACTTGTTCAGGCCAAAGAGGAAATCACCCAGCATCGATTTCAGGACAATGCCACTGCTAACATATCTGAATATATTATAAATTGAAAAACAAATTCATATCTTCACCTCCATTCACAATGGGCTACACAGAATTTATCTCTAACGACTCTTCTGCCCTCCATACAGCCACAAAATACAAAATAAAATCGCAAGGGAAAAACAAGCATGCAGGTTTATCTCTATTGCTGCAGGTTTATCTTGATGCCGCTTATGTTTGTAGAATGTCAGAAAGATTGCTCAGCTCCAATCAGAATGCCAGAGGCTGAGAGGATTAGTGGGCAAGAAGGGCAAGAATATATCCCAGCCAAGCAGATCATCATTAACCAAGCCGTGTCCAGCCTCACCTGATTCAAGCAAAAACTTGTTGGACCATGACCTCCTCCAGCTCTCTGCATCAAAATTACCCACCCTGAAATCTCCCCGCCGTTCCCATTCTCGCCATTCAGTAGATAATGCCAGCAGCGTGGCATCTACTGTACATATGGATGAGAATAACGAAGATGAAATGAGCTGTGCTGAATCGTGGGCATCTGCCCTCTTGGCAGAGCTCGATGACTTCAAGAAGGCCGGAAAAACTGAGCAGAGCTCTGCCAATTTTGCCATCCTTGGCGAGATAGTTCAAATCATCCATCCTGGAGCTTCCAGTTTGAACCTTGAAATGGGAAAACTTGTTCAGGCCAAAGAGGAAATCACCCAGCATCGATTTCAGGACAATGCCACTGCTAACATATCTGAATATATTATAAATTGAAAAACAAATTCATATCTTCACCTCCATTCACAATGGGCTACACAGAATTTATCTCTAACGACTCTTCTGCCCTCCATACAGCCACAAAATACAAAATAAAATCGCAAGGGCAAAACAAGCATGCAGGTTTATCTCTATTGCTGCAGGTTTATCTTGATGCCGCTTATGTTTGCTAACCCCTGGTACAGGAGTTGAATGGATGTCTTCCTATAATTTTCCTTGCATATTCCGATACAGAGTGAGCCAGAGAGACGAAACATCGTGGAATGTTGAACGACCCAGTAACAACCGTCACGGCTGGCCTGGTTCAATTCAGATCAATGGTTAACGATTACTTAATCGTCTAACAACAAAATCGAATGGCGCATATTTTTACACGTAAGCAGCTTGGGTAGTTCATTTCATAAGGGAACGCCTTACGGCGTAAAAATATTATAATTTAAAAGGCTAACATTAATTTCCTTCCCAAAGCTCCTATATGTAAGAAGAGTAAGAGAGTAAAGATCACGCAACACATCATTTTTCAAAAATTAATAGTCAATTTAGATGTAAAGATTGTATTATTTTGAAAATTTTCAATATTATTAAAGTCCTTGCTATTAAAAGATCTATTGACGACACATATGTGGGAAAATAAAAATTCTTTTTCATTTGAAATATATTTAACCTATAAGTAGAGAGGATATCTAATTTTATGTTATAATTAGAAATAATATTATTAACATTAAATTTAATGACAAGTTTGAAGAAATTTTAGTTTAAAAATTTATCTGATTATTTATCTATTTTTCATTCAGAAAAAAGAGAAAAAGAGAGTGGAATGGATTTATCTTCCAATTAGGTTTTTTTCGGAAAAGGTTTCCTAAAATATATCTTGTGTCAAATGTGTTTGTGAGCTTTTATTTGGTTGTTCTCTATTTCCTGCATAAATTTTAATTTGCATTCATACACAATAAATAATAATCTATAGATCCATAAACCTAAAGAGAAATATATCGTACTAGTGTATATTTCATATTTTTAAGTATAGTTTTATCATATTTGTTGTGATGAACTACTGAGTGGAATATCCATATCAGTTTACAAATCATATTAGTATTAGGGCAAGTTTCTTTGAGTATATTGTGTAGAATTACCAGGAATCTAGATTCGGTAAGCCAAAAGTCAGAAAACCCTAGTCTTTACAAACAAATCTATAAATAACCATCTTCATCCTGTAGAGGAGAGGTTTTCACGGCTGGAATCAAATGTTGCAAATATTAGCCATGATGTGAATATCCTGATGTCAACCCTGATAAATAAGATTGCATTATTCGAAGAATATTAGGCTTTTAATGGAGAGGACAAATCACAGGGGAGATTAGGAAGAAATAGAGAATCAATCCAAGAAAGTACTTGAAATAGATAAATCCAGTTCAAGTGCCATGAACAATTCACAATCCTTATTTAAAATGAAAGTGAAGGTTGATATAAAGATATATTGTTAGGCCCCTATACTACTAGTGTAACCCCTTATTGTTATTAGTACAACCCCCTTATTATATTGATGTACCCATGTAGTGCCCATATTGTTACTCTTGTGCCCCATAGAAGCCCACTATTGTTATTATTGTGCCCTTACATTATTATTGTTATGTCGGCTCTGATTATGTTATGTCCCCTTAGACTCCTATATATAGAAATGAGGTATTTTCATTTGTATCATCGAAGAATTGTTCATTTATGTAATGTAAAGGAGGTTGCCCCCTCGAAGAGGCTGAATTCTAAGGCGTTGATCTATCTTTTCTATCTTTTCTTGAGCTGGTTTCATAACATTTGGTATCAGAGCTTTGGATTCTAGGGTTTTGCTGCTCCAAACAGGTCATCGTGGCATTTTCGCTATAACTTTTTTTCTGTGACGTTTCAGAAGTTGCAAAAAAATCCATTTGAGAAGAAATCACGCTGAACCTTGGGTCCAAATTTCAGAGCTTTTTGCACGATATTTGCGGAGATATGATCTGAGGAAGTTGGTCTTTTTGTAGACTCCTGAATTACATTCAAAACAGGTGACCTGGGGAAAATCGTCATAACTTTCTCTCTGGGGATCAGATTGAAATTTCGTAAGAAGTTACAGAAAGAGGACGGACTGTAGTTTCTTGTATAGCTTTTTTAGAACCAAAGGTCGAAAAATTGACACTTGGCACTTCATACAAGTTCGCTCTTCTGGAAAGGTCTATAATCAGGTCATCTTGGGAGATTGTGCATAACTCTTTCTGGGAGAATCCAATTTGGGTCAGACTTGTGGCATTGGAAAGAGGACATAGAGGGCTACTATAGGTATCAATTTCAGAACTTAAATATTTGAAAGACAAAATTATAGTTGTTTCAAGATCGAGGTCCTAAAATCAAGAAAAAGCAAGATGAGGAAGTTTGATGGCAAGGATCCGGTAAATTGGATACTTCAGATGGAGCAATATTTTGATCTACATGGTGTACCACTGTTACAAAAGGTATGTATTGCATCTTCATATTTAGAACCGGATCAATTTTTATGGTATAAAGGGCTTTGTTCCCGTAAACAACTTGTTACGTGGTCAATTCTCACGGAGGAAATGATAGCACATTATGAGGATACAAAGAGCAACACCTTCTTTAGAGCAACACCACAACAATTGGAAAGAGTAAAAGGGCTTTGTGACATATTGGAAAGTAAAATTATGGCAACAAGGAAGTCTACCCCTCACAACTATAAAGATGGAAGTGTTGTTTCTCCTAGCCTTCCACAACCTACAAGGGTTACACCACAACAATTGGAAGAAAAAAGAGAAAAAGGGCTTTGTTACAATTGTGATAGCAAATGCACTAAAGGTCATAAGTGTGCTGAGAAGAAATTATTTTACATAGAATATGAAGAGGAGGAAGAAAATGATGAAGAAACATCAAAAGAAGAAGATATATGCCAGGACCCCACCCTAGAGAAAGAAGAAATGAATTAGACCATATCTTGTAAAACATTGGCAAGAATTACCACTCCTCAAACTCTCAAGATAGAAGGACATATCAAGAAGAAAAAGGTGCAAGAAGTGAAAGATCACATCGAGAAAGAAGAAATTAATCCAACCATATCTTGTAATTCATTGGTCGAAATTACCACTCCTCAAACTATCAAGATAGAAGGACATATGTTGGGTCCCTATAATACTAGTGATTACCCCATTACTATTGTAGTTATACCCCTTATTTATATTGTTGTGCCCCTATTACCCCCATATTGTTATTTCTGTGCCCCATAGAATCCCTCTATTGTTATTTTTGTGGCTTTATATTATTATTGTTAGGTCGGCTGGATTATATTGTGACTCCTTAGACTCCTATATATAGAAAGGAGGTTTTGTCATTTGTATCATCCAAGAATTGTTCATTTATGTAATGTAAAGGAGGTTGCCCCCTCGAAGAGGCTGAATTCTAAGGCGTGGATCTCTCTTTTCTATCTTTTTGTGAGCTGGTTTCATAACATTTGGTATCAGAGCTTTGGATTCTAGGGTTTCGCTGCTCCAAACAGGTCATCGTGGCATTTTCGCTATAACTTTTTTTCTGTGACGTTTCAGAAGTCGCAAAAAAAAACCCATTTGAGAAGAATTGGCGCTGAACCTTGGGTCTAAATTTCAGAGCTTTTTGCGCGATATTTTTGGAGATATGATCTGAGGAAGTTGGTCTTTTTGCAGACTCCTGAATTACATTCAAAACAGGTGACCTGGGGAAAATCGTCATAACTCTCTCTCTGAGGATCGGATTGAAATTTCGTAAAAAGGTACAGAAAGAGGACGGACTGTAGTTTCTTGTATGTGTGTTTCAGATTCAAAGGTTGAAACAGTGACTCGTGGCACGTCGTACAAGTTCGCTCTACTGAACCAGTCTAAAAGCAAGTCACTGTGGGAGATTTCACATAACTCTTCCTTGGAGAATCCAATTTGGCTCAGACTTGTGGCATTGGAAAGAGGACGCAGAAGGCTACTACAGGTAGCAATTTCAGAACTGGATGATTCGAAATTACAGAGATACATCAGATTCAATATCAGGCTTCTATAAAGTGAAAAAAGGTGTGTAGTTTTTTTTTAAATTTTTGAGTAAGCTTGGTTTAACGGAATTCAAAGGGCATAGTAAAGCATTATTATCGGTAACTGATGCCCCGAGGAAAGAAAATGCAAACACCTAGTAAGGAACCTGAAAGCTCTAGCATGACTCATGAAGAAGAGGAAGAAATGCTACATGATATATCAAAATTACAAGAACAAGTGCAACAAATGTCACGCTCACAAAAGCTAACAGAAGCTAAGATAAGTGGCGTGGAATCTAAGATAAAGGGCATGGAAGCTAAGATGGATGATTCGAAGACAGATTTGAAGAGAGACATGGCAGATTTGAAGACAGATATGGAAGAATTGAAGAAGTTGCTACAAGAAAGGGTCACTAATGGTGAAAAGGTAGTAAAGGAAACTCATGATGAGAACAAAAGAAATGTTAATCATGATTCCATAGACTCTAATGTTGGATCGAAGAATCACCATATTCCAAAAATCGATATGAGGAAGTTTGATGGCAAGGATCCCGCCACATGGATATTACAGATGGAGCAATTCTTCGATCTCAATAATGTGCAAAACACAAAAAGGTACGTATGGCAACTTTATATTTGGAACCAAATCAGTTTGTATGGTATCAATGGCTTTGCTCTCGTAAACAATTTATCACTTGGGCAATTTTTACGGAAGAATTGATAGCACATTATGAGGATACAAAAAGCAACACTTTTTTTAGCCAATTGATAAGTCTCAAACAAAAGGGTTCAATAATGGAGCACATTGAGGAGTTCCAAAAATTGAACATAAGGGTAAAAGATATTCCAGAGGAGCATAGGATTGATGTGTTCATAGGGTCTTTAAAGGATAATATCCAACATGATGTTCGCCTTTGGGAACCTGATTCATTAGAGAAGGCATTCAGGTTAGCAAGAAAAATGGAAAGCAAAATTATGGCAACCAGGAAGCATACCACTCACAACTATAAAGACGGAAGTGTTGTTGCCCCTAGTCTTCCACAACCTATAAGGTTGACACCACAACAATTGGAAGAAAAAAGAGCAAAAGGGCTTTGTTACAGTTGTGATAGCAAATACACTAAAGGTCATAAGTGTGCTGAGAAGAAATTATTCTACATAGATTGTGAAGAGGAAGAAGAAAAGGAGCAAGAAAGGTCAAAAGAAGAGATATACTCCAGGAACAAAGCCTAGATGAAGAACAAATAAATCCGACCATATCTTGTAATGCATTGGCGGGAATTACCACTCCTCAAACCATCAAGATAGAAGGACAAATCAAGAAGAAAAAGGTAATAGTGTTGATTGATTCAGGAAGCACCCACAATTTTATTCATTGTAGGGTAGCAAAAGAATTGAATTGCTTCCTATATCCAGCACCAGAGTGTCAAGTGATGATTGCAAATGGAGGAACAATAAATTGCTCTGGAAAGTGCCATAATATCAAGCTATCCATGGGAGAATATGTATTGACTAGCCCAATGCTTTCCATTCCAATGGGAGGTGCTGATGTTGTACTAGGAGTCCAATGGCTACAATCCTTGGGTACAATAGCTTTTAATTTTCAAGAACTTTTCATCAAATTTTCTTGG
Organism: Pinus tabuliformis; assembly: GCA_031772625.1. Taxonomy (NCBI): domain Eukaryota; kingdom Viridiplantae; phylum Streptophyta; class Pinopsida; order Pinales; family Pinaceae; genus Pinus; species Pinus tabuliformis. Next base: position 862,034,933 of record CM062812.1, read on the forward strand.
AAGGAAAGGAAGTTGAATTAAGGGGTATTGCAGGGAAACCAGGAAAGATAATCAGCTCTAATGGTATGACAAAGCTTCTAAAAAAGGAGCAAAGAGGTGTAATTGCACAATTATGTTCGCTAGATGTTTCCACATTGGAATCATCTATTTCTCCAGATCTCCAAAAAGTCTTGGACAATCATTCCAAGGTATTTGAGACTCCCAAGGTCTCCCACCTATGCGTGATCATGATCATGCTATTCATCTGATTCCAGGAAGTGTTCCTCCAAACATCAGGCCGTACAGATATCCCTATGTCCAAAAAAGTGAAATTGAACGTATGGTTGCAGAAATGCTAGAGGCTGGTATAATTCAACCGAGTCAAAGTTCTTTCTCAGCTCCAGTAGTATTGGTGCACAAGAAGGATGGATCATGGCGCATGTGTCCAGATTATAGGGAGCTCAACAAGCTCACTATTAAAGATAAGTTCCCCATTCCTGTTATTGATGAATTACTGGATGAATTGCATGGATCAATTTACTTCACCAAGTTGGATCTTCGTTCGGGATATCATCAAATCAGAATGAAGATTGAAGACATTCCAAAACGGCATTTAGAACTCATGAGGGTCATTATGAATTTTTGGTCATGCCTTTTGGCCTTACCAATGCACCTTCAACATTTCAAGGTTTGATGAATTCAATTTTCAAACCATTCCTTAGAAAATTTGTGTTAGTATTTTTTGATGATATACTAATCTACAGCAAGTCTTGGAAGGATCATGTTGAACATGTTGACAGGGTGCTACAACTATTGGAGGAGAAACAATTATATGCAAAAAGATCCAAATGTTTCTTTGGAGTCCAGGAGGTGGAATATTTGGGTCATATTGTATCTCATGAAGGAGTTAAGGTAGACCCTAGCAAAATTAAAGCCATTAAGGAATGGAAAATCCCCACATCCATAAAGCATCTGCGAGGATTTCTTGGGTTGACAGGGTATTATCGCAAGTTTGTTAAGAATTATGGGAGAATAGCAGCACCTCTAACAACATTATTGAAGAAAGATTCATTTTCATGGACTCCGGAAGCAACAAAGGCCTTTGAACATCTTAAAGAGGCAATGTGCCAAGCACCGGTCTTAGCTACACCGGACTTCACAAAAACCTTTATTGTGGAATGTGATGCTTCAGGAAATGGAATTGGTGCTGTTCTAATGCAAGATGAAAGACCCATTGCTTTTGAAAGTCGTCCAATCAAGGGAAAGTTTTTAAGCAAAGCTATTTATGAGAAGGAAATGTTGGCAATACTCCATGCACTTAAGAAATGGCGACCCTACCTAATGGGAAGACACTTCAAGGTAAAAACGGATCATGATAGCCTTAAATACTTTTTAGAACAAAGATTATCCTCTGAAGAGCAACAAAAGTGGGTCACAAAGATGTTGGGTTATGACTTTGAAATCATCTACAAAAAAGGGAAGCAAAATGTGGTGGCAGATGCACTCTCAAGAAAGGATGAGGATGTGGAAGCATTGTTGTGTGCCATTTCTATTATCCAACCAGATTGGATAAACGAAGCAAGGGAGGAATGGAAGAATGACGAAGAAGTGTGGGCACTTATTCGAAAGCTACAACAAGATTCCAGTACTTCTGATACATTTAGCTGGCAAAATGATTCGTTATGGTACAAAGATCGCTTATACCTCTGTAAGAATTCCCAGCTAAAACAAAAGATTCTTATGGAATTGCACACTTCTCCCTTAGGAGGGCACTCAGGATTTTTAAAAACTTACCACAGGGTTAAGAAGGAATTTTTTTGGGATGGCCTTAAATCAGATATTCAAAAGTTTGTGGCGGAATGTTTGGTTTGCCAACAAAATAAAGTTGAAACAATTAAGACACCAGGTCTATTACAACCTTTATCCATTCCAAGCCAACGTTGGGAGGAGGTTTCAATGGATTTTATCACAGGTTTACCCAAGTCTGAGGGAAAGAGTGTCATCATGGTGGTAGTTGACAGACTTACCAAGTATGCACACTTTTGTGCATTATCACATCCATTTAAAGCCAGTACAGTTTCTACTGCATTTATGGAAACAGTTCAAAAGCTACATGGAAACCCAAAGATTATTGTAAGTGACAGAGATCCCATTTTCACTGGAAATTTTTGGACAGAATTATTTTCTTGTCTTGGTACTCAGTTAGCTCATAGCTCATCTTATCATCCTCAATCTGATGGGCAAACTGAGATAGTAAACAAATGTTTGGAAGGATATCTTCGTTGCTTTGTATCTGATAAACAGACACAATGGGTCAAATGGTTGCCTCTGGCTGAATGGTGGTATAACACTTCCTTCCATACAGCAACAAAAATGACCCCATTTATGGCACTTTATGGGTATCAACCACCATCCATCACATCATATTTAAGAGAAAATTCTAAGGTTCAGGCAGTGGAACATCACATCGAACATCAACAACAAGTCCTCCAACTCTTAAAGGATAACCTCGTGTTGGCACAAAATAGAATGAAACAACAGGCAGATCAACATCGCAGTGAAAGAAGTTTTGATGTAGGTGATTGGGTATTCCTACGGCTACAACCATATAAGCAAATGTCCCTAAAGCAAGCTAAGAAGGATAATAAATTATCACCAAAGTATTATGGTCCGTACAAGGTGTTGCAAAAGATTGGTACTATGGCATACAAATTGGAGCTTCCTGCAGCTTCTCGATTGCACCCAGTTTTCCATGTTTCATGTTTAAAGAAGGTTATAGGTGACAAGCTCCAATTCAAACAATATTGCCAGAACTTGACGAGGAAGGAAAAATTATATTGGAACCGGAAGCAGTCACAGAAACAAGAACTCGACAGCTACGAAATCGATCAATTTCAGAGTATCTTATCAAGTGGAAGAACTTATCCGCTGAAGATTCCACATGGGAGGATGAGAATTTTATGCAGAAGTATCCAGAACTACTCAAGCGTTGAGGACAACACTTTTTTGAAGGAGAGGGGCATGTTGGGTCCCTATAATACTAGTGATTACCCCATTACTATTGTAGTTATACCCCTTATTTATATTGTTGTGCCCCTATTACCCCCATATTGTTATTTCTGTGCCCCATAGAATCCCTCTATTGTTATTTTTTGGCTTTATATTATTATTGTTAGGTCGGCTGGATTATATTGTGACTCCTTAGACTCCTATATATAGAAAGGAGGTTTTGTCATTTGTATCATCCAAGAATTGTTCATTTATGTAATGTAAAGGAGGTTGCCCCCTCGAAGAGGCTGAATTCTAAGGCGTGGATCTCTCTTTTCTATCTTTTTGTGAGCTGGTTTCATAACAACATATCAAGAAGAAAAATGTTCAAGAAGTGAAAGATCACATTGAGCATCAAGAAATGAATCCGACCATATTTTGTAAAGGATTGGAAGAAATTACCACTCCTCAAACTCTAGAGATAGAAGGAAATATCAAGAAGAAAAAGGTTCAATCAGTGAAAGATCACATCGAGCATCAACAACAAGTTCTCCAACTTTTAAAGGATAACGTCGCTTCAGTGAAAAATCAAATGAAACAACATGTAGATCAACATCGTAGTGAAAAATGTTTTGATGTAGGTGATTGGGTATTTTTACTCCTACATCTCAAGCAAACTATTTATGAGAAAGAAATGTTGGCAATACTACATGCACTTAAAAAATGGCGACCTTACCGAATGGGAAGACTCTTCAAGGATAAGGAGGTGGAAGCATTGTTTTGTGCTATTTCTATTATCCAACCAGATTGGATAAACAAAGCAAGGGATGAATGGAAGAAGGACAAAGAAGTATGGCCACTTATTCAAAAGTTGCAAAAGATCCCAATTCAAACAATATTGCCAGAAATTGAAGAGGAAGGGAAAATCATATTGGAACCTGGAGTAGTCACAGAAACAAGAACCCGATATCTACGAAATCGATCAATTTCAGAGTATCTCATCAAGTGGAAGAACTTACCTGCTGAAGATTCCACATGGGAGGACAAGAATTTTATACGGAAGCATCAAGAACTACTCAAGCGTTGAGGACAACGCTTTTTGAAGGAGAGGGGCATGTTAGGCCCCTATACTACTAGTGTAACCCCTTATTGTTATTAGTACAACCCCCTTATTATATTGATGTACCCATGTAGTGCCCATATTGTTACTCTTGTGCCCCATAGAAGCCCACTATTGTTATTATTGTGCCCTTACATTATTATTGTTATGTCGGCTCTGATTATGTTATGTCCCCTTAGACTCCTATATATAGAAAGGAGGTATTTTCATTTGTATCATCGAAGAATTGTTCATTTATGTAATGTAAAGGAGGTTGCCCCCTCGAAGAGGCTGAATTCTAAGGCGTTGATCTATCTTTTATATCTTTTCTTGAGCTGGTTTCATAACATATACCAAGGTGAGATCAATGCTTTGAAGTTAAATCATGGATTGCAGCAATTCAAAATTTATTGTAGTACTCATCATATAGTCTAGGATGAATAGATGATTCAATTCACATGGCTGAAATTAGAGTGTCATGCCTTAGCGTAATGCTAAAACCACACATAGACTATGAGGATGGAGGGAGATCCTATAGTGACTAATTGGGAAGACTTTAAAATCCTCATAAAGTCATAATTTATCAGGTATGTATAGGACCAGTGGATTTAGTGTCACTACTTTAGGTAAAAGCAAGGGTAAAATATATAGGAGTACACCATAGAGTTTAGAAATATGGTCATAATGTTAGGTATCTACCCAAAGAACCCAAGTGTACTTCTTGAGTATTTTGGGGTCAACACAACCATTTGTGGAAGCAAGTGATATTGTTTAAGCCCAAATCAATGGATGAGGCTTATGTACAGGGAAAATACCTGGAAATCATAGACACAAAGAAAGGGAAATCAAGTGGATGAAGTAGAACGAGTACAAGGATGTTTCTAAGGAGGGGAAAAAAGTTGAAATGGGGAAAAGATGAAAATAATTGATAGCCATAACACACCAATGTAAGGATCCCAACAAACATTGCAACCACTGTAACATTAACAATCATATAGAGGATAAGTGTTGTAAGTTGCATCAATAGCTTAGCCCAAAGAAAAAAAACAAAGATAATGATAAGAAGAATACCATGACCATTGATTCAAGAAACTAGTTTGAAATAAACTCGCACATGGATGAGAAAATCGTCTGTCAATTAGTGCAGAAGGAGGTGAATCTCAATAGCCTTCAACATCAAGAAGAGAAAGAAATGACTAAATTCTTCTACATAAAGATATAGGTCAAGAAGAAAAAAATTGATGCTCTGTTTGAATGAGGATTCTAGAAGAGTATGATTGCAACAAACCTAGTCAATAAGTTAGGATTGAAGGTTTGTGGTTATCCAATCCCATATCCATTGGGATGGGTAAATAAGGATACAGAGTTAAAGGTAACAAAAAAGTGCAAAATTAGATTTGTTATGAGTGTTGATTTTGTTAATGAAGTAGAACTAGATGTGGTTCCCCTTGATGCATGCAAAGCCGTGTTTGGGAGTCTGAACATTTATATGCGGGATGCAATATTCACGCGGAGATCCAACCAGTATTGGTTTTTTAAGGATGGAAAATTGTTTACCATCAACATGCACAAAGGCAAGTCAAAGAGTTCATTGGTAAGTGCAAGCCAAGACAAGAAACTAATCAGTTGCAGCAAGTAGTATATTTTACTATTTTTAAGAGAAAATTAGTCTATACAAGAGTCAGTAAGGGGCAAGGTATCCCTAGAGGGGTGTACTAAGAAACAATAACAACAACTGTAAAGGTTTTTATAGGCATATAGGGATGTGTTTCAGGAGCCTCATGAGTTACCACCAAAGAGGGAAGTGGAACACAAGCTCCAGCTATTATCGGATTCCCCATTGCTAAACATTGGGTTGCATAAAAGGTTTATTATAAGAGTGAGGTGAAGAAACAATCCTAGTAGCTACTCGAAGAGGGTGTCGTTCGATCAAGTACATCACCATGTGGATCACCCATAATCATTATACCAAAAAAGAATATGACTTGGTGGATTTGTATTGATTATAGGGCACTGAATAAAATTACAGTAAAGAACAAGTACCTTCTGCAAAGGATAGATGATCTGTTAGATCAATTACAGAAAGAAAAAACTTCACCAAGTTGGAATTGAAGTGTGAATATCACCAAGTTCGAGTCAAAGAAGAAGATATCTAGAAAACCACCTTCAAAACTAGGCAATGTTTGTATGAGTGATTAGTCATTACATTTGGCCTGTGTAATGCACCAACCACATTAATGAGTTTAATGAATTTTATACTATATCCTTTTATAGATTCATTTGTTATTTTCAATTTATATAATATACTAGTATACAATCTTATCTAAACGTCTCATATAATATCAAAAACTCTAGAATTAGTGTATGATCTTTATGGTGGTACAAGAAGATGTACACACCATTTGAGGGCATGTAGTAATTTAGTGGTTTAAACCTTCCAAAACATAACAAAACAAGAATGTCGTGGGAATTCAAAATGATCTTGATGGTGGTACACAAAGATACACATGGTTTCTTTAGCGTACCTTGGGTGATTTATTCTAGAATATTTAAGAAATTTGATTGATTGATATGAGTGAAGTTTAGCTCCTACTTGTATTGTGCATATTGAATGTTGTTCCTCATCATTAAATGTAACTATTGCATTTGCATTTGAGAGATTTGTAATTGTTGAAATTGTGGTTATTAATTAGTTGCATTTGAAAGATTTGGTCCAACTAAAATAGCTCCTAGTTTTTATTTTTTATTTTTTATTTTTTATCTAATTAAGACTAACCTAAGTACCCATGGGGGATTTGAACCGGTGACCTATTGCAAGGAGTGCCTTAACAGCGCACCCATTCACTGTCAATTCAAAGCCCCGTGGGCAAAATAGCTCCTAATTTAGTGTATACTTGAGATATTTTTATCTCACACCATAATTGATGTATTTACACAATTAACTTTATAAATTGAAGTTAAAAAAATAGTTAACATTGTTCATGTTTATAGGATTTCCAAATTATTTTAAAATATATATAAAAAAATTTCATAAAAAATATTTTCTTGGACATTGAAATACCTAATCAATGCACCTATGTTTTCTTGAAATTAAATATTTGTTTTTTATTCCATTATTACATCCTATATAAGAACTAAGAAGTAAGAGTTATAAGAAGTAAGAAGTAAGAGTGGATAAGTTTCTAGACTCTATTTTATTGGTTGATAGATATTTTTCCATTTAACATGAAAATTCTATTAAATTTCACATGGTACTAGCAACAACTGAATTGATAACCTTCACTCAAGATGGCCGATTGGGCTTGGCATTGACAAAGTCTACTACCAAATGAAATTAGAGGCCTTCCCTAATAGGTTCAACTGGGTTTGGAATCGACAAAGTCGACTAAGTACAGCCCACTAATGACGACTTAAACAGCAAAATCAAGTGACAAACCAACAAACTTTTGTACTCCGTTACGTTTTTCCATCGTCAAAGTTACCAAGAATACAATTCAATTATGTAGTTTGTTGAAAAGCCTTCAAGTCATGTGTAGTATTATTTACTTGACAATTCAAAAAACTTTCTTCTAATTAGATCTCCTCTCTAGAATTGTAACAGGTTTTACCAACCCTTAAATGCCCGATTTGAACATTCTCCCTCTTAGGAACTTATTTACCTAAATGTGCATTTCCTTTGGATACTATACACGATGTAATTTCTTGGTTACTATACACTCCTACACCGTGACAAGAACGCTTTAAATTACATGTCAAAGTCGCTTTCACAACTCAACCTTTCTCCCAACAAACACTGAAATATGGTTGAAAATCATACACAAAAATGTTAAACATGTTTACAACTCCAGTAAACAAAATGCAATTCTAAGTAAACTAGATTCTTTCAATAATTATGGTTTTTCCCTATTTTAAAGTTAGTTAGGTCCATTGGTTAAATGCAATGGTTATCAATTTGGTTATTAATTTGTTCATTCATTTATGTTCAATTTTTTTAAAGGTATGGAAAATCTAGATAGATCAATCTGAAGGTAGTAGAATCGAAGGGATCTACTTGTCGGCCAAACAAGCAGGGCTAACTCCAAGGGCGTCGAGGTGATTCGAACCTCGTGATTTCTTTTTTTTAGAAGGGTGGTTCCGGGATATTAGGCGCGCTACGCTACATCCACGGAAAATCTAGGTAGATCAACGCAAGGAGTAGAACCGAAGGGATCTACTCATTCGCCAAACAAGGAGGGCCTAACCCCGAGAGCATCAAGAAGATTTGACTTCCTGACCTCCCAAGTAGCAAAATACTTAGCAATAAAAACTCGACCAATTAAACTAACCCTTAAAGCAACATTCAAATCTTATTAATAATATGATAAATTACCTTAATCAATATTGTTATAATAACTCAAAATTATTTGCAACTACCCCAACAAAGTAATCTCTCACACTCAATGATTGTCTGATTTCTTCAATAAATAAAGAAAAAACACTCGCTCAATGACAGTCTGATTTCTTAAAAAAAAAAATTATCGTGAACCGAAAAAAGACTAATTTCTTTTGCAGGAAAACAAATGAACGAACAACACGATGATGTTTGACGACTTTCATGGTGTAGGCCTTCAATGAAAAAAGACTAATTTCTTTTGCAGGAAAACAAATGAACGAACAACACGATGATGTTTGACGACTTTCATGGTGTAGGCCTTCAATGATCTCATCATAAATATTGAGGATTTTCTCTTAATAAATCCCCATCCAACACAGGAAAACTAAGGAACGACAATTCTGGAATTTCCAATTGAGGAAAGTCTTTTTACGCTCCATGCATTGAGGATTATCTCTTAATAAATCCCCATCCAACACAGGAAAACTAAGGAACGGAACTTCTGGAATTTCCAATTGAGGAAAGTCTTTTTACGCTCCATGCTTACATATGTTAATTGTTTTTTCTCTTTTTAAATGTTTAATTGTAAGTGGAGTATGCCTACACTTCATCAAGTGTATATTTTTAAAATGTTTAACGGTAAGTGCAGTATGCCTGCACATGATAAGTGTATATTTTTAAGTTATTTTGTACGGTATATATATTAGAATTATATATAATATAAAATAGAAGAACTGTTTTTGGTTTAGGATAAAATTATTTTAATTTATAATAAAAATTAGTATTTGTACCAGATATGGTAAAGAAAATATTGTAAGATATAAATTGAGGAACAATCGTGATATGGGAATGGACGAATTTATTAATTATTGAATTAATATTTGCATATAAATATCGGGCCAAATTGGCAAACATAAAGTCAAATATTGCCAGAAGATGTCACTTGTCATTACAGGTTGTTTTGGCACTACAAAATATGAAAAATACATCACACCACATTAGCAGGGATTCACATCTCCATTCCAAGTTTTCATATATTAGAAATAAGCTAGCACATTGGATTCGTTTTCATTTATTAGAAATAAGCTAGCACATTAGATTCCAACTGAAATATGCATAATGATAAATAGTCACCGTAGAAACAACTTGCCTATAAGCTACAAAGGTGAAATAATTCAATCCAAGCAACACAATAATCAACACAGTAATCATATTCATGAGTACATAGTAGACCTGAACTTCCAACTGACCTATATGTGGTTAGAAAGAGACTAGCCAGCTAACCATTCTTTCATCTACTGGACTTCACTTTTTTTCTTAGCAGATTCTTCCATCATAGCCAAAAATAATAACTTGAAAGAATCAATTCAAATAAAAATATGAGATTTGAAAATATTAAGTTTGTACTTAATTTAATTGAAGTAAATAATAATAACGATTTCTTGAAGAGTGGGGTGCCAAAGAGATCCCTAAGTGAATGGTTGTGTGGGATGCCAAAGGTCTGTTAGGAGGTGTTTTGGTTTTTTGTTTTTAATTATTAAATATAGAACCTGTACATATTTCTTAAATGGAAAAAAAACCTTCATTTATTGAATTATTCATGCTTCCCTAGCCGACTGTGACCAGTCATCGCCCATCTCACCATCCCCACAAGCTCTGATTGTACTAGAACATCCCGAATGTGTTGGTGTTAGATAGCCAACCCATTGTCCATTTTCCTTGGTGGCATGATCCACTTTTAAAAGGAGAAATAAAAAATTGTTCCAATTAAATGGTGGAACCCAAAGGATGTTTCAAGACCAAAATTAAGAAACCCTAAGGATGTTTCCAATCCAAACTAGTATCCCATTCAGATATTGTATCCACTAAATGGTTATAAATTGAGAGCCTAGCCTGTAAACACTCACCCATATGTGTGTTTTCCATTTTTTGGTTCTAGAATTACAGTTAGCAATGGCTCCTAATATCTCATGTGCCCGTGTTGTTGCAGGATCCATAGAATTGGAGTATAAGGAGCCATGTTTTAGCTTATCAGATGGAAAGTTGTGTTTGTATGGAGCTTCAATCCTTACTGAAGTTCCTGATAATGTTTTTCTGACCAGTTTGTCATAAATCATATGTAAAAACTGTGATACAATTGCTACATTTCCTTCTATTGTAGTCAATGCTCATAAGGGCTCATTTTTTTAGTAAATTTTGCCCAATTCAGATTATAGAGGGTGAATAATTAGGTTTGAGAGGCAAACACACCTCTGAGCTCACCAAATTTAGCTAAAAAGATATTGCTAGTTTTACAGCTTGGTTAGGCCTTTGAACTTGGGGAGTTGTCTCATGAACTCAGGCTTACAAATTTTCTGTTGCACAACATAGAGGACACAAAGATCTTCCAATGAGTGATTGGTCAACACATCTTTTGTTCAAATTAATAGGTTTCGTAATGTGGAAATTAGAAATTGCCTGGGAATTTTTTTAATGGGATTTTTTTTTAATGTGCATTTATGTACCTATGAGCCTTGAATTGAATTCTATTAGTTGCATTGAGTTTATACACTTCAAAAACATCTAGGAAACCTCTTCTGGAATTCCCAAACTCATTTCAGTCCTATTTGAGGCCTAGTTCTGTTCAGACCAAGTGTTGTTGAGGAAGCCACATGCTAATAGAGACTAAGTTCTATTTTGTTAGAGGTCAAGTTCTAGTCTGATTTTGGAGGTGGTCAAGGCCTGTTAGAGGCTATTTTCAACTCTGTTTTTTTTAGGCAAAGCCTTAGGCCAAAGGCCAAATTTGTGTTACTCTTGCTAGATTTGAAGGAGACTAAGCTAGTGAACAACAAGACTATCAAGGTCATATCATAGGTGAATATCTTTGTTATGAACCAGCATTAGAAAGAGTGCCAAAGGGTAACCAGACCTAAGCTCTATCAAAGGACAAAGCATAGTAGGGAAGGAGTTGTATTGAAGGAATGATATACCCAAAAGTCATCATATACTCTTATCAAGTTGGGTTAGAAGTTTTTAACAGTCAAGATTAGCGAAAACTATTCACAAATACCACAGGGTGAGCAAAACTCATTTCTATACATGAACAAAGGAGAAGTGGGTTAGAAGAAGTCATTTCTATACATGAACAAAGGAGAAGTGGAATGTGACCTCACAACTTAGAAAATATGTAAATGTTGTTTGACCAATATGAAACTGAGTAGGGTAAGATTGTGGATATTGGAATGAGTAACCAGTTAAGTAAAGATCAATGTTGCAATGCATCTTGATTGTGGCAAGCCATCAAAAGAACAAGTGGTTGTGATCAAGTTTAAAGGAGCGAATCTAAAAGTAGCAGAATTCAGAGTTTATTAAGCGAATCTAAAAGTAGCAGAATTCAGAGTTTATTAAGCAAATATAAAAGTAGGAGAATTCAGAATTTATAAAGCGAATCTAAAAGTAGGAAAATTCAGAATTTATTAGATTTTCACATTCAATCAATTATTAAGAAACTATTTACATATAAAATTCAAACAAATACCATGAAAATATTCAGAACATACATTCAAATTGGTCTGTAACAAGCACTTATCCAAATGAAAATTCCAGTACCCCGAACATACATTCAAATTGGTCTTTAACAAGAACTTGTCCAAATGAAAACTCAACTACCAAATAAATTCTCTTATTTAGCGATTACAAAGCTCCCTGTTTCAGATTGATAATGGGTACTCTCTCCTGAACAAGATTTAGAGAAAGGAGTGAAGCTTCAATTATAAATATATTTATGATACATAAAATAAACATTGAAAACTATTATATTAGAAATTTTTATGATCAGCCAATATGATTCCTTATATTACAAATCCCAATGTATTTATCTCAATATACTTGAAATTTTATCGATGAGAGAACTATAACCAATTATGTTTTTTTATATATGAACAAGTTTGCACTAGTTTGTGCTTATTGCCAAAAGTAATAAGAGATTGAAATCACATAAGAAATACTTGTATATATATCAGATGGATGTCTAAATCATATCTGGAAATTTTATTATTTCGCATTACTTCAATTGAATCAGTTTTAAATTGATTGCATAAAATAGAATAACAATTTGTATGCAGTGTGCACAGAAGAACAAAAAATTGTATGGATATTCTCAGCTTAGGGTCACATATGAGAATAGTGATAAATTTGTATGCACATAATAACAATTTGTATGTATATTCTTAGTTTTGGGTCACAATATGTTGCTTCTCAGTTGTGCGTCACAATATGTTGCAAAGCTGAGATTCAGTCCATAAACACGTTGAGAAATAATGAGATTAATAAAAGAAACAACAACATTTACGAACAAAAGAATTACTAGATTACTTAAATAGTTGAGGAGAGAATGAGATTTAGTCCATTTATGCACATAACAACAACATACCTACCCTCATTGGATGGGGGTATTAACCTTTCTAGGGTTTCAACAAGCAAGCACAACCGAGCATTGAACTGTTTATTACAAAAAAAAAATAATGGGATCTTCATGTGCCGGGCACTTCAAAGCTGCAGGAACATTTCCTAGAGGGGTCTATCTTATATTTTCAAATTCTAGGGTCATTTCCAATCAGATCCGATTCAGGGGCATGCGATTCCATCTTCTCTACCAAAAGGCTTAGGTAATGCTCACAAATATTCACATATATATAATCGGATCATGTTAGGAACTGCCATTATCTGATGGATAATATGAATGACACAGAATTGAGTCGCAAGACAAGCAGAATATTAGCTCCTCAAAACTTTACATGTCAGTATGGCAATGGAATGTGATTTTTTATAGAAACAACAAACTTGATATACACTTCTACAGGAAACAACTAGTGTTTAGTTTCCAGCTCCTCACAAATTTTCATCTCCAACACAAGTTCAAATTCTCAATTCAAGTTCTCAACCATGCTCTGATGTTTATTGTGTGTTGCATATACAAGACAATTTTCCCCTTATTTGTGTCTTCTAGCTTTCCACAAAATGTGTCGTGGCTTTCTTCCAAAATACTGCAAATAAAGACTCTCTTAAAACGATTTTATATAAAAATGCCTTATGCCTTTTAGGAGGGAAAAAATAGTATTGAATCTTAGAAAATGAACTGTGTTTATTTACCCTGAATCAATAGGGCGTGTGGAACTAAGATAGCAAGAATTCTCATGGCAAACAAATGAATGATTAAATTGGTCAAATTTGATATCCTCTCCTCAGTGCACTAATATTTCCAATTTGGGTGGACACATCCACTATCAACTCGATAGTATCATTCATATTTGGACTGCAATATAAAATGCTAATGGGATTTGTGGCTAATGTTGGGTTTGGATAGTAGATTTTCTCATTGTCATTTACAGGAAAACCAATCTCAGAGTGCTCATTTTTTCAACAATCATCTCTAACAAAATGTGAAGTAACAGACAAGATGAGCTTTCATATAATTGTAATGTGCTGGAATTGGTCCTGTGAGTGGGTGTATCTATTTTGTACAAAGTCCTTGGAGTGTCCATCCTCTATGGATTCTCCCAACAGTTATGGTCTTCAATTGGATCTCCCACCTAAAAACAAAACCAATACACAGTAAAACCCATGTTAAGGATGCCCATTTTTAAGGCGTTCCTTTAGTGCATTTGGTGTCCAGAGGCCACATTCACTGTTTAAAATTAGTTTCATGTGTGAGGATCTCAGTAACATCAATTACCTATATTAAAAACCATATAGCATAAAAGGCATTCCCACAAAGACAATTTTGATTCAAGTGAAGCAGTGCTCTAACTGAGCACCAAACTTATTTTGCACATATTTTGACATCCACTGAAATGAGTTTGGGAATTCCAGAAGAGGTTTCCTAGATGTTTTTGAAGTGTATAAACTCAATGCAACTAACATAATTCAATTCAAGGCTCATAGGTACAAAAATGCACATTAAAAAAAATTCCCAGGCAATTTCGACTTTCCACATTACGAAACTTGTCAATTCGAACACAAAATGTGTTGTCCAACCACTCATTTGAAAGATCTTTGTGTCCTCTACATTGTGCAATAGACAATTTGTAAATCTGAGTTCATGAGACAACTCCCCAAGTTCAAAGGCCTAACCAAGCTGTAAAACTGGCAATATCTTTTCAGCTAAATTTGGTGAGCTCAGAGGTGTGTTTGCCTCTCAAACCCAATTATTCACCCTCTAGAATCTGAATTGGGAAAAATTTACTGAAAATAGATTGAGAAAGCATAAAAAAGTTTAATTTTTTGTTAATTGGAATTCAATTCATTCATTACAGGTAAAATTGCATTGTCTAAGGCATATGTTTGGAGTTTCAATGTTATACTCTTTCAGTAAACCATTGAATGTCAGCCAGCATGATTTCTCTCCATCAGTAAACCATTGAATGTCATTCAACATCCTTTATCTCCTCGACGAAAATAGATTGAGAAAGCATAAAAATAAGTTATTTTTTGCTAATTGGAATTCAATTCATTCATTACAGGGAAAATTGCACATTGGAAGGCATATGTTTGGAGTTTCAATGTTATACTCTTTCAGTAAATCATTGAATGTCAGCCAGCATGATTTCTCTACATCAATAAACCATTGAATGTCATTCAACATACTTTATCTTCTTGGCTTTTTATATTTTCTATTATTATATGTAAATGTCCATCTTAAATAATAACAACCTTCAAAATTGTCTCAAGATTGATTACAATCTTCAGGTCCATTTAGAGTGCATGGAAAAAAAATAGCAAAACTGAGTAATTCAATTTTGATCTGATGATGCAATAAAAATAAGACTTATGTTTGGACAAACGACTATTGAACTAACATACTACCAACTCAAAGTTCCAAGAATTTTGTTTAAGAAAATATTGTTATTACATTTTGTATTTGTCTATCTGTGAGAGCCGAATCTTCTGTCCACTTTATAATGTTTCTAATGCTAGACAGTTTCCCTGAACGTTGAGCTCGCAGAAACATAATACATTTATGCAGAGCATCTTTGTAGCCAAACTCACCCAACACAAACTGATGATCGACAGACAACACAGTAGCAAGAATTATACACACAAACCTTTCAACAATAAGAATATAACCCATTTCTATTGCAATTGATCAATAAATGGCTACAAAAATAAAAATCTTAAAAAGTTGACGCATATATATATTTGTGTCTCATGCAACCAACATGTAATGACGAAAGCATAAAAAAAGGGTTATTTTTTGCTAATTGGAATTCAATTCATTCATTACAGGTAAAATTGCACTATCTAAGGCATATGCCAAAGACAAATAAATCTCCCAACCCAGCGATTTTATTTATCATGTTAGGGGGCTTCGACAGTGGAAGCAACAATGACACTGGCTTAGAAATGCATCTTCCTGAGCTGGGATTGGCAGCTTCAAACCCACCCTCGCTTTTCTCTCCCTTTAACTCATCTTCCCACTGAAACAAAAAGCTTGTATTTGCCTCTATATACCCTCTTTCTCTCCACAACACTATTTCACACAGAAGAACCAATACAAATTTCAGGAATCTCCCTAAGAATCTCCTCACAACAAAAAAACCCTGATACTAAACCCTTCCAAAAGTTAACAGAAACCCCTAGCTAATCTCTTCCGTCAATATTCCATCTTCCCAACTATTCTGAAACCCATTTATTAATACCAATTTGTGTTGTCTACCTTCATTCTACAACGCAAGCCCGTTGCAAGCCATGGTTGTCTACCTTCAAGTTCACAACCCTTCCAAAAGTTAACAGAAACCCCCTAGCTAATCTCTTCTCTCAATATTCCATCTTCCCAACTATTTTGAAACCCATTTATTAATACCAATTTGTGTTGTCTACCTTCATTTTGCAACTAAATTATGCAACACCAGCCCTGACAGTCTACCTTCACTCTGCAACACAAGCCCGTTGTAAGCCATGATGGTCTCACTCTGCAACACAAGCCAGTTGCAAGCCAACCCCCCAGTTAATCTCTTCGGTCAATATTCCATCTTCGCAACTATTCTGAAACCCCATTTATTAATAGCAATTTGTGTTGTCTACCTTCATTTTGCAACTAAATTCTGCAACACAAGCCCGTTGCAAGTTGCGGCAGTCTACCTTCACTCTGCAACAAAAGACAGTTGCAAGCCACGACAATCTCACTCTGCAACACAAGCTAGTTGCAAGCCATGGTGGTCTACCTTTCACCTATAACCACATTTTTTGTTAATGGTGCCAAACATTTTAATCATCTAACATAAAATCAGACTATTCATAATTTGACAGGTAAGATAAGAGGAGAGTTGATTTTAGACGGGAATGCCTTATGGCGTAATAAAATAAAAATATTATTTAAAATAATATAAAATTTAAATTTTGATATTTTTTATAATAATAATTAAAAAATTGGTGATTTTATACTATTTAAATTAAATTATTCAATATATAAATAGATTTAACACTTCAAAAAAGACTTAAAGAAAATATATTTTCAATAATTAAAATTTATAGTTACATTTAAAATATATAATTTCAAAATTTAGCATGAAATTTTAATCAAAATAAAATTAACATTGTTTATTTCAGTGTGGAGTAAAATTCACTATGTTAATTACAATATTTTCCTTCATGATTAAGTAATTTCTAAAATTTATTGATTTGATATAATATAGGTTTGAAATTGTTAAGGGATTTAATATAGAACTTGAAGATAAATAAACATATTTCTATTACATAAATGATTATAATAAAGTGATTTTCAAATTCAGTATACTTTGGAAAAGTATAAAGAAAACACACAATAAGCTTTATATATATAAACATTATAATGATGGTCAAGAAAATAACTTCCTCCATAAAACTATGTTTCTTATTGCCCTCCATGTACCCATAGCAAGTCTCTCTACACTAGGTACACCTATGAGGCTCACATGAGTCTCCACGTGGCCTCTGGTGGTCAAACATTTCTGCATAGTTGGATGGTCCAACCCCTCCCGCAACATTAGCTATTGGGGGCTCCTAGCATGTCAATGCCACCAAATTGTCATGCTACACTAGGGTGTGCATCTATGTGGTTATTGCTATCTAAACTTGAATAATGTTATCTTGGAGGATGCTAGGAAGGGGGGTTAGTGAGGAACTAGTGCTAGGTTGTGCCTAATATTTTGTCTATATGGAGCATAGCCATGAATTACCCCCTGGAATTCTCCCATCTCAAAGTAGTTGGCATGGATTCGTAGCATAAACTCTTCCCATAACTTCCTCAAGAAATATAGAGGTTCCTCACCATTATTATAATATGGTTTATCAAATATTGAGCTAGTTATCTATCTAATGGCCTTGAAATGGTTTTTAGGTACACTTGTGTTGGTACCATCCCATGACCTCCTTTTTCCTCCTAAAACATATCATTTGCTTACCTCTTTCCGTCATACATCTCTTAGATCCCTTGAAATTGATTAGTTAATAGTACTATAGTTATTAAAATGCATTAAAATTGATTTAGGAGTTTTATGTTAAAGAATTAGGAATTTTTGGTAAAATGACTACAGGAAGTTACAACATCCTATAATTGGTTTATTGTTTGACATGTGGCATGACAGCTAGGCTAGAGCGAAGGGTAGGGATGAAAAGTAGAATGTCCAAGCATGGACGAATACCTATCCTATAGCAGAACCGACCCTCCTACATGCAAGGTCAACGATGGTCAAAGTATAGCATGTTGGCGACAAAGGCAGCAACAGCATAGCATTCTAAACTGATTTAGTTTTGTTCCTTTTTGAAATCAGTTCAGAATAGAAACATTTTAAAAAGTCATGACATGATAAAAGCGGCAACAGCCGCATCATGAATGTACATTCGTTTTGAAATGTAAAGGTTGTAAAAACATATGAAAACACAGTTCTGTGTAGTGGGTAGTTGGTTATCATTGTATCGTTTTGAAAACAGAGTTTTGAACTTAATACCAAGAACACGGTTGCAGTCACGATTTCCTTGTTGCGTTGATTCTATAATTGGTTGAGCACAATCCAGTATACCTCTGAAACGCGGACGGGCCCTGTGTTAAACTGGTATACTGTCATTTCTTTTTATTCGCAACTTAGGGTATTAAATGATATGCACAACAATTAGAATTGGTTTTTGATTTCACTAGAATGCGTATGAGTGATGTTTATGATAGTGCTTGAACAGTTCATCACTGAGATCGTGAATCGTATCCTGTAAGGGATTCAATCCTTTGTTGTCTTTTAAAGCAATGTCATGAACTCTGTTATCATTTTAAAGTATGCTTATGATTTCAGTATGTCTTTATCTTTCATGAATATTAGTTGAATGCTGAGTATTTGCTGAACAGGGGTTTTATGCATAGTGTCTCCGTAAGGAGATTGAAATCTTGGTTTAAAGTGATACACAGTGTTTTAATTTGGTAAATGAATTGAATGACAGTGTTGTAATTAGGTAGATTAACTGAGTGACCTAAGTGTTTGGGTGATAGGTAACACACCTCAATCTTCCGTAAAGAAGTCCTGTAACCTACCATCATAACCACTTAGCTAATAATCCTTTATGTCTATATATTGTAGACGCATGCCTCTAAGTCTACGCATCCTGGTCGATAATAAATATAGCCTAGTCTAGCACCCTAGATAGGACACTACATTTTGGCGCCGTTGCCGGGGAGGCGTACTTAAAGGATTTAAAAAAAAAAATTTCAATAAACAAAAACGAGCAAAAACATAGATTTAGAAATCATGTTCATTTATGCCTAGATTTAGAGACAATCAAGGTAGATTCATAAAAACCCCCCACCATCCAAAAACTAACCCATCATCAGGAGCAGACTCTTTAGGGAATACAACACCAGCTGAGGAAGTCACCATACAAGCATTAGAGGATAAACAAAAGTCAGGACAAAGACTTACTCTCATCGAAAGGCAAACTTTATTAGCACATAAATCGCAGAAGAAGCACTTTCCTAGATCCTCCACACAAGGAGAAAGTAGCACAGTGACCGAACAATCTTTCTTTAATCTCCTCTTTAAAACAAGTGACACTGACACAGAGAAACCTATTAGAATGGCTGAGGAAGGAGATGGATCAGTACCAAATCAAGGACAGAGAGATGAAGAAGAGTCAACTTTTAAGTTTCCTATACATGAACCACAAGAAGATGATGAGATCAAAATGAAAAACATACCTCCATCCGTGCTACCAAACTTTTATGGTATGGCTTCGGAAGATCCAGACTCATTCTTGTTCGAGTTTGACATTGTATGTCGAACATATGGCTATACAGATGATGCCCATAGGCTTAGACTCTTCCCAGCGACATTAAAGGCATCAGCCTTAAGATGGTTCATGAGGCTTGGTGAGCATGCGATAGTTGATTGGGATGGCATGAGAAGAATATTTCTAAGGAAATATCAACCTTATTGTAGATCCAAAGATTCCAAAGATGATATCTTTAGAATGAGCCAACAAGAGGATGAAACCTTAGAGGAATACTTAGAACGGTTTGTCTACAACTTACAAAAATCCAAACACCGAACTATGCCTCTTGATCTGATCCGCACAATATTCTTGAAAGGCATCCGAGAGGAATACATGGATGATCTTAACTTGATGGGCAAAGGTGACATTTTTGCCTTACCCTTTGAAGAAATCGGTGAGTTATGCGAAAAGTATTCAAGGAGCAAAGCTAAAATGGGAAAAAGAACCCTGTCATCCAAAGTCACAAAATCTGCTTCAGCAAGTGTCACAAGGGCTGAAATAGGGAATCTGTTAGAAGAGTTTAAAACAGATCTGTTAAGCACCCTAGGGAACCAAATTGAAACTCTAAAAGCCAAGAAGAAACAAGAAGATGAAGATCAGATAATGGCTATCTTCTGCCCAAAATGCCGGAAGAAACATGCCTTAAAAGACTGCCTACTAGAAAACATCCAAGTTTGTGCTTTCTGTACTGAACATCATGATATATTTAATTGTCCTAAAGTTAAGGTTTTGTAGAACTGTAATATGGCAGCTAATGCAGAGATGGAAAACGTGTATTACATGGGCATAAAGAGACCATGGCAGCCAAGGCTAGCACCTCAAGGTATGTTTCCAAATCAAAATTTGCAATTTCCTGTAAATGATCAAATGTATGCTCAGAATTCATGGAATGTACCCATGCCATGGCAGCACCAAAATCACCCACAGCAACAGTGGAGACCATCTCAACAATACTCTCAATCCTATCATACATATCCTCAATCATACCAGCCATATTCACAACCATATCAACAATACCATCAGCCGTATTCATCACATTCTCAACCATATCAGCAATATCCTCAGCAGCAAGTTGTTTACCAACCTCAACCTACTCAACAAGCACTGCCTGCTCCTCCACCAATAAATCCACCACAACTGCAATTTCCATCTAACTCACAACCTCCCAGACCTACTCAAATTCCTGCTCAAACTGTCCCAAATCCAAATAACAGAGCAGAGAGGCCAGCCTACAATGTAGAAGAGGGAACCTCATATCCCACACTACCCTTGCAAAATATCAACTTGAGGTCTAGTAGGGTACTCCACAAAGATTCTCCAATAATAGATAAGCAAGAAGAAAACACAGAAAATGAAAATAAAATGACAAATCAAAGAAAACCAAACGATGATACCAAAGATAAGCAGATGCAACCATTGCATCCACCTTTTCCAGACCGATTGGTCCAAATGAAACTTCCAATGTCTATACTACAGTTTGATGCCTTAGATGAACTCAAGAATGTCTACATAAAAATTCCGCTGCTGCAAGCTATAAAAGACATTCCCATATATACTAAAGCCATCAAAGACATGTGCCTCAAGAAGCCTACTAGGAAAAGGATTGATCCTCAAACCATTCATGTTATAGGACATTTAGCTGGCCTTATGACCAATACCATCTCCATGGAAAAGTATGTTGATCCTGGCATTCCCAAAGTGACCACCATCATTAACAACATACAGATTCCAAACACTTTGATAGATCTTGGGGCCGCAATAAATGTCATGACTCTTGAGACCATGAGAACACTCCAACTCATAAATTTGCAACATACAATGATTGTTCTAGAACTAGCTGATAGGTCTAAAGTGATTCTTGAAGGGATTTTGGAGGACATAATTGTCTCACTGGACTCTTGGGAGTATCCAGTGGATTTCTTAGTTCTTCAACCCAAATCCAATTTAGGAGGGCACCCTATCATCCTTGGTAGACCATGGTTAGCGACTGCTGATGCATTCATAGGATGTCGATCAGGCAACATGATCATTTCAAGAGGGACCAAAGGAAAACAACTCACTCTTTATCCATCGGCACAATCACCAGCAGTAACACACAATTTGTGGCTTGATGATAAATACAATGATAAAGAAGAAGTACAATCTGTTTTTAGCATTGACCAAATCTATGATTTCCAAGAACAAAATAATAATGATTTGGTAGAATTGTTCCTTTCTCAACCTGATATTTCCGAAAACTTGAGAAATGACCAATATCATGTTGCAGATGTACTTTTAGCCCAAAATTTCCAGGAAACATGCACCATTCAATCTTTGCAAACCACATTTCACGATATTTTTCCATTTCAATCCATCGCAAACACACAAAGTCAGATCATAGAGATTAGTCCAGGGAAAACTCTGAAAATAGGCAATCACCTAGACTCATCTCAGCAAGAGAAATTGATTCGGCTATTGAAAAAATACTAGAAAGCATTTGCTTGGGACTACACCGATATGCATGGGATTCACCCTGACACATGCACTCACCATATTTATATAGATAGTACTATCAAACCAGTGAGGCAACCACAGAGAAGAATGAACCCCATGCTCCAGGATATTGTCAGAGAAGAATTGCAAAAACTGTTGAGAGTTAATTTTATATATCCTATTTCTGACAGTTAGTGGGTATCCCCATTGGTTATAGTGCCCAAGAAAAATGGTAAGTGGCGCATTTGTGTTGATTACAGACAACTGAACAAAGCAACGCTCAAAGATTATTTCCCACTACCATTTATTGACCAAGTGTTAGACACCCTAGCTGGGAAATCATCATTTTCTTTTCTTGATGGTTTCAGTGGCTACAACCAGATCAGGATAGCCTCAGAAGACCAGGAAAAAACCACATTCACCTGTCCTTGGGGCACTTATGCTTATAATGTTTTGCCATTTGGACTTTGCAATGCTCCAGCTACATTTCAGAGAGCTGTATTATTTATTTTCGCTGATTTAGTTCATGATTGTGTTGAAGTTTACATGGATGATTTTTCAGTGTACGGCAATTCATTTGAACATGCATTAGAGAACCTTGAAAGAGTTTTGAAAAGATGTATTGAAGCTAATCTGTCCCTGAGCAACGAAAAGTGCTTTATGATGTTAAACGAAGGGATAGTATTAGGCCACTATATTTCTTTTCAAGGCATCAAAGTTGACCCAACAAAAATCCAGATCATTGCTGATTTGCCAATTCCAAAGAATCAATGAGAGGTAAGAAGTTTCCTTGGGTATGCAAGCTATTACAAAAGGTTTATTGAGCATTTTCGTAAAATAGCTTTACCTTTGTTTAAGCTTCTAACAAAAGATGTACTTTTCAACTGGAATGAGAACTGCCAACAAGCATTTGAAGCACTCAAAAAGAAATTATCAACCGCACCAGTCTTAAGAGGGCCTAACTGGAGCCTACCATTTCATATCTTTATAGATGCATCTGACACTGCAGTGGGTGCCTCATTAGGCCAAAAAGAGGAATCTTGTAATTATGCCATTTATTTCATTAGCAAAAATCTAACACCTGCAGAGTCAAACTACACAGTCACAGAAAAGGAAACACTTGCCATCATATATGCTGTGAATAAATTCCAACATTATATAACTAGTTATGAAGTCTTTGTACATATTGATCATTCTGCCATTAGACATTTAATGAATAAACCAATAACTAGTGGCAGAGTTACCAGATGGTTATTATTGTTACAGGAATTTAACATCACAGTGTTAGATAGACCAGGTAAAGAGAATCAGGTGGCGGATTTTCTTTCTAGACTGCAAAATCTAGGTGAGGTTGTTCCGGTTGAAGATTCTTTTCCAGATGAATTTTTTTTTGCAATTTCCATAGTAAATCCTTGGTATGCTGATTTGGCCAATTATTTGTCTACAGGAAGGACACCTCCACACTTTACTGCAAAGGAAAAGAAGAGACTAGTCAAACAAAGTGCTAGATATTCATGGCTTAATGGCGATTTATTTTACACTGGTTATGATATGATTATTAGAAGATGTGTAAGAAATGATGAGATAATTGATATTTTAAAATCTTGCCATGATGAACCGTGTGGTGGGCATTTTGCAGCTAAGCGGACAACATTCAAAGTTCTTACTCTTGGATACTATTGGCCATCCATTTTTAAGGATGCCAAGAAGTATGTGAAGAGTTGTGACAACTGCCAAAGAATGGGCAGGCCAACAGCTACAGACGAGATGCCCCTTCAGCCCCAAGTTCACCTAGAGCCATTTGAAAAATGGGCTCTAGACTTTATAGGACCCATTAACCCAACCTCCAATGGTAAGAAGTACATCTTAGTATGTACTGATTACGTCACAAAGTGGGCTGAAGCAAAAGCACTAGTTAGAGCCACTGAACAAACAGTGGTAAATTTCCTTTTTGAAGAGATTTTTGTAAGGTATGGAGTACCAAGGGAGATAGTGACTGATCAAGGTACTCAATTCACTTCAAAGTTAGTGAAGGACATCACAGAAAAATACCAAATCAAGCACAAAAGAAGTACACCTTACCATCCACAGGCCAATGGGCAGGTGGAATCCACAAACAAAACTTTGGAAGGGATCATTACTAAAACTGTGGCAATGAACAGGAAGAATTGGGAAGAGAAGCTCAAAGATGCACTCTGGGCTTACAGAATTACGTGGAAGAATACTACAGGATTTACACCATATCAGTTGGTGTATGGCAAAGAGGTAATGCTTCCTATTGAGTTTCAGATACATACTTTTAAACTGGCTGCAGATTTGCAAATTGACCTGGACCAAGCACAACAAGAAAGAATTCAGCAATTGAACCAACTGGATGAAATGAGGCAGCAAGCAGAGGAAACCACAATCCTCATACAAAAACAAAGGAAGCAGTGGCATGATGCACATATCAAGAAGAAGCAGTTCAAGGAAGGTGACTGGGCTTTACTTTTTGACTCTAAATTCAGAGATCATAAAGCCAAGTTTACCACCCATTGGATGGGCCCATACCAAATTATTCAGGCTTACGACAATGGTTCAGTCAAGCTCAAAACTATTGATGGAGAAGGTCATTCCTTTACTGTCAACGGTCATCGCATGAAACTATACACTAAGCCCATCAGCAAGCAAAATTTTCTCCAAACAGTATCTCAACAAAGAGAGGTTGAGATACTGCACACTCTAACCCCGAATTCTTACTTGAAAATCAATTCATTGGCGGGTAAGAATTCCTTTTCTTTTGTTCCCTGTTTGATTTATCAACTGAATAATGACTTGAGGACAAGTCAAAACTTTAGTGGGGGAGAGAAGCATCAGCATTTTGTTCTTTTATCTCTCCATTGTAAATTCTTAAAGATTTCTTATCTCATCTCCTCACTGTAAATTTCCAAATCAGTTTGTTTCAGCATTCCAGATTTCAATAAAGAAGTTGTTTTGTCATTGTTTTATCTTAGAGGGACCTGGTTATAAACATTATGCAGGGGGACCTGTTCTGCCAGAAGACCATGTTACCAACACCAGCAGTAATGGGACCTGTCTAAGACACATAAAAGGGACCGGTTAAGAGACTGTTACTTCAGGATTACTTCAACAAAGCTTCGTCAAGTTTCTACAGGGATCCACAGGTTGCTGGGCACCAAGACTTCATCAAATACCAAAGATCAAGGAACCTGTATACATATAATTCTTTCTCCGGATTTCAAAGGAGTTGCATGAACATCTTCAAGATCTCAGAGGGACCTGTTGCATTCGAATCTATCTCAGGGGACCTGTTATGAACAACAAAGAATAGTCAAAAGAGACTAGTCCTACTCAGCATGCCAATGCAACAACAACCAACAAAAGTGTAATGTATTCCTTATTCTTAACATTTAATTTCTTAGATTAATTTTTAATGTTGAATTTAATGACTGTGATTGTTATGATCAATTTCAAAGACACTACATTTTCCATCATCCCTTATCATACTGTTAATTCTTATCATCTTTCATACTCCAACCTATCTTATACCTCTAAATTCATTACCCCTTTTCATATCAACCTTGTTATGTCAATCGGATCTTACAACCATACCAACATCTTCTATTTGGCCGAGTGACACACGGTGAATTGTTCTTTAAAAAAGAAAGAAACAAATGTTAAGCGGGCTTATTCATTGTATCCCACACGGACGAATTATGATTCCACCACCCGACGTAACCAAATGATACAGAGGACTCCCTGAAATCATACCCCAGTACTGCATATACGCTTCCAACGCTTCTATGATGGCATCCATACAAGCAGTACAGCCATTCCTCTGTTCCAAAAGATGATTACACTATGAAGTAAGTGTAGTTAGTTATTTCACCATCATTCTCAGTTATTTCACCATCATTCTCAGTTATTTCACGTTGGCATTCAACTCCAGTGACTTCCACAGTAAGGATTGAAAGCAGTGAGCGCCACAAAAGGGAAATATAGCCATTCGGGTTCGACTTCCACCATAATCACAAGACAGTCAACCGAGTATCATATGGGTTACTAAGGGAGCGACACCACTAGGTCATCAGTGTTGGGGCGGAAGACAAAAAGGTAACAAATTGAAACTTCTTTGTTGGAATTGCAAAACATAAACAGATAAGAGTTAGAGCACAACTCTCTGCCAAAATGACCAATATGGTCGAGCCGAGCATGTTCGACAGTTCTCAGTATCACAAAGATTGCATTTCAATTCTCAAAGAGATACAGTGGCTGCCCTTCTTAGAGAAATTTCGTGGAAGTAATGAAGAGGTTACCAAACAATTTGCTTTCACATTCAACGGAGAGAAAGCCCTGATAGGTAATTTTTCATTCAGGGTTTCGGAAGACACCATAGCCCAGTCAATAGGGATCAGCCTAGAAGGGGAGAAGTACTTCAAGACAAAGCAATTTAAAGAGAAGTCATGGACTCAATTTATGTCCAGATCCAGAGTCTCATCAGTTAATTGGAAGAAAGGCGTCCCAAGGAGTTGGCTAATGCATCCCTGGGATGAGATGGTCTATATCCTCCAAAAATTCGTAACTTGTGAAGGCCGTTACAGTATTGTTTATCTATACCATATTAAACTACTGCTACACTTGAAAAGACAGTGTGTTATCAGTCTACCATATTTCCTATTGCAAAGCCTAACCAAGATGTCGAAGACCATCCAAAAGCAGAAGGGAAATGAAGACAAGAGCTTATATCACTTCGGGTTAATTAAAATTCTTATTGAGCATGAATTGCAGAGAAGAGGGAAAACGTGGAAGGAGTTCTTAGCTGTTAACCAAATTAAAGACGAAGAGGACAAGGAAGAACCACAGGAAAACTCAAGATTCATGAAGGATATCGATGAAGAGATCCCAGTACCCAAAGCAAGCAAGGTACCTCCACCTGTGAGCAGCATAAGGACTAGGAAAATGAGAAAAGAGGATGCTCAGAAAGCAGAGCAAGATAAAATTTTCACCACCTATTCAAGAAGAACGAGGAGAGCATCAAAAACCCAGTTACAAGAAGACCAGCTTGAATCCAATGCACCTATACTGATGGATATTGAGAGTAGTTCCCACTCACAACCAGGACCAAGAGTTGATATAGAGGTTGAAAGCAATAACAGGCAAGAAAAATGTTCACCACCTCCCATTAAGAAACAGAAGAAACTGGAGAAACAAATTGAGAAATTAAACGAAGAACTCATGGAGGCTAATATGCTGGAAAAAGTTATCAAGAAAGAAAATGAAATGCTCCGAGCACAGAGTAAAGAGACTCAACAGAAGAATGAAAAGTTAAGGGAGCGAATTAATGAACTTGAGGCTGAGCAAACAGATATCTGTAAATGGTCCACTAAGTGGTACAACTAGAAGAAGACCCTCAAAGAAAAATACAAAAGATTAAAGTAGGAGCTCCATGGTCAGAAAGATGCCCAGGTGAAAAAGAATGTGGATACATTGTTGAAGGCAGCAGAGGTACAGGCAGGGACAGAGTTCAAGGGAAGCACTTCGGGGTTAGCATGAGGTCATGCTAATTCATTAAGTCGGGGAGAGATGTTGGTACTATCCCATGACCTCCTTTTTCCTCCTAAAACATATCATTTGCTTACCTCTTTCCGTCATACATCTCTTAGATCCCTTGAAATTGATTAGTTAATAGTACTATAGTTATTAAAATGCATTAAAATTGATTTAGGAGTTTTATGTTAAAGAATTAGGAATTTTTGGTAAAATGACTACAGGAAGTTAGAACATCCTATAATTGGTTTATTGTTTGACATGTGGCATGACAGCTAGGCTAGAGCGAAGGGTAGGGATGAAAAGTAGAATGTCCAAGCATGGACGAATACCTATCCTACAGCAGAACCGACCCTCCTACATGCGAGGTCAACGATGGTCAAAGTATAGCATGTTGGTGACAAAGGCAGCAACAACATAGCATTCTAAACTGATTTAGTTTTGTTCCTTTTTGAAATAAGTTCAGAATAGAAACATTTTAAAAAGTCATGACATGATAAAAGCGGCAACAGCCGCATCATGAATGTACATTCGTTTCGAAATGTAAAGGTTGTAAAAACATATGAAAACACAGTTCTTTGTAGTGGGTAGTTGGTTATCATTGTATCGTTTTGAAAACAGAGTTTTGAACTTAATACCAAGAACACGGTTGCAGTCACGATTTCCTTGTTGCGTTGATTCTATAATTGGTTGAGCACAGTCCAGTATACCTCTGAAATGTGGACGGGACCTGCGTTAAACTGGTATACTGTCATTTCTTTTTATTCGCAACTTATGGTATTAAATGATATGCACAACAATTAGAATTGGTTTTTGATTTCACTAGAATGCGTATGAGTGATGTTTATGATAGTGCTTGAACAGTTCATCACTGAGATCGTGAATCGTATCCTGTAAGGGATTCGATCCTTTGTTGTCTTTTAAAGCAATGTCATGAACTCTGTTATCATTTTAAAGTATGCTTATGATTTCAGTATGTCTTTACCTTTCATGAATATTAGTTGAATGCTGAGTATTTGCTGAACAGGGGTTTTATGCATAGTGTCTCCGTAAGGAGATTGAAATCTTGGTTTAAAGTGATACACAGTGTTTTAATTTGGTAAATGAATTGAATGACAGTGTTGTAATTAGGTAGATTAACTGAGTGACCTAAGTGTTTGGGTGATAGGTAACACACGTCAATCTTCCGTAAAGAAGTCCTGTAACCTACCATCATAACCGCTTAGCTAATAATCCTTTATGTCTATATATTGTAGACGCATGCCTCTAAGTCTACACATCCTAGTCGATAATAAATATAGCCTAGTCTAGCACCCTAGATAGGACACTACAACCTGTCCATACAAATATGATTTTTATTGATTTCTAATAATTTGTTGTTCTTTGGGTTAGTGAAAAAACATAACACATCGTGTTTTATAATTTTGAGGTATCTAATTTCCTCTTTATTTATATCAGTTCTATAATGTTCATACATATAGTTGTAATTAGAAATATTAGTCAACTAGTGCTGGGTTGTGTTATATTCTTTCGACAACTAGCCCATGTAGTTAACTAGGGTTTAGAAGGGGGCAGTCACACGGGGTTTGAGGTGTACCTATAACCCCACTTTATGGGGTCTGGGGCAGCGCCCCAGAAAAGTTTGGTTTTGGACCCTATGTTAGGTTGGGTGGACTGACCTATGGTTTTGCGCATGATTTTCGCACATGTTTTTTGGACGCGATGGTTTTGGGTCCATGGTATTAGACGCGATGGTTTTCGATCCACGGTATTGGATGCTTTGGCATGTATAAATATGTATTATAACATTGAAAGGAACATAATGAAAAGTCAAGCTGGTAGTCCCGGTTTTGGGATCCAGGGAAAATCTCTGTGTATATGTGTTATGCTCTCGCATTGTTTATTTTCTGTGTTTTAGAATTTGTATGCAGGTAATTCCTGTACGGGGTTAAAACCTACATTTGGTATTAGAGTTGTTTTGGCTTCAAGGGGACGCCTTTGTTGCTGAGGGGTTTCGCTTGGGCCTGTGGTAGACCTTGTTCAGTGGGAGATCTGCGAGATCGAATCTGGTGGTGAAAGAAGATGGCGAGCAGTGGAAAGATAGAGATCGAGAAATTTAATGGTCAGAGTTTTGAGTTGTGGAAACTCAAGATGGAGGATCTATTGGTGGATAAAGATCATGGATCGCGGTAGATCTGGGTGCTAAACTAATGGGAGTGTCTGATGAAGAATGGAAGAAGTTGGATTGGAAGGCAAAGAGAAAAATATGATTGTGTGTCTCAGATTCAGTATTGTTGAATGTATCAGGGGAAGCTACGGCAAAGGCTTTGTGGGACAAGTTAGGGGCTTTGTACCAATCTAAGTCTCTGGTGAATAAACTATTTCTACAGAAAAAGCTTTATAACTTGAGGATGAAAGATGGAGACTCGGTGATAGAGCATCTGAACGCATTTAATACTGTGGTAAGTTAGTTAGCATCTGTTGATATTAAAATTTCAGATGAAGATAAGTGCAGCAGTTTGTTGTGTTCTCTACCAGATTCGTGGGATAGTCTTGTTATTGCAATAGGTAGCAATGAAACTACCTTGCAGTTTGATGAAATAGTCTCATCCTTCTTGACGGAGGAGATGAGACGGAAAAATATGGAGAGCCAGAATGGTGATGCCTTGTTTGTACGAGGACAGTCCCAGAACAGAAACAAAAATAAGTCATCGAGTGGGAGATCTAAATCTAGAGGGAGATCTAAATCTCCAGGAAAACCTGTAAAGGTGGTGTGTTGGAAATGCAGAAAGGAAGGACACTACAAAAGGGACTATAAATCTAAAGCTCCTGATAAAGGAAATGGATTTGATGATGCTCCTTCTGTAGAGGTGAAAACCACCTCAGATGAAGGTGGCAATGTGTACTTGGCTTCTTCAAGTACACATGTAGATCATGAGGCATGGTTGATTGACTCAGGTGCATCCTTTCACTTCACTCCCCATAGAGAGTGGTTCTGCGAGTATGAGAAATATGATGGTGGTGATGTCTTCTTAGGGGATGATAGGAAGGCTAGAATCATTAGTCGCGGAAAAGTAAAGTTGAAGTTGCAAGGTGGAAGGGTTAGAACACTTCTGAGTGTTCTGCATATTCCTGCATTGGCCAGAAATCTGATTTCTATAAGCAAGCTGGATGATGCAGGTGTAAAAACAATGTTCGAGAAGGATACCTGCAAAATGGTTTAGGGAGCACTGGTATTGATGCGGGGAGTTCGAATTGGAACTCTGTACAAGCTGCAAGGTAGCACTGTTATTGATGGGTGCAACAGTTCTGTGGTTCCTGAAAGTGGAGCAGAAAATCTAGTGGTCTTTGGAGAGAAGACCATGTTGTGGCATCAAAGGCTTGGACATATTGGAGAGAAAGGCCTTCAAATACTTCATGGTAAAGGTATGGTAGAAGGTATGAGTAATAGCTCTCTAGATTTTGATTTTTGTGAAAATTGTGTATATGGGAAGCAGAATCGGGTGAGTTTCCCCTCTGGTAGTAAGAGGGCGAAACATATATTAGAACTTCTGCACAGTGATGTGTTTGGACCTGTGAAGGTTCCATCACTGGGTAAGTCTGTGTACTATGTATCATTTATAGATGACTTCTCAAGGAATACATGGATATATTTCCTTAAGAAGAAATTTGAAGCCTTTAACAGGTTTAAAGAATTTAAGGCTCTCGTGGAAAATCAGACAGAGAAGAAGATAAAGGTGCTGAGGATAGATAATGGTGGAAAGTTTTGCAGCAAGGAATTTGAAGAATTCTATAAGAAGTGTGGTATAGCATGACAGAAGACTACTCCATATACACCTCAACAAAATGGAGTTGCAGAAAGAATGAATAAGACGTTGATGGAAAGGGCAAGAAGCATGCTCAACGGTGCTGGGTTAGGACAGGAATTCTGGGCAGAGGCGGTGGACACTGCATGTTACCTGGTCACCAGGTCACCTTCATCAGCATTGGAGGATAAGACTCCACTAGAGGTATGGACTGGTAAGAAACCATCTCTTTCACATCTAAGGGTATTTGGATGTGATGCATATGTACATGTTCCAAAGGAGAAACGAACCAAGTTGGATTGTAAATTTGAAAAGTGCATCTTTATTGGGTATAAGGATGGTTTAAAGGGTTATAAGCTTTGGAACCCAATCACATGAAAGGTTGTGTACAACCGAGATGTGGTGTTTAGAGGTAAAAAATGTTATTAAACATGAAGTCCAACTAAAGGAACCTGAGAAGATAGAGTTTGAGCTAAAGGAGGAAGAATCAGACTCTACAGCAGAGGAGGAATCAGAAGATGAAAAGGCACAAACTCCAGCTGAGAGAAGATCAGTTCAAGAAAGAAGGCAACCAGAAAGGTATAGTCCATCTACTTTCTGTTCAAGTTTTGTTTTGTCTGTTACTGATGATGATCCCAATTGTGAAGGAAGTAGTAGATTGAGAGGATGGAAAACTCTGGAAAGACGCCATGGTTGATGAAATGGCATCTTTGCACAAAAATGAGGCTTGGGATCTGGTGGAGTTTCCGACTGGAAGGAAACCCATTGGCAGAAAATGGGTGTTCAGAAAGAAGACAAATGTAGAAGGAAAAGTGGAGAAATACAAAGCTCGGTTGGTAGAAAAAGGTTATTCCCAGGTGTCGGGAATTGATTTTGGTGATATTTTTTCTCTTGTTGCCAAGGTAACTTCTATTAGACTACTTTTATCTGTTGATGTTGCTTTTGATTTTGAGGTAGAACAGATGGATGTGAAGACAACATTTCTTCATGGGGATCTAGAAGAGGAGATCTACATGAAGCAACATGAAGGATTTGTGGTGAAGGGTAAGAAAGAACTGGTATGCAAGTTAAAGAAGTCTCTGTATGCGTTAAAACAGTCACCAAGGATATGGTATCGGAAATTTGACACATTTATACGGGGACTTGGCTTCACCAGAAGCAAAGAAAATCAATGTGTGTATTTTAAATTAATTGGTGACCGTGTTATTTATCTGGTCTTGTACGTGGATGATATGTTGCTGGTTGGAAATGACAAAGAAATTATCCAGGATTTGAAGACCCAATTGTCCTCCAAATTCGACATGAAAGATCTTGGTGCTGCAAACTATATTTTGGGTCATGGAAATTAAAAGAGATCGAGCAAAGAGGAAGCTCTGGTTAAACTAGAGGAAGTATGTTGAGACAATATTGCAGAGGTTTAATATGCAGGATACTAAACCAGTGAAGGTTCCTATTCCTGTAAGTGTGAGGTTATCTGCTGAACAGTGTCCCAAGACACAAGAAGAGGAAGAGGACATGTCCCGTGTTCCATATGCAAGTGCAGTCGGTAGCCTGATGTGTGCAATGGTCTGTACTAGACCAAACATGGCACATGCAGTGGGAGTATTGAGCAGGTTTATGTCAAAACCAGGGAAGGAGCATTAGACAAGAGTGAAGCGGGTTTTCAGGTATTTGCGTGGCACTAGTGATTATGGTTTATATTACCAAGGAAGACCAAGATTGGACAGAGTGTTGGATATTCATGGCTTTGTTGATGTAGACTGGGCTAGAGATCTGGATCAGAGAAGATCTATAAGTGGGTATGTGTTTAACCTATTCGGAGGTGCAGTTAGTTGGATGAGTAAGAAACAATCTGTAGTGGAACTATCAACTACAGAGACAGAATACATGACAGCCACTCATGCAAGCAAGGAAGCAGTTTGGGAGCTATATGGATAGACTGTGACAGCCAAAGTGCAATTTTCTTGGCAAAGAACCCTACATATCATTCAAAGAGAAAGCACATTGATGTTCAGTATCACTTTGTGAGGGATATTATAGAAGACAAAAATGTGTTGTTGGTAAAGGTGGACACTTTGAAGAATACTGTAGATGCATTCAAAATATCTGTGAGCTTTGAGAAGTTCTCTTGGTGTAGAGAGACATTGGGCGTTTTAGGGCTGGAAAAATGACTAAGCTCTCTTGTGGTCCCCTGTGGAAAGAAAACAACAAGTGGGAGAACTAGATTTGGCATTGGAGGTGGATGATACAACTAATTTTAATGAACTAGCAAGAAATAATCATGATGGCTCTCTAATGTTTTGGATATGTTAATTGAGTGACCTCAAAGGAGATAAGAATGCATCGATTTCATCATTTGGATCTCTTTTTTCTTGTTTTTGGTTCAACTGTTGTAAATTTTTCTTTGGTGATGGCTAATTTGGGTTTTGATTAGGTTCCATGGTCACCATGTTCCATACGAATTCGATATAATAATTTCTTTTAGGGTATTATTTAGATATTTTTCTCAATTTTAAACCAATTAAAAAAATTCCATTAGAATTCTTACATGGAATCCACATATGATGTATGGTGTTGACCTAACACTTAACATAGACTAGGAATCAACAAGTTTTCCCAATGACACCTAATAATGTGTCACACGGTCCCAAATTGGTAAAAATTTGTGGTCTTCAGTGCATAATATAGCAATAACACCAAGACTGCATGGATGTCCCTAAGAATATGTGCACGTTCTTAAGAACATGTGTGCATTCTTGATCCATGCCAAGTTGGAAACCGAAGTAGCACATGCCAAGTTGGTAGCCTAATTAGCATCCTAGTTGGTATCTTACGGAATGTTGAACTTGGATGCTAGGAATGCACACACATTCTTGGGAACACACAACTATTCCTGACAGATTCATTGTCACTTCTAGGGGCATCATCTTCATGCATGTTCCCATATATATATATATAATACACTATTATAAAAAATTATTTAAATTTCATTTAAGCATAATTTAAATTTTTCTACATAGCTATATAGCTTAGTGTAAAACAATTCTTATAGAAATTTTAATCCTATTCCCACAATTCATCTAGCAGTTAATAAAATTTAAAAATTGATAGCTACGTTTATGATAAGGATGAATACATTTTAATATGTTTGATTAGTCCATCTCCTTATGTGTTCGTTGTCATTTTCTAAAAAATTAGGCTACTCCACCAGAGTTTTAATGACCTAATCAACCACAAATAAGCCTCTCTAGCTCTAGGAAACCTTTGGAGGTTTCTTATCCCTTCGTATCCAAAGCTCAGAAACAACGCCTATGCCAACAATATCAACCTTCCAAAATTTTTATCTTAGCTCTATAGCCAATTGTCCTAAGGGGGTCTCCCTAATACAAAATTGCAATTAGAACTCACACTGTTTGGTATAGGAGTCCCATCTGGTATGTGGGCCTCATTGCTACCATGTTTATTTGTTTTCTCTTGGGTTTTAGTTGAATATATTTTAATGAGGGAATGTGTGAAATACCCAAAGTGTAAGTATGAATAAGCTCATAGATGATAGAATTGAAACACAAAGTACAAGAGTATAATAACACAACAATAAGACTGAGTACGTCTCAAGAGGAGTTAGTTAGCTAAAACAATCTAAGGCATCCAAAAGTAAAAGAGCACTAGAAACTAATTGCAAAGTAGTTCACAACTAATAAATAGTGTAATGCATAGAATAAAAGATAAGAGATTTATTAGAAAGCACATGAGTCATAAGCTACGAATTAATTCATTAAGATATAACTCATGTGAAAAAAAACATGCACACATAATAGAAGTATTGGATAACCATTACAACCATCATGAAACTGTGCAAGAATTTTGCCAAAGGTGAAGAGCTTCTCATTGATAACGCTGAAAAATGAAGTAAACATATAATAGGTCCATAAAAATCCAATAATGGAAGGTGGGTTGCTCATGTCATCTCCAAAATAAGTCTGATAGCCTCACTACAATTGAATCTCCAAAATACCAAGAACAAGAGTGTTCTCAACAATATAAGTGCCAAATTGTAACTAAATGCTAAAGGTATCTTGTGTAGATACATGAGGATACATTTATATAAATGGGGAGGTGACTCTTCACCTTCCCCATGACTATTCAGCTATGTTATTGTGTTTTCTTCTTGAATGTGTACAAAAATAAATCACTTAAGGTTGTGGATGACAAACAACCCTAACAATGAAAATGGTTGCTAAACATTGTAGATCTGCAACAAATGATAGGAACAAAACCTGCCAAAGCATTGACCTATGCCAAAATCATAGTTAATCAGAAAAATGGAATAGTAAAATAAGCGCAAGTAACTCCAATAATCCAATGGAAACCATATATACAAAGAATATATTTGATTAAACAACACCAATGAAAGGAACAAATAATGTTACCAGTCCCTCTCTATGAGATGGGTTCTTGGCTACCGTCAAATGTATTCAGTTTTTATAGAGTCTCTCTCCTCTATAATGTGTAAACCCAACAAATAACATATTTGAGGTCAATGAGATCTCAAATGGAAAAGAAAATGGTGAGCGAAAGTGATAATAACCAGAGTTGCAACAGTGAGTGCAATGATGAAAATAACCGAAAGTGAAGAATGAATGGAAAACCCTCATATTTATAACAAAATATTAGGTTATCCTCAAATAATGAGAAATAATAAAATATTGTTAACCCCATTATAGAATTAACCATTTGGAATATTTTATTATATTTGGTTAGAGGGAAAAAATATTTAAACTTTTATTTAGAAATAATAAATAAATAAATGATTTATTTATCATTTCAAGAAATATGGTTAAGGAATAATAAACAAATAATTATTTATTTAATTCTTACTAAGGGATTTGGTCAAAATTGACAAGGAATAATAACTAATTCGATTAATTAATTATTCCTAGAGAAAAATAAGGTAATTAATAATTTATCTATTTATTTCTCATAATTGGGTCAAATGTGACAAGGAATATTAATTAAACAATAATTTAGTTAATTATTCCTAGAAGATAATTAAATAAATAGTGATTTATTTAATTATTCTTCATGGGTTTAATTATAAATGACTTGACACATGTAGTTAATTAAGTAATTTCTCACAGTGAAAGTAATTTTACTATGGTAAAATTGGCCCTACATGGTGTACTTCGATCCATCTAGTACATTATGGCTAGATGATCATTTTTTTGTGATAACAAATCTCCCCTCACCATACAAGTATTAGGAGAAAAACGTATGACCAAAGTATGTTGTAAGGAAACAATCACTAAAGAACGAAGTTGAGTCAGAGAGAGAGAGAGAGAGAGAGACTAATGGAGCTGAAGCGAAAGGGGATAGGGACAGAGTGGGCGAGAGCAATGCAAGTCTCCTTTTATGTTGTGGTATCGAATCTCAGTGAGGCAGGGGATGCATACCTATACACGTCGAGATCACTTAATACAAAAATAATGATGCACCTAGAAACATGAAGCTGAGAAATGAAGTACATGTTGAATGGTACATGACACGCTGGCATAAATGAGCTAGAAAATAATACAATGTGTCCCATATACATAACGCGCCTGGAAAAATCATGAGCAAGGATTGAATACAATGACATCTGAGTACATGAGATATAATTACCCTTCCCTAAAAAATGGGTGGGAGGGAGGGTAGAACAACCGAAGAAGCCTTGTTGAACAGGAAAGGGCTCTGCAAACTGAATGGATCATGTGAAGGAGACATGTACGTCATGAGTGCTTCAAGTGGAAAGAATCGAACCCATCAAATATGTGGAACTGCATCTAAGGCTGTAGCATAATATGAAAGTATCCGAGTATGTGGGGGGCTACCTAAAGGGACACCCCCTCATGAGGTTTGAAACATCTCACACACACCCAGGAATCACTGGTACAATTTGCTGCATCACTGGACCATCAACTGTATGAATCACAAGCATGAAACAACCAAGTCAAAGGGAAATGATGATTCCATTCTCTTGATATGAGGCACTAAACAAGAGTGGAAGTTGGAACTAAGATACACTGCCCTCTAGGTTGTTCTTCTGGAATAGATGTGTTGATGTTGACAAAATAGGGCCCGCCATAGGTGAGGCAATGAGGATCCTCAACTAAGGCATGAGGGAAAATAGTAATGTTACTGATGGACTGATAGTAGGGATAATGGGAAAAATGGGATTGAGGTGCAAACATACGACTTCGCTTGTCAAAACATAAAATGCATGGTTGACTTGGAAATGACTAACTCGATTCCGGAGGGGATGGTGGATAGTATGATTGAAGGCCAAAATGGGCAACATGGGATGAATGGTATGAAAATATTGATGGAATACTATGACATGATACAATGGGATATGGAATAGATTCCATGGATGCAAGGGTGACTCATCGGGGATGCTTTGAACAAGGGTGACTCGATGACGCTCCCACATAGAATAGGCCCCTTGGGAACCATGAAAGCATGAGCAAATGATGGTTGCTCATGAAAAAAATCAACATGTGAGATGACAAGTGCCAAGGGAAGGTGGTCCCTAAATTTGAAGCATTGTATATGAAGAAATTCGATTTTGAGAGGCGATGAAGTGACACTTCTTGGAAAAATGGCTTCTGGGTGAAGTGTCAAATCATTAGAAACGAAGAGAGACTCATTATAGTTCTCCATGAGAGATTTCCAATGGTGCTAACATTTTGTCAAATGGAGCTACATCCTGGTCATAATGTACGACAGAAAAACTATGGATTTTCTTATAAAAGGGTGTTTTCCCTACAATTTGAGAGGAGGAGAAGGCTCGAAATCTTGTGGAGAACGTAGTGGATAAAATAACTATTAGAATCAAGATCTACAACTTTTAGGTGAGTGGCCTTACTTTTCTAAATATGGCCTTAATTCTTCTTGCAATGATGGCTCCTAGTGAAGAATTAAGGGAACAGGAAAACGAGATTGAACTACTAGAGGAGGTCTCAAATCATCCTCGCCCACTAAGTCAAACATGGGGACTATGCGGTAAAAGGTGGTATGACATAGAGTAGAATATTTGAAGACATGGTATCAAACGTCTACGATATGCGATTTTAATATGGCTGCCTGGAAGGGCCGGTAGGAAAAACTATCTAAGGAATGGGAGGATAATCGACCATACCTAGATTCGATGGGATCTAGCACGAGAATTATGTTAATCAATTGAGAAGATGGTCAGGGCAAAATCATCATGCCCCCAAGCATGGGATAATGTCTGCAAAGATATCTGATGGAGGAGACTGATCTAGTATGCAAAGGTGGGGATGATGCCCCTTAGCAGGAGGAGTTTGTGGAGTGCCATTGTGCTTCAAGTTCTCGAAAAAGGGATTCAAGCATCTCGGCCCAACTTGGCACGAGATCCTCCAAAGGATGATAAGGAGATATAGGGGCCTATGTGCCCCCCAGTATGCTATGGGCATACTGGATTTATTTAGATTAGTGGACTCTAAATATGGAAGGACGTACGAATGATGGTGCATGCCATCCCAAGGATAATCAGTGGTAGCCATGGCTTCCTTGATGTCCTCATTAGAATGGAAGATGGGGGGATGGGAGGAATATTGACTACATGATGCGGTGGTGGTACATAGTGCATCATCCCGAGAAAGAAGGTTCACATACACATCATCTAGAATGGTAGACTATGAGCTAGTATGTGGAAAATATATCGATGTTGTGATCAGGGCTCCTAACGAAGGAGGGTCGATAGAAGCGTGTGCAGAAACCTTAGAAAGGTTTTCCTATGAGGAACTCAAGGATGATGACAGGTAAAGGATATGGACCTTGGATTCTGTCGCCTCGACATCGTGGGGAGGGATCACGATGGTGGGACCAGAGTCCCCATGTTCTGGTACACTAGTGGTACTAGAATCCATAGGTAGAGGAGTAGATGATCGACTATGAGTGGCATCATATTCACAAAGCACTTGAAGGAAATCATGAAATTTGTCAAGATGAGGAAAACAATGGGAATAGTGACCATAATGATCGCACCAGGCACAAGGGTGATTTGTGCGCAACGTTTTGAGTTTCTTGGTTGGTCCTGGTAAGGTAACTTGGACCTCAGGGATGTTTGACTTAGGGAACATTTCATGAACCAAAGGTTTTAGATGAGGCAGCTTAGGACAGCTATTGGTGGCATGGCCAACAAACTCACACAAAACGCATGGAGGTGTTGGCTTTGGTGCTTTGGGAGCTGGAGGTGCTTAGGGAGCCTTGTCCTTAGGTTCCTTTT
Organism: Pinus tabuliformis; assembly: GCA_031772625.1. Classification (NCBI taxonomy): domain Eukaryota; kingdom Viridiplantae; phylum Streptophyta; class Pinopsida; order Pinales; family Pinaceae; genus Pinus; species Pinus tabuliformis. Next base: position 862,074,754 of record CM062812.1, read on the forward strand.
TCTTAGCTTTACCCCCTGTCCAGATTCTTTCGCAAGGTTCTTGTTGAGGTGGCAGTGGAATTGGAGCAGTGATAGGGCTTGCAGGGACCAGTTGAACTAGGTTCAAAGCATGATATGGTCTTCGCTGACCAGGCAGAGTGTTCGTAGGGGGGTTAATGTACCACACTGGGATCCCCAAATTCATATTAGGGAGGACCAACAAAGCCATAACGAGGGTAAAAAATATTCCCAGAGGAGGAAACAAGAAATGTATCTATCCTATAGGGTAATGTACTGGTAGAACAACTCCTAGATGGTTGAGGCCTGGAGAAATAGTTCTTGGTGGGAACAATGGAGAGGCACCCACAAAAGGAGGAGGCCCTCGGGGGGTGGATCCAAATGGCTCGGCTGAGATTGTAACCATGGGGTGTTCAGGAGTTGGTTGTAGATCAGATGTACCAGACTACTTTTGAGCAGCCCGTGATGCTTGTAACATGCAAACACTTAAAGAGCTGGGCTCAGAGATGGGAGGGGGAGGACTGGGGAAAGAACCTAATAATGAGGAATCTTTGTAGACTCTAGGTGACACACCGATGAGAGGGGTAGAAGACTGCTTGTCGTACATCGATGAGATAATGGACTTAGGGGAGGTCAAGGATATTGGCTCTTAGTATGTCAACTGATCGATGGTGACGATCTTCCCTTCATGGGGGAAGAAAATCTTTTGAAAAACCGCAGATGCGACAGGTGACATTGCATAAGTGTAACTACAACCCAAGAGAATGTTGTAATCTAGAGGGGCATCAATAACCTCGATGTCTACATGAATAGTCTTACTCGCAATAATCAGTGGACAATTGAAATACATACCAAGAGGCTAGGGGAGTGACCATCCCAAGCACGCAAAGTGATGGTGGATGGGGACAACTCAAGTGACTTGAGTTTCTTCCAAATAGAAGCGGACATCACGCAGGTGGATGTACCTTCATCGATAATGCATCGAGAGATGATGGAATTACAGACTCAGGCTGGTATCTCGAAAGCAAGGGATGGAAGTAATGGAGGATGTTGTAACGTATCAATAGGAAAGACAATTAAATGATTGTCTGAAGGATCTACTACACCCAAAGAAGTTAGTAGATATTTCTTTTGAGATGGGCATTATTGGAGCACTTCTAGCATTGACATGGCAGTAGGGGATTGCGCCATGTCATCTACTATATTGTATGTATGGGAATCTTGGTTAGAAGTCGTGTTATGACGTAATGGTCCCTTTGGGATCTTAGGGATTGACTCAACTTTAGGTTGAGGGATCTTTAGTGGACCATTTGGTGTCTTAAGAGGCTCAGTAGATTCTTTGGTTTTGGACTCAGTGGTAGACAAAGTTGATGGCTTGTCATATTGATGCGATCGAGTTTGCAAGTTGATATCAGAGGTATTGACCTCGTCAGAATTCATCATGAGGACCTGGTAGTCACCAAGACGAGATTGTTGGGGAAGGTGCGCTACTTGACCTTGCTAAGGTTGAGCAGCAACAAATCCTAACAAATATGTGAGCACGGTTGGTTGAGATGGCGCAAGATTATGAGGTGGTTTCTGCATGGGGAGTTGACCTCGAGAAGTTGCCTAGGCTTCCCACATTTGGCACATCCTAGGTAGGAGGGGGACCTCATGAGTATCATGGCCATGTACACCACAAAATTCACAAGGCTTGTTCGTACGAATAGCCTTATTATGCTTGGGGTGGTCACCCTGTTGCTAGTTGTTGGTGTTAGGCTGTTTCCCCTGGGGTTCATTTGGTTGATTACCTTGGTTATCCTTCTTACCTTTACCCCTTTTATTTTTTTTTCAAATTTTGGGGATTGGTTGCACTCTGCTGTGTAAACACTTGACCCTGAGGGGGCGGTGCTTACTGGGTCTGAGGATGCATGGGAGATTGTGGTGTTAATTCTTGAGGGGCTGGAGCACTCGGCGGTTCATAGGTATAAGATGGTGAGGGGGAAACGGTCTGGTAGATAGGTTGAGCACTAGCTGGTCCTCACATCTGCTGATGTGGTTGGGTGAATGCATAAGAGGTGCTTTGTCTTGAATACACGTTGCTGGCAAGAGGGGCATAAGTGTTGGAGGAATTGGTGCCACCCTACAGATAGCCATAACTCCATTGAGTTTATGGTGAAGGATGTGAAATAGCTCTAATGATAACATTGGTGGCATGAGATGCCCCCAGTGCATTGGCACTGCAAGGACGGGAGAGGTCTGGTATAACGGTATAGACATAACCAAATTGAGCATAAATCAAGTCATATCTTAGAGCAGTCTGGAGATCCTCTTCCTATGTCTGAGGAAAATGAGACGCGACATCTTTGCAAATAGGTGCTAAAAGAGTTTGAAGGAACCAATCAAGGTAGACACGGTTTTGAAGGGCAGAGCACGACACATGCTCCTCCTTCTACCTAATTCCTGGACATGATCAGAGAGACGGGTGGTAGAGGACTGACGGAATGCGGTCAAGATCTCCTTACTAGTATCGTATCGGAGAGGTAATTGAAAATATGAGAGGAACACTTTAGCAAGTGTCGTGAAAATGGAATGAGAGGTGGTGGGCTAGTCAACATACCACTTTGCAGAACCTCCTGTAAGCGTGCATTGGAACAAGAAAAAACGAATGGAATCATCGGAGATGTAATTGGATGAACACCATAGATGGAAGGAGTGGACGTGTTTAGTGGGGTCCTTTCTATAATTACACTCAAACTTGGGAATGTTGGAGAGAAGCTTAGTTGGCATAGTTGGCCAACTAACATCATGGTGTATAGGGTCATTGATCAACTGGCTAAAATCCGGGAGGCTTAACCCAGGAATTAAGGGTAGCATGGGAGCTATCAGAATGGTTCCTAAGATGGTTATGCTAGATGTGAGCACCAAGGTAGAATTGTAGCCAACACCAGCTTGGGTTCCTACACCTGCAGTGGGTCCTGACATGATGACCGTATGTGGTGAAGGAGGCTCGGAATCAGATGATCCAGAAGAGGAGTCAGTATGGGGACTCGGGGGACTATGAACTCGAACCCTGTGGGGAGGAGTAATATGCCTAAGCAGAAACTGGGGATGAAGGCCTAAGAGTCTCTGTGACAAGGGCCTTGTTGACACAATGGTTGTAATGCACAAGTGACAAGGAAATGGTGAAGGGAGATCAAAAAGATGTTTTTTGTCTCTGTGTGGGGAGATAAATTAATTAAGTTAAGTCTTGCCTTGGTGGTGTAAACCAAGCGCCCTTCGCTTAATGTGTGCTTGTGTGTTTATTAATTAATACCAGATTGTGTTTGAAAAAATAAAAAGATTGCTGAAATAAACTGAAATTAAAAACAAAAAACGAAAACAAAATCAACTTTCTAAACCCTACCCGAACTGGGTTTGCAAACATTGTGTTGGTTGGTGGAAAAATCAACTGAAAACACACAAAAAATGCCAAGAGATCTAAGCATCATTGTGATTGGGATCAAATGACACTATGTTACTGGAACGTGGTGTAGCAACGAAAAAAACAGGGGGGAAAATGCTGCAAAAAGATAGGGAGATGGGTGTGAAACCTAGGGAAACCAACGGGGCCCTAAGGAAAATGACCAAACAAGGTTTGAGATGAAACTTTGGATTGGAACAACCTATATTTGAAGATCTGAAACATGAAGGTATAGATTTGGAAAATATGGCTAAAAGCTTTGCAAAAAATCAGAATTCTTACTTAGCTAAACTCCTCTTATAAAGGTGGAAGTGTACTAGAAGCCCTAATGGGCTAAATTATACTTTGACAAGAAAATCAAAGTAGATAAAGGCCTAAGCGGGGTAACACAGTGGTCAACCAACCCAACAGACAACTCTCACCAAAACCAAGAAATAGATCGGAAAAAATAGTAGAAACCCTAAAAATCGCAGGTACTAACCTAATTCCTAGGATATCACACTTTTTGGGTCAAAACTTACGCTCTAAACCTCCAGGTCACACTTTTGGGGCAGAAAAGTGTGATTTCTGCTACTTGATTCTCGGTCAGCAAGTCTCGGAAAAAGTTGCCGTCTCTGTCGCGAATGGTTCCTATGACCTGCGGAAAAGACCAGAAAACTTAGAAAAGTTAGAAATTTGACTGATATAGGGTTAGAAAGCTAGTAAACAATATTAAGAGACTAAAAAAGAAAAACCCTAAGCTGAAAACTAAAGGTCACCCAGTTTTTCAGATCAGAATTAAAAACGCAGTGGAGTCGCAAAATTTTAGCGATAATCAGAAAATCCCCAACGGAGTCGCCAAATTGTTATTTTGTTTTCTTCTTAAATGTGTACGAAAATAAATCACTTAAGGATGTGGATGAAAAACAACCCTAACAATGAAAATGGCTGCTAAACATTGTAGATCTCTGGCAAATGATAGAAACAAAACCTGCCAAAGCCCTGATCTATGCCACAATCATAGTTAAATAACAAAATAGAATGGTAAAATAAATGCAAGTAACTCCAATAATCCAATGGAAACCAGATATATACAGAATATATTTTATTAAATAACACCTGTGAAAGGAACAAATAATGTTACTAGTCCCCGTCTATGGGATGGGTTCCTGGCTATCCTCAAATGTCTTAAGCTTCTGTAGAGTCTATCTCCTCTATTATGTGTAAACCCAACAAATAAAATTTTTGAGCTCAATGAGAACTAAAATGAAAAATAAAAATGGTGAATGACAATAATAATAATGAGAGCTACAACAGTGAGTGCAACAATGAAAATAATCGAAAGTGAAGAATGAATGGAAAAACCTTCTATTTATAACAAAATATTACGTTATCCTTGAATAATGAGCAATAATAAAATATTATTAACCCCATTCTAGAATTAACCATTTGGAATATTTTATTATGTTTGGTTAGTGGGAAAAAGTATTTAAAATTTTATTTAGAAATAATAAATAAATAAATGATTTATTTATCATCTCAAGAAATATGGTGAAGGAATAATAAACAAATAATGATTTATTTAATTATTCCTAAGGTATTTGGTCAAACTTGACAAGGAATAATAACTAATTAGTGATTAATTAATTATTCCTAGAGAAAAATAAGATAATGAATGATTTATTTATTTATTTCTCATAATTGGGTCAAATGTGACAAGGAATATTAATTAAACAATGGTTTAATTAATTATTCCTAGAAGATAATTAAATAAATAGTGATTTATTTAATTACGCTTCATGGGCTTAATTATAAATGACTTAATAAATGTGGTTATATTAAGCAATTTTTCACAGTGAAAGCAATTTCGCTATGGTAAAATTGGCTCTACATGTTGTACTTCGATCCATCTAGTACATTATGGCTGGATGATCAATTTTTTGTGATAGAAAACTACCTCATGACCTATCCCACTCCTAATGAGTTCTAGATGACTCTTAGTATTTGCCAATTTTCGTAATTGTGACAAAATAATATATACAACATAGAAAAAGAGAAATCGTGAGGTTTCTCAGCAAGCTTTGATTCAAACATATATTGTACTCGGAGAAACAAAGATTTCTATTGGAAATTCTAAGATGATTGTTGTTGGTGTTGTTGCAAAATCATGAAAGCTTGTACAAGATACTAAACACGGATTGTTCCATCAACTTGTTGTAATGGAAGTCCACTTGCCTTCTGCTACACTAGTTGATGAGTAGATTGATCCATGACTAGCACCAATATTCTACATCTTAGCTGACATGGTGAGATACATAATATAGCTTTGTGCACTCTAAGCATCCATATGGAGTCCATTAAATAAATAGTTTGAGACAAGAGACAACAAAGTTGATACCAATGAGTAATTGAATCTCTAGGTGTAGTAGTAAGTCATCATTGTACATCAATTCCATTAAATAAAACATTAAACCAACATGCTAGGCCATAAACTCGAGAGCCCATAGATGTAATGAAGTTCAATGGAATGTTAATTTCATCCAACCTTTTTTCTTGACATGTGAGAGTAGGGGGGGCCACGAAATATCTTGTGTCAAACGTATCGACAACAAGATGGAAGAAATAGTATTTAAACATAGATCCATGTAGTGGTATCAAATCAACACCACAATAATTTTGTTGTTTCCAAAATAAAGCCTTTTCTATGTTTCCAACATCCTTTCTGAGTAATAATATTCCCTCGTAGAACTGTTTTTCTTTAAGTAAATGTTGGTAGAATTGTAAAACGTGTGCCCTACTAGATATGTGTTTATGAGGTATGGAATGATGTATTCAAAAATGGAAATAGGTATGATCATTTTGTCATTGTAGGATCCCATTAAAATAAGGTGCAAAAAAATATGGAATATCACTCATGGTATCGCTTTATGAACCACACAAACACTACATGTTTAGTATAATATGTTTTACACTTTAGTTGTATCTCTTTAATATCCCTCACCAAGCTTTTAATGATCATATTGCAGACAACCTTAAAGTGATTAGGGGTTTAATTGAAGGTGTGAATATTGTAGGCATCATTCAAAGTGGTGTTTAAACATTGACAAATTTCTAAAGCTTGTTTTCCAATATTTTTTTTAGATTGGAAGTTTCCAAACCTCTGGAATGAATAGTAACAAAACATAAGCCATGTTGACTACAAATATCAAGAACCAAGTCAATTGGTGGATTCTTCATAACTGCTAATAGTTGTACCGTTAGTACAAGGACATTGTTCTATTGAAGTATTTGAATCAACCATACCACTAACTGCAAATCTTATTGCCAACAAGTTAACCTTGCTACTTTTTGAATTATTTCCATACTTGTCAACACTGACATCTTTGAGGATGTTACCATCCTCAAATTGCATTAATATTTTTCACTGCAAAATAGATGATCACCTTTAATTTCACCCATATCGTCCAAGTGGGAACTGGATCCTTTGTTTTCAATTCTAGTTTGAGATTGGTTCAAGCTAAAATGATGGGATGAACTAGAGGCTTTGTTTATTTCTTCATCATGAGACTTATTGGATAGGTGTGAAAATTTCAAGGAAAGTAAAGAACTCTTTTATATGTTATCAATTATTTCCTAGTCAATCAAAGAATTAATTAACAATGAAGAGCTAGCATCTTCTTCATTTATTTTAGTTTTCATTATATGAGAACCAACGCATTCACTATATGATCTTCTATATCTCAATATGATCTCATTAGACACCTTTGATAAATGATTAGTAAATATAGTGAGGAAATAGGTGAACGAGAAGAGCTTGGTGCCAATTTATCAGAACCTAAATGATAGCCACACTCAGTAATTGGGTCATTCATGATTCCATGCTCACTATCAAGTTCCACATTAGCTATATGGTTATTTTGGTTTGGAGCCAACTCATTAAGGATAAATTCCATAGGTGAATTAATGCCATTGCATTGCTCTAGGGGAAATTCATTAATAACGCATTCAACAATCTATGGAAAAACCTCATGAAGAGAAATGAAATATGCCTTTCAATCCATCACTCCAATTAAACGTACTCTTGATATGGACTATTAAAGACATCCTAGTTCAAAACATGTACTCCTATTGTGGTTCGATTTACATTTAGCCTATTAAAATGAGACACATGATACTATATTCCTTCTCTTCCATGCATAAATTCGAATTAACACAATGTCATGCTTCTAGATTGACTAACCATTCCTTATTTTTGCATATTACCGATACTTCAAAAATTCATTTTCTCATAATCATGTGTTTATCTAAATCCAATCAATCAAAGGATTGATCTCATGCACTAATTCATTTTCCTTTATTATTATTTGCAAAGAATATTTTTGTATAACAATTGTGATATTACCTTAATGAATGGATTTTCCTCTTGCTTGATTTAAATGGCATGTAGTGATGCAAAGTTGATTAGTAGCCTGGGGTGTGGGTTTCGCTATGACACAAGGAATATGATTATCTAGTGCAACAATGCAAAGGTTATTAGTATATAACATTGTAGGGAAAGGAAGGTGAGTAATGCAAATATCACAATTTATAACAATTTTCATCTGGACTAATAATGTACGTTGCATTTTTGTTACGACACATCCTTACCTATCTTCCTTGTGATACAACACTGCCTGATTTTTACAACTTGTATCTCCTCTTTGAATTCAACTTCTGGAAGGCCACACTCATTAAAAAATGAGTCATTAATAGAGGGCTTCAATTTTAACCCAAGGGAATTCAATTATGAATTTTTTTCCTACACTCTATGGTCATGATGCACAACTACCTAAATCGATCATAGTCCATGTCCAACAACCTTCCCTATCACTCTTTGTGTCAATTTACTAGCTTTGAAAAACTAATAGAATGTATGCACACTTTCATCAAATGGAAACACATGTGATGTAACCATGATTAAAGAAATCGTCATTGAATCCATTGAGGAGTGTCCCAACTTCAAACAACTTAACATAGATTCATGTGTTGTAGTTGTTGCAGTAATTAAAGGGTGATATTTGATAACAGGAAAAATACATATAGATGGGGGGAAGAAACTATGTCTACAATATATTTCATAGGTAGAAATTATGAAAACCTAATAGTTACATCCATCAAAGGATTGTTATGATGCCTGAATGATTCAAAATCCATTGTAGACCATTGTATGAAGCATTGTTGCAATTATTCTAGCATAAAATAAGCCTATTTTTTGTAGAATTTCTCATCACCAAGAACCATAAGCAAGTGGGGATAAGTTGTACAAAATAGAAGTAGCATTGTTAAGGTATCTTTTGGAATTCCTTTAGGACCCTTCTTTATAGGCTCCAAATCCCATATTCTGCATATATCATCTTTATCAGTATATTGTTGTAGAGAGTTATCCTTATATCATCATATGAAGACTTCTGTTTCATTCTTAGAAAATTAGAGGCCCATTTGTTTCTTACAGTTTTTATCAAACTTTCCTCCTTTCTACTAACTATATCATGAATTTGTTTCTCACCAAAACTTAGACTAGTTTGGAATTGCTTTCTGAATTCTTATATATCCATCTTTCTTGAAGATAAGAAACTTCTCTAACTGCTCTCCCAACTATGACATAAATCCATGAGTGAAAGCTAATTAATTAAGAATAGGTAAAGGTCCACCAAAGGAATTATGGGAAAAAAAGGTAGCAAGTAGGTACGAGTACAATTAGGCAACATCTTGTATTTCCAATTTTCTCTTTGAGCCCACAAGACCTAGATATACTTCCTACACAGAAGAACCCTCTTTTTTTCACTATAGTTAGAAGCTAGTGCAAATGCCACTACTGATGGACTGGCCTCAAACACTCGATGAGTGATGAAATTAATTCAATAACATAATGTTCTAGTCACCACTAGCATGTATCCTATTTCTTAATAACATATATGAAAAAGTTATTTTCTTGTCAAAAGATGCATTTCCTTATCAAAATATGATTTATTTTATTGGCTAGGATTTACGACATGGCTTTAAAAGTATTAATTTTTATTATTAATAATGCGTGGAGATGAACTCACCGAACATGGTTTAGCATGAAAAATACAAAAAAATAGAATTTCTGGGAAAATCTTGAAGAAAATGTACTATGATTTCCCGAAAAAATAGGTTGATCATGAATTATTGAAACAAAATTCTTAACCCATGTTGAGTTCGTTTAGTGGAAATTTAAAATTGCAATAAATATTTGCTTCTGAGCACACTCTTCCAAGAGAAATTAGTCAACAAAATATATATTTAACTGATATAGTAGCTAAGAGTAGGATGGCACAACTATTAACCAATACCTATTCATGAAATCAAGAAACTTGATTGATCATGTATTCATTCATTATATATCATATGGTGGGTAAATTCAAAAATTTCATTGACGAATGGATTTAATATAGTAATGTAATAAAAAATCTGAAAACATTTCTTCCCTTTTTAAGCTCACAGGCCAAATCATCTCAATGAATTGCTAAGGCTACACCTAGATAAATTGTAGTTACCAATTCAAAAGAAAATATGAACTACAATTGAGCTCAAAAATTGGAAAAGTGATGTCAAATTTGATTTTCAAATACTGGAAATTTGTACTTGTATTCATATAATAATCATTGGGTTTTAAAAAAATTCACTCGGAATTGTTCATCTCATTTTTGTGGTGACTTTTAGCTAGTAATTTCCTCACTATCAACATACATCCCTTTGCCTTTGATGCCTAGATATTCACTCCCTTTAAATTTGTCATACTATATGTGTTATTCATCTACTTATACATAAACTATAAGCAACATTGTCATAATTGAAAATAATGGTTAAAATCCTATGTTTGTTAGCAAAAAACTAATTAAAACTATAGAAATGGGCTTTGAAAATGTCTGCCATGAGCTTTTAGAGGCATTTTTTAAAACATAACAACATATGTGTGTGTGTGTCGAAAAAACCTCCTTCATAATTTTAAAATTCATTCTAAGTTGTCTGCAACAATATTCTCAAAATTTGTATTTATCAGTTTTTAATTGAATTTGACTAGTTTAGTAAAATGCACACCCAACCCTCATTCTTGTGTATTTTTGAGTGATTCCAATAGAAAATGATTTTCATTTTCACTTTACACATTCATTGACTTTTAGTTTTCTAATTTTGGATTTAAAACATATTTCTATGTAAATGCACTACAAGGTTACCTTTTAAATGTGAAATACCTAATTAATTTACCAAAATGCAAACCTAAGTTCTATCCATGGGTATTTTTAATTGCTTTCAGTTGTGGAAAATATGTTTTTTCCTCGTGTGGTCTTATACAAATCCAAATTTGTCTTATAACATTTGCATGAAGTACAGATATGTGTCTTAATAGTTGTATGAGGATTTTGTAGCAGTCCCACTGCATCATGATGGATTCATAATTATACATAAACTATAAGAAACATTGTTATAATTGAAAAGTATGGCTAAAATCGAAAAAATAGAGTAAAACTATAAAAATGGGCTTAGAAAAATGTCCTCCAGGAGCTTCATAGAGGCATTTTTTAAAACAATATATATATATTTGACAAAAGCCTCCTTCAGAATTTTCAAAATCATTCGAAGTTGTATGCAGGATTGTTCTCAAAATTGGTATTCCTCAGTTTTTAACTGAATTTGACTAGTTTAGTAAAATGCACACCCGACCCTCACTCTTCAGTATTTTTGAGTGATGTTAGTGGGAAATGATTTTTCTTGTTATTCGACACATTCATTTACTTTTAGTTTTCAAATTTTGGATTTAAAAAATCCTTCTATGTAAATACACTACAAGATAATCTTCTAAATGTGAAATTCTCGCTTAGTTGATTAAAATGAAAGCATGAGTTCTATCCTTGGGTATTTTTAAGTAGGGAAAATTTTGAGGATGGAAAATTAACTTGAGTTTAAAAACATTGGCGGATCTCACTAGTCCCTAATATGAAAACTATAAAATGTTTATTGATATATTTGTAACATTATTCAAACTTATAATGATTTTATATATAATCTCTATATAATGTTGGTGACTTTTAAGGTAAAATAGTTTTATATCGTAAAATTTGGATGAATCATTTTTAGAAAAAATCAAAATTGGAAAATCCTTTTTTTGCAAAAAACATGGGAAATTAGCCCACCTGCGAATATTAGCCCCAAAAATTTTCCATGTTTTTAAGTTCTTTTAGTTGTAGAGAATATGCTTCTTCCTCCCATGGTATTAAATAAGTCCATATTTACCTTATAACATTTGCACGATGTCCATAACTTTGTAGATTTGTCTTATAACTATAAAAATACGCTTTGAAAAATGCCAACCACGAGCCCTATATATATATATATATATATATATATATATATATATATATATATATATATATATATATATATATATATATATATATATATATATCTAAGCCCTTTCTAAGTTTTCTGCAACATTGTTTTCAAAATTAGTATTCCTCAGGTATTAATTCAATTTGGATAGTTCATTAAAATGCATGCCCAACCTTCATTCTTGAATATTTTTGAGTGATTTAAATAGGAAATGTTTTTTCTTTTAATTTGACACATTTGGTTTTAGTTTTCTAATTCTGGATTTAAAAATTCTTGCTCTGTAAATGCACTACAATGCTACCTTCTAAATTTGAAATGCGTACTTAGTTGACCAAAATGAAACCCTGAGTTCTATCCTTGGGAATTTTAAATTTCTTTTGGTTGTAGAGAATATGTTTCCTCCTTCCATGGTCTTAAGCCAATCCAGATTCATATTATAACATTTGCATGAAGTCCATAACGTCATAGATTTGTATGATAACTATGAAAATGGGATTAGAAAAATGCCTACCAAGAGCATTATAAAGGAACCTTTTAAAACATAAGAGTATATACCCATAGGTATATATGCATTTGAAAAAAAACTACTTCATAATTTTGAAAAGAATTCTAAGTTTTTTGCAGGAGTGTTTTCAACATTGTTATTCCTTAGTTTTTAACTAAATTTGACTAGTTCAGTAAAATGCATGCCCAACCCTCATTCTTGAGTATTTTTGAGTGATCCCAGTGGGAAATGTTTTTTCTTTTAATTTGACACATTCTTTTAATTCTAGTTTCCTAATTTTTGGATTTAAAAAATATTCTTGTGTAAATACACTACAAGGTTACCTTCTAAATGTGAAATGCCCAGTTAGTTGACGGAAATGGAAGATTGAGTTGTATCCTTGGGTATTTTTAACTACTTTTAATTGTAGAGAATATGTTTCTTCCTCCCATGGTCTTACGCAAATCCATATGTCTTATAGCATTTGTATGAAGTCCATATATGTGTATTACCATTTGCATGGGGAATTTGTATCATGCTCACAACATCATTATGGTATCATACATATGCATAAACTATAAGAAACATTGTCATAATTGAATAGAAGGGCTAAAATCCTATGTTTCTTGGGGAAAAACAGAGAGTAAAACTAAAAATATGAGGTTATAAAAATGCACGCCATCAGGTTTATGGAGGAATTTTTTTAAAATTAAGACCATATACTAGGAGTTATATATATATTCAACAAATAACTCCTTTCGATTATTGAAATTATTTCTTTCTATATATTATTTATTTTTGTCTTTGTGGACTTCCTCACATTCTTCATAGAATGGGTGTCCAATCTGTTTCCCAATACCTTTTTTCGACATTCGATCCACTACAATGTTCAATTCTATAAATATAAGATGAAAAGTAATCCTCCCTAAGGATTCAAATTCTCTTATTCCAAATGAACAATGAAACAATATTCTATTCTACTTAAAACACTATTATTTCATATAAAGAAATTCCTGATAATGGTATTTATAAATTTCTTACTGATAAAAATTCCATATTTTTATTTTTGTAAAGTACTGGGATTTTTTCTTTTAGTATGGAAAAAACCAACCACAATATATTAATAATGAGTTTCATAAGTCATTATGAAAATCATATCCACCATCAGATTCTGAGTTCATGTTCCATCATCTCCCATAATTGGACATATTAACATCAAAATTATGAGAAGAGTATTAAGAGTTGTATTATATTAATTCTTGAAATATACATTTATTACAAAATTACCATTGTTCCTGCCAAAAGCAGAGGTGAATGTCACTATATGCCTCATAGAGGTTATGTTTGACTAGAAATACATATAAAACATTAAAAAAAAAGATTACATTCCATTCAACTTTAAATAAAAAGACTCTAAAAATATCTTGAAAAGCTCAAAATAAGAACTAAACATTAACCAACTTCAATAAACATGATTAAAATGAATCCAACCACGGGACTAAGATGTGAATACTAGTGGATCCCTTAGGTTTACGCTAGTTTCTCCTTCCCTTGGATGATGGGAGTTCCTTCAAAATCCATCTCATATCTGGAACAAATTATTCTAGAATTACAAAATATCTGGAATAGTTAAGACCTCGAATATGGAAACATATGAACTATGATTTATTTCTAACTTGGAAAATGGGATATGATTGTTAGCTCTACTTTGTCTTCTTGAAAAATTGAAACAATTATTGTCGAATCTTTTGAGTAGGAGGTTGACTTTGAATAGGAAATTTGTTTCCATATTTGGCAATATTCTCCCATGCTGATCCTGCTGGAATGCCAAAGGCTTGATATTTCTCTGGTCAAAAAATCCAAATCTGTGTGATATCTGTATAAAATAGGGGGAAGGAATTTGATAATGTTTTTTAGAATATAAAGGATGTTGAAATAATTTCCCACCAGATCATAAATAGTTTGAGCCTTTAATGGATAAGCAATATTATGAAAGGTGGAATGATCTTCGCACCTCTCCATCAATTTATTTTTATGTTTAGAATCTGGAATAAAATTTCCTTTCTCATCCCAAAATGAAGGCAACCCTTTCTTGAAAATATCTAATATTTTTGTGAAATCAACCTCTCTTTTAAACGATTGATTAGCATTTTGTTCAACTTTCATAAACATTACTCATTTACTAGTCACCTTTTTAGCTTACAAAATGAAATCAAATATGTCTGTGGCTCCTATAAATTTGAGTTCATTATTTTTTTCTTTTGTTCCAAATACTATATAACCTGTGAGCTATTGTTGTAGTGTTTTCTTCTCAAATATGTATGAAAACAACCCACTTAAGATTTTGGATGGTAAACAATCTCAACAATATAAATGGCTACTAAACATTGTAAATTTGCAGCACCTAATAGAAACAAAACCTGCCAAAGTTTGGATCTATGCTACAATCATAGTTAAACAGCAAAAAGAATGAGTAATAACTCCAATCATCCAATGGAAACCAAATATGTAAAGAATAATTTTACTATAACACTTGTGAAGGGAACAAATAAATGTTACCAGTCCCCCACTATGGGATAGGTTCTTGGCTATCCTCAAACGTCTTCAAATTGTGTAGATTCTCGCTCCTCTATAATGTGTAAACCCAACAAATATATGGTATGTGACAATGAAAATAATAAGAGTTACAACAGTGAGTGCAACCATGAAAATAATCAAAAGTGAATAATGAATGTAAAACACTTCTATTTATAACAAAATATTGAGTTATCCTCCAATAATGAGCAATAATAAAATATTATTGATCCCATTCTTGGAATAACCACTTGGAATATTTTATTATATTTGGTTAGGAGGGAAAAAGTATTTAAACTTTTATTTAGAAATAATAAATAAATAAATGATTTATTTATCATCTCAAGGAATTAGTTAAGGAATAATAAACAAATAAGGTTTACTTAATTATTCCTAAGGGATTTAGTCAAATTTGACAAAGAATAATAATTAATTAGTAATTAATGAATTATTCTTGGAGAAAAATAAGATAATTAATGATTTATCTGTTTATTTTTCATGATTGGGTCAAATATGAAATGAATAATAATTAAACAATGGTTTAACTAATTGTTCATAAAAGAAAATCAAATAAATAGTGATTTATTTAATTATTCTTCATGGGTTTAACTATAAATTACTTAACAAAGGTGGTTTGTTAAGTAATTTCTCGCAGTGAAAGCAATTTTACTATGGTAAAAATGGCTTTACATGGTGTACTTTGATCCACCTAGTAAATTAGGCTAGATGATCAATTTTTTGGTGATAATAGATTGCCCCCAAAAGTATGAGTGTTAAGAGAAAAATGTATGACCGAGGTACGTTGTAAAGACACAATCACTAAACAACATAAGGGAGTCATAGAGAAAGAGAGAGACAGAGACCAATGAAGATGAATTTGAAAGAGGATAGGGATAGAGGGGGTGAGACTAATGCAAAGCTCCTTTTATGTTGTGGTATCAGACCTCAACGAGGCGGGGGAGGCATACCCATACCTGCTGAGATAACTTTGTACAAAAATAATGGTTTTCCTAGAAATATAAAAGTAAGCAATGAAGTACATGCTTAATGGTACATGACATGCTGACATAACAGAGTTAGAAAATAATACAATGTGTCCCATATACATAATGCACTTGGAAAAAACACGAGCTAGGACTGAATACAATAATATATGAGTACACGAGATACAAAGCCCCTTCCTTAAAAAATTGGGTGGGAGGGAGGGTAGAAAAACTGAAGAAGCCTTGTTGAATAATGAAGGGCTCTGCAAAACTGAATGGATCATCTGGAGGAGACATGCATGCTATGAAAAATGCAATTGGTAGGAACTAAACCATCAACTATGTGGAACTACACCTGAGGCTGTAGCATAGGAGGTATGCATCCAGGCATGTGGGGGGCTACCTGAAGGGCCACCCCATGATGAGGTTTGAAACATCTCACACACATCTAGGAATCATTGCTACAATCTATTGCATCACTCAACCATCAAGTGTATGGATCACAGACATGAAACAAACAAGTCAAAGGGCAATAATGATACCCTTTCCTTGATCCAAGGCACCGAACAAGAATGGAAGTTGGAACTAAGATACACCACCCTCTAGGTCGTTCTTCTGCAATAAATGAGCTGATGTCGACAGAATAAGGCTCGCGATAGATGGGGAAATGAGGATCCTCAACTAAAGAATGAGGGAAAATAGTAATGTAACTGATGGGCTAACACCAGGGATAATGGGAAAAACTGGGGCTGCGTGATAAACAAATGACTTCCCTTGTCAGAGCATATAGCGCATGGTTGACTTGGCAGCAATTGACTCAACTCCGGAGGGGATGGGGACAGTATGAATGGAGGCCAAAATGGGAAATAGAGGATGAAAGATATGAAAATATGGATGGAATACTGAGACATGATAGAAGAGGATATGAAATAGACTCCAATAATTCAAAGGTGACTCATCACGGATGCTCTGAACAAGGGTGACTCGTTAACGCTGCCACACAGACTAGGCCCGGTGGGGACCATCAAAACATGAGTAAATGATGGTTAATCATGATTAAATTCGACATATGGTAAGACAAGTATTAAGAGGAATTGGACCTCAAAGTATAACTATCATTTTATGATGAAATTTGATTTTGAGAGGCGACGAAGTGACCTTTATTGGAAAAAAGGGTTTCCTAGTGAAGTGTCAAATCATCCAAAACTGAGGAAGACCCATTATAGAGATTAGTGAGAGCTTTCCAACAATGCTGACAGTTCGTCAAACTGAGCTACGGTCTAGTCGCAATGGGCGATAGAAAAATAGGGGATTTTTCTATGAAAGTACATTTTCCCTCCATTTTGGATTTATTTTCTAAGTGATCTCTGGTGAATTTGGAGAGGAGGGAAAGGCCCTAAATATTGTGGAGATCATTGTGGAAAAATAGACCATTGGAATCAGGATCTGCGACTTTGAGGTAAGTGGCCTTACTTGTCTAATGATGACCTTAATGCTTCTTCGAACGATGGTTCCTAGTGAAGAATTAACGGAAGAGGAAAAGGAGAATGAACTATTAGAGGAGGTCTAGAATCATTCTCACCAACCAAGTCAAACATGGGGACTATGTGTACATAGAGTAGAATATTTGAATACATGGTATCAAACTTCTACGATATGCGATGTGCATATGGCTCACTGGAGAGGCTGGTAGGACAACTATCCAAGGAATGGGAGGATAATTAGCCATACCCAGATCCAATGGGATCTAGGCTGAGACTTAAGTTGAGAAGATGGCCAGGGGAAAACCATCATGCCCCCAAGCATGGGATACTTCCCGCCAACATATGTGATGGAGGGGACCGATCTGGTGTGCAAAGGTGGGAATGATACCCTCTAGTAGAAGGAGTTTGTGGAGCGCCATTGTGTTTCGAGTGCTTGAAAAAGGGATTCAATCATCTCGACCCAACTTGGCACGAGATCCAACTAAGGAGATGTAGGGGCCTATTTGTCCCCCGAGTATGTTATGGATATACCGGATGTATTTAGAGCTATGGGCTCTAAGCACTTTTATGATACATAATACGATTATGCATTTTATATGACGATGATGGTTTGCCATTTGTTTTGCTTACAGTTATCTTATGTGGTATACATGTGATAAATGCCAATCTAGAATGTTGTTTGTGATGGTATCTACATAGTGATTTTGGGCTCTAGGCACATGACTAAACGTAATGGTTTCAGACTCACATACCTATAGCTTAACTCATAGATATTTTCTAAATAGGACTTGGTTATGCACATGATACACACCATTCAATTGCATGAAAAGTAGTAAGGAATATAAACAAACATGAAGATGAAGGATGCGATTAGTGAGGGCATCGACTAAAAAACCTATCACTACATCATATTCGGCCTGATTATTGGTGGCAAATCCAATGCACACACCTTTTGAAAGGACTAACGTGTGAAAGGGGGTAAAAATGGCCTAGGCTGCCAAGGCTAGATTCCGGGAGAGGCGACTCACACCGTCAACATCACTGATATACGTTGTGGACAACCGATCCATCTTAAAAGTGCAAAAGACAATGGATGAGATGATGCAATATACCTAACTTCATGGTAGAAATAAAGAGATGCAAATAAAAGGGATGTTCTATGAGCGAAATTTCTCGAGGTAGGGCACATTGGGAGAATTAGGAAGGAAATGACCTTCAAAATCCTCTAAATAAATGCCCCCTTGCTTATATGCATGGGTAATCAGGGGTATAAATAACTTCCATGGTGTCCTCATCAGGATGGGACATGGTCAGACGGGAGGAATACTAACTACATGATGCGGCAACATTCCCTGGTGCATCAATCTGAGAAAGAAGTTTCACATTCGCATCATCTGGAATGGTAGACAACGAGCTAGTAGATGGAGGATCTACAAATGTTAAGACTTGGGACTCTATCGAAAGGTTTTTGATAGAAGCGCACACAATAACCTTAGAAAGGTGATAAAAACTATTGTTGGGTTATCTCCCATTTCTCGAGACCATTTACAACTAACTGCTTCTCATCTTCCACTAAGCCACAATATTCCTTCAATTTTGTGATATCAAACATGATAAAATCCAAAATAAGATGCATAGTTTCTTCCAAGGTATATACTCTGGTAAGTTTGATCCTCGAATACAAAATTTCATTTTGCAACCCACTCTTTGTTGAAACAAGATTTTCTAGCGTTTTGTTTTTGGACTCAATCACATGTTCCTTTTCTGACATGATTTTCTTAAGCTAGATGGATTCTACTTGGATTGTTCTATATGGATCTTCAAATTGACCTTTAGGTTTAGCTAGACCTTCACTTGTCTGTGGCTATACTCTCGATTTAAGCAACATTATTTCAAGCTTTATTGTGCAATTTCATTATGTGATCCTTATATTGTTCCTGTAATATTTGTTAAGTTGTATTCTAGTTCATCATTTTCTTTTTGTATTTCTATAAGTTCAAGAGTTTCAGGATGCTCTATAATGGGCATGTTAAGTTTTCATTTTAAAATATTTGTCTAATCTTCTTTGTCTTGCAACAAATATTTCAAAGGAACATGATTAGTGGGAACTTCGCCTAGTTCTTCTAACTTCTTCTGTGGTTTTTAATTCTCCAATTGTAATGCTTTGTTATCCACCTGTAATTTTTTATTTTTATTTTTATTTATTTATTTATTTATTTTTTTACGTTAATAAACTTTGTTGAAGTTTTTCCCTTCTCATGGACATGATGTACCCTCAAGATAGTTCTCTACTAAAAAGGAACTTGTGCACATGACATTTATTTCAAATTAATAAGGATTGTTAAAATTATTTGTCGAGAGATGATATATCCTGTAGGTTTTAAAATTGTATAGAAATTATGTTAGTGTCGGTATCTTCATCCCTCCATCAGAGATCAAATCCTCTTGTTGCATTGCATATTAGGTGTCTCGCTTAGTTAGCTGCATTCAATGAGGCACATGGATCATCTGATGGTAGTGGCTTCTCCTACAGTTTCCCTCATGTCATTTACCTGCTAGCTCATGTTTATTTATCAAAAATTGTATACAGTCACCTTTTTGTCTTAATGATTGTAGAAGTCTTTTCTAGGGTTTCATTGTCATTTAGGTCTAGGGTTTCATTAGGGTTTCTCAAAAAGGGTTTCAAAAAGTCCAATAATAACCAGCAGGCACATGAGGAGGTTCCAACATCAATAAATTTCATAATCAAGTGTTCCGAGATGTGTTCTTCCTCAAAACTCTGTTTTGAGGAAAAACAGGGTATCTTTAGATTTTATTGTACAAATTCATGTAATTTTATCCCTTCATATGTAAATTACTTCACCTGCAACCCTGGTCACTTTTCCTAGCCTCAGTAGCTCCAACCCCCTACAAAACAAACAAAACATAAGTCATTCAGTTCATCACAAGCTCTAATAAGGTGAAAAAGTTCAAAACAGAGTTAAAATAAAGTCATTTTCAAAACATTGTAAAAGTGGGTTTTGCCAACCAAAAAATTAAAAGACTCCTTGTATATAAGTCATGTCTCCAATTTGAAAAGCTCATTTGCATTTCAAAAACAAACTTGAGTAAAGCAAAGTCGTGTTTGGGGGCGAGTAAGAGAAAGTGGGAGAAATTTGCCAAAAACAGAAGTGCGACGCATTGGGTAACTGGCGTGGTGCACATAACTAGCGCGACGCATTGGGCTGTGATTTCCAGTGCAAATTTACACGGGAACAACGCACATAACTTGTGCATCATTTTGGGTTTGATGCGTGGCGCATACAGCCAGCAAGCCCGAAACCTTCAACAATTCATTCCAAATCACCCAAAATGTGTGGATCTTCATTTGTGCAAGTAGGTTGACCCTTCATCACTACTAGTGAAACAATTTTTTATGCAATTTATGGTGATTGTCTTATGGTGATGGTTTAAAAAAGGAAATCAAACTCTATCTCTTGAAATATTTCAAAGGAAACTGTTGCCTAGGGTTTGAACTATTGTTTTTCCTACCTTGCCCCATTGAGATCTTTGCAACACTGAGCCTCAATCCCTGCACCCAAAATCTACCTTTCCATGTGAGCCAACAAAAACATAATTTTATTTAATCAAACTTTTCCACACATATACCTAGCCTAAGATCAGTACATATATCACTCATCTCAAGCCCTCATCAAGTATAATTTGCTGAGATTGACCTGGAGAGAGCCCTCTGCCAACCTGGTAGGGCTAGCTACCGGGTTAAGCATGGTTTAATGTTGGCCCTGGATCTTACCTTCCTCAGCCTAAGGTAAATCTGGGCACTAACATAGTGGCAAACATACTGGGGAAGAAATTTTATTATCATTGTTTTGTTTTATAGACTACAAATGGAGCCTGAAGTTAGCCAGGTAGCCTTTGAAATGCTCTTGCTTTGCATTAGCAAAAGTAGATAAAAGCTGCTTCAGTCAATCTCCAGTCTAGTCTTATAAGCTAAACATCTGACTTGCAAATTGCCCTAGTAACATGTATCAAGTTCAGATTTGATTGTTGATGGTGGACAACAGTCAGACACAGGAAGGCTGAAATCATTCACCTGGTGACTCTAATGTCGAAGAATCCCAAGGTTTCAAATTTTTATGGCGACTCTACTTTTCAAGAACTAGTAGCCTGGAAAACTTCTTGGTCAATTCATTGTTATCAAAATGGATTTGCTTGCTCGACAGTATGCTCCCATTAGCCGAGATCACATTCCAGGTTTTCCAAATAAAATTCCGAAGGTAAATTGGCAAAGGAATTTTCCTATGTTTAAAGATGATGAAAAGAATGATGCTACTTTACATCTGGTTAGATTTCACATGCATATACGCAAGTTGAAGGTTGATTTTCCTGAAGATTGCTTGATGAAGATATTTATGGCCACTCTGGAAGGTGAAGCCCGATATTGGTATGAAAGTTTGCTACCTACTTGTATTTACTATTTGAAGGATTTTCATGCCATGTTCTTTGAAAGGTATAAAGAATCGTATCCATCATTAAATTTAGTTCACAACTATTGCAAACATGCTTATAGTTTTATTGAAAGTCTTGAGAAAGTTTATGAAGATGATGACTTCATGGACAATGAGATCATGGAAGCTCTGCATGAAAATCCATTTCAACATCATAAAGAGAACTTAGAGGATACTTATCAAGATGGTCAGGAAAATTTGCAGCAGGATCAAGATCTTAGTACGGTGGAAGATGATAAAAGAGAAGGTTTTATTTCAGATCTGTCCATAGAAGAAGACAACATGCAGGAAAGTCAAGTTTCAATTTCAGAATGTGATAAAGTCAAGTCAGCTAGTTCAGATCTAGATTCAGATCATGATGATCCAGAGTACCTTGTTCTAAATCCCATGAAGGAGAGCTCTTCTGTTGAGGACGTCTGGAATGAAGAAGACAAAGTTATCAACCAAAGCCTTGATGAGGAGGTAATCCAGTCATTTCATGAAAAAAAGATGAGATCTTTGTTCAAGTAAGTGAAAAATCTTCTTTCAATAACTCAGTGATAAACGATAATTTGATTGCCATGTCATATGAGGATGATCAACAATGTTTTCAAATTCTAGAAGACCAGGGAATTGAGGACTATCATTCAGGTTTTTCATGTTTTTCATGTTATTTCAAGAAGACAATAATTGCTTGAGCAAAAGAAAACAAAAATTATTATCTCCTCTGTCTGAAGATGAAAGAGATCAACTCCTAAAATGTCAGGTTACAGCTCAAGCTAATGCAGGTCTGCAGTGTGCACATGGTCAATAAGGTGTTGGTGAAACTTCTTCCTCTTTTGAAAATGATGACCGCTTTATAGATCAGTGAACATATAATATTTTCTTTCATGAATATGATAAGGCTGTCATGTTTGATAATCTTGAAGATTGTTTTCTGTTTAAGAATGTCCTAGACCATGAAATTGAGAAATATGAGCCTCAGAGAGACAATAGGCCAAAATTTCTCATGCTCGAGGAATTTACAACTGACACTCAGATGGAAGAAGCTTATACCTCTCTATGCCTTCCTATCACTCGGCAATCAATTGTTCTTTCATATCAGAATAAAGGGACTATTTGTATTTTTGCTGCTGGATCTCAAGACAAGCTAGTGCTTCAGGATTTTCAAGATCCTTTCGACATTCTTTTGCAAGAATTAGAGAAGATAAATGTTGTCTGGTTTGCTATCATAAGACTTGGTTTCAGTGGTTATTGTGAGTTGCCTACATGTACATCGTTCTCCCTGCTCGGGGAAAATGATAGCAGGATTTCAGTATGTAGCCATTTGCTGTATTGGTTATATTGGAAGGCTCACTACACATGATTGTACATATTTCATCAGTAGGCTGGTGGTTTTCATCATGATTTGAAGCACTCAAATCTCAATGGTCTGCTGCCATTCAAAAATATTTGTAAGTACTTGTTTTAGTTAAGTAAGTCACGAGTCATTTTTTGTTTTAGTCAGTTTAGTATTGAGTCAGTTTTGAGTTATAATTGAGTTATGCTTTGAGTCAAGATATTGGTTTTGGTTTGTCGAAGTTATTGACTCCATAGCCCAATGGACGAAGGCACTGCCTGCTTTCCCAGAGATCTATAGTTCTTGGCACCTCCAAGGAGCTACCATCCCCATTAGAGCCAATGTTAGTGTCGGTATCTTCATCGCTCCGTCAGAGATCAAATCCTCTTGTTGCATTGCACATTATGTGTCTCGCTCAGTCAGTTGCATTCCATTAAGTGCATGGATCATTTGACGGTAGTGGCTTCTCCTATAGTTTCCCTCATGTCATTTACCTGCTGGCTCATGTTTATTTATCAAAAATTGTATACAGTCACCTTTTTGTCTTAAAGATTGTAGAAGTCTTTTCTAGGGTTTCATTGTCATTTAGGTGTAGGGTTTCATTAGGGTTTCGTCAAAAAGGGTTTCAAAAAGTCCATTGATAACCAGCAGGCACATGAGGAGGTTCCAACATCAATAAATTTCATAATCAAGTGTTCCGAGATGTGTTCTTCCTCAAAACTTTGTTTTGAGTAAAAGCGGGGTATCTTTAGATTTTATTGTACAAATCCATGTAATGTTATTCCTACATATGTAAATTACTTCACTTGCAACCCTGGTCACTTTTCCTAGCCTCAGTAGCTCCAAACCCTTGCAAAACAAGCAAAACATAAGTCATTCAGTTCATCACAAGCTCTAATAAGGTGAAAAAGTTCAAAATAGAGTTAAAATAAAGTCATTTTCAAAACATTGTAAAAGTGGGTTTTGCCAACCAAAAAATTAAAAGACTCCTTGTATATAAGTCATGTCTCCAATTTGAAAAGCTCATTTGAATTTCAAAAACAAACTTGAGTAAAGAAAAGTCGTGTTTGGGGGTGAGTAAGAGAAAGTGGGAGAAATTTGCCAAAAATAGAGGCGCGGTGCATTGGGCAATTGGCGCGACGCATTGGGCTGTGATTTCTAGTGCAAATTTACACAGGTGCGGCGCACATAACTGGCACGACGCATTGGGTTTGATGCACGACGCATATAACCAGCAAGCCCGAAACCTTCAACAATTCATTCCAAATCGCCCAAAATGTGTGGATCATCATTTGTGCAAGTAGGTTGACCCTTCATCACTGCTAGTGAAACAATTTTTTATGCAATTTATGGTGATTGTCTTATGGTGATGGTTTAAAAAAGAAATCAAACCCTATCTCTTGAAATCTTTCAAAGGAAACTGTTGCCTAGGGTTTGAACTGTTGTTTTGCCTACCTTGCCCCATTGAGATCTCTGCAAGACTGAGCCTCAATCCCCACACCCAAAATCTACCTTTCCATCTGAGCCAACAAAAACATCATTTTATTCAATCAAACTTTTTGACACATATACCTAGCCTAAGATCAGTATTTCTATTAGTCATCTCAAGCCCTCATAGAGTATAATTTCCTGAGATTGACCCGGAGAGAGACCTTTCCCGACTTGGTAGGGCTAGCTACCAGGTTAAGCGTAGTTTGATGTTGGCCTTGGATCCTACCTTCCTTAGCCTAAGGTAAATCTAGGCACTAGTAACAAATTACATGCAAAGAAATTATTAAAACAAAAATATAAAATGGAAAGAACATAAAACAAAGAAAAACAAATATTTACCCCTCAATACCAAAATCGAGACTACTAGATTGATTTTTCATCATGTTCCTTTCAATGTTACAATATATATATATACATGCTGAGGCATTCATAAACCCCAATCTAGTAGCACCGGATTAAAACATAACCGTAGCTCCCTTCACTGGATCTATAAAATACCTTCGACAGAAAACCGTCTTGCCCAAAAATATGTGCAAAACCCATGCAAAAAACCATGGGTAGGTCCACCCACCATCTTTGGTTCCACAGATATAAAGGAAAAAAAAATTCTCGAGGCACTAACCTGGACCCCGTGCAGGGGCGCTACCACCCCCTATAAATCCCTCAATAGGGGGGCGTCCCTTCCCCCTGTGACCCCCCTGTTGCACCCAGCACAACAACTAGGGGGGTCTATCTCCCCCCTTTAACCCCCTGCGCATGACTAGTTGTGGAAATAATATAACACACACCCAAGATATCTTTGTGTGTAATGAAGAATTAATCTCAAAGATAGAAATTAGCATCCATACCAGAATTTTGTTAATGATTAAAAACCTTAAAATATTTTTATGGAAAGAAGAACTGAGGAGGAGTCAGGGCTTTATAACTTGGGCTTTCAAGAATCCAATGTATACACCCTAAGAATGAAAATGTGAATTATATAAGTAGATAATGTAAAGTATGAAACCGTGGAGCGCTCTTTAAGGCTTCTTCTAAAGAATATTACAGGTATTTTCAACATTCTTTTAAAGAAACATTAATAAATTTGTATTTCATTCAAGAAGACCCGATGTAATCATACACTTGCTTCACAAGAAGAAAACATAAATGAAATTTCACATAAAAAGTAAACACATTGTAATTCACCAATAAGATGGAATCAATTTGGTAGTCTTTATCAATCAAGGAAGTATGACATTATACAAGCAGCCAAAAATTCCAAAATATCTGAACCCCCTTTTTCTAGTTCGACCATCTTTAAATATTACATCAAAATAAAATACAAGAGTAATGGTCAAAACTATATAACTACTTTGTCTAATGATTCTTTTAACTATTTTTAATCCAATATTCTTGTAAAGAGAAGTTTGATAACTTTCGAAAATTAACAAAACAAAATATAAAGATTTCATTGATTAGGTGGATTTGAACATGTCTCCATGTCTAGTTCCACAACTACTACTTCTAGAGGTTTGATCATCCCTTAACATTTTTTTCAAATAGTTTCATATAGAAATTGGTATGCAATTAAGTCTTGAATGGCCATCTGTATGATTGATTATTTGGAATAGTTTGGAATAGCCATGAACATAGTCTTCACCAACCACAACAGTTGAAAATCACATTGAATATAGTTAATAACAGTTTGGCCTCTTATAGTTTCATGTGATTTGAGAGCCCTATCAACATGATTTTTCATACTTGATAACACTTTTTCATATACTTCCTAAGAAATCAATTTATCATTTTGGTCCCAACAATTAGGCAATCCTACTCTTTTTCTTTTATCAAACTTGCTATTAAATATTGAAACTTCCCTCTATACTTCTTCCTGTCAATTAGAAGCCAAGAGATGAAGAAAATTCTTCATGATGACCTTTCTTATTTCTAAAATAAAATACACTTTTTCAACCACATATAAACCCTTAAGTTTATTTGGAGTTCATTCATTTAAATACTTTATCTTCTTTGATTTTAGGACTCTATCTCATATTTCATTTCCAGTCATTTTTATGACCGGTCGTTATTTTCTTAGTAGAGCTTTATGCTCCACAATAACACTAGTATATTCCCAATTTGATCATTTTGATTCAATTAGGGAAGTATTTCTCTTCATTTTTTCTTTCAGCTTGTTGATTTCCTCTTGAACATTTTGTTTTTCACGCTGCAACTGATTATTATTCTCATTTTCCATATTGAGTTGTATTTCTTTAATATTTAATAACTCTTTTGTTTCAAACAAGGTAGCTTGGGTCTTCTTTAACTCAAAATCTAAAATATTCAAATCTACCATCACCTTTGCTAATTTCCCTAAATGATCACTGGAACCAGAGCAAGCTCGTACACCAATAATGCAAACATGACTTTAGACTACTCCAAAGTCTAGATTTCCCCCTAAAAACTAGTATTTTCATTGTTCCTCTTCATTAATTCCTCCAACAACTATTATTTTTCCTTCTCAACGTGAGTAAGCTTTATTGTTTGAGAATGTTTAGAACTAGGCATCTTTAATTTCTTCCTCAAAGACTAGATTTCGAATTCAGTATTCTACAATAACACCTTAATTTCTTCTCTCTCCTCCATAACAACGCTAAGCTTAGCAATTAACTTCTTAAATTCTTCAATCTCAACTTTCATTTCTATAAAGTTAACTTTTTCATGCTTTAATTCATTGCTAACATTTTCAAGAAGTTTCTCCACTTTAGTCACTTTTAAATAAATATTACTTAAATCACTATAAATCATCTCACCAACTTGTTTGTTTAGATTTATTTTATCAAGTAATGGAATATCACTTACATTAATAGACAAATTCATTGCCTTGAAGTCATGCCATGTAGGAACAAGTTGAGTGGTAGGGTGCATGCGTGATAGCTTTGATTGGTTCCTCTCCAAATCCATAGTAAAAAGAAACCTTGTTTGATAAATCGAGGTTGATTGCACTGATAACTAAGCTACCATATCACTTCTTACTTATGAGTTCTTTCTTCAATATGCTAATAACTTTGCTATAGGACATTTCTCAAAGGAATGTATTGTAATATTAGTGGAAGTGGAGGAAGTGGCTATGTAATTATGAATCTCCAATTGCATTTTAAAACTAGTATGCTTTGAGGTCACTTTTGTCAATTTAATTTGTAGATCTTTGTCATTTACTTGTTGGATTCTGGCTCTTTTCTCTAGCCGCAAATCTTCCATTTCAACGTCTACTTGTTCACGAATAGTTCTTTCCAGAGTCTTCTTCCTCATATAGGGAGTTTAAGTGCTCATATCTTGTCACTCTTTAGGTTTTTGCAATATTTTGTCATGAAGCTAAACCTCTTAATTTGCTATATTTTCTATCTTTGGTTTGCTTTCATATGATATAGGACATTGAACTAGCTTCAACTCTTGTATCATAAATCATGTGAGAGGGATCATATTTCCAATTCACCCATTTCCCAAAATTAATTTCTTTAATCATAGCTTCAATTTGTGTGAAGTCCTATCTGGTGTTTAGAATAAATGGTCCTATAGACCGTTCCATCTTAAAAGTGTATCCCTTGTGCCAAGGGAAAAAGTGAATCTAATCAACATTGATACCTTGTCTTATAAATTCAATGGATAATATCGTCATGGGAAAGAATACTAGAAGGCGATATGGCCACACTTCTACTCCATACAGTCCTATATCCATATAATATTCAAATAAATACCAATCACCCACTCTCATGTCAACACTAAGTTGCAAGATCTCCCTTTCTTTAGGTAGGATTCTTGGAGGTGTTTGATTTTTCAAAATGGAGTATACAACAACCATGAAAGATGGCAAATACTGGGAGAAACTTTCATTATGTTCTTTCCACCTAAGGATATTGTTCCATTCAACTATTTATCTCACCATGGAAAATGTTAAGGGCTAATATTTGAAGGTGGGCTAATTTTCCATGATTTTTCCAAAAAAAGATTTGCAAATTCCATTTTTTCTAAAAATTATTCGCCCAAATTTTACAATATAAAACTATTTTATGTTAAAAAATACCAACATTATATAGTGAATATATATACAATGATTATAAATTTGAGTAAATTTACAAATATATCAATAACCATTTTATAGTTTCCATATTAGGGACTAGTGACATTCGTCAATGCTTCTAAACTTCAAGGTAATTTTTCGTCCTTAAATTTTTCCATGGGCATCAATTCATTCTATGATTCCATTGTGTTCATATTACGGTGATTGAATTTATCTACATGTGAATATAAAAATATATGGACCAAATATGATGGATGTCTAAAGTACCCAATGGCATGAAAATTTTGGAATTGAAAATTGATGGATTTAGCTAGATAGGTTGGAATATCTAAAACAACATTAGGTTGTAGCATCAAACTAAGGAATCCTAAATATTTCTCATTTACTATTCTAGTGTCATTCTCAACCAAAATTTGTTTGGTTGTCTAAAAAAATAGAGTTATAGGGTAATTTACTATTAGCTGAGGATTTTTGGACCCTGATGGCAGTATCGATTTAAACAATCTTTCTCTATCAACTTGGGAAATGACTTTATATGTAAGGATTAAAGTCTCATCAAAAACAAAATTGGGCTCTTCAATTGTGGGGAAATTGAATGTCTTCTAGATTAACTATGGTTTAGGTTCAAAAACATTCCTTTAGTTACAAACATGATAAAAATTCTCTAAGGAGCTATAGAAGATGTAAGCCAACTTAGAAATTCTGAGAAATTATAAGTAATAGGAATAATTGCATGGTAAATAAATGATTGAACAAAGTGGAGGAGGTCATTGGACTCATTAAAGTGGTCAAGGGCATCCTTATGGACTTACATGAGGTCAAATGGGTAGTGTGGGTCATGGATATCAACTTCACGGTCAATTAACAAAGCATTGTGGGCTAATGGAGGAGTTACAGGTTTTTGAGCAAGTTTTTGTGCCTTTTTCATGTTTAAAATATAAATATATAGTAGGACAATGATAGATTGAATAAAGATATTTTGAAATATCCAAAAAGAAAGGAATTGATCCTCAGCAAGATGTTGGTACAAAACTTAGGATGACTCGAATGCAAGTTGTTGTTAGTCCACAGAAAGAATAATGAAATGACGAGGAGGAAAACCTTTTTACCCTTTATGGAATAGGATGGAAAAGAAATGGTTTGATGATGTAAGAGAGTAGGATAGGATATGACATGGAATGAAACATCAGTAGGTGATGGGGCAAAGTGATGTGGACTCACTCACTTGAATGAATTGATTGCATGGCATACCATTTGGAATTATTCCTAGGGTAGAGTTGGCCTTCAACACGATTGTTTCAATAGATGGTTTTGTGAAACTGATTACCGCTTTGGAACACCCCCTCATAATGGTTTCAGATTTGGGGGGTGGGAGTCACATTCAACACCAACAACTCATCTCATGATCGACAATGTTGTGATACCATGTTGTAATGGGTGCCCCTCTCTTAAAACTTGACAAGTGAAGGCTCGTCACATAATTTCCTATTTGCTCCTTTGCACAAACTTGATGTTGATCTTTTTGAACCCTCGCCCTTTTTACCGTTTTAATTTTTGGTGGGTAGAAACCCATTTTCATATAGTTTTGGTTAGTTCTTTTCAACCTAAAATGTTAGGCCTATATAGATAATAAAAACTTTATAAATGAGGGCTATTCTATGCATTTTTTAAAAAAAATTTAGCCCATACATAAAAGTGCCTTTTACTTTCTTTTTGTTTTTCTTTGTTTTATATTTTTTTATATTTTTTTTTATATTTTTCTCTTTTCTAGATTTTTTAGAAAGGTGAATTTTTAAAGGAAATATTAAAAGTATATTTGAGCTAAAATGGGACACTTTAATCTAGTTTGAAATTACCATTTCATCAGTTTTCATGTGCATGTCCATCACAACTCGCATATTATATCTATCCATTTGAATCTTGATTTGAGTAGCTTTATATTCTTCATAAGATCTAGAATCCTTCTTAATTGAATAAAAAAATACTAAATTCAAAGACATATCACTATGTTTAAAAGTTTATGCCAACAAAGGTGGACCTTTGTTCTTTAGTTGTAGACTTTCCTTATGTCTTTCAGTGTTGGATTGTGCTTTTATCTGACTAAACTGCTTGACAATTCCAACACTATGAACACCTTGTTAAGACTGAACATTTGTCATTTTAGCTGAAGGAAAATATTCAATATGTTTAATAAGCTCACTTGACATAGATTTCTTAGAAACAGACTCGCTTAAGGAAGAAGCTACATAATCTATTTCACTAATATGAACTAATTTATATCTTTTTCCTTTTGACTTCTCCAATTCAATTTGTTGATTTTCCTCAAGGTCAATGATCATTTCAAAAGTAAGATTTTTTGTACCAGTTTCTTTCTTTATAGGTGTTTAAATAACATCTATATATGTTTCCAAGGATGTTTATGCTAATTCTTTGCTAGTGATAATCTTCCATGATTCCTTATTAGCCATTTTCACTAGTTTTGGCCCACCTTGATGTTCATACTCTGATAGGGAATGCTTCTTTATTTTCTTCGTAAGGACCTTATAAGGTTCATACTGAAACAGGCTCCCTTAAGGAAGAAGCTACATAATCTATTTCACTAATATGAACTGATTTATACCTTTTTCCTTTTGACTTCTCCAATTCAATTTGTTGATTTTCCTCAAGGTCAATGATCATTTCAAAAGTAAGATTTTTTGTACCAGTTTGTTTCTTTTTAGGTGTTTAAATAACATCTATATATGTTTCCAAGGATGTTTATGCTAATTCTTTGCTAGTGATAATCTTCCATGATTCCTTATTGGCCATTTTCACTAGTTCTGGCCCACCTTGATGTTCATACTCTGATATGGAATGCTTCTTTCTTTTCTTTGTAATGACCTTATAAGGTTCATACTGAAAGGCCTCTACAACTTCAAATTTCAAATAGGTTAACATATCTTCGATAATTTTGGCAGTATTTGCATTCTTAACTGTAAGTGGACCAATCTTCATAGAAAGTTTGAAAGTCAAAAAGGAAGATTTTTATTTGCAAAGTGTAATTGGTTTGAATTTAACCTTTGTCTCAGACACTCAAAGGAAATTTGTACGGTTGAACCTGAACAACATATACCCTAATAATTTTATAATCTTCATGCATAATCTAGAAGCCCACCCTAATGTAAGGACTGATATATAAAAGTTTCTTGTGCTTTGTGTCTATTCTTTGGGGGGTGAGGTGGGGGCTCCTGAAAAATTAAATCATACACTTTTGACATGAATTTCTTGAAAAAGTGGAAAAAACCTAACAATTGTTTCTTACAAATGGTGTTCTATGAATGATAGTCTCTATCCCAAAATATGTGGATCAAGATTCATCCAACAATTCCTAAAACTGATCAGTTAAATTTTCCAACATTAGATAAATATTATATGACTAGTATCTAAAGGTTTTAACCTTTTTATAATTGACTTGTTTATCATGGATAAACTCAACAAGAAACCTTAGGAAATTAAATATCTTAGAGTCAAAAAGTAACATTAGAAACCCTAAGAAATTTTGATCTATCAGTTGATCACGAATAAATCTTAGACTCTGAGTTAACATAGAAAATACCAATTGAAAATTTGATTTAAAAATAACATATTTAAGAGGGAAATCTAGTCATTCAACATATACTTCGAGCTTCAAATATTTTTTGAAAAAATTAATCTATTGTAGAGATAGAAAAGATTTGAATATGGAAATTCTTCCTCAACTAGGTCAATTACAGGATTAGGAAAATTCACTTGAGACCTAAATAGACCCAACATTTTAGAAATTGACTCCTTAGTCACAACAAATAAAACCCCAAATTCCTTTGCATACAATAAAACCCTAGCATATGGTAAATAATTATTGGAATGCATGAATGGATCATTCGAACCAACAATCTCAATATAATGTTCATAAAAAATAGGTTGATGCAAAAAAATAGAAATTCCTAATATTCTGATTCTGGGACCACATAACATTGTCATTCAATTCACTCTTGTTGGAAGTAAAATAGATGCTAACCATGCTACCCATCAACAATGTCAAGCATTATCATATAAAAAATATATCCCACAACAATATATAATGAGTTCCAATTAAACAACATTCAATAATGCAACAAATGTTGAAACTCAATGTCCACTATGAAAGAATGACAAACAAAAATGTCGATGAATAACCAAGGAAACCTTTGTCTCCAATAATAATTGAAGGGAATGAATGGACAAAAAATTCAACAAGCATCCAATGAGAATGTGGACGCAACTACGAGTCATGAAATTGTGGAAAGAACTCGTACCTTTCATGATAAAATGGATAGAAATGCACCAGTAGAAAATCTTAATTCTACAAATGAATAAGCTTTAGGAGAAATCCCTAAAGGTTTTTCAACAGATCAAAGTAAAAGTCATGAAATAATGGAAATAAATAGTACCTTTCATGATCAAATGGATATAAATGCACCTAAAAATAATCTGAATTCTGCAAATGAACAAGATTTTGGAGAAATCCTCGAAGGTTGTTTGGAAGATCAAACTATAGGTCACGAAACAGTGGAAATAACTAGTAACTTTCATCATCAAATGGATAGAAATTCACCTAAAATAAAATTCTACAAACAAACAAGTTTTAGGAGAAATCCCTAAAGGTTGTTTATCATATGAAACTACACATATACTATAAGGTCACTAGGAAATCACTTGATGGTTTAACCATAGAGTAGATGAGGGGAATAATAAATTTAGGTAAATTAATAGATGGTTCTATGAGAAGTCACTTCAATATGTATAATAAATTGACATTATTGTTGGAATTGGGCACTTCATGAGGAAAAATCTATAATAAAGAGTTTAAAATTGAGGATGTTATTGAACACCTAAATGGAATACTTGGAAATATTCATTGAATTTCTATGAAAGAGATTCCTAAGGATTTTATGCCCATTAATATGGCTTATGTATTTATTGAATCAAGCATGACTTGTAAGGATTTGTAATGTTTGGAATAGATTGACTATTGTGGTGTGTTTAAGGGAGCTAATATTCCTTTAGTTCTAGATGAAATTAAAAAGGTGGAGCAAAGAAGTTGAGGATATTTTTGTGGGTTGGGAAAGAACTAATGGTTTCACATATAGACATAAAGTGAAGCAAGTAAATTCATATGATTCCTTCATGGTTGATTCATATGAAAAGAGGATTGGAAGTACAATCGTTCATGTTTCTTTCAAACTTGGTATTGAATCTTGTGTGCATTATGATCGAGGTGGGAAAGTATGTGAGATATTATTTGAGTTACTAGAAGATAATGTTGTGATGTCTTATGTAAGTATTTGGAAATGGGATGGAAAGCAAGAATATTATGCTAATCCTACAAATGAGGATAACTTGATGGAATAGTTAAACAGACTGTGACAAGATGGTATCCCGATGGGAGATGGAAGGGTAGTGAAAGTGGATTTGTTTGAGTGTCATGATCTAGGCCATATGTAGTTTAGCATGTTATAATAATGTTTCTATAATTGGGAATAATTTATGTCCTTGGTGCATATGCCATAAAAATATATACACATGGTTACAAATGAAAGAAAAATCCAAGATGGGGACACTATTCATCGTATTTCCAAGTTTTATGCAATGTTACCAAATCTCCTGCTAGAAGGTTTTAAATATTTATTTAGAGTTTATTGTTTTGTTGATACCTTCACATACTTTCTTATTATAATTTTGTTTTAAAATATTAGCATTTGAATCCTAATTTGGGAAAAAGAATGATACAATGGAATAAAACTTGGATGCCTGTATTATAGCCATTCAAACAACCTTATGCAAAGTACAATTGAATGCTATGGAGAATTATCCCATAAATATAATAACTGATGAAAACGTACATTATTTCTCAATTAATTCATTTTTATAAATAAAAGTACTTATTATTTAATTGATAACTAATGAAACATGTTCTATCAATTGTAGCTAATCTCGGCCCAATGTCCAAGATTATATATTATGTGCACGATGCTAGAATTAGAATTGTTTTGAAGATGTTTCGTGAAATTCAACGAATTGCACAAGACTATGACAAGGTTCACCCAACTAGAGGGATTGTGAAAACTAATTTTATTCAAATTTGGAGGAGATGGAGAAAAATGAGGTTCCATGTAATCCTAGTAACCATGCCATCATAAAATCCAAGAGTATAATGACATTTACTATAGAGAATCAGATGGATCAACATCATATAAGATCCTCATTTAGCATCACAGAATTTTAAAGGTTTGATAGAACAATTTTACTTGGAAAAAAAGTACTTTTATATATCATTGAGAATATGATTCAAAATTACAATCCTGATGTTAGAAATTATGCTTTATTATCTGTCTCTTTTCCCAAACCCATCATGATATTAGCATATGTAGCATTTTTTATGCGGTTTTTAAATGAACAATAAATGATTATTTGATGATGGCATAAGTGAAACTAGCTCACAATTTCATGCAATTATAATAGAAAATTTAGTAATCATGGATAAAAAATTATTGTGTTTGAATGTTATTGAAGGCTTTCCAAATGAAGAAAAGTAGAAAAATTTGGTGAGTTTGTGGAAGTGTTATAAAGAATCTCAAATATTGCAGTTACAAGGGACTAGAGGGGATGATGGAAATGTGTATGAGGAAAGGTATGTTAATTTGAATTTCTATTAAGTTAATTGTATAGTGTATTTCAAGATGGTGGTTTTGAATCATTCATGATAAAAAAATTGCTCGACTATCAATGCAGGATTGGGTTCCTTACCAGTGAGTTTCTTTGGTTATGTTCATCATTTAGGAGATGAGATGGTTCCTTATATTCATATCCAAGGGGTTAATACTTTTGATATGACTAGGACTATTTATCCTTACACCTTAGGAAGGCTAAGGAATGAAGTAGTAAAGAGTCATACACAAAGGAAATTATAAAATTTAAATAAAAATAGAGGAGGGAGAGGGTTTGCAAATGAGTATAGAAACGCATTTGACATGATAAAATGTGTCTTGTAAACAAGATGTGAGCACAATTTTTCAAGCTTGTTATGAGGTTAGAAGGTACCCTCCATAAAATCAAAAAAGTAAGACTCATGCCTTCAACCATTAGAAGTCAAATTCATGTTGAATATGAAAAGACATGAAGTGCACTTAATGATGAAATGAAACCACCATTTGCATTGCACTTTCCTGATGTCACTTCTCACAAAGTATTTAACTAGGGGTGAAACAATTGAAGGAACCATTGATTAGTCCATCAATTGTAAGTATGTTATAATTTTACATGGCATATAATTCTTCTTTAACTTTATAGTGCAATGGCTCATGATGGTCTCTTTAACTATTAATAATTACTTACAGATAAGTAATCGTCTTGCAATATCAAGGACAATAAGAAAATATGTTAAGGAATCTTATCGTGAATCACATCACTTAGAAAAGCGCTAGGAAAAAAATAAGTTTCAAACAATAAATAAACAATATATCTTTCCCTTTAGTGGTGAGTGTGATTTCCACTAAATCACTAAATATGTAGATTTGTAAAATGCTAAATTAATAGAGTGCAAATCTACAACATAGTGTGTAAATCAATAACTCTGTAAAGTGTAGAATAGTAAAAAAAAATAGTGTAAATTTGTAAAAGGAGAGAGGGAAACAGTAAATCTTTAAATTTTCTAAATTTTCAATTTTGATATTTCTTATGTTAGACATCATTGTAATTTTAGTAAAGTACATATTTTACATGCACTTTAACATGGTAAATTTTATTCATTTAAGGAAATGTGCTAGGTTAGTGCAATCAGATTGATGATACACATCAAATGAATGGGGAAGTTGTTGTTGTCACTGCAAAACATAGTGAAACACAATAAGTGTGTGGAGAAACTATTGTTGATATGCCAATGATGGAGGAAATCACTCACAATCAAATGGATGTTCCATCCTTGATAAATGGTGTAGGGTAGAGTGGGGGAAACTGAGAAATTCCAGGGGAAGTAGTTGAAATCCAAAGGAAGGAAGTTGAAAATATTGTACAACTTGGTGCCAATAAAAAAATGACGAGAGCAACGAAAAAGAAAAAGGTCCTAGATGATCAGAATGCAACATTGTATGCAAAATGGTGAAATATATGAACTTGTATAAAAAGATCTAAATTCCAAGGTAGATATGTTTTCCAAGAAGGATATTGGTCTAGACATATTGATATATTCAGATTATCTTCATATATGATGTAACCAATCCTCCATATGATATTACATGTAGTATATCAACTATTATCTTTACTTCTTTTTTTTTATTATTATTGACAGTTGTAAGCATTTTCTTGGTTAATTCGATGATATCAAAACTTCGAATACATGTTGTACATGCATTGACCAAGTGTAATTGTGTATCTTCTAATTATAAAATTATGGTCTCTCTTTTTTTCTTGGGGGAAAATTGTGGAAACAAGATTTTTATTTGCTTATAAGTTATAACTAGTATGGAAACAAGATTTCTCTCTGATTTGGCTATTTAAGTCTTGTTGATTATATGAATAACAAATAACCATATGTTTCTTATTGAAATACAATAATGAAAAAATCTTATGAGAAAAAAGTAATTACATAAAAACGTACATTGTTTGCATAAACAAAAACATTTAAAAATAAAAATATAAAACAATTTTATATTAAACATTGAAATGTATTTACAGTAATAAAATATATAGATATTGTTGTTATAGACCTCTAGGCCGCTTGGAAGGGTTTTACAAGCCCTCCTCTTCATAAGAATATAATGTAGTAAAATCTCTCTTGCCTTGTGTAAAGGCCTCTAGTTCTTTGGAAGCTGTAACACCTGCTTGTAATTTATCTTCCAACTCCTTCACT
The DNA here is from genome assembly GCA_031772625.1 of Pinus tabuliformis. Classification (NCBI taxonomy): domain Eukaryota; kingdom Viridiplantae; phylum Streptophyta; class Pinopsida; order Pinales; family Pinaceae; genus Pinus; species Pinus tabuliformis. Next base: position 862,112,367 of record CM062812.1, read on the forward strand.
ATGTTTATATATTGTTTCAAGTTGCTTTGAATTTTACTTTTTTTTCAGTAGTGTACTTCTTCAACAACTCCACATTATTCTTGTAATTTTTAGAGTAATCTTTTTCATTTTCTTGAATAATATCCTTTGCATATCTCAGCTCAAATTTAACTTGATCCAATTAGGCCTTAAGCTTGTGTGCCTCATCAGATTCTACTGCTTTCAAATTTGTTTGATCTAAAGTATGCAAAAATGGAACTACAAGAGGTATGGGCTTATTCTGTAAAGCGAGAATTTGGGATTTCAAATCTTCTATCTAAATTTGGGATCCAAAATGTTATACTATGTGCTTGTCTAATATTTTTCTTCTAAGCTCCTTAATCTTCTCTTCCTTCTTAGTTAGCTTCTTCTTTAGTGATTCCTTTATTGTTGACTTTTCAAACACAACACCTCCAACATGCATTGCTACAACAAATTTAAACAATGACATCTATCACTCTCATAAGGACCAATCATACTTAAGGAAGGTATGTTTGATTTTATTATCTTTAGCATTTACTGCTTCAATAGCTCAATTCAAACTATTCTCTCATTCTCTTAATGAGCACTCAAACTCTAATAAGGACTTGAAGTTCTTACCACCTTTCAACTCTTCATATTTCTTTTCAATCTTACTCTCCATCATTTTAACCCTTTTTCATAATTTTCAATCTCCTCCCTGTGTTTAGTAACCTGTTCAGTGCTTTTCTTTTGAAATCATCCTTTAAAGTACATATATATTCTTCTTTATCCTTCACATCTTGCAGAAGTTTTCCTTTAAGTGGAATGAAGTTCTTTATAGGTGGTATGTTAACAACCTCAAGCCTACTTTTAAGCTCATTTTTAAGCGATTGTATCTTGGGTTCACATTTATTTTCTTCAGCCTTATACATTTAAAAAATATCATTAAGTTTCTTAATTACATCATCTACATCTTTACGTGCTTTAGCTTTCAATTTTTCAATATTTATTTGTTACCTATCTATAGATACATTTTCCCTGTGTTTGTTGTCCACTAGAAATTCTGCAAGCCTGCAACTTTTTGCTTCATATGAAGAACCTGTTGATCCTTATTCATGCATATTTCACAACTCTTTTTTGAGGAATCACGGTGAACCTATGGAGAAGATAATAACTCTTTATATTTTACTAAATCTGCAACTTACTCCATGATTTCAACAATCTGCTTATCCTTAGTCATGCACAAATCAAAACTCTTTATACAATAATCATCTTGACCCTCCAAGGGAGAATAAATACCAACATTAATATATTCTTCATTAGTGTTGACAAATCCCCATGCCAGATCTGCATCTTGGCATGTATTTATTCCTACCAAAGTTTCAATAACAACAACTTCATCAAGGCTCACTAGATTGATGTTACTTCCCACATTTTCAATATTTTCCTCCAAGAAGCCTTTATGTATTTGTGAAGTGGTAGTAGGAGAAAACACTTCCACATTCTTGTTTAGAGAATGTTGAAGTATTTTTCCATCGCATTCCTTCACTTTACATCTCCTATTATATGTTTGTTTAGGACTCCTTGATCACATCGTGTTGGGTCGATAAAGGTCAATATTTGTTTTGCAATGCACGAGGTAGATGAACTTGACCCTCTTAATTTTTCTTTGTTGCAATGTGTGGTGCAATTTCTTAGCCAATTGGAAAGTTATACCTATGGCCAAGTCTTCAACCCAGAGCATGAAAAACTTCATGAATTCACCAGAAATATCTTTCTTGTGGTGATTCACAATGGTCCTAAGGACAATATGAATCAAGGTTCTTTATAATCCTCGGGGCACGTCTTGGATTTTTGAACCATTTCTAGGAATATTCTTTTTTTTCATTAGATTTTGTTGGCCATCTCAACCTTTTCTACCTTGGGGATTTTCCAGTGGTCCGACATTACTCCTCATCTACATGGTAATTTAGTTTCTATGACAACCAAATTAGGATCCACATAAACCTTATGACCAAAAATTACAAATTCCTTTGATTAATGATAATAATTTAAAATAGCCCCATCTATTTTTTCAATTCTAAAATTGAATCTTGGAAAAAGAAATTGATTCTATCTTTCTTTTAAGAGTACATCAAGCATACCATATGGCCAATTTCTTCTATCATTCCATTCACTAGCACTATCTTAGAACTTTTTCACAACCTCTCAACATGCAAACCCTTTTTGTCAGCTGATGGCATGACAAATCATGGCCTTGTTTCCATTGCCAATGATGTCTTTGAATTAGAGTTGAATGCACACTAAGGATGCACATTGGGGATAGAAGTTGAGAATGCATGTCGAGGATGCACATTGATGATAGAAGTGGAAGATGCATGTTAAGGATGCACGCTGAGGATGGAAGTTCAAGATGTGCATCGAGGATGCGAAAAAACTAAGTTTTTAGATATTTATATGAATAATAAACTTTATGGCATAAAATTTACATATAATAAATTTTATGTTATAAACTTTTATATAAGAAGCTTTACAATCTACATTTAATCTATGAAGAGTGAACTTTTAACAATTTTTACTATGATGAACATTTGGTGTAATATGCAAGCCATAAACATACAAATTCATGTAAAGATTGTGAGATCATATTTAAATGAATGATTAGTTTACACTTGTGCGAAATTTGTAAGCCTCTTGGTTAAAATTAAAAACTAATGACTTAAGTTCTTGAATTATTTTGTCAAGAACAAAGTGCAAATTTACAAAAATGGGCTTAGAAAGGTGCCTGCCGAAGACTGTACAAATATCATTAATTCGAAATATGCCTACGGGGATGAAGATAAATTTATTTGTGAAGAAACTTATTTCACAATCCTCAAATTCTTTGTTAGTTTATTGCAATTGATTTGCGAAAATGATAGTTTTTTAGTTTTTAACCCAATTTTACCCAACTTAGAAAAATGTTCACCATACCCTCATTCTTCCTTATTTCTGAGTGATTTTAGTTGAAAATGGTGTGTTCTACTATTTTCCACTTCACTATACACCTGGTTTTTCAATTTGGGCTAAAAAGGTGACTGTTTTAGCAAGAAGGCCTAAAGGTTGTCTTGTATTCATGACATGTCCCCTTAGTTTAATAAAAATGCAAGTCAACCATTATTATGAAATGATTATAGTAAATGAATTTGGGAAAGAACCTTCCTTTATTGATTTTTTATAAAATTCCCTCATCTGCCCATAGTGGATCAATTAAAAGTGCACTTTTAACAATTTTTACTATAATGGATATTTTGTGTAAAATGAAATCCATAAAAATACAAATGCACACACATATTGCATGATCATATTTGACTTAATGCGTTATTAACACTTATGCATAATTTGTAATTCTCTTGGTGAAAATTCAAAACTAATTACTATGTTCTTGAGTTGTTCTGTAAAGAAAAGTGTGTAAATATACAAAATTGGGCTTCGAAAAATGCCTGTTGCAGATTGTACAGAGGTCATTAATTGAAAATAAGCCTCTAGGGCTAAATAAAAATATATTTGTGGCTAAAAATGCTTTCACATTCCTCAAATTTTGTGTATGTTTCCTGCACTTGATTTGAAAAAATGATAATTTTGTTTTCAGTATTCAACCTAGTTTTACCCAACTCAGAAAAATGCCTACCATACCCTCATTCTTGCTTCTTTCTTAGTGATTTCAGTTGGAAATGGGATGTTCTACTATTTTCCACCTCATTATTCACCTTTTTTTTTTCAATTTGGGTTAAAAATGTGATTGTTTAGCAAAAACACCTCAGGTTTGTCTTGTATTTATGAGATCTCCCCTTAGTTTAATAAAACGTAAAGCCAACCCATATTATGAAATGCTTATAGTAAATACCTATATGCAGATGAAGGTGGTGAAATTGGCATATAAGGCCACATCCTCCCCCAATTTAATGGCCATGAATGAGGTGTTTTGACATAGTGCGAGGATGACACATACCAACCACGTGGCCATTTAGTTCTCCATCCTTGTCTCAGATGGGTAATTCAAACCGATACCCTTCTTGTTGTGAATATGATAGGTACACATATTGGGAAAGACCATTCCTATGCTGATTTTTTATAACCTTCCTTCATCACCTCATAGTGGATATATGAAAAGTGCATTTTAAACATTTTTTACTTTGATGGACATTCGTGCAAAATGAAAGCCAGAAACATATAAATGCATGCAAATATTGCATGATCATATTTGAATGAGTTATTTATATTTATGCATAATTTATTAGTCTATTGCTAAAATTCAAAATTAATGACTAAGTTCTTGAATTATTCTATAAAGAACAAAGTGTAAATATGAAAAACTAGACTTAGAAAAATGTAGTGTGACTTCCATCAATAATTTAAACAAGATTTGTTCTAAAAAATTAATATGAAGTTTTTAGGATAGTTAGGATACATAATAGTTGTATATTTTCAACATACTATAGGTTAGATCATCTATAATTTGATTTCAAACTTTGAGATATCAAATATAAATGAATTTCCATTGGAAAAGCAAAATCATCAGTAACATAAATGACTATATGAAAATATATGTATTATATAAAAAGAGATTCACCATAGATACTATAGAATAGATCATCATATACAATTCATCATATATTTACATCCATAAATGGGGTGCACCAATGATCCTCCCCAATTCACAAACAATGGACAAGATCCCATATGTCATAGCATAAATGATTGTATAACACATATTTCCTTACATAATTCACCATATTGATAGGTCCAAAGTTTATATGTCGAAATGGGGTGCACCAGTCCTCATCAACAATCCATAAAAATGATGGGAAAGATGTCATTCGTGTGTTCCCATGAAAAGTGCACCTGCACACGAGGCTGCAGGTTATTATGCAAACAAAAAAATCTAAATGTTGGACTCACTCTCCATTTATCAAGAGGTTGACTATGATCGCTTGAGCCTGAAGATGGATGATATATATTAGGAAAGGTTGACCATGTATTGGAAACAACCTCCTTAAGATCAATGTATACATCCATGGTAAACTCTAATGATTTTTTTTTTAACAATCCGAGTTGGTATAGGATGCATTGCAATTAGGTCAAAAGTAACAATGAAATTGTCTTCTGAACGAGGAATTTCCGCATAGGTTTCATTTTTTATCATGTTCCAACACCTGATTGATCTAGGTGGATATTGGTGGCCACCCACCTATTCCACTTGGACCACCACTGTTGTTTCTTTTCAGTTTGCTTTATTGTAGTACAACTTACTATTTTTGGCAATTTTTCGGGTCCTAAAATTTTGGAACCATTTTGAGGGACTAAAAGACTTTACTTTCTGCTTCTTCTTCTTCTTCTTCTTTTTTTGGTTTCTTTTCAGTTTGCTTTATTGTAGTACAACTTACTATTTTTGGCAATTTTTCGGGTCCTAAAATTTTGGAACCATTTTGAGTGACTAAAAGACTTTACTTTCTTCTTCTTCTTTTTTTTTTTTTTTTTTTTTTTTTTTTTTTTTTTTTTTTTTGGAAAATGGAGAGACCAGAAGAGTCCCAAACTGGCCTCCTAGTTTGATTTCAGCCTCCTCTTCGAGATCTTTGAAACAAGGTATTATGATAGCCAAACAGAGATCGTATGCCAAATTTACGACCCCAGGAAGTTGATGTACCAATTTACCCAAATGGGACCCATAGTTTTGGGCTTCATCACCTAGGGTTAGCCCTTTGGATGTTTAGGGTTTTACATTGTTTCTCAATAATAAATAGACCTTTGAGGCTCATTGTAACACAGTTCATAGGCATGTAGTTGCCACATCTCTTCTCAGCAATATTCTACCATCACCCAAGCTAGTTTTAATTCCATTATGTTTGTAAGAATATCTCAGTAAATTGATATTAATGAAACGAAGTGTTATTTCTACTGCATCTCTGTATTTATGGTTATATCGGTAATTTGTTGCATTCTTGTTTAAGTTTGGATAATTGGTCTCAGATCAGTCTGCTCTTTCTTTGTTTTTCTTTGCATTTCCCCAACGAGGTTAGGATATAAGGAGTTAGGGCTCAAACTGGTCGAACTTTTGCAAGGCCAGCCTCATAAACCTTGGTGGCCTACCATGGCAGAAGAGAAGAAATATGAGGGGGCATGAGATCCTTTCAAAATATTGCTCGAAGAAGCCCTCAAACAACATAGGAATGTGATAATGGACAAATTTTCCCATATCCTTCAACGGCTGCCCAAAGGCGATGCATCTTCTTCCAGCAGCTACTCTGGAAGAGCCACACCCTTTAAGGTACATGTTAACTTTGACATCCCCATATTTGAAGGTTAGATAGATGCGAATGCCATAGATAAATGGTTAAATCTACTAGAAGGATATTTTTATGTTCATGAGTTTTCCAAATGGGAAAATTTCACTTTTCACTTCTCAAAGTCACCCCCCATGTCAAGGACTAATGGGAAACCTCTTGTGAGAAGAAGGAAGAAATTACACCCTCACTATTTTCAACTGCAACCACTTGGAGTTTGTTCCGGGACACCATCAAGTAGGAGTACTACCCTATCGGGAGCTATGAAGATAAATACATAAAGTGGACCACACCACGACAGGGAAGGGACCAAGATGTGCCGAGTTTTACAAGTGTTTTTCATACCCTTTGCATGAAGCTGGGTATCAAGAATTCTGAGTGACATTTGTTACTCAAGTACCAAGGATTCCTACATAGGTAAATCTAAGACAAGATAGAGTTCCTGGACATCTCCTCGGTCGGGATGGTGTACTAATAAGCTGTTAAGATTGAGTAGAAGTTTAAATAGAATAAGTGATATTTTGGACCTGTGAATTTGAAGCAAGGGAAAGGCACCCCCAAACCACAAAGCAAAGGACAAATCGAAGGCTAGGTGACCTAGGACAGCCCACCAAAGATGCAAGCAAATAATAACACCACAAAGACAAATAAAGACATGGGAAAATGGTGTGAGTTCCATAAGAGATCCACTGACAACATGAGTGAGTGTTGGTACAAGCAGTCACTGGTGGCCAAGCTGAAGGCTTTCGAATCAGATGCATGTTTTGAGTCTGAGTCAGAACCTGACAAGAGGAATGAAAAAAGTAATTAGATCATTGATGTGGAGCATAGTGCCATTGTTGCCACTACCAACATCCATAAGAATGAGCCTAAAGACCTAGAAGAGGGGGAATTCATCATCCACTCGTTGACATGGGTGAAGGGTTCTCTGATGTAGTTCAGTGTTAACAACGGGAGCCAAACGAACCTCATTTCAGTAGAGATCATGAAGTGGTTGGGCCTACCGACTACATCACATCCATCACTATACACCATCAGTGGCTTCACCAAGGACTGGATCTCTGCATCAGACATTAGTGTCATCTTACTTACAACATCAAGCCCTTCACGAATGAGGTATTGTGTGATGTCGCCCCTCTTGAATTTTGTGATGTATTATTAGGACAATGATACTTGTGGAAGTGGCATGTTCTATATGAGTCTAGGCCTTTCTCTATGCTTATTACTTTGGGTAATAATTTTTGTAGGATACCAGAGCATAGTGCCACTGTGGCCACCACCAAGATCCATAAGAATGAGATTGAAGATCTAGAGGAGGGGGAATGCCTCTTCCACTCACTAACGTGGGTGAAGGGTTCTCCGATGTAGTTCATTGTCGACAATGAGAGCCAAAAGAACCTCATTTCAGCAGAGATCATGAAGTGGATGGGCCTACCCACTACAACACATCCACAAATGTATACCATCGGTGGCTTCACCAAGGATGAGATCCCCGCATCAGCCAACAGTATGATCTTCCCTACAACATCAAACCCTTCATGGATGAGGTACTATGTGATGTCACCCCTCTTGAAGTTTGTGATGTATTATTAGGACAACGATACTTGTGGAAGCGACATGTTGTATATGAGTCTAGGCCTTTCTCTATGCTTATTACTTTGGGCAATAATATTTGTAGATACCGGAGGTAGTCCCACCTACTGCCATTTTTTTGATCACTGCAAAGCAATGTAATAAGATCATTTCATAGACCAAATTTTTTTCCCTTATGATTCGCCTTCAAGGCAAGAAGGAAATTGTGGCCACGACTTCCAAAAAAGGCTCCTCCACACAATAACAACAGATGGACAAGGCTGTGGAGGAGTATAGGGACATTTTCTCCTCACCTACGGGGGTACCTCTACACTGTCAAGAAAGGTTCTACATTGATCTAACCTTGGGCGAACCGCTTCATAATGGACCGATCTATCGATGCTATGTTCTGGAGAATGATGAGATCAAGATGAATATTCAAGAGTTGTTGTAGAAAGGGCACATTACACCAAGATCATCACCCTGTGGGAGGCCGATTATATTGGTACAGAATAAGGATGAGACTTGGAGACTCTGTATTGACTATCGGGCACTGAACAAGATCACTGTATGGAATAGGTATGCAATCCCATGGATTGATGACCCTCTGGACTAGCTCAAGGGGGTCAAATATTTTATCAAGATTGATTTGAAGTCTGGTTATCACCAAGTGCCTATCGAACCCTTTGATATGTGGAAATTTCTTTCAAATCGAAGGAGGATTTTTTCGAATGGTTGGTCATGCATTTTGGGTTAATGAATTCCCTCCCAACCTTCATGAGATTGATGGATGACATCTTGCGACCCTTCACCAAAGCATTCATGGTGGTGTATTTAGATGACATATTTCTCTTCAACCAGAGTTGGGAAGAGAACCTCTACCATATTTGATAGGTCCTCTGAACCCTGAGACAACACAAAATGTGTGCCAGTTTGGAGAAATGTACTTTTGGCATGACCTAGGTTCAGTATCCGAGGTGCATTATTAATGCGTTGGCTGTGCATGTGGACCCAACCAAGATACAAGTAATTTGGGATTCGCTAGCCCTAACCACTCTAACATAGCTCCACAACTTTCTGGGTCTTACCAATTTCTACCACAGGTTCGTGTTAGGGTTCTCTCATATCACTTGGTCTTTAAGTCAAGTCACCAAGGGCGGAGTGAAAGCAAAGTTATTTTAGTCTGAACCCAACAAAAGGTGTTTTCCAAATTGAAGCATTGCCTCTTCTCCGCACTATTTCTCACATTACTAGACCCGTAGGAACCATTTGAGATTGAGACAGATGCCTCTAATATGATATTAGTGCAGTTCTTACTCAACATGGGAATCGAGTGGCTTACCACAATGAGAAAATTTCAGACACAGCCCAAAAGTATACCACCTATGGCAAATAAATGTATTCCATTGTGGAGGCCTATCGTTAATGGAAGAATTACATTATCAAGTAGGAAATGGTCATCTTCACAAACCGCCGACCCCTACAATTCATAAAGACACTGGGAAAGTTGCAGAACGATCACCATCAGGACTGGTCCACACACATGCAACAATTCCATTTGAACATTAAGTACAAGAATATCAACACCAATAATGTTGCAGAATGCCTCAGCTGAACAACAGTCATCGCACTGATCACTGTGGTTGACTCCTATGGAAACGAGACTTTGGGGTGGACACATATTTACAATAGCAATCCAAAATTCGGTAGCACATACCAGACACTCTTGGAAGTTAAGAAAGTTCCAAATTTTCACCTCCAGGATGCACGCTTATGCTACCTGGGACTCATTTGTGCTCGTTCAAGAGAGTGTGCCAAGATGATTTGGGAGGCACACTATAGTCAGGTCGTTGGAAATTTTGGAGTAGAGAAAACCATTATAGTACTACAGAAGTATTTTTATTTCCCAAACCTTCATGAAGATGTTGGGAAGTACATTCGATCCTACACTACCTGCACCATTGTGAAACCAACCATCAAGAATCAAGGCATGTATAGTCCTCTGCCTACTCCTAGTCAACCTTGGGAATCTATCTCCATGGATTACATGTCAGGCATTCCTTCTACTAATCATGACAATGACTGTGTTTTCGTGCTTGTCAACAGATTCACTAAGATGGTCATTATGGTGGATCGCAAGAAGAGTATCACAATAGAAGCCACTATTAAGATCTTCTTTGAGTGAGTGTGGGTACACTTTGGGATCCCACAATTGATTGTCTCAGATCAGGACAGTATATTCCTAAGTGCATTTTGGCCAAATCTTCGGTCGATGTTGGATACCAAACTTACTAAGTCCATGGCTTTCCACCCCCAAACTCATGGCCAAATAGATGTTGTCAGTAGGATGATCGTACATATTCTATGCATGTACAACTTAAAGCATCCATGCAGATGGAATGAAATCCTCCCCTATGTCGAGAGCCCATACAACATAGCTCTCCATAGCTCAATAGGCCATATCCCCCTTCATGTAGGGCTGGGATTTCAGCCATTATGTCCCATTGATGTGGCCATACCATTTGCAGCCACTCAGGAATATTTGACTCACATCTAGTCCAAAGTCAACAGGGCTAACAACCTCATTATGTGCATTCAACACATCTGCCAGCAGGTCCATGATATATTGGACATAGCCAATGCTAAGTACAAGTAGCGCAATAATCAACATCAGGTGTTGTACAAGTTCTAGGTGGGCGACAATGTTTGGCTACATTTGTAGATGGAGCGCCTTGTTGGACCCCACCGCAAGCTTCGCCCGCTTTGATATGGGTCATACACCATTACCAAGGTTGTATGGGACAATGTTTTTGAGTTAAAAATTCCACATTTCCTTGGTCTGCACCTAGTGTTCAATGTAGACTACCTTCATCCATACTTTTACCGTTGTTGGACACATTTGACATTGCAGAACAACTCACACCAACAAAGCTAAACCCAAACTACATGGAACATGCCACAACTGATTTGATTATGGATAGGCAAATCAAGCACACTCTCCAGCAGAAGATCCAACTATATTAGGTTGTCAAAGTTGGCCAACTCTTGCACCAAGGCAATTGGCTCACCAGGGACCAAGTTCGACAAAATTTTCCCCATCTCATGGAGGCACTCAATGCAATGGGGACTATTGCTTCCTAAGGGGGGAGGATTGATCCTTGTAGATATTGGTGGAAAATCGCCTATTCCACTTGGACCCACACTATTGTTTCTTTTCACTTTCCTTAATTGTAACACAACCTACTATTTTTGGCAGTTTTTCGGGTCCTAAACTTCCAGAGCCATTGTGAGGGACTAAAAGGAATTTTTAGGGAAAAGATAGAGACCAAAAAAAGTCCCAAATTGGTTTGATGATTTTTTTTTCATCCTTCTCTTTGAGATCTTCGAAACAAGGTATCATGATAGCCAAATGGAGACTGTGTGGAAAAGTTACGACCCTAAGAAGTTGATTTACCAATTTACCCAAATGGGGCCCACCGTTTTGGCACTTCATCTCCTAGTGTCAGGTTTTTGGATGTTTAGGGTTTTTCATTGTTTCTCAATAATAAATAGGTCTTTGAGCCTCATTGTAACATAGTTCAGAGGCATGTAGCCACCACTCTCTTCTCAGAGATAAGCTACCATCGCCCTAGCTAGTTTTATTTCCATTCTGTTTGTAAGCATATCTTAGTATTTGATATTAATGAAATGAAGTGTTATCTATGTGCATATCTATATTTATGGTTATATCGGTAATTTGTTGCATTCATGTTTAAGTTCAGATCACTAATGTGGTTGGAAAATTTGTAGGAAAGAAGACAAATGTTATATTGATGGATTCAGTGTGGCTATAATACTCCAATATATGATGGTAATGCATTTTAACTTCCATATTCTACAAAGGCAACTAATATAACATTTACAATCATCATCACCTTTTATTGCAAGAAGTTGGAAATTTGTATTATAAACATCTATCATAGCAATAAATCAATAAAAGAAAGATTCTCCATTTGGGGTACTAGTGCCCCACCTTCTAATAGAGCTCAAAGTAAAGAAAAAAACAACAATACCTACAATAAGAATAAATATAACATTGGATATTGTTAAAAAAACGTTAAACCCCAGGGATATACCTTGATAGATCTAAACCAAGGTATTTTCAGATACTTTTAAAACAAAGCTAAATTTTTATATAAAAATTCTATAATATAAATATTCGATACTGTAATATATAGTTCAATATTTCTTATTTTAATTCCAAAAACTTTTTCGTATACCATGTGTTGAGCTCCAAAACTGTCTTTCCCTTAGCTACTTTTCTCATCCTTCCTTCTCTGTTTTTCCATGAAAAATGCATCCTTATCATCAAAAACCATTACACATTTCCTCAAGTAGTATATTTCAGTGATTTACAGGTTATACTTTTATGTTTGCTATTTGAATAAGTTTTTGTCTTTTAGCTATGGAACACAACCACATTCTGCAGCTAATCAGTTGTTTCGCAACTACTTCCACTATTTTGTAGGTTCCACGTGTCAAGAGAGGAAAAGGACTACATGGGTAGCTTGGAAACTAGCAGGGCATGGTTCATATCCTATTCATCTAGCCTAGATCAATGAGGAATACTCTGGTCAAAGGAAAGTCAAACATAGAAACCTATGGCAAACAGGACTCTGTTTTGCACACGTTTCTCAAAGATAGGAATCTGATGCAGTTTCCTGAGGCCACAGACTTCTTCTGCCACCTGCACAAACAGAATCCAACAACCATTAACATAAGATTTATATTTCCAAGCAACTAAGGACAAGAATTCTGCTTACTTTCCTGTCTACGTGTTTTGCTGTAGCTTATTTCTCTCTTTAAAACAATTGTATAATTTCCTATAAATACCTGTGTGAGGAGCGCAGAACAAGTGAACTTTTTGCTTAGCTATTAAGTTCATATGTCCGCTCTATAGTTTGAAAAGCTCATTCTCTATTTTAATATAAAGCCTCTGTTTCAATGGATACCTGAAGCGTTGTTGGAGTGTTGATTAATTGTTGATAATCCGAGACCTTTGTAGAGAGCCCCTGCATTGGTCAAGGTTACATTTTAATTTCACTGTGTTTTTTTATGATGTTTATAACCATTTTCTAACTCTGTTCATAATGCAGCTTGTGTTCATAGAGTAACTCTTTTGTTTCACTACTTTCTAGTTTCTTATCAGTAGCTTGAAGTTGATGTCAATAGCATAGAGTAATTTAGATTTTCTGATCATTAGTCTAGTTTCTTTTATTTACTATTCATTATTCTTTAGATGTCATTTTGCTGTTAGTTTAATAACTCATGTTGTAAGTGAATGTTTCTGAAAGCCCTTTCAGTTGATGGTTCATCTTAAAACTAAGTGGTGAAATATTTCATTTATGAATGAGTCTTTCTCTGCATTTTTATGTTTACTTTTTCTTAGAACAATGAAGTATTGAATGCCTCCAAATGCTATCACAAGGAGGTAGTTCTCCCAAAATTGTATCAGAGTGATAAAGCATTTAATTTAGTTGTTGTATTAGATTAGTTGCAATTTCACTTTTAGACTTAGTCCTTCATTTGATTTTGTTGCAATTTCATTTTCAGTTTTAGAACAATGAAGTATTGAATCCCTCCCAATTCTATCACAAGGAGGTAGTTCTCCCAAAATTGTGTAGCAGAGTGACAAGACACTTCATTTAGTTTTTATGATAGATTAGTTGCAATTTCATTTTCAATCATAGTTTTTCATTTAGTTGCAATTCCATTGTCAGTTGTTCCTTAAAGTTTTGATTCGACAATTAGACAATAGTTGTAATCTTATTTTCAGTATTTCATTTTTGTTCATCTTAGATAGCTGCAATCTCATTTTCAGTTTTCATATCTCATTTAAGCTTTGATAATAGTTGCAATTTCACTCTTAAGTCCTTTTAGTTCATGTTTTGGAAACAATCATAATAACAAGAAGAGAAACTCTGTTTTCATTTTCTTGGTTAAAACTTTACTTCCAAATTTGGCTTGAAGCACTTTTAGCTCTCATTTCATTTCTTTAGATTTTTAGCAGTAGTATCTTTAAGATTTTGTTAGGAATTAAAATGATCAAACCCCGAAAACAACAGAAAACTCAAAAACACTGATGTAGGAAGGGCCATCTAGCACATACAGTGCACTACACTTCATCAGTTTATGATACCTGGATTGATAATTTATGTAGAGAAATTTAGGACACTAAATTGACCAAACATTTTGGCGCCATTGCCGAGGAAGTGTAACTAGGTAGCCTTATTTCTTACATTCATAAAAAGAACAAAACAAAACAAAACAAAACAACGACATGCATAGAGAAAGATATTCTAGGGGTAGATTTATAGCTAGGGGCAAAAGTTTGATTCCTACAACTCCACCTACTCCACCCAGAGTTAGAAAAGGCACACCTCCATCCCGGACTCGTACTCCCAGCCATAGGATTCCTGGAATTCAAGGGGAAGAAATTCAATCAGAATATTCTCCTACATCATCCACCAAAACAGTCCTAGGAGAGAAGACCTTTTTTTACCTCCACAGGGGAAGCTATTGTAGTTGAAGAAATAGGAATACCCAATGAGCAAGAAAAAGTAGAAACTCTCTCTCATAGTCCATTAAGAAAAGAACTAGAGGAATAGGGAATAACCTTGCAGGTTGAGCCCTATACTGACTCTGAAGAAACTATAATGGCAGAAGAAGAACAAGATGGAGAATTCACACTGTTTGGAGGAGGGGGTAGAGGGATAGGTAGAGAAAACAATGGAGGAGGTAGAGGAAACAATGGAGAAGGCAGAGGAAATAGGGAAGTAGATAACTCATTTGGATACCCTATAGTAGATGAGGAAACACATACCACAATGAAAAACATTTCACCACCTGTCCTCCCAAACTTTTATGGGTTGAGAAGTGAGAATCCTGAAACATTTTTGTTTGAGTTTGAAGTCTTGTAGAGAACCTATGACTATCTAGAAGACTCTTAAAAACTCAAATTGTTCCCTTCAACACTAAAATGGGTTGCTTTGAAATGGTTTATGGGGTTAGTCACTCAATCCATTAGAACTTGGAATGACATGAAACATGCATTTTTGGATAGATATTTGGATTATTGTATGCCTACAAATCATAAATATGAGGTGTTCAAAATGATACAAAAAGAAGATGAAAACTTAGAGGATTTTCTTGAGATATTCAACTATATTTTGAAAAGAGAAAAAATGAACAATCTAGATGAAGAAACTTTGAAAGCTCTTTTGTTAAAGGCCATTAGAGATGAATGGATAGATATCCTTAAAATGATGGGGAAGGGAGATATCTCTCAACTTCGATTGAGTGACATAGTAGAACTATGTGTTCATCTCTCAAGAGGGAAATCTAAAATCGGGAAAGGGCAAAGAGATTCTTCTCTTGTTATAGCAAACAAATCTACAACGGGATCTGTAAGTAGGGCAGAAATTGGCAATATTCTTGATGAGTTTAAAACTGACATTTTAGGGAGCCTTAGTGAGCAACTAGACACCCTTAAAATTCAAAACAAGTAGAAAATAGAGGCTGATGCTTTAGTCATCTTTTGTCCAAAATGTAGAAAGAAACATGCTATAAGGGAATGTCCTTTAGATGCAAAAATTGTAGAAACTTGTATGATTTGTTCAAAAAATCATGAGACCAAGGATTGTCCTTCAATCTTAGGTCTTAAGGTTGTCTTTCAAGAGGAAACAGTCCCAAATCCTATAGAATCTCTTTATTTTGTTGTAAGAAGACCTTGGAAGGGGCCACAAAATCAAGTATTCAACAATACGATGTATCTTTAGCCCCAACCAAACTAGAATTCTTGACAACAACCTTTGCCTCAACCTCAATCTCAGTATCAATCTCAACCATGGGCACAAGGGGTTACCAAATATTTATGGGAGATTTGCTCAATATTATCAATATACCACATCTTATCAGAGCTATCCTCCCCCACAAAATCAACAGCAAAATCATCAACCACAACTTCCAAATCAAAACCCTCAACTTTCATTACCATTTCCACAACAACCTCCACAACAAGGTAAAAATCCTCAACTCTTACTTCCATTTCAACAAAAACCAAATCAACTACCTGCCCAACCATTGCCAAACCCCAATAATAAAATCCCTCAGAATGATTACATGGTACAAGGACAACAATTTCCAACTTACATGATTACTCCTCTAGATCTTAATGATGTTCAACATAGATCTGGTAGGATATTAGAAAAGGAAAACCTTCTATAGATATTCAAGAACAAGACACTTCTAAGAAGGATTCTCTCAAAGTCAATAAAAGTTTTGAGGGGACATCCCTCCAAAACCAAAACATTGAAAAACAAAAACAAAAAGAATCAATAAACACAACTCCTATAATTGAGCAACCAGCATCTACTTCTACACCTCCTTTTCCTGAGAGATTACAAATTGATAGAGGGGTAGAAAAATAGATCTTGTTGCCCAATTATGATTTTGTAGATGGAATGAAGAATGTTTGTATCAAAATTCCTTTGTTACAAGCCATTAGAGAAATTCCTGTTCTAGCCAAGACAATAAAGGAGTTGAGCATCAAAAGACTAGGAAGAAAACCAAGAGAAACAAAAAGAATTCACCTAGTAGGAAAGATAGTAGATATCATGATGGGAAAGATTGCCATGTAGAAATATGTAGATCCAAGAAGTCCAATTGTCAAGAAACATATAAATGGGATTGAAATTCCAAACACATTGATCGACTTAGGGGTAGCAATAAACATTATGAGTAGACAAACTATGGAGCAGCTTAAACTTCCTAATCTTTTTTACACACCTACCTTGCTGCAACTTGCAGATAGATCAGTAATCAAACCAGATGGTGTGATAGAAGACATTTTAGTCTCATTAGATTCTTGGGAATATCCTGTTTATTTCATGATTTTAACTCCTAAGAATAATCTAGGAGGACACCCACTCATATTAGGAAGACCTTGGCTGGCCACAGCTGGTGCTTTTATTAGCTGTAGATTTGGTAACATGTATATTTCTGATGGTAATTTAACAAAGAAATTTACTTTGTATCCTCCAGCAAAAGCAATAACAAAAATAGATGACAAGGAATGGATTAGTGATAAAGATGATATTTAGCCTCTCTTTACTATATCTGAAATTAGTGAAGATAGTAAAACTTTGAACAAATTAGAAAATTTTGAAACATCTTCAGAGTATGATCATGCACGATTCCAAGAAAAATCTAATGTTGAATAGTTTTCATCTAGGTAGATGTCTCTCTATTCTATGGAAGTGTTTGGTATCTCTACAAGTGAATTTTTCCAGGTAGTACATTGAACATAAACAAAAACTTGGAGAAACTACAACAAGAAGAGCTCACCAAAATATTACAAAAACATTCTACTGCATTTGCATGGGAGTACCCCGACATGAAAGGCATTGATCCTAAGACTTGTATCCATCATATCTATATTTAGGAAAATAGTATACCAATCAAACAACCTCAAAGAAGAATGAATCCAAATCTTATGGAAATTGTGAAAGAAGAGCTCCAAAAATTACTCAATGTAAACTTCATCTACCCAATTTCAGATAGCCAATGGGTCTCTCCTTTGGTAATTGTGCCTAAAAAGAATGGTAAATGGAGGGTGTGTATTGATTACCGAGAATTGAATAAATCAACCTTGAAAGATCACTTTCCTTTGCCCTTTATATATCAAGTGTTAGATACATTAGCAGGTAAAAAGTATTTCTCATTCTTGGATGGTTTTAGTGGTTATAATCAAATTTAGGTAGCACCTGAGGATCAGGATAAAACCACATTTACTTGTCCATGGGGAACTTTTGCCTACTGAGTGCTTCCTCTTGAGTTATGTAACACACCAAAAACATTCCAAAGAGTAGTACTAGGAATTTTTCTTGATCTAGTACATGATTGTGTAGAGGTATATATGGATGATTTTACAGTCTATGGTAACACATTTAAAGAAGCTTTGGAAAATTTGGAAAAAGTCCTTAAAAGATGTAAAGAAACAAACCTTTCACTAAGCCATGAGAAATTATTTATGATGTTTACAGAAGGTATTGTTTTAGGACATCATATTTCAGGAGATGGGATTAAAGTTGACAAATCTAAAGTTGAAGTCATCTCTAAGTTATCAATTCCAAATTGTCAAAGGGATGTTAGAATTTTTCTAGGATTTACAGGTTATTATAGAATATTTATAGAAAACTTCACTAAAATAACATCTCCATTCTTCAAATTGCTTACAAAAGATTGTGAATTCAAGTGGAATCTTGATTGCCAACTAGCATTTGAAACCTTGAAAGCAAAAATATCTGAAGCACCTATCTTAAGAGGACCAAATTGGAAACTTCATTTCCATATTTTTAAAAATGATTCAAATACAGCTCTAGGAGCTGTATTAGGACAAAAAGATTTGATTCCTTATGCCATTTACTATACAAGTAAAAATTTGAATCCCACTGAGTTGAATTATACTATGACTGAAAAAGAATTCTTAGTCGTTGTTCATGAAATTAACAAGTTTAGACACTTTATAACATGATATGAAACCTTTGTTCATACAAATCACTCTGCAATTAGATATTTGATGAATAATCCTATTACTAATGGTAGAGTTACAATATGGCTTTTATTTTTGCAAGAATTCATCATTACTGTGCTAGATAGACATGGAAAACAAAACACAGTTGCTGATTTCTTGTCCAGGATTCAGAATATCAAAGAGGACTCTTCGGTTGAAGATAAGTTTCCCGAAAAATATCTCTTTGTAGTAACTACTCAAACTCCTTGGTTTGCAGATGTTGCTAACTACTTGGTTATAGGGAAGTTACCTTCACATTTATTTCCTAGAGAGAAAAGAAAGATTATTCAAGATAGTGCAAAATATTCATGGATCACTAACGAATTGTATAAAACAGGGCCAGATCTTATGATTAGAAGGTGTGTCAGGGAAGATGAAATGCCTGATATTCTCAAAGCATGTCATGATGAGCCATGTGGTGGACACTTTGATAACAAGAGGACAACCTATAAAATCCTTTCTTTAGGATATTTTTGGCCATCCATCTTCAAAGATGCTAAAGAATATGTCAAATGGTGCGACAGCTGCCAAAGGGTAGGGAAACCTACTCCCTCAAGTACTTATCCAATCCTTTGAAAAATGGGCTTTAGACTTTATTGGACCTATTAAGCCTCCATCCAAGTAGAAAAAGTATATACTGGTATGCAGTGATTATATCACCAAATGGGTAGAAGCCAAAGCATTACTTTTTGCTAACGAAAATTCTATAGTTAGTTTTCTTTTTGAGGATATCTTTACTCGCTTTGGTGTTCCAAGAGAAATTGTGATAGATTAGGGACTTCAATTCACATCCAACATGGTAGAGAAGCTTATGGAGGAGTAGAAAATCAAGCATAGGAAATCCACTCCCTATCATCCACAAGCAAATGGTCAAGTGGAGTCTACAAATAAAGTGATTGAAAGAATTGTCACCAAGACTGTGCATCTACATAGAAGATATTGGGTAGAAAGGCTTCTTAAAGCCTTACGGGACTATAGAACTACATGGAGGAACACAGCTGGACATACACCCTATGAACTTGTTTATGGGAAACAAGTCCTGTTCCCCATAGAGTTCCAAGTCAAAACTTTCAAGATGGCAGTCCGATTGGGAATGGAATTATTAGAAGCTCAAAAGCATAGACTGGAGCAATTAAATGAACTTGATGAAATCAGACAAGAGGCTATTCAAATGACTGGTTTAATTCAACAACAGAGGGCTATGTGGCATGACAAATACATCAAGGACAAGAAGTTTCAAGAGGGAGATTGGGCACTGTTATTTGATTCAAATTTTAAAGATTTTCAAGGGAAGTTTCAATCTCATTGGCTTGGGCCATATGAGATTGAAAAAAATTTCAATAATGGAGTGGTAAGGATTAGAACAATAGATGAAAGTACAACTCATCTCCCTGTGAATGGTCATAGATTGAAAATTTATCAAAAACCAATCTCAAGGGAGGAGTTCATCAAGATATTTCAGAACAATTCTGATATGAAGTTGATTAAGAAGAATTCTTCTTCTCCACTAATTTAGTCTTTGTTTCTCCTATCTAAAAATAAATAAAAATTGTATAAGGTTGAAAACCAATCACTAATTGGCATGCTTATACAGAAAATATAGGGTGAAAATTAGAATCTTCTGACACCCTATATTTTCCATTTCCTTTTCTGAAAAAAATGGTGACTCACTTTGCATTCTACAAAATTTATTGTTTTATCTCATTTTCACTCTGTTTTACTTTTGCAAAGTTTCACTTCACTCCACTATCATATTCCACCAATAAATTTTTCCTCATCAGCATTTCTTCCATCTCCATTTTTCATTTATCATCTTGTCATATTTTCACTCATGCAGCCATTTCCATTCCATTCATCCATAAGCCATAATTTGTTCTCTGATTTACATTCTGCAGCTGTTTCCACGTTCTGCAGTTGTTCCCGTTCCGTAGCTAATCCTGTTCTGCAGCCAATCTGATTCTGCAGCAACAATTTGATCATCAGTCAAAGCATAAAGAGGCTAGTTCATACTAAAAATTTCATATGCAAGTAATTGAGGAGAGAACAACTTTTGAAGACCAATCACATCTAAGCACCTGTGGAAGCAAACAACAAGAGATTAGCAAGTGGAAGGTATGGTTCTAAAAGGTAAAAAAAAAAACTTATTTCAAAAGAAATACAAAACATAAGTTTGTATAACTCGTATAATCACATTATTCCTTGATTTATCATTATGATATTTGACTACCCTAATGATTCCGCCACACCTTCCGTCTTTAATGCTAACGGTCTAATGATGCAATCTCCGTTTTAAATTCAAATGACTCATACTTAACCAGACTTCTCCAGCACATCTATTAAATGGTTAGATTCATGACATAACCTATTTGAATACGGCTCCTCAAAACCCTAATTTTTCATTTATTACACCAAGTTTTTCCCTTATACTCCCGCAGTCTTTTTGTGCATACAATCACTCCATTTGTCATATATTTCGTGCATAAAAGCACTCTGTTACCTTTGTATCCTTTGTGTATAACAATCACTCTGTTTTTCACACAGTTTACATGTATATCCACTCTGTTTTCATATACCTTTTGCACACTCTGTTTCCACACATTTCATGCATGCAACTACTCTATTTTCGTAAACCCTGTATGTATAGTCATTTTATCCCATACTCATAGTCATTTTCTTCCATATATTCTATCATTCCATCCCCATATCCATAGTTATTTTTGTTCCTATATACCAGTTGTTCCACTGCCATATACATAGTCCTCTTTACATAGTCACTCCATTTCTCAAACAGTGAAGGAAATTTTGAAGAATAACAGAGAATAGAGGTGATGGGGTTCATAGTCAGAACTAAACCCATAGGGGTGAAGTACATGGAAGGCTATCCTTAGTTGAAAGGAATGTTGTAGAAGGCTAGTTGGTTGAGTTTCATTGAAAAATTCAATGGTCACCATAAAGAAATCACCAAAACTTTTGACAGATCGTTTGGAGTGGAGGTGGAAATAGGTGACATAAAATTTGTAGTGACCAAGTCTTTTATTGCTGAAGCAACCGAATTACCAAGGCTAGGGGAGAGGTGGTTCAAGAAGAAAGAATTTCATGATGAAACATTGAAATTCATTCTCAAAAATATAGGTATGGACACTTTAGTTTTTAGGAAAGGAATTCCAATCTCTGCAGTTTAGAGAAAATGGAGTAGCATGTTATTAATTTTGCAAAAGTTTATTACATGCGAGGGAAGATTTGGTTCCATGTATGTATATCACATAAGACTGTTACTGAATTTTCTTGAGGATGGAACCCTCAATCTCTCATTTTTCCTGTTGAATAGTTTGAGAAGAATGGCCGCTAATGTTCAAAAGAAAATTGAAGCAATAGAAACCACTCTTTATCACCATGGGCTAGTAAAAATTTTAGTTGAATATCACTTAAAGAGTGTAGGGGACACATGGGAGGACTTTTTGGTCAGAAATTTCTTCCAAGATGCCTCAAAATTTCCTGAGGGAAGTCCTACAAAAAGAAGTAGGAGAAGGAAGACCAGTCTCACCATTCAAAACACTCCTAAAACTTCAACACAGAAAAACAATGAGGAAGAGCCAATCTCTGAAACATTAACAGAGATCAGAAAGTAGACAAAGCAGAAAATAAATTTGAAAGAAAAGGTTGAGGAATCCCACAAAAATAATCCTAAACATTCATCATCTAAGGAGGATGAACAACTGCTTTCTGAGAGATTAGTCAAAATCAAGGATCAACTCAAGAAAGAGAAGGGAAAAAGGAAACAGGTTATAGAGGAAGAAGTCATAGGCTCCTAAAGTTTGAGGAGAAGTTCTAGACTTAGGGGCAAAGTGAAGAAAGAAAAATCAAAAGAGACACAATTCATAGATTTGGGGAAGAAACTCCAACTCAGTCCCATGACAATACTCCATATGAGTAAAGCCCATAGATCTCTCCTCAACAAAACTTTGAAAGTAGCCCAAGGAGACCCTCTCCAGGAATTGATTCGGTCCAATAGAAGATTTACGACTACATAGAGTCATTGGAGAAAAAGGGTACATCAGTGGACCCTAGGACTTCATCTAATCCTGAGTAGCCTGCCACATCACAAGAAACTTTGACTAGCTCACTTAAACAGGAAATCTATGAGCTCTAAGTTCTAACTAGGCATATGCAAAGAGAGAATGAAGCCTTAAAAGAACAGAAGAAGTTGGATAAGATTATCCATGATAACATTATGCTTCACTTGGGTTTATGGCACAAGAAGAACAGAAAACTAAAAAGGAAGAATAAGAAGCTAAACAGGGAACTCATCAACCTCAAGTACAGATTTTTCATGAGGAAACCTAGGATGGTAGTTGCTGCAAAGAAAAGAAAAAAGAGGTTGGATGTCTTGGCTGAAGTCTCAGAACAAATGCAGTAGGAGGATGGAGTTTACAATTTGAATTTCATGGGGACATGAAATAGTATAATAGTGGGGGTATTTTGAGTTCCAAAACTGTCTTTCCCTTAGCTACTTTTCTCATCCTTCCTTCTCTATTTTTCCATGAAAAATGCATCCTTATTATCAAAAACCATTACACATTGCCTCAAGGAGTATATTTCAGTGATTTATAGGTTATAATTTTATTTTTGCTATTTGAATAAGTTTTTGTCTTTTAGCTATGGAACACAGCCACATTCTACAGCTAATCAGTTGTTTCGTAGCTACTTCCACGCTTTTGTAGGTTCCACGTGTCAAGAGAGGAAAAGGACTACATGGGTAGCTTGGAAAATAGTAGGGCATGGATCGTATCCTATTCATCTGGTCTAGATCAATGAGGAAGACTCCGGTCAAATGAAATTCAAACATAGAAACCTATGGAAAACATGACTGTGTTTTGCACAGGTTTCTCAGAGATAGGAATCCGAAGCAGTTTCCTGAGGCCACAGACTTCTTCCGCCACTTGCACAAATAGCATCCAACAACCATTACCATAAAATTTATGTTTCTGAGAAACTAAGGACAAGAATTCTACATACTTGCCTGTCTATGTGTTTTGTTGTAGCTTATTTCTCTCTTTAAAACAATTATATAATTTCCTATAAATACCTGTGTGAGGAACACAGAACAAGTGAAGTTTTTTCTTAGGTATTAGTTTCAGATTTCTGCTCTCTATCTTGAAAAACTCATTCTCTATTTTAATATAAATACTCTATTTCAATGGATACCTGAAGCATTGTTGGAGTGTTGATTAATTGATGATAATCCAAGACCTTTGCAGAGGGCCCCCGCATTGGTCAAGGTTACATTTTAATTTATGTTTTGTCTTTCATAGTTAATTGTAAATTCACTGTGTTTTTTTTTGATGTTTATAACAATTTTCTAACTCTTTTCATAATGCAACTTGTGTTCACAGAATAGCTCTTTTGTTTCACTACTTTCTAGTTTCTTATCGGTAGCTTGAAGTTGATGTTAGTAGCATAGAGTAATTTAGATTTGTTGATCATTAGTCTAGTTTCTTTTATTTACTGTTTATTAGTCTTTAGATGCCATTTTTCTGTTGGTTTAATAACTCATGTTGTAAGTGAATGTTTACGAAAGCCCTTTCAGTTGATGTTCATCTTAAAACTAAGGGGTGAAATATTTCATCAATAAATGAGTCTTTCTCTGCATTTTTATGTTTACTTTTTCTTAGAACAATGAAGTATTGAATCCCTCCAAATTCTATGACAAGGAGGTAGTTCTCCCAAAATTGTATAATAGAGTGATAAAGCATTTCATTTAGTTGTTGTAGTAGATTAGTTGCCATTTCACTTTCAAACTTAGTCTTTCATTTAATTTTGTTGCAATTTCATTTTCAGTTTTAGAACAATGAAGTATTGAATCCCTCCAAATTCTATCACAAGGAGGTAGTTCTCCCAAAATTGTGTAGCAGAGTGACAAGACACTTCATTTAGTTTTTATGATAGATTAGCTGAAATTTCATTTTCAATAATAGTTTTTCATTTAGTTGCAATTCCATTTTCAGTTGTTCATTAAAGTTTTGATTCGGCAATTAGACAATAGTTGTAATATTATTTTCAGTATTTCATTTTTGTTCATCTTAGATAGCTCCAATCTCATTTTCAATTTTCATATCTCTTAAGCTTTGATAATAGTTGCAATTTCACTCTTAAGTCCTTCTAGTTCATGTTTTGGAAACAATCATAATAACAAGAAGAGAAACTCTGTTTTCATTTTCTTGGTTAAAACTTTACTTCCAAATCTGGCTTGAAGAACTTTTAGCTCTCATTTCATTTCTTTAGATTTTTAGCAGTGGTAGCTTTAATATTTTGTTAGGAATTAAAAATATCAAACCCCCAAAAAAACAGAAAAGTCAAAAACACTGAAGTAGGAAGGGCCATCTAGCACATATAGTGCACTACACTTCATTAGTTTACGATACCCAGATTGATAATTTATGTAGAGAAATTTAGGACATTAAATTGACCAAATACCATGTCTGAAATTTTGAGCATTTTTATGAAGTGAAAAACTACAATTTCGGTTCAATCCCATTCATGAACTAACAAATATTATAAATAAACTTTCTTCATATGAAATGAAAAATGTGAATTAAAGAGATTCATAATGCTTACCATTAATGATTTTATTTGGTACCAATAATCCTTGTGTTGTAAATAACATCTCATGTGGATGCAAATTCACAACATTGGGAATATGATGGCCTCTACCAATATCATCCACACGATTTTCAAATATTCTTACCCAACAAAAAGTTCCATGAGTATTCAGATCTACTAAAGAATCTAAAGCTTGCATAGGATATGGATTTTTCAATGCCTCTTCTTCAGACATTGCAGGTAAATTTCCATAATAAATATGGATATACATGTGTCATGTGGAAAGAGTCAATTTTGCGGACAAAACCGACCTCCCTAGAAACTAAGGCTTTTCTAGTGACAAACAAAACAATCAAGCACTGTCTTTCCATAAATATGCATTTAAAATAAAAGCAACCAGGTGTTTAAGGCTTACCTTTAGTCCAACGCTGTTTGTAGCGGCCAAGCCTCTTCGATCCAAATGAGCTCCTCTCCTTGAAGCCTGCATACACAAACAAGCAAACGATTACATAGCACCTGAATAACTTATATAATAAAACATATTCATCATAAAGACCAAGGAGTTTATGAAACAAATTATATATAACAACTTGTTGAGAAAAATGAACTTAATTGTATTAATTGGAAACAAAAGAAACCTTACAACCAATGCCTTGGTGTTGTGCAGGTCCCTCCCAGGGTCCAGCAAGAGTTCTCCTCTACTTTGATCAGCTCACCCACTTCCAAATGAAGCTAAGAAAGGAATGTGATCTCTCCTCTCAAGTGTAGGAATTTACAGGGTAAGTTCCACAGAAGAATACCAAAAGGGCACCGCTCACAACCAGATCTCAAATCAATACACCAGTATTTTTGACGTGGTTAAAACCCTCAGAGTGCAAGGAGGGAAACAGTCCACGGCCTGTCCCAACGTGGGTACAGACAATTTATTAATCAAAGAATGAAAATTTACATAAGCTTCTCTCATGCACGGATTACCCGAACAATGACCCTCCATGCGCTTTAAATAGAACTCATGGACCAATCGGGTGTCAAGCCACGGATCAAGTGTCGGTAATACCGAGGTGAGAGTGAACCGTCGGATCACTACATATCGTGACCGTCGGATTGTAAGTTACAAAATGTACAACGGTAAAGAAACACACTTTACCTAACTCTAACCTAACTCTATACTAGACCAAGTTGAACTTAACTATATCCTATGTGTCGGAATATCCTAACATCCCCCCTTAAGAACAACTTGGGATAGGATTGAAGGATTTACAAATATGACACAATAGGAGAAGGAAGGAGGCACTAGAGCCTATCCCCCCTTAGTGACAACTTCCTGAACTCCAAGCATATATCGAAGTTTAGTGAACTTCGCCTCTGTGAGAGCCTTTGTGAAGATGTCTGCAACCTGATCATCCGTTGGACAATATTGCACTTCAAGAACATGATCAAGAATGAGCTTTCTGATGAAGTGCATGTGTAGTTCAATGTGTTTGCTGCGCTGATGCTGGACTGGATCTTTGCATAGCTGAATGGCACTTTGATTATCACACCAAAGTGTGGTTTGATGCTGCTGCTCAAAGCCAAACTCTGATAGGATCTGACGAAGCCACAAGGCTTCCTTACTAGCTTCCACGGCACCACGATACTCTGCTTCTGCTGACGAAAGAGAAATGGCAGCCTGTTTCTTACAAGCCCATGTAATAGGTCCTGAACCAAGAGTGAAGACATAACCGGCAGTAGACTTCCGATCATCAAGGTCACCAGCCCAATCAGAATCAGTGAAACCAACTAACAGAGGAGCTGCTTTGGCACTGTAATGAATCCCAAACTGTATTGTACCTCGAACATAACGAAGTATTCTTTTAGCTGCTTTCCAATGACTTTCACGGGGGTTTGCATAAAACGAGCAACAAGGCCAACAACAAAGGAAAGATCAGGACGAGTATGGGTTAAATACAAGAGTTTTCCGACAAGTTGACGGTATAAGGTAGCATCAACTTCAGGAGAAGTACAAGAGACTGAAAGTTTGACTCCAGACTGAAAGGGAGAAGGGGCTGGCTTACAGTCTTCCATGTGAAAATGACGAAGAATATCACAAGCATACTTGGACTGGGAAAGGAAAATACCCTCTTGGGATTGCAAGACTTGAAGACCGAGAAAATAGTGTAAGTGTCCTAAGTCTGTCATTTCAAATTTCTTTTTAAGGCTGGACTTCACATGGTTTATAAGGTTGGGATCACTACCAGTAAGAATAAGATCATCAACATAAAGAACAAGGATGATGAGAGAGTTGCCCACTTTCTTGGTGTAGACAGTATTGTCAGAATGACACCTAGAAAAGCCAGATTCTAAAAGAAAGCTATCCATTTTGGCATACCAAGCTCGAGGAGCTTGCTTGAGGCCATAAAGGGATTTCTTAAGGCGACAAACGAGGCTGGAGTCTGTTTGTATGAAGCCAATGGGTTGTTCCATATAGATTTCTTCCTGCAAGTCCCCATGCAAGAAGGCAGATTTAACATCCATTTGATGTACTTCCCATTTTAAAGAGGCAGCAAGGGAAAGAACAAGGCGGATAGAGTTCATTTTGGCAACTGGAGAGAAGGTTTCAGTGTAGTCAATGCCTTCAACCTGTGAAAAGCCCTTAGCAACTAGACGAGCTTTATGTTTGTTAACTTTCCCATCTGGTCCATACTTGGTTCTGTAAACCCATTTGCATCTAACAAGTTTGCGTCCCTTTGGTAGAGGAACAAGATCCCATGTATCATTTGTCATCAATGAATGATATTCTTCATTCATAGCTGTTTCCCAATGTGGATGGCCTGAAGCTTCTGCAAAAGTGTCAGGATCATGATTCACTGGAGCTTGAGCCAGTAAAGAAGAGGCTCTTTCAAACTGAGAACGTGTACGTCGCTGATCTGTAGGATCACCGGCAAGATCACCTGCTGCATCCCGAGTAGCACGGACCCATCTTGGAAGTTGAGGATCCTGAGAAGGTGGGGAAGGATTATCATCCTCGCTTTCATCATCAGAAGAAGAAATGTTCTCAAAGATAGAAGAGATGGGAAGAGGTGGCACATCCGCCGGACTAGGCTCGCAGGCCGATTTATTTTCATCAAATTTTACATCTCTTCTAATGATAACATTTTTGGACTTAAATGGAATAAGTCTATAGCCTTTTACATCTTCAGAATATCCAACAAAAGTACATTTCTCACTCTTAGGTTCTAAGGCTTTATGCTTTTCATCTGGAATATGGGCCCATGCTTCACTTCCAAACACACGAAAGTGACTTACATCTGGTTTAATGGAACTCCAAGCTTCTTCTGGAGTGATATTCTCTAGAACCTTAGTAGGAGTGCGATTGATTATATAATTTGCACAATTAATTGCTTCGGCCCAAAAACTAAGACTGAGTCCTTTAGATTGCAGCATACAATTAGCCATTTCCTTTAAAGTGCGATTTTTCCTTTCAGCTACACCATTTTGTTGTGGAGTGTATGGAACAGTATGTTGCATTTGAATGCCATTTTCGGTGCAAAAGGTGATGAATGCATTTTTAACATATTCTCCACCATTATCAGTTCTTAGCTTAAGAATTTGATGTCCAGATTGTTTTTCAACGAATGCTTTGAAGGCCAAAAAGGTGGTAAATACTTCGCTCTTGAGTTTTAAGAAGTATACCCAAGTGCGTCTAGAGAAATCATCAATGAAAGTTAAGAAGTACTTGCAGCCAGAGAATGAAGCAACAGGAAGAGGACCACATAAATCACTGTGCACAAGCTGTAAAGGGGCTGAGGCGTGCCAAGAGGCACGTTTGTCAAAACTGTCCCGATGATGTTTTCCGAGTACACATCCGGAACAAACACCATCTTTGCAAGATACCATAGGAAGACCTGTCACCATGTTTTCTTTACAGAGATGCTGAAGGGAGCGATAGTTTAAGTGACCATACCGCTCATGCCAAAGTTTGCTCACTTCATCATTATGAGCAACAAATACTGAGGGAAGATGGGATGACCCAAAGTTGTGAAACTTATACAACCTTTTGGAATCATCAGCAAGACCAGTAGCTAGAATCTGTGTAGGATCTTTTAGATCCTTGATTACAACATCATGAGGTGAAAATTCAACGATTTTACCTTCACCTGAATGAGTTATCTGATAGACAGATAGAAGGTTGCAGGATAAGTTTGGAACACATAATACATCATTGAACTGACCATTGTCTAGATGAACAGTTCCAGTCCCTACAACATTAAGAGATCTATCATCACCAACATATATATTTTTGGTGTTACAATCATTTAAAGAAGAAAACATGGCTTGGTTTTTGGCCATGTGACAAGAGGCTCCAGAATCAATGAGCCACTCATGAGAATGAGAAGAAGAAGAAGATACATTTAATGCATAACTAGACTGAGATGGTTTAGGACCATTCCTTTGAGGATAAGACTTCTTAGGATTCTTTGAATTTGGATACTGCTGGGCGGCTAACGCTTTTGTGGAAGAGTTTCCAAGATTAAGAAGACCAAGGTGTAAGAGTTTTTCTTGTTCTCTTATTAAGGAATCACAAAAGGAGTCAAAGGAAGGGGGCTTGTAGTCTTTGCCTTGACAAATGAAAGCTTCCCTGGTAGAATGGAAAGTGGAAACAAATACAGAGTAGGCTGGCCCTAACTTAGTGAGGATGGAATAAATAAGGTTACCATCATCTTTCTTAACTTTAACACCTTCCAAGAGATATCTAAGGTTCTTGAATTTTGACAAGAAATCTTCAATGCAAGAAAAATTATTAGGATCCAAAGTAAGCAGCTCATTTTCAAGTTGATGGGATCTAATTTCATTTTTAATCCCAAAAACTTTAGCAAGTTTTTCTAATGCTTCATGAGGAGTTTCAATTTCTGCAATGTGGAATCTAAGATCAGGAGAAACAGACATTCCTATCAAGCCACGTGCTTGATCTTGTCGATTTTCCCATTTTTCGGCCTTGTCTTCATCTTTGGGTTTCTTCTCTTGGTCTGTGGCTATTCTGAAGAGACCTTTACTTCTAAGTAAATCTCCCATGTAGGCGACCCATTGGAAGTAGTTAGTGCTGTCAAGAATGACTTGGCATGGACTTTCCATTTTTGAAAAACAACTGAAGCTGAAGATGCTGAAAGTGAGTGGTCCAATGGATAGATCTCGAAAAAATAGGCGGTTTTAAAAAAAACGGCTCTGAAAAAGGCTTCCGGATGAAGAAGTTATGGCTTTTTGAAAAAAAATTGTTGACGTTGCCGGCAAAGTGCGCGAATGTGCGGGAATGAAAAAATCCGCCCCCACAAAATGGAGACTTGAACCCAAGACCTCTACTCTCTTAAAAGGTCTTTGAACCAATTGATCTATACAAAAGATTTGAGAGAGAGAGAGAGAGAGAGAGAGAGAGAGAGAGAGGGGGGGGGGGGGGGGGGGGGGGGGGGGGGGGGGGGGGGGGGGGGCCTCGATTTGCGTGCTTGCCTTGGGAAGACTCTTTTCCCCTACAAAACACAAAACACAAAACCCAACACGAATATCCAAAGAAAAACGAACCTTACGGCTCGAAGTTAGCTTTAGCCAAAAAACTAGAAATTTAAAAAAAATCTCAAAGTTAGCTTTTAGCCGAAAAACTAAATATTTTCCTCAATGTTTCTGATTTTCCGAGATCACACTAAGGTGCAGGGAAAAGAGCATACGCATGAGAAAAATCCTTTCTTTCTGTTTCTGATTTGCCCAGATCGCACAGAGTCGCAGGGCAAAGAGCATACGCAGAAATGAAAGGTATAGATCCGGGAAAAAAAAAAAGGCTAAATAAACCGAAACCGAAATAAGCAGAGAGAAAATGACAGTAAACTGCAAAAAAAAACACTGTATACCTCCCGATCTGAAAAATGACGCAGCTAGGGCTACCGGAAACCTTTTCGCGTGAAACGAAAGGGGTTCCTCACTGAAACAGATGCTCCGAATGCAACAGAGCAGTCCTCTCGGCCCGAAAGCAGTCAGAAACAGCAGATCTAGGAAACGACAGCCGCATGCAGTTCTACCGGCTTCAGATTTGGATCACCAACGGACGCGGCCCTCAAATAGCTCTGATACCATGTAGGAATTTACAGGGTAAGTTCCACAGAAGAATACCAAAAGGGCACCGCTCACAACCAGATCTCAAATCAATACACCAGTATTTTTGACGTGGTTAAAACCCTCAGAGTGCAAGGAGGGAAACAGTCCACGGCCTGTCCCAACGTGGGTACAGACAATTTATTAATCAAAGAATGAAAATTTACATAAGCTTCTCTCATGCACGGATTACCCGAACAATGACCCTCCATGCGCTTTAAATAGAACTCATGGACCAATCGGGTGTCAAGCCACGGATCAAGTGTCGGTAATACCGAGGTGAGAGTGAACCGTCGGATCACTACATATCGTGACCGTCGGATTGTAAGTTACAAAATGTACAACGGTAAAGAAACACACTTTACCTAACTCTAACCTAACTCTATACTAGACCAAGTTGAACTTAACTATATCCTATGTGTCGGAATATCCTAACATCAAGCTCTATAAGGGAGTCCTAATTTCAGCAGCATCTACCCTTAGGAATGTTCAGCTTTCAACCTCCCTTGCCTCTGGCCCAATGCCTATATTTATAATGCTTTGGAGGAAGTTAAACAGGTCCACCATCAATGGGATAAGCCCCTCTTTCAAACGGATAGCTCCCCTCTTCATGGGATAAGTTCCTCTTTCATTGGGATGCATGAACCATCTAGAGGCGCTCAATCCACGTCAAACCATCTTCTAGAATGCTCTAGAATCGACCACAAGTAAGTTTTTTGAAGTAAAACTTGCACCTTTTGACTTTTACAGGGGTACGCACCCACCCCTTTACAGATAGAGCATACAAGTACGCAGGTATTATGTACTTGAGGTGCGGGCCCGCAGGTAAGAGTAAGAGAAAGTGCGGAACCAGAGTTATATTGATTTTTTAAAGGCTTTCTCTCTTTTTTGGAGTTTGACATGAGGAGCAGAGGTATAAGACTTGCCAAGGAGGACAGTATGGTTATTGATGGAGCCATACTGACTGCAAATAGTCATGGTGACAAATTTTAGTGTAACAACATGCATGCCTTTAGGGTCAAATAGAATTGATTTTTATTTCATATGATACTTCTATCCATTTGAATGATTTTTTTTTTCCAATATTGATAAAAAACCATCTTCTCATAAGGGAGTCAATTTTGAACTGGATCCCATGAAATATCCTTGCTTGATGCAAGCAGTGCACTTTTTTGTGTGGTATTCATCTGACCCACTCATAGATAATTATGATTTTATTTCAGATAATGAAGGATGGTGTAACATAAGTTTATCACTTTCATAAGCATACACCATTTGAATATTCATAACATCATCCGTACTACATGTCCATGTGCCACTCGTACTAATAGTGTAAAGAATTGGATCATTAGTGTAAGGATCCAAACATATCAAATCTACATATCTTGTATAGGACTCATTAATAACTTTGTAGATATTTATCTCTTCTAAATACTTTTCTCCTTTAAGTAGAACAACTATATGAAATATTGAAGCCTTTCCCCCAACAAAATGTATAAATGAGTGGCATTGAACTGGATAAGGTTTTCATGTATTGTTAAGTTAGACCTGGGCATCACTACTGCTGGACTCTAATTCATCATCACTCCAAGAATCATTTTTCAACAATTTTAGATAATCTCATTGACTTTTGTCCTTGTATGGCTAATTTCTGCTTCATCTGTCATTGTTTTTCTCATCTACATCTTCTTTAGCAAGTATTCAAAATGCTTCTTCCACAACGTTTGGAGGAAATGACTTTCATTCTTTATGTAGCAATGGATTAGAGTTTGTAATAAACATGATTGATTCTACAAAATGATGTAATATGCAGTAATGACAATATGCCCAAATGGGCTACACATGTTACACATGAGATCTCTGAATTGGAAACCAACGGTCGGGAAAGAAATACATTTCTTTACGTGTGATATAAATGATACGCTAACCCTTAATATAATTTTCGATTTCATTTCTCCTTGCATCAGATACAATTTCTACATAAAATAGTTTGAAACTTGAAAGTTCTTTGCAACAAAATATAGCCAACATGGTTAGGAAAAACATGCATAATGGAAATTTAAAAAGAAATGTAACATAGATTTTTCAGTGGTTTTATTCAACAAAGATGGATTAAGGTCACAATAATCTTGAATACAAGCATATATAGAACAAAAATCATGATTTTGAAAATAAATTTAAATGTATCTTACGAATAATTTCCATCATCTTGCAACCCCTTTTGGTTTGATCTAGAATCACATCCAATATTAAATCAATTTATGGCCAGGTATGTTCATAGGAGGTAAAACAAGGCAGATGACCTAGAGAATCTAATATGGTTTGATAAATTGTTTTGAGTCCTAAAATATTTTTTCATAAAATATAGCCATCCCGGTTAGGAAAAAAAATGAAGAATGGAAATAAGAAAAGAAATGTAAGAAAGATTTTCTAGAAGTTTTGTTCAACAAACTTGGATAAAGGTCACAAGAATATGAAATAAAATTATATATAAAACAAATAAATATTAGCCTACAAATAAATTTAAATGTCTCTTACCAACAACTACCATCAACTTGCAATCCCTTCGGTTTAGATCTAGATTCATATCTGATATGGTTTGATTTGTAATGTTGTCCTAAATTCAACTAAGGAGATCGTGAGTGTGGTCATGAAGGCAAGACAAGAGAAGAGAAGACTAATGACCGAAGTTCACTTGGGTAAGTCGAAGTCGGTGGAAAAGTAACCCACTAAATGAAAATGAAAATTTGTTAGCTAACCTCATGTCATTATGCGTGAAAACCACACCAATTAACCCAACGTTGTAAATCGTGTAGCTGGGAAATATATCTGGTGGGATGATGAGTTTGACTAATTTGGAGATTAACACCCATAATTACAAATATTTTTCTTATTTAGGATACATTTAAGGTTGGTTAGATTCTTATGAAATCCATCCTCACTTTCTGTACCTATCAAAAAATAGTGCCTGGGAAAACAAGAACTATGGTCATCATATCCTTCCTCATCTAATTTTCTCTTTGATCATCATTTGTTACCAATCAATGGCATAAAATTCTCTAAAATACAAGAAAGAGAAAATGCATATTATCTACAACCTAATCCATCCACAAGATGTCCAAAATGTTTAGGGATCTAAATAAAACCTAATAACAAGTTAACAACATTTGTTAGATCCTAAATAGTACTTGTAATCTCCATCCAATTTTGTAGATCCAAATTTGTCATTTCCAAGAAGATAAATTCCTTTGAAATCTACGAGTATCACCATTATTCTAAGAAATGGAGAGAACGTCAATGAATGTTCAAAAGAACATAATAACACAACATGAAGCCTTTGTGTGAGATAAGGAATTGTAAGTATATTTAAACAAAATTACTTTGCTACACTTTAACTCCAAAATCATAACCTTTGAGATAATTTGTTTGATTTGATATAGACAAGACACTTTCACATAAATGCAATAGCATAGAATGGAAAGGATGAAGGACCATGGTTATAGCACTTGCAGTAAAGATGAAATCTCATCTATCTATACAAATTACTTGTTTTCCTATTCATTGCAATATTGCATGTCATAATGTATTTACAAACTAAATAATAAAGGCCATTATTTGTATTTTCCATCTAGTTCATTAGATTCCATACAACAAGACTTCCATCACCCATGAAATCTTTAAAAAAGTTATTTGAACTGTTTATGTTAGTTAGGGAAAGCATTAAACACAATGCTAGTGCAATAGCCAAAGTTGTTGCACCTTTCACATTGGAAGATACAAATATATATTTGGCTAGAGTAAAGGAGGAAATTGAAAACAATTTATGAGCTTGCTAAACCCATCTGATATGCACAGAAGCAAATCCAACTAACAGTTAGAATTTTTTTCCTTTGGATTTTGTACATCCGAAAAATTAGTAGCTCCAATAGTCATTGATCTTGTCAAGATTTTGATTTCCTTGAAGGAAAATATACTAAGATAAATGATGAACTTCTCTGTGTTTCCTCCCATATGTGAAAATAAGTAGTGAGTTCAATCCTTTCTTTGATTGCTTCATGAAGGAATTTTTTTTGTCCCTAGTTTCTTTGTTGAATACAATATGATCCACGTGCCATCTATATGAACACTTGTTGTAGAGTCACTACTTCAAATCAATTCCATCATATATGTTCAATGCACTGGTGAATCAAGACAGAAATTCACTGGATTTGAGAAATCTGCACACCAAGTAACCAAAATCCTCAAAATTACAAGTTGCAACAGAAGAAAATAGAGCATCGTTATTTGAAACAAGAGCTTGAACAAGCATACTTTTGAAGGATACATTATTTCCATAATTAGAAGATTTTATATCATGCAGATTTGGTTATGGTGAAGGAGTGCTTGTGAAAGTGAGTCGTGACAATGATTCATTCCTATGTTGTATTCGACAATGATTAGAAAATTTATGAGGTTTTGGCTAAATAATGCAATAGGTATAACTGGATTTGAAAATTATGGAGGACCCAAAATTTTAAGTATACAAGGAGAAATTTTTGGGGTTTGTTGTAGCCACTTCAACAATTATTAAACCATTGGTAGAGTCCAAAATCTCTCACTTCTTCCTTGCAAAATATGGAGTCTTAATGGGGATGTGAGGAACTAATGAATGGACACTATGGGTATTGATTTGAGATACTTTACCATTTATAGATGTGCCATCACTCTATCTCATAATTAAGTCTTGTTAATATTTACACACCAAACCAAGAGTTAACATGCATTACTATTTAACAATGACATAGATAACATGATAGAGGGTTTATAATATTTAGAACTTAAAATGAGTTTCTCGTGTTGCTCCATTTCCATTAGGTGTCCACAACCACGATTAAGTAAATAAATAATTGTAAGAGTTTCTTCACTACCAAAGAGCATTGACTGCCTCGATGAAGTTTCTTGTGTCACCTCTCTGTGTAGGGACCCTTTCTCATGCCTTTACCGCTTTTTTTTTCA
Source organism: Pinus tabuliformis (assembly GCA_031772625.1). Classification (NCBI taxonomy): domain Eukaryota; kingdom Viridiplantae; phylum Streptophyta; class Pinopsida; order Pinales; family Pinaceae; genus Pinus; species Pinus tabuliformis. The sequence continues at coordinate 862,148,565 of CM062812.1, forward strand.
TTACATGCAATTTTGCATTATTTATTAGCTATTTTGTTCTAGGGTGGATGAGGGATCCTAACTTATTTTACGAGTAGATAATTTGTTCCTTGTTCTGTAAAAATGGAATATTTTCTAACTTAGGTTTTCCCTCTTTCCATTTCTCCATATCACATCTCCAACTCATTGGTGGACACTAAAATGCACAAAATCAAACATTCAAAACCAAAATTCAAATATATTTTAGGTTGTATATATATATCTATATATATTTTTTTTTTTTCCACTGGAAAAATCCGTAATATTTCATTATAAATATGAAAGATTACATATGTAGATGCTTTGAAGCATATGCCAACTGTTCTGTACATTTTCACAAAAAATTTGCATGTCTGTGTTGTATATCTGTCTGTTACATTTTCAAAAATTGTGCAAAATTGGTGCCATTTTTGGCAATCCTCAGTCTATTTCAAATTATATCATGTTGTGCAGTCAAATCCTCATAAAACTGTTTTGTTATGTCGCCTGTTGACCCGCAGTAGGATATGTCGGGTCTATATATGGCCGATGGTAGTATTTCTGCTCCTGCTGATCCAAAAATTCAGTGATTTCCCATAACCCATTCTCCATCACCGCGGCCTCCTTGGAAAGCTTGTCAGCAGTCTGGTTATGTTCTCTGTATATATGAGAGATGTGAAAAAAGTTAAAAGCATCCTTTAGTATAAATACTTCATCAAGCAATACATTTAGAGTGTGTGAGTGACATGTGGTATCTCTATTGACCCAGTTAATAACAATCTGAGAATCGCCAAATATGTTGATGCTGGTGCATTGGTGACTGAGTGCAAAATGTAACAGATGTCGGAGAGAAATGAGCTCAGAATAATTGTTTGTGCCAGCCCTAATCCTACTTTGATATGAAAGAAGTGCCTCAAGGATATGTGTAAAATGATACCCCCTCCGCAGCCATTTTCGTTTGCAGCCCCGTCGAAATAAGCCCATGGCGAGCCCATGTCGATATTGGGAGGAGGGGTCGGCCGTCGCTGTTTTGTGGGAGGAGGATTTGGTAATTCGTTGTATGCTGAGATGATGCCATCTTCAACGAGAGGCCACCTAGCCTCCCATCCATCAAATATCATTCTATTTCTGGACTTCCAAATAGACCAGTTAACAATGATAGGGAGGTTTACAATTTTCGAGCCACTGTGTTTGTTCCCCCAATCTATCCAAGCGCTGATAAGGTCTATACCAGACCAGTCTCCCGAGTACTGTATGTGAAATTTGATATTATGCCATATTTGTATAACAATGGGGCATCTTAAGAATAAGTGTTCAGTGGTCTCTGTGTCTGCTTTGCACAGCACACAACGCGAGGGTCCCGATACTGCCCTACACTTGAGGTATTCATCAGTGGGAATGCGATTGCGGAGGACACACCAAGAAAATAATTTGGATCTGGGCGATGCAGTTAACTTCCATATCTGGTGCCACCATCTGTCTAGCACTTCCGGCTTTCTGTGGTTAATGATGAGTTTATATCCTTCACGAGGAGAGTAAATCCCACTATCAGCAATCTGCCAGATGAGTTCATCCGGCCCTTCCACAATTCTGATATGGGATTCAGAGAGGGCATCGCAATATTCTTTCCAGGGTTCGTGCCATCTGATCGGGATATCTAATTGAGTGCCAGATTTCCAAGCCTTGTGTAGTATGTCAGAGCCCTCAGGATCAGCAATCTGTGCAAGCACCCTGATGCCACGGGAGTTTAGGAGGGCAATCAGATCTGGTGGGAGCCTGTGTCTGCCTCCGCATCCGCTCCATGGGTCCATACCTATGCGAGCTCTGTTTCTACTTCTGATGCGCCACACGATATTGCTTCTGAGAAGGGGGAGGGAGTGTAGGAGGGCTTTCCATATGGAAGAGATGCCTGTTCTGTTCCAGTTTGGAAGTCTAGCCCAATCGATGATGTCGAGAGGCCAGATGTACTTATGGTATGCTATGTCAGTCCATAGACTGTGGGAAGTCAGCAGTGCCCAACCCATCTTTGCAGCAAGAGCTTTTGCAAAGGATGCCAGGTCCTTTAATCCCCATCCCCCCCATTTCTTGGGGAGAGCAATCTTGCTCCAGGAGATCCAAGCAAAGGTTCGCTTCTCTTCCTTTCCAGCCCACAAGTATCTGTTGCATAGTCTCTGAATCTTTGAGAGGATGTTCCGGGGGATCCATGCTAATGCCATCCAAAATACAGGGGTCGCTTCCAGCACTGATTTGATCAGAGTTAACCTTCCCGCTCTGGAGAGGTATCTGAAGTACCAACATGATATTTTCTTTTCAATCTTGGTGACAAGCCACACCCAGTCAGCAATTTTTTGATTTGTAGGCTTTAGCCAATATCCAAGGTATTTAAGACCTCGATCCAGAGGCTGAGTGATAAATGGAAAAGCCTGCATAGCCGAATATGATTCAGCTACAGAAGTACCTACCAAAGTGATGGAGGACTTCTCCTGATTTACCACCATTCCCGTGGCATGAGAAAATAGTTTAAGGATTCTGTTGAAGGATGAGGTGTCCCGGATACTTCCATCAAGGAGAATAAGGACATCGTCCACGAACAGAAGGTGTGTTAGAAAACATGCTTCTGAGATCTTTAAGCCTCGGATAGTTCCCTCCCTTTTTGCAGAAATGATGAGTCGACTGAGCGCTTCTGTTACCAATAGGAATAAGAGGGGGGAAAGGGGGCATCCCTGACAGAGTCCCCTCTCTGAGTGGAAGAAATGGGATGCAGCGCCGTTAATCAGAATACTATAAGTTGGTGAAGTAATGCATACCATAATCCAAGTGATAAGCTGATGCGGGAAGCCCAGATGGATGAGAATCATCTTGATGTAAAGCCAGCTGACTCTATCAAAAGCCTTAGAGAGATCAATTTTGAGAAGAATGCTCTTGAGGTGCTTAGTCCAAATAGAGTGAATGGCTTCCTGTGCAGAGCCAATGGCTTCATGAATCTGCCTGTTTTCCAAGAAAGCGAATTGCTGTGGAGCGATGTGTTTGGATAAAATGGGTCTGATCCTATTTGCAATGATCTTGGATATGATCTTATAGAGAACATTGCATAGCGAAATGGGACGAAAATCAGCGAAGGATGATGGAGAGTCTGATTTAGGTATGAGAGCAATGAAGGTGGTATTAATAGCATGATAGATCTGACCAGAGGTTCTGCTCTCTTCCACCACCTTCAAGATGTCTTCTCCAATGATGTCATAAAAGGCCAGATAGAATTCAATGGTCCATCCATCGGGGCCAGGACTCTTTTCCTTCTGAAACCATTTTATGGTGTTCTCCAATTCGATCATGGTGACCGGTGCATTAAGATCCTCCAAGTCTTCATTGTTAACAAACCTCGGGAAATGGGATGCTACGCGGATGATCTCAGCAAGGTTGGTTCCCTCAGGGCATTTGAAGATACCCTTGAAATAGGAAGTGCCTAGACTGGAGAGCTTGTTGAAGGAGTCTGCCAGACCGCCATCAGGATAGGGTAGGTTCCAAATGGTATTTGCCACTCTCCTCCCATTTGCAAAATTATGAAAAAATCTGGAGTTTTCATCCCCTGCCTTGAGCCAAGTAGCTCTACTTCTCAACCTGATCGATTCCTCTCTGAGCTTGAGTATATTGTGCTTCTGCTTCTCTAGTTCGACCAGCCTGTGTTTGCTTTCCACAGAGATAAAGCCCAGGTTTTGTTCATCCAGCAGAGCGTGAATGTCTGCTTCTATCGAGATGAGCAGTTCATCTTCCTTGGCTTTTTTCATCTTTGCCCATTCAATCACAATATGTTTAAGTTCCGTCAGATTTTTGACAAAACCCCTAGCCAAAGAGGGTTCCCTGCTAATAGGGTGTGCTGCCCAAAAGTCCGTGACCAGTTTAGAGAACCCAGGGTCCTGCAACCATAGATGGTTGAATTTGAAAGGGGCTTTTGGTTTAGGGTGAGGACCCATAATTTCCATCAGGATGGGAGAGTGATCCGAAATTCCCCCAGTACTCACCCACTGCTTATAATGATGGAGATGGCGAAGCAGTGGTCCTTTGATCAAAAAACGATCAAGTCTACGAGCCAAAGCTGCTGGCCCGATCCTTCGATTTCTCCATGTGGGAAGAGGGTGATTCATGGGGATGTCGATGAGATCATGTTGATCGAGCAGGTTCCTCATGAAGTCTGATATGGGGTCTGCTTGTGCTGATGAGCCCCATGATTCACCATATCCCAAGGAGAAATGTAGGTCTCCTCCAATGATCAGGTTTTCCTCTTGCATCAATGATCGATCGAGGAGGGTGCGCCAAAATCCTTCTCTCTGCTGACAGGGTCCATAGATGTTGATGATACGCAGTGACAGCCCAAGGTCTTTGGAAAAAATGTCAGCACCCAAATATCCTGGCCCTCCCCATGAAGAGTCCAGTCTGATGGAGTAAGGATTGAGTCCAATGGCCATTCCACCCGAACAGCCCATAGCATCCAGCCCAATGTACTGCCACTTTGGCGCAATCGATTTTAGGGCAAGAGATATAGATTCTGCAGAACCCAAAGTCTCTTGAAGGAATATGATGTCTGGTAATTCGACCTGAAAAAGTCGTTTTAGGGCTAGTTTTTGGGGGAGCTAGCTAAACCCCTGCAGTTAAAGGATAGGCACTTCATGGGGGACCCCGCTGTAGGGGTTTTGTAGCTCTAAGGGCCCCGACAATGGTGGATTGACGTCCCGAAGCAACTTCAGCCCCAGCACGCCGAATGGCTTTGTTCAAATTTGATTTTCGTCCCCTGGATGAGGTGTGACCAGGATCAGGGGGAATAATGCTCAGCCCCGAGGTACCATCAGAGACAGATTGAGAGGGTCGGGGCCGGAGAGAATAATGGTGTGGCGGATTTGATTCAGGGAGAGGCACTATAGGGCGAGATGGGGATGAGGAATGATCAAGGGTAAGGGAAGGAGGGATTGTAGCAGAAGTAGGAGGGGGCGGCGGGATAGAGCACTGAGCCTTTGATACAGAGATAGAATTAATGCAATCAGATGATAGGGAAAGAGTATGAGATGAAGGAGATAGATCAGTACCCGATTTCTGAATTGCTGCAGCTGCTGCCCTTGTTCTTGTCATGGGAGGAGTGGATGTGCCCTCAGTAGTAGACGGAGGATGATGAAGCGCTCCATGTGGAGTTGATGTAACCATCTGAGGCGGGGAGATCTGAGGCGCAGTTCTTCGAGGAACAATAGGAGTATATTTAGGAGGGCTGTTCTCACGTTTATTGAGAGGGCAATCCTTATAGAGATGCCCTACCTGGTGACACCGGTTGCACCGAAATGGAACACCCTCATAATCCAGTATCTGAATGCACTTGTGCCTTCCCCATTGCAGGGTGATGTCCTCCTCTAATCCTTCCCTGGTGTCAAGATGTACCAGGATGCGCGCCATGGTTCTTCTCCGAGTATCTACATAAGAGCGATCGTGATCCAAGTATGTCCCCAGGGCGTTTCCAATTTTGATGAAGGCCTCCTCATTCCAATATTGCTGGGGGAGTCCAGGTAACCTTACCCACAGAGGTCCAGCAGCGATCTGCTCCCTTTCAGGATCAAATAAAGGGGTCCATCGCTTCATGAGTATGGGAGCTGTCTCAATGTGCCAATAGTTCTCAAGTACAATGTTCATATGATCTTCCTTAGCGAATTGGAGGGTGAACCATCCCCGGGGGAGTACCTCAACCTCAGGGAGTTGAGGGAGAAGGGAGCCCCAGATTTCCTTAACCCATCGAAGCAAGCGGTCCGCCGAGAATGTGCGTCCTCGCACGTGACCCACCAAGACGGTGCAAGCGAGCACCATAGTTTCCTCGAAACTTGTCGAATTCCCGAAAGTGACTGTGGTTTCCTTCCTGATAGCCCTAACACATCTTGCCTTCTGCTTCTTTGTTCTCGGGGCGGATGGATGATCTGAAAGAGGGTTTGAATTGCCCGCCGAGGAAGGCCCTGGAGCACATGAATTTACCACGGGAGTACCGAAACATCCTGAGGGCTTGGACCCTTTTGACGCGGAGGGGGTAGCCGGGTTCAACTGCGGGGGCACATGAACCCTAGGTTCCGAGAGCAAGGAAGGTAAAACAATCGGTGTGGGAGGGATATCTTCGAGAGTCAGAGCCTCGGGGTATGAAGATGCGAGCAAGAAGGCGGTCCCGGGAGATAGCGGCGGAGCCTCGAGATCCCGTTCCGGTGAGGCAATAGACGTCAGGTTAACCCTAGTCAGAAGGTCATTTGTAGGATTAGATGCGAAAACCGAAGATGTGAAAATGGGTTCGGTGACCACTGACTGTCCAGATAGCGGATCCTCGGAATAGTCCATGAGGTCCGTTACCGGAAAGTCCTCCATGCCGTCCGAGTTCATAACTGCTCCCCAACACAATAGATGTTGCCAACAAATAAATCGAATTTGCAATAAACCCTCATATATATATATATATATATATATATATATATATATATATATATATATATATATATATATATATATATATATATATATATATAGATATAGATATAGATATATATATATACACCTTATGAACTTATCAAAGCTCACATGAGTATTGACTTGTATTTCCCTCATTAAAATGTTAGACTCATGAGTAAAAAAAAAAAACCTAGCACACAATTCCATACCAAGCTCTATAGGTTATTTCCTCTTGGAGTGACTATCACCACCACACATAACCACTTATTAGGATTTTAGCATTTAGTTAAGGTTCGTAAGGGAACAATTTTATGGCTTTATTTATGTAATATAGGCTTGAAGAGAATGATTTATGCAAGGAAACAAGGTTAAAAACAATGCATTCGAAGGAGAGAAAAATTGAATGCAATGAAAATAAAACAAAATTCATCAAAACAATGCTAATCAAAATAAATAAAAGAAAAACGCAATGAATCTAACTACAATAAAGGGAAAACTAAAATTGCATGCAAAATAAAACAAAGTGAAATGAATGATACTAGCTATGAAAGCAAATTAGGCATGCAAAACTATTATAGTAAGCAAGAAAACTAAAAATAGTCCTAAAACTAATCTAAATCAAAAGGAGATCAAGATCATGTGAAATTGAACTTCCAGTGGAGCCATTCGAGTTTCTCCTAACCTGTAAAAATAAATATATCATCAATCAATACTAATATAAAGCAATGTGCAAACATATAGATATTTACCTTTGTAACATGGACAAGAGAGAGAAGGTCCTACTTATTTATAGAAGAGTGTGCCATAATGATTCTTCTAACTAAAACAAAATACAAAATGATCAACTTGGAAACCTTGGAAACCCTTCAAAGATGAGAATTCACTCACTAAAATAGTGCTATGAAGAAAATATTGTGGAAATTCTCAACATGACCTAGTTCAGGTGTCTTATCAACATATTGAGGTCTTGACATAAGCATCAACAAGAGGTAAAGTACCACATTCTCTTGACAAGTATTTAAACCTTTAAACGTTTTACAATTGAATTTTGGTGGCTTGGTAAGATCAACGGATGTATGTGGATTGTTGTCATTTGATATATGGGCAAGATCATTATTAACTAGATGAACATTTTTAGACCCATTTGTTAGATTATACTTTTTTATTTTTCTTGGATGATCATTTACAGCACAAGATTCTTCATTGATAATAATTTGAGATGAATCAATAGGAAGGATTTCATGTGCAGGCTAAGCTGTAGAATTTTCTTCTTCCCATGCAGAGGATTATACACCAAAAGAGAGAGGAGTAGTTTCATTATTTTCCTCTTCCATACATAAGATATTACTTGTATCTTGATTAGAATCTAGCCTAGTAGAGTGAGAATCAAGAGGATTTAAATTAATTTTGGTGTAGCCGATTCATTAAACAAGTGTGGATACAAGGAGTAATGAGTTAACGATGAAAGAAGATGGAAATAATCTCTTGAAGAAGCATCAATTCCCATCATGTCTGATTTCAATTCTTGATTTTTCACATTTGTGATTTCTTGAGGGATTTTGCAACATGTATGTTATTCTCTGTGGAACTATTGGAACATTGTATGTTATCAAAGACAATGTCTCGCTTATTGCTGGGAGGTTAAGATAAGAGCATATCATGATAAAATTCATGGATGGTTTCTAACAAAGGATTAATATGCTCATCTTGAATCTCATCAACATGATAATGAAGAGATATTTTACCAATTTCTTTTTCATGTTGTCCCACTTCTGAGGAATTTATCGCAGTGTTTGAAATAAGACAACTTTTCTCTTCTTCATTTAAATTTTTTTCATTAGCTAGTTCATTAATAAATTAGATTTTTCTATTTACACAAGAGATCATTTCATTGTGTTATAAAAATGGAGGAGGGTGATATATATTGGAACTGACAATTTCCCTTTTGAGGCCTCAAATTTCCCTTGGATCACATCTGAAAAAAGAGGCAAAAGTTGGAATGATAAAACTAGGGGTAGTATTTTTCTCATTGGTAAATTGGAAAATGTTAGAATCATCTTGTAAATAATTGTCAATACTTAATTCATATTTATATTGTTCCACAGAAAGGTAAACCAATCATCCAAAATTTTCATGCAAATAATACCAATCCACATCTCTTTCATGAAATATATAACAAAGATTAAGAAATATATTTGCCAAAATTTCCAATGACTCATCCAATTTCATTCTCATATCATTGATCATTTCAAATAATTTCTTAGAACTATACCTTTCAGAAGCATATTGAAACTCATCAACGAATTATTCCAATGAACGGATAGATGTGGGTGGCAATGTTTAACACCATGCTTTGACATGATCTTCAATAGTGAGAGTGGAAATATTGCATATGATATCATCATGACACATTACTAGAAACACAAGCTTCAAGAAAATAAAGGATATGTTTAGACACATAAATCTCACCCTCACAATCAAACTTACCCTTTAAAAAGAGATTAACTATCTTGAAAAGGAATGTGATATATAATCTTCCTAAGAAACAACCCCAAATAGGGATTTGGGAAGGAGCCATTTCAAGATAAAATTTAAGATGTGAGCTCCAAAAGGTTAGCTTCTCATCTAGCCCTCCTAGCACCTAAAATTTTGATGGTGAAATTCACTTCTAATGGCTATAAGGGAATATCCCTGATATAAAATCCTAGTTATACCTAACATAGTTTGGGATAGGAGTCCTATTTGGTATGTGGCCCCAACCACAACCATGTTTGTTAGCTTTTTCTTTGGCTTCGAGTCAAGAGATGTTAATGAGGGAATGTGTGAAATACAGAAGCTATGAGTATGAATCAGCTAATAGATGATAGACATGGAACTAAAAATACGAGAATATAATAACACAAAAATAAGACCAAGTACATATTAAGAGGATTTAGTTAGATAAAACCATCTAAGTTATACAAGAGTAAAAGAGAACTAGAAACTAATTGCAAAGTAGTTCACAACTAATAACTAGTGTAAATAATAGAATAAAATAGAAGAGATCCATTATAAATAATATGAGTCATAAGCTACAAATTAGTTCATCAACATATAATTTATGTGAAAAAAAACATGCACATATAATAGAAGTATTGGATAACCATTACAACCATCATGAAAGTGCAATAGATTTTTTCCAAAGGTTAAGATCTTCTCATTGATAATGTTGAAAAGCGAAGTACATGTATCATATGTCCATCAAAATCCAATAGTGGAAGGCAATTTTCTTATATCATCTCGAAAATAAGTCTTCTAGCCTCACTACAACTTAATCTATAAAACACCAAGAGAAAGAGTGCTCCCAACAATGTTAGTGCCAAATTCTAACTGAATGCTAAAATCCCTTAGTATAGAGACATGCGAATATATTTATACAAATGGATAGGCCAATCTTCACCTTCCCCGTAACTATTCAACTACCTCATGACCTATTGCACTCGTAATGACTTGTACATGAATCCTAGCATTTACCAATTTTCATAATTATTACAATATTTAGAACATGATTAAAGAGAAATCGTGATGTTTCCAAGTGGGCTTAGATTCAAACTTCTATTGTTCTTGGAGAAACAAAGATTGTTGTTGGTAATTTTGAGATGACTATTGTGGTTTTATTGCAAAATCATGGAAACTTGTATGGGCTGCTAAACAAGGATCGTGCCATAAAAGTGTTGTAATCGAAGTCCACTTTCATGCTATTTCACTATTTGTTGAGTATATTGAACTTTGACCAGCACCAAAATTCCACAGCTTAGCTGACACGATGCAATACATAGTATATTTCTATGCACTATGGGCAACCATATGGATTCCATTACATAAATAGGTCGAGACAAGACACAAAAAAGTTGATACCAATGTGTAGTTCAGGTTCTAGGTTTAGTATCCAACCACCATTGTACATCACTTCCATTGAATAAAAAATTAAACCAACATGCTAGGCCATGAACTTGAGATCCCACAAATGTCGTGAATTTCAAGGGAATGTTAATTTCATCGAAATCTTTTCCTTGACCTTAGTAGACTAAATTGTGTGAGAGATATCCACCAAAAAGATTGATTCAAAAATATCTCCAACGGGCTAGAGGAAATAGTATTGGAATGTAGAGCCATGAAATGGTCTAAAATCAACACCACAATAATTTTTTGTTGCGAAACAAAGCCTTGTCTACATTTCTAGCATCCTTCCATTGAGAAATACTATTCCCTCATAGAAATGTTGCTTAAGTAACTACTATTAGAGTTTAAAAGAGCAATAATAACCTTTGTCGACATAAGTCACATTGATTTCTATTTCCATGTGAGGTAATTTTGATGGTTATGGTTAATCATGGAAAAATTGAGAATATATTAGATATTCAAGCTATAGGTATTTTTATGGCTTGAATTTTGTCTAGTTGTTATTTTTTTTTCCATTCCTCGTCCTATATTTTCCCTCTTATAGATGAATTGGGGCTCCTAGGCTATTTTCATATTCAATTTATGGTTATATCCCTACATTTAAGCTCACCCCCTCTTTTGGTCCCTAGGCTCCTTGGCCTCTCCTATGAGTCTAGTCTCTATCTAGGCTATTTCCGCTTGGACTTTTTAACTCCCTTTATGTTTTTCCTTCAACCTTCCCCTCCATGTCTCTTCACCTTGCTTTAGTTTCATCCTCCTTCACCTTGTATTTATATCCCCTATCAATTTTCAACTCTATCCGTCCTCTAGCCTTATTTCTCCCCTCTAGATAACTTTCAAAATTCCATAGTAATCCTAGTGTGAGGTGTGGCACAAATTACTATCGGCTGTTGGGGGGGGATCTTAAGCCTAATAAAGAGAAAAGATATTTACTTCTTATTTTCATGACCGTACTATACCTCAAATCAAGAAAACAATTTCTCTAGTTGAATGAGAAATTACATATGAATGTCAGTGCCTAATAGATTATGAACTATTAGCTAAGGTGGAAGATTGGGTTCTAGACATTGAACACTATCAAATCCACTTCAACTAGTATTTGCACACTATTAACCTTTATTGGAATTTAAAAGTGGTATTGGGAAGGGTATTGATGGATAGGAAGAAATATTGGGAAGAAATCCTCCTTCATTTGGATGAGATTCAAGTCCTCTCATGCTCCATGGATTGTAGATTTAGAAAAATTTAAGCTCACCTTGGTCTATATCATACTCTAAGCTTCTCTTTGGAAGGCACAAAGGACACCATCCTAGTTCAAGAATTTGAATTTGTCAAGTCCTAAATTTTCTCTTGGATAGCTAGTTTTTCATTCCTTAGAATTAATTTTTTATTTTATTTTAGCTATGTATGGCCATGGTGACCCAATTTTTGTTACTATTTTTCTTTTGTTTTGCATCCAAATCATTATATGGTTATCATGGAAACTGCAATTCTATATCTAGTTTTCTTTCCCTAGTAGCAGTCCAACAAATTATCTTATGAAGTTGATATATTGTTTTGTTTACAGGAATGAAAATCTAAAGCCACACACAAAAAAAACAAATTGTTCTATGTTTTTTTGCTTATTGCTATAATTTGTTGACATAATTTTTGGCAAGATTACAATTTTTTACTGTCTAAATTACATTTTTGAATTTATAAATGGATTCAATGCCATTTAAATCCCCTAGGACACTTTATATATATAGACTCTAAAACTTAAAACTTTAATTTTGTGAAATTATTATTATATTTCACCTAAAAATTATTGGAAAATTTACCTAGAAAAAGGTAGAAATAGAGAACATTTAGACTACACTAAATAAAATAAATAAGCAATAAGAAATTAATAAAATATAAACGAATAAAGAACACATTAAAAGAGATAATATGGGGTGAACACAAGGGATTGAAAGAGGCCCACGTGTCTAATCCCTCTACCTACTCATAATAATAAACTAAAATTAAACCAAACCATTGATCAAACCCTCCCCTAATTTGTTTTCTTCCTCATTCTACTCAACCAAACCCTCCCCACATGTAGTTGCTTAGGCATGTCCCATCGGTCTATGGATGGCCTCTATAACAACCCCGAGTTAAAAGTTCATGTAATAAAGGTTAATGAAGGCAAAATAAGACCAAGGTCATGGGCACATATTCCAAATCGAATGTTGGGGAAAGCACTATAGTGGGCATCACGTTTGGTTTATTTATGGTTAAGGAAATTGGCAAAGTCAAAGAGACATTTATTTATGAAAATAATGGAAAATAGGAGAAAATGAAGGCTAGCAAAAAAGGTGGCTCAGATCTCAGGATTGTAGGCACAAAATTGAGGATATAGAGTCATCATTGCATGGAGCAAGGCTTGTGAGTGAGGTTGGAGGCTTACAACTGCATGCAAAGTGTTTCAGGGGTGTGGTTATTCATCTAGCTAAGAGAAAAAGTATTCGAGCTCGGGGATTGGTTAGATGGGGTGGTTTTTCAGTCTTTGAGTGATCTTTAGTCCTTGTAGGATGTTAGTTTGTAGGCTCGACTTCATTAACTTGAACTAGGAGGTTGGGTCATTTCATAGTAGAACTTCACCCCACATTTACTTGGAGGGATTGTAAATGCATGTAAATGTGGGGTGGGCATGTTATAAATTTTTGTCAAAGCTTCTAGGTTCACACACTTGTACTGGATGGGTGGGATGTGATTTTTATTCATGCATGTCAGTCATATGAATGCATTGTAGTGGCTATGGTTGTCATGTATCTCATTGATGTTATAGTGCATGATATCGATACGTTGATATGCTGATGTAATTATATATATACACGTATATCGTGCTAATATGGATTTATTTAAGCAGTCGAGATAACCTTGCTTGAACTTCACTAAGGTATGTTGATTACTTTTATATTTCTTTTATCTTACATGGTATGTTTACAAGAATAAGAGGATTAGATATGACAAGAAAAATGGTGGATTATAGTTCACGTTACTATCCTTATCGATTAGCTGAGCACCATGGGGAAGAGTGTTAGACTAACATTACATATACCTTGAGAAGTATAAAGGAAAAAATCAAAAGTTACAATACAAATAATAACAGGATAGCTCAGTCATAGGAAAGGCTTACGAGGGCTCAGGAAAAGCAAGCTGAGGTTAATGCGATCATCCTTCATAGTTTATTAGATTTGTAGAGACATGGATAAGTAAGGACCAGTTATGGATAGGAGGAAACATAAAATGTGACATATGGTAGCAGGTATCAATCAAGGGAGAGGACGGATAGGGATGACACAGTCAGAGGTGGAAAATGGATTAATACACCTGACAGGAGAGGTAGTGGTTATGGGTTCTATTCTAGTTTTGGTTCAGATAGACATCATGGTCATCATATTATCATCCTTATAGGAGGAGTGAGAGGGGATACTTGCCAAATGAGTTCAGGAAAGCCAAAACTCCCACATTTGATAGAGATTTGAAGAAAATGGAAGATGCAAAAGCATAGTTTCTTGGGATGAAGAAGTTCTTTGAGCTGTAGGATTATACACAGAACATGAAAACCGAGATATCTATTTTCAATCTCAAGGGAAAGGAAAACATTTGGTGGGAAGATGTGAAGCCTGTCAGAGGCATCATGACATAGGAGTTGAGTTGGCATGAGTTCAAAATACTCTTAAGGAAGAAGTACTTATCATAGAGATACTATGATGGCAAGGCTAAGGAGTTCTATGATTTGAGGATGGGGTCTGTGATATATGAAGATTACACAACCAAGTTTTTGGAGTAGTTGAGGTATGTGCCTTATTTTAAGAATGAGAAGATGAAGGTTCAAATATTCATGAGTAGACTTCCATTAGAATTCAAGGATCAGATTGAGTGTGATGAGCCTCGGTCATTTGAGGAAGTTATTGGGAAGTTGAAGCATTGTTATGAGTAGTGGAAGCAAAATACTAAGCATGACTAGAAATTCCATGAAAAGACCAAAGGAAAATGGCCTCTAATGCAGGGAAGACCTCAAGCGGCTAGTGAGAAAGAAAATGTGGCTCCTTATGTGAAGTTTAGTACAATGAAGAAGGGACATGGATCTTAGCCTCGAGAGCAGCAGAATAAAGGTAGTAGCAAGGAACTGTTGTAATGTTGGATTTGTTGAAAATATCATCGCATGAAGGAGTGCTCATTGTATCAGGGTTGTATACCTCAGATCTATAGTGCTCAGGAGCCAAAGATAGTTGGAGATGTTACACTAGTAAAAAATGAGAGATTAGTGACTACGTGACTAAAAACGTTAGTCACCACAATTATTTCAAGTGAATTACTACTAAATGTGAGTAACTTTAAATGACCCAACTAAAAATGACTAACTTAAACAACTAATTTAGTATAGGGATAAAATATACGACTAGATAATAAGTGACCTAACTAAAAGCAACTAACTTAAATGACTAATTTAGTTGAGGACAAAAATATATGACTAGATAATAAGTGACAAAATTATAAATTATTAACATAAATGACTACTATAGTCCAAGAATAAAAATATGACCCACTAACAAACACAAGTGTATGAATTAATCGTTTATGCTAGTCATTTTTAATTACGTCACTTTGAAGTGGAAAATTGCAATTTTGATAAGTGTGTGTTACATTTCACTAAATTTTAACATTGCATTCCTAGCAACCATGTAGAGTATACACAAAATGGGGTTGAGCGATAGCAGGAATTGCCCTCAAACCTCTATGAATCCACTGTAGCCACATGAAGCGGCCCATGTGACAACCATGACGATTGTTAATGTTGGTCATTGCCCCTAGTCTCCCCATATACTTGTTGCAATGATGTTGAATGTCCCACATGGAAATCACAACCACTGTCACTCTATGTAGTCTTTTTGGTGTTGTATTTTTTATTTTTCAATTTCTATTTTCTTCAATAATTTTTTATATATTATGTTTTTTATTTTTTTGGGTTAAATATTTTGTTTTCTAAAAAAATATTATTATTATTTTAAATGTAAATATTAAATATTTATTTCTTTATTAATATTATCATTATCATTATTATTATTATTAGTTTAAATAAATTTTTTTTAATGTTTTTTCTACTAATTTGCATTTTTTTCTGATCGCATTGCATCTAGCATCACGCGAGGAGAGGTACTGAAAGGAAACCAACTCTAGCCCTTTTTATTCTTTCTACAAAATCCCAACACTACCATTTTCGATCCTTCTGTCACGAGTAGCCAGTTGGGAAATGCAATAAATTGCACAGATAAAATAACAAATTTAGACACAGAGCTATTTTAGAGACACTTTTCTTTCTAGGTGAGCCCCGACCTTTAAAGATTCCTATTGGGCAGCGGATCCCCCCATAGCATGCTTTTGGGGCTTAAAGCTCGAGTTTTGGTCAATGTAATGTAAATACCCCGCAAAATGCAAGCGCAGAGCGTGAGAGTCTAGGGTTGTCCGCCCTAAAATAATGTAATTTAATATAGAATTTGTCGGCCTACCCATGGTCCGCGGACCATGGGATTGTATAAATAGAGCGAGGCTCTAAGTGTAAAGGCACTCTTGGTCTTAAGTCATATATTCTTTTGGATGAGGAATTCGCTCTGAGTCTATAAGTCCGAGTCTTGGGTTGTATTAGTAGGTAGACTCTCTGTACCTGTGTGCGCAGAGGCCTGGTAAAGTCCGTAGCTGGGTGCACTGACCCCTCCAGTTGAGTGTGCAGGGTGGAGTTGGGATTGTACTTGGACAGAGAATTAATAAAAGATAAGTTGATTCTGAAATATTGTGTGTTTATGCTCCTTTTATGCTTATGCATCTCTTTACGATTTTATGATTGCGCGCACTTGCAATGAATGTTGAATGATTAATGAGAATATTGGGTATATGCAACTAAGTTAAGATCGATAATAATAACACAGTAAGGATAAAGGATCTAGCAAACACCTCTTTGCGCTCTTTATAGAGTTGCGCACAAGCTGTGAAGGACAGATGGCTACGCGAAGCAGCGCAAGCACGAAGGTTCAGTTCGCGAACTTCCCAGACTTCATCAAGATATCCCTAGGGTGCGGAAACTTTGTTACAACACTCTCCCATACTACCTCGGGTGAGACCTCAGTCCGCACACCACGGACTATTATCTAAAGGTCCAGTAGTTTCAGGATTTGTTTGGCTAAATCACTTCTGAACCTTGCTCAGGCCCCAACAAGGCAACAAATGGTTCTATTGCTGGGATCGGGATCTACGTAAGGGATGTCTGATGTCATGCCATTTGAACCCTACAAAGGAGGAAATTGAAGAGTGGTTGGACAAGAAGCTTCACGAGTTCATGACACAGGAAAATAGAACTTCCCAGATATCTCAGAAGAGGTGGATGGATCACTATGTATATATGGAAATCCACAAGATCTTCTTTGCGTCCTTCCCTTCTGAATTGTATGAGTGGATCCCAAGGTTAGCCGATAGCCAGGGAAGGTATAAGCTCGATCAACCGATAGTGTGGACTCCAGAATTAGTGTGTAGACTAGAGACATTAGAAGATAAGATTGCGCGAGCTGTGGACCATTGGCTCGACCAGATAATAGGGGGATTTATCACTGAGTTTTTGATAAACACGACCGTGAGCTATAGCAAAGCAGAGAGATGTTTTCTTAAGGGACCGCGAGGTAGGTACATTAAATCCTTGAATACCTAGATTAAAATGTTGTTATGTGAAAAATGGATGATGCGAATACATTAATGTTTGGAATGACGTAGAGTGGAAGGATCTACAAGGGTAGCAGGGAATTAAGAAATAGTCCCTTGATTTCACCTTCGTGAGAAACCGAGGAAGAGCTCGCTCGGGTCTCTCCGAGAAGTGTGGTTATTTTGATAAGGCAGCGCATTCTGCAATTACCACCTCCACTTACGCCACCACCCATTTCACCTCCTTCACCTACATCTTCACCCACCCCACCTCCACCAACACCGTAGTTCAACATGGCGAGCGCGATCAAGCTACCCATATTCAGAGGAGTAGGAAATGAGGATCTGGATCAATTTTGGTTCATGGTAAGAGAAGTATGGGAAGCACAAGGGGTCACAGAGAACAAAATTAGGAAGGCTACATTGGTAAGTGAGCTGTAGGATCACGTGTTGACATGGTATATCAAGCATTCCAATGATCACCCAAATCCAAGAATAGCAGAGATCTAGAATGCGTTGAACAGAGAATTTAGTCGACCGAAGTCCAAAACATAGTCAATCATTAGGTTTAAATAGATCGCGATGTTCCTGGGTGAGACCCCTTGGGATCTGGATCAACGATTGAAGAGTACGATACACAATGCTAATATGATGCTCACAGATGTGCAACACCGCGCATGGTTTGTGGCATCCTTGACACCGCACCGAAGGATGGCGCTGTCACAATAGAAGCTTTCAACCCAGGCCAAAGCGTTGTAAATGGCGATGAGGTTGCATGAGACCCCGATATAAGACCTTAGGTTTGGAGTTCAACAAGTCCATGAGCAACTACAAAATCTATGCTTGGAGATGCATAGTTCGAAGCAAAATAGGGCACTGCGGCCAGAGGCATGTGATGAAGTATGGTGTATAAAATGCAAAGGTCAGGGCCACAACAAGGATCACTGTCTAGTATTCGCGAACTACTTGGCATGAGGGTGACCAATGCCGTTGAGACCAAAAGCACAGGCATGGCCGAGTACAACACCCGCGTTATGGTGCACGATCTATTAGATAGGAGGAAAATACACGACAGACAATTGTCATCTGTTGCAGAAGTATACATAGACTTCGTAGTAGCTGTTTTGTAATTTTTGTAGGTCGGTAGGCCAGGATGAGTGCACTTGTCATAGCTACGAGTTATTGCTGGATCAGACCCTGGCCTATCAGATGCAGATAGAAACATGAGCCCTAAACCCAGCTATGGGGATGGTGCGCACTAGATTTCAGCGGCAAGGTCGAGTACAAGGAGGCATGGGACCAGGACACTATGCCCGCGATTCTACTAATCCAACGGGAATGTCTTGTTCATATTGCGAACAGTTTAATCATGAAATGATAGATTGTGCTATGTTGATAACACAAATGTATGAGAAAGGGGTACTCCAGTCCCCTTCGACACAGAATATCCAAATGATGGAATCTGAACCCCGCGACGAAGATCCCAACATGAACATGATGCTCAGAAGTGGTGCGACAACAGGGGAAGATAAGGGGAAGCAGCCTGAAGAAAATACATGGGTTCGCAAGGCTCCTACAAAGGAACCTGAGTTCGACTTAGAATGCGCAAAGGAGACATTTATGGAAGCTAAGAAGAGCTTCACAGAGGCCTCCACTTCAGGTACTATGGATCAACTAGAGCAGGGAATAGATCCTTCCATGCTTACTACCTTTTTGGAGACATGCATGAAGCTGATGCGCGATAATAGGGCAGTTGAAGGACTATAAGAGCTGATCATTAGGTGCGCAGGGTCGGGTGAACCACGCATAGTCTGGAAACTTGGAAAGCATACATTGCACACTGGAAGGGAGATGAGATTAACATCACAAATTGGTGAATACGAAATGGATCAGGTAATCTTGGACTTGGGGTCTAACGCAAATGTGTTAACTAAGCAAACATGGGAATGCATGGGCAAGCCTGTGTTGCAGTGGTCCCCTATTCAATTATGAATGGAAAACCAACAAAAGCTCATGCCCATGGGAAGGTTGCAAGGAGTAATAGTCGATATTGAAGGCGTGAGCACACAGACGGACTTTGAAGTGATATAGATGTCGATGACAACAATCCTTATCCTGCGTTGTTAGGAATAAACTAGGTGACTAATATGAATGGATTTATCAACCTGAAGAAGACGAAGATGATATTTGAGAAAAAGTCACTACGCATGGTAGTCCCGTTAGACCCATCCGAAGGAGCATGCTACACTGAACCCGTGCACGACGATGAAAGTGACGATGAGCTGGATTGCATTTACCAGATAACTGCGTAGGATCAGGATCGGGTGAATCCGACCACAGATGGAATAATCTTGTGGGAGCATGACAACTCATGCACTTCAGATTTAGACGAGGAAGTAGAATGCTGGCAAAACCAGTTGCATAAGGTGACGACGCTAAATTGCAACATGATGACTAGATCACTCTATCGCGTGACAATAGAGGCAAGGGGACTGCCAACACATGATGAAGTGACAACAGTGGATAAATTCTTGGACCAAGTTGGACACGGAGTACCAGAACAGCAATGGTACGCTACGTTGGAAGGAATACTGTGCGTGACACCTGTACGAGGATGGAGTACGTGTCCAAAGACCATGGTAAGCTGGCGCGAAGGTAAAAGGCAAATTCAATTACGGATTGGAAGCCCCCAGCACTGAACGAGACTTGGGCAACCAGGACTGAGAACGTTGCATGCTCACTTGTGTCGATCGGTACAGATGTGAGCTGGGTCGTCGACAACCCCACACCCTAGACTATGGATCGACACTCGTAACCAGCTGCAACAGCAGGAAAAGTGCCACATACCGCAAAATTTCCATATATAAGCATTCAAGAGGGTATGCGGGATCTTGAATAAGGTTCACTAGGCCAGATGGATTGATTAGGACCAGCGCGTACCAGTGGTTCGATGGGCCTCTAGGGCCATGTATAAGAATCTGAGAGTGGAAATGATCCTAAAGATGACGGGCAGAGTCGAGGCCATAGGTTTGGAAGGAAGGAATCCTCGCATAATTGGAACGATTTGTAAGGACCAGGACAAAGGAATTATGCTGCCACGTAGGGTCAAACATATGCAGATTTAGGAAGCCATTCGGCAAGGGCACTTGAAAATTCATGAACTCGAAGAAGATCGAGTATGGCTGAGGAAGAAAAGCAGGATCTTGGATGAAGAAATCAACAAACTGGAAACTGAAATCACACAAGCAAGTCGCCCCAAGAAACTAAGCTCGACAAAATAAAAGGTAGGTAGCCATACTACTGCATTGGAAGGATTTGTGGCTTTGCTACCATGGCTGTGGTGTACCCCACTAGACAAAGGAATCGGGGGAGTGCACCATGTAAAGAAGAACGTGAAGCACTAACTGACATTAGGGTAATTGCGAGGTACCCACGGACTAGGCTGGAAGGTGCAGGGAAGCCTCGTGCGGGTGGAGTAACCACCTGACTATCTGTAGAAAGCACAGTCTTAGTGCTCCAAGTAGTTGGAAGAGAGCACGAGACTATAAAAGAGTCTGTATGGAAGCGGCGTGATAGGAGGACTGCGCACGGGGTCAGTCGGTCCCAAAGGTCACGCCCACGCATGGGAGGCCATGCTGTCGTGCAGGTAGACTGGGAAGTGACCATTGGGGTCACTGTTCATGATAAGATATCTCATTTAAGACAACAAGGAGCGGGCAGTGGGTAATTAAGAATGCGTCGAAAATTACAAAATCGCCCTGAATGCCGAGGCCTAAAACGGACCCACAAGGAGCAGGACCAGTCCGTATGTCTCCGCGAAGCTCGCGGTTTGGTAAGCTGTCTATGGAAGAGTAGCGAAAAATGTTTAATATTGAGAGCAACAATGAGAAGGTGTTATCGGGAAATCTAATGTCTATGCAGAACTTCTAGTCCCACTAAGGCTGGTAGTTACCTTAGAAACAAACTAACTAAAACCACTTTCGTTTTCCTTTATGAGAAGTAGATAAGAGGGGAAAGAAGGAGACCAACCTCTGTCTTGTGCTTGGTTCCTTGCTTGATTCCTCTCCCTTCTGATAGAGCCTTGCCACTCGCTTCCTCGTTTACCGAGCTTCAAAGAGTACCTATAGAATCAAAGCAGCATAACACTATCCAAGAAAATAGATCAATTATCATAAACAATATAGGACCAAATATATATTGACCACACAAATGCATATATCATCAATCATACAAGAATGTGGAGGAAAACTTGAATAGCTTTATTAATAATCAAGAATAGAAAAGAGGATTACAACCAATTGTTCTGACCCAACATCATCCTCTCAGCAAGAAAGCCCTTCTTCACCTCATGAAAAGCTTAGATCACCCAACACTATGATGTTACACCAAGAAACCAACAGCACTTCCTTACAAGATACAAAATTCCAGCCCTTGGATCTCTGGGATGAGGGATCCATATATAGATGTTTGCAAGGGGGGTGAGTCAGCTTTTGAGATTTGATTAGTGTCCTCTCTCTAATAGTTCTTGATTCCACTTGGAGATTGATGATCTCTTACTCATCCTTGGGCGAATGCAAAGAGGCAAGTGTCACAGGAGAAGTTTCTGGAAGATTCCATGATCCTCCACCTTGCAGATTGACCCTGCCATTGGTCCACTCTCACCCATCCCACCCCATAGAAGGGCTTTTCAATATGCATCGCACCTCCTGTGTGTATTTAGGTGGGATGTAGCCCACTTTGACCATGGAGCAGGTGAGATGGTCCAGTTTTGACCAGTTCTGAGTAGTTTTTCATGGAGAACTTCTGGGAGAAGATGTAATCAGTTGACCTTATTCTTTTAGAGGTTGGAGCAACACTTTTAGGGACCTAAGAGCCCTTGGTTTATGAACATTTATGATTGGGGTTGCAGTGCCCAAAAATGTCTATAACAGTTTCCCCCTAAAGCATGAGGTCGTTAATCTATTGATGTCGGGTGAAATGCTTTATCATGAGGATCTGAAGTTTTTTCGAGCTGGAAGGCAACCTGTAATAAGATACAATACAATACATTATCTTCATAACATTTTCATGATCTAGCTGAGGCGGGCATTCTCATGCTCAACTTTATAATTCATTTTCATGTACATAAGACAGACAATCGTCTGAGTGCAGACTGATGATTCTGGTAGAGCCATCATCCTTTGGATTGGATGATTATCTGTGCAGTAATGATGTACATTTGATGTCTTTATTTTCCTAAATATATATCGTAGCCCGGATGGATGAAACTAGATCCGGGGTCTTCAATCTCGTTCGATCTTCACTCAAAGTACAAGTCGATCCATGTGAGAGATGTTCTGGAGTCGAACATGGAAAGACATCGCCTGATTACCAGCCAATGATGTAAGTTGTTAACAGGCACGAGAGGAATCACCGATAATGATGATGACCCTCAAGGTACTACAGTACAATTCACGTGGTGTGAATAAAGGGACTTGGTGTCGAACACCACGCAAAATCTTTCGGTCGAAGGCCATTGATGTAAACCTATCGCTGGAAGTGAGAAACTTGCCATTCAGGCATGCAAGCTTCAAAGTACTGAAAGGGTTGTTCCTAGATCGACTTCCTGGATAATGAGCTGAAGTCAACAAGAAGTGATCCGTCATAGGAGGGCCTTAGTGAATCCCACATCAATGACACGGAATGGAGAAAATAATTTTAATGGAGGTGAAAATGATCTGATGATATAAGGTTCAAGGTGGCGGTCATGAAAGGATGGAGCATAAATGTATTGCAGCGGATGAGACACAGGTGAATTCTCTGAGCGACTTCTCTTGAACATATCGGCGACACTGACATGATGGATTGGTAGAGTTACCCCAAATATGGATGGTGTGATGGACCCATGGTGATATGACCAGTGAACGGAACAACCCAACCCGACTTGGATGCGGAGTGAAAGTGTCATGTTCAAGAGCGACTTGCTACCAATAAAGTTTCTTCAAGTTTTCTTCCCAATTTTTCCCTAGTCATTGCTGACCAGTACCTCTTTATTTTTTTTCAAGCTTGAGGAGGATAACATATTCTTGTTCTATAATTTACCCTTCGGGCAAACCCATCGCTATGTTTTAACGAGCCTAGCGATAGTGAAACTCGTTCTTGTCTGTATTGACAAGTTTGTCGCTATTCGGTTTTAACGATTTTAACGACAAAGATAACTCGGTCCTTTTCAATTTTAGAGAGTTTGAAAAAGGGACGTAAAGGAAACTCCAATAATCCTTTTTTGTCATATAATCCCTTGAGTTCGAAAAAGTATAAAACAATACAAAAGGGATGAATTTTTGGTACTTTTAACGAGCCAAACAAAACAAGCGCTCGATTTTTTTGTGTAATAATCCCTCAAGTCTAAAAGGATTAAAATCTAAAGGAGGGATAGAACTTCCGGTCACTTTAACGAGCTGGAGAGGCCAATTGCTTGGCAATCTTTTCATATTTTATGAGTCAGTTGAAAAGAGCTTAAAGGAGACTTGTTTTTCGAGGAACGAGTGATAAATTCGGGTAGCAGCTAATTCCAGGTAAGGTTTGGAATTTTCCAATCACGGCAGTGTCACAAGGATGGTTAACAGGATCACTCTTCGCAGCTATTCCTCAAAAAGTGTAAACAATCAAATGAAGGTGAATGATCGGCCAATAGAAAGTGGAGGTGATGATGAGAACATGACCAAGCTTCAAAGGCTGATGATAATACATTCACGATGGTTATTTACCAGAAATTGGTTCATTTTTTAATGAGGTTAAACTCTGGGGGAACATTTGCTCATTGCTTATGTTTATTTTTTAACGAGCTTGAATTCCGCGTTAAAATTGCTCGATCTAATGGTCATTGATTACTTTGATTTTACCATTGACAACTTTGTTCCTTCAAAGGTTGTACTGCCTGCTCGATTGCTTCATCAAACTAGTTAGAAACGAACAATATATGTTTCAAAAATGAGTTAAAACACTAATATCTTACTTGAATTACGTGAAAAGTAATTTAAAAGTGATTTTTACCTCTCATTTTACCATTTCATTTGAACTTTGGTTTGTTGGAGCTTTGGAGGTGTTTTCCCCCTTGATTTTCACCAGCTAATTCTGGGAGATTCTGTGGACGATGCTTGGCGCCATCTAGACTAGGTAGGAGCTAAACCTGAGCTCTTCAATTTCATCCTTTCCTTTTTGAATTCCGAGCATGTTTTCTGGTTTTTCTGAGCCTCTGGGGTTTGAAAAACTTGCCCTGGCTCCATCGTACCTCTTCTATATCAAAAGGTGCGATGCATGCTGGCTTGGCCATTGACCAGTCAGCATGCATCCCACCTAGAACACTACTGGGGGTGCGATGGGCGCAAAGAGGGAAATTTATGCATAGTTTTTCATGGAAATTTTTGCCTGTTTTTCACCAAATCAGGATCCTGACTCTTCTCTTGTTTGTTTCAGAGATTCATTGGAGCAAAATTCCTGTTACATGGCGAGAATGTGAGCATGAAGAAGAGGACATGCTTGCTTTACATGATCTGATTACGGTAAATGCACTTTGGAACTGTGGCCTGTTCAAGTTTTTTCGCATCTCTAGCATGAGGCAACAAATCAACATGTTGCAATATTTTCTCAACGCATGGGATGCTACCACCCAGGTGTTCCAGATTAGGGGAAATTCCATCCCCTTGACTATCGTGGACATCTATTTTTTGACCGGCTTATCGAGGCGGGGTGCCCCTATCTCTTTATCAGGTTTGGCCCGTGGGGGTGAAGCTGTGAGAGATTACATTCGCAGGTATTGCAGAGAGGGATCTCAGCCGAGTAAGGACGGCAAGATCAATATCCAAGATGTCACTGACAGGTCAATGAGGACTATTCTGTTTACTTTTGCTAGACTGGCTGGTAGTGTGGCTCTTCACGTGGCCAATAGGTCTTATATGCAGTACACCTTGGAATGCCTTGAACCAAAGGTGTTCAACTGGTGTGATGAGGTACTCTCTGTGATGTAAGAACAACTGACCAAGGTGAAAAACAAAAGATTGAAGAACTTTGGATATGGTTCTATCTTGACAGCTTTCGCCTTGGAAAAGATCCCGCTGATGCAGCTGCAGTATGTTTCACTTGGTTTACCTCCACCGACTGAGCCACGGATGTAGAGATGGGTCGACCTTATGGCTAGACATGCTGGTCAGTCCCAGGTTTCCTTTTCTGATACCTTTTTCGAGTGGTTCAATCGTCAGGAGATGGTTTTTTCCGAGTATCCATATGTTGGTATGGATTTCCGAGGTGACCCGGATTTGGTACTGCCGGCTGGCGAGCACTGGGGTGTCATCGGTAAAATCTCTGACCATATCTCTGCTTATCGTTTCTTTTACAATTTTCTCGTGCTTTCTTCTATCAAGACTAATCAAAACTCATGTGCTCCTGCAGATGTTGGACCAGTTCGGCCAGTAGTACACCTGAGAGTGCCAGCTGCCGCTCTAGTAGGAGAGGCTGTGGGAAGGGCTATCCTTCACGACCTTGATGTGGTCGAGACTCTTTTAACATTGTATGATCAGGTCAAAGGCCTCACTCTTGGTATTCTAGACGTGAGGACTGACGAGCAGCCCCTGAGGTTGCAGTGACACACTACCGGCGTGCCAAGTTGATGGACTAGGCTTTTACGCATGATTGCACAGGCGGTGACTTGTTATCACCAGCATCATTAGACTAAGGTGCCCCCTAGCGTTTTGAGTTTTGGGTCATTTGACCAATTTTATCTTGGTTACAGAACATTGTGTGTAAACCATAAACAGTTATATATATATTTTTGATTTTCAGAGTTTTATTTTGGTTAAGTTACATGATCCTGATGCAAATACTGATGAAATGCTTCTTTTTATA
Source organism: Pinus tabuliformis (assembly GCA_031772625.1). Taxonomy (NCBI): domain Eukaryota; kingdom Viridiplantae; phylum Streptophyta; class Pinopsida; order Pinales; family Pinaceae; genus Pinus; species Pinus tabuliformis. Next base: position 862,174,563 of record CM062812.1, read on the forward strand.
AATGTTGCAAATGTCTATATTACACATAATTTGCCAATGAATCTGTTAATGTGTTTAAGTTTATGAAAATATGTTGATATTGAATAAAATCAAATTACCTTTCCAAAATATTGACCCTTAGGAACATGCGATAGATAGCTGGAATTGGACGGAGTAGATACCAGTGAGTTGTAGTATGACGAGATGTGAGTCTGGCCTGACGACAAGTCGGCTTATGCCATGTGTGATGGAATCAGAGAGAAGTTCTATCAACGCGCTATATTCAGTGATGTTATTCGTTGACCGACCAATACATACCCCTCTGAAACTTACTAACTCGCCGCTTGGATAAAAAATGGCCCGGGCCACAGAAGATAGGTTCCGCGAACTACGACTCGCTCCGTCGGCATATCCAACAAATGATTCCAATAGGTTCGACATCTGCAACAAATAAAAAAAATGGATTACTTGACCAAAAAAATTACCCTTAGCGAAAACAAAAATGCAACAAAAGCATATGGGTTACCACACTGAATCATGCGAAGTAACGCTTAAGGTACAACCCGTTACGGGGTTGTGCCAATGGAATCCCATCATAATCCATTAACTTGTAGGCTCCTTTTGCTAATACATGCTTAACAATATAGGGGCCCATCCACAAAGACTTGAATTTACCTGCTCCCAATTTATCAGATTCCTGGTTGTAAAGTAAGACCAAGTCACCTTCTGAGAAGACACGGGGTTTGACATTTTTGTCGAACTGTGCCTTGAATCGTTTCTTATGGGCTTCGTTAGCCAACGCGGCATCATGACGAGTTTCATCAAATTGGATTAGTTCCAAGAAACGAGCCTCCTCTTCTGAAGTTCCGGGGAGAAGGTCGACTGCGAGTTTGAGGGACGAGATTTCACACTGAACTGGTAAGATTACTTCTAGGCCATACACCAGTTGAAAAGGTGTAAACCCGGTTGCATTCATTACCGATGTTTGGTATGCCCACAAGGTTGAGTACAGGATCAGGTGCCAACTCCTTTTGTGGACTCCAATCATCCTTTGCGGCATCTGCTTCAGGACTTTGTTGATTGCTTCAACTTGTCCATTGGCCCGTGGGTAATATGGAGTAGAGCTGTTGTGGGACAACCCTAATTTGGCAGCCAATTCGACCATCATGTGATTGCGAAAATGTGATCCATGATCTGTGACTATAGCCTGTGGAACGCCGAATCTGGCGACTACATGATTGAAAAAGAAAAGGGTAGCTGTTTCACTAGTGTTATCTAATGTAGGCATCACCTCGACCCATTTGGTAAAATAGTCTACTGCGACTATGAAATACCCATGCCCCCCGGTCAAGGTGGGGTTACATGTCATGAAATTAATGCCCCATTTGGCGAATGGCCCAACAGCAACTACCGGTTGTAGGGGTGTGGGTGGTTTTCTGGTTTTGCTATCGAAAATTTGACATGCATGGCAACTTTTGACTGCAGTTATGCAATCTTTGAACATTGTTGGCCAAAAGTATCCTGCTCGTAAAAATTTTTGTGCCGTAGCATAACCAGATTGATGCCTCCCACACGCGCCTGAATCGAAATCATTCAGGACCTTTTCAGCCTCCTCATGGGTGAGGCACCTCCTCAGAACTGTATCGACACCATGACGATAAAGTGTATCACCGACGATCATGTAGTCTTTTGATTGGTATCGAATACGTTTTTTTTCCGAGCGAGAGGTATTAGGCCTATATTTTTGGGTTTGGAGATAGATGATTATATCTCCATACCACGGATTGCTTGAAGATATCAGAAACAAAGATTCATCCACAATGGTTTCTTCGGATGTTTCATCGTTGGACGACGATGGGAGATCGCATAGTAATTCCGCGAAAACCAGGGATTTCTTTGATTTGGATTTTACAAATTCCAGATCAAACTCTTGAAGAATTGCTATCCATTTTGAATATTTTCCCCCTAGCAACTGTCGCGACAATATATAATTCATGGGGTTGCAATCTGACAAAATGGTAGTTTTTCGAAAGAGGACATAGTGTCAAAATCTCTGTATCGCTTGAACAACTGCGAGAGCCAGCTTTTCAACATAGGAATACTTACTTTCTGTATCATTTAAGTTCCTACTCAAATAATATATAGGATGTTCAATTCCGTTGTCTTCTTGAACTAAAACCATTGCGATTGTTGTATCCGCTACAGCCAGATACAGGTTAAAGTCTTTTTGATAATCAGGAGTGTACATTAATGATGCTTTCATTAGGGATTCTTTTAAAGCATCAAAGGAAGCTTGCACGACCTGATCCCAGACGAAGGGTACTTCTTTTTTCAATAGACATGTATAACCTTTAGCAAGTTCGGCATAATTTGGAATGAACCTCCTTAGAAAGTTTGCTTTCCCTTGGAGTTTCTGAATGTGAAGCAAATTTGAAGGTGGAGGTAAATTTATTATTGCATGAACCTTACAGGGGTCGAGACGGATCCCATCCTTTGAGACTACAAAGCCAAGCAAATGACCAGAACTAACATAGAACACACATTTGTATGGATTGAGTCATATCTTGTAGTGTCGGTAACGTAGAAATATCGCTCTCAAATGCTGCAGATGATCGGTCCATTTTCACAAATGAGCTGGAAGGTCATCGAGATATGGTTTAACGATGTTTTTGATGTCATGGAAGGCATAATTCATCACCCTCTGAAATGTTGCCCCTACATTCTTTAAACCAAAGGGTAATTTATGATATGCAAATGTGCCCTACGGACAGATAAATGTAGTCTTTGACTGGTCCTGTGGGCGGATATTTATTTGATTATACCCAGAGAATCCATCCATAAATGAAAAGATTTCACATCCAGTGCATTCATCAATTATCTGGTCAATAAAGGGTGTAGGGTAGTTGTCTTTTGGACAAGCTTGATTTACATCCCTATAATCGACACACACTCTAGCCATTCCTTGTTTTTTCATCACAGGAACAATGTTCGATACCCAATCGATTAGAGGAACCGGGTAAATAAAACTAGCATGGAAAAGTTTCTCAACTTCTGCCTTGATGGCAACGAATTTTTTGGGGTGCACCTGCTGTAGCCGTTGTCGTACCGGTTTGACATCTAGATACATCTTGATTTCGTGTTCAACGATATTCGAGTCAATGCCTGGCATTTCATCTTATGACCAAGCAAAGACATCTCTAAATTCGTGAAAAAGAGCATTATATATTTCCAGTTCTGAAGGAGAACAACATTTTCCGACATAAATATTCTCTACAACATCTGTTTTGGTCGATATATTTATGGCGATAGTCTCTTCAATATTGGACAAGTTTCGCTCGGAATCCACCGTGTTTACAGTATTTGATAGGAAATCAAAAACTGAAGGATGATGAAGGTCATCAAGAGTATCTTCTTGACAATCTAGAAGATGGGAACGATGGTGGTAATTTTCCCATGGCGCCCCGTCAATTGTCATTGACTAAACAATTCCTTCGTCGGTGTAATGCACTTGTGACCAAGGATCTGAAGGGGTGCCATATTCCTTAGACCTATCTATCCAAACGCTTGATGAGCATTGATTTGGGTTTGCCTCCCATGCCAAAAACATTGATTGCTACAACATTTCTATTGGGCTTGGAGGCAATACCTGCAGATGATCCATGTTGATATCGTTTTCTGAGATCTTTTGAATGGAAGATATCATATTGCAGGTTTTTACCGTTGCCACTTTTGCCAGATTGATCAGAGGCGGAAGGGCAAAAGTCCCCATTAATATAGGGTCTTTTAGTAGGCCTACTTCGATATTTTGAAGCGAATGGGGGCTTCCATGGATCATCGAAATTCTTCCCATAACTTGGGAACTATTGGGGAGAAATGTTTGTTGGTCGACGATTGTAATTCCTCCTTGAAAAGAAAATGCAATCTTCCTAAAGTAGGTCGACACAACTGCAGCCATAGCATATATCTATGGCCTTCCCAGTAGGATGTTGTAATCGAGGTTTCCATCGATTACTTCAACATCTATTTCTACTGTTTCCCCCCCAATTCAACTTGCAAGTTACTTAGAATCCCATATGGGGTATATGTTCATCCATCAAATGCTTTTAACGTCATCGAAGATCGCGACAAGGTTGGAGATCCTAAAGTTTTCCAGCAACTCATCGACATAATACATGTAGATGCCCCCTCATCAATAATTGTTCGATGAATAGTTTTGTTGAGGGCTTTCACTTGAATGAGGAAAGCTAGTTGAGCTGGTAACTGAGGATCATATCCTTTGTGATTAAAGGACACAAGATTAGAATCCTTTGGGTCAATCCCACCTATTGCTGATAATAAAGCCTGCTTTTGGGAGGGGCAATTTTGCAGTAGCTCAAGTGTCGACATAGCGGATGGCAATAGGGCCAGATATTCCACTATATTATAATGCTATGTTGCTCTGGCACGAGGATTAAATGTTGACTTGTGTACTACTCCCTTTGGCAGTTTTATTGTTAGCTCTGGAATGATGGGTGGTGCAACTTCTGTCAAAGTTGTTGTCGAACTACTAGGTTGATCTTTATCCTTGTTGTTTGACAGCTGTGGATTCCCGTAATCTTTATTTCTTGTCGATATCAAAGCATCATTTTTCTGTTTCGAAACCGACAATATCAGCACTTGGGACGGGGAAGCATTATCACTGGCAACCAGATTTGTTCCTGGATTTCGAAATGGATCAGTTAATACTGCCGAGGTCTTCGAATTCTTGAAGAATTTTCTAAGCTCAGCTTTATATGGACAATCTCTTGTCCAATGATCCTCATCACATATAAGACATGGAAGATTTTGTTTCTTATCTCCAGAAGGGTTTGCAGAATATTTTTCAGGTGATGATTCCTCCTGTTTTTCTTCTTCCCTTTGTTTTTCTTCTTGCCTCCTGGTTGCTTGGTTTCTTTTCCTTTGTCAGTTGAGATGGAATTTACTTCCGAGGTGAGAAGTTCTTCTTTTGCATTTTGACTAGAAATCTTACAGGCCTTTTTAGATGTAGCCTTTTTCGATTTCGTGTCTGTCGTACCAATCATGCCATCGCCGGCATGAGAGTCATTGTTTGATTTAGGAGGAGGAACAGAAAATTCCAGCCTGGGAGCGTCAGGGATTTTATCGTAGAGCGTGCCAGACTGAGTATAAATCAAGTCTAAATATTGCACGAGCAATAACTTGCTCTTCAGTGACGACTCCTCCCTTTGCCACATCTTCTGCAATGGAAGGTAATAATGACTTAATAAACCATTCAGCTAAAAGCTAATCAAGAACATACATTTTTACAATTCTACGACGATGTCACCACTCATGAATATGATCGGATATGTGAGTTGCCGTCGTTTTCTTGAAATTGGTAAGAAGTTTTGTTCCCGTTTCATACCTTATGGGTAACTGAAAATGGGTTAAAAAGGTTGTGGCTAGGGCACTGAAGTTATCAAACGAAGCTCTAGGTAATTCGATATACCATTTCACTGCCGGACCAGTTAACGTTCTCTAAAAAAGGTGAAGCCTAATCGAATCATTATTTAGGGCGTTTGATGAAGACCACAGATGAAAGATCATCACATGATTCGATGGGTCTTCACCCGGATTTCCATTAAATTTAGGAATATCCGGTGGAAGTTTATGCGGAATCGCTGGCCACCAAGGGGCATAAGCAATTGGATCGTTCGTTAGCCGATTTAGATCCGGTAACTCTAAAGTTGCCACGAAGGGTAACTGTTGATTTAGGTTTGGCAAAGCATACCCAAGATAAGATGGAATTTCCTGAGCAGTTGGTCTTTGCATACCGGCATAATGCATTTGATGATGGTAACTTTGGTAAGGTTGATAGGCATAACCATTGTAGAATGGTTGATTTTGACCGTTTTGAATATACGACTGCCCATTATTCGCAAATATTTGTTGCTCAGATCCTTGGTATACTTGTTGGAATTGCGGTTGTTGGTATTGCACCAGCCATGGTTGTGAAGCCATGTGCTGTTGTCCAATACTGGCCGTTTGACCAAGCTGAGGGGTAATTGTACCCGTTTGGGCCTGTGTCATTCCACTAGTTGGCGATTGTGGTTGAGTTGCAAGGACAAGAGGCTATTGCATTACAACCTGAGAAACCTGAGGTTGGCATACAGTAGGCAACACTTGTACTTGCGACACCGTCACAATAGCCGGCGTAGTTGGTATATTTGACATAGGTAAACATTGTTGCATCGAATATACAACTCTTGGTTGTTGAGGCAGTATTGGCACCTAACCGCTAGACGTAATTCCAGCATAACCTGAATTTTGTTTTGAACTCTCGTATGGTTGTCCTCCTGGAGGATACAATGAAAGGGTATATTTCCCCCCATACGGCGGTAATCCGGTACTCAAAAGAATTATTTTTCCTTGACAACCGAATTGCCCAAATTGACACTGTGAAGGATCAATTTGCTGAGACTCAACATAAGAGTTCCCGAATATTATTCTGGATGAACAAACGGGAATGGGCCATACTGTCGAAATAGCCCCTGAGTGGGCCCCCTCTAGCGATTGAGAGCTAGTTGGGACAGATGGTATGCCGATGAACATTGTTGGAGTGACAGCGGGAAGTTCTGTCATTGCTGCGTCGGATAGGATAGTCCTAGATGTCGATGGTTGTTCAGACATTTCTAGTCTATCAAAAATATTTCCTAGCGATTCCACAGGAGCTTCCGATAATGGTAGACTAATTTCTGATGAAGAAGGATATAGAGTGATCCCGACTCCAAATTGCGATGGAGTAATAGATGGAGGATCCTCCACAATCTCTTCTATAGCAATTAGACTAGGTGGAAGAGGTAGACCTTTAAGTCCGTAAAATATTTCTAGTGCCAAAGAAGTTATAGAATCTGCAGCGACAGATGTTTTGGGAATAACACCTTCCGAATCAGCTGTAGATGGAGCTGGTTCAGTAATACAAGTGTTTACCATCACACTAGGATCAGTTCTACTGTCCTTTGGTGGCTACGGAACTTCTTCTGTAAAGGCAGGGATACCAAAAATGTTTGGAGTAACCGGAGTCTTCGATGGTGTTGGAACACTTGTTCTAACTTTACCAGGGGATTTGGAACCAGTTAAATGAGTTTGCTTTGTCCGTAATAGTTTTGATTCTGGAGACAAAGACAGTTGAGTTGTAAGCCTCCACGAATGACGGGGTTTCAATTGAATTTCTTCCACGATTGCGGATTACTCAATCAACTAAAAATCAGGGGGAAATATGTTTCCGAATTAAATGAATTTTAGACGCTTTGACACAACTTGTTTTTTCAATTTTTAAGAGTCAAGAAAAAACAAAAGATGACTCAAGTCGCCTTCAATTTTTAATGAGCCTGAAGTGATAAGTGCTGAGATGGACCTTTTCGTTTAAGGAGTCTGAAAAGGAACGAAAGAGACTGCTCTGGAAATCTAGATAGAGGGATTACCAAACCAATCACAAAACTGCAGAATACTTTTTACGGTACGGCAGTCAATCTTCTCGAATGCTGTGTTCAGTGCATTGCGATCGATAGGGCGACAGACACGGCTTCCTATGGATAAAGGATAAAGCCTATTGTGGCCTCCCAATATATACTCGACAGTACGTGGGAACACAAGTCCGTACTGGCACTTATCATCTCGAAGTGGAGGAATCACCCAACCAGCAATGAAAACAACAGTTACCAGGCTTTACGACACCGGAATACGTCTCTAGCCTAGACTTCTAAATGTTGTGCGTTAGGTTCCAAAGCGTTTTTAGATTCATTAAATTTATTTTACAGATGATCTTGCTTAAGAAATTTTCCTTTCAGGTTCACCGCATGATGTAGATGTACAATTCCTAAAATGCAATCTAATATGATAAACAATCATTTAATCTTCTTTTTGCAATGAAAATCCTAGCTACTAAGGAAAGAGAGATGATATTCTTTCAACATAGAGCAGAGAGCAGACACTATATGCACTATCCTAAATCAAACCAACAAACAGTCTAAATGCAAATGCACATGCATGTATTTGTTTTCAGCCTTCTTAATGTGTGAATGATAAAAAGAAAGCTAAGCACAAATCTGAATTATTTTTCAAAGCGACATTACTAACAAGTTTCTTTTCAAGACAAAATGAAGAAAATGACAACACTTTGTGATTTGGAATTGAAAATTTGCTTTCAACACTTGAAAAACTACTAATTCAAATCAAATACAAGAGTAACAGTGTAATCGACTATCAAGAACAATCGGATTCTCTTCTATGACTGAAAACGACACTTGCGACACTTTCAAATCAAGAAACGACAGTTCAATTATGCTACTTCTTTGTAAAAGAGAACTGAAAATGGCTCAAAATACATAAAAACATTTACAGTTCTTTTCACAATGGAGGTGGAATAATGGCAAGGAAGGGGGTTTCAACAGAGGTATACTGACTACAGACAGCAAAACTCATGAATAGAGCAGAAAAGAGTGAACACAGAAACCAAAATCAAGGAGCAGAAGAAGTCTTGTCTGATCAGCGCACCTGTAACACAGGGAAAGTGAGATGCAGCGCACCTACTACACTCAGGAAGTGCGATGCATCCAGATTCCAAAGAAGAGACAGTGCGATGGTCCAGGGACGAGACTTCAACTGGGTTCCGGGTCACAGTTTGTAGCTCAGTTTAGGGATTTAGGCTGAGCAAGTGGCAATCAGTAAATAAATCATAGGGGTAGATCTAAGGAGGTTACTAGAGCCACCACAAGGGCAATTAGAGAGCTTGTAAATCGCTTGTTCAATTCATAAACAAAACCTGGAGATAGACTGAAGCAGCATTGATCTACTTTGCACTTGCATAGCAAATGCAGTTCGAAGGCTAGCTGGCTTGACTTCAGGCTCCGCCTGTAAGTTTATAAAGCAAACAAATATAGACAAATAAACAATCTATTCAGTCCCCAGCGGAGTCGCCATTTTTTTATCGGGAAATCTAGTGTCTATGCAGAACTGCTAGTCCCACTAAGGCTGGTAGCTACATTAGAACAAAAAAACTAAAACTGCTTTCGTTTTCCTTTATGAGAAGTAGATAAGAGGGGAAAGAAGGAGACCAACCTCTGTCTTGCGCTTGGTTCCTTGCTTGATTCCTCTCCCTTCTGATAGAGCCTTGCCACTCGCTTCCTCATTTACCCAGCTTCAAAGAGTACCTATAGAATCAAAGCAGCATAACACTATCCAAGAAAATAGATCTACTATCATAAACAATATAGGACCAGATATATATTGACCACACAAATGCATATATCATCAATCATACAAGAATGTGGAGGAAAACTTGAATATCTTTATTAATAATCAAGAATAGCAAAGAGGATTACAACCAATTGTTCTGACCCAGCATCATCCTCTCAGTAAGAAAGCCCTTCTTCACCTCATGAAAAGCTTAGATCACCCAACACTATGATGTTACACCAAGAAACCAACAACACTTCCTTACAAGATACAAAATTCCAGCCCTTGGATCTCTGGGATGAGGGATCCATATATAGATGTTTGCAAGGGGGGTGAGTCAGTTTTTGAGATTTGATTAGTGTCCTCTCTCTGAGAGTTCTTGATTCCACTTGGAGATTGATGATCTCTTACTCATCCCTGGGCGAATGCAGAGAGGCAAGTGTCACAGGAGAAGTTTCCGGAAGATTCCATGATCCTCCACCTTGCAGATTGACCCTGCCATTTGTCCACTCTTGCCCATCGCACCCCATAGAAGGGCTTTTCAGTATGCATCGCACCTCCCGTGTGTATTTAGGTGGGATGCATCGCACTTTGACCATGGAGCAGGTGAGATGGTCTAGTTTTGACCAGTTCTGAGTAGTTTTTCATGGAGAACTTATGGGAGAAGGTGTAATCAGTTGACCTTATTCTTTTAGAGGTAGGAACAAAACTTTTAGGGACTTAAGAGCCCTTGGTTTATGGACATTTATGATTGGGGTTGCAATGCCCAAAAATGTCTATAACAGAAGGATAATTTCCAAGCATTTGTAGAAGAGATTGAACCAGAGGTAGAAATGGAGGAAGACATCCAGCCAGTACGTGCAGTAGCAAAGCTTCCCATGTATGTCCCTCAGCGGAAATGGAGGGTAAAATTACCTCAAGATTTGGATGATGTTAAAAGCACACTCAAAACCCCATTCCTCCTTGAGGGAATTCTGTTTGAAGGTCCGGCTGTGGGCCGCATACCCACGATGAAGTTTGAGAATGGGACCTTGCGGATAGTGAAAAGTTCCCTCATTTGGAAACTAGACAATTGATGAAACAAAGCAAGGAGGGGGCAGTTACAATGCTGTAGCCATAGAAATGGTTGCGCGGGGTGGAGGAGGTCGGGCTACTCCACCTCCTATGGATTCCACACTTTCATCGGGCCCCAATCATGATATTTTTCATTAGGCAACTGCTTTTCCTGGTGCACGATGGGTACTTATGGTTGGAGGAGTCCATTCCCATCAAGCAGAGCTTATTCATAGGATTTCTTAGCTTCCCTGTACGGGAATGGAACCTATGGAAATAGCTGGCACAAGTGGAGACTTGGCAATTGCAGAGGCCATGAAAAAGAAATATAAGTTGGAGAAAAAGCAGAGGGGTTATGTTATTACTAGCATTCAAGACAAAGGGGTCTGAGTCGCTTCCCAGTTGTTGGCAGGAAAAGTGATGAGAAGATGTCATGGCAACGAGGTACCATCAATGGTCATCGTGTTGGCCGAGCAATGTGCAGAAGGGGTACAGTTCAATTGGGCGCAGTTCCTCTGCGAGGAGTTCCTAACGAACTGCAGGAAGGCCCAAGAGTAGGTAAGACCTTCCACTATACATGGTTTCTCTTATCCATCCTGTTGGTTGCAAGAGAATTGCCTAAGGATAGTCAGTTTCCACCCCTTGACTAGGACTTGTGAGAGGCAGCAAAATACATGTCGATGTGGGTGACGAAGGATGCCATGCGAATCCGCGAAACCAAGATCTTCTAGATAATGATGGAGGCGAGTGTACGAATGTGGATCAACAAATGACCATGCCTATCCCCCACGGTCTACGACAGTCTGCGGAGCTTTGCAAACTTTAAAGCAGATATGCACAATGTGTATATCAGGGCACGGAAGGATCTGGAGTAGAAATGGACCACACTCCCCTTCATTGCAATTGATGACGTTGTTTTCGTGATGCTTGACTCATGGCCACCAAATGGAGTGCACTAAATCTTGTGGCATGAGATGAGACAAGGATTCAAAGACAGAAGGATGTTGCTAATCTGTTAGCACAACAGAAGCGGAATGAACAACTAGCTGAAGAAGTACGGGCTTCTCGTGAGGCAGCGAAGGCCACCATAGAAAAGGCAATAGCAACACCAACATCTGAGGCAACCACGATGCAGTAAGTAAGAGGCTCAAACTTGACCACAGGACAAGGGACATATGTCATGGTAGTAGGCATAGACCCACACACATCATTAACATAGGTAAAGTGGTTACACAGTACGGAACAGACAAGGCCCAAGAAAATGACCAAGGCTTCCAAATTAGATGGGGAACCTACTACGCTGACCGAGGGTGAACTATATGACATCGGTGATACAGTTCGCGAGGTCACTAGGGAGGCACTCTAGGAAGCAATGATGGAGCAGCAGAATGTGTTGGGGGTGCTCAGGGCACAACTCTAGGAACATCAGGTGTGGCCCCTGCAGCAGGGAATGGTAGCTGTCTACGGGGCTATGGGTACATTAGCAACAAAGTAGTTGCTGCGGGCCAAAATGGTTAATATCGTCACGTTGCCGAAAGGAGCACTGATAGTGGACAACACGAGGATAGAGCTACAGTAGATTGGCTCAAGGGACTTGGCCTAAACTTGGCTGCCCTTCTGCGAGAGATATTATACTAGCTGTAGGATGGAGCGACAACAGAGCTCTGTGCTAGGGAAGGACGCGCAGTACATATGCTCAGTGAACAACGAATCAACATCAAGCAACTGAGCCTCCAACGTGATGAAGCAGTAGTGCAGACTCAGCAGTTTGAGCAAATCATCAAGGAAGCATGTTGTTGCATCCCCAAGCTAGAGATTGCAACAAACTTACCAGTAGGTATGCAGATCCACAAATTGGCCAGTGGATTCTGTGAGGCAAAGGAGGGAGCAACGAGGATCCAGCTATACCTCAACCTATAGATCGCGGAACTGCGGCTGAAGGTGTAGCCCTCTACACCCCCAGAAGTTAGACAACAGTGCCACCACGCCATTCAATAGGATTGCATGGTCTTGTTAGATCAGTCACTCTTCACCCTCACTTCACTGTAGGAAGACCCAATGCTACAGTGTTTAGAGAAAGAAGAGCAAGAGTTGCAGCAGGCCTATGACAATGTCCGGGTACCACGCAGATGGTCACCCTTACTCAATGACTATCCAAGATGAGGGAGGCCCAGGCTCTAAAAGAACAGGTGGACACCACGCGTGAAAAAGAAGCAGCGCTTAAAGCACACATCCATCCTTGGCTTGAGGAAGCATTCACGGTCACCGCCAAGATCGAGGGAAAGCTGGTACAGATGCATGGCATATGTGCACTTAGGAAAGTAATTGCACCTGACAATGACGCATTAGAGATACGCGCACAACTGGTATAGTGGACAGCAGAAGAATGTGTTGCGGACGTAAGCAAAGCGCAGAAGTTGTTGGATGGACTCCACGCGAAGATCACCACACCAGCCGAGTGACTTGGGATGAGTCACAATGATTGTGTTGGGGGCCTGTTGGGCAGCGGATCCCCCCATAGCATGTTTTTGGGGCTTAAAGCCTGATTTTTGGTCAATGTAATGTAAAGACCCCACAAAATGTGGCCGCGGAGTGTGAGAGTCTAGGGTTGTCCGCCCTAAAAGAATGTAATTTTTCATAGAATGTGTCAACCTACCCATGGTTCGTGGACCATGGGATTGTATAAATCAAGTGAGGCTCTAAGTGTAAAGGCAGTCTTGGTCTTAAGTCATATATTCTTTTGGATGAGGAATTCGCTTTGAGTCTGTAAGTCTGAGTCTTGGGTTGTAGTAGTAGGGAGAGGCTCTGCAACTGTGTGCGCAGAGGCCTAGTAGAGTCCACAGTTGGGTGCACGGACCCCTGCAGTTGAGTGCGCAGGGCGGATTTGGGATTATACTTGGACAGAGAATTAATAAAAGATAAGTTGATTCTGAAATACTGTGTGTTTATGCTCCTGTTATGTTTATGCATCTATTTATAGTTTTATGATTGTGCACACTTGCTATGAATGTTGAATGATTAATGAGAATAATAGGTATATGTAATTAAGTTAAGATCTATAATAATAGCATAGTAAGGATAAAGGATCTAGATAGCACCTTTTCACACTCGTTATAGAGCTGCGCACAAGCTGCGAAGGATAGACGGCTACGCGGAGCAACACAAGCGCATAGGATCGGTTCATGAACTTCCCAGACTTCATCAAGACATCCCTAGGGTGTGGAAACCTGGTTCCAGCACCCTCCCATACTACCTCGGGTGAGACCTCAGTCTGATCACCATGGATTGTTGCTAAAAGGGCTGATAGTTTTAGGATTTGTTTGGCTAAATCACTTTTGAACCTCGGTGAGGCTCCAACAAGTCAACAATTCCATTCCATTTGGAGTTGTCTCAGGGATAAGGATTCAGATTTAACACATGTTTTCCCTTTTTTAGGTGTTGAGGGGATCATAGATTCAAATAATCTATGAGCTTTCTTGCTTTGGTTGTGTTCCCAGAGAGAGAGATCCTTGAGTGAGACTCGTTTGAGAAATTTCCTTTACTTTAATGGCTTTTTTACGCTTGTCGATCCAACGAATTGAAAGGAGTAGCTTGATCAAAATCAAACATTTCTACAATGGTATGTGCTCTTGAATTATACATTTCTTTGTTAGCCATGGTAAAAAAATTTCTTGGGAGAATTTGTAGATGGTATAAAACATTATACTTCAATAGTAATATATGGTTGCAAAACAGGTAAATTGACACTTAATTGGTTGTTGGAGATCATTTGATTCAAATATTTAGCCCTTTTATTGCTCATTTTGGTTGTAAATGGCTTATTACAACTCGACATGAATATGATTCATTCAATAGCGTCTGGGACAAAATAATTTAGCCTTCTAAAATGGCGGCATTTGTTATGGAGATCAGAATATGATATTTCTAAGTATTTTAGATTCTTACAACTTTTATATTTATTTAAGTTCTTTAAAGGACATGCTATCTAACTTAGGTAGATATTATCCAAATCTATCAGTTAGAAGTGACTCACGGTTGATATTAGAATGATTCATGCTTAGTAAAATTTGTAAATAAAGGACACCGTATGAAACCCACAAATAATGTTCGAAGTAGGAATTTCACTTACATGGTATTGACTAGCACTTTATTTTGGGGCTCACCTCACACTCCTTGCTAAACATGAGTGGATCATATATCATATACCTAACAGACCTAATGTTGGTCTTAATAGAATTTCTTAATATATTGATTGCTAATTTAATTAAACTTAATTTGTATACCACTTATGATATTTCCAAAACTTACATTTTTAGCAATATAAGACTTAAAATAGAATGAAGTAATCAGTTGATATATACCTTAACATGTCTACCTAGTTGGAATAGTTTCGTAATGACCTTACCGGGACATTAGGAAAAGTCAACTAGCTTTCCAGGTGCACACTGAAATGTAATAGTAGCTGGTATGTAGGGATAACATATAATATTTCTTGTGAATGGTACTAATGCCTAAAACCCTGAAAAATATCATATAAAGTAATTCCCTTGATTCCAAATAGTTGAAATTGCAAAATTAGTGTTCCTCTGGCATGTGTGAAGCAAATATCTAAGAAATATCTTTGCTTCATAAATTAAATGAGAATGTTAAGTACATACAGTAAGGTCTGGGTAAATCTTGGCAACATCTAGACTCTAACATTGTAAAACTGAAAATGGACTGGTGCTTTTTAAATGCGATGTTACTACTCTATTTAGCACCCAGAAAGAAAGTGCAAGGTGAAACTGTTATTCTTAGCCTTTTTTCCTGAAGGTTTTGTAAAAGGTCTTCTTTTGAAATTTTTCTACAAGTTGAAGAACATGAATCAAATCAACAAGAACATCAAATGGAAAATAAGTCCCAGAGTTCACTAATATGTTTTTTCAAACAAACATCCTCTAAGAAATTACAATAGAGTTTGTTATCCTTTGAATTTAGAGTTTTTCCAATTTACATATTAAAAAATTAGAGGGATGAAAATATACATATAATTAATATTGGATGTGTATTTGAGCCCTACACAGGAAAAAAAAAAATATTGTGATTGAGGGAACGTGAGGGGCATGGGACTTGAGAGGAGAAAAAACAAAAGGATTTTACATAAAAGGAGCTACATACAAATCCTACCATCTTGATTGAGTGAAAGTGAGGGGTGTGGGTCTTGACAAGAGAAAAACCAAAAGGATTTTACATAAAAGGAGTTGTATACAAATCCTACCTTTGTTGAGAAAATAATTGGAATTGTTTAGATAATTTAAAGTTGAATGAATTCTAGTATCTAAGAGAAATACAACTAGAGATAGCCCCAAATATGTTGAGGTTATTTACAACAATTCAAATACCTCCACCTTGGTTGAACAAGGATTGGAACTTTCCGGAGGATATAAAGTGGAATGAACACTAGAATCTAAATGAAATGCAATTAGAACTCTCCACAAATAAGAAAATTCCCAGGTTACATTACTTGTGGAAAAACCACTAAGTATTTCCCCTCATTTTGAGGATGGTACCTTGGGTGAACTCTAAAATAATTAAGGATCAAGGTAGATCAACAACATTGCTTGTGGAAAAACCACCAAGTATTTCTCCTCATTTTGAGGATGGTACCTTGGGTGAACTCTAGAATATTTAAGGAGCAAGGTCGATCAACAACAGTGCTCAAAACCATTACAACAATATATGAGACCAACATACAACTAATAGGAATAGAACCTGAGTGGGGAGGATAATACTCCATCCCACAACCACTTGGGCTAGACCCATTGATAGATATGGCCACAAACACGTAAAGTATATTGTGCAAATATGTGAAATTTATTTTGCAGCAATTCAACTCCTACTACCTTGGTTAAGAAAATAATTAGAGGATTCAAAGTGGAATGAACACTCCTAGAATTTAAATGAAATATAACTGTATGTGTTATAAGGGTTAATGATTATTTTGGTCCGGGCAAGGGTATTGGTTATTCCTTGGCATTATCATAAAAATGTGTGGTGAGGTTTTGTGATACTTTTAGGACATCATAGTTATTATAAAAACTTTTATTTTACAAGGGCATTATGTTTGGTTTGTTAAGACTACTTAAACTAGATAAGAACTACATACACTAAAATGAAATGTATGTTGGAAATAATACTGAGAGGGGGGGGCGAATCAGTATTATCAGATCAGATGAAACTTTTCAATTTCATACTCAGATTCATACACGCAGCTTTAGTTAAGAATATCAGCGTATATACGCGACTTCGTTAAGGGCAACTAGCGTACATGCAATAATCTTATGATTCAGTTAGCTTATCTTCAGTAAATGCATCAGAACATTATTAACCATATTAACAGTAAACAGGTGCAGTATAACAGAATAGATCATCACACATAAGGCACACACATGAACACCATGATACAAGGTGGAAACCCAATGTGGGTGAAAACCACCTGCTGCAATTTGTTTCTATCTTCCTTTAATAAGAAACTTCTCTTACAATGTACTGGTGCAGTCCTTTACCAGCACGCAGGCTACAACCTGCAAAGGGCTACAACCCTCTTAGCTCTTGTACTAGCCGATCCATTTACTAGTACGTAGGTGCCTGCCTATAGAATGCTCCAACCTTTACTCGTTCTCCAGCTGCTCCTGGAAGGGAGCTACAACCCCCTGGCTCTTGTACTGGCTGATATGATTACCAGTACATAGGCGCCAGCCTATTGAACTCTACGATCTTCCTGGGACCACGTTTCATACATTTTCATACTGGATCCATAAAACAACCTGCATCATCAATCTCTAAATCACCCAATACTGAATCACTGAAACCCTGTCAACAACATAGACAACATAACAATAACCAGATCCAACTTCATCTTCAAATATCATACTTCACATTGTATACACTACTTGGACAAACCCAACCTGCATGTATACGCTCTTTTGCCAAAGACAACCTACGTACAGATTTGCAAATCCTAACTTATAATTCCGCAGCTATATCAGACATCAAAACATACCCAGATCATAACAATAAACATGCGTCAATAGATCTAGTCTATCCACAGTCAAACCATATGAAGATAATCATTCCAAGCCTTGAGATCCCGTTCCATAGTTCATCATCCTCCACATGAGTGAAACCATGGTTCAGATCACCAACCCATAACCAGCATTTGGATCTCACACTTCATCAGATATTCATTACTCACTCACCACATTTGGCCTAATGATCTTCTCCTTATATAGGTTTAATCCTTTCATAATACCACGGTCCAAAACCATAGTAAAACAATACCATCAACTCAATACTAGGGATCAACATGTTTGTCGAGATACTTTGGTCCAAAAACATAGGCTCAAGTACCGAGGACTAACTTCCACGGACCAAAAGTAAGCTTTCTGACACGTACGCTCTTTTTCGTTCATTAACCTGCGTGTATACCCTACTTGGTATATAGCGAACCTGCGTATACGCGACTTGGTATATAGCAAACCAGCATGGATACGCAACTTGGGCTTAATGAACCTGCGTATATGAATTTTCTCTTCTTCTTATAGTCTGATCATCAATTCCTTGCTACTGACCTTCTGCACTATGATTTGTCATCAGTGTGGTTTGCCATCAATGACAACACTTATCTCATAATGCCAACAATCTCCCCCTTTGGACTTGATGGCAAAGCTAACTTGTTATACTTAGAACTATCATCTGATTCCTTTGAGCTGTCCTCCATCAGTCACATCTGATATCTCTTCTGAAGATTCATCCAGTTATACATAAGTGAGATGTTCTTCTATGAGAGGGTTGCCATCAAGTACAACACATGCATCATAATGCCAACAATCTCCCCCTTTGGACTTGATGGCAACAACACCAAATCACTCTCCCCCTTTGACATCAAGGGCAAAGGGTGGACCAAGATGTTCTCTTCCTTTGCTAAACATTTCGTTGTCCATACTCCCCCTAAGTATCTGTTAAAATCTCTAAATGATCTCCCCCTTTGTATATGCCAAAGTGTACCAATCTGTCCATGCTCCCCCTGAGTACATGCCGAGTCTCTGTACTGCTGAAGTGTGTTGTTCATGCTCTTCCTGATTGTAGGCAATATCTGCAAAAGATGTTCTTCAAGAAGAACATAACTCTATACATCATAAAATACCTTCCTATCACGAAAGACTCATACATACATCCATCTCTCAACTAAGTGAGGATATACAAAAAAAAATTGACTCATCCACCCAACCAAGTGGGGATACATCAAAAGTTTACATATGACAACCAATCACATTGCATCAATCATCCAGGCATAGTGGGGAAACCAAAATAGGCCGTTACATGACCTTGACACCATGAAAGAGATACCACAAAAGAGATATATGTCATAGAGACGAAATATCTAGAGCAAGACTTATGAATGTCACCAATAACTGATATTGGCAGCATCTGTCAATCACCATTCAGAGCAGCAACCAAGAGATCCTTCTGTTCTTCTTTCGCCTTTGTTCCACCTGAAACCAACAACAAATGTGAACTAGAACCAAAAGCTTCTAAGATAATGCCAACAATGCATCATTGGAAGATTATCAGCTCCCCCTGAACCTGTGCCAAATGGTCTCTGTCAGACCCATATCAGACTCTCTGCAACCAACATCTGTCCCTGCTGATTTCCTTCAAAACTCCATATAAACGAGCGTATATACGCGGATAGGCCTTATGAAACTCGCGTACAATCATTTCCATATCAGCAACTTGTAACAAGGTATGTCTGAACATAGATGTCGACTCCTCCTTTTAAACATCATCGTGAAATCATTCACATTATATGTGAAACCACCATAGCCATTACATCAACGTCAAGATCTACATGATCCAAGTATTATTACTTGGGAACATCTGCATCAATCAACCTATCATCATATAGATAAGAGTTCATCATCATCATCTCTACCAGCTTTGAGCAATCATTCATGTATCCAACACTATCATCAACATCAACAATCCTCATCCATACGGGCACCAAGAACTGTAGGAATCTTGCATCATAGCAATATTATATGTCAGCAGCATCAAGTAATGAAGATTGTGAGTTAAGCTTTGTACTGCTCCCTGTCCTTATGAGGATCATCATATATGCACCATCTAAGAACCAATCCACTAATATGATCTGATCATCAAATATATATAACCCCAAGAAACATATGAGATCAACTTATAGCCACAACATATCATAAGCATCATCACCAAGGACTATCAACCATAATGCCAACAATGCAATATTAAAGGCATATTCTCCCCCTCAACCTGTGCCATCTGTTTGCTGTTAGATCTGAACATGCATACATCAGTAGTAAGCATCAAGACATCATCATCATCAAGTTAGGATTAAAACACTTCTAGCATCTTACAAGTATCAAGACATTTCAAGACATTCTCAGCAGACTGTAACTGTTAACCAATAGAGCAGATACTGGATTGAATCATATCAGACCCCTTTTCTGAGCCTGTCCCCACTGCTTTTCCACAGACTGACATATACGCGACTTTGCAGCGTATAACTCGCGTATATACGCGACTTCAATTTATGAAACTTGCGCATGAGTTTCAGGACACTGAAGTTTTACACCTTCAGCTCCCTCTGAGTTTATTATGTCTGTGTTGTGCTGAACCTGAGTATTTTGTGCTGTGCCACATCTTTCTGGCTGAACTTCCTTCTTCCATATCTTCATGTGTGATGTTGTTTTCTTCTTTTGGTGAGATGTACTGAGAGGGGGGGTGAATCAGTATTATCAGATCAGATGAAACTTTTCAATTTCATACTCAGATTCATACACGCAGCTTTAGTTAAGAATATCAGCGTATATACGCAACTTCGTTAAGGGCAACTAGCGTACATGCAGTAATCTTATGATTCAGTTAGCTTATCTTCAGTAAATGCATCAGAACATTATTAACCATATTAACAGTAAACAGGTGTAGTATAACAGAACAGATCATCACACATAAGGCACACACATGAACACCATGATATAAGGTGGAAACCCAATGTGGGTGAAAACCACCTGCTGCAATTTGTTTCTATCTTCCTTTAATAAGAAACTTCTTTTACAATGTACTGGTGCAGTCCTTTACCAGCACGTAGGCTACAACCTGCAGAGGGCTACAACCCTCTTAGCTCTTGTACTAGCCGATCCATTTACTAGTACGTAGGTGCCTGCCTACATAATGCTCCAACCTTTACTCGTTCTCCAGCTGCTCCTGGAAGGGAGCTACAACCCCCTGGCTCTTGTACTGGTTGATATGATTACCAGTACGTAGGCGCCAGCCTATTGAACTCTACAATCTTCCCGGGACCACGTTTCATACATTTTCATACTGGATCCATAAAACAACCTGCATCATCAATCTCTGAATCACCCAATACTGAATCACTGAAACCCTGTCAACAACATAGACAACATAACAATAACCAGATCCAACTTCATCTTCAAATATCATACTTCACATTGTATACGCTACTTGGACAAACCCTACCTACGTGTATACGCTCTTTTGCCAAAGACAACCTGCGTACAGATCTGCAAATCCTAACTTATAATTCCGCAGCTATATCAGACATCAAAACATACCCAGATCATAACAATAAACATGCGTCAATAGATCTAGTCTATCCACAGTCAAACCATATGAAGATAATCATTCCAAGCCTTGAGATCCCGTTCCATAGTTCATCATCCTCCACATGAGTGAAACCATGGTTCAGATTACCAACCCATAACTAGCATTTGGATCTCACACTTCATCAGATATTCATTACTCACTCACCACATTTGGCCTAATGATCTTCTCCTTATATAGGTTTAGGCCTTTCATAATACCACGGTCCAAAACCATAGTAAAACAATACCATCAACTCAATACTAGGGATCAACACGTCTGTCGAGATACTTTGGTCCAAAAACATAGGCTCAAGTACCGAGGACTAACTACCACGGACCAAAAGTAAGCTTTCCGACACGTACGCTCTTTTCCGTTCATTAACCTGCGTGTATACCCTACTTGGTATATAGCGAACCTATGTATACGCGACTTGGTATATAGCGAACCAGCATGGATACGCGACTTGGGCTTAATGAACTTGCGTATATGAATTTTCTTTTCTTCTTATAGTCTGATCATCAATTCCTTGCTGCTAACCTTCTGCACTATGATTTGTCATCAGTGTGGTTTGCCATCAAGGACAACACTTATCTCATAATGCCAACAATCTCCCCCTTTGGACTTGATGGCAAAGCTAACTTGTTATACTTAGAACTATCATCTGATTCCTTTGAGCTGTCCTCCATCAGTCACATCTGATATCTCTTCTGAAGATTCATCCAGTTATACATAAGTGAGATGTTCTTCTATGAGAGGGTTGCCATCAAGTACAACACATGCATCATAATGCCAACAATGTAATCCATGAAATCATGTACGGAAGTGAATACTGAGATATCTATTATAAAAAAAAGGAGCATGTGATAGATAATGTGAGACAATTATCTCATCTACTGGTGTGAGTCAACCCTAGCAATAATTTAGGATATATCTAGAATTTTGGAAGCTTTAAGATTTCAACCTGTATCTAAACTTAGGTCTTTCACTTCTATCATATTATTCAGATAACTGTTTTCTGTGTCTATTAGAGTTTCTCTTGAGCTAATATTATATTTTGCTGCTATGCATGTTGGCTATGACATTGTCTATATTCAAGAATTCCCTCTGTCTACATTTAAGCATCAAATATTTGATGAGAATATTTTATTGCTATAGGTATTCCATATTGTAAAAGTCATACAACGTCTATGAGAGCATGAAGGTTTTAATTCATTAAATTGATGTACTTTAACTTATTGTAGGTTGAAAATATGTGCTTCCTTCCTTTAGATATGAGCAAATTAAGCCAAGAATTCAATTTTTTCCCCTAATAATAAAATTGTATAATGTTATAATTACTATTCATAAAAACAAAATATTGAAAAAAATGCTTGAGAGATAAAAACTTGTTTTGGAATTACAACCGGGATCTATAGTTGACCATTTCGAGTCTATACATATTAAAAAACAAAAAGTAAAACCGGTCCGCTCTTCATAACATGATATTTCTTTTATAGTCTTGGAATTATCACAATAGATTCATCTCAAAGTCTTAATTTTACCATGGGTCATCTCAGTACATCATTCAGAATACCTCTCGGAGAGATTCTCCATCGAGAATTTCTGAAATAACCAAAAATCCATCAAATATGCATTCAAATTTATTCTCAAGATGTTCCATCAATAACATCCAATTTTTTCAATATGGAGGGATCCTTTTAGTATTATTTTAGTAATTTTTCATCAATAGCCTCATTGCTTCAAAGTTTTCTCTCTAATTAGTGATCGGAAATGATGACTATCTAGCAAATTTTATGTTATATCTAAATCTTTTATTGAAATAACCAGCATCACTCCTCAAGTAAGGCTATGGCTAGTGGCTTCCAAAACTACGCAAAAAAGTAGACAATTCTTGAGATACAAAATTCTATGCTTTTAAAAGGGTTTGGTGTTAAACATTTAACTTAATCTCACATGTGATGACATGCAAGCCATTTGCATAAAGATGAATGGGGTATTAGGTATTGAACCATTCAGTATTATTATTTTTAAATTTTATTCTTTTCCCAAATTTTTGTGGTACTAGATAGTTGTGTAAATCAGCTTGGTGCTTAACATGATATAACATTGTACATGGAAATTTTCTCACAAGTTAGTTCATATCGGTGTCTCTGTTCTTGAATGTAAAATGTAGAACATTTTTTCAGTAATGAAAACATCTAATATTTTGTAAATGAATTTACCCTAGCATAATTTTTTGAGTTGATAGTAGCAAGGTCCTTGCATGCCTTGTGCTTGAAGCTGCAGAATTGTCTACAAAATTCTTCGGTGATGATATGGTAAAAAACCACTTTGCCTTTCTCAGGTTTTGCTAACAATTTTTTTGGTTTTAATTAATTTTACAATCACTTATTCACTTTTGTCTATTTTTTTCCATGCAAGTTCTTAACAATTAAAAAATACCTTTCTCATGTCATCTTTGCTATGAAGGAAAACATTGCAAAATGGGGCCTATGCCTTGATGGAGAGGTAGTCCCATAATCATGTCTCCTAGTAACATATTCGAGTAGGTTTTCCTAAATTGTTACAAGAATTAAGTGCTAGTAAATGCTTTAGGTTCTAGCCTATGATAAGAATGTCTAGGTTATGTCTATGATAAAGTGAAAAATGTAATATTTGATGTAATCATATGTTTGAAATTTAAAACTTACAATCTAGCTTAAAACTAGAAAGTGAATATCTATGTAAATTTAAGCTTATGTCCATCTATGAAGGGAATGAGAAATTACCTACATTCTATGTATATTGTGGAATGAATTACATAGTTGTCATATGGGTTTCTTGGTTTTTGTATAGCTTGATGCTTTGATCGCTGTAGACCAGATCATCACCATGAGGAAGATGTTTTGCTGATGTTTGAAATTTGAACCTTGCAATCTATCTTAAAATAAGAAAGTCAATATTAAGTAAATTTAAGCATGTGTGAGTCTAGGAAGGGTATAAAAAATTACCTACATTGTGTGTACATTGTAGAATGAATTAAAGGGTTGTCATCTGGGTTGTTTGGTTTTTGTATAGCTTGATGCTTTGATCCCTGTAGACTACATCCTCACTAGAAGGAAGATGATTTGTTGTAATGGATTTTGTTCCTTGTATGTTTAATTTCATCGTATGAACAAATATCTACTTAAGGATAGGAAGAGAATTCTAGATACATTGAGGATTAATACAATTATAGTAAAAAAACATGAAGGTAAATATAATAATGACTTAGCTTTGTGGTAAAAAAATTGATTGTGTCAACGACCATAAGTAGAATGTGAATAGATTTAAGATTTAACTAATTCCAAGTTTTTATCTTAGAGGTTTACGGGTAAATTTCTCCCATAAAATGAGTGAAAGGCCTTTGAGTGTTGGCTATTTTTTATTGTACCTTCTGGAAAATTTGTTGCTTTCCATCCCATTAAATAACCACCCTTTCACTAATTTATATAATTGTATGCATGATTGTCAGGAATTAAAACTTCCTTGCAAGTAAATCTTTTGCTAATAGCCTTGCATGACTTGTACCAAAGCCAAAGTGTGAGTATAACATGGACATGGGAGAACCTAGGGAAAAACCAAGCACAATTAAATATCATTTTAAATAGTTAGCTGGGCCTCATTTTAAAAATTAAATATCAAATAGATATTGAAAAAATGTCTTGGAGAAACAACATAGAACTTCCAAGAGACATGTTATTGGGGACATGATTGGTTCATAAAATGGGGGTGGTAATATTTTCCACACCAACATTCAATTCTCCCAACTCACATGTTTGACCCTTGTGGGTGATGATCCTGTGCAAGAGGGTTGTTTATTTCCTTTGGGGTGTCTTAGAAAAAGGACGTTGAGTTCAAAGTAGTAAGCTTCTTTATCTTCATTGAATATACTCCCATATTGGGGAGGTGCGTGGTTGCTTACATGTCATGTTTACATGGGTTACTTTCCATTCCCAACTGCATCACTTTTAAAATGATAAGGTGGCACATTTTTTAGGGACCCATGCTGCCATGTTACAAATTCAAGTTCAAGTTCCTACTCTTGTAGAAGATTTATAAGGTGAGTAATGACATAATAGGGAAATGATGCTATATCCTTTGAGGTTTCTTACCTTGGTTTCTCTAGAAAAACAAAAAAAATGGATAGAAATGTAGCTTAAGTTGAATACTCCTCTTTACATGGGCACACTCAATCCAAAATGGTGTTTGTGAAGGTCTAGCAGAGAGTAAGTTGAAGATGACCTTGAGGTGGAGGGACTAAAATATGCCATCTCAAAGATATGTATTCTAGAAGAGGCAAGGGTAATCTAAAAGTTTTATATATTTTGTTGAGCTTAGACATTCCTTCAACACAAAATATGAGGGAGTATAGGCTAACCATTAGCTAGGAAGAACCCAATGGATGGTGGCAGAAGCTTGCAAATGAATCTCAAGAGATTTTTTAGATTATTATTTGATCGATATCATGGGTTGCAAATTATTCATTTGGACAGAATAATTAGTCCATATAAACATGCATTCATGGTAGACTTTCTCTTTGGACAAAGGTGATTGGAGTACCGTAAGGATTAGGAAAACATGGGATGTGGTTCTAGAGGATGCTTCATGGATTAATGAGTAGGATTTTACAAATGGATAATCAAAATTGGTTGGTGTGCCATTGGATGCCTATTCAAGAGGATAATGATAGTGATAGTGATAATGGGGAAGTTGATGAAGCCCATGTATCTTTGGAACACCTTGAGGAAGAGTGTAGAATAGATGTTCTTTGATGTACATTTTGAACATTTTGCAGTCATGCTTCAATACTATAATTTATCAACACAATAAAGTTAAATTTGACATTGTTGTGTGTAAGATGAATTATGATTCTATTTGTGTATGATTTTTCTGATGTTTCTACTGTATTTTCATTTTCATTTACTATGAGAAATTTGATTATTCATGCATTATGGTACATGTATAGTAACTCATTTTTATGTTTATTGTATATGTGATTTCATCTTATTTCTTATATTATTAAAAATTAATATTTATAGAAATAGTCCTACTCAACAAAGCACAAAGATCTATGCAGGGTAGTGGTATGGTATTAGAAGTAAAACCAACTACACCAACAACACCTTTTGTTTCCAAAATACAAGGTGCATGCAAAGGGGTAGGATGACCCCAAAATGGAAACCAAGCTGAAGACCTATCATTAAATCTAAACCCCATAAATCCACAAAATTTTTATGGGAAAGCATACTCTTGGAGTTGAAAACACACAAAACCAACTATGTTTTACTACTTCTTATAGAGAATAAGCTGCAAATCCAGTATGAAAGGGATTGAACTTCCATCAACTCGAAATCTAGCCTAGATGAAAGTAAATGAACTAAAATAAAAGTTACAACACTTATCCAAAATCTAACCCCTATTACATTTCAAATAATAACATTTATAGAAAAATACATCTAGAAGCTATAACTAGATTTTAGGAATAAAATTTTATTAATAAACTATAAATAAAAACAATATCTAATTTTTCACACAGATTTTGGAACTGTTGGAGTCAGATGCCCTTAAATCTGGGTTTGATCCTTAGGTGTCTAATCTCCTCATAACATGGAATTGCCATGCCTTTGTCCCTTGAAAATATGTCAACTACCATTTGAACGAGGCAACCTCTAGCACCTATTCTAGACAGTTGTTACACAACATCTTTTGTAAATTTCACTGAGAAGTTACTTTTAGTGCATATTTTCTTAATGCTTGGTAATTATCTTTTACTAGTTTCTTATTTTCACCTGGAACAAATTGATATGAATGTTTTATACTGAGAGTAAATTCAAAGGTACCTATTCCTCTACCACAAGATTTTCTTGTTTCATTTGTCTCATAAATGTTATTATTCCAAATGTGTTCCCCTTTTGAGGATTCCAAAAATTCTTCAGAAGGTGTCCAAGACATTTGTCTATAAAAGAGTTCATGCTTTGCAACCATACACTGATCAGTATTCTAATTTCCAATCAAACATGAACTTTTTGCATCTTTTTCAACACTTTAATTCTAGCCTTTTGTTTTTTGTAGCTGTGAAATACCGAAAGTATCCCCTAGCCACTTTAGCAATATGATTTTTTTGTACTATCTCAAGACTAGGGTACCAAAAATTAGTATTTTGACTTTAAATCTAAAAATTCAAACTTGTGATCTTCACCTCATAGAAACCTATGGGAGTAAAGTAGTAGAAATTTTCACATGTATTGGCTATTCATTCCACCTCCAGCTTCAGATAAATTGGAGGGATGGATGACAATGAACATGTAGTTATTGACATTGTCAATATATATCAATACTATTCAAAGTTTAAATGAATCATACATATACATGTGGAGAGAATATTTTGACTACTCATTTGGAAATATGGAATCTAATATAATTTGAACAGAAATATTGATATGATGCATTTCTGTAAGCAACTATTCGATTTATTTTATGGAATTCAACCTAATCTAGATTCTAACCAAATTTGTTTATTTTATTTCCTAATCCAACCTATTTCATTGAAAATTCCTATAGCCAGAATATCCATCTTTTCGCATCTCACCTAAGAGTTGTGACATTGGTACAACCCTTCTTAATTTTATCAACCCTACTTCCCAAATGTTATCATGCAAAATAGGAACGCTGAGTGCATCTAAAGAAAAATCACCTTCCTTCAATTCTATATTTTACATATAAACCCAAATGGCCAATAACAAGTCCACAAAAATTCTTCTATCCTTTGGAAATGACCCCAGGTCTAAGAAGCACTTCATCATCAACATTAGTTAATACCTCTTTCCTGGGAAGAATTTGTGAGATAAAACTTGATTGGGAAGAAACAAGATCTAGTAAAAACTCTATTGAAGTTGAAAGAATTGTCCTTAAAAGTACCATTTACTCATGATAGCAGGAAGAACAACCTTAGGGTCCTTATGCTACAAATATTGAGGAGATATTATCAAATTCATGGATTTAATGACTTTATCCAGCATGCTACATCTTTGATTAGTTTCAAGAGAATATTCATATGCTTAACACAAAAGTTCAAGTATAAATTCCAAAAGCATAGTTTTTTCCTTGCTCCCTACAATCTTCTTCCCCACAATCATCTTAGCCTTTGGGATAAAATAGTGGTTTCCCTATAAGACAACCTTCACTGCTATGGAAATTTTCTAAAGGTTGGTAGCATAGAGATCAACAAACTGATCCATACAAAATCCCCATCTACCCAATTCACAACGAATGCAATATTTCATTTTTGTTGTTGAGATGCATATTTATCACCCCCATTTCATCTCAATAAATATTAAGGTTAAATATTTCCTTCCATGAGTACCTTCAACTTTTTGAGCATAAATAATATCCATTAATGACTATGTTTATCAACATTAGAAACAAATTCAACTCTTTAGACAATAAAATTTGTATTGCAACCAACCCTTCCACTTCCAGATATATACAATTTGAAATAAAATATAAAACCTACTTTTTTATCTCCCTTGGAAAAGTAGCACCGAAGAGCATGGTCTACATTTTTCTTGGTGGATTTTGGTTTCAAATCCCATTTCAAGCATGTGATCAACTTCATCTAAGGCCAAACATTGTATCATAGATAATTTTGGGGTTGTCTTTGTTTTTGAAATGGATATTTTTTAGGATGTAAATGAAGCAAGCAGGAATCCAACCCAATACCTTTCACCAAATGCAGCAAGTGGGCATCTAACCCAATCATTTCACATTTCCAAATGTTTTTCCTACTTGTACCAAGTGGGGAGATCTGAAACAAGTCATGTATATCCATGAAGACATAATGAGAAGTGGTTTTCAGTCTAATGCCTATGTGGGAAGTGCTTTTGTAGACATGTATGCAAATAGTGGGAATATTAAGAAGGCATGCGATGCATTTAACAAAATGCATCAACAAGATGTGGTATCATGGAAAACTATGATTACAGGTTATGCACATTTAGGACATGGGAATGAGGCCCGCAATCTCTTATGTCAAATGAAATTAGCATATGTGAATCCGAATGCAAAAACCTTTGTTGGTGTTTTTCTTTCTTTTTCCAATTTGTCAGCTCTAGAAATGGGTGTGGAGATCCATGATGAAATAATTAGAAGTGGCTTGCAGTCTAATATATTTGTGAATAGTGCACTCGTAGATATGCATGTGAATTGGGGATGTATGGGGAATTGGATGGTTTTTTTTGATAGAATGCCTTAATGAAATGCCCTCTCTTGGACAACCAAGATTGTGGAGTGTATGAAGCTTGGAGACATTGATAAGGCCTCAAAACTCTTTGAGGAAATGCCAGAAAAAAATGTGGTGTCTTGGACAAGGATGATTGTAGGATGTACTCAGAATGGAAAAAGTTTGGAGGCTCTAAAACTTTATCGAGAAATGAAAGAAGGAGGTATGAAGTGAGACTTGAAGACTTTTCTAGTGTTCTTTTAGCATGTGCGAACTTGGAAGTTATGGAATAGGGAATGGAGATCCATTAAGAAATAATTAGAAGTGGATTTTAGTCTGATTTTTATGTGTACAATGCTCTTATAGACATGTATGTAAAATGTGGAAGGATAGACAAGGCTCTTATAGACATGTATTTGACAAGATTCCTCATGAAAACATGGTTTCCTCGAAAACAATGGCAAGATATGTAATGCATGGCTATAGAAAGGAAGCTTTGGAAGTTCCAAAAAGATTCAACAGTTTTGCATGAAGCCATATTCTATGACCTTTATTTGTGTTCTGTTAGCATGCTTCCTTGCAGGTCTAGTGGATGTGATGTGCTAATACTTTGATCATATGCTTCAATGTTATCATATTAAATCTGCAATGGAACACTATGGTTGCATGGTTGACCTTATTGGTCATGCTAGCCTCTCGAGTGAGGAAATAACATTTATTAATAGTATGGAAATAACACCTAACGCCATAGAGTGGGTTTCTTTATTGGGTTTCTATTGAGTGCATAATAATGTCAAGCTCAAAGAACAAGTTGTTCGACATCTCTTTTAGTTGGACTATAAAAATCCTACACCATATGTGCTTTTATCAAACATATATGTTGTGGTTGGAAGGTAGGATGATATTGATAGAGTAAAAAAAAATGGGAAGGATAGTGATGATCCAGGTAGATATTGGTGGCCACCTGACAAGTCCACTTGGATCCCCACCATTGTTTCTTTCAGCTTTTCAGTTTCCTTAATTGTAGCACAGTTTACTATTTGTATCAGTTTTTCGGGTCCTGAACTTCTGAAGCCGTTTTGAGGCCCTAAACAACGTTTTTTGGGAAAATTGGGAGCAACATGGGTCCAAGGACTGATGTTGCTCTTCCCAAAGTACTAGTTCTTGGATATATCTTTCTAACGAGATATTGTGCGTGTCAAACAAAGATCATATGCCAAAGTTATGACCCCAGGAAGTTGATGTACCAATTTACCCAAACGAGGCCCACAGTTTGGCATTTCATCTTCTAGGGTTAGGTTTTTGGATGTTTAGGGTTTTCCATTGTTTCTCAACAATAAATAGGCCTTCAAGCCTCATTGTAACACAGTTCAGAGGCAGGTAGCCACCACATCTCTTCTCAGAGATAAGCTACCTTCGCCCTAGCTAGTTTATTTCCATTATTGTTTGTAAGCATATTTCAGTGTTTTACATTAATGAAATGAAGTATTATTTCCGCTGCATCTCCGTGTTTATGGTTATCTTTGTGATTTTTTGCCTTCCTGTTTAAATCTGGATTAGTGGTATCAAAGGGGTCTCCTTTTTTTCTTTGTTTTTCTTTGCATGTCCCCAACGAGGTCGGGATATGAGTTAGGGCTTGAACTGGTCGAACGTTTGCAAGAACAACCCTACAAATCCCAACGGCCTCCCATGGCGGATGAAAAGAAAGACAAGGGGGCAGGAGATCCTATCAAAATCTTGCTCGAAGAAGCCCTCAAGCAACAAAGGAACGCCATGATGGAAAACTTTCCCCAGATCCTTCAACAGCTACACAGGGGCGATGCATCGGCTTCCAACAACTACTTTGGAAATGGCACACCATTTAAGGTACAAGTAAATATTGAAATTTCCATATTCGAGGGTCAGATAGATGTAGATGTTGTTGATAAATGGTTAAATTTGCTAGAGGGTTATTTTTCTGTTCATGATTTTTCCAGTTGAGAAAAGATTATTTTTGCTCTACTCAAAGCAGCTCCCCATGTCAAGGACTAGTGGGAAACCTACTGCGGGCAGAAGGATGAAATTATAGGCTCACTATTTTCAGCCGCACCCACTTAGGATTCATTCCGGGATGCCATCAAGGAGCAGTACTAGCCTGTCGAAAGCTATGAGGATCAATACATAAAGTGGACCATGCTGTGGCAGGGAAGGGACCAAGACGTGCCGGAGCTTACCAATATTTTCCATAACCTTCCCACAAATTTGGGTATTAAGGATTCAGAGCAGCGTTTGGTACTCAAATACCGCCGCTGCCTACACAAGCACATCTAGGAAGAAATAGAATTCCTGAACATCCCCTCGCTTGGCACGACATATCAATATGTCGTCAAGGTCGAGAAAATGTTTAAGCAGAAGAAGCGAGACTTTGGATTTGTGAATCTGAAGCAAGGGAAAGGTGCCCCCAAACCACAAAACAAGGGACAAAGCCAAGGCGGGGCAACCCAAGGCAACCTGCCAAAGTTGCAAGCAAAGAACAACGTCGTTAAGCTGAAAAAGGACACAGGAAAGTGGTGTGAGTTCCACAAGAGCTCCACTCACAACACAAATGAGTGTCGGGCCAGCTAGTCACTGGTGGCCGAGCTGAAGATTTCAGAATCATATGCATGTTTCGACTCTGAGTCAGAACCCGACAAGGGGAATGAAAAAGGGAAGCAAATTATTGATGCAGAGCCCAATGCCACTGTTGCCACCATGAAGATCTAGAAGGAGGAACTCGAAGATCTAGAGGAGGAGGAGCGTCTCTTCCACTCTAAGATGTGGGTAAAGGGCTCCCCACTACAATTCATTATCAACAGAAGGAGCCAAAAGAACCTCATTTCAGCAGAGGTCATGAAGCGGCTGGGTTTACCAACCACAACACATCCACAACTGTACACCATCGGGTGGCTTCACCAAGGAAGGGATCTTCGCATGAGCTAGCACTATCGCCTTCCATACAACATCAAAACCTTCACGGATGAGGTATTGTGTGACATTGATCCCCTTGAAGTTTGTGATGTAATATTAGGACAACCATACTTGTGGAAGCGACAAGCTGTGTATGAATCAAGGCCCCATGCTATTATTTTTACTTTGGGAAGTAATTTGTACAGGATATTAGAGGTAGTGCCACATACAACCATCTCTTTGGTTACTGTGAAACAATGCAGTAAGCTCATTTCCAAAATCGATAAATTTGTTTTCCTGATGATACGCCCTCAAGGAAAGAAGAAGACGGTGGCCACAACCTCTGGACAGGGCCCCT
Source organism: Pinus tabuliformis (assembly GCA_031772625.1). NCBI lineage: Eukaryota > Viridiplantae > Streptophyta > Pinopsida > Pinales > Pinaceae > Pinus > Pinus tabuliformis. Next base: position 862,207,013 of record CM062812.1, read on the forward strand.
CTGCACGACAACTACAGATGGACAAGGTCATGGAGGAGTATGAGGACATCTTCACCTCCCCCACAGGGGTTCCTCTGCACTGTCAGGTCAAGCGCTCCATCGTTTTGACCCCAGGTGCACCACTACCTAATGGACCAATCTATCGACACTTCATTCTGGAGAATAATGAAATCAAGAGGCAGATTCAGGAGTTGCTGCAAGAAGGTCATATCTGTATGAGTTCATCACCTTGTGGGAGACCGATGGTGTTGGTATAGAAGAAGGATGGGACTTGGAGACTCTGTATTGACTATTGGGTGCTGAACAAGATCACTATCTGTAATAGGTACCCAATCCCACAGATTGATGACCTTCTTGACCAACTAAAGGGGCGAAAATATTTCAACAAGATTGATTTGAAGTCAGGATATCACCAAGTACCAATCAAACCCTCTGATGTGTGGAAGGATGCCTTCAAAGCCAATGAGGGCCTTTTCGAATGGTTGGTTATGCCTTTTGGATTGACGAATGCTCCTACAACCTTCATGAGGCTAATGGATGACATCTTGCGGCCATTCACCAACTCATTTGTAGTGGTATACTTGGATGACATCCTGATCTTTAGCCACAATTGGTAAGAGCACCTCCACCACATCTAACAGGTTCTCCAAACACTGCGGCAACACAAGTATTGTGTCAATTTGGGGAAATGCAATTTTGGCATGAATCAAGTTCAATATCTGGGATACATTATTGATGAACAGGGGGTGCATGTGGGTCCAGCCAAGATCCAAGTCATTCGGGATTGGCCATCTCCAACCACTTTGACAAAGCTCCACAGCTTTCTACATCTTGCCAACTTCTGTCGTAGGTTCGTGTTGGGATTTTCTCATATCACTTGGCCCTTGAGTCAAGTCACCAAGGGAGGAGCGAAAGAAAAATTCTTTTGGTTTGAATCTCAACAGAAGGCATTCACAGAGTTGAAAGATCGCCTCTGCAAAAAACTAGTGCTTGCATTACTAGACTCGCAACAACCATTTGAGGTCGCGATAGATGCCTCTGACTATGTTTTTGGGTCAGTCCTTACTCAACACGGGCATCCAGTAGCATATCACAGTGAGACACAAACACAGTCCGGAAGTATCCTACTTATGACAAAGAGATGTATTCCATTGTGTAGGCCTACCGACAATGGAAGAATTACATTTTGTGGAAGGAAACAATCATCCACATAGACCACCGACCCCTGCAGTTCATACAGACCCAAGGGAAATTGTAGAATGATCACCATCAGAAGTGGTCCACATACCTACAACAGTTCCATTTGAATATCAAGTATAAGAACGACAACACAAATAATCTTGCAGATTGGCTTAGTTAACCACCGATCATGGCGTTAACCACCGTGCTCAACTCTTGTAGGCACGAGACTTATGATTGGCCACTTCTTTACAAAAGTGACCTAGAATTCGGCCACACATACCAGACACTCTTGGAGGGTCAGCATGTTCCAAATTTTCACCTCGAGGATGCCATATTATGCCATCTGGGTCACTTGTGTGTTCCTTCAAGCGAGCATGCCAAGATGATTTGGGAAGCACACTACAGTTGGGCTACTGGGCATTTCGGGGTCGAGAAAACTATGGCAGTACTGCAAAAGTATTTCTATTAGCCAAATCTTCGACAGGATGTCGGGAAGTACATCAGATCATGCACCGCTTGCGCCATTGCCAAACTGACCATCAAGAAGTAGGGCCTCTATACCCTGCTGCCTACCCCTAGTCGACCTTGGGAATCCATATCCATGGATTACATGTCAGGCCTTCCTTCCACTAAGCATGGAAACGACTGTGTTTTTTTTGTCATCAATAGGTTCTCAAAGATGGCCATTATGGTGGCTTACAAGAAGAATATCACATAAGAAGCCACTGCTAAACTCTTCTTTGAACGAGTGTGGGTACACTTTGGGATCCCACAGTCTATCATCTAAGATCGGGACAGCAGGTTCCTCAGTACATTTTGGTCCAGTCTCTGGTCAATGCTGGACACCAAACTCACTAATTCCACAACCTTCCATCCTCAAACTGATGGCTAGACATAGGTTGTCAAGAGGATGATCGTACACATTCTATGCATGTACAACTCAAAGCATCCATGCACATGGGACGAGAGCCTTCCCTATGTTCAACACATCTACAATCGGGCTCTCCACAGCTTGATTGGACACAACCTTTTTAGGTGGGTTTGGGATTCTAGCCACTATGTCCCATTGACATGGCCATGCCATTTGCATCTACTCACGCACATTCGACTCATGTCCAGTCCGAAATAGATAGGGAAAACAACTTCATTGAGCACATACACCATATTTGCCAGTAGGTCCATGACATTTTGGAGAAATCAAATGCCAAATACAAGCAGCGACATGATCAACATTGGGTGCCACACAAGTTTCAGGTGGGCGACAAAGTTTGGTTGCATTTGCAAAAGGAATGCCTTACCAGAGCCTATCGGAAACTCAGACCACTTTGATATGGTCCTTACACCATCACCAAGGTTGTGGGAGATAATGCATTTGAGCTCAACATTCCCCCATTCCTTGGCCTGCACCCAGTGTTCAATCTGGACCGCCATCAGCCATACTTTCCACCATTACTAGACACATCCGACATTGTAGAACAACACACACCCACACAGTTAAATCCAGATTGCATGGAACAAGCTACAACTGATTAGATCATGGACACACAGATCAAGCACACTCTCCAGCAGAATATCCAACTGTATCGAGTGGTCAAAGCAGGACAACTCCTTCACCAGGGCAAGTGGCTCACCAAGGACCAAGTTCAGTAGAAGTTTCCTCATCTCATGGAGGAACTAAACGCAATGGGGACCATTTCTTCCTAAGGGGGGAGGAATGATCCAGGTGGATATTGGTGGCCACCTTCCAAGTCCACTTGGACCCTCACCATTGTTTCTCTTAGCTTTTCAGTTTCCTTAATTGTAGCATAGTTTACAATTTTAGCATTTTTTCGGGTCCTAAACTTCCAGAGCCATTTTGAGGCCCTAAGCAACGTTTTTTGGGAAATCTTGGAGAAACATGGGTCCATGAACTGATGTTTCTCTTCCCAAAGCATTAGTTCTCGAATAGATCTTTCTAATGAGATATTGTGTGCATCAAACAGAGATCGTATGCCAAAATTATGACCCCGGGAAATTGATGTACCAATTTACCCAAACGGGGCCCACAGTTTGGCGTTTCATCTTCTAGGGTTAGGTTATTGGATGTTTAGGTTTTCCATTGTTTCTCAACAATAAATAGGCTTCCGAGCCTCATTGTAACATAGTTCAGAGGCAGGTAACCACCACATATCTTCTTAGAGATAAGCTACCATCGCCCTAGCTGGTTTATTTCCATTGTTGTTTGTTAGCATATTTTAGTATTTTACATTAATGAAATGAAGTATTATTTCTGCTGCATCTCTATGTTTATGGTTATCTCTATAATTTGTTGCGTTCCTATTTCAATTTGGATCAAGGGAGGTAAACAAAGATGTTTGGATGTAGTTGGATTGAGGTCAATAAATAGGTGCATGATTTTCGAGTAGCAGATAGATCAAATCTACAAAAAAAACAAATTTATTCGGAGTTGAAGATATTATCTAGGAAGATAAAAGCAACAGGATATGTCCCTAGGACAAAATTTATTTTGAATGATGTGGAGGAGGAGCCGAAAGAATAGGCTCTTTGTTACCATAGTGAAAATTTGGTGATTTCATTTGGGCTCATCAACACATCTCCAGAGACTATGATTTCGAGCTATCAAAAACCTTACAGTCTATGTCAACTTCCATTCTATAGAAAATTTCATCTCTAATATTGTTGCACGAGAAATAATTCTAAGAAATATGAATTGTGTCCATCTTTTAAAGGATGAGCATCGTTCTTGTGGAGATTATTGGTGATGCCAAGTGAAAAAAATGAAAGTCAAAAGCACATATGGTCTAGGGGAAAAGGCAGGAGATTCGACATAGTTTTTAATTACCATTGTCTTCTGCTCAAAGCTAGATCAGTGGAATATATTTGAAATCTCTTCTACTACATGCGGATTAAAGTTGATTACTTGCATGGTTTTTGAAGGCCAAAATGGTCTACTTTTGGTATCCATTATGGATTGTTCGAAATGACTTCAAAGTTCATAGCTTTGGGATTTCTATATTTTTGCATTCTACATTTGATGCTAAAGAAACACCTTTCAAGCTTGCAAATAACGTAGTATTATGTTTGAATGATTCCTAGTATATAATTCATAATTATAATGATGCTAACTAGCTCTTTGAATTTTTTTTAATCTCTAGGTATTTAGCAAAATATTAGTGAACAATGGGAGCCTAATGTCAGATATAGAGAAATCTTATGTGTACATGTGAAGTTCTTGGAGTTATCATGGAGCAATTAGGGGCCAGGGAGAGAGGTAGTAGCTAAGAGCCTAGATAGACTCCTTAAAAAATGGTCAGGTTCTTAATGGATTCTAGAAGATTGAGTTCTTGGGTGGGAGCAACGCAGAGATATGATCTCCTTCCAATTTTTTCCAAGTGAGAATTTGGGACCTAAACCACTAACCCCACCCTTTAATTTTACTTCATGCATTAAATTTTTTTGTGGTGATGAAGAATGTACCATGCAATTCATTCCTGAAATCTTCATCAAAATTAAAAGTATCGCTAAATCCTAGGTAAAGAAGAATTTTCATGTTTTTGGTGGTACTCTTCTTTGGACAAAAAATAGAATTGATAAATTATATATGGGCTTTCCAAATTCCAGAAATCTTCATCAAAATTAAAAGTATCGCTAAATCCTAGGTAAAAAAGAATTTTCACGTTTTTGGTGGTACTCTTGTTTGCACAAAAAATAGAATTGATAAATTATATATGGGCTTTCCAAATGTTGGGTTTTCAAAAGACATCAAGGTCACCTTAGCTACATTGGAGAAAGAGAGAGGGCATGTTTTGGCATGGAAAGAAGCTAAATAGAGAATAAACAATAGAGCTCACTAGGACCAAGGATGAAGATGAGAGTACAAGATTCTTTTAGAGTCATGCAAAATGAATTAAGGAACAACATACTATTTGGAAGATCACTAATGTGCAAAGACTAGAATGTACTATATTTGATGATATATAGATCAACAATACCATGATCAAGGGGACAATGTTCACCCACAATATTATCGCCAACAGGTTGAAAATGTTCAACAACAAGAATTGGGGTTGACACTACAACAATATTTTAGTTCTCTTGAAGCCATTGAGGTATGTACATTGGATACATGTTTGGATATTTTCTTTATTTTGAAAAGAATATGTAGAAGGGCCATCTTTGTCACCTCTAGGAAATTGGAATCTCTACTATTGTCACTCAACCTCTATTGAGCGATTGAGAAATATTTCAGCAACTTTTTGAACATCACCCAAAATTGATGCAAATGCTCCAGGTATCTTTTATAACTTCAACATTTTTTTGATTGTGACCTTGAATGTTGGAGTAATGTTAGTTACATTTTTTTGAATAGGTTGTGCTATTTGACTAATCCTCACTATGCCATTTGGCTATAGCATATGAATTTTTTTCTTCAATTGATATATTCACATTCCTTCATTAATAATATATTTATTTCATAGGTGCATATATAGCAATACAGATTTGTCATCTATCACAATTTTCACATTGATATTTCTATCACGTGCTTTCTATTCCATCTCCTCGTTGTCTGTGCTACCTGGATTGCATCACATGTTTTCCATTACATCTAAAGGAACACATAGAGTGTTAATCTTTACAGTATGTTCTATGTATATTCCTGCATGAGCTAGTTAACTATTTTTTTCTGATTATTGGATACTCATAATCCATAAGGCTATTGGCCAAACATGTAGTGCACATGGTGTTGTAAGCTTGAAGTCCATTTTTGGACTTGATTTGGGGTCATTGGACCATCAAACTGAAGAAAAGTTGATATATGTGTTTCAAATGTTGGACCTTCATACAAAGAAAATAAATGACCATAGAAAAAATGTTTCATTGCACACAAGGACTACCTTAGAGCACGTAACATACCTTGAAGCTAATTTGTTTCTTTAAGAATGTTTCATTTTAATCTAGTCCTTTATTGTCTTTATTTATTTCTACTAACTAATATTTTATGATGGTAGGATCATACAACTGTCAGAGAAATTATTCGTTTGTTAAAGAAACCTATAGGTATAATTAAACTATGAGAGATAGTTCCAAAAAAAGAGCTTCCATATTTTGCAACTGAGATTACAATTTCATCTTGGGAGTTTCCACCACATCAATCTATTAATCCTAATGAATATTTCAAAAGAGTCAACACCCTCATATTAAAAAACCAAAGAATGAGTCTAGAGTATTGAAACAGTTGATGATTCTTATTTTGTAGGTGGTACTGTAGACAAATTTGTGTTGGATTGCCTAGATTCATCACCAGATAGACCTACATTTCCTGCATCTTCATGAAAGAGGAAATTGGCTTAAGTGGATGGCCCAAATAAGCATCATAGAATTGATGGCATTGGTTCAAGAGTTGTGGCAAAAGCCAAAGTCACTGTCTTGCTTTTTCGTACAAGAGGTGCAATTGTTTCCTCATCTAGTCCAACTAGGAGAGACACATTTCGGCAACACAAAGCTAATACTACTAGACAGACATTGATGCATGTTGATGATTATGTTGCAAGAGAGAGAAACAAAGATGGCATGAGTAGCTGTAGTATACCTAGGGGGGATATTATGGGGTACAGAAGGAGGTACCCAAGGGAATAATGTAATAATGGGATGGGTCATAGTTAATAAATAAAGTGGTTAACGTGCATCATGTAAGGGACCACAAATAGTTAGCAATAATGTGATAAGCCCATGGTATTAGATATATGGTACCGATAGACCCATGGTAATGATCCATGGCATTGTATGTATGAAGCCTATATAGAGGCTAGAGATTGCGAATGGAGATATGTTAAGAATTATTGCATTGGCAAGCATATGGCTTGTGGAGTGTTTTCCTTCCTTAATTAGTGATTGTATGGTGTTACGCTACCTTAAGGTTTTTTATATTAATAAAGAGAAGCATTTTCATGTTATATTATTGGGTTCTTCTTATGTTTCAGAGATGAAACATGTTTAGAGGGGGTGGAATGTAGTATACTTAGGCAGGATATTATGGAGTACAGAGGGAGGTACCTAATTGAATAATGTAATAATGGGATCGATCATAGTTAATAAATAAAAAAATAAAAAAAATCACAATATGATACATCAAGGGAGTTCCAATGCATCGATATCATGGATGATGACAGGTAGAAAATGGTAGCGGTACTATCCGTCATCTCAACGTCAGGGGGAGGGATCACAATGGGTGTTTGAGAGACCTCATGTTCCATTGTAGGAGTAGGACCAGCATCCGCAGGTAGAGGAGAGGTGTACTCACTACGAGCGACCTCTAATTCTTGAAGCCCTTGAAGTGTATCACAAAAATATTTGAGACAGGGACAATGATGAGAGTGATGGCCATAATTATCACACAAATCATGTAGTATACCTAGGGGATATTATGGGGTACAAAGGGAGGTACCCAATGGAATAATGTAATAATCGGATGGGTCATAGTTACTAAATCCAGTGGTTAACCCACATCATGTAAGGGACCACAAGTAGTTAGCAATAATGTGATAAGCCCATGGTATTAGATATATGGTATCGAGAGACCGATGGTAATGATCCATGGTATTGTATGTATGAAGCCTATATAGAGGCTAGAGACTTTGCATGGAGAGATGTCAAGGATTATTGTACTGGCAAGCATATGGCGTGTGGAGTGTTCTCCTTTCTTAAGGAGTGATTGTATGGTGTTACCCTACCTTAAGGGTTTTGATATTAATAAAGAGAAGCATTTTCGTGTTATATTATTGGGTTCTTCTTATGTTTCGGGAATGAAACATGTTTAAAGGGGGTGGAATGTAGTATACCTATGGGCGATATTATGGGGTATAGAGGGAGGTACCCAAGGAAATAATGTAATAATGAGATGGGTCATTGTTAATGAATAAAGTGGTTAACCCATATCATGTAAGGGACCACAAGTAGTTAGCAATAATGTGATAATACCATTGTATTAGATATATGGTAATGAGAGGCGCATGGTAATGACCCATGATATTGTATGTATGAATCCTATATAGAGGCTAGAGACTCCCCATTGAGGGATGTCAAGGACTATTGTATTGGAAAGCATATGGCTTGTGGAGTGTTCCCCTTATTTAAGGAGTGGTACAGTGTTACCCTACCTCAAGGGTTTTGATATTAATAAAGATCTGAAGTTTATCTATTTCTCTCTTGTTATTTCTTTGTATATTTCTATTTTCATGTATTTGCAGGTCAGATCTGACTTGCAAATATATGATAAAGAAAATATACTCAGAAATAATAAGATAGAAATAGATAAACTTCTCTTTATTAATATCAAAACCCTTGAGGTAGGGTAACACCATATAATCACTCCTAAAGGAAGGAGAACACTCCACAAGCTATATGCTTGCCAATACAATAATCCTTGAGATCTCTCCATGGGGAGTCTCTAGCCTCTATATAGGCTTCACACATACAATACCATGAGTCTCTCAATATCATATACCTAATACCATGGGCTTATCACATTATTGCTAACTACTTATCGTCCCTTACATGATTCAGGTTATCCACTTTATTTATTAACTATGACCCATCCCATTATTACATTATTCCCTTGGGTACCTCCCTCTGTACCCCATAGTATCCCCCCTAGGTATACTACAAATCACATTGGTGATTCGTGTGTAATGAATTTTTATTCTTAGATGATTAAGTTAAGGTGACATGGACCTCAGTAATGTTAGAACTAGGGAAGGTATCAAAGACCACATTGTTGACATGAGGGAGTTCATCACAATTACTGGTAGCATGACCAACAACATCACACAAAGCACATAGATGAATAGGCTTTGGCAGCTTAGTAGGAGTTGGAGTTGTTGGCAGTGCCTTATCTTTGGTTCCCTTTTTTGGGCTTTCCCCCCCTCACCAGGTGCTTTAGTAAGAGGAGTGGGTTTCTGCTGAGGTGGTTGTGGAACTAAAGCAAAGACAATGGTAGGAACAATAGGTTGGACGATGGTCGAAGTAGTGTAAGGTTTGAGTTGATGGGGGGGAGTATTTGTGGGAGGATCAATGTACTAGATAGGGATCCCCAAGGTATTGTTAGGAAAAATGAACGTGGTCATGAAAGGTGTAGAATAAAATCCAAGTGGTGGAAATAAGAACGATATCTGACTAGAAGGACAATGGCCTAGAGGAACTGCTCCAACATGGTTAAGGTCTGTGGGAATATTTCTGGGCGGTAAAGGTAATACAAACTTAAATAGGAACATAAAAAATTATAGATATAACCATAAATACAGAGATGCAACAAAAATAACACTTCATTTCATTAATAAAAACATGCTGAACTATGCTTACAAACAAAATGGAAATAAACTAGCTCGGGTGATGGTAGCTTATCTTTGAGAAGAGATGTGGTGGATACATTCCTCTGAACTGTATTACAATGAGGCTCAAGGGCCTATTTATTATTGAAAAACAAGAGAAAATCCTAAACAACCAAAACCCTAACCCCCAGGAGATGTAACGCCAAGAGGTTGTAGGTCCCGTTGGGGTTAGTTAGGCAACCAACTTACCAGGGTCAAAACTTGGTCATATTATCTCCTTTTGGCGTGTACGATACCTTGATAGAAATGTCTCTTCGAGTACTAGAGGATTTGTGGCAAGCCCTTGCCTATGAATATAGGCCTGCAATGGACCTAAAAAAATGTCATTTAGGGAGTCAAAACTACTCCGGAAGTTCATGACCCGAAAAACTACTATAAATTGTAAATGCTGAAATAAATACGGAAACAGATGAAACCGACTAGAGGTCTAGGCGGAATAGGTAGGTTACCACCAATATCCACCTAGATCATTCCTCCCCTCTTAGGAATCAATGGTCCCCATTGCTTGCAGAGCCTCCATGAGGTGGGGGAATTTTTGTTGAAACTAGTCCCCGTGAAGCACTTGCCCTAGTGAAGGAGTTGGCCTACTTTGACAACTAGATATATCTAGATCCTCAATTGGTGATTGTTCTTGACCTATGTGTCAGTGAGAATGAATTGTGGCATGTTCCATGCAGTCTGGGTTGAACTTTGTTAGTGTGAGTTGTTTTGCAATATCGGATGTGTCCAACAATGGTGGATAGTATGGTCAAAGGCTGTCTACATTGAACATTGGGTGAAGACCAAGAAATGGTAGGACGCTGAGCTTGAAGGAATCGTCACCAACAACCTTGCTCATGGTGCATGGCCCATATCGGAGTGGGCAAAGCTTGTGGTGGGGTCCAGCAAGGCGCTCATTCTACAAATGTAGCCAAACTTTGTTACCCACCTAAAACTTGTGTGACACTCGATGTTGATCATGGCGTTGCTTATACTTAGCATTGGCTCTGTCCGATATATCATGAACCTGCTGGTGAATGTGTTGAATGCACTCAATGAAGGTGTTAGCCTTATCGGCTTCAGACGGAACATCAGCCGAATCTACCCGAGTGACTGCAAATGGTATTGTAGTATACCTAGGGGGGATATTATGGGGTACAGAGGGAGGTACCCAAAGGAATAATGTAATTTCCTAGGCAAAGAGGGGAGTGTTTTTTATTTATTAACTATGACCCATCCCATTATTACATTATTTCCTTGAGTACCTCCCTATGTACCCAATAATATAACCCTTAGGTATACTACATTCCACCCCCCGTAAACATGTTTCGTCCCCAAAACATAAGAAGAACCCAACAATATAACATGAAAATGCTTCTCTTTATAAATATCAAAACCCTTAAGGTAGGGTAACACCATACAATCACTCCTTAAGGAAGGAGAACACTCCACAAGCCATATGCTTGCCAATACAATAATCCTTGACATCTCTTCATAGGGAGTCTCTAGCCTCTATATAGGCCTCATACATACAATACCATGGGTCATTACCATAGGTCTCTCAATACCATATATCTAACAGAAAATGCTTACTTTTATTAATATCAAAACCCTTAAGGTAGGGTAACACCACACAATCACTCTTTAAGGAAGGAGAACACTCCACAAGCCATATGCTTGCCAATACAATAATCCTTGACATCTCTCCATGGGGAGTCTCTAGCCTCTATATAGGATTCATACATACAATACCATGGGTCTCTCAATACCATATATCTAATACCATGATCTTACCACATTATTGCTGACTATTTGTGGTCCCTTACGTTATGCGGGTTAACCACTTTATTTGTTAACTATGACCCATCCCATTATTACATTATTGCCTTGGGTACCTCCCTCTGTACCCCATAATATGCCCCTTAGGTATACTACATGATTTGTGTGATAATTATGCCCATTACTCTCATCGTTGTCCATGTCTCGAAGATTTTTGTGATACACTTAAAGTGCTTCATGAATTAGAGGTCGCTCGTAGTGGGTCCACCTCTCGTCTACCTGCAGATTCTGGTCCTACTCCTATAATGGAACATGAGGTCTCTCAAACACCCATGGTGATCCCTCCCCCCGATGTTGAGATAACGGATAGTACCGCTACCTTTTTCTACCTGTTGTCATCCATGAGATCAATGCATTGGAACTCCTTTGATGTATTATATTGTGATTATGTTCAACTTTCCTCGATGAACACCTCGGTGTCAACATCGGTACATATTCCATCTACTTGTCATATGCCTCCCACCCTTGATGATGTGTATGTGAACGTTCTCTCTGATGAAGATGTCTCAGGTAGCTCTTCTGCCTCATGTGGTCCTTCTTCCACCTCCCATCCACCCATCTTCCATTTTGATGAAGATCATGAAAGCTATGAGCACTCCTAATTATCCTTGGGATGATATGCGTCATCGTGCATACTTCCTTCCGCAGCAAACCCATGAACAATATGCCATGGAGTCTAACGTTTTCCTTACTTATCTGCGAACCCAAGAATTCACTCCCCACCTCACTTGTGATGATCGATGACGTATTCGACATCAAACCCCTTGCTACTTCCTCATCAGTGACGATATTTATCGTCGTGGTGTCGACATTGTTCCTCGTCATTGTCTCACCCTTTCATTATCTTCTTCTGCTCTTTAGATGGATCCGTTATCTACACCTTATATCAATTATGCTAATGGTGTGAGTCGCTTCACCAAGAATCTAGCCTTGACAGCTTAAGCCATTTTCACCACCTTGCATTCGTTAGTCCACTCCAACGGCGTTTGCATTGGATCGACCACCAATAACCAGGCCTAATATGATGCAGTGATAGGTTTGTTAGCAGATTTCCTTGACCGTTGCATCCTTCACCTTCATGTTTGTGTTGATTCCTTGCTACTTGTCATATAATTCAACGACATTTTTCATCTGCATAATCCTGTCCTATTTAGAAAATATCTATGAATTACACTTTTGGCTCGTGAATTTGAATCCATTTCATTCAATCATGTTCTTAAAGCCCATAATCACTATATAGATACCATTGCAAATAACATTGTAAATTGGCATGTATCATATGCATGAAAACATCTATAAACAAATGGCGAACCACAATCATGACACAAAAGATTCATAATCATAAATATGTATTGTAATACAAATGTTTTGAGTTCACTACTCTAAATGCATTTCACATGCTCATTCGCATGTTATCATAAAACAAAGATGGAGACCCACATAACCCTATGCCTAATCACTATCATGTGGAAGCTCCCGAGCCAATTGCTCCCTCTATATCTTATATTGCTTGACCGGCCATTGCAATGCGTCGTGTCATCCCTCGCCACTATGAGAGAAGACCCCATACACTCATTCGTATACCAATCTCTTAGCTCATGCCACCCCTACTTTGTCACCCCGGTAGTAACACGTCAAATCTACGTTGGAAATCCTCCAATAGAGAATCACCTCCTGATCTCTGTTGTAATCTCATTTTTCCTTCCAATTCGTTTACCCGTAAATCAAAGTATACTACTTATCAAATTTGTCGAACTCTATTTTGATAATGTTCTTGTCATTGACGGTCATGCCAATATTAAATTAAAATAATTCAAAGTCTGAACTAACCGATGGATAACTGCTGCGCACTGTACATGCACAGTTGTTGAGATTTTCTGTTTGGAGTAAAATAGGCAAAAATCTCTGTAGGTGACAACAATAGAAATTCAGTTCCTAGATTAGCTCCAAGTTGTTGGGAGATGATTAATGCCTCCTATATTTGATGTGAGTGAGTTAATGAGGTGGTTAGATTCTCTTTGCTATTTAACAGGCAACCATTCGGATTGTTTGCTATGAGGGTGAGAGTTTTGTGCGGATTTCATTATGTAATCTCCTGTTTGATTAATAAGATTGCCGATGCCTTTGTTATGTGGACGTAGCCCAGATTGGTTGGGTGAACCACGTTAAATTCTTGTGTCTTTATGTGCATGATTGTCTGCTGTTTATTTTGTTTCCGCTGTGCATCTGATCTCCAACAATTGGTATCAGAGTAGTTGGAGGTGGAGCATACTAAGCCTGTTGCTGGAGGCCAAGAACGCTGAGCCTGCGTGCGTATATGACTGCTGGAGGCCAAGAACGCTGAGCCTGCGTGCGTATATGACTGCTGGAGGCGGACATTGATTACTGGAGGCCGAGAACCGATTCTGATCAGTGCGATTTTCGCTGTTCGTAACTCTGTTCGCTGTTCCTTTATGCGTGCGTATTGTTTGGGAGTGCTGCCGGTGCTGCATAGCTGCGTATTTGGTTGCCGGTGCTGCGTATTTGGTTGCCTCCTGATATACCTGCGCTGACATAACCTTTGGTGGATTTAAAGACTGCTGCGTGGATTTGAGAACCGATCTGGTGGTGCTGGTGCGTGGTGGATTAAACCGATCTGGTGGAGGTAACGTAAGTTGTGAAAAATAGATTGCTGCGTGGAATGGATATGCTATAAAACGGCGTGCATATATATTTGAAACCTATTTGGCGTTGAATTTTAACACTTGCATGGAGATGGAATTACATTAAAAAATGCTTGGTTATGTTATATGTATTTACAAATAGCATGGATATATATTTTAAAAAATGGCAAAGTTATATTTTAAAAAATGGCGTGGATAGATCAAATATATGCGCTGTATATGTTAACATAAAAGGGTGAAACGCATATGATATACACCATGTTACAAACCATATGTTACACATATTGTATAAACCATGTTAACGTAATGGAAAGTGTGAATATTTGTTAATGGTGGATTAATATTAAAGTGGGTGAACGCATATGGTGGAGTAGTTTTTTTTTTTTGGTGGAGTGGATCAATCCTTCACACAGCAGAATTGGTACATTGTGATTCACACAGCAGAATATTGTTTTTTGTTTTATTTAAAGGCAAAGACAGAAAGGCATAGGCAGTTGGTTTTTTCTATTGCTGGTATTTAAAGTTGGATATTGGAGATTATTGTGTTTTTTGTTGATACAAATGGCGAAAACTCAAAGTGCCCGGTTCGAAATCGAGAAGTTTAATGGGAAAAATAATTTCGAGATCTGGAAGGTAAAAATGCATGATCTGCTAGTACAGCAGGGCGTGGCAAAGGCATTGTTGGGAAGGTCCAAACTGCCTTCCCCCGTGATAGATGATGAGTGGAATGAATTGGATGGACGAGCCTTGAGCAGAATTCGGTTGTGTTTGGCTGATGATGTTTTATTTAACATCGTGTCAGAGAAGACTGCAGCTGGTTTGTGGACGAAGTTGGAGAAGCTGTATATGACGAAATCCTTGACAAATCAGATTCTCCTGAAATGACAGCTTTATGGTTTGCGGATGAAAGAAGGTACCTCGATTACTGATCACTTGAATGTTTTTAATACCTTACTGGTGCAATTAGACAGTCTAGATGTGAAATTTGATTCAGAGGATAAGGCAATAACTCTATTGTGTTCATTGCCCGAATCTTGGGATCACTTTGTTACTTCCATAAGCTTTAGTACAGCAGACATTCTTGAGTTTGACGATGTTGTTGGAGCCTTGTTGTCTGAGGAGACGAGGAAGAGGTCGAATGCAGACACCTCTACGTCAGAGGTAATGATGGCCAGAGGTCGCTCAAGAAAGAGACACTCCGGGGGAAAGCATAGCGACTCTCGTTCAAAGTCCAAAGGAAAGAAGACAAAGGTGAAGTGCTGGCATTATGGCAAGGCTGGACATCTGAAAAAGGATTGTTGGAAGCGAAAGCAGGCTGCTAAAGATGGCTCTTCGACAGAAAAGAAGGAAGCCAACACCACAGATACAGGTTCAGTATATGGTTTAGGTATGAGTGATGAGGTATTGTCTGTTAATGTTTCAAAACATGATCAACATTGGTTGTTAGATTCCGGGGCATCTAACCACATGTGTATTCATAAAGATTGGTTTAAGACATATAGATCAGTTGATGATGGAGTCGTGTACATGGGTAATGATGTCACTTGCAGTATTGTTGGAATAGGAAGTATACAACTGCAAATGTTAGATGGCACAACCAAATTGTTAACTGATGTGAGACATGTACCAGATCTAAGGAAAAATCTAATTTCATTAGGAGCACTGGATACGAATGGATATAAAACTGTAATTCAAGGTGGAATTATGAAAATCTATAAAGGTATTTTACCAGTGATGAAGGCTAAGAAGGTAGGAAATCTTTTTCAATTAGAAGGTAGAACTGGGTCAGATCATGTGTCAGTGTCTGAACAGGACAGTAGTTCCATTTGCCTATGGCATCAAAGGTTGGGCCATATGAGCGAACGAGGGTTGAAAATTTTGGCTGACCGCAAGTTACTTCCTAATCTAAGATCTGGAAAGTTAGATTTCTGTAAACATTGTTTGTTTGGTAAACAAAGTAAGCAAAAGTTTAAAACAGGCAAACATACTAGTAAAGGAATACTTGATTATATCCATTCAGATGTTTGGGGTCCAGCCCCTACAACGTCATATGGTGGCTCGTCATATTTTGTATCGTTTATTGATGACTTTTCTAGAAAAGTGTGGGTCTACATGTTGAAAAGGAAGTCTGATGTTTTTACAGTTTTCAAGCAGTTTAGAGCATTGGTAGAAAACAACACTGGTAGAACTATAAAATGTTTAAGAACTGACAATGGTGGTGAGTTTTCCTCCAAGGAGTTTGACAGCTATTGCAAGGATGCAGGGATCGAGAGACATAAGACCACGGTTTATAATCCTCAGCAGAATGGAGTTGCTGAATGCATGAACAAGACTCTTCTAGAGAGAGCAAGGTGTATGCTGAGTAACGTCGGGTTGCAAAAGGAGTTATGGACAGAAGCAGTGGCAACAGCTTGTTATGTGATCAACCGATCTCCATCAACGACGATAGGCTGCAAGGTTCCGCAAGAGGTATGGAAAGGACACCCTTGTGACTATTCTAAACTCAGAGTGTTTGGTTGTGATGCATATGCTCTAGTGCCTAAACATCAGCGAACTAAATTAGATCCGAAATCGAAAAGGTATGTCTTTGTTGGGTATGGTGATGGAACAAAGGGCTATAGATTGTGGGATCCTACTACCCGCAAAATCATCATCAACAAAGATGTAAAGTTTAATGAATCCTCTCTTGTACAGTTAGATGTAGATAGTAGATTGAAACAGGATGATGTATTTGATTTCCAGCACATTCAGTTTGACAACATTTCTAATGATAGTCATAACGACGATAGATCAGATTCTAGTCATGAACAGGTTTCAGAATCAGATTATGAACAGGGTTCAAATGGAAGTCATGAACAGGTCTCAGATGGCGATCATGAAGAAGTTCCTACAGATGATAGACAACCAATTGTGGAAGCACCAGAAACATTCTTAAGGAGGTCTACAAGGATCAAACGCCCTCCGAGAAGGTATGATGATCATGTTACTTCAGTTGCTTTGACCGCTAATGATGATGAACCTTTGTATTATCAGGACGCTGTAGAAGGTTCAAATAGTGACAAGTCGAAAGCAGCCATGAAGGACGAAATGATGGCCTTAAGTAAGAATGGTACATGGGATCTGGTTGAGCTTCCGAAAGGCAGAAAACTGTGGGCTGTAAATGGGTTTTCAAGCTGAAACGGGGTGTGAATGATAAGCAAGACAGGTACAAAGCGCGACTGGTTGCAAAAGGGTTTTCTCAGAAAGTTGGTATTGACTTTCATGAGATTTTTTCACCAGTGGTTAAAATTGTTTCAATTAGAATTGTGTTAGCATTAGTGGCTTTGCTTGATTTAGAGTTGCAGCAGTTAGATGTTAAGACTGCATTTCTACATGGTGACTTAGATGAGGAAATATATATGGAACAACCAGAAGGGTTTGTTCACCATCGCAATGAGAAATTTGTCTGCAGGCTCAAGAAGTCATTATATGGCCTAAAGCAGTTGCCTCGGCAGTGGTATAAGAAATTTGATTCTTTCATGTTGAGTCAGAAATATGTTAGAAGTGAATATGATCATTGTGTTTATTTTAAACAGTTGAATAATGGCATATTCATTATCTTGGTATTGTATGTTGACGATATGCTTTTAGCAAGCAAAAGCATTGAAGAAATCAACAGGTTGAAGACTCAGATGGCAAGGACGTTTGATATGAAAGATCTAGGAGCAGCAAGACAGATTTTGGGCATGGAGATTTTCAGAGACAGGCATAATGGTAAGCTGTGGCTATCACAACAGAAGTATGTTGAGAAAATACTTTTGAGGTTTGGTATGAATAATGTGAAGCCTGTGTCCGTCCCTTTAGCTTCCCATTTCAAGCTTTCTTCTAGTTTATGTCCTAATACAGATGAAGAAAAGGATTATATGTCTCGAATTCCATATGCCAATGTAGTAGGATGTTTGATGTATGTGATGGTGTGTACGCGACCAGATATTTCACATGCAGTTGGGGTTGTCAGCAGGTACATGGCAAATCCGGGTAAAGAACACTGGTCAGCAGTGAAATGGGTGCTTCAGTATCTGAGAGGCACAAGTAGTTATTGTATCACTTACAATAAGAGTAGTGAATTTGTTTGCGGATATGTTGATTTCGATTTTGCAGGTGATTTGGATAAGAGAAGGTCAACTTCAGGATATGTCTTTACTCTTGCAGGTGGAGCTATAAGTTGGATGTCAAAGCTACAGAACATTGTTGCTTTGTCCACTACTGAAGCAGAATACATTGCTGCTTCTCATGCTTGCAAAGAAGCGATTTGGTTGAAAGGTTTGTTTGGTGAATTTGGTAGGTTGCAGGACAGCATCAAGTTATTTTGTGACAGTCAAAGTGCAATACATTTGGCTAAGAATCCGGCCTATCATAGTAAATCAAAGCATATACCGATCAAGTACCATTTTGTAAGACAGGTTATCACTGAAAGGGGAGTCTCTCTTGAAAAGGTGCATACAAAGGAGAATTGTGCAGACATGTTCACGAAACCAGTTTTGTTAGAGAAGCTACGCTGGTGTTTGGCTTCTCTTGGCTTGTAGAAAAGATAAAATAATAATAACAGGGCATCAGGCTAATTGTTGTCAAGGTGGAGATTGTTGAGATTTTCTGTTTGGAGTAAAATAGGCAAAAATCTCTGTAGGTGACAACAATAGAAATTCAGTTCCTAGATTAGCTCCAAGTTGTTGGGAGATGATTAATGCCTTCTATATTTGATGTGAGTGAGTTAATGAGGTGGTTAGATTCTCTTTTCTATTTAACAGGCAACCATTCGGATTGTTTGCTATGAGGGTGAGAGTTTTGTGTGGATTTCATTATGTAATCTCCTGTTTGATTAATAAGATTGCCGATGCCTATGTTATGTGGACGTAGCCCAGATTGGTTGGGTGAACCACGTTAAATTCTTGTGTCTTTATGTGCATGATTGTCTGCTGTTTATTTTGTTTCCGCTGTACATCTGATCTCCAACAACAGTGTCCGTTAAAAAGCATATAGCTAGGTGCTTTATGAAGAGACAACACAACACCAACGATGTGCAACAAATACAAACGTGTCTGAAACTATCATGACAAATATTATGTCAATAACGTGTCATATAACTCCAGAATTAATGTTTGATCTTGATGGCGGTACAGGAAGATCTACACCGTCTGAGGGCATGCAGTAATTTAGTTGTCAAGCCTCCCAAAAAAATAATGAAACAAAAATGTTGTAGGTATTCAAAAGTATCCTGATGGTTGTACACAAAGGCGTAGATAGTTTGTTTAGAGTATTTTCAGTCATTTTATTATAAATTCCAGAAAATTTAAGAAATTGGATGGATGCGTGAAGTTAAATAAATAATGAATTTTATTGTATTTATCAGATTTTCAAAACATTTTAAAATTTACATAAACTTACCTCACAAAAGAGTGTTTTATTCGGCGTTGAAATACTTGATCAATAGACAATGGGCATATGTTTGTGTGTCAAAGAACTATGCAGATGTAACATCTTTTATTTCTATCAAATAACGTTGTTTTTTGTTACTGCAAAAAAATGGACATATATTTTTTTGAAATTAATTATTTGTTTTTTAAATTCTATTCTTACAACATTATATAAAAACTGGGAGTCTATAGATTTTTAGATTTTACCAAAAAATTTGCATAATGTCAACATTTCATTGGTTGACAAAACATTTTTCTGTTTATCATTAAAAAGATTTAGATTCAATTTCACAGGGTAATGAAAATTCTACCAGCTACTAAATTGATAACTTTCATTATCATCTTGCTGGTGTCAGGTATGTTTTTTTTGTCAATTTTGTCGTGGCTGTTCTTATTCTGTTTATGTTAATCACCTTTTTGGAATTATGCTGTATCCTTTATGGAGGATCTTAGTTCTCAAACTGTATGTATTTGCAAAATATCGTTTTTGAGGCCCCTATTACAAAGAATGACTATCTTTTTGGATGATCATCAGATTTATGTTTTTGAGATGTCTATCTTCTTTATCAAGTTTTTTCTGTTACAGATTATTAGTCGTTATCTAGTTTATATGCAGTTTCTGTCTGGCAATGTATTCTGATCATTATATTCCTTATATAATATATTAGGCTTTTTCGTTTCCTGAAAAAAAAAATTGATAACTTTCGCATAAGAGGGTCGGTTGGGCTTGGCATTCACAAAGTCAACTACCTACAGAATAGATGAAAATACAACCACCATCGTTCACTATTTGCTACAGCACGCAACAGGGGACCACAAACGGTCTCTAATTTCATAGAGGCGAAGCATCTGTACCTCATTTTTTGTCCATTTGTGGCCTTCAAAATTACCCCTTCGATGCACCGGGGACTCGGGAGTTAAACTTGTTCGACGCACCGGGGAGTTAAACTTGGACGAGAAGGACAGGCCACCGGCTTTCTCGGCCCACTCCAACATTAGAAATTTGATTCTGCTCTTGACACCACTCAGTCCTGTCGAAACGCAGGGATCATCCTCGAAACCACATGGCGTTTTAACAATCATGTTTTCTATAATTTGGATAACTGCAAGAGATTCGATTATATTTAAACACTTAATTAATGGACTGGACGAGTTTACAATTTGTAATTAAAATCATAAAAAGGCTTTGGGTAACAAGTTAATTGATAAATATTTGATTTTGGGTACAAAGTTAACCTGCAATGGGCAATAGTATTTCATTCCATGTATCATATGTTAAAGTATTTTATGTTTAAAATTAAATGTTTTTCTTTTATTCGTAATATATAAGAGAGTTAATGATTGATTAAGGTTATTTGAGAGGAATTAATTATTTTTTTTTTTCAGGTTTGTTATTTTATGTTATTTTGTATTATATTATTATTATAATATCAGTTTTTATTTCACATTTTACATCATTATTTTATAATTATATTAAGTAAATGTGAAAAGACAAATTTATTCAATTTATTTTGAGCGATTGAGTAAAATGAGTATTATCTTGTCTATTCATATTCAAATCTCACTAATGACTATATAAATTATAATACCTTGATAAATATTATGATAATAGTTCAAAAATACCTATAAACTAACCTAACAACAACAACTTCACTTTAACTCACACTAAAAAAAAAGCTAATTTTTTTTCCTTATAAAAAGACTGATTTCTTAAAAAGGAAAACAACGTCACTTTAACTCACAATTAAGAAATAAAAATAAAAAAACTAACTTTTTTTTCCTATTAAACGCTGAAAGTGTAAAAGGGAATGATTTCTTAAAAAAAATATGAACTAGGCAGCCCCTCAATGATGTCATCGTGAATCTTGCACAACCACCCAACACACGGAAAGAAGGAAGCGCCAATTCTGGAATTTCCATTTGAGGAAAGTCCTTTTTACACTATGCTTAAATTTGTTTATGGTTTTTTTTATCTTTGTATAATGTTTAATTGTAATTGGAATAGGCCTTCACTGGATTAGTGTATATTTTTGAGGAAAATTTTGTATCGCATGTTTTTATTAGGGTTTAATATGGAAAACAAAATAGAAATATTGTTTGTGTAGACTATAATTTTACTATATAATAGATTTTTTTATAAAATTTAAATTTAATTTTTTTAAGGTGTGATTTTTCTTCTAATATTAATTAACAAAATTGTGATTTTATATTATTTAAATTACATTATTAATAAGTTTATGATTTTATATTATTTAAATCATATTATTAAATAAATTAATAAATATACCACTATAATAAATCTTTAAAGTAAATATACTTTCAATAATTAAAATTTATAGTAATACTTAAAATATATAATTTCAAAATTTGTTCTAAAATTTTAAGCAAAATTCTTATTACAAAAAGTTAACGTGTTTATTCATAGTGAAGAAAAATTGGTTATGTTAGTTACAATATTTTCCATAATGATTAGGATTAGGTAATTTCCCAAATTTATTATTGATGTTGATTTGAAATAATATAAAGTTCAATGTAGAATTTGAAAATGAATAAATAAAATTATATTACATAAATAATTGTGATAAAGTGATTTTCAAATTTATTATATGCTTGAAGAAATATATATATATATATATATATAGATAGTAAAGATGATCAAGATAATGACTTCCTCCATAAAACTCTATTACTTATTGCCTTCTATCTATCTATAGAAGGTCATAATGTAATAGGTACATGTATGAGGTTCAAATGAGTTTTCATGTGGCCTTGGGTGGTCAAACGTTGTGGCATAGTTAAATGGTCCAGCCCCCTCGCAAGATTAGTTGTTGGGGGCTCTTAGCAGGAAAATGTTACCAAGTTTTCATGCTACACAAGGGTATGAGTCAACATGGTTATTTCTATCTAGGTTTCAATAATGCTATCGATTCCTGGAGGACACTAGGATGAGGGGTTAGTGAGGACCTAGTGGTAACTTGCGCCTAGCATTTTGTCTATCTCGAGTACACCCATGACTCACCCCCTTGAATTCTCCCATGTAAAAGTAGTTGACATGGAGTCCTAGCCTAAGCTCTATCTATCATTTGCTCAAGAAATATAGAGGTACCTCACCATTATTACAATGAGTTTGATCAAATACCATAAGTCAATTAGCCATTTAATTGTCATGAAATGGTTGGTAGGTACATCAGTCCACGCAAATGTGTTTTTTATTGACTGGAAAAGGTTGGTTGTGTCATGGGTTAGTGAAAAAAGACAAGAGATATTGTTTTGTAAAGTTGAGGACTCTAATTTGCTCTTTATTTAGATTAGTTCTATAATGTTCATATATATCCCTATAATAAAAAAAATTGGTGAACTAGATTTGGGCATTGAAAGTGGATAATACAATTGAATTTAATGAACTTGCAAGAAACAATCATGATGGCTCTCTAGTGTTTTGGAGATCTTGTATGAGTGAGCTCAAAGTAGATAAGAATGGAGAGATTTGATCATTTGGATATCATTGTTCTTGATTGGAGTTTAGTTGTTCTAAATTTTGCTTTGGTGATGATGGGTTTAGGTTATGACTAGGTTCTATAGTCACTAATTTCCCTACAAATTCAATATGATAATTGGATGTAGGATATTATTTAGGTATTTTTCTATATTTCAAACCATTTAAAAAAAATCCATTAGTATTCTTACGTGGAATCCACAAGAAATGTATGGTGTTGACTTAGCACTCAACATAGAGAAGAAATCAACATTTTTTTCCCAATTACATCTAGAAATGTGTCATGCATCCCAAATTAGTAAAAAATGGGGTTGTGGGTGCATAACATAGAGATCACACCAAGAGTGCATGTGTGTTTCTAAGAACAATGTGCACCTTCGTAAGAACATCTGTGCATTCTTGAGCCATGCAAAGTTGGCAGCCTAACAAACATCTTGGTTAGCAATGTAGTATACCTAGGGGAGACAATATGGGGTACAGAGGAAGGTACCTAAGGGAACAATTTAATGTAATAATATAAGGGTGACAAATAAATTATCATCCTTATATTATTACATTAAATTGTTCCCTTAGGTACCCCCCTCTGTACCCCATATTGTCTCCCCTCAGTAGACTACACAAACCCCTGGACGCTTTCTTGATATGGACAAGGGTGCATCTAGGAGGCTAGAGATGCTCCCACAACAAGTGCAAGGGAACGTCCAGGGAATTTTTTTCCTTAGTGTTGTGCCTATGACTTTGATATTTGTGCCACATTTTTAGGCCCAGACCCTAGGTCATAGCCCAAAACTCAATAACACCTTCAGAAATGAAATTTCACAGCGTAACACATATACATTTGCAAAAACATTAACAAGGACTAAACTAGACCCCTACTAGCCATGACAAGCATTTCGTCAAACATGTCACAAACATGAAAAATACATGTCTTAAATACATAACTGAGCATAGGGGTCTCATACTTATCTCAAAATTGCTAGGAAGCATTGATGCCTCAACACATTAGCTTAAATTTCATCGATTATGCCATAAATATATTGTTCATTCATTTACAAGTAAAAACATGATGAGATCCATAAATAGCCATTGTCATAATACATGTTTATAACCCACATAATAACAACATAAATACCATGGAAACAACAACCCTATAACCCACATATAAACCAGTATAATATTCATGAAATAACAGGGATAAATCACCTCATATTAATGACACAAAGGCCAATCAGGTTTGGGACTTCCATGAACCACCTGACTATAGACTAGGCTGAACCAAATTTTTCTTTCATCCAATCACCCTTGTGCCATATTTGAAGCATGAATGTGGTATCCCATAAAACATATCAATCAAAACCATCCAGAGCTTCCAGAGGCTAAACCATCTCAACCTTCAACCAATGATTCCACCTCACAGTTGGACATCACTAACCATCACCATATTGATCTCTACCCAATTTGTTCAGGGCTCTAGAGCATTTGTTCCAACCAAACCTTGAGGACTAGTGACTCAACCCATAGTTGTCATCAGGCTCTAGAGCATTTGTCCAACCAAGGATGTAGGACTAGTAACTCAACCCACCAAGGGCTATTGAGAGTTTTTCCAACCAAGGTTGTAGGAACTATTAACTAAACCCAGGCTAAATGATCCGAATATTGGGGGGATGCCCCTAATATCTAAAGAATTGCAATGCTAGAAAGAAAATGAGAGAACACACATCAAATAAAACCATAAAGAAACTTTTTATTAAAATCGATAATAACTATAAAAGCTACATTGTGGTGGACAATCTTCCCTTTTACAAAATGTGACTTGTTACTTATAGCCCTTTTCGTTTACAATACCTTGGGTCAATTCCATGAGTGAATGAATACCATGGGTGGATGTCACAATACCATGAGAAAATGCCATGGGTCGATGTCACAATACCATGGGAAAATACCTTCGATGAATGAATACCATGGGTGGATGCCACTAACAATACCATGGATAAATTCCATGGGTGGATGAATACCATGGGTTGATGCCATTTTCTATTTGGATTGCTAAAGGAAACATGAGAACCAACCAGAAGAACAAATAAATAAGCCCACAACACCATGGCTATCAAGGAAATGACAAGGCTAGGAAAATCCAGTGTCAATCCAAGAAATCCTCCATGCTAATTATAGATCAGAATCAAGAAACCACATTCATATGCCATGCATGCCAAAACTAATGAGGAAAACATACATGCAACTTGGTACCTGCAAGAAAAACATGATGTAGTTGTTGATCCCAATGTATTCTTGTGCTTCCCTTCTCTCCGTTTACCATCTTGCTCCAAAACTCCAAGTATGTCACACTCCTCCAAGAGTGCTCCAAGAAAACTCTAACTGTCCAAGAGTATGAGAGAGATGGAATAGAGAGAGAGCTCCAAAACTGAACTAACAAAAGTCTTTGAATTGATCCTCAGAAGCCTTTTTATTAATGATGCCTCTATTTTCTTCATTTTCCATTTTTTTTTTTTCATTTTCCTCCTCACATGCAACCTGTGACCTTTCACCTCCCTTTTCTCCCAATTTCCATTATTTTCATAAATAAATGTGCGAAAATGCCACTTTGTCTTTCCAAAGCCTTTGTCATTTCCTTTGCCAATTTCCTTAGCCATTTATCAATTACTAGTGATCCCCATCACTATGCTTTTGCCTAATATTCAACTTGTAATATGTGTCCCATGGCCTTGGTGAATATTTTTCCTTTATTAACTTTTACATGGATTTTTTACCAAGGTTGTTACAGGATCCTCCCCCTTGGGGGAACCCTGTCCTTAGTGTTCAACAACACCTACAACCAACAAGGTTGTTGTAAGCAAAACATACTACCCATGGAGCTTTATAACTTAGCTCATTGCAGTATTTACAATGATCATCGTATTGTGAAGCAAACCAAGATGACAACATAATAAGTATAACATCATAATGACATGACACACATATTTATTATTGGAGATTTATAACATATCTCATGGTGGTATTTACATCCATGTACATGTGTACATATACCAAACATAACCAAACATGTACCAAAAACATATACCAAATACATGTATCAAAGCATTTGCTCAACCAGCGAATAAGGAAGTATACATAGCCTGCATTTGATCTGTCATCTCCCATGTAGCTTCATTGGGCCCAAAGTGCTCCCATTTCACTTTAACCAGTTTGATTTCTTGGTTTCGAAGCATGAGCATCTTTCTCTAGAAAATACACTACGATTCCGACTAGAATTATCCTTCTAGCTCCACCTGCAATACAGACTAGTCAATCACATGATCAACATATTTAATATACTTATTAAGCAATGACACATGGAAAACATCATGGAATTTCACTGTCGGAGGTAGTGCAATTCGATAGGCTACTGGCCCAATCCTCTCAATAATCCTGAAACGTCCACCAAATCAAGGTGTCAGCTTGGCACATGATCCATTATGAAAGGAGCTCTTCTTCAGTTTCATATGCAAGTACACGTATTCCCCAGCGTGAAACTCCCTGAACAACCTATTCCAATTGGCATAGCTCTTCCTCCTATCCTTTGTTGCTTTAAAATTCTTCTTGATTACTTGCATTTCCCACTCCATGTCTACCAACATGTCCGGTCCAATCAACACCTTGTTAACTGGATCACTCCAACTGATGGGAGTATTACAACTCCACCCATAAAATGCCTTAAATGGACTCATCCTTAGTGACTCCTGGTACCCATTGTTTTAAGTGAAACCTACCAGTGGAAGGTACACTTGCCACTTCTACTACTAATGCATCACATACATCCTGAGCATGTCCTCCAATATCCTGTTGACCCTCCTCCATCTGTCCATCTATTTGTGGATGATAAGTTGTACTAAAGGCCAAATCTATGACTAAACCTGCAAACAACTCCTTCTAAAACTTGGAAGTTAACTTCACATCCATGTCTGACACAATCATTTTCAGAACACAATGCAATCTGACCACATCCTTGATGAAGACTAGTGCTACATCACTCGCTGAGAATGTAGGCTTCACTGGAATGAAGTGTGATACCTTTGACAACCTATCCACCACTATCTTGATTTAATAATGTTGTCTCACTTTCCTCAAAAAAGCTGTGATAAATTCCATGGAAATAACCTCCCATCTCCACTCTAGAATTGGAATCAACTATAGTAGTCCACCTGGATGCTTACACTCTAGCTTCACCTACTAGCAATTTAAGCACCTAGCCACAAACTCTGCTACATCTCTATTCAAATTCAGTTAATAATATAATTTCTTCACTAATCTCAGCGTCTTTTGATAACTTGAGTGACCCGAATATGGCTTCGCATGAAACTCCCTCGAGATCACCTTCTTGATCTCACCGCTATTTAGCACATATATCCTGACCCTAAATCTAACCAATCCATTTTTCATGAGATGATAGTCCACATCTTGTGCACCTGCATCTGTACTTGTACCTATACCACTACTTCTACCTATACCTCTACCACTACTTATACTCTACTGCAACTTGTGCACAATCTCCGTATAACTGTCATCCTATTGATGTGCCTACAATATCCTATCTTGTAAATCTGTCCCATAGGATCTCATAGTTGCTATGTGAATTAACCGTATCCACCTACTAAGAGCATCTGCTACCCTATTCTATTTACCTTTTATATACCTAATCTCAAAGTCAAACTCACTTATCGTGGCAAACCACCGAGCCTGCCCACCATTCAAATTTAGTTGGTCAAATAAATACTGCAAACCATTGTGATCACTCATCAATACAATCCTCTTGTCAAGAACATAGTGCCTCCACATATTCAATGCATGTATGATCGCTTCCAACTCAAGATTATGTGTGGGGTAGTTATGCTCGTTCTCACTCCGCTTTTGTGATTGATAGCATACCACTTGTTCATCCCACATAAGGGCTCCACCAAGTACTCTCTTGCAAGAATTTGTACCTTTTACAAACTCTTTTTCTACATCTGCAATTGTTAGCATCGGTGCATGTGTCAACAACTGCTTGAGCTTCTCAAAACCAGCCGTGCACTCCTCTATCCATTCAAACCTCTCACCTTTCCTATGCAATGATGTGATAGGATAAACAATCTGTGACAAGTTCATGATGAATCTCCTATAATAACCTGCTAAACCCATGAAATATCTCACCTCATCCACATTCCTGGAAACTTCCCACTCCATGATAGCTCTTACCTTTTCTGGGCCCACTGCTATGCCATCCTCAGAAACCAAATGTCCCAAGTAGTGTACCTCAGTCTAAAATAAACTGCACTTGCTGAGCTTAGCATACAACGGATATTCTCTCAACAATCTCAACATTGTTGGTAAATGCTCAATATGCTCTTCTTCATTTTTTGAATATACCAACATATCACCAATGAACACAATATAAAATTTGTCCAAATACAGATGCAACACTCTATTAATCAAGCACATAAAGGTAGATGGTTCATTAGTTAAACCAAATGGAACTGCAACAAACTCATAATGGCCATACTTGGTGCGGAAAGTTGTCTTGTAGATGTCATCTTCTTTAATGCGTACATGATGATATCTGGATCTCAAATCAATCTTTGAGAACACCATTGCTCCCTTCAACTGATCGAAGAAGTCATTAATCCTCGGTAATGGATACATGTTCTTGATGGTCACTATGTTTAACTGCCTGTAGTCAATGCATAGCCTAAGAGTACCATCCTTCTTCCTCAAAAACAAGACCGGTGCGCCCCATGGTGATACACTTAGCCTGATGTATCCCTTGTCCAACATTTCCTTCAACTGCAACTTCAACTCTACCAACTCTGGAGTGCTCATCCTGTAAGGTTCCTTTGATACCCGAGTTTCCCTTGACACCAACTCAATAGAAAATTCTACTTCCCTATGAGGAGGAAAATATGAAATCTTTGCAGGAAATACATCCTAAAACTTTTGTAGAATTGGGTACGTTCTCAAAACATCTACATTCTCAACTACCTTACCTTTTTCACTAGAAATTCTCACTGCAAATAACACACACCCTTTCCTGCAACTACTCTTGGCATGCATATATGCCACCATTCTAACTAATGTTGCTTTCTTCTTACCTCACAAGACTCTTTGTTCCCCATTTTCATCCAATCCCTCAATGGATTTGTCATAACAATCCACCTTGGTTCTATGAAGGTACAACCAATCCATGTCCAACAACATATTGTATGATTCCAATGGTAATACATTCAAATGTGTTGAGGTAGTCATACCATTCAAATCAAATGCACAAGCTCTTACGCAATGATGAACTCACTTCTTTATACCTGTAACCAACTGCACTACCCAAGAATCTACATGCACTTCTTTATTCAAACCATGCTTATCAACTAGTTCAGTAGTAGCATAACTATAACTAGATCCAGGGTCAATCAAAATAGAAACAACTTGATCACAAAGCTTACTGTCGATATTAATGATAGATTCCTGATGGTATGCCTATCTATTGTCCAGCACTACAGAGATAGGAGGAATTCTTTGTCCAACATACCCAATAGTCCATGCCTCCTATGCATTATAGGTCTATGGTCTACCACCCTGATGTTGTGGACAATCTCTCCTACAATTCTCTCCACAAGTCCAACAGCCTATGGGTTCCTTATTCTACTCCTCAGATAAAAGTCTTGTCCTCTGTTCGATGCATTGAACTTCTTAGATGGAGTTTCATTCTCGTTATTACCTATACCTTGAGGTCTTTCTCACTTCTTATCCCATTTTTGTTTGTTCTTTGCATTACCTTTCCAATCTAGTTAGTTTCAAATCTATGCTTTGATTGGTCGTAACAATGCTTTAGCTTCTGGATGGCCTCCTCCAATGAGCTAGGCTCATCAAAATCAATCATGTCTTTGAATGCTATCAGAAACCCACTGATGAATCTATGAATCTTGGCCTTATCATCCTTAAGGAAAGGCACATACCTCAGTAGCTCTAAGAATCTAGTAGTGTACTCCTCATCAGTCATGGATCCCATCTTCAACTCGTAGAATTCTTTTACCCTATCATCATAATACTTCTATGATAGGTACTTATTCCTGAATAGTCTCTCGAATTCACTCCAAGTCAAATCCTTCTCGTAAATATCTCTGATGTTATTTACATCTTCCCACCAGATATCTACTTTACCTTTAAGAGTGAATGTAGTTATTCTAGCCTTCATGTTTTGTGAGTAAACGTGTAATCTGAAGAACTTATTAATTCCAAGAAACCATACTTATGAATCTCGTGACTTCTTCATCTCTCCATCAAATTTATGTGGATTTTCTTTCTTAAACCTGTTCGGAAAATATCCCTTGTCACTCCTCCTATAAGGATCATAAAAATGTTGATCATAATTCTTGTCAGAATCAGAACTAGAATAGTAACTGTGTCCATCGCCTCTCCTATCCAGAGTGTCCAAGAACCTGCCATCTCTGATCGTGTTATCTCTATCTGACCTGTACCCACCAGGAGACCTATTTCCATATGCCCCATTAGTTCTATCCTCCTGCTCATGGCTGATCCGAAGTGGTCCCTGTCACTACAATTCTAAGAAAATATCAAGTATCACTGCATTTCCCTGTGCTTATTTCTCATGTGCCTATATGATTCTATCATTGTTTGCCTTACAAATCCTTATGTATGACTTTAATATTCTCACTATGTCTGCCAAATCAGAAGAGTTCCCAAGACCACGCTGCTCATATGATCCATAGGCAGAGTCTCGAGAACTCTAGTCTACCATCTTGCTAGTCATATTTGATATTCTTCATGCAAGGTATATCATGTCAGCTAAACCAAATCATAATAAACCAATGTACCTTATCATAATTTGGGGAGGATACCTCATCTGCAGGATCAAAAAATTAGTGTAATACATGTATAACATAATAATGACAACATATAGAAATATAACACATAAGTGTATAAGCATATAACCATTATTCTAGCTAGAGTCTAGTTATCAATGCATGACCATATCAACTACACATACCATGACCTCATGCATGACAACAACCACCACATCACTGTACACTTGACCACATGTGAATACTAACATGCATAAACAATGCATAATCAACCATACACTCATGACGACACACTCCAAAACAACACCATCAAATTCCCATGGAGACCTCACTGCAACCATAACCCATACCATACAAATGTAACAAGCACATGGTCTTACAACACAAGAAACACATATGCAACCAACATGAATGCATGACGAACACACAACCCATCTAGTTCGAGGGGTGAACCATGCTCTCATACCACTTTGTAACACCCTCCTCCCACATCTACCAAGAAAAAGGGCCAACCAGAGTAAACATGTGACAAGAAGTTACTATGATATGATTTGACTCCCTATGTGTCAGCTAAGGAAGTGGAATCGACGAAAACACACCACATAGGACTTCAACATTAGCAAAAGAACTCTCAGGAGCCATCCCAACCACCCATGTAACCAACCCCTGAGACCAACTAAAGTTCTAGTGGATCAAACCCCTGGACATTCCCTTGATATGAACAAGGTTGCATCTAGGAGGCTCCAGATGCTCTCGCAAAAAGGGCAGGGAGCATTTGGGGACTTTTTTCCCCAGTATCGTTCCCAGGACTCTTGGATTTGTGCCACTTTTTCAGGCCCACAACCCAGGTCAGTTCCCAACACTCAATGACACCTTCGGAAATGAAATTTCACAACGAAACAAAGATATATTTTCAAAAACATCAACAAGGACTAGATTTAACCCCTACTAGCCATGACAAGAATTTCGTCAAGCATGTCACAAAAATGAAAGCTATATGTCTTAACAACATAATTGAGCATAGGGGTCTCATACTTATCTGAGAATCGCTATGAAGCATCGATGCCTCAACCCATTAGCTGTCATTTCATCTATTAGGCAATAGACAAATTGTTCATTCCTTTACAAGTAAAAACTTGATGAGAGCCATACATAGCCACTGTCATAATACATGTTCATATACAAGCATAATAACAACAAAAATACGAAGGAAGCACTAGCCATATAATTCACATATAAACCAATATAATACTTATGAAATAACAAGGAGAAATAACCTCATATTAATGATGCAAATGCCAACCAGGTTTGGGACTTCCACGAACCAACCGACCATAAAATAGGTTGAAAAAAATCTTTCTTTCAGCCAGTAACCCCCATGACATATTCCAAGAATGAATGTAGGATCACATAAAACACATCAATCAAAACCATCCAGGGATTCCATAGGCCAAACCACCTCTACCCTCAACCAGTGATTTCACCTCATGGTTGGACATCACTAACCATCACCAGATTGGTCTCTACCCAAACTTTATAGGGCTCTAGAGCATTTGTTCTAACCAAGGCTGCAGGACTAGTAACTCAACCCACAACTGTTGTTGGGCTCGAGAGAGTTTGTCCAACCAAGGCTCCAGGACTAGTAACTCAACCCAAGTTATTACAGTGCTCCAAAGCATTTGTCCAACCAAGGCTCCAGGAACTAGTAACTCAACCCAAGCTAAAGGAAACATGAAAACTAGCTATAAAAATAAAGAAATGAACCAACAACACCATCGTTATCTAGGAAATGGAAAGGTATAAAAATCCACTGTCAATCCAGGAAATGGAAAGGAAGACAAATCTACTACCAATCTAGGAAATCCTCCATGCCAATAACAAATCATAACCAAGAAAGCACATGCATATTCCATGCATGCTAAAACTTGTGAGGAAAACATACATGCAACTCAATACCTGCAAGAAAAACCCATTGTAGCTGATGATCCCGATGTCCTGTTGCACTTTCCTACTCTTCCTTTACTGTCTTAATCCAAAACTCCAATTATGCCAGACTCCTCCAATAGTGCACTCGGAAAACTTTAAGTATCCAAGAGTATGAGAGAGAGAGAATAAGAAAGAGCTCCAAAATTGAACTAACAAAAGATTGTGAATTGATCCTTAGAAGCCTTTTTATTAATAAGGCCTTTCTTTCTTCGTTTTCCATTATTTTCCTTTATTTTACTCCTCACATGCAACCTATGACATTTCACCTCTATTTTCTCCTAATTTCCATTATTTTCATAAATAAATGTCCTAAAGTTCCACTTTTCCTTTCCAAAGCCTTTGCCAATTTCCTTAACCATTAATTAATCACCAGTGATCTCCGTCACTATGCATTTTGCATACATTAAAACTTGGAATACGTGTCCCATGACCTTGGTAATTATTTTTCCTTTATTAACTTTGACATGGATTTTTGAACAAGGTTGTTACAAATCTACTCCAACAACTAGTTTTTCACACTCTCTTGATTTTTACGTTGCTGGGCCAAATTGTGATTAGGTACAAGGTAGTCACATTACACAGGTATAGGACCAGGAAGCTAGTGATGCTTTCAGTATTTCCTCTCTTTTTTAGAAACCTCCATCTCAAAACAATGCACCTCCATTCTTGGATGATTCTCATCTTGGTAGAAAATAGAATCCAATCAATTCTTCCAATCAATCAGTAGCCTTGGGCAACAACCATTCCAATGATGATGAATTTATTGATGCATGAAATCACGAATGGACAGGTGCATCAACTATTCTTTCGGTTTCTCATGAATTTTTACTTTCGATCCAAAATCTGATTCATCCAAAGAAGATGCGCTTATCGAAACTTCCTCTTCATCTCATTATCCCTTGTGATCTACCATTTGCAATGCATCTAATTACATTGGAGGTACTCCATTATATTCAAGTCCATCATTTTATGAATTAACCTTTCAATTGGTAGAATTTGGTGAGACTATCCATGATGAAAATGAAAAAAATCAAATCTTTCAGTACTCTTCCCAACCCTCATCATCTCTTCACTTGCATGAAGACAAGTCTTCAAATCAGCTTGCTCATGAAATTTCCTCGATTGATGTATCTTTGAATTTGCGATGAGAACAATTTTTCGACTTGAGTAATCTAGTTGTGCAAGTTGAAAAATCTAGTCAAATCAGTGACAAAAATGGCTGCCATCCAGTGATTGGATTTATTGAAACCAGTGGTAGAGGTTACCTCAAACCATGCATGATTTGGTTCAATCATTAAGATGTGGTTTTACAATCTTGGAAATTTCTGGGACCTTCCAGGGAGTCGAGGCACTTCAACTTCCCTTGATGGTTATGTTCTCGCAACTCTGGTAAGCCCCCTGAACTAAGCCAGATATGGTTTCTCCCACACAATCCTTCTCTCTGCATGGTTTCACTCGATGTAAATTTCTTTTCGAACAATGTTTAGTATTTCGGGTATGATCTTTCAATTTTTGAATATTTTACTTCTAACTGGATTCTGGAATCTTTTTCAACTTATTCATCTTCATGCAAATCTATTGCATCAAACTCGGGTCTGGAATGTGTATCGCTCATAGAGTCAAGGAATTGTGAAGCTGATCATTTCAAAGAATATCTTTGGCTGAAGAAATCATGCCTATCAGATTCATCTCTTATTAGTCAGCTCCCCATTTTTCTTGCGAATTTTATATTACAAATCTTCATCCTCTTGAGTAATAATGAATGTATGATTCATCATGTGAATCAAGTTCTTCTTCTTTCATGATGTCATAACTAGTCTCATGTATTTGTTGTGATGGCATTCCTTTTAAATTCTTTTCATGATTACGATCCTTGCACAATTTGTCACCAGTTATAGGAAAACAGTTTGTCACATTTGGCTTGCGAGGAACTCAGTTCAATTGTTCAGAGCATTCACAAAACTGTTCAAATTTATTTATATTCGTTTATTACAAACTAGGAATATGATGCTTTAATCATCTCATCTGATAATTATTTTCTCTTTGATGACTATCATTCACGTTATCATTTTCCCACAAGTATATCCAATGATAGTTGTTTTACATTCATCGATCCTCATCTTTTAACATCTCACTGTACAGATTTTTGTCGAGCGGTTGAGGCACTTCAGTATCTACTCATGGTTATCTCAATTCCTCACTATCTCAACATGACTGTTGAATATGATTAGATCTATTTTCCCTCATAATATTCTCATTACAATCTCGTGCCTCTAATTGAAAAACAATCTTTTCAAATATTTCACGGTTTTCAAGAAGATCATCCTGAATTTTATGATCGAATTGCTAAATGGTTAGAGCAACCTTACTTGGAAAGCTCCATTGCAATAAATAGGTTTTGGCCTTTTCTCGTGCTTGCTAACCAGGATGACATAGAATAAGTTTCATTTGCAAGAAGTATTTGAGGTTTGTATTATTATACTTTCCGTCAAAGAGGAAAGAGTGTGATTTGGATGAAAGTTGCGGTTGAGACACATCTTTTTTCCGATAGGAAATACCTTCTAATTTTTGTGAAAATTATTCAAGCTCTCATCCTTTCTCTTGCACATTGCTTTGTATCTTTTTTATTTTTCCATATCTTTGTGGATGCATTTTGGGAACAACTACAATAGATTCACTGGAAATTTCATTATACATGACCCTAACCTTGTAGCTGTTAGGTTAGGAGTAGAGTTAGTTGCATCCTAGTTTTCCCTATCTTGTATTCATCTCATGTTTTTCTCTTCAATATCTATTGTATTTTTATTTTTTTCTTGCATTATGCTTTGGTTTATTTTCTTTTTCTTAGCTTTTGGTTTTTTCCCCTTGTTGTGTGTTGTCTTTCCTTTTTTTTATTTATTTTTTATCTGCTTGTATTTCTCTTTCCTATTTTCATCATGTGAATCAGTATTGTGCCTGGACATGTTGTGACTTCTTAGTATGTGTGTGGCTGAACTATAAAGAGTCTTGTGACACTTAAATATTTGTCTAACCTTATTTGCATCTTCCTTGTGTTGGTTATATCTCTTGGCCAATCAATTTCTAACAAAAAAATATGATCGGTACGTAAGGAGAGTTTTTGTCCAACCATGAACCCATGTCTATTCCAGAAACCTCATGCCTACACTTGGTCTTTATGTTTTGGTGTATTCATGCATATCCAACTAGTATAAGAAGAGAAGGGGAAAAATCTAAATGAGAAAACCTAAATCAGAGGTCTCTATATGATTTTGTGAATGAACAACCTCTTCTACTCTCAATAAGCTGGGATCCCTCTTCTGCCCCAATATAAATAAGTGTTGATGCACAGTTCTCTTTAAAATAAATAAGTAAAGGCAAAAGAAGAGAAAGGCTTCTTGCATAGAGAGGTGAAGCAAGCAACTCATCCGGGGAACTATCTAGGTTCGCTGGCAACAAAGCAATGTTTGTGTTCATGCATGACACTGCTAGGGAACTATCCAAGCCTACTAGCAATAGAGAAACACCAGAGATAAAAAATTATACTCTCAAAATGTTAAGCTCGTGAGCTACTCTACCCTTCCCAACTAGAAACATTGTGATAAATTTGAATCTTATGCTATGTTCAACGAAGAAGGTATAAGGGGGGCAGTGTCTATTCATGGGGTAAGTGGGAATACCAAAGTAATATGCATGATGAATCAATACTCCTTGAAGTACCGTGAACCTCCATAGAAGAAGTTAATTGAGATAGAGAATTTGGAGTTTAACCAGTGTGTCACCAAATGTTGTAGTTGCTGAAGCACCCTCAAAAATTTTGGCTTACACTGAATTTCAGATCCTTCCTTGGTCTTGTACATTGTTTTCGCAACATTTGAATTTATTTCATGAGATTTCCTCTAGTGTTTTGTTCCCTTTTCCATGTTGGGTAAATTGTTATCTTTTGGCATGTTTGGTTGTCGCGCAACCTGTACAAGCCTATTCTGATGGTTTTAAAGGTTTTTCTTTGTGTATATGAGTTGTTCTAACTATGTAAACATTTGTCACACTTATTCACAAATTTTTGAGCACTGCCACACAAGTGTCATCACAGTCGTCCCAAAGTCTATCTTAAGTGTTGTGCTTATCGTACCTTATCATAAAGTTTTCCCATGAAGGGAAATGATTTGTTCATGTGTTTAGATGATCTATATTGTTGTGTTGGAAAAGTATTCTAAGTGTGAGATCACATTCAAGGTTCATCAGGGTTCATCACGTATCTCACCGATCCCACACTTAGCCACATTTAGAAAGACATACCGACTGAGCAACCTATCCTCATCAAGCCTCTCCTGGGTTGCACACTGTGTATTCTCAGTCCTGTAGTTGTGACCTTGTTGCTTGGAACTGTGTAATGTGCAATTGATGTCTCGTAGGTTCTTTTCACTGCGCACACTCTGTGACCAAGCCTTAACCTTGACCTCGATAATTTCACAGTCATGTCCCCTAGCCCAGCTTAAACTGCACACTTCACATCCTCAAACCTCAAGCTCATTTCCTGAGCCCTTGAAATGTGCAGCTACACAATGGTAAACCATCGTTGACTCCCAAAACTGTGCAATTTGATCTCCTATTGTCCATTCCCTTATCTTGCTCCACTGCCTCTAGAAATTGCATAAGCTTGTCCTTCATACCTAACTAAGATGTGCACTCAGCAGACTCAGAGCTCAAGATTTTCCCTTGGATGCTTGAACTACACACTGCATAGTCACTGAGTCCCGCTTTCTAGCCTGTCACTTGTTCTGGGCTCAATTAGTGGATCAGAATGCATCATATTAGACTAGGGGGTTTTGATATTGATGTCATCTCATCATGAGTGAATTGCAGGAACATGCACCCTACCATGTCATGGAAAGATGATGGAGAAGGATAAGAATGAGGGAAGCATTCTTAAAGACTCTCTTGTAGCTGAACTTATAGGTTGATCGATTAAGGGAAAGCGAAGGGACACTAGTTTGTGACCACTATCCAACACTGTAGATCATTGAAGATCTTGCATCACCAAGCCATGTAGAGGTGAAGAGAAAGAATCTTCAAATAAGAAATCCATCACATAGCAGCAATAGTGACTTGACATTTCCATATCATCAGGTAGTCCATATTAGTAGTGTCATGTCTTGTCATGAGTGGTCATATGCCACATCACTATTGTGGATCATGTATATTCTATTCAAAATGTGTTGTAAATTCGAAGTCCAAAGGACACACAAGGAATGTAAAGAGTCATGTAAGTCAAATAGTCATGATAGTTGTCAAAGAGTCACCCTTCATTATATATACTCCCTCATTGTATGAGCAAAGGAATTGTCACCTTCGCTCCTCTGACAATGCATTAGAGAGACATATCAGTTATTTTGAGGAGCAAGGAGTATCTCCAATGCTCCACTTTTGGAGCTAGTGATGTTCATTGTATACATGTGTCTTGGAACTTTTACTTAATAACAGAAGACTTCAAGGCCAACATATTCTTCATGCATGGATTATGGATATTTTTAAGACTATAATGTGAATTTTTGTAATTCATGTTTGCTTTCATATATGCTAAAGTAGTCAAACTATTTTTATTATTTTGTTACTTATCTTATTGATAATGTGTTGTGATTTCTATTATCATTATTGCATGCTCATGGACTATTCTGCTGCATATTATATGTATCTTCTTCGTTATATTGGGTTCAATGACCATCGCATCTCTGTGGACTATTCTGCTTGATGTTGCTTGGACCCTTCTTGTTCATGCGTGTCTCTACTAGGGTGGTACTACTACCTCTTTCTTAGAGTCTCACTTCTCCTCCCCTCCGCAGTGAAAGAACTTTGACACACATATGATCAAACACTCACTAGGAACACCCCCCTTGCTTTTCGAAGGTGCATTTTCGCTCCTCTCTCTTGCTGACAGTTAGAGCCAAGGAATATCTTGAAGATATATGGAAACCACATTGATATACTAGATGGGGATCCTACTCCGAATGGTGTGAGTTATAATTGGGAATTCACATCGGGGAGACCCCTTGGTTGACAGATTTCTACCATTGTTAACACCTTCAAATATTAGATTTTTCTAGGTTGTTTTGTATGTTATTCATTTTATTTTATATGTTTGAAATTTTACTCTTGAGTGTGAAGAGAAATGAAAAAAAAATAATTATTGTGTATCCAATCATACATCTTTTAAAAAAAAAAAAATCCACACTAAAATTTATTGTAGTCTTTGAGT
Source organism: Pinus tabuliformis (assembly GCA_031772625.1). NCBI lineage: Eukaryota > Viridiplantae > Streptophyta > Pinopsida > Pinales > Pinaceae > Pinus > Pinus tabuliformis. The sequence continues at coordinate 862,246,101 of CM062812.1, forward strand.
TTACAAAGTGTCAACCGTTGGTTTTAACCTCTGCATGAAAATTCACTAGAATATGTCTCTCATGTGTCTATAACAACTCAATTTAGATACAATTACAATTGAGTTTTATTTAGGCTATTGAATGAAAGCATTAAAAATAAAATTAAACTAGGGATAATTAATATCCTGAACTTTTGCAAAGATGTATGTATACATTCTTATGGGTTTTACAGTATAAAGAAGATCTTATTAGGTTTTATGTTCTAACAATAGATCTTCAATAAATTGTCTTAACTACCAAGCCTATATATATCAAACCAACTTCGATCCATCTTAACTTCAGATATATTAATCATCGAGAGGGATCAAATCTCTTGAGGTGCAAACCATTCCTCATGTTTGGAACTCAAAAAAGAGGTTTACACCATGATAGATCAAATATCTCGAGTTGCAAACCTTTCCTCAAGTTTTGAACTAGACAAAGAGGTTTGGACCATGAGATATTGGATCCTTCTCAATGCTTGATAAATACAGATTTAAGATGGATCTAGGCTGGTATTTAAAAATTTATGTGAAACAGAGGAGTCTACAATGTGTAATTAAAATCATAAATTATATTTTGGGTACCTAGTTAATTGTGCAAAGAGGTGATCTCCAACCCATAAACATTTTATAATGTTCGTAACTAAGTTTAAATAAAAATAACTATAAAGTAGAATAATAAAATAAAATTATAAGTTACTATTATTATTTTTATTAATTTTTGTTGGGTAGTTAATGTAAATTAATTTTTTTTTTTCCATTTAAGTTTAGTTACAAGAATGAAATGAGTAACTCTTCAAAAGAAGAACGACAACATCTTACTCTTTGAACTCTACAGCTAGGGTTTCAATATTCTTGCGCGCTTCATATCATGGTAGAGGTGGGAGGGGGCTTCGAGGTTCCCTCCTTTTGGTACACTGTAGCAGGCAAGAACAAGGAGCTTGAAATCTCATTATTTACTAGGCTTGCTACCTACAATGCCTTCCACTCTTCCAGAACTGCTAAATCTATGAGAGAGGAAAAGAAAACAAATGGGAAATATGTAGAATACAAGTCAACAAATGGAAGCATCACAAAAGAAGCTTCGACCACACAAGAAAGAAGAGAAGAAGAGCCCGAAAATACCCATTTGAACAAGCCCCAAAGAACCAAGTCAACAACCAATAACAACTGCAACCCTAAAGCAAAAAAAATATTGGTCCTTGAAATCTAGGACCCATATGTGGCAATCTACATAGATTACATGCAGTCATATGCAAATTCATGGGAATCTAGCCCACTGAAAAATCTTTGAACTGGTGGATTCAAATAAAATGGAAACCAAAAGGAGATATCAGGCTACAAATGGGATCAAAAGGATTCTTCATGGTCATTTTTGAACTCCTTGAAGATAGATACCGAATTTTTGAAGGAGGCCCATACTTCTCCAACTTGTCTAGGCTCTACATGAGATACTAGAAGGAAACTTTCACCCCAGAAAAGGAAGATTTCACTAGACCCCCGTTCTAGGTTAGTCTCTACTCAATGCCAACTTACTATTGGTCACCATCAATACTCAAAGGAATTGGGGATGAGCTAGGGGAGTACATAAAAATGTCAAAGGGAACAGAAAATTGATGCTAGATCTCTTATGCAAGAACTTGTGTCTACATGGATGTCTCAGGTGCCATATCGGAGGCAATAGAGCTAGTTTTCAGAGATGAGGTTTGGCTCCAAAATATTGACTATGTGAATATACCATTTAGATGCAAAAATTGCCATGAACACAAACACCTATTCAAAGAATGCCCCCAGAACAAGGCTCAACAAATCAATGCTCAAGCTCAAAAGAAATCAAATGAGCAAGGTTTCATGAAAGTAGAACCAATAAATAGGCACAACAAGAAGGCACAAGGAAAACAAGGTGAACACCAAGTAACGAGGAAAAACAAATATGAATCCTTATGGGAAGACCAAGAAGACCTAACCTGAGATGGAAAGAATGAAGAAGAAACTATGGGGGAATCCAAAACTCAGCAAATCAGACGCAATTGGAGAATCATTCAGAGCATTTTCAAATAGAGGAAGGCTATATACCAGAAGACACTGATATGGAACCAGCAATGATAGAAACTTCCCCTGAAGAAAATGCAATAGAGGAAGCCCTTGAACAAGTTGATCTCATCTACATAGCGGAAAAATGGAAAAAAATGGTTTGGAAGCTATACCTATAGAGAATATATAGAGAATAGAAGGAGCATACCTTCTACAAGAAGAACCAAAATAGGGCGCACTCCAAAAATTAGCAGATGACCGAGGGAAAAAAGGAATACTAGAAAACATGATAGTAGATTAGTACAACCCCAAAGGACCTAAAATAAAAAGAGGAAGGAAAACCACAAGTCAGATCCTACGGAACTCGGAGAAAGACTTATCAATGAGGGAAAGGTGAAATATCTAACTCTTACTCCACATCCTTACCAATGAATTGTGTTTCATGGAATACAAGAGGCCTAAATGGTCCAGGAAAAAAAGAGTCTTAAAAAATACACTCATTATAGAAAAACTTGACATTGTTCTCATTCAAGAGACTAATATTGTTGTGTAGAACCTCAACATCCTTCTGAATTTTTTTTTCAAAAATTATAGCTACATAGCTAATCCCGCAATGGGCACTGCTAGCAGGCTTTTGATACAATGGAAAATCTCATTTTATGAGCTATCTTCATCTATATCAACGAGGCACTCCATCACCATTTTTCTAAATATCATTGGTTCCAATGTTAGGATATGTGTTACAAATACTTATGCTCCTCATAGGACAACTGAGAGAATCCAAATGCTTCAAGTTGTCAGGAAAATCCTAGAGACCATACCGCTGCCATTCAAAATTATTGTAGGAGATTTTAACATGGTCCTAAATTTTGAGGAAAAAAAGGGGGATTCGCAAGTTGGATAAATACTCAAAAGTATTCCAAGCAACAATTGACAAGCTAAGTCTTATAGATATCCCCACGACCAACAACACCTTCTCCTGGAACAACAGAAGGGGTGGAGTGAGACAAATTTCGTCTAGACTTGATCGTTTCTTACTCTCAGAAGCCATTTACATGACCTCCTGGGAAATAGAGGCTCACATCCTCTCCCAAATGGGTTCATACCACTCGCCAATATCTTTGAAAGTTCAAATTTCCTCTAGCCCCAAAAACCGTCCCTTTCGATTTGAATTGTTCTGGCTTGAGCACCCATACTTTATTGAAAATATGAACGATTGGTGGAAAGTCCTAATGCCCTAATCAAGCACCAAAATGTATCAATTCCATAAAAAACTAAAGCTCATCAAAATCAAAATTAAATTCTGGAATAAAGAGGTCGTTGGCAACATCTTTAAATCCAAAAAAGATCTGGAACAGAGCATGGAAAAGCTCCAACAAAGAATCATCAACAATGGAATCAATGAAAAAATGAAGCAAGAAGAAATAAGCCTCCACAAGAATTGGGAAGAAAGAGTCATACATGAGGAAAAATTATGGCAACAAAAGTCTCAAATCAATTCGCTCAAGTTTGGAGAATGTAATTCCTCGTTCCATCATTCCATGATTCAACATAGGCAACACAACAGAATCCTAGGCCTTAAATCCAAAGAAGGGAGTATGGTTCATAACCATGAGGATATAGCGAATGAAGTAAATGAGTACTTCAAAAATCTATTACAAGATCCTAGGGTTGATAGATCTAGAGAAATAAGGGAAATCACTAACAACATCCCTGCAATCCTCAATCAGGACCATAACAGAATGCTTCTGAGGAAAGTTACGATGCAAGAAGTAGAGGAGGTTGTAATGTCCATGCCCAATGGGAAAGCCCTTGGACCTAATGGTTTCACAATTGACTTCTATAAAGCCTATTGGCCCTTCTTAAAAGAGGATGTTCATGCTCTGGTGGAAGACTCCAGAGTCAACAAATCTATTCTGAAAGCCCTCAATGCTACTTTCCTCACTCTCATTCCAAAAGAAGAAGGTGTTGAAACTTTTGATAGGTTCCATCCTATAGAACTCTATAATGTAATCTACAATATCATCTCAAAGGTCCTTGCCAACAGGATCAAGTCTATCCTTCCCCTCCTTATATCCTCAAACCAGTCGGGATATGTGGAGGGTAGACAAATAATGGACATCATAATCCTCTCCCATGAACTGATTCACTCACTTAAAATTAAAAAGAAACCTGGCATGATGATGTAGCTCGACATGTCAAAGGCATTTGAAAAAATAAGTTGGGACTACATGAATGAAGTACTAAAGTCTTTTGGTTTCAATCAGGATTGCATTAAATAGATTATAGCCATGGTCTCAGGGGCCTTCTCCATTCTTCTTAATGACTCCCCATCCAAGACTTTATGCCCCTCTAGAGGCATAAGACAGGGATACCCCCTGTCGCCCTTCCTCTTTGTTATCATGGCTGAAGGTTTCAAGAGATCCCTAAACAAAGCCAATCTTAACAACTCCCTTGTTGGCCTCAATCTTCATGAAAATTCCCCCCCAACCCATCAAAAATTTGTAGATGATACCCTCCTAATGGGCATACCTAATGTTAAGGAAGCTACCTATTTTAAAGATATTCTTAATAGGTTTTCGGAGGCCTCGAGAACCTCCATCAACCTCGAGAAATCCAAACAATTCTTCCTCAATATTCCTATCGCCATTCAAATAAGTATCACCCGAACATTGGGCTTTCAAAGATGTTCTCTCCCCTCAAGATATCTTGGAGTCCCTCTAACTGATAAACCATTCAAAATATCCAACTGGGAGGACCTTCTCAACAAACTTGGAAAAATACTTGCCAATTAGACTTTTCGCTCCCTTAACTTGGTAGGGAGGCTGGTCCTAGTCAAATCAGTGCTACAAGCCATGCCTTTGTATATGTTCTCTACTCTAGCTACCCCCAAATCAATCACCAATACCATTAGATCCATATAAAGAATTTTTTTATGGAGAGGCACATACACTAAAAAAGATTGGGCTCCAGTAGCCTGGGAAAAGGTGTGCAAACCAGAAAAGGTTGGAGGGCTAAGTTTGAGGGACACATATACTCTTGAAAAAACCCTAGGGGCCAAAAACTGGTGGCATTGCATAGAGAACCCACATACGCCTTGGGGCTTCATCTAGAGAGAAAAATATGTGCCAAATCACTCAAATGGCGATGTCATCAGGCTCACCCATGACATCAAAGGATCGACGATTTGGAATCAAGCTTGGGAGAATAAGGCTGTCATACAAAAGAAAATTTTTTGGGAGATAAGAGATGGAGAAAAAGTGTTTTTTGGGAAGATACCTGGTAGAAACTACCTGACCTAAATAGGGAATAGTTCACCCAAATTCACAATGCAATGAAATAAAAAGGAAAGCACAGGGTGACCCATTACTGGAAGCCCAACAACGGAAGGGAAAAATGGCAAGAATGGTTGGAAGACAAAGAATGAGAACCTTTGCCCATTGGTTTTGATTGGAGCACTTTTACCAACACCATTGAAGAAAGAAAAATTCAATTTGACAAAGGGGGAAATAAGATCAGATGGGGAAAAAATCCATAGTCCATTTTAATATCAAGGAAGCCTATGGCTATATGGCAAACCATGATCAAATACAACCTCATCAAAAATAGAAAAATCTGAGGGGAAGAAAATTGTGGCCTGAAATTGTCCTTTTACTGTGGCTAACCATGTAGAGGAAGATGCTAACCTGGGAAAATTTAATCAGAAGAGGATTCAACACACCCTGAAGATGCCCTCTCTATGAAAGGAAAGAAGAAACAACAAACCACCTCTTGAACGAATGTGAATATTCCAACAATCTTTGGGAGTGGGCGGAGGTGGTTTTCAGAGATTATGACAGGGACAGGGCTTCCATCCTCAATACTCTACAAAAGTAAAGAACCTACTTCTCCTGACACCCTATGGCTGACAGGGCCTAGAATATTATCCCAGGTACCATATGCTAGGTTGTTTGGAAAGAATGAAATGCTCGCATTTTCAAAGAATAAAAAAATCTAGAAGAGAACATCCTTGCCTTCATTAAATAGATAATCTAGGAATCTGTAGCCATTTCTAAACTACAGATCTTCAGTGAACCTCCTCGCCCTGTTGATCTGAGGATCCTTAATCTCCTCGGGCTACATCCCCCTGTCAGAATAATATAACTGTAGCGCCAATAAACTAGGAAGTGCCCTACTATTGACACCTTCCTAACAAATATATCCTCAAATTGAATTGTGATGGAGCTGCCAAAAGAAATCTTGGAGCTACAGGTTTTGGTGGTGTCTTCAAAAAATCACAAGGGGAGATAATATAGCTATACATGGGAAACCTGGGCGTAACTACCAACAATGATGCTGAACTCCAAGCTCTACACCATGGTCTGGACATTGCCAAAGCTCGGGGATTCTAACTACTCACAGTGGAAGGAGACTCAACTCTCGCCACTCAGGCCTGTAGGAAGCTTCAGTAAGGAACGAATGTCACCAAGGTAATGGAAAACTGGCGGCTCAACAAAACCTTGCACTGCATCAGCCGACATGTTGGAGAGCTAACTGGGCTCCACTTCTAGGTCGTAAAAAGCAAGGCAAAGAGCCTGGCTAACAGAGTGGCCAATGAGGGAATAGTTAGCAGCACAAGAATCCACTCGCTTTCATGGAGCGAATTGGAGGATAGACCTCTCTACTAAGATTGTGAAACAACAAACAACATTGACACAAGGAGTACGAGTCTCTCTCAATAATGAGATCGCCTATCAATCTCCATAAAAGGAATGGTACAAACCCTACATTCCCTCATTATGATTTCCTCAGACTGTAGTTGTCCCAACTCACCACATGAAGTAGGCATTAACCAAATTGCAACCTTCACTCAGATCTGCTACCATCTGGACCCTTCGACCAATACTGATACATTCTCTATCATGATTGTGTTGTACCACCTACTAGTTGCAATCAATGGCTCTTTCATGCTTTCCCACTCCACCTTGGCCACCTACTCCACCTATGAATACCCGATACATCTCTCTCTTCCCTAATGTTCTTTTCACCCTCGCGCTATCGCTCTCATCCCCTTTGCCCCAAATTCACCTCCAGATCCCCTTTCCCTCCAAAGCATGGCCTTTCGTCGCAAATCTATCCCTATTCCCTAGCACTGTCGTGTCCCCAATAACAGTAGGTGGGACAACCCTAGAAGGCAGCCTAGCACTAGAGCAGAGGCGTCAGCGAGAGGGGCAACTCTTAATTACACTGTCTCTTTCAAACCTAAAACCCAAGATCGTATCCATAACCTAGAGCTTGAGGTGCATAACATAAGATGACAAGTGACCACAGAAGCAGTTGATGCTAAATTTGAATCGATCCCCGACCTGGGACTCACCCGTGCCAAGGAGAATTTATACAGCCACCCCATTGAACTTTCTTGGCAGCTCAAGACCATTCTTAGGCTTGCATTATAGTAACAGTCGGAAAATACAAAAGTTGTGGAGGAGAAGTTAGATATATTTGGAGGATGAGTCCTTAGATGATGCTGCTTAATGGTAAATTCTCTGATGCTTTCTCCAAGTTTTTGGAAGGTCCTCTTTATCTACAACACCCTCAACATCAGTGCCACTCCCGGTGTATTGATTCCTCTAGAAATTCTCAGTTCTTGCCCTATCATATCAATGGGCTTTTTTGATAAATTTTGCAGCTCTGTTAACCTCCATCTATCCTCTCAGCTCATAAGCAAGAGTTATTTTGTTTACTAATGTAAAATAAATTTCACGAACTATAAGAGAGGCCTTTTTTGTAATTATTGTAAAAGGAAAGACTGGCTCTGGTGTTTAAGCATCCTGGTCGTGCCACCCCACTCTGATTGTAAATACTATCTTTTGAATTAATAGACACCATATTACTTACAAAAAAAAATGTAAATTATTATTTTTATTAAATTTTGTTGGGTAGTTAAGGTAGATTTGACTTGGTCAAGTTATTGGTAGAATTCATTGTATTCATGTGAAATCTAGTCTTAAAGGGGAAATTAAACCAACTTATATACATCCAAATTAAGATTGATCTAGTTTTATTTATAAAAATAATTGATTTTGGGTACAAATAAAATCTGTAATTAGCAACAATATTTCATATTATGTATCTTATGTTAGAGTATTTTATTTTTAATCTTATGTTCAAAATTAAAGGTGTTTATTTTTATTTTTTTTAATATATAAAAGAGTTGATAATTAATCTAGGTTAGTTTAGATTCAAATTCTTCCTTATAAAAGTTTATTTGCTATTTGCTATTTTTTATTTGAAGCCATTTTCCATTTTCCATTTTTTATTTTACTAAGATTTTATTTTTTATTCGATAATTTTGGTGGTAATTTTATAAATGAATGTGAAAATGTAAACATAGATTTATAGACGTTGTGTAGTTAATATTTGAAATTGGATTCATTCTTGTAAAGGAGACAATGAAAATATACCAACATCTTTCACTTATAGCCATATAATAAAGATTTAGATTAAAAAAAATATACCAACTTTCAATAAAAGAAAAATATATCGACATAATTATTGTAAATCCCAATCATTACAATTATTAATTTTCCAAATTAAAACTAGATATTATTATCATTAAGTGTTATTAAGTGATCTCATTAAAATTATGAGAAATTATTTTAAATTAATATAATTTGTCATAGATGATGACGTTAAGGGATTAACATGGTATAAAAGAACATAATTAAAAAGAATTAGACTACATGCCATGCCCAAGAAGATCATTTTAGATTGGGATGCACAGTTCATTTCAAATTTTTGGAAAACATTGTTGGTTGGTTTTGGAACCCAACTAGATTTTAGTACATCATATCATGTTTACAAAGGATTTTTCGGCGAAGATCACATGAGACATCATTTGTCGACGTGTTTCGAACCAACCAGTGTGGTTCATCGTCAGGAGAGATGGTCAAACTAAAGGGTTAACAGGATTCTCAAATACATGTTGAGGATGTATGCCATGCATCAACCAAAGAGGAGGGAAGAATTCATGCCATTAGTTAATTTTTCAAACAACAACCGGCACCAAGATTCATTAAAGATGAGTCCATTCGAGGCATTGTATGATAGGAAATCCAAAAATTCCATTATTTGGGATGACTTAGTGAACAAATTGGTTCTTGGACCTGATATGCTAAACAAAATGGAGGAACAATTAATTAATATTAGGAATAAATTGAAAGTGACCTAGGATAGGAAAACGAGCTATGTAGACCAACAAAGAATACACATGGAATTCCAAGTAGGATATCATTTGTATCTCCACATTAGACCAATAAAGAGCTCACTGAGAGTGGGATATTGTACCAAGTTAGCACCCATATTTTGTTAACCATTTCATATTTTGTAAAGAGTGGGATTGGTTGCTTATAGACTAACCATACCACTCACAATGAAAGAATATGATGTATTTCACATATCTTTTCTTAAGAAGTATGTAGATGACACTCCATGGTTTATTGGTTGGTGATACAGGTGGAGCACAAGGGAGAATTCCAACCAGAACCACTATGTATCCTAGCCCTGATACAAAACATGCTCTAAAATCAAGTAATAGAATAGGTCAAGGTGAAATGGAAGCACTATGGACATGATGAAGCAACCTAGGAATACATAGAACAAATGAGCGTACTTCACCCATTTTTGTTTAATGAATAAGTAGATGTAAGGCATATGATTATAGAACTCAATTTATTTTTTTTGCTAGTTACAAAAGACTGAGGATGGCATTGACTTAAGGAGGTGGGGTTTGTAACATCCCCACCTCTCCATATTTTTCTAAAACTAATTATGACTATGTATATCAACATGGAAGCCATGAATTCTTAAGTGAAATTCCTGTGAACACCACAAATTTTCAAAACATTAAATTTTGACTCTAACTTGAAGGAAGGAATGCATAGATCCATAGTTTGAGGGGGTGGTGAGCTTGATTTCCTTGAAAGGTCAAGAAACTAGAATAATTCAATATTGAAGTTAGCATAATTAAATTTAGAATTTATTTGTAGGCCAAGTGAATCCACACCTAGGAAATGGCTCTGATGATGTGAACGTCCTGCCCGCAAGAATTCTGATAACCCTAATCGCTGCATTCCTCTGACCCTCTGAGCTCGCGCCGCTGGGCTCCTTCTGACTGCCTTCCATGGCTTCGCCTGTAGGAGGGGTGGGATCCTCCCCCCCTCCTTTCACAACTCCAGCCTCTGACAATGACCAGCCTGCAATTCCTCTGACCCCTTCTGGCGCTTTCCCTGAAACTGATCAGGGAGGACAAAGGACGAATGGCGAAGCGATTCCCTCAGCACCAAGCGATGCGGCTGACAAAGAAAAAGATGCGCAACAAAAAGCCTCTTCATCACAGCCAAAGGCGACCTCGGCTACCTGCATCCCGAAGGCTGCAGAACGAATCAAAGTTGATCTTCCAAGTCATCGCATTAACGGTGAGATCCAGTTCATGCAGGATCATGCGCTAATAGGAAAGTTTCTTGGATTTTGGCCTACTGAAAAGGCGCTGCAGGGATGGATAGCTTCAAAATGGAAGCCCAAAGGACAGGTTACCCTGCAGCTTGGACCGAAAGGCTTCTTCACAGCCATTTTCCACTGTGTGGAGGACAAATCTCGCATATTCGAAGGAGGCCCGTATTTCTTTAACTCTTCAGGGCTTTATCTCACGGATTGGAAGCCTAGGTTCAACCCTGACAAAGAAGATTTCAGTTGGGCTCCAGTCTGGATACGTATGTATTCCCTCCCAGTGGAATATTGGAAAGAAGACATGCTAGCAGATATTGGCAACAAACTAGGGACCTTCATCAAAGTTGCTGAGGAAACAAAAACCCACAAATATACCTTGTATGCTAGGATCTGTGTTCAGATGCACCTGACCAAAGCTCTAGCCGACTCAGTAAGTCTCTTTCACGATGACTTTTAATGGACCTAGCCTTTAGATTACGAGCATATCCCCTTTCGCTGTCGTAAATGCCATGAACATGGCCATCTCTTCCGAGATTGTCCTCTGAAATCGCAGTCCGAATCTTCAACAAATGAATCCAATAAAGACTCAAAAGGATTCACTAAAGTTCCAAACCGCCGTAGGCATGCCAAGAAAAACCAGGCAGTCCCTGACAGCTCCATCAAATCAGATACCTAGAACAGATTCATTTTTCTTTCTTCCCCTGATCCTTAGGATAAACCAAGCTCTGAACCTCAGGAGAACACCTCCTTGCCCTCATCCTCCCATACTCCCTCTACCCCCAAGCAGTCCTCTGTTCCAGTCACTTCTCGCCCCTCAACCAATCCTCTTTCGGATAATAAAATGGTTTCTGACCTCGGCCCTTTCCCCTCTTCCCAGGGGAAATCTGTTCTAGAATTCAACCAGCAACCCTTGGCCATGGATCTAGATGCAGCTCTTGCTCTCAGTCTACAGGATGCCGCAGATGTGGAAGACCAAAGTTTCCCTATCATCATGGAGGAAGATCCGGAGCATGTCAGCCTAGATGGTCTAGATATCTTCAAACTAGAAACGGCTTGCAAACAGAAAGAATATAACTCAATAATGTTGTTGAGAAAAATATCCAATTCGGAATGTCCCTATCCCACTCTAAGAGGTGATAGTGCCTTAGCAACAAACAAAGAAACTTATTTGAGTGTTCTTCTTTATGAAATGTAAATGAGGAGAAAGGATCTAACTAACCTGTGTCTTTCGCTAGTTAGTCGATCCAATCACTCCTCTCTTCAGTAGTTCCCAGCTCCCAGCTCTCTCACCGGCCCAGCTTCACCGAATCCCTGCAAAATCACAAGAGAGAGAAACTACACGAAGATATGGATATACATTCATAAAAAGCTCAGGATCAGATTAAGCTAAACATGCAAATATAACAAAACATCATTGATACACAGCATGTAGGAGAAACTCAAATAGTTTATTGATATGATAATAAAGTCCAAGAGGAGATACAACCAAGTGAGTCCCGATCCAGCATCTACCTCCCAGCAAAAGAATCCCTTCCTCTCCTCCAACAAAGCATAAATCACCCAATGTACTAATCTCAATCTCAAACCAACAGCAATTCTCTGCAAAGTAGAAAATTCCAGCCTCTTGAACCTCTGGGTGAGAGATCCATATATAGATGTAAGCAGAGAGGATGAGTCAGCTTATGTTTTGACTTGTGGCTTCTCTCTGTCAATTCTTGCTTCCACTTGGAGGTTGAGAACCTCTTACTCATCACTAGTCGAATTCATTGAGGCAACTGTCATTGAGGAAGATTCTGGAAGCTTCCAGGGTCTTTCTCAATGACACTTGCCTCAATGAATTCGACTAGTGATGAGTAAGAGGTTCTCAACCTCCAAGTGGAAGCAAGAACTGACAGAGAGAAGCCACAAGTCAAAACATAAGCTGACTCATCCTCTCTGCTTACATCTATATATGGATCTCTCACCCAGAGGTTCAAGAGGCTGGAATTTTGTACTTTACAGAGAATTTCTCTTGGTTTGAGATTGAGATTAGTACATTGGGTGATTTATGCTTTGTTGGAGGAGAGGAAGGGATTCTTTTGCTGGGAGGTAGATGCTGGATCGGGACTCACTTGGTTGTATCTCCTCTTGGACTTTATTATCATATCAATAAACTATTTGAGTTTCTCCTACATGCTGTGTATCAATGATGTTTTGTTATATTTGCATGTTTAGCTTAATCTGATCCTGAGCTTTTTATGAATGTATATCCGTATCTTCGTGTAGTTTCTCTCTCTTGTGATTTTGTAGGGATTCGGTGAAGCTGGGCTGGTGAGAGAGCTGGGAGCTGGGAACTACTGAAGAGAGGAGTGATTGGATCGACAAACTAGCGAAAGACACAGGTTAGTTAGATCCTTTCTCCTCATTTACATTTCATAAAGAAGAACACTCAAATAAGTTTCTTTGTTTGTTGCTAAGGCACTATCACCTCTTAGAGTGGGATAGGGACATTCCGAATTGGATACTTTTCCCAACAACAAATTTGCAACTCCACTGGGGAGAGTATCTTGTTAGTTTATTTGTGTTTCTATTGCTATTCATTTCATAAACTCAAGAGTGTCGAATCAAACTGCATTTGCTATTTACAAATGCAAAGTAGAGATCAGCTACTCTAGTCCTCTCACTGGGCCTGTTTATGATCTGAGAAGCTGATCCAAAAGTGCTCTAACAGCCCTTTGTGATAGATCTTAGTCCTCCTATAAATCATCCTTCTAATTGTACCTAATTGATAGCTTTTATCCGGCCAAAAATTGTAGATCAAACTACAAACCGTAACCCAGAAACCAGAAACAACTCTCGTTTCTGCTTCAGCGCAGACTCTGTGAAGAGGTTCTGCATTTCAACGCAAGTCCCGTGAAGGATACCTGCGCTGAATGTCAAATCCTCTGTGTTGGGAGTGCGCTGATCAGTCTTTGCCTTGTGCAGCTGTGGTTCCCTGCTTCCTTTTGCTCAGTTTTATCTCTGTTTTTTGCAGCCTGTTATCAGTCAGTGTACCTATCTCAAACCCCTTTTCTTTGCCTCAATTCTGCCTCAGTTGTATAAAGAAACTGTATTTGTTCTTTGTGTATTTGTTACATCATTTGCAGTTTCCCATTACAAAAGTAAACTAGTCATACTGTCGCCCTTAGATCTAGACCTGTCGTAAGTGTCGTTTTGATCTTAGGAGTGAGTTTGTTTGCTGTCCACAGTTGATTGAGCTTTTACTTTTCTCTTTTGGTTTGAATTTATGCATTTCTAGTGTCGAAACAAGTAAATCATAAAGTGTCGTAATCGTCTTTTTGATTTCGAAAAAGGAACTTGTTTATGTTTTCACTTGAAATCGAATTCAAATTTGTACAACAGCTTTCTTTTTAGGCATCAATATTAAGAAAGTGAAAACAAATACATGCATATGTGCATTTGCATTTTGACAGTTTGTATGTTGATTTAGGGAAAAGTGCATTACTGGGTGCTCTATGATCTTTGAGAAAAGTTTGTGTCTTTCTTTTCCCCTTGTAACTAGGATTTTCATTGTTGAAAAGATATAAAATCTTGCTTATCATCTTTAGACTGCATTTAGGAATTGTATCATACATCTCGTGGTGATCCAAAAAGGCAAACTTCTAAGAAAGATCAACCTAAAATAAATTGAATGAACTTAACAACGCTTTGTAACTTAATGCACAACATAGAGGTCTAGGCTAGAGACGTGTTTCAGCGTCGTAAAACCTAGTGACTGTCGATCTCCCTGATGGTTGGGTGATTCCTCCTGAGAGACAATAGCGCCAGTACGGATTGTGCTCCCACTTACCGTCGAGTATATATTGGGAAACCCCTATAGGCATAAAACCTTTATCCTTAGGAAGCCGTGTCGGCCGCCCTACTGATCGCAATGCACTGAACATAGCATTCGCGAAGATTGACCGCCCGTACCTTAAAAAGTATTCTGCGGTTTTGCGAAAAGTTTGGCACACCCTCTACCTAGAACTCCAGAGCAGTTCCTTTTGGCCTTTTTCAGACTCTATAACGGAAAAAGTCCATCTGAGCATTTGTCACTTCGGGCTCGTTAAAACATCGAAGGCGACTAGAGTCATCTTTAGCTTTTTCTCGACTCTTTAAAATTGAAAAAAGCAAGTTGTGTCTAAGCGTCGTTAAAATTTATTTTAAATGGAACAATCACCCCTTTTTCCTGCGTTGATCTTTAGGTTGAGAAAATGGAGCCCACCAACCAAGGAATTCCCCTTGGTGGAAATCCTAGTCCCTTCTCCTCTTGGGGAGATGTTGGTGCACCCCATATGGCCACATTGCCGCTTCCAGGACTGACAATTGGTTTGCCGGTCTGGCTCTTCTCAACCAATGTCGTTCAGAACACCACTATTCTTGAACAGTCAAATCAACAGTTAGACCAGTCCAGAGTTGCCCACCAGCCTTCTACTTCCTCTAATTCTTCCTCTCCTCCTTCCTCTTCGCTTGACAGAACTGGTAAAACAAAAAACCAAGTTCCTAAGGAGAAGAAGGAAAAGAAGAAGAAAGAGAAGAAGAAGAAGGAGCCAAAAGCGATTTGGGGCAAACAAGTGTCGTCTGAAAAAAATCCACACACAGCACTGACTAGGCCTAAATCGCCATGTGTCATATGCAAGGGAGACCACTTCCACCGAGATTGTCCCTGCATCCCTCGGATACTAAGGGACTGGTCTCCCCGTTTGCACAATCCGGTGGCATCAACCTCTGATAGCCATGTTGAATGCATACCGTCAACTAGCAAAAGTGAAGTCCTTGGACAAAAAGGGAGAGCTAGATCCCCCTGTAGACTGTGCGAAGGTAACCATGCCATCCACCGTTGTCCCTTCTTAGATGAAGAGAAAATATTTTTGGACGATCGTCCGGTTTCACCGTTACGACTTCCTCCTGGATATAAAAAACTCTTGCCGAGTCCTTCGTTAGTTGAAAATCCAGCTGGCCCGCTCAAGTGGTCAGCTGAAGCGCCGGTCATTGAAGATGAACCAGCTGAATCCATACCCGATGAAAGTCAAAAGGTCGAGGTGGTAGTTGACCCGGTCTTACCTTCAGAGGTTTTGTCTTCGAAAGATACAGTCACTGAAGAGGATAAAGATGACACCATCCAAATTCTCTTCATCAACACAGACTCCGACGAACACGGGGGCAATCCCCCCATTCCTTTATCGCAGGAAGGAAGTTCGTCAGAGCCATACCCGACCGTCTACTCGGTCCCACCACCAAGCAACCTGGTTGTCTCCTTCGACTAGAACCAACTAGGCAGACCCCGTTTGCCAGCAAGCATACCATTCAAAATTATCGTCCAAATATACAGAATGGTCATGGCTGGCACCATCATTGACGAGGGGGCATCTGTGAGTATCCTTTCCTCTATTGCTTGGAAAGCACTTGGTTCGCCAGCGCTTTTTCCTGAAATGAGAAATCTGACAGGCTTCGATAAAGGAACCAGTCGACCTTTAGGGATCCTCCCCAATGTGCCTATCACATTGAAAGGGAAGACTGTTCAAATGAACGTGATGGTCGTTCAAGGACCCTTGGATTATAACCTACTCCTTGGATGAGACTATATATATTGCATGGGAGCCATCGTCTCCTCACTCTTTAGAGTAATGTGTTTTCCGCACGAAGGAAGAGTGGTCAAGCTCGTAGACCAGCTTTCATTTCCCGGATCACGCATCGCAAATAGTCACATACCGTCCCTAAATGATCTCTTCATGCAATAAATTTCTCAACCTATGGTCCGTCCTCTCGATGAGCGTGAGTAATTCGGAGGGATATGACTGGAACCCAGGGGGCATGTGTCCTGGTCTGCCTCGGAAGGAAAACTTTGGGTATAGGGTAGGTTTCCGCGGGAGAATATGACTAGTCTGAACCCCGTCCGTCTTGGAAGAGGGGTTATTCTAGAATAAGATTCTTTTGTCAAAGTTATGTGTTTGGCGCTCGTTGTCACTCACCTTTGTCTATCTCAGTAGACATTGCCGAGGAAGTGTTTTGTTTGCTGCGCAGATGAGACAATCTTTGGTAACTTGAAAGAGGTAGGCCTTTCCTGGTAGAACAAATGTTTTATCTGCAAATTGAGGGGTAACCTTGAAATCGTACTTTATACCTGGGGGCATGCAAACCTTTTGGAGTGCAAGCAAAGAGCAGTTATTTATCTGTTTTGGGGTTAGCCATTTCCTAACTTGCATAAAGAAAGGATTCCGGAGCAAAGCTTTGTAAGGCGCAAGCTCCATAAAAAATGGAATCTTACATGAGACATTCTTATCATATGACTGGATTAATCGAGCAGTTTTAGCACATAGTTCATGCTCGTTAAAAAATAAACATAAGACCGAGCAGTGTTTTTCCGCGTTTAAGCTCGTTAAAAAATGAACTACCCTCCGGTAAATAACCACCATGAATGTAACATTATCAGCCGTTAAAGCCTTGGTCGTGTTTGCACCATCACCTCCACTTTTCCATTGGCCGATCATTCACCTCCATATTGATTGTTTACCCATTTTGAGGAACAGCTGCGAAGAGTGATTTCACTAGCCATCCTTGTGACACTGCCGTGATTGGAAAATTCCAACCCTTACCTGGAATCAACTGCTACCTGTTTTATCACTCGTTCCTCAAAAGACGAGTCTTCTTTAAGCTCTTTTCATCTGACTCGTAAAATATGAAAATATTGCCAAGTTTTGGCCTTCCAACTCGTTAAAGCAACCGGAAGTGCTATCCCTCCTCTAGATTTTAATCTTTTTGGACCTGAGGGATTATTGCACAAAAAGATCGAGCGCTTGATTTGTTCGACTCGTTAAAACTATCGAAAATTCATCCCTTCTGTATTATTTTATACTTTTTCGGAGTTAAGGGATTAGATGACGAAAAAGGAATTTCGGAGTTAACTTTACGTACCTTTTCAGACTCTCTAAAAATGAAAAGGGCCGAGTTATCTTTGTCGTTAGACTCGTTAAAAACATTAATAGCGACAAACTTGTCTTTAGACGAGAACGAGTTTCACTATCGCTAGGCTCGTTAAAACATAGCGATGGGTTTTCCCGAAGGGCAAATTATAGAACAAGCATATGTTATCCTCCTCAAGCTTGACAAAAATAAAGAGGTACTGGTCAGCAATGACTGGGGAAAATTGGGAAGAAACTCAAAGAACTTTTATTGGTAGCAAGTCGCTCTTGAACATGACACTTCCACTCTGTGCCTGAGTCGGGTTGGGTTGTTTCATTCACCGGTCACATCGCCATGGTCTTGCCATACCATCCACCTTTGGGGTAAATGCTACCGATCCATCACACAAGTGTCGCCAATATGTTCAAGAGAAGTCATCCAGAGAAGTCAACCATGTCCCATCCACTACCATACATTATCCTTCATTCTTTCATGACCGCCACCCTGAACCATATATCATCAGATCGTTTTCACCTCCATCAAAATCATTTGCTCCGTTCCGTGTCACTGATGTGGGATACATTAAGGCCCTCCTTTGACGGATCGCTTCTTGTCAACATCAGCTCATTATCCAAGAAGTTGATCTAGGAACACCCCCTTCAGTACTTTGAAGCTTGCATGCCTCAATGGCAAGTTTCTCACTTCCGGCGACAGGTATACATCAATGACCTTCGACCGAAAGATTTTGCGTGGTGTTCGATGCCAAGTCCTTTATTCACACCACATGAATTGTACTGCAGTACCTTGAGGGTCATTATCATTATCGGTGATTCCTCTCGCGCTTGTTAACAGTTTACATCATTGACTGGTAATCAAGCGATGTCTTTCCATGTTCGACTTCAGAACATTTCTCACATGGATCGACTTGTACTTAGAGTAAAGATCGGACGAGATTGAAGACCCCGGATCTAGTTTCATCCATTCGGGCTGCGATATATATTCAGAAAAATAAAGACATTGACATGTACAGCATTACAGCACAGATAATCATCCTACCAAAAGGATGATGATTTCATCAAAATCATCAGTCTACCATCAGACGATCGTCTGTTCTATGTACAGAAAAATGAATTTATAAAGCTGAGCATGGGAATGCCCGCCTCAGCTAGATCATGAAAACAATATGAAAAGTAATGTATTGTATTGTATCTTATTACAGGTCTCCTCCCAGCATTGGAAGAACTTCGGATCCTCCTAATAAAGCATTTCACCCGATAAACGGCCTCATACTTTAGGGGGCAACTGTTATAGACATTTTTGTGCCTTACAGCATTGAGCATGAAATGTCCATAATCCAAGGGATCCAAAGTCCCTAAATGAGTTGTTCCTACCCCTAAAGGAACAAGGTCAACCAATGACAGCTTCTCCCAGATGTTCTCCACCAAAAACAACTCAGAAACAGTCAATTCAGGATCAATTCAGAGGCTCCACTAGCTGTCTGCATTGAAATGCAGAGGTTACACTGGCTAGGTGCACTGCAACGTAGGTGGAAGCACTACCAAGGTGCGCTGAGCGGGAAGTGACAAATGGCAAGCTCATTCAACGAGGTGGAAAGACCCTGGAAGCTTCCAGAATCTTCCTCAATGACACTTGCCTCAATGAATTCAACTAGTGATGAGTAAGAGGTTCTCAACCTCCAAGTGGAAGCAAGAACTGACAGAGAGAAGCCACAAGTCAAAACATAAGCTGACTCATCCTCTCTGCTTACATCTATATATGGATCTCTCACCCAGAGGTTCATGAGGCTGGAATTTTGTACTTTGCAGAGAATTGCTGTTGGTTTGAGATTGAGATTAGTACATTGGGTGATTTATGCTTTGTTGGAGGAGAGGAAGGGATTCTTTTGCTGGGAGGTAGATGCTGGATCAGGACTCACTTGGTTGTATCTCCTCTTGGACTTTATTATCATATCAATAAACTATTTGAGTTTCTCCTACATGCTGTGTATCAATGATGTTTTGTTATATTTGCGTGTTTAGCTTAATCTGATCCTGAGCTTTTTATGAATGTATATCCGTATCTTCGTGTAGTTTCTCTCTCTTGTGATTTTGAAGGGATTCAGTGAAGCTGGGCCGGTGAGAGAGCTAGGAGCTGGGAACTACTGAAGAGAGGAGTGATTGGATCGACAAACTAGCGAAAGACACAAGTTAGTTAGATCCTTTCTCCTCATTTACATTTCATAAAGAAGAACACTCAAATAAGTTTCTTTGTTTGTTGCTAAGGCACTATCACCTCTTAGAGTGGGATAGGGACATTCTGAATCGGATACTTTTCCCAACAACAAATTGGCGACTCCACTGGGGAAAAGTATACTTTTCCCCAGCGGATTCGCCAATTTGTTGTTGGGAAAAGTATCTGATTCGGAATGTCCCTATCCCACTCTAAGAGGTGATAGTGCCTTAGCAACAAACAAAGAAACTTATTTGAGTGTTCTTCTTTATGAAATGTAAATGAGGAGAAAGGATCTAACTAACCTGTGTCTTTCTCTAGTTTGTCGATCCAATCACTCCTCTCTTCAGTAGTTCCCAGCTCCCAGCTCTCTCACTGGCCCAGCTTCATCGAATCCCTACAAAATCACAAGAGAGAGAAACTACAGGGAGATACGGATATACAGTCATAAAAAGCTCAGGATCAGATTAAGCTAAACATGCAAATATAACAAAACATCATTGATACACAGCATGTAGGAGAAACTCAAATAGTTTATTGATATGATAATAAAGTCCAAGAGGAGATACAACCAAGTGAGTCCCGATCCAGCATCTACCTCCCAACAAAAGAATCCATTCCTCTCCTCCAGCAAAGCATAAATGACCCAATGTACTAATCTCAATCTCAAACCAACAGCAATTCTCTGCAAAGTACAAAATTCCAGCCTCCTGAACCTCTGGGTGAGAGATCCATATATAGATGTAAGCAGAGAGGATGAGTCAGCTTATGTTTTGACTTGTGGCTTCTCTCTGTCAGTTCTTGCTTCCACTTGGAGGTTGAGAACCTCTTACTCATCACTAGTCGAATCCATTGAGGCAAGTGTCATTGAGGAAGATTCTGGAAGCTTCCAGGGTCTTTCCACCTCGTTGAATGAGCTTGCCATTTGTCACTTCCCGCTCAGCGCACCCTGGTAGTGCTTCCACCTGCATTGCAGTGCACCTAGCCAGTGTAACCTCTGAATTGATCCTGAATTGATTGTTTCTGAGTTGTTTTTGGTGGAGAACTTCTGGGAGAAGCTGTCATTGGTTGACCTTGTTCCTTTAGGGGTAGGAACAACTCATTTAGGGACTTTGTATCCCTTGGATTATGGACATTTCATGCTCAATGCTGTAAGGCACAAAAATGTCTATAACAAATACCCCCTTGGCAAATCGACAGGCTTGAAGGAGTCTTAACCAAAGCGCAGCACAACAAAAGTCTTGGTATACAAGCAGGAAGCCCTTGGGACAAAAAAACAATTCCCAAAGAAACTAAGAAAAGGGGGCACAAGACAGACCTTCAAAGGACTATCATAGTAGGAGAAATACTTATGGAATCAGGGCGATTCCCTAAGTTAACAAAGTTCTATAAACCCAAACCCCATTGTCCATGAAGCTCATCTCCTGGAATGTGAGAGGACTCAATAGCCCATCAAAACACCGTATGATAAAAAACCTGATTCAACAAGAAAAACCGTCAATAGTTTTTCTTCAAGAAACAAAAAGCAACAACACTGCTATAGAAAGAATTCGCAACAAGATCTGGGCAGGTAGCGGCTCAGTTTCAGTCGATGCCTCTGGGGCTTCAGGCGGATTAGCCATTTTGTGGAATCCGCAGATTCTTACTCTATATGACTTTCATGCCACCCATCACCTCATCCAAGCGTCCTTCCATCTCATTGGCACTAACATCCATGGGCATCTCTCAAATGTGTATTTTCCGCAGACTCTTCAGCAAAAACTAGATCTTTTGGAAACTCTTACTACTCTCAATGAAAACAGGCAGTTCCCCCTCTGGATCAGTGGCAGCGACTTCAACATCATAAAATCAATGGAGGAGAAAAAAGGAGGTAGAATCAGGTTAGAAGGTGACAGCAATGGCCTCAGAGAATTCATTCATAACAATCAACTCATGGATATTCCAACCTCCAATTGAGTCTTTAGTTGGACCAATAAGCGCAGGGGCATACATCATATAGCCTCTAGGCTCGATAGGTTCCTCATTTTGGATAATGCAATACATCTGGGAGGGGACTTCCATGCTTCTATCATACCCCAAGGAGGATCCGATCATTGGCCAATAATGTTACAATGGTCTCGGCTGGGCACTCGCAACAATAGACCTTTCCGATTTGAAGCCTTCTGGCTCACAAATCCTAACTTCAAGATAGTGGTAAGTGAAGCATGGCAATCTTTCATCCCGCCAGAGGGTGCCAAAATGTTTCAATTCCAACAAAAATTGAAAAACTTAAAACAAGTCCTCAAAGTCTGGAATCGTACACAATTTGGCAACATCCAGGAGAATCGCAAGAGGCTAGAACAGCAAATGAATGTGCTTCAACAAACTCTCATCCTGGAAGGTAGGACAGATGAGCAGACACATCAGGAGCAGATCCTCTGGAATCAAATTGAAGCCCGCAGGCAACAAGAGGAAATTCTCTGGCGTCAAAAATCCAGAATTAGGTGGCTCAAGGAGGGGGAGAAGAATACTAAATTCTTCCATAAAACTTCCATCCAAAGGCGAATGTACAACAACATCACATTCATAAACAATCAACAAGGGGCAAGATTAGAAGCACACGAAGATATGGAGAAGGAGTTCAAAGATTACTTTCAGGATATTCTCAGGGAGCCCACAGGTAACATAGATCAGGCAATTAGAGCTATCACACAGCACATTCCAAGAATCATAACGGAGGACCACAACAACAAACTGCTCCAGTCCACTTCACTCAGGGAGGTTGAAGAAGCAATGGCCCAACTTAAAGACGGCAAGGCACCTGGGCCTGACGGTTTCACGGCCAATTTCTTTCATGAGTTTTGGGAGCTCATCAAGACAGAGGTATGGGAACTAGTGGAGGAATCAAGAATTATGCACTGGATTCTTCCTTCCCTCAATGCAACCTTCTTAGTGTTGGTACCTAAAGGTGAAGAACCAAATAAGCCTGATAAATACCGACCAATAGCGCTATGCAATGTCATCTATAAGCTCATCTCAAAAGTAATAGCGAACAGGCTCAAACCTCTCCTTCCTCTTCTCATTTCTCCAGAGCAGACGGGTTATGTAGAAGGGCGGCAGATCATGGACGGTATAATTCTATCGAATGAGGTTATTCACTCTCTAAAGCTTCTCAAAAAACCAGGTATGATTCTAAAGCTGGATCTCTCTAAAGCCTTTGATAAACTCAGTTGGAATTACATTCACAAGATGTTATTAGCTTTTGGCTTCAATTCAACATGGACCAGATGGATCATGAATCTTATTTCCTCTCCTAGCATCTCTGTCTTGCTGAATGGTTCCCCATCTTCGCCCTTCCGCCCCTCCCGTGGTATCAGGCAGGGGGATCCCCTTTCCCCATTCCTCTTTGTCCTAATGGCAGAAGGGCTCAGTAGACTGCTCAAATCCGCTGTCTCCACCCAGGCTTTAAAAGGAATTTCCCTCCATGGTCTTAATCCTCTTTCCCATCAACAGTTTGTAGACGACACAATGTTATTTGGTCATCCATCCTCTCAAGAGGCCTCTGTTTTCAAATCCCTGCTCTCCCTCTTCTCTGACGCCTCTGGCACCTCTATCAATGCTTCTAAATCTCAGCTCTTCTTTTTCAACACTCCCCCTTCTACTCAAAGGAATATTGCTCGAATTCTGGGGTTCACTATTGCCAAGCTTCCATCAAAGTACCTGGGGGCTCCTCTAGCTGATTCTGCCATCAAGCATGCTTCTTGGAGGACTCTCCTAGACAAATTAGAATCAAGGCTTTCGTCTTGGACTTTTCGCTCTCTAAACATGGCTGGCAGACTTGTCTTGATCAAATCGGTTCTCCAGGCAATGCCTTTGTATCTTTTTTCCATCATGGCAGCACCAAAATGGGTCCTTAAAGCAATCCGCAACCTTCAGCGCAACTTCCTATGGGGCTCCTCTGGCCTGAACAGAAAATGGGCTCTTGTCAACTGGAAAGAAGTTTGCAAAATCAAATCTGAAGGTGGCCTAGGCTTAAGGGATCCTCTCCAAAGTAACAATACAATGGGAGCTCGAATATGGTGGAATTGGATCTCCAAGCCACATTCACCATGGGCAAGACTCTGGCAAGCAAAATATGCCCCGGGCAGTCAATGGAATGATCTTATCAGAATCAGCACAACAACCCAAGGGTCTCTAATATGGAATGCCGCAAAGCTCCACAGCGCTTTCATTCAAGAGCATAGTTTTTGGGAAATTCACTCAGGCACAACTGCAAGGTTCTGGGAGGATTCATGGCAACAACTCCCGAAACTGGCAACTTTATTCCAAAAGCCACTATGGCAAACTCACATGCAGCAGGCGAACCTCACATTTGTTCATCAATTCTGGCAACAGCCCACGCACCATGACTTCCAAATCTGGAAACCCGCTAGCCTCTGGCAGACTGATTGGCAAGGAGAAACGCACACTGACATAGATCAAGAACTCAATTACAGAAGAATTCGATACTCCAACCAGCAGGACAAACTAAGATGGGGACATATGCCCAAAGGAACATTCACCACCAAAGAAGCATACCAATTGCGCTACTCAGCTATCCAGACAGACAAGGACCAAATATGGGAAAAGGTCTGGCAACCAGGAGTATGGCCTAAAGTCTCCACTTTTTTATGGCTTTTAAGTAAAAGGCACATACTCACTTGGGACAACCTGCAAAAGCGTGGATTCATTGGCCCATCAAGATGCCCAAATTGCAATCTCCACTCTGAAACCATCAGACACTTAACAGAAACATGTCTGCTAGCTACGCAACTTTGGGAGAGAATTGAAAAATGCAACAGGAGATCGGAAGCTCGGATGGAGGATGTTACAGAAACCATAAGGAAATGGACTAAGAACCCTTTTAAAAGCCAGCTTCTTAACTCTCTTTGGAGTCTAATACCAGGCTTTCTTTATTGGATTCTCTGGAAGGAAAGAAACTACAGAATCTTCAACAACACTTGCCGGCCAATAGAAGCTTTGTGGCTCCTCCTAAAACAAAATCTTCAAGAAACTCTAGCCATCAGAACCTGGTATGATACATATCTGCCAGAATCTCCACAGGAATGTATCATTCTGAAAGCCTGGAATCTGGACCTCTCCTTTTTAGCCCATGTTAAGGCCCGTCCTCCAACAAGCACCGCCTCTCCGCTATCCTGCTCCCCTCCTGCAATTAACTCTTACAAGCTGAATTTTGATGGGGCAGCCAAAGGTAATCCTGGGTCGACGGGATTTGGAGGAATTTTCAAAAGCCATACGGGAGCAATATTGCATATCTATTATGGATCGATTGGCAAAGACACTAACAATGCAGCTGAGTTGGAAGGACTTTGGAAAGGGATCTGCATTGCAGAACAGAAGCACTTCTTCCCTCTAGAGGTCGAAGGAGACTCATCTATCCTTATAGCCGCAGCCAACAGAATGCAAGCAGGTACTATAGCAGTCAAAATAGCATCCAGCTGGAGATTGATCAGTAGATTGGAATCACTGGAGGAAAAGATAAGAAATCCCTAAAGCATAACCTTCCAGCATGTTAGAAGAATAGCAAATCAAGTCGCAGACAGATTGGCCAACCACGGCGCAACTCAGCAACTTCCCTACTTCTCAGGATCTCTTGAAATGGCAGATGATGAACAACTCAAACAGGATTGCACTTCTTTGGTGCAGAAAGATATCTCTCTCCCGGATGCGGGTGTTTAAATGGCATGATGGTACGAAGGTGGCGTTTCACATGGGCAGGTGTTAGCCCATGCACGCCACGAGGTACCTTGCAGAACGAGTGAGCTGGTCTCACGCAAGGTTTTTAATGCGGTTCTTTTACTCCTCCATCCGCCTCCTGGTAAATTGTGCAATGGCGCTTCAAAATCTTGGTGCTCTCGCAGCCTCCTCGCATTCCTCTACGGTCTCTTGGCATTCCTCTGCGGCCTCTTCACATTCCTCTGTAGCCTCTTCGCACTCCTCTGCGGTGCTGTTGGTAACTCAGGGTCATTCACTCTCAGTGCCCAATTCCGTCTCTGTTTCAGGCTCGAGAGTGTTTCATAGGCAATGCACTGAAGTTCAAAGGGCTCACGTTCTGGTTAGTCATTCCCCTCCGTGTATTTGTGTGCTTGTTAATCCTCTGTACATTGCAATGCCGAGAGAGCGTCCTAGAATGGGAAGCAGACGTGGAGGCTCCCGTGGACGTGCCACCACTCAGAGGTCTGCCCCCATCTCCTCCTCTTCCGCAGTCGAGTTGGCACCTGAGCAAAACCGTCATCATGTTACTAGAGCTGGAAGAGGCAGAGGTCATGGGCGTGGTAGGGTGGTTGAATGTAAGCATGCGACGCATCCAACAGTCAATTATCGTATCCCCTACACTCTTGCCAATTCCACTTTCTTAGTTTCTGTTACTATAGAAAATTGTGAAAATCTCAGCAGCCAGGCAGCAGCACATCCAACAATTCCGCCAGAACAAGGGATAGCGCCTCTAATTGATACCCAACGCCCGGTCATGGGAAGCTCCTCCTTGGCGAATCAAGCTGCCCCTGCAGGTCCAAGTGAGCCTACTCAGGGAGTCCCAACCGGCTCGGTGGTCCTTCGCTCAGACTCGGAAGACTCTTTGCAATTTGGATGCAGGGTAGTGGAGGAACCCTACACTACGGATGATGACTGATCTTGTATGACGTTCTGCTCTCGGTAGCCTAAGATGTAGGTGCATTACTCTGTTTTTGAAACTCGCAATTCTGCCTGTGTCAAGTCATAGTATGTGTCTATATGTCTCTGTGTCGACTGTTTCGGTCTGTATGTCTGAAAGTCCTAGTTTAGCGTTGTACAACAGCGCAATGGTTGTTTGTCTCAGCTTGTCCCTGTTTCGCAATGTTTCGAGTCTGAGGAGAAGACGCAACAGAAGGAAGTCCACCAATTTTGGAATGTGTTCATCTGGGCTAATTGTCAATCTCATGGCAAGATTTTCAAGGCTACGGCCTTGCTGTAACTTTTTGAATCTTTTTGTATAATAATAGAAGTAGACAGATTGAGAAAAAAAAAAAGTGAAGCCACACCTTAACAAATTTTATATATGGTGTGATTGGAGAAGAGATGATTGGGTGTCGATTAGTTATGTGATTCGACTATGGCATTGGAAGCATAAGGTGGTGCCCATGTCCCTCGATGGAAAGGGGACATTTCACCATAAACCCCTCAATTTGTGAAATTTCCATTGCCCTCTAGGGTTATTATCCTGGTTTATTATGTTTCTTTGCTATCAAACTTTGGACATTGACATTTTCTAGTTGGGATAAGCTTTGCAAAGAAGGCTTGATGTCGACGAGTTAATGACCAAATGCATTAAGAGGAGGTATGTATAACCTTGAGTATCTGAAAATTTCCATCGGTTGTCAAGTATCAAACCTCAGATCTTAGAACTTTAATGGAAGGAGGCAAGGGAAATTCCTTATGATGAAGCCCTGAGATAATGCGGGTTGGCAGGATCCACATAAGGCATCAAGCATCATGGAGTGTAGGCTGATGTATTGGACCTTAGACCATGGCTTTGTAATTGAGATTAGGGTGGAGAGGAAACATGATGTCAAGATGACATGGCCTAGGTGATGTGGCCTAAGATGATGTTTCCATGGTTACATGACATGGGGTTATGTGTCCAAGGTGACCTAGCATGGGGTGATGTGGCCAAGGTGATGTGGCATGGGATGACATGGTTGAGTTGATATGGCATGGTGTGACATGGCCGAGGTGACGTGGCTAAGGTGATGAGGCTTAGGGAAGACATTAACCTCTAAAAAATCCCAATGGTTTTTCCCGACACTTAAGGCAAGTTATAATTCTCCCCAAATGGGGTGAAATGACTCTTATTGGCCAATGTACATGGACACTTGTATCACCGTTTTACTTATGAAGTTTTTTTTTAATCCATGCAAGTTAATAAAGCGAAATCACTATGTAGTTGATATTAAAAATTGAGGTCAATTGAGGGCCCCCCTCATGGTGGATGTTTAACAAGTGGAGGGCTATTTTTTGGATTAACACCAATCTATCCATATTTGATGGAAGGTTGATGTTAATTGTGAGGGCTCCCTTCTGCAAATTCAAAACCACAATTAGGGGGTTTCGTGCTACCTGCTATATGGTTGAGGCAGTTCCAAACCTGAGTGTGTTGCACAATAGGGAAAGTGACCTGATAGACAAGTAAGTGGTCGCAGTGCCACATGGGCAAGGAAATGGTTATGTGTGTACCATGTGGATATCGATGGACCAACATAGACCTATCTTATTAGAAAAAATTGATTGGGATTTTTTTTATTTTATTTGCAAGTCAGATTGAATTAAATTTTATATCATTGGAAAGTTGTCGATAAGTTGATCACAATCATGGAATCAGAATGAATTTCTGAAAAGTTTGAAAAGTGAGTTTTTTGGTAACCACATCTTCATAATGTATCTTGGAGGTTGGAATAAAATGAAAAAGAAACCCCTCCCAGAAACCAAGAAAATCCAAGGGGATTGGAGGGACAGTTACACAAATATCATAAGAAAACATCTTTCCCACAATCACACCCATATTTGTAGGAATGTGTGAAGTAACATAGGAGAAGAATATGGTATTGAAATAATCTCTAGTCATATTT
The DNA here is from genome assembly GCA_031772625.1 of Pinus tabuliformis. NCBI lineage: Eukaryota > Viridiplantae > Streptophyta > Pinopsida > Pinales > Pinaceae > Pinus > Pinus tabuliformis. Next base: position 862,274,435 of record CM062812.1, read on the forward strand.
GTAGGGATCTTCGTGCTTACAACTTCCTTTACTAAAATCGTGACAACCTATGCCAAAGTAATGGAAAAATCGAGGGGTCTCTGCATTAAGCCTTCTCCCTAAGATTTTATCACATGAGCACACATCCATAATGGGAGAACATATATTTTCATCATATTGCACCACATGTATTATAAGGATAATAGTGGCATTAAATTATTAAATTGTATTGTTGAGAATAGCAACAAGAAATGCTAAAAATAGCATTCAGAATATTCCAATTTTGATTTGTCCTTGAATTAGAATTGTGAATTAAAATTTGAATTTAGTCTCACCAGCTGCTTGGAAAATAATTAGTTAACTCATCTTGAGTTAATTAGTTGGAGAAATTCAAGCTAGAAGTCTTTGTGAAGTCATGCAACAGTTATCCCTTAAATTAAGCAGATTATCCCTTAATTAAGGAGATAAGGACGAGTTGTATTTGAGTTGTAATTAGTTAGCTCAGTTAATTGAGTTAAGTCCAGTTGAATTAGTTCCAAACAGTTTGAGGAACTAATTGTGAGTTCAGTCAGTTAATGCATGCATGCATGCAACTAGTGTACTCTAGATAACTAAGGATTCTCTCATAAATAACTCATGCATGTCAGTTCAGACAAAGACCTAGTTGAGATTAAAGACAGGGACATTGTACTATCAGTTAGAGGAATTTTCCTATAAAGGAAACTCATCCATGTAGAAGGAATAAGGTTCCTTTAGGATTGCGCAGTTTTAAAGGGTGTGAGATCAGTGTTACACTTGGTAACAGTAGGATCGCCTAGGAGAAACATCACAAGGAAATAGGAGCTTGGAGGGTAGAGGAGAAGGCTTGTGAGAAGCTTTGTTTGCCTGCGAGCATCCAGTGAGGGATTATACTAAGAACTGGATAGCTATGATAGCTAAAGATGTGTGTAATCCTGAGATATTTCCACTTGTATGATAATACAGATAGCGGGGTTTTTAGTTGAGGCTTTCCCCAAAGTATTCTTTTGTGTTTCATGTGTATTGATTATTCTTCTCTGTTATATGTGTTCTGCTTGATCTTTCTCAAATTGATTAAGCTTCTGCAAGTTGATTGTAGAAGTAGATTAAGTATTTTTCTTTAGTTATATTGCATAATCAGGTTAATCTACAGTCTTAATTTCTACATGGTATCAGAGCAAAGGTGATCAAAGCTGTGAATAGTATACTGAGAAGGGAAATTCAAAGTTTGAAGTTCTTAGTTGCAGGTGCAAAATCAAATTCTTATCACACCTTAGAGTTCACCAATGGTGTATAATGGTTTGAGACTCAAGTATGCTCTAGATGGTAGCTCAAATTACATAGCATGGAAAGATCATATGGAAGCGGTATTAGAAGACAATGGTTTGAAGGATTTCATTGATCAAGAAATCTCCAAGCCAGTTGCAGCTAATGTAGAAGAATTGGCTGAATGGAAGAAGTGTGTGGCGAGGGTGAGACGGATCATACTTAAAGGAGTTTGGGACCATATTCTCTCGAGTCTCCGTGGGAAGGAGGCTCCATTTTCAATGTGGAAGACATTGAAGGACCTCTATCAGAACAGTAGTGACTAGAGGAAACTGGTGCTCAAGGATCAACTTCGGAAAATCAAGATGGAGAAGGACGATACTATTTCCACATATCTGAAAAAGCTCACCACCTATAGAGATAAGCTTGGTAGTGTAGGAATAACTACAGCTGATGATGATATGGTGAGTCTTTCTCTCCTCGGTCTTCCAAAGAGCTGGAATAGCTACCAAGACTCTGTGAATGGAAGAGAGAAATTGCCAGATTGGGAACTACTGTGGTCGGATCTCATGCAGGAGGAGATCAGGGGGAGCACACAAGATGGTTCTTCATCCAAGGATGATGATGAACAAAATCTGGCCTTAGCAAGTAAGGCAAGGAAAGGGAAGGGGAAAGCGTCCCATTGCGAATCAAATTCTTCTCATGGAGGGAAGAAGGTTGGCAAGTCTAAAGTGAGATGCTTTAATTGTCATGATATGGGTCATTATGCGACTAATTGCCCATCGAAGAAGTCCAAGAAGGGATCCTCAGATGGATCAGAAGGTGTGGCATTAGCCTCTCACTTCAAAATGGATTTTACTCTCATCGCATGCATGGTGTCATCAATGATGGGTTGTGGTTGGTATCTTGATAATGGAGCCTCATTCCACATGATTGGCGATAAAAGTTTATTCAATACCTTGGAGGAGAAAAACCTCAAGATGCGCATAGAGATTGGTGACGATGAAAGGTACAATGTTTCAGGAGTGGGCACAGTTGCTTTTCAAAGGGAGCATGGATCTCTCATAACCTTGACAGATGTGAAGTATGTGCCTGGACTGAAGAAGAACTTGGTATCGATCATGATGTTGGAGGACAAAGGCTACGATGTTGTCTTCAGTAAGGGAAAGGTTTTCCTTAGACACATCACCACGGGATAGGTGAAACAGATCGGTTCACAGGTACAAAACCTATATGCTCTTGAGGTTCAAGATGCATGCAAAGCCTTGAGGAGAAAGGAAAATGTTAGAGACTTGGTGGTTGAGAGGGAGAGTAAATTACCTCTCAACATGCAGCCCCAGAAGAAGTCTCAGACAATTGTGGAGGAGCCACAATTGGAGATGCTGAGAGGAGACCGAGTGGAGGCATCCACTCATGTAGAGACCTCCAGTAGGGGGAAATTTTCAGCCAAGTCAGCAGAGTGATCACATGCATCCATACCTCCAAGTGTGAGGTGGGATGATGTGAAGTGATAGTCCTAAGAAGGCTAAAATTGGGTAGGGTTCATTGAGAGGTTTTATCTCATGGATCGTACCTTGCTACAGGAGCCCAAAGTACGGAGTAGTGGGAGGAATCAGTGGGATTGATGCCGTCAGAGATCAAAGTGACAGAGGCTAGAGTAGTCAAATACTGAAGAGCACAGAGAAGGATTGACAACAGTGCAGAAAGGTTGAGTCACCAGAAGTGCAAAGTTTTCAGTAGACAGAGGCAATAGTAGTCAGAGACATTGATGACAAAGGCATCATTCTGATTTAGGTTGGATGTTTCTTCTTTTTTTGTTTTGTTTTTGGAGTTGTGTTATGAAACCAGCTCAAGAAAATATAGAAAAGATAGATCAACGCCTTAGAATTCAGCCCCTTCGAAGGGGCAACCTCCTTTACATTACATAAATGAACAATTCTTGGATGATACAAATTAAAAGACCTCCTTTCTATATATAGGAGTCTAAGGGGTCATAACATAATCAGAGCCGACCTAACAATAATAATGTAAGGGCACAATAATAACAATAGTGGGCTTCTATGTGGCACAATAGTAACAACATGGGCACTACATGGGTACACCAATATAATAAGTGGGTTGTACTAATAACAATAAGGGGTTACACTAGTAGTATAGGGGCCTAACATGCCCCTCTCCTTCGAAAAGCGTTGTCCTCAACGCTTGAGTAGTTCTTGATGCTCCTGTATAAAATTCTTGTCCTCCCATGTGGAATCTTCAGCGGGTAAGTTCTTCCACTTGATGAGATACTCTAAAATTGATCGATTTTGTAGCTATCGGGTTCTTGTTTCTGTGACTGCTCCAGGTTCCAATTTGATTTTTCCTTCCTCTTCAATTTCTGGCAATATTGTTTGAATAGGGATCTTTTGCAACTTTTGAATAAGTGGCCATACTTCTTCGTCCTTCTTCCATTCATCCCTTGCTTTGTTTATCCAATCTGGTTGGATAATAGAAATAACACAAAACAATGCTTCCACATCCTCATCCTTGAAGAGTCTTCCCATTCAGTAAGGTCGCCATTTTTTAAGTGCATGTATTATTGCCAACATTTCCTTCTCATAAATCTTGAGATGTAGCAGTAAAAATACCCAACCTACATCAAAACATTTTTCACTACGATGTTCATCTACCTGTTGTTTCATTTGATTTTGCACCGAACTGGCATTATCCCTTAAAAGTTGGAGAACTTGTTGTTGATGCTCGATGTGATCTTTCTTCCTTTTTCTTCTTGATATGTCCTTCTATCTCTAGAGTTTGAGGAGTGGTAATTTCTTTCAATCCTTTACAAGATATGGTTGGATTCATTTCTTGATGCTCGATGTGATCTTTCACTTCTTGAACATTTTTCTTCTTGATATGTCCTTCTATCTTGATAGTTTGAGGAGTGGTAATTTCGACCAATGAATTACAAGATATGGTTGGATTCATTTCTTCTTTCTCAATGTGATCTTTCACTTCTTGCACCTTTTTATTCTTGATATGTCCTTCTATCTTGAGAGTTTGAGGAGTGGTAATTCTTGCCATTGCTTTACAAGATATGGTATGATTCATTTCTTCTTTCTCTGGGGTGGGGTCCTGGCGTATATCCTCTTTTTTTGATGTTTCTTGATCCTTTTCTTCGTCCTCTTCATATTCTATTGAAAATAATTTTTGACAGCACACTTATGACCTTTAGTGCATTTTCTATCACAATTGTAACAAAGCCCTTTTTCTCTTTTTTCTTCCAATTGTTGTGGTGTAACCCTTGTAGGTTGTGGAAGGCTGGGAGAAACAACACTTCCATCTTTATAGTTGTGAGGGGTATACTTCCTGTTTTCCATAATTTTGCTTTCCACTATGTCACAAAGCCCTTTTACTCCTTCCAATTGTTGTGGTGTTGCTCTAAAGAAGGTGTTGCTCTTTGTATCCTCATAATGTGCTATCATTTCCTCCGTGAAAATTGACCATGTAACAAGTTGTTTACGAGAACAAAGCCCTTCATACCATAAAAATTGATCCGGTTCTAAATATGAAGATGCAATAAATACCTTTTATAACAGTGGTACACATGTAGATCAAAATATTGCTCCATCTGAAGTATTCAATTTACCAGATCCTTGCCATCAAACTTCCTCATCTTGCTTTTTCTTGATTTTAGGAGCTCGATCTTGAAATGATTGTAACTTTGTACTTTCGGATCTTTAAGTTCTGAAATTGTGAGATGTAGTAGCTCTCTGCATCCTCTTTCCAATGCCACCAGTCTGATCCAAATTGGATTCTCCAAGAAAGAGTTATGCACAATCTCCCAAGATGACCTGATTATAGACCTTTCCAGAAGAGAGAACTTGTATGAAGTGCCACGTGTCACTGTTTCGACCTTTGGCTCTAAAAAATATACAGAAAAAACTACAGTCCGTTCTCTTTTTGTACTTTCTTACGAAATTTCAATCCAATGCTCAAAGAGAAAGTTATGATGATTCTCCCTAGGTCACCTGTTTGGAATGTAATCTAGGAGTCTACAAAAAGACCAACTTACTCAGATCATATCTTCGCAAATATAGTGCGAACAGCTCTAAAATTCGGACTCGAGATTCAGCGCGATTTCTTCACAAATGGGTTTTTTGTTTAGCTTCTGAAACGTCACAGAAAAAAAGTTATAGTGAAAATTCCACGATGACCTATTTGGAGCAGCAAAACCCTAGAATCCAAAGCTCTGATACCAAATATTATGAAACCAGCTCAAGAAAAGATAGAAAAGATAGATCAACACCTTAGAATTCAGACTCCTTGAGGGGGAAACCTCCTTTACATTACATAAATGAACAATTCTTGGATGATACAAATGAAAAGACCTCCTTTCTATATATAGGAGTCTAAGGGGTCATAACATAATCAGAGCCGACCTAACAATAATAATGTAAGGGCATAATAATAACGATAGTGGGCTTCTATGTGGCACAATAGTAACAATATGGGCACTACATGGGTACATCAATATAATAAGTGGGTTGTACTAATAAAAATAAGGGGTTACACTAGTAGTATAGGGGCCTAACAAGTTGCTGGAGCAACAACACTAGAGAGAAGTGTTGCATGCAGAACATTCTAAAGTTTCAAGATCGGGATCGAGTTGAATTCCTTTATTGTTGAGAGGGACTGTTGAAAATAACAACAAGAAATGCTAAAAATAGAAATGCTAAAAATAGCATTCAGAATATTCCAATTTTGATTTGTCCTTGAATTAGAATTGTGAATTAAAATTCGAATTTAGTCTCACCAGCTACTTGCAAAATAATTAATTAATTCATCTTGAGTTAATTAGTTGGAGAAATTCAAGCTAGAAGTGTTTGTGAAGTCATGCAATAGTTATCCCCTAAATTAATGAGATTATCCCTTAATTAAGGAGATAAGGATGAGTTGTATTTGAGTTGTAATTAGTTAGCTTAGTTAACTAAGTTAAGTCCAGTTAAATTAGTTCCAAACAGTTTGAGGAACTAATTGTGAGTTCAGTCAGTTAATGCATGCATGCATGTAACTAGTGTACTCCAGATAACTGAGGATTCTCTCATAAATAACTCATGCATGTCAGTTCAGACAAAGACCCAGTTGAGATTAAAGACAGGGACATTGCACTATCAGTTGGAGGAATTTTCCTATAAAGGAAACTCATCCATGTAGAAGGAATAAGGTTTGTTGAGGTTTGCGTAGTTTTAGAGGGTGTGAGATCAGTGTGAGTGATCAGTGTTACACTTGGTAACAGTAGGATCACCTAGGAGAAACAGTGCAAGGAAATAGGAGCTTGGAGGGCAGAGGAGAGGACACAACATAATTGTTGTATCAAAGACATGATTTTATAGAACTAGTAGATGACTCTAAAGAAAATATTTAGGGGGCTCTATAGAGGTCAAGGGGCTAACTATAGAAGTATTTTGATAAGTAATTTTCAATGAATACAAAAGAAGAAGTAGGTCCAATAAGAAATGGTTTCTCCTTATCATTCATAGGGTGGGTTTAGTTGGATCTTGATCAATGTTAAGAAAAAATTTAGGGATTGAGAAACCATAGCATAAGTGTCATTTATATAATACACTCCACTTTCTTATCACATACTTATTTCCTAACCCTTAAAACTTATAGAACAAAAAATATAAACATGATATTATTTGGTTAAATTTCACTAAATGGAAAGTAATCATAGATGGACTCAAAAGAAAAGTAAGTTTCATATTCGACAATCAAAATGAAACATCTTATAAAGGGCCATATAATATTTTAAAAGCTCAATAAATAAAGTTGATCCATATTTATGAAGGAAATAAAATGAAATACAAATTATTAAAAAAAGACATAGGGATACATCAAAACTTGACTTCAATTAAATAAGGGAAATGTCAAACACTATATACAAGTAAAAATAAAGAAAAATAGCTCGAATGGTGATAGGTTTTATCTTAAAAGAGATGTGATGGTTTATGAGCTCCAGTATTGTAGCAAGGATGTTGCAACTCCTAGGACCACCAACTTTACTTCATCAACCCGAGGTTTGTACAGTGTTGTATACACAGTGGATGCAATGGTCTAATCTTGTCACTTTTCAACTGGGGCGATAGACCACTAGGGTTTTTCAAACCAATATTCTATTGACTAGAAGGAGTCTGACTACCAAATAGCAAAGGAAAAACTATTCTTAATGAAAAAAGGAAATGATGCCTACTCTAGGAAATGAAAGTGTTGAATTGGAAAACGCTACATAGTGACATGAAATCATCTAGCTAATCACATACACATATTGCTTGCAAAGGAGACCTAACTTAACCTTGCATCTAACATCTAGTTATCTGGACTAAATAAGCATGGAAATTATCATAAAAATACTATGACTGTTGCATGTATGTACTAATTAGAAATTTAAGAAAATCCTTTTTGATTTTCAATTTTATGAATGTGAATGATAATTTAACCAATTTCATCCTTGGCAGGGGAGACAGGTATGGGAAAATAGGCCTAGAATGGTGTTGAGGGTATGGAATTGAACTAGAGGCCTAACCTAAGCTCAGATGACCATTTTTGCTCAATTCGGGCTTAAAACAGGATGCTACAGGGTTTCATGTAGTACTACAGAATGTCCTAGTTCTACTACAGGATGCCCTATTTTAATACAGGAAATAGGTTGAAAGCTTATGAGGAGGTAGGAAAGGTAGAATTAAGTGTGTGAAAGCTTTCTAATTGGGCAATAAGACACAAAGGAGGTGCACACTACCCAGGGCTCAGCCCAAGTCTTCAATATGGTTGGACTTGCTCAAGGCAAATGTCCACTTTTCTACAAAACAGAAATTTGGATTAAGTGTTGGTGGACTTTGGAAGCATAGGTGGAGAGACTTGGATGAGGTTGGTGAGATGAGGTCTCGGTGCAAACCATAAACTCCTACAACAACATACATTCTTTTCTTCATTTATGCACAACCTCATTTATATATGGAAAATATGAGATGAATTTAGGAAAAACAGAGTTATTAATAGGTAATAGCTAAGTCTATGAATGGAAGTGCTTCTAAACCATAGCAAACACAAGAAACCAAAATGAAAATTGCAGGTACTTCTAAGGAATTGAGAAATAATGAGCTATGCAAAAATAAATCCTAATTTATGCAATGATCAAATAATAAATATGTTTTTAGGCAGTGAGAATGGAACCCTCACACCATGATCCCATAAGGGAGATCAGGCAGAGGCCACTACCACAAGATTTTGTGAGATATTTAATTTCACTATTGTACCACTCATCTATATGTCCACAAATGGAAGCAAACTAAGTAATCATCCAAATACTTGCAGATTAAACAAAACAGAAATCACTTCAACAACTAACTATGAATGTAATTTACATATACAAAAATATGAACCTCTACTACTAGGGTTGGGCCCTCACCCAAGAGCCTTAGCCCTGTGAGTAAAATTAGAGTTGGATCAAGGGAATGCTTCTCATTCTCATCAAAATGTAAAAAATACACAAGAGTAATCAGTCACAATGTCTTAGCTCGAAAAGGCCTCTTAGCTACAACAAAAAAATATTGAATACTGATGAGGCCCTAGGCCTTCTTATTTATACATCTGAAGCTACCAACAACTTCCTTAAAATTAGGGAGGCTTGCCTCCCAAACTCAATATTAAATTGTCTTCAACTATCACTGGCTTGGCTACCAATGATCTCGGTGGGCTTGGATGCTCGTAACTTTGAGCTGATGAGATCTGGTGGAGGAATCTTCAAGTGATTGAGGAGTTGAGGGAATCCAATCTCCTAAAATACCTCTTTCTTGTCTACTTCGAGTTCCTACGCTTAAATTAGCCAAAATTTCTCCAATTCCCAAAATTAATGCACATAAGGCCACATGACATAACATGTCATCTTTACCCTTCTCATTAAGAAAAATATAATAAAATATGTAAAGAAATGTGAGAAAAGTTGATTTTAATAAGTTGGATAGTGGCATTAAGGTCCATATAATTTACGTATTGATGACCCTCATCATCACCCCCCTATTGAAAGTGTTTCTCATCCTCTGAGCAACTTAATCTATGCCCATGTCTTTCATTTCTCTTGTGGCCTCTCTAACATACTAGGCTTATGTTGATGTATTCTCCTCTTGTGGATAAAATCCTACATGCTTCTCTATTTCCTCCCATTGCTTTCTTTCCTCTTCCTCCTTTCTTCCTTATAGCATACCCAAGAGCAATGGTGGGCTGAGTTTCAAAACAATCTAGTTGATTTTGAGTCTCTGTAGTATGTTGTTATACAATGGGGTCTTTTCTAGTGCATCTCTCATTCTTTCAGGGGAATGATACTCCCTGATCTTTAGGTTGTATGGTAGGTTGCCCCATCTCCTCTGACATGCTTGTTGGATTTCATCCCCTAGCAATCTCAAGGTGTATTCAAAATGAGTGACTCCTTGCTCTTGGGTAGCTAGGTATCTTAGTGCAAGATGGGGATCATCAGCTATGATGTTGTGGATGCTAAGGATAGCCATGGAATTGATATGTTCTACTCTAATGTAAAGGGGATCTTTTTATTCTCTTTCCAACACCCTCTTTACTTCCTTAGCCCTGCCCTCCTCATGACTCACCCATCATGCAAAGGCCATTAGTTGTAAGTCCCCTAGCTTTGCATTGGGGTTCCACACATTCAAGTATGTTAAGGCCAAGTTGTGTAAGTAGAATTCAAATACCTTGGCCTTAGCCTCTAGGGTGATTTTGTCACAGAGCTCAATGAAGTGCTTATAGTCTTAGAAAGGCATAGTCCCTCATCATGCTAGGGTCTTTATCTAAAATTGCATCCATTGATCTTTTAGGTTCAAGGCATATGACTTTGGTGGAATCTTGCATTGGAGTGCCTCCACAGAGAGGATTTCGATAGTGGCCAATTGGCTCTCTTTTTTTGGTACCTACCTCCTGAGCCATGATTTTTCAACCTCTAGTTGAGATTTCATAACTCTTTCCTTGTCCCTCATCCTACTCAACTCTTTTCCGATCTCTAGTAGTTTCTCTTCCATATGGCCGACATCCTCTACATTCTTTGATTTAGCAATTTGCATCCAGCGATGTGTCCTTTCTCTCTCCTTCTCAAGCTCAAAGAAAAGAGGGATGGAATTTTTTTTTGGCATTACTTTGCCTCCCTCAATGGATCTGTAATAGGAGCTGAGATTGGGTTGTTGGTTAGGTTCTTGCAGCTCTTTGGATTCTCCCTTTAATTTCTTTGGAGCATTTTCCTCCTCCTATACTTATGTTGTTGCTTCCTTGCCTTTCCTGTAAGACTATTTGTGTTTCCTGTAAGAGGCTTCTCCCTTTCTAAAATGGGGCTAGAGGTTATTTTATTTTCCTTTTTGAGGTTGAACTGGTGACAGGCCTCCTAACATAGGTGATTGGCGACTTTGGGGAAGCCTGTTTTGATGTGCCCTCTTCACCTTTCATTTCCTGAGAGACTAGTTTTTCTTGTCCTTTTGGTGAGTCTTAAATGATGATAGGAGTCTTGGTAGGTGTTTTTTCTCTCCCCTGTTTGATCCTAGTGCTCCTCCTTTCTTTGAAATATAAGGGAGTCTGCTTCTACCTTTTTTATATTGACTTTATGGGTGTGCTCAGGGCAGTCAAGGAAACAACTACCTCCTTCTCTGTGGGTTTAAGAGACACTCTTGGAGATTCCTCCCCTTCCTTGGTATGTTTTTCAAGACTTGCCTCATCATTTTGTTCTTCTCCACTGTTCTCTTCTCCTTCCTCTTCTTCCTCTATTTTATTTGTCTTTGCCTAGTCTTCTTCCTCTGGTTCTTCATATTCTTCTTCAGGTTCCTCCTCTTCTTCTTTAGGTTCTTCCTCTTCTTCTTCCTCATCACCACTAGAGGTTGGGTCCCTCTCATATTCAATTGCTTCAATTACAACCTCCTTATTCATGTCCCTAAATGTGGACCATAGAATAGGGACTCTTAATTGGCTTAAGGCATCTTCTAGTATGATCTTAATTTGTCCATGACGTGCCAACTGCTGATGTTTTCCTTCCTATACCTTTATGCTCATGTCTATTATTGATTGCAACAAGAGGTAGGGAACATTAAGTCTTCTGTTAAGGGGTAACTCTTCTCCAAATCTCAGCTCATGGAGAATTATAAACACGTAACTATAGACAATATTGAGCCCTTCCTTCCCACGAAATATACTTGAGAATGTGATAGCTTACTTCATCCCAAGGATAGGGAGGGCACTCCCTTCTAATCCCATTTTTGTCCTCAATTGGATCTTCATCTCTCAAGACAAATTTCTTCTTAGCATAAGTGCTTCTAGCTTTATACTCCTTTCTCCATTGCATTTCTGGAGGAAGTGTAGTGGTTATTGTAAAGACTTCAGGGTTAATTGTTACTGAAAATCCTCTTACCATAGAAGTAGCACTGAATCTAGCTAGAGGGGTGAGTGACATGGAAAATTCTCAAGCTACATCATCATCACATCCTCTAAGCAACTCGAAGAATCCTAACCATTGATGCCTTCTATTGAAAATGCAACAAGATGATGGAGCTTAGTGGAAAGGAGTCGCCTTTGCTAAGTGGGCCGGCAGGCTATTTTTGGTGCAAAGTCTATTTTTAGACTATGTCTATTTTTAGACATATGGATCATGGTCTATGAGTTGCAGGATGCTATTTGTGGATGATTGGTCATGTTGGTAAAAATAGATGGACTTCTATTTTTAGACATATGGGCGGAGTCTTTTTTTAGACTGCCAGGCTAAAAGTAGAACAGTTGAATATTATTAGCTCTTAATAATATTTGGACTATAAACATTATCTTATCCTCTTGGAGCACTTCAGTTTGAGCTACGGATGTGGCACATGCAGCTTCCAGAAGGAAATACGCTCTTATTATGGGTAATTTGAGCTATTGCATGATGGACTTCTGTTAGAACTCAAGTGATTGAGTTTGGTGGAGTTGATTGAGGAGTTGATGGAGTTGTGTTTAGTTTGACTTGGTTGAACTAGTTGTATTTATTCTAACTGCAGAATACACTAGTGATGAGTGATTTGAATTAATTATTAATTAATTCACTAATTATTAAATCATAAAGAAACTAAAGAATACATCAGTTAACTTAGTGCATGGACAGTTTAGTGGAGACAGGTGTTAGAGGTGAGTGAAAGGGCAAGACAGCTGTCAGTTGTGACTATAGTTGTGAATGAGATTTGCACAATCAATGGATTGAGTATTGCCAATGAGGATTGCATGGTTTAGAAAAGGGAAATACAAGTTTGGGTCAGCCATTCTCATCTATTCTCATGCAGGAATACGCAGTGGAGGCAGGAAAGCAGTGCAAGAGATTTGAACTTGTGATTGATTCAAATCTGAGCTAGTTTGTGTGTAACAGGTGGAGATAGTACTGAGTACTTGTGAGGAGTATTGTACTATGTATTGTTACATGTTCTCAGTCAATATAATATACAGATAGTTGGGGGTTTTCTGCTGTATGATTTCCCTGTGATATACTGTGTTGATATGTGTGATTGATGCTTCAATGTGCACATGCGATTGTTTCTGAATACTGCAAATTGATGATCAATAGTAGAGGAGGTTATGTATTATGCATGAATTCCGCAATAGTGTATAATCAGGATAATCTCTGTGAATAAGTATCATATTATTCAAAATTTCTACATGGTATCAGAGCTGGCGAATTTTTAGAAAAAAGTTCTACATGATTTCAGAGCAGAGTTGATCATTAAATCTATTATTCAGAAAGTGTTTACATTTTATTTCTTTAGGCAGAGTCTGTAATCGGGCCAGGTACTCTGGATTCATCATTATTTCGGAAGGTGAGATATCCGGTAAAAGACCATATAGTCAATCTCTATACGAGAAATACTTTATTCTCACGAATTTTAGATCAGAAGCGATTGAGTTTTGAGCTGGTGGAATTCGAATTTGCTGCAGTGTTTTCTTGGTGTCAAAGTTGAAATGTCTTTCAACGGATTGCGATTGGAGTATTGTCTTGAACGCGGCTTGAATTATATTGCATGGAAAGACAGGATGGAGGCAGTGTTAGATGACAATGGGTTAAAGGAGTTCATAGAGGCTGAGGTCCCAAAGCCTACTGATGCTGCTCATGTTAAGGCTTGGCAAAAGAAGACAACAAAATGTCAAAGGATTTTATTGGAGGGCATGAAGGATCACATTGCGTCCAGCCTCCATGGAAAGGCTTCTCCATACTTGATGTGGAAAGCGTTGACAGATTTATTCCAAAGCAAGAGCAACTAGAGGAAGTTGGTGGTCAAGGATAAACTTAGAAACATTAAGTGTGAGAATGGAGACAGTATGCCCAAGTATCTCACGAAGTTCACCCAATGCTAGGATGAGCTGGGAAGTGTGGGGGTGACTGTCGATGATGAGGACATGGTGAGCTTGGCTCTCCTTGGTCTTTCGAAGAGTTGTCATTCCTATCAGGACTCTGTCAATGGTCGGGAGAAATTGCCAGGATGGGAGAGACTTTGGTCGGATCTTGTGCAAGAGGATATCAGGTGGAATACCAGGGATGGATCTTCATCAAAGGCATCTGATGAAGAAAATTGCGCTTTGGCTGCCAAAGCAAAGAAGGGGAAGGAGAAGGGTTCTCTTTCTGAATCTAGTTCTTCCAATGATGCGAAGAAGGTTGACAAATTGAAAGTACGATGCTTTCGTTGTCATGAAGTGGGCCATTATGCTGCAAATTGTGCACAGAGGAAATCCAAGAAGGGATCCAGGGAAGGATCTGATGGGGAGGCACTTGCTTCATAGTTTGAGTTAGATTTCACACTCTTCACATGCATGGTTTCATCCATGGTGGGAAGTGGTTGGTTTCTTGACAGTGGAGCTTCTTTCCACATGACCGGTGACAAGAGTTTATTCAGTACTTTGGAGGAGAAAGATCTCCAGATACTCATAGTGATGGGTAATGATGAGAAGTATAGTGTCTCAGGTGTAGGCATGGTTATTTTTCAGAGGGAGCATGGAGCTCGTCTTACCTTGACCAATGTCAAGTATGTACCAGGACTGAAGAGAAACTTGGTGTCGATCGCGATGCTGGAAGACAGAGGCAATGATGTAGTCTTTAGTAAGGGAAAGGTTTTCCTTGGACACATCATCACTAGATAGGTGAAGCAGATTGGTTCATGGGTCAAGAACCTGCATGCTCTTGAGGTTCAAGATGCATGCAAAGCCTTGAGAAGTGAGGCAACTGATGGAGACATGGTGGTTGAGAGGGAGCGTATATTACCTCTCAACATGCAGAGCCAAAAGAAGTCTCAGACAATTGTGGAGGAGCCACGATTGGTGCAGCAGCTTCAGGAGGTTGTGGAGAAGCCACAACAAGGGAAGCTGAGAGGAGATTGAGTAGAGACATCTACTCATGCAGAGACCTCCAGTAGGGGGAAACTTTGAGCCAGGTGGGCTGAGGGATCACATGCAGCCATACCTCCATGTAGGAGGTGGGGTGATGTGGATGATCGTCCCAAGGAGGAGGGGCAGGACCGTTGAGGTACCCGACCTCTTGGATGAGACCTTGCTACGGGAGCCCCGATGTGGAGTAGTAGGAACTGACTGATTGGGTAGAGACAGATGTGGATGGAGCGGCAGAGAGAGCGACAGTGTAGGGAATCCCAGGACAATGCATAGCTAGCAGGCTGCAGCAATGCGAGAGGCACAAGTGTTTTGCACAGTGCTAGGTGGCACAGAGAAGTGTGCAATGGTATGAAATGCATGGAGATGTTGCAGTAGCACAGATGTCAGAGAGGGAACACTTGTTAGCAGCAGGAAGAGCTTCAGCATCAGAGTATGTTCCTAGCCCAACAGAGTGGTCAGTTGGGAGTGTTTTTGTTCCAAGTGTTGTTGGAGCAAGTGGACCGGGCAAATGTGTTGCATGCAGAACATTCCAGAGTTGTAGGATAGGGGTTGCAGATAATCCATATCTTGTTGAGAGGGAGTGTTGAAAATTCAACAAGATGATGGAGCTTAGTGGAAAGGAGTCGCCTTCACTAAGTGGGCCCGCAGGCTATTTTTGGTGCAAAGTCTATTTTTAGACTATGTCTATTTTTAGACATATGGATCATGGTCTATGAGTTGCAGGATGCTATTTGTGGATGATTGGTCATGTTGGTAAAAATAGATGGACTTCTATTTTTATACATATGGGTGGAGTCTATTTTTAGACTGCCAGGCTAAAAATAGAACAGTCGAATATTATTAGCTCTTAATAATATTTGGACTATAAACATTATCTTATCCTCTTGGAGCACTTTAGTTCGAGCTACGGATGTGGCACATGTAGCTGCCAGAAGGAAATATGCTTTTCTTATGGGTCAACTGAGCTATTGCATGATGGACTTCAGTTAGAACTCAAGTGATCGAGTTTGGTGGAGTTGATTGAGGAGTTGATGGAGTTGTGTTCAGTTTGACTTGGTTGAACTAGTTATATTTAGTCTAACTATAGAATACACTAGTGATGAGTGATGTGAATTAATTATTAATTAATTCACTAATTATTAACTCATAAAGCAACTAAAGAATACATTAGTTAACTCAGTGCATGGACAGTTCAGTGGAGACAGGTGTTAGAGGTGAGTGAAAGGGCAAGACAGCTGTCAGTTGTGACTATAGTTATGCATGAGATTTGCACAATCAATGGATTGAGTATTTCCAATGAGGATTGTGTGGTTTAGCCAAGGAAAATACGAGTTTGGATCAGCCATTCTCATCTATTCTCATGCAGGATTGTGCAGTGGAGGCAGGCAAGCAGCGGAGGAGATTTGAACCTGTGATTGATTTAGATCTGAGCTAGTTTGTGTGTAACAGGTGGAGATAGTACTGAGTACTTGTGAGGAGTATTGTACTATGTATTGTTACATTTTCTCAACCAATATAATATACAGATAGTTGGGGGTTTTCAGCTGTATGCTTTCCCCGTGATATACTATGTTGATATGTGTTATTGATGCTTCAATGTGCACATGTGATTGTTTTTGAATACCGCAAATTGATGATCAATAGTAGAGGAGGTTATGTATTATGCATGCATTCTGCAATAGTGTATAATCAGGATAATCTCTGTGAATAAGTGTCATATTATTCAAAATTTCTACACCTTCTAAATATCTCTATCAGAGGGGGATGGAGGTGTATTATGAATGTCCCTTTGGGCTCCCCTCTGCCATTTTCTCCTCTCTCACAAGCTGATTGTAGGTAGTTTGGTGGCTTAGCTCTAGAGATTTCCAAGGTGACTATGGGCTTATAATTTAGGAGGGTGATGACTACAATTCTCTCTTTATCCCCAAAAAATTTCTCGACACAATTCTCTTTATCCGAGGTACACTGCAAATACTAGAAGAAAATTAAGATTTCTTTTTCTTTTTCTCTTTCCTAGCTACTAAGTCAAAACACAGAGGATATGGGCCACCTACCTTTCAATGTGGTGCCCTTGGTGAGGAGAATTTCTAAATAGTTGGGCCCTAGGCACCCCCTTGTAGAGTTTTTTGACAATTCCCATTGTTTCCTATAGTTCTCTGTATTTCTTATAGGTGTTCCCTATAGGATGGCCGAAACTAGTTTTCTTATTCGATGGTTCTTCCAGGTGGTCCCAATTCTCTAAACTTGAAATGAACTATTTGTGCATGAAAGGTAGCGAAAATGTCTATTTATGGTTGATTCCATGGAGCATTGTGCTAGCTATTAGTCTACGTGATTTCCCCTTTTGGACTGTTGGGCCACCGTTAGTTATCATGCAACCTTCCCTCATAATCATCACCCACTCCCATACAACTTAACTTGACCACCTTTTCGACTTATTTGCTTTGATGTGACCTTTCCACATGGCCTGCTGACTAGGAGTTTACTTTTTGTTTTCGAGCTAAGGGTGGCCAAGTTAATTGGCCACCTTCAGCTTATAAAATCAAATTTTCCATATTCCAACACTTTTATCATATTCGTACTAAAGAAAGAGTGTGGATGTGGTGCCATACCTGTGCCTTCCCTCACTTGGTCAATGCATGTTGGAGGGTGGCTCTGCTATGCTTCTTCTTGTTCAGGTACATGTTTTCCTTGGCTCTTGTTTTGTTGATTTCACCTAGCTAATATGTTTGTCTTCTTTGTTGTGGTGTGCAGGTGCTTGGCCTCTTATGTTGTTGCTGAGCTTTGGATAGGTGCCATAGTGCCTACAGGGGTGATGATACTCTTTCTCTACATGGATGCTGAAGGAGGAGGCATGGAGATTGTTGTTGTCATAACACAGGCTACTACAAGGTTTCCTGTTGTACTATAGGAAATCTTGTAGTTTCCTCTTTCTTAATTCTTTTGTTTTTTTTCTTGGAGGAGGAATAGATGGTAAGGTAGGAGTGGAAGGGGTGACAATGGGGGAGATAGAATGGTAGGTGAGGGAGGCCACTAATGGTATGGCCCTTCGAGTTTTCCATGTCTTTATATATATATATATATATAGATATATATATATATATATATATATATATATATATATATATATATAGAGAGAGAGAGAGAGAGAGAGAGAGAGAGAGAGAGAGAGAGAGAGAGATCTTTCTTTCTTTTTGAGTGGTTTTTTTTTATGGACATAAAGGGTGGCATGGTAATGAGTTGGTGTTAGGTGAGGTGTGGGGAGGTCAATGGTCTCCTCTTTCAACCCAGAACGTGCCTGCATCATCATTTCTCAACAAAAATTACATTCCTATAGAGTTTCAAGACATCTTGTAGTGCTACAAGAAACTCCTATAGTAACTATAGGAAATCCTGTGGAAGTCACAAAATTGCCTATAAACTGGTTTTGTATGTTGGGAAATGATGATGGATGATGGAGATATGGTAGGCATGGAAGATATGAAGTGAATGAAAGAATAATGGGGTGTTTCTTGGCTTTCTTCCTTCTGAACATGGTGTCCTTTATTTCTTTGAAAACCTACAAAAATCATAGAATTTTATTAGTGGGCAGGTTTGAGGTCCTTGCCATAGCATTTTTGTTTCTTTTCTATTTTTCTTGAAAGACACATAGGTCACCTCAAAGGTGGTTTTCAACCTGTTTTCCTACCCTATGCACCTTAAGGGAGGTTTTCACCCAAGGATGTTTTATTTTCCTTTTTTCACTTTTGGGTTGCCTCAAGGAGGTTTTCAACCCAAAATTTGGCCTCAGGTGCCTCATGGAGGTTTTTACCTAGGTCCCTTATCGTTTTTTTTCTCTTTTTTCATTTTTTTTCAAAAATAAAATAATCTTCAAGAATTTGGTGAGTTGGAAGCTGAGACACTTCCAATCACATTTACTTCCTTACTGATAGTACTGATAAACTCTTCCTTTGACATAGGTATTTTTTAGGCTTTCAATTTGTACCCATTGACAAGCAAGGGGACACCTTCTTCATCAATGGTTATTATCTGAACAACCCCATTGTCATGGCACTTTTCTATCACATATGGGCCCAACCATCTAGTAATCAATTTGACTTTGAAATACTTGAACCTGGAGTCATATAGAAGATCCCAATCACCCTCTTGAAAAACTCTGTCTTTGATGTTTTTGTCATGCCAAAACTTTATTTGTACTTGAGTCACCTCTGTGTGTATGAGGGTTTGCATCCTGAATTCATCTAACCCATTGAGCTGGAGTAGCCTCTCTTGTTGTTCCCTTGTAACATCTAAATGCAAATGTATTGCCATTCTCAAAGTGCTGTACTCAAACTCAATGGAGAGCAGAGCTTTCTTCCCATAGACCAAATCATAAGGGGTAAAACTAGTGGTTGTCTTCCAAGTTGTATTATATACCCAGGTGGCCTCCACTAGTCTATCAGCCCAATGTTTCCTGCTGCTGCCCACCACCTTTGTGAGAATGATTTCCAATGCTCTATTGGTAACCTCTACTTTTGCATTGGCCTGAGGATGGTAAGAAGTTGACTTCCTGTGCTTGATCTTATGATGGCTCAACAAATTCTCAATTAGGTATGAGGTGAATTGACCTCCTTGATTAGTCACTAACTCTCTAGGGTACCCAAACTTGTAAAACACATTCTCCCTTAAGAACTCAACCACTTTCTCTTATGTTTCTACCTTGACAACCTTGGTTTCAACCCACTTTGTCAAGTAATCAGTGCACACAATTATGTACCTTTTTTCCCTGATGGTGGATCAATGGACCCAATGAAATCCATGCCCCACTTGTCAAATGACTCAAGAGTGTAACACCCTCATCCCACATCTGCCCCAGCAACTGGCCAGCTGGGGTAAACATGCGACAAGAGGCCACTATGATAAGATTCAACCTCCTTGGTGACTTTAAGTAAGTGGAATCATTGGAACATCATGTAAAATCATCCAACATCATTTACATAACCTTCAAGAGACAAGTGAGGCACTTAGACTGCCTGTCCCTGGGTCCTACTACTGTTGGAGAAACTTAGGGAAGGGCAATGCTCCCTAAACAATGCCTAGGAGAGCTACTCTAAGGACTAATGCTCCCCAAACACTGGCAAGGTTCTTTATAACGCTTCCTAGACACTTTCCAAGTGATTTAGTCTCAAAGTAATGCTATGTTTATCCAGCATTCCAGGATTTGAGCCACCTTTTTTGGCCCAAAGCCTGGGACACTTCCCAGAATGGAATGATCACTTAGAATTAGGAAGGATGCAAAGAAACACAGATGAAAAAGCAATAAGATGAACAAGATCATAACCATACCCCTACTAGCCATGACAGATATTTCCTCAAACATATCATCAACACGTAACCTACAAGTGTAAATAACAAAATTAAGTGTAGGGATCTCATACTTATCTGAAAATATCTATGAACCATTGTTCCCTCATGCCATTTACTGAATTATCCTCCATTAATTCATAAACACATTATCGATTCATATACAAGTAAAAGCATGTTGAGAGCCATACATAACTACTGTCATGAAATGTGCATATAACCAACATAATAGGAACATAAATACAATAAACATATCAACCATCAAATCAATAAATACATCAGTAGATTTGCACATGAAAATCAAGGGAATAGATTTATCATTAATGAATGTAATGAACCAACCAGAGATGGGACTACCACGTTCCACCTGGCCATAGAATGGCTCAGCGAAATCTCTCTTCAGCCATTCACCCCCGTGCCATATTCCAGGCATGAATGTGGGATCTCATAGAACACATCAATCAAAACTCATCCAAAGCTTCTAGAGGCCATCCACCTCAACCCATCAAACCGTGATTCCACCTCATGGTCAGACATCACCAAAAACATCATCATATTGGTCTCCATCCAAGCCTTCAAGTGCTTCCAGATAGTTTGTCCAACCAAGGCTTCCAGAACTAGTAACTCAACCCACAACTTATACAGGCCTTCTAGACTATTTGTCCAACCAAGGCTTCCATGACTAGTAACTCAACCCACTGAGGGCTTCCAGAGAGTTTGTCCAACCAGGGCTTCCATAAATAGTAACTCAACCCAAGATGTTAGAGGGCTTCCAAAGCATTTTTTCAACCAGGGCTTCCAGGATTAATAACTCAACCCAAGCTAAGGAAACATGAGAACCAACCAAAACAAAGAAACGAATGTAAACCCACAATCAACATGGCTATCTAGGAAATGACAAGGCTAGGAAATCCACTGTCAATCTCGGACATCCTCCATGCCCATGACAGATCTTAACCAAGAAACTACATGCATGTGCCAGGCATGCCAAAACTAGTGAAGAAATTATACATGCAACTCGGTACCTGCAAGCAAATATGATGTCGCTGCTGATGCTGATGCCCTCTTGCGCTTCCCTAATCTTCCTTTTCCTTCTTTCTCCAAGAATACAAGTATGCAAAACCCTCCAAGAGTGCTCCAAGAAAACTCTAAGTAAGCAAGAGTATGAGAGAGAGAGAGAATAATGAGAGAGCTCCAACATTGAACTGACAAAATTTTACCAACTGTTCCTCAAAAGCCTTTTTATGAATGAGGCTCTTATTTTCTTCATTTTCCATTATTTTCCTTCATTTTACTCCTCACATGTAACCTCTGATCTTTCACCTCCTTTTTCTCCTAATTTCCATTATTTTCATAAATAAATGTGCCAAAATTCCATTTTAATGCCTTAGCCATTGCCTTTGCTAATTTCTTTAGCCATAAACAATCAAATGAACACCTGTTAGGATGTCTTGCTAAAGATTCATCTTTGAATAAGTGTACTAGTCATCCATGGTTAATTTTTTTAACATTTATTACATGGAATTTTCACTAGGGTTGTTACAAAGAGTCACTTGAGGTTGAAGCCTGGGAATATGTTTCCCCATTCTTTGGCATTGGTCACATCGACTGGTATATCTTCTTGCATCTTGGTGGAGAGTGGGCCAGTAGTAGCTAGCTTATAGTACCTTGAAGGTTGTGCTCTTGGTTGCAAAGTGACCTCGACAAGGCCCATCATGATAGGGAACAAGCATGTCAAAAGCTTCCTCCTCCTTGATACATCTTCTCAGAAATTGATCTGGGCCTAGCTTGAACAAATTTTCCCCAATCTAAGTGAATGGTGCACTTCCTTTTATAATTCTTCTCTTTTCCTTAGAGGAAAAATTTGCAGGGAATTGTGCAGCTAATAATTAGTTGGCTGTGTCAGCAAACCATGGAGAGAGAACTAAAATAGTGAATAAATGCTCATCTGGAAGCTGATCATCAACCATTCCTTCCTCACCTGCAGGCAAATTTAGTCTAGAAAAAATATCTGCAACTACATTTTCTCTTGTTGAATTGAGGCTTCTGTGATCATATCAAGTTTACGATAGATTTTTTGTCGTAAATCACATGGTATTTCATTTGTCAATGCATTTTGAACCAGCCAGTGTGGTTCATCATCAGGACAAGTTGAGGAGCAGATCAAGCTATGCATGTTAAATAGACAGAGCAAACCTCCAACAGCTATAATTCAAGATCAGGCAATGGCTATAACGGCTAAATTTGACTGGGGAGTAGTTAGATGGACTAGGACCGGGGGGATAAAAATAAGTTAATTTAATTTATCAAATCGAAAGTTATATTATCATAAAAAGTCAAAGGGGCATATGAATTTTAATTATAAATATCTATATATATATATATATATATATATATATATATATATATATATATATATATATATATATATATATATATATATATATCTATATATATATATATATATATATATATATATATATATATATATATATATATATATATATATATATATATATATATATATAATATAAAAGTCAGGTGTTAGGATCATATTTTAATAAAAATAATTATTTATCTAATTAACCTAGAGGTTGACCTATTCAATCAATTATCGAGATTTAATCCAATGTTTATATGAATTTACATAAAGGTTTTAACTACTTTACAATGAAATTTTATTCAGATAATAGTTGTTCTAAAAGGAATTGAAAATAATATTTTAAATATCCAGAAATAATTAATCGTATATCTAAATGTTAAATTAACTTATTATTATATAATGGTACAGGTAATAAAAACTATCTATTAGTTAAAATTATTAGGATATGGTATAATAAGAACAAGCCAAAAAATGAGGGAGGGAAGAAAAGAAAGCGACTAGGACGAGAGTGCTGGGACCCAACAACTACTAATTTTCCAACCATCTTCTCTATTGAGATTGCTCGACTTTTTTTCAATCTCAAGGGCTTCCCTAAATTTTCGATGATGGAATTGCAAAACCCTAGCAATCAAACTAGCCTCCTCAATACAAACATGATGTTTGGCTTTTTCCACATGTTCTACTAAGGCGGAAGATTTGGTTCTTCTATGCTTAAGGTCAGCTGCGTGCTCACTAATCCTTTGATTAATGGAGCGACCAGTCTCACCAATGTAGGGGGTCCTATAGGAACAAGGGAAAATATATACCCCTTTCATATCTCTAGGGTCGATAGGATCCTTCATCGATCTAAGGGACTTATGAATTGTGTTAAAGGGCCTAAAGGTTGTGAGGACATTATGTTTCTTAAGAATTCTTACAATCTTGTCAGTAGTTCCCTAAACAAATGGGAGATGGATTCCAGGAATTTGATCCTTTGGTTCTCTTTTAGTAAGAGAATCCCTAGCAGCTTTGAGGAAAGCTTTCTGACCTATGTATTTACTATAACCATTCTCAACAAAGACGTCAAGGAGATGGGATTTTTCTTTCTCAAAGCTCTTTTTATCTGATATCTTTAGGGCATGAGCAGCAAGGGTATTAAGAACACCCATCTTCTGAGCCAGGAAATGGTGGGAACTAGCATGAAGATACTGCTCCATATGTGTTTTCTTTTGAAACACCTGGTGGGGGAGGGAACCATCATTATTCTTAGAAATAAGAATATTAAGGAAAGGGAGGCAACCATGGAATAATAGGCTTATTTTCTCTACTAGGCTTATCAATGATAGTTAGATCAAACTGTTGTAACAAAAGAAACCATCTAATAATTCTGACATTCACATCAGGCTTGTTCATTAAATATTTAATAGCATCATGGTTAGTATGTAGAAAGGTTTGGTAACCAGTGACCTAATTTCTATATTTATTCAAGGAATGGACAACATCTAGGAGCTCCTTTTCAGTCACGATATATTTCAGTTCAACCTTAGACAAATTTTTGCTGATGAAGTAAATAGCATAAGGTAACTTGTCATATATTTGGGCTAGATCTGTTCCTATAGATTTTTCAAAGGAATCAACATGGATGTGCAAAGGAAGAGCCCAATTTGGGCCTCATAGTATAGATGTAGTAGTCAAATTGTCCTTTAGGGTTTCTAGGGCCTCTTGGCAGGTTTCTGACCATAAAAATTCGGAGTCCTTGGCTAATAGTCCAAACAAAGGTGAGGCTACTTTGCTGAAGTCCTTTATGAATTTCCTATAGTATCTAACTTAACCAAAGAAACTCCTGACATCCCTCTTCTTCTAACAAGTAGGGACCCTCTCTATGATAGCAAGCTTATTTGGGTCCACTTGTAGTCCTTCTTGGGATATTGAGTCACCTAGAAGAATCCCTGCACTCATCAAGAAACCACATTTTTCTTCATAAGGACTAACAGATAAGTTCATTTCAATGCATTTTTTTAATACTTTTCCCAAGTTAGAGAGAGCCTGTAGGAAATCACACCCATAGGGGGTGATATCATCCATATAAATTTCTATAGAGCCATGGACTAGCTTTGCAAAGATGCTCAGGACTGACGTCTAAAAAGTGGCAGGGGCATTGCATAATCCAAAAGGGAGGACCCTATAAGAAAAGGTACCCCAAGGACAAGTGAATGTGGTTTTACCTTGGTCTTCTAGGCTAATCTGGATCTAATTGTAACCACTGAATCCATCTAGGAAAGAGAATAATTTCTTTCCTGCCAAACCATCTAATACTTGGTCAATGAAAGGTAGAGGGAAATGATCATTTTTTGTGGCTTTGTTTATCTCTTTGTAGTCCACAAAGATCCTCCATTTCACATTCTTCTTTGGAACCAGAACTAGAGGAGACACCCACTCACTATCTAAGATGGGGTAAATGAACCCTACATCTAACAAATTTTGCAGTTCTTCTTTAACTATATATTTTAGGGATGGGTTCATTCTCCTCTAAGGTTGGTGCACTAGCTTGCAACCTTCCTTGATGTAAATGTGGTGAGTACACACCGAAGGATGCACTCACTTCATTTCCTTATAACTCTAGGGAAAGGCATCCAGATGCTTTCTTAGCATGTCACGTAACTCCTCTTACTAATGTGAAGAGAAAGAGAGGGGTTGATTTTCAATGTTCTTTCTAGACCACATTCTATCATCTTAACATGAATATGACTTGAACCATATAGGCACAAATCAGTCCAAGTTTTATCTTCAACTTTATTCACTAACTCCTCAAGAGACATGGTATTGGTGGGTTCATTCTAGAGGATTTTCTCAATCAGTTCATCTTCATCAGGTTTTCCCCCTCCTATAGAATCATCTAGGGTATAGATTGGGGAAGAGTAGACTTCATCTTCCTCCTCCACTTCTATCCATAAAGGTAAGTCATGCTCTAGAGATGGTTGAGCAGGGGGGTACAAGACCAATTGTTTGGAAAAATGCCCGTTTCTAATGGTCATATTCCCATTCCTACAACTTATGTAAGTATCAATAGTGGCTAACCATGGCCTTCCAAGGATGAGTGGATAACCATTAAACTTGGTCTTAGGTTGGAGAACTAAGAATTCAATAGGGTATTCCCAGGAATCAATGGAGACCATCACATCCTGAAAAACTCCCTCAGGAGCTACCATGGATCTGTCTGTAAGATGCGAAACTGTTTTGGTCTGCCTTAATGATACTTGGAGATTTAGTTTAAGCATATTCTCCTTAGTCATCAGATTGATGGAAGCCCTAAGCTCAATCAAGGTATGGGGAACAATGATACCATCAATGTGCACATCTACCATAGGAATTTCAAGATGTATATACTTCAGGAAAATCACTCACCCCAACATTAAGTAAGACAATTGTCCAATTCCATTAATGATATGGGTGTCTTTCTTTCATGTCCCAGGATGTTTGAAGCATTTCTCCTTCATTAACTTGTTGTAGATGGGGACATCCTTGATATCTTGGACGAGCCGGAATTTAAGACATAAGTTTTTCAATTCACCTAGAAGTCTAGTCTCTTCTGGGGTATGTTAGATAGGATGGAATAATTTCTCAGGAAAAGGAGGTGGATTGGCTTGAGGAACACTCCCCCCCTTTTCCTCTTCAAGCTCCTCTAGTGGAGATGGAGGATGATTATCTCGAAGCACTCTTCCAGACCTGAGGTTGATTTCTTGAATTTCCATAACATAGGCAGAGTAAGATGTTTCCCCACTATAGACCTGTTGTGCCTGTTTGTTGTTCAGGTTGGGATTTGGTTTAGCATGCATATGAGGTTGCTTAGGTGGAGCAAGGTGAAGGAAATGTGGTTGAGATGGAGGTGGAAGCAGTAAATATGTAGATTTCTTATATGGGCACCTCCACCCCTAGGATGGTGTATTCCATTGAGGTTGTGGAGGAGTATATGGCTGAAACGATTGATTGGTAGGTTGGGAATGGTATTGAGGTGAAAAACACCAGGGAGAAGGTGTGGACCATGAAGGATGAGCAAGAGGGCACCAAGGGGGAATTGATGCATTTTGGTTAGGGTTGTAATATGAATATGACACCCCTTGCATGCCTTGCTAGTATGGTCAGGTTCCTTGAGGCCTTCTTTGGTTGATATAGTAGAGTTGTTCAGTCACCCCTTCAGTTCCTTGATACCAAGTAGATCTCTATAAGGCTAAATTGACATTCACTTCTAGGGTGCCTTCTAGTGCATCTAGGAAAAATTACAGCTAAGGCTCATTCTCCTTCCTCCCGCTTCCTCTTGATCTTCATGGTGTCCATTTGTAGAGCAAGGGTATGCATCATTTCACTCTTGAAGTCTTCCAACA
Organism: Pinus tabuliformis; assembly: GCA_031772625.1. NCBI lineage: Eukaryota > Viridiplantae > Streptophyta > Pinopsida > Pinales > Pinaceae > Pinus > Pinus tabuliformis. Next base: position 862,301,207 of record CM062812.1, read on the forward strand.
TATTCCTGATTTCACTTTTGATGGATGTGTTGGATGAGGATGAAGTGGCCATAACTTGACTAGCCCTACACTTCTTTCTAGCTGCCCTAGAATGATTTTTGAAAATTTTCTTGATATCATCATATGGCAACTGATAAATGTCCCCTCCTGACAGCATGTTTAAGGTTTCTACGAGATCTTCCCTGATCCCTTTAAGAAGGACTAGATTGAGTGATTCAATATCGAGGGTGCATGTGGACCTTTTGTAGCTAAGTTGGAACCTTTCCTCACAATCTTCCAAAGGCTCATCCTGTGCCAAGGTCATTCTAAAGATTTCCTCTTTAGTATATTTGGACCTGCAATAATCCATGTACTTATTATTGAAGTATTGTTGCATTTGAGCCCAGGTAGTGATGTTGTCCCCAGTGAAACCCATGAACCAGTGCAAGGCTGTATCTTTGAGGGTGGATGGGAATAATTTCAACTTCTGGTCATTGGAGGTATAATCATAAGTTCTGCATTTGACGGTGAACTAAAAAAAAAGGGTATCTGGGTCCTCTGAGGTTAATCCATGGAAGTGAGGAAGGGAAGAGGGGCTTATGTTTGTCATCCTAGCATCTCCATTAGTTTCTCTAATAAGAAAAGCATCCTCATCTCTACTTTCAGCTCCTCTGTTTTCAATCCCATTTCTATTTTCAGCCATGGTGTAGGTTGGTGGAATAGTTTCTTCTTATTCTTCCTGAACATGCACTTCAAAGATCTCTGCTTTTTCTCCTAATGATTCCTCTAGCTCATATCCACTGAAGAAGAGGGAAGGTTGGTTATTAGAAGCAGTGGGGGTATTGGGCAAAAAATTTCTTATGTTGTCTCTACTCCTATGAGGCATGAAAGGAATTTGTTTTGTTTTTTTTAGTTTTGTTTTGTTTTTTGTTTTTTGTTTTTATTTTTTATCTTTCAGAATTACTTGTAAAATGGAAAGAAAGCAGGATTTGCAACTATTTGTTGAATGGAACTAGAAGAATGGAAATAAATAAAATATTTGCAACTATTTTATGAATGGAACTAGTTGTAGAATGAAAAGAAAGAAAATATTGCAACTATCTATTGAATGAAAAATAAAAAAGAAAGAAGAAATCACATCTACTTAGACACCTCCCCGGCAACGACGCCAAAAATTGATGAGCTCTAGTATTGCAACAAGGATGTTGCAACTCCTAGGGCTACCATATTTACTTGATCAACTTGGGGTTCCTACAAACTTGGAGGTGATAGTGTTGTATACACTGTAGATGCAATGGTCTACTCTTTTTAGTTTTCAACTGGGGTGATAGACCACTAGGGTTTTTCAAACCAATATTCTATTAACTAGAGGGAGTCTGAATTCCAAATAGCAAAGGGAAAACTATTCTTAATACAGAAAAGAAATGTTGCCTACTCTAGGAAATGAAAGTGTTGAATTGGAAAATGCTAGAAAATGACCTGAAATTATCTATCTAAGCATCTACACATATTTATTGCAAAGGAGACCTAACTTATCCTTGTATCTAACATCTAGTTATATGGACTAAATAAGCATGGAAATTATTGTAAAACTACTTTGGCTGTTGCATGCATGTACTAACTAGGAATTGCAAAAAACCCTTTTTGATTTTCAATTTTATGAATGTAAATGCTAATTTAACAAATTTGATCCTTCGAAGGGGAGAAAGTATGCAGAAATAGGCCTAGAATGGTGTTGAGGGTATGGAAGTCAAGTGGAGGCCTAACCTAAGCTCATATGGCCACTTTTTCTCAATTCGGGCTTAAAATAGGTTGATACAGGATTTCCTGTAGTACTACAAGATGTCCTAGTTCTACTATAGGATGCCCTATTTTACTACAGGAAATAGGTCAAAAGCTTATAGGGAGGTAGGAAAGGTAGAATGAAGTGTGTAAAAGGTGTATCATGGGTGAATAAGGCACATAGGAGGTGCACACTACCCAAGGCTTAGCCTAAGTATTCAAGATGGTTGGACTTGCTCAAGGAAAATGTCCACTTTGCCACAAAACAGAAATTCGGATTAGGGTTTGGTGGACTTTGGTAGTGTAGGTGGAGAAGAATTGGATGAGGCTATTGAGATGAAGTCTCCTTGTAGATCAGAAATTACTACAACAACATACATTATTTTCTTCATTTATGCACAACTTCATTTATATATGGAAAAGATGAGCTGAATTATTTAGGAAAAATAGAGTTATTAATAGCTAATGGCTAAGTCTATGAATGGAAGTGGTTGTAAACCATAAAAAACTCAAGAAACCAAAATGAAAATTGTAGGTACTTCTAAGGAATTGAGAAACAATGATCTATGCAACAAGAAATCCTAAGTTATGCGGTGATCAAATAATAAATCCACTTTTGGATAGTGAGAATGGAATCCTCACACCATGATCCCATAGAGGAAATGAGGCAGAGACCACTACCACAAACTTTTGTGAGATATTTACCTTCATTATTGTACCAGTGATCTATTTGTCCACAAATGGAAGCAAACTAAGTAATAAACCAAGTACTTGCAAATTAAACAAACCAAAAATCACTTCAAAAACTAACTATGAATGTAATCTAACCATATATATACAAAAAGAGGAACCTTTGCTGCTAGGTTTGGGCCTTAACCCAAGAGCTTCAGCCCTCTGAGTCAACTCAATGCTGGATCAAGGAAATGCTTCTCATTCTTATGAAAATGTCAAAAATACATAAGAGTAATCAGTCACAATGCCTTAGCTTTGAAATGCCTCTTAGCTGCAATAAACAAAAATTGAATACTAATGAGGCCCTAGGCCTTCTTATTTATACAACTGAAGCTACCAACAACTTCCTTAAAATTAGAGAGTCTTGTCTCCCAAAATCAATATTAACTTGTCTTCAACTATCACTGGCTTGGCTGCTAATGATCTCCGTGGGCTTGGATGCTTGTAACTCTGAGCTGATGAGATATCGTGGAGGAAGCTTTGAGTGATTGAGGAGTTAAGGAGGGAGATCCAATCTCCTAAAATCTCTCTCGCTTGTCTACTTCGAGTTCATGCACTTAAATTAGCCAAAATTGCTCCAATTCCTTAAATTAATGCACATGAGGCCACATGACATGACATCTCATATTTACCCTTCTCACTAAGAAAAATATAATAAAATATGTAAAGAAATGTGATAAAAGTTGATTTTAATAAGCTGGAGAGTGGAATTAAGGTCCATATAATTTACATATTGATGAGCCTCATCAATGGCTATGCACCTTCCTAAACTATATTACAATGAGGATAAAAGGCCTTTTTTCCACAAAGAAATTATGAGAAAGCCTAGACATCAGAAATCGTAACCCTAGGAGACAAAGTGCCAAACGTTTTTGGGCCTAGACGGGGTAAGTTGGAACATTAACTTCCCTGGCTTGTAATTTTGGCATACAACATTCATTTGGCATGCAGGACATCTCAAAAGTGTATCTGAGGAGAACAAACTTTGATTTTCGACAAATTTTCATTAGAGGAAAATTCAACCTAAAAGTGGCCCCCTAAGGAAAATTAATAAAATAACAGGAAAATAATAAAATAAGAGTTATGAATTTTGGATGGAAAATAATAAAACTCCTTTTTTTACTTGTATTTTGGGCTTATATACTTATAGGTTTACTCATATTTCAAGTGTAGACATTCGTTGGATGCGGAATGAAATTCCGCATCCAACGAGTTTCTACACTTAAAAATTGAATAAACCGATAGGGAGATAAGCCATAAATACAATTTAAAAAAGTAGTTATTTTTTTTTAATTTTCCCTCCAAAATATTTACATGTACTTCTTTTTGAATCTAAAAGATTTTGATTGGTTGACATATTACGTACGTAAAAATTTCATGGGAAATTTTAGACTAGGACCTCAAAATGACTCTAAAAGTTCAAGACCTAAACATTGCTAAAAATAGAAATCCATCAAAATAGTAAAAATGTGATGCGATATAGTTGAATATGTGGGTGGAAACCAATATCCACATCGATGAATCCTCCACCTCTTAGCAAGAAATGGTCTCCATTGAGTTGAGTACTTCCATGAGATGGGGAAATTTCTACTGAACTTGGTCCCTAGTGAGCCACTTACCTTCGTACATGGCTAGCTTGTTTTGACAACCTGATGTATTTGGATCCTCTATTGGCAAGTGCTCTTCATATATATGTCCATGAACTGATCAATTTTTTCCTATTCAATGAAATTTGGGTTGAGTTCTATTAGTTTCATCTACTTTGTAATTTCGCATGTGTCCAACAATGGTGGAGAGTATGGTTGAAGGCAATCCACATTGAACACTAGGTGCATGCCAAAAAATGAGGGGATACTTAGCTCAAGCACAATGTCATACACAACGTTGTTGATGATGTAAGGTCCATAGTGGAGTGGTTAAATATTCTAATGGGCCTCTATAATGCATTCCTTCTGCAAATGCAACTGAACCTTGTCTCCCACTTGAAACTTGTGTTACACCTAGTGTTGTTTATACTTAGTATTGGCTTTATGAAATATATCATGAACCTTCTCGTGAATGTATTAAATTCATTTGATAAAATTGGTAGATTTTTTGGCTTCATATTGAACAGGTGAAAATTCAACCTATGTAGTTGCAAGAGACAGCGCAACATCAATAGGACATAGTGGTTGAAATCCTAGGCCCACCAAAAAGGTGTTATTGCTAGTTGAGCTATCAATATCTCTATTGTAGTTGTGATGAATGTAGGGGGGACTCTCATCCCATGTTATTTGACAATTGGTATTGTACATGCATGAAATGTGAATGATAAACTTGTTGATGACCTTTGTTTGGCCATTAATCTGGGGGTTGTTATAGACATATTTGGGCCCTACAACCCCAAGCATAAATGTCCATAAACTAAGGGCTCCTAAGTCCCTAAAGGTGTTGTTCCAACCCCTAAAAGAACAAGGTCAACTGATTACAGCTTCTCCCAGAAGTTCTCCATGAAAAACTACTCAAAACTGGTCAAAACTGGATCATTGCACTTGCTCCATGGCCAGAGTGCGATGCATTGCACCTTGTACACACGGGAAGTGCATTGCATTTCAAAAAGCCCTTCTATGGGGTGCGAGGGACGAGAAAAGACAAGTGGCGGAGATAGTTTGCGAGGTGGATGATCATGGAATCTTCCAGAAACTTCTCCTGGGACACTTGCCTCTCAGAATCGCCCAAGGATGAGTAAGAGATCAATGAGATCTCCAAGTGGCATCAAGAACTATCAGAGAGAAGACACTAATCAAAAACCCAGAGCTGAATCACACCTCTGCAAATATCTATATATAGATCTCTCATCCTAGAGATCCGGAGGTTGGAGGCTGGAATTTTGCATATTGTAAGGAATTGCTGTTGGTTTCTAGAGACAAACATCAGATTGTTGGGTGATCTATGCTTTGTTTGAGGTGAAGAGGGGCTTTTTTGCTGGGAGGTTGATGCTGGGTCGGAACAACTGGTTATAACTCCTCCTGGATCTTTTCTTGTTCATCAATAAAAGCTATTTGAGTTTTCCTCCATGCTTTTGTATCATTGATGCTTGTTACATTTGTATGGTCAACTTAAATCTGATCCTAAGTTGTTTATGAATATAGATCCATGTCTTTGTATAGTGCTATGCTTCTGTGATCTTACAGGTACTTTGTGAAGCTAGGCGTTCTAGTGAGCAGGTAGCTGGAGACTATCAAAGAAGAGAGGGATCGAATCAAAGGATTAACGCAAGACACAGGTTGGTTCTTTCTATTCCTCTCTATCTATAATTCATAAAGGAAATACAAAAGTATCTTTTCTCTGTTTGTTTCTAAGGTAGCTGTCACACCTTAGTAGGATAGAGCAGTTCTAAATAGACACTTTTCCCTGTAACAAAATGGCGACTCCACTGGGGATCTAATTAGTTTGTTTGTTTATCATTCTTTGTTGTTTGTTTCATAAACTTACAAGTAGCATTCGAACTGCATTTGCCATAACAAATGCAAAGTAGATAACTGCTACTTCAATCCATCTACTGGATCTGTTTATGATTTAAACAACTGATTCACAAACTATCTGATTGCCCTTGTGATAGCTCTTAGATCCTCCTTAGATCTACCCCTGATTGTTGCATTACTAATTACTTTTTACTCGGCCAAAAATCAAGAACTGAACTGCAAACTGTGACCCGGAACCCGCACAGAGTCTCGTTTCTGGCCAGCGTAGGTACTGTTCAGATATTTTGAATTTCAGCGCACTTCCCGAGTGGACAACCCGCGCTACATTTCAGATTCTCTGTGTTACAGGTGCGCTGATCAGACTAGCTCTGTGTAGCTGTGGCTTCTGTGATTCATTCTTTCCAGTTCTATTCCTGAATCTTGCTGCCTGTGATCAGTATATGTCTGTTTGAAACCCCTTTTCCTTGCTGTTATTCCGCCTCCTTTGTACAAAAGAACTGTAGATGTTTTTGTGTGTTTGTTGAGTCATTTACAGTTCTCCTTTGCAAAAGTAGCATAGTCGTACTGTCGTCCTTTGATTTGAATCTGTCACAAGTGTCGATTTCGATCGTAGGAAAAAGTTTGATTGCTGTTGATGGTCGATTATCCTGTTACTATTGCTTTTGGTCTGAATTTGTAATTTTCTAGTGTCAAGAACAAGTATTCAGTTCAAAATCGTAAGGTGTTGTAATCGTCTCCATTTTTGATTTCGAAAAGAAGCTTGTTGATATTTGTCGCTTGAAAAGAAATTCAGATTTGTGCATCAACTTTCTTTTTAGCATCCATATACTAAGAAAGTCGAAAACAAATACATGCATGTGCATTTTCATATAGACAGTCTGATTGGCTTGATTTAGGAAAGTGCATTTAGAGTGTGCTCTTTGCTCTTTGTGAAAAGATTCTATCTTTCTTTTCCCTAGTAGCTAGGATTTTCATTGCATAAAAGAGATAAAAAGTTTGTTTATCATCTTAGATTGCATTTTAGGAATTACATCTACATCTCGTGGTGAACCCGAAAGGCAAACTTCATAAACAAGATCAACTTAAAATAAATTCAATGAATCTAACAACGGTTTGGAACTTAACGCACAACATTTAGAAGTCTAGGCTAGAGACGTATTCTGGCGTCGTAAAGCCTGGTAACTGTTGTTCTCACTGATGGTTGGGTGATTCCTCCACTTTGAGACGATAAGTGCCAGTACGGACTTGTGCTCCCACGTACCGTCGAGTATATTTTGAGAGACACCAATAGGCTTAATCCTTTATCCATAGGAAGCCGTGTCTGCCACCCTATCGATCGTAATGCACTGAACATAGCATTCGGGAAGATTGACTACCGTACCGTAAAAAGTATTCTGCAGTTTTGCGATTGGTTTGGTAATCCCTCTACCTAGATTTCCAGAGCAGTCCCTTTCGTTCCTTTTCAGACTCTTTAACAGAAAAGGTCCATCTGAGCACTTGTCACTTCAGGCTCATTAAAAATCGAAGGAGACTAGAGTCATCTTTTGTTTTTTCTCGACTCTTAAAAATTGAAAAAACAAGTTGTGTCAAAGCGTCTAAAATTTATTTTAAACGGAATAATCATCACCTTTCCCTCGTTGGTCTTCGAAATTAGTCTCCCTTCATCGCAAGTTCTTGTAGAATCGCTAGGAAATCTTTTGGATAGACTAGATATGTCTGAACAACCGTCGACATCTAGGACTGTGTCATCCGACACAACAGCAGTAGAACCTCCTGCTGCTACTCCAACAATGTTCGTCGGTATACCATCTGTCCCGGCAAGTTATCAACAACAAGCCGAAGTCCAATCAGAGACTGTTTCGATGACATGGTCTGTTCCTATTTCTTCATCCAGATTATCATCTGGTATTTCTTATGTTGAAACTCAACAAATTGATCCAATGTGTCTTCAAAGACCAATTTACCCTTTAAGTACTGGATTGCCACCATATGGAGGGCAGTATGCTTTTTCATTGTTCCCTCCCGGAGAACAACCATATGGGAGTTTACAACAACATTCAGGCTATACTGGAATTACATCCAGCAGTTGGGTACCAATACTGCCTCAGCAACCAAGGGTTGTATATTCAATGCAACCAGTCCACCCTGTGTCGAATATTCCCACTATACCTGCTGTGGTGACTGCGTCGCAAGTACAAGCGCTACCTATTGTATGTCAACCCCAAGTTTCTCAGGTTGCAATACAACAGCCTCTTGTCTCGACAACTCAATCACAACCTCAGGTTAGTGCCTCCTTATCTAGAGCGACTTAGGCTCAAACAAGTACTATGACTCCTCATCTTGGTCAATCATCTAGTATTGGGCAACAGCAAATGGTCCAACAACCATGGCTGGTTCAATCTCAACAACCGCCATTCCAACAATCATATCAAGGACCTGAGCAACAAGTCTTTGTAAGTAATGGGCAACCGCATTTCCAAAGCGGTTATCAACAACCATATTATAATGGTTATGCCCATCAACCTTATCAAAGTTGCCAGCATCAAATACATTATGCTGGTATGCAAAGACCCACTGCTCAGGCGATTCCATCTTATCCTGGGTATGCCTCGCCTAACCTGAATCAACAGTTGCCATTTGTAGCAACTCTAGAATTACTAGATCTAAACCGGCTGACGAATGATCCAATTGCTTATGCCCCTTGGTGGTTGGCGATTCCGCATAAACTTCCGTTAGATATTCCTAAATTTAATGGAAGTCCGGGTGAAGATCCATCGAATCATGTGATGACCTTTCATCTGTGGTGTTCATCAAACACCCTAAACGATGATTCGATTAGGCTTCACCTTTTTCAGAGGACATTAACTGGTCCAGCAACAAAATGGTATATCGAGTTACCTAGAGCTTCATTTGACAACTTCAGTACCCTAGCCACAACCTTTTTAACCCATTTTCAGTTACCGATAAGGTACGAAACAGGAACATAACGTCTTACCAATTTCAAGCAAACAACGGCCACTCACATATCCGATCATATACATGAGTGGCGACGTCGTCGTAGAATGGTAAAAATGTATGTTCCAGATCAGCTTTTAGCTGAATGGTTTATTAAGTCTTTGTTACCTTCCATTACAGAAGATGTGGCAAAAGGGGGAGTCGTCACCGAAGAGCAAGTTATTACTCGTGCGCAATATTTAGACTTGATTTACACTCAGTCTGGCACACTCTACGATAAAATACCTGACGCTCCCAAACCGGAATTCTTGTTTCCTCCTCCTCCTAAATCAAAAAATGACTCTCATGCCGGCGATGGCGTGATTGGCGCAACAGACACGAAATCGACAAAGGCTACATCTAAAAAGGCTCGTAAGATTTCTAGTCAAAATGCAAATGAGGAACTTCTTGCCTCGGAAGTAAATGCCGTGCCGACCGACAAAGGCAAACAACTGAAGCAACCAGGGGGCAAGAAGAAAAAGAAAGGGAGAAAAAAGAAGCAGGATGATTCATCTCCTAAAAAACCTTCTACAAACCCTTCTGGGCAAAGGAAACCCCCTGCGGGGTGTCATATATGCGATGAGGATCATTGGACGAGAGATTGTCCACATAAAGCTGAAGTTAAGAAACTCTTTAAGAGTTTAAAAGCCTCAGCAATATTGACTGATCCGTTTCCAAACCCGGGAACCAAACTGGTTGCTAATCAAAATGCTTCCCGATCCCAAGTGCTTATGTTGTCTATCTCGAAGCAGCAAAATGATGCTTTGACAAGGAATAAAGATTACGGGAATCCACAGCTGTCGAATAACAAGGCTAATGAACAACCTAGTAGTTCGACAACAACTTTGACCGAAGTTGTGCCACCCATCATTCCTGAGCCAATGATAAAGTCGCCAAAGGGAGTAGTACACAAATCGACATTTAATCCTCGTGCAAAAGTAGCACAGAATTATAATATAATATAGGACCAGGCCCAATCGCCATCCACTATGTCGACACTTGAGGTACCGCAAAATTTCCCCTCCCAAAAGCAAGATTTATTATCAGCAATAGGTGGGATTGACCAAATGGATTCCAATCTTGTGGCCTTTGATCATAAAGGATATGACCCTCAGTTACTAGCTCAACTAGCTTTCCTTATTCAAGTGAATGCCCTCAACAAAATTGTTCATCGAACAATTATTGATGAGGGGGCATCTACATGTATTATGTCGATGAGTTGCTGGAAAAATTTAGGCTCACCACCCTTGTCGAGATCGTCAACGACGTGAAAAGCATTTGATGGACGATCATACACTCCATACGGGATTTTAAGTAACTTGCAAGTTGAACTGGGGGGAAAGACAGTAGAAATTGATGTTGAAGTAATCAACGGAAACCTCGATTACAACATCCTACTGGGAAGGCCCTGGATATATGCCATGGCCGCAGTTGTGTCGACCTACTTCAGGAAGATTGCATTTCCCTTTCAAGGAAGAATTACAATCGTCGACCAACAAACATTTCTCCCCAACAGTTTACAAGTTACGCGAAGCATTCCAATGATCCATGGAAGCAATCATTCGCTTCAAAATATCGGAGTAGGTCTCCTAAAAGACCCTGCCTTAATGGGTACTTTTGCCCTACCGCCTCCGAGTAATCTGGCGGAAGTGGCCATAGTGGAAACCTACAATATGAAATCCTCTATATATAATGTATTCCGAAGATTCCTGAACATTTTGTCAGCATGGATCATCGCCATTTTAGAAATATTGTAGCAATAAATTTTCTTGGCTTGGGGGGCAACCCCAAATCAGCACTCATCGAGTGTTTGGATAGATAGGTCTAAGGAATATGGCACCTCTTCAAATCCTTGGTTGCATGTACATTCTACAGACGAAGGAATCATTCAACCAATGATGAAAGGAGAGGCACCATGGGAAGATTACCACCATCACTCCCATCTTCCGGATTACCACGAAGATTATTCCAGCAACCTTAATCATCCTTTAGTTTTTGATTTTCTATCAAATACTATAAATACGGTGGATGCCGAGGACAGTTCTTATCTTGTGTCAACCTCGTTAAAAAATGAAACAAGGAGTGATTTGCGTTATTATGCTGGGGGCATGCAAACTTATCACGAGCAGTGTTACTGCAGGGTTCAAGCTCGTTAAAAAATAAACCCGCCACGAGTAGTGTTACCGCAGGGTTCAAGCTCGTTAAAAAATAAACCCGCATCGAGCAGTTTTAGCACATAGTTCAAGCTCGTTAAAAAATAAACATAAGACATGAGCAAATGTTTCCACCCACGTTTAAGCTCATTAAAAAATGAACTATTCCCCGGTAAATAACCATCGTGAATGTAGTACTTCAGCCATTAAAGCCTTGGTCGTGTTTGCACCGTCACCTCCACTTTTCATTGGCCGATCATTCACCTCCATTTGATTGTTTACCCATTTTGAGGAACAGCTACGAAGAGTGATTTCACTAGCCATCCTTGTGACACTGCCGTGATTGGAAAATCCCAAACCTTACCTGGAATTAGCTGCTACCCGTTTTATCACTCGTTCCTCAAAAGATGAGTCTCCTTTAAGCTCTTTTCAACTGACTCGTAAAATATGAAAAGATTGCCGAGCCATTGGCCTCTCCAGCTCGTTAAAGGGACAGGAAGTGCTATCCCTCCTCTAGATTTTAATCTTTTTGGACCTGAGGGATTATTACACAAAAAGATCGAGCGCTTGTTTTGTTCGGCTCGTTAAAAGTATCGAAAATTCATCCCTTCTGTATTGTTTTATACTTTTTCGGACTTAAGGGATTAGATGACGAAAAAGGAATTTTGGAGTTACCTTTACGTTCCTTTTCAGACTCTCTAAAATTGAAAAGGACCGAGTTATCTTTGTTGTTAAACTCGTTAAAAAGATTAATAGCGACAAACTTGTCTTTAGACGAGAACGAGTTTCACTATCGCTAGGCTCATTAAAACATAGCGATGGGTTTGCCCGAAGGGCAAATTATAGAACAAGCATATGTTATCCTCCTCAAGCTTGACAAAAATAAAGAGGTACTGGTTAGCAATGATTGGGGAAAATTGGGAAGAAAACTTGAAGAAACTTTGTTGGTAGCAAGTCGCTCTTGAACATGACACTTCCACTCCGTGTCCGAATCGGGTTGGGTTGTTTCATTCACTGGTCACATCACCATGGTCACGCCATACCATCCACATTTGGGGTTAATGCTACCAATCCATCACATCAGTGTCGCCAATATGTTCAAGAGAAGTCATTCAGAGAGTTCACCTGTGTCTCACCCACTACCATACATTATATTCCATTCTTTCATGACCGCCACCCTGAACCTTATATCACCAAATCATTTTCACCTCCATTAAAATCATTTGCTCCGTTCCATGTCATTGATGTGGGATTCATTAAGGCCCTCCTGTGACAGATCACTTCTTGTCGACATCAGCTCATTATCCAAGAAGTTGATCTAGGAACACCCCATTCAGTACTTTGAAGCTTGCATGACTCAATGGCAAGTTTCTCACTTCCGGTGACAGGTTTACATCAATGGCCTTCGACCGGAAGATTTTGTGTGGTGTTCAACACCAAGTCATTTATTCACACCACGTGAATTGTACTGCAGTGCCTTGAGGGTCATTATCATTATCGGTGATTCCTCTCGCGCTTGTTAACAGTTTACATCATTGACTGGTAATCAAGCGATGTCTTTCCATGTTCGACTTCAGAACATTTCTCACATGGATCGACTTGTACTTTGAGTGAAGATCGGACGAGATTGAAGACCCCGGATCTAGTTTCATCCATCTGGGCTGCAATATATATTCAGGGAAATAAAGACATTAAATGTACATCATTGCTGCACAGATAATCATCCACTCAAAAGGATGATGGCTCTATCAGAATCATCAGTCTACACTCAGACGATTGTCTGTCCTATGTACATGAAAATGAATTTATAAAGCTGAGCATGGGAATGCCCACCTCAGCTAGATCATGAAAATAGTATGAAGATAATGTATTGTATTGTATCTTATTACAGGTCTCCTCCCAACATTGAAAGAACTTCGGATCCTCATAATAAAGAATTTCACCCGACATCAAAAGATTAACGGCCTCATACTTTAGGGGGCAACTGTTATAGACATTTTTGGGCCCTACAACCCCAAGCATAAATGTCCATAAACTAAGGGCTCCTAAGTCCCTAAAGGTGTTGTTCCAACCCCTAAAAGAACAAGGTCAACTGATTACAGCTTCTCCCAGAAGTTCTCCATGAAAAACTACTCAGAACTGGTCAAAACTGGATCATTGCACTTGCTCCATGGCCAGAGTGCGATGCATTGCACCTTGTACACACGGGAAGTGTGTTGCATTTCAAAAATCCCTTCTATGGGGTGTGATGGATGAGAAAAGACAAGTGGCGGAGATAGTTTGCGAGGTGGATGATCATGGAATCTTCCAGAAACTTCTCCTGGGACACTTGCCTCTCAGAATTGCCCAAGGATGAGTAAGAGATCAATGAGATCTCCAAGTGGCATCAAGGACTATCAGAGAGAAGACACTAATCAAAAACCCAGAGCTGACTCACACCTCTGCAAATATCTATATATAGATCTCTCATCCTAGAGATCCGGAGATTGGAGGCTGGAATTTTGCATATTGTAAGGAATTGTTGTTGGTTTCTAGAGACAAACATCAGATTGTTGGGTGATCTATGATTTGTTTGAGGTGAAGAGGGGCTTTTTTGCTGGGAGGTTGATGCTAGGTCGGAACAACTGGTTGTAACTCCTCCTGGATCTTTTCTTGTTCATCAATAAAAGCTATTTGAGTTTTCCTCCATGCTTTTGTATCATTGATGCTTGTTACATTTGTATGGTCAACTTAAATCTGATCCTAAGTTGTTTATGAATATAGATCCATGTCTTTGTATAGTGCTATGATTCTGTGATCTTACAGGTACTTTGTGAAACTGGGCGTGCTAGTGAGCAGGTAGCTGGAGACTATCAAAGAAGAGAGGGATCGAATCAAAGGATTAGCGCAAGACACAGGTTGGTTCTTTCTATTCCTCTCTATCTATAATTCATAAAGGAAATACAAAAGTAGCTTTTCTCTGTTTATTTCTAAGGTAGCTGTCACACCTTAGTGGGATAAAGCAGTTCTAAATAGACACTTTTCCCTGTAACAGGGGTGGAAGGCATTTGACTTGGTGAGCTTAGTGGACTAGAGGCTTGACCAAAATGCACTTATGAACCTACTATTTTGATATGATATGATGGTCTACGGGATCCAAAAATGTACCCACACCTATTTGAAGAAGAGCTTGGTAGAGGGTTTTTCCGTCATAATCTTCTTGTATTTAATGTTCAAATGAAAGTGTAGGTATGTGGACCATTTTTTATGGCAGGCATTTTGTAACTTCCCTTGTGTATTCATAAATTGAAAAGGCCAATCTTCCATGTGGATGATTGTCTCCTTCCATAGAATATAATGTTTCCATTGCCGACAGCCCTGAATAATGGAATACATCTCCCTATCATATGTGGGGTATGTTCGAACAATATCAGAGAGTTTTTCACTATGATATGCCACTAAGTACCCTTATTGAATGAGTACTGCACTGATATCATATTTGGATGCATTTATCTCGATCTCAAATGGATATAACAAAGTCTAGTAGGGTGAGGATTAGTGTAGAGAAAATGTGATGTTTTAACTCGTTGAATTCTTTTTTTTTTATTCAGACCAAAAAAAAAATTGCTTTTACTCCACCATTAGTTACTTGACTTAAGGGCCAAGTGATATAAAAATGCCCTATGGAAAACCTTTGGTAGATTTTATCAAGGCCTAAGTAGCTATGAAACTCTTCTAAGGTTATTGGGGTCAGCTAATCCTAAATGACTGAGATCTTGGCTGGATCAACATCTACTCCTTGCTCATCAATAACTGAGCCCATGTATTATACCTTTTCCATGAAAATGACCACTTTTACAAGTTAGCCATAGATTTTGCTTTGTAGAGTGTGGAGGATCTACTGAATATGTTGTAAGTGTTCTTCCCAACCCTTGTTGAAGATACGGATATCAACTAGATATACAACCACAAATGAGTTGGTGAAAGGCTACAAGATATCATCCACCATCCCCATGAAATTTTCTAGGGAATTTGTCTGATGAAAAGGCATGATCGACCATTCAGAAAGACCCTCCATGGATTGTAAAGTAGTCTTTCACACATCATTTGTTTCTATTGGGACTTGGTGGTAGACAAAATTCAAATAAATATTTATGAAATACTTGGCCCCCTTGAGCTGGTCAAGAAGATCGTCAATCTAGGGAATCATGTACCAATTTCTAGCTATGATTTTCTTCAGGGCCCGATAATCAATGCAAAGTGATCATGTCCCATATTTATTCTCCACAAGTATAATTAGGCTTCCACAAGGTGAGGAACTTAGTTGGAATTTCTCTTTTCGGAGGAGCTCTTCATTTGGTCACTTTATTTCCTCATTATCCATAAGATAATGATGATAGATTGGCCTTTTAGGTAGGGTTGTGTCATGGTTCAATTTGATTGGTTACTTGAAATGACAGTGAATAGGTAACCCCGGAGGGGAGGAGAAGATGTCTTTATACTCAGCAATGATCTTATTCATTTTTCGCTACTTCTTGGAGGAGCCCTATGTGGAGGCCATTGATGTGGCCACAATATTCCATAATTTGAGACTAAATCAAGAGGAGGAAAAATTTCATAGTCTAGGAGATGATCATATTGGATCACTTAGTAAAGATCAAAGAAATTACAGTGGGGAGCTACCTCTGCTACTATACATAGTTTTCTACCAAAAGTAATAATAACACTATGAGGTGTACACTCGTATACAATAGGAAACTTCTACAAATATGGTTGGCCTAATATAACATCACAAAATTCAAGGGGAGAAACATAACATAATACCTCATCCATGAAATGCTTGATGTTATAGGTCAGGCGATAGTATTGGTTGACATAGTGATCTCGCCCTTGGTGGTACCCGATATTGTATGGTTGTGGGTGTGGCATTGTCGAGAGAACTAACTACTTAATGACCACTATTGAGATTAGATTATGTCGACTCTCTCTATTGATAATGAAATTCAATGGAGCACCCTTCACCCACATTTGTGAGCCCAAGAGGCATTACCTTCCTATGGATCTCCAAGGTCACTTTGTTGGACCCTAGTGGTGGAAATACTAGCAATAGGTTCCACATCAATGATATGTTTTCCCTTGTCAATGTTTGGTTCAGAGTTGGGAAACCTGCACCTGATTCTAAAGCTTTTAGCTTGACTACTAGTGACTACTTATGTTGCATTCATTAGTGTTTTGAGTGGGGACCTTGTTGAACTATTACCACTTTTCGGTGTCTTTATTCATCTTCCTAGTGCCATTCCTTATTTGTGGCTTCAATAAGTTGTTCTGGGATGGATTCCTTTGTTCTGTGGCCCAGTGAATCCCTTTCCTTGCTTATGTTGTGAAGAGTTTGTAGATCCAAAGTATCTCTTATTCTATTTAAATTTCTTCTCGATTTTGATAACATATAAAAATGTTGTGCCAAGCGAGGAAGTGTCTAGGAACTTGATTTCTATCTAGATGTACCTGTGTCAATAGCCATTATACTAAAGTACTAGTTCTCACTCATATTCTTTGATACCCACATGGTGCACAAGGTATGAAAGATCTTTGTGAACTATGGCATAGGTTTGTCCCTTTCTTATTGCAGTTTGGTCCATCTAATGTACTAGTCTTCATAGCTTCCAACAAGGTAATATTCTTCCTTCACAACATCTCTGAAGGAGTCCCAAGTGCGTGTGACTTCAAAAAGTGGAATTCCTCCATGGCCCTTTGATCACAACAATTTTTCCACCTATCCTTGACATTAAAGGTCTCAAGGAGTACAAAGGTGATATTTTGTCTATTGAAAAGGTTGTGGACCACAAAATACCATTCTAGCATATTCAACCATTTATCTAGAGCATTTTTGTCTATTTGACCTTCAAATGTAGGAATATCAAAATTGACTTATACTTTAAAGTGGGTGGCACCTCCAAAGTGGCCACTTGATGAAGATGTGTTTCCTATTGGTATCTGTTGAAGGATTTAGGAAAAAGTATCCATCATCTCATTCATTTTTCACTCAAGGGATTTTTAGAGAAACAATGTAATAGGATCTCCTACTCCCTCATATTTATTTTCTTCCACCATGGGAGGTCATCGGGCTGCACGAGGATGGTCTTGCAGGGGCTAAAATAGATCGAGTACCAACTCATACATTGACCCCATTGGGGACATAGACAAATAAACAAAGCAATATAAGACCACTCATATACCACTTATCCATATTTATGAAGCGAATGAAATGAAATATAGATTATTAATAAAAAACACAGAGATATAGTGAAGCTTGACTTCAACTAAATAATGGAAAATGTTAAGAAGTATACAAGTAGAAAGAAAACAAACTAGCTCAAATGATTATAGTTTATCTCTAGGAAGAGATGTGATGGATATGTGCCTTCTTGAACGATATCACAATGAGTCTCAAAGGTCATTCTTTTCATGAATAAATAATGAGAAACCATACAAATTCAAAACCCTAACCCTAGGAGATGAAGCACCAAAGTTTTTTGGGCCCGAATGGGGTAAGTTGGAATGTTAGCTTCTCAAGGTAGTAACCTTTGCATACAACCTTTGTTTGGTGCACACGATATCCCATTGGAAGGTCTACTGAGGAGAAATTTTTCTTAATACTAAAAAATATTACAACTCTTTTGGGCTCATCTTCCAAGAAAAACATCGTTCAAGGCCTAAAAAAGGCTCCAAAAGTTGAGGACATGAAAGCTACCAAAAATAGAAAGTTACCAAAGTAGGAAAGTTGTGTTGTGAGCTAATGGAATAGGTGGCTCCCACTAATATACACATGGGTCGCTTCTCCCCCCTTAGGAATAAAGGGTATCCATTGTGTTGAGTACTTCCATGAGATGGGGAGACTTCTACCAAACTTGGTCCCTGGTGAGCCACTTTCCTTGGTGCAGAAGTTGGTCTATTTTGAAACCTTAATAGAGATAGATCATCTATTGGTGAGTGTTCTTAATCTATTTCTCCATGATCTAATCAGTTGTGGCCTATTTAATGTAGTCTATTCTGAGCTTCATTGGCATTAGCTACTCTACAAATTTTTATGTGTCCAATAATGGTGGAATATATGGCCGAAGGCAGTCCACCATTAACACTAGGTGTTGGCCAAGGAATCAGAACATACATAGCTCAAAACAATTTCCACTCACAACCTAAGTGATGGTGTAAGTTAGATAGCAGAGTGGTCAAATCTTCTGATGCACCCTTGCAAGGAGTTCCTTCTACAAATGCAACCAAACCTTATCTCCCACTTGAAACTTGCGTGGCACATGGTGCTAATTGTGATGTTTTTTGTACTTAGTATTGGATTTAATAAATATATCATAGACCTTATATTAGATGTGTTGAATCTATTTGATAAACTTGGTAGCTTTTTTAGCTTCAGATTAAACATATGTATATTTATCCTGTGTAGTTGCAAGGGGTAGTGCAACATCAAGGGAAAATAATGGTTGAAGTCCCATGGCCACCTAAAAGGGATTGTAGCTACTTTAGATATCAGGAGATCTATTTTAGTTGTATTGAGAAGAGGGTTAAATCTCATCCCATGTTCATGGATTCTTGGAGTTGTACATGCATAAAATATGATCATCCTATTGGCAACCTCTATCTGTGCATAGATTTGGGGGTGGAAGGAAGTTAACTTGGTGTGATTGGGATCTAACAATGACGATAGGTTCAGCCATAATGCATTTAGAAACCTACTATCTTGGTCTGATATGATTATATATCGGATCCCAAAATATACCCACACTCGTTTTAAGAATATCTTAGTAGTGGCTTCTATCATGACACTCTTCTTGTATTTGATGTTCAAATGGAATCGTTGCAGGTATGTGGACCATTTATAATGAAGTTCATTATATAACTTCCCTTGTGTCTAGATAAATTGAAGAGACATGTGATTAGTGTGGATGTGATCGTCTCCTGCCCGAAAATATAATGTTTCCATTGTCAGTAGGCTTGCACAATGGAATATGTCTCCTTATCATAAGTGGAGTATATCTGGATAGTGTCAGACAATGTTTCACTATGATAAGCCACCAAATGCCCTTGTTGAATGAGTGCTACACCGATAGCATAATCAGATTCATTTGTATCAATCTCAAATGGTTGTTGTATGTATGGTAGGGTAATGATTGGTGAAGATAAAAGGAGACGTTTTAACTCATCCAATGACTTTTATTGTGATTTGGCCAAAATAATTTTTTTTTCTATGCCCTTGGTTGCTTGAATTAAAGGCTAAGTGATATAAAACAACCCTAGCATGAACCTTGGGTAGAAGTTAGCAAGGCCCAAGAATTTACAAAGCTATATTAGAGTTTTCAGGGCCAACCAATCTTGAATGACTTGGATCCTGGTTGGATCCACATGCACTCATTGCTCATCAATAATGTACCCTACGCATTAGATTTTTTCCATGCCAAAAGATCATTTTTCTAAGTTAGCACATAGCTTGTGCTACCATAGAGTGTGGACGACCTCCTAAATATGTTGCAAGTGTTCTTCCCAACTCTTGCTGAAGATGATGATATAATCTATATATACAACCATGAAAGAGTTGGTGAAATCTCATAACATATCATCCATCATCCTCATCAAAGTTGTTGGGACATGTTTTAGACCAAAATGCATAATAAACCATTCAAAAAGGCCCTCCTTAGACTTGAAATTAGTCTTCCACACATTATTTGGTTCTATTGGGACTTGGTGGTAGCCCACTTTCAAATAAATCTTACTAAGATACTTGGCCCCCTTGAGTTAGTTAAGAAGACATCAATATAGGGAACTGGATACTAATTTTTTACTATTATTTTTTTGAAGGCCCAATAGTCAATGCAAAGTCAACAAGTCCCATATTTCCTCTGCAAAAGTACAATTGGGTTTCCACAAGGTGTGGAACTCGGTTGGATATGCCATTTTGGAGTAGCTCTTGAATCTATAACTTGATTTCATAGTTCTCCAGAAGAGGTCGAAAATAGATTATCCCATTGTGTAGGGGACCGGGGTGCACTGGGTTTCAAGTTGATTGATTGGTTGACCTAATAGTGAAGAGGTACCCCGTCAGGGAGGAGAATATGCCTTTATACCCTTGCATGATCTTATTAATTTGTTGTTTCTTATTATAGGAGCCTTGTGTGGATGCCATCGATGTCGTCAAAATATTCTGATTATTTTGAGACAAAATTAAGAGGAAGAAAAATTTCTGAGTCTAGGAGATTATATTACTACATTTCTTAGAAAAGATCAAAGAGATGGAGGTATTTAGGGATACCTATGATATTTTGTATAGTTGTCTACCGAAATTAATAATAACATTAAGAGGTCTAGACTCATATACAACATGTCACTTCCAGAAATATGGTTGGTCTAAGAGAACATCACAAACTTCAAGGGGGGAAACATCACACATTATCTCATCCATGAAAGGTTTGATACTATAGGGTATGCAATATTGGTTGCTGACATAGATATATCACCCTTGGTGGAGACACCTGATGGTGTACAACTATGGGTGTGTCTTTTTTGACAAACTAAACCATTTAGTGACATTTTCTAAGATGAGGTTCTTTTGACTCCTACTATCGATAGTGAAACATAATGGAGAACCCTTCACCCACATTTTCGAGTGGAAGAGGAAATCACCTTCCTCTGCATCTTTAGGCTCACTTTGTTAGACTCTAGTGATGGCAATAGTGGCACTAGGTTCCACATCAATGTTTCTTATTCCTGTGTCTAGGGCTATTTCAAAGTCAGAAAATGCGCCTGATTTTGAATCTTTTACCTCCACTACCGACGACTACTTTGCATGGAATTCATCATTGTTATGAGTGGCAATATTGTAGAACTCGCACCACTTTCTTGTGTCATGCTTCATCCTCCTAGTGTCATTCTTTGTTTGCAGCTTGAATAGGAGGTCCTAGGGTGGTCTACCCTAACTCTCTCCTTTGTTCTGTGGCTTTTGGTTTCCCTTACCTTGCTTCCACTGTGAAGGGTTAATAGATCCAACATTTCCCTTATTTTGTTTAATTTTTTGCTATATTTTTCCAACATATCAATATGCACCATAAAGCAAGGAGATGTCCAAGAACTCCATTTTTGTTTGGATGTACTTGTGAAAATAGCCATGATATCTAAGAAATACATTTTTCTTAGAGTCTTTGATACCTAATTGTTGTCGCTGCTACAACTGCCCTCCAAAATTTTGCATATGATTTGATTTTTGGAGCCTTTCTTCTATCCATAGGAGCTTATATTTTACTATTTTCAAGTATTCATTGAATTATAAAAGACTTATATTTTTATGTTGTTCTTGTGACATTTTGTTTTGACCATGATCTGAACTTTCACAGCCACGAGCTTCAGACTTGACCGTGCAGCATTGCTGGGCTTGCCCCTAGAAATTGCACAATATTGGAAAGCAGGCTAGCATTACCTCTAGAAACCATGCAATCCTTCATGGAAGGCCAATCTTTAGCTTGATAGTTGTGCATATCTAGATGGAAGGCCAACCTTGATGATGGAAATTAGACAAACCATCCCTTGAGCTCTGAAACTATGCAATGCACCGGGTCAAGAAGTTTCCTAGTTCTTGAGAATTGTGCAATCCTTCTTGCTACTGTGCATGCAAGTTCCCTGAAAGAGAAAAGAAGAAAAATGAAAAAAAGTAAAAGTATCCCTAGAAAATAGGGATTCACTAATTAGTTTCCTGAAGGTGGCACACTTACTATTTTTGGAACTTTCTGCCAAGAGTCGATTTTTCCTTGATTTTAGGCATATGCATCATAAACCTCAATCAACCTTGACCTATTTAATTAACACCCTTAGAGATCATTTATACATTCGATCCTGGAGCTATAGCATTCCAGAGGAGATAAAGGAGCCTTTGGTGGAGTTTGCAGTGAGTTTTTACGTGAATTTTACTTTTGTCATCTTATGTCGCTTTTTGTCATTTGGATTCTGTGAGTGTTATTTTTCTTGTTTCTCTTCACAGTTGTTGGAATTTTAAATTATATTAGTTTATTCAATTGTTTATTCAGTCTGTCATTCTCCTTTAACAAGTGTCGCATTATTTTTCTTGTTTTTTCTCGTTAATGATCATCGTTACGGCGACTCTTCATGCATGTTTGTTTTTCTTTTTGCATGTTTATATTCCGAACTTATTTTGGATTAATCTATCCATACTTAGTTAAATTGTACTTTAACATGCACCATCACCCAAATATTCTTGTTTCCCACACTCTCATCGAGCATATCTGCTTATCTGTTGGCCAATTCTCCCCTTGTCTAGCTAGGCAATGCACAAGTCTAAGGCTCAAGCTTTTAGCTTGGCCTTTGAGACTTCACAATGCACAGTTTGATGGCTCAGGACGACCACCTTAGAAACTGAGATAGTGCAATGTGTAGTATCTCCCATAGTCTTCAAAGGCTAGACTGCACATTACACAGTTTCTAGCCTCAAGCGGCATCACTGACTGTTATGACCACACAATGTGAAGTTCCCACAACCATTCTTCCTCCATTCACTTCCAACATTTTCCTCGCCAATGCATGTGTTGTGTTTGATATTTCTTTGTGATTTGATTTGTTGAATCCAATTTATTGTCTTCCATGAGTGATTCTTCGTCCCACAAGTTTTTCAAGTGTTGAGCACTTCTCTTCATCAATCACTGTTATCATGGCACCCAAGAAAACAAATTCAAAGGATACCACAAAGAGTAGCATCAGGAAGGCAGTAGAGAGTATGCTAGTTTACTTTCCATTATATTCAGACACTCAACTATTTCTAGAAAAGGAATCAAAACTCACATGATAGAAGGTGAATGAAATTTTCTCAGCAACAACCTTCAAAGAAGATCTGGAAGATCGATAGGTGTATGTCAATGTCTAAACGTTGAGGTTACAAGGGGGTTACATATAGGTACACAAGATTTCCATGTAGAAATGTTATTAGTTGGATACTGTCTCACACGGATCCAAAGACTATGACTCATGGCAGTACAAATAGATGATGACTTACTTATTTTCTGGCAGTAGACTATCATCTCATGTACCATTTTCCTGAGCCATAATTTCTCATGGATTTGTTCTTCTATGTTAAAACCAACTACTTGAGTACCAAGGATATTTTTAAAGGTTGGGTGAACAGTTAACTAAGTTCCATAAAAAAACCACCAAAAAATACAAGGAAATATCTCTTAGGAGGGCCTATCAGCTATTGATCATCTTATGTTTCAGAATCTATAGTCAGTAGAGCACGGAGACCTTTCCTGAAGGGTGGGATTTCTTATTGGACCAGGTTGTGAATGAAGGTAAACCATTAAACTGGTCATATATGTTGGCTTAGTAGTTGTGGATCCATGTATCTAACACCCTTAGTCTTCCAAAGGGTGGGAAAGCTATATTTTATATGAATTCATGTCTACTGGATGCAATCTATGCACACAATTCCTTCCTTGACATGAACTGGACTTGGACACCACGAACACTCGCCATGTATGTTTATTGTAAGACAATTTCGGAGTGCAACCACATAGGAGTATTGAAGAAGCTAACTTATCACTTCATTCTATTCTATAAGATTATCGTTGAGGAGGAGCCACCTTGCATGCCACATGGGGCAAGGGAAGTAGTATTGCAGATAGAAGATTAGTTTGCCTCACCGGATGGCACTTTCCATAGGGTATTTGACAAATAGAATTTGTTGCATCTCTTACTAAGGTATGCTACTGATAATATAGTCATGTAATAATTTTCATATCGTCTCTCCACAGGGTTGTCAGTAGCTTTATATAAGAATAAAATAGTACCTTGGCTTATCCTTAATTTGCAGATTAGATTGTACGAGATCATGAACCTGAAAGTTGAGGATAACGAAGGGAAAGAGATAGAGAAATTTGCATTCGGTACTTGAGATTTCAATCCATACGATATAAGGAATATTTTCAAAGACCACTATGTGAGAATCCATTTTTAGTGGCTATTAAGGAGCTTTCACTGTCAGGAGGAGGATGGATGGAGGAATTGCTACAATGCTTCCAAGTCCTGCAAGACAATTAGTTTTGTAAGAAATTGATAGATTACTCCGCAAAAGGAGGCTACTCCGTAGGAAGCACCAAAAAAAGTGCGCAGCCTAGTGGGCGAGAAGGGAAAGAGGAGGGTTGTACACAATCCAGGGGGAGAATGAAGACATAATATGAAATCGTATCCAACCATTACAAGAGTAGCTATAATAGTAGAGAAGAATAGTAAATAGAGCATGCATGAAGTAGAATAGAAGTAGAGGGAATAACATTAGTAGAAGAGGAAAGAAGAATAAGAGAAGAAAAATAAAGAAGAAGAACAAAGGCTAAGAGAAAAGGAAATAATAGAAGAAACATCACATAGACAAGCTAAAGAGATAGAACATAACCGATGATCAGAAGAGGAGAGCAAACAGATGCAGGACAAGGAGCTCACTTAAGAAATAGAGGAGTTGATCGAAATTCAAGATATGGAGGAAAGGGAGCGACTGAGCCAGGATGTCGACCTAATGCCAACTATATAACAAATCACCATTCAGTCTTCCCATCCTCTAGCAAGGAAAGCTCATTGTTCCTCTTGATGATTGTCTGGCTATGGATATGTAAAATATGAGTTATGATGAGCTTAAGAAAAATATTGTACAAACAAGGAAGAAGAATTTACCGGATGACCTCACATCTCCCACATTAATCAAAGAAAGGGTGATCATGACCAACACTAGAAGAAGTCTAGGTGTCGTTACCACACCCAACTTGTCCTTCGCAGGTGCTTCAAAGTCAAATACAAATTATTTGTTGGTCGAGAACGAGAAATTGGCAAAGAACTTGTAGGCTTCCATGCAAGAGTTTGAACAACTCTGAGAAGAAGTACATAATGAATCTTCTGGATAGGTTGATCTGGAAGAAGTGAAGTTAGCACTACTCAGTGAACTATCGACACTCAGAGAGAGCATGCAAAGTATTTATGAGGAGCTTGTTACCATTCATAAGGTAGTTATCCCCTTCCATGGCTTATAGTAGAAGTGTAAGCATTTTGTCAAAAATCTTAGGAATTTAAAAGATGCCATCGCTACTACGCATGAATGGTGAATGCAAATCAAAGGGGCACTACTTGAATTGGAAAAGAAAAAAAGCAATAGGCAGAGCTGGAGAAAGCAACAGTTCGGACACTGATCAAGAATAAAAAATAAGTTTCCTCATTCATTAGTATAATTCAGGCATTGTATGCATAGTTATACAACAACTTTCACTTCTCGGTGAAGTCCCACTAGATCCCATTAGTTGGTTCACTCACAAATATCAATCATAGGAATAAGATTAGGAAAGACATTGAAGAGTACTTGGAACGGTGAAGACAGGTAAAAATTAAGGAAGATATTGAATTAAATAGATAGAGTGTGTACAAGTACATTGGTGGCCCTGTCCAAATCAACATAATTTTTCTCCTGCTCAAGAAGGAAACACAAACTGGTTCCAAGTCAGTGTACCTAGATACCATGGAGGCTAGAGTCCACTTCCAACTAGACATCATTGCACAATTTTGGGATATCATTGCGCAATATAAGTATTGGCACTTCTACATCACCAAGAAACATTAAGTGGAATTTGTTGAGCTGGAGTTTCCCCGAACTCAAGCATGATATGTTTGGTATTATTAGGCTATCTATTTGGCTCTACCCAATTTTGTCTTATATGGGTATGAGTGTAAATTGTAATATTATTTGTACTTAATTTGTAAGTGGAATTCTAGGTGTCAATATTGGAATGTAAAGAGTCACAATGTAATGTAATGAGTCATTTTGTAAATAATTTGAAAAGTCATGAGGGAAGTCCAAGAGTCACAAAGGGGAGTTGAAGAGTCACCCCCTCTTCTTATAAAGACACCCTCATAACTCATGTAAAAGGATTTTGCGGAGCCAAGCCTTTGGCTAGGCTTAGGCTTAGTATTAGGAGCTTGGGAGTTTGTGATAGGCTTGGATTCTCTATAGCATAGAGTGAGCATATTTCTTTGGAGGAGCAGGTGTTGACTTCATGTTCCACTATTGGCGGTAACGGTCCATTAATGGTATATGTACGAATGGAACTTTCACTTAATAAAATGTCAGATATGGCACACTTTCATGCATATGTTGTGAATATAATAGGACTATTCTTGTGATGTTTGAAATGTATCTTATTTAAATTGTGATTATGCTTATGAACTATTTTTTTTGCATTTGAATCTTGTTGAATGTGTGTTGTTGTTTAATTTTGACACTATTAAATTGTGAACTATTTTGCAGATTATCTTGTGATGTCTTTATGCTTGTGTGTTCCTTTCAAGGAGCATGCTATTATAGGCTTCTAAGGTACTCACACATTTTCCCTTCATGTGTTAGGATGTCCATGCATTGCACTTGACTTTCCACAGAGTCACACACTTATTCCCATCAAAGTCACCAAACATCACTCTATGTGTTATTGCAGCCAAGGGACATCATTAACACCCACTTCATTGACAACCAGACCATATTCCAGATGGGAATCTGTTGTAGTAGCTACAACCACCCTCCAAAATTTTTCCTTAGCCTCGTTTGGGAGCTTCCCTTCTGACCTTCACAGCATCTTGCCTTGCTTCGTCAAGTTCACAACCTTCAATGTCTCTCTTGCAAAGGCCTGTTGGTCACAGCTTGATCCATTCCCCTCATAGGCTGTTCACCCGGAATTGGTCCAGATGTAAGATGAGAAACTTCCCCTTAAAAATTGCGCATTTCTAGAGGGAAAGCAACCTTCCCTCCATAAATTGTGCAATCCTCTATGGCAGCCTATTGGGCTCCAGAATTGCGCAATCCTGCCTGCCAACACTCCCAACAGGATTTCCGTAAATTTCCCAGCAAGGCTGGTCAGCCCAGAATTTGCACAAATCTAGGCGGTAGTTAGCTTCTCTTCCCAGACATTGCATAAACCTCTTAGGTAGCCAGCCTAGCTCCCAGCTAGAAATGCACATTTTTCTCCAGCAGTTGAGCAGTCCCTTGCATGCGTAGTTGAGTTGACCGGTTCCCTCCGGTACTGAGAAAAAAGGACTTGCATGCATGGGCTTATTTTCCCAAGGCATCATGCAAAGGCATCCCTTGTTTTAGGGATCTATGTTTAGTAGTTGGAGGTTACGTGCAAGGAGAAATTATGAACCTTCCACCAAGTGTCACTTCCCCTAGATTCATGGCATGTGCGTCGAAACCTCGATGTTATCAAAAATCATCAACTGGAAGATGCAGAGCTAATTCCTCACATCAACCTTGCATCTTTGACATCCCACATCACATCTAGGAGCAGTCATCATATTCAGCTCAGATGTTTTGGAGTAAGCCCGCTTCCCATGCCTTGTTTTGCATTTCTGTAGCTTTTTATGTTTTCTCTAGTGGGAGTACTATTTTCTTAATTTATTTGAATGCTTGCTATTGTTTACATATATACTAGCTTTTCCTAGCCCTGTTTCAGTTTTTGTTGCTATCTCACTGCTATCACATGCATGAAACTATTTTGGACGGACATTCTCCCAACCGGTGAAGTGCCTCACCCACATTCATGTTGTTCTATTTGCTAAATCTTTCATTCATGTTTTTCATGCACTGTCAATCACTTCTGCTATCACTTAGTGTCGCCATGCGTTTACTGTCTTAGTTACTCTTAGTTTCTTGTCAGCGAGTTGAGCCAACCTTGGCCCGGACTCTGCCTTCACTAAAGCTACATTGTGCAATCTGGGGAGGGAAGGCTCACCTTCCTCTCCAGATTTGCGCATTCCTACCCAACATTGGCCTCTAGGACTATTTTGTGCATTTCTAGAGGAGAGTGGCTTCTTGGCCCGAGAAATTGCACAAATCTATCCCTAGGCCAGCAATTCTTCCAAGCTAGAATTTCACATTGCACAATCCCAATAGTCAGTAGCCAAAATGGACTATACATTGCGCAGTTCCAGCAGTCATTCAGTCTCCCAGCAACCCAAATTATGCCTTGTGCAATCTTGCCAGTCGGTCTCTCGACCTCTCGGCTGAAATTGGACAACCTTCACGATCATTCACCTAGGTATGTTGCAAGTAATTTATCATGTTCATTTTGGTTTTCGACTAACAGATTGCTTACAATGAGTGTTTTCATGTCTCTAGGTATCACTCACGTACATCTACCTCTCAGCAGTATAAGTACAATATTTTCCAGGAGAGTAGAGATGAAGACACCATTCAGAGCATGTTAGGGGATGCAGTCAATCAATTGTCTATGAGATTTCCTACTCATGAAGACATCAAGTTGTTCATAGACAAGGACATCAAATAGTGGCATCACAGTGAGCAGCATCATGAACATTAGTTGAAGGAAGCATAATGAATGTAGCAAATGCAACGAATGCACCAAATACATCAAGTGCAAGAGGAAGGTTGTTGACAACACAGAGGTAGAACAAAGTTACAAGGTCAAGAAGATCCACTGATAATGAAAGAAACTTTGGAGACTCAGGCTATGAGGTGACAGTGTGACATGAAGGTCATACGAAGACAGAGAATGGAACGAAGAAGGAGTTTCATGTGCCAAAGCAGAAACTCAAGGAAGAACATGAAGCTACACAGATAGACGAATGAGTTACAACAGGATTAGGAATAAGAGTGGGTGCAACATGCACTCACAGATGAAACTGCACTCGTACAAGCTAAAGATCCATCCCAACAACTGACATGTAGTAGAAATGGTAAGAAGTGTTGTTGATCGTATGCAAGGGATTCAACAACATGCATGTCATTGAGCACATGCATGCAATCCAACCCATTCAACAGACTCACCAAGGCGAATACAAGAAGCAAGTCCAATTGGGGCTGAACATGTACCTCGGAAAGTTGATGCGCAGGACCACCAACACATACTTGAATATCAGCACGAACACTATGCATCAATGTGTTTTTGGTCCAACCTTACCAAAGAAGACCATGCGCATGTTAGCAGAGGAGTTGGGTGAAGGGAGCGAACCAATGCACCAGTTGCAATGGAGGCAAGAGTTTGCTTCAGCAAGATGTCACCATGATGTGCATCCACACCATCACGGATGACCAAGCTTGGCATCAACTCACCACTTTCACCATCACAAGCATGTCAAAGAGTTGGTCTCATCATAGCGGACCGAGTGTGAGTGATTTCTTGCAAGGCTTTCTCAAGCCATGAGTACATGTTTATTGTAATGTTGAGTCATGTCAAGTGTAATTCAAGTTTCAATAGTTGGATGTAATGATCATAGAGTAGGTGAAGGGCCATGAGGGTAGTTGAATTGTCACAAAAGGGAATGTCAAGGGTCACCCCAACTTTTGCTATAAATAGTCCCTCATAACTTATTGTAAAGGCTTTTGGTCAGCCAAGATTTTGATAAGACTATCTTGGAAAGAGCTTGGACAATATTGTAACATGCCTTGGCTTCTCCACTACATAGAGTTAGTTCATCTCTTTGGAGGAGCAGGGGGATGTGGTTGTAACGTTCCACTATTGGGGCTAACAGGTTTACATTGATGTATTATATGATTGTGACTTACACTTCTTTATATAATAAGAGCCAATACATTTTCATGCATATGTTGTTATTGTAGTTGGATTTCTCTGGTTTCCTTAATGATATATGTTGTTCAACTTACGTATTTTTGTATGAACTAATTTGTATGCAATTATATGAATCTTGTTGTTGATTTGTTGTATATGTTGTTAATTTTGTCACCGTCTGTGTCGACTGCTCTGCCAGACATCAAACAGACCTTTCACATGAACCTTGTTGTAACATTCATCGCACTCGTCTCAGACTAATCCATGAGTGTTGTACGTGTTATCTTACCTTGTATGATGTGACTGTCGCATCCGAGTGGACTGCTCCGCTGGAAGCTGTGCATGCCCTTTTGTGTTGTGTGTTCCTACCTGAGTTGGGATTGATCCCTTTCAACCTGGAACTCACCTTCACCCTCATCTCCCCCTTATGTGTTATAACCTCTCATACATCTTCCTTCACTCATTGCATCAGTCACACCCTTGCTACTAACAAAGTTATCTTACTTAACTCTATGCGACATCGCGGTCAAGGCATTACCTTACAACCCCATGCTAGGACTCCTACACCAAACAGTATGAGGTCTAATTGGGACATCTTACTGGGGAGATCCCATTGAAATGTTGGCAGGTCCAGCACTGTCAACATAATCCTACACAAAATGATGTGAGGTCTAATTGGGACTTCATATCACGGAGATCCCATAAATGTTAGTGAGTCTAGCACCCTAAAAATTTATGGCTTTAGAAAGAGGGCCAGATGACAAGCTGAGCTCGTGAAGTTTCTTTAAATATTCCGCACCTTTAGTGACTTCTTCCCAAATCATAACCTCGACATTCTTTTCTAGAAACACAAATCTGAAATTGCTTGTAGGAATAATTCATGACTTGTCAAACTTGAAATTTGATGGTCAGGGTGGAACAACCATTCTCGAGCACACCACTCATTTTTTCTAGTTTTGAACAAAACAAAATATTAACTGTGAGGATACTGCATGCAGGTTTTTCATCCCCACATTCAAAACATTCATAAAGGAGTGGTGTTACACATTTCCACCTGCCTCCATTCATTCTTTCAAGCATCTTGTTAAGGAGCTTTACTGTACCTTTGACATGTATGATTACAAATCTGTTTTCAAGAACATTATGTGATTGCATAAAGCACCTGATGAGTCTCTTGACAATTTTCACGACCATTTCATTCATTTCTGTTTTGAATTTTCTGAAGATGATATCGATGGAAATTTAATGAAAGAGAAATTTGAATTTATTGTTCACATTTTGATGAACCTTCATGGGCATGGGTCTTTCAAAAGTCTACTAACATACCTTAGTGATAGATCTTCTAAATCTACAATGAATGATGTTGCTGTTCCAAGTGATTCTTCAAATTCCCCCCATCCAACAAGTCCATTTCCATACATTTAGGAGGGAGAACCTAAGAGTTCATTTGATCATTTACCACCATCTTCTCCCACCCCACATGCTCAAAATTTCAACGCAGTTTTGGACTGTGAATTTGATGTTTGTGATGATGTGTAATCTCCTCGTCATCCATCTGTTGATTCCTTTGGTCCTCCTAATTGTGAGTTGCTTGGTTCACACGTTTCAACTATTTTTGTTGATGTTCATGAAGATCAATTTTAGGAGGAGTTAGCATTGAACGTCCAAACTATGATATCATTTATGATGACTATGTGTGGGATTCTATCTCTAAACAATAATTTGTGATGAAGGTTGATCTTTCTCCTTCTGCACCTCTCCCTAATTATCTGGACATATTCCATGATTTTGACATTCCTGTTGAATATTTCAAAGAATCGGTTTCTGATGATGTTATCTTTGATCATACTCAGGATGCATGGGTTGTCAATTTTACAACTGGATGTGGAGGGGAAAAATATTCTCTTTTTGATCTTCCTAATCCATCATCTAATCATTGTGAAGAATCATAGAGTGAATTTTCTTGTTTTCAATATTCCCCTCTTTACGAGTCATCATATCATGAGAATGCCTCTATTTTTTATATTGAACTTTCCGATCATGGATGTCGTGATCTATTCAGTGATTCATCTGGTCACAACTCTAGTTTTTCAACTATTGATCTTTTTAAGCCATCAAATTTTGATGATCTATATTATGATGTTTTGGAACTTTCCGCAAGTTTTCAAGGCATGTAAGCCCGAGCTAATGGTTATGCTAGGTTCTCGCAGTCTTTAGGACAGTTCCAATTCTGATTAGAAAAATGATGTATCTTTCAAGGCTCCTCATCACTCCCCCACAAAAATTGAAAATCTATCCGTATCGCAAATTCTAAATCCTCCATCTACTTTGCATGACCCCATGGATCAATATTTGGAGGAATCATACATGACGAGCTTTGTTGTGAAATGTAAGTTTTCTTGTTTCTCTATGTTTGCCGAGTTTCGAAGTTTGAAAGTTTGTTCCTGTGTGCCTTTGAGTTGGATTATGTTTGAACACTAAGATGCTTCCGTGGAATTCTTTGACTGTGATTTTCTCTCACATCTTTCTGTGTGCATTTTCAAACTCTGAATGTTATGGTATGCATCGCATTATCTTTCTTGTTTGTTATTATTGCTGAATATCTTTATTGATATGCATTCTCACCTATATAGGCCAGTTGATGCGTCGGTGGTTACACTGGAAATTTCAATTTACGTAGGTCTAGCATATTCTTGGTTAGTGTAGGAGTAGGGATAGTTTGTTTGTTGTTTCTTTGTTTTGTTTGTTTTTTTTCGATTTAATTTTTGCCCCACTTTTTTCATTTCTTTAAGTTGTAAAATAGCTTCCACATGAGACTGTGTTTGGCTTTCGAGGTAAGCATGGTCAAGTTCACAAGGAGGTTGTGATACTGTCAACGATTGGTTATCTATTTATTCCCTCTCTTTGCATGAAAATTTTACCTTTTAGTCGATGATACCCTGATGGAAAGTGTATTCTTTTTCAGACAAAACCATAGTGAAATCACGATGCTTGAATCTATAACTAGTACCGTCTACTCTAATCAGTATTTTATTTTTGGTTCCTTATTAGCTAAGTCGAGTAGAGTAAGGAGGAGAGGAAACTTTAAGAATATTTTCAAAGGTATATAAAAATCCTTCTCTAAAGGAACAACCTCTTATGCCCTCAATAAGTTGGGATCCCTCCTCTTCCACCTCATTAAATTAATAAGTGCCTATGCATAGTTATTTGAACAAAATGAAAAAATGAAAAAAATAAAGTAAAAGGAGAAAGAAGAGAAAGGATTCTTACATAGAGAGGTGAATAAAGCAACTCCATCAAAATATTGTCGAGGCTCGCTTATAGTGGAGCAATGTGTGTGTTCCTAAAGTGACTCAACTGGGGTATTATCCAGGCCTACTAGCAGCACAACGACAATAGAGATGAAAACTAAAAATCTAACATTTAGTTTCACTTCTGTATCTATATACTCCTCATCCCTAATTGAAGCAACTTAGTTTGACTTAGCTTGGTTAAAGTGTGTCATCAATTAAGAGAATGGTAGGGACTATATATTGAAATCATGATATGTGATGAAGCTACGATGATCAATAAACTGATAAATACTTCTTGAAGAGTTAGACATATTTTGCATGAGACAAGATATGTTCATAGAGATAGAGTTCTACAAGTGTTTCGTGAAGTTTATAGCTACTACAACCACCATACAGAATATTTCCTATGCTTTTATTTTGGGGCCTTTCTTTTTTCCATAGGAGCTTATCTTTTACTATTGTCAAGTATTCTTGCGAAGATAAAAGACTTATCTTTTTATTTTCTTCTTGTAACTCTTTGTTTTAGCCTTGATCTAAAATTCTGGAACCATAAGAAAACTTCTGACTTGACCTTTGTTGGCTTGATGGGTCCTGACCCAAGTTCAAAGTTAGTTGCACGAACCAACAAAACCCTAAATTGACAGCCATTTCGGCAACAACCTGCATAGCACGGGATGTAGTCTCACCCGGAGCAGTATTGGGGGATGACAGAATGAGGCTTCTGTATCCAGAGGCTTATGTGATGGGTTCCTGTGGCTTCTAGGGCTTAGCTCTATCTTCGCAAACCCTAACCCTTCCGAAACAATAAATTATAGTAATTCACCTAAACATCATCTATATCTTCGCGAAAGTATTTAAATATTAATAGCATCAAAAAATATTATTGATCTACCACTTTCACACATAAGATAAGCATTGATTCATCTAATTTTCAATACAGAGTGACAATACAGAAAACTACAGAAGTAAAAATAGATACACATATGCACAATTAATGGATCAAAACTATCTTTATTAGATGTATTATTTCAAGTACAAACTTATTTTCCCTCTGCACTCAGTTGCAGGGAGCCGCAAACTCAGCCTACAGACTTACCAAGGTCTCCATGCACTCAGCTGTAGGAGCCTTCCCCTTCACCTAAGTACAGGAAACAAACTTTCCTACCTTAGCTTACTTTCCCAAAACAATGATCTTCTATTTATGACTTATCTTCTAGACTCGCTATGACCCTTCTGTATATATTCTTTGCTTTTAAAATACCATGGTCTGGGCGGTGTTAAGGTCCTATGATTCATAGAATCAAATGATGATTGAATGTTTTCTTTCAATATTTCCAATTCTAAATAATATTGTATATTGAAAATGATTTCAAAAAGAAAAAAAAAAAAATTATATATATATATATATAAAGAGAGAGAGAGAGAGAGAGAGAGATAGAGAGAGAGAGAGAGAGAGAGAGAGAGAGAGAGAGAGAGAGAGAGAGAGAGAGAGAGAGAGAGAGAGAGAGAGAGAGAGAGAGAGAGATAAAATGAAAAGAGGGTATATATATATAAAATGGAATAGAAAAAGAAAAAAGAAAAAAGAACCCCTCACAGGAATTGAAAGTGAATGCAAATTCCAATGCCACTACCAGATGAATGTTTTCATTTTCTAGAATAAATTTCATTGTTGTGTGTAGCTTGTTTAAAATGCCACAAATCAGAGTCTTTTTTGAGTCATACAATCTAATCATGATCAAGAAATTTTCAATTTATGTCAATTAGATTAGAATGAATAATTTATCCAAACAATGTAATCTTGGCTAAGATTAGATTAGGTAATTTAGATGAAGAAATTAATCCAACATTGTAATCTAGATTAATGAAATTGTTAGGTTAGTATTACATTTTGAATAGGTGTTTTAGTCCTTTAAATTGCAAAAATAAATAAGGGTTTGAACTCCTAAAGGAACCCTAATTGGTTTTGGTTAGGTTAGTTCAGGAAGAATATCGAATTTGGTGGAATCAAAGTTACTTGCAGATGGTTAAAGTGCCCATATATGGTATTATTTGCCCAAAGTCTGGACTTTATTGTAAAATTATATGCATGACGAGACATATTTTCCATTGGCATTTAAATGGTGCACATATCCCCACTCCCAATCAAATCATATTTTTTATTGGATGACTCCCAAGTCGTTCCCCCCCCCCCCCCCTCCATGTTTCCCTTTATCGGCATTGGGGGGTGGGGGGGGGGTTTCCAGAAAAGCGGTTTCCCCGCCGGGCTCTGCTGCTACGTGTCCCTCTCACATTATATCACACCCCCCTCACTTGCCACTTACTGCTCATATTTCCCTCCAGAAACCACTCATCCTCACACCCTCTCCTGCCAATGGTCTTGTGCCCTTTTCCAACTATTGCTCGGCTCCACATCGACTGACCGTTACAACTCTCCCATTGCCACTTCCTCCCATTTCTATTTTTCCATTGTAGAGTAATTTCTCACCTAAAAAGCCATTTCATCTAGCAGTCCCACTCCATTTCCAAATTATAAATCCCTGCACTTAACCCTGATCACTTTACTTCCAAATTATCATACTCTCACAGTGGTATCCATTCTATCTTTTCCTCCTTCATTCAGATTCAACACTGACAAAGAAATTACCTGCGACTTCTTTTCCCAGGTAATTAATACTGTTATCCTTTGAACAATTCTCAACCCTCCTATCAAAATGGCCCCCAAGACTAAAACTGATTTCAATGTCATAAACCCTATGATTTCTCCCTTTGTGGATTTAGACCACATTCCCTTAGCTGACAGAGACAACAAAATTTTCGAGACATATTGTGAATTCAACCTATTTGAATTACACTATTGGTTTCAAGATAACCATCTAGACCAGTCATATGAAATTGGGCTTTGGCAATCTAGATTACCCCTATTCATTTTTCGTCAATCCTATTATTTTCTAGTATTTTTCCTCATATTCCAGGCCTCTTATCTCTCAAGTGAAAGAGCCATCATATCCCCTAATGGTGAAATCCTTTTCACCATTACCCCTGATATTATAAACCACATGTTCTAGATCCCACACATTGAATCCATCAACCCATTCTCAATTGGTTCTCTCAAAGATATTTACTAAAAACTCACTTTTCCCTAGAGAGCCAGAATTTTTGAAGTCTTCCTACCAGAAGATTCTCAATTGCCTCAGAAAAACCCCCTTATCCCTCTTCTACTCCCCCCCAAAGGATCAAACATATCATCTCTGTCTTGTCTTGTCTACTTGTATATTTCTCAGATGAATGGGTAGATAAGCCTATTTTAGGCTTTCTATCCATCCTTTCCATAGAAGAAGGAAATTCAGTCATTTTTGACTATGGTCACTGTCTTGCAGATATCATACATGAAAACTATTTTATTCTCATGTATATGTTTATTTTCTTCCAGACAGACAAGTTTCCTTTTGCAGTCTAGAAACTCAGTGAGGAGGGCGAGCCTCAGTCTATAATCTTTTGGACTTCAATTATTAGAAATAATTCACAAGATTATAGGTTTAAAGACTTTATTGACTAGTTCATATATCCAACAACTTGTTTGCTAAGTAACCAAAAAATTCCCAAGATCAGTGAAGATATCCAAAAGGTGTTGCATCTTAGTGAGTAGGTGAAAAAATGTGATTGGTTTTTATAGCAAAATTATACATAGATTATGGTTTATGGTCCCGAGCTGCCACCCTATAAACTACTAAAATACCTTCCTATGAGGATATTTTCCTTAGAATACATTAGGAAAATAATCCACTCAGATAACATTCATTTTGTGGTAGCCAAGAAGAAGTCCCAGTTTAGAATCAAAACACATATAGGGCCATTTATCTGTAATAGTAGAGTAGTGGGAGGGGAAGCAGACCTCCTTCTTAAACAGGTGAATTTTCCCCTCAAATTCACATGGTCTTATGACCCCTTTGGGGTAATTTCTAAGCTAAGGGTGGAGCAGAAGACAACCCCTTATGTACATATCCAAAGACCATGAGCAATATATGAATCAAGAGGATAGGTTAGAGAACACATTCCAAGAGGCCACGGAGCAGGTATTGTCCAAAACTACTTTAGAGACTCCTATCCCTAGAGAGAAAATTGAGAAAAGGAAAAGAGAAGATTTTTCTTCTCCAGTAACAGAAATCTCAGCAAAGGAATTCAAGATTTAAACAAAGAAAACAAGGACAAGCTCTGCGGTAGATTTCACACCAGGGGAGGAAACACATGGTACTATTGTACTCTCTGACCTTCATACTTTATAGTTTCGTAGTAGTACCATTGATTCTCCATCATCCTCAACCACTAAAGAGAATCCAGCTACAACCCCTCATAGAATAGGTTCATTCGCAGACATAGGAAACTAGACATATTTCAAAGGTACAAAGAAATCAAATAGAGGAATGAAGCTCTCCATGAAAATATTTATACTAGATTTAGGAAAAGGTCTTCCTCAATTCAACATAGGCTCATTTTAGCCTATGATACAGAGAAAGGGAGAATGCACATGGAATTCTTTCAAGCTCGAGTACCTCAACCTAAATCAGCAGCTCATTTCAAGCAGACCACCTTTGAATTTGAGGCAAAAGATGTCCATCCTTTGAACCAGATGGACATGCACAAGAAACTAGGAGAGATGGTGTATTCAAATTTCATACAGACTTCCTTTACTGCTTCTAAGCTGCAACTATCTTTGAACAATGTTCAATCACAACTCAAACTGGAAAAAATTTCCTCTATGGCCAAAGATAATAGAATAAAATATTTAGAGGAGATGGTGATTAAAGCAGGTTTTGATCTAAGTAATTCAAAGGCCATAGAAGAGATCATTAAGAAGAAAAATTCTTATATAGCATCCCTGAGAAAGCAATTGAAGGTCCCTTCCATTGAAGATCCTTAGGTAAAGGAATTAGGAGAGGCAAAGATACAAAAAGAAGAAATTTGGAAGCTACTTGTGGAACAGAGTACATATATTAAAGAGATGGAGGCAGAAATGGACAAACTCATCAAGGATAAAGAGAAGAATTCTCATCTCGCTATGGTACCTCTTGATGCAGTGCCTATTGCATCAATACTTCAAACATGAATTTCTACATCAACCAAAATAATAGGAGCATCCACCCCTAAAACACCCTCTACTTCAACTACAGATGATTCTATCAAAATGTCCCAATCAATGGAAAATATGTCGATACAAGGAATGTAAAGGCCCTATAGGAACAGAACACCAGATATGAAAATTCTCTCCTAACATAGCTATAGAAATCCCAAAGGTTTACCCAAAGAATGCAATAGATAGAAAAGGAATCTTCCATGTGTAATACCATATCCTAGGTGATGCAGGAGCATCCTGCTCAGAAAAACCATTTCATTTTAGTAAGCATAGGGTCTTGTGTTTCAAGGGACCCGATTCCCTAAAGAGTGATTAATTATTTATTTTCCTATGTTTTTATGAGGGTTGTATAATAGTGAGGATATTGTAATGAAATCTTCTCATTAAGAGAGATTTCCATAATAGTGTGTGATTTAGAGGAACTAGAAGTTAGTTTGATGATTTTAGGGATTAGATTAGGATATTCAGGATTCAGGTGAAATTATTCAGGATTTGAACTAAAATTGGTTAACAAAATCCTTTTCTGTATAATTTGTAAGCCTCGAAGGCCAAAAGGAGGGAGTTAGTGAGAGAGTAAGCATAGAGGAGGGTTGAATTGTGAGCCAACATGCTAGAGAATTATATATTACAGAGCAACGGAACACATAAAATATTTCAGAAATATAAACATAGAAAATGCATAAAACAAGAGAGACATAGATATACGTGGTTCACCCAGTTTGGGCTACGTCAAAGGCAGTCCTTCTTTTTATATTATCCATCAAATTGAAGAGATAAAACTTACAGCAGATCTATTGTAATTCCCTCTTCGCTCTCAATCTCCTCTCTCTTCCTCACTCAGAATACAGATATGCATAGACGCAATACAATTCCCTCATATATAGCGAGGGGTTGCCTTCTAGGGAAAAAACCCTAAATTAAACATAACTTCTACCATTAGATCTCTGCCTAATGAACAACCTAGATTAACTATGAAATTACAACATTTTATGAGGCAATTTTACATCTATTCTTAGCTTCGGGGGCATTGCCCCCGATCCCCCCACCAGGGGGGGGCTCCCGAAGGTTGCAGGCCCCCCCCCCCCCCCAACGGACCCCCCCTGTAGTGAATATTTTACATGCGGCGATACCTTGAATACAAAAGATAATCAGGCTCCACACCCAACAATCTCCCACTTGGAGACTGATTATAGAAACTCCACCACTGCTCCATTTTCTAGACAATGAATCCACTTTGGACTTGGTTGTTTCTCATCTTCTTCATCATACTTGAAGACCAATTGAAACTAGTCAAATTCTCAATTTCTCCCTAGTTACAAATTTTGTTAACATATTTGCAGGATTCTGGCTAGTGTGCATCTTTTCCAGCTTCAACTATCCATCTTCCAATGCTGACCATATGAAATGGTACTTGAGCTGTATATGTTTAGTCTTGGAATGAAATGCAAAGTTCTTTGCAAGATCTATGGCACTCTGGCTATCACTGTATAACTTGCCCAACTCCTGCTTCTTACCCAATTCATCCAGAAACCTTTGTAACTAAATCATTTCTTTACTAGCCTCTATAGCAACAACGTACTCTGATTCTGTTGTTGAGAGTGCAACAACACTTTGCAGTTTTGACACCCAACTAACACTTGTTCCACCTATAGTAAACACATGCCCTGTTGTGCTTCTCCTGTTATCTCTATCACCCGCCATATCTGCATCAACATATCCCTGTAGATCAATGTTTGAACCACCAAAGCATAATGCTTGATTTGTGGTACCTCTCAAATACCTTTGAATCCACTTCACCACCATCCAATGTTCTTTTCCTGGATAGTTCATGTACCTGCTTACAACTCCCACTGCATGTGCGATATCAGGCCTTGTGTAGACCATTGCATACATTAAGCTTCCAACAGCTGATGCATATGGAACTTTAGACATATGAGCCATTTCTTCTTGAGTCTTGGGACACTCCTTCTTACTCAATTTGAAATGGCTAGCCAAACATATACTAACTGGTTTTGCATTTTTCATATTAAACCTTTTCAACACCTTTTCTATGTACTCACTTTGAGACAATGTTAATTTGTGATTCTTCCTATATCTAGTTATTCTCATACCAAGGATTTGTTTTGCAGCACCCAAATCCTTCATTGCAAATGAGTTTTCTAATTTGATTTTGAGCGCATTTATTTCCTGCATGCTAGAACTTGCAACATGCATGTCATCTACATACAACAACAATAAAATATAGCTGCCATCATTTTGCCTTTTGAGATAAACAAAATGATTAGAGTGACATCTAGTATAACCTTGTTCAGACATAAACCTGTCAAATTTTAGACACCACTGCCTTGAAGCCTATTTTAAGCCATACAAGCTCTTCTTCAACCTACACATTAGTTCCTCCTTCACTTTTACCTCATATCCTTGTGGCTGCTGCATATATATCTCTTCGTCCAAATCCCCATGGAGAAAGGCTATCTTTACATCTAACTGCTGAGGATGCAAATCTTCAGCTGCTACAAGACTTAAAATAGTTCTGATTGAAGTCATTTTAACAATAGGAGAAAATAGCTCATCAAAGTATATACACTTTTTCTATGCAAACCCTTTCACCACAAGTCTAGCTTTATACCTTTTTCTACCTCCATCTTCTTCCTTCAACTTGTAAACACATTTAGTCTGCAATGTTGTTTTACCTGCAGGCAACCTGACTATGTCCCAAATCTAGTTATGTGCTAAGAAGTCCATCTCTTCTTTCATGGCATGCTTCCACTTCTTCCTGGTTTCTACCTGCACTACTTCTTCATAACATTGTGGTTCACCAGAATCAGTCAACAATACATAATATAATGAAGGAGAGTATCATTCAAGGGTCTACTTATCCTAGTAGATCTTCTAACACCACTTTCAGGTGTTTGAGGTACTTGTTGCTGTTGTGGTTGTTGATCATTATGATTTTCAGGCACCATCACTTTTCATGTGATCTCGTCAAGCACTGTGTATTCTCGGTTTTCTTTTTCCCGTTTCTTTTCCTGCAACTAATCCTTATACAAAACCTTTTCATTGAATATGACATCTCTGCTCCTAATGATTTTGTGTTTTTCATAATCATAAAAGCGATAACCAAAATCATTAACACCATATCCAATAAAGATACATTTCTTTGATTTTGCCTCAAGCTTTGTTCTATTTTCTTTGTTAATGTGGAAAAAGGCTTCACAACCAAAAGTCTTTAAAAAAGAGTAGTTTACCTTTTTACCTGTCCATGCCTCCTCTGGAATACCACCATCCAAGGAACTTGAATTCCCTCTGTTTATTAGATAAACAATAGTATCTACAACATCTGTCCAAAATTGTAAAGGTAATCCTGCATGCAATCTCATGCACCTTGCATGCTCCATGATTGTCCTGTTCATCCTTTCTGACACACCATTTTCTTGTGGTGTTCGTGGAACTATCTTCTCTCTACGAATTCCATTCTCTGAATAGTACCTATCAAACTCTTTGTTTCAATATTCACCTCCATTGTTTGATCTGAGACACTTCAACCTTTTTCCTGTCTCATTTTCAACCAAAGCTTTTCATTTCTTGAAAGTATCAAATACATCAGATTTATTTCGAATACAATAAATCCAGGTTTTTCTAGTTGCATCATCAATAAAAGTAACATAATAATGAGAGCCACCAAGAGATGATACTTGAGCAGGTCCCCATACATCTATATGCACAAGCTCTAATTTTTCACTCTTCTTTTCTTTCCCAACTCTAAGGATTCTGACTCTCTTCAGTTTTCCATAAACAAAATTCTCACAGAATTTTAAATCAACATGCTTCAAACCTAGCAACAAATTTCTTGAGTGAAGAATCTGCATCCCCTTCTCACTCATGTGCTCGAGCCTATGATGCCACAATGTCGTATCTTCTCCTGTAGAGGTTAAAGCATTAACAGAATTAGAAATACCATTGCATAAATACAATGTACCTACCTTTCCTCATTTTGCTATTACCAAGGATCCTTTAGTGACCTTCCAGGTTTTATCTGTGAAAGTAGTTATGCAACCTTCACCTCCCAACTGCCCTATTGAAATCAAATTTTTCTTCAGATCTGGAACATGCCTTACCTCCTTCAATAGCCACTGATTTCCATTTTCCTATTTTATGAAAACTGTACCCATTCCAATGATTTTACAGGGTTTATCATCACCCAATTGAACCTATCCAAAATCTCCTTGAACATAATAATAAAAATGTTTCCTATCAAGTGTGGCATGGAATGAGGCCCCTGAATCTACCACCCAGGCATCAATAATATTTTCTAATGAAAGAATCAAAGCATCTTGCAACACATCACCTGTTACATTCGCATCATGATTATTTTCATGTTGTGTGTCTCCTTCTTTTTCCTTTCGAGACTTGCAGTCTTTCTTCAGGTGTCATTTCCTCCCGCATTTCCAGCACACTATCCCCGATCTAGACTTGGATCTGTCTTTTCTTGACTTACTGTGATATCTAGAGCTCTTTCCTCTTTCCATTTTTCTTCCCCTAGGCTCTATAGTCAAAGTATTACCTAATGTCTCACCATAGCTTTTTCATCGCATTTCCTTGCTAAGGATTGCACCGACAACATCATCAAACTTTAAAGTACTAGATCCATAACTAAACCATTCCAACTTTCTGGCAATGAGCACAAAAATATTAGAGCCCTAACTACATCATCAAAAGTTACCCCTACAGAACTT
This sequence comes from Pinus tabuliformis, assembly GCA_031772625.1. Classification (NCBI taxonomy): domain Eukaryota; kingdom Viridiplantae; phylum Streptophyta; class Pinopsida; order Pinales; family Pinaceae; genus Pinus; species Pinus tabuliformis. The sequence goes on from CM062812.1 coordinate 862,344,070, forward strand.
AACTGACTGGTAACTGTATTAAACTCATTTAAATGATCAGCAACAGATCCACCTTCTGACATCTTCATATTAAATAAATGCTTCATAAGAGATACCTTATTTGAGGATGAGGGTTTTTCATATAGTTTGGCCAATGTCGACATTAAACCCTATGTTGTCATTTCCTTTGAAATACTAAACGCTACCAATGCCGCTAGGCACAACCGTATTTTTCCAAGTGCTTTTTTGTCAAGAATATCCCATTCTGTGTTTGTCATACTCGTCGGCTTATTTGTATTTCTTCTCAATGGTTGGTACAGATCTCTTTAGTACAAATAATCTTCCATCTACATATTCCACAGTTGGTAGTTTTGGCCATTAAATTTTTCGACCCTAAACCTACCATCTTCCACCATTGCTCCCACTCAAACGAGGAACCCTTCTCTCTTGCGAGTTTATCAGCCAAAAAGACCTTCGGCTTTGATACCAGTTGTTAGAGAATTATATATTACGAAGCAATGGAACACATAAAATATTGCATAAATATAAACACAGAAAACGCATAAAACAAGAGAGACATAGATATATGTGGTTCACCCATTTTACACTACATCCATGGTGAAACAACCAGTCCTTCTTTCTATATTATCCAGCAAACTGAAGAGATACAACCTATAATAAATCCGTTGTAATTCCCTCTTCACTCTCAATCTCCTCTCTCTTCCTCACTCAGAATATAGATATGCATAGACGCAATACAATTCCCTCATATATAGTGAGGGGTTGCCTTCTAAGGCAAAAAACCCTAAATTAAACATAACTTCTACCATCAGATCTCTACCTAATGAATGGCCTAGATTGACTATGAAATTACAACATTTTACAAGGCAATTTCACATCTATTCTTAGCTTCAGGGGCGCTGCCCCTAATCCCCCCGCTAGGGGGGGGCTCCCAAAGGTCACAGCTGCCCTCCCCCCCCCCCCCATGGACCCCCCTGCAGCGAATATTTTACAGGTGGCATTGCTACCCCATTATGAACTAGGGTCCAATGCAGCAATACCTTTGAATACAGAAGATAATCAGGCTCCACACCGAACAATCTCCCACTTGGAGACTGATTATAGCAACTCCACCGCGGCTTCATTTTCTAGACAATGACTCCACTTTGGACCTGGTTATTTCTCATCTTCTTCATCATACTTGAAGACTAATTGAAACTAAGCAAATACTCAGTTTCTCCCTGGTTAGAACTTTTGTTAACATATCTATAGGATTCTGGCTAGTGTGTATCTTTTCCAGCTTCAACTGTCCATCTTCCAATGCTGACCGTATAAAATGGTACTTGAGTTGTATATGTTTAGTCATCGAATGAAATGTAGAGTTCTTTGCAAGATGTATGGCACTCTGGCTGTCACTATATAACTTGCCCAACTCCCGCTTCTTACCCAATTCATCCAAAAACCTTTGTAACCAAATCATTTCTTTACTAGCCTCTGTAGCAGCAACATACTCTACTTATGTTGTTGAGAGTGCAACAACACTTTACAGTTTTGAGACCCAACTGACATCTGTTCCACTTGCAATAAAAACATACCGTGTTGTGCTTCTCCTGTTATCTCTATCACCCGTCATATCTGCATCAACATATCCCTGTAGAGCAATGTTTGAACAACCAAAGCATAATGCTTGATTTGTGGTATCTCTCAAATACCTGAGAATCCACTTCACTGCCATCCAATGTTCTTTTCCTATATTGTTCATGTACCTGCTTACAACTCCCACTGCATGTGCAATATCAGGCCTTGTGTAGACCATTGCATACATTAAGCTTCCAACAGCTGATGCATATGGAACTTTAGACATATGAGCCATTTCTTCCTGAGCCTTGGGATACTCCTCCTTACTCAATTTGAAATGGCCAGCCAAAGGTATACTAATTGGTTTTGAATTTTGCATATTAAACCTTTTCAACACCCTTTCTATGTACTTACTTTGAGACAATGTTAATTTGTGATTCTTCCTATCTCTATTTATTCTAATACCAAGGATTTGTTTCGCAGCACCCAAATCCTTCATTGCAAATGAGTTTGGTAATTTTATTTTGAGCACATTTGTTTCCTGCATGTTAGAACCTGCAACAAGCATGTCATCTACATACAATAACAATGAAATATAGCTGCCATCATTTTGACTTTTGAGATAAACACAATGATTAAAGTGACATCTAGTATAACCTTGTTCAGACATAAACCTGTGAAATTTTAGGTACCACTACCTTGGAGCATGTTTTAAGCCATACAAGCTCTTCTTCAACCTGCACACTAGTTTCTCCTCCACTTTTACCTCATATCCTTGTGGTTGCTGCATATATATCTCTTCCTCCAAATCCCCATGGAGAAAGGTTGTCTTTACATCTAACTGCTCAAGATGGAAATATCCAACTGCTACTAGACTTAAAATAGTTCTGATTGAAGTCATTTTAACAACAGGAGAAAATATCTCAACAAAGTCTATCCCCTTTTTCTGTGCAAACCCTTTCACCACAAGTCTAGCTTTATACCTTTTTCTACCTCCATCTTCTTCCTTCAACTTGTAAACTGATTTATTCTTCAATGTTGTTTTACCTGCAGGCAACCTGATTAAGTTCCAAGTCTGGTTATGTGCTAAGGAGTCCATCTCTTCTTTCATGGCTTGCTCCCACTTCTTACTGGTTTCTACCTACATTGCTTCTTCATAACATTCTGGTTGACCAGAACCAGTCAACAATACATAATATAATGAAGGAGAGTCTCATTCAGGGGGTCTACCTATCCTGGTAGATCTTCTAACACCAAGTTCAGGGGTTTGAGGTACTTGTTGTTGTTGTGGTTGTTGTTCTAGTTGTTGATCATTATGATTTTCAGGCACCATCACTTTTCCTCTGATCTCGTCAAGCACTGTGTATTCTCTGTTTTCTTTTTCCTATTTCTTTTCCTGTAGCTGATCCTTATACAAAACCTTTTCATTGAATATGACATCTTTGCTCCTAATGATTTTGTGTTTTTCATAATCATAACAACAATAACCAAAATCATTAACACCATATCCAATAAAGGTACATTTCTTTGATTTTTCCTCAAGCTTTGTTCTATTTTCTTTATTAAAGTGGACAAAGGCTTGACAACCAAAAGTCTTTAAAAAGAGTAGTTTACCTTTTTACTTGTCCACGCCTCCTCTGGAATACCACCATCCAAGGAACTTGAAGGCCCTCTGTTTATTAGATAAATAACAGTATCTACAACACCTGCCCAAAATTGTAAAGGTAATCCTGCATGCAATTTCATGCACCTTGCACGCTCCATGATTGTCCTTTTCATTCTTTTTGACACACCATTTTCTTGTGGTGTTCCTGGAACTGTCTTCTCTCTATGAATTCCATTCTCTGAATAGTACTTATCAAACTCTTTGCTGCAATTTTAACCTCCACTGTCTGATCTGAGACACGTCAACCTTTTTCCTGTCTCATTTTCAACCAAGGCTTTCAATTTCTTGAAAGTATCAAATACATCAGATTTATTTCGAATACAATAAATCTAGGTTTTTCTGGTTGCATCATCAATAAAAGTAACATAATAATGAGAGCCACCAAGAGATGATACCTGAGCAGGTCCCCATACATCTGTATGCACAAGCTCTAATTTTTCGCTCTTCTTTTCTTTCCCAACACTAAGGAATCTGACTCTCTTCAGTTTTCCATAGACACAATTCTTACATAATTTTAAATCAATATGATTCAAACCTGGCAACAAATTTCTTCAGTGAAGAATTTGCATCCCCTTCTCACTCATGTGCCCGAGCCTATGATGCCACGATGTCGTATCTTCTCCTGTAAAGGTTAAAGCATTAACAAAATTAGAAATACCACTGCATAAATACAATGTACGAACCTTTCCTCCTTTCGCTATTACCAGGGATCCTTTAGTGACCTTCCAGGTTTTATCTGTGAAAGTAGTTACGCAACCTTCACCTCCTAACTGCCCTGTTGAAATCATATTTTTCTTCAGATTTGGAACATGCCTTACCTCCTTCAATAGCCACTGATTTCCATTTTGATATTTTATGAAAATTGTACCCATTCCAATGATTTTACAGGGTTTATCATCACCCAATCGAACCTGTCCAAAATCTCCTTGAACATAATCATAAAAATGTTTCCTATCAAGTGTGGCATGGAATGAGGCCCCTGAATCTACCACCCAGGCATCAATAATATTTTTTAATGAAAGAATCAAAGTATCTTGCAACACATCACCTGTTACGTTCACTTCATGATTATTTTCTTGCTGCGCGTCTCCTTCTTTTCCATTTCGAGACTTGCAGTCTCTCTTCAGGTGTCCTTTATTCCCACATTTCCAACACACTATCCCTGATCTGGACTTGGATCTACCATTTCTTGACTTACTGCGATATCCAGGGCTCTTTCCTTTTTCCACTTTTCTTACCCTAGTCTCTGCAGTTAAAGCATTACCTGATGTCTCACGGGAGCTTTTTTGTCAGATTTCCTCGCTAAGGATTGCATCGACAACATCATCAAACTTTAAAGTACTAGATCTAGAGACAGAGTTACTAATGGCCATAACTAAACCATTCCAACTTTCTGGCAATGAGCACAGAAATAACAGAGCCCTAACTTCATCATCAAAAGTTACCCTTGCAGAAATTAACTGACTGGTAATTGTATTAAACTCATTTAAATGATCAGCAATAGATCCACCTTCTGACATCTTCATATTAAATAAATGCTTCATAAGAAATGTCTTATTTGAGGCCGAGGCTTTTTCACATAGTTTGGCCTATGTCGACCCTAAACAGTCTGTTGTCATTTCCTTTGAAATATTAAACGTTACCAACGCCACTAGGCATAGCCGTATTTTTCCAAGTGCTTTTCTGTCAAGAATATCCCATTCTGTGTCTGTCATACTCGTCGGCTTCTTTGTCTTTCCACTCAATGGTTGGTACATATCTCTCTAGTACAAATAATTTTCCATCTGCATATTCCACAACTGGTAGTTTTGGCCATTAAATATTTCGACCCTAGACCTACCATCTTCTGCCATTGCTCCCACTCGAACCAGGAACCCTTCTCTCCTGTGAGTTTATCAGCCAAAAAGACCTACGGCTTTGATACCAGTTGTTAGAGAATTATATATTACATAGTAATGGAGCACATAAAATATTGCAAAAATATAAACACGGAAAACGCATAAAACAAGAGAGACACAGATATATGTGGTTCACCTAGTTTGGGCTACGTCCATGGAGAAACAGCCAGTCCTTCTTTTTATATTATCCAACAAACTGAAGAGATACAACCTATATCAGATACATTGTAATTCCCTCTTCGCTCTCAATATCCTCTCTCTTCCTCACTTAGAATACAGATATGCATAAACGCAATACAATTCCCTCAAATATAGCGAGGGGTCACCTTCTAGGGCATAAAACCCTGAATTAAACATAAATTGTACCATCAGATCTCCACCTAATGAACGACCCATATTGACTACGAAATTACAACATTTTACAAGGCAATTTTACATCTATTCTTAGCTTTGGGGGTGCTGCCCCTGGCGGGGGGGGCTCCCAAAAGTTGCAACCACCCCCCTATAACGAATATTTTATGGGAGTGATTTCCGCCCCATTACACACTCGGGTCCAATTATCTTATACCTTTGAATACAGAAGATAATCAGGCTCCACACCCAACAATACATGCATTGGAATGAGAAAGGCTGACTGAGTGTAAATCAGGCCATTGAGTTTATACAGAATTTAATTAGCAAATAGCAGTTTCATATCTTCTGAGTCAATATTGGTTGAGGGTCTATATATGATCTATGTGTATGCTTGGTTATTCGAAGGATTTATTTGTGTATTTTTGAATAAGGAGGAAATCCTATAATGACTGTGCGTATATATCGCAACATTTGAGACAATTCTTGAATATGGTTCTATAACAGTCGACATGTGGGGTTTGACATATAAATGAATATGTATGCAACAATGATAATGGTGGAGAATCAATTGAGAGATTATTGGGTTTGGTTAAGGAATAACATGAACTTGATTCTGTAAGAAGGGTTATTCAAGATCGATGTGATTCCGTTGGAAGGAGTTCAAAAACTAATAGCGGAGTGGATTTAAAGATCCGTATCCACTAGTTGCATGGCAGGATAAAGGAATCAGAGAAGTCTTGGCACACTGGTTCTAAGCGGAGAAAGGAGTTGGCAGAGTTGAACTTGGTAACAAGTCAATCTGGAGGGGAGAAGGAAACTTAATGGAAGTGCCAAGTTCAATGGAAGAGTAGAACCTCGGTGAAGTGAAATTGCGATTAAGTGGATTTCAGAGTAAGTGAAATCTTGAGCAGTGGAATGGTGAGTTGGTGATGGAATTGGGTGACAGCAACTGTGGGGGTTAAAATTGTATGGATTAGCTAGATGATGGCTGAAGTCCCATGCTAAATCCTAGTTGTTAATCTCCTTTTCAAACACTTACGTCACAGTTAACTGCGGGGCTAAGCAGCGCGATAATCCACGTGCTACTTGAAGGGCTGCAGAACGTAGGATTTGATGGATTCCATTATCCAACAGATATGGGTTTTTAAGTTGATCAGACGATAGTCTTAAACTTGGACCCGAACATTTATAGATCGAGGACTAATAATTCTTATCAGCTCCACAAGGTCGGGTGAGCGTCGCGTAAGTGGTCCGTGCGATATCACTGTTGACCGTTAGATCCAGCATGCATTAATCAATAGTGGAGGACCACAATTAGGATGACATCGAAATATTTTAGGAATGAATGAACCTTGGCCTTAAGAGGTTTGCGATGTGTGATATGAATCACATCGCAATATTCCAAGAGTGAATGAACCCTGGCCTTAAGCGATTTGCGAAGTGTGATATCAAATGGCAGAGGATTGGCGATTGGGTTTGTTGATCGGGTCATATCATCAATTGTTGGATTAAAAGCACAATCAAATGTTGGAGATTGAAGTCGATAAGGCTTGGGACTGAGCGGACCCGAGAAGTTGTGAATGCGGGTTTATTTTAATTGGGGTCCGGTTGTGTTTATCGCATGCGAGAAGAGGAGTCTGAGGAATTCGATGAAGGGTCACATGTTGGTGTTATCTGCGATACTACGATGGACTGCTGTGAAGGAGATTTCAGTTAGAGGAATGAATCAATTGCACAATTGAAAAATAAACCAATTGTTGTGGTTTAATAACCCACACATTCGGGGATGTGTTAAGTTGCAGCTTTGTTGCATCACCAAGTTAGGGAGAACATTTGGAAAAGGATAAATGAAGCCATGATAAAAATATAGCCATCTATATAGATCATATTTGATCAGAAGGAATTAATTGAGAAATCTAATGAAGCTATTGAACAAATTAGAGAGTAGCTGGGTGATAAACCAAGTGAAGATACAAAGCTCATTAAGTTCCTCAATTCCAAAAACAAGCAAGAGCTCGAAGAACTAGAGATTAAGGATAGGACTAAGACCATACTAGAGGTAAAAAGGGTGTTGACCAAAAGAAATTTGATCAGGCCACTGGAAGAAAAATGTCAAGTTCTAGACATAGGTGTACAAAGGTTCTTCGGAAAATTGGAAGTCCTCTACAAAATGGGACTTCCCAATTTACTAGTGATAAATGACAAGCTCAACACATGGTTAGATTATAGCCAAAAATTGATGACCATTTCTAAAGACGGTACTAAGTTTGTAGGAGTGAAAGGAAACATAATAGGGAGAGAATTTTTAGGAGCATTGACATATGATTTAGAAATCCAGTATGAAATCAAACACATCTTTATTTCCAAACCAAATTTTGGAAAATATACTGAAGTGGATGAGGTCTACATGAAGTTACTCAATATGTCTATCCCTAGTGAAGAACGTTGGGATAAATTGTGCAAGTTACTGGAGTAAGAAGATGATTTTGTTTCCAACACAGGCACAACAACATAGTAGAAATTTGAGGGCCAAATGTTCATTGTTTCCAGAAATACAGTGCCAACACTTCAAGCAGTTTCAATTTTCTTAAATTATTGTAACAATTAGATAGATTCTGTTTAGAAATTCCTAAAATACATCCTAGTCAGTTTTGACAGGATATTTTGTAAATAAACTTATAAGTACTTCTCTTTCTGAAGTATGAAGCATTGATTTTTACATCCCAGAAAGATATTGTACTATTCCCATTGGATAGGTTGATTAGTAATAAAAAGGACATTCTTCACAGCATTCATTTGTTGGACTATTTGGTGAAGTGCTTCTCTCACTGTCTATGTGTTTATTTCTTCATTTCCATACTTATGTGTTCTTAAATCTGGATTATTTTACAGAAATTTGATGAATAGAATTTGTCGAAAGATACACTCTGATTCTGGCTGTGGATAATTTAAATATTTTCTTCTGATATAAAGTTCAAGAATTCTTAACTTCTCTTTAGCTTCAATTGAACCTATATCTTTTCTTCTATTACAATTCATTTAAATCTAAAATATCCAGTTAGTTGAGATACCTTACCCTATGAAACTCCTTTGAAAATCTAAGACAGATCCCTATTAAGTTTGTAGACTCCATAGCCCAATGGATGTTTCGGTCATTTAATTAACCAAATCAATTTCAAAATAAAACCCTGAACTCTCATAACTAGCCTAATATCTAAATACAACAAAGTTAAATCTGATAGAGGGATTCCTCTCTGCATTTAGGAAGGTTAGATCCTAAGCTCCAAAGTTGTTTCGTTGTTACGTCTATGTTTTCCTTCACAACCTTAGAAATTATTGAGTGCTAACAGGCAGGTCTCAAAACTTCTTATCTCGTAACAACCTAAGGGACAAAATTCCCTTTGAATATTATTATCTTCATGCTTCACTTCCACAAATCATAGAGACTTTACATTTTCACAAAAATTAAGTACCGAAACTTGACCCCAGGGGACCCTATCCCAATAGGCCCCCAACAAAATTTCATGACGCGTCCTCGAGTCACTCAGTTGGAACTTCTATCATCGCTTGGAGTTCATGGAACTTCAACTTCAAAACCTCTAGATCAGTTGTTCCCTTCGTAGAAGCATGCTACACTTCCTCGACCAATTTTTTGGTAGTTGGGCTGTCCACCGCAAGGCCCATGGTCCTCTAAGTCTATGGCATGTTCTTAAGTTTACTCTAGACTGAGAGAGTCAACTGGTTGGCCTCCTCTATCCACGGCTTTGTTTGGGAAGCAAGAATTTCTTCCTTGCTGCACAACTCATTAATATCATTTTGCAGCAGTTTTCTTTCTTGAAACCTTGTGAACCGTTGTAGTGGCGCTATTGTTTGCACAGTCGATCAGATCTCATCGAACTACCTTTGTTTATCCCTGATGTCTGTGCCAATCTTCTGTAGTGTTGAGTCCTCCTGAATTGAAGTACATAACTCCATGGCCTGCTCAAACATCTTGGTGCATCCCTTGACTACATTTTCTAAATTGGTCATGCCCTCTTTGATAGCAGCTTCGTGCTGCTCTCAGACCACTGGAGGAGTTTTAGGCTGCAGATTCAATTGCAGCTCAGATATCTGTAACTGTAATTCAAATGAAACTCATCCGATTTCTTCCTTTGACTCTTTTACTGCCACAACCATCTTTTGTATCTTCTCTATGGAAGCTGCTTTAGCTGAAATGTTGAGCTCCGACAAGTCATTACAAACCTGTGTAATGGCTACCTCTAATTGTTGACTACACGTGATTTTGTCATTCTCCTTGAGTGCTTGCACATTTTCTGCAAATATCTGTTGGTTGTTTGTTTTCACTTCACTAATAACTTATAGTGCACACTTCTCCCTAATCCAAAACTCATTGGAGACCCTATGGTGAAGCTTATGTAGGGTTTGGATAGGGAGTGCTGCAAGGTTTAGGCCCATATTCTTAATTTGCAGGAGTTTTCTTGGTGCTTCTTCTATCACAGCACATAGAGCTCCAAATGGTAGTTGAACTATACAGAGATCCAAAGTCTTGTCCATATCCAGAACTGATGCGCTCGCTTGTGCCGGCTCACTTGCACCTGGCTCGCTTATCCCATGCCTGCCTAAACTCAACCTCTTTGGACCTACAACTCACACAGGTCTTGTTGAATATTTCCCAGCGCCTGCTGGTACTATTCCTTGAAGTGGCCCCAAAGTTCTTAGGTCGTGTCATGAACCACATCATTGATTTCATCTAAGTCCCCTTTAGTGAGGACTAAAGGGGTCGCCCCAACTAAGCAGTCAGATTTTATTTCTTTCACAGCCCCGTAGATGTATGCTTCTGTCGCTTCTTGACCATGAAGGGGGTTCCTTGATTTGTACCCCCTCCTTCTTCCTCTTCTGTTTATTCTTAATACAATGTTTGCTGTGTATCAGACTCTTCAATGTTGATGGTGGTCTGTGACATTGTCATTGTGCGGGCTGCTTTTGCCTTGTCTACCACTCCCTTTTCTCTAGCAGTAGCCTCTTTTCACTGCGCAACTTTCAAGTGGGTGGCATCCTTCTAGGATTCCTTTTGTTTCTCTAATGTTTCTATCTACACAGTGCTATCCTCTGTAACCTTTCATGTACCTATGTCCGCAACTGCTGGGGCTAGCGATTTAGGTGGTCATTTTTCCACGATCTCTGCAACATCTTCCTCAACCACCAAGTAAGGAAACTTGTACCATGTCTTCCTGGGATCCCTCTTTGTGCGAACATGGAACTTGTGGAAGTCCTCTTTGGAATCAGTGAGGGGCTCGTATTGGGAATACAATGTGGGTGACAACCTCGGCCTCTGGCTAATCAATGTCCGCAGATCCATTTCAAACAGGACCCAAAATATTTTTGCCTCAGTGACTTGCATAGGGTACTTGGTAGCCCATAGCAGAGTGAACTTTACTGCCTCTGACAGGTCCATCTCTTGCTAAGGAAATTGACTGTCCTTGGGTGTTTGCCACACCACCAACTAAATCAACAATAGTAACCAGGGATAATGAAATGCCTTGCCCTCCTCTTGGGTCTCCCGACAGTTCTCCAAAAATTTGTTTCACAAGTACTGAGCCTTATTATACTAGACTCCCTTGGTGCACTATGCAGCCAAAGAGATGAATCTGCATGGAACTTACGCATGATTTTGCATGCCAATATCTACGCAAAAAACTGCACCAAAGGGCCTGTGATAGAGTGGATAGAATATTCGTGCGACTTATTTATGAGGCCAAAATTGATCTTCATCTAGTCTGTGAGTTTCTTCTCTTGTGTTTTTCCTCCAAATTCCTTTGCTGGATCCATGCCTTGGTATGGAAGCAAGGTGATCTGGTGGATCAACATGTTCGTGATTGGGATAGGTTCTCCCAGCCAAAGACACCCATCGTGCACTAATGTGAGAAATTTTTGCACACACACGATGTTGATGTTGGTGTGCCTGAAATGCGGCACCCAGAGCATGTTCAGGAGCCTCGTGGACCCAACGCCAGTGACTCACTTCATTGGCTCCAACAGTGTAACCACCAATGCGTCATAATATACCTTGGACAGGTATTTGGTTGGCACCAACTGAGGGAACTTCTCATGATCCCCTAAGTCATAGTCCTCCATTTTTAGGTTCAGTATGCGGGAAAGCAATGTGCCCTCAAACACCACCTTGTTTCGAAATAGTGGTGTAGTGACCACAAATTTTGCATTGTCGGGGTATTTAGGTACTTTAGCTATGGCCTTGCACAGTGGGATATACTTTGGTAGCTGAGTCATCAGCTCATGCTCCTCAGCATAAATCTCCTCGATGCCTTCACACAATTCTTCTTCACTCAAATCCCTTAGCTTGGTTGGTTGTTGTGACAGACCCATCTTCCCTTTTTGGTAGACTTCCATGAGATTTTTCAGCATGACTGCCTCATCGAGACCTGCTGAGGTTTCGTCTTCCTCCTATCGGTCACCTTGGATGAAAAAGGTTGTGATACAAAAGGATTAGGTCAGGGAGACGTAGGTGCCGTAGTAAAAAATCCTATAGTGACAGATGACTTTACTTTCATCTTAGGGGGAGTTGCAGTCATATTGGCCACAAAATGTTCTCAAAGAAAGTCATGTACGTTAGCCAACCCTAGTCGTGAGAAGAGTTCCTCACAATCTAGCTCGGACATGCAGTTCAACTCTTGGCACAAAGCAAGGCGAAACAACTCAATATCAACTCTCATGAAGCAAAGTGTTCGAATGCTAGGTAGTAGGCGATATTTATAAATGATTTTGAATTTGAATCCAACCGTTCCCTCCATTTTTTGATCATTAATGCAGCTTTGGTGGTAGATTTCCAATGATATGCAACATAAACGCATCTTCCCCACTCCTTTCAACAGAATTTTTTCCATCCAATCATCTAAAGTGCTTCCAATGGTCATATGTTGGCTAGGCCGCAAGACACCCATCCTCATGGTGCAACTCCCCTCTACATCTTACTTCCATCCATCGCGCATCCCTCTTGCTTTGACATTCCCACTCTTGGTCAGTGTACTTTATAGTGTCGTAATTCCTTGTAGCTGCCTAGAGTAGTAAGACTATCTCACCATCATATAGTCATTGCATAGGGGCATGATCACCCTTGTATAGATTAAATCGACTACCATTGACTTTTACGAGAAACAATTCCCCGTCTAGGTTCATGAGTTGAATGACACCACCATTTGTAATGTCTTTGATGACATAAGGTCCTAGGTAATGCATTTGAAACTTCCTTGGGAATTTTGTAAATTCACTGTCATATAGAAATACCATATTGTTAATTTGGAATGTGTGCTACTCGGTATGGTGATCATGCCATGCATTTTCGTGATCCTTTTGCACTTATTGATGAAATCCTTTGATAAAACAATCTTCCTCTAATTCGACCGGTTGTGCGAGATGCTTCTCCATAGTATCACGATCAGCCCTATCTATCAATGCTGCAATCCATAGGCCTTGTATAATGTATTCCATGGGCATTACAACCTCCAGCCCATATACCAGTTGAAAAGGGGTTTTGCCTGTCAGCATTTTACAAGTGGTCCTATATCCCCAAAGGACTGTTGGTATGTGCACATCCTAGTCATTTCGCTTCGCGTTGCAAATCTTGGTCAAGGAGCTCTCCAAGATTTTGTTGAAGGCTTCTACCATACCATTAGCTTGAGGGTGATATGGTGTACTTTTCTGATGATATATCTGGAATTCCTCAAGCATCGCAATGATTGTTTCATTTAGGAAGTGCGTGCCCCTATCACTCGTCAAGATCTTAGGGCAATCAAACCTGGACAAGATAAACTCAAAGATGAACTTTGCAGTGGTAGCTGTGTGACATTATTTTACTGGTTGTGCCTCTACCCATTGTGCCGAGTATTCAGTTGCTATAATAATGTATCGCAGCTCAGTCCTTTTCCTTGGTGGTTGAATTGGACCCACAAAGTCGATCGCCCATTTATTGAACACCTACAAGGTTATTTACAGATTTAATGGCAACTCATCACTTCATGATGGTCTCCCCATCCTTTGACAAGCATCGCACACACTACAATACAACTATTAGTCCTTATGTACCATTAGCCACCAAAGTCTTGCGCAAAGGATCTTTTTCGCAGTCGCTCTGCCTGCATAATGTCCTCTCGCTACTCATGCATGTGCTTCTGCTAGAATGCTTGGTCGTTCATACTCTGGGACATACCTGCACAATATCTCATCTGAGCCCATTTTTTATAAGTGTCCAACGATCACAGAGAAGTCAGCCATTTGGACCACCAATTCCTTCTTATGTTGTTTCGAATATCCTTCCGCGTCTGTTCCTGTAGACAAAAATTGATTTATATCGGCAAAGTGATCATCTGCGACATGAACAATAAAGGGATGTGCATAAGGAAACACTTCTTCAAAACATGTAGGCTCATCACCAGTCTCAATTCTGGATAGGTGATCACGACTAGCATTCAGGTGTCTTGGCTTCACGATCACCTCAAAATCATGCTCTTGGAATAACAATAACCATCTATAAATATCCCCCCCCCCAACACAGGCTTATTAACTAGGTATTTTAGTATTTAATGGTCTGTATACATTTTGAAGCGTGCACCTAATAGATAGTTCCATAATTTCAGTAGCGCGTACACCATCGCTTGTCCTTAGTGCTCTGTAGTCGAGTAGTTATTCTCCTCATTTGACAATTTCCTACTTGCAAATTTTATAGGATGATCAATGTCTCCTTCACCTGGTTGGGTCAATACTACACCTAGCGCAACACAGGATGCATCCACATGAACATGAAACTCCTTTTTCCAATCACGGAACACCAGAATGGGCACAGTGGCCATTTTTTCCTTCAAAATGTTTAAATTTGTCTAGAAATCTTCGTCCCAGTAGAATTTTGTGTCCTTATTCAACAATTTTTCCGTCACCACAGTTATTTGTGCGTATGACTTGATAAGCTTCATATAATACACTGCATGGCCCAACATTGCACGCAACTACTTTACATTCTTCGGGATTCCAAGTTGACAATGAAAGCTATCTTGGCAAGGACTACCATCAAGCCATGCTTGCAAACCACATGACCCAGCAATATTCCATATAGTACATAGAAGATACACTTTTTCAGGTTAAGGGAAATCTAATATCTTTGATAGGTATCCAGCATGAGGTGCAGACTAGCAACATGGCACTTTACCAACCCAAACATGGTTCAATCATCAAAGTAGACTTCTAAAAATTTGTGGATAAATTCTTTAAAAGCTACAATTCCCACTTTGGAAAAGATTGCAAGGGAATTCTTCCGCCGAAAAGGCATTACCGTATATTTAAAACAACCCCATTCCATCACGAAGGTGGTCTTACTTTGACCCTCTGGAGCGATCTTGATTTAATAGTACGCTGAGAACCCATCAGTAAATGCGTAGGCTTCCTGCCCTCTAACATTCTCGAGCACTTCATATGTAAATTACGTAGTGAATGGATCATGGATGCATGCATCATTCAATTTTCTCAGATCTATGCATATCTGAATTTCATCCTGCTGCTTCTTTTCTTGTACTACCATGGGAATTACCTAGTCCGATTCCTCCACAAGTTCAATGATCCCAGCTTCCAGCATCTTATCCAACACTTTGCGCACCTATTCCTTATATTTTGGATTTAATCAGTAGGGGCACTACTTTACAGGCTTCACATCTAGCTTCAAGGTAATCTTCATCACACCCAAATCCCCTACTATCCCCTTTACATCAGAAAAATTGGCGGGAAAGAAGTCCTGATACTCACGCAATAGCTCTGCAACCTTATCAACTATATCTTCATCCCAATAGTCACCTATCTTAGTAAACATCAATTGCGCGTCTGATCTAATATTTACCTACTTAGTCTTTAAAGGCTCTGATATGACAAAGATTGTTACTTTGGGTCCCTCAACATCTTTCTCTCCTTTGGACTCAGGAATATTGATGTTTCTCGGGTCATCTTCTCCTTCTTCTATAGTAACATTATAACATTCTAGCACATGGCACAACCCAGTATTGCAATCTGGCTGAACCCATTCTACTGGTTCCTCAAGTATTTTAAAGATCACAACTTTGATTTCTTGGAGCACCTCATCAATACATTCAAAGCCATCTTCAAAGATGAATGTCAATAGGAAACTTTCCTTTAGGATATCTCATTCAAGCATTCCATGTCACAACTGAGTTTCTAGATACGAGTTCATTGGAATGGTATCCAAAGTGTGACAAAATATGTGAACCCATTCTTACTATGGTTCGTCTCCCCATGCTTTAGTCCATCGCTTCAAACGTTTGCATGGATCATCCTTTCTTGTGTTTTTCTCTATCATACGGGTATTAGCATACCCAAACCTCAACTTCATAATCTGCTTATATTCTTTCCAATTGGCAAAGTTGTTCTTATGCATACCACACCACCAAGCAGGCGTAGTGCCAAATCTAGCGCTTGGAACCGATGCTCTTCTAGCACATCCCTATCAATTTTTTCGAAAAACAAATTAACATCTTCTAAAATATCATAATAAGGTAAATTCCTTACCTCAATGGATATGCATCAGATTGGTTTCGTCGACATGTTACAACGCAGCGAAGAGAGTTTGTGTAATTGTTTATGCCAATGCTCAAGCTCTTCATCAGAATATGAAGTGAAGGAACTATTCCTATTCCAAGTGATCCATCCATTTTCCGTAGGGTTGATCTAGTCCTCATCACACACATTGATCTTATAAATCTTATCAAGATCATCTTCCTCATAATCGCAGACCAGTTCAGTATATCACGTACCTTCAGGTGGATCCAATGGAATAATGACTCAGAGCTCCTTTCTTTCGAATGTCATTCTACACTTTTTGAGATTAATAATTGTGTCCATATCAAGGCCCAATCAATTCCTATTAGGACAAGGTAAGGGTTACTGTCATCAACTATCTCAATCACTTAAAAATCAGCTGGGGCACTCGCTCCTTCAATATCCATCGTGACCCCATACAAGCACCCCATAGGAATGATATTTTGCTAGTTTGTGATGCGTAGCTAGATATGAGACCATTGTAGTGCATGCATCCTCATTCTTTCCCATGTTTTATCTGGTAGAACATTCGCATTAGATCTTAGATCAATAATTACCTGGTCCATATCATACTCCCCAATTTGCACAGTTAGTCGCATCTCGCGACCTCTTCGCTTCTTTCTTTTCCCCTTTTTGTGTACTACGTGTTGTTCTGAAGGAGCTTTAATCTTACCTGTACAATTATCAATCATCTCCTGTAGCCCTTATACTACCCTTCTATCCTGTAGAAGCTTCATACAAGTCTTCAAAAATGTGCTGACAATGAAGGGTCTATGTTTTGTGCGCTATTGTTTCCTCCAGGTTTTCTCTAACTTCTTGAAGCAGAAGCTTTTGTGAATCTCTTTTTAGCTCCCATAAAAGTTTCCTTTGTGTGGCTTAGGTCAAATCAAACTTCCTTCTCAACAGCCTTGCGTACCCATCCTTCAACTTCTGGCTACTTCCCCTTATATTCTCTTATGGCTATAGCGCTTCGTATCACGATATTGATGCTAGGCTCCCCTTCATGAGGATCCACTCTCATCATTTGTATATTTTGCGTAGGTGTTTGAACTTTCTTTTCCTACATCTTTGCTATAAGTACTGGGAAATCTTATATGACATGGTCAAACTGCTGATAATACTAACAGGAGGGGTGCATCAGATTCTGATAGTCGCGTGAAAAATGACCTACCTCTCCACAATTGTAACAAATAACTTTTTTGAGACCCCTTCTAGCTCCTCCTCCATGTGCTCTTCCTCAACCTTAGAATCTACCGTGCGGTGCACCTGTGCCCTGATCCCGAGGGTGATTTTTCGCCTAGACCCTATATGTAAAGGTCCTCTCCATCATCAGTTCATAGCTATGGAAATTTCACTCATCATGCACAACCGATTTAAAGAAAGTGAAGAACAACTATTGCAGAGTTTGCACAAATTTATGCAGGAGATGACAGTTATTAGTCACATGTTTCCTAGAGATTTGGCAAATAACACACGATAAGGATACTCCTGTACTGAGCTCAGCATTGTTTTCTAGTTTCAGGGGGATAGGACTTCCCCCAATAAGGTAATTCTAATATACTGGATAGAGGTCCTTATCATGGCCATGGCCTTTACACTTCATGCACCAAACTTCTGCGTGATCCTCGAGCTTGACTTCCTTTCCCTTCTTAAGAATATGTAACTCCACGTGTGGGCTGGCTAGTTTTGACTGAATCTGTTGTACCCCTACATTCGTATCCTGCACTGGTGAAGCCTCCAATCTCATGGAAATCTCCAAGGCTTCAACTTCCATTCCTATTTTCTGTTGTGACAATGGTCATCTCAGGTGAGGTAGGAGTGAAGCAATGTATTAGTCTCTATGTTGATCATCTGTGATTATCATGTTAGCTTGTTGAATCAGACACTTTAGTCTTTGATCAAAGTCCCATGCAGACTCGTTCACCCTCTGTTGAATCTCTTTAAATTATCTTACCGACTGGGCTTGTGATTTGGGTTTCTTAAATTCATTGTTCAACACTTGGGTTTCTAGCATAGTCACGTTGGGTTTTCCTGAGAAAAACTTGATATACCAACTCAATGCTCTGTCCTATAATGTTGTGACTAGCTGCGCTTTCTTCATGTCATCATCAGTAATATGTTGTGCCTTCCATACAGCATCTTCAATGAACCAAAATTGCTCAGGGTCTTCAGTCCCCAGACCCTTAAATACAAGCATCTTCATCATGTTTTCCATGTTAAATGATGGAGGTGGAGGTGGAGGTGAAGGTGTGGGTGTGTGGGGTGGAGGTGGAGATGGAGGTGGAGTGGATGGATGAGGTATCCCTGTGAAACCTTAGCTTACGATCTGCAACCCGCTTCACAGTGTCCTTACAATACGACCTTCATCGTCACTATCAGACGATCTAAAAAACAGACTATATTCAAAGCTTGAATCTACGTTCCTTTTGAATTCTCTCTCGCTTCGTATAGTCCCAAACATCAATTTAAAGGAATAACCTACTTTTCACACAATAACATCTTAATCCAGGTCTTCATGGATTTCAAGTACTTACCTCTTGGTCCCTTGAAAATCTTGCGGTCTGCTTCACCATAATGGGTGGTCGTATCGATCACGATCTTAGTAGTGATTCCTCCTAGAATACTATCGATCGAGTGGTCGACAGCCCGCGCGATTTGGTTTTCTGAAGCCTCCAAGTGCTTCACTAGTTCTGGGGTTCACAATACAGGGCCATCAAGCTTGCACGTACCTTGAATATCCACCAATTTGGACAGCCATTGATGAAATTCACACAGGAAAGAGTAGAAGAATATCTCATGTTGGTCTGTAAATAGGTATCTATTCAACCACTCTTCCTTCGATAGGCATGGATTCATGTTCTCCTAAGCTGCAAATGCAAGCAGTTTCTGGTTTATCCACTTTTCAATTTCTTTCTTAGTGGGGAAACACTTATCACACATTCCTCAGATAGACCCTGGTCTCGACAACAAAACCATTTGTTGGCTTGATGGGCCCTGACTAGGGTTAAAAGTTAGTTGCGCCAACCAAAAAAACCCTAAACTGTTGGCCCTTTTGGCAAGAACCTGCGAAGCGTAGGCTGCAGTCTCACCTAAAGCAATATTGGGGGATGATAGAACCAGGGTTATTCATCCAAAGGCCTGTGTGATTGGTTCTTGTGGCTTCTAGGGCTTAGCTCTGTCTTTGCGAACCCTAACCGTTTCGACAATAAATTACAATAATTCACCTAAACAACATCTATATCTTCATGAAGGTCTTTAAATATTCATAACATCAACAAATATTAATGATCTACCACTTTCAAGCATAAGATAATATTTCATTCGTATAATTTTCAATACAAAGAAAAAATACATAAAACTGCAGAAGTAAAAAATGATACACAAATGCACAATTAATGGATCAAAATTGTCTTTATTAGATGTATTCTTTCAAGTACAAACTCTTTTGCCTACGCACTCAGCTGCAAGGGCATGCGCACTCAGCCTGTGGACTTACCAAGGTCTCCATTCATGTGCAACTGCAAGAGCCTTCCCCTTCACCTAAGTACAAGAAACAAAATTTCCTGCCTTAACTTACTTGCCCAAAACAAAGATCTTATATTTATGACTTATCTTCTAGACTCGTTATGACCCTTCTATATATTCTTTGCTTTTACAATACCATGGTCCACAGACCATCAGCGGGTCTCAAAAATTATTATCTCATAACAATCTAAGTGAAAAAATACCCTTTGACTCTTATTATCTCCACACTTCGCTTCCTCAAATAGTGGAGCCTTTACATTTGTACAAAAAGTAAGTACCAAAACGTGACCCCAGGGGACCCTATCCCAACAACCTTGCAGCATTGGTAGGCTTGCCCCCAAAAGTTATGCAATCTCAAAAGGTAGGCCAACATTACCTCTAAAAACTATTCAATCCTTCTTTGAAGGCCAGTATTGAGCTTGATAATTGCACAATTCTAGATGGCAGGCAAACCTTGATGATGGAAACTGCGCAAACCATACCTTGAGCTCAGAAATTGTGCAATGCACTGAGTCAAGAAGTTTCCTAGTCATCGGAAATTAGGAAATCCTTCTTGGCAATGTGCAAGCAATTTTCCAAAAAAATAAAAAAATAATAAAACATCCCTAAAAGATAGTGATTTAGTAATTAGTTTCGTGAAGGTGGCACACTTACTATTTTTGGAACTTTCTGCCAAGTATCACTTTTTCCTTGATTTTAGGCATGCGTACCATAAACCTCAATCAATCTAGATCTATTTAATTAATACCCTTATATCTCATTTGTACACTTGATCTTGGATATTTAGCATTCATGAGGAGATCAAGGAGCCTTTGGTGGAGTTTGCGGCACTTTTCTGGGTGAGTTTTTCTTTTGTCATATTTTGTCACTTTTTCATCACTTTTTTTCGCTTGGATTCTGTGAGTGCTTTTTTTCTTGTTTATTTTCATGATTGTTGGTGTTTCAATGTATATTAGTTTTTTCAAGTGTTGATTTGGTCTGTTGTTCACCATTCACAAGTGTCACAATATTTTTCTTGTTTTTTCCCGTTAGTGATCATCATTGTGACGACTCTTCTTGCATGTTTTTTTGTCCTTTTACATGTTGATCTTATGCACTTTGTTTCCACCAATCTATCCATACTTAATCATATTTTCACTTTAACACACAGCATCACTCAGATCTTCTTGTTTCCCACACTCTCACCAGGCATATCTGCTCATCATTTTGTCAGTTTTCACCTTGTCTAGTTGGGCATTGTGCAAGTCTAAGGCTCAAGCTTTTAGCTTAGCCTCTTAGACTACGCAATGCATAGTATGGGTTGACCCAGCTACACATTGCACAGTTCTAGGGTTCATGCCTGCCACCTTGGCCACTGAGACTGTGTATTGCACAATCTCTCGCAGAGTCTATCGAGACTGGACTGTGCATTGCATAGCCTTTGGACTCAAGCTACATCACTGGCTGGTGAAACTATGCAATGTGAATTTCCCATAACCAACCTCCCTCCCTTCAATTCTAGAATTTTGAAATTTTCCAGTGAATGCATGTGATTGTGCCTCATCTTTCTTTGTAATTTGATTTGCTGAAGCTAATTTATTGTCTTCCATGAGTGCTTTTTACTCCAACAGATATTGTAGGTGTTGAACACTTATCTTCACCAGTCACTATTATCGTGGAACCTAAGATAATGACTTTAAATGATACCATAGAGAGAAGCATCAGGGAGGCAGTTCAAAGTAGACCAGTTTACTTGGTAGTATACTCAAACACTCAACTGTTTGTAGAAAAGGAATCAAACCTCACATGGAAAAAGGTGAATGAAATTTTCTCAGCAAGAACCTTCAAATAATATCTGGAAGACTGATAGGCATATGTCAATGTCCATAAGTTGTGGTTAGTTGCATAAAGGTACCCAAAATTTCCATATGGGATCTTATGAGATGGATACTGTCTCACATAGATCCAAAGACTATAACTCTTGGTAGTACCAGTGGACACTGTCTTGCTTCTTTTCTAGCAGTAGACTAGCATCTGATGTACCATTTTCCTAAGCTAGAATCACTCATGGATTCTTTATTCTATGTGAAAGCCATCTACTTGAGTACCATGGAGATTGTTAAATGTTGGATGAAAGATGCAACGCAATTCCACTAGACACCTACCAACACATACAAGACAAGATCTATCAGGAGGTCCTATTAGTTGTTGATTATCTTATTTTGCACAATCGACGGTTAGTAGAGCACTGAGACCTTTCCTGAAGGGTGGGATTTCTTATTAGACCAGGTTGTGAACGAAGGTAAACCATTCAACTGGTCATATTTTTTGGCTCAATAGCTGGGGAACCATGTATCTAACACCCTTAGTCCTCCCAAGGATGGGCAAGCTAGAATTTATATGTATGCCTATCTACTAGATGTAATCTATGCATAGAATGCATTCCCTAGCATAAAATGGGCTTCGACACCATGGGAGCCCATTGTGTATGTTTATTACATGTTTCTTTTGGAGTGCAGCCACAGAGGAGTAACAGAGAAGCTAACTGATCACTTCCTCATTTCATTGTATAAGATAATATATGAGGAAGAGCCACCTTGCAAGTCACATGGGGCAATGGAAACAGTATCGCAAATAGAAGATTGGTTTGCCTCACCTGGCTGTAATTTCCTTGGGTATTCAGTGGATATAAGTTGTCATGTCTTTTACCAAGGGATGCCACCGATAAGCTAGTCATGCAAGAAGTTGCATATCATATCTCCATAGGGTTGTCAGTAGCTCTGCATAGGAAGCAAAAAGAATCTTGGCCTATCCTTCCTTTATAGATCAGATTGTATGAGATCAAGAACTTGAAATTTGTGGATACCAAAGGGAAACTGATAGATAAATTTTCATTGGATACTCTGGATTTCAATCTATATGATCCGACAAATATTTGTAAATACTATTGTGAAAGAACCCATTTTTAGTGGCTAAGTGGGACCTTTCACTAGTCAAAGGAGGATGGATGGAGGAATTGTTACAATGCCTCCAAGTCCACAAGCCGATATGTTTTGCAGGAACTTCGCAAACTACTCTGCAGAAGGAGGCTACTCTAGAGGCAACATAAGTACAAGTGTGCAACCCAGTGTGTGAGAAGGGAAAGAGGAAGGTTGTGCACATTCCAAGGGGGGAATGAAGCCGCAATATGAAAGAATATCTAGCCATTATGAGAGAGGCTATAACAAGAAAGAAGAAGAGGAAACAAAGGGTGCAAGAAGCATAATGAAAGTAGAGGGAAGAATAGCACTAAAAGAGGAGAAAAAGAAAGATGAATAAGAAAGGCGAAGAGTGAAGGCAATAGTAGAAGAAGCAAGGTAGAGAAAATATAAAGAGCTAGAATATAATTGATGATGAGAAGAGGCGATAAAAGTGAGAGAAAACAGGTGCAAGACAAAGAGCTTGCTCAAGAAATAGAGGAGTTGATCAAAATTCAAGACATGGAGGAGCCAAAGCCACCAAACCAGGATGTCGACCTGATGCCAAGTACATAATATGTCACCATTTAGTCTCCTTGTCCTCTAGAAAAAGGATCTCCAAGCGAGGAAAATGATATTGTTCATGTCGATGATGGTCTAGTTATGGATATATATAATATGAATTACGATGAGCGTGAAAAAAAATATTGTACAAGCAAGGAAGAAGAATTTTCCAGACGACCTCACATCTCCTGTGTTCATCAGAGAAAGGGTGATTATGACTAACACCAAACGAAATCTAGGTGTCATTGGCACAACCAACTTGGCCTTTGCAGGTGCTTCAAAGTCAAATATGGATTATTTTTTGGCCGAGAACAAGAAATTTGCAAAGAACTTGTCGACTACCAGGCAAGAGGTTGAACAACTCTGAGCAGAAGTATAGAATGAAACTTTCACACAGGTCCATCTGGAAGAAGTGAAGGCAACAATACTCGGTGCAGTATCAACACTCAAATATACCATATAGTCTTTATGAAGAGCTTGTTACTGTGCATAAGGAAGTTGACCACTTGCATGGGTTGCAGCAGAAGTGTAAATATTTTGTCCTAACTCTCAATAATGTAAAATCTTCCATCACTTCCATGCATGAATGTCCAATGCAATACAAAGGGGAACCACTTGAATTGGGAAAGAAAATAAAGCAACAGGTAGAGCTAGAGAAAGCAAGAGTTCAGATACTGATCCAGAATAAAAAACAACTCGCCTCATTAATTGGTAGCTTTCAGGCCTCGTATTCATAGTTATACAAAAACCTAGACTTCTTGATGAAGTCTTACATGATCCCATTAGTCATTTCACTCACAAATATCAAGTGTAACAATCAGGTCACGCAAGAGATTGAAGAGTACTTGGAATAATGGAGACAGGTAACCATCAAGGAAGACCTTGAAGTAAAAAGAAAAAGTATGCACAAGTACATTGGTGGCCGTTTCCAAATCAACATAATGTTGCTCCTATTATCGGCCCAAGAAACTCTCCCAGGTTGTATATCAAAGATGCTCGGGAACATTACAAACTCAACAAAAATGTTGGAAAATGGTGGATGAATGAAAAAAATGTTGCATATTCAAGCCAGATAACCACTTCTATTGTGCTTGACCCCAGACATGGGTGAACACCCTCAAACTACAAGGCTTTAGACCACCAATTACTCACAATTTAAATAAAATGTGATGATGGAGAAGACTGACCACACCAGCAGATGCACAGGACCCTGTGATGGCCGACTGCAACCAGTTAAGAGGTCTGTAAATCTATTTCTTAATGCATAGACAGGATGATAGCTCTCTGGCATTAAAACAACATAAACCTACATACAAATTCAATGATACATGCTAAATCCTAACACAGAGGTGGGATGAAAGCCCCTCTAATGCTAAACATTAACAACACATGAATAAAGGCATAACAGGCACAGCCTGGAACAAGAAGAAGAAGTGGACAGTGAGAAATTAACAACAAAATAAGCTTGCATTAGCTGAAAATGAAGACCAGACATTGCAGGTATCACAGTAGTTAAAGTCTCCAGAAGTTGAAGCTTACAACAAAATAACACTCATCAACCCATTACATTCTGCCTTCTGGATATATATAGAGGTTGGTTACAAAAACAGTCTACTAAACGATGCATGGAGGGGTCATAATGGACCACCAACCACATTTACAATCTAAAATGGGCCTCTGCTGCAATCTAAGTGTTTTAATGAACAAAATCGGCCTTTTCTAGTACTCTGTAGTCCTCCTTAGAACAGGTGGCATACTGACTAATACAAGGCTCCATCACTAATAAATGGTTGAACTGCTTGAGAGTGTCCTTTTTGTCCTTCGACCATCCTATCTTGAATGAGGTAGTTTAAGCATTAATTTGCAGTGTACAGGTAGCTGATGGCTGAACTGTGAAGAGCGCTGGCGGGAAACATTTCACAATGGTTATCGGGAAGAACAAAAATCAAATGTGGGCCATCAGATCATATAGATCAATGGCGAAGATTGCATATGGAGGAGCTATCAGGAGGCAGACAAGAGAGGAGCTATCTAGATGCAGCAGATCCGACGGTGATCGCACATGGAAGATGCATGATGATTAACACGAGGGAGAGCGGTTTTGGGAGGAGGGCGGTATTCCTCACATCGCCTATCGGGGGTAGGTGGTATCCGTATAACCCCATGCGATCCAACAGAAATATGCCATGTGGCAGATGAAACCACCGCCCCCCACGGGTTAATGCGTGTGCAAGTCACGCGATCGGGGAAAAGCATCAACTGTCTGATCTGGCGATGGACGCGATCGACAGCGAGAAGGCGAATGACCTTTAATGCATGGGAAAAAGAAAACTGACCGTTAGATATGAGACAATTGACAACTATGGTCACGATAGAAGGTTATATGGGCGCGGATCCATAGATTAAATGCTCGGAAAATAAAGAAAAAGGTTATGTAGAGTTTACAAAGATAAAACAGAGGCCGTGGGGTAAAAAGGAATTAAGCAGGGGAATATGGATAAGGCGAGGAATGGAGAAGTTTCAGGTGGAAAACAGAGAAACAGAGGGCTAAGATTTTATGAGAAAATTGAAGGAAGAGAAGGTGAAAAGACTGTTGGGCACTCCTTCTTGGCATAAACCAATCACCAAACCCAAATTTGACCTTTTAAGCACTGAAATTGTAGCAGAGCTAACACTGGCTCCTTCTGGGGATGAGATCCTCCCTGTGAGGTCTCAAGAACCCGCAGACCAATGCCTTCATACAAAGCCAGCTTCCAAAACATTTCCTAGTATCCATTAAGCATGGAGTCACAGCAAATCTGCTCTAAAAACTAAAAAAGAAACTGCTTTCAATCGTTAAAGCCTAAAAACTTAAAACTTTAAAAAAAACTGCCCATCTTTTGGGCCACCCAAAACTATTTCTCCTGCTCTTGGCCCCTTCATCATAGAGCTGCAAAACAGGATTTATTTGATCCACTACCTCAAGGAGTTTAGGGGATTTGACCTTGATGGGTAGATAGGGATCAAATTTCATTCCCCTTCTATGTATTTTCCTCCATGGATGTTCTTTACAGGAGCCTTTGTACACCTGCTGAATAATCATGGCTATTGTGTACTTGTCTGTGTCTTTTGTAGTCTGCACAACTAATATGAAAGATGCACCATTGTATTCTTGTGCAGGGGACACAGAGACATTATCTGCTCCTTCATTTTTCTTGAAACAGTCCACATCCAAGCAGGAGTTCCAAGACTGAGCATCCTCTTCCTCTATTATCTGATAAGTTGCCTTTTCATTCTGTGTGGAGGCCATTTGAGCAGGTTTCGGAATATCAAGACTGAGATGATCAGTTTCAGCCTTGAGCATTGGATTTTTTTCTACCTCAGTGTTCAAGGGGCAACTGTGAGGGATTCTCTTTTGAGCAGACAGAGAAACAAAAGATGATGGAGAGCTTTCCTCTCCCTTTTTAATCACTGGATTGGGGACAAAAGCAGGCTGGAAAATTTGCAGATCTTCATGTGAAGATGAGCTAGCATCGAGCACAGATTCTTGGAGGATGAAGGCGCCTTCTGCTGGTCGCTACTACTGATCAGCATGTTGTTCTGGAGCTACAACAAATTGCTGAGCAGTACCTTTAGATATTGCTTCTTCATATGTAGCTCTGGTTAGGAAAGGAGCACCTTCCGAACCATGGACCTCCTCCTCATCTTCAAACAACTCTTTTTTCATGACTATATTCTGTAAAAGGGGCCTCACCCATTTATCTTCATTTGTATCTCTGTTTCTCTACAAAATATGCACTTTCTCATGTGCTCCTTTAAACGGATATGGGGTTGGAAAAGAAAAGTAACAATGAGCTCCTGCTTCTTCAAAATGCTTCTCAGCCTTTACCTTGGAAACTTCAGAGGCTAAAAGCTCAATCATCCTAGCTAATTCATCGATCTCAGGCTCTGAGGATGATGAGGACTCACCTCCTTGATTTCTCCTTTCACCATCACCTTCAAGTCTTTCTGCAGCAAGAATGTTCAATTCAACTTCAAAAGCTTCATCTTGCATATCAGCTAGAGAAGCATATCTCCTTTCTCTTAACAGCAGGCAGAACTAAAAATCGAAGGCATTAGAATAAATAATCATGGCAGAAGCAGGTGGGTCTTACTTCAGCTGGCATTCTACTGTACATAAGATTGAATTTGATGTTAAATTCAGACAGCAGCTCACCATCTTCTCTTTGCAAGTTCCCAAATTCATCATGATAAAAGAGCAGATCTTTATTGTTGCCCCAGTGCTTTAAAAATACATCATCTAAAGCATTAATGTCTGCAATAGACTTAGGGGGTAATTCTCTAAACCATTTTCTAGCTTCCCCATCTAGGCTTTGAACAAAAACCCTCATCCAGACATCCTCTTCATTGATAGCCAAATTATCAACATAGCTATAAAAAGATTCTAAATGCTCTTCAACTGTTACTCCTTCTGCATCAGTAAACTTTGGCATAAATTCTTGATAATCCCCTGCAGGCATGGCTTTTAAAGGGATAGGCAAGACCAAAGGTCCATACCTAGCAGCAATTCTTCTTTCTATCTTTGTAAGCTTACTGGCCTGCCATGGCTAGGGTATACGAAAGGATACTAGTGGACTGAGTGGAATGAATCAATGAAAAGAATGATAGAAACAGAGGAATATGATGGACAACATGGATGTTTCTTTCAAATGAGGTCCGAAAGGGAAATGAATGACTAAGGAGCTGAATGAATCTTTGAAGGTGACATTCACTAACAGAGATACATGAAAAAAATCTAAGGCTTACCCGGTCTTGATGCTACTTACTGTGATATTATCTTTTGCTGAACGATCTTCTCATAATCAGGCACTAGCTCAGCTGATAGTTTCTAAGGATTTCTGTGAGCATGTCTCACCAACTGCGCCAGAACTGCAATGTGGAGTCACCAAAAGACGGTCTTCCTCCAATGAAGTCGCCAGATAGATGATTACAACCAAAAACTGTGTTCAAACCTTGTCTATCATCAAAGCTTGAAGTTGTGTCTTTCTCCCAAGGAAGCTAAGCTTCAATTCTCCTCTCCCTGGCAACGGCGCCAATTAATGTTATCACCCCAAGAAACTCTCCTAGGTTGTATATCAGAGATGCTCGGGAACATTACAAACTTAACAAAAATGTTGGAAAATGGTGGATGAATGAAAGAAACACTGCATATTCAAGCAAGATAACCACTTCTATTGTGCTTGACCCCAGACATGGGTGAACACCCCCAGACTACAAGGCTTTAGACCACCAATTACTCACAGTTTAAAGAAAATGTGATGATGGAGAAGACTGACCACACCAGCAGATGCACAGGACCCTGTGATGGCCGGCTGCAACCAGTTAAGAGGTCTGTAAATCTATTTCTTAATGCACAGACAGGATGATAGCTCTCTGGCATTAAAACAACAGAAACCTGCATACAAATTCAATGATACATGCTAAATCCTAACACAGAGGTGGGATGACAGCCCCTGTAATGCTAAACATTAACAGCACATGAATAAATGCATAACAGGCACATCTTGGAACAAGAAGAAGAAGTGGGCAGTGAGAAATTAACAGCAAAAGAAGCTTGCATTAGCGGAAAATGAAGACCAGACACAGCAAGTATCACAGTAGTTACAGTCTCCAGAAGTTGAAGCTTACAACAGAATAACACTCATCAACCCATTACATTTTGTCTTCTAGATATATATAGAGGTTGGTTACAAAAACAGTCTACTAAACTATGCATGGAGGGGTCATAATGGACCACCAACCACATTTACAATCTGAAATGGGCCTCTACTGCAATCTCAATGTTTTAATGAACAAAATCGACCTTTTTTGGTGCTCTGTGTTGGGTATACGACCAAAGTCCCACATTGACTAGAGGTGGGGAGGATCATGGGTATATAAGGATGGACAAATATCTCCATTGGTATGAGGCCTTTTGGGGTAAGTCCAAAAGCAAATCCATGAGGGCTTAGGCCCAAAGTGGACAATATCATACCATTGTGGAGATATGTGGTGTCCAAAGTCCTTACGGAGCAATGGAACACATAAAATATTGCAGAAATATAAACATAGAAAATGCACAAAACAAGAGAGACATAGATATACGTGGTTCACCCAGTTTGGGCTACGTCCACCCCGAATAGCCAGTCCTTCCTTTCTATTATCCAGCAAAATGAAGAGACACAACCTACAGCAAATCCGCTGTAATATCCTCTGTTTTCTCTCACAGTCTCACCTCTTTGTTTCTCGCTCACCGAATACACATCTATATCTCAGCCTCACATACAATGCCCTCATACAAAGAGAGGGGGTTGCCTTCTAGGGCAAAAAAACCCTAAACTAAACATAAGTTCTACCGTCAGATCATCTGCCTAATGAATGGCCCCCCACACCCCCCCGCGTGGAGGGGTGTACAAACTTCCTGGGGTATACATCCGGCTGAAAAAAAGACCTCTGAACAATCATGCTCCACACACAACACTCTGCAGTCCTCCTCAGAACAGGTGGCATACTGACTGATACAAGGCCCCATCACTGATAAATGGTTGAACTGCTCGAGGGTGTCCTTTTTGTCCTTCAACCATCCTATCTTAAATGAGGTAGTTTAAGAATTAATCCGTAGTGTACAGGTAGCTGATGGCTGAACTATGAAGAGCGCTGGCAGGAAACATTTTGCAATGGTTATTAGGAAGAACAGAAATCAAATGTGGGCCGTCAGATCATATAGATCAATGACGGAGATCGCATATGGAGGGGCTATCGAGAGGCGGACAAGAAAGGACAACGAGGGCTGTCGGATCTGGATGTGGCAGATCTAACAGAGATCGCACGCGGAAGATGCATGATGATTAATGCAAGGGAGAGCGGTTTTGGGAGGTGGGCGGTATTCCCCGCACCGCCTATCGGGGATAGGCGGTATCCATATAACCCCATGTGATCCAACAGAAATACGCCACATGGCGGATGAAATTACTGCCCCCACAGGTTAACGTGCGTGCAAGTCACGTGATCAAGGAAAGCGTCAACTGTCCGATCTAGCGACAGATGCAATCGACGGCAGGAAGGCAAACAACCTTTAATGCTTGGGAAAAGGAAAACTGACCGTTAAATTTAAACGCAGAAATCGATGGCTATGGTGACGGAAGAAGGTTATATGGGCGTGGATCCATAGATTAAACACTCGGAAACTAAAGAAAAAGGTTATGCGGAGTTTACAAAGATAAAACAGAGGCCATGGGGTAAAAAGGAATTAAGCAGGGGAATATGGATAAGGTGAGGAATGGAGAAGTTTTAGGCAGAAAACAGAGAAATAGAGGGCTAAGAGTTTATGAGAAAATTGAAGGAAGAGAAGGTGAAAAGACTATTGGGCGCTCCTTCTCGGCATAAACCAATCACTAGACCCAAATTTGACCTTTTAAGCATTGAAATTGTAGCAGAGCTAACAGCTCCTTCTCAAGGAAACACAAACCAATTCCAAGTCAGTGTACTCAGATGCCATGGAGGCGAGAGTCTGCTTGCAACCAGACACCGTCGCACAATTTTGGGATATCATCATGCAATACAAAGCTTGACACCACTACGTCACCAAGAAACATCAAGTGGAAGTTGCTGAGCTAGAGTTTCCCAAATCTCAAACATGATATGTTTTATCTTATTAGGCTGTCTAGTTGACTTTACCTAATTTTTTCTTATATGGGTACGAGTGTAAATTGTAATAATATTTGTAATTAATTTGTGAGTGGAATTCCTAATGTCAATATTGGAATGTGAAGAGTCACAATGTAATGCAATGAGTCATTTTTTAAATAATTTGAAGAGTTATGACAGAATTCCAAGAGTTACAAAAGGGAGTTGAAGAGTCACCCCATCTTGTTATAAATACATGCTCATAACTCATGTAAATGACTTTTGGGGAGCCAAGATTTTGGCTAGGTACAGGCTTAACATCAGAAGCTTGGGAGTTTGTGAGAGCCTTGAAATCTCCGTAGCATAGAGGGAGTATATTTATTTGGAGAAGCAGGTGTTGACTTCAAGTTCCACTATTGAGGCTAGTGGTTTGTTAATGGTATATGTATGAATGGAACTTTAACTTAATAAAAGCTCAGAGCCAACACACTTTCATCCATATGTTGTGAATATAGTAGGGCTTATCTTATTATGTTTGCAATGTATGTTATTTAACTTACACTTATGATTATGATTTTTTTTTGCATTACTACAAATATTTTTGAATGCATGTTGTTTTTTAATTCTATCACTATTAACTTGGGAATTATTTCACAGATTAGCTTGCGATGTCTTTATGTTTGTGTGTTCCTTTCAAGATGCATACTATTATAGGCTTGTAAGGGCCTCACTCATTCTGCCTTTGTGTGTTAGAACCTCCATGAATTGCGCTTGAATTTCCACAAAGTGACACAATTGTTCCCACCAAATTCACCATACATCACTCTATGTGTTATTGCAGCCAAGGCCCATCATTAAAACCCATTGCATCAGAAACTTGACCATATTCCATATGGGACTCCTACACCAAACAGTGTGAGGTCTCATTGGGACTTCATATCAGGGAGATCCCCTAGATGTTGGTGGATCTAGCATCGTCAATAATACCTTGGTGCATAATATATGAAAGATCCTTTTGAAATATGGCATGGCTTGGTCCCTCTCTTGCCGTAATGTAGTCCATCTCATGTACTAGTTTTCATAGCTTTTAATAGGGTATTATCATTCCTTAAAAAACATATCTAAAAGAGTCCCATTTGGGTGTGATTGAAAACAATAAGTATTCCTCTATGGCATGATTCTCATAGTATTTTTTCACCAATCCTTCACTTAGGGGGTGACTATAAGGAATTCAAAGGCGATCTTTTCTCTATTGGAAAAATTGTGGACCGAAAATTACCCTTATAGCATATTAAACCATTTGCCTAGAGCATTTGCATATATATAACCTTCAAATTTAGAAAGATCAAAATTAACAAGTGCCTTAAAGTGGGAAGCACCTCCAAAGTGGCCACATAATGAAGATGCATCTCTTATTGGTATCTGTCAAAGGATCTGGGAAAAATTATCCATCATCTCATTTTTTTATCGCTCAATGGATTCTTTGAGAAACATTTTAATAGGATCTCCTACTCCCTCATGTTTGTTTTCTTCCTCCATGGGAGGTCATCAGGGTCAGTGAGGACAATATTGAAAGCGCTAAAATAATTCAAGTACCAAATTTTACATAATTTATGTTCATAACAATCATGTTGGGGACATGCACAGAAAAACAGAGAAATTGCAGGTTATTTTGATACCACTGATCCATTTTTAAGAAGTGAACAAAATGAAATACATATTACTAAAAAAGGACATAGAGAAAAAATGAAACTTGAATTCAATTAAATAATGGAAAATTTTGAAAATTATATACAGGTCGAAAGAAAGAAAACTAGTTTGAATCATGGCAGCTTATCTCTAAGAAATGATGTAATAGCCACATGCCTTATTGAGTTGTATTACAATGAGGCTAGGAGGATTTTTTATCATAAAGAAAAAATGAGAAACCCTAAACATGCAAAACCCTAGCCCTAAGAGATGAAGCAGAAAATATTTTTAGGCCATTATGGGGTAAGTTAGAATGTCATCTTCTCGAGGTTATGGATTTGGCATATGATATATATTTGGAACACATGATATCCCTTTGTATTTTTCTATATGAGTGGAAAACATTTCAACTACCATCAGCTTGTTTGCCAAAGAAACATTGTTTATGGCCTTAAAATTTCTCTAAAAGTTCAAGACCTGAAAACTGCCAAAATAGGAAAATTGTGTTGTGAGCTAGTGGAATAGGTCAGTGGCCACCAATATCTAGTTGGATCTATCCCCCCTCCTTAGGAAGAAATAGTCTTGATTTCATTGAGCGCTTCCATGAGAAGGGGAAACTTACTAAACTTGGTCCCTAGTGGGCCATTAGCCTTGTCGCAAGAGCTGACCTTCTTTGACAACCTAATATACTTGGATCCTCTATTGGGTGAGTGTTTTTATTGGATTTGTCAACGATCTAATCAATTGTTTCCTATTTAATGAAATCTATTTTAATCTATGCTAGCTTTAGCTGCTCTGCCATTTATGATGTGTCCAACAATGGTAGAAAATGTGGCCAAAGGTTGTCCACATTGAACACTTGGTGTAGGCCAAGGAATGGGGGGATAATTAGCTCAAAATCATCGTCATTGATAGCTTTGGTGATGATGTAAGGTCCATAGTGGATTGGTCAAAGCTTCTAATGGGCCCCTACAAGGTATTACTTCAACAAATGCAACCAAATCTTGTCTCCCATTTGAAACTTGTGTGGAACCCAGTGTTGATCATGATGTTGTTTGTACTTAGTATTAGCTTTATGAAATATATCATGGACCTGCTAGTGGATGTGTTGAATATATTCAATGAACTTCGTAGCTTTGTCATATTAAGATTCAACATGTGCATATTCAACCTGGGTAGTTGCAGGGGGTAGTACAACATCAATGATACACAATAGTTGAAATTCTAGGCCCACTTGAAAGGGTATGTGGCTATGAAGAGCTATGAAGAGCTATATTGTAGTTTTTTTTAACTTGGGGAAATTCTCATCCCATGTTTGTGGATTCTTGGAGTTGTACATATGTACAATGTACATGATCATGCTATTGACTACCTATATCTGGCCATTAGTCTAGAGGTGGAAGGCAATTGACATGGTGAGCTCTGTCTTCAACAATGACTAGAGGCTCAACCATAATGCACTTAGTAACCTTCTATTCCACTATTAAATGATTGCCTATGAGATCCCAAAAGGTACCCACACTCATTCGAAGAACAGCTTGGTAATGGCTTCTCCCGTGATACGCTTCTTGTATTTGATGTTCAAGTGGAATTATTGCAAGTATGTGGACTATTTTTGATCGGAGCCATTCTATAACTTCCCTTATGTCTGCATAAATTGAATAGGTCAATGATCCATGTGAATGATCATCTCCTTTCCCATAATATCATGTTTCCATTTCTAGCCACGGGGGATTCATTGGAGGAGAAATACCACACCACGTGCATTCATATTATGGGATATATGTTGAGGAAACAATTACATAATATATTGAGCATATAATAGGGGGTAAAATATTTCTATAATGGAAGGTATTAAAAATGGAGCTCAAAGTTAATGAAAAAATATAAAAGGGTATAAAAAATGTTAATGAAAAAATGGATACCTACAATATATAGTGAAAGTAGGGGTTTTTAAAATTGGGAAGGTGTATTGGGTTCATATTGGTAGGGGGTTAAATAATGTGATTTTTAGAGGTATTTTTCAATATGTATTCAAATTAATGGTATTTTTTAGTATGCCACGAATGCACATGATATGTCAGACCTTCATTGAGTGAAGCCCCCATGTTGCCAATAGGCCTGCATGATGGAATACATCTCCTTCTCGTTGGTGGGGTATCTCCAGAAAATATTAGAGAGTGTTTCACTATGATAACCCACTCGATGCCCTTGTTGAATGATTATTACACCTATAGCATAGTTGAATGCATCTATCTCAATCTCAAATATCTATTGCAGGTCTGGTAGGGTGAGTACTGGTGCAAAATAAAGGCAGCATTTCATCTCATAAAACACCTCTTTTTGTGATTAATACCAAAAAAAATCTTTATCTATGCCCTTGGTTACTTGACTTAAGAGCCAAGTGATATAAGAGAACCCTAACATGGACATTTAGTAGAAGTTAGCAAGGCCCAAGAACTTGTGAAGCTCAATTAGAGTTGTCAAGGCTGAATAATATTGAATGAACCTTTCCCATGTTGAAAGAGTATGTTTCCAAGTTAGCATATAACTTGTGTTTCCACAGAGCATGGAGGACCTACTGAATATGTTGTAAGTGTTCTTGCTAACTCTTGTTGAAGAGGAGGATATCCAAATATACAACCAAAAATGAGTTGGTGGAAGGCCGTAATATATCATCCATCATCCTCATGAAATTTGTTGGGGAATTTTTTAAACCAAAAGGCATGACCAACCATTCAAAAGACGCTCCTTGAAGTTGAGCAGTCTTCCACACATCAATTGGTTCTCTTGGGACTTGGTGGTAGCTAGAATTCAAATCAATCTTACTGAAATACTTGCCCGACTTGAGTTGTTTAATAAGTTTGTCAATCTATGTAATCCAGTATCAATTGCTTACTATGTTTTTATTTAAGGCTTGACAATTAATGAAAAGTCATGAGGTCCCATATTTCTTCTGAAAAAGTACAATTTGACTTCCACAAGGTGAGGAACCATTAGGGGAATTTTGAGGTCTAAAATGGGCCTCATAAGAAAAATGTACAACAAAAATAAACTTTATAATAACCAATAAGATTCAATATAATTATGTCAACCATGGGGAGGATTCGTCATTTTTGTAGTAAAAAGGTAAAAATAATAAAAAATAATAAAATAATAAAACTACTTTTTAAAATCGTATCTTCAACTTATATCCCTAAGGTTTTACTCAAATTTTGAAGGGGTACCCATGTTTCATACTTTCGTATAGAAGGCTCCATCAAAAGTATGCAACATAGGCACTCCTTGAATGAGGAATCAAATTTAGCATCCAACGAGTGCTGTCGCTCGAAATTTGAGTAAACCCAGAGGCAGATAAGTTGAAAATACTAGTTGAAAAAATAGTTTTTTCTTTTTTCCCTCTAAAATTTGATGATGTAATCTAATATTATTTTATTATTTTCACTATTATTTTATAATTTCCTTAGGAGGCCCATTTTATACCTCAAAATTACCCTAATGTCTATCAGACAAGGAAATTTTGAGAAAACCTCACCCGAAATTATATGTATAATAAATGGGTGAATCCCCATGGTATATATAAAAATGTACAGGCTATTTTTTCAATTATATAATATGTATATGTAATCTTTTGGCAATTTTTTCATTAAATTATATTTTTTTGTTAAATCTTGGCAAATTTTTCAGTAAATTAGAAAATATTGTAAAGTCATTGCAAATAATGTTACTTCGCAACATAGTGTTTTCATGCCTAAGTCAATGATGCTATGTTCAAAATCTTCAACACCTTCAAAAGTTATATTTTGGCACTCGGTGAGATCAATGCAACATCTTGGAAAAGTTCAAACAACCATTAATCTATGTGACATTATTTCCCAACCCACTTGTTTCAAGTTTTGGGCTTGCTCATTTTTAGGAGTATTTTCTTCACTTGGTGAGTTGTAGTAGGGTTGGTTTGGTGGCATTTGGGGGCAATTAGGTTGGTTAGGAGTTATTTTTTTGAGATAAATCTCAAACCCTTATCATGACTAGTACTAAAAATTAGTGTAGCTCAAATTGTTCCACCAAATAACTACTCATAATTAAATTAAAATTTTAAAATCCCTATTCTAAAAAAATACATCTATAAAGATAATAAATAAAAAATAATATTACAAATATTTATTATTATTATTTAAATAATAATAAGTAAATAATAAAAAACATTTATTATTTGTGTTTATTTTTTTAATATTTACAACAATAGATATAATGCTATATGATGTATATAATTTTTACATTAAAACATGAATTAAAATAAATAATCTTTCCTATATAAATATTTTTAACTAAGTAAAATGATTGGGTGGAGGAGGAGGCTGAGAGACGGAGGGAAGCGATGATGTTTAGCAGGTAGGGTTAGGGTTTATCACAGGGTTTGCCTCTGGCAGACCTAAGACTTGGGCAGGGCGCAGGTAAAGTCTGTAGCCACCTGCACCAGATCAGGACAAGGAAGAGTCATGGGCCGTTGGGGCAGGCGGACAGGCCTCAGGCTGGGCTGACAAAGAAATGACAGAACCAGATGGGGGGGCGGAGCGATCCCCTCCTACAAAAACGTAACGGCAGGTGAGGCAAGCAGGAATGGAACGACCAGATTCGCAGGGAAACGAAGTAAGGATGCGTCAGTCATGGGGGCTCGATGGCAAGCTGGGCTGGGAAGCAAATGTCTGCCTCAGGCAACGAAAAAACCCAGGTTTGTAGTCCCAAATAACAAACTAGAAGAATACAGAGGATATATGAAAGACCATGCTCTGATTTGCAAGTTTGTAGGGTCGTGGCCGTCAGAGAAAGAACTGGAAAAATGGATACAACAGAGATGGCAACCTAAAGGACATATTGACCTAAAATTAGGCGCTAAGGGCTTCTTCTCGGTCATTTTCTCTAACCTGGAAGATAAGGAGAGGGTTTTCGATAATGGACCCTATTTCTTCAACAACGCAGGTCTCTTTATGAGGCACTGGGAAGAATGCTACAACCCAGATAAGGAGAGAATGTTAGCGGCACCAATATGGGTC
Source organism: Pinus tabuliformis (assembly GCA_031772625.1). NCBI lineage: Eukaryota > Viridiplantae > Streptophyta > Pinopsida > Pinales > Pinaceae > Pinus > Pinus tabuliformis. Next base: position 862,381,568 of record CM062812.1, read on the forward strand.
TAGCTGTTCAGACTCCCAATTGAGTTTTGGGATCCAGAAATCCTGGAAGGTATTGGGAACTCAATTGGGACCTTTGTCAAAGTAGCAGACACCACCAGGAAAGGTAGATATACATCCTATGCAAGGATTTGTGTTTACATGAATATCACAGAACCGCTTCCTGACTGTATTGAGGTGGAATATCATGATGAGGTATGGCAACAACCAGTGGATTACAAGCACATTCCATTTCGCTGCAGAAGATGTCACAAATATGGTCACCTCTTCAGTTCCTACCCCTTGAATGCAGTTGGGGCATCACTAGACACTAGGAAGGAGGAAGAATTGATGAAGGAGGAAGGATTGGGCAAGGATGGAGATGACGGTTTCACAGAAGTACATCACTGGAAAAAATCTCAGAAAGGATTGACAAATCCTAAACCACCTTCCAAGGAATCAGCTCAGGTAAATCAAAATAAGTTCGCGACTCTACAAGAAGAGGAAATGGAAGAAGACGATGAAGACAGTGGCGAAGAAGCAACAGAACCTATAAAGATAGACAAAGGGAAAAGTAAGGCACAAGCCAAGATAGGGCTGGAAAAGGAAGGGGAAAGGATAGAATCCCAACAAGAGCATATCCAAATGGAGGTAGACCCCTAGAAAGACAAAGGTAGTGAAGAAGAACAGGTTATGAAGAGACTACTGCAAGAATGGAGGCATCTAGATGAGAGGTTCATCCCAAAAGATCTGAAACAATTATACAAAGACATGTTCCAATGTTACAAGGAGAAACAAGGGGCATAGTTAGTCAACCAGAACACCTAGGATCACAAGGGGGACAAACACAGAAACAGGTAATATAGGGAAAGGGGGAAGAAAATGGGGAAGAAGATCCATGAGCGAATCCATTGAAATGGTAGGAGAAATGCTGGTGAATTCAGGAAGAGTCGTACCTCTGTCAGGGGTATTCAAACAACCCCTCAAACTATTGAAATGATAATTACAACTTGGAATGTTAGAGGACTGAATAGTAAGGGGAAACAAAGATATCTAAAGGAGAGACTTAAGGGAGATAAACCTAATATAATGATAATCCAGGAAACGAAGATCAGTGAACAGAAACTAAAAGACATTATGGACAAATTTAAACCGCATTACAAGATAATAAGCCAGGATGCCATAGGAAGTGTTGGGGGCTTGGCAATACTCTGGAACCCAGAGGAGGTTCAATTTGAAGACTGGATAAGTTTTCCTAGAATTCTATCCAGGAAATTTAGGAACATTGGATCCTAAGACTGGGTCCTCCTCATAGGAGTGTATGGACCACCTATACCCAGAGAATGTGGGACTTTCTTTCAGAACTTGGAAAAAACACGAAGTCTCTTCCTAGAAAATCCATGGATTGTAGGAGGAGACTTCAACATGATCACATCACTAAGTGAAAAAAGAGGAGGTCTCAGAAGGTCAGATTTGGATATGGAAGCTTTTGGGGATATGATCAATGAACAAAGATTGGTGGATATCCCAACGATAAATGGGACACACACATGGAACAACAGAAGAGGCGGCACCCACCAAATCGCCTCGCGGTTAGATAGATTCCTTATATCAGAACAGGTAATAAACTGAGATATTTTCATTGAAGCCATGATTCTCCTAGGAATGGGTTCTGACCATTGGCCGATCAAACTTGAAATTGACCTCGAAGATAGCCCCAATAAGCACCCTTTCAGGTTTGAGGCCTTCTAGCTTAGAGACCAGATGTTCATGACGAAAGTAGAGGAATGGTGGAGAAAAAGTCAGCAGAGGGGAAGGAGTAGAATGCAAACCTTCCAACTGAAATTAAAGGAAATAAAAGAGAAAATAAAAAAATGGAACAAAGAGGAATTCAGGAATATCTTTAAGGATCAGCAACAATTAGCCCAAAGAATGAGGAGAATCCAACAAGAAATCATAACAACAGGTAGAAGCGAGGATCTAGCTAGAGAGGAAGGGGTTCTGATAAGTCGAATTGAAGAAAAAGGGAAACAGGAAGAGATTCTATGGAAAAAAAAATCAAGAGTGAATTGGTTAAAAGAGGGAGAGAGGAATACAAAGTTCTTCCATCATGCTATGATTCAGTAGAGACAGAGAAACATAATCTTCTCTATAAAGAACGCAGAAGGAACTTGCCTAACTCAGCATGAAGAGATGGAACATACATTGGTAAGCCACTTTAGAAACCTCCTCACAGAAGCCCAAGAGGATCGACGAGCAGCTATTGGGAGAATGTGCAATGATATTCCAAGCATGATTACCAAAGATCAAAACCTAGCTCTTATGAGGGCAGCTACCATGGAGGAAGTTGAAGAGATCGTGAAAGGGATGAAGAAGAATAAAGCTCTAGGACCAGATGGTTTCACAGTGGAATTCTATCAAGCGGGTTGGAAATTCTTGGGGCAAGACATTTTGGATGTGGTTGAAGAATCTCGAAGAAACTAGAAGGTATGTCCCGGCTTTAACTCTACTCTTCTGTCTCTTATTCCTAAAACTGCTAAGTTTGAAGATCCCTAAGGTTTTAGGCCTATTTCCCTTTGTAACGTGATCTATAAAATTATTGCAACCCTTATGGCCAAAATACGTAAGCCCATCCTTTCCAGCATTATTTACCCTAAACAAATAGGATTTGTGGAAGGTCGTCAAATTCTTGATGGTTTGATAGCGTCACAAGAAGTGGTGCACCCTCTAAAATCCAAAAAAGAAGCAGGGATGATGATCAAACTAGACCTCTCTAAGGCTTATGATCATCTGAATTGGGAATACCTTAAATCAATACTAGCTGCCTTTGATTTCTGTAACAGATGGATTGCTTGGGTCTTGGATATGATCTCCACCCCGATTTTTTCCATTCTCTTAAACAGTACACCAACCACCACCTTCAATGTCTCTAGAGGATTAAGGCAAGGGGATCCACTATCTCCCTTCCTTTTCATCATAGCGGCAGAAGGGCTGGGGAGATATAGTTAAAAATAATTACAGGAAGGGAAAATCAAAGGGCTCCGGATTTGGGGGAATGATCTACCAATTACACACCAGCAATTTGTTGACAACATCATGTTGTTATACGCAGTATCTCTCAGGGAAGTAAAAATAATGAAAGGTATCCTGGATCTCTTCATGGAAGCATCGGGTACTCAAATCAACAAGGAGAAATCTTGCACCTACTTCTTTAACACAACCAGAAATGTTAAGACTTATCTAACAAGAATCTTGGGATTTAGATCTGGCGACCTCCCCACCAAATATCTTGGCACCCCACTAGCTTTGAATCCTCTAAAGATGGCGAATTGGCAACAAACCATTGAGAAAATTACTGGCAGACTGGCAAACTAGTCCTTCAGAACCCTTAATCTAGTAGGAAGAGTAGTCTTGGTCAAGGCAGTCTTACAAGCCATTCCGATTTACCAACTCTCGGCAACAGCAGCCCCTAAAGGAGCATGTACCAAAACGGTGGATATTATCAAAAAATTCCTATGGGGAGGACCAAAGCAACATAAGAAATGGGCATTGATATCTTGGCAAGGTCTGACCAAGAGTAAAGATGAAGGGGGATTAGGATTAAGAGATCTCTACACCATGAACCAAATACTAGGAGCAAAGCTCTGGTGGAGATGGATGGTGGGTGGAGGAGACCTATGGAAAAGAATTTGGACGAAGAAATACAACATGCCAGTAAATACAGAAGAAATCTTAAGACACAGGGAAATTCCAAGGGGCTCTACAATTTGGAACCTAGCTAGTTAGAACAGAGACATAATATCCAAGCATGCCTTTTGGGAAATTAGAGATGGAAGATCAACTAAATTCTGGGAAGAAGCCTGGCAGCAGAGGGAGAAACTAAATGGTATATAGGGTTTAGGAAACACCTTCCAGAAGGCTAAAGAGGTGGGTTTAAATTATGTCAGAGAGTTCTGGAAAGAAGAACACACAGAGGAGTACTGGAATATGTGGAAAAACCCAGAAGAATGGGATCAAACAATAGATGGGGAACAAAGAGAGTTGTATATAACAGAATTGAAGACAAGAAAAATAGTTATTAGAACAGGTCCAGATATACTGAGATGGGGACATTCAACATAAGGAACATTCACTATCAAAGAAGCCTATAACCTTACCATGGAGCAGGAACAAGATGACATGAATCCCCTATGGAAACAAATTTGGTAAGGAAATTGGTGACCAAAAGTTACTCACTTCCTATGGCTAATGTGCAAGGGCCCAATTCTAACTTGGGACCAACTACAAAAACATGAAATTCAGGGTCCACCCCACTATGGTCTCTATAAACAAGACAGGGAAATGACTGAACACCATATGAACTCCTGTCATTTTGCCCAGCAACAATGGGAAGACATTTGGTGGGTCTTTGGAAGGACAAATAGAGATCCCCAAAACATCAAAGAAACAATCAATCAATGGGGGTGCAGTCAATTCACCAGCCCAGTGGTGAAAAGAGCTTGGAGTCTAGCTGTTGGTTTGAATTTGTGGATGATATGGAAAGAAAGAAATAGCAGAATCTTTCAAAACAAAGAGCTGACTCAAGCGCAAGTTTGGGAAGAACCTGGGGTCATATCAGAGAAACCATTCTAGCGGAAACATGGAGTCAAGAGGATTGGAAGACAACACCCAGTGAAGAATGGATCCTAGCCAATCTAAACCTAGATCAAAGAATGGTAGCACCCTAGATGTGGAAACCTTCTGGCTCAAATAGAACAAGCCCTATCCATTTCTCAAGCCCTACTGTAGGTTTCATAAAACTAAATTTTGATGGGGCCTCCAAAGGCAACCCGAGGTTGGCGGGGCTTGGAGGTATCTTCTAGGATGATCAAGGCAAAATAAGATGGGTATACTCAGCCCATGGTGGTGTCATGAGCAACAACGAAGCAGAGCTTACGATAGTTCTTCAAGGTTTAGGAATAGTGATAAGACTTGGATATACCCACTTGGAGGTGGAAGGAGACTCCCAACTAGTTATAGATATGATGGGGAAACTTAATAATGGAAAGACCTGGGATAAGATTGCGAAAAGCTGGAGAACGGCTAGCCTGGTCCAAGACTTGGGAGATCTAATAAAGAGGTTCAAATATAAGATCATAAAACATGTAAGAAGGGAAGGTAACAGAGTGGTTGATTTCGTAGCTAACTAGGGAAGCAATGAGCAAGGAGGTAATCTAGATAGTATCTGACCATTACAACTTGAGGATACCAGATTGGATCCCCTCAAGGCAATCCTAGACCAAGACAACCATGATGCTACGAACTCAATATAGCAGGCACAGGAGGCCCCTGATCGGGGTGAAAAAGTGGGAGGGCATGGGCATTAAGACAAACAAGAAGAGAGGACGGCAAGGATGGCCAACCACAGTCCTCTTGCTTGAATAGCAGGGTGTGGTGGCATCCTGCATGACCGTGGGTGCATCTATGGAGAGAAGTTGCACGATTATGAGGAGAGAGGTTGGCAAGAATAGCGGCAGCAGACGGATGGGACGTAGGGTAGGTGGGAAAGGATACATGAGGATGGCAAGAGGAGGGAGAGAGCATAGGATGCAGAGACAGGAAGATGGGAGCAGGGCAGTGCAAACGTTGGGGACCTCAGGGGCTGAGCATTTTTCCAGGTATGTTTCTTCACGTTTACCTCCTGTAACTCCCACTGAGAAGTATAGTATATTGAACGAGGGGTGAAAGCTTGGGTACACTGGGAAGTGGTTGCGACAGGGTTGGCTTGAGGATAGGGATGAGAGGAAAAGAGATAGCCGAGATCAGCTTCATAATAGAATCCAAGGCATATACATGAACGAGGAGGGCAATTTCAGGATAAAGGGTCAGTCTTGGGAGAGAGCCATGACTCTACAGAGAGACGAGGGGGGATTGAATTGGGTGGGAAGTCTTAGAAAGAAGAAGATGTTGTAGGACTGGATATATGAAGATCTTCCAAATCTAATGTTTTATGTTGATAATTGTAAGCAAGAGTCGGAAAATGAAGAGATGGCTCACCTAGGCAGAGGCAGGGGTCGAGGGGGTCAAGGGCACCAGAGCCAGACAAAAAAAAAAAGAACCTACCACTTCGGAGAATGCAGGGCCCAGAAAGGGTAGGAAACCCATCAAGGTGGCGGTCAATGAGGCAGCAAAAGCATACAAATAAGGAACAGATGCTAACATTCGTAAGTTGATTTAGGAGATGGAGGACAGTATCATGGAGGAAGACTAAGAGCCGGAAATGGAAGAATGGGGGGGCCTTGTCCCCAACCCAGGGCATACTAGGGGCAAGATGTCTCTATCCAAACAAACCCTGCACATATACTGGGTCATGAAATGCTTGTTGGCCAGAGCTCCGGAACAGGTGGCGGGGGAGATTGTGGAAATTGCACAAGGCATGCGCAACCTCAAAAAGGATATGACGAATCTACAAATGATAATGTTTATGTAGGATAGAAAGCTAGATATGATCCAGCAACGAATGATGGAGTTGTCTCCGGCACCGGGTAAATCTGCTACAGCAAGGGCTATCACTGATTCCGAACAGGATGATAGCAGGGAATAACATGTTACCTTCCAGGTTTTACCGAACTTTTTAGCGAATAGCCTTTATTTATTTTTTTGTCTTTGTATGTCAGTTCAGACCATAAACTGTGTATCTAGTCGTGAAGTGTATTTAGCTTGGGTTGAAAGACTTGTAAAATTTTGCTACTGGATGGCTTATAACAAACTAAGGTGGACAACAGACTTGGTTTCCCATGTGGGCAAGTTGAGGCCACCAAGATTTTGTATATGGAATAACTTGCTTTTATAAATATAAAAAAGAAGGAACTACCGTAGCTTACAAAAATATATATATTTTAATTAAAATTTAATAAAATTTAATATAATTATATAACATTTTCATTTATTTATTTGTTGACTAGCAAACTCGACAATGGCGGTGGTATCATATTCGCGTTACACGAGGTCGAATCCCACCAGCTGCCACTATAACCTCTAGGAGGAACCACCCAGCCCGCAAGAACAACCCTCGGGTAAGACGAGACTCGAACTCATGACCTGCACAGCGGCACGGACGACTTAACAGATCGTCCGCTAGCCACGAGACCAAACCTCTGCGGGCTATAACATTTTCATTTATTAATTATATAAAGTATTACTTATATTTTGTAGGTTTTTATTTATATTATATTTTATATTGAGTTATATAAATAATATGATTAGAATGTCAATTTATGTTTTGAGTTACATAAAAATAACATTATAATAATATGTTAATTCATGAAAATTTTCATAAAAAATCACATAGAGAGTATTAGGTCGACGCGTTTCAAACCAGCCAGTGTGGTTCATCTTCAGGACAAGATGAAGAGACAGATCTCGGAGGAAGGTTAAATAAGAAGGTAGGTCAACCTAACGGTTAGAGGAAAACGACTACATTTGACTGGGGAGGGAAGTAATCCAAATGACTATATACTCTAAATTTCTTAAATAATTAATAAATAATAATTATTTAATATATTAGTTAACTTATTCAATCTTTATTTATTAATGTATTTATTTATTTTATTATCTGATTAGAAAAATGAGTAAAATAAACCAAAATGAAAATATATAAATAACTAACTAAATAAAATATAAAATAAATAAATAATAAATATATAAAAATCACAAGTGAGGGAGTTCTAAAAAAAAAAAAATAATAATAAAAGGGGATAAAAAAACAATAATAAAATGAAAACTATTTAAAAATATAAAAAGGAGGGTGTAAAAAAAAAATAATATATATATATATATATATATATATATATATATATATATATATATATATATATATAATGATAGTGTTAATAGTAATAAATGAAATTGATCACAAATACATAATATTACTTAAAAACAATAAATAAAAAGAGGGGGAGTCCTCTATAAAAAAAAAAAGAAAAAAGGAGAAAGACTAAGAGGAGAGGGTGGGAATCCAACATCTACTAATTTTCCAGCCATCATCCCTATTAATGTTATTAGAGGACCGCTCAATTTCAATGGCTTCCCTAAACTTGTGGTGATGAAATTGAGAAATTCTTGCAATGACCTTGGCATCCTCAATGCATATGTGATGCTTGGTCTTCACTGCATGTTCCGCTAAAGCCGAGGATTTGGTCCTCCCATGTTTGATATCAACAACATGTTCTTTAATCCTTTGGTTAATAGACCGACCCATTTCTCCGATGTATGAGGTCCCACACGAACATGGGATGACATAAACACCTTTCAAATTCACAGGGTTCACATGGTCTTTAACCGACTTTAGGGAGCTACTAATGGTGTTGAGGGGTCTAAAGGTTGAGGAAACATTATGTTTCTTCAAGATTCTCGCGATCTTGTCTGTCGTCCCTTGGATGAAGGGGAGGTGAACTCTTGAATGTCGATCAAATGTGTCAGTCTTAACCTTAGGACCCTTACTAGCCTTGAGGAAAGCTTTAAAACCTTGCTACCTACTATAACCATTCTGGACAAAAACATTAAGGAGATGGGATTTTTCTTTAGAAAGGTGGTCTTTATCAGAAATCCTTAAAGCCCAGGTGGCTAACGTGTTGAGAACACCTATCTTCTGAGCAGGAAAGTGATGGGAACTTGCATGAAGATACTGCTCAGTATGAGTCTTTTTTCGATACACTTGATGGGAGAAAGAACCATCAGCCTTCCTAGAAATGAGGACATTGAGGAAAGGAAGGAAACCATCAACTTCTCATTCCATGGTGAATTTTATGGAGCTAGACTGATTATTAAGATGCTCGAAAAAGTTATCTAACTTGTCAGGCCCGTGTTGCCAAATGGAGCAGGTATCATCAACAAATCTTTTCCAAAGTTTGGGTTTAAAAATAGCTGAGGATAAGGCTTTGGATTCAAAGTCTTCCATGAACAGGTTTGCAATGATGGGGGACAGTGGGGAACCCATAGCCACCCCACAGGTTTGTTCATAGAACTCACCTTCAAAACAGAAAAAAGTAGAAGTGAGGCAAATCTCAACTAATCTAGCCGTGTCGGGATCAGTAAGGTGAAAGATTACATCCAGAGCTTCCTTGATGGGGATGTTAGTGTACAGGGAAACAACATCAAAACTGACAATATTTCTCTTGGATCAAATTTCATATCCTGTAATTCACTAACAAATGATGCGGAGTCTTTGACAAAGGACTCTGTTTGACCTACCAGGGGCTTAAGCTTCGAGGCTAAATATTTAGCTAAAAGATAGGTAGGCCCACCTATGGTGTTGAAAATGGGTCTAAGGGGGGCCCCTTCTTTGTGAATTTTAGGGAGCCCATAGATCCTGGGAGTGATGGGGTTACTCTCAATAAGCTTATGGCTAAAGGAGCCAACAGTGCTACTAGATTTAATGGCAAGAGCAACTGACCTAGAAATAATTATTGTATTCAGGTAAAATTTAAAGATAGTAAATATAAACATTATGTCTTACATTAATTCTTTTTCTATCATAATGGGATAGTTTCATTGTATCTCTACATCCATTATTCTTTAAGCATTATATGTCTATATGAATTTGATCATTTACAAGTGTTATGGAAAATTTTGTTAGAGGAAAATATACACAGATCTAAAGGTTTTTGTAAAACCAATGATGTTTTAATTTTTGTTATATATATCTATATCTATATCTATATATATATATATATATATATATATATATATATATATATATATATATATATATATATATATATATATAATTGTTTATGAATTATTAAAAAATTCTAATCTAATCAAAATAAAAATTATATTATTGGTATTTTTTAATATTAATTTTTATATCACTTGCCTTTTTAATTATAAAAATAGTTAAATAAGTATGTGCAAATACATTTTTTAACTGATGATATAATACAAAGAAAATTAGACAAGTCAATTCAGAGGATGATATTGAAACATATTTGGATATATAATTTTTCTTTCTTAATTTGAAAATCACTAACAAAAAATTGAGATTGTTTAATTAATATATTAAAAATAAAACTTACCCTACCAGGTGTTTTGAAATTTATAAAATTATTAATTTTAAATGATCAATTTAGTGAAATACTTGCTTCTTTTGTCAAAGTAGTGTATAATAATAATAATAATAATAATACCAAAACCCTGATGGGGGTGTGTGCCCAAGAGGAGGAAAAATCACTGGCTTATAGCCCTTGCATGAAGAAATTATAAAATATTTAATGCAAGGTGGTGGGAGGGCAGGCGAGCCATCCCCTTGTATTATTTCATTTAATCAACAAACGTGTGATCGATAAGACTCTCTAGGTTGGCAGCAATACAGAGGGATGTGTTTAAAAAATTGGGAGGGTGCTTGGCTGAGCCATTCAGTGGCTAAGATGTTTAGGAAAACAAGATTTGTGGCATATGCAGTATAACAATGTGGGTCTTGAAGGAAATATTATGCATCCCATCTATGGCGTAGGCAAGAATCCGAGAAACTTTGGTGGGTAGTGGGAGCTTGGTCTCCAACATGGTGGAGTTCGATTGGTAAGTGCACTCATATTTAGCTTTTAGTTTGTTTACATTCGACTTGGTGCATTCAATCAGATGGGAGGTCTCGCCCCCTTGTTCAGTAGCTTGGGATTTCCATGAATTGGGATCTCAGAAAGCTCTCGCCGCTTTGGGTGGCAAACTAATTTTCTCAAGGTCTGGTGTTATTATGGTGGACTATGCATGGGATTCATTGGGGCTACTATCAATATTTTGGTTCAATTTTATCCTTTTCATTTTGGGACTTGTTATGTTCGGTGCTCTAGGGAATTAATTCTTCGACGTTTAAGTATTTGGATGATATCGAAACTATGCTACTTCTTGGTGTGCCTGGCGAATTCTGGGGTGTTGTAGGGCCCTCTCCTTTAGTCCTGGTAAGGGGGTGATTTTTTGAGGCACATCAGTGTTGTATGTTGGCTAGGGGGCTCCGACAGTGGTGGAACTACAGGTCATTTGGGAAGAAGAAAGAGTTAAAAGCACGACTACCGAATAGTAAGAAAGGTGTTGGTGGATTGGAATCTAACTCGAGGTGGAAATTATTGGCCTTGGGAGTGGGTGGCAATTTTTTTTGGTGCGGGGGGGGAGACCTCCTGATAAGTTATTTTGATTTTGGTATAGGTGGCTTGCTTAAAGGATTGCTGTAATCTTTGAGAGTTTCATAGTGGTATTCGGGTGGAAGGAGACCAATAGCATGCGTTCATGTTTGTTGGATTTCGGGGCTAATATGAAATCATACCTGAGGTCTTATCATGTGGCCAAAGCCTCTATATCCTCATCTGGTGTAAAGGGGAACGGTCATTGTGTAGGCGCTAAGGCTAGATGTGATCATGAAGGTGTACAAATTACAAGCGAGGGTCATGGTAATGGTGGTGGTGTGAATCGACACGATGACAAGGGAGACCGTCGGAGCCTTGTTGGTCGTGGGCATGAGGGACCTCCTCATCATGCGGCTTCCTTCAGGTCATCTGAGTGGTCTGTACAAGCAATTTTGGAGGTCATGGCAAGTCTCGTCGGGAGGAATATGAGGTAGTGATGGAAGCACTCCAGCAGCTGCAATACTTCCAATGCCACCTTCTTGAGCGAGTTGTTTTAGTGTCGCGTGGCAAAAATATTCTTTCAGAAAATATTAACAAATTAGAAGTGTGGTTGACTCATCTAGAGCAACATATAGATTTCCCATGTCACCCTCCTTCCCCCCAGGGATAGGGCCTAACAATCTGATGTCCATCACTTCTAACAATTAGCCATGGTGGCTGGGGTGTTATGCATCTTGCAGGCATTTTGGTGTTTTTGGCCTCATCGGATTTGGGCGGCAACCCTTAGTTTATTTTATTTCTTTTGTAATGGTGAATTATCGATGTTCAACATATCTAGTTAGGGAGAGACCACTAGTTTTTTGGCATTGTATGTAAAATATTTTGACAGTTAATAGTAAGTCTGATTCCCAAAAAGCAAATAATAATACCAAAATTAATATAATAAATTACTATTATTATTATTATTATTATTTTTATCTATTAGACTAACCTAAGTACCCACGAGGGATTTGAACCGGTGACCTATCGCAAGGAGTGCCTCAACAGCGCACCCATTCAGCATCAATCCAAAGCCCCGTGGGCAATAAATTACTAATATTATTACTATGAGAAATAAATAGTTTTTTTTTTCCAAATAAAATGCAATAAAATGAAATGGAACAAGTGAATTGATTAAGAAAAATGCAGACTCGGGTGTTACTATAATTTTGCATCAAAACCCATTTAAAAACATTCTAATATTAGGGTATTTTAATTATATATATGGCTCAAAAAGATATATATATATATATATATATATATATATATATATATATATATATATATATATATATATATATATATATATATATATATATATATATATATATATATATATATATATATATGAATTTGACATATTTATATAATTGTAGGTGACAAAACTTGGCAATGAATTCTAAACGAATTTATCTAAATTGTACTAGAAAATAGAGTCAAACTACCTTTACAAATAGAAGGAAGGGAAGGAATCAACCCAATTCATCTCCACCAACAAACATCCATATATATAATTATATTTTTTTATTCCATGCACAAAATTAGTATCTCTGATAATGTTTTGTAGAAAAGGTTTAATTATTGTTCTTTTTATACACACATGTTCGTTGATTATATTTTTTAATTCTACACACAAACTTTTACCAAAAAATCTACAACATGTAAGCAATAGAAAGTTTCTAAGAAGTGAGGAAACTAATATATGCAATCTATTGTGCATAAATTTTTAAGATCTAGGATTTATAATATATACCTTAAACATGAATAAACTTTTAACACGCATGTAAAACTATTACACTCAAGGAAAACACAAAAGTGGATGTAAAATGAAAGGAATTTAGAGATTATTATTCCTGAAGGTCATTTCAAACCTTTAAAGTTGGATGAAAATGAGTTAATGTGAATCTCAACATGTAGAAAGTAGCTATTTTGTAACCTTTTTAACAATTCCATTCTAAGTAAAATTGAGACATTACAATTTAGTGGTTTTTATATCTGCATTGGAATATAACTTCACTAACCTCACCGTCATCATTTATAGCTAATGGAATTAGAAAGGAGAGATTGCTACAGTTATGAGAGAAATCACCATTTCATGATACATGGTGGATCAAGACCATTGGAAGTCATGGAGTGTCCATTTTAGAGGAATTTGTGAACTCCCACAACAATCTTCACTGGACTATTATTTAATTGATTCCTGAACAATTTTGACAGCATTGATGGTGAATCCAATGATCTATCTTACAACCAGAGTATTTTAGGTTTATAGAATCGACTCTCTCTTTTATATAAAGGTTTAAATGATTTATTAGATGAAACTACTTTTCAATCTAGACAGATAAAAATACAAAAAGAAGGTACATCCTCTACTATCTATATAGAGCTTTATTGATAGTCTCTACTATTACAATAAGAAACGTTTATAATAGTTTATCTAGGTAAAAAAACAAAAAAAAGTAAAATTTCAATAATCGTATTCATATTTTTATGTTTGATAGTTTCTCCATTTGAAAATTTAAAGAACACAAATTGGGCGAATGCTTACTAAATTAAAATGCAAATAGACAAATAACTGTGTTCACTAGATGTCAAATCAATAGGGAAGAATTGACAAATTGACCTCTCCCTTGCAATGGTTGTTTAAATAGTGATGGACCGTCTTTCATATAAACCCTCAATTTATAAACCCATGATTCCACATTATTTAAAGTGCGAGATACATTTTGCTAGAAAAAAAATAAATTCCAACAATTTTGCGTTAATAGAAAAATATAATAGAGTGAAAATAAATTCCACTAGGAGAAACAAATCCAACTAATTAGTATTCCCATAAAAATAGGGTGAAATATAAGTCGATTCTTTCCATTACCATAAAAATAGGGCGAATGGGAGATTATAGTTTCAATTTTAATGAAAAAAAACAAATTCCAACAATTTTGAGTTAATAGAAAAATATAATAGAGTGAAAATAAATTCCAAGAGGAGAAAAAAATCCAAATAATTGGTATTCCCATAAAAATAGGTTGAAATATATCTTATACTTCCCATCACCATAAAAATAGGGTGAATGGGAGAATGTAGTTTGAATTTTGCAACGCGAAATAATTTTTTAAACTCTCCCCATAAAATTCCCATTGGCTAAAGGTTTACAACTATTTTTTTTTAAATAAATATTAGGCAATGCATATTCAACCCCTATTTGTAAAAAAATTTCCTAACTAAAGTAAATAACCCCCTAATTTCGCCCATAGGTGAAATTTCATCCCTAAAATATTTTATGTTGTCAAATGTCTGTTGCTTGATTTCATCATTCTCCATAAATGAACGATGATATATTGGCCCATTGCATAAGGGTGCACTTGGTTTCAAACTGATTGAGTGCTTGACCTGACATTGAAGAGGTACCCCCATGGGGGAGGAGAATATGTCTCTATACTCTTCCAGGATCTTATTCATTTTCTACTAATGTTGGGAAGAGAATTGTGTGAAAGGCATGGATGTGGCCAAAATATTCCCATTTAATTGAAATTGAATCAAGAGGAAGAAAAAATTATGAGTCTAAGAGATGATCTTATTTCATTTCTTAGCAAAGGTCAAATAAATAGAAGTAGGTAGAGAAACCTCTGGTATTTCGTATAGCTTCCTACGCAAAGTAATAATGACACTGTGAGGTATAGACTCATAGACAACACGTTTCTCCCAAAAATATGGTTGTCCCAATAAAACATCACAAAATTTAAAGGGGGAACGTTGCACAATACCTCGTCTGTGAAAGGCTTGATGTTGTAGGGTAGACAACATTGTTTGCTAATGTAGAGATCTCACCGTTCATCGAGCCACCATATCATCTATGGTTGCAGATGCAGTCTTGTCGAAAACCCTATCCACTTAATGACCTCTGCTCACATGAGGTTCTTTTAACTCCCGTTATAATTATTGAAACATAACGGAGCACCCTCCACCAAAATTTTCTAATGGAAGAGGCATTCACCTTCCTTCAGATCTTTAAGATGATTTTTTTGGACCTTCACAGTGATAATGGCGGCACTAAGTTTCACATCAATGCATTTTTTCCCTTGCCCAGGTTTGTTTCAGAGTCAGAACATGCATCATATTCTAAATATTTTTACTCAACTATCAATGAATGCATTATGCAACATTCATTGGTGTTATGAGTGGCGCTCATATGGAACTCACACAACTTTCTCATGTCTTTCTTCGTTGTCCCAGTGCCATTATTTGTTTGCCTCTTCCACAGGTTGTCCTAGGGTGGTCCACCGTGGATCTGTCCTTTGTTTTGTGGCCTGCGGCTACGCCCCATATTTTGCTGTGAAGGGTTCACAGATCCAAAGTCTCACTTCTTCTGTTTAAAATTATGCTTAATTTTGAGAGCATATCAATGCATTGTTCCAAGAAAGTACATGTCCAGGAACTCCATTTTTGTCTAAATTTACTTGTGAATACAACCACGATATTTAAGAACCATATGTCACTAAAAATCTTTGATATCTACTTTAGTGTAAATTGTATGAAAGATATTTGTGAGCCATATGTCCCTAAATCCCTTTGATATCTACAAATTTGGTGTAAAATGTATGAAAGATATTTGTGAACTCTGGCATGGCTCGGTACCTTTCGTTTAATTGTGTGGTCCATATCATATACTAGTCTTCATAGCTTATAATAGGGTAGTATTGTTTTTGATATCTTGCTCTGGGAACCAACACATTTGAACTTCTTGCCTTTTTGTTTATAGCTTCCTAACTAGGTTCGAGTCCATGCCAAGGTTGGCATAGCTCAAACTTATGATCTTTGTCAAGAGAATCATACCCTACAAGGAAGAATCCTGGAGCTTACAATCTTGTTTATATCGAAATGTGCAACCCTCAAGGAAGATTCCAACTTGACAAAGAGAAAAATGAAACTAAAAAATAATTAATTAACTAACTACCTACTTTAACCCCAACATTGTATAAATTAGATTACAATATTCTTTAGATGCAAGAGAATAGATTTGAAATAAGCACTCTCTCTGGAAAAAAAGATATTTAGATAATTAAATTTATAAAACTAAAGAATGGGGCATTTGTTTATTTATTAACTCTTACATGATTTTAATATTTGTTAAATTTTAATTATTACTTTGCATTCATCTTTGTAAATATAGAATTAAATATTAATCACAGAAAATATACAAATCATATTATATATAATAATTTATTTAACAGCAAATAAATAAAAGAAAACTACAATTTATTAAAATTTCTAATTAAATAAAACGATATTTACATAGTGCCCTTAATCCACATGAGTGACTATATAATAAAATTAATTTAAAGAGTGGGTAGTCACATTAATGCATAAGAATTGCATTTTTATTTTATTTTATTTTTATTTCAATTTTATTTTTAATGTTTTTCACTATTTGGTTACAATAAATGTAAATGAAATAATAAAAAATGAATTTAAGAAACCAATAAAAAATATTAAACCACAATATACAAAATCAACTTTTAAATTATAACTCAAATCAAACAAAAAAATAAAAGACAAAAACCTAACATAAAAGATCATAACTAAATACAAGGTTAGGCTTTAGTAATGAATCACACACAAAAGGTTAGAAAGAAGTCAATAAAGTCAGAATACATGACCAGGGATTCAATGTTGCTGTACTGAGCATATGACCTCTTTCCTTTAGTACCTTTTCATTGGAAAATGTTGGATTACAATTTCATCAGTGCACAATGCATGTCAAATATTTGATATATACAACATAAAAACATTTCAAGTTGTACGAAGGAGTTGTGCAAAAGGTTTAAAAAGGAAGAAAACTAGATACATGCAAGCAAACCTGGTACAATGTGCAATTGGTAAATGAAATCGAGACGTTGCAAAACCTGGAGTGGGTTGAAACCAGCAAATGAGCTTTCTCTTATTACTTCAATTTTTCAATACAAAGCTCTCCATACGACGATATAAACGTATGATGGAAGAAAACAAAGTCACGTTTTAAATGGATGAATGACCTGAAGGAGAGCTATTCCCTTGGATAACCATCACTGAATCAGTACCAGTAAATGATAAAGATTGATGCAAGAATGATAAATAAGGAAGCAATGAGAAATTCCTCACAACACGGGCCAAAGCACTCTCACTATTCTAGCAGCATCTAGGTATAGAGAGTTGGGAATCCTTGGTACAGAGTCATCACCTTTCTTTTATAGCCCTATCACTATTAATGTGTGATCTAGGTCGTTTTTGAGAAACAAGTTCTATGGTCGGATGTTGAGAGCCCTTGAGTTAGATATGTCAACTCTACAGTGAACACGGACATACTTACACATCACCCTAAAATAAGTCTTTTGTTTATCAAATAATTTAAAGTAATGTTGAAATTTATTTATACATTTCTAAATATTTTAAAATAATGCATTTCTAGCTAGTGCGTTCGCTCCATCTCCACTGCTCATCGTTACACAAAACATGCATTTTACTAAAAATAAAATCTTATTTATTTTGTGGAATGGAATGTATCTGGCTCGAAAATGCCTTTGGTACATCTCTCTCTTGTCTGATTGTTCTTAAAACTCCAAATTCATTTAAGTAAAACTAGCGGAGGGAGAATTCCTCGAAATATTTTAATCATTATGATACCGCCAATCAGTTGACCCAAAAGTTGTGGAAAAATGTTAACCAGGGAGACAACTTCAAAAGCAAAGCTGGAGATACTCCAATTCAGTCCTACCTTCTACTATTCTTGCGTGGAGTTTTTTTCAGAGGGAAAATCAGAATATATTATATTAAGTAAATTATTTAATTTACTTAATTTAATTTGATTATTAAGTAAATTAATTATTAAGTAAATTATTTAATTTACTTAAGAATATTATATTATATTCTTGCGTGGCGTTATCCGTTTATATATTTATTTAATTTGAAAATTGTGTCTTGCATTGGTTGTGGGCAGATTTAGCATAATATACAAATATTGCCGCCTCTTTTCACCCAATTCAACGGTGAGTGTGTCCTACCTTCTCTTTAGCTTTCTTCAAAGTTTTGGGTCCTCGTGCAAAGGCA
This sequence comes from Pinus tabuliformis, assembly GCA_031772625.1. Lineage (NCBI taxonomy): Eukaryota > Viridiplantae > Streptophyta > Pinopsida > Pinales > Pinaceae > Pinus > Pinus tabuliformis. The sequence goes on from CM062812.1 coordinate 862,399,762, forward strand.
TTGGTTCAGTAAATATCTACCAATCTGACTTTCCTGTCACTCTTACATTTGAAATTTTGTCCATCCATTTGTTTAACGATGTGGAGATCTTTTGTTTTGGACAACGACTCTTCCACATGGACCGTGGGCAGGTGTGACGTATGCCACATTTATCTTTGTTGTTGCATAACTTGTTCGATGATGATGTGTTCTGCGGCAGACCTTGGAACTTGGTGTGCCAATTAAGAATCTTATTTTGGCACTATATCCATAATTTATATTAGGGGATGGCGCATATATCCCACATTGCTGTGGGAAGAATAGAATATATCATTCATATATATATATATCATCACTGACACTCTCTTAGTTTATTGATAACCAGGCCCACGGGTGACGTAGAGATCTTTCGTCGGATATTTGCCTTGGTGTATAGTCTCAGTTATGATGTTCTCATACTAAAGAGGTCGTCGAGGTTAGAACAATTGAGTTGGTTTTGATAATAGTAAGAGGACCTAGAGTAGAGCAGGTTTTGTTTAACCCTAACAATGATAAGGAAGGAGGCATAAGTTTGTTTTTAAATAGCAAACCCACAATTGAGTTGGTTTTGATAATAGTAAGAGGACCTAGAGTAGAGCACGTTTTGCTTTACCCTAACAATGATAAGGAAGGAGGCATAAGTTTGTTTTTAAATAGCAAACCCACAATTGAGTTGGTTTTGATAATAGTAAGAGAAGAATTGAGTTGGTTTTGATAATAGTAAGAGAACCTAAAGTAGAGCACGTTTTGCTTTACCCTAACAATGATAAGGAAGGAGGCATAAATTTGTTTTGTAAATAGCAAACCCACAATTGTGTTGGTTTTGATAATAGTAAGAGGACCTAGAGTAGAGCACGTTTTGTTTTACCCTAACAATGATAAGGAAGGAGGCATAAATTTGTTTTTAAATAGCAAAACCACTTGTAGTTAATAATAATAAGCAGAAGAGCTAACGAGACAAGAACAAATGGGCACAACTTTTGGACTTATGTAATGATATAGGAGGTATTTTGTAACATAAAGACCGAATATACATTGGATTTATGATACGCCAAAGGGGCTTGAGAGCTTATAGGAGGTATTTTGTAACATAAAGACCAAATATACATTGGATTTATGATACGCCAAAGGGGCTTGAGAGCTTAAGGTAGAATGCATATTTTTGGAGTTAGTTATACAAGTTCAGGTCTATTTAACATTAGATTTATCATGTGTCGAGAGGGATCAAATCCCTCGAGGTGCAAGCTTTTTTTTTGGAGTGTAGAATTTGAGAAAAGGTTTGCACCTTGAGGGATTTGATCTCTCTCGGCACATGATAGATCCAGTGTTAGATGGATCGAAGGTGGTTCTAGTGAGGGCTACAATGTCACATTTTTAGATTATCATTATTATGTATATGTTTGAGATTAACTTCACAACTCATATGTTTTCTTTGCTTCACATGGGTCATATCATTCTCTTCTTTAATTTAGTTTGTGTTGCTTGCCTTGAATGGCTTGTACATCTTTGTTTGAATGCTTTGAGTGGTTTGTGCCTTTATGTGTTTGGATTTGGATGATAATGTTTTTAAATGTTGTAGTCATTGTGTTATATTTTTATATGCCTATGTCATTGCCTATTAGTAAGTAGTTGGTGATGAAGAAAGGAGACAATCTTGTCAATAGTTTGCAGGAGGATTGATAATGCACATCTATTTCATTTAATTTTAGGTGTCACAACTTCTTACGACTAATTAATTCTCAATAGTGTCCCTCCATGTATTACTAAATATATCTTGAGGATTAGTTTTAATAATTTATTGCGTCAAGATTACTCTTGAAATATTTTTTTTTGTGCTAATGTTTGAAATAATTTATTTCCTTCAATAATATTTTAATGATTTTTTATCTATAGTGTATTAAGCAAAGTCAAGAAATAATGTATTTTTGAATTTATTTCAATGGGTGGCTAGAATTATAAAATATTTACATTATTTGTTTCTCCAAACAATTATTACATCTCCTTCAAGAATATTTTGATTTGTTTTGAATGTTTATAAATATATCTTTTCATCTTATAAATATTATGAATACATTATTATATACAGTTATCAATTAGTAATTTTGAATATATGTAACTTTGAATATGTTTTGAATATATGTAATTGTCTATTAGCAATAAGTTGGTGATGTAGAAGGGAAACGATTGTATCAAGGATTAATTTTTACTTTGCAGCAGGATTGATTCTACACACCTATTTCATTTTAATTTTAGGTATTGCAACTTTTGACAGCTAATTAATTCTTAATAGTGTCCTTTTAGGTATTATTATATATATTGAAAATATTTGTTCTTAATAATATACAATGTCAATATTAACAACATCTAATGCATCTAATGCAAGCAATCAAATAAGATTAGAAAACAACATCTACACTGAAATCAATGCATCTAATGCAAGCAATCAAATGAGATTAGAAATCAACATCTACACTAAAATAAATGCATCTAGTGAAAGTAATCAAATAGGATTAGAAATCCAAATCTACACTGAAATAAATGCATCTAGTGCAAGCAATAAAAAATGATTAGAAATCAACATCTACACTAAAATTAATGCATCTAGAGCAAGTAATCAAATAGGATTAGAAATCAATATCTACACTGAAATCAATGCATCCAGTGCAAGCAATTGAATAGAATTCTAAGTAAACATTATCTACTTTGAAATCAATGCATCTTGTGCAAGAAATATTTGTCCATCTATCTCCCCTTCATTTAATCTTGAAAAATATTTTTAATAATTTATAGTCTCAAGATTAACAATGTCCAATCCATCTATTGTGAGCAGTCAAATAGTATTAGAAAACAACATTTACACTGCAATTAATGTGTCTAATGCAAGCAATCAAATAAGATTAGAAATCAACATCTACACTAAAATCAATGCATCTAGTGCAAGCAATCAAATATAACTAGAACTCATCATCTACATTGAAATCAATGCATCTAGTGCAAATGATCAAATAGGATTAGAAATCACCATCTACACTAAAATCAATGCATCTAGAGAAAGCAATCAAATAAGATTAGAAAAACATCTACAATAAAATCAATGCATCTAGTGTAAACAATCAAATATAATTAGAAATCAAACTCTACAATGAAATCAATCCATCTAGTGCAAGCAATCAAATAGGATTATAAATAATCATCTACACTGAAATTAATGCATCTTGTGTAAGAAATCTTCACCTCTCTCTCCCCCCTCCATCTATATCTATATCTCCCTTCATCTCTCCCTCTTTGTCTCTCTATCTCACCCCCTCAAACACACACTCTCTCTCCATAGGTATCTATCTCTCCTTCCTTCCTTTCCTCCCTCTCTCTATCTCTCTCTTCTTCCCTCTCTTCACCTTCCATCTACGTCTCTATCTCTCTCTACCTCTCCTTTGTCTCTCTACATCACCCACAAAGAATACACACTCTTTCTCCATATCTATATATCCCTTCCCCCCCTCTTAGTCTCCCTCTTCCACTCTCAACCTTCTATCTCTCTTCTCTCCTTCTCTCCTCTCTCCCTCTCTCTCTGTCGAATTTTATCTCTTTATGTTTTTCTTCTTATCCACCTCTTTGTCCCCCTCCAACTCCCTCTCTATCCCTCCCTCTCTCCTCTCTATCATTCATGTCCTCTCTCTCTTCCTTCCTCTTTGTCCCATTCTCTCATGCCCTCTCTCTCCTCACCCTCCAAATCTGTTACTATATCCCTCCCTCTCAACTCTCTCCTTCTCTCCCACCTTCCTTCCATTTCTCCTCCTTTGTCTCACTATCTCACCCGAGAACATACACACTCTCTCTCCATCTCTCCCTTGTCACTCATCTCTCTCTCTCCACTTTTCTCTCTCAATGCATTTCTTCTTCACTCCCTCTTTCCCCCTCCAACTCCATCTCTTAGTCCCTCTCTCTCTCCTCTCTCTGGTCTTTCCCCTCTCTCCCTTTCTCTCCTACCTCCCTCTCTTCCCCCATCTCCCTCTCTCTCTCTCTATTTTCTCTCAAACCTTGTCATTATCTCTCTCTACCTCTCTATCTACCCTCCAACCTTGTTACTATCTCTCCCCCCTCCATATTTGTGTCTCTCCATCTCCCTCTTACCATTCTCTCCCTCTCTCACTCCTCTCTTTCTCTCTCTCCCTTGTCACTCCCCTATCTCTCAACCTCTATCACTATATCTCTTTGTTCTTCCCTCCATATATATCTAGATTTAATATATATCATCATATATTAATATATATTATAATATAACAAATTTAATATTGCATTAATCCAAATTTATTAAATTTAATAATATTAATATTAATATTAGATTTAATGATGCTTTTTACACGGCATGAGAAAAAAAATTATAATAAAAGTACATCAAATTAATATTTTCAAATATTACAACTTTGATGTCAAAATGTTTATGTCTTTAAAGATTTTAATATATCCCTAGGATGTGGCTTTTCCTTTTAAAGATTCATTTTACAAATGTTAACTTAAAATAAGTATTATAATATTTTGGAGCAAGATTTTGGATTATTTGTGTTGAATTAACCTTTTTCTTTTGATTTAAGAAATGACATTGGCTTTAGTAAAGAGTAAAAATGTTTAAAATTTTACTTAATTTGGAATTTTAATGTGGTAATTTTTTTTGTTAAAAGTAAATATATTATTCATTCCAATTCACTTATATGATAAATTCATATAAAGGAACTATTAAAAGTATGAGATAATTTACTATGCATTCAAATATATAGTTATATTTTAATAATTAATCTTAGTCCATTAATAAGATTAAAAATTTATCTATGATTTAAGATTGGTTGACATTAGCGAAAATTAGTTTATTGTTTTTTGAGGACATGACGTACTTACACATTGAGGTCATACTGGGTTGTAGAATGTGCCTCTCGGTACAAAAATACTTGTAGAAATGAAATGCCCTAGAGCTCATAGAGAGTCAATATTTTTGCCATTCAAGCCATGTTATTCCCCACATCATTCCCCACATCGTAATTACCGGTTAGGGCTTACTCCACATCACACACCATGGTCTAATAATATTTTTCTCTAAAATCATAAAGAACACCACACTCTTTGTAGCATAAAGATTAATAATTCACCAGAGGGGTTGAGAGCCCTGTGGGGAAGAAAGAACAAAGAATCCACCTAGGGGAAGATATCTGGTCTTCTTTAAATTCGGCATTAGGTTTCCTCTTTTCTCTCTTTTTTAGGTGCAGGGAGGGGTTATCACTTACTGCAAAACTATTCAAATGGTGTGAAATGATGTCAAAATAACGAAAAAGGGCAGAGGATCTTGCAGTCATTTTCCAAGTAGGAAAAGGAATCAAAGGCTACATCAGACCCTCTTCATTAGGAAATGCTTGGAATAACCTTCCCTATGATATGTGGAAGTCCAAAAATGGACTCCTGGATCAAAATATATGGTCTTCTGAAGTTTCAAGGATTGAACCTTAGGAAGGCATATCAGAATATTGGCGATCGCATATCAGAAGTCAAGAGATATCAACGATCACAACATTAAAACATCACAGATATTAGTGATCGCATATCGGGGGTCCAGAGACATCAGAGATTGGCCATCACAACATTGGAGCTCGGAGGAGATCAGCACATTATAATATCGTAACATCGGAACATCAGAAATAGGAGGATCAAAACTTTTGAAAGGGTAAACCTTTTAAAAGTTACGATATTCAAAAAGTTTTGATAGTGTTAAAAACTACGAGGGAAATCCAATAAATATTAACAAAGGATTCCATCACAAAACCAAAGGTGGGCAGGCCCTTTTCTCTCTCCTCTAGAGGGACATGTGGTAGCATATGACTACCTCCGATAAGGACACACAACATCATATGACTGGTTCTTATAAAGCTATAGTGGCATCTGACGTTATCATGACGTGGCGGTATGGAAGGACACAAGGTAGCCAACTTTAACGTTTTGAGGGGGGCTAAGGGGACAAATCTGGGTGACACATGTCACCACTCATAGGCTGCCATGTGGAATGATGACATCATATCGTAGGTTGCATTCCAAAGGTTGAGGATGTCGGAACTTAGTAACACTTGACACTTGAAAAAGTGTTGATAAGGGGGCTCTGATATTAGGGCTAGCACATGGTCAAGAAGAACTTATAGAACCAAGGGCGTTAAGCTCTTAACAAAGGAAAAACGACCCCCATGCAGGAACAAAATACCCTAGCACCTTAAGGCTAAGCCTCTAGTCATCAAACCTAGTCCCATGGAGGAAAATAGAAAGGGGCTAAACAAAAGGGGCCTAGGACATCGAAACTATGTTTTTGTAATGTCTTTAAGAATAAAAGTCTCGATGAGTAAAAGCTTTGATATAACACTCTTGAAATAATACAAGACATATTGGGCTTCTATAGTGTAATACAGATTGTTAAAGGCATATGGGTTGGCAACTACAAGATTGAATGCAGGAATAGAGGAGTTGGTCTTAGAAGTAATGGCGACTGTTAAAGATCATTGGGTCAAGGCAGAAAGGACCACGATCTGTAGTAAAAAGTGTTGCATCTACCTTGAAGTGATAGAAGCCATATATTTGCTCTGATGCACGTCTTCAATTTGATAAATGGAGGTGTGGGACTCAGGAAGCAATGTGCACATCGCCTGAGAATTAATTTCACAAGATGGAGCTCCACATAGTCACACAATGAACGACTTCCAGGTCGATCTCCATTTCTTCTATGTGAAAAGAAACCGGTAGTTGATCACTCCCATCTCCAAAGAGTGGTGTTGGGATGGGGTCCACTGGGTTATTTTTTTGGTTAAGAACCCAAGTTTTGATGTAATTGTTGTAAATGATGTAAAGTATCCGTGCTTTGTGGATTTGGAGCACGTAGATTGATTAGGAGTAAAAGGGGTTTTAGCCCCTTGTTTATGTAAAGTTGAGTGGGCTTTCAAATCCACCCATGGTCCGCGGACCATTGGATTGTATAAAGAGGTGTGTCCTAGAGAGTCTAAGGGAGATAATGGGGATATTGAGTCAATAGAAGATAGCGGAGAGAAGTGGGATAGATAAGAGAGAAAGGCTCTGCAAATGAGTGCACAGAGGCCTAGATAGATTCTGCAGCTGAGTGTGTGGACCCCTACAGCTGAGTGCATAGGGTATTTTTGAGTCTGTAAATCCTAACTAAAGATCAATAAATAATATTATCGAAGAATTCCTATGTTTATCTATTTACTTCTGTTTATTTATGATTGCGATATATGCTATGGATGAATCATGTATATATGTTTGATTTAATGATGTGCGACTCTATGGAATAAGTCTTAATAATTGTACGCACTGCATGTTAAGTACTTTCGCTAACATTGTGATACATTCTGCTATGTTTATTAAAACACTTAAGTAGATCTACACAAGCTCAGATTTAGGGTTACCTTCTGCTGCGTGTAAGTGGATGATTTGACTGTTAAGGGTCCACAAAGAACAATCGTAGACCTTCGTGAAGGTCTAGAGGTTGTTTAAAGGTAGTTGCAGTACCAAAACCTAGGGGCTTATAGACCTATGCGAAGACATATCTAGGCCATTAAAAGACATCGCAATGATCTCTGGATGCAGAAAATTGGTTCCAGTATCCCCCCATACTGCTTCGGGTGAGACTACGGCCTACGCTACGTGGGTTGTTTCCAAAAGGGCCAGTAGTGTAGGGTTTTGTTGGTTAGGGCAACTAACTCTGAACCTAGGTTAGAATCCCCTAAGCCAACAAATGGTTCTGTTACCGGGACCAAGATCTACCTAAGGAGATATGTGATGTCACATCATTGGAGTCCAACTAAGAAGGAAATTAAAAAGTTGTTCAACAGAAAATTTCACGAATTCATGGCGAAGGAAAAGATGAATATGCGCTTGTGAACAGAGCAGTGGTTGGATAGATATTTGTATATAGAAATACACGAAATTTTCTTCTACACCTTCCTAATCGAATTATAGGAGTGGTTAGCCAAGTTGGTTGACAGCCAAGGGAGGTGGAAGCTTGACAGTCCAATAGTGTGGACTCTGGAGCTAGTGCGATGATTAGAAGCCTCTCAAGACAAGATCACGTGTGTTATTAATCACTGGCTCGATCGAATTATAGGAGGATTTGTTATAGAACTTGCAGATGATACCTCGGTCAGCTACAACGAAGTGGAACGAAAACTTTTCAAGGGACCACGAGGTAAGTATCTCAAATCTTTGAATACCTGGATTAAGATGCTCTTGTGTGAAAAATGGGTTATTTCATTGCCTTGATGTTATGAGCTATGCGAAGTGGAAAATTTTTTAGAGATCGAGAAAGATCAGGTCATGAATATAACCCATTGATTAGAACAACCTCAATCGACGAGAAGGGGGCAGTATAGGCTTCGCCACAGAGCGTTTTTCAGCTGATAAGATAGGTTTTTCCGTGGTTACATCATCCATCCACTCCGCCTCCACGTCCACGTCCACCTCCACCACCACCACCTCCATTCAACATGTCGAATATAATGAAGCTACTAATTTTCAAGGGCATAGGGAACGAAGATACAAATCAATTTTGGTTTGTTGCAAATGTTGTGTGGACAATGCAATAGATTACTGATGACAACATAAAGAAGGCACAATTGGTTACTAATCTACAGGATCGCACATTGATGTCATATATTAAGTATTTTTTTTATCATCTTGTGGCAACGTTAGTAGAAACTAAGGCTTCTTTAAAAAAAGATTTTAGTAAGCTTAAGTTTGACTCATAGTCAATAACTGGATTTAAGGAGATCACGATGAGGGTTGATGAGAAGCCTTGGGAGCTAGATCAAAGGATGAAATGTGTGATTTGAGAAGCTAATATGTAGCTCATAGATGGTCAACACTGCGAGTGGTTTATAGCTTCTCTTTTGCCCCACCTAAGGATTGTTTTGTCGAAGCAGAGGATAGGAACTCAGGTAAAAGACCTAGAAATTATGATGAGGTTGCATGCGATGCCTATGCAGTATGTGACTTAGGGGGTACAACAAATCCATTCTCAGCTTCAGATCCTATGCATAGAATTGCAGAGCTTGAAGGAAGATAAGGAGGGTAAGCCTGAGGTGCGCGTGAAATTTTGGTGTCTGAAATGTAAGAGTCGAGGGCATGATAAAGACCATTGTCCTATATTTATGAACTATATCATAGGAAAGGGACCAATTCCCCTAAGGCAAAAATCTCCAGTAGGACCAAGTATGGGGGTTGCGCTATGGTGTGTTATTTGTCAAGTGGATGGAAAAACCACAATGGATAATTTATATTTGCTTCAAAAGTTCGTTCAGACACCAAAATAATTGTTCTGCGACTTCTGTAAATTATTGGGTCATGATGAGTGCCACTGTCACAGCTATGAACTATTGATGGAAAGGATGCCTACATACCGGATGGAAGAGGAAACTAAGACTCTTGATCAGGGTGTAGGAGGAACGCGTGGAGGATATCAAGGAAGAGGACTCCTGGGATGGGGTCCCCTGGGTCAATTTTGGGGTTAAAAACCAAAGTTTTGTTGTAAATTTTGATGAAAATATGTAAAGTCTCTGAGAATTGTGGATGTGGAGAACGTAGGTAGTTAGGAGTCAAAAAAGGTTTTTACCCTCGTTTATGTAAATTTGAGTCAGTTTGGAGATCAACCCATGGTCCACGGACCATGGGATTGTATAAATAGGTGTGTCTTAGAGAGTCTAAGGCAGATCTATGTCTATGTCTATGGGTACGAACAAATGGAGTCTTAAAGAGATAACGCGGAGAATTAAGTCTTAGAGGGGAAAAAGGATCTGCAGTTGAGTGTGAAGAGGCCTAGAGTAGTGTCCACAGCTGAGTGCATAGGGAGGTTTTGAGTCTATAACCTGATACTGAAGATCAATAAAGAAGTCTGTTGAAGAAATTCATGTGTTTTACCTATTTACCTTTGTTGTTTATGTTTGCAATATATGCTGTGATGAAATAATGTATTTATGAAATAATGATGTATTGATGCGCGAACATATTGGATAAGTCTTATTGACTAAACACAATACATGTTAAGTATTTATGCGAAGATCATAATACCTTCTGTTATGCACTTAAGTAGATCTAAGTAGATTCTGATCTAAGGATAATTTATGGTGTGCGTAAGTAGGTAATTCATTTTTTCAGGGTCCGTAAAAGCTGATCATCGACCTTTGTGGAGGTTTAGGGGTTGCCCGAAGGGAGTTACAATACCAATCCCTAAGCGCTTATAGATCTGCGCGAAGGTAGATGTAGGGCATAAAATGAAATCACACTGATCTATGGATGCAGAAAATTGGTTTTAGCATCCCCACATACTGCTTTGGGTGAGACTTTAGTTGGTGGTACACATGCTGATGCCAAATGGGCTAGTGACATAAGGTTTTGTTTGGTGCAAGTAATTCTGAGCCTGGGTCAAGACCCACTAAGCCAACAAATGGTTCCACTTCCGGGACCAGGATCTGCATAAAGAGATCTGTGATGTCGCATCACTGGAATTTGACCAAGAAGGAAATTGAGAAGTGGTTGGATAGGAAGATCCACAAATTCACAGTGCAGGAGAACATAAAACCGTGCCTAACGAAAGAGTAGTGGTTGGACAGATATTTGTACACAAAAATACATGAAATTTTCTTTTGCACCTTCCCGATCGAACTATATGAGTGTACAGCTAAGTTGGTGGATAGCCAAGGAAGGTGGAGGCTTGAAAGTCCAATAGTGTGGACCCAGAGCTAGTGCGGAGGTTGGAAGCTTCCAAACATAAGATTTTCTATTGATCATTGGCTTGATTGGGTTATAGGAGGATTTGTTACAGAGTTCAAATTTGATACCTAAGTTAGCTACAACGAAGTAGAGCAACGCTTCTTCAAAGGACCGCGAGGTAAGTACATAAAATCTTTGAATACTTGGATTGAGATGTTGTTGTGTGAAAAATTGTTCATTACATTTCCTTGATGTTTGGAGCTATGCGAAGTGGAAAACTCTTCAGAGAACGAGGGAAAATAGGTCTTGAATATAGCTCATTGATTGGACCTCCTTCAAGTGACGACGAAGGAGCGGTACAGGCCTCACCGTGAAGTGCGTCCAGTTGATAAGACAAGATTTTCCACAGATACATCATCCATCCACTCCACATCCACCTTCACCTCCATAACATACACCTTCACCCACACCACCACCATTGCCATGGTTGTTCAACATGTCGAAATCAGTAAAGCTTCCAATTTTCAAAGGTATAGGGAGTGAAGATAGATATTAGTTTTGGTTTGTTGAAAATGTTGTATGGACTGTGTAGCAGATCACTAATGCGAACATAAAGAAAGTGTGATTGGTTACCGCTTCACAGGATCTTGCATTGACCTCGTAAATGAAGTACTGCACTCATAACCCTTTGGCATCATTACCAGGCACTAAGGTCGCTTTGAACAAAGAATTCGGTAAGCCTAAGTCTGAATCACAATCAATAATGGGATTTAAGGAAATCACGATGAGGCCTGGTGAAACACTCTGGGAGTTAGATCAAAGATTGAAGTGTGTGATCTGTGAAGCTAATATGCAGCTCATAGATAGTTAGCACCGCGAGTGGTTTACAGCCTCGCTCCTGCCCCACTTGATGATTGATTTATGGCAGCAGAAGATAGGGACTCGGGCAGAATCCCTAGAAATCGTGATGAGATTGCATGAAACGCCTATTCATGACACATCTTTGGGAGTTCATAAAATTCATTCACAGTTGCAGAACCTCTGCTTGGAATTGCAGAGCTTGGAAAAAGAAAAGGAGGCTAGGACGGAGGTATGTGAGAAAGTCTAGTGCCTTAAGTGTAAGAGCCAGGGGCATGGTAAAGATCACTACCCTATCTTCGTGAATTATATCATAAGGGTGGGACAAATGCCCCTAAGGCAAGAAGCTCCAGTAGGACCGAGTACAGGGCCTGCGCTATGGTGCGCTATTTGTTAGGTGGCTAGAAACATGTAACATATAATTTTCATTTGCTTCTAAATTTAGTTCAAACACCACAATAATTTTTTTGCAATTTCTGCAAATCGGTGCACCACGATGAGTGCCACTGTCATAGCTATGAATTAATGATGGAGAAAACATCGACATATCAAATGTAAGCTGAAACTCAACCTCCAGATCAGGGCACTAGGGGAGCACATGGAAGATATCAAGGGTTCGAATGAGGCTGAGGAGGAGGAGGACCTGGTAGAGGTCATGGTCAGGTTATTTGCTATAGCTGTGGGACACTAGGGCACTATGCATGGGAGTGTCAGAATCAAACACGCCCGTCATGTCAATACTGTACTCAATTTGACCACACTATAGAAGAATGCCATGTGTTGATAGCTAAGATGTAGGAGAAGAAGGTGCAATTGCAACATCCTACACAAAACTTAAAAATGATGACAGCTGAGCCCTGCGAGGAAGTCCCGAACGTAAATATAGTGCTCAGAAGTGGAGTAACAATTAGGGATGATAAGGGAAAACACCTTAAAGAAGATAGATGGGTCCACTGGGCCCCGAAAAAGGAGATGGGTTTTGATATGGAGCGTGCAAAGGAAACATTTATGGAGGCCAAGAAAAGATTTGTTGAGGCATCTATGTCAGGAAGTCAAAACAAAGTTCCAGGGACTAGCGCGCCTACATAGGTTGATCCGTCTGTAATTACCACATTCCTGGAGACTTGCATGAAAATTATGCATAATAGTAAGGCCCTAAAATTTTTAGAGGTGTTGATAAACACGTGTGATGGTAAGAAAAATTCACCTGATGGACATCACGTAGTCAAAAATATTGGCAAACATAAGGCAAGGATAGGGCATGAGATGAGGCTCACTACACAGATATGAGACTATGAGATGGACGAGGTTATTTTGGATTTGGGGTCTTATGCGAACATTATGCCTAAATAAACATGGTAGAGAATGGGGAGACCTGCACTGTAGTGGTCTCCGATTCAACTAAGGATGGCGAAATAGTAGAATATTTTCCCCATAGGACGATGACTTGGAGTCACCTTAGATATCGAGGGTTCGAGCGCGCTAGCTAATTTTGAAGTAATAGAGATTGTTGATGATAGTAATCCATATCCCACACTCCTAGGAATTGATTGGGCCATCGATATGAATGGAGTCATCAACTTAAAGAAGAGGAGAATGTCATTTGAAAGAAAATCGCTTCGTGTTGTAGTACCATTGGACTATACGGAGGGACTGTGTTATACTAAACTGGTCCACAACTATGAAGAGAGTGATGATGACTTGGATTAGATCTACAAAATAACTGCATGAGACCAAGAGTGGATTAATCCAACAACTTATGGATGGATTCCATGGGACTATGAAATTTCATGTACCTCAGATTCAGATGAAGAACTAGAGCATTGGAAGAATAGGCTGCATGAAGTGTGCACACTGTGCTACAATAGGATGAAAAAATCAATGCACTGTGTGTCGTCAGAGGTGAGAAATTTACCCTATTATGATGGTTTAGCTGATATAGATAAATTTTTGGATGCCTTTGAAAGAGAATTCCTTGAGGATCACCACTTCAAAGCGCTAGATTTGGCATTGCATGCTACGTTTGCATGGTGGTGGGGTACGAACAAGGACAACTTTGATGAATGGTGCAATTAGAGGAGAATGATGAAGTTGCGATTTGGTCGTCCTAAAGTGCGAATAACTAAGAAATATGATGGGAGAAATGATCAGCGTGATCATTTGGCAAAATGGACTAAAGTCTACAGAACCGAGCTGCAGCCAGAGTGGGTGCACTTATTCTGTCATACTTTGGATATAATACCTACGAATTGGTACCTGGAAACAGAGCTTCGCCAAGGCATCACAGAGTGGGATATATTAAGGGAGGGTTTCTTAATGACTTTCGGTTTTGGAGATGGGTTCAAAATAATTGATGAAGCTCTGCAGGAGGTTAAGGCGACGATCTTTAGAATTCCATAGGATCCTTTGAAGTTGGTTCAACCAGATTGGAGCACCTAGCTATGCCATGCACGGGAATGATATAATGTGACTATTGAGGGGCAGGATGAAGAGACTAGAAATATTAATATCCCAGAGACAGAAGGCCATCGTGAGGTCGAAGGTCGGTAGATAGAAAATATTGACATCACTGCAACGCTGAAAACCAAGCAAGTGAACATTGGTATTGAAGCAGAGCCAAAATTTGCAAAGATCAGAGATTACTGGGATGATGCCATAGTGGATAAAGTTGTTGAGTTACTCCGTGAGTACCAGGATCTTTTTCCTACAAAATTTTTGGACCTGAAAGGCATCATAGGCGACCTGGGGGTGATGAAAATTACTTTGAAGCCGGACGCGAAGCCTATCAAGCAGAGACTGTATCACCTTAATCCCAAATACAAGGAAAAGGTTCATTTAGAGCTGGATAAGATGCTAGAAGCAGGCATCATCGAACCAATTGAAGAGTTTGATTGGGTGAGCCCGATGGTGGTTCAGGAAAAGAAACAAAAGGGAGAAATAAGGATTTTCATAGATCTAAGAAAGCTTAATGATGCCTACATCCATGATCCTTTTCCGACACCGTTTACAGATGAGGTGTTGGACAATGTTGGAGGGCAGGAAGACTACTCATTCACTAATGGTTTCTTTGGGTACCATCAAATTAAGATCGCGCTAGAAGAGAGGATCAAAACAACCTTCACGACAGAATGGGGTTGTTTCTAGTATACGGTGATTCCATTTAGACTCAAGAATGTACCGACGATATTCTCTCACATAGTCATCACGGAATTCAAGGAATTTATTCACAAGTTCTTGGAGGTGTATTTTGATGACTGGAAAATGTTTGGGTTAGTAAAGCGCCATGTAGCCAGTTTACGCTTAATGTTGGATACATGTGAAAGATACCAGGTCGCGCTGAACCTGAGCAATTTGTTTTTCTATGTCCCTCTTGGAATTTTACAGGGCCATGTGGTATGCAAGAAAGGGTTGATGGTGGACCTTTCCAAGATCACAACGACTGTAAATTTGGAGGCCCCGAGGAGTGTCAAACAGTTGTGTGAAACACTGGGCCATACTGGATATTATCGAAAGTTCATCAAGGCTTATGCTCTGTTATAGACATATTTGGGTAGTGCAACCCCAATCACATCTGTCCATAAACTAAGGGCTTCTAAGTCCCTAAAAGTGTTGTTTCATACCCTAAAGGAGCAAGGTCAGCTGATTACATCATCTCCCAGAAGTTCTCCCTGAAAAACTGCTCAGAATTGGTCAAAACTGGATCATCTCACTTGCTCCATGGCCAGGGTGTGATGCATCTCACCTTGTACACATGGGAGGTGTGATGCATACTTAAAATGCCTTCTGTAGGCTGTGATGAGTGAGAATAGACAAATGGAAGAGATAGTTTGCTAAGTGGATGATCAAGGAATCTCCTAGAAACTTCTCATGCGACACTTGCCTTTTAGAATTCGCCCAGGGATGAGTAAGAGATCAATGAAATCTCCAAGTGGAACCAAGAATTATCAGTGGAATGACACTAATAAGAAACCCAGAGCTTACTCACACCTTTGTAAATATCTATATATGGATCCCTCATCTTAGAGATCCAGAGGCTGGAGGTTGGAATTTGGTAATTTGCAAAGAAGTACTATTGGTTTCTCTTTGAAGACATTGTTGGGTGATCTTGCTTTTTATGAGGTGAAGAGGGCTTTCAAGCTGGGAGGATGGCACTGGGTCAGACCAAGTGGTCGTAATCCTCTCTTCTACTACTTTTATCAATAAAGATATTTGAGTTATCCTCCATATTCTTGTGTATCTCTGAATATTGTGTTGATATATGCATTTTTATGGTCAATATATATCTGATCCTATATTATTTACAGTGATAGATCTCTATTCTTTGATGGTATTATGCCGTTGTGACTCTACAGGCGCTCTTTGAAGTGGGACAAGTAAGGAAGCAGTGGCGAGATTCTGTCAAAGGGGAAAGGAAGCAAGCAAGGAGCGAAGCGAAAGGTTGAGGTTGGTACTCTCTACTTCTTTCTCATCTCTCTCTTGTAAAGGAAAAACAAGTGACTTTAATCTGTTTGTTTCTAAGATAGCTACCCGTCTCTAGATTTCCTGATAACAAAATGGAAACACCATTGGGGAGTGATTAGTTTGATTTCTTGTCTCTTTTGTTTGACTCATAAACCATAGACAGAGCCTGAAGTCAAGCCAGCTAGCCTTCGTACTACATTTGCTATGCAAGTGCAAAGTAGATCAACATTGCTTCAGTCAATCTCCGAGTTTGTTTATGAACTGAACAATTCACTTGCAAACATCCTAAGTGCCCTAGAGGTAGCTTGAGTAACCTCATTAGATCAGCCCTATACTTTGTAGTTACTGACTATCATTTGATCAACCTAAATCCCTGAACTAAACTGCAAACTGTGACCAAAAACCAAGTTGAAGTCTTGTTCCTGGACCATCACACCCTCTCCTTTAGGCAGACTGGATGCATCAGACCTCCCGTGTGCAATAGGTGAGATGCATCCCTGTTTCCCTGTGTTACAGGTGTGATGATCAGGTAAGACTGTTTCTGCCTCCAGATTTTGGGTTTTTCTTCACTGTCTTTAGTTTTATTCAGGAGTTTTGTTGTCTATGATCAGTAGACCATTGTAGAAACCCCCTTCCTTTGCATCATTCAGCCTCCATTGTACAAATATTTGTGAATGTTTTTATGTATTTTTCACCATTCATAACTCTGATTTACAAAATAGTAGCTTAATCTCACTATCGTCTTTTGATTTAAAAGTGTCACAAGTGTCGTTTTCAGTCAAAGAAAAGAATACTTCTCTTTTTAATAGACGATTACACTGCTACTTTTGTTTTTGATCTGAATTCATAAGTATTTCAAGTGTGGAAAGCAGTTTTTAATTCAAAATTGCAAAGTGTCGTCTTGCCTTCCTGTCGTTTTTTGAAAAGAAAATCGTTAGTACTGTCGCTTTGAAAGAAGAGATAATTCAGATTTGTATTTAGCATTCTTTTTTTCATTCACACATTAAGAAAGTGGAAAACAAATACATGCATGTGCATTTGCATTTAGACTGCTTGTTGATTTTGATTTAGGACAGTGCATCTAGTGTGTGCTCTCTGCTCTATGTTGAAATGATTTCATTTCGCTTTCCTTAGTAGCTAGGATTTTCATTGCAAAAAGAAGATTAAACGATTGTTTATCATCTTAGATTTCATTTTAGGAATTGTATATCTACATCATGCGGTGAACCTGAAAGGAAAATTTCTTAAGAAAGATCAACTGTAAAGTAAATTCAATGAACATAAAAATTCTTTGGAACCTAACGCACAACATCTAGAAGTTTAGGCTAGAGACGTATTCCGGTGTCATAAAGCCTGGTAACTATTGCTTTCATCATAGGTTGGGTGATTACTCCTCTTTGAGACGAAAAGTTCCAGTACGAACTTGTGCTCCCACGTACTGTCGAGTATATATTGGGAGACCACAATATGCTATATCATTTATCCTTAGCAAGCCGTTTCTGCTACCCTATCGATCGCAATGCACTAAAAGAGCATTCGGGAAGATTGTCTGCCATACCGTAAAAAGTATTCTGCAGTTTTACGATTGGTTTGGTAATCCCTCTGTCTACATTTCCAGAGTAGTCTCTTTCGTTCCTTTTTAGACTCCTTAAAGGAAAAGGTCCATCTGAGCACTTGTCTCTTCAAGCTCATTAAAAATCGAAGGCGACTAGAGTCATCTTTAGCTTTTTCTTGACTCTTTAAGATTGAAGAAGCAAGTTGTGTCAAAGCATCTAAAATTCATTTAATACGGAATAACATTTTTCCCTCTTATTTTGAGTTGATCAAATAATCCACAATCATGGAAGAAAGTCAATCAAAACCCCCTCGTTCGCAGAGACTGACGAGTAAACCATCTTTGACTCCAGAAACCAAACCATTCTTGGCTAAGCGAAATCATTTAACTGGGTCAAAGTCTCTTGGTTTGTTTGAAACTTGTGTTTCAACATCCTCTGAGACTCAAGTTACTCCAACCATTTCTGGTATCCTTGCCTCTACAGAAGAAGTTCTGTAGTTACAAGAGGATGTTGGAACTGACCCTAGTGTAACAGTAAACACTTCGACTCCTCAAACAGCTCCATCTAGAGTTGATCCGAAAGGTGTTACCCCTCCGGCATCTCTCGCAACAGAATCTATACCCTCTTCGGCACCAGAAATATTTTACGGACCTGGCGGTTTGCCTCTTCCACCCAGATTGATTGCTATAGAAGAGATTACGGAGGATCTCCCATCCAGTATTCCGTCGCATTTTGGGACTAGGATCCACCTATATCCTTCTACTTCAGAAGTTAATACCCCTTCATCGCAAGTTCTTGTAGAAGCGCTGGGAAGTCTTTTGGATAGACTCGATATGTTTGGACAACCATCGACATCTAGGACCATGTCATCCGATACAGCGGTAGCAGAACCTCCTGCCACCACTTCGACAATGTTCATTGGCATACCATCTGTCCCAACTAGCTCTCAACTGCTAGAAGGAATCCACCCAGGGATTGTTTCGACATTATGGTCTGTTCCCGTTTGTTCATCCAGAATAGTATCTGGAATCTCCTATGTTGAATCTCAACAAATTTATCCTTCACAACAAAATCAATTTGGGCAGTCTGGTCTCCAAAGGCCAATCATTCCCTTGAGGACTAGATTTCCGCCATATGGAGGGCACTACACTCTTTCATTGTTCGCTCCGAGAGAACAACCATATGAGAGTTCACAACCAAATTCAGGTCAAATTGGAATCACATCCAGTGGTTGGGTGCCAATACTACCTCAACAACCAAGAGTTGTATACTGAATGCAACTGAGTCTCCCTGTGTCGAATATCCTCACTACACCAGCTATTGTGACAGTGTCACAAGTACAAGCAATCCCTGTTGTATTCCAACCTCAAGTTTCTCAGGTCATAATACAACAGCCTCTTGTCTCCACGACACAACCACAATCGCCTGTTAGTGGCTCCTTAGCTGGAGTGAATCAGGCTTAAACGGGTACTATTACCCCTCATCTTAGTCAAATGTCTAGTATTGGGCAACAGCAAATGGTTTCACAACCATGGTTGATGCAACATCAACAGCCGCAATTCCAACAAGCTTACCATGGACCTGAGCAATAAAGCTTTGCAGGTAATGGGCAACCGTATATTCAAAACGGTTATCATCAATCATCCCAAATTGGTTATGCCCAGCAACCTTATCAAAGTTATCAGCATCAAATGCATTATGCTTGTATGCAAAGACCCATTGCTCAGGCGATCCCATCTTATCCTGGGTACGCTTCACCAAACCTGAATCAACAGTTTCCCTTTGTGGAGACTTTAGAGTTACCAAATCTATATCAGCTAATGAACGATCCAATCGCTTATGCCCCTTGGTGGCCGGCGATTCCTCATAAACTTCTGTCAGATATTCCTAAATTTAATGGGAAGACCCATCGAATCATGTGATGAACTTTCATCTATGGTGTTCGTCTAACACTCTCAATGATGATTCGATTCGGCTTCGCCTTTTTCAGCGAACGTTAACTGGTCTGGTAGCAAAATGGTACATCGAATTTCCTAGAGCTTCATTCGACAACTTCAGCACCCTTGCCACCACCTTTTTAACCCATTTTCAGTTACCAATAAGGTACGAAACAGGAACAGAGCTTCTTACCAATTTCAAACAGACGATGGCCACTCAGATATCCGATCATATTCATGAATGGCGATGTCGTCGTAGAATGGTAAAAAAATATGTCCCTGATCAGCTACTAGTTGAATGGTTTACTAAGTCTTTGTTACCTTCTATTACAAAAGACATGACAAAGGGAGGAGTCGTCACTAAAGAGCAGGTCATTTCTCGTGTGCAATATCTAGACATGATCTATACTCAGTCTGGCACACTCTGTGCCAAATCCCTAGTGCTCCAAGACCAGAATTTTCCATTCCCCATCCTCCTAAATCAAAAAAGGACTCTCATGCCGACGATGGCATGATAGGCACGACAAGCACGAAATCGACAAAGGCTGCATCCAAGAAAGCTCGCAAGGTTTCTGATCAAGATGAAAATGAAGAACTTCTCGCCTCAGAGGTTAATGTCGTGTCAACTGACAAAGGCAAAGAATCGAAGCAACCAGGAGGTAAGAAGAAATTGAAGAGAAAAAAGAAGAAATTGGATGATTCGTCTCCTGAAAATTCTTCTGCAAACCCTTCTGAGCAAAAGAAACCTACTCGGCCATGCCTCATATGCGATGAGGATCATTGGACGAAAGATTGTCCATATAAAGCTGAAGTTAAGAACTTCTTTAAGAATTCAAAAACCTCAGCAGTATTGAATGATCCGTTTCCAAACCCAGGAACCAATCTAGTTGCTAGTGACAATGCTTCCCCATCCCAAGTCCTTATGTTGTCCATTTCGAAACAGCAAAATGATTCTTTGATATCGACAAGGAATAAAGATTACGGGAATCCACAGCTGTCGAAAAACAAGGCTACTGATCAACCTAGTAATTCAACAACAACTTTGACCGAAGTTGTGCCACCCATCATTCCTGAGCTAAAGATAAAGCCACCAAAGGGAGTTGTAGTGTGCCGGAGTGGCACAGAATTATAATATAGTAGAGGACCTGGCCCAATCACGTCCGCTATGTCGACACTTGAGGTACTACAAAATTGCCCCTCCCAAAAGCAAGCTTTATTATCAGCAATAGGTGGGATTGACCCAGCGGATTCCAATCTTGTGGCCTTTAATCATAAAGGATATGACCCATAGTTACCAGCTCAGCTCGCTTTCCTCATTCAAGTGAAAGCCCTCAACAAAATTGTTCATCGAACAATTATTGATGAGGGGGCATCTACTTTTATTATGTCAATGAGTTGCTGGAAAACTTTAGGCTCACCACCCTTGTCATGATTGTCGATGACATTAAAAGCATTTGATGGACAAACATACACTCCATACAGGATTTTAAGTAACTTGCAAGTTGAACTGGGGGGAAAAACAATAGAAATAGATGTTGAAGTTATCGATGGAAACCTCGATTACAACATCCTACTAGGAAGGCCCTGGATTTATGCTATGGCTGCCGTTGTGTTGACATACTTCCGAAATATTGCATTTCCTTTCCAAGGAGGAATTACAATCATCGACCAACAAACATTTCTCCCCAACAGTTCACAAGTTACGGGAAGCATTCCAATGATCCATGAAAGCTCTCAATCGCTTCAAAATGTTGGAGTAGGCCTCCTAAAGGACACTGCCTTAATGGGTACTTTTGCCCTACTACCTCCGAGTAATCTGGTGGAAGTGACCACGGTGGGAACCTACAATATGATATCTTCTATATCTAAAAGATTAAGAAGATTCCTGAACATTTTGTTAGCATGGATCATCGCCATTTTAGAAATATTGTAGCAATCAATTTTCTTGGCCTCCGAGGCAAACCCAAATCAACGCTCATCGAGTGTTTGGATAGATAAGCCTAAGGAATATGGCACCTCTTCAGATCCTTGGTCGCATGTACATTCTACAGACGAAGGAATTGTTTAGTCAATGATCATAGAGGGGGCACAATGGGAAGAATACCACCATCGTTCCCATGTTCCAGATTGCCGCGAAGATTATTCTAGCAACCTTAATCATGCTTCAGTCTTTGATTTTTTATCAAATACTGTAAATACAGTGGATTATGAGGATAGTTATTTTACTGTGTCAACCTCTTTAAAAAATGAAACAACTACCTTTCCAAATCGAGTCTTTGATTACGATCTCGTAAAATCCGAGTCGAGTCTTTCAAAGATTTTGAAGGTAAACCTTCATTCCAACCACCACGATGAATGCAATGAAGCTTGGGGGGTATGCACCTAAATTTGCGTCATTATGTTGGGGGCATGCGAACTTATACCAAGCATAGTTTTTCGTTTGAAGCTTGTGTAAACACGAAACTGAATCTGAGCATATGTTGTCGCATGGTTCAAGATCATTAAAAGATGAACCAAGCCATCAACAGTTTTACGCGAAGTTCAAGCTCGTTAAAAAATAAACCTAGCAACAAGAAGTTTTATGTGAAGTTCAAGCTCGTTAAAAATTAAACCTAGCAATGAGCATATGTTCCACCAAAGTTTAAGTTCATTAAAAAATGAACCCACCTTCAGTAAATAACCATTGTGAATGATTATCATCAGCTTTTGAGCCTTGGTCGTGTTCTTACCATCACCTCCACTCTGTTTTAGCCGATCATTTACCTCCATTTGATTTTTTACCCCTATTGAGGAATAACTGTGACGAGTGATCCTATTAGCCACCTTCTTTACACTGCTGTGATTGGAAAGTTCCGAACCTTACCTGGAACTAGCTGCTATCTGAAAACATCACTCGTTCCTCAAAAAATGAGTCTCCTTTAAGCTCTTTTCATTTGACTCATAAAATATGAAAAGATTGTCGAGCAATTGGCCTCTCCAGCTTGTTATAGTGATCAGAAGTGCTATCCCTCTAGATTTTAATATTTTTGGACTTGAGGGATCATTACACAAAAAGGTCGAGCGTTTGTCTTCTTCGGCTCATTAAAACTATCGAAAAGTCATCCCTTTCACATTGTTTTATACTTTTTCGAACTTAAGGGTTTATATTACGAAAATGGAATATTTGAGTTTACTTTCCGTCTCTTTTCAGACTCTCTAAAATTGAAAAGGACCAAGTTATCCTTGTCTTTAAACTCGTTAAAACAATAGCGACAAACTTGTCCATTCAGAAAGGAGCGAGTTTCACTGTAGCTAGACTCGTTAAAATGTAGTGACGAGTTTTCCCGAAGGGAAAATTATAGAACAAGCATATGTTATCCTCCTCAAGCTTGACAAAAATAAAGAGGTACTGGTCAGAAATGACTGGGGAAAATTTGGAAGAAAACTTGAAGAAACTTTGTTGGTAGCAGGTCGCTCTTGAACATGACACTTTCACTCCATCACCATGATTGAGTCGAGTTGGGTTATTCCATTCACCGGTCATATCACCATTGGTCCACCGTACCATCCACTTTGGGGTTAATGCTACCAATCCATTTCAGTGTCGCTGATATGTTCAAGAGAAGTCGCTCAGAGGATTCACCTACCCATCTTGTGTCTCATCCGCTACAATACCTTCACACTTCATTATTTCATGACCCCCACCCTGAACCTTGTATCATCAGATTGTTTTCACCTCTACAAAATCATTTGCTCCA
Organism: Pinus tabuliformis; assembly: GCA_031772625.1. Taxonomy (NCBI): domain Eukaryota; kingdom Viridiplantae; phylum Streptophyta; class Pinopsida; order Pinales; family Pinaceae; genus Pinus; species Pinus tabuliformis. The sequence goes on from CM062812.1 coordinate 862,423,075, forward strand.
TTCTGTGCCGTAGATGTGGGATTCATTAATGCCCTCCTACAACAGGTCACTTCTTGTCGACATCAGCTCATTATCCAAGAAGCCGACCTAGGAACAACCCTTTCAGTATTTTGAAGCTTGCATGCCTCAAAGGCAAGTTTCTCACTTCTGGCGAAAGGTTTACATTAATGGCCTTTGACCAAAAGATTTTGCGTGGTGTTAGACATCAACTCATGTATTCACACCACGTGAATTGTACTGCAGTACCTTGAGGGTCATCATCATCATCGGTGATTCCTCTTGCATCTGTTAACAACTTATGTCATTGGCTGGTAATCAAGCGATGTCCTTCCATGTTCGACATCAGAACATCTTTTCACATGGATCGACTTGTACTTTCGGGCGAATATTGAACGCGTTTTGAAGACCTCGGATCTAGTTTCATCCATCCGAGCTGTGATATATTCAAGAAAATAAAGATATCAAATGTACATCATTGCTGCACAGATAATCATCCAAACTAAGGGATGATGGCTCTACCAAAATCATTAGTTTGCACACAGATGGTTGTCTGTCCTATGTACATGAAAATGAATTTATCAAGTTGAGCATGGGAATGCCCGCCTCAGCTAGATCATGAAAATATTATGAATATAATCTATTGTATTGTATCTTATTATAGGTCACCTTCTAGTTCGAAAAACCTCAGATCCTCATTATAAAGCATATCACCCGACATCAAAATGATTTACGACCTCATGCTTTAGGGGGAAACTGTTATAGACATATTTGGGCACTGCAACCCCAATCACATATGTCGATAAACCAAGGGCTTCTAAGTCCCTAAAAGTGTTGTTTCATACCCTAAAGGAGCAAGGTTAGCTGATTACATCATCTCCCAAAAGCTCTCCCTAAAAAACTGCTCAGAACTGGTCAAAACTAGATCATCTTACTTGCTCCATGGCCAGGGTGCGATGCATCTCACCTTGTACACATGAGAGTTACGATGCATACTGAAAAGGCCTTCTGTAGGGTGTGATGAGTGAGAATAGACAAATGGCAGAGATAGTTTGCTAAGTGGATGATCAAGGAATCTTCTAGAAACTTCTGATATGACACTTGCCTTTTAGAATTCGCCCAGGGATGAGTAAGAGATCAATGAAATGTCCAAGTGCAACCAAGAGCTATCAGTGGAATGACACTAATAAAAACCCAGAGTTGACTCACACCTCTGCAAATATCTATATATGGATCCCTCATCTTAGAGATCCAGAGACTGGAGGTTGGAATTTGGTAATTTGCAAAGAAGTGTTGTTGGTTTCTCTTTGAAGACATTGTTGGGTGATCTTGCTTTGTATGAGGTGAAGATGGCTTTCAAGCTGGGAGGATGGTGTTGGGTCAGACCAAGTGGTCGTAATCCTCTCTTCTACTACTTTTATCAATAAAGCTATTTGAGTTTTCCTCCATATTCTTGTGTATCTCTTAATATTGTGTTGATATATGCATTTGTATGGTCAATATATATCTGATCCTATATTGTTTACAGTGATAGATCTCTATGCTTTGATGGTATTATGCTACTGTGACTCTACAGGTGCTCTTTGAAGTGGGACAAGTAAGGAAGCAGTGGCGAGATTTTTTGAAAGGGGAAAGGAAACAAGTAAGGAGCCAAGCGAAAGACTAAGCTTGATACTCTCTACTTCTTTCTCATCTCTCTCTCTCGTAAAGGAAAAAAAAGTGACTTTAATCCATTTGTTTCTAAGATAGCTACCCATCTTAGTGGGACTAGCAGTTCTAAATAGACACTAAATTTCCCAATAACATGCTCAGATTATTGCGCCTATGGAGAAGCTATTGAAGGAGGACGCTAGATTCTGTTGGGATGAGGAATATCGGTGTAGTTTGGATGTATTGAAAGAGAAGATGGTCACCGCGCCGATTTTGGTCTTCCCAAATTGGAAGAAAGAATTCCATGTGCATGTTGATGCCTCATGTACTGTATTGGGAGTGGTGCTAACATAGGCCGGTGAAGGAGAGATGGGCCACCCTATAGCATTTGCAAGCAGGAAATTATCCAAAGCTGAGAAGAATTACTCAACGATAGAGAGCGAGGGATTGGCTATGGTGTACGCGCTTCAAAAGTTTAGGCATTCTCAATTGGGAAGACATTTCAAAATGTACATTAACCATTCCGCCTTGAGATACGTGGTCAATAAGCCTGTGGTGCGGGTGAAGATCTGTCGATGCCTATTTCTATTTCAAGAATATGAATTTGAGGTCATTGTGAAGCTAGGTAGGTTGAATGCAGACTTGACCACATGTCGCGGATTGAGACAGGAGAGGAGCTCACTAATTTGGAGTAAGTGTTTGCCGTTGTGCAACTCTTTGTAGTATGCATAGTGGATAATCATATTACAGATATTATCCTCTTTTTGACTACCAGAACGGCTCCAGAAGGATATACCGGTCAGTAAAAGAAAAAACTATTGGTCTGCGTGGTAGATTTTTCGGTGATCACTGGACCTTTGTATAAGATGGGTGCTAATGAGATCTTGTGAAGGTATATGCCTGATTTTGTGCAGAACAACATCCTCACGAAAGCTCATGGTGGGGATGCAAGAGGACATTATGCAAGAAAGGAAACAATGTAGAAGATCTTGTGCATAGGGTTATGGTGGCCTACGTTGCATAAGAATACCAAGGCATATTGTAGAGCATGTGATGCATGTTAGAGAATGAGAAGACCATTCCAGAAGGATGATTTGCCCCTAAATCCTCAGGTATCATTGCAGCCATTTGAAAAATGGGAAATTGACTTTGTGGAGCCAATCTAGCCTCCAGGAAAGAAAACACGTGCGCACTATATCATCACCGCGACAGAGTATCTGAACATATGGATGGAGGCACAACCTATGAAGGATTGTACAGGAGCCACATCAACTAAATTCTTGTTTGAGTACGTGTTAACTAGGTTTGGCTACCCAAAAATGTTGATGAGTGATCGGGGTACACACTTCCTCAATGAAACGATCAACGCGCTGACTGAGGAATTCCGGGTTTATCATCAAAAGAGCACACCATATCATTGCCAGGCTAATGGAAAAGTTGAGGCCTTCAATAAAATCTTGGAGAGTGCACTGACAAAAATTTGCAACGTGCAATGAAATCACTGGGATGTGCACGTACCTGCAGTGTTATGGGCATATAGGACTACTTGCAAGAAGGTAATCGGTCAGACACCATTTCGACTGGTCTATGGTGTAGAAGTTGTGATGCATATGGAATATATTGTGCATAGTCTACGGATAATATCTTTCACAAGGATGGTGGACCACGGGGCCCTGGAAGAGCGGCTCGCGTAGCTAATGGAACTTGAAGAAGATAGATTCTTGGCTAGATTCCATCAACAAGTCTATAAGGAACGTGAAAAGGCTTGGCACGATTGGCACATCAATTTGCACATGCTCAGGGTAAATGATTTGGTTTTATTATATGATAGTATGTTCACCAAGTCTATAGGAAAGTTTCAGATGCACTGGCTAGGGCCATATGTTATCAAAGAGATCACAGATGGGGGTGCGGTTCAGCTTGCAAAGTTGAACAAAGAACCTTTTCTGGGAAGGGTGAATGGAAGCCGATTGAAGCCATATACGGGATATCCATCTCCATGACTATATGACAGCAAGATAGTCTTAGTGCTCCAGGTAGAGGAAAGGAAGCACGAGACTATAAACTACACTACCCAATTTGAGGAACTACGTGGCAGGGGGGTTGTGCACAAAAGGGTGATGCCATAGTATTAGAATTTGCACGAAGGGAGTTGTGTTATGAAAAGAGATACCACGTACCACAACCAGAAAGTGATCGTTAGAGTCACTGTTCATGATTTGACAGCTAGGAGACAGTTAAGAGGAGCGGGCGGGCAGAATTTAAGGCCAAAATCTTTGAAGGTATATCGCCAAAACAGCATTAATGGACGAATTTTGGGTGGAACTATCAGATTGGAATTCAAAATTCCCTATAAATTACGCATGCCGGTCCAACAGAGAACACTTTGCACCCTTAGAGTTTCTGAGTTGTGTTGTCTGTTGCTTATGAATCGTGTGTTCTTCGAGGATTTGGTCACAAGCCTTGCATTCGATAATTTACCTGAGTTAACCTAGAAATTTATCTACGATACCATGTTAGGACCAGGTCTAGCTGAGACTGAAAGCACTGGAGGAACTATCACCTCTGAAGGGGTTGTTCTAGAGGTAGTGTGCATGGAAGCTCTGGCTCATGTGCCTATGTCACCGAGGTCACTTAGGTTGAAGCCTACACCTATGCGAGAAACCCAAAAGATGAAGAAATACAAGAACAAGAGGCTGGTGCCATTGTGTGAGTCTCCTAGGAAACATACTGTCACTCAGACATAGAAGAAAGACAAGCATCCCGAGAAGGTGGTGGATTTGGAAGTCGAACAAGGTACTAAGTATATAGATGCTGAGGTAGTGGAGCCCCTCACCAAGTTGCGTGAGTATATCCCTCTGCAAAAAAGGAAGGCAAAGGTCCCCAAGGACCGAGACTCGGATAAGTTCGTTATTCATATGCCCCTATTTTTGGAACATATAACTTTTGAAGGTCCACGCCTTGTATGGATTCCTCTATTAAAAATGGAGGATTAGGACCTGGCTAACCATGAGAAGTTCCCTCACCTCGCGACAGATAATTACATGAGGTGAGTGTACTACCCAGACTTAGGTGTCACTGAGTTGGAAACGGTTGAATGGATCCGCAGAGTGGAGAACTCCGGATTGTTGAACTAACTATCAGAGAACTAATATTAACACTATCACAGAACTAATATTAACACCACTTGTGTGCAGTAGTTACTTACTCTCATGCATGATGGGTGCTTATGGCTTGGCATGCCTATACCCATCACGGACATGCTCATCCATAGGATCATGCACCTACCACATGAGGGTTTGAATCCGGCCAAGGAGTTTGGCGGAAAGGCAGGAGAAAGAGACTTGGCGGAGAAGATGAAAAAGAAGTTTGAGCTTGTCAAGAAGCCGCGCAGATATTCCATCACATCCATCAACGATCCCGCAGTGAATATTTCCACCCAAATACTGGTCGAAAAGGTTATGAGGAAGTGCCACGTGGACAAGGTTCTGACTCTTGTGATATCATTAGCTGCACAATGCATGGAGGGCATGTAGTTTAACTAGTCATAGTACTTATGCAGTGAATTCCTTGCAAATTGTAGTGAGGTCCAAGATGAGAGCAATCCCTTCCACTACGCATGATTACTGCTCTCCATCGTGTTGTTCACCTGTGATCTGCCCGAGGACAGTCAGTTTCCTCCATTGAAGGAAGGATTGTTGGAGGCCGCCTAGTCTACCTCCCTTTGGGCTAGGAAGGACCCTGCGCAGGTCACAGAAACAAATATTTTATGGGTGTTGATGGAAGCAAGCTTCCTCATGGTCATCAACCAGTGCCCAAGGTTGTCCCCAAACTTGTATGAGCAGTTGTTCACGTATGCTATGTTTAAGGTAGATTTCCATCGCATCTACATTCAGGCATGGAAGGACCACAACAGAAGTGATTCGATTTACCATATTAGGTCACTGATGACGCCATATAGGAAGTGATAAAGTACTGGCTAATAGATTGGCACACCCTATCCAACTTGGATGCAGGTACCAGCAAAGGCGCAAGGAGTTCAGCTAAGAAGAAACGGAAGGATGCAGCAAAATAAGCGACGCAAAAGTTGGCCGTGCAGCAAAATAAGGAAGCCGACGAGAAGGCTCGCATGGAAAAGGAGTGCGCTGCAAAGGAGAAGGCTGAGTAAGAACATCGCGACTCCGAGCGTAGTGGCAAATATCCATCACCTGAAACTGAGGAGGAAGAGCAATCTGAATAGGGTGGAGGTGGAGATGAGGGGCAGAGCACCCCATTCCAGCTAAGGAAGTGCAGAGATCAACAACAGGAGGGTTCCTGCAAAATGTAGAAATCGGATGCAACACAGGTGGATCCCATCACCCTGACAGAGGGTGATCTCGAAGAGATCGGTGACAAAGTAGGTGATGCTGCAACCGAACTGTTGCAGCAATTCGAGCAATGGTACATGTAGTCGTCAGGGAATGTCTAGAGGGATCTGCATGAACTGCAAATCTAAACTAGTAGGATATAGGTGGGTGCAGGTCAAGCGAGCGCCACACAAACGAGCCTAGCACTAGGGACATGTCAGGCTGCAGAACTGGTGAGGAAAGTGGACCTTAGAATAGTTGCTTTACCAGAGGGGTCCCAAATCATAGAATCGGTTGATGAAAAGATCATCATAAATACCGTTAAGAACATCTACCTAAATATTGCAGTGCTCTGCAACAAATTGCTTCATGCGCTGCAGACAAGAGTGACTGTGAAACTAAGAGCTCGAGAGCACCGCACTCTTAATTTAATCAATGAGTACCAGGTGAACAATGAACAAAGTTTTGCCCAAAAGACACAGGCCCTAAAGGAAAGAGATATTATCAAGGCACAAAGCTCCAAGATGGCGTCCGCGGTTGAAGAGGCGTGCAGAACAGTGTTGGAGATGCACATACTCGAGGACGCACAACTAGAGGCCAAGATCCAAAAATTAGCTACAGGCGTCTGCGAGGCAGAGGAAGAAGTTCCGGGAGTTCAATTTGAACTCAACATGAAGATCACAGAGCTGCAACTGAAATCATAGTCGTTAACTTTGCCCGAAGTTAGGGAACAACACAGAGTCGCGATCATAGAAGGAATGACCACGTTAGATGCCGCAGTTGTTGACTACTCAGCCTTATTCAAGCAGGCAATGGAATTGGTCATGACTCTGTAGGAGGACCCAAACCTGTAGATACTCAATACAGAGGTTCATGAGCTCCAACGATAGTATGATGAGTTCAGGGCGATGGCGCGCTCAATTGCTCCAGCACAACGCCTCGCCAAGTTGTAGGAGGGGCAACAACTCCGCACAGGTTGAAGCAGCTCAGAGGAAGGAGGCCGTGTTGAAGGCAAGGTTGGGACCTTGGTTAGATGAGGCTTACCAGGCTACCACTACCATTCAAGAGAAGATGACGACTTGGAGAGGACTCAGCAAATGATGAAGTAGGCTACGGAAGGACCAACTACGAATCAACTCATCGAGAAAGTCTAGGAGGGAGCTACATAGAGTGTTGTCGAGGTCATAGTTGTGAACGTAGAGCTAGGGATCTTCGTAACAAGATCACTATGCCAGCCGAGTGACTCGAGAGCGAGTCATGACCTTTGTGTTGGGGGCCTATTGGAGTGGGGTCCCTTGGGTCATTTTTGGGGTTAAAAATACAAGTTTTGTTGTAAATTTTGATGAAAAGATGTAAAGTCTCTACAAATTGTGGATGCGGAGTGCGTAGGTAGTTAGGAGTCAAAAAAGGTTTTTACCCTCATTTATGTAAAGTTGAGTCAGTTTGGAGATCTACCCATGGTCCACAGACCATGGGATTGTATAAATAGGTGTGTCTTAGAGAGTCTAAGGCAGATCTATGTCTATGTCTATGGGTATCAATGGATGGAGCCTTAGAGAGATAACGCAGTGAAGTAAGTCTTAGAAGGGAAAGCGGCTCTATAGCTCAGTGTGTAGAGGCCTAGAGTAGTGTCCACAACTGAGTCCACAGAACCCTGCAACTTAGTGCATAGGGAAGTTTTGAGTCTGTAACTTCATACTGAAGATCAATAAAGAAGACTGTTGAAGGAATTCATGTGTTTTCTCTATTTACCTCTACCTTTTATGTTTGCAATATATGCTATGATGAAATAATGTATTTATGAAATAATGATGTATTGATGTGTGTATCTACTTGATAAGTCTTATTAACAGAACACAATACATGTTAAGTATTTACATGAAGATCATAATACCTTCTATTACGCACTTAAGTATATCTCAGTAAATTTTGATCTACGGATAATTTATGGTGCGTGTAAGTAGGTAATTCATCTGTTCAGGGTCCACAAAAGTTGATTATTGACCTTCATGGAGGTCTAGGGGCTGTCTGAAGGGGGTTATAGTACCAAGCCCTAAGGGCTTATAGATCTGCTCGGAGGCAGATCTAGGGCATAAAATGACATCACACTGATCTCTAGATGTGGAAACTTGGTTCCAGCATCCCCCCCATACTGGCTTAGGTGAGACTTTAGTCCACGCTATGTGGGTTGTTGCTGAAAGGGCTAATAGTGTAGGGTTTTGTGTGGGGAAACTAACTCTGAACCTGGGTTCGGGCCCACTAAGCCAACAAGGATGGGGCTAAGGAGGAGGAGGACCTGGTAGAGGCCGTGAATAGGACAAGGAGGAGGATTACTTGATAGAGGTCCTAAAAAGGTTATTTACAATAATTGTGGGACACCAGGGAACTACGTGCAGGAGTGTCAAAATTAGACACGCCCATCATGTCAATAATGCAGCCAGTTTGACCACACTATAGAAGAATGCCTTGTGTTGATCGCTAAGATGCGGGAGAGAAAAGCACAATGTCAACAAACTACGTAGAACTTACAGATGATGAAAGATGAGACCCGCGAATAAGATCGGAATGTGAACATAGTGCTAAGAAGTGAAATAAAATTGGTGATGATAAAGGAAAACAACCTACAGAGGATGGATGGGTCCGCAAGGCCCAAGGAAAAGAAGATGCTTTTGATTTGGCGCGCGCTAAAGAAACTTTTATAGAAGCCAAGGAAAGCTTTGCTAAGGCCTCCACCTCAGGAATCCAGAACAAAGTACCAAAAACCTGTGTGCCTACATAGGTTGATCCCTTTGTGCTTACCATGTTCTAGGAGACCTGCATGAAACTGTTGCATGATAACAAAGATGTGAAACACCTGTAGGAGTTAATAAACAAATGTGCCGGAAAAGAAAATGCCCCTGATGGACATTGCACAGATAGGATATTATGAAATGGACTAGGTTATCTTGGATCTAGGGTCAGATGCCAACGTTTTTCCAAAAAAAACCTGGGAGAGAATGGGGAGACCCATGCTACAATGGTTGCTGATCCATCTTAGAATGGCAGACCAGTAGAAGATCATCCCTATGGGATGACTACATGGAGTAAACGTGGATATAGAAGGTGTGAGTGTGCTGGCTGATTTTGAAGTAATAGAGATCGCTGATGACAGTAATCCATACCCTTCACTCCTTGGAATGGACTGGGCCATTGACATGAATGGGGCGATCAACTTGAAGAAGAAGACAATGTCATTTGAAAGGAAATCGCTTCGAGTTGTGGTACCGTTGGACCTTGCAGAAGGGTTGCGCTACATTGAAGCGGTCCGCGATTATGATGAAAGTGAAGATGACTTGGATCAAATATACAAAATCATAGCGCGAGATCAAGACTATATCAATCCAACAGTAGATGGATGGATTGCATGGGACCAGGAGATTTCCTCCACCTCTGATTCATATGATGAGTTGGAGCATTGGGAGAATTGGCTGCATGAAGTATCTACATTGCACTACAACATGATGATTAAATCGTTGCACTTTGTTTCGTCAAAGGTAAGGAATTTACCTTATTATGATGGTCTAACTGATGTGGATAAGTTTTCAGATGAATTTGAGCATGAGGTCCCTGAGCATCACCGCTTCCAAGCGTTAGATTTAGAACTGCGCGATACGCCTGCACGATGGTGGGGTACGCACAATAATAGCTTTGATGGATGGCAGGACTACAGAAGAATGATGAGATTGTGGTTTGGGATTCCTAAAATTCGATTATCCAAGAAATATGATGGGAGGGAGTATCCATGTGATCACCTAGGAAAGTGGACTAAAGCTTATGGAACAGATCCGTAGCCGAAATGGGTATACTTATTTTTCCATACTTTAGGAACAATCTCCATGAACTGGTATTTGGAGACGGAGCTCCACCATGGCACCGTAGAGCGGGATATATTGAGAGAAGGATTCTTAATAACCTTCAGTTTTGAAGATGGCTTCACAAGCATAGATGAAGCCTTTCAGGAGATTAAGGCAATGATCTTGAGAATGCCACAAGAACCTATGGAATGGGTCTAGCCAGATTGGGGCACCCATCTACGCCATGTGCTAGAATGTTATAATGTGACAACTGAAGGGGAGGATGATGATCCAAGAAATATTAATATTCTAGAGGCAAAAGGGCATCACGAAGTCGAAGATCCCCAAATAGAGAACTCGGACATCACCATGCCATTGAAAACCAAGCAAGTAAACATTGGGACTGAAGCAAAATCGAAGTTTTCAAAGATTGGAGATTACTAGGATGATGCTACTCTGGATAAGGTTGTTGAGTTACTCTGTGAATACCAGGATTTGTTCCCTCCCAATTTTTCAAACTTGAAGGGCATAATAGGAGACTTGGGCATCATGAATATTACTCTAAAGCCGGATGTGGAGCCTGTTAAGTAGAGGCCATATCGCCTGAATCCTAAGTATAAGGAAAATGTTCTCTTGGGGTTGGATAAGATGCTGGAAGTAGACATCATAGAACTAGTGGAAGAGTCTGATTGGGTGAGCCCCATGGTAGTGTAGGAGAGAAAATAGAAGGATGAAATAAGGATTTGCGTAGAACTAAGAAAAATTAATGATTCCTATGTCCATGAACCATTCCCAACGTTGTTTACAGATTATGTATTAGACAATGTTGGATGGCACGAGGCCTGCTCGTCCACTGATGGGTTTTTAGGGTACCATTAGATTAAGATCATGCTTGATGATAGGAGCAAAATGACCATCGCGATGGAATAGGGTTGTTTTCAATACACTGTGATGTTGTTTGGACTCAAGAATGCGCTTGCGATATTTTCTCACGCAGCTATAGTAGCATTTAAGGAATTCATTCATAAGTTATTGGAAGTATATTTTGATGACTAGAGAGTGTTTGGGTTAGTGAAGTGCCATGTAGCAAGTCTGCGCTTGATGTTGGATACGTGTCGCAGGTACAAGATCGCACTGAATCTAAAGAAGTGTTTATTCTATGTACCCTTTGGGATTTCGCTGGGTCATGTGGTATGCAAACAAGGTTTGATGGTGGATGTTGCAAAGATTGTAGCGATAGTAAATTTGGAGGCCCCAAGGTGTGTTAATCAGTTGTGCTCGACGCTGGGACATACTGGATATTACAGGAAGTTCATCAAGGCTTATGCTTAGATTATTGCGCCCATGGAGAAACTATTGAAGAAGGATGCTACATTCTGTTGGGATGAAGAATCTCAGCATAGTTTGGAATTATTGAAAGAGAAGATGGTCACCATGTCGATATTGGTCTTCCCTAATTGGAAGAAGGAATTCGATGTCCATGTCGATGCTTCTTGTGTTGCATTGGGAGTAGTGCTAACACAGGCCAGTGAAGGAGAATTGGACCATCATATAGCCTTCACAAGTGGGAAATTATCAAAGTTCGAGAAGAATTACTCAACGACAGAGCACAAAGGATTGGCTATGGTATACGCACTTCAAATGTGTAGGCACTATCTGCTAGGCAAACATTTCAAGATGTACACAGATCATTCTGCCCTAAAATACCTAGTCAATAAGCCTGTGATGGGGGGGAAGATTTGTCGATGGTTGCTACTATTCTAGGAGTATGACTTTGAGGTCATTGTGAAGCTAGGAAGGTTTAATGCAAGAATTAACCATCTTTCATGGATCGAAACAGGAGAGGAAGCTAATAATTTGGAGGAAGGGTTGCAAGATGCGTAGCTCTTCACGGTGCGAGTAGCAGATAATGATTTTGCAGATATTATTCACCTTTTTACTATGGGGATTGCATCGGAAGGGTGTACAAGTGATCAAAAGAAGGAGCCAGTAGTGTGTGCGGTAGAATTTTTAGTGATTGTGGGACATCTGTATAAGATGGGTGCATACGAGATATTTTGAAGATATTTGGTTTTGAGAGAAATAGCATTCTCACGGAAGCTAATGGAGGAGTTGCAGGAGGACACTATGCAGGAAAAGTGACTACGCAGAAGATTTTGCGCGCAGGTCTATGGTGGCCAACACTGCATAAGGATTCCAAAGCATATTGTAGGGCATGTGATGCATGTCAATGAACTAGCAGACCATCGCAGAGCAATGAATTTCCACTGAATCCTCAAGTATCTTTGCAGCCATTCGAAAAATGGACGATTGCTTTCATTGGGTTGATTCAGTCCCGAGGGAAAAAAACTAGTGTGCGCTACATCATCATCGTGACGGAGTATCTAACCAGATGGGTAGAGGCACAACCAGTTAAGGACTGTACAGGGGCTACAACAGTGAATTTTTTGTTTGAATATGTCTTAATTAGGTTTGGTTACCCAAAAGTATTGATGACTGACAGAGGTACACACCTTCTGAACGAGACGATCAACAAACTAACGGAAGAATTCTAGGTCTATCATCAGAAGAGTACAACATATCATCCATACACCAATGGGATTGTGGAGGCCTTCAATAAGATTTTGGAGAATGTGTTTATGATCTCCAATTCGTAGCGAAATGAAAGGGATGTTCGCATACTTGCAGTGCTATGGACTTACAGGAGTACTTGCAAGAAGCTGATAGGACAAACGTCGTTCAGATTGGTCTACGGTGTAGAAGTGTGATGCCAATGGAGTATATTGTGCCAAGTCTACTCATAGCAGCTCTCACAAGTATGGTAGATCGAAAATCCTTGGAGGAATGGCTCACGCAACTGATGCAGCTTGAAGAGGATCGATTCTTGGCTGGATTCCATCAGTAAGTACATAAGGAATGTAAAAAAGCATGGCATGATCGACACATCAAGATTCACACGTTAAAGGTAAATGATCTAGTGTTGTTATATGATAGTAATTTCACTAAATTTCTGGGCAAGTTTCAGATGCATTGGTTGGGGCCATATATTATCAAAGAAATTACAAATGGAGGCACAGTTCAGCTCATGAAGCTGAATGGAGAACCTTTTCTGGGAAGAGTGAATGGGAGCCGATTATAGCTATATGCAGGGGATCCTACGCAATGACTATATGGTAGCAGGACAATCTTAGTGCTCCAGGCAGTTGGAAGGAAGTGCAGGACTATAAACTACACTGCTAGGATTGGAGGACTACACTATAGGTGGGCTGCAAGGAGGATGATAAATATGCAATCTATGACATTGCGCACAAGGAGATACGTTGTGAAGGAAGGTACCACGTAGCATAGCAGGAAAGTGACTGTTGGGTTCATTGTTCATGATTTGACAGCCAAAAGATGGTTGAGAGGAGAGGGCTAGTAGCATTTAAGGCCAAAATCCTTGGAGATCTGCTGCCAGAACAAAATTAATGGTCAGAATTTTGGGGTAATGGTCAGATTTGGATTCAAAAATCCCTATAAATTATGCATGCCGACCCGATAGAGAACACTTTGCACACTTAGAGTTTTTGATGAAATTTTTTGAGTGTCGATGAGTCGTGCATTTTGGGAGGAATTCTTCACCCACACAGACTTGTCCCTTAAAGCCCGTGAGTTTTTTATGGAGAAGATGACTGCCATCAACCCCACTGCGGCTTTGAGTGTGGAAGAAGTAGTTTTTGATGCCCTAGGACTTGATATAACTAGTGCTGAAGCTACGCCTGCGGTGCCCACAACGTCGAGGTTGCCAAGGCTGAAACAATCCATGGCAAAGGAGAAGTAGAATAAGCCAGTATCGATACACACTTCCCCCAAGAAGCATACTACGATGCCAGCCCAAAAGAAATATAGACAGTCGACAAAAGGAAAAGGGAAGATTGTAGACCTAGAGGAAGAAGAAGGCTAGGGAGCAGAAGCTGCTGATATTGAAGGAGAGGATCCCCTCACAAAGCTCCCTCATTATATCCCTCTGAGGAAGGGAAAGGTGAAGATTACAAAAGATATTGAATCTAAAAAATTTATCATCTACACACCCTTACTACCTGAGCCGGTGCCTTTTAAAGGCCCGCGGCTCGCGCGAGTCCTGTTGCTGAAGATGAATGACTGGAACTTAGTGGATCACGCTAGGTTCCCACACTTAGCAATAGATAACTTGATGAAACGAGTATATTATGATGGCACGGGTGTGGCAGCGCTGGAAATAGAGGAATGGGCCTACTGTGTTGAGCAATCCAGGCTGCTCAACTTGCTTTAGGTGTCGCATTACCACTGCACCCCAATTAACATAACTTGGATATGCCAGCTACTCACTATGGTGCATGATGAGTGTTTATGGCTAGGAGGGCCTACACCCATCACAGATATGCTAGTTCATAGGAGTACACACTTGCCTCATGAAGGGTTGAATCCGGCTAAGGAGTTTGGCAGAAAGATGGGTGAGAAGGATCTGACAGAGTGAATGAAAATAGATTATGAACTTGTTAAGAAGGCATGAGGGTATTCCATCCTATCAATAAATGACCCTCAGTTCAATTGGCCATGAAAATATTGGCTAGAAAGGTGATGAGGAAGTGTCGTGTGGATGAGGTTCTGGCACCCCTAGTGTCTCTAGTGGCTCAGTGCATGAATGGCGTATTGTTCAATTGGTCGAGATACCTATGCCAAGAGTTCCTCGCGAATTGCCGTGAGGCCCAGGATGACACCAACTTGTTTCATTACACTCGGTTGCTTCTCTCCATCATGCTAGTTGAATGGGAGCTATCGGAGGATAGCTAGTTTCATCAGTCAGAAAAAGGATTGCCTGAGGCTGCGCATTTTTCCTCCCTATGGGCTAGGAAGGACCCCACACGTGTCACAAAGACTAGGATTTTTTGGGTCCTGATGGAAGCAAGTCTCTTTATGGAAGTTAATTAGTGCCTGAGGTTGTCCCCAACCTTGTACATGTAGTTTTCAGCCTCTGCCGCATTCAAGGCTAACCTCCACCGGGTATATATCCAAGCATGGAAGGATGTTATGAAACCAGCTCAAGAAAAAGATAGAAAATATAGATCAACGCCTTAAAATTCAGCCTCTTCGAGGGGGCAACCTCCTTTACATTACATAAATGAACAATTCTTGGATGATTCAAATGACAAAACCTTATTTCTATATATAGGAATCTAAGGAGTTACAATATAACCCAGCTGACCTAACAATAATAATATAAACCCACAAAAATAACAATAGAGGCATTTTATGGGGCACAGTAATAACAATATGTGGACAATACAGGCACAACAATATTAATAAGGGGGACAACTACAATAGTAATGGGGTAATCACTAGTATTATAGGGACCCAACATGCCCCTCTCCTTCAAAAACGTGTTGTCCTCAACGCTTGAGTAGTTCTGGATGCTTCTGTATAAAATTCTCATCCTCCCATGTGGAACCTTTAGCAGATAAGTTCTTCCACTTGACAAGATACTCTGAAATTGATCGATTTCGTAGCAGTCGAGTTCTTGTTTCTGTGACTGCTTCTAGTTCCAATATAATTTTTCCTTCCTCGTCAAGTTCTGGCAATATTTTTTGAAGTGGGAGCTTATCGCCTATAACCTTCTTTAAACATGAAACAAGGAAAACTGGGTGCAATCGAGAAGCTGTAGGAAGCTCCAATTTGTATGCCATAGTACCAATATTTTGCAACACCTTGTATGAACCATAATACTTTGGTGATAATTTATTATCCTTCTTAGCTTGCTTGAGGGACATTTGCTTATATGGTTGTAGCCGTAGGAATACCCAATCACCTACATCAAAACTTCTTTCGCTGCGATGTTGATCTGCCTGTTGTTTCATTCTATTCTGTGCCAACATGAGGTTATCCTTTAAGAGTTGGAGGACTTGTTGTTGATGTTCGGTGTGATGTTCCACCGCTTGAACCTTAGAATTTTCTCTTAAATATGATGTGATGGATGGTGGCTAATACCCATAAAGTGCCATAAATGGGGTCATTTTTGTTGCTGTATGGGAGGAAGTGTTATACCACCATTTAGCTAGAGGCAACCATTTGACCCATTGTGTCTGTTTATCAGATACAAAGAAACGAAGATATCCTTCTAAACATTTGTTTACTATCTCAGTTTGCCCATCAGATTGAGGATGATAAGATGATCTATGAGCTAACTGAGTACCAAGACAAGAAAATAATTCTGTCCAAAACTTTCCAGTGAAAATGGGATCTCTGTCACTTACAATAATCTTTGGGTTTCCATGTAGCTTTTGAATTGTTTCCATAAATGCAGTAGAAATTGTACTGGCTTTAAATGGATGTGATAATGCACAAAAGTGTGCATAATTGGTAAGTCTGTCAACTACCACCATTGTGACACTCTTTCCCTCAGACTTGGGTAAACCTATGATAAAATCCATTGAAACCTCCTCCCAACGTTGGCTTGGAATGGATAAAGGTTGTAATAGACCTTGTGTCTTAATTGTTTCAACTTTATTTTGTTGGCAAACCAAACATTCCGCCACAAACTTTTGAATATCTGATTTAAGGCCATCCCAAAAAAATTCCTTCTTAACCCTGTGGTAAGTTTTTAAAAATATTGAGTGCCTGCATAAGGGAAAAGTGTGCAATTCCATAAGAATCTTTTGTTTTAGCTGGGAATTCTTACAGAGGTATAAGTGATATTTGTACCATAACAAATCATTTTTCCAGCTAAATGTATCCGATGTACTGGAATCGTGTTGTAAATTTTGAATAAGTGCCCACACTTCTTCGTCATTCTTCCATTGCTCCCTTGCTTCATTTATCCAATCTGGTTGGATAATAGAGATGGCGCACAAAAATGCTTCCACATTCTCATCCTTTCTTGAGAGTGCATCTGCCACCACATTTTGCTTCCCTTTTTTGTAGATGATTTCAAAGTCATAACCCAACATCTTTGTGACCCACTTTTGTTTCTCTTCAGAGGATAATCTTTGTTCTAAAAAGTATTTAAGGCTATCATGATCCGTTTTTACCTTGAAGTGTTTTCCCATTAGGTAGGGTCACCATTTCTTAAGTGCATGTAGTATTGCCAACATTTCCTTCTCATAAATAGCTTTGTGTAAAAAATTTCCCTTGATTGGACGACTTTCAAAAGAAATGGGTCTTTCATATTGCATTAAAACAGCACCAATTCCATTTCCTGAAGCATCACATTCCATAATAAAGGTTTTTGTGAAGTACGGTGTAGCTAAGATAGGTGCTTGGCACATTGCCTCTTTAAGATGTTCAAAGGCCTTTGTTTCTTCTGGAGTCCATGAAAATGCAGCTTTCTTCAATAGTGTTGTTAGAGGTGCTGCTAGTCTCCCATAATTCTTAACGAACTTGCGATAATACCCTGTCAACCCGAGAAATCCTCGCAGATGCTTTATGGATGTGGGGATTTTCCATTCCTTAATGGCTTTAATTTTGCTAGGGTCTACCTTAACTCCTTCATGAGATACAATATGACCTAGATATTCCACCTCTTGTACTCCAAAGAAAAATTTGGATCTTTTTGCATATAATTGTTTCTCCTCTAATAGTTGTAGCACCCTGTCAACATGTTCAAAATGATCCTTCCAGGACTTGTTGTAGATTAGTATATCATCAAAAAATATTAACACAAATTTTCTAAGGAATAGTTTGAAAATTGAATTCATCAAACCTTGAAATGTTGAGGGTGCATTGGTAAGGCCAAAAGGCATGACCAAAAATTCGTAATGACCCTCATGAGTTCTAAATGTTGTTTTTGGAATGTCTTCAGTCTTCATTCTGATTTGATGATATCTTGAAAGAAGATCCAACTTGGTGAAGTAAATTGATCCATGAAATTCATCCAGTAATTCATCAATGACAGGAATGGGAAACTTATCTTTAATAGTGAGCTTGTTGAGCTCCCTATAATCCGGACACATGCGCCATGATCCATCCTTCTTGTGCACCAATACTACTGGAGCACAGAAAGAACTTTGACTCGGTTGAATTATACCAACCTCTAGCATTTCTGCAACCATACGTTCAATTTCACTCTTTTGGGCATAGGGATATCTGTATGGCCTGATGTTTGGAGGAACACTTCCTAGAATCAGATGAATAGCATGATCATGATCATGAATAGGTGGGAGACCTTTGGAAGCCTCAAATACCTTGGAATGATTGTCGAAGACTTTTTGGAGATCTGGAGAAATAGATGATTCCAATGTGGAAACATCTAGCGAACATAATTGTGCAATTACACCTTTTCGTTCCTTTTTTAGAAGCTTTGTCATACTGTTAGAGCTAATTATCTTTCCAGGTTTCCCTGCAATACCCCTTAATTCAACTTCCTTTCCTTCCATAGAAAATTTCATGAAAGGCTCTTGAAAATTAAAAGCTATTGTACCCAAGGATTGTAGCCATTGGACTCCTCATACAACATCAACACCTCCCATTGGAATGGAAAGCATTGGGCTAGTCAATACATAATCTGCCATGGATAGCTTGATATTATGGCACTTTCCAGAGCAATTTATTGTTCCTCCATTTGCAACCATCACTTGAAACTCTGGTGCTGGATATAAGAAGCAATTCAATTCTTTTGCTACCTTACAATGAATAAAATTGTGGGTACTTCCTGAATCAATCAACACTATTACCTTTTTCTTCTTGATTTGTCCTTCTATCTTGATGGTTTGAGGAGTGGTAATTCCCGCCAATGCATTACAAGATATGGTCGGATTCATTTGTTCTTCATCTTGCTTTGTTCCTGGAGTATATCCTCTTATTTTGACCTTTCTTGCTCCTTTTCTTCTTCCTCTTCACAATCTATGTAGAATAATTTATTCTTAGCACACTTATGACCTTTAGTGTATTTTCTATCACAACTGTAACAAAGCCCTTTTGCTCTTTTTTCTTCCAATTGTTGTGGTATAAACCTTATAGGTTGTGGAAGACTAGTGGCAACAACACTTCTGTCTTTATAGTTGTGAGGGGTATGCTTCCTGGTTGCCATAATTTTGCTTTCCATTTTTCCTACTAACCTGAATGCCTTCTCTAATGAATCAGGTTCCCAAAGGCGAACATCATGTTGGATATTATCCTTTAAAGACCCTATGAACACATCAATCCTATGCTCCTCTGGAATATTTTTTACCCTTATGTTCAACTTTTGGAACTCCTCAATGTGCTCCATTATTGAACCCTTTTGTTTAAGACTTATCAATTGGATAAACAAAGTGTTGCTTTTTGTATCCTCATAATGTGCTATCAATTCTTCTGTAAAAATTGCCCAAGTGATAAATTGCTTACGAGAGCAAAGCCATTGATACCATACAAGCTGATTTGGTTCCAAATACAAAGTTGCAATACGTACCTTTTGTGTGTTTTGCACATTATTGAGATTGAAAAATTTCTCAATCTATAATATCCTTGTTGCGGGATCCTTGCCATCAAACTTCCTCATATCGATTTTTGGAATATGTTGCGTCTTCAATCCAACATTAGAGTCTATGAAATCATGATTAACATTTCCTTTGTTTGCATCATGAGTTTCCTTTCCTCCCCTTTCACCATTAGTAAGTATTTCTTCTAGAAAATTTGTCAAATCTGCCTTCAAATCTATCTTCAAATTGTCAATCTTGGCTTTCACGCCCTTTATCTTAGATTCCACTCCATTTATCTTAGCTTCTGTTAGCTTTTGTGAGAGTGAAATTTGTTGCACTTGGTCTTGTAATTTTGATATATCATGTAGCATTTCTTCCTCTTCTTCATGAGTCATGCTAGAGATTTCAGATTGCTTACTAGGTGTTTGCATTTTCTTTCCTCGGTGCATTAGTTACCAATACTAATGCTCTACTATGCCCTTTGAATTCCTTCAAAATAATTTTTCAAACCAAGCTTAAGCAAAAATTTAAAAAATCTACACACCTTTTTTCACTTTGTAGGAGCTCGATATTGCCTCTGATGTATCTCTGTAATTTCGGATCATCCAATTCTGAAATTGTGACCTGTGGTAGCCCTCTATGTCCTCTTTCCAATGCCACCAGTCTGAACCCAATTGGATTCTCCAATGAAGAGTTATGCTAAATCTCCCACAGTGACCTGACTATAGACTAATTCAGTAGAGCGAACTTGTACGACGTTCCACGTGTCCCTGTTTTGACCTTTGGCTCTAAACAATATATAAAATAAACCACAGTCCGTTCTCTTTCTGTACCTTCTTACAAAATTTCAATCCGATTCTCAGAGAGAAAGTTATGATGATTTTCCCCAGGTCACCTGTTTGGAATGTAATTCAGGAGTCTGCAA
Organism: Pinus tabuliformis; assembly: GCA_031772625.1. NCBI lineage: Eukaryota > Viridiplantae > Streptophyta > Pinopsida > Pinales > Pinaceae > Pinus > Pinus tabuliformis. The sequence goes on from CM062812.1 coordinate 862,443,236, forward strand.
AAAGACCAACTTCCTCAGATCATATCTCTGCAAATATAGAGCGAAAAACTCCGAAATTTGTATCCGAGCTTCAGTGTGATGTCTTCTCAAATGGGTGTTTTTTTTAGCTTCTGAAACATTGCAGAAGAAACGTTATAAAAAAAATTCCACGATGACCTGTTTGGAGCAGCGAGACCCTAGAATCCAAAGCTCTGATACCAAATGTTATGAAACCAGCTCAAGAAAAAGATGGAAAAGATAGATCAACGCCTTAAAATTCAGCCTCTTTGAGGGGACAACCTCCTTTACATTACATAAATGAACAATTATTGGATGATTCAAATGAGAAAACCTCCTTTCTATATATAGGAGTGTCAGGCGGAAAGAGTCGATTGTGCGGACACAACCAACCTCTCTAGGAGCCTAAGACTCTCTAGTGACAAACAAGACAAACAAGAGCAATCCTTCTCTAAACATGCATTTACTATATGGGAAATTAAGTGTTTAGATCCTACCTGTAATCCAACGCTGTTGTAGCAGTCCAGCTCCGCTGATCCGGATGAGCTCCTCCTTCACTTTGAAACCTGCATACACTAACAATCAAACGATTAAATAGCACTTGATAATCTCATAGAATAAAACATATTTAACACATAGACCAAGGAGTACATGAAACAACTCATAAATAACAAGTTATTGAGAAGAATGGACTCATTTGCATTAATAGGTAACAAAAGGAACAAATACAACCTGAGCCTTGGTGTTGTGCAAGTCCCTCCCAGGGTCCATCAAGAGTTCTCCTTTACTTTGACAAAGCTCACCCACTTCCAAATAGAACAAGCAAAGATGGCAATCTCTCCTCACAAGCTTCTAAATGGGAGTCCTAATTCCTGCAGCATTTACCCTTAGAAATGTATAGCTTTCAACCTCTTCCCCTTCTGGCCCAATACCTGTATTTATAGTGCTCAAGAGGAAGTTAATCAGGTCCACCATCAATGGGATAATCCCCTCTTTGGATGGGATAGCTCCCTTATTGATGGGATAAGTTCCTCTTTGGTAGGAGTGCATGAACCATCTGGAGGCGTTCAATACACGTCGAACAACCTTCTAGAATGCTCTAGAAATGACCACAAGTGACTTTTTAAAGATGAAACTTGCGCATTTTAACCTTTACAGGGGGACGCACCTGCCCCTTTACATACAGAGCGTCCAAAGACGCAGCTTTTGTGAACATTGGGTGCGTCCCCGCAGGTAAGGTTGAGAGAACCTGCGTCCCCAGAGATAAATACATTTATAAAAGACTTTCTCTCTTTTGGAGTTTGACATGGAGAGCAGAGGCATAAGACTTGCCTAAGAGGATAGCATGACTGTTGATCGAGCCATACTAACTGTAAATAGTCATGGTGACATTTTTTAGTGTAACAGATTGCCCCCTAAAGTGCGAAGTCTGTAATAGATTAGGGTTTTGTATTATCTAGGAAGGGTGAAGCGCTTTATCATTTCAAGGATTATCTCGTGGAGAGCCTGGTCAGAACCTGCAATTTTCAACACAAAATACATGTATAAGATTATATCATCACTGAGGTAGGCATTCCCATACTCAGATTAAAACTTTAACTAACAGACTAAGTACTCTGATACAGGAATGATTTTGCAGTACATCATAATCATAGACTTTTGTAGACACAGTATGGGCGCAGCCATCTGTTTATAATGAGTCTACTTAGAAAACTCCTCGCAGCCTGGATGGTGGAAACTAGATCCAGGGTCTTCATTTCTACTTCCCGAATTGGTACGATTCTAGCCATGTGAGTAAATGAGTTGATGTCGAACATGGTAGAAACCACTTGATTACCAGTCGATGATGTAAACTGTTAACAAGTGTGAGAGAGACTACTAGTAATGTCAATGGTTCTCAAAGTACCCAGTACAATCCATGAGATGTGAATGCATGAGTTGATGTCGAACATTTCACGGAATCCTTTGATCGAAAGTCAATGATGTAAACTGACGTCAAAGGCGAGAAACCTGCCATTGATGCATGCAGACTTCAAGGTACTGACGATTTCTAAGTCATCTCTCTAGATAATGTGCTGATGTCGATAGAAAGCGACCCGTTGCAGGCAAGCCTGCAACACGAAATCATTGTTCAAGTTGAAGAAATGTTGCTGTAAGGACTGACTCAGGGATGGTCAAACGGATGACAAGTATTTTGCAGATGAAAGTTTTGCTTGCAGACCTCTTGAACACATAACGACACGACAGATGGCTTGGTGATGAATAACTCAAAGTTAATCCCCGGAACCCGGCTGAAGACTTTCAAAGTGGTTTGATCAACTGTGAGGTAGAGGATTTCCCAACCCAGGTGAATGAAAAGTGTCGTGTTCAATAGTGGTAATAAAGTTTCTTCTGAGACAAAAGGTAACAAATAGGCTCATTCTTCTCTCTTTTCCCCCACCATTTCTGGCAAGTACCTCTTTATTTTTTAACAAGCTTGAGGAGGATAACATATGCTTGATTATAAGCTCATCCTTCGGATGAGTCCAACCTAGTTTTGATTCGAACCCTAGGAATGAGTGGTTCGTTCCTGTTTGTAATTGAATAGGTCCTTTACTGTGAAATGTTTAACGAGCCCAGTATAGGAGAAACTCGGCGTTTTTCAATTTTAGAGAGTTTGAAAAACTTAAGAAGACTCCAAGTTGAACTTTTTTCGTAGATTTGTGTCCCTCAAGCCCGAAAAAGTATAAAATAATACCTGGGGGAACCGCTTGATCTTGCGACCAAGGAGTACTTTCATAATTAGTGCCACTGACCTGAAAAGTAAAAAGCGATCAAGGACACGTCGTTTTATTTCCATATCGAATTTGAAACGACAAAACCCGGCAATCTTTTCCTGTTTTTACGGTCAGAAAAGAGCTATAAGGGGACCGTCTTTTAATTCTGTTTTAACGAGTGTAAAAGAAAAACTCGACGATCTTTTCATGTTTTAGGAGTCTGAAAATGGCTTAAAAGAGAACTCCAAGGTTTCAATTTTTCGTAAGTTTTAACGAGTTCGAAAAAATGATAAAAATGTACTCATGTGGCCGACTTTCAATTTAATTGACGAGCAGGAAAAGACGGAAAGAACTCGGCATTTTCATTTGTTTTACGAGAATGAAAGATAGCAAAATAATCTCGATATTTTCATGAGTTTAACGAGTCTTGAAAATAACTAAAATTGACTCAAGATAGGTTTCATTTTTACAAAAGCTTGAAACAGAGAAAAACTATGCTTCAAAGTAGTTTCATTTTTACACAAGCTTGAAACAGAGAAAAAACTATGCTTGATGCCCCCTAAGCATAACTGCTAGAGCGCATGCCCCCCAGCTTCATTTCATTCAAGTACAGTGGATGAAATGAAGGTTCAAGAACGAGATCATTTGAAAGACTCGACCTAAAACTGTAAAAACTGAAATAACTAACCTAAACATACAACCTAACATCTATGAGGTCTAGTCAATCTCTCGACTCAAATCTGAAGGAGGATTTGTTTCATTTTTTAACGAGCTTGACACAGGAAAAGAACTATGCTCGGATTCAGTTTCATGTTTACACAAGCTTGAAACGAAAAACTATGCTTGTTATAAGTTCACATGCCCCCAGCATAATGATGCAAAACGAGGTACATGCCCCCCAAACTTCATTGCATTCAATAAGGTGGATGGAATGAAGCTTTACTTTCAAGATCTTGGAAAGACTTGTGGGAGTTGTTTCATTTTTTAGTGAGGTTGACACAAGAAAAGAACTATCCTCAAAAACCCTTGTTTCATTTTTTAAACGAGCTTGACACAAGATAAGGAACTATGCTCATGTCTACTCTCTACAATCTACCTAACAAAAACTATACTCTAAAAACCTTGATTCATTTTTTAACGAGCTTGACACAAGACAAGGAACTATGCTCTAAAATCCTTGATTCATTTTTTAATGAGCTTGACACAAGACAAGGAACTATGCTCATGACTACTCTCTACAATATACCTACTTAACCTATCCCTGTTTCATCTTTTAACGAGCTTGACACAAGACAAGGAACTATGCTCAAAAAGTTCGCATGCCCCCAATATAATGATGCAAAGCGAGGTGCATGCCCCCCAAGCTTCATTGCATTCAACCGGATGGATGAAATGAAGGTTTACTTTCAATATTTAACTTGAAAAAGGAGTTGTTTCATTTTTAAGGAGGTTGACACAAGAAAAGAACTATCCTCATACCTGATTCATTTTTTAACGAGGTTGACTCAGTAACTTTGTCAAGCGGAAAGAGTCGATTGTGCGGACACAACCAACCTCCCTAGGAGCCTAAGGCTCTCTAGTGACAAACAAGACAAACAAGAGCAATCCTTCTCTAAACATGCATTTACTATACGGGAAATCAAGTGTTTAGATCCTACCTGTAATCCAACGTTGTTGTAGCAGTCCAGCTCCGCTGATCCGGATGAGCTCCTCCTTCACTTTGAAACCTGCATACACTAACAATCAAACGATTAAATAGCACTTGATAATCTCATAGAATAAAACATATTTAACACATAGACCAAGGAGTACATGAAACAACTCATAAATAACAAGTTATTGAGAAGAATGGACTCATTTGCATTAATAGGTAACAAAAGGAACAAATACAACCTGAGCCTTGGTGTTGTGCAAGTCCCTCTCAGGTTCCATCAAGAGTTCTCCTTTACTTTGACAAAGCTCACCCACTTCCAAATAGAACAAGCAAAGATGGAAATCTCTCCTCACAAGCTTCTAAATGGGAGTCCTAATTCCTGCAGCATTTACCCTTAGAAATGTATAGCTTTCAACCTCTTCCCCTTCTGGCCTAATACCTGTATTTATAGTGCTCAAGAGGAAGTTAATCAGGTCCACCATCAATGGGATAATCCCTTCTTTGGATGGGATAGCTCCCTTATTGATGGGATAAGTTCCTCTTTGGTAGGAGTGCATGAACCATCTGGAGGCGCTCAATACACGCCGAACAACCTTCTAGAATGCTCTAGAAATGACCACAAGTGACTTTTTAAAGATGAAACTTGCGCATTTTAACCTTTACAGGGGGACGCACCTGCCTCTTTACATACAGAGCGTCCAAAGACGCAACTTTTGTGAACATTGGGTGCGTCCCCGCAGGTAAGGTTGAGAGAACCTGCGTCCCCAGAGATAAATACATTTATAAAAGACTTTCTCTCTTTTGGAGTTTGACATGGAGAGCAGAGGCATAAGACTTGCCTAAGAGGATAGCATGACTGTTGATTGAGCCATACTAACTGTAAATAGTCATGGTGACATTTTTTAGTGTAACAAGGAGTCTAAGGAGTCACAATATAACCTAGCCGACCTAACAATAATAATATAAAGCCACAAAAATAACAATAGAGGGATTCTATGCGGCACAGTAATAATAATATGGGGATAATAGGGGCACAACAATATTAATAAGGGGTACAACTACAATAGTAATGGGGTAATCACTAGTATTATAGGGACCCAACAAAGGACCCCTCATGGAAGTGGTATGACTTGTCCAATTTGGTAATAGAGTCTGATGTGCAGGAGGTAGTGGCGCGCTGGCCTGCCGAGTGGCGCGCTAGACTGTTGAGTGGCGCACTAGCCCGCCGAGCAGCGCACCCATTTAGATCTAGCTGTTAGGCCAAGCAAAGTTGCAGAGAGTGCGGTCTCAAAGAAAAGGAAGGAGACAGCCAAGCAGGCTGTGCAAAGAAAGAAATATGCTGCAGAAAAGGCTCGGGTTGAGGAGGAATGGGCTGCCAAGGAGAATACAGAGCAAAAGCAGCGTGAGACCCAAAAAGGTGACAAGTGACCTTCGACCACAACAGAAATAGAAACAGGGCAAGGCGGCGGAGGCGAGGAAGGGAAACGCACCCCCTACATTGTGAAAAGGCGAGAAGTGGAACATCAAGCTGGGTCGAGGAAGAAGCAGAAGGTTCATAAAACGCAGATTGAGCCCTTGGTACTCACATAAACTGATCTGGATGAGCTCGGTGATAAAGTTAGGTACGTCACCATAGAATTACTACAGCAGTTGGAACAATAGTAAATTCATACCTTGGGAGGGGTATAGAAGGATCTTCGAGAGTTACTGCTCCAAGCAACCAAGATCCAAGTAGATGTCGAGAAAGTGAGTGGCACCACAGGAAGTTTGGTGCAAGGACAAACTATAGGTGCGGAGATAATTTTGTGGCCATCGATGGATGTGAGAGTCTTCCCCCTGCCTGCAGGTTCTGTTCGTCTTGAAATAGATGAGAAGTGTGCCCTTCTTGATAGAGTACCAAATATGGGCCTGAATCTTGTCGTGATGCAACTAGAGTCATTGCATGCGCTATTATAGGGAGTCATGGAGGAGCTTCGCCTTTGGGAAGAACGAGCACTTAGTGTTGCCAATGAGATCAAGGTAAATAATCAACAGTTGTTCACTAAGAGGACACATATTTTGGAAGAATAGGTGGTGCTCCGGGCGCACAGTTCATGATTGGAGTCAGTGGTCGCAGAGGCATGCAAAACTATTCCTGAGATTCATATTTTTGAAGATGCATAGCCAGAAGCGAAAGTCAGTAAGCTAGCCGCTGGAGTGCGCGAAGCAAAGGTAGAATTTAAATGAGTTCAATTTGAGCTCAACATGAAGATAGCCTAGCTACAATTGAAGATCCAACCATCGTCTCCACCGGAGGTCCAGAGCAGTGCAAAGCGGCGATAAAGGAAGGCCTGGCTACTCTAGATGCCACAGTTGCAAATTGCACAACTGTATTTGAGCAGGCCATCGAGTTGGTCACTAATCTATAGGAGGATCCAAACCTACAGATATTGAATACTAATATTAGGGAGCTGCGGAAGCAATATGATGAAGTTAGGGCAACGATGCACTCAATCGCACTAGCACAGTGCCTAGCCAAGTTGTAGGAGGGGAAGCAGCATAGAAAAAGGAGGCCTTGCTGAAGGCTAGGCTAGAGCCTTGTTTGGAAGAAGCTTATCAGATCTCAACAAATATTCATGATAAGCTCAAGGGGTTGTAGCAGACGCAATAGATGATGAGGTTGGATTCAGAAGGACCAACTATAGAGTAGAGAGTGGAAGAAGTCAAGGAGGCAGCTACGCAGAGCACTGCCGAGGTTACAGTAGTTCAAGTGGAGCTGGGGGATCTTTAGAGCAATATCACCATGCCAGCCGAGTGACTCGAGGGCAAGTCACGATATCTGTGTTTGGAGCCTATTGGGATGGGGTTACCTGGGTTAGTTTTAGGGTTAAAAACCTAAGTTTTGATGTAATTGTTGTAAATGATGTAAAGTCTCCACAATTTGTGGATGCGGAGTGTGTAGATTGATTAGGTGTAAAAGGGGTTTTAGCCCCTTGTTTATGTAAAATTGTGTCAGCTTTGAGATCCACCCATGGTCCACAAACGATGGAATTGTATAAAGAGGAATTTCCTAGAGAGTCTAAGGGAGATAACAGAGATATTGGGTCAATAGAAGTTAACACAGAGAAGTGGGACAGATAAGAGAGAAAGGCTCGCCAGTTGAGTGCGCAGAGGCGTAGATAGAGTCCGAAGTTGAGTGCGTGGACCCCTGCAGATGAGTGCATAGGGTAGTTTTGAGCTTGTAAATCCTAACTGAAGATCAATAAAGAAAATTATCAAAGAATTCCTTTGTTTATATGTTTGCTTCTTTTTATTTTTTATTATTCTAATATATGCTGTGGATGAATAATGTATTTATGAAATATTGATTTAATGATGTGTGACTCTATGGAATAAGTCTCAATAACTCTACGCTCTACATGTTAAGTACTTTCATGAAGATTGTGATACATTCTGCTATGTTTATTAAAACACTTAAGTAGATTTGTGCGAGCTCAGATTTAGGGTTACTTTCTGATTTGTGTAAGTTGATGATTCAACTATAAAGGGTCCACAAAGACGAATCATAGACCCTCACGAAGGTCTAGAGGTTGTTTAAAGGGAGTTGCAGTACTAGGCCCTAGGGGATTATAGATCTACATGAAGGTAGATCTAGGGAACTAAAATACATCACATTGATCTCTGGATGCGAAAACTGGTTCTAGCATCCCCCTATACTACTTCAGGTGAGACTACAACCTGTGATACGTGGCTTGTTGCCAAAAGGGCCAGTAGTGTAGGGTTTTGTTCGTTGGCGTAATTAACTTTGAACCTGGGTCAAGAACCCCTAAGCCAACAAGTGGGGAATTCAAGAAGTTAAGGTGAAAGTGATAGGTGAACCAGCCAAGCAACTAATGAGGAACATCATGGAAAAGATGTGGTTGGATCGGAGACCATCATGCGAATGGGAGGGAGATATTTTCCTCAACCATCATTCAATTTTCTTTATGTCTATTATCCTATAATTTCTGCATTTTCAAGAACAAAATCAAATCCGATTGTAATCATTTTGGGTAGCAAAACCTTCACACACCAAGACATCTAGTCGATTATACAACTGGAGCTCAGCTAAGATATTTTGTAATTGTTGTTCAAAGCTCCCCCTCTCCTTATAAATAGAGGGAAGAAACACTTAAACAAGGTTCCCGAATTTTTCATTCTAGTGGCCCTTTGTTTGTAGAGAAAGTGTTTCCACTTTGGTTAAATTTTCTTGTTCGTGTGGTGCTTGGGCATGTACAATTGTTAAATGTAATGGACTGGTGTTTTGGACTCCATCGTCAAGGATTAATGAAGCAGTTTTGTTGATTCCAATAAGAGAAATGCGCACTATGTTTTCCACTTTGTATATCACTTCATGTATGTATTTCCTCCTCTGAAATCATGTAACAAAGATGCTGGTTTCACTCTAATTCATGGTTGTATGTTTGTTGTTAAGTAGTAAAAGTACATGTGTAACAATAGATTTAATCGTGTTATTTGATAGCCTATAGTACCTATGTAACAACATATTTACTTTTGTTATTTGATAAACTAAAGTACCTATATGTGCTCAAGGTTTACTTATTTTTTGGGGGGGATAAATGTATTCATGAGGCATAGAGCTTGAGATCTTAATTCGTGCTCCACTTTTTTTGTATTTTCACCTCCTCAGTTCCATATTTTTGCTGGAGATTGTTGCTTAGTATTTTGCATTATGTGTAGCCCTATGAATCAATTTCTATCCTTTCCTTCCTTTTATTCATATATACTACAAAAACAATGTTAAATTGTGTCAGCCACTAGAACCAAGGCATTTTTCTTTGAGATTAGCCATATCTACTAGTTTATATTTTCTTGAGTTTACCTTAATGAAGGGCTATCGAACCAAGCTCTGAATTATCCATTTCAAATTATGTGACATATGGAGTTTAGTATAAATCCCATAGATAATATTCAAAAGAACTCCTCTCAAATTCCCTAGGCACTGGTCTCCTATCATCCCAGAGGATGTCTCGAGGAGGCTTTTATATTTGGTGAAGAAATTGAGCGATAGGAGATAGAAAAAGCTACAATATGAGGGATCCCTTTCTTCTTTTATTTTGAAGAGTAGGGAAGGAGTTCCTCTTCATTTTTCCTTCCATAAAAACAAGTTTTGTAGGGTATGTTATATAAATGTAAGTGGGAAATACAGGGATGGGAAGTGATAGAAATGTCAATTAAGAGATTGAGGGGAAAATTTTGGGTGCAGTGAGGTGAGAGGTATAATCAAGCCTACATTTGCAAACATTGAAAAAAATTATCATCAACGTCTGCCAACCAATATATGTGTGCTAGTTCTAAGGGCACGCAAGTGAAGATTTTGAGAGACTTAGGAGGTGTAAAATCAAGAAAATTGAGGGGACAAACGAAGCAAAAAACATCAAGGATGAGAATAAAAGGTCAATAAGTGTGAATGAGGAAAAGTCTTCAAGGGTTGCACATGGGTATGTTAGTGCACTCAAAAGGAAGGAAAAGGGGGCAGGCAAAAGATCTAAGAGCATGGAAAGGATTTCCATTAGGTAGGACCTCCACATAAATGAGCCAAGTTAGATTAGGTAGACTATTTAAAGATAAGGGAAATATGTATTAAAGGTTTCTTACACCTCTTATTGTCACCTAAACACCAACATATTAGGGACAAATAACGCAAAAGTATATTCCTTCTAATCCATTAATCCATGTAAACTTTTCTAGGGTTCCTTCAACTCATGATGACAAAGTGAGTGAAGTGAAGGTTTGCAAAGCTAATTCATGAGTGAAGCATGAAACAAAAGACACAAAATGAAAAATCATAAACAACACCTCAACAAAAAAAAAACAAAGAAAACATAACTCAAAAGTCATGTTGATATGAAAGAAAAACAAAGCACAAAAACATTGAAAGAAAAGGAATTGGAAAAAAAAGTTTTTTGTTTTTTTTTGTTTTTAATTCTTAGTTGTTTATTTAATGTATAGAATTAAGAATTCAATATCCTATATGATCACATAGGTTGAAACTCAATGTAGAATAAAGGGCCTTGCATCTTTCAAGCAAGATTTATGGCTTGTTGGATGGCATCCACGAAAAGATGACTACTCTACCAACCAACAAGTGTGTGTGGCAGTGACAACAACTTAGCTAGAAGCCAAAGATATTGTTGGTTGTCTTGTAGGATGTTCAAACCAACAAGTGTGTGCTTACCTGTGCATACTATTATAGGCTATTTTGTCTCATCTGATCAATCAACCTCCTGATGGGATTATTCACATCCTATTCTCCCTTCACATCATCATTGCACATAGCCCTATGCATGACTCTCTCATTCCCCACAGTTTCTGCCCTAAATGGCATCATCTGAGCTAGTTTTAGGACCAACATAGCCTGGCCTCTTGCTGGACAACGTTCACCTACAAATTGTTCCACTGTGGCCTACATTGATCACCTACAGGTTTCCTTCCTTGCACTTGCATTGGTTCTATAAATTCGATAAAAGGAGAGAGAATCCCGAAGCCTCCATTTCCATAAGCTTCTAGGATATGTTGTAACCATTAACGTCAGGTAAAACTCTCGAATCCTATCCTACTTTACCTTGGAGTTTCTACCCCTTATCCTTAGATCTCATCCTTGCATCAAGAGTGGATCTCAATCCCAAGATTGGTAAAAGGATAAGAACTCCCAACTTACCCTACTCCTCTATATATTTACAACCTTCCATATGCAAGAGGTTGGATTTTGGAGAGTGATTCTACCCATATGCTACTATGAAAAGAGTTAGGATTTCATGCATTTGGGGTGATTAGAGGTACACTTCATGACAAAGGAAGGACAAGTCAACAACTTGGAGTTTCTCTTCTACAATATTGACACCTATATATGGTTGTAACTCACTCCATTTATATCAATAAAAAGAGTTATCTTGTTTTCCTATATGTGATGTCCTTATTTCATATGTTTCAATACCATGTCGATCTGTTGAATGAAGTAGATAGATGATGCTACATAAATATTGTAGTTTCTTGGCTTGTGTTATCTGGTTGTTCAAGTTCTAGTTTTAGCAGTTGGATCTAGGATTGGAGCATTCAAGCCAAAGAAGGAGAAAAACATATGAAAAAATACAAGTAGGTTTCTTCCCCTCGTCTACTTTAAGGAAAACATTGGGTTCTTTGTCATTTTTTTCTTCTAGGTTAGCCACCAAACCTAGGGGAGATATTTCTATCCGCAATCATAAATCCTATATAACAAATTGGTGAATTCGTTGGGGAGTGGCTTATTCCCTTAGTGGTTTGTTTGTTCATTCTATTGATTTACTTCTATCATATACCTTTCCTAGTTTAATCAGCCAAGAACAAACCTAGAAGGTGATTGAATTGAGTCGTTTTTGAAGTTTTTTTGTCAGAATCCTCTCTCCCAGACCAACACACCCTCTAGTCTATTGGAAGAGAATTGCACCTCACCTAGGCCCTCTCTGTTCCTGTGTTGCAGAGCAATGGTGCCTCTTTTTCCCCTGTGTTGACCCTTGTTCTTACATAAAAATTGCCTTGTTTTCTCAGTGTTGATTTGATCAGCCTACTTCCAGCAGACCTTCCCTCAGTCTTGAGTGTCTTGTGGTATCTTTAGAGCCTCCTTTTGGTTTTCATGTGCGTTTTATTGCCTTGAAAAGAATTGGTTTCAATTTTTCTTTGTTCTTATAATTAGTTTGGTTGCAAACTTGTTTAGTTTGATCATTGATCGCTTGGATGAATTGTTGTTCTAGACCTCATTTTGAGAAGTGCACTTGAATCAGTGACTAAGGATTTGCATCTTAGTTTTCTTCATTTTGAAAATTTATTGTGGTGAAAAGATAAAAATATTTCATTGGCATTTAGAGTTTTTCATCCATATTGATTTAGGATTAATCATCTTTTTGGCTGCATTTTCTATACTACATACTTTTTGTTTCTTCCCTTCCTTAGCTAGATTTTCATTGAAGAGAAAGATTCCATTTCATCATGCTAGATTTTCATTTTAGGGAATTCAGGTGAATTCGCAATGATCATAAAACTAAAACTTAATTCAAGATCAAATTAAGATTTACTAAATCAAGCTAAGGAGAATTTATAACATTAACACAAACACATAGAGGTATAGGCTAGAGACAAGTTTTAGCGCCTTTAAACATAGGAGATTTCGTTGTTTCCCAACATTGCATCCTTGTGGTGAAATCTCGTTCCACGTATGTGAGCATATAGGACCATACTCCACATACCTTCGAATATATTGGTAGCACTCCATGCACGTAAAGTATATGGGAATACTCTCATCGAATGGTTACACATTAGACAACATTACTATGGGCTACACTCCCACATACCATTGTGTATATTTTGGGAGTCCCCAGTAGGTTGCTATCCATCCATAGGAAATTGAGTCAGCCTCCTTGTAAATCATGATACACCAAACACAATATTCGGGGAGATTGGCTATTGTATGTTAAGTTCTTGGTTAGCCAAGGTGTATATTGCAATTCATGGTTGCTTCGTAATCCTTTATGCCTAGATTACCCTCTTTTTTATTTATTTTCTTTTGTGTTAATAAAATTTTCTATCCAATGTGGAAGAACAATATGCCCCACTCCCTCGTTCATGTAGAATGAAAAATAAGCCTCCTCTTCCAGCATAGGTTACTCTTGGCCGTCATCATAAGCATGAAAGAACACAAACTACTGAATTAGAAAACTTGAGAACTACTTCTAGTCCTCCTCAGGAGTCCAATCAACCAGAATCATATGTCCCCTTGAGTACCAAACCTGAGATTACATCTACTCTTGTCACTGAAACTCACACAACCGATACCAAATTACTCAAGACTTTGTTCCCTAAGGTTATACAATTCGGTCTTCCTCAGTCAAAAGATCTATTTCTTGAGGTCTGTTGGGCATGGAATCCCCCCACGGCATGTTTTGGGGCTCAAAGCCCAAGTTTTGAGTTGATATTGTTGTAAAGCTCTGTGAATTGCGGGTGCGAAATGTATGTTAGAGTCATAGGGTTGTCTGCCCTAGTTTTGAATGTAATGTCAGCCTACCCATGGTCCGCGGACCATGGGATTGTATAAATAGAGCGAAGCTCTAAGTGTAAAAGATAGATAGTTAGAGCGAAGGATGAGATAGAAAAGTAGAAGCACAGAGCAAGTGTTTAAGTGTATCCTGGGTCGTAGAGTAGGAGAAAGCTCTGCAGCTGAGTGTGCAGAGGCCTAGTTGTCTGCAGCTAAGTGCGTGGATCCCTACAGCTGAGTGCACAGGGTGGAGTTGAGTCTGTAACCAGAGAAGAGAATAATAAAAGAAGTTCCTTCCAAATTCTGTGTATCTGTTCTTGAGTTATTACATGTTTGATATCAATTGCTAATGTACTATTTATTTACTGCGCACACTTGTATGATTTATGTTGTTAAGTATACTTTACGCATGCAAGTAAGCTAAGTTAATCAACTAATATCGGATTACTAGTAAGGACTTGGGTAATAACACTGTTCAGCCCCTGAGTAGGGCTGCGCGAAGGCAACACCTCAGGCTCCAAGGAACGGGTAAGTGAGCATAGCGGCGAATGCGTAGGGTGGAACCATGGACCACTTAATCCCATCAGACATCTCTACGGTGTGGAAACCTGGTTCTAGCACCCTCCCATACTACTTTGGGTGAGACCTCAGTCTGTGCTCTGCGGACTGTTGCCCAAAAGGCTAGTAGTACTAGGATTTGTTTTGGTAAATTACCTCTGAACATAGGTTAGGCCCCAACAAGCCAACAAATGGTTCCATTGCCAGGACTGGGATCTGCATAAGGGATGTCTGATGTCATGTCACTAGAATCTGACCAAGAAAGAAATTGAAGGGTGGTTGTATAGAAAGATTCACGAGTTCATGGCACAGGAAAACGACAATACGCAAGTATCAAAGGAACAGTGGTTAGAGCACTATTTATATACGAAAATCCACAAAATTTTCTTTGCATCCTTCCCCTCTGGTTTGTATGAGTGGATCATGAAGCTAGCAGATGGTCAGGGAAGGTGTAGGCTCAATAAACCGATTGTGTGGACTCCAAAATTGGTGTGCAGACTAGAAGCATTGGAAGATAAGATTGTACACGGTGTGGACCATTGGCTCGATCAAATTATAGGAGGGTTTATCACCAAGTTTGCAGTAGATACTTCAGTCAGCTACAGCGAGGCAGAACGATGCTTCCTCAAAGGATTGCGAGGTAAGTACATTAAATATTTGAACACTTGGATTAAAATGCTATTGTGTGAAAAGCGAGTTATGCAAATAAATCAATGTTTGGAGCTACGCAAAGTGGGAGGATCTATAGAAACGAAGGTAGTGTAGAAATAGAAACTATCCCCTTGATTTTTCCATGGCGAGAAAGCGAGGAAGAGCTCACGAAAGTTTCACCAAGAAGTGTGATCAGTCTGATAAGGCAACAAATTCTACACATACCACCTCCACCTACACCACCACTGGTTTCACCATCTTCACCCCCATCTCCACCCACACCACCTCCGCCACCACCACAATTCAATATGGCAAGCACAATAAAATTGATGGTATTTAGAGGACTAGGGAAGGAAGATCCGGACCAATTTTGGTTCATGGTAAAAGCTGTATGGGAAGCACAAGGAGTTGTGGATGACAATATAAAGAAGGCAATGTTGGTAAGCGCATTGCAGAATCGCGCACTAACATGGTACATTAAGCATTCTAATGACCATCCAAATGTGAGGATCATAGATATCCAGGCTATGCTAAACAGGGAATTTAGTAGGCCAAAATCGGAGACACAATCGATTATCACGTTTAAGGAAATTGCGACGCTGCTAGGCGAGACCCCATGGGATCTGGATCAGAGACTGAAGAGTATGATTCACAAAGCTAGCATGACCTTGATGGATGGACAACACCATGCATGGTTTGTAGCGTCACTAATGCCGCATTTAAGGATGGAGTTGTCGCAGCAGAAGTTATCCACCCAGGCTGAAGCTTTGGAGATTGCAATGAGACTACACGAGATCCCAATACAGGATCCTAGCTTAGGAGTCCAACAAATCCATGCGCAACTAGAAAATTTGTGTCTGGAAATGTAGAGTTTGAAACAGGATGGACAACTTGGCTAGAGGTGCGCGAGGAGGTATGGTGCATAAAATACAAAGGCCAGGGGCATGACAACGACCATTGTCTAGCCGTCGCAAACTACTTGACGGGAGGAGGGCCGATGCCATTAAGACCAGAGGCACAAGCAGGACTGAGCAAGGTGCCTGCATTATGGTGCACGATTTGTCAGATAGGAGGAAAACATGCTACGGATAATTGTCATCTATTGCAGAAGTATACACAGACGTCCCAGAAGTTGTTCTGTAATTTCTGTAGATCAATAGGCCATGATGAGTGCACTTGCAGAAGTTATGAACTGATGATGGATCGGACTCCTACCTATAGATTGTAGACTGAAACGTGAGCCATTGATCAAAATGTAGTGATGGTGTGCATTGGATTTCAGGGGCGCGGATGAGGTCGAGGTGGAATGGGACCAGGAAGGTGTCGCAGACAGCTGACTTGTTACAATTACAGAGGGCTAGGGAATTATACCTGTGATTGTACAAATTCGAGGAGAGCTTCATGTTTATATTTTACCCAGTTTGATCATGAGATGGAGGACTACCCTACACTGATAGTGAGGTTGCGCGATAAAGGAATACTCTAGTCTCCCTCGACTCAGAACCTACAAATGATGAGGTCTGAGCAGCACGAAGAGGACCTGAATGTAAATGTCGTGCTTCAAAGTGGAATCGCAACAAGAGATGATAAAGGTAAGCTACCTGAAGAAAGTGCGTGGGTTCACAAGGCTCCTACAAAGGAACATGAATTTGATTTGGAGCACACGAAGGAGACATTCAGGGAAGCTAATAAGAGCTTCATGAAGGCCTCCACTTTAGGTAGTAAGGATCAACTAGAACCAGGGATGGGTCCTTCAATGCTCACTACCTTTCTGGATACATGCATGAAGCTACTGCGCAACAAAAAGGCTGTGAAGGGACTACAAGAACTCATCACTAGGCGCGCTGGGTCAGGAAAACCATGCATAGTTCGGAAGTTCGGGAAGCACACATCGCGAACAGAAAGGGAAATGAGATTGACTACACAAATCAGAGAGTATGAAATGGATCAAGTGGTTCTAGATCTAGGATCGGATGTGAATGTACTACCAAAGCAGACATGGGAGTGCATGGGTAGGCCCACATTGCAATGGTCCCCTATTCAATTGCGAATGGAGAACTAGTAGAAGATCCTACCGATGGGAATATTGTAGGGAATAATGGTAGACATCGAGGGTGCGAGCGTGCTTGTAGATTTCGAAGTGATAGAGATTGTTGATGACAACAATCCCTATGTGCACTACTGGGAATTGATTGGGCCACTGACATGAACAGAGTGATAAACCTAAAGAAGCCCAAAATGATTTTTGAGAAAATGTCACTGTGCGTAGTGGTACCTTTATACCCTGCGGAAGGATCGTGCTACACAGAGCCAATGCACGATGACGAGCTAGACTCTATCTACAAGATAACTACTTGGGAACAAGATTAGGTAAATCCTACAACAGATGGGAGGATTTCATGGGAGCGCGAAAACTCCTACACATCAAATTCAAATGAGGAAACAGAACGATGACAGAATCGGTTACATGAGGTAACCACGCTCAATTGCAACATGATGGTAAGATCACTATGCTACATGACAACAGAGGTAAGGGATCTGCCTATGTATGATGGGTTGACAGTGGTGGATGAATTCCTGAACAAATTTGAAAGCAAAGTGCCAGAATAGCAATGTTTTGATGCTCTGAAATGGGCACTGCGCGCTACACGTGCAAGATGGTGGGGTATGCATCAAAGAAGTTTTGAGAAATGGCGCGAATGCAGAAAACAGGAACAACAAGCAGGAGCAGGCAAGACAAGGGCACAAACAATGAAGTTGGACAAGACCTAGTGCACCAACAATGATCCACGTAGAAGCCTTTGACAAGGTATGCGAAGTGTTGAACACAGTCCACCATGTGAGACTCACTGACTCGGACCTGCGGGTACCAGCGGTCCTATGGGCTTATAAGACCACGTGAAAAACCATGACTGTGCAAGCACTTCCAAAGTTGAAGTATGAAGCAGGGGCAGTGATCCATATGGAGCATGCGAAGCCTAGTTCGTGCATAACAACATCCATAGATATGACGGTCCGCGATGCCCGTAACGAAGGATTCACACAGCCCAAGAAACAAAACACATAAGACTCGAGGAAGGAATACGAAAGGGAAACCTTAGACTTCGAGAGCTCGAAAAAGACCCAGTATGGCTATCGGAGAAAAGTGCTTTGATGGATGTGGAGGCCAAGAAGCTGGAATACAGAATAAAGGAAGAATTTCTGGTCAAAAAACCGAGGATGGTAAAACATGGTGCATATGATCATACTGAAAAATGGGAGAACTGTCGCCATAAATTGGTTAGTCTGCTACCTTGGCTTAGACCACATCTCACCAAACGTAGTGACCAAGGTAGCACATTGCAAATAGTAGAATGTGTAATGCCGACCACAGCTATGGAAGGTGGGGATTCTCCGCGAACCATGGTGAAGGACGGGATGGAGCTCCACATGGGTGGTGCGACCACCTAACTAGCCGCAGGAAGGACAGTCTTAGTGCTCCACGCAGTTGAAAGGAGGAACAGGACTATAAACTATTCTGCTTGGAAGTTGCACAATATTGGGGAATTGTGCAGAAGTAGAGCATCACAGGGTCCACAACCACGCACGAAGGGTTGCGCTGTCGCGCAGATTGGCTAGAAAATGACCGTTGGTGTCACTATTCATGATGGGATGTTCGATTTGAGGCTAAATGGAGTAGGCACCAGGCATTTAAGATGCGATTTATGGGCCAGATTTTCAAAAATCTGCCGCTAAGAAAGCATTAATGGGCCGAAATTGGGGGAATGACCGAATTCAAATTCGAAAGGTGCTATAAAACACAAAGGGCAGGCCTGCAAACAACACTTGGTCATTTGAGAATTGAGCACTTGAGCAGAGCACTGAGTATTGAGAGTTAAGTGATAATTGAGCCCCTAAGTTCACGAGTAACAGAATACAACCGAGATACGATGACAACTACTAAGGATGGCTTAGGGATTGAAGAGGTAACTGATGGTAAGGCCACATAGACCCCAATGGTAGAGGATGTTCCAGAAGGCGTCGAGGTTGTGACAGAAATCCCCAAATCACCGCGAACACCAATACCCAAGAAGGATAAAAAGGCAATGGGTCCAGTATGCGTGTCCCTGAGGAATCCACGGCACAACAAACTATCCATGGTAGAGAAGGGGAAAGTAGTCACAATAGAAACAGATGAAGAAGAAGAATACTTGCAAGCCCTAATCATTGTAGAAGAAGAAGAAGAAGACATGGAGGAGGGTATCCAACCGCTACGTTCTACAACAAAACTGCCCGCATATGTCCCTCCGTGGAAAGGGAAGACTAAAGCACCGAAGGATCTGGATGAAACAAAGAGTTCACTCCAGACCCAGCTCCTCCCAGATGGCATTGTATTTGAGGGCATGCACCTAGGCCGCGTGTCAGCCATGAAGTTTGAAGACTGGGACCTCACTGACCATGATAAGTTCCCGTACCTAAAGACCGGCAACCTAATGAAGCAAAATACTCAGGGGGCGGTGATAACGTTAGAGCAGCGGAATTGGCTACGCAGTGTGGAAAAGGTTGGGTTGCTGCACTTATTATGGATACCACATTTCCACCCCACACCCATCACCATTTTCATCATCAGGCAGTTACTCTGCCTCGTGCATGATGGGTATCTTTGTCTGGACGAGCCTATTCCCAGCACAACAGAACTCATTCACTGTATTTCTCGGCTCCCCTGTAAAGGAAAGGACCCCGCAACCATAGCTAAAGGAGAGGGCAGCCATTTGGATCTTACAGAAACCATGAAGGCCAAATATAAGCTGGAGAAGAAGAAGAGGAGCTACACTATCTCCAGTATCAAGGACAAAGGGGTGCGCGTAGCAACCTAAATCCTGGCCAGAAACATTATGAGGAGGTGCCGTGACGATGAGGTACCAGCGCCAGTGGTCGCTTTAGCCAAGCAGTGCACGGAGCGAGTCTTGCTCAACTGGTCCAAACTACTCTGCGAGGAATTTTTGACAAATTGTCGCGAAGCCCATGAGTAGGGTAAAACCTTCCACTACGCGTGGTTTTTGTTATCCATAATGCTCGTAGCAGTGAAACTACCAGAAGATAGTCAATTCCCCAACATTGACGGAGACTTACTAGAGACCGCAAAGTACGCTTTGCTCTGGGCCACAAAGGACGCAAAATGGATTCGCGACACCAAATTTTTCTGGGTGCTCATGGAGGCAAGCATCCAGATGTGGATCAATCAGAGGTCACCCCTGTCACCTACGGTGTATAATAGTCTACAGAGTTTTTTAGACTTCAAAGCCAATATGCACAACATTTATATCAGGGTGCGAAAGGATCCAGTGAAATAGTGGACGAAGCTACTATTTGTAGCCACCAACGACGCTATCTTCACTAACTTAGAGACATGGCCTCTGGAATGGCACACCTCAGATCTGGTAGAACTAGAGAAGGTAGCAGCATAGAAGAAAAAGGATGATGCCAAGCTGTGCGTTACTCAATTGGTAGAGAAAAGGTGAAAGCAAAAAATAAGCAGCTGAGGTTGGGGCAGTGCGAGAAGTGACACAGAAAGCCACGGAGCAGAAGAAGGTCATAGAAGTAGCAGAAGCAGCATAGGTGGCCGAAGCAACAACGAGGGCGAATGAGGACCAAGCAACGTCCTCACAAGGGTGGGAGATAGAGGAAACAGAAACAGTAGAAGGGAGAATGGACCTATGGGCCACGTCCACATAGTTGAAGTGGCCACACATCACAGAGCGAGCAAGACCAGGGAAGAAGTTTAAGGCCTCGAAGTTGGCCATTGAACCAATCACCTTAACTGAAGGTGATCTCCATGACATCGGCGAGATGGTCTGTGATGTCATAAATGAAGCACTTTAGGATTTTATGTAGGATCATCAGACTATGTTGGGCACCCTCAGGGTGCAGCTACAAGAATTATAGGTGCCGCCCCCTCAAGTGGGTACCCTTTCCACTCACCTCGTAGCAGGATCCTCGGCAGCACAATAGATGCTGCACACACAGATGGACAATAAGATAGTATTGTTGAAAGGGGCCATAATTGCAGTGAATGTGACCGATAGATTTTCAGTTAGCATGTTGAAAGGACTTGTCCTTAATTTGGTTTCCCTTCTGCGAGAGACGTTGTATCAGCTAAAGTATGGGATAACGGCAGAACTGCGTGCCAGGGAGAGCCACGTGATCCAAGCTCTTAGTGAGCAGAAGATAAACATAGAACAACTCAGCTTGTAGCCCGATGAATTGGTATCGCAAAATCAACATTATTTGTAGACGGTAGATGACGCTTGCCGACACGTCCTAGAACTAGCCATCGCAGCAGATCTACCGGTAGAAGTGTGGGTCCACAGTTTGCCAACCGGAGTCTGCAAGGCTAGGGAAGAGATGACAAAGGTGTAGCTGGAGCTAAATCTCCAGATCGTCGAGCTATGGTTGAAGTTGCATCCTTCCAATCCCTCGGAAATCAGAGAATAGCACACTAGCACTATCATAGCAGGGTTGGAAGAAATTGGAGTCGTAATACACGACTGTACTGGCATGTTGGAATAGGCACTTGAGGTCCTCATGAATTTATAGGAGGGAACCAACATCCAATGCCTGGAGACAGATGCACGCGAACTCCAACAACAGTACGATAGTGTCAGAGGAACTTCACAGACAATAGTCCTCACTCAGTAGCTTGCAAGGATGCAGAAAGCCAAGGCACTAAAGGAGTAGGTGGATGCGATGTGCCATAGGGAAGCAGTTCTCAAAGCATGCATTCAGCCATGGATTGATGAGGCCTTCACGATCACAGTGAATATCGAAGGAAATATTGCGCACATATAGGGGATGCACGCACAGATACAGAGAAGCACGTCGGACATAGAGGTCTCAGAAGAACAGATGCAGAAGGTTCAACAAGCAGCAGCTCAGTGCATTGTAGACATCAGTATCATTCGAGAACATTTGGAGGGACTTCGCACCAAGATTTCCATGCTGACAAAGTGAGTGGAGGGCCAGTCACAATGTTTGTCTTGGGGGCCTGTTGGGCATGCAATCTCCCCATGACACATTTTGGGGCTCAAAGCCCAATTTTTGAGTTGATATTGTTGTAAAGCTCCGTGAATTGCGAGCGTGAAATGTATGTTAGATTCATAGGGCTATCTTCCCTAGTTTTGAATGTAATGTTGGCCTACCCATGGTCTATGGACCATGCGATTGTATAAATAGAGTGAAGCTCTAAGTGTAAAAGATAGATAGTTAGAGCGAAGGATGAGATAGAAAAGTAGAAGCACGGAGCAAGTGTTTTAGTGTATCCTGGGTTGTAGAGTAGGAGAAGGCTCTGTAGTGGAGTGCGAAGAGGCCTAGTTGTCCACAGCTGAGTGTGCATACCCCTGCAGCTGAGTGCGGATGGTGGAGTCGAGTCTGTAACCGGAGAAGAGAATTATAAAAGAAGTTCATTCCAAATTTTGTGTGTCTATTCTTGAGTTATTACATGTTTGATATCAATTTCTAATGTACTGTTTATTTACTGCAAGCACTTGTATGATTTATATTGCTAAGTATACTTTACACATGCAAGTAAGCTAAGTTAATCAAATAATATCATATTACAAGTAAGGACTTGGGTAATTACAATGTTTGGCCCTCGAGGAGGGCTGCGTGAAGGTAGCACCTCAGGTTGCGAGGAACGGGTAAGTGCGCATAGTGACAAACGTGCATGGTCGAACCGCGAACCACTTTAACCCATAAGACATCTCTAGGGTGTGGAAACTTAGTTCTAGCACCCTCCCATACTACTTTAGGTGAGACCACAGTCTGCGCTCCGCGGACTATTGAGGAAAGGGATAGTAGTACCTTGATTTGTTTGGCTAAATCACCTTCGAACCTGGGTTAGGCCCCAACAATCCATCAAGGTCATTGAACTTGACAAGTCTCAATCATTGTTGCTTGTTACTTTAGGTGTTCCATCTTCTCTTCAGCTTTCTCAGACAGATCAGCCTACTATCTCAGCTTCGACAATGAATCACTTCCACCTAGACTTATGTGTATCAAGAAGATTCCATAAGAAGATCCTCGTCCTTCTACTCATTTGGAGGGACTTTTCCTTTATCCAACCCATCCTCTTCTTCCTCCTCCACCTCTTGAAAAAACTCCTTTGCCTGGTTCTTTTGACTTACCCGCAAATTTCACGCGACAATCCACATTGGGATTAATGACCATGACTGGAACTGATAAGGATTCTTAGCCTACATCTACCACTATGGTTGAGACTTTGAATGTCTCTTCGACATCTACGTTTTCAACATCACCAAAGGCATATCTATATTGTGGCCTATCTATTCCACCTGGTTATTAGTCTCTATCTGGTACCTTCTCTGGTGCATCTTCCAGTCCATGGACATCCCCCATGTCATCCACTTCGGGGATTCCATCTAGCATTGCTCTTATGAGTGCTACACACCCTACTCCTTCTCCTCCTCCTACACCAACAATTGAACGACAGGTTAGTCCCTATGTTAGTGGGAAAGGTTTTCTTCAACAACCTATCTATCTGATGATCCTCATCAATGGGTAAATTATATGGACCTTGATTCACCTCCAACTTGCTAAAATCAACTTTTTCTAATCATTCTTTACATGTTTTAATTATGTTTTGCTTAATGAGGAGAGTAAAGATGATATGTCATGTCTAGCGATCTAATGTGCATTGATTGCAGGTTTTGGAGAAAATTTTGGCTAATCAAAGTGTAGGAACTCGAATGCATACAAGAAAGAGGGATTATAGGAGACAGGATCTCCCTCCTTAACTCTTGACTCACTCAAAGATTCCTCAATCAAATCTCATCAGCTTGGAGTTGCAAGTAGTCGATTCATGAAGTTTGTTGGAAGCCAAGCTAGTGACAGTTGAAGACCAGTTGATCTCGAGATTAGAGCCAAGCCTCCCTAAATTTAAGGAATTTATTGGTAACTTCAGTTGTATAAATCAAGAGGTGTAGGGCCTCATTAGGATTTAGATTTTTTTTGTTCAAGATAGCTAAGCAGTTTTCGAGTTGAAGCATTGTAACCAAGCACTCTTATGTATTTCTGATTTCTTTAATGAAAATGAGCAACATTCCCTTGATCCAGCACTGAGTTGACTCAGAGGGCTGAAGCTCTTGGGTTAGGGCCCAACCCTAGTAGCAGAGGTTCCTCTTGTTGTATATGTATGCTTAGGTTATCTTCATAGTTAGAGTTAAACTAATTTTGGTGTTGTTAATTTGCAAGTATTGGTAGATTTAATTAGTTTTCTTCCATTTGTGGATAGTTCTAACAATAGCATTGTAGTGATAAGAATATATTCCAAAAAGGCTGAAAGAAAGTGTTTTTCACCTCATTTCTCCCTTTCAGGGATCATGGTTTGAGGAACACTTCTCATACAGCCAGAAAAAATAGAATTCTTTCTTTATGTGTAAGTTGGGGTTTTCTTGCTAATTAGGTCATTACCTTTCCATTTCATAGGGTAAGTTGTAACCAATATTTTCCAATCTCTTAAGCTTTGCACTAATTTCATGTCACTTTCATACTGGTTCCAAGCATTTCCATGCATGAGCTTCGCAAGTAAATGGTGACAACTCTATTTTCTTTTACTTGACTAAACCTTTCTTGTTTTTTATGAATTCATGTATAAATGCCAAGAAGTATGTGTGTTGTTCCAGCAATTTCTAAATTGCAGGGAGATCTCATATCATCAACCTCAGCCAAGCCATATCCACCCATGAATGTGAAAAGTCACGATGGTCTCAATTCGAATTCTTGTCTTATGAGGGAAACTTTCCATCTCTGTTGAGAAAATCCAACCATCTCAAAGCTTTGGTTTGAGTTATAAGTAAGTTCCTACCACTCCCATTACTTTTTCCCTCCTTATTCACCTTTTCCAAGCTCCATACCACCTTCTAGACCACTCGCTAACCTTTCGACCTGTTCCTGTAGTAAAATAGGGGATCCTATAGGTGAACTAGTACTTCATGTAGACATCCTATAAGAAAACCTGTAGTAGTCTGATTTGAGACCGAATTGAGAAAAATCATCACTAAAAGCCTAGATTAGGTCCCTACTTTCCATCCAAGTCATATGAACCATTATACTCCTTTTCCTTCACACCTGTCTCCCCTACCAAAGAACCAAGCAAGATTAGCATTTAAATTTATCAAGCAAAAAGATAAAAAGAAAAACTTATTTTATAGTTATTCTTGCACATAGCAGTTACGACTCTCTAGATCAGATTTCATGCTTAGATTAGTTAAAACCTCACATTTTTTAAAGTAGGGTTCTTTTGAAAAAAAGTATGTTAGCAAGTAGATAATGGATTTCATGTTGTTTTACAAGAATTTCTTTTAGTCTTTCCTTCATGTAATAGACAACATTTGTTTTCTTCCAATTAGGGTAAATTTACCTTCTCCAAGTTGGTAATTAAACTTCTATTCAATAGAAGGCTGGTTTTAGAAACTCTAATATTCTATTGCCCTAGATCAGCAGTGAAAAAGAGTATACCAATTACATCTATTTGTGTATACATCATTGTCACCTCCAAGTTTGTATGAACCCCAAGTTGATGAAGTAAAGTTGGTAGCCCCAGGAGTTGCAGCATCCTTGCTGCAATACTGGTGCTCATCACTTTTTGATGTCATTGCCAGGGAGGTGTCTAAGTAGATGTGATTTCTGCTTTCTTTCTTCCTTTTCTTATCTATTTCATTTTTCAATTAGTTCCATTCAGTAAATAGTTTCAATTTAGTTTTGTTTTCTTTCAATTCTGGAAGTATTTTAAAACTCAAAAAGAAAAAAACACTTCTTTCATGCCTCATAGGAATAGGGATAACTTAGGAAAATTTATACCAAATACCCCCACCACTTCAAACAACCAACCTTCTCTCTTCTTCGGTGGCTATGAGTTAGAGGACCCCTTAGGTGAATAGCCAGAGATTTTTGAAGAACCTATATGGGAAGAAGAAGAAACCATTCCACCTGACACAATTACCGAAAATAGAAATGAAAGAGGAGACAGGGAAGGAATTGAGGGTGATTTTCCCATTAGAGAAACTAATGGGGATGCAAATATGAAAAACATAAGCCCCTCTGCTCTTCCTCACTTCCATGGTCTGACCTCAGAAGATCCAAATAATTTTTTGTTTGAATTTGTTGTCATATGGAGAACTTATGATTACACCTGCGATGATCAGAAATTGAAATAATTCCCATCCACTCTCAAGGATGCATCCATGCATTGGTTCATGGGTTTACCTGGGGATAGTACCACCACTTGGGATTAGATGTAATAAGCTTTCAACAACAAGTATAGGGACTACCGCAGGTCCATTGATACCAAAGAGGAAATTTTTAGAATGACCTTGTGACATGATAAGTCCTTAGAGGATTATGAGGAAATATTCCAGCTCAACTATAAAAGGGTCAGGTTCACACTTGATCTCGAGTCACTTAAGTTAGTCCTTCTCAAGGGGATCAGGGAAGACCTTCTATAAACCCTAAACCTACTGTCAGGAGGGGACATCTACCAGTAACCCTATGATGATATCAAGATAGTTTTCAAGAATCATTCTAGGGTAGCTAGAAGGAAGTGCATGGCTAGTCAAGAAATGGCCAGATCATAATTTTCCAATACATCCATAAAAAGTGAAATTGGGAACATGTTGGAAGACTTTAAGAGTGAAATGTTGCAAACCCTTTCTCTGCAAATAGACACTATGCAAATTAAATTGAAGTAGGAGGAAGAAGAGAGAGAATTAGCCATCTTCTGCCCTAGATGCATAAGCAGGCACCATAGGAATGAATGTCCATTGAATCTTACAGAAATATGCTTAGTCTATGAGGAAAACCACTCAACGGAAAGGTGGCCTTCTCTGCCTGGATTAAAATCTAGGTATTAGGGAACCGAAGGGGTGACTAAATCGCTATGCTACATTAATCAAAGGAGGCCTCATGGACCTCGACCATACCATTAGGGCATGAAATGGTCATCCTATTCATATTACAACCCTAATCAAAACACATCCATTCCCCTTTGGTATCCCCCAGCTCATCCTTCCTGGTCCACACCTTCTCCCTGGTCTTTTCCACCTGATCAAGAGCTCAAGACCAAGTGTTGTAAAATGGTCAAAAATGAAAGTGCTCAAAACTGGTTTGAATCTAAACGACCGGATAGAGCTCGTCTTCCTGATTCCGGCGCCACGAACGGTTCGGAAAACAGTCTCCGTATGAGAAAGTTATGCTAAAAAGAAGAATCGCCCAATGACTCTTAATTTTTGAATTTTTTCAAAAAAAATTAAAAAAAGAATATTCCACAGAATATTCCTTGGAATATTCTAGGGAATATTCTATTTTGAACAGCCAATCAAAAGTTGCCACGTGGCAAGCCCGCAAGCCGCCACGTGGCCCAAGGTGACATCAGCATTATGTTGGCACATATTAAAATTTGTTTTGGGCGGAGAGTGGAATTGAACACAAGACCTCCAAAAACCATGCCAATGTCTTACCACTGAGCTACGTAGGTGGGACACGTTATACTAGCCTGAGCAATTTGATTTGAATGCTAAAGTTTGTTTTGGCGGGCAACGAAGGGGGCCAACCCCTAAGGGCCAGCCCCCATACCATATGCCCATCCACCGGGACCATGGCACTTCACCCTAAACCGCCAGGTATTAAACCGTTCAACGGTTATAATATATGCGTGTTCACATTGCCACCAAATGCGGGAGTTAACACATAGCTCACCGCCCGTCCACTAACCGTCCAGGCGCGCCATCCAAGGTAAACTACCCGTTCATAAATGCGTTCACATGTGCCATTAAAACAATCTATTAACCGGTGGTCTGTCTGGCGGAGAATTTGGCGGAGCGCTCCAAAAATGGCAGAATTGCCAAATTTAGCGGGGTTATCTGGCAGTTAGCTAGTTTTAACTGGAGTTTTTCTAGGGCAGACTAGAGAAACTTTAATGAGCCATAACTTTGGCTAGGAAAGTCCTTTTTGGACGAATTTTATTTATTTATTTTGGGTCTCTTTGACCTTCTGAAGCCATTGGCATAGGTTTCACAGCCATCTGAGGTGGTTTGCAGGTGTTTTAGCTTCATGGAAGTTCCAGGAGCCACTAGGGCCAAATCAGTTTGGGAGTTGCATTGGGAATTGTGCAGCCATTGAATGTGGAACAAAGGTCATTCCTGAAGGTTTTCAGCATTCTGAATCCATTTCTACAGCTCGTTTTTCCTGTTGAGGCATTCTTCTCATTGTTTAGCTTCAGGGAAGCTTTCAGGGCCACTAGGGCCATTTCAGTGCTTGAGCTATTTGGGGGCTATGTTCATCCATTTTTGGTGATTCAAAAGCCTATGTCTGCTATTTTCGACCTTCTAAGTCTAATGGCAGACGTTTCAGAACCAATTGAGGTCATCTTCACCTCAAAATTCTCCATGCAAGTCTAAAGGGCCACCAGGGCCAATTGGGGAAAGTACTGTATGAAGGTACAATTTCACTGTTTAGTGTTTGGGAAAGAGCATGTTTAGCTAATTCCTATCTTTTGATTTTGTATTTACAGTCAGATCTATCTTTCGAGACACTCATATTCTTGTATTAGCCTTTGTAGAATTTTTAATACAAGAGGACAAGCCTAGTTTGAGAGGTTTGGTCCAGAAGATGTCGCCCAGAGGGGGGGTGAATTGCTTTATCATATTGATATCTTTATTTGCTGAAGATGATATGCTAAACAAAACTGATATAAAGTGTTAAACAACAAATATACATAACTTGCATACACACATAATCACCTATTCAGCTGCAGAAAGTTATTTGTATTATTCCGCAAGACATCAAACTTCAAGTATGTGTATGTCAAAGACTTCTAAGTGTTTACTTTGTTATTTCTTTAGGCAGAGCCCGTAGAGGGCTAGGTAGCCTCTGGAACTCATCCTCTCTTTAGAGGTCACATGTCCAGTGAACACCCCTACACTCTATCTGTTCAAATTGGCAACCAGGGCAAAACTTCATGTGGGTCATCTTATTCATGGCTGATAATATTTTTATTAGATTCCTATCATCGAGAGGTGTAGGATTGATATAAAGATCATCCGATTCTGATAAGTATTCATGGAGATATGAATTTATTTTGATTATGGAATTATTATCAAGCCGACCTACAACTCATGTAGGCTCAGAAGCCCAACAGTCGCATCTATTCACCCACCAACGTTGTGTATAAATATAAGAGGACTTTTCCTCATTTTGACTCACTCATCTCATCACATATCTCTCTCTCTACTGTGGAGATATGAGTCTCTTCTCTACTGCGCTGAAATGGGTCTCTCTCCATGTGAAGCCGGAAGCTGTTGAATTTGAAGCTGCAACTGGAGAAGTAAAGATTGACTTGTGTGGCCTAGAAGATCTCCTCTTTGGAACTACGCTGTAGGTTCATCTGAACCTCCTTTGAAAGCCACAACTTTTGGTGGTGGAATGAAGTCAATCCGATGAACGGTTTGCAAGATATCAACTGCCCTAGTTTGAAGCCGGAAACTGCTGAAACTGAAGCTGCAACTGCAGAAGTAAAGATTGACTTGCGTGGCCTAGAATATCTCCTCTTTGGAACTACACTATAGGTTCATCTAAACCTCCTTTGAAAGCCGCAACTTTTGGTGGTGGAATGAAGTCAATCCGAAGCTGCAACTGCAGAAGTAAAGATTGACTTGCGTGGCCTAGAAGATCTCCTCATCTGAACTGCACTGTAGGTTCATCTAAACCTCCTCTAGAAGCAGAAACTTTTCGTGGTGGAATGAAGTCAATTCGACTGTCGTTTTGTGAGATATGGTCTGCCCTAGTTTGATAATGAAGCTGCTAATGCTGATGCTACTGATCTAGGGTTTGCTACTGCTGATATGAATCAGATTTATTGTATTGTTTCTCTCTGCTGAATTATTGAAGATAAAAGAAGATTTGATCAAAGGGTTTCCCCACACATTGTGGGGTTTGTCCCTGGCTAGCTGCCACATCTTGTGTCTCTTGTCTTGGCTTGTTTTCTGTCGATCGTTTAATGTTCTATCTCCACTTTACTTTACGTACATGTGATTGCTAATCGGTGGAATATAATAAGAAAAATAAGTAAACTGTTATAAGCATAGAACATACCATAACTTAACATGGTATCAGAGCTGAGGTGAAGACAAAGCCCGAGCAAGAGCAAGAGCAATCATTGAAGAGAAGATTGGCAAGGCTATCCTAAAAGAACTATGGGGTCCTCAACACTCTTTCCTGCCGAAGACAAGCTCCGTGAGAAAGCTGACTATCACCGATGAAAGATGTCTATCGATCTAACCCTTGAAGATCAAGGAGTGTTGGACCATGTAAGAGGCAATATTGTTGAGCCTTCATCAAATGCATCTGCTGCTTCCTGAAACAAATGGAAAAATGGAGAAGTCAAAACAAAGAAGATCATCCGGGACTCTATCGACAAGCGCTTGGTGGCCTACATCTCTGATCTAGACACCTCCAAGGAAATCTACTATAGATTGGTGAGTTTATTTAAAGTTAATGATGCAAATCAAGTTTTGTTTCTTAGAATTAAGTTAAGGGAAATCAAGAAGGGTAAAGATGAAAGTATGCAAACATACTTCTTAAGAATCACCGAGATCAAGAACGATCTCCTATCTATTGGGGAAACTATTACTGACAGAGAAATGGCACTCACAATGGGAAAACTATACATGAGATCATGGACATATAGGATAGCATGATGATGATGCACACTAGTTTGAGCAGCATTATGATGGATAAAATCATGGACATGGGCAGCATGATGATAATCATGATTAGAGAAGCATGGTATAGTATGCAGTGGTGCAACTCGAAACACCTCTAATGACAATCAAAGGAATGACAAATTCAACAGCAAAGGTAAGAGGAGAGCTGGGAATCAAGGAAGAGAACAAGCATTCAAGAAGGCTAGAAATTCTAGGATGTATTAAATACACCTGACCTCAAAAGGAACCTAGTGTCCATCTTGGAAATGGAAGACAAAGGCTACAAGGTAACCTTCAGCAATGGCAAGGTATGTATATGGAAAAATAATGTTAAAGATGCCTTTACTCTTGGGTTTAGTGTTGATTCATTATATTAGGTCGATGGAAGTCCGCTAGCTCTTCAGTCCAAACTTTGGCATCGGAGGTTTTCCCACCTTCATTATAAAGCTATACTCGATGTAAGACAAATGGTAACAGGGATGCCCGAATTCCAAGTAGAGAAAGAAGGTGTATGTCCAGGATGTGCTGAAGGAAAGCTCAGAAGGGGACCATTCCCCTCAAGCCAAAGCAAGACCTCTGATATATTACAGTTGGTTCACTTAGGCACATCTGAGGCTAGCATTAGGAGGGAGACTACTACACCACATACTCCTAAGCAGAATGGTGTGGTGGGAAGGAAGAACCACACGATGATGGAAGCTGTCCGGGCCATGCTACATGATCAAATACTTCCAAAGTTTCTATGGGCTGAAGCTGCAAACACTGCCGTATATGTACAAAATCGATGCCCTCATCAAGCATTGGGTTCCAAGACTCCTGAAGAAAAAATCACTGGTAAGAAACCTGATGTTTCTCATTTTAAAATTTTTGGAAGCCCTGTATACTTTCATGTGCCGAAAGAGAAAAGAAATAAATTGGGAGCATCTGGAAAGAAGGGAATTTTCGTGAGCTATGGTGAAAATACTAAAGGCTATAGAATCTATGTAGCCAGTCAAAGGGAAGTCATAATTAGTCATGATGTCACCTTTGATGAAGATATGGCTCTCAGCAAGGTGATCAATCTTCCGACTTTGAGGAGCTCTCAAGAAGCCGACACCAAGGAACCGAAAGAAAAGGATGATGAATCAATGCCTGATGTAGAAGAACCCATGGATCCGATTGATCCTCCTCCATATGAGCCTTCCTCTTCTAGGAATAGGCCTTCATGGCTTAAGGGGTTACTTGATGATACTGAAGGACATGCTGCACCCTGAGGAACCTTCCATCAAAGTAAGAAACTTAATAGATATCAAGGATACCTGACCATCATGAGCACGATCATACAAAATGAGCCTTTGTCATTCTCAGATGCCGTCAAGCATCAAGTATGAAAGGATGCTATGACCGAAGAATATGAGACTATCATAAAGAATGATGTTTGGGAAGTAGTTCCCAGACCCCAGGACAAGACTGTTGTTACTTCCAAATGGCTTTACAAGATAAAGCATGCAGCAGATGGAAGCACGGAAAAGTATAAGGCTCGTTTTGTTGCTCGAAGTTTCTCCCAAAAGGAAGGTATAGACTATGATGAGATATTTGCACCTGTTGCCAGATATATGACCATCTGCTCGATCATAGCCCTTTCCGCTTCAAGGATGGAACCTACATCATATGGATGTCAAGACTGCGTTCTTGCATGGCTCGATCAAAGAAGAGGTCTACGTGGAGCAACCCAAAGGATTTGAGATTTATGATCAAAAATCTCATGTATGCAGGTTGAAGAAAGCTCTTTATGGGCTGAAGCAAGCACCCCGAGCATGGTATGAGAGGATCGATAGCTACTTGATGAAGCTGGGATTCACTAGGAGTGAAGCCGATCCTAACCTTTACATTAAGGTTGAGGATGACAAGCCTCTCATACCGGTATTGTATGTGGATGACCTCTTTCTAACAGGTGCAAACCCTCTCATTCACAAATGTAAGAGGGAGATGGCTTCTAAATTTGAAATGAAGGACCAAGGACTTGAAGTGTGGCAGAAGCCAAGGGAAATTTTCCTATGTCAAGGAAAATATGTGGTAAATATATTGGAAAGATTCGGTATGATGGACTGCAAGCCTGTGACTACCTTGAGGATCTTAACTTTTAGAAGTTATATGGTAGTGATGTCGGACCAGACTTGGGAAATGCCTCTGAGTTTCAAAAACTCATTCGCATTGATGTTCTTGGTGAACCTCCGTCCGAACATATGTTTTGCAGTTAACATTGTGAGCTCATATTTGGTTGAGCCTCACTGGATTGATGCCAGGAATCTTCTGAGATGTCTTCAGGACACAATCTCTCAGGGATTAAGATACACTGTTGGAGATGCGAGATTACTTGGATATACTGATGTTGATTGGGCAGGCAGTGTGGTGGACCGTAAGAGCACTTCCGGGTGCTGTTTCACCTTGGGATCTACTTCGATATCCCGGATAAGCAGGAAGCAGAAGTCGGTGGCTTTGAGCACCGTCGAAGCAGGATATATTGTTGCTAGCATAACCTCGTGTGAGGTAGTCTGGTTGCGAAAGCTCTTCAGTAAGTTGTTTGGATTTACATTGGATACCACTGTGATTCTCCATAACAACCAAAGGTGGGATTCGATTATTGAGGAATCCCGTATTCGTCGATTGCTCTAGCAGATAGACATCATCTTGGATATGGTAAGTTAATGAGCGAGGAGGCTCCATCGCATTAAGATGATGTACAGGTTGATACACCTTGTCAAAGCCCCGAGGAAAGATCTAATCTGTGATTTTCCCAAATGACTTGGAGTCGGTAAGAAACCCTTGTACAAGGGTTCTGCATGTTGCATACATTGAGCTCTGGGAGCTCTGAGGGCTTGCGGTTATTACTGGAGCAACATATGACCATAGGGTGACTCACCCTCCCCTGGTGGTGCACACTAGAACAAGATGATTCGCTCTCTTGTGGGACAAGATGATTCGCTATCTTGTGGAACAGGATGATTCGCTCTCCTGTGTAGCAGGATGATTAGTTCTCCTGTTAGGCCTGGATTGATGTGTTCTCCATGGCGATTGTAGCAGGATTGATGTGTTCTCCTGTGAGGCCTGGATTGATGTGTTCTCCATGGAGGCCTGGATTGATGTGTTCTCCATGGGAATTGTAGCATGATTGATGTGTTCTCCTGTGAGGCCTGGATTGATGTGTTCTCCATGGCAATTGTAGCAGGATTGATGTGTTCTCCTGTGAGGACAAGATTGATTAGTTCTCCTGTCGAGGCATCCTACCCATGCAGTCTGGGACTCATGGGAAGTACCTCTCATCTGATCAATGAGCAGGGAAATGAAGTTAGGGACCATAGTAGTACCGATGGACGCATCGCTGTAACTACCGTACTCCCTACACTAGGATGACCTCCATTGATCTGGGACCAATGATATTGGTCTGGGACCAGTGGTAGGAGTTGTACCATACTATGACGCTGACATCGGGTCGGTTGAGACTGGTCTGGGATCAGTGGTACATACTTTGAGACTGACTTTGAATCAGTGGAGGATGATATTGGTCTGGGACCATTGGAGTTGTACTCACTAAGACGCTGACTTTGGGTTGGTTGAGACTGGTCTGGGACCAGTGGTACATACTCTGAGACTAACTTTGAGTCAGTATGATACATCCTCGATCATTTCTTCTTCTTCATAATTCAGACAAAAGCATAGTAGAACAGAACAATGCAAGAGTAGAGCAGAATAGAACAAAACAGTACAGATCAGTGCAGGGCAGAACAAGACAAAGCAGAATAGGCAGAGCAGAGCAGGGCAAGGGTCAGGCTGTACAGGGCAGTGCATTTGATGGATGAATAGTAACGACCGATAGACAGATTGCAGATGAAGTTCTCCATGGTTGAGTGGGAGTGTTAAAATTGGCAACCAGGGAAAAACTTCATGTGGGTCATCTTATTCATGGCTGATAATATTTTTATTAGATTCCTCTCGTCGAGAGGTTTAGGATTGATATAAAGATCATCCGATTCCGCTAAGTATTCATGGAGATATGAATTTATTTTGATTATGGAATTATTATCAAGCCGACCTACAACTCATGTAGGCTCAGAAGCCCAACAGTCGCATCTATTCACCCACCAATGTTGTGTATAAATATAAGAGGGCTTTTCCTCATTTGGACTCACTCATCTCATCACATCTCTCTCTCTCTCTACTACGCAGATATGAGTCTCTTCTCTACTGCGCTGAAATGGGTCTCTCTCTCTCACACAT
The DNA here is from genome assembly GCA_031772625.1 of Pinus tabuliformis. Lineage (NCBI taxonomy): Eukaryota > Viridiplantae > Streptophyta > Pinopsida > Pinales > Pinaceae > Pinus > Pinus tabuliformis. Next base: position 862,477,910 of record CM062812.1, read on the forward strand.
GTGAAGCTGGAAGCTGTTGAATTTGAAGCTGCGACTGCAGAAGTAAAGATTGACTGGCGTGGCCTAGAAGATCTCCTCTTTGGAACTGCGCTGTAGGTTCATCTAAACCTCCTTTGAAATCCACAACTTTTGGTGGTGGAATGAATTCAATCCGACGAACGGTTTGCAAGATATCCACTGCCCTAGTTTGAAGCCGGAAACTGCTGAAACTGAAGCTGCAACTGCAGAAGTAAAGATTGGCTTGCGTGGCCTAGAAGATCTCCTCTTTTGAATTGCGCTATAGGTTCATCTGAACCTCCTTTGAAAGCCGCAACTTTTGGTGGTGGAATGAAGTCAATCCGACGAACGGTTTGCAAGATATCGACTGCCCTAGTTTGAAGCCAGAAACTGCTGAAACTGAAGCTACAACTGCAGAAGTAAAGATTGACTTGCGTGGCCTAGAAGATCTCCTCATCTGAACTGCGTTGTAGGTTCATCTAAACCTCCTCTGGAAGCCGAAACGTTTGGTGGTAGAATGAAGTCAATCCGACTGTCAGTTTGTGAGATATGGTCTGCCCTAGTTTGATAATGAAGCCGCTAATGTTGATGCTAGTGATCTAGGGTTTTCTACTACTGATATGAATCAGATTTATTGTACTATTTCTCTCTGTTGAATTATTGAAGATAAAAGAAGATTTGATCAAAGGGTTTCCCCACACATTGTGGGGTTTTTCCCTGGCTAGCCGCCACATCTTGTGTCTCTTGTCTTGGCTTGTTTTCTGTCGATCGTTTAATGTTCTATCTGCACTTTACTTTACGTACATGTGATTTCTAATCGGTGTAATATAATAAGAAAAAGAAGTAAACTGTTATAAGCATAGAACATACAATAACTTAACACTATCTCTGTATAAGAAATAAGAAGTTTTCACATTTTCAGAGGTCATTTGGAGTGTATAGCTCACATTTGAAATTATGGGAAATGGATACCTTGCACCCTTAAACAAGTGCATTCCATTTTCAGATCAGATGGTATCAGAGCACTAGGTTTGGTTGACTGACATCACTAGCTTGATTGTGTAGCTTGAAAGGTGTCTTAAGCAGTGTTGAAGATTGATTGCTTTATTATTCTGCTAACTACTTGTTGTTTGAGTTTGTTGAACCTCTTTTGTTCATTTTTATAATGACAACTTCCATAAGTGAGTTCTCAAAGTCGTCCTCCTTCACAAGATTCTTTGATGAAGGCTTGAAGCAAGAATTTTTCATCATGATGAATATGGTGAGACAAATGTATGAGGATGAAAGAAAGAGCTCTAGACTTCAAGAGTAGTTGAATTCCATGAGGGAAGAGAAGCAGTTGCTTCCTGACCAATTGCAGGAAATGGAAGGCCAACTTCGTATTGCAAACATGAATCTGGAAAGGATGCATGAGTTGGAGACACAACTCCTTGTTGCCAAAGAAGCCTTAGCCAAGTATCAGCTTGAAGAAGAGGTAAACAATTCTAGTTTGTCTTCAAATTCTTATAAGAATGTTTATGTTGGTTCTTTTGAGAAACATACCAGAGGCATAGGGTCCAAGTTGATGTCCAAAATGGGATATGAAGGAAAAGGATTGGGCAAACATGCACAGGGTATAGTTGAGCCAATAGTTGTTGAGGTAAGGCCTAAGAATTTGGGTCTTGGCTATGGACAATCTTATGGAGAAAGTTCCAAAGCAGCCATGAAGGCAATTGAAATAGTTCCTAGAAGGAGTTTCATTGCAGGTTCTCCATCTCAAGGTTGTAAAGGTTGTACCCTTGAGGAATGCAATAGTTTGAAACATGCTTTGCAGGAAGAAGGTGTGCATAAGAATGCACTTGAACAAGAGAATTGTGAAAGCTCTAAAACCATTGAAGGGATTGATAGTGTTCCAAAGGGAGCTTCTTCTTCTTTTGATTCACCACCTTATGAAGGTAATGAAGGTGAAAGAGAAAGGTATAAATCTGATTTCAATCATATTTCCTTTGATCATGTAAAGCATGGAAAATTTCCACATAAACATTGGAAAAGAATGGCATGTTCTTTTTGTGGTTTGTTTAACCATAGTGTTTCTAGATGTTGGAAAAGAATGGCAACATACAGGAAACTTTTGAAGGAAAGGAGGCAAGAAGCCAAAGTTCCATTGAACAATGCAAATCACGCTGTCAAGAAGGTGAACATGTGTTGCACTTATTGCCATAAGCATGGACATACTGCTGAAAGGTGTTGGACTCTGAATCCAACAATGCTTCCACGAAAATTGAAGAAATTGGAGAAAGAGTATGGCAAGAATGGGAAGGAAGTTTCCATCATTGATATGTGTCAGGATGATACCCATGTTGATATCGATGTGAAGTTAAAGGAAGCACCTTTGAAATGGATTGGTAAGAAATGGTTAGAATTCTTATCCAACTAAAGTTGCATGTCTTTTGATTGAATGCATTTCTTTGTTAAGGGAATGCAAGTTGCAGGATGGAAAAGCTAAGTATGAGGCTCACTCTATCGCAGCGAAAGTTATATTCATTTCAGCTTTGAAAGTACATGTACATGTGATCGAGGATATTGTACTTATGATTGTACTTAAGAGAAAGTTGAAGGATAAACTGCATGCATGAGAATGATATGCATGAGCACAGGGATCATGATGATTTCCTTGTATTTTAAACATGTATGTGTGATTAACTTGAAGGGTTGATTACTTTGTTTTTAACCATGCATGTAATGTAATATTGACTTGGAAAAAGTTAATTTGATCTCCAAGATTGTAAAGAGGAGAAATGATGAAGTGTTTCATCTTTGTAAAAGCCTTCTCATTTGGGAGGCAACTCTTCTTCTGGAGCGGAGGTGCCATGGATGGGCATCGTGACAGTTGATAAGGCAGGACATTTTGGCATCAGTATGCTCTTTTGGCTGAACAGAAGAGGATATTTCTGTTCCTCAAGTGCTGTACAGTTCAGTTCAGAGATTCAGTAAGCTTTTGGGGACCAAAAGCCCTCTCATTTGGGAGGTGTGATCAGGAGCTCAGGACCAAGTGTCGTAAAATGGTCAAAAATGAAAGTGCTCAAAACTAGTTTGAATCTAAATGACCGGATAGAGCTTGTCTTCCTGATTCCGGCACCGTGAACGGTTCAGAGAACGGTCTCCGTATGAGAAACTTATGCTAAAAAGAAGAATCGCCCAATGACTCTTAATTTTTGAATTTTTTCAAAAAAAAAAATTAAAAAAGGAATATTCCACAGAATATTCCTTGGAATATTCTAGGGAATATTCTATTTTGGGCAGCCAATCAAAAGTTGCCACGTGGCAAGCCCGGAGGCCGCCACGTGGCCCAGGGTGACATCAGCATTATGTTGGCGCATATTAAAATTTGTTTTGGGCGGAGAGTGGAATTGAACACACGACCTCCCGCGGACCATGCCAAAGTCTTACCACTGAGCTATGTAGGTGGGACACGTTATACTAGCCTGAGCAATTTGATTTGAACGCTAAAGTTTGTTTTGGCGGGCAACGAAGGGGGCCAGCCCCCATACCATATGCCCATCCGCCAGGACCATGGCGCTCCACCCTAAACCGCTGGGTATTAAACCATTCAAAGGTTATAATATATGCGTGTTCACATTGCCACCAAATGCGGGAGTTAACACATAGCTCACCGCCCGTCCACTAACCGTCCAGGCGCGCCATCCAAAGTAAATTGCCCGTTGATAAATGCATTCATATGTGCCATTAAAACAATCTGTTAATTGGCGGTCTATCTGGTGAAGAATTTGGCGGAGCGCTCCAAAAATGGCGGAATTGCCAAATTTAGTGGGGTTATCTGGCAGTTAGCCAGTTTTAAATGGAGTTTTTCTAGGGCAGACTGGAGAATCTTTAATGAGCCATAACTTTGGCTAGGAAAGTCCTTTTTGGACGAATTTCTTTTTGATTTTGGGTCTCTTCAACCTTCTGAAGCCATTGGAACAGGTTTCATAGCCATATGAGCTCATTTGTAAGTGTTTTAGCTTCGTGGAAGTTCCAGGAGCCACTACGGCCAAATCAGTTTTGGAGCTGCATTGGGAATTGTGCAGCCATTGAATGTGGAATGAAGGTCATTCCTGAAGGTTTTCAGCATTATGAATCCATTTCTACAGCTCGTTTTTCCTATTGAGGCATTCTTCTCACTGTTTAGCTTCAAGGAAGCTTTCAGGGCCACTAGGGCCATTTCAATGCTTGAGATGTTTGGGGGCTATGTTCATCCATTTTTGGTGATTCAAAAGCCTATGTCTACTATTTTTGACCTTTTGAGTCTAATGGAAGAGGTTTCGGAACCAATTGAGGTCATCTTCACCTCTAAATTCTCCATGCAAGTCTAAAGGGCCACTAGGGCCAATTGGGGAAAGTACTGTATGAAGGTACAATTTCACTGTTTAGTGTTTGGGAAAGAGCATGTTTAGATAATTCCTATCTTCTGATTTTGTATTTACAGTCAGATATGTCTTTCGAGACACTCATATTCTTGTATTAGCCTTTGTAGCATTTTTAATACAAGAGGACAAGCCTAGTTTGAGAGGTTTGGTCCAGCAGATGTAGCCCAGAGGGGGGGTGAACTGCTTTATCTTTTTGATATCTTTATTTGTTGAAGATGATATGCTAAACAAAACTGATATAAAGTGTTAAACAGAAAATATAATAACTTGCATACACACATAATCACCTATTCAGCTGCAAAAAGTTATTTGTCTTATTCCGCAAGACATCAAACTTCAAGTATGTGTATGTCAAAGACTTCTAAGTGTTTACTTTGTTATTTCTTTAGGCAGAGCCTGTAGAGGGCCAGGTAGCCTCTAGAACTCATCCTCTCTTTAGAGGTGACATGTCTGGTGAATGCCCCTACAATCTATCTCTGTATAAGAAATAAGAAGTTTTCACATTTTCAGAGGTCATTTGGAGTGTATAGCTCACATTTGAAATTATGGGAAATGGATACCTTGCACCCTTAAACAAGTATGTTCCATTTTCAGATCACCACCTCAATACCATTCCCAATCGGCCAACCAAACATTTCAGCCATATACTCCTCCACAACCTTAGTGGAATGCACCACCCCAAGGGTGGAGGCCCCGATACAACCAAGCACCATCTTTATTGCATTCACCTCCATCTCAACCACAAATCCTACATCATTCTCCACCTAAACAACCTCATATGCCTGCCCAACAAAACCCAAATCCAAACAACAAACAGGAAGAATAGGTTTACAGTGGAGAAGCATCCTACCCTACTTATGCATTGGAAATTCATGAAATTAACCTTAGGGCTGGGATAGTTCTCCTGGGTAACCAACCTCCATCTCCACCTAGGGAGGGTGAGGAGGAAAGAGAGGAAAGTGTGCCTAGAATGAACTGACCCCCCTTTCCTGAAAGGTTAATCCATCCAGTCCAGCACACCCTAGAAGAAACTGAACTTTTGGGTGAGTTGAAAAATCTGTGCATTAAAATATCGCTTCTCCAAGCTATCAAAGATGTCCCCATTTAAAACACGCTGATCAAAGGGAAGTGTTTCAAAGATCCAGGGAGGTGAAAAATAGACACCCTTATAATTAATGTCATTGGGCAGTTTTTCAACTTAATGCTGGGGTGGCTAATTTACCCGAAGTATTTAGATCCTGGGATCCCTGTGGTAGATGTACACATCGATGGCACCATTGCCCCCCATACCTTGATTGATATTAGGGCTGCCATCAACGTAATGACTAAGGACAATATGCTCAAGTTGAATCTCCAGGGATCATCAAGGAAGCCCACGTTAGTATTGCAGCTTGCAGACCAATCCACAGTAGCCCTTGAGGGTATGGTTGAGGATGTGATGGTATCCATTGATTCCTAGGAATACCCTATGGACTTCTTAGTTCTCCAGCCTAAGACCAAATTCAATGGTTATCCTCTCATCCTTGGGAGGCCTTGGTTAGCCATTGTCGATGCCTACATAAGTTGCAGGGCTAGAAATATGACTATAAAAAATGGGCATCTATCCAAACAGTTGGTCATGTACCCTCCTTCTCATCCATCGCTATAACATGACTTACATTTATGGCTAGAAGAGGAGGAAGAAGATGAAGTCTACTCCTCCCAAATCTATACCCTAGAAACTGCCATAGGAGGAGGACAACCTGATGAAGATGATTTGATTGAACACATCCTCCAAAATCAAACTCCCAACACCATGTCTATGGAGGAAGTAGTGAAGGAAACCAAGGACAACCATCAGATTGATCTATGCTTAGCTGACTCAAACCCTACTTATGTTAAGACAATAGAATTCAGCCCTAAAAGAGAATTGAAAATCAACCCCTCTCTTTGTACACCAAGAAAAGGATTTATGTAACACGCTAAGAGAGAATTTGGATGCCTTTGCTTGGAATTACAAAGAAATGAAGGGAGTGCACCCCTCAGTGTGTAATCACCACATTTACATCAAGGAAGGTTGCAAACTAGTCTACCAACCCCAAAGGAGAATGAATCCAACTCTCAAGGATATAGTCAAAGAAGAGCTACAGAAGTTGTTGAATGCAGGATTCATTTACCCTATCTCATACAGTGAATGGGTGTCTCCTCTAGTGTCGGTTCCAACGAAAAATGGAAAGTGGAGGATTTGTGTGGATTTCCGAGAGCTAAACAAACCCACAAAGAAAGACCATTTTCCTTTACCTTTCATTGACCAAGTGTTATATGGTCAGGCAGGAAAGAAGTTCTTTCCTTTCCTGGATGGATTCAGCGGGTACAATCAAATCTAGATCAGCCCAGTGGACCAAGATAAAACTAGCTTCACCTGTCCTTGGTGCACTTTTTCTTATAGGGTCCTTCCTTTTGTTCTATGTAATGCCCTTGTCACTTTCCAGAGAGAAGTCCTGAGTATCTTTGCAGAACTAGTCCATGATGTCGTAGAATTTTATATGGATGACTTCACACCCTATGGGTGTGATTTCTAGGAGGCTCTCTCTAACCTAGGGAAGGTGTTAAACAAATGCATTGAAACAAACTTATCCCTTAGTCCTGAAAAATGTGAGTACTTGATGACTACAACAACTGTTCTAGGGAACTCACTATCCCAGGAAGGACTACAAGTAGACCCAAATAAGATATCCATCATCAAAAGGGTCATGACTCCACAGGAGCAGAGGGATGTCAGAAGTTTCTTAGGGTTATTTGGATACTATAGGAGATTTATAAAATATTTCAGCAAGTTAGCTTCTCCCATATTTGGGTTATTGGCCAAAGACTCGAAATTTTTATTGTTAGAAAGCTGCCAAGAAGCCCTGGACATACTAAAGGACAAGTTGACTACTGCACCTATTCTCTAAGGCCCAAATTGGGCTATTCCTTTTCACATTCATGTCGATGCCTCTCATAAAGATAACGGGGAAGTTCTAGGCTAGATAGATGACAAGCTACCTTATGCCATTTACTACATCAGTAGGAATTTGTCGAAAGCCGAGTTAAACTATGCAGTAAGTTGTTGTACATTCATTGAATAAATTTAGACATTACATTACTAGTTACCAGACATTTGTCCATACCGACCATGCTTCAATGAAATAATTGATGACAAACCTAATGTAAATGCCTAGATTAAAAGATGGTTACGTTTATTGCAACGATTTGATTTAACTATTATTGATAATCCTAGAAAAGAGAATGTAGTTGCAGATTTTTTATCCAAATTGACTTTTCCTACAGGGGAGGAAAGAATGGTTGATGATCAACTACTAGATGAACATTTATTCACCATTTTAGTTCTCTCTCCGTGGTTTTCTAACATAGAAAACTACTTGGTATCTTCACAGTTCCCTCCAAATTTTTCCTCCAAGGAAAAGAGAAGAATCATAAGAAAAAGTGCCCCATTCACTTGGATTGGGGCCAATCTCTTCAAGCTAGGTCCAGATCAAATTATAAGTTGTGTCAGGGAGGAGGAATTCTTTAACATCCTTCTCACATGTCATGACGATCCTTGTGGAGGTAAATTTGCAGCCAAAAGAATAGCATTCAAGGTACTACAAGCTGGCTATTACTAGCCCACTATCCACCAATATGCAAAAAGGTATACTAGCCAGTGTGATCGGTGTGAAAGGATGGGGAAGCCTAACCCCACGGATGAAATGCACCTACAACCTCAAGTGAATTTTGAGCCATTTGAAAAGTGGGGCATGGATTTCATTAGGCCCATTGACCCTCCATCCAGACATAAGAAGTACATCATTGTGCATCGACTACTTAACAAAATGGCCTGAAGCCAAATCTATCATGGCAGCAACAGAAGAAAAGGTGGATGAATTCTTAATGGAGAATGTGTTTTATAAGTTTGGATACCATAGAGAGTTGGTCACTGATCAAGGCAGTCAATTTACATTTCACATGATTGAAAATTTGTTAAGCCAACATAAGATCAAGCACAGAAAATGCACTCCTTATCATCCACAGGCTAATGGGCAAGTGGAAGTAACCAACCGAGCATTGGAAGGCATTCTGACCAAGGTGATTAGAAGCAGCAGAAAGGATCAGGCAGACAAATTGGTGGAGGCCACCTAGGCCTACAATACTACTTGGAAAACCACCACTGGCTTCACTCCTTATGAGTTGGCCTATGGTATGAAATCCCTGTTGTCCATTGAATGTTAATACAACACCTTAAGGATGGCAACACAACTAGATTTAGATATCACAAGGGCAAAATAGGAAAAATTTCTCTCGCTGAATGGCTTAGATGAATTTGGGATGTAGGCCCTCTTGCACACAGAAGTGACTCAAGTACAAAGGAAAATCTGGCATGATAGAAATATCAAAGACAAATTGTTTCAAGAAGGAAACTAGGCCTTGCTGTATGAATCTCGATACAAAGATTTAAAAGGAAAGTTAATGACTAGATGGTTGGGACCATATGTGATAGAAAAGTGCCATGACAATGGCGCTGTTCAGATAAGAACCATCAATGCGGAAGGTATCCCTTTGTTTTTCAATGGGTACAAGTTAAAGGTCTACAAGAAGCCCTTATCAAAGCAGGAATTCATCAATAGCATCAACAAGGTAGTGATGGTGATTAGAGAAGTCTTAGCTTCCACCTCACTAAGGTTTTAGAAAAAAGAAAGAAAAAAAATAAAAAAAATTAAAGAGACCTAGGTGAAAACCTCCATGAGGCACCTGAGTAAAACTTTTGGGTTGAAAATCTCTTGAGGCAGCCCAAGAGTATTAAAAAAAAAAAGAGAGAGAGAGAGAAAAAATCTCTAGGTAAAAACCTCTTGTGAGGCACCCAGGGCAAGAAACCAGTATGAAAGCCTACTTCGAGGCAACCTAGTTGTCTTTTTAAAAAAAAATTAATGGAAAAAAGAGAAAATCATACAAAAAATAATAATTCTATTTTTGCATGCTTGTAAGAAGATGGTGTGCATAGGCTACAAAGGACAGCAAGCCCTATCACAAACCATGTTTTCCTTCATCGATCCCATATCCTCCATACTCCGCATGTTCTTCAATCCATACTCCACTCCAGATGCCAATTCCAAGCAATTCTGTGTTTTCTACAGGATTCCCTGTAATACTAAAGGAGTTACCTGTAGGTTTTACAGGATGCCTTAAAAAGTTCAGGAAGGGCATTCCAATGGAAAAATGGTGACACAAGATTGTTTTGGATAATGAAAAGAGGCATTTAACTCACCATACCTCAGCCAACACCCTCCATGACCATGTCACCACTATATCCATCAAAGAAATCAAGTTAGAAAATAGAAAAAAAAGGAGAGAAAAAAACATCAAAAAATTACATGCCACAATAACATACCTCATCTTCCACTCCATAAACAAATCCTCCACTAATTCCAATACCCATTCAACTTCAGAAGGAGAGAAGAGATTCAAAAATTCAAGAAAAAGGAAGCTACAGGACATCCTGTAGACATCTTGTAGGAATTCTTGTAGCAACCTATTCCACAAAAAATACCACAGCAACTCCAATCCACCTTCAGCAGAAGGATCACAGTGATGAGGAAGCTCCTCCAGAGATCAACAGTAAAAAAAGCTAGCACATGTACATCATCAAGGGAGCAACTTATCAACAAAATAACAAGAAAAAAAACAGTTGAAGAATATGCAGAAAGGTCAAAGAACAATGAATAAGCACCATTCCCCAGCATGCATCAGTGAAACAAAGGGCCAATAGGTATGTCATCTCACCAATAGTCCCTCATAGGTACGAATATGATTAAACTATAGGAATGAGGCAGGATGTTGATTTTATAAGCAAAGGTGGCCAGTTAACTAGGCCACCCTTGATTTGATAATGAGAAGAAAAAGGGCTAGTCAACTCCACACGTGGCAAGGCCACATAAAAAAAAGGGGGGAATTAATAAAAGAAGTTGTTAAGTTACGGAGAATGAAAGTGGGAGATGATTACAAGGAAAGGTGATGTGATGAACCGATAGTGGGACCAACGGTCCGAAAGTAGGTATTTGTACTCGGCCAGCCAACACATCACCCAACGAAATCATCCACAAATAGAAATAATCACTGACTCCCATGTGAAGTATTAGTATTTCGAAAAGTTGAAGGTAGAGGCAATTTCGAGGAGTCATTCAAAGAAAGGTTACTCTCGAAACCCCTACAGTGGAAACCTATAGGAAATACTCAACATCTACAACAAACTAGAGCACCTACATGAAACTACAAGAAGGCTACAGCATACAGAGAGAATTACCACATAGAGTTGAAAGAAGACGTTGCAGGAAACCAATTCAAGAGTTCCCATCACCAGAGTGTAGGAAAGGGAGGTAGGTGCCATACCTCCTGTGTGTTTCATCTAAAAAGAATAAATCCTCCTTTCTTTTGAGTATTTTCTATACACATAAAGGTAGAGAAAATTTTTTGAAGTTTAGTGAAGGATAAAGTTTGAAACCTCATCACCTACTAGAGTTCTTAAACTATAGCCAACGAAACCTCAGTTAAACAAGAATTTCCAGAAAATATGACAGGAGGTTTCAACAAAAGAGAGCCCACCAACACAGCCAGAATACACTAGCATCCCACTGTGGTAGAAATCTTTACAAGGCATCAATGGATGGGGTTCTTTGAGCTACTAAGGGGATATTATGATGATGTGGCTAGAGAATTTGCAATGTTACTCATACCTCTCACTAAAGCCAGTGCCACTATTGTAGCAAAGGGTTTGTTAGTATAAATTACCCCCGAGAGTATTAGCAGGATAACTACACTACCCCTAGGGTTGCAATGGAGAAAAGAGGACAAGACTAACAACACTCTTGCAAACAATTTTTTTTTCTTGGAGGGAGAAGAGCCAATTGAAGACAGAAATGGGGTTATAATGGAAATTGTTCCACATCCTTGGAATGAGGTGAGTTACCACATCAGCAAGTATATTTCCTGTGAAGGTAGATATAGTGTAGTGTATGGATACCACTTTAGACTCCTCCATGAGATAAGATTTGGAGAAGCGACACCTCTCATAACATACTTAGTATACCTTATTTTCTGTTACAATCAATGATAGACATGAGCGTGAAGGTATGAAAGGGAAAACATCAGCAGCTAGCACATAATGGGTTGATCAAACTCATCCTGGAATATGATCTACACAATTTAAGAATCCCTATTGCATGGTCAACATTTTCTTACATGCAGGAAGAAGGATAAATTCAAGCCATTGAGTATGACACAAGTCCTATTGCTAGTGAAGAAGAAGAATAAATAGAGGATGAAAAAGAAGAAGAAACAAAGGACGAAGAAGAAGAATAAAAAGAGGATGAAGAAGAATATGAAAAAGCGGATGGAAGAGAGGATAAGGTACACGAGGATGAACAAAATTCTGAAAAGCAGAGCAGGGAAGAAGAAGAATCACCAAGGGTGTCTCCAGAGCCTATAGAGAAGGAGGCAAAAACTTCTCTAACTTCCCTAGTACACTTGTCAAATCAAAGGGAAAGAGACAAAGGAAAACTCCACTTTACTTCAGGACAAGGAAGAGCACCAAGATTAGATAAGGGAGACCTCAAACCCCTACGAAAAATCCAATTGTCATAGAGGACTCACCAAAACAACAAGATAAAGTAGTCCCTCTATGGAAGAAGGAAGGAGAAGGAACATAAAAACAAGTCTCTCCCAAGTCACCAATCACCCATGGTAGGATACCTATCACCAGGTTAGCCTCAACAAAAGGAAAAGGTCTGCTACAGGAAGCAAAGTCAGACCTACAGGAAGAAGAAACAATCCTACAGGAAACCCTCTCAAACCTACAGGAAACATAGAACAAAGATCAGGAAAGGTTGCAAGGGCAAAGGGAAGGAAAAGAGGAAGAGACCCAGGAGCTAAAGGAGCCTATCCCACAACCAAACCTTAGCTCCCATTACAGATTCATTGAAGGAGGTAGGTTGATAATGTTATAAACATTTTTGTGCCTTACAGCATGAAGCATGAAATGTCCATAATCTAAGGGATCCAAAGTCCCTAAACATGTTGTTCCTACCCCTAGAGGAACAAGGTCAGCAAACCACAGCACTGAATATCAGTTCTCCACCTGAAAACACTCAAAAACAAGCTAATTCTGGATCATGTCAACTGCTCCACTGAGCATCTGTGCTGAATGTCAACTGCTCCACTATGTACCTGTGCTGAATGTCAATTGCAAAGAAGGCTACCTGCGCTGGGCGAGTTTGGCCAAGTGGCACAGTCATTCCTCAAGGTGTCAATGCCCAGGAAGCTTCCAAAATGACACTTGGATCAGGGAATTCAACTGGTGATGAGTAAGAGGGTCTAGATCTCCAAGTGGAAGCAAGAACCTCCAAGTGGACTCAAGAACTGAAGAATAACTGAAGTGGGAGAGGACACTAGTCAGCTTCATGCCAGCCTCAAGCTGACTCATCCTTTCTCCAAAACTCCTATATATAGAGCTCTCTCATGAGGTCTAGGGAGGCTGGAATCTTGTGAATGTAAGGAAGTGCTGTTGGTTTGAGTATAGAACTATTGGGTGATTTGCTTTGAAGGAGGTGAAGAGGAGATTTCTTTCTGCTGGGAGGTGATGCTGGATTGGGCCTTTTATGGTTGTATCACTTCCTGAACTTTACTTCTTCCATTAATAAAGCATTTGAGGTTCTTCTATATGCATGTGTCTCAATGGTGTATTGTTATGCTTGTGTATTTGATTTATTCTAATCCTTGAATCAATTATGAATGTATGCTTCTTGTAGTTTCCCTCTCTTGCCATTTTGCAGGATCTTGGTGTAGCTGGGCCAGTGAAAGAGCAAGGAGCTGGGAGCAAGCAGCAAAGAGAGAAGATTGGATCAATCATTAGCGAAAGACATCGGTTAGTGGATCTCTTTCTCCCCTCTTTTACATCTCATAAAGAAGTAATCTCAAATAGCTTTGCTTTGATTGTTGCTGAGGTACTATCACCCTTAGAGTGGGATAGGGTCATTCCGTATTGGATACTTTTCCCAACAACAAATTGGCGACTCCACTGGGGAGCGTATCTTGTTGGTTGTTTGTGTTTTTGCTATTCATTTCTTAAACACAGGGAGTACCGAATCGAACTGCATTTGGATCTTTCAAATGCAAAGTAGAGGGCAGCTACTCTAGCTCAGTTTCTGGGCATGTTTATGATTTGAAGAGCTGATCCACAAGGACTTTGAACAGCTCTTAGTGATAGCTTTTCATCCTCCTTTTCATCCCTTAGTGTGTACTTGATTGATAGCTTCTGATTTGGCCAAAAACTGTGAATTTTTGAGCAATCTGTGACCCGGAAACTGAGAAAAACGAAAGTTTATCTCTTCAGTGCAGGCACTATGAAGGCAGTCTGCATTTCAGCGCAGATCCCGAAGGGGCTACCTGCACTGAATGTCAAACTGATAGTGTACTACCTGCGCTGAACCAGTTTTTCCTTGTGCTACTGGGGTTCCCTGCTGTTTATTGCCCTGTTTTCATCCTTGTTTTTGCAGCCTGTTATCAGTCAATGTACCTATCTGAAACCACCTTTCTTTGCCACTATTCTGCCTCGGTTGTATAAAGAAACTGTATTTGTTCTTTGTGTATTTCTTACATCATTTGCAGTTTCCCATAACGAAAGTGAACTAGTCTTGCTGTGGCCTCTTAGATCTAGACCTGTGATAAAGTGTCGTTTTGATCTTAAGAGTTAGTTTGTTTGCTGTTCATAGCTGATTGAGCTTTTTCTTTCGTCATATGGTTTGAATTTATATATTTCTAGTGTCGAAACAAATAAATCTTAAGGTGTCTTTTGATTTTGTACAAGCTTGTTTGCTTTCACTTGAAATTGAATTCAAAGTTATACAACAGCTTTCTTTTTGTATTACATCAACATTAAGAAAGAGAAAAGAAATACCTGCATTGTGCATGTGCATTTTGACAGCTTGCATGTTGATTTAGGGAAAAAGTGCATTAGTGTGTGCTCTATGATCTGTGTGAAAAGATGATGTCTTTCTTTTCCCTCAGTAGTTAAGATTTTCAAAGTTGAAAGATTGAAAAGCTTGCTTATCATCTTAGACTGCATCTAGGAGTATTACTATACATCTCGTGGTGATCCATAAAGGCAAACTGCTAAACAAGATCAACCTTAAAATAAATTGAATTTACATAACAATGCATTGAAACATAACGCAAACACATAGAGGTCTAAGCTAGAGACGTGTTCCGGCGTCGTTAAACGTGATATCTTAGCGTTGAGTGGTTGGGTGATTCCTCCACGGTGAAGCGATAAGTATCAATACGGACTTGTGCTCCCACGTACCGTCGCGTATATATTGGGAGACCCCTATAGGAACAAAGCCTTTATCCATAGGAAGCTGTGTTGGCCGCCCTACTGATCGCAATGCAGTGAACACAACATTCACGAAGATCGACCACTCGTACCGTAAAACGTATTCTGTGGTTTTGCGAAAAGTTTGGCACACCCTCTGCCTAGAACTCCAGAGTAGTTTCTTTTGGCCTTTTTCAAACTCTATAACTGAAAAAGTCCATCCGAGCATTTGTCACTTCGGGCTCGTTAAAACATTGAAGGAGACTAGAGTCATCTTTAGCTTTTTCTCGACTCTTAAAAAGTGAAAAAGCAAGTTGTGTCTAAAGCGTCGTTATAAAATTTATTTTAAACGGAACATAATCACCTCCTATTCCTGTGTTGATCTGTAGGTTGAGAACATGGAACGCCCCAACCAAGGAATTCCACATGATGGAAATCCTAGTCCTTTCTCCTCTTGGGGAGAAGTTGGTGCGCCCCACATGGCCACATTGTCGCTTCCAGGATTGACAATTGGCTTGCCAATTTGGCTTTTCTCAACCAATGTAGTTCAGAACACCATGGTTCCTGAACAGTCGAGTCAACAGTTAGATCAGTCTAGAGCTGCCCACCAGCCCTCTACTTCCTATAACTCTTCCTCCAATCCTTCATCTTCGCAAGGTAGAGCCGGCAAAAGCCAAGCTCTCATGGGGAAGAAGGAGAAGAAGAAGAGAGAGAAGAAGAAGAAGGAGCCTAAGGCGACTGGGGGCAAGCAAAAGACATCTGACAAAAATCCACACACAGCACAGACCGGGCCTAAATCGCCATGTGTCATATGTAGAGGAGACCACTTCCATAGAGATTGTCCCTGTATTCCCCGGATACTAAGGGACTGGTCCCCTCGGTTGCACAGTTCGGGAGCATTAACCTCTGATAGCCATGTTGAATGCTTACCGTCAACCAGCGAAAGTGAAGGTTCAAGACAAAAAGGGGCAGCAAGATCCCCCTGCAGACTGTGTGAAGGCGATCACGCCATCCACCGTTGTCCCTTCTTAGACGAAGCGAAGAGAGTTTTGGAAGATCGCCCAGTTTCGCCGTTGAGACTTCCTCCTGGATACAAAAAACTCGTGCCAAGTCCTTCGTTGGTTGAAAATACAGCTGGCCCACTCAAGTGGTCAGCTGAAGCGTCAGTCATTGAAAATGAACCTACTGAATCCAGACCGGACGAAAGTTCAAAGGTCGATACGGCAGTTGACCCGGTTCTGCCTTCAGAGGTTTCATCTTCAAATGACACCGTCAATGAAGATTCATCTTCAAATGACACCCTCACTGAAGAGAATAAGGATGACACCATCCAGATTCTTTTCATCAACACCGACTCTGATGAGCATCAAGGCAATGCGCCCATTCCTTTATCGCAGGAAGGAACATCATCAGGGTCATATCCGGCCGTGTATTCGGTCCCACCACCAAGCAACCTAGTTGTGTCCTTTGATTGGAACCAACTAGGCAGACCCCGGTTGCCAGCGAGTGTACCATTCAGAATCATAGTCCAAATTTATAGAATGGTAATGGCTGGCACTATCATTGATGAAGGGGCATCTGTGAGTATCCTTTCCTCTATTGCTTGGAAAGCACTGGGTTCCCCGGCGCTTTTGCCTGAGATAAGAAATCTCTCGGGTTTTGATAAAGGAACCAGTCGACCATTGGGGATCCTCCCCAATGTACCTGTTACATTGAAAGGGAAGACCATTCAAATGAACGTGATGGTCATTCAAGGACCCTTGGATTATAACCTACTCCTTGGACGAGACTATATATATTGCATGGGAGCTGTAGTCTCCTCACTCTTTAGAGTAATGTGTTTTCCACACGAAGGAAGAATGGTCAAGCTCGTAGACCAACTTTCATTTCCAGGATCACGCATCGCAAATAGTCACATACCAACCCTGAATGGTCTATTCAATCAAGAAATGTCTCCACCCCCAATCCTCCTTCCCAATGAGTGCGAGTGATTCGGAAAGATGGGAATGGAACCCAGGGGGCATGCATCCTGGTCTGCTTCGGGCAGAAGAAACCTTGGGTATAAGGTATAATTTCCACGAGAGAATATGACTAGCCCGTACCCCGTCCGTGGATGGAAGAGGGGTTGTTCTAGAATAGGATTCTTTTGTCAAGGTTACGTGTCTGACAAGAGTCATTCACCCTTGTCTATTTCGGTAGACAGTGCCGAAGAAATGTTTTGTTTGAAAGATTAACGAAACAATCTTTGGGTAACCAGAAAGAGGCAAGCCTCCCTCAATAACATTAATGTTTTGTCTTTGAGTAGTGTTCTTCTCTTGTCGCAAGTAGCTGTTCTCTTGCGATCTTGCAAAAGATCTGTTAAAAATTGGGCTGACGAGAAGACAAGTATCGCATAAGACCCGTTAAAAATAACGAGAAGACAAGTATCGTTAACATTAGACTAGCAAGACGACAAGTAGCTGTGAACACCCAAAGAAAAGCAGAGGTGGAGGAGAGGAGGGGCAGCCTTGAAATTGTATTTTATACCTGGGGGCATGCAAACCTTTTGGAGTGCAAGCTAAGAGCGGTTATTTATCTGTTTTTGGGATTAGCCGTTTCCGAACTTGCATAAAGAAAGGATGAGAGGGAGCATAGCTTTGGTAAGGCGCCAGCTCTATAAAAAATGGGATCTTACAGGAGACATTTCTTATCTTATGACTGGTATATCGAGCAGTTTTAGCATAAAGTTCATGCTCGTTAAAAAATAAACGCAAGATCCGAGCAGTTTTAACGTGGTCTTCATGCTCGTTAAAAAATAAATAAAAGCAGTGAGCAATGTTTCCCCCAGAGTTTAAGCTCATTTTTAAATAAAAAATGAACCTATTCCGATAAATAACCTCTGTGATCGTAAATTTATCAGCCATAAAAGCCTTGGTCGTGTTTTGCACCTGCCACCTCCATTCCATTTGGCCGATCGTTCACCTCCATATGATTGTTTACCCATTTTGAGGAACAGCTGTGAAGAGTGATTTCACCTAGCCATCCTTGTGACACTGTCGTGATTGGAAAATTCCAACCTGTACCTGGAATCTGCTGCTATCCCTGTTTATCACTCGTTCCTCAAAAGACGAGTCTTCTTTGAGCTCTTTTCTCTGGACTCGTAAAATATGAAAAGTTTGCCAAGTTTTGGCCTTCCAGCTCGTTAAAATGACCGGAAGAGCTATCCCTCCTCTAGATTTTAATCTTTTTGGACCTGAGGGATTATTGCGCAAAAAGGTCGAGCGCTTGTTTTATTCGACTCGTTAAAGTTATCGAAAACTCATCCCTTCTGTATTGTTTTATACTTTTTCGGACTTAAGGGATTAGATGACGAAAAAGGAATTTTGAAGTTAACTTTCTGTACCTTTTCAGACTCTCTAAATATGAAAAGGACCGAGTTTTCCTTGTCGTTAGACTCGTTAAAATGATTAAATAGCGACAAACTTGTCTTTAGACGAGAACGAGTTTCCCTATTGCTAAGCTCGTTAAAACATAGTGATGGGCTTGCCCGAAGGGCAGGTTATAGAACAAGCATATGTTATCCTCCTCAAGCTTGACAAAAATAAAGAGGTACTGGTCAGAAATGACTGGGGAAAAATTGGGAGAACCTCAAAACTGTAATGGTAGCACGTCGCTCTTGAACATGAAACTTTTCCTCCGTATCACATCGGGTTGGGTTGTTTCATTCACCAGTCTCATCACCATGGTCTCGCCAAACCATCCACATTTGGGGTAATGCTACCGATCCATCGCATTAGTGTCGTTATATGTTCAAGAGATGTTGTTCAGAAAGAGTCAACTGTGTCCCATCCACTGCCATACATTATCCTTCATCCATCTATGATCGCCACCCTGAATCATATGTCACAGATTGTTTTCACCTCCATTAAAATCATTAACTCCGTTCCGTGTCACTGATGTGGGATTCATTAAGGCCCTCCTGTGACGGATCGCTTCTTGTCGACTTCAACTCATTATCCAAGAAGTTGATCTAGGAACAAACCCCTTCAGTACTTTGAAGCTTGCATGCCTCAATGGCAAGTTTCTCACTTCCGGCGACAGGTATACATCAATGACCTTCGACCGAAAGATTTTGCGTGGTGTTCGACGCCAAGTCCTTTATTCACACCACGTGAATTGTACTGCAGTACCTTGAGGTTCATTATCATTATCGGTGATTCCTCTCGCGCTTGTTAATGGTTTACATCATTGATCGGTAATCAAGCGATATCTTTCCATGTTCGACTTCAGCACAATTCTCACATGGATCGACTTGTACTTAGAGTGAAGATTGAACGAGTTTGAAGACCCCGGATCTAGTTTCATCCATCCGGGCTGCGATATATATTTAGGAAATATAAAGACATTTGACATGTACATCATTGCAGCAGATGCTCATCCTACTCAAAGGATGATAATTTCAGCAGAGAATTATCAGTCTATCATCAGACGATCGTCTGTTCTATGTACCGAAATGAATTTATAAAGCTGAGCATGGGAATGCCCGCCTCAGCTAGATCATGAAAGCAGAATGAAAAATAATGTATTGTACTGTATTTTATTACAGGTCACCTCTCAGCGATTGAATGAACTTCGGATCCTCTTGATAAAGCATTTCACCCGATAAACGGCCTCATACTTTAGGGGGCAACTGTTATAGACATTTTTGTGCCTTACAGCATGAAGCATGAAATGTCCATAATCTAAGGGATCCAAAGTCCCTAAACATGTTGTTCCTACCCCTAGAGGAACAAGGTCAGCAAACCACAGCACTGAATATCAGTTCTCCACCTGAAAACACTCAAAAACAAGCTAATTCTGGATCATGTCAACTGCTCCACTGAGCATCTGTGCTGAATGTCAACTGCTCCACTGTGTACTTGTGCTGAATGTCAACTGCAAAGAAGGCTACCTGCGCTGGGCGAGTTTGGCCAAGTGGCACAGTCATTCCTCAAGGTGTCAATGCCCAGGAAGCTTCCAAAATGACACTTGGATCAGGGAATTCGACTGGTGATGAGTAAGAGGGTCTAGATCTCCAAGTGGAAGCAAGAACCTCCAAGTGGACTCAAGAACTGAAGAATAACTGAAGTGGGAGAGGACACTATTTAGCTTCATGCCAGCCTCAAGCTGACTCATCCTTTCTCCAAAACTCCTATATATAGAGCTCTCTCATGAGGTCTAGGGAGGCTGGAATCTTGTGAATGTAAGGAAGTGTTGTTGGTTTGAGTATAGAACTATTGGGTGATTTGCTTTGAAGGAGGTGAAGAGGAGATTTCTTTCTGCTGGGAGGTGATGCTGGATTGGGCCTTTTATGGTTGTATCACTTCCTGAACTTTACTTCTTCCATTAATAAAGCATTTGAGGTTCTTCTATATGCATGTGTCTCAATGGTGTATTGTTATGCTTGTGTATTTGATTTATTCTAATCCTTGAATCAATTATGAATGTATGCTTCTTGTAGTTTCCCTCTCTTGCCATTTTGCAAGATCTTAGTGTAGCTGGGCCAGTGAAAGAGCAAGGAGCTGGGAGCAAGCAACAAAGAGAGAAGATTGGATCAATCATTAGCGAAAGACATCGGTTAGTGGATCTCTTTCTCCCCTCTTTTACATCTCATAAAGAAGTAATCTCAAATAGCTTTGCTTTGATTGTTGCTGAGGTACTATCACCCTTAGAGTGGGATAGGGTCATTCCGTATTGGATACTTTTCCCAACAACAGATACCCCAAAAATTTTCCATTCCTCTATTCTTTAAACTTGAAAAAGAGAGAGCAATGACACAGGTGGATGAAAATTGCTAAATCAAAATGGGTAGAGGATGTAGTCTGCATGGAAGAGAAGCTAAAAGAAATGGGAAGAGAATTAAGTAGCATAAGAGATAGGGAAAAAATAATGAAATCTCAGTTAGAGGCTAAGAACACATGGCTAAGAAAGCAACTACAAGAAAAGGAAGGCCAATTGGAAACTATGGCAAGTTTATCCATGGAGGCAATTCAATGCAGGATGCCAGAAAAGTCATATGCATTATACCTCAAAGAACAATGGTTGTAGTTTCAGATAAAAACCCTAGCACAAAGAGGAACTATGCCTTTCCAAGACTACAGGAAATTCATTGACCTCTGTGATCAAAGCACCCTAGAGGATAGAGCAAATATATCTGAGTTCTACCTACACAATTTAGCTCTGACATATTTAAATGTGTGGGACCCAAATCCAAAGCTAGGGTAGTTACAACTAATGGACTTGGCATCTTGGATGAGCCATGAGGAATCCATAGCTATAGAAATGAAAATGGTATTAGAAAGAGAAGAAGCAGAACCCCTTTCATAAGAGAAGAACAATATAAACCATGGCTGTCATCAGCACTCACAACCTAATTGCAAACAATCCCAAGATTGCACCACGATACCTTGTTGTACAAGAACAAGTAGTCACTCATTTTGAAGACATGCTAAGATTTCTAGGAGATGACAGCCATCAAGCCTGCCAAAGGAGATGGAACACCTTACCCTACAACCTAAAGATCAAAGAATATCATTCTCCTGATAGAATGAGGGATGCACTAGAGAGAGTCCCAATCCATAAGCAAACATTATAGAGACTCAAAGTTAACGGGATTGGATTAAAACTCATCCCACCTTTTCTTTTAGGTATGTTAGAGGGGAGAAAGGAAGAAGAATAAAGAAAGCAGTGGGAAGAAATAAAGAGGAATGTTGGGTTTTATCTACAAGAGGAGGAGACTACAACAGAAGCGTGGAATGTCAGGGATGCCACCAAAGCAATGAAAGACATGGACATAGATTGAGTTGCTCAGAGGATGAGCAACATTTTTAGTAGGGGGTGATGATGAGGCTCATCAATGGGTAAATTATATGGACCTTAATGCACCTCCAACTTACTAAAATCAACTTTTCTCATCATTCTTTACATGTTTTAATTATGTTTTTCTTAATGAGGAGAGTAAAGATGAGATGTCATGTCTAGTGGTCTAATGTGCATTGATTGCAGGTTTTGGAGAAAATTTTGGCTAATTAAAGTGTAGGAACTCGAATGGAGACAAGAAAGAGGGATTCTAGGAGACATGATCTCCCTCCTTAACTCCTCACTCACTCAAATATTCCTCAATCAAATCTCATCAGCTCGGAGTTGCAAGCAACCAAGTCATGAAGTTCATTGGCAGCCAAGCCAGTGATAGTTGAAGACTAGTTGATCTCGAGATTGGAGACAAGCCTCCCTACATTTAAGGAAGCTGTTTGTAACTTCAATTTGATAAATCAAGAGGCCTAGGGCGTCATTAGGATTCGGTTTTTTTTTGTTCAAGATAGCTAAGCAGTTTTTGAGTTGAAGCATTGTAGCCAAGTACTCTTATTTATTTCTGATTTCCTTAATGAAAATGAGCACCATTCCCTTGATCCAGCATTGAGTTGACTCAAAGGGCTGAGGCTCTGCGGTTAGGGCCCAACCCTAGTAGCAGAGGTTACTCTTGTTGTATATATATTCTTAGGTTATCTTCATAGTTAGAGTTAAACTGATTTTGGTGTTGTTAATTTGCAAGTATTGGTAGATTTAATTAGTTTGCTTCCATTTGTGGGTAACTCTAACAGTAGAATTGTAGTGATAAGAATATATTCCAGAAAGGATGACAGTAAGTGGTTTTCACCTCATTTCTCCCTTTTAGGGATCATGGTTTGAGGAACACTTCTCATACATCCAAAAAAGACAAAATTCTTGATTTTTGTGTAACTTAGGGTTTTCTTGCTAATTAGGTCATTACCTTTCCATTTCATAGGGTAAGTTACAGTTGGTATTTTATGATCTCTTACGTTTTGCAATGATTTCATCTCACTTTGATATTGGTTCCAAGCATTTCCATGCATGAGCTTAGCAAGTAAATGGTGACAACTCTGTTTTCTTCTACTTGAATAAACCTTTCTTGTTTTTGATGAATTCATGTATAAATGCCAATAAGGATGTGTGTTGCTACTGGAGTTTCTAAATTGTAGGGAGATCTCATCTCATCACCCTCAGCCAAGCCATATCCACCCACGAATGCAAAAATTCACTAAGGTCTCAATTAAAATTCTTGTCTTATGAGGGAAACTTGCCATCTTCGTTGAGCAAATCCAACCATCTCGAAGCTTTGGTTTGAGTTCTAAGTAATTTCCTACCATTCTCATGCATTTTTCTGTCATTATTCACCTTT
Organism: Pinus tabuliformis; assembly: GCA_031772625.1. Lineage (NCBI taxonomy): Eukaryota > Viridiplantae > Streptophyta > Pinopsida > Pinales > Pinaceae > Pinus > Pinus tabuliformis. Next base: position 862,500,909 of record CM062812.1, read on the forward strand.
TCCAAGCTCCATCCCACCTTCTAGACCACTCCCTAATCTTTTGGCCTATTCCTGTAGTAAAACAGGGGATCCTTTAGGTGAACTAGTACTTCCTATAGACATCCTGTAGGAAAACCTATAGTAACTTGTTTTGTGCCGGAATTGAGAAAAATCATCAGTAAAAGCTTGGATTAGGTCCCTACTTGCCCTCCAAGTCATATGAACCATTATATTCCTTTTCCTTCACACCTGTCTCCCCTACCAGAGAACCATGCAAGATTAGCATTTACATTTTTCAAGCAAAAATATAAAAAAAAAAAGTTCTTTTATAGTTATTCTTGCACAGAATAGTTATCACACTCTAGATCAAATTTCATGCTTATATTAGTTAAAACATCACATGTGTTAAAGTAGGTTTATTTTACAAGAAAAGTATGTTAGAAAGTAGATAACGGATTTCATGTTGTTTTGCAAGCATTTCTTTCAATATTTCCTTCATGCAATAGAAAACATTTCTTTTCTTCTAATTAGGATAAATCTACCTTCTCCAAGTTGATAATTAGACTTCTTCTAGTCAATAGAAGGTTGGTTTGATAAACCCTAGTGGTCTCTCACCCCAGCTCGTTAGTGAAAATGAGTAGATCAATTACATCTATTTTTTGTATACAACACTGTCACCTCCAAGTTTGTACAAACCTCGGGTTGATGAAGTAAAGTTAGTAGCCCCAGGAGTTGCAGTATCCTTGCTACAATATTGGTGCTCATCACTATCCTTATGTTGGATCCCATTTACATGGAGAGAATTTTCCTCCACCATCCCATCCTCTTATGCCAGGGGGGCAATGTGTTGTTGGTATACCTAAAATTGGCAACTAGCCTTATTATAGTCCTTCTTATCTTGGGAGAGATGCTAGTGTTTGGCAAGCTACTTTGTATGTTAAACCTGGTTCGATGTTGGGTTCATCATTTTTTTCCCAACCTATACCATCATCTCAAATTCCTGTTCCTCAATCTATACCTCAACAAGCTCAAATTAATATAACTCAACCTGTACAAGCTTTGATCGCATCTCAACCCATTCCTTCAATAACTGGTACCTCTCAGGTTCCAGTTACTTAACCTTTACAAGTTCCTTTACAATCTCAATCACTTGCAGAAGGTATTCCTCAAATTATAGTAGGGAATACTATGTACAGTATGGCACAACATCGATCGAACCCTTTATATCATGGGACTATGAAAATTCCCATCGAGAAACCATATAAACCTTATCAAGGTATTCGTCAGGTGCCTTTCCAAGGCCAGAAAATTCATGGTTATCCTTAGGATGATCAACAAGGTCACTTGTATTCTGGATATCAGAACCCTCCTTGTTCTGGTAACAAGGTTCCTTATTATTAAAACCCTCCTTATTAAGGAATGAAAGTACTCGTTGCCTAAGCTATTCCCTCATATCCAAGACATCCTCCACTGAACTTTATTCAGTAGTTGCCTTTCATGGCCATTCTCAAGTTTCCATATTTGACTCGCTTCACCAATGACCCAATGGCTCATTCATCTTGGTGGGTTATTATTCCTACTAAATTTCCTTCCAACATCCCTCAATTCAATGGGAATATGAGAGAAGACCAGTCGACGCATGTCACGATGTATCATTTGTGGTGTTCATCAAACTCCCTTAATGATGATTTTATTCAACTTTTCCTTTTCCAAATAATGCTTATGGGTACTACTGCTAAATGGTATATTGAATTACCCAAAGCTTCATTCCATGGTTTCAGTACCTTAGCCACAACCTTCCTCACACATTTCTAGTTTCCCATTAGATATAAAACTGGAACAGAACTATTAACAAACTTCAAACAATCATATTCCAACAACACTTCAGATCACATTCATGAGTGGTGGTGTCCTTGCTGGTTGGTCAAAACTTATGTTCCTGGTCAACTACTAGCAGAATGGTTCACCAAATCTTTGTTGGAACCTATAATAGAATATTTGGCCAAAGGTGGAGTCGTGACTGAAGAGAAAGTAATTTCTTGTGCACAATATTTGGATTTGGTTTATACCCAATCTGACAAGCTCTATGGTAAGGTACGAAATGCTTCGAGACCTTCAAATATTGTTCCTCCTCTTTTTCCTGGTAAAGAATCTCTTGTTGCTGATGGAATATTTCTTCTACCATCATGCAGATGGCAAGTAAACCATCTGGTATTTCTCCACTTGTATCTTCTCAAAACCCTCAATCGGACCCTCCTGCAACTTCTTCTTCTTGGATAAATGTTGTTTCATATGATAAATGCAATTATTAACAACAACCTGGAAACAAGAAGAAAGGAAAATGTAAGAAGAAGAAAGATCCCTCCCCGTCGGATCAACAAACAAATTAGTCTTCTTATGAGAAATGCAAGCCTCGATATCCTTTCTTGATTTGTAACAAGAAACACTTTACACGTGATTTTCCTCACCGCGCTAAACTAAATCAATTTCTTAAGTCTTCCACTTCTCCTGCAGTGTTGACTAACCTATTTCCTAATCATCATACTCATACGGTTGCTCATGAACCATCTTCCTCTATCATGGTTTTTATGCTTTCCTCTTCAAAGCCAAGATCTGATGCTTTAGTGGCTACTCGGAACAAGGACTATGGGAATGTGAATCTACTGAACGGTCAAGATATTGATCAACCTGCTAGTTCAGTGCCATCTTAGTTAGATCCCACTCCGCCATCGATTGCCACCGAATTGACCATTAAACCTCCAAATGGCATTATTCATAAGTCAACTTTCAACCGTCGTGTAAGAGTCGCTCAAAATTATAACGTAGTTGAAGACTTGGCTCAACCTCCATCAGCTATGTTAACTCTTGAGGTGTTGTGGAACTACCCCGCTCAAAAGAGGGATTTAATATACACTATCAGATGTGTGGATCCAGCAGATTCCAATATTATTATTTTATCTCATGAGAACTATACCCCTCAACTTCTAGCTCAGTTATCTTCTATAATTCAAGTTGTCATCCATGGTAAGAACATTCATCATTCTAATGTGGATGAGAGAGCCTCAACTTTCATTATATCCATGTCTTGATAGAAGGTGATTGGTTCTCCTCAACTGAGTTAGTCACCTACTACATTGAAGGACTTTCACGGGAGAACATATAAACCTTGTGGTATTTTCAACTCCTTGCAACTTGAATTAGGGGTAAACATTGTGGTCATAGAAGTCAAATTTATTGACGAACCTCTTGATTACAATATTCTATTAGGATGTACATGGTTTTATGCCATGGCTACTATTGTCTCGACTTATTTTTGTATGATCAAATTTCCTCATAAAGATGAGATTGTAGCCATAGACCAACTCACCTTTTTCACCTCTAATTCACATGTTACTGGAAGTGTCCCTCTTGTGGGGGAAACCCTACAGTCATATCAGCATGTCAGAGTTGGATTGTTGAAGGATTCTTCGCTTATGGGGACCTTTTCACTCCCTCCTCCTCTCCTTCCCGACAACTCATCTTTGGTAGCCTATATCAACATGATATTGTCTTCTACTATCTTGAACGATCCATGGATTCTGCCAGACGAAATTGACATCCAAATTTTTGGTGACTGAATATCGTTAAGCCCTATTGAGTTAGACTACAAAGCCATTTATTCGGCTTGTGCGATTGCCTCTTTTGATTTGCTTAATTGGGTAGACATATCACTGGACTATTGTACATATTCTGATAATTTCTCGCGTGTATTCCCTCGCGCTGAAAGCATCGTGGAAATCATGATGTCAGATGATGTGTCATGGGACAAACATCATCATTGTTCCTCCTTACCTAATTCTAATGAGGGTAGCCTTAGTGGTGTATACTCGGCCAATTTTGTCATAATTTTTACGAATTTTGTGTCCATTTATGACATCCATTCGGAAAATAACCTTTCAAATATCAAACAAACAACGCCTCTTGACATTTTTATCAATCTAGGTGTCATAAAAAATATACAAATTGGAGAATCTTGTTCACCATCTAAGATCGAGACATATCAAGCCCTTTTTCATGAGTTTCAATATGTTTTTTCCTAGAAATAAGAGGAGATGCTAGGTATCGACCTCAATATAGTTGTACATGAAATTAAGACATATCCTGATACCAAACTAGTTCGGCAGCGCCTCTGTCCAGTCCATCCCAAGAAGGCTGCTGGTATTAAGGCTGAAGCTGAAAAGTTTCTTCGAGATAGTTTCATATAACTCCTTCCTTTAACTGATTGGGTGTCGAATGTAATCCCTTTCATGAAGAAATATGACACCATTCGAGTCTGTGTTGATTATCAGGATGTGAATCATGCATGTTCGAAGGACAATTATCCCACCCTGTTTATTGACCAGATTGTTAATGACTACATTGGCTGCGAAATTATTCATTTATGGATGGATTTTTGTTCTACAATCAAATCAACATTCTCCTGACAGAACAACCTAATATTGATTTTATTTGTCTATGAGGAACTTTTTCTTATAGGAAACTCTTGTTTGGTTTGAAGAACGTTGGGGCCACATTTCAATGTGCCATGTATTACTATTTTCATGATATCAAACACATCATTAAACCATATTTGGAGGACCTCCCTGCTCACTCAAAACATTGGACTAATCACCTGATGCATCTTCGGACTATTTTTATTCGTTGTAGACATTATAATATTCACCTTAACCCATACAAACGTGTGTTTTGTGTTAGTTCTAGTGGACTCTTAGGTTTCATTTTTTCGAAACAAGGAGTTTGTATAGATCCATTAAAATTACAGGAAAAATTTTATTTGCCTACACGTTCTTCATTAGTTCAAGTTCAATGACTTCAAGGGAAATCTAACTTCCTACAAAGGTTCATCCCTAATTATGTTGAGTTGACCAAAGGATTCACTGAATTATTGAAAAAATGGCTTCCCTTCCATTGAGATGATGCAGCTCAAAAAGCATTTGATGCCCTGAATGATGTACTGATTCAGGCATCTCTTCTATGTCCCTTGACTATCAATGCGATTACTTCTTGTATCTTGTTGCTACCATTTCTAGTATAGCAGTGGTATTATTCCAATAAGATGATTTGGGGACCGAGCATCCCATTTACTATATGAGTCAAAATCTCAATGATATTGAGATTCAATATTCCCACGGAGAAAAATTGGCTTTCGTGGTCATTCAATTCATCCAAAGATTTTGCTATTACATCCTTCTTCGGAAGACTGTGGTCATTTCAGATTGCAACACTATGACATAAATTTTTTCGTGTCAATTTTTGGGGGGGAAGTACTCGAAATGGATTGTTATCTTACAAGAATTTGACCTAGACTTCATCAAATCCAAGTTGAAGAAATCCCTAGTTTCGTAGAACTACTATGCTATCTCCCTTTCTCTAATTTGAAATCTACATCTGAATATTATATTCTCGATGAGTCATTATTTCTAATATCGTTATTTGACCCATGGTATGGATATTTCCTGATTTGTCTCTAGACCCAGACTTTCTGGTATAATACCTCTCACTTAGACCACCGACGTATTCGTTACCAAGCCCAAAATTACATTATTACCGGCAACACTCTTTACCATCATGGTATAGGTACGATCTTATGAAGGTGCCTCACACTTGAAAAGGATGAGAAATACTTAAATGAATGTCACTCGACGGCATGTGGCAAACATTTATCTAGTTATGCTACTGCCCAGAAAAGTTTATGTGCTGGTTACCTCTAGCCTACCATATTTCAAGATTTCATCCTTGTTATCCATAAGTGTCATGCATGCCATATATATGATTGTAGGACCCGTGCTTTGCCCATTCCATTTCATGCCATTATTTTTACTATTCCCTTTACGAAATGGGGTATGGACTTCATGACATGTAACCCTCACTCGACTGGGGGACATGGTTATATTATTGTCACTACTGACTACTATACTAAGCAGGCTAAAGTGATGCCTACATTTAAGAACACTAGAGAAATAACTCTATACTTGTTTTTCAACCATGTCTTCATACGGTTTGGCCAAAATCCTAGTGATGGAGATCACTTGTGATTGATTAATGGCTAAAGGGCTTGGAAAAGGCAATGGCTAAGTCTTTGGAAAGGAAAAATGGCATTTTTGGCACATTTATTTACGAAAATAATGGAAATTACGAGAAAAGTGAAGTGAAAGGTCACATGTTGCATGTGAGGAGGAAAATGAAGGAAAATAATGGAGAATGAAGAAAATGGAGGCGTCATTCATAAAAAGGCTTATGAGGATCAGTTGGTAACCTTTTTCCAGTTGAGTTTTGCAGCTCTCTCATTATTCTCTCTCTCTCTCTCATACTTTCAGATACTTAGAGTTTTCTTGGAGCACTATTGGAGGGTGTGGCATACATGGATTTTTGGAGAAAGAAGGCAAAGGAAGAGCAATAATGCACAAGAGGACATCCGGATCAACAACTACAGTGGGATTTTCTTGCAGGTACCGAGTTGCATGTATGTTTTCCTCACTATTTTTGGCATGCATCTCATATGAATGTGGAGTTTTGTTCATGATCATTCACTGGCCTGGAAGATTTCTTAGATTGACAATGGATTGCCTAGCCTTACAATTTCCTAGATAGCCATGTCGGTTGTGGGTTTATTTCCTTGTTTGTTTTGGTTAGTTCTCATGTTTTCTTTGCTTGGGTTGAGTTATTAGTTCCTGGAATTCCTGGTTCGATAAACACTCTGGAAGCCTTGTAACAGCTTGGGTTGAGTTACTAATCTTGGAAGCCTTGGTTGGAAAAATGCTTTGGAATCCCTTGGTGGGTTGTTACTAGTCCTAGAACCCTTCGTTGGACAAATTCTCTAGAAGCTCGACGATAATTGTGGGTTGTGTTACTAGTCCTAGAAGCCTTGGTTGGAACAAATGCTCTGGAAGCCCTGGAAGGCTTGGATAGAGACCAATCTGATGATGGTTTTGTGATGTCCGAACATGAGGTGGAATCATTGTTTGATGGGTTGATGTGGATAGCCTCTGGAAGCCCTGGATGGTTTTTGATTGATGTGTTCTATGATATCCCACATTCATGCTTGGAATATGACATGATGGTGAATGGATGAAGAGAAATTTGGCTCAACGATTCTATGGCTGGGTGGAACATGGAAGTCCCATCCCGGTGTTACACAAAAATATCGTCACCATGATTATTTGCAGTCAGTATGGGTCTATCGTCACTTGTACTGTCCTCCTAAGCAAGTCTCAGACCTCAGATCTTCAAGTCAAGCTTTGGAAATGAGAGAAAGACATTAAAAAAACAATGTAGCTCTGGTTCTGCACTTTCTCTCACTATCACCTGCGGTACCGCAACTTCTGTTTACAAAAACTGCGGACCTGCTCGCTCTGTCCCTAACGGTGTAGGTGCGAACCCCTGTGAAAGTCAAAAGGCGCAAGTTTTATCTTAAAAAACTCACTTTGGGTTAATTCTAGAGGATTCTAGAAGGAATTTTGATGTGGATTGTTCACTCTGAGGTGGTTCATGCATCCCAAAAGAGAAGGAGCTAATCCCTTGATGAGAGGAGATATCCCTTTGAAAGAGGGCTTTATCCCTTTGAAGGAGGACCTAGTAACTTCCCTCCATTGCACTATAAATACAAGCATTGGGCTGGTTGCTGGGGAGGTTAGAAGCTGAACATTTTTTAGGGTAAATGCTGGTGAAATCAAGACTTCCTAGTTGAGCTTAAGAGGAAAGATCACATACCTTTTTGGCTTCATTGGGGAGTGAGTGAAACTTGTCAAAGTAGAGGAGACTTCTTGCTGGACCCTGGGAGGAGCTTGTACAGCGTCAAGGCAAAGGTTGTAAAGTTCTTCTTCTTTTGAATTAATACAATCAAACTCATTTTTCTCAACAAGTATCTCATGTTATTTGTTTCATGGACTCCTTGACTTTCATGTTAAATATGTTTTATGATATTGGCTTTTCAGGTGCTATTTAATTTGTTTGCCTTGTTTGTGTTTGCAGATTCGCGACAAAGGAGCTCATTCGGATCAAAGGAGTGAGGGCATCCACAAACTTGCGTTGGGCCTAAGGTAGGCCCTAAAAACACTTGTTTGCCATTGTTTATAAAAGCATATTTAGAGAAAGATAGTGTCTGGTTCGTTTGCTTGTCATTAGGTCTTCTTTAGATTCTAGGAAGGTCTATTTTGTCCACAAGATCGACTTATTCCGTGTGACACCTGGGTTTGGATTTTGTATTATCAATATGAGGTTATTTCTTCTTGTATTTCTATGAGTATTATATTGGTTTATATGTGGATCATATGGATATGACTTCATTGGTATTTCTATTGCTATTATGTTGGTTATATATATGTTTTATGATAGAAGCTACGTATGGATCTCATCATGTCTTTACTCATAAATGAATGAACAATGTATCTATGACCTAATAAATGAAATGGAAGTTGATGTGTTGAGGCATCAATCATTCTTAGCGATTCTCAGCTAAGTATGAGACACCTAAGCTTAGATCTATTATTACACCTATAGATTACACATACGTGATATGTTTGACGAAATGATTGGCACGACTAGTAGGGGTCCATTCAGGGTCCCATTCAAGTTATTTCATTTATACTGTCATTTCCTTGTTATTTTATTGTTCTGAAGATGCCATTAAATTCTTGGTAGTGACCTAGGCTCTGGGCCTGAAAAAATTGCTCAAATCCTGGGGATGCTGGCACAACACAGTGCAAAAAATCCCTAGAAACTAGCTTGCAGACCTGTGAGAGCGTTCAGAGGTCAAGTGGTCCAAAATCTCAGTGAGACCCAGGGGCTGGTTGGAAGAAAGGTTGGATCAGTTCTAGAGGGTCCTAATGTTGATGTTGAATTTCTGTATGGTGTGTTTCCATTGGTTCCACTTCCTTAATGTGATTTAGGAGGTCGAATCATATGATAGTGGCTTCTCGTTGCATGTTTACCCTAGCTGTCTGGTTTCTTGGGTAGATGTGGGAGGAGGGTGTTACAGAGTGGTATTAGAGCATGGTTCACCGCTCGAACTGTATGGGCTATGTGTTGGTCATGCATGCATGCCAGTTGCATGTGTGTCTCTTACACTTGCATTCCATGTGCTTGTTGTATTTTCATAATGTTCATCATGGTTGTAGTGATGTTGCCATGTGGAAGTTGATGTTATTATTGTGGGATGCATCGTCATGAGTGTATGATTGGTTACATGTTGTTATATTTCACTTAAATGTATCATTTTCGTATGCTTGGTTATATTATTGCATGTTTGGTTACATTCTTGTCTACTTGGTTACTATGTATCATTCTTGTAGGTTTGGTTACAAGTATTGTTAATTTATACTGTCATTTCCTTGTTATTTTATTGTTCTGAAGATGTCATTCAATTCTTGGCAGTGACCTAGGCTCTGGGCCTAAAAAAATTGCTCAAATCCTAGGGATGCTGGCACAACGCAGTGAAAAAAATCCCTAGACACTAGCTTGCAGGCCTGTGAGAGCGTTCAGAGGTCAAGTTTTCCAAAAGCTCAGTGGGACCCAAGGGCTGGTTGGAAGAAATGTTGGATAAGTTCTAGAGGGTCCTAATGTTGATGTTGAATTTCTAATTGGTTTGTTTCCATCGGTTCCACTTCCTTAACGTGATTTAGGAGGTCGAACCATATCATAGTGGCTTCTCGTCGCATGTTTACCCTAGCTAACCAATTGCTTGGGTAGATGTGGGAGGAGGGTGTTACAGAGTGGTATCAGAGCATGGTTCACCCCTCGAAATAGATGGGCTATGTGTTGGTCATGCATTAATTCCAGCTGGTAACCTTGGTGGCCATATTCTTTAGGACTCTTCCTGAGGTGACAGTGGTGGGAAGATCCCACTATACCTGGAGCAGACGTCGGCTAGACTCACTTGGATTTTCTGGGGGGTTCTCTTCACTCGAGACGGTTAAGTGGAGGAACTTGTGCCAGTCTATTCATTAAGCAGGTTGCGGGGTAACTGTTCCAACCGCCATTTCTGTATTGAACTCTGCGACTTTGGATTTCATCACCAACTAGTGTTTTCAGTATTGAGAGTTACTGTTTGTGTGTGTTTGATCTCCTAGATTCTTTAGGTGTGTGATTCAAATTTGTTTGGTTCTTTAGAGACTTTAGGTGCTTTTCATTGTGATTTTACTTTGTTTGCGTGTGAAGTAGTTAAATTTTTTTAACTGTGGCTGAATTACCAAGGTAGTCCCATAGACTTCGGGGCCAGTCTCCTGAGTTTGTAACTCTCTTTGATTAATTTCTTAGAAAACTCAGGGTTAAGTTTTTCACCACCTCGCAATCCTTATCACCCAACACCTAGAGGTTTTTATACTCCCGTAAATATGTCAGGACAGTCATCCATGTTTACTCAATCGCATGCATCCTTTTTGTACAGTGGTCCTTCTGTTCCCTCCAGGTATCAGTCCCTTTCTGGTACTTTTTTGGGAGCATCTCCTCAATCCATTGAGCAAGGGTTATTAACTGGAAGCAATGGTACTAAGCCGTTGAGCGTAGAAGACATTCTTATGATGTCAGGTTCTATTCCCAATCCTCAACCTCAAGGTGGCCAGTTACCGCCTGGGGGGCAGCCTCAATTAACGCCTGGGGGGCAACCTCAAGGTACACAATTTGCATCTGGGGGGCAACCTCAAGGACAATACATACCTATGGGATAGTATGTTCCTCAAGGTCAACCCCAGACTCAATATGTACCCCAAGGTCAACCCCAGTATCAATTTATACCTCAAGGCCAACCCCAGTATCAGTACGTGCCTCAAGGGTATCAACCCCAAGGTCAGTACTCGAACCAAGGTTGCCAACCACCCTCCGGTCAAACGTATGTTCAAGGAACGGGAAATGTACCTTTCAATTATCAATCCTACCCTCAACCCGGTTATTGTCCTCAGTATTCTCAACCAGTTATGGGTCAGTACCCCGGAATGAATATAGTGTGTGATCCATCGCAAACCCAACAGGTGTTGCAGCCAAATGTACAATTGTCATCTCAAACTGGACAACCCTTAGTTTCTGGTACACCCTAGCAACCAATCCAGTCTAACATTCAAACTTCTGTACCTTCGGTAGTTTCTTAGCCTGGGCCTAGTACACCTCGTACTCCACCTCAAACGACTGCTACAACTACCACAACATTTGTTCAATCTACCCCACCTACTTCTGGAGTATCGATAGCTCCAGTTTCTACTATTCCTGTATCTACTCCTTAGACATCTTTACCACCGTTTAGATCTACGATTCAAACTTTGGTTCAGATGCCTGCAGGACAACCTGGTTCAAGTACGGTTGTAACAAGTCAACCACAATTTACTTATCAACCGTACGAGGGACAGTACCAATTCGGTCCTGCTATGCAGCAGCCAGTCTATCAGTATCAACCGTATCCTGGGTACATTTATGAACAACCTCAACAACCCCAGTACGGTCCGGTTAATCCTGGTTTTCTGGGAGGATACAATATCCCAAATGCAATTCCTATTCCTAGTTATCCTGGATATCCTCCTCCTCGGGCTGGTCTCATGACCCAGAGTTTTAGGGATCCTAATCGGCAGTTACCATTTATCGCAACTTTGGACTTACCTAACTTGTCGTGCCTAATGAACGATCCCATTAATTATCTTCCGTTTTCGCCGCCAATGCCGAATAAGTTGCCCAGTGACATTCCCAAGTTCGAAGGTAAATCAGGAGAGGACCCGTCGAACCATGTGATGACTTACCACCTCTGGTGTGCGTCTAACTCCATTTCAGATGATTCAATCCGACTTAGAATTTTCCAGCGCACTCTAATTGGTCTTGCGGCCAAGTGATACATTGAGTTACCGCGAGGCACTTTTTATAATTTTAGTCAGTTAGCTACCTCGTTTTTAACTCATTTTCAGTTGCCAGTCCAATATGACAATGGCACGAAATTGCTAACTTCGCTAAAACAATTGACATCCACTTACATTTCAGATCATATTCATGAGTGGAGACGTCGATGGCGTTTAGTGAAGGTGTTTATTCCGGATCAGATCTTGGCCGAGTGGTTTGTAAAATCTTTGTTGCCTAAGATCACTGAAGATGTTGCTAAAGCCGGAGTTGTTACTGAGGAGCAAGTAATTGCTCAAGCACAGTACCTTGACATGGTCTATACTCAGTCAGGTACGTTACACGAGAAAATCCCCAATCTTCCCAAGAAAAATCAAATCACTGCAGCTCCTTCAGGATCTCATGCCGCCGATGGTATGATTGGTACGGTTAACACTAAAAGTAAGAAGAAATCTTCCAAGAATTATTCTCCTATCATAACCTTGCCTGATTCCCCAACAGGAGATTCTTCTGCAGAGATTTCCGGAGATATTCAGATTGTAGAGTCATCTACAGCCAAATCAAAATCCGGTGGGAAGAAGAAAGGAAAGAAGAAGAATAAAACGGACAAAAGTTCAAAGGAGAAACCTGAAAAGGCGGAAACCAATGATGAAAAGCGCAAACCTCATTATCCTTGTCTCATTTGTGACGATGAACATTTTAGAAGAGACTGCCCTCATCGTGCAGAGGTCGCGAAGATTGTCAAAGGTTCCCAAACTCCTGCTGTTTTGAAGGATCATTTTCCGGCTCAAGGCAGTAAGATGATAGGTTCATCCTCAAGTGCCAATGAAGAACACATATTGATGATGTCCCATGTTAGGATTCTGACTCGATCGCAAGATTATGGTAGTAAAAGTCCTGTTGATGGTAAAGAAGCAGAATCTTCTCATTCTAATCCATCAACCTCAGCTCCCGGTTCCGATCCACTACAGATCGAGAAACCTAATCCAGACTTGGTAATCAAACCGCCCGCCAAGGGTATACTTCGAAAGTCCACTTTCAATCCACATGCGAGAGCGGCTCAGAATTATAACATTGTTGAGGATTTAGCTATTTCACCCTCAGCAATGTCGGCTTTGGAAGTGCTGCAATCATGTCCAGCACAACATAAATTACTTTTGTCAGCTATAGGAGCTGTTGATGTTCAGGACTCAAATCTAATAATTTTCGATCTAGAAAATAGTATACCGCGTTTGCCTCATCAAATGGCTTTCCAGATTCCAGTGATAGTAAAAAACAGGCGTATTCATCGGACTGTAATTGATGAGGGAGCCTCAACGTGTATTATGTCGATACAGTGTTGGAGATCACTTGGTTCTCCTTCGCTAAATCAATCCCCGATGATTCTAAAGGCCTTTGATGGCCGTGGGTTTCATCCTTTTGGCATTCTACAGGATTTGCCTATAGGGGTTGAAGGAAAAACCGTTAGTCTAGATGTGGAGGTGGTTGATGCCCCTCTAGATTACAACCTTCTCTTGGGTCGAAGTTGGTCTTACGCTATGACAGCAGTCGTTTCATCGGTCTTTCGAGTAATAAAGTTTCCACATAATGGAAAGATCGTAACAATAGACCAGCTGGCTTATTTTTCATCCGACCCAGCCTCTTCTGAGAGTATTCAACATGTCAGTAAAACAACTATCCCATATAAGGATGTTGGAGTAGGACTAGTTAAAGATGTCGGTTTACTGGGAACTTTTCCTTTTCCTCCGATCAACGCATCGTCTTCATTTGCAACTATTCATATGATCACATCGGACACCATTGTTTATGATGATCCTTGGATCATTCCTTCTGAATCTGAGATAGACTCATTTGGTAATTCCATGCCTTTGAGTCCATATGTAATTGCCTATGAAGCCGTGCAGTCGTTTGCCGACCCATCTTCAACCGAAAATGACTTCATGAATGTGGTCTGTGAGGAATCACTTTTCACAACAACCTCGGATTTAATCACGTTTTCTGAACTTGTTCACTCTAATGAGAAAATTCGTGAAATCCTATGTGCAGATGATTTACCATGGGAAGATCTCCATCACAGATCTTCGTTTTTACCCGAGAATGATTGTTTTGAAAATGATTTCTCATCAATTTTTACAGCTAAATATGTCAAGGAACCTCAGAATCCAATGAAACATCCCAATTCAGAGTTAAATTTGGGAAACATCTCTCGAACTATTCCTATTGACATTTCAGTTAAGCGCGGAATTGTTGAGAACATTCATATAGATGCCTCGTGTACAGATGACGAAATTCAACTATATAAGGCCCTATTTCAAGAATTCCGCGACGTGTTTGCCTGGTCCTATGAGGAAATGCCAGGAATTGATCCCGCGATTGTTGCTCATGAGATCAAGACTTACCCGGGCACTAAACCCGTCTAGAAACGTTTGCGTCAGATTCACCCACGAAAAGCTGCTGCAATTAAAGCAGAAGTTAAAAAAATATTGAAAGCAGGTTTCATTTATCCGATCGCGTTAACGGATTGGGTATCAAATATTGTTCCGGTTAACAAAAAATAGGGAACAATAAGAATATGCATCGACTATAGGGACATTAATCGAGCTTGTCCAAAGGAAATTTCTGGATGCAATTTCCAACAATGGCCTTCATCATGCCGCTCTTTGGAACAATGTTTGCATGTGATTTTCTCACCTTCTTTCTCCACACTTGCATTTTTCTTTCCCTTCCATTTTACACCCTTTTCTTTCTCCCTACCCTTAGGTGGATTTTTATTACTACCCTCTTCCTAAATGTTCTTTCCTCTAGATTCAAGATGTGTGGCTTGCACACATACTTCATCCAAATTTTTTGGATTAAACATAATGAAAGTACGTTTTAAATAGGAATGTAAACCCCCAATATATTTCAGAAGTGTATCTTAGGAATTCAAATTCACTCCTAATAACAAAGCTCTTTTGCTAAACTCTTGTGTATAATCTTGGATTGTTTGGCCTTTAAGCTGCCTAAAATTATTCCAACTCACAATGGCTTTTTGCATATAGACTAAAGGATAAAATTGTCTTTTATTGTAGAAACAAATTCAACCCAAGTGATGGATATCTTACCATGGATTCTCAATTCTTCTTGAGTCTTCTCTTCCCACCAAACTAGTGCAACTCCTTCTAGCCTCAGTGAAGCCAATTGGATCTTTATTTCATCTTCTTGAATGTTCTGAATTCTGTAGTATACCTCCAACTTTCGAATCCAATTGTCCAACTTTTATGCATTCAGCTCTCCAATTGGAAGTTCGAATTTTATATCCAATTTCACTAATGGTGTTTTTCCTTTTAGGGTTTTGGAATGAGTATGGGTAGTTTCAGTGGTGATAGTGGAAAATGATGAGGAAGATGATAAAGATGGTGGAGATGGAGGTGGCTTTCCATCATTCCCTTTGGAATCCTTCTTCTCATCTTTCTTGTCCTCTAAGCTTCCTTCTCCATGTGGAGGTTTGGAACTTTCTCCAACCATTCTAGTGTTCCTCTCTTCATAGAGGACTTTAACCATCTCAGTCAAAGTGTAGAAATCTTTCTTGAATTCTTCCTCTTCTGAAGAGGGACCTTTAGGATCTCTTTCTCCAGACATAATGGCTATGGATTGAGGCTCAGAAATTTGTACTGCTTGTACCTCTTCAATCTCAATTGAAGGCAAAACCTGAGGAGTTTCAAGTGCAGCTGGAATTGGAACTCTGGGTGGTGGAGATTGTGGCCTTATGGCTCTCTTTCTTCTGGGAATTACCTCATGAGTTTCAACAATTACATCCCTTCTCCTTTCTACAACTTTAACCTTGTAAGAATCACAATTTTGCAACCATTAAAACCCTAATTGCACAAACTCAAGCAATCAAGCAATTCAACCTTGTGCTTTGATACCAACTTGATTCATTTTTTTATTATTAGTTTTGTTGTTCTAATAACAATCACAGATTTAAAAACATGTGCTTGCTTCTTTCTTTTTGTGATGAGGTTCCATTAGTTGTTGGTGCTTACAAACAGGTAAATTTCCTTAAGTTAAACAAGAAATTCATGAGAAAAATTGCTTCAAAAATGAATAATGAATAGAAAACATGTACATTACAGAAAATGATCAAAGGAACACATTAACACAATGTTTATCTAAAGGAGTTCACCCCTCCTGGGCTACATCTCCTTGGTCCAGCTTCCATGGCTTGGGCCTCGGTATTAGCTCAATGTGGAAAAAATATTGTTTATAATTCTCTATGGATCCTGATACCTGCACCAATATGTTCATAATGTCTAACTTATCCAAAAATGACTATTATATCTCTTAAAATTGACATTGGTTGCTCTGGGCATGACCCCCATTCCTAGTGGCCCTAGGCTTCCCTGAAATTCCCTGTGGAACAATCACCTGTAGATGTCTTCTATTGCCTCTAAAACCTATACCAGTGAGTTTATAAGGTCGAAGAAATCCAAAATTGACTATTCATTTTCCAAATTTGGTCGAAAATTGAGCAAGATATGCTTCATTCAACTTTTCCCTGGGGCACTCAGCAAAATCTAGAAAAGACTCCAATTAGCACCATCAAAACTGGCAGTCCCGGCGAATTTGGTGCTCCTCCTAAACTGCTGCCTACTTAATATTTAGGTTAATTGATGTAAAGCAGGATTAATTAAGTTAAGTGTGATTAGGGATGCACTTATCCATTGGTCCAAGTCTTTGGTTCTAAAAACTCGGTCATATGGAGAGGGGGCTGGCCCTGCGACACTGGCTTCCTCCTCTTCCCCTGTCGGATCCGTTGTCACATTAAATGCAATAACGTGGGAAATGTTAAACAAACCCTGTCGTGGTTCAATGGCAATGCACGGAGTTTGGGATGGGGAGGTCATGGGTTCAACCCACCCTTTTCCCATTCCATATATATTTTTCTGCCATATACAAAATATTGTCAGTCAAATTTATATGCGGACTTGGAATTTACCAATAACATTTAAATGTGCCTTTGTATAGTTTAAATATATGTGGATT
This sequence comes from Pinus tabuliformis, assembly GCA_031772625.1. Classification (NCBI taxonomy): domain Eukaryota; kingdom Viridiplantae; phylum Streptophyta; class Pinopsida; order Pinales; family Pinaceae; genus Pinus; species Pinus tabuliformis. The sequence continues at coordinate 862,517,763 of CM062812.1, forward strand.
TGTAATTTTTAATATTTAATATTAAATATCTAATATTTAATATATAATATATATATATATATATATATATATATATATATATATATATATATATATATATATATATATATATATATATATATATATAATACAATTTCCACATAATATTCACCATAAACCTATAATTCCACCTTGAAGGACATTGGACAGTTTCACCTTCACACATCCAATCTGGAAAATCCTGAAGTGACAGTTTTCACAACCTCATTGGGCAAAAACTGAAGAAGATTTCCATGATGCTGACTATACTGCCATGTCATCATTCTGTTGTATTCTGCAATTTTTTAGTTGCTTAGGAAAACGAATAGTAGGCCTTTTCTCCTTCATCCAGACTCAGTTTTCAGTGAAACGAATTTCATTGCGATTGTCTTGATGCGATAGACGCAGTCGTATAGTTTTTGAGCCAATCTGAGAACTTTTATTTTTGAGCTAATTATTGAGCACCTGATCATTTTATGTCCCTTTAAATATAAGCTATACTTCATAGGAATTAAACATTGGAATAGAGACTTGGAGAGCTTATGAAATGGCTAAGCTTTGGCCTTGAGCTTGATTATGAGTTGGAGATTGAATTTGCTAAGTGCTGGGATTGTTCTTGTGAGAACAAGCATTGTAATTTCATCTTGATTTCCTAGAGTAATACAAAACAAATAGTGGGGTTTTGAGTTTTGGCTTTCCCCGGATATTTATTTTGTTATGTGCCTTTGATTCTCTTCCTCTATTGATTATTGTTTTCTTGATGTTTATGGGCTTCTACTGTAAATAGTAGAAGTAGATTCTTGTCTCTTTCTTTAACGAATTGCATTAGCTTGTGAATTTATAGGATTTTCTACAAATGTAAGGTATGTGGACATTAGTTAGGTCACTGAAATTTTTAATAAATTAAAATCAAGTGGCTCAATACCCAGTCAAGAAGATGAAGAATCATATGTAACTATCAAAAATTTCAAGATACAAAGCACAACTAAAATCCCTATTGGGGGTAATTTTTCTGTGAAAAACTTTTATGTTGGCAACGATGATCTTGTAGTCAAGAGCTAGGTTGTCTATTAGTATGAAATTCAAACCAAAGATATTTATAACTCTTAATCATATTCGTTAAAATCTTTCTTTATTTGATGTGAATCATAAATAATCCAATGGAATTGTCAGTGATGTTGGGAATTTGTGAATCAAATTTCAAAACTTATCAACACTTGGGGAAATAAAATTCATGAAGTTATTGTTTGGCTACTAATTTAAGCATGGCTCTTGATGAAGCACATGGAAAAACACTTGAGCTCAAATGTAAGTGTTAAAGCTTTGTCTTTTCCATCTTTGGATGAAGAATTAACAAAGATTGAGGTCATCAGAAAGTAGAACAAACATAGCACTGCAAATGATGTGGGATTTAGGAAATGTGACTCTTATCAACTCAAAGAAATTGCACATGATATGGAACTACCTTCTTAATCTAGTGGCATTTGCAAAGAAGCAATGTCAATGTATGAACAATTGCTTTCTTTTGCTAGTGAATTTAAAGCTGAGTAAGTATTATATGGTGTTGCAAACAAAATGTAATTCTAATTTGAGGGACAAGGCTACGAATATAGTCCATGGTACTATTGAAAAGAATGAAAGTACCCTTCCTCTTACCAATCATTAGGTTGTAGGCACCACCTCAATTGGTGTTGGAATAAAGAGGGCTCATAGCAAGAAGAAGAGGAAGGAATGTCTGGTTAAAGTTGATTCTTCCAACGATTTATTCTTGTCATTTAAGGATCAATTTAGAAAATTTCTTGTTCAATTAGTTTAATTTGACATAATGGAAATTCTCATCCCTTCCAAATTTATAAGCCACATGGGAAAAATGTAGATCTATAATTGATGAAGTGGAGAATATCCGAGAGCAGTCCTTTCTATCATGACAAGGAATGACAAATTAAAGCTAGATTCTAATCTACTTTAAATTTCTTTAGTTGATACCATATAAACAACATGCCTTGACACTTTTCTTCCAAATTATCAATCATATTGAAATACTTGGAAGAGAAATTATGAAGAATATAGCCAAAAATCCCCTTATTAAAATTTCTAGAGCACACTCTCAATATTTGTTGAGAGATAGGAAATCTACACTGTAACAATAAGGACCATCAACCATCTCGTCAAACAAATAAAGTAGGGATCATATAGCTTACAATTGGACTACTCATTCACACCATGACTAAAATATTTTAGGAACAAATAATTCACCACATTCTTCATCGAAATGAATTGATAGCTTTTGCAAAGCTAAGGTGTTTTCTTTTGCAATGATGATGCCTTTACAGAGAAGACAAGCTTGCCTTTAGAGGTTATCATAACCCTCTTCAGAAAAATAACAGGTTGGCTAGCTAAATGTAAAAGTTCACAACAAATAGCAGAGGGAGTTGAAGATGTAGTGTTTATAACAAATTGATATCTCTTATATGTTTTTGCAATTTGGACGAGTTTTACCTTGAATTCATATGAATAAAACAATACTATCCAATTTTCTTTTCATAGAAGTTAATTGGCAGTTGTATGACTTCAGAGTTCCAATAACCACTTTTTGACACTTCTTGTGACAAGGAAGCCATAGAATTGTTATGAAGTGGAGTTTACCTATAGTTATTAGGTGAAAAGAGAAAAACTATGAATAGGAACAATCCTACTAAAAGACCTATCTCACAATCTTTCCAACTGTTTTTACTGACCAACTCAATCCATGCCTTAGTTTTTGCTATAAATTGCCATCCATATGCCCAATCCAAAGAATAAAACCTTCGATTGCCAGAAGTTGATTCAAATATTGAACCAACACAAACATCGGTTGAAATAATACCTCCCCTTAAACGTGTAAAATAAATGATTTCAAAATATTTAATCACTTCTTTATTCTAAAGGTTTAACCTATTGATTTTAATTTCTCTTGGTATTATGACCTTATTAATAATTCCTAATATGACCATTGAACCCCCATGACACTTGATGCTTGAGTTCTAAGCAAATTGCAGGCCAATGCCTAAAGACAACCTTTTTGCCATGTTTTTGAAGTTGATGCAATCTTCCAAGAAAACTTAGGTATCATTCATCATCCTTCATAGATAATGAAACTCTTCCACCCTTCTCCACCCATGTTACCTTTCGATTCCCCAAGATATGTTTCTTTACCTTACTAAGTATTCAATTTTATGTCCAAATCTTAGTGATTTGGCTTAGGTGTGCAAAATGCTTTAGGGTTCTAATACCATTTGGCCTTGCTCGTTGAGAACTGGAAACCCAATCTGAACTGGGAATTGGTTATAACTTTTTATATAGGACACATAAAATATGTCATCTACTCTAAGTTATGAAACTGATGAAACTCCAAATCTACTCAATTCTACATTTTGTATCCAAATATGAAACTTATGGTAAGGAGGCCATGTAACTTATGAAACTTTTCACTTACAATAAATAAAATACTTTATATATTTATTCAAGTCATGTAGACACCTGTTTGACCTCCTGAAACATTTTATCCTCCACATATATGATAATATATAATTAGTGAAACTGGCCTTCAAAGATGACATGAAAATATATTGTAAATAAAAATAACCGTACAATATATCTACAATGCCTCTCCTCATAAGAAATTTCAAACTAACATGCTACTTAAATTTTAACTTTGACCATAATGAAAACTACGATGAAAAATATCTCCCTTCATATTTGGAAAATTACTAATCTGCTAAGGTATGGTGTTATGTTTTCTATGTTTCCAGAAGACCAATATGCTTTTGTTGTTGTATTTTAGAATCTAGATAAGTTATACAAAAACCTGTTGAAGGCTAGTTATTTGGTTCCAATTCTTTTCCAGAATCATTTCACTCAATCCCAAGGATTAGAAATAGAGAGAAACAAAATGATACTGTAGGGATTTTACATTTACTCATGCAACCCGAGTTTGCTTCAAGAGTTGTTCATGCCTCATTTGAAGATGTTGAAATTGATGTTTAACTAAAGGTTTTTCAAGGAGGTAAGCCCCCATGAGAGAGAGATTTTGAAGAAAAATGTATAAATGATCTTACCTAGCAAAGGGATGTTTTTATTACTATCATCTAAATCATAGCGAGAAATTGCGGAATTAGGCAAATCTTCACAAGTTTTATATATTTGGATAAAATAAGTTTCAATAAGTTAGGCCTCTCCTTGGTTTTTCTTTACTCCTACCTCCTACTTCTTCCCCTCTTCCCTTGTAGAAGACATCAGGTCTTAACAATACAAACTTATTTTATAATATTGCACTTAGAAAAAAGGACATTGGATCATAGTACTGATTACCAGCTCAACGAAGGTGTTGAAGTAGCCAGCCTTCTATTTAAAAGAAACACGCTTGGATTTAATAAGAAGAGAATATTTGCCAATGAAGGATCATGCTTGCCAATATCTATCAACTGTTAATGGAAGTTTGGATTGTAAATGTCTTTTAGTCTTACTTCCTAACAAAGTTCTAGATATTTATTTCCTTTCTTAATTTGAGCAAACGTTTAACTTTATTCTATGCAGGAATGAATGTTGATGAAAATAAATCAACTCTGCAGCAAGGGGAGAGAGAATATCCTTCAAATGCAATTGTTGGTACACATTTAAGAACTTCTACAAGTGCACCATGGAAATAAATTTCGATGGAAAGTGGAAGTGGTGTATCTCTATCAAGAGGTAGTGATGCAACAATTGCAGCACCTTCCAGAAACAATCATATGGCAAGGGTACAACTTTTAGATATTCATCAGCGGGACATAGATTCTCTAGAGACTGAAAGGTGAGTCTCATGCATTACTCTATGTTGTTGGTTTCTTGGTCTTTTGTATTTATCAGGTTTGAGATAAAGCATTACTGATCGGTTGTACCTTTGCATTTGAATAGCAAAAATAAGAGAAAAATAGTTCCTAGATTTAATGGTGGGGAGAAGGGTGGGAGTGGACTCCGACAGTTCAACATCAAAGGTGTATCATCACAATTCACCTATTATCTTTCTTTTTATGACTGAATTTTTATTTTGGTACATGTTGATGAATGGAAATCTTTATGTTGCTGGAGGTAATGAAATTGATATAAAGTGATAGTAGATTTGTATGTGTTTGTTCTCGTAATGGTAGTCATGGGGCATAGAGGAAGGTCAAATGCAAGCTAGGTTTAGACCTCCCCAACCATGGAGAGAATGTGAGTAGCTAATATGTGTGGAGTTATGTTTAATCACTATGGTTGACTAGCTCAAAAAAAATATTGATCCAATGGCAAATAATGTTTCTATTTGTTATACATGGTGTCCTTAGGGAATGATTGTAATTATATTTGTATTAAACATTGGCCTCGGGGATTCGTATCACTTAATTTTGATTTTTTAACTATGTCTAGTCAGTCACAAGGTTGAGAGCAAGGGTCAGACCACATATAATGAGGTAACAACATCACCATAGAGACTACTTATTATTTAACAATTGTTTCTTGTTTATTTGTTAAGTATGATTCCCATTTTTTTCTCATCATCTTATCTTAATTAAGTATCTAAATTATTATATGTAGCATTTTTTACTAGGCACTATAGAAGGCATCTCTGAAATTGCTAAATTGCAGTAATAATATACACATAGTACAATCAAAGGGAGTTATTACATCCCCAGATCTCTGAAATTGATCAATGTGACTAAACCACTGGTGATATAACCAGGTAAGTAAAATGAATACTGGTTCAAGTGAAAGTTGCGGAAATGATATGCTGAGAATGCCCCCTATAAACATGCTCCAGTAGGCAGTAGGAATGGATTCAATGAACCAGTGGCATGTGGAAAGTGTTAAACATGGCTCATCTCTGAGAGGAATAATGAGCATGCATTCTCAAGGGAAAAAAGGCTCTTGAACAAGAAAACTTTGTGCAGTCAAAGGTGGTTACAACATGCTCACAAAATAGCACTATGAATGTGGGAGAGGTATTATATCTATTCACTCTAATTTGACTTGAAAGAAATATCTGATCTATGAAAATTGTGGATCCTTGTAAGAAGTTCAATTTGTCAGTATTGTGCGTCCTCTTATCTGAATTGAAAATACTTCATGCTTAGATTGTTGATATCATATATTTGATTTGTTTATAGCCCTTTTGTAGTAAGACGTTGTTTCTTTTGCAATATGTTCTGAATTCAAATTTACAAATGAATTTAAGAGAAAAACTAGGAGGAGGAGATCCTAAATGCTTTTCTATAGGTTATGATACTGCAAACTCATCTGTATTTGACAATGCCACAAACATGTCTCGTCCAAAGAAACCAACATATTTATCAAGGTAAGGTTTTGGTTCAAGTTTTTTTATTAAGTAATTTGTCTATTTGTTGTTCCATCAGATTTTACTAGTATTGTATTATAATATGGTGAGATGTTCAATTTTTTCTTATAAATTATTTCTTTCGAGCCAAAATTTTCTTGACCTTCTAAGCAAGTCAGATAATCCAAAAGAAAATAACGCATTAAAGTGCACTATATTAGGAACTTCAATGCAGCTAGCCATAGTTTCCCCACAACATGCAACAAGCTACCCCTAGTCTTATTTGACCATACCCCTGCTAGAAGATTCTATTGGTCTTCAACTAGTGGCTCAACTTTCAGGGCACACTATTAAGCAAGAAAGTTTTCACTAAATATGCGGATCCATAAGGCAATCCTTCATCAATTAATCAATGCAGCTAGCTATAGTTTGCCCATAACATGCAAGAGGCTACCCCTAGTCTTATCTCACCATACCCTTGCTTGGAGATTCTATTGGCCTTCAACTAGTGGCTTAACTTGCTTGGCATGCTAGTAAGCAAGAAAGTTTTCCATAAAGATGTGGATCCATAAGGTAATCCTTCAGTAATTAATCAATTCTAAATAATTATTTTTTAACAATTTAGTCAACACATTAGCAAACCATGTTTCTCCACACATTATTGTAATAATATTACGAGAACAAGTCAAAGTGAGAGATTCCATTACTCTCCAAGAATGTTGAGGTTTGAAATAAATCATTGAACATTTTACAAACCATGGATGTAGTACTATTTTTGCAGGATGAGATATCAGTTATATTTCATCTGATAAAGAAACAATAAGTGAGTTACAAACTGCAAATAAATAAGTACTTCCTACAATTTATCAAAATTAACAACGAAACATAAACAAGAAACATAGTATGCTTGGTTTTCTATCATTCAGTGCATTATCTTTTAGCAGAAGAAAAGGTTGGCCTTCAATATGTTTAGAAAAAGAACTCTCGATCACCCACTATTGGACCATGAATATTTGGTGCAAACTACTGAAGACACAGTGGAGAGTAGATAAGAAAGACTGCCCTAGTGAGGTCATGCTCCCCACCATCTATGGAGGCTCAAGTTCCCCATGCATGTGAATTAGAAACGACTGAATGAGATTGCAACCCATAACACCATTGGTGGGGTATTGACACCCACAACCCATGGAAAAAAATCCTAATAATCCATATTGATGAGACATGCATAGCAACTAGCATTGTGTTGGGAAACTCCAATACCAACATCATTGGCATATACGGATACCAACATCATTGGAAGGGATGGAGAGAGGAAATTTTATAGCCCTAGAAGCGATTGTAAAATATAACAAAATATATAGGTTTAACTGTAGGAAAAGGCACAATTGTGTCTTTCTAGCATCAATATCAAAACATGAATTCAAGCCACAATGGGCAGATAATACAGCATGAAGATTTTCACATGGGTAGATTTCCTAGGAATCCTAATGCAAATAATAATCTCAAATAAGTTTCATGTAATGTTAGATACCGTAAAAATGATTTGACCATAATAACCTTGCTATGAAAATAAACCAATATATCAGTTCAAAATAAGCTTAAGTCTTCTATTAAGCGTAGATAACAACTTACAAATTTCTTTGTGAAATCTATGGGAGAATTCTTGCTCCTCCCAACCAACAAGATGCCACCACCAACGCCTCTTGAGCTTACACTTCTTCCTTCTAGGAATAACACCTTCTGTATTCCCTTAGTAATATTTTATAAATGTTTACTAGTAGATTTTTCCTAGCCATTGCTTTTAGGGTTTGCTCCCTTTTACCTAGGATTTTTCTTTTAAATAGGATGCGTTATGCTAGGGCATCATTAGAAATTAGATTTTTATCTAATTTCTAATTAGAATTTTATTAAATTATAAATTATATTTTTATCAAATTATAGATTAGATTTTTATCTAATTGGTAAAAATATGTTGTTTTTATTTTAACTAGGATGGGGGATGCGAGGATATCATTTTTATATAATTTCTAATTAGATTTTTATCAAAATAGAAATTAGATTTTTATCAAGTTTCTAATTAAAAATTAGATTTTTATCTAATTTTTAATTGGTAAAAATTTGGTGTTGTTTGTATTATGTAATTATATAAAAATATGTTGTTGTTTACATTTTGTAATTATGTAAAAAGGGAAATGTTTTTTTTAGAAAAAAACATGAAGGGGAAAAAACAATGTTATGAAGTCCTTTATAACTATTGTTCAGTGAGGTCCTTTATAAACAACAACATATTTTTACATAATTACATTATACAAACAACAACAAATTTTTACCAATTAGAAGTTGCATTTTTACCAAATTTCTAAATGTTTTTATATATAATTACAAAATATAAACAGGAGCATATTTTTACATAATTACATAGTGCAAACAACAACATATTTTTACCAAATAGAAATTAGTTTTTTATCAAATTTCTAATTGGTAAAAATACGTTGTTGTTTGTATTATATAATTATGTAAAAGTTGGTTGTTGTTTATATTTTGTAATTACGTAGAGAGGGTAATGTTTTTGTTAGGAAAAAACATGAAGGGGAGAAAACAATGGCATGGGGTCCTTTATAAACATGCCAACATAAGAGCTGAACCATTCTATCGACTAGGACCCTAGAATATGACTCCAAGAAACAAAGAAATTATCAAAATAGAAAATATGATTCAGCTTCAACATTTAGAGAGTTTTTATTACTCACTTGGATTTTCAACTAATTTGTCTGCATATTCCCCCATAGAGAACCCCTTTGATATTATTCACTTACAATCCTTTGTTTTTTTCCAGAAGACATCCTTCCATACCGATCTCTTCTACTTTGGGGATATGACAGGTGGAGAGGGAGCTGCAAGTGGATCATTAAGGGTAAGCTTACTTTGTTGTTATAGAATAATTACATTATGTAATATGTTTTATTTTTTGTTTTAGGTTTGAAGTTAGAATTATAATTTATATTTATACTTTGTGGTATATCATTGAAACTTTCACAGGGAAAGAGTCTGACAATAGAGTCCTTTCTTGAAGATGATTTTGGAATAGAAGGACTTAAAAAATTCATGTTTTGGAGTTTAATCCCTAATCCATTTCCTTAATAGAAAATCACTTGAAGCTAGTCAAATAAGTCCATGTATTCAACAAGCTTTACAACAATTGATAATTTCCCCATCCTCTCTTTGATCAAGAAGAAAATCGAAAAAAGTGTCATTAACATGAAACACCAATAATGAAGAACATTGTGTTGAGACATCTTATGTGATGGAAACTCCAGGGACCACAAATTATTGTTCATCCTCAGCATATGCATCATCTATTGGTAGTTTAGGTACCAACAAAGAGTATGACCCTATTTCAGGGGAGATAAGAAGAACAGATGCAGGAAAATAATTCTTAATAGGCTAAAGGAATCATGCCTTCAATGATTTAGATATCATCTTCATCTCACCTTCTCCAACATTCCACTTCACCTAAAAAAGATGGTGGTACAGGACATAGAGAATGAATTTGGTACTAGTTGGTCGGTTAAGAAGGTAAAGCTGCAAATGTCGCCCAACTGTAAGAGGTTTCGTTGCAACCAAACGATAAAATTTATAAAAATTCCTTAAGATAAAAGGTTGAAACAAAGACCATTTGACATAGCTTTTAAAGTATGGAAAGAACTGGTAAAATCATATGAGAAGTTGGATGCACAAAGAAAGTCTGGTGAGAAGAGAATTAAGGTATTGAATTTTTCATTAAATGTTATTATGAATGTATTAATATGTATAAGTATCATAGAAGTGTATTTATGTGAAAATAAATTGAATTGGTTTATTTTTAAGGACAAGGCATCCAAGGCGAGGTGAGCCAAGACAAAAGCCACTCATCGCAGTGGCCAGAAAGGTTTAAAGGCATTGATAACAACCTTTGTAAGTATATTAAATATGTGATATTTTTTTAATAAAATTTGTACTAGAATAAAGTCATTGTTATCTAATTTCCCCTATTTACTGATTGATAGGAACTAAAATATGGAAGACCTCCAAATCATTTGGAAAAGGAGGTGTTGCAGCAAAAGATATGGGTTGAATTTGTTGTTTGGATGGAGTCAGTGATATGTAATCTTAGTTGGATTTTCAATATATTTTTGAACCGTACTTTCATTTTATTTTTTAGTACTATTAGATATTATATCTTACCTAATTTTATGGTTATCATTGTATAACAAAAACATGCGTTTTCTAATGGAATTAATACTAACATGTAATATTGATATTTTTTGCCATAATGCTATAGGTAATGATTTCCAAGACAATGATCATGATGATGATCTAGATTATGCTCAAAGTATATCAAGAGATGATGAGGATTAGGATGATGGTGGTGAAGGAGGAGGTGATGATGATGGTTGTGGTGTTGGCGATGATGATGTGGATGAGACTAATGAGGATGGTCAAGATGATGATCATGAGGATGATCTTGGTGGTGGTAGCTGGGCATGCATATGCACTATTTTTGATCAAGAAAATATTGTGTAGAATGAGATTGTTATGTTTAGATGGATGTTGTGAATTTACCTTATATCAATGAAACATTTTGATTTGGTAACCACATCATGAGTTTGATTTGATTAAAGGTGATGATGATATTATCATTATTATATTTTTATTTAATTTATATATTGGAAATTATCATCATTATTTTGATAGAGAATTATTATGTATGATGATATTACCATCTTTAGATGTATGTTGTTAATTTATCGTAGAATAATGATATTCATGAAATATTTTGATCTGTTAATCATATTTGAATTTTAGTTGTTTTAATTAAAAATGTTAATGATATTATTAGTATTATGTTTCTATTTTATATATATGTGTTGAAAATTGTCAATGAATCATTTTATATGATGACATTGTTATTTTTTTGGATGGATGTTGTCAATTTCCCTTAAATTTCTTTACAAATAATTATCAATTTGAATGGTGATATCTTCTTTAATGATATTTAGGAACTATGATATATTTCACTATGCAATTGAAATTAGTAAAATGAATCTATAAAGGGGATCATATATGTAAACAAAAATATACTCTACATAAGAAGTCAAATGCGGATGTAACCATGGATACAAAATTGAATGTAAAACTGGATGTTAAACTAGGAATTAAAACAAGATGCAAACAACGACATACAAAGTGTCTTAAACTAGAAGTGAAAAAATGTGCAATAGTTGACACAAAGAATGGAACAATAAATGGAATACAAAAGGATATCAAATTGGGCAAAAACAAGGACACAGAAATGGACACCAAACTAGATACAAAAAACACAGACAACTAGATGTAAAATAGGATGCTAAGTTGGGTCCTGAAAAGAAGAAAAAAATGATACAAATTAGGATGCCAAATGATGATGCAAAGAATGGTGTAAATTTTGGATGCAAACTTGGGCGCAAAAGACAAAAAAAAGATGAAAAGACATAAAACAAGATCTAAAATGGGGCTAAAAAAACATGAAACCAAGGATGCCATATTGGATGCCAAAAATGATGCATAATAAAATGAAAATTTAGACTCAAACTTAGACACAAAATTAGATGCAAATGTGGACACAAAATGAGGCAGAAAAAGGATACAAAATTGGAAGGCGAAAATGATTTTAAACTAGACACCAAAAAAAATGCAAAATTGGATGAAAAAGTGGACGTAAATAATGGTGCAACATTGGACACATAAGTAGACAAAAAAAAGGGGTGAAAAAACGAGCATAAAAATATCTCAAAATTGGATGAAATGTTGGATGGAAAAAGTGATGCAAAACTTGGCACAAAAACAAATGCAAAAGTGGATGTAAAAAATGGCTATAAATTGAATGTAACATTAGACACAAAATAGGATGCAAAGGTGGACACAACACATGACTCAACATAAGATGAAAATATAGATGAAAATCTGGATGTTCAAAAGGATGTAAAATTGGATGCAAGAAATGGTATTAAAAATGATGAAAAATTGGATGCAACAAATGATGCAAAATATGGTTTAAAATGGGATGCGAAAAATGGAGACAAATCAAACGTAAAAATGGACGTAAAAAATGGTCCAAAAAATGATGTAAAAATGGGTACAAAAATGGATGAAAATTTTGGTGCTAAATCAAATTCAACACATGGTGCAAAGATAGGCACCAAATATGGTGCAAAAATAGGTACAAAATTATAAGCAAAAACTAGTGTAAGACTAGATGCAAAACCTAGCATAAGACTAGATGCAAAAAATGACACAAAATTGATACAAAAAAAGCCGTTAAATTGGATGCAAAATACAGTGTAAACTTGATGCAAATGATGGCGCAAAAATGGAAGAAAATAATGACACAAAATAGGAAGCAAAAGACGATGAAAAATATATGAAAGAAATGACACAAAACTAGAAGCAAAACCTATCATAAAATAAGATGCATATCTTGCTTCAAAATTTGACGCAAAAAATGATGCATGATTTACTGTAAAAATTGATGCATAATTTACTATAAAAAATGATGCAAAATTTAGCATGAAAAAGGATGCAAAATCAAGAGCAAAAAAGGATGCTTTAAAAATTGTACAATAGAGCAAAATTTAGCAATAGGTTTCTCATCACAATTGTAAAACAAATGCACTAAATTTTGGCAATAAATCTGGCACAAATTTTTGGTTTTGTTGTAGTGATTGCACAACTGTTAAACATTCATATAGACATGCCAAACATGTAGGCATATCAACATCACATGAAGACACATTAATCTTGTATTGTAATTTATTACCACACCGTGATAGTAGACATATTGACACTTCATCCATATTAGGCCATACCATCCATGGAGACATACAACAAACAAAACAAGCAAATGATCCATATACAAGTCGACACATAGGTTTCCATCAAGGAGAACACCAGAGCCATAATGCCAACATTTTGATGTATTTCCCTGGTCCTACAAATACCTTCATGTTTTTAATCCTAACATCATTCAGCATGCATTCCTATTAGAGAATATTCCAAAAAAATTAGGTAAAGAAAATGGTCAATCAACCTTACTCTCGAAGCTACTATCAAAAAGGAATTGGATAAATTATTGCAAGATCAAATCATTTTTCTAGTCAAGTACTTCAAGTGGGTGTCTAACCTAGTCCTAGTAAGAAATAAAATGGAGACATATGCTTGTGTGTATACTATCACTCATTAAATAAGGGACGTGTAAAAGGAAATTTGTATTTGCCTCACATAGACCAGATTTTACAGCAAGTTGTAGGATCTCAAATAATGTCCCTTTTGGCATTAGATAAATTTAGAGGTAAAAAATGAGCCTCAAAATTAATTTGTCAACAAAAAGCAACTTTATAAGGGCCAATAGGATTCAATATGATGATTCCAACCATGGGGGATGATTCACCGTTTTTGGAGTAAAAAGGTAAAAAGATAATAATAAATAATAAATAATAAATTACTATTTCAACTCATATTTTCAACTTATATCCATACGATTTTACTCAAAGTTCGAGAAGGAGAACTCATTAGATGCATAATTTAGCTTTTCATCCAATGAGTACCCATGTTATATACTTTCAATCGACCCTACTACATGAAAAATGTGAAATACATGAAAAATTGTGGTTGCAATCATGTGTTTTCATGTATTTCACAGTTTTCATGTAGTAGGGTTGATCGAAAGTATGCAACATAGCTACTCCTCGGATGAAAAAATAAATTATGCATCCAACAAGTGCTCCCATTCAAAATTTGAGTAAAATCATCAAGACATAAGTTGAAAAATTAGTTTCTTCTCTTTTCCCTCATAAACATGATGAGGTATTCTAATCTTATTTTATTATTTCCACTATTATCTTATAATATTCTTTAGTATTCCCATTTTAGACCTCAAAATTTCTCTAATGATGCCTTTTCTAGTTATAAACATATTCACATGAAGAAAGTGGACAAGTAAAAAATTACTTTTACAACTCGTTGGGGCTCTTTTTCTTATGAATGAATTCCTTTTGGCTTGATTAATGCAGGTAATAATTTTTGGAGGGTTATGCAAGTAGCCTTTGATGACATCATTGGGAAGATCATTCATATCTACCTCAATGGTATGACAGTATATTCAAGGTGCCATAGTGATTATTTTGAACATCTAAGGCTAGTTATTATTGAATGTAGAAGATTTGGTATACCATTTAATCCATAGAAATTTGTATTTAGAGTCACTATTGGAAAGATTATAGCACATTTTCTATCTGAATCTGGTATTAGCATTGATCCAGATAGGTTCAAAGTAGTTAAGAATCTCCACCTGTAATTCAATAAAACAAAATCCAATATTTTATGGGAAAAGTAAATGTTCTCCACATATTTATTAATGATTTTCCTAAAATTACAAAGCCTATTAGTAATTTGTTAAAGCAAGATCATATTTTCAAGTGGGACGATACTAAACAAGTAGCTTTCCTTGCCATAAAGGAATCTATCACCTTTTCATCAGTACTAGTGAAACTAGACTTCACTAAAGAGTTCTCTATCTACTCTAATGCCACAGAGGAAGCCATTTCTGGTATCCTCATACAAAAGAATAATCAAGGAACTAAAAAACCAATTTCTTTCAAGATCTAAATCCTTTTGGATGGAAAATTCAAATACTCTTTTATAAAAAACATGAATATTCTCTTCTTAAATAAATTGAAAAATTTCAGCACTATATTCTAGGCAAGCATATAGAGAAAATAACCCCATTACCTACTATCAAATTTATGCTTTCACAGACTTACCTTTCTTGAAAACTAGCTCATTGGCTTACCCAAATTGAAGAGCCAGATCTATCAATAATTACTATGAAGACAATAAAGAGACATGACTTATCACTTCACATGGCTCAGTACCTTGAACCAAGTGAACTTGATAATGTCGATGAATCCTTGTCTTCTTTGTTTCTAATTAATGAACAACACATGGATGTTGTTGATCGCCCTTGGTACAAGGACATCATTTATTATTTTTAAAATCAAAAGTTTCTTGACCACCTTTATAAGACTCAACACAAAAGGTTGCAATCAGAATCCTCCAAATATTTAATCCTTAATAATATGTCTTTTTCAAGGTATTTTAATGGATTATTATTATTATTATGTGTTGATGATGAATATGTTGATGAAATTTTAGCAATGTCTCGATGATCCACTCATGGAGGAATGCATCTCGATGGCCATTTTGGAGTTGAATCCACTGCAAATAAAATCTTGAGATATGGATTTTGTTGGCCTACAATCTTTTCAGATTCATATAGATATGTGCAGAGTTGTAGGGAATGTCAGTGAGTTGTGAGTAAGGAAATGTTTCATTCTATGCCTTTGAACCTATCATTCTTGATTTCCCATTCTCCTAGTGGGGTATTGAATTTATTAGTCCAATCAATCCACCCTCATCTTAAGGAAATATATTTGTTATCACTGCCACTGACTACCTCCGAAAGTGGATGGAGGTTGTTCCATTAAATAATGTTCAATATGAGCAAGCCATTGAATTTCTAGCAAAAAATATTCTCTCAAATTTTGGTATCCCTTTATATCTAATCGCTCACAAAGGTCAAACATTTATTTTTCCATGAGTTAATGAATTTTGTGACAAATACAGGATCAAACATTCTAATAATTCCACCTATTACCCTCACAGTAATAGGCAAGTAGGATCTACAAATAAAAAGTTGCTTTGAATCTTGAAGAAAATCATAAATTAAAATCCTTGCAACTAGAAAAAATTATTAAAATATGCTTTATGGGCTGATCACACAATTGTAAAAACTAGTAAAAGTGCTTCCCCTTTGTAGTTGGTCAATGGGAAAGTAGAGGTTATGTTTGTTGAACTTTAATTCACTTCTTTGTGCCTCACAATTCAAAATGAATAGTTTAATTCTACTAATATCCCACAACAAGTCTTATCTCTATTATCACTTGAAGAACATTGAAATCATTCTCTTGACAATATTAAATGAAGGATGCAAACAATGAAGAATTAATTTGACAAAAAATGTAAAAGTGTCAATTTTACTGTCGATCGAAAATCAATTTTAAGGGATTCTACACACGCAAAAAAAGGAAAGCATCACAAGTTTTAAAAATTTTGGATTGGCCCCTTTAAAATTTTTGCTATGATTAGGCCTAATTATTATCTCTTAAAATATGAAATGATCCTATAATGCCCTACACTATGAATGGCTCTCATCTTCAGCCATATGTAGAATTAGAGCAAGGATAAATCATAAAAATAAAACTCCCCTGCTTGTAAATTTCTTTTTTAGTTTTCCCTCATCTTACTTTTTTCCCTTTATTTTATTACACTCACTTTACAGTTCATTTTATTTTTCTATAGTCATTTTGCTAACTTTTCTCCTATTTTCTTTGTAGATTTCTGTCTTTTTGTTTATTTCAGAGCATTCATTTGTTCATATCTTTAGTCTTTTTTTTTTGGTAGGTAAGCACCCACGGGGGATTTGAACCAGTGACCTATCGCAAGGAGTGCCTTAACAGTGCACCCATTCATCGTCAATCGAAAGCCTCGTGGGCTTTTCATATATTTAGTCTTGATAAGGCTGACACATAATTATTTTTTGAGTACTATGGTGCAGTTAAATTCTTAGTGCAGACACAAACAATTCTTCTAGCCCGAGAGAGCGGGTTTAGCCATAAACAAACAATCTATGAAAGATCTCCTTAAGCTAGGATCAATTAATAGGGCCTACCTCTTAGAATGATATTCCGCTTGGTGATAATCATGCTTCCTTACTCTCACTATCTTTCGTTCCCTTCCTTCGAATACCGGAAACAAGAAAACAACAACAACAACAAACATGATAGCATACAATATTGTATTCAGCCTACTTAATAGGTCAAGGAACATTAAACCATGATTATGTAAAATAACCCTTCATGTAGGAAATAAATCAATAGTTGTATTCATATAAATCAGAAACAGATTACAACCAATGCCTTGACGTTGTTGGTTTCCTCCGACATATCTGGGTTCCCACACTTCTGCTAGCATCTCATGGATAGCCCCAATAATGGAAGTTTTAAAGCCTCTTCCCTCTAGTCTCAAACCAAACTAAAACACACTATTCTCCCTCAAACATACACTAGAAAGCTACAAGCTATAGATGTCTTTCTGACCATTCAAATTCACAGAAAAACTAGTTTAGCTTGGGAAAAGAGAGGTTTATATAGCTTGGATGGATGATAAATGGTTCCTCTCATCATGGGAGAAGGTCTTATCTCTTGAGTTTGTTCCATCCTAGTAGGGGAAAGGATCCCATACTGACATCCTTGACTCCATCTAGCCCAACCATCTACCAGACTTCTGTTACGAAGCTTCTAGAGCTAGAAGCATCGAATCCATATTTAAAAAACTTGCCAAAAGAGGATCAACTGAATGCAAAAGGGCTTAGTCACTCTGTACAGTGCTAGGGATAGTTTTAATCTCTGTAAATTGGCATGAGGAGGAAACTGGTCAATAGCGCTAGTCTTGTAAACTGGGATAAAGTAAGATTCTTGGGAAATGATGTAAAGGGGAATTATTCTGCTCATGAAGAGGGACATGTTGCGAGTTTCTTCATAATGGAAAAACATGTCAGGTTCACTATAGTGGTCCTTTAGGATCATGGACAAGGATGACAGGGACAGTGAAAAAATGTTGTGTAGCAGATGCCCCCTAAAGTGTGAAGGTCAAACTAGAGTGAGGGGTGAAATGCTTTCCAAGTGGATGCGGGGAACTAGAGTCCATCATCAGAAAACCTATAAGCAAGCATAGATACATACACATCACTGAAAACTTTGACAAATGATACATGAATTGTGGTATGGACACTGCCATCGAGAGAATGATTATATAAATGGATCCAAGGCATGGGCATAGCCATCCAATAGAGAGGATCATAACAAAATCAAGGTATGGTCACAGCCATCCAATAATGAGAAGGATCACATATAACAACTCATGGTATGGTCGTAGCCATCCATCTGAAAGAGACATGTATATCAACATGATCATGTCACATCGCCTTGCAACGTAGACTGGTGTAATCTAAGCCCAAGGTCTTTCACTCCAAACGACCTGATCAAAGTACAAATCATAACATGTGGATGAATGTGTTGAATTCGAACATGCTAGAAATTCACTTGACTATCAGTCAATGATGTGAATCGTTAACAAGCGTGAGAGAAGCCACCAATAATGACAATGGATCTGAAGGTACTAGCAACTCATCTCATGTAATGTGAATAAAGAGACTAAAGTTGAACACCCGTGAAATCACATGATTGAAAGCCAATTGTGTGAACTTGTCGTTGAGTGCGAAGAACTTTCCATTAGGGCATGCAAGCTCTAAGGTATTGGAAGGGAGTCTCTCGGCCAGCTTCCTAGATAATGAGATGAAGTCGAAAAGAAGTGATCATGTCAAAGGAGGGCCATGATGTATCCCACACTATAGACATGAGACAATGGGATGCAAATGATTTCAGATGATATAGAGAATCAGGGGTAAGTGTAACTACAGAAGGACTATCTCTTGAACATATCGGTGACACAACTCCGAAGTTTGGCAGTTTCTGGATCCATAGGATCAGTGGTCATCATGACATGGTAGAGATCAAATGGAAGGAAAAAATGAACGGCCCAACCCAGGAAGGTCAATGATGAAAAGGAGGATATCCCAACCCGACATGAAGCAGAAAGTGTCATGTTCAAGAGAGAGCTACCGACACGACTGATAGAATTTCCCATTTTCCCCCACCATTTCTAGTAGGCACCCCAATTATTTTGTGTCGTAAGCTTGAAGGGGATAGCATGTGCTTGCATTGTAAGTTCATCCCTCGGACGAATATGACCTAGTAAGTTTAATGAGCTGTAGGAAGGAGAAGGTCATGTCCGTCATAGTGACGAATCCAATGTCATTTAATATTTTAACGAGTCCGAAAAAGGTGTAACTCGGTATCTTTTTCATGTTTAGGGAGTTTGAAAAAGACACAAAAAATAAAACTCCACATGGTCTCTTTGCATACATTTGTGTCTCTCGAGCCCAAAAAGGTAGAAAATGATACTTGAGAGAATCACTTGACCATTTCAGTCAAGGAGTACCTAATTGGTAAATAGTTTATCCTATCTTGAAAAAGGGGTAAACGTATACTAGGTAAACAATGTTTTACATCCTTTAACGAGTTCAAAATGACAAGAGCTTGGCAATCTTTTCATGTTTTAAGAGTTGGAAAAGAGTTGAAAGCAGACACCTGATTTTTATTCTCTTTAACGAGTCAAAAAAGGGAAAAAATACTTGGCAATTTTTTCATCTTTTACCAGTCAGAAAAGAGATTAAAGGTGACTCATCGTGGAGGAATGAGTGGTATAAAGGGTAGCAACTAGTTTCGGCAATGGAGGAATTGCTCACAACATGTATTGGTCAAGAGGCTGGCTAATAAAACCATTCATTTTTGGGGTTCCTCAAGAAAGGAAAAAACAACCAAGTGAAAGCATATGATCGGTGAAAGAGATGGTGGTGATGGAATAAAACAACCAAGGCTCATCTAGCAAAAATGAGCGGATTAAAATGGAAATCACGAGATGTAAATCGGGCATGGGTTCATTTTTACACATGCTTGAACCATGGAGAACTCTGCTTGGATTTAGTTTCATGTTTACACAAGCTTCAAATGAAAAATTATGCTTGAGATAAGCTTGCATGCTGCCGGCATAATGACTCAATTCGAGGTACATGCCCCCCAAGCTTCATTTCATTCAACTAGGTGAATGGAATAAAGGTTCGCTTTCGAGATCCAGGAAAGACTCGACTGGGATTTTATGAGATCTTAATCACTGACTCGATTTGGAAAATGGAGGTGCTTCATTTTTTAATGAGGTTGACACATTAAAAGAACTATCCTCGAGACTCTTGTTTCATTTTTTAACAAGGTTGTCACAAGACAAGGAACCATCCTCATGACTCATTGTTTCATTTTTTAACGAGGTCAACACAAGGCCAGGAACTATCCTCATGACTTCTGTTCATGACCCATAAGAGAACATGGCTCCCAAGAGGTCTTCAATAGATGGAAGAACCATGCTTTAGGAGGAATACATGTCATTTGGTACCAAAGACATATCGGATTCCAATGCCCCCAGTACATAATGTACAATACCATCTCTATGATTATCAATAGATGTGGAGACGGAACGGGTTTCCACATAATTGACCTATGATGGGGAAGGTACTGCTTGCAAAAAAGAGCCGATAGGGGACGATGGTTTCAAAGGAGGAGCCTCGTGACCCATGAAGGACAATTGATTAATGGTCACAATTCTCCCTTCGTGCAGAAAACAAACCACATGGAAAAGTGAAGAAACAAGAGCTCCCATGACATAAACATAATCGCATCTAAGGAGAAGATTGAAATCTAAGGGACCTTGGACTACCATCATGTCTATAGAGACAGTCTTCCCTCCCAAAGCAATAGGGAACTTTAGAAGGACCCCCAAGGGTTGACTAGTTACTCTGTTGAAAGCCAACAGATTCTGAGTGACAGGCACAAGTTGTGGGGAGCCCAAAGCTTGCCAGGTAGTAGAAGACATGATGCTAACAAATGTGCCTTCATCTAATAGAGTGCCATGTACTACCATATTATAGGCTTGTACTATGATCTGGAAAGTCACATAAGATGGGAGGTGGAAAGCAGTCAATTGACTCCAATCAAAACAGACGACAAAACTACTTGGTGGGGGTATCATATGATTTACCACATGATCCACATGAATAAGAGAAGGACTCTCCTAAACAACTGGGATGGGAGGGTCACTCTTTGTTTCATGAGAATCTAAGGAGATGATAAGAACATGAGAAGTATGATCACCACTATCTTCTGGAACAGAGTGAGCAACTAGTGGCAGAACCAAGTTGACACTCTTTTCGACCAATGATTGGTCAAAAACATACACAAGAGAGTCTCGTTTAGGAAGAGAAGGACGGGAAAGATATGAAACCAAGTCATTTTGTTTACCAACTGGGAGAGGGTCAGAAGAAAGCCTCTGATAACCAACAGGAAGTTGGGGTTGAGGAGCTACATGTTTTCCAAAACTTGGGAAGCTTCATCCATAAGAGGACAAAGGTGAAGAGGATGCTTCCCTTCACATAACATACAAGGGAATCTAATCTTTCCCTTCTTCTTACCATCATTAGCTGAAGGTGTAGCATCAACATGATCACTAGAGGTCGATGGGGATGGTTGATTCAGGTCTTGAGACCATACCTCTAGGACTCTGGGAATGCCAGGACATTCTCGAAGGAGATGGTCACCCTTACACAACTTCCAAGGGAATTTTACCTTCCGTGGTGGGTCGGAAGGTTTGTCTACAGGAGGTGCATTTGGAGTAACAACCACATGGTTGGTCTCTCACTTATCAGACTTCTTCTTCTTCATCTTCTTCTTCTTCTTCTTAGCCTCCTTGTTACTATATTTCAAAATTTCACCAGGTGAAGTAGAAGAGGAAGATGAAGAAATAGCGCAAGAAGGTGAGAGGTCAATGTTAGAATCAAGGTGATCTGGTTTAGATGAAGGAGATGGTTGGACAGGAGTTGGGACACTCGAGATCACCGAGGTCAAAAATAACCAGATAGGTAAACCAATGGTTAACCCAGGGAGGGACAATGTTGCCATATAAGGAGCACCAGCATTTCCAAAATAAGGAAAAGGACCAGGATTCCCATTCGAGGGGAATCCTTGACTGGTAGACTCTGGAAATGTTTCCATTGGAAATGACTCGAAAGAATCACAAAGGAAGATAACTTTAACTAGGAATTTTTCATGGGTAGTTAATTTTAAGACACTCAAACAAAACTTTTCCTTTTCATATTTTAGGAGTCGAGAAAAGGGCGAAAGGTGACTCTAGTCACTTTCAAAGTTAACAAGCTCAAAAGGACAAGTGCTCGATTATGTTTTAAATTTAAAGAGTCAAAAAGACGAAAATGAGTACTTTGGATAATGTAGGCAAAAGGATTACCAGGTAACTGTGAACTGCAAAATACCTCCCGATGAACTGAGAAGTACATGCAAGCAATTTCCCTGAATGTTGTGTTCGGTGTATCATGTTTACAAGGTGGAAGACTCAGCTTCCTATGGATAAAGGATTGTAGACCTAGTGGGGTCTCCCTTTATATACACGATGATATGAGGAGCACAAGTCTGTACTAGCATTGTCTAGTGCCGAAGTGAAAGACAGTTGCTCAGTTTTAAGATGCCGGAACACGTCTCTAGCCTAGACCTCTAAATGTAAGCATTAAGTTTCAATTCTTCCTTAGGTTAAGTTGATAAATGTTAATGGTTCATCTTGAATTAGGTTTCAATTATAAGGCCCTACCACTATCATCTGAAAAAACTCCTACATGAATCTATATGAGAAAAGAGACCTTTGTCTTCGATGAAAGTTAACACTAATTGAGAAATAGGGAACACAAAATCAATGCAACAATCAAAGAATGAAATATTTCTCTAATAAATCTCCTAAATGCACTAAATCTTCCTGTCAAATGCACTTCAATTAGTCCTTCTAATAGTAAAGAGAATTCATTTCTTTTTGAATACAAATGATGATGTAACTCTAGTCTTCAATGATGCTAGCTAATGTAACATATTGATTCAACAATCTAGGATTATGTATTTTTCAATGGAATGATAACATGAATATTTCACAAACACTTCAATGAAATTTCTTCAAAAAAATCAACCTCAAGTGAATGGAAAGCACAAAAGAGAATTCCTTCCAAACTAATGATGCAAAGACTCAAGCAAAAATAAGATGAACAATGTGATCTATGCCTGAAAAGAGACGCTTAATCAACAAATGAAGATTTTAAAACTTGTCAAATGGAAATCAAAGCAACAAAAGGACTAAAAAATGAAATGCAAGGAGAAACTTAACCAACAACTTGACTTGCTAAAAACACAAACGGCTGAATGGATGTCAACCTAGATGCTCTAGGGCCACAAACCATCCAAAGAGTCAAAAAATCAAGTAAAGGAAGGCAAACCAAACAAGCACACAAATGAATCCAATGAAGCTTTCTAGTTAGGGAGAACACAGGAAAAACAAGCTAAGAGGCAGGAATTAAGAGGGCAAGACACATTGGTTATGATCTAGGAGAAACCCTGATCTTCACCTATAGGAATCAGCGTGACTGCCTAACTAACAACAAGCATTGATCGGCACGACCAGCGCAACTGGACAAACTATAAATAGCGCTGATATACCTAATCGGCATGACCGTTTGGCCAAAAAGAGCATTGATCAAGGATTTCAAGAAAAAAATATAAAATTTCAAAGGCCAAAACTAGACCTTCCACCATAAATTTTAGACTCAGAGTAGTAAACCAGGCAAGGCAGAGAAAACTAAAGGGAAATGGTGATACTATAAAAGTTCAAACAAAACCATAAAATGAAAATCAATCGAACAGAAGGATTAGCTCCCCAGTGGAGTTGCCAATTTGTGTTGCAGGTAAATTCTCAGTGTGGACACAAACAATTCCTCTAGCTTGAGAGAACGGGTCTAGCCACAAACAAACAATCTATGGAAAATCTCCTTAAGCTAGAATCGACTAAGAGGGCCTACCTCTTAGAATGTTATTTCGCTTGGTGATGATCCTGCTTCCTTACTCTAGCTATCTTTTGCTTACTTCCTTCAAACACCTGAAACAAGTAAAAAAACAACAACAAACAACGTGATAACATACAATATTGTATTCAGCCTACTTAATAGGTCAAGGAACATTAAGCCATAAATATGTAAAATAAAACTTCCTATAGGAAATCAATCAATAGTTGTATTCATATAAATCATAAAGAGATTATAACCAATGCCTTGATGTTGTTGGTCTCCTCTCACATATCTGGGTTCCCACACTTCTTCTAGCATCTTATGGATAGCCCCAAAAATGGAAGTTTGAAGGCCTCTTCCCTCTAGTTTCAAACCAAACCAAAACACACTACACTCCCTCAAACATACACTAGAAATCTACAAGCTATAGATGTCTTATTGATCATTCAAACTCACTCCAAAACTAGTTTAGCTTGGGAAAAGAGAGGTTTATATAGCTTCAATGGATGGGAGATGGTTCCTCTCATCATGGGAGAAGGTCTTATCTCTTGAGTTTGTTCCATCCTAATAGGGGAAAGGAACCTAAGCAGACTTCCTTGGCTCCATCTAGCCCAACCATCTACCAAACTTCCGTTACGAAGCTTCTATAGCTAGAAGCTTTGATCCAGACTTAAACAGGTACGCAAAAAATTATAGAGATAATCATAAACACAGATATGCAGTGGAAATAATACTTCATTTCATTGATGTAAAATACTGAAATATGCTTACAAACAGTAATGGAAATAAACTAGCTAGGGCGATGGTAGCTTATCTCTGAGAAGAGATGTGGTGGTTACATGCCTCTGAACTGTGTTACAATGAGGCTCGAAGGCCTATTTATTGTTGAGAAACAATGGAAAACCCTTAACATTCCAAAACCTAACCCTAGAAGATGAAACACCAAACTATGGGCCCCGTTTGGGTAAATCGGTACACCAACTTCCCGGGGTCGTAACTTTGGCATACGATCTCTGTTTGACGTGTACAATAGCTCGTTAGAAAGATCTATCCGAGCACTACCACTTTGGGAGGCAACATTGGTCCATGAACCATGGACCAATGTTGCCCTAGATTTCCCAAAAAACGTCGTTTAGGGCCTCAAAATGACTCCGGAAGTTCAGGACCCGAAAAACTGCTAAAAATAGTAAGTTGTGCTACAATTAAGGAAACTGAAAATGTTGAGAGAAACAATGGTGGGGGTCCCAGTGGACTTGGCAGGTGGCCACCAATATCCACCTGGATCATTCCTCCCCCCTTAGGAAGCAATGGTTCCCATTGCGTTGAGTTCCTCCATGAGATGAGGAAACTTTTGCTGAACTTGTTCCTTGGTGAGCCACTTGCCCTGGTCAAGGAGTTGGCCTGCTTTGACAACTTGATACAGTTGGATATTCTGTTGGCGAGTGTTCTTGATCTGTGTGTCCATGATTCGATCAGTTGCAGCTTGTTCCATGCAATCTGGATTTAATTCTGTGGGTGTGAGCTGTTCTGCAATGTCGGATGTGTCTAGCAATGGTGGAAAGTATGGCCGAAGGCGGTCCACATTGAACACCGGGTGCATGCCAAGGAATGGGGGAATGCTGAGCTCAAATGCATTGTCTCCCACAACCTTAGTAATGGTGTAAGGACCATATCGGAGTGGTCTCAGTTTCTGATAGGCTCCAGTAAGGCGTTCCTTTTGCAAATGCAACCAGACTTTGTCGCCCACCTGAAACTTGTGTGGCACCCGATGTTGATCATGTCGCTGCTTGTACTTGGCATTTGATTTCTACAGAATGTCATGAACCTATTGGCGAATATGTTGGATGTGCTCAATGAAGCTAGTGGCCTTATCTGTTTCAGACTGGCCATGAGCTGAATTTATGTGAGTAGCTACAAGTGGCATGGCCACATCAATGGGGCATAGTGGCTAGAATCCCAAACCCACCTGAAAAGGGCTATGGCCAGTGGAGCTGTGAAGATCTCGGTTGTAGTTGTGCTGAACATAGGGGAGGCTCTCGTCCCATGTGCGTGGATGCTTTGAGTTATACATGCGCATAATGTGCACAATCATCCTATTGACAACCTCTGTCTGGCCATCAGTTTGAGGATGGAAGGCTGTGGACTTCGTGAGTTTGGTGTCCAGCATTGACCAGAGACTGGACCAAAATGTGCTGAGGAACCGACTGTCCCGATCTGAGATGATAGATTGTGGGATCCCAAAGTGCACCCACACTCGTTCAAAGAAGATTTTATCAATGGCTTCTACTGTGATACTCTTCTTGCAGGCCGCCATAATGGCCATCTTCGAGAACCTGTCGACGACCACAAAAACACAGTCATTTCCATGCTTAGTGGAAGGAAGGCCTAACATGTAATCCATGGAGATGGATTCCCAAGGTCGACTAGGGGTAGGCAACGGGGTATAGAGGTCGTGCTTCTTGATGGTCGATTTGGCAATGGCACAGGTAATACATGATCTGATATACTTCCCAACATCCTGTCGAAGATTCGGCCAATAGAAATAATTTTGCAGTACTGCCACTGTTTTCTCAACCCCGAAATGCCCAGCAGCCCGACTGTAGTGTGCTTCCCAAATCATCTTGGCACACTCGCTTAAAGGAACACAAAGGTGATCTAGGTGGCATAACAGGGCATCCCAAAGGTGAAAATCTAGAGCATGCCGACCCTCCAAGAGTGTCTGGTATGTGTGGCCAAACTCTGGGCCGCTTTTGTAGAGAAGTGGCCAATTAGAAGTCTCATGCGCACAAGAGTTGAGCATGGTGGTTAACGCCATGATCGATGGTCGACTGAGGAAATCTGCAACATTATTGGTGCTGCCCTTCTTATACTTGATATTCAAGTGGAACTGTTGCAGGTATGTAGACCAATTCTGATGGCGATCATTCTGCAATTTCCCTTGGGTTTGTATGAACTGCAGGGGTCGGTGGTCTGTGTGGATGATCATTTCCTTCCCCAAAATGTAATGCTTCCATTGTCGGCAAGCCTGCACAATGGAATACATCTCTTTATCATAAGTGGGGTACTTCCGGACTGTGTCTGAAAGTGTTTCACTGTGATATGCCACTGGATGTCCATGTTGAGTAAGGACTGCCCCAATCGCATAGTCAGAGGCATCTGCCTCGACCTCAAATGGTTGTTGTAAATCTGGTAACGCGAGCACTGGTGCCGTGCAGAGGTGATCCTTCAACTCTATGAATGCCTTCTGTTGAGATTCAGACCAAAAGAATTTTTCTTTCACTCCTCCCTTGGTGACTTGACTCAAGGGCCAAGTAACATGAGAAAACCCCAACACGAACCTACGGTAGAAGTTGCCAAGACCTAGAAAGTTGCGGAGCTCTGTTAGAGTGGTTGGAGATGGCCAATCCCGAATGACTTGGATCTTGGCTGGATCCACATGCACCCCCTGTTCATCAATGATGTATCCCAGATACTGAACTTGGGTCATGCCAAAAATGCATTTCTCCAAATTGGCACATAGCTTGTGTTGTCGCAGTGTTTGGAGAACCTGTCGGATGTGGTGGAGGTGCTCTTCCCAACTCTGGCTGAAGATCAGAATGTCATCCAAGTATACTACTACAAATGAGTTGGTGAATGGCCGCAAGATGTCATCCATTAGCCTCATGAAGGTTGCAGGAGCATTCGTCAATCCGAAAGGCATAACCAACCATTCGAAAAGGCCCTCCTTGGATTTGAAGGCAGTCTTCCACACATCAGAGGGTTCGATTGGTACCCGGTGATATCCTGACTTCAGATCGATCTTGCTGAAATATTTTGCCCCTTTAGTTGGTCCAGGAGGCCATCAATCCATGGGATCGGGTACCTATGATGGACAGTGATCTTTTGCAGTACCCGATAGTCAATACAGAGTCTCCATGTCCCATCCTTCTTCTATACCAACACGATAGGGCTCCCACAAGGCGATGAACTCGGACGGATGTGACCTTTCTGTAGGAGCTCCTGAATTTGCCTCTTGATTTCATCGTTCTCCAGAACAGAGCGTAGATAAATTGGTCCATTGGGTAGCGGTGCACCTGGGGTAAGATCGATGGATTGCTTGACCTGACAGTGTAGAGGAACCCCTGCGGGGGAGGTGAATATGTCCTCGTACTCCTCCACGACCTTGTCCATCTGTAGTTGTCATGCGGAGGGGCCCTGTCTGGAGGCCGCGGCCACCGTCTTCTTCTTTCCTTAAGGGCGTATCATTAGGAAAACAAATTTCCTGGTTTTGGAAATGAGCTTACTGCATTTTTTTGCAGTAATCAAAGAGATGGTGGTAGGTGGTGCTACCTCTAGTATCCTGTACAACTTATTTCCCAATGTAATAATAACAGCACGGGGCCTTGATTCATACATAGCATGTCGCTTCCACAAGTATGGTTGTCCTAATAATACATCACAAACTTCAAGTGGAGCAATGTCACACAATACCTCATCCGTGAAGGGCTTGATGTTGTATGGAAGGCGACACTGCTGGCTCACGCGAAGATCCTGTCCTTGGTGAAGCCACCCAATGGTGTACGGTTGTGGATGTGCTGTGGTCAGTAAGCCCAACCGCTTCACGACCTCTGCCGAAATGAGGTTCTTTTGGCTCCCGCTATCAACAATGAACTGTAGCACGGAGCCCTTTACCCACATCTAGGAGTGGAAGAGATGCTCCTCCTCCTCTGGATCTTCGGGCTCATTTTTCTGGATCTTGGCAGTAGCAACAGTGGCGTTGGGATCTGCATCAATGATCTGCTTCCCTTTGTCATTCCCCTTGTCGGGTTCTGACTCAGAGTCGGAACATGCATCTGATTCTGAAACCTTTAGCTCAGCCACGAGTGACTGCTTGGCCCGACACTCACTTGTGTTGTGAGTGGAGCTCTTATGGAACTCACACTATTTTCCAGTGTCCTTTTTCGGCTTCGCGGTGTTGTTCTTTGCTTGCAGCTTCGGCGGGTTGTCTTGGGCTGCCCCACCTTGGCTTTGTCCTTTGTGCTATGGTTTAGGGGCACCTTTCCCCTACTTTGGATTCGCAGATCCAAAGTCTTGCTTCTTTTGTTTAAACTTCTACTCGACCTTAATGGCATATCTGTATGCTGTGCCGAGCGAGGAGATGTTCAGGAATTGTATTTCTTCCTGGATGTACTTATGCAGGTAGCCGCGGTATTTGAGTATCAAATGTTGCTCCGAATCCTTGATACCCAACTTTGTGTGAAGGTTATGGAAAAGATTGGTGAACTCCTGCACGTCTTGGTCCCTTCCCTGCCGCAACGTGGTCCACTTTATGTATTCATCCTCATAGCTTCCGACAGGGTAGTACTGCTCCTTAATGGCATCCCGGAATGAATTCTAGGTGGGTGCGGCTGAAAATAGTGAGCCAGTACTTTCATCCTTCTGCTCGCAGTAGGTTTCCCACCAGTCCTTGATGTGGGGGGCTGCTTTGAGAAGAGCGAAAACAATCTTTTCCCGACTCGAAAATTCATGAACAAAAAGATAACCCTCTAGCAGATTTAACCATTTATCTACGGCATCTGTGTCTATCTGACCCTCGAATATGGGGATTTCAAAATTAACTTGTACCTTAAAGGGCATGGCGTTTCTAGAGTAGCTGCTGGAAGCCGATGCGTCGATTTTGGGTAGCCGCTGAACGATGTGGGCAAAGCTGTCCATCATCGCGTTCTGTTGTCGCTCGAGGGATTCTTCGAGCAAGATTTTGATAGGATCTCCTGCCCCCTCGTCTTTCTTCTCATCCGCCATGGGAGGCCGTCGGGATTTGCGAGGCTGGTCTTGCAAAGGTTCGACCAGTTCAAGCCCTAAATCCTTATATCCCGACCTTGTTGGGGACATGCAAAGAAAAATAGAGAAAAAGCAAACCGCTCTGATACCACTGATATGGAATTAAACAGGAACGCAACAAATTATAGAGATAACCATAAACACAGATATGCAAGAGAAATAATACTTCATTTCATTGATGTAAAATACTGAAATATGCTTACAAACTGTAATGGAAATAAACTAGCTAGGGCGATGGTAGCTTATCTCTGAGAAGAGATGTGGTGGCTACATGCCTCTGAACTGTGTTACAATGAGGCTCGAAGGCCTATTTATTGTTGAGAAATAATGGAAAACCCTTAACATTCCAAAACCTAACCCTAGAAGATGAAACGCCAAACTGTGGGCCCCGTTTGGGTAAATTATTACACCAACTTCCCGGAGTCGTAACTTTGGCATATGATCTCTGTTTGACGCGTACAATAGCTCGTTAGAAAGACCTATCTGAGCACTACCACTTTGGGAGGCAACATGGGTCCATGGACCCATGTTGCCCCAGATTTCCCAAAAAACATCGTTTAGGGCCTCAAAACGGCTCTGGAAGTTCAGGACCCGAAAAACTGCTAAAAATAGTAAGTTGTGCTACAATTAAGGAAACTGAAAATGCTGAGAGAAACAATGGTGGGGGTCTAGGTGGACTTGTCAAGTGGCCACCAATATCCACCTGGATCAAGCTTTGACACCATATTTAAAAAACTTGCCAAAAGAGGATCAACGTGATTGGAAAAGGGCTTAGTCACTGCTTACATTGCCAAGGCTAGTTTTAATCTCTGCAAATCGAAGTGAGGAGGAAACTGGTCAGTAGAGCCGGTCTTGTAAACTGGGATAACAGAGATATTCTTGCGAAATTATGTAAAGGGAATTATTATTCTCATGAAGAGGGACATACTGGGAGTTTCTTCATGATGGGAAAACATGTTGGGTTCATTGCAGAGGTCCTCCGGGATCATGGACAAGGAGGACAGGGACAGTGACAAAATGTTGTGTAACGAGTATAGTTGGAAAATATATTTAATGAGATAACAAAAATCCTTTCTAATACAATTTTTTTCAAGCTATATGTACCTAAAAATATTTATGTGTTGATAGCTTTGACCTGTGAGGAACACGATATTTATCACAGGAGACAAGAAACCTTCTTTTTGTCCAAGTCATGGATTTCAAAAAATTTATGAATAACCTTAATATTAACTACAAGAAACTACCCTAGGTCTTGCCTTCTTCATCCCACCTCTTTCATCCCTTGCTTCTTATCCTCCAATGACAACTAACATCTGACTCACTTAGAGTCAAAGCTACTAATTCAATAACAAATATTTCAGATTTTTGGGTTTCCATATGCAAACCACCCAGTAGAGTCACCAAAGTTGACACACATCACTATTAAAAATTTCACAAATAATTCAGATGTTCCCCTTATTCTAACTTCTCTCCTTAACAAATGAATTGAGTCACAAAAAAAAAAATTAGTAGATGAGACCCTACCTTGAGAGGATGGCATAAGGAACTACCACAACATGTGATGGTATTAATTTAGATATCCAAATGCACCACTTTTTCTTCGATACTTGGGTTTTGATTACATTTGGAATTAAAATGAAAATTTCTCTTATGAATATGACAAAAAAAAATTCTAGTGAAAATAAAATCTGAGCACATATTTGTATTACCAAGGTTTGACATGTGCTAAATATTGTCAAAGCACATGAAGAAATAAGGTTTAAAGTCTTTATTATTATGCATTGTACTCCTATAGTCTCAAACATCAAGGTTTGAGGCCCATTTTTACTATATATTTATAAGCACCCCCAATACAAGTTTAGATTTATGTTATGTTGTCTTAATTATCATTCCTATGGTTGAGACATAGTTTATTAATGTCATTGTTGAAGGGTTTGAACGATTGAAAAATATATTTCATAGCTTTATGGTCACGAGTTTATGTAATGCATGATTATCACTCTATTAAAATATGATAACATAATTCTATGTGTTGGGTTACAAATGCAAGACTCGAAGCATTGTTATATGACCATATCTTTGAACGACACTTATTTAAAAACTTGGCCATATGAAGTTCACGTTACATGTAAAAATGTCACGTTTGTATTGACAACGATGGTGCATGTCTAAAGATTGAATGATTGAAGAATAATTGTACTTAAAAGTAGCATGAAATATTATTAATTTGGGTTAATATTTGGTAGCCAAATCCAAGAGGATGTAGGTCTTCCTAGCAGGCCTCCTACAACTCAACTATTCCTCTTTTTTGCATGGAAGATATGGTATTGACTACTGCAGTGCCCATTCTGGACCCCATGGTTGTGGATGAGATTGCAGTGACATCTCAGTTCCCTCATATGTCGAGTATATCTTATGCTTCTCTATGGTTTTTTCAAATGTCTAAAATGATGACACAATTAATGTTAATAAAAAATGTGGACCTATCTCTGATATTCTGAGCCTGCCTCATCCTAATCCTACCTCATTTTACTCATACCATTTGTAATTTTTCTATCCCTCCTTGTGATCTACCATCCCCTATTATATCCCCATCACATTCCCATTCCAATTCTTTGGGAGATGAGTCCTCTTCATATAACATATGTCCTATATCAAATGGTTGTTTTCAAAAACCTATTGACCTTAGGTTGGGTCAAATCCAACCTGCATTATAGAGTATTGGGGGAGGGGGGGGATGCCACATTACCTTCTCTAAGGAGCTAGCTAAGGTGGATATGGTGGCAGGATGCAAAGCTTCAATCTTTGGGTTTCTTAGAGAAATTATAACCCCCTCCATTGTTCCATTATGAACATACTCTCTTTCAATTGTCGAGGTCTGGTGAGTCTCCCTAAAATACTTTCTTTGAAACAACTTATTGATTCTCAATCTCTGCAACTTATATTTCTTCATTAAACACTTGGTTTAGGAATCACTATTATATCGTGTTTAGGTAATTTGTTTTGGGGTTGGAATTTTCAATTTACTTATGTTATTGTTTGATCGAGGGGTCTAGTGGTGGGATGGCTTAGCCATGCCTTTAATCTTCTAAACTCATGGAGTACTACAACACGACTTGGGGTAGATTTTTTTTTTTGAATAATTGGCCCATTAGGTTTCACTGCTCAATGTTTATGGACCCTCTCTTAACAGTAATTCCTTCTGGGAGTCATTTTTCAACAACTCCAGTAAATTTTCCACAACTTGTTATTGGAGGTGATTTTAATATCTCTTTGGGTGCCACTAAATCATGGCGGGAAAGGGTTATCTCTGATCCCTTAATATATTTTTTCCATGAATCTCTGATATCGATTTCGTTGACTGGCTTAGCCCCTTTAGAAATAAGGCCTACTTGGAATAGCAAGCAGAATGGTTTGGCTCTTATTGCGAAAGGTATAGACTGATTTATCATCACATAAGTTCTTTTGGGTCCATTTCAAAATATAAAGAAGTGGATTGGATCTGGTGGTATTTAAGATCACTCTCCTACTTGTTTTGAAGTAAAAAGTGATTTCCTCAGTCTTTCTTCCTCTTTCAAATTAAATTCTTCATGGTTAAAGGATGTCTCCTTCCTTGATATGATCAAAGAGCACTAGGTTCTCTACTCTCCTCATGTTGGTATTTTTGTTTGGTAGAAGTTCATGAATAACCTCAAACACATCAGGAAAAAAACTAAAGAATGGGATTCTACTAAGAAGCATTTAGAAACCTTGGATCTCCAATTAATTGAGGAGAAAATAAGGACCATTGTCTCATCTAAGGATGCAGGATTTTCCTTCGATGCATCTAGGGAACCCCTTCTCTTATAACAAAAGAAGAATAAACTCATATTGGATCATAGAGAGGTTGAGTGGCATCTAAACAGTAGGGTTGTCTGACTTGAAGGTGGAGATAACAATACTAAGTTTTTTCATTTTTTTTGAAGGACGTAAAATGGTGAACATTGTCTGGTCTCTAAAATACTCTATTGGGAATGAAGTTTCCTCTTTTCTAGCTTTGACCACAATGGGTGTCAACCATTTCAAAAATTTGATTCATGCTGAGGAGGAGGTTATTGTTGCTGAGGTCATTCAAACTACTCACCCCTTTCCTTGTCTCCTATATGAGGATGAAAATTTGGATCTAATGGTAAAAGTATCTAAGGAAGAGCTCAAAGTTATCCTTCAAAATTTTCAAAAAGACAAAATACCATATTTGGATGTTTGGGGTGTCGAATGTTTTCTAGGAATTTATGAAATTTTGGGGAAATATTTGTTGGTTGTGGTGGAGGAATGAAGAAGCCTTCAACATATTCTTCTAGATTTAAATTCCACTTTTATTTCCCTGATCCCAAACATGGACAATCCCACTTACTTTTCCAATTATAGGTTAATATTTTTATGTAATGCAATTTACAAAGTGATCTCCAAAGTGATTTCTCTTCATATCAAACCTATTCCCTCGACCTCCATCTCATAGTAACCATTTGTATTCCTAGAGGAAAATCAAGTCCACGAATCCATTTGGGTGGCCCAAGAGATCCTTCACAGCCTTAATATCATCCATTTAAAGGGGGGATTTTTCAAGCTCAAATTGTCAAAGGCCTATGATAGGGCCGAATGGGTTTATTTATGCTTATTACAAACTCATGTGGGGTTTTGTGTAGATTTCATTAATTGTTTTATGAGTTGTATTAAAACTACCTATTTCATAGTGCTTATTAATGGGGCTACCTATCCTTTGTTTCATGCACAAACTTGCCTTCAACGAGGGTGCCCATTATCACCTCTACTTTTTCTTCTTATGGGAGAAGGTCTCAGTCAACTTCTAGAAGAGGAAAAAGAAAATGGACCTTTTTATGGATGTCTGATTTCTCATTCTTTGGAAATATCTCATCTTTTACTTGTGGATGCCATCCTAATATTCTGTAATGGTGACCCAGGTGAGGTGGGGATTTTGAAAAATATCATCAATCTCTTTGAGAATGCCTTTGGGATGTTAATAAATTACCAAATATCTTCTCTTCTTGTTGATAATTTGGACATTAACATTGTCAAATCTGTTAGGGTCATATAAACATAGTAATGAAGGTATGGTTATCTAGCCATTTATCCCATAGGGATACTGTAAAGTATTTTTCATTTTAAGATTGTCTAGTCTATAAAAAGAAAAACAGAAAAGAAAAAGAAAAATAGAAAATAAAAATAAAAATACAAAAGAAAAGAAAAAATACAAAAATACAAAAGAAAATAAGTAAAAAACTAAAGGGTAAAAGAAAAAATAAATAAAATGTAGTAAATCCCCAAATGGCATGCTAGTTCAAATGCCGCCAATAGTTAAAGTATATTAAATTTTGTTTTAAATCTTAAAATAAAGGTGGCTTGATGCTTTTTGTCTCTTTCTATAAACGGTTTTCACTTTTGAATTGTTGAGATCATCCTTGCCTGGATCAATGATGGGGAACGATGTTCGGACCCCCCCCCCCATCCTCGACCTTTTGGTACCTAACGAGAGATGGTAGGGGGGTGGGTCCAAAATTTGGTTTACAATAAAACCACTTGAAATAATATGATGCCTCCATATTTATTTATGGGGATCCCTTCCCTTCACCTCCTACCACTCCTACCCTCGCACCAAAAACCACCATTCGACACTCCTTTCGCCTGTTTCCTCCCACTCCATCCTCACCACTTTTCATCCACTGTTTCATCCACATCACCCATCCTCCACGTCATGTAATCGTTAGAATTCAAATCTCCTACTAGCAGTCATATAGTCGCTGACCATGAAATTTTCTCCAGCCAACATCTAAAACTTCATAAATACTATGCTCCAAAACGGTAAGAATCCCATTGATTTCCCTCAATTCCCATTATAAAATCCCATATAAACCAATATTATCCCCTTTTTCTTGATATTTTATCCACGTAGGTTCATATTGAAATATTTCCAAGACCGCTAGCACCCTCTGTAAAGTTTTCCCCTTCTACAACCAATCAAATTACAACTTGGTAACATTGTTTTTTCGAAATTCCGATTGAAATTAAAAATGTCTTCGCACAAATAAAAGGGAAATATGCCTTATGAGAATCCTATAGTACCTCTTCTCCATAATTTAGATAGGTCCTCTTTGATTAATACCTAGTACAAGATAGCAGAAACCCAATGCGAATTTGATTTATATGAGCATCAAAATTGGGAAATCATAAATTCTTGGATAACAATGATGATCTGAGTATCTGGGAATCTCTCTTGCCTAAGTTTATCTTTCTCCAGACTCATATTTTCCAAAAAATTTCTACCTAGTGTCATCTTAGGTACCTCCCCATCCAGAAAGCAGTAATTGCCCAAAACAATGAAGTCTTATTTTCAATTACCCCCGAAGGCATTTGTCAAGCTCTTGAGATAAATCCTCAGGCCTCGTTTCACCAATTTTCCACTGATGCACTCATGGAAATATACAAAAATATTACTTCCCCCAGTGAGCCCATATTTTTGAATGTTTTTTTCCCTAAAAGTTTGGAATTGCCTAGAACAAATCGCTCATACTCTTCTTCTATTTTCCTTGAGATGTCAAGACAAATCATTTCCATGGTTACTTTCCTATAAGGTTATCACTCAGACCAATGGGTAGATGAGGTAGTGTTATGATTTTTATCATTATTTTCATTCGGTCAAAATCCTTCATTTCTTTTCAATTACAATCAGTAATTATCAGATTTATACATGAGTCGTTTCCCAGGTTTAAAGTTGAAGGTGCATTCAAACATCAATCGGTCTTAATATATTCGATGCTATTCTATCAAGTAGACAGGTTCAAATTCTAGTTACAGAAGATGGATGACTAGGGAAGTCCATTATCAGTCATTCTCTAGACCTATTTAGTCAGTAGGAATTCAAAATATTATTCATTCAATGATTTTGTGGATCAATTTTTACATACATCCTTGTGTCTACTCAACAGTGATATTAACCAAGGATTTCTCTAGAGATCAAGAATTTTTTGAATATTTCAAAAGAGGATATATTTGGGGATTGGTATCTCTACCAAAAATATACAAAGATTCAGATCTATCGGTGTGAGATTCCTCCCAATAGATTACCATTTTTTGTACCAGTAAGGATTTTCAGTTTGGAATATAGTAGACAGATGTTAAACATCGATGAATTATATTTTGTATTAAATAAAAAGAAAACACAGTTTAAATTGAAGGCACATGTTGGGCCTTATATTATAAACACCAGAGCAGCAAAAAATCAAGTGGAGGAAATATTAAAGCAGATGAAATTTAAACTAAGCTTCACATGGTCTTATGATCGATTAGGGATAATTTCAAAGCTGAGAGTTGAGTAGATGACCACTCTATATACATATACACCTAGGCCAGAGATAAAGAAGTATGCTAATCAGAAGCAGTGGATAAATAACACTCTAGAGGAGGTTGAAGAGAAAATTGTCAGTCAATCATCTCTGCAAACTCCTATTCCGAAAGACAAAGAAATCAAGACACCAAGCGAAAGTATGTCTCCTACAGATTCCGAAGAACAAGTTGCAGAATTCCATGTCTTCAAGAGGAGAAAGAAGGATCAATAGACCAATACTAAGACTAATACAAAAAGTGGTCATAAGATAATAAGTATTCAAGAATAATCCTTAGAACAAACAAAATCACAGGAGAAAATACAATGGTTTTGACAAGCGTTCCCACCACTTCATTCCCATATGTTGAGGAGACAATTGAGTCACCTATCTCTTCTACATCTCAAATTCCAACACAACAGAATATTTTTTCCAGATAGAGGGAGATTAAGAATAGGAATGAAGCTTTGAAGGCTTCAACATATTCAGAATTTTGGAAATATACTGCTACCACTCAACATAGGTTTCTTTATGCATTTGACACAGAAAATGGGAAGTTTCAATTAGATTTCCTAGAACCTACAATTCCATCCCCCAAAAGTGCATAAGGTTACAAAGCTTCAATATTTTATGTTGATTCCAAAAATGTTCATGCAATCAATCAAACCGATTTGCATAAGCAAGCAGGTGAGATGATTTATTCAACATTGAACAGTTCAGCCATGGTTGCCTCATAGTTGCAAGCCTCTCTAAATAATATGCATTCACAATTGAAAATAGAATGAATGTCTTCTCTAACCAAAGACACTAGAATTAAAGCTTTATAATATTTAATAATCAAATTAGGATATGATCCTAACAATGTCAAGGCAACCAAGGAGATAATTAAAAAAATGGAGATATTCAAGCCCTTGGGAAACAACTTAAACTTCCAACCACATAACACCCTTAGGCCAAAGAAGTAACCAATCTGGAAATGGAGAAAGAAAATTTCTTCAAATTAATAGTGGAAAATAATGTTAAAATCCAAAATATGGAAAAGCACATGGAAGCATTATTGAAGGAAAAGGAATAATTGGAAAAAGTAGGTCCATCAGCAGTAGGTATATCAACACAGCAAGAAGTATAGAAAACAACACAAGCATCAACTTCATATTCTTCTAAGAAGCTAGTCCAAGCTTTAGGGAAATTAGCATTAACAAATAAGGAAAATGAGAATTTAATAACAACACTCACAAAGATGGAGGAAAACAAGATAAAAGAAGATAATGCATACTTTACAGAGGTGCAAAAGAAATTCAAAATTATGATAATCGGTCTCTAATAGCTTAGATATTGGCAGAGGCCAGAAGGATTATATGGCATAATCTAAATGAAAATATCATAGAATTATGGCCATCCATTCAAATCATATTTGAGTAGGGGGAGTTCTTTGAAAATGTCAAGGCAACAATTGATCAAACAAAGATTGAAATAGAGAACAGGCCAGCAGAAGCAAATATAATTATTAAATTGTTGAATTATAAAACTAAGGAAGAGATTGAAGAACTCCAGATTCAAGATATAATAGGTACAATGATGGAAGTAAAAGGAGTATCAACAAAGGGGAATGTCATGGTGCAACTAGAAAATAAATGCAAAGAATTGGAGCTACAAGTTAAGAGATTTAACCTAAAAATTTTCTTTATTGTAGGAGAAAGGACTCCCAACCTTAAGAGCTTCTAATGGAAAATTAATTCCATTAGAAAATTTGTTATAGCTCCAAATCTCACTCTTATGGTTTGTGATGCTGCACTCATGGCCTAGGGCAACCCCTCCTTCCAGACCTAGTCCTAAAATTTAAAAAACAATGTTTTATCCCTTATACGCGACATTGCCCTGAGTTAAATGCGTGTATATGCGGGTCTGTGTATACCCAACCCACGTATATGTATTAAAACACTTAAAAAAATATAAAACTCCTTATTTTCAGGCGGAGATCGCGGGTTTTACCTGCTGATCACTTGTTAGTGCCCGTGGCCCAACTGTTCCCAACCAACTCCCAACTAAAAAACTACTTTGGGAGAGGTATAAAAAGACCTCAAAGGGAAGGCCTAAGGGAGGAGAGAAGAGAGAGAAAGGTTATTATGCTGAGATTTTTCCCCTAACCAGGTCTGAAGTCCCTTGTGCCTTCTGCACTTCCCCCATTTGTACAGGAAACCCTTGTTTCCTTGTGTCTTGATGTTCATCCACCATTTATGACATCATGGAGTGAGTCATGGAAGGAGTTTGTTAAAGGCTTGAGGCTGGAATGGATCCAGAAGGAAGCTTTGCTTGGAGCCTGGTGAAGGTGACTCAGGTGAAATTATTCCTTTTTATGTACTTTATTTGTCTATAATAAAAGAAACACATTTCTTGGTTCCTGATATATATCTTCTTTATGTTTATGATATTCATGTTTAGAATTCATATGTAAATGGTTGTTTGGATTTCATAACTAACTACCTTTATTTATAACATGAAGATGGTTTCTTTATAAGGTTTTTTCCATATACTATTGTGTTCTTTGGAATTGGTTGTTTTGCAAGACATAAGAGAAGAAGGGAACTCCAAGAAGGGTTTGGACCCTAAGGGCCTTCTCAAATGTAGGACCTAAGGTACGTCCCCTTTACAATAGAATTTGCTTATAATAGCTTAATGGTTGTGTGAATGTGTGTTTCTTTGAATAGATAACTTTCAGTCTGCTAGGGTTTCAACCCATAAAGCCCTAAGGGAACATTTCCCTCCAACAGAATTGGCGACTCCACTGGGGACAACACTTTTGTTGTTCCTAGTTTCGGTGTTTTCAAGCCAATCAGGGCTCAGCTACCTGTCTTCTTGTTGTTACTGTCTGGTCTGTTTTTGAACTTTAAGTTTTGCCAGTTTCTTCAGTTTGTTTTTTATTTTTCTTGAAACCTTTTATATACGCTGTTTTTCTTAGTTACAGAGGCGTATGTACGCATGTTTCTTTAAGTGAACCCACAGATACGCAGGTTTCCTTAGTTACAGTAGCGTATACACGCAATCTGTACATAAGTACAGTCGCGTATATCTTGCAATTTTCAAGATTTGTAAATCTTTTTGTCTCTGAAGGTCTGTCTGGTAGTTTGAGTCAGTCTGAAACAGTCACTTTCCAGTATCAGTTTTTGTTTTTACAGTGAGCATCTTGTTCCGAATTCTCTCTAATTATAAGGAGTATTGGTCTTGTTTTTGTTGTTGCAAGCATCATCTTTTCTTGTTCAAGCATGCAAGATTTCTTTTTTGGAATCTTGGCTGCTCTGATTCATCAGGGTAGGGAGATTGATCTCAATCTTCGTGTCAAATCTTGCTTTTGGTGACTTTTTGTTTGCTTGAGAAAACCACTTTTGTGACCATCCGCTTCTTTGTTTCATGAAAGTTGTTGATTGACACTTTCTTGAAATTTGTCTTTTTGATCTTTTTGGTTATTGTTGCCAAAGCTTTCATTGCTACTTTTGATTGTTAAGAGCATCCTTAAACACATCTCTTTTTGTTGAGTTCTCATCCATTGTGTGGTGTCAATTTGCAAAAGTGTTTGTTTCCTATTCTTCAATCACAAGTTTCAGTGTTGTTGAGAGAATTTTTGAAAAGACTTTTTTGTTGTTGCGTTTGAAGAAAATCTTTTTGAAAAACTTAGTTTTGCTTTCTTGAACTTGGTTTTCATTTGGTTTCCTTTTAGTGAATGAAAGTGCTTTATGTTTGTCTTGGAACTTGTTTTTAGTGTTTAGACGAAATGAATGGTAGCATCTCATATTCCATCTAGACATTTTAAGTGGCAAGATAAAGATTGATAAGCAAGCAACTTTCATTTTTTGTTTTAGAGTAGTTTCAAATCTTGCATCGGCATATATTTGTTGCATTAGGATAGATTTGCATACCCTTTTAGGCATACATAGCTTTGTTAGCTTTTGTGAGTGTGAAGCGTGAATTAACGAAAAGAAAAGAAAATTTTGTTTTATTAGAAGTTCCTCTGAACCCTATAGAAATTGCTCTTCATCGAAAAATGAAAAAGTGCATGTGCATGTAGTTAAGTTTTTATTAATTTCTTTTGCGTCAAAAAACACCACTAGTTTCACTTCCATTGCCTTGTGACTTAAAGAACAACCTATTTTAAAATCAAGCGCTAACTAAAATTCACTAGAACTTTTTGTTTAAGTCAGTTACACCAACAAGTTTAGGATTTTAGGGCCTTGGATTAGGCGAGTGGAGAGTTAACTCTCCAAGGCCATTTAAACTGTCAAACATAGGAGTCTGAATAGTGAGTGAAAATCCAATAGCGTTAGGAAGACCAGAAAGCTCCGGATCTAGGAGTTAAGCACGAGGGTCTGTGAAGACAGGGAAGAGAGATACCCCCCTCTCCTACTTGTCCGAACTTACCTCATGACTGTTCCGCCTGGCTTCTGCGACGATTTGGTATCCATAGTTGCTACTCCTAGGGATCTACACAGGTGGCTGTGGAGGGGAATCCTGTGGCACCTGAGGTCGACATTGCATCACTCTCGACAATACTACTAGAGGGCACCCTTGCGAAGCTTGGAAGCTTGCACCGGTACAGGCTATTGTTAGGAGGTCAGCATAACTTCCTCTGACACCTTCGCTGATAAGACTGGGCCCTCATCATCCCAGGCTATCTTCGGAAGGCCCCTTACTCCACTTTCTTGTATTTTGGTGTCTGCTCCTCATCACCCGGAGCGGAAATACTTGGAAGTTGTTTGACTGGCTGATATCTTTTAGGGACTTTTTAGTGAGTGCTCTTTGCTCCTTGTATATAGTTGTCTTTAGGTATTTTTGTCTCATCACGTTTGGACTTTGTGTTTTGAGTGACTGGCTTACCACTCTACTGATCTTGAAAGGCTTTTGGGTTGTTCTTTCAGAAGTTGTGGAGTTGCCTCCTCAAGGGCAAAGGTTTTGATTGCTTATCCATATTCCTTGAAAAGTTATTTCTACATTCCCGTAAGGGAAGGCTTTGCGGATCAGTTTGATATGGCTAATATTCCTGTGGAAACCAACCAAGGTACCCTCCCAAAAGGAGATCCTTACGCTTTTCCTTTCTTTGGAAACGTTGGTACTCCCTTGATGGCCACTTTGAACATTCCTGGGTTGAATGTTGGACTACCCGTTTGGCTGTGGTCCACTCTGAATATTCCAAATGCTCTTGAAGCTTCTCAGTTGAATGCTTTCTTTCAAGGGCATCATATGGGTGCTAATTGTTCATCTTCTGTCAAGGAGAAATCTGGGATTCCTTCTTCTCCTCCTTCTTGTAACAAGAAATCTAAAAAGAAGAGAAAGAGGAAGTCAAAGAAGAAGAATAATTCTATCCCTTCATCCTCAACCTCTACCAGTCATGTTGGAGATGAAACTTCAGCCACTGCAAGTCATGCTGGGGGCACAAGTCTAGTCACTGTAGATCATACTAGCACTTCGTCATCAACCTCTGCTAGTCATGTTGAAGATGAGCCTTCATCTACTGCGAGTCATGCTGGGGGCATGGGCCTAGTCACTGCGAGTCATAGTAGCAAAAAGTCAAGATCCTCTGCAAGTCATGTTCAGGACTCTTGACAAACCACTGCTAGTCATGTTGATGGATTGGAGGTTGATAAGAAACCTGGACATAGAAGTTTTAAACATAAGTTCCCTTGTAAGAGATGTAAGGGCGACCCTCTCACTCATTTATGCCCTGGTATTCTAGAGGTTCAAAGGATATGGTCCGAGTCTGAAATTACTTCTACTCCTACATCTGATATGGTTTATGGTCAATCCCATCAACCATTGGTTGATAATGTGGTCGAGCTAGTGCAATCGTTGGCCGATTACACTCCTCTTTTGGGGGGTGAAGTGTCTAACAAAAGAGTCTGTTTGATCTCGAGTACAGAGTCTTCTAGTATAGGGGGCATTCTGGTTACTTCGAATGTTCCCCCTCCAAGTTCTAAGAGTGTTTCCTTTGATTGGGATATTCTTGTTGAGCCTCGTCTTCCTTCTACTGCACCTTTCCAAATAAAGGTCAGAGTGAATTCCACAAATGTCTATCGATGTATGGTGGATGAAGGATCCTCTACAAGTATTATATCCTCTTTGACTTGGAAAGCTTTGGGTTCCCCAAATTTGTTGACATCTCAGAGTCAGTTTTTAGCCTATGATAGAAGACCTGGTGAGTCTATGGGTGTTCTTCCTCAATTGCCTATCACTTTAGGTGGGAAGACTGTCTTAATCGATATGATGGTGGTTGACAGCCCTTTAGACTTTAATATGCTACTTGGGCGTGATTATGTCTATGCTATGAATGTTGTGGTGTCTTCACTCTTTCGAGTAATGTGCTTTCCTTATAACGGGAATATTGTCACTATTGATCAGCTTGCATATGATAATCACCACCCTAATTCGACTTTACTGCAGAACGCCCCTTGGTTTGTTCCAAGTGTTCAAGTAGACTCTACCCCGCCACGGGTGAATTATGTGGCATTGAGTCCTCAATGTTCAATCGCTTCTGAGAAGGATCCTTTTAATTATCATTCTCCTTCTTGGGACTTGGTCCCGACGGTTGACCAAGAGATTCATCCTATAGGGACATGGGACCCTTTAATTCCCTCTTTTGATCCTTGGAATTCTCATGATTTCTTAGAACTTGTTTTTCC
Organism: Pinus tabuliformis; assembly: GCA_031772625.1. Taxonomy (NCBI): domain Eukaryota; kingdom Viridiplantae; phylum Streptophyta; class Pinopsida; order Pinales; family Pinaceae; genus Pinus; species Pinus tabuliformis. The sequence continues at coordinate 862,561,674 of CM062812.1, forward strand.
TTCACAGGAGGAACTCTTTGAAGCCATGAGTCTTGACTACCGAAGGAGTCCTTGGTTCGATCCCTGCAAGGGGTTTGTCCAGAAGAACTATTATACGTAAGCCGCAAGGTTGCGTGGTTCCCTGTACCATATTGTATATATAAGGTACGCATTTTCAAGTTTTGTATTCTATAACACAAGATTGTATATGAAGTTTATATGTGGGATGTATTAACTTCTTGTCTAGTGTTCCTATTTATGCAGACAGAACTTGGAAGATTTCTCCTTTGGAAGTTTATGGTTGGTCCGTTCTGACAGGTATTGGTTCTCGAAACTGGCATATAGGTTAGGTTTTTCCGCCTGCATTGTGCACTTATCAGTTTCCTTTCCCATTCGGCCTTAGGATCGACCCCACCAAGTTATGGTGCGGAACCTTCTCATTGCTCAGAAGTATCATGACTTGTGTGGTAGAGCCTACCTTATCATGGGTGCCCTAGTTAGTACTTTGTTGTCACTTGGCACTCATGTAGATTTTTCATCCCTATGCTCAGGAGTCCTCTGTAGTCCTGCCATGACTTATGCGTTGAAGACTCATTCCTCTTTTCTTCTTTGCTTTGTTCTGGCCTTATACCCTAGAGGCTCCTTTGTGTTGAGTTGTACTATTGCATTGTATGTTGACCACTTGCACCTTTTGGCCTAGAGCCAGCTTCACTTGGACTCGTGTTTAAGCCAACTTTTGACCATGACAACTGCAAAATCAACCTTGCATACCTTTGACTTCTGCAGCTTGACACACCTTGACCCGTGGAAGGAACACACCTTTGAGTGTCACTGACCAGTTTCACCTCCCTGCATTGAGCATAGGAACGTTCCATTCTGAGGAACTAGATCATTTGTTTCACCGACACTCGTTAATTCCACTATACCATAGCATTCTTTTATTCTTTTTCAAGCTTAACAGAAAAAGACAAAAAAAAAAAATATTCCAAAAAGAGCAGGAACGGGACAGTATTTCCATTTATTGTTGGCAGCTAGAGTCAGTCGTGTCGCCCTTGAACAAAGCACTCAAAACAAAGTCTCCTCCATTCGGGCGGGATTTAGTTTGACTTAGGTATGCCTTAACCTTGTTATTGGGTTAGTTCTCCCCCGATTGGTTATCTCTTCCAATCATATGGAGGGTTTGTTCGTGCCTCCTGCATGACGAACTTATACAGAATCATCATATGCTACCACATAGTCACATTGAGTCGTGCTTTTGTTCAAGGGAAGTTAGCCTGAGTTGACCTCTCTGCGGTGTCTCTTGACTCATTTTTCAGTTGGTCATCCCTGGTTGTCAGTATCATGTCTATCATCACATCAACTATATTGGTCCTTTACTTGTGCCTGTTTGAGAAGGTCCCCATTGACTTCTTGCTGGCGGGTCTTGTCCTTATCGACAACGACACCTTGCTTTGAGGATAGGCCTAAAGCTGCACCCTGGCCCTATTTTCATTATTGATAGGTCACCTTGTGCTCAGCATCGATCAGTATCATGGGTCTTTAACTGAGTGGCTTCCCTTGTGTTCGACATCAGCTTACATTATCACACATTGGGATTCGTGCAGTACCTTGGTTTCCATTTGACCCTATTGGTGGATACCTCGCCTCTGTGTTAGCTTCCATTATTGGTTGGTTCAGAGGGTTTCTATCGTGCGCTAGCCACATCTTGTGTACGCCGGAAACGTACTTCGGTTGGGTTACTACATCTCTTTCGTCTGATTCCTTCCACATTATTGGCCTACGGGTTACACTCACGCTAGATTGATGAAGGATGCCTTAATGCCTTCCTTCTAGCGGATCTTTCCATATCGACTCCAACTCATTGCTCTGGGGCAAAGATCTAAAGTCCATTTGGCAGTACCTTGGGGTTTGCAGTCATTAGTGGCAGATCCTTCGCTATCGACAGTGGGAAACCATCATTGTCTCCTGATCGATAGATTCTTACAGGTGTTTGACTCCAGCTCATCTATTCACGCTTGTTAGATTGTACTGGGTACCTTGACGCTCATTACCATTATCGGTGAGTAGTCTCGCATTTGTTAACGGTATACATCAATGACCGATAATCAAATGATTTCTCACATGGTCGACTTCAGATCATTTATTCCCATGGTGTAGAAATGTACCACGGCAGTCGGTGAAGACCTCAGGTTGTATCAGCATTCATTGGTTCACTTGGCAGTTGCTCATGTTGCTGCTAGTTGATACCACTCCACCTTATATGTTGCAGTCAGTCATGGCGACATTATATATGCTGGCACCTGAGTTTGCAGTGTAGTACCATCCTATTCCATCATGTTCAGTTGGTACCTTTTTGGATCAGTCTTTGATATCAGTGATCCGTTGCATCTTTCAACATCATTGACAGTCTTATATGTGATATTCAGACATGTACTTATTCGATCATGATCAGATGATCCATTATGTATCTTCCAGTCATTTATAATTGTATACTTAGTGAATCCGCTTGTACTTGATATGCAGACATGCTTTACTTTTTCTAAGCATGGGTATGCCCGCCTCAGACAGTGTTTCTTTCTGATCTCCTTTTGTGGCTTGGTAGGCTGAATTCTGGTGAAGTCCTCCTCGGTTTTTGGCAGATTTCCTTTCCATGTACTTGCTTAATACATTTCGGCCATCATGTACCCCTTCTGACCTCATATATTAGGGGGCATCTGTTATAGCTCCAAATCTCACTCTTATGGTTTGTGATGCTGCACTCATGGCCTAGGGCAACCCCTCCTTCCAGACCTGGTCCTAAAATTTAAAAAACAGTGTTTTATCCCTTATACGTGACATTGCCCTGAGTTAAACGCATGTATACGCGGGTCTGTGTATACCCAACCCGCGTATATGTATTAAAACACTTAAAAAAATATAAAACTCCTTATTTTCGGGTGGAGATCGCGGGTTTTACCTGCTGATCACTTGTTAGTGCCCGTGGCCCAACTGTTCCCAACCAACTCCCAACTAAAAAACTACTTTGGGAGAGGTATAAAAAGTCCTCAAAGGGAAGACCTAAGGGAGGAGAGAAGAGAGAGAAAGGTTATTATGCTGAGATTTTTCCCCTGACCAGGTCTGAAGTCCCTTGTGCCTTCTGCACTTCCCCCATTTGTACAGGAAACCCTTGTTTCCTTGTGTGTTGATGTTCATCCACCATTTATGACATCATGGAGTGAGTCATGGAAGGAGTTTGTTAAAGGCTTGAGGTTGGAATGGATCTGGAAGGAAGCTTTGCTTGGAGCCTGCTGAAGGTGACTCAGGTGAAATTGTTCCTTTTTATGTACTTTATTTGTCTATAATAAAAGAAGCACATGTCTTGGTTCCCGATATAAATCTTCTTTATGTTTATGATATTCATGTTTAAAATTCATATGTAAATGGTTGTTTGGATTTCATAACTAACTACCTTTATTTATAACATCAAGATGGTTTCTTTATAAGGTTTTGTCCATATACTGTTGTGTTCTTTGGAATTGGTTGTTTTGCAGGACAAAAGAGAAGAAGGGAACTCCAAGAAGGGTTTGGACCCTAAGGGCCTTCTCAAACGTAGGACCTAAGGTACGTCCCCTTTACAATAGAATTTGCTTATAATAGCATAATGGTTGTGTGAATGTGTGTTTCTTTGAATAGATAACTTTCAGTCTGCTAGGGTTTCAACCCAAAAAGCCCGAGGGGAACATTTCCCTCCAACAAAATTATCAAGGTCAATTATGTAATATTGTTGCAGATGAATCTATGTTTACTAAAGTAAGAGGAACCATAATTGGAGAAGCTTTCATGGAAGGACTATAGCGTCATCTCTTCGTTTAACATCAAACCCATCATCTATTTTTAAATAAACCAACCTTCTGGACATACATAGAATTAGATGAGAGATTTCAGAGCATGGTGAATTTATCGATCCCTAGTGAAGAGTGTTGGAATAAGTTGTTGGAGTTCATTGAATAAGGGAAAACAAAAATCCTACAATTTGGGGAGAAGGCAAAGAGAAGAAGCACAAAAGTAGCTACAATTAGCAACAATTCACCTAAAAGTTTGAACAGAAAATCAGAAATAGTTTAGATTTCCTATTACTTAGTTATATTTTGGAAATATCTACATGTTTTCAATAGATATTATTTTGTAATAAATTTTATTTGAATTTTGAATTAATTTGAGCCAAACTCTATAAATATTTTGTGAAAATACTTATTAAGGGTTGGGTTATGTAAGAAGAAAATATTTTTCTATGATTGTAAGTAGTGAAATATTTATTTTTTAAGTAATCACTTCAGTAATACATAGGTAATTTTCTTTCAAGATTCTTATGCCAAACAAATGGTGATGTTTCCCTCTTTGTAAATATTTTTTCCTTTCATGTTTCACATGATTTTTTTCTTTCATAAGTTGTTTACAAAAAGATTAAGAGCTGAATTTACTTGTAATAATTTTCTATGGCTTGTTAAGTAATCTTAATGTTTTCTTTCTGATATTAGGTATAGAATTCATCTGTGTATGCTCTATATTTAATTGATCCTAATTCCTATTCATCTCATCCACACCACAACAGCTCTATGAGATCTAGGAGTTTGCCTACCTTGCCTTGTTTTCTACTCCTTTGTTTATTTTAATTGATTACTGAAAACTTTATGACTCCACTCCCAATGTACTTCTCTTCAATTTTACAACCAAACCTTTAAAAAATATATCTTGTCCTTTCATATCTAGCCTATAATATAAACACTAAGTTCAAAAACCATACAAACAGAGCCCTCTCTGAAGCTAGAAGGGTTGGATCCCAGCTTTAAAAGTGGTTTGTGGTTACCTCTGTAGTTTCCTTTTCAGCCTAGGAAAACTACGGAGTGTTAACATTCTAGTGACCATACTGGGGAACTTATTCCCTGGTAGCTTTGATTACAAAAGCTTAAACCTATTCCCTATGAGTGCTAGTGAGTTAGGAAATATTTAGGTTGAATTCTTCACCCAGAAGTTGTATATATACCCAGATGTAAATAATTTCTTTGAAGATATGAATCCTAGAAAGATTTACACCTGATCCCATCTAGATCCTAATCCTCCCAAAGTTGTAAATAATCCCGAGAGGTTGATTAGGAAAAATAGCTTTAGATAAATTCAAGCAAGAAATAATCCTTTGTCGAGATCCAATTCATTCCCAGGAAGTTTTATAACAGTTGAGGATATTGAGTTTGATTTACACTTTCAGCATGGCCTTTTTGGAAACGAATCAGAAAGATTTGTCCCCGAACCAATCTTTGATGAATCCATTTGAAACCTCATATCTCAGCACATAAGCCTATCATTTTAGATTCTGATAAACACACTGTATAACTGTTTCAAAAAATTGAAGATTTTGTAACTCAATTAAATCAGGCTACTCAAAAACCATTTGTAGTTCAACAAAATACCATTTCTTCTTATACCACATCATTGACCTCCCCTGTGATTTCCCTTTTCTCCAATATCCCCATTTCATCTCTCATTCATACTCCTTTTATAGCAACTCAGTAGATCATAGTTCCACCTCCTTTACCACCCCAAACAACAAGCACAACTATAGTTTCATCCTCCTCTCATATTACAATCATGGCAGCTCATTATGCCCCTTTGGTTTTGTAACAACTACTAAATGCTATGACACTAAATTATTCGCAAGATATAGCACAATTTGATAGCGCTATGCCCACTAGAACTCAGCAGCACATCGATAAGATGAATGATTTTGTAAACCTAGAATAGGTTGATGACCATGATGTTTGAATAAGGTTATTTTCTCAAATTTTGACTGGTGAAGCAAGAAAATGGTATAGGGGATTAACAACAGGCAGTATTGCCAACTTGCAACAATTTCATCAAGTTTTTGTTTCTCATTGGGAGATTAAGAAGAATCCACTTCAGATTCTTGTAGAATATGAAAGTTTAAGAAGATCTCTAGGAGATTCAGTTCAAGATTATTCAGATATATTCAATAAGATTTATAATTCTATTCTAATAGAAATAAATCTCCTCTAGGATTGGATTTACTTCAATATCCATATGTTTTTTATGTTGACATGGCCTATGAGTTGAGAGAAAGAAATCCATCCACTTTGGAAGAGATGCAAAAGAATGTTGTTAGTGTAGAGGCCAAGTACTTGCCAAGAAATCCAAACTGAGGGTTGAAAAGAGAGGGACTATTAAAGAAGAACCTTCTTCATCATCAGATGTGAAACTACACACTTTGGTTAAAACTATGAAGGGAATGATGGAATGAATGGCTCTAACATATAGAATTCCACCAAGAGAACCACAAGGGGCTCCTCAGATTAGGAATCCAAATTTTAGAAGGAAACAACCCGAAATTAAACAAAGAGATCCAAGAATCCTAGCATATCAACAACAAATTAGACCTCTTTTTTAAGAAAATTATGGTGAGCAAAAAAATGAGACAGTAGAAGACCCAGTAGAAAATCATATCAATCTCTTTTGACAAGGAGAAATAGATAATTTTTTCATGACCAAAGGGGAACAACATTTGTTATTATTAGCACCACAAGATGTCATACCTATAGAATCACAGGATTACAAAAAGGGCTATCAAAATTCCATTATGTAAGTACATAAACAATATAATATGAGAAGTAACAAAGTTGTAGCAAATCCTCCTAAAAAGATTCAAATTGATACACCTTCTACAAGTCAAGCAAAAGTTGATCCTCCAAAAGAAACTCCTCAAAAGCAAGATCCAACTAATAAAGAGGTAGAAAAGCCTCAACCTTCTTTCAACATCGAAAATGAGTTATCAAAGGTTAAAATTTATGTTCCTATAACTGAATTGATGAGAAAGGATGTGTATAGAAGTCAATTTATAAAAGCACTAAAGATAGAGGAGGGAACAGATACTGTGAACTTAAGTGATGAGAAGCCTAAATTGTTATTTGGACTAGAAGTTGAGGGAAAATCACAAGATGGTAATGTGCCACCATTTTATGTTAGTCTTAACATTCATGATTTCATTTTGCACAATGCCATGTTGGATTCGGGTGATTCGCATAATATCATGCCTAGAGTGATTATGGATAAACTCAGATTAGATATAACCAGACCATATAAAGACCTTTTCTCTTTTGATTGAAGATGAGTAAGATGCTTAGGTTTGATCAAGGATTTATGTGTAACCCTTACTCAAATCCTCGAAAAAAATGTAGTCATGGATATTTTTGTGGTTTATATACATCCTATATGTGGAATTATTTTTTTAAGATCTTCAAGAGCAATGTTGTAGGGCACCTTGTATATGGATATGACATATCCAACTATTCTTGTTTTCAAACAACAAAGGAGGTTGTACAGGGAGACTCTGGCGAAATCATGGTAACAAGCCATGACAAGCCTAATAATTACCCACTTTATTTTATACATTCAAACATGTATTCTTTCATTTTATATAATGACATATGTTTAGAGGAGGAAATGCCAAATATGGAAAGTCAATGACAGAAAAGAGAGGATGTAAAGTTAAAAAATTAAATAGAAAATGATAATAATGAAGGACTTTGGCATATGGATTTTGATGGGGCAGACAACAAGGAAGGAGTCAGAGCTGGTGTATGGATCTTAGACACAAACTCTGTTATATCAAAGAAGTATTCCTATAAAATTTCTTTGCAATGTACCAACAATGTGGCTAAGTATGAGGCACTAACTTTGGGGTTACAATTATTGAAGGGATCAGAAGCTAAAAAAATTTCAATCCATAGGGATTCAAAACTCATCATAAATAAAATCAAAGGTGAGTATTGAGCTAAGATTCCTAGGTTGACGAAATATAGAAATGTTGTGTTAGAATTTTTGCACTATTTTTTAGAGTATTAATTGTCTTTGATTCCTACAAATCAAAATGTGTTTGTTGATTTCAATGATGTGGCTCAAAAGCCCAAAATGGAGCCTATGGGAGCCGAAGTATAGGATTGTAACATAGGGACTAAAGAAAATCCAAACATTGTGAATATTTCTAAGTCTTTACCTCCTGAAGAGGAACATAAATACATTGATTTATTGAAAGAATACTCTAATTTTTTTACATGGGGATACAAAGATTTAAAGGCCTATGATACCAATAGTATTCAACATACTATTCCTATCAAAGAGGACAAGAAACCTTTCAAACATAAACTAAGGAGAGTGAATCATGTTATGTTACCTTTAATTCAAAGAGAGGTAAGGAAACTTTTTTATGCCAAGATTAATGTACCTTTGAGATTTTCTAAATGGGTATCAAATCTAGTAATAGTGATGAAAAAGACTAGAGAAATAAGGTTGTGAGTGGATTTTTGAAACATTAATAATGTTTCTCTCAAAGATAATTATCCCTTACCAAAAAAGGAAAATATTTTGTAGAGGGTAGTTGGCTCTAGTAGAATTTCATTGCTTGATGGTTTTTCAGGTTACAACCAGATTTTAGTGCATCCAGATGACCAAGACAAAACAAATTTCAGAACAACATGGGGAGCTTTCATGTATGTGAAGATGCCTTTCAGGCTTATGAATGTAGGGGAAACTTTTCAGAGAGAAATAGATATCGCTTTTGCAGATGAAAAGGACATATTTATTGTGATATATCTAGATAATGTCATTGTGTTTTCTAAAACTGATGAAGATTACTTGTTTCATTTAAAATTTGTTTTTAAAAATGTAGAAATTTTGGTATTTCCTTGAACCCTAAAAGGTATTTTTTTGGTCTGGAATAAGGTAAATTGCAAGGTCATATAATTTCAAAAGACGTTATCTGAATGGACCCAAGTAGAATTGAGGCTATAATGGAAATTGATCCCCCGAGAAACAAAAAGAAAGTGCAATCTTTCATTGGAAGAATTAATTTTCTGAGGAGGTTTATCTGAAATTTAGCTGAGATCTTAAGAGCTATCACCAACATGTTGAGAAAGGAAAGAAAAATAAAATGGAATGTAAAAGAAAAAAGGTCATTCAATGAATTAAAATCAAGCTTGAATCATTCTCCTATCTTATCCAGTCCTAATTTCACTAAGGAATTTATTACCTTTTCTTCTTCTTCAGAACATACTATTGCAGTAGTTCTAATGCAGAAGAACAAGGAGGGATATGAGCATCCCATAGCCTTTTTTAGTAGGGTGTTAAGAGATGCTTCTTTGAAATACAATATTATGGAAAAGAAAGCTTTTTCCTTGCTAAAAGCTTTGAAATATTTCAGAGTGTATATCTTGCATTCTCATATAATTTCATTTTTTCCTAATGCAGTGGTAAAGGATATCCTTACTCAGAATGGTCTTGAAGGAAGAAGAGGTAAGTGGATAGTTGTTATTTTAGAATATGATATTGAGATTAATCCTACAAAGCTTATTAAGGGTCAGGGATTGGCCAAATTAATGGCTGAATCAAATTTGCATGCATTGGACATAAATTTTATTATTGCTCTAGATGGTGAAGAAGAGTATGTCCAACAGGTATCAGAGATTTTTGTTACTTCCCCTTGGTACACAAACATTTTTTATGTTTTACAACATTTACAAGCTCCACCAGGTTTGACAAAGACTAAAGCAAGATTTCTGAAATTAAAAGTTGTTAAATTCTGCATTCTGGATCAAGCTTTATATTGGAAGGATGCTGGGGGGATTTTATTGAACTATTTGTTGGAGGATGAAGCAGATAAGATGATGGAAGAGTTTCATAAAGGTGATTGTGTAGGTCATATTTTCTGGAAGACTACAACAAATAAAATCTTGAGAGTTGGCTTTTACTAACCTACTATGTTTGTTGATGTGCATAAAATAACTTTTACTTATCATCAGTGTCATATTTTTGAAGGAAAAAAGAAGCTCTTATCTTTTCCTCTAAAACCTATTTCAGTAGAAGTACCTTTCCAATAATGGGTTTTGGATTTTATTGGGGAAATTAATCCAATTACTTTGTCCCAACATAAATGGATTATGATAGCTACATATTACTTCACCAAATGGATAAAAGAAATTCCAACTAGGCAGGCCACAAACTCGATAATTATTCAATTCATGGAAGGTAATATCCTTTATAGGTTTGGTTGTCCTCAAAAATCATCACTAATAATGTTATTTGTTTTAAGTCTAAAAAGATGGTATATTTCTGCAATAAATATCATATAGTTCAAGGACATTCTACAGCCTATTATCCTCATGGAAATTGATTGGCAGAATCTTCTAACAAGAGCTTGGTCAATATAATAAATAAGTTGCTACGAGAGAATAAGAAGTCTTGCCACAAAGAGTTGATAAATGCTCTATGGGCTGATAGGGTGAGAACTAAGAAATCAATTGGAATGTCACCTTTCCAATTGGTTTATGGAGTTGATGCAATTTTCCCTACCTCCATGGGAATTCCAGTGTTGAAAATATTGCAGGAATTAGAATTTGAAACAAATGATGTGCATAAAAGGATCTATCAGATGGTACAATTGTAGCAGACTAGAGAAGAATTCTACAACAACACAGAGATAATTCAAGATAAGGTTAAAAGAATTCACGACAGAAGAGTGAAACAATATGATTTTCAACTAAATGGCCTCGTTTTAAAATGGGATTCCAGGAATGAGGAAAAGGGAAAACATGGAAAGTTTGACAATTTATGGAAAGGCCCTTACAATATTGAAGCTTTCCATGGAACCAATGCATTTCTATTAGAAGATTTGACAAGAGAAACATTGCTAGGAGGGCTTGTTAATGGAAGGTTTCTCAAGCATTACTTCACCTAAGTTCAACTAGATTAAAATGGTATCATTGTACATATAATTTTATTGTTTCAAGTAATACAGGTGTGGATAGCTGTAATAATAAATAGAAGCCCAAAGTGAAGGCCCTAAGTTTCAAATGAAATGCTACCATATGTAATGGTTTTTCAGTTAATTAGGTTAGTTTCATTTGTTGCAAGATTAAATAAATGCCCAATGGAGAAGGCTATTAGTCTACGGTGTTCTTGACACCTCACAGGGAGGATGTCATCCCCATTGGAGCCACTGTTAGGGTCTTATAAATATAGTAATGAAGGTATGGTTATCTAGCCATTTATCCCACAGGGATATTGTAAATTAATTTTCATTTTAAGATTGTCTAGTCTATAAAAAGTAAAATAGAAAATAGAAAGAAAAATAGAAAAGAAAAAGGAAAATAGAAAAGAAAAGAAGTAAAAAATTAAAGGGGAAAATAAAAACTTAATAAAAGATAATAAAAACCCAAATGGGCGTGCTAGTTCAAATGTCCCCAATAGTTAGATTATATTGAATTTTATTTTAAAGCTTGGAATAAAGGTGACTTGATTTTTTTCGTTTCTTTCCATAAAGAGTTTTCACTTTTGAAGGGTTGAGATTGTTCCTGCCCGGATGAACGGCGAGGGATGATATTCGGAGCCCCGCTGAACTTTCGGGACTTAACGACGAGGGGGAGGGATCAAAAATGTGGTTTACAATAAAACCACCTGAGATAACATGGTGGGTCCATACTTATTTTGGGGGGTCCCTTCCCTTTACCGCCTACCACTCCTACCCCCCCGAAAAACCACCATTCAACACTCCTTTCTCCCGTTTTCTCCTTCTCCATCCTCACCACCCATCATTCACTGGTCTATCCACATCACCCATCATCCATTTCAGGTAACCATTAACATTCAAATCTGGTGCCAACATTCATATAGTCATTATCCATTAAATTTTCTCCCACCAACGTCTAAAAGTTCATAAATGCTATGCTCCAAAATGGTAATAATCCTGTTGATTGCCCTCAATCCCTGTTATAAATTCATGTATCAACCGACATTATCCCCTTTTTTTTGTTATTTTATGCACACTGGTTCATATTGAAATATTTTGAAGCCTATCACCTCCCTCTGCAAAGTTTTCCCCTTCTAAAACCAATAAAGTTGCAACTTGGTAACACTATTTTTTTTGAACTCCCATTGAAATTAAAAATTTATTCACACGAAGGAAATGGAAAGATGCCTAATGAGAATCTTATGGTACCTCATGTCCCTGATTTAGATAGGTCTCCTTTGATTGATACCCAGTACGATATAGTAGAAACCCATTGCAAATTTGATTTATATGTGCTTCGAAATTGGGCAACTCAAAATTTCTTGGATAACAGTCATGATCTAAGTATCTAGGAACCACTCTTGCCTTATTTTATCTTTCCCCAAACTCTTATTTTCCTATAATTCACTACCTAGTGTCATATCAGGTATCTCCCGAGCTAGAAAGAGGTAATTGCTCAAAACAATGAATTCCTATTTTAATTTACCATAGAAATAATTTGTCAGGCTGTTGAGATAAATCCTCAAGCCTCTTTGCACCCATTTTCCATTGATGCACTCATGGAAATATACAAAAAATTCTTACTTTCCCCCAGTGAACCCATATTTTTTAATGTTTGTTGCCTGAAAATTCTAAATTTCCTAGAACAAATCCCCCATATTTTGCATCTATTTTTCCTCAGATGTTAATACAAATAATTTCCATGGTTACTTTCCTATTAGGTTATCACACAGACCAATGGGTAGATGAGGTAGTGCTAGGGTTTTTATCAGTATTTTCATTTCGTCAGAAGCCTTCAATTATTTTCAATTACAGTCAGTTCTTATCAGACATTATACATGAGCAGTTTCTCAAGTTTAAAGTTGAAGGTGTAGTCAAACACCAATCATTATTAGTTTATTTGATGTTATACTATCAAGTAGACAGGTTCAAGTTCCAGTTATGGAAGATGGATGATGACGGAATTCCATTATCAGTCATTCACTAGACTTCTTTGGTTAGAAGGAATTAAGAGTTTTATTCATTCAATAATTTTGTGGATCAATTTTTACATGCATCCTTGTGTCTACTTAGTAGCGATGTTATACCAAGGATTTCTCCATAGATCAAGAAAGTTTTGCATCTTTTAGAATAGGCTAAAGTTGGAGACTGGTATGTCTACCATAACTATACAAAGATTTAGATCTATGGGTGTGAGATTCCTCTCTATAGATTACCAGTTTTTGTATGAGTAATGATTTTCACTTTTTAATATACTAGACAGATGTTAAACATGGATGAAGTACATTTTTTATCAAATAAAAATAAAGCACATTTTAAATTGAAGGCACATGTTGGACCTTATATTGTATATACCAGATAATCGGCAAAGGAAGTGGAGGAAATATTAAAGCAGATGAAATTTAAACTAAGCTTCATGTGGTCTTATGATCCATTAGGGATAATTTCAAAGCTAAGAATTGAGCATAAGACCACTCCATATGCACATACACCTAGGCCAGATATAGAGAAGTATGATTATATGAAGAAGTGGACAAAAAACACACTACATGAGGCTGAACAGAAAGTTGTCAGTCAATCATCTATGCAAACTCCTATTCCGAAAGTCAAAGAAATCAAGAGACTAATGGAAAATATGTTTCCTACAAATTCAAAATCACAAGATGCACACTTTTGTGTCTCCAAGAGGAGAAAGAAGGATCCAAAGACCAATACTAGGACTGATACTAAAAGTGATCCTCAAATAATAAATATTCAAGAAGAATCCTCAGAAGAAAAGGATTCACACATGCAAAGTACAATGGTTTTGACAGGTATTCCCACCACTTCATTCCCATAAGTTGAGGAGACATCTAAGTCATCTATCTCTTCTACATCTTAGATTCCAGCACACTAGAATATTTTTTCCATATATAGGGAGATAAAGAAGAAGAATAAAGCTTTAAAGGCTTCAAAATATTTAGAGTTCTGGATACAGACTACTACCACTCAACATAGGTTGCTTTCTGCATTTGACATAGAAAAGGGAAAGTTTCAATTAGATTTCCTAGAACCTACAGTTCCAGCCCCCAGAAGTGAAAAAGATTAAAAATCTTTAATATTTTTTGTTGATACCAAAAGTGTTCTTGCAATCGATCAAATTGATTTGCATAAGCAAGAATGTTACACAGTAATTTGTCACCATCCCTGTTACTCCTCTTGTCGTACCTTGGAGGACCCATCCCGGGAGTTATAAGAAGTGACAAAGTCTAAAAACACTTGCATTATGTTCCCCTGAGTAAGTACTCCATGTTCCCTGAAGACACCTTCTGCAGATCATCCCTAAAAAGTGCTCTTTTTCCATTGGCGCAAGTCCACAGTATCCTACCCGCGCCAATGATGGAGATCCTCAAAAGAGGGCGCGACCATTGGCACTCTGCCTTAGAACAACAGTCACGCCAACCAAATTTAGTCGTGCTTTTTGCCTTAACGCACGTCCGACTGTTTTTTCCTTCATTACATGGAGCTTTTCTGAGGATAAAAAATCAGTCTTTTGTCGAGCTTTATCCATCTTTATGGCTTTTGAGGATAATGCTAATCCGCAAAAGGTGTCCCGGTTCATCGTATCCTCCTCCCTTCTTCATCTATATAGGCTTGTCATTATGCATTGGACAAGCAAGTGTTAGAGTGTTAGTGCTAGTGATTTAGTGATTGAGTGATAGTAGTGATGATTATTGGTCATGGAGTGTTAGATGTTGAGTTCTTGAGTTCTTGGAGGAATGCTAGTGAGTGCTAGAGAGGTTATGCTGCCGGAGAGGAGATGCATGGCAAGACACATATAGTTATTCGCCCAGCCAGGAGAAGGGTCGACGCCAAAACAATGGTTGTAACTTTTCCTGTTTATTAATTGATAAGCGACTGCTATTATAGTTCCAATCTCATTATCTATCATGGTGATGTGTTGATTTATTTCCTTTCTGACTGAAATATAGTTGTGCCTTGGTAGTTTTTATGTTGGTATCTGTCTCTTCCTTTACATGTGCAGGTGTTCATTTGTGATCTGTTGGAGCAAGGGAGCGAGGATATCAACTCTGCTTCAATCATAGCGTTGGACTCCAGGTTAGTCTTCTTGATTCACCTTTGATGCATAACTAGGAACTTGCGTAGAAGCGTGGTTTGTTTGTGGCTAGTTCTGTTATAGGCTAGTGGGATCGCCTCTGTCCGCAGAGGGGATTTACCTGACCAACAAATTGGCGACTCCGCTGGGGAGGAACCATTTGATTTCTGTCTTGCATGTTAATTTTCTTCTGCTTGCTTGAGTGAATGAGCTTCTTGAGTCAGTTTTGAGATTATTCTTTACTATTTGACCCATCTGAGCACTGTCAACCCGACCTGAGGTCATGTCATTTATTTTTCTAGTTGGCAAGCTTAATTGGCGCGGTTATTTCTCTGACAGTCGCTCCAGTTGGCGCATGTTGCACAAAAGCAGCTCGCGCCAATCCTGTGGTAGCGCAAGTTGCAGGCTGACAGTCGCGCCAGCTCTGTAAATTTTGCCTGTGTGTGGGTGGAAAGCTCATTCAGTCTCTTTATATATCTCTCTCAGCCTCTGGAACTATGTTGAACCTCTGCTTGACTGGTCTTAGCCTGTATCCCTCAGCTGTTTGCTCATTTCTATTGATTTTCGTCTCAGCCCTAGGATATCTAGGGGCTTTGCATGACTAGCCTTCTGTGGGAAGTTTCGATCTATTGATTATCTAGTCAACTTGTTGGTTGTGTTCTGCACCTATCCAGTGCTTTGTTAAAGCTTGATCTTCTATACTCTGAATACTTCACTTCTAGCCTCTTTGAAGTTCACTAGTCTTTGTGTTTTTCCTTGCTTGCATGGTTCATTTTAGTGTTTCAGAATTGGTTCTATTTCATTAACTGAATTTGGATTGTGCATATCTCTTAGAATTTGTTTACATGCATCATGCCATCTTAAAGGAAAGAAAAAATAAAAAATCTCTTGCATCATAGTAGTTAGCATTTATTGTTATTTGTTGCTATTAAAAAGAAGAAGACAAAATTTCGTTTCTTGTTATTAGCTGCATTAGGGTCTTTGTTGTTTGTTGAAGTGATCGTTTCGTTTGTGAAAAGATCTCAACCCTCCTGTAGATAGAATTCATCGAATCAAATGATTTAATTTTGGCATATAGTTTGCATGTAAAACGTTTTTGAGATATCACATACGGTAGGACCAAAAAAAACTGAAACATAATCAAAGATAAACTTTAAAATGAACTCAATGAACATAACAACGCATTGGAACATAACGCAAACACTCTAGAGGTCTAGGATAGAGACGTGTTCCGGCGTCTTTAAACCTGGTAGTTTATCATCGAGTGGTTGGGTGATTCCTCCACGGTGAAACGATAGGTGCCAATACGGATTGTGCTCCCACGTACCGTCGAGTATATATTGGGAGACCCTTGTAGGAATAAAGCCTTTATCCATAGGAAGCCGTGTCAGCCACCCTACGATTTGCAATGCAGTGAACACAGCATTCACGAAGATCGACCACCCGTACCCTAAAAAGTATTCTGTGGTTTTGCGAAAAGTTTGGCACACCTTCTACCTAGAACTCCAGAGCAGTCACTTTTGATCCTTTTCGGACTCCCTAAACGAAAAGGTGCATGTGAGCGTCTTGTCACTTCGTGCTCATTAAATATTCGAAGGAGACTAGAGTCATCTTTTATCCTTTTCTCGACTCTTAAAAAATGAAAAGGTTAAGTTCAGTGTCTTAAAATTTATTGGCCACGATAACATCTACCCAATTAGCTTTTGTTTGTGTCAGTCCGAAGTAGGGATTGTCTCAGTAGATTTCGTAAGTTTCATCCTGGCGGAATCACCAGTTTCGTCTTCTACCGAAACATTGGTTGTGAGTCTCCCTGTGGTTCTAAGTATACAACCACTTAGTTCTCGTGCCCCAGGTGACGAGACTTACCAGTTTCATTGGAACCCTACGTGGGAATCTTTTGAGGACGGTGCCCCTTTTTGGGACCATACTTCTCCTCGTGTGTCAGTCCCACCTGTTTCATCTGACATGGATGATTTGTCCCCTACGACGACCGATGAGTCCGTTGCAACGAGCGGTGAAATTCCCACCTCAACGGACCCTATACATGTTAGTAGTACACCTACTACTACAAATTTACCACTGGGCTATAAAGCTTTAAGAGATGCTACGCCTTCTGGAACTCCGTTCACAGGTCCCATTTGGTCATCACACACTTTTCCTACTACGGAGCCTTTTACTCCACCAAGTCGCAGTCTATCTGTTACCTCCGTCACAACCGCTCCAACGGTTTGTGCAGCCTCTTCGACTCCTATTTCTAGTCGTCCCTCAGCTTCTTTGTTTGGAGTCTTTGACCCCATGACAAATGTCCCAATGCAGGAGCCATATGATCCATATTTGTCATCTCAACCGGTTGTTGAGGTATCGGTCCCATTGTCAATTGATTGGACCTCCACCTCTTTCCATGGCGGTCAAGTTTTATCTGCGCAATCTCCAAGACAACCCCCCCAAGACCAACCAGGGCAATCCTTTCATGGAAACCCTTTCGTTACTGCTGCTCCTTTTTCCTCCTCTTATATGCAACCTTCTGGTAACTCAGGTCAGTCGTCTTTTCAACAAGTCCAACCTGGTATCCAGCAGGGCTATCCCGTTGGACAAAGTGGTAAACAAACTATTAACCCAAACCAATCCAATGTCCAGTATAATCCAATGTCTGGACAAGTTACTCAACCACTCGGTCAACCTACTGTCCAGTATTCACAACCCTCTGGGCAAGTTGGTCAGCCTCAAACATAGTTGGGCCAACCAACTGCCCAGTCTCCTCAACCCTCTAGTCTTCTAGGACAACCTTCAACTGCGCAACAACAGTTCCAGCAGGTAGGCCAACCTCAGTATCAGCAGGTACAACCTTCTGGACAGATCGGCCAACCTCACCATCAACAAGGTTTTCCTTCTGGCCAGATAGCCCACCCTATAGGACAGTCTATTGGCGCTGCTCAATCCGGTCCGTGGCCCCAAATGGGACCCCAATACCCATCTGGTCTTCAAATGCAGGCTGGGTCTCAATCACAAACTTTTTATCCAACCCAGCCTGGTCCTTCAACTCAATTCGGAGCCCCACCACTGTATGGCTACCAACAACCTCAAGGGCAATTTTCGTTTGCCCCGTACCAGAACTACCAGCAACCGCAAGCGAATCCCTCGCAAACTTATCAACAGCAATACGGCACACCTGCAGCATCATTTGGTAATCCTTATGCTGGGGGGCACTATACAAATCCCTATGGCCAATCCACTATGGGGCCAAATCCTTCCGGACAAACTCTATGGGGGCAACCACCACCTGGCTGGAACCCTGGTGCTCCACCCTACCAACAGCCCCAGATGCCTTTCAATCCTCAATTACCATTCTTAGCGACTTTAGAATTACCAGATGTATCCAAATTAACCAATGATCCTGTTCTTCATAATCCTTATTGGCCTCCAGTTCCAACTAAAATACCTGGTGACTGTCCAAAATTCGACGGTAAAGCCAATGAAGACCCACAAGCCCATATTATGACCTATCATTTGTGGTGTTCATCTAATTCATGGCTTGACGATTCAATTCGGCTTCGCCTTTTTCAAAGGACTCTCACTGGCTCTGCCGCTAAGTGGTATATCGAACTTCATTGCGGGTCCTTTCAAGATTTCAATTCCTTGGCTATGGCATTTCTCACTCACTTCCAGTTACCCATTCGATACGAAACGGGTACGCACCTCCTCACTTCCTTAAGACAAACGACAGCTACGCATATCTCTGATCATATCCATGAATGGAGACGGCGTAGACGTATGATCAAATTTTGGATTCCCGACCAGCTTCTTACCGATTGGTTTACGACTTCGTTCGTGCCTCCGATAGCTCGGGATACTGCCATGGGGGTGTGTGTCACTGAAGAGCAAGCTATTGCTCGAGCTCAGTACCTTGATTAGGTTTATTCTCAGTCAGGTACATTATATGATTATCTGCCTGATGTCCCAAGACAAGGAACATCTAAAGCCCCGCCAACAGCCACTGTTGACGATATCATTGGTTCGGTTAATTCATCCTCAAAGAAAAATTCGACGAACCCTGCAAAGCAAAAAACATCTGCTTCGAATGGACAACCTTCCCAGGCATCGCTTGGTTCGAATGTTACTTCTGAGGTTAATGTCATCCAATCTAATACGGCAAACAAGGCTTCGAAAGAGAAGAAAAAAGGGAAAGCGAAAAATAAGCCGGAGCAACCTAAGTAGGAAACCCCAAAACCTCAACCTGAGGACGGGACTAAACGCAAACCCAAATATCCTTGTCTTATTTGCGATGAAAATCACTTTACCAAGGATTGCCCGAGGCGGTCCGAAGTTAGTCGTTTGTTAAAAGGCACCTCTGGGACTCCTACGGTGCTCAAAGAGCCCTTTCCCACCCAACACACTCAAAAAACTCAAATGGTGGCTGACCCTACTCAGCCTCCCTCTTCCTTTGGTTCTCAAGTGTTTATGGCTGGTACAATACCCATTAATATCAGTACTCGAACGAAAGATTATTTGTCATCTGCCGGGAAGGAGCCTGAGGTTCCCCCAAGTGCTCCCCCGTTCAGTTCAGGTCCGCTCCACATCGAGAGACCTACCACTGAAACGCCTCTTCGACCCCCTCCAAAAGGAGTACTCCGAAAATCCTCGTATAATCCGAATGCTCATGCTGCACAGCACTACAACATCGTTGAGGACTTAGCACAGACTCCGTCGGCTATGTCCGCTTTAGAGGTTCTCCAGAGCTGCCCTTCTCAGAGGAAGTCCATGCTGTCTGCCATCGGTGGCATAGACCCGGCCGATTCGGATTTAATAACTTTTGACTTGGAACGCCACACTCAGAGGCTGCCTCCCCAAATCGCCTTCCTCATACAGGTAATTATTGATTCCAAAACGATTCATCGTACAGTTATTGATGAAGGTGCCTCGACTTGCATCATGTCTGTTGCCTGTTGGAAAGCTATTGGATCTCCAACGTTGAGCCAATCCCCCACTACCTTGGAAGCCTTTGATGGAAGAGCGTCCCGTCCTTACGGTATACTCTAACGTTTACCAATCTCTTTGGAAGGGAAGACGGTCGAGATGGAAGTTGAAGTCGTTGATGCTACTCTAACCTACAACCTCCTTCTCGGACGTAGCTGGATATACGCGATGCAAGCTGTTGCTTCATCTTTCTTCCGAATTATCCGTTTCCCTCATCAAGGGAAGATCGTTACCGTTGACCAGCTCTCCTTTTTTTCTTCTTCTTCCGAAGGCACCATCCCGTTTGTGGAGCATACCTCCAAATTACCTAAGAGTCTGGGAGCTGGAATTTTCAAAGATCCTGATCTTATGGGTATTTTTCCACTCCCTCCTCTAAATGTCGCCTCTGTTAGTATGATCGCTACTGGCTCTGATCCGTGGCTCGTACCCCCTACAGACCAAGTAGATTCCTGGGGCGACCAGATGCCATTGAGTCCCGCCGAGTTTAATTATGTTGAAATCATTGCTGCCTCGGCTCCCTCCTCTACGCTTACTCCATCCTCAGGACTTCTAGATAAGGCTTCTTCGGATTCTCTAGGAGAAATATTCCTCTCCGACGAAGCTATTATTGAGACTATGTCTCTAGAGGAACCTCCCTGGTATAGTTCTCACCATCGTTCCTCATTTCTCCCTGCCTCGCAGCATTTTCTGACATGCCTCGAGCGGTTTGCTCCTTGTCTCCCATCACAAATCCTTCAAACGCCTATTCAAATTGATCAGGTTTTTTCTGAAGGAAATATGGCAAACATTACACGAACCCAACCCCTCGACA
Organism: Pinus tabuliformis; assembly: GCA_031772625.1. Lineage (NCBI taxonomy): Eukaryota > Viridiplantae > Streptophyta > Pinopsida > Pinales > Pinaceae > Pinus > Pinus tabuliformis. The sequence continues at coordinate 862,582,365 of CM062812.1, forward strand.
TCTCTGTTAAACCCAGGATAGTCGAGCATCTTCATATCGGAGTCACTTGTACTCCAGCGGAGATTCAACTATATTCCGAACCTTTTCGTGAATTTCGTGATGTTTTCGCTTGGTCCTATGAAGAAATGCCTGGCATTGATTCTAGTATAGTGATGCATGAAATAATCACGTACCCAGATGCTAAGCCTGTTCGTCAACGTCTACGCCCTGTACACCCTCGGAAGGCTGCGGCGATTAAGGCCGAAGTAGAAAAGCTTCTTAACGCCGGTTTTATTTACCCTATTCCTCTTACAGATTGGGTTTCTAACATTGTCCCTGTAACTAAAAAACAAGTTACAATCCGGGTTTGTGTCGATTACCGTGATATAAATAAAGCTTGTCCTAAAGATAATTTCCCCACACCATTCATTGATCAGATCATTGACGAGTGTGCCAGCAGTGAAATGTATTCTTTTATGGACGGTTTCTTCGGTTATAACCAGATCAATATTGCTCCGGTTGATCAACACAAAACGGCCTTTATTTGCCCATGGGGGACTTTTGCCTATAATAAGCTCCCTTTCGGTCTTAAAAATGCTGGTGCCACCTTCCAACGCGCAATGTCGTATGCATTTCATGACATTCGGCATATTGTGCAACCTTATCTGGATGATCTTCCTGCTCATTCAGCTAAACGTCAGGACCACCCTAAACACCTTCGCGAAATCTTTCTTCGCTGTCGGTACTACCGAATCCGGCTAAATCCTCACAAATGTGTCTTCTGCGTTGAATCTGGCAGACTTCTCGGTTTTATCGTTTTTATCTGGCAGACTTCGACGTTGGATCCCCTTAAAGTCGAAGCTATCGTCAATCTCCCTCCCCCAAATTCTTTGCATCAGTTGCAAAGTTTGTAGGGGAAAGCAAATTTTTTACGCCGTTTTGTTCCCAACTATGCCGAGGTGGCTAAAGGTTTTACACGATTACTGAAGCGTGATGTCCCTTTTCATTGGGATGCCACAGCTCAGGAATCTTTTGAGCGTCTCAAGAGTCTCCTTGTTTCTGCTCCATTGCTTCGTCCTCCGAATTATTATCGCGACTACACCTTGTATTTGGCTGCCGCCGATACCACTATCAACATGGTTCTTGTTCAGACTGATGATGATAACACTGAACATGTTATTTATTATCTCAGCCGCAACCTGTTAGACACGGAAACTCGATATGCTTATATCGAAAAGTTGGCACTAGCCGCAGTTTGTGTTGTGCAACGCTTCCGTCATTATATTCTTTTGCGTACTACTACTGTGATTTCTGATTGCAACCCCATGACGTATATATTGTCACGCCAGTTACTAGGGGGAAAATACTGAAAGTGGATTGTTATCCTCCAAGAGTTTGACTTGGAATTTACCACTGCCAAGTCTAAGAAATCCCTTGTGTTTGTTGAGTTAATTTGCTCTTTGCCATCTTCTTCCTCGACCTCACCTATAGAAGATCAAATTCCAGATGAAACCCTGTTCCTCATTAGCACCCTCAATCCATGGTACGGAGATATAATCACATATCTGCAAACGTCCTCCTTCCGCCCAGGTGTGTCTAAAGACGCACGGCGGAGGATTCGTCATCAATCTCAACCCTACCGTATCATTGGAGATACATCATATTGTCTTGGTGCCGACTCCCTTCTCTGCCGTTGTCTTACTCTAGAGGAAGCTGAACGGGTTCTAAACGACTGCCACTCTGGTGCTTGTGGCGGACATATGTGTTATAGACATTTTTGTGCCTTACAGCATGGAGCATTAAATGTCAATAATCTGAGGGATCCAAAGTCCCTAAACATGTTGTTCTTACCCCTAGAGGAACAAGGTCAGCAAACCATAGCACTGCAAATCAGTTCTCCACTGAAAAACACTCAAAAACAGGTCAATTTTGGATCAAAGCAGCTGCTCCACTAAGCATCTGCGCTGAATGACAAAAGCTCCATGGTGTACCTGCGCTGCATAGCAAGTGCAACAAAGGCTACCTGCGCTGGGCGTACTTTGACATGTGGAGGAATCTTTTCTCAATGTGCCAGTGCCCAGGAAGCTTCCAAAATGACACTTGGATCAGAAGATTCGCCTAATGATGAGTAAAGAGGTTCTAAAACTCCAAGTGGAAGGTAGAAACTCCGAGTGGACTCAAGGACTGAAGAACAACTGGAGTTGAAGAGGACAACAAGTCACACATCAAGCTGACTTATCTTCACTCCAAAACTCTATATAAGGATCTTATCCCATGGGATCTGGAGGCGGGAATTTTGTGCAAAGAATTGTTGTTGGTTTACAGTTCTGAGTATTGGGTGATTGCTTGAGGGAGGTGAAGAGGAGATTTCTTTCCGTCGGGAAGGTGATGCTGGATTGGACCTCTCATGGTTGTATCACCGCCTGAACCTTACTTCCTTATATTAATAAAGCATTTGAGGTTCTTCTATTCGCATGTGTTTCAATGGTGTATTGTCTTACTTGCGTATTTGATTTATGCTAATCCTTGAATCAATTATGAATGCATGCTTCTTGTAGTTTCCTTTTCTTGTCTTGTTCGCAGGATCTCGTGTAGCTGGGCCCGTGAGAAGACTGGGAGCTGGGAGCGAGCGGCAAACAGAGAAGATTGGATCGACCATTTGCGCAAGACATCGGTAAGTGGATCTCTTCCTTTCCTCTCTTGCATGTCATAAAGAAGTAATCTTAGATAGCTTTGCTTCGGCTATTGCTAAGGAACTATCACCCTTAGAGTGGGATAGGGTCATTCCATGTTGGATACTTTTCCCCACAACAGACTGGCGACTCCGCTGGGGATCGTGTCTTGTTGGTAGCTTGTGTTTCTTGCTATTCATTTCCTAAACAAAGGGAGTACCGAATCGAACTGCATTCGAATACTTCGAATGCAAAGTAGAGGGCAGCTACTCCAGCTCAGTGCTGGGCATGTTTATGATTTGAAGAGCTGATCCACAAGGACTCTTTTTAGCTCTTTGTGATAGTGTTCATCTTCCTTAATCATCCTCTAGTGTATACTTGGCTGATAGCCTCTGATTTGGCCAAAAACCATTGATTTTTGAGCAAACTGTGACCCGGAATCTGAGAGAGACGAGAGTTGTCTCTTCAGTGCAGCTGCAGCAAAGGCTACCTGCGCTGCAACGCAGGTCCCGAAGGGGCTACCTGCGCTGCATGTCAGATTGACCGTGCAGTACCTGCGCTGATCCAGTTTTGCCTTGTGCAACTGGGGTTCCCTACTGTCTGTTGCCCAGTTTTCAATATTGTTTTTGCAGCCTGTTGTCAACCTGTATACCCAGCTGAAACTACCTTTCTTTGCTTTCATTCCGCCTCAGTTGTATGAAGAAACCGTGATTGTTCTTATTGTATTTCTTGCTTTCATTCACAGTTTCCCGTAGCGAAAGTGAACTAGTCTTGCTGTGACCTCTTGGATCTAGGCCTGTAAGAAAGTGTCGTTGTGATTCTAAGAGCTAGTTTATTACTGTTCATAGCTGCTTGAACATTTTCTTTCGTTATATGGTTCGAATTTCAGTATTTCTTGTGTTGAAACGAGTGAATCTTAAGGTGTTCTTTTGATTATTGGACAAAAACTTGTTTTCTTTCACTTGAAATTGAATTCGAAATTATACAACAGCTTTCTTTTTGTAATACATCAACATTAAGGAAGAAGAAAAGAAATACTTGCATTGTGCATGTGCATTTTGACAGTTTGCATGTCGATTTAGGAAAAGTGCATCAGTGTGTGCTCTATGATCTGTTTGAAAAGATGATGTCTTTCTTTTCCCTCAGTAGTTAAGATTTTCATAAGTTGAAAGAATTGAAAAAGCTTGCTTATCATTCTTAGACTGCATTTAGGAGTTGTATCATACATCACGTGGTGATCCATAAAGGCAAACTGCTAAGCAAGATCAACCTAAAAAGAACTGAATTTATCTAAAAACGCTTTGAAACATAACGAAACACAGTAGAGGTCTAGGTAGAGACGTGTTCCGGCGTCGTTAAACATAGTGACCGTCGATCTCTACGAAGGTGGGTGATTCCTCCTGAGGGACGATAGCACTAATACGGATTTGTGCTCCCGCGTACCGTCGCGTATATTGGGAGACCCCTATAGGAACAAAGCCTTTATCCATAGGAAGCCGTGTCGGCCGCCCTACTGATCGCGATTCAGTGAACACAGCATTCACGAAGATCGACCACTCGTACCGTAAAACGTATTCTGTGGTTTCGCGAAAGGTTTGGCACACCCTCTGCCTAGAACTCCAGAGTAGTTTCTTTTGGCCTTTTTCAAACTCTATAACTGAAAAAGTCCATCCGAGCATTTGTCACTTCGGGCTCGCTAATACATCGAAGGAGACTAGAGTCATCTTTAGCTTTTTCTCGACTCTTAAAAAGTGAAAAAGCAAGTTGTGTCTAAAGCGTCGTCATATAAAATTCATTTTAAACGGAACATAATCACCTCCTATTCCTGCGTTGATCTTCGAAGTTAGTCTTTTGGCATCGTAAGTTCTTGTAGAATCGCTAAGAAATCTTTTGGATAGACTAGATATGTCTGAACAACCGTCGACATCTAGGACTGTGTCGTCTAACACAGCAGCAGCAGAACCTCCTGCTGCTACTCCAACGATGTTCGCTGGTATACCATCTGTCCCGGCAAATTGTCAACAACAAGCCGGAGTCCAATCAGGGACGACAATATGGTTAGTTCCTATTTCTTCATCCGGATTATCATCTGGTACTTCTTATGTTGAAACTCAACAAATTGATCCAATGTGTCTTCAAAGGCCAATTTACCCTTTAAGTACTGGATTTCCACCATGTGGAGGGCAGTATGCTCTTTCATTGTTCCCTCCTAGAGAACAACCATATGAGAGTTTACAACAAGGATCAGGTCAAACTGGAATTACATCCAGCGGTTGGGTACCAATACTGCCTCAACGATCAGGAGTTGCATATTCAATGCAACCAGTACACCCTGTGTCGAATATTCCCACCACACCTGCTATGGCGAATGCGTCGCAAGTACAAGCGCTACCTGTTGTAATACAACAACCTCTTGTCTCAGCGGCTCAATCACAATCTCAGGGTAGTGCCTCCTTATCTGGAGCGACTCAGGCTCAAACAAGTACTGTGATTCCTCATCTTGGTCAATCATCCAGTATTGGTCAACAGCAAATGGTCCAACAACCAGAGCTGGTTCAATCTCAACAACCGCCATTCCAACACTCATATCAAGGACCTGAGCAACAAGTCTTTGTAAGTAATGGGCAACCATGCTATAATGGTTATGCCCATCAACTTTGTCAAAGTTGTCAGCATTATGCTGGTCTGCAAAGACCCATTGCTCAGGCGATACCATCTTATCCTGGATATGCTTCGCCTAACCTGAACCAACAGTTGCCCTTTGTAGCAACTCTAGAATTACCAGATCTAAACCGGCTGACGAATGATCCAATTGCTTATGCCCCTTGGTGGCCAGCAATTCCGCATAAACTTCCATCGGACATTCCTAAATTCAATGGAAATCCAGGTGAAGACTCGTCGAATCACGTCATGACTTTTCATCTATGGTGTTCATCGAACACTCTAAACGATGATTCGATAAGACTTCGCCTCTTCCAGAGGACATTGACAGGTCCAGCGGCTAAATGGTACATTGAATTGCCAAGAGCCTCTTTCGACAATTTCAGCTCCTTAGCCACGACTTTCTTAACCCATTTTCAATTACCGATAAGGTATGAAACGAGAACGGAACTCCTTACCAACTTCAAACAGACAACGACCACTCACATATCTGATCATATACATGAGTGGCGACGTCGTCGTAGGATGGTGAAAACTTACGTTCCCGATCAGCTGTTAGCTGAATGGTTTATAAAGTCGTTACTTCCGGCTATAACGAAAGATGTGGCCAAGGGAGGAGTCGTAACAGAGGAGCAAGTCATTGCTCGCGCTCAATATTTAGACTTAGTATATACTCAGTCTGGCACGCTCTACGACAAAATACCTGACGCCCCTAGACCTGAATTTTCAATTCCTCCCCCTCCTAAATCGAATACTGACTCTCACACCAGTAATGGCGTGACTGGCAAACGCAAAATTTCTAGTCAAAATGCAAATGAGGAACTTCTTGCCTCAGAAGTAAATGCCATGTTGACCGACAAGGGCAAACAACTGAAGCAACCAGGGGGCAAGAAGAAAAAGAAAAGGAAAGGGAAACCCCCGACAGGGTGTCATATATGCGATGAGGATCATTGGACGAAAGATTGTCCACATATAGCTGAAGTTAAGAAGCTCTTTAAGAGTTCGAAAACCCCAGCAATATTGACTGATCCGTTTCCTAACCCAGGCCAAAATCTGGTTGCTAATCGAAATGCTTCCCGATCCCAAGTGCTTATGTTGTCTACCTCAAAGCAGCAGAATAATGCTTTGACAAGGAATAAAGATCACAGGAATCCAAAGCAGTTGAACAACAAGGCAAATAAACAACCTAGTAGTTCAACAACAACTTTGACCAAAGTCGTGCCACCCATCATTCCTAAACCAATGATAAAGTCGCCAAAGGGAGTAGTACAAAAATCGACATTTAATCCTCCTGCAAAAATAGCACAGAATTATAATATAATAGAGGACCTGGCTCAATCGTCGTCCGCTATGTCGACGCCTGAGGTAGCGCAAAATTGCACCTCCCAAGAGCAAGCTTTATTATCAGCCATAGGTGGGATTGGCCCAATGGATTCCAATCTTGTGGCCTTTGATCATAAAGGATATGACCCTCAGTTACCAGCTCAACTAGCTTTCCTTATTCAAGTGAAAGCCCTCAACAAAATTGTTCACCGAACAATTATTGATGAGGGGGCATCTACATGTCTTATGTCGATGAGTTGCTGGAAAATTTTAGGCTCACCACCCTTGTCGAAATCGTCAACGACATTAAAAGCATTTGATGGATGATCATACACTCCATACGGGATTTTAAGTAACTTGCAAGTTGAACTGGGGGGCAAAACAGTAGAAGTTGATGTTGAAGTAATCGACGGAAACCTCAATTACAACATCCTACTGGGAAGGCCTTGGATATATGCCATGGCCGTAGTTGTGTCGACCTACTTCAGGAGGATTGTATTTCCTTTTCAAGGAAAAATTACAATCGTCGACCAACAAACATTTCTCCCCAACAGTTCTCAAGTTACGGGAAGCAGCACAATGATCCATGAAAGTAATCAATCGCTCCAAAATATTGGAGTAGGTCTCCTAAAAGACCCTGCCTTAATGGGTACTTTTTCCCTACCGCCGGCGGGTAATCTCGCGGAAGTAGCCACAGTGGAAACCTACAATATGAAATCTTCTATATCCAACGGATTCGGAAGATTCCTAAATATTTTGTCAGCATGGATCATCGCCCTAATGGAAATACTGTAAATACAGTGGGCTCCGAGGACGGTTCTTATCTCGTGTCAACCTCGTTAAAAAATGAAACAAGGAGTCATGAGGATAGTTCTTTTACTCTGTCAACCTCATTAAAAAATGAAACAAATCCCCTTTTCAAAATTCAAAGGTAAACCTTCATTCCAACCACCAAGTTGAATGCAATGAAGCTTGGGGGGCACCCTCCTTTGACATGCGTTATTATGATGCTGGGGGCATGTAAAAGAACGAGCAGTTTTGGCAAAGTTCATGCTCGTTAAAAAATAAACGCAAGATCCGAGCAGTTTTAACGCGGACTTCATGCTCGTTAAAAAATAAACATAAGCATTAGAGCAGGCTTCCCCCCCAGAGTTCAAGTTCATCCAGAAAAAATGAATCGGTAAATAACCATTTGAGACCATAGATTCATCAGCCATAAAAGCTTTGGTTGTGTTTGTGCACCGTCACCTCCACTTTTCATTTGGCCGATCATTCACATCCACTTGATTGTTTACCTATTTTGAGGAACATCTGCGAAGAGTGATTTCACCTAGCCATCCTTGTGACACTGCCGTGATTGGAAAATTCCAACCTGTACCTGGAATCTGCTGCTATCCCTGTTTATCACTCGTTCCTCAAAATACGAGTCTTCTTTGAGCTCTTTTCACTGACTCGTAAAATATGAAAAGTTTGCCGAGTTTTGGCCTTCCAGCTCGTTAAAAGGACCGGAAGAGCTATCCCTCCTCTAGATTTTAATCTTTTTGGACCTGAGGGATTATTGCACAAAAAGATCGAGCGCTTGTCTAGTTCGGCTCGATAAAGATATCGAACATTCATCCCTTCTGTATTGTTTTATACTTTTTCGGACTTAAGGGATTAGATGACGAAAAAGGACCCCTGGAGTCCACTTTATGTACCCTTTTCAGACTCTCTAAAGATGAAAAGGACCGAGTTGTCTTTGTCGCTGGGCTCGTTAAAAATATTAGATAGCGACAAACTTGTCTTTAGACGAGAACGAGTTTCCCTATCGTTAAGCTCGTTAAAACATAGCGATGGGCTTGCCCGAAGGGCAGGTTATAGAACAAGCATATGTTATCCTCCTCAAGCTTGACAAAAATAAAGAGGTACTGGTCAGAAATGACTGGGGAAAAAATTGGGAAGAACCTCAAAGCTTAATGGTAGCAAGTCGCTCTTGAACATGACATTTTTGCCTCCGTAAATATCGGGTTGGGTTATTATCATTCACCAGTCCCTTCACCATGGTCTCGCCATACCATCCATACATGGGGTAATGCTACCGATCCATCACATCAGTGTCGTTATATGTTCAAGAGATGTCATTCAGAAAGTGTCAACCGGGTCCCGTCCACTACCATACATCATCTTTCGTCCTTCCATGACTGCCACCCTGAATCATATTTCACATATCGTTTTCACCATCATCACTAGCTCTGTTCCGTGTCACTGATGTGGGATTCATTAAGGCCCTCCTTTGACGGATCACTTCTTGTCGACATCAGCTCACTATCCAAGAAGTTGATCTAGGAACACCCCCCCAGTACTTTGAAGCTTGCATGCCTCAATGGCAAGTTTCTCACCTCCGGCGATAGGTATACATTAATGACCTTCGACCGGGAGACTTTGCGTGGTGTTCGACGTCAGATCCTATATTCACGCCACGTGAATTGTGCTGCAGTACCTTGAGGGTCATCATCATTATCGGTGATTCCTCTCGCGCTTGTTAACAGTTTACATTATTGACTGGTAATCAAGCGATGTCTTTCCATGTTCGACTTCAAGAAATTCTCACATGGATCGACTTGTACTAGAGTGAAGATCGGACAAGTTTGAAGACCCCGGATCTAGTTTCATCCATCCGGGCTGCGATATATATTCAGGAGATAAAAACATAGACATGTGCAGCAGATGATCATCCTACTAAAAGGATGATAATTAAAAGCAGAGAATTATCAGTCTATTATCAAACGATCGTCTGTTTATGTACAGCAAATGTATTTATAAAGCTGAGCATGGGAAATGCCCGCATCAGCTAGATCATGAAAAGAAAGTATGAAAAGATAATGTATTGTATTGTATTTTGTTACAAGTCACCTCCCGACGATTGAATGAACTTTGGATCCTCCTAATAAAGCATTTCACCCGATAAACGACCTCATACTTTAGGGGGCAACTGTTATAGACATTTTTGTGCCTTACAGCATGGAGCATGAAATGTCAATAATCTGAGGGATCCAAAGTCCCTAAACATGTTGTTCTTACCCCTAGAGGAACAAGGTCAGCAAACCACAGCACTGCAAATCAGTTCTCCACTGAAAAACACTCAAAAACAGGTCAATTTTGGATCAAAGCAGCTGCTCCACTAAGCATCTACGCTGAATGAAAAAAGCTCCATGGTGTACCTGCGCTGCATAGCAAGTGCAACAAAGGCTACCTGCGTTGGGCGTACTTTGACATGTGGAGGAATCTTTTCTCAATGTGCCAGTGCCCAGGAAGCTTCCAAAATGACACTTGGATCAGAAGATTCGCCTAATGATGAGTAAAGAGGTTCTAAAACTCCAAGTGGAAGGTAGAAACTCCGAGTGGACTCAAGGACTGAAGAACAACTGGAGTTGAAGAGGACAACAAGTCACACATCAAGCTGACTTATCTTCACTCCAAAACTCTATATAAGGATCTCATCCCATGGGATCTGGAGGCGGGAATTTTGTGCAAAGAATTGCTGTTGGTTTACAGTTCTGAGTATTGGGTGATTGCTTGAGGGAGGTGAAGAGGAGATTTCTTTCCGTCGGGAAGGTGATGCTGGATTGGACCTCTCACGGTTGTATCACCGCCTGAACCTTACTTCCTTATACTAATAAAGCATTTGAGGTTCTTCTATTCGCATGTGTTTCAATGGTGTATTGTCTTACTTGCGTATTTGATTTATGCTAATCCTTGAATCAATTATGAATGCATGCTTCTTGTAGTTTCCTTTTCTTGTCTTGTTCGCAGGATCTCGTGTAGCTGGGCCCGTGAGAAGACTGGGAGCTGGGATCGAGCGGCAAAGAGAGAAGATTGGATCGACCATTTGCGCAAGACATCGGTAAGTGGATCTCTTCCTTTCCTCTCTTGCATGTCATAAAGAAGTAATCTTAGATAGCTTTGCTTCGGCTGTTGCTAAGGAACTATCACCGTTAGAGTGGGATAGGGTCATTCCGTGTTGGATACTTTTCCCCACAACAATATGTCCGGATATGCTACAGCCCAAAAAATCCTTCGTGCTGGCTATTTTTGGCCCTCTATTTTCAAGGATTGCATCCTTGCCGTCCGCTCTTGTCATGAGTGCCAGATATACCAGCGGAAAATGCGAGCGCCTTCTGCTCCGTTGCACCCTGTCGTTTCCGTCGGCCCTTTTGCAAAATGGGGCATTGATTATATGACCTATAACCCTCGCTCGGCCGGGGGGCATGGGTTTGTCATCGTTGTCGTTAATTACTTTACTAAATGGGCCGAGGCGATGCCTACATTAACTGAAGACGGTCACACTGCGGCGCAATTTTTATTCAATCATGTTATTTCGCGATTCGGTGTCCCTCAAGCCATTGTCACTGATCACGGGAAGCATTTCCGTAATCATATGATGTCGGAATTAACAACCCAGCTAGGCTTGCAACACGATAGTTCAACTCCATATTACCCTCAGTCCAATGGTCAAGTTGAAGCTGTCAATAAAATCTTGGTTACAATGCTTCAACGTATCGTGGGTGTGCATAAATCTAACTGGCATTTGATGTTATTCCCTGCCTTATGGGTTTACCGAACCTCCGTGAAGGATGCCACTGGTTTCACTCCATTTCAACTAGTTTATGGACTAGAGGCTACCCTTCCAATTGAATGTGAGATCCCTTCATTGAAATTAGACATCGAACTTCTTCCCAACACTACCCCGTTAGAAGAACGCCTTCTTTACTTAGAACGGTTAGATGAGACTCGTCGCCTGGCCTCTTTGGCCATCGAAACGCAAAAGAAGCGAGTCAAGACTCACTTCGATCAGACCGTCCATCCACGTTCTTTCATTGAGGGAGACTTAGTCCTACTCTATGATCAAGCGAAAGATAAGCTAGGTGCAGGAAAGCTCGAGTCTATGTGGCTAGGCCCTTATATTGTCAAGAGAGTCCTGCAGAAACGGGCCTACGAGCTGATTGATTATGAAGGAAACCCTCTTGGGAAGCCCCGAAATGGGCTTTACTTGAAAAAGTACTATGCGTGATGCTGGTACATTTTATTGTGTACATACATGTACATTGGTGTATTATGTGTCGGTTTTCGAGACATAGCTACCACTTATTGTGTTTTTCGCTTCTTGTGCAGATGCCAGATGCACCTTATGTTGGTTTCGCTGATGGTGCCTACCGCAGTACCCGCGATTTGTCTTCTGCGGCATGGGTAATCTACGATCCTCATAGCGAGCTAATAGATTGCCAGGGTGTGTGTTTAGGCCGTACTACTAACAATGTCGCCGAATACTGTGTTGTAATCGAGCTACTTGCTAGAGCAATTAATTTCGGTATTCGCGCATTGATAGTAAACCTGGACTCTCAACTTGTTGTCCACCAGCTCAACGGGCAATATTCCGTCAGAAACCATCATATACTAAGGTTGTATTTACGTGTAAGGTTGTTAGAAAGGCATTTTGATTTTATTACATATCAACATGTTCCGAGACAATTAAACACATTATCTGATGCATTGGCCAATCATGTATTAGATAGACATCTGCATAATTTGTAATTAAAACATTATGTAAGCAAGCACATGAAAACACAATAATGAACCATGAACATATGTATATATATATATATATATATACGTGTGTGTCAAAATGTTTGCGCCCCGCGCATTACATAATCCAAAAAATAATACATGTCCGAAACTCATACAGCCGTCGACAACATGTCTCTCAAAAACGTGCAAAAAATGAAACCTAGGCGTCTAATCGCGGTGATGCTCATGATAGCATGTCACCGCCCGCACCACACATCTCAACAGACGATGGACGCGAGTAGATACTCCCACTGTATGCCTCTGAAACGCTCTAGGCACGTCCGCCAGTCTGCCATAATCTGGAATCCCTCGAGTAAGTGCCTCGAGGTTCTGTACTAGGTCATCATCGTCACCCTCTTCCTGAGGGTCCGCTGCTGGTTGTACTCTCCGTACGTTGTGAGGCAAGTCAGCTGGTCGCTCTGCACCAACATCTGCATACATACATAGGTGCTGTAAGAAACAGACATGAATTATAAAAACTTGAATATGTTAAAATATTAAAAACATAAAAGGTCCTTACCTAGCTCCTCATCCCAGTCCTCTCCCTCGGGTAAGGGGACGTCTGGATCTCCAGTAAAATCAGTGCCCGCATAGGGCCAGTCCTCCACGACGATCAACTGGTGTTGGAGCCAAATGAAGAACTCGGGCCTCCAGGCCATCTGCTGGCCCCCACCTCCTCTGGGCATAAGTGGTGCCCATCGAGCCAACCTCGGCTCCCGTGGCACTGGATCTGCCACTATACCTCCTGGGATCCGGAATATCGGTAGTCGCTCCAGGAAAAACGATACTATGATGGATCCATATCCGAACTGTTTATTGCCATCACGCTTACATTTGGTAAGCTGCCTCTTGATATTTGTTGTTACTGCCGTGGCCCAATCAAATAATGTAGGGTGTAGGCACTCAGTTGCCAGCAGCAAGTGATTCTTGCTGGCCTCGTGGGGTGCCTGTACCCCAGCCGTCCGAGTGATAGTGAATAGTACCACTCGTAGCACCAAATCTGGGATAGTGACAATGTCCACCTTGGCACTATTGGATCCAAAATGGGCCCCAGGACAAACTCTGGCCATTACCTCCCCCATCTTTTCCCCAGAAGATCTACTACCGGTCAAGATGGGCAGTGCGCCCCGCCGAGATAGTCCAGTAATAAAATAGACATCAGAGACATCCAACTCCATTGTCTGGTCTTTCAGGCGGAATACCTGATCCTCAATATCCCAGGCATCCACAATAAACCTTAGTAACTCGGGCTGTGCACGTAAGTATGAGGTAAGGAAGAATTTTTTCAAGCCACAATCTCGCAAAGCATCCATGCATGCGTCATCTTCCAATGCCAAAGCATCTATGGCCTCATGTTCCCCTTCTCTCCATTCTATAGCCATTCTGACCAATCCCTGTGACCAAAACACCAAAATGACATCATAAGATCAATGGTGAAACCAAAAATCAAGGAAAATTGCAGGTTCAACGGTCAAAATTATGTGAAAATTGGTTCGCGCAATTGGCGCGACTGTTTTCCAAACAGTCGCGAAAATGGCGCGACTCCTTTTAGGAAAATAGCCCATTGGCGCGAACCCGTGCGGGAAACTCGCGCCAATGAGCGCAACCCTATTTTTTGCAATACCCCTTGCAGAGGATCATTCTGTGGATGGAAAACTGAAAGAATGGAATAAAAATGAAGCTAAGGATGAGGCCCCTTACCTGCTTCAGACGGCGGCTCGAATGGTCTCCTGGATTGGTCGCAATCAGCAGTTGAAGTTTGCACCCAAAACCCTCCAACGATAAACTTACAAGGTAAAAAGTGAAAAGTAATTTTATTTTTTACTATTTCACTATTTATAACTTCTTTTGGCTTAAAAAACACATTAAAATCATGTTTTTGTGAATATTTTTATGTCAAAGTAGGATTTTACGCTGTTTTTGTATGTTGACAGGGATTAGTGCCACTCAAGCAACTTAACGAGCTCCTTTTTTCGGTTTTTCGAGCTCGGTAAAACACGAAAAAGGTTACTTCAAGGTCCGCTTTCAGCTCTTTTCTGACCATTTAAAGAGGAAAAGATTGCCGAGTCGCTCCTCTTGACTCGTTAAATGGTGATAAGGGGCGGTCGTTTTAAGTTCTTTTTGTCGACCGTTAAAACATAAAAAGATTACCAGGTTTTTGTCGTTTCAAACTCGTTAGTGGTTACGAAACGACGTGGTTTTGACCGCTTTTTTACTTTTTCAGGTCAAAATCACTAATTATGAAAAGTACTCCTCGATCTTAATGATCGGGCGGTTCTTTCGGGTATTATTTTATACTTTTTCGGGCCCGAGAGTCACAACTTTACGAAAAAGGACATCCCTGGAGTTTCCTTTTCTGCTGTCTTTTCAAACTCTCTAAACATGAAAAGATGCCGAGTTCTTCCTTTGTCAGACTCGTTAAAACTTAATGACATCGGATTTTGTCACAACACAAGCATATGCTATCCCCATCAAGCTTGTTAAAAATAACTGGGGTACTCGCCAGAAATGGCGGGGGGAAAAGAAAATTTTTGAACCATAATTATTACCGTAACGGCAGTATGTCGCTCTTGAACATGGCACTTTTTGCTTTCGTGTCTGGGGTGGGGATATCTCATCTCATATCTTTCACTTGCTTCCATGGACTTGGGTACCCTATTTGACCACTCATTGCCTCGTCATCATGACCTTTGATACATTGATGTCAAATACTGCCAATTCCGTTAATGTGCCGCCGATATGTTCAAGAGAAGCTGACCTATGCCAAACAACCTCCCTCTGATAGTTCGCACAATCTTGATTCACAACTTCATCTCTCTGTCTCGTGTCGATGATGTGGGAAACATTATGGCCCACCTTCGATCAAGGTCACTCCCTGTCAACTTCAACTCATTATCCAGGAAGTTGATCTAGAGATTCCTTTCCGATGCCTTGGAGCCTGCATGCCTCAATGGCAGGTTCTTCGTGTTCGACATGAGGTTTTCATCATTGGCCTCCGATCGAATGATTCTATGGGTGTTCGACTTCAGATCATTGACTCACACGCCGTAGATTGTACCTATAGTACCTTGAGGGCCATTGTCATTATTGGTGGTACCTCTCGCGTCTGTTAACACTTTCCATTATTGACTGGTAATCAGACGATGTTCATGCATGTTCAACTTCAGCTCATATATTCAGATGCTTGGACTTGTACTTTTGTTCGGATCGAGTTGGAGCGCAAGACCTTGGATTGTGTCTGTTGTAATCCAGGCGTGATTCTTGATACTTGACTCATTCACTGGATGGCTGCGACCATACCTGAGTCAGTTTATTGATCCTAACCAGATGGCTGCGTCCATACTATGGATCCAGATTATTTATGTACTCTCTTATGGATGGCTGCGACCATACCAAGTACATCATGTAATTGAACTATCAGTCATGTCTCTTAATACAGCTCCTCGGCGGCAGTAACTATATGTGCTCTTATGTGTTCTTGTGTGTTCTTGTAAAGCATTTCACCCCTCTCCACCTCTCGGACTTCATGCTTTAGGGGGCATCTGTTACACAGTAATTTGTCACCATCCCTGTTACTCCTCTTGTCGTACCTTGGAGGACCCATCCCGGAGTTATAAGAAGTGACAAAGTCTAAAAACACTTGCATTATGTTCCCCTGAGTAAGTACTCCATGTTCCCTGAAGACACCTTCTGCAGATCATCCCTAAAAAGTGCTCTTTTTCCATTGGCGCAAGTCCACAGTATCCTACCCACGCCAATGATGGAGATCCTCAAAAGAGGGCGCGACCATTGGCGCTCTGCCTTAGAACAACAGTCGCGCCAACCAAATTTAGTCGTGCTTTTTGCCTTAACGCACGTCCGACTGTTTTTTCCTTCATTACATGGAGCTTTTCTGAGGATAAAAAATCAGTCTTTTGTCGAGCTTTATCCATCTTTATGGCTTTTGAGGATAATGCTAATCCGCAAAAGGTGTCCCGGTTCATCGTATCCTCCTCCCTTCTTCATCTATATAAGCTTGTCATTATGCATTGGACAAGCTAGTGTTAGAGTGTTAGTGCTAGTGATTTAGTGATTGAGTGATAGTAGTGATGATTATTGGTCATGGAGTGTTAGATGTTGAGTTCTTGAGTTCTTGGAGGAATGCTAGTGAGTGCTAGAGAGGTTATGCTGCCGGAGAGGAGATGCATGGCAAGACACATATAGTTATTCGCCCAGCCAGGAGAAGGGTCGACGTCAGAACAATGGTTGTAACTTTTCCTGTTTATTAATTGATAAGCGACTGCTATTATAGTTCCAATCTCATTATCTATCATGGTGATGTGTTGATTTATTTCCTTTCTGACTGAAATATAGTTGTGCCTTGGTAGTTTTTATGTTGGTATCTGTCTCTTCCTTTGCATGTGCAGGTGTTCATTTGTGATCTGTTGGAGCAAGGGAGCGAGGATATCAACTCTGCTTCAATCATAGCATTGGACTCCAGGTTAGTCTTCTTGATTCACCTTTGATGCATAACTAGGAACTTGCGTAGCACCGTGGTTTGTTTGTGGCTAGTTCTGTTATAGGCTAGTGGGATCGCCTCTGTCCACAGAGGGGATTTACCTGACCAACAAAGAAGGTGAGATGATTTATTCAACACTAACCAATTCAACCATGGTTGCCTCAAAGTTGCAAGTCTCTCTAAATAATATGCATTCAAAATTGAAAATAGAACGAATGTCTTCTCTAGCCAAAGACACTAGAAGTAAATCTTTAGAATATTGAATAATCAAACTAGGATATGATCCTAGTAATTTCAAGGAAACCGAGGAGATAATTAAAAACAAAAATTCATACTACAAAGCATCATCAAGCCAAAGAATTAACCAATATGGAAATGGAGAAAGAAAAGATGTTCAAATTAATAATTGAACAGAATGTTCAAATCCAGAAGATGGAAAAGGACATGGAAGCACTGTTGAAGGAAAAGGAACAATTGGAATCAACAAGTACATCAGCGAAAAGTATATCAACAAATCAAGAAGTACAGAAAACAACACAATCATCAACTTCAAATTCTTCTTAGAAGCTAGTCCAAGCTTTAGGAGAAATGTGATTAACAAATAAGGAAAATGAGAAGTTGACAACAACACTCACAAAGATGGAAGAAAACAAGATAAAATAAAATAATGCATACCTAGAAGAGGTGCAAAAGAACTTCAAATTGATACAACAAATTCAAAAGTATGAGAATCAATCTCTAAAAACTCAGATGTTGGCAGAGGCCAAAAGGAGTATATGGAATAATATAAATGAAAATATCACATAATTATGTTCATCCATTCATATCGTATTTGACCTGGAGGAGTTAGTGCAGAATTTCAAGGCAACAATAGAGTAAACAAATATTGAAATAGAGAACATGCCAACAGAAGAAAATAGAATTTTTAAAATGTTGAATTCTAAAACTAAGGAAGAGCTTGAAGAACTCTAGATCTAAGACAAGACAAGCCCAATGATGGAAGTAAAAAGAGTATTAACAAAGATGAATCTCATGGTGCAACTAGAAAATAAATTCAAAGAATTGGAACTGCAGGTTAAGAGATTTAACCAAAATTTTACTTTATTGTAGGAGAAAGGGCTCCCAACCTTAAGATCTTCTAATGGAAAATTGATTCCACTAGAAAATTATCAATATCAATTATGTAATATTATTTCATATGCATCTAAGTTTACTAAAGTAAGAGGAACTATAAGTGGAGAATCTTTCATGGATGGACTAGAGCATGATCTCTTCATTCAACATCAAATCCATCATCTATTTTTAAACAAACAAAATTTCCTAACATACACAGAATTAGATGAGATATTTCGGAGCATGGTGAATTTATCCATTCCTATTGAAGAGTAGTGGGATAAGTTACTGGAGCTCATTGAATAAGGGAAAACATGAGTCCTACACTATGGGGAGAAGGAAAATAGAAGAAGCACAAAAGTAGCTACAGTCAGCAACAGTTCACCTCAAAGTCTGAACATAAAATCAGAAATAGTCTATATTTCCTATTACTTAGTTCTATTTTGGAAATATCTACATGTTTTCAGTGGATATTATTTTGTAATAAATTTTATTTGAAGTCCGAATTAATTCAATACAAAATCTATAAATATTTTGTAAAAAGACTTAGTAAGGGTTTTATTGTGCAAGAAGAAAATTGTTTTCTTTGATTGTGAAATGAAATATATTTTTGAAGTAACCAATTCAGTAATACAGAGGCAGTTTGGTTTCAAGATTCTTGTGTCAAGCAAATGGTGATGCTTCCCTCTTTGTAAATTTGTTTTACTTCAATTTTCACATGAATGTTTTCCTTCTTAAGTTGTTTACAAGAATATTAAGAGCTGAATTTACTTGCAGTACTCTAGTCTGGCTTGTTCAGCAATCTTAATGTTTTCTTTCTAATATTAAGTATAGAATTCATCTGTGTATGTTCTATATTTAATTGATCCTAATTCTTATTCATCTCATCCACACCACAACAGTTGTACGAGATCCAAGAGTTTGCCTACCTTGCCCTATTTTCTGCTCCTTTGTTTATTTTAATTTATTACCAAAAAATTTATGACTCCATGCCCAATGGATTTCTCTTTAATTTTACAACCAAAAAATTTAAAAAAAAATATTGGCATTCCATATCTAGCCTAAAATCTAAACACTAAGATTAAAAATCATACAGAGAGAGCCCTCTCTAAAGCTGGAAGGGCTAGATCCCAACTTTAAAAGTGGTTTTTAGTTACCTCTGTAGTTCCGCTTTTAGCTTAGGATAACTATGGAGTACTAACACAATATATCTCAACCATTCTTCCAATGGATTTATCATAGGTAGATGAGGGGATCAAATACCTTAGCTTTATGTTAAAACCTAATTCATGCTTAAAACAGGACTGACACTCGTTATTGATTAAGGTTGAAAAGTGGATCAACTCTTGGAGTCATCATTGGATGTAATTGGTAGACTTTCGTGTGCTTATTAAATATATTCTTGAGGCTATTATGATATATTGGGCTTCATTTGAATGGATCACAAAAGGGGTGTTGGAGCGTGTTCAGAAGATATGCTTCATGTTTTTATAGTCTGGGTCTAGTTCAAATTCCACTCTTCCTTGGGTTGGCTAGGAGAATATTACGATACAAAAAGGTTTGGGAGGCTGGGGATTAATGATCATCTTTCATTTTTCTCATGCCTTAGTGGAAAAGGGTGGTTGGTGACTTCTATCGTCATCGAGATTATGGACCAAGGTGGTCATTGCCAAATATATCTCACCTCTTTCAATGGAAGATTGGGTCAGGTTGGTAGATAAACCTCATCAAAACATTTTCATATCCTGGCGAGATATTCTTAATACCTTTGAAACTATTCGAATTTTTTTAGTGTGGAGGGTTGGATCAGGAACTCGTGTTCATTTGGGCATTGGTCCTTGGCGGAGGTGTCAACAAAACCAACTTATTCTAGCTCAATTATTAACATCCCTTAGGGACCAAGGGATATGCAAACTTGATCATATTACAAATCCCAGATCTACATCTATATGGTTTCAAGGATGGAAATATGTGGTTTATTTGGGCATCCCGAGAATGTTTAGTATACAATGGAACTCCTATATATACGCTCTACATTTGGGACAGATCTAAAATTTTGGTAAAGAGGATGAACTTATCTAGATGGGTGCCAAGTGCAATTTTTATTCTCCAAATCCAAGGTATAATTGTATTTATGCTTCTCTTCACCCTTTAGTGAGTAAATGGTGATAGTCACAGTTGTGGAAAATTAAATATCCACCTAAAGAAAAAAATCTTATTTTGGTGCATTCTTAAGAGTAAGCTCTCGAATTGTGATGTATTAAAGAAACATTTTACTATTGGTCTAGGTAGGTGTTCTCTATGTTGGCTTCAAGGTGAGTCAATTGACCAATTGTTCATGCAATGCATTTTCTGTAAATCCACATGGGAACATTGTTTCATTATCAAATCTGAGGTATCCTATGGGTGGGGCCAATCTTTGGAATCCGCCTTGTATTTTCGGTGCTCTTACCCAGCTTCTCACAAGTTTTTGGCCCTCCCTTTAATTATTTTTCTAAGGCATCTAGATCGCATGCAATATAGTGATATTCTAGGACCACAACTTCATTCCAGTCCTTATTGCATCTGAAGTGTTAGAAATCATATGTCATTTACCTTGGGATATTAAACCCTCTTGGTCTCATGCGATTGCAGAAGTATGCTCAGGTAAAAATATCCCTTGGGATTTTTTTGACGTTGCCTCCAAAGATATGGGATGGCATAATGGGGCTAGGTTCATTCTTCATGTATCCCATGTTCACACCTTTCATGTTTCCATTAGTTTAGGTGGAAAATCTAATAACTTTGCAGAATTAATTACATGTCGTTTCCTTCCTGATTTTTCCATTGACCATGGAGTGTGACATATTTAGATTTTTGGGGACTCAAAACTTGTAATTTCTTGGATGAATAGCTCTCCAATTTGTAGGAATCTCCTTTTGCAACCTATTTTTCTTGATTCTATGAACTTACAAAATATGTTCACTTGGTGTTCATGTCAACACATATAAAGGGAATTGAATCAAGTTGTTGATGGTCTTTCAAAGGTGGCTCTCACGTTGGAAAAACACTTTTGGTAGGTTTTGGAGGTGCTCAATGGAATTTTTGTTGTTTCTTATTTCAGTCATGCTCCTAGCATGCCTCTTAGGGTTTTTTGAGAGCCATATTTTCATATTGACATTGGACATTAAATATATTTACAATTTGTATATTTTTTTGTTGTATTTTCTTTTGATCGGATAAAATGATAGTATGACGACAGACGAATATATTAAAACTAATATGATGAATTTGTATAGATGACTGATATGATCATAGCATGGATGATATGGGGAACTCATTTATGTTTTGCCGGGCCTGGGGTTTTTGAACTTTGAAGGACACGATGGATACATTAAAATGCATACACAGTACTATGTGTTTACAGAATGTAATTTTTTTTATCCTTATTAAAAATTACATATTTTTTCATGCATATATATATAGATATATATATATATATATATATATATATATATATATATATATATATATATATATATATATATATATATATATATATATATATATAGATATATATATATATATATATGGAATCACTTATGTCATTGCATAATTTTTCATTGAAAACATTTGTGTCTTTTGTAACCTTCACATGCCCTCTATGCCATATAATTCTTATACCCTAAGACTTTGGTTATAGAAAAAGAAGTCCTTTTACAAGCCCGATTATTTTATTACTCTATCAAATCAAATATGTATTATATTAGTGATTTATCATCATGATATGCCATACCTGGGTAAACATTAGTAGAGTTTCTGAACCAAATATTCAATGCCATTACTCCATCATTCTCTTTCAGGATATGATTGATAATATTATGCAAACCTATGACCATGATCTCTTTTATTCTACAAAAACAATGTTTTCTTTGATTACATGCGCTAAAAAATTATCCCTTCTTTTGAAAATAATTTCCAAGTGCATCTTATTTAAAACACATGTAATATTACATTTGTTAAATACCAAAATGTTTTATCTTGTCGTGACTTGAAAATAAGATGATGTTTCTCCTATTAGCACTATATTTGTTAATAGAAACAACTAGGGAAGGGGAAGAAATAGTAGAGACAAAGGTCTATGGATAACAAGATACATAAGGCCCAGAGTTTCAATGCACTTTGATGGAGACATAGAATAGTTAAGATAGTTGTTGCAAACTAGTGTTGTAAACATAGTCAGTCAACCCCCACAACCATTTGTTCATAATAGACCCAACATTGGTATTCCAATGGCCCCCCTTATTTCAACTCCAATTATTTTCCTTGCTAATTATGGATGGAAAAATATTATCCAGACATAAATTTTATGAATTGTTCAGGAATGGCCAACAATTTATTTTCCTTCCCCTCTATACCCTCCTAGAGCACATGTGTCATAATAGTTGCATTCAGTTACCTTATGCGTTGTTCCTACTCCTCAATTAGCAGCTCAACCTTCTATACATGTTATCCAACACCCTCAACCTACTACTATTATTAAGAAACAAAAGGCCCAAGCCATAAAACCAAATCACTCTCATGGCTCATCTCATTCTGTTACCTCTCATCCCCATCACAGTCAGCAGGAGAAACAAGCTGAAAGTGCACCAAGAACAAAGATTGCATCACTCAAGCCTCAGTGATAGTGGGTTTATGCTTTCGGATCAGATTTTTATTTATCGATAAGATATGCTTCTATTTTTTCTACTATTTTAGTTTTTTTTCTATTTTCAACACTTATTCTGAACATAACTATAGTTTTATTACATGATATCGTACGCATGGATGGTTGGACAACACTGATATTATGGGATGACACTTTTTGGGTTTTATGATATATATGCCATATTTTTTGAGTGTATCTATGCATGTATTTTGATAATTTTTATCGATGATACTTGTTGCTAGAGATACAAGGGAAATCATGAGAGTCACAAGGTGATTCTAGTTTGTCATTTTTTATGATAATAGTTTGACACATTTCTTCTTTCATTTCTACATGGATATTCATAGATACACAGAGACAACGTAATTTTGTATCCATATTAGAGGGATGTGATTTTTATGCAACATAGCTTATAACAATATTTCTTATTTCGTCATATTTTGCATAGAGGCATATATTTGCATGGTTAAATTTATTTCAAAGAAATTTACATTGACCAAATGAATTCACTCAACAAGTAAAATATTAAATGGTTTGTTTAATGGATTAAGAGGGTCCCACCTACTCGGAAATCAAACATAATCATTTAAAAATTTATTTAATTTAACTTTCCTTTAAAAATCCCATCCTCATATTTTGATAGACACTTGATTATAAATTAAACTATAACGAACTTCCAAAGTCGTTCAACTTCCCAAATACTTTGAAGAAGCATAAAATAATAGCTATGAAGGAAAGGGAGAGAACATTGTGAGCAGAGGTATGCATTACATTATTTCTAGTTGTCATTCTTTCCTTCTCATTTAGTGTTTCTGTGAGTTACAAGAAGCTAAACCAAAGGTGGCAACATATTATTTTCGAACGGAAGATACTGTCTGAAAGGAAACATTTTAGGTAAATTAAGTCCTTGTTATGTTATTGAGAAAACATGTTATCTATAATTGCATCAGATCATTCAAAGGTGTTTGAAGGTTGTTTGTACATGATCTCTTTTTCATTGTAGACACTGTTGCACAAAAATTGTCACCTTGACATTCTGCAATCTGTGTGAGTCCATTACCACTCATACATTCCTCTTTTGCAAGTCTTAAGACTCAGTTCTTCATATCAAGCCTTGAAAATAAGAGAAAGCCCTCAAAAGTCTATAAAACTCTGGTTCCGCACTTTCTCTTAGAATTACCTACAGTCCTTCACCTACAGGTCATGTCCCTTGCACACCTAACTGCTTTGTCTCTGTGTTATGGGTGCGGACCCCTGTAAAAGTAAAAAAGGCGCAAGTATATTCTTAAAAACTCACTTTGAGTCATTTCTAGAAGCTTCTGGAAGGAATCTTGAGGTGGCAAGTTTGCTCCTTTAAGGTTTATGCATCCCACACCTTAAGGAGCTAACCCCTTGATGTGAGCATCTTATCCCTTTGAAGGAGGACTCTATCCCTTCATAGGTGGACCTGTAACCTCCTTCCTCTGCACTACAAAATGAAGCATTGGGCTGGTTATTTGAGAGGTGGAAAGCTGAATATTTTTTAGGTGAAATTCTGCTGGAACTTAGTCTTCCTAATTGAGCTTATGTGAGGAGAGATTACATACCTCTTTGATCTCATTTGGAAGAGTGTGAGGCTTGTCAAAGTAAAGGAGATTCCTATTTTGGACCCTCGGAAGAGCTTGTACAACATCAAGGCACCAAGGGTTGTAATGTTCTTCTATTTCAAAGTTAATACAAATAAGTTTATTTTTCTCAATAAGCTGTGTTTTATGGTTTATTTTATGGATTCCTTGATCACCATAATGAACATGATTTATGATATTATCTATGCAGGTGTTATTTGATGTGTGCTTGTTTGTGATTGCAAGTTCTCAAAAGGAAACTCTTTCGGACAGTTGAAGGATGGCTGCTACAAACTAACATTGGACTTAAGGTAGGGTCTAAACACCTCTATAGTTTTTATTAATGAATCGCAATATGTTTAGAGAAAGGTAGATTTTCTTGTCCTACTTATTGCTAGATATCTTTTGATACTAGGGAGATTGGCCTTGTTTGGAAGATTGATTTATCCAGCCAACAAAATGGCGACTCCACTGGGGACTTGAATTTGGTTTTTGGTTTTCCTTTTTCTTTGACTTGAGAAACTTGTTCTTGTTTCTAGTTTTTGCTTGATGTGTGTGGGATTGGGTAGTTTTTAGGATCTAGATTATTTTTTGTTTTTTCAAAGTTTTTAGAGGACCACACTTTCTTTTTACAGACACTGTGGGCATCTCCGCACTTTTTCTTTAGTACACAAAGCGGTACCACATCTAGTTCTTCTGGAAGCCTACGGACTGTTGTTGGGAAAAGTATCCAATACGGAATGACCCTATCCCACTCTAAGGGTGATAGTACCTCAGCAACAACCGAATGCAAAGCTATTCGAAATTACTTCTTTATGAGATGTAAGAGAGAGGAGGAAGAGATCCACTAACCGTTATCTTCCGCTAATGATTGATCCAATCTTCCCTCTTTGCTGCTTGCTCTCAGCTCCTTGCTCTTTCACTGGCCCAGCTACACGAAGATCCTGCAAAAGCACAAGAAAGGGAAACTACAAGAAGCATACATTCATAATTGATTCAAGGATTAGAATAAATCAAATATACAAGTATCAAAACGCCATTGAGACACATGCATATAGAAGAACCTCAAATGCTTTATTAATGGAAGAAGTAAAGTTCTGAGAGTGTTACAACCATAAGAGGCCCAATCTAGCAACACCTCCCAGCAGAAAGAAATCTCCTCTTCACCTCCTTCAAGCAAATCACCCAACAGTTCTATACTCAAACCAACAGCACTTCCTTACATTCACAAGATTCCAGCCTCCCTAGACCTCATGAGAGAGCTCTATATATAGGAGATTTGGAGAAAGGATGAGTCAGCTTGAGCTTGGCATGGAGCTGACTAGTGTCCTCTCCCACTTCAGTTATTCTTCAGTTCTTGAGTCCACTTGGAGGTTCTTGCTTCCACTTGGAGATCTAGATCCTCTTACTCATCACAAGGCGAATTCCCTGATCTGGAAGCTTCCTGGGCATTTGACACCTTGAGGAATGACTGTGCCACTTGGCCAAACTCGCCCAGCACAGGTAGCCTTCATTGCTTTTGACATTCAGCGCAGGTACAGAGTGGAGCAGTCAACATTCAGCGCAGATGCTCAGTGGAGCAGTTGACATGATCCAGAATTAGCTTGTTTTTGAGTGTTTTCAGGTGGAGAACTGATATTCAGTGCTGTGGTTTGCTGACCTTGTTCCTCTAGGGGTAGGAACAACATGTTTAGGGACTTTGGATCCCTCAGATTATTGACATTTCATGCTTCATGCTGTAAGGCACAAAAATGTCAATAACAGTTGCCCCCTAAAGTATGAGGTCGTTTATCGGGTGAAATGCTTTATCAGGAGGATCCGAAGTTCATTCAATCGCTGAGAGGTGACCTGTAATAAAATACAATACAATACATTATTTTTCATTCTGCTTTCATGATCTAGCTGAGGCGGGCATTCCCATGCTCAGCTTTATAAATTCATTTTGGTACATAGAACAGACGATCGTCTGATGGTAGACTGATAATTCTCTGCTGAAATTATCATCCTTTGAGTAGGATGATCATCTGCTGCAATGATGTACATATCAAATGTCTTTATATTTCCTGAATATATATCACAGCCCGGATGGATGAAACTAGATCCGGGGTCTTCAAACTCGTTCGATCTTCACTCTAAGTACAAGTCGATCCATGTGAGAACTGCGCTGAAGTCGAACATGGAAAGACATCGCTTGATTACCGGTCAATAATGTAAACCGTTAACAAGCGAGAGAGGAATCACCGATAATGATAATGACCCTCAAGGTACTACAGTACAATTCACGTGGTGTGAATAAAGGACTTGGCGTCGAACACCACGCAAAATCTTCTGGTCGAAGGTCATTGATGTATACCTGTCGCCGGAAGTGAGAAATTTGCCATTGAGGCATGCAAGCTTCAAAGTACTGGGGGGGTTTGTCCCTAGATCAACTTCTTGGATAATGAGCTGAAGTCGACAAGAAGCGATCCGTCAAAGGAGGGCCTTAATGAATCCCACATCAGTGACACGGAACGAAGCTAATGATTTTAGTGGAGGTGAAAACAATCTGTGAGATATGATTCAGGGTGGCGATCATGGGTGGATGAAGGATAATGTATGGCAGTGGATGGGACACGGTTGACTCTTTCTGAACAACATCTCTTGAACATATAATGAAACTGATGTGATGGATTGGTAGCATTACCCCAAATGTGGATGGTTTGGCGAAGACCATGGTGATGAGACCGGTGAATGAAACAACCCAACCCGATGTGATACGGAGGACAAAGTGTCATGTTCAAGAGCGACTTGCTACCATTAAAGCTTTGAGGTTCTCCCAATTTTTCCCCAGTCATTTCTGACCAGTACCTCTTTATTTTTGTCAAGCTTGAGGAGGATAACATATGCTTGTTCTATAACCTGCCCTTCGGGCAAGCCCATCGCTATGTTTTAACGAGCCTAGCGATAGGGAAACTCGTTCTCGTCTAAAGACAAGTTTGTCGCTATTTAATCATTTTAACGAGTCTAACGACAAGGAAAACTCGGTCCTTTTCATTTTTAGAGAGTCTGAAAAGGTACAGAAAGTTAACTCCAAAATTCCTTTTTCGTCATCTAATCCCTTAAGTCCGAAAAAGTATAAAACAATACAGAAGGGATGAGTTTTCGATAATTTTAACGAGCCGAATAAAACAAGCGCTCGACCTTTTTGTGCAATAATCCCTCAGGTCCAAAAAGATTAAAATCTAGAGGAGGGATAGCTCTTCCGGTCAATTTAACGAGCTGGAAGGCCAAAACTCGGCAAACTTTTCATATTTTACGAGTCAGATGAAAAGAGCTCAAAGAAGACTCGTCTTTTGAGGAACGAGTGATAAATAGGGGTACCAGCAGATTCCAGGTACAGGTTGGAATTTTCCAATCACAGCAGTGTCACAAGGATGGCTAGGTGGAATCACTCTTCGCAGCTGTTCCTCAAAACGGGTAAACAATCATATGGAGGTAAACGATCGGCCAAATGAACGGTGGAGGTGATGGCTGCAGAAAAACACCACCAAGGTCTTTTTACAGTTGATCAGGGTACATTCTTAATGGTTATTTACCGGGAAGTTCATTTTTTAACGAGCTTAAACTTGCTCAAAAGCTTATGTTTATTTTTTAACGAGCATGAACTATGACGCTAAAACTGCTCGGATCTCGCTTTTCTATTTTTTAACGAGCATAAATTCCGCGGTAAAACTGCTCGATAATACCAGTCATAAGATAAGAAATGTCCCCTGCAAGATTCCATTTTTTATAGAGCTCGCACCTCACATAAGCTATGCTCCAACTTCTCCTTCCTTTAAGCAAGTTTGGAAACGGCTAATCTTAAAAACAGATAAATAACTGCTCCTAGCTTGCACTCCAAAAGGTTTGCATGCCCCCAGGTATAAAGTACAATTTCAAGGCTGCCCCTACTTATCCGATAAAACATTTGTCTTAAAGGGTGAGGCTTGCCTCTTCCTGGTTACCCAAAGATTGTTTTGTTAACACCATCAAATGAAAACATCTCCTCAGCATTGTCTACCAAAGTAGACAATGGTGAATGACCTTTGTCAAACAAGTAACCTTATCAAAAGAATCATGTTCTAGAACAACCCCTCTTCCATCCACAGACGGGGTACGGACTAGTCATATTCTTTCGCGGAAATTCTACCTTATACCCAAGGTTTCCTCTGCCCGAAGCAGACCAGGATGCATGCCCCCTGGGTTCCTGTCCCATCTTTCCGAATCACTCGCACTCATCGGGAAGGAGGACTGGGGGTGGAGACATTTCTTGGGTGAATAGACCATTGAGGGTTGGTATGTGACTATTTGCGATGCGTGATCCCGGAAATGAAAGTTGGTCTACGAGCTTGACCATTCTTCCTTCGTGTGGAAAACACATTACTCTAAAGAGTGAGGAGACTATAGCTCCCATGCAATATATATAGTCTCGTCCAAGGAGTAGGTTATATTCCAAGGGTCCTTGAACGACCATCACGTTCATTTGAATGGTCTTCCCTTTCAATGTAATAGGTACATTGGGGAGGATCCCTAACGGTCGACTGGTTCCTTTATCAAAACCTGAGATATTTCTTATCTCAGGCAAAAGCTCCGGGGAACCCAGTGCTTTCCAAGCAATAGAGGAAAGGATACTCACAGATGCCCCTTCATCAATGATCGTTCCAGCCATTACCATTCTGTAAATTTGGACTATGATTCTGAATGGTATACTGGCTGGCAACCGGGATCTGCCTAGTTGGTTCCAATCAAAGGACACAACCAGGTTGCTTGGTGGTGGGACCGAATACACGGCCGGATATGACCCTGACGATGTTCCTTCCTGCGATAAAGGAATGGGCGCATTGCCCTGATGCTCATCAGAGTCGGTGTTGACGAAAAGAATCTGGATGGTGTCATCCTTATTCTCTTCAGTGAGGGTGTCATTTGAAGATGAAACCTCTGAAGGCGGAACCGGGTCAACTGCCGTATCGACCTTTAGACTTTCGTCTGGTCTGGATTCAGTAGGTTCATTTTCAATGATTGACGCTTCAGCTGACCACTTGAGTGGGCCAGCTGTATTTTCAACCATCGAAGGACTTGGCACGAGTTTTTTGTATCCAGGAGGAAGTCTCATCGGTGAAACCGGGCGATCTTCCAAAACTCTCTTCGCTTCATCTAAGAAGGGACAATGGTGGATGGCGTGATCGCCTTTACACAGTTTGCAGGGGAATCTTGCTCCCCCTCTTTGTCTTGAACCTTCACTTTCGCTGGTTGACGGTAAGCATTCAACATGGCTATCAGAGGTTGATGCTCCCGAATTGTGCAACCGAGGGGACCAGTCCCTTAGTATCCGGGGAATACAGGGACAATCTCTATGGAAGTGGTCTCCTCTACATATGACACATGGCGATTTAGGCCCGGTCTGTGCTGTGTGTGGATTTTTGTCAGATGTCTTTTGCTTGCCCCCAGTCGCCTTAGGCTCCTTCTTCTTCTTCTCCTTCTTCTTCTTCTCCTTCTTCTCCATGGGAGCTTGGCTTTTGCCGGCTCTACCTTGCGAAGATGAAGGATTGGAGGAAGAGTTATAGGAAGTAGAAGGCTGGTGGGCAGCTCTAGACTCATCTAACTGTTGACTCGACTGTTCAGGAACCATGGTGTTCTGAACTACATTGGTTGAGAATAGCCAAATTGGCAGGCCAATTGTCAGTCCTGGAAGCGACAATGTGGCCATGTGGGGCGCACCAACTTCTCCCCAAGAGGAGAAAGGACTAGGATTTCCATCATGTGGAATTCCTTGGTTGAGGCGTTCCATGTTCTCAACCTACAGATCAACGCAGGAATAGGAGGTGATTATGTTCCGTTTAAAATAAATTTTATATTGACGCTTTAGACACAACTTGCTTTTTCACTTTTTAAGAGTCGAGAAAAAGCTAAAGATGACTCTAGTCTCCTTCGATGTTTTAACGAGCCCGAAGTGACAAATGCTCGGATGGACTTTTTCAGTTATAGAGTTTGAAAAAGGCCAAAAGAAACTGCTCTGGAGTTCTAGGCAGAGGGTGTGCCAAACTTTTCGCAAAACCACAGAATACGTTTTACGGTACGAGTGGTCGATCTTCGTGAATGCTGTGTTCACTGCATTGCGATCAGTAGGGCGGCCAACACGGTTTCCTATGGATAAAGGCTTTGTTCCTATAGGGGTCTCCCAATATATACGCGACGGTACGTGGGAGCACAAGTCCGTATCGATACTTATCGCTTCACCGTGGAGGAATCACCCAACCACTCAACGCTAAGATATCACGTTTAACGACGCTGGAACACGTCTCTAGCTTAGACCTCTATGTGTTTGCGTTATGTTTCAATGCGTTGTTATGTAAATTCAATTTATTTTAAGGTTGATCTTGTTTAGCAGTTTGCCTTTATGGATCACCACGAGATGTATAGTAACACTCCTAAATGCAGTCTAAGATGATAAGCAAGCTTTTCAATCTTTCAACTTTGAAAATCTTAACTACTGAGGGAAAAGAAAGATAACATCTTTTCACACAGATCATAGAGCACACACTAATGCACTTTTTCTTAAATCAACATGCAAACTGTCATAATGCCCATGCACAATGCAAGTATTTCTTTTCTCTTTCTTAATGTTTGTGCGACACAAAAAGAAAGCTGTTATATAATTTCGAATTCAATTTCAAGTGAAAGCAAACAAGCTTGTCCAAAATCAAAAGACACCTTAAGATTTACTTGTTTCGACACTAGAAATATATAAATTCAAACCATATGACGAAAGCAAAAGCTCAATTAGCTATGAACAGCAAATAAACTAACTCTTAAGATCAAAACGACACTTAATCACAGGTCTAGATCTAAGAGGCTGTTGGATACCTATACCAATAGGTTTCATATTTCATGATTGACCAAGGAAAGTCCAAATATGCTCTGCTTTGGTATTACAAAGATCCCATATTTCCTAGAGAACAAGAGGTGGGTAAATGGTTTCAAGTATTAAGGACCTTATTTCAATTTTGTGGATGATTCAACAGTTTAAGATGGATCATGCCATGTTTCAATTTTGAGTTATAGAATAGAGAAAGAAGTCTGTCCAAACTGTTTAATCTTGGCAGACAGCTAGTTTAGGTAGAGAAGAAAAGGATCCCAACAGCCTAATCTGGGACCTTGGAAGAGATAAGGGTAGAACTAGATAGAAAAGAATAAAGAAAAAGCCAGAGAAAAGAAAAGGCAAGTAAGGGTTTGCAAGTCCAAATGCACCCTCTAAGAAGAAACAAAAAAATGCTAGGGAAATAGCTGGGTAGGCAGTTGTGGTTGCAGAAAGGGTATTTTCACCATTACACATATGTCAAGAGGTGTTTTTCCAAGGCAAAATCTATCAATAGACAAAGTGGTTAATTCCATCATATTACAGCAAGGAGCATGACTAACCTCCCTCTTCCCCTCTATTCCATTACTAACACTCCCTTTCTTTCAGCTGAGATTTATGAAGAGAGATCATGGTTTTATGGTGGTTCTAGTTCATTCAGAATCCACATTTCTTGTCTAAGATCTTTTCATTTTGATCTACTCTCAAAACCAAGTCAATTTCAGATAAACTCAGTAAAATCCCCTTCATTTGCTCCCTTCATTCATATTAACCTCTAATTTTACTATATAGCTCCCCTATTTTACCCCTTCCCCTAATAATACTAACACTAAGGTGTATAAAGCCCCAAATCTTATATATACTCCCTCTCCTTGGCATTATAGCCATATGTTCTTCAAAAGGGACCAAAATGACATCTGGTCACTTTGGTGAACCTGTTCCATCCCATTACCCCTTGCTGCAAGTCAAATTGCTCCTTAAACCACCATTTGCATTAAAAAAAAAATCCTTATAAAACCTCTTTTGCCTTTAAAAATCCTTTGCAAAAAATTATCAAAGTCAAAACCCGCCTCTGGCGCATTTCCAAAGGTTAGCGCATTATTGGTTAAATGAAAAAACATTCGAAAAACCAATAAAAACCCACAAAACCTAAAGTTTTCCGCCCGCATATAACCCGAGCACCTCCATACTCCGCCCACCGTCGGATCAAGGCCTGAGGATCCGACGATCCATGTTCATATCGGAGCGGCCCCCACTGCCGTCCTTTACCGCCCGAGATGCTGACGTTGCGTCACGTCAGGGCCTCTCCACGCGTCAAGCGCTGAGGTATCTCAGAGCCGGGCCTGACAACTTCGGCGCCGTACCCAAACCGCCCCGAGAAACCGTAGCGGTTAGCTTTGACCGTAACCGCTACGGTCCTAACTGCCACCTATTTTCCGCTAACTCATCGCCACGTCGCGTCCGCTCGTACTCACCTCTGCTATTCGTCCACCTGTCCGCTGACGTGGTTGCCACCTCATCGCCCCTTGGACCAATAATCTACTGCCACGTCACCCGACGACGTCAGCTGACGTCACCTCACCGTGACCCACCAATGACGTCATGCTGACGTCATCACGAAAAAGCGCCAAAATGGTAAAAAACCCATATTTACCCAAAAAAACGTGTTTTTTCCCACTTTTCACTTCTGTCGCTATTGTTCTCCCTGCATGACCGTTTACGTTCGAATTTCCGCCAACCTGTTGATTTAACCCGGGCGACCTCCTCAGCAGCAACCGTGCACACCTGCTCGACCTCTGCTCGCCAATTTACAGGTATTTACAGTTGTCCTGCCCTCCATACGACTGTTATTGAACTTTAATTTGTTCAGAAGGATAAAGGCACCTCAAAAACTATATTTACACCACCCATTTCCCTCTGCAAGTCCACATTTGCCACTGTGAAGTCGAAAAACACCAGCCGAGCCATAATTCCGGTAAATTCACCCAAAAACAATACTCACTGCGTATTCTCGGAAAATTCCTTGTTGGTCTCAATTCACCCGCTGGAAGGGGACAGTTAGACCTTAGAGAAGCTCTGCTCCTAAAAACAAACAGTATTTCAATTGCTGTTGAGTAAATTCCCCTCTGGTATCCAAAATACAAACTGTCTTTACAGAGAATCACCTCTCTTCTGTGTTGCTTTCATTTTGACTATTCACCTACAATTGTTGCACTTTGAAGAACTATGGAGACTCCTATTGCTCTAAATATCAAGCCCCTCAATGCTCCTCACCAGGAATTAGCATGGAAAGCCCTGGGAGACATGGATTACCAAATGATGGACTGGTTCCCTATGGGAACCAAATACAATATCCAGATGATGAATGAGTTAAAAGCCCAGCACATGAGTGGGGCAGACATCTTGGGAATATGGGATTCAAATTTGCCCATCTATAACCTTCCCCAAGTAAATCCTATGCCAGAACTGATCTACAGCTGCCAGGAATGCTATGACCCAAGCCAAAGAGCTGTCATCAGCCCCACAGGCTCAATCCTGTTCCAGATTACCCCAGAGAGTATAAATGGAATGCTGCACTTCCAAACTGCCAAGCAATTGACTCCCCTCTTTATGCAGAATTTGATAAACAAAGGGACCAAGCTGTCAAATGACCAAATCATTAAAATCAATCAGTTGTTTGTAAGACCAGGCTCTGAATCAGTCAGAACCCCTCCTATTGGGTATCACTATTTGAATGAATTGGGCAGGATGTTAGTGGATTTAATCAGTTATGTCCTAGGATTCAGGGGGATAGAGGATGTGGATGATAGCCTAATGGCAATGCTGTCTATATTCTCTCCTGGTAAACCCCCAGCTGTACATTATGACTATGCAACCTACATTGCAGATAAAATCCATGAGCAGTTTATGAACTTGAAGAGGGAAAGACTATTCAGGTATACTTCATATATATACCATCTATTCTTGTTCTATCAGCCAGCCACCTTCTCTGTTCCTTTGAAGCCACTCAATGCCCAGGGAATTCCAAGGTCAGTTGTGTTCTGGACTTCTGTTTTTCATCATACCTCTGTATCACCTTACACATACACTGAGTTCATTGACTTATTCATCCATCCAGTCATGACAGTATTGCATGGTACTCCTCCTCCTAGACTAACTGATGACATGAGGAGAATTCTCCATTTGAATAAGTCCTACAGCATTGGTAATTGGTACTTCTACCAAAACCACACAGTCATCAGGATATATGGCTGTGAGTTGAACCCATTTAGGTTGCCAAGGTATGTCCCCATGAGGCTTTTTGCCTTGGAATATTTCAGACAGTTTGGGAACTCAGACTATCTTCATTTTCAGAGCAACAACAAGAAGTCACAGTTGAAGGTAAGGAACCAGCTGGGTCCTTTCCTATATAACAGAAAAGAAGAGGGATGGAAAGAGGCAAACACTATCCTGGAAGGCCTCAGACTGCAAACCAGCTTTGAATGGATACCCTATGATCCCAATCATGCTATCTCCCTCAGGAGGATTAGATACAAATTGGGTAGCTATGCACACAAGAGACAACCCGAGATTGAACAGTATGCCAATGCATCAAATTGGGAAGAGGGTACCTTAGAGGAGGAAATTACTAATGAAGAGTTACTTGAGAGAGAGGCTAGAAATATGCAAAAGGAAGCTGACTTGGAAACTTGTGGACAGGTGCCCCTCTCCTACAAAAAGCAACTTGGAGCAGCTGATACATCATCTACAGCACAGCAGCAAACTGCCGAGAAAACACCACAGACAGCAAGCAAGGATAAAGGGAAGCAGGTGGAGCAGCCACCTCCATTGACAGAAGAACAAGTGGACACATTGCTACAGCAGCAAGAAGAGATGGAGCAGCAGGAATTCGGGCAGCAACAGGAAGAGGAACAGTTTAGTGAACAGCAGCCCTTGCAGCAAGAAAAAGTGACTGATCCTCCAAGCTCCACTAAGCAACAGGCTCAGACAGTGGTGCCTCCTAGAGCAGAAACTACTGTTGATACCTCGGTCCTCCAAACCCCACAAAAGGAGGACTTAACCAGGAAAAGGGATAGAGAGACTCCCCTGACTTCATCCATTAATCGGGGAGAGAAAAGACAAAGACTAAATGACTCCCAAGAGGATGACATAGCAGTGAGGCAAGCAATGGGCATGGGCCCACCCAGTGGAGAAGTTTCAGCCAGTTCATTTCAGCATGAACATGATAGAGCTATAGGAGGAGAGGTCAGCTCCTCCAGCCAGCACAGAGAAGGACAGTCAAGCATCAAACAACAATTTATTGACATTAAGAGGAGGAGTGATCCTATTAAAATACGGTTGTACGATCATTTGCTTAACCTGGCTCCTACCAATCAGCAAAGACTCATGTCTGCCTTTGATGTAAGTGAAGGCAAGATGATCATGAGTCACTTCATGCCCACAACACTGCATCCTCAATCTACCTCGGATTACCTAAGAACCAACATGGAGGTTCTGGCCAAAGACATACACCCTATGGATAAGATTGAATTACATAAACAAACTGGTGAAATGGTGTATGCCTCCTTGGCAGATGAGACATTGGAGAACTACAAATTGAAGAGCAGCCTTGATAACACAGCATCTCAGCTGGAATTGGAGAGAGCATCATCACAAGCCAAGGACAACAGGATCAAGTCCTTGGAAGAGGTAATTATAGAAATAGGACATGATCCTAAAGATGTCAAAGGTATCCAAGAACTCCTGAAGATAAGGGATGCAGACATGGCGGCCTTAAGAAAGAAAATCAAGCTCCCAGCTACCATCCATCCACAAACAGATGAGGTTGCCCAGCAAAGGCAGGAAAAGGATACTACAGACCTGCTGGTATCCCTGTACAAGGAGCTGGTTAGGACTCAAGACCAGCTAGGACAATCTGAAGCTGCAAAGGCAGCACTACAAACAGCACTGAAGCAAAGAGAAGAGGGCCAAACCTCCCAGCCCCCTCCGGAAGTAATCAACCTTGAAGAAGCTACTCCAATAACTACTATTCCTCCTCAGCAGACTGGAACTACAGCACCATCTACAGCAACAACTACACCAGCAACAGAGCAAACTCCTAGTCTGGATATGCAGAAGCTGCAGGCTGAAATCCAAGTTCTTGAATCCCAAATGAAAGAGCTTGATGAAGTCAAGAAGACTTTGGCCAAGGTGAATGAAAAATTCGACAAAAGCAAGCAGAATGAAGCAACAAAGGAGCGAGAGATAAAAGCTCTAAAAAAGAGAATAGCTGAACTGGAAAAAGAGCTTGCACTGGAAAAGGTAACAGCAAAACTAAAAGCAGTCCTCTGGGGCAACATTGGTCGATCCATCACCAATCAGTGGCAGTACATTGAGACTATGGATGAGCAAATAGTACTCATCACCAAGGCAAACAAGGAAATACACAGAGCAAGAGCAAGCCTTGGCCACATGCCAGATGCTGCCAGCAGAATGGTCAATGTTTTAAATAACAAAACTAGCTCTCAACTAGCTGCCATGGGAATTACTAACAG
The DNA here is from genome assembly GCA_031772625.1 of Pinus tabuliformis. Lineage (NCBI taxonomy): Eukaryota > Viridiplantae > Streptophyta > Pinopsida > Pinales > Pinaceae > Pinus > Pinus tabuliformis. The sequence continues at coordinate 862,618,914 of CM062812.1, forward strand.
GACTGAAACAATATCAGTAGTCAAAAGAGTCCTGACACTAAGAAGCCTAGTTGGAACACTGGAGAGGAGAACACAGGATATGCAGACCGAGATCAACAAGTTCCTGGACAGATTTGTAGCATTACAGAACAGAGGCCTCCCCAGCATTTTAAGCAGTGTAGGAAGACTGCTCACCCTAGAAAATTACAACAAAAGGATTGATGCCCATGCAGTAGCACAGATTGCAAAACAGCCCAGTACCTCAACAGACACAGGGCCAGCATCAGGGCAGAATCTGTATGATAGGGTGGATAATCTGTTTTTTATTATGAATGAAATTGATCACCTGTTTGATACACCACCAAATTTCTTTAAGTATACTGAGGCAGATGAGACTATGGGGGCAATCATAAATCATCAATTGCCCACACAGGAAGTATGGAGGAATTTGACACAGATAATTTTGTCAGGCCAGAACCTGTAGCGCTAATTTTCTCCAGTACATGAGCAGTCATGCGCAGGCACAATTTTGATGAATAAAATCTACAAGGAAGAGGCAGAGGCTGAGCCAACTCAGCAGAGCTATTCTCTCACCACAGCAGCAGTCACAATCACGGGTGACAAACACAGCATACAGCGCACAAGCCATAAAGTCGGGTTCTCCAGCATTTAATCAAAGTATCTCAACCGACTCAGCAGATCCCAAAGGCCAAAATATCTTCTGACAGAACATTAAAGCGCCTTTATTTTGTATTCAATGCTGTAATAAATTTCTGATAGTAATATCTCAAAGTTGGTAAGAACATTAAGTCTGAGATAACTCAGGACTCAGATATTTTTGTAAACAATCGCAAGTATATATTCGCCCCTCACAGAAGCTTAAGGGGTTGTTGTTATTTTCCTTTCGGAACTCTCACTTGCTGTAAGATTCTCAGAGAAGTAATACAAAGGGAGAATGGAATTTCCAAAGCTTGGTGTATTTGATGCGTTGTGATGAATGGTGAATGTTGCAGGATTCCAGAGTGTTTCATAAAACAATAAGTTTTCTTAAATCTCTGTATTACATGTTTTTTGAGTCTTTTGTTCTCTTTTGTTGTCCAAATATTTTCACTTAATAGCAAAGTAGAAGAATAGTTCCAGGATTTAATCTATGATTACCCTGAATTCAAACTGAGCTATTATCCATGTTTTCTTCAGATACAGTAAAAGAAGTGTAATTCTTAGTTGCTGCACTTCAAAACTATATCTTTTACAGTGATAGATATTCCCAGGGATTCAATTTTGCCCCTGAGACATCCATCCATTTTCTCATAACCAGTTTGGTGAAAATACTTAAACATTTAGTGAAAATCCTTGAATGCTCTCACTGCTTGTTTTTCCTGTTCGTGTTATAAATCAAAATTTGTTCTATGAAGTATCCAAATGGCCCTGTAAATTGCACTAATTCATCTCAAGGTTTCTAGACACCTACTGCTATAGACTCCATTGCCCAATGATACTTGACTCTCTGAATATTACATCACAAGAGATCTGAAAGAAATTCTTCAACCAAAACATAAACAAAACCTGTGCTTAATAGCTAGCCTAAAACCCTATCATAAACAGTTACAAATCATAAAGAGAGAGCCCTCTCTGATCACAGTTTGGCTAGAAGCAGTGATCCAAAGATTGGTTAGTGGTTACCCCGGCCGTATTCCCTTGGGAGTCATAGGGAACAACCTGGGTGTTAACATAATTGGCGACTCCGCTGGGGACTTAAGATTTTTCAGTTACTATCTATCTTCCAAAGCTACCATCAAGCCTGAAACTAGCCAAGAGGCCTTAGGACTGTTTCTGTAAACACAAGGACAGCTTTAGGGAAGAGCTAACTAGGGAATCTTCATCCTGGCTTTGAAACATATATAGTCATTCCAGAATTCTTACCTAGTCCTTGTACATATAAAGCCTCCTGTATAAAGATCTAAAAGAATACTTAGAAGCTGGCTCCCAAAAGAAACCCAAGGCACACTAGGGCAAACCCTGACCCTAATCAACCCATCATTGTTGATAACCCAAATATCACTCCAAAGAACATAAGGAGACAGCAAAAGCAGGAGAAGCCTGCTGATTCAGATATAAGTTCAGACCAGCCTATCCTCATTCCTACTCCTTGCAAAGTCCTTTTTCGGTCCACCCCTAGTTCCCCTAGTTCATCATCAACACCTCAAGGCCCTCCTCTCCCATCTTCACCATCTGCACATACTCTTTCAACCAGTTCCCCGCTTGTTACCCATCCTATTAACCCTGTTACACCTGTAATCCCTGTTGTTCCATTTGTTCCTATTAACCCAATAAACCCCATAAACATGGCTAACAGATATGCACCCCTGCAGATACCAGCCAATGCACCGGCTCTACCTCAAGACTACCAGACCAAAATCTCATTTTTTGACTCCCATGGCCCTTTGACAGCTGTCCAGCATGCTAAGAAGATGCAAGACCACTTTGAGACCTATGAAATAGATGATGACAGTGTCAGGATGAGAATTTTTGTTCAAAGCTTAACCGGGGATGTCAGAACTTGGTTTAGATCCCTGAATGCAAATTCCATTGCAACCCCTGAGGTCCTGTACCAAGAGTTTACCAACAGATGGGAGAAGAAGAAAGATCCTCTACACATACTCGGTGAATATAACACTATTAAAAGAGGTCCCCAAGAAACAGTTTTGGAATATTGTGCTAGGTTTAACAATGTATATAATGCTATCCCCCAGAACTTAAGACCCCCTCCTGATTTGGCCCTGTATAACTTCCCTGATGGTTTTGATTCTGATATGGCCTATCAGTTGAAAGAAAGAGATCCTCCAACCCTTGCAGAGGCCCAAAGAGTTGCAGTCACTGTAGAGGCAAACCTAATTGCCAAGAGAAACAGGGCAAAGCTGGAAAAGAAGGCTGGCTTCAGAGAAGAGCCCTCGGGTTTTGACCAAAAGTTGGATGCAATACTAAACAGCATGAAGAGACTGGGTGAAAGAGTGGAATCAGTTGAAAGAAAATCATCATGGGAGGCATCACAAAACAACCCTCCTAGAAACCCAAATTTTAGAAGAACTCAGAACCCAAACATAGGAAAAACAAGTGCAGATCAGGATATCAGACCCCCTTTTCAAGAAAACTATGCAGAAACTTCCTCAGCCAATCAGCTCAATGAAGATCCTGAAATCAACTTAATGGGTCTGGACGGTAAAAGCCATGTTTTCTTAACACAAGAAGACCATGAGGAGGATGAAAGCAAAACATTCCAAACGAAATCAGGAGAATCCTTTGACTTTAAACAAGGATATGATACTGCTGTCTATGAAGTCCATAAACAATACAAACTAAGGAGTAGGACTGTAAATGTAAATCAGCCCGAAAAGATAAAGGAGAAACAGCAATCTAAAGAAACCTTAGTCACTGAACCTAATGACAAAACAAACTTGCCTACAAAAGAAGTAGTGGTTGAGGAAGTCACTGAATTACTGTCCCCACTACAACAGCCCACGGCAACCTCATCCTCCCACCCAAATCCGAACATTACCCCTCAAGACATGAGTATAAGGGGCAGGTTTCAGAATCAAGATGAAATCCAACAAGAAGATTTAATGAACAGAGAAAGGACTGCTATCCGTGACTCTAAAATCCAAGTTGACAAACCTTTTGACCTAGGTACAGAGATTGGCAAGTTAAAGGTAGCAATTCCCCTTTCAGAGCTAGCCAAGCATGACATATATAAGCAACAGATCAAAAAATCCCTTCAGCTCACCAACAGCAAAGATGATGTAAATGTGCTAGATGACACTCCAGAATTACTGTTTGGCCCAGAGGTAGATGGAAAAACAGTAGTCACAGGGGTTTTACCTTTTTATGTCAGCCTGCATGTTCATGATAAAATACTGCATAATGCAATGTTCGACTCGGGTGCCTCTCACAACCTTATGCCAAAAGCAGTCATGGAAAGATTGAACTTGGATATAACAAGGCCATACAAAGACCTGTTTTCCTTTGATTCTAGCCAAGTCAAATGTTTGGGCCTAATAAAAGATTTATGTGTGTCCCTGGTTCAATTTCCCAACAAAACTATTCTAATGGATGTTGTAGTCGCTGATATCCCACCCAAATATGGGATGCTGTTATCAAGATCATGGGGAGCCAAGCTCCAGGGCTCCCTGCAATTAGACATGTCATATGCAACTATCTCTGTCTTTGGGCAACCAAAAAGACTATACAGGGAAACACTCATGAAGTATATGGTCAGCAGTGAAGAAAAGCCTCAAAATTTTCCAATATATGCTGTCCATTCGGACATAGACTCCTTCATCCTCTTCAATGACAGCACAAGCCTCTCAAACAATGACATTAGGACCGAAGCACTCATACAAAAACAAAACATTGATCAGACAAGTAGCACCTGCCAAACATTGATCAGCCCAACAATACACAGTATCCCTCCTCTAGTTGTCAAAGATTGTCAAAAAAGTGATGAAACTGTCCTAGAAAATAAATGGGAAAAGAAACCTCAACTCATGCTCACATTGCCATCCCATGAACAGAATTTTAAATCTCCTGTTCAGCAAGACATCCTGTGGGCCCTAGAATTTGATGGCTCAGTTAACAAGTTAGGGGCAGGAGCTGGAGTATGGATACATAACAAAGAGAAAGGCTATGCAGAAGGTAGGGCTTACAGATTGAATTTTAGATGCACTAACAACATGGCAGAATATGAAGCTCTGTTACTAGGCCTCAAGATTGCAAAATCATTACAAGCACCTAGCCTCTCCATCATGGGGGACTCTGATCTAGTAATCCAACAAGTGAAAGGGAATTTTGTCACCAATGACAAAAGATTGAGGTCCTACAGGTCTGCTGTAATTGAAATATTAGAAACCTTCTCTGAGTTTGTTATCACAAAAATTTCAAGGGGCCACAATCTCCATGCACACAGCCTGGCAACATTTGCCAGCACCTTCAAATTCCCATTGGAACCCAACAATTGTTTCACAGCAGAGGTCAAATACAGACCCTCTATTCCAAACAATGTCAAAGAGTGGCAAGTATTTGAGAATGACATGCAAATAAACAATTTTTTGACCTTGCAACAAGAGTTCACAGGATTAAATATTGATATAGATGGAGCATGCCAATCAAAAATGCTTGAGTCAGCATGTCAATCACAAATATTTGAGGGAGCAAGTCCATCACAAATACAGTTTCAACAGTCTGCTCACCCAATGTCACCTAGGACAGCAAAACAATTACTCAGTCCAACCATTTTCGACAATGAAAACATTCAGCAAATTCACCAAATTGACTGTGAAGAGGTGAGCAGCGCTGAAGATGAAATCATACAACTCAAAGACAATTTCCTTCCAGCAGGCCTTACCCCACTAGAGGACATTTTTGACTCAAATGATGTCCCCAGAAAACCAAAGATGCAGCCATTAGATGCAGCAATTGAAGAATGCAACATTGGTACCACTGACAAGCCTAAAATAATAAAGCTATCTGCTGCTTTGCCCCCTGATCAAAAACCCAAATATATTGATCTCTTTAAAGAGTTTCAAGATGTCTTTGCTTGGGGTTATGAGGATCTAAAGTCCTATGATACTTCCGTCATCCAGCACACCATTCCCCTCAAGCCTAATCAAAAACCATTCAAACAGAAATTGAGAAGGATCAATCCTATGCTCCTTCCTTCCATTGAAAAAGAATTACAGAAAATGTTCAAAGCTGGTATCATAGCACCAATCAGGTTCTCTGAGTGGATTTCAAATTTGGTCCCTACAAGAAAGAAAACTGGTGAGATTAGACTTTGTGTAGACTTAAGGAATTTGAACCAAGTGTCACTCAAAGACAACTACCCCTTACCCAAAATGGATCACATTCTTCAAAGAGTAGTAGGGGCTTCAAGGATATCATTGCTGGATGGTTTCTCAGGTTTCAATCAAATCCTGGTACACCCCGATGATCAAGACAAAACTGCATTTACTACCCCATGGGGCACTTTCAAATATGTCAAAATGCCCTTTGGATTGAAAAATGCAGGGGCAACGTTTCAAAGAGCAATGGACATTGCTTTTGCAAAAGAGATTCATGACTTCTTGGTTATTTACTTAGATGATCTTACACCCTTTTCAAAATCTGACCAAGAACACTTGAAACATTTAAGACAGATTTTCATAACATGCAGAAAATATGGCATTTCCTTAAACCCCAAGAAGTCATTATTTGGTTTAGAAGAAGGGAAACTTCTAGGACATATTATTTCAAAAGATGGCATAAGAATTGATCCAGATAGGATACAAGCTATCCTACAAATGCCTCATCCCAGGAATGTCAAGGAGCTGCAAGGATTTTTAGGGAAAATCAACTTTTTAAGAAGGTTTATCCCGAATTTGGCAGAATTAATCAGATTACTAAACAATATGCTAAAGAAAGATTCAAAGGTCAAATGGACTGTTGAAGCAAAACAAGCCTTTGAAAGTATAAAGTTGGCCTTGACTCAAACCCCAGTGTTAACCAATCCTCAGTTTGACAGAGACTTTATCATTTTCTCCTTTGCCTCCCAACATACTATTGCTGCTGTATTATTACAGAAAGATGACCAAGGCAATGAGAAACCTATTGCCTTCTTCAGCAGAGCTCTTAGAGATGCCCCCCTAAAGTATCAAATAATGGAAAAACAAGCCTATGCTTTGATCAAAGCTATTAAAGACTTTAGGATTTACATCCTTTACTCCCATGTTGTGGCTTATGTACCAAGTCCTATTGTCAAAGACATTCTCACCCAAGAAAACTTAGAGGGCAGGAGAGGAAAATGGATTGCCAATATACTAGAATTTGACATTGAAATAAAACCCACAAAGCTAATAAAAGGGCAAGGTTTGGCCAAATTAATGACAGAAGCAAATTTCCAAGCCTTAGACATCAACCAACTGGACAGTGAAACAGAGCTGGCGACTCCAAAGATCAATGTAGCCTTTGAACAATCTCCTTGGTACTCTGACATCTGCTATGTGTTACAAAACCTGTGTGCTCCCCCAGGACTGTCCAGAACTAAAAGTAGGTTCCTAAAAATGAAAACATCTAAATTTTGTGTGATGGATGGAAATTTACTTTGGAAAAACCATGAAGGTATTTTGCTGCACTGTCTAATAGAGAATGAAACTAACAACATCATGCGAGATTTCCATGTTGGAGACTGTGGTGGACATTTGTACTGGAAGTCCACTGTGGACAAGATATTGAGGGCTGGTTATTACTGGCCTACTATGTTCTCTGATGTTAAGAAATTCACAGCCTCATGCCACAAATGCCAACTGTTTGAAGGCAAAAGACAGTTGATGCCACTTCCTTTGAAGCCCATTGCAACAGAGAGACCTTTCCAACAATGGGGCTTGGATTTCATTGGGGAAATTCATCCCTCATCTTCAGGGCAACACAGATGGATTTTAACAGCGACAGACTACTTCACCAAGTGGATTGAAGCTGCCCCATGCAGACAAGCAAATGATTCAGTAATCATTCAATTTTTGGAAAATAATATACTGGCTAGATTTGGCTGCCCAGAGAAGATAATAACAGACAATGCTGCTGCCTTCAGATCCAAGAAGATGGTGAACTTCTGCCATAAATTTCACATTACTTTGGGCCATTCTACAGCTTACTATCCTCAAGGAAATGGCCTTGCTGAATCATCAAACAAAAGTTTGATAAATATCATAAAGAAAGTACTGGAAGAGAACAAAAAGAACTGGCATAAGAAACTAGTAAATGCTTTATGGGCAGACAGACTAACAACTAAAAGATCAATTGGGACCAGCCCATATGAGTTAGTCTATGGATTAGAGGCCAGATTTCCCTCATCACTAGGAGTGCCGGTTATGAAACTTCTACAAGAAAGCCAAGCAGAGCCAAATGACATACAAAGAAGGATTAACCAGATAATTTGTTTACAGCAGACCAGAGAACAAGTTTTCAGCAGAGTGCAGATACTACAAGAGAAACTGAAAAAGGCCTTTGATAGAAGAACCAAAGTAGAAGATTTCAATGTAGGCGACAAAGTTTTAAAGTGGGATGCAAGAAGAGAAGAGAAAGGGAAACATGGAAAGTTTGACTCTTTATGGAAAGGACCATTTGCTGTCCAAGCAGTGCAAGGTAATAACACCTACTTCCTCAAAAGTTTGACTGAAACTGATTTAGATGAAGGCCCTGTCAATGGCAGGATGCTGAAGCACTACTTTGACTGTTCACTATGAGTGGAATCCAAGGATTCATTGTATATATGCAGATGTACATATTGTTTTCCGTTTTAGATTGTAAAAAGCAGTTTTCCCAAGTGATTCACCAAGCAGTAAGAGGCAAATAGAATCAGAAGCCCTCCAAGAAAGAAGCACACAATGTTGACACATTTATGCAGCAGATTTTGAAGATAAGATGGGCAGTCAAGGAACAAGGCAATCTGACCTGCTGTTCTTGGTCTTTCGAAAGAAAAACCATCCCCATGTGGAGCCACTGTTGGATACCTATACCAATAGGTTTCATATTTCATGATTGACCAAGGAAAGTCCAAATATGCTCTGCTTTGGTATTACAAAGATCCCATATTTCCTAGAGAACAAGAGGTGGGTAAATGGTTTCAAGTATTAAGGACCTTATTTCAATTTTGTGGATGATTCAACAGTTTAAGATGGATCATGCCATGTTTCAATTTTGAGTTATAGAATAGAGAAAGAAGTCTGTCCAAACTGTTTAATCTTGGCAGACAGCTAGTTTAGGTAGAGAAGAAAAGGATCCCAACAGCCTAATCTGGGACCTTGGAAGAGATAAGGGTAGAACTAGATAGAAAAGAATAAAGAAAAAGCCAGAGAAAAGAAAAGGCAAGTAAGGGTTTGCAAGTCCAAATGCACCCTCTAAGAAGAAACAAAAAATGCTAGGGAAATAGCTGGGTAGGCAGTTGTGGTTGCAGAAAGGGTATTTTCACCATTACACATATGTCAAGAGGTGTTTTGCCAAGGCAAAATCTATCAATAGACAAAGTGGTTAATTCCATCATATTACAGCAAGGAGCATGACTAACCTCCCTCTTCCCCTCTATTCCATTACTAACACTCCCTTTCTTTCAGCTGAGATTTATGAAGAGAGATCATGGTTTTATGGTGGTTCTAGTTCATTCAGAATCCACATTTCTTGTCTAAGATCTTTTCATTTTGATCTACTCTCAAAACCAAGTCAATTTCAGATAAACTCAGTAAAATCCCCTTCATTTGCTCCCTTCATTCATATTAACCTCTAATTTTACTATATAGCTCCCCTATTTTACCCCTTCCCCTAATAATACTAACACTAAGGTGTATAAAGCCCCAAATCTTATATATACTCCCTCCCCTTGGCATTATAGCCATATGTTCTTCAAAAGGGACCAAAATGACATCTGGTCACTTTGGTGAACCTGTTCCATCCCATTCCCCCTTGCTGCAAGTCAAATTGCTCCTTAAACCACCATTTGCATTAAAAAAAAATCCTTATAAAACCTCTTTTGCCTTTAAAAATCCTTTGCAAAAAATTATCAAAGTCAAAACCCGCCTCTGGCGCATTTCCAAAGGTTAGCGCATTATTGGTTAAATGAAAAAACATTCGAAAAACCAATAAAAAACCCACAAAACCTAAAGTTTTCCGCCCGCATATAACCCGAGCACCTCCATACTCCGCCCACCGTCGGATCAAGGCCTGAAGATCCGACGATCCATGTTCATATCGGAGCGGCCCCCACTGCCGTCCTTTACCGCCCGAGATGCTGACGTTGCGTCACGTCAGGGCCTCTCCACGCGTCAAGCGCTGAGGTATCTCGGAGCCGGGCCTGACAACTTCGGCGCCGTACCCAAACCGCCCCGAGAAACCGTAGCGGTTAGCTTTGACCGTAACCGCTACGGTCCTAACTGCCACCTATTTTCCGCTAACTCATCGCCACGTCGCGTCCGCTCGTACTCACCTCTGCTATTCGTCCACCTGTCCGCTGACGTGGTTGCCACCTCATCGCCCCTTGGACCAATAATCTACTGCCACGTCACCCGACGACGTCAGCTGACGTCACCTCACCGTGACCCACCAATGACGTCATGCTGACGTCATCACGAAAAAGCGCCAAAATGGTAAAAAAACCCATATTTACCCAAAAAAGCCGTGTTTTTCCCATTTTCACTCCTGTCGCTATTGTTCTCCCTGCATGACCGTTTACGTTCGAATTTCCGCCAACCTGTTGATTTAACCCGGGCGACCTCCTCAGCAGCAACCGTGCACACCTGCTCGACCTCTGCTCGCCAATTTACAGGTATTTACAGTTGTCCTGCCCTCCATACGACTGTTATTGAACTTTAATTTGTTCAGAAGGATAAAGGCACCTCAAAAACTATATTTACACCACCCATTTCCCTCTGCAAGTCCACATTTGCCACTGTGAAGTCGAAAAACACCAGCCGAGCCATAATTCCGGTAAATTCACCCAAAAACAATACTCACTGCGTATTCTCGGAAAATTCCTTGTTGGTCTCAATTCACGCGCTGGAAGGGGACAGTTAGACCTTAGAGAAGCTCTGCTCCTAAAAACAAACAGTATTTCAATTGCTGTTGAGTAAATTCCCCTCTGGTATCCAAAATACAAACTGTCTTTACAGAGAATCACCTCTCTTCTGTGTTGCTTTCATTTTGACTATTCACCTACAATTGTTGCACTTTGAAGAACTATGGAGACTCCTATTGCTCTAAATATCAAGCCCCTCAATGCTCCTCACCAGGAATTAGCATGGAAACCCCTGGGAGACATGGATTACCAAATGATGGACTGGTTCCCTATGGGAACCAAATACAATATCCAGATGATGAATGAGTTAAAAGCCCAGCACATGAGTGGGGCAGACATCTTGGGAATATGGGATTCAAATTTGCCCATCTATAACCTTCCCCAAGTAAATCCTATGCCAGAACTGATCTACAGCTGCCAGGAATGCTATGACCCAAGCCAAAGAGCTGTCATCAGCCCCACAGGCTCAATCCTGTTCCAGATTACCCCAGAGAGTATAAATGGAATGCTGCACTTCCAAACTGCCAAGCAATTGACTCCCCTCTTTATGCAGAATTTGATAAACAAAGGGACCAAGCTGTCAAATGACCAAATCATTAAAATCAATCAGTTGTTTGTAAGACCAGGCTTTGAATCAGTCAGAACCCCTCCTATTGGGTATCACTATTTGAATGAATTGGGCAGGATGTTAGTGGATTTAATCAGTTATGTCCTAGGATTCAGGGGGATAGAGGATGTGGATGATAGCCTAATGGCAATGCTGTCTATATTCTCTCCTGGTAAACCCCCAGCTGTACATTATGACTATGCAACCTACATTGCAGATAAAATCCATGAGCAGTTTATGAACTTGAAGAGGGAAAGACTATTCAGGTATACTTCATATATATACCATCTATTCTTGTTCTATCAGCCAGCCACCTTCTCTGTTCCTTTGAAGCCACTCAATGCCCAGGGAATTCCAAGGTCAGTTGTGTTCTGGACTTCTGTTTTTCATCATACCTCTGTATCACCTTACACATACACTGAGTTCATTGACTTATTCATCCATCCAGTCATGACAGTATTGCATGGTACTCCTCCTCCTAGACTAACTGATGACATGAGGAGAATTCTCCATTTGAATAAGTCCTACAGCATTGGTAATTGGTACTTCTACCAAAACCACACAGTCATCAGGATATATGGCTGTGAGTTGAACCCATTTAGGTTGCCAAGGTATGTCCCCATGAGGCTTTTTGCCTTGGAATATTTCAGACAGTTTGGGAACTCAGACTATCTTCATTTTCAGAGCAACAACAAGAAGTCACAGTTGAAGGTAAGGAACCAGCTGGGTCCTTTCCTATATAACAGAAAAGAAGAGGGATGGAAAGAGGCAAACACTATCCTGGAAGGCCTCAGACTGCAAACCAGCTTTGAATGGATACCCTATGATCCCAATCATGCTATCTCCCTCAGGAGGATTAGATACAAATTGGGTAGCTATGCACACAAGAGACAACCCGAGATTGAACAGTATGCCAATGCATCAAATTGGGAAGAGGGTACCTTAGAGGAGGAAATTACTAATGAAGAGTTACTTGAGAGAGAGGCTAGAAATATGCAAAAGGAAGCTGACTTGGAAACTTGTGGACAGGTGCCCCTCTCCTACAAAAAGCAACTTGGAGCAGCTGATACATCATCTACAGCACAGCAGCAAACTGCCGAGAAAACACCACAGACAGCAAGCAAGGATAAAGGGAAGCAGGTGGAGCAGCCACCTCCATTGACAGAAGAACAAGTGGACACATTGCTACAGCAGCAAGAAGAGATGGAGCAGCAGGAATTCGGGCAGCAACAGGAAGAGGAACAGTTTAGTGAACAGCAGCCCTTGCAGCAAGAAAAAGTGACTGATCCTCCAAGCTCCACTGAGCAACAGGCTCAGACAGTGGTGCCTCCTAGAGCAGAAACTACTGTTGATACCTCGGTCCTCCAAACCCCACAAAAGGAGGACTTAACCAGGAAAAGGGATAGAGAGACTCCCCTGACTTCATCCATTAATCGGGGAGAGAAAAGACAAAGACTAAATGACTCCCAAGAGGATGACATAGCAGTGAGGCAAGCAATGGGCATGGGCCCACCCAGTGGAGAAGTTTCAGCCAGTTCATTTCAGCATGAACATGATAGAGCTATAGGAGGAGAGGTCAGCTCCTCCAGCCAGCACAGAGAAGGACAGTCAAGCATCAAACAGCAATTTATTGACATTAAGAGGAGGAGTGATCCTATTAAAATACGGCTGTACGATCATTTGCTTAACCTGGCTCCTACCAATCAGCAAAGACTCATGTCTGCCTTTGATGTAAGTGAAGGCAAGATGATCATGAGTCACTTCATGCCCACAACACTGCATCCTCAATCTACCTCGGATTACCTAAGAACCAACATGGAGGTTTGGCCAAAGACATACACCCTATGGATAAGATTGAATTACATAAACAAACTGGTGAAATGGTGTATGCCTCCTTGGCAGATGAGACATTGGAGAACTACAAATTGAAGAGCAGCCTTGATAACACAGCATCTCAGCTGGAATTGGAGAGAGCATCATCACAAGCCAAGGACAACAGGATCAAGTCCTTGGAAGAGGTAATTATAGAAATAGGACATGATCCTAAAGATGTCAAAGGTATCCAAGAACTCCTGAAGATAAGGGATGCAGACATGGCGGCCTTAAGAAAGAAAATCAAGCTCCCAGCTACCATCCATCCACAAACAGATGAGGTTGCCCAGCAAAGGCAGGAAAAGGATACTACAGACCTGCTGGTATCCCTGTACAAGGAGCTGGTTAGGACTCAAGACCAGCTAGGACAATCTGAAGCTGCAAAGGCAGCACTACAAACAGCACTGAAGCAAAGAGAAGAGGGCCAAACCTCCCAGCCCCCTCCGGAAGTAATCAACCTTGAAGAAGCTACTCCAATAACTACTATTCCTCCTCAGCAGACTGGAACTACAGCACCATCTACAACAACAACTACACCAGCAACAGAGCAAACTCCTAGTCTGGATATGCAGAAGCTGCAGGCTGAAATCCAAGTTCTTGAATCCCAAATGAAAGAGCTTGATGAAGTCAAGAAGACTTTGGCCAAGGTGAATGAAAAATTCGACAAAAGCAAGCAGAATGAAGCAACAAAGGAGCGAGAGATAAAAGCTCTAAAAAAGAGAATAGCTGAACTGGAAAAAGAGCTTGCACTGGAAAAGGTAACAGCAAAACTAAAATCAGTCCTCTGGGGCAACATTGGTCGATCCATCACCAATCAGTGGCAGTACATTGAGACTATGGATGAGCAAATAGTACTCATCACCAAGGCAAACAAGGAAATACACAAAGCAAGAGCAAGCCTTGGCCACATGCCAGATGCTGCCAGCAGAATGGTCAATGTTTTAAATAACAAAACTAGCTCTCAACTAGCTGCCATGGGAATTACTAACAGGACTGAAACAATATCAGTAGTCAAAAGAGTCCTGACACTAAGAAGCCTAGTTGGAACACTGGAGAGGAGAACACAGGATATGCAGACCGAGATCAACAAGTTCCTGGACAGATTTGTAGCATTACAGAACAGAGGCCTCCCCAGCATTTTAAGCAGTGTAGGAAGACTGCTCACCCTAGAAAATTACAACAAAAGGATTGATGCCCATGCAGTAGCACAGATTGCAAAACAGCCCAGTACCTCAACAGACACGGGGCCAGCATCAGGGCAGAATCTGTATGATAGGGTGGATAATCTGTTTTTTATTATGAATGAAATTGATCACCTGTTTGATACACCACCAAATTTCTTTAAGTATACTGAGGCAGATGAGACTATGGGGGCAATCATAAGTCATCAATTGCCCACACAGGAAGTATGGAGGAATTTGACACAGATAATTTTGTCAGGCCAGAACCTGTAGCGCTAATTTTCTCCAGTACATGAGCAGTCATGCGCAGGCACAATTTTGATGAATAAAATCTACAAGGAAGAGGCAGAGGCTGAGCCAACTCAGCAGAGCTATTCTCTCACCACAGCAGCAGTCACAATCACGGGTGACAAACACAGCATACAGCGCACAAGCCATAAAGTCGGGTTCTCCAGCATTTAATCAAAGTATCTCAACCGACTCAGCAGATCCCAAAGGCCAAAATATCTTCTGACAGAACATTAAAGCGCCTTTATTTTGTATTCAATGCTGTAATAAATTTCTGATAGTAATATCTCAAAGTTGGTAAGAACATTAAGTCTGAGATAACTCAGGACTCAGATATTTTTGTAAACAATCGCAAGTATATATTCGCCCCTCACAGAAGCTTAAGGGTTGTTGTTATTTTCCTTTTGGAACTCTCACTTGCTGTAAGATTCTCAGAGAAGTAATACAAAGGGAGAATGGAATTTCCAAAGCTTGGTGTATTTGATGCATTGTGATGAATGGTGAATGTTGCAGGATTCCAGAGTGTTTCATAAAACAATAAGTTTTCTTAAATCTCTGTATTACATGTTTTTCGAGTCTTTTGTTCTCTTTTGTTGTCCAAATATTTTCACTTAATAGCAAAGTAGAAGAATAGTTCCAGGATTTAATCTATGATTACCCTGAATTCAAACTGAGCTATTATCCATGTTTTCTTCAGATACAGTAAAAGAAGTGTAATTCTTAGTTGCTGCACTTCAAAACTATATCTTTTACAGTGATAGATATTCCCAGGGATTCAATTTTGCCCCTGAGACATCCATCCATTTTCTCATAACCAGTTTGGTGAAAATACTTAAACATTTAGTGAAAATCCTTGAATGCTCTCACTGCTTGTTTTTCCTGTTCGTGTTATAAATCAAAATTTGTTCTATGAAGTATCCAAATGGCCCTGTAAATTGCACTAATTCATCTCAAGGTTTCTAGACGCCTACTGCTATAGACTCCATTGCCCAATGATACTTGACTCTCTGAATATTACATCACAAGAGATCTGATAGAAATTCTTCAACCAAAACATAAACAAAACCTGTGCTTAATAGCTAGCCTAAAACCCTATCATAAACAGTTACAAATCATAAAGAGAGAGCCCTCTCTGATCACAGTTTGGCTAGAAGCAGTGATCCAAAGATTGGTTAGTGGTTACCCCGGCCGTATTCCCTTGGGAGTCATAGGGAACAACCTGGGTGTTAACAGAGGCCACAACAAGACTAGTTCACTTTCATTATGGGAAACTGCAAATGATACAAGAAATACACAAAGAACAAACACAGTTTCTTTATACAACCGAGGCGGAATAGTGGCAAGGAAAGTTGGTTTCAGATAGGTACATTGACTGGTAATAGGCTGCAAAAACAAAGGTGAAAGCAGGGCAAGAAACAGTAGGAAACCCCAGTAGCACAAGGCAAGACTGGTCCAGCGCAGGTGGTACACAGGCAGTTTGACCTTCAGCGCAGGTAGCCCCTTCGGGAACTACGCTGAAATGCAGAAAGCCTTCACACAGCCTGCACTGAAGAACGAAACTTTCGTTTCTCTTGGTTTCCGGGTCACAGATTGCTCAAAAATTCACAGTTTTTGGCCAAATCAGAAGCTATCAGTCAAGTACACACTAAGGGATGACAAGGAGGATGAAAAGCTATCACTAAGAGCTTATTAGAGTCCTTGTGGATCAGCTCTTCAAATCATAAACTTGCCTAGAAACTGAGCTAGAGTAGTTGCCCTCTACTTTGCATTTGAAAGATCCAAATGCAGTTCGATTCGATACTCCCTGTGTTTATGAAATGAATAGCAAAAACACAAACAACCAACAAGATACGATCCCCAGTGGAGTCGCCAATTTGTTGTTGGGAAAAGTATCCAATATGGAATGACCCTATCCCACTCTAAGGGTGATAGTACCTCAGCAACAACCGAATGCAAAGCTATTCGGAATTACTTCTTTATGAGATGTAAGAGAGAGGAGGAAGAGATCCACTAACCCTTATCTTCCACTAATGATTGATCCAATCTTCCCTCTTTGCTGCTTGCTCTCAGCTCCTTGCTCTTTCACTGGCCCAGCTACACGAAGATCCTGCAAAAGCACAAGAAAGGGAAACTACTAGAAGCATACATTCATAATTGATTCAAGGATTAGAATAAATCAAATATACAAGTATCAAAACGCCATTGAGACACATGCATATAGAAGAACCTCAAATGCTTTATTAATGGAAGAAGTAAAGTTCTGAGAGTGTTACAACCATAAGAGGCCCAATCCAGCAACACCTCCCAGCAGAAAGAAATCTCCTCTTCACCTCCTTCAAGAAAATCACCCAATAGTTCTATACTCAAACCAACAGCACTTCCTTACATTCACAAGATTCCAGCCTCCCTAGACCTCATGAGAGAGCTCTATATATAGGAGATTTGGAGAAAGGATGAGTCAGCTTGAGCTTGGCATGGAGCTGACTAGTGTCCTCTCCCACTTCAGTTATTCTTCAGTTCTTGAGTCCACTTGGAGGTTCTTGCTTCCACTTGGAGATCTAGATCCTCTTACTCATCACAAGGCGAATTCCCTGATCCAAGTGTCATTTTGGAAGCTTCCTGGGCATTTGACACCTTGAGGAATGACTGTGCCACTTGGCCAAACTCGCCCAGCGCAGGTAGCCTTCATTGCTTTTGACATTCAGTGCAGGTACAGAGTGGAGCAGTCGACATTCAGCGCAGATGCTCAGTGGAGCAGTTGACATGATCCAGAATTAGCTTGTTTTTGAGTGTTTTAAGGTGGAGAACTGATATTCAGTGTTGTGGTTTGTTGACCTTGTTCCTCTAGGGGTAGGAACAACATGTTTAGGGACTTTGGATCCCTCAGATTATTGACATTTCATGCTTCATGCTGTAAGGCACAAAAATGTCTATAACACGGACCCTGTGAAATTTTATGAAAAACCTAAAATGTTTTCTTCCAATTAAGTTTAGGGTTTATTTATGGCTTTTAGTATCTACCCAGATCTACATGTGTTCTGTCAAAAAACTCTTGCAAGTAAGTTCCATTGGTATTTTTGTTTTAGATTATTTTCTAGAAGTTTTGCATGCCTGGAGTGGTTTTCACATGGTCTCTGTAGTGACTCAAAGATTAGAAGCCTGAGAAACCTTAGATTACCCTAGTGTCTTTTTGTCTTCTTGATGAGTCTGACCTGTTTTTGAAATCTGTCCTTTGTGAGAAATAGATTTACTTTTCTCTTTGCAAATCTTTGAACGGACTTGGTTATAAGTTTTGAATTTCATTTTTATAAAAGAAAACATATTTGGATTTTTTTGATTGATTTTTTATTCTGAACGAATGAATCCTTAGTTTACTGAACAACTAAGTAAAATGTCCTCAAAAAGAATTGAAGCTTTTATACAATTAGGTTTTAGAAGTTTTTAGATCTCAAAATTAGTTTTTGTAGTTTTAAGTGTTTTCTAGAACTTGTAGAATCTCTTTTGAAAGAATCGTTTTTTTGTAGTTTTTGAGTGTTGAAAGAGAAAGGGATTTTTTGTGAGCTTTAATTATTAGTCTCGTTTTGAGTTCTTATTGAAAAAGACAAAAGGATTTTCTTTTCATTTCTATGTTGAAAGAAGGATTTGTTTCTTAAAGAATTGCATTCTCAAACTCTTTCTTTTAACTAAAAATTCATTGAAGGAAAAATGAATTGTTTATCATTTTAGGTGCATTTTTAGTGTTTTTGGAGTTGAGTCTTCAAACCATAAAAGTTTCATTTCCATCCTATTGACTTAAAGAACAACCTATAAAGTAACGCTTAATTAAAATTGATCTAGCAATCTTTTTTGTTTCTAGGGCTCTTATCACCAATATAGCTTAGGCTAGTATCTTGGAGTACGGAGTAATTAACTCTCCAAGATAGTTAAAACAAACAAGTAGCTATATCTTGCGGTAGGAAATAAATCCAATTGTAATTGATATAATCTAGGAAGTTTCTCTTAAAGGAGTCAATCACGAGATCATGTCCGAACCTTTGAGACAATGAAGTCTATTTCATTGGGAGAGATAGAAGATTTACGTGTATTATAAATGGTAAACCTCGGATTAACCATTGTCGAGGAGCCTGGGGTCACTTGTTGGTAAACCTCGGTTGATCATGTCAAGGAGCCTTCAAGGGGATTGAGCTTTGTTACTCTGCCCTTGCGCGTAGATCGGATCATAGACTGTTCCCCCAGTTGTATTTGTTGTTGTTGGTAACCTTAGTGTCCATATACTTAAGATTTTTTCCTAAGGTGACGGTGAAGGATGGGTCTCACTGTATCTGGAGTAGACGTCGACTAGACTCACTTGGATTCTCTGGGGGGTTCTCTTCATTCGAGATGGTTTTGTGAAGAAACTTGTGCCAGTCTGTTTCATTAAGCAGGTTGTCGGGGTAACTGTTCCAACCGCCCTTTCTGTATTAAATTCTATGACGTTGGATTTCATCACCAACTAGTGTTTTTAGTACGGGAAGTTACTGTTTGTGTGTGGTTTGAACTCTTATATTTTTAAGGCGTGTGATTCAGTTGTTTGTTTCTTTAGAGACTTTAGGTGCTTTTGTTGAAATTTTATTTGTTTGCATGTGATTATTTTCATCCTACACCCAGAGATTATTATTCTTGATCGATCATGTCAAGACAGTCATCTATGTTTTCCCAATCATCAAAAACATTTTTATATGGCGGTCCTACTGTTCCTTTGGGGTACCAGTCACTTTCTGGTACTTTTTCAGGAGCAACTCCTTGACCAACTGAACATCAGTTATCACTTGGTAATAATGGAACTAAAACGTTGAATGCAGAATAGATCTTTATGATGTCTGGTAGTATTCCAAACCCACAACCTCAAGGTAGTCAGTTACTGCCTGGGGGGCAAGGTAGTCAATTACTGTCTAGGGGGCAACCTCAAGGTAGTCAGTTATTGCTTGGGGGGCAACCCCAAGGTAGTCAATTTCCATTTGTAGGGCTACTTCAAGTTTTCAACCTTCAGGACAGTACATACCCCAAGGTCAACCCCATATTCCTCAGGATTCTTATCAACCCCAGACTCAGTACGTGCCTCAGGGTTATTAACCTCAAGGTCATTACCCAACTCAAGGTTTCCAACCACCTTCTAGTCAGTCATTTTTACAAGGAGCTGGAAATGTACCACCTAATTATCAACCCTATGTTCAACTAGGTTATGGTCCTCCATATGTACAACCTTTTATGGGTCTCGGAATGAATATGGTGTAGGATCCATCTCAAACTCAATAGACTTTGCAACCTAATGTGCAGTTACCTTATCAAGTTGTACAGCCTTTGGTTTCTAGTCCAATCCAACAACCTGTCCAACCTACGGTTCAAACCTCTGCACTTGGTTTAGTTCAGCAGCCTGGGTCTAGCTCACCGCAGACTCTACCTCAAACTACTGCAATTTCTGTTTAATCTACCACACTTGTTTCTGGAGGATCTGTAGCTCCAGTTTCTATTATCCCTGCATCCATGTCAACTCCTGAAGTCTCTATGCCCTAGTCAAGACCTACGATTTAGACTTCGGTCCAGATGCCTGTAGGAAAAGTTGGTCCAAGTACAATTGCCACGAGTCAACCATACCAGGGACAGTATCAATCCAGTCCTACTACACAAAATCCAGTTTATCAGTATCAACCGTACCCTAGCTATACTTATTAGCAACCTCAACAACCCCAGTTTTGTCCGGTTAATCTTGGTTTCCTAGGAGGTTAATACATTCCTAATGCAAATCCAATTCCAGGTTATCATGGATATCCTCCTCCTGGAGCTAGTCTCATTACAAAAGGTTTTCGTGAACCTAACCATTAGTTACCATTTATTGCAACTTTGGATTTACCTGATTTTTTGTGCCTTACGAACGATCCGATTTACTATCTTCCATACTGGCTGCCAATGCCTAATAAGTTGCCCAGTGATATCCCGAAATTCGAGGGTAAGTTAGGTGAGGATCCATCAAATCATGTTATGACTTATCACCTCTGGTGTGCATCTAATTCCATTATTGATGATTCAATTCGCTTACGTCTTTTTCAACGAACTCTGATTGGTCTTGCTGCCAAATGGTACATTGAGTTACCATGAGGCTCTTTTGATAATTTTAGTCAATTAGCTACTTCTTTCTTAACTCATTTTCAGTTGCTTGTCAGATACGACAATGGCACAAAATTATTAACTTCATTAAAACAATCCACGTCCACATATATTTTTGACCATATTCATGAATGGCGATGTAGAAGGCGTTTAGTGAAAGTTTTTATTCCGGATCAAATTTTAGTGGAATGGTTCATTAAATCATTGTTACCTAAAATCACTGAAGATGTAGCTAAGGCAGGAGTTGTCGCTGAAGAGCAAGTCATTGCTCAGGCTCAGTATCTTGACCTCGTCTATACACAGTCAGGTACTTTACACGAAAAAAATCCCTGATCTTCCAAAAACTACGGCTCCTTCAGGGTCTCATGCTGCTGATGGTATGATTGGTTCAGTTAGTATTAAAAGCAAGAAGAAATCTTCAAAGAATTCTTCTCCTATAATAACTTTACCTAATTCCCCGAAAGGAGATTCTTTCGTTGCAGTTTCTACCGACGTCCATGTCGTAGATTCATCTACGACCAAATCTGGTAGTAAAGAGAAGGGGAAGAACAAAAACAATCAAAATTCAAAAGATAAAACAAATAAAAATGAATCTATTGACGAAAAACGAAAACCTCGCTATCCTTGTTTCATCTGCGACAAGGATCATTTCACTAAAGAATGCCCATATCGAGCAGAGTTTTCAAAATTCGTTAAAGGTTCTCAAATGCCTGTTGTCTTGAAGGATCCTTCTCCTACTCAAGATAGTAAAGTGGTTGCTTCTTCCTCAAATACCTCAGAAGAACCCATTATGATGATGTCTCATGTCAGGATTGCGACACGATCGCAAGATTATGGTAGTAACAATCCTGTTGATGGTAAAGAAGCAGAATCTTCTAATTCAAACCCATCAACAACACCTCCTCCTGGGTCTGCTCCACTACAGATTGAGAAACCCAACCCAGACTTAGTAACCAAACTGCCTGCTAAAGGTATATTTTGGAAATCAGCTTTCAATCCACATGCGAGAGCTGCTCAGAATTATAACATTGTTGAAGACTTGGCTATTTCCCCTTCAGCAATGTCGATTTTCGAAGTGCTGCAATCATGCCTAGCACAGCATAAATTACTATTGTCTGCTATAGGAGCTATTGATATTCAGGATTCAAATCTAATAATCTTCGATTTAGAGAATAGTACACCCTGACTTCCTCATCAAATGGCTTTCCAGATTCCAGTGTTAGTCAAAAACAGACCTTGCTTTAGGACTGTGATTAATGAGGGAGCTTCTACGTGTATTATGCCAATCCAGTGTTGGAAATTTCTTGGTTCTCCCACACTCAATTAGTCTCTGACAATTCTAAATGCTTTTGATGGCTGAGGGTTCCATCCTTTTGGTATTTTGGAAGATTTACCTATAGGTGTTGAAGGCAAAACTGTAAATCTAGATGTGGAAGTGGTTGATGCCCCTCTAGATTATAACCTTCTCCTGAGTCGCAATTGGTCTTATGCTATGACTGCTATTGTTTCATCGGGCTTTCAGCTTATTAAGTTTCCTCATAACGGAAAGATAGTTACGATAGACTAGTTGAGTTATTTCTCATCTAACCCAGCCTCTACTGATAGTGTTCAACATGTCAGTAAAAAAACTATCCTTACAAGGATGTTGGGGTAGGTTTGATTAAAGATTCTAGTTTACTAGGAACTTTTTCCTTCCCTCCTCCTAACGTATCGCCTTCTATTACAACTATTCATATGATTTCATCAAACACTATTTCTTTTCATGATCCTTGGATTGTACCTTCCGATTCTGAGGTGGATTCATTTGATGGCGCAATGCCTTTGAATCCCTTTGAAATTGCATATCAGGCTGTACAGTCGTTTTCTGATTCCTGACCTATCGCGAGGATAGTTTCTTCCTGTCTCAACCTCGTTAAAAAATGAAACTAGATGTTTTGAGGATAGTTTGTTCCGTATCAACCTCATTAAAAAATGAAACTGGATGCCTCGAGGATAGTTTGTTCCTGTGTCAACCTCGTTAAAAAATAAAACTGCATGTCTCGAGCATAGTTCTTGGTCTTGTGTCAAGCTCGTTAAAAAATGAAGCAAGGAATCATGAGCATAGTTCCTTGTCTTGTGTCAAGCTCGTTAAAAATGAAACAAGGGTTTTGAGGATGGTTCTTTTCATATGTCAACCTCATTAAAAAATGAAACAACTCCCTTTCCAATATCTTGAAATTGAACCTTCATTCCATCCACCTAGTTGAATGCAATGAAGCTTTGGGGGCATGTACCTCGATTTGCGTCATTACGTTGGGGGCATGCTAACTTATAACAAGCATAGTTTTTCGTTTCAAGTTTGTGTAAACATGAAACCTAATCCAAGCAGAGTTTTCTATGGTTCAAGCTTGTGTAAAAATGAACCCATACCCGATTTACATCTCGTGATTGCTATTTTCATCTGCTAAATTCTGTTAGATGAGCCTTGGTTGTTTTCATTCCATCACCACCATCTCTTTGGCTGATCATATGCTTTCACTTGGTTGTTTTTCCTTTCCTAAGGGACTGCAACGATGAGTGGTTTTATTAGCCAGCCTCTTAACCATGACATGTTTTGAGCAGTTCCACCATTGCCAGAACCAGTTGCTACCCTCTATACCACTTGTTCCTCTAGGACGAGTCCTCTTCAAGCTCTTTTCTGACTCATAAAATATGAAAAGATTGCCGAGTTTTTCCCTTTTTAACTCGTTAAACAAAATTAGAAAGGCAATCCACTTACAACTCTTTTCTAACCGTATAAACATGAAAAGATCATCGGATTTTTGTTGTTTCAAGTTTGATATTGGTTATAAAATGACATGTCTTCGATCGCTTTTTTACTTTTTCAGATCGGAGCCACTAATTATGAAAAGTACTCCTTGATCGTAATGGTCAAGCGATTCTCTCAAGTATTATTTTATACTTTTTCGGGCTTGGGGGACACAAATGTAAGAAAAAGGACATCCATGGAGTTTCCTTAAGTTTTTCTTCTGACTCCCTAAAATTGAAAAACACCGAGTTTTTCCTATACTGGACTTGTTAGAATTTAACAGTAAAGGACCTGTTCAATTTTAAACAGGAACGAACCACTCCTTCTTAGGGTTCAAATTTTAAACTAAGTTGGACTCATCCGAAGGATGAGCTTATAACCAAGCAAATGTTATCCTCCTAAAGCTTGATAAAAATAAAGGGCTACTTGCTAGAAATGGTGGGGGAAAAGAGAGAAAAATGAACCTTGTTTGTTACACTTTGTGTTTTAGAAACACAGTTAACCACTCTTGAATACGACACTTTTTGTTCACCTTGGTTGGGAAATCCTTTGCCTAACAGTTAATCAAACCATATTGAAAGTCTTCAGCCAGATTCTGGGTATTAACTTTGGGTCAATTGTCACCAAACAATCTGCAGTGTCATTATGTGTTCAAGAAGTCAGTTCAAATAAACCATTCATTTGCAAAATATCTGTCATCCATTTTGACCATCCCTGAGTTAGTCCTTGCCAAATATATTTCTTCAAAACTTGATATATGATTTCGTGTTGTGGGCTTGCCTACGACAGATCACTTTCTATCGACTTCAGCTCATTATCTAGAAAGATGATCTAGAAATCATCAGTACCTTGGAATCTGCATGCCCTAATGGCAGATTTCTCGCCTTCGACGATAGGTTGCATCATTGACCTTCGATCAAAGGATTCTATGACATGTTCGACATCAACTCATTTATTCGCATTTCATGGATTGTACTGAGTACTTTGAGAGCCATTAACATTACTGGTGCTTTCTCTCACACTTGTTAACAGTTCAAATCATTGACTGGAAATCAAGTGGTTTCTACCATGTTCGACTTCGACACATTCATTCGCATGGATAGAATCGTATTAGTTCGGGAAGCAGAAATCAAGAACCTGGATCTAGTTTCCACCATCCAAGCTGCGAGGAATTTTGTTATTCATTATACAGTGGACTATTCATAAACAGAAGGCTGCGTCCATACTGTGTCTACATATGTCTATACTCGTGATGTATTACAAAATCATTCATTTATCAGAGCAGTTTAGTTAGTTTTCTAGTCAGTTTTGATCTGAGTAAGGGAATGCCTACCTCAATGACGATATGCTCACATATATACATATTTTGCATTGAATGTTTTTACAGGTTCCGACTGGGGTGTTCACAGGATGATCCTTGAAATGATAAAGTACTTCACTCTTCTTAGATGACAAATTCTATCTTCATCTATTACAGACTTCTCACTTTAGGGGGGCAATATATTGCACAAAAATTGTCACCTTGACATTCTGCAATATGTGTGAGTCCATTACCACTCATACTTTTCTCTTTTGCAAGTCTTAAGCCTTAGTTCTTCATATAAAGCTTGAAAATAAGAGAAAGCACTCAAAATTCTATAAAACTTTGGTTCCGCACTTTCTCTTAGCATTACCTGCGGTCCCGCACCTAAAGGTCATGTCCCTTGCACACCTGACCGCTCTGTCTCTATGTTATGGGTGCAGACCCCTATAAAATTCAAAAAGGCGCAAGTATATTCTTAAAAACTCACTTTGATTCATTTCTAGAAGCTTTTGGAACGAATCTTGAGGTGGCAAGTTCGCTCCTTTAAGGTTCATGCATGCCATACCTTAAGGAGCTAACCCTTTGATGTGAAGAGCTTATCTGTTTGAAGGAGGACTCTATCCCTTCATAGGTGGACCTGTAACCTCCTTCCTCTGCACTATAAAATGAAGCATTGGGCTGGTTACTTGAGAGGTGGAAAGCTAAATATTTTTGAGGTGAAATGCTATTGGAACTTAGTCTTCCTAATTGAGCTTATGTGAGGAGAGATTACATACCTCTTTGATCTCATTTGGAAGAGTGTGAGGCTTGTCAAAGTAAAGGAGATTCCTGTTTCAGACCCTGGGAAGAGCTTGTACAACATCAAGGCACCAAAGGTTGTAAGGTTCTTCTATTTCAAAGTTAATACAAATAAGTTTATTTTTCTCAATAAGCTATGTTTTATGGTTTATTTTATGGATTCCTTTATCACCATAATGAACATGATTTATGATATTAGCTATGTAGGTGTTATTTGATGTGTGCTTGTTTGTGATTGCACGTTCTCAAAAGGAAAATCTTTTGGACAATTGAAGGATGTCTGCTACAAACTAGCGTTGGACTTAAGGTAGGGTCTAAACACCTCTATAGTTTTTATTAATGAATCACAATATGTTTAGAGAAAGGTAGATTTGCTTGTCC
Source organism: Pinus tabuliformis (assembly GCA_031772625.1). Taxonomy (NCBI): domain Eukaryota; kingdom Viridiplantae; phylum Streptophyta; class Pinopsida; order Pinales; family Pinaceae; genus Pinus; species Pinus tabuliformis. Next base: position 862,644,849 of record CM062812.1, read on the forward strand.
TACTTGTTGCTAGATATCTTTTGATACTAGGGAGATCGGCCTTATCTGCAAGATTGATTTATTCAGCCAATAGACACTTAGAATCTAATATGGCCAAAGATTCTTCTTAGTAATCTACCATTTTATTCGACTGTACTTGTAGACATCTATTTAATAAATCAACCTTTTTCTCCATCTCTTATGATGTATATTTCTCAAGGATTTTTGGGATCACACGACTCAAAAATACTAACCATTTTGTTTCTATTTCATGTCTAATACTGACTAGTTTGCTCCTATTTCATGTCTAATACTGACTAGTTCGTTGCTATTTCATGTATAATTTTTTATTTTGTACATTGATTTTTCTATCTACATCCTTTATTTTTGAACTTTTTTTGATGAAATTTCAGCTATATTTTTTGTAAATATTAACCTTCCGATTTAAATTTCTTATGTATAAAAAAAAGTTATCATAAAAAATTAGCAAATTTCCATTTCAACAAACCATAACATTTGGGTGTCAAATATTGGAGAAAATTGTCACACAATGATGAGAGGATTTGATTGAGAAAAGTATAAAAACTTCTCTCGTCACTCTTTGTGCACATTGATGCTGAAGGATTTTCCATCCTCGATGAGGTGGAAATGAACACCTTAATATCTAAATTCTTGCAAAATTGTGTTGTCATAGTTGTCTTTCTTGCTTAGGTCATTGTCCTAAACTTATAATTGTCTTTCTTTTAGAGTGAAAAACTTTGAAAAAAAAAGAAAAAATACAAATTATATTTCTTTCTATTTAATAATAAGGAAGACCGACAATGCCCCCAATGTTTTTCCAATCAATTTCATTTCCACCTCTATTTATTTGTTTAATGAAACATTTAAGTTAAAGAAAATTACAAATGAACAAACGGTCCCTAATATTTGTATCATTATAATTTGATTGTTATTATTATAATAAATATAGTTCTAGTGATTACTTCACATATATAAAATTAGAAACAATTCATTATTGTAGCTAACAATAAAAAATAGTCATGTGTCCAATTTCCTTTAGCATTTGAGTTCCATTACAGGTAAACCAAAATATCCTAGTTATGAATTTTGTGAAACTTTAGGTTGCTCTCATCATTGACGTTCATGCCAAAATTAAATTAAAATAATAGAAAGTCTGAAAGTGCCGACTAATACATGTTGTGCACTTGTATAATAGATATGCGTAGAATGCATCAAAAATCATGTAGCATCATTGTTAGTTTTATAAAGCCTCAGGTTCTAATAAGTGTTGAAACCTAGGTGCTTTAATACGAGACGACAGGACAATGCAGGCATTGTGCAACCAATGCAACACTGGTCTGAACAAATTTTATCTAAATAAGATGTCATATAACATCGTGTTGCGGCCTCAGAATTCTGCTACCGAAACATGGGGGATAACCACCCGGTCCGGACCTTAAGACAACTCCTTTTCCGTTTAAAGTGGTGGCTCCGACTGGGGATAATGGGACCAGTTTCCCAGTGTGGGTTTTAAGATGAGAGTGGGTGGTTCATGAGTGCTTTGCAATAGAATAATGATAATCTAAGTGACCTATTCTATAATGCAATTTCTCTAACTAACTTATTCTAATATAAACCCGGGTATTCCTATGTGGTATGCGATCTACAAAGATATTTGTTTAACATGTGATAATAAAGATTGAACACAACTAAACAGAGATGATAACGTAAAAGATAATTCCTTTGACTAAATAGTTAGTCAAAGGAATTTATGAAATATATCGCATATATGATGAGTTATATATGAAAATCACAACTTCAACTAGGCATCATACAAAAGTGTAATTAACGCTTAATAGAAACAATAAATATCACATATAATTCATGAAAGTAAAGTTTTTCCACTAATTAAATGTAAACAGAATCAATCATACATGATAATAGTACCATATGTGTGAAGTCCTGCTCATTTGACAAATGACATAGACCAACTTCTTTCTTCAAATCAAATTGTCTCCCAAGAATACAAAAGTGCATCAAAAAAGGAAAGTAGTCTGATATCTAAAAGAAATGATCATGTTCCATAATTTCACCAAAGCGTTCACAAACATACAATAGTGCATTCTTTGCAAATGTTTTTGATAAAATTCTGGACCCTTCTCTAAATGCATGAGAAGTGTATAAATACTATTCTAACTAAATGTGCAAAAATATATTATACAAAATTTGAGGAGGTTTCAAACAACAATTCTCCTAACTAGGTAACTAACTCCAAAAATAAACAAAGGCTAAATAAACAGAACTAAGAGGATGACTTGTTTTCTGCCAGCTTGTCCTTTAAATCACAAATATCGATCATCAGTTGAATTTGAGGAGGTGCCCCAAAATGAGTCCTGAGTTGTCCTGTGAAGATCGCATCGGTGAGAGATGGTAGCATCCTTTGAGTCGTATGAAGGGAACAGTTGAGAGTCATAATCTGGCTATGTGGCTTAACAAGATACTGCCAATACGACTCCCAGTTGGTCGTGGTCAGTTTTGTAATTGCCTCTCTTTGACTCCCTGCCTTTTCTTGCTAGCCTTTATATAGAGCAGTTAAATCGGGCATTTCTTTCGTATTGCCTTCTTTAATGAGATTGGTGGCGAATAGGATGTGATTCACTGCTTTGATGATATTCTTTGATACTCCAGCTGCCCTTGCGACTGCTAGCTCAGCCTGTTTGATTATGGCATCCCAATATGTGAAGAGAATGTCTTTATGAGTTTCCTCAATCTCGAGTAGATTGGCTTTCCTTCCATCTTCTGTTTCCTGCCATTCGATGAACTCAGAGATTCTGGTGTTTAAATCGTTAAACTCCATTCTCTGGTCAATTTCCTTATCTGTCAGCTAGTCACTAGTAGTCAAATAGGGAGTAATGTGTGACATCTTTTGGCAGAAATACTCATGTTATTTCACTAGAAGGGAATTTAATTCCAGGTCCTCTTTAATGAACTCCTCGGTAGTGAGAACATCCTTGTATCTTTCCATGAATTGCTACATTTCCTAGAGTTGCATATTTTTGGCTGATATATGAGCTTCATGGCATATTTTCAGGACCTCGATGTCTTGTTGCAATTATGCCAATTTCTTAGCCACCTGCCTGTTTGCACTTGCTTTCCCTGCCTCTAGCTCTTGTTCAAGCTGCACAATTCTCTCCTCTTTCTCCCTTAGTAAAGTAGAGACCTGAATAGCCTTGTCCATAGTGGCCAATGAGTATTCTCTCGTGAACTATGATAGTCTAGTCAAGTTCTCAGCCAAATTGAAAGGAATGTCCTTCCAAATAATGTCCATCAGCTCGTTTCCAGGTGGGAATTCAAGTGTATCTACCCTTCTCCTTTTTCTCTTCCTTCTAACTACAACCTTGCGGAGAGGGCTATAGAATGCATCAAGTGGAGGTATTTCAGTTACTTTCAGAATGATTTCTGATGTGGGCAGAGCAAGGATAATTTCAGTGTGTTGGGACATTGTCACTTGTTCCTCCATATGTGTGGATTGTTCGCCGATAGACTTGGGCTTTGTATCCTTATGAATATGCAGAGGAGTTTTACATTCCTCTATTTCTTGGGTAATTGAGGCTTTGGGAGTGCCTTGTAATTTCTGATTAAATTGATCCCACTCCTACTCCAAACTACAGCCTTCGGCCTCTGAAATGATCTCTGTAGTCGAGGTGCTTATCACTTGTTTCTCAGGTGACTTCCTGCTGGACTCAGCTATGTTGTCTACGTCTTGGGGTTTCCCTATGCCTGTTGTCTTCTAAGTGTTTACCTGAGAGTCTACTTGAGAGCTAGGACCTCCACTATCAACAGTGACACTTGGTGTAGACTTATCCTCGTGCTTTAATAGATGCATTAGGATTACCCGTAGTCTCTCATCTCTACATTCTTGAAATCTTTGAAAATCTTGAGCTTTCAGATTCATCTTTTCCCGTTCAAACACTTGTTCGAAGGATACGGCTGACTGTAACAAATCCTCAAAATAATTGTCTTTATGATTGTATGGCTTGAGCTTTAGTCCATTAGTGACATTATATGCCACTTTGTTTGGATAAAATTACCTCTTAGGCAATGTATGAAGCCTAAGGGCTTCCATATGTGATGATTCCTTAGTATCATGAACAAAATTGGCTAAAGAAAAAGAACCGCATTTGATAGGGAAAGTGGGCCATAATGACTTCGTACTGTCTTTGAGAACTTTAGTCAGGCCCCTTCCCACAGTATAGTAGGCAATCTCTCTTGCTATAAACTTATCATGAACATATAAAGGAAGGATGTGTGGATCAGTTGTGCTACCAAAAACCCTAACTTAGGTGAACCACTCTTCAATGAAGTACTTGTCGACAATAGGCAGGTCTACTGCAACTTCCTGGGAAAACCTAGGGGCTTTCTTATCGAAAATTATTTGATGTAAGGGAAACACAACAACATGGAATATCTTATAGAAGTGAGGTATGTAATGCAATTCCCATATTTGTTTATGACTGAGATGGATTTGGTAAGGATATTGTAAGGTCCATTTCCAACCCATGGTTGGAAATGTCGTGCAAAAACATATATCATCCATAATGTAGGCACTAAAATAGAAGGGAGGGAGGTTCTCTAAAATGAGGCTTTCTTCTGTTGATATTAGGTAATGGTGGTGGCTAGGTTGTCAAATAGGATGGAAGGCCAATTCATGATATGGTAATTGACACAGGCATCAATCAAAGGAATACATTCTATTGAAAACTTAGTATTGTTAGGAAGCCCATACAATCTACATAACACGGATGTTGCATAGTTATAGGAGTTTTCCAAAGAGGCTACAGCATACATACCTAATTTCTCATACTTGAATTTGCCATCCAACACCCTCCAACCTTGAATTAGCTTGAAGAGGTCTGGGTTCTGCTTTGCGAAGTTAGCCACAAATGTGATGTCGTAGACATCCTGCGGGTTAGGTGTGTGGTACATCTTCTTCAAGTCCTTTGCTCTGAATGACTCTATGAGCTCCATCCTTGAATTCTTGAACTGCCTATCTTCAATGATAAGGTTTTTGATCACCCACCTGATCATATCTGTATAGGGGGGATTTTAGCTCTTGCTCCTATCCTATGAAGGAAATAATAGGAAACATATCTGCATTGAAGTTCTAAAGGCCTTTTTGAGTCAGTTGTTACTCTCGTAACAGTGATTTTATGACGCTCGTCCTCCAGCCTATTGTAAATCACTTCCCAAGTTTTTGCACCTCCGGCAACATCACAAACTGTATCAGTGAAGATAGGAGCCATCTCTGTAAACTCAGCTTCAAAAATGGTCAGTTTGCTCTATTTCTATATCACCTTTCTTAGTGACATGTCTTTTGTCACTTTCCTGAAATAAACAAGATATATTAGCGCAAATGATATCTGGTAATTAAGACTGAAAGCTTCTCTGAAATGACTTTGGATTGTGAGAAAGGTTTAATGAGATACTCAATTATAACTACCCATAACCTGGAAAATGATTATCCTTCCTCGGTCTGCTAAATGTTTATTAACCTATCAACTCATTTGTTTTGGTATTTAAAACGTAATTATTCCACATGTTTTACTGCTCTTAATCATGCATCACGATCGTTAAAGGGATACAGTATAGTGCTACTGGATGCAGAAAGCGAAATGCGATTGCGGATATTGCAATATCACATTTCGCAAATTGTTTGTGCTCGTTCTAATGGCATGGTGAAGCTTCTTGCGAACTATGCAAAGTGCGAAATGCGATTGTGAAATGACAAGGTGATGTTATCACAGTGGGAGACTTAATCGCATATTGCAATTTTTTGAAGGTGTTTTAACATAGTCATGTGGAAAAGTGCGATTTTCGATTTGCAATGTGGATTTCATTCTTAGTTCATTTTGCAAGGTTTTTCTAGGTATTTTCTTAGAGTTAGGTATTATTATCCTAAGCCTGAAAATTTAAAAGGGTCCCCATTTATAGCCCTAACCTTAGCTAGTGTTCTTTATAAATGGGGGGGGTTGTTTTGTAGTACAACACATCGGAAACTACAAAATTAGATTATGATCTTGATGGTGGTACACAAATGTGCACACGATGTTCAAGGATATGCAGTAATTTAGCCAGTTGTCTTTAGTGAGATTTTTTTGGAAGTTTTTCTAGTGGGTTTTTCCGGTCTAATTTCTCTAAAATCCAACAAGAATTTATTGAAATCAGAATCTTGATGGGTAACCCCTGCATAATTGAAGTGGCCCAAGGGGTTTTTCAAGGTGATAAATCCATATATATAATAAAAAAATAGTTTAAATAGCACAAATCAAGATTTCATGTCAAATTGTTCCATATATTCCAACACTGAAAATTCCAAAAAGTCGCACTAATGACAACATCGAAATTTAGTCATTCAAGCTTCCTTAAAAGCCTTTGAAATGAAAATAAAAATTTTTAGAAAATGATTTGGTGGTGTTACACAAAGATGTACATAGTTTGTTTACCTTATTTAGCATAATTTAGAGTAATTTTACTTTATTTCAGGTTTTAGATTTCTACAATCTGAATTATGTTGACAAGTTGTTTTAGGATTGATAACATTGGGTTTTCCTTCTTCAACATTTCGCTTTGAACCAGACTCATCAAGATTTTATTGTAAATTTCCTAAATTTGATTTAAAGAAATAAAAAAATAATTAATTAATTTGTTTATGTTTATCTTCATTTCAAAAATATTTTAAAGAGTTGTTCAAATCTCCATTACCTTCGTAAAATTGTCTTTGCCTGCATTGAAATACTTGATCAATGGAAATGTTAAAATAAGATAATTACTTTTGCATCAGGAGTTGCATAAAATTAGAGAGTCAGTTAACTGAGCATTGAGTCAACTCAAGTTAAGTGATAGACGAACTTAGTGTGTGGTTTCATGTCAAGTTATTTGAGGCGAGTCACTAGTTGAAAAGGTTCAAATACCCTTCACTGGGTTCATTGTAATAATCAAGTTTTTTGTGATCGATAGAAGAGTCTCAAATCATGTGTTTTGTGTGAAATTATGTTTAAGCTCCTCTGCCTTCCTAACAAATTGGTATCTGAGAGAGGTTACAAAGAACCAGGGAGAGCGAATCGGCAGGAATCCGTGCAAGTAATCCGTGTAAGAGAAGAGAGAAATATTTTTTTCCTCTTGTTTGAGTTATAACACACCGTATAATGGTATTCAATGCATTATAATGCTCGTGAGCTTAGAGAAAATCTGTGTTAACAGCTGTGGGTCAAACTTTCATTTGAAGCGTTACAACACTAACGCGTGACTCTCTCATTTGAAGTGTTAGAGCACTAATGCCCAACTCTTTCATTTGAAGCGTTAGAGCACTAACACCAGACTCCTTGTCCTGAAGGGCATTAAACGAAGGCTCTCCTTCATTTGAATTGTTTTTCTCTTCATAAAAGAGAAGACTTATATGGTTAGTGGGGTTATTTAATATATGTTTACATAGTTCATTTCTATATGTAGTTCTAAGTGGGAGTATACGAAGTGCTAAGTGGCAGAATAATAAAAAAGGGCACGATTTTTTTTTATGTTTTCAGAGGAGTCATATTAAAGTTTTTTTTTTAGTTCGTGAAGGGCTTATTATAAAGGTTTTTGTTTTTTATATATAAAAAATAATCAAGGGATTTTTGAAAAGTTTCTATAAAGATTTTTTAGCAAAATAGGATTTTACTTTTTGAAGAGAATTTTTGGAGAAAGATGGCTTTCTCAAATTTCCAGCTCCAGTTCTCACCCTTTACATGGAAGGATTATGATGTGTGGAACATTAAGATGGAGACCACATTGTAGGCTCATGATGTTTGGGATTATGTCCAGTTTGGGTTTTCAAAACCTAACACTGAAGAAGAAGAACTAGCCCTCACTAATGCAGAGAGGAAACTATGAAAGAAAGACAAAAAGAGGAATGCACAAGCATTGCAGCTTATCCAACAAGAAGTGGACTGAGCAATGTTCCAGAAAATTATGATCACCTCTTTAGCGAAGATAGCGTGGCAGACCTTGATGACAAGCTATAAAGGTATGGCCAAATTCAATATTGTTATGTTGAAGAATATTAGGAGAGATTTTGAAAGTCCGCAAATGAAGGAGACATAGGATAGTGATTCTTTCATGAATCGAGTCATGGCTATCGTAAATGAGTTAAAATTTTATGGTGAGGAAATTAAAGATCAAACAATGGTTGAGAAAGTCCTCAGACCTTTGTCTACCAAATTTGATGTTATGGTAGTAACCATAGAAGAAGCCAAGGATTTGACATCACTGACAGTTGATGAGTTGATGGGATCACTTCAATCACATGAGGTTGTTGAAATTTCTAAGTATAACACATTAGAAATCACTACTGAATCTTATGGTTTAAATCTCTTACTTATTTATTACATTAACAAGTTATTATAAATATCAATATTGAAAATAAACATAGATGCAACCTTAACTCATATACAGATTAGCAACTGAAATACTTTAACAAACACACAAGGGACACCATTATTTTTGGATAATCATCCCCGAAAAAAACCCAATTCGGGAAAACTGATGCAGAAGCTCTTAGGGTTTTATTATTATGCAATTTCTTGAGTACAACTAGGGTTCCATAAATGGCTCACCCAATAGATATTATTACACAGTCATAATACCTCTTCTCCGAGACAGATATTCATCCTCTCCGCTCTAATCTTCCCCACAAAAATCCTTCTAGCACTTCCTCTTGCCTCTGCGTCAACCTTGCTAGCTTCAAATCAGCTCCTAGAGCCTCTGCGTCAACCTTCTATCTCTCTATGTCATCTCTTTGGCCCTCTGCGTCACCCATGAAATCCCCTCAGCCTCTACGCAGTCCCCAGCTGCCTCTGTGTAGCTTCTACTAGCTCTGCGTAACTCTAGTTTCCTCTGTGTCAGGCTATTTGGTCTTTGTGCTAACCCTCTAGCACTATCCTTGCCTCTCTACTATGGAATCACTGCCCCTCGCTGCAATAGATCACTTGTTTGAATTTTTTCAGCAAGCCCCACTCCAGAAAATTGAACTAACTGATCAATCTTGGTGTATCTCCAACTGACCCTCAAGCCTCCTCTTATACTTTTCCTGTTGAGTCTTCAACGGCCAAGATTAAGTCTCTAATCGATGGATAAGATCATATTTGGCTTGATCCGTGTCATTTAGAACATTCTCACCCACTTTTATATTAATACACATTAATATTTTAACTTTCATAAGTTTAGACTTAGGAACCCCATTAAAAGTATTAATTATTTTAATATCTCTCCAACTGAGTGGAATTTCCCCAATCAATTTCCATGTCTTGGAGATATCCTGTTCTTTAGCCTCTCCACCAATTTCCATGGCTAGAGAATATTCGATGTTGCCAAAAATCAACACTTCCTCTTAATGAGGAATGTGCTTTAGTAATGCTCCACTTCTGAACATCACACTAATCCTTCTTCACTAGTACCTATGATGATGCTTGGCCTGTTACCCAACATCCATTGCACTTCTTCTTCCTGTACTACCATCGATGACACTACCATTTCCACTGCTACATCTGTACTGCAGCTCCCTCTCAACATGTTTCCTATCTTGCCCCTAGCACTGCCACTGCTAACTCTTGCACTACAGCTCAGTTACTGAGAAGTAAGTAACTCATATACCAAAATTCTGATATCCTTGTCAATACAGAAGCCTCCTAATGTTGAAGCTACCTTTGTTGTTATCTTGTGCCCCCTCTGCTGCGTTTGTGCTGCTACAAACACCTATGTGCATCTCACACTTCTGCAACCCCCACTACGCTACTTTAGACCTCTGCACTCTAGCACTTTTGTTTTGTTTCATCACATATTTCTTCTAACCGACATCCATCATCCTACTACTGTCGTTAAGGGCTCCCATAGCCAGATATGATTTAAGAGACCTATGTGCCTCTCACACTTCTGTAACCCCCACTGCGCTACTTCAGACCTCTGCACTCTAGCACTTCTTTTTCGCTTCATCACATATTGCTTCTATCCGACATCCATCATCCTACTACTTTTGTTAAGGGCTCCCATAGTCGGATATGATTTAAGAGACCTATGTGCCTCTCACACTTCTGCAACCCCCCTTGCACTACTTCAGACCTCTGCACTCTAGCACTTCTTTTTCACTTCATCACATATTGCTTCTACCTGACATCCATCATCCTACTACTGTCGTTAAGGGCTCCTATAACCGGATATGATTTAAGAGTTTGGGCACCTCAAGGATCCTTCCCTTAGTATGTGGTCCTCCTCACTACAACTTGATGTATCCCCACCTCTTCTCTAGAGGTGAATGAGCACTCATGGCACAGTGGTCATTAGTCTCGACTTCTTTCTCCACCTTAGCTGGAGCTACCTTGGAGTCAGAATCCTCTCTCTTGTTCTTCTTCTTGGGACACTGGGATGCATAATGACCCAACTCCCCATAATGGAAGCACTTCATCTTGGAGATATCATTCTTCTTCCTCTTCTCTTGATGTCTCGCAAATACTAGAGCCGCATGCTCCTCCTCCTCTTTCTTGATTCCACCTCCTTTGCCACTACTCCCTGCCTTGGTCAATCGTTTGATCTCTTCTTGGAAAATAGCTGCCCACATCTCTTCCCATCCTGGAAGAGTAGCTCTACCAAAAATTCCTTGGAAAAATGTCTCCCACTCCTCGGAGACTGCATTCAGGGCATTGCTCACCATGAACTCCTAATACGGCGTGGCCCCTATGGAAGTAAGTTGGTCACGAATCTCCTACAATCTGAGGAGGAATAGATCTATCTTCTCCCCCTTCTGCATCTGATACGTTTGCAGCTGATTCTCCAACAACATCTTCTGCTACATGGAAGTGTCGTGATACAAGGTCATCAAAGTATCCCACATCTACTTTGTTGTGTTCATTTCAACAATATGTGGTACAACATGATCCTTGACCCTGTCAAGGATTATGCACTTTTCCCTTGCCATTGCATCCTCATACTTCTCATTATCAATTGGGTCGATTGGGATACCCACGGTTCTCAAGGTGAAGCCCTTGATGCGATGTCTATCCAAGACTGCCAGGATCTTGGTCTTCCAAATGACAAAGTTGGAAGTCCCGTCCAAACTATCTTGATCCCTCAGTCTGTTCACTGTCATTTCTGCTCCTCTTCGGGACTCCCTCTGAGTTCCGACCTACCTCTTGGAAATATCCCTCTAAGTCTTGATTTCCTTTCTAGAAATCATCCCACCAAATGTTGAACCACTCCTCTCCAATCCTCTTTGCAACTGCAACTTGGATCTGGATTTCTTGGCTAGAATCCTGTCAAGGTAGCGACTCCCTCTACCTTTATTCTCTCCCATTAAATAGCACTGCACCAACTTCTCGACCACAATCTACCCACAACTCCCTAGGCCCTGTCAACTGAAGAAATTGAGCCTTCCATCTTTGCGCAATCCGGGCAAAGGATGAATCACTCCTCTGGCCAACTGCCTCAATCTTACCTGGCTAAGTAGGATGACGTGGCTCTTCATGAGCATTTGTGCCTCTATCTATCTCTGCGCTAGCCCTCTATTCAGCTCGAAATGATGACGCATGCCCTCTATGTCACTTTTTCTTTACTCCCTTCTGTTTAGGAGCAACTTTGTCTCTCGAGACAACTGCTACAGGTGAAAATTTCCGATATTGTTGATGCCTTTAGTCCTCCTGTGATCTGGAATGCTTTGATACCATGTTGAAATTTCTAAGTCTAATACATTAGAAATCCCTACTACATCTTCTAGTTTGAATTCTCCTACTTATTTATTACATTAACAAGTTATTTATAAATGTAAATACTAAAAATAAATTAGATGCAACCTTAACTCGTATAAATATCAACAACTAAAATATTGAGACAAACACACAAGGGACATCGTTATTTTTTGACAATCATCCCTAGAAAAACCCAATACGGAAAAACCGTTGCAGCAATTCTGAGGGTTTTATTATTATATAGATTCTTGAGTAAACTAGGGTGCCAAAAATGGATCACCCAACATAGATTGTCATAGATTGTTACACGACAGTAATAACTCTTCTAAGGGATAGTTATTCAGCCTCCCAGCTCTAATCTACCCCATGAAAATCCTTCTGGTGCTTCCTCTTGGCTCTACGTCATCCTTGATAGCTTTAGATCAGCTCCTGAAGCCTCTGAGTAAGCCTCCTAGCTCTTTGTGTCAGCTCTCTGGCCATGTGTGTCACCCACGAAGGACCCTCAGCCTCTACGAAGTCCCCAAGTGCCTTTGTGTAGCTTTCTCTGCCTCTACATAGCTCTAGTTTCCTCTTCGTTATCCTCTTTAGTCTTTGCACTGGCCTTCTGACATTATCCCTGCCTCTCTGTTATGTACTCACTGCTCCTTCCTGCAACATATCACTTGTTTGAATTTTCTCAGCAAGCCTCGTTCCATAAAATTGAACTAGATGATCAATCTTGGTGTATCTCCAACTAACTCTCAAGCCTCCTCTTATACTTTTCCTGTTGAGTCTTCGACGACAAAGATTAAGTCTCTAATCAACAGCTAAGATTAAATTTGGCTTGATCAATCTCATTTCCAACATTCTCACCCAGTTTTATATTAATACCCATTAATATTTTAATTTTCCTAAGTTTAGACTTAGGAACCTCATTAAAAATATTAATTATTTCAATATCTCTCCAACTGGGTGGACTTTCCCCAAACCATTTCAGTGTCTTGGAGATCTCATGCATTTTAGCCTCTCCACCAATTTTCATGGCTAGAGCATATTTGATGCTACCACAAATCAACACTCCCTCTTAGTGAGGAATGTGCTCTAATAATGCTCCACTACTAAACATCGTAATGATCCTTCCGCATCAGTACCTATGCTTATGGTTGGCGTGCTACCCAAAATCCACTACATTGTTGCTTTCTGTACTGATTCCCATGACATTGCCACTGCCATAGCTACAACTGTGATGCAACTTCGTCTCAACATGCTGCCCATGCTACCCCTAGCACTGCCACTTGTAACTATTGCACTGTAGCTCAATTACCGAGAAGTAAGTAACAGATCTACCCAAATTCTGACATCCTTGTCAGTCCAGAAGCCTCTTGATGCTGAAGTTATGTTTGTTGCTATCTTGTGCTCCCTCTGCTGCCTCTGTGCTACTGCGAACACCATTGTACCTCTTGCACTGCTGCAACTTCCACTACGATGCTTCACACCTCTGCACTCTAGCACTACCTTGTTGCTTCATCACATCTTCCTTCTACGTGACATGTATCATCCTACTACTGTCGTTAAGGGCTCCTGTAGCCAGATATGATCCAAGAGTTTGGGCACATCAAGGATCCTGCCCTTAGTATGTAGTCCTCCTGACTACAACTCAATGTCTCCCCACCTCTTCTCTAGAGGTGCATGAGCACTCATGGCATAGTCATCATCAGTCTCGACTTCTTTCTTTGGCTTAGCTAGAGCTACCTTGGAGTTAGAAGCCTCTCCCTTGTTTTTCTTCCTGGGACACTGGGATGCATAATGACCCAACTCCTAACAATGGAGCACTTCACCTTGGAGATATCCTTCTTCTTCCTCTTCTCTTGTTGTCCCATAGATGCTATAGTCGCATGCTCCTCCTCCTCTTTCTTGATTCGACCTCCTTTGCCACTACTCCCTCCCTTGGTCAACTGTCTGACCTCTTCTTGGCAAAGATATTTCCACATCTCTTCCCATCTTAGAAGAGTAGCTCTGCCCAAAATGCCTTGGACAAATGTCAACCACTCCTTGGAAACTACATTCAGGGCGGTCCTCACCATGAACTCCTGATCTGGTGTGGCCTCTATGGAAGTAAGTTCATCACGAATCTCCTGCAATCTGAGGAGGAAAAGATCTATCTACTCCCCTTTCTGTATATGATACTTCTGTAGCTGATTCTCCAGTAACATCTATTGTTGCACAGAAATGCCCTGATACAAGGTCGTCAATGTATCCCACATCTCCTTTGTTGTGTTCTTTTTAGCATTCTGTGGTATGACATGATCCTTGAACCCATCAACGATTATGCACTTTTCCCTCGCCATTTCATCCTCATACTTCTCATTATCAGCTAGGTCGACTTGGATAGCCACGACTCTCAAGGCGAAGACCTTGATGCGATGTCTATCCAGGACTCCCAGGATCCTGGCCTTCCAGATGACAAAGATGGAAGTCCCGTCCAACCTGTCCTGATCCCTTAGTCCATTCACTGCCATTTCCGGTCATCTTCTTAACTCCCTCTAAGTTTCTACTCCCTCCTGGAAATATCCCTCTAAGTCCTAATTTCCCTCCTGGAAATCTTCCCGCCAAATTTCGAACCGCTCTTCTCCAATCCTCTTTGAAACTGCACCTTGGATCTGGATTTCTTGGCTAGAAATTTGTCAAGGTAATGACTCCCTCTACCTTGGTTCTCTCTCCATTAGGTATTGTTCTACTTCGACCGAAACAAAACCCCAACAACTTCTCAACCAAAATTTTCCCACAACTCCCTAGGCCCCGACAACTGAAGAAACTGAGCTTTCTAGCTCTCCGCAATCCCAGCAAAGGCTAAATCGCTCCTATGGCCAACTCTGTCAATCCTACCTCGTTGAGTAGGATGATGTGGCTCTTTATGAGCCTCTTCTGCCTCTCTCTACCTCTGCACTGGCCCTCTCTTTAGCTCGAAATGATGACACAGGACCTCTGCATTACTTCTGCTATGTTGCCTTCTGCTTAGGAGTGGCTCTATCTCTTGAGACAGTTGCTACAGGTGAAAATTTCTAATATTGTTGATGCCTTCAGTCCTCTTGTGAGCTGAAACGCTATGATACCATGTTGAAATTTCTATGTCTAACACATTAGAAATCCCTACTACATCTTCTAGTTTAAATTCTCCTACTTATTTATTACATTAACAAGCTATTTATAAATATAAATACTAAAAATAAACACAGATGCAACCTTAACTCAAATGCATATCAGTAACTAAAATACTAAAACAAACACATGAGGGACATCATTATTATTTTATAATCGTCCCTGGAAAAACCCAATGCAGGAAAATCGTTGCAGTAGTTCTGAGGGTTTTATTATTATGCATATTCTTGAGTAAACTAGGGTGCCAAAAATGGTTCACCCCACATAGATTGTTACACGGTAGTAATACCACTTCTCGGAGACAGATATTCAGCCTCTCATCTCTAATCTTCGTAAGGAAAATCCTTCCAATGCTTCCTCTTGGCTCAATGTCATCCCTGCTAGCTTTAGATCAGCTCCTCAAGCCCTTGAGTCATCCTCCTACCTCTCAGCATCAACTCTTTGGCCCTCTTCATCACCCACATGGGACCCTCAGCCTCTACGTAGTCCCCAAATACCTCTACATAGGTTCTGAAGC
This sequence comes from Pinus tabuliformis, assembly GCA_031772625.1. Lineage (NCBI taxonomy): Eukaryota > Viridiplantae > Streptophyta > Pinopsida > Pinales > Pinaceae > Pinus > Pinus tabuliformis. Next base: position 862,660,254 of record CM062812.1, read on the forward strand.
ATCTACATAGCTCTAGTTGCCTCTACATCAGCCTCTTTGGTCTCTGCGCTGACCCTCTGGCACTATCTCTGCCTCTCTATTATGTACTCATTGCCCCTTGCTACAACAGATCACTTGTTCAAATTTTCTCAGCAAGCCCCGTTCCAAAAAATCAAACTAAATGATCAATCTTTGTGTATCTCCAATTGACCCTCAAGCCTCCTCTTATACTTTTCCTATTGAGTCTTCAACGGCTGAAATTAATTCTCTAATCAACGGCTAATATTAAGTCTCTAATCAATGGCTAAGATTATATTTGGCTTGATCAATGTCATTTTCAACATTCTCACCCAGTTCTATATTAATACCCATTAATATTTTAATTTTCTTAAGTTTAGACTTAGGAAACCCATTAAAAATATTCATTATTTTAATATCTCTCCAATTGGGTGGAATTTCCCCAAACCATTTCTGGGTCTTGGAGATCTCATGTGCTTTATCATCTCCACCAATTTTCATGGCTAGATCATATCTGATGCTACCACAAATCAGCACTCCCTCTTAGTGAGGAATGTGCTCTAGTAATGCTTCACTAGTGAACATCATAATGGTCCTTCCGCACCAGTACCTGTGCTTATGGTTGACCTGCTACCCAAAATCCACTGCACTGTTGCTTCCTATACTGATTCACATGACACTACCACTGCCACTGCTACATCTGTGCTGCAGCTCCATCTCAACATTTTGCCCATGTTGCCCCTAGCACTTCCACTCGTAACTGTTGCACTACAACTCAGTTACTGAGAAGTAAGCAACAGATCTACCCAAATTTTTACATCCTTGTTAGTACGGAAGCCTCCTGATGCTGATGCTATCTCTATTACTATCATTTGCTCCCTCTCCTGCCTCTATGCTACTACAAACTCCACTGTGCCTCTGACATTGTTGCAACCCCCATTGCGATGCTTTAGGCCTCTGCACCCTAGCACTGCCTTGTCACTTCATCGCATCATACTCCTACGCAAAATCTGTCATCCTGCTACTATCGTTAAGGGCTCCTATAGCCAGATATGATCCAAGGGTTTGGGCACCTCAAGGATCCTACCCTTAGTAAGTGTCCTCCGGACTACAACTCGATGTCTCCCCACCTCTTCTCTAGAGGTGCATGAGCACTCATGGCACAATCATCATCAGGATCGACTTCTTTCTCTGGCTTAGCAGGATCTACCTTGGAGTTAGAAGCCTCTCCCTTGTTCTTCTTCCTGGGACATTGGGATGTATAATGACCCAGTTCCCAACAATGGAAGCACTTCACCTTGGAGATATTCTTCTTCTTGCTCCTCTCTTGTTGTCCCACAGATGCTAGAGCCACATGCTCCTCCTCCTCTTTCTTGATTCGACCTCCCTTTCCACTACTCCTTGCCTTGGTCAATCGTTTGATCCCTTCTTGGCAAAGAGATACTCACATCTCTTCCCATCCTAGAAGAGTAGCTCTACCCAAAATGCCTTGGACAAATGTCTCTCGCTCCTCGGAGACTGCATTCCGAGCAGTCCTCACCATGAACTCCTGATCCAGCATGGCCCCTATGGAAGTAAGTTCGTCACAAATCTCCTGGAATTTGAGGAGGAATAGATCTATCTGCTCCCCCTTTTTCATGTGATACATCTGTAGCTGATTCTCCAATAGCATCTACTGCTACACGGAAATGTCCTAATACAAGATCATCAAATTATCCCACATCTCCTTTGTTGTGTTCTTTTCAGCAATATGTGGTACGACATGATCCTTGAACCCATCAAGGATTATGAAATTTTCCCTCGCCATTGCATTCTCATTATCAGCTGGGTCGACTTGGATAGCCACGGTTCTGAAGGTGAAGACATTGATGTGATGTCTATCCAGGACTTCCAGGATCCTGACCTTCCATGTAAGGTAAAATTGACTCAGGGTTTGAGTCAAGGTTAACCTGGTTAAATAGTAGTGGTTTTGGGCACATGGTATAGTTTACCCATGGTATTATGGTCCATGGTATTGCATGTAATGGAGCCTATAAAAGGCTGCCAATACTTCATTGTAATGTAGGCTTGGAGGTGAGCGGTGAAGGCTCACTTGGTCGGATTGGCCAGGATTTTGGCCAATGCTAATGAGATATCATTAGGTTGGGTTTTTCCCCATATTTGGGGTTTTCTCAGATAAACATGTGTGTTTATGTGTTTATGATTGTTGCTGGTTATTTTTATATTTATTCCTCTAGGTAATTATTTATCTCTATGCAGTAAATTCTTAACATTTGGTATCAGAGCTGTTTTGGCTTCAAGGGGATGCCTTTGTTTCTGAAGGGTTTCACTCGTGCCTATGGTAGACCCTGTTCAGTGGGAGATCTGCGAGATTGATTCTAGTGGTCAAAGAAGATGGTGAGCAGTGGAAAGATAGAGATCGAGAAATTTAATGGTCAGAGTTTTGAGTTGTGGAAACTCAATATGGAGGATCTGTTGGTGGATAAAGACCAGTGGATCATGGTGGATTCGGGTGCTAAACCAACGGGAGTGTCCGATGAAGAATGGAAGAAGTTGGATCAGAAGGCAAAGAGCACAATACGATTGTGTGTCTCAGATTCAGTATTGCTGAATGTATCAAGGGAAGCTACGACGAAGGCTTTGTGGGACAAGTTAGGGACTTTGTACTAATCTAAGTCTCTAGTGAATAAATTGTTCCTGTGGAAAAAGCTGTATAACCTGAGGATGAAAGATGGAGACTCAGTGACAGAGCATTTGAATGCATTTAATATTGTGGTAAGTCAGTTAGCATCTATTGATATTAAAATTTCAGATGAAGACAAGTGCATCAGTTTGTTGTGTTCTCTACCAGATTAGTGGGATATTCTGGTTATTGCAATAGGTAGCAATGCAACTGCCTTACATTTTGATGAAATAGTCTCATCCTTGCTGACAAAGGAGATGAGATGGAAAAATATGGAGAGCCAAAATGGTGATGCCTTGTCTGTATGAGGGTGGACCCAGAACAGAAACACAAATAAGTCATCGAGTGGGAGATCTAAATCTCCAGGAAAACCTATAAAGGTGGTGTGCTGGAAATGTGGAAAGGAAGGGCACTACAAAAGTGACTGTAAATCTAAAGCTCCTGACAAAGGAAAGGGATTTGATGAGGCTCCTTCTGTAGAGGCGAAAACCACCTCAGATGAAAGTGGGGATGTGTACTTGGCTTCTTCAAGTACACGTTGATCATGAGGCATGGTTGATTGACTCAGGTCCATCCTTTCACTTCACTCCCCATAGAGAGTGGTTCTGCGAGTATGAAAAATATGTGTTGAGATAGTAGCAAGGTATAAACCATATATATATATGAAGTCAATTTTTTACATTTAAATGGGCATACTATTGTAAGACCTGGTATGGCATGTGTACCCCTCAGTAATCACTAGTAAAGTCTGGGTTAGACCTAGGTGATAGAGGGATGTTGGGTTAACAATACCCTGGGTAAAAAAAAATCTTAAGGGGATAAGGGCTAAAGTGAGCAGCGTTGTCTCACTTAGCAGGTTTTGGCTGGATTTAGTCAACGAACCCCAAGTCAAGTTTAAGGGGGGAATTGTAAGGTAAAATTGACTTGGGGTTTGAGTCAAGGTTAACCTGGTTAAATAGTAGTGGTTTTGGGCACATGGTATAGTGTACCCATGGTATTATGGTCCATGGTATTACATTTTATGGAGCCTATAAAAGCCTACCAATACTTCATTGTAATGTAGGCATAGAGGTGAGCGGTGAAGGCTCACTTGGTCGGATTGGCCAGGATTTTGGCCAATGCTAATGAGATATCATTAGGTTTGGATTTTCCTCAGATTTGGGCTTTTCCCGGATAAACATGTGTGTTTATCTGTTTATGATTGTTGCTAGTTATTTTTATATTAATTCCTCTAGGTAATTATTTATCTCTATGCAGTAAATTCTTAACATTCCAGATGACAAAGTTGGAAGTCCCGTCCAATGTGTCGTGATCCCTTAGTCCGTTCACTGTCATTTCCACTCCTCTTCTGGATTCCATCTGAGTTTTGACTTCCTTCCTGGAAATATCACTCTAAGTCCTAATTTCCCTACTGGAAATCTTCCCGCCAAATGTCAAACCACTCCTCTCTAATCCTCTTTGCAATTGCAACTCGGATCTGGATTTCTTGGTTAGAAATCTATCAAGGTAGCGACTCCCTCTACCTTGGTTCTCTCCTGTTAGGTATTGTTCTGCTTCAACCGAAACAACACCCCAACAACTTCTCAACCAGAATTTGCCCAGAACTCCCTAGGCCCCAAAAACTAAAGAAACTAAGCCTTCCAACTCTGCACAATCCCACCAAAGGCTGAATCACTCCTCTGGCCAATTGTGTCAATACTACCTGGATGAATAGGATGTTGTGGCTCTTCGTGAGCCTCTTCTGCCTCTGTGCTAACCCTCGCTTCAGCTCGAAATGATGACCCATGCCCTTTACATCACTTTTTCTTTGCTCCCTTCTGCTTAGGAGGAGCTCTGTCTCTCAGGACAATTGTTGCTGGTGCAAATTTCCAAGATTTTTTATGCCTTTAGTCTTCCTGTGATCTGCAACGCTCTGATACCATCTTGAAATTTCTAATTCTAACACATTAGAAATCCCTACTACATCTTATGGTTTAAATTCTCTTACTTATTTATTACATTAACAAGTTATTTATAAATATAAATACTGCAAATAAACATAGATGAAACCTTAACTCATATACAGATAAAGAAATAAAATACGGAAACAAACACACAAGGGACATCGTTATTTTTTGACAGTCATCCCTAGAAAAACCCAATGTGGGAAAACCGTTGCAACAGTTCTGAGGGTTTTATTATTATGCAGATTCTTGAGTAATCTAGGGTGCCAAAAATGGCTCACCCAACATTGATTGTTACATGATAGTAATACCTCTTCTTGGAGACAAATATTCAGCCTCTTAGCTCTAATCTACCCCACGAAAATCCTTCTGGCACTTCCTCTTGGCTCTACGTCATCCCTACTAGCTTCAGATCAGCTCCTAAAGCCTATGAGTCAGCCTCTTAGCTCTCTGTGTCACTCTTTGGCCCTCTGCATCACCCACGCAAGACCCTCAGCGTCTTCGCAGTCCCCAACTGCCTCTACGTAGCTTTTCTTGCTTCTACATAGCTCTAGTTGGCTCTGCATCAACCTCTTTGGTCTTTGTGCTGACCCTCTGGCACTATCCCTACCTCTCTATTATGTACTCACTGCCCCTCCCTGCAACAAATCACTTGTTCAAATTTTCTTAGCAAGCCTCGTTCCAGAAAATCAAACTAAATGATCAATCTTGGTGTATCTCCAAGTGACCCTCAAACCTCCTCTTATACTATTCCTGTTGAGTCTTTAACGGCCGAGATTAAGTCTCTAATCAATGGCTAAGATTAGATTTGGCTTGATCAATGTCATTTTCAACATTCTCACCCATTTTTATATTAATACCCATTAATATTTTAGTTGTCCTAAGTTTAGACTTAGGAACCCCGTTAAAAATATTAATTATTTTAATATCTCTCCAACTGGGTGGAATTTCTCCAAACCAATTCTGCATCTTGGAGATCTCATGCGCTTTAGCCTCTCCACTAATGTTCATGGCTAGAGCATATCTGATGCTATCACAAATCAACACTCCCTCTTAGTGAAGAATGTTCTCTTTTAATGCTACACTACTAAACATCATAATGATTCTTCTGCACCAGTACTTGTGCTTATGCTTGGCCTAATGCCAAAAATCCACTGCATTGTTTCTTCCCATACTGATTCCCATGAGACTGCCACTGCCACTACTACATTTATGCTGCAACTCCATCTCAACATGTTGCCCATGCTGCCCCTAGCACTGCCACTCGTAACTGTTGCACTACAACTCAGTTACTCAGAAGTAAGTAACAAATCTACCTCAATTCTCACATCCTTGTCAATCCAAAAGCCTCCTGATGTTGAATCTACCTTTGTTGTTATCATGTACTCCCTCTGCTACTTATGCACTGCTTCAAATACCATTGTGCCTATCACACTGCTACAACCCCCACTGCGATGCTTCAGACCTCTGCACTCTAGCACTACCTCGTCGCTTCATCGCATCTTGCTTCTACGCGACATCCGTCATCCTGCTACTATCATTAAGGGCTCCTATAGCTAGATATGATCCAAGAGTTTGGGCACCTCAACGATCTTGCCCTTAGTATGTAGTCCTCCTGACTACAACTCGATGTCTCCCCACCTCTTCTCTAGAGGTGAATGAGCACTCATGGCACAATCATCATCTGTCTCGACTTCTTTCTCCTACTTAGCTAGAGATACCTTGGAGTCAAAAGCCTCTCACTTTTTCTTCTTCCTGGGACACTGGGATGCACAATGACCCAGCGCCCCACAATGGAAGAACTTCACCTTGGAGATATCCTTCTTCTTCCTCTTCTCTTGTTGTCCAACAGATGCTAGAGAAACATGCTCCTCCTCGTCTTTCTTGATTCGACCTCCTTTGCCACTACTCCCTACCTTGGTCAACCATTTGATCTCTTCTTGGCAAAGAGCTACCCACATCTCTTCTCATTTGGAAGAGTAGCTCTACCCAAAATGCCTTGGACAAATGTCTCCCACTCTAGACTGCATTTTGGGCGGTCCTCACCACGAGCTCTTGATCCGGTGTGGCCCCTATGGAAGTAAGTTGGTCACGAATCTCCTGCAATCTGAGGAGGAATAGATATATCTGTTGTTGGGTTGTGTTATATTCTTTCCATGACTAGCCCAGGTAGTTAACCGGGGGCTTAGAGGGGGGGCGGAGCACCCCTTTGTTGCGTTGATTGTGTAGCGGGGGGCATCGCAGGGGGTTTGAGGTGTACCTGTAACCCCACTTGATGGGGTCTGAGGCAGCGTCCTGGAAAATTTTGGTTTTTTGGACCCTATGTTAGGTTGGGGAAACCCACCTATGGTTTTGTGCATGATTTTCGCACATGTTTTTTTTTGGACGTGATGGTTTTTCGGTCCCCATGGTATTGGACATGATGGTTTTCGGTCCATGGTATTGGATGCTTCAGCATGTATAAATATGTATTATAACATTGAAAGGAACATAATGAAAAATCAAGCTAGTAGTCCCGGTTTTGGGATCCAGGAGAAAATCTCTGTGTATATGTGTTTTGTGTGTTATGCTCTCGCATTGTTTATTTTCTATGTTTTAGAATTTGTATGCAGGTAATTTTTTTACGGGGTTAAAACCTACATTTGCTATCAGAGTAGTTTTGGCTTCAAGGGGATGCCTTTGTTGCTGAGGGGTTTCGCTTGGGCCTGTGGTAGACCCTGTTTAGTAGGAGATCTGCGAGATCGATTTTGGTGGTGAAAGAAGATGGCGAGCACTAGAAAGATAGAGATTGAGAAATTTAATGGTCAGAGTTTTGAGTTGTGGAAACTCAAGATGGAGGATCTGTTGGTGGATAAACATCAGTGGATCGTAGTAGATCTGGGTACTAAACCAACGGGAGTGTCCGATAAAGAATGGAAGAAGTTGGATCGGAAGGCAAAGAGCACAATACGATTGTGTGTCTCAGATTCAGTATTGCTAAATGTATCAGGGGAAGCTACGATGAAGTCTTTGTGGGACAAGTTAGGGACTTTGTACCAATCTAAGTCTCCGGTGAATAAACTGTTCCTACGGAAAAAGTTGTATAACCTAAGGATGAAAGATGGAGACTTGGTGATAGAGCATCTAAACGCATTTAATACTATGGTAAGTCAGTTAGCATCTGTTGATATTAAAATTTCAGATGAAGATAAGTGCATCAGTTTGTTGTGTTCTCTACTAGATTCATGGGATAGTCTAGTTATTGCAATAGGTAGCAATGCAACTGCCTTGCAGTTTGATGAAATAGTCCCAACCTTGCTGACGGAGGAGATGAGACGGAAAAATATGGAGAACTAAAATGGTGATGCCTTGTCTGTACAAGGACGGTCCCAAAACAGGAAAAAAATAAGTCATCGAGTGGGAGATCTAAATCTAGAGGGAGATCTAAATCTCCAGGAAAACCTATAAAGGTGGTGTGCTGTAAATGTGGAAAGGAAGGGCACTACAAAAGGAACTGCAAATCTAAAGCTCCAGATAAAGGAAAGGGATCTGATGATGCTCCTTCTCCAGAGGCGAAAACCACCTCAGATGAAGGTGGGGATGTGTACTTGGCTTCTTCAAGTACACATGTAGATCATGATGCATGGTTGATTGACTTAGTTGCATCCTTTCACTTCACTCCCCATAGAGAGTGGTTTTGTGAGTATGAGAAATATGATGGTGGTGATGTCTTCTTGGGGGATGACAGGAAGGCTAGAATCATTGGTAGTGGAAAAGTAAAGTTGAAGCTGCAAGGTGGAAGGGTTAGAACACTTCCAGGTGTTCTGCATATTCCTGCATTAGCCAAAAATATGATTTCTGTTAGCAAGCTAGATGATGCAGGTGTAAAAAAAGTGTTCGAGAAGGATACCTGCAAGATGGTTTGGGGAGCACTGGTATTGATGTGGGGAGTTCGGATTAGAACTCTGTACAAGCTGCAAGGTAGCACTGTTGTTGATGGGTGCAACGGTTCCATGGTTCTTGAAAGTGGAGAAGAAAATCTAATGGTCTCTAGAGAAAAGACCATGTTTTGGCATCAAAGGCTCAGACATATTGGAGAGAAGGGCCTTCGAATACTTCATGGTAAAGGTATGGTAGAAGGTATGAGTAATAGCTCTCTGGATTTTGATTTCTGTGAAAATTGTGTATACGGGAAGTAGAATCGGGTGAGTTTCCCCTCTGGTGGTAAGAGGGTGAAACATATATTAGAGCTTGTGCACAGTGATGTGTTTGGACCTGTGAAGGTTCCATCACTAGGTAAGTCTGTATACTATGTATCATTTGTAGATGACTTCTCAAGGAATACATGGATATATTTCCTTAAGAAGAAATCTGAAGTCTTTGATAGGTTTAAAGAATTTAAGGCTCTTGTGGAAAATCAGACAGAGAAGAAGATAAAGGTGCTGAGGACAGATAATGGTGGAGAGTTTTGCAGTAAGGAATTTGAAGAATTATGTAAGAAGTGTGGTATAGCATGACAGAAGACTACTCCATATACACCTCAGCAAAATGGAGTTGCAAAAAGAATGAATAAGACGTTAATGGAAAGGGCAAGAAGCATGCTTAGTGGTGTCAGGTTAGGATAGGAATTCTGGGTAGAGGCGGTGGATATTGCATGTTACTTGGTCAACAGGTCACCTTCATCAGCGTTGGAGGATAAGAATCCACAAGAGGTATGGACTGGTAAGAAGCCCTCTCTTTCACATCTAAGGGTATTTTGAATTGATGCATATGTACATGTTCCAAAGGAGAAACGAACCAATTTGGATAGTAAATCTAAAAAGTGCATCTTTATTGGGTATAAGGATGGTTTAAAGGGTCATAAGCTTTGGAACCCAGTAACAAGGAAGGTTGTGTACAGCCGAGATGTGGTGTTCAAATAGGTGAAAGATGTTATTAAACATGAAGTCCAACCAAAGGAACCTGAGAAGATAGATTTTGAGCTAAAGGAGGAAGAATCAGACTCTACAGCAGAGGAGGAATCAGAAGTTGAAGAGCCACAAACTTCAGTTGTGAGAAGATCAGTTAGAGAAAGAAGGCAGCCAGAAAGGTATAGTCCATCTACTTTCTGTTCAAAATTTGCTTTGTCTGTTACTGATGATTATCCTAGAACTGTGAAGGAAGCGGTGGATTCAGAGGATGGAAAACTCTCGAAAGAGGCCATGGTTGATGAAATGGCATCTTTGCACAAAAATGAGGCTTGGGATCTGGTGGAGTTGCCGGCTGGAAGGAAACCCATTGGCAGCAAATGGGTGTTCAAGAAGAAGACAAATGCAGAAGGAAAGGTGGAGAAATACAAAGCTCGGTTGGCAGCAAAAGGTTATTCCCAGGTGCTAGGAATTGCTTTTGGTGATATTTTTTCTCCTGTTATCAAGGTAACTTCTATTAGATTGCTTTTATCTGTTGTTGTTGCTTTTGATTTTGAGGTAGAACAAATGGATGTGAAGACAACATTTCTTCATGGGGATCTAGAAGAGGAAATATAGATGAAACAACCTGAAGGCTTTGCGATGAAGGGTAAGAAAGAATTGGTATGCAAGTTAAAGAAGTCTTTGTATGGGTTAAAACGGTCACCAAGGATGTGGTATCAGAAATTTGATACATTTATACGGGGACTTGGCTTCACCAGAAGCAAAGCAAATCACTGTGTGTATTTTAAATTAATTGGTGACCGTTTTATTTATCTGGTCTTGTATGTGGATGATATGTTGCTGGTTGGAAATGACAAAGAAATTATCCAGGATTTGAAGACCCAATTGTCCTCCAAATTCGACATGAAAGATCTTGGTGCTGTAAACTATATTTTGGGCATGGAAATTAAAAGAGATAGGGTAAAGAGGAAGCTCCGGTTAAACCAAAGGATGTCGAGAAAATACTGCAAAGGTTTAATATGCAAGATAGTAAACCAGTGAAGGTTCCTATTCCTATAGGTGTGAGGTTATCTGCTGCACAGTGTCCCAAGACACAAGAAGAGGAAGAGGATATGTCCCATGTTCCATATGCAAGTGCAGTTGGTAGCTTGATGTATGCAATGTTCTGTACTAGACCAAACATTGCACATGCAGTGGGAGTATTGAGCAAGTTTATGTCAAAACCACGGAAGGAGCACTAGACAGCAGTGAAGCGGGTTTTCAGGTATTTGCGTGGCACTAGTGATTATGGTTTGTGCTACCAAGGAAGACCAAGATTGGACAGAGTGTTGGATATTCATGGCTTTGTTGATGCAGACTGGGCTGGAGATCTGGATCAGAGAAGATCTACAAGTGGGTATGTGTTTAACCTATTTGGAGGTGCAGTCAATTGGATGAGTAAGAAACAATCTGTAGTGGCACTATCAACTACAGAGGCAGAATACATGGCAGCCACTCATGCAAGCGAGGAAGCAGTTTGGTTGCAGAGATTGTGTTCAAGTATGGGGTTAGTACAGGGAGCTATAAGGATAGACTGTGACAGCCAAAGTGAAATTTTCTTGGTAAAGAACCCTGCTTATCATTCAAAGACAAAGCACATTGATGTTCAGTATCACTTTATGAGGGATATGATAGAAGAAAAAAAGGTGTTACTGGTAAAGGTGGACACTTTGAATAATACTGCAGATGCATTGACAAAATCTATGAGCTCTGAGAAGTTCTCTTGGGGTAGAGAGACAATGGGCATTTCAGGGCTAGAAAAATGACTAAGCTCTCTTGTGGCCCCCTGTGGAAAGAAAACAACAAGTGGGAGAATGTTGGGTTGTGTTATATTCTTTCCACGACTAGTCCACGTACTTAATCGGGGGGTTAGAGGGGGGGCGGAGCCCCCATTCGTTGTGCCGATTATGTAGCGAGGGGGTCACAGGGGGTTTGAGACATACCCGTAATCCTACTTTATGGGCCGAGGCAGTGCCCTAGAAAATTTTGGTTTTGGACCCTATGTTAGGTTGGGCGGACCCACCTATGGTTTTGTGCATGATTTTCGCACATGTTTTTTTTTGGACGCGATGGTTTTTTCGGTCCATGGTATTGGACGTGATGGTTTTCAGTCCATGGTATTGGATGCTTCAGCATGTATAAATATGTATTATAACATTGAAAGGAACATAATGAAAAATCAAGCTGGTAGTCCCAGTTTTGGGATCTAGGGGAAAATCTCTATGTATATGTGTTTTATGTATTATGCTCTCACATTGTTTATTTTCTGTGTTTTAGAATTCGTATGCAGGTAATTTCTGTACGGGGTTAAAACCTACATCTGCTCCCCCTTCTACATATGATACATATACAGCTGATTCTCCAATAACATCTTCTGCTACACAGAAATGCCCTGATACAAGGTCGTCAAAGTATCCCACATCTCCTTTGTTGTGTTCTTTTTAGCAATATGTGGTACAACATGATCCTTGAACCCATCAAGGATTATGCACTTTTCCCTCGCCATTGCATCCTCATACTTCTCATTATCAGCTAGGTCGACTTGGATAGCGATGGTTCCCAAGGCGAAGACCTTGATGCGATTTCTATCAGGGACTGCTAGGATCCTGGCCTTCCAGATGACAAAGTTGGATGTCCCATCCAACCTTCCCTGATCCCTTAGTCCGTTCACTGCCATTTCTGCTCCTCTTCGGGACTCCCTCTAAGGTTTGAAATCCCTCCTATAAATATCCCTCTAAGTCCTAATTTCCCTGCTAGAAATCTTCCAGCCAAATGTCAAACCGCTCCTCTCCAATCCTCTTTGCAACTGCAACTCGGATCTGGATCTCTTAGCTAGAAATTTGTCAAGGTAGCGACTCCCTCTACCTTGGTTCTCTCCCGTTAGGTATTGTTCTGCTTTGACCGAAACAAGACCCCAACAACTTCTCAACCAAAAATTTTCCCACAACTCCCTAGCCCTCGACAACTAAAGAAACTGAGCATTCCAGCTCTGCGCAATCCTGGCAAAGGCTGAATCACTCCTCTGGCTGATTGCGTCAATCCTACCTAGCTGAGTAGGATGATGTGGCTCTTCATGAGCCTCTTCTGCCTCTCTCTACCTCTGCGCTAGCCCTCTCTTCAGCTCGAAATGATGATGCATGACCTCTGCGTTACTTTTGCTCTGATGCCTTATGCTTAGGAGTGGCTCTGTCTCTCGGGACGACTGCTACAATTGAAAATTTTTGATATTGATGATGCCTTCAGTCCTCCTGTGATCTACAATGCTCTATTACCATGTTGAAATTTCTAAGTCTAACACGTTAGAAATCCCTACTACATCTTCTGGTTTAAATTCTCCTACTTATTTATTACATTAACAAGTTATTTATAAATATAAATACTGAAAATAAACACATATGCAACCTCGACTCATATATATATTAGCAACTAAAATACTTAAACAAACACATAAGGGACATCGTTATTTTTTTATAATCATCCCTGGAAAAACCCAATGCGGGAAAACCATTGCAGCAGTTATGAGGGTTTTATTATTATGCAGATTCTTGAGTAAAATAGGGTGCGAAAAATGGCTAACCCAATAGAGATTGTTACATGGTAGTAATACCTCTTCTCAGAGACAAATATTCATCCTCTCAGCTCTAATCTGCCCCATGAAAATCCTTCCTGCACTTCCTCTTAGCTCTACATCATCCCTGCTAGCTTTAGATCAGCTCTTGAAGCCTCTGAGTCAGCCTCCTAGATCTCTGTGTCAACTCTCTGGCCCTCTACGTCACCCACATAGGACCTCAGCCTCTGCGCAGTCCCCAACTGCCTATGCGTAGCTCTAGCTGCCTCTACGTCAGCCTCATTGGTCTCTACGCTAACACTCTTGCACTATCCCTGCCTCTCTGCTCTATACTCACTACCCCTCGTTGCAATAGATCACTTGTTTAAATTTTCTTAGCAAGCCCCACTCCAGAAAATTGAAATGACTAATCAATCTTAGTGTATCTCCAACTAACTCTCAAGCCTCCTCTTATACTTTTCCTATTGAGTCTTCAACAGCCGAGATTAAGTCTCTAATCAACAACTAAGGTTAGATTTTTCTTGATCCATGTCATTTAAAACATTCTCACCCAGTTTTATATTAATACCCATTAATATTTTAATTTTCCTAAGTTTAGACTTATGAACCCCATTAAAAATAGTAATTATTTTAATATCTCTCTAACTGTGTGGAATTTCGCCAAACCATTTCTGGTTGTTGGAGATCTCATTCGCTTTAGCATCTCCACCAGTTTTCATGGCTAGAGCACATTCGATGCTACCACAAATCAACAGAGGTAAGGATAGACACAAATAAGGATTCCACGTTAGAAACTGCTTTTAAAAGTCAGGTTTCTATTTCAAGAGACAAAGGTCGAGGCAAGAGTAGATTGAGATGCAGAGGACAAGGTGGAAGACATGGTGGTCAGAGAGATGGTCAAGAAGAGCATGAACATGATAGTGGAAGCAACTACAAAAGCAAGAGTAGATCGAGATGCAGAGGACAAGGTGGAAGACATGGTGGTCAAAGAGATGGTCAAGAAGAGCATGAACATGATAGTGGAAACAACTGCAGAAGCTTTAAGAATAATCAAAGATTTGACAAATCAAAGGTGAGATGTTATTATTGCAATAAATTTGGTCACTATGCCTGTGATTGCAAGAAGAGGATAGATGATCAAGGGAACCAGAGAGCTAATGTCACTACAGAGAGTACTAACTCCATTTTCCTAGCTTGCCATAACATGCATGAACCTTCTGATAATATGTGGCCATGAGATAGTGGTTGTAGTAACCACATGAGTGGCAACAAGAATTTGGTTGCAAATTTGGATCAATTTGTGAAGATAGAGGTAAAGTTGGGGACTGACAAGAATGTACACGTAGATGGAAAAGGAGTGGTCAACATTTTGACCAAGCAATGGGACTTGAAGACAATGTCAGAGGTATATTATGTTTCTGGTATCAAACATAATTTGATAAGTGTTGGTAAATTGACACATAAATGATACAAAGTTATCTTTCAAGGACAAGAGTGTGTTATATATGACAAGCCCCCAAGCAAGTAGCTGATAGAAAAGGTGCAGATGATGAGGAACAAACTCTTTCCTCTAGTTATGAATTATAGTGATCAAGTCAGTTCTTTTACAGTTTCATGTTCTAATGATTATTGGTTATGGCACTTTCGGTTTGGACACTTGCATTTTTCTAGTTTAAGATTGTTGCAGCAGAAACAGATGGTTAGAGGATTACCTCCCATCAAAGAACTTGCTAGTACTTGTGAGTGTTGCATCTTGGGAGAGGAAAACTATGAAAGTTTTCCAAAGGGAGTTGCATATAGAGCAAATAAACTTCTTCAGCTAGTGTATAAACACTTGTGTGCACCTATGAGGACACAGTCGATTTGTGGAAGTTGTTACTTTCTCACTTTCATTGATGACTATAGAAAAAAGACTTGGGTTTACTTCTTGAAGTAGGAGTCTAATTTTTTTTTAAAGTTCAAAGAATTCAAAGTCTTAGAAGAGAACCAAAGTGATCAACATATCAAGGTATTGAGGTAAGGTCATGGTGGACAATATGATTCTAAGGCATTCCATGATTACTACAAACAACATGGAATCAGAAGAAAATGTACAACCAGGTACACATCACAGTAGGATGGTGTAGCAAAGAGAATGAAAAAAACCATTATGAATATGGAAAGAAGTATGTTGAAAGGAATAAACTTGTCTAATGAGTATTCGACAAAAGCAATTGCATGTGTTATTTATGTGATCGACAGATCTCCTACAAAGAGTCTGATGAACAGAGTACTATAACAAGCATGGTTAGGAATGTTTTGCAGTGTATCTCATCTCAGAGTGTTTGGATGTGTAGCTTATGCACAAGTGCCTAAACAGAATAGGAAAATTGAATGATAAAAGTGAAAAACGCATATTTACTAGTTATAGCAAGCAATCAAAAGCTTACAAATTGTATAGCCATGTCACCAAGAAAGCCATAATTAGCAAAGATGTTGTGCTCAAAGAAAAAGATTCTTGAAATGGTAGTATAGACAAATTAGTTGATGAAAAAGCACCACTGATGGAAGAAGATGATGTAGCAGAAAAGGAGCAACAAGAATCACACGTGAAGACACCAAACAGAGACACACCAATAAGGACTCTAAGATTTTTAGAGCAACATGGATCTTCAAGAAGATCAATAGATCAAGATTCTCCCATTAGTCAATCAGGTGATGAATCAAGAAATTGTAAGAGAAAGATGATAAGTCTAAAAGATATTTATGATCGTTTGGATGTTAGTTCAAATTTTGCAGTGTTGTCATTCCAACCTTCTTCGATTGAAGAAATAATCAGAGATGAAAATTTGATGCAAGCCATGGTTGAAGAAATTGAATCTATTAAAAAGAATGATACATGGGACTTGGTGGATTTTCCGAAGGAAAAAATATCATTGGTGTGAAGTGGGTGTACAAGTCAAAGTTGAATGAGAAAGGTGAAATTGACAAATTTAAAGCAAGACTTGTAGAAAAAGGATTCTTGGAGAAATAAGGAATATATTTTGGAGAAATGTTTTCTCCGGTAACCGAATTGGATACTGTAAGAGCAGTTCTAGTCACAATAGCTCAGAACAAGTGGAATGTATATCAGATGGATGTGAAATCAACCTTCTTGAGTGGAATTATAGAAGAAGAAATTTATGTGCAGTAACCTCTAGGTTATGAAGTTGAAGGTAACGAAGATAAAGTTTATAGGTTGAAGAAAACGGTCTATGGAATCAAGCAAGCACCTAGAACTTGGTATAGAAGAATCGACAACTACATGGTTAAGAATAGATTTTGTAGAAGCAACATTGAGCCTATCTTGTACACAAAGGTAAATGAGCATGGACAGATTTTGATTGTTTTCTTATATGTTGATGACATGACTTTTAGAAGTGATTTTGAGTTAGATGAATTTAAAGGAGCCATGATGAAAGAATTTGAGATAACAGATTTTGGTCTTATGAAATATTTTCTTCGCATAGAAGTTGAACAATTTGAAAAAGAAATTTTTATTTTTCAAAATAAATATGCCACAAATTTATTGGAAATATTCAGGATGGAGAATTGCAAACTTGTCCCTACACTAGTTGCAACAGGTACAAAGTTAAGCAAGGATGATGAAGGATCAAATGTCAACTCTATTCAAAAGATTGGTTGGAAGCCTCATGTATCTCACCGCTACAAGACCGAATATTATGCAAGGAGTAAGTCTAATTTGCAGATTTATGGAGACTCCAAAAGACACAATTGGAGTGCAGGAAAAAGAATTCTGAGATACATAGCACGAACTAGAGATTGTGGCATAATGTACGCAAACACAGAGAAGAAGGATTTGATTGGGTACACAAACAGTGATTTTGCAGTCAACTTGGATGATAGGAAGAGAACTTCCAGTTATGTGTTCCATCTTGCTTCAAGTGTGATAGCATGGGAATCTAAGAAGCAGCCTATTGTGACACTTTTGTGAGCAAAAATAGAATATGTAGCAACAACATTAACAACATGTCAAGCAATGTGGTAAAGACGAGTATTTAATGGGTTCAAGCAAAAACAACAAGGGTCAACAACAATATATTGTAACAACACCTCATCAATTGCATTATCCAAGAATAGTGTGTTTCATCAGAAAAGAAATGATATTGATACTAGATATCACTTTATTAGAGAACTTGTGAGCAATGGAGAAATTCACTTGAAACCTTGTAAATCTAGTGATCAACTCGCTCATATATTTACTAAGTCATTAGCAAAGGATGTGTTTGAATTTCATAGAAGAAACTTGGGTGTTGTAAGCCTAGCCGAAACATTGACACCTAGACATGTTTGATTTGTCATGAGTCGTGTTTTAGTCTAGCGATCGTAATTAAAGGGGAGTGTTAAAATAAGCTAATTACTTTTTCATGAAGATTAGAGAGTCATTTAACTAAGCGTTGAGCCAAGTCGAGTTAAGTGATAGACAAACTTAGTGTGTGGTTGCATGTCAAGTTATTTTAGGCGAGTCACTAGTCGAAAAGGTTTAAATACAAATACCCTTCATCGGATTTATTTATTGTAATAATCAAATTTTATGTGATCAATAAAAGAGCCAGAACTCTCCTATATTTTGTGTGAAATTTATGTTTAAGCTCCTATACCCTTCCAACATGAAAGTGGGCACATGTTTTATTAAAGTTAAATATTTGATTTTTCAATTCCATTCTTACAACATTATATACCAGCAAAGAGTCCATAAGTGTATAGAATTTACAAAGTTTGCATAATACAGTTCGCTTCGATTGCACATGACAATGGAAATTCTACCAACTGAATTAATACCCTTCACATAAGAGGGTCGATTGGGCTTGGCATTGACAAAGTAGACTACCTACTGAATTGATGAGCCTTGAGCTAGTAGGTTCGAATCATCGATTGTGCTTGGAATCGACTAAGTACCCCACTAATGACGACTTAAACAACAAAATTCACTAGCAAACCAACCAATTATTCTACTTCGTTACGTTTTTGCATCCTCAAAGTTACCCAGCACACAACGCAATTATGTAGTAAGTTTGTTGAGAAGTCTTCAAGGCATGTTTAACATTATTTACTCAACAAGTCAAACAACGTTCTTCCAATTGGATCTCCCACAAGCTGTTTTAAAAACTATAAATGCCCGATTTGAACATTCTTCTTAATGTGCACTTCCTCTGGATACTATGCACTCCTATATCGTGACCAGAACACTTTAAATTCCATCTCAAAGCCGTTCTTTCTCCTCTCAACGCTCACGCTTTCTCCCAACAAATACTGAAATACGGTATAAAATTGCACAAAAATCTTAAACATGTTTACAACGCCCCTAAAGAAAAATGCAATTCTTAGCAAAATTCAACTAATTCTTTCAATTCTTAGAATACATACTATTAGCAAAACATTCTGAACCAAGCACAGGGATTTCAGGTACCTGATTCATTGTGTGCGGGAAGTGTAAACACTTAATTTATTTGAGGCAAAATTTTAATGACTAGCTTTTTAATGGTCAGGCATTTTTACTTTATGTAAACGATTTCAAAATGAGTTTGATATATGGCTCGGTACCTCCCTTAACGCTCCTGCCAATCCAAAGTAATTACCTATATTATAATGTCCCTCCCAAAGGGCTAAAAATACTAAATACTATTGGATATAACACAAAAATATCAAACACGCTTACAACTCCCGTAAACAAAATGCAAATCTCAGCAAAACTTCACTAAATCTTTCAATGGCAACAATACATGCTCTTAGCTAAACATTCCGAAACAAACGCAGGGATTTCTAGATTTATCGAAAAAATTATAGAAGTTCAAGTTAGATTATTAAATGCAAACGAAATTGAAACGGTCGAAATTCTCACACCTGACTCACAATTTGAAGAAGCGTTTGACATTTTGATGTTAGGAAATTTTGTTTGTGGTAGATTAGCTTCGAGGATTTTCAGTTTTATATAAAAAAATTATATGATAAGTGTCTGTCTTAATGTTAATACTCCTGTAAATTTATATTATTTAAATTTAGGTCTATTGTAAATCAGATTTATCCAATAAAAAAGCAAATATATCTACAATTGACACAAGCAAGTCCATTTACACTATTGCAATCATCATAAATATCGATAAATGACTTTGACATCGATTCAATACATGGAATCTGCAATCTACAAAAAAATATCAATTTTTTTACATTAATACAATCACTACACACATTATGAGAAATGTCAAATATTTGTCTACCAAAACACAATTTCACACATAGCAACTAATAGTAACCAGATGTCATTATTTTCTTATAACATTGCCCTAGCAGATTCATGAATTCATAATGCCACATATTTCTCCCCAAAATTTTCCTTCGACAAAATTTTACACTTAGCAATTACAGATCATTATTTCCTTCATGACATTGCCAAAATCATATTTTATCTCAACATCCATCATCTATCCTTTAAACTTCTAAAAGGCGAGCAATGATGACTGTTCTCATTTTAACCCTGACAACGACCAAAGCCGGGGAAAACAGTCACAAATTGATGTACGAGTTTTCGATATTGGCGTGGACAGATATGGTTCCGTTGTAAATATAAAGTAAGCAATTGGTATATGCGGCCGGTTACGCTCATTCTTTATTAAAATAAATGACCATGATTTTGCATTTAGATTACTATTCAAATATAAAAACTTTTCAAGGATGCATGAATGAACTTTTCATGGGTGCATGAAATAGACGAAAATACAAAACGCAGAATTGAAGGCAATAAACCAGCCCTTCATTCCAAAAACGTCAGGGAATTTTTAAAAGATCATTATGGTCTATGATATGATTTAGATGTCAAATAACATCAGAGATTATATACATACTTATTATATTAAAGGATAATTATGGTCTATGAAATGATTTAAATGTGAGGGATATAGTTTATGACATGATTTACAAGTAAAACAACATAAGAGATTATATGCATACATACTTATGATACGCTAAATCTGCATGTGGACGTTTCGGACATTTGGCCATGGTAACAGTTCGGCATGTAATGGCGGCCTTGTTACTTTATTTCCAAAAACCGGATACCTACTGGAACTGTGGCACCCCCGCCGGTAAACTGTTGAGATCCAGACCTTCTAGGGACGGATTCGGATCGGCCCCCGATTTTGGATTGTTACTCGCGTGAGGAACGACTTCTTTCTTCTCGACGCGCCTATTGCTGGCCTTCACGGCGCACAGGCGGGACTTGACGTGGCGCGTTCCATTCCCGCTGCTTGAGAAATCCTCCCACTCGAAGGACGGGCGCCAGGACGCCTTGGACTCCTGGCGGTTGAGGTGGTCCCGTGTCCTGGAGCAATACCTGTGTGATTCCTCGATCCGTTGCAGCAAAGCGAAGAATTCTTCGAAGCTGTCGCCGTCTCTGCTCGTGCAGGACCGCTTCGGAATGGGATTGAGATAATCAGCCTCGACCTCGGCCTCCTCTCTATTCCTCATCCACGGTAATGATGATTCCAGAGGCCGCTTCGTCGCAGTTTCCTTGGACTGATCCATCGCCAGCGGCGGATGAGGATCGATCTCGGAAGCTGTGAATAGAGATAATCTCACTGGCCTTCAACCAAGGAGATGGAGGGTGCTGGAAAGTCCTTCCTTCTCAGGGTTTATGAGATCAAAGAGAGAGGGAGGTTGCTGGAAAGTCGTTCCTACCTTCCTTTCCTCTTAGGGTTTGGGAAATGAAAGAGGAACGTCCCACTTGTGGTGAGAACAAAAGCAGTACAACAACTACCGTTCACTATATCCTACAACAGGCAACCGGAGACCTCAAACAACCTCTAATTTCATAGAGGCTAAGCATGATTTCCTGTCCTTTAAGACATCCTGTGGCCCGAACACCTTATTTTATTTTATTTTTGCGGAAATTACCCCTTCGACATACCGGGGAGCTACACTTCAACGAGAATGACAGGCCACCGGCTTTCTCCACGGCCCACTCCAAAATTAGAAATTTGCGTTTTTGCCACCACTCAATCCTGTCGAAAGGCAAGAAGAATCATCGGGGCAACATGGCGTTTTAACAATCGCGATTTCTGTAATTTGGATAACTCGAAGAGATTCGATTGTATTTAAAGATTTAATGTGGATGGGACGCATTTATACTCTCATCCATCCCTGGAATGAAGATCATATGATGTGAACTACTTCATGTACATTCTATACTTGTAATATAATATCTTGCTTTTTTCTTCCTGAAGAATGCTAATGTGTAACGGACCAGTTTACACTTTGATATTAAAATCATAAAAATTGACTTTGCGTACCAAATTATTTATCTTTTATGTTTAAAATTAAATGTTTTTAATTTCTTGAGAGTCAATAATTGATCGAGGTTATTTAATTGGTTTCTAGATTTAGAGTCACATTTAAAATACTATTTGACATCTTGTATATGAGATCATTTGGTATTGTTATTTTATTTTGGTGATATTTATTATTTGATAATTGAAAATTGATATGTGAATTTTATAGTAAATGTGAAAATTTAAGTTAATTAAAGTTATTTGGGATAGTGGGATAGAATAGTTTTTATATTTTCCATCGAGATTCAAATCCCCATTTATAACCTAACATAATTAATCTATAATAATTTTGGTAAATAATTTTATAATAGTTTCATGTTATGAATATTATTGTATTCATAAATAATTTTGTAATATTTTTTTGTTATGAATATTATTATATTGGTTTTAAGTTTTACATAAGTATATTTGTGAACCAGTTTGGTAACAACAACCTCATTCTATTTAATTTTAGGAAAAATAAATAAATATAATTAATGTTTCTTTTAAAACTTCTACAACATTAAGCACATTTTTAAATAGAAATTTAAAATGATCTATTGGCGGGCATTTGAGTTTCTATCTCAATGACTTAAATTGATGAGAACTGATGAACATGGAGGTCCATGTCTTCCATGGTCATTCCATGATTTCATTGTGAGTATTAGGATTTTCTCTCGATAAACCATTACCAACACACAAACATTAAAGCAGATGAAATTATGAAAATTCTAAATGAGGAAATTCTTTCACATTCAAATTTGTTTACAATTTTTTCTCAATTGAAGAAATTTGTTATAGATCTAACCCAGAAATATATGATAATATAAATAAACTCAAGAATAACAAGATCTGAATATAGATAGAAATAATTCACTTTATTGATCAAACCCTTAAGGTAGGGCAACACCATACATTCACTCCTTAAGGAAGGAGAACACTCCACAAGCCATATGCTGTTTATACAATAATTCCTTGACATCTCTCCATGTGGAATCTCTAGCCTCTATATAGGTCTCATAGATATAATACCATGGTTCTCTCATACCATCGAACTAATACCATGGGCCCATTACATTATTACTAACTACTTATGGTCCCTTACATAATATGGGTTAACCACCTTATTTATTACTATGGCCCATCCCATTATTACATTATTACCTTGGGTACCTCTCTTTGTACCCCATATTATCCCCCCCTGGGTATATAAAATTCCACCCCCCTTAGCATCTTTCATCCCCGAAACATGGGAAGAACACAAATAATAAGATCTACTCAAAAGAGTAGTCCACTGGTACCATGCACATGCATCTAGCCATCCAAGAGAAAGGTGAACCCTCAATCTCGATAGTGCCTTGCTCGCTTGAGATGGAAGTTGACTGTAGCAGCTCTTCTGTGTTGATGTGTAGTAGGTGGATCTTCTCTCCTCTCTATCTGTCATGTGGGGGTTTTTGTCCTTGTGGCTAATTGGTTTCCATCTTTTTGGTTGTCGTCTTGCGGGGTGATGTGGGTGATAATATGTTGAAGATTTAACCCACGGTGTATTTTTCTTTAATTCACCCCTTACTGGAGCCTGACTGTTATCTGGTGCATGTTGTGGTATCTTATCTTTCAATATTACTTCAACCACTGAGCCCTCATTTGATGTATTAGCACCTGTAACCTTTTCTGCATCAGCCTCTGTTTGTGTTTGATTGTCGATCATCACTAGATCATCATCTGATATGTCAGTCCCTAGAACATCTTCTGCTTTAGCCTCCATGTACTCTACCTGTTTATTGATGGAAATATCCTGTAATGTATTTTTTTTCTTTCTATACCAGAGCTTCAGGAATTTCTTCTGCACATTAATATTGATAGTACCCACAGATTCTATCCAAGGATATCCCAAAACAACATCCATATTATCCATCTCTGAAGTATAAAAATCGCCATGTAACACATACTTATCCATAGAAATCTTCAAATCCTTATACACTTGAACATCCTCATCATTCACCTGTGTGTTTTCAATGTGTTTTGTTGGAACTTGCAATTTTTTTGCCAAATGAACATTGATAAAATTATGCTTGCAATTAGGATTTATAGATACAACGATCTTCTCCTTCTGAATCAATCCATGAACCTACAATAAGGAGATACGAGCAGAAAATAACCTTTTAGGTTTACTGGTTTCCTTCTTTCTTGTACCAATAAAATCTTTGCTAGGCTGTGTGTTTGTCTATGTGAGCTTATCCACAAGATCAAATTTTCGGTCAAAGTGGTCTATAAGAGCTTTTTTGAATGTGTCCCAAGTCATGGTCCTTCCATAGCAACGTTGATGTCATTGCCACCATTGCCATCTTTCATTGTCCAAGTACATTTTTCCCACACTCAGCGGAGTCGCATCATCATAGATGTAATTCAATTTGAAATATTTCTCCATTTGTGCTAGCCATTTGGCTGGATGAGAGCCATCAAATTTATACAAGTTCATCTGATCTAGGCCCGCCATCACAAAAAAATTTGGTGAAAATTTGAAATGGCCACAATTCCGTCAATATTGCTCAGAATCCCTATTATGACCTGTTTTTGGAAATCAAGCAACCATTTTGCATCTACCCATGTGATACAAATCCCGATCCAAGCACTGGAATTTCAGATCTGCGCTGCAACTCTCCCGCCGTCACAAAAAATTTCTGAAAAAAGAGCTGATTTTAAATCAGCGATATCTCCCTGATCCGGACTCCGATTCGACTGATTTTTTTCTTTGAAATCAGGTATTTTTTACAAAGAATTTAGATCTGCAATTAGATGTTGTAGATCTTACACCAGGACGTCCAGATCTGTGCCACAAACTTGCTGCCTCAAAAAATTGTCTGCAACACCACTAATTTTTAGATCAACGATATCTCCTTCATCCGGACTCCGCTTCAGTCGATTTTTTTTTTGAAATCGGGTATTTTTTCACGAAGAATCCAGACCTGCAACTA
Organism: Pinus tabuliformis; assembly: GCA_031772625.1. NCBI lineage: Eukaryota > Viridiplantae > Streptophyta > Pinopsida > Pinales > Pinaceae > Pinus > Pinus tabuliformis. Next base: position 862,684,690 of record CM062812.1, read on the forward strand.
GATTTTGCAGATTTTTCCCCAAAATGTACAGATCTGATCTACAAACTCGCCACCCCAAAAATTTCGTGCAAAACATTAAAAAAAAAAATTCTCCACTTTTTGCCCAAAAAAGTGCTCTAATACCACTTTTTATGCTCTGATACCACTTGTTATAGATCTAACCCAGAAATATATGATAATATAAATAAACCCAATAATAACAAGATCTGAATATAGATAGAAATGATTCACTTTGTTGATCAAACCCTTAAGGTAGGGCAACACCATACATTCACTCCTTAAGGAAGGAGAACACTCCACAGGCCATATGCTTGTTCATACAATAATTCTTTGACATCTCTCCATGTGGAGTCTCTAGTCTCTATATAGGTCTCATACATACAATACCATGGGTCATTACCATGGTTCCCTCATACCATCAAACTAATACCATGGGCCCATTACATTATTACTAACTACTTGTGGTCCCTTACATGATATGGGTTAACCACCTTATTTAATACTATGGCCCATGCCATTATTACATTATTACCTTGGGTACCTCCCTTTGTACCCCATATTATCCCCCCTACATATATAACAAAATTCTTTCACACTCAAATTTGTTTATAGTTTTTTCTCTTCTTGATAATGGTTAATTATGTGGATAGATATGCTTATTTTTTAACAGGGCTTCCAAAATTTTAATTTAATTATCAATAATTATTAGGTGGATGAACCTCTGTAGGATATTTTTAGTAGTATACAGAAATCAAAGACTAGGAATTTTTTTCCAAAGTAGATTCTTTTCTACCTTTTTAATTAAATTTATTAATTAAAAAAAATCATATGCTCAAGTGTCATATCAAATGAGTACCGTGTGGTATTGGTATGACATGTATTTGTCCATGACATTGTAACAAAGCCTATTTACAAATTGAAAAAATCTATAATAAAGTGGGGAGGAATCTTCATGGTTGATAATCTTCTTACATGTTTTTTTTAAATGTATATGTTAATTCTTTCCATCATTAATAATAATAATAATAATACATTTTTTTTAAATGAAGTTATAATTTAATTTATTCTTGGTATTTTTTTCAACAACTTGAGATGTATAATTAAGTAAGTGTTTTAATTCTTATTATTGATTAATTCTTCTCAACGTTTATCAACCATTTTATCAACCATAAATAAAGATAATTTAATTTATTCTTAATATTTTTTACCAATTTGAGATGTAAGATTAAATGCTTGAATTCTTATTATTGATTAATTCTTATCAACATTTATCAACCATTTAATTTGTATAGCTAAACTAATCATAAATCAAAATAAACTTATACTAATTGTATATATATTATTAATTTTCTTTACATAATTTTTATTCAAATTATGTAATATATATATATATAGACACAATAAAAAAATTCATTTCAAAAAAATTATAATTATAAAATCAGGATTAATCTAAAGATATTTAATTCTAACTTTTCATAATAATAATTGATAAAATTGTCGCATTGTTTAAATCACATTATTAATAAAAATCCTTCAAACAACTATATTCTCCATCATTAAAATTTATAACAACAGTTAATATAATCAAAATTAAAATATATAATACCAAAATTTGGACAGAAATGTTAAAGCAATACTCCCGTTGCAAAAATAAATAACAACATTTAAAAGCCGCTTCTTTATTCCACTGGACTAAAATAACGCAGATGATTTATCCTCCTCTATCTAGATTGGCAATCTTCTCCGTCAAGTCTGACATACCCTCTGACGTTGGCAGGCAATAAGAAGTACTTGTAACGTCGACATGTTGACGTCATAGTTTCGAATGGCCCGTGACCAACGGCGCGTTTATTGTGTAAAAATACACGTCATTTCGTTGTCCATCAAAGTATATTTTAAATACATTACATGTGGAAGCCTTAATATTGGCCAATGCATGCAATCATCATAGAGGGTAGAGAGATGGGAGAGCCCACCCATCCAAAAAGAAATGGACGTAATGAAATCACTAGGTCAATCTATCAAATCAGTGTATGACTTGTGTTCCAAGCAAAACACGGTATGCCGACAACGCCATGTAACTATAACGCGGGAAAACACGGAACACCCACAGAACCATGTAATGGGTCCCACACGAACAATGTGAAACTATCAAATCGTTGGAAGACTTGCGCTCCAAAAGCATATCCTATAAAACACTAAAAGACGTATGAAAAATTGTGTTATGAATGTGGGACTATTTAAATAACTCTCTTCCTCTATCAGAATATATTTACATTTTCTTGGTTTGGTGTGGTCCATTAAAACCTAAAGATTCCAAAACCTTTCTATAGGAGGCATTTTCATGAGAACTTTGTGTGATGATGCTTGGGCCAACAATCCCGAAAAGGTAAAAATAAGGAATGCATAAAAAAAGCTTTATTCATGGACAACTCATACCCATCTCATAACTCTAAATAAATCATGGTATATGTCAAATCTTTTTGGAGATTAGCGAAATGATAAAGTGGGTTGTTCTATATTCTTCATTAAAGTACTTTTTTATAGATATTTTTTGTTACGGTGAGTCATTTTATTCATGCAAGTGGAATGCTTGATTTTTTAAATATTTATAAATTTATAAATGGTTAACTAGGTTGGTTTTTAGTTATAAGAAGAATTTTGGTGTAAATCATATATAGAAAGACTTTTGTCGACGCGTTTCGAACCAACTAGTTTGGTTCATCGTGAAGACAAGTTGAAGAAACAGATCCAGTCTAGCATGTTAAAACTCTAAGTAGAGACTAACGGCTAATTTTTTACTCTAGGACCCAGGTCAAATTTTCATTTATTAATTTAATATTATTATTATTATTTAATTTATGGAACCAAATTAAATTAGGTAAAAATAAATAAAGTAAATTAATGGTTAGTTTTTTTTTTTTTTTTTTTAAATTCATTTATTTCTTTAAAATATAACTTTTATTTATATATATATATATATATTATAATTAAAATAATAATATTCGATTGATAGGATTAATAAATTACCAGGTTAATATAAAAAGTTAATTTATTTGTTTATACATTAATTATTATATATTAATTATTATTTTATTTATGGTTTTAAGTTAAATTAGGTACAAATTAGATTGGTTTTGTATTATTGTGATAATCATTATCATTTCTCCATTTTCATTTCATTTCCCAATTATCCTAAAATTTGCTCTTTTCATTTGACTGGCCATTTATACTGTTTTCAGAAAACATTTAAACAAAAAAAATAATAAAATAATTTTTTTTTTTTAATAAAATAATTTTAAACTCTTTACATTATATTACAATAATTTTTAATTTAAAAGGTATATGAAGCGATTTTTTTCTTACAACCTGAATTATTATATTATATTTTAATATGATTACATTATATTACATAATATAACTTCTACATCCATCTCATACGAACGAATTTGACCACCTTGGATATTTTTATTTTTAACTAGGTATATAGTAACATAATGCAGTGAATGCCCATGAAGTCATGGCTCTACTATACTCTGTACTTGCATACTTATTTCATATAATTGAATATTAAAACTAACATGTTAACCCTACGCACCCACGTATGCATACATATATCCTTGGTACGTCACTTGTTTAATACAAGAGGGACTTACGTTGCAACACACGAATTTTGGGTTAATTGATTTTTGGGGCGGGTCTGGCTCACAACCTGTTATGTTGGATTTAATGCGAAATGTCACAACCGCAGTGGGTCTCCTTTGGGCGAGTGTTTACCAGAAAATGTCAGGCAAGGTGACTGGAAGATGGTGTTATTTCCACCGTGTGATCGGAGTAGGACATACGAAAGTCCAGATTACCCTCGAGCTCGAGTCATGCCACTTGTTGGGTCGCCTGTGCGAGGTAGAGCTCTTGAACTGGTATGAGGTTGCTATGTTCTGTCGTTGAATCCTTCGTTCTTTCAACGCCTACAGGTGCGCCATCCCTTTCCAGGGGTCCATTTTTGCTGGGACCCTTTATTTTTGCCAGATGCCTCTTCAGGTATGCTGAATTGAGGGAAAGGTTGGGTGATGCAGGTGAAACCCTGCCACAGCTCTGGGGGCGAGTTTTTGGACTACACTTTCCTTTGTTTGTTTCAGTGCTGCAGGTATACTAGTCACTGCTGCCTTTCATTAATCCTCTCTAGTGGATGAAACCATGTCACGAGGTAAGGGAAAGGGTTTTTCTTTTGCTGCATAATTCTTAACCTGGATTTTATGTTCCTACTTTCTTGTCTTAACGTGATTATTGCTTTCTTAATTCAGGAGGAAGAAACAAATAAAATTTTAAATTGAGATCACATACTCTTTTTTTCAATGACAAAAGAAGTTTAAACATCACTTGAACATCCTGCCAATGAATCACATGTCCAGAGTCATACACGTATCATTTCAATAAAGAAACATGAAAGACATTATGAACTTTTATATGGGCCGGTAAGGCTAATCTCTAAGCCACAAGTCCAATTATTTCTAGTATTTGAAAGGGACCGCAAAAATGAGGAGCAAGCTTAGGACAACTAGTCCACCTCGAGATGCTTTTCATGGGTTTGATTCGCACATATACATGATCTCCCACTTGAAATTTGCGGTACGTCCTCTTTCGATCTGCATGTGCTTTGTGCCTATCTGGAGCATCTTTTAATTTTTGTCTAACTTTCCTTATGGTATGCTCCATCCCTTCCACCATGTCAGGCCCTAGTCTAAATATGTTCTCAGGAATGTTCCAATTTGTAGGTGTCCTACACTTTCATCCATAAAGGACTTCGAAGGGGCTCATCTTCAGAGACTCATGATAACCATTGTTATACACAAACTCCACCAAGTGCAGGTATTCCTCCCATTTGCCAAGTTGTTGCATAACATACATACAAAGCATATCTTCCAAAACTTGATTCACATGCTCAATTTGCCCATCTGTTTGTGGATGGAATACAGTACTGAACTAAATCTGAGTTCCCAAACTGGTGAATAGGGCTTCACATAATTTTGATGTGAATTTCACATCTCTATCTGATATAACTACCTTAGGAATTCCATGAAGTTGGAACACTTCCTTCATAAAGATGTCTGCAATTTGGACCATTTTAAAGGTTGATTGTACCAGAATGAAATGAGTTGTTTTACTCAGCTTATCCACAACCACCATGATTGAATCATTGTTCTTCTTTGACTTCGATAATCTGGTAATAAAATCAAGGGTGATAACCTCCCATTTCCATTCGGGTATGGGTATCAGTTGAAGAAGACTAGCAGGGTGTTGATGTTCAACTTTAACTTGCTAACATTCTATACATTTCAACAGATATTCTGCTATATCTCTATGCATTCCCAACCAAAAATAATCTTTTTTAATAGCATAAAACATTTTATGATATCCAGGATGGGCATTATATGCATTTCTATGAAATTCATCCAGTATCAACTACCTAATAGAAATCTAGTTGGGAACATATATTTTGTTCCTAAAAATGAGTAGTTGGTCTCCATTTATCTCATAATCTGAGGTTTTTCCTTAGTTGTTAGCTTGATGGACTTGCCGCCATAGGAATTTGTACTCAAGATCTCATTGGGTAGTTTTTTTTAATTTTATCTACAAACTTAAACTCTATTTGATTAAAGCACAATTCATAAATGCAATGTATCCTTCTTCTTAGTGCATCCGTTACCCAGTTTTCTTTTCCTTTTAGATGCTTAATCTCAAACTCATATTCAATAGGGAAGGCACTCCACCTGGCTTGTCGTGCATTTAAATTTGGCTGATTGAAATAGATGGTCAAGCTACTATAATCTGTTAACAACAAAAATTTTGTACCTAAGAGGTAATGTCTCCATACCTTTAGCACATCGATTATGACAGTTAATTCCAGATCATAAACAGGGTATCTCTACTCATGATCTTTCAGTTTCTATGACTCATACACTATTGCTTTCCCATCTTGTGTTAACACAGCCCCAACTTCTTCCATGCTGGCATCCATGCAAACCACAAATTCTTTATTTGTGTTAGCTATTTTTAATACAGGGGTTGTAATCAATAAATGTTTAAATTGATTAAATCCTTGTTGACAAGCATTAGTCCACTTGAAAATTTTCCCTTTTTCTATAGAGAGGTGATAGGGTATGCAATCCGAGAGAATCATTTTATGAACTGATGATAATACACAGCTAGCCCCATAAATGATCGTATATCAGCTACATTTTTGGGCACTAGCCATTCCATGATGGTCTTGATCTTTTCAAGATCGACAATTATTCCCTTTGCCGAAATAATGTGCATTAAGTACTGGATTTGATCTTTATAGAAATCACATTTACTAAATTTGGCATACAGTTGGTGATCACGTAATGTCTTCAATACTATTCAAAGATGCTCCTTATGCTCCTCTAAAGTTCTTGAATAGACCAAAATATCATCTATGAAAATCAGTACAAACTTATCCAAGAAAGGATGAAAAATACCATGCATCAGGCTCATGAATGTAGCTGGTGTGTTAGTTAAACCAAAAGGTAGTACTACAAACTCGTAATGTCCATAAGGATTTCTAAAGCTTGTCTTACAAATGTCTTCATCTTTTACTCGAATTTGATGATACCCATATGGTAAATCAATTTTAGAAAATATAGATGCACCCTTCACTTGATAAAAAAGGTCATTGATTCGGGGTAGGGTATATTTATTTTTAATAGTTAATTTATTAAGGTGCTTATAATCAATGCACAGTCGCAATGTACCATCTTTCTTTCTTACCAATAACATTGGAGCTCCCCAAGGTGACACACTAGTTCGAACATATCCTTTATTAAGCAATTCTTGTAGTTGTATCTTAAGCTTGGTTAATTTAGGCACACTCATACGATAAGGGGCTCTCAAAACTATCACCTCTCGAGGAGTTAACTTGATAGTAAAATCAATATCACATTTTGGAGGTAGTCCCAATATATTGTCAAGAAACACATCAATAAATTCTTGTACTATTGGTATATTTTCCATGGTGAGTGTCTTCTCCTTGGAATCAGAATACCCGACTTGAACTGCATAAATTACACAAACTTTTTTTATACACTTACCCAACCGATAAGAAGTAATGGGACGCAACTTCATGGGTTTCCTAACCCCTTGGATCTCTTGTCGAGATCCATCCTCTACCAAATAACTAATGGATTTTTCCTTACAATTTACTATAGACCAGTGTTCCTCCAACCAATCCATCCCAAATAGTAGATCATATGATCCTAAAGGCAGAACATTCATTTCCACATTTATATGTTGATTTCCTATTTCAATGGAGCAATTGGGTACTTTAGCATTTACCCTCCTTTTGGCCTCGGTAGCTAATTGTACCAACCAAGGATTTTTAAATTTGGACTTTTGGAAACAACATTTTTTTGCACTACTCTCGGGTTGATATATCCTAAACATGCGCCCAGATCTACCAAAATAGATACAAGCTGATTAGTTATCTTACCTTCTAGCTCCACTATCGTAGGTTGATAATCTACTTGGCGATCCTCTAGCGCTGTGTTAATTTTGGGCATACTCCTTTCCACCTCCCCGACTATAGATTCTTTCTGTACATTATTAACCCGTTCAATCCTAACACAATGCAGATAATTCTTATAGTAGTGGGATTCTCTGGAGCCCCAACATTGCAAAGGAGGTTTCTATCCTTTGCTAAATTCTAGTTTGCTAGATGCTTCAGTGGCTTTGGCCTCTATTTTCTACTTTGTTTTTTATTGGTTTCTTCCTTCTACTTTATTTTCTTGATCGCTCTAAGTATTTCTAAAATTAGCAGACTTGGTGCCTCTAGGGTTTTGATAAAATTTTGACTCTTCTTATGGGGCCAATTTTTATTACTGCCTCCTTTTTTCTTCACCTTTTGGTAGCACATTCGAGCCTTTCGAATTGCCTCATCCATAGTTTTAGGATTTTCAAATTCTATTCTTTCTTTCATAAATACCGACAAGCTACTCAGGAAGCATTGTAATTTAGCTTTTACCTCTTGGATATATGGTACATAACACAATAGTGATGTAAATTTAGTTACGTACTCATCCATGGTTAGCTGCCCTAGCTTTAAATCATGGAATTATTTAGCCTTTTCATCATAGAATCATTCTATTAAATATTTATTCTTAAACTGATTTTGAAATTCATCCCAAATTACATCTTGTTCACCGATTGCCTGCACTGCTTTGGCCTCCTCCCACCACAGGGTGGCTTTCCCTTGGAGTTGTAAATAGTCAACCTTTCCTTAAGGTTACTTCTGTACTCATAAACTTGAAAATATTTATTCATATTAATAATCCAAGCTTTTGTAGTTTCCTCAGCCTCCCCGTCAAACATTGGGGGTTTTATTTTTCTAAATTCCCCTTGTAGTTCTAGTTTCCATTTTTTCCTTTTTATTTGATCAGAAACATTGGTTGACTCCTCTTCGTGATGATTTCTACTACCATCATTCCCTTGAGTGTGGATTCCTTTCAAAACCTCCTCCTCCCCTTGTTTTTTTTCTTCATCAGGCATGCTCTTAGGGTAAGGACTAGGGCGAGAGGCTCGATGGTTCTGCCTATCAGAAATACTTTTCAAAATTCGTTCCTATTCACACTTTAACCTTTCATTATCTCTTTGTAACCGAACTATTTCAACTTGCAATTGTTGCACAGTTTCCAGTAATGCACTAGTTTGATTTTGCTAATCTGCCCCTAATTGCACCCACATTCTGGAAGCTACTTCAGTATTTGGCATGGGCCTAGATTCTATTTTTGTTCTTGGCTAAAATGGGCCTCCTGCTCCCCTCCTTATCTTGATCTATTTACTTTTTCTTATCTCCACTATTCACATCAACAAAATCCATGGTCATTACAGTTGTCCCTTTCAGGCCATGGTGTTGATAATTGTGCTTTGGTACCACTTGTAATAGGTACACCCATCAAATACAAACTTTACCACCTTGGAAAAGTTTTTTTTAACTAGGTTTATACTAACATAATGCAGTGAATGTGTATGACATCATGGCCCTACCATACATTTGTACTTTCGCACTTATTTCATATTAATGAATATTAAAACTAACCTATTAACCCCACCCACCTAGGTGTTACACAGGAAAATGACCTCCTCACCAGCTCAGAGGAGAAAGGAAGGATGACTAAAAGACTGACCAAGTTCACAGGCCTATTTGTCAAGCTAACGCTCTCTAGGGACTACCAACCTGCTTTATAAAGCTTCCTAGCAATGCACATGTGTGTTAGTGCCTAGGGTAACTCTATTTGTTGCCTCAGGAAGAGCGTTAGTCAACCTAAATGATTTTCCATGGGTTAAAGGAACAAGTTGACTGAGAAATATCTTGATATTCACTCCTATGTCAGCTCATAAAAGCAGGGAAACATCAAGATTCAACCTGTTTGGAGGAATTACTATTGCTAACGGAGTCTACAAATGAGGAAAGAGCACAAAATCATGGAAACAACTCTTCTTTTTCCCAAAGGAACTCATGAATGATTTGGTAATGATTATCCTCTCATGCTATATATGTGAGGCTAGGGCCATTGTGGAAAAGGTCGAAACATTTGAAAGGATTGCCTATTTCACTGTCGAAGCTAGTATCTGAGAAAGACACTATAAGAGGTTAAGAAGGGAGAGAGAGAGAGGAGCTAGAGGAGTAAAGGAAGGCTGATACTACCAATGGTTGTAATCACACTTTTCTACATTAATATAAAACTACAATCGTGTTGTCCACTCCATGGCATTGGTATTGTAATTGGTTTACATGTTTATGCAATGTTGTTATTATGAGTGGCTTAGATACGTGTAATTATATATCTTTATATGTTAGTACATTGATCATCAAAGTTATATGTTGTGATATTAAGCCTTGTCTTATCTATGTGCAGGTTTTGATATGGAGCTAGCTGAGGGATCTTCCACTCAGCTACTTAGCACTCTCCAGCAACACCACACCAAGACTTGAGCTAATAAGTCCTTCTTCTTGATTTGATTCTCATTTGTTTAACATATATATGGATGCATCTCTGTGCCAGCTGCATCTAATCTGACAGTGTGCCAAGGATCCCGGGAAGATCCTTGAGGGTATCTCTGTCACGAAACACCTATGCATTAATCCCTATAGTAGAATTGGCGACTTCGCTGGGGACTACAATTAGTTCTCGGTTTTCTCCTAGAAAGTTCCTAGATCTCTCTTTCTTCCAGGCCTTCCTGTACTTCTTGATCCCCTTTTCAACCACTCAGGACTATACAACACCCTTCTCTCTGTGCTTAGCCCTAGATATGATCCCCACAACCTTCTTTTTAATCCTTTTTCCTCAATAACTTCGTCTGATAGTGTAAACATTGCTTTATAAAGCATTGTGGCCTTACACAAAGTGCGTTAATGCAGCCACTAACTCTTTGTACCTCTGTTACAGTGCGTTGGCCAGCCATTTCTTGATAAACAGGCTGCTATGTGACCTCATGGGTTAGGAAATCTACTTGTAGACTAATCAAGAATTTGTAGTTGTGCATGTTTGATTGATATCTGTCTCCTGATTTTTTTTTTTAGGGAAATAATTTTACTTCTTAAAGTTTTTTTTTTTTCATGAAAGAGAAAATACAAACTTTTACTATTTTATGCTTAGATGGTTAGATATGCATTTATTTTGGTTTCAAAAGTTGTTAGTGAGCATTGTTTGTTCTGTTGGTTGTAATTATGATTTACTGAACTGGATGCATGCTATATATATTGACGTATAAATGACTCTTCCTTTGTAGAAGCAACTTATTCATCCAAAGTGAAATTTGAAAGTATTGTTTTTGCATGATTTGAGTCAGAGTCCCACATAACTTCATACGTGAACACCCCCACCAAAGACTTTAACAAAGTACATTTAAAATTTACCTAATAAAATCAATCAACAACTCTTTTTTAAGTAAAAACATATTAGTTTAGGCTAGGATCTTGGGTTAGGCAGTTGCGAGTTAACTGCCTAAGATCATACACCAAAACTAGTGTCATAATGAGTGAAATCCTTCTGCACTTATACTATTCAGGACCACTCCAGTAAAAGTAGAGCTAAATATGAGACAACATCAAACTGTAAATGAAGGTAGCCCGCCTTCTCTTACATTTCCTTTGGGTATTCTTTGTATCATGGATCCCTTCGGGGATATCAGAGCTGAGTCGGGGACTCAGGTATCCTGCCCACACACTGTACTGTCTACGACTATGTCCCCTGTGGTAGTGTCTATGATTTGAGGTAACCATAGTGGCCATACTTTTAGGGACACACACAAGGTGTCTGGGCCAAGCTACCCTGGTACCTAACAAAACGAACCCACTCTATCTTCGAATTTTGGGAGGGTGCTCATCTCCACGAGAGTACTTGGCCCCTTAATCTAAGATTCGGGCGAAGCTCAAGAGTAATCATAACTGTACATTTTTCCAAATCTCTCTTTTATCCATTGTGATACTCGGTTTCATCTCCAACAAATGGTGGTTAACATACAGGGTCATACCCTCTCCTTATTGATTGATTTCTTTAGAGTATTTATATTTTATTTTTATACGTGCAAGTCTATTATCACCGAGGCTCTAATAAATATCACTGTAAAATCTATTGATAAAATTTATCTGCCACCATGGCTACTTCTGACCCTCGTCGTCAATCTAGACAGCTGTTAGGTCTTCCCCCAATCATTATGGAGAATCTGTTGAGCCCCAGGGAAACGACTTACCCATATTCGGGCAATCAGTCTCCAAGATATAACACTGAATCAATTTGGACATCCCACGATTCAAGCTTACCCAAAGATTTCTTTACTGAAGGTTTCATTCCTCCATACAATCCTCTAATCACAAATCCGTTAGGACCACTCTTGATTCCAGTTGCATTTGCACCTCCTATGGCTTTTGTTGGACCTACACCTACCATCCTATCGACGACTAACAAATTGTGAGCTTTTGTGGACACTTTTGATCCACCACCACCTCCTCAGTCGATAATCAGTACCACACCTCTGATGGCAAGCCCTGCTATCCCACCTGTCCCAGGTTCAAAGCCTATCATGACACCTAACACGAGTGGAACCCAATACATACCGGTTTCCACCCATTTTCTGTAAGCTCCAGGACCTTCGACAAGAGCTACATATATCACTCCTATAATGCTGCATATAGCATGGTTAGCACGGGTCCCTTCAACAACCCCTTTGGTTGGAATCCATTGTTTAGTTCCAACCCCCAGGTTCAGATGCCTGGGGGCACTGTTCCCAATATGCACATACCGGTCAAGAAAGTTATAGTTCTCCCTCCATTTATAGGACAAAAGGGATAGTCATTGATTGACATGAATCCTCCTTATGTCAGTCAAGGACTTGTAGATAATTACGTGATGAGTGGGATCCCTCAAAAAGGTCTCACTCAATCCATATGGGCACCCCACTCTCAACTTCAAATGAGTTAAGGGGGCATTCCTTATCCTGGGGGAACTTACATCCCTAGTCTAACAATCCCTATGGATAGCCACAATACATGATTGTAACCCAAGGAAATTACTATTCCACACATCCTATGTATAATATTGGGAACAACATGATCGGGGGACCGCAAGGATCCTCAAGTCATGTGTCATCGCCTTAGTCAAATTCGGGGGCATAAAACACCTTTCCTTTCTTGGAAATGCTTGATATCCATGACTTGTACAAACTCACCAATGCCCCATCTATGACAACTTACTTTGGCCTCCAATCCTGCACAAAATTCCCACAGACATCTTGAAGTTCGAGGGGAAAGAAGGGGAGGACATGGGTACGCACATCACCACCTATCATTTATGGTGCATTTCTAACTCCATGGTGGATGATAGTATCCAACTGTGGCTCTTTCCCTACACCCTTACTGGCAATGCAGCCAACTGGTACATTGAGATACAATGCGCGTTAGTCAATACCTTTGGCGCTTTAGCGATGGAATTATTAAAGCACTTTTAGTTACCCATCCACTATGAAATTGGGATGGAGATCCTTACTTCTTTACGTCAGGACACCGCCACCCACATATCTGATCACATCCATGAATGGAGACATAGGAGGAGGTTAGTCAAAGCTCCCCTCCCAGACTATCTATTAGCTAGATTAGTTCTGCAAATCTCTTGTCTCTGAAATCACTAAAGATGTCGTCGTAGGTGGTGTGGACACAGAAGACCAATCCATTCATTGTGCCCAACACTTAGATTTGATATATTCATAGTCTGGCACATTATATGATGTCATTCCCAATGCCCCTAGAAACTCCAATGCTCCCATTACTCAGCCACCTAGTGCGCATGCCATGGTATTATCGGCACTACCTTTGGGGCTGCTGTAAAAAAAACTTAGCGATCACATTTCCTAGCTATAAGTTGACCTTGCTACCCATTCGAATTCTCTTCCTACTGCTGCGACAAACTGTGTGTAGTCTACAAAAAAACTGGCGGTAAGAACAAGAAGAACAAGAAAATGACTGCTCCTTCTGAAGAGTATTCAACCAAGCAGTACAACCCAAAGCAAAAAGCTATTACGCTTCTTGACAACGGAAAGGACAAACCTGCCAAATTCCCTTGAAATATCTGTGCATAAGACCATATGACACATTGTTGTCCATGTCTCCATGAATGAACATATTTCCTTTCTCAAAAGGACACTGGTCGGACCCGTGCAATCCTAAACAACCCTTTCCCTACTCAGCAGGAATAGTACCTTATTGCAAACCAACCCCAACCCCGCAAGGGAACCCCAACCCCGCAAGGGGGCAACGACGGTTTGCATCATCCTTCAGCTGGTGAAGGACCATCTACCATTTACACATTTGAAATGGTAGATCTTCAAACAAGAACCAAAAATTATGGAGCTCTAGTTGCTAATGCTAAGGAAGACTCAAGTCAAAACCCACCGCTACCTAACGATCTTCATATTGAAAGGCCGATTAGTGATCTTGTGATTCACCCCCCAAAAGGGGAACTTTGTCGCATAATGCATAATACATCTGCACGTGCTGCCAAAAACTATAGTATTGTAGAAAATTTGGTGCAAGCATCGTTAGCTATGTCGGCGCTCAAAGTACTATAAACCTGTCTAACACAAAGGAAAGCTCTGATTTCAGGTATTGGTAGGGTCAACCCTGAGAATTCCATGCTTGCAATTTTTGACATGGACAAATGTAAACCTCCCCTTTCATATCGGCTTGCATTTTAGGTGCAAATATTTTTGAAAGGGTGGGGCATACACAGAACTATCATTGATGAAGGTGCCTCAACCTATGTCATGTCGACTTCATGTTGGCTCGCTTTGGGTTCTCAAATCCTATCCCCACCATCGAATTCCCTTAATGCTTTCGACGACCACACTTTCATCCCAAAAGTTTACCTTGCCAGCTACCCCATCACTTTGAGTGGGAAAATGGTAACGGTGGATATCGAAGTCGTGGATTGAAAACACAAGTGTAATCTATTGTTGGGTCGTAGTTTGACTTACGTCATGACTGCCATTGTTTCTATTGTCTTTCGTATCATCCCATTTCAATTAGATGGAAGAATAGTCACAATGGACTAGCTATCCTTTTGCACCGCAAATTACTCCCCGTTACCTAGTGGCTCCGTACCCTTAGTGGGCTGTGCACCTGACTCTTATGTCATTATCACTACCAGTCTATTTAAGGGCTCTTCCTTGATGGGTTGTTTTCCTCTCCCACCACCTGTGGTTCCGTAGATGATCTCTATGGTCTCATCTATTCCTCATGAACCAACTGATCCTTGGATCCTCCTAGCCCCTTTAGACAGTGATGCTTATGGAGAACAAATGCCATTGTCACTAGCTGAATTGGCCTACCAAGCTATTCAATCTGCATCCGAATCTCCGATCACTTTGGTTAGGACCAATGGTACCGCCTCCTCTCCCATAAATGCTGCTTCTAGTGATCTCCTCAATCAAGTGCTACCTTCGGACGAAGTTATTCAAGAGATCATGTGTTTAGAAGAGCGACCTTGGGAGGACTCTCACCATCATGTTTTGATATCTGATTCAGACACGATGCCCATTAAAATCCTATCTTATGACGTGCCTGAAATTGTTCCCTCGCCTTATACGACTATCCAAACTTTGGATTCAAAAGGGAACATGGGAAATCTTTCAAAGCCATTTCTCATCGATATTTCTGTCAAGACAGGCATCGTGGAAAACATCTAGGTTGGAGCCGATTGCACTCCTAACAAAATTTCAAGCTTCACCTTCCTTTTTAAGGAATTCCGCTATGTATTTGCTTAGTCTTACGAGGAAATTCCTGACATATATCCATCTATTGTCGAGCATGAGATCAAGGTATATCAATGCCAATCCTGTCCACCAAAGGCTTCGACTAGTACACACCCACAAAATTGCAGCCATCAAGATTGAGGTGGAAATTTTTTTATGTGCTGGTTTTGTCAACCCCATTCCCTTAACGGAATGGGTTTCCAATCTAGTTCCTGTAGATAAGAAACAGGGTACCATCCGCGTTTGTGTTGACTATCGAGACTTGAATGCTGTGTCTAAAAAATAATTATTCGACACTTTTCATCAACCAAATAATTGACAGCTGCGATGGTTGTGAATCCTTCTCATTCATGGATGGTTTCTTAGGTTATAACTAGATCGCCATAAAAGTGGTAGACTAGCACAAAACCACCTTCATTTCCCTTAGGGAATCTTTGCATATCGAAAAATCCCATTTGGTTTAAAGAATGCTGGAACAACATTTCAACGGGCCATGGACTACACATTCCATGATATTAGACATATTGTTCAGGCTTACTTGGACGATCTCGTAGCCAATTCCATGAAGCAAACTCAACACCTAGTTCATTTACGAGCAATTTTTATTAGGTTCAGGTTTTATAACATATGTCTAAATATGCATAAATGCATTTTCTTTGTCGAGTCTAGATGCCTACTTGGTTTCATTATCTCCAACTACCAGATTAGGGTTTATCCTGATAAGGTAAAATGAATTACTCAATTTCCTGAACCGCAATCAATTTTTCAGCTCCAATGTTTGCAAGGGAAAGCAAACTTCTTACGATAGTTCAACATAATGTATGCTAAGTTGATGAAAGGCTTTATACGCCTACTCAAGAAGAGAGTACCATACTTGTGGGATGATCAAGCCCAATGATCATTTGATGCCTTGAAAAGGAACTTATATCAGCCCCACTTCTTAGTGCTCCCAACAATGGACGTGACTTTCTCCTCTACTTGGCAGCCTCACCATCCTCTCTTGGAATGGTCTTGGTTAAAACTCATGATGATCTGAGTGTGCATGTGATCTATTATCTGTTGAAAGGCTAGGCTGGGCCTCAACTCAGATATTCACATGTGGAAAAGCTATCCTTGGCAGTTGTCTTTGCTGCCAATCGATTCTAACATTATATACTGCTGCGACATTCTACCATCATCACTTTGGAGAATCCCATGAGACACATTTTTTCTCGTTAAGTCATTGGAGGAAAATATTCCAAATGGATAGTTATCATCCAACAATTTGATTTGGTTTTCGCCACTGCCAAGGTGAAAAGATCGTTAGTCTTCACCAAACTTTTGTCAGATCTTCCCATTGTCGATCCAAAACAGATATCCCATGATCATCTCCCAGATGAAGTTGTTTATCTGATCAACTCTACTGACCGTTGGTATGGTGAAATTATTTTCTACTTCCAAGAACAATGTTTTCCCCCTTAACTATCGTCAATCGACCATTTTCATATCCCCCACCAAGCACGACACTATTAAGTGCTAAACGATACTTTATATCATTGTGGTGTTGATACAGTTCTTTGACTTTGCCTCACTATTTCTAGGAAAACTAGTGTCTTGTTGAATGACTAGCCCTCTAGGTTTGGTAGCTACCTTAGAAACAACAGTGTAAAGCAATTCAATGATTTCTTCTATGTGTAACATATAAGAGAAAGATGATGGAACCAACCTAGAACTTCCGCTTAATCCTTGCTTGATCTCTCTCCCCCTTGATAGAGCTTGTAACTCCTCCCCGTACTTAACCTGCTTGGAGAGTACCTGTAGAAATACAGCAATAAAGAACTGTCAAAGCATCTTGATCTATTACAACACACACATTACAGAATCAGATATATAATGAACAAATGACAACATTCACAGATGATAACATTCACAATTGCACAATCATGTGGAAGAAAACTTATAGAACTTTATTAAATAGAAAGGAGAATTACAACCCAGGTGTCTGATCCAGCATCATCCTCTCAGCTCCATTCCCTCTTCACCTCATGAAATAGCAAGCTCACACCAACAATACAATGCTCTTTTCCTTAAATACAAACTATTAGCACTTCCTTGCAATTCACAATATTTCAACCTTTGGATCTCGTAGATGAGGGATCCATTTAGAGATGTGTGCAATGGTGTGAGTCATCTTTGGGGTTTTGATTAGTGTCATTCCACTTGTTACAATTGGTTCCACTTGGAGATTTCTTGGATCTCTTACTCATCCCTAGGTGAATTCAGAGAGGTAAGTGGCATAGGAGAAGTTTCTAGAAGATTCCATGAGCAACCACCTAGCAAACTATCTCGGACATTTGTCCATCCTCGCCCATCGCAACCTATAGAGGGCCTAATTAGTATGCATCGCACCTAGGCAGTGTACCACTCAGTATGCATCACACCCTGCCAGTGGAGCAGTCAGTATGGTTCAGTTTAGGCCATTTCCGGATGGTTTCTTAGGGTGAGCTTTTGGGGAATGATGTAATTAGATGACTATGCTCTTTTAGGGTGTGAAACAATTCTTTTAGGGGTTGAAGAACCTTATTTTATTGACATATAAGTTTGGGGTTGATGTGCGCAAATATGTCTATAATAGTTGCCCCCTAAAGCATGAAGTCGTAAATTTTAATGTCGGGTGAAATGCTTTATCATGAGGATCCGAGGTTTCGAACTGGAACGTGACTTGCATAAGTTACAATATAATACATCATCATAATATAATTTTTCATGATCTAGCTGAGGTAGGCATTCCCATGCTTAGCTTTATACATTCATTTCATGTACATAGATCAGATGGTCGTCTGTAGATGCAAACTGGTGATTTTTCAGATGTAGAGTCATCATCCCTAGTTTGGATGACCATCTATGTAGTGCCTTTATACATTTGATGTTTTTATATCCCTGAATATATCGCAGCTCAGATGGATGAAACTAGATTCGGGGTCTTCAAACTCATTCAATCTTTGCCCGATGTACAAGTCGATCCATGTGAAGAGATGTTATGAAGTCGAACATGGAAAGACATCGTCTAATTACCAACTAATGATGTAAGCTATTAACAGAGACGAGAGGAATCATCGATAATGATAATGACCCTCAAGGTACTACAGTACAATTCATGTGGTGTGAATATATGATCCGATGTCAAACACCACGCAAAATCGTTTGGTCAAAGGCCATTGATGTCAACCTACCGCCGGAAGTGAGAAACTTGCCATTGATGCATGCAAGCTTCAAAGCACTGAAAGGGGTGTTTCTAAGTCAACTTCTTGGATAATGAGATGATGTCAACAAGAAGTGACTCATCGTAGGAGGGCCTTAATTTATCCCACATCTATGACACGAAATGAAGCAAATGATTTCTGGAGGTGAAAATGAACTGACGACACAAGGTTCAGGAATAGCGATCATGAAAGATGAAGGTTGAAGGTATTGCAGTGGATGAGGCATTAACTGGATTGTGGTTTCTCAACTGAATGACTTCTCTTGAACATGTCGGCAACACTGAGATGGATTGGTAGCGTTAACCCCAAAATATGGATGGTGTGAAAGACCAATGGTGAGATGACCAGTGAATGGAATAACCCAACTCGACTCAATAATGGTGATGGAGTGAAAGTGTCATGTTCAAGAGCGACCTGCTACCATAAGTTCTTCAAGTTTTTTCCCTTTTTCCCCAGTCATTGCTGACCAGTACCTTTTTATTTTTGTCAAGCTTGAGGAGGATAACATATGCTTGTTCAATAATTTTCCCTTCGGGAAAATCTGTCGCTATGTTTTAACGAGTCTAGCGACAGTGAAACTCGGTCTTGTCTAGAATGGAAAAGTTTGTTGCTATTGTTTTAACAAGTTTAATGAAAAAGATAACTTAGTCCTTTTCATGTTTAGAGAGTTTGAAAAGGGATGAAAAGAAAACTACAGAGGTTTCTTTTTCGCAAAATAATCCCTTAGGTCTAAAAAAGGATAAAATAATACAAAAGGGATGACTTTTCCGATCGCTTTAACGAGCCAAAAAAGACAAGCGCTTGAAATTTTTCGTAAGATAATCCCTCAGGTCTGAAAAATATTAAAATATACGGGAGGGATTACATTTCCAATCACTTTAACGAGATGGAAAGGCCAATTGCTCGACAATATTTTCATATTTAACGAGTCTGAAAAGGGTTTAAAGGAGACTCAATTTTGAGGAACGAATGGTGTCTAGTGCAACAATTAGTTCTGGTGAATTTGGAACTTCTCAAAACATGGTGAATTCTATGAAGAGGTTGGCTAATAAGACCACTCATCGTAATTGTTCCTCAAAAAGGGTAAAACAACCAAGTGAGAGTGTATGATCGGCCAAAGGGATGGAAGTGATGAGAAGTACACAACCAAGGTTCAAAAGGCTGATAAAATGGCAATCACAAAGGTTATTTACTTGAAGGTGGGTTCATTTTTTGACAAGCTTGAACCATGGGGGAACTATGCTTGGTTGCAGTTTTTTATTTTTTATATAAGCTCAAAATGACAAAACTAAAATTTGAAAAAAAGACAAAACTAAAAATTGAAAATGAAAATTGAAAAAATGGAAAAGATAATGGTTTGCATGCCCCCAGTATGATGAAAAGAAGAGTCTTCTATAACCAGATGGAAATCACTGCAGTGAAGTAAGACGGCTTCGTCCAGAATAGACAAAACACCTCTTTGAATTCGTCCATAATAGAGAAAGGTGAATGGTGTGTCAGACCAATCACATAACCTACAGGGAAACTTATCTTTACCATTAGGTGCATGCTCCCCAAGCTTCATTCCATTCATCGGACTACTCATGGCTATTAGGTGGATGGAATGAAGGTTCTTTTACAAGATCAATTGAAAGACTCAACTGGAATTTTACGAGCTCTAATCCAAGACTCATTTTGGAACTTTTCTCCAGGGGTCCTTGTTTCATTTTTAAATGAGCTTCACACAAGGTAGGGACTTATGCTCACACTCTTAGTTTCATTTTTTAGCGAGGTTGACACAAGATAACAAACTATCCTCGGGGACCCTTTGTTTCATTTTTTAATGAGGTTGACTCAAGACAAACGAACTATCCTCAGCCTCCTTCGATCAAAACTCATAATTGGTCATCAAGGAAAGATCTGGAACCAATGTCCCCAGTACGTAATGTACAACATCACTGAATTGATCGTCAATTGATGTAGGTATGGAACAGGTTGCCACATAATTAACATGTGGCAGGGATGATACCATTGGTACAAAAGAACCATTTAGGGAAGATGGTTGACTAGGAGCCATATTTGGACCAGAGAATGAAAGTTGGTTAATGGTTACAATCCGGCCTTCATGCGGGAAACAAATCACTCGAAAGAGTGTCGAAACAATAGCTCCCATGTGATAAACATAGTCATGCCTAAGAAGTAAATTGTAATCTAAAGGTCTTGGGACTACCATGACGTTCAGATAAATGGTTTTTCCTCCCAAAGTGATAAGTAACTTAGGAGGATCCCTAATGGTCGACTAGTTCCTTTGTTAAAGCCCAACAGATTCTGTTTAATAGGCATAAGCAGTGGTGAATCGGGTGCTTTCCAAGCAGTTGAAGAAAGGATACTCACAGATGCACCTTCATCTATAATAGTGCTAGATATAATCATATTACAAACTTGTACTATGATCTAGAAAGGCACATAAGAAGGAAGGCGGGATCCTACCAGTTGATTCCAATCGAAGGAAGTAACTAGACTACTTGGAGGGGGTACCATAGAAATGGGAGAATGAACCCCTTGAGTTACGAGAACTGGAGGATTTTCCTTCTGTTTGGATGGAATAGGTGGACTGCCCCCAAGCTCATTTGAATCTGAGGAAACAAAAAGAACTTGAGTGGTATCATTTTCACTCTCTTCAGGAAAGGTATGATTAGCTGAAGGTGAAATTGGGTCAACTGTTACCTCGACCTGTTGATTTTGGTCAGGTATAGACTCATAGGATTCACTTTCAGAGAGAGTGGTTTCGACTGACGGTTGATTTTGGTCAGTCGGTTCATCAACTAGTGAAGGATTTAGGGAGAGTTTCCTATAACCAGATGGAAGTCGCTACGGTGAAGCAAGACACTTATCCAACACTCTTTTGGCTTCATCCAAATAGGGACAAAGGTGAAAGGGGTGTATACCTACACATAACCTATATGCAAGCTTGACTTTTCCCTTTTGTCCATGAACTTTTCTATCACTAGTTGATGGTGTGTTACCAACATGATCTCCAGAGGTTGATGACATGGGATGGTGTGAACGGGAAGACCATTCTTTCAAGATCCAAGGAAAATAAGGACAATTTCGATGAAAATGGTCTTCTGTACACACTATGCATGGATATTTGACTTTGAGAGGCTTATTTAATAGATTTTCATCAGATGTTGTATTCAAAGCAATGGTTGCTTGGTTGGACCCTTGCTGAATTGACTTCTTCTTCTTCTTCTTCTTAGCCACCTGGTTACTAGTATCAATACTTTCACCAAGTGAAGAGAAGAGGGAGAGGGAGAAACAAATGAGGAATAAGGCAAAGGGTCAACTTTAGGATCAACTAGAGGTTGATTTTGTCCAGCTGGAGGTGTACTCGATTTCAAAGAAGTCTTGACATTTTGAACCAAGGAGGTTGAAAACAGCCATACTGCCAGGCCAATGGTGAATCCCGGAAGGGACAATGTAGCCATATAAGGAGCACCAATATTTCCGAAAGAAGGGAAAGGACTAGGATTCCCTTCAAAAGGGATTCCTTGATTAGTAGAATCTGGATTTGTCTCCATATATCACAACCTAAGATCAACTAAGGAATAGGGATGTTATTCCAAATTTAATTAATTTTAACGACGCTTGGACACAACTTTTGATTTTTCAATTTTTAAGAGTAAAAAAAAAGCTAAAGATGACTCTAGTCTCCTTCAATTTTTAATGATCCTGAAGTGACAAGTGTTGAGATGGACCTTTTCTTTTAAACAATCGAAAAGGAACGAAAGTGACTACTCTGGAAAATCTAGATAGAGGGATTACCAAACCAATCACAAAACTGAAATATACACGTTGGTGATAAATTAAAGAGAAATTACCAAGGACTTATGCATGATAGTCAATCTTCCCAAATGCTATGTTCAGTGCATTGCGATCAATAAGGCGGCAGACCCAGCTTCCTATGGATAAAGGATATAAGCCTATTGTGGTCTCCCAATATATACACGACGGTACAGGGAGCACAAATCTATTTTAGCACTTGTCGTATCAAAGAGGAGGAGTCACCCAACCTTCAATGAAAATGATAGCCACTATTGTTAATGACGCTGGAATACATCTCTAGCCTAGACCTCTAGATATGTTGTGTTAAGTTCCAAAGAATTGTTAGGTTAATTGAAATTTATTTTAGAGTTGATCTTGTTTAGAGTTTTCCTTTCAATGTCCCACCGCGTAATGATGATTTTGAAATTCCTAAAATGCAATCTACAATGATAATCAATCTTTGTTTATTTTGAGCAATGAAAATCCTAGCTACTAGGGAAAGAAGATTACAATTCTTTCAAACAAAGAGAAAAGAGCACACACTAGTGCATTTTCCTAAATCATTTCTCGAACACAAACTAAAAATCATAAATTAAAATGCATGTATTTGTTTTCGTTCTCCTTAATGTGAAAAATGCCAAAAGAAAATCCTAGCTACTAGGGAAAGAAGATTACAACTCTTTCAAACAAAGAGCAAAGAGCACACACTAGTGCATTTTCCTAAATCATTTTTCGCACACAAAATAAAAATGCTAAATGAAAATGCATGTATTTGTTTTCATTCTCCTTAATGTGAAAAATGCCAAAAGGAAAACTAAATGAAGCAAAGATCTGAAATATTTTACTCGAAGCGACATTTTCGACAATTTCTTCTTCAAAATAGAAAGGAAGACTCAATGTCACTTTTCAATTTTGAATAAAAATGCTTTCGGCACTTTGAATAAAAACAAATCAAACCAAATACATGACGAAAAGTTCAATCGACTATCCAGGGAAGGAAGAATCCACGACACCTCTCTTTTCAACACAAAACGACAATTACGACACTTTTTGTACCAAAGCGACAGATCGATTTAAACAACTTTTCGACAAAGGATTGTAAATGATGAAAAAATACAAAAAACATTCACTAATACTAATGTAATGGAGGTGATCTATGTGATGCAGGTAGGCTTCAATAAGGAGGCACTGTTCATAAGCAGCAGAAACAACTAAACAAAACTGAAAACAAGGTCAAAAACCCCCAATTTCTAGAATGGAAATAGGATCAGTCAGTCATCGCACCTGGGCTTGACAGAAACAGGGATGCATCGGACTTTACAAACTTGGGAGGTGTGATGCATACTAGGTTACAGTGACAGATAGTGTGATGGGTCAAGGAGCACAACTGAAATGTGTTTTGGCTAAAATGTGCAACTCTGATCAATGAGTTAAGCTGAGATTTGATGGAAAATAAAGAGAAAAGTATTAAGGAATGTCTTGAGAGGTTACTGAGCTACCAAAAGGGCATCTAGATGTGCTTGCAAGTAAAATGTTTAATCCATAAACTAAACCAGAGATTGACTGAAGCAACATTCATCTACTATGCAATTGCAGAGCAAGAGCAGTTCGAAAGCTACCTGGCTGACTTCAGGCTCTATCTATAGTTTATAAAACAAACAATAACAAAAAACAAACATCTATTTGTTCCCCAACAGAGTCGCCAATTTGTTTTTGGGAAAACTAGTGTCTTGTCAAACGACTAGCCCTCTAGGTTTGGTAGCTACCCTAGAAACAACAGTTTAAAGCAATTCAATGATTTCTTCTATGTGTAACAGATAAGAGAAAGGCGATGGAACCAACCTTGAACTTCTGCTTAATCCCTTGCTTGATTTCTCTCCCCCTTGACAGAGCTTGTAATTCCTCCCCATACTTAACCTACTTAGAGAGTACCTGCAGAAACACAGCAACAAAGAACCGTCAAAGCATCTTGATCTATTACAACATAAACACTACAAAATCAGATATATAATTAATAAATGACAGCATTCACAAATGATAGCATTCACAATTGCACAATCATATGGAAGAAAACTTGAAGAGCTTTATTAAATACAAGGGAGAATTACAACCTAGTTGTCTGATCCAGCATCATCCTCCCAACTTCAATCCCTCTTCACCTAAGGAAATAGCAAGATCACACCAACAATACAATGCTCTTTTCCTTAAATACAAACTATCAACACTTCCTTGCAATTCACAATAATCGAGCCTCTAGATCTCTTAGATGAGGGATCCATTTATAGATGTGTGCAAGGGTGTGAGTCATCTCTGGGGTTTTGATTAGTGTCATTCCACTTGTTACAATTGGTTCCACTTGGAGATTTCTTGGATCTCTTACTCATCCCTGGGCGAAGTCAGAGAGGCAAGTGGCATAAGAGAAGTTTATAGAAGATTCCATTAGCAGCCACCTAGCAAACTATCTCAGACATTTGTCCATCCTTGCCCATCACACCCTATAGAAGGCCTAATCAGTATGCATCACACCTAGGCAGTGTACCACTCAGTATGCATCACACCCTACTAGTGGAGCAGTTAGTATGGTTTAGTTTAGGCCATTTCTTGATGGTTTCTCATGTGGAACATTTGGGGAATGATGTAATCAGATGACTATGCTCTTTTAGGGTGTGAAACAACTCTTTTAGGGGTTGAAGAGCCCTATTTTATCGATATATAAGTTTTGCGTTGATGTGCCCAAATATGTCTATAACACTCACTCATGAAGAGGTAGAACACATTTTAAATGATTGCCATGCCAGGGTATGTGGCAGTCATTTTTCTGGCATGTCTACTACTTAGAAAATTTTACGTGCAGGCTACTACTAGCTAACCTTTTTCAAAGATTGTATCAAGGCTATCTCACTGTGCCACCCTTGTTAAGTGTTTACAAAGAAAATGTGTGCTCCTTCGGCTCTATTGCATCTGTTCATCTCTATCAACCCTTTTTCCAAATGGGGTATCGAATTCGTCACATGCAAGCCCACTTCCTGTGGTGGACACAAATACATTATTGTAGCTGTGGTCTATTTCACAAAATGGGCTGAAGCCCTTCCCACTTTCTGGGTCGATGGAGAAACTGCAGTGCTAATCCTGTTCAATCAGGTTATCTGTCACCTCAGTGTGCCCCGCATGATTGTTAGAGACCATGGGTCTCATTTTTCGAATCACATGATGTCTGACTTAACATTGTTGCTTGGTTTTCACCACGACCAATCGTCCTCCTACTACCCGCAAGCTAATGGCCAACTAGAAACTGTTAATGGAGTCTTAAAGACCATGATCCGCAGGTTAGTAGGTAATCACAAAAACCATTGGCATCGAATGTTATATCCTACACTGTGGGCATACTGAACTTCAGTAAAAAATATCTACAGGCTTTACACCATTTCATCTAGCTTATGGCTTGGAAGTTGTTTTACCTATCGAATGTCAGATTCCTTCCTTACAAATTGTTGTTGAACTCTTGCCTGCCACCACTACTGAAGAAGAGTGTCTGCTATACCTCAATCAACTGGATAAAACCCGTCAAAATGTCGAATTAGCACTCAAATCTCACAAGCGCTCAGTCAAATCCCAGTACGAAAAAAAGGTCAAGCCTCGTTCTCACCATGAGGGACATCTTCTTTTACTCTATGATAAAAAACATGACCTCTTAGGGGCAGGAACACTTCAACTCTTATGGATCGGTCCATATGTCATCACCAAGGCCCTCTCTAAAGGGGCATATGAACTTTAGGATTGGGAAGGAATCCCACTCAATGAACCCCGAAATAGGCTATATCTGAAAAAGTATTATGCCTAGTACCGTACAAGGCATGTGCTTTGTAATTCTATGTATTTATAAGTTTTTCTTATTTTTGATGTGACTGGATATTTTTTGGTTTTTTTTTTTGAAGTCTTTTTCTCATACATATTTCTCATTGTGCAGATGTCTTCATTACCCTTACCATACGTAGGATACATGGATGGCGCCAGTCGTCACACACGACACATTGCATTAGCTTCTTGGGTCATTTACACACCTGATTCGGAATTGCTTTGTTCTGGGGGGTCCTTCCTTGGTACTACCACCAACAATATTACTGAGTATATGTTTGTAATTTCACTTCTCATTGAAGCACCATCTCGGGACATCTCCAATATGGTGGTCAGGTTAGACTCTCAACTTGTCACTATGCAATTGACAAATCATTATCACATTCGTAATACGATCTTGTTACGTCATTATTTAAGGGTATGACTCTTTGAACATCAATTTGAGTTTATTACATATGAACACATTCCTGGAGAATTTAATACAGTTGCTGATTCATTGGAAAGCTATGTGTTAGATTGGCATCTATCTCATTTATTATAGATACATGTATGAAAGTGAATATTTACACAGTTAAAAATTTACAAGAAACACTTAAAAAACATTTACATAATAAAATACCAATATATATATATATATATATATATATATATGTTGAATCCAAAATACAAATACCCGCTAGCTATACCAGGTGCATGCTAATAGAGTCTATTGCTCCTGAAAAAAAGACGACTTTAGCTGTCCTCTGAAGAGGAACCAGAAACTGCTCAAGCACACCAATAGTGTGTTGCTACATGTGAGCGGGAATCTACCTCATAGGAAGGGGGAACACCCATACTTAAACCTTCGAGGTTCCTCATAACCTTGTAGAGACTTTGAGCATCACCCCCACCTTCGGGTAGCTGGACCCCTCGCCTCACTTGGTGAGGCTCGCCTGCAGGTCGCACTGGTGCCACATATGTGTCAAGAAAAACGCTTAATGTGAGTACTTTTTCACCCATAAAATAAACAAAACCATTACATAAACATTCAAAAGCTCAAAAATAATTTAAATCCTCGAAAAAAACCTTCTTACTTAGAGGCCCCTAGTTTGTACCAGGCGGCAGTATTAAGTCAGGATAACCTGTAAATTCCATGCCCTCGTAGGCATAGTCATTTATCATCACGATCTAACCATTGAGCCTTTGGAAGAAATCTTCTTTGGCAAAATGCTGGATGGGTCACCCTCTAGTGCAAGGATCGAGAGATGCCCATTGCCTCTACCTAGGCTCTCTCGGATCAGGTGGACCTAAACTCATCCGTGGTCACATAACTAGCACCCTTTTCAGTGTAAAGGATATAGTGAGAGTATCGTACCCAAAACTTTGTTGGGTGAGAGTCTTACACGTAGTCAACTCTACCTTCAGTTTATGAAGCATCGCCTCACACCAGTTGAAGATCTACAAATGGACAAAATCAATGACAAGCAATAGTTAGGCGTCTATCGCAACATGGGGACTCTTAAACCCCACCAAGCACACAATGATCCGTAATATGGCCCTCATAGAGTTGTATTTGATTTGCTATTGATCACAAGTTCATAGTCAAGGATACGATAAGATTGAATCAGCTCTAAGGTGGATGGGGAATCGAGCCTACCATTGGTCAAGTTTGCTCATGCTCCTCTGCATGACAAACCAGTCATAAAATAGATGTCATCTCTGTTGATCGCAAGCTCATGGTCCTCGATATTGAACACTACTTGGTGTTCATCCCAACGATGAATGATCTAGCTTAAAAGTTCCTCCTGACCTTTCATCAGGTCAAGCAGCGCATATTTCATCAAACCACATCAGCGCAATACTGGTATACAAGATTGATAATTTTTCATAAGTAATTCATGTCGATCATGGGCCTATTCTCTCCATAAATTGGTCATTATTGATCAAAACCTGCACCTATCAATCCAAAAATCAATGCAAATGGGGAAAAATGGTTTGGAAATCACTTGTTGGGGTTTTAGAATGCGCCCTCATGCATTAACGCCCCCCTTTATGGAAATCAGGGTAGACTAACGCCCTCCTCCAGGTTGTGAAGGGAATTTAACGCCCCCTCTAGACCTAGAAGGGGGTGTTAGTCACATTTAATGAACTAGGGCTTCCCCAAACTCTAAAAATACACCGCCAATGCAACTAAAAAAGGTTAAATAATGCAGGATAAGGGTTTGGCATCTACCTAGGACAGACAACAAGTTGAGTGGTCACCTGGATTTCCCTCAATTGTTCATGGAAGATCTACTCCTCTTTAGCTCCAAAATAGTCTCATAACACTAAAATGATGCAAATGGTGAGAGTGGAGGCTCAAAAACTCCCTTTTAGTCACTTTGGAGGTATGAATTGTCTTAATTAAAGTCATTAATGTAGAATTAGGTCATTTCCTATGATATTTATCAAGCGCCATATCCAGATATTGTCATAAATTACTCATGTTTTGATGAAAGGACTTTCATTGCTAAATTGCAGAAATGACCTTGTTCGATTCTCAATGAGTGCTTTCTTTTATGGGATATTTTCTCACTCTTGAACTGAAAAATCCCTAATTTTTTCATCATCAAGCTTGTTAAACTTCTACAACGACAATATGAGCACTTTATTTTTTTGGGACTCTTTCTTGCTCTTAAATTGAAAAATCCTTGAGTTTTTCCCCTTCTTTGGGCTCGTTAAATCTACGAAGAAGGAATGAGTAGTTCCTTTACCTATTTTTCCTCGCTCATTAAACTGAAAAAGATACCTCGAGTTTTCTTCATTTGACTCAATAAAATTTGATGAAGATCTATTGAGTTTGTCATCATGTGACTCATTAAAAATTCATAATGAATATCGAGTTTAGTCCATCTCCTCGTACTCGTAACAAAATGAGGAAAACATCTATTGAGCGTAGGTTTATCTCTCTATCTGGACTTAGTAGATTAACTTATGAAAAAGGAACCTTTTCGGGTATACTATTAAACCTTTGTCGCACCGAGTAAAAAATTACGACAAAGGGACCACTCGGGAGTCGCTCTTTACGATCTTTTTAGACTCTCAAAATATGAGAAGACCACTGAGTTTACGCATCTGGACTCATTAAACTAATCAAATGAGGAATAGAGTTGCTCTTTATGATCTTTTCATATTCTTAAAATATGAAAATACCAATGAGTTACCCATATGGACTCACTAAATTAATCAGATGGGGAAAGTGGACAATACAATTGCTTTGTGTCAGTGTTTTGAAAAGAGTTTTTTGGCAGCAGTCGCTCCCTTCAACATGTCACTCCCTCAACAAAACCTTCCTTGTGACAGCCTCTCAATACAAACCTTACCATCCTATGAGATTAGCCTATATACCCCGATGTTCTTGCATCTCTATATCCTAACACTCTCTGGTTTTCATGAGTCTAGTGTTGCATGGTTAAAACCTTTATGTCATGCCTTCTATTGTTCAAGGGAAAACCTTTATCTTTTGTTTCCTCCATCAAACCATCAAGCATATTCTTCCATCATGCCCTCTGTCGTTTTGACCCAATGCTCAAACTATTTTTCCAAAAATAATAATTCTTGTCTCGTTTCGTGTTGACTGATGTAGGACACATTATTGCCTACCTTTTGACAGGTCTCTTCCTATCGACTTCAACACTCTATCTAGGAAGCAGTCCCAGAAACACTTCAATGCCTTGGAACTTGTAGACATCAGTGGCATCTTACCTTGTGCTTGGTTAGGGGTTTTCATTATTGGCCTTAAACGATTCTACAAGTGTTTGACAACAAAAACCTTATTCACATTCACTAGATTGTAGTGTGCATGTTGGAGACCATCACCATTATTGGTGGCCATCCTCACATCTATTAACAGTCTCCATTATTGATTGGCAATCAGACGATTTCGTACATGTTTAACCTCGATGCCCTTATTCACATGTATCGAACTATGTTGTTAAGGTGAAGCGAAAATCAAGACCTTGGGTAGAGGCTTACATCACTTAGCCTTGTTTCCTCTCCCAAGTTGCATATATTATTTTTTGGAGACAGCTCATCAGAATGATCTTATTATGCCACAAGTTCCGCATTATGCTTATTAGCGGACACGATCGTCATATATCTTTGTTGAGAAATCTCTCTAACATAGCTACTGAGTGTGGGAATGCCCAACTCAGGACATGATTTTAGATTTTTTGTAGATGTGTTGTATCAGGTTTCTCATATTCTCGAAGCTCCGATCCTCTCTCTCTTTTTTCCAAAAGGTAGCAGCAGTTATATAAAGTATTTCGGCCATCGTCTTTGCCTCTGATTTCACACTTTAAGGGGAATCTATTACACAAGAAAATGACCTCCTCACCAGCTCAGAGGAGAAACTAGCAGGATGATTGAAATAATGATCAAGTTCACAGGCCTATTTGTCAAGCTAACATTCTCTAGGAACAAGCAACCTGCTTTATAAAGCTTCCTAGCAATGCATAAGGTGCATTAGTGCCTAGGGTAACTCTGTTTGTTGCCTCAGGAAGAGCGTTAGTCAATGTAAATGTGTTTCCATGGGTCAAAGGAACATGTTGACTGAGACATATCACAATATTCACTCCTATGTCAAGTCATAAAAGTAGGGAAACATCAAGATTCAACCTGTTTGGAGGAATTACTATTCCTAATAGATTCTACAAATGCTGAAAGAGCACAAAAGCATGGAAACATCTCTAATTTTTCCATAAGGAACTCATGAATGATTTGGCAAGGCTTATCCTCTCATGCTATATGTGTGAGGCTAGGGCCATTGTGGAAAAGGTTGAAACATTTGAAAGGATTGCCTATTTGACTGTCAAAGCTAGTATCTGACAAAGGCACTACAAGAGGTTAAGAAGGGGGAGAGAGAGAGGAGTTGGAGGAGTAAGGGAAGGTTGATACAACCAATGGTTGTAATCACCCTTTTCTACATTAATATAGAATTGCAATTATGTTGTCCACTCCATGGTGTTGGTATTGTAATTGGTTTACATGTTTATGCAATGTCGTTATTATGAGTGGCTTAGATACATGAATTAGATATATTTATATGTTAGTACATTGATCATCAAAGTTATATGTTGTGATATTACACCTTGTATTATCTACATACAGGTTTTGATCTGGAGCTAGCTGAGGGATCTTCCACTCAACTACTTGAGGTAATAAGCTCTTCTTCCTGCCTTGATTCTCATTTTTTTAAGATAGATATGCATGCATCTCTATGCTAGCTGTAGTTAATATGACAGTCTGCCAAGGATCCCAAGAGGATCCTTGAGGGCATCTCCGTCACCAAACACCAGTGCATTAATCCCTATAGCACCAAGTATGTGTACATATATCCATAGTACATCACTTGTTTAATAAAAGAGGGACTTAGACTCCAACACACGAATTTGAGGTTAATTTATTTTTGGGGCGGATTTGGCTCACAACATGTAATGTTAGTTTTAATGCAAAATGTCACAACTACAGTGGGTCTCCTTTGGGCAAGTGTTTACCAGCAAATGTCAAGCAAGGTGACTGGTAGGTGGTGTTATTTCCACCATGTGATCGGAGTAGGAAATACTACGATCCAGATTACCCTGGAGCTCATTAGGGTAACTAACCCCAACTTGATTCCCACTCGATTCATGCCATTTTCTCATTCACCTGTGCGAGCTAGAGCTATGCAACTAGTAAAAGGTTTCTATGTTCTGCCATCGGAATTATTCATTCTTTTACTACCTATAGGTGTGCCATCCCTTTTGACGAGTCCATTTTTGCTGGAGCCCTTTATTTTTTTCAGATGCCTCTTTACGTATGCTCGATTAAGGGAAAGGTTGGGTGATGCAGGTGTTATCGGGAAAACTAGTGTCCATGCAGAGCTGCTATGTTGTTGGGAAAAGTGTCTACTCAGAACGCCCCTATCCCACTAAGGTGTGACAGTGCCTTAGCAACAAACAAGGAAAACTACTTTCGTATTCTTCTTTGTGAACTGTAAACAAAGAGGAATAGGATGAACCAACCTGTGTCTTTCGCTAGTCCTTTGATCCAATCTCTCTCCTCTTTGACAGCTTTCAACTACCTGCTCCCTTACTTGCCCAGCTTCACCAAGTTCCTGCAAGATCACAGAAGAGGAAAACTACACAAAGACATAGATTTACATTCATAAATAGCTTAGGATCAGATTTAAGCTAAACATGCAAATATAACAAAACACCATTGATACACAAGCATGTAGGAGAAACTCAAATAGTTTTATTGATATAACAAGAAGGTCCAGGAGGAGTTACAACCGATGATTCCTGATCCAGTATCAACCCCCCAGCAAAGGAATCCCCTCTTCACCTCCAACAAAGCATAAATCACCCAATGCATTGATCTCTATCTCAAAACCAACAGCAATTCTCTGCAAAGTACAAAATTCCAGCCTCTGGATCTCTGGGATGAGGGATCCATATATAGATGTATGCAAAGAGGATGATGTTGTTGGGAAAAGTATCCAATACGGAATGACCCTATCCCACTCTAAGGGTGATAGTACCTCAGGAACAATCAAAGCAAAGCTATCTGAGATTACTTCTTTATGAGATGTAAAAGAGGGGAGAAAGAGATCCACTAACCGATGTCTTTCGCTAATGATTGATCCAATCTTCTCTCCTTGCTGCTTGCTCCCAGCTCCTTGCTCTTTCACTGGCCCAGCTACACCAAGATCCTGCAAAATGGCAAGAGAGGGAAACTACAAGAAGCATACATTCATAATTGATTCAAGGATTAGAATAAATCAAATACACAAGCATAACAATACACCATTGAGACACATGCATATAGAAGAACCTCAAATGCTTTATTAATGGAAGAAGTAAAGTTCAGGAAGTGATACAACCATAAGAGGCCTAATCCAGCATCACCTCTCAGCAGAAAGAAATCTCCTCTTCACCTCCTTCAAGCAAATCACCCAATAGTTCTATACTCAAACCAACAACACTTCCTTACATTCACAAAATTCCCGCCTCCCTAGACCTCATGAGAGAGCTCTATATATAGGAGTTTTGGATAAAGGATGAGTCAGCTTGAGGCTGGCATGAAGCTGACTAGTGTCCTCTCCCACTTCAGTTATTCTTCAGTTCTTGAGTCCACTTGGAGGTTCTTGCTTCCACTTGGAGATCTAGACCCTCCTACTCATCACCAGTCGAATTCCCTGATCCAAGTGTCATTTTGGAAGCTTCCTGGGCATTGACACCTTGAGGAATGACTGTGCCACTTGGCCAAACTCGCCCAGCGTAGGTAGCCATCTTTGCAGTTGACATTCAACGAAGGTACGTAGTGGAGCAGTTGACATTCAGCGCAGATGCTCAGTGGAGCAGTTGACATGATCCAGAATTAGCTTGTTTTTGAGTGTTTTCAGGTGGAGAACTGATATTCAGTGCTGTGGTTTGCTGACCTTGTTCCTCTAGGGGTAGGAACAACATGTTTAGGGACTTTGGATCCCTTAGATTATTGACATTTCATGCTTCGTGCTGTAAGGCACAAAAATGTCTATAACAGTTGCCCCCTAAAGTATGAGGTCGTTTATCGGGTGAAATGCTTTATCAGGAGGATCCGAAGTTCATTCAATCGTTGAGAGGTGACCTGTAATAAAATACAATACAATACATTATTTTTCATTCTGCTTTCATGATCTAGCTGAGGCGGGCATTCCCATACTCAGCTTTATAAATTCATTTTGGTACATAGAACAGACGATCGTCTGATGGTAGACTGATAATTCTCTGCTGAAATTATCATCCTTTGAGTAGGATGATCATCTGCTGCAATGATGTACATGTCAAATGTCTTTATATTTCCTGAATATATATCGCAGCCCGAATGGATGAAACTAGATCCGGGGTCTTCAAACTCGTTCGATCTTCACTCTAAGTACAAGTCGATCCATGTGAGAATTGCGCTGAAGTCGAACATGGAAAGACATCGCTTGATTACCGGTCAATGATGTAAACCGTTAACAAGTGCGAGAGGAATTACCGATAATGATAATGACCCTCAAGGTACTGCAGTACAATTCACGTGGTGTGAATAAAGGACTTGGTGTCGAACACCACGCAAAATCTTCTGGTCGAAGGTCATTGATGTATACCTGTCGCCGGAAGTGAGAAACTTGCCATTGAGGCATGCAAGCTTCAAAGTACTGAGGGGGGTGTTCCTAGATCAACTTCTTGGATAATGAGCTGAAGTCGACAAGAAGCGATCCATCAAAGGAGGGCCTTAATGAATCCCACATCAGTGACATGGAACGGAGCTAATGATTTTAGTGGAGGTGGAAACAATCTGTGAAATATGATTCAGGGTGGCGATCATGGATGGATGAAGGATAATGTATGGCAGTGGATGGGACACGGTTGACTCTTTCTGAACAACATCTCTTGAACATATAACGACACTGATGCGATGGATCGGTAGCATTACCCCAAATGTGGATGGTTTGGCGAGACCATGGTGATGAGCCGGTGAATGAAACAACCCAACCCGATGTGATACGGAGGAAAAGTGTCATGTTCAAGAGCGACTTGCTACCATTAAAGCTTTGAGGTTCTCCCAATTTTTCCCCAGTCATTTCTGACCAGTACCTCTTTATTTTTGTCAAGCTTGAGGAGGATAACATATGCTTGTTCTATAACCTACCCTTCGGGCAAGCCCATCGCTATGTTTTAACGAGCTTAGCGATAGGGAAACTCGTTCTCGTCCGAAGACAAGTTTGTCGCTATTTAATCATTTTAACGAGTCTAACGACAAAGAAAACTCGGTCCTTTTCATTTTTAGAGAGTCTGAAAAGGTACAGAAAGTTAACTCCAAAATTCCTTTTTCGTCATCTAATCCCTTGAGTCCGAAAAAGTATAAAACAATACAGAAGGGACGAGTTTTCGATAATTTTAACGAGCCGAATAAAACAAGCGCTCGACCTTTTTGTGCAATAATCCCTCAGGTCCAAAAAGATTAAAATCTAGAGGAGGGATAGCTCTTCCGGTCATTTTAACAAGCTGGAAGGCCAAAACTCAGCAAACTTTTCATATTTTACGAGTCAGATGAAAAGAGCTCAAAGAAGACTCGTCTTTTGAGGAACGAGTGATAAATAGGGATAGCAGCAGATTCCAGGTACAGGTTGGAATTTTCCAATCACGACAGTGTCACAAGGATGGCTAGGTGAAATCACTCTTCGCAGCTGTTCCTCAAAATGGGTAAACAATCATATGGAGGTGAACGATCGGCCAAATGACGGTGGAGGTGGCAGGTGCAAACACGACCAAGGCTTTTATGGCTGATGAATTTATGGTCTCAAATGGTCATTTAACGGTACTGGGTTCATTTTTTAAAGAGCTTGAATGCGCCAAAACACTGCTCGATCTTATGTTTATTTTTTAACGAGCATGAAATATGTGCTAAAACTGCTCGGTGATAAGTTTGCATGCCCCCAGCATAATAACGCAAATCGAGGTGCATGCCCCCCAAGCTTCATTGCATTCAACTCGGTGGTTGGAATGAAGGTTTACCTTTGAGATTTGGAAAGGGGGTTTGTTCCATTTTTTAATGAGGTTGACACAGTAAAAGAACTATCCTCATGACTCCTTGTTTCATTTTTTAACGAGGTTGACACGAGATAAGAACCATCCTCGGAGCCCACTGTATTTACAGTATTTCTATTAGGGCGATGATCCATGCCGACAAAATATTTAGGAATCTTCCGAATCCATTAGATACAGAAGATTTCATTTTGTAGGTTTCCACCGTGGCCACTCCCGCCAGATTACTTGGAGGCGGTAGGGCGAAAGTACCCATTAAGACAGGGTCTTTTAGGAGGCCTACCCCAATATTTTGAAGCGAATGATCACTTCTATGGATCATTGGAATGCTTCCCGTAACTTGTGAACTGTCGGGGAGGAAAGTTTGTTGGTCGACGACTGTAATTCTTCTTTGAAAGGGAAATACAATCTTCCTGAAGTAGGTCGACACAACTGCGGCCATGGCATATATCCAGGGCCTTCCCAGTAGGATGTTGTAATCGAGGTTTTCATCAATTACTTCAACATCAATTCCTACTGTTTTGCCCCCCAGTTCAACTTGCAAGTTACTTAAAATTCCGTATGGAGTGTATGATCGTCCATCAAATGCTTTTAACGTAGTTGATGATTTCGACAAGGGTGGTGAGCCTAAATTTTTCCAGCAACTCATCGACATAAGACATGTAGATGCCCCCTCATCAATAATTGTTCGATGAACAGTTTTGTTGAGGGCTTTCACTTGAATAAGGAAAGCTAGTTGAGCTGGTAACTGAGGGTCATATCCTTTATGATCAAAGGCCACAAGATTGGAATCCATTGGGCCAATCCCACCTATTGCTGATAATAAAGCTTGCTCTTGGGAGGGGCAATTTTGTGGTACCTCAAGTGTCGACATAGTGGACGGCGATTGGGCCAGGTCCTCTACTATATTATAATTCTGTGCTCCTTTGGCACGAGGATTAAATGTCGATTTGTGTACTACTCCCTTTGGCGACTTTATCATTGGCTCAGGAACGATGGGTGGCACAACTTCGATCGAAGTTGTTGTTGAACTATTAGGTCGTTCATTAACCTTGTTGTTCGACAGCTTTGGATTCCCGTAATCTTTATTCCTTGTCAAAGCATCATTCTGTTGCTTTGAGGTAGACAACATAAGCACTTGGGATCGGGAAGCATTTTGATTAGCAACCAGATTTTGACCTGGATTAGGAAACGGATCAGTCAATACTGCTGGGGTTTTTGAACTCTTAAAGAGTTTCTTAACTTCAGCTATATGTGGACAATATTTTGTCCAATGATCCTCATCACATATATGACACCCTACTGGGGGTTTCCTTTTTCTCCCTTTCATTTTCTTCTTGTCCCCTGGTTGCTTCAGTTGTTTGCCCTTGTCGATCGACATGGCATTTACTTCTGAGGCAAGAAGTTATTCATTTGCATTTTGACTATAAATTTTGTGCTTGCCAATCACGCCATCTCCGGCGCGAGAGTCATTGTTTGATTTAGGAGGAGGAGGAATTGAGAATTCTGGTCTAGGGGCGTCAGGTATTTTGTCGTAGAGCGTGCCGGACTGAGTATAGAACAAGTCCAGATATTGCGCACGAGCGATAACTTGCTCTTCCGTTACGACTCCCCCCTTTGCCACATCTTCCGTGATGGCAGGAAGTAATGACTTGATAAACCATTCAGCTAATAGCTGGTCGGGAATGTATGTTTTTACCATCCTATGACGACGTCGCCACTCATGTATATGATCAGATATGTGGGTGGCGGTCGTCTGTTTGAAGTTGGTAAGGAGTTTTGTTCCCGTTTCATACCTTATCGGTAATTGAAAATGGGTTAAAAAGGTTGTGGCTAAGGTACTAAAGTTGTCGAACGAAGCTCTAGGCAATTCAATGTACCATTTTTCCGCTGGACCCGTTAACGTCCTCTGAAAGAGGCGAAGTCTTATCGAATCATCATTCAGGGTGTTTGATGAACACCACAGATGAAATGTCATCACATGATTCGACGGATCTTCACCCGGATTTCCATTAAATTTAGGAATATCTGACGGAAGTTTATGCGGAATCGCTGGCCACCAAGGGGCATAAGCAATTGGATCATTCGTCAGCCGGTTTAGATCTGGTAATTCTAGAGTTGCTACAAATGGCAACTGTTGATTCAGGTTAGGCGAGGCATACCCAGGATAATATGGGATCGCCTGAGCAATGGGTCTTTGCAAACCAGCATAATGCTGGCAACTTTGACAAGGTTGATGGGCATAACCATTATAGTATGGTTGCCCATTACTTACAAAGACTTGTTGCTCAGGTCCTCTATATGATTGCTAGAATGGCGGTTGTTGGGATTGAACCAGCTCTGGTTGTTGGACCATTTGCTGTTGACCAATACTGGTCGATTGACCAAGATGAGGAGTCACAGTACTTGTTTGAGCCTGGGTCGTTCCAGATAAGGAGGCACTAACCTGAGATTGTGATTGAGTCGTCGGGACAAGAGGCTGTTGTATTGAAACCTGAGAAACTTGGGGTTGACATACAACAGGTGGAACTTGTACTTGCGACGCATTCACTATAGCAGGTATGGTGGGAATATTCGACACAGGGTGTACTGGTTGCATTGAATATACAACCCCTGGTTGTTGAGGCAGTATTGGTACCCAACCGCTGGATGTAATTCCAGTTTGACCTGAACTTTGTTGTAAACTCCCATATGGTTGTTCTCTGGGAGGGAACAATGAAAGAGCATACTGCCCTCCATATGGTGGAAATCCAGTACTTAAAGGGTAAATTGGCCTTTGAAGACATATTGGATCAATTTGTTGAGTTTCAACATAAGAAATACCAGATGATAATCTGGATGAAGAAATAGGAACTAACCATGTCGTCGTCCCTGATTGGACTCCGGCTTGTTGTTGACAATTTGCCGGGACAGATGGTATACCAGCGAACATCGTTGGAGTAGCAGCAGGAGGCTCTGCTACTGCTGTGTCGGACGACACAGTCCTAGATGTCGACAGTTGTTCAGACATATCTAGTCTATCCAAAAGATTTCTTAGCGATTCTACAAGAACTTACGATGCCAAAAGACTAACTTCGAAGATCAACGAGGGAATGGTGATGATTGTTCCATTTAAAATAAATTATAACGACGCTTTAGACACAACTTGCTTTTTCAATTTTAAAGAGTCGAGAAAAAGCTAAAGATGACTCTAGTCTCCTTCGATGTTTTAACGAGCCCGAAGTGACAAATGCTCGGATGGACTTTTTCAGTTATAGAGTTTGAAAAAGGCCAAAAGAAACTGCTCTGGAGATCTAGGCAGAGGGTGTGCCAAACTTTTCGCAAAACCACAGAATACGTTTTACGGTACGGGTGGTCGATCTTTGTGAATGCTGTGTTCACTGCATTGCGATCAGTAGGGCGGCCGACACGGCTTCCTATGGATAAAGGCTTTGTTCCTATAGGGGTCTCCCAATATATACGTGACGGTACGTGGGAGCACAAGTCCGTATTAGTGCCACCGACTCTCAGGAGGAATCACCCACCTTCTTCGAGATCGACAGTCACTACGTTTAACGACGCCGGAACACGTCTCTAGCTTAGACCTCTATGTGTTTGCGTTATGTTTCAAAGCGTTGTTAGGTTCATTCAATATATTTTAAGTTGATCTTTTTAAAGTTTTCCTTTCAAGGTTCACCACGAGATGTATGATACAAATTCCTAAATGTAGTCTAAGATGAGAAGCAAGCTTTTCAAATCTTTTAACTTTGAAAATCCTAACTACTGAGGGAAAAGAAAGACATCATCTTTTCACACAGATCATAGAGCACACACTAATGCACTTTTCCCTAAATCAACATGCAAACTTATCAAATGCAAAATGCACAATGCAGGTATTTCTTTTCTCTTTCTTAATGTTGATGTACTACAAAAAGAAAGCTGTTGTATAACTTTGAATTCAATTTCAAGTGAAAGCAAACAAGCTTTGTCCAAAATCAAAAGACACCTTAAGATTTACTTGTTTCAACACTAGAAATACATAAATTCAAACCATATGACGAAAGCAAAAGCTCAATCAGCTATGAACAACAAAAAAACTAACTCTTAAGATCAAAACGACACTTATCACAGGTCTAGATCTAAGAGGCCACAGCAGGACTAGTTCACTTTCGTTATGGGAAAC
This sequence comes from Pinus tabuliformis, assembly GCA_031772625.1. Classification (NCBI taxonomy): domain Eukaryota; kingdom Viridiplantae; phylum Streptophyta; class Pinopsida; order Pinales; family Pinaceae; genus Pinus; species Pinus tabuliformis. Next base: position 862,724,646 of record CM062812.1, read on the forward strand.
TGCAAATGATATAAGAAATACACAAAGAACAAATACAGTTTCTTTATACAACCGAGGCAGAATAGTGGCAAGGAAAGTTGGTTTCAGATAGGCACATTGACTGATAGCAGGCTGCAAAAACAAGGATGAAAACAGGGCAATAAACAACAAGGAACCCCAGTTGCACAAGGAAAAACTGGTTCAGCGCAGGTAGTACACTGTCAGTTTGACATTCAGCGCAGGTAGCCCCTTCGGGATCTGCGCTGAAATGCAGACTGCCTTCAAAGTGCCTGCACTGAAGAGATAAACTTTCGTTTTTCTCAGTTTCCGGGTCACAGATTGCTCAAAAATTCACAGTTTTTGGCCAAATCAGAAGCTATCAATCAAGTACACACTAAAGGATGGAAAGGAGGATGAAAAGCTATCACTAAGAGCTGTTCAGAGTCCTTGTGGATCAGCTCTTCAAATCATAAACATGCCCAGAAACTGAGCTAGAGTAGCTGCCCTCTACTTTGCATTTGAAAGATTCAAATGCAGTTCGATTCGGTACTCCCTGTGTTTAGGAAATGAATAGCAAAAACACAAACAACCAACAAGATACGATCCCCAGCGGAGTCGCCAATTTGTTGTTGGGAAAAGTATCCAATACGGAATGACCCTATCCGACTCTAAGGGTGATAGTACCTCAGCAACAATCAAAGCAAAGCTATCTGAGATTACTTCTTTATGAGATGTAAAAGAGGGGAGAAAGAGATCCACTAACCGATGTCTTTCGCTAATGATTGATCCAATCTTCTCTCCTTGCTGCTTGCTCCCAGCTCCTTGCTCTTTCACTGGCCCAGCTACACCAAGATCCTGCAAAATGGCAAGAGAGGGAAACTACAAGAAGCATACATTCATAATTGATTCAAGGATTAGAATAAATCAAATACACAAGCATAACAATACACCATTGAGACACATGCATATAGAAGAACCTCAAATGCTTTATTAATGGAAGAAATAAAGTTCAGGAAGTGATACAACCATAAGAGGCCCAATCCAGCATCACCTCCCAGCAGAAAGAAATCTCCTCTTCACCTCCTTCAAGCAAATCACCCAATAGTTCTATACTCAAACCAACAACACTTCCTTACATTCACAAAATTCCCGCCTCCCTAGACCTCATGAGAGAGCTCTATATATAGGAGTTTTGGAGAAAGGATGAGTCAGCTTGAGGCTGGCATGAAGCTGACTAGTGTCCTCTCCCACTTCAGTTATTCTTCAGTTCTTGAGTCCACTTGGAGGTTCTTGCTTCCACTTGGAGATCTAGACCCTCTTACTCATCACCAGTCGAATTCCCTGATCCAAGTGTCATTTTGGAAGCTTACTGGGCATTGACACCTTGAGGAATGACTGTGCCACTTGGCCAAACTTGCCCAGCGCAGTTAGCCTTCTTTGCAGTTGACATTCAGCGTAGGTACACAGTGGAGCAATTGACATTCAGCCCAGATGCTCAGTGGAGCAGTTGACATGATCCAGAATTAGCTTGTTTTTGAGTGTTTTCAGGTGGAGAACTGATATTCAGTGCTGTGGTTTGCTGACCTTGTTCCTCTAGGGGTAGGAACAACATGTTTAGGGACTTTGGATCCCTTAGATTATTGACATTTCATGCTTCATGTTGTAAGGCACAAAAATGTCTATAACAGATGAGTCAGCTTATGATTTGACTAGTGGCCTCTCTCTGTCAGTTCTTGCTTCCACTTGGAGACTGAGAGCCTCTTACTCATCCTTGGTCGAACTCAGTGAGGCAAGTGTCATTGGGGAAGATTCTGGAAGCTTCCATTGTCTATCCACCTCGCGGAATGACACTGCCATTTGTCATTTCCCGCTCAGTGTACCCTAGTAGTGCATTTAGGTGCGTTGCAACGCACCTAGCTAGTGTACTCGGGTGCTATGCAACGCAGCTAGCCAGTGGAGCAGCTGAAATGATCCTGATTTGATTGATTCTGAGCAGTTTCTGGTGGAGAACTTCTGGGAGAAGCTGTAATTGGTTGACCTTGTTCCTCTAGGGGTAGGAACAACACTTTTAGGGACTTAGGATCCCTTGGTTTATGGACATTTCATGCTTAGAGCTGTAAGGCATAAAAATGTCTATAACAGTTGCCCCCTAAAGTATGAGGCCGTTTATCGGGTGAAATGCTTTATTAGGAGAATCCGAAGTTCTTTCAATGCTGGGAGGAGACCTGTAATAAGATACAATACAATACATTATCTTCATACTGTTTTCATGATCTAGCTGAGGCGGGCATTCCCATGCTCAACTTTATAAATTCATTTTTATGTACACAGGACAGACAATCGTCTGATGGTAGACTGATGATTTTGATGAAGTCATCATCCTTTTGGAGGATGATTATCTGTGCTGCAATGTTGTACATGTCAATGTCTTTATGTTTCCTGAATATATATCGCAGCCCAGATGGATGAAACTAGATCCGGGGTCTTCAATCTCGTCTGATCTTCACTCGAAGTACAAGTCGATCCATGTGAAAATGTTTTGAAGTCGAACATGGAAAGACATCGCTTGATTACCAGTCGATGATGTAAACTGTTAACAAGCGCGAGAGGAATCACCGATAATGATGATGACCCTCAAGGTACTGCAGTACAATTCACGTGGTGTGAATAAAGGACTTGGCGTCGAACACCATGCAAAATATTTCGGTCGAAGGTCATTGACGTATACCTGTCGCCTAAAGTGAGAAACTTTCCATTGAGGCATGCAAGCTTCAAAGTACTGAATAGGGTGTTCCTAGATCAACTTCTTGGATAATGAGCTGGTGTCGACAAGAAGCGACCCATCAAAGGAGGGCCTTGATGAATCCCACATCAATGACACGGAACGGAGCAAATGATTTTGACTGAGGTGAAAACGATCTGATGATATATGGTTCAGGATGGCGGTCATGAAGGAATGAAGTATAATGTATGGTAGTGGATGGGACACGGGTGACTTCTCTGGATGACTTCTCTTGAACATGTCAGCGACACTTATGTGATGGATTGGTAGAATTTACCCCAAATGTGGATGGTATGGCGTGACCATGGTGATGTGACCGGTGAATGAAACAACCCAACCCGACTCAGGCACGGAGTGGAAGTGTCATGTTCAAGAGCGACTTGCTACCAATAAAGATTCTTTGAGTTTTTCCCAATTTTTCCCCAGTCATTGCTGACCAGTACCTCTTTATTTTTGTCAAGCTTGAGGAGGATAACATATGCTTCTTCTATAATTTGCCCTTCGGGCAAACCCATCGCTATGTTTTAACGAGCCTAGCGATAGTGAAACTCGTTCTCGTCTAAAGAGAAGTTTGTCGCTATTAATTTTTTTAACGAGTTTAATGACAAAGATAACTCGATCCTTTTCATTTTTAGAGAGATTGAAAAGGTACGTAAAGGTAACTCCAAAATTCCTTTTTCGTCATCTAATCCCTTAAGTCCGAAAAAGTATAAAACAATACAGAAGGGATGAATTTTCGATAGTTTTAACGAGCCGAACAAAACAAGCGCTCGATCTTTTCGTGCAATAATCCCTCAGGTCCAAAAAGATTAAAATCTAGAGGAGGGATAGCACTTCCGGTCGCTTTAACGAGCTGGAAGGCCAAAACTCGGCAATATTTTCATATTTTACGAGTCAATTGAAAAGAGCTTAAAGAAGACTTGTCTTTTGAGGAACGAGTGATAAAATGGGTAGCAGCTGATTCCAGGTAAGGTTTGGAATTTTCCAATCACGGCAGTGTCACAAGGATGGCTAGTGAAATCACTCTTCGCAGCTGTTCCTCAAAATGGGTAAACAATCAAATGGAGGTGAATGATCGGCCAGTGGAAAAGTGGAGGTGACGGTGCAAACACGACCAAGGCTTTAATGGCTGAAATCTTCATTCACGGTGGTTATTTACCGGGGAATAGTTAATTTTTTAACGAGCTTAAACGCGGGTGGAAACACTTGCTCATGTCTTATGTTTGTTTTTTAACGAGCTTGAACTATGTGCTAAAACTGCTCGATTAATCCAGTCATATGATAAGAATGTCTCATATAAAATGGCAACTTTTAGATTTTTGCCCCACATCCTTTCTTTATGCAAGTTAGGTGACGACTAATCCTACGAGTTTAAAGGGTTAGAGGTCCTAAAAATTTAAAAAAATAAATAGCCGCCCCTCGCTTGCATTCCAAAAGGTTTGCATGCCCCCAGGTATAAAACAGAGTTTCGAGGTCTCCCTCTATTCGAGCTGACAAAACATTCGTTTTATCAGGAAGGGTCACCCTTTATTCGAGCTGACAAAACATTCGTTTTATCAGGAAGGGTACTACCTCTTATAGGTTACCCAAAGATTGTTCTATTTATAGCGTAAACAAAACATTTCTTCGGCAATGTCTACCGAGATAAACAAAGTTGAGTGACGACGCCCGCCAACTCACATAACTTTGACAAAAGAATCTTGTTCTAGAATAACCCCTCTTCCAATCACGGACGGGGTACAGACTAGTCATATTCTCCCGCGGAAACCTATTCTATACCCGAAGTTTTCCTGCCGAAGCAGACCAGGATGCATGCCCCCTGGGTTTCAGTCATATCCCTCCGAATTACTCGCGCTCATTGGGAGGACAGACTGGGGATAGAGACATTTCTTGCGTGAAGAGACCATTTAGGGATGGTACATGACTATTTGCTATGCGTGATCCAGGAAATGAAATCTGGTCCACGAGCTTGACCACTCTTCCTTCGTGCGGAAAACACATTACTCTAAAGAGTGAGGAGATGATGGCTCCCATGCAATAAATATAGTCTCGTCCAAGGAGTAGGTTATAATCCAAGGGTCCTTGAACAACCATTACGTTCATTTGAACTGTCTTCCTTCTCAATGTTATGGGCACATTGGGGAGGATCCCTAAAGGTCGACTAGTTCCTTTATTAAAGCCTGTCAGATTTCTCATCTTAGGCAAAAGCGATGGCGAACCAAGCGCTTTCCAAGCAGTAGAGGAAAGGATACTCACAGAAGCCCCCTCATCGATGATGGTACCAGCCATGACCATTCTATATATTTGAACGATAATTCGGAATGGTATGCTTGCTGGTAAACGGGGTCTGCCTAGTTGATTCCAGTCGAAGGAGACAACTAGGTTGCTTGGAGGTGGGACCGAGTAGACGGCCGGGTATGGCTCTGACGAACTTCCCTCCTGCGGTAAGGGAATGGGTAGATTGCCCCCATGTTCGTCGGAGTCTGTGTTGATGAAGAGAATTTGGACGGTGTCATCCTTGTTCTCTTCAATGACTGTATCATCCGAAGATAAAACCTCTGAAGGCAAGACCGGGTCAACTGCCGCCTCGACCTTTTGAATTTTTTCAGGTATGGATTCAGATGGTTTATCTTCGATGATAGGCGCTTCAGCCGACCACTTGAGCGGGACAGCTGGATTCTCAACTAGCGACGGACTCGGCAAGAGTTTTTTATATCCAGGAGGAAGTCGTAACGGTGAAACCGGACGATCATCCAAAACTCTTTTCACTTCGTCTAAGAAGGGACAACGGTGGATGGCATGATTGCCTTCGCACAGTTTACAGGGAAATCTAGCTTTCCCTTTTTGTCCTGGGGTTTCACTTTCGCTAGTTGATGGTGTGCTTTCAACATGATCATCAGAGGTTGATGACACCGGATTGTGCAAACGAGGAGACCAGTCCCTTAGTATCCGGGGGATGCAAGGACAATCTCTGTGAAAGTGGTCTCCTCTACAAATGAAACATGGCGATTTAGGTCTGGTCGGTGCAGTGTGTGGATTTTCGTTAGACGACACTCGTTTTCCCCCATTCGCCTTTGGCTCCTTCTTCTCCTTAGGAACTTGACATTTGGCTTTGCCAGCCCCATCAAGCGAAGAGGAAGGAGGAGAGGAAGAATTAGAGGAAGCGGAAGGTTGGTGGGAAACTCTGGACTCGTCTAATTGTTGATTCGATTGTTCAGGAATAGTGGTGTTCTGAACGACATTGGTTGAGAAGAGCCAGACTGGCAAGCCAATTGTCAGTCTTGGAAGCGACAATGTGGCCATATGGGGTGCACCAACATCTCCCCAAGAGGAGAAGGGACTAGGATTTCCACCAAGGGGAATTCCTTGGTTGGTAGACTCCATTTTCTCAACCCAAGATCAACGTAGGAAAGGGGTAATGAATATTCCGTTTAAAATAAATTTTTAGACGCTTTAGACACAACTTGTTTTTTCAGTTTTTAAGAGTCGAGAAAAAACAAAAGATGACTCTAGTCTCCTTCGATTTTTAATGAGCCTGAAGTGACAAGTGCTCAGATGGACATTTTCCGTTAAGGAGTCTGAAAAGGAACGAAAGGGACTGCTCTGGAGATCTAGGTAGAGGGAGTACCAAACCAATCGTAAAACTGCAGAATAGTTTTTACAGTACGGCAGTCAATCTTCCCGAATGCTGTGTTCGGTGCATTACGATCAGTAGGGCGGCCGACACGGCTTCCTATGGATAAAAGGTTTGAAGCCTATAGGGGTCTCCCAATATATACTCGACGGTACGTTGGAGCACAAGTCCGTACTGGCACTTATCGTCTCACAGTGGAGGAATCACCCGACCATCAGTGAGGACAACAGTTACCAGGCTTTACGACGCCGGAATACGTCTCTAGCCTAGACCTCTATGTTGTGCGTTAAGTTCCAAAGCGTTGTTAGATTCATTCAATTTATTTTAAGTTGATCTTTCTTATGAAGTTTTCCTTTTGTGTTCACCACGAGATGTAGATGTAATTCCTAAATGCAATCTAAAGATGATAAGCAAATCTTTTATCTCTTTTCAACAATGAAAATCCTAGCTACAAAGGGAAAAGAAAGACACAATCTTTTCTCAAAGAGCAAAGAGCACACTGTAAATGCACTTTTCCTAAATCAAGCCATACAAACTATCAATATGAAAATGCACATATGCATGTATTTGTTTTCACTTTCTTAATATTGATGCCTAAAAAGAAAGTTGATGTACAAATCTGAATTTGCTTTCAAGTGAAAAACACAAACAAGCTTCTTCTCGAAATCAAAAGGTAGAGAAGATTACAACACTCTATGGTTTTGAAATAAACACTCGTTTCGGCACTAGAAAGTGACAAATTCAAACCAAAGGTAAAAGTAAAAGTATAATCAACTGTCAACAGCAAACAAACTTTCTCCTAAGATCAAAATCGACACTTGCGACAGATCTAAATCTAAGGACGACAGTATGACTATTCTACTCTCTCAATGGAAAACTATAAATGATGTAACAAACACACAAAGAACATCTACAGTATTTTTGTACAAAGGAGGCGGAATTAAGGCAAAGAAAAGGAGATTTCAGATAGGTACACACTAATTACAGGCTGCAAAAATCAGAGACAAAACTGAAAAATGAAGCAAAGAACCTCAGCTACATAGGGCAAGGCTGATCAGCGCACCTGTTTCACAGAGAAACTGAATTGCAGCGCAGGTAGCCCTCTCAGGAACTGCGTTGAAATGCAGAATCTCTTCACAGAGCATGCGCTGGGGCAGAAATGAGACTTCTATCCGGGTTCTGGGTCACGGTTTGCAGTTTAATCTATGGATTTTGGCCGAGTAAAAGCAATCAGTAATGCACAATCAGAGGGTGGATTTAAAGGAGGTCTAAGAGCTATCACAAAGGGTAATCAGATCATTTTTGAATCAGCTGTTCAAATCATAAACAAATCCAGTGAGTGGATTGAAGTAGCAGGTGTCTACTTTGCATTTGATAATGGCAAATGCAGTTCGATTGCCACTTCTGTGTTTATGAAAGAAACAACAAGAGAAACAAAAAAAAACTAACTAGACACGATCCCCAGCGGAGTCACCATTTTGTTGTTGGGAAAAGTGTCTACTCAGAATGCCCCTATCCCACTAAGGTGTGACAGTGCCTTAGCAACAAACAAGGAAAACTACTTTTGTATTCTTCTTTGTGAACTGTAAACGAAGAGGAATAGGATGAACCAACCTGTGTCTTTCGCTAGTCCTTTGATCCAATCTCTCTCCTCTTTGACAGCTTCCAGCTACCTGCTCCCTTACTTGCCCAGCTTCACCAAGTTCCTGCAAGATCACAGAAGAGGAAAACTACACAAAGACATAGATTTACATTCATAAATAGCTTAGGATCAGATTTAAGCTAAACATGCAAATATAACAAAACACCATTGATACACAAGCATGTAGGAGAAACTCAAATAGTTTTATTGATATAACAAGAAGGTCCAGGAGGAGTTACAACCGATGATTCCTGATCCAGTATCAACCCCCCAACAAAGGAATCCCCTCTTCACCTCCAACAAAGCATAAATCACCCAATGCACTGATCTCTATCTCAAAACCAACAACAATTCTGTGCAAAGTACAAAATTCCAGCCTCTGGATCTCTGGGATGAGGGATCCATATATAGATGTATGCAAAGAGGATGAATCAGCTGATGATTTGATTAGTGGCCTCTCTCTGTCAGTTCTTGCTTCCACTTGGAGACTGAGAGCCTCTTACTCATCCTTGGTCGAACTCAGTGAGGCAAGTGTCATTGGGGAAGATTCTGGAAGCTTCCATTGTCTGTCCACCTCGCGGAATGACACTGCCATTTGTCATTTCCCGCTCAGCGCACCCTGGTAGTGCATTTAGGTGCATTGCAATGCACCTAGCTAGTGTACTGGGGTGCTATGCAACGCAGCTAGCCAGTGGAGCAGCTGAAATGATCCTGATTTGACTGATTCTGAGCAGTTTCTGGTGGAGAACTTCTGGGAGAAGCTGTAATTGGTTGACCTTGTTCCTCTAGGGGTAGGAACAACACTTTTAGGGACTTAGGATCCCTTGGTTTATGGAAATTTCATGCTTAGAGCTGTAAGGCACAAAAATGTCTATAACATGCTAGTCTCACTAAGACTAGTAGCTATCTTAGAAACAAAAAAACAAAAAATACTTTCGTTTTCCTTTATGAGAAGAAGATAAGAAGGGAATAAAGGAGACCAACCTTTGTCTTGCGCTTGGTTCCTTGCTTGATTCCTCTCCCTTCTGATAGATCTTTTCCGCTCGCTTCCTCGTCTACCCAGCTTTAAAGAGCACCTGTGGAATCAAAGCAGCATAACACTATCCAAGAACAGAGATCTACTATCATAAACAATATAAGACCAGATATATATTGACCACACAAATACATATATCATCAATCATACAAGAATGTGGAGGAAAAATTGAATAGCTTTATTAATATCAAGAATAGCAAAGAGGATTACAACCAATTGTTCTAACCCAGCGTCATCCTCTTAGCAAGAAAGACCTTCTTCACCTCATGAAAAGCTTAGATCACCCAACACTATGATGTTACACCAAGAAACCAACAACACTTCCTTACAAGATACAAAATTCCAGCCTCCAACCCCCTGATCTCTGAGATGAGAGATCTATATATAGATATTTGCAGAGGTGTGAGTCAACTCTGCGTTTTTTATTAGTGTCTTCTCTCTGATAGTTCTTGATTCCACTTGGAGATCTCATTGATCTCTTACTCATCCTTGGGCGATTCTGAGAGGCAAGTGTCACAGGAGAAGTTTCTGGAAGATTCCATGATCATCCACCTCACAAATTGTCTCCGCTACTTGTCTATTCTGGTCCATCGCATCCTATAGAAGGAATTTTCAGTATGCATCGCACCTCCCGTGTGTAGTAGGTGCGATGCATCTCACCCTCAGCACTGAGCAATCATTATGGTCCAGTTTTGACCATTTATGAGTAGTTTTTCATGGAGAACTTCTGGGAGATGATGTAATCAGCTAACCTTGTTTCTTTAGAGTGTTAAGCAACACTTTTAGGGACTTAGGAGCCCTTGGTTTATGGACATATATGATTGGGGTTGCAGTGCCCAAAAATGTCTATAACAGTTGCCCCCTAAAGCATGAGGTCGTTAATCTTTTGATGTCGGGTGAAATGCTTTATCATGAGGATCCAAAGTTTTTTTCGAGCTGGAAGGCGAATTTTAATAAGATACAATACAATACATTATCTTCATAATATTTTCATGATCTAGCTGAGGCGGGCATTCCCATGCTCAGCTTTATAAATTCATTTTCATGTACATAGGACAGACAATCGTCTGTGTGCAGACTGATGATTCTGGTAGAGCCATCATCCCTTAGTTTGGATGATTATCTGTGTAGTAATGATGTACATTTGATGTCTTTATTTTCCTGAATATATCGCAGCCCGGATGGATGAAACTAGATCTGGGGTCTTCAAACTCGTCCAATCCTTACTCGGAGTACAAGTCGATCCATGTGAAAATGTTCTGGAGTTGAACATGGAAATACATCGCCTGATTACCAGCCAATGATGTAAGCTGTTAACAGGCGCGAGAGGAATCACCGATAATGATGATGACCCTCAAGGTACGACAGTACAATTCACATGGTGTGAAAAAGGGACTTGGCATCGAACACCACGCAAAATCGTTTCGTCGAAGGCCATTGATGTAAACCTGTCACTGGAAGTGAGAAACTTGCCATTGAGTCATGAAAACTTCAAAGTACTGAAAGGGTTGTTCCTAGATCGACTTCCTGGATAATGAGCTAATGTCGACAAGAAGCGATCCGTCGTAGGAGGGCCTTAATGAATCCCACATCTACGACACGGAACGGAGCAAATGATTTTAATGGAGGTGAAAATGATCTGATGATATAAGGTTCAGGGTGGCGGTCATGAAAGAATGGAGCGTGAATGTATTGTAGTGGATGAGACACAGGTGAATTCTCTGAGCGACTTCTCTTGAACATACCGGTGACACTGACATGATGGATTGGTAGCATTAACCCCAAATGTGGATGGTGTGATGGACCAATGGTGATATGACCAGTGAATGGAACAACCCAACCCGACTCGGATGCGGAGTGAAAGTGTCATGTTCAAGAGCGACTTGCTACCGATAAAGTTTCTTCAAGTTTTCTTCCCAATTTTTCCCTAGTCATTGCTGACCAGTACCTCTTTATTTTTGTCAAGCTTGAGGAGGATAACATATGCTTGTTCTATAATCTGCCCTTCGGGCAAACCCATCGCTATGTTTTAACGAGCCTAGTGATAGTGAAACTCGTTCTTGTCTGTACGGACAAGTTTGTTGCTATTCGATTTTAACGAGCCAAACAAAACAAGCGCTCGATCTTTTTGTGTAATAATCCCTCAGGTCCAAAAAGATTAAAATATAAAGGAGGGATAACACTTCTGGTCACTTTTAACGAGTTGGAGAGGCAAATTGCTCGACAATCTTTTCATATTTTACGAGTCAGATGAAAAGAGCTTAAAGGAGACTCGTTTTTTGAGGAACAAGTGATAAATTCAAGTAGCAGCTGATTCGAGGTACGGTTTGGAATTTTCCAATCACGGCAGTGTCACAAGGATGGCTAACAGGATCACTCTTCGCAGCTGTTCCTCAAAAGGGGTAAAAAATCAAATGGAGGTGAATAATTGGCCAATACAGAGTGGAGGTGATGATGAGAACACAACCAAGGCTTCAAAGGCTGATGATAATGCATTCATGATGGTTATTTACCGGAAATTGGTTCATTTTTTAATGAATGAGCTTAAACTCTATGGGAAACATTTTCTCATTACTTATGTTTAATTTTTAACGACCTTGAACTCCACATAAAAACTGCTCCAGGCGGGTTTATTTTTTAACGAGCTTGAACCCTGCGATAACACTGCTTGTGATAAGTTTGCATGCCCCCAACATAATAACGCAAACCGAGGTGCATGCCCCCCAAGCTTCATTGCATTCATTACGGTGGTTGGAATGAAGGTTTACCTTTGAGATCTTTGAAAGACTTGACTTGGATTTTACGAGATCGTAATCAAAGACTCGATTTGGAAAGGGAGTTGTTTCATTTTTTAATGAGGTTGACACAAGATAGGAATTGTCCTCAGAATCCACTGTATTTACAGTATTTGATAGAAAATCAAAAACTGAAGTATGATTAAGGTTGCTGGAATAATCTTCTTGGTAATCCGGAAGACGGGAATGATGGTGGTGATTTTCCCATGGTGCCTCTTCTATCATCATTGACTGAATGATTCCTTTGTCTGTAGAACAAACATGCGACCAAGGATCTGAAGAGGTACCATATTCCTTAGACCTATCTATCCAAACACTCGATGCGCATTGATTTGGGTTTGCCCCCCAGGCCAAGAAAATTGATTGCTACAATATTTCTAAAATGGCGATGATCCATGTTGTCAGAATGTTCAGGAATCTTCCGAATCGATTAGATATAGAAGATTTCATATTGCAGGTTTCCACTGTGGCCACTTCCGCCAGATTACTCAGAGGTGGTAGGGCAAAAGTACCCATTAAGGTAGGGTCTTTTAGGAGGCCTACTCTGATATTTTGAAGCGAATGATTGCTTCCATGGATCATTGGAATGCTTCCCATAACTTGTGAACTATTGGGGAGAAATGTTTGTTGGTCAACGATTGTAATTCCTCCTTGAAAGGGAAATGCAATCTTTCTGAAGTATGTCGACACAACTGTAGCCATAGCATAATTCCAGGGCCTTCCCAGTAGGATGTTGTAATTGAGGTTTCCATCGATAACCTCAACATCAATTTCTACTGTTTTGTCCCCTAGTTCAACTTGCAAGTTACTTAAAATCCCGTATGGAGTGTATGATCATCCATCAAATGATTTTAACGTCGTTGACGATCTCGAAAAGGGTGGTGAGCCTAAATTTTTCCAGCAACTCATCGACATAATACATGTAGATGCCCCCTCGTCAATAATTTTTCGATGAACAGTTTTGTTGAGGGCTTTCACCTGAATAAGGAAAGCTAGTTGAGCTGGTAACTGAGGGCGATATCCTTTATGATCTAAGGCCACAAGATTGGAATCCATTGGGTCAATCCCACCTATTGCTGATAATAAAGCTTGCTTTTGGGAGGGGCAATTTTGCAGTACCTCAAGTGTCGACATAGTGGACGGTGATTGGGCCAAGTCCCCTACTATATTATAATGCTGCGCTGCTCTAGAATGAGGATTAAATGTCGATTTGTGGACTACTCCCTTTGGCGGCTTTATCATTAGCTCAGGAATGATGGGTGGCACAACTTTGGTCAAAGTTGTTGTCGAACTACTAGGTTGATCATTAGCCTTGTTGTTTGACAGCTGTGGATTCCCGTAATCTTTATTCCTTATCGATATAAAAGCATCATTTTGGTGCTTCGAAATGGATAGCATAAGTACTTGCGATCGTGAAGCATTGTCACTAGCAACCATATTTGTTCTTGGATTCGGAAACGGATCAGTTAATACTGCCGAGGTTTTTGTATTCTTGAGGAATTTTCTAAGCTAAGCTTTATATGGACAATCTGATGTCCAATGATCCTCATCGCATATAAAGCATGGATGATTTGGTTTCCTATTTCCAGAAGGGTTTACAGAAGATTTTTCAGGAGACGACTCCTCCTGTTTCTTCTTCTTCCCTTTCTTTTTCTTCTTGCCCCCTGGTTGCTTCAGCTGTTTGCCCTTGTCGGTTGACACGACATTTACCTTCGAGGCGAGAAGTTCCTCATTTTCATTTTGATCTAAAATATTATAGGCTTTCTTAGATGTAGCCTTTGTCGATTTCGTGCTTGTCGTACCTATCACGCCATCGCCGACATGAGAGTCTTTGTTTGATTTAGGAGGAGGAGGAACAAAGAATTCTAGTTTAGGAGCATCAGGGATTTTATCGTAGAGCATGCCAGACTGAGTATATATTAAGTCTAGATATTGCGCACGAGCAATGACTTTCTCTTCAGTGACGAATCCTCCTTTTGCCACATCTTCCGTAATAGAAGGTAATAAAGACTTAATAAACCATTAAGCTAGCAGCTGATTAGGAACATATGTTTTTACCATTATGCGACGATGTTGCCACTCATGAATATGATCATATATGTGAGTGGTTGTTGTCTTCTTGAAATTGGTAAGAAGTTCTGTTCCCATTTCGTACCTTATGGGTAATTGAAAATGGGTTAAAAAGGTTGTGGCTAGGGTACTGAAGTTATCGAATGAAGATCTAGGCAATTCAATATACCATTTTGCTGCCGGACCAGTTAACGTTCGCTGAAAAAGGCAAAGCCTAATCGAATCATCGTTTGGAGTGTTAGATGAACACCACAGATGAAAGGTCATCACATGATTCGATGGGTCTTCACCCGGATTTCCATTAGATTTAGGAATATCTAATGGAAGTTTATGCGGAATCACCGGTGACCAAAGGGCATAAGCAATTGGATCATTCGTCAGCCGGTTTAAATCTAGTAATTCTAGAGTTGCTACAAAGGGTAACTGTTGATTCAGGTTAGGCGAAGCATACCCAGGATAAGATGGAATCGCCTAAGCAGTGGGTCTTTGCATACTAGCATAATGTATTTGATGTTGGTAACTTTGATAAGGTTGATGGGCATAACCATTATAGTATAGTTGTTGATAACTGCTTTGGAAATGCGGTTGCCCATTACTTACAAAGACTTGTTGCTCAGGTCCTTGATATGATTGCTGGAATTGCGGTTGTTGAGATTGAACCGGCCATGGTTGTTGGACCATTTGCTGTTGTTCAATACTTGATGATTGACCAAGATGAGGAGTCATAGTACTTGTTTGAGCCTAAGTCACTCCAGATACGGAGGCACTAACCTAAGGTTGTGATTGAACTACTGAGACGAGAGGTTGTTATATCGCAACCTGAGAAACTTGGGGTTGACATACAACAGGTAGCACTTGTACTTGCGATGCAGTCACCATAGCAAGTATAGTGGGAATATTCGACACAGGGTGGACTGGTTGCATTGAATATAAAACCCTTAGTTGCTGAGGTAGTATTGGTACCCAACTACCGGATGTAATTCCAGTTTGACCTGAACTTTGTTGTAAACTCCCATATGGTTGTTCTCTGGGAGGCAACAATGAAAAGGCATACTACCCCTCATATGGTGGCAATCTAGTACTTAAAGGGTAGATTTGCCTTTGAAGAAACATTGGATCAATTTGTTGAGTTTCAACATAAGAAATAGCAGATGATAATCCAGATGAAGAAATAGGAACTGACCAAGTCGTCGAAACAGTCACTAATTGGACTCCGGCTTGTTGTTGATAACTTGCCGGGACAGATGGTACACCAGCGAACATTGTTGGAGTAGCAGCAGGAGGTTCTATTGCTGCTGCGTTAGATGACACAGTCCTGGATGTCGACGGTTGTTCAGACATATCTAGTCTATCCAAAAGATTTCCTAGCGATTCTACAATAACTTGCAATGAAGGGAGACTAACTTCTAAGACCAACGAGGGAACAGTAACGTTATTTCGATTAAAATAAATTTTAGACACTTTGAAAGAACTTGTTTTTTCAATTTTAAAGGGTCGAGAAAAAACAAAAGATGACTCTAGTCTCCTTCGATTTTTAATGAGCTTGAAGTGACAAGTGCTCAGATGGACCTTTTCCTTTAAGGAGTCTGAAAAGGAACGAAAGAGACTACTTTGGAAATCTAGACAAAGGGATTACCAAACCAATCGCAAAACTGCAGAATACTTTTTACTGTACAACAGTCAATCTTTCTGAATGCTTTGTTCAGTGCATTATGATCGATAGGGCGGCAGACACGACTTCCTATGGATAAAGGATATAGCCTATTGTGGTCTCCCAATATATACTCGACGGTACGTGGGAGCACAAGTCCGTACTGGCACTTGTTGTCTCAAAGTGGAGGAATCACCCAACCAACGATGAAAACAACTGTTACCAAGCTTTACGATGCCGGAATACGTCTCTAGCCTAGACTTCTAAATGTTGTGCGTTAGGTTCCAAAGCATTTTTAGACTCATTAAATTTATTTTACAGTTGATCTTGTTTAAGAAATTTGCCTTTCAGGTTCACCGCGTGATGTAGATATACAATTCCTAAAATCCAATCTAAGATGATAAACAATCGTTTAATCTTCCTTTTACAATGAAAATCCTAGCTACTAAAGAAAGAGAGATGATATTCTTTCAACATAGAGCAGAGAGCACACACTATATGCATTGTCCTAAATAAACCAAAAAACAGTCTAAATGCAAATGCACATGCATTTATTTTTTTTCAGCCTTCTTAATGTGTGAATGATAAAAAGAAAGCTAAGCACAAATCTGAATTATTTTTCAAAGCGACATTACTAACAAGCTTCTTGTCAAGACAAAATGAAGACAATGACGACACTTTGCGATTTGGAATTGAAAAATTGCTTTCGACACTTGAAAAACTACTAATTCAAATCAAATACAAGAGTAACAGTGTAATCGACTATCAAGAATAATCAAATTCTCTTTTATGACTGAAAACGACACTTGTGACACTTCCAAATCAAGAAACGACAGTTCAATTACGCTACTTCTTTGTAAAAGAGAACTGAAAATGGCTCAGAATACATAAAAACATTTACAGTTCTTTGCACAATGGATGCGTAATAATGGCAAGGAAGGGGGTTTCCAACATAGGTATACTGACTACAGATAGCAAAACTCCTGAATAGAGCTGAAAAGAGTAAAGAAAAACCAAAGTCTGGAGGCAAAATTAGCCTTTTCTCATCAGCACACCTGTTACACAGGGATTCCAGTATGCATCACATCTACAACACACGGGAAGTGCAATGCATACTGATATCCATGAAGAGAGGGTGCGATGGTACAGTGCGAGACTTTTGATCCAGTTCTTGATCACAGTTTGCAGCACAGTTCTGGGATTTAGGCCGAGCAAGTGATAATCAGTAAATAAATCACAGGGGTAGATCTAAGGAGGTTACTAGAGCCACCAAAAGGGAAATTAGAGCGCTTGTAAATCAATTGTTCAGTTCATAAACAAAACCCGGAGATAGACTGAAGCAGCATTGATCTACTTTGCACTTGCATAGAAAATGCAGTTCGAAGGCTAGCTGGCTTGACTTCAGGCTCCGTCTGTAAGTTTATAAAGCAAACAAATATAGACAAACAAACGATCTATTCGCTTCCCAGCAGAGTCACCATTTCGTTATCGGGAAAACTAGTGTCCATGCAGCGCTGCTAGTCCCACTAAGACTGGTAGCTATCTTAGAAACAAACAAACTAAAACTGCTTTCGTTTTCCTTTATGAGAAGTAGATAAAAGGGGAATAAAGGAGACCAACCTCTATCTTGCGCTTGGTTCCTTGCTTGATTCCTCTCCCTTCTGATAGATCTTTGCCACTCACTTCCTCATCTACCCAGCTTCAAAGAGCACCTATGGAATCAAAGCAGCATAACACTATCCAAGAACAGAGATCTACTATCATCAGCAATATAGGACCAGATATATATTGAACACACAAATGCATATATCATCAATCATACAAGAATGTGGAGGAAAACTTGAATAACTTTATTAATATCGAGAATAGAAAAGAGGATTACAACCAATTGTTCTAACCCAACGTCATCCTCTTAGCAAGAAAGCCCTTCTTCACCTCATGAAAAGCTTAGATCACCCAACACTATGATGTTACACCAAGAAACCAGCAGCACTTCCTTACAAGATACAAAATTCCAGCCTCCAACCCCCTGATCTCTGGGATGAGAGATCTATATATAGATATTTGCAGAGGTGTGAGTTAGCTCTGGATTTTTGATTAGTGTCTTCTCTCTGAGAGTTCTTGATTCCACTTGGAGATCTCATTGATCTCTTACTCATCCTTGGGCGATTCTGAGAGGCAAGTGTCACAGGAGAAGTTTCTGGAAGATTCCATGATCATCCACCTCGCAAACTATCTCCGCCACTTGTCTATTCTCGTCCATCGCACCCTATAGAAGAAATTTTCAGTATGCATCGCACCTCCCGTGTGTAGTAGGTGCGATGCATCTCACCCTCAGCACTGAGCAATCAGTATGGTCCAGTTTTGACCATTTCTGAGTAGTTTTCATGGAGAACTTCTAGGAGATGATGTAATAAGTTGACCTTGTTTCTTTAGAGTGTTAAGCAACACTTTTAGGGACTTAGGAGCACTTGGTTTATGGACATATATGATTGGGGTTGCAGTGCCCAAAAATGTCTATAACAACAGGTGAAACCCTGCCACAACTTTGGGGGTGCGCTTTCGGACTACACTTTCCCTTGTTTGTTTCAATGCTGCGGGTTTACTATTCACTGCAACCTGTCATTATTCCACTCCGGTGTTTGACACCATGTCATGAGGTATGCGAATGGATTTTTCACGTTATTACAAATTTCTTATTACAAATATTATTTTCTAAAATCAATTTAAAGATAAAAATAAATAATATTAAAAATTGTTGAGTTATATATTTAAAAAATGTTAATATTGAAAAAAAAAAAAAAATGCAAACTGTAAAGCATAAAAACGTATATACTTTATTCTAGTCCAAAAGTTTGATGTGATTTATTCGAATGAGTTTTTCTCTAATAATAATTTTATTATAAATTTCAAAGGAGTTAAATCTAATGGTAGAAAGTGAGGGATATTTTTATAGATAGATAGGCCTCAATTTGCATAAGTATATGAAAGCACATCCTATGTCCTTCAATTTAAAGCCTTTCTAGGATACCTAAACACAACAATGCACCTAGGGATTATGATGGTAGCACTTAAAATCGAGGCAACTAGGCATTATGGTGGTAACCAAGGATTATGCCAGTAACACTTAAAATTGACCTTATATAATAGTGTTAAACTAGCCTAGTTACTAAATCCTCTAAAAATAAATAAAATAGAACAAAATAAATTATTATAAAATTTTTAGATATAAATTATATCTTGTAAAATTAAATATAAATAAAATTTAAAATAAAAATATCATGATAAACCCTATGGGGCAAAGAATATAGGGCGATGGGGTATAGTGTTAAGTTTTTTTTTTTTGTAGGTAACCACCCATAGGGGATTTGAACCAATGACCTATTGCAAGGAGTGCCTTAACAGTGCACCCATTCACCATCAATCTAAAGCCCCATGGGTAGAGTATATTGTTAAATTACTTGATGATGCTTAAATATATATAAAGGACATAAAGTTAACTTCAATTAGTCAAAATAACTAATAAAATAATAATTTATTTAAACGTTTCAAAGTCAACTTCAATTATTCAAAAACTAATAAAATGAATAAATATAAATATTTATAAATATAGGTACTTATAAAAATGAACATATGAATATAAAATAGAAATATATTATTAGAAACAATTTCTTAAAAGGGACGACAATAAGGTAACGAATAGACTTGTAAATAAGGTTGAATTCTTGTGAACATATATACCTAAAATGGAAGTAAAATAGTATTAAATTAAATATTATATAAAAACTTGAAAGAAACAAATAATTTGAATTAAATAAATAAAAATAATCAATGACACGTAAAATATTTATTTAGAAAAATAAATAATATTTTACATATTTTAATATAAGTTTCTTATTATAAATACTATTTTCTAAAATTAATTTAAAGATAGAAAAAAAAAAGATAATTTAAGTTATTGATTTATATATTTAGAATGTGTTAATATTGAAAAAAAATGTGTAAAGCAAAAAAACATACATATTTTATTTATTGATATGTATTTTTTCATATACAATTCTTTATACCAAATGTAACACCTTATACTTGATGAACATTTATTTGGTTACTAAGTTTTACTTATTGCTTTAACTTTTACTTTGTTTGATATAGACTCTTAAAGAATTAAGGCTGAGAAGCTAGAACATATTTTTTACTTGATTAATGAATAATTAAGAGTTAAAATACTTTGTCAAGAACTGAAAGAAACAATTATTAACCTCCTTAGACAGTTAAAAACAATTTCACATTTGTTTCCACAAAAGGAAAAAGAGGGAAAATCTTGGGGGGTTGGAAGGAGGAGGAGCAGAGTAAAAGGGAGCAAGAATCATGTTGCCCAGATTTCCTTGAGCTGGATGAGATAAACCAGTGGGAAACTGTTGAGTACAGTTGGAATGGTATGTGACTTGAGGCTGGACTGTGGGTCTTGATGCCCAAGATACTTGACTGCAACAAACTTATTTTACTGTCAGGAGAAGGAAGAGCTCGGAGGGAGAATCTAGACGTAATTGCCAGATCCGTGGCTAGGTGGTGAGACCTTCCTAAAAAGGGAAAGAACTTATGTAGTTACAAGCAGAGAACAGATAAGTAAACAAATCCTGTGTTTAGTAAATTCTAACTAAAGAGACTTCCTAAATAATGGATAGATAACTTCAGGAACTGTTTTCTAGATGAATAGTGTCATATCATGTATCGTAAATTGTTAATAATGAAATGTCTACATATTTATCACTTTCGTGAAAATGGAATAAGCTAATTCATGATAGAAGTATATCAATTGTGTAGAAGAATTAGGAAAATACTCCACAATACAGTAGAACATATGCTCTTTCTGTAAAAACATTTCTAAACTAAAATATTGTACACATTTGAGATATACATTATACACATTATGTTAACCAAGAATATCATTCATACTGGAACAAAAAGGTGTTATTATATCATGCAGGAATTTTGTAAAGGCTTTACTCCGCTTGATTCATGTAAGTACTTGTGTATGTAAGAAGTACAATCTCTTACTTCTAAACACAAATAAAGAGACAACCATTTCATATGTACAATAGTCAAGAGACTAAATCATTTCATATGTATAATAGTCAAGAAACTAAACCCTTAACCTTACAAAAATAATAGATAATAATTGCAAGGTCTCTTCATAACTCTCAGTTGATTCCAAAAGGAATATCATGAGTCACTCCATCCTATGCATTTGTCTTTTAAGTTTCAAAACAATAAAATCGTAAAAAAGTTGACAGAGTATAACAAACAGAGGATATCCAGCTTTGATTCTGGAATCTAATCAAATCAAAAGAGTTTAGATTATAAATGTTTTATATATACACAATTTTAGATCTTTAGAATGAAAATAACAAAACAGGGATCAAACCCTTAGCAAAGCGCGTATCACACCGGTTCTTGGAACCTTTCCATGACCAAACACAAAACCCTTGCCCATTTAAAATAAAAAGATCAAATCTAATGTCGGCCTGAGCCTTGGCTTAAGGGCATTTCCTCTAACAAGAGAAACAAAACAATAAATCTGTGACAAGGCGAATATATTCATAGCCACTTGAACTTTGAAAATAAATAAGAGCTTGACAGTCCGCCAGGAGGTTTGATAGTGAGACCAACTTGTGACAAAAGGATGGAAACTAGAGTAAGGGAGACCCAATCGAACACAGAAACCATATGGGAGGACATTTTCCTATACCTTACCTGTAGATGCAAAACACGAGAGTTAAATACAAAAGCAAGAAAATGATTAAACGATTATCATGCATAATACATTCAAGGGTTTCAACATTACCTGAGACGTGTAACTTCAGATTGTATAAGTCTGTCGGTATCTGAAACCCATGCAATAGTTATTAGTAGCTCATAGCAGGTATAATAGAACAAAAAACAATCTTGTAGCTGGCCTTAGATATTACCTGCACGAAACCACAAACATCCAACCTCGTCCTCCTTGGGGCATGCAGACTAGTAAGAGTTTGAATACCTTGTATAGTGAACCAGATGAGAAGAAGAATATAGCTTGCAACTCAAAGAAAAGATAGCTAGAAGGGGAATACCTATTAAGAATTAGAGATATCCTATGTTTACCTCGGTTAACACCATACTCCATTGTAACGAGGAGGGCAAGATAACACCACTCCACTGCGAAAAACCTTAGCTATTTTGCAGAGCCGAGGTTCAAGACCATGCTTAGTGCCAAATTAAATCCTTAGGCAATGAAAAATCCAAAAAATGAACACTACGCTAAAACCTGAGTGATGGGAACCGTTGGATCGACGTGCCCAAATCCTAAGGTGTGGATTTCACCAAATGTTTCTAGATCCCATACCCTTCAGCTGTTGGGTCCATTCCATTGAATGCAAGAACAACAAGTGTTAGAGGTACATCGAAGTCCTCCACCTCCATTAAAGAGACATAACATTGAAAAAGCATGTAAAGTGGGTATTGACCTGAGGTTTATACGTTTTCAGATGTGGAGGAGTGAATCATTAAAAGCCCATAGAATATTCGCATGTTTATATTTATTACATATGATCATTTATAAAGGTAAGCTTAGTTTGTTAAATCTTTTTTTATGTATGTAGTATAGGTGTTAAAAATGGTATCAGAGCTCAGGTTCGCACACTGAGACTTTTGGGATATATATATATATATATATATATATAAAATAAGCAACTCAGTAATTATGAATGTGAATAGAGAGAGAGAGAGAGATCAACACCGAAAGAGAAGAAATTTAGAGGAGTCTGAGACCATTGAACCAGTCAGAAGCAACTTACGTAGAGGACAACTCGGACATATGGATACAACTAGGAGAAGAATATCGACAAGCCAATGCTACCCTACTCGAATCAATTCAAAATTTAGATGCTAAGATGACAAACATGAGGACGATAATGAATGATTGCAGAAGGAAAAGGGGATAGTCCTTAAAAGCCTATCCGACTGACATAATCAATGGATACCAGATCCCAGTGTAAAGGATAGGGAGAAAAACCCAACGGTCCATCATGGAGAAGATAATGCAGAGTCAGAAGAAGGACATGGGGAAGATGAAGAGGGACATTCAGATAATGTTTCCGACTAGAGAAAGACAAAAAGACAAAAGGTGGAATTACAAGGTGAGTTCAAAAAGATAAAACTGTCACTCTTTGAAGGAGAATTTGAAGAAGCAACTGAAGCATAACTAATTGACATGAGAAAGTACTTCTAGATTTATGACTACACTGATAAAATTAAAGGACAACTGGCAGTTTATCAACTAAGGGGTAAGGCTACCATTTGGAGGGAAGAAATCAAAACTGTGAGAAAAATTGATGAGGAACAAGTTATGTGGAAATAGTTTCAGAAGAATTTCAAGGATAAATAACTGAGCATTATTATGATGAAAATGAAAAGGAGTTCCATGATTTAAGGTTGGGAACCTTGACGATGGATGAATATGTGAAACGATTTACTTCCCTATTAGGATATGTACCATATATATAGGAAGAAAATGCCAACATTCAATGATTTATTAGTAGTGTACCCAACTTTATGAAGGAAAAGCTTGAATTTGACTTCCCAAGAACAATGGATGATGCAGTGCGAAAAATCCATATCTATTATCAACAAATGAAACAGAATAATGAGGGGTCCAAAGGAGCATTGGACAGGAGGGGGAGAAATTTACTCCCAAGCAGACAGACAAACTAATGGAAGGAATATACAACAAAGACCCTTCAGTAAATTTCCAACAAGGAAGTAGTCAATGGTTCCACCCTACACTGAGAATAGACAGTCGGAGGGAGTTAATAAACCTACTAATGATCAGCAACCAAAAAAACCTCTGCAATGTTGGGGATGTGGAGAATCCCATTACTACAAAAATTTCCCACACAGGGCGGGAACAAAACAACTTTCAAAAAATGCAAGAAGCTTCCACAGTTGGGGAAGTAGCAAGGAGTATGCCCAAAACTAATGTTTCTTTGGACGATCATCAAGCAGAGTACTAGCCCACAATGATTGAGTGTGAAAGTATGATTGCTAATCAACCTATCTCTGTTTTGTTTGATCCAAGTGCTAGCATAAGATATATTAGTCCTAAAGTGGTAGAGAAGTGTCAGTTGCAAACCAGTAAGCTTAAAAAACCTTGGTTAGTTCAATTAGCGACGGGGGAAAAAAGAAGGGTAACTGTAAAAACAGAACATTGTCCTGTAACAATTTGAGGACAACCAATCTATGTCAACCTTAATGTACTCCCTTTGGGTTCATACGATGTACTAATAGGGATGGATTGGTTGGAAGGACGTTGGTCCCTAGTTGATTGTAAGGAGAAATCTGTAATTTATCTCACTGAGTCAGGGAAGAGAAAGGAAATACAAGGAATCAAGAAAAATATTAAGTTACATCCCATTACTACTAACCAGCTGGGAAAATGCATTAGGAAGGGTTGTTAGATTTATGTTGTCCAAGTAGGATATACAAATTCCAAGAGTAAACGGAGTTCCTCGGAAAATATTCCCGTGATTTAGGATTTTACTGGTGTGTTTCACGAATCCATTCCTCGATTTCCACCTAAGCATGATATTTATTTCACAATTGAGTTGTACCCTGGTGCAACTCCTATTTCTAGAGCTCCTTACCGCATGAGCATCCCTGAGTTATCAGAACTCAAAATGCAGCTTTAGGAACTTCTAGATAAATGTTACATTCACCCTAGCGTATCCCCTTGGGGAGCCCCTGTACTGTTTGTACGAATGAAGGATGAAACCTTGAGGCTATGCATTGATTATCGTTAGCTGAATAAACCAACTATAAAAAACAAATACCCTTTACCACATATTCATGATTTATTTGATCAAGTGTAGGAAGCTAGTGTGTTCTCAAAAATTGATCTAAGGCCTGGCTACCACTAGATAAGGATAAAGTAAGAAGATATTTGTAGAACTGTATTTTGAACCTGTTTTGCCCACTATGAGTTCGTGATATTGCCATTTGGCCTTACAAATGCCCCAGCTATTTTTATGAGTCTCATGCATGGTATTTTTCAGCCATATTTAGATAAGTTTGTACTGATTTTTATTGACGACATACTAATTTATTCTAAGAATTAGGAGGAGCATGAAACGAATTTGAGGATAGTGTTGCAGATTCTTTGGGACAATCAGTTATACGCTAAGTATAGGAAGTGAAAATTTTTCAAAATCCAATTATAGTTTTTAGGTCATGTTATATCAAGAGAGGGAATAGCGGTGGATCTAGAAAATATTAAAACTATTATGGAATGGACCACCCCAAAGAATGTTGTTGATATTAGATCATTTGTGGGCTTAGCCAGTTACTACTGTTGGTTCATCAAAGGATGTTTGAAAATAGATTTTCCTATGACCTCATTACAAAAAAAGGGATGCACTTTCCGTTGGACAACTGAATGTTAGCAAAGTTTTGAGTAATTAAAACAATTACTTACTACTGCACTGGTACTAAAAGTAGAAGACCTAAAAAAATCTTTCGTGGTTTGCACAGATGCAAGTAAGGAAGGTGTCGGCAGGGTATTAACGCAGGAAGGGAATGTTATAGCCTATGAATCACACAAATTGAAAGAGTATGAGAAGTGATATTCTGCATATGATCTTGAATTGACAACAGTGGTACATGTGCTTAAAATGTGGTGACACTACCTACTGGGAAAGAAATTTCTGTTATTAATAGATCATAACAGCCTTACAAATTTCTTTAACCAATCCAGCTTAAATTCTCAACAGGCAATATGGAAAGCATTTTTGAGCAAATTCAATTTTGAAATGAAGCACCTTAAGGGGAAGTAAAATCGAGTATCTGAGACATTAAGCATAAAATTACATTGCATCTATGAAGTACAATTTAATCAGGTACGATCTAACCATCTTGATATCATTAAGGAAGCATCTCTCAATGACCCAAAAACATGCCTTCCTTTGGAAGCAAGCATTGAAACCTCAGGAGAAGGGGGAACAAACTGATTATGATATAAATCTAGACAAAATGTTAACCTTTAGGAACCAAATATATGTTCCTAATCAGAATTCTATCAGACAATTGATATTGGATGAATTTCATAGGAAACCTTATGTTGCTCACCCAGGGTACCAGAAACTATTTTTTGGCATAAAAAAAGGTTATTTCTAGCTGGGTTTAAGGAAATATGTCACTGAGTACCTATCCAAATGTTTGGAGTGCCAACTAGTGAAGGCTAAGCATTACCACCCCACTGGCCTATTGCAAATGTTGCCCATTACTGAGTGGAAATGGGAGACAATCACTCTAGATTTCATCGTTGGTTTACCTCACACTAAGAAGTAGCATGACTCAATTATGGTGGTGGTGGACAAGCTAAGAAAAACCACTCATTTCATTCCCATAAAATCCACTTACAAAACTATGGAAATCACAGACATATTTATGAGGGAAATCTTCTGACTGCACCAGATACCGTGGGTGGTAATTTCTGACAGAGATGTAAAATTTACATCTAGATTTTGGAAAACCCTCTTCTCTATGTTAGACACCTAGATTCAATTTAACATTGCTTACTGTCCACATATGTATGGATAAACTGAATGAGTAAATAAAATGTTGGAGGATATGTTAAGAACTTGTGTGATGCAACAACATCATAAATGGGAAGACTACCTCCACCTAGTGGAGTTTGCTTATAATAACGGATACCATGAATCACTGGGCATGAGCCCTTTTGAGGCATTGTATGGAAGAAAGTGCAAGGTGCCCACATATTGGAATAGTCCTATCAACATACTAACATTGGGTCCTGACATGTTAGCCGAAATGGAGGAGATGGTTAAAAATGTCTGTTAGAATTTAAAAGTTGCCCATGATAGACAAAAGGTTTATGTAGATAAGAAAAAATCATATAAGGAATTGCCACTGGGGGATCATGTGTACCTTATATTAAAACCCTAAAAAAGTACTTTACAGTGGAAGGGTTTTGCTAAGCTAGCACCCTGATACTATGGATTGTTTCAATTCTTGGAACGGATTGGACCACTAGCATATAAACTAGTATTAACGGGCAAAATCCGGGTCCATAATTTTTTCCATGTCTCCTTTTTAAAAAATATGTGTACAATTCTCAACATATAATTAACTGGGAAAATATACAGGTAATAAACGAATAGAATAAATAATATATAATTTGTTGTTTTGAAAGGTTTCTGACAACAGAATGTAAAATGTGTAGGTCGAACCGAAAGGAGAGTTTCTGGCAGAACCTCTTTGTATTCTCGATCAGAGAGAAACCATCTTGCAGAAATGAGCCATCACCAAGGTTAAAGTGCAGTGGAAGAACTTTGGCCTGGAAGAGGCTACCTGGGAAGAAGAGGAAATTATGCGGAAAAATTATTCGACACTATTTTCTTAGTAAAAGAGAACACTAGGGACATTGTTCCTCACAAGGGGGGGAAGATGTAACACCCTATATTGCATGAACATTTACTTTGGTTACCATGTTTTACTTATTACTTTAACTTTTACTTTGTTTAACATAGAATGTTATAGAATTAAGGATGAGAAGCCATAACGTATTTTTTTAGTTGAGTAATGAATAATTAAGAGTTAAAATATTTTGTCAAGAACTAAAAGAAACAATTATTAACCTCTTGATATACTTAAAACTAGTTTCTCATCTGTTTCCTCAAAAGGAAAAATAGGGAAAATCCTGGGGGTTGGAAGAAGGAGGAGAAGAGTAAAAGGGGGAAACAATCATGCTTCCCAGATTTCGTTGAGATGGATGAGATAAACCAGTGGGAAACTATTGAGTACGGTTGGAATGGTATGTGACTTGAGGCTAGATTGTGGGTCATGATGCCCAAGATACCTGACTGCAATAGACTTATTTTACTGTGAGGAGAAGGAAGAGGTCGAAGGGAGAATCTGGACGTAATTTCCAGATACGTGGCTGGGTGGTGGGACATTCCTAAAAAGGGAAAGAACTTACATAGTTACAAGTAGAGAACAGATAAGTAAACATATCTCATGTTTAGTAAATGCTAACTAAAGAGGATTCCTTAATAATGGATGGTTGACTTCATGAACTGTTTTCTAGATGTATAGTTTCGTATGATGTATCATAAATTATTAATAATGAAATGTCTATACATTTATCACTTCCATGAAAATGGAATAAACTAATTCATGATAGTAGTATATCAGCTGTGTAGAAGAATTAGGAAAATACTCTAGGGCACAGTAGAACGAATCGTCACTTCTCTAAAAACATTTCTAAACTAAAATATTGTACACATTTTAGATACACATTATGCAAATTATGTTAACCAAGAATAACATTCATACTAGAACAGAAAGGCATTATTATATTCGTGCAGGAATTTTGTAAAGGCTTTACGCCACTTGAATCACGTAATTACCTACATATATCAGTAGTATAACCTCTTACTATTAAATGCAAGGGTTTTAACATTACCTGAGATGGAGTAACTCCGAATTGTAGAAATATGCCAGTATCTGAAACCCTTGCGATAGTTATTAGTAGCTTGTAGCAGGTGTAATAGAACATAAAAAAATCATGTAGCTGGCCCTGGATATTACCCCCACAAAACCGCAGACATCCAACCTTGTCCTCCTTGGGCATGCAGACCAGCAAGAGTTTGAATACCCTGCATAGTGAATCAGATGAGCAGAGGGATATAGCTTACAAATCGAAACAAAGACTGTTAGAAGGGGAACAACTATTAAGAATTAGAGATAAGTTATGTTTACCTAGGTTAACGCAATACTCCATTGGAACGAGGAAGGCGAGCTAAAACTGCTTCGCTACAACAAACCTTAGCTAGGTTGGAGAGTCGAGGTTCAATACCATGCTTAGCGCTAAATTAAAACCTTAGGAAACAAAAAACCAGAAAATGGACACGATGGTAAACCCTGAGTGACGGGAACTGATGGATCGTTGTGCCCAAATCCTAAGGTGTAGATTTCGCCAATGTTTCTAGATTCCAAACCCTTCTGCTGTCAGGTCCATTCCATTGAATGCAAGAACAACAAGTGTCAAAGGTAAATTTAATTCCTCCACGTCCATTTAAGAGACATAACATCGAAAGACCATGCCAAGTGGGTATTAACTTGAGGTTTATATATTTGTGGATGTGGAGGACTGAATCATTAAAATCCCGTAGAATATTCACAATGTTACACCAAAGCATAATGTTGTTCACAAAGTGGGACAATGCACCTAGGGATTATGGTGTTACCCAAAAATAATGGTGGCAGGACTTAAAATCTACCCTATATAATAGTACTAATGAGACCTAATTACCCAGTCCTCTAAAAATAAATAAATTAAATTATTATAAAAATTTAGATATAAATTATATCTCATAAAATTCAATATAAATAATATTTAAAATAAAAATATATATTTTTTTCAAACAAAATAAAAAATTAAATATTTTTTTGAAAGTTGATTTATAGTCAATTTTATGAATATATTATATTTATATTTAATATATTTATAAATAAAATTTAGAATAAAAATACTATAAAAAGTTATGACTTGTGTCGCTAAGTAACTTTGTGATGTGAAAGTTATTGGTTCAAAATTTCGTGAACAAAAATCTAGTTATGTTAATGGATAGTGTGACCGAGGTTAACTGTTATTTCCAGATAATTTTAACCACTTAAATATCTCTAAATGACCATTTCTCAATTCATAGTTCGAGCATAAACTAAAACTCAAACGACATACATACATATACACTATAAAGAAAATTCATTAAAAAATAACCCAAAAAAATACCTATACTTTACTCAAAAATTGTATCCTCCCCATTTTACCATAAAATTGGTAAATATAAAATTTTTCTATAATATATTTAAATCGATTGCATTAGAAAAGTTTCATCATATATGTTTTCCAAATAAATATGGTAATAACATTTTTTTTACCTGGTATTAACTTCAATACACAAATATGTACATAAATATAAACATATTTATATTTGTGAAACAACAACAACAACAACAACAACAACAACAACAACAACAACAACAACAATTATTATTATTATATAAATACTTGCACTACGTGATTACTGAATGCCAAAACGAACCATAAATATTCAAAAAAAATATCTGTATGTCTTAGAAGAAAACTTATTTAATCCATTCATAACGAGAAATCAACATTAAATAATCAATCCAATTATCATTATTCTCACCCATAATATCTTAATAGGAAATTAAAATAGTATGAAACTATTACCACTTGAAGAATGACATCGATTTCATCCCAAAAAAGTTTCATATGTAAGAATAGTAAGAGTGTATAGATCAACTAGCCCATAATTTTTTAAAAATGGACACTCAATTTGGATGTAAAGATTGTCCACTTCGAATTTTTTCAAGATTAGTAAATTGATTATTGTCATTAATGTATTCATCACAACACGTATGAGAGAAAGAAATGGATTTGAAATATATTTGATGTATAATAAGTATAGTGAGGATATTAATTAAAGTTTATATTTGTATATTAATGTTATTATTAATATCAAATTTAATAACGGTAGTTGCAATGCAACATAGTCTCTGTTTTTTTCGCTAATTAAATGATTGAAGGTTGTAGAGAGTGTGGAGGAAACTCTTCATATTAAAGCTTTTTTCACAATGAAAACACTCCACACAATTAAAGCTCTTCGCACAATGAAAGATCTCCGCATAATGAAATGTCTCCACAAAATGTAGCTTTTCTACACAGCGAAAGATCTTTGCACAATGAAACATCTCTGCACAAAACTCTCTACATGATGAAAGCTCTTTGCACAATGCTATTCTTACAGTGAAAACTATATGCACAGTGAAAGCTCTTAGCACAATGCTTAATTAGCCAATGAGGCTAATTAATTGATTGAAGGTTTTGCAGAGTGTAGAGAAAACTTTTCACAATGAAAGATCTCCGGAAAGTGAAATTTCTATGCATAATGAAAGCTCTCTGCATAAAGCTCTTTTCATAGTGAAATATCTCCACACAATAAAATTTCTCTGCATAAAGCTCTCCACACAGTGAATAATCTCCACATAGTCAAATCTCTCCACACAATGGAAATATCAGACATGCTACTTGTTAAAATTGTGCAGAGTGTCAAGATTCATATGAAGTAGATAATAAGGAATGATAATCCCCAAAAATTATAATCTTCCTTGTGTGGATTGATACATTGTGTGGAGTGTAGAGATTCACATGAAGCAAATAATGAATGCTTATCCATGTTGAGTGAAATGAATGTCCATTTATTCATTTATTCAAGTTTCAAATTCAACTATGGGAGAAAAGGTGTGCAAAAAGTGCGGGAGAAAGGATTTGTAGTAAGTGCAGGGACAAGGACTATATCAAGCCAAGTTTTCTTCCTCTGCATTTTGCATAAAACAACGTAGGGGGCGCTAATTACTATTATTTTTTTGTGCAGAGAAAGGGCATGGGGGAGAAAGGGTGTATATGAAGTGCAAGAGTAGGGACTATATCGAGTCAAGATTTCTTTCTAATGCATTCAACATAAAGCTAATTTAACATTGTAAGGTAAATTTATGTAGCAAGAGGAGATATCATGTTTTAAGTTAAGATGATATTACAACTTATATTAATTTTCTTATATTATTATGCATAGGTGAGGAGCTAGTAACATTGATACATTGTGTGAAGTGCTTAGAAAGTGAAAAGATACAAGAACTGATAAGATTGGACCTCGCTTATGTAACCAAAAGGGGTGGGGGTGTTAGAGTAGGTACTATATTGAGTGGATCTTTCTTTCTCCGCATTTCACACAAGGCTAATTTGACATTGTAAGATAAATTTATTTAGTAAGAGAAAATACTAAGAGAATGTCGCATTTTAATTTAGACATATTATGACTTATATTAATGTGCCTATGCTAAGGTGCAGAATAAGTAACATTAATACATTGGGAAGAGTGATTAAAGGTGAAATACATCTTTAGTACATTTGTCTGTTTCATTTGATATATGCAAAGCAAATGGATATAACAGATCTAAAGGAGGCACATCATATTGTAAGCCTTGTTATTTCACTTGACAAGTCGATTTAGAATTTGGCACTCACTATAGATAAATGTTTTAGTAGTGCGTAGTGAATGATGTGCGGGTGAAATGGTATGTGCAGAGATGAGGGAGTAAGTAGAAGGAGGCGTAGATATAACATAGCTTCGAAATAGGTTTCTATAAGTGAAACTGGAGAACATTATTTCTATAAGTGAAAATATAGGGAATCAAAGAGCTAATGCCTATGTCATCGGTGCATTGATTGTGCAAGATTTGTTTTAGATTGTGAACTGTATTTTTTGTGCTTCTTCTATACAATATTACATATGAGACAGTACATTGAAAATATAGAAAAAAAGCATAGAGCTATATAATGCAATAAGAATCAAATGAAAATAAATCGAACATAAACACACCTATTAGGAAAGTTATCATTGTCTTAATTGAAACAATTTTTCATTGAAACAATTGTATACACTAAATACAGTTAGACAATTAGGGTTAGAAAGATATTTGGCAATAATTCCTATGGTTGTTGCTCGTTGCTAATTGGTTCAATACCACTAAAATGCTTTTCTCTTGTACTATTTTTTCTACATTTTCACTTGTTTAAAATATTTCAAATTAGCATCATGTACAAGTTAGCGACCTTTGATTGTGGAGAATGTGAAAGTGTGGAGGAAATACAATGACATATTTATTTGCACTTCCGTGTTCTACAAAATGAGATTTGTTGAATTCTAAAGACTTGTTGTTAGCATTGGATTCTTCAGAGTTTTATGCATGAGATCCGAAACAATTATAAAATGATCATTTTAATTTTAATCAATACCAAAGAATTAGATATAATGCAAATTCTAAAATTGTATGTTTGAAAACATATAGAAGACATTATCATAAAATCGATACATACCCAGATTCATTAACAAAACATGTATTCATATTCAATGAAAATCACCATAGCTATAATCCAAATACATAAGCGATCATATACAAAACATAGGCATAAAAAACAAACTTGCTGAATTGAATCAAAACTATAATACCAAGAATTATTTCGTTGTATGAAAAAAGGGACTATATCACGTAAATTTGTTTTCTTATTAGTACAATTATATGTTTTGGTTGATATATGTAAAGCAATTGAATATATCAGATTCAAAGGAGACGGGGAATGTTCTAGAGTGGAAAGATTTTTTATTTTTATTTTTTGCTAGAAACATAATTAATTAATTAATATGCATATGGATAATTAAACTAAGCTTTGGTAGTGTCGAATGTGGGAGTTCGAAGTAACTACAATGAACTCTTTCTATATTCCACTAAATGAAATTTATTTAGTTGTAAATACATGGTGTTAGCATTGTATTCTTTAGAGATGTATGCCTGAGATGGAAAACTATTATCAAATGTCTATTTTGGTTTTAATCAACAACACAACCTTTGATATAATACAAAGGATGAATGCATATGTTCGAAAACTTATAAAAAACATTATCACAAAATTGATATAGACTCAGATTAAGTAACAAAAAATATATATAGATTCAAATGCCAATCACCATAGCCATAATTTAGATATATATGAGATCATATTCAAAACATAGTCATAAAAAACAAAAGTTATGAATAAAGTCATAAGTATAGCAATGACAATTGAAAATCCTAATACAAAATCGTAAATGTAAATTTGTTTGTTCTCATGGGAACTAGGATTAGGCTCCTATGAAGCATAATACAAAAAACATAAAAGCAAATGCATCTGTTCCGATGGGAACTAAGATTGGGCTCCCATGAACTATAATATAAAAAAGGAATTTGCAATGAAAAAATATATTTTGTATACAATAATAATCTAAGGTGATTATAACATAATCGACAAAGTTGAATTATCTAATATTAGTAAACAAAAAATTGAATGTTGAAGGATTTGAGAACACATACAATATGTAAAACATGCACCATGACTTTGCTTCTATTAGATGTCTATCGGGTTCATGATTTCTTCAAAAAAAAAATCATTGTAACTTTAAGGAAATTTCTATCAGGGGCAATTGTAATCTCCATTTTAAAATTTTATGAATATATCCTTTTCAATTTTTCTAGCTTCTTTTTTCAATTGTGCAACCAAGACATAGTTCTGGTCGTTGATTCTAACAAAAATAACTAACCATCTTGTAACTTCTTCTATAGTAAAATCAATTATGTCATCAAACTCCATTTCCATTGTTTGCTTTAGCTCATCCAATTCATATTTTTGTGTGTCCCTTGAAATTAATTCAAAATTTCATATGATCTGTGGACCTTTTAGGGGTTGTACAATTGCTACCACTTCCATATGAGCATCACCTCTTCTATTTCTTAGGCTATCACATTCAAAAATTATTTCCTCTAGTGTATTAATTCGGTTAGCCTATCCAACTTCCACTTGCTTTATTTGATTAACAAATGGAAATAATTTATTATTTTTCTCTATATTAAAGAGTAATGCAAGCCTCTGAGTAAAATCAACTAAATCATTGTTAACAAATTTCCTATATAACTCAAGATTACTTTTAAGTAAATTCATAAATGTCTTAATTTCCTGTTGCAAATGCATTAAACTGAAAGTTGCTTGCCATGCACGATAAATAGTTTCTAATATTTGATAGATGCCATTGATGATATACGATTGGACTACATTAAGTAGATTAACAACTTTCATAGATCCGGGAAGTGTTGCATCAACGTAAATTGACAATGTCGGTCTCTGTATTGTGACTAGAGTCATTAACAGAGGACTTAGATTTAGAGTGTCTTCTAGTTCATTTTTTTTTTTCAATCACAAATTTTTTGTAATTTGTTCTTCAATAGACTATGCATGTGAATGACCAATGGATTGATGGAATACCATGATCCTCTTGACTCCAATGCCAGATAGATCAATATCCACTTGTTCTTGATCAATAACCTTTTTATTATGAAATTTTACCTTTTCAATTGACAAATTTTTGTTTCCCTTGTCATATTTTGCATTTTTCAATGTGACGAGATGCTCATCGAAAATAATGACCTCTTATGCAATTTGATCCATTATTTTATAGTTCTCTACTAAATAAAAGTAACCCAATCGGGTGGTAAACCACTATCATTTTCCACATCTATAGTTTTTCTAATGCCTTCTCTATTTGTAGGACTTTTAGATTCGGTTGTATGAACCATATGCACCTTGTTTGGGATGAATATCCAAAGAGACTCTTTGTCACCTCGATAACTTGATAACTAATAATGTACTAGGTTTTAGTGTAAGAAGATTTTCTCTTTCCTACAATGGAGGATGACATTGCACTAATACCGGTTGTCGAAGATGGAAATTTTTGTGTAGGATTTACACCTCTTTCCTTGTGTTTTTTCCCCTATTAATGTTGGTTTCTTGAGCAATTTTTTTAGTATCCATTTTTGGTATTTGATTTTTGGTTCTCTATAAGTCTTGTAAATGATCTGCTATGCAAACATATTTTGAATTAGACAAAGATTTAGACAAACTATTTGCTTACACATTATGAGATATGAAAATTACATTGGTTCTTTGTTCAGATGCAATTTAGGTTATAAGGGTAATTCATCAAAGACACGGCATCATAATAAATCTATTATTACTAAAAAAATTGACTAACTATAGAGTAGTTTAATTAAAATTTAGATTAGATTAGTTGATTATACAATCTTTTTTGTATCTCTAAGAAAGAAAATAGAGAATGGATTTTGGAACATTTTTTGTACTTCCTATGCTCAATACTAATGAAAATAGCTAATAGAAATCCCTAGACGATTGTGCAAAGAAAAAAATATCTTGGAGAGAAAGATGGGAAGGAACCTAAGAAATTGATAAAATGAATTGTTGAATCATGTTGATTCCACCTAGTTGTGATATCAAGAAGGTATTTTCTTCCCACAATTTTAAGCACTGCTTTTCTATAACATTCGTCAATCCACTACTGCAAATAACTTCACTTCATTTATTCTCCATTGGCAAATTTAGATACCACTGATACAAAAAGTACAAGTGAGAGTTCTCATCTATATAAGAAAATTCGTTTATTATATGAGTGGAAATAGATTGTTTCCTTTGTTTTCTACATATTTTTGTTCTCAATCCCATTTAAATTTGTAACAGCCTCCTCCCACATCTACCCAAGTAATGGGAAAAGTGGGCTAAACATGTGATGAGAAGATACTATGATATGACTCGACCTTGTATGTCACATTAAGGAAGTGGAACCAACAAAAACACAACATACATACCATCCACATCAACAACAGGACTCCTAGGGACCATCCCAACCTTTTTGGTAACCAACCCTTGGATCCCAGTGAGATTTTAGACGATTTAATCCCCACTCGTTCCCATGACATGGGAATGAAAATGTCCAAAATACTCTGGATGCTCCCAAAACATGGCATGTTAGCGTCCATAGACTATTTTTCACAGTGTTGTGCTAATAGCCCTAGAATTTGAGCCACTTTTTTAGGCCCAAAGCCTAGGTCACTGCCCAGAATTCAATGAAACCTTCAAAACAAAAAGATAACAAAGAAATGATGATAACAATTACTTAAACAAGCCTTTAACTGGACCTATACTAGCCATGAGAAGAATTTCATCAAACATATCACAAATATGTAATCTACAGTCTAAATGACAGATCTAAGCATAGAGGTCTCATACTCATTTGAGAATCACTAAGAAGCATTGCAGCCTCAACAAATTAGTTACAGTTTCGTCCATTAGGGCATAGGCACACTATTCATTCATTTACAAGTGAAAACATGATGAGAGCCACACATAGGTACGAGCATAATATATGCTCATAACCAACATAATAAAAACAGAAATACCAAGGAAAAAAGACCAGATAATCCACATATAAACCAATACAATACTCATAAAATAACGAGAAATAAACTCATATTAAGGATGGAAAGGCCAACCAATTGTGACTTCCATGCACCACCCAAATTGTAG
Organism: Pinus tabuliformis; assembly: GCA_031772625.1. Classification (NCBI taxonomy): domain Eukaryota; kingdom Viridiplantae; phylum Streptophyta; class Pinopsida; order Pinales; family Pinaceae; genus Pinus; species Pinus tabuliformis. The sequence continues at coordinate 862,761,338 of CM062812.1, forward strand.
ACATGACTGAGCCAAAACTCTCTTTAGTGAGTTATCCCCATGCCATATTCTAAGGAAGAATGTGGGATCTCATACAACACATCAATCCAAAACCATCTAGGGCTTCAAGAGGCCAACCACCTCAACCCATCAAACATTGATTCCACCTCACGGTCTCTGCCCAAGCCTTCCAAGGCTCCAGAGCATTTGTTCTAACCAACAATTCCAGGACTAGTAACTCAACCCAAAACTTATTTCGAGCTTCTAGAGCATTTTTACAACCAATGATTCCATGACTAGTAACTCAACCCACCAATGTCTTTCTGAGTGTTTTTCCAACCAAGGGTTCCAAGACTAGTGACTCCACCCAAGTTGTTACAGGGCTTCTAAAGTGTTTGTCCAACCAGGGTTTCAAGGAACTAGTAACTCTACCCAATGATCCAAACTTAAACAGGAACACTACAACTTACAAATATAATCATAAACACAGAGGTGTAGTAGAAAAACACTTCATTTCATTAATAGTAAAATACTGAACTATTCTTACAAACAGAATGGAAATAAGATAGCTCAGGCGATGGTAACTTATCTCCAAGAAGAGATGTGGTGGCTACATGCCTCTAAACTGAGTTACAATGAGGCTTAAGGGGCTTTTTATTATTGAAAAATAAGAGAAAACAATAAACAATGAAAACCCTAACTCGAGGAGATGTAACACCAAGAGTTTATGGGCCCCAATAGGGTTAGTTGGGCAACCAACTTCCGGGGGCCATAACTTAGTCATACGATCTCAGTTTGATGCATATGATACCTCGATGGAAAGATCTCTTTGAGGAATACAACTGCAGATGAAATCTCCATTGGAATTGCTGAAGGAATGCTTCCAAACAAACATCATTTAGGGTCTCAAAATGGATTGGGAAGTTCATGACCTGAAAAACTGCCAAAAATAATAAACTGTGCTACAATTAGGGAAATTGAAAACTGAAAGAAACAATGGTGAGGTTCCAAGTGGAATAGACGGGTGGCCAACAAAATCCCCCTAGATTGGTCCTCTTCCCTTAGGAATCAATCATCCCCATTGCATTGAGTTCCTCCATGATATGAGGTAACTTCTATTGAACTTGGTCCTTAGTGAGCCATTTTCCTTGGTGAATGAGTTGCCCTACTTTCACAACTCAATATAGTTGTATCCCCTATTGTTGAGTGTTCTTGATCTATGTTTCCATGATTTGATTAGTTGTGGTCTATTCCATATAGTTTGAGTTGATCTCTATTTGTGTGAGCTATTCTATAATGTCAGATATGTCCAACAATGGTGGAAAGTATGGCCGAAGGCAATCTACATTGAACACTGGTTGTAGACCAAGGAATGGTGGGATGTTGAGCTTGAACGCATTATCACCGACAACCTTCGTGATGGTGTATGGTCCATATCAGATCAAGCGAACCTTGCGGTGGGGTCGATTAAGGCACTCCTTCTGCAAATGTAACCAAACTTTGTTGCCCACCTAGAACTTGTGCGACAATCGACGCTGATCATGGAATTTATTGTACTTAGCATTAGCTATATCCAATGTATCATGGACTTGTTGGCAGATGTGTTGAATGTGCTCAATTAAGCTATTAGCCCTTTCAGCTTTGGACTACACATGAGCCGAATCTACCTAAGTGGATGCAAATGGTATGGCCACATCAATGGGGCATAATGGTTGAAATCCCATCCCTACCTAAAAGGGGTTTTGTCTTGTTGAGTTGTGGAGAGCTCTTTTGTAGTTGTGTTGGACATAGGGGGGACTTTCATCCCATGTGCAGAATGTGTACAATCATCCTGTTGACAACTTTTATTTGGTCATCAGTTTGGGGATGGTAAGCCATGGACTTAGTAAGTTTTGTATCCAATATCGACCAAAGACTTGACCAAAATACACTCAGGAATCTGTTATGTCGATCTGAGATAATGGACTGTGGGATCCCAAATTGTACCCACACTCACTCAAAGAAGAGCTTAGTAGTGGCCTCTATTGTGATACTCTTCTTGCATGCTTCCATGATGGCCTACTTAGAGAATCTGTCAATGACCACAAAAAAAAAATCATTGTCATGCTTAGAAGAATGAAGGCTCGACATATAATCCATGGAGATAGATTCCCAAGGTCAACTAGGAGTAGGTAGAGGTGTATACAGGTCTTGCTTGTTGATGGATAGTTTGGCAATGAAGCAGGCAGTGCAATATCTCATTTAGTTCCCAACATCTTGACAACGTTTCAGCCAATAAAAATACTTCTACAATACTTCCACTATTTTAACTACTCTGAAATGCCCATCATCCTAACTGTAGTGTGCCTCTCAAATCATCTTGGCACACTCACTTGAAGGAACACAGACGTGTCCCAAGTGGCATAACAATGCATCCTCAAGGTGAAAATTTGAAGCTTTCTTCCCTTCCAGGAGTGTCTGGTATATGTAGCTGAATTCTAGATCACTCTTGTAAAGATACGGCCACCCAATGTCTCGTGTACACTGGAGTCAAGCACAGTGATTAGCACCATGACCGGTGGTCCACTGAGGCAATCAATGAAATCATTGGTGCTTCACTTATTATACTTAATGTTCAAATGGAATGGTTATAGATAGGTGGACCATTTATGATGGTTATCCTTCTGCAACTTTCCTTGTGTCTGTATGAACTTTAGAGGCTGATGGTCTATGTGGATGATTGTTTCCTTCCCAAGAATGTAATGCTTCCATTGATGGTAGGCCTACATAATGGAATACATTTCTTTGCCATAAGTTGGGTACTTTTAGACTGTGTCTGAAAGTGTCTCACTGCAGTAAGCCATTGGATCCCCATGTTGAGTAATAGCCACACCAATAGCATAGTCGAAGGCATATGTCTCAATCTCAAATGGTTGTTGCAGGTCTAGTAATGTGAGCATTGGTGCAAAACAAAGGTGATTCTTAATATTGGATAAAGCTCATTGTTGGATTTCCAACCAAAATAACTTTTCTTTTGATCCACCCTTTGTGAATTGAATTAAAGGCCAAGTGATATTAGAGAAGCCCAACACGATCATATGGTAGAAATTGGCAAGAACCAAAAAGCTGTAGAGCTCTGTTAGAGTGGTTGGGGTTGGCCAATCCCAAATGACTTGTATCTTAAATGGGTCCACATGTAAACCATGCTCATCAATGATGTACCCCAGATATTAAACCTGGATCATGCCAAAGGTGCATTTGTCCAAGTTAGCACACAACTTGTCTTGTTGAAGGGTATGAAGGTTCTGTGGACTATGGAGGAGGTACTCTTCCCAACTCTAGTTGAAGATAAAGAGGTCATCTAAATACACCACCACGAATGCATTGGTGAAGGGTCACAAGATGTCGTCCATCAGTCTCATCAATGTTGTAGGGGCGTTTGTCTATCTGAACAACATGACTAACCATTCAAAAAGGCCCTCCTTGGATTTGAAGGCAGTCTTCCACACATCGGAGGGTTCGATAGGCACCTGGTGATAACCTGACTTCAAGTCAATCTTGCTGAAATATTTTTGCCCCATTGAGCTAGTCCAAGAGGTAAACAATTCATAGGATTGGATACTTGTTCCTGACAGTGATCTTGTTCAATGCTCGATAGTCAATACAGAGCCTCCAGGTCACATCCTACTTTTGTACCAATACAATCGAGCTCCCACTGGGTGATGAGCTTGGCATGATGTGCCCTTTATGTAGTAGTTCCTGAATATGCCTCTTAATCTCATCGTTCTCCAGGATAGAGCATTGATAGATCACTCCATTGGCCATCAGTGCGCCTAGGGTCAAATCAATGCAGTGGTTGACTTGACAGTGTAGAGGTACCCCTATGGGTGAGGAAAAAATTTCCTTGTACTCTTCCATGATCTTGTCCATCTGCTACTACTATGCAAAGGATCCCTTCCTAGAAGTCGTGGCCACAACCTTCTTCTTTCCTTAGGGGCGAATCATAAGCAGAACAAATTTACTCATCTGCGAAATGATCTTACTGCATTGCTTTGCAGTGATCAAAGAGATGGTAGTAAGTAGGGCTACCTTCAATATCATGTACAACTTATTAGCTAAAGTAAATATCACAAAATGAGGTCTAGACTCATATACAACATGTCCCTTCCACAAGTATGGTTTTCCTAAAAATACATCAAAAATTTCAAGAGGAGAAACATCACATAGTACCTCATCCATGAAGGGCTTGATGTTGTAGGGAAGGTGGCACTACTGGTTGATGCAAAGATCTTGTCCTTAGTGAAGCCACTTGATGGTGTATGAATATAGATGTTTCGTAGTCCTTAGGCCCGACCACTTCATGAACTCTACTGAAATGAGGTTCTTTTGGCTCCCACGGTTGACAATGAACTATGCTGGAGAACCCTTCACCCAGTGGAAGATGTGTTCCCCCTCTTATGGATATTTAGGCTTAATTTTCTATATCTTTGTGGTGGCCACGGTGGCATTAGGCTCTACATGAATGATCTTCTTCCCTTTGTCAGTTCCCTTATCGGGTTCTAATTTAGAGCTAGAACCCACATTTGATTCCAAAGGCTTGAACTCGGCCACCAGTGATTGACTGGCCCGACACTCACTTGTATTGTGAGTGGAGCTCTTATGGAACTCACACCATTTTGTTTTGTCCTTCCTCCTCTTCGTGGTGTCATTATTTTCTTGTGGCTTCGATGGGTGTCCTGGGTAGCCATGCCTTAGCTTGGTGCTTTGTTCTATGGTTTAGGGTGCCTTTTCCTTTCTTTGGATTCGCAGATCCAAAGTCCTGCTTCTTCTATTTAAACTTCTCCTCAATCTTTACAATGTACTGATATGACGTGCTGAGCAAGGAGATGTCCAAGAACTCCATCTCGTCCCGGATGTACTTGTGTAGACAACCACGGTACTTGAGAACCAAATGTCGCTCAGTATCCTTGATACCCAACTTCGTGTGAAGGGTATGGAAAGTATTTGTGAAATCTGGCACATCTTGTTCCCTTCCCTACTGTAGCGTGGTCCACTTTATGTATTTATATTTATAGCTCTCAACAAGGTAATACTGTTCCTTGATGGTGTCTCAGAAATAATTCCATGTGGGTGCAGCTAAAAATAATGAGGGTTCACTCTTGTCCTTTTTTTCATAGTAGGTTTCCCACCAGTCCTTGACATGTGGGGCAGCTTTGAGAAGTGCGAAAGTAATCTTTTCTTGATTAGAAAATCCATGAACTAAAAAATATCCTTCCAACAGATTTAACTATTTATCTATGGCATAAGAATCTATTAGGCCTTCAAATATGGGAATGTCAAATTTAACTTGTACCTTAAAAGGATTAGCACCTCCAGAATGGATGTTGGATGAAGATGCATCCCCTATGGGTAGCCATCGAAGGATCTGGGCAAAGTTATCCATCATCGCATCACTCTGTCACTCGAGGGCTTCCTCAAGAAACATTTTGAAAGGATCTCCTGCCCCCTCATCTTTCTTTTCTTCCACCATGGGAGGTCATTCGGTTTTGCAAGGTTGATTCTGCAATGGTTCAACCAGGTGGAGCCCTAACTCCTTATACCTTGACCTTGTTAGGGACATGCAAAGAAAAACAAAGAAAGAGAAGACCACTCTGATACCATTGATATGAACTTAAAAAGGAATGCTACAACTTATAGATATAATCATAAACTAGAGATGTAGCAGAAAAACACTTCATTTCATTAATAGAAAAACACTGAACTATGCTTACAAATAGAATGGAAATAAGATAGCTTGGGTGATGGTAGATTATCTCTGAGAAGAGATGTGGTGGCTACATGCCTCTAAACTGAGTTACAATGAGGATCAAGAACATTTTTGTTATTGAAGAATAAGAGAAAACCCTAAACAACCGGATCGCTAACCCAAGGAGATGTAACACCAAGATTTTATGGGCCCTATTGGGGTTAGTTGGGCAACCATCTTCCTGGGGTCATAACTTGGTCATATTATCTCTATTTGATGTGTACGAAACCTCATCAGAAATATCTCTCCAAGGACTACAACTTCCGATGAAATATCCATTGCAATCGTTGAAGGAATTTTGTCAAGAAAAATGTTGTTTAGGGCCTCAAAACAGCTCCAGAAGTTCAGGACCCGAAAAACTACCAAAAATATAAAACTGTGCTACAATTAAGGAAACTAAAAAATGAAAGAAAAAATTGTGAGGGTCCAAGTGGAATAGGTGAGTGTCCACCAATATCCACCTGGATCACCCACGCTAAAGGAAAAATGAGAACCAATCAGGAGAAAAAAGAAATGAACCCACAACAACATGGTTATCCTGGAAATGGGAAGGCTAGGAAAATCCATTGTCAATCCAAGCAATCCTCCATGCTAGTGACAAAAAATGACCGAAAATCCACATGGATATGCGATGCATTCCAAAACTAGTGAGGAAAACATACATGCAACTCAGTACCTGTAAGAAAAACCTGTTGTAGCTCCTAATCCTGATGTCCTCTTACACTTTCCTTCTCTTCCTTTTCCTTCTTCCTCCAAAACTCCAAGTATGCCACACCCTTCAAGAGTGATCCAAGAAAACTTTAAGTTTCCAAGAATCAGAGAGAGGGAATAGAGAGAGATCTACAAAACTAAACTGACAAAATTCTGTGTACTGATTCTCATAAGCCTTTTTGTTAATGAGGCCTCTATTTTCAATTATTTTCCTTCATTTTCTTCCTCACATGGAACCTATAACCTTTCACCTCCCTTTTCTCCTAATTTCCATTATTTTCATAAATAAATGTGTGAGAACGCCATTTTTCCTTTCCGAAGCCTTATCCATTCTTTTTTTAATTTCCTTAGCCATAATAAACCAATGAAAAATCACACTAGGATGTTTTTCCCAACATTTAGTTTGTAATAAGTGTCCCATAAACTGTGGTTATTATTTTTCCTTTATTAACTTTTATTACATGGAATTTTTACCAGGGCTATTATAGAACCCTCCCCCTTGGGGGAACACCATCCTCGGTCTTCAACAACACCTATAACCACAAGACTGTTGTAGGAAAAACATACTTCCCATGGAGCTTTATAACTTATCTCAATGTAGTATTTACATTGATCATCCCACTGAGAAGAAAACCAACATAACAACATAACAAGCACAAAATCATAATGACAACACACCTATAATTCTTATTGGAGCTTTATAACATATCGCATGGTAGTATTACATCCATATAGATATGTACATATACCAAACATCACCAAAACATGTACCAGAAACATATAACAAAAACATATACCAAAGAATCTTCTCAACCAATGAATAAGGAAGGATACATATCCCACATCCAATCTACCATCTCCCATGTGGCTTCATTGGCCCCAACGTGCTTCCATTTCATTTTAACCTTCTCTATTTCTCAGTTCCAAAGCACGAGCTTCTTTCTTTGAAATATACACTGAGTCTTTGACTCAATCTCTCTATCTGGCTCCACCTGCAATACAAACCAGTCAATCACATGATTAACATCATTGACATACTTCTTAAGCAATGACACATTGAAAAAATCATCGACTTTCGTTGTCAAAAGCAATGAAATTCGAAAGGATACTGGTTCAATCCTCTCAATAATTCTGAAAGGTCCAAAAAACCTGGGTTCCATCTTGGCACATGATCCAATCTACAAGGTTCTATTCTTCAGTTTGACACGTAAGTACACCTCTTCCCCAACCTGGAATGCCTTGAAAAGCTTGTTCTGATTTGCATAGATTTTTTGTCTATCCTATGCTGCTTTCAAATTCCTCTTAATTTCCTACATTACCTATTCGATTTCTTCCAACATGTCGGGTCCAATCAACACCTTGTTCATCGGATCACTCCAACTAATAGGAGTATTGCAAATATGCCCATACTTTAAAATCCCTTGACTACCAGCTAGGTAACTCAAGTTACACAAAAATAGTGTTGTTGGTTTAAGGGGGCTTGATCTAGGTTTAGAGTGTAATGCACAACCAACAAAAATCTTAACCACTGGCCCTTTCAACAATGACCTGCCATCATATCACAATATCAACTAAAGCAGATATGGGAGGATGTAGAACTAGGTTTCTGCAGGCAGAGGGATATCTGTGTTGTGCCATTCATGTGTTCACTTATATCTTATATCTATATACAACTTCCCATACATGAATAACTTCGTGTGATGACTAACTTTAGAGATTGGTAGTTAATGCATAAATATAACAAAGAGCAATATAACATGTATTCTTCCTTGTAATTCAATAATAATCATGCTTAATGATATTAATAACAACATATAATGAACAAAGGAAGATGTAGAATACTTCGCCTAAAGTTCTTTTCTTTATTACCAAAGGTATTCCATACATACACTTCTCTATCCTGTGTACCCAGCTATAGGTGGTCTTCACACTCAGCTCTAGACTCTTCAAGGCCTCTACGCACTCAGCTATGGAGCCTTCCAAAAAATACAGACTCAAGATTGAAAATACGATCAATCTATGAATTCTATTTATGCTTAGCTATCTTCGACAAAGTATTACATCTTCTTTATGTAGGCTTTATTACTACGAGACCATGGTCCACATGCCATGGATCCAACAAAACAATGGACTAATACCCAAAACCCATTACAAAATAATGGACTTTTGACCCACCCTAGAGTCCCTAAACACTGTGCGATGAGTAGAACTTCTCCAGCTCCATGCACTCTGCTCCTGAAAATGCGAAGTCTTTGAAAAAAAATTGAGCCAAGTTGGGTTGCTCCCAACAAGCCACCAACACTGACCCTTGACTCATCTATCACTTAGTTTTAGTTACCTCAATTTTCATTGCAGTTCCATTGTATACAACATTATACTGTTAGACTGCCTCTACCATTTGTTTCTCCTCTCGGTGCACCTCCTCAAGTAATGTCTCTGTGTTTGGGCCAACAACCTTTTGCAGTATTTCTTCTTCCCTCTTCTTCAACTATTTGAGCCTTTCATCCACTGCCTAAGAACATTTGAGGGCATCACACTATCATGGTTGGGTCCTCGCTTGAAAACTTTTCTCGTTCCTCCAAAGATCATCTACTGCTTTTGGAGGTTCTTTCCTTCTGTAATACTTGTGAGCTTGTGAAAGACTGGTAGGGTCTTTACATCTACCAAGATCTCGTTGTCTAGCTTCTACTTTGTTGGAAATATTGTGGGGGGGGGGGGGGGGGGTGAATTAGTATTCCTTTCATTTAGTATTATTATTAATCTTTCATATCATTAGTTAATCTTCAATTATTATCAGTGTTTGTACAATGATAGCAATAAACAAAAGTAACACAAATGCACACAGTTTTTAAGGTGGAAACCCCCCCGGGACACAAACCACCTGAACACTTTTCTAATAATTCTTTAATCTTCAACTCAAATTAAAAATAAAGCTCCAACTTGCTAGAATCTACAAAATCATTCTTCTCCAGCTCGCACTAGATGGATGCTCCAACACCCAAGATTCTTCAGTACTCAATTGAACGGATGCCCCAACACCCAATGACCTACAAATCACCCTAGCACCACCCTACCACCCTGAATTTTTCACATGTTTGAACCTATTGGTGACTTCATGCACCAGCCTAGCACCACCCTACCATCCTGTAGAAGAATAAAAGAAGAATGGACTCTCGTACTAGGAAAATGGTCCACTTTAGAATGATATAGAATGATGTAGAAGAAGAAGACAGACTAGACCATAACCACAACTATGACACAACCACCTAATGATGATCGTAGACCTCCCGACACTACTTCTTCAACTCTTGGTGGATAGACACTTGTACAACTTTTACAATGATGCTTTTACAATGACTCTGTACAATGATACTTTTACAATGATTGTATGCAGTGCTGGCCACTCGAAGACTTCATGTGGTGAACTTCTCACTATTGTTCTACACCTTGATTGTTGCTCTTGTCATGCTACCATTTCTCACTCTTCAAAACATTATATTATGCATTGAGTCTTCTCTTGATGAATATATAATACCTGCAAAAAGTATTCAAGGAAATACCCATGACATGATAATAACAGAACTTGCCTCATCTTGCAGAGCATATGTCAGTGCTAAACAAAAACAACAAATTAGAATATAAAGAACATAATGCAATTAAGAGATGAACATGCATATACAAAAGATACTTACATGGAGCTTACCTCTGCTGCATCATTTTGCTGCACCTTTCTCTTTGCTACCCTAGAAAGTCTGGTCCTTTGTAGCCCTTGAAAGCAGTTGATCTAGTTTTTTTCTTGCATTCTAGGAGCATGATATTGAATCTGATGTATCCCTATTATTTTAGATCCCCAATACATGATTTAAGGTCCTGTAGTATCCCTATGAGTCTTCTTTCCAATTCCACAGGTCTAACCCAATTTCGATTCTTCAAGGAAAAGTTATGCTCAATCTCTCACAATGACCTAATTATGGACAAGTTCAGTAGAGCGAACTTGTACGGCATGCCACGTTTCAATGTTTCCTCCTTCGGCTCTGAAATTGATAAAACGAAATCTAAATTCCATGCACTATCCGCCACTTTTTATAGAATTCCAATACGCTTCTCAGAGAGAGAGTTATGATGCTTTTCCCCAGGTCACCTCTTCCAGATGAAATTCAGAAGCATGCAAAAACCATAACTTCCACAGATGATATCTCTAAAAATATAGCAAACCAAGATCTAAAATTTGGTCATGACTTTCATCAGGATTTCTGCTCAAATGGGTTTAATTTCAACATCTAAGAATTCACAGAAATAACGTTATAGCAAAAATTCCATGAGCACTACGTTTGGAGGATATAAGAGATTTCTATTTATAGAGTTGAGATGGGATTCTATAGAGAATGTTGGAGGGATTTTAGGATCTTAAAAAATTATTAATTATTGACTATTCAATCACCAAAATTAATAATAAGCTCCATGACACAACCCCATGAGGTTTTAGCCCACTAATTGGGGTTACTAACTTAAATCTTGAATAACTTACAAACCGTGAGGAATTACAAGGAGAGCTATATACCGATAGAAATATATTTTGAGTAGAGTATTCCTACAATGGTTATAAGGCAAGAAACCATGAATGATGATTCCCAATGTGCCATGGAATTTTAGGGTCATCCTTGGTGCTTCTTGGGTTGACATCAATGACAACCTCAGATCATCTTTAGATCATCAATCTCCCCCTTTGGAATTGATGGCAACAAAAATACTCCCCTTGCAATAAGGACACCTCTTCTTACTGCCTTCTCTCCCCCTTTGACATCAATGGTAGAGGGTAACTCCCCCTTACACAAAACCATCCTACGGACCTATACACACATCAACTCCCAGTTTATTTTCTGAATAAGGAAAATCTAATGAGAACTTGGGAGAATCCCAAGCTTCTGGTTAAGATATTCAAATGCTTCACAAGGTAAAGATTTAGAGAAGATATCAACGATTTGTTCCTTTGTACAAACATATTCAAGTTTGATATTCTTTTCATCGACTGTTCTCTAACAAAATGATGTTTGATTGGAATGTGTTCTGTTTATGAATGCATGACATGATTCTTCGAGATGCTAATGGCACTCGTGTTATCACAAAATATGGGAATATGTTCACTTAATTGTAATTGAAGATATTTCAAAGTTTTTTTCATCCAAAGGACTTGAGTACAACAAGTTGCCGCTGCAACTTATTCTTCTTCCACTGTAGATAACGAGATCGATGTTTGCTTTTTGCTCAACCATGATACGAGACAACCACCTAGATAGAATGTTGCTCCAATAGTACTCTTATGATCATCAATTCTTCTTGCCCAATCTGCATCTGTAAAACCTTGGATAATGATATTGTTTCCCTTGGGATACCACAAGCCATATTATTTTGTGCCCTTTAGCTATCGAAGAATTATTTTCATGGCAATAATATGTGATTCTTTTGGTGCTGCTTGGAATCTTGCTATTTGTCCAATTGTTTGCATAACATCTAGTCAAGAGGTTGTTACATATATAAGACTACCAATCATAGATTTGTACAACCTCTGATCCACATCCTTAGATGAGTCATCTATGCTCAATTTTCAACTTGTTACCATCAGAGTAAGGATGAGTTTACAATCTTCCATTTTGAATTTATTTAGAATTTCCTTGATGTACTTGTATTGACATATAAATATTCCTTTCTCTTGCTGAGATATTTGAAGCCCTAAGAAGTATGTCAGCTCACCAAGTAAAGACATCTCGAACTCACTTTGCATCTTTGTAGCAAAGTTCTTACTTAATCGATCATCATTGCTACCAAAGATGATATCATCCACATATACCTCAACGATTGTTAAATTATGTTTATCTATTTGTACTTAAAGATTGCCATCAGCAGTACCTTTCTTGAACCCTTGTTGACATAGATATCCATAAAGACGAGCACATAATGCTCTAGGAGCCTCCTTGAGACAATACACAACCTTCTTTAGCCTACAAACATAGTCTTCTTTTTCTGATAGTAGAAAGCCTTCAGGTTGTTCAATGTAAACTTCTTCTTCTAATTCGCCATTTAGAAATGTTGTCTTAACATCAATTTGGTAGAATTTTATTTTTCTTGAACATGCATAGGTGAGAAACATCTAGATGGCTTCCATTTTGGCAACTGGTGCAAATGTTTCATCATAATCAATTCCTTCCACTTGTGCATAGTCTTTGCAAACTAATCTTGCTTTGTTTATGGTAACCTGTAATCCGTCAACTATTTTACTCCCCCTGAACCTTTAATGAAAATACCATTTTTTTCAAACTACCTTCCTATCAATCATATAATTGTGCCATATACTGCTACGTAGACTCCTCCTGTACAAACATTAAGGAGTCAACAAGCGAGATTGTTCAAAATAGTGAATCACCTAACATGCCATCTTGACTTGTGTTAGGTCCCTATACTACTAGTGTAACCCCTTATTGTTATTAGTGAAATCCCATTATTATATTTTTGTGCCCATGTAGTCCCCATATCGTTATTATTGTGCCCATATAAGCCCACTCTTGTTATTGGTGTGCCCTTACATTATTATTGTTATCTCAACTCTGATTATATTATGACCCCTTAGACTCCTAAATATAGAAAAGAGGTCTTGTAAGTTGCATCATCCAAGAATTTTTCATTTGTGTAATGTAAAGGAGGTTTCCCCATTGAAGAGGCTGAATCATAAGGCATTGATCTTTCTTCTCTATCTTTTTCTTAGCTGGTTTCATAACATTTGGTATTAGAGCTTTGGATTCTAGGGTTTCGCTGCTCCAAACAGGCCTTTGTGGAATTTTCACTATAAAATTATTTCTGCGACATTTCAGAACATAGAAAAAAACCTATTGGAGACAAAATCGTTTGGAACCTCGGGTCCACATTTCAGATCTTGTCTCACTATATTTTCGGATCTATGAGGTGAGGAAGTTAGGGTTTCAGCACACTACTAAGTTACATTCCAAACATGTGACCTTGTGAAAAGCGTCATAACTTTCTCTCTGAGCATCAGATAAAACTTTCGTAAGAAGTTACAGAAAGAGGACAAAATTTAGTTTTATTTGTGGTGTTTTCATATCTGAAGGCCGAAACAGCGAGACGTGACAGGTTGTACAAGTTAGCTCTACTGAACTAGTCTATAATCAGGTCATCGTAGGTGATTTGGCATAAAAATTTCTTGAAGAATCCAATATTGTTTAGTCCAATGGGCTTAGAAAGAGGACTCATAGGGATACCACAAGAATTAATTTTAGAACTTGGAGATCCAAAATTACTGAGATACAATCGTTTCAATAGCAAGCTCCTAAAATCAAGTAAAGGTGATATGAGGAAGTTTGATGGAAATGATCTGGTAGCTTGGATACTACAGATGGAACAATATTTTTATCTACATGATCTACACCTGCTACAAAAGGTACATATTGCATCTTTATGTTTAGAATCGAATCAATTCTTATGGTATAAAGGGGTTTTTCCTCGTAAACCACTTGTCACTTGGTCAATTTTCATGGAGGAAATGATAGCACATTATGAGGACACAAAGAGCAACACCATCTTTAGCCAATTGATAAATCTCAAACGAAAGTGTTCAATGGCAGAGCACATTGAGGACTTCCAAAAATTGAATATAAGGGTAAATGATATTCTAGAGAAGCAAATGATTGATGTCTTCATAGGGACTTTAAAGGATAACATTCAACATGAGGTTCGTCTTTGGGAACCAGATTCATTGAAGAAGGCATTCAAGTTGGAAAGAAAAATTGAATGTGGAATTACAGAAACAAGGAATTCTACCACTCAAAAATATAAATATGGAAGTTTTTTTGTGCCTAGCATTCCACATCCTACAAGGTTTACACCAAAAAAATTGGAAGAAAAAATAGAAAAAGGGCTTTGATAGATTTGTGACAGAAAATACACTAATGGTCATAAGTGTGCTGAGAAGAAATTATTTTACATAGATTGTGAAGAGGAGGAAGAAAAGGATCAAGAAACATCAAAAGAAGAGGATATATAGCAGGAACCAACCCCAGAGAAAGAAGAAATGAATCCGGCCATATCTTGTAAAGCATTGGTATGAATTACCACTCCTAAAACTCTCAAGATAAAAGGACATATAAAAAAGAAAAATTTTCAAGCAATGAAAGATCACATCGAGCATCAAGAAATGAATCCAACCATATATTCTAATTCATTGGTAGAAATTACCACTCCTATAACTCTCAGGATAGAAGGACATATCAAAAATAAAAAGGTACCAGAAATGAATCCGGCCATATCTTGTAATGCATTGGCAGAAATTTCCACTCCTCAAACTTTCAAGATAGAAGGACATATCAAGAAGAAAAAGGTACAAGCAGTGAAACATCACATTGAGTGTCAACAACAAGTTCTCCAACTTTTAAAGGATAATGCCACTTTGGTGCAGAATCGAATGAAACAACAGGCAGATCAAAATCACAGTGAAAGAAGTTTTGATGTAGGCGATTGGGTATTTTTACGGCTACATCCATACAAACAATTGTCCCTCAAGCAAGGTATTTATGAGAAGGAAATGTTGGAAATACTACATGAACATAGAAAATGGAGACCTTACCTAATGGGAAGACACTTCAAGGTAAAAATAGATTATGATAGTCTTAAATACTTTTTATAACAAAGATTATCTTCAGAAGAACAGAAAAAATGGGTCAAAAATATGTTTGGTTATGACTTTGAAATCATCTACAAAAAAGGGAAGCAAAATTTTGTTGTAGATGCACTCTCAAGAAAGGATGAGGATGTGGAAGAATTGTTTTGTGCTATTTCTATTATCCAGTCAGATTGGATGAATGAAGCAGGGGATGAATGGAAGAATGACGAAGAAGTGTGGTCACTCATTCAAAAGTTGCAGAAGGTACCAGTTCAAATAATATTTCCATAACATGACGAGGAAGGAAAAATCATATTGGAACCTGAAGCAGTCACAGAAACAAGAAATTGTTAGAAAATTATATATTACGGAGCAATGGGACACATAAAATATTGCAGAAATATAAACACAGAAAATGCACAAAACAAGAGAGACACAGATATACGTGGTTCACCCAGTTTGGGCTACGTCCACCCCGAACAGCCAGTCCTTCCTTTCTATTATCCAGCAAAATGAAGAGACACAACCTACAGCAAATCCGCTGTAATATCCTCTCTTTTCTCTCACAGTCTCACCTCTCCATTTCTCGCTCACAGAATACACATCTATATATCTTAGCCTCAAATACAATACCCTCATAAAAAGAGAGGGGGTTGCCTTCTAGGGCAAAAAACCCTAAACTAAACATAAGTTCTACCGTCAGATCATCTGCCTAATGAATGACCCAGATTGACTAGAAATTACTATACTTTTACAAGGCAATTTTACATTTGTTTTTAGCTTCGGGGGCGCTACCCCCGAGCCCCCGCCGAGGGACCGCGTGGAGGGGTGTACAAACTTCCTGGGGTATACATCCGGCTGAAACAAAGACCTCTGAACAATCATGCTCCACACACAACAATCTCCCACTTGGAGAATGATTGTAGAAACTCCACCACTGCTTCATTTGCTGGACAATGACTCCTCTTTGGACCTGGCTGTTTCTCATCTTCATCGTCATCCTTGAAGACCAATTGAAACTGAGCATGTTCTCAGTTTCTCCCTGGTTACAAATTTTGTTAGCATATCTGCAGGATTCTTGCAAGTGTGTATCTTTTCCAGCTTCAACTCTCCATATTCCAACACTGATCGTATGAAATGGTACTTGAGCTGTATGTTTTTAGTCCTGGAATGAAATGCTGAGTTCTTTGCAAGATGAATGGCACTTTGACTATCACTGTATAACGTGCCCATATCATGCTCCTTACCCAATTCACCCATAAACCTTTGTAACCAAATCATTTCTTTACTAGCTTCTGTAGCAGCAACATACTCTGCTTCTGTTTTTGAAAGTGCAACAACACTTTGGATTTTTGAAACCCAACTGACAGCTGTTCCTCCAACAGTAAATACATATCCTGTAGTGCTCCTCCTGTTATCTCTGTCACCTACCATATCTGCATCAACATATCCTTGTAGGGAGATGTTTGAACCGCCAAAGCATAATGCTTGATTTGTGGTACCTTTCAAATATCTGAGAGTCCATTTCACTGCCATCCAATGTTCCTTTCTTGGATTGTTCATGTACTTGCTTACAACTCCCACTGCATGTGCAATATCAGGCCTTGTGCAGACCATTGCATACATTAAGCTTCCAACTGCTGATGCATATGGAACTTTAGACATATAATCCATGTCTTCTTGGGTCTTTGGGTACATTTCCTTGCTGAGTTTGAAATGGCTAGCAAAAGGTGTACTAACTGGTTTTGCATTGTGCATGTTAAATCTTTTCAACACCTTTTGTATGTACTCATTCTGAGACAATGTTAATTTACGATTTTTCCTGTCTCTAGTTATTCTCATACCAAGGATTTGTTTTGCAGCTCCCAAATCCTTCATTGCAAATGAATTTGCCAATTTTCTTTTGAGCACATTTATTTCCTGCATGTTAGATCCTGCAACAAGCATGTCATCTACATACAATAAAAATATAATATAGCTGCCATCATTTTGCTTTTTCAAATAAACACAATGATCAGAGTGACATCTAGTATAACCTTGTACTTGTCAAATTTTAGATACCACTGCCTTGGAGCCTTTTTAAAGCCATACAAGCTCTTCTTCAACCTGCACACTAGTTTCTCCTTCCATTTCACCTCATATCCTTGTGGCTGCTGCATATATATCTCTTCCTCCAAATCCCCATGGAGAAAGGTTGTCTTTACATCTAACTGCTCAAGATGCAAATCTTCAACTGCTACAAGACTTAAAATGGTTCTGATTGAAGTCATTATAGAAACAGGAGAAAATATTTCATTAAAATCAACACCTTTCTTCTGTGCAAACCCCTTCACCACAAGTCTAGCTTTATACCTATGTTTTCCTCCATCTTGTTCCTTCAGCCTGTAAGCCCATTTATTCTTCAATGTAGTTTTTCCTACAGGCAACCTGACTAAATCCCAAGTCTGGTTATGCATTAAGGAGTCCATCTCTTCTTCCATGGCTACCTCCCACTTCTTCCTTCTTTCAACCTGCATTGCTTCTTCATAACATTCGGGTTCACCGGAATCAGTCAACAATAAATAATATAATGAAGGAGAGTATCGTTTAGGGGGTCTACTTATCCTGGTAGATCTTCTAACACCACTTTCAGGTGTTTGGGGTGCATGTTGTTGTTGTGGTGGTTGTTTTTGTTGTGGTTGTTGAATATTATTATTTTCAGGCACCTTTCCTTTTTCAGTGATTTCATCAAGAACTGCGTATTCCTTGTTTTCCTTTTCCTGTTTCTTTTCCTGCAACTGATTCTTATACAATACCTTTTCATTGAATATTACAGCTCTACTCCTAATGATTTTGTGATTTTCGTAATCATATAAGCGATAACCAAAATCATTAACACCATATCCAATAAATGTACATTTCTTTGACTTTGCCTCAAGCTTTGTTCTATTTTCTTTATCAATATGGACAAAGGCCTCACAACCAAAAGGCTTTAAAATAGAGTAGTTTACCTTTTTACCTGTCCATGCTTCCTCTGGAACACCACCATCCAAGGAACTTGAAGGCACTCTATTTATTACATAAACAACAGTATCTACAGCATCTGCCCAAAACTGTAAAGGCAATCCTGCATGCAATCTCATGCACCTTGCACGCTCCATGATTGTTATGTTCATCCTTTCTGACACACAAATTTTCTTGTGGTGTTCTTGGAACTGTGTTCTCTCTGCGAATTCCATGCTCTGAACAATACCTATCAAACTCTTTGCTGCAATATTCACCTCCATTGTCTGATCTAAGACACTTCAATTTCTTTCTGTCTCAATCTCAACCAAAGCTTTCCATTTCTTGAAAGTATCAAATACATCAGATTTGTTCTTAATACAATAAATCCAAGTTTTTCTAGTTGCATCATCAATAAAAGTAACATAATAACGAGAGCCACTGAGAGATGATACCTGAGCAGGTCCCCATACATATGTATGCACAAGCTCTAATTTATCATTCTTCTTTTCTTTCCCAACTCTGAGAAATATGACTCTCTTCTGTTCTCCATAAATGCAATTCTCACAGAAGTCCAAATCAACATTCTTCAAACCCGACAACAAATTCCTTGAGTGAAGAATCTTCATCCCTTTTTCACTCATGTGTCCGAGCCTATGATGCCATAATGCTGCATCTGCTCCTTTGGAAGTTAAAGCATTAACAGAGTTAGAAATACCATTGCATAAATACAATGTACCAACCTTTTCACCTTTTGCTATTACCAGGGCTCCTTTGGTGACCTTCCAAGCTTTATCTGTGAAAGTTGTCACACAACCTTCACCGCCTAACTGCCCTATTGAAATCAGATTTTTCTTTAGATCTGGAACATGCCTTACCTCCTTTAATAGCCATTGGTTTCCATTCTGCTGTTTTACAAGAACCTTACCCATTCCAACGATTTTACAGGGTTTATCATCACCCAGACGAACTTGTCCAAAATCTCCTTGAACATAGTCATGAAAGTATTTCTTATCAAGTGTGGCATGGAATGAAGCCCCTGAATCTACCACCCAGGAATCAGTAATATTTTCGAAAGAAAGAGTCAAAGCATCTTGTAACACCTCACCTGTCACATTTGCTTCATGATTGTTTTCTTGTTGTGCATCTCCTTCTTTTCCCTTCCGAGATCTACAGTCTTTCTTTAGGTGTCCTTTCTTTCCACATTTCCAGCACACTATCCTTGATCTGGACTTGGATTTGCCTTTCCTTGATTTGCTGCGATATCCTGAGCTCTTTCCTCTTTCCATTTTTCTTCCTATAGACTCTGCACTCAAAGCATTTCCCGATGTCTCACCGAAGCTTTTCCGTCGCATTTCCTCGCTAAGGATAGCACTGACAACATCATCAAACTTTAAAGTACTAGATCCAGAAACGGAGTTACTAATGGCCATTACCAAACCATTCCAACTTTCTGGTAATGAGCACAAGAATAATAGAGCTCTAACTTCATCATCAAAGTTTACCCCTACAGAACTTAACTGACTTGTAACTGTATTAAAATCATTTAAATGGTTTGCAACAGATCCACCTTCCGACATATTCATGTTAAATAACCATTTCATAAGAAATACCTTGTTTGAGGTCGAGGGTTTTTCATATAGTTTCGACAACGTCTGCATCAAACCCTCTATCGTGGTTTCCTTTGAAATGTTGAAGGTGACTGAGGCAGCAAGACACAACCGTATTGTTCCGAGTGCCTTTCTATCGAGAAGGTTCCATTCTTCGTCTTTCATACCCCTCGGCATCTTTGTTTTTCTGCCCAATGGTAGGTATAGATCTTTCTGATACAGATAATCTTCCATCTGCATCTTCCACAGTGAGAAGTCCTGGCCGTTAAATTTCTCGACCCTAAACTTACCATCTTCCGCCATTGCTCCCACTCGAACCAGGAACCCTTCTTTCCTGCGAGTTTATCAGCCAAATAGACCTTTAGCTCTGATACCAGTTGTTAGAAAATTATATATTACAAAGCAATGGAACACATAAAATATTGCAGAAATATAAACACAGAAAATGCACAAAAAAAGAGAGACACAGATATACGTGGTTCACCCAGTTTGAGCTACGTCCACCTCGAACAACCAGTCCTTCCTTTCTATTATCCAGCAAAATGAAGAGACACAACCTATAGCAAATCCGCTGTAATATCCTCTGTTTTCTCTCACAGTCTCACCTCTCTGTTTCTCGCTCACAGAATACACATCTATATATCTTAGCCTCAAGTACAATACCCTCATACAAAGAGAGGGGGTTGCCTTTTAGGGCAAAAAACCCTAAACTAAACATAAGTTCTACCGTCAGATCATCTGCCTAATGAACGGCCCGGATTGACTAGAAATTACTATACTTTTACAAGGCAATTTTACATTTGTTTTTAGCTTCGGGGGCGCTACCTCCGAGCCCCGCCGGGGGACCACTAGCCCCCAGACCCCCGCGGGGGGGACAAGTCCCCTCCACAGCCCCCCGCGTGGAGGGGTGTACAAACTTCCTGGGGTATACATCCGGCTAAAATGAATACCTCTGAACAATCATGCTCCACACACAACAGAAATAGGCAGCTATGAAATCGATCAATTTCAGAGTATCTCATCAGGTGGAAGAACTTACCCACTGAATATTTCACATGGGAGGATGAGAATTTTATACAGAATCATCTAGAACCACTCAGGCGTTGAGGGCAACACTTTTTGAAGGACAAGGGCATGTTAGGTCCCTATACTACTAGTGTAACCCCTTATTGTTATTAGTGTAACCCCCTTATTATATTGTTGTTCCCATGTAGTCCCCATATTGTTATTCTTGTGCCCCATATACACCCACTATTATTATTGGTGTGCCCTTACATTATTATTGTTATGTCGTCTCTGATTATATTATGAGCCCTTAGACTTCTATATATAGAAAGGAGGTCTTTCCATTTATATCATCTAAGAATTGTTCATTTCTATAACATAAAGGAGGTTTCCCCCTTGAAGAGGCGGAATTCTAAGGCGTTCATCTTTCTTTTCTATCTTTTTTGAGCTGTTTTCATAACAACTTGAGTCATTATCTAAAGCAACTCCTAATTCCTCATGACCTTTCTTTTACAAATCTTGAAATCATAACTGCTGAAACCTTGTTATCTTCTTTGTCTTTCTATATCTGTTTCCTTCTCCAGACCTTCTTATTCCTACAATCTCGAGCCATGTCCCCATAGTTATGACACTTGACGCATTCAATGTTGTCCATAGCGATTCCATCTAATATATCAACCGCGAGTGCTATGGATATAGTTATTTCATTTGAAACATTCAATATTTGGCCCATATAGCACGTATTCTCTTCTGACAAAATCATCATCGAACCTGTCTCGTGATCCTGCAAACTTCTTCTAGGGTTTTGTAGATAGTGATTGTACCTATCAGAAACTTCACAATCCCTAGCCATATGTCCATAGTTAACACATAAAAAGCAATAATCATTAAATAAATGAACATACCTAGAAGATTTTTCATTCTTCTTTGGAGTCGGTGTTGTAGTTTTTGTGGTCATTTGTTCTTGATTGCTTTTTCCTTGTTCTTTGGAGTTGCAAAATTCTTCTTTGGATTTTCACTTTAATCAACTTCCTTCTTAGAATCATCCTACAAAGCTGTGGATCTTGTACCTTCATCAACTGGAGCTTTACCATCTTTAATTCCCTTCATTTTTTCTTCTTCATCCGTATTATCTTGTAAGTGTTCTTTTTGCGATCCCTTGAGTTTGTTGATCTCATCATGGGTTGTATCAAGTTCTTTTGGCTTTTGAGCAAGATCCTCTTGAAACCATCTTTTCAAGATCTTCCTTCTTTTTTCTGTCTTCTCAACGTGTAGCTTGAGAAGAGTGGTATTCTCTACTTCTCTGTTGAGAACCTTTATCTGTTCCTTCTGCTTCTCATTTTCAATCCTAAGCCTACTTGTTTCTATTGAATATGTTTCTAATTCCTTTTTCTTTTGGTCAACAACAGATATGTATGTTTGATCAGATTCCTTTCTTTCAATTTTTGCTTCTTGCATTTGTTGTGTGATCCTGCTAATCTCTGCAAATGTTGTGTCGAGTTCTTGTTGCTTCTATTGGAATTCTCTCTTGAGGTTTCATGTCACTGTATTATTGATTTCTTCCAATGCCCTTGAGCTGTTGGCATAGTTTTGGATAGTGTTTCCCTTCTTCACTTCCTTATGTAGCGAGACTATTTCGGCTTCTAATGCTTCCCTTTCTCGGTTTCTTTCTTCCAACTTCTTTTGAAATGACTCTTTAATACATTTGTGTTCTTCAACTCCAATTTTGAGACCTTGAACTTGTTCTTCAAGAGTATTGGTACAGATCTTCTCAGCCTTGAGCTCTTTTATAAGCTGGATTGCTTCCTTAGAAAATTCTTCTATGGTCAACCCTTCTTCTTCATTGTTTGGTACCTCTTGTTTATTTTGCTTGGCCATAAATAATACTCTCTCATTGGCTTCTTCTTCACTATCACTGTCTTTATTGGATGATGAGGTATCCTTGACATTTGAGTAACCTGCATATATATTCTCAAGCTTGTCCCCTACATTTTTGGTGGTTTTATAACCCAACACCTTATCATAAGCATATTCAATAAGTCCATTGATAATAATATTCTTTGCTTTTGCATCATTTACCAAATTATTCTTACCTTTTCATTCGTTGTTGGTGTAAAGCCATTTTGAATAGTGTCCCATGCTTTGTAACCTTGTGCCAAGAGATAGACCTGTATTCTTCATTTCCACAGTGCATAACTATTTTCATTGAATAGAGGTACACCATTCTTGGTATTCTCCATGATCTCCTTGCAATTCCTAAACTGCTATTGACAGAACCAAGATCTAATACCAATTTTTGGAAATACTTGGGGGGCGGGGGGAATTAGTATTCCTTTCAGTTATTATTATTATTAATCCTTCATAGCATTAGTTAATCTTCAATTATTAACACTGTTTGTACAGTAATAGTAGTAAATGAAATGAACACAAATGCACACAGTTTTTAAGGTGGAAACCCCCTCCAGGACAAAAACCACCTGAACACTTTTCCAATAATTCTTTAATCTCCAACTTCCTAGAATCTAGAAAAGAATTGTTCTCCAGCTCCCACTGGATGGACGCTCCAACACCTGAGATCCTTCAATAGTCAACTGAATGGATAGCGAAGCAAGATTTGAAATTCGGTCATGATATTAATTAGGATTTTGGCTCAAATGGGTTTTACTTTCCGCATCTAATACTTCACAAAAAGAAAGTTATATTGAAAATTCCACGATCACAACTTTTGGAGGATATAGGAGATTTCTTTGTATAGAGTTGAGAGGGGCTTCTATAGAGAATTTTGGATGGATTTTAGGAGCTTAAAAAATTATTAATTATTGACTATTCAATGAAAAAAATCAATGATAAATTCCATGCCACAACCCCATGGGCTTTTAGCCCACTAATTGGGATTACTAACTTCAATCTTAAATAACTTACAAACCATGACGAATTACGAGGGGAGCTATATACTGACAGAAAAGATATTTTTGAGTAGAGTATTCCTATAATGGTTATGAGATGAGAAACAATGAATGATGATGCCCAATGTGCCATGGAAGTTCAGGGTCATCTTTGGTGCTACTTGGGTTGACATCAATGACGACCTCAGATCATTTTTAGATCAACATACTTCACCTATAATTCCTCCTCAATCTTTTGGATGTTTGCATCCTCCTCAAGTGAGGTCCAAATATGCATCGTGTCATCCAATAATTTCCCAAAGTTCGCCACTATGTTAGAGATGACTTTCAATGTTGCCTTTAAGTATTTATGCCTCTGATCTCACACTTTAGGTGGCATGGATGGATGCATCCTTATTTGCAGCTCTAATATTTGCACTTCATACTCGAATTTTATCTCTGCTAGTCTATTATTTTATTGCTTGATTGCGAGGGTGAGCTTTGCGATATTCTTTGGTGGTGGTTCCTCCTCACTGACTTTCATGTCAGTGATTGTGCTGCAAGTGTCTTCGATAGATTTTTCCAACTGTTGTTGTCACTAGCATGCATCATTTTTTTCCTAGCCACCTCCTCCAGTTCCTTCTTTAGCACAACTTTCTCCTTTTCCACCTTCATCGTCAATGTCAAGGTTTGCATTTCCATGCTTGCATCTCAGTTGTTAAACTTTGATGGAATTTGTGCAGCACCTGAATGGGCAGTGTGACAATATTTATGTTGATGGTCTTCCATTCTTTGCATCTTTCTTTGTCCTATGGTGTTTATAACTATATTGCTCCAAATGGAACCTATAAAATTCTAATGCCGAATTGTGTTTCTATTCTTTGCTCTACCTACAGTGGATGAGTTAGTTTTTGTGTTTTTTTTATTGTTTATGACAATGCCTTCATCTCTGTGATGCCCTGCTCTACCTCAACCAAGATCATTCTATAGTCATTTTCAACTACGTCCCAGGTCTTCGCTGTGATCTCCTGGACCTTTTCTTTGATTTTGTCGATGTCCCCATCAATGAGGATAAGCACTTATGTTCCCTTCAACTTATCTGTTTTTTGATTTTTACTCTTTCCTATCACAGTTTTTGTTTCTCTCCTTATGACAGTAAAAGGTGACTCCTCTGATACACCTGCATCACTGAGGGGTTCCTCATGTTCCTGCTCTATTTCCATTGTTTCCATCTCTGCATCCTTTTCACTTGTGCCTGCATCCTATGGGGTACCCCTTCTTTGTTAAAACTACTCCACGGGTGGATTCATCCATTCTTCCAGCCATTATTGTGCTTTTGTGAGAAAATCATCTTTGGTTACTAAGTATGGAAATGGGTGCCATGTCCTAGTTGGGTCCTCCATTTCCTTCATATTAGCTCTATGAAAGTCTTCTTTGAAGTCTGCAATGTGACAATACTGGTTATATAAACTAGGTGAAAACCTTGGATACTAATTCACCACCATGTTTATATCCATTAACATCATCACAAAGAAAATCCTATTCTCTGTTGCACATGTTGGCTCCTTAGTAAAAAAGAGGGAGGCATGCTTCACTGCTTCACAAACATCCGCTTCAACAGAGGGAAACTATGAGTCTTTTGGTTCTTTCCACGCAACTAGTGCGATGAGGATTATCAGCCAAGCGTAGTGGAATGTCTTCCCCTCTTCTTGTGCTTTGCTACAATGTATCAAAAATTCCTTGCATAGATAGGTAGCCCAATTAAATTGGACCTATGCACTGCACTGCACACCCAAATATACAACAATTATAGGAACCTCATTGGCACTGCACTTCCTCATTATCTTACTTGCCAAGATTTGCGTGGTGAAATGCACTCCTTGGTCATTGATGGAATTGATATCATATCCACAAGATTTCTTTGCTAGTATGAATTTGTCCTTCATCATTTGTGTCATCTCCTTGTCCTTATTCTTCCCCATAAATTTTTTTATGGGGTATTTTCCTTTATGAGGCAACGCTGTGATTTTTCCGATTAACATCTCATTGATCAGGATCTTTATCACTAGCAAGATGCATCTATCATGTACTAGTGCAAGGAGATGTCACAGACATATTGTATTGGATGTGCTTCAGTCGAAATGTGGCACATTCAACATATTCAAGAGGTCCACTCTCTAAAATCGTGCAACACACTCATACAGTTCCAACATCATGACTCCACTTTCTGGATACCGAGCCTACTTCATATATCTACTTGGTTCAAATTGTGGGTATTTTCTCTGATCGTTAAAGTCACAGTCTTCCATCTTCAACTAGGGGACCTTCCCCAACACTTCGCCATCAAACACCACTTCCTCTGAAAATAATGGGGTGCACATTTCAAATTTTCCCTCCTTTAGTTCCTTAACGGGCTTGGTGTTCGATTTTCTTAGTGGCATGTAAGGTGGGAGCACAACAAGGATCTCTTCATCCCCTATCTCCATCTGTTGAAATTCAACTTCCTCTTCAATATCATTGATATGTTGAGGTGCCTTCTGCTGCATTGGCTTCTTTCCTTTCTACACAGGCTTCTTCCCCTTATCTTCTTTGTTCTTCACACGCACTTCCCTCTATGTTTTCTTCCTTGGGGATGTATAGAGTTTCGCCGCAGAGACCTTAGTTGGTATCTTCTCCTGCTTCTTCTGTGTTTGTGGTTTTGAGGGTAACTACTTTCTGGATGAGCTCATGCACATTGGGGACATGGGTGCTTATAATGCCTCCACAATACCTGCTAATCATCTTTCTGCAAATATTTTAACAAGTTCCTCAAAAATCTTCTCAAACATACAATAACTCTCTTCTCTTCACACTTATATGAAATTTATCAACTTCTCTAGACATGAAAGTGTCAAATGTGGTGTGGGATATGGTTTTTATAACGAATTTGAATTCCCAGCCCCATGATTGGTTCAATATTTCTCATTTAATGCAGGTATGGGGCTAGATACAACTAGTTGTGCTTCATAAATTCTCTTCTCCCACACGCCTTAACGAAAGTTTTGTTTTAATGATAGCTTTTTCCTTGCAATGGTCATATTTTCAGCCAACTTCGATGAACCTTTCCTCATGGTGCAGTCACATTTTCTTTGTCGCATTTCCTTTAGATTTCATCACACTCATGAGTATCACACAATAATCTTTCTTTGACGAAGTCAATTTCTGTAGAGTATTTTATAGTCCCATGCCCACTTTCAACTACAGGTGTCACTAAGACTTCCTTCCCTTCATTTTCCGGTGTGAAGCTCTAGGGATAGAGACATCCCTATATATCTTCAACTTGCTACTATTCACTTGTCCTGGAATCTGCTGATCATTCAACTTCGCAACTGTACCACCATCAGAGATGTGCTTGATGATATATGGTCCTAACCAAAGTGTTTTAAATTTTCCTAGGAACTTCATGAATTTTATGTCATATGATAATACAAGATCTCCTTCCCGGAATTTCTTCTTCTTCATATGCCTTTCATGCCAGGTTTTCTCCCTTTCTTTCTGCACTTGTTGATGGAACCCTACTATGAACATGTCTTCTTCTAGAACTAGTATCTGCGACATTATTTCCTTTATAATGTCAGGGTTTGCCATATCTATGATCACTGCAATTCTAAAATTTGGCACATTGTATTCCATAGCCATAACTTCCTCTTGTCCATATATCAACCTAAATAGTTTCTTCCCAATCAATTTCTTACATGTTTTTCTATATGCCCACAACACCGCTAGAACCCTTAAATCCTAGTCATCTCTATTCACATTACATACCTTGGTCAATGCATTCTTGATCCGAAAATGGATCTTGGATAAACCTCTAGGTCTAAAAGACTTCATGCAAGAGGTGAAAGGTGCCAAATGGCACAAATCCTTTGTAAATCAGAGGAAAATGAAAATCGTAGGCTGCCCTCAGAAATAATCTCATTGCAGAGATCTCCTCATTCTGAATCCAATGCAACTTGAATGGGAAAAAATGCATTTCAGATGAAGAAGTTATCATGAAAAGCATCTCCCCTTGCTCCTTTGAAAATGAGACAAATTCTTTGAATAATGGGTTTAAAAACCCTCTAAGTCTTCGAAATCTCCCAAAAGGGGAAAAGAAGCACAAAAGGAGGACCTTTAGAAATATTGGGTTACACTATCCAGCCTTAAAAACATGGAGAAAAATCTGAAAACAAGGCTATTGGGAGGCTTGAACAGTGGTTGCACAGGGGCCATCAGATCTGGCCGATCAATGGTCCAGATCAGATTGGTGATTGCAATCAGTGGTCAGAGTCAGGGGATAGTTGGAGGCATAGCATGATGGGCCAGGTCGATGCAATACCGTGATCGCCAATATTGGCGGATCGCAATCGGCGCTGACATCAACCCTGTTAAATGAAGAGGCCTTAGGCATGAGTGGTTTGCGATTGCGACTTGTCACATCACAACATCGCATCGGCACATTACAATGGAGTGGGGCCACACACACACACACACATATATATATATATATATATATATATATATATATATATATATATATATATATATATATATATATATATATATGTATATCTATATATATATACGGACGATCTGATGAACCTAACCCGATAACATTATCAACCATATTGTATGGATCCTAAGATCCGCCCAATGCCACCTTTCAATGTATTTATGTATTTCGTTGTTTAACAAAAATACAAAGAGGAAGCGATATGTGATGTAAACTGGACCGAAAGGGGTTCCGGAATGGAAATATATGTGATTTCAGATCCACCCAAAGCCATTTTACGTAATTTTCATTGTTTTCAATGTATTTTAAATACAAATGGAAAACCAAGGAGCAGGCCAATTGCGATATGCGATGGCAATCCCTAGGTGGACCCGATGGTGCTATAAAGTGGGATTATGAATGTTTCAAGTCCAATATATTGTGTTTTATATGGATTTCTTGTGTTTTCATAATGTTCTCTGTGTTATGTAGAGAACGACTGTCACTGATGATTTCAAGCACTGATTTCCCTCATTTGTGGTAGAAAGAGGTGACTGTCTGCCCAAAGGGCGTTATGTAATGATTAATGAATTCTGAAAGGAGGGATTCAAGTAGACATGGCCAGAAGTTGCAGATCCCGAAAGGGAGAATGAACAGGTAGCGCATTTTGGCTTTTAAGCCGTGAATGTCAAAGACACAGGGCTGTTGGGTTATTGAATGGTGGCCAACTTATTGTTTGCTGCTGAATGCTAAAAGTAGTAGCAGTAGAGAGTCAAAATATTAGAGCGATAGAGATCCAAAGAGCTACTGTGCAGGGGCTACTAAATTATTGATGGTGGCTGAGTTGCTGAAGCCGAGCACAAATAGGCAGCACTGAGACAGCAGCGGAGAAGTAAAAGAGTAGCCTACGGGGTCACTTGGAAGCCAAGTGAAAAGCCAAGGGGACTGTTTTCCTAGGAAGCCAAAGCTGGAGAGCCGAGAGCCAAAGAGTCAAAGCCAAGAGCCAAAACCAAGAGCCAAAGAGCCAAAGTCAGAGCCAGAGATCCAAGAGCCAGAGCTTCAAGAGCCTAGGGATAAAAAGGTGTCTGAACCCACTGTTTATATGTAGAACAATAGGAGTTGAGCCAAAGAGCTTGTAAAAGGACTTACACCATAATCCTAGAGAAGCAAGTCAAGTTGAAGAGAGCTCACGGAGACGTAGCCCAAGAGGTGTAGGTGAACTCCAAATTAATATTGTTGTTTCTGTGTGTGTTTTGTTGTTGTGTTATCTTTGCTAGTTTATTTACTGTTATATGCATATATATATATATCAGTTTCGACACCTTAATTTAAAGCACATAATCAGTTTAAAACAAATACAGGCATACAACCATATTCTCAAGCGTTTCTTAATTCCACATTGGTTAATCATAAAAGACTTCGGAAAATTCAAGCTTTGGAAGTGAGAGAGGTTCTTGTAAGCTAGACAAGAAGCCTAAGAGCCCCATTTTCAGATCACATGGTATCAGCGCTTAAGTTTGATTAACCCCAACTTCAAAGAAAGATTATGTTAGAATGCTTGATTGACAGAGAAAAGACTACTTGTCTGAAAGGTGTTTGAACAACAAGAGGCTGATTGTATGCTTGTTTGCAGACTGACTATTTGCTGAGTTTGCAGAGGTGAAGGGAAAGCTATTGATAGCTCAGTCTAGGATGGACAAGAAGGAGAAGGGCTGAAGGAATTATTCTATCCCAAAGGACCTAAAAGTACTCCGTGGAGCACAAGAGGTTTGTTACAAAAGGTTGCTTAAATAAGATCTTTATTTATCTTGTTGAATTTTTTTGTTCATTGGCATAATGACAACTTCTAAAAGTGGGTCCTCAAATTCTGCTATATTCACGAGATTCCTTGATGAAGTCATGAATCAAGAATTGTCCACCATGATGGATACGGTGAGAGAAATGTATGAGTATGGAAGGAAGAGTGGTATGCTTAGAAGGAAGCTGAATTCCATGAAGGAAGAGAAGCAGTTTCTTGCTGACAAATTGTAGGAAATGGAGAGGCAACCTCATATTGCAAATATGAACCTGAAAAGGATGCATGAGTTAGAAACACAACTCTTTGTTGCCCAAGAAGCCTTAGTCAAGTACCAGCTTTAAGAAGAGG
This sequence comes from Pinus tabuliformis, assembly GCA_031772625.1. NCBI lineage: Eukaryota > Viridiplantae > Streptophyta > Pinopsida > Pinales > Pinaceae > Pinus > Pinus tabuliformis. The sequence goes on from CM062812.1 coordinate 862,791,619, forward strand.
TAAGCCTTTCTAGTTTGTCTTCAAATTCCTTTGAGAATGCTTATATTGGTTATTTTGAAAAACATACTAAAGGCATAGGTTCCAAGATAATGTCCAAGATGGGTTATCAAGGAAAGGGCTTGGGAAAGCATGCACAAGGTATTGTTGAACCAATAATGGTTGAGGAAAGGCCTAAATATTTGGGTCTTGGCTATGGACAGTCTTATGGAGAGAATTTCAAAGATGCCATGAAAGCCATTGAAACAGTCCCAAGAAGGAGTTTCATGTCATTTCCTCTACCTCAGAAGTGTGAGGGTTGTGTCCAAGAGGAATACAATAGCTTGAAACATCAATTGTAGGATGCAGGTGTTCAGAAGCACACACTTGAATCAGGGAGTTGGGGAGACTCTAACAGCCTTGAAGAGTTCGATGGTGTCCCAAAGGGAGCCACTTCTTCATTTGCTTCACCTCCTCATGAAGGCAATAAATTGAAAGAGGCAGGTATAAATCTAGTTCTAAACACATTCCTTTTTATTTTGCAAAGCATGATTAATTTCCACATATGTATGGGTAAAGAGTTGCATGTTCCTTTTGTGGTTTGAATAACCATGATGTTTCTATATGTTGGAAGAAAATGGCTGCATACAGGAAGCAGAAGAAGGAAAAGAAGCAAGAAGCCAAAGGTCCATTAGACAAGGCAAATCATGCTATCTAGAGGATGCACATTCAGTGCACTTACTACCATAAGCAAGGGCATCTTGCTGCAAAGTGTTGGACACTGAATCCAACAATGCTTCCACCAAAGCTGAAGAAAGTGGAAAGAGAAGATGGTAGAAATGGAAGTGAAGATTCCATGAATGATGTGTCTCAAAATGATTCACATGATGATGCTGATGTGCAGGCAAGGGTAGTACCTTTGAAAGGGATTGGTAAGGAACAATTAGAGTTCTTATCCGATTAAGATTGCATGTCTATTGATGCATCTATATTATATTTCATTTCAGCTTCGAAAGTACAGTGTGCTTAAGTGAAAGTTGAGGGATGAAATGCATGCATTGCATGTGATGCCATGTTGACTTGAAAGAAGTTAACTTGGTCTCCAAATGGAGACAATGATGAAAGTTTCATCTTTTGGAAAAAGAGTCCTAATGGTATTTTTCTACATGCTTGACTTGAAGGGTCATTTGTTTAAAGGCATGTTTTATGGGCTTGTTATCTAGTCCATAATTTTTATGCATATATAAGACATGGAGGTGTTCACAAGTTGTGAATCTATTTCTTTTGTTGAAGTAAGAGTTTAGTCCATCTAGTTGTTATCTATATGCCTGTTGTTGTCAATAGTTGTTGTTGGCAGCTTGTCAAATAGGTACAAATGAAATTGTTGTGGAGTAGATGTACTTCACATTTGTTGAGCCACCTTGGATCAATGATCAAGGAAAAGAAGCTCAAACTACCTTCTATGACCATTTCAGTAGAAGTTCTATAGAAAGGCAAGGAGGAAGATAATTCTTCTCAGGAAGACCAGCCCATCCAGAGAAAGGATGTGGTCAGAAACTTTGGTTCAGAGGCACTATGCAAAGGAAAGTGTAGGGAGGCTGAAAGAAGAGGGTGAGTCACTCTCATTTACTATTCAAATCAGTATATTAGTCTTTTGGATACCAAATTTTCTTTTAGTGGGAAGAAGTGATCCAAAAATGGATCTTGGATAAACCTCTAGGTCTAAAACACTTCATGCAAGAGGTGAAAGGCACCAAATGGCACAAATCCTTTGTAAATCAGAGGAAAATGAAAATCACAAGTTTCCCTCAGAAATAATCTCATTATATAGATCTCCTCATTCTAAATCCAATGCAACTTGAATGGGTGAAAACAGATTTCAGATGAAGAAGTTATGATGAATAGAAGCTCCCCTTGCTCCTTTGAAAATGAGGCAAATTATTTGACTAATGGGTCTCAAAACCCTCTAATTCTTCCAAATCTCCCAAAAGGGAAAAGCAAGCGTAAAAGGAGGACCTTTAGAAATATCGAGTTACACTATCGAGCCTTAAAATCGTGGAGAAAACTTTGAGAACAAGGCTATCAGGAGGCTTGAACAGTGGTTGCATGTGGGCCGTCAAATATGGCTGATCAATGGTCCAGATCCAATCGACGATCATTATCGATGGTAGTAGTAGGGGGACAGTCAGAGGCATAGCGCGATGGGCCGGGCCAATGTGATACCACAATCACCAATATCCGTGGATCACAATCGATGCTGGCATAGACCCTGTTAAATGAAGAGGGCTCAGGCTTGAGCAATTTGCGATTGTGAGTTGTCGCATCGCAACATCACATCAACGCATTACAATGGAGAGGGGCCACACACATATATATACGGGCGATCCAATGAATCAGACCCGATAACATTATCAACCATATTGTATGGATGCTAAGATCTGCCTAATGTCGCTTTTCAATGTATTTATGTATATTTCATTGTTTAATTAAAATGCAAAGGGGAAGCGATATGCGATGTAAACCAGACTCAAAAGGGTTCCTGAATGGAAATATATGTGATTTCAAATCCACCCAAAGCCATTTTACGTAATTTTCGCCGTTTTCATTGTATTTTAAATATAAAGGGAAAACCAAAGAGCAAGCCAATTGCGATATGCGATGGCGATCCCCAAGAAGACCCGATGGCACTATAAAGTAGGATTATGAATGTTTCAAGTCTGATATGTTGTGTTTTATGTGGATTTCCTATGTTTTCACAACGTTCTCTATGTAAACAGAGAATGACTGTCACTAATATTTCAACCACCAATTGCCCTCATTTTTGGCAGAAATTGGTGGTCGCCTGCCCAAAGGGCATTATGCAATGATTAATGAATGCTCAAAGGAGGGATTTGAACAAACATGGCCGGAAGTTGCAAAGCCCGAAAGGGAGAACCAACAGGCAACGCATTTTGGCTTTTAAGCCATGAATGTCAAAGACACAGGGCTACTGGGTTGTTGAACGGTGGCCAAGTTATTTTTTGTTGCTGAATGTTGAAAGTAGTAGCAGTAGAGAGCTGAGAGAGCAGAGCGATAGAGAGACAAAGAGATACTATGTGGGGGCTACTAAATTGTTGATGGTGGTTGAGTTGCTAAAGCCGATCACAAACATGTAGCGTTCAGACAACAACATAAAAGCAAAAGAGTAGCCTATGGGGTCACTTAGAAGGCAAGTGAAAAGCCAAGGGGATTATTTTTCTAAGAAGCCAGAGCTGAAGAGCTGAGAGCCAAAGAGTCAGAGCCAAGAGCCAGAACCAAGAGCCAAAGAGCCAGAGTCAAAGCCAAGAGCCAGAAGTAAGAGCCAAAGAGCCAAGAGCTAGAGCTTCAAGAGCCAAGGGATAAAAAGGTGTCTGAACCCACTGTTTATGTCTAAAATAGCAAGAATTGAGCCAAAGAGCTTGTGAAAATACTTACACCATAATCCCAGAGATCCAAGTCAAATTGATAAGAGCTCACGGAGACGTAGCCCAAGAGTTGTGGGTGAACTCCAAATTAATATTATTGTTTTTGTGTGTGTTTTGCTGCTACGTTATCTCTGCTGGTTTATTTACTATTATATGCATGTATATATATTAGTTTTAGCACCTTAATTTACAGCACATAATCATCTTAAAACAAATACAAGCATACACCCATATTCTCAAGCGTTTCTTAATTCAACATTTTTTAGTCATAAAAGACTTGGGAAAATTCAAGCTTTGGAAGTGGGAGAGGTTCTTGTAAGCTAGACAAGAAGCCTAAGAGCCCCATTTTCAGATCAATTCTTAGGAATCTTATTGAAGGATTCCATTGTTCCATTTTCTTGAGGATGATAAGGAGTGCTCTTCTAGTGGTAAACCTGAAATTCCTCAGTTATTGCTTCAATGGTCTTGTTCAAGAAATGTGTGCCTTGGTCACTCATCAAGATCTTCAGATAGCCAAACCTAAACATTATATATTGAAAGATGAACTTTTCAGTAGCTTCTGCATTTAAATCCTTCGCTAGTTGTGCCTCAGCCCATGTTATCAAATAATCAGTGGTAGTGACAATATACCTCACACTAGTCTTCTTTCTTGGTGGACTAATAGGTCCAACAAGGTCAATAGCCCATTTTTCAAAAGCCTGTAAAGTAACCTGTGGTACTACCAACAACTCGTCTCTTCTAGATTGCTTTCCTCTTCTTTGAAATACATCACATGCTTTACATAATTCTTTTTCATCCTTATGTACAGTGGGCCATGATAGCCCAACTCTTAATATTTTCTACGTAGTGACTTTTCCTACATGGTGCCCACCCACAACTCATCCATGAGCTTCTGTCAGAATACTCTCTCGTTCATGTTTAGGGACATATCTACACAATACTTCATCTAGTCCCATTACGTACAAGTGTCCAACAATCAACGAGAAATCAAGTGCTTGAATGACCAACTCCTTCTTTTCTTCATAGTGTAGTCTATGGGCAGCATTCTTGTGGCCAAAAACTGAATAATATTTGCGAAGTGATCTTCTGTGGATCTAATTGTGAATAGTTGTGCATCGGGCATGTTATATTTAATATTTGTGGGTTCTTCTCCTGTCTCTTTTGTTGATATATGATTGGGCCCAACATTCAATTTCCGTGGCTTCACTATAACTTCATAGTCATAATCCTGAAATAATAACAACCATCAATAGGTCTTTCCTCCTAAAATATGCCTATTCACCAAATATTTTAACATGAAGTGATCAGTGAACATTTTGAAATGTGTCCCCAAAAAGTAGTGCCTAGACTTATTTAATGCATATACCATAGCTAATCCATCTTTTTCTTTCGCGTTATAGTTATTTTCTGCGTTGGACAGTTTCCTTCTTGCAAATGCTATGGGATGATCACTTTCTTCTGCTCCTACCTACACTAGCACTACACCCATTGCTATGCAAGATGCATCAACATGTACATGAACTCCTTTTTTGAGTCTAGGAAAGCTAGAATACGGCGTAGTTACCATCTTATCTTTCAGTACATCCAAGCTCTTCTGGAATTATTGGCTCCACTAAAAAGACACATCTTTCTTCAACAATTTTTCCATCTGCATAGTTATCTGCGCATAGCCATTTATAAACATTTTGTAGTATCTAGTGTGTCCTAGTGTCGTGCATAGTTGTCTCACTGTTTTTGGTGTTGGCACGTTAACAATAACTATGATCTTTGGGGGATCCACCATTAATCTGTGTTTACAAACTACATGTCCCAAAAGTATACCAAATGGTGCACAAAAGATGCACTTCTTCAAGTTCAATGAGATCTAGTACTTCCTACACATGTCTAGCATCAACCTTAAGCTTGCCACATGCTTCTTTAATATCCCAAAGTTTGTCCAATCACTGAAGTATACTTGTATAAACATGTGTATATATTATTTGAAGGACGCAACTGCAACTCTGGAAAATATAGCAAGCTCATTCTTTAATCCAAATTGAATCACTGTGTACTGATAAGATCCCCACTCTATCATAAAAGTCATTTTATGTCTATCTTCTAGCACAATTGTGATCTGATGGTACCTTGAAAAGTCATTCATGAAAGAATAAGCCCCTTGTCCTCCTACATTGTCCATACTTTATCTGTAAATGGTGCAGGGAAGGGGTCATGTAGGCATGCATCATTCAATTTCCTTAAGTTAACACAAATTATGATTTCCCCTTTTGGCTTCATTTCCTAAACCAGCATGGGACATACCCATTCAAACTCTTCGATAGGTTCAGTTGTCCCAACTATTAACCTTTTGTCTAATTCTTCTTCACCTTCTCCTTGTATTTTTGATTCAGTCTATAAGGACTCTGCTTGACAGGCTTCGCATCAAGCTTCGTAGGAATCATCATAACTCTGAAATCTCCTATAATTCCCTTCATGTATGAAAACTTAGTGGGGAACAACTCTTGATTTTCATGCAAGATATATATTATCTTGTTGACTATGTCTTCATCCGAGTAATATACTATTGTTGTGTACTTCGGTTCAACCTCTAACCCTATATTCACCTTCTCCATCTTCAATGGCTTCATTATATCAAGCATCTCTATCTTAGGTCCATTTACTTTGTGATGATCTTCTAATTCTTTGATGTCAATATCGCGAGGATATTCATCATCTTCCATAGTGAGATTATAGCATTCCATTGCATTATGTATCTGCTCAACCCAATCAAGTTTCCAGATAACTAGAACTTCATTTTCAAAAATCTTCTTCTTAACTATATTAGGAGCTGCATCTATATGTGGATATTCATCTTCAAATCTGAATGTCATTATAAATTCGTCAACCATTTCTTCCCAGCTAGCAGTACCCTGGCGAAGCTCGGTTTCCAAATACCAATTTTGAGGAATTTTCTCCATGGTATGGATGAATCCATGCACCCATTCTTCTTACAGAATTTCTCCCCAAGCTTTCATACAGAGCTATATGTGGTATCTAAGATCATTCTGGCCATCATACTTTTCTATGAGCTCTGTTTCTACTTGACCAAACCCTACCAACATCAATCTTCTACATTGTTTCTAGTCACTTATATTTTTCTTATGAGTACCCCACCATCTACCAAGAGTAGCCCTAAGTGTTTGATCCAAAGCTAACAATCTATGAAATTTTGGTACCCATCTTTCATAATCTCTAAAGAAAGTATTTATATTACCCAAACCATCATCAAAAGTCAAATCACATACCTCAACTATCATACATCACATTGCTTTAGTGATCCATGTACATCACCTTGTAGACACTTCATGCAACCTATTCTGCTAGTTTTCTAATTCCTCTTCCGAACCTGGAGTGCAGGAACTATCTTGCTCCCAAGTTAGTTTTCCATATGTAGTATGGTTAATCCATTCTTATTCTTTTGCTGTTATAAATAAATGTTGTCAATGTCATCCATGGTGTACTCTACTTTGACAGGTTCAGTATATATTTCTCCCTCCAATAAATCTAATGGAACAATGACTCTCATATTATTTCTTTCAAATATTATTTTCCTTTCTTAAAGTTAATTATACACATGTTAGCAAATGCCCAATCCAATTCAAGAAATGAGGGGTAGGGATTACTGCCATTCACAATCTCAAGCACATTGAAGTTAGTGGTATTGCACATTCCATCAATGTCTATTGTGATAATGTAATGAACCTCTTTAGCCTACCTAGAAAAAAACAGCCTTTAGACCACAAAATTTTAAATTTTTGTCTTAGTTACAATTAAGAGTTCTTAGCTGCTGCGAATTTAGTGACCAAGAATCATAACTGAAATGAAAGATCAAGGTGGAGTCATATACCCTGGGTGTGAAATCACATACTTTCGTGACATGAAATTCTCACAACATATTTAATGTCTTCATGCGTCAATGAAAGCTACTTTTGTCTTGTCCAACATGCACATGCGAGAATATTTTCACAATTCCCCATCTAGTACCAAAGTGAGAGCATAAGATATTACTTGGAATATTACATCTAACAAGCTTATGAAGAAGATTATTGATATAGCTCATCCAGGGCAGAACTAATACTATATTATTATTCAACACAACTTTTAAGCTCTCGAGAATGATTTACCCATTCCAACTATAAGAGATAAGAAATCAAACATCAACTTAACTCAGCTAAATGATTTAACTCATAGTAAGTAAGGACTATAAAACCCACATCATGTTAGTGAATCTCATCAAAATAGAGGAAAGTACCATTAAATTTATTAACACATAAGCATAAGTAATTCATGCAGCATTTCCATAGTGAAAAACTTAATACAATTTTCCCATAATCATATGTAGTTAAACAAGAGAGTGAGAGAGTAAGAAATTTCATACTAAGCATTCCACGCAACTGACACCAATTAAACCTCACTTGGAGGGAGGAGCACCACCACCTAGCCATGAATCACCTCTAATTCCCCTTGAGCCAAAGACCTTTCCAAGGATCAACTGTCCTCAATTCACCAATGCACTGGGTATTTAATATCCTGTTTCATGATTTAGTTACCATTAGCGGTGTCCCGCTTTATGGATTTTTGCATTTGCCTAGGTCTTATTCAGAAAAGCTCATATTTATCTCCCACGAAGCTTTTCCACATAAAAGCTTGCCTTTATCCCCCGCAAATCTTTTATGTTCGATGGATCTTTGTCTCCGATCCATCTGATGAATAATCAATCTGTTGGGTCCCTATAATACTAGTGATTACCCCATTACTATTGTAGTTATACCCCTTATTTATATTGTTGTGCCCCTATTACCCCCATATTGTTATTTCTGTGCCCCATAGAATCCCTCTATTGTTATTTTTGTGTTAGGTCGGCTGGATTATATTGTGACTCCTTAGACTCCTATATATAGAAAGGAGGTTTTGTCATTTGTATCATCCAAGAATTATTCATTTATGTAATGTAAAGGAGGTTTCCCCCTCGAAGAGGTTGAATTCTAAGGCGTTGATCTATCTTTTCTATCTTTTCTTGAGCTGGTTTCATAACATTTGGTATCGGAGCTTTGGATTCTAGGGTTTCGCTGCTCCAAAAAGGTCATCGTGGCATTTTCGCTATAACTTTTTTTCTGTGACGTTTCAGAAGTCGCAAAAAAAACCCATTTGAGAAGAAATCGCGCTGAACCTTGGTTCTAAATTTCAGAGCTTTTTGCGTGATATTTGCGGAGTTATGATCCGAGGAAGTTGGTCTTTCTGCAGACTCCTGAATTACATTCAAAACAGGTGACCTGGGGAAAATCATCATAACTTTCTCTCTGGGGATTTGATTGAAATTTCGTAAGAAATTACAGAAAGAGGACGGACTGTAGTTTTTTTTGTGTGTGTTTCAGATTCAAAGGTTGAAACAGTGACTCGTGGCACGTCGTAGAAGTTCGCTCTACTGAACTAGTCTAAAAGCAAGTCACTGTGGGAGATTTCACATAACTCTTCCTTGGAGAATCCAATTTGGCTCAGACTTGTGGCATTGGAAAGAGAACGCAGAAGGCTACTACAGGTAGAAATTTCAGAACTAGATGATCCGAAATTATAGAGATACATCAGATTCAATATCAGGCTTCTATAAAGTGAAAAAAGGTGTGTAGGTTTTTTTTTTTTTAATTTTTTTTAAATTTTTGTGTAAGCTTGGTTTAACAGAATTCAAAGGGAATAGTAAAGCATTATTATCGGTAACTGATGCCCCAAGGAAAGAAAATGCAAACACCTAGTAAGGAACCTGAAAGCTCTAGCATGACTCATGAAGAAGAGGAAGAAATGCTACATGATATATCAAAATTACAAGAACAACTGCAACAAATGTCACGCTCACAAAAGTTAACAAATGCTAAGATAAATGGCGTGGAAGCTAAGATAAGTGGCGTGGAATCTAAGGTAAATGGCGTGGAATCTAAGATAAAGGGCATGGAAGCTAAGATGGATGATTCAAAGACAGATTTGAAGAAAGACATGGCAGATTTGAAGATAGATTTGAAGACAGACATGGAAGAATTGAAGAAGTTGCTACAAGAAAGGGTCACTAATGGTGAAAAGGTAGTAAAGGAAACTCATGATGAGAACAAAAGAAATGTTAATCATGATTCCATAAACGCTAATGTTGGATCGAAGAATCACCATATTCCAAAAATCGATATGAGGAAGTTTGATGGCAAGGATCCCGCCACATGGATATTACAAATGGAGCAATTCTTCGATCTCAATAATGTCCAAAACGCACAAAAGGTACGTATGGCAACTGTATATTTGGAACCAAATCAGTTTGTATGGTATCAATGGCTTTGTTCTCGTAAACAATTTATTACTTGGGCAATTTTTACGGAAGAATTGATAGCACATTATGAAGATACAAAAGCAACACTTTTTTTAGCCAATTGATAAGTCTCAAACAAAAGGGTTGAGTAATGGAGCACATTGAGGAGTTCCAAAAATTGAACATAAGGGTAAAAGATATTCCAGAGGAGCATAGGATTGATGTGTTCATAGGGTCTTTAAAGGATAATATCCTACATGATGTTCGCCTTTGGGAACCTGATTCATTAGAGAAGGCATTCAGGTTAGCAAGAAAAATGGAAAGCAAAATTATGGCAACCAAGAAGCATACCACTCACAACTATAAAGACGGAAGTGTTGTTGCCCCTAGTCTTCCACAACCTATAAGGTTGACACCACAACAATTGGAAGAAAAAAGAGCAAAAGGGCTTTGTTACAGTTGTGATAGCAAATACACTAAAGGTCATAAGTGTGCTGAGAAGAAATTATCTTACATAGATTGTGAAGAGGAAGAAGAAAAGGAGCAAGAAAGGTCAAAAGAAGAAGATATACTCCAGGAACAAAGCCTAGATGAAGAACAAATAAATCCGACCATATCTTGTAATGCATTGGCAGGAATTACCACTCCTCAAACCATCAAGATAGAAGGACAAATCAAGAAGAAAAAGGTAATAGTGTTGATTGATTCAGGAAGCACCCACAATTTTATTCATTGTAGGGTAGCAAAAGAATTGAATTGCTTCTTATATACAGCACCAGAGTGTCAAGTGATGATTGCAAATGGAGGAACAATAAATTGCTCTGGAAAGTGCCATAATATCAAGCTATCCATGGGAGAATATGTATTGACTAGCCCAATGCTTTCCATTCCAATGGGAGGTGCGGATGTTGTACTAGGAGTCCAATGGCTACAATCCTTGGGTACAATAGCTTTTAATTTTCAAGAACTTTTCATCAAATTTTCTACGGAAGGAAAGGAAGTTGAATTAAGGGGTATTGCAGGGAAACCAGGAAAGATAATCAGCTCTAATGGTATGACAAAGCTTCTAAAAAAGGAGCAAAGAGGTGTAATTGCACAATTATGCTCGCTAGATGTTTCCACATTGGAATCATCTATTTCTCCAGATCTCCAAAAAGTCCTGGACAATCATTCCAAGGTATTTGAGACTCCCAAGGGTCTCCCACCTATGCGTGATCATGATCATGCTATTCATCTGATTCCAGGAAGTGTTCCTCCAAACATCAGGCCGTACAGATATCCCTATGTCCAAAAAAGTGAAATTGAACGTATGGTTGCAGAAATGCTAGAGGCTGGTATAATTCAACCGAGTCAAAGTTCTTTCTCAGCTCCAGTAGTATTGGTGCACAAGAAGGATGGATCATGGCGCATGTGTCCGGATTATAGGGAGCTCAACAAGCTCACTATTAAAGATAAGTTCCCCATTCCTGTTATTGATGAATTACTGGATGAATTGCATGGATCAATTTACTTCACCAAGTTGGATCTTCGTTCGGGATATCATCAAATCAGAATGAAGATTGAAGACATTCCGAAAACGGCATTTAGAACTCATGAGGGTCATTATGAATTTTTGGTCATGCCTTTTGGCCTTACCAATGCACCTTCAACATTTCAAGGTTTGATGAATTCAATTTTCAAACCATTCCTTAGAAAATTTGTGTTAGTATTTTTTGATGATATACTAATCTACAGCAAGTCTTGGAAGGATCATGTTGAACATGTTGACAGCGTGCTACAACTATTGGAGGAGAAACAATTATATGCAAAAAGATCCAAATGTTTTTTTGGAGTCCAGGAGGTGGAATATTTGGGTCATATTGTATCTCATGAAGGAGTTAAGGTAGACCCTAGCAAAATTAAAGCCATTAAGGAATGGAAAATCCCCACATCCATAAAGCATCTGCGAGGATTTCTTGGGTTGACAGGGTATTATCGCAAGTTTTTAAGAATTATGGGAGAATAGCAGCACCTCTAACAACATTATTGAAGAAAGATTCATTTTCATGGACTCCGGAAGCAACAAAGGCCTTTCAACATCTTAAAGAGGCAATGTGCCAAGCACCGGTCTTAGCTACACCGGACTTCACAAAAACCTTTATTGTGGAATGTGATGCTTCAGGAAATGGAATTGGTGTTGTTCTAATGCAAGATGAAAGACCCATTGCTTTTGAAAGTCGTCCAATCAAGGGAAAGTTTTTAAGCAAAGCTATTTATGAGAAGGAAATGTTGGCAATACTCCATGCACTTAAGAAATGGCGACCCTACCTAATGGGAAGACACTTCAAGGTAAAAACGGATCATGATAGCCTTAAATACTTTTTAGAACAAAGATTATCCTCTGAAGAGCAACAAAAGTGGGTCACAAAGATGTTGGGTTATGACTTTGAAATCATCTACAAAAAAGGGAAGCAAAATGTGGTGGCAGATGCACTCTCAAGAAAGGATGAGGATGTGGAAGCATTGTTGTGTGCCATTTCTATTATCCAACCAGATTGGATAAACGAAGCAAGGGAGGAATGGAAGAATGACGAAGAAAAGTGGGCACTTATTCGAAAGCTACAACAAGATTCCAGTACTTCTGATACATTTAGCTGGCAAAATGATTCGTTATGGTACAAAGATCGCTTATACCTCTGTAAGAATTCCCAGCTAAAACAAAAGATTCTTATGGAATTGCACACTTCTCCCTTAGGAGGGCACTCAGGATTTTTAAAAACTTACCACAGGGTTAAGAAGGAATTTTTTTGGGATGGCCTTAAATCAGATATTCAAAAGTTTGTGGCGGAATGTTTGGTTTGCCAGCAAAATAAAGTTGAAACAATTAAGACACCGGGTCTATTACAACCTTTATCCATTCCAAGCCAATGTTGGGAGGAGGTTTCAATGGATTTTATCATAGGTTTACCCAAGTCTGAGGGAAAGAGTGTCATCATGGTGGTAGTTGACAGACTTACCAAGTATGCACACTTTTGTGCATTATCACATCCATTTAAAGCCAGTACAGTTTCTACTGCATTTATGGAAACATTTCAAAAGCTACATGGAAACCCAAAGATTATTGTAAGTGACAGAGATCCCATTTTCACTGGAAATTTTTGGACAGAATTATTTTCTTGTCTTGGTACTCAGTTAGCTCATAGCTCATCTTATCATCCTCAATCTGATGGGCAAACTAGATAGTAAACAAATGTTTGGAAGGATATCTTCGTTGCTTTGTATCTGATAAACAGACACAATGGGTCAAATGGTTGCCTCTTGCTGAATGGTGGTATAACACTTCCTTCCATACAGCAACAAAAATGACCCCATTTATGGCACTTTATGGGTATCAACCACCATCCATCACATCATATTTAAGAGAAAATTCTAAGGTTCAGGCAGTGGAACATCACATCGAACATCAACAACAAGTCCTCCAACTCTTAAAGGATAACCTCGTGTTGGCACAAAATAGAATGAAACAACAGGCAAATCAACATCGCAGTGAAAGAAGTTTTGATGTAGGTGATTGGGTATTCCTATGGCTACAACCATATAAGCAAATGTCCCTAAAGCAAGCTAAGAAGGATAATAAATTATCACCAAAGTATTATGGTCCGTACAAGGTGTTGCAAAAGATTGGTACTATGGCATACAAATTGGAGCTTCCTGCAGCTTCTCGATTGCACCCAGTTTTCCATGTTTCATGTTTAAAGAAGGTTATAGGTGACAAGCTCCCAATTCAAACAATATTGCCAGAACTTGACGAGGAAGGAAAAATTATATTGGAACCGGAAGCAGTCACAAAAACAAGAACTCGACAGCTACGAAATCGATCAATTTTAGAGTATCTTATCAAGTGGAAGAATTTATCCGCTGAAGATTCCACATGGGAGGATGAGAATTTTATGCAGAAGTATCCAGAACTACTCAAGCGTTGAGGACAACACTTTTTTGAAGGAGAGGGTCATGTTGGGTCCCTATAATACTAGTGATTACCCCATTACTGTTGTAGTTATACCCCTTATTTATATTGTTGTGCCTCTATTACCCCCATATTGTTATTTATGTGCCACATAGAATCCCTCTATTGTTATTTTTGTGGCTTTATATTATTATTGTTAGGTCGGCTGGATTATATTGTGACTCCTTAGACTCCTATATATAGAAAGGAGGTTTTGTCATTTGTATCATCCAAGAATTGTTCATTTATGTAATGTAAAGGAGGTTGCCCCCTCGAAGAGGCTGAATTCTAAGGCGTTGATCTATCTTTTCTATCTTTTCTTGAGCTGGTTTCATAACACCATCCAAGCTTATCTAGAATCACATCTAGAATCTTATCATGAAATATTCATTTTTATCCCATTCCTCATTGGATTTGGAAATCATCTTGTCTCTCTTGGTGCGCCACCCTCCAAGTGATTTATTTTATTAATTTATTTAATAATACATTTTCTTTTCACATTACATATCACCTAGCTTTCCTCAGCTTAGGTGTAGAACAGTTTAACCCACAAAGGAGGGTATCAAACCTAGCTTTGCTTAGCTTAGGTCTACAACATTTAACACACAAGGGAGGATATCATATCTAGCTTTAACTTAGCTTAGGTTTACAATAATGTTGTATACAAGGGAGGGGTGTTACATACTCCCCCCTTAAATTTTACACTGTCCTTGGTGTATGACTGCATCATATCCTTGTTCACAGATAGCTAGTTTCCAAATCAAAAGCATTCATGGCTCTGCCATCTTATGCAAAGTTTGCGATGTACATCTACCACGAGGATTGCTCCCAGCATCTCTCCTTCCATAGCTACATCGGTCTCAAGGAGTGCTACCAACATCTCTCCATACATAGCTACCTGTCACACATTTTTTTCCAATCATTGTGAGAATTTATCGATGCAAAGTTTAACTATGATAAATATCATCATCTGTTACTATTAAAGAAATTATTTCTTGTCATTTATTTTATCTAAACAATTCATGTCCTCTGCTTACATTCTTTCAAGCCTTTGTGTTCTTGTCGAACACCCACTGCTTGCAGTCTCTCTACATAGAATACATCCGTTAGAATATTTCCCACATTAATATGACTGCAAGGTCATAACAGATTATTTCACATCACAATATATATTTATATACATATATTCATCATAATCAAACTGCGGTTAACCATAGCTACTTATACCAAACTTGCTTTCCTTCTTCAGGGAATCTCGAGGATTGTTTACCTGGCCAGACATCCATCTAATGACTACTACATACCCTGCACACAAGGTATGTTATACACACCAATATGCATTTCATTTTACAACTTGTAGCATATGTAGTCATATGGTCCCATGTATTTCTGTGCGTAGTTCAGTTGTGGTACAACCTATAATACCATCCTCATGGTATCACTTGCATGACATAAACTTTCCACATATTTTTCCATCGTGTTAGTATCATGACTTTTCACATAGTCATGCATACTTCACCTATTTAATATTGGCACACAACATCATATGCATAGATAGATTGATTTAGACTCAAGACTCTTTCTTACATGAATGTCTAATATCAAGACCATCCCACCATTAACCATTTGACAAATGCATTGTTCTTACAAGTCTATATTACTGCACACACATGTGCTTGCATAGTAAATTCATATAACTCATTAATATGTAGGGATATTAAGCATGTTTCTCTTCAACATGTTTATCTTAATCACTACTTAACCACCCTATGATAACATGTAAAGCTATCCATGACAAGGCATAGGTATCATATATAACAATTAAGTCTAGATACAACCATGGACTTCCTCTGTTATTTAATCCTCCTTTCATGTATTAGGTGAGATTTGTTTTTATTCACCAATCCTTATTTAAATCTCTTACCTAATATATTTTTCCACACGGTTCCTCCATTGGTATATGTTATGGTTTATGCTAGATGTTAAAAACATTCTAATTTATCTTCATCATTCATACTACCAATTTTGCCCAAGTTTTCCTCTAGTAATTTTTAATGTAGGCAACACATGCATCCACACATATAATATCTTTCCACGAATTGTTATGGACTTTATGTATCTTCCATATCTAAGATAAGATATTAACTTACTTAACTATAATTCCCCAGGTTCCAACCTATGCATGCTTATTTGCTCATGCATAATGTTGTGATAAGGTTTTGTTTCCTCAAACAATGTGAAACATTTTCTTACTAAAATAATTCATTTATTGAAAAACCATATCTAAAGTAATTTACATCATTACTTTTCATGTGAGCTAATCAACAATTAGCCACATTAATTTTGAAAGACAACTTTTTAAGGTGTTTAGTCTTATAAAAGACTTGTTTTTCACATCCTCTATCCCTTCTTGGGATCTTTTAAGCATAACTTAATTTCCTTATGTTCTTAACTAGAAACCATACAACACATCATCTGATTAGAATGAGGTGGTGATATTACAAGGTTATCTTTGTGAATTTGTATTGTATTACCGTTTTCCCTTGCATAGCATCCATGCCATCCTAGAAGAAATATGAGTAAAATCTTGACCATATTCACTAATTAATCATACCATTAACGTAGGTGTAATGATTAAATCTCCACTTTGCCTTTATACATAGGCATCCGTTTAGAGGTTTGTTTAATGATTTTGAGGATACACATAATTTAGTATTAAACCTCAATTACACCACATATGCAAGCATATCCATGCAGCTCATTGCACCCCACAATGAGTTCTATATATGCAAGGCATCCATGTATTTGTGTACTTAAGTACTCATCATTTTTTTTTTGTACATGTAGTACTTGTTATCAAGATTTAGTATGCATTCATATGATGGCCTTGCCTTATGATGATTACCAATTGTTTATTTATTCTCTATGCATACCTGCAATCATTACTTTTCAATCATGACATATAATCATTGCGTCCTCATTGAATCATTCAACTATAGCTTAATTTTTGAAACTTCCACGCTATATGATAAAATTTTAAGCTCCTTATCTTAGAAGGGGACTCAATAAAAGTAACTTATTAACCTTAATAACATGTTACTTGTTCACTTAACAATTTTTTATGCATGTAAACATACAAAAACAACTTATGGTAACCATATATACCTTTGAGCATCATTTAATCATTACTTATAGTCAAAACCTATTTGCTAAAGAGTCTATATGGTAGGAACAATAAGTTAAACATCAACAATACTTATGTTCACATTACATATGACCATATGTGAGATTCCTCAATGTCTCCTATCAACCCTTTGGCCTCAAGACAACTTTAACATTCTCAAATCATAGCAATATGCAATGATTAGTATTATACCACACCACTAAAATCTTTTATTCAATCTTTTTATACCACAATCATACGTATTTACAACTAGGTCTATCATCTTAAACCACATATACATCATGGTATATAGTTATTATGTGCTCCCAAAGCATTCAATAATAACTTAGTTTTTAAGAATTTTCACATAACTGTAAGTATTGTCTGGCCCAAATCTATTTCTTTCAAAATATCTTAAGTCTGTTTTTTTAAACATGAGAGATGCTCATAGTCTTTTCATGCATACTATGGCTACTTATACTAAACACCTAATAAATATGCATATTGCAATATATAAGTTATATGCTAAGTACTATGATACTGCATGTGACTTCTTCGACTATATATATATTGACCGAGGAATATAAAATAGACTGCTGAAAAGAACTTAAATCCGTTCAAGGTCATACCTCAAGTCAAACATGGTCAGACGTGAATGAGTTCGAACACCAGCATAAATTTCGATGAAAGAAAATGTTCAAGGTAAAATAAATCATTATAGTTTCAAGGTAACGTCTCCCGGACACATTACCGTCGTGCCACATTATTACACTCTAACCACTGCTTCTGCTTATTATTCCATGCTTGAAGCTCAGACCCTTTTGATTGTAAATTTGCAGCCCAACAAACAAATCTTTAATAATATTAAAGATTAAAGTCAAAATCTAGATTTGTTCTGGCAATTGCTTTAACATGATAACTTTTAGCAACAGTCGTAACCAAAAGGTAAACTATATTTACCACCATAAAGCAAGGATTGCTACAAAATTGTTGCATGAAACATTTGCTGCTAAAAGAATTAGGGAAACAGAAAAGACTATAATATCCCTATTAATAAAATAGTGATTGTGTAAACTGCAACATACAGAACATCCCAGGATTTGACAAGGTTCAAAGCATTTTAGTTAATTGCTAGTATTATCTCTCTGGTAGTGACCACAGTGGCCAGTCTTATCTGGTTACCGCCCATTTCAACACGTCCTCTCAGACTCTCATGGTAACGCTAGAGCAATCTCATTCTGATTTGCACATTGTAAGTCAGATAGTCTCATGAAGCTCTAAGAATGGACAAGCTCATATATTGCTGAATAAAGCATAAATAAAAAACACACAGGGATAATTATCAAATAAATACACAATTACATCTCCTAGCCTCTATGGGCCTGACAGGCCTGCTCTTCATCTAATGGCCGCTATTTTACATGTCTGTAGGCTACATTTATAACAACAACAAAAAACAAGGAATACTTCACCCAACCATTGGAAATCATTCAGAACTATTGTCATCATCAATCATACCTCTAAAATTTGTAACATTAACTACCAAACATCGTGTTCGTTTGGTCGAAAGAGATCTTCTTTGCTTTGGACATTGTCCTGCTGCGATAGATGCAATGTCAAGCTCAAGCCTTCTGAGCTTAGACATTCCTTCGACTATCAATCAACGATATTGTTTGGTAAGTTTTTGGTTTATTAAAAGCTAAATCAAAATCCTTTGATTACTTGAGTGGACAAATTTTAGGTGGTAGAAATGATATCGAGTGGTGACAACTAAGAGATGCATGAACGATATCCAACTCGAAATCTTGCTAGAAATAATAAAGATAGAAGAATTCAGCGTATGTTGGAGATGAATTAATGAAAAAGAAAACAATGGTGTCATTCTATCGCCCTTTCATACTTCAATAACTGTCAATAACTGCATGCTGTATAACTTTAAGGAGTGTATTATTAACTAGAATATTCTAGAATCTAATTTTATGATAATATAATAAACTTCTAATTGTAAGTGAAAATGCAACCAAAGAATCTTTTCTTACTGTAGATTTGATAGAGATCTAAACTGGTGCACAGGACTAGAACTCACACCAGTACACTGCAGTAGTTGTGATGGTTTTCAGATAACTATCCTTGACTTTTAGATAACTATCCTTGCACTTGAAATAGTCTATCAGCAGGCCATGTCATGAAATATACAAGTGGAGGGTCTTTTGATAACAAATCCTTCAAATCTTCATTTGGTCGCACATTGAAGGTAGGGTAGCTGTCCATCGAGTTAGTTGTCTGGTATCGTGACAAAGCTGAACCCTCCTGTACTCTCCTGTTCTATGAATTGGAGCCAGAAATGAAAACCTTATCATGGGTAGGGTTTGTTCAAGAAAGAAAATAAAATGAAGAATGAATTGTGGATCAGCACATTTGATTGTTCAGAAGCTTCTATATCTACTATTGTTATGAAACCAGCTCACAAAAAGATAGAAAAGATAGATCAACGCCTTAGAATTTAGCCTGTTCGAGGGGGAAACCTCCTTTACATTACACAAATGAATGATTTCTTGATGATTCAAATGACAAAACCTCCTTTCTATATATAGGAGTCTAAAGAGTCATAATATAACCCAGTCGACCTGAAAATAATAATATAAAGGCACAAAAATAACAATAGAGGGATTCTATGGGGCACTGTAATAACAATATGGGGACAATAGGGGCACAACAATATTAATAAGGGATACAACTATAATAGTAATGGGGTAATCACTAGTATTCTAGGGACCTAACATGCCCCTCTCCTTCAAAAAGGTGTTGTCCTAAATGCTTGAGTAGTTTGGATGCTTCTGTATAAAATTCTCATCCTCCCATGTGGAATCTTTAGCAGATAAGTTCTTCCACTTAATGAGATACTCCGAAATTGATCGATTTCATAGTTGTGTAGTTCTTGTTTCTGTGACTGCTTCCAGTTCCAATATAATTTTTCCTTCCTCGTCAAGTTCTGGCAATATTGTTTGAACTGGGAGCTTGTCACCTATAAACTTCTTTAAACATGAAACATGGAAAACTGGGTGCACTCGAGAAGCTATCGGAAGCTCCAATTTGTATGCCATAGTACCAATCTTTTGCAACACCTTGTATGGACCATAATATTTTCGTGATAATTTATTATCCTTCTTAGCTTGCTTGAGGGAAATTTGTTTATATGGTTGTAGCCGTAGGAATACCCAATCACCTACATCAAAACTTCTTTCACTGTGATGTTGATCTGCCTATTGTTTCATTCTATTTTGCGCCAACATGAGGTTATCCTTTAAGAGTTGGAGGACATGTTGTTGATGCTCAATGTGATGTTCCACTGCTTGAACCTTAGAATTTTCTCTTAAATATGATGTGATGGATGGTGGCTGATATCCATAAAGTTCCATAAATGGGGTCATTTTTGTTGTTGTATGGAAGGAAGTGTTGTACCACCATTCAGCCAGAGGCAACCATTTGACCCATTGTGTCTGTGTATCAGATACAAAGCAACGAAGATATCCTTCCAAACATTTGTTTACTATCTCAGTTTTCCCATCAGATTGAGGATGATAAGATGAGCTATGAGCTAACTGAGTACCGCGACAAGAAAATAATTCTGTCCAAAAATTTCCAGTGAAAATGGGGTCTCTGTCACTTATAGTAATCTTTGGATTTCCATGTAGCTTTTGAATTGTTTCCATAAATGCAGTAGAAATTGTACTAGATTTAAATGGATGTGATAATGCACAAAAGCGTGCATACTTGGTAATTCTGTCAACTACCACCATGATGACACTCTTTCCCTCATACTTGGGTAAACCTGTGATAAAATCCATTGAAACCACCTCCCAACGTTGGCTTGGAATGGATAAAGCTTGTAATAGACCCGCGGTCTTAATTGTTTCAACTTTATTTTGTTGGCAAACCGAACATTCTGTCACAAACTTTTGAATATCTGATTTAAGGCCATCCCAAAAGAATTCCTTCTTAACCTTGTGGTAAGCTTTTAAGAATCCTGAGTGCCCTCCTAAGGGAGAATTGTGCAATTCCATAAGAATCTTTTGTTTGAGTTGGGAATTCTTACGGAGATATAAGCGATCTTTGTACCATAATGAATCATTTTGCCAGCTAAATGTATCAGATGTACTAGAATCTTGTTGTAACTTTCGAATAAGTTCCCACACTTCTTCATCATTCTTCTATTCCTCCCTTGCTTCATTTATCCAATCTGGTTGGATAATAGAAATGGCGCACAACAATGCTTCCACATCCTCATCCTTTCTTGAGAGTGCATCTGCCACCACATTTTGCTTCCCTTTTTTGTAGATGATTTCAAAGTCATAACCCAACATCTTTGTGACCCACTTTTGTTGCTCTTCATAGGATAATCTTTGTTCTAAAAAGTATTTAAGGCTATCATGATCCGTTTTTACCTTGAAGTGTCTTCCCATTAGGTAGGGTCGCCATTTCTTAAGTGCATGTATTATTGCCAACATTTCCTTCTCATAAATAGCTTTCTATAAAAACTTTCCCTTGATTGGACGACTTTCAAAAGCAATGGGTCTTTCATCTTTCATTAAAACAGCACCAATTCCATTTCATGAAGCATCACATTCCACAAAAAAGGTTTTTTTGAAGTCCAGTGTAGCTAATACCGATGCTTGGCACATTTCCTCTTTAAGATGTTTGAAGGCCTTTGTTGCTTCCAGAGTCCATGAAAATGAATCATTCTTCAATAATGTTGTTAGAGGTGCTGCTATTCTCCCATAATTCTTAACAAACTTGCGATAATACCCTGTTAACCCAAGAAATCCTCGCAGATGCTTTATGGATGTCGGGATTTTCCATTCCTTAATGGCTTTAATTTTGCTAGGGTCTACCTTAACTCCTTCATGAGATACAATATGACCCAGATATTCCACCTCTTCTACTACAAAGAAACATTTGGATCTTTTTGCATATAATTGTTTCTCCTCCAATAGTTGTAGCACCCTGTCAACATGTTCAACATGATCCCTCCTAGACTTACTGTAGATTAGTATATCATCAAAAAATACTAACACAAATTTTCTAAGAAAGGGTTTGAAAATGGAATTCATCAAACCTTGAAATGTAGAAGGTGCATTGGTAAGGCCAAAAGGCATGACCAAAAATTCATAATGACCCTCATGAGTTCTAAATGCAGTTTTTGGAATGTCTTCAGTCTTCATTCTGATTTGATGATGTCCTGAACGAAGATCGAACTTGGTGAAGTAAATTGATCCATGCAATTCATCCAGTAATTCATCAATGACAAGAATGGGAAACTTATCCTTAATAGTGAGCTTGTTGAGCTCCCTATAATCTGGACACATGCACCATGATCCATCCTTCTTGTGCACCAATACTACTGGAGTAGAGAAATAACTTTGACTAGGTTGAATTATACCAGCCTCTAGCATTTTTGCCACCATACGTTCAATTTCACTCTTTTGGGCATAGGGATATCTGTACGGCTTGATGTTTGGAGGGACACTTCCTGGAATCAGATGAATAGCATGGTCATGATCACAAATAGGTGGGAGACCTTTGGGAGTCTTAAATACCTTGGAATGATTGTCCAAGAATTTTTGGAGATCTAGAGAAATAGATGATTTTGATGTGGAAACATCTCGTGAACATAATTGTGCAATTACACCTCTTTGTTCCTTTTTTAGAAGCTTTGTCATATTGTTAGCGCTAATTATCTTTCCCGGTTTCCCTGTAATACTCCTTAATTCAACTTCCTTTCCTTCTATAGAAAATTTCATGAAAAGTTCTTGAAAATTAAAAGCTATTATACCCAAGGATTGTAGCCATTGGACTCCTAGTACAACATCAGCACCTCCCATTGGAATGGAAAGCATTGGGCTAGTCAATACATATTCTCCCATGGATAGCTTGATATTATGGCACTTTCCAGAGCAATTTATTGTTCCTCCATTTGCAACCATCACTTGAAACTCTGGTGGTGGATATAGGAAGCAATTCAATTCTTTTGCTACCTTACAATGAATAAAATTGTGGGTACATCCTGAATCAATCAACATTATTACCTTTTTCTTCTTGATTTGTCCTTCTATCTTGATGGTTTGAGGAGTGGTAATTCCCGCCAATGCATTACAAGATATGGTTGGATTCATTTCTTATTTATCTAGGCTTTGTTCCTGGAGTATATCCTCTTCTTTTGACCTTTCTTGCTCCTTTTCTTCTTCCTCTTCACAATCTATGTAGAATAATTTCTTCTCAGCACACTTGTGACCTTTAATGTATTTGCTATCACAACTGTAAAAAAGCCCTTTTGCTCTTTTTTCTTTCAATTGTTGTGGTGTCAACCTTATAGGTTGTGGAAAACTAGGGGCAACAAGACTTCCATCTTTATAGTTGTGAGTGGTATGCTTCCTGGTTGCCATAATTTTGCTTTCCATTTTTCTTGCTAACCTGAATGCCTTCTCTAATGAATCAGGTTCTCAAAGGAAAACATCATGTTGGATATTATCCTTTAAAGTCCCTATGAACACATCAATCCTATGCTCCTCTAGAATATTTTTTACCCTTATGTTCAATTTTCAGAGCTCCTCAATGTGCTCCATTATTCAACCCTTTTGTTTGAGACTTATCAATTGGCTAAAAAAAGTGTTGCTTTTTGTATCCTCATAATGTGCTGTCAATTCTTCTATAAAAATTGCCCAAGTGATAATTTGTTTACGAGATAAAAGCCATTGATACCATAGAAACTAATTAGGTTCCAAATATAAAGTTGCAATATGTACCTTTTGTGTGTTTTGCACATTATTGAGATCAAAAAATTGCTCCATCTGTATATCCATGTTGCGGGATCCTTGCCATCAAACTTCCTCATATCGTTTTTTGAAATATGGTGGGTCTGTGATCCAACGTTAGAGTCTATGGAATCATGATTAACATATCTTTTGTTTGCATCATGAGTTTCCTTTACTACCCTTTCACCATTAGTAAGTATTTCTTGTACAAAATTTGTCAAATCTGTCTTCAAATTTGCCATGTCTGTCTTCAAATCTATCTTCAAATCATCCATCTTAGCTTCCACACCATTCATCTTAGTTTCCACACCATTTATCTTAGATTCCACACCATTTATCTTAGATTCCACGCCATTTATCTTAGCTTCTGTTAGCTTTTGTGAGACTGACATTTGTTACACTTGGTCTTGTAATTTTGATATATCATGTAGTATTTCTTCCTCTTCTTCATGAGTCATGCTAGAGCTTTCAGGTTGCTTACTAGGTGTTTTTATTTTCTTTCCTTGGGGCATCAGTTGCTGATAATAATGCTCTACTATGTCCTTTGAATTCCTTCAAAATAATCTTTCAAACCAAGCTTAAGCAAAAATTTAAAATAATCTACACACCTTTTTTTACTTTGTAGGAGCTTGATATTGCCTCTGATGTATCTCTGTAATTTCAAATCATCTAGTTCTGAAATTGTGACCTGCAGTAGCCCTCTGTGTCCTCTTTCCAATGCCACCAGTCTGATCGAAATGGGATTCTCTAAGGAAGAGTTATATCAAATCTCCCACAGTGACCTAATTATAGACTAGTTCAGTAGAGCGAAATTGTACGACATGCCACGTGTCCTTGTTTCAACCTTTGGCTCTGAAAAATATATACAAGAAGCTACGCTTCGTCCTCTTTCTGTACCTTCTTACAAAATTTCAATCTGATGCTCAGAGAGAAAGTTATGATCATTTTCCCTAGGTCACCTGTTTGGAATTTAATTCAGGAGTCTACAAAAAGACCAACTTCCTCAGATCATATCTCTGCAAATATAGCGTGAAAAGCTCTAAAATTCAGACCCGAGGTTTAGTGCAATTACATCTCAAATGGTTTTTTTTTTTATCTTCTGAAACATCGCAGAAAATTTTTTATAGCGAACATGCCACGATGACCTATTTGGAGCAGCAAAACCCTAGAATCCAAAGCTTCGATACCAAATGTTATGAAACCACTCACAAAAAGATAGAAGGTAGATCAACGCCTTAGAATTCAGCCTCTTCGAGGGGGAACGACCTTTACATTACACAAATGAATGATTCCTTGATGATTCAAATGAAAAAACCTCCTTTCTATCTATAGGAGTCCAAGGAGTCATAATATAACCAAGCCGACCTAACAATAATAATATAAAGGCAGAAAAATAACAATAGAGGGATTCTATGGGGCACAGTAATAACAATATGGGGACTATAGGGGCACAACAATATTAATAAGGGATACAACTAAAATAGTAATGGGGTAATCACTAGTATTGTAGGGACCCAACAACTATGACCTTGGGATGTGTGCTTATAGGACAATGCATAGTTTTCCATCTGGCCCTGCCACACGCCTCCACAACGTCTAACATAAACATCAGTTGAGGGGCCTAACCTTCTTACAATGGTGATTCTAAAACAACCTCATGGAAGTGTTGACCAATAAATATAAATATAGTCATCGATATTGCGCAAAATTTAAAACAAATAACAATACTAAACCATGGTACGCATAAATGGATAAAAATGAATAAAAATATGTATTCTGGGGAAAAAAATAATTCAAATTCATAGATACCGAATTATAGGGAGGAATCCTTCCCCGTCCCTCCCTTTTGTCCTCATTTTTTTTTCTCTACAACCGCATTTTCCTAGCTACTTCTATTCTCATATCCATGGTGCTCTAATCACTAGAGTTCTCCTACTCAATGCAACCAGATAAGTAAAGGGTCATGGAGAAAATTTGGCACACAATCATCCTTTTTTTTTTTTTTTTTTCTGCTCAGCTAATCGTGTTCTTTGCATGGATACCATTGAATACCCACCGATGACCACCTATAGCGATAATCATTATCCCATGGCAAATAGGCATTCACACTTGTAAAAAAAAAACAACAATGTTATGACTTTGTTATACATCCAAAACTATGGTGCAACAGGTCAAAAACAATTATTTAAATGAAGGGAAAGTCTTATCAAGGAAACAATATGAGTGCACAACAAATTGTCAAGGAAATAGTGCTCTAAATTTTCTATCCTCATAGCCATTCGATTGACATCTAAATGAATACAATCATAGTGATTTTCGGTCTCTTTCTCAAATAGCATGAAAGCCGGTGCGGTAAAAAGCAATGAGACATTGGAAAGTCAACGAAAGTAGTTTTCAAATAACATGAGAGCCAGTTGCCTCTAACACTATCTCTTTCCACCCCTTGCATAGGCATAAGGAACATTATCGCATATTTTTTCTCCCTATAAAGCAGTTGAAAGTAGCATTTTTAGCAGTAGTCGGAATGTAATGTACCCTCTTGGTGCATTCTTTCTGAAAGGAAAAACATGCTACTTTCTATAGTCGCTTATAAGGAATACAATAGCATGACCCATAATCCACGCATCATGTCCCCATGTACTATTTTTATGCTAAATATCCCCTCAACCAGTAAACGATATTCTTCCCTTCTCTTCTTAGTTGGTTAATTACAACTAGACAATGGTTAATGCATCACGTCTAGTAAACATAGATTTATGCTTCAACCCAGAGCTTTGCAAGCTGAAAATTTAATAAGAAAGGATAAGTCGGCAGGGATAAAAAACTTAAGCATATGGGCTAATTGTATTTGATCTTCTTGGATAATAGATAAATTAAATTTCAATAATAAAGAAATCAACACATATACATGAAAACAGAATTTCAAGAAAAATCAAGTCTAACACTCATATAATCATTTGTTTGTAAGTGAGAAGAATACCAGCCAGTCTTCAGCGGACCACTTATTCTGATGTGCATCTTAAAAGTTCTCACTCACGACCAGCCAAGCTTACTCCACAATACCCTCATTGGTCATCTCTTCCTTGCACCTGTCCACCATCTCTTGAGACTGACCCAAGTCCAATGTCTACCCAAGAGCTGAATAATTGTAGACAGGAGTCCCAAAACATAGGACAAATCCTGTATAAATTACTCACAACAATTAACCTGCCCATCCATGTTTTTTTTGTGACTTAGGCTACAAATCCAATTCCTGGACAGTGATACAGGCTTGGGTAGGTGTAGATTGCCTTAATTTCGCAATTAATGGCCACTTTTGTTTGCAGGATAGAGGATGAAGAATTGTGAATATGCACATAGTTCTAGTGGACCAGCTCCATTCTTTAAGCTTACTTTGTAGGAACAGAAATGAGTTTCTCTGTGCATTCCACACTACTTACATTAATGGTGATCACTGTATCTTTCAACAGGAAAGCCATGTAATTTTCATGCCTGTGGCTGCCATGTCCAGGGAACTTCCTTTTACTTATGAGCACCAACAGAGAATTTAGTTATGGTAGTCTATGAAAGCGGACATCCGAGAACTATGTTTGTAGAGTATGCAAGGTGGATATGCAGACTTGGCGATAGGGTAAGAGTATAATTGGTACTTTTTTTATTAAAGAAAGATATCCATTTGAGATAAAATTGGTTGATTTGATCGAATAATAAATTTTTGACCAATAACGTCTTCGACTACCATTACCATGCTAATATTTGAATTCGTCTCCAAGGAATCATGTTCTACATTTTAGTCTTCATCCCTTTAAAAATTTTGGGTTATTTTTCTTATAGGAATTTTTATAATAAAAAATCTATAGAGGTGGATGAGTCCATAGGTCTCAGTGTTTGAGCCTAGGCTCTGATACCATTTGTAATGAACTTCTTTAGCCTACCCAGAAAAAACAGCGTTTAGACCCCAAACTTTTAAATTTTTGTCTTAGTTACAATAAAGAGTTCTCAACCATCACGAATTTAGTGATCAGGAATCATAACTAAAATGAAAGATCAAGGTGGAGTCATATATCCTGGGTGTGAAATCACATACTTTCATGAAATGCAATTCTCACATGTTTAATGTCTTCATGCATCAATGAAAACTACTTTTGTCTTGTTCAACATGCACATGCGAGAATATTTGCACAAATTCCCATCCAGTAGCAAAGTGATAGCATAAGATATTACTTGGAATATTACATCTAACATGCTTACGAAGAACATTATTGATATAGCTCATCCGGGGCATAACTAATACAATATTATTATTCAACACAACTTTTAAGCTCTTGAGAATGATTTACACGTTCCAACTATAAGAGATATGAAATCAACCATCAACTTAACTCAGCTAAATGATTTCACTTATAGTAAGTAAGGACTATAAAACCCACATCATGTTAGTGAATCTTATCGAAATAGAGGAAGGTACCATTAAATTTATTAACACATAAGAATAAGCAATTCATGAAACATTTCCATAGTGAAGAACTTAATACAATTTTCACATAATTATATGAAACTAAACAAGAGAGAGAAAGAGTAAGAAATTTCATACTAAACATTCAATTCAACTAACACCAAATAAACCTCGCTTAGAGGGAGGAGCACCACCACCCAGCCATGAATCACCTCTGATCCCCCCTGAGTCGAAGATCTTGCCAAGGATCAACTGTCCTCTTGACCAATGCATTGGGTATTTAACACCATCTTTCATGATTTAGTTACCACTAGCGGCATCCCACTTTATGGATTTTTCCATCTGCCTAGGTCTTATCCGAAAAATCTTGTCTTTATCTCCCACGATGCTTTTCCACATAAAAGCTTTCCTTTATCTCCCGCAAAGCTTTTATGTTCGATGGATCTATATCTCCCATCCATATGATGAATAATAAATCCATCAAAGCTTATCTAGAATCACATCTAGAAGCTTATCATGAAGTATTCATTTCTATCCCATTCCTCACGGGATTTGGCAATCATCTCCTCTCTCGTGGTGCTCCACCCTCCAAATGATTTATTTTATTAATTTATTTAATAATACATTTGCTTTTCACATTACATATCACCTAGCTTTCCTCAGCTTAGGTGTAGAATAGTTTAACCCACAAAGGAGGGTATCAAACCTATCTTTCCTCAGCTTAGGTCTACAACCTTTAACACACAAGGGAGGATATCATAGCTGGCTTTAACTTAGCTTAGGTTTACAATAATGTAGTACACTAGGGAGGGGTGTTATAGATACCTAACAATCTTCTTAGAGGGACAATCTTCTATTGATTTACCATTTTCAGCTGGATAGTTGACCATTGTAGCTTTGACTTACTCATCAATTCCCAAGTTTGCTATGGAAAGACATTGGCATCAGATCCTAAATCCAGGATAACCTAATCGATGTCATATTCTCCAATTTTCACTATAAGCCTCATTTCCTTTCTAGTCCACTACTTATGTCTATGTAGATTATTCACTATGTGCATCTCAATCTACGATGCCTTTTTAGGAGCACAAGAGTCTACCAATTTCTTCAATCCATCTACGGACTTCTGATTTCTCAACAAATTCATGCAGGTCTATCGAAAGTATTTCAAAATATTTAGAGCCACATCTTGTGTCACAATCGATACTATTTTGTAGTTATCCTTCTCATTCGGTTGTTCAGTAGAGCTAAAGGTCCCATCATCCATAAATATTCGCCTCACCTCTATGAATACTTGCTTTTCCTTTAAGATATCAAATGCAGGATATTTTTACTAGTGTTTTTTACCCATGTATCTTCAGCTTTCTTTTTCCCATTGGCTTTATCATTTCCAATCACAACTCCACTTCTCATTACAATGCCAATGCGTAG
Source organism: Pinus tabuliformis (assembly GCA_031772625.1). Classification (NCBI taxonomy): domain Eukaryota; kingdom Viridiplantae; phylum Streptophyta; class Pinopsida; order Pinales; family Pinaceae; genus Pinus; species Pinus tabuliformis. Next base: position 862,821,210 of record CM062812.1, read on the forward strand.
TTGATCCTCCCTTGGCTTAGTAGTCATCATTTAAATATTTGTTGTACGCTACTATATTCTTTTCTCCTACATCTTCAAAATAAGGGTGGAGCATTCTTATATCACATGATCTGAAGACTTACAGTAGTTGCAGGTTGTCGTAGGTTTCTGACAATCTCTTACAAAGTGTGTTACTTATCTATAGCTATAACAAATAATATGGCCACATCCTCAACCAACTCCTTATCGTTGTCCTCATCCTCTTCCTTTAAATCATCCTCAACCAGTGTGCTGGCCTAGCTCCTCATGTGTATTTCCTTCAGCTTGCAATCTATAAGTATCAATAATTCACTCCATCATCAAGTCGTAACTTCAACAATTTTTCTCATTTTTGGCCTACTGGTCTACAAAAGTTACAAAATAAATGCTTCGGGGTCTGCACATACTTCTGTAATAGGTATCAATATTTAGAGCGGTGTTGGTCTCTCATTAAACAAATCTCACACCATAAACCTTGGTTTACTGGATTAGGTGCTCCACTTTCCAAATAATCTCTGAACACATGACATTGATCCTTATAATGACCCTCTAGTTTGCATTTTGTACACCATACTTCTGATCTAGTCTCTTTACCTTTCTTTAGATCCTGCAATTCCAAGGTCAAATTGGCTAGCTGACTCTATATCTATTGTACCCTTGCATGAGTATCTCCAATTAGCGAAGCTTCCATCTTCATCGCAAACTCCAATGCTTCAACTTGAGTCACGATCTTCGGTTGTGTAAGAGGTAACCTAATATGAGGCAATAACATGCCTATGAACCATTCCTTATGTTGAATGGGGGTAGGATAAAGCTTACTTGTCCCATTAACACCTTGAATCGTTGATCAAATTCCACCATAGACTCAATTTCTGCTTGTTTGATTTCTTTTAGTTTCCTGATGCATTGTGATTATGATTTCGACTTATTGAATTGTGATACCAGTTCTCTCTTAATTTCATCAAACGAAGTAGTCGGTTTAGTTTTAGAGTATTGTATATACCATATTAGTGTTATTTCTCATAGCGACATGACAAGCTGCACCTTCTTTACATCATCACTAGTGATTTTTCTTGTGTCCATACTGCATCAACTACAAACCAAAACTGGTCAAGATCCTATGATCCAAGTCCTTTAAAGATAGGCAGCGTAATGTCATCAAACATTTTTCTTTTCGGGGGTCTAGGTGGAGGGGGAGGGGGTGGGGGTGTAGGGGAATTATGAGGAGGGGGAAGGGGTATAAGTGGGGTGGATGGATGGGGAATCTCGAAGGCGCCCTGATTTTTATCAACTCCTAACTTTGATGCACCTTCAAGACAGGAGGGGAATTTTGTGGGGTTGTAGGGTTACTTCTTTCTTCTTCACTCTCAGATCCTACTAACAAGGGGCTATAATTAGTCTCAATAAAATTCATCAGGTCTATTCTATATCATTTCCCACTTCACATAAACCCTAGTTTAGCCTTATTTCCTCTTCGTCGAAACATTAATATGACTGCATTCGCATAATCCCCTTTTCACACAATAACATCTTAATCCAAAGATTAAAAGATCTTAAAAACTTACATCGTCGTCCTTTGAAAATTATTCATTCAAATTTGTTATAGGATATGATCGCATTTATCACGAACTCAGTGATAAATCCTCACAACATGTTATCAATCCAAACATCAATAGCCCTTGAGATACTATTGTTGATGTTCTTGCGTCACCGTATAAATTCAGGATTCCAATCCTTAGTTTTCTTCTTCTTCTTGAAAGAAGTCTTATTCTTGGTGAACTTAGATACCCACTTGAACAATTCAATGTGGAACGAACCAAAGAAGATTTCATATTTCTCTTCGAAGATATACTTCGGCAACCAGTCTTCAACTGATAATTGAGGGTTCCTATTCTCTTTTTCGGAAATTCTCTTTATCTCTATTAAACCCACTCCTAGATTTATTTCTTCCACATACACCAAAACATATCCCTTAAGTAGATCCTGATCTCGGCAATGGAACAACTTTCAGTTTAATGGGACTTGACCCGGGTTCAGAGTGAACTGTGCACTAACAAAACCCTCAACCACTAGCCCTTTCGGCAATGACCTGTAAGAAGATCACAATATCACCAGAAGCAATTATGGGAGGTTGTAGAACCAAGTTTCTATAGTCAGAGGGATATCCATGCTGTGGTGCCTATGTGTTGACTGATGTCTTATATCTATCTACAACTTTTCATACATGAATAACTTTATATTGATGATTAACTTCACAGATTGGTACTTAATGTATAAACATAACAAAGAATGATATAACATGTATTCTTCCATGTAATTAAATAAAAGACATGCATAATTATATTAATAGAAACAGATAATGAACATAGGAGTATGCACAATAATTCTCCAAAACTACTTTTCTTTATTAACAAAGGTCTTCAATACATACACTTCCCTGAACTGTGCACCCACCTGCAGGTGGTTTGCACACTCGATTGCAGAATCTTCAAGGCCTCTGCACACTAATATCCAGAGCCTTACAAAAAATACAAACTCAAGACAGAAAATACGATGAATATATGAATTCTATCTATGCTTAGCTATCTTCGACAAAGTGTTTCATCTTCTTTATATAGGATTTCATACTACAAGAACATGGTCCACATACCATGGACTCGAAAAAGCAAATGGAATAATACCAGAAACCCATTACAAAATATGGGACTTTTGACCCACCCCAAAGCCCCTAAACACTGCACTATGAGTACAACTTCACCAGCTCTGTGCACTCTGATCCTCAAAATGCAGAGTCTTTAACCAAAGCTTAGAGTAAGTTTGGTTGCACATAACAGGTGTGTGTGTGTGTGTGTGTGTGTGTTTTTGAAATACAAAACCCATCCATGTTTCATACAAACATTGAAAATATATCCATATTATTTTTATATGTTAACAATACTTTACATAGACTTTGTATCATGCTTTCAACTTTTCGTAGTTCATGAAAAAAAACACAATCACATAAATTAAAAGTCTTCGAAAAATGAAGAAGGAATCATCATATCTAAAAACATTGACATAAATTATTAAGTCTTCCAAAAATAAAGAAGAATCATCATATCCTAAGCATTCATTCCATGTAACATAAACATCATATGTTAACATTTGATCCATTCATTTGCAGAATATTTATTTGTAACAATACCCTATATTTTAGACATAAAATTCAAAAAATTTAGAAATATTTGATAGTATTATGAAATATTTAAATGATCACAGCATGAGTATTCATTTTTTATTTTCTCTTCTCTATAACTTATTTATTGACGTCAGAGATTATTACTCATGATGGAAAACAATCTTCCTTTTCTTTTGGCTCATATGTGGTTGACCCCACTAGAATATTTTCTTTTAAAGTCTACTATAACTTGAATAATCTTGCTAATTTCAAATCCATTTACCTTACTTCCAAATTAGTTATCTTATTTACCCCAAACAAGTAAAATTAATATATTTATGTACTCTCAGAATCTCTCATCAATATCATAGCTTTACATGCAAAATATTGGAAAGGAATTTATATATATCCTAAAAGGAAAAATCCAACATAATTCTTATTCCATATTTTTAAAATATACGATACAATTTCCAATACTTAATAAATTACATAGAATTTTAAATATTTAATAATATGCTAATATTTATATTACTTTAAAAGCATGAAAAATAAGGCAATCTCATTGAATCTCAAACTTAGTAAAATGAATTCAATTTAACATTCAAATAACGTCCCTATGAAGGAAGGATACCAGAGTATGTTGTCCATAAGTGATTGGCCATAATTACAAAAATACGTACAATTTGAACTAAAGATTCCTATTATTTCCATTTCATATTGCATGAAAAAAATCAAAGTATATCTTTCCAACCTATAGAAAGACTCAAAATATTATTTTCAACCACAATACAAACAAACAAAACAGAGTGTTCTTTCACACTCTGAAAGAACAAAAATAGTACTGAGAATTGGTGTTATGTAGAGTGAAATATTAAAATAATAATAAATGATTTAAACTCATTACAAAATCAACTACTGGTAAATGACCAAAGATCCCAGTGTATAAAATGTTTAATAGCATCTTCTTTCAAAACTTATTCCACACTAATATTTTTACAAAAATAAAAACTTTCAACAACATAATGCAAATGGGTGAATGTATATAAAGATTACCAAGGTTATAAAGGATTACCAATGTTATAAAAGATTAGCAAGGTTAACCTCTTTTAGAAACTATTCGAGACCAATAATTTTGGAAATAATGAAAACTTCAAACTACATATTGAAAAGGGAGGAATCATAAACTCATATTTTCCAAGAATGTATATATAGTGAATTTTACAGAGGATTACCACAAATAATTTATCTTGTAATGTTTAATAGTAAAATTTACAAAATATTACCACACTAATTTATCTCACCCATTAAACAAAGTAAATGTAACTCACCAATATATAAACCCATCAAGCTCAAATCATTATCCACCTTTGCATTTAATGTCACAACGCTCTAAATTAGCACATTGACATTACTAAACAGAAAATTACGTAGATATATATGTTTTTATTTTCTACAAAATGAATAAGCATTACATGTCAAAAAATACTTTCATTCCTGCAAAAATAATAAGTGTTATGTTTCCACGAAAATATAAAGCAGGAACAATGTGCCCAGTGCATTTAAAACAATGACTGCTAACTCTAAAACAATACTTTTATAGAAAACTATTATTATATGAAAGGGAAATATATAAACTTAAAGGAAACCAACTAAGGGAAAGAGAATGTTAGAGAATAGGATTATGAAGATCATCTCTTCCAATTATAGTTTACATGACATGGTTTTTTTTTTTTCTTTACTTAGCTAAATTACAAGCTTAAATTGTAATCCTCTTTTTTTTTTTCTTCCCAAACAAAAATTAACATAATATTAACTCCTTTTCAATATAGGCTTTCGTAAATAGAAATGTATTAACAAAATAGTGACTCTTTTTCAACATATTCTTTCATAAATTGAAACTAAGAACAGTCAAATTTTAATGGATAGAAGATATAGAGACTACAATTAACACTACTGCATTTTCAGGTCACAACACATTTAAATGAATAATTACTAATTGGAGCTGCTATTTAGCCATCACTTAAAACAAAAACATATTCTTGTAGTTTTGTAATTTCAACATATGTATAACCAAAATAAATAAATGTTAAATCATGTACTATGATAAGATATTTTATAATGACAAGAACTATTCTAAAGGTACACTAACTACATCTTCATCCAAGAAGGGTTAATTAAAGAAAAACATAACAAACTATTAATTTTACCTGATACCTAGCTGTTCTACTTGTTTAGAAGCTCTTCTCTTTGACTCCAAAAAACTAGTCATATTTACCACCCAACCATATCCAAAGGAAAACCTTATTTGTTGGAATCCCGAAGCTCTATGAGCTCACAAACAGTACCAACTTCAACAATAGTGAGAAATTTCAGGCAACTAGGGAAGATATCGTATGTTCCTCTCACACCACTTAGTCTCAATCAACTAGGTTAAATTATTGGGATTTTAATTTAGGAAATGGGTAGTCATTTTGGCAGCATTTCCCTACTCTTTCTGGTCTCCCTTCCTTGGGGAAAAATACTTCAATATTTTTAAGCATGGAGTGGAGTGACACCTCACCCCCTTCATGCAAAAATTAACCAATTTTTTATATATAATTTTTTTTATTATTCACCACCCCATAAGGTGGGACCTCTCCAAACTTTCCCCCTTTATCTTATTTTATATAGGTACCCAAATTATGTAATTTCAACACCCATGTGTCTACTTAAATAATTTTTTTATTATTTATTTTTAAAAAGTAGATAACTAATATTTTGCATTAAAATAATATTTATTTTGAATAATCCTCTAAAGTGGGTAAATTGGATTTAATTCAACTTAAAGTTTAACTTAGATTAATTTACCTGGTTGATGTAAGCCCTTAAGTGGTGTTTTTCTGTCAGAGAATAGGGATTCCATACCCCCATTGTGCACCTCTCTTGACTTGTTAGGACTTTGTTCCCTTGCCCTGTAATTAGGACTCCATGTCCTAGTAGAATCAAGACTCCATGCCTTGATCTTTTCCAAAGATCCAACACTACATGTGTTGGTCTTTCGAAAGTTAGGACTCTACGCCCTAATCTTTCCAATAGGATTTGATCTATTCTTCTTTCAATCTACATGGTTTTCCTAAAGGTACTAGTTGTGAGATTATATGCATATGATGATCTGTTCACAAGGCCTTGTTTCCCTAGACTTGCACATCATAACCTCATACATTAAAAGGATAAAAAAAATTCATAATAAGTTTTAATTCAACCACATTTTACCAAATGTATACATGACCTCTATAGTTATCTAAGCATCCTTCTTGGCAATAACTAAGTTCCTAGCCAAATCATGCTAAATATAATTCCAATCATGTATAATAATTGACATCATAAACCATCAACACAATTATGATACACTAACTACTCCACATAGTACCTTCCATTCATATGTCATAAGCTAGATATAAAACAAAAGGAGACGTAAATAAACATAGATATAATACATATAACCAATCACATAGCCACACATAAGAGAAAGTATAATAATGTATGTAATACATATAGCAGTGTTCCACAATCAAGTGATCGATCCATGTCCATAACATATAAGTTTGTGATATCGAATTTGTCAAAAGGTCACCTTCACTAGCCGTCACAAAACTGTACTAGACAAAATGGGATACTACATATTCCCCCTCTTGGAGAAAACTTGGCTTGAAGTTTGATCAAACAAAAAGGAAAACTCAAGAAGCATAGAATATGCATCCTCCCAAGTGGTATAACTACAACTATATAGGTCCCATTGGACCTTTACCTAGATCACCATGTGACATCTGAGCTATTTTGCTTGATTGTCCAAAATTCAAATTGGCTCTACCTTCAAAGCCCCCTCGTATGTTACCAGTAATTGATACCAATATAATATATGAGAAGGATAATGAACATACTACACAATACTAAAATATGAAATATATCATGCATATGATGAAAACACGTGACAGAGGAAGATGATATGCTACAAGTCGAATCCTTTCAATGATTTCAAAAGGTCCAACAAATAGAGGAGAGAGCTTGGATCCTTCCTAAATTTAATAGCATTTTTTTGAGGTTTTACTTGAAGAAAAATAAATTCTCCTTCTTTAAAACTACGATCCAGTCTATGCATATCATCATAGATCTTTTGTCTATCATATGCCTCCTTTAATATTTTTCTTATATGACACACTTGTTCTTCCATTTCTTGAAGCATTTCAGGACCTACCAAGATCCTATCCTCCAACCTATCCCAACTTAAAGGTGTTCTACATGGTCTTGCATATAATAGTTCATAACGTGCCATACCAAAGGGAGTGGTGATAACTATTGTTGTATGCAAATTCCACTAAAGGAAGATAATCTTCCCACTTATATTGTTAATCCATTACATACATTCTAAGCATGTCCTCGAATATTTTATTTACTCTTTTAGTTTGACACTTAGTTTCCGAAAAATAAGTTGTGCTAAAGTTTAATTAGGTTTGGAGGGCTCCCTGAAAGCTAAGCTAGTGCAAAATCTTCTTGTGAAAAAACAGGCCCTACTTGATACGATTTTCTTAGGAAAACCATGAAGTCAAATGACCTCCTTGATAAATACGTGTGCTATTTCATATGTTTTATAAGTATCTCTAACAAGTATAAAACGAGAACTCTTGGTAATCTTGTCTATCACCACCAAAATGGAATTATGTCTCCTGCTTGTCTTGAGTAATTCAACAATAAAATCCATATATATGTCTTCCCATTTGGACTCAAGCATGTTATGTGGTTGCAAAAAACTTCGTCGATGACCATGTTCTATGTTAACTAGATGGAATTCCAAAAACTTTGCCACATAATTTGTGACATCCTTATTCATGCCAACCCAAAATAAATTGAGGTTTAAATCTACATACATCTTTTGGACTCCTGGGTGATCCATATACACTACATGGTGAGATTCTCTCAAAATGATTTCATGAATCCCATCTCTATCTAGAACCACAATCTTCTTCATAAATCTCACCTACCAGCATCATCACAAGAGTATCCCTCCATCTCGCCTTTTTTAGCCTCTTTGCAACATAGTTCACATATAACTTCCTTACACCAATCATCTACATCTTCTTTCCTAAATATGCATTCCCGTAAATCAATATTCAATGGTATCACTGAAAATATACGAGGTCTTTGACTTAGTGCATCAACGACTTTGTTTAATGTACCCTTGATGTAGGTTATATCAGAATCATATTCACTCAGGAGTTATGACCACCATCTTTGTGTAGCAATAATATTAGTTTGAGTAAATATATGTTGCAATCCTATATCATCCGTTTTCAATTCAAATTTCTTGCCTGTCAGATAATGTCACAAAAGTGACAAGGCAAGAACTATAGCTGCAACTTACAAATCATTGGTTGCATAGTTTTCTTCGTGCGACCTTAACTTCCTAGAGGCTTAAGCAATCACCCTACAATCTTGTGATATTACTGCACCCAATCCATCTTTCGATTCAATAGTACATAATATAAATTGCACGTCCATATCTGGTACTGTTGGCTTGAGGGGACTTTGACCTAGGTTTAGAGTTAGCTTCACTAACCAAGAAAACCCTATACTACCGGCCCTTTTGGCAACAACCTGCGTAGCATAGGCTACAGTCTCACTCGAGGTAGTATTCAGAGATGAAAAATCTAGGTTTCTACATACAGAGGTCTATGTGACGGGTTTTTATTACTTCTAGCGATTTATTCCGAACTTCGCAAACCCTATCCCTTGAAATGCAGAAATTACAGTAACTTACGAAAAATAGATGTAAACTATGTGTAAGTGTTCTAAGCATTCATAACATCATGTAATTGACTAGATATCCCACTTTCACAAATCTATTAAGAATGTATCATAATAAATAGTAGTAAATAGAGCAAATGCACAGTAAATTCATAAGTAAACATAAATGCACAGATGCATATATATTACTCCAAAATATTCTTTATTATGTTCATATCTTCTATTACAGACTCCTTCTTCCCTGGGCACATAGTTGCAGACTTACCAATGTCTCCGTGCACACAGCTGCAGGAGCCTTCTCCTTCACCTAAGTACAAAAAATAGACTCTTCTAACTTAGATCAGTTTCTCATACAATCTTAGATATCTCCTATGACTCTCTATGGCTCCTTTTTATAGCATCTTCCATTACAATACCATGGTCCGCAAACCATGGGTGGGTAATAAAACAACTTAACCTCGAACAAACTAAGGGGATCTAACCTTCCTAAAGTCCCTTTGAATCCTAACAACCTTCACACTCTGCTCCTCAAAATGCGGAGAATTTACAATAATGACAAAAACTATTTGCAAATTTGACCCCAGGGGACCCTATCCCAAGAGGCTCCCAACAAAAGTCTATGACTCATCCTCGATTCACTCTGCTGGTGGTGCCTCGATCATTTCTTGTAGATCACTGAATTCGATCTTCAATAATTGCAATTTTGATGTACCCTTCAAAACGGCCTGATGGACTTCCTCAACCAATTTTCTGTGGTTGGGCCTTTGACTACAAGGCCCATGGTTCTCTATGTTTTCTGCATTGCCTTTAGCTTGCTCTATACTGACAATTTCAACTGACTTGTTTCATCCGTGGAAGAGTGCATCCTTGAAGGTATGATGGATTCCTTTTGACACATCTCATTGATCTCACTCTGGATGAGCTTTCCCTCATGTAATGTCATGAACCTTTGCACTCGTGCTGAGTTTCGTGTGGTAGACCTGATATCCTTGAAGTGCCCCTGATTTTATCTGATATCTGCTTCAATCTTCTACAAAGTTGGATCCTCTTGTACCGAGGTCCACAATTCCATAGATTGTTCAAACAAATGAGTGCAACCTTGGACTGCAGCTTCTAAGGTAGCCATGTCTTCTTTAATAGCATCCTCGTGCTACTCTTTGGCTTTTGGAGGAGTGGCTCGTTGTAGCTTAAGTTGGAGCTCAGATATGTGAAACTCTAGCTCAAATCTAACTTTTCCAATTTCCTCCTCTGATTCCATTAATACGAAAATTAGCTTCTGAATATTCTGTGCAGATGCCACATTTGCTGGAATTTGGAGCTTGGGAAGCTCACTAGAGGCCAACATTATTGCTTCTTATAGCTTCTGACTTCATGCAATGACTTCCTCGCATGTGCCTTTTCCTCGAACATCTGCTAATTATTTGTTTCAACTTTATTGATGATCAATAGTGTGGGTCGTTCCTGAACTCTAAGGTCACATGATACCCCTTGATGTAGCTCATGTAGTGTCTGAATAGGTAGCAACACCATGTTCAGACTCAAATCCTTCATGTGTAAGAGGTGTGCCCTTTCCTCTAATGCATCGACGTGCAGTGACCCCTCTGGAAACTTCACTGTGATGACGTTCCTGGTGAGCACTACTGCTAAGGGAAACCCGCTCACTTGTTTTAGGCTTGCTTGCTTCAAGCATGCCTCTCTAATGCTCGCTTGACTGATACCTGTTTGGAACTACAATTCCCTCAAGCCCTGTTACACCTTATCCATTATTTTGTGGTACTATTCTTCGATGTGGCCCCAAGTATTATCAGTTGCATCGCGGACCACATCACCAATCTCATCTGGGTCACCCTCTGTGAGGACCAAAGGCATCACGCTTGAAAATCTATCTGAATTATGCTTCTTGTGTAGCCTTGTAGAACTGATCTTTTGCCTCTTTTTTGAGAATGAATGGGGACTCCAAGCTTGTGCCCATTTCCTCTTCTCCTTCTGCCTCTCCCTCCACATCGGTGCACTCCATGTCAAACTCACTGAGGTCAATAGTGGCCTGCGACATAGTGGAAGCCTTCTCCTTCAGTGCTTATGTCTCTTTGGCAGAGACCTTCTCTTTGGGTGCTTCCCTTTCCTTTACAACAACTGCTTTCTATTGTGCAGACTTTTATTTTTTTATGGCCTTCTCCTTCACGGAAGTGATCTGTGCTTCCTTAATATTCTCTTTTTCTACTACTATCATTGTTGTGGTCTGTATGACTGCACCTTTCGTAGTCTTACTAGTTCTTGTGCCGACATCAGAAGGGGTGAGCCAGTCACTCGACCATTTACTAAAAACCACCAGAATATCGTCCTCGATGAATAAGTATGGAAAATTGTGCCATGTGCGTGTGGTATCTTTCTTCACGCAAATATGTAGATTATGAAAATCTTCTTTGAAGTCAACAACATTGGTATACTGTGCATTCAAACATGGTGATAACCTTGGCCGCTGGTTAATCACCATCCTCAACTTTGACTCAAATAAGACCAAAAATATCTTCATTTCCATAACATACTTAGGGTCTTTGGTGGCCCATAGTGAAGCAAACTTCACGGCCTCAGGTAGATATGGGTCACACTAAGGGAACTAACTTTCTTCAGGCGTCCTCCATGCCACCAACTTGATCAACAACAATAGCCACACGTAGTGGAATGCCTTGCCCTCATATTGGGCCTCTCTGTAATCCTCCAAAAATTCATGCAATTGTATTGGACTACCTTGGCCTACTACATAGCGCAAGAGATTACTAGCACTGACACTTCATCAATGCAACACTTTCTCATAATTTTTCCAACCAATATTTGTGCAACAAACTGCAATGCACCATCTAATATGGAGCTTATTGAATAGTTGCGTGACTCATTCACCATCCTGAAGTCGCTATTCACTTGATCTGATTATTTCTTCTCTTGCTACTTTCCCATGAAATCCTCCATAGGGTCCACTCCCAGGTAAGGCAGCAATGTGATTCTATGAATCAACATGTTAGTAATCAGGATGGACCCTCCCAAGAAGAGGCACCCTTCATGCAACAACTTGAACAATTGATGCACGCAAAATGTATTAATAGAACTACGGCTAAAATGTGGCACCCACAACATATTTAGTAGCCCTGCACATCCAACTCTAGCCATCTATTTCATTGGATCAAGCCACGTGACCTCTTATTCTTCATAATATACCTTCTTCATGTCCTTGCTCGACTCCAACTGTGGGAACTTCATGTGATCTCCCAGGTCCCAATCCTCCATTTTTAAGTATGGTATCCGGGTCAAAAAATTGCCCTCAAACAACACATTCTCTGGCAGCAAAGGTGAGACCATCAGCTTCGATAAATGCAGGACTTTAGGAACTTTAGCCATGGATTTTCTTGGCAGGCTATATGGAGGTAGCTGAGTTATCGGCTCAGCCTCCTCTACATCAATCTCCTCAATACCATTGATGAGTTCTTCCCCATCTAGGTCTAGTGGATCCTTCAGCTACCTGGATTGATCCATCTTTCCCTTCTTTCAGACCTCATTTGGATTTTTACGTGGTGATTGCTACACTGGTGCTTGCTGGGGCTTCTTTTACTTCTTGTCTCCTACCACGGAAGTAGATGGTTTAAGTCTTGGTGACCTGGGTGTTGTAGTAGGAAAACTAGTAGGTACAGGCTGGGCTAGCTCCACCTCAGGTCAAGTTGCATTCATTCTCTCAATGAATCGCTCACACTACCAATCCATTAAATTTGTGAATCCTGGCTGTGAAATATTCTCTTTAATTTTTTCCCAATCATTTGTAGGCATACAACACTTCTCTTGGTGTAAACTAAGTCACAAAATCTCAAGGAAAATTATCAGGAAGAAAAGTGTTCGAATGTGGGGAGGGATGTTATATTTATATCCTAATTTGAATTCAAATCCATCTGTTTCCTCCACATCCCTGTCATTAATGCATTTTCGGCAGGAGATTTCCAAACATTTGCATGTTAAATTCTCCCTCCCCGCTCCCTTTAACGGAAAAATTTCCATCTAATCAGCTATAATGCTTCCAACGGTCACATTTTGGCTATGCTGCATCGGACCTACCATTCTATCATATCTCCTTTGCTGCAGCTCTCCTCTGCACCTTCCCTTGATTCGTCGCGCAACCCATATTCTTTGCCAACCTATCCTGCTGGCAATGTAGTTTATAGTCCCACACTAGCTTGCAACTTCCTGGAGTACTAAGACAATCCCACATCCATAGAGTCATTGCACAAGGGCAGGATCACCCTCTACAGCTTTAACCAACTCCCATTGATCTTCCCTAGAAATAGCTCCCCATTCAGCTTAGCAAGTTGAACTACACCTCCATCTGTAATATCCATAACAATTTATAGCCATGGCCAATGCATTCGGAACTTTCCTAGAAGCTTTGTGAACTTACTTTCATATAGCAATACCAAATATACATTCTTAACAGTATGTTGTTCAATATGGCAATCATTCCATGCCTTTTCATGATCCTTTTGCACCTATTGATGAAAGCCCATCAAGAATTGATCTTCCTCCAACTCAATTAGTTTCACGAGGTGTTCTTGCATGATATCTCGATCGCCCATGTCTATAACTAGAGCAATCTGCAAACTTGGCATGATTTACTCCATCGACATTACATCTTCTTGTGCATAAACTAGTTTGAATGATGTTTGTCTGTCCCGTCAACTTTTTTCATGTAGTTCTATATGCTCATAGGATAGCAGGTACACACACATCCCAATCATTCTTCTCTACATTGCAAATATTCATTAAGGAATTCTCCAATACTTTGTTTAAGGCTTCCACTATGTCATTCACTTGAGGATGATATAATGTACTCTTGTGGTAATACATATGGAATTCTTCAAGCAAAGAAACAATTGTTTCCTTCAAGAAGTGTGAACCCCTACCGCTCATCAAGATTTTAGGGCATCCAAACTAACATAAAATGTATTCAAAAATGAACTTCACAGCTGTGACTGCACTAGAATTCTTCACAGGCTACACTTTAGCCAACATGGTCAAATATTCAGCCACTGTAATGATGTATTAGGCTCTTATCATCTTTCCTAATGGCTGAATTCGTCCCACAAAGTCTATTGTACACTTATCGAATGCGTGTAATGACACTTGTGCGTTTGAAGGGAATTCATCTGTTCGCGACACCATCCCCATTCTCTAACAGAGAGCACATGCCCTGCAATAAGCGTTGGAATCCTTATGCATAGTCGGCCACCATAGTCCTACGCATAGGATCTTTTGTGGAGTTTCTCCTTGCGCATAATGTCCTCCTGCAACCCCTCCATGCGCTTCAATGAGGATTCTTTGTTGTTCATACTCTCAGACATACCTACGCAATATTTCATTGGATCCCAGTTTATATAACTGTCCAGTGATAACGGAGAAATATGAAACCCTGACCACCAATTCTTTCTTTTGTTGTTTCTTATACCCTTCAGGAGTTATACCTGTAGACAAGAGTTGGATTATGTCTGCAAAATTGTCATCTGCAATGTGTACAAGAAAGAGCTGCACATAAGGAAATCCTCCCCCCATATTTTTAGGTTCGTCACCATTCTCAATCCATGAGAGGTGATCTGGTCCAGCATTTAGTTACCCTGGCTTACAAATTACTTCAAAGTTTTATTCTTGAAATAACAATAACCATCTGCAGATTCCCCCCACAACGCAGGCTTGTTGACCATGTACATTAAAGAACAATGGTTTGTGTACATCTTGAAGTATGCACCCAAAATATAGTGCCTAAAATTTTGGAGCACATATACCATTGCTAATCCTTCACTTTTTATGGTTGAACAATTATTTTCTGCCTTTGATAACTTCCTTCTGGAAAATGCTATCAGATGGTCCATATCACCTTTTCCTGGCTGGGTTAGCACAAATCCTAGTGCTATGCAAGATGCATATACATGTACATGGAACTCCTTCTTCTAGCCAGGGAACACTAGAATAGGTGCGGTGACCATTGTTTCCTTCAAGGCATCCAAAATCTTTGTGCAATCATCATCCTATAAAAACATCGCATCCTTTTTCAGCAATTTTTCCATGGGCGTGGTGATCTACACATATGATTTGATAAACTTCTTATAATAGCCTGTATGGCCTAACATCGTGCACAGTTATTTGACATTCTTTGGAGGATCCCAATTGATAATTACTAAAATTTTGGAAGGGTCTACTATAAACCCCTTCTTGTAGACAACATGGCCCAAAAGTATCCCATACGATATGTAGAATATGTAGTTCTTCATATTAAGGTATATCTAATACTTTTGAAAAGTATACAACATGAGGTGAAGAATGGAAACATGTCTCTTTGCTAACCCAAACACTATCCAATCATCAAAGTAAACATCTAAGAACTTGTGAATAATTTTTTTGAAAGCTATGACTACCACCCTAGAGAAGATTGCAGGAGCATTTTTAAGTCTGAAAGGCATAACTGTATATTGAAAACAACTCCATTCAGTCGTGAAGGTAGTCTTCTCTCCTTTGGTGAGATCTTGATCTGATGGTACCCTGAGAACCCATCTGTAAATGAATAGGCTTCATGACCAAAAACATTCTCCAGTACTTCATATGTGAGTGGCATAGGAAATGGATTATGGACACAAGCATCATTCAATTTCCTTAAATCTATGAAGATATGAATTTTCCCTTCGCCTTCTTTTCCTGAACCACCATAGGACTAACCCTATCTGATTCTTCGACTGCTTCAATAATTCTGGCAGCAAGCATCTTATCTAACTCTTTGCACACTTTTTCCTTATACTTAGGATTCAAGCAGTAGGGGCATTGCTTCATTAGCTTTGCATCTAGCTTCACAGTGATCTTCATGACACCCAAATCTCATACTATCCCTTTCAGATCAAAGAACTTGGCGGGAAACATATCCTGATACTCCCACAATAGCTCCGTGACTTTGTCCACTCTGTCTATGTCCCAATAGTTGCTTATGTTTGCAAACTTTAATTGTGCTTGTGATCTAATATTTACCTAGTTAGTCTTCAATGGCTTTGAGATATCAAGGACTTCTAGCTTAGGGCTTACGACTTTGTGATGTCCTTCTGACTCATGAATATTGATGTTCCTAGGATCTTTTTCACCTCCCTGACTCGTCACATTGTAACATTCGAGTGCATGGCACAACTCCGTACTCTAGTCTAGTTGTACCCATGAAACGTGCTCTTCCAACATTCTGATTATTGCAGCTTTCATCTCTTGTAACGCTTCATTGATACACTCAAATCCATCCTCAAAACTGAACGTTAGCAGAAAAATTTCTTTCAGAACATCCCATTCTGTAGATTGTGTCACAACCCCATTGTAGATACCAGTTCATTGGAATCGTATCCAAAGTGTGGCAGAATATATGAACCCATTCTGGCTGTGGTTCTTCTCCCGATGCTTTCATCCATTGAGCTAGATACTCACGCAAATCATCCTTCCCCGTATATTTCTCTGTAATGCAGATGTTGGCATACCCAAACCAGAACATCATCATCCATTGATATTCCTTCCAATCTACAAAATTTTTATTATGTGCATGCCACCATCTGGCAAACATAGTTCTCATTGCAATGTCTAATGCCTAGAACCGATCTTCCTCCGGTACATCCCTTTAAAATTTAACTAGAAATGAATTAGCATATTCTAAACCATCATAATACAATAAGTTGTTTACCTTAGTGGATATACATCAAAGTGACTTAGTAATCATGTTGCATCACAACGACGATAACTCATGCAACTTGTTTTTCCAGTGTTCAAGCTCCTCATTTGAATCTAAATTGCAGGAGTTGTCCTTCTCCCAAGTAATTCACCCATCCATCGTAGTGTTGATCCAATCTTCATCCCGCGCAGTAAGCTTATAGATTTTCTCAATATCATACTCCTCATAACAATCATGGACTGGCTAAGTATATCACACACCCTCAGTTAGATCTAATGAGAAAATAACCGTTAGTTCCTTCTTTTCAAATGTCATACTACACTTCTTAAGGTCCATGACTGCATTCATATAAAATGCCCAATAAATTCCAAACAATGTTGTGTATGGGTAACTATCATCCACTATTTCAATCACTTCAAAATCGCTATGGTACGCACCCCTTCAATATCCACAGTCACCCCATGTAGGTGCCCCATAGGAATAATATTTTGCTGATTCGGGGACCACTATAGTGCTAGTCTTCCCATTATTTCCTAGGTTTTCTTCAGTAGAACATTTACATTAGACTCAAAATGAAGGATTCCCTAGTCCATTTTGAATTCTCCAATCTATGCAGTCAATCTCATTCCATGACCAGTCCTTTTCTTACCTTTTCCCACCTTATGTACTGTGTGCTATTCCAACAGTGGCGTATTCTTGCCAATGCAATTATCTATCAACTCTTATAGTCCCTCTATAGCTTTTTGGTCCCTTGGGAGCTTAATGTAAGTCTGTGAGAAAGATACCAGCATTGATGGATCTGTTTCTTGCACTGTTCTAACTCCTTCAGGCTTCTTTGTGCGCATACTAAGTCCTTGATGTAGAAGCTTTTGTATCTGTTAAGCTTCTCTTTGCCTCCATAAATGTTTCCTTTAATTTATTCACATTGAATCGCCTCCTTGTTAGCAGCCTTATGAACCCATACATTTTTCTCTCATTGTTTCCCGTTATCCTCCCTGGTAGCTATACCACTCTGTGTAACAATATTAACACTTGGCCAATATTCACAGAGTTCTAATCTCATCATCTTGATGTTCTGAGTAGGCTATTGAGTTTGGATCTTATTTTGTTACATCTTCATGATGAGCACAGGACAATCTTCTATGACAAGATCAAACTACCAATAATATTGACAAGAAGGGTGTGTTGGATTCTAACAATCACGCGCAAAGTGACCTGGTTCTCCATCATTGTAACAAATGATCTTGCCATGACCTCTTCCACCTCCTCCTCCTCGTCCCTAAAATCCTCCACGTGCTGCTATTGCACCTTGATCCTAAGGATGAACCTCCATCTATACTCTATATGTTGGTGTTCTTTCTATCATCAATTCATAACTTCAGAAATTGTGCTTGTCATGACCTACAAACTTACATAAGTTATAGAACACTTGTTGGGGAGTCTGAACAAAACTTTGCAATAAATGATAATTTTTCGGTGTATGTTTTCGTGTAATATGACAAATACCACACCATGGTACCACTCCTGTACTTGGTCCAGTGGTGTTTTCCACCTTCAGGGGGAGAGGACCTCCCCCAAGAAGATAATTCTGATACGTCGGGCAATCATCCTTGTCATGACCATGGCCCTTACATTTCAAAGACCATACTTCTGCGCAAATATCATTATGAACTTGTTTTCCCTTCTTGAGGCTATGCAACTCCATATGCAGGCTAGCCAACTGTGACTAAATCTACTGCACTCCAAGATTCGTATCCTGAAATGGTGAGGCTTCTAATTTCATAGCAATCTCTAGTGCCTCAACATGTGTTCCAATCTTTTGTTATGACACTAGCAATTTCAAATGGGGTAGTAGTGAAGCAATATACCAATCCTTGTGTTTGTGATGCATGATCAGCATATTAGCCTACTGGAGTATGCATGTCAACCTCTGATCAAAGTCCCATGCATAATCATTGACCTTCTGCTGGATCTCTTTGACCTCTGTTATTGGTTGGGCTTGCGACTTAGGCTGCTTGAATTCATTATTTAGTGCTTCCTTAATTTCCTTCATCATCACATTTCGATGAGTGAAACAATACTTAATATACCAGCTCAATGCTCTATCTTGCAATGTTGTGATCAACTGCACTTTCTTCAGGTCATTTTTTATTATCGGTTATGAATACCACACAACATCTGCTAAAAACCAAAACTATTTAGGGTTTTTGTTGGCTTGAGGGGGCCTGACCCAGGTTCAACATTAATTATCGAAACAAATCCCTACACTACTGTCCCTTTCGGCATCAGCCCGTGGAGCATGGACCGAAGTATCACTCGAAGCAGTATGGGGGAATGTTGGAACCATGTTTCCACACCTTGAGATGGTTGTGATGTCATTTGATTTCTTCTATCCCTTCCTTCGTGTAGGTGGTTTCACTCTAGGGCTTGCAAGACAAAACCCCCTCTTCTAGCAAAAGTATATGATCGACCTTCATGAAGCCCTAACCTGTGGCTCAGGTACTTTCATGCTGCCAACACTGCTATGGCAGCGTGCTGTGCAGGTTCCTCAATTATCGGAAGTGATTTTCTTATCTTGTCAAATACTTAAAGTTATCACCACATAAGAAGATATTCATAATTTCACTCATTCGTGCATCATATAAGCATAATAAAGGAAATTTATACATAAAATATCCAAACCCATCAACAGAACAAAGACAAAAGTTGCAGAATAAATCCTTTTATTAATATCTCCCAAGCGTCACAAACTCTGTTCGCCCTGCGCATGCAGCTGCAGGAGTCCACACACTCAGCTATGAACTTCTACTGTAGGCCTATGCACTCAGCTGCAAAGCCTCTATCTACACTACGGCCCAAGACTTAAACTTCTTCTTCAAAGCTATCACTCCATTACATGATGTTCCATTCTATATATTATATCTAAACTACTTATAGCTTAGCTCTTTTAATACAATCCCATGGTTTGTAGACCATGGGTAGGTCTCTTACAGCTGGCTTTACTTTAAAAAACTAAGGGTAGACTAACCTTTTTGACACATAACACCTTCGCACTCTGCAACCACAAAATATAGAGTCTTTACAATTATATTACAAAAATTGACTTAACATGGGATTTTAGCCCCAAAAGTGCCCTTGGGGGATCCCGCTCCCAACAGGCCCCCAACACAAACATTGTGACTCACCATCGAGTCACTGGGTAGGGCGCAAAGATCTTTGCAAGAAGCCCATCCACCTCGACCCTGACGACCGCAACTTCGGTCATTCACTAAGCTACTGCCTACTTCACATCTTCAACTATTTTCTCGGTTACTTCCCCTGCGCTGTTAGCTTGAAGCTATTGTTGTGTCACTTGCAGAGTCACAAGCTCTCCTTCAATGTTTCATGTGACTATGTAAGCTTCCTCCAGTTAGGGTTTTAGTCACACCTTCAACACTGATTCCTTGTGCACTGCCGCCTCCACCTGTTCCTTTAGCTGCTTGGCTTCCTATAGATTAGCTAACCTCTGTGTCAGTATGACAATTCGCGCTGTGCCCTTAACTTCATCCTAGTGTTGTTGGAGATCATGCACTTTCGTCTCTAGCCTCTGGATGTTTGGGTCCTCCTACAAGCTGGCCAGGACTCAAATGATTGTTCGAACAACTATGTGTAATGTGCTACTACACTCTCCATTGCCGTGACTACTTATATGATAGTGGATGCACGTTGTGCCTTTACAACTGGTGGTGTTGAAGTTTCGACCCTCAACTAGAGATCTGTAATCTGTAGGGTCAACTCCAACTGAACCTGCGCCATCTATGTCTCAGTGTCGTGCATTCTTGTGGAAAGTTTACAGATGCAAACCTCAACTGGTTCCACCTCTAGAATGGCCAACTCTGGGACCATTCTACATGCCTCCTCCACGATGTGTATGATCTTCTTGCTCTGGCTGGTCACCTCAGCCTCAACAATGATGGAAGCATTCCTCTGTAGGGCCATATGCTTGTTTTTTATCTTCTGTTCACTGATCACCTAGAGGGCGCAGTGCTTGTGGGCCCTCAGCTCTGCAATTACTCCATCCTACAAGAAGTGGAGTGCTTCGCGTGGAAGCGCTACCAGGTTTAGTCCAACTCCCTTCAAGGCACTGACAGTGGGCCTGTCAGCCTCATTTTTTGTGGTCAGTGCTCCATCTGGCAGCATTATCGCACTGGAAGCCTTTGTACGTAGCATATTGGCAACCTTTGATGTGCCAATAGCCAAGCTGGTGGACAGCGTACCATCTTGCGACGCGTGGGTCTACAACTCCTATAGCCCAGTCTGGACAACCCCTAGGATGATCTGTTGTTGCTTTTTGAATTGATGTAGGGCATCCATGGTGACATCTCTGACTATGTCACCAATGTCATATAAGTCATGCTCTATCAATATGATAGGGTCCAACGAGGTCTTGGTTGCCTTGGCTTTCTTTCTAGACCCTACCTTCTCTAGCTCTCTCAGGTGCTTAATCCAAACGAATGTCTCCTAAGGGTCCGTGTCGTGCTACTCTGTGTCCTCCTATTTGGTCTCAGGTGAAGGTGAATGCACATGTTTGTTAAAGCCCCGCTCTATGCCACCTGTCTATTTTCCTGCCTCCTTTCGTACCTGTTCTGCCCAGGCCTTCTCAGCAGCTTCCTTCTTCCTTTTTTCGACCAGCTGCACCATCTTCAGCTTGGCCTCTTCCTTCTTCTACTATGCAGTAGAATTGCTTCCACCCACTACCAAGTCCATGGTAGTGCGCCACTCCACCAGCCATTTATCAAGCACCGCATTGACGACATCATCTGTGGCTAGGTACAACAAATCATACCACTTCTGCGCAGGGTCCCTTCATGCCTTGATTGATATTCGATGGAAATAAGCTTTAAACTTGACATAGCTCTACAGGTTAGCGTATACCATGGGCGACAATCACGACTTGCGATTGATAGCCATCCTGGTATTCATTTCCATCAAGATCCAGAAGATCTTGCTGTCCTGAACTTGCTCCGCATCCTTGGTCGCCCACAATGAAGCATATTTCGCTACTTCAGGAAGGTCTGGCATGACTGAGGGGAATTGGCTCTCCTCTGGCATCTCCCATGCTACTAACACGATCGATAGCAAGAGCCACATGTAGTGGAAGGTCTTGCTTTTCTCTTGTGCTTTGTGGCAGTTCACTAGGAACGTCCGCGAAGGTATTCCAACCAGTTAAACTGGACTCCTTCTGTGCACTGCTATGCGAGCGCGAAGACAGGTGCTGGCACCTCATTGATGTGACACTTCCACATCACATTCCTTGCAAGGATCTACGTTTCCACCTTCACAGTGGGGTCGCAGATGCTAGAGATAGCATACCCATGTGGCTTCTTCACTAGTTTGAACTTCTCTTTCATTGATTCTACGAGTGCCTGCCTGCCACCCTTGCCGCCAAAGATCATAGTTGGATTTTCACCTATATATGGTAGGCATGTAATTCTGTGAATCAACATATCAGTGATGGGTATCGGCTACTCCAACTACATAAACCCATCATCCACCAAACACAACAACTATTCGATGACCAATACTGTCACGGGGGTGCGGTTATAGTGCAGCATCCAAAGCAAGTTGAGTAATCCTACCTTCTCTACTCCTCTGAGCTACTTCCATGGCTCTAATGTAGTCATCCCCATATTTGTGTCTATGATGTGGCGCATCAGCTATTTGGTTGCCAGGTACGAGAACTTCTCGTCGTCTGCCAAGTCCCAGTCTTCAAGCTTCAATATCAGCACCTGTGCCAAACACGAACCGTGAAAAGTGATTTCATCTAGGAGTAGAGGGGTTTGTAGGGGAGTCTTACTTTCATCAATGTGCTTTGGGACCTTAGACTTAGGCTTGCACAAAGGGACATAATCTAGCAACTGTGTAATAGGGTTCGCACGCTAGGTTTCAACCTCCTCTAGTTCCACTCCCACATCCTCATCGTCCATGGGGATGTCTTCAATATCCTGCCCTTCTGATTCTAGGTGTATAGCCTTGCCTTTCTCCTGGGCAGTTGGATTTGGTGGGTTTTTTCATGGCGACACGTGCACCAGTATGGTAGGTTGCTTGCCCTTCTTGTCTTTCATGGTCTCCTTGGTTTGGGTTGGCTTTGGTCTCAGCGTTCTCAGAGATTTAGGGACCTCCGCCAATACTTCAACTACTTCCGGGGCAACTACCTTGACCCCCATATCAATTTCTTGAACATTCTCCTCAGCCACAACTCCTTCAGTGTCCATAGCTTCTACGTATGTCGACATGAAGCTATTCACTAGTGCTTGTGTCTCCTTTGACAATTGTTCAAACACCAGACTCACTCACAGATCTTGAAAGAATTCACAGTTCATGTGAACCTAAGGACACAACAACTCAATTCACAAAATGCCAAGTGTTTTTCACTGGAACCACTTGTAATTTATAGGGCATTTTGAATTTAAATCTAACCGTTCCCCCCAAATTCGGTTCATTAATGTCGGATTGGTGGTAGATTTTCAAGGATCTAAGCCATAAATTTCATCTTAAATTCCAGCCGCTTGCTCCATTTGGCCTCGCTTCTACTATCGTTTCATGAATGGTGACTTTAACGGTCACTTTTTGGATGACATACACAATTTCTCCCTTGGTAGTGCAGCTCCTTCCGCACTACCACAAATCTAGTGACACATCCTTGCTTCGCACCATCTTCCAATCATGCAGCTCCCCAATCTAGGTAGTGTAGTTTATATTCCCGCGCCTCCTTTCAGCTGCCTAGAGTGCTAAGACTATGCTACTTTCATTTAGTCACATGGCTGGACTGCCAGTGTATGGCTTTAGGTGACTGCCATTCACCTTTCCTGGGAATTTAATTTGACCAGCTGTACCGCTCCTCCATCAGTAATCTCCTTAATAACATAAGGCCCTAACCAATGCATTCTGAATTTCCCTGGAAATTTTTCAAACTTACTATCATATAAAAAAACCAGGTCATTTTCCTTAAATGTGCACAACTTGATGTGTCGATCATGCCAGGCGTTTTCACGCCACTGTTGGACCTACTGGTGAAATACAGCCAAAAATCTTTCTTCTTCAACCTCATCCAACTACGCGAGCCTCTCCTCTAGGGCTTTGTGATCCATCATACCTATGAGCGCTGCAATGCACAGGCTAGGCATGATGTATTCCATAGGCATTACCATTTCCACACCATAGAGAAGCCTAAAACGGGTTTGTCTAATCAACTTCTTGCATGTTGTTCAATAAGGCCACAATAGTGTAGGTATGCATAGGTCCCAATCACTTCGCTGAGTATTGCAAACCTTGGTCAGCACATGTTTGAGCACTTTGTTGAATGCCTCCATTGTTATGCTAGCCTATGGGTGATAAGGTGTGCTCTTTTGGTGGTATACCTGAAATTCCTCTGTCAGTGCATTGATCATCTCATTCAGGAAGTGCATACCACGATCACTCATGAAGATCTTCAGACATTCAAATCACGTTAGCAGATGCTAAAATCAGAACTTTGCACTAGTGACACCTATGCATTCCTTAACCATTTGTGCTTCTGCCCAACAAGTCAAACACTCCGTCGCAGTGATAATGTACTTTGCTCCTGTCTTCCATTGTGGCTAAAGGGGTTCTAAAAATTATATCACCCACTTCTCAAAGGGTTGCAAGGTCATTTGTGGATTCAAAAGCATTTCATCCCTCCACGATGGCATGCCCATTCTTTGACATACATCACACACCTTGCAATATGATTTTGAATCCTGATGAAGGGTTGGCCACCACAACCCTAAACGTAGAATCTTCTACACGGTTGCCCTCCTTGCATAATGTCCTCCCACAGTGCCCCCATGAGTGTCCACATGGATGCTTCTTCGTTCAAGCACAGGTACATACCGTCGCAATATCTCATCAGTCCCCATCTTGTATAGATTCCCAATAATGACAAAGAAAACAGCCGTGCACACCACTAATTCCTTCTTTTGCTAGACAATGTATCCTTTCAGTCCATTTTATGTTGTTAGGAAGTGTATTATATCCTCAAAATGACCATCTACGATATGTATTGCAAATAGCTTCGCGTCAGGCAATTCTTCTTCCAAGTTAGTAGGTTCCTCCCTTATTTCGATGCACGACAGATGGTCTGCTCTCGTGTTCAATCACCCAGGCTTCGTAATAACTTCAAAATCATATTCCTGGAACAATAAGAGCCATTTGCAGATTCTCCCCCCCAACATAGGCTTATTAACGAGG
Source organism: Pinus tabuliformis (assembly GCA_031772625.1). Lineage (NCBI taxonomy): Eukaryota > Viridiplantae > Streptophyta > Pinopsida > Pinales > Pinaceae > Pinus > Pinus tabuliformis. The sequence goes on from CM062812.1 coordinate 862,846,139, forward strand.
TATTTTAGTGCAGAGTGATCTGTATACATCTTAAAATGGCCTCCTAGCAAGTAATGCCTATACTTTTAGAGTGCATACACCATAGCTAGCCCCTCACGCTCCGTACTAGAATAGTTCTTCTCTGCTTTGCATAATCTGTGGGTTGTGAACGCGATAGGATGGTCCAAGCCTTCTCCTCTAGCTTGTGTTAGTACTTCTCCCAACACTATACATGACGTGTCGACATGTACAGGAAACTCTTTTTTCTAATCCGGGAAGACTAGAATCGGCGTGGTAACCATCTTTTCTTTCAATATATCCAAGCTCTTCCTATAGTCATCATTCCAGCAGAACGTGACGTCATCCTTCAACAATTTTTCCATAGGCGCGGTGATCTAGGCTTAGCCCTTGATAAACTTTCTATAATATCCCGTATATCCCAGAGTAGCACACAACTATTTTACACTCCTCGGTGCTTTCAAGTTTAGTATCACCATGATCTTCGCGGGGTCTATCATCAGTCCTTGTCTATAAACCACATGCCCCAACATGTTTCCAAAAGGAACACAAAATATAAACTTCTTGAGGTTAAGCGTGATCTGGTATGTTCGATAGGTATCCAGCATCAGGCGCAAGCTTGCTACATGGCACTTAACCAACCCAAATACATTCCAGTCATCAAAATATACCTTCAGGAACTTATGAATAAATTCCTTGGATGTCGGAACAACCACACTCAAGAAGATTACAGGTGCATTCTCCAATCAAAACAGCATTACAGTGTACTGAAAGCAACCCCACTCAGTTGCAAAGGTTGTCTTTCTCCTATCCTCCGATGCGATTTGGATTTGGTGGTAACCAGAGAACCCATCAGTCAAGGAATATGCTTCCTGGCTGCCTACAATGTCCAGCACTTCATCAGTGAATGGAGTCGGGAAAGGATCATGTAGACAAGCGTCATTCAGTTTTCTGAGATGCACACATATCCTTATCTCACCCTTCTACTTCTTCTCTTATATCACCATTGGGCTTACCCAATCAAATTCATCCATAGGCTCAATGATGCCTTCCACAAGCATCTTGTCTAGCTCTAAGCGAACCTTCTCCTTATATTTCAGATTGAGATGGTAAGGCCTCTGCTTAACTGGCTTCGCGTTGGGTTTTAACGTGATCTTCATCATTCCTAGGTCCCCGATTATTCATTTCAGATATGTAAACTTGGTAGGGAATAAGTCATGGTATTCGTTGAGCAGTTCGTCGACCTTATCCACCGTTGCGTTGTCCCAATATTTGTTATAGGACAAATTGACAAATTGACCTCCTAATCAACTCAGAGGAGAAAGACAAGATGACTGAAGCAATGATCACAATTGCAGGCCCAAAATCCACACTAACTCTCTCCATACACTGACAACCTACTTTATAAAGCTTGTTACCAAGCATAAGGGAGCATTAGTCACCCTGCTAACTCTTGCTGCTAGACTAGGGGGAGCGTTAGTGAACATAAGTGATGTTCAAGAGGTTATGGCAATGAATCTACTCATAAATATCTAGATATTAAATCCCTAAATTTGTGCTAGAAAAGCAAGGAAACTCCAAAAATCAAGATATTTGGAGAAATTCTATTCCAAGAATGAAGGAAAATGGGAAAAAGCTTGTAAACAAGGTAGGTTCATGGTTTTTTCCCAAATTAACTACAAGTGGAGCTTGGCGGCCCTAATTTGATTGCTGCATAAGCAACAAGAGGGCCATTGCAAAGGGGATCAGAGCATTTGGAAGGATAGCCCATAGAGCTATTGAGAACTGTCAGATTCTTGAAGGATCTGGCTGAAAGAAGGAGAGAGAGAGAGGAAGAAGGGGTAAGGAAGGCTGATACAACAAGTTGTTGTAATCACTCTTCCATTCTAAATATAGGATTGCAGTTGTGTTCCCTACTCCAATGTGTCGGTGATATTGTGCATTTATTTGTTCATTTTGATGCTTGTTGTGTTGAGTAGATAAGTTATACATTTATACATGTTTGTTACAGATTCTTACATTAATTGTCAAAAGTGTGTGCTGTGATTGGTTTTCTTTGTTCTTTTCTGCAGGAATCATCTGGGAACCGGTTAGGAGGAGTTCTTCTTACCACACAGAGATCCCCAAGTGAACCTAGAAAGAACCAAAGGTGATCCTCTTTCCATACCCTCTCAATATATGCATGATAGATGAACATGTTTGTAACAGGTAGCTTTTGTAGATAACCTTACGGTCTATCGAAGGTCTTGGGAAGACTTTCGAGGGTAGTTTTCATCCCGTGCATTTTACCCCATAGCAGAATTAGTGACCCGGTTGGGGACTATACATCTAGGTCCCGATTACCCGAACTCCTCTCAGATCTTCTCTTTCTTCTATGAGCTTCCCTCTTCTTCAAATCCTTTTCTGATCCACCATCTATCTTGTTGCATCTTGTAAAGTTGCATTCTCCTTAGAAACTAATCCTAAAATCCCTCTTTTTGAGCTATTTCCCTCACTAACACAGGTTGCTAGTCTACACAGAGCTTTATAAAGCTCTTTGATTGTGCACAGGGAGCATTAGTGGCCAAACTAAAGCTCTGTTTACACAGAGACAGACTGTTAGTCTCCCATTTCCGTGTTTTTCAAGAGATTTTGTGAACCAAAAGGGTGGGGAACTTGTCTTAGGGGCTAAAGAAAGATCTGCAACAATATCATGCTAACAAATTTGGTGTCTTAAAATTTATTTTTTAAGAAAATGTTTTAGTTTTTCTCTCATAAAAGTCATTTTTGTTTAAAGAAAAGCTGATAAGCTATATATCTCCTTCTGTAGAAATAGTTGTAGGCTACTTTTTTTTGGTTGAATAGTTTTTATGGAATATTGAGAAAATAAACTTTCGGTTATGCAAAGTGTTGAATGGCTTTAGATGCACTGACAAATCCATGAATATGTGAAATGATACATGCGTAGAATAAGACTTGTTTGCATAAGAAATTGAATTTTTTTTTGTTTAAAGCATTGTTCTGCATGGTTTATTGAGTCAAGAGTCTCACCATATTCATATGCAAACACCCCTACTAAAGACAAATAAGAAAGTACACTAAAATTTACATTAAAATCAATCAGTTACTCTTTTTTTTAGAGCAAACCAACATTAACTAGATTAGGACCTTGGGATAAGCATGTGAGTCAACTTCCCAAGGTTGAAAATCAAAACTAGTGTTGTTAACGAGTGAAAAATCCTTCTGCGCTCATACTACCAAGACCACTCCACTCATAATGGAGTGAAATATGAGACAACATTGGATTATGATTGGAGGTAGCCCACCTTCTCTTACAACTCCTTTGGGCATTCTTTGTATTGGGGGTCCCTTCGGGGATTTTGGAACTGAGTCGGGGACTCAGGTATCCTGCCCAAACAACATGCTATCTATGACTATGTCCCCCCTGGTAATGTCTGTGATTTGAGGTATCTCTAGTGGCCAAACCTTCTAGGTACTTACACAAGGTGACTGGGACGGGCTCTCCTAGTACCTAAAATGGATAAACCTACCTTGTCTTCAGTTTTTGGGAGGGTGCTCATCTTCACAAGAGTACTTTGCCCCTCAATCTGAGGTTTGAGCGAAGCTCAAAAGTTACCGTAACCGTACATTTTGCCATCCTTCTCTGTTACTCATTGAGAAACTGGGTTTCATCTCCAGTAATTGGTATTTATTAGGCGAGGTAATTTCCTCTGTTTGGTGATTAACATATTTAGTGTATTTTTTATTTTTAGGTACCTGAGTGCTATCGTTTTTGAGACTTTAAAGAATACCACATTAAAATCTATTTGATAAAACTTAACAGTCATTGTGGCTACATCTGGCCCTCATTTTCAATCCAGCCGATTGTTAGGACTTCCTCCACTAATTCTGGAGGATCCGCTGAGTTCCACTGACTCGGATTCCTCATCTTTGAGGAATCAGTCTCCTAAATCACGCAGGGGATTTATGTGGATAACCGATGATTCTGGTTTACTAGAGGATTTCGTTACAGAAGGATTTCTTCCTCATTTTAACACTTCGCTTATAGATCTGTTGGACCCTATCGTTACTCCCACAGTACCAATACTTTCTTCTTCAGTAGGTGGAACTTTCCCATCTATCCAGTTGGCACCTCAAGGGTTGTGGAATTATAGAGATACTTTTGGTCCTCTACCACTTCCCCAGTTGATGATCATCACAACAATAGTAATGTGGAACCCCACAATCCCATTCATCCCAGGTACTGCAACTCACATAACACCCTCTATAGGTGGAACCCAGCAGATGTCAGGTTCCACTACTATGCTGCCACAAAGCATACCTTCGACTAGTGCCACATATAGTGCTCCATATAACACTCAATGCAGTACTATGGGCGCGTTCCCAATTTACCAAAACCAAGGTCAGCTGCCAATGTACAGTTACAACCCCCAGATTCAAACATCTGGGGTAGTTCCCAATATGCACACGACGGTAGGGAATGTCACAGGTGTTACAGGGAAAAGTGTCTATATAGAACTGCTCTATCCCACTAAGGTGTGACAGATGCCTTAGAAACAAATTTAGAAAAGCTACTTTCATTTTTCCTTTATGAATTATAGATAGAGAGGAACAGAAAGACCAACCTCTGTCTTGCACTAATCTCCTGATTTGGTCCCTCTCTTTTTTGATAGTCTTCAACTACCTACTCCCTTGCACGCCCAGCTTCACAAAGTACCTGTAAGATCACAGAAGCATAGCACTATACAAAGACATGGATCTATAATCGTAAACAATCTAGGATCAGATGTAAATTGACCATACAAATGTAGCAAGCATCAATGACACAAAAGCATGGAGGAAAACTCGAATAGCTTTTATTGATAAACAAGAAAAGAGACAAGAGGAGTTACAACCAGTTGTTCTGACCCAACATCAACCTCCCAGCAAAGAAGCCCCTCTTCACCTCAACAAAGCTTAGATCACCCAACAATCTGATGTTTGTCTCAAGAAACCAACATCAATTCCTTATAATATGCAAAATTCCAGCCTCTCGATCTCTGGGATGAGGGATCCATATATAGATATCTATAAGGGGGATGAGTCAGCTTGCGATTTGATTAGTGTCCTCCCTCTGATAGTTCTTGCTTCCACTTGGAGATTGATGGTCTCTTACTCATCCTTGGTCAAATTCAGTGAGGCAAGTGTCACAAGAGAAGATTCTGGAAGCTTCCATTGCCTCTCCACCTCGCAGAATGACACTACCATTTGTCATTTCTCGCCCATCGCACCCCACAGAAGGGATTTTTGAAATGCAACGCACCCACACAATGTATTTAGGAGAGATGCAACGCACTTAGCCAATGGAGCAGCTGCAATGATCCTGTTTTGACCAATTCTAAGCAGTTCTCATGGAGAACTTCTGGGAGAAGCTGTAATTTGTTGACCTTGTTCCTTTAGGAGTTAGAACAACACTTTTAGGGACTTAGGAGCCCTTGGTTTATGGACATTTCATGCTTGGGGTTGTAGGGCCCAAAAATGTCTATAACAGTTGCCCCCTAAAGCATGAGGCCGTTAATCTTTTTATGTCGGGTGAAATGCTTTATTATGAGGATCCGAAGTTCTTTCAATGCTGGGAGGAGACCTGTAATAAGATCCAATACAATACATTATCTTCATAATATTTTCATGATCTAGCTGAGGCGGGCATTCCCATGCTCAGCTTTATAAATTCATTTTCATGTACATAGGATAGACAATCGTCTAAGTGTAGACTGATGATTCTGATAGAGCCATCATCCTTTTGATTGGATGATTATCTATGCAGCAATGATGTACATTTGATGTCTTTATTTCCCTGAATATATATCGCAGCCCGGATGGATGAAACTAGATCCGGGGTCTTCAATCTCGTTCGATCTTCACTTGAAGTACAATTCGATCCATGTGAGAAATGTTCTGAAGTCGAACATGGAAAGACATCGCTTGATTACCAGTCAATGATGTAAACTGTTAACAAGCGCGAGAGGAATCACTGATGATGATAATGACCCTCGAGGTACTGCAGTACAATTCACGTGGTGTGAATAAAGGACTTGGCGTCGAACACCACGCAAAATATTTCGGTCGAAGGCCATTGATGTAAACCTGTCGCTGGAAGTGAGAAACTTGCCATTGAGGCATGCAAGCTTCAAAGTACTGAATGGGGTGTTCCTAGATCAACTTCTTGGATAATGAGATGATGTCGACAAGAAGTTATCCATCACAGGAGGCCTTAATGAATCCCACATCAATGACACAAAACGGAGCAAATGATTTTAATGGAGGTGAAAACGATCTGGTGATATAAGATTCAAGGTGGCGGTCATGAAAGAATGGAGTATAATGTATGGTAGTGGGTGAGACACAGGTGAATTCTCTGAATGACTTCTCTTGAACATATCGACGACACTGTTGTGATGGATTGGTAGCATTAACCTCAAATGTGGATGGTATGATGTTACCATGGTGATGTGACCGGTGAATGAAACAACCCAACCCGACTTGGACACGGAGTGGAAGTGTCATGTTCAAGAGCGACTTGCTACCAACAAAGTTTCTTCAAGTTTTCTTCCCAATTTTCCCGAGTCATTGCTGACCAGTACCTCTTTATTTTTGTCAAGCTTGACGAGGATAACATATGCTTGTTCTATAATTTTCCCTTCAGGCAAACCCATCGCTATGTTTTAACGAGCCTAGCGATAGTGAAACTCGTTCTCGTCTATAGACAAGTTTGTCGCTATTACATTTTTTAACGAGTTTAACGACAAAGACAACTCGGTCCTTTTCAATTTTAGAGAGTCTGAAAAGGAACGTAAAGGTAACTCCAAAATTCCTTTTTCGTCATCTAATCCCTTAAGTCCGAAAAAGTATAAAACAATACAGAAGGGATGAATTTTCGATACTTTTAACGAGCCAAACAAAACAAGTGCTCGATCTTTTTGTGTAATAATCCCTTAGGTCCAAAAAGATTAAAATCTAGAGGAGGGATAGCACTTCCTGTCACTTTAACGAGTTGGAGAGGCCAATGGCTCGACAATCTTTTCATATTTTATGAGTCAGTTGAAAAGAGCTTAAAGGAGGCTCGTTTTTTAAGGAACGAGTGATAAAATGGGTAGTAGCTGATTCCAGGTAAGGTTTGGAATTTTCCAATCACGGCAATGTCACAAGGATGGCTAGTGAGATCACTCTTCACAGCTGTTCCTCAAAATGGGTAAACAATCAAATTGGGGTGAATGATCGACCAATGAAAAAGTGGAGGTGACGGTGCAAACACGACCAAGGCTTTAATGGCTGAAGTACTACATTCACGATGGTTATTTACCGGGGAATACTTCATTTTTTAACGAGCTTAAACGCGAGGGGAAACATTTGCTCATGGCTTATGTTTATTTTTTAACGAGCTTGAACTATGTGCTAAAACTGCTCGATTGAATGGTCCCTTTTTGATTTTACCATAAATAGCATTGTTCTTTCAAAGATTGTACTGTATTTTCAAGTGCTTCATCAAACTAGTCAGAAATGAACAATATATGTTTGAAAACGAGTTAGAACACTAATATTTTACTTTGAACTATGTAAAAAGTAATGAAAAAGTGTTTTTACCTCTCATTTTACCATTTCATTTGAACTTTGGTTTGTTGGAGCTTTGGAGGTGCTTTCCCCCTTTGATTTTCATCAGCTGATTTCGGGAGATTCTGTGGATGACTCTCGGCGCCGTCTGGACCAGGTAGGAGCTAAACCTCAGCTCTTTCATTTCATGGTTTCCATTTTACATTCTGAGCTTGATTCCTAGTTTTTCTGAGCCTCTGGGGTTTGAAAAACTTGTTCTGCCTTCAGTGCACCCTCTGTGTATCGAAAGGTGTGTTGAATGTTGGCCTGTCTAAAGGGCATCTGACATTCAACGCACCTAGAGCACTACTGTAGGTGCGATGGGCGCAGAGAAGGAATCCTGTGCACAATTTTTGATGGAAATTTTTCCTGTTTCGTACCAAAATCAGGATCTAACCCTTCTCTTGTTTGTTTTTCAGAGATCTTTGGAGTAAGATGACCATTACATGGCGAGAACGCAAGCATGAAGAAGAGGACATGCTTTCCCTACATGATCTGGTTACAGTAAACACACTGCGGAACTGTGGCTTGCTGAAGTTTTTCCGCATTTCTAGCATGAGACAACAGATCAACTTACTGCAGTATTTGCTCGTTGCTTGGGATCCTACCAACCAGGTTTTCTAGATCAGGGGCAAATCTATTCCCTTGACTGTAGTAGACATCTATTTCTTGACTGGCTTGTCGAGGCGGGGTGCCCCCATCTCTTTATCAGGTTCGGCCCGAGGAGGCGACTCTGTGAGAGATTATGTTCACCGGTACTGCAGAGAACGATCTCAGCCGAATAAAGACAGCAAGATCATCATCCGTGATGTCACTGACAGGTCCCTCAGGACTATTCTATTTACTTTTGGTAGGATGGCCGACGGTGCGGCTCTTCATGTAGCCAACTGATCTTATATGCAGTATGCCTTGGAATGCCTCCAACCAAAGGTGTTCAACTGGTGCGACGCAGTACTTCTTGTGATGAAAGAAAAGTTGACCAAGATAAAGAGCAGGAGGTTGAAGAACTTTGGGTATGGTTCTATTTTGACCGCCTTTGCCTTGGAGAAGATACCACTGATGCAGCCGCAGTATATTGCACTCGATTTACCTTCACCTACTGAACCACGTATGCAGAGATGGGTAGACCATATGTCTAGGCATGCTGGTCAGTCTCAGATTTCATTTTCTGATACCTTCTTCAGGTGGTTTGATCGTCAGGAGATGGTTTATTCCGAGTATCCATATGCTGGCATGGACTTCCGGGGTGATCCAGATCTAGTACTGCCGGATGGCAAACAGTGGGGCGCCATTGGTAAAATCTTTGACCATATTCCTATTTATTGTTTTTCATTTATAATGTCCTTGTGCTTTATTCTATCAAGACTTTAATCAAACTCATGTGTACATGCAGATGTTGGTCCTGTTCGTCTAGTATCTCACCTGAGAGTACCAGCTACCGCCCCAGTAGGAGAGGCTATCAGAAGGGCTATCCTTCGTGACCTCGATGTGGCCGAGACTCTCACAGCATTACAGGAGCAGGTTGAGGGCCTCACTCTTGGTATTCCAGATGTGAGGACTGACGAGCTACCTTTGAGGTTACAGTGGCATACTACTGGTGTGCCAAGACAATGGACTCGTCTCTTACGCATGATTGCACAGGCTGTGACTTGCTATCATGAGCATCATTAGACTAGGGTGCCCCCTAGCATTTTGAGTTTTTGGTCACTTGACCGATTTTGTCTTGGTTACAGAACATTATGTGTAAACCATAAATAGTTATATATATTTTTATTTTCGGAGTTTTATTTTGGTTAAGTTACATGATCCAAATGCAAACATTGATGGTATGTTTCTTTTTATAAATGTGCAAATGTCTATCTAACACATAATTTTCTAATGAGTCAGTTAATGTGTTTAAGTTTCTGATTGAATAAAATCAAATTGTCTTTCCAAAATCTTAACCCTTAGGAACATGCGATAAATAGTTGGGTTTCGGACATAATATATACCAGTGAATTGTAGTATTACGAGTTTTGAGTCTAGCCTGACAATTAGTTGGCGTATACCATGTGTGATGGCATCAGAGAGAAGTTCTATCAACGCGCTATATTCAACGATGTTATTTTTTGATCGACCAATACATACCCCTCTGAAACTTACTAACTCGCTGCTTGGATCAAAAATAGCCCAGGCTGCGGAAGATAGGTTCCGCGAACTACGACTCGCTCCGTCGGCATATCCAACACATGACTCCAATAGGTTTGACATCTACAACAAATGTAAAAAGTGGATTACTTGACCAAAATAAACACTTTAGCGAAAACAAAAATATAACAAAAGCATACAGGTTACCATTACGCATAGCAATGCTTGAGGTACAACCCGTTACGAGGTTGCGCCAGTGGAATTCCGTCATAATCCATCAACTCATAGGCTCCTTTTGCTAATGCTCGTTTAACAATATAGGGGCCCATCCATAAAGACTTAAATTTACCTACTCCCAATTTATCGGATTCTTGGTCGTAAAGCAAGACCAAGTCACCTTCTAAGAAGACACGGGTTTTGACATTCTTGTCGAACTGTGCCTTGACTCATTTCTTATGGGCTTCATTAGCCAAAGCGGCATCACGATGGGTTTCATCCAATTGGATTAATTCCAAGAAACGAGATTCTTCTTCTGAAGTTCCGGGGAGGAGATCAATTGCGAGTTTGAGAGACGAGATTTCGCACTGGATTGGTAAGACTGCTTCCAGGCCATATACCAGTTGGAAAGGTGTAAACCTGGTTGCATTCCTTACCGATGTTCGGTAAGCCCACAAAGCTGAGTACAGGATTAGGTGCCATCTTCTCTTGTGAACTCCAATCATCCTTTGCAGCATGCATTTCAGGACCTTGTTGATTGCTTCAACTTGTCCGTTGGCTTGCGGATAATATGGAGTAGAGCTGTCGTGAGACAACTCTAGTTTGGCAGCTAATTCGACCATCATGTGATTGTGAAAATGCGATCCATGATTTGTGACTATAGCCTGTGGTACGCCGAATCTGGCAACTACATGATTGAAAAAGAAGAGGGCAATTGTTTCACCAGTATTATCCAATGTAGGCATCGCCTCGGCCCATTTGGTAAAATAGTCAACTGCAACTATGATATACCCATGCCCCCCGGTCGAGGTGGGGTTACATGTCATGAAATCGATGCCCCATTTGGCGAATGGCCCAACAAAAACTATTGGCTGCAGAGGTGCGGGTGGTCTTCTGGTTTTGCTATCAAAAATTTGACAAGCATGGCAACTTCTGACTGCGGTTATGCAATCTTTGAACATTGTTGGCCAGAAGTATCCTGCTCGTAAGATTTTTTGCACTGTAGCATATCCGGATTGATGCCTTCCACACGCGCCTGAATGAAAATCGTTCAGGACTTTTTCGGCCTGTCATGGGTGAGGAACCTTCTCAGAACTGTATCGATACCACGACAGTAAAGTGTATCACCGACGATCATGTAGTCTTTTGCTTGGTATCGAATACGTTTTTGTTCAGAGCGGGAGGTGTTTGGCCTGTATGTTTGGGTTTGGAGATAAATGATTATATCCCCATACCACTCATTGCTTGAAGATATCAGAAACAAACTTTCGTCCACGATTGTTTCTTCGGATGTTTCATCGTTGGACGACGATGGGAGATCGCACAATAATTCTGCGAAAACTAGAGCTTTCTTTGACTTGGATTTTACAAATTCTAGATCAAACTCTTGCAGGATTCCTATCCATTTTGAATATTTTCCCCCCAGCAACTGTCGCGACAATATATAAGTCATTTGCAATCTGACAGAATGGTAGTTTTCCGAAAGAGGACATAGTGTTGAAATCTCTGTATCGCTTGAACAGCTGCGAGTGCTAGCTTTTCAACGTAAGAATATTTGCTTTCTGTATCATTTAAGTTTTTACTTAAATAATATATAGGATGTTCAATTCCATCGACTTCTTGAACTAAAACCATTGCGATGGTTGTATCTGCTGTAGCCAGATAGAGGTTAAAATCTTCTTGATAATCAAGAGCATACATTAATGATGCTTTCATTAGGGATTCTTTTAAAGCATCAAAGGAAGCTTGCGCAACCTGATCCCAGACAAAGGGTACTTCCTTTTTCAAAAGACGTGTATAACGTTTAGCAAGTTCCACGTAATTTGGAATGAACCTCCTCAGAAAGTTCGCTTTCCCTTGGAGTTTCTGAATCTGAAGCAAATTCGAAGGTGGAGGCAAATTTATGATTGCCTGGACCTTACATGGGTCGAGACAAATCCCGTCCTTCGAGACTATAAAGCCAAGCAAACGACCAGAACTGACGCAAAATACACATTTGTGTGGATTGAGTCATATCTTGTAGTGTCGACAACGTAGAAATATCGCTCTTAAATGCTGCGGGTGATCAGTCCGCTTTTACAAATGAGCCGGTAGGTCGTCGAGGTATGGTTGACAGATGTTTTTGATGTCATGGAAGGCATAATTCATTGCCCTCTGAAACGTCGTCCCTACGTTCTTTAAACCAAAGGGTGATTTTCGATATGCGAGTGTGCCCCACGGACAAATAAATGCAGTCTTTGACTGGTCCTGTGGGAGGATATTTATTTTATTATACCCAGAGAATCCATCCATGAATGAAAAGATTTCGCATCTGGCACATTCATCAATTATCTGGTCGATGAAGGGTGTAGGGTAGTTGTCTTTTGGACAAGCTTGATTTACATCCCTATAATCGACGCACACTCTAATTGTTCCTTGTTTTTTCATAATAGGGACAATATTCGATACCCAATCAGTTAGAGGAACCGGGTAGATGAAACCAGCATGGAGAAGTTTTTCAACTTCTGCCTTAATGGCAACGGCTTTCTTGGGGTGCACCTGCCGTAGCCGTTTTCGTACTGGTTTGACATCTGGATACATCTTAATTTTGTGTTCAACGATACTCGAGTCAATGCCTGGCATTTCACTATATGACCAAGCAAAGATATCTCTGAATTCGCGAAAAAGAGCGTTATATATTTCCAGTTCTGAAGGAGAACAACATTTGCCAACATAAATATTCTCTACAACATCTGTTTTGGTCGAGATATTTATGGCGATAGTCTCTTCAATGTTGGACAAGTTTCACTCTGAATCCACCGTGTTTATAGTATTTGATAGAAAATAAAAAACTGAAGGATGATAAAGGTCATCAGAAGTATCTTCTCCACAATCCGGAAGAAGGGAACGATGGTGGGATTCATTCCATGGTGCTCCTTCAATTACCATTAATTGGACAATTCCTTCGTCGGTGACATGCACTCACGACCGAGGATCTGAAGGGGTACCATATTCTTTAGACCTATCTATCCAAACGCTTGATGAGCGTTGATCTGGGTTTGCCATCCAGGCTAGGAACATTGATTGCTACAATATTTCCGTTGGGCTTGGGGGAAAAACCATTGCATGATCCATGTCGATATGGTTTTCTGAGATCTTTTTAGAAGATATCACATTGCAGGTTCCTACCGACGCTACTTCTGCCAGGTTTATTGGAGGTGGAAGGGCGAAAGTTCCCATTAATATAGGATCTTTTAGTAGGCCTACTCCGATATTTTGAAGCGAATGGGGGCTTCCATGGATCATGGGAATGCTTCCTGTAACTTGAGAACCATTGGTGAGGAAGTTTTGTTGATCGACGATTGTAATCCCTTCTTGAAAGAGAATTGCAATCTTCCTAAAATAGGTCGACACAACAGCAGCCATAGCATATATCCATGGTCTTCCTAGTAGGATGTTGTAATCAAGATTTCCATCGATTACTTCCACATCTATTTCTACCGTTTTCCCTCCTAGTTAAACTTTCAAGTTACTTAGAATACCATATGGGGTATATGTCCTTCCGTCGAATGCTTTCAATGTCGTCGAAGATCGTGACAAGGTTGGAGGTCCTAAAGTTTTCCAGCAACTCATCGACATAATGCATGTAGATGCCCCCTCATCAATAATTGTTCGATGAACAGTTTTGTTGAGGGCTTTCACTTGAACAAGGAAAGCTAGTTGAGCTGGTAATTGAGGATCATATCCTTTATGGTCGAAGGATACAAGATTGGAATCCTTTGGGTCTATCCCACCAATGGCTGATAATAAAGCCTGCCTTTGGGATGGGAAATTTTGTAGTACTTCAAGATTCGACATAGCGGATGGCGATTGGGCCAAATCTTCCACTATATTATAATGCTGTGCCGCTCTAGCGCGGGGATTAAACATCGACTTGTGTACTACTCCCTTTGGTGGTTTTATTGTCAATTTAGGAATGATGGGCGGCGCAACTTCTGTCGAAGTTGTTGTCGAACTACTAGGTTGATCTTTATCCTTGTTGTTCGACAGCTGTGGATTCCCATAATCTTTGTTCCTTGTCGATATCAAAGCATCATTTTGCTGTTTTGAAACCGACAACATTAGCACTTGAGACAGGGAAGCATTTCCACTTTCAACCAGATTTGTTCCTGGATTTGGAAACGGATCAGTTAACACTGTAGAGGTTTTTGAATTCTTGAAGAATTTCTTAAGCTCAGCTCTGTGTGGACAACTTGCGGTCCAATGATCCTCATCGCATATAAGGCATGGATTTTTTGGTTTCCTATCTCCAGGAGGGTTTGAAGAAGATTTTTCAGGTGATGATTCTTCCTATTTCTTCTTCTTCCCTTTTCCTTTCTTCTTGCCCCCTGGTTGTTTGGTTTCTTTGCCTTTATCTGTCGATACGACATTTACTTCCGAGGCAAGAAGTTCGTCTTTTGCATTTTGACTTGAAATCTTACGGGCCTTTTTGGATGTAGCCTTTGTCAATTTCGTTTCTGTTGTGCCAATCACGCCATCGCCGGCATGAGAGTCATTGTTTGATTTAGGAGGAGGAGGAATTGAGAATTCCGGTCTAGGGGTGTTAGGTATTTTATCGTAGAGCGTGCTAGACTGAGTGTAAATCAAGTCCAAATATTGCGCACGAGCGATAACTTTCTCTTCTGTTACGACCCCGCCCTTTGCCACATCTTCCGTGATGGAAGGTAGTAATGACTTGATAAACCATTCATCTAAGAGCTGATCGGGGACATATGTTTTTACCATTCTACTACGATGTCGCCACTCATGTATATGATCAGATATGTGAGTGGTCGTTGTCTGTTTGAAGTTGGTAAGAAGTTCTGTTCCCGTTTCGTACCTTATTGGTAACTGAAAATGGGTTAAAAAGGTTGTGGCTAAGGTACTGAAGTTGTAAAATGAAGCTCTAGGCAATTCGATGTACCATTTTTCCGTTGGACCCGTTAACGTCCTCTGAAAGAGGTGAAGTCTTATCGAATCATCATTTAGGGTGTTTGATGAACACCATAGATGAAAGGTCATCACATGATTAGATGGATCTTCACCCAGATTTCCATTAAATTTAGGAATATCTGATGGAAGTTTATGCGGAATCGCTGGCCACCAAGGGGCGTAAGCGATTGGATCGTTTGTTAACCAATTTAAATCAGGTAACTCTAAAGTTGCCACAAAGGGTAACTGCTGATTCAGGTTAGGCGAAGCATACCCAGGATAAGATGGGATTGCCTAAGCAGTTGGTCTTTGCATACCAGCATAATGCATTTGATGCTGGTAACTTTGGTAAGGTTGGTGGGTATGACCATTGTAAAATGGTTGATTTTGACCGTTTTGAATATACGACTGTCCACTATTTGCAAAGATTTGTTGCTCAGAACCCTGGTATACTTGTTGGAATTGCGGTTGTTGGTATTGCACTAGCCATGGTTGTGAAGCCATGCGCTGTTGCCCGATACTAACAGTTTGACCAAGATGAGGGGTAATTGTACCCGTCTGAACCTGTGTCATTCCACCAGTCGGCGATTGTGGTTGAGTCGCAGGCTCAAGGGGCTGTTGCATTACAACCTGAGAAACCTGAGGTTGGCATACAACAGGTAGCGCTTGAACTTGCGACACTGTCACAGTAGCTGGCGTGGTTGGTATATTTGACATAGGTAAGCATTGTTGCATCGAGTATACAATTCTTGGTTGTTGAGGTAGTATAGGTACCCAACTGCTTGAGGTAATTCCAGTATAACCTGAATGTTGTTGTGAACTCCCGTATGGATATCCTCCCGGAGGGGATAATGAAAGGGTATATTGCCCCCCATACGGTGGTAATCCAGAACTCAAGGGAATAGTTTTCCCTTGGAGGCCGGACTGCCCAAATTGACCTCCAAATGGATCAATTTGTTGAGACTCAAGATGAGAGTTTCCGGATGAACAAACAGGAACAGACCATATTGTCGAAATGGCCCCTGAGTGGGCTCCTTCTAGCAGTTGAGAGCTAGTCGGGACAGATGGTATACCGACGAACATTGTCGGAGTGATAGCAGGGAGTTTTGCCGTCGCTGTGTCAGACGACACAATCCTAGATGTTGACGGTTGTTCAGACATTTCTAGTCTATCCAAAAGATTACCTAGCGATTCTACAGGAGCTTCCACTGGTGGTAGACTAACTTCTGATGAAGAAGGATATAGAGTGATCACGACTCCAAATTGCGATGGAGTACTCATTGGAGGATCTTCCACAATCTCTTCTATGGCAATCAGACCAGGTGGAAGGTGAAAACCGTCAGGTCCGTAGAATATTTCTGGTGCCGAAGAAGATATGGTATCAGCAGGGAAAGATGTTTGAAGAGAAAGACTCTTCGAACCGGTTGAAAATGGAACTGGTTCGGTAACACAAGTGTTTACTCTCAGACTAGGATCAATATCACTGTCCTTCTGTGGCCGCTGAACTTCTTCTGTAGAGGCAGGGGTTGCAGAAATGTTTGGAGTAACCGGAGTCTTTGATGTTGTTGGAACACTTGTTCTAACTTTAACAAGAGATTTGGAACTGGTTAAATGAGTTCGCTTTGTCCGTACTAGCTTCGATTCCGAAGACAAAGACAGTTGACTTGTAAGCCTCCGCAAACGACAGGGTTTCAATTGAATTTCTTCCACGATTGCAGATTACTCGATCAACTAAAATAAAGGGGAAGTATGTTTCCGAATTAAATGAATTTTATACGCTTTGACACAACTTGTTTTTTCAATTTTTAAGAGTCGAGAAAAAACAAAAGATGACTCTAGTCTCCTTCGATTTTTAATGAGCCTGAAGTGACAAGTGCTCAGATGGACCTTTTCCGTTAAGGAGTTTGAAAAGGAACGAAAGGGACTGCTCTGGAAATCTAGGTAGAGGGATTACCAAACCAATCGCAAAACTGCAGAATACTTTTTATGGTACGGCAGTCAATCTTCCCGAATGCTGTGTTCAGTGCATTGCGATCGATAGGGCAGTAGACACGGCTTACTATGGATAAAGGATTAAGCCTATTGGGGTCTCCCAAAAATATTCTCGACGGTACGTGGGAGCACAAGTCCGTACTAGCACTTATCGTCTCAAAGTGGAGGAATCACCCAACCATCAGTGAGAACAACAGTTACCAGGCTTTACGACGCCGGAATACGTCTCTAGCCTAGACTTCTAAATGTTGTGCGTTAAGTTCCAAAGCGTTGTTAGATTCATTGAATTTATTTTAAGTTGATCTTATTTATGAAGTTTTCCTTTCAGGTTCACCACAAGATGTAGATGTAATTCCTAAAATGCAATCTAAGATGATAAACAAACTTTTTATCTCCTTTATGCAATGAAAATCCTAGCTACTAGGGAAAAGAGAGACAAAATCTTTTCACAAAGAGCAAAGAGCACACTCTAAATGCACTTTCCTAAATCAAGCCAATCAAACTGTCTATATGCAAATGCACATGCATGTATTTGTTTTCGAATTTCTTAGTATATGAATGCTAAAAAGAAAGTTGATGCACAAATCTGAATTTCTTTTCAAGCGACAAATATCAACAAGCTTCTTTTCGAATTCAAAAAATGGAGACAATCACAACACTTTACGATTTTGAACTGAATACTTGTTCTCGACACTAGAAAATTACAAATTTAGATCAAAAGAAATAGTAACAGGATAATCGACCATCAACAGCAATCAAACTCTTTCTTACGATTGAAATCGACACTTGCGACAGTTTCAAATCAAAGGATGACAGTACGATTACGCTAATTTTGCAAAGGAGAACTGTAAATGACTCAACAAACACACAAAAACATCTATAGTTCTTTTGTACAAAGGAGGCAGAATAACAGCAAGGAAAAGGGGTTTCAAAAAACCATATACTGATCACAAGTAGCAAAATTCAGGAATAGAACTAGAAAGAATGAACCACAGAAGCTGCAACTGCACAGAGCTAGTCTGATCAGTGAACCTATAACACAGAGAATCTGAAATGCATCGTAGCTTGTCCACTCGGGAAGTGCACTGAAATTCAAAATCTCTGAACAGTACCTGCGCTGGGCCAGAAACGACACTCTGTTCGGGTTCCGGGTCACAGTTTGCAGTTCAGTTCTTGGGTTTTGGCCAAGCAAAAAGCAATCAGTAATGCAACAATCAGGAGTAGATCTAAGGAGGATCTAAGAGCTATCACAAGGGCAATCAGATAGTTTGTGAATCAGTTGTTTAAATCATAAACAGATCCAGTAGATGGATTGAAGTAGCAGTTATCCACTTTGCATTTGTTATGGCAAATGCAGTTCGAATGCTACTTGTAAGTTTATGAAACAAACAACAAAGAATGATAAACAAACAAACTAATTAGCTCCCCAACGGAGTCGCCATTTTGTTACAAGGAAAAGTGTCTATATAGAACTGCTCTATCCCACTAAGGTGTGACAGCTGCCTTAGAAACAAACAGAGAAAAGCTACTTTCGTTTTTCCTTTATGAATTATAGATAGAGAGGAATAGAAAGACCAACCTCTGTCTTGCGCTAATCTCCTGATTTGGTCCCTCTCTTCTTTGATAGTCTTCAACTACCTGCTCCCTTGCACGCCCAGCTTCACAAAGTACCTGTAAGATCACAGAAGCATAGCACTATACAAAGACATGGATCTATAATCATAAACAATCTAGGATCTGATGTAAATTGACCATACAAATGTAGCAAGCATCAATGACACAAAAGCATGGAGGAAAACTCAAATAGCTTTTATTGATAAACAAGAAAAAAGCCAAGAGGAGTTACAACCAGTTGTTCTGACCCAACATAAACCTCCCAGCAAAGAAGCCCCTCTTCACCTCAACAAAGCTTAGATCACCCAACAATCTGATGTTTTTCTCAAGAAACCAACAACAATTCCTTACAATATGAAAAATTTCAGCCTCTGGATCTCTGGGATGAGGGATCCATGTATAGATATCTGTAAGGGGGATGAGTCAGCTTGTGATTTGATTAGTGTCCTCCCTCTGATAGTTCTTGCTTCCACTTGGAGATTGATGGACTCTTACTCATCCTTGGTCGAATTCAGTGAGGCAAGTGTCATAGGAGAAGATTCTGAAAGCTTCCATTACCTCTCCACCTCGCGGAATGACACTGCCATTTGTCATTTCTCATCCATCGCACCCCACAAAAGGGATTTTTGAAATGCAATGCACCCACACAGTGTATTTAGGTGAGATGCAACGTACTTAGCCAGTGGAGCAGCTACAATGATCCTGTTTTGACCAATTCTGAGCAGTTTCTCATGGAGAAATTCTGGGAGAAGCTGTAATTTGTTGACCTTGTTCCTTTAGGAGTTAGAACAACACTTTTAGGGACTTAGGAGCCCTTGGTTTATGGAAATTTCATGCTTGGGGTTGTAGGGCCCAAAAATGTCTATAACAACAGGTCCCCCGCCGTTCTCAGACATGCATGGACAGTCGTTGATTGACATGAGTGTTCCCTCTATCAATCAAAGCCATACGGTTAGTTCTATATCGGTAGGGAATCCACTAGGGATTCCCACCCAAACCTTGGGGGTACCATACTCACAAGCTCAGATGAGTCAAGTGGGGCACCGCTTATACTTGGGGCAACTTCATACCCCAGTATCAAAATCTTCATGGCAATCCCATCTACAACACTGTACCACAAAGCAACTATTACACCACGCAACCCATGTACACCATGGGGAACCAAACGATTGGAGGAGCACAAAGCTCATCAAATCATCTGCCATCACCATGGTCCGAGTCAGGGGCACCCAAAAATTTGCCTTTTTTGGCAACATTGGATATCCCCAACTTATACATGTTGACAAACAACCCCATCTACTACAACATACAATGGCTGCTTATCCCGCATAAAATACCAACAGACATTCCTAAGTTTGATGGGAAACAAGGGGAGGATCCGGGCACTCATATCACCACCTACCATCTCTGGTGTGTTTCAAACTCTATGGTGAATGATAGTGTCTGGTTACATCTTTTCCCTGCACCCTCATTGGCAATGCTACAAAGTGGTATGTTGACTTACCATGGATGTTAGTGAATACCTTTGATGCTTTAGCGATGGAGTTCCTAAAGCACTTTTAGTTACCTATCCATTATGAGATAGGGATAGAGCTCCTTACTTCATTTCATCAGGATACTGCCACCCACATCTCCGATCATATCCATGAATGGAGACGTAGGTGGAGGTTAGTCAAAGCTCCCATCCCTAATTTTCTCTTAACAGAATGGTTCTGTAAGTCGCTACTCCCACAAATCTCTAGAGATGTCGCTCTAGGTGGTGCGGTCATAGAGGACAAATCCATACGTTGTGCCCAACACTTACATTTGATCTATTCACAGTCTGGCACACTCTACGACATTATCCACTATGCTCCCGGTAACCCCAATCCTCCAACCAAGCAGTACGCTGGAGCGCATGATGACGGGATTGTCGATGCAACCTCCGGGGTCACTGTAAAACAAATCAGTGGTTCCATTGCCAAGCTAGCAGTGTACCCCTCTACCAAAGCGACTGCTCTTCCTACACTGGGATTAATTCTATGCAGTCTACATAGAAATCCGGTAGCAAGAACAAGAAGAATAAGAACAAGACCGCTCCTTCTAAGGAGCAGTCATCTAAGCAGCCTAATCCGAAGCACAAGGCTACTACGCCTGCTGATGCAAAAAAGGATAAAGGCACCAACTATTCGTAAAAACTTTGTCTTGAAGAACACTTAACCTGGCGTTGTCTGCATCTTCAAGAATGCATGGATTACCTTGCCAAGAAAGATTCTGGTAAGGCACCTGTTGTCCTTAGAAATCCTTTTCCTAATCAACCGCAGCAAAATCTCGTTTCCAACCAACCACAACCCATGTCAGGGGGCAGCGATAGTTCGCAACATCCTTCAGTTGGTGAAGGAAGTTCTACCATTTACACCTTTGAAATGGTAGAACTAACAACCAAAGCCAAATCCTATGAAGCTCTTGTCGCTCTGGCAACAAAACCATCCATAGGTCAAAACCCATCGCTGCCCAATGATTTCAAATCAAAAGGCTAGTTGAGGACTTTGTAATTCGACCCCCCAAGGGGGCACTTCGACACACAACGCACAACACATTTTCACGTGCCGACCAACAATACAACTTCGTAGAGCATTTGGTGCAAGCTCCATTGGCTATTTTGGCACTCGAAGTCTTACAAACATTTCCTAGCTAAAGGAATTCTTTACTTTAGGTTATTGAGGGTATTGAACCTACAGATTCCATGTTGGCTATTTTTGACATGCACAAGTGTAAACCTCCCCTTTCCCACCATCTTTCATTTGAGATGCATATCACTTCGAAAGGTAAAGCTATACACCAAACTATCATTGACGAAGGTGCTTTGACCTGCGTCATGTCGGCTTCATGTTGGATCGCCTTGGGTTCCCCAACCCTCTCCCCACCATCGAACTCCATTAAAAATTTCGACAACCACAACTTTGTCCCAAAGGGATACTTAGCCAGTTTTCCCATCACTTTGTCTAGGAAAATAGTAACGGTGGATGTAGAAGTCGTGAATGAGAAACTCGATTATAATCTATTGCTAGGTCACAGCTGGACATATGCCATGACGACCGTAATATCTAGTGTCTTCCACATCATCCAATTTCCATTGGATGGAAAGATAGTTACAGTAGATCAATTGTTTTTCTGCACCCCTGATTATTCACCATTACCAAGTGGCTCTGTATCCCTTGTAGGAGGTGGAACTGACTCTTATGTCAGTATCGATATTGGTCTATTAAAGGCTTCTTCCCTCATGGGCTGTTTCCCTCTTCAGTTGCCCACGGTTCCACAGATGGTTAATATGCTTTCATCTATTCCTCATGAACAGATGGATCCATGGATCCTAACGACTCCTTCAGACATTGACACATACAGAGAGAAAATGTCGTTGTCACCAGCTGAATTGGCCTACCAAGCCATTCAATTTTCATCTGAATCTCCGGTCACTTTGGTTTCGGCCAGCGGTACCACTACCCCTCCCATAACTGCTCTTTCTTTCGATCCAATCAATAAAATCCTACTGATGGACGAAGCTATTACAGAGATCATGAGGTTACAAGAGAGACCTTGGGAGGATTCAAACCATCATGTTTTGACATCTGATTCAGACATGATGCCTCTGTTGGGAATAATACTGAGAGGGGGGGGGAGGTGAATCAGTATTATCACATTAATAAAACATTTTCATTTCCATAATCAGATTCGTATATGCTACTTCCACAACTTCTTATGATTAAGTTAATTGATCTTCAATGAGTGCATTAGAACATTATCAACCATATTATCAGTTAAGAGATGCAGTAAAATACAGTAGATCATCACACATAAGGAACACACATGAACACCATGATATAAGGTGGAAACCCAATGCGGGAGAAAACCACCTGCTGCAAGTCATCTCAATATTCTTCTTAATAAGAAAATCCTTTTACAATATTTTGTACTGGTGCAGTCTTATACCAGTACGGGAGCTACAACCCCCTTTGCTCTTGTAAGAGCCGATCCATTTACTAGTACGCAGGTTACTACCTGCTACAATGCTCCAAAGATTTCCTTTAGCTCTTGTACTAGCTTAGATACTAGTACGTAGGTGCTGACCTACAATCTTCTCTCCTCCAGGTACCACGTTTCATCAATTTTCAGACTGGATACACTGAAGCACAACACATAATTTGAAAGGCCACATTTCATCCAATTTTCATACTGGGCCCAACAACATTGAAGCTCATAATCAAACAACCTTCTAAATTACCCAAGCACTAGATCAATACATATACAAGTGAGTCATCAATCAGATCTAGTCCATTAGATCACATAAAATGAGTCAATAAGAACCTGATCCATTCATCCATCAATGTATAAACATTTAATCAATCACTACTGTTATCAGAACTTAATACCAGAAACCAGACATCACTTCAAAAACCCAGAACACAACAATAGACAGGGGCAGCTAAATAGATTTCATGAGAAGTACGCAGCTTCACCCATATAACACCTACGTAGAAGTACGCATTGTTTCCAACTACGTTCCTGCGTACCCACGCACTGTGCCTCACAGACTTCTTGCGTACCTGCGCTCTGTGTCCAATGAATTGCCTGCGCACCTCTGCATCTGCAGCGCTTCTGGGCTTGCGTATCTGTGCACCTGCAACACTTCTGCGCCTGCGTATCTCCGCACTTTTCTTTCACTGTACTTGCGTACCTATGGGTATAGATAATTTCAAGACTTCAAGAATAACCCAGACTGTCAGATCTACAGATCTGAACATGCACCGAGGAGATATCAACCCATTAGTAGATCCGCCTTGTAATTCTCATGTTTCTCCTTGATATTGATTCAACTCTCTCTCACAAATCGATTTCAGATCTAGCTTCTCTTAAGATCTTCTAATTTCACAAGTGTCTAGCCAAATGATCTCCATTGCTTTATATAGGCAAGCTCTTCCTAAAATCATGGATCAATACCATAGATAACCAAAACAAGGGGCTCAATAATAGTAATAATAATATAAAACAATACCACGGGCCAAAGCCATAGAATCAACAACGGTGGGCTAAATACCACGGGCCAAACATAAGAAACCCCACGTGAGCGCGCTTCTCTGCCTTGAAGTAAGTGACCTGGGGGTACGCACCTCTTACACAGGATACCTGCGTGTATGTACGCACTTTATGTATGACATGCCTGCGGGTCCGCACCTTTTGTACGACGTACCTGCGTACCTCTTATTTTCTTCCAATCTGAGATGCTACTCATCAATCTTTGCTACTGGCTTGATGTTCTATGATTTGTCACCTGTATGAGTTGCCATCAAGGACAACACTTTAGCCATAATGCCAACAATCTCCCCCTTTGGACTTGATGGCAAAGCTTATTTGTGAACTGTCATCTGATCCCTTTGAACTGTCCTACATCCATGTATTCTGTCATATTTGATATCTCTTCTGTGGATTCATCTGAATGTATACAAGTGAGATGATCTTCTATGAGAGGGTTGCCATCAAGTACAACACATGCATCATAGTGCCAACAATCTCCCCCTTTGGACTTAATGGCAACAACACCAAATCACTCTCCCCCTTTGACATCAAGGGCAAAGGGTTTTTCTCCCCCTAAGAACATGCTCCCCTTGACTATAAACCAGATCTACTGAAGTCTTTGAATGAGCTCCCCCTTTGTATATACCATGGTGCACCAATATGATAATGCTCTTTCTGAGAACAAGCTGAAATGTCTGCTCTGCTTTATAGTGCTATTCATGCTCAAGCTCCCCCTGACTGTAAGCAAGGTCTGCAAAAAAAAAGATGTTCTACAAGAAGAACATGACTCTATATATCATAAAAGACCTTCCTATTACCAAAGACTCATACATTCATCTATCTCCCATCACAATGGTGATATACCAAAAGTTTACATATGATAACATAAAAGAATAACATCATTCATCCCAGGCATAGTGGGGAAACCAACATAGGCCGTTACATGACCTGAAGAGATGACTACACATGAGTCGTGATATGACATTTATAACAGAGACCAATCACCTAAGATAAACATTAGCAACAATACTGTATGATCTGCTCCATAACATTTGTCACCAGCAACTTGTATTAGTGCAAGAATCATCAAGGTATGTCCGCATCAACTCATCCTTTAGAACGAAATCATTCTCATTCTAACATATGTGAGAAACACCATAGCCATCCAGATCTGCATGAACCAAGTATCATCAATTGGGAGTATATGCACAAATCCACATGTGTAAGAGACAACCTATATAAGTAAGAACTCATCATCATCATGTCTTCAACAATGCAACTTTGAATAATCATCCCTGTATCCAGCCAAAATCCTTATCCATTTGTGCCAAGAATGAAAGGAATCAAGCATCATGATCTTTATGCATATGTCAACAGCAGCATATGAGTGACTCATCATCAAGAAGATGTGAATTCAAGCTAAGTGCTTCTCCTTATCCTCATGAAAGTTACCATGTAAGCACCATTAGAGAATCAACCACAAATCTAATCCAAGAACCATGTGAACACCTCATAGCAAGATGAATCATTTATCTATATAAGCATCATCACCAAGGACTATTACCCATAATGCCAACAATGCATTAAAAACATATGCTCCCCCTAAACTGGTGCCATCTGTCAGATCTTATCAACAAGAAAAGTCAGCCAATAAATGCCTTAAGATAGATACACAGTTTCTCATTATATGACCTGCGTGGCTCCACACTTCGTCTTTCTCTCCTCTACGTATCCCCGCACCTGACTTTTTGGGTTTCTGCGTATTCACACAGACAGCCTTCTACTAAAGTGCGTACCCATGCACCTGTGCCATCAATCACGCCGCGTACCTCACGCATTCTTGCTCCGCACCACTTCTTCTGTCTCGCCGCATCTGTTCACATGTGCCCTTTTGTTACACCGCGTACTTATACTGTACCTACGCAGCTCAACCTCCTATGTTGCCGCGTACCTACGCACCAGGACCATTGCTGCACTGCATATCCTCGCACTTTCACAGTGAATGGTCTGCGTACCTCTGATTAGAACCCAATTAACAGTCCTCCTCTATGCTACTGATAGTCAGATTCCCAGATCTGATCTTGCTCGAGAGATCACACTTCATAGATTCACTTCCATCTTCACTTTCCCTACTGCCTTTCTTCAAACAATCATATACGCGATTGTGCAGTATCCAACTCGTGTATATACGCGACTTCCCTTTATTGAGTTTGCATATGAGATTCAGGACACTGAAGTTTTGTACTTTCAGCTCCCTCTGATTCTGGTATGTCTGTACGTTGTGCCGTGCCGCCTTTTCCTGATTGTACTTCCTTTTTCCTCCATATCTTCAAGCGTGATGATGTTTTCTCCTTTTGGTTTGATGTCCGTGCTTTGTTCCTGCATTTCTTTGCTATATGTCCAAGCTTGTTACATGCATAACATCTTACATGTTTCATATTCCTCCTGTAACAGTCAGCAGCTTTATGACCATACATATTGCAAGCAAAGAAATATCCATTAAAGTACCTTGAATGTGATGATCTTTCTGCATAATGGTCTTGAACCCTTCTTCTTCTACATCTAGCTGCAACATGTCCAAGATTATGACATACATAACATTCAACATTATTCATAGGAGGAGTAAAGGATTTTCTTTGAGGAATCTCTTTCCTTGGTTGATGATGAGATTGACCTTTCATTTCTTCTTTGATCACTTTAGATTTCTCTTTAGAGTTCCTTGCCTCACCTTGTGAACTCGATTCACCTTCAACATTTTCATGGAAGCCAAGACCAGTTTTGATAGCAGGAGACCTTTGACTATTAAGAAAATCATCCAAGACTTTAGTACTATCTTGAAATCGTAAGAGCTTATCCTTTTCTTCTAATTTACCTTTCAAGATATTTACCTCAACTTGAAGTTGTTCTTCCTTTTCTAGACATTGCTTCTTCATGTCTTCTTCAGCTTTCCTTCCTTCTTCCATTTGTTCCCTTAGTTTGAGAATCTCCTTTTCTTGTTCTTCATTCAGATCCTGCTGCATTTGACGAACTCTGAAGGCACATTCCAGCTGAGATTTTAAGCTGATGACTTCGTTGTCTTGTTTTTCAATTGCTTGATGTAGATCTTCATTCTGCTTCTTTGATTCTTCAAGATCTCCCTTTTGTGAGAGGATTGTAGCTTCAAGATTTTCATAGTAGCTGGATCTATCTTTGAGTTTCTTGATGGTTGTGCTTCTTTCATTGACTTCTTTTCTTAATGATGTCACTTCATGCTGCAATTTTTGACATTGGTCTTCCTTGTCCTTGAGTAGTTTTCTTACCTTGTTTCCTTCTTCTAGTTGGGCCTTTAGTTTGGTAGCTTCTTCTTTGAAGTCACATTCCCTTTTGTTCAGTAGATCTTGTTGATCTCTAATTTTGTCTGTCAGCCTTTTAAATTCTGCCTCAATTTGATATCTTTCTTATTCACCCATAAGAGCAAATTCAGTAGTTTGGCTATCACTTTCATCTCTTCCAAAAGGAAAGATAGCTGGAACATCAAAGGATAATATATTCATACCTGATAATGATTCTAAATCTGATTCTGAATCTGAAGAGCTTCTTATACCTAATCCCCAATCGATTCTCCCACTGTCATAGTTCCTCTGAGATGTCTTCTTCTTCTTATGAGCTTTCTTCTTAAGCTTCTTTCCCATTGTTCCACGGATCTCCTTCAAGCGATCAAGCTTCTACCAAAGGACCTGCTCTGATACCAATTGTTGGGAATAATACTGAGAGGGGGGGGTGAATCAGTATTATCAATTAATAAAACCTTTTCATTTCCATAATTAGATTCATATATGCTAGTTCCACAACTTATTATGATTAAGTTAATTGATCTTCAATGAGTGCATTAGAACATTATCAACCATATTATCAGTTAACATATGCAGTAACATAGAGTAGATCATCACACATAAGGCACACACATGAACACCATGATATAAGGTGGAAACCCAATGCGGGAGAAAACACCTGCTGCAAGTCATCTCAATCTTCTTCTTAATAAGAAAATCCTTTTACAATATTTTGTACTGGTGCAGTCTTATACCAGTACGGGAGCTACAACCCCCTTTGCTCTTGTACTAGCCGATCCATTTACTAGTACGCAGGCTACTACCTGCTACAATGCTCCAAAGATTTCCTTTAGCTCTTGTACTAGCTTAGATACTAGTACGTAGGTGCTGACCTACAATCTTCTCTCCTCCAGGTACCACGTTTCATCAATTTTCAGACTGGATACACTGAAGCACAACACATAATCTGAAAGGCCACATTTCATCCAATTTTCATACTGGGCCCAACAACATTGAAGCTCATAATCAAACAACCTTCTAAATTACCCAAGCACTAGATCAATACATATACAAGTGAGTCATCAATCAGATCTAGTCCATCAGATCACGTAAAATGAGTCAATAAGAACCTGATCCATTCATCCATCAATGTATAAACATTTAATCAATCACTGTTGTTATCAGAACTTAATACCAGAAACCAAACATCACTTCAAAAACCTAGAACACAACAATAGACAGGGGCAGCTAAATAGATTTCATGAGAAGTACGCAGCTTCACCCATATAACACCTGCGTAGAAGTACGCACTGTTTCCAACTGCGTTCTTGCGTACCCACGCACTGTGCCTCACAGACATCCTACGCACCTGCGCTCTGTGTCCAATGAACTGCCTGCGCACCTCCGCATCTGCAGCGCTTCTGGGCCTGCGTATTTGCGCACCTGCAGCACTTCTGCACCTGCTTATCTCTGCACTTTTCTTTCACTGTACTTGCGTACCTGTAGGTATAGATAATTTCAAGACTTCAAGAATAACCCAGACTGTCAGATCTACAGATCTGAACATGCGCCGAGGAGATATCAACCCATTAGTAGATCCGACTTGTAATTCTCATGTTTCTCCTTGATATTGATTCAACTCTCTCTCACAAACCGATTTCAGATCTAGCTTCTCTTAAGATCTTCTAATTTCACAAGTGTCTAGCCAAATGATCTCCTTTGCTTTATATAGGCAAGCTCTTCCTAAAATCATGGATCAATACCATAGATAACCAAAACAAGGGGCTCAATAATAATAATAATAATAATATAAAACAATACCACGGGCCAAAGCCATAGAATCAAGAACGGCGGGCTAAATACCACGGGCCAAACATAAGGAACCCCACGTGAGCGCGCTTCTCTACCTTGAAGTAAGTGACCTGGGGGTACACACCTCTTACACGGGATACCTACGTGTATGTACACACTTTATGTATGACATGCCTGCGGGTCCGCACCTTTTGTATGGCGTACCTTCGTACCTCTTATTTTCTTCCAATCTGAGAGGCTACTCATCAATCTTTGCTACTGGCTTGATGTTCTATGATCTGTCACCTGTATGAGTTGCCATCAAGGACAAAAATTTAGCCATAATGCCAACAATCTACCCCTTTGGACTTGATGGCAAAGCTTACTTGTGAACTGTCATCTGATCCCTTTGAACTATCCTACATCCATGTATTCTGTCATATCTGATATCTCTTCTGTGGATTCATCTGAATGTATACAAGTGAGATGATCTTCTATGAGAGAGTTGCCATCAAGTACAACACATGCATCATAATGCCAACAGCCTCATCAAATCCTGTCACTTGATGCACATGAAATCATTTCCTCACTGTATACGACTATCCAACTTTTGGACTCGGAAGGAAACAAGGGCAATATTTCACAAACATTTCTCCCCGATATTTCTGTCATGACAGGCATCGTGGAAAACATACAGAGTGGAGCCAATCACAATCCTGAGGAAATTGTGAGCTTCACCTACCTGTTTAGGGACTTCTATGATGTTTTTCCTTGGTCTTATGAGGAAATTCATGGCATAGAACCTTCTAATTTCAAGCATGAGATTGAGGAAGACCGAGCATTCTTTTTATGGTATTCTTCTTTCTCGTTAATTTGAAAAACCTGGAGTCTCCTTCTTTGGGCTTATTAAACTACTACAAAGATGAATAGAGCATTGTTAGGGATATTTTATTGCTCTTTAAAATATACAAACATCCCCGAGTTTTTGTCGTTGCGCTCATTAAATCTATGCAATGATAGATAGAGCACTATTAGTGATATTTTATTGCTATTTAAAAAATATAAACATCCCTGAGTTTTCATCATTAAGCTCGTTAAAATCTATCTAAGAATGGTAGAGCACTGTTAGGGATATTTTATTGCTCTTTAAAAAATTCAAACATCCCCGAATTTTCATCGTTAAGCTCGTTAAAATCTATCTAACTATGGTAGAGCACTTTTGGAGATATTTTATTGTTCTTTAAAAAATACAAACATCTCCGAGTTTTTTGTAGTAGGACTCGTTAAACATTCATACCACAATCTGTAAAGCACTTTTTTGGGATATTTTATCACTCTTTAAAAAATATAAACATCCCTAAGTTTTTCATAATTTGCACTCGTTAAATATATGCAAACGATGCTCTGAGCACCTCTTTTTTGATCTTGTTCCAGCTCATAAATTGAAAAAGACCAACAGAGCATCCTTTTTAGGCACTTTTTTCTCGCTCTTTAAATTGAAAAAATCCCGAGCTGTGTCTTGCTGTTCGTTAAACATGCTAAAGATGACCCAAGCATTCTTTCAGGTACCTTTTTCTTGCTCGTTAAAAAATAAAAAATCTCGAGTTTTTGTTACTGAGCTCGTTAAAGTGTCATGACAAAACACGAGTTTTGGTCCGTCGCCTCATACTCATAACAAAACGAGGTCGACATCTATTGGAAAAAGGTTTCTCTTTATCTGGGTTCAATAGATTAAATACAGAAAAGTAACCGATACAGGTATACTATTAACGTTTTGTCACACCCGGTTAACGACTATGACAACGGGACCACCATGGAGTCTCTCTTTACGATCTTTTCAGACTCTCTAAATATGAAAAGACCACCGAGTTGTCTATTCTAGACTCTTTAAATACACAGACAAGATATAGAGTCATTCTTTTTATGATACTTTTCAGACTCTTCAAAGATGAAAAAAGCGACGAGTTTGCCTGTCTGGACTCATTAAACCAATCAGATATGGCAAAGAGTAGTTCTTTTTGCGATCCTTTTCAAACTCTTTAAACATGAAAATATCAATGAGTTTACTCGTCTGGACTCATTAAAAAATCAGACGGGGAAAATTGGACAATACAACTGTATCCTGTATTCGGAAGCATGATTTGGCAGCATTCGTTCCCTTGAACATGGCACTCCCTCAGATAAACTATCATTTTGATAGCCTCTCAGTATGAACCCTACCAACCTATGAGTTTTTATCCTATATACCCTGATGTAATTGCATCTTCGTATCTTAAACACTCTATAGTGTTCATGATTCTAGTGTTGCTTGGTTAAAACTGTTGTCGTGCCTTCTATTGTTCAAGGGTTCCCATTTGTTTGCTCTATTAACCAATCCTACATATCCTTTCATCATGCCCTCGATTGTTTAGACCCAAAAGCCTAAAATATTCTTCAAAAAAAAAAATCATCCTTGTCTGTTTTCGTGTCAACTGATGTAGGACATGTCATTGCCTACCTTTCGACAAGTTTCTTCTTATCGACTTCAACACTCTATCTAGGAAGATAACCAAGAAACACATTAGTGCCTTGGTACTTGCAAACATAGTGGTAGGTTACCTTGTGTTTGATCATTGGTTTTCATTATTGGCTCTTGGTTAAGCGATTCTATGAGTGTTTGATGACAAAAAGTCTTTCACACTCGTTAGTTTGCACCATGAATCTCGGAGACCATCACCATTATCAGTGGTATTCCTTGCATCTGTTAACGGTCTCCATTATTGGCTAGTAATCAGATGATTTCGTGCATGTTTGACGTCAACTCATATTACCACATGTATCGATCTATGCTATTCGATGAAGCAGGAATCAAGACCTTGGGTAGAGGCTTGCATCATTCAGCCTTGTTTCCTCTCCCAAGCTACGATATTGTTCTTTGGGGACAACTATTTCAGGACGATCTATTATGACACTGGATCCGCCCTGTGCCATATTGGTGGCTAGCATTGTTATATCTCCGTGGAGAAAATTACTCTGACATAGCTACTGAGCATGGGGAATGCCTGAATCAGGACATGATTTTAGCAGTTTATATATATGTATCTCTGTTGTATTAGGTTTTCCTTGTTGCCTGAAACTTCTCTCTCTCTCTCTCTACAAAGATTTTGATAGAAAATTACAGTGTTTCTTCATAAAGTATTTTGGCCATCGTCTCTGCCTCTGATCTCATACTTCAGGGGGCATATGTTATAGGACAAATTGACCTCCTAATCAACTCAAAGGAGAAAGACAAGATGACTGAAGCAATGATCACAATTGCAGGCCTAGAATCCACACTAACGCTCTCCATACACTGACAACCTACCTTATAAAGCTTGTTACCAAGCATAAGGGAGCGTTAGTCACCCTACTAACTCTTGCTGTTAGACTAGGGGGAACGTTAGTGAACATAAGTGATGTTCAAGAGGTTATGCCAATGAATCTACTCATAAATATCTAGATATTAAATCCTTAAATTTGTTCTAGAAAAACAAGGAAACTCCAAAAATCAAGATATTTGGAGAAATTCTATTCCAAGAATGAAGGAAAATGGGAAAAATCTTGTAAAAAAGGCAGGTTCATGGTTTTTTCCCAAATGAAGTACACATGGAGCTTCTCAGCCCTAATTTGATTGCTACATAAGCAATGAGAGGGCCATTGCAAAGGGGATAAGAGCATTTGGAAGGGTAGCCCATAGAGCTATTGTGAACTATCATATTCTTGAAGGAGCTAGCTGAAAGGAGGGAGAGAGAGGAAGAATGGGTAAGGAAGGCTGATATAATGGGTTGTTGTAATCACTCTTCCATTCTGAATATAGGACTACGGTTGTGTTCCCTACTCCAATGTGTTAGTGATATTGTACATTTATTTGTTCATTCTGATGCTTGTTGTGTTCAGTAGATAAGTTATACTTTTATACATGCTTGTTATGGATTCTTACATTAATTGTCAGAAGTGTATGATATGATTGGTTTGCTTTGTTCGTTTGTGTAGGAATTGTCTTGGAGCCGGTTAGGAGGAGTTCTTCTTACCACACGAAGATCCCCCAACGAATCTAGAAAGAACCAAAGGTGATCCTCTTTCCATACCCTGTCAATATATGTATGATAGATGAACATGTGTGTAATAAGTAGCTTTTGCAGGTAACATTACAGTCTGTCAAAGGTCCCGGGAAGAATTTCGAGGGTAGTTTTCATCTCGTGCATTTTACCCCATAGCAGTAGTCTCCAATCTTCACGAATTTGGCTTCTACCTCTGTACCAATGTTTACTTGTTTTGTTTTCAATGACATGGTTATATCAAGGTTCTCAATTTACGGTACTTGAACCTCGTGGTGACCTTTTTTTTCCAGAATGTTAATCTTCTACGGATCCTCGTCCTCTTCTTCAGTAGTTACATTATAACATTCTAGCGTGCTACTCAACTAAGTAGCCCATTTGGGCTTAATCAGGTCTAAAGGATATTGCGGTATTCTAGAGATTGCTGCTTTCACCTCTTGTAGCGCTTCATCAATAATGTCAAAACCATCCTCAAAACTGAATGTCATCATGAATCCTTTGTGTAGGATATCCCATTCACCCGTCCCATGGAGGAACTCTGTTTCTATATACCAATTCATTGGGACAACATCCACGGTATGACAGAATAGGTACACCCACTCAGGTTAGGGCTTTTCTCCATAATCTTGGGTTCATTTGGCTAGATGCACACGTGGATCATTCTGCCCATCATAATTTTTTGTCAGTCGCATCTTATGCTTCCGAGATCGTGTTCTCCTCATCCCCTTACATTCACACCAATCATCAAATCTTCCCTTGTGCATACCCCACCATCTTGCGGGCGTAGCGTGTAGTCCCCAGTCCAATGCCTCGAAGCATTTCTTTTCTAGTACCTCCATTTCAAATCCATCCAAAAGGATATCTACCTCATTCATACCATCATAAGTAGGCATAACCTCTAGCGACATGCAATGCAGCGATCGGGTCATCATGTTGTAATTCAACATAGTTACTTCATGTAACTGATTTTGCCAGCACTCTATTTCTTCATTGGAGTCTGAAGTGTAGGAACTCTCGCGATCCCATGTAATCCATCCATCAACGATTGGATTCACCCAATCTTGGTATCACGCTATTATCTTATAGATACACTCCAAGTTGTTATCACTCTCATAATCGTGGAGAGGTTCAGTATTGATCCGAATTGGATCCATAGAAAGACTATCGAGAACCATGACTGAATCAAGTTGAACAAATCTCTAAGGAAATCGAAAACAATATTGAAAACACCCTGAACTAGTGGCAATGGTTGCCGATGTGGAACGACGAGGACCTCAGTCAAAGCATGCTAACCGAGGCCCATGGAGACTGCGCAGGAGGCCAAAGTAGCCCCTGGGAGCCCCGGATCAGAAAACGGAGGTGGATTTTGACATTAATTGCATATCGCTAGGCGAATAGGGCCAAAATGGAGGAAGCCTAAGCACTCAATCGCATTGGGAACTAGAGGACTGTGGGTGAAAAAGGTAAAAGCGGTAAAGTACAAAGGTGGGACCCGCGCTCTGGAAACCAGCGATATTGATCAGGGTGCCCTTGAACGGTAAGAGGTTTTGGATGAGAGCAGAGCGATTCCATACATCGCTTGACATGTGGCAAGCGGAGGTGAGAGAAAAACACCATTGATCATGCACTATCAGTTGAGCAAGTAAACCATGCAAAACATGTGTATGGTGTCAGATCTGGAGGGCTCAGATCGGACGGCTGAGATCGCACTTGACAGAGGAAGTAGAATCGAGAGGGAATTAAGCCATGTTCCAAAGGGATTTGGAATCCGTTTGACCATAATGGTGGAGGAAGAATGCATCCACGATGTAGCTGAAGAAACGAACTGACGAAGCATGCTGACACCATTTAGAGGAGGACAAGTGGCCACTCCCTGAGCATTCATGATGATGCTGAACACAAGGAACTCCAACCGCATCTACAGAAGGTGAATCGACATAGGTGGAAGAGGAACCAAATAGGCATAGGGAAATGGTTAAAGCTGTGAACAGAGACAGTCGAATTAGTCAGAGTGGATTTGGAGTCAGAATTGAGAGTAGTCCAAGTGACCAAGAGAGACAGTGAACAGTGAACCCTGAGAGGAGGACTAAACACAGAGAATAGTAAAGCCAAGCAGAAGAGACAGAGGGCCGAGCTGACCACAGGCAGCACTAAGCACCAGAGAGCTTGAAGATTCAAGCCTTCCCATAGAGGAATCTGTCTGAACTGAGCATCACATTTGGCTCTTTCCACTGTAGACCAAGGGTCACAAAGCTGGTAGAAAGAAGAAGAGTCTGTGTACTCCAAGTGGCTTGGGGAATCCAAGAACCACCCTGCCAAGCAAAATTGCTTCAGGAGAACTCATATTGAGTCCCTGTATTGTAATTTCTCTACTGAAAGACACAATAAAAACAAGGCCACCACTGAAGCTAGACCAGAGACGTAGCCTTGGAGAATAGGGTGAACCCCTTATTAAAATTGTTTGTGTCTTTGTGTTGCTTACTGTATTTCTCTACTGTCTCTCCATTTTATTGTCTGTGTATTGGCAATTTGATCCATCCATTGTTTCAATAACATAGAACACACACCAGCACATGAGTTCGTAATACCTTAGTTTAATAAATCATTAACTGATGGCACTCATGGGGTGAATATCAGATCAAGTGGTATCAGAGCTCTAGGTTGTAAGGTTAGACAAGCTTGTGTTGGTACAGCTGTGAATGCTCAGAAGGTCAAAGCTCAAATTAGGAGAAGGAGAGTTGGTGGAAACTAATCCTAAAATTGGAAGAGTCTATCCTTGAAAGACCATGTTAGAAGAAGGTTCTATGGGGCCAGACCCTCAATTCATAGAGAGTTTCCTAGATATAAAGTCTATGGTTGAAGAAATGTACAGAGACTTTAGAAAGAAAAAGGTAGAAGATGCATCAGGCTCTAAGCAAGAGAAAGAAGAAGATGAGTCTCACTTCCAAGACAACTCCAAAGGAAAGGGGAAAGAGGAAAACTTTCTCACACCTCCCAATAGCCCTGTACATAATAAGAAAGCATCTTTGATTAAGCTAGATGTTAAATTTGATTTGCGTATATATGATGGAGAGCTAAATTTTGAAAAATTGGACAATTGGATTAGACAAATTGATGTGTATTGCAGGCTACAGAAAATAAACGCAAACAAGAGTAAGATTTAGCTAGCAAGCCTACTCCTAGGAGGCACTGCCTTGGTTTGGTGGGAAGGTAGAACCCAACCTGATATGAAAAGCCATGGTAAGACCATCTCTGTTTGGAGTGACTTCATTTTTGCAATCAGAAAACAGTTCTATCCATTGGCCTACATGCAGTAGGTCATGATGAGCTGTCAAACTCTTCAATAGTTGAAGGGGAAAAGTGTACAAGGGTATACTCAAGAGTTCAAAAAGAGAGCATTGAGGTTGGGTATGTCACTAGACTCACCAGAGACTCTTTTGAAGTACATCGGTGGTCAACACAGCTACATGAGGCATACCATCCTCATGTTTAATCCCACTAGTATAGATGAGGTATCTGTACAAGCTACTCATCTAGAGGCTAGAGGAAAGAATGGAAATCCAGAAGTTGGGGGACCATCCCAACCAATTGTAAGCAAGAGAAAGGAGAAAATAAAACAAAAATGGAAGGCAAGAAAGGATAACACTACACAAAAAGCCAAAGCTTCATGCACTCATTGTAAAAAGGAGGGGCATGATGATGAGCATTGATGGATTTTGCATTTAGAGCTGATACCTAAGAAGACCGAGGGCAAGAAGAAGAAGACATCTGCAGCTATTCAAAGAGATTTGGGGTCAGACTTGGGCGATGAAACAACTATAGTAACCACAGGTATAAGAGGTAAGAATTCTGAAGCATCTACTAGTAATTCTGCTCAATCTGTTATTGATGAAGAAAATGAGAGAACAAGACATGAGCTTTTCCATATTCGAGTTATTTCCAAAAGTCAAAAGACTGATACTTTGTTTGATAGTGGCTATCAAGTAAATTTGATTTCTAAAGCAATTGTAAAGAAATTAGGATTAGCAACTACACCTCACAGGAAACCATACCCATTAGGATGGTTGAATGATAAAGCACAACTACAAGTGACTAGACAGTGGAAACTCAAGTTTTCTTTTGGGTCAACATTTGTAGATGAGGTTGAGTTAGACATAATTCCTTTGGATATATGTGGAATTGTTTTAGGAAGTCCTTGTATGATAGAAAGGCTAGTTTCTATAGAGCTGAGAACAAGTATCTAATGGTTAAAGATGGAATCGAATACTTTGTAAGAGCTCATAAGCTCAAGAATAATTATACTCTCATAAACCCAGGACATATGAAAAGAATGATTAATTCATGCAAACAATTCTTACTGATGGTTGTAAAGGAAAATAAACCTAATAAAACCAACGCATTTGAGGGTTGTAATGCTAAACAACAGGTTGATATAGAAAAGGCTGTTTCAGAGTACGATGTCTTGTTTCAAGAACCTAAAGGTCTGCCACCGAAAAAGGGAATAGTACATGATATTATATTGCAGCAAGATGTTCCATTGCGTAACATTGGGATTTATAGGTTGTCTTCTTTAGAGAATGTTGAAATCAAGAAGCAGGTGCAGGAGTTGCTCGAGAAGGGCTTCATTAGGCCTAGCACTTCACCATGTGGGTCACTAATCGTTTTGGTGAGAGAGAAAGATGGCTCGTGGAGAACGTGCATTGATTACCGAGAACTGAATAAGATAACGATTAAAAATCATTATCCCCTTCCTCACATAGATGATCTTTTAGATCAATTAAAAGAAGTTGTTTATTTCACCAAGCTAGATTTGCATAGTGGATACCATTAGGTCAAAGTTCCAGAGCAAGATGCATGGAAGATTGATTTCAAAACAAAGCAGGGATTGTATGAATGGTTGGTTATGCCTTTTGTCTTAACTAGCACTCTTGCTACTTTCATGAGATTAATGAATGATGTGCTCAGACCTTTTCTTGATGATTTTGTTATTGTGTATTGTTAGGATATTCCGACACATAGGAAATAGTTTAGTACAACTTGGTCTAGTATAGAGTTAGGTATAGAGTTTGGTAAAGTGTGTTTCTTTACCATGTACATTTTGTAACTTACAATCCAATGGTCACGATATGTATTGATCCGATGGTTCATTCTCTCCTCGGTATTACCGACACTTGATCCGTGGCTTAACACCCGATTAGTCCATGATCTCTATTTAAAGAGCATGGAGGGTCATTTGTAGGGTAATCCGTCTATGAGAGAAGCATATGTAAATTTTCATTCTTTTATTAATAAATTGCCTGAAGTGGCCGCGTTGGCTCAGGCCGTGGACTGTTTCCCTCTTTGAGGGTTTTAACCACGTCAAAATACTGGTGTATTGATCTGTGATCTGTTTGTGAGCGGTGTCCTTTGGTGTTCTCTCTTTCTCTCTCTCTCTCTCTCTCTCTCTCTCTCTCTCTCTCTCTCTCTCTCTCTGAGAGTAGAGGCCTTGGGTTCAAGTCTCCATTTTGTGGGGGCAGATTTTTTCATTTCCGCACATTCCCGCACTTCGTCGGCGACTTCATTAATTTTTTTTTTCAAAAAGCCATAACTTCTTCATCCGGAAGTCGTTTTCAGAACCCTTTTTTTTTTTAAACAGCCTAATTTTTCGAGATCTTTCCATTGGTACACTTAGTTTTAGCACCTATAGCTTCAATTTTTTTTTTAAATGGAAAGTCAATGCCAAGTTATTCTTGACAGCACCAACTACTTCTAATGGTGGTCCTACATTATGGATTTACTTAGAAGTAAAGGTCTTTACGGAATAGCCACAGGCCAAGAGACCAAACCGAAAGATGAAGATAAGGCAACTAAATGGGAAAATAGGCAAGACCAAGCACGTGGGTTGATAGGGATGTCTATTTCTCCAGATCTTAGATTCCATATTGCAGAACTTGATACTCCTGATGAAGCACTACAACAGATTACTAAAGTCATTGGAATTAAAAATGAACTTAAAGCCCATCAACTTGAAAATGAATTGCTTACATTGGACCCGAATAATTTTTCTTGCATTGAAGATTTTTTGTTCAAGTTCAAGACCCTTAGACTTCTCTTGGAAGGTGTTAAGGTTAAGAAAGAAGATAGTAGCCTTATCTACTCCATTCTTACTAAGTTGGGACCAGCCTATTCCATGTTTGTTTCCACCTTCCATTCTACAAGAGAAGCCTTCATTTCTCAAGGACAAACCTACAAGTCCCCTTCCTTTGATTCGTTTTGTGATTCTTTAATAAGAGAACAAGAA
Source organism: Pinus tabuliformis (assembly GCA_031772625.1). NCBI lineage: Eukaryota > Viridiplantae > Streptophyta > Pinopsida > Pinales > Pinaceae > Pinus > Pinus tabuliformis. The sequence continues at coordinate 862,885,174 of CM062812.1, forward strand.
AAACTCTTACACCTTGGTCTTCTTCATCTTGGAAACTCTTCTAAGAAAGCGTTAGCCACCCAGCAGCAACCAAATCCAAAGAATCCTAAGAAGTTGTATCCTAAAAAGAATGGTCCTAAACCAAACAAGGGTCCTAAGCAATTTCAACCTCAAAATGATAAGACAAATAAAAACATAGGGAAGAAGACTGATAGACATTGCAACTTTTGTAATCGAGATGGCCACTTAGAATCCAAATGCTTTAAGAAGATGGAAGCCTTGGAAGCAGCAATGAAGAAGAATAACATCCATTTGGAGCAATCTTCAACTTCAACTTCATCTTCAGGAATGGCACTTTCTGCATGTGGTTGTCAAGCATCTCGGTCTGGCTATGTACTAAATGTATCTTCTTCTTCTCATTCTCATGAGTATCTCATTGATTCTGGAGCTTCTTATCACATGACCAAAAACAAAGCCATGTTTTCTTCTTTAAATGATTGTAACACCAAAAATATATATGTTGGTGATGATAGATCTCTTAGTGTTGTAGGGACTGGACCTGTTCATCTAGACAATGGTCAGTTTAATGATGAATTATGTGTTCCAACCTTATCCTGCAACCTCCTATCTGTATATTAGATAACCTATTCAGGTGAAGGTAAAATCGTTGAATTTTCACCTCACGATGTTGTAATTAAGGACCTAAGAGATCCTAGACAGATTTTAGCTACTGGCATTGCTGATGATTCTACAAGGTTGTATAAGTTTCACAACTTTGGGTCATCAAATATTCCCTCAGTATTTGTTGCTCATAATGATGAAGTGAGAAAACTTTGGCATGAGCGATTTGGTCACTTAAACCATCGCTCTCTTCAGAATCTATGTAAAGAAAATATGGTGACAGGTCTTCCAATGGTATCTTGCAGAGATGGTGTTTGTTCAGGATGTGTACTCGGAGAACATCATCGGGACAGTTTTGAAAAACGTGCCTCCTGGCACGCTTCAACCCCTTTACAACTTGTGCATAGTGATTTATGTGGTCCACTTCCAGTTGCTTCATTCTCTGGCCACAAGTATTTCTTAACTTTCATTGATGATTTCTCCATACGCACTTGGGTATACTTCTTAAAACTCAAGAGTGAAGTATTTAACATGTTCTTGGCCTTTAAGGCCTTTGTTGAAAAACAATTTGGACATCAAATTCTTAAGCTAAGATCTGATAATGGAGGAGAATATGTTAAAAACACATTCATCAACTTTTGCACTGAGAATGGAATTCAAATGCAACATACTGTTCCATATACTCCACAACAAAATGGTGTAGCTGAAAGGAAGAATCACACCTTAAAGGAAATGGCTAATTGTATGCTTCAATCTAAAGGACTTAGTCTTAATTATTGGGAAGAAGCAATTAACTGTGCAAATTACATAATAAATCACACTCCTACTAAGGTTTTAAAGAATATCACTCCAGAAGAAGCGTGGAGCTCAATCAAACCAGATGTAAGTCATTTTCGTGTTTTTGGAAGTGAAGCATGGGCCCATATTCCAGATGAGAAACATAAAGCTTTAGAACCTAAGAGTGAAAAATGTATTTTTGTTGGATATTCTGAAGATGTCAAAGGATATATACTTATTCCACTTAAGTCCAAAAATGTTATCATTAGAAGAGATGTAAAGTTTGTTGAAAATATATCAACCTGCGAGCCTATTTCGGCGAATCTGCCACCTCCCCCTATCTCTTCTACTTTTGAAAATATTTCTTCTTCAGATGATGAAAGCGAGGATGAAAATCCTCCCCCACCTTCTCAGGATCCTCCTTCAGCTCCTCATCTTCCAAAATGGGTCCGTGCTACTTGGGATGCAGCAGGTGATCTTGCTGGTGATCTTACAGATCAGCGACGTACACGTTCTCAGTTTGAGAGAGCCTCTTCTTTACTGGCTCAAGCTTCAGTGAATTATGATCCTGACACCTTTGCAGAAGCTTCAGGCCATCTAGATTGGGAAGCAGCTATGAATGAAGAATATCATTCATTATTGGCAAATGATACATGGGATCTTGTTCCTCTACCAAAGGGACGAAAACTTGTTAGATGCAATGGGTTTACAGAACCAAGTATGGACTAGATGGGAAAGTTGATAAACATAAAGCTCGTCTTGTTGCTAAGGGTTTTTCACAAGTTGAAGGCATTGACAACACTGAAACCTTCTCCCCTGTTGCAAAAATGAACTCTATCCACCTTGTTCTTTCCCTTGCTGCTTCTTTCAAATGGGAAGTCCATCAGATGGATGTTAAATCCGCCTTCTTGCATGGGGACTTGCATGAAGAAATCTATATGGAACAACCTATTGGCTTTATACAAATAGACTCCAGCCTTGTATGTCGGCTTAAGAAATCCCTTTATGGTATAGTGGAATTTTCTGGTGTAATTACTGCCCTTGATTGCTTATTGGGTGGGGCATTGGTCGAGCCTGCTTGCGCATCCTCTCACTCTCCCCGATCATCGAGCAAGAATGTCCTTTCCCGTTGGTCATTCTTTATATATGTCATTATTGACCAATAAGATGGCGGAGGTGGGCAAGAATATATTGATAAGATAGAGATAGAATAGATAGGTCATCAGGCCGCAAAGGTCAAGGTCTAATCACTTGTTAATGAAGAAATAAGGTCGGGGTCAGCTCGGCCCCTCCACCCATGCTATGCATGCTAAGGAAGAAATACTCCATGAGAAAAGGGTTTGATTCCTCTTCCTTCATCACTGCTCAAGCAAGCTCCTCAAGCTTAGTATGCCAAAATGGATAACCTTCTTTTAGAATCTGGCTTCTCTAGGTGTCATTCTGACAATACTGTCTACACCAAGGAAGTGGGCAAGTCTCTTATCATTCTTGTTCTTTATGTTGATGATCTTATCCTAACTGGTAGTGATCCCAACCTTATAAACCATGTGAATTCTAGCCTTAAAAGGAAGTTTGAAATGACAGACTTAGGACACTTACATTATTTTCGCGGTCTTCAAGTCTTGCAATCCAAGGAAGGTATTTCCCTTTCTCAGTCCAAGTATGCCTGTGATATTCTACGCCATTTTCACATGGAAGACTGTAAGCCAGCCCCTTCTCCCTTTCAGTCTGGAGTCAAACTTTCAGTCACTTGTACTTCTCCTAAAGTTGATGCTACCTTATAACGTCAACTTGTAGGAAAAATTTTGTATCTAACCCATACTCGTCCTGACCTTTCCTTTGCCGTTGGCCTTGTTGCTCGGTTTATGCAAAACCCACATGAAAGTCATTGGAAAGCAGCTAAAAGAATAACTTGTTATGTTCGAGGTACAGTTTAGTTTGGGATTCATTACAGTGCCGAAGCAGCTCCTCTATTTGTTGGTTTCACTGATTCCGATTGGGCTGGTGACCCTGATGATCGGAAGTCTACTGCAGGTTATGTGTTCACTCTTGCTTCAAGACCTATTACATGGGCTTGCAAGAAACAAGGTGCCATTTCTCTTTCTTCAGCAGAAGCAGAGTATCATGGTGCCGTATAAGCTAGTAAGGAAGCCTTGTGGCTTTGTCAGATCCTGTTAGAGTTTGGCTTTCAGCAGCAGCATCCGACTACACTTTGGTGTGATAATCAAAGTGCCATTCAGCTATGCAAGGATCCAGTCCAACATCAGCGCAGCAAACACATTGAACTGCACATGCACTTCATCAGAAATCTCATTCACAACCATGTTCTTGAAGTGCAATATTGTTCAACAGATGATCAAGTTGCAGACACCTTTACAAAGGCTCTCACAGAGGCGAAGTTCACTAAAATTCAATTTATGGTTGGAGTTCAGGAAGTTGTCACTAAGGGGGGATAGGCTCTAGTGCCTCCTTCCTTCTCCTATTGTGTCATATTTGTAAATCCTTCTATCCTATCCCAAGTTGTTCTTAAGGGGGGATGTTAGGATATTCTGACACATAGGAAATAGTTAAGTACAACTTGGTCTAGTATAGAGTTAGGTATAGAGTTAGGTAAAGTGTGTTTCTTTACCATGTACATTTTGTAACTTACAATCTGATGGTCATGATATGTAGTGATCTAACGGTTCATTCTCTCCTTGGTATTACTGACACTTGATTCGTGGCTAAACACCTGATTGGTCCATGATCTCTATTTAAAGAGCATGGAGGGTCATTTGTAGGGTAATCCGTCTATGAGAGAAGCATATGTAAATTTTCATTCTTTTATTAATAAATTGCCTGAAGTGGCCGCGTTGGCTCAGGCCGTGGACTGTTTCCCTCTTTGAGGGTTTTAACCATGTCAAAATACGGGTGTATTGATCTGTGATCTGTTTGTGAGCGGTGTCCTTTAGTGTTCTGTCTGAGGAGCTTACCCTGTAAATTCCTACATGTATCTGGATGACATTCTGATTTTTAGTAAAATGTGGGAAGAACATTTAAAGCATGTTAAGCAGACATTAGATGTTTTCAAAAGAGAAAAACTTTATGTTAAACTCTCAAAATGTGAATTTGGAAAAACATCTCTAAACTACTTGGGTCATATAGTAGAGGGAGGTGAATTGAAAATAGATCCCTCTAAAGTGGCAATCATTGTGAACTGGCCTAAACCTAGGTCTGCTACAGAAGTGAGAAGCTTCCTAGGAGTAGAACTATATTCGAGGAAGTTCATTTCTAACTTCTCCTCGATTGAAGCTCCCTTACATGCTTTAACAGGATTGAATAAGGTGTTTTAGTGGGGAGGCAAACATCAGATAGCCTTTGACACCTTGAAAGAGAAAATAAGTACAACAGCTGTACTAGCACTGCTAGATTTACAATGACCATTTGAGATCCAAACTGATGCCAGTGACTATGCCATGGGAGCAATGTTGACACAACACGACAAACCCATATGTTATCATTCTGAGACTTTTAATCCTACAGTAGTTAACTATCCTACATATGATAAAGAATTGTATCCATTAGTTCAAAGTGTGAAAAAGTGGAAACATTATTTAATAGCAAAAGAGATAGTAATACATACTGATCATCAGCCACTTCAATATCTACACTCCCAAACTAAGTTGCAACAATCAACACATTATAAATGGATGGGTTTTCTACAAAAGTTTCACTTAGTCATCAAATATAAAAAGGGCATACATAACAAGGATGCAGACATGTTATCTAGACCCACTATAAATGCATCTACCATACTTAAGCATAATTATGTGCTACATGAAAGCTACACAGAAAAATATGCTCAGGATATGGATTTTAAAGATATATATGCAACTTTGAGTCAAGGAAAAAGAGTAGAAGAATTGGACTATCATATAAGGGACCGACTCTTATACCACTGTGGGAAACTCTGCATTCCACAAACTGAGAGGATAAAGATAATTAGGGAAGCACATAATTCTCTTATATCATGTCACTTTGGGGTAAGTAAAACAGTTGCACAGCTGCAAAGATTTTGCTATTGGCCGAAAATGAATGAGACAGTTTCTAGATATGTAAGAGGGTGTGCCATGTGTGCTAAAAGCAAGCCCAACAATAGAAAACTAGGCTTGTACACTCCATTGCCAGTTCCTTCTCACCCTTGGGAAAGAATTTCCATGGATTTTGTTGGAGGACTACCTAAATCTAGGAAAGGTCATGACTATCTATACGTTGTTGTGGATAGGTTCAACAAAATGTGTATTTTGATACCTTGTAGTAAATAGATCATAGCTAAACACACTGCAAAATTGTTCTTTGAACATGTATGGGTTCATTTTGTATTACCCACTTCCATTGTATCTAATCGAGACACCCAATTTGTGGGGAATTTTTGGTCTAGTCTGTGGGAACTGATGGACACCAAATTAAAGAAAAGCACAGCTTTTCATCCACAAACAGATGGCCAGACAGAAGTAGTAAAAAGGACTGTGATCCAGTTACTAAGAGAATATTGCAATAAACATCCTAAGCTTTGGGATGAACACTTGTGTTATATGCAACATGCTTACAACAGAGCCAAACACTCTTCTACACAGAGATCTCCTTTTGAGACCTGCTTTGGTTTCAGATCAAGGTCTCCTTTGGATTTTGTCTTTGGAAAAGACACCATGGTTGGTGGACAGACTGATGTGGACAAGGCAACTAGGTTCATTGAACATATCCAAGAGATCCATCAGGTAGTACAGGAACAACTAGAAAAGAGCTAGGCCAAGTACAAGGCTAGGCATGATAAGCATCGAATGGAGCATAGTTTTCAAGTTGGAGACCAAGTCTGGATGTATATCGGTAAGGAAAGGATGCAAGGTGAAGGTAAAAAGCTAAAACCTATCAGGTATGGACCTTTTAGGATACTTGAGAAAATTGGTGAAAATGCTTTTCGCCTTGATCTACCAGCTTACATGCACATCTACTCAGTCGTAAATGCGTATTGTTTGAGATTGTTTGAACCTTCAATGGTTGAGGACCCTGAAGAGAAAAGTCAATTGCCTTCTATTAATGACCTGCTACCTAAATACCTGAATGAGTTGCAGGAAGACACCGTGTTGGACAGGAATGTGAGGACAATGCACAGGGGAGAAGTTGAGTACCTCAGGATTGGGTTCAAAGGTTCAAAGCTGAGCAACGTAAAGTGGATTGAGATTGGACAAGTGAAGATACAATATCCTCACTTAGTCAATGCTTGAAAACCAACTTTTGGTGGTCCAAAAGCCTTTTCAGTAGGGAGGCTATGATCTGAATTGGATCCATAAAAATACTGTCGAGAACCATGACTGAATCAGGGTGAGTAAATCTCTAAGGAAATCCAAAATAGTATCAAAAACACCTTGAACCAGTGGCAATGGCAACTGACGTTGAACAAAGAGGACCTCGGTCAAAGCACGTTGACCAAGGCCCATGGAGATTGTGTAAGAGGCCAAAGTAGCCCCTAGGAGCCTCGGATTGGGAAACAGAGGTGAATTTTGATTCGCGATTAATTACGCATCGCTGGGCGAAAAGGGCCAAAATGGAGAAAGCCCGAGCACTTGGTTGTGTTGGGAACCAAAGGATCACGGGTGGAAAAGGTAAAAGTGCTAAAGTACAAAGACGGGACTAGCACTCTGGAAACCAGTAGTATTGACCAGGGCGCCCTAAAACAGTAAGAGGTTTTGGATGAGAGCGGAGTGATTCCATACATCGATCGACACGTGGCAAGTGGAGGTGAGAGAAAACTGCCATTGTTCATGCATTATCGATCGAGCAAGTCAAATATGCGAAACATGTCTATGGCATTGGATCTGGAGGGCTCAGATTGGACGGCTGAGATCACGCCCGATGGAGGAAGTGGAATCGACAGGGAATTAAGCCGCATTCTAAAGGGATTTGGAATCCATTTGACCGCCACGATGGAGGAAGAATGCATCCACAGTGTAATTGAAGAAACGAACCGACGAAGCATGCTGGAGCCATTTAGAGGAGGACAAGTGGCCACTCCCCAAGCGTTCATGATGACACCGAATGTAGGGAACTCCAAGTGTAGCTGTAGAAGGCGAATCGACATAGGCAGAAGAGGAACTGAACAGGCATAGGGATCGAATGGCTAAAGCCATGAACAGAGACAGTCGAATCAGTCAGAGTTGATTTGGAGTCAGAATTGAGAGGAGCCCAAGCGACCAAGAGAGATAGTGAACAGTCAGTCCTGAGAGGAGCACTGAACACAAAGAACAGTAAAGCCAAGCAGAAGAGATAGAGGGCTAAGCTGACCATAGGAAGCACTGAGCACGAGAGAGCTTGAAGATTCAAGCCTTCCCGTAGAGGAATTTGTCTGAACTGAAAATCACATTTGGCTCTTTCCACTGTAGACCAAGGGTTATAGAGGTGGTAGGAAGAAGAAGAGTTTGTGTACTCCAAGGGGCTTGGGGAATCCAAGAACCACCCTGCCAAGAAAAATTTACTTCAAGATAACTCATATTGAGTCCCTGTATTGTAATTTCTCTGCTAAAAGACACAATAAAAACAATGCCACCACTGAAGCTGGGTGAGAGACGTAGCCCTGGAGAATAGGGTGAACTCCTTATTAAAATTGTTTGTGTGTTTATGTTGCTTACTGTATTTCTCTGCTTTCTCTCCATTTTATTGTTTGTGTATTGGAAATCCGATCAACCTGTTGTTTTAATAACATAGAACACACACCAGCACATGAGTCTGTAATACCTTAGTTTAATAAATCTTTAACTGATGGCACTCATAGGGTGAATATCAGATCAAGTATAGTGCTATCCTTCAGTAGGATCAAGGGGTACGATTACGCGCAGTGATTTCTTCTCAAAGATCATCTTTCGCTTCTTTAGATTGATTACCCTATTCATATCAGTAGCCAAATCAATTCCCAAGAGCACAGGATAGGGATTGATTTCATACACTATCTCTATTACTTCAAAATTAGCCAGTGCGCTCGCTCCCTCAATATCCACAGTCACCTCCTATAACCGCCCCATGAGGATGATCTTCTGTTCATTTACCATCCTTAGTTGAATCAGAGACAATTGCAGCGTAGGTCTCCCCATTTTCTCCCAAATCTTCTTTGGTAGGACATTTGCATCCATCCCTAGGTCCAAAATGACCTAATCCATTTCATACTATCCTATATATGCGGTCAATCTCATATCCTGTCCCGTCCTTGTTTTATGCTTAATAATCTTTCATACTACACGCAGCTCACCTAGAACGGTTCCAATGCATCTATTGATGAGTTCTTGTAACCCTTTCACAGCCTTAATGTCACGCAATAGCTTCATACACATTTCCAGGAAAGTTGCGAGCATAGAGGGGTCCATCTCCTGATCAGGCTTATCCTTGCTTCCTGAGGTGGAGGCCTCAACAAAGCTCTTCTTACCTTCCATGAAGGCTTCACGTGCATGCTCCAAATCAAACTAAACCTCCTTTGCTAGGGCTTTGCAAACCCATGTACTATCTTCTAGTTGTTTCCCCTTGTCATCTCCTATCGCGATTCCACTTCTGAGCACTATATTTACGTTTCGATCTTCCTCATGCTGCGTAGTAGCACCCCTTTGTCATGTATCCTAGTTAACACCATAGGACAATATTCCATTTCATGATCAAGAAATTGCAATACCTACATGGCGGATGCGTCATATTAGTGCAATCGCATGCATAGTGTCATGGTCCTCCGCAATTGTAGCAAATAAAATGTCCCCGACCTCTACCAGGTCCTCCTCCACCTTGGCCTCTTCCACACACCTGAAATCTTGTCTGCGCCGTCCCTGCTCTCTATTCAAGGGGCCATGTTTTGGCCTAAACCCTATAGGCGGGAGCTATATCCATCATCAGTTCATAGCTCCTATAACTATGCGCATCATGCCCTACAGACCTACAAAAGTTGTAGAATAACTGTTTTGGTGTCTGTACAAACATCTGTAGCAAGTGCCAGTTATTCGTGGCATGTTTTTTGGCTACCTGACAGATAGCGCACCATAATGTAGGCCCTGCACTAGGTCCTACTTGAGCTTCTGGCCTTAAAGGCATCGATCCTCCTCCTACAATATAGTTTGCAAAGACTGGGCAATGGTCTTTTTCATGACCTTGACTCTTGTATTTCAAGCACCATACCTCCTCGCATACCTCTGGTTGAGCCGTTCTATCTTGCTTCACACTTTGCATCTCAAGGCACAAATTCTTCAGCTGCACATGGATCTGTTGAACTCCTTGATTAGGATCTTGCATCAGAGTTTCATGTAGTCTCATGTCAATCTCCAAGGCCTCTACCTGAGTTGTTTTCTTCTGCTACGATATCGCACTCCTTAAGTGTGGTAGTAGCGAAGCCACAAACCACTCGCGATGCTGTCCATCTGTCAAATTCATGTTGGATTCATAGATTGTACATTTTAGACTTTGATCTAGTTCCCAGGCATCTCGCCTGGTTGCATCGTGAGCTCCTTAAACCCCACAATTGACTACACCTGAGATTTAGGCCTAATAAATTCCCTATTAAGTGTTACTTAGATGTCTGCCACCCCAGCATTTGGGTTATCGTTAGAGTACTTAATATACCAGGTTAGCGCACGATCTTGTAGAGCACTAACCAGTGTCGCCTTCTTTATACGATCATCTATAACACCTTGAGGTTCCCATACAGTCCTCATAATGAACTAGAATTGGTCTGGGTCCTCATTTCCCAAGCCTTTGAACCAAGGTTACTTCACTATCTTTGCCATACTAAACCACGGTGGAGGTGGAGGTGGTATGGGTGAAGTTGAAGGTGAGGGTGGTGAAGTTAGAGATTGTGTGGGCGGTGGTGGTATTTGTAGGAATCCTTGGCTTATTAACTGAATAGCACTTCGCGAAGAAACCTTCGCTATCTGTTCTTTCACTTCCTGGAGGTGAAATCAAGGGACTATACTCCGAACCCTTTTTTCCTTCATTCCTGTAAGTTTTCCTGCTTCATGTAGTCCCAAACATCAAGGTAGAAACATAACCCATTTTTCCGCTTCATGTAGTCCCAAACATCAAGGTAGAAACATAACCTGTTTTTCGCACAATAGCATTTTAATCCAGGTATTCAAAGATTTGATGTACTTACCTCATGGTCCTTCGAAAAAGTGCCACCCTGCCTCGTTGTAGCTGATTGAGGTGTCGACTGTGAACTCAGTCACAAATCCTCCTATGATGCGATCGAGCTAATGATCGATAGCACAGGTGATCTTATCCTCCGATGCTTCTAACCTTCACACTAGCTCCAGGGTCCACACAATAGGACTGTCAACTTTCCACCTTCCTTGGATATCTTCTAGCTTTGTAACCCACTCGTATAGCTCAATAGGGCGAAGAAGAAAAAGATATTGTGGATATTTGTATACAAGTATCTGTCCAACCACTGTTCCTTTGTCAGTCACATGTTTTTATTCTTTTGTGCCACGAATTCATGGATTTTCTATCCAACAAGTCTCCAATCTGTTTCTTAGTTGGATTCCAGTGATACGACATCACACATCTCTTATGTAGATTCTGATCCCAACAACGAAACCATTTGCGGGTTTCAGGGGGCCTGACCCAAGTTCAATGTTAATTAGCCAAACAAATCCCTACACTACTGGCCCTTTCGGCATCAACCTATGGAGCACGGACTGAAGTCTCACTTGAAGCAGTATGGGGTGATGTTGGAACCAAGTTTCCCCACCCTGAGATGGTTGTGATGTTGTTTGATTTCTTTTATCCCTGCCTTTGCGTAGGTGGTTTTGCTATAGGGCTTGAAAGACAAAAGCCCCTCTTCCGACCTTCAATACCTTCACTAAAGTATACGATTGACCTTCACACAGCCGTCACCTATGGCTCAGGTACTTTAACACTGCTATGGCAACATGCCATGCAAGTTCCTCAATTATCCTAAGTTATTTTTTTATCTTGTCAAATTCTTAAAGTTATCACCGCGTAAAAAGATATTCATAATTGCGTTCAATTATTCAATGTAATTACATTCATTCACGCATCATATAAGCATAATAAAGGAAAGTTATACATAAAATATCTAAACCCATCAATAGAACAAAGACATAGAAATTGCAGAATAACTCCTTTTATTAATATCTCCCAAGTGTTACAGACTCTCTCCACCCTGCACACAGAGTTGCAGGGGTTTGTGCACTTAGTTGCAGACTTCTACCCTAGGCCTCTGTGCACTTAGTTGCAGAGCCTCTATCTACACTATGACCTAAGACTTAGACTTCTTCTTTAGATCTATCACTCTATTACATGATCTGCCATTCTATCCATTATATCTAAACTACTTAGAGCTTAGCTCTTTTTATACAATCCCATGGTCTACGGACCATGGGTAGGTCTCTTACAGCCGACTTTACTTTACAAAACTAAGGGTAGACTACCCTTTTTGACACATAAAACCTTCGCACTCCATGACCACAAAATGCGGAGTCTTTACAATTATATTACAAAAATTGACTTAAAATGGGCTTTTAGGCCCAAAATTGCCCTTGGGGGATCCCACTTCCAACAATATTTTGTCCCTAGACCCTTGAATATGGGCATCCTCATAGCATTCCCCTTGTTGAATAGTGAAGGTGGCATCAGAGGCAGAGGTGTAGGTGTAGGTGTGTGAGGTAGAGGTGATGGTGGAGGTGGAGTGGATGGATGTGATATTCCCACAATACCCTGATTTACCATCTACAGTGAACCTTGAGGCATTTTGAGAATACTACTTTCTTTGTCACTATTAGACACTCCCAATAGAGGACTGTACAACGCACCTGAATCTAGATCTCTTCGTAACATCTTTCCACTTCGCGTAGTTCCCATGAAGTCTCTTCTAAACATCAATAGAATGGCATAACCCTTTTCTCACACAATAGCATTTTAATCCAAGTTTTCAGGCACTTCAGATAATCACCTCTTGGTACTTTAAAAAATCAGCATTCAACTTTGCTATAATTGATAAATGTATCAATCATGAACTTAGTAATTAATCTGCCCAAAAATGTTATTGATCCAATAATTAACAACCCTCACAATCTTGTTTTCTGAAGCTTCTAGGTGTCTCACTAGTTCTAGAGTCCACACAATAGGGTTATCCAACTTCGACCTACCTTGGCTGTTGACGAATTTAGATAACCATTCACATAATTCACATGGAAAAGAGAAGAATAAAATTTTGTGTACGTCTGTATGCATGTATCTATTCAACCACTCTTCCTTTGACACATGCAGATTCCTATTTTCCCAGGTTCCAAACTAGTGCAACTTCTAATCTATCCACTTCTAGATCTCTTTCTTAGTTGGTATCCACTTATTTATCATCACATAAACCTCATATAGATCTCGGTCCCAGAGATATAACTATTTGTTGACTTGAGAGGGCTTAGACCCAAGTTTGGAGTTAGTTGCGCTAACCAACAAAACCCTATACTACCATCCCTTTCAGCAACAACCCATGTAGCGCAGGCTGTAGTCTCACCGGAGTGAGTATTGGGGGATGACAAAACTAGGTTTCTACATCCATAGGTCTATGTGATGGGTTTTTCTTACTTCTAGGGCTTTATTCTGACCTTTGGGAACCCTAACCCTTGAAACGTGGAAATTACAATAACTTACGAAAAATAGATCTAAACTCTTTGCTAAGTGTTCTAAGCATTCATAACATCGTGTAATTGCCTATATCTACCAATTTTATACATCAGGAATGCCTCATAATAAATAGTAGTAAACAAAGAAAATGCACAGGAAATTCAGAAGTAAACATAAATTCACAAATGCATAGATATTGCTCCAAAATAGTCTTTATTACGTTCAGATCTTTTATTACAGACCCCTTCCATACACACACAGCCACAGGGGCCCGTGCACTTAGTTGCGAACATACCAAGGTCTCCGCGCATACAGCTATAGGAGTGTTCCCCTTCGCCTAATTATATAAAACAAGCTCTTTTGACTTAGATCAATTTCTCATACAATCTTAGATATCTCGTATGACTCTCTATGACTCCTTTTTATAATAGCTTTCATTACAATACTGTGGTCTGTGAACCATGGGTGGGTCATAAAAAAAATTAAATTCTAAAAATCTAACGGGATTTGACATCCCTAAAGTCGCTTTTACTCCTAATGAAAATTGCATTCTGCTCCTCAAAATGCGGAGACTTTACAATAATGACAAAAAATATTTACAAAATTGACCCCAGAGGACCTTGTCCCAACAAGAACCTTCAATATCAGAGTTGTAGTCAAATATTGCTTGAGATTGGAAAAATCCTACTCACACTTCTCTATCCAATTAAATGTTTCTCCCTTCCTAAGTGATGAAGTGATTGGACTGGCTATTTTTGAAAATCCTTCTACAAATCTCTAATAATATCTTGCCATACCCATGAAACTACACACTTCATGCACATTGGAGGATGTTATCCATTCCGAAATTGCATTAATATTTGTTGGGTCAGTGAAAATAACTTCGCTGGAAATAATGTGCGCAAGATAAGGGCTTTTTTATTGGGAAAAAGAACATTTAGACATTTTGGCATAAAGCTTGTTTTCTCTTAAAAATTGCTACACCAATCTCTTCTTTAGGGGACTTTGAATAGAATAAGATGTCATCAAGGAACACTTGTATGAATTTGTCTAGGTACTTACGAGAAATACCATTCATCAGACTCATAAAAACTCCTAGAGCATTAAATAAACTAAAAGGTACAACCACAAACTCATAATGACCAAAACGAGTTCGAAAATCAATCTTAGGAATATCCTCTTCCTTAAATCTACGTTGATTATGCCCTAATCGAATATCGATCTTAGAGAACACAACGGATCCCTTCATTTCATGAAATAGATCATCAATGTGAGGAAAAGGATATTGATTTTGAATAGTTGCTTGATTCAACTACTGATAATCATTACAGAGTTGAAGAGAGCCATCCTTATTCTTTACAAATATTATATGAGCTCCCTAAGATGAAACAATGGGACTAATCATACCCCGATCCAATAATTTTTGTAGTTGCACATGCAACTCTCAAATTTCAACAATAGAGATTCAATATGGAGCTTTGGATATTGGTTCTACTCCAGGTTTAAGCTCTATGGAGAAGTAAATCTCCCTCTTGGGAGGAAACCCAAGAAACTCTTCTGGAAAGACATCATAAAATTCGAAAAGGATAGGATATTTCCCAAAGGATGAAAGATCTCCCTCATTTAGAGTCATTAAAGAATACATTCGACATCTTTTTCTAGGGCTTTACTTCAACTGCAAGGTTGAGATAAGCCTTCAAGAAACATGTCTCCTTTCCCCATGGAGAACCATAGATTTAGCCCTCATCACTCACAAGCTAAAGGGTTTTACTTCGATAATTAATCACAACCTAGTGGGTTTCGAGAAAATCCATCCTAATTATTACATCATACTGACTAAGTGACTTCACATAAAGATTGACATGTGTGACACACATTCCCATGTGTGAAGGGCACTCTTGCACTATGTATTCTATGTTTTGAGAAGGCCATGAGGCTATCTCAAACTGATAAAAATAGTTCTTCTCTTTTGCCACCAATTTACATTTAGAAAACCATTAGGAGAAGCTTTCAGTTGCACTAGGATCAAATCAAATAGTAACCATCAAACCATTCAATTTTACGGATGCTTCAAGCACTATTAACTTATGCTAAACTTGATGATTGTGCATAGTTGCATGAATCCTATGGGCTTTGCCCATATCTCTAACAATGGCTTTCTCCTTGTTTGATTGTGTCTCGATCTTCTTTTCAGGGAAATCTCACTCATAATGAGGTCCTCCACAAGTCCAACATCCATTAGTAGGAGTTGTGTTTTTCAATTTGATCCCTTTATTAGGTGATTGTAGTGAAATATGAATAGATTCTTGAGTGCGAGTACTACTTTCTAAAGATGTTGGCTTGGATTATTTCTATGGTTCTTAAAAGTATGATTCTTTTGAAATCATGTATGATGCAATCCACTTGTCTTATTCCTTATATGTGCTCAGATTCTCTAGCTTGGGAAGGTGGAGATGAGACTTCCCTCCTCATTCATTGCCTTGATGTTTTTTCCATGATTACTTAACATGATCAAGGAATATTCAAATAAGTAAATAAAAATAATTAACTCTAAATATTATTAGGAATGCCCTAGGTCCTAGAGTGTTAACCAGGATCTGATACCATATGTAAGATCCCTCATTACCAACTAGGTATGTAACTCAAGTTACCCAAAAAAGGTGTGTGCGAGTGTTTTGTTTTAGTATAAAACCCGTCCATGTTTCATACAAACATAGAAAATAGATCCATTTTATTTCTATATGTTAACAATACTTTACATAGACTTTGTATCATGCTTTTGACCTTTCATAGTACATGAAAACAAAACACATTAATCATCACATAAATTATCATTCTTCCAGAAATGAAGAAAAAACCATCATATCCAAAAACATTCACATAAATTATTAAGTCTTCCAAAAATAAATAATAACTCATCATACCCTAGGCATTCGTTCCATGTAACATCCAATTCATATGTTAATACCATTCATTTGTAGAATATTTCTCCGCAAAAATACCCTATATTTTAAACATAAAATTACCTCATTTTAGAAATATTTGATAATATTCTAAGATCATTAAATGATCTCATCACGAGGAATCATTTCCATTTTCTCTTCTATATAACTTATTTACTCACGTCAGAGATTCTTACTTGTGATGGAAAGAAATATTCCTTTTCTTTTGGCTTATATATTGTTGACCCCACTATAATATTTTCTCTTAAAATCTCTAATACTATAACTTGAATAATATTGCTAATTTCAAATCCATTTATATTACTGCCAAATTAGTTATCTTATTTACCCCAAAGAACTAAAATTAATCTCTTTATGTACTCTGAGAATATTTCATCAATACCATAGATTTACATGCAAAATATTCCAAGGGAATTTATATATATCCTAAAAGGAAAAATCCAACATAATTCTTATTTCAGATTTTAAAACATACAATACAATTTCCAATACTTAATAAATTGCATACAATTTCAATTACTTAATACTACACAAATATTTATATTACTTTAAAAGCATGAAAAGAAAGGTGATGTCACTGAATCTCAAACTTAGTAAAATAAATTCAATTTAATATTCAAATAACATCCTTATCAAGGAAGGGTACTAGAGTATGGGGTCCATAAGTGATTGGCCATAATTACCAAAATCCTTACTATTTGAACTAACGATTCTTATTGTTACCATTGCATATAGCATGAAACAAAATCAAAGTATATCTTTCCAACCTACATAAAGACTCAAAATATTCTTTTCAACCACAATCCAAACAAACAAAACATGGTGTTAACAAACAAAATAGTGTGTTATTTCACACTGTCAAAAAAAAATTACTCCCTATGGAAGCTCATGTACTGAGATTTGGTGTTATGTAGAGTGAAAAATTAAAATAATAATAAATGATTTAAACTTATTCCAAGATGCACTATTGCTAAAATGACCAAAGATCCTATATAAAACATTTAGTAATATCTTCCTTCAAAAAAATTCTAGACTAATAGTTTTACAAAAATAAAAACTATAAACTACATAATGCAAATGGGTAAATCATAAAAATATAATTTGCCAAGAATACATATAAATATTACGAAGGTTATAAAACATTACCAAACTTATAAAACATTACCAAGCTTAACCTCTTTCAGAAACTATTTGAGACCAATACTTTTGGCAATAATGAAAACTTCAAACTACATATTGAAAAGGGAGGAATCATAAAGTCATATTTTCCAAGAATATGTATATAGTAAAAGCTACAGAGGATTACAACACTAATTTATATTGTATGATTTTAGAGTAAAAGTTACAAAAAATTAACACACTAATTTTTGTCATGCATTAACTAAAGTAAACATAACACACCAATATATAACCCCATCAAGCTCAAAGCATTATCCACCTTTTCATTTAATGATACAACACTCTGAATTAACACACTGACATTATTAAAGAAAAAATTAAGCAGAGATATATGTTTTTCTTTTTGGAAAATGAATAAACATTACATTTCAAAGAATACTTTATTTACTGCAAAAAGAATAAATATTATATTTCAAGAGAACCTTCTTTCATGCAAAAACAGTAAGTGTTATGTTTCGACGAAAACATAAAGAAGGAAAAAAGTGCCTAGTGCCTTCAAAATAATGACTACTAACTCTAAAACAAGAAAATAATGACTGCTAACTTTGAAACAAGACTTTTACAAAAAACTATTATTAGATTAAAGATAAATATATAACCTTCAAGGAAACTACCTAAGTGAAGATCTAGGAATATGAAATTCATCTCTTCCAATTATAGCTTTCATGACATGCTTTGTTTTTTTACTTAGGTGAATTACAAGCTTAAGTTGTAATCCTTTTTTTTTTCTTCCCAAACAAAAGTTAACAGAATATCAACTCTTCTTCAATATAGAATTTCATAAACATAAATATATTAACAAAATTGTAACTCTTTGTCAAAATATTCTTTCATAACATAAATGTACAATAAAGAAGAGATCCGAATATTTAAAGTAAGAATAGTAAACTTATAATGGAATGAAGATATAGAGACTACAATTAACATTACCGTGTTGTCAGCTCACAACCCATTTAAATGAATAATTACTAATTGGAGTAGCTATTCACTCATTAATTAAAACAAAAAACATATTACTGTAGTTTTGTAATTTCAATATATGTATAACCAAAAGAAATAAATGATAAACTAGTAGCCATGATTGGATATTTTATAAAAACAAGAACTATTTTAAAGATAAACTAACTAAATCTTCATCCAAGAAAGGTTAATTAAATAAAAACATTACAAACAATGAATTTTACCTGATACTTAGTCGTTCTATTTGGTTAGTAGGTATGGTCGCCAACTCCAACAAACCAGTCAAATTTTCCACCTGACCATCTCCAAATGAAACCTTTTTAATTGGAATCCCCTAGCTCTATTAGATGACAAACAGTATCAAATTCAACAACAGTGAGAAATTTCGGGCAACTAGGGAAGATATCCTATTTTCCTCTCACACCACTCAGTAGATATCGTATCTTCCTCTCGCACCACTTATTCTCAATCAACCATGATAAATTACTGGGATTTTAATTTAGGAATTGGTTAGTTATTTTGGCAGCATTTCCATACTCCTTCTGGTCTCCCTTCCATCGAGGAAAATAATTTAATATTTATAAGCATGGAGAGGAGTGACACCTCACCCCCTTCATGCAAAAATTAACCCATTTTTGATATATAAATTTTGATTTATTTACCACCCACTTAAGGTGTCACCTCTCCAATTTTTCCCATTTTATCTTATTTTATTTAGGTACCTAAATTATCTAATGTTCATGACCCATGTGTCTACTTAAGGATTTTTCTTATTATTTATTTTTGAAATGTGGATAACTAATATTTTGCATTAAAATAATATTTATTTTGAATAATCCTCTAAAGTGGGTAAATTGTATTTAATTCCACTTAAAGTTTAACTTATATTATTTCACTTGGTTGATGTAAGCCCTTAAGTGTTGTTTTTCATCTAGAGAATAGGGATTCACACTCCTATTGTGCACCTCCCCTTACTTGTTATGACTAGACGCCCTTTCCTTGTACTTAGGACTACACATCCTCGTAAAATAAAGACTGCACCTGTTGATCTATTCCAAAGATCCAAGACTCCATGCCTTGTTTTGTGGGAAAGATTAGGACTATGTGCCCTAATATTTCCCATAGAATATCATCGATTCTTATTTGAATCTACATGGTTTTACTCAAGGTATTGGTTATGTGCTCATATGCATCTGATGGTCTGTTCACAAGGCCTTGCTTCCCCAAACCCACATATCATAACTTCATACATTAAAAGCATCAACAAAATTCATAATGAATTTAATTCAATCACATTTTAGCCAAATGTCTACATGACCTCCATTGTCATCTGAGCATCCTTCTCGACAGTAACTAAGTTCCCTGCCAAATCATGCTAAGTACAAGGTCAATCATGTATAATCATATGCATCATAAATCATCAATAGATTATGATACGTTAACTACTCCACATAGTAGCTTCCATTCATATGTCATAATCATGTGTCATAAGCCAGATATAAAACAAAAGGAGACATAAACCAACATAGATATGATACATATAAGAAATAACATAGCCACATATAATAGGAAATATAACTATGTATGTAATACATATAACAATTTTCCCCAATCAAGTGATCGATCCAAGTCCATAACATATAGGTATGTGATATATAATCCGTAAAAAATCACCCTAAATAGGGGTCACAAAACAGTACTAAGTAAAATGGGATTCTACATACTCACCCTCTTGGAGGAAACTTGGCCCAGAGTTTGATTATACAAAAAGGGAAACTCAAGGCGCATAGAAGATGCATCCTCCCAAGTGGAAGAACTAGGACTATATATGTTCCTTTGGACCTTTACTTGGTCCACCATGCAATGTATGAGCTGTTGTGTTCCATGGTCCAAAATCCCAAATGACTCTACCTTCAGAGCCCCCTCTTCAATTACCAGTAATTGATGCCAATCTAAAATGTGAGAAGTATGATGAACATACTTATGTAATACTGAAATATGAAATACATAATGGATATGATGAAAAATTTGTGGCAGACCAACGTGTTATGTTTCACGTCCAATCCTTTCACTGATTTCAAAAGGCCCAACAAATAGAGGAGAAATCTTGGATCCTTTCCCAAATTAAATAAAGCTTTTTTTTAGGTTTTACTCGAAGAAAAACGAATTCTCCTTCTTCAAAACTATGATCCAATCTATGGATATCACCATAGCTCTTTTTTTATCGTGTGCCTCCTTTAATATTTTCCTTATATGACAAACTTGTTCTTCCATTTCTTGAAGCATTTCAGGACCTATGAATATCATGTCCTCCAACCTATCCCAACATAAAAGCGTTCTAAATGGTCTTACATATAATAGGTCATAATGTGCCATACCAACGAAGTGATTATAATTGTTGTGGTATGCAAATTCCACTAGAGGAAGATAATATTCCCACTTGTATTGTTGATCCATTACATACATTCTAAGCATGTCCTCCAATACTTGATTTAATCTTTCAGTTTGACCATCAATTTTCAAATGATAAGCTGTGCTAAAGTTTAATTATGTTTGGAGGGCTCCCTGAAAGCTAGTAAAAAATCTTCTTGTGAAAGCAAAGGTCCTGTTTGATATGATTTTCTTAGGAAAACCATGAATTCTAACAGCCTCCTTGATAAATACTTGTGCTATTACAGATTTTATAAGTATCTCTAACAGGTATAAAATGAGCAGTCTTGGTAAGCTTGTTTGGCACCACCAAAATGGAGTTACATCTCCTTCTTGTCTCAGGTAATTCAATAGTAAAATCATAGATATTTCTTCCCATTTGGACTAAATAATGTTATGTAGTTACAACAAACTCATTGGATGACCATGTTCTTCCTTAGATATCTAGAATTCCAAACACTTTGCCACATAATTTGCTACATTCTTCTTCATGCCAACAGAAAAGAATTTTTTCTTTAAATCTGCATACCCCTTTTCGACTCCCGGGTGAGCCAGATACACTGCATGGTGGGATTCTTTCAAAATGAGTTCATGAATCCCATCTCTATTTAGAACCATAATCTTCTTCAGAAATGTCACCATACCATCATCATCACAAGAATACCCCTCCAAATTGCCTTTTTTAGGCTCTTTCCCACATAGTTCTGTTGTGGCCACCAACAACCCCCCTCCTTCTTTAGTATTAGCAATAACACTAGGTAAGTGGGAACCCTTAGTAAAAATTCAAAAAATTCAATTAAAACTCATGTATTTTACTCCTTAAAGAAAACATCGCATCACGCAAAGACTGATAGGGCATTCCCTTATGAGTAAAAATGATAAACTGTGAAAATGTGACGGAAATTCCATTGCATCGCATGCATTAAGAAACGCTCATATTCGAAAACCTTGAAAAATCGTTGATATCCGATATGCAGTATCGCATATCGCAATATCACATAAAAAACACATAACCATTTAACGATTATAACAATCTTGCGATAGCGCGATACTGCGATCTGCGATTTTGCGATAAGCGCGATGGAGCGACCCTGCGATAACACATCTTAATGAAAAATGCGATAATGCGATACTACGATGATGCGATGCGAATCACAGAAACTTTCCATCGCAGATTTTCCCCGGCTCAACATTCAAGAAAAGTTGTCCATAAACCAAAAATTGGATACGTGCTTTAATGATAATTAATGAATGATATGCCAGTTGTTAATGTAAGACAATTTTGTGTTTTTCGAAGAGTCAGTTCATGTCAGGTGGCATGTTTTTGTACATCCGTAGAGCTTAGAGCTTTCTTGTCGATTTTTATTATCATTACTCTCTCCTCATGTGTGAATTGCAGGAACAAAAAATAGAAACAACATGAAGCAATGTGCAGGAAGCCATAAAGGAAGAAGGTAAAGCTCCAAATGCTCAGAAATAGGGAAGAGACGCCCTCATGAGCGGATACCACGTGTAACAAAGCCGCAAATTCGCAAAAAGCTGCTGAGCTATTCATTAGAGATCTTTCATTCACAGCCATGGTTGACTGAGTAGTTGAACAATGCTGATATCAACAGGCAGTTTAATGCTCAAGGTCAGAAGCTCACGAAAGCAGTGTGTTTACAAAATTTTGAAGCTTATACCCGGTGAAGGAAAAGGCGCTAAAGGCGCAAAACGCATCAGAAAGGCCCGGATCAAAGAACGGAGGCAGTTTTCGATGCGCGATTAGTGCCTAGCGCTAATCGCGCATCGCTGAGAAAATTGCTCAAAAAGCAAAGTCTCTAACTGCTCAGTCACTCGTAAGCCCAGAAAACGCAAGAAAGAAAAGGAAAAAGCAATTTGAGGATTAACCAAGTGGAACTTGGATTATTACTGGGCATATACAATAAATCCACATAGCCAGAGGATGACTCTCAAGTATATCTTCTATTTTGCTAAAAAGATGGTGCTAGCTCTTACCATTTCTGTTTGCTTAACTCAACCAAAAGTGGAAGACAGTCAACCGACTCTACCTAGGCAAATATTGAATGCTCGCAACATTAAGGAGCAAATGCAGAAATAGTTAGATATTAGATTTAATTTTTAGAAATAGTTTTGCTTAGAAAAAGGGCGGTCATTTAAGCCGTATCCTAAATCTGTGTAACGAAGTTATTTAGTTAGTAGTATTTAAACCCTTTTCATGCATTTAGAGAAGGGTCCAGAAATTTATCAAAAACTTGTCCTCAGAACATGCACTTTTGCATCCTCAGAGGGGGTTTTGGTGAATGAATGGATCAAGATTTGTTGATGTTTGCATTTGATATCTGCTACTGATGTTTCACTTCTGTACTCTTAGTAGATGTTAGAGCAAGGAGAGATAAATCATTGTTGCTTGAAGCTTATGAGTAGGACCAGTCATAAATGGTACTTTTATCTCTTGACCATTTCTGCTTATATGTTAAAGTGATATACAGTTTTAAGTTGTTTATGTAATATTGCATGAATGCTTGAGTTATCATTTGGCACTTTTGCATGGTGGTAGCTATTTATTTATGTGTAATGTATGAATAGCTTATTATGCGATATGCTGTTCACAACTGTTTCGTCTAACTTTTTATGCGAAGTGGTTCATCTTAAATTGATTTCCTTTCTTATAATCGCTAAATGATCTTTATTACCAGTTGTTATTTGAAATCTCTTTAGATCGCATAATAGAAGAATTACACCCCGTGTTAGCATAGATTTAGATGTGTTGTTTATTAGATTACAATAGAATAGAATTAGATTAAAGTTTGAATTAGAATAGCTTAGACAGGAACTATTAGATCAGCAACATCCAGTTCTACACACACACATAGATTGGGAAACTGGTCCCATTATCCCCAGTCGGACCCACTATACCAAACAAATAAGGAGCTGCCAACCAAGGTCTGGACCAGGTGGGTATCGCCCTTGTTGTTGACCTGATTTTCGGGGCTTCAACATATTTGGCGCTAGAAGGAGGGCCTGAACTATGAATGGCAAGTAAATCCAAATCTGAATACCATTCTGAGAGTAAATCGCCCTCATCATCTCCCCCGACTTCCCCATTACATTTAAATCCAGAGTTAGAAGTCGCTCGAGTATCAACCGCTGCTACACACCCTAATATTTCAGAACAATCTACTGTTGAACTTCCTGAAGTCGAATCCCTGATTCACAAACTTCAACGATTTTCCATTTCTCCTCAGAGGTCTGATAAATCTCAAGGCAGCACGACTTCGCAGTGCAAACCTGCTCATCCCCTGACTAGGCTAAAGAGTGAAGAGTTTGGTGTCCAGCCAACAGAATTACCTCTTCCCACCAAGAAAAGAGTGAGGAAATCACCGCAAGAGTCTGAAAGTGAGGCTCTTTCATCAACATCATCCATCTCAACTACCTCACCGCGAAGTCAACCATCCACACCTCCACTCCAGATCATCATCCATCCTTCCACTGGAACCCCCACAACCCCTCTTCAATCATCTACAATCGTAGTATACTCATCCTCCCAGCCACAGGGATTGTCTTCTACACTTTCCTCTGTTAGCAGCTCAGCAATGGCTCAGTCTCCATCGAATAACCTTGGGGCAGTCTTAATGCCTGCACCCTTGAGTCAAATACCGGCCCATCCTGAGAAATGGATGCCTAAATTCAATCCCGAGGCAGGCATGCTAGCAGAAGAGCACATAAACAACTTTATGCTTTCCATCAATCTCAATGGAGTTACTAATGAAGATGCTATTGTTCGGCGTTTTCCCTATACATTGCAAGGAACAGCCGGGTCATGGTACTTTTCATTACCCTCCGGATCCATCACAAGCTGGGACATCTTCCAGGACCAATTCCTAACCAAGTTTGGTGTTGACAGATCAACGACAACGTTAATCAATGACCTATCCAATCTTAAAGCTGAAGCTAGAGAGCCTATCAAGGATTTCAATTTACGGTTCAACAAAATTTTCAACAAAATTCCTACTGCTTCCTAGCCCAGTGAAGAAGTACGATGTGAATGGTATATTACCGCTCTACCAACAAACATAGAAATCTTCGTGGACAGGGCAAATAAAATAACCTTAGCTGATAACATGAAAGACGCGATAGCAGTAGAGAAGCGAATAATAGCCCTGGAAAAGAGATCCGCGATAGAGGAACATAAGTCCAAAAAAGTCACCTTCAAGGAAGACTCCAAGAAAAAACAAGCAAAAGATCCTTTTGGTTTGGAAGGATTGCAGAAAGTTCTAAAGACCATGTCCAATGAAATGGTCGACATAAAAAAGCAAGTAGCAGAAACTTCTTCAAAAAATCCCTATAGAGCTTTTAAAAGAGGTCCTTCAAAAGATGCAAAGCCACCCAATGCCATTTCAAATATTGAATCCGAGGAAGAGGAAGAGGAAATTTCCACTGAAGGGTAGACTAATGACGAAGAAGTTGTGGAATTACAAGTAATGTGGGATTTCATCCTCCCACAAGAAGAAGATCAAGAAGTATTTCTAGTTAGCACACGAAGCAAAAATCAGCTTGATCCTCCCCAAACTACCCCTAAGCCAAAGAGCGCAAGCTCTGCAACAAAGGATAAAGTCGCAACAAAGAAAACGACATCTAAAGCGACCCAAACTAGCCCAGTCCAAGTAGATGAAACGACTCCATCTAAAACACTGATAGTGTCGGATGAAATGGAGTACAAAATTATTGAAGACATGAAGAAGACTAGGGCTAATATCACCCTTTACGAACTGAGCAAGTTGAAACATCAACAGAAGATAATGATGAAAGAATTACATGCTGTGCGAGTTGCACCTTTGCCTGTCGTTGTACTTTCTCAAGCTTCCCATAATATGGGAAGACCTACAACTAACGTGATCAGTAAGATTGATCCAAATGACATCGCCCTTATTGGAGGAAGATCAAGATCTCACACTCCCCCGTTTCTCCTTACTTATGAAATCTTCAATAAAAATGTGCACAATTGTTTGGTAGATTCTGGTGCTTCATCGAATATTTTACCCAAATCTATATGTGCCAAGTTAAATGTTCAACCACAGAAATCCGCAGTGCACATAGTTCAGCTAGATCGATCTCAAGTCGAAGTGATTGGCTAACTAAATCAAGTAACCATAAGATTTTCATCCAACCCGAAGGTATGTCACGTTATTGACATTCTAGTTGCCAATATCCCAGAATTCTATGGCTTAATTCTTAGCAGGGATTGGTCAGAAAAACTCCATGGATATTTCGCAACCGACTGGTCGCACATGTGGCTGCCTTACAATGGTAAACCGAATCAAATAAAAGTTGAACGAGAGCTACACCAAAAGTACATAGTAACGGAGTTAGAGGGAGAAAATGAACCAGTAGCATATAACAACAGCATTATTGGCAATTACTCGGTAGATTCTTTCCTCGGCAATTTCAATGCTCATGCGTCACCCTATTTAGAACACTCTATTTTGTCCCAAGTCAAAAATTTATCTCGAACTGATAGTTCGAAATGTATCAATTTTTTAGATAAACCTGTAAATAAATCTTTGTTTTGGAAATTATTTTTTGATGGTTCTAGATCTAACGAAGGAGCAGGAGCAGGATGCGTTCTGATTAGTCTAGAAGGAGATAAAATCATGCTCACATGCAGACTCGAATTCGATTGCACAAACAATACAGCAGAATACGAGGCTTTGGTTCAAGGCCTGTACAAAGCAATCGGGTTAGACGTCAAGTATCTTCAAGTTTTTGGAGACTTTGAGATTGTGGTTAAATAGGTACGTAACACTATACATTGCTTATCAGGTCATTTAAAACACTATCAATATTTAGTACAAGATCTGACTGAGCATTTTATAGCGTTTAATATTTCTTCAATCCCCGGGCTCCAAAATGCAAGTGCAGACCTTTTGGCTAACGTAGCTTCTAAGCTTATTCCCTCCGAAGATTTTAGTCCAGATAGATTCTCAATAGAATTAATCTTTAGACCGTCCATTCCTAACAACATCACAAATTGGAGAGTATTCAATGAAGATCCTGATGTCGTAAACTTCCTCACATCTGAAGGATCCTACTCCAATCAAATAATTGACGAAGACCAGCATGATCAACAATTGCAACAAAATAGCACTAATAATGATAATGCTATACCTAAGTCGGTGGTCAAGTTAGAAGACTTGTACGATTTGAAAGATCGGTTTAAGAGGTCTACCAATTCAAAACTCTATGGTTCAACCTTGAACTACGAATTAGTAAACCTAGGGACCGATGCTAAACCACAAAACATTAATCTAGGCCTCAGCCTAGCCCCTGAAGAGAAACTAGCGTATCTTTGTCTTTTGAGACAATATAAAAATGTTTTTGCCTGGACTTATGATGAGCTGAAAACATACGACACTTCCATTATCCAACATACTATTCCCATGATCGATAATGAAAAACTTGTCCAACAAAAGCTGAGAAAGATCCACCCCAATTTAGAAAATCAGATAAAAACTGAGCTCAATAAGTTATTGAAAGCCAGGATAATATTTCCCGTCAGACATTCCAAATGGGTCTCCAATATGGTACCCGTTAGAAAGAAAAACGGAGATATTAGGATTTGCATTGACTTTCGAAACCTTAACAAAGCCTGTCAAAAAGACAATTTTCCTTTACCTCCTATGGAACAAATACTGCAGGCAGTGGCTGGCTCAAAATTAATCTCTTTCTTGGATGGATTTTCAGGATACAATCAAGTGTTGGTAAATCCCAATGATCAGTTGAAAACCACATTCAGAACTAAATGGGGCACATATGCATATCGGAAGATGCCATTTGGTTTGATTAATGCTGGTGCCACATTTCAGAGAGCCATGGACATCGCATTCAAAGGTTTAGTCAATAAATCTGTAGTAATTTATTTGGATGATACAACAGTGTACTCGAAGAGGCGAAACGACCATCTCAAAGACCTGAAACAAATCTTTCAACGATGTTTAAGGTATGGAATTTCACTTAACCCAAAGAAAATTTTTTTCGCACTAAGTGAGGGGAAACTTCTAGGATTCATAGTGTCAAAATCCGGTATTTATATTGATCCTGATAGAATCAAAGAAATTTCTGAAATATCTCTACCTCATAACAAAAAAGCCATGCAATCTTTCCTTGGTCAAATCAATTTTGTAAAGAGATTCGTTCCAGATTTTTCACGAATCATGTCTCCTTTACAAACCATGATTAAAAAGAATTCAAATTTTAAATGGGGTCAAGATGAACATGAAGCATTCAACCTGATCGAGCAAGCTATTATTAATGCTCCATCTTTAGCAACTCTGAATTTTTCAGAGCCTTTTATTTTATACACATTTGCCTCAGATAAGTCATATGCTGCGATTCTAACTCAAGCAAATCAAGAAAAAGCGGAAGCTCCAATTGCATTTTTTAGCTCAAATTTACAGGGTCCTGAACTAAATTATTCAGACGTGGAGAAACAGGCTTACGCTGTTTTCAAAGTGGTCAAATACTTCAGACCCTTCTTACTTAAAACCCATAGTAAGATCATAGTACTGTTTCCAGCGGTAAGGAATCTTCTAGTACAAAAAGATGTGGGTGAGAAAAGGGCCAATTGGGTTACTGCCTTACAGGAATATGACATTGAGATCAAACTAGAAAACATCGTAAGAGGTCAAGGCTTCTGCAAAATGTTGGCCGGAGCATCACAAATTTCTGAAATTCCATCTGAAGAGGTACAAATGTGTGAGGTAAGCCTAAACGATGCAGAATCATTAAATGCTGATATCATTTATTATCTTAAGAACAGGTATGCTCCTTCACACCTTGATCATACTAAGAAAAGAGACCTAAGGTTGAAAGCTAAACAATATCAGCTCATAAATGATATTATTTTTAGAAAAAATTATGATTCTGTTCTTCTTAGGTGTCCTGAGAAAGCTGAAGCTGAAAAATTTTTGCAGGAACTCCACGATGGGCCAGTAGGCGGACACTATGCTGGAGATGCTGCTGCACATAAAATCTTACACGCAGGATATTACTGGCCCACGTTGTTTAAAGACTCCCACAATTACGTGAGAAGATGTCAAGTCTGCCAAACTACTACTGGAAGACAAAAGAAGTCGTCCCCGCCACTACAGCCGGTAAACATCGAGCAACCTTTCAGTCAGTGGGGCTTGGACATAATAGGTGAGATCGTTCCTTACTCTTCTAAGAAGCATAGATACATCCTCACAGCAACAGATTATTTTACTAAATGGGTAGAAGCAGTTCCACTCGAGATGGCTAATTTTGAAAATATCATTGAATTCATAGATCAATTTATAATCAACAGGTTTGGATTGCCATCCGCTTTAATGTTTGATAATGCATCATACTTTTCTGGAAATGCAATGACTGAATTTGCACTTAAAAGAGGATTCAAACTTAAATATTCGGGCAATTACTATCCGCAAGGTAATGGGTTAGCTGAGTCAACAAATAAAAACCTAATCAGGATTATTAAAAGAACAGTTGACCAGAATCAAAAGAATTGGCACAAGGCTTTGATATATGCTTTATGGGCAGATAGGATAACGCAAAAAGCTTCTATCGGCACTTCTCCCTTTAATTTAGTTTATGGGAAACAAGTGGTTCTTCCAACTCACTTAGCCATTCCCTCTTTGCCTTTAGTACAATACATTGATGAAGTACCCACTTCCTCCTTACAGCTAAGACAAATGGAAATAATTTAATTAGAAGAACAACGAGAACAAGCTAAGAAAACGCATGTTTATCATCAAGCACTAGTAAAATCCTCTTTTGATTCAAACATAATGACCAGAAAAGATTTTCAAATGGGAGATTTAGTTTTAAAGTGGGACAAGGCTCATGAAGAAAAGGGCAAACATACAAAATTTCAAAGGATGTGGCTTGGTCCTTTTCAGATTGTTGAAGTCATAGGTCCATCAATGTTTGTGTTACAGGATTTAACAGGAAAGAGGGATCCTTTGCCTATTAATGGACAAATTCTCAAGAAATATTTTCCATAGAAGATTATTCTTTTAGTTTTGTAGAATAGTTTTTTTTTTTTTTTTTTTTTTTTTTTTTTTTTTTTTTTTTATAATAAAACCCGTTGTGAATGGTTACATTAGGCATTTACGAAAAAGACACCAATTCTCTTTCAAATTTTGAACTTTTCACTTGTACAAATAATAAATATTTTGGAAAACTAATCTTTATTATTGACAGATACAGTTAAAAACTTTAGCCTAGATATTATACTAGTTTCAACTTCAAAGAATTTGATGAAAGCAACCTTTAGTGAAGAAATTGTTTTATCTCAGTACAATGATAGGTATCAATAACAAAATGAAGATTCTCTGTAGAACAGCTGTTTCCAAAAAATCTATTATTGTCGTCCAGAGCTATCTTAAGGATACAATGACTTCCTCCCTGCTAAGGAAATCGCAGCCTTCAGAGGAATAATCCAAGGATACACTTTATCTTGAAGAATGAGAGGTCTCATCACGAGCCGGCTTATCATGATCATAGATATTATAACTTGTTGACTTTGCCAATACTGTCCACCACAAAAGGGCAATGAATCAAGATTGTTACAATCAAAAAACAAGGGTCTCATCACGAGCCAGCTTGTTCAGTAAAGTTATAAATCAAGTGAGTGACTGTGTCATAATTTGGCTACCAAACCAAGACATTGTTCTTTAAGGATAAAAAGAAAATCAAAGCAATAAGTGTGGATATGGATTTTGCTTTGAAAGTTGTAGGTCACCTTAAGTAGGATATAGGGTCATTGTTGGGTAACAGGTAACCCTGTCGAGGCTATAAACGCCTGCTGGCAGCAGAGGCTCTACCTACGACAAATGAGCATATTTAAAACTGGTTTACAGAGGAGACTTTGTTTTATCTTTACAAGACCAAGTAATGGCTGATGTAAACACAAGGACTAGCTTGAGGAAGCAAATAATTAGAATAGAAAGAGGTTGAAACAAAATGTCATTGATAGTTTAGAGCATAATGTACTCTATCTTTCCATAACAAAGTTTAATTTTCTAAAAAAATTTCTGTTATGGAAGTTTGAAAAATTCAATAGGAAAACAGAGATAACCGGTTCTTCCAAGTGAATCGCCAATTGTTGTGGCCACTGACAACCCCCCTCCTTCTTTAGTATTAGCAATAACAATAGGTAAGTGGGGACCCTTAGTAAAAATTCAAAAAATTCAATTAAAACTCATGTATTTTACTCCTTAAAGAAAACATCGCATCGCGCAAAGACTGATAGGGCATTCCCTTATGAGTAAAAATGATAAACTGCGAGAATGCGACGCGAATTCCATCGCATCACATGCATTAAGAAATGCTCATATTCAAAAACCTTGAAAAATTGCCGATATCCGATATGCAGTATCGCATATCGCAATATCGCATAAAAAACACACAACCATTTAACGATTATAACAATCTTACGATAGCGCGATACTGCGATCTGCGATCTTGCGATCACACGGTACAACGATCTGCGATTCTGCAATAAGCGTGATCGAGCGACCCTGTGATAACACATCTTAATGAAAAATGCGATAATGCGATACTACGATGATGCGATGCTGCGATGCGAATCGCAGAAACTTTCCATCGCAGATTTTCCCCGGCTCAACATTCAAGAAAAGCTGTCCATAAACCAAAAATTGGATACGTGCTTTAATGATAATTAATGAATGATATGCCAGTTGTTAATGTAAGACAGTTTTGTGTTTTTCGAAGAGTCAGTTCACGTCAGGTGGCATGTTTTTGTACATCCGTAGAGCTTAGAGCTTTCTTGTCGATTTTTATTATCATTACTCTCTCCTCATGTGTGAATTGCAGGAACGAAAAATAGAAACAACATGAAGCAATGTGCAGGAAGCCATAAAGGAAGAAGGTAAAGCTCCAAATGCTTAGAAACAGGGAAGAGACGCCCTCATGAGTGGATACCACGTGTAACAGAGCCGCAAATTCGCAAAAAGCTGCTGAGCTATTCATTACATATCTTTCATTCACAGCCATGGTTGACTGAGTAGTTGAACAATGCTGATATCAAGAGGCAGTTTAATGCTCAAGGTCAGAAGCTCACGAAAGCAGTGTGTTTACAAAATTTTGAAGCTTATATCCGGTGGAGGAAAATGCGCTAAAGGCGAAAAACGCATCAGAAAGGCCCGGATCAAAGAACTGAGGCAGTTTCTGATGCGCGATTAGCGCTAATCGCGCATCGCTGAGAAAATTGCTCAAAAAGCAAAGTCTCTAACTGCTTAGTCACTCGTAAGCCCGTAAAACGCAAGAAAGCAAAGGAATAAGTAATTTGAGGATTAACCAAGTGGAACTTGGATTATTACTAGGCATATACAGTAAATCCACATAGCCAGAGGATGACTCTCAAGTATATCTTCTATTTTGCTGAAACGATGGTGCCATCTCTTACCATTTCTGTTTGCTTAACTCAACCAAAAGCGGAAGACAGTCAGCAGACTCTACCCAGGCAAATATTGAATGCTCGCAACATGAAGGAGAAAATGCAGAAATAGTTAGATATTAGATTTAATTTTTAGAAATAGTTTTGCTTAGAAAAAGGGCGATCATTTAAACCGTATCCTGAATCTGTGTAATTAAGTTATTTAGTTAGTAGTATTTAAACCCTTCTCATGCATTTAGAGAAGAGTCCAGAAATTTATCAAAAACTTGTCCTCAGAACATGCACTTTCGCACCCTCAGAGGAGGTTTTGGTGAATGAATGGATCAAGATTTGTTGATGTTTGCATTTGATATCTGCTACTGATGTTGCACTTCTATACTCTTAGTAGATGTTAGAGAAAGGAGAGATAAATCATTGTTGCTTGAAGCTTATGAGTAGGACCAGTCATAAATGGTACTTTTATCTCTTGACCATTTCTGCTTATATGTTGAAGTGATATACAATTTTTAGTTGTTTATGTATTATTGCATGAATGCTTGAGTTATCATTTGGCACTTTTGTACGGTGGTAGCTATTTATTTATGTGTAATGTATGAATAGCTTATTATGCGATATGCTGTTCACAACTGTTTCGTCTAACTTTTTATGCGAAGTGGTTCATCTTAAATTGATTTCCTTTCCTATAATTTCTGAATGATCTTTATTACCAGCTGTTGTTTGAAATCTCTTTAGATCGTATAATAGAAGAATTACACCCTGGGTTAACATAGATTTAGATGTGTTGTTTATTAGATTACAATAGAATAGAATTAGATTAAAGTTTGAATTAGAATAGCTTAGATAGGAACTGTTAGATCAGCAACATCCAATTCTACACACACACACACATAGATTGGGAAACTGGTCCCATTATCCCTAGTCGGACCCGCTATGCCAAACATAAGGTGCTGCCAACCAAGGTCCGGACCGGGCGGGTATCCCCCTTGTTGTCGACCTGATTTTCGGGGCTTCAACAAGTTCACATATAACTTCCTTACATCAATCATCTACATCTTGTTCCCTCAATATGTGTTCACATAAATCAATATTAAATGGTATCACTAAAAAGATGTGAGGTCTTCGACTTAGCGCATCTAGTACCTTGTTTAATGTACCCTTGATGTAGGTTATATCAAAATCATATTCACTCAAGAGTTCTGATCACTGCCTTTTATAGCATTAAGATCACTCTGAGTAAACATATGTTTCAATCCTATCTAATCCATTTTCTATTCAAATTTCTTTCCCACTAGATAATGTCTCCAAAGCCACAAGGCATGAACTATAGCTGCAAGTTCCAAATCATGGGTTGCATAGTTTTCTTCATGCAACCTTAACTTCCTAGAGGGATAAGAAATCACCCTAACATATTGTGATAGTAATGCACACAACACATCTTTTTATGCGTCAATTACATACTATAAATTGCATCTCCATATATGGAACCTTCAATATCAGAGTTGTAGTAAAAAATTGCTTGAGCTTGGAAAAGTCTTGCTCACACTTATCTTTCAAATTAAATATTTCTCCCTTCCTAAGTGATGAAGTGATTAGACAAGCTATTTTGGAAAATCTTTCTACAAATCTCTGATTATATCCTGCCATACCCATAAAACTAAACACTTCATGCACATTGGAGGTTACTGACCATTTTGGAATTGCATCAATATTTGTTGGGTCAACAAAAATGGCTTCATTGGAAATAATGTGTCCAAGATAATGGATTTTTGTTTGGAAAAAATAACATTTAGAAATTTTGGCATAAAGCTTATTTTCTCTTAAACATTGCAACACCAATCTCAAGTGTTGTTCATTCTCTTTAGGGGTCTTTGAATAGATTAAGATGTCATCAAGGAACACTTGTACGAATGTTTCTAGGTACTTACGAAACACACCATTCATCAGACTCGTAAACACTACTGGAGGATTCGATAACCCAAAATATGCAACCAAAAACTCACAATGATCAAAATGAGTTCGTAAAGCAGTCTTAGGAATACCCTCTTCCTTAAATCTAAGCTGATTATACCCTGATCGAAGGTTGATATTGGAGAACACAATGTTTCCCTTCATTTTATCAAATTGATCATCAATACGAGGTAAAAGATATTTTTTTTGAATAGTTACTCAATTCAACTGCCTATAATCAATACAAAGTCGAAGAGACCCATCCTTCTTATTTACAAATATTATAGGAGCTCCCTAAGGTGAAACACTGGGTCTAACCCTACCTCGATCCAATAATTTTTGCAGTTGCACTTGCAACTCCCAAATTTCGACAACAAACATTCAATATGGAGCTTTGGATATTGGTTCTTGTCTAGGCTTAAGATCTATAGAGAAGTCAATGTCCATCTTAGGAGGAAAACTAGGAAACTCTTCTCGAAAGACATCAAAAAAATTCCAAAAGGATAGGATATTTCTCAAAGGATGAAAGCTCTCCCTCATTTAGAGTCATTATAGAATACATTTGACATCTTTTTCTAATACTTCACTTCAACTCCAAGGTTGAGATAAGTTGTAAAGAAAGATGTCTCTTTTCCCCATGGAGAACCATAGATTATCCCTCATCACTCACAAAATAAAGCATTTTAGTTCAGCAATTAACAACAACATAGTGGGCTTTGAGCCAATCCATCCCAATTATTACATCATAATGACCAAGTGACATGACATAAAGATTAACATGTGTGACACACATTCCCATGTCTAAAGGGCACTCTTGCACTAGGTATTCTATGTTTTGGGAACACTATGAGTCCATCTCCACTTGATAAAAATAGTTTTTATCTTTTTCCACCAATTTACATTTTAATAAAGCATTAGGAGAAATAAAACTTTCAGTTGCACCAGGATCAATTAAAATAGTAACCATCATACCATTCAATTTTCTGGATGCTTCAAGCACTGTTGACTAATGCTCAACTTGACGATTGTGCATAGTTGCATGAATCTTATGGGCTCTACCCATATCTCTAACAATGGAATTCTCCTTGTTTGAGTGTCCCTAAATATTATTCTTAGGGAAATCTCACTCATAATGAGGTCCTCCACAAGTCCAACATCCATTAGTAGGAGAAATTTTCATCAGTTTCACCCTTTTATTAGGTGATTGTACTGAACTCTGAACTGATTCTTGAGTGCGAGTACTACTTTGTTGAAGATGTTGCCTTGGATTATTTCTATGGTTCTTAAAAGTATGATTCTTTTGAAATCCTCAATGATGCAATCCACTTGTCTTATTCCTTATATCTGGTCCTCTCGTTCTAGGTTATTTCCTATGCAATGATATATTAGGAGATTTATCCCCGCTTTTTCTTCCCAACAATTCTTCACCAGCTATAATTTCTTTTTGCACTACCTCATGCAATGTAGTAGGCATAAAAATGTGCACCTTTTCCTTTATAATAGGATTGAATCCATGCAAAAACATGTTTAACGTGAGAGATTCAATATTGAGATAGGTAGCATATCTAAGCAAGTCCATGAATTGGGCCTCATATTCAAGTACCTTCTTAGTTCCTTGCTTAAGATAATGAAACTCATTCAACTTCCTCTCCAAGTATTCAACAGAAATGTACTTTTCTCGAAATTCCTCTTCAAATCGTTCCCATGCCAAGGTAGAAATGGAATATCCCAATTTAGATTCTAAGCTCCTCCACCATAATAGTGTACTCTCATTAAGCTGGTATATAGCCAACTTGAATTTTTTGTTGGTAGAATATTTTGAAAACTCAAAACATAGGTGCATGTTTTCCAACAAGACTTTAGCTACCTCACCTTTGCTAGTACACTTAAAGGTAAGAAGCTTAAATTTTTCCAACTGTCTATGCACATCTCCGTCAGATGGTGCATCGCGCCTCTCTTCTTGAGATGAAGAATGAGGCACTGAAGGATTCCATACAACCCTATTAATCAAGTCTTTAGTCATCTTCTAGAAGGATAACATCATATCCCTTACTTCTTTGACAAATATTTTATCAGATTCTCTAGCTTGGGAAGGTCGAGGTGAGACTTCCCTCCTCCATTGCCTTGATATTCTCTCCATGATTACTTAACATGATGAAGGAATATTCAAATAAGTAAATAAAAGTAATTACCTCTAAATATTAGTAGGAAAGCCCTAGGTCCTAGTGTTTTAACCTAGATCTGATACCATATGTAAGATCCATTAACAACCAACTAGGTATGTAACTCAAGTTACCCAAGAAAGGTGTATGTTTTGTTTTTAATATAAAACCCATCCATTTTCATACAGATATTGAAAATAGATCCATATTATTTCTATATGTTAAATATACTTTACACAGACCTTGTATCATGCTTTTGGCCTTTCATAGTACATGAAAACAAAACACATTGATCAGCACATCAATTATAAGTCTCCAAAAATGAAGAAGAAATCATCATATCCAAAAACATTCACATAAATTATTAAGTCTTCCAAAAATAAATAAGAAGTCATAATATCCTAAGCATTCATTCAATGTAACATAAAGCTCATATTTTGATATTTGAACCATTCATTTGCAGAATATTTCTTTTCCATGATACCCTATATTTTAAACATAAAATTCTGTCATTTCAGAAATATTTCATAGTATTCTGAAATCATTAAATTTTTGCAGCATGAAGATTCATTTCCATTTTTTCTTCTTTATATGTTATTTGTTGATGTTAGAGATTCTTGTGATGGGAAGCAATCTACCTTTTCTTTTGGCTCATATATTGTTGACCCCACTAGAATATTTTTCATTAAAATCTTTGATACTATAACATGAATAATATTGGTAATTTCAAATCCATTTATCTTACTTTCAAATTAGTTATCTTATTTACCCCAAACAACTAAAGTTAATCTCTTTTTGTACTTTGAGAATATTTCATCAATACCATAACTTTTCATGCAAAATATTCCAAGGGAATTTATATATATCCTAAAAGGAAAAATCCAACATAATTCTTATTTTAGATTTTAAAACATACGATACAATTTCCAATACTTAATAAATTACATACAATTTCAATTACTTAATAATACACTAATATTTATATTACTTTAAAATAATGAAAAACAAGGAGATTTCATTGACTCTCAAACTTAGTGAAATAAATTAAATTTAATATTCAAATAATGTCCTTGTCAAGGAAGGGTACCAAAGTATGGTGTTTGTAAGTGATTGGGCACAGTTACCAAAATTCGTACTATTTGAAATAAAGATTCCTATTCCTACCATTAGATATTCCATGAAACAAAATCAAAAGATATATTTCCAACCTACAGAAAGATTCAGAATATTCTTTTCAAACACAGTTGAAAAAAACAAAACAAAGTGTTATTTCACATTATCCAAACAAAATTCCTCCCTCTGGAAGTTCATATACCGAGATTTTGTGTTATGTAGAGTGAAACATTAAAATAATAATAAATGATTTAAACTCATTCCAAAATAAACTACTGGTAAAACCATCAAAGATCCCAGTGTATAAAACGCTTAATAATATCTTCCTTCAAAAATTATTCTAGACTAACATTTTTACAAAAATGAAAGCTTTAAACTACATAATGCAAATGGGTAAATCATAAAATCTCATTTGCAAAGAATGAATATAAATATTACCAAGCTTATAAAATATTACGAACATTATAAAGTATTACCAAGGTTAACCTCTTTAAGAAACTATTAGAGACCAATACTTTTGGCAATAATGAAAATGTCAAACTACATATTGAAAAGGGAGGAATCATAAAGACTTATTTTCCAAGAATGTTGTTGTCTTGAGGGGGCTTGGACCCAGGTTAAGAGTTAGCTACACTAATCAACAAAACCCTACACTACTGACCCTTTCAGCAACCCTCATAGCGCAAGATGGAGTCTCACCCGAGGTAGTATTGGGGGATGCTACAACTAGGCGTGTGCAACTAGAAGGCTATGTAATGAGGTTTAAGGTATTTTCTGCATTTTTAGCTTAGATCTGGACTTCGCAAACCCTTATTCATGAAAATTAGATGATTTTCAGTTTAAAAAAGTTATAAGCTTTGTTTAACTATCTAATCATGCATAAAACAACATCTAATAGTTGATCCAGTTATTCACGGAGAAATTAAGATAAATTACAAATAAATATCATTTAGTTATGCATAAATACAAAAAATACATGTTGTATAAAAATAGAGAGGTTTTCTTTAAATATCTTTCTATTATTTCAGATCTTCTTTTACAACTTTTCGAAACCCATGCCCACATAGCTAGAGGGGCCCGCGAACTCAACTGCAGACTTAACAAAGTTTCTGTGCACTTAGCTGCAGGAGCCTTCCCCTTCGGCCAAAAATACAAAATGATATACACTTAC
Source organism: Pinus tabuliformis (assembly GCA_031772625.1). Classification (NCBI taxonomy): domain Eukaryota; kingdom Viridiplantae; phylum Streptophyta; class Pinopsida; order Pinales; family Pinaceae; genus Pinus; species Pinus tabuliformis. The sequence goes on from CM062812.1 coordinate 862,923,586, forward strand.
AGAGCCAAAATAATATCAAGTGATTGACTAATTCATTGCCTTAGACTTGCTAAGACATCTCTTTATATATCCTTCGCTATTGCAATACCATGGTCCTCAAACCATGGGAGGATCTCAAAACAATATCAAAACATAAGGGGCTTCAACCTTCCTAAAACCCCTTGTTTCTTATTTGACCTACGCCACTGGTGCTCTGCTCCCTAAAATGCGAAGACACAATATTTAACAAAATTTGACCTAGGGATCCCCTTCCCAACACACCACGAACACAATTATGTGACTCGTCCTCGAGTCACTTCGCTGGTATGATCTGGATCTATTCTCTTAGGCTTTTGAATGAAGACTTCACTGGTTGAAGCACCTCCATGCATTAAAAAACTTCTTGTCACACTTCTTCCACGAACTTTTCTATAGTTGGCCCATCTGCTGCAAAGTTGATGGTTCACGGCATCTTCTAAATGCTCTTAAGTTTTCCTTCGATGGTCTATGAGAGCTGCCCTGCTTCTTCCTTCCATGGCTGCATCTAGGTAGTGATTATCTACATATTCTTCTGCAAATCCTCGATCTATCCTTGTAGGTATGTCCCCTCTTTCAATCGAGCGAACTATTTCACAAGGGCTAGGATGCATGTCATTACCTTTATCTCATCGTACTGGAGCTGCTTATCGTGAATGGTAGGTTTTATCTTGTTCACCTATGGGTCCTCCTATAGTGAAGCCCATAGTTCTAGAGCTTCATCAAATATCTGGCTACACTATTTCACTGCAGCATTGAGCTTCACCCTATCTGTTTTGATGGAAACCTAGTGCTGCACTCTAATCTCTAGTGGCGTGGTGGGCTACATTTTTAATTGAAGCTCGATGATTTGGAGATGCAGACTGAAAAAAACCTTATCCACCAATGCCTTTGATTCTCTGAATGCATTAGCTAGCTGTTGCACCTTATGCCCAGAAAAAGCCTCCAATTAAATGTCTAGTCAATTTAACGTCTTAAATTTCTCTACATAAATTATCAATCCGGGTATCTTAAACTGATGAAGTGTGGTGCACCATATGTGCTTAGTTAACCTTTTTCTTCATTGTTTTATAGATTTTATTTTGTTTTGGGGTTTTGTTCTTGTTGATCTCCTAAAGTATCTAATGCAAATGGAAATCCTATTCTAAGGTCTTATGAATACTTTTGAAGGTTAAGTAGGGATGTAGATTTCAAGACAAAGTCTATGTCCCTAATGGCAACTTCCAACATTTAGCACTTCAAAAGATCTTAAAACATGTTATTGATGGAATTAGTACTTAAACAAAAGTGTAAGTATGCAGCTACTTCAATCAAGCAAAAGATGAAATATTGATCATGAAATCACTGTCTCTACTGCTTGTCTAAATATGGAAATATAAAAGAAACTGAACTCAAAGAAATCCAAAAGTTGCAAGAAAAGTAAAGCTAAGATAAAACTATATCAACTCATATTCTAACTCGTCACCATTTGTCTCGCTCTGGTTTTAGGAGGTAATCATAAACAAATTGAGTAATCTGATATCTAATTTGCAGAAAATGAAATTAATATTAAACTACGCGCTCATACTCCAATCCCTCACCATTTGTCTCGCTCTGGCTTTAGGAGGTAACTTAAAATGACATGAGCAATTCAATAAATGACTTGCAGAAAAATAATCTAATATCAAGCCACACATTCATACTTCAATCCCTCACCATTTGACTCACTCTGGCTCTAGGAGGTAATTGAAAATGACATGAGAAATTCAATAACTAACTTGCAGAAAAATAAACTAATATCAAACCACGCATTCATACTTCAATCCCTCACCATTTGACTCGCTCTGGCTTTCAGAGGTAACTGAAAATGACATGAATAATCTAATATCTACCTTGCAGAAAAGTAAACTTAAAATCAAATCACATCAATTCATAGTTTGATCCCTCACCATTAGTCCCGCTATGGCTTTCGGAGGTAATCATCAACAACTTGAGCAAACTGATATTTAAACTAACTAACAAAGAAAATGAATAAGACTGAAATCAAAGCATAACTGAAATTGAAAAGCTAAAAAAACAAAGTCACCAGAGAGGTAAATGTCATGTCACTATTTGATGTAAAAATATGTAAAGAAAAACTAATATACAATCAACCGGTTGAACACACTTACATGAATTAAAATTGCATGAATGGAAAATCTAATCTATTAAACTTGAAAGCAATCAAATGACATAATGAAATCAAAGAAAAATTACAAAATAAAATCTACTCTACCTTACATTCTAATGTGCTCCTTGACATCTACTTCACAACTCCTTCCATGTTGAGAACATCAAAGCTTTATTCAAATTCTTCAAAATCACAAAGTACAACAACGCTCTCCAAAGCTTTCAAAAGCTATCAAGGAAGAACTACAAACTCCAAGCTAAATAACTAAAAGGCAAGCCAAGCTAAAACTCACAAGCTAAAAGACTAAAAAATGAAGGAGAGAGATCTCCTATTTATACAAAAAGATGAGAATCCATCTCATTAATGAGAGTCCATGAATCTCTCCCTCTACCTCTAGAGTCCTAATCAAAATAGGAACTGATAAGACACATGTCTTCTTAGAGTTACAATATAATTAGGAGATGTGACACATATCCTCATGATCCCATGATTCTTTCCACTCAAGTTCGAATTTGGCCTTAGAGTGCCAAATAAGGGTCTTCTAGAAGCCTCCTTTCAACCTACACATGTCAATAATCTCAACCCATTTGTTAGGTATAAGCATATACACATTATTTTATAATTTTTAACCACAAATTCACTTAAAAGGCTTAGAATTAATAAATATTGGAAAAACATAAATGTGGCCCAATGATAATGAAAGTGGGATGAATGTGGTGACATAATAGTGAAATGGAGGTGATATAATGGGCATAATAGTGAAAGTGTAATGAAAATGAATGACATTTTCAAGACTCAACATACCCTCCAACTGAAGCTATTGCATGTCCTCATGCAATATATATTACATTAACTCTTTTGATCCTTGAGCTTTGGCTTAACTTTGCATGATATCATTTTGTAACTTCATATTTTTGCAAAGTGTTTTACTTGAATTGCAACATGGTTGGTTCTTCTGTTACAACCAAAAATTTTTTTGTTGTTGCATTTTATTTTGATCTTTGAACTTTGCATAATGATATTTTGATTATTGTTGCAAAGTATATCTTTATTGGATTGCATGATGGTTGGTTCTTGTGTGACAACCATGATTTTGTTTGTATCCAATTTATCCTTTAAGCACTTTTTGAAAAGCCATTGTATGCTCATAATAACAATGTAATAGTTAATATATGTTGGAAGTATGTGGGCTCCTGGATATGATATGGATATGGCATATGAAGATGAATGTATTCCCCCCCCCAACTGATGGTATTGACAATTTTATGAAATGAGGAAGAGAAATGTTTTTCTAACAATTATCATTCTAGATTTTTATGGAATTCTATAGTCAAAAGTTAGAAAATTGCGTACCTTCACTTACCCTTTGGAATGGATGAGTTGTATGTGTGGTGGCTGCAAAATTCTGATCATATTCTTCTTTAAGTGGTTGAACAAGAGGAGTCATGGATAAAGAGATAAGATGAATTTTTATTGCTTCTACTAAAACTTGTTGAATCTGCTCCAAAATGCTGAAAATAATAGTCTTCATGTCTTCCAAACTCATTGGCACAATTCCTACTATGTGAAAAGATGTTCTCATGTTGAACATAGTAGGAAATTGTTGACTTAGTGACCATTAATGGATGCCACTAGTCAATATGAGAACTCTCACCATTGATGAAAATGAGAGTCAAGATGCCCAAACACATCTTGCTAGGTGCGAATGATTTTGCCAATGTCGAGTCACCTAGAAGATCTGACGAACAAGGGACATTAATGTATTCCCATTGTTTGTCAGCATGAGGACTTGCCATTAAGGCATGCAAGCCTCAAGGTGTTTTTACAAAGAACTTAGACTCAAAGGACTATGGACTCAATAATTTGCATTGAAGCAGGGCTTATTTGCGGAATGAAAATGACAAGAAATGGAAGATGAAAATGGAGAGTAGAAATGACAATGGGCAATAAGCATGTGAATGAGCCTTTTACTTTTATTTGTGGGTTATGAATGGAGAAAAGGAGATGGAAGGTATATGTGAATGTAAATGGAAAGCATGAAGTGAAATGAGGTGAATGGTTTATTATGAGGTATGGACGTGATGGATGGATGTGATGGAGACAATAGTATCTAAAGGTTTTTCAAGTGTTTGGATCTGATTTTGCATCAACATATTTTCTCTTTGTTGTTGATCATCCTCTTATGAAACAAATTGGTCTCTTAGATAGACACCATTCTCTTGTAGTCATTTGTCCTTCCTCCTGGAACCTGCAAAAAAAACTAATACTTCTTCTGCAATGGAATGTAAGATTATTGAAGGAGGGAGGTGATCAATCTCTCTAGTTATGATATTTACATACAAAACTAAGAATTTGTATTAATGAAACAAGTTCTCAAAAGAAAAATCAAAAGAATTTATACTTGCTTTGGAATTGGTGCCCAAGTTGAATGTTGCTTCTTTTCAGCAATTTATTTCATTATTTTCCATTTCAAACTCTAATGATGGATTTCTCATTGTGTAGATCTTGTTGAGATCTTTCCAATGGTACTTAAATCATCAAAATCTGATTTCGTGTGAAAAAGTTAGGCTGATTTGAACAATGATGTTTTTTTAAGATGTGGAGTTGGACTTCAGCTGTAGAGTGTGCACGGTTCTTGTAGCTAAAAATCTTGAATACAAAGTTAGCCATTCATCTTTCATCATCAGTCCAAAATTAATCAATACCTTCAGAAAAGTGAGCAAATAACTTATTCATTTCATTGATTCAAAATTATTATTTTTTTTTTCTTGACATGTAGTGACTTAATGTGGCGACTTAGTGATAACACACAATTTGACTTCCCTTTGACCGGGGTCTTTTTCATCGAATTGGACCAAATGAATAGGACACCATCCATGTACTAACATTCCCCCAGCTACCCATGTGGCTTGTTTTACTTGATGACACCTGCAAACTAGAGTTTAACAAAAACCACTGCGGAAAGTTGAACCAGCTACGGAAAGTTGAATCAGCTGTGGAAAGTGGCTGAAACAGTCAACCATCAATTTTGATTTTATTTTTTTCATTTTTTTCATTGTCTACATGTAGGAACCCTGTGAATGGAGCAAAACAGTTTTAGTGATGGACTTATAGTTTGATAAACAGCCTATAACCATGACCATAACCATTTGGCCTTTCCATAAATTTGGGCCCTTTCGGTTCTGCCCTCAGCAACAGACCCATTCTTTCCTTCTTGTTCTAACAATTCGTCTACGTGAGAAGGGTTTAGCGAAGGTGAAATGGCTAGATTAATGGGAGTGAACAGGGTTTATGTAGAAAGCCAGTGACTGTAAGCGGAAAACAGAGGACAGGTAGTGGAAGTGAATTCTCGGAATGGAGCGGAGACTTATGTAAATGAGGTGGCAATGTAGCCGTGGCTTCAATAAAATAGTGGGGGAGTGATGGCAGAATTTTTAAAATGGAAGGCTGTGGAGTAGACATAAACACATTCATGAAATGGCTGCGGAATTTATGCGGTGGAGGAGAGCCATAATCAAATCAGCCACGTCCCATAATTACATGTGGAGTGTAGAAATGCAGTCAAACATGAGTTAAATCCGAGGATTAATCATGACGCCATTAGAAAAATAAACATATGGTTCACAGAGGACTGTCATGGACATGTTGGAGTAAATCTCAGCACATAATCAAACTAGAATTATCCTTTCCGAACTAAATCACAACCTATTCATTTAATTGAAAAATCTGTTTTTTTCATGCGGCAGGGAAAAATGCACTCCAAAAAACTGAGGATTTCTCTCAGACTGCCACGAATCTCTTAAAACGGTTTATGGGTTATCTAATTGACCCTGCTAGGAAAAAAATCCATGTTTTATTTTTTTGGGATTCGTCGCTGTTTGGCCAAATCATGCTCTCAACGTTTGACGTTTTTCTGTTCTGCGTTTTTTTCTAAATTGTTGTGTTTGAATTTGCAAGTTCAAGAGCGTATTGGAAAATACTTACAAAAGCATTATGAGCAGCCACAATTGTGATAGCCTACCACATGGAGATTTTCTTTGATTGTATGCACTTGGAGATAGCATCTATACGTCAGATTTACCTAAATCAACGCCCCTGTTTATGTAAATTTGATCTGCATTTTGAAATTCCACTATTGAGCTCAGCTTTAATGGGATAAACTTTATATTGTAGATTTGTTGAAGCTGAAACTGAGGATAAGCATCAATTCGCTGTAGCTGCATGTCACAATTCATTTTCTTGGCTTTTCGTTTCTCAGTTTTGATCCTTAATAGCCCTACGTGGTTTTCATGGAGTAGGTTTTTTTTTTTTTATTTGTTTTGTTGTTTTGTTTTTTTTTTCTTATTTTGTTAATAAAATTATATATGTTATATTTCCAAAATTAAAAATATACATATATATTTTACTAAACAAAATAATAAAATTTATTATATTTTTTTCTTTAAATTGTTTTGTTAATAAAACTATATGTTTTATTTTCAGACATTAAAAATATACATATATATTTCATTAAACAAAACAATGTTTTTTTATTTTTATTTTTTATGGAATCAATTAAAATGATGAAGTTTATTTTGTCTCATTTTTTTTAAATAACAATTCTTTTTCTGATCCTCCAGATCACACAAAGTGTAAGAGTAGAGCATACTCAAGAATTATTAATTTTTTTTTACATAACAATCTTTTTTCTGATCCTCCAGATCACACAAAGTGGAGAGCATACTCAAGAATTGTTAATTTTTTTTTTAAATGTAAGAAATAAGGTCTACTAATTACACTTCCCTGCCAACGGCACCAAAATGTCTAGTCAATTTAACGTCTTAAATTGCTCTACATAAATTATCAATCCGGGTATCGTAAACTGATGAAGTGTGGTGCACCATATGTGCTTAGTTAACCTTTTTCTTACTTCGTTGTTTTATAGATTTTGTTTTGTTTTGGGGTTTTGTTCTTGTTGATCTCCTAAAGTATCTAATGCAAATGGAAATCCTATTCTAATGTCTTATAAAATACTTTTAAAGGTCAAGTATGGATGTAGATTTCAAGGGAAAGTCTATGTCCCTAATGGTAACTTCCAAAACTTAGCACTTCAAAATATCTTAAAACATGTTATTGATGGAATTAGTACTTAAACAAAAGTGTAAGTAAGCAGCTACCTCAATCAAGCAAAAGATGAAATACTGATCATGAAATCACTGTCTCTGCTGCTTGTCTAAATACGGAAATATAAAAGAAACTGAACTCAAAGAAATCCAAAAGTTGCAAGCAAAGTAAAGCTAAGATCAAACTACATCAACTCATATTCTGACCCATCACCATTTGTCTCGCTCTGGTTTTAGGAGGTAATCATAAACGAATTGAGCAATATGATATCTAATTTGCAGAAAATGAAACTTATATTAAACTACACACTCATACTCAAATCCCTCACCATTTGTCTCGCTCTGGCATTAGGAGGTAACTGAAAATGACATGAGAAATTCAATAACTAACTTGCAGAAAAATAAACTAATATCAAACCACACATTCATACTTCAATCCCTCACCATTTGACTCGCTCTGGCTTTAGGAGGTAACTAAAAATGACATGAGCAATTCAATAACTAACTTGCAGAAAAATAAACTAATATCAAACCACGCATTCATACTTCAATCCCTCACCATTTGACTCACTCTAGCTTTCGAAGGTAACTGAAAATGACATGAGTAATCTAATATCTACTTTGCAAAAAAGTAAACTTAAAATCAAATCACATCAATTCATAGTCTAATCCCTCGCCATTAGTCCCACTATGGCTTGCGGAGGTAATCATCAACAACTTGAACAATCTGATATTTAAACTAACTAACAAATCAAATGAATAAGACTGAAATCAAAGCATAACTGAAATTGAAAAGCTAAAAAAACAAAGTCAGCAGAGAGGTAAATCTCATGTCACTATTTGATGCAAAAACATGTAAAGAAAAACTAATATACAATCAACCGGTTGAACACACCTACATGAATTAAAATTGCATGAATGGAAAATCAAATCTATTAAACTTGAAAGCAATCAAATGACATAATGAAATCAAAGCAAAATTACAAAATGAAATCTACTCTACCTTACATTCTAATGTGCTCCATGACATCTTCCTCACATCTCCTTCCATGTTGAGAACATCAAAGTTTTATTCAAATTCTTCAAAATCACAAAGTACAACAAAGCTCTCCAAAGCTTTCAAAAGCCATCAAGGAAGAACTACAAACTCCAAGCTAAAGAACTAAAAGCCAAGCCAAGCTAAAAGACTAACAAATGAAGGAGAGTGATCTCCTATTTATACAAAAATATGAGAAGCCATCTCATTAATGAGAGTCCATGAATCTCTCCCTCTACCTCTAGAGTCCTAATCAAAATAGGAACTGATAAGACATATGTCTTCTTAGAGTTAAAATATAATTAGGAAGTGTGACACATATCCTCATGATCCCATGATTCTTTCCAGTCAAATTCGAATTTGGCCTTAGAGTGCCACATAAGAGTCTTCTAGAAGCCTCCTTTCAACCTACACATGTCAACAATCTCAACCCATTTGTTAGGTATAAGTATATGCACATTATTTTATAATTTTTAACCACAAATTCACTTAAAAGGCTTAGAATTAATAAATATTGGAAAAACATAAATGTGGCCCAATGATAATGAAAGTGGGATGAATGTGGTGACATAGTAGTGAAATGGAGGTTTAATGGAGGTGATATAATGGGCATAATAGTGAAAGTGTAATGGAAATGAATGACATTTTCAAGACTCAACACTAAATCTGGAGCTTGGGGAGCTCACTACATACTCTTGAAATGACCTCCTCTAGCTACACCCTTCATGTAGCTTCTTCATCACCATCCTAGAGTGCTCTCTGATTTTCATCTCACATCAGTTGGTTGGTGATCTGCACATCCTTGATCACCATGAGATCCCATTTCTCTTGCATATTAAGTTCATCATCTACACCCTGGTGTACTTAATGCAGTGTGGAGAGGGGGAGCGCCACAAGGTTAATACTTATGTCTTTCAGTAGTTGGGCACTCTCCCCTTATGTAGTCTTGTTTAAGTACATGGATCCATTAGGTAAAGTCACCACACGAAGCTCTAAGGTGAGGGCCGACTTCACACTTCTTGATGTCATTTGCTTTGAGATCATTTGAGACTGGCTCAATTGAACCATGCTCACTTAAACCAGGCTCCCCTAAACCTACAACTCTCTGAGGCTCTCTTTGCCCTTGACAAGACAAACTAGTATTGATCTTCAATATGGCCCCAACTTTCCTTTGTCAAAGTCTCAATAGTGTCTCCAATCTCATCAAGGTTCCCCTTCGTGAGGACCATGACCTCCACACCAATAGTCTTATTATATGTGTGCTTCTTACATGCGCCTCTTGCACCTAACTTTTGTCCACTCTTAAGAATAAAAGGAGAACCAAGGTTCTCCAGGTCTATAAATGGGTCTTTAGTACCCTGGTCCGATTATTCGGTATGCGTCTCTTCCTGGTGCTCACCCTCTCATTCGTTCACGGTATTTTTCTCTAGATCAATAGTCACCATCTTCTTTTTCCTCTGTGGCTTTGGCGCTATTCCCCATGACACATTCAACAATATGCATGGGAAGACGCTAGTCAGCCAACCACTTAACGATTATCTGTACAATATCATCTTCGGTGACTAAAAATGGAAATGCCATCCATTTCTTCATCCTATCGCACCTCGCACTAATGTATACATGATGGAAATCGACCTTAAAATTTGTAATTCACTGTTATCCTTTGAACATAGTGGTTGACAAACATGCTTTCTGGTTAATCACCATACGCAGTTCTGATTCAAACAATACACATAACATTTTGTTTTCAATGACACATTCAGGGTCCTTTGTTTCCCACAGCGAGGCAAATTTTTTAGCATCGTACAAGTCTAGATCCATCGTTGGGAACTGGGAATCCTCTAGCTTCCTCCAAGCTATCAACAAGATCGATAACAGTAGCCACGCATAGTGGACCTCTTTCCCATCCTCCTTGGCTTCGCGGAAATCCTCCAAGAATTCATGGCAGAGGTACTCAGCCCAATTGAATTGGACCTCTTGGCTGCACTACATAGCTAAGGATACCCCTGGTGTCGATACTTCATCAACACGCAAATTTCTCATTATTTTTCCTACCAAGATCTGTGCGAAAACCACACAAGTTTGTCTGATATAGATTTGATGGCGTATCCACGTGACTTATTCACCAACCCGAAGTCGCTCTTCATCTGATCAGTGAGTTTTTTCTCCTGTGAATTCCCCACAAAAGCATCTGTGGGGTTCATGCCCTAATATGGCAGCGTTGTGGTTCTGTGGACTGACATATCATCAATTCGGATGGTCCCTCCTAGCCAGAACCATCCATCATGAACCAGCACCAACAACTCATGCATACAAATTGTATTAATAATGCTTTGGATAAAATATGGGATGTACAACATATTGAGTAACCCTGTGCACTCAATACCCACTACCCACTTCATGGGTTCTAGCCTTGTGATTCCTATGGGAATTTCAAGAATTTACTGGGTTCCAATTGCGGAAATTTCTCATGATCACCCAAATCCCAGTCCTCCTTCAGAAATGGTACCCAGGCCAACAAGTCACTCTAAATAGGTATGTCCTCTGGCAACAACGGTGTGAATACCTTAAACTTCAATGAGTGAGGGTACTTAGTTACTTTGGAAGTTGGCTTCCTTGGGGGCATATACGACGACAACCAAGACATTGGCTTCACGCCCTCTTCACAAATATTTTCAATCGCCATAGTCACCTCTTCTTTAACTAGGTCCAGGGGTTCCATAGGCTATTTGTTTCTATCCATATGACCCTTCTATCTGTTCTTTGTTTGGATTTTGCGTGGCGATTACTGAACCAGGACTTGATGTGGGATTTTCTATTTTTCAACGGAGGCAGTGGGTTTTGGCCTTAGTGACCTCGGTGTTGTAGCAGGGACTTGTGGTGCTCTAGTCATGATATTTCCTACCCCTATCTTCAGGAATTATTGCTCAACTTCTACCCAACTCAAATAACCTGACCTACAACAATTCACTTGGCTTTTGTAGCACAACAACAAATATCGAATTCTTAAGAAACAAAGTGACCAGGTATGGAGAAAGGTACAATACTTATATTTTGATTTAAATTCAAACTATCCATTCCCCCATAACTGTTACTCATAACTACGGTTTTGGCAGCAGATCCTCCCATATTTGCACCTTAAATGCACTTCCCTGCTACTTTTAACAGAAAAATAGCCATCAAATCAACTGTAGTTGTTCCAACGGTCATTTTCTGGGCAAGCTGCATGAGAATCTTCCTTGTGTCATAGCTACCTCATTGCAGCTTCCATTTGTGCGTTCCTTCAGCACATCATGCAGTATTTTTTTTGCAACAAAACTTTTCCTTGGCATCATAGTTTATAGTCTAGTGCTTTCTTTCAAATTCGAGAAGTGCTAAGACTTTCCTACATCCATATAGTCATTACATAGGGTTGGGACTGTCACTATAAACCTTCAATTGGTTCCCATTAATCCTGTATGTAAATAATTCCCCATTCAGCTTCACGAGCTAAATTTCACAACCATCCGAGATTTCATTACTTATATATGGCCCCAGCCAATTCATCTAAAACATTCCTAGAAACTTGGTAAAATTGTTGTCATACATTAGTACCAAGTCACCATTTTGGAAGGTTCGTTGGTTTATGTGTCGATCGTGCCATGAATTTTCTCTAGCCTTTTATACCCGCTGAAGAAAGTCAACCAAAAAATAGTCTTACTCTAATGCTAGCAACTACGTGAGGCATTCCTCCATGATGTCACATTCTTCCATATCGGTCACTGCTATGATTCTTAGGCTGGTCACTATGTACCCCATCGACATTACTTCTCCTAATCTGTAAACCAGTCGAAAGGGTGTTTCCCCAGTCAATTTCTTACAAGTAGTCCTATAGGCCCATAGAACTGCTGGTATGTGCACATCCTAATCATTCCTACTAAAATTTTACACCTTTGTAAGGGAATTCTGCAAGATCTTATTGAAAGCTTTAACAGTGCCATTTGCCTGTGGGTGATATGTCATACTCTTCTGATGATACACCTGGAATTCCTCTACTAAAACTCCAATTTTCTCATTCAATAACTTTGTTTCTTGGTCACTCATCATAATTTTTGGGCATCCAAACCTTGACAGAATAAACTCAAATATGAACTTCGTAGCATTGTCCATGCTACAATCCTTCACAAGCTATGCCTTGGCCCATTTGGTTAAGTATTTCTTTGCAGTGATAATATAATGCGCTCCCATATTTTTCCTTGGCGGCTAGATAGGTCTAACGAAGTCAATCACCCACTTCTCAAATTCTTGTAACATGACATGTGTATTTAATGGAAGTTCATCCCTTCATAACGGTATCCCAGTCCTTTGACATACATCACATGCACTATAGTATTCGTTAGAATCTTTATTTACTACTCGCCACCATAGTCCTACGTGTAGGATATTCTGTGCAGTAGCCTTACCTGCATACTATCCTCCGGCGATACCACCATGTGCCTCTACTAGAATATTGTGCCTTTCATATTAAGGTACATATCTACATAGGACTTCATTCAACCACATCTTATATAGTTGTCCTGTAATCATAAAAAAATCAGCAGCCCTCACAACTATTTCTTTCTTTTGCTGTGTCATATAACCTTTAGGAGTTAGGCAAGTAGATAAAAATTGTATGATGTCTGCAAAATGCTCGTCCGCAATCCTAACAACAAAGAGTTGCATGTCAGGTCATCTTGCCTCTTTTGTAGGTTATTTGCCATTTTTTATCCACGACGGGTGGTCTAGTCCAACATTCAATCTCTTGGACTTTACTATGACTTCAAAAATCATATTATTGAAAAAGGAGCAACCACCTACAGGTTCCCCCCCCCCCCCCCCCCCCCCCCCCCAACATAGGCTTATTGACAAGGTACTCCAAATAATATTAGTCTTTATACATCTTAAAAGTGCACACCTAATAAATAATCCGCCAACTTCTATAGTGCATAAACCATGGCCAAACCTTCACACTCTATGGTTGAGTAGTTCCCTTCAACCTTAGATAATTTCCTACTGGCGAATATAGTAAGGTGATCAATATCTCTTCCCCTTGGTTGTGTTAAGACAACTCCCACCGCTATACAAGACACATCCACATGCACATGAAATTCCTTCTTCCAATCAGAGAATATGAGGATTGGTGCCATAACAATCTTTTCCTTCAGTGTATCCAAGCTCTTCCGACAATCATCATCCCAAAAAAAGGTAACATCCTTCTTTAATCACTTCTCCATGGGTGCAATGATCTGTGCATAGGAGTTAGTAAACTTTGTATAGTACCCAGTATGACCCAAGGTTGTGCGTAGCTACTTTATATTCCTAGGGGGCTCTAGATTGATAACTACAACAATATTAGGAGGGTCTATCATCAATCCGTGCTTACAGATAATGTGGCCCAACAATATTCCATAAGGTACATAGAAAGTTCATATATTCAAGTTCAGAGAGATCTAGTACTTGTTATAGGTATCCACCATTAAGCGCAGACTAGAGACATGCTTCTTGACCAACCCAAACATTGGCCAATCGTCGAAGTAAACCTCCAAAAACTTATGAATGAACTCCTTGAATGCCGCGAAAACAACCCTAGAGAAAATTGCAAGGGCATTTTTTAGTCTGAAGAGCATAAAAATATATTGCAACGACCTCCATTATGTAGTTAAGGTTGTCTTTCTTCTATCCTCCCTGTAATCCTAATTTGATGGTATCCCAAGAATCCATCCGTAAACAAGTGAGCTTCCTATCCACCAACATTCTCTAGAACTTCATATATAAATGGCGTAGGGAATGGGTCATAGACCCATGCATTATCTAGCTTCCACAGATCTATGCAAATCCTGATATCGCCCTTTGTTTTCTTCGCTTGGACCACCATGGGACCGACCCACTTAGATTGATCTATAGGTTTGATTATTCTGGTTGTGAGCATTTTATAAAATTATCCTCCTACCTTTTCCTTATATTTGGGGTGAAATCGATATGGATGCTGTTTAATGGGCTTCGCATCAGGTTTTAAATTGATCTTCATTACCCACAAATTGCTTACTATCCCCTTCAAGTTATAAAAAATGGTTGGAAATAAGTCTTGATATTCATGCAGTAATTCAACTACCTTGTCCATTGTATCTTCATCCTAATAGTCACCAATATTTGCGAATTTTGGTTCTCCATTTGAGCCAATGTTCACCTGCTTTGTGTACGTCGGTTGCGAAATATCATGAATCTTCGCACTAGTTCCCTCAACTTCCACTGTCCTTCTGATTCAGGTATATTAATATTCCTCGAATCCTCCTCAAATTCTTTCGTTGTAACATTGTAATATTATAAATCATGTTGCAGCTGCATACTCTAGTTAGGTTGTGCCCACGTGATAGGTTTGATATGTGTTCAGAAGATTGGTCCCTTAATCTCCTGAAGTGCTTCATCAGTGCATGCAAACCTATCTTCAAAAAAGAACATGACAAAGAAACCTTCTTTCATCTCATTCCAGTCAGCGGTCCCATGTCGCAACTCAGTTTATAAATACTAGTTCTTTGGGATAACATCCAACGTATGAACAAAGATATCCACCCACTCAGGTTGAGGTATTTCACCCCATGTCTTAGTCCATTGTGCCCAATGTTCACGTGGATCATCCTTCCTTGATTATTTTATAGTGAGTCGAGTGTTTGCATAGCCAAATCTTAATCACATCATTGGACGATATTTCTTCCAGTTATCAAAATTATCCCTGTGCACACCCCACCATCTTGCAGGCGTAGCTCTTACTACTAGATCAAAGGCCTAGAACTAATGTTCCTATGGTACACCCCTTTTCAAATGTTCAAGGAATATATTGACATCACCTGAACCATCATAATAGGGTAGCTTACATACCTCAGTAGATACATAGTGCAGAGATTTTGTAAACCGATAACATGATAGCATAGATACCTCATGAAACCAATTCTGCCAGCTCTCTAACTCTTCAACCGAGTCTGATTGGCAGGATCTCTTCTTCTCCCAGCTGATCCTTCCATCCATAGTATGATTGATCCAATCTTCATTCCATGTAGTTAAATTATAAATGTGCTCAATGTAGTCATCTTCATAATAGTCACAATTCAGTTCAGTGTATCGTGAACCTTCAGTTGGATCCATCCAGAAAATTAATCAAAGTTCATTCTTCTCAAAAACCATGCCTCGCTTCTTTAATTTGATGATTGCATTCATGTCGAAATACCTATCAATCCTGAGTAATGTAGGGTATGGGTTACTATCATCAATGATCTCAATAACTTTGAAACCAGGCAGTGTTCTTTCTCTTTCAATATCTACGCTGACTCCATGCAGGTGTCCCATGGGAATTATCTTCTACTGATTCACCATGCGCAACTGAATTGGTGACCATTACAACTTAGGCTTTCCCATATCTTCCCATGTCTGCTTCAGTAGTACATTAGAGTTAGAGTTCATGTCTAGGATTACCTGATCCATTTCGAAGCCATTAATTTGCGCAATCAACTGCATCTCCCTGTTGATTATTTTCTTCCTTTGGTTAACCTTATTGACTACATGTTGTCTTGGTACAATTTATCCTTTCTATCCTAGCTATTTATTAGCTCCTGTAGTCTATGTACTACCTTCTGATCCCATAGTAGCTTCATACACATATGAAAAAACAATTTCAACACTGTAGGATCTAACTCTTCGGCTACATTAGTATCTTCAGGCTTCCCCTTTGGCGAGGCTATTAGCATCGGGTTCTATGATGTAGAAGCACCTGGAATCATAAAATTATTTCTCGCTGCCATGAGTGTCTCTTTTTCCTTATGTAAATAAAACCTAACATTCTTCTCAACATATTTTCATAACCATGACTCTAATTCTAGTTGTTTTCCTTCAACCTTGTCTTCACCTATGGCTACAAAACGTCACGTGACTATGTTGACACTGGGATCATCTTCTCGTAGCTCAGATCTTATCATTTTGATATTCTGTGTTGGCTGTTGGGTCCTCTTCTCTCACATCTTTGCTATCAAGATCAAGAAATCTTCTTTAACATGATCAAACTGGCGACAATCTTGACATGGGGTGTCCATTGGATATCGATAGTCACACACAACGTGTCTTGGTTCTCTGCAGTTGTAACAAATTATTTGGCCTTGACCTCTTCCAGCTCCTCCTCCTCTTCCTCTTCCTCATCCTTGAAATCCTCCTCGAGATGAAGGTGAGTCTTGGTCATTCTATGCACGATTTTCAACCTGCATCCTATTCAATAGAATTTTTTCCATCATTAGTTCATAACTTCGACAATTCCTCTCATCATGACCAACTGGTTTACGAAATTTACAAAAAAAATCTTTGGATACTATATAAACTTTTTTGATAAGGATAAATTATCAGTTGAATGTTGTCTTGAAACTTGGCAAATACTACATCAGGTACTTGCACCAGTGCTTGATCCCACAGAAGACTTTGGTTTTAGTGGGTGAGCACCTTGCATAGTTATCTAATCCCAGAATACAAGGAATTAATCCTTATGATGGCCTTCAACCTCCCATTTTTTGCACCAAACTTCCGAGTGTGTCCCTCTCTTAACCTCCTTTCCCTTCTTCAGATCCCGCAACTCCATATGCAGACTTGCTAGTTGTGCTTGGATCTCCTGAACTCCTACATTCATATCATTGACCAATGAAGCTTCTAGCTACATCGATATTTCCAATGGTTCGATCTGTGACCCAATATTGTAGTGGGATAACGGTAATCTTAAGTGAGGTAATAACGAAGCTATGTACTAGTCCCTATGTTGTTCATCTGAGATCTGAAGGTTAGACTGATTTAGTAAATACTTTAGCAACTGATCTATATCCCATGCAGATTCATTAACCTTTTTCTTAATCTCCTTGATCTCAGTCACACACTGATATTTTAATTTCAGGCGTAAATTCCACGTACAACACAGCCTTCGTATTAGCCAATGAATTTGATCAGTGAGTCATGATGTATCTGATATACGAGGTGAGCACCCTCTCTTGTAGCACTGTAACCAGTTGTGCTTTCTTTATATCATCATCATTTATTTGTTGTGCTTTCCACAGAACTTTTTTGATGAACCAAAATTGTTCAAGATCTTCTAAACCCTTAGCCCTAAACACATGCATTTTATCGTATCCATCATACTGAATAGTGAAGGTGGAGGTGGAGGTGTAGGTGTAGGTGCATGAGGTGGAGGCAAAGGTGGAGTTGGAGTGGTTGGATGTTGAATTCCAGAAGTACCCTGATCTACAGTCCGCGTTACACCTCTAGGTGTACTGGGGCTACTTTTCTCTTCGTCACTTTCAGACTCTCCCAATAAGGGGTTGTATTCACTTTTGACAAATTTGTCCTGATCTACTCTCAACCACTTTCCAATTCAAGTAGATATAGTTGGCCCATTTTAAACATTAAGGTAAGGACATAACCTTCTTTTCACACAAAATCCTTTTAATCCAAGTTTTTAGCGATTTCAGGTACTTACCTCTCAGACCCTTGAAGAATCGTCATTCAGATTCACTGTAATACATAGATGTATCTATTACAAATTCAGTGATGAAACCACCCAATATATTATCAATCCAATAATCAACATCCCTCACAACCTTATAATCAGATCTTTGAAGACATTTGATGAGTTCTGGAGCCCACAATATAGGATCGTAAAGGTTATGAGTAGGTTCTCTATCTGCTAATTTGGATAGCCACTCATACAGTTCACAGGCAAATGATGAAAAGAAAACTTTTTTCACTTCTGTGTAAAGATACCTCTATAACCAATTTTATTTTGATAAGCATGCACTAGTAGAAAATGATGAAATTAGTGACTAGGTGACTAAAAGAGTCAGTCACGAAAACTTTTTTGAGTGAAATACTACCAAAAATGAGCAATCTTAAGTGACCCACCTAAAAACTACTAACATAAATGACTAATTTAGTCTCAAGTTAAAATATACGACTAGATAATAAGTAATGCGACTAAAAATGACTAACGTGAATGACTAATTTAGTTTAGGAACAAAAATACGACTACTTAAAAAGTACTACAATAATACAAATTAGTCATTTATGTTAGTCATTTTAATTGTGGTCGATGAATGGCTACACAACAAGGATCTTATGAGCCAATCGTTCATGTCATTGATGTAGTTCTCACACGACACAAAAATTTGATGGTCTATTGTAGCGAGACACTCTGTGATGGTTTTCATAGATGCCCAGCCTATATCAATGAGCTACATTCTATTGCCAAAGCCTATAAGTAATGAAATGATTATATTCAAGCCTACTATAACATGTTGCACTCACATTCTTATCAGAGTGTTGAGAATCATACTTTCTTCACACCTTGTTTGATCCTCTCCTTAAATTTTCACCTCAAAGGAATGCTTCAATTATACCTATGAGGTGTGAAATTGATATCCTTCTACCAAATACCAAAGAAATATTTTATATCCTAGTTAGATTTATATTTTCCTTCATTTTTATCATTTCCTTTTGTTATATGTATGTGTGGAGATGTAAATACCTTTGTTATATTTTATAGGAGGATCATGAAATTGTAGGTGAGTAATGAGGCATAACCTTTTAATTTGTTTGCATATTATTAGATCTATTTTGGCATATTCTAATAACATTGCTCATCATTGATGTCACATAATCATGGCCTCTTGTGCTCCTAGAAAGTTAATCATTCTTCATTCTATTGGGACACTAAACGCAATTGACAATATCTTTCAAATACATGAACATTAAACAATATTGACAATATACCCCATCCAAGGACCATTTTATTTTTCTTGTTAAATATTAAAAATACTTTTAATTTAAAAATATAATCTAAATTAATTTTTAATTGATTAAATAATTTTAAATTTTTAATATAAAAAATAGATTAACTATTGAAAATCCAAATATTCTTATAAAAAAAAAATTGAAAATTAAATTTCCCCAAGAAACTTTTAACTAAACCCAATCCAAAACAAATAAAAAAATATTAGTGTTTTCTTTTGGCGACAGTTAAGAGAGATTAAAGCCAAAAAAAAATAGTGTTTTCTTTTGGTGGCACTTAAGAAACATTTAAACCTACAAGAGGGGTTTATAAAAACCCTTTTTGATGTTTAATTTATGGTTAGCTCTAAAAACACACCTCATGAATGCCGAAATGAGAAGAGAGGGTTGACGCCTAAATGAGCAGAGAGGGCCGAAATGAGGAGGCCGAAATGAGCAGGCCAAAATGAACAAAGGCCAAGTGAAGGTGTTGTTAAACATCTGGAGAAACACCTAGATGCTCTACCTTGAAGCTCATTCAATTTTACAGTCTTACAGTTTAGTTAATGGTTAGCTCTGAAAATGCACCTCATGAATGCCGAAATGAGTAGGCTGAGTTTAGTTTATGGTTAGCTCTGAAAATGCACCTCGTGAATGCCGAAATGAGCAGAGAGGGCCAAAATGAGTAGAGGTGCCAAGCCAAGGTGTTTTTAAATATCTGGAGAAGCACCTAGATGCTTAGCCCTGAAGCTCGTTTAGTTTTATAGTCTTACAGTCACGGATGCAGGTGAAAATCCAAGTCATGACTACAATGCAAGGAAAAACACCTAGATTCTTGGGCATTGAAGTTCATTCAGTCTTACAATCACTTGTGCAGGTGAAAATTCGAGCCATGATTGTGATTCACATGAGGAAGTAGATCACATAGGACGAGACATTTTTAGGCCACTATTGGCACTACTTACACAAACTGTCATCAAGGCCCACTTCCTCACTTGCATTCAGAGGTAGGAGGAATTTTTAGGTAGGAGGTCAACTAATCAACATATGTTTATTGGAAATTATTTCAAGGAAGTTGTCTGTCATGTACTAGATTTGTTTGTTCTCTTATCTTCAAATTGGTCATTAAATGTGGAGCCTATTGAATACGTTAATATGGAGTTTTTTTACAAATCAAATGTTGAATTTTGAAATGACAATGCATTTGTCTATTAGGGTGTGTTTCCATAATTTTTAGATATATATATTAGGTTTAAGAAGATCATTTCTACTCCTTGAGTGGATCAAAATGAACACCATGCTCATTTTTGTCATGGCAGCTGAGGCTATATTCTGATCATTTGTTATTTGTTAAGGGTTGAATATTTGTCATAGATAAATTCTATGTAATAAATATAAGTTATATGTATTAAATGCTAAGCCCTTCTTTTAAACTAGAATGTGCTAGATCTTATGTTTTAGATTTGTTTTCCGCAATATAAAAAATCTATTTTTTCCCTATGTATTTTTTTGTATTCTCTTGTATGGCATTTTGGTGGGCTGGTTACCTATTGTTGGATTTTGATGGGATCATCTTTTTTTTTATGAGTTGGTGAGGTCTAGTGTTTGAGCATGCTCAACATTGGTTAGACACCCAAGTTCTATTATGGTTTGCACGATGATTGCACATTATGTTTATCCCCAAGATATGAAAAATTGCTAGTCTCAGTGCCTAGGAAACTCTCAAAAAATCTCCCTGAACACTTTTAGTGTAGCACCTACAAACTCTAAAAATCAATTAGTTAACCTCTTCATGCCTTGTGATAACTCGAGGCAGACCCTAACTATAAAGTTTATCTCATTGAGGGGTAACGCAATAGATTCAGATATTTGTAGAATGGATCTAGTTTGCACATGTTTTTAAATTAATCTAAAAGAAATTCTATAGCATGACCTAGATCAAGGCATTAGTGGGATGAATTGATTTAGTGGCTGCATTTCACATTGTTAGGGCCCTGTGGTGACTTAGTAGGAAACAAACTAGTTATTGCTAGAGGAAAAACTTTCTACTAATTCCTGACCAAACTAGCTTGTCATTAGACAATTTAAATAATATGCATCTAGTCTTTTTGGTTAATTGAGTCTCTGTGCTGGAAACAATGTTGAAATTGGTTGATAAAATGAATTAACAAATATTTTTTGTCTCTGGAAATGAGTTTTGTTTCTGAATCATATGAATTTTTCCATATTTGGGTATAGGAGGTTACAATTGTCAGCAGACATAGATATATCGTTTTTTAGTTTTCTTTTTCATTTTTGTAACTTTCCTCTATAATAGTTTGAGTGTTTTACACACATATTCAGGTTGTAATTTTTTGGTTGTTTTGGCTTTAAATTTCTCCTTTTCTACACTGTTAAATATAATAGAGTCAAATTACTGTACTGAATGTTTGACTTTCAGACTCAGATTTTTAAATGTGAGATGGCCTGAAAGAGCCTACAACTTTTTGTGTGAAAATAGTATTTATATGTTAAGCTTTAACTCACATAAATAACAAAGAAATGGAATCATATAAAACATGAGATCTGTAAGGCAATAATAGATGATATTTTTCAGCTTAGGTACATCTATCCACGGAATTACAATCTATTGCAGAATTTATGGGAAATGATTCCATCAGATTCAAGATCAGGAACATATCAGGAGAAATGAGTGGAAATGTGCACATATTGTATCTCTGCCTTACTTTGTCAGAAGCTAAACATATTGAATTTCTTCTTGATGTTAATTTTGAACCTCTGAACAAAAATTATCATTTCCCCTAACCCCAGTCACAGAGTAAGCTGGCTGAGGAGGATTGAATCATAATGTTGTTTCCTCGCATAGGAAAACCTATGAACAATGAAATTATCAGTTCCCCTCGCCCCAATCATAGATTAAATTTGCATAAGAGGGTTGAACCTTAATGTTGTTCTCTAAACTCTTAAAAACATGCCCTTTGGTCATTGGAACCCTAGTGGATGGCTTGAGAAGCCACCGCCCTCACCATTAGCTTACAATCCCATTGGAAATGGTGTTGGATATTCACATATCTGTTTGGAAACCAACATTATTTAGTTATTTTTAATTTGTTTTGAAGTTGATAATTTTTTATTATACTATCAAACATTTGCAAGGATGGGAAACAAACATTTATTTTTGACGAACATGAAAATTCCTAACAAGGAGAAATGTATCAGAAATATCAATTGCAATGCTTTTCATACTTGTTTGTATACTCACATAGCTTAAAGTTTGGGGTTGAGGTTTTATTTTGTACATTCTATTTCATAGCTTTTGACTTTTTCGTAGGATTCCATATTCACTACAAAATGCAGGATCTTTACTAAATATATGTCCAAATAAGAGTTGATTCCTGAAATATTTTAATAATATTCAACTTGGCCTCAATTAACTAATGGTAATAATACTCTTATGCATGCTAGTAAACGTCAAGGTATCACTGGAGTTGAGCCCCCTTTAAAATCAACTCAACCAATGGAATCTTTTCCATTCTTGCCTAGTAAGGTAAAGTTTGAATATCTGTTGTCAATGATAAATGAGAAGCATGATGCATTTAATGGAAAGAATAGACAATATGGACCAGTCTTGAACCATCAAGAAACTACAAATGGACATTTTGTTCAATAAATTACCAAAAAGAGGAAACTAGATGATACTTACTTTTCACCAGCTAGTGAGTGGCTATCTGGGAGGCGTTCAGGTGAACTCGAGGTAGAGAGACAAAGAAAACTAACTAGAGGTAAAGCAGTGGAAGACCAATTAGTTTCCCCAAGTTTGAACAAATCCAAACTACTATGGCACCCCTAACAATACCTTGGTATGTATATCTATCTGTGTTCTCATTTTCACACTCTCCCACACACACACTGTCCTTGTTTATGCTATTTTTTTCCACATTATTATAACCATATTCATAAAACCCAAAGGAATACTAGAACTCTTTGAAACTTATACCCACACCGCCCTTAATTTAGTCTCTCAACAAACAATTTTTCCAAAACAAAAGCAATATAAATTATTTCTCTTGTTCTCAAAAGTACATTACACTCCATATACATAAGTCTTTCATCAAAAAAACTATTTGAATTTCAAAAATTCTAGAAATTAGTAAACCAAAATATGAACATCCTACTACTCAACACTTAGTAAACAACTTCAAACTCCAAATATTATCTTCAAAATTTCTAGTTGGTTGATTCCTTCTTCGACCTCCAGGATTGCACTTGTCTGACTCCCAGGAGTAGTCATTTTGATAAATCATATGCTCTTGTGTTAGGTTCTCTACAAGCAAGATGATAGTATATGTTGGAGAAGAATGTCTCCAGGTTTTTCATCTGAGCTAGCATAAGGTGCAAATTATTTTTCCCCATTTTGTAGCAACCCTTCATCTAGTGTATAACCACATCATATTCACTAGAAATCAACAATTTTGTCTCCTCCATGTATGCTTCCATTTTCATTAAGATCATTAGAGCCATCAATATAGTTATTAATACTACACCCAAGCTTGCATTGAAATTAAGGAGAAGAAAATCATTTAGAAATAAGGTAACTCCTATAGTACAGAGAGTATGTTTCTCTTGTATTAATTTTAGGTATGTTCTATGCTTAGAGCAATTTATTTCAATTTTCACAGTTAGCTCAACATCTTTTCCAAATTGACAATAACATCAGAATAATTATAAATTGCAGATAAAACATAAACATAAATCATAGAAGACAAGCCAAGACAAGAGGACACAGGATGTGGTACTAGCTGGGGACAAACCTCGTTGTGGGGAAACCCTTGATCAATTCTTCTTATATGTTCTTCAATAGTTTAGCATAGAGAGAGAGAGAGAGAGAACATACACAAAAAAGGTCAACACTTTGACTTATCTAAATAAGAGCATAGATCTTCTCTAAGAAGATGATACATGAGGTAGCTGGACTCAGTTGAAGACATGCTGCTTCAAATGATTCTCCAAGGTGACTCCATCACCATGTTGCACCTATCATTGTGCTGCACATCATCTTCATGCTGAACCTCATTGTGTTGCACCATGCTGCACCCATCATCACCATGTTGCATCTCATCATGCTTCACTAATCATGACTGTACCCATCACTGTACTCCTGGACTATGTTGAGCTCTTCAATGCACTATGCTGCACCCAAATCTGTGCTGCAATACCTCATCATACTGCTACTACATTACCTCATCATACTGCTGCTACAATACCTCATCATCCTAGTGCTGCAATAGATTCTTGTTGATTCTATATGTCCATCATTACCATGCTGTCCCATTGTTGCACCTATGTATAACAACACTGATCTACACCATGTTGCACTATCACTACTACTATGTTCACTATGCAGCATTGTACATCATGCTATGCATTATTGCCCCTATGTGCACTATGTTGCATTGTGCAACATGTACTCATTGTTGCAACCATTGTTGTACCAATGCTACACCATGTACCATTATTGTCCCATGTACCATTGTTGCACCATGTACCATTGTTGCTATGACTGTGTTGTGGCCCATGTTAGCCCTAAAACATACCCACACAGTCCCTTAAATAGTTGCGGCTTCCTCCAAAAGTACCCTTTGCCTCCACGTTGCTGATCTAAGTACTTTAATACCCTCAAACAGTGCTATGCATTCCCTGATTTGGGGTGTTAAGGCTTGCAACCTACCCAACCTTTCCTCTAATGCTCACGACCTACTCAAAACAGAGATACATGTCCATAAATGTGCCCCAACATACCCATGGTCTTACCTGTTCATACTTAGCCCGCATGTAGGTGAAAACTTCCAAACAACTCCCTTATTTGTTATGGCTAAGTAGCCTTTGTTGACTGCAGTTAGGGAGCCTCTTTACTGTGGTTAGGGTCACCCTTGGGACAATGTATTAGATGGAAGTTGTCTTCCTTGATAGCATAGAGGATTAGGGCATCTCTTCTCCACAACATGAGCGTGTCCTAGATCTAGGACATGCATAGAGCTATCATGAGCTAGGGATCTGCTAGGACTTCGTTTAGCCTTCATTCTTAGGCTCCTTTCCTCCTGTTGGAAATAATACTGAGAGGGGGGGGGGGGGGGTGAATCAGTATTATCAAATCAATATAACTTTTTTATTTCCATATTAAAATTCATATATGCTACTTCAGTTAAGG
The DNA here is from genome assembly GCA_031772625.1 of Pinus tabuliformis. NCBI lineage: Eukaryota > Viridiplantae > Streptophyta > Pinopsida > Pinales > Pinaceae > Pinus > Pinus tabuliformis. The sequence continues at coordinate 862,948,899 of CM062812.1, forward strand.
AAAACCGTGTGTATACGCAACTATGTGTAATGCAACAAGCGTATATCCAGTAGACTTATGATTCAGTTAGTTGATCCTTAATGAGTGCATCAGGACATTATTAACCATATGAACAGTTAACAGGAGCAGTAAAATAGAACGGATCATCACACACAAGAAGCACGCATGAACACCATGATGTAAGGTGGAAACCTAATGTGGGTGAAAACCACCTGCTGCAAGTCGTCTCAATCTTCTTTTTAATAAGAAACTTCTTTTTACAATGATTCTGTACTAGTGTAGTCTTATACCAGTACACAGGCTTCTATCTGTAGAAGGCTACAACCTTCTCTCATTCTCCAGCTGCTACTGGAAGGGAGCTACCACCCCCTTTAGCTCTTGTACTAGCTGATGTACTACTACGTAGGTGCCAACCTATAGAAGGCTACAAGCTTCTCTTTCTTCCTCCAGGTACCACGTTTCATAAATTTGCGGACTGGATACTCCTAAAGAACAACACCATAATCTGAAGGCCACATTTCATCCAATTTTCATACTGGACCCATCAATATCACTGAAGCACACAATCAATCAACACTAGCATCATCAATCTCTCAATCACCCAATACTGAATCACTGAAACCTTGTCAACAAAATGCAATCACCAGAACACAGAGCAGAACACAGAACTCTACAACAATGTTCGGAACCAACTGTGTCATAAAAAATCATGCATCAAAGTGCATATGCTACTTGGAAGTACCGAACCGGCGTGTATACGCAACTTCACCAAGGCCAACCAACGTATATGTCATTAATTACTTACTTATAACTTCGCTCCACTTCCTAACTTCAGACATACCCAGATCATTACATATACAAAAATAATATGTATGTTAGCAACCAGATCTAGTTCATCAGATCACTTAAAAATAAGTCATTCTGATCCTGATCCATTCATCCATCATTACTAAAGCTAAACATAATCAACCAATCTGAATATGTAGAATACTAACCAACAAATAGTCATCAGAACTCATCAACAACCAAAAACACCTGTAACTTCAAACATCATAGCTCATATGGTATATGTTACTTAGATTTATCTAACCTGCGTATGTACGCGCTTTTATCATAGTAAACTAGCGTATATATCTGTAAATATTCATGCAGCTATCCCAGATCATAACATTTACAGAACATTACATGTGTTAGTATACAGATCTAGACTAAACATGATCAAATCGTATAGAGATGATTCATTCCAAGCCATTAGATCCCAATCTATCCTTAGATCTTGTTCTACTTCAACCGTTGAGATTCCTCCTTAGCTTAGATCAAGAAATGCATCATGAACCCATAACCTGCATACTGGATCTCATCCTTCATCAGATATTCAAGAATTTCTCAATGCCTTTGCCTAATGATCTTCTTCTCCTTTTATAGTCTTAGGCCTTAGTCAATACCATGGTCAAAACCATTGAGAACCAATACTAGGGACCCAATACCTAGGTTCAACACTTCAGACGCAATACCAAGTACCAAACCATAGGTCTAAATACCACGGACCCAAAAATAAGCTTTCCCACATGTACGCACTTTTCCGTGCATGAAATTGTGTGCATACGCATAAGCGACTTTTGATCATCAATCCCACGTGTATACGTGTCTTTGTATATAGTGAACTTGCATGTATAACCTGCCTGTATACCCTACTTGGTATATAGTGAACCTGCGTATATACGTGACTTGGTACATAGTGAACCTGCATATAACCTGCATATGTACGCGACTTGGTATATAGTGAACCTGCGTATATACTCTTCTTTCTTCATTCTTTGTAGTCTGATCATCAAATCTTTGCTACTGACCTGCTGCACTATGATCTGTCATCTGTGTGAGTTGCCATCAAGGACAACACTTGTATCATAATGCCAACAATCTCCCCCTTTGGACTTGATTGCAAAGCTAACTTGTCGTACTGAGAACTGTTATCTGATTCCTTTCAGATGTCCTACATCCCATGTATTCTGTCACATCTGATATCTCTTCTATAGATTCATCTAGTTATATATAAGTGAGTTGTTCTTCTACGAGTGGTTTGCCATCAAGTACAACACATGCATCATAATACCAACAATCTCCCCCTTTGGACTTGATGGCAACAACACCAAATCACTCTCCCACTTTGACATCAAGGGAAAAGGGCGGACCAAGATATTCCCTTTCCTTGATAAACATTCCGTTGTCCATACTTCCCCTGAGTACCTGCTGAAATCTCTGAATGAGATCCCCCTTTGTATATGCTAAGGTGTACCAATCTGTCCTTGCTCCCTCTAAATACATGCTGAAATCTCTACTCCGTTGTGTTGTCCAAGCTCCCCCTGACTGTAGGCAAGAAAGAACATGACTCTATACATCATAAGTGAGCTTCCTATCACCAATGACTCATGCATACATCCATCTCCCAACCAGGTGGGGATACACCAGATACCAAATGTTTATACATGACTAAAATATTACATCATCCTTCCCATGCATAGTGGGGGTACAAATTACAACATATGACCAAAAGAGATTCATCAAATGACTACAATAGATTGAGACAAACTATTACATCAAGAGTCTTGTTATGACCTTTACATGACATTTATAACAAAGACCAAACATCTAAATAAGACCATGATAGTCACAATGTATGATCTGCTCCATAAGCATCTTTCAATAACATCTAGACCAACAACCGAATCATTCACATTGTTTCATATGTGATAAACACCATAGCCATCTCATCAACATCAAGATCTGCATGATCTTATATATCATCCAAGTATCATCACTTGGAAACATCTGCATCAATCAACCACAAATCTGATCTGAACACCAACTATGTAACCCCAAGAATCATATGAGATTTTGTCATGGACAACTCATAACCATAGCAATATGTATCATTTAGCCATATAAGCATCATCACCAAGGAATACTAACCATAATGCCAACAATGCATTATTAAAAGCATATGCTCCCCCTGAACTTGTGCCATCTTGTTTACTGTCAGATCTGATGATGCATATATCAACAAGAAGTATCAAGGCATCATCAACCACAAGTTAAGATCAAAACATTTCTAAACATCTTACAAGTATCAAGACATTTCCACACATCATCACCAGATTATAACCATTATCAAATAGAGCATATAATGGACTAAATCATATCAGACCCTTTTCCTGAGTCTGTCCCACTGCTTTTCCTCAAACTAACATATACGCGACTGTGTAGTGTCTACTTCGTGTATATACGCGACTTTTCTTCATGAAACTTGTGTATGAGATTTAGAACACTACAGTTTCACACTTTTAGTTCCCTCTAAGTCTGTTATGTCTGTACATTGTGCTGTGCCACATTTTCCTGACTGTACTTCCTTCTTCTTCCATATCTTCAAGTGTGATGATGTTTTCTCCTTTCGGTATGGTACCCGTACTTTGTTCCTACATTCCTTAGCTATATGCCCAAGCTTGTTACATGCATAACATCTCATATATTTCATATTCCTTCTATAGCAATCAACAACTTTGTGACCAAACATATTGCAAGAAAAAAAATGTCCCTTAAAGTACCTGGAACGTGATGAGCTTTCTATGTGATGGTCTTGAACCATTCTACTTCTGCATCTGGTTACAACATGTCCAAAATTATGACATACATAACATTCAACATTATTCTTTTGAGGAATTGACCGATTATCACTTCCATAGTTAGGAACAAAAGATTTTCTTTGAAGAATTTCTTTCCTTTGTTGTTGATGGAATTGACCTCTCATCTTCTTGTTGAGCATTTTAGATTTTGCATTAGAGTCCCTTGTCTTACTTTGTGAACTAGATTCTCCTTCAACAGATTCATGAAAACCAAGACCAGTTTTGATAGCAGGAGACCTTTGACTACTAAGAATATCATCCAAGATCTTAATACTATCTTGAAATCATAAGAGCTTATCCTGTTATTCTAATTTATCTTTTAGAATACTAACCTCAACTTGATGTTGCTCTTCCTTTTCAAGATACTTCTTCTTCATGTTTTCTTCAGCTTTTCTTCCTTCTTCCAACTGATGTCTTAGTTAAAGAACTTCATTTTCTTGTTTTTCAATAGCTTGGAGTAGTTCTTTATTCTGCTTATTTGATTAAGATCTTCTTTTAGCGAGAGGATTATAGTTTCAAGACTTTCATAGTAACTTGATCTATCTCTGAGTTTCTTGATTGTTGTGCTCCTTTCATTGACTTCATTTCTTAATGATGTCACTTCATCCTGCAACTTTTGACATTGATCTTCCTTGTCCTTGAATAACTTCCTTACTTTGTTTCCTTCCTCTAGTTGAGCTTTTAGTTTGGTAGCTTCTTCTTTGAAGGCACATTCCCTTTTTTTCAATAGATCTTGTTGATCTCTAATTTTGTCTGTAAGCCTTTTAAATTCTGCCTCTATTTGATATCTTTCTTGCTCACCCATAATAGCAAATTTAGTTTTTTCGCTATCACTTTCATCATCTTCAAATGGATGTATAAATCTATCACCAGAGGATAACAAATTCATACATGATAGTTCTTTTGCTTGTTCATCTTCATTTTGAAGTGATTCCGAATCTGAAGTGCTTCTTCCACATATTCCCCAATCGATTCTCCCACTGTCATAGATCTTCTCAGATGTCTTCTTCTTCTTAGGCTCTTTGTTCTTAAGCTTCTCTCCCATTGATCTACAGATATTCTTCAAGCGATCAAGCTTCTACCAAAGGACCTGCTTTGATACCAATTTTTTGAAATAATATTGAGGGGGGGGGTGGTGAATCAATATTATCAAATCAATATAACATTTTCATTTCCATATTAAGATTCATATACCCTACTTCAGTTAAGACAAACTGCGTGTATATGCAACTATGTGTAATGCAACAAGCGTATATCCAGTAGACTTATGATTCAGTTAGCTGATCCTTAATGAGTGCATCAGAAAATTATTAACCATATGAACAGTTAATAGGAGTAGTAAAATAGAACATATCATCACACACAAGAAGCACACATGAACACCATGATGTAAGGTGGAAACCCAATGTGGGTGAAAACCACCTGCTACAAGTCATCTCGATCTTCTTTTTAATAAGAAACATCTTTTTACAATGATTCTGTACTGGTGCAGTCTTATACCAGTACACAGGCTTCTACCTGCAGAAGACTACAACCTTCTCTCGTTCTCCAGCTGCTACTAGAACGGAGCTACCACCCCCTTTAGCTCTTGTACTAGCTGATGTACTAGTACGTAGGTGCCGACCTATAGAAGGCTACAACCTTCTCTTTCTTCCTCTAGGTACCACGTTTCATAAATTTTTAGACTAGATACTCCTAAAGCACAACACCATAATCTAAAGGCCACGTTTCATCCAATTTTCATACTGGACCCATCAATATCACTGAAGCACACAATCAATCAACACTAGCATCATCAATCATTGAATCCCCCAATATTGAATCACTGAAATCCTGTCAACAAAATGCAACCACCAGAACACAGAGGAGAACACGGAACTCTATAACAATGTTCAGAACCAACTGTATCATAAAAAATCATGCATCAGAGTGCATACACTACTTGGAACTGCCGAACTGGCGTGTATACGCAACTTCAGCAAGGCTAACCAGCGTATATGTCATTAATTACTTACTTATAACTTCGCTCCACTTCCTGACTTCAAACATAGCCAGATCATTACATATACAAAAATTAATATGTATGTTAGCAACCAGATCTAGTTCATCAGATCACTTAAAGATAAGTCATTCTGATCCTGATCCATTCATCCATCAATACTGAAGCTAAACATAATCAACCAATCTAAATATGCAGAATAATGACACCAGCAAACAGTCATCAGAACTCATCAACAACCAAAAACACCTGTAACTTCAAACATCATAGCTCATATGGTATACGCTACTTAGATGTATCTAACCTGCATATGTACATGATTTTATCATAGTCAACCAGCATATATATCTGTAAATATTCATGCATCTATCCCAGATCACAACATTTACAAAACATTACATGCGTTAGTATAGAGATCTAGACTAAACAAGATCAAACCATATAGAGATGATTCATTCCAAGCCATTAGATCTCGATCTATCCTTAGATCTTGTTCTCCTTCAACCGTTGAGATTCCTCCTTAGCTTAGATCAAGCAATGCATCATGAACCCATAACCTGCATAATAGATCTCATCCTTCATCAGATATTCAAGACTTTCTCAATGCCTCTACCTAATGATCTTCTTCTCCTTTTATAGTCTTAGGCCTTAGTCAATACCATGGTTCAAAACCATTGAGAACCAATACTAGGGACCCAATACCTAGGTTCAACACTTCGGACGCAATACCAAGGACCAAAATCATAGGTCTAAATACCACGGACCAAAAAATAAGCTTTCCCACATGTACACGCTTTTCCATACATGAAAGTGCGTGCATATGCATACACGACTTTTGATCATCAATCCCACATGTATATGTGTCTTTGTATATAGTGAACCTGCATGTATACCCTACTTGGTATATAGCGAACTTGCGTATATACGCGACTTGGTACATAGTGAACCTGCGTATAACCTGAATATGTACGCGACTTGGTATATAGTGAACCTAGGTATATACTCTTCTTTCTTCATTCTTTGTAGTCTGATCATCAACTCTTTGCTACTGACTTGCTACACTATGATCTGTCATCTGTGTGAGTTGCCATCAAGGACAACACTTGTATCATAATGCCAACACCTCCTGTGTCTAGGGCTTCCTCCTCTTAGAATTCTCTTCAACTAAAACCCAAAACAAGTGGAGAGAAATCATGAGTGAAGTATGTGTACAAATTACTATCAAGTCACCTCCTTTTATACTAAAATGTTGAGCACACATGGGGGTTATTTGGTTGCTTGTCGACCTTGACGAATTGTCCCATAACATAAATAAATTCATATCTCCATGAATACTTATCGGAATTGGATGATCTTTAGATCAATACTACACCTCTCGATTAGAAGGATCCAAGAAAAGTATTAGATGCCATTAATGAGATGCCCCACATGGAGTTTGGCCTTAGTTTCCAAATTTAACACTCCCTCTCAATGAGGGAGAACTCCATCCATTGATCCATTTGCCAAACTTTTACTATCCTTGCCATCAGTGCCCTACACTACTCTACTCTGCTTTTGCTCTGCTCTGCTTTGTTGAACCATGAAGGAGAAGAATTGATCGAGAATGTCTCATACCATTCTCTACTAACCCGAAGTCAGTCCCATATGAAGAAAGTGTGTCATACCACTCTTATTGATCCCAGATTAGTTCTAAAAGGGAGTGAGTTATATCACTCTTACTGACTCGAAGTCAGTTTCATTGGTCTCAGATCAATATCACAAGAGAGTGTCTAAAACCACTCATACTGATCCCAGATCATTTCCAAGAGAGAGTGAGCTATATCACTCTTACTGACCCGAAGTCAGTTCCAATTGATCCCAAATCAATGTCAGTCATCCTAGCATAGGGAGTACGATAAATACATGATGCGTCCATTGGTACAACTATGGTCCCTATCCTCATTTCCCTACTCATTAGCCAAATGAGAGGTACTTTCCATGAGTCCCAAACTGCATGGGTAGGATGCCTCAGCAGGAGAACCACTCATCCTGCCCAAAAGTCGCCATGGGATATCACAGGGGAAGGCTACCTATACACAACACACCACTAGGGGAGGGTGAGTCGCCCTATGGTCGCTTGTTGCTCCAACAAGTACCCCAAGCCCCCCAGAGCTCCTAGAGCTCAATGCATGCATCATACAGGATCCTCATAAGAGGGTCTCTTAATGACTCCAAGTCGTTCTGGAAAGCCACAATTTGACATTTCCTCGGGGCTTCAATAAAATGTCTGCGACATGGAAAATTTTAGGGGCGAATGTTCGCCCTTTGGCGAAATTAAGGGGTTTTAAATTTTACTGGGCGAATATTTTGTATCATAGTACATTTTTACAAATCACCTCAAATAGCCCACCTTATTTTAAGGGAGAGGGTAAAAAAGGTAAATTTAGCCCTTGAAATTACGAGTTATAACCTTCCATTCGCCCTAATTTTCAAGAATAGGTTTTATTTAGTGAATCCTATGGGCCAAATACCATATTTATAAAAGAGGTATGGTAAATTAATAAAAATATAAATAAATGTGAGATATGACAAATAAATAAAACATTTTTTATATTTATTCCATAAGTCACCTTATATACATTCAAGGGTGTAAACAAATAAAAATATAAGTAAAGTGGAGGTATGGCAAATAAATAAAATGTCCTTTTATACTTACTCAAAAGGTATGGTAAATAAATAAAAATATAAATAAACTAGACGTATGGTAAATAAATAAAACCTCTTTTTATATTTAGTCCATAACCCTCAATCTATTTATGAAGGATCAAAATAGAGATTTTATTTAAGTGAATCCTGTGGGCCAAATACCATATTTGTAAAAGAGGTATGGTAAATTAATAAAAACATAAATAAACGAGAGGTATGGTAAACAAGTAAAACATTTTTTTTATATTTACTCCATAAGTCACCTTATATTTACGAACGCTCAAAAAATGCGTTATATTTAGGTGAAACCTATGGGAAAAATACTATGGGACAAATACCATGGGCTAGATTATTATTAATACCATGCAAAAAAACATTATTAACCCTAATATTATTATTAATACAAATAAAAACGTCACATGGTATTGACCCATGGTATTCACCAAAATGGCAAATGGTATTGACCCATGGTATTCACCAAAATGGCACATGGTATTGACCCATGGTATTCACCTGGAATGTAGCCTATTTAAATGGGGGAATTAAACCAGCATAGATCCATCTTTACTCGGATCTACTAACCCCGGAGAGGTATCAAATATCAAACTACAATAGAGTGAAAAAATATTTGATCCCTCTCGGGGCTTGGTGGATCAAGAGTAAAATGGATGTTGTAATTTAATGTATGTTAAACATTTTAGCTTGGTTAAAATAAAAAATAAAATAAAAATCAACTATTAATTTTTATTAATTTTTATAAATTACTAATAGTAATTTTTAAGCTCCAGGTTTATGATAACCCATGGTAATACCATGGTATTCATGTGAGCATAGACTATTTAAAGGGGAAATTCTATCATCTTCGATCCATCTTAATTCTGGGTCTACCAAGTTCTCAAAGGGATAAATAGATTTCATCCCCCTAAGAGTGGTAGATGTGGATTTAAGATAGATATAGGTTGTTTTTTATGATAATGAAGATATTAAATAGAATTATGAAATTATATTGTTAAAACATCTTAAGGTGATTCGTTAAAGCATAGACATTGGACAAGTATATTTGTATACTTCTGTTTTAAACTGAAACAAATCCAGGGCTAAAAGGAATGGATTGATTGCACTAGTCATCCTTCTATAACTTTCCAACATAGGCTAGAGTAAACAAATTGCAATTTGGGTAATTTTTCTAACTACAAATAGGAACATACTTGTGTATTGGCAGGGCGGTTACAAGGTCCCTAGAAGTGATGAATTTGAATTTTTCTTGGTTTTATATATAGTATTAGGTTTCTTCTCATGCTTTCTGTGAATGACACGGGTGAATTTTATCCTACACCAACTAGGTTATCGATATGTAATTTCCGTAATTTTGATTTCAAAATATATTTTAAAGAAATGCAATGATTTCATTTGTGTATTCAATAAAGACAATATTCTAATGGAATTCTGCATTTGTCGCTTACCTATACAGATTCCATGGAGAAGTATTAGTGGTGTGACATCAATTTTCCTCAAGCAAAGGCTTTAGTTTTACTCTTTTCTGGAAGCAAATACTTTCTTCCAACATTTTTGAGTTCCATGAAAAATTTAAAAGTCCTAATAATATTCAATTATGGATTCAAGAGAGACATAGTATTCGATTATGGGTTAAAGAGATCCACATTGAATGATCTATCGACTTTATGTTCACTTAGTTTAAGACTATTCACTTGGAGAGGCTGCATGTGCCCCCACTTCAAGAGCATAATAAAGTCATGTAGAACTTATAGAAGCTATCTTTAAGCTTTTAGTGAAGATTGGAAAAATGTCTAGGTTCAATAACACCCAGTCGATCATTAAGCTTCCAATAATGCTAGATTTTAACCTGGAGCACTTTTGTGATTTGGAGGAGATTCCCCCTCATATTTGTGACACATCTTCAGTTGTGAATTGGACTATTACTCACTATCATTTCCTTCGAAAGTTACCTGATGACTTGGGGAACCTAAACTCTTTAAGAATGTTAAGGAAGGAAAGAAAGTAAATTATGTGAAGTTCTCTTATGCTTTTCAAGTTTTTCTTGGATATCTACAATGTTTCAGGTAGGAAAGTACATTTTGTTAATGAAAATGTGTCTTGATAGAAAGGCCCAATTTCAAATTCTAATGCTTTCAAAAAACATTGTATAACTGTAATGTTTCTAAAAGGAAAGCATATTTTTTCAATTTAAGTATCATGATCCCATATTTCAACTTATTTTTCAGTAACCCATTAGGCTTTGTAGCTTTGAATAAATCCATGTCTTTTGATAAGATCCTCTTCCAAATTAGAACACAGTTTCCTTTTGGCAATAACCACATACAATGTCTTGATTTTGTTATTGAGAAAATAGAGGTTGTGAAACAAGCCTGTTCCATACAAGGACTTGATTCATTGATTATGTATCAGTTATGGCTCTTGATGTAACAATGTCTTGATTTTGTTGCTTGAAAATAGAGGTTATGCTTTACTATTTCACAGAATTTCTTACAATCTTTCCATAAGTATTGATTTGTAATCTCAGTCACTGAGGGATGACAGTAATGACAAAGGTAATATTCCATGGTTTGAAGTTCCCCTCTTACTAAATATTTAAATATATCACCATAATTTAACTGTTAGTTAAAGGAATTGTATTTGATTTGTAAACACTTCATTTCTTGATTTATAGATTTTGATTTTTCCCTTTTTTATTTTTTTTTCTCAGATTTGGTATGAGATATCTTCCAAGATTTGGGTTCCCTAGTTTCCCCACCATAGCTACTAGGTTCAGATGCTATCATTAAATATTCTCGGAATGTTACAACTTTTCCAATTAGTGTGCATTGAAACATTATTGTTGCTTTTTCATGGTGTTAATGCAAATAAGCACTGAAACTAGTGCCATTATTTAGATTAAGTGACAAAAGATATGTGGTATTGTAATGACGGAGTGATTATTTTCTAGCTACTAAGGCCATATGCATGTTTATCTCTTATGTTGTCCTCAGATATTCAAATTCAGAATAAGAATTGAGGTCTCGTTTCCACTATAGATTGCAGTCAGTTTCTTGAACCTATATAGTAGATTATCTTTTACTAATCAACTATGGATGCGATCCATTGCAGGAAAGGAAATTCAAAGTGACTTTGATTTCACATTGATTTGTCAAAGCATCCACATAGGAAAGGAGATTCAAAGTGACACTTATTTCACACTTATTTGTAAAAATGGAGGCAAGAGAAAAGGAAACTTTGTATTCAAAAATGCTCTTAATTTCATATGTACATGTACAGACATATTAGTAGAAAATATTGAAGGGTTGCCTAAGTAATATTTTCCATTCCACTACATTCTTTACAACTTGTAAATAAATAACTTGGAGCAATTCATTACACTACTTATTATTCTTTATTAGTGAGTGGTTAAGATTTTGATATTGAACTGGCTAAGATTTTTCTTCCTTTTGTGAAATTGTGTGTTCTATAATGCTTCTTTTCCATTCACTATGTATAGAATATAAAGTGTGTCTAATGGAGTAGGAATATTGGAAATTCTTGTGATCCTTGAACTATGTTACAAGGCAGAAACCCAACGGGGCAGGGTATGTGCATCCCCACAAAGGGGTCACAAATACCAAAGTTGGTATTGGCTAGTGCCTTGAGCTAGAAAATTTCCTTTACCCTTGTATTAACAGTGAATTTGGAGACGATTCTAATATTAACTTTATAAGATTTATATCAGTCAAGATTGATGAATAAAATTCATGAGACATGAGCTAAGATTTCCTTGCAAGGTGGTTGTTGATTATTGGAAGCTATGATGGCCATTCTGTTAGGCCAAGTGGTCGCACTCCCTTGATCGTGAGCACGATTGCGATCAAGATGGAATACTTTATAGTCTAGATTGATTGTCTAGAAGTGATAGTTAGTGGGCCCATTCACAAAAGCTTATATTTCACTAATCCTTTTGATAGAGTTGTCAGATTCAATTTCCAAAGGTTTTAATTACACAATAGAGTTGAGTTCCGAGAGAGTTTTGATTCACAGTGTTAAGTATAGCAACTATGACACTTGAATGAAGACAAGCATAATAGAGGTATCAAACTCTATTATAAGCTTACCTGCATATTATCAGGGACTTGGTTGGATTTTTTATAATTTTATAAACATGTTCCATGTCGCGGAAATGTGAAAAAAAAACAGTGATATTGCCACCATGCGGCTCTTGTCATATATGGTTTTATACTTTTTCAAAAAATTCTCTAAGAGTTCACAATGCTAAGATTCACTAGGACTTTACAATGTTTTATTATTTAGTGAAAGACTCGCCAAGATCTTACAAGATTTTATAATTGAGTAAAATATTCGCCATGCCTGGTGAGATACTCGCCAAAAAATTATATATACATATTATATTATTGATAAAATTGCCTTCATTTTTCCTATATACCATGGAGATTCGCCCATTTATTATACATATAAATTTGGGGGGGTTCTTAAAATTTTCCCTGGTCTACGACTTGCACATCAGTCCCAATGCAATGGAGGCTTCTTGCTCATCGACGTAACATATCCCAGATAAAGTGGTACCTAATGTATATATTCTTGGCACGAACATAACACACGGGATTCCTCAATAGTCGAATCCGACTCTGGTTGTCACAGAAGATCATGGTGGTATCCATCATGTGTCAAACAACTCACTAAAGAACTTCCTCAACCATGCAGCTTCACATGAGGTCATACTCGTAGCTATGTATTCAGTCTCAGCAATGCTCAAAGAAACTGTCTTTTGCTACCCATTCATATAGCATACTGAAGCAGAACCCAAAGAGAACCAGCACTCAAAAGTGCTCTTGCAATCCTCCACACTGCCTACCCAGCCAACATTCGAATAATCATTCAGCTTTATATTTCTGATAGTGTATCTCAATCCATGAGAGAATGTGCCCCGAAGATATCTCAGAAGATTCTTGGCACTAATCCAATGAGGCTTCACCATATATGAGCTCAACATGCTAATTGCAAAACATATATCTGGATGGGAGTTCACCAAGAACATCAATGCTAGAATGATTTTATGAAACTTAGAGGCATTTCCCAAATTAGGTCCGTCATCCCTACCACACAACTTATGAAATTTAAGATCCATCGAGGTAGTCACATGCTTGCAGCTCACCATTCCAAATATGTAATCCAACTCCCTCTTACTTTTGCAAATGAGAGGGTCTGCACCTGTCAGAAAGAGTTCATCCTCATAATGTGCCAGTATGAGAGGTCTATCATCCACAACCTTCAAGCAATGGTTTGGATTGGCTTCGCTCCTAGTGAATCTGAACTTCATTAGACAACTATTAATCCTCTCATATGAGGCCTGAGATTTTATCTCTAAATCATAGAAAGCTTTCTTCAACCTGCATACATGAGATTCGTGATCATGAATCTCAAACCCCTTGGTTTGTTCCAAACTTGTGGATCTACTACATGAGGGGAATGGTCCCCTTGTAAGATTTTCCTTCGGTACATCCCAGACATGTACCTTCCTGCTCTTCTTGAACTTAGGTATCCTTGTCACCATCTCACTTACATCAGGTAGGGTTGCATAACAAGCAGACCTCCAGTGCTATAGATGAGATGTTTCAACTAACATGGTCCCCAATGGACTTCCTGCAACTTGATACAAATTGCCAACCCTGAACCCATGAGTAAAAGCATCTTTGGAAATTTCATTTTCAAACATGTACCTTTCCATCAATGAATGCCACCCTGAAACCTTTGACTTCCATTGCCAAAATGGACACCAGGTTCTTCTTGCGATTAGGTACATAAAGAGCTTCCTTTAAATGAATAGAGGTACCCTCATTCAATTGAGAGGTAACATTCCCTACACCCTTTCCAGGATAGGTGGCATTGACTCAAAGAATAATCCCACGATTGTTTCCATCTCTACCAAACTAGAGAGAGCACCTTTCTATCCAATGAGGTGCCTTGAAGCACTACAATCAATAAGCTAGATTCCCAAGGAGTCTAGAGGAGAGGGCCAATATAAGATAATGCTTCTTTATCTTATCAGAAACAACATTTGATTCTTCATACCTGGGGTTCCTTGCTTTCTTTGAAGAGTTGGTTATTTCCTTGATGACATGAATTACCTTTCATTCCTCCGATTATTGAAGATTTCCTTGGAATGATTGTTATCATCATCAAGTGATGTGTCCCTACCATTCAAACACTCCTTCTCATAATGGCCGAACTTATTACAAACAAGGCATCTGCCTTTCTTTCCACCCTTAGATCAAGACTTCCATTAAAGTGATCTTTAGGTAGGCCATCATATGCCTCTGTTGTGCCACTTAGATAATATTCTCTACTTCAACTTCACCCTTGGTGAATTTGAAGAGGGATGAGGAATCCATTGATCCTTTTTTCCTTTCCAACTGTCTTTGGTGATTGTTCTTTTACTCTTTCTTGGGATTTGTCTTCATGTCAGCTCTGATACAATGTTAATTTTAGTTATGTTCTATGCTTAGAGCAATTTATTTCAATTTTCACAGTTAGCTCAATATCTTTTCGAGATTATAAATCACATCATCATAATAGTAAATTCCAGATAGAACATAAACATATATCGCAAAAGACAAGCCGAGACAGGAGGACACAAGATGTGGTGCTAGGAAGGGACAAACTCCAATGCGGGGAAACCGTTGATCAATTCTTCTTATATGTTATTCAATAGTTCAATAGAGAGAGAGAGTACATATACAACATAAGTCAACACTTCGATTTATCTAAATAAGAGCATAGATCATCTCTAAGAATATGATACATGATGTGGTTGAACTTAGTTGAAGACATGCTTCTTCAACTGATTCTCCAAGGTGACTCCATCACCATGCTGCACTTATCATTGTGATGCACCTCATCATCATGTTGAACCTATCATTGCGCTGCACCTCATCATCATGTTGCACCTATTATTGTGTTGCATCTCGTCATCATGTTGCACCTATCATTATGTTGCACCTCATCATCATGCTGCATCTCACTATGCTGCACCACGCTGCACCCATCATCACTATGCTACATCTCATCATTCTTCACTAATCATGACTGTACCCATCACTGTACTACTGAACTATGCTAAGCTCTTCATTGCACTATACTGCACCCAAAATGCATGCTGCAATACCTCATCATCCTGCTACTACAATACCTCATCATCCTGGTGCTACAATACATTTTTATTTCTGCTATATGTCCATCATTACCATGCTGCACCAATGTCTAGCAACACTGATCTACACCATGTTGCACTATCACTACTACTATGTGCACTATGCAGCGTTGTACATCATGCTATGCATTACTGCTCCTATGTGCACTATGTTGCACTGTACAAGATGTACCCATTGCCGCTCCCATTGTTGTATCAATGCTACACCATGTACCATCACTGTCCCATGTACCATTTTTTCACCATATACCATTATTGTTATGACTTTGTTCTAGTTAGGGCATCACTATGGCCCATGTTAGCCCTAAAACATACCCACACAGTCCCTTAAACAACTGCAGCTTCCTCCACAAGTATCCTCTGCCTCCATGTTGCTGATATGAGTACTTTACTATCCTCAAACAGTCCTATGCATGCCCTGATTTAGGGTGTTAGGTCTTGCGGCCTACCCAACTCCTCCTCCAATGCTCACGACATGCTCAAAACAGAGATACATGTCCATAAAATGTGCCCCAACAGACATGCGGCCTTACCTCTTCATACTCAATCTTCATGTAGGTGAAAACCTCTAAAAAATTCCCTTCTTTGTTGCATCGAAGTAGCCTTTGTTCACTATGGTTAGGGCATCCTTTAGACAACGAGTTAGGGAGCTTCTTTACTGTGGTTAGGGTCACCCTTGGGACAATGTATTAGATGGGGGCTGTCTTCCTTGATAGTGTAGAGGATTAGGGAATATCTTCTTCACAACATGACTACGTCCTAGATCTAGGTCATGTGTAGAGATGTCATGAGCCAGGGCTCTACTAGGACTACATTTAGACTTCATGCTTAGGCTCCTTTCATCCTGCGTCTAGGGCTTCCTCCTCTTAGAATTCTTTTCCACTAAAACCCAAAAAAAGTGGAGAAAAATCAACAGTGAAGTGTGTGTAAAAATGACTATTAAGTCACCTCCTTTTATACTAAAACGTTGAGCACACATGGGGGTTATTTGGTTGCTAGGCAACCTTGATGAATTGTCCCATAACATAAATAAATTCATATCTCCATGAATACTTATCATAATCGGATGATCTTTAGATCAATCCTACACCTCTTGATGAGAGGAATCCAAGAAAAGTATCAGGTACCATAAATAAGATAACCCACATGGAGTTCATCCCCAGTTGCCAAATTTAACGTCTTAGCTAGCACCATACAAGTCACCCCAATTAATCAATTCATGGTTTATTCTGCATCCTGGGTTTTTGTGTCTTTTGATGTATTTTTATGATTCCAAACACTAACTTGATATTAGATGCACATTGAAAAATGGAAGAATGTATCTCTCTTGAAATATAGCAGCATTTCAAGCTGATGATATGCTCCAAGAAACCACAATAGTAAGAGCTCTAAAGCCTTCAAGTTCTTTATTCCGTGTCCAATTCTTCAAAGCCTCCTCCATAGTCTACACTTGTCACCCTTCCCTACAATTTGTTAGTTACTTCATCTCTTCTGATACCTTACCTACATATGTGGAATTGTTAATAAATGATCAACTGGTTCTTTTTCCTTCTTACATAGCGTACACCACCCTAAACCATTCTTGTTGCATTTTTGAAGTATTTTCAAAGTTAATGCTTTGTTCCAAAGAACTAATGACATTCAAACCTTTGAATTTAGAGGAACATAAGACTTCCATGGAATCTTTCACCTCCAAGCCTCATCTTCCTAGGTTGTATCTACAAAA
The DNA here is from genome assembly GCA_031772625.1 of Pinus tabuliformis. Classification (NCBI taxonomy): domain Eukaryota; kingdom Viridiplantae; phylum Streptophyta; class Pinopsida; order Pinales; family Pinaceae; genus Pinus; species Pinus tabuliformis. The sequence continues at coordinate 862,966,223 of CM062812.1, forward strand.
AAAAAATTGTACCCTAATAAAGGAGTATATCCTCCCAGGGCAGGGTTCCTTGAGTACAACATAAAATCCTCCGTGCTTATTTTGATATGATATTCATATATGGATCCACAAATACCTATCAGTGGTGTATTTTACCTCTTTTTCAAACCAAACTCCTTTCCTTTATTCCATCTGTGCTGCCAAAATGAGGCAGATATTGTATCGGTGCCCTAACCCAAGGTATGAATTCCTTGACATTGCAAAGTAGCAATCGAATAAAATGGTAATATGTAGGCTTCTCCACATTGAACCTATGGATTAGCCCCTATTCCAATTTGATCCCCTTTTCCAACTCCCCATATTAACCATACACCTACCAAAGTGAAAGTCAATGCCAATGATTTCCAGACTATAGACCCATTTTGGATAGTTTTGTTTTCCTTCCTATCTCATTATTCCATGTTAAGGTGTTCAATGTTATTTTGGTATATCACCTGCCTCCAGAGTCCCTATTTGGAAATAATCTACCATGGACTTTTGGTAGCTAGAAATTTTCCAAAGAAGTGAATGTATTTGAAATCCCAACCTCTAGTTTCTTTTGGTTTAGACAAGGACTAGCATCTGACAAGTGGAATGCCCTCTTTCTTCCTCTTACATGTCCATAAAAACTTTAAAGAATTTCCTTCTAATTATTTCAATACCCCTTAGGGATGTAGGCCATAATATGCCAATAGATTGGAATTGCTTCCAACACTGCCTTGGCCAATGTCAATCTACCTCCCAAGAAAGCCATTGATTACACCGCTAGTTTTTTTTCCCTATATTCTTTATCAACTAATTCCAGTGATTCTTGAAATGTGGATACTTAAAGCCTTTTTGAAAAGTTGAGCTCTAAAACAAGAAGACATACAATATCATTGTAAGTTATTCCTCCTCTACCCAATTAAAACCAAGTGAAGGTTTCTACATATTGATTTCCATCCCAGAAACTATACAATATAGGTCAAGGGTTTCCTTTAACTTATTTAAATATTTTCAACATCAAATTGTTCAATGGTTTGATGAAATTTCACTGATAAAGACATGATTCTGCCAATCCGTGTTGCATCTTTCCATTAACAATGTTTACTTGTGTAATACAGTGTTGTCTCTTCTTTTATGTTATTTTGAATTTGCTTTTAGTGTTGCAATTGGAATATATGATATTAATTTATGCCTTGCAATTATAGTTGCTGAGATACTATTCTTTTTCTCTACTGTACTATTATTTGTGGTCCTATAGGTGATTTCTTCTTGTTTTTCCTTACTAGTTGAAGGGATTGGTAATTTTAGATTTTTCCATATTTTAATAGATTTAGCTTTTTCACTCAAGCCATATTTGAGATGATTTTTTTAGTTTTAGGTTATGATCTATTTATTTAATTTTTGACAACTCTTAGATAGGTGCTAAAACCTATGTTTCTTTTTGGTCTCTTATAGGAATGATTATTTCTATAACCTGGCCAAACTAGAACCTCATGGATCATGTGTTAATATTTCCTATATGTTTAAGATATCTGGAATATGTGTTTGATAGTTTTAGTGAAATTACACACTGCCTACTGCCAAATTTTAGTTTTCACAATGTTCAATTTTATCAGTTTTTCATTACCCAATTACGAAAGCCTACATTCATACTTAGTTCTTGATAAAGTACAAAATCCACATTTTTTTGAATTTAGAAGTTATATTTCTTCATCATTTCTAGTTTGAATAAATAAATTCTGTTGTGTTCAAGTCCTGAAATCTTGTGTTTGGTTCAGGGCTTGGATCCAAGAACTACTACAACCATGTTTTCTGATGCTAGATGCATTGGAGAGTAGCAAATAAATGTAGAAGACTGCTTTTTTCTTAATATTTGTGTAGATCGATCAACCTTAAAGGCTAGAAGTGATGGCCCTACTGATGAGCCCCAAAAATATCAATTATTTGGGCTCATTCAACCTCCTAATTTGGCTTAGTCCACCATTCTCATTTGTTTATTGCATGTTTTTGATTATTTTTATGTTAATAGAGTGAATTTGGTTAGTCATTATGCCAACAAGTCTAATGGGTCCTTTGTGTAGCCTTGTCGGTCAACTTGGAGACAAATTTGAAGGTCTTAATGAGCACTTGGCAGCCAAATTCGTGGGAGAACAAGCTAGAGGATTTGTAGGAAGGTGTCCCCCTCATTTATGGGCCCTTACCTCGAATTCTCCACCATCAGCTCGGAGTTCAAAGGCCACCAAATCAATGAGCTCAACGGCAGCCAAGCAAGTCAAGTTGGACTGTTGTTAACTACAAGTCTTGGGCAGCCAAGTCCCTAACTTTTAGGAGGACTGTTGGGTCCTCAAATTGTATAAATAAGAAGGCTTGGGGCCTCATTTTGGTTAGCTAGTTGGTAGTCATTTTTGTAGCTAGTTAGTCATTTTGTTTTAGCCATTAGTTAGCTAGCTTGTAGTTCGATTTTTAGGCCATGGATTAGCTTTGCTTTCAGCTCATTCTCAAGCTCTCCTTATGGACAGTTTTGATGTAACTTTTCATTTCTTGATTAATAAAGATGGATCCAGCTTTGCACCAGCTCTAAATCTTTCATGGGAGGCTGTAGCTCTTGGGGTTGGGCCCATCTCAAGCGCCCAGTACCTCCCTTGTTTATCTTTTTGTGTTTGCTGCGTTCTTGAAATAAAAATCTGCTCTTTAGATCTTGCTTTGTTATGGTAGTTGGTTTTGATGGGTAACGTAGCTTTTTATGCTTAGAATCGATTGGTAGGAGTTTTTTATGCTTTTAGATCTTTTGGAATGCTCTTTCTCACGTGAAGTACATGGTTCTCTTTCCAAACAAAGCTGTTGTTCATTTATTTCGTTGACAATTAGATTAAGTTAGCTAGGACTTGGTTTGTTTGCAAGAATTCATTGATTCGTTTGAATGAGCATTGTTGAGGGCATCTCTATCATCTTCATCACCTCCTCATTCATCTGAGCCTCGTTCAGATCAGCTCCTCCATCACCAAGTCTGTTCCCTCATCTCCTATCTTCTCTTTTGCCAAGTAACCTTACCTTCTTCTCCATTGTTGTCTCAACTACCTTAAAGCCAAATCAGCCTTCCACATATCATCTCATCACTCCATCCATAATTCCTAGGTCACTTCAGACCCCCATCCTACCTCCATAACCATCCATGCATCTTCCATCAACCATCCATCCTCAAAAATGCAATTCGTAAACATCCTGTAGAAGAATTACAGAACATCCTGTAGAAGACTTACAGGACTTTCCTGTAGAAACCCCTGCAGACATCCTGTAGGAGGCCACTCACTCGGTTGCTGAGCCTCTGAACGTGAGGAACCTCTGTGGATGGATGCTAAGGATCCCTAGGGACCTCTCCTAACCTCCCCAACCTTTCCCATGCTTTCCTTCCTTCTCCATCCCATCTGCACAACCAAACCCTAATAAGCACAAAATCACAATCACTCCATCCACTTAAAGAAAAAATACAAAAACATGTCTTTTAAGATGCAAGTAGATTAGATTCATGCATTTTCACTTATTAGAAGTAATGACAACATTGGTAGAAGTTTTATTCACATTCTTTGCATTGTAGAGGTTAGACTAGTCAAATTAGGGTTTCCTAGGTTTACATGCTTTGATTTGCTTTCAGTTCATTTTCGCCAAGTAGATTAGTTTTCTCTGAGCTAGCTTTCATCCATCATTTAGCAAGCTTCTTCTGAGAGCCTATAGAAGTTGGCTTGAGCCCTAGCGTACTTGTGCCAGCTGACCAAGTGACAGCTGCGACAAGAGCTAGTACTTGTGCATATAGCACCGCTACTTCCAAGTTTGTACGAACTACCGGGTTGATAAAATTAAGAGACAGGAAGCCCCAGGAGTTGTAGCATTATTGCTACAATACTGGAGCTCACCATCTTTTTGGTGCCGTTGCCGGGGAAGCGGCAGAGTATTGGTGATTGTTGCTATTCTTCTATTTTCTACTACAACCTTCTGCTAAGTAGTTTATTTCATTTCCATTATGCAATTTCATTTATGCAAAAGTAGATTAGCATTTCTTGCTTTCATAGATTAGCATTCCTTGCTTTCATAGATCAGCATTTCCTGCTTTCATAGATTAGCATTTCCTGCTTTCCTAGAATAGCCTTTCAATCCTGCATTTCAATTCTGCAAGCGTAGATTAGCATTTCAATTCCGCAAGCGTAGACTAGCATTTCATTCTTGCAATTTCATTTGAGCAAAATAGATTAGTCCTTTCCTGCTTTCATTTCAATTTCGCAAGATAGTTAGTTGCAGTTCAATCTATTTCATGCCTTGTAGGAGTAGAGATAAGTTAGAAAAATGATTGCACAACACCCCCACTGCTTCACACAGCCAACGTTCTTCTTCGATGGCTGTGATGAAAGAGCCCCTGGGTGGACATCAAGACATATCTGAAGAACCTATAGGGGAGAAGAAGAAGAAAACATTCCTCTGAAGCAAATGGCTACAAGTAGAGATGTTGGGAGCAACATCTTGTCCAAAGATGAATTTGAAAATCAAATCGAAGATTTCAAGAGTGATATGAGGCAGTTTCTTGCCATGCAACTGGATACCTTGCGGATCCAGAAGAAGCAAGAGGAAGCCAAGAGGGCTTTGGTCATTTTTTGTCCTAGGTGCCTTAAAAAGCATCCTAGGAACGAATGTCCAATGCACTCCCTAGAAGTGTGTTTCATCTGTGAGGAATACCATCCTACAGATCAGTGCCCTTCCTTGCCCAGAATCAAAGCTACATATCAAAGAGCCAAGAGAGCCACTGAATCACTCTGTTATATGAACCAAAGGAGGCCACATGGACCCATACCCTACCAGCAGGAACTACAAGGGACACCCGAGACCTATTATGACCCTTACCAAGCCACCTTCATGCCTTCTTGGGGTCCCCCTGCTCATCCTTCCTGGTCTACACCTCCTCCTTGGTCATATTCTCCTTGTTCCTTCACAGATCCATATTATGCCCAACCAGTTGCTCATTCATTTCAATCTTATGCTCAGCCACAGCCTCAGTGGAATGCACCTTATCAGGAGTGGAGGCCCCAGTACAACTCTCATCCTGCTCATTTTCCTCCACCACCTGCTCATCCACAACCATCGCCTCCTCCTCCACCAAGGCAACCCCAAATGCCTACCCAACCACAATGCCATCCATCTCCATCTCAAACTCACACCTCCACTCATCTACCCGTACCTCCATTTCCAAAACCATGCAATGGAGAAGCTCAACCTAATTGCAAATCTGAGGCACAACATGTGCAAATGATTCCTCGTGAGCTCAATGATGTTCACCAAAGCTCAGGGAAAGTAATGCAAAAAAGAGATCATCTTGAAAGCATTGAAGGACCAAAGGCAAAAGAAGATCCAAAAGAAAAGATCAAAGAACCATGGGCTGCACTTGATGAAGAGAAGAGATCAGAATCAGAGATGGAGAAAGTTCCCTCATGGTTACCATCAAATATTCCATGTATTCAAGAGAAAGATCAGCAAAAGGAGGAAGATGAGAAAGTCATGATAGAAAGTGACATGAAGAATGATCCAGATCAGCAAAGGGACCAAGGATATCAAAGCTATATTGAGACATGGTTCCAGACAGTCACTAAGTTGCAGCAGTACTCTCTTCCTCAACTATGTTTGATCCCTTCAAAGTCAGATCATTTGGTCTCTGAGATCTGGATACCTGTCAGAGCATGCATTTCGAGCCTCCACATCATTTTTTCTCTAATCTCGATGTGCACATGGCTCCATTGGAAGTATTCTTATACTTGAAAGGAATTTTGTTTTTCAAGTAGGGTAGGGTAAAAAAAAAAAAAAAAAAAAAAAAAAAAAAAAAAAATATGAAAAAAAGGAAAATAGAAATCTAAGGTGAAAACCTCCTCGGAGGCGCCTTAGGTTGGCTCATTGACTGAAAACCTCCATGAGGCAGTCAATGGGTTGAAAAAAAAAAAAGAGAAAAGAGAAAAAGATCTTTGGGTGAAAACCTCCCTTGGAGGCGCCCAAGGCAGGCAATTAGGGTGAAAACCTCCATGAGGCGCCCTAGTTGTTTTTCAAAAAAAAAGAGAAAAAGAAAAAGAAAAATAAAGCTAATCTCCATTGAATAATTTCATGTTGCAGCAATGACATTGCAGGTTAAAGGAGGACGTTTCATGATAGGAGGAGCACTCAAATCAAAGACAAAGGAGTTTTTGTGCCTTCTACAAGAAGTTTCGTATCTTCTACAGGAAGCTTACAAAAAAAGCCAAATTGATCCCCAAAGAGGACCTGAAGGCTTGGAATATGTCCATGAGGCCTACACTCATCTATGTTTCCACTCCTCACCCCTTTTCCATCATTCTTTTCATGTCATTATGCTTCTTTCCTCAAAACTGTGTTTTCTACAGGATGCTCTATATTTCTACAGGAAACATCCTGTAGAATTTTTGGACGAGCCAAATTCAATCTCAAAAATGAATCTAATGGTGGGAATCCGTTGATTAGGCGTACAAGCACTTGTGTGTCCATCCCTTGCCTTTCTCCATCATTCGTCCACCTCCTTGTGCTTCTCATTGTGCTTCTACAGGAACTTCCTGTAGAAATTGAGGGAAACTATCCATGGATTTCAAAAAGTGGTTTGGCGAGCATGGTAGCTTCCTCAAAGGTTCAGAAGTCCTCCTGCAATCTTCCAACTCCTCCTCCATCATCTCCATACCTACATCACAGCCAAAATTCATTTTGTCATACCATGCAAGCACATGCAAAAAGCCTTGAAGCAAAAATACCTAGAGCCAAATTTGTTTTTGCCATAACTTGAAAACCATGAATCCATTTGACAAACCGTTTTATGGGGAATTGTACAAGGTTGATGACAACATGCCTGAGTAGTTTCATGCAATTCCAGTGCACGGTTTCCAAGAAATCAGCCTCCATCACCATCAGCCATTTTTTCATTTTCTCCATAACCGTGCATCCGTTTCAAAACCTGTTTCATGGGGATATGCATGTGAGTGATAGTAGCCTACCCAAGCAGTTTCAACCAATTCCGATGCACGGTTTCCGAGAAATCGACCTCTGAATTCTTCAGCCATTTTCCATTTTTCTCGAAATCCGTGCATCCATTGATCACGAATTTGCTATGGGAGATGCATAATGATGGTGGTAACATGCTCAGCAAGTTTCAGATCGATCCGCTTTGGCGTTCGGGAGAAATGTCGAAAACAAGTTCTGGTTCGAGGAAGATGCAGCAACAACAGCTTGAATGTGCAGATTTGAACGTGGAAACAATTGTCTGGAGCTTGGATCCGGCCAGAGGACACATGCACATGAAAAACACAATCAAAGATTAGCAGCCAAGCCATCATGCAATCATGAAATCAATGCATGCAGCAAGGACAGGCCACAGCAGCTCACGGCAACCATTCAACTTCGAGGTATGTGACTAATCTCATTCTTCTATTGCATAGATTTAATTGGAAACTGCATAAACGAATGGGATGAGGGATTAAGCCATGAATGTAGCAAGGCTCAACTGATTGTCTGCTTCAGAACTCCGCCGGCAGCCACGCAGTGTACGTGGACAATGGACTCACATAAAAATTGAAAAAATGTAAAAGAAAAAAAAACAGTGATCAGAAGTTTAACTCTAGTGCAGTTGATTAACAAATAGAAGACATGCAGTTCATAAAATCACTTCAGTTCGAAAAGGCCAGCGTGCATGTGTTTTGCCACCTCACCACAAATCACGCAGTCTACAGGAACACGGTCATTTACGGGAAAGCGACAAGTTTCAATTGGTTCGACTGCTACATGCAGTTGTACAAAGGATAATGCTGTTAGTTAATGCAGTGAATTAATTTCAATAAGAAAAACTCCGAGCTCCAATCCATCTCCCCACCGAGCTTAGAAACAACCAGCTGTTCTACAGGAACAGCAGTTATAACTGTTCTACAGGAACAGTAGTTATGACTGTCCTACAGGATCAACAGTTAAACTTTAGTTGGACAACCGAGCTCCTAAAATCAAGGACACCTGTTGGATGATCATTTTTGCATAAATACTAAGGCCGTAGCATTGTAGAGAAGCTTTTTGAACCTTGGAATTACTCTTGTAATTTGGAAGTACGAGTATATGTAAAGAATTTTGCAAAGGAATAGAATTGCTAGTAGAAGCCTCGTGCATATCACTGTCCAAATATTTAAAGAAATCAAAGGTGTAAATCATGAAGAAATGGTTATACCTCGACTTGTGTGCAGGTAGATTCAATGGGTGAATTGCAGAGGCATTGTTGAGGTAATCACTTTTGTTAGCATATCCAGATTTATAGTGGATTCCTTGCGCTGTTCTAATATGTTAGAAAGTGCAGTTCTAATAAATTTTCGCTATGGCATTATTTAGTCAGAGCTTTATATTGGAATCCGAATTTGTTCTGAGTTGAATGTAAAATGTGGGCGCACTTGTTTGATTGGTCTTTGAATCTGATATTGGAGGCGCATATACAAGATTTGTGTTTGAGTTGAAGGCACATGTTATAAGCTTTTGCAAGTGATAGTTTTGAATTTGCCAATTATGGAGGTTCTGACTTGGGTAGATAATGATGATACATTTGGATAAGAACTGTGATGAAGTTCCTGGGTATGGCAAGCTCCAGGCTTGCGTCAGTTGGATTCGTTAGCTTCCAGGTAGCAACACAGTTCAAAAAGAAGGCACCCTCAGCCGCGCAAACCAAAACAATGAAGACTGTTTCTACAGGAAGACAGAGTCTGTTTCTACAGGAAGACAAAGCAGTTTCTACAGGAAAGTTTGAAAAGAGGGAAGCCAAAGGAGAAATCGGCCGAGATGCTAGCCAAGGAAGTCACCAGGGCCATCAAAGACAAGGGGAGAGATTTGGTTGCTCAGAGGATGAGCAACACTTTCAGTAGGGGGGTGATGATGAGCCCCAAAAATGTACAATTATTTGGGCTCATTCAACCTCCTAATTTGGCTTAGTCCACCATTCTCATTTGTTTATTGCATGTTTTTGATTATTTTTATGTTAATAGAGTGAATTTGGTTAGTCATTATGCCAACAAGTCTAATGGGTGCTTTGTGTAGCCTTGTTGGTCAACTTGGAGACAAATTTGAAGGTCTTAATGAGCACTTGGCAGCCAAATTCGTGGGAGAACAAGCTAGAGGATTTGTAGGAAGGTGTCTCCCTCATTTATGGGCCCTTACCTCGAATTCTCCACCATCAGCTCGGAGTTCAAAGGCCACCAAATCAATGAGCTCAACGGCAGCCAAGCAAGTCAAGTTGGACTACTGTTAACTACAAGTCTCGGGCAGCCAAGTTCCTAACTTTTAGGAGGACTGTTGGGTCCTCAAATTGTATAAATAAGAAGGCTTGGGGCCTCATTTTGGTTAGCTAGTTGGTAGTCATTTTTGTAGCTAGTTAGTCATTTTGTTTTAGCCATTAGTTAGCTAGCTTGTAGTTCGATTTTTAGGCCATGGATTAGCTTTGCTTTCAGCTCATTCTCAAGCTCTCCTTATGGACAGTTTTGATGTAACTTTTCATTTCTTGATTAATAAAGATGGATCCAGCTTTGCACCAGCTCTAAATCTTTCATGGGAGGCTGTAGCTCTTGGGGTTGGGCCCATCTCAAGCGCCCAATACCTCCCTTGTTTATCTTTTTGTGTTTGCTGCGTTCTTGAAATAAAAATCTTCTCTTTAGATCTTGCTTTGTTATGGTGGTTGGTTTTGATGGGTAACGTAGCTTTTTATGCTTAGAATCGATTGGTAGGAGTTTGTTATGCTTTTAGATCTTTTGGAATGCTCTTTCTCACGTGAAGTACATGGTTCTCTTTCCAAACAAAGCTGCTGTTCATTTATTTCATTGACAATTAGATTAAGTTAGCTAGGACTTGGTTTGTTTGCAAGAATTCATTGATTCGTTTGAATGAGCATTGTTGAGGGCATCTCTATCATCTTCATCACCTCCTCGTTCATCTGAGCCTCGTTCAGGTCAGCTCCTCCATCACCAAGTCTGTTCCCTCATCTCCTATCTTCTCTTTTGCCAAGTAACCTTACCTTCTTCTCCATTGTTGTCTCAACTACCTTAAAGCCAAATCAGCCTTCCACATATCATCTCATCACTCCATCCATCAGTTCCTAGGTCACTTCAGACCCCCATCCTACCTCCATAACCATCTGTGCATCTTCCATCAACCATCCATCCTCAAAAATGCAATTCGTAAACATCCTGTAGAAGAATTACAGAACATCATGTAGAAGACTTACAGGACTTTCCTGTAGAAACCCCTGCAGACATCCTGTAGGAGGCCACTCACTCGGTTGTTGAGCCTCTGAACGTGAGGAACCTCTGTGGATGGATGCTAAGGATCCCTAGGGACCTCTCCTAACCTCCCCAACCTTTCCCATGCTTTCCTTCCTTCTCCATCCCATCTGCACAACCAAACCCTAATAAGCACAAAATCACAATCACTCCATCCACTTAAAGAAAAAATACAAAAACATGTCTTTTAAGATGCAAGTATATTAGATTCATGCATTTTCACTTATTAGAAGTAATGACAGCATTGGTAGAAGTTTTATTCACATTCTTTGCATTGTAGAGGTTAGACTAGTCAAATTAGGGTTTCCTAGGTTTACATGCTTTGATTTGCTTTCAGTTCATTTTCGCCAAGTAGATTAGTTTTCTCTGAGCTAGCTTTCGTCCATCATTTAGCACGCTTCTTCTGAGAGCCTATAGAAGTTGGCTTGAGCCCTAGCAGACTTGTGCCAGCTGACCAAGTGACAGCTGCGACAAGAGCTAGTACTTGTGCATATAGCACCGCCGCTTCCAAGTTTGTACGAACTACCCGGTTGATAAAATTAAGAGACAGGAAGCCCCAGGAGTTGTAGCATTATTGCTACAATACTGGAGCTCACCACCTACTGAGATTATTAGACATGTTCTCTTTAGCTATTTTAGCCAGAGAACTGGGCTTCTTGTCGGTATGGAAGATTCTCATCTCACACGAATTCGATCTACTAGGGGTGATGCCATTTATTGGGAGAAAACAATAAACTCATTGTTTGATGATTACAAACCTGTGAAGGGAATGATGATAGCTCATTATAGCCACTCTGTTGTCACTCTCTTCACATCTAAAGAAACAACAATGAGCCACACCAAAATAGTAATATTTTAACATATAATGGGTTGTTTCAGTTTTTGGGATGTCTATGAAGTTTTTGGTACATGAGATTGACTTTATATAATGTGCATCTCCCTAACATTCAGATAGAACCTTCATTGAAAACTGTGAGGGGGGTTTCAAATTCACGTTGGATCAAACCCTCCTCTAAGATAAAAAGTTTAACAAACACAATAATAGAGAAACCATCAATGACATCACCAAAAGCTGTAGCACCTTCAAGGTCTTCCATACCCTCATCAAGGTCAAGAATATATGCACCAAAGACGTCCTATGGTAATCATGGTTTGAGAAACACAACCACACGAAAAACTTCAGTGTGAAAAAACAAATCTAAATATTCTTCAAGGTCATCAATCCCCTCATCAAGGTAAATTGTGTTTGGATCAAATCCAAAAACATAGAAACTTTCAGTGAAAACACCAAACTATGGAGCTTCTTAAAGGTCTTCTAACACATCTTCAAAGTTAGTATTGTCTACATCAAAGTCCTAACCAAGGTCATCCATACAATTATCAAAACAATTGTTTCAATCTTCCATGACAAAACTAAGTCAGAAGAATTCAGTTCCTATGCCAGAGCCTTTTTCTGTGAGCAATGATAACATCATGTCGTCTAGAAATTCTGAAATTCCACAATGAACTTTTCTAAAATTCAAAATAAATCCTTTGAAGCCCTCTTTAATGCCTACTTTTTCCGGTGGAACACCAAATTTAAGGAAAAAAATGACAGAAAATATAGCTTTAGCTAATAGGTGTAGACCTGTAGTGCCCAACTTTGTGCGATGTACAACTGAAGCTCCTACTGTAAGAAGTATGAGAAGACAGTCATGGTCAGTGAAAAAAGCAAGATAGAGTTTGGCTTGTGATAGGTCTAGTTTGCAAAATACCAAAATACATGGCAATGGCATTCATAGTGTGACAATGGCCATTTCACTTGGCAGCAAGATAGTAGAGAAAGGTATAGTTGAAATGAGATCTCTCTCTCAAAGTATAGTAAAGAAATCAATTAAGTCTATCAATGCCACCTTACAACCTTAAGAGACAGTGATTTCAATGTCATCTCAAGAGAGTACTGTCTTTGGGAGGACACTCTCAAAGGCAACCTTCTTTATGGCTTTGAAACAAATTGTAAGTATTGACTCAACAACCTTGTCTGCATAATTTGTGCCTTGCAATTTGGCCTACTAACATTTGATAATTCATACTGATGGAACATGTTTGTGTTGTAATTGCAAGAACATCTAGTGTATGCAGAAGCTTAAATAAAAATTGATTAAAAAAATGACATTTCTGCTTTGTTGTTTTCAAGATTTAAGGAAAATTACACCAAGTAGCTTCCAACCTCATATGACCATCATGTCAAACTCATCTCAGGATACTATCTGAGTAGGAGCTACTAAAGGCAAGCAATCTAGTATACATGACTCTCCAATTGCGATTAGAAACAATGATAGTTCTGAGTATGGTGCAAGCATTGTTCCAGATATACTAATTAGCCATTTTTAATTGGATGGGTCATTGGATGTTATAAAGAAAATACTCTTTTGGCATATTTCTTATTCTTCTAAATTTGTCCTTGTTCCAATATCTAGTTGAAACTATGGAATTTTGGGTGTTATAATTGTTCTGTATCAAGAAGGATCCTAATGTACCATATGAAATTAGATAATATGAAGCCATTTTAAGATATAAGAGTTAAATAAAGCTCGAACTTAAGTGAAAATATATGCTCCTTTCCAATGGTTTTGTTGTGCAAAAGATTTTTTATGTCTAAACTTTGTGTCTGTTTATTTAGCTTGATTAATGTATGTATGAACAATAGATTCCATAATTCCACAATTGAACTCATACATGGAATCCAATGTTGTGGGGTTAAATATTCAAACTAATTCTTCAGAGGAGCTAGAAGTACCAGTTATCCATAGTATTAAGGTTGCAATTGAGACATGGAAGTTAACAAATCTAATGACTGGGTCTTCTTCGAAAATGAAATCAAGGAATAGAGATCCTAGGTGAAAGGTTGTTGAAATCCTTGCCCTGCTAATTCTAATGTGATCGCAAGGAACATGTTGTAGGAATATTTATTGATAGGAAGCACAAGTCAGATTATGATGTTATGCAAGATTCCCATAATTCTAAACAACTTAGGAATCATACTGATCACCATAGTGAAATTGTGGAGTTTTGGAAATTGATTGGTCCTATTCCTCATTAGAGAGAGGAAGCTACACTTCTACAAAAAAAAAATGCATATAATATATTGAAAGAAACCCATCATTTTATATAACCCCATAATAAATGGCATATGACTTAGAGGTAGACCAACTCATTGACCTTGGATAGGTTCTGGGTTTTTTTAACCGGTCTATTCAGTTTTCAATGTGTTATTAAAATGAGGCTGGTCGGTTCTGAGTTTCATTATGCCTTGGTGTTGATATGATCCGGATTTAAACAAGAATGCAAAAAATTACAGAGATAACCATAAACACAGATATGCAGTGGAAATAATACATTTCATTAATGTAAAATACTGAAATATGCTTACAAGCACTAATGGAAATAAACTAGCTAGGGCGATGGTAGCTTATCTCTGAGAAGAGATGTGGTAGCTACATGCCTCTGAACTATGTTACAATGAGGCTCGAAGGCCTATTTATTGTTGAGAAACAATGGAAAACCCTTCACATCCAAAAACCTAACCCTAGAAAATGAAACACCAAATTGTGGGCCCTGTTTTGGGTAAGTTGGTACATCAACTTCCCAGGGTCGTAACTTTGGCACCCGATTTCCATTTGACACGAACAATAGCTCGTTATAAAGATATATCCAAGCACTACAAATTTTTCCCCAAAATTTCCCAAAAAAACGTCGTTTAGGGCCTCAAAACGGCTCCAGAAGTTCAAGACCTGAAAAACTACTAAAAATGGTAAATTGTGCTATAATTTAGGAAACTGAAATACTGAAAGAGACAGTTGTGGGGGTCCAAATGGGATAGGTGGGTGACCACCAACATCCACCTAGATCATTCCTCCCCCCTTAGGAAGCAATGGTCCCCATTGCGTTGAGTTCCTCCAGCTGCTGAACTTGGTCCCTAGTGAGCTGTTCTGCAATCTCTGATGTGTCCAGTAATGGTGGGAAGCATGGTCGAGGGTAGTACACATTGAATACTTGGTGCAAGTGAAGGAATGGAGGAATGTTGTGCTCCAAAGAATTATTTCCCACTGCCTTAGTAATGGTGTAAGGACCATGTTGGCATGGTCGGAGCTTTTGATGGGCTCTTGTAAGGCATTCTTTCTGCAGATGCAACCAGACTTTGTTGCCCACCTGAAGCTTGGGTGGTACCCCTATGAGAAAGGAGAAGTTGTTCCTGTGTTCTGTCATGACCGTATTCCTTTGTTGCTACTGATGCGTGGAGGAACCCTTCACGGGAGTCATGGATGTGGTGATGATCTTCACCTTACTTTGGAAGTGAACCAGATCGAAAATAAATTTCCTGGTCTATGAGATGAGCTTGCTACCTTTCTTGGTAGTGATCAAAGAGGTGGTAGTAGGTGGGGCTACCTTCGGTATCCTGTATAATTAATTATTCAAAGAAATAATGATAGCACGAGACCTTAAATCATACACAACATGTCACCTCCACAAGTATGGCTGGCCTAATAGTACATCACAAACATCCAGAGGTGTAACATCACACAAGATCTCGTCTGTGAAGGGCTTGATGATGTAGGGAAGGCAACACTGCTAACAAACTTTGAGATCTCGTCCTTCATGAAGCCACCCAATATTGTACAACTGTGGGTGTGGTGTAGCAGTAGGCCCAACCACTTCATGACCTCTGCTGAAATGAGGTTCTTTTGGCTGCCACTATTGACAATGAATTACAGTGGCAAACCCTTCACCCACATCTGTGAGTGGAAAACATGTTCCCCCTCCTTTGGATCTTCGGGCTCATTTTTTTGGATCTTGGCAGTGGCAAATGTGGTACTGGGATCTACATCAATGATTTGCTTCCCTTTGCAATTCTACATGTCAGGTTCTGGCTGAAGGTCGGAACATGCATCTGATTCGAAAGCCTTCAACTCGGCCACAACGATTGCTCAGTCTGACACTCACTTGTGTTATGAGTGGGATTCTTGTGGAACTCACACCAATTTCCTGTGTCCTTCTTCAACTTTGTGGTGTTGTTCTCTTCTTGTGGCTTTGACAGGTTGTCTTGGGTCACCCCACCTTGGCTTTGTCCTTTGGTCTTTAGGTTTGCAGATCCAAAGTCTTGCTTCTTTTGTTTGAACTTTTGTTTGATTTTGACAGCATATCGGTACACCGTGCTGAGCGAGGAGATGTTCAGGAACTCCATGTCTTCCTGGATGTATCTATGTAGGTAGCCACAGTATTTGAGTATTAGATGCAACTTAGAATATTTGATACCCATCTATGTGCAAAGGGTATGAAAAATGTTTGTGAACTCCAGCACATCTTGGTCTCGTCCTTGCCACAACGTGGTCCACTTTATGTATTTTTCCTCATAGCTTTTGACAGGGTAGTACTACTCCTTGACGGCATCCCAGAATGAATCCCAAGTGGGTGTGGCTGAAAACAATGAGCCTATGCTTTCATTCTTCTGCTTGCAGTATGTTTCCCACCAGTCCTTGACGTGGGGGGCTGCTTTGAGAAGAGTGAAAACAATCTTTTCCCAACTTGAAAATTCATGAACAGAAAAATACCCTTCTAGCAGATTTAACCATTTATCTATGGCATTTGCATCTATCTGACCCTCGAATATGGGGATTTCAAAATTAAGTTGTACCTTAAAGGGTGTGGCGTTTCCAGAGTAGCTGCTGGAAGCTGATACGTCACTTCTGGGTAGCTGTTGAAGGATCTGGGCAAAGGTGTCCATCATAGCATTCCTTTGTCACATGAGGGCTTCTTCGAGCAAGATTTTGATAGGATCTCATGCCCCCTCATCTTTCTTCTCATCCACCATGGGAGGCCGTCAGGATTTGCAAGGCTGGTCTTACAAAGGTTCGACTAGTTCAAGCCCTAACTCCTTATATCCTAACCTCATTGGGGACATGCAAAGAAAAAAAGAGAAAAAGCAGACTGCTCTAATACCACTGATCCAGATTTAAACAGGAATGCAAGAAATTATAGAGATAACCATAAACACAGATATGCAGTGGAAATAATACTTCATTTCATTAATGTAAAATACTAAAATATGTTTACAAGCAGTAATGGAAATAGACCAGCTAGGGCAATGGTAGCTTATCTCTGAGAAGAGATGTGGTGGCTACATGCCTCTGAACTATGTTACAATGAGGCTCGAAGGCCTATTTATTGTCGAGAAACAATGGAAAACCCTTCACATCCAAAAACCTAACCCTAGAAGATGAAACACCAAATTGTGGGCCCCATTTTGGGTAAGTTGGTACATCAACTTCTCGGGGTCGTAACTTTGGCACCCAATCTCGATTTGACGCATACAATAGCTCTTTATAAATATCTATCCAAGCACAACAACTTTGGGTGGGCCGGAAAATGGCTCCAGAAGTTCAGGACCTAAAAAACTGCTAAAAATGGTAAATTGTGCTACAATTTAGGAAACTGAAAAACTGAAAGAGACAGTTGTGGGGGTCCAAATGGGATAGGTGGGTAGTCACCAACATCCACCTGGATCATGATACACTGTAGCAAGGCTATTATAGAAGTTGGATTCATGGACTGATTTAGTGTCACATCATCTTTAGGCACATAATATGTGTCTCTATTTCTAAGGCACCTTATAATGCACCTAGATTTTTGAAATACAACATATGGGGATATTGAAAAGAAAATTATAGTGGGTACCTTGTGAATTTGGTCTCTTCATTAAGGATCCAAGAGTTTGTTCTTTATTTATTTATAGAATCTAGTAACAACATGGTAGAAGAGTTAGATTTTGTATAGAAGGCCTCACCAAAAGTGTGGCCAGAGGATGTGCTAAAATGGGTGTATATGTGGGCACTGTGGTTCAAGAACAGATTCAAAGATCTCAATTGGATGTTGTCGCTTTTGGTGCATTTTAGCGGAAGGAATACTTCAAATATGGAATGAATTTGATCAAGGACACTATCTTGACATCAAAGATGGGAACTGGGACTCTACCAGTGCTACAAATACCAATGGGAAGGTTACTGAGCAGGTGCCACAATAACCCTCTGCACCCAACATAGGATGATGCTCAAGGTTGGTTAAATAATTTCCTCATAATATTGGAGGATTATAAGTCAAAAACAAAGCGAAGGTCTTTGCTTGCACATATTTAATCCATCCATTTAAGATGATGAATTACCTCTACACTGGGTTTAAAATAAAAGATCAGGAAAGGTGTTCTACCACACCGCTCTGATAGGTGGATACAAAAATGAAGAGGTTAAGCTAGATCTGGGATCAAATATGAACATGAAAAAAAAGAAATAAAAAAAGAAAAAATCATGGGAATTCATAGGGCATTTGAAGCTCCTATACTCATTGATTTAGCTACATCTAGTGAACTACTCAAGGAAGTTCCTGACCAGTGGGCTCGAACATATGGAAGCGAATCTAGATGGAGTGAAGACCTATGTGGAAATTAAAGTAATTGATATCCTAGATGAAAAGGACCTCTATCATGTATTGCTAGGGATATATGGGATTTTGAAAATGATGCTATCCTGAACCTAAAATAGTGGAGGATTTCTTTTAAGAAGCCTGAAAAGAAGGTAGTCCAAACCTTGGACCCCTCGTAGGGATATATATTCATTGAATAGCTGTAGACCGATTTAGACAATGATATAGTGGACCAATTCTATAATCTGACAATAGGACAATGATAGGATTATATTAATCCTACTTGTGTCTACTTGTGCTAACTGCAACTCGAGCATGAAACATTCCTCTAAGCATTGAGTGATCCTTTGCATGGTTTGTTGAATATGTTGCTCCTTATCTGTGCATTCTTTTGTGTATTGATTCATATAGCCCCGTGAGTAGTAGAGGGTATCAAATTGTTCCACAGGGGAGAAATAAGGTGTAAATTCCAGATTGGTTACCCACAACTCTGACCACATATGATCTAATCATCCCCTAACTACCTCGAGCTCTACTTCCACCTACTGTCACATCTGAAATTGTGAATATCAATCTGCTCTGACCACTGTGAGATGCATATTGAGATCTTTATTTACTTGTTGTAGCTCCATGATGGACTACATTGTTTGGCCCACTATCACTAGAGCGCCTTCTGTGCTCACTATAATGACACACATCAAGTTAGCTAAAGGAATAACATTCAGGGTGATTTGTCCTTGCTGCATGCCTTCAGGGGCATTCTAGTTCAGTGGAATTCCACTTGTGAATGATTGCTCAAATCACAAAGGAGACTCTAATTGGAATTTTCTGTTCTATTAGATGACTTCTATGTTTCTTCAATAAGGTATGGAGATATATCTAGTTCCTAGCAAACCCATAGGATTCTTAGCTAGTACTTTGGATTACCCACTGGTAGCTGAATATGTACCATGGCTAAAAACTATTTCAGAGGGGAAGTGGGGCCTGAAAGTGTAGCTCATGCATCTGCATTTATCCTAGCTATTGTTGCTCATGTGCAGGGTCTGTTTCTTGTGTGTACATTTGTTCTTCAATTAAGTTCCCATCCATCCTTGCAAGTGACGATTGATGATGTTGCGAGAAATCCTCCTCCTAACATGTCGAATTTCGTATAAATTGTTGGCCCTCCTACTCGATTATAGTACACAAGATTTGTTTTTTGGGGTCATCATCTATATACACAAGGGGAATACGTGTCACTGTGGTTTCCAAAAATCCAAATGCTCACAGCATTTCATCGACCAAGGATAGAGTCTTAGCAGACAACTCTGTTAAGTCGGCTTGGAAGGTGTCTCCATGGAGGTGGAAAGATCGTTGGACTTGTGTCCCCAAGGGAACTGCAACTGAAATTGTTTATTCTGTCTATTGTGGTGGAAGAGTATCCTTTCTTGGAAGAGGATAAGTCTTGTTGGAGAGTGGTTTCAGCATCTATAGCTTCTTGAAATGGTTCTCACTTGGCAGTAGCCTTTTCAACATGTGTTTCAAATCTTTGCCAATGAAGGTGGCTTCATCAAGGGTGATGGGCAGCTCCACTATTTGGACTTGTGGTGTGGAAGTTCCCTACTGGGGTTACATGATGATCTCTTCTTCAATGAAGCTGGTCTCCATTTGTGGTCCCTTGTCCTTCGCTAGTAGGTCCTGCTAGGTGATACATTGGCCACGTTGCTACTCAAACACTTCAGGAAGGATGTATGAAACCCCCAGTTGTGTGACTACTCTATTTACACCAAGCTAGGAGCATACTTTTTTATCCATGGCCTATTTAGTTGTGACATCTAGATGTGGTGTTTGGCTTGAACATAATACCATTATTCCAACACCTACTAACTGGGACCAAAAATTGGAAATGGAAATAGACAACAATGGAGCCCTATCAAGGTCCACTAATTTGAGAAGTTGTAGTAATGGTATTTTTGTTTCACGCACAAAAAATGTCACTAGTAAAAATAGAAACAAAATACAAAAAAATAAATGATTCTATCAAGAAAGTATATCAGTGAACCTTGTTTTTGAAGCCAATCAAATTCAACCAAATAGTACAAATATCAATTTAAACTAAAGGATTTCATCTATAGGTGAGGAAGAGAGAAGAGAAATGGAATAGACCTTTTTTATTTATTGATTTAATGGTAAACACAACTATGCTTATACACCTCATTAAGAAAGAACAATAGAAGGTTGTTACTATAGGCTGCAAAAAATCCTGATCAATGTCAACAGACAAATCCTCCCTAATAAGGTCCTAGTAGAGAATTTGTTTCTACATCTGGGAAAGAAATAAAATTTCACCGAAGCACACTAAAGAATTCGAATGTACAACATAAAAATACATTACAAGCACTAGAAATTTCTTCCAAACCTGACACCTAAGGAACTTCCACAGTAAGACATGTTGGTGATTCAACAAAGTTAATTGAGTTGTATCTTGTGCTTAATGACTATTTGAGAGTTGTAACAGTTGAAAATATATTTTTGTTTTATTTTGTTTTCATTTCGTTCTATATGTGTGGGTTGAAGTAAGTGACCCAAGGCATGTGGCTTTGGTGATTTGTATTGGATTAATTGGTGGTCTATGAAAATATGACTTGGAAGTTGGATAATTATTTCTCTGTGTTGGAAGAGAAACCCATGACTTCAATTCTAAGCCATTTCAAATGTAAGTTCTTGCAACATTTAACAATATATTCTTTTTTTTCCAATATTCCCTTGGATTAATTATTCATCATTTATGTTATTTGTTGGTTAGGCAGGTTGGAGACATTGGGAAGCCTCAGATGAAACCTCATGATCCATGTCATATTATTCATATGAATTTAGGTAATTGTAATGTGAACTTGAGTAGAACAAACAATAATTTTATCCTAGTGAGTAGGGAGATACGTATGGCTTTAGGACCGACAACTACAAATCTGGGTCCAAATTTGTAACAAGTTCCTTATCTGCCTAATATTGAACAGAATTTCATGGAAAAGCTTGAAAGAATTGTTGAAATGCTAAAAAATTCTAACATGAAAACAGTGTGACTTATATCATCATAGATGTTTGTTCAACAATCAATTAGATAAATTGACCACATTGACATGGATCAAGAATTACTCCCCCTAACATATTGAATTTCCTATAAACTCTTGGACATCTTGCTCCATTATAGTATGCAAGATTTGTTTACTGGGGTCATCCTCTATATGCACGAGGGGAATATGTGCCCCTGTGGTTTCCATAAATCCAAATTCTCACAATATTTCATAGACCAAGGATAGAGTCTTAGTAGGCAGCTCTGTCAGGTGGGCCTGGAAGGTGTCTCCATGGAGGTGGAAACACCGTTGGACTTGTGTCACCAAGGGCACTATGACTGGAATTTTTTATTTTGTCTATTATGGTGGCAGAGTATCCTTTACTAGAAGAGAATAAGTCTTGCTGGAGAGTAGCTTCACCATCTACAACTTCTTGAGAGGGCTCTCACCTAGCAGTAGCCTTTTCAACATGTGTTTCAAATATTTTCCAATTAAGGTGGCTTCATCAGGGGTGATGGGAAGCTCCGCTGTTTGGACCTAGGTTGTGGAAGTTCCCTACTGGGGTTACATGATGATCTCTTCTTCATCGAAGCTGGTCTCCATCTGTGGTCCCTTGTCCTTCATTAGTAGGTCCTTCCAGGTGATACATTGGCCACGTTGCTACTCAAACATTTCAGGAAGGATGTATGAAACCCCCAGCTATGTGACTACTCTATTTACATCAATCCAGGAGCATACTTATTTATCCATGGCATGTTTAGTTGTGACATCTAGATGTGGTGGTTGGATTGAACAAAATACCATTATTCCAGCACCTACTAATTGGGATCAAAAATCAGAAATGGAAATAGACAGCAATGGAGCCCTATCAAGGTCCACTAATTTGAGAAGTTATAGTAATAGTATTTTTGCTACACACACACAAAATGTCACTATTGAAAGTAGAAACAAAAGACAAAAAACTAAATGATTCTATCATGAAATTACTTTAGTAGACCTTTTTTTTGAAGCCAATCAAATTCAACCAAATAGTACATATATCAATTTAAATCCAAGGATTCCATCTATAGGTGAGGAAGAGAGAAGATAAATAAAATAGACCTTTTTTATTTATTGATATAATGGTAAACCCAACTACGCTTATACACCTCATTAAGCAAGAGCAATAGAAAGTTGTCAGCACAGGCTACACAAAATCCTAGTTAATGTCAATAGAAAAATCCTTCCTAGTAAGGTCCTATTAGAGAATTTGTTTCTACATTGGGGAAAGAAATAACATTTGACTGAAGGACACCAAAGAATTCAAATGTACAAGATAAAAAGATATTGCAACTACTAGAAATTTCTTCCAAACCTGACACTCAAGGAACTTCCACAGTAAGACATTTTGGTGATTCAAAAAAGTTAATTGAGTTGTATCTTGTGTGCAATAACTATTTGAGAGATGTAACAGCTGAAAATATATTTTTATTTTGTTTTGTTTTCATTTCATTCTGTATATGTGGGTTGAAGTAAGTGACTCAAGGCATGCGGATTTGCTGATTTGTATTGGATTAATTGGTGGTCTTTGAAAATATGACTTGGAAGTTGGATCATTGTTTCTCTGTGTTGGAAGAGAAACCCATGACTTCAATTCTAAGTCATTTCAAATGTAAGTTGTTGCATCATTTAACTATAAATTCTATTTTTTTCTAATATTCCCTTGGATGAAATATTCATCATTTACATTATTTGTTGGTTGGGTAGGTTGGAGACTCTGGGAAGCCTTAGATTAAAACTCATGATTCCTGTCATATTCTTCACATGAATTCAGCGAATGATAATGTGAACTTGAGTGGGATAGGTAACATTTTATCCTAGTGAGTAGGGTGATATGTATGGCTTTACGACCAACAACTACAAATCCGGTTCCAAACTTGTAACAAGTTCCTTATTCACGGAAAAGCTCGCAAGAATTGCTGAAATGAAAAAATTCTAACATGAAAACATTAATATTTCTATCATCACAAATATTTGTTGGGCAATCAATTAGAGAAACTAACCACATTTACATGGATCAAGAATTCATTGAATCTTTTAAGTTTCGAAAAGAACATACTACACAAGACATAACACTTCCAAAGGGACAATGATAGGATTATATTAATCCTACTTGTGGCTACATGTGGTAACTACTACTAGAGCATGACACATTCCTCTAACCATTAAGTGATCCTTTGCATGGTTTGTTGAATATGTTGCTCCTTCTCTGTGCTTTCTTCCATGTGTTGCTTCATAGAGCCCCATGAGTAGTACAGGGAATCAACTTGTTCCATTTTGGAGAAATAAGTTATAAATTCTAGATTGGTTACCCACAAATCTAACCACATATACTCTAATCATCCCTTGACTGCCTCCAGCTCTACTTCCACCTACTGTCACATCTGAAATTGTGAATCTCGATCTACTGTAACCACTATGAGTTGCATATCGAGATCTTTATTTACCTGTTGTAGCTTTGTGCTGAACTGCTCTGTTTGCTCCATCCTCACCACAACCTCTTCTATGTTCACTCTGATGACACACATCAAGTCAGCAAAAGGCATAACATTTTGGGTGAATTGTCCTTACTACATGCTTTCAGGGGCATTCTAGTTTAGTGGAATACCACTTGTGAATGATTGCTTGGATCACAAAGGAGACTCTAATTTGTATTTTCTGTACTATTAGATGACTTCTATGTTTTCCCAATAAGTTATGGGGAGATATCCAGTTCCTAGTGAACCCATAGGATTCTTAGCCGATATTTTGGATCACCGACCAACAGCTAAATATGTTCCATGGATAAAAACTACTTCAGAGGGGAAGTGGGGCCTAAAAAGTGTAGCTCACATATTTTCATTTATCCTAATTGTTGTTTCTCAGGTATACGGTCTGTTTCTTGTGCATATGCTTGTTCTTCAGTTAAGTCCCCATCCATTCTTATGGGTGACAATTGGTGATGCTGCGAGAAATACTCCCCCTAACATGTTGAAGTTCCTATAAATTTCTAGCCCTCCTACTCGATTATAGTACGCAAGATTTGTTTTCTGTGGTCATGCTCTATCTGCATGAGGGGAATATGTGCCCCTATGGTTTCTAGAAATCTAAACATTCATAGTATTTCATTGACCGAGGATAGAGTCTTAGCAGGAAACTCTGTCAAGTGGGCCTAGAAGGTGTCTGCATGGAAGTGGAAATACCATTGGACTTGTGTCACCAAGGGCATTGCGATTGGAATTTTTGATTCTGTCTATTGTGGTGGAAAAGTATTCTTTACTAAAAGAGAATAAGTCTCACTAGAGAGTGGCTTCACCATCTGCAACTTCTTGTGAGGGCTCCTACCTGGTAGTAGCCTTTTCAACATTTGTTTCAAATAATTACCAATGAAGGTGGCTTCATTAGGGGTGATGGGCAATGCCACTATTTGGACCCACAGTGCGGAAGTTCCCTATTGGGTTTAGATGATGATCTCTTCTTTGTCGAAGTTGTTCTCCATCTAGGGTCCCTTGTCCTTCACTAGTAGGTCGTTCTAAGTGATACATTGGCCATGTTACTACTCAAACACTCTACAAAGGATGTATAAAACCCCCAGATGTGTGACTACTCTATTTACACCAAGCTAGGAACACACGTTTTTATCCATGACCCATTTACTTGTGACATCTAGATGTGGTGGTTAGCTTGAACATAATACCATTATTTAGCACCTATTAACTGGGATCATAAATCGAAAATGGAAATAGAAAACAATGGAGACCAATCAAGGTCCACTAATTAGAGAAATTATAGTAATAGTACTTTTTCTACACACACAAAATGTCACTATTGAAAATAGAAACAAAAAACAAAAAAAAAATGATTCTATTAGGAAAGTACTTCAATGGACCTTTTTTTGGAAGCCAATAAAATTCAACCAAATAGTACATATATCAATTTAAATCCAAGGATTCCATCTATAGGTGAGGAAGAGAGAAGAGAAATAAAATAGACCTTTTGTACTTATTGATATAATGATAAACCCAACTACGCTTATACACTTCATTGAGCAAGAATAATAGAAGTTTTTCAGCACAACCTACACAAAATCCTTATCAATGTCAATAGACAAATCCTCCCTAGTAAGGTCCTAGTAGAGAATTTGTTTCTACATCTGGGAAAGATATAACATTTCACCCAAGCACACTAAAGAATTCAAATGTACAACATAAAAAGACATTGTAAGCACTAGCAATTTCTTCCAAACCTGACACTCAAGGAACTTCCACAGTAAGACATGTTGGTGATTCAACATAGTTAATTGAGTTGCATCTTGTGTGTAATGACTGTTTGAGAGATGTAACAATGGAAAATATATTTACTTTGTTTTCATTTCATTCTATATATGTGGGTTGAAGTAAGTGACCCAAGGCATATGGCTTTGGTGAGTTGTATTGGATTAATTGGTTGTATTTGAACATATGACTTGGAAGTTGGATCATTGCTTCTTTGTGTTGAAAAATAAATCCATGACTTCAATTATAATCCATTTCAAATGTAACTTGTTGCATCGTTTAACTATATATTCTATTTTTTTCCAATATTCCTTCGGATGAATTATTTGTCATTTATTTTATTTGTTGGCTAGGCATGTTGGAGACTCTGGGAAGCCTCAGATGAACCCTCATGATCCTTGTCATATTCTTCACATGAATTAAGGTGATGATAATGTGAAATTGAGTGGGATAGGGTAAACATTTTATCCTAGTGAGAAGGTAGATATGTAAGGCTTTAGGACCAACAACTACAAATATGGGTCCAAAATTGTAATAGGTTCCGTATTTGGCTAATATTGAACATAATTTCATGGAAAATCTTGCAAGAATTTCTAAAATGCTAAAAAATTCTAACCTGAAAAAATTATGAGTTCTATCATCACAGATGTTTGTTGGGAAATAAATTAGAGAAATTGACCCCATTGACATGGATCAAGAATTCATTGAATCTTCTAAATTTTGAATAGAAGATACTACAAGGGACATAATAATTCCAAATTATTCTAGCATGGTTATACCTGTTATAGAGTTTTTCAGATGAAAATACCACTTCACAAAAAAACATTTGAATCCTTGGGTTGATGTGGATCATCTCTTGGAAGGGCTAAGTGAAGAGAAATGAGTTGCAATCTAGCAGTAACAACATGGAGAATTGATGAAAAAAATAAGATGTTTAGTGCCAAGAAATGTTGTCGTGTTTTGGGCCATGATCAAACACTTTTAAATTTGGCGAAGGTTTCATTAAATATAAGCCATCTTGTTATAATTCTGGCGATTCGTAGGAAAAGAGGGATGTGAAGTAAATGAACTGATTCATGGTAATATGAGTATATAAATGTTGCTAATTCATGATTTTTTTATCCAACAATTTATTGAAATAGATCATGTGCATGAGGAAATTCTAAGGAAGGAGGAGGAGCAAGACCAAGAGAAACCTCAACATTAGATTTTTTTCTTTGCTTGTATCAGAATGTGGACTAAAATGTGGCCTAACATCTGAAATTTTTTGGACAAGGTTACTAAAATTTGGATTGAACTATTAACATCTTTGCAAACTGTAGTTCTTACATGCATCATTCGATTTACAATGTGGAATTGGAAACTTCTATGCATGCCAATAGATGGATCTATTCTTTATTTCATCTAATTAATTCTTTGATCATTTATGTTCCAAGAAACAATGTTGTATGAACAACATGTTTAGACAATGGGAAATAAAGTTAATGCCATATAGATGGCCAAAGTACTTGATCCCAAAAGAACGTTATTTGCACAGCATGTTATTTTGAAGGGTGATGAGGCTGATCTAGCTGGAGATGATACACTACCTAAAAGTAAAGATCTAGACAACATTTTTGGAATGGAATATGGAGTATTAATTATTGATGATTTTGCAAGGGTTTCGCCTCATCATAGATATATTTTAATTGTGGTCGAAAG
The DNA here is from genome assembly GCA_031772625.1 of Pinus tabuliformis. Taxonomy (NCBI): domain Eukaryota; kingdom Viridiplantae; phylum Streptophyta; class Pinopsida; order Pinales; family Pinaceae; genus Pinus; species Pinus tabuliformis. The sequence continues at coordinate 862,993,058 of CM062812.1, forward strand.
GTAAGTTCATTTCAATTCTTTTTTAGTGTCCAATCAAGACCTTATAGTTGTTAATGTTTTTCTTTAAAAAGTGGTGGTTAAAGATATATGTTACTATTCCTAAAACTAAGAGACTCCCATGCATATATACATGCATTTTCGCCATGGTAGGTGCTGATTTGGATTTCTAGGGTTGTCATTGTTAGAAGTATACATGGATGAGAAGCCAGAGGATGGAACATTGATATCTTCTCTATTAGTGAAATGCTAAAAACTAAAATATAACACACATTATGTTCATGGCATAGAATTTAGATATATTTATTGAGTTGACATTGTATTGTTGTGTTTCTAATGCATATACCATTCAATTCAAACATAGGAGATTGAGATAATTCACCACAATTTTTTCTCAAATAAATAGTTGCATGAAGTGGATGTCTTGTAATTTTTTGTAGCTGAACAACGAAAAGTTTAAAAAAATTGTGAAGTGGTTTTCAATAGCGTTTTTCCATTTAGAGAAGCATAGCCACATCTTCACTGTGGCATATGGATGAACAATTTGGTGTAGTATGCACAACACAAGTTGATGAAAAGGTGTATCATCTTGTATCCCTTGCCCCTAGGGCTGACAAGGTATGCATTTTACCTTTTGTCAAAGGAATACTAACCTTAGAAATGAAAAATCATTTACCAGGTAATGTTGGTCTTTGAATATGCATGCTTGTTTACTACTAATAGAAGATCACTTTATGTCCATCAAGAATGGAAAGAAGAAAAATATATTAAAACTAGCGGTCTAATTTTAAGAGAGTATTAATTCCTATGGTTTGTGGAAAATATGGGTGTGTGTTATGATCTAGAGATATTAGGGTTGTCTTGGTTTTTGAAATTGATATTTTTTAGGATGTAAATGAATATGAAAGAAGAAAAATGAAGTGGCTACATTTGGTTAGATACTTTGGAAGGGGTGTAAAATTAGAACTTGTTTTCATAGAAGCATGACATGTCTCTGAATAAGTTACATCCGCATTTCCACCCTTTGATAAAATTGGAATTAAGTCTATTCAAATGGAAGGTGAAACAATAGTACCAATGAAGGAAATGAAAATGAATTGGGTTCCATACATTCCATTTGAAGACAGGTAGCTATAAGAGTGTATCTCTACTACCTTTTAGTGTTTATTTTCTTTTTGAAATTTCATGTACACATATTTTAGTGTTGAATATTATCACTTGAAACTACAACCTTAGTTCAATTGAGCACTTGAAAACTCAAATCTTTACTTTGTAGTGTACACAACGAAGGTGGGTGTAAGAAAATTATTGAAATCATACAAATTGTTTTTTCCAACCATTCAATATTGATTCATGCATTACTCTAAAATTAGGACTAACTCGGTTTGACAATGCTCCATCTTTCCCACTTTTTTAGTAACTAATTAGTGTGGGGGTGATGTATCAAAACAATTATGGAGTGCATATGTGTAAACGTATATTGAATCTAGAGGGTGCATTCATCACTTAGCATTATAGATCGGTCAATGAATGGATCAATAATGGAAAACCAAATCAACATTGGTTGAGGAAAGACGGGGAGAAATTCCTTTCCCCAGGTGCAGGTCCAATTTGCATTCTTTACAGGGATGTTTTGTGTTATCTTGCATTCGCATTCATTCTTTTGTTATGTACACTAAAATTTTAAGTAATATTGGATGAAGCTTCATAGTTTGTTGATTGTCTTAGTTTTGCTTAAATTGGTTTACTCAAGGTATCTACAGTTTCCACATGTGATGCCCATATCTTCTATTTTTTAAAATATTTTCTAGAAATATCTTCAATGGCTATAAACATTTATCAGATTTAGATAAAGAAATTCTTGGAAATGATTGTTATCTTTAATATATTTATTATTTCAGAGGCATAGAAAGCCTGTACACTCAGTTTGTTGAGATACAAGTGGAGAATATTTTGTAGCTGTAAGTGACGATTATGTCGGGTGTGTTTTTCATGCTAGAAAATGTGGTAAATGTGTACATGAACTGAGCTATAATGGAAATAAATTCCATTTATGTGGCTTTCATCCGAGCTATCCAAACATTTTAGTAATTGGATGCTATCAAGTAGTCACATTTGGTATTTGACTTAAAAAATGTTACTTTTTTAATATGGTTTTTTTTCTTTATAGGAGTTGGTAACATTTCATAATTGGATGCTATCAGGTTAGTAACATTCAATATTTGACTTCAAAACTATTACTTATTTAATGTGAGATTTTTCCTTGTAAGATTTGGTAATAATAGATGTTGTGATTGAGATATGTGATTTGCTAATATTTATTATGTTTGATTGTAGTCATTGGAGCTATGGAATATGGAAGAAAACAGGAGTATGACCCTTCTTGCACACGATATCGAAGTAGGAATTGAAGAAAGAGGAGACTAATAACACTGGAACGAAAAATACAAAAAGAGAGAAAGAAGAGAACCAGTCTAGTGATACCCTCAAAGCCAATATCCTGCATGAGACACACACATACAGACTGATGGTCAAGCCTTTAGAGTTGGTGAATTCATCTGCAATGCTTTGGAAAAACAATGATAATGTTTTGAAGTGATGAAACAATATTTCATTTGTAAATTCTAGTTCAACCAATATTAAGTTGGGAACTCATATTGTAATACTTGAAATTTCATATAATATAATTTGTGGTTGAAGTTATTTATGTTGATTAATAATGAACATATAAAATCAATCTAAAAATACTAAATTAGTAGTTTATATTGACTAATGATGAACACAAATAAAATGAATATACGATGACTAAATTAGTCATTTATAATGATTATTAATGAAAGTAAATGAAATGAATATAAACTACTAAATAAGTCGTTTATATGATGAATATGGAACTACTAAAAAAAGATAAATGACTATTGTAAATGATAAATTTGTGATTATAAGTGATGACTAAATTTTCCATATATAGGACTATTAGTAACTAAGTTACAGTACCTTATAAGACGACCCAAATTTAGTCATATTGTTTTGGTCATTAATTGGTTTCCAACAATGACTAAAATTTGCATATATATGACTATTAGTAGCTAATTTACAGTATCTTATAACGTGACCAACATTTTGGTCATATTTCTTTGGTCATTAATTGGTTTTTTCAAGTGATCATGTAGTAGTATATTTTGTTGTGTATTTAGTCATTAATTGTGGCAATTAATGACTAAATCAATAACTAAATTTATGGAAAATTTTATGACTAAATAGACTACTAAATGATAAAATTGGGACAACCAATTAATGATAAGCTAAATATGACTAAAATTCAGTCGCGTTATAAGATACTGTAAATTAGCTACTATTGGTCACCGACTGAAAAATGGTCATTTATATGCAAATTTTAGTCATTTTTTTAGTAATTAATTAGCCATTTTGTACTAATGATGGATTCCTATTCTCCTGGCCTGCAAACTTATGCAGCTTCCCATCTATCTTGGTTGTTTGGGTGTAGGTGTTAAGGATAGTCGTTTAAAACAAGAAACGGTCTCTTCTAGTTTGAGCAGGACTTGTTCTCGAGTTTCCTTCTAAATACTAGTCATCAACCTCTAATTTTAGATATTCTGTTAAAACAACAAAACTGTTGAATTTACCTGAAACAAGGAATACCTTCACTTTTCCCATGGAATCAAAAAGTACTAAAAATTTAGTTTATAACCTTGTCGCATCCGTCATTCCACAAACCTTTATCACATTAATTCCCCATTGTCGATTTAACACTCAATTTGATGGTTATCGCTTTCCTCGCTCGCAAAATAACCAGATGATCTCCACCGTTGATCAATCCCGTTTGATCCAATGGTTGACGTATAATCTTATGTGGATTCTTGTGTGATGTTTAACAAACCGAGAGCATGCGAGAAAAGCAATTTTCCAGTGCAACGTGTCGGCTGCCAAGTGTAATCACGAGAGAATTCCAAATACAACTTAGCACCTTGAGACCGCGTGAGAAACAACTTTCTCCTACAAAGGCCACTTTTCTATTATGTCTAACGCATGCGCTTGTTAGCACGTGATGACCATTAGATATATTGGATCTATCGATCGGACAATTCAGACCTTTTCCTGGGTTTCTTGTGAATTTATCAGGTTTTACTCATTCTGCCAAGGTTTTGGCACTTCCGCCAAGTTTAGTTCTTATCTATCGAATTCAGAATATCGCTAAACTAAACTCTATGGTTTCGAAATACATTCAAGTTATTTAAATACATAGTGTATGAATATTTAAACGCGATAACACAAGGTTATACAAAACTCCACTTCTAAAGGCCCAACTGGAAATCAACAACACTCAGAGATATTTCGAAGGAACTTCAGACCTTTGGAATTGACCATTCATACACAGAATACACAGAAATATGGAGAGACTTCAAATTTTACAGTCTAATCCTCCACAACCAAATCCCTTTACATTAGTTCAAAACTTACATAAATACCTGTACGTACAACAACCGGATCCTTAATCAATGGATCGAAACTTCCTAATCCTATCTAATCTGCATGATATTCTCCTCGAGAATATCAACTAAGCCTAACTACTTGAATTAATTACAAGATAATAAAAATCCTTGAATTCTAGCTCAAATCCTATCTAGAAAGTTTTGTAAAGAGACAGCTAAAGGATCCCACTCCTTCTCTTGTAAACTTTTTTTGTATTTTTGGAATGAAATTCAAAGCCTTTTGTCTTCAAGCCTCATGCTCTTGCATCAGACTCCCGAGGACAAAATTCTTCATGGGCTCTTAGCCCTGAGCTCTTCTACAAAACTGCCCAACTTCTGTAGCATGGCATCTATCATCCAGATAGCATCAACAATTGGTTGATCTTTCCACTTGACCAAATATTGAAAATACTCTTGTCCCCTTTTCTTCTTAAACAATCTCTTATCCAAAATATTTTCTTGCTAAAATGCCTTTCCTGTAAGTAACTGTTTTACCCAATCAATCTCTTGTTCTTCCTTATCTTCTGTTGTATCATTTGCATTTCCTCTTTCATACCTGTACAAATTAGCAACATTGAAAATTAGAGATATTCCAATACCACGGGGTAGTTCAATTTCATATGCATTTACAGAAAATTTCCTCAAGACTCTTCCTAGTCCAAATTTCTTAAATTTTAATTTGTTATACTCCCTTTTTGCAAACCTTTCCTTCCTTAGGTGTGTTATAACCAAATATCCAACCTTGAAATTAACTTCTCTCTTCTTCAAATCTGCTATGCTCTTGTACTTTATGTTGCTATCCTGCAACTGTTGTTTTACCTGTTCATGTATTGCTTGAATCTCTGAAGCAAAATCTTCTCCTTTAGCACTACTCATTTTAGCTTTTCCCAAGTCTCTCAATTTAGACACTCCTCTTGGGTGCATTCCATAAACTATATGGAATGTACTCTGCCCTGTACTCCTATTAGGAGACTCATTATAAGCATACTCAGTCTATGCCAAAATTTGGTCCCACTGTTTTGGAAGTTCACTTGCAAGAATTCTCAAAAGATTACCCAAGCTTCTATTTACAACTTCAGTCTGTCCATCAGTCTGAGGATGATAAGCTGAACTGAAACTTAGTTTAGTACCAAGATTCTTCCACAAAGTCCTCCAGAAATGACATACAAATATGGTGTCCCAATCTAAAACAATGCTCTTAGGTAACCCATGGAACCTTACAATCTCCTTAAAAAGTAGATTAGCAATGTGAGTAGCATCACTGGTTTTATAACATGGAATAAAATTTGCCATTTTAGAAAATCTGTCAACCACAACATAAATTGAATCATTACCTCTTTGAGTTTTTTGTAAACCCGAAACAAAGTAAATACTTACCATATCCCAAGGTTTATCTGGAATAGGTAATGGACCATACAAACCTGAGTTTTGGCTCCTTCCCTTTGCATACTGACAGACTTTACAATTTCTCACATACTTCTCCCCTTAGATCTCATCTTCGTCTAGAAATAAAACTGACTCAACTACTCATAAGTATTGTCTACACCAAAATGTCCTCCAAGTCCACCACTATGTTTCTCCTTGATTAAATTTTCTCTCATAGAACAGTTTGGTATGCACAACTGATTTCTTTTAAACAACAATCCTTCTTGCAAGGAAAAATCTAGCCATTTACTTTTGTCTATCAAAACAGGATTTTTACAAGCTTCAAATGCCTCTTTAAAATCTAAATCTTTCTCATATAATTCCTTAAGAAAAAAGAAACCCAACACTTGAATTTGACTTTCCTGAACTAAGATACTTTTTCTGCTTAAGGCATCTACTACTTTGTTTGATTGACCAGTTATATGATTCAGTACAAAATTAAAAATTTGAATATATTCTACCCATTTTTCATGTTTCTCACTAAGCTTTGGTTGTTGCATAATGTAATGTAATGAATGATTGTCTGAATAAATTATAAACTCGTTAGACATCAATTAATGTCTCCACTTCTTTATTCACTGTACAACTGCATAAAATTCCTTATCATAAGAAGAATATTTCTTCTTTGATTCATTCAGTTTTTCACTAAAATAAGCTAGAGGTATGTCCTCCTGACTTAAAATGCCGCCAATAGCTTCTCCGCTAGCATCACATTTCACTTGAAAAGGTTTTTTAAAATCAATCAAAATTAAAATAGGTTTTTTAGTGATCTTTCTTTTCAACAACTGAAAGTTCTTCTCTGCTTCAGCAGTCCATTTAAATGGTTGTTTATCCTTCTTGATAGTGTCAATAATTGAAACATTGAACTTAATAAAATTCCTTATGAATTTTCTATAAAAACTAGTGTCAATAATAGAAGCATTGATCTTACTAAAATTCCTTATGAATTTTCTATAAAAACTAGCAAGACCATGAAAACTTCTTACCTCAAAAACACTTTTTGGTGAAGGCCACTCTATGATTTCCTTTATCTTATCTGGATCCATCTTTAATCCATCAGCAGAAACAACAAAGCCCAAATATATCAATTCTTCCTTCATGAATGAACATTTCTTTAAATTTAGTAGCAACTTTTCTTGTTCCAACTTCTGTAAGACATAACTCAGATGTCTCATATGTTCCTCTTTAGATCCGCTGTAAACTAACATATCATCTAGATATGCTATTACAAATTTACCAATAAATTCTTTCAACACTTCATTCACAAGCCTCATAAATGTACTAGGAGCATTTGATAACCCAAAAGGCATTTCCATCCATTCATACACTCCTTCGTTTGTTTTAAAAGCAGTTTTCCTTTCATCTCCTTCTCTAATCCTTATTTGATGATAACCACTTTTTAAATCCAGCTTTGTAAAATATCTTTCTCCACTTAAACAATCCATCAATCATTCAATTCTAGGTAAAGGAAATCTATACCTGGTTGTTATTTTGATGATTGCTCTTGAATTAGTGCACATTCTCCAGCCTCCATATTTCTTTGGACTCAACACTGTTGGCACTGCACAAGGAATCAAACTCTCTCTAACTAGTCCTTTATCTAACAGTTCCTAAACATGTTTCCTCATTTCTTCATTTCTATGGGAGTCATCCTGTAAGCTGCTTTATTTGGTAGAGTTACTCGTGGAATCAAATCTATATGGTGACTAATTTTTCTAATGGGTGGTAACTCATTAGGCGAATCATCTACAATGATATCACAATGATTCTCCAGCGTCTCTTGAATTTCAATTGGCAAATCAGAAATCTTAGTGGAAGTAATTATTACATTAGGTTTGCAAATCAAGGAAAAATTTACCTCATCCTCTTCAATTTTCTGCAAGTATTCTTTTCCACTCAGCAATAAGGTCTTTCAATTAGAGTTTCTTGATGCATTCTCTTCTTTCATAGGCAACAATGTATGATTAACACCATCTTTACCAAATTTGTATATGTTTTTTTCCCATCATGCATAGCTCTTCTATCATACTACCAATGTCTTCCCAGAAATATGTGACACACATCATAGTGATCCAAAAATGGATCTTGGGTAAACCTTTAAGTCTAAAAGACTTCTTGTAAGAGGTATAAGGTGCCAAATGGCACAAATCCTTTGTAAATCAGAAGAAAATGAAAGTCGCAGGTTGCTCTCAGAAAGAGCCCCATTGTAGAGATATTTTACTTATGAATCTACTGCAACTTGAACGACCTAAAATGGTCTTAGGATGCAGAAGATATCGCATGTAGAAGATGCCTAATTTTTTTGAAAAAAGAGGCAAAATCCTTTAAAAATGGCCTAAAAGGCTTTATGAATAAGATTGGATCAGAGAAGGATTTAAGTGAAAACAGGAAGCACCCCTAATTGCTGATCCCTGAAAAATCAAGTCGGGGGAAGGCACATACACATATAATATAAAGGCGAGACCGGGCCGTCGATATTGCGATTGCCGATATCAGCATATCGCAATCAGTGATGCCACAAGGCAAAGGCAGGACCCCAGGCCGATGCAATATCACAATCACCGATATCGGTGGATCTCAATTGGAGCTACATAGAGGAGCGGTGCTATATACATATATATGCGGGATGCAATAGCTGGACCCGGTAGAGCTATAAAGTGATATTCCATAAAATTTGAGATACATCAAACGATAGATTTCTATGTATTTTTCGTATTTCATTTATTAAATGAAATACAAAGGGAAGTGCTGGTGAGATGAAAACCATACCTGAAAGGGTTTATTAATGCAACTGAATAATATTTCGAGTCCGTCTAAAACCATCTTTCCAGGTTTTTCAGTGATTAATGCATTTCTTTATACAAAGGAAACCAACGGAATTTCAGGAGGACCAAAGATGGTAAATGGTTTGGGCCATGCTCTGCCCAATCCCATACAATGTCTGCCATGTGTCCAGGCCGAGGAGAGAGAAAAACATCCTTATTGGGTGGTTAACCCTCATATGAAAGGGCCGCCTGAAATGAACCACCACCGTTCGATCCAGATCTCCCAGATCAACAGTAGGGATGCAATAAGCGATTTAAAAGGAAAACCTAATGGAATATAAGGTGGAGTTCATAATATTTGAAGTTTGATAGACGCGTTTGGGCAGATGTTTATAGGTTTTCTGTGTATTTTCCTCTGTAAGAAAAGAACAACCATTTGTGGGTTTTTGCTTATGAAATAGCCCTGATTCCTTCTGTAATGCCACTAATCATCATTCCAAGCTACAAGCAGGCGTTTTGGTAGACGATGAGGCATTTGAAAGCGACAGAGCCATAGAGCCAAATGCTCTGTCAAACAGACAGTGCAGAGAAGCCACTGAGCTGCAAGCAAATGATTGAACATAGGGAAATGGCTGGGGAAGCCGAAAATCTTGAAAAATGCCTCAAAGGAGCCCAGAGAGCTCAATTGAGCAGGGGGGGTAGTCGCAAGCTGAAGGCAGAGAGTAGAGAGAGCCGAAGAGCTACTTCATAGAGCATTAGAGGGAGCCTTTGGGGTCACTTGAAGTTCAATGGAAAAGCCAGAGCTAAAGAGCCAAAGCCAAATCTAGAGCCGAAGAGCCAGAGCCAGATCCAAGAGCTAGAGCCAAGAGCTAGAGCTAAGAACCAGAGCCAGAGCCAAAGAGCTCGAGCCAGAGCCAAGAGCCAAAAAGCCGAGAGCTTCAAGAGCCAGGGATAAAATGGTGTCTAAACCCATCGTTTCTATGTAAAACACTGGAGTTGAGCCAAAATCTTGTAAAAAGGACTTTCCCATAATCCTAGAGAGCCTAGTTGAGTTGACTAGAGCTCACGGAGACGTAGCGCAAGAGTTTTGGGTGAACTCCTAATTAAATTTCTATTCTATGTGTTTTGTGTTCTTGCTGCATTGTTTACTGTTATATATGTTGTATCAGAATAACAAAAAGAATATTGAAAGCACATGAACAGTTCTAAAATAGGCATAAGCGTACACCTTTATTCCAAGAATATTGTCAATTCCATATTGGTTAATCATAAGGACTTGGGAATAATTAAGCTTTGGAAGTGGGAGAGGTTTAGTCAGTTGGACAAGAAGCCTAAGTGCCCCATTTTCAGATTAGGTGGTATCAGAGCTTAAGTTCGATTAAACCCACCTTCAAAGGAGGTTATATCAACATGCTTGATTAACAAAGCAAATATTGCTTGTCTAAAAGGTGTTTAAATAGATAGAGGCTAATTGTATGCTGGTTTTGCAGAATGAATATTGTTTAAGTTTGTAGAGGTGAAGAGAAAGCTATAGATAGCTCAGTCTAGTAAGGACGAGAAGAAAGAAGAAATCATTGGCATAATGACAACTTCTACAAATGAGTCCCTGAAATCTTCTTTCTTCATCACAAGACTCTTTGACGAAGACATGAAGCAAGATTTGTCCATCATGATCGAAACGGTGAGAGAAATGTATGGGGATGGAAGAAAGAGTAGCATACTTAGAGAGAAGTTGAATTCCATGAAGGAAGAGAAGCAGTGGTTTTCTGACAAATTGCAGGAAATGGAGAGACAACTTCATATTGCAAATATGAACCTGAAAAGGATGCATGAGTTGGAGACACAACTCTTTGTTGCCCAAGAAGCCTTAATCAAGTGTCAACTTTAACAAGAGGTAAACCATTCCAGTTTGTCTTCAAATTCCTCTAAGAATGCTTATATTGGTTCTTTTGACAAACATACTAAAGGCATAGGATCCAAGCTAATGTCCAAGATGGGCTATGAAGGAAGAGGCTTGGGAAAGCATGCACAAGATATCGTTGAACCAATAATGGTTGAGGAAAGGCCTAAGTATTTGGGTCTTGGCTATGGACAATCTTATGGAGAGATTTCCAAAGCTGCCATGAAGACCATTAAAACAGCTCCAAGAATGAGTTGCATTGCATGTCTTCAAGAGTGTGAAGGTTGTATTCAAGAGGAATGTAATGGCTTGAAACATCACTTGCAGGATGCAGGTGCTCAGAAGCACACACTTGAACTAGAGAGTTGGAGAGACTCCAATAACCTTGAAGATATTGATGGTGTTCCAAAGGGAGCCACTTCTTCATTTGATTCACCTCCTCATGAAGGCAATCAAGGTGAAAGAGGCAGGTATAAATCTGGTCCTAAACATTTTCCTTTTGACTGTGCAAAGCATGATAAATTTCCACATAGAGATGGAAAAGGAATTGCTTGTTTCTTTTGTGGTTTGGATAGCCATAGTTTCTGTAGGTGTTCAAAGAGAATGGCCACACACAAGAAGCTTTTGAAGGAAAAGAAGCAAGAAGACGAAGGTCCACTGGACAAGGCAAGTCATGCTATTAAGAGGATGCACATGCAGCGCACTTACTGCCATAAGCAAAGACATCTTGCTGCAAAATGTTGGACTTTGAATCCAACAATGCTTCCACCAAAGCTGAAGAAAGTGGAAAGAGAAGATGAAATAAATGGAAGTGAAGATTCCATGAATGATGTGCCTCAGAATGATTCACATGATGATTCTGATGTGTAGACAAAGATAGTACCTTTGAAAGGGATTGGTAAAGAACGGTTAGAGTTCTTATCCAATTAAGATTGCATGTCTATTGATGCATCTATTTGCATTTCTTTGTTAATGGAATGCAAGTTGCAGGATTTTACCAAGTAGGTGAATGCAAAAGTTGAGCAGGGGAGTCACTTTGTTGCTGCAACATTATCTTTCATTTCAACTTCAAAAGTATAGTGTGCTTAAGTGAAAGTTGAAGGATGAAATGCATAAATGAGCATGATGTGCATGGACACAGGGATGTTGATGATTTCCTTGTATTTGAACATGTATGTGTAATTAACTAAAGGGTTGGTTGCTTTGGCATGCATGTAATGTTGACTTGGAAGAAGCTAACTTGGTCTCAAAATGGAGATAGTGATGAAGTGTTTCATCTTTTGAAAAAGAGTCCTGATGGTCTTTTTCTACATGCTTGAGTTGAAGAGTCATTTGCTTAAAGGCATGTTTTGTTAGCTTGTTATCTAGTCCATCATTTGTATGCAGATGTAAGACATGCAGGTGTTCACAATATGTGAAAATCTATTTCTTTTGTTGAAGTAGGAGTTTAGGCCATCCAGTTTTTGTCTATGTTTCTGTTGTTGTTGAAAACTTTTCAAACAGGTACAAATGAAAGTTTTGTGGAGCAGATGTACTTCACATTTGTCGAGCCACCTTGGATCAATGATCAAGGCAGAGAACCTCAAACTACCTTCCACAACCATTTCAGCGGGGGTTTTGTAGGAAGGCAAGGAGGAAGACAATTCTTCCCAAGAAGACCAGCCCATCCAAGAAGGGAAGTGGTCAAAAACTTTGGTTCAGAGGCACTATGCAAAGCAAGTGTAGTGAGGCTGAAAGAAGAGGGTGAGTCACTCTCTGTTCAAATTAGTATATCAGTCTTTCGGAGACCAAAATTTCTTTTAGTGGGAAGGCGTGATCCAAAAATGGATCCTGGATAAACATCTAAGTCTAAAAGACATCATATAAGAGGTAAAAGGTGCCAAATGGCACAAATATTTTGTAAATCAGAGGAAAATGAAAGTCATAGGTTGCTCTAAGAAATATCCCCATTGCAGAGATCTTTTTCTTATGAATCTACCGCAACTTGAACGGGTTAAAATGGACTTAGGATGCAGAAGTTATCACATGCAGAAGATGCCCAGTTTTTTTGGAAAAAGAGGCAAAATCCTATAAAAATGGCATAAAAAGATTTACGAAGAAAATCCCACTAGAGGAGGATTTAAGTGAAAAGGGGAAGCACCTCCGATTGCGGATCCCGAACAAATCGGGTCGGAGGAAGGCACATGCACATATAATATAAAGGGAGGACGTGGTTGCCGATATTGTGATCGCCAATATCGGTGGATCGCAATTGGCGATACCACGAGGCAAAGGCAGGACCCTAGGCCGATGTGATATTGCGATCATTGGTAACAGCGGATTGCAATTAGAGCTACATAGAGGAGCGGGGCTATATATCTATATATATATATTCGCAATGCGATAGCTGGACCCGATAGAGCTATAAAGTGATATTCCATAAAATTTGAGATCCGTCAAATGACAGATTTCTATGTATTTCGTGTATTTCGTTTATTAAACAAAATACAAAGGGAAGCACTCATGTAATGAAAACTGGACCCGAAAGGGTTTATTAATGCTGCTGAGTAATATTTTGAGTCCGTCTAAAGCCATTTTTCCAGGTTTTTTAGTGATTAATGCATTTCTTTATACAAAGGAAACCAGTAGAATTTTAGGAGGATCAAAGGCAGTAAATGGTTTGGGTCAGGCTTTGTCAGATCCCATACAATGGCTGCCACGTGTCCAAGCTGAGGGGAGAGAAAACCACCCTTATTGGGCGGTTAACCCCCGTACGAAGGAGCTGCCCGAAATGAACCACCACCATTGGATCCAGATCTCGTAGATCAACAGTAGGGATGTGATAAGGGATTTAAAAGGTGGACCCAATGGAATATAAGTTGGATTTCATAATTTTCGAAGTCCGATAGACACATTTAGGTGGATTTTTATAGGTTTTCTGTGTATTTTCCTGTGTAAGCCGAGAAAGATGATTTGTGGATTTTAGCCTATGAAACGACCCCGATTCATTCTATAATGCCCCTAATCATCATTCCAAGCTACAAGCAGGAGTTTTGGCAAACAATGAGGCATTTGAAAGCCATAGAGCCACAGAGCTAGATGGTTAGTCAAACAAACAACGCAGAGAAGCCATAGAGCCATAGGGGAATGACTGAACGTAGGGAAATGACTGGGGAAGCTAAAAAGTTGGAAAAATTCCTCAAAGGAGCCTAGAGAGCTCAATTGAGGAGGGTGGTAGTTGCAAGCTAAAGGCAAAGAGCAGAGAGAGCTATAGAGCTACTGCGCAGAGCAGTTGAGGGAGCCTTTGGGGTCACTTGAAGTTCAAGTGAAAAGCTAGAGAGCTAAAAGTTGGAGAGGGCTAAGAAGCCAGAGCTGAAAAGCCAGACCCAAAGCCAGAGCTGAAGAGCCAGACCTAGAGCCAAGAGCTAGAGCAAAGAGCCAAAGCCAGAGCTAAAGAGCCTGAGTGAGAGCCGAGAGCCAAAAAGCTAAGAGCATCAAGAGCCAGGGATAAAATGGTGTCTAAACCCATCGTTTCTATGTAAAACAATGGAGTTGAGTCAAGAACTTGTAGAAACAACTTTTCCATAATCCCAGAGACCCTAGTTGAGTTGACTAGAGGTTAAGGAGACATAGCCCAAGAGTTTTGGGTGAGCTCCTAATTAAAATGTTTTTCTGTGTGTTTTGTGTTCTTGCTGCATTGTTTACTGTTATATATATGTTGTATCAACATAACAACATAATATTAAAAGCACCTGAACAATTCTAAGATAGACATAAGCATACACCTTTATTCCTAACATATTATTAGTTCCGCATTCATTAATCATAAGGACTTGGGAATAATTAAGCTTTGGAAGTGGGAGAGGTTCTTGTAAGTTAGACAACAAGCCTAAGTGCCCCATTTTTAGATCACATAGGCATCACATCACATAGAATTTTGCCTTCGTATTTGCCCAACTACAACTCCACTTCACACTATTCATTCACTAACAACTAATGTCCCTTTTGAAGCCATGACACCTTACAAGGTGTCGGATGTTTCTTTGTCTTTAATTTCAACTTCTCCATCACTTCTTTATAGACTAAATTATTAGTACTACCACTATCAATTATCATTTGAAGGTATTTTCCTTCAACCTTGCACATAGTCCTAAACAAAGTCTTTCTCTGTGCTGGTTCAACAACTTCCTTTACTGGCTTTAACAAAACTTCATCAACTACCGAAGATTCCCCTTTCTCTGGTACATTTTTTTCTTCTGACACCTTTACTTCTTCCTCATCATTTTGAGCAACAATTACATTTCTCTGATTTGTCCCTGCATTTTCTGGGAACTCATAGGGTTTGTGTCCCAAATTATTACATCTGTAACATCTAATTTCTCTTCCTCTTCCTCTGCCTCCTCTTCCTCTCAAAAAACTCTTTCCGCCACTTGCATCACGTTCTCTGGGTGTATGCTAACTCAAGCTGCTACTAGCTCCATCTCTAGGTGTTGTAGATCTTCCTCTATGACCTTAACTTTCCCTTCCTCAGAAATTACCTCTACTTCTGGTAGATTTCTTCCTCATGAATTTTTCCTTAGCCTTCAATACCATCTGATAAGTCTCTTCTACTATTTTAGGATACAACACACTTATCTCATCTTGGATCTCCATTTTGAAACCATTTATATATCTTGAAACCTTCTCATCTGTATCTTAAATTTGTCCTTCTCTTATGCTTACTTTGTAAAATTCCTCTATGTAATCGTCCACTATCAAAGATCTCTGTCTAAGATTCTGCATTTTTCTATATAATGAAAGTTGATAATCACTTGACAAAAAACTTACCTCTCAAATTTACCACCATCCTGTTACAATTTTTAATTAGTTGCTTACCAAGTCTTTCTCTTGCTACCTGCACTCTATCCCACCGAAGTGCTGCATGTCCTTTCAATTTTGTGATAGCAAATTTAACTCTCTTTCCTTCTTCCATTTCTTCATAATCAAAGAATTTTTCCATTCTGTTAGTTAAGTCTATCAACTCCTCAAGGTTGAAACCTCCTGTATACACTGAACCCTGAAGTCTAGGTTTAGATGTGGATCCCAAAACTGATTTAAAGAATCTCATTTTAGGAGTAATTTCTACATGTTCCTCTTCTCCTATAGCTTCAACTTCAAGTTCACTGACATCTCCATCACTTTGATTTCCCATTTCCACTACTTCTAGTCTAGCTTGCATTTATTCCATAGCTTCCAACACTTCAGCATTTGAAACTGGTCTTCCTCTTCTTCAACCACCACCATGTCTTCCTCCAACTCTGAAAGCCATGTTGGATTTCTTTTTCTGATTGTTGAGATCTTGATCAGTGTCAATAAGCTTCTCTGCTAACACTAATGATGTTCTGGGTGCAGGTGTTAAGGATAATCGTTCAAAACCAGAAATGGTCTCTTCTAGTTTAGGTGGGACTTCTTCTTGGGTTTCCTTTTGAATATCAGTCATCCACATCTAATTTTAGATATTCTACTAAAACAACATAACTATTGAATTTACCTGAAATAAGGGAAACTCTCACTTTTCCCAAGGAATAAAAAAGAATTAAAACTTTGGTTTATAACCTTGTCACGTCTGTCATTCCACAAACCTTTATCGTGTTAATTCTCCACTATTGATCTCAACACTCAATCCGAAAATTATCTCTTTCCCTCGCAAACAAGCTAGATGATCTACACTGTTGATCAATCCTACTTGATCCAACGGTTGACACGTAATATCGCGTGGATTTTTGTATGATGTTTAACAAGCCGAGAGCATGCAAGAAAAGTAGTTTCCCGTGCTACGTGTCGACTGCTAAGTGTAATTGCATGAAAATTCCAAATACAGCTTACCACCTTGAGACCGCGCAAGAAACAACTTTGTCCTACGAAGACCACTTTTCTATTCTGTCTAACACATGTGCTTGTTAGTATGTCATAACCATTAGATCTATTGGATCTATCAAATGGACAGTTCAAACCATTTCTTGGGTTTCTTGCGAATTTATCAGGTTTTCCTCATTCCGCCAAGGTTTTAGGGCTTCCCCCAACTTTAGTTCTTATCTATTGAATTTAGAATATCACTAAACTAAACTATGTGGTTTCGAATTACATTCAAGTTATTTAAATACACAGTGTATGAAGATTTAAATGTGATAACACAAGGTTATACAAAACTCTATTTCTAAAGGCCAAACTGGAATTCAACCACACTCAGAGATATTTCAAAGGAAATTCAAACCTCCAGGATTGACCATTCATGCGTAGAATACATAGAAATATAGAGAGACTTAAAATTTTATAGTCTAATCCTCCACAACCAAATCCCTTTACATTAGTTCAAAACTTACATAAATACTTGTATGTACAACAACCAGATCCTAAATCAATGGATCGAAACTACCTAATCCTATCCAATTTGCATGATATTCTCCTCGAGAATCCCAACTAAGCCTAACTACTTGAATTAATTACAAGATAATCCAAATCCCTGAATTCTAGCTCAAATCCTATCTAGAAAGCTTTGTAAAGTGATAGCTAAAGGATCCCACTCCTTTGCTTGTAAACTTTTTTTGTATTTTTGGAATAAAATTCGAAGCCTTTTATCTTCAAGCCTCATGCTTCTACATCATATCCACTTTTCAATTTCCTTCTTAGTCGGTATCCACTTATGTCACATCACACATCCCTCAGATAGATCCCGATCCCAACAATGGAACTATTTGTTGGCTTGAGGGGGCTTGGACTGAGGTTCAAAGTTAGCTGCACTAACCAAAAAAACCCTACACTATCGTCCCTTTCAGCAACAACTTGCATAGCGCAGGCTGTAGTATCACCCGAGGCAGTATTAGTGGATGATAGAACCAGGCTTCTGCATCTAGAAGGCTATGTGATGAGATTTAATGCATTTTCTATAGGTTTAGCTTAGATCTGACCTTCGCGAACCCTTATTCATGAAACTTATATTATTTCAAGTTAAAGAAAGTGATAAGCTTCACATAACTATCTAATCATGCATTAAAAAACATCTAAGGATGATCTACTTCACTGAGAAGTTAAGATAAATTACAGATAAATATCATTCAGTTACGCATAATATAGAAAATAGAAAATGTATAAAAATAGACATATGTTTGCTTCAAATATCTTTATATTATTTCAGATCTTTTGTTGCAACCTTTCTAGACGCTACGCACATAGTTGCAGGGGCCCGCACACTTAGCTGCAGACTTACCAAGGTCTCCTTGGACTTAGGTATAGGAGCTTTCCCCTTTGTCCAAAAACACAGAAATATATACACTTACAGACCCAAAATCATATTAAGTGATTGACTAATTCATTGTGTTAGACTTTCTAAGACACCTCTTTATATATCCTTCACTATTACAATACCATGGTTTGCAAACCATGGGTGGATCTCAAAATAATATCAAAACATAAGGGGTTTTGACGTTCCTAAAACCCCTTGACTCCTAGTTGACCTGTGCTACTCACGCTCTTCTCCTTAAAATGTAGAGACCTACAATATTTTAAGAAAATTTGACCCAGGGCACCCTGTCCCAATAGGCCCCGAACACAATTATGTGACTCGTCCTTGAGTCTCTCTGTTGGTACGCTCTGGATCTTTTCTCTTTGAATTTTGGATGAAGACTTCACTGGTTGAATAACCTTTGTGCATTAAACAACTACCTATTGCACTTCTTCCATCAATTTTTTTGTAGTTGGCCCATCTATTGCTAAGCCAATGGTTTGCAGCATCTACTGCATGCTCTTAAGCGTGCCTTCCACAGTGTGTGACAACAACCCTGCTTCTTCCTCCCATTGCTACATTTGTGTAGTGATGATCTGCATCTTATTTTGCATCTCCTTGATCTATCCTTGTAGGGATGTCCCCTCTTTCTACTGCGCGAACCATGGCATAGGGGCTAGGGTGTGCTGTGTTGCCTTTATCTCATGATACTGGAGCTGCTCATGTTGAATGGAAACTTCGATATTCTTCCCCTATGGGTCCTCCTACAACGAAGCTCACAGTTCTAGTGCTTCATCAAATAGCTAGCTACACTCTTTTATTGTAGCATTGAGCTTCGCCCTGTATGTTCTAATGGAAGCCCCGAATTGATCTCTGATCTCTTGTGGCGTGGTGGGATGAAATTTTAATTAAATCTCTGTGATTTGGAGCTGCAGAATGAAATAAAATTTATCCACCTGCACCTTTGATTCTCTGAATGCTTCAGCTAGCTACTCCACCTTATCCTCAGAAGAGGCCTCCCATTGAATCTTGAGCTCAGGTAGGTCACTGCGTACTCTTCAAATGTCCTACACGAGATGTGTGCTTCATGCATCTGCCTCATCATGGTCCTTGAGTGCTCTGTACTTTTTATCACACATTTGTTGGATGGTGATCTGTGTATCCTTGATCAGCATGATAGCCCATTGTTCTCGCACATTAATCTCATCTGCTACACCCTGGTGTGCCTCATGTAGTGTGGAGAGGGGGAGCACCACGAGGTTAATACTTATGTCTTTGGGAAGGTAGGCACTCTCCTATTATACGACCTCATTCACATAAAAGGATCCATCACGAAGGGTCACAACATGGATCTCTAAGGCGAGGATTGATTGCACACTTCCTGATGTCATTGCCTTCGTGCTCCCTTGAGGCCAGATCACTTGAACCACATCCTCTTGAACCTAGCTTGCCTGAACGTGCAACTCTGTGAGACTCGCTTGGACCTTTGACAAAACAGGCTGGTACTAATCTTCAATATTGCCCCAAATATACCTTGTCGTAGTCCAAAAAATGTCTCCAATCTCATTAGGTCGTCCTGAGTGAGGACCATGGCCTTCACATGAATAGTCTTATCAAACTTCTACTTCTTGCGTGCGCCTCCCACACCTGGCTTTTGTCGCCTCTTAAGAATAAAAGGAGAACCAACGTTCTCTAGGTATACAAAGTGGTCTTTAGTACCCTGGTCCAATTATTCAATAAATAGCTCTTCGTCATGCTCGTCCTCTCATTCCTACATGGTATTTTTCTCTAGAATGGTCATCGTCTTCGTTTCCTTCTCCAATGGTTTACTGGTGCCTAGTGCGCTTTCGGTGCTAGTCTCCATGATACCTTCGATAATCTTCATGGCAAGAAGGCATTGAACTGGCCACTTAACACATAATCATGCACAATCATCTTCAGTGACCAGTTAAAGAAAGTTATAAGCTTCACATAACTATCTAATCATGCACAAGAAAACATCTAATAAATAATCCAGGTCTGTGCGTAACTATCTAATCATGCATAAAACAACATCTAATAACTGATCCAAGTCTTCGTGGAGAAATTAATATAAATTATAGATAAATACCATTTAGCTATATATAAATACAGGAAATACATAATGTATGAAAATAGACACATGTTTGATTCAAATAACTTTCTATTATTTAAAATCTTCTTTTACAACCTTTCCATACTCTGTGCACATAGTTGTAGGGACCCACACACTCAGTTGTGGACTTACCAAGGTACTTGCGCACTAAATTTTAGGAGCCTTCCCCTTCACCCAAAAACACAGAATGATCTACACTTACAGACACAAAATCATACCAAGTGATTGACTAATTCATTTCCTTATACTTGCTAAGACATCCCTTTATATATCATTCGCTATTACAGTACCATGGTCCCCAAACCATGGGCAGATCTCAAATCAATATCAAGTCATAAGGGGTTTTGACATTTTTAAAACCCCTAGACTTCTATTTCACCTACGCTACTCATGCTTTTCTCCTTAAAATGCGAGGACTTACAATATTTTAACAAAATTGTACCCAGGGGACCCTGTCGCAACAAATGTGTATATAGTAAAAGTTACAGAGGATTACCACACTAATTTACCTTGTAAGATATTATAGTAAAAGTTACAAAAAAATTACCACACTAATTTATCTCATTCATTAACCAAAGTAAATGCAACACACCAATATATACACCTAGCAAGCTCAAAGCATTATCCACCTTTGTATTTAGTGATACGACGCTCAAAATTAACACACTGACATTAGTAAACAAGAAATTAAGCAGAGACATATGTTTTTATTTTCTACAAAATGAATAAGCATTACATTTTAAAGAATACTTTATTTTAAGAAAAAATAATAAATTCTATATTTCAAGAGAACCTTCTTTCCATAAAAAATAATAAGTATTATGTTTCCACTGTAGAGCTGTAACTAGGGTCTCTCACACTGCTAATTATCCTACATTAATAAGTCAATCCGGGAACGTTTTGTTATTGCAAGGAGTAACTCAATCCGAGGCTGTTTTTCCGAGTAATGCTCGGTAGTATAGTGTCCTAATGGTCTGAAAGGAAACAGATGCTAAGCTGTAACGAAAATAACCCAAAAGATAAAATCACACAAGGCAGTTGATCAGTCAAGGGTATGGAAACAATAACCTATCCCTTTAGAAACTGATAAAGAAAGGAAATCAGAGCATGGACTTATAGGTCTGGGGCTAAGCAGCGTCTTGCTGAGGCTCACGACAGCCTTAGGCCTGCTCTCACACTAAAACAACAAAGGCAGGTAAATCAAGTAGCGAAAAGTAAAATGGAACAGCAATCTGGAAATGGAACAGCAGTAAAGAAATGGAACAGCAGTAAGGAAATGGAACAGCAAGAATAAATGGAACAACAATAATAAATGGAACAGCAATAATGGAACAGCAATCCTCAACCGTATGTACACGTTCTCTACTACTACAGCAATCTGAGAATAATGGATGATACGACTATGTTCCTGAACGAGGTAATATTGCTTTCGAGTCTTGCAAATACTATTTCACATGGATTTGATAACAATAATATTCATACAAACATTCCGCTACAGGAATAGCTGAAAGACGTAATTCGAATGGATCCACTTATACAATGCAGAGACATGAGATAAAAGAACTCATTCAGATGTCAGTTATAACGAAACATAGCATATCATATAGAAGATGTATCAGATTACTTAAATAATGGAAATAAACAAACCACACAGTATAATGATACAAAAGCAAGTGTCCTTCAGAGCTTGGCCCTTGGCTGCCAATGGAACACTGCCTGAAGTTACTCCAGATGTAGAGACGAAATGAACACCAAGTCTTTTATATTAATTGCATCAACAAAAGTATAACAAAGTCAAGTCTCAGAGAGACTCAATAATTACAGTTGGTTCTGGAATTGAAATTACAAAGACCGTCCTCCTTCGTTCAATGGCGTGGTGCCTTTATATAACAGAAATGATGGAGGTATCTAGATAATCAAAAGATAACTTAAAGCAGCGATCCCTCAGGATCAAAGATCCTGAGGGATTCGCTAATCATTCGATTCTTCTCTTTCCTTTCTTGCGTTCTCCGTCTCAGTATCCCGCTTTCTTTCTCTGGGCTATTCGGCTCTAATTTTACTTGATCTTGTCCGCATCCGGTTCCCTGTTGGCGGGACAGTAGTTATTTTCTCTTTGCTTCTTGCTTTCAATCGCTGATCCTTTGTTTTCGTGTCTTCCTGCATAGAAAGCGTCAATCATTAGCACTTAAGCTTCCTTTATCGATTGTTGCACATTTTATCAAAACCCTTTATCTTCTTTGAACTCATAATGCAGAAAAGGTTATAACTATTATTGAAAAACCACTAGATTGCTAGTCAAAAGCATACCTTCTAGGTGCTCCACACACCCCCCTGCTTACCCTGTTTCATGGCCTCATGAAAACATTGTAGTTGAGATGCAAGGCGGTGAGAGAATAGGCCGGAGAAGGGATCTCGTGAGGAGCAACTAGATGGTCAAAGAACTGGTCTATTTGATCTGCAGGCATCTCATATAAGGCCTGATATCCGGGTGCAGGGTGCCAAATAATTGGACTGCGAAATCGATACCCTAACCAGGATGGCCCTGCTTGCAGAATCCGTTCCCCATAAAGGTTCAACTGGCTGGCAGCCAGCTCAAAATTCTCATATTTGAATGGTTCCCTGAGCTGGATGCTTGGACTAGAAGTCCGGTATCGAAATTTTGCAGCATCGAGGGCAAGATCTTTAATAGTCAGGAAATATTCCAGACCATTTCGGATCAAGTCTTCGTGCATGGGCCCTATTATCTCAATGACTCCTGGGGTCCTTATGAGACTCCTATGCTTTATCCATAGCGTCACTGGGTCTCTAGGTTCAGCTCATATCCACAAGTCTAGGCTATTTTCCTGTCTCTGAAAGGTGTTATAAGCTCTGAGCCATTTCACCTGATTAACCCCAAATGAGATGAAGGCTTGGAATTGTACATCACCAACAAAAGGGCCAGGATTTAAATCAGTTTCCTGGTCTAGCACAAGATTGTGCAGGTAAAACTCGCATAATAACCTCTGAACTCTAACTCCATAGTGCTTGCAACAGTCTATAAAATCATTAACAGTGTTGATGTGGATAGGTGCTCCTGCCCTAACGGCTTTTATTTTTAATCTCAGATATCGTTCAAGCAAAAATAAAGCATAATTTTTAGCAGGGGCCCTACAAGTCAAAACATCATTATATAAGGAACACACGGTGTCCATCTGCTTAACAACACTATCTAATCGACGAGTTACCTTAGCAACCTTTTCCTGCTCCTTCTGCCATCCTTCAAAGGCCTGGCTCTCGGACTGACTGATGTCTCGAAGTTGCTGTTGGAGCTCTTCGTATCTTTCCTTGGGGACTGTCTGTTCTCGCAATTGCTCGGCTTCCTGCTTGGCTTCCTTCATCATTTTATGCAAGGTTCTGGTTTTTGGGTCCTTCTTCCACACAGCCGTAGAGGCTGGGAGTTTAACCTGGACCTTCTTATTACGTTGGTTTGAGTTTCGGACCCGAATTACGCCCGAGGGTGGTGCTTCTGTTTGGACTTCTTTGTTTTTTGTTTCCTTTTTAATGCGAACGAAGGGTTGCTGTGGTCTTCCTACCATCGGAGCCTCTTGCTGTTCCATTGGGATATCCATTCGCTCTTCAAGGCCAGATGGAACAGTAGTCTATCCCTCCGCGCTATTTGGAACAGCAATTTGTTCCTCCATATCATTTGGAACAGCACCCTGTTCCTCATTATTATTTGGAACAGCAGACTGTTCCTCGGCAGTAGGTCTCCTGATGGGGTTTCGTCCATCAAAGCGAATTCTTGTCCTTGGGGTTCTTGCTACCATGGTCCTCTTCCTTTTCCCTGCAGTCTTTTGTATCCTCAGACTGGCTTTCAGCATTCGAATTTGCTGCCGGAGTCTGCCTATAGTGCCCAGCAACCTCTGCTGCTTCTTCCTTAATTTCGCAATTTCCCTTGTTTCGGCAGAGGGTTTGGTTCTCAAGCTTGCGTCTTCTGTGATATCTTCCAGCATCCTGGGGACAGATTGTCCCAGATTATTATCTTCCATTTCATTATCATAGCCAGGCAGGTTTTCTCCCCCTGCCTCTTCTGCATGGATTTCCTCGGGTAATTCTCTTTCTGTGGGACCGCCAGGGACTCCTCCTGTGCTGGAGTCCTGGCCATATTCTCCCATATTGGCCAGAACTGTTGCCAATTCCTCCTCACTTGGAGGGTCTTGCAACGGGCTACCCCTGGCTGTGCAATTTCTTCTTCCTGATTGCCCTGTTTGGTGGCTTCTTCTCCCTCAGAGGGTTCATGTCCTTTTTCAATTTCTCCTTCCGGCTGGTCAGTCTCGGCCTCCGATTGCTCAGCATTTCCTTCGGAGGGTCTTCCCTCTGATTCTGGAGGTTCATCCGCAATTTCAATTGGTTGGGCCGTTGTTCCCTGAATTTTTTCCAACCTTCCTCGTATCCGGGCTAGCCAAGCTGACTTCCTTGGCCTCTCAAGTTGGTCGGGAGTATCAGTAGGTTCTGCGGGTTTCTCTGGTTGCTCTGGCGTATCGGGAGGTTGCTTCCGCTTTGAAATGGCATGTCTCTCTGCTGCTGACTTCTTGCGTTTCTCTACTCGTTCAGGCGTGCCAGAGGATTGTTCAGGTTTTGGGGGTGGTACAGCCGCTCCCCCTTCGACTATTGCGACCAATTCCTCCCAAGAGCTTTGCTGTTGAGTGAGACCGTGGCTCACTATCAACCGAATCAGCCCATGGTGGCTAACGACTGTTTCTATGTGCTGGGCCTTTTTCAGGCTTTGGGCCGCGCCATGCAGTAACGAATTTAAAAGTGTAGGGAGATTTACAGAACATTTTCCTTTTAAAACAGCTAAGAGTTTCAGATGACGAGGTCTTACAACGTCTTTTCTCCCTTCGCAGGTGATATAGCTTTGTACTGTCTTCGCTAGCTCGGTCCAGGGTTCCCCTAGTGCTGCCGGCAGAACTCCTTTCCCTTTGACTGTCAAGCTTTGGCCTTCGTCCTGAAAAGTTTCCATAGCTTTTTGTAATCTCTCCTTCTTCGGTCCCCATTTGGGTCCAACAACTGGTAATCCAGAGACTTCTGCGTTGATATCCTCTGTAACCTCTATCCGCTTTCCTCCTACTACGGAGTAGTTTTCCTGCAAATTCTGTAGGAATTCCAACGCTATTGCTTCATTTGATTCTTGCAGGCGGTTGAAGTAATTCAACCATCTTGCGTTTTCCAGGATTTTGCGAGCAGCATCGGAGACTGTCAGCTTGTGAGGTTCGCTCCGGACCGTCCTTCTGCCCATGATTCAATTCAGAAATGGACTCAGAAATGGAACAACAACTGCTTGCGGTATTTACGACGCAAAAAGGATGATCGATGCCAATTTGGGAAAGGACTACACAGGGCATGCAACAAAAAGAAGAGATCGTGGACGGCAGTCTCCGTAAGATGGAAGCATCATACCGTTAAATCATGCCATTTCCTTGTACATTATTTTGCTCGAATGGTATGCAGCCACGTAATCCATGGAGTAATGAGGTTACTTCCCCCCCCGCGATCTGATAGGCTGCCCACAGCCGTCAAAGAGAGGAGCAGCAGCCAGTCGGGAGTGCAATCATCAAGTACATCATATGAAAGTATGCCATGTTGTAAAAGAACAATGAAATGCCGAAACCGAGGCAAAAAGGTGGATCACGTTTTATATAAGCCTGCATGATATAATGAGGAACCGGGGGATTGGACGTCTGTCAACTGTACGAAGTCTCCAGTAGTCATTGTCAGTTCCGTTGCCATGATTGGTGGTAATGTTCATGCGATAAATATATCGAGGTGTGACATATGATGCATGCGAAGGATATAAGAGACAGAAAGATTTTAATATCATACCTGTTGGTGTAAATATTACGACTTCGATGCCATTAACAGAGCTCTGCTGCCAACAGGTGTTCATAACCTTGGCAGAGTTGTTTATCTCACCCTCCGGAACCATGATCCTTTGTGTATATTTTGAAGAGTGCTTTGTCAAAATGCAGGCCATTATGCTGGCTTGGTGACCAGATAGTCATAATGCCATTCACAAGGTAGGCGCGAAACGTGGTCAGGCTGGCTCGCGATGAGACCTCCTGTTCCAAGATTTGCTTGTTAATTTATTTTTGGACCATATCCCTGGTGTGGTGGCCATTATGGGAATGCCACTTCGCTTCCACCCTTATGATCATGGTAGGCCAACTCTGAATGAGACCTCCTATCCTGCATTTGACAACTTTCATATTTTGTTTTTGTTTTCTTTTGCAGAGCATCTCTCTTGTTTATTTTCACATCAGGGTGGTTCCGCACTCCTTAAGAGCGGGGAATGGTGGAAGAAGTCTTACGATCCCAACAGATAGATATAAATCATTCGTTCTTACTCCCAAGTATTGATCAAAAAAGCTTTTAGGGAAATAAAGATCACCAATAACAATGGTACCAGTAAATGACAATGACAGTGAAGATTAAAAATTCACGTCCCTCCTATTATTCTTTTATACATACTGGCTTCATAGTGATAGCAATTTATGATGTGCTGATTTCGGTATCTCATGGTTTACGTTCACGGCATAAGTTCATTGCTGTATCTAAAAGATTGAGGAAAACATGGTCACAAAGCATCCTCCATAAGGACGAAAACATGACAATGGCATTCATAGGATACCATTTCTTTGAGAGGAGGCACTGAAAATTGCAAATGCTGTTCCTTTTGAGAAAGGAACAGCAAAGTCACTCAAATGCTGTTCCTTTTGACAAGGAACAGCAGACACGCTCAAGTGCTGTCCCTTTTCGCAAAGGAACAGCAAAACATCCAAGTGCTGTTCCTTTTCGCAAAGGAACAACAAAACACACAGGTGTTGTTCCTTTTCGCAAAGGAACAGCAAGACACACAAGTGTTGTTCCTTTTCTCAAAGGAACAGCAAGACACACAAGTGCTGTTCCTTTTCGCAAAGGAACAGCAAGACACACAAGTGCTGTTCCTTTTCGCAAAGGAACAACAAAACACACAAGTGATGTTCCTTTTCGCAAAGGAACAGCAAGACACGCAAGTGCTGTTCCTTTTCGCAAAGGAACAGCAAGACACGCAAGTGTTGTTCCTTTTCGCAAAGGAACAACAAGACACGCAAGTGTTGTTCCTTTTCGCAAAGGAACAACAAGACACACAAATGTTGTTCCTTTTCGCAAAGGAACATCAAAACACACAAATGCTGTTCCTTTTCGCAAAGGAACAACAAAACACACAAATGCTGTTCCTTTTCGCAAAGGAACAGCAAAACACACCAATGCTGTTCCTTTTCGCAAAGGAACAGTAAGAACATGCAAGTGTTGTTCCTTTTTGCAAAGGAACAGCAAAACACACCAGTGTTGTTCCTTTTCGTGAAGGAACAACAAAAAACACTCCAGTGCTGTTCCTTTTCGCAAAGGAACAGCAAAACACACTAGTGCTGTTCCTTTTCACAAAGGAACAGCAAAAACACTCCAGTGTTGTTCCCTTTCGCAAAGGAACAACAAAACACACCAGTGTTGTTCCTTTTCGCAAAGGAACAGCAAAAACACTTCGAAAAAAAATCAAGGGAACATATATACAAGATGTTATGTACAAGTTATGAAATGAATTTCTTAAGCTATAGGTGAGGAAGATTGCGCTTCCTCTCCTAAAATTTTCATATCAGTATCTTGTCGCAGCTGTTGACAGAAGGATTCCCGAGTGAGTGGCTTTCGATAAAGGCGAACTCGGTGGCCATTTACTTTGAATGCATATCCAGAACCGTCAATTGTGACCACGGTAAGGGTCCCATTATCATGTACCTTCTGGATTTCGTATGGTCCTAGCCATCGAGTCTGGAGTTTCCCTGGGAAATCCTGAAACCGAGAGTCGTATAACAGAGCCCAGTCTCCTTCATGAAAGACTTTATTCTTGATCAGTGCATCGTGCCATTTAGCCCGCTGCTGTTGAATCAATGCTGTATTCTGTAATGCAGAGAGCCTGATCTCGTCTAATTCATTAATCTGTTGTAATCGGTTGATTTGTGCCTCACTCAGATCTAGGCCGACTTCCTGTGCAGTTCGTAGCGTTCGGATTTCGAATTCTATGGGGAAAATTGGCTGCTTTCCAAACACTAATTGATAGGGTGAATAGCCTGTAGTGCTTCTCCATGTGGTTCTGTAGGCCCACAGCGCCTCAGGTAGTTGAGCGGCCCAATCTCGCCGATGCGATGCAATGGTTTTTGTTAAAATTGATTCTATTACCTTATTACTACTTTCTACCTGCCCATTTGCCTGCGGATGGTATGGGGTAGTAATCTTATGTTGGACATGGTAATTGTTAAGTGTTGCAGCTAATTTATTTCCAACAAATTGTGGTCCACCATCGGTGATTAATTCTCTCGGAAGTCCATAACGTACAAACAAATGGAACAAGAATTGTATCACAGAGTCTTCTGTAGCCCTAGGTAATGATTCGGCCTCGACCCATTTAGTAACATAGTCTGTCACCACCAGAATGTATGTCCTCTGATTTGATGATGGATTGATGGGCCCAACAAAGTCCAGAGCCCATCGTTCGAATGGCTCAATGACCAATTGTGGTCTCAGAGGCATTTCATCGGCTTGGCCAGGTTTTCCTGCTCGCTGGCAGCTGTCACAGGCTTGTGCAAACTTTTTCGCATCCTTGAAGATTGTAGGCCAATAGTATCCGGTCTGCAATACTTTATGTGCTGTTCTTTTTTCATCGAAATGTCCCCCGCATGGCCCGTCATGGAAAGCTTTTAGAATGTTGAAAATTTCGTCTTCTCGAATACACCTTCTGATTTGCATGTCTGCCCCTATATGGAACAAATGGCCTCCAATCCATGAAAAGCGAGTGCTTTTCTGAACAATCTGCTTGCGTTCCTGAGGGGTTAAGTGTTTTGGTAACTTACCGACTGCGAGGTAATTGGCGACATCGGCATACCAGGGTGTTCGAACAGCAACAAAAAAAAGGTGCTCGTCAGGGAATTGATCGTCTACTGCTGCTGTTTCGACTGCTTTCGGCATCCGTGAGAGGAAATCAGCTACAAGGTTCTCCTTGCTAGGTCGGTCCTTAATTGTGATGTCGAACTCCTGCAATAAGATCAACCACCTGGTTATTCTAGCATTCGTAACAGGTTTATTTGCCAATATTTGATAGCAGAATGATTTGTATATAACACAACAGGATAGCCAGTAATATAATGTCTAAATTTGTTAACAGCATGTATTACAGCCAGGAATTCCTTTTCAGTAACAGTATAATTAAGTTCGGCAGAGGATAAATTTTTGCTGATATAGTAAATAGCATATGGCTTCTTATCCTCCTCTTGTCCCAGGACTGCGCCAATTGCTGTGTCTGAGGCATCAGTTGAGATTTGAAATGGCAAATTCCAGTTGGGTCCTCGAAGGACTGGAGCTGTTGATAACAGGTTCTTCAATTCCTTAAAAGCCTGGTCGCATTTTTCTGTCCACAAGAAATCAACATTGCTAGTCAAAGCATATAGAGGTGCAGCAATACGTGAGTAATGTTCTATAAATCGTCTGTAATACCCAGAAAATCCAAGGAAACTGGGTACCTCTGTTTGAGTAGTGGGAGTAGGGATGAGCAAAAGAATCTGAATTTTAGCCGGGTCTACCTGGATGCCAGCTGCTGAGATGTAGTGCCCTAGAATGAGCCCTTCTGTCATCATCATGTAACACTTTTCATGGCTCAGGCAAAGTCTGGTAGCGATACAACGTTGTATGACTTTCTCCAGGGTATCCAGAGCTGGGTCAAAATCATCTCCATACGGTGTAAAGTCATCCATATACACCTCAAGTCCGTCATTTATTAGGTCTGCAAAGATGCTGAGAACAGCTCTTTGAAATGTAGCAGGGGCATTGCATAGGCCGAAGGGTAGTACTCGATAGGCAAACGTTCCCCAAGGGCAAGTAAAGGTAGTTTTATCCTGATCTTCAGGGGCGATTTGGATTTGGTTATATCCGCTGAAGCCATCTAGGAAAGAGAAAAATTTCTTCCCTGCTAAAGTGTCCAGTACTTGATCTATAAATGGGAGGGGAAAGTGATCCTTCTGTGTGGCCTTATTTAACTCCCTGTAATCCACACAAATCCTCCATTTCCCATTTTTCTTGGGTACCACCACTAGGGGAGAGACCCACTTACTGTCGGAGATGGGGTAAATAAAATTAACATCTAAAAGTTTCTGAAGTTCGGCTTTTACTATTTCTTTTAGATGGGGGTTGAGTCTTCTTTGTGGCTGGCGAACAGGTCTTGCATCCTTCTCTATATAGATGTGGTGGGTGCATAATTGAGGATCAATCCCCTTCATGTCAGGGTAATCCCACACAAATGCTCCCTTATATTTTTGTAACAGACTAACAAGCTTCATTTCTTGATCTGGTGTCAGGTTGACGTTAATATTTAGAGTCTTACCAGGTTCGATTTCCACTACTTTACTATTGGCAACAACAGTTACTGTTATTGTTTGGTCATGTGGATCTTTTAAGGGGTCTTCTTCTAGCTCACTATCAAATGCTGCCTCTATCATAAAACACTGTGTGTGAGAGCTAGATTCGGTTTGATTGATGAAGTTATTGATAGCATCATCTTCTATCTGATCTTTAAAATCTAAAGCCTTTTGTACAGTTAATGGGGCTCTGATATTGTTAGTAAGGTATGACACAGGATACTGATTGGTTTTGATCATTGGTAGGCTTGGCTGTGCTGGAGGGTATAGAACGAGATTTTTAACATCTGGTCCTTTAGTTATAGTCATGTTTCCCTGCCGACAACCAATGTAGGCATCGGCAGTAGCAAGCCAAGGTCTTCCTAATATTAGCGGATGTCCTTCTAGTCAGGTTTTTGGATTAATTACCAGGAAATCGGTTGGATACTCCCAGGAATCTACGGAAACCATGACATCATATAGAGTACCTTCGGGTCGAACTACAGATCGATCTACCAATTCTAACAAGGTAGAAGTAGGTTCTACCGATGTGATGCCAAGCTTTTGGCAGGTGGAAGTTGTCAAAATATTGATTGCAGCTCCCAAGTCGACTAAAGCATTAGGCAGGGTTTGACCATAGATTTGGACAGTTACAATTGGGTTCCCGGGATCTTCATATTTGATAGGTGTCTCTTTTCCTGATAACAGGTCGGATAAAGTTCCAACTACTTGGACTCTAGGGTTAGTAGTTATATTCCTCCTTGATTTTTTTATGCACAGTTCTTTTATAGTCTTTGCGTATATGGGA
The DNA here is from genome assembly GCA_031772625.1 of Pinus tabuliformis. Taxonomy (NCBI): domain Eukaryota; kingdom Viridiplantae; phylum Streptophyta; class Pinopsida; order Pinales; family Pinaceae; genus Pinus; species Pinus tabuliformis. The sequence continues at coordinate 863,024,280 of CM062812.1, forward strand.
ATATCTTGAATGGCCTGGAGGAATGGGATTTTTATATACAGGTTTTGTAACTCTCCCAGAATGTCAAAGTCTGGATGTTGCACTGGTCGCGGTATGACTAATCGTTCCGGGAAAGGAGGAGAGGATGTATTTGTTTGTTGATGGGTTTGTTCCTTATTTACATCCTTTTGTTGTAGCGGTTGTTCTATTGGTAACTGATCTTCATTGTGACCTATTTTGTCTCCCTCTGTTTCTATGATACGTCCAGATCGTAACTGAAGGTCATTACACTCCCTTAAGTCAAGTCCAGTTTCTGATGTGTCTATGATTTGGATGGATTGGACTGGTCGATTATTAGGATTAGGGTTGGGTTGGGCTGGGAGTTGTGGCCTTAGATTAGACTGGGGGTTTTGTTGTAAGGCTGGCAGAGTTGGTTGAGGGAGTGGAATAGTTCCTGTTGACTGATATGTCGATCTTGGCCAATTGGTCTGCCAGGGTGAACCTTGTGATGTGGGGGGAATCCATTGCGGAGGGTATGAATTGTTCTGCCAATATGGTGGGGTGTAGGGAAAATTTGGCCATCCGAATTGGTTTGTCTGATTCATCCATGGATTTGGAGAAAGAAATGGCTGTGATGACCAATTCAGGACTGGGGGTGTGGGTTGATTTTGCCACATACCATATTGCTGAGCATTGTATTGTGGAGGTTGAAAAGAAGAAGCTGGATCCGAAAACATACCTGATTGCCTTGGTTGCCATTGGCGACGTTGGTTAACAAAGTATGCTGGTTCTGATTCTTCTTCTGCTTCCTTGTATACAGCCTTCAATCCAGGAAGTGAGGGGCAGCTTTCAGTAAGGTGGTCTTTCATACAGATAGCACAGGCTTGAACTGTATCTAGCGGACATTCTTTGTGGCTGTGTTTTTTTTTGCATCGGGGGCAAAAAATTGCCAGATTTTGCTCTGCCTCCATTTGCTTTTGTTTAGCCTGCACAATATCAAGCTGAGTAATTAATGTCCCTAGGATATCAGTTTTAAGATTTTCTAGTAAATTCCCAAGTTCTACCCGTGTTACCCCTTCTGTTGATATTTTGTTATCTCTAACAAACCTATCATATTCTGTTGGTTTTATCCTTGTGCTACCCCTTGAACTCCTAATACATAAATTAATGATATCGGCAAAATTCTCTTGGTAAATATCTCCTTTTCCCATGATATTCAACGTTTCGATCCACTGTTCTTTCATACATCTAATTAATGCAATTTTCAACACATTGTCAGGCAGAGGTAATGATGCATAAGGGGATCTCTGTAAGTTATACTAGAAGCGTTCTACATATTCCTCTAGAGTTTCATTTGGTCTGGCCGTCATTTGGAAGATTTCATCTTTCAGTTCCCTTGACCTACAGTAATCCTGATATTTCTTGAGAAAGGATTCTTTCATTTGCTCCCAATTGTTTATGACTCCACCGCCTAGACCCATAAACCATCTTAGAGCTGCTCCCTTCAAAGTAGAGGGAAACAACTTTAATTTCTGAAGATCAGTGGTGTAATCATACCCTCTACATAACACATCGAATTCGAATAAGAATGCATCAGGGTCCTCTGATGTCAGTCCGTGAAACGTTGGGATGTGCTGAAGAGGAATTGCCTTCATGGGGGCATTCGTAGCAGAATCCACTATCGGATATTGCAATGTGGAAGTTTGGGTATTTGGCTGATTCTGCGCCATGGGATTGAAGATGTGCCAGTAACCTTCCGGGATTTCTAGGAGGGTGTTCCTAGGTTGAGAAGGGGCGGCCTTGGCAGGGGCTGTCTTGATGACACTTCCCTTATCCGGGATTTCTATCTGAAGGAATGGGGTGCTTTCAGTATTAATTCTGGCTGCGCTTCCCTTATCTGGGCTGTTTAACAGCTGGATTATCCTGGAGGGAGATTTCGGTTCCTCTATTTCCCCTGTTTCCCCCTCTCCTTCACAAAGGTTGCTTGAGTTCCCTTCTTGCAGCCGTTCAGACACAGGATTTTCGATTTCTTGGAAGTCCTGTTCAACAGTCTGACTCTGCACCTCAGCGTAGGCTCCAGATGGTGATGCTGTAGCTTGAAGGGAATTGGTAGGCTACTTAGAATAAGTCTTTCTGAGGCCTACTGATGAATGAGATTCAGTTTTCTTGTAGATTTCGTCTATAAAGGTCGTTCGGCCAAGGGTCACTGGTCCTTTGGCTTTCTCAGGTTTGGCTGGGGTTTCGGTATTCTTTTCTAACTTTTTCTGCTTAGTCATGCACTCTAAGAACTACTAAATCCTATCAACCAGCAATCCTACTAAGAGAGCGGACGGTGGAGCAGGGATTTTACGTGCTCCATACGCAGGTTCTTACCTTCCGTTTTTAAAATCCAACTCCCCCTAGCAGATTTGCGCACTACTCTGTAAAGGGAAAATGGCTATTACTCCTTCCCCGACAACGGCACCAAAATGTAGAGCTGTAACTAGGGTCTCTCACACCGCTAATTATCCTACATTAATAAGTCAATCCGGGAACGTTTTGTTATTGCAAGGAGTAACTCAATCCGAGGCTGTTTGTCCGAGTAATGCTCGGTAGTATAGTGTCCTAATGGTCTGAAAGGAAACAAATGCTAAGCTGTAACGAAAATAACCCAAAAGATAAAATCACGCAAGGCAGTTGATCGGTCAAGGGTATGGAAACAATAACCTATCCCTTTAGAAACTGATAAAGAAAGGAAATCAGAGCATGGACTTATAGGTCTGGGGCTAAGCAGCGTCTTGCTGAGGCTCACGACAGCCTTAGGCCTGCTCTCACACTAAAACAACAAAGGCATGTAAATCAAGCAGCGAAAAGTAAAATGGAACAACAATCTGGAAATGGAATAGCAGTAAAGAAATGGAACAACAGTAAGGAAATGGAACAGCAAGAGTAAATGGAACAGCAATAATAAACAGAACAGCAATAATGGAACAGCAATCCTCAACCGTATGTACACGTTCTCTACTACTACAGCAATCTGAGAATAATGGATGATATGACTATGTTCCTGAACGAGGTAATATTGCTTTCGAGTCTTGCAAATACTATTTCACATGGATCTGATAACAATAATATTCATACAAACATTCCGCTACAGGAATAGCTGAAAGACGTAATTCGAATGGATCCACTTATACAATGCAGAGACATGAGATAAAAGAACTCATTCAGATGTCAGTTATAACGAAACATAGCATATCATATAGAAGATGTATCAGATTACTTAAATAATGGAAATAAACAAACCACACAGTATAATGATACAAAAGCAAGTGTCCTTCGGAGCTGGGCCCTTGGCTGCCAATGGAACACTGCCTGAAGTTACTCCAGATGTAGAGACGAAATGAACACCAAGTCTTTTATATTAATTGCATCAACAAAAGTATAACAAAGTCAAGTCTCAGAGAGACTCAATAATTACAGTTGGTTCTGGAATTGAAAATTACAAAAACCATCCTCCTCTGTTCAATGGCGTGGTGCCTTTATATAACAGAAATGACGGAGGTATCTAGATAATCAAAAGATAACTTAAAGCAGCGATCCCTCAGGATCAAAGATCCTGAGGGATTCGCTAATCATTCGATTCTTCTCTTTCCTTTCTTGCGTTCTCCGTCTCAGTATCCCGCTTTCTTTCTCTGGGCTATTCGGCTCTAATTTTACTTGATCTTGTCCGCATCCGGTTCCCTGTTGGCGGGACAGTAATTATTTTCTCTTTGCTTCTTGCTTTCAATCGCCGATCCTTTGTTTTCGCGTCTTCCTGCATAGAAAACGTCAATCATTAGCACTTAAGCTTCCTTTATCGATTGTTGCACATTTTATCAAAACCCTTTATCTTCTTTGAACTCATAATGCAAAAAAGGTTATAATTATTATTGAAAAACCACTAGATTGCTAGCCAAAAGCATACCTTCCAGGTGCTCCACATCCACCAAAACATAAGGAAGGAAAAATGTTCCTAGTACCTTCAAAACAGTGACTGCTAACTATGAAACAAGAAAACAATGTCTACTAACTCTGAAACAAGGCTTTTAAAGAAAAATATTATTAGATGAAAGATAAATATATTACCTTAAAGGAAAGCAACTAAGTGAAGGAGGATGTAAGAGAATAGGAATATGAACATCATCTCTTCCAATTATAGTTTACATGACATGTTTTTATTTTTATTTTTTTACTTAGTTGAATTACAAGCTAAAATTGTAATCTTTTTTTGTTTGTTTTTTTCTTCCCAAGCAAAAATTAACCAAATATTAACTCTTCTTCAATATACGCTTTCATAAACAAAAATTTATTAACAAAATAGTAACTCGTTTTCAACATATGCTCTCATAAATAGAAATGTACAATAAAGAAGAGATCCAAAAATTGAAAATAAGAAAAGTAAAACACCCTAGTGTTCTATCTCCCGGCTCAATAGTGAAAAAGAGTAGACCAATTACATCTATTTGTGTATAAAACTCTATCACCTCTAAGTTTGTACGAACCCCGAGTTGATGAAGTAAAGTCAGTAACCCCAAGAGTTGCAGAATCCTTGCTGCAATACTGGTGCTCATCAATAATGTCCTCATAAATATTTTGCATGTTCTCTCCAAGTGTTGATAATTCACAAAGTATCATTGCCTTGAGCTCTTCTAGATGGACCTGTTCGTACGTTGCATTCTGAGTTGATGCTCGAAGTTATTGAACCTCTTTCCTAACATCCAACAAGTTCTTAACCAATTATCTTTTCTGGCCATCAAATACTCATTGTTTGACTTTGCTACACCTACAAAGGCCAAGTTGGTTGTTGAAATGGCATTAGGATTGATGTTGTTGTCCACCACAATCACCCTTTCACTACTAAATTTAGGAGATGTGAGGTCATCTGGAAAATGTCTCTTCTAGCCTTGTATAGACTTTTTCTGTAGCTCTTCGTATGATAGATTGTACATATCGATAACTAGACCATCATCGAGAGGAACAATTTCTTCTCTCGTTACTTGGAGATTCCTCTACAGGAGGATGGGGAGATTGAATGTTGACCTGCCTTTTGTTTGGTGTCAGGCCAACATCTTGGTTCTATGGCTTTAGTTCCTCCATGTCTTGAATTTTGATAAACTCCTCGATTTCGTGAGTGAGCTCTTTATCCTACATTTTTTTCTCTCCTCCTTTGATTTTTGATTTTGTTCTAGCTCCTTAGGTTGTCTCTGCACTATTTATTTTTCTATTTCTTCCACTCTTCACCTTTCTTATTCTTCTTCCATTTGATTCTCTTATTCTTCTTTCCTCTTTCTCACCTGTTATTCCTTCTACTTTTGTTTTGCTTCCCGCACCCATTATTTCATCTTCTTATCTACTACTATAGTTGCTGTCATAATCGATGGATCAGATTTCATCTTGTCGCTTTGTTCTTGCCATTGGACTATGCACAACCTTCCTCTTTCCCTTCTCACACACTAGGTTGTGCACTTCTATTGGTGTTGCCTCTAGAATGATTGCCTATTGGGGAGAAGCCTATGAAGTTCTTGCCAAAACGATCAATTTGTGGGACTTGGGGGAATTTTAAAAATTCCTCCATCCATCCTCCTGCAGCTAGTGAAAGGTCCTATTTAGCCATTGAAAATGGATTCTAGTACAATGGTATTCTCAAATACTCCTCATATCGTACGATTTGAAATCTCTATTTCTGAATGAAAATTTATCTATCTCTTTCCCTTGGGTATCCACAAATTTCAAGTTCTTGATCTCGTACAATATGATCTGCATAGGAAGAGATGGAAAATTTGATTTCTTCTTCCTATACCTTGCTAGTGAAATCCCTGTGGAGAGATGATATGCAACTTCTTGCATGAGTAGCTTGGCAGTGGCATACCTCGGTAAAATATGCAATGGATTCTATCTGTCAAACACTCTAAGGAAAGTGCCATTGGGTGAGGCAAACCAATATGCTATCTGCGATAATGCTTCTATTTCCCTATGTGACATGCAAGGTGGCTCTTCCTAAAAAATCATCTTGTACAATGGAATGGGGAAGTGATTAGTTAGCTTCTCCATTACTCCTCTATGGTTGCACTCTAAAAGAAGCTTGATTTAAACATACATGGAGGGCTCCTGTGATGTCAAATTCTAATCCATGTGAGGGAATGTGTTGTGTGCATAGATTGCATCCAGTAGATACGTGGAGATATAAAATCTAGCTTGCCCACCCTTGGGAGGAATAAGGGAGTTGGACACATGGATATTCAAATATTGAGCCAACAATTTTGACTAGTTGTATGGTTTACCTTCATTCAAAACCTAGTCCAATAAAAAATCCCATCCTTCAGGAAAGGTATCCATGCTCTACTAACCATAGATTTTGCAACATAAGATTATCAATTGCTGATAGACCCTAATGGGAGATTTTGTCTTGTATGTGTTGTTGGTTGTATGGTGAAACTTTGATGGTCCTTTCATCCAACCTTTCACAATCTCGTTGGTGCTCAAGTGGTTGGTCTTTGTATAGAAGTATAATCCATGGAGGAAAATGGTACATAAGATGATAGTTTATTGCCAGAAAAGAAGCAAGCCTCCGAGTGTTGGTACTAATAAGAGTCATAGTCTTTGGATCTATGTGAGATAATATCCATCTAATAACATCTACACATGGGAATGTGGGTACCTTCATGAAATCATGTGTAACCCTAAATTCTGTACATTAATGTACACCTATTGGTCTTCTAGATCTACTTTGGAGGTCATTGCTAAGAAAATTTCATTCGACTTCTTCCATGTAATATCTGATAACTTTTTCACAAATAGTTGAGTGTCTAATTATACTCAAAAGTAAAGTGGCATACTCTCAACTACCTCCACGTTACTTCTCTCTATTGTATCATTTGAAGTAGTGTAGTTCTCTTGTGTGCCATGATAATAATGACTGATGAAGAGAAATTTCCAACACCTTTAATACTTGTCTGAGGAAAAATCACTCATGGAAGACATAAATTGGCTTCAGAAAATAAACTTCGAGAGAAAGATCAGGAATAACCACATGCATTGACTGTGAAAATTGCGTAATTTTGGAAGTGAAGTGTGAATGGAGGGAGACTGGCTGTGGGAACTACGCATTGTACAGTATTAGCAACCAATGATGTAGCTTGAGGATAGAGACTTCACAATGTCTAGTCCATTCTGGGTAGACTATGGGAGAGACTACACTTTGAGTAGTCTTAGTGGCCAAGATGGTAGGCTTGAGCCTTGGAACTACACAATGTGTAGTTGGGTGAGCTTGTATTATGCATTGTAGAGTGTCATAAGCCAAGGTGCAACCTGAGCTCTAGACTTCTACAATACCTAGCTAGATAATGTGAAAACTGGCCAAGGGAAGGTCTGATCTTCCTAGTGAGAGTGTGGGAAACAAGCATATCTAAGTGATGGTGCATGTTAAAGTACATATTTGACTAAGTATGGTTATATCAGTGCAAAACAAGTGTGGAAGATTAGCATGCAAAAGGAAAAATAAAATGGAAGAAGAGTCACTGGAAGAATGATCATTGATAGGAAAAAATAAGAAAACTAATGTAACACTTGTGAAAGGAAAATGATGGACCAACGCAGCACTTGTACAAGCTAATATACATTAAAACTCCAACAACCATGAAAAGGAAAAAATTTGGATCATCAGCTGTAACATGAAACACTTACTCTATTAATTGGGCATAACAAACTAGTATAATTTTTCTTCTATTTTATTCATTATTTATCTCATCTAACTAGGGTTGGAGTCATATATGTGAAAAAAACTCATCGAAGTTCTTCACAAATTTAGCCCACCAAGCGCTTGGATACTAGGTGTGTGATTTAGTTTTGTATTGCATTTGATTTCAAGAATTTTTTTATTTCTACATTGCAAATGTTCAAGGACCATAGATGTTGAGAAAAGCTAGGGAAAACAAAATTAGGGTTTATTTTATAATGTTTTCTCTTGTTATATTGAAAATTATTGTGATATAATGTTAGTTCGTGATCATTATTATTATTTTGTGTTCATCACTAAGACAATGCCAGTAAAAAAGTTCACTATGCAAATAGGAACACTAGAAACATGCTGCATGCTAGGAAAAAACCCGTCCACATGAGAAAAACCAAAAAACAACTCTTCTTGTAGAAATTCAAGGAATACATCCAATACCTTTGACCAAGGAAACTCACCAAGTGATAGGTGAACCACCCAAAAAAAAATGCTTCTCTCTATAACTTGATTTTCTTCTCTTCTCTACCTAGAAATTTGAAAAATATAGCTTTCTTCCCATATGTGCAAGCTTTAGAAACAAAGAATTGACGCACAAGAAAAAAAATATACCTTCTTGCTTTCCTCGTTGTCCTTCTCGTATTTGTCACTCTGAATTTTCCTTAAACATATTGAAGAGAGCGAATTACTTGTGTGACTCAAATGAGGTCGAATACCTCTTCTTCATATGGTCTTTTACCAGGGTTCAAGTGCCCCTTATGGGGCTGACTTGGTGGGCTGGCTGACCACACTCATGGAAAATATTTTTCCCTTAAGAACATGGAGTTATGCGAGATCAACAAAATCCTAGAATAAAACAAAAAATAAAATATGTTTTAGTAGATTATTTTTCTACTAAAACATAGGGGTGAATCATCAGTTCTAATGAGAAAGAAATGTTCAATTGGTATTTTTTGTTATTATTCATCAATAAAAATAGCATTAGAGTTTTCTTTACCTCATGCATTAGTCGAATTGTTGGTATGGATGCTATATTTTCTACTATCTTTTTTGTAACTAATCTATATATTGGTTTCATTTTCTAATCTATATTAGTCTAAAAACATTCTAGCATTTATTAGTTTTCAATCCACAACATTTTGTGATTATGATGACAATTTAAGTTCATATGAGTGTAATTTCCATGATGGGATGTATGAGTTGTCCTTCGTGCATTTCCCATCAATGATTATAACCTTGAATTGGCTATCATTATTCTGTCATCACCATCTCAAAATGACCTAACAAATGAAAATTTACCGTGCCTATCATCATCGCTTCATACTATATCATAGATGACCCCTTCAGTAGATTATATGCATGAATTTCTGGGAGTCCACCCCCCTACCTAGCATATGATTGATTATGAGAACGGTGAATAAAAAACAATTTATAAGTAGGGGATCTGGTCAACAAAGATTTGTCAATTGTCCTTTATTCACTTACTATCACAATGAATCATAGGATATGTAGAGGGGATGGACTTCCATAAATTCATGCATATAATCTATATAAACGGTCATCCATTAGACAGTGTGAAGTGATTATGACAAAAATTGTAAATTTTCATCTGTCTGGTTATTTTAAGACGATGACATAGACCAATGCTAGCCCATTCAAGGTTATGATCATTGATGAAAAATTTGTGGAGGACAATTCATATGTCCCGTCATGGATATTACACACATGTGTACTTAAATTGTCATCATAATAAGAAATTTTTGTGATTATTCCATGAAGCAGGAAGAGCTAACAACTAAATCAAGACTCTGGTAGTGTATGGTGGAGTGGGATAGGGATACAAAGTATAAGATGTTTGGCTTATTATGGCAATGTATTGTGTAAAGGCTTAGTTTAACATGAGAAATTTATTATAGGATCTTGGTGTTCCTAATTGAGTTAATTGACTTATACCATGAATTTATCAAATATATGGTATTCTATACACTCCTTGTATTTGAGGTTAGTGAATAGCGGTTATCAATCCCTAGTGGGATAACATGTCCCTAGTGTATAGCCTAACCCTACCTATATCTCTATCTGTATGGACCAAAGTGATAATTTGCCATCCTATCTGTGCTAGCCAAGATGGATCAACTATGAATTTGTGATGATTTTATTGGGCTATAAATATATTAAAAACCCATCACCTTGATCTATAACTAAAGCCATGGAAGGATCTAAATCTCAAGAATGTTAAAGATTAAAGAGAAATCAAGTTAATATTTAAAATAAGTCTCTAACCTAAATTTCTCACATGGTAGCAGAGCTAGGTTTTGAAGTGAAAGAAGAAAAGACGATCAACTTGGCACCATCTCATCCCAATAAGAGTGAATTCCCTAGTCCAAATTTGTGAAGGAAAGAAGAAAAAAAATATGGGCATATTTATTAGCCCTAATTGTAGAGATAAAGTGATAGTATACAAAGAAAGTAGAAAATTGTTTTAGAGAGATATAATCACTTTTATTGATGACTGAATAGCTATAAGACATTCTTTCCCTAGACCGAACATATCAAACAAGAAAGTGAAGGTCTATGCTCATTCTACTAGCCCTCTTCTTTATGACATAACCTTAGAATTACTCAAGAAGAGCAAGAGCTTAAGGACTCTGATCTTGATAGACCAAAATGATATTTAATGAGCTCAAGAAATCCCAAGCATATTGACAACGTAAGTGAATGTATGAGGTAGTTTTACAAGAACTAAAGTCTTCAAAATTTGTCTATCAAGTCGTTGTTCTAGACAAGTTTTGACTGATCATAGTCTTAGGTTGAAAGGCATTTGCATGACTCTGTTTTAGAAGCCCTGAATTTTTTTCCTTTGTCATCTTTTCAAAGGGTGTTGAAAGTGTTATTGAAAGAGGATACACCTATAAATAAAAGAGATTCAAGATCGATGGTATTGATGACCTCATTTTGAGCTTAAGTTTTGTTGAAAGAAAACCAAAAACCATACACTACACTTGTTCATCAAGACATCAAAATTATGAGCACGTTGCTTGTTTAGACTGTCATATTTCAAGTGTGGATCAATTCTCTCATTGGTCTCAAATCAAATCTAGGATAATGGCCTAATTGGAAATCTAGAAGGATTAATTTTAGTTTTATAAAAAACAAGTATAGATATCCTCTTGTTCTGGGTATAAAGACACTTCAAAAGGATATAAATTCAAGCATTAGTCATCTTGAAAAGGGAGGTGAGCCTCCTATTATAATTCTAAGAAAAAGAGACCTTGGATCGAATCTCTTAAAGGCACATCCATATGATCTTCAAAGCTATAGTCACCATTGATCAAGATAGAATTCACCAACCTGTGTAAGTGGCACAAGATGACAAGAATGTTTTTATAGATTTTATGGCTAGGGTATATGTCAAGTATGATTAGATGAGAATATTATGTTGTTTATGACATAATGTACCTAGTCCTAGATTTGGCATTTATTAACCCTAGGGTTTCATCCTCCATTATTGCTTAGAAACCCTATATATACAAAATTAACATCATGCTTTTAGTATCACATATTTTTTACTTTTCGATAAGCATTGCAGGCATAAAGGTTGAAATTAATAGGGAACACGTTGATAAATGGAACTATACAAGGTGTGTTAGAGGAGAAACTCCAGGTATGTATAAAACTATAAGATGTGCAACAATTTTTTTCATTAAAATTATTTTAAATTTGCCTTTTACTACTATCTTATGTTTAGTATTTTGAATCGTAAAGATTCTTATTCGGAAGATCAATCAATAGATTTCTTGGAATCAAATGCAACACAAAAGTAAATCACACACCTAATAGCCAATTGCTTGGTGGGTTAAAGTTGAGCAGTACTGCGATACGTTTTTTTCACATATATGACTCCAATGCTAGTTAATCTTTTAAATTTGGATATTTGAATGAAAGTACCTACAAAACAAAGGAAGGATGAGAAGCTAGATAAGATAAATAATTAGTAAAATAGAATGAAAATAATACTTGTGCCCTATTCCCAATTAATAGAGTAAGCGTTTCTCCTACTTCCTTGAATGGAAAATGGAAGTTTATGATCTTTTACTCAAATACAAACACAATGGTCATAGAAGGAGAAATACTACATGCATATTTTCATGGAAAATAATTTTTTTCTCTTACAAACATTTATGCAACTCCCATTTGGACAAGACATGCAACACAAATATCAAACAAATTTTGTTTTCTCACCTAAACCCTTACCATTTTCAACCATTTCTTTAGATAACTATTCCACTTCAACATCTGAATTGATACTACTTTTCCTACACATATTCATGAGACCAATGAGGAAAATTTAGATTAAAATTGACCAAATATTAAATCTAATTGCATGAATAGATAATTATTAAGATGACTTGTGTTCTTGAATATTTGAATGAGCTCCTCTTGATTTCAAGAATATATTGTTGGAGTAGTTTAATCTTGGATAAAACCTCCCTCCACTAGATGAAGCAACAACGAAGTTAACATTGACTTTTTTGTTTCTCTTTTGGATTGAGGGTGTTTTCTCCAAGATTATCGAAATCCTAATTTATTTTCTACTAAATAGGCCAACCATGTGAATTTGGAAGCTCTCATGGTCCCTCCCCACCTCACATCACTCTCAATTCCTCAATACCCAATGTATCTACTATATAGGAAATAGCTAAAGGCAAGAAATTAAGATACATGAAAAAACAAATATCAAAGATTCATTCTTTCATTCATTCATAAATCCACAAAATATTTCATCTCAATAAATTTTATCATAAAAAAATACATTTACATAATATGAAACAAGGTCATGTACGTAAAGAAACATGTAGAAAACTTTCATTAACATATAACATTCATTTATTCATTCATTAATCATATACACAAAATACTTCATCTAAATTTTTTTTATCATAAAAAATATGTTTTCATAATATTGTACATGATATTTTTAATGATATAACTAGTAAAATTATTTATTTTTCTTTTTCTTTATTTTTGATGGCTTCATGGTGTACTCGTTATGTTGTTGAGGTTGCTGCAAGAGAGGTGGTTCATTAGATGTAACAAGAAAGAAATGTTAAAATGATATTTTTCGTTATTATTCTTTAATAAAAATAGTAATAGAGTTTTATTTACCTTGTGCACTAGTCGAAACTGTTGGAATGGACGCCCTATGATCCTCTTCTAGCTGCCCTGTGGTGTATGTACATTGTGGTGTGATCTTTGCAAAAAAATACTATATAAGAAAGAAAATGGTTTTTTGATTAGACAATGTAAAAGTTAGAAAAAAACCATTCATAATTGAACTCATGACATAAAAATACCACTTTAAAATATGGTTTTTACCAGATATCTCCAAAGATGTTGGTTGAACATCTTGATCCTACGTTTAATATTAGGAATTTATTACTAATGTGAATCAAAAGAGAAAGTTCTTTATTCATTCTAACCAGAAGTTTATTGAGTGTTATGACTGGGTTAGAAGACATTTACAACTCATCATCGTCAAAATAATTAGGATCATTAAGCACTTCACTAAGAACCTCCTCAACAACATCTATACACTAATTTGAGGATGGTTCCATCCCCTTATCAGCCTATTTATCAAATAAGTATAATTTTTTATTTTATTCCACCATCCTCAGGTATAAAAATTTAAATATTTGAATTTGATGAAACATTTTAGATAAATAAAAATATCCAATTCAATGAGTTAGCTCAATTGAATTTTGCATCATTTGGCTAAGAATCATCATGAGTTCACTAGAAAATGGGATATAATATTTTAGTTAATTGAATTGACATGGATTAGTTATATATTAGGAGGCCTTGTTAGTAGTACTAAGTGAGTCAATGGTATATTTCAATGAGAAGCCTATCTTTCGTTGATCATGATTTTTTCAAATGGATAGCTAAGTTAGTTATCACATGAGTTGAAACCATTACGTAATTGAAAGGGGCACATGAAGATCATGAAAAATTTAATCATTGAAACTTAGAGGATTAATCCTTCAACTATTCATTTGGATGTTTGATTGAGGCATCACAACTAAGGGAGTAGCTCAAGGACAAGAGAAGAAAGGTATTATTCAAGGAAAGGAATGTAGAAATTTTGAATAATTAAACACTTATTCACAGAGATTATCCTGATTATACACTATTGAAGAATACATTCACAATACATAATCTCCTCTACGTTGATCATCAATTTAGCAACATCAAAAACAATGAAACATCAATTGCATGCACACATTAACACAATATGTAACCCGAGGAAATCATACAACTAAAAACCCCACACTATCTGTATATTATAATGATAGAGAACATGTAACAATACATAGTACAATACTCCTCACAAGTACTCAGTATTATCTCCACCTATTACACACAAAACTAGCTCAGATCTGAATCAATCACAACTCAAATCTCCTCCACTGCTTTGCCTACCTCCACTATGCAATCCTACAAGAGAATCAATCACTCTGTGAAATCGAATTCCTTTGGTTATACTATGCAAGCCTCATGGGAAATCTCCATCCATGAATGGGCAAATATCATGCACAAATATAGTCACAACTGATAGCCATCTCAACCTCTAACACCTGTCTCCACTGAACTGTACATGCAATGAGTTAACTGATGTATTCTTTAGTTGCTTTATGAGTTAATAATTAGTGAATTAATTAATAATTAATTCACACAACTCATCACTAGTGTATTCTTTAGTTAGACTAGAATACAACTAGTTCAACCAAGTCAAACTGAACACAACTCCATCAACTCCTCAATCAACTCCACCAAACTCAACCACATGAGTTCTAACTGAAGTCCTGCATGCAATAGCTCAAATGACCCACAAAGAAAGCGTATTTCCTTCTAACAGCTGCATGTGCCACATCTGTAGCTCAAACTGAAGTGCTCGAAGAAGATAAGATAATGTTTATAGTACAAATATTATTATGAGACAATAATATTCGACTATTCTATTTTTAGCCCAACAGTCTAAAAATAGAAACCACCCATATGTCTAAAAATAGAAGTCCATCTATTTTTACCAACATGACCAATCATCCACAAACAGCATCCTGCAACTCATAGACCGTGATCCACATGTCTAAAAATAGACATAGTCTAAAAATAGACTTTGCGCCAAAAATAGCCTGCGGGCCCACTTAGTGAAGGCGACTTCTTTCCACTAAGCTCCATCATCTTGTTGCATTCTCAACACTCCCTCTCAACAAGATATGGATTATCAGTAACCCCTATCCTGCCTTAGTGGTATTCAAATTTGCTCCTAGTGAGCGCCTTCGTCAAGATATTAACATCCTGATCTTCTGTTGGAATGTATGAAAGTAACATGATTCTACGTTGCACACAATCTCTGATATGATGGTACCTGATGTCAATGTTCTTAGATCTATCTTGAAATAATGGATTAGCTGAGAGTTTAATGCAACTCTGGTTATCACAGTAAATCACAGTAGGCTCCAAGTAAGAACCGAACAACCCAACCAGCATCTTCCTCATCCATATAGCCCCGCATGCAGCCAAACTCGCTGCCATATACTCGGCCTATACTAAAATGAGTGCCACGGATCTCTGCTTCCTACTGTACCAAAAAACTACTATCAACCCGATACTAAAGACCCCTCCTGATGTGCTCTTTCTGTCCGTTGGGCTCCCTGCCCAATCTGCATCCGTAAAGCCACATAGCTTCACCTCATCCTCCTGTCTGTACCACAATCCATATCCCGATGTGCCTCTGAGATAACGCAATAGATGCTTGCCTGCCTTCCAGAAGAGCTTGGTTGGCTTAACCATAGCTTGTGAAAGCTGGTTAACAGCATAACATATATCGGGTCATGTATTGACCAGATACATAAGCAACCCCACCAACTGTCGATAAATAGTGGCATCCACTACTTCCGCCGAAGTAGCATCCTCCTTCCTTCAACCTCCAGGAAGAGGAGTATCAACAGGCTTGTAGCCATGCAGTTGAACTTCTCCAGTATCTCCTGAGCATACTTACCCTGAGAAACAAATAGTCCATCACTACGTTGCCAGATTTCCAATCCCAGGAAATAATGAAGGAGGCCCAAGTCCTTCATCTCAAACTCCTTAGCAAGATCATCCTTACATGAAAGTATCAACAGCTCATCACCTGATAGAATGAAATCATCTACATAAAGTACAATGATAAGCAACTTACCCTCCACCATAATCTGGTATAGGTTAGGATCCTCCTCGCTCTTGGAGAATCCAAGTCTGGTGAAATAATTGTCTATTCGTGTGTACCAAGCACATGGTGATTGTTTCAACCCATACAACACTCTCTTGAGCCTGCACACATGCAACTCGCTGCTGAAGATCTCAAAACCTTTGGGCTGATCTATGTACACCTCCTCCTCAATGACTCCATTGAGGAACGCAGTCTTCACATCCATCTGATGAATGTGCCACCCCATCTGCACTGAGAGAGCAAGAATCGTCCGTATGGAAGAATACCTTGCGACAGGTGAAAAGGTCTCCTCATAATCGATCCCCTCTATCTGTGAAAAGCCTCGGAAAAAAAATCTTGCCTTGTACTTCTCCACACTCCTGTCAGCTTCCTGCTTAACTTTGTAGATCCATCTCGAACCCACCACTGATTTCCCTTCCGGTCTTGGGACAATCTCCCATGCACTGTTTCTGACAATTGAATCATATTCTTCCACGATGGCATCTACCCATGTGGGATCCTCCACAGCTTCCTTGAAAGAGGATGGCTTAGTCAGAACACATTTGCTCACAAGAGCCATGTATCCAGTGTACCGATTAGATGACTATCTCTGTCTACGTTGAGCTGTAGGTGGTCCTAAAACCTTCTCTGCATCTTGAGCCAGTCGCTCAGCTTCTGTCAAGCGCTTTCGCCCTCCGATGGTTGGTGATGCATGAGTGGTATCTTCCACTCCATGAACTTCGTCTTGTGGCTGATCCACATCCTGAAGCTCATCCTTAGGAACTAATAGCTCCTCATCTGCATGCAAGTGTGGATCCCTCTCAAGAGAACACTTCATGGCTTTCTCCTCCTGAAATTTTATATCCCATCGCACAACAGTCTTGCCACTGTATGGCAAATACACACGATAGTTGTGGGGCATATCAGTGTACCCCACAAATATCCCAGCCTCTGTAGTTGGCTCCAACTTCTTCCTGGCATCCTTCGTCACATGCATGTAAACGTTAGCACCAAAAATCCTCAAATGAGAAAGATCAGGCTTCTTACCAGAATAAGCCTCCTCGGGTATACTCATGCCAAGTATCCTGTGAGGGCAACGGTTCTACACATATACTGCAGTATTGCATGCTTCTGCCCACAAGTGAAGGGGTAGGCCCTGATCATGCAACATCGCCCATGTAGCACCTGTTAGCCTCCTATTACAATAGGTTTCATATTTCATGATTGACAGTGGAAGTGCCAAAAATGTTCATATTTTCCATGCTGCAAAAGTTCCATTTTTGAAAGATTTCTCAGTTAAGGGAAGGCCAAACAGCTTAATCTTGGCTTCCCTAGGTTTAAATTTCTTGTTTTTAGAAGATAGAGAATAAAGATCTGACCAAACTGTTTAATCTTGGCAGATTGGTAGATAGGTAGAGAAACAAGGGCGCTCAACAGCTTAATCTGAGCCCCTGGATGCAATAAGGGCAGATTTAGATAGGAGGATAGACAAAAAGAAAAGTTGAAAAGCTGGATTTGCTAGTTCAAGTGCACCCAAACCAAAAAGAAGAAAAAATGTTAGGTAAGTAGTTTTGTGGTGGCAGAATGAGGAATTGTGATCCATTTTATGTTTTCAAGTGTTATATCCATTCAGATCAGAAGTATGAGGCAATTTTCCCTTGTTGCAGCTCAAGCAAGGCATGTCTAACTTCCCCTTCTTCCTTTCCCCAAAATCATTCACTAACTTCCCCTAAAGAGGTCAAGATCTGCTTGACATTTCTTAGCTTCATCATCTTTCATATCATTTGCCTAAGTAAAGATCTGCTTTGCTTAAGAATGCTTATATTTCTTCTACAAGTCCTATTTCCCCTTTAAAAGCCTAAGTTGCTCATACTTAGCGCTTTCTTCATAAATCCGTATTAACTTCTAACTTTATTATGTAAATCCCATGATTTCTCCCTTCCCCTCACTAAAGTATGTATGAAATCCCCCTATTTACATATCCCCTCCCGCTAGTTGAAATATAACCATAAATATTCCCTTAGGAATTACTAAGTTTGCCTGAAACTTAGTAAGAGCCATCATTTCTTCATAAAATCTCCCCTCCGAGGTGTTTGGACTCCTTCCAAGGCACAAAAACCCCCTTCAAATGCTATCGGACCCCTTCCGATGCATTAACAAACCCTTCCAAACCATAAAAATCCACCTCCGATCTCATATTTCCCTTCTCCGACCATAAAAAATCCTTTCTAATGCTATCAGACTCCTTCCAATGCATTGAAAACCCTTATCCCATGTATGAAATACCCCTTCCAATGTATAAAAACCATCCTTTAACATTATTCAACCCTTCCGATCGTAATATCCCTTGGCCGATTTATCATAAATGCTTCCGATCAAGTTCCCCCCCCCCCCACCCTGACGCGATATCGCTGTCAGAGGTGGCAATGACATTGATTGGCCCACTTTTATATACCTCCCATCCATCCCTCGTCGATGCGATTTCGAAATCAACGTATCGCAACTCATATGTGCACATATATATGCCCCCGACCCCTTCCGCCGATGCGATATCGCTATCGCACCTGAAAGTGATATCACAATCGCTATCGCAAAGCCTCCCATTTCCCCATATACTCCTCTTTATCGCATTTTCCATGTTTTTCCGCATTTCCCCGTGTTAACGTTAAACCCGCATTTTTCCGCCATATCGCATCACTATCGCAATATGTGTTAAGGCCCGCCCCCCTGGGTTTCCCCGATGGCATATTGCGACGTAATCATAGCCGCCCATTCAGGCCCCCAGATCAACGGCCCATATGGCTCCGACTGGCGGAGCCGAAAAGTTATAAAGCGCGGCATGTAAAGATTTCGAGTCCGAAAAGGCCTTTTGTACAATGAAGACGGAGTGCTCCGATATTTCGGAGCCGAAATACAATAAGCAGAGCCTAATGTGTGTCGGGTCCGAAAAGGGGTAGTACTATACACTCCTTTCTCGGGCCCGAACAGCTATTAAGAACAGTTTTGAAGGGATTTCGGGTCTAACGACCCATTTTTATTAAAATCCACCAATTTGGGTTCGCCGATGGGCCAGACCCGATTTCAATAAAGAAAGAGCCTATAATGCATTTCGGATCTGGGGGTTCATCGCTCATCGGAGGTTTATGTTTTGGGATCCGCCGATCGCCGATTTAGCGACAGCCATTGGATCTGCCTTCGCGCGATCCAATGGCCCGGATTTAATTCTTTCCCATTTCTTCAATATTGGTCGTTCCCGCTTGAAAATGCGTCAATTTCCTTTTTAATCTGGTTTTTGCCTTTTATAAGGCGGAAAGGCCATTTCTTCATTATTTACAGTTCAGTGCCCGCGCGCTCCAAAGCCAAAGGGTCCAACATCATTTCTTCAGCCATTTTTTTTCGCTTCAGTCCAAAATTGCTTCGGATAGCCAGCCGCGGCCTTAGAACAGTTATCACCATGCGGTCCTCCTCCATTTTTGCGGTTTTTCTTCAGATTAAGCATCATTTTGATCGGCCAAGCGCCGATAGCATTCCAAAGGCCACGAAAATCATTGCAGCAGTTATTTTTGCATTAAAGTAGCAGAAAAGGGGCGATTTGATAGTTAAAGAGTATCAGTGGGAGGAAAGTGGCCTGATTCAAGTTAAAGTGTATCAGAGTTGCAGCAGAGAGTATCAATTAATGTTTTTTAGTGGAAATCTTTATTTGCAAGGCAGATAGACAATAAAGAGGCCTCCATCCAAGTCAAAGAAGCAGTAAAGGCCCATTTAAAGCTCACCAGATCAGAGTTTAATGCATTAAGGCCACCTAAGGGTAGTGCTGCAGAAACCAAAACACAGTTATGGCCAAATGCCAGCACCGAGCCACCAAGGACACCATATTAACTCATTTTGATGCAGCTGCCTCCAGCGCAGCTCATATAGATATTTTTAGCATTTATTTCAGTAGATGGCAAGGTTAAGACATTTATTTCATGAGATCTGTCTCAGATATGTTGTTTGTAGATATTTTCTCTATATATACCGCCCTCAGTGATGTAGAAAGGGTTGGTTGGGTGGTTGTTTGTTTTTCTCATTCTAGACTTGCGTTGTAAGCCTGAAAGTTTCTATAATCAAAGATGCTTCAATGTTTGTATCTGAAATGGCTGGTTGTGCTCTTAATGGATGAAGAGCTTGATATGGGATTCTCGTTCTCACTCATGGTCCAATAAGTCTTTCCTCCCTCTGTTTATCAGTTTATATGTATCTGTATCATCTATATATCATAATCTAACTTGCAAGAAAAAGGAATAGTTCAGAACTTGTTTTCATGCCCTCTGTCCTCAATTCTTGTAACTTTTCTATGTTTTCCTCTGAATTAGTCATGGATATGAATACTTTATTGATCATGTTTAAGCTAGTTCTCTCAGTTCTGAATGCTGTTTAGGAATCCTTCATTGCTCCTACATAGTATTCATTCACTTTCCCTCTTTGGCTGGATGAGAGATCCTTAATTGCCTCTCATCCCCTGACCTCCATTTCATCCTTGTTCCAGCATTTAACATTGTGCCATGTGTAGCTATCCTACTCAGTATTCCCCTCTTCTGCCAAAGAAAACACACCCTTCAGTTCACATTCATTGACTCCATGCCCAATGGTCTGAATTTCTCATCCTTTGCATGCCAACTCTGTCTGAAGCATCAACCATCCCACCAAACTTAAATCAAACTCATGCACTCATATCTAGCCTAAAATCACCCCTAAACAAAGCTAAATCATAAAGAGAGAGCCCTCTCTGATTGCAGGTAGGCTAGGACCTGCAGTCCAAAGATTGGTTTGTGGTTACCTCGGCCGTATTCCCTTAGGAGTCAAAGGGAACAACATGAGTGATAACATATTGGCGACTCCACTGGGGATCGAACCATTTGTTTGTTGCTGTAAATCCCCATTTTTTATCAGTTTGCCTTTCGAATAAGTCTTAAACTTGTTTTGAAAAATCCCCAAAAAAAAAAAAAAATCTCAAAAAATCTCAAAATATTTTGTTTCCTGAAGAAAATTCCCCTTTTTCTTCAAGTTTATTTCATATTTAACTCTGGTCTGTGTTGGTGGACAGAGATCAAACCCTTCAAAGTTAATTCATCCACCTGGCGACTCCACATCATCCTCATAATAAAGACTCCACTGGAGAAATGAACCCGAAAGAACTGTATGAGAAGATGAGGCTTTTGACCTGTATTATTATCCAACAGATTATGTTCTTTCTCTTCCATAAAATTTTGCAATGTATATTGTATTTTAAAGATGATTTTAGATCAGATTTTTATGTTTTTCCTTTGGAAAATGTTGTTGAAAAGCCTCCTTGCACATTAGAGCAACAGTCTTCCAACGTTGTTGAAGATCATCATACAACTAAGGAGGAACCAAAAATCGAGCCCAATCTTCCAATCCTTGTACATACTCCCGTGCCTCGTAAAGTTCCTGATAGATATAAGCCTCTCATTTTGCCTCCCGTGCTCAATCCTTTGCCTAAAGATCATCCTGAGTATCTCCCAAGATTTGATGGAGAGAATGGTGTTACTGCTCAAAAGCATATCCAGGCTTTTGAAGATTATCTTAACATTTTTGAAGTAGAAGATGAGGATGTTAGTATTAGGCTGTTTGCCCTTTCTTTGCAAAGCAAAGTTAGGACTTGGTTTAAAGCATTGCCTGAGGCTAGCATCTCTAATCTTGAGCAATTATTCAAACTCTTCCTTGATAGATGGATGATCAAAGTCAATTTCCTCATGCTCATAGAAGAATATGATCAATTAAAAACACTTTCTAATGAATCTGTTCAGCAATTTTCTGACTGGTTCAATCAAGTTTATCATTCTATGCCATTGAATATAAGACCTCCTCCTGATTTAGCTCTATTGCATTATCCAAGAGCTTTTGATGTAGAAATTGAATTTCGTTTGAGAGAAAGAGGCCCGTCCACCATGAAACAGATGCAAGACATGGCTGTGGATGTGGAGGCAAATCTGAAGATAAGGGAAAAACAACGCAAGGCAGAGCAAGAAGAAAAGCTTATTTATTTTTTAAAAGAAGCAGAAGAAAGGATGTAGCAGATCACTATGAAAGTTGAATGTCTAGAGCACCAGAACACATCTGTTTTGCAAAAGGAAAGTAGTGATATTCACAAACAAACCTACCACAAATCAGATTACATATTCATATAGCCATATGTGAAGGAGCAATATCCTGATATACTATGTGAATATGGTAGCTTTTCTTCTTTCAGTTGTTTGCCCAAATATGATCAATATGATGATGAATATGCTCCTCAAATCCATATCAGACTTATAGAGGAATCAGATGCTATTTTGGGAGAAAGAAAAGTTCAGGATCAACAGCCTGAAATCAGTGATCGGCTTGCTCATTTCACCTATGAAGAGGAGGAGGAGAATGCAGAAAACTTTGATCTCAGCGAAGGAACTTTACCTTTTTGTTTCGAATCTTTTCAGTTTATTAGGGAGAATTATCATGCAATTAATAATCAATTGTCAGCGTGCTTTGATACTGACCATCTAGAGGAGAGTCAAATCCTTGCTCTTGATGCATTACCTCTAAATTTGTAGCCCCAAAGTGCCACTGAATGTCAGATTGAAGAAGAAGACTCGGAAGCAGCTGCTGATGATTAAAAGATCCATGTTCCTTCCCGGCCGCTTTGTTTTCAGTCATCTAAGCTATTTAAAGAAAGAGAGGAGTAGCCAGTGAAGATTTGTCATGTTCCATCTGAGCCTGTATGTAACAAAATGCAAGTATCATTCCATGTGTTGTATGATCCATCAGCTGACAGGCTGAGTGATGGAATAAATCAGTGCTCTTCTCCATTAGCAGGCTGCAAGGCTCATTATCAAGATGTTGTTGATTTCCAAATTCCAAGGCATGATAACAATCCTAAACCTTGTACAGTTGTTTAATTCCGCCCAAGAATCATGTATATATTTTGCAGGACCCTCTTGTACAGTGTTTAGATTCAGCAAAGGAGGTCAGCAGTTTCCTAATCTTCTCAAAGATTAACAAAGCGATATCTGATGGCAAGATCTTCATTTCAAGCACCAGCAAGCACAAGAAACAAAGCTCATTGATGTTTATAATGCTTAAGTGGCTGAATTGGTTGTTTCATTTCACCTAACCCGCAAAGTAAGTGCTGATTAGAGTAGGTAGGTAGGATTTCATTTTTCTGTTTGGATAGCAACTTACTGCAGTTGAAGCCCTAAGTGAAGGCCCTAAGCTCTTCAAGTCTGTTGTCATACATATAAATAAAGTAGCCAACAAAGGGAAGTTTTCAAAGTACAACAACAATTGAAGGTCAAGGCAATCTGACCTGCTGTTCTTGACTTTTCACAAGGAAAAGCCATCCCCAAGTGGAGCCACTATTAGCTTCCTATTACAATAGGTTTCATATTTCATGATTGACAGCGGAAGTGCCAAAAATGTTCATCTTTTCCATGCTCAAAAGTTCCATTTTTGATAGATTTCTCAGTTAAGGGAAGGCCAAACAGCTTAATCTTGGCTTCCCTAGGATTAAATTTCTTGTTTTTAGAAGATAGAGAATGAATATCTGACCAAACTGTTTAATCTTGGTAGATTGGTAGATAGGTAGAGAAGCAAGGGTGCTCAATAGCTTAATCTAAGCCCCTGGATGCAATAAGGGTAGATTTAGATAGGAGGACAACTAAAAAGAAATGTTGAAAAGCTGGGTTTGCTAGTTCAAGTGCACCCAAACCAAAAAGAAGAAAAAATGTTAGGTAAGTAGTTTTGTGGTGGCAGAATGAGGAATTGTGATCCATTTTATGTTTTCAAGTGTTATATCCATTCAGATCACAAGTATGAGCCAATTTTCCCTTGGAGCAGCTCAAGAGAGGCATGTCTAACTTCCCCTTCTTCCTTTCCCCAAAATCATTCACTAACTTCCCCTAAAGAGGTCAAGATCTACTTGACATCTCTTAGTTTCATCATCTTTCATATCATTTGCCTAAGTAAAGATCTTCTTTGCTTAGGGATGCTGATATTTCTTCTACAAGTCCTATTTCCCCTTTAAAAGCCTAAGTTGCTCATACTTAGGGCTTTCTTCACAAATCCATATTAACTTCTAACTTTGTTATGTAAATCCCATGATTTCTCCCTTCCCCTCACTAAAGTATGTATAAAATCCCCCTATTTACATATCCCCTCCCTCTGGTTGAAATATAACCATAAATATTCCCTTAGGAATTACTAAGTTTTCCTGAAACTTAGTAAGAGCCATCATTTATTCATAAAATCTCCCCTCTGAGGTGTTTGGACTCCTTCCAAGGCACAAAAACCCCCTTCAAATGCTATTGGACCTCTTACCATGCACTAACAAACCCTTCCAAAGCATAAAAATCCACCTCTGATCTCATATTTCCCTTCTCCGATCATAAAAAATCCCTTCTAATGTTATCAGACTCCTTCCGATGCATTGAAAACCCTTATCCCATGTATAAAATACCCCTTCCGATGTATAAAAACCATCCTTTAACATTATTCAACCCTTCTGATCACAATATCCCTTGGCCGATTTATCATACATGCTTCCGATCAAGTTTCCCCCCCTCCAACACGATATCGCTGTCAGAGGTGGCAATGACATTGATTGGCCCCCTTTTATATACCTCCGATCCATCCCTCGCCGATGCGATTTCGCAATCGGCATATCGCAACTCATATGTGCACATATATATTCCCCCGACCCCTTCCGCCGATGCGATATCGCTATCGCACCCGAAAGTGATATCGCAATCACTATCGAAAAGCCTCCCATTTCCCCATATACTCCTCTTTATCGCATTTTCCATGTTTTGCCGCATTTCCCCGTGTTAACGTTAAACCCACATTTTTCTGCCATATCACATCCCTATCGCAATATGTGTTAAGGCCCACCCCCCTGGGTTTCCCCGATGGCATATTGCGACGTAATCATAGCTGCCCATTCGGGCTCCCAAATCAACGGCCCATATGGCTCTGACTGGTGGAGCCGAAAAGTTATAAAGCGTGGCATGTAAAGGTTTCGGGTCCAAAAAGGCCTTTTGTACAACGAAGAGGGAGTGCTCTGATATTTCGGAGCCAAAATACAATAAAGTAGAGCCTAATGTGTGTCGGGTTCGAAAAGGGGTAGTACTGTACACTCCTTTTCCGGGCCCGAAAAGCTATTAAAAACAGTTTTGAAGGGATTTCGAGTCCGATGACCCATTTTTATTAAAATCTGCCGATTTGGGTTCACCAATGGGCCAGACCTGATTTCAATAAAGAAAGAGCCTATAATGCATTTCGGGTCCGGGGGTTCATCGCTGATCGGAGGTTTATGTTTTGGGATCCGCCGATCCGCCGATCGTCAATTTAGCGACAGCCGTTGGATCTGCCTTCGCGCGATCCAACAGCCCGGATTTAATTCTTTCCCATTTCTTCAATATTGATCGCTCCCGCTTGAAAATGCACCAATTTCCTTTATAATATGGTTTTTGCCTTTTATAAGGCGGAAAGGCCATTTCTTCATTATTTACAGTTCGGCGCCCACGCGCTCCAAAGCCAAAGGGTCCAACATCATTTCTTTGGCCATTTTTTGTTGCTTCAGTCCAAAATTTCTCTAGATAGCCAGCCTCGACCTCAGCACAGTTATCAGCATGTAGTCCTCATCCATTTTTGCGGTTTTTCTTCAGATTAAGCATTATTTTGATCGGCCAAGCGCTGATAGCATTCCAAAGGCCACGAAAATCATTGCAGCAGTTATTTTTGCATTAAAGTAGCAGAAAAGGGGTGATTTGACAGTTAAAGAGTATCAGTGGGAGGAAAGTGATCCGATTCAAGTTAAAGTGTATCAAAGTTGCGGCAGAGAGTATCAGTTAATGTTTTTTAGTGGAAATCTTTATTTCCAAGGCAGATAGACAATAAAGAGGCCTCCATCCAAGTCAAAGAAGCAGTAAAGGCCCATTTAAAGCTCACCAGATCAGAGTTTAATGCATTAAGGCCACCTAAGGGCAACGCTGCAAAAACCAAAGCACAGTTATGGCCAAATGCCAGCACCGAGCCACCAAGGACACCATATTAACTCATTTTGATGCAGCTACCTCCAGCACAGCTCATATAGATATTTTTAGCATTTATTTCAACAAATGGTTAGGTTAAGACACTTATTTCATGAGATCTGTCTCAGATCTGTTGTTTGTGGATATTTTCTCTATATATACCGCCCTCAGTGATGTAGAAAGGGTTGGTTGGTTGGTTGTTTGTTTTTCTCATTCTAGACTTGCGCTGTAAGCCTGAAAGTTTCTATAATCAAAGATGTTGGAATGTTTGCATCTGAAATGGCTGGTTGTGCTCTTAATGGTTGAAGAGCTTGATATGGAATTCTCGTGCTCACTCATGGTCCAATAAGTCTTTCCTCCCTCTGTTTATCAGTTTATATGTATCTGTATCATCTATATATCATAATCTAGTTGCAAGAAAAAGGAATAGTTTAGAACTTGTTTTCATTTCCTCTGTCCTCAATTCTTGTAACTTTTCTATGTTTTCCTGTGAATTAGTCATGGATATGAATACTTTATTGATCATGTTTAAGCTAGTTCTCTCATTTCTGAATGCTGTTTAGGAATCCTTCATTGCTCCTACATAGTATTCATTCACTCTCCCTCTTTGGTTGGATGAGAGATCCTTAATTGCCTCTCATCCCCTGACCTCCATTTCATCCTTGTTCCAGCATTTAACATTGTGCCATGTGTAGCTATCCTGCTCTGTATTCCCCTCTTTTGCCAAAGAAAACACACCGTTCAGTTCACATTCATTGACTCCATGCCCAATGGTCTGAATTTCTCATCCTTTACATGCCAACTCTATCTGAAGCATTAACCATCCCACCAAACTTAAATCAAACTCATGCACTCATATCTAGCCTAAAATCACCCCTAAACAAAGCTAAATCATAAAGAGAGAGCCCTCTCTGACTGCAGGTAGGCTAGGACCTGCAGTCCAAAGATTGGTTTGTGGTTACCTCGGACGTATTCCCTTAGGAGTCAAAGGGAACAACCTTAGTGATAACAGCACCCACGATCGTTCTGTTCTTCTGCTTAGCAACCCCGTTCTTCTATGGGTTATGGGGAGCTATGAGCTCTCTTCGAATCCCTTCTATGCTGCAGAAATCCTTGAACTCGCCAGAGATGTATTCGCCACCATTATTGCTCCTAAGAGCCTTCACCTTCTTCCCCGACTCCTTCTCGACCAGTGCTTTGAACTCACAGAACTTTGAGTATGTCTCGCTCTTCTTCTGCATGAAGAAGATCCAACACTTTCGAGAGAAATCATCAACAAAGATCACATAATAGATGTGTTTTGTTGTTGAAGCTACTGAGAAAGGTCCACACACGTATGTGTGAATTCTCTCAAGGATTGTTGTGGCGCGACTATCGTTCTCGTGAAAGGTGGCTTTCACAAACTTTCCCAAAGTACACCCCTTGCACTGATCTAACAGTGCAAGAGTGCCTTTAGGAAGCCTAGTAGTGATCTGCTACAGTATCTTCAAGGCTCCATGGTGAAGGTGACCCAATCTCCCGTGCCACAACTCGCCATCATCCCGACTCACTAATCCTTTTGCCTTGCATGCCATTGCTGCGCAGCCATCTACATGCAACTGATAAAGGTTCCTCACTCGAACCCCTATCTTCCGGGTTTCTCCAGTTGTCTTGCTGCGTAGGAAAGCCTTTCCCTCGCTGAAAACAATATCATATCCCTTATTGTCTAACATCGCCATAGAGATAAGAATATTCTTCAATCCTAGAACATGCATCACTTCCTTCAATAAGAAGGGTTTACCAGACTCCCTCTCAAAGGAAATGGTACCGATACTGATTGCACTATATCTACCATCATTGCCCATCTCAATGTGCACTCCAAGATCTTTCTCCTCCAGATCAGAAAACAAATCTCGATCTCCTGTCATGTGAAAAGATGCACCACTGTCCAAGAACCATACTGATCCCATCACGCTTGATACTAAGCATGCAATCAATAAAAAATCAAGCTCAAACTACGAGGCTAAGGCCTCTCCTGCTGCAGATCGAGCAGCTTGCTTGTTCTTCTTCTTCTGCGAACAATTAGTGGCACAGTGTCCGTGCTGGTGACAGTGAAAGAACTTCACCTTGAACATGTCCTGCTTCTTGCCTTTCGCACCGGAATGAGAAGCTTTCTTGTTCTTCCTCTTCTTTGCTTTCGCAGCCAAAGCGCAATTTTCTTATCAGGTGCCTTTGATGAAGATCCGTCCTTGGTATTCCGCCTGATCTCCTCCTGCACAAGATCTGATGAAAGTCTCTCCCATCCTGGCAATTTCTCCCGACCATTGACAGAGTTCTGATAGGAATACCAACTCTTCGGAAGACCAAGGAGAACCAAGCTCACCAAGTCCTCATCATCGCCAGTCACCCCCACACTTCCCAGCTCATCCCTGCATTGTGTGAACTTCGTGAGATACTTGGGCATACTGTCTCCCTTCTCGCATTTAATGTTTCTGAGTTTATCCTTGAGTGCCAACTTTCTCTGATCGCTCTTGATTTCGAATAGATCTATCAACGCTTTCCACATCAAGTATGGAGAAGCCTTTCCATGCAGGCTGGACACAATGTGAACCTTCACGCCCTCCAACAGAATCCTTCGACACTTTGCTGTCTTCTTTTGCCAAACTTCAGCTTCAGCAGCATCAGTAGGCTTTGGGACCTCAGCCTCTATGAACTCCTTCATCCCATTATCATCTAACACCACCTCCATCCTGTCCTTCCATGTAATATAGTTTGAGCTGCCCCCAAGAGCATACTCCAATCGCAATCTGTTGAAAGACATTGCAACATTGACACCAAGAAAACACTGTTGCAAATTTGAATTCCACCAGCTCAAAACTCAACCACCTCTGATCTAGAATTTGTGAGAATAAAGTATTTCTCATATAGAGATTGACTGTATGGGCTTTTGCCGGATATATCACCTTCCAAAGGCAGGATGAATCCAGAGGCTACCTGGCTCGATTACAGACTCTACCTAAAGAAATAAAATGTAAACACTTTCTGAATAGTAGATCTGATAATCAATAGCTTTGATACCATGTAGAAATTTTGAATAATTAAACACTTATTCATAGAGATTATCCTGATTATAAACTATTGCGGAATACATGCACAATACATAATCTCCTCTAAGTTGATCATCAATTTAGCAGCATCAAAAACAATGAAACATCAATCGCATGCACACATTAACACAGTATGTAGCCTGGGGAAAGCATACAGCTGAAATCCCCACACTATCTATATATTATAATGATAGAGAACATGTAACAATACATAGTAAAATACTCCTCACAAGTACTCAGTACTATCTCCACCTGTTACACACAAAACTAGCTCAAATCTGAATCAATCACAGCTCAAATCTCTTCCACTGCTTTGCCTGCCTCCACTGCGCAATCCTGCAAGAGAATCAATCTCTCTGTGAAATTGAATTCCTTTGGTTATACTACGCAAGCCTCATGGGCAATCTCCATCCATGCAAGTGCAAATTTCATGCACAACTATAGTCACAACTGATAGCCAAATCAACCTCTAATACCTGTCCCCAATGAACTGTACATGCATTGAGTTAACCGATATATTATTTAGTTGCTTTATGAGTTAATAATTAGTGAATTAATTAATAATTAATTCACACAACTCATCGCTAGTGTATTCTTTAGTTAGACTAAAATACAACTAGTTCAACCAACTCAAACTGAACACAACTCCATCAACTCCTCGATCAACTCCACCAAACTCAACCACATGAGTTCTAACTGAAGTCCTGCATGCAATAGCTCAACTAACCCACAAAGAAAGTGTATTTCCTTCTAACAACTGCATGTGCCACATCTGTAGCTCAAACTGAAGTGCTCCAAGAAGATAAGATATGTTTATAGTCCAAATATTATTATAAGAAAATAATATTCGACTGTTCTATTTTTAGCCTGGAAGTCTAAAAATAGAAACCGCCCATATGTTTAAAATAGAAGTCCATCTATTTTTACCAACATGACCAATCATCCACAAATAGCATCCTGCAACTCATAGACCATGATCCATATGTCTAAAAATAGACTTTGTGCTAAAAATAGCCTACGGGCCCACTTAGTGAAGGCGACTTCTTTCTGCTAAGCTCCATCATCTTGTTGCATTCTCACCAAGGAAGGCATTGACTCTTTTATTAACAAGAATGTTAGAAGTATTGTAACACAATATTGTGGACGAAAAATCCTAAAGGCCGTGTATATTGCACTATAATAATCCATTAGTCCACAAACTCAAATTTGGAGTTACTAAAATACTTTAGTAGGCAAATGTTTATAAGTATCTCATCCCCAAAAGTACAATGGGTCGATGATTTAATAAATGTTGGTACATTAGAATGCATGGTACTTTTAATTATAAATATTATGGAAAATAGTGTTATAACCTATGAAAGCTTCCCTAGTTTGACTACTAGTCATAAATGTTGTACATATTTCAAAATGACTTGTATACCAAGATGTTTAAAACCCAAAAATTTAATATTAGAAAAAATATTAGAATGTGTCTTCTAGAATTTCCCCTTATTCCATTCACATGGGTTTTGGTTGAGCCTCTATAAACAATTTTTTTTTGTAAGCTATGGTA
The DNA here is from genome assembly GCA_031772625.1 of Pinus tabuliformis. NCBI lineage: Eukaryota > Viridiplantae > Streptophyta > Pinopsida > Pinales > Pinaceae > Pinus > Pinus tabuliformis. The sequence continues at coordinate 863,054,962 of CM062812.1, forward strand.
GTTCCTTCTTTTTCTATTTATAAAGCAAGTTTTTCCATATACGAAATCTTGGTGGCCTCAACTTTCCCACATGGGAAACCAAGTCTGTTGGCCACCTGAGTCTATTATAGGCCATCCAGTAGAAAAATTTTACTAGTCTTTCAACCCAAGAAAAATACACTTCACATCTAGATACACTGTTCAAGATTCGAACAAACATAAAAACATAGGAAAAGTAAATGCTAGCCACTAAAAGCCCAGTAAAAACTCGAAGTTAAAAGACTATTCCTTTCTATCATCTTTATCAGATTCCATGATAGCCGGTGCAGCAGCAGAGTCACCTAGCACTAGAAACAGCTTCATCATTCGTTGTTGGATCTCATCTAGCTTGCTATCTTGCATAAACATCATAATTTGCAGATTTTTTACATACTTTTTGATGTTGGGCATACCTTGTGCTATTTCCGCCATCTCCCCCACCACCTGTTCCAAAGCTCTAGCCAACAAATGCTTCATGACCCAGTAAATGTGCAAGGTTTGTTTGTATAGCATCATCCTACCCTTGGTGTGCCCTGGGTCGAGGACTATATCCCCCCATTCTCCCATTTCTGGCTTAGAGTCTTCTTCCATGATGCTATCCTCCATCTCCTGGATCATCTGATGAATATCAACATTCGTCCCTTCTCTATATGCTCGATCTGCCTCATGGACCACCACCTTAATGGATTTCCTACCTCTTCTCGGACCTTCCAGTTCCAAAGTAGTAGAGTCTTTTTTACACATCTGGCTCTGGCACCCTCTACCTCCACGGACCTGGCCTATGCCAAGGTGTGCCATCTCTTCTTTTGCTAAATCTTGAAATTGAGCTTGGCCATAGAAGATCCCGTTGCTTGCACTGCCCTATTCCCATCTTCCCTTCACCGTGTTCTATGCTCTCTTCCTGATCTTGCCACCCTTATGTATTCCTTCCCACCTACCCTATGTCCCATCCAACTCTGCTGCCATTCTTGCCAACCTCTCCCCTCATACTCATGCCACTTTGCTCCCTTGAAATTCCCACAGTCATGTAGGACACCACCATGTCCAGTTTTTCCAGCTTGATGGCAATAGGTGGTCATCCTGGATGTCCTCTCACCTGCTCTATCTTCATGCTCGTACGCTCCCACTTCGTCACCATGATTGGGGGCCACCTGTGTTTGCTATATTGTGTTCATGTCTTCATGGTAGTCTTGGGCAAGGATTGCTTTGAGTGGCTCCAATCTGGGCTCCTCTAGTTGAGGTGGCCAGATACTGTCTAGATTGCCTCCTTGCTCATTGCTTCCCCAATTAGCTAGGAAATCAGCTGCTCTGTTGCCTTCCCTTCTTACATGATTTATGATCATATATTCAAATTGTTTTATAATGGCTTCTAGTTCTTGGACTAGGTTAGTCGTCCTCTAGCTTTTCACAATTTTGTCCCAGGTCTTACCATTATTAAGTTTCCTCATCATATCTATGACAAGTTGGGAGTCTCCTTCTACCTCTAGGTGGTTACATACAATTCTTTTCGTTGTTTGCAATCCTTGAAAAATTGTCATAAGCTTTGCTTCATTTTTGCTCATGACACCACTATGGCCTTAGTATACCCATCCTGTTCTACCCTAGTCATCCCCAAAGATGCCTTCAAGCCTCGCCAACCCTGGGTTGCCTTTGGAGGCTCCATTGAAATTTAGTTTGATGAAACTTGTAGTAGGGTGTGAGAAATGTAGAGGGCTAGTTTTGTTTGAGCCAGAAGGTTTCCACATTTGGGGTGCTACCATTCGTTGTTCTAGATTTAGCTTGGCTAGTATCCATTCTTCATCAGGTGTTGTCTTCCAGTCCTCTTCGCTCCAAGATCTCGCTAGAATGCTTTCTCTGACATGACTCAGGGTTCTCTTCCAATCCTGCACTTGAGTCATCTCTTTGTTTTGAAAGATTCTGCAGTTTCTATCTCTCCATACCATCCACATGTTCAGACCGACAAATAGACTCCAACATCTTCTCACCATTGGGCTCGTGAATTGGCTGCGCCCCCATTTTTTGATTGTTTCTTTGATGTTTTTGGGGTCTCTGTTTATCCTTCTAAAGATCCCCCAGATGTCTTCCCATTGTTGCTGGGAAAAATGACAAGAATTCAGAAGGTGTTGAAAGATTTCCTGGTCCTGTTTACAAAGACTGCATCTGGATGGACCTTGAATTCCACACTTTTGTATTTGATCCCAGGTCAGAATTCGACCCTTGCACACTAGCTAGAGGCAGTGGGTCACTTTTGGCCACCAATTTCCTTGCCAAATTTGTTTCCATAGGGATTTCAAGTCATCTTGTTCCTGCTGCGTGATGAGATTGTAGGCTTCTTTGATCATGAGAGTTCCTTTCGTTGAATGATCCCATCTCAGTATATCTAGACTTGCTCTAATAGCTATTTTCCTTGTCTTCATTTCTTTTATATACAACTCTCTTTGTTCCCAATCTATAGTTCTATCCCATTCTTCCAGGTTTTTTCCAAGTTTTCCAGTACTCCTCTTGGTGTTCTTCCTTCCAGAACTCACTAACATAATTGAAACCATCCTCTTTAGCCATCTGGCAGGTGTTTCCTAGTCCCTGTATACCATTCAGTTTCTCCTTTTGTTTCCAGGCTTCTTCCCAGAATTTGGTTGAATTTCCATCCCTAATTTCCCAGAAGGCATGCTTGGATATTATGTCTCTGTTATGACTGGCCTAGTTCCAAATTGTAGAGCCTTTTCGGATTTCCCTATGTCTTAAGATTTCTTATATTTTTACTAGCATGTTGTATTTATTCATCCAAAATATTTTCCATAGGTCTCCTCCTCCCGCCATTCATCTCCACCAGAGCTTAGCTCCCATTACTTGGTTCAAAGTATAGGGATTTCTTAATCCTAATCCCCCTTCATCTTTACTCTTGATCAAGCCTTTCCAGGATATCAATGACCATTTCTTTTGTTGCTTTGGTCCTCCCTAGAGGAATTTTTTGAAAATCTCCACCATTTTGGCACATGTTCCTATAGGGGCTGCCATTGCTGAGAGTTGGTAGATCGGAATCGCTTGTAAGACCGCCTTGACCAAGACTACTCTTCCTACTATATTAAGGGTTCTGAAGGACCAATTTTCGAGTTTACCGGTGATTTTCTCAATGGTTTTTTGCCAATTCACCATCTTTAGAGGATTCAGAGCTAACGGGGTGCCAAGATATTTGGTGGGAAAGTCACCCGAGTGGAATCCCAATATTCTTGTCAGATAAGTTTTGACATTTCCGGTTGTGTTGAAGAAGTATGTGCAGGATTTCTCCTTGTTGATTTGAGTATCGGATGCTTCCATGAAGAGGTCCAGGATACCTTTCATTGTTTTCACTTCCTTAAGTGATACTACGCAGAACAGCATAATGTCATCAACGAATTGTTGATGTGTGATCGGTAGGTCATTACCCCGTATTCAGAGCCCTTTGATTTCATTTCCTACAATTACTTTTTAATATATATTCCCAGCCCTTCTGCCACAATGATGAAAAGGAAGGGAGACAAAGGGTCCCCCTGCCTTAATCCTCTGGAGGCATTGAAGGTGGTGGTCGGCGTACCGTTTAAGAGAATGGAAAAATTCAGGGTGGAGATCATATCCAAGACCAAAGCAATCCATCTGTTGCAAAAACCAAAGGCAGCTAACACTGATTTAAGGTATGTCCAATTCAGATGATCAAAAGCCTGAGAATGGAAAAATTCGGGGTGGAGATCATATCCAAGACCAAAGCAATCCATCTGTTGCAAAAACCAAAGGCAGCTAGCACTGATTTAAGGTATGTCCAATTCAGATGATCAAAAGCCTTAGAAAGGTCCAATTTGATCATCATTCCTACTTCTTTTTTGGATTTCAGAGAATGCACTACTTCTTGTGATGCTATGAAACCATCTAGAATTTTGCAACCTTCCACAAATCCAGTTTGTTCCAGAGAGATAATGCTGGGAAGGATGGGCTTCAGTCTTTTGGCCAATAGAGTTGCAATAATTTTATAGATTACATTACAAATGGTGATAGGTCAAAAACCTTGGGGATCTTTAGACTTAGTAGTTTTAGGAATAAGAGATAGAAGAGTAGATTTTAGGCCTAGACATACCTTTTGGTTTCTTCGACATTCTTCCACCACGTCCAGAATGTCTTGCCCAAAGAATTTCCACCCCACTTGGTAGAATTCTGCTATGAAGCCATTTGGTCCAAGAGCTTTATTCTTCTTCATCCCTTTTACGATCTCTTTGACTTCCTCCATGGTGGTTGACCTCATAAAGCTAGGTTTTGATCTCTGGTAATCATACTTCGTATCTCATTGCAAATTCTCCCAATAGCTTCTCTTAGGTCCTCTTGGGGTTCCGTAAGGAGGTCTTTAAAGTGACTGACCAGTATCTGTTCCATTTCCTCATTCTGAGTTAGGCGTATTCCTTCTACGTTCTTTATAGAGAAGATTATGTTGGGTCCCTATAATACTAGTGATTACCCCATTACTATTGTAGTTATACCCCTTATTTATATTGTTGTGCCCCTATTACCCCCATATTGTTATTTCTGTGCCCCATAGAATCCCTCTATTGTTATTTTTGTGGCTTTATATTATTATTGTTAGGTCGGCTGGATTATATTGTGACTCCTTAGACTCCTATATATAGAAAGGAGGTTTCGTCATTTGTATCATCCAAGAATTGTTCATCTATGTAATGTAAAGGAGGTTGCCCCCTCGAAGAGGCTGAATTCTAAGGCGTTGATCTATCTTTTCTATCTTTTCTTGAGCTGGTTTCATAACATTTGGTATCAGAGCTTTGGATTCTAGGGTTTCGCTGCTCCAAATAGGTCATCGTGGCATTTTCGCTATAACTTTTTTTCTGTGACGTTTCAGAAGTTGCAAAAAAAACCCATTTGAGAAGAAATCGCACTGAACCTTGGGTCCGAATTTCAGAGCTTTTTGCGCGATATTTGCGGAGATCGGATCTGAGGAAGTTGGTCTTTTTGCAGACTCCTGAATTACATTCAAAACAGGTGACCTGGGGAAAATCGTCATAACTTTCTCTCTGGGGATCATATTGAAATTTTGTAAGAAGGTAAAGAAATAGGACGGACTATAGTTTCTTGTGTGTGTTTTTTAGATTTAAAGGTTGAAACAGTGACTCGTGGCATGTCGTACAAGTTCGCTCTACTGAACCAGTCTAAAAGCAAGTCACTGTGGGATATTTTACATAACTCTTCCTTGGAGAATCCAATTTGGCTCTTACTTGTGGCATTGGAAAGAGGACACAGAAGGTTACTACAGATAGCAATTTTAGAATTGGATGATCCAAAATTACAGAGATACATCAGATTCAATATCAGGCTTCTATAAAGTGAAAAAAGGTGTGTAGTTTTTTTTTTTAATTTTTGTGTAAGCTTGGTTTAACGGAATTCAAAGCGCATAGTAAAGCATTATTATCGGTAACTGATGCCCTAAGGAAAGAAAATGCAAACACCTAGTAAGGAACCTGAAAGCTCTAGCATGACTCATGAAGAAGAGGAAGAAATGCTACATGATATATCAAAATTACAAGAACAAGTGCAACAAATGTCATGGTCACAAAAGCTAACAGAAGCTAAGATAAGTGGCGTGGAATCTAAGATAAATGGCGTGGAATCTAAGATAAAGGGCATGGAATCTAAGATGGAGGATTCAATGGCATATTTGAAGATAGATTTGAAGACAGACATGGAAGAATTGAAGAAGTTGCTACAAGAAAGGGTCACTAATGGTGAAAAGGTAGTAAAGGAAACTCATGATGAGAACAAAAGAAATGTTAATCATGATTCCATAGACGCTAATGTTGGATCAAAGAATCACCATATTCCAAAAATCGATATGAGGAAGTTTGATGGCAAGGATCCCGCCACATGGATATTACAGATGGAGCAATTCTTCGATCTCAATAATGTGCAAAACGCACAAAAGGTATGTATGGCAACTGTATATTTGGAACCAAATCAGTTTGTATGGTATCAATGGCTTTGCTCTCATAAACAATTTATCACTTGGGCAATTTTTACGGAAGAATTGATAGCACATTATGAAGATACAAAAAGCAACACTTTTTTTAGCCAATTGATAAGTCTTAAACAAAAGGGTTCAGTAATGGAGCACATTGAGGAGTTCCAAAAATTTAACATAAGGGTAAAAGATATTCCAGAGGAGCACAGGATTGATGTGTTCATAGGGTCTTTAAAGGATAATATCCAACACGATGTTCACCTTTGGGAACCTGATTCATTAGAGAAGGCATTCAGGTTAGCAAGAAAAATGGAAAGCAAAATTATGGCAACCAGGAAGCATACCACTCACAACTATAAAGACGGAAGTGTTGTTTCCCCTAGTCTTCCACAACCTATAAGGTTGACACCACAACAATTGGAAGAAAAAAGAGCAAAAGGGATTTGTTACAGTTGTGATAGCAAATACACTAAAGGTCATAAGTGTGCTGAGAAGAAATTATTCTACATAGATTGTGAAGAGGAAGAAGAAAAGGAGCAAGAAAGGTCAAAAGAAGAAGATATACTCCAGGAACAAAGCCTATATGAAGAACAAATAAATTCGACCATATCTTGTAATGCATTGGCGGGAATTACCACTCCTCAAACCATCAAGATAGAAGGACAAATCAAGAAGAAAAAGGTAATAGTGTTGATTGATTCAGGAAGCACCCACAATTTTATTCATTGTAGGGTAGCAAAAGAATTGAATTGCTTCCTATATCCAGCACCAGAGTGTCAAGTGATGATTGCAAATGGAGGAACAATAAATTGCTCTGGAAAGTGCCATAATATCAAGCTATCCATGGGAGAATATGTATTGACTAGCCCAATGCTTTCCATTCCAATGGGAGGTGCTGATGTTGTACTAGGAGTCCAATGGCTACAATCCTTGGGTATAATAGCTTTTAATTTTCAAGAAATTTTCATCAAATTTTCTACGGAAGGAAAGGAAGTTGAATTAAGGGGTATTGCAGGGAAACCAGGAAAGATAATCAGCTCTAATGGCATGACTAAGCTTCTTAAAAAGGAGCAAAGAGGTGTAATTGCACAATTATGTTCGCTAGATGTTTCCACATTGGAATCATCTATTTCTCTAGATCTCCAAAATGTCCTGGACAATCATTCCAAGGTATTTGAGACTCCCAAAGGTCTCCCACCTATGCGTGATCATGATCATGTTATTCATCTGATTCCAGGAAGTGTTCCTCCAAACATTAGGCCGTACAGATATCCCTATGCCCAAAAAAGTGAAATTGAACGTATGGTTGTAGAAATGCTAGAGGCTGGTATAATTCAACCATGTCAAAGTTCTTTCTCAGCTCCAGTAGTATTGGTGCACAAGAAGGATGGATCATGGCGCATGTGTCCGGATTATAGGGAGCTCAACAAGCTCACTATTAAAGATAAGTTCCCCATTCCTGTTATTGATGAATTATTGGATGAATTGCATGGATCAATTTACTTCACCAAGTTGGATCTTCGTTCGGGATATCATCAAATCAGAATGAAGATTGAAGACATTCCGAAAACGGCATTTAGAACTCATGAGGGTCATTATGAATTTTTGGTCATGCCTTTTGGCCTTACCAATGCACCTTCAACATTTCAAGGTTTGATGAATTCAATTTTCAAACCATTCCTTAGAAAATTTGTGTTAGTATTTTTTGATGATATACTAATCTACAGCAAGTCTTGGAAGGATCATGTTGAACATGTTGACAGGGTGCTACAACTATTGGAGGAGAAACAATTATATGCAAAAAGATCCAAATGTTTCTTTGGAGTCCAGGAGGTGGAATATTTGGGTCATATTGTATCTCATGAAGGAGTTAAGGTAGACCCTAGCAAAATTAAAGCCATTAAGGAATGGAAAATCCCCACATCCATAAAGCATCTGCGAGGATTTCTTGGGTTGACAGGGTATTATCGCAAGTTTGTTAAGGATTATGGGAGAATAGCAGCACCTCTAACAACATTGTCGAAGAAAGATTCATTTTCATGGACTCCGGAAGCAACAAAGGCCTTTGAACATCTTAAAGAGGCAATGTGCCAAGCACCGGTCTTAGCTATGCTAGACTTCACAAAAACCTTTATTGTGGAATGTGATGCTTCAGGAAATGGAATTGGTGTTGTTCTAATGCAAGATGAAAGACCCATTGCTTTTGAAAGTCGTCCAATCAAGGGAAAGTTTTTAAGCAAAGCTATTTATGAGAAGGAAATGTTGGCAATACTCCATGCACTTAAGAAATGGCGACCCTACCTAATGGGAAGACACTTCAAGGTAAAAACGGATCATGATAGCCTTAAATACTTTTTAGAACAAAGATTATCCTCTGAAGAGCAACAAAAGTGGGTCACAAAGATGTTGGGTTATGACTTTGAAATCATCTACAAAAAAGGGAAGCAAAATGTGGTGGCAGATGCACTCTCAAGAAAGGATGAGGATGTGGAAGCATTGTTGTGTGCCATTTCTATTATCCAACCAGATTGGATAAATGAAGCAAGGGAGGAATGGAAGAACGATGAAGAAGTGTGGGCACTTATTCGAAAGCTACAACAAGATTCTAGTACTTCTGATACATTTAGCTGGAAAAATGATTCGTTATGGTACAAAGATCGCTTATACCTCTATAAGAATTCCCAGCTAAAACAAAATATTCTTATGGAATTGCACACTGCTCCCTTAGGAGGGCACTCAGGATTTTTAAAAACTTACCACAGGGTTAAGAAGGAATTTTTTTGGGATGGCCTTAAATCAGATATTCAAAAGTTTGTGGCGGAATGTTTGGTTTGCCAGCAAAATAAAGTTGAAACAATTAAGACACCGGGTCTATTACAACCTTTATCCATTCCAAGCCAACGTTGGGAGGAGGTTTCAATGGATTTTATCGCAGGTTTACCCAAGTCTGAGGAAAAGAGTGTCATCATGGTGGTAGTTGACAGACTTACCAATTATGCACACTTTTGTGCATTATCACATCCATTTAAAGCCAGTACAGTTTCTACTGCATTTATGGAAATAGTTCAAAAGCTACATGGAAACCCAAAGATTATTGTAAGTGACAGAGATCCCATTTTCACTGGAAATTTTTGGATAGAATTATTTTCTTGTCTTGGTACTCAGTTAGCTCATAGCTCATCTTATCATCCTCAATTTGATGGGCAAACTAAGATAGTAAACAAATGTTTGGAAGGATATCTTCGTTGCTTTGTATCTGATAAACAGACACAATGGGTCAAATGGTTGCGTCTGGCTGAATGGTGGTATAACACTTCCTTCCATACAACAACAAAAATGACCCCATTTATGGCACTTTATGGGTATCAACCACCATCCATCACATCATATTTAAGAGAAAATTCTAAGGTTCAAGCAGTGGAACATCACATCGAACATCAACAACAAGTCCTCCAACTCTTAAAGGATAACCTCGTGTTGGCACAAAATAGAATGAAACAACAGGCAGATCAACATCGCAGTGAAAGAAATTTTGATGTAGGTGATTGGGTATTCCTACAGCTACAACCATATAAGCAAATGTCCCTAAAGCAAGCTAAGAAGGATAATAAATTATCACCAAAGTATTATGGTCCGTACAAGGTGTTGCAAAAGATTGGTACTATGGCATACAAATTGGAGCTTCCTGCAGCTTCTCGATTGCACCCAGTTTTCCATGTTTCATGTTTAAAGAAGGTTATAGGTGACAAGCTCCCAATTCAAAAAATATTGCCAGAACTTGACGAGGAAGGAAAAATTATATTGGAAACGAAAGCAGTCACAGAAACAAGAACTCGACAGCTACGAAATCGATCAATTTCAGAGTATCTTATCAAGTGGAAGAACTTATCTGCTGAAGATTCCACATGGGAGGATGAGAATTTCATGCAGAAGTATCCAAAACTACTCAAGCGTTGAGGACAACACTTTTTTGAAGGAGAGGGGCATGTTGGTTCCCTATAATACTAGTGATTACCCCATTACTATTGTAGTTATACCCCTTATTTATATTGTTGTGCCCCTATTGCCCCCATATTGTTATTTTTGTGCCCCATAGAATCCCTCTATTGTTATTTTTGTGGCTTTATATTATTATTGTTAGGTCGGCTGGATTATATTGTGACTCCTTAGACTCCTATATATAGAAATGAGGTTTTGTCATTTGTATCATCCAAGAATTGTCCATCTATGTAATGTAAAGGAGGTTGCCCCCTCGAAGAGGCTGAATTCTAAGGCATTGATCTATCTTCTCTATCTTTTCTTGAGCCGGTTTCATAACAGATTATATTTCTCTATCTTTGTTGAATCATGGCTTGATGAAAGAACTTTGTATTCCTCTCTCCCTCTTTTAACCAATTCACTCTTGATTTTTGTTTCCAAATAATCTCCTCTTGTTTCCTTATTTCTTCAATTTGGCTTATTAGAACACCTTCCTCTCTAGCGAGTTCCTCACTTCTTCTTGCTCTTATGATTTATTGTTGAAGCCTCTTCATTTTCTAGTCTCGTTGCTGCTGGTCCTTAAAGATATTCCTGAATTCATCATTGTTCCATTTTTTTATTTTCTTTTTTAGTTCCTTCAATTTCAGTTGGAACATCTGCACTCTGCTCCTTCCCCTCTATTGGATTTGTTTCCACCATTCTTCCACTTTCATCATGAGCTTCTAGTCTCTGAGCCAGAAGGCCTCAAACCTTAAAGGGCACTTTTTGGGGCTATCTTTGATGTCAATTTTGAGTTTGATCAGCTAGTGGTCAGAACCCATTCCTAGAAGGATCATGACTTCAATGAAGATATCCCAATTTATTATCTGTTCTGATATAATGAATCTATCGAACCACGAAGAAATTTGGTGGGTGCCGCCGCTTCTGTTGTTCCATGTGTGAATCCCATTTATCGTTGGTGTATCCACCAATCTTTGTTCACTGATCATTTCCCCGAAAGATTCCATATCTAGGTCTAACCTTCTGAGGCCTCCTCTTTTTTCACTTAGAGATGTGATCATGTTGAAGTCTCCTCCTACAATCCATGGATTTTCTGGGAAGAGACTCCAAATTTTTCCCAAGTTCTGAAGGAAAATCCTGCACTCTCTAGGTATATGTGGTCGATACACTCCTGTCAGGAGGACCCATTCCTATCATCCAATGTTCTTAAATTTTCCTGAAAGAATTCGAGGTACACTTACCCAGTCTTCAAATTGAACCTCCTATGGGTTCCAAATAATTTCCAAGCCCCCAACACTTCCTATGGCATCTTGACCTATTATCTTGTAATGCGGTTTAACTTTTCCCATAATATCTTTCATTTTCTGTTCACTGATCTTTGTTTCTTGGATAATCATTATATTGGGCTTATATCTTTTAAGTCTCTCCTTCAGGTATCTCTGTTTCCCCTTACTATTCAATCCTATAATATTCCATGTTGCGATTATCATTTTAACAATTTGAGGTGCTCTTGGAATACCTTTGATAGAGGTATGACTCTTCTCGAATTTACCAACATTTCGCCAACCATTTGAATGGATTCGCTCATGGGTCTTCTTCCTCACTTTCTTCCTCCCTTCCTTGCTTTACCTGTTTCTGTGTTTTGTCCCCCTTGCGTCCTAGATGTTTTGGTTGACTAATTATGATTGCCCCTCATTTCTCCTTGTATATTTGGAACATTTCTTTGTACAATTGCTTTTAATATTCTAGGATGAACCTCTCATCCAAATGCCTCCATTATTGTAGAAGGCTCTTCATGACTTGTTCTTCTTCACTTCCTTTGTCCTTCTAGGGGTCTATCTCCATTTGTGTCTGCTCTTGAGGGTTTTTTGTTCTTTCCCCTTCCTTTTTTGGCTCCATATTTGTTTGTGTCTTATCTTTCCCTTTGTCTATCTTCTTAGGTTCTGTTGTTTCTTTGCCACTGTCTTCACCGTCCTCTTCCATTTCCTCTTCTTATAGTACCACAAACTTATCTTGATTTACCTAAGTTGAATCCTTAGAAGGTGGTTTCTGAGTTGTCGGTTTTTTTGAGATTTTCTCCGATGATGCACTTCTGTAAAGCCTTCATCCTCCTCCCTGCCCCTTTCTTCTTCCTTCCTCGCTTCTTCCTTGTTCCTAGTGTCCATTGATGCTCCAACTGCATTCAGGGGGCAGGATCTGAATTGGTAACCATATTCATGACATTTTCTACCATAGAATGGAATGTGCTCATAGTCCACTGGTTGTTGCCATACCTCATCATGATATTCCACCTCAATATAGTCTGGAAGCGGTTCCGTGATATTCATGTAAACACAGATCCTTGCATAGGATGTACATCTGCCCTTCCTGGTGGTGTCGTCTACTTTGACAAATGTCTTGATTGAGTTCCCGATACCTTCCAAAATCTCTAGATCGCAAAACTCAATTGGCAGTCTGAACAGCTGGACCCATATTGGTGTCGCTAACATTTTCTCCTTATCTTGGTTATAACATTTTTCGTAGTGTCTCATAAAGAGACCTACGTTGTTAAAGAAATAAGGTCCATCATCAAAAACCCTCTCCTTATCTTCCATGTTCGAAAAAATGACCGTGAAGAAGCCCTTAGCACCTAATTTTAGGTCAATATGTCCCTTAGATTTCCATATCTATTATATCCATTTTGCCAGTTCTTTCTCTCACGGCCATGATCCAACAAACTTGTAGATCAGAGCATGGTCTTTCATATATCCTCTGTATTCTTCTATTTTCTTATTTGGGATTACAAACTTGGGTTTTTTCATTTCTCTAGGCAGATATCTATTTCCTAATCCCTCTTTCCATCTAGCCCCCCATAACCGGCGCGTCCTTACCCCGTTTCCCTGTGAGTCCACTCGATCCATTCCTGCTTGTCTCGCCTGCAATTACATTTTTGTAGGAGGGGATCTCTTCGCCCCCATCCGATTCTGTCATTTTTTTGTCAGCCTAGCCTGTGGTTAGTCCGCCTTCCCCAAACGTCCCGTGACTCTTCCTTGTCCTAATTTGGTGCAGGTGGCTACAAACTTTCCCTGCACCCTGTCGAGGGCTTAGGTCTGCCTGAGGCAAACCCTGCAGAAAACCCTAACCCTAACTCCTAACCATCATCGCTATCCTCCATCTGCTCTGTCCAACCTATTATCAACATTGAGCTTCTATAAACAATTGATTGCATTATAATTTAATAATAACCTCAAAATAGAGTTAGATGAAGGGATATCACAAATATACGATGCCTTTAAAGGAACCATTATTGATTCATGCATTCGTACATCCACAAAATATTTTATCTCAATAAATTTTATCACAAAATTCATTATTATTCGTACATTGTATGAAACAAAATCATTCCAATATTTTGCAAAGCAAAAATCATAGCTTTTTATTAATGTAGTCCAAAGTTACATCTGCACATGCGATGAGGCATTCAACCCCTTAGTAAAAAATGTGGTACTAGAAAAAAGGGGCTCTCAATAAACAAGTGCAATGATTTTTTTATCATGTTTACTTCTCCTTTTTAATATGTAGTTAGCAAGGATGTATTGATCTTGTCCCCCTTCAGCTATTGTGGTCTCTAGTGTAATATTTCCTTTTGATGACCTAGTCCTACTTCTATGTTGTTGCAAGTGGGGTTGAGCATGAACTGAAATAAGAAAGATATGTTAAATTCATATTTATAATTTTTATTATTACGAATGTTTTATTAATAAAAAGAGTAGTAGAGTGTTCTTTACCTTCTTTGTAAGTGTAGGGAAGTGGAATAATTTTGGATGTGGCCATATGGTCCTCCTCTTCTCTAGCCTCATCCTGTGTAAGATGATCTGGTATAGAAAAAAAAAGGGTTCTAATTAATACACCATTTGTATTTAAATATTTTTAATTGTATTCCATACTATTTTTTTAATAATACATGAAATACCTCTAGTATCGAGTTGAACATTAGTCTCAAGATCAAGCAGTCCATCGTTGCCATGCTTATGTGTTCTATCTACAACATTTTCCTTCTTTTTACAATCAAGCATATTACTTTATGGCCAAAAATAATAACCAATAGATTGTGCAAGTAATTATTTATAAATTTTATTTCTTGCTTTTATTTGCCTAAGTGTTGGGTTGCGTGGCGGAAGACTATGAAGATGCCAATCTTGTCCTATGTTCAAACATGACTTGATAGTCATACTTGAAATCAAGCTTTAGGTCCTCCTTTATGGGAGCCACATTGAATTGTGACCCTTGTAATTTTGCATTAGAACATGAATTTTTATTTTTCTATGATATTAAATTAAAATTGTTAAGAATTTATAATTTGGATACATATTACTTTTTATATACTTACAATTTTTGCAGCTAGTTTCTAATAACTTCTCAGGCCCAGATGACACTACCCATGTTTGGCTATTCTAGCCATTGTGGCTTTGGAACTATATGGGATACTATATTTATAACATTGAAGAAATTAATTAGATATCATAATGATGATGAAGCATCATAATTACAATATTGAAAGTGCCTCATACCTTCCAAGTTTGGTTGGAGTCTTCCTTGCTTTTCAAAGTTCCTTCTTGTGGCATCTTCCACGATTTCTCTCCACTCCATAATTGAAATCGGTGGAGGGAGCTCATACAACCTGGCCCTTTCCAATTGAGACCTATAATGGTCCCATAAGAATTTTAAATGAACTCTCTCTTTTGAGGTAACTCTAGATTTGTTGAAGCTTCCCTCACTGAATAAGCGAACCATCTTATCAATAAGCTCATCTTTTAACTTGGAACTTCAGGATTTCTAGTTTGCGTGAATGGTAAGCCCAAATATTTCCAAGGTTATGTCATACAAATGCCTATAAAATACATAATTTATTGCAAAATTATATTATCATTAGTTTAAAATAATCACATACTATACGTTAATTTCATTTAGGTTGTACTTAATATTTAAAAAAATTATTAAATACTTGGATGTTTCTCTATTTTCATGGGGGCATTGTCATCATCTAACAAAAATGTGATTGGTAGTCATCTCATGCTAGTAACATAGGAGGATTCAGGAAAGCTCACTTCAAATTGTGCCATCGAATCATGCTCTGCATCGACAACACCATGTGTACATCCTTACTTGGATTCTTCAGGTGGTGCATATTATGTTGTGGATAGTTGATCAGTGTACTAGTCTCAATGACTAGCGACTCACTCATAGGTGGAGCATTGGTGCTATTACCAATGCCACCCCCCATAGTCATAGCATGAGGATCATACTTCACAAAAAACTTCTATAAAATAAAGACTTTTTTTTTATAAAGGATAAGATAAATAAATCATAAAAATGAATGGGATAATTAAATGAGTTGCTCACCACATACCGATAAATGTGTTGCACCAAGGTTATGATTTCGCCTTTTATCTCAACTCTTTGAGGCTCAATCAAGACTGAAGAATTAAGTTTCTTGTTTTCTTTCATTTGAATGTTCTTTATTGTTTTGATTTGATTGGTTGACATAAAAGTTGCTTCATTAGTAACCTTTGCTTCACAAGCTTTTGTGGACTTCTCTAAGGCTAGTGCATTCCCCTTATCACCATCTTTATCATATAAGTTTAATTTTAAATTCATCCACTATTAATCATCATTATATTGATTAAAAATACAATACTCACATGTGTCTAAATTTATATAGAGAGTTCATGTTATATCTAGGCCAATATAAAAGGTCTTAAATTAAAAAATCTTCATCATATTGGATGTCTCTTGCAAGATGCATTATGACAAGATCAATATATATTCCATACTATATAGAAACAATACCTTGAAAATGATGAAGGAATGCATTTTCTTAAGTTGGTAATATGCATAGTGAATCTTTCATTTAGTTATATGACGCCTAAAAATATGAGTTTGACTTACTCTATAATGGATAAAAATGCTACATGTATATATATCTCTCATGTTTATATTATTTTATGTACAACTACATTGATGTTTACTTGTTGTGAGGTTGGTGTCCTTTGACCTTGATCAACCTGAAACGATATTTTAACCATGACATATTAATTTTTTTCCTAAACTTAAAATATATATAACAATATATTGTAGTAAATGAAAATAATTATATACGATAGAAATTGCTTAAAGGTTGGGTAAAATTGAAGATATACCACCGCCATAATAGCAATATCTGTATTTATTCTATTGAAATTGTAATCAATGAGCAACTCTTCCCATGAAACTATTTATTTAATGGGACATATGAATACATGGTTTCCTCTCGAATATGCAATTGGGTTTCTTAATTGTGGCGACAAACCATTTACTATTTATAAACCCTTCAATATTCCCTGTTCTTTTTTCCTTCCATCAATATAGATTGTTGCCCCTTTATTTTCATCATTTTCTTTTAGTTGTATATAATTTGTTGCCACTTCCTATCATCACATACTTTTGGTATATTGGAATAGTTGTACCCAATAATTGTAGTAGTAACAGGGTTTGGAACACTCCATCAATTTAGTTAATCCTTTGTAACATAACTTTATGACATCCATGGAAAATAACCCCAAACCATGTAATGAGGATGGGGAAATGCAGTATATCCTTTGATTGATAGAAAATCGGTGTTTATTTCAAGAAGATCCTTGGGGCCCATATTTTCACTAGATGTTTGTACCTCAAGGGAACCTCAATGTCATCTATTCTCTCATTTGAATAAGAACATAACCCCCCTTTAGTGCAAAAAATTTCCATGCGTCTATGGATTTTTTTCCTAATCTTTTCACCTCTAATTGATCTTCACCTACTAGACAACGTAGTATATGTTTGGTCAATTTATTCTATCCTAACTAAACTTTCATCCCTCGATGGAGATAGATCTAACAAATACCTATTTGGTTGAGCATCTTATAACACTCCATAAAATGAGAGAAATTGTTAGCGAGTGCCATAATGGATGTTGAGAAACATCTCGATGAAACCAAAAGAACATTATAATAGTACAAGTGAGTTACAAGGAAGTTCCTTGGATTTAAAATATTCAAGAAAGATTTAAAACTTGAGAACACAAGAACCTATTCATCCTAATGAATGAACTCAATCAAAAACTTAATAACTCAACATAATATGGTGTACTTTAACCTTTCACTACAAAAAGATACTCACATACGTCGATATGTAGAAGAATGTAACTAGTTTATGTCTTCATAATTGTCATTTGACTCATGTCATGATATAATTCTTATGTATCTATCAAAATAAGAAAGAAATTGGTTTTTGTAAAGCATGGGTTTCACGCTAAAGTCAGTTTGTCATTAGGTCAAGCATTTGTTGAATGCTCCTAGGGTTTATAATGAGTCAAGAGTCCTTGTTTTTATTGTAAAAGACCCTTTGGGGAATTTGTATCAAGGAAAGAAAAAATATTTTCAAATTAGAAATGTCTAAAAGGCTCCCAAGGCCAAGTCAGCTATCCAAGGAAAAGTCGGTTTAGAGAGGGCTAATGGAGCCTCTTAGAAATGCTATATAAAGATGGATCTTCTACCTATCGAGAAACACATCAAGATTTTGAAATTTTGTAATTTGTATTCTAATGTTGACATCTATGAATACCCTAGGGTTTCTAGGGTTTCCTCAAGTCCAAAATTGGAGGAGGTGTTGCAAGTTTCCTTATTGAGCATGAAAGGATAGAGAAGCCCTCATCTTGAAGAGACCTTGTTTCAATAGCCTTGGAGATCTCATTTCACTGAACTTGGAGGACTTGGAATATCATCATGCAACATATAGCATGAACCATACGTCTCTTTTTGTAATTATGTATCAAATGAAACTTTGTCCCAAACTGAGCGAGAAAATCAAAATGGAAACATAATTGGTGTTGCTCCTATGGCTTAGTTGAATTAACATGGTCTTGTCTTTTGTTATTCATAATTTTCAATTCTCTCTTTTAATGATGTAATAATCACATATTGATAAAAAGAAGAAAGAAAGTTGTAAAACTAAAATTTATAAAGCATGGGTTTCATGTTTGAGTCTTTTGTAAATAGGTCAAGAGTCAATTGCATGCCTATAGTATTGTCTTGAGTCAAAATGTAATTGTCATTGTCATTACGTAAAGACCCATTTGGGCACTTGTATCAAAGAAATAAAATCATTTTGTAATTTGGAAAAATGTTTATAGTGATCCTAAGAACATATCAACTAGCTAGTTGAAGTTGGCCTCATAATGGGCTTAAAGAGCCCTTAGAAGGCTATATAAGGTAGACATTCAACCTCCTTTGAGAGACATCACACATGAACTTCATTTTAGAGTATGTTTTTGGATAAGAATAAATGTGAAGTACAAAAGAAGGAGAGACGATTTTAGTTGAGGAGCAATCTACCCTAGAAGACATTGAAGGTTTGTAACTTGTGAAGTTCATATTTCAAGTTGTAACTAGTATTGGTCTTCATAATTTTATTTGGCTCATGAAATGATGTATATCCTATGTACTTATAAAAAGAAAAATAAAATTATTGTAAAAGAAAAATTATTTATTAAAGCACGGGTTTCATGGTCAAAGTTTTTGGTTTCTAGGTCTAAGCAACCATTGAGTGCTATAAGCTTTCTGTCTTGAGTCAAAGTGTATGTCATGATGTAATATACCCAATTGGGATCTTGTATCAAGAAATAAAATACTATTTTGATGTTTAGAAAAGTTTATAAAGAGACCATGACCATGTTGTCAATCCATGATAAATTCGACGAAGAGAGGTCCACTCTAGCCCTTGTGAAGACTATAAATGAGAGGACTTCGACCTCCTCTAGTGACCCACATCTTCAAATTTGATTTTTGATATAGAAGTAGTTTTATGAGGCTAAAATATAAGAAATGACCTAAGTGAAGAAAATAAGAATCTCAACAAAAGAAAGAAGTTTGATCTCCTACTATAATTGGCCAGCTTGTGCGAGTTTCTGTGATTCTTAGGTTACTCCAAATTCCAATTTTTGGAAGCAAATGTTGTATACGTGATTGATGAAGCCAAAATTTAGAGAATTTACATTCTTGGTAAGGTCAACTGTGTTGACTCATTGGTGATCTTGTTTTTGTTCAAGGAATATTGTTTGCTATCTATCTTAGTCTTCGGAAGTCTTTGTCTGGCTTGTTTGGTGGTTGGCTTGGTCTTGGGAAGACCTCACGATGATTAAAACTCCTAATGATTTATCTCCTAAGAAGGAGAGCTATTTATTGAGCATATTTAAAATTTTCTATCTTTAATACCAATAACACATAAAAAATATTCAATTTTTGTCCAAATTTTCATTATAATTATTGTTTTTTATTGCAACAATTTGAAAGTCTATGTCACGCTAGAGATATATTATCATTTATCTTGTGCATGTTTCCCTAATATGGAGATAGAATAGGTGAGGAAAATTGATAGTCATATTAAAATTAAATCTATTATATGTTATCTTACTTATGGCTACTTTTCCTTTTGGTTACAGAGAAAATGCCTAACACCCTAAGATTTTTGTGGGCATGATTCTTATACTCATTTTATAGAGTTGCTTGCCCTATACAATTTTATTTTGGGTATTATTTATTATCCCAAATTGGTTAGTCAATATATGATTGATGGAAGTTGACAATTGAAATTTTTTTCCCTTTCTAGATTTGGAGTTTGTAACAACTACAAACTCATATTGGGTCTCTTTCTCCATGTCACATAAAATTATTTTAGTTGGCCTGATTTTTTTAAATTTTTTTGTAAAGGGTTGGTTCCTTGAAGTATATTTACTTGGGAGAGGGAATTATTCCAATTTATTTCTTGAAAAAAATACAAAAATTAAAATCAATCTATTATGTTTTTACTCACATATATGTTTTACATTTTATTATATTTGTAGAACAGGACGTGATCGTTGGTAGTGGAATGTGCATAGAGCAAACTTTACTTTGGTTTTTGTTTAATTTTTATGAATCTATTATGTTTGTCTAAGTATGCAAGGTGCGCTGGGTCTTTATCAATTGGAATCTCTCTCTCTCTCTCTCTCTCTCTCTCTCTCTCTCTCTCTCTCTCTAGATATATATATATTCATACCATTTTTTACAGTGCCTACATATCGTCTCTAGCATGAGTACTACCTGAGGAAGTACTCATGCTAGAGACGATATGTAGGCACTGTAAAAAATGGTATGAAGGAATCTCTCTCTCTCTCTCTCTCTCTCTCTCTCTCTATATATATATATATATATATATATATATATATATATATATATATATATATATATATCATACCATTTTTTATAGTGCCTACATATCGTCTCTAGCATGAGTACTACCTGAGGAAGTCAAATTTTGTCAGGGTGATTAATGAAGCCATTGTCTCTTGTAAATGTGAAAACTTAGAACACTATGTTTTTTTATATAATCTAGCATTATTTTTATATCTACTTGGTATAAAAATTCAATCATTATTAAAAAAACAATTGATGGAGTGAATGTTTTTTTTGCTGGAATTAAATGGTTTTTTTACAAACATTCGAGAATTGTAAAATTAACCTATTTGTTATGTGCATCTTGAAAAATCATACGATGTTATTCAAGAGTAACCCATAAATTATTATAACCATCTCATAACATGTAACTTCTACCAAAAAAAAATTAGATTGAATCTCTAGACTATGACTTGGTCAAAGACATGAAGATAACTATAACTAATATTTCTCTGTATGAACCATCAAAACTTACTTAACAAAAGTGAAAAAAGAATATTTAAAGCCTTAGAAGTTAGCAAAACTAATATTAATACAGAAAATACTAAAAATAATTCATCTAAAAAGGTAGGTTATACTGGCATAGCATTGATCGGAGACAAGTCCATTTCGCATAATCCTCCCATTAACCTCCCCATGCGCTTTATTTAAGTAAATTGTCATCATTGTAAGTTGTTTTATAATTTGGTTGAACTGCAATTTTGAGGATTTTTTCAAGGTTATGGCAAAAGAAAATTCTTAGGGTTTGAGGTAAGCTTTATTGAAGATGTAACTAGTGTCGGTCTTCATAGTTATAATGATGTCATGACTAGATTTAATTGTTGTACTTGTCAAAAGAAAGAAAAATAAATTATTTATTTGTAAAAGGAAAATTATTTCATTATGAAATGGGTTGCTTTCCAATTGGTTATTTTTCCTAGGTAAAAGCACCCATTGAGTGATTTAGGGTTTTGAAGAAGCACCAAATTCAAGTTCATGATGTAAATTCCCTTGCTTGGCTCATGTATCAATGAAAGGAAAAATATTTTATGAAAAAAGATTGGTATAGAAGCTACCAAAAGAACAAGTCATCCTAGAAGATGCCTAATTTAGCCCTCAAGAAGCATATAAAAGGAGAAGCTTGATCTCATTAGTGACATACCACACACATAAAAAAAATATGATATCATCAAGAGAAGGAAAGAAGACCAAAGTAGTCAACACGGCAATGAATAAAAGACCGTTTTGCAAATGTGGAGATGTTTATGAACTCGTGAACAAGTAATTCATGGTTAAAAATTTGTGTTCAACATAACAAGAGTTCAAAATTCAAATTATTTCCCCTTTTTTCATGTTGTTCTTTTATTTTATTTTCTTTTTTCTTTCCTTTCTAATTCTAATATCTTAAAATATTGAAAACAATAGCTATAATAAAAAGTAGAGGAAATTGTTCACCTTCCAAGAAAATGAGTTCTTAAATACACAGAGAGAATATGGTAAAAATATAGAAAAAATAAAAGGGATAGTAATTTCATTGAACATCAAATATATTCCTCCCCATTTATGGCAATGCATTCCATGTGTGTGGTTGGAGAAAACCAATAGAAAAAATAAGCAAATGGAATTAAGTAGTAAAAAATTGTGCGCAAAAGAAAATATTTAAGTGAAATTATGACAACCCACACAGGGATTTCCTATAAGATATGAGATAAGAGAATGTTGATCACAATGCAGACTCAATCTAGGAGGGTTCCTAATACTCTCAACAATTAAATCTCAAGATGAGTTTTAATTGGAAACATGGTGCTAGTATAGGAAACCAATAAAAATCATATGCTCTTAGATGTGTGTAAAGGTGAGATATTAGAACATGGACTAATGCACCAACATTGAGTGAGGTTCATTTTATGAAAAATTAATTTCTAAATTGATATTCTATAGAAAGTATTAATACAAAAACATAATTCTACCTCTCCATGTAGACTTCTCTCCTCCAATCCATTTGCCCTTATCCATTTCCTCAGAGATTTGAATTTCAGAAGCACTATGCATATATGGTTAACCAAATAACTATTTGGAAAACATTTTGAAGTTGTTATCACACTTGAGAAAGGAATAAAACAAGTCTGAGTTCATTGAAGGCCTTAAAAGCCTAATTGAAAGAGGAGTTGAGCATCACGTACCAAATTCTAGGCATGTACCAAATTCTAGACATAAATATATTTTAGAGGGATTGATTTAAAGTTTTATTCAATTGCAGAGGAGGATGAGACTACTCGATCAAGTTTTGGGAATAAGTATTATGTAAAAGGTTTACAAGGATGACCCATAGTCATCCTAAAGAAATTCGAGACCCATAAAAGAGACCTAATACAATTTATTGGGACTAACTAAAGAAAAGTAACAAAGCTATAATTTGAAGTCCTGTAAAGAGGCCGAGAACTTGTGACTCAGTGTTGAGGAACATATAAATATACAACCTGAGCATGCTTAATCACTCTTGAAGCTGACTTTGGAATAGCGTTGTTCTTAAAATATACTAGATAGTGTGACAAGTAGGTGGCTTGTGATTGTTGTTCTAAAGCTATTATTAGAATGCATTGTTTTGAAGAAGCCCCAAGTAGAAAGACCCTTTCTTAGTCATTCTCTTTGATCCAGTTAGTGTTATCTTAGGTTTCTTATGAAAACATTGAAGGTGTACTTCCCTTGGCACACATATAATACGTTTGAAGGAAGTTGATATTAGACCTAGTGTTTAGTTTTCAAAAAAAGGCTATAGGCAGTAGAAAAGAATTCTCTTGCAATAATATATTCTGAGCATATAAATAAAATAAAAAATCAAGCGTAGACAATGCCAATAAGCTGACACTTGCAGAATACATTTTGGAAATAAACGCAGGGTTGTTGTCCTCTTGCTCTACTCTTCCTCGGGCCCTTGAGCTATCAATCCAAGCTCTTCCTTAGGTATTTTCGCGATGGCGGAGGCTCTTCCTCTTATAGGTAAAAAGTGCATGGAGGAGGGAAAGGGCTCTGTCATGATGGAAGACCAATCTCTTCCTCATTCATCTCTAAGGTGGGTAGAGGTGGGAGAAGGTCAATGGTGGAGGCTCAAATTCCTCTTGTAGATCACAGGTTTTTGGAGGTGGGTGAGGGCTCTGTCGCGATGGTGGAGATTTCCTCTTTCAGCTTGGAGGTGGGCAGAGGTGGGTTTGGGCTAGGCCAAGGGATCATGAAGTAGATGTTGTATACGTGAATGATGATGTCAAAATTTAGAGAATTTATATTCTTGGTAAGGTCAATCGTGTTGATTCATTGTTGATCTTGTTTTTGTTCAAGGGATATTGTTTGGTGTCTATCTTAGTCTGGGGAAGTCTTTGTCTAGCTTTTTTGGCGGTTGGCTTGGTCTTGGGAAGTCTTTATCTACATTTTTTGGTGGTTGGCTTGGTCCTGGGAAGACCTCATGATGATTAAAACTCTTATTGATTTATCTCCTAATAAGGAGAGATATTTATTGAGCATATTTAAAATTTTATAGCTTTAATACCAATAACACATAAAACATGATCAATTTTTGTCCAAATTTTTATTAGAATTATTGGTTTTTATTGCAAAAATTTGAATGTCTATGTCATGCTAGAAATAGATTATCATTTATCTTGTGCATGTGTCCCTAATATGGAGATATAATAGGTGAGGAAAATTGACAGTCATATTAGAACTAAACCTATTATATGTTATCTTAGTTATGGCTACTTTTCCTTTTGATTACAGAGAAAATGCCTAGCACCCTAAGCTTATTGCGGTCATGATCCTTATACTGATTTTTATAGAGGTGCTTGCCCTATAAAATTTGATTTTAGGTATTATTTTATCATCCCAAGTTGGTTAGTCAAGATATGATTGATAGAAGTTTATAATTGAAATTTTTTTCCCTTTATAGATTTGGAGTTCGTAACAAATACAAACTCATATTTGGTCTCTTTCTGCATGTCACATAAAATTATTTTAATTGGCCTGATTTTTTTAAACTTTTTTGTAAAGGGTTGGTTACTTGAAGTATATTTACTTGGGAGAGGGAATTATTCAAGTTTATTTTTTGAAAAAACACAACAATTAAAATCAATCTATTAGGTTTCTATTCACATCTATGTTTTACATTTTATTGTATTAGTAGAAGAAAACTTGATTGTTGGTAGTGGAATGTGCATACAACACACTTTACTTTGGTTTTTATTTAATTTTGATGAGTCTATTGTGCTTTTCTAAGTATGCAGGGTGCACTTTGTCTTTATCAATTGGAAACTCTTTCTCTCTCAACCGATATCTATCTATCTATCTATATATATATATATATATATATATATATATATATATATATATATATATATATATATATATATATATATCTGTACCAATTTTTATAGTGCCTAAATGTTATTACGCTCACTTAGATACAAAACATGCTTGTGTGCATCTTGGTTCACAGAGCTATTCTGAGAGTGGGTCTTTCCATGGAAGAATCGTCTCTAGCATGAGTACTACCAAGAGTAACCCATAAATTATTATAACCATCTTATAACATGTAACTTCTACCCCAAACAAAAATTTTTAGATTGAAAATCTAGACTATGAAACTTAACAAAAGTGGAAAAAGCATATTTAAAGCCTTAGAAGTTAGCGAAACTAATATTAATACATAAAATACTAAAAATAATTCATATAAAAGGGTAGGTTATACTGGCATATCATTGATCAGAGACAAGTCCATTTCAAATAATCCTCCCATTAAAATTCCCATGCGCTCTATTAAAGTAAATTTCCATCATTGTAAGTTGTTGTATAATTTGGTTGAATTACAATTTTGAGGATTTTTTCAAGGTTGTGGGAAAAGAACATTGTTAGGGTTTGAAGTAAGCTTTATTGAAGATGTAACTAGTGTCTGTATTCATAATTATAATGATGTCATGACTAGATTTAATTGTTGTACTTTTCAAAAGAAAGAAAAGAAATTATTTATTTGTAAAAGAAAAATTATTTCATTATGAAATGGGTTTATTTCCCATTGGTTATTTTTCCTAGGTCAAAGCACCCATTGAGTGATCTAGGGTTATGAATAAGCATCAAATTCAAGTTCATGATGTAAATTCCCTTGAATGGCTCATGTATCAATGAAAGGAAATATATTTTATGGAAAAATATTGGTATAGAAGCTACCAAAAGAACAAGTCAGCCTAGAAGAGGCCTAATTTAGCCCTCATGAAGCTTATAAAAGGAGAAGCTTCATCTCAGTAGTGACATACCACACACATAAAAAAAATGATATCATCAAGACAAATAAAGAGGACCAAAGTAGTCAAGTGGGCAATGAATAAAAGACCTAAGTGGGTTTTCGGAATGTGGAGATTTTTATGAACTCGTGAACAAGTAATTCATGGTTAAAAATTTGTGTTCAACATAACAATAGTTCAAAATTCAAATTATTTCCCTTTTTTTCATGTTTTTCTTTTCTTTTCTTTTCTTTTTTCTTTCCTTTCTAATTCTAATTTCTTAAAATATTGAAAACAATTGTTATAATACAAAGTAGAGGAAATTGCTCACATCCCCAAAAAATGAGTTCTTAAATACATAGAGGATCATATGGTATATCTCTGGAAAGGAGAAAAACATAATGAGAAGATAATTTCATTGGTTAATTAGGTAATAGTTTGCAGACCGCTACAGGAGGGAGGATTAAACTTCAAAAATCTAAGTACATAGAATTTAGCAATGGGAGCCAAACTGATTTGGAAGATCATAGCTCCAAAGCCAGGATGGGTTCAACTAGCGCTGTGGAGGAAATATTTTAGAGGACAGAGACTTCAGTGCCTGGAGCAGCCCAAAAACCAAAACAGAACCCCCTTCAGCACTCTAATTATTAAAACTGGCCCGCTAATAAGAAACAACGCCTACTGGATACCAGGAAATGGCAAAAACATCAGGTTATGGGATGATAGCATCATGAATAGGCCTCCGCTGGTGGACTCGAATCTCAGGAGTGAGCTGAAGGGATGGATGGATGAAACCAATATAAAAACTCTTTGGGACATATCGAATTAGTGTGGAGATAGCTGGTCTGGCTGGAAGCAGATCACGATTCCACCTGTGCTGCAATCAGAGTATGATACGTTGTTGAAGATGTTGCATGGGATGGCTCCATTACATGCCAGAAGAAAAGACACAAGAGGCTGGGGACCGAAGCAGATCAGTTATATGGTGGCTCAGGGCTACGCCAAATTCATGGAGAGACCTCACGTGCCTCCTAATTCGGCACCCTGGATTTGTATTTGGAACTTCCCTACCATCCCAAAAATTGATCACTTCTGCTGGTTGCTACGTCGCTAAAAAATTCTAAGAGATGATAGGCTTCAGAAAAGGGGCATTCTAGGGCCATCAAGATGCACACTATGCAAGGAATGTTTGGAATCCACTCTTCATCTCTCACTGGAGTGAAATTACACTGGTCTAATTTGGCATGAGCTTCTTGGATCATCGAATTTTATGCTCACCTTCCCCCACTCTGTCCCAGATTTGTTTGCTAGATGGATGGCCAGGTATCCAGTTCCAAGTCCAAAAAACAAGATAGTCAAAGCAGCATGGACTGCTCTACCCAAATTCATCAGCTAGCAAATCTGGTTGGAGAGGAACATAAGGATTTTTAGAAGTAAGGAACAGAACTTCAGACTAGTAGCAAATACAGTGAAAGGTCAGTGAAATGAGTGGCTAAGAGACAAAAGTGATGACACAAATCTAAGCCAGCAGGACATTGAGTTTGGAGCAGCCCTCAACCTCAATTTCCAAAAATTGAAAACCTCAGCCATATGTCTCAAAGATTGGCAAATTAGGAAAAATGAAGAGGAATTTCAATCTTGGTTGTACAAACAAACACTCCCCTCACTTTTCATTGACGCGGCAGCCAAGGGAAATCCAGGAATGGCTGGAGCAGGAGGACTCATTATAAATCTAGAAGAAGCATCTATACACAAGTTTGCATGGGGACTGGGCCACTCCTCAAGCATATAAGCTGAAGTCATGGCTCTATTTCAAGGGATCAAATTGCTTGAAGAACTGGGACGCATGGAAGCATTTGTTTTCGGCAACTCCCAGGTCATCATCGATGCAATGGAGACCAACACAAATTTAGAAGATCTTTGACTTGCAATGACAATTACAAGAATTAAAGGCATGACAAAGCTCCTAAACTTGAAATTCTTTCATATCCTGAGAAACAACAACAAATAAGCAGACATAGAGGCAAATAAGGTAGCCCAGCTAGTTGCCGGAACTATTCTCAGAGATAATGAAATCTCTTGGGAACCAATTCCCTAAATTTTCTATGTTTTTCTACCTTTTATTGAATTAGTTTGTATGCATTCATAAATTTGGGAAATCAGCAGCAAGAGTTCATTTGAAAAATTGTAAAAAGAGGAGATTCATAAACATATGTGCCATGTCCCACTGGTTGGAGAGATTCCAAGAAACCAGCTTCACTTTTTGTAACCAGAATTATGGCTTTTTGCCAAATACTTAATGAAATCTCATAACCGTTTCTCCAAAAAAAAAAATGTAGAAAAAATAAAAGGGATAGCAATTTCGATGAACATCAAATATATTCCTCCCCATTTATGGCAATGCATTCCACGTGCGTGGTTGGAAAAAACGAAAAGAAAAAATAAGAAAATGTAATTTAGTAGCAAAAAATTGTGGGCAAAAGAAAATATTTAAATGAAATTATGACAACCCACTTAGGGATTTCTTATAATATATGAGATAAGAGAATTTTTATCACAATGCAAACTCAATCTAGGAGGGTTCCTAATACTCTCAACAATTATATCTCAAGATGAGTTTTAATTGGAAACATGGTGCTAGTAGAGGAAACTCATGATAAAAATCGTATGCTCTTGGATGTGTGTAAAGGTGAGATATTAGAACATGGACTAATGCACCGACATTGAGTGAGGTTAATCTTATGAAAAATTAATTTCTATGTTAATATTATATAGAAAGTATTAATACAAAAACATAATTATACCTCTCCATGTAGACTGCTCTCCTCCAATCCATTTCCTTAGAGATTTGAATTTCAGAAGCACTATGCATATATGGTTAATCAATCACTATTTGGAAAACGTTTTGAAGTTGTTATCACACTTGAGAAATGAATAAATCAAGTCTGAGTTCATTTAAGGCCTTAAAAGCCTAATTGAAAGAGGAGTTGAGTCTCATGTACCAAATTCTAGGAATAAATATATTTCAAAAGGTTTGATTTAAATCTTTATTCAATTACAAAGGAGGATGAGACTACTCCATCAAGTTTTGGGAATAAGTATTATGTGAAAGGTTTACAAGGATGACCCACAATCATCCTAAAGAAGTTTGAGACCCATAAAGGAGACCTAATACAAGTTATTGGGACTGACTAAAGCAAAGTAACCAAGATATGATTTGAATTCCTGTAAAGAAGTTGAGAGCTTGTGACTCAGTGTTGAGGCACAGATACATATACAACCTGAGCATGCTTAATCACTCTTGAAGCTGACTTTGGAATAGTTTTGTTCTTAAAATATACTAGACATTGTGACAAGTAGGTGGCTTGTGCCTCTTGTTCTAAAGCTATTATGAGAACTCATTGTTTTGAAGAAGCCCCAAGTAGAAAGGCCCTTCCTTACTCAGTCTCTTTCATCCAGTTAGTGTTATCTCAAGTTTCTTATAAAAACATTGAAGGTGTACTTCCCTTGGCACATATATAATATGTTTGAAGGAAGTTGATATTAGACCTAGGGTTTAGTTTACAAAAAGAAGCTATAGGTAGTAGAAAAGAATTCTCTTGCAATAATCTATTCTGAGCATATAAATAAAAAGAATTCAAGCCTAGAAAATGCCAATAAGCTAACACTTGTAGAATACATTTTGGAAATAAATGCAGGGTCTCTATCCTCTTGCCTACTCTTCCTTGGACCCTTGAGCTATCAATCCAAGCTCTCCCTCAGGTCTTGTCGCGATGGTGGAGGCTCTTCCTCTTATAGGACAAAAGTGGGTGGAGAAGGGAGAGGTCTCTGTCATGGTGGAAGACCAATCTCTTCCGCATGCATCTCTACGGTGGGTAGAGGTGGGAGAAGGTTGATGGTGGAGGCTCAAATTCCTCTTGTAGCTCACAAGTGGGTCGAGGTGGATGAGGGCTCTGTCGTGATGATGGAGGATTTCCTCTTTAAGCTTGGAGGCGAGCGTGGGTGGGCTTGGTCTAGGGCAAGGGATCGTGTAGCAGCTTAATAGGGTTTGTTTTTTTTTTTTTTTTTTTTTATGTTAGATATATGAAAATTATATATGTGTTGTGTTTCAATGTTTTCTTCTTTTTTTTCTTCAATTTTTTTTTTTTGGTTTTTTTTAATTTGTTTTTTAATTTTAATTTTTTAATTTATTTGTTTTTTTTTTAATGTTTAACTTCTTATTTTGTAAAATATTAAATTTACTATAATAATAACTTTATCATATTATAATATATAATTTTATATTAAAACTCTAGATATGTATGGAGGGAATAACAAAGACATGGAGGTGGATATATATAGGGAGTGACAAGGGAGAGATGGAGATGGAGTGAAGGAGAAGGGAGAGAAGAAATTGAGAGAGAGAGAGGGAGGGAGACACAAATATTGATGGGGGGGATGGGGAGAGAGAGAAGGATAAAAGGAGGAATATAGTGGTAGGGTTGGGGGGAGAGAGAAGGAGGTAGGAGAGAAATGGATAGAGAGGACTTGAGAGAGAGGAGGAGAGATGAGGGATATAGAGGATAGAGGGAGGGACAAAGAGATGGATTTGGAGGGGGAGAAATGGAGGGAAAAAGAAAATCACAGAGAAAGAAAAGTAGAGAAAGAGGGAGAGGGACTGACAAGGGAGAGATGGAGAGATAGTATGTATTTATGGGGGTCATATAGAAAGACAAATAAGGAGAGATGGATGGAAGGAGGGGGAGTGAGAAGGAGAGGGGGAGGGATATAGTGACAAAGTTTGAGGGTAGAGTGAGAGAGAGACAGACAGAAGGATGTGGGAGAGAAAGAGAGAGAAGGAAAGAAAGAGATAGAATGAGAGAGGGAGGGGGAGAAAGATATGGAGTTGTAGGGGGCAGAGAGGGTCAAGGTAAAAAGAAATACATAGAGATATAAAGGTGGAAACATAATTTAAGTAGTTTCTAGAAAGAACAAAATGTCAATCGATTATATTTGTGCATGTCTATAAAATAATCATTAATATACAAATCTAATAATCCAAAACGTATTTATACATTTTTCCATTATATTCGGATAAGGAAATTTCAGTATCATGTTTGGAGTTAGGGTGGAACTCCCAAGTTTTCAATGTAGAGCTTAATCAATGCATTGAACAATAACTAAAGGATAGTAAAGAGGCTACATTCTTCCTTATTTGGAAAGTCATCGTTACACAAAAGAATGAATAAATTTGAAATAAGGATACTCTCATAGACATATAAAAATTAAATCTTAGGTGGAGAGACGAATAGAGTAAATGTTGAAAATTAAATCCTAGGTGGATAAATGGCTAGGGTAAATGTTAAATACATTTTGAAACCAAAATATATAATTGTTGATATCAGAGGGTGAAGTGTACAGGAGGTATAGAAGATGATGTGACATAAGAGAGTTGGAAGTGAGAGTTCCAAATCATAGAGTTCATGTGTGTTTTCGTGGGAATTAAGCATATGCAACTCAATCTATAAAAATGTATGATGAATATAAGTTTACTAGGTTTACCGAATGACTAAGATATCTAAGAGAGGATAAAAGATATAAGGGTGGACGGTATACATCAACGAATCTATTGAGTCAAAAAAATGTTCAAGTGGGAATGAAACCAAAAGAAGTAGAAACAAGGAATATGATATATGGGGTTGAAGAAAAGCTTCAAATGTACTTAACACCATTATGAATGACATGAAACATGTTTGGACTAATTGTTTAAATATAACAAGAAAATAATAATGACTGAAAACATAATGTTAATTTTATCGACTTGGTGAAAACGTGTTTTATAAAATAATAATAATTAAAAACATATTACTAACTTGTAAACTTTCCCAAAAGTTCCTTTATACATTTTGCAATGGGTTTATAATCAATTTCTTGAGTAATTATATAATTTTCAAGAATTTGAGTCTTCAAACCCTCCCATATATTCAACACATGTATCTACTATAATGATGTCAAATTTGGATGCATACAAGCACAAAATTAAAAAAAAAATCAACGTTGACCCCTTTCACAGGTCACTTTGTGTGGGGTCAATTAATTAAAGCATAATTTCAACTAATTGGTAAATGTTTAGTGGTGGAGAGGTACTTATGGTTAGGCCTGCAACAAGTAACACTAAGCTTGACATTAGTGATATTTTTTTCCGAGCTGGCCATCAGTTTTACATTCAAGGCATGACTCACATCCTTTAATATTGGAAGTAAGAGCTTAAGGGACATATAGTAAATTATTCTTGATTCATTGCGACATCATTCCTTTCATGTAAATTATGTTGACAATGACGACGATGAAAACGATGATGACATGACGTTGATGATGATGATAATGATGGTGATGATGATGGTGATGATGATGATGATGATGATAATGTGGATGAAAAAGATGATGATGATGACAATGATAATAATGACAATGATGATGTTAAATAAGATGAAAAATATGATGGTGATGATGACAATGATGACAAAGATGATGATGAAGGGTAAGAATTTTTCACAAATGGAATGGAAGGAGTTTTCTCAACCTCTGGACTATGAAGTACATTATAAGGTCGCAACTAGTAAATAGTAATAAATAATTTCATCTCCTTGACATTTATATATTTTATAAAATTTTCATTTAATTGTCGAATTATTTTTGTTAGTTTTATTTGAGTCTCAAAGCGCTCCCATATCCCCAATGCATGCATCTACCATAACCATGTCAAATTTCAATGCATACGAACACAAACTAAAAATCAATCAACATTGGCCCCATTCTCAAGTCATGGGAAGTCATGGGATGACATTACTTATTTTGTGCAAGCGCTCCTTGCCAAGTCAGTCTGACCCACCAACTTGTCACATGGATTCATCTACTAGGCAGGTTCCTCGATGTGCCCAACACTCGACATTACCATGGGTTCCCCGCCTTCGTATCATCGTGCCCTAGGCACAAGATTTCAACTTGTTATGAAAATTAGTGAACAAAAATCGCTATCTCATCAATGCCAACAAAATATTATCATTGATTACTACGATGCCACATAAGAAATAAATTACAAATTGAATTTTAACACCCAAACACTAATTTAATTAATTTTCTAAAAATCATTATGAGACCTCCCTTGTTGTTACTCTATTCATGGAAAATCATGGACCAACCCTCTTTTTTATGGGCATCCCTTTCTAAGTCAGGCCGAGGCACCAACTCATTGCACGAACACCCCTCTAGGTAGACGCCCTAGCGTACCTAGCATGTGATGCACCATGGGCACCAAGGCACCTTTCCCTCGTGTGAGTGCACCCAGGGTACAAGCATTCTCCCTGTTGTTGAAAACAATGAAAAGAAGCATTAGCTCATCAATGAAAAAAAATACTATCGTTTGTTAGTACCATGCTACATAATCAATCAATTATAAACCAACTTTTAATATTTAAACATGAATTTAGTTATTTTTTTAAAAATCATTACGAGACCTGCTTGTGCAAAATATGGTCATGGGAAGTCATGGGTCGACATTACATTTTTTGGGTGCCATGGCATGCCTAGCATGCAACTCCCCCATGGGCACTCAAGTGCCTCGCCTTCATATGGGCGTGAACACAAATCATTAGCTCATCCATGCAAACAAAATACTATCAATTGCTAGTACCACATTCCATAATTAATCATTTATAATCTGACTTTTAACATCCAAACATTAATTTAGTTAACTTTCTAAAAATCATTATGAGACGCCTTGGTGGAAACTCTATTCATGGACAGTCATAGGCCAACCTTACTTCTTTTCTATGGGTTTCCCTTGCCAAGCTGGGTCGACCCACCAACTCATCGTATGGGTGACCTTGTTGCATAGGTGCCTAGCGTGCCCAACACACGACACCCAATGGTCGCTTGGGTGCCCTGCCTTCGTATGGGCATGGACGTTCACCTTGATGTGGAAATTAGTGAACAAAAATCACTAGATCATCAATGAAAAACAAATATTATCATTTGGTTGTACCATGATGTGTAATAAATCAATTATGAATTGAATTTTAACACCCAAACATTAATTTAGTTAAATTTTTAAAGATCATTATGAAACCTCGTTGTGCGAGCCTTGTTCATGGCTAGTCATGAGTCAACCTTGCTTTTTTTCTGCAGGCACCCCTTCCCAAGTTTGGCTAACCCACCAACTCATCACATAGGTACCCCTGTCGGGCAAGGGCCCTGGTGTGCCCAACACATGATATCCCATGGGCACCCGGGCACATCGCCTTCGTGTGGGTGGACCCAGGGCACACTGGTTCGTCCTGTTGTGTAAATTAGTGAAGTAAATCTAGTTGGAAATTTAATTTTTTCAATAACCACTTTGACATGCCTTCTTTGCTGATTTGTCAATAACCATGGAAGTTTTCTTATATTTAGGCCATATCCATTGCTATTTGAATGAATCACACGTAGCAATTTATGGTTAGCCTCCATAATGTCACTACAAATCTTGACAATATTTTCTTTATCTCTCCTTCGATCTGAGATTTTCCATAAGGTATTTGTTACATTATTCCTGATGGGCATTGAATCAAACAAATGAACAATTTATAGGTTCTCATAGTAAGGGAGTCTATTGAATTTCTTGAGCTAACTTTACATTCTTCATGGAAGTGCCATGTTATTAATTCCCTGACGACCTATAATGTGAATCACAATTAAATATATTATAACAAAAATATAACCTACCAATTAGTATAGGAAAGAAAATGCCATAAAAATATAAAATGATCCAAAAATATCTTGTATATTGATACATGGACAATTAGATCCATAACTTGAGAGACTCTATTATATTGCAACTTCCATGCACGAGGTGTCATTCTCTATGGTCTTAATCCATTCACTTATTTCCCATTGAAAAGATTTTTTTTGTTACTTTGGTACCTACGATTCTTAGAAAGGAAGTCCCTATACTCATCAAACACCTCATTTCCTAAGCTTCTTGAACAATTAGATTTCATCTTAGGACCACAAATTGGACAAGCAAATTTATGCTTTATTTGATGACCTGCAATAAACGAAATAATTTTTATATCAATTGTTTTAAGTATGTACAATGAAGGTCGAAATATTTAAAAAACATACATGAAATTAACTTCATAAAATTAAGCATTATTAAAGTGCAAGGTAACGTTATGACATACCATGGAAATGTGTTAGCACTAGGCATTGTGAATTTCCTATACAAGCATTGCATGGAATTCAAATTCCCTTTGTGCAACTATTGATCTAAAGATATCATAGATAGTGACACCATTCCATAATTCCACTAACTCATTAATAAGAGGCTCAATATATAGATTCATATATTTGACCTAGTACTTACCTAATTAATTGAACATATAATACATAATTACTACATAAATGAGTAAATAAAAAAATTTATAACACATAATTAAAGGCATAATTGAACATATATGAGTAACAAAAAATATAGGACATAATTATGAAACAAACAAGACAAATGAGATTTTATTGTTCTAAATAAATATATTCTAAACAAATTAATACCTGGAACAATCATTTCCAACATTATGTGCTCCCTCTTTATTGACTTCCAGATAGGAATGTTAGTTGATAACAAAAGAGGGCCACTTCGATTAAGTAGATCTGGGTTCTCCAAATGGATTGATATCGTCAACTTCTATTTAAAGCCTCAGATTATGAGGTTCTCTTTTAAACTATGGCCACTTTTCCTCTATATTCCTAAATGCAAATCCATTTGTAGGCATCCGAAGAAAACATCTTCACTTCTATTTGTAGCATAGTAATCCATAATTTATGGTATGCTTTTGTCCCTGCACAATTGTCACATAAGGGTAATTATGGTAATATAATGAATAACCTTGTGTGGCACCTTTTTTGTTACATTATCAGTTTGATATGTGCTCTCATCACATTTTGATAATGTTTCTTGCAATTCATTTTCTTTATAATAGAGAATATCATTATTAGGGAAAGCATGAATAGCTTGATAAACCATTCCAATATATTTCATAATGGCATGTAAATATCCATATGTATGAGGCAAAACGTTTCATGGTGCTAACAAAAATTCACCTAATAATCTACAACATAGAAAATAGTACTCATTAATGTACTAAACAATATTAATTGTATACATTGTAGCAAAATGTTACAAATTAATGAAATGATGCAGATCAACGTAGTAAAATTAAAAACAATAGAAAACATAATTGCTTTATCATGTATATAGTACCAAACGTCACGAAATATATTACATACCTTAGGATCTTTCTCACACATATGTTTTAAAAACCATTCACCATCTTTAAGTTGACCAAGAACAATACAACAAGGAGAAGCAATGTTTTTCAGCGTTCCTAAAGAGTTTTAGTTTTCCTCTAGATTGTTGGTAAATCAAAAGTAAGTTCATCATACTAGTTGTCATCATCATCCATTCCAACATTATTAAATGTCTCTTGGATCAATATATTTGTCCCATCTTCTTAAACTATGTTATCAACATCATTATCTTCTTCCATAGGATCATTAGCTTGATTCTCAATTTTAATCACTACATGTTCTTGAACAAGCGCTTGTACTATAACCACTTGTTCCTCACTGAGAAATTCCCTATGGGGCTCCATACTATACAATTACAATCAATAAATTAATATTAGTATATAAAGAAAATATTGAAACATCTATATAACAACAATTTACAAATATAATATATAAGGACAACAAAGACAAAGAGAAAGACAAGTTAGGTGAGACCAAGAAACAAATACAATAGATCAATGAAGATGCTTGTGCAATTCATCAAGATATTTAAGAATATGTTGAAAAAATATAAGAAAGATGTTACTTTTCTTGACATGTAGGAAGTGAGACACTATATGATATATATGATTGGTACCATAATAATAATAAAAAGATCTTATTTTTCATTCGTCATTATAATTTCATATTCTTTCTTAATGTCGTATTTTTCATAATATACTTTAAAAACTTATTAAAAATTCTCCTTAAAAACCTATGATTAACCTCTAAATCCTATAGGTCCAAATTAACCCCTTAAACATACGTTAAACCCCTAACACCTCAACCTCATTCCACTAAGCCCTTAAAGCCCTAACCACTAACTCTTAACCCTAACCCATAAACTCTTAAACAATAACCCCTTATCCCTAAGACCATAAAGTAATTAACCCCTAACTCGACCTAATCCCATAATTGACCCTAATGAAAATAATCAAATAATATTTCTAGTTCACCTCAAGATGAAAACATAGGTCAAACACCTCCCAAAACAATATTATAAAATACATTTACAATAGAAAGACAATACAATTTACAATACAAGGACATGCAATCTAAAATACTACATACATATAAACATTTACAAAAATTATCTACAATACAAAGACATAAAATAAATAACTTACAAATGGATGATATCCATGTCCGCATTCAACGTGTCCATAGTCTCTTCAATGCTTTTATCTTTTTTTTTTGGAATTCTCCTTGGCCTGAAGTCCTTTCAATTTATACAAAGAAAATGACATTTTCGATCCTTAGAAGACCTCGATGTCAATCCCACATATCCTTGGTCTCCTTGAGGAATTTTATGTCACATTTTTTGTCATTAAACTTTTGGTGATGATTTTTTTCACAAATTAATCTCAAAATAAGCCTACAACCTTTCAAAACAATCATAACTAATATATATAGCAACTCTGTTATATGATATTAGGGCTCATGCACGCGCGCGCACACACACACACACACACACACACACATATAATAAATTTATATATAATTTATATTATAATCATAATCTAATATTAATATTAACTATATATTAATAATATTATATATAATTATAATATTAATGTTATATTTATTTTAATTAATTCAACTCAATGTAAAGTAGTCCCATATTAGACATTGTTAGCATAAAAAGCCATTAATTGTGGAATTGAATGTTATGCAATGAATATTTTCCATTTGTTAGAAATTGGACAACACTTTTTCATATTGGATATAGCGTCAGATATTCAACGATAGGAGGGATTATAAGGAAAATGTTAGATAATTGACAGGAAAGGAAATTTCATAGAATATTCAACCTTTAAAGAACTCTCATCGAATATTGATGGGAATGAAGATTTTAGAAAAAAAATGTAATGACCCCTCCGATACCTACCTAGTTTCATCAGCCTTCCAAGGTAAACATCAGAGAAGGAGCTACTATGACATGAACCGCTTCCTTAGTTCCATTTAGGAAGCGGGGTTGACTATAGTAGATAAATATACATCCCATCACATCCTAAAGGGGTTACCAATGACTTAGAGGTTGAGTAACCACCAAAAATGACCAAAACCTGAGTTGGACACTTTTTTTGTTGACTGGCACTCTGAGCCCCATGAGAAATCCTGCAAGATAGCGACTGTAACCCTCTAGTTGCATGCATAACATTGCCCTCAAGTGACTGCAATCCAAACTTTTTATCTTTGAGCCTATGACCCCGTAATTAGGGCCACCTTTCAGGGCTAGTCTCCAGACAACTACCTAGAACTTGATGAGACTTTCCAAAAAAATAAATGACACAAGGACAATGGCTCTAACACAAAAATTGATCAAATATTTGACCTAACTATTCCTCACCATGACATCCATTTCATTAAACACATGGAAAATGTGTAATCCACAGGTCATGAACGCATATTTAAACAAAGGGGTCTGATACTTATCTAACAATTGTCAAGAATGTTTATTGTCCTCTCATAACAATTTCAATAACATCTATTAGCTCATGCATTCGTTAAAGATTCATCAACAAATCAAAACACATCAACAACCATAGAAAATATACATCTTATAACCACTATATAATTAACAAATGAACAAAATATACATGAGCGTAGAACATCCATCAAAGCCACATAATAAAAAGTACAAATACTCATGAAATACCAAAGGAAAATAACTCTTATTAACATATGAAAAATCCAAACAACTCAGGGACTTCCACCTACCACCCAACCATAGATTGGGAAGAACCAAAACTCTCTTTCAACCAATCACCCCCATGCCATATTTCAAACATGAATATGGGATATCATGGAATAAATGAAGAAAAACCAAACCAGGGTTTCTAGAGGCCAAACCACCTCAACCCCTAACCAATGATTTCACCTCATGGTCAGACATCACTGACACAAACTATATCGGTCTCTACCTAAGATGTCAAGGGCTCCAAAGTGTTTGTCCCAACAGTGGCTCCATGAACTAATAGCTCAACCCACAATCTTCCAGGGCTCTAGAGTTTTGTCCAACCAATGCTCCATGACTAGTAATTGAACCCACTAAGTGCTCCATAGAATATTTCCAACCAAGACTCCGAGACAGGTAACTCAACCCAATATGTTCCAGGGCTCTAGAGTGTTTCTTCCAAACAACAGATCTAGGAACTACTAAATCAACCCATACCGATAAGGAACCTCAGCACCAATAAGCAATAATAGTAGGAAAACCCACAACACCATGGCTATCAAGGAAATGAAAGGTCAGGAAAAATCATTGTCAGTCCAGCAAATCCTCCATGCCAATGACAAAACGTAACAAAATAACCACATGGATATACCACGCATGCCACAACTAGTAAGGAAATCATACATGTAACTTGGTAACTACAAAGAAATCCTTTTATAGCTATTGATCCCACTATCCCATTGTTCATTCATGGTTTCCCTTTTCCTTCTTTCTCTAATCAAATGAAAACTAGAGTGCTTCAAGCATACTCCAATAATGCTCCAATATTTATCTAAGTGTGCAAGCATATGAGAGACAGAGAATTGAATAAGAGTGCCAAAGAATGAACTCCAAAATATTTGAACTGATCCTCGTAAGCCTTTTTATCATTCAGGCCCGTATTTTCTTCATTTTCCTCTACTTTTCCTTCAACTTTCCTCACATGCAATTATATGACCTTTCACCTTCCCGTTCTCCTCCTGTCTATTAATTTCATCAATAAATTCCAATTAGTGCCTCTTTTCCTTTTCCAAGGCCTTTGTGAATTCCATAGTCATTTATTAATTACGAGTGATCCCCCTCACTATTTTTTTCTTGACATTTTTCTTGGAATATGTGTCATGTGTTCTTGGTTACTACTTTTATTTATTTACATGAGAAATCAACCAGGGGATGTTACAAACCTCTCCCACTTGGGGGAATATTGTCCTCAGTGTTCAATAACACTTCTAAATGAACAAAACAAATGCTACCCATGGAGGTTTATAGCACAATGTGATGCAAAAATTACATCATATCCATCTGCTAAAATATAACCAACATATCATGAATACAATACCAGTTATTGGAGCTTTATAACACAACTTTATGTGGTATTACATACATATGCATATATACAGACATAACCAAAACAAAAAATCAAAACATATATCAAGGCACATCTTCTCAACAAGCGAATAGAGAAGGATACATATCCTACATTTGATCAACCATCTCCTATGTAGCTTCATCAAGCCCAAAGTGCTTTCAATGCACTTAAAATTTCTTGATTACTTGATTTTGAAGCATGGGCATATTTCACTACAAAATGAATTGAGGTTCTAGCTAGAATTATCCTTCTAGCTCCACCTAAAATACGAACTAGTCAATGACATGATCACCATATTTCACATAATTCTTAAGTAGTGACACATGGAAAACATTATAGACTTTCACTATTTGAGGTTGTGCAAGTCTGTAGGCTACTGGCCCAATCCTCTCAAGAACCTTGAAAGTCTAGCAATGCTGAGGTTCCAACATAGAACATGATCTAATCAAGCAGTTGTTCTTGGGGTTGATGAGCAAGTACACCTATTCCCAAGCCTAAAACTCCTTAAACACCATGTGTTGATCTACATAACTCTTCTTCCTATCTTCTGCTACCTTTGAATTATTCTCTATTGGAAATAATACTGAGAGGGGGGGGGGTGAATCAGTATTATCAAATGAATATAACTTTTTCATTTCATACTCTGGTTCATATACGCTACTTCAGTTAAGGGAACCCGCGTGTACATGCAACTGTGTTTAATGCAATTAGCGTATATCCAGTAAAATTATGATTCAGTTAATCCATCATATGTTGATCTTTAATTAGTGCATCAGAACTTCGTTAACCATATAAATAGTAAACAGGTGTAGTAAAATAGAACAGATCATCACACATAAGAAACACACATGAACACCATGATGTAAGGTGGAAACCCAACGTGGGACAAAAACCACCTGCTGTCGTCTTCCTTTAATATAAGAAAAACATGTTTATAGTATTGTACTAGTGTAGACTCATACTGGTATGTAGGCACCCACCTACAGAAGGCTACAACCTTCTCTCATTCTCCAGCTACCACTGGAAGGGAGCTACAGCCCCCTGTCTCTTGTACTAGCTGATATATTTACTAGTACATAGGCACCGGCCTATAGAAGGCTACAAACTTCTCTCATTCCTCCAGGGACCACTTTTCATAAATTTTCAGAGTGGATCCATCAATAACATCAAAGCACAAAATCAATCACCACTGCAATACAACCATCAACTATATCCACATCATCAATCTCTAAATCACCCAAAAAACTGAATCACTGAAACCCTGTTATCGAAACACAGTCACTAGAACACAAAGAAGAACCCATAACTCTGCAACAATCACTTGAACCAATAGCAACCTCAAATATAAAATCTCATAATGTATATGGTACTTGCCTATGTCAAACCAGCATGTATACGCCCTTTCACCAAAGAGAACTAGCATATAGATCTAAAAATAATTACTTATACCTTCACTGCAATTTACTACTTCAGATATACCCAAATCATTAGATATAAAGGATAAGATATGCATCAGTATCCAGATCTGAACTAATCATGAACATACCATATAATGATAATGCATTTTAGACTTCGTGATCCCGGTCCATCAACCTTCATTCACCGCATAGATCCATCCTTAGCAAAGCATCACATACCCATAACCTGCATACTAGTTCGCACACTTCATCAGATATTTATCACTTGTGTGCCATGGCCTAATGATATTCTCCTCATTTTATAGTCTTAGGCCTTGCTCAACACCATGGACCAAAACCACTTAGGATCAATACCTTGGATCCAATACCTAGGGTCGATACCAGGGACCTGATACCTTGGACCAATACCATGGATCAAATACTTCGGACCAAAAACTTAATTTTCCAATGTATAAACGCTTTTCCTCTTGTGAAAGTGCATGTGTATGTATACGCGACTTTGTGTATAGTGAACCTACGTGTATATGCGACTTGGTCAATGGTGAACCTGCATATACCTTTCTTTCTTCATTCTTTGTTGATTACCTGCTATACTGTGATCTTTCATTTGAGAGACTTGCCATCAAGGACAACACCTATGTCATAATGCCAACAATCTCCCCCTTTGGACTTGATGGCAACAACCACACCAAGTCACTCTCCCCCATTGACATCAATGGCAAAGGGTCATGCTCCCCCTGAGTGCATGCTAAATTCTCTGATATGCTAAGATGTACCAATCCATCCATGCTCCCCCTAAGCACATGCAAATTCTGCAAAAATATTTTTCAAAAGAATAACATGACTCTACAACTCAACTGAGTATGACCTTCCTATCACCAATGACTCATACATACATCAATCTCCCAACCAAGTGGGGATACACTATTTTTTACTCATACACCCAACCAAGTGGGGATATACCAAATGTTTATACATGATTGAAATGGACATTATTACATCATCCTTCCGATGCAAAGTGGGGTATCAAAATAGGTCTTCTCATCACCTTTACATCAAATGATATACATGCCTTCTATAACAATCACCAGCAATCTAAACAAGACCATGATAGTCATCAACAACTATCATACACCATATATGATCTGCACCATAAGCATCTGTCACTAGCGACCAGACCTGTAACCTGTAGTACCATTCTCTTGTCCAACCAACAATAAGTAGCAAGATGTATCATTTAGCCACATAAGCATCAACAGCAAAGATTTCTAACCATAATGCCAACAATGCATTATTCGAAGCATATGCTCCCCCTGAACCTGTGCCAACCAACACATACCATGACCAAACCATATCAGACTTCTTTTCTTGAGTCTGTCCTACTGCTTTTTCTTCAGAGCACCATGTACGTGATTGTGCAGCCTCTAACTCACGTATATACTTGACTTCACTTCATAATAGTTGCGTATGAAAATTGGAATGCTGACGTTTTACACTTTCAGCTTGCCCTGGGTCTATCATGTATGCAAACTGAGCTATGCCACATATTTCTGACAATAATTCTATCTTCTTCAATACTTGGGATTGAGATGATGTATGCTTCTTTTGGTTTAGTGTCCTAATTTTTCTCCTGCACTCCTTTACTTTATGTCCAAACTTGTTACACGCATAACATCTTACATGTTTCATATTCCTTTTATTGCAATCAATAGCTTTGTGACCAAACATATTGCAAGAAAAACAATATCCCTTAAAATACCTGCGAACTGATGATGTTTTTTTGTGATGGCCTTAAACCATTCTACTTCTGCATCTTGCTGCAACATGTCCAAAGTTATGGCATTCATAACACTCAACATTATTCATTTGAGAACATAACTGACTATCACTTCCATAGTTTGGAGTAAAATATTTTCTTATCTCCTTATTGAGCATTTGATGTTTTGCATTAGAGTTCCTTGCCTCACCCTAAAAGCTAGATTCACCTTCAATAGATTCATGAAAACCAATACCAGTTTTGATAGCAAAGGATTTTTGACTACTAAGAATATCATCCAAAATCTTAGTACTATCTTGAAATCGTAACAGTTTACCCTTTTCTTCTAATTTACCATTTAAGATATTTACCTCAACATGATGTTTCTTTTCCTTTTCTAGATATTGCTTCTTTATGTTTTCTTCATTTTTTCTTCCTTTTTCCACTTGTTGCCTTAATTTGAGAACTTCATGTTATTGTTCTTCAAGAGCTTCTTGTTTCTGCTTCTTTGATTCTTCAAGATCTTCCTTTAGATAGAGGATCTTAGATTCAAGTCTCTGGATTGTTAAGCTCTGATCATTTATTTCATTTCTTAATGATATCACTACATCCTACAACTAC
Organism: Pinus tabuliformis; assembly: GCA_031772625.1. Classification (NCBI taxonomy): domain Eukaryota; kingdom Viridiplantae; phylum Streptophyta; class Pinopsida; order Pinales; family Pinaceae; genus Pinus; species Pinus tabuliformis. The sequence continues at coordinate 863,098,682 of CM062812.1, forward strand.
TCCCTTACTTTGTTTACTGTCTCCAGCTGATCTTTTAATCTGGTAACTTCTTTTTTTTCTATGTCATTATTTTCATATGCAATGAGAAGTTCAATTTCCTGATTATCTTCATCACTATTGGACAAGCCATCACTATTATCATGAGTATATTAACTTCTATTACCTTCTTTAGACATCTTTCCTTTGTTATGAGGGCATCTAGCAGCACAATGACCAACTCTACCACAAGAAAAACATTTGAAAGGTGGCTTACCTTTTGAACCCTCTAGATCCTCGTTAAAGCTTCTTGACAGAATTTACCTCATATTCTTCTTCTGAAATGTATCCTGATTCATTGAATTTTTCTTTTTATTTTGTTGATACTTTAAATGTGGCTTCTCTCATATTTGATAGTCCTCCTTTTCTCATTTCAAAAGCAGTTAAGATTCTGTGAAGCTACGCCATAGTGATATTCTGCAGAGCCTACTTTTCTTCTATGGCAGACACTTTGGGTTCAAATTTAGCAGATAAGGATCTTAAAACTTTTTCAACTAAGTTAATTTCCTTTATCTCTTCATACAGATTCTTCATACAATTGACAACCTCATCTATACGTAGAAAGTAAATAGCTATGCTTTCATCACTATGCATCTTAAGAGTTTCATACTGAATTTTGAGAGTTTGAAGCTTAGCACATTTTACCTGAGAGTCTCCTTCATAGCTCAAAATGATTTTGTCCCATATTTCTTTGGCTGATTTGAGCTGCATGACCTTGACAAACTCTGATTTTGACAAACTTCCCAATAAAATAGTATCAACTTTGGCATTGGTTTCATATTCGTATCTACCTGCTATATCTGTAGGAATTGCTAATGGAAAGGTATATCCTCCTTCCATGATTTCTCAAATATCTGTTCCAAGGGATTGTAGATAGGCTATGGTTCTTATCTTCCAGTAAACAAAATTTCTCCCATTGAAGATTGGTGGTCTGATGGATCCCTCTCTTTCTGGATTACTCATGATGATGGATCTTCCTTCAAGTGATCAAGCTTCTTCTTAAGGACCTTCTTCGATACCAATTGTTGGAAATAATACTGAGAGGGGGGGGGGGGGGGTGAATCAGTATTAGCAAATCAATATAAATTTTTCATTTCATACTCTGATTCATATATGCTACTTCAATTAAGGGAACCCGCGTGTACACGCAGTTGTGTTTAATGCAACTAGCGTATATCCAGTAAACTTATGATTCAGTTAATCCATCATATGGTGATCTTTAATTAGTGAATCAGAACTTCATTAACCATATAAATAGTAAACAAGTGTAGTAAAATAGAACAGATCGTCACACAGAAGAAGCACACATGAACACCATGATGTAAGGTGGAAACCCATTGCGGGACAAAAACCACCTGCTGTCATCTTCCTTTAACAAAAGCAAAACATGTTTACAATATTGTACTAGCGTAGACTCATACCAGTATGCAAGCACCCACCTGTAGAAGGCTACAACCTTCTCTTGTTGTCCAGCTACCACTAGAAGGGAGCTACAACCCCTTAGCTCTTGTACTAGCCAATATATTTACTAGTACGTAGGCGCCGGCCTACAGAAGGCTACTACTTTCTCTCTTTCCTCCAGGGACCACGTTTCATAAATTTTCAGAGTGGATCCATCAATAACATCAAAGCACAAAATAAATCACCACTACAATACAACCACCAACTATATCTTCATCATCAATCTCTGAATCACACAACAACTGAATCACTGAAACCTCGTTATCAAAACACAGTCACCAGAACATAGAGTAGAACCCATAACTCTGCAAAAACCACTTGAACCAATAGCAACCTCAAATATCAAATCTCATAATGTATACATTACTTGGCTGTGTCAAACCAGTGTGTATATGCCCTTTCACCAAAGGGAACTAGCATATAGATCTGAAAATAATTACTTATACCTTCATTGCAATTTACTACTTCAGATATACCCAAATCATCAGATATAAAGGATAAGATATATTCATCAGTATTCATATATGAACTAATCATGAACATACCATATAATGATAATGCATTTTAGTCTTCATGATCCCAGTCCATCAACCTTCATTCGCCACATAGGTGCATCCTTAGCAAACAATCACATACTCATAACCTACATACTAGATCTCACACTTCATCAGATATTCATCACTTGTGTGCCATGGCCTAATGATCTTCTCCTCCTTTTATAGTTTTAGGCCTTGCTCAATACCATGGATCAAATACTTCAGACCAAAAACATAGTTTTCCAAGGTATATGTGCTTTTCCTCTTGTGAAAGTGCATGTGTACATATACACGAAGTTGTATATAGTGAACTTGCGTGTATGTGCGACTTGGTCAATGGTGAACTTGTGTATACCTTTCCTTCTTCATTCTTTGTTGATTACCTACTATACTGTGATCTTTCATCTGAGAGAGTTTCCATCAAGGACAACACTTGTGTCATAATGCCAACATTCTTGATTACTTGCATTTCCTGTTACATACCTACCAACATGTCTGGTCTAATCAACACCCTATTCACTAGATCACTCCAAATGATAGGAGTACTACAAATCCGCTCGTAAACTTCCTCAAGCAGGCTCATCTTTGAAGGTTCCTGATACCCATCATTATAATAAAACCCTACCAGTGGAGGGTACTCTTCCCACTTTCATTGTTGATTCATGACATACATCCTCAACATGTCCTCAAGAATCTTGATGACCCTCTTCACCTATCCATTTTTTTGTGAATGATAAGCTATATTGAAGGCCCACTCTATCCAAAAACATGCAAATAACTCTTTCCAAAACCTGGAAGTGAACTTGGCATCTCTATCTGACATAGTATTCTTAGGAATACCATTTAACATCACTATTTCCCTAATGAATACTTGTGCTACCTCACTAGCTGAATTCATAGACTTCACTAGAATGAAATGTGCTACCTTTTTCAACCTACCAACCACAACCATAATAGAATCATCATGTCTAGATGTACTTGGAAAACTTGTAATGATATCTATGGAAATGACCTCCCATTTCCACTCTGGAATCAGAATCACCTATAATAACTCATCTGGATGCTTACACTCTGCTCTTACCTGTTGACAATACAAACATTCCACAACAAAATGTGCAAGCTCTTTCTTTAATTTTAGCCAATGGTAGAACTTCTTAACCACTGCCAATGACTTGTGATATCCTTGGTGACTTGAATACAAATTAACATGAAATTTCCATAAAATAGTCTTCCTTAGATCACTATTCTCTTATACATAGATCTTATCCCTAAATCTGACCTAACCATCTACCATGAGATGATATTCCACATCATAATCACCTATAACCTACTACTATAACATGTACCTAAGCTCCCTATGCCTCTAATCCTGTTGCCCTACCTATCAGATATGATCCTATAAATACATCCCATACGAACTCATAAATGTTATGTGATATACCTATACTCTTATGCTAGGAGCATCTACAACCCTGTTCTCTTTACCCTTAATGTACCTGATCTCAAAGTCAAACTCACTAATCATAGCCAACCACCTATATTTCTTGGAATTTAGATTAGGTTGGTAAAATAAGTATCTCAATCAACTATGATCACTCATCAATATGAACCTCCTATCAAGAAGATAGTGCCTCCAAATCTTCAATGCATGGATGATAGCTTCCAACTCAATATTATGCATCATATAGTTCTACTTGTGCTCATTCAATTTCCTTGATTCATAGCATACGACATGTCCTTACTACATCAAAATTGTACTAATTCATTTCTTGAAAACATATCTACATACAACAAACTCTTTATTCGGATCTACAATCATTAGAACCAGAACATTCTTAAGCAACTACTTCAACAACACAAAACTCATTGCACATTCTTATGTCTATTCAAATTTCTTTTTCTTTCAATTGAATGATGTAATAGGATAGGAATTCCATGAGAAATTCTTGATGAACCACCTATAGTAGCGTTATAATCCAATAAAAGATCTAATGATGATAGCTCATTTGCTTTGATACAGCAAAGTTGCATCTTTACATAATTTATGCTTGGACCTGTGGCTTATGGGCCCACCTACATATATATCAGAAGCCTTTTAATAGGTGGACTTCACATCAAACCTGACCAATCACTATCGGTCCTTCTTTGAATGTTTAAGGCCAGAACCCAAATAAATTAAAACTCTCCTTGATAAATCTATCGGGTCCGCTCAGGTCCATAAATGCACGCATATGTTCGTGTGCGATTACTGTCCGATCAATGAATTGATGAACGATCTAGATGGCCAGAACTCAATTAGGCTTTAACCCCACTGTATAAAACCTTATCATGTTAGATTTTAGAATTAAGTCTCATGCATTTTCTGACGCGATTATCGTTGGATTTGTATCTCAATCAACTATGATCACTCATCAATATGAACCTCCTATCAACAAGATAGTGCCTCCATATCTTCAATGCATGGATGATAGCTTCCAACTCAATATTATGCATCATATGGTTCTACTTGTGCTCATTCAATTTCCTTGATTCATAGCATACGACATGTCCTTACTACATCAAAACTGTACTAATTCATTTCTTGAAAACATATCTACATACAACAAACTCTTTATTTGGATCTACAATCATTAGAACCAGAACATTCTTAAGCAACTACTTCAACTGCACAAAACTCATTGCACATTCTTATGTCTATTCAAATTTCTTTTGCTTTCAATTGAATGATGTAATAGGATAGGAATTCCATGAGAAATTCTTGATGAACCGCCTATAGTAACGTTCTAATCCAATAAAAGATCTAATGATGATAGCTCATTTGCTTTGATACAACAAAGTTGCATCTTTACATAATTTATGCTTGGACCTGTGGCTTATGGGCCCACCTACATATATATCAGAAGTCTTTTAATAGGTGGACTTCACATCAAACCCGACCAATCACTATTGGTCCTTCTTTGAACGTTTAAGGCCAGAACCCAAATAAATTAAAACTCTCCTTGATAAATCTATCAGGTCCGCTCAGGTTCATAAATGCATGCATATGTTCGTGTGCGATTATTGTCCGATCAATGAATTGATGAACGATCTAGATGGCCAGAACTCAATGAGGCATTAACCCCATTGTATAAAACCTTATCATGTTAGATTTTAGAATTAAGTGTCATGCATTTTCTGACGCGATTATCGTTGGATTTGACTCCTTCAAGTAAACAGTCATCATTAACTGAGCTATTAACTTAGTTTTATAAATTCTCGTGTTCGTTTTTAGAATTAAACTTTAGTTCTTGTTACCATGCAATGACCGTTAGATTTGTTGGATCTACTGGGTCTGTCCGATCAGATGGCTATGATGTTTCCTTTAGGTCCTCACGATTTTTTTCAGGGTTCTCTCGTTCCACCAGTATTATCCGTCGATCTAGATGATCCGACAGTGTCGTTGCATTACTCAATCGACTCTAGTTTTGATTGAAACTCTTCTCCGTTCGCTTATCAGTAGAATTGCATTATAACACATATCTTTCTCTCCCGTATTTTTTTAAGGTTAAGTTCATAGGAACTTCGTCCTTTACACTTGCACACACATAATTCACAACTTATAGTTAAGAACAATACTTAAACCACACACAGACACACAAAACTCAAATAACACGCAGATGTAAAATAACACGTATATTTCCATTATATACATAATTCGATTATAGACTAAGGCCTCGTGGCCCGAACCACAAATTACCCCTGTGGCTACATTGTATCCTCCCTTTTCTTTTTTCACACGACAACTCTCTTATATACAAAAATAAAAAGGTATGGATCGTTTACGATCCATGATTTTCTCCCACAATTTCTCAATCAAATCCCCTAAATCTCTTTATTCGCATACATGGCAGATAATTACATTTAATTAAGCCTTCCAAAGACTTATCAATTTCATTAATTTAGCTCTGTTTTAACATAATTTTCCCTAGTTTACAATGATTTTCTGCGTTCCCTCTTTCACAGCTTTGGATTCTGATTTTAATGAAGGGTGCTTGGATGCTCCTACATCAGACTCCCAAGGCATAAAATCTATGACCTCCTGGTCATATTCTTCTCCATCCTTTAGCAATTCTACCCACATCCTCTGTGGAATTACCTTTATGATCTTTCTGTGAGCTACAACAAACCTCTATAATAATGAGTCCTCCCTGCTACATGATACCTTACAAAGCTTCTCTCCTTTGAGCTTAGTCTTTTAGCATCTCTCTAGTTCTCTCTTCTTTGGAACAAATTTAGAACTCCTAGCTCTAGGTTGATGCAATCTTCTCACCTTCTTTTGCCACTATCTATACGATAATATAAGACCATAAACTTTCCAATGTTCAACATGACTGTACCTCCTTTTGCATGCAGAATCTTCTTCTGCTCTGATACAAAAAATGATGACAACTCAGCTGCTTTGATACAGTGAAGTTGCATATTTACATAATTTACCCGTGGACCCGTGGGTTATGGGCCCATGTACATATATATCGGAATCCTTTTAATAGGAAGACTTCACATTAAACCCAACCAATCACCGCCGGTCCTTCTTTGAATGTTTAAGGCTGAAACCCAGATAAATTAAAACTCTCCTTGATAAATCTATTGGGTTCTCTTAGGTCCGTTAACCCACGCATATGTTTGTGCATGATTACCATCCGTTCAATCAACCAACGAATGGTTTATATGGCTGGAACTCAATGAGATTTTAACCACGTTGTACAAAACCTTATCGCATCTGATTTTAGAATTAAGACTCGTGCATTTTTCGATGTGATTACCATTGGATCTGACTCCTTCAAGTGGATGGTCACGATTAACTGAGCTATTAACTTAGTTTTATAAATTCTCATGTCCGTTTTTAGAATAAAACGTCAGTGCTTGTTACCATGCAATGACCGTTAGATCTGTTGGATCTATTGGGTCTGTCTGATCAGACAGCTATGATGGTTCCTCTAGGTCCTCACTATTTTTGTCAGGGTTTTCTCATTCCGCCAATATTATTAGTCGATCTAGATGATCTGACAATGCCACTGCATTAATCAATCGACTCTAGTTTCGATTGAAACTCTTCTCCATTCTCTTATCATTGGAATTACGTTATAACATAGATCTATCTTTGTCATACTTGTTTAAGGCGAAGTTCATAGGAACTTCATCCTTTACACTCGCACATGCATAATACACAACTTACAATAAAGAACAATACTTAAACCATACACAGACACAAAAAAATCAGATAACACGCAGATGTACAATAACACATATATTTCCATTATATACATAATTCGATTACAGACTAAGGCCTCATAGCGCAAACCAAAAATTACCCCTATGTCTACATTTTATCCTTCATTTGTTTTTCACACAACATAGACTCTCTTATAGAAAATTAGAAAGGGAGGGATCGTTTATGATCCATGAGTTTCTCCCACAATCTCTCAATCAAATCCCCTAAACCTCTCTATTCGCATACATGGCAGATAAATACATTTAATTAACCCTTCCAGAGACTTATCAATTCCATCAATTTAGCTATGTTTCAATAGAATTTGCCCCAGTTTACAATGACTATCCACATTCCCTCTTTCATAGCTTTGGATTCCAAATTTAATGAAGGGTGCTCAGATGCTCCTGCATTAGACTCCCAAGGCACAAAAATTTATGACCTCCTGGTCATATGCTTCTCCATCCCTTAGCAATTCTACGCACATCCTCTATGGAATTTCCTTTATGACCTTTCTTGAGTTGCAACAAACCTTTGCAATAACAGGTCCTCCCTGCTACACGATACCTCACCAAGCTTCTCTCCTCTGAGCTTAGTCTTTTGGAATCTCTCTGGTTCTCTCTTCTTTTGAACCATTTGAGCACTCCTAGCTCTAGGTTTCTACAATCTTCTCACCTTATTCTACCTCTATCTGTACGACAATATAAGACCATAAACTTTCCAATGTTCAAAATGATTGTACCTCCTTTTGCACACAGAATCTTCTTCTGCTCTGATGCCAAAAATTAAGACAACTCAACTACTTTGATACAACGAAGCTACATCTTTGCATAATTTACGCACGAACCTATTGGTTATGGGCCCATGTAAATATATATTGGAAACCTTTTAATAGGCGGACTTCACATAAAACCTGACCAATCACCCTCGGTCCTTATTTGAACGTTTAAGGTTGGAACCCAAATAAATTAAAACTCTCCTTGATAAATCTATCTAGTCTTCTTAGGTCCATTAACCCATGCATATGTTCACCCGTGATTACCATCTGATCAATCAACTCACAAATGGTCTAGATGGCCGGAACTCAACGAGGTTCTATCCTCGTTGTATAAAACCTTATCGCATCCAATTTTAGAAATAAGTCCCATGCATTTTGCGACACGATTACTATGAATTTGACTCCTTCAAGTAGATGGTCATGATTAACTGAGCTATTAACTTAGTTTTATAAATTCTCGCGTTCATTTTTAGAATTAAACTTCAGCACTTGTTACCATGCGATGACCATTAGATCTGTTGGATGTGCTAGGTCTGTCTGATCGGACCACTATGATGGTTCCTTCAAGTCCTCACGATTTTTGTCAGGGTTCTCTCATTCGGCCAATATTATCCATTAATCTAGACGATTCAACGGTGCTGTTGCGTTACTTAATCGACTCCAGTTTCAATTGAAACTCTTCTTCATTCGCTTATTGGTGGAATTATTTTATAACACAGATCTATCTCTATGTACTTGTTTAAGGAGAAGTTCATAGGAACTTCATCCTTTACACTCGCACATGCATAATTCACAACTTACACTAAATAAAAATACTTAAACCATACACAGACACATAAAACTCAGATAACACGTAGATGTAAAATAACACGGATATTTCCATTATATACATAATTCGATTACAGACTAATGCTTGACAGCCCAAACCATAAGTTACCCCAGTGGATACATTGTTTCCTCCCTTTTGTTTTCTTCACACAACATAAACTCTCTTATATAGAAAAATAGAAAGGGAGGGATCGTTTACGATCCATGAGTTTCTCCCATAATCGCTCAATCAAATCCCCTAAATCTCTCTATTCACATACATGGCAGATAATTACATTTAATTAAGTGTTCCAGAGACTTATAAATTCCATCAATTTACCTCCATTTCAATAGAATTTGCCCTATTTTACAATGATTGTTCATGTTCCCTCTTTCACAGCTTTGGATTCTGATTTTAATGAAGGGTGCCCGGATTCTCCTGCATCATCTAACCTCATCCACATTCATTAGAGTTTCCCTTTCCATGATAGCTATGACCTTTTCTGGATCTACTCCTATGCCTTCCTTGGATACCACATGCCCCAAATAATGTACCTTTGTTTAAAATAGGCTACATTTACTAATATTGGTATTCAACTGATGCACTCCTCGAAATTTCAATATCGCTGCTAAGTGTTGTTCCTGCTCTTCCTCATTCACAGAATATATCAATATGTCATCAATGAATACAATCACAAACTTTTCCATATAAGAATGAAACACACTATTCATCAAACACATGAAAATAGATGGATAATTAGTCAAACCAAAAGGAACGACAACAAACTGATAATGCCCATACCTAGTTTAGAAATTAGCCTTATAGATATCCTCTTGTTTGATGCTTCCATGATGGTATCCTTATCTCAAATCAATCTTCAAGAACATTGTTTCTCCCTTCGACTGGTCAAACAGGTCACTGATCCTCAACAATAGATAATCAGTCTTGATGGCTACCTTATTCAAATGTCTATAATCAGTGCACAACCTAAGAGTACCACATTTCTTATTCACAAACAATACTGGTGCACCCCAAGGTGGCACACTCAGCCTAATGTATCCCTTTTCAAGCATTTATTTGATTTGCAACTTCAATTCCACCAACTTTGTAGTGCTCATCCTGCACAATACCTTTGATAGACATCAAATCAGAAAAATGTCCACTTCCCTAGAAGGTGGCAACACTAAAATATTTATTGGGAATACATCTTGAAATTACTGCAAAACCGGATACCACTTCAAGACCTCAACAACGTTAACATCCTTAACTTTAACACTAGAAACTTACACTACAAACAATGCACATATGTTTCTGTGACTATGATTTACCTACATAGATGTAACCATTCTCACTAATGTAGGCTTATTCTTGCCCTATAACATTCCTTCTCGCCATTACTATCTAAGCACTCAATAGAATTTTCATAACAATCCACCTTTCGGTGAGGATATGACCAATCCATACTCAGAAGAATATTGTATGATTCCAGTAGAAACACATTCAGATTCATTGATCTAGGCATACCATTCAACTCAAATGCACAAGCTCTTACCCAATGATGAACTCTTTTATTGGTACCTATATCCAACTGAACTAACCAAGCCTTTGCATGCACTTATGTATTCAAACCACACATATCCACTAGGTCAGGATTAACATAATTATAATTAGATCCAAGTTTAATAAAAATAGAAACAACTAGATCACAAATCTTACCATCCATATCAATAATCGATTCTAGGTGATCTTCCTGTCTATTATCCAACACTAAATAAATTTGAGGAATACTCTGTCCAACATCCCCCACTATCTATGCCTCTTGAGAACTATAAATCTATTTTTTTCCACCCTAATGTTGTGGAAAATCTCTCCTATAATGATCCTTGCTACAAGTCCAACGATATAAAGGTTTCCTGCCATCACCCTTATTCTTATCTTTAGAATGAAATCCATATCCTCTATTAGTTGCATTGAACTTATTATGTGGTGCTACATTCTCCTTACCATTTGTATCTTATGCCTTTCCTCTCTTCTTAACCCACTTTCCCTTATTATTATCATTACCTTTGCAATTCTATTTAGTCTCAAACCTATGCCTCGATTTATCATAACATTTCTTCAACTTTCTCATGGCTTTCTCTAGCAATCTAGGCTCATTAAACTCAATCATGTCTTTGAACGACACTGGAAACCCACTAATGAATATTTGAATATTCGCTTTCTCCTCCTTAAGATAAGGTACGTATCTCAACAACTCCAAGAATCTACTAGTATACTCCTCATCGGTCATTAATCCCATCTTCAACTCATAGAAATCCTTTGCCTTGTCATCATAGTATCTCTCAGATAGATACTTCTTCCTGAAAAGTCTCTTGAAATCACTCCAACTCAACTCCTCTTCTTGAATGCTTCTAGCATTCTTCACATATTCCCACCAAATATCCACTTTCCCTTTAATATTGAAGGTGGCTATCCTGACCTTCATGTTCCCTTAATAATCATGCAACTAGAATAATTTATTCATTGCAAAAAACCATGCTTCTACATCCTCTGATTTCTTCGTTTATCCATCAAATGTAGGAGGCCTTGATTCCTTAAACTCCTATGGAAATTATTTCTTCTCACTCCTACTATATGTATGGTGATGTGATGACGATTGTGTCTCTCTAAACCAAAGATAGAATGAAATCCATGACCATTACCACTCCTATCAGGTGTAACCAAGAACCCACTATTTATCACTGTGTCATCCCTATCAAAGACGTATCATGATTGAGAACTGCTGCCATATGCCCCATTAGTCCTTTCCTCCAGTCCATGACTAATCTTGAGAGGTCCCTATTTCTGCAAATATGATAGACTCTAAAGGATCAATGCATTAACCTTTGCTTGTTTCTCTTGTGCCCTAGCAAGTATTTCCTGTGATTAAATGATCATGTCATTATCGACCTTACAACTCCTGATCTTTGCTTTCAAACTTCCCAATGTGTCTACTATGTGAGGTGAGTACTCATCACCATGATACTCATCTAATCTATAGGGAGAATCATGTGAACTGTAGTCCATAATTCTTCTTCTCATATTTTATCTTCTACTTCTTGCAAACATACCAAGTCAGATAACTCAAATAAAAAAGTAACTAACATACCTTGGTGAAGTTTCGGGGAGGTCATCTCATCTGCAAGATTAATCCACATAAGCACAATACATGTATATATATACATAATCATATCAATATTCCAACATCATGCATGACAACACCAATTGCATACCATGACCTCATGCATGATAGTCATAACCATAAAAATACAGGCATTACAAACATATAGACACTAGCATGCATCCATGAAGAACACATTCCTCCCATCAAGTCCAAGTATTGAACCTGGGAGCTCTAATACCATTATGTAATCACCCATCACATATCTACCTAGTTTCACTAAACTCCTAAGGTAAACATGATAGCAGGAGCTACTATGACATGACCTTCCCTCCTTGGTTCCATTGAGGATGTGGGGTCCCCTACGAAAGACAAACTGACATCTCATCACATCCTACATGGACTACTAGTCGCTCAAAGGTTGAGTAACTGCCCCGACTGGCCAATCCATGAGCTAGACACCCTTCTTTCTAGCTTGGACTCTCATCTGCATGCACAAGCCTCCAATACAGTGACGATAAGCCTTTAGTCACATACATAACACTGCCTCTAAGTGATTGCAGTTCAAATTTTTCAGGTATGAGCCTAAAACCCCCGAATTAGAGCTACCTTTTGAGGGCTAGTCTCTAGACCACTATCCAAAACTTGATGATACTTTCCAACTTTTGGATTATTGGGCCCAGACCTAGGTTTGGAAGAGTTATTAGCCAAACAAATTCCATAGCTACTTGCCCTTTTGGCAATAGCTCGCGAAGCGCGGACTGAGGTCTCACCTGAGGTAGCATGGGAGGGTGCTGGAACTAGGTTTTTGCACCCTTGGGATGTCTTCACGTGGTCTAGAGGGGTTTTTAACCATTCTGCGGCCTCGCGCCACTTTGGACTACTATCGGGCTTTCACGTAGATTCCCGCAAGTGTACTTTATTTATTACGAAATTGTTACAGATCTGATCTTCTTGTTACAGTATTTAAACAAACATTTAACAATAAAACCCAGTGCACACAATCATAACTATTTAAATGTATAAACTCATATAGCAATTCCATAAACTAGAACACAATAGATCGCAATATTTCAGAAACCACTTATCTTTATTAATATCTTTTGTCAATACAACCAGATCCGCCCTGCGCACTCAGCTGCCGAGGTTCGCGCACATAGCTGTAGACTCTACCAGGCCTCTGTGCACATAGCTATAGAGCCTCTATCTATCTACCAACACCCTTGACTCAGACTTATAGATGAAAACAATATTGCCTTCACAAACCCATAACATCAAGATTCAAAAACCAAAAACTAAACTACCTGATGCACTTAGAGCCTCACCCTATTTATACAATCCCATGGTCTGCGGACCATGGGAAGGCCTACTCACTTCCTATTATTTTACATTATTCTTGGGTGGACAACCCTTTCACTTGACTCGTTACAATTGACGCTTCACGCACTTCACAGAGTCTTTACCATACTTTTACCCAAAACTGTGGGCTTTGAGCCCCAAAACCATTACGCGGGCCCTCTGCTACCCAACAGGCCCCGAACACAATCAATGTGACTTGTACTGAGTCACATGGGTGGTGTAGCAATCTTCGCGCAGAGTTCATTCAGAAAATTTTGTGCTTCGCTTACCCTCTCACCCAAAATCTTCCGCCATCTACTTTATCCATTCTACGTGAGCCACCGATGTAGCATTATCCGATTTCATTGCTTGCCTGGGTTCCGATGCTTCCTACATGTGTGCTAATGTTCCCTCAATGTTGGTGGAGACCACGAAGGCTTCATCAAGCCAAGGTTGGATACGTTCTTTAAGTACTGCCTCCTTCTGCCGAGTGGCGTCAACTTGCGCCTTGAGAACCTGCGCCTCCCTCATTTTGTCTAATCTTTGTGTGATGGCGACCATTTGCACAGTCCCCCGGACTTTTTCATACACTTGTTGTAACTCCCATGCTTCTGCTTCTACATGCTATAGTGTTGGGTCAACCTGTAGGGATGTGAGCGTAAGGAGAGACTGATCAAACAATCCTGAGCAATCTTGGACTACGTGCTTTATGACTTCCAATCCTACTTGAATTTCACCGCGGCGCTATTCGTGAACTTCTGAGGGTGTGGGTGGTTGTGACTTCAACCTTAGCTCTATAATCTATAATTTTAATTCCCAATGATCTTTCGCGGCGTCCTCTAGGGCCGTACAAAATGCTGCCACCATGTGATGAATCTTATCAGTTATTAGAAGTGCCGCTGGGATAGCCAACTCTGGTACCTTGCTACAAGCCTCCACCACAACCTATTCCACTTCCTGGTTGCGAGCAACCAAGTCATCATACTGTAGGCTGACCTACTCCAGATTTGCCTTATGCTCCATTAAGATTTGGAGGGTGCAGACTTCCCTGGCACGCAACTCAGCGGTTACCCCATCCTGCAGTTGGTAGAGGATTTCTCGAGGCAGAGTGGTCAAATTCAACCCCCAACTTCGCATGTCCTCCTCAGCTTCAGCTAGGACAGTACCTACTAGCAACACTAAAGTGTTCATTGTGTGACTACACACCATCTACTTGGCTGCGGCTGTATCATCTACTAGGTTTGGTATCATCCCTCCCGAGGGTCGCACCTATAGTGCCTGCAACTATGCTCTGAGCTCCCCCAACACAGTTGTCTACTCTATCATCAACTCCTCCAATGCACTAGTAGCGACAGTGCGTGCTGGTTCAAGAAATTATTTGTCCAAAGTCTTTGCTGTTTTTGACTTCTTGCGTGCATGTAGCGATTCCTTACTACGCGGCCTTTTGGCTTGGGGCGATTATGTGGTAACTTCCATGCATTCCTGTGTCTCTGATTCCTTTTACATGTCATATTCCGAGGACATTTCCTGATCCTTCATGAGTGCCTCAGCAATTACTTCTTGGGTCTCCTCCTGCAACGAAGTAGCCTTTTGTCCCTGACGTGTCCTTTCCACTAGTTTAGTGAGTCACAATTGGATTTCCTTCTTTCACTGTTGTGCTACCATCCTTTCTAATGTGACCATGTGTGGGGGGCACCATTCCGAAGGCCATGCTACCAATACCTCGTAAATTGCATCGTCCGTTGCAATGAATGGGAGTTTGACCCATGTTCACTTTCAATCCTTCCGCACCTGGATATATAGGTTGGGCATGTCTTCTTTGAACTCGGTCGTGCTTAGAACACTATTGTAGACTGCTTGGGACACCCACAGTCTCCTAGTGATCTATGTCCAGATACTCACTTCCATGAATATCCAAAATACCTTGATCTCCCAGACCCTCATGGCGTCCTTCGTAACCCAAAGTGAAGTAAACCACACTGCTTCAGGTAGGTTGGGCTTAATGCTGGGAAACTGGCTACCCTGCGGAAGTTCTCCTACAACTAGAAGGATTGATAGTAGCAACCATGCATAAAGTCTTACCCTTTTCCTAGGCTTCCTTACAATTTGTCAGAAATTCGTCACGTAAGAACTGCACCCAGTTGAAATAAACTCCTTCTACACACTGCTCCATAAGTGCAATGACAGGGGTTGGCACCTCATCTGTGTGGCATTTCCTCATGAGTTTAGTTGCTAGTAGGTGGGTGGTGACTCACACCCCTTGGTCTTTGATGCTTTCTATTACATAACCATGTTTTCATTTTTCTAGCTTATATTTAGCCTTCATTGTTTCTACAATACCCACATCACTCCTTGTTCTAGCTATGTCCGTGGGGTCATTCCCTTTAATAGGCAAGTGAGTAATCTAGTGTACTAAATCAGCTGTGATACGAATCAGCTCTTCCAACTAGAGATACCCATCATGTACCAAACAGAGTAACTGTCAGATAACAAAATGGTGATCGCTCCATGGTGATAGTGGGGTATCCACCTCAGATTAGGTAAGCTCACCTTTTCCACACCCGGTAGCCATTTTCGTGGTAGTATGTTATGAAACCAGCTCAAGAAAAGATAGAAAAGATAGATCAACGCCTTAGAATTCAACCTCTTCGAGGGGGCAACCTCCTTTACATTACATAAATGAACAATTCTTCGATGATACAAATGAGAAAACCTCCTTTCTATATATAGGAGTCTAAGGAGTCACAATATAATCCAGCCGACCTAACAATAATAATATAAAGCCACAAAAATAACAATAGAGGGATTCTATGGGGCACAAAAATAACAATATGGGGGTAATAGGGGCACAACAATATAAATAAGGGGTATAACTACAATAGTAATGGGGTAATCACTAGTATTATAGGGACCCAACATGCCCCTCTCCTTCAAAAAAGTGTTGTCCTCAATGCTTGAGTAGTTCTGGATACTTCTGCATAAAATTCTCATCCTCCCATGTGGAATCTTCAGCAGATAAGTTCTTCCACTTGATAAGATACTTTGAAATTGATCGATTTCGTAGTTGTCGAGTTCTTGTTTCTGTGACTGCTTTCGGTTCCAATATAATTTTTCCTTCCTTGTCAAGTTTTGGCAATATTGTTTGAATTGGGAGCTTGTCACCTATAACCTTCTTTAAACATGAAACATGGAAAACTGGGTGCAACCGAGAAGCTGCAGGAAGCTCCAATTTGTATGCCATAGTACCAATCTTTTGCAACGCCTTGTACGGACCATAATACTTTGGTGATAATTTATTATCCTTCTTAGCTTGTTTTAGGGACATTTGCTTATATGGTTGTAGCCATAGGAATACCCAATCACCTACATCAAAACTTCTTTCACTGCGATGTTGATCTGCCTGTTGTTTCATTCTATTTTGTGCCAACACGAGGTTATCCTTTAAGAGTTGGAGGACTTGTTGTTGATGTTCGATGTGATGTTCCACTGCCTGAACCTTAGAATTTTCTCTTAAATATGATGTGATGGATGGTGGTTGATACCCATAAAGTGCCATAAATGGGGTCATTTTTGTTGCTGTATGGAAGGAAGTGTTATACCACCATTCAGCCAGAGGCAACCATTTGACCCATTGTGTCTATTTATCATATATAAAGCAACAAAGATATCCTTCCAAACATTTGTTTACTATCTCAGTTTGCCCATCAGATTGAGGATGATAAGATGAGCTATGAGCTAACTGAGTAGCAAGACAAGAAAATAATTATGTCCAAAAATTTCCAGTGAAAATGGGATCTCTGTCACTTACAATAATCTTTGGGTTTCCATGTAGCTTTTGAACTATTTCCATAAATGCAGTAGAAACTGTACTGGCTTTAAATGGATGTGATAATGCAGAAAAGTGTGCATACTTGGTAAGTCTATCAACTACCACCATGATGACACTCTTTCCCTCAGACTTGGGTAAACCTGTGATAAAATCCATTGAAACCTCTTCCCAACGTTGGCTTGGAATGGATAAAGGTTGTAATAGACCCGGTGTCTTAATTGTTTCAGCTTTATTTTGCTGGCAAACCAAACATTCCGCCACAAACTTTTGAATATATGATTTAAGGCCATCCCAAAAAAATTCCTTCTTAACCCTGTGGTAAGTTTTTAAAAATCCTGAGTGCCCTCCTAAGGGAGAAGTGTGCAATTCCATAAGAATCTTTTGTTTTAGCTGGGAATTCTTACAGAGTTATAAGCGATCTTTGTACCATAACGAATCATTTTGCTAGCTAAATGTATCAGAAGTACTGGAATCTTGTTGTAGCTTTCGAATAAGTGCCCACACTTCTTCGTCATTCTTTGATTCCTCCCTTGCTTCGTTTATCCAATCTGGTTGGATAATAGAAATGGCACACAACAATGCTTCCACATCCTCATCCTTTCTTGAGAGTGCATCTGCCACCACATTTTGCTTCCCTTTTTTGTAGATGATTTCAAAGTCATAACCCAACATCTTTGTGACCCACTTTTGTTGCTCTTCAGAGGATAATCTTTGTTCTAAAAAGTATTTAAGGCTATCATGATCCGTTTTTACCTTGAAGTGTCTTCCCATTAGGTAGGGTCGCCATTTCTTAAGTGCATGGAGTATTGCCAACATTTCCTTCTCATAAGTAGCTTTGCTTAAAAACTTTCCCTTGATTGGATGACTTTCAAAAGCAATGGGTCTTTCATCTTGCATTAGAACAGCACCAATTCCATTTCCTGAAGCATCACATTCCACAATAAAGGTTTTTTTGAAGTTCGGTGTAGCTAAGACCGGTGCTTGGCACATTGCCTCTTTAAGATGTTCAAAGGCCTTTGTTGCTTCCGAAGTCAATGAAAATGAATCTTTCTTCAATAATGATGTTAGAGGTGCTGCTATTTTCCCATAATTCTTAACAAACTTGCGATAATACCCTGTCAACCCAAGAAATCCTCGCAGATGCTTTATGGATGTGGGGATTTTCCATTCCTTAATGGCTTTAATTTTGCTAGGGTCTACCTTAACTCCTTCATGAGATACAATATGACCCAAATATTCCACCTCCTGGACTCCAAAGAAACATTTGGATCATTTTGCATATAATTGTTTCTCCTCCAATAGTTGTAGCACCCTGTCAACATGTTCAACATGATCCTTCCAAGACTTGTTGTAGATTAGTATATCATCAAAAAATACTAACACAAATTTTCTAAGGAATGGTTTGAAAATTGAATTCATCAAACCTTGAAATGTTGAAGGTGCATTGGTAAGGCCAAAAGGCATGACCAAAAATTCATAATGACCCTCATGAGTTCTAAATGCCGTTTTTGGAATGTCTTCAATCTTCATTCTGATTTGATGATATCTCAAACGAAGATCCAACTTGGTGAAGTAAATTGATCCATGCAATTCATCCAGTAATTCATCAATAACAGGAATGGGGAACTTATCTTTAATAGTGAGCTTGTTCAGCTCCCTATAATCCGAACACATGCACCTTGATCCATCCTTCTTGTGCACCAATACTACTGGAGCTGAGAAAGAACTTTGACTCGGTTGAATTATACCAGCCTCTAGCATTTCTGCAACCATACGTTCAATTTCACTTTTTTGGACATAGGGATATCTGTACGGCCTGATGTTTGGAGGAACACTTCCTGGAATCAGATGAATAGCATGATCATGACTACGCATAGGTGGGAGACCTTTTGGAGTCTCAAATACCTTGGAATGATTGTCCAGGACTTTTTGGAGATATGGAGAAATAGATGATTCCAATGTGGAAACATCTAGCGAACATAATTGTGCAATTACACCTCTTTGCTCCTTTTTTAGAAGCTTTGTCATGCTATTAGAGTTGATTATCTTTCCTGGTTTCCCTGCAATACCCCTTAATTCAACTTCCTTTCCTTCCATAGAAAATTTGATGAAAAGTTCTTGAAAATTAAAAGCTATTGTACCCAAGGATTGTAGCCATTGGACTCCTAGTACAACATCAGCACCTCCCATTGGAATGGAAAGCATTGGGCTAGTCAATACATATTCTCCCATGGATAGCTTGATATTATGGCACTTTCCAGAGCAATTTATTGTTCCTCCATTTGCAATCATCACTTGACACTCTGGTGCTGGATATAGGAAGCAATTCAATTCTTTTGCTATCCTACAATGAATAAAATTGTGGGTGCTTCCTGAATCAATCAACACTATTACCTTTTTCTTCTTGATTTGTCCTTCTATCTTGATGGTTTGAGGAGTGGTAATTCCCGCCAATGCATTACAAGATATGGTTGGATTTACTTTTTCTTCATCTAGGCTTTGTTCCTGGAGTATATCTTCTTCTTTTGACCTTTCTTGCTCCTTTTCCTCTTCCTCCTCACAATCTATGTAGAATAATTTCTTCTCAACACACTTATGACCTTTAGTGTATTTGCTATTACAACTGTAACAAAGCCCTTTTGCTCTTTTTTCTTCCAATTGTTGTGGTGTCAACCTTATAGGTTGTGGAAGACTAGGGGCAACAACACTTCCGTCTTTATAGTTGTGAGTGGTATGCTTCTTGGTTGCCATAATTTTGCTTTCCATTTTTCTTGCTAACCTGAATGCCTTCTCTAATGAATCATGTTCCCAAAGGCAAACATCATGTTGGATATTATCCTTTAAAGACCCTATGAACACATCAATCCTATGCTCCTCTGGAATATCTTTTACCCTTATGTTCAATTTTTGGAACTCCTCAATGTGCTCCATTACTGAACCCTTTTGTTTGAGACTTATCAATTGGCTAAAAAAAGTGTTGCTTTTTGTATCTTCATAATGTGCTATCAATTCTTCCGTAAAAATTGCCCAAGTGATAAATTGTTTACGAGAGCAAAGCCATTGATACCATACAAACTGATTTGGTTCCAAATATACAGTTACCATACGTACCTTTTGTGCGTTTTGCACATTATTGAGATCGAAGAATTGCTCCATCTGTAATATCCATGTGGCGGGATCCTTGCCATCAAACTTCCTCATATCGATTTTTGGAATATGGTGATTCTTCGATCCAACATTAGCATCTATGGAATCATGATTAAAATTTCTTTTGTTCTCATCATGAGTTTCCTTTACTACCTTTTCACCATTAGTGACCCTTTGTTGTAGCAACTTCTTCAATTCTTACATGTCTGTCTTCAAATCTATCTTCAAATCTGCCATGTCTCTCTTCAAATCTGTGTTCGAATCATCCATCTTAGCTTCCATTCCCTTTATCTTAGATTCCACGCCACTTATCTTAGCTTTTGTTAGCTTTTGTGAGCGTGACATTTGTTGCACTTGTTCTTGTAATTTTTATATATCATGTAGCATTTCTTCCTCTTCTTCATGAGTCATGCTAGAGCTTTCAGGTTCCTTACTAGGTGTTTGCATTTTCTTTCCTCAGGGCATCAGTTACTGATAATAATGCTTTACTATGCCCTTCGAATTCCGTTAAACCAAGCTTACAAAAAAATTTAAAGAAAAACTACACACCATTTTTCACTTTATAGAAGCCTGATATTGAATCTTATGTATCTCTGTAATTTTCAGTCATCCAGTTCTGAAATTGCTACCTATAGTAGCCTTCTGTGTCCTCTTTCCAATGCCACAAGCCTGAGCCAAATTGGATTCTCCAAGGAAGAGTTACGTGAAATCTCCCACAGTGACTTGCTTTTAGACTGGTTCAGCAGAGCGAACTTGTACGACGTGCCACGAGTCCCTATTTCAACCTTTGAATCTGAAACACGCACACAAGAAACTACAGTCCGTCCTCTTTCTTTACCTTCTGATGAAATTTCAATCCGATCCCCAGAGAGAAAGTTATGACGATTTTCCCTAGGTCACCTGTTTTGAATGTAATTCAGGAGTCTGCAAAAAGACCAACTTCCTCAGATCATATCTCCGTAAATATCGCGCAAAAAGCTCTGAAATTCGGACCCAAGGTTCAATGAGATTTCTTCTCAAATGGGTTTTTTTGTGACTTCTGAAACGTCACAAAGAAAAGCTATAGAGAAAATGCCACGATGACCTGTTTGGAGCAGCGAAACCCTAGAATCCAAAGCTCTAATACCAAATGTTATGAAACCAGGTCAAGAAAAGATAGAAAAGATAGATCAACGCCTTAGAATTCAGCCTCTTCGAGGGGGCAACCTCCTTTACATTACATAAATGAACAATTCTTCGATGATACAAATGAGAAAACCTCATTTCTATATATAGGAGTCTAAGGAGTCACAATATAATCCAGCCGACCTAACAATAATAATATACAGCCACAAAAATAACAATAGAGGGATTCTATGGGGCACAGAAATAAAAATATGGGGTTAATAGGGGCACAACAATATAAATAAGGGATGTAAATACAATAGTAATGGGGTAATCACTAGTATTATAGGTTCCCAACATAGTAATTTGTCTGCAGCCAATTGGGGGTACTTGTCACTATCCACTAGATCCTAATCTTTGAACCTGATATTCGGTACTCGGCCTAGTGGCAAACCATCAAACCTTATCTCATCCAGAACAAGCGGGGTCTGGAGTGTACTCTTCGCAGCGTCCATTTCCTTATGTATCTTGGCCATCCCAATCCAAGGAGAGACATATGGGGGTAGTAAAGGTATTTGGAATGCATCCTCTTCTTCCTCATCCTGTGCTTCAATCTAAGAAATCAAGGCTTTCAAATATTCTTCGTCCTCATCGGGTTCAGTGGTGATTTCTTTTCCCTTTTTGGCTACTGACAATTTACTGAATCTCGATGATGCCCTGACTAGCCCCATCATCTGCTTGTCTTTCCGAGGTCGCGGCATGTGAGGGGACTTTGGAACCTCGAGGGCAGCAACTGCTTCTGATGTGTCCTCCTGGGTCAGATGCAATTCTTCCGTGAACCTTGCTCGCATTCTAGCCATGGTACTCATGGGAGGCCTGCTATTCTATACCGACTCAAATCTCAAATATCCAAGTGTTTTTAGATGAACACGTATATTTGAATGAAACCATTCCCTCGTTTTTAAATTTATTCATATTTTATGAGGAGTAGATCTTTCCGTTTCTAGCTCGGGGCTCCTATCTTAATGACCCGCTGCCTGCTCCTCTCTATCATAACCCAAACTTCTTGTCATCAATAGTGACGTCCACGCTCACCTCCAAGCCTTTCCACATGGCAGTGCAGCACATTTGGCGCGATGACGATCTTGCAGATCGAAGGGCCCTGCATGGAACCCTCCTTCCATTAAGGCCTCCTGTAGACTTATTTATAGTCCTACACGTCCTTTCAACTGCTTGGGGCATTGAGAATGAACATTCCACAGCTAGTCAGGTAGTTGCACCCCAGGTGTGAGATTTCCCTATCCCTACTAGCCCGACCTGCGAGAACCTTTCAAGTGCCTTCATATCCATTATCCCATCGGGCGCTGCTATATATTTTACACTTCTTCATTAGTGCGGTCGCAACCATGATAGCAGGGTCACTGCTCGTTCTAGTACCAAGCTAGACCTGGCCAAGCCTGGTTACCTTATTTGCAGAGTCATGCTGCCCACTTGTGCAATGCTGACATTTATTTTGCTAATATCTTTATCCAACATCACACTTTTCTTCCTCAGTTTTGCCTGTTCTTCCTCGATTTCATGAAGTTTACTGATGCCACACTAAACAGCTTCCTACAACCACCAAATTTCTTTGCCTAGGACCTCGTGAACTACGGGTTTTGCGATCTAAGGAGTTACTTCTTTCAACTTCATCCATCTCCTTTTGATGCTAAGTTTAGAGGCCCATAGAACCCCTGGTATCCGCAGATTCTTATTGGGTGGTCTTATCAGACGGACATTCGTCTTTCTCCCCCTGGTTTTTGTATTGGCTTGGTCACGATCAGCTGGCAGAATGCCTCGCTGTGGCATCTTCAGAATTTGTATTCTTAGCTGGTTCAGTGCGTGCACCATATACACCTATATCCTATGCCACCGATAGAAACTCCCCCCGCTTTTTCATCCAATGCGCACACGCACCTTTCTTCTACGTCTGCGCCACATTCTCCTAGTCTATTGGCGTGTCCTCCATCCTTGCATAATTGATTTGTCCAGTGGCCCCGGATGCGCACCTGGCTGCTTTTGCTCTAGAATTTCCATTTCACAGTGGTTTACCAGTTCCTACATGTGCGTTGTGTCTATTGGTAACTCCCTTCCTTTGATTGTTACGCGGTGTAATGATCTAACCATCATTTTACAATTTATCATTGTGGCCTCTTGTAATCGGTTCTGCCATCGCTCATTCTTTTCATCGGAGTTCGATGTGCAGGAATTGTCACATTCCCATGAGATTCTCCTATCCACTGTCGGGTTCACTTGATACTAATCTTTATGATCTGGTAGATGTATTCCAATTCATCTTCACTGTCCTCATCGCACACAGGCTCAGTGTAGGGCGCCCCTTCAGCTGGATCTAGCGGTACCACTACGCGGAGAGACTTTTTCTCGAATATCATTTTACGTCTTTTCAGGTTGATGACCCCATTCATGTTTGTGGCCCAGTCTATCCCTAATAATACGGGGTAAGGATTACTATCATCCACAATTTCTATTACCTCGAAATCAGTCTGTGTACTTGCACCTTTGATGTTCACTATGACTCCTTGTAGTCTCTCCATAGGCAGGATCTTTTGTTGGTTCGCCATCCGTAATTGGATAGGAGACCATTGTAGTGCAGGCCTACCCATGCGCTCCCATGTCCTTTTAGGTAGGACATTCGCAGCAGACCCAAATCCAGAATGACCTGATCCGTCTCATAATCCCCAATCTGGGAAATCAATCGCATTTCCCGCCCGGTGCGCAAAGCATGCTTGCCTAGTTTCCGGACCATGCACGGTTCGTCCAACCCTGAACACCTAGTTATCAAATCTTGCAATCCCATCACTCCTTTAGTGTCTCGTAGTAGCTTCATGCATGTATCTAAAAAGGTAGTTAGCATGGAAGTATCCATCCCTGACTCAGTTTGATCCTTACTACCCGAAGTAGAAGACTCCGCAAAGCTCTTCTTAGCTTCCATAAATGTTTCCTTTGCATGTTCCAAATCAAATTCAAGTTGCTTCATAGGGGCCTTGTGAACCCATGCATCCTCCTGAGGTTGCTTCCCCTTATCTTCTCCTATAGTTGCACCATTTTTTAGCATCATGTTCATGTTAGGATCCTCCTCGCACACTTTAGCCTTCATCATTTCGATGCTCTGAGTGGGAGTAGCTTGGAGAACCCCCTTTTCCCACATTTCTAAAATTAGTGTGGGGCACTCTACTACTTCATGATCAAATTGGTAATAGTACAGGCAACATGTTCTAGTTGGATTTGTGCAATCACGTGCGTAGTGCCCAGGTCCTGCACAATTGTAGCAGATTAATTTTCCCCGCCCTCATCCTGGTCGCATTCCTCCTCGTCCTCATCTGCGTGCCTGGAATCCACTGTGCGCTATCGTTGCAACTGGATCCTAACCTCGCACCTCGGTCTACATCCTGTAGGCCAGTGTTCGATCCATCAATAATTCATAACTACAAAATTATTGTTCATCGTGGCCCACCGATATGCATAAATTGCAAAATAGCTATTGGGGGTCTGGGTAAAATTTTGTAGTAGGTGATAGTTTTCCATGTTGTGCTTTCCTCCCACCTGACAGATTATGCACTAGAGTGAGGGCGTCATGCTTGGCCTTGCTTGTGCCTCTGGTCGCAACGGCATTGGTGGCCCCACTATTAATTAGTTTGTGAATGATCCTTATCGTGGCCCTGGCCTTTACACTTTGTGCACCACACCTCCTCGCGTATTTCTGGCCTAGGCACCCTCTCCTATATCAGACTCTACATTTCCAAGCATAGATTTTGTATTTGCACATGGATTTCCTGAACCCCCAACCTAGGATCCTGTATTGGAGTCTCATGCTACCTCATCGCTATTTCTAATGCTTCAGCCTGGGTCAAGATATTCTGCTATGACAACGTTGTCCTCAGGTGTGGCATTAAATATGCCACAAACTACGCGTGGTGCTACGCATCTATTAGTGTCATGTTAGCCTCTCAAATCGTACTCTTCAGTCTCTAATCCAGATCCCAAGGGGATTCTCCTAGCAACATCACAATCTCCTTGTATCCTATGATCAACTGCGTCTCTGATTTTCACTGTCTAGACTCCTTTTTTAGCGCATCTCGGATCTCTGCTATTCTGGCATTGGGGTAATCGGTAGAGTGCTTAATATACCAATTCAACGCGCGATCTTCTAGTGCACTTACCAGGGTATCCTTTTTAATATTTTCGTCTGTAACTCCATGCGCTTCCCACACTGCCCTTACTACGAACCAAAACTATTTTGGATCTTCACTTCCTACTCCATTGAAGACAGGAAACTTAATCGTGTTCACCATGCTAAACTTTTGGTTTGTGGTTAGGTGTGTTAAGCCCACCTACAAACTTGTACCACTTCTAATCCAATCAATCTTCAATCTCTTTTTTAATAGAGTTCCAGCGTTCTAACATCAGTCATCCCTTAGGCAGATCCTGGTCCCAGCAACGAAACAATTTGTTGGCTTATTGGGCCTTGACCCATGTTCGAAAGAGTTATTAGCCAAACAAATCACACAGCTACCAGCCCTTTTGGCAACAGGCCGTAGAGTGTGGACTAAGGTCTCACCCGAGGTAGAAGGGGAGGGTGCTGGAACAAGGTTTCTGCACCCTTGGGATGTCTTGATGAGGTCTGGAGGGGTCACGAACTATTTTGTGACCTCACACCACTTTGTACTACTATCGGGCTTTCACGTAGATCAGCGCAGGTGTACTTTCTTTATGACGAAATTGTTACAGATCTGATCTTCTTGTTACAGTCTTTAAGCAAACATTTAACAATAAAACCTAGTGCACATAATCATAACTCTTAAAGGTATAAACTCATATAACAATTGCACAAACCAGAACAAAATAGATCGCAATATTTCAAAAACCACTTATCTTTATTAATATCTTCCGTTAATACAACCAGATCTGCCCTGCGCACTCAGCTGCAAGGTTCCGCGCAGACAACTATAGACTCTACTAGGACTCCGCTCACACAGCTGCAGAGCCTCTATCTATCTACCAACACCCTTGACTCGAACTTACAGACACAGAGAATATTTCCTTCACAAACCCATAACATCAAGATCCAAAAAAAAAAAAACTAAACTGGTTTCTACCCTTAGAGCCTCACTCTATTTATACATTCCCATGGTCCGCAGACCATAGGCAGGCCTACTCACTTCCTATTATTTTACATTATTCTTGGGCGAACAACCCTTTGACTTGACTCGTTATAGTTTGTACTTCACACACTTTGCAGAGTCTTTACCATACTTTTACCCAAAACTGTGGGCTTTGAGCCCCGAAACCGTTACGCGGGCCCTCTGCTACCCAACACCAACCAAATAAATGACAAAAGGAAAAATACTCTAACACAAAACTTGATCAATGACTTGACCATACGAGGCCTAACCATGATAGTCATTTCATAAAAAACATGGTGAACATGTAATCTACAGGTCATGAACATATAGTTAAACATAGGGGTCTAATACTTATCTAAGAATCATAAACAACATCTAATTGCCTGTCATAATATATGCAATAACATTTATTAGCTCATGAATTCATTAACCATTCATCAAGAAATAAAAAACATCAAGAGACTTAGCCAATATACATCTTATAACTAATATATAACCAAAAAATGAACAATGTATACAGCATGCTAGAATAACCATCAAAGCCACATAATAACAAGTACAAATAATCATGAAATTCCAGAGGAAAATAGCTCTTATTAACATATTCAAAATCCAACCAAGTTAGGGACTTCCACATACTACCAAAGCATAGATTAGGATTAACCAAATATAACTTTTAACCAATCACCCCCACACCATATTCCAAACATTAATGTTGGATATAATG
The DNA here is from genome assembly GCA_031772625.1 of Pinus tabuliformis. NCBI lineage: Eukaryota > Viridiplantae > Streptophyta > Pinopsida > Pinales > Pinaceae > Pinus > Pinus tabuliformis. Next base: position 863,126,037 of record CM062812.1, read on the forward strand.
GAATAAACAAAGGAAAACCAAACGAAGGCTTCTAGGGGCCAAACCACCTCAACCCTTTGTTGAGAAATCTATAAGGAAATAGTTAAGATGATCTCTCTTTCTATGATATCTTCTTGTGATATATTTTTAATTTTCTTACTTTATTATCTACTTTGCTTATTATTATGTTTGAATATCATCAAACAACTACCAAAACAAGAAGAACAATAGTACACAAGAACACAAAATATAAGATACAATCTAGGGCTAAAACCTCTCCACTTGAGAGGAAAACCCATAAAATTTATTCTCTTGTTATATATTCTTGAATTAACGAATTCCTAGACCTATAGACCAATATCAATACCCTTTAAGATCAACTCCAACCTTTATAAATGATATCATTCTCTTATTCAAGTTAAACCTTGTCAAATCTCTTCTAGCTTCACAATTTTTATCCCCAACTTCAAAATTTTGGTGTCTACTGCGGGTCTAAAATTTTCATCCCCTTGCAACTGCTACTACATCCACAAGTATGAGCTAAATTAGCCTTCCAAGGCCTCCCAATAACTTATCTTTCCTTTTTTCCTTTTCTGGGGCTAGTAGGTCACCTATTAGACCCTTATTTTAGTAGATTTGATCCTCTTCTAGCACACAGAGAATTTCAATCTTGAAGAAGCAAACCCTGGCTTATCTTCTTTGCAAGTGTGAGACAGAATTAGGTCAAAGATAAAATTTCTTTTTAATTTTCCTTATTTTCTTTCCTTTTTCTCTTGTCCCTTTCTTGGATGAGTGACTCATGAATGTGTTTCAAGGAGGTAGAGTTCCCTCCTTTATATAGGCTTCTCAAGGTGGACATGTCTTCTTAAAAATAGGTCGAGTTCCTAGTTTCCATATTGACTTCATCTTGAAGGGTATTTTGACACCTCTAATGACAAAAATAATTTTCTTTACAAGGTACAATGTGACCGATGGGGTCTTCCACTTATGGAAGTGACTCTTTTGAATTCTTTACCTAGGACAAACCTTTGAATCACTTAATGAGTGCTTGACCTATAAAATAAAATACTTAGAGATTAAAACCCACTCTCCAAATTTATTAAATATACAAGAATCAAAATTACATTTCATATTTATGAAGATCGAACCTAGTTACACATTTTTTCAACAATCCCTCTTAACTATGGAGGTATTCATAAATGGTACATGGAAATTCTCAATCTAAAGATATCTCATAAGAAGAGTCAAATTGGTAACCCATTTATTTAGAATCATATCAACTAGCATTGTCATATAGTAAGACCTTGACTAACAACTCTACCTCTCCCAGATATTAGAGAACAATGTTGGCGAGACAAATGATTTATAGACACCATCATCATTTCCTCTCAAGATACATACTGCACCCAGGTGTTCACATAGTAAGATATTTCTTGGACTATTATTATCTTCGATAGCTAATCCTCAAAGAATATTGGTCCATGAATACTCTTGTCTTGGATAACCTACCTCATCATCAAAGAGTATCGGATGTCAGATGCTTACCTAATCCTCCATTCCGTTTTCCAAACTGCAGACAAGAATGATGTGTCTAACTCTCCCTCTCAACTAGGGAGGATACATCAACCAAACCAATATTGTCTCTCAAATGTAGAAGCTTCTTATTAGGAAGAGATTTCATCAATATGTTAGCTACTTACTCATCGATGGAGATATATTATAGTTGCAACACACCATCTTGTACTATATTCCGAATGTAGTGATACTTGTTGTTGATATGTTTTTTCTTCCCATGAGATATTATATCTTAATACAATCATATACAACTACTGTTATCACAATGTATCAATATAGGGTGCATTGGTCCTTCAAATAGGTAAGAGAGCAGCTTCCTCAACTAGACAACTTCTTTGCTTACTTCACAATATGAAATATACACAGCCTAACCACTACTCAAAGTTTTTTTTTTCTTTCTACTCATCCATGAGATCATGGAGGATCCCAAAATAAAAAATCCTCCTGTAGTGTTCCTTCCATCCTACTCACTACCTCCCCAGTAAGAATATTTATATCCGATCAAATGGGCATTATTCTTGTTATCATATTTCAAGAAGAAGTGGATGGTTCCTTGCAGATATCTCAGTATATGTTTTTCCTCTGTCGAATGATCATGAATCGACTCCACTTGGAAACTTTTGAGAACATTTACTATAAAACATATGTCTAGTTGACTATTCGTCATGTACATCAGTGATCCAATCAATTTTATATACTTGGAAAGATCCACATGGCTTGATTAAGAACTAGGTATTTCTAAGTTTGTAATAATTGGGGTTTTCATTTGTTTGCAATCCTTCATGTCAAACTTTTTCAACATCTTGATCACATACTTTCCTTAACCTAGATATATCTCATTCGATCCTTGCAAGACTTCTAGTCCCAAATAGTAGTGCATCAACCCTAGATCCTTCATGTCAAATTCTGCTACTAGTTAGTTCTTGCATTCTTCAATTTGACCTTCCACACATGTCAAGAAAATATCATCTACATACAAAAGAATAATAAATGATTCTCTCTTCAAAACCTTAATATAAAGGTTCAAATCAGCATAACTTTTTCTGAAATCTAATCTTTGTAGGTATGTATCCATCCTAGCATACCATGCCTTTGGTGATTTCTTGAGGCCATATAATTTCTTATTCAATCTAAAAACGTATTCCTTTACGTATTTAACTTAAAATCCCAACGGTTTTTCTATATATAATTCCTCATCAATTGTTCCATTTAGGAATGTAGTCTTGACATCCATTTGGTGGATGTTCCGTCCCATCGATGCTACCAAAGAGACTAAAAAATGAATAGTTGTATACCTTGATGTTAAAGAAAATGTGTCTTCATAGTCAAGACCTTCCTATTGACAGAAGTCCCCATCCAAAAATATTTCCTTATACTTATCAATAATTCCATCTGCTGCATATTTGATCTTGAGGATCCATTTTGAAGTTACCATAGATTTGTCTTTAGACTTAGGTATGATCTCCCAAACTCGATTATTCATTATATATTGATATTATTCATTCATGGAATCATTGCATTCTTGGTGATTTCCATATTCTTCAAAAGTGGATAGCTCTTCTTCTATTAGTTTTGTCATGTAGGTTGCATACCTAGAATATTGTTTTGGATTCTTGCCTTCCCTGAATGTACCTTGAGTTGTTCCATGATCTTCTCCATATATAAGTGCAGACTTCAACTAGTTAGGCTTTTTTCTAGTTTAAGGGATTATTGCAGGTTGTGTAGTTTCGTGGGGACCTTTATATTCAAGGTTTTCTTCCTCTTCCCTAGTAACTTCTTCTTAAACTAACATAAGTTATTCATTATTAGATTCCATGGGTAGATCCTTTGATTTCTTTAACACAATACTTTCATCAAATATCACATCTCGATTGACTTATATTCGGTGTCCTTCATTTATGGAGAACCTATAGGCCTTAGAAGAGTTATTGTAGCCCAAAACCATTCCATGCATGCCAGATGGATCCAACTTCTTCCTTTTATCCATAGGTATATGAATATAAACAATATAACCAAAAATTGAGAGTTGATCTACATTGGGTTTCTTCCCAATGAACACTTCTTTAGGAGTCTTATTACCTAGTGGCCCATGGGGAGTTTGAAATTGTACATACACAACTATCTTTGTAGCTTCACCCCACAAATTTTGGTAAATCTTGGTCATGTAACATTTCTTTTACACTTTCTTCAATGGATAGATTCTCTCATTCTACAACTCCATTTTTCTTTTGGGTTATTTGGGACTATTACTTGCCTCTTAATCCTAGACTCCTTACAAAAAAATATGATTTCCTTAGACGTGTATTCTCCTTCATTACCAAACCTTAATATCTTGATTCTTATTTTTGTAAGGTTCTCTACTTCAACTTTGAATTCTTGAATTTTGGTAAATACTTCATCCTCCGATTTCACTCAGATGACATCCAATTGGTTATCTATAAATGTGACATAATATAGATGACATCCAATTGGTTTAGGATTCATACGACCACAAACATCAGAATGAATAAGATCTAATATTTCATTTGACCATGAGTCACTACTTCCAAACGGTATCTTGGTATTATTACCCAATGCACATCCCTTGCATAATCCTTCATGATCTTCTTTCAGTTTGGGGATTTCATATACTATTGAATTTAGAGATGGAATGATTTTGAAATTGAAATGACTAAATATTCTATGCTAAAGTTCACATGGAATAATCTCAATGTGAACTAAATCTTGAGCAATAGGAGATAGCAACCTGTAAAGTCTTCCTTAACGAATCCCAATCACTTTAGCATTTTCTATTCTTGAGATTTTACCGTATACTACAAAATTTCCATCAATGAAAGCCACCCAGACACCTTTATCTTCTAGAACTGAAATGGAGAGTAAGTTCTTATGAAAACCTGTAACAAATAGGATGTTGTTGAGATGAATCTTGTCTCCATTCTCTATCTCTATTAAGGTTGATCCAATTCCTCTCACAAGATAGCTCTCGTTATCAGCAAGCTGCATGGAGTAAGAATACTTTTTGTTTGATAATGTTTTTAGTTTCTTGTGGTGACTAGTCATGTGGCTTGATGCTCCATTAACAATCACCTAAATGCTCTCATCTTGAAATGTGCCAGTGAGTGCTGAGAAGAGTATTTCATCCTTTGTCTTCGTCACATCGCTCTTTGGAGTAAATAGGAGATTCCATAGTTCTTTGATTCATTTTATGAGATGAATTTCCACTTTTGAACACTTATTTAGAAAATTATTCACTGTGGTAGAGATGTTCATAATTCCCTCTTCCAACCTTAGCTCTAAAACCATGTCAAGAAACCTATAAGGAAATAGTTAAGATGATTTCTCTTTCTATGATAACTGCTTGTGATATCTTTTTAATTTCTATTACTTTATTAGCTAACTAACTTATTATTACGTTCAAATATCATCAAAAAACTACCAAAACAAAAAGAATAATAGTACATAATAGCACATAATATAGGTTGCAAGCCAGGGCTAAAACCTTTCCACTTTAGAGGAAAACTTGCAAAATCTCTTCTCTTCTTAGAAATGATTCAATTAACGAATGCCAAGACCTGTAAACCAAGAGAAAGACCCTCCAAGACCAATTCGAACCTATATGAAGGATGTTCTTCTCTTATCCAAGGCAAACCCAATCAAACCTCTTCGAAATTCACAACTTTGGTCCCCAACTTCAATATTTCAGCCTCTACTGCATTTCTGAAATTTTTATCCCACTGCAGCTACTATTGCATCCACACATGTGAGTGAAATTAGAATTCCAAGGCCTCCCAACAACTTCTATTATCTTTCTTCCTTGTCTAGGGCTAATATGTGACCTAGTAGACCCTTATTCCAACATATTTGATCCTCTTCCAGTAGATAGAGAATCCCCACCTTGATGCAGGAAACCCTAACTTCTCTTCTTAACACTTGTGGGAACGAATTAGCCCTAAGACAATATTTCTTCATCCTCCTTCTTCTCTTTCCTTATTTCTCTTCTCCCTTGCTTTCATGAGTGAGTGATGAATGTGTTTCATGGAGGTCGATTTCCCTCCTTTATATAGGCTTCTCAAGGTGGACGTGGCTCCTCAGAAATAGATTGACTTCGCAGCTCCTAGACGGGCTTGGTCTTCAAGGGTATTTTGACACTATTAATGAAAAAAAAAACTTTGCAAATTATGATGTGCCCGATTGGGTCTTCAACTTATGACAATGACTCTTTTGACTTTGCTACTTGGGAAAAACCCTAAAAGCACTCAATGGGTGCTTGATGTATATAATAAAATACCTTGAGGATGAAACCCATGATCCAAAAATAATAATAATAATTTTATTTCATTTTATAATATAGGAGAATTAAAAGTACATTTCATATTTATGAAGAGCAAACCTAGTTACACATTTTTTCAACACCCTCAACTAGTGATTCCACCTCATGGTCAGACACCATTAACACCAACCAGATCGGTATTTACCCAAGTTGTCTAGGGCTCCATAGTGTTTGTCCCAACCGAAGATCCAAGAACTAATATCTCAATCCACAACCTTCCAGGGTTATGGAGCATTTGTCCAACCAAGGCTCCAAGCCTAGTATCTCAACCCAAGATGGGATTTAGAGTGTGTTTCCAGCCAAGGCTCTAGGATTAGTAACTCAAACCAAGTTCTTCCAGGGCTCTGGATCATTTTTTCAAACTAAAGACTCTAGTAACTAGTAACTCAACCCACAACCATAAGGAACCTAAGCACCAATAAGAATTAATAATGGGAAAAACCCAGAACACCATGGCTAATTAGGAAATGGTAAGTCTAGGAAAAACCACTATCAATCCAAGAAATCCTCCATGCCAATGATATATCATAACCAAATAACCACGTGAATATATCATGCATGCCAAAAATAGCAAGGAAAGCATACATTCAACTCAATACCTACAAGGTTATCCTATTATACCTGTTGATGCCACTATCCCCTTGCACTTTCCTGATTTTCCTTTGCCTTCTTTCTCCAATCCAATGAAAACTAGTGTGATCCAAGCATGCTCTGAGATTTATCTAAGTGTGCAAGAGTATGAGAGGGAGAGGATAGAATGAGAGTGCCAAATAATAAACTCACAGAGGTTTTGAATTGATCCTCATAAGCCTTTTTTATCATTAAGGTCTCTATTTTCATCATTTTCGTCTATTTTTCCTCCAATTTTCCTCAAATGTGATTATGTGATCTTTCACCTTCCTTTTCTCCTATTTTCCAATATTTTCATAAATAAATGTCAATTAATTCTGCCTTTCCTTTTCCATTGCCTTTCCCAATTTCCATGGCCATTTATTAATAACCAGTGATCCCCATTACTATGTTTTTCCTGAAAACTGACTTGGAACATGTTCCCTATGATGTTGGTTATTATTTTCATTTATTTACATACTAGGGGCTTTTACAAAAAACAAAAAGTACATTTAATATCTAACACTTTTTGTGATTTTATCCATTTCATCAAATTTTGTTGTCATGCTTTCTTCCTAAATGTAGTAGTGGGTGTTATAGACATTTTTGTGCCCTACAACCCCAAGCATGAAATGTCCATAAACCAAGGGCTCCTAAGTCCCTAAAAGTGTTGTTCTAACCCCTAAAGGAACAAGGTCAACATATTACAGCTTCTCCCAGAAGTTCTCCATGAAAAACTACTCAAAATTGGTCAAAACAGGATCATTGCAGCTGCTCCACTGGCTAGGTGCATTGCATCTCACCCAAATGCACTGTGGGGGTGCGTTGCATTTCAAAAGTCCCTTCTGTGGGGTGCGATGGGCGAGAAATGACAAATGGCAGTGTCATTCCGCGAGGTGGAGAGGTAATGGAAGCTTCCAGAATCTTCTCCTTTGACACTTGCCTCACTGAATTCGACCAAGGATGAGTAAGAGGCCCTCGGTCTCCAAGTGGAAGTAAGAACTGTCAGAGAGAAGACACTAATCAAATCACAAGCTGACTCATCTCCCTTACAGATATCTATATATGGATCCCTCATCCCAGAGATCCAGAGGCTGGAATTTTGCATATTGTAAGGAATTGCTGTTGGTTTCTAGAGACAAACATCAGATTGTTGGGTGATCTAAGCTTTGTTTGAGGTGAAGAGGGGCTTCTTTGCTGGAAGGTTGATGCTGGGTCGGAACAACTGGTTGTAACTCCTCCGGGATCTTTTCTTGTTTATTAATAAAAGCTATTTGAGTTTTCCTTCATTCTTTTGTATCATTGATGCTTGTTACATTTGTATGGTCAATTTACATCTGATCCTAGATTGTTTATGAATATAGATCCATGTCTTTGTATAGTGCTATGCTTCTGTGATCTTACAGGTACTTTGTGAAGTTGGGCGTGCAAGGGAACAGGTAGCTGGGGACTATCAAAGAAGAGAGGGATCGAATCAAAGGATTAGCGCAAGACAGAGGTTGGTCTTTCTATTCCTCTGTATCTATAATTCATAAAGGAAAAACATAAGTAGCTTTTCTCTGTTTGTTTCTAAGGCAGCTATCACACCTTAGTGGGATAGAGCAGTTCTAAATAGACACTTTTCCCTGTAACAAAATGGCGACTCCGCTGGGGAGCTAATTAGTTTGTTTGTTTATCATTCTTTGTTGTTTGTTTCATAAACTTATAAGTAGCATTCGAACTGCATTTGCCACAACAAATGCAAAGTAGATAACTGTTGCTTCAATCCATCCACTGGATTTGTTTATGATTTAAACAACTGATTCACAAACTATCTGATTGCCCTTGTGATAGCTCTTAGATCCTCCTTAGATCTACCCCTGATTGTTGCATTACTGATTGCTTTTTACTCGGCCAAAACCCAAGAACTGAACTGCAAACTGTGACCCGGAACCTGAACAGAGTCTCGTTTCTGGCCCAGCGCAGGTATTGTTCAGAGATTCTGAATTTCAGTGCACTTCCCAAGTGGACAACCTGCGCTGCATTTCAGATTCTCTGTGTTACAGGTGCACTGATCAGACTAGCTCTGTGGAGTTGTGGCTTCTATAGATCATCCTTTCCAGTTCTATTCCTGAATTTTGCTGCCTGTGATCAGTGTATGTCTGTTTGAAACTCCTTTTCCTTGTTGTTATTCGGCCTCCTTTGTACAAAAGAACTGTAGATGTTTTTGTGTGTTTGTTGAGTCATTTACAGTTCTCCTTTGCAAAAGTAGCATAGTCGTACTGTCCTCCTTTGATTTGAATCTGTCGCAAGTGTCGATTTCAATCGTAGGAGAAAGTTTCATTGTTGTTGATGGTCGATTATCCTGTTACTATTGCTTTTGGTCTGAATTTGTAATTTTATAGTGTCAAAAACAAGTATTCATTTCAAAATTGTAAGGTGTCGTAATCGTCTCTATTTTTTATTTCGAGAAGAAGCTTGTTTACGTTTGTCGCTTGAAAAGAAATTCAGATTTGTGCATCAACTTTCTTTTTAGCATCTATATACTAAGAAAGTCGAAAAACAAATACATGCATGTGCATTTGCATATAGACAGTCTGTTTGGCTTGATTTAGGAAAGTGCATTTACAGTGTGCTCTTTGCTCTTTGTGAAAAGATTCTGTCTTTCTTTTCCCTAGTAGCTAGGAATTTCATTGCACAAAAGAGATAAAAAGTTTGTTGATCATCTTTATATTGCATTTTAGGAATTACATCTACATCTCGTGGTGAACCCGAAAGGTAAACTTCATAAGCAAGATCAACTTAAAATAAATTCAATGAATCTAACAATGCTTTGGAACTTAACGCACAACATTTAGAGGTCTAGGATAGAGACGTATTCTGGCGTCGTAAAGCCTGGTAACTATTGTTCTCACTGATGGTTGGGTGATTCCTCCACTTTGAGACGATAAGTGCCAGTACGGACTTGTGCTCCCACGTAGTGTCGAGTATATTTTCGGAGACCCCTATAGGCTTAAATCCTTTATCCATAGGAAGCCGTGTCTGTCGCCCTATCGATTGCAATGCACTGAACACAGCATTCAGGAAGATTGATTGCCATACCATAAAAATTATTCTGCAGTTTTGCGATTGGTTTGGTACTCCCTCTACCTAGATTTCCAGAGCAGTCCCTTTCGTTCCTTTTCAGACTCCTTAATGGAAAAGGTCCATCTGAGCACTTGTCACTTCAGGCTCATTAAAAATCGAAGGAGACTAGAGTCATCCTTTGTTTTTTCTCGACTCTTAAAAAATGAAAAACAAGTTGTGTCAAAGCGTCTAAAATTCATTTAATTCGGAAACATACTTCCCCTTTATTTTAGTTGATCGAGTAATCCGCAATCGTGGAAGAAAGTCAATTGAAACCCCGTCGTTCGCGGAGGCTTACGAGTCAACCGTCTTTGTCTCCGGAATCGAAGCTAGTACGGACAAAGCGAACTCGTTTAACCGGTTCCAAATCTCCTATTAAAGTTAGAACAAGTGTTCCAACGACATCAGAAACTCCAGTTACTCCAAACATTTCTGGAATCCCTGCCTCTAGAGAAGAAGTTCAGCAGCCACAGAAGGACAGTGATACTGATCCTAGTCTGAGAGTAAACACTTGTGTTACCGAACCAGTTCCATCTACAACTGGTTCAGAGAGTCTTGCTCTTCAAACATCTCTCGCTGCCGATTTCACACCTTCTTCGGCACCAGAAATATTCTACAGACCTGACGGTCTTCCCCTTCCACCTGGTCTGATTGCCATAGAAGAAATTGTAGAAGATCCTTCAATAAGTACTCCAACGCAATTTGGAGTTGGGGTCACTCTATATCCTTCTTCATCATAAGTTAGTCTACCACCATCAGAAGCTCCTGTAGAATCGCTAGGTAATCTTTTGGATAGACTACAAATGTCAGAACAACCGTCAACATCTAGGACTGTGTCATCTGACACAGTGACAACAGAACTCCCTGCTATCACTCCGACAATGTTCGCCGGTATACCATCTGTCCCGACTAGCTCTCAACCACTAGAAGGAGTCCACTCAGGGGCTATCTCGACAGTATGGTCTGTTCCTGTTTGTTCATCCGGAATAATATCCGGAAACTCTTATGTTGAATCTCAACAAATTGATCCATTTGGAGGTCAATTTGGGCAGTCCGGCCCCCAAGGGCAAACAATTCCCTTGAGTTCTAGATTACCACCGTATGGGGGGCAGTATACCCCTTCATTATCCCCTCCGGGAGGATATCCATACGGGAGTTCACAACAACATTCAGGTTATACTGGAATTACCTCAAGCAGTTGGGTACCTATACTACCTCAACAACCAAGAGTTGTATACTCGATGCAACAATGCTTACCTACGTCAAATATTCCAACTATGCCAGCTATTGTGACCGTGTCGCAAGTTCAAGTGCTGCATGTTGTATGCCAACCTCAGGTTTCTCAGGTTGTAATGCAACAGCCCCTTGACCCTACGACTCAACCACAATCGCCGACTGCTAGAATGACACAGGTTTAGACGGGTACAATTACACCTCATCTTGGTCAAACTGTTAGTATTGGTCAACAGCACATGGCTTCACAGCCATGGCTAGTACAATACCAGCAACCACAATTCCAACAAGTATACCAAGGTTCTGAGCAACAAATATTTTCTAATAGTGGACAGCCGTATATTCAAAACGGTCAAAATCAACCATTTTACAATGGTTATGCCCACCAACCGTACCAAACATACCAGCATCAAATGCATTATGCCAGTATGAAAAGACCAACTGCTCAGGAAATCCCATCTTATCGTGGGTATGCTTCACCCAACCTGAATCAACAGTTACCCTTTGTGGCAACTTTACAGTTACCTGATTTAAATCAGTTAACAAATGATCCAATCGCTTACGCCCCTTGGTGGCGAGCGATTCCGCATAAGCTTCCATCAGATATTCCTAAATTTAATGGAAATCCGGGTGAAGATCCATCGAATCACGTGATGACCTTTCATCTATGGTGCTCATCAAAAACCCTAAATGATGATTCGATAAGACTTCGCCTCTTTCAGAGGACGTTGACAGGTCTGGCGGCAAAATGGTACATCGAATGCCTAGAGCTTCGTTCGACAACTTCAGTACCTTAGCCACAACCTTTTCAACTGATTTTTAGTTACCAATAAGGTATGAAACAGGAACAGAACTTCTTACCAACTTCAAACAGACAACGGCCACTCACATATCTGATCATATACATGAGTGGCGACGTCGTCGTAGAATGGTAAAAACCTATGTCCCCGATCAGCTCTTAGCTGAATGGTTTATCAAGTCATTATTGCCTTCCATCATAGAAGATGTGGTAAAGGGGGGAGTCGTAACAGAAGAGCAAGTTATTGCTCATGCGCAATATCTGGACTTGATTTACACTCAGTCCGGCACGCTCTACGATAAAATACCTGACACCCTTAGACCGGAATTCTCAATTCCTCCTCCTCCTAAATCGAACAATGACTCTCATGCCGGCGATGGCGTGATTGGCACAACAGACACGAAATAGACAAAGGCTACATCCAAAAAATCCCGTAAGATTTCAGGTCAAAATGCAAAAGATGAACTTCTTGCTTCGGAAGTAAATGCCGTATCGACAGATAAAGGCAAAGAAACCAGACAACCAGGGAGCAAGAAAAAAGGCAAAGGGAAGAAGAAGAAACAGGAGGAATCATCACCTGAAAAATCTTCTTCAAACCCTCCTGGAGATAGGAAACCCAAAAATCCATGCTTTATATGCGATGAGGATCATTGGACCGAAAATTTTCCACACAGGGCTGAGCTTAAGAAATTCTTCAAGAATTCGAAAACCTCCGCAGTGTTAACTGATCCATTTCCAAATCCAGGAACAAATCTGGTTGAAAGTGGAAATGCTTCCCCGTCTCAAGTGCTAATGTTGTCCGTTTCAAAATAGCAAAATGATTCTTTGATATCGACAAGGAACAAAGATTATGGGAATCCACAACTGTCGAACAACAAGGATAAAGATCAACCAAGTAGTTCGACAACAACTTCGATAGAAGTTGCGCCACCCACCATTCCTGAATTGATGATAAAACCGCAAAGGGAGTAGTACACAAATCGACGTTTAATGCCCGCGCTAGAGCGACACAGCATTATAATATAGTGGAAGATTGGCCCAATCGCCATCCGCTATGTCGACTCTTGAAGTACTACAGAATTGCCCATCCCAAAGGCAGGCTTTATTATCAGCCATTGGTGGGATAGACCCAAAGGATTCCAATCTTGTATCCTTCGATCATAAATGATACGATCCTCAATTACCAGCTCAACTAGCTTTCCTTGCTCAAGTGAAAGCCCTCAACAAAACTGTTCATCGAACGATTATTGATGCGGGGGCATCTGCATGCATTATGTCAATGAGTTGCTGGAAAACTTTAGGATCTCCAACCTTGTCGCGATCTTCGACGACATCAAAAGCATTCGATGGAAGGACATATACCCCATATGGTATCCTAAGTAACTTGAAAGTCGAACTAGGAGGGAAAACGGTAGAAATAGATTTTGAAGTCATCGATGGAAATCTTGATTACAACATCCTACTAGGAAGACCATGGATATATGCCATGGCGGTTGTTGTTGTTGTTGGGAAAAGTATCCAATACGGAATGACCCTATCCCACTCTAAGGGTGATAGTTCCTTAGCAACAATCAAAGTAAAGCTATCTGAGATTACTTCTTTGTGAGATGTAAAAGAGGGGAGAAAGAGATCCACTAACCGATGTCTTTCGCTAATGATTGATCCAATCTTCTCTCCTTGCTGCTTGCCCCCAGCTCCTTGCTCTTTCACTGGCCCAGCTACACCAAGATCCTGCAAAATGGCAAGAGAGGGAAACTACAAGAAGCATACATTCATAATTGATTCAAGGATTAGAATAAATCAAATACACAAGTATAACAATACATCATTGAGACACATGTATATAGAAGAACCTCAAATGCTTTATTAATGGAAGAAGTAAGGTTCAGGAAGTGATACAACCATAAGACGCCCAATCCAGCATCACCTTCCTAGCAGAAAGAAATCTCCTCTTCACCTCCTTCAAAGCAAATCACCCAATAGTTCTAAACTCAAACCAACAGCAATTCTTTACATTCACAATATTCCATCCTCCCTAGACCTCATGAGAGAGATCTATATATAGGAGTTTTGGAGAAAGGATGAGTCAGCTTGAGGTTGGCATGAAGCTGACTAGTGTCCTCTCCCACTTCAGTTCTTAAGTCCACTTGGAGGTTCTTACTTCCACTTGGAGATTTGGAACCTCTTACTCATCACCAGTCGAATTCCCTGATCCAAGTGTCATTTTGGAAGCTTCCTGGGCGTTGACACCTTGAGGAATGACTCTGCCACATGTCCAAATTCGCCCAGCGCAGGTAGCCTTCTTTGGAGTTGACATTCAATGCAGGCAGACAATGGAGCAGTTGACATTCAGTGCAGATGCTCAGTGGAGCAGTTGACATGATCCAGAATTGCCTTGTTTTTGAGTGTTTTCAGGTGGAGAACTTTTGTTGAGTGTTGTGGTTTGCTGGCCTTGTTCCTCTAGGGGTAGGAAAAACATGTTTAGGGACTTTGGATCCCTTAGATTATGGACATTTCATGCTTCATGTTGTAAGTCACAAAAATGTCTATAACAGTTGCCCCCTAAAGTATGAGGTCGTTTATCGGGTGAAATGCTTTATCAGGAGGATCCGAAGTTCATTCAATCGTTGAGAGGTGACCTGTAATAAGATACAATACAATACATTATTTTTCATGCTGCTTTCATGATCTAGCTGAGGCGGGCATTCCCATGCTCAGCTTTATAAATACATTTTTCTGTACATAGAACAGACAATCGTCTGATGCTAGACTGATAATTCTCTATGGGAATTATCATCCTTTGAGTAGGATGATCATCTGCTGCACATGTTAATGTTTTAATTTCCTGAATATATATCGCAGCCCGGATGGATGAAACTAGATCCGGGGTCTTCAAACTCATCCGATCTTCACTCTAAGTACAAGTCGATCCATGTGAGGATTTCTTGGAGTCGAACATGGAAAGAGATCGCTTGATTACCAGTCAATGATGTAAACTGTTAACAAGCGCGAGAGGAATCACCGATAATGATGATGACCCTCAAGGTACGGCAGTACAATCCACGTGGTGTGAATAAAGGACTTGGCGTCGAACACCACGCAGAATCTTTCGGTCGAAGGTCATTGATGTATACCTGTCGCCGGAAGTGAGAAACTTGCCATTGAGGCATGCAAGCTTCAAAGTACTGAGGGGGTTGTTCCTAGATCAACTTCTTGGATAATGAGCTGAAGTCGACAAGAAGCGATCCGTCAAAGGAGGGCCTTAATGAATCCCACATCAGTGACACGGAACAGAGCTAATGATTGTGATGAAGGTGAAAACGATCTGTGAAATATGATTCAGGGTGGCGGTCATGAAAGGATGAAAGATGATGTATGGTAGTGGATGGGACACGGTTTACTTTTTCTGAACAACATCTCTTGAACATATAACGACATTGATGTGATGGATTGGTAGCATTACCCCAAATGTGGATGGTTTGGCCAGACCATGGTGATGAGACCGGTGAATGAAACAACCCAACCCGATGTGGTACGGAGGAAAAGTGTCATGTTCAAGAGCGACTTGCTACCATTAAAGCTTTGAGATTCTCCCAATTTTTCCCCAGTCATTTCTGACCAGTACCTCTTTATTTTTGTCAAGCTTGAGGAGGATAACATATGCTTGTTCTATAACCTACCCTTCGGGCAAGCCCATCGCTATGTTTTAACGAGCCTAGCGATAGGGAAACTCGTTCTCGTCTAAAGACAAGTTTGTCGCTATTTAATGCATTTTAACGAGTCTAGCGACAAAGACAACTCGGTCCTTTTCATTTTTAGAGAGTCTGAAAAGGTACGTAAAGTTAACTCCAAAGGTCCTTTTTCGTCATCTAATCCTTTAAGTCCAAAAAAGTATAAAACAATACAGAAGGGATGAATGTTCGATAGTTTTATCGAGCCGAACCAGACAAGCACTCGATCTTTTTGTGCAATAATCCCTCAGGTCCAAAAAGATTAAAATCTAGAGGAGGGATAGCTCTTCCGGTCATTTTAACGAGCTGGAAGGCCAAAACTCGGCAAACTTTTCATATTTTACGAGTCAGAAGAAAAGAGCTCAAAGAAGACTCATATTTTGAGGAACGAGTGATAAACAGGGATAGCAGCAGATTCCAGGTACAGGTTGGAATTTTCCAATCACGGCAGTGTCACAAGGATGGCTAGGTGAAATCACTCTTCGCAGCTGTTCCTAAAAATAGGTAAACAATCAAGTGGAGGTGAATGATCGGCCAAATGAAAAGTGGAGGTGACGGTGCAAACACGACCAAGGCTTTTATGGCTGATGAATTTACGGTCTCAAATGGTTATTTACCGGTACTGGGTTCATTTTTTAAAGAGCTTGAATGCGCCAAAACACTGCTCAATCTTATGTTTATTTTTTAACGAGCATGAACTATGTGCTAAAACTGCTCGGTTCTTCGCTTTTCTATTTTTTAACGAGCATAAATTCCACGGTAAAGCTGCTCGAACTTATATAGTCAAATTTTGATTTTTACCATAAATAGCTTTTCTCTTTTCAAGGATAGTACTGCATTCTCAATTGCTGCAACAAACTTTGTTGGAAATGCATAATATTTGTATGAAAACGAGATTATAACCCTAATATTTCGCTTTGAACTACGTAAAAAGCCATTAAAAGGTGTTTTTACCTCTCATTTTACCATTTCATTTGAATTTGGTTTGTTGGAGCTCTGGAGGTGCCTCTTCCCCCTTGATTTTCACCAGCTGATTCCGGGAGATTCTGCGGACGATTTTCAGCGCCGTCTGGACCAGGTAGGAGCTAAACCCTAGCTCTTTCTTTTCATGGTTTCCTTTTCAGTTTTGTGCCCGTTTTCCAGTCTTTCTGAGCCTCAGGGGTTTTGCCAGGGCGCCCTAACTTCAGTGCAGGTTTCCCATTCGAAACCTACGTTGAATGTCAAGCTGCCTTAAGGCAGCCTGACCTTCAACGTAGGTAGGACACTCTCTGCCTGCGTTGGGCTCAGAAAACTGAGTTTTTAGCACATTTTTTGATGAATTTTCGCTAGTTTCTCATCAAACTCGGGAACTTACTCCTTCTCTTGTTTGTTTTGCAGGGAACTTTGAACAAAATGTCCCTTACATGGCGAGAACGAGAACATGAAGAGGAGGACATGATTGCCCTCCATGATCCTGTCACGGTGAACGCGCTGCGGAACTGTGGCCTGCTGAAGTTTTTCCGTATCTCTAGCATGAGAGCACAGATCACTTTGCTGCAGTATATGCTTGATGCTTGGGATCCCATTAACCAAGTATTCCAGATTAGGGGAAAATCCATCCCCTTGACCATAGAGGACATTTACTTCTTGACTGGATTGTCAAGGCGAGGTGCCCCCATTTCTTTGTCAGGTTCAGCCCGGGGGACTGATTCCGTGAGAGATTATGTCCGCCAGTATTGCAGGGAAGGTTCCCAGCCGAGCAGAGACGGTAAGGTTGTTATCCGTGAGATTACTGACAGGTCTCTCAGGTCCATTCTGTATACCATTGGTAGGATGGCCGGTAGCGCAGCTCTACATGTTGCTAACAGATCTTATGTGCAACACGCCTTGGAGTGTCTCCAACCGAAAGTATTCAACTGGTGTGATGCAGTACTTGTTCAGATGAAAAGTCAATTGACCAAGGTAAAGGACGGGAAGCTGAAGAACTTTGGATTTGGTTCTATTCTGACTGCCTTCGCCTTGGAGAAAATCCCACTGATGCAGCCTCAGTATATTATACTCGACTTGCCTTCTCCGACTGAGCCACACATGCAGAGGTGGGTTGATCACATGTCTAGGCATGCTGGTCAACCTCAGATTACTTTCACTGATGCCTTCTTCAGGTGGTTCGAGCGCGAGGAGATGGTCTTTTCCGAGTATCCATATGTGGGTATGGATTTTCGAGGTGATCCGGATTTGGAGTTACCGGATGGCGAACAGTGGGGCGCTATTGGTAAACTCTTTGACCATATCACTGTTTACTGCTCTTATTCATAATGTTGTTGTGCTTTATTCTATCAAGACTTTTAATCATACTCTTGGGTGCATGCAGATGTTGGTCCTGTTCGTCCAGCAGTTCGTCCGAGACCGCCAGTCGCTGCCCCGGCAGTGGAGCCTGCTGGGAGAGTTATCCTTCGTGACCTTGACGATACTGAGACCCTTACAGCTGTGCAGGAGCAGGTTGAGAGCCTTACTCTCGGTATTCCGGATGTACGGATCGATGAGTTACCTTTACATTTGCAGCGGCATACTACTGGTGTGCCTAGACGATGGACTCGTCTCTTGCGCATGATTGCACAGGTCGTGACGTGCTATCATGAGCACCACTAGGCTAGGGTGCCCCCTAGCACTTTTGAGTTTTTGGGTCATATGACCAATTCTGTCTTGGTTACAGAACATTATGTATGAACGATAAACAACTTATATATATTTTGATTTTTCGAGTATTATTCTGGTTGAGTTATATGATCCATATGTACAATTATTGATGATGTATCCCTTTTTATAAATGTCGCAAATGTCTATCTAACACATAATTTGCTAATGAGTCGGTTAATGTGTTCAAGTTTTTGGAAATATGCTGGTATTGAATTGAATCAAACTGTCTTTCCAAAATCTTAATCCTTACGAACATGCGATAAATAGCTGGATTGCAAACGGAATATATACCGTTGAGCTATAGTATTACGAGCTGTGAGTCTAGCCTGACAATCAGCCGGCATATGCCATGTGTGATGGCATCAGAGAGTAGTTCTATCAACGCGCTATACACAGCGATGTTATTCGTTGATTGCCCAATGCACACTCCTCTGAAACTTACTAACTCGCCGCTTGGAAAAAATGGCCCAGGCTGCGGAGGATAGGTTCCGCGAACTATGACTCGCTCCGTCGGCATATCCAACAAATGTCTCCAGAAGGTTTGACATCTGCAACAAATGAAAAAGGTGGATCACCCGACCAGAACAAATACTTTTAGCGAAAAAAAATACAACAAAAGCATGCAGGTTACTATTTAAGCATAGTAACGCTTGAGGTACAACCCGTTGCGGGGCTGCGCCAGTGGAATTCCGTCATAATCCATTAACTCATAGGCTCCTTTTGCTAACACCCTTTTAACAATATAGGGGCCCATCCACAAGGAATTAAATTTACCTGCTCCCAATTTATCGGATTCTTGGTCATAAAGCAAGACCAAATCACCTTCTGAGAAGACACAGGGTTTGACATTTTTGTCGAACTGAGCCTTGACTCGTTTCTTATGGGCTTCATTAGCCAAAGCGGCATCACGACGGGTTTCATCCAACCGGATTAATTCCAAGGAACAAGCCTCTTCCTCTGAAGTTCCGGGGAGGAGATCAATTGCGAGTTTAAGTGACAAAATTTCGCACTGGATTGGCAAGACTGCTTCCAGGCCATACACCAGTTGAAAAGGTGTGAACCCGGTCGCGTTCTTTACCGACGTTCGGTAAGCCCACAAGGCTGAGTACAGGATTAGGTGCCACCTTCTTTTATGAACCCCAATCATCGTTTGCAACATACGCTTCAGGACCTTGTTGATTTCTTCAACTTGTCCATTGGCCTGCGGATAATACGGGGTAGAGTTGTCGTGAGATAGCCCTAGCTTGGCAGCTAATTCGACCATCATGCGATTGCGAAAATGCGATCCATGATCTGTAACTATAGCCTGTGGTACGCCGAACCTGGCGACTACATGATTGAAAAAGAAAAGGGCAGCTGTTTCACCAGTGTTATCCAATGTAGGCATTGCCTCGGCCCATTTGGTAAAATAGTCAACAGCAACTATAATATACCCATGCCCCCCGGTCGAGGTGGGGTTACATTGCATGAAATCGATGCCCCATTTGGCGAAAGGCCCAACAGCAACTATTGGCTGTAAAGGTGTGGGTGGTGTTCTGGTTTTGCTATCAAAAATTTGACAAGCGTGGCAACTTCTGACTGCGATTATGCAATCTTTGAACATGGTTGGCCAGAAGTATCCTGCTCGTAAGATTTTTTGTGCTGTTGCATATCCAGATTGATGCCCCCCACACACGCCTGAATGACACTCATTCAGGGCTTTTTCGGCCTCCTCATGGGTAAGGCACCTCCTCAGAACTGTATCGATACCACGACGGTAAAGTGTATCACCGACGATCATGTAGTCTTTCGCTTGGTATAGTATACATTTTTGTTTAGAGTGAGAGGTGTTAGACCTGAATTTTTGGGTTTGGAGATAAACTATGATATCTCCATACCACTCATCGCTTGCAGATATCAGAAACAAACTTTCGTCCACGATTGACTCTTCTGATGTTTCATCGTTGGACGACGATGGGAGATCACACAATAATTCTGCGAAAACTAGAGCTTTCTTTGATTTGGATTTTACAAATTCCAGATCAAACTCTTGAAGGATCGCTATCCATTTTGAATATTTGCCCCCCAGCAACTGTCGCGACAGTATATAAGTCATGGGGTTGCAATCTGACAAAATGGTAGTTTTCCGAAAGAGGACATAATGTCGAAACCTTTGAATCGCTTGAACAGCTGCAAGCGCTAGTTTTTCAACATAAGAATATTTGCTTTCTGTATCATTTAAGTTTTTACTTAAATAATATATAGGATGTTCAATTCCATCGACTTCTTGAACTAAAACCATCGCAATGGTCGTATCCGCTGCAGCCAGATACAAGTTAAAATCTCTTTGATAGTCTGGGGCGTACATTAATGATGCTTTAACTAGACAATCTTTCAGAGCATCAAAGGAAGCTTGCGCCACCTGGTCCCAGACGAAAGGTACATCCTTTTTCAAAAGACGAGTATAACCTTTAGCAAGTTCTGCGTAATTTGGAATGAACCTCCTCAGAAAGTTTGCTTTCCCTTGGAGTTTCTGAATCTGAAGAAAATTTGAAGGTGGAGGCAAATTAATGATTGCCTGAATCTTGCAGGGGTCGAGACGAATTCCATCCTTAGAGACTAAAAAGCCAAGTAAACGACCAGAACCGACGCAAAACACACATTTGTGTGGATTGAGTCTTATCTTGTAGTGTCGGCAGCGTAGAAATATCGCTCTTAAATGCTGCGGATGATCAGTCCGCTTTCGCGAATGAGCCGGAAAGTCGTCGAGATAAGGTTGAACAATGTCCTTGATGTCATGGAAGGCATAATTCATTGCCCTTTGAAACGTCACCCCTGCATTCTTTAAACCAAAGGGTAATTTTCGATAAGCGAATGTGCCCCACGGACAAATAAATGCAGTCTTTGACTGGTCCTGTGGGCGGATATTTATTTGATTATACCCAGAAAATCCATCCATAAATGAAAAGATTTCACATCCGGCGCATTCATCAATTATCTGGTCGATGAAGGGTGTAGGGTAGTTGTCCTTTGGACAAGCTTGGTTTACATCCCTATAATCGACACACACTCTAATCGTCCCTTGTTTCTTCATAACAGGGACAATATTCGATACCCAATCGGTTAGAGGAACCGGGTAGATGAATCCAGCGTGGAGAAGTTTTTCAACTTCTGCTTTAATGGCAGCGACTTTCTTGGGGTGCACCTGCCGAAGCCGTTGTCTTACTGGTTTGACATCAGGATACATTTTAATTTCATGTTCAACGATACTCGAGTCAATGCCTGGCATTTCATCATATGACCAAGCAAAGACATCTCTAAATTCGCGAAAAAGAGCGTTGTATATTTCCAGTTCTGAAGGGGAACAACCTTTGCCAACATAAATATTCTCTACAACATCTGTTTTAGTCGAGATATTTATGGCTATAGTCTCTTCAATATTGGATAAGTTTCGCTCGGAATCCACCGTATTTACAGTATTTGTTAGGAATTCAAAAACTGAAGGGTGATAAAGGTCACATTGAGTATCTTCTTCATATTCAGGAAGAAGGGAACGATGGTGGTGATCATTCCATGGTGTCCCCTCAATCAACATTGATTGTAAGATTCCTTCGTCAGTCCCATGTACTTTCGACCAAGGATCTAATGGGGTACCATATTCTCTAGACCTATCTACCCAAACGCTTGATGAGCGTTGATTTGGGTTCGCCTCCCAAGCTTGAAACATTGATTGCTACAATATTTTTAAAGGGCTTGGGGGCAAAACAATTGCATGATCCATGCCGACCTTGTCTTCTGCGACCTTCGTGGAAGATATCATGTTGCAGGTTGCTACAAACGGTATATTTCCTATAATAGGAGGTGGTAGCGCGAAAGTTCCCATCAATGTGGGGTCTTTCAATAATCCTACTCCGATATCTTGAAGCGAATGGTTGCTTTCATGGATCATGGGAATGCTTCCTGTAACTTGTGAACTATTAGGGAGGAAGTTCTGTTGGTTGACGACCGTAATCCCTCCTTCAAACGGGAATGCGATCTTCCTAAAATAAGTCGACACAATAGCTGCCATGGCATAAATCCATGGTCTACCCAGTAGGATGTTGTAGTCAAGATTTCCATCGATGACTTCAACATCAATTTCTACTGTTTTTCCTCCCAGTTCAACTTTCAAGTTATTACGGATACCGTATGGGGTACAAGTCCTTCTGTCGAAAGCTTTTAATGTCGTCGAAGATCGTGACAAGGTTGGAGATCCTAAAGTTTTCTAGCAACTCATCGACATAATACATGTTGATGCTCCCTCATCAATAATTGTTCTGTGAACAGTTTTGTTGAGGGCTTTCACTTGAATAAGGAAAGCTAGTTGAGCTGGTAACTGAGGATCGTATCCTTTGTGATCAAAGGATACAAGATTGGAATCCTTAGGATCAACCCCACCAATTGCTGATAACAACGCCTGCCTTTGGGATCGACAATTTTGTAGTACCTCAAGAGTCGACATAGCGGATGGCGATTGGGCCAAATCTTCGACTATGTTATAATGCTGCGCCGCCCTGGCGTGAGGATTAAACGTCGACTTGTGTACTACTCCCTTTGGCGGTTTTATTGTTAATTCAGGAATGATGGGCGGTACAACTTCTGTCGAAGTTGTTGTCGAACTACTTGGTTGATCTCTACCTTTGTCGTTCGACGTCTGAGGATTCCCGTAATCTTTGTTCCTTGTCGAAATCAAAGCATCATTCTGTTGTTTTGAAACCGACAACATAAGCACTGGAGACGGGGAAGCATTTCCACTATCAACCATATTTTGACCTGGGTTGGGAAATGGATCAGTTAACACAGCTGAGGTTTGGGAACTTTTAAAAAAATTCTTTAACTCAGCTTTGAATGGACAATTCCTTGTGTAATGATGCTCATCATCACATATTTGACATGGATAATTTGGTTTCCCTTGCCCAGGAGGGTTTGAAGAATTTTTTCCAGGAGATGATTCATTCTGTTTCTTCTTCTTCCCTTTGTTCTGCTTCTTCTTGCTTCCTGGTTGATTGGTTTCTTTGCCTCTATCTGCTGATACGGCATTTACTTCCGAAGCAAGAATTTCTTCTTTTGCATTTTGATCCGAATTCTTACGGGCTTTCTTAGGCGAAGCCTTTATCGATTTCGTGTTTGCCGTGCCAATCACGCCGTCACCGGCATGAGAGTCACTATTGGATTTTGGAGGGGGAGGAATTGAAAATTCTGGTCTAGGGGCGTCAGGTATTTTGTCATAGAGCGTGCCAGACTGAGTATATACTAAGTCTAGATATTGAGCACGAGCAATGACTTGCTCCTCTGTTACGACTCCCCCCTTGGCCACATCTTCCGTTATAGCCGGAAGTAATCACTTGATAAACCATTCAGCTAATAGCTGATCGGGAACATATGTTTTTACCATCCTTCGACGACGACGCCACTCATGTATATGATCAGATATGTGAGTCGCTGTTGTCTGTTTGAAGTTGGTTAATATTTCGGTTCCCGTTTCATACCTTATTGGTAATTGAAAATGGGTTAGGAAAGTCGTGGCTAGGGAGCTAAAATTGTCGAAAGAGGCTCTAGGTAATTCAATATACCATTTAGCCGCTGGACCTGTCAATGTCCTCTGAAAAAGGCGAAGCCTTATCGAATCATCGTTCAGGGTGTTCGATGAACACCACAGATGAAAAGTCATCACGTGATTCGATGGGTCTTCACCTGGATTTCCATTGAATTTAGGAATGTCAGATGGAAGTTTGTGGGGAATCGCTGGCCACCAAGGGACATAAGCAATCAGATCGTTGGTTAACGGTGTAAATCGGGTAACTCTAAAGTTGCCACGAATGGTAACTGTTGATTCAGGTTAGGCGAAGCGTAACCAGGGTACGATGGAATCGCTTGAGCAGTGGGCCTTTGCATACCAGCATAATGTAATTGATGTTGTTATGATTGATACGGTTGGTGGACTTGACCACTATAAAGTGGTTGGTTTTGACCGTTTTGGATATACGGTTGTCCACTGTTCGCAAAGATCTGCTGCTCAGAACCTTGGTACACCTGCTGGAATTGTGGTTGTTGGTATTGCACTAGCCACGGTTGTGAAGCCATGTTCTGTTGTGCTATGCTAACCGTTGGACCAAGGTGTGGGGTAATTGTACCCGTTTGGACCTGTGTCGCCCCACCAGTTGGCGATTGTGGTTGTGACCCATGGTCAAGTGGCTGTTGCATTACAACCTGAGAAATCTGAGGTTGACCTGCAACAGGTATCGCTTGAACTTGTGACACTGTTACAATGGCCGGTGTGGTTGGGATATTCATCATAGGTACACACTGTTGCATAGAATATACAACCCTTGGTTGTTGAGGTAGCATAGGTACCCAACCACTTGATGTAATTCCAGTATAACCTGAATATTGTTGCGAACCCCCGTATGGGTACCCTCCCGGAGGGGGTAATGAAAGGGCATACTGCCCCCCATACGGTAGCAATCCGGAAATCAAGGGGATTGATTGTCCTTGGGGACTGGATTGCCCAAATTGACCTCCAAATGGATCAATTTGGTGAGTCTCAACATAAGAGTTGCCGGATATTACTCCGGATGAACAAACTGGAACGGACCACACTGTCGAAATAGTCCCTTGGTGGACTCCTTCTAGCGGTTGTGAGCTAGTTGGGACAGATGGTATGCCGGCAAACATTGTTGGAGTGACGGCAGGTGCTTCTGCTGTCGCTGTGTCGTTTGACACAATCCTAGATGATGACGGTTGTTCAGACATTTTAAGTCTATCCAATAGATTGCCTAGCGATTCTACAGGAACCTCCACTTGTGGTGGATTAACTTCTGATGAAGGAAATAGAGTGACCCCGACTCCAAAATGGGTTGGAGTACTTGCTTGCGGATCCTTTGCAATTTCCTCTATCGCAATCAAACCCGGTGGAAGAGGAAGACCATCAGGTCCGTAAAATATTTCTGGTGCCGAAGAAGGGGTTGTTTCGACAGCGACAGTTGTCTGAGGAACAAAACTTTCTGGACCGGTTACAGATGGAACTGGTTCAGTTACACAAGTATTTGCCCCCAGACTAGGATCAGTATTACTGTCCTTCTGTGGCTGTTGAACTTCTTCTATAGAGGCAGGGTTTCCAGAAATGTTTGGAGTGACCGGAACCTCAGATGTAGTTGGAACACTTGTTCTAACTTTGATAGGAGATTTTGAACTGGTTAAACGAGTTCACTTTGTCCGTACTGTTTTCGATTCCGGAGACAAAGACGGTTGACTCGTAAGCCTCCGCAAACGACGGGGTTTCAATTGACTTTCTTCCACGATTGCGGATTACTCGATCAACCAAAATATTAAAAGGGGAAATTTGTGTTTCCGAACTGAATGAATTTTATTAGACGCTTTTAGACACAACTTTGCTTTTTCAGTTTTAAAGAGTCGAGAAAAAGCTAAAGATGACTCTAGTCTCCTTCGATGTTTTAACGAGCCTGAAGTGACAAATTCTCAGATGGACTTTTTCTGTTATAGTGTCTGAAAAAGGCCAAAAGAAACTGCTCTGGAGATCTAGGCAGAGGGTGTGCCAAACTTTTCGCAAAACCACAGAATACGTTTTACGGTACGGGTGGTCGATCTTCGTGAATGCTGTGTTCACTGCATTGCGATCAGTAGGGCGGCCGACACGGCTTCCTATGGATAAAGGCTTTGTTCCTATAGGGGTCTCCCAATATATACGCGACGGTACGTGGGAGCACAAGTCCGTATTGATAATTATCGCTTCACCGTGGAGGAATCACCCAACCACTCAACGCTAAGATATCACGTTTAACGACGCCGGAACATGTCTCTAGCTTAGACTTCTATGTGTTTGCGTTATATTTCAAAGCGTTGTTATGTAAATTCAATTTATTTTAGGTTGATCTTGTTTAGCAGTTTGCCTTTATGGATCACCACGAGATGTATGGTACAACTCCTAAATGCAGTCTAAAGATGAGAAGCAAGCTTTTTCAATCTTTTCAACTTATGAAAATCTTAACTACTGAGGGAAAAGAAAGACATGATCTTTTCACACAGATCATAGAGCACACACTAATGCACTTTTTCCTAAATCAATATGCAAACTGTCAAAATGCACATGCACAATGCAGGTATTTCTTTTCTCTTTCTTAATGTTGATGTACTACAAAAAGAAAGCTGTTGTATAACTTTGAATTCAATTTCAAGTGAAAGCAAACAAGCTTTTGTCCAAAATCAAAAGACACCTTAAGATTTAATTGTTTCAACACTAGAAATACATAAATTCAAACCATATGACGAAAGAAAAATCTCAATCGGCTATGAACAGCAAACAAACTAACTCTTAAGATCAGAACGACACTTATTACAGGTCTAGATCTAAGAGGCCACAGCAAGACTAGTTCACTTTCGTTATGGGAAACTGCAAATGATGTAAGAAATACACAAAGAACAAATACAGTTTCTTTATACAACCGAGGCGGAATAGTGGCAAAGAAAGGTGGTTTCAGATAGGTACATTGACAGATAACAGGCTGCAAAAACAGAGATGAAAACAGGGCAACAGAAAGCAGAGAACCCCAGTTGCACAAGGCCTAACTGGTTCAGTGCAGGTAGAACACTGTCAGTTTCACATTCAGCGTAGGTAGCCCCTTCGGGACCTGCGTTGAAATGCAGACTGCCTTCACAGTGCCTGCAATGAAGCGAGAAACTCTCGTTTCTCTTGGTTTCCGGGTTACAGATTACTCAAAAATAAACAGTTTTTGGCCAAATCAAAGCTACCAATCAAGTACACACTAAAGGATGATTCAAAGGAGGATGAAAAGCTATCACTAAGAGCTGTTCAGAGTCCTTGTGGATGTGCTCTTCAAATCATAAACATGCCCAGAAACTGAGCTAGAGTAGCTGCCCTCTACTTTGCATTTGAAAGATCCAAATGCAGTTCGATTCGGTACTCCCTGTGTTTAGGAAATGAATAGCAAAAACACAAACAACCAACAAGATACGATCCCCAGCGGAGTCGCCAATTTGTTGTTGGGAAAAGTATCCAATACGGAATGACCCTATCCCACTCTAAGGGTGATAGTTCCTTAGCAACAATCAAAGTAAAGCTATCTGAGATTACTTCTTTGTGAGATGTAAAAGAGGGGAGAAAGAGATCCACTAACCGATGTCTTTCGCTAATGATTGATCCAATCTTCTCTCCTTGCTACTTGCCCCCAGCTCCTTGCTCTTTCACTGGCCCAGCTACACCAAGATCCTGTAAAATGGCAAGAGAGGGAAACTACAAGAAGCATACATTCATAATTGATTCAAGGATTAGAATAAATCAAATACACAAGTATACAATACATCATTGAGACACATGTATATAGAAGAACCTCAAATGCTTTATTAATGGAAGAAGTAAGGTTCAGGAAGTGATACAACCATAAGAGGCCCAATCCAGCATCACCTTCCCAGCAGAAAGAAATCTCCTCTTCACCTCCTTCAAAGCAAATCACCCAATAGTTATAAACTCAAACCAACAGCAATTCTTTACATTCACAAGATTCCAGCCTCCCTAGACCTCATGAGAGAGATCTATATATAGGAGTTTTGGAGAAAGGATGAGTCAGCTTGAGGTTGGCATGAAGCAGACTAGTGTCCTCTCCCA
This sequence comes from Pinus tabuliformis, assembly GCA_031772625.1. Classification (NCBI taxonomy): domain Eukaryota; kingdom Viridiplantae; phylum Streptophyta; class Pinopsida; order Pinales; family Pinaceae; genus Pinus; species Pinus tabuliformis. The sequence continues at coordinate 863,153,735 of CM062812.1, forward strand.
CTTCAATTCTTAAGTCCACGTGGAGGTTCTTACTTCCACTTGGAGATTTGGAACCTCTTACTCATCACCAGTCGAATTCCCTGATCCAAGTGTCATTTTGGAAGCTTCCTGGGCATTGACACCTTGAGGAATGACTCTGCCACATGTCCAAATTCGCCCAGCGCAGGTAGCCTTCTTTGGAGTTGACATTCAATGCAGGCAGACAGTGGAGCAGTTGACATTCAGCGCAGATGCTCAGTGGAGCATTGACATGATCCAGAATTGCCTTGTTTTTGAGTGTTTTCAGGTGGAGAACTTTTGTTGAGTGTTGTGGTTTGCTGGCCTTGTTCCTCTAGGGGTAGGAACAACATGTTTAGGGACTTTGGATCCCTTAGATTATGGACATTTCATGCTTCATGCTGTAAGGCACAAAAATGTCTATAACAGTTGTGTCGACCTATTTTAGGAAGATTGCATTTCCCTTTTAAGGATGGATTACAATCATCGATCAACAGAATTTCCTCCCCAATGGTTCTCAAGTTACATGAAGCATTCCCATGATCCATGGAAGCCCCCATGCGCTTCAAAATATCAGAGTAGGCCTATTAAAAGATCCTATACTAATGGGAACTTTCACCCTTCCACCTCCAATCAACCTGGCGGAAGTAGCATCGATAGGAACCTGCAACATGATATCTTCTAAAAAGATCTCAGAAAACGGTATCAACATGGATCATGCAATTGTTTTGCCCCCAGGCCCAACGGAAATATTGTAGCAATCAATGTTCCTAGCATGGGAAGCAAACCCAAATCAACGCTCATCAAGCGTTTGGATAGATAGGTCTGAAGAATATGGTACCCCTTCAGATCCTTGGTCGCAAGTGCATGTCATCGACAAAGGAATTGTCCAATCAATGGTAATTGACAGGGCACCATGGAATGATTCCCACCATCGTTCCCTTCTCCCGGATTGTGGAGAAGATACTCAAGATGACCTTTATCATCCTTCAGTCTTTGATTTCCTATCAAATACTGTAAACACGGTGGATTCCGAGCGAGACTTGTCCAATATTGAAGAGACTATCGCCATAAATATCTCGAACAAAACAGATGTTGTAGAGAATATTTATGTTGGCAAATGTTGTTCTCCTTCAGAACTGGAAATATATAATGCTCTTTTTCGCGAATTCAGAGATGTCTTTGCTTGGTCATATAGTGAAATGTCGAGCATTGACTCGAGTATCGTTGAACATGAAATTAAGATGTATCCAGATGTCAAACCAGTACGACAACGGCTGAGGCAGGTGCACCCCAAGAAAGCCGCTGCCATTACGGCAGAAGTTGAAAAACTTATCCATGCTGGTTTCATCTACCTGGTTCCTCTAACTGATTGGGTATTGAATATTGTCCCTATTATGAAAAAACAAGGAACAATTAGAGTGTGTGTCAATTATAGGGATGTAAATCAAGCTTGTCCTAAAGACAACTACCCTACACCCTTCATCGACCAGATAATTGATGAATGTGTCGGATGCGAAATCTTTTCATTCATGGATGGATTCTCTAGGTATAATCAAATAAATATCCGCCCATAGGACCAGTCAAAGACTGCATTTATTTGTCCGTGGGGCACATTCGCATATCGGAAATTACCCTTTGGTTTGAAGAACGTAGGCGCGACGTTTCAGGGCAATGAATTATGCCTTCGATGACATCAAGAACATCATTCAAAAATACCTTGATGACCTTCCGGCTCATTCGCGAAAGCGGACTGATCATCTGCAGCATTTAAGGGCGATATGTCTACGTTGCCGACACTACAAGATACGACTCAATCCACACAAATGTGTATTTTGCGTCAATTCTGGTCGTTTACTTGGCTTTGTAGTCTCGAAGGATGAGATTCGTCTTGACCCATGTAAGGTCCAGGCAATCATAAATTTGCCTCCACCTTCGAATTTGCTTCAGATTTAGAAACTCCAAGGGAAAGCAAACATTCTGAGGAGGTTCATTCCAAATTACGCCGAACTTGCTAAAGGTTATACACGTCTTTTGAAAAAAGAAGTGCCCTTTGTCTGGGATCAGGTCGCGCAAGCTTCCTTTGATGCTTTAAAAGAATCCCTAATGAAAGCATCATTAATGTACGCTCCTGATTATCAAAAATACTTTAACCTGTATCTGGCTGCAGCGGATACAACCATCGCAATGGTTTTAGTTCAAGAAGTTGATGGAATTGAACATCCTATATATTATTTAAGTAGAAACTTAAATAATACAGAAAGCAAATATTCTTACATTGAAAAGCTAGCACTCGCAGCTGTTCAAGCGATACAGAGATTTCAACACTATGCCCTCTTTCGGAAAACTACCATTCTGTCAGATTGCAACCCCATGACTTATATATTGTCGCGACAGTTGCTGGGGGGGCAAATATTCAAAATGGATAGCAATCCTACAAGAGTTTGATCTGGAGTTTGTAAAATCCAAGTCGAAGAAAGCTCTAGTATTCGCAGAATTATTATGCGATCTCCCATCGTCGTCCAACGATGACACATTCGAAGAAACAATCGTGGACGAAAATTTGTTTCTGATATCTACAAGCAATGAGTGGTATGGGGATATAATCATTTATCTCCAAACCCAAAAATATAGGCCAAACACCTCCCACTCTGAACAAAAACGTATTCGATACCAAGCAAAAGACTACATGATCTTCAGTGATACACTTTACTGTCGTGGTATCGATACAGTTCTGAAAAGGTGCCTCACCCATGAGGAGGCCGAAAAAGTCCTGAATGATTGTCATTCAGGCGTGTGTGGGGGGCATCAATCTGGATATGCTACAGCTCAAAAAATCTTACAAGCAGGATACTTCTGGCCAACAATGTTCAAAGATTGCATAACTGCAATCAGAAGTTGCCATGCTTGTCAAATTTTCGATAGCTAAACCAGAAGACCATCCGTACCTCTGCAGCCAATAGTTGTTGTTGGGCCATTCGCCAAATGGGGCATCGATTTCATGACATCTAACCCCACCTCGACCGGGGGGCATGGGTATATCATAGTCGCAGTTGACTATTTTACCAAATGGGTCGAGGCGATGCCTACATTAGATAATACTGGTGAAACAACTGCCCTCTTATTTTTCAATCATGTAGTCGCCAGATTCAGCGTACCACAGGCTATAGTCATAGATCATGGATCGCATTTTTGCAATCACATGATGGTCGAATTAACTGCCAAACTAGGTTTGTCTCACGACAGCTCTACTCCATATTATCCGCAAGCCAACGGACAAGTCGAAGCAATCAACAAGGTCCTGAAATGCATGCTGCAAAGGATGATTGGAGTTTACAAGAGATGATGGCACCTAATCCTGTACTCAGCTTTGTGGGCTTACCGAACGTCAGTAAGGAATGCAACCGGGTTTACACCTTTCCAACTGGTATATGGCCTGGAAGCAGTCTTACCAATCCAGTGCGAAATCTCGTCTCTCAAACTCGCAATTGATCTCCTCCCCGGAACTTCAGAAGAAGAAGCTCGTTTCTTGGAATTAATCCAATTGGATGAAACCCGTCGTGATGCCGCTTTGGCTAACGAAGCCCATAAGAAACGAGTCAAGGCGCAGTTCGACAAAAATGTCAAACCCCGTGTCTTCTCAGAAGGTGACTTGGTCTTGCTTTACGACCAAGAATCCGATAAATTGGGAGCAGGTAAATTTAAGTCTTTATGGATGGGCCCCTATATTGTTAAACGAGTGTTAGCAAAAGGAGCCTATGAGTTAATGGATTATGATGGAATTCCACTGGCGCAACCTCGTAATGGGTTGTACCTCAAGCGTTACTATGCGTAATGGTAACCTGTATGCTTTTGTTATGTTTTTTTTTTCGCTAAAGTGTTTATTTTGGTCAAGTAATCCACTTTTTACATTTATTGCAGATGTCAAACCTATTGGAGTCATGTGTTGGATATGCCGATGGAGCGAGTCGTAGTTTGTGGAACCTATCCTCCGCAGCCTGGGCTATTTTTGATCCAAGTGGCGAGTTAGTAAGTTTCAGAGGGGTATGTATTGGTCGATCAACAAATAACATCGCTGAATATAGCGCGTTGATAGAACTTCTCTCTGATGCCATCACACATGGTATACGCCGAATAATTGTCAGGCTAGACTCACAACTCGTAATACTACAACTCATTGGTATCTATTATGTCCGAAATCCAGCTATTTATCGCATGTTCCTAAGGGTTAAGATTTTGGAAAGACAATTTGATTTTATTCATTATCGACATATTTCCAGAAACTTAAACACATTAACTGACTCATTGGCAAATTATGTGTTCGATATACATTTGCAACATTTATAAAAAGAAACATACCATCAATGTTTGCATTTGGATCATGTAACTTAACCAAAATAAAACTCCGAAAATCAAAATATATATAACTGTTTATGGTTTACACATAATGTTCTGTAACCAAGACAAAATCGGTCAAATGACCAAAAAACTCAAAATGCTAGGGGGCACCCTAGTCTAATGATGCTCATGATAGCAAGTCACAGCCTATGCGATCATGCGTAAGAGACGAGTCCATCGTCTGGGCACACCAATAGTATGCCGCTATAACCTCAGAGGTAGCTCGTCGGTCCTCACATCTGGAATACCAAGAGTGAGGCCCTCAACCTGCTCCTGTAACGCTGTGAGAGTTTCGGCCACGTCGAGGTCACGAAGGATAGCCCTTCCGACGGCCTCTCCTGCTAGGGAAGCAGCTGGTACTCTCAGGCGAACTGCTGGATGGATAGGACCAACATCTGCATATACACATGAGTTTGATTAAAGTCTTGATAGAATAAAGCACAAGGACATTATAAATAAAAAATGATAAATAGGAATATGGTCAAAAAATCTTTACCAGTGGCGCCCCACTGTTCACCATCCGGTAGTACCAAATCTGGATCACCCCGGAAGTCCATGCCAGCATATGAATACTCGGAATAAACCATCTCCTGACGATCAAACCACTTGAAGAAGGTATCAGAAAATGAAATCTGAGACTGGCCAGCATGCCTAGACATGTGGTCAACCCATCTCTTCATACGTGGTTCAGTAGGAGAAGGTAAATCGAGTGCAATGTACTGTGGCTGCATCAGTGGTATCTTCTCCAAGGCAAAGGCGATCAAAATAGAACCATACCCAAAGTTCTTCAACCTCCCGCTCTTTATCTTGGTCAACTGTTCTTTCATCACTAGAAGTACTGCGTCGCACCAGTTGAACACCTTCGGTTGGAGGCATTCCAAGGCATACTGCATATAAGATCGGTTGGCTACATGAAGAGCCGCACCACCGGCCATCCTACCAAAAGTAAACAGAATAGTCCTAAGGGACCTGTCAGTGACATCATGAATGATGATCTTGCTGTCTTTACTCGGCTGAGATCCTTCTCTGCAGTACCGGCGAACATAATCTCTCACCGAGTCACCTCCTCGAGCCGAACCTGATAAAGAGATGGGGGCACCCTGCCTCGACAAGCCAGTCAAGAAATAGATGTCTACTACAGTCAAGGGGATAGATTTGCCCCTGATCTGGAAAACCTGGTTGGTAGGATCCCAAGCATCGAGCAAATACTGCAGTAAGTTGATCTGCTGTCTCATGCTAGAAATGCGGAAGAACTTCAGCAAGCCACAGTTCCGCAGTGCGTTCATTGTAACTGGATCATGTAGGGCAAGCATGTCCTCTTCTTCATGCTCACGTTCTCACCATGTAATGGTCATCTTACTCCAAAGATCTCTAAAAAACAAACAAGGGAGGAGTTAGATCCTGATTTTGGTAAGAAACAGGCAAAATTTCCATCAAAAATTGTGCATCAAATTCCCTTTTTGCGCCCAACGCACCTGCAGCAGTGTTCTAGGTGTATTGAATGTCAGATAGCCTTTAGACAGGCCAACATTCAACACAACTTTCGATACACAGAGGGTGCGCTAAAGGCAGAACGAGTTCTTCAAACCCCAGGGACTCAGAAAAGCTAGGAATCAAACTCAAAATGCAAAATGGAAACCATGAAATGGAAGATTTCAGGTTTAGCTCCTACCTGGTCCAGACGGTGCCGAGAATCATCCACAGAATCTCCCAAAATCAGCTGATGAAAACCGAGGGGGAAAAGCACCTCCAAAGCTCCAGCAAACCAAAGTTAAAATGAAATGGTAAAATGAGAGGTAAAAACACTTTTTCATTACTTTTTACGTAGTTCAAAGTAAAATATTAGTGTTCTAACTTATTCTCAAGCATATATTGTTCATTTCTGATTAGTTTGATGAAGCAGTTGAAAATACAGTACGATCTTTGAAAGAACAAAGCTATTTATGGTAAAATCAAAACAAGACCATCTAATCAAGCAGTTTTAGCACATAGTTCAAGCTCGTTAAAAAATAAACATAAGACATCAGAAAATGTTTCCACCCGCGTTTAAGCTCATTAAAAAATGAACTATTCCCCGGTAAATAACCATCTTGAATGTAATACTTCAGCCGTTAAAGTCTTGGTCGTGTTTGCACCATCACCTCCACTTTTTCATTGGCCGATCATTCACCTCCATTTGATTGTTTACCCATTTTGAGGAACAACTGTGAAGAGTGATTTCACTAGCCATCCTTGTGACACTGCCGTGATTGGAAAATTCCAAACCTTACCTGTAATCAGCTGCTACCCGTTTTATCACTCGTTCCTCAAAAGACGAGTCTCCTTTAAGCTCTTTTCAACTGACTCGTAAAATATGAAAAGATTGCCGAGCCATTGGCCTCTCCAGCTCGTTAAAGGGACAAGAAGTGCTATCCCTCTTCTAGATTTTAATCTTTTTGGACCTGAGGGATTATTACACAAAAAGATCGAGCGCTTGTTTTGTTCGGCTCGTTAAAAGTATCGAAAATTCATTCCTTCTGTATTGTTTTATACTTTTTCGGACTTAAGGGATTAGATGACGAAAAAGGAATTTTGGAGTTACCTTTACGTTCCTTTTTAGACTCTCTAAAATTGAAAAGGACCAAGTTATCTTTGTCGTTAAACTCGTTAAAAAGATTAATAGTGACAAACTTGTCTATAGACGAGAACGAGTTTCACTATCGCTAGGCTCGTTAAAACATAGCAATGGGTTTGCCTGAAGGGCAAATTATAGAACAAGCATATGTTATCCTCCTCAAGCTTGACAAAAATAAAGAGGTACTGGTCAGCAATGACTGGGGAAAATTGGGAAGAAAACTCAAAGGAACTTTGTTGGTAGCAAGTCGCTCTTGAACATGACACTTCCACTTCGTGTCCGAGTCGGGTTGGGTTGTTTTATTGACCGGTCACATCACCATGGTCACGCCATACCATCCACATTTGGGCTTAATGCTACCAATCCATCACATTAGTGTCGCCGATATGTTCAACAGAAGTCATTCAGTGAATTCACCTATGTTTCACCCACTACCATACATTATACTCCATTCTTTCATGACCACCACCCTGAACCTTATATCACCAGATCGTTTTCACCTCCATTAAAATCATTTGCTCTGTTTCGTGTCATTGATGTCGGATTCATTAAGGCCCTCCTATGACAGATGACTTCTTGTTAACATCAGTTCATTATCCAAGAAGTTGATCTAGGAACACCCCATTCAGTACTTTGAAGCTTGCATGCCTCAATGGCAAGTTTCTCACTTCCGGCGACAGGTTTACATAAATGGCCTTCGACCGAAAGATTTTGCGTGATGTTCGACGCCAAGTCCTTTATTCACACCACGTGAATTGTAGTTCAGTACCTTGAGGGTCATTATCATTATCGATGATTCCTCTCGCGCTTGTTAACAGTTTACATCATTGACTGGTAATCAAGCGATGACTTTCCATGTTCGACTTCAGAACATTTCTCACATGGATCGACTTGTACTTCGAGTGAAGATCGAACGAGATTGAAGACCCCGGATCTAGTTTCATCCATCCGGGCTGCGATATATATTCAGGGAAAATAAAGACATTAAATGTACATCATTGCTACACAGATAATCATCCACTCAAAAGGATGACGGCTCTACCAGAATCATCAATCTACACTCAGACGATTCTCTGTCCTATGTACATGAAAATGAATTTATAAAGCTGAGCATGGGAATGCCCGCCTCAGCTAGATCATGAGAATATTATGAAGATAATGTATTGTATTGTATCTTATTATAGGTCTCCTCCCAGCATTGAAAGAACTTCGGATCCTCATAATAAATCATTTCACCCGACACCAAAAGGTTAATGGCCTCATACTTTAGGGGGCAACTGTTATAGACATTTTTGTGCCCTACAACCCCAAGCATGAAATGTACATAAACCAAGGGCTCCTAAGTCCCTAAAAGTGTTGTTCTAACCCCTAAAGGAACAAGGTCAACAGATTACACCTTCTCCCAAAAGTTCTCCATGAAAAACTACTCAAAATTGGTCAAAACAGGATCATTGCAGCTGCTCCACTAGCTAGGTGCGTTGCATCTCACCCAAATGCACTATGGGGGTGCGTTGCATTTTAAAAGTCCCTTCTGTGGGGTGTGATGGGCGAGAAATGACAAATGGAAGTGTCATTCCGCGAGGTGGAGAGGCAATGGAAGCTTCCAGAATCTTCTCCTGTGACACTTGCCTCACTGAATTCAACCAAGGATGAGTAAGAGGCCCTCAGTCTCCAAGTGGAAGCAAGAACTGTAAGAGAGAAGACACTAATCAAATCACAAGCTGACTCATCCCCCTTACAGATATCTATATATGGATCCCTCATCCTAGAGATCCAGAGGCTGGAATTTTGCATATTGTAAGGAATTGCTGTTGGTTTCTAGAGACAAACATCAGATTGTTGGGTGATCTAAGCTTTGTTTGAGGTGAAGAGGGGCTTCTTTGCTGGGAGGTTGATGCTGGGTCAGAACAACTGGTTGTAACTCCTCCTGGATCTTTTCTTGTTTATCAATAAAATCTATTTGAGTTTTCCTTCATGCTTTTGTATCATTGATGCTTGTCACATTTGTATGGTCAATTTACATCTGATCCTAGATTGTTTATGAATATAGATCCATGTCTTTGTATAATGCTATGCTTCTGTGATCTTACAGGTACTTTGTGAAGTTGGGCGTGCAAGGGAACAGGTAGCTGGGGACTATCAAAGAAGAGAGGGATCGAATCAAAGGATTAGCGCAAGACAGAGGTTGGTCTTTCTATTCCTCTCTATCTATAGTTCATAAAGGAAAAACATAAGTAGCGTTTCTCTGTTTGTTTCTAAGGCAGCTGTCACACCTTAGTGGGATAAAGCAGTTCTAAATAGACACTTTTCGTTGTAACAGTGGGTGCTAGTCACATTATTGAATACCAACCACCATTGCAAAATTCGATACATCGATGACCAATCAAGGCAAAACGAATGGTAAAAATTGCTATATGCCTAGTGTAAATATACAAAGGTAGTATGGGATTACTTCCTCAGTAAATAGATATGGTTGTTGGGTCTTCCCTTGCTAACATAAACTAATTTAGGACAACATGGGGGGCTAACGGGTCATGAGGAATAAAGAATGAAAGGAAAAGAAAAGAAGTGAATTTGGAGAAGTATATAAGAAATTTATAAATAGTAAATATGGAAGGAAGGAGGTCAACTGCCTAGAAGAAAAATGAGAAAGTAACCAACAAAAGGATACTCAACAATATAAGCAATTGGCAGACATTCAGAAAATAACAAGGCACACAAAACAAAAACAATGTGAAGAAATAAGAGAAGAGTAGTAGAGGATGAAAAATTAAAAATCGAGAGAATGAGAGAAAATATGCATGAGAATCCTCAAATGAATTGAGAGGCATAACACTACTCACTCCAACAATGGATAATTATTTACAAATAAGCCCTAGAAGGTAAGTAGATGAGATGGAAATCTAGTCCTACGATATGATGAATATTGACTGTATCAATAGTAAGTCTCATTATTAAAGAATTACTTCAACGAAAATCACATGATTATTCATATATTCATGTTGTTTTCCATAAAAAGGATGAAAAGGGAAACCAACTAAAGATTTAAAATCCTCTTGAGAATCAACCAATTAGCAAAAACAATGAAATTGAAGAAGCATTTGTCCAACTTAGAAATATCACAATTGTATTGTTGTCTAGGCAAATCATCTCTATGGACAAACACGATCCCTGTAGCACAATGAGTAGGACTAGCAACCAACGTGACAATCTACGAGAAATTTCCTAAATTACAATCAAAATGAGAGAAGAGGAAGGGGAGCTACCTTGTTATGATGTTATAACGCACTACTTTGTTGAAGATATTGATCACTTTCTCCTCAGGCTCAACCCTACTGCTCAAAGCATTTGAATACCTTCATAAGAGGCAAACAACACAACAAACAATGTAAACTTTGAAACGGGAACTATAAACTCAAAACGAGAACTCTGGCCAAAAAACCCTGTAAAAACATCAAAAACCGTATTAAAAACGAAAAGTGTTGACGCTAGAATAACATCTTTCTTTTTCTAGGGTGAATATTCAACATGTTTTAAAAATGGCAATCAAAACCAATTTTTTGTGCAAAAATTGTCCAAAACACACCCTCAAAATGAAAAGTGTTGATGTTCGAATAACACTTTTTTTTTTCAATGGTAAATTTGTGCAAAAACCACCCAGAAAACAAAAAGTATTGACGTTGGGATAACACTTTTTTTTAAGGGTAAAATTTCAGCATTTCGAAATAATGGCGTAAAAGATTTTATCATGACCTCGAAAAACATTAAAACTACAAAAGAATAATGAAAACATAAAATAAAATAAAAAAATTAAAAAAATTAAAAAACACAAAATAAAGAAAGTTTAAAAAAATAACAAAACATAAATTAAAATATATACTTAAAAAAAAAATCAAATATATAAAAAAAAAGACAAAAGAAATCATATAAAAAAAAAAAATCAATCATAAAAATGTTAAAAAAAAAATAACCTATAAAAGATAAGAATTAAAAAACTAAAAAAAAAACTTAAAAATTATAAACAAGTAAATACTAGGAAAAACATATTTAAAAAAAATGGAAAAGAAAAAATTATAGTGTAAACAATGAAAAAAAATAAATTCAAGTTTTATTTTTCTTCTCTTACATGTTGATTACTTAAAAGAAAGATATATATATATATCTATATATATATATATATATATAATAGAGAAAAAAAAAAGAAAAAAAAATATCTCATAAACCATAAAATAATTAAAAAAAAAAAAAAACAAAATTTAAAAAAGATATATAAAATTAAGTAAGTAAATAGAGAAAAAATTTAAAAAAACATTAACAAAAACTAGAAAAAAAAAAAAAAAAAAAAAAGTAAAAACAAACTAGATTAAAAAAGAAATAGAAAATTAACAAAAAATAATTTTAAAAACTAATAAAATTAATATTAAAAACATTTAAAAAAAGACTAAAAGAACAAAAATAAACACAAATTAAAAAAAAAAAAAAAAAACCAACAAAACAAAAAAAAAAACAAAAAAACAAAAAAATGAAAAAACAAAAAACAAAAAGATATGAAATTTTTTAAAATATATGTATCTTTTCAAGTTAAAAAAGAAAAAGCAAAAAACATTTAAAGTTTAAAAAAATATGTATTTTTGATTTTTATTTTTTTTTATTATTAAGCCCTATCTTTTTTATTTAAAAAAAGAAAAATTTAAATTTAAAATTTTTAAACTAATTTTTTAAACCATTTTTTTTTTAATTTCAAAAACAAAATAAAAAAGGAAATTAACAAATTTTTTAAACAATTTTTTTTTTTAAATTTAATTATTTTTCTAAACAATATTTTTATTTTATTTTATTTAAAATAAAATAAAAAAAAAAATTCCCGACCGCCCGTGGTGGCATGACTAAGGGCAAAGGGGCTTGCCGATAATTATCTCTTCGCCCAAGGCCGCACCACCATAGGCGACCAGAGGGTAGACAATTTGTTTTTTGTTTTTTTTTTTCTTTTACCCAAAAAAACATGTTTAAAAAAATAATTTATTTATTTTTAAATAAAAATATATAAATAAATAAATTGTTTAAAAATAATTTATTATTATTTTTTTTAAATAAAAAAAAATTGTTTAAAAGAAATAGTTTAAAATTTTTAATTTTTAAATTTTTTTTGTTTTTAAATAAAAGAGATAGGGCTTAATAATTTTTTTTTTTCTTCTGAAAAATCAAAAATACATATTTTTTTAAACTTTAAATGTTTTCTGATTTTTTCTCTAACTTGAAAAGATACATATATCTTTAAAAAATTCATATTTTTTGTTTTATAATTTTTGTTTATTTAGTTTTTTAAAAATATTTTTAATATTAATTTTACTAATTTTTTAAATTATTTTTTGCTAATCATCTATTTCTTCTAAATCTAGTTTGTTTTTAATTTTAATTTTAATTTTATTTATTTTTTTTTTTCAAATTATTTTATGGTTTATTAGATAATTTTTATTTTTTTTTTAATTTTTTTTTGTCTTTTTTATATATATTTTTATATTTGTTTCCTTTTAAGTAATCAACATTTTAAAAAATAAAAATAAAACAACTCGAAAATTAATTCAGTGATCATAATTTCAAAAAAAATGGACATAATAAATTTTAAAGTGTGAAACCTAAATTCTGAAAAAAATGTATGCTGCATCAACACATTTCAAAATCAGCATGAAAATCACTAACATTTAAAAACAAATATTTATAATTGATACATAAGAAAATTTAAAGTGTATAACATACGCTCTGAAAAAAAAGAAGTGTATTCTCCATCACCACTTTTGAAAATCGGGTCATGTTTTTACTATCCCTATGAAATGGGTAATCATATTGGTTATTTAAAGTGCCAAAAACTATGCTCTAAAAAAAATATGTGTGTTATGCATCACCTCTTTTCAAAATCGAGTCGCTTTTTTGCTACCTCTACAAAACGGGTAACATTATCAGTTCCCGTTTCAAAGTTTATGTTGTTAACAAAGCATACGAGTGCAACAAGCGTAATCGAATGTAATTCACTTAACAGATCAAGGAGCATTAGATAAATGATGTAATTACACAAACATTTATGGAAAGTGAACCAACAATTGTATACATTAATGAATAATAGAGGAAGCATACAACCAATTTTTGAAGTTAATAAGCCATGCTTGAGTGAATGTCCAAGCTCAAGCTCAAGCTCTCCAAGCACTCCTTCTCCAAGCCAAATGAGTAGCATGTAGGAATTGTCTTAGCATAAGGGTGCAAATAATCAGAGACCAACCATTTGGGAATGGGAGAGAATGAATATATAGGCAGGGAGAGGGAGTTAGGATCTCTCCATAGATAGGGGAAGGCCTTCATCTCAAGGAGGAAGCTCATAGGGATAATATCAAAGGGAAATATTGAGAGAATTTGACCACATCCACAATGAACAACCTCCATCTTGTCGTTCTTGAAGCCTCTATATTGCGAAGCTTCTTGTCCTCTTTGGAAAACTTACCTTTTAGGGATCAACGTGAGTATCCAAGTAAAAATGGTGCCGCCAGTGTGAGGCTAGTATAATGCAACTCAACATCAACATGAGTTACCAATGTCACAATCATGCTGACCCTGAAATTAGGGTTTTGAGCTTACTTCTACTAGGAAGGCTCAAGGGATGTTTTCATTAAGTCTTCACGGAGGATCTTAACTACATATCAGAATGGGTACACTGCATAATTTTCAAGTTTCAGCTACTCCAGAGTATGACACATGGAAGTGAAGAAGGCGTGACAAAATACTATGTAACACATACCACCCTACCACAATTAGTATCCATCGAGGAATTTGAAAGTACAAATTAGGTTGGTGAAGAGTAGTGACCTGATGAAGGTCAGTTTACTAAGTATATAAATGGAGTGTGCCAAACTGATGAGCCATTTCCTAAAGGCAACATCGACACAAAAAGGTAGTAGCACACCTTTGAGAAATTAACCAGTCATCAATCCTACCGATAAATATCGGTTAAGTAATATTGAAATATCTCGAATGTCGAAGCCTTTGAAAAGTAAAATGGGATTAAATTAAATACCTCTCTATCAGATGGTAACGATGGTCTTAAGAAGCATTGGTTCTTCTTCTATAAGTTTTAGTTTGTGAATGATGTCATTATTAGGAAAAATACTAAGGGGGGCAGGGGTGAAGAAATATTTTAGTCACATCAAATTTCTAGTTTCTTATTCTAATTTGTGTATGCTACTTTTATTAAGGAAACTACCGTATGTACATGACTGTTATTAAGGCAACCCATGTGTATGAAGATAACTAGTATGTTCAACTTTAATCAATGCATCTTTACTTCAATATTCACCAATTAAGAAGTAATCATAAGTAGTAAGAAGCATAAAGATAATAAACACACTAGAATCATATCAGTACACATGACCACCATGATTTTTTAGGTGGAAACCTAATGTGGGAGAAAACCACTAATGTTTTTATTTTTGTCTTCTTCTTTTATTAAATGAAAAATTTCTTACAATATTGTACTAGTTCTGACTCTAACCAGTATGCAGGAACCCACCTGTAGAAGGCTACAACCTTCTCTCATTTTCTAGCACCTATTGGGAGGGAGCTCCAACCCCCTAACTTTTTGTATTGGCTCGTATTGGTAGGGTGGACCACTTTTCATAATATTTCATACTAGATCCACTTTCGTCATTAAGCCTAGACCAAATAGAAACTATGAAACCAATCTTTGAACCAAATCATCCAATCACTAAACCAATTGAATCATCAAATCAATCACCAAGGCTTAATCAACCAATCAATGCATAGGCATTAATAAGTATACCCTATGATGTATTTTTTATCATAGAAACCAAATGTTCTCTGATGTAGGAGCATCCAAGCAGTCATAATTAAAGGAGGAATCCAAAGCAGAGAAGGAGGAAACATGGACCATTAGAGCTAAATAGGGGACAAATTTTGTTTTAATAGAGCTAGTTTGATGGACTTAATTAAATGTAATATACCATATGTATGCATATAGCAAGCTTTAGGGCTTTTGTTAGAGGAAATCATGGAGAGGATTGATCGGATCCTTCCAGTGATCCGTTCCAATATTCCTATAACGATGAACCTGCGTGTTATATATATATATATATATATATATATATATATATATATATATATATATATATCCGGCACCTATACTTGCAAGAGACAGGGGAATACGTCTGTTTGGGTTACGTAGTTGAAATAGGCTACATTATCTATGTGAGCATGCATTTTTAGTAGCTCCAGGTGTTTGGATCCTAGCATTAGTAGAATGAAATAAGGGTATATCTAATGAAGAGCCGGCAACAACGACAGGTACGGGGATGCTATTTCCCGGGTCAGAAACTACAGGTACGGGGAGCTATTTAGCAGTCGGCAACTCTAATTGTATAGGGGAGAGATGGGAGAGTGTGACAAATAGGACTTGTGTAAACTAGAGTGGTCAAAATGTAGTCGAGAGGGAAGGACGGTGGAGATCGGGCCAATTGGAGATCGGTGAATGGAGAGTGCAGTGGCCAGGTGATGGATCGAGAGTGTAGACCTCACTATTTATGAATGCGGGTTCATAATATTTTGAAGGTCGGGCTTATGTGTTCAGAGTATGTATTTTTGTGTATTCTTGTGGTTCCGATATGTTGTTTGGTTCTGGGTTTAAAGGCTTAAGGCTCAAATAAACGCTTCTGATAGGTTTGTGGGCCCATAACCCACAAGCCTCAGGATTGAAATTTAATATGAATGGGGAAATTGGTATACCCCCAAAATCTCCTTTCATCAAGTGGTATCAGAGCGGGGAAAGGTTAAGGGAAGAAGATTTCTTGCAAGAAGGAAGAAGAGTTTGCAAGCAGAAAGAGAAGGAGGTACAGTTGATAAATCATGGTGAGTTTATGGTCTTACTGTCGTGCAGATAGTGGCAGCCAAAGGTGAGATGACTTGCAGCAACCTAGAGCGAGGAGTGCTCACTTGGTTCCAAAGGAGAGAACCAGAAGGATGCCAAAAGACTAAAGCTTAGAGGAGAAAGCTTGGTGAGGTATCATGTAGCAGAGGAAGGCTATTATTGCAAAGGTTGGTTGCAGCTTACAGAATATCATGAAGGTAGTTCCACTGAGAAGTGGGTCAAATTGCTAAGGACAAGAAGAAGCATATGACCAGGAGGTCATAAATTTTTGTCTCTCGAGAGTCTAATGCAGGAGCATTCGAGCACTCATAATTAAAGGAGGAATCCAAAGTGGAGAAGGAGGAGATGCGGACCATCAGAGCTAAATAGGGGAGAAATTCTATTTTAATAGAGCTATTTTAATGGACTTAATTAAATGTAATCTGCCATATGTATGCATATCGCGAGCTTTAGGGCTTTTGTTAGAGGAAAACATGGAGAGGATTGATAGGATCCATTCAGTGATCCGATCCAATATTCCTGTAATGATGAACCTACGTGTTCTATATATATTGTGAGATAGATAGGGGAGAGACGGGATAGTGTGACAAATAGGACTTGTGTAAACCAGAGTGGTCAAAATGTAGTCGAGAGGAAACTTGTTTCTAAGGCTGAAATGCCTTAGAATGTAACTATGTTATGTATAATAGAAAAGTGTGTGTTCAGTGTTGAGTTATGCGGCTGTGTATTACTATATAGATAGCGTGTATGTATTTCATAAATAGAGTTAATCTTATGTTGCAGATTGTTGATCGACCATCGACCACTGAGAGATCGATAGTGATCTAAAGATATCATAATGAATTGTTGTATAAGTGTCGGAAGGTGTTAACAACGTGAAGATAGGGTATATGGCAGAAGAACTGGATTAAAGCGCAGAAAGCATCAAATGGCGCAGTAAATAGATGTCGATCATCCAATCGACAGATCAATAGATCAACAGTCATCACATGGTGAAAGAGCACGAAGGATAATCAGTGAAGAGCGGGTTTTAAAAAGTGAAAGTGGTATTTTAGGCAGCCTCAAAACCATAAGCAATATTGAAGAGCGAGCACCTGATTCCACTCATCAAGTGACACGTAGCAGTGAGGACGAAAGAGGAAACTGCTTTATTGGGCAGTTAATCCTCATGTTTATTGTCTACTTCAAATCAATGTCAGCCATACGATATTATGGATGAAGATCAATGGTCAAGATTTGATCAGAAATCGCATTTCGGGAAGGTTAAGAGACAACAGAGATGCAATTGCGATACGTCGATGGGCGATTAAGCAATGCACTGATAGCCATTGGATCAGGGAAAGAAATGGACGATGGAGATCAGGCCAATCGAATATTGGTGAATGGAGAGCGTAGCGGGAAGGTGATGGACCGGGAGTGCGGACTTGATGATTTATGAATGCAGGTTAATAATATTTTGAATTCTAGCCTTATGTGTTCGGAATATGTATTTCCGTGTATTCATGTGGTTCTGATATGTCGTATGGTTCCAAGTATAAAGGATTAAGGCTCAAATAAATGCTTCCAATAGGTTTGTGGGCCCATAACCCACAGGCCTCACTATCGAAATTTAATATGAAAGGGGAAAATGGTATACCCCAAAAATCTCCTTTCATCATTCTCACTACAAACATTGATCAAACATATGTCACAATGTAAATGATAATGTTCTGAACCATACCTACTCATGCACGCGCTTCACCAGATGACGA
The DNA here is from genome assembly GCA_031772625.1 of Pinus tabuliformis. Classification (NCBI taxonomy): domain Eukaryota; kingdom Viridiplantae; phylum Streptophyta; class Pinopsida; order Pinales; family Pinaceae; genus Pinus; species Pinus tabuliformis. Next base: position 863,171,421 of record CM062812.1, read on the forward strand.
CGTGCATACAAATCTCAAATTACTGATACCAAAATAAAAATCACTGTAACACTGAATTAATCACTGAATCTTATTATGAATTCATCACAAATTGCTTAACCAAATACAAGTCACCATGCAGTAGCATCATCACTAATCAACATTCCATTCCATAATCAAGTCAACTCAACCAGTACTGTCAAACATAGATTATTAGAAGAGAGACATCATTGACAAAAATAAGAAAACATAAAAACACTGTTCAAATATCATCAAAATCCCATACTGCAAAACACTTGCATAAATACATGACTTTTACAAAGCACATCAGTATATGTACACACTTACCATTCTTAACACATGTGTATAGATTTTGAACTTTTGTAGAATATATACATGAGCATTTAGAGGAAGATACGTGTATGTATGTGACTTCTCAGAGGAAAATCAGCATATAAATCTGAAATCACTAAGGAGATATTGTATGAATATTTATTTTCCACAATGTCATTCTTCTTTTTTATAGCTTCTCTAGTCAGAATAGTTTTATAAGCGACATACTGAACAAATTTATGACGAAAATTATGATAAGTAAAGCATTGACCATTGAAGTAGGAGTACCTCAGAGTATAGTACCTTTTTAAGTATCTTCCGCTTTAATTGTGGGAAGGATGTCTTACTTGAGTGACATTTGATCCTTCATTCCTTTGTTGAGAGCTTGAATTTTGATGACTCATTCTCTTTACTACATTGAGATAGCTTCTTGTACCTGTTTCAAAAGATTTTATAGTATTTGATGATTCACCATTCTATACAAAACCTGTCTTTATTAGAGGAGAGAATGTACTTTGATGATTTCTTCCAAAGTCTAAGACCCTTCCAAATATAAGATTTAGAGGCTTTATTTTATTAAGTCCATTTCTTAGACATACTATTTCAAGTTCTAACCATTCACTATGCTTTTCCTTTTCTAGGATTTGTTTCTTCAAAACTTCATCATATAATTTAGCTTCTTCCAGATGGATATTTAGCTAAGTTATTTCTTCAATGGGAGTATATTTTTCTTCTAGATAATCCATAAAATCATCATCAGATTCATCATATTTTTCTTCAAACTCCATAAGTAATTGATATTCTTTATTAGATTCGTTATCTTCATTATTTGAATAATAATCATTATCTTTGTGTGTATAAAAAGTTTTCTTGTTATCAACCCTTCATCTAACATTCACTTTTGAAGAGTTCTCCCCTTTCTCATGATTTTATTTACAAGGACATTTAGCGGTGTAGTGACCCACTCTTCAGTAAGAAAAACATTTGAAAGGACACTTACTTGTAAACTTTTCATTTGTTAGGTCCCTATAATACTAGTGATTCCCCCATTACTATTGTCATTGTATCCATTATTTTTATTTCTGTACCCTATTGCCCCCATATTGTTATTATTGTGACCCATAGAATCCCACTATTGTTATTTTTGTACCTTTATATTATTATTGTTAGGTCGGCTTGGTTATATTGAGTCCCCTTAGACTCCTATATATAGAAAGGAGGTTTTGTGATTTGAAGCATCCAAGAATTGTTCATTTGTGTAATGTAAAGGAGGTTCTCACGTTGATCTATCTTTTTCTCTTTTTGTGAGCTGGTTTCCTAACATTTGGTATCAGAGCTTTGGATTCTAGTGTTTCACTACTCCAAATAGGTCATCATGGAATTTTCACTATAACATTTTTTCTGCGACGTTTCAGAAGTGAAAAGAAAACCCATTTGAGACGAAATTGCACTAAACCTCGGGTCTTAATTTCAGAGCTTATCTCGCTATACATTCAGAGATATGATCTGACAAAGTCAAGGTTTTTGCAGGCACCAGAGTTTAAATTAAAACAGACCATCGTGGGATTTTTGCTATAACTCTTTCACTACAAGTTTCGGAAGCTAAAACAAAAATCCTTTGAGAAGAAATGAGTCTAAACATCGACTCTGAATTTCAGATCCTGTCTCACTATATTTTCGGAGATATAGTCTAGCGAAGTTAGTGTTTTTGCAAACACTTGAATTACATTCCAAATAGGTCACCTTGGGAAAATCATCATCACTGTCTCCCTGAGCATCAGATTCAAATTTCATAAGAGTTTTCAGAAATAGGACGGACTATAGTTTCCTGTATATGTTTTTTAGATCGAAAGGTCAAAACAGTGACATGTGGCACTTCATACAATTTCGCTCTTCTGAAAAGGTATATAATCAAGTCATCTTGGGAGATTGTGCATAAATATTTCTTAGAGAATCCAATTTCAGTCAGACTAGTCGCATTGGAAGGAGGACACAGAGGGCTACTGCATGTCGTGATTTCAGAATCGAAAGAGCTAAAATTATATAAATACATCAGATTCAATATCAGGCTCCTACAAAGTGAAAAAAAGGTGTGTAGTTTTTTTTTTCAACTTTTGCATAAGCTTGGTTTGAAAAATTAGTTTGAAGGAATTAAAAGGGCATAGCAAATCATTATTATCAGTAATTGATGCCCCGAAGAGAGAAAATGGAAACACCTAGTAAGCAACCTGAAAGCTCTAGCATGACTCATGAAGAAGAGGAAGAAATGCAACATGATATATCAAAATTACAAGACCAAGTACAACAAATGTCACTCGCACAAAAATTAACAGAAACTAAGATGAATGATTTAAAGAAAGACATAGAAGTTGAGATGGATGATTTAAAGAAAGGCGTAGACGCTAAGATGAATGTTGTGGAAGCTAAGACGGATGGTTTATAAAAAGGCCTAGAAGCTAAGATGAATGGCATGGAAGCTAAGATGGACGACGTGGAAGCTAAGATGGATGGCATGGAAACTAAGATGGACGATTTGAAGATGGATTTGAAGATAGACATGGAAGATTTGAAGATAGATTTGACAAAGTTTCTACAAGAAATGCTTAATAATGGCAAAAGGGTAGTAAATGAAACTCATGATGAGAACAAAATAAATGTTCATCATGATTTCATAGAATCTAACATTGGATCAAAGAACCACCATGTTCCAAAGATCGATATGAGGAAGTTTGATGTCAAGGATCCTGGAACATGGATACTACAGATCGAGAAATTTTTCGATCTCCATAATGTGAAAAACACACAAAAGGTACGCATTGCAACTTTATATGTGGAACCAAATCAGTTTGTATGCTATCGATGGCTTTGCTCTTGTAAATAAATTGTCACTTGGGCTATTTTTACGGATGGAATGATAGCACATTATGAGGATACAAAAAACAACACTTCTTTTAGCCAATGGAAAAATCTCAAACAAAAGGGTTCAATGATGGAGCACATTGAGGACTTCCAAAATTGAATATAAGGGTAAAAGATATTCCAGAGGAGAATAGGATTTATATGTTCATGGGACTTTAAAAGATAACATCCAACATGAGGTTCACCTTTGGGAACCATATTCATTAGAGAACGCATTCAAGTTGGCAAGAAAAATCAAAAGAAAAATTATGGCAACAAGGAAGCCTACCCTAGCCATCCACGACCTACAACGTTGACACCACAACAATTGGAAGAAAAAAGAGCAAAAGGGATTTGTTACAGTTGTGATAACAAATACACTAAAGGTCATAAGTGTGCTGAGAAGAAATTATTTTACATAGATTCTGAAGAAGAGGAAGAAAAGGAAAAAGAAATGTCAAAAGAAGAGGATATACACTAGGAAAAAACCCTAGAAAAAGAAGAAATGAATCCGACCATATCTTGTAATGCATTGGCTGGAATTACCACTCCTAAAACTATCAATATAAAAGGGCATATCAAGAAGAAAAAGGTAATAGTGTTGATTGATTGGTGAAGTAGCCATAATTTTATTCATTATAAGATAGCCAAAGAATTGAATTGCTTCCTATATCCAGCACTAGAGTGTCAAGTGATGGTTGCAAGTGGAGGAACCATAAATTGCTCAGGAAAGTGCCATAATATCAAGCTATCCATGGGAGAATATGTATTGAATAGCCCAATGCTTTAGATTCCAATGGGTGGTGTTGATGTTGTACTAGGAGTCCAATGACTACAATCATTGGGTACAATAACTTTTATTTTTCAAGAACTTTTCATGAAATTCTCTTCAGAAGGAAAGGAAGTTGAAGTAAGGGGTATCGAAGGGAAATCGGGAAATATAATAATCTCTAATGGAGTGACAAAGCTTCTAAAGAAAGAACAATGAGGCATAATTGCACAATTATGTTCACTAGAGATTCCCACATTGAAATCATCCATTTCTCCAGATCTCCAAAATGTCTTGGACAATCATTCCAAGGTATTTGGGACTGCCAAAGGCCTCCCACCTATTCATGATGATGATCATGCTATCAATTTGATTCCAAGAAGTGTTCCTCCAAACATCAGGCCTTACAAATATTCCTATGTTGAAAAGAGTGAAATTGAACATATGGTTACATAAATGCTAGAGGTTGGTGTAATTCAACCTAGTCAAAGTTCTTTCTCTGCTCCAACAGTATTGGTTCATAAGAATGATGGATCATGGTGCATGTGCCCAGATTATAGGGAGCTCAACAAGCTCACTTTTAAAGATAAATTTCCCATTCCTATCATTAATGAATTATTGGATGAATTACATGGATCAATTTACTTCACCAAGTTGGATCTTCATTCAGGATATCATCAAATCAGAATGAAGATTAAAGACATTCCAAAAACAACATTTAGAACTCATGAGGGTCATTATGAATTTCTAGTCATTCCTTTTGGCCTTACTAATGCACCTTCTACATTTCAAGGTTTGATGAATTCCATTTTCAAACCCTTCCTTAGAAAATTTGTGTTACTATTTTTTGATGATATACTAATCTACAACAAGTCTTGGAAGGATCATGTCCAACATGTTGACATGATGCTCAAAATATTGGAGGAGAAAAAATTATATGCAAAAATGTCCAAATGTTTCTTTGAAGTACAAGAGGTGGAATATCTGGGTCATATTGTATCTCATGAAGGTGTTAAGGTGGACCCTAGCAAAATTAAAACCATTATGGAATGGAACATGCCCACATCCATAAAGCATCTATGAGGATTTTTCAGGTTGACAGGGTATTATCACAAGTCTGTTAAGAATTATGGGAGAATAGTAGCACCTCTAACAACATTATTGAAGAAAGATGCATTCTCATGGACTCCAGAAGCAAGGAAAGGCTTTGAACATCTTAAAGAGGCAATGTGCCAAGCACCAGTCTTAGCTACACCAAACTTCACAAAAACATTTATTGTGGAATGTGATGCCTTAGGAAATGGAATTGGTGCGTTTTAATGCAATAACAAAGACCCATTGCTTTTGAAAGTCATCCAATCAAAGGAAAGTATTTACACAAAGCTAATTATAAGAAGGAAATGCTGGCAATACTACATGCACTTAAGAAATGATGACCCTACCTAATGGGAAGACACTTCAAGGTAAAAACAGATCACAATAGTCTTAAATACTTTTTGGAACAAAGATTATCTTCAGAAGAGCAGCAAAAATGGGTCACAAAGATGTTGGGCTATGACTTTGAAATCATCTACAAAAAAGGGAAGAAAAATGTTGTGGAAATTGCACTCTCAAGAAAGGATGAGGATGTGGAAGCATTTCTTTGTGCCATTTCTATTATCCAACCAGATTGGATAAAAAAAACAAGGGATGAATGGAAGAATGATGAGGAAGTGTGGGCACTGATTCAAAAGATACAACAAGATCCCAGTACATCCGATACATTTAGTTGGAAAAATGATTCGTTATGGTACAAGGATTGGTTATACCTATGTAAGAATTTCAAACTCAAACAAAAGATTCTTAGGGAATTGCACACCTGTCCCTTAGGAGGGCACTCAAGATTTCTAAAAACCTACCACAGGGTTAAGAAGGATTTTTTTTGGGATGGCTTCAATCGGATATTAAAATTTTTATGGAAGAATGTTTGGTTTGCCAACAAAATAAACTTGAAACAATTAATACCCCGGGACTATTACAACCCTTATCCATTCCAAACCAATGTTGGGAGGAGGTTTCAATGGATTTTATCACATGTTTACCCAAGTCTAAAGGAAAGAGTGTTATCATGGTGGTAGTTGATAGACTTACTAAGTATGCAAACTTTTGTGCACTATCTCATCCATTTAAAGCAACTACAGTTTCTACTACATTTTATGGAAACAATTCAAAAGCTACATGGAAATCCAAAGATTATTGTAAGCGATAGAGATCCCATTTTCACTGGAAATTTTTGGATAGAATTATTTTCTTGCCTTGGGACTCAATTATCTCATAGCTCATCTTATCATCCTCAATATGATTGGAAAACTGAGATATTAAACAAATGTTTGGAAGAGTATCTTTGTTGCTTTGTATCTGATAAATGGACACAATGGGTCAAATGGTTTCCTCTAGCTGATTGGTGGTATAGCACTTCCTTCCATACTACAACCAAAATGACCCCATTTATGGCACTTTATGGATATCATCCACCATCCATCACATCATATTTAAGAGAAAATTCTAAGGTTAAAGCAATGGAATATCACATCGACCATCAACAACAAGTTCTCCAAATCTTAAAGGATAACCTTACCTTCACGCAAAATAGAATGAAACAACAGGTAGATCAACATCATAGTGAAAGAAATTTTAAGGTAGGTGACTGGGTATTCCTACAACTACAACCATATAAACAAATTTCCATCAAGCAAGCTAAGAAGGATAATAATTTATCACCAAAGTATTATGGTCCATATAAGGTGTTGCAAAAGATAGGTACTATGGCATACAAATTCGAACTTTCCGCAGCTTCCTGAGTGCACCCACTTTTTCATGTTTCATGCTTAAAGAAGGTTATAGGTATTCATGCTTAATGAAACTCCAATCAATCATTCAATGCATAGTCATTCATAAGTATTCCCTACCATGTACTATTCATCACATAAACCAAATTTGTCACTGCAAACAATGATAAAACATATATCAGAATATATACACCATTGTTTTGAATCATACCCATGTATGTATGTGCTTCCCTACAAGAATACCTACGTACATATCTCAAATTACTAATACCTGAATCTGAATCACTATAACACTCTATCAATCACTGGATGTTATTATGAATTCATCAGAAATAACTAAACCAAATACAAATAACCATATAGTAGCATCAACACTAATCAAAATTACATCCTATAACCAAATCAACCCAACCAGTATTGTTAAACGTAGATTATTATACAGAGGCATCATTGACAAATAAAAAAAAACATAACAGAAGTAATAAAATATCATCAACATCCCATACTACAAAACCATAGCATATATACACAACTTTTACACAACACATCCATGTATGTACGTGCTTACCATTCTTAACACATGCATACAGATTTTGAACTTTCATAGAATATATACGCGACTACTTAGAATCAGATACATGCATGTACATGACTTCTAAGAGGAAAACCAATGTACAAATCTGAAATCACTAAATCATACCTTCAGTGCAACCACAACATCTGCCAAACCCAAATTTTGGCATACACACCATTACAGTAACACATCATTATAACATCATCATATATCTATCAAATAGATTAACCAATACATATTCATTTTATATCTATCAGATCTAATCCATCTCCAAGTTCCCTCGTGCACACCTTATTCATATCAAATCATTCATAAACAATTCAAAACTTGCATACCTAGCACCTTGATCTCCATCTCTTTATACATTATTTTCCTTAGCCAATACTTTAGGTAAATAACTTCATTACATTGTAAGTATTCTTAAACGAGATGAAATATCCATTGTCACATTCAAATACTATGGGCCAATGCCATCGTAAAGACCCCTCATATTCATAATACCATGGTATGGATTCTATATGTGACTTCTCTTCACCATACCTACGTATCTACACAATATTGCTTCATAGGACCTGCATATACTTTTTCACACTTTATATTTTCCATCCATCTATCTCTGAAGAGATATTCCTTTTCTCATATCACCTGCAGCATATGCATGTTGACATCTCAATCAAGTAGGTTTCAATCAAGGACAACACATTAGCCATAATGCCAACAATCATCATCAAAGATAAGCATGTGGCATAATTCAAAATGGCCATGAGGAAACTTGCATTAACATGGTTGATGAATATGACTAAAAGAAAACCAAAATCAAAAGCTAAAACAAAAACTATGTTTCTTACTTTCATTAATGCCCAAGATGTAAAACACTTAGCAGCACAAAAGTTAAGGGAAATTAAGCAATGACCCTATGATACAGTGCACGATAATGGTAAAATATTTAAATATTTACTAAACCAAATCCCATATATCATCAATGAAAATATCTTAGTTTAGTGTTACATGGATGGTCTCCTCTGATAGATTAGTGGGTCGTTGAGAATTCAAGAATTCAAAAGTTGTGAAGAAGCTCTCAAGTTGGCCTAACGCATTGAAACTATCGATGAATGATAATATACTTGAAGGTATATTGAGAAATTGAAAAACTCGATGATGGAACTAACATTTCAAAAGAATAACTTATGGTACACCAATTGTCAAACTGAAGGAGACACTAAGGATAATTGTAAAATTTTCAATTACTTTCATCAAGATGTTTGATGAGAACAATCTAACATATACTCTGATATATACCAAATGCCATCAAATCATACTAGTAAATATTTTCAGGATAATCTTCATAAATCTAAACTTAAATGGTGCCATTTGTGAGGACAACAACCATTCATCATAATAATGCTAGCTCAATGGGAAAAACAAGACAAATTATCACACCATCTATCATATGCAAGCTATTGATTAGCAATAATCCACCAATGTATGGAGAAAGAGGAATATGGTGGCCAACGAGGAGGATATAAGGACATAGGTTGTGGATGTGGTTGAGATCAAGGAAGGTTTTATTTCCTTACTTATTGGCAAGGGGTTCATACATTCCCTAATGTCCGTTTAAAAGATAAGATAAACCAGTGCTTTTGTAATGTGCATACCTTGAGCGATCATTCCTTGGAAGACTGCCCCAAGATCCTTGAAAAAATATTGACAAAAAGAATTGTGAACTCACTTCAAACCATCTAAAAGAAAAATATTCTAAATTACAAAAATATTGATGTTCTTACAAGGTCAGAGGCTGGAAGAGATAATAGTAATCACAATCAGAAATTCATTCAACCAACAAAGAACACGAATAGACGTCTAGATATGCAAATGAAAAATGATACAATGACAAGAGCAGTTGAATTATTTACAAAGGAAGCTACTGAATAGAGACTGTCAAAGGATGTTATTCTCTAAGAATTTTTGGAGCTTTTAAAATAAGAACACTCGGTTGGTTTCCTTGTGGAAATTTAAACATGATAATAAATTGTAACAAAAGTAGGGAGAAATGTAAAAAAGTATAGCAACTCTCACAAGGAAAGAAAATGGAAGATCACAATCCATAGGTTGACCTATAAATAAGTGGTTATATGGTAAAACACCTTATCATCAACTTTGGGTCACAATTTAATATACCTCCTCGTAAAACATGGATTATAATGGGATGACAAAATCTACATAGGACGACTAACTATCTCAAGCTTGTCGATCAAATATTCATTGAACCCATTGGGACATTGAGGCAAGAAAAAAAATTCAATTATGGGAATCCCGACAACAGTTTATTTTGAAGTCATCAATTTAGTCGATGGTATACCTACATGTCCCGCACTAGTCAGTACATTGTGGGGTTGAAGGATGAAAGTGACCATCTCGTTAGAAAAAGACAAAATTAAGTTGAAGAAATGGTAAGAAAATTATCATTCCTTTAGACCCCCATGAAGGAAAACCACAGGTTGAATATTTTGAAGAGGAATGTGAAACAATAATATTGTTGGGACATCTTTCAGTACTAAGCACATCCAGGGCATTATGTTGATACGTTTTGAACCATCCAATGTTGTTCATCATTAGGACAAGATGTTGAATCACGCTAGCTGGTTTGAAACATGTTGACATAATACTTTGGATGTGATTAGTACCTAAATATGTCCCAATAATCATAATTATGGATCACAAAATCCTAAATTCGGAAAAAACAATAAGATTGTATCAAGTGATACATGAAGATCAGGACAATGTGGAACCTAATGCCTTTGCTATTTTTAATAGTATTGCTTCTTTCCATTGGTTATAATTTAGATATAGAGCTGTATGGGTGGCAATTAAAATATTATGAATTAAAAGCAAAGGGATGTTGGATGATAGAAGGAACCCCAACAACAAAAATTTGACCTTGTTATTCTATAAAAGTAGTGTCTATGCTTAAAGAGAAAAATTGTAAAGGAACACCATCATTGTTACCAACTTGTTTAAAGAAATATTTAGTAGCATGATTTGATTCAAGGAACAAGATTACCTTATTAAACATGTCAAATAAGTAACCAAATCTATTGGAGAATAGAGGAGGATGCAAAGTGAAGTGAAAACCTTTACAAGTCAAGTAACAAGATGGTGGGTCACCCAATCATCTCAAATCCAAACATGGATGATGACACTGACATATTTAATTGAACTCTTTGGAGGTCATAAGATTTTGTTGTAAGAAAATATACCTAATTTTGGCCTCGGACAAGACCCTGTCCTCCATATTCAAAATTGTGAGTCAAAATGGTGCAAGATTTGATATAGAGATGAGAGAGTCTAGCCTCACATGTTTATGAATACTTTAGATGACATGCCGAATAAATGGTATAAATTAGAAGAGGATTGAGGGAAATATATACAATGGAGAGAGTTGAAAGAAAATATTATTATTGATTTTGATTTCTGATTAGAGGAACAAGAATTACTTGACGTACTTCAACGAATAAAGGATTTTATAAAGAAAAAATTGCTGACAATATGAATAAAAAATCAGCATTTGATGTCTCATCAACTTTTAATTATGTGGCATGTTCTTTAGAGAAAACCATGGAAAATAGAATATAAATGGAAGAATCTCTTTTCCTTGGACAAATATTTTTTTGGAATAACGGTCATCAGGAAAATAACAAAATATTAAAAGCAGTGCATAAACTCAAAAGGCAAGAAATTGAGAAACTGAAGAGACCAAATTTCCACCCTACATACCAAGAAATAAAAGCAGGGTACCAGTGAATTGACGGGTCAAAGGAACTTGATTGAATGGATGTGGAAATAAGGATATGAGAAGCCAATATATCAAACGTTGATCAACCAAAAATTGTTCAAAAGGGTGACTATCAGTCAAACAAACAAATAGAAGAGTTCGTCAACCTACTCAAATAATATTAAGATGTTTTGACCCATGATTATAAATATCTAAAAGGTCTTGTAAAATAAATGGGGGAGATGAAAATATACCTCATTCCAAGAGCTAAGTCGATAAAAAAGAGACCTTACAGGCTTATTAACAAATACAAACCCATTTTTTGTAGAGAAATCGAGGTGATTCTTGTTGCTAGCATCATCTACGTAATTGAAACAGAAAAATGGGAAAGTCTTATGGTTGTGTAATCCAAAATCACGACCCAACCAAATTGTGCATATGTGTAGATTACAGCAGGCTTAATAAATCAATAGAAACCGACCAATTTCCAACTCCATTCGTCGAAGAAATTATAAATGAAGTTGCATGTCATGAATGTTATTCTTTTACAAATGCATTCTTAGGGTACAATCAAGTACCAATAGTAGAATAATATTGGGAGAAAATAACATTTGTCACTAATTTTTGATCTTTTTTATATAAAGTAATGGATTTTTGATTAAAAAATGAATGAACAATGTTCTTTAGGATCATCATCAATGCTTTTCAGGAATACATATATAAAACAATGGAAGTTTTCTTTGATGACTGGATAGTCTATATGTTGATTAAATATCATATACAATGTCTTAAACTAATGTTGGAGAGATGCAAACACTTTTTTAATTATCATTCAACATCAAAAAATGTATCTTTGCAATGTACCCATAGGAATATTGTTGGGACACATAGTATCAAAGGACGAAATAAAAGTTAACATGGAAAAATCAAAGTAATTTGATATCTTAAACCCCTAGTGAATCAGAAGAAAATTAAAATATTTTTGGGGCATACTAGATACTGCAGAAGGTTAATAAGGCACTACTGTAATACAAAATTTTCCATATATGAAATTCTAAAGAAGGATTTTCCATTTATTTGGTGAAAGGATTCCAACAAGTCATTGCATCTACTAAAATAGGAATTAGTTGAGGCATCATAGTTAAGTTTCTTGACTAGTTGAAGTAGTTTCATGTACATGTTGACACATCAAATGTGGTATTCGGTGTAGTATTGGTGTAACCTAATGATGAGTTGATCGATCATCCTAATGTGTATGACAATAGGAAACTTAACAATGATGAAAGGAACTATTCAATTAATGAGAGAGAACCCGTAGCCATGATTTTTGCATTGCATAAATTCCAACATTACCTCTTGGATAAACCATTCTTATTCTATATTGATCATTGAGCATTGAAGTATCACATTAATAAACTGGCTCGTTAAGGATACATTTTTTGATGCTTATTACTATTCGAAGAATTCAAATTTGATGTTATTGTTTGACCTAGCAAGAAGAATGTTAGTTCGAACCATTTATCCCAACTAGAATCTAGAGAATAACCTTCAAATATGGAGGATGACCTCCCAGATGCACTTATTTAGAGTTGAATTAATCCTTGCATATCCTGCCGATACTGAAAAATTATTACATATAGTAAAAATACCTCAAGGATCATTTGAAAAGAAGAAAAATATTCCTGTTATTAAAGAAACACCATTTAAATTAACAAATGGATAATTATAAAAACTTGGCATTGACGAGGTACCTCGCAGATGTGTTTTGGAGCATGAAAGGGAAGACATTATCGATGAAGCACATAAAGGGGGATGTGGAGGATACTATCAAGGTGACATGACCACAAGAAAGAGTTTGTAAGTTGGATTAGGTCATCAAAAGCATTTTAAGACTATCGATTACAAGTACAAAATTTTGATATATGCCAAAGATTAGGGTGACCATTACGTAAACACCACATGCCATTACATTCAATTCTTCCATCACTACCTTTTGATATTTTGGCAATCAACTTTGTTGGTCACTTTTCCAAAATAGCTAAGCACACAATAGCGAAATATATTATAACAATAGTGGAACATCTAATGAAGTGTGTGGAAACCTAACTAGTTGAATCTTTTACAAAATAAGTAGCGGAAACAAATATTTATAAAAACATAGTAACTGGATTTGGTTGCCCTATGGTCATCATAATTGGTAGAGGAACTTATTTTGTAAATGGAACAATCCAAACATTGATACAAAATTTCATTATTGAGCATAAGAATACCATTTCTTACTGTCTGGAAGCGAATGGCATCATGGAGTCATCCAATAAAAATTTACATAAAGAACTAACAAAATTTGTAATCTAGATAAAGATGAATCAGATGATAAAGAACCAGTCATCCTTTGGGAATATCACATAGTGTATAAATAGTCAACCAGATCGACACCCTTTAAGTTGGTCTATGAATAGGAAGTAGTTGTCCCACTTCAATTTTCAGCAAATGCAGTAAATGTGTCGATTGTACTGATATATAATGCAAAAGTGAAAAGTTAACTACTTCAACAATTGAAACATTTGGAAGAAGACGTATTCCATGCACTCCATCATTAACAAGCTAGTAGCAACCAAAAAAAGGCATGGAATTCCAAAAATTTACAAAAAAAAGAACATAAAAGTTGGTGATTTGGTATTATTTTATGACATTAGAATGAAGGGGAAACCAATAAAATGAGAAATTGGATGGATGGGACCCTTTGCTATTGAAGACATATGCACTTCGAGGGATGTATAGTTGAAGGCATTGCAAGGGAACCTGTTCAAGTCATTTAATAACGGTGCCCGAATTAAGAAGTACATCTCTTAATAGTAGTGGCATGTTCCCAGTGAAAACCATTATGAGGCACCACAAACATGAGTTAGCTTGAAAACTACTTATGACAAGATAACCAACCAAACTATTTGTAAAATTAGTAATTCTCTTTTTCAATTAAAATTTATCAATTTTATTACAAAATGTAGTTATAAATTAGAAATAAAGTAGCTGAAATAGTAGTTGGAGATCCATTAAAAAGATGATCCATAGACTTAGTCAGGCATATATAATAGAAATATGTAGTAAGAAACATATTTGTGAAATATCGTAAACAGAAGAACTCAAAAGAATATGGATCGACATCATTTTAAGCATGAAATAAGACAAGAATGTAGAGAAATATTTTAATATTTTTATAATAAAATAAATAACTCAGCTGATAAAATTCAAAAGCAAGGTAAAAGGAACTCTGAAGAAAGAAATTTTTTCTCAATGGAACATGTTTATAATGAACGCTTCGATAGGATAGGTGATTGGGAGAAATGTGTCGACCATGCATTAGGACGAGATATCAGAAAAAAAGTTGGCACTAAATACCACTCGCATGAGTCTGAAACGATAGCTCATAATACACATAAATTAAAGTCTAAAAATCAAAGTACTAAAATGCAACAGTCTATCCATGACATGCCCCATACTCAATGAGTCCCATCACTATCAAATGCACATTAGCCATCAATTCAAATAATAACAAAATCATTTAATTTTCCACAAATGAAGTGGCATGCACACGCTATGTGACATTGGAGAATATAATTATGATTCAATGAGACAAGTGATGGAATAGGTAGTAAGCGAATATTATGGCACATTTAATTCAAATTACATAAAAATGGATTAAGTATTGAATATACCCAACATTTTGCAAGAAATATCAATAAACGTCAATTATGATCTTGATGATATACCAAACCTCCCGGACCTTATTTTTATTACTCTAAGTTGCTATATTATCTTAGAATTGTATAATTTCAAGGTGATTTTTCAATGATGAAAAGAAAAGTTCACTTCGAATAATTGATATTCCAGTTGAGCTAAGGATGAAGGAAAGATTTGGCCTTTTAGGGAAAATAGATCTTGAAGTAAGGATGCACCATATCATATAGTAAAAGGTGGGTGAGCTGCTTTGGGAGAATCATTATGAATCATTTCTCTATTTGGCAAGGATAAATATTTAGGGAGTCCAAAGTATGAGTTGTTGGAGAAAGAAGGAATTTTGAATATTCTTAGTGCCTTGATGGTTGAAAACATGTAGGTCATGAAAGAGGAAGCTAAAAAAAATTTGGTCAGCCAATACCATAATGGGAAACTATGGATTACACATCCTTTATTAGTTTGTAAGACTACTATACATATCATTATTGGGTTGTTGTTTAAAGGAGATAAGGTACATAACACATTTGACCACAACAAGTGGATTATGTAGGAATTTACAGGGTAAGTTCCTCAGAAAGAACACCAAAAGGACACCGCTCACAACCAGATCTCAAATCAATACACCAGTATTTTTGACGTGGTTAAAACCCTCAAAGTGCAAGGAGGGAAACAGTCCACGGCCTGTCCCAACGTGGGTACTACAGGCAATTTATTAATCAAAGAATGAAAGTTTACATAAGCTTCTCTCATGTACGGATTACCCGAACAATGACCCTCCATGCGCTTTAAATAGAACTCATGGACCAATCGGGTGTCAAGCCACGGATCAAGTGTCGGTAATACCGAGGTGAGAGTGAACCGTCGGATCACTACATATCGTGATCGTCAGATTGTAAGTTACAAAATGTACAACGGTAAAGAAACACACTTTACCTAACTCTAACCTAACTCTATACTAGACCAAGTTGAACTTAACTATATCCTATGTGTCGGAATATCCTAACATCCCCCCTTAAGAACAACTTGGGATAGGATTGAAGGATTTACAAATATGACACAATAGGAGAAGGAAGGAGGCACTAGAGCCTATCCCCCCTTAGTGACAACTTCCTGAACTCCAAGCATATATCGAAGTTTAGTGAACTTCGCCTCTGTGAGAGCCTTTGTGAAGATGTCTGCAACCTGATCATCTGTTGGACAATATTGCACTTCAAGAACATGGTCATGAATGAGCTTTCTGATGAAGTGCATGTGTAGTTCAATGTGTTTGCTGCACTGATGCTGGACTGGATCTTTTCATAGCTGAATGGCACTTTGATTATCACACCAAAGTGTGGTTGGATGCTGCTGCTCAAAGCCAAACTCTGATAGGATCTGACGAAGCCACAAGGCTTCCTTACTAGCTTCCACGGCACCACGATACTCTGCTTCTGCTGACGAAAGAGAAATGGCAGCCTGTTTCTTACAAGCCCATGTAATAGGTCCTGAACCAAGAGTGAAGACATAACCGGCAGTAGACTTCCGATCATCAGGGTCACCAGCCCAATCAGAATCAGTGAAACCAACTAACAGAGGAGCTGCTTTGGCACTGTAATGAATCCCAAACTGTACTGTACCTCGAACATAACGAAGTATTCTTTTAGCTGCTTTCCAATGACTTTCACGGGGGTTTTTCATAAAACGAGCAACAAGGCCAACAGCAAAGGAAAGATCAGGACGAGTATGGGTTAAATACAAGAGTTTTCCGACAAGTTGACGGTATAAGGTAGCATCAACTTCAGGAGAAGTACAAGAGACTGAAAGTTTGACTCCAGACTGAAAGGGAGAAGGGGCTGGCTTACAGTCTTCCATGTGAAAATGACGAAGAATATCACAAGCATACTTGGACTGGGAAAGGAAAATACCCTCCTGGGATTGCAAGACTTGAAGACCGAGAAAATAGTGTAAGTGTCCTAAGTCTGTCATTTCAAATTTCTTTTTAAGGCTGGACTTCACATGGTTTATAAGGTTGGGATCACTACCAGTAAGAATAAGATCATCCACATAAAGAACAAGGATGATAAGAGAGTTGCCCACTTTCTTGGTGTAGACAGTATTGTCAGAATGACACCTAGAAAAGCCAGATTCTAAAAGAAAGCTATCCATTTTGGCATACCAAGCCTGAGGAGCTTTCTTGAGGCCATAAAGGGATTTCTTAAGTCGACAAACAAGGCTGGAGTCTGTTTGTATGAAGCCAATGGGTTGTTCCATATAGATTTCTTCCTGCAAGTCCCCATGCAAGAAGGCAGATTTAACATCCATCTGATGGACTTCCCATTTTAAAGAGGCAGCAAGGGAAAGAACAAGGCGGATAGAGTTCATTTTGGCAACAGGGGAGAAGGTTTCAGTGTAGTCAATGCCTTCAACCTGTGAAAAGCCCTTAGCAACGAGACGAGCTTTATGTTTATCAACTTTCCCATCTGGTCCATACTTGGTTCTGTAAACCCATTTACATCAAACAAGTTTGCGTCCCTTTGGTAGAGGAACAAGATCCCATGTATCATTTGTCATCAATGAATGATATTCTTCATTCATGGCTGCTTCCCAATGTGGATGGCCTGAAGCTTCTGCAAAAGTGTCAGGATCATGATTTACTGGAGCTTGAGCCAGTAAAGAAGAGGCTCTTTCAAACTGAGAACGTGTACGTCGCTGATCTGTAGGATCACCGGCAAGATCACCTGCTGCATCCCGAGTAGCACAGACCCATCGTGGAAGTTGAGGATCCTGAGAAGGTGGGGGAGGATTATCATCCTCGCTTTCATCATCTGAAGAAGAAATGTTTTCAAAAGTAGAAGAGATAGGAAGAGGTGGCACATCCGCCGGACTAGGCTCGCAGGCCGATTTATTTTCATTAAACTTTACATCTCTTCTAATGATAAAATTTTTGGACTTAAATGGAATAAGTCTATAACCTTTTACATCTTCAGAATATCCAACAAAAGTACATTTCTCACTCTTAGGTTCTAAAGCTTTATGCTTTTCATCTGGAATATGGGCCCATGCTTCACTTCCAAACACACGAAAGTGACTTACATCTGGTTTGATGGAACTCCAAGCTTCTTCTGGAGTGGTATTCTCTAGAACCTTAGTAGGAGTGCGATTGATTATATAATTTGCACAATTAATTGCTTCGGCCCAAAAACTAAGACTGAGTCCTTTAGATTGCAGCATACAATTAGCCATTTCCTTTAAGGTGCGATTTTTCCTTTCATCTACACCATTTTGTTGTGGAGTGTATGGAACAGTATGTTGCATTTGAATTCCATTTTCGGTGCAAAAGTTGATGAATGTGTTTTTAACATATTCTCCACCATTATCAGTTCTTAGCTTAAGAATTTGATGTCCAGATTGTTTTTCAACAAAGGCTTTGAAGGCCAAAAAGGTGTTAAATACTTCGCTCTTGAGTTTTAAGAAGTATACCCAAGTGCGTCTGGAGAAATCATCAATGAAAGTTAAGAAGTACTTGCAGCCAGAGAATGAAGCAACAGGAAGAGGACCACATAAATCACTGTGCACAAGCTGTAAAGGGGCTGAGGCGTGCCAAGAGGCACGTTTGTCAAAACTGTCCCGATGATGTTTTCCGAGTACACATCCGGAACAAACACCATCTCTGCAAGATACCATAGGAAGACCTGTCACCATATTTTCTTTACATAGATGCTGAAGGGAGCGATAGTTTAAGTGACCAAATCGCTCATGCCAAAGTTTGCTCACTTCATCATTATGAGCAATAAATACTGAGGGAAGATTTGATGACCCAAAGTTGTGAAACTTATACAACCTTTTGGAATCATCAGCAAGACCAGTAGCTAGAATCTGTTTAGGATCTTTTAGATCCTTGATTACAACATCATGAGGTGAAAATTCAACAATTTTACCTTCACCTGAATGAGTTATCTGATAGACAGATAAAAGGTTGCAGGATAAGGTTGGAACACATAATACATCATTAAACTGACCATTGTCTAGATGAACAGTTCCAGTCCCTACAACATTAAGAGATCTATCATCACCAACATATATATTTTTGGTGTTACAATCATTTAAAGAAGAAAACATGGCTTGGTTTTTGGCCATGTGACAAGAGGCTCCAGAATCAATGAGCCACTCATGAGAATGAGAAGAAGAAGAAGATACATTTAATGCATAACCAGACTGAGATGATTGACAATGACATGCAGAAAGTGCCATTCCGGAAGTTGAAGTTGAAGTAGGCTCCACATGAATGTTATGTTTCTTCATTGCGGCTTCCAAGGCTTCCATCTTCTTAAAGCATTTAGATTCTAAGTGGCCATCTCGATTACAAAAGTTACAATGTCTATCAGTCTTCTTCCATTTGTTTTTATTGGTCTTATCATTTTGCTGAAATGATCTTTCATTTTGAGGCTGAGATAGTTTAGGACCATTCTTTTGAAGATATGACTTCTTAGGATTCTTTGAATTTGGTTGCTGCTGGACGGCTAACGCTTTCGTGGAAGAGTTTCCAAGATTAAGAAGACCAAGGTGTAAGAGTTTTTCTTGTTCTCTTATTAAGGAATCACAAAAGGAGTCAAAGGAAGGGGCCTTGTAGTCTTTTCCTTGACAAATGAAAGTTTCCCTTGTAGAATGGAAAGTGGAAACAAATACAGAGTAGGCTGGTCCCAACTTAGTAAGGATGGAATAAATAAGGTTACCATCTTCTTTCTTAACTTTAACACCTTCCAAGAGATATCTAAGGGTCTTGAATTTGGACAAGAAATCTTCAATGCAAGAAAAATTATTAGGATCCAAAGTAAGCAGCTCATTTTCAAGTTGATGGGCTCTAATTTCATTTTTAATCCCAAAAACTTTAGCGAGCTTTTCTAATGCTTCATGAGGAGTCTCAAGGTCTGCAATGTGGAATCTAAGATCAGGAGAAATAGACATCCCTATCAAACCACGTGCTTGATCTTGTCTATTTTCCCATTTTGCAACCTTGTCTTCATCTTTTGGTTTCTTCTCTTGGTCTGTGGCTATTCTGAAGAGACCTTTACTTCTAAGTAAATCTTCCATGTAGGCTACCCATTGGAAGTAGTTAGTGCTGTCAAGAATGACTTGGCATGGACTTTCCATTTTAAAAAAAACTGAAGCTGAAGATGCTGAAAGTAAGTGTTCCAATGGATAGATCTCGAACAAATAGGCGGTTTTAAAAAAAACGGCTCTGAAAAAGGCTTCCAGATGAAGAAGTTATGGCTTTTTGAAAAAAAATTGTTGACGTTGTCGGCAAAGTGCGCGAATGTGCGGGAATGAAAAAAGAATCCGCCCCCACAAAATGGAGACTTGAACCCAAGACCTCTACTCTCTTAAAATAGCTTTGAACCAATTGATCTATACAAAAAATTTGAGAGAGAGAGAGAGAGAGAGAGAGAGAGAGAGGGGGGGGGGGCTTGGTTTGCGTGCTTGCCTTGAGAAAGCTCTTTTTCCCTACAAAACACAAAACACAAAACCCAACACGAATATGCAAAGAAAAACGAACCTTGTGGCTCGAAGTTAGCTTTAGCCAAAAAACTAGAAATTTAAAAAAAAATCTCAAAGTTAGCTTTAGCCGAAAAACTAAATATTTTTCTCAATGTTTCTGATTTTCCGAGATCACACTAAGGTGCAGGGAAAAGAGCATACGCATGAGAAAAATCCTTCCTTTCTGTTTCTGATTTGCCCAGATCGCACAGAGTCGTAGGGCAAAGAGCATACGCAGAAATGAAAGGTATAGATCCGGTTAAAAAAAAAGGCTAAATAAACTGAGACGGAAATAAGCAGAGAGAAAATAACAGTAAACTGCAAAAAAAACACTGTATACCTCCCGATCTGAAAAATGACGCAACTAGGGCTACCGGAAACCTTTTCGCGTGAAACGAAAGGGGTTCCTCACTGGAACAGATGCTCCGAACGCAACAGAGCAGTCCTCTCGGCCCGAAAGCAGTCAGAAACAGCAGATCTAGGAAACGACAGCCGCATGCAGTTCTACCGGCTTCAGATTTGTATCACCAACGGACGCGGCCCTCAAATAGCTCCGATACCATGTAGGAATTTACAGGGTAAGTTCTTCAGAAAGAACACCAAAAGGACACCGCTCACAACCAGATCTCAAATCAATACACCAGTATTTTTGACGTGGTTAAAACCCTCAAAGTGCAAGGAGGGAAACAGTCCACGGCCTGTCCCAACGTGGGTACTACAGGCAATTTATTAATCAAAGAATGAAAGTTTACATAAGCTTCTCTCATGTACGGATTACCCGAACAATGACCCTCCATGCGCTTTAAATAGAACTTGTGGACCAATCGGGTGTCAAGCCACGGATCAAGTGTCGGTAATACCGAGGTGAGAGTGAACCGTCAGATCACTACATATCGTGACCGTCAGATTGTAAGTTACAAAATGTACAACGGTAAAGAAACACACTTTACCTAACTCTAACCTAACTCTATACTAGACCAAGTTGAACTTAACTATATCCTATGTGTCGGAATATCCTAACAGATTACAAAATTCACGAGAGGGAGGACATGTTAGAAACCTACACAATACTGAGAAGGGGGTTGAATAAGTATTTTAGGAATTTTAAAACATTATTTCACTTGTACAAGGATACTAGGAAACTATGAAATACTTAAACAAACAAGAAACCACTACTATTTTTGTTATAAAGTTTTTTGGCAACAACTAGCAGGAAGCCACTGCTTGTAGTTTTATCAGCTAAAACTAAAAGGATACTACAACCCCTTTCTTGCAAGCTACAACATGATTGAACTCAATGGTTCATATTTAATAAAATTTTCATACTCAAACTATGAAGGCCAAACCCTTACATAAACAATTAAAATTTTCACTTCAAACACTCAATACAAACACCTTCAATAATATCTTATTACTATTAAATCCACCATCCACACGAGTAGCATCAATCCAACTCAACTTTCATAGTACACAATTCTACCCAATCGATTATGTTCATAAAGAATTTTGAATGATGATTTTAGCTTCTTTGCTTTTTGATTAATTTGCACTTTAATATTTGCATGAATCTCTTATTTTTTCTTTGTCTAGCTTTTGCAAAGTCATCTAAATTTCTTATTCAATTCTTCAAACACTTATCACATGCTTCTAAAAGAAAAAATTCATTTTAACAATCAGTTTATGATATTATGGATGTTTACAAGTTTTAGCTAGACTTACGACTATAGTTCCAAATTTGGTTGAGTGATAAATTTAGCAAAACCGCCAAATAATGCATCAAAACTATCCATTCCTCTAATGCCATGCTTTTGAAGTTTATCTCACTATTGGTTATGGTGAAATTTACCAAATATGGCATAATACCACTGAATTTTTCCATTTCGTTGAATTTCCTAGGAACCCTATATGTTAATCTCTTAGCCCATACAACCAAGGCTCGTGACCTAAACCTTATCCTTGATGCTCATTAACATGTTCACAATCCAAATTTTTTCATGTTGATGTCACATGGTCCATGTGGCCGCTTATGGGTGGTCTATGTTCCACTTGGAAATAGCCCATTGGATGCCCAAAATGTCTGAAAATGGCTACCACATGTCCTTGTGTACAAGCACCATGTCACCTTGCTACATCACCATCGCTTACCACTTGTCTTCTTTTTTATCTTTCCATGCCATGATTGGACCCATATCACTTGTCACATAGTCACTTGATTTCTCATTGTATGCCTGTCATGTGTCCCCATATGTCGAAGAAAATAATTCTTGGTTTGCAGACCTCCGCTGAACAATTTGGTGGTAAAAGGGGGGGATGGGGGTCCACTTTTAACCACAACCGTCAATCCTAAAACCAATGGTATGGAAATTATCCCAATAGAGGATCCCCCCTTTCTATTAAACCTCTAATGTGCTTAGGCCCATGCATATTTGTCGATGGGTTGGTGGGGATGCTTAACTCCATATCCACCACCAAAGTTTCTCGACGTTTAATTATGGTCCTTCCACTAGCTTCTTGGCCAATCTTTTCCTTAGTGAGCCGAAAAACAAAACTAACTCCAACTTAGTCTGTCACCATATATTTAAGGTGTATCCTTTGACTTTAGGCCTTCTCACCTTTCACTAGCAATATCTTATGTAGGAGGGCATTTATAAACATCCATATACCGTTGGAAATATCTTTTGGAGAACTATCCATCTGAGTGGGGTCCAATATCATTTGAGGTGTTATACTATAATAGAAATATATTCAGATTCATTCAACCTTATATATCCATACTTTGTTGACATTCATTCTTATTTTTGTTTGCCATTATCTTCATCACCTTTTCCATCAATGAAAACATATTTCTAACATTCTCTTCCATTGGCATTGATGTAAACACCACGACGAAACAAAACAAAAGCAAAGTGTACTTTTATTTATTCTTCTCCTTTCAGTGTTGCTCCCCTATGGTACACTTTCTTCCCTTGTACAACTACTTTAATATACTTCTGTTAGTGGAGTTCTCCATTCTCTTAATTTCTCAGCTTCTACTTTTTTATCATCAATACTTCTCCCCCTTTGACATATTTCAATTTCATGTTCTTCTCCCACTTTGACATATTTGTTTCAAGTTATTCTCCCCATTTTACATCAATGGAAATGACACTAATCACCCCCTCTTGTAACCTTCTCCCCCTTCTCAACAATCTTCCTATGTCTTGTTGATCTTGTAGACCTGACAACTTTATCTGATATGTTGAATGCACTAGATAACTTCCTTGTTTCCTCATTAACGAAGATCTATTGTTGTGAGTCAAGAGGAATTACTCCCAATATCTACCTTAAATACTCAAACTAATCTCTTAGGAAAGGTTTCATGAATATATCAATTACCTGTTGTTTTGTAAGTAGATACTCCAACTTGATAATTTGATTTGCAACTTGATCTCTTAAGAAATTATACTTAATTGGAATATTCTTTGTCTTTAAATGAAATACAGGACTTTTTTCCATGTTGGTGGCACTTGTACTAACCCAAATAATAGTAATAGGATGATCATATACCACTTATACATCTTGTAAAGTCTACTTCATCCATAAATGTTGAGTGCAATAAGAAGTTGTTGTTATATATTTTGCTTCAGCAGTAGAGAGAGAGATTGAAGCTTTCTTCTTGCTCAACCATGAATCTATACATTCTCGAACAAAGAAAGAACCACCATTAGTTCTCTTTTTATCATCTACATCACCTTTCCAATCAACTTCGACAAAATCATTTAGTGAAAAATATTTACATCTTGGGTACCAAATTCCATAGTCTAATGTGGCTCCGAGGTATCTAAGAATCCTTTTAGCTACTAGAACGTGGCTCTATCTGGGAGCTGCTTCAAATCTTCCAAAAATACCAACCTCATGCACAATGTCTCATCTTGAGGCTGTCAAATATAAGAGGCTATAAATAATAGATCTATATAAAGTTTGATCCACCTGTGGTGATTCATCAGTTTTGCTAAGCTTGCATCCTATAGCCATTCATTTTTCTCATGAAAGTTCTTTGCTCCATCCCAAATTTATTCAATTCTTCCTTGAGATACTTGTTTTGTGAGATACAAGTTTGTTTAGGTGGCTTTGCAACATGAAAACAAAGGAATTAAGAGAGTTCTCCAAGCATAAACATCTCAAACTTGGCCTTCATACCAGCTACAAATTGGTAAGTTAGTTGATTTTAGTCACTGCCAAATATAATGCAATCAACATAGACAACCACCACTATTAATTTTCCACCATTAGCTTTAACATACAAATTACTATCAGTCACGCCTCTTTTAAAACCACACTTGATAAAATCACTCTCCAAATTGGAATACCAAGCTCATGGAGGAATCTTCATACCATATAAGGCCTTTTTCACCTTGCAAACATAATCAATATAATTCGATAGCTGAAAATATAGATTCTCAATAAAAAATTCTTCTTGTAAATGTCCATCTAGAAAGGTAGATTTGACAATCATATGATATATATTGAACTTATTCAAACAGGTAAATACCAAAAACATTTTGATTGCTTCTAATCAAGGAATATGAGAAAAGGTTTAATTAAAGTTCAAACCTTTGGTTTAAGAATAGCCTTTGTAAACTAATATTTCCTTGTTTCTTATCACTTCATTATGCTCATTCAACTTATTCCTAAAGACCCACTTTGTGCCAATTACATTCTTTCTTGGTGGTCTAGGAACAAGTTCCCATGTCTGATTTTTCTAGGTATTGTGTAGTTATTCATGCATATCTTTTAACAAATTATCATCCTAGCTAACTTTCACAATGTCCTTTGGTTACTCCAT
This sequence comes from Pinus tabuliformis, assembly GCA_031772625.1. NCBI lineage: Eukaryota > Viridiplantae > Streptophyta > Pinopsida > Pinales > Pinaceae > Pinus > Pinus tabuliformis. Next base: position 863,196,651 of record CM062812.1, read on the forward strand.
CAATAACAAAGCTACATATGCTTGTGTAGGGGGATTTAGCATCTTTCTTCTTGTCTGCACACCTACGTTTAAATCACAAGCAATTTGATCCAATGGGTGGTAATTTGGCACTTACCTTGAAGGATATTTGGCTTGATGACTGAGGGGTCCTTCACTATATTAATTTAAAAGTGGCTCACCATTCTTCTCATCATTGTAGACTAGTCATTGGAGCTACTATTGGTTGATTATCCTTAGATTCAATATACTTTTCCACTTTGGCATCAATACAATAAAACATTCTCTTGATATTCTTATCATAACATCTATAGCCTTTGATATTATGAGAATAGCTAAAAAAAGTATGTTCGTCATCCCTTACATCAAAATTACCAAGCTTGTCATCATTCCTTTTGATGTAGCACTTACTTCCAAAAACTCTAAAATGCTTGATTGTTGTAGGTATACCATACCAAAGCTCATATGGAGTCTTATCACTATTGGGTCTAAAATGAGCCTTGTTGAGTATCAACATTGTTGTGTGAATGGCTTCAGCCCAAAATATCTACTAAACATTTCTTTCATCCATCATAGCTTTGGACTTGTTGAAAACGTCCATTGCCTCTCTCTACTACACCATTCTGCTATGGATTTTCTACTATAGTAAACTTCCTTTTGTTGTCATATTTCTTGCAAAATTCATCAAAGTCATTTGAATTAAATCACCTCTATTATCAGGCCTTATGCTCTTGATTTTACATTCAGTTTCATTTTCATCCATGGATTTAAAGTCTTTAATATTCTCAAAAGCTTCTGACATTTATCTAGGGAATGAAACCCACAACATTATTACTAAAATCATCAATGATAAGCATGAAATATAATTTACCTATGGGCATGGAAAATTTTAGGGGCCAATGCTCACCTAGTTGGCTAATTTTCCATGATTTTTCCACAAAACAGATTCGCGAATTTCCAATTTTATAGAAGACGATTTGCCAAAATTTTAGAACATAAAATTATTTTACCTTAAAAATCACCAACATTATATAGAGAATATATCTAAAATCATTATAAATTTGAATAATTTTAAAAATATATCAATAAACATTTTATAGTTTTCATATTAGAGATTAATGAGATTCGCCAATGTTTTTAAACTTCAAGAAACATTTCCATCCTCAAAATTTTGCTTGCCTATGGGTGGATATGTTCTTGAGGGTCCACATAAGTGAATAAGAACTAGTTGCAATGACTTTGATGATGAACTCTCCTTGGACCTTAATGGTACTCGAACTTGACTTCCTAACTAGCAAAGAATTACAAAAATTATTCTCAAGCTTTCAAAGGCTTGGAAAGTCTTTAACAAAATTATTCTTGCCCAATCTGACTATCTCATCAAAATTCATATGTCCAAGCCTCCCGTTCCATATTCAACTCTCATCAATATTTGATAAATAATACCTTTTTCTATTCTCTTTTAGGACATATACATTATTTTCTATTGTTATATATTAAACTACAACTTCTCTAGTGCCTGTAGACTTGATTTGACAATTTTTAGCTTTGAAAATCACATCATAACCTTGATCACACATCTAAGACACACTAAACAGATTATGTTTTAGCCGATCAACAAATAACACATTATTTTCTATGCCTCTTCTATTGGATATATTAACAAATCCTTTACCAACAATCTTACCAAGTGCATTATTTCCAAAGGTCACATTACCTTTCTTAATTGGTTCCATGTCAAAAACAAACTTTTGTATCATGACATGTGCACATAACAACCAATGTCCCCATACCAATGACTTCCTTCATTATATTCATATAAAAAAATATTACATTTCTCTATGAGTTCCTTTTCCCTCAAAACATTGAGCTCCTGGCTTATTTCCTCAATAACTAGTTCAATATCTCTATTCTTTAGTTTTCAAACAACTTCTCTATGACCAAAATTCTGATAGTTATAGCATTGAATGACATTATTTATATGAGCGAAATAATTTTTTTACCTAGGTCTTCCCATCATCTGTCTGATTTATTGATATATTCTCCTTCTCGACCTTAGTTGTCTCTATGTCAGATTCACTCTACAGTTTCATTCTTTACATCCATAATTGGTGCATGTGAAATATTAGCTTGGACAATATCTGCATACCTAGTAGAAAATCAACTTTTGATCATTAGCTGAGCTTCTCTCTATGTATTTTCCTTTCCCTCTCGAGCAATATTTGTGTTTTTCTAAGGGAAATTCCTCCTTTTAATTTGCTAATGCTAATTATTATTTGATTGGATATTGGGATATGTGCTACCTTTTTTCTTTGTGGATGTGTTGACCCATTTTTTGTTTCTGCATTCTTACCATTTTTGGCTACTTGTACAAAGGTAATAGACTTCTTTCCCTCTGAATCTACTATTGAGCTAGATCCAACCTCAAATCCAAGACTAGTTCAATTAGTGGACACTATTTGTTCTTATAGAATCTCATTAAGATTTTTAGTCCCCTTTCCAAACTTCTGATTAAAGGTTAGCCGGGTCTCTGCCGTATATAGTTATTTTCTTAGAGAAACAATTTCACCCTCTAGCTTTTCGCAAGCTGGATTCTTCTCACTCACCTTCTAATTTAAAGTATCTTGAACCTTCTTCCCTTCTTCAATTTGCAAGAGAAGAGGTTCAATAACTTCAACTTTGTCCTTGATTAACATTTCTTTTTGGGTTTTGTTTTTCTTTCTCATGCTGTTAATCTCTTCAAGAGAATTGACTAGCTCTCCTTTTAAATCAACTCCATGCTCTTCTTCACCAGAATTAATAACTTCCATTTCTATATTATCTATAGCCATCAACATAAATTCCATTGGACTTTCATCATCTCTATCCTCATATAAAAATTTATTGTCTTCTCTTTCATAGGAGATGGCATCTCGAGTGTACAAGATTTTCTTTTTGGCATTATTTCTTTCCTTTTTCACTTTCTATAATTTCTCTCTAGGGTTATATTCCTTATTCTTATTCTTAGGACACTTGGAAGCATAGTGACCAACTTTAGTACAATTAAAGCATTTAAAGCATACCTTACCTTTGTATTTTCCTAACCCTCTCTTGAGCTTCGTCACAAACTTGGCTTCCTCTTCATATGATTCACAACATAAATCATCATGTTCTTCCTTGGGATTTTTATTTGCTTTAAAGGCTACCTCCTTTTCTCTAGGATTTCCATTCGAAATTTTCAACACACGGGGAATAAGAATTATAAGAAATTGATCCTGAGTGAGAGTATTCATATTTTTCATCTCTTCAATGGATGAAACCTTCGGATTAAACCTCTCAAGGAGTGATCTCAACACCTCTTGAACTACGATAGGCTCTTCTAGCTTTTCATCAAGACCTCTTATAGTGTTCACAACCTCATAAGCTCCTAAGAAGTAACTTATAATATCTTCATCATCATACATCTTGAAAGGCTCTAATTTCATTCAAAAAACTTGAAGTTTAGCTTTTTTTAGATTGTTTTCACCTTCATATAAACTTCTCATCTTATCTAAAATAGCTTTAGTAGTTGTACAATCCATCACTTTTATTAGTTCTAATTCAAGTAGTTTAGGAAGGAGGGGGTTCATCGCTTTATAATTACATGTGAACTCCATCCTCTAATCTTTAGTAATCACTACTAGAGGTTTTTGATATTATTCTTCCATTGAATCCCATACATAATCTCCAAGTGATTAAATATAGGTCTTCATCCTTACTCTCCAAAAAACATAGTTTTTTTCCATTGAACATAGGTGACCTATTGGTGAATTGTCATTACTAGTTCGGCATGGTCCTTAAAATATCCTCCAGTTATTATATTGACATGAAGTAACTTAGTTTTCTCATATATGAATTGTTAGAAACTAGTACAATACTCGGGGGGGGGGAGGTGAATTAATATTGTAAGAATTTTAAAACTTGCTTTCACTTATACAAGGATACTAGGACACCATGGAATACTTCAACAATTAATTCATATGATCTTGACAAGAAGTAACAAAAACACACAATTTCTTAAAACTTTTCTTCAATTCCTTCACAAGGCAAGATACTACTTGGTTTTGCAAAGTTTTCTAGCTACAACCAATAGGAAGCTACTACTCCTTGATTTATCAAGTACAACTAAAAGGAGGCTAAAATACCCATCTTGAAAGCTACAACTTACTTGACCTCAATGGTTCATCTTTCATATAATTTTCATACTCACTATGAAGGCCAAATCCTTACATAAACAATTAAATTTTTCACTTCAAACACTCAATACAAACACCTTCAACAATTATTGGTTACTGGTATATCCACCATCCACAAGAGAACCATCAATCCAAGCCAACTCACATAGTAAACAATTATACCCAATAAATTCTACTTATAAATAATTTTGACTGATAATTTTAGCTTCTTTTCTTTTTAATTAACTTTCTCTTTAATCTTTGCATGAATCTCTTATTTTTTGCTTCCTGAGCTTCTTCCAAGTCATATAAAAGTGTTATCCAGGTCTTTTAAAACTTTACACCTATTTCTGTAAGAAAAACCTGAGCTTAACTATCAATTTTGGCTATCTTGGACTTACTACAGTTTAAAATTTGGTGGAATGCTAAATTTGGCCATACTGCTAAATAAGACATCAAAACTATTCATTCATATAATATCATTCCTTCCAAGTTTAGCTCACTAATGATTATAAAATTTACCAAGTATGTCACAATAGCATCAGATTTGTCCATTCCACCAAATTTCCTAGGCACATTGTACATTGGCCCCTTAGCCCATACAACCAATGGCCATGGCCTTGGCCTTAATCCCTGGTTCTCATTACCTTGTGCCCTGTCTGAATGATGTCATGTTGATGTCACATGAGCCATTGGCCTCCTATGAGTGGTCCACTTGCCACCCAAAATGGCCCACTTGGCCACCCAAAAGGTTTAAAAATGGATGCCATGTGTCCTTATGTATATGTTCCATGTCACCTTATTAGGTCACCATCACTTACCACGTGTTTTCTTTTGTCTTGTTCCATGTCGTTTTTGGGCCCCTGTCACCTTCCACATAGTCACCTATTTTATCATCATATGTCCTCCATGTATCCTTGTATGTTAGAGAAAACCATTTATTATTTGCACACCCCCCTAAACAATGTTAAAAGGGGTGGGGGGGTCCTTTATGAACAACATACATCAATCTCAAGATCATTGGTACGAAAATTCCAGCAATAGAATACCCCCTCTTCTATTAACCCTCAGGCATTCTTGGGCCCACGGTTGTTCACTGATGGGTTGGTTGGGATACATGGCAATAGATCCACCACTAAATTTGTGTGACGCTTAACTCTATTCCTTCTGCCAAGTTTGGCCATGTTTAGTCAAAAGGAAAAAGTAACTCCAACTAATTCCATCACCATATCTTTTAGTTGCATTCTTTAACTCTACAGCTTCTCACCTTTGACTTGAAATATTTTCTGATCCATGATGGAATTTATAAACTTCCAAATACCATTGGAAATCTCTTTTAGGGATCCATCCATATAAGTGGGTTCCAATATCATTTAAGGCATTCTACTATACTAGACATGTATTCAAAGCCACTACACCTTATCCATCCATACATTATTGATATTCATTCTTCTTTCCTTTTGCCATTTCATCAACTTTGTCATTAATGACAACATATTTCTAACACGAGAGTCATGAATTCAAGATGATTAGTAATTGGACAAATATATGATCCTTTGGTGAAATGGAATTATATGATTGTAGCTGTTTTACTTACACCAATTGGTCGAGTTTCAAAGGTCAAATTAGTGATGTTGGAAGCACTAAGGGAGATATAAAATTTAGGGAAAACATATAATTGGGTGGAGCATCTTGCATATTTGGTCAAAAACAATTGTCAAAAATTCCAAAACTCTAGTAAACACATTTGCTTTCCTTCCCTTCTTATATGAATAGATATGAACTTCAGTCCACCTAGTAAACAAATCACATGGTTTTTCTGGAAAACCCCAGTCTCTAGGTCCCCAGAGCTATTTGGAAATTGTGTATTAAATATTAAATCATCTTTGAACAAATGGATGGTTCTACAACATGTTCATCATGCATTTCCATCTACCTTCCACATACAATTATTTTTAGATCTTACCAAAGATCAGTATAATAATAGAATATAGGTAGACCCTTTAGAGCTACCCTATCAGCCCTCAATGAAGCAAATATTTGATGAATTGTGTTGAAAATCTAATACATTGTTCCAAATAGTTATGTTTCCCTCCATCGATTTGGAGATATTATTACCCTACTTTCTAATGTAGAGTATGAGGAAAAATATGCTTCACTGTATTTGCAACCTTTTAAGGTTGATTTGTCAATTCCTTTAGTAGAATTAGTGTACTTAGTCAAGCTGAAAGGAGTCACAGAGTTCGAAGACTACTCTTACTTCCTCTAAAGGAATTGAGTGGGAATAAGTAGTGTTAAATATCTGTCTTGAAGACCAACAACAGCAACAACTACTTGAATTTGTTGTCCTACAAGTGTTGGAATCTCCTAAAGAAAAGGGTAAAGTGTTGAAAAAGCACGGGAAGAAAAAATTCTAAGGTTCAAATATTGAAGCTGACATATTCGAAGCAGTTGGATTTGTAAGGATGTTCATTGAAAATTTCTGATAGAATATCTAGTAGGTTCAACGAGCTACCTCAGGACACAATCTAGTACAAAATTGAACTTCTTGCTAGGTTCAAAATTGCAGTTTTGCCTAGGAATGAAGTCAAATGGACTCAACTATAAGTGCATAGAAGAAAATCAAACTCCCAAAGATTGGTCCAACTCAAAATTCAATTCATGATTCTCTGATGCATTTTAAAGACGAATATAAAGAGTTGGATTAGACCACGTGAGATCAGCCAGAATCACAAGAAAAAGCATCAAAATGTACCATATTTGATGACATTGTTAGGACTGAAAATGTGCACCCTTAGGATATGTTGGTCAAGCCAAAAAAATAATAGAAAATGTTGATGACTAAGACGAATTCACCCAACCCACCAGTAACTCATCCTACTTCGACCGGTACACCATCAACTTATCCAACTTCGAAAATCACACTAGTCACTCAAGTCAAGAAGGAATTTATTAAAATTCGAAGTAATCTGACCTAAGGATTGCTAGTCACAAGCATATTTTTTAAGTTTTAAGACACTTTTTAAAACTAGTGAAACTTAGGTTGAAGAAGAGGAAAAAGGACACCAACAAGATTTAGCAAAAAAAGAAATGAGAAAGGGATATTTGGTTGGATTGTCGGCACCATGAAATTGAAAAATCTAACATTAACATGCTAACTGCAGTTTATGATCATCTCATCGCGTTTCAAGAATTGGTGTATCAGGTGATTGATAAGAATGAGTATCTTAGTGTGCAAATAACTGAGTTACAGTCGAGAACAACAATGGTGGGAAGAAATAAATTATTAGAGATAATTCAAAAGGACCATCAAGAACTTTTGGAAGGAAAGAAAGTATTAGAACCCAGACTTGACATAGGAGTTTCCATGACTACCACTTTGAAAATCTAGCTATTAAAACATAATAAATTATTATTCATGACTTGGCGTCTAGGGAAGTTGTAGACCCAAGAGAAAAAAAAGCATTGGATAACAAGATGGACTAGGAAAGGAAAAATCAAGCTTAGTTGATGCAAGAAGAGCACTAGTATTAGATAAGGGAATAAAACACAAATGGATGCAGGTAATGCTTTAGATTTTTTACAGGGGATCGTCAATCGGGTGTAGTATTTGGAAAAAAACAAAACATCTCGACCAAAGGTTATCAGAAGAAAACTCATTTGAAGAGAGAGTTTAATTAGTGCATATCTTAAGGAATTAGATGTGCGAGCATGTTTGACAGTCAGAGAATGGTCAATTTTTGAAGAACATATTCATTTTCTTACTCACGTCATTTACCAAACTTCATTCTTGAGCATGCCAGCATTACCACTAGATCATTCTTCACCTCTAGGACTGCCACGAACTACCCATGAATTCTTTGAACCTGTTGTCTTGACATGTGATGTAACGTCAAGAAAACAATCTCATGAAGTCAAAATTGATCAAATAACACATCAAATTGATCAATATCATGTGTTGTAACAATTTGTATATGAAAATTTGAATCACTCCAAATCTCTCCTTATTTTGGACAATAAAAGATTTTAGGGCAGGGGAGATGTTGGAGGGGCTAGTCGATTTAGTTGACTAGCCCTATTGAGTCAAGAAAACATATTGTATGTTGGTCAACAACCTTTTTAAGTCGACGAATATGTCAAATTAATTTAAGTGAGATTGAATAGTTAAACTATTGTAATTGTCTTGACATGGTATAAATATTCATGAATGTATCAATGTATCGGTTCTAATTGGATTTTAAGATATATAATGGAAAATGTGATTCTGATGGTTATCCACTACTTGTGTCTCTTCTCTTCTCTATTTACTTATGTTCTTTACTATGTGAATGTTTGATGTCCTTACTACTGGTAACTATGCATACTTCTCCCTAGATTACAACATATGCTCTGTCAATTTTGCTACCAAAATTATATATGTGTTGCACATTCAATTGTCTTCCTAGCTATGAAAGAATCTTGGTTGCTAGTTTTTATTATGTAGAGTATGTACTTGATAAATTACATGAAAGATAAATATGACTCAGGGTTCCTATGACTCGTTGACTTTCTAGCTAACAGATTTTACAATTTTCATCGACTACATGTTGACAGAACCAAATAATTTTACTCCAATTTAGATAAAATATTTCCTTCATATAATCTATAGCTTTTAAAACAAAAATCATTTCATATAATCTGTTCATCAAAATATTTATTATATGTCTATAAAAATTTATGATAGTCTAAGTTTTGGTAGCTCCCTGAATCAATCAAAATTGAATAACAAGTTAGATAGTTGATTCCTCCATCTCTTAATCACTACTCAAGTTGAAGTTTGTTATGTCATATGACTAAGTCGAACCAACTCCATTGAATTTAATAGAAAGTAAAAAAAAAAACTGGTTCTACCAACCAATCTACATGTATAAGTCAACATTGCACTACATGACTTCAGGGACTGCCATGGAATTGAATAATATTAAGTCATATAGCTCCTTAATGTAACATGGTGAAAATGAAGAATATGAAGAACCATCAATTTCATGTGGAAAAAAATTGAACTTCCACATGAATCATCAATTTATCAAGTAGAGGATGAGCAATGAAAATTTTCATTTGGTTAAAGAACTAGTAAATACACCAATCATGTGAGTGTGTGGAATTTTATGTGAAAACATAAAAGTTAAAGTAAATGGGGGAGGGATAGTGGAAATTGTAGTAGAGACTACTCACACCAAGTTACATAAAAATAGTTCGCATTGTAGTGTTGAAATTGATGTCATAAAGCTCTTGGTGTTGCTAGTCATATGCATGAGTGATGATTGTGTGTTGATGTATGATTGGTGATGATTTTGTTAGTTGGCATTGAAATCAACATACCTATGACTAGACATAGTGGATACGATGTTGTGGTTGTTGAGGAGATGGATTCCAGACATGTTGAGTTGGTTGGAGATGTTGTTGGTGCAAGAGGATTGAATTGATGCTATGGGCATTGATGTTCTGTTGTAGATTAGGGATGATGTTGTTGCAGGTGGTTGGAGTACTTCTCTATGTGTTCCATATGTATCTACATGTCTTGGAGACATTGAATTTTCTACAACATGTGTGATATGTGGTTGGCTACTTTGGAGGTGCTTCTACCAATGAAGGAGATAGGTGTATCGCATGATTTTGCTACAGTAGGAGTTGGTGATGTTGCTATAGGTGTTGGAGATGTTGCTGCAGTTTTTAGAGATGTTAAGGTTGTTGCTTGAGGAGTCAAAGGTGTTGGTCTTGGTGCTAAATTTTGTAGAATAGGTCTAACATGTCACTGACTTTTTCTTGGCCTATTTCATCAGTTGCACTCCTATTACAGAGGCTTGGAGCAGTGTTGAGGTCATGTAGAAGATGATGGAAAAAGTGGCAAAGGTTTAGAGTTGAGAGGTTAATAACTTTACTGAGCTTTAGGCCCTGTCACATGCATGAAGGCCTATGAGAATGGTTGGAAGGCTCTAGTCACATGGAGGCCAACCTATGGGAGTGGTTATAGTAATAGATAGTTTCAAACTATCTCGAGGGTGAAACTAGAACATTTAGTGAGATTTACTTTGCATTTCTCATGTCATTGAGTAAATTGTTGGTTTATGTTGACGTACTTGATCAAAACATTTTGGTTTATGGTCAGAAAACATAATGAAACCTCCATAAGTTGATTAAATTTGAAAATAGCAAAAGGCTAGTGGAGTTGCTGGTTTGATAAAGTCAATGAGATCAATTCAGATCTAATCTAACATATGAACAAAGTTTTGAAGCCCAATAGTTATGAGTAATTATTGAGTTGACCACTTGAGTTCATTTACGTATTGGAGATAGCTCATTGTTAGTATGGTTGGATGAGTTGTGTGTGTGTGTAGAGAGTGAGCTTGGAGAAGAGCCTGCAAGTTGCATATTTCTCTAGTGCAAAATTTATGAAGCAATTTGCAACTGTAGCAGGAGTGAGTTGAAGTTTATTTCAGCCATATATCTATGTAGTGAAGTGAGGTGTTGATTTGTGGATTAGAGTAGAGGTTTGACCAGATTCTACTATGACATGTGTAGTATTTTGAGTTTGGTGATTGATTTGATTATGTGCTTTCTTGCTATGTTGCTACAATGCTCATGTTGAGAAAGTTTTAGGACACTAGCCTAAAAATATATGAAACAACGCTCACATGGATGAAGTGAAGGCATGGAGTCTTTGAGTAGAAAATAAATTGACAAATTTAGTAGAAGGAATAGTTTTCTCCATCCAATGGTGGTCGCATAGTTCAGTAGAAACTAGGTGACGCTCATTCGTTGTGAGAGTACTAGCAGATTGGAGTATGTAGAGTCATTTTCTGGTTCAAGAGTAATTGGGTGAGGATCCTTGATCATGGTGCCCTTCAGTGGATGGTTGTCTGTACATAGGGGAGAGAAACAATTTTATCTCTGAAAGGGTCAAAATACAATGAAAGAAGTCGAGTCTTATAGATAATAGGAGTGAGCTTATCCATCTATAATTTGTTCAAAAGATAATGAAATATTGAGGAACACATCAGTAATAGCATGGTTTTTTTTCCCATGATGGGTTTTCCACCATAGAAACTTGTCTCCATTGTGTGATTTCTTTCATGGTTTCTGATTTATGTTTGATTCACTAATCTCTAATTACATGTTTCATTTTATGCATGTTAAATATTAAATAATTGGAGAAAATTTTATAAGTGCTCATACTATTGATTTACCCCCCCACCCCCTTCTTAGTAGTGATATAGTTTCCAACAATTGGTATTAGGGAAAGGCTCTCATTTGCAACTTGATTGTTGGAAAGTGGACCTTGGAGATTTTGGTATATTTTTTGCAAATTTTCCGAAATGGATCAGTAAGTTATTCCAGTACTTCATGAAGGTAAACTTGTAACTTGGAGAGTGAATTTGGATTTGTAGTATTTATCCATTGATTAAGACATTCTTCTATTAGTTGAATATTGTGTTAAATATTAATCTAACAATTTGTCTAAGAAGATTAATTTCAATAGAATTTCTAAATATGATAGCATGCATGTGAAGCATTGTGAGACATCCAAAGAGATGTTGCAAAGATTGCAGAAATTTTATCTAGGAGGGAAATTGAATTTTTTTTAAATGGAGAAAAATGCAAAGGATTCAACTTTTATTGCAGTAACAAGTGAATCCTCGTCACAAAAAGAATATGAAGCCACTACGAAAACAGTGAGAGATAGAGCATTAAATATGATGATAAATCTAAGATAATGGCACCGAAAGTGGAGATAGAAAGTCTCAAGGATGAAAATAGAGATCAACAGATGCCACGACAAATGTTTGATGAAAGGGAGTGCGCATTTAAGGAATAAATTTTAGATCTAAAATTTTAGTTGCAAGAATGAATGAATATTGAAATTGGAATGATGAAGAAATACCATAAGTTGGAGGATGAATGCTATAAATTGAAGGGTGAAACAATTTCTGCAAGGGAAGAATTAGAGAGGCGCAAAAATAGTGCTCAGGCATGTACAAGCCAATAAAACATTGTTGGAGCACATATTTGCAACAAAAGTATTGAGATCCATGATCCATGCAAGAAGAAGCAAAAGAAGAGGATGACAAAGAATAAAAATATATTTGGTAAGTGTTATAATTGTGGTCTTTCTAGACACATAGAAACAAGTTTAATAAATGGAGAGATTAAACTCTTTCATCAAAAGGAGAAACCAAAGTACAGGCGAAAAGGGAATCTCCGTCTGTAAGGAGATCCATTTAGAGAGAGGATAATATGCAAGTCCAACCACATAAGAATAAGAAGGATCAGTAGATGAAAATATGGAGGAGAAAAGAGTAGCGAGGATCTTCCACCAAAAACTGAGGCCTGCTTGGTCTCATGGGGAGTGTGTAATAGTATGAGAGAGAGATTCAAATGAGAGCTCCAAAACTGGACTAATCAAAAGCCATAAGCTAATCCTCAAAAGAATTTTTATTAATGAGGCCTCTATTTTCTTCGATTTTCCATTTTTTTCCTTCATTTTCCTCCTCACATGTAGCCTGTGACCTCTTTCCTTCCTTTTCTCTTAATTTCCATTATTTTCATAAATAATTGCCAATAAATGCCATTTTTCCTTACCATAGCCATAGCCCTTTCCTTTTCCAATTTCCATTTCCACTAATTAATCACAAGTGATCCCCATCACTATGTTTCTTCCCAACATTCAACTTGGAATATGTGTCGCATGACCAAGGTCTTATTTTACATTTATTAATTTTTACATGGATTTTTTTACTAGGGATGTTACATCTATCTTCCAAATTTTATTGGAAATGCTTTTTCATGAAAGTATCTTTGATGTTATTCCATGAGATTTCGATGGCTTTTTTTATAAAGCATTTTCTATATAAAATAATAGTGACGGTTGTCTAGATGATTTCCACTACTTCCTTAGTACTAGCTTCTGAAACTTCTTTTGATGTAGTTTCATGGGTGGTAGGAGGCATTGTCTCGGAAGATGAGGAGAGACAAATGTAGCTTGTATATATAGCACCTCCAAATGGAAATTCATTCATGGCAAACAATGATTAGATTCATGAAACTCCCAAACTATGACATGGGAACTATTCGAAACATAGTGATCAGGGAAGATCTCGGGAAAATGGGAGCACAAGCCTATCATAGGTGAGACAAGGTGACTTATCTAGCCACTAGAAGTGAGGAATGTGCCATGGAAAGGAAGAGGGTGCATTTTGGAACAATAGTGGGAAGAGAGAGCATTATTAAGACTTGTTGATGCATTATGTTCTGAAGGAGAGAGAGATAAAGAATGGAAGTGCATAAGGCAGAATCACAAGGAATAAGGAGGGCACATTATTGCTTGTCGGTGCACAATGCGCTCTAGAAGAGCTAGTGAGGGTGCTATGAACAAAAATAGTGAACAAGGAGGCTCATTGTGGCTTTTCAATGCATTGCATGCTCAAGAGAGGGCCTATTTGTTTGCTAGGTGTAGTTTCCAAGAACAAGGGGTCATTGTTTCTCAATAGTGTGCTTTTGAAGATAAATTCTTCTACTAGGCACAATTTTTATGGATAGAAGGACCTTGTCTTCCAAAGGTGTGCTCTTAATAATGATGGGATAAAAACAAGCTATGTCAAGGGAATCAACAAGTATTAAACATAGTAACAAAGAAAGAAGAGAGCTTCAAGTGTTTATAAGTTTTATTGCAATCATGACTGCAAGGCGAAAAGTCATTGAATTCAAATAATCATGATAAACGACACTTGCAACAACAATATGACACTTGTATGAGGAAGTATGGGTGAAAACACCACTTAATAAGCGAAAAGAAACTAAAATGCCCCTCAGGAAAATAGAAGCACCATTAAAAACAACAAAAGAAATAGAAAATGTGATTGTGAAAAACTTACCAAGAATCCATGCACTTTATAACAACCCCTCGTTGATATTCCATGTAAAAAAAAAAAAAAAAAAACCAAGGTCATGGGACACCTATTCCAAGATGAAGAGTAGGAAGAACATTATAGTGGGTATCACTTGTGGATTAATATGGCTATGGAAATTGGGAAAGGAATTGGTAACAAAAAAGAGGAAATAATTGGCATTTAATTATGAAAATCAAGGAAAATAGGAGAAAAAGAAGGTGAAGAGACACAAATTTGCATGCAAGGGAAATTACAGGAAAGTGAAGGAAAATTTGAAAAATAGAGGCCTCAATTATACAAAGGCTTCAGAGAAATAGTTGCTAGCTTTTCATTGTTTTGTGGTGGAGCCATAGTTTATTCATTCATTCTCTCATATGCTTGCACACTTAGAGCATTTTTGGACCATGCTTGGAGAACTCTAGTATTCACTTGGATTGGAGAAAAAAGAAAAGGAGTTCAAGGATAGTGTTTGATCAATGAATAAGGTTGGATTTCTTTGCAGGTAATAGATTGCATGTGTGATTTCATTGCTGATTTTTGGATGCACGGTAAATGTATGTGATTCCACGGTTATGTGTTGTCATTAGCATCGAGATTTTCTTAGATTGATAGTGGTTTCATCCTTGAATTTTGTTGTAGCATCTACACCCACCCTCCAAAATGTTTCCTTAGCTTCATTTTGTACCCTCCCTTCCAACCTTCATAGAAGCTAGCCTTGCTTCGTTCAAGTTCACCAACTTTAGAGTTTTTCTTGCACAAAGGCAGCCTGTCGATCACAGCTAGATGCATTCCCCTCACAGGTTGTTCACCCGGTCTTGGTCCAGTTGCAGGCTGAGTAGATTACCCTAGAAAATTGAACATTTTTGGAGGGAAACCAGCCTTCCCTCCAAAAATTACACAACCATGTTTGGCATCCTGTTGGGCTTCAGGATTGCGCAATCCTTACAGTCAACCCTCCCAATAGGAATTGTGCAATTTTCCCCAGAAGGGCTGCTCAGCCCATAATTTGCGTTAATCTATGAACCAATTAGCTGCTTTGCTTAGAAATTGCACAAATCTCCTGGGCAGTCAGCTCACCTCCTAGCTATAAATGTGCATTTCCTTCAAATAGTTCAGCAGTCTCTTGCATGTGCAACTAAGTTCACTAGTTCCCTCCAGGGACCGAGAAAAAGGGACTTGGATGCATGGGCTGCTTCTCCCAAGGCATCATGCAAAGACATCCCTTGTTTTAAGGATATATGTTTAGTAGTCAGAGGTTCAATGCAAGGATGATTTCAAAAACCTGCCACTAATTGTCACTTTCCCCATATTTGCGGCATGTTTGTCAGAACCTCGATGTTATCAAAAATCATCAACCATAGGTGGAAATGATCATTCCTCACATCAACCTTACATCTCTAACGTCCCACATCACATCTAGGTGCGGTCAGCACATTTAACTCATCTCTTTTGGGGTAAGCCTGGTTCCCATGCCTTGTGTTGCATTTTTATCACTTTTTGTGTTTTTTCTTGTATGAGTACTATTCGCTTGATTTCAATGAATTCTTGCTATCATTCACATGTATATTAGCTTTTCCTAACACCGTTTCAATTTTCGTCAACATCACACTGCTATCACATGCATGAAACTATTTTTCGCGAACAGTTGCCAATTCGGCGAGTCGCCTCACCCACATGCATGTTGCTCCATTTTATGAATTTTTCATTCACCATTTTCGTGCATGATCATTCACTTATTAACAAACTCAGTATCAACATGCATTCACACTCACATGCACTTTCATTTTCCTATCGGCAACTCTGGCCAAACGTGGCCTGGACTCTGCCTCACGAAGAGCCTCACCAAGAAAACATTGCGTAATCCTGAGAGGGAAGGCTCTACCTTCTTCTCCGAAAATTCTCATTTCTACCCAGAAACTATTCCCTAGGCATGCTTTGTACAATCTTGAGGGACAATGACTTATATCCAAGAAAATTGTGCAACACAGTCACTGAGCCTGCAACCATTGCTAGTTGAGATTGCACATTGCGCAATCCCAAAAGTCAACAACTACATTGGATTGTGCATTGTTCAGTTCCAGTAGTCAATAAATCTTCCAGGAACCCAGACTATGCATTGTAAATTCTTGGCAATTTGTCTCCCGACCTCCTGACCAAAACTACGCAACCTTCATGATTAGTCACACAAGTATGTTGCAAGTCAATTCTCAAGTTCATTTTGATTTTTTACTGACAGATTTCTTGCCATGACTGTTGCCATGTCCCTAGGTATTGTAGGTGCTCATCTACCTCTCAATAGGGCAGGTACAATGGTTTACAAGAGAGTAGAGTTGAAGAAATTGTTCGGAGCACACCTGGAGATGTAGCTGATCAAGTGCCTATGAGCTTGCCTACTCAGGAAAACATCAAGTTGTTCATAGACAAGGACATCAAGATATGACAACAACAACATCACAATGAGTAGTGTCATGAACAACAGTTTAAGGCAGCATACTGAATGAAGCAAACACAGTGAATGCAGTGAACACAACGAATGAAGCAAATGCAAGAGGAAGATTGATGACAACACAGAGGTACGAGAAAGTTGTAAGATCAAGCAAATCCACTGATAATGACAAAAACTTTGGAGACTCGGGCTATGAGGTGACGTCACAACATGAAGGTCGCACGAAGACAGAGAATGGAACAAGGAAGGAGTTGCATGTGCTAAACTAGTAACTCAAGGAATAACATGAAGCTGCACAGACAAACGAATGAGTTGCAGCAGGAACATGAACAACAATGGGTGCAACATGCACTCATGAATGAAACTACGCTTGTACAAGTTAAAAATCCATCCCAACAGCTGACATGGAGCAAACATGGTGAGTAGTGTTGTTGATCGCATGCAAGGGATTCAGCAACATGCATGTCTTTGTGCACACGCATGAAATCCAATCCATTCAACACACTCACAAAGTAAAAGACAAGAAGCAAGTCTAATTGGCGTTGAACATGTACTTCGGCAAGTTAATGCACATGACTAGCAACACACACTTGAAGATCAGCATGGACACTATGCATCAGTTTATTGTCGGTTTAGCTGCACCCAAGAAGACGATACACATGTTAGTAGAAGAGTTGGATGAAAGGAGGTCAAACCAATCCACTGTTTGCAATGGAGGCAAGAGTTCGCTTCAACAAGATGTCACCATGAGGTGCATGCACACCATCACGATGTCCAAGCTTGGCATTAGCTCATCACCTTGAACATGACAACCATGTCAAAGAGTTGGTCTCATCATAGTGGACTAAGGGTCAATGATGTCTTGCAAGGCTTTCTCAAGCCATTTTGTCTCACATGAGTACATGTGCATTGTAATGTTGAGTCATGTCAAGTGTAAGTCAAGTGTCAATAGTTAGATGTAATAGTCAGAAGGTAGGTGAAGAGTCATGAGGGTAGTTGAACTCTCACAAAGGGGAATTTCAAGGGTCGCCCCAACCTTTACTATAACTACTCCCTCATAACTCATTGTATGGGCTTTTGGTCAGCCAAGATTCTGATAAGACTCTCTTGGAAAGAACTTGGACAATATTGTAACCTGCCTTGGCTTCTCCACTGCACGGAGTTAGTTCATCTCTTTGGACTAGCAGGAAGATGTGGTGGTAACGTTCAACTATTGGGGCTAGCAGTTTTACATGGATGTATTGTATGATTGGAAATTAGACTTCATTATATAATAAGAGCCAACACATTTTCACACATGTATTCTATCTATTTTAAGACTGATCTTTAACACTTGTAATGCATGTTTCTTTAACCTATGCTCTACATCTAAACTAATTCATTTGTTGTAATGCATAATATATTAATGGAAATGTGTTGTATATGCTATTAACGCTGCCCCGTTCATGTCAACTGTGCTTCTAGACATCAGACATACCTTTCACATGAACCTTCTTGTAACAACTGTTGCACTCATCCAGACTGATCCATGAGTGTTGTGCATGTTATCTTACATTGCATGTTGTGAGTACCTCATCCAAGTGGATGGCTTCGCCGAAATCTATGTATGTCTTGTGTGTTGTGTGTTCCTAGCGGAGTTGGAATTGATCCCTTTCAACCTAGATCTAACCTTCACCTTCATCTCACCCACCTATGTTAGAACCTCTCATACACCTTCCTTGACTCATTGCATCGATCACACCCTTGCTACACACAGAAATATTACCTTCCTTTATGTGACATCGTGATCAAGGCATTACCTTAGAACCCATTGCTAGGACTCCTACAACAAATGGTCTGAGGTATAATTGGGACTTCTTACTGGGGATATCCCCTTACATGTTAATGGGTCTAGCACTGTCAACATTTTGGTGCTATAAGGAGGGCCAGATGACAAGCTGAGTCCTCACATCTTTTTTGAATCTCTTCACATCTGTCATGACTAACTACCGAGTTGCTCTTCCAGAATGCACGTCTTATGGAAACGATTTCATCATTCCAAAAAGGCTATTGGATAACTTGTCTCATAAAAAAATTGATGGTGGAGGCTGCGTACCCTTGGTAAGGCATGCAGTCGGCATTGTAGGGTCATGTGAAGGACATGGGTTCTTTGAGGAATACATGAGTTGCACATTGTTCATCTCCATGCTAAGAAGGCACCCAATGCATTGGTATGCCACGCTGCCTGAAAAATCTATCTATTCTCTTGTTGATTTGGTCACAGAGATAGAACGTTCTTTCAATCACTATGATTGTAAAGCACTCAACAAAGATATTCTAAAATCACGAAAAGCTCCCAATGAATCCGTTGAACAGTTTCACACAAACTTTTGTAATCTTGCATACCGATTCCCAAAAGATGATATTGATTGGGAATTTCTTGATGGAATATTTAAGTATCTTCTTCACATATCTGAACCCTACTCAGCACACCTTAGTGATGGAGATGCGCAATCACAGGTGGGCACAATCATTGTCACAAGTGAATGTCCACCTTCACCTCATCAAATATTTCCACCATCATGGAGTGATGTGGGAGATCATGCACATGCCTTTGTTGATCCTCCGAATTGTACTATCCTGTGTTCTCCCATTCTAGACTCATCTCCTGTTGTGAATGAGGATCAAGTTGTCAATGGAGTTGGTGATATGCAACC
Source organism: Pinus tabuliformis (assembly GCA_031772625.1). Lineage (NCBI taxonomy): Eukaryota > Viridiplantae > Streptophyta > Pinopsida > Pinales > Pinaceae > Pinus > Pinus tabuliformis. The sequence continues at coordinate 863,215,909 of CM062812.1, forward strand.
AACCTACGCCATCATTCATAATGATTGTTTACGGGAATCTAAAGAAGAACTTATGGTGAAGGATGACTCCCTTTCATCTGTGCCTCATCCAATTCATCTTGATAGCCCTTGTGATTCTTCCACTCCTGATTTCCCTTGTGAAAACTCATTTCTAAATGCTTCTACTTCCAACCATTCATAGGACATGTTGGATCTCAGAGTCTGTCATTACAGTGTAGAGAGGACACATCTCCCTCGGAAAATCCATTCAATCTATCATTTATCTTTCTTGAAAACACAGAGGGTGAACATATTTGCTTCTCATATACCCCTCCTCCCGATTCATCAAATCATGAGGATGCTAATGATATTCTCAAATTTTATAATCTTGGTTGTCGTGATCTATTCACTTCCTCATCTGATCACGATGTTGATCCAACTGTTGTTAATCTATCCAAGGCACTGGTCTACAATTATCTATCTGTCAATGAAGTTGAAATCCCCCAGGCTATCGAGGCACTTCAACTTGAGTTGATAGTTATGTTAGGCCGTCGTTGTCCTGAGGTTGGTTTCACTTCTGATCAAGAAATTGTTGAAACACTCAAGGCTCCTCATCACTATCTTCTTTGCATAGAAGATCAACTAAACACCTAGATTTCACTTCCTCCACTCGGACTACATGATCCCATCGCTCATGCATTGGATGAATCTTAGACAACAAGCACACATGTACAACACAACTGATCTACCTTTCTCATGTTTTCTTGCATGTCACAGTCAAGAGAATGCATACACTCAACATCTGCACATGGTGTAGCACAACATCATGGCAACACCACAGAATGCATGTCATGCAGTTTCATTCATCTTTGTTCTGTGGTCACTTATAAGCTTGGAGTTTGTTTTCCTTCACTATTATATCTTTCTTGTTTGCTGGTTCACACAGCTGTCTTGTTCGTGAACCATGCCTTCACCAACGTGGTCAACCAATGCAATAGTGGTTGCATTGGAAGTATCACTTCACGTCAGATGACCCATGCACTGTTAGCTTAGGAGTAGAAGTAGTGTTTTCTTTTGAATTGTTTTCTTGCATGCTTATTTGCTTACTTTCTTTGTTTAACATTTGTTTGTCTACTTGCTTGTTTTCTTACTTGTTTTATTTTCACTTTTTCTTCTACTTTTTCTCTGATTTGTTGTTTGTTAATTCGCTTCTTTCATTTCATAAGATATTTTCGCATGAAACCATGTATGACACTTGAAGCAAGCTAGGTAAAGTACGAGAGGCATTGTGCTGCTATCACTACTTGGTTATCTGTCATCATGCCTCTCTATGAAGAAATTGTTACTTTCATTCCATGATACGTCGATGGAAAATATGTACTATTCAAGGTAAACCTTGGTGAAAGCACAATGCTTGACCGCTAACTAGTGTCACCTACTCTAGTCGATTGTTTTTGGGTTAACCCTTGTCAGCTTAGTCAAGTAGAGTAAGGTGAGGGGGAGAACCTTAACAGGCACATCAGAGGTATAATAAACTACCTCTATTGAGGAACAACCTCTTCTACTCTCAATAAGTCGAGATCCCCCTTCTGCATACGAAATGAAAAAGTGCTATGCACAGTTAAAAATGAAAAAATGTAAATGAAAAAAATTCAAAATAAAAAATGAGTAAGGGAAAATAAGAGAAAGGTTTCTTGCACAGGGAGGTGATGCAAGTAACTCCACTAGGGTACTGACCAATCTTGTTGGCACCGAAGCCATGCTTGTGTAGGAATTGACAGGGTAAGTTCCTTATATAGAACACCAAAGGACACCGCTCACAAATAGATCATAGTTCAATACACTAGTATTCTTGACATGGTTAAAACCCTCAAAGAGGGAAACAATCCACGGCTTGAGCCAATGTAGCCACTTCAGGAAATTTATTAATAAAAAAATGAAAATTTACATAATCTTCTCTCATGAACGGTTACCCTATAAATGACCCTCCATGCTCTTTAAATAGAGATCATGGACCAATCAGGTGTTAAGCCATGGATCAAGTGTCGGTAATACCGAGGAGAGAATGAACCATCAGATCACTTCATGTCTAGAACATATCATGATCATCGGATTGTAAGTTACAAAAGTACATAGTAAAGAAACATAATTTACCTAACTCTATAATAGACCAAGTTATACTTAACTATTTCCTATGTGTCGGAATATCTTAACGTCCCCCCTTAAGAACAACTTGGGATAAGATTGAAGGATGTACAAATATGACACAATAGAAGAAGGAAGGAGGCATTAGAGCCTATCCCCCCTTAGTGATAACTTCTTGAACTCCAACCATAAATCAAAGTTTAGTAAACTTCACCTCTGTGAGAGCCTTTGTAAACATGTCTGCAACTTGATCATCTGTTGAACAATGTTGTACTTGAAGAACATGGTCATGAGTGAGCTTTCTGATGAAGCACATGTGCAGTTCAATATGTTTTATGAGCTGATACTGGATTGGATATTTGCATAGTTGAATGGAACTTTGATTATCACACCAAAGTGTAGTCAGATGTTGCTGCTGAAAGCCAAACTCTGACATTATCTGACGAAGCGACAAGGCTTCCTTACTAGCTTCTACGACACCATGATACTCTTCTTCTATTGGAGAAAGAGAAATGGCACTGTGTTTCATGCAATCCCATGTAATAGGTACTAAACCAAGAGTGAAGACATAACCTGCAGTAGGCTTATAATCATCAAGATCACCAGCCCAATCGGAATCAGTGAAACCAACCAATAGAGGAGATGCTTCTGCACTGTAACGAATCCCAAACTGAATTGTACCTCTAATATAACAAAGTATTCTTTTATCTGCTTTCCAATGACTTTCATGTCGGTTTTTCATAAATAGAGCAATAAGGACAACAACGAAGGAAAGATCAGGATGAGTATGGGTCAGATACAAAATATTTCCCACAAGTTGATGGTATAAGGTAGCATCAACTTTAGGGGGAGTACAAGTGACTGAAAGTTTGGGTCCAGACTGAAAGGGAGAAGGTGCTGGCTTACATTCTTCCATGTGAAAATGGTGTAGAATATCACATGCATACTTGGATTGGGAAAGGGAAATACCTTCCTTGAATTGCAAGACTTGAAGACCAAGAAAATAATGCAAATGTCCTAAGTCTGTCATTTCAAACTTCTTTTTAAGACTAGACTTCACATGGTTTATAAGATTGGGATAACTAATAGCAAGGATAAGATCATCAACATAAAGAACAAGAATTATAAGAGACTTGCCCACTTTCTTGGTGTAGACAATATTGTCAGAATAACACCTAGAAAAGCCAGTTTCTAAAAGAAAGCTATCCATTTTGGCATACCAAGCCTGAGGGGCTTGCTTGAGACCATAAAGAGATTTCTTAAGATGACATACAAGGCTAGAGTCTGTTTGTATAAATCCAGTAGATTGTTCCATATAGATTTCTTCATGCAAGTCCCTATGCAAGAAGGCATATTTAACATCCATCTGATGGACTTCCCATTTGAAAGAGGTAGCAAGGGAAAGAAGAAGGTGGATAGAGTTCAATTTGGCAATAGGGGAGACGGTTTCAGCATAGTCAATGCCTTCAACTTGTGAAAAACCATTAACAGCAAGACACGCTTTATGTTTATCAACTTTTCCATCTGGTCTATACTTGGTTCTATAAACCAATTTGCATCTAACAAGTTTTCATCCCTTTGGAGGAGGAACAAGATCCCATGTATCATTTGTGAATAATGAACGATATTCTTCATTCATAGATGTGTCCCAATCTGGATGGCCTTAAGCTTCTGTAAAGGTGTCTGGATCATAATTCATTGAAGCTTGAGCCAGTAAAGAAGAGGCTCTATCAAACTAAGAATGTGTACGTCACTGATTTTTAGTAATACCCATAAGAGCACCTACTGAATCCTGAGTAGCACGGACCCATTTGGGAAGCTGAGGAGCTGAAGGAGGATCCTGAGAAGCTGGGGGAGGATTGTCATCCTTGCTTTCATCATCTGAAGAAGAAATATTTTTAGAAGTAGAAGGGATAGAGAGAGGTTGCACATCAGCCAAACTAGGCTCATAGGCAGATATATTTTCAACAAACTTTACATCTCTTCTAATGATAAAAGTTTTGGACTTAAGTGGAATAAGTCTATATCCTTTGACATCTTCAGAATATCCAACAGAAATACATTTTCACTCCTAGGTCCTAAAGCTTTATGTTTCTCATCTAGAATATGGGCCCATGCTCACTTCCAAAAACATGAAAGTGACTTACATCTATTTTAATTGAGCTCCATGCTTCTTCTTGAGTGATAATCTTTAAAACCCTAGTAGGAGTGTGATTTACTGTGTAATTTGAATAGTTAATTGCTTATTCCCAAAAATTAAGACTAATTCCTTTAGATTGAAGCATACAATTAGCCATTTCCTTAAAGGTGTGATTCTTCCTTTCAGCTACACCATTTTGTTGTGGAGTATATGGAACAATATGTTTCATTTGAATTCCATTCTCAATGCAAAAGTTGATGAATTTGTTGTTAACATATTCTCTGCCATTATCAGATCTTAGCTTAAGAATTTGATGTCCAAATTATTTTTCAATAAAGGCATTAAAGGCCAAGAACGTGTTAAATAATTCACTCGAGTTTTAAGAAGTATAACCAAGTGTGTCTGGAGAAATCATCAATGAAAGTTAAGAAATACTTGTAGCCAGAGAATGAAACAACTAGAAGTGGACCACATAAATCACTATGCACAAGTTGTAAAGGGCCTGAGGCGTGCCAAGAGGCACATTTTTCAAAACTATCCCGATAATGTTTTCTAAGTACACATCTGGAACAAACACGTTCTCTGCAAGATACCATTGGAAGCCCTATCACCATATTTTCTTTACATAGATTCTGAAGGGAGCAATAGTTTAAATACCAAATCGCTCATGCCAAAGTTTGCTCACTTCCTCATTATGAGCAACAAAAACGTAGGGAAGATTTGACGACCCAAAGTTGTTAAACTTATACAACCTTGTAGAATCGTGAGCAATGCCAGTAGCTAAAATATGTCTAGGATCTCTTAGGTCCTTAATTACAACATTGTGAGGTGAAAATTCAATGATTTTACCTTCACCTGAATGAGTTATCTGATATATAGATAGAAGGTTGCAGGATAAGGTTAAATTAGAAACTAGAAATGTTACTAAATTCGAAATTGGAAATCAAGAATTAGAAATCTTACTAAATTAGAAACTAGAAACTAGATATCTGAAATGTTACTAAATTAGAAATGAGTAATGTTACTAAATTAGAAACAAGAAACTATAAATTAAAAATGTTACTAAATTAGAAATTAGAAATGTTATTAATTCATAAAAAATAGAAATTAAAAATGTTACTAAATTAGAAATGTATCTAAATTAGAAATTAGAAATGTTACTAATTTAAAAATATTACCAAGTTGGAAATCAGAAATTAGAAATTTTGCTAAATTAATATTACTAAATTAGAAATTAGAAATTTGAAATTTGAAATGTTACTCAATTATGAATTAGAAGTTAGAAATTAGAAATGTTACTAAACTATAAATAGAAATTAGAAATGATACAAAATGAGAAATTAGAAATATTAATAAATTAGAAATTAGAAATGTTACTAAATTAGAAAGTAGAAAGTAGAAATGTTATTAGTTTAGAAATTGGAAATGTTACCAAATTAAAAATTAGAAATTAGAAATGTTACTAAATTAATTTTACTACAACCCTCTCATATTCTATTAACAATTTTTCTATTGAAGTTTCAAGTAATAAAAGAAATAGAAAAACAAACCCATGGTATGAATAAGATTGTAAAAGTGTGAGGAGATGAATTAATGAAGATGTTGATGAATCTCTTAAAATTGGCAAGATAAAAATATACAAAGCCCTAATTAAAAGGAAAAAAGCGCATTATATTCATAAGAGACAAGAGAATCTCTTACACCTCTCTAATGTAGCTCCTAAGAAATTCTGGAGGCAGATTCTAACTAGGAAAACTAAAGATAATAATAAAATTTCTTTACATGACTGGAATTCCTATCTTAAAAGGCTTTATGAATCTCCAAATGTCAAGGATAACTTTGAAACCCTGCTCATAACGAAATAAGTTTTATCATTAGAAGACATTGATTTGGGGGTCAAACGCCTGGAAAATGGGAAAGCTAAGGACAATGAATGTTACGAGGTGGAAATATTAAAAATTGGAGGTCCTGTCCTCATCCCCCACATCCACAAGATTTTCAATCAAGCAGTCAAGAAGGGTTTCCTAAACCATAGACTCAGAGCCTCATTATCCCTATTTTTAAAAGTGGGGATACAAATAACCCCTCTAATTATAGGACTATTATGATCAGCCCTCTCTCAGCCAATTTATATGTTATTATTTTGGAAAAGAAGTTGAGCATATGGCTTGAAAGTGAAGGTAAGCGGGCTAAAGGACAAGCAGGTTTTAGAATGCAACACTCAACAACGGACCACCTCGTTACGTTTAGGATCATTATGGACGAATTCTTCAATGATAGATCCAATCTCTTTTTCTACTTTGTGGACTTTAGAAAGGATTTCAATATGGTTCCTAGAAACAACCTATGGAACAGATTAGAAGAGATAAAGGTTCCTTCTGTGTTGAGAGCTATCGCTATAAGGTTATATGAGAATGTAATTGCCAAGTTAAAGAGAAATGAGGGGTGGTCGAAAGATATTAAGTGTAATATCGGAGTTAAACAAGGTTGCCCCCTCTCCCCTACCCTATTTGGAATTTACATTGACAAGCTGGAAGGTTGTTTAGAGGAAGCAGATTGTGCTGGCATGATCTTAGATGGGATAGTCATCATCTTTCTTCTCTATGGTGACGATATTGTTCTTCTCACAAGGTGCCCATCTGATATTGATAAGCAACTTATACTTCTTAAGGATTTTTGTTCTACCATGGGTATGACTATTAACACTGACAAAACAAAAGTTATGATTATCAAATCCAAGAAGGACACTTACGCTAATTTTATGTATGAAAATAGTAACTTGGAGGAACTGTCTTCTTACAAATACTTAGGAATTGATATTCATCACAAGCTCAAATGGAACTATAGCATTTAGAAAAGGATTAATGGGGAGTGGAAAACTAATTTTGGTCTTGAAAATAATTGTAAAATGAAAAACCTCATAATGTGGGATAGAAAGAAGTTGTGAACTTTAGTCACTCTTGTTATCTTATATGGATGTGAGGTTTGGGGTTGTAACATCTCTAGAGAATCATGGAGAAAGATTGAGAAAATCCATAAGCATTTTATAATGTATAACCTCAAAATTAAAAGCAATACACCCTATCCTATTCTCCTTATAGAAGTGGGTCTTTCCCCTATCGATAGCCTATCTATGACTAGGCTTCTATTGTAGAAGCACAAGCTCAATAACATAGGATACCATAGACTTCCTAAGCTAGCTTTAAATTCCATCCAAAACCACTTAAGGCTCAAACGAGGTTGGTATAAAGAAGTGAGGGCTTGGTTAAACCATTGGGAGATTTACAATAATGCTGCATTGCGAAACATTAATAACATTAAAAATATTGTTACCTCTAAGTTCAAAGAAAAAATGTGGTGTGATAAAGATTTAGGAGCTAAACGAAAATTAGGATATTGTAAGGAGGTCATCAACCCCACCGTAGAAGATCAAAAGTATCTCTTTGTTTTCACTAGCTCAAAGAATAAAATTAATATAGATAAGATTAGAACGAACTCTCATGAGCTCCATAGTCAAACGGGTCATTGGGCAGTTCCTGAAACACCATGGATGGAAATTATCTTCCATCTCTGTTAGAATATGAACATTGAGGATGAAAATAACTTCCTCTTAGAGTGCCCTGCATACAACCACATTAAATTTCAGTTTCATAATATTTGTTGCAATACTGACCTTCCTATCCTTTTACGATGTCAAAATTATAGTGAGCTCGAGAGGCTTCTCTCTAAGCTTTTTGAGCATAGGAATAAAATCTTAAATCAAACTAAATAATTCATTTGTCTAGGTCCAATAGACCAAATAATGGTCTCAGTGGATGTTAATCATCATCATCATCATCATTAATAAATTAGAAATTAGGAAATAGAAATTAGAGATGCCAATAAATTACTAAATTAGAAATTAGAAAGAAATTAGACTTTAGAAATTTTAAATGCTACTAAATTAGAAAAATTGAAATGTGAAATTAAAAGTGTTAATAAATTAGAAATTACAATTTTTATTTTTTTAATTAGAAAATTTATAAAATTATAAATGTTATCAAATTGGAAACTAGAGATTAGAAATGTTACTAAATTAGAAGAAATAAAATTAAAAAACTAGAATTGTTACTAAATTAGAAATTAGGAATTAGAAAGGTCACTAAGTTATACATGTCACTATTGCACTAGTTTATATCATGCCTTCAAGTCCTCTATCATATATTCTAGTGGTACTCCACCCATTATCTATGAGATCATTTTCCAATCCAAGAAACCGTAACAGAGTTTCCTTAAGCTACAACCAATTTTCACTAACCTAATAGCCCAACCGAACCCATAAGACTACATGCATGTGGTTATCAGGCTATAAATGCTCTCATAAGCCTATTTCCATGTGGTTATGATACAAAAACTCTAGTTCTGAGCATGTAGTTCCGAGATCTGAGCTGCTTTCCTAAGCTGGCCCTCAAACCACTCCCAAAACTCCTTGTAAGTCTGTAGAATTCAATCAAAGATAATGAAAAAGATAATGAGTCATAGATGCCTAATGCATAACAGAAAATTCATCAAACATATGGTAAATGTGTAAGCTACAGGCCATGAATGCATATCTGATCATAAAATGATAGTCTTCATCTGAGAATCACCAAGAAGGCTCTAAGCCCTCTCTGGCTAGCTGCAATAACACTTGTTAGTCCATGAATTCATTCAATAACTTATGAAAACATGAAGAGATTCATAGATATAATACATCATATAACTAGATATATAACTAGCAAATAACTAGAATAAAAACCATGGAAAATCAACCATCATATCAATATGCTAACCAACACAGGTGCTCATAGAACATATTTGTTAATTTTTGGGTAGCATCGGATGTGGTGTAGCTTTGAAATTTTCTTAAGGGGCTAAAACACATGAGATCTCCAAGACCCAGAAATAGTTTGGTGAAATTCCACCCAGATTGTATTTTATTAAAATACTTAATATTTTTAATGGGGCTCCTAAGTCTAAACTTAGGAAAATTAAAATATTAACCGGTATTAATAAAAATATGGGTGCGAAGCTTCTAAAAAATGACGATAAATTCTAATTTAATCTTAGTCATTGATTAGATATTATATCACAGTCGTTGATATCTCAATAGGATAAGTATAAATGAATACTTGAGAGTCATTTGGAGATACACTGGGGAAATGCTCAGTAACCCGAGGGGAATCAAATCTCATGAAGTAAGAGTTTGATTTCAAAGGGAGAGTTCCAAGGTGAAGGAAGTGGAGGGTATTAGCATCAGTCAGAGGTTGATGAGGAGGGGGCATAGTACATTAGAGGGACAGTGTAGAGGGACATCTCAGAGAGGCAACACAGCAAGGGATGCAGTCGTCATGCAAAGATGATGAAAAGGTGACGCAATGGAGACTGGAGGGTATCTTGGGTGTCAAAATTTGTCAAAAGGTTGGAGGAAAATTATCTCAGTTGTTTCAATCAAGATTCCTCTATTTTGTGCTAATCATTCCTTGTAAGGAGATTCTTGTTGAAGAATAATAAACAAACCCTCATCTGCTGCACTAGTTTTCCCGCATTGGGTTTTCCAGGGACTATTGTCCAAAAACAGTTATGTTGATGTGATTGATTCTTGTGCTTGTATTTCACTATTGTTTTCTCTATGCTATTATGTGACAACTACAGTAGAATTTACTTTGATGTTTACTAAAGGGTTTTATAAATAACTTTTTGTCGAAAATAAGTAGGAGAAATAAATCAGCAACTGCAGTAGAATTTCCTGTTAGAAAGTTTCACATGGTATCAGAGCTGAGATTGCGAAATAGGATTAGAGAATCTACAATGAGTCATGAACATCATGCTAAAGCAGGGACTCAAAAGGACTCACACAGTTCTCCAAGGAAAGAGGACAGCATGGAGAATATAATGGATCATTACAGTTCTGTGTTGGCTTCCAGATTGGAAGAAGAAGTTGCTTCATTGCCAAGTTCTGCTTCCTTTGAAGTTTGGTATACTGATAGAGGGACTTCTTCACACATGATGAGAATATGAGAATGTTTTTCGAGCTATCAAGAAGAACACATGAACTTCCAAATCACCATGGGAAATAAGTCAAAATGTACCCATGTAGGAAGAGATACTGTAGTTTTTCAAATAGGAGCGGGGGATCAACTTCGAGAGACCAATGTGTTGCATTTTCCTAGATTGGCAATGAACTTACCCTTTGTATCTTAGTCATAGAACAAAGGCTATGAGTTTTACTTCATTGAGAAGAAATTATATGTCAAACATCCAAGTTGGAAGAAGAAGGCCAAACTTAGGGTCAGAACTAACAAACTGTATAAGTTACAGTTAGAATCTCTAATGGCACTCATAGGTAGCACTTGGGAAAAAGATTGAATGAACTATGGCACAAAAGGATGGGTCACTTACACCATGGGGCTCTAAGAATTCTCAGAGGAACCATTGTAGGAGTTCGAGAATTAAGTGCCAAATGAGATGATGTATGCAGAGGTTACGTACTGGGAAAGTATGCCAAACCAGCTTACTCCAGAAGTAACAATAGGGCCAAGAGTGTTCTTGGATTAATACACTCAGATATTTGCGAACCCATGTCCACAAAATCATTTAGTGGTCCTGAATACTCCATCACCTTCATTGATGAACATTCTAGGAAGAATTGGATCTAATTTCTAAAAACCAAGGATTAGGTTTGTGATTGTTTCAAAGAGTTTAAATCTCTGGTTGAGAATATGACAGGGAAAAGGATAAAAGTGTTGCACTCAGACAATGTTAGAGAATACATTGATAAATACTTCACTGAGTTATGCAAGGGAAGGCATCAAAAGAGAATGGATATCTGCATATAATCCAGAGTAGAATGGAGTAGCAGAGGGGAAGAACATAACTATTGTTGAAGGAATGAGGGCAATGTTGTATGATCGGGATATGACAAAATGTTTATGGGCAGAATCATGTAGCACAACAATATATGTTCAAAAAATGATTCGTCACAGGGAATTAGGTAAGATTACTCCCGAGAGTTTCTTCATCAGCAAGCAGACTGAGGTGAGTTATTTCAGAATATTTGGGAGCTTGGCATACTTCTATATACTCGAAGAAAAGAGGAATAAGTTGGATCAAACTGCAGAAAAATGATATCTTGTGGGATAGAGTGAGAATTCTAAGCCATATAGATTCTAACTTCTAGGGAATAGAAATATTGTAGTACGAGGGGATGTAAATTTCATGGAGGACAGAGATTTTAGTCAAAGGATGATCCATTGGTCCATCCACTTTGACCAGCAGAAACTTGCACCAATATTTCTCCAAGGCACAAAAATCTAGAAGAATCACATCCGGTGGAATCTCAGGAGGAGGAGAAAATAGATCCACCCACTACTAGTGGAAGAACGAACTGGAATCTTTGGCAGATATTATGGGATGCAGAGGATTTCATTAGAGCTTATAGGAATGAGAAAAGAGAGTGTAGACAACCAAATAGATACCAAGCTTTGGTGGCTCAGGTTGGATAATCCTCTAGTTTTCATGAGGTCGTTCAACATCCAGTATGGGTAGATGCTATGGTGGAGGAATATAGTTCCATAATGACCAATGATGTCTAGGAAGTGGTACCTAGACCTTAGGATAGATTAGTTGTAGGTTTGAGATGGATCTACAAGGTCAAATATGCTGGAGATGGCACTGTGGAAAAATAAAAATCCAAGTCTGTGGCTAAGGGATATGCTTAGAAGGAAAGGTTAGACTACGAAGAAACCTTCGCCTGAGTAGCCATGTATAATTCTATTAGATATGTGATATACCTTCTAGCACAGATAGGGTGGGAGATTCACCAGATGGATGTCAAGATGACGTTCTTGAATGGGGTGATAGAATACATATACATTGAATAACCAGAGGGTTTGAGACACATGAGAAGAAAAATCATATATGTAGTTAGAACAAATACTTGTATGGGCTTAAACAAGCACCTAGAGCATGGTATCCGAGAATTTATGGTTACTTGCATAAGATGGGATTCCTCAAGAGTGACGTAGATCACAACCTTTATTATCTGACTATAGCGAATGATTCTCTAATTATGGTGTTATATGTGGATGACCTTTTTCTGACATGTTCATCTAGTCTCATCAATTATTTCAAGGAAAATGTAGCTACAGAGTTTGTCATGAAGCATTTGGGACAGATGCATTATTTTCTGGGGTTGGAAATTTGGTAGCAGAAAGGTGAAATTTTCCTTGGATAAGGGAGCTACGCTACAATTTCTTTTAAAAGGTTTAGAATGCAGGACTATAGACCCATGACTACTCCAATGATTACCAATTGGAAGAATATTGATGCGTCTGTAGATAAAGAAGTAGATCCCACCTTATAAAGGAAACTCATAGGGTCCCGGATGTATCTGATCAACACCAGGCTAGACATTTGTTATGCTATCAACACCCTCAATCAGTTCATGGTGGAACTGAAGAGGGCACACTAGGCAGTAGCCAAGAATGTTCTCAGATATATACGAGGAATAGTCAAGCATGGATTAATGTATGCTCGAGCCAATGATATTAGACTTAGTGGGTTCACTGATGTAGATTAAGCTGGAAATTCCATAGATTGGAAAATTACCATTGGGTATTGTTTCAACATTGCATCAGGAATGACCTCTTGGTGTAGTAGGAAACAAAATTCCGTAGCTTTGAGCTCAGCTGAAGCTGAATATATAGCACCTAACACAACATTGTGTGAAGCCATATGGCTTAGAAAGTTTCTTGTGAATCTATTAAGGAAAAGGATGGAAGCGACCAACATTTTGTGTGATAATTAGAGTTGCATCAAGCTCTCCGAGAATCCAATTTTTCATGATCGGTAAAAGCACATTGACATCATGTGCCACTTTATCAGAAACTGTGTCCAGTGAGGTGTAGTATAGTTACCGTAAACTCCAATAGGAGAGCAAGTGGTAGACATTCTCACCAAGGCTCTAGGAAGAACAAAGTTTTTTTATTCCAGGGAGAAGATAGGGATGATTGAGAATATGTTTCAGTAGCAGAAATGGATAGTGCAGTACTTAAGAGGGAGTTGCAATATCGATGCAATAGTGATTGTGGTAGTGTCATGTGTAGCAGTACATATTACAACACTGCAGTGGATGAAGGGCAACAGATCGAGCGTAAAAAAGGCAGAGGACCGATGTCATGGATCAATGTGATACTTCTACTGGGAAGTATTGCTAGAGCACATTCCTCACCGAGAGGGAGTGTTGATTTTTGGTTAGCATTGGATGTGCCCTAGCTCTAAAATTTTGTGGAGGGGCTAGAACACATGAGATATCCAAGACCCAGAATAGTTTGGTGAAATTATACCCAGATTGTATTTTATTAAAATAATTAATATTTTAATCGGATTCCTAAGTATAATTTAGGAAAATTAAAATATTAATTGGAATTAATGAAATTATGGGTGAGAAGCTTCTAAGAGATGAGGATCAAGTCTAATTTAATCTTAGTCGTTGATTAGAGATTAGACCAAGATCATTGATATCTCATCACGAAAAGTGTAAATGAAGACTCGAGAGTCATTTGGAGATATGCCAAGAAAATACTCAGTAACCCGAGGGAAATCGATTCTCAAGGCGTAAGAGTTTGATTTCAAAGGGAGAGTTGCAGGGTAAAGGAAGAGGATGGTATCAACATCAGTGAGGGACTGAGGAAGAGGGGAGGAAGTGCATTAGGGGACAACAACGAGGGACAACTCAGAGAGGAAGTGCAGCAGGGATGCAGTCCTCACACAAAGATGACGCAGAGGTGACACAATGGAGATCGGAGGGTCTCTTGGGTGTCAGAATTTCTCCAAAGTTTGGAGGAAAATTATCTCAAGAGTTTTCATCAATATTTCACTATGTTCTACTAATCATTCCTTGTAAAGAGATTGTTTTTGAAGAATAATAAATAAACCCTCACCTACTACACCGATTTTCCTGCTTTGGGTTTTTATGGGGACTATTGTCCGAAAGCAATTGTGGTGGTGTGATTGATTCTTGTGCTTGTATTTCACTGTTATTTTCTCTATTCTATTATGTGACAACTATAGTAGAATTTACTTCGATGTTTACTGAAGGCTTTTGTAAATAACTTAGTGTGGAAAAAAAGTACGAGAAATAAATCAGTTACTCTAGTAGAATTTTCTTTTAGAACTTTTCATAATAGTTACCAAAATAAGAGGAGGTTTCAAACATATCTGAGGTTATTTTTCAGCAAGATTTTGTTTTAAATAGAGTTCTGTTGGTTATAACTGTAGACTCCAACATTATAATTGACCTGGACATATGACATATGACACACACACACACACACAAATATATATATTATTTGACCACTTCATGTCAGTTTAATATGTCGTCCAAGTGGTTGTATGGTTATGTTTTTTAGCCATATTTATTTAATAATACCAATGTTGGTTTGTAATAATTAACCAATTTAGATATCCATATGGTATTATTATCTTAGAGTGATAAACTTAAATATCTTAGTGAATTTTTGTCACTATCTTCTAAATCAATGGGTGTAGATTCTTGACTGGGATCCTCAAGTGGAGGAAAATAGGTACAACTATTTTCAATTCTGTGGTTATATTGTTCACCCTTCTATAAGAACTTGAAGGAGGATAACACACACTATATTGATACTTAGCCAACGTCATCATGGTATTGGTTGTATCGATAAGGAACCAAGGGGTATAATTTTTTTAAATAATATTTGGCTTATGTACATTTACTAAGCCTTATTAATGGGGGGGGGGGTGTTTAATCCTCAACCCTATTGCTGTGGGATCTCCCCTACTAGCTTATATACTTAGGATGGCCACTACTTGGGAAACCTTTATTTTTGTAGCATTGTTGCATTTTCCCGTTCCACATTTTCCACTACCCTCCCCTTGTCCACATGTCTAGATTGGGCCTGTAATGATGTCCCTAAGGTTGATGCAACTAAAAATAGATAAGAGCATAATATGACCACATAAAAAAGGAAATAATCATCACTGAATAATACACATCATGTTGTCATCCCCTACAGCATCTAGCAGTAACATAAAAGGAAAATAAATAAAAGGAAAAGGGAAAATGAAGAAGGGTGGAATAACAAAGGTTGGGGTAACTCTTGTGCCACGATTTCTCCCTCTTGTTGGAGAATGTAACTAGTTTCAATCTTCATAATGACCTTTCTAAACATGTCATTGTATATTTTATATATAAACAAAATTAATTTTTATTTGTAAAAGAATGGGTTTCATGCTCAAGTCTAGGTCAAAGCCTGTTCTTCATGCTTCTTCTAGGGAGTTCTACTTGAAAGAAGATTGTTTTTCATGTATTATAGTCCCATTATGACTCATTGTGATAGAAGAAAATAATTGTATTTAAGTCGAGAAAGTAAAATTATCCTCTAAGATAAAGTCATCCCTAATCAGGGCAAGTCGGCCTAAGGAGGCCTATTTGACCCATCAAAAAGGCTATAAATAAGGAGGACTCAAACCCATTTGTGTCACTCACTCAAGCAATTTCAATCTTCCATTGAAAAGAAGAAGGAAGAGTAAGAAAGACAAGAAGAAGAGTAGGAAGTCTAAGAAGACAGATCCATTGAGAAAAACTATTTTTTATGTCCACACGTGTGAAGATGTCTAGGGTTTTTGTGCAAGTTGTAAGGGTTGAAACTTCAAACCTTGTTGCAAGGGGAAAACTCTGAGGTGAAGTTTCTTTGATCTTCACTGACTTCAAGGTATTTTTTAAGGCTTTAGTATTTTCCCTATATAGTATTGTAGGTAGCTATTCTAGTTTGAAAATTCATGCATATAGAATGTAGGCGAATATTCAATAGAAAAAGAATGTAATTTTTTGAAGAATGTGACTAGGTTCAGTCTTCATAAATTGTATTTGAGTCACAATGAAATATATTTATCAAAAGAATGAAAATTAAAATTTTATTATTATTAATATGACTTATTAAAGCATGGGTTTCATCCTTGGGTCATCATGTTTTAGGTCAAAGTCCCAATTGAGGACTTCTATGATTTATTCTGAGTCATTGGAGTCATTATCCATTTAAAGAGACCCTTCTTGGGCTTTTGAATCATGTAAAAATATTTATTATTAAGTCAAATTAGGTATTTATAACCTCCACACCAAGTCGGCCTCAAGGAGATCAAGTCGACCTCAAATTGGGTAATTTGTCCTCATCAAAAGCCTATGTATACAAAAGCAAGTCAAATTCATTTTGACACATCTCTCTCACTCAAGTTCGATATCCAAGATGAAGAGCTACAAAAGTGTGAGGTTGGAAAAGAAGGCTAAAAGGAGTGCAGAGTTGGATAAGAAGGAAGAAAAAGTTGAAATCAAAATTTTGAGCTATCTCTCTCTCTATTGTGTGGATTTCTCTAGGAGATTAAATTATTTATTGTCAAGTCAAATTTGCTACTGTTGTTTGAAATTTCTATTGCAAGTTGTTGTTACCAGGTTGAAGTTGTTGGTGAAGGGTTTATCATCTGCAAGAAGGAAGAAAGGGTTGATTTAGCATGGAGGAAGTCTGTGTTTAGGTCAAGAGTCGTGGATTATCTCAGGAAGTTATTAAGGAAGATCTTTTGATTGGGTTTTCCCCTAGGTAGGTGTTTTTCCCTAGTTGTTCGCCTATATCTCGTGTCTTTGATCTATGTGCTATTTTATAACACAGAGTGAAAGTTATAAATATATAAATGATAGTGTGGAATTATAGCAAAGAAATTATTTTAATAAATCACTACCAATATTTATGACCTTTGAGTAATATATTTGAAGCATATTTTTCAATTGTAACCCTTAATTTGTGCTCATTATATAGTAAGAGAGCTAATTCCTTTACAACTTTCACTGAGGAGGAGGACTAAGAAGAGCTCTCAAAATGGCTAAGCGTGGGACTAACATAGTAGGATAAATAAAAGCATCCTAACATAACTCAAACATGCACCACACACATAAATTCCGTCAATACAAGACAATGGAATGCACATGAATCTTGATCAACAGTCACACCTTAAAACAACAAAAAAGTGACACCTATTTCTAAGTGAAATATTTGAAATGACACATTACAACAATTAGAACATAACTTATGACAAAAGTGTTGACTGAGACCAAAAGGTGTGCCAAGTTGTAGGAATGTGTCTGGAGTATATTCTAATGATATATAGGACTATGTAATGCAAAAGGGTGTGCCATAACTAACTTTGATGGTATGCAGAGGTGTGACATGCGTAGGAGTGAAAAACATTTCTAGGCACGATACGCAAATTTCTAGCGTTATTATTTAAATATACCCTAGCATTAATAGTATGAGAAATTGTTTTAGTGGGCGAATTTCGCATTGATATCAAGTTTCAAACTCTATCTTATTATTTGATTTCCTTGAATGGAAAGCCAATTTGATATAGTGATCATCTCTCCATATCGTGTTATGATCGACCATGTTGGTATATGGTTCTCTTGTTGTTGGTGGCATAGTTTTGTCACGTGCTCCTACAACTCCCAAGGAGGAATCATAGAGAGACCACCCAACTTACTAAATTAGAAATTAGAGATGTTACTAAAGTAGAAATTTGAAATTTGAAATTAAAAGTGTTAGTAATTAGAAATTAGAAATGTTAATCAATTAAAAATTAGGAATAGGAAATTTTACTAAATTAGAAATTGGAAATTTTACTAAATTAAAAATTAGAAATATTACTAAATTAGAAATGTTACTAAATTATAAGTTAGAAATTATAAATTATAAATTATAAATGTTACTAAATCAGAAATTAGAAATGTTATTAAGTTATAAATTAGAAATTAGAAAGGTCACTAAATTATAAACTATAAATTAGGAAATATGAATTAGAGATGTTACTAAATGAGAAATTAAAACTTAAAAATTAAAAATTAGAAATGTTACTAAATTAGAAATTATAAATGATATTAAATTGGAAATTAGTAATGTAATTAAATTAAAAATTAGAAATTAAGAAACAAAAAAGCTACTAAATTAGAGAATAGAGATGTTACTAAAATAAAAATCAGAAGTTACAAATGTTACAAAATTAGAAATTAGAAATTAGAATTGCTTCTAAATTTAAAATTAGAAATTAGAAATGTTGCTAAATGAGAAATGTGAAATGTTACTAAATTAGAAATGTTTCTAAATTAGAAATGTAAGCTATTACTAAAACAAAAATGTGAAATGTTACTAAATTAAAAATGTCACTAAATTGGAAATTAGAAATTAGAAATGTTACTAAATCAGAAATTAGAAATTAGAAATGTTATGAAATAAAAAATTAGAAATTAGAAATGTTACTAAATAAAAAATTAGAAATTAGAAATTGACATCAAGAAATTGAAATGTTAGTGAATTTGAAAGGAGAAATTTGAAATGTTACTAAATTAGAAACAATAAATTATCAATTATAAATGTTACTAAATTAGAAATTAGAAATGTTATTAAGTTAGAAAAATTAGAAAGTAGAAATGTTACTAAATTAGAAATTAGAAATTAGAAATGTACCTAAATTATAAATTAGAAATGTTGCTAAATTAGACATTAGAAATTAAGAAATTAGAAATTAGAAATTCAATATTAGAAATTAGAAATGTTACTAAATTTGAAATTTGAAATGTTACTAAATTAAAAATAAAAAAAATAAAAATTAGAAATTGAAAATTAGAAATTAGAAATTAGAAATTTTACTGAATTATAAATTATAAATTGGATACTGGAATTTTTACTAAATTAGATATTAGAAGTTAGAATTTTTATTCAATTAGAAATTAGAATTTATAGCTTTTAAATGTTACTAAATTAGAAATTAAAATTGTTAGTAAATTAGAAATTATAAATTTTACTAAATTAGGAATTAGAAATATTAATCAACTAGAAATAATAAATATTAATCAATTAGAAATTAGAAATTTTACTAAATTAGAAATTAGAAATTAGAAATGTTATTAAATAAGAAATTAAAAATTAGATATAGAAATTAAAAATTAGAAATTAGAAATGTTTAGAAATTATAAATGTTACTAAATTAGAAATTGTAAGTTAGGAATTTGAAATTAAAAATGTTATTGAGTTAGAAATTAGAAACTAGAAATGTTACTAAATTACAAAAATTATAACTTAGAAATGTTACTAATTTAGAAATTAGAAATTAAAAATGTTACTAAATTAATAAATTACAAATCACAAATGTGAATTGTAGTTGATCCCCATATGAACTTAATAGAGTATTTAAATGATACTACATAGATCTTGTAGTTTCTTTGCTTGTGTTATCTGATTGTGCAGGTCTTAATTTTGGCAATCAAAGTGGAATTGGAGAATCTAACCTAAAGAATGGGTGAAGCCTGTGATAGATTCTAGGTATGTTCCATTCTGTCGTCTATTTAATTTAAGGAAAGCACTGGGTTCCTTGTCTCTCTATTCTTCTAGGTTAGCCACCAAACCTATGGGAGATATTTTTGTCTAGAATCGTAAATCTATTATAATATCGTAATGATGATAGCGTCTATAAGAACTATTTCTCTTGATGTTAGACAATAATTTTTCATATATGTGTGTCTCCATTAGGGTAGTATTATTACTTATCTCTTAGAGGCTCACTTCATAGTGACGCTTTGCCTCCTAGTCAATATAATCAATATTAGGAAAATTATGTTGAAGGTAATAACCTTGGAAACTTTTATGTCATTTCTAATAATCTTCACTATGGATATAGAAGCTGAGGCTTGAGCCTTGAGACTATGAAATGCATAGTACATGCTGCACTGTGAAGGTAGATTACGCAGTTTTATTTAATTGATCATTATATGGCGTCCCTATTTAAATATATTAATCCATTCAATACCACTCAATTATCATTAACAAGTCAGGTTTTAACCTTCACATTTCTATTAACAAAGAGTATTAACCTATACCTATACCCCATATTTCACTCATACAAGATAGAGTTCTCATATACGGGAATATAGGTATTACATAGTATAGAAGTCGGGTGGTCTCTCCATGATTCCTTCTTGGTGATTGTAACAGCACCATTTCTCCCCACTGACCACGCGCTCTTCATGGACTGCAGAGTCTCCCTATGAATTTGCAAAATTCATCTCGAACATGTCTCCCTCTGAGTTGCCAGAACCTTGACCTTATCAGGCAGGTGTGCCTTCTTCTCAGGAACTGGTACCTTCTCCTATGAAGTTTGCACCTGCACTTCCTCCTACTTCTCTCGAACCTGCACTTACTCCACCTACTTCTTTCCATAATCCATAGGCTTTCCCATCAACCTGTAGAGACCATGCTCTCTAACTCTGAGTACAATCCCATTTGAGCTAAGAGCCTCTAGGCCTGAGTCCTTCGTTTCCATCCTAAAACAATACCTAAAACCCTTTCCTCTCAATCATCGAGAGGGAAATACTGCTATATTTGACCCTTGGTACAAATAATACATCTTGGACCCACATTGAATAGCATGTTCAAAGATCATATCTCTATGGACATCATGAAGGTATGTTTCACGAAATATGAAGGGATTAGTGAGTTGAGTTCTTAATGATCCACTTGGCTAGGTCCCTAGGTTTCTGAGAGAATTTATTCTGTGCTAGGATCATTGCATTTCAAATTCAAAAATTTAGTAGCTATGGTATTAACTAGGGTATTATTTAAGAGTGCGTATTACTAATTTTCATATCACTATAATATGAAAATATTAATATACCATTACTATAATCTATGTATTTATAAAGTCTTATTTGTCATGTTCACCTACTAAGGATTAGGGAGTATTCTATGAACATAAGTATCAAAGGTTTTCATCATGACCATAGATCACACCCAATCTATAAGTTAGATAATTCCACTATCTCTATCTAGCAACCATTATGATTAAAATAAAAACTTAAAAAAAAAAAAAAAAAAAACTCCAAAACACAACAGGTCTTCAACCCCTCCTTCTAGCACCAAAAATGTTGAATCGAGCTACAAGCTATTAACACCTATATTCCATGGAATATGCCAGTAATGGACTATAGGTTGTTAACTATAATTCAATCATAGTTTTTTCAAGCTTTACCCTCAGGCTTTACTGTGTATCTCGTGAAAACGGGTCAAGGGATTCCTAGGACTTTGGGAATTTTTTTTAAACCACCTCCGCCCCAGATTCAAAAACCATCCGACAATTCCAAATGTCAAAATCGAGAAAACAATCCTAATTTCTATGAGATAAACATTAATAGACTCTAGTTAATCAATTTCTGCACTAGAGGCCTCCAGTGTTAATATGATTATTCTGATTAATTTATACGAGATAGACATTTATAAACAGGCCCTAATTTTTTACATGTATTCCATTCATTTCAATTTAGCTTGGTGAAATTATTTATGATCTTCTATTCAGATGCAAAGTCTTGGTAAGAATTTCTTCAAATACTTTATTGGTAGATTCAACTTGTCCATTGGCTTGTGGATGATATGGAGTTGATTTCCTATTTTTGATTTTTCACTCCTACATTATCTTTAGTACCAACCTAGAGGTAAATTGAGTTCCTTCATCTGTAAAAATTTCCCTTTCGACACCAAAACAAGTGAAAATATCCTCAAAGAGAAATAAGGGTATATTATATTTCCCTATAATGGAATTTAGATTGGTGACACTATTTATTACCTTCTATGATGCATAGTCTTGGTCATAATTTTTTCAATTACTTTATTTGTAGATTTAACTTGTCCATTGACTTGTGGATGGTATGGAGTTGATTTCTTATGTTTGATTTTGTACTCCATTTTCTTCTGTACAAGCTTGGATATAAATTAAGTCCCTTGATTTGTCACAATTTACCTTGGGACAACAAAAGGAGTGAGTAATACTTGATTCGTCTAAAAATTCATCAATGAGAGGAATAAGAAACTTGTATTTAGGTTTCATTTTGTTGAAATATTTGTAACTTAGACACATGGCATGAATCATCCGTTTTGATAAACCTCACCATTGGTGAAGAGAAAACTCTCTTGCTAGGCTTAATGATGCTCGCTTCTAACGTTTCTTGAACCATATGCTCAATCTCACTCTTTTATGGATGTGGATATCTATAAAGTCTAATGTTAGGTGATGCATTTTCGAGTTGTAAATTAATAGGATCATCATGTCGACAAACATGTGGAAGACCCATAGGCATTTCTCCAAATACCTTTTCATGATTGTTGAAAATATAGCATCCAAACTATATTCTGATAACAAACTATTAGGAATATGAGAAAATTTTCTAATGGAGTTTCCTAGGCATGTCGTTTTATAAGGTATGAAGGCGATGACCAGAATAGAGGGCACTATGGGACTGTAAACATTATGATAGAAGTGAACAAATTCTAGGTTAACATTATTTCTTGAATATGTTATGATGTTAATGTTATTATTGTATTGCTCATATCAAATATGGACGTATGTTGTTTATTTAGTGATGTTGACAAAGGTACGTTGAAAAGATACATGTTCTTGCATTATTTTGGTTTATGTAATCGTTACAGTTGGTCGAGGTTACATTTTTAAATAATATTTGGTAGACTATTAATTTTTGGAAATTTCATCATACCTAATTGGGGATTACTGATCCTGATCCTTGAGATAGAGAGATGCTTCATGGATTCTCTTGGTTATAATTTGTCCTTGATATTAGCGCACTTTATTCTAATCTCTAAATGTATCACATAAATCACTATCACCATAGGACTCAGTATTATTTATATAACAAGGATTATTATCTATAGATCGTGGTGATATCATATATGATAGGAGTGGGACTCTCTTCAATCATTTTCGAAAGATAACCATCCCATACATCCCATATAGAGTGAGTTGGTTACTATTTGGGGTCTAGACCTGATCCGTTTAGACCTGATTTGTTGAATAAGGGGCCTTTCCATTAACAACAAAGGTGAATGGGTAGGCACACTTTGCCTCCTACCATTATGAATATTGTATATAATCTGTAATATACTCTACGACTTAATATACTAATATGGATCAATATGAATATTTGAATGTTAGTGTTTGAAGCTAATATTTATAACGAGACCTGTGTATCTCCATCATTAACAGGATTCCCAAATCATCTTTGAATCCCCTATGTTGTACATGACAGTGTTTTCTTAACAACATTTCTAATTTCTACTTTAGTGATCTTTCTAATTATAATTCGGTAACGCTTCTAATTTCTAATTCAGTAGCATTTCTAATTTCTAATTACTGATTTTGGTAGCATTTTTTTTTAATTTATAATTTCGTATAGCATTTCTAATTTCTAATTTAGTAACATTTCTGGTTTCTCATTTCTCATTTATAATTTAGGTACATTTCTAATTTTTTAATTTCTAATTTAATAACCTTTCTAATTTTTAATTTAGTAATATTTCTAATTCCTAATTATTATTTAGTAATATTTCTAATTTCTATTTTTTAATTTGGTAAAATTAATTTAGTAAAATTCCTAATATCTGATTTCTAATTTCTAACTTGGTAATATTTTCAATTTAGTAAGATTGCTAATTTCAAATCTCAAATTTCAAATTTAGTAACATTTCTAATTTTTAATTTAGGTACATTTCTAATTTAGTAAGATTACTCATTTCTAATTTAGTAACATTTCTAATTCTAATTTCTATTTTCTAATGTAGTAAGATTTCTAATTCTAATTTCTATTTTCTAATGTAGTAAGATTTCTAATTCTTTGTTTACGTAAGATTTCTAATTTCTACTTTCTAATTTACTAACATTTCAAATTCTTAATTTTTGATTTCCAATTTCTAATTTTTAATTCAATGACATTTCTAATTTATAACTTTTAATTTAGTAACATTTCTAATTTCTATTTTTTAATTTGACAACATTTCTAATTTCTAATTTCTAATTTAGTAACATTTTTAGAATTTTTATTTCTAATTTCTAATTTAGCAACATTTATGTTTTTTATTTTTAATTTCAAATTTAGTAACATTTCTAATTTCCAATTTCTAATTTATAATTTAATATCATTTCACATTTTTATTTTAGTTATAGTTATAGTTCACATTTATAATTTAGAAACATTTCTAATTTTGTAACATTTCACATTTCTTTTTTAGCAACACTTCTGATTTCTAATTTCTATTTTAGTAACATTTTTTATTTCTAATTTCTAATTTATAACATTTGTATTTCTTAAATTCTAATTCCTAATTTAATAACATTTATAATTTCCAATTTAATATCACTTATAATTTCTAGTTTAGTAATATTTCTAATTTCTGATTTTTAATTTCTAATTTAGTAGCATTTCTATTTTCTAATTTCTAATTTTTAGTTTAATAACATTTCTAATTTCTAATTTCGTAATATTTCTAACTTTTTATTTAGTAACATTTCTAATTCCTATTTCCTAATTTATAGTTTATAATTTAGTAACATTTCTATTTTCTAATTCCTAACTTAGTAACATTTCTAATTTCTAATTTAGTAACATTTCTAATTTCTAATTTAGTAACCATTCTAATTTCTAATTTCTAACTTCTAATTTAGTAAAATTTTACAATTTCTAATTTTGAATTGATTAACATTTCTAATTTCTAATTTATTAACATTTCTGGTTTCTAATATAGTAATATTTTTAATTTCTAATTCCTAATTCCTAACTTAGTAACATTCCAAATTTCTAATTTCTAATTTATAATTTTGTAACATTTCTAATTTAGTAACATTTTTAATTTCTATTTTGTAATTTCTAATTTAGTAACATTTTAAATTTCCAATTTCTAATTTAGGTACATTTATAATTTCCAATTTAGTAACCTTTCAAAATTTTAATTTTAATTTCTAACTTAGTAACATTCCGAATTTCTAGTTTCTAATTTATAATTTTGTAACATTTCTAATTTAGTAACATTTTTAGTTTCTATTTTGTAATTTCTAATTTAGTAACATTTTAAATTTCCAATTTCTAATTTAGGTACATTTATAATTTCCAATTTAGTAACCTTTCAAAATTTTAATTTATAATTTAGTAACATTTCAAATCCTTAATTCGTAATTCGTAATTTATAATTTAGTAACACTTCTAATTTCTAATTTCTAATTTTTAATTTATTAATATTACTAATTTTTAATTTGACAATATAGTAACATTTCTAATTTCTAATTTTGTAATATTCCAGATTTATAATTTAGTAAACTTTATAATTTATAATTTCTTAGTAATATTTCTATTTTCTAATTTAGTAAGATTTTTAATTTTTAATTGGGTAACATTTCTAATTTCTAATTTGGTAACATTACTAATTTCTAATTTACTAACAATTCAAATTTCTAACTTAATAACATTTCTATTTTCTAATTAAGTAACATTTCCAACTACTAATTTCTAATATATAAGTTATTAACATTTCTAATTCCTAAATTCTAATTTCCAATTTAGTAATTTAGTAACATTACTAATTTCTAATTTCTACTTTAGTAACATTTCTAAATTCTAATTTCTAATTTAGTAACATTTCACAATTCTAATTTCTATTTTAGTGACATTTATAATTTCTAATTTACTAAAATTTCTAAATTCTGATTTATAATTTAGTAAGATTTATCATTTCTAGTTTTTAGTTTAGTAACATTACTCATATTTAATTTCAAATTTCTAATTTAGTAACATTTCTAATTTTTTCTAATTCTTGTTTTCTAATTTCCAATTTGTAATTTAGTGACATTTCTAATTTCTAATTTCCAATTTACTAACATTTCACATTCATAATTTTCGATTTCTATTTTCTAATTTTGGTAACATTTCTAATTTCTAATTTCTAATTTAGTAACATTCCTAATTTCTAATTTTTAATTTGGTAACATTTCTAATATCAAACATTTCTAATTCCTAATTTTTAATTTAGTAGCATTTCTAATTTTCAATTTCATAACATTTCTAATTTCTAATTTGGTAACATTTCTAATTTTTAATTTTTAATTTATTAAAATTTCTAATTTCTAATTTAATAACATTTATAAAATTTAATTTATATTTTATATTTTTTCTAATTAAAAGAAAATTTCTAATTTCTAATTTAGTAATTCACTGACATATCTACTTTCTAATTTCTAATTTCTAATTTAGTAACATTTCTAATTTATAATTTCTAAATTAGTAACATTTCTACTTTATAATTTCTAATTTGTTAAAATTTCTAATTTCTAATTTCCAATTTATAGTTTAGTAAAATTTCTAATTTCTAATTTAGTAACATTTCTAATTTCTTATTTTTAATTATAACATTTCTAATTTATAATATTGGCAATTTAGTAACAGAGAGGTACTAACTCTATCCCCGATGGTCCCATGATGTATACATTTGAGACCATGATTAGTACCCCATGGGGATTGGAGAATGATCTCAAGCTATAATTTTCTTATAGATAATTTTCTTTCTGTATAATTATGCTTTTTTTTTAATTGGGTGATGGGTTAAGCCACCTTCTCTATCTAAATAATCTTCTATGGGGACTCATATCCCTAGGCTTTCATTGGTGAGGTATCATGTCGGGTTGTCACAATGATGTAGATTCAACACTTAATTGAACCCTTAGACTAAGTTGTAACACCTGCAAAGATCCTCTGATTAGACAATGAAGGGTGTATCTTTGTATCAAATGGAGTGAATGTTATGACCTATAACATAATACAGGTCCTCGAGCTCAAGTTTGGTGTGAGTCCAATCATATTTTAAAGAATTTAGAGTGGAAAAACTTAGGGGGGATTTATGAAAGAATGAAAACATATTTGAGGTATACATGAAACATATGTAGTAGTCACCAGGGTGAAATTAAAAAATTGCTTACCTAGAAAATAACCTGACTCACTAAGGTTATTTGGGAGCTTCTGAGAGATTCAATGGGCTCAAACCCAAATTCCTCTCATTGGAAAGAGATGACAAGAATTCCTTAGTACATGACTAAGAAATTTAAACAGCTTCCATGTAGCTGATGTTTTGA
The DNA here is from genome assembly GCA_031772625.1 of Pinus tabuliformis. Classification (NCBI taxonomy): domain Eukaryota; kingdom Viridiplantae; phylum Streptophyta; class Pinopsida; order Pinales; family Pinaceae; genus Pinus; species Pinus tabuliformis. The sequence continues at coordinate 863,243,228 of CM062812.1, forward strand.
ATGGGCGGGACTGCACGATTGCTTCTACATTGAATCCTATGGATCTAAGGACAAAGAGACTGTTGTGAGCATGGTTGTTTACAACATTACAGAAAACACATGGACTTGGCTTCGCAGGTGTTCCATAAAGCCTGAATATGCATGACACTCCTGTCTCATGGAAATCAATCCTGGATTTGATATCAAGGTCGTCATGTGAAGCCTTTCAAGCATCCTAAACATTTTGAACTATCATTTTGTCATTTATTTCTTATACTCCTCTTTTGTGATGCTCTATTTTTTTTTGTAATGTGTAATAGAGCAGCGTCTGTGTTTTATTATTTCTGTGATAGAGACTAATTGTGGCTCATGTCTTTCATAGGGAAAATATATTATAAGTAACTTCTACTGAATTTTGATATGGCTAAGTTTTTTATATGGGTAAGTTTAAGTTATATGGTTTATACATTATTTTTGGAGGTTTGGTCTGCAATTCCGGTGGTCTAATCTCTCCCAAAATTATATACTTGTTATCAGTACAAACTTTAGTTTATTCATCAATGTACTAAGAAGTTCATCTTTGGCTTCCATTATCTATTGTCACTGCAAATTTGAGTTTACTCATCGATGTGCTTAGAAGGTTATCTTTGGCTTCCATTATCTGTTGTCACTGCAGATTTGAATTTATTCACCAATGTATGGAGAAGTTCATCTATGGCTTCCATTATCTGTTGTCACTGCAAATTTGAGTTTATTCATCAATGGGCTTAGAAGGTTATCTCTGGCTTCCAATATCTATTGCCACTGCAGATTTGAATTTATTCATCAATGCGTTGAGAAGATTATCCTCGGCTTCCATTCTGTGGTGAAATTGTCATACTAATGGGTGGAAATGATAATATTGAATAAATTGAATAGTAATCTTCAAAGGTCATAAATAATAAGCTTGAATAAATAAATAATAAAATAATTCATTGCGGAAAGAAAACTTTACTTTTCTAAGTATTGTAATTGAAGTATTTGGATGTTGGCATTTGTATATTACATGGTGTTTTATATTAAAGAAAAAACTTTACTTTTCTTCTTTAATTTTTTTATTTTTATTTTCAGTGATGGTTAGTCTTTTTTGTAAATTTATATTTTGGACGCTAAGATAAAAATTCCGTTAAGAAATTAAGTGAGTTATTATCCAGCAAGAGATTGTATAAAATAATTCATTATTGGAGGCAGAAAGAAAACTCTATTTTTCTAATTAATGTATTGAAGTTTTTGGATATTTACATTTGTATATCATATGGTGTTTTATATTGCATATTTTTCTTCAATTTTTTTAATATTTTTTTACCAGTGACAATTTTTTTTGTAAATGTATATTTCGAATGCTAAGAAAAAAGTATGCTAAGAAATCAAGTGAGCTATTATCTAGCAATAGATGGTTTTGATTTCTATTCTAGAAATATATATATATATATATAATAAAAAAGTTTTTGACTTTGAATTGTGAACTATAATTGAATGATAGTTTTTTCAGGCTTTACTATGTATCTCGCCAAAAATGAAAGGGATTCCTATGGCTTTCAGAATTTTCCTGAGACCACCTCTTCCTAGGATTCCAAAGCCATCTGATAATTACAAACCTCAAAACGGAGAAAAAAATCACATCACACCATGGCTATCAAGAAAAAGGGAAGGTAAGGCTGAAAACCACTTTCATAACCCAGCAAAAAAATGCCACCGATAGTAAGAGAACCATATAGCAACATGAAAAACCATTCATGTCCAAACGAGATATGAAATCACCCATGCAATATGTTACCTGCAAGTATTCCTACTGAAGTTTCTTGATCCTTCTCTTCCTTGCTTGATCTTTGCTTTCCTTTCATTTCCTTGTTTGTCCCTTTGCTTCCTTTTCACTTCCTTTCTCGAAAGCTAGAATGGTCCAAGAAAACTCAAAGTTTCTAAAAGTGTGATAGAGAGAGAATAATGAGAGATCTTCAAAAATGAATTCATCAGAAGCCATGAGTTCATCCTCAAAATCCTTTTTATCAACAAGGCCTCTATTTTCTTCATTTTCCATTATTTTCCTTCAATTTCCTTCTCACATGCAACCCGTGACCTTTCACCTTCTATTTCTCCTATTCTCCTTTATTTTCATAAATAAATGTGCCAAAATACCTTTTGTCCTCTTTAATGACTTAGCCATTGCCTTTGCCAATTTCCCTTAGCCATAAGCACATCAATTGATGCCCACTAGGATACCTTTGCCCAACATTCAACTTGGAATAAGTGTCTCTTACCCATGGTCATTTTTCATTTATTAAATTTTATTACATGAACTTTTAACGAGGGTCTTTTGCATTATTTCAAGCCTTATTTTCTCTCTTATGCTATGTTGATTGTCAATGCATCTGGTTTCCTGAGTTTGCATCATGGTACTTGGCTTTGTAACACCCGCATGCCACTTTTCATGTCTATATTTCACAAACCCTTCTCATATCTATTTTTTAGTAGGTTGTAGGTGTTACGCTATGTTGGAAAATTTTTCATTGATAAAAAAGGTTGTTGAAGGCATGCTTGTTGAAGGTTTCCTATGATGAATTAAACCACAGTTGAATATGGTATGATGTTGAGTTTGTATTGCTGCTAGTGTTTGATTGGTGCTCATATTGTGTTAAGTATTTGTTGGAAGATCTTGTGATGTATTGCTTGAATATGTTATGATGTTAAGTTTGTTAATGTATTGCTCATATCAAATATGGGGGATATGTTGTTGATTTGGTGATGTTGACAGATATATGTTGAACATCTATATGGTATTGGAATTATTTTGTTTTACGTCATCATTATAGTTGGTTGAGGTAACGTTTTTAAATAATATTTGGTAGGTCATTAATTTTTATAAGTGACATCATATCTAATTAGGGATTACTAATCCTTGAGATAGAGAGATGATCCATGTATTCACTCAGTTAGAAGTTGTCCCTCGATATTAGCACACTTTAATCCAAGCTCAAAAGGTATCCTGTAAATCACTATCACAATGGGACTCTGTATTATTTTGATAGCAAGGGTTATTATTTATAACTCGTGGTGATATCATATAAAGAGGAGTGGGACTCTCTTCACTAATTTCAGAAATATAATCATCCCATATAGAGTGATTTGGTTACTAGTTTAGGTTTAGACCTGATCATTTTAGACTTGATCTATTGAGTAAGGGGGCTTTCCATTAGCAACAGAGGTAAATGGAAAGACACACTTTGCCTCCTACCAGTAATAAGGTAGCTCATTTCTTTTAACACTTTATGGATAAACAATGACTGAATATCCCCATTGGAATTGTTTTGATTATCCTTATCTAGTGGTGATGGACCTACACTTTATTATAGGTTAACATTATTTCTATATTAATAGTAGAACTAGGGTATTTATAATAATATTCATAAATATTCCAATCTTAGCTTGGATGATGAATATATATAATGTTTCAGTAAGCTAATATAGTAATATAGAGTATTAAAACTTAAATTTTATTAAGTTATTTATATTGTACAATTATTGTATTAATCCTGTGAATTTTGTTTCAAATAAATCATTATCATCAAAATGAAAAAACTAAACTCGGAAAATTAGTTTTGGTTACAAATTCAGAGCTTAATTTTATACTAAATTTTAGAATAAGTTAATGACCATATCTGGTCATGAATTCACTTCAAACATATTATCTCTAATTTTATCTATCTAACAAGTTATTATGGGCCTCATTTGGTCAACTAAAACTCAACTTATGAACCTCCAAAGTTGAAGTGCCAAAATTACTAGAATTCTAGAAAAAAATGTCTCCCTCACCAAAATTAGGAAATTAATTAAAAAACCTTAATCTAAAATTAAATAAAAAATTATAATTATTTACAATTAATTAATTAATATAATTTAATTATAATTATGAAATTAATTAATTTTAACTAAAATATAATTACAAATTATGAAAATTAAATTGATTAGAATAGTTTAAAATTTAAAATAAATTAATTTAAAATAAACATGGGACACGTATCATTGTTCAAATGGCTATTGGCTCCATTGCCATGTACCAAAGTGGCTATTTGGGAACTCTTATTAAGAGTCGTGAAATGAATAAGAGGAGGAAGACTTTACATGTATGCTAAGTGGGAGCCATAAGGAGACGAGGGACACCTCATACCAACCTTTTCATATGAAACCTCATGTACTTATCCAATGCAACAACTTTTTATAAGGAACCATCTGAAGTATGAAGGATATCGAGCATCGAAGGTATTTGATATCAGAGGTTTTTCTAAGGTCTCAATATAATATATGTTGAGGGAGTATCTAGGGTTATTAGTATCAGAGGTATTTTAAAATTATGTTAGGATATTTATTGGTTTTGAGGTTCCAATGGAATGAGGGAGAATGATGTGAATGAAGAGAGGAGGAGAGGGGCCACGTGGAGTGGAATCCTTCATCTTTTGTAAAAAATACAACAATTTTTGTAAGATTCTTGACACAAAGAACTATAACCATTTTTAATTTTAGGATTTCAGATCATCTTAATTTTTTCGAAATTCAGATTTGGAATAAACCTATGAAATCGTGAAAACACATAATTTTAATTGTTCTACAATTTGGCTGTAGTGATTTTGTAGTGTCACTATCAAAAATGAATTAATCAATAAAATTATCTAAAAATTAAAATAATATAAATGTTGTACATTTTTTAGCCTTGGCAGTAAAAATTATCGAACTTCAAATGAGCACCATTTTCAAACTATGCATCCAAATGAGATGAAACAAGAACCGGTGGAAAGCCTCAAAAAATTGAATGCAATGAAGCAATTGAAAGAAGTATTTGAATAAATAAAAAAACAGAAAAATTGTAGGACAGTTAACTAAAATAAAACATTACAGGGTGATTTAGCCAAAATTTATGGAAATGGTCCCCATTATTTAAAATAAATAAGTTAAAAATGGGGGTGTTTTGGTTTCACCACAATAGGTAAAGAATCGGGTTATATATAATCTACAGAAGGCATGCTAAAACTATGGTTTTTAGGACCTCAGGATCTCAATCGAGTTCTTAAAAAACTCAATCAAGCACTCTAATTCAATATTCAAATAGCTGGATTGATCGTTAAAGAAACCCTCAATCAATCGTTGAATGTGGTTAAACAAAGATTCAATCGAGTCATTAAAAAATTAACCACATACCAAATGTTACCAACTTCTATTAATTTCATTGCTATGGATTAGTAGCTCCATCGAGCTTATAGCTCGATATAAGCTAAAATGAGCATTTATCATCAACCAAAGAAGAGGAGTTTAAATTCGAATGAATGAAAAAAGTAACAATAAGGATTCATTCATAGAGAAATATTAGAGCGTGAAAATTATGCAAAAATTCACAACAAGCATGGGAAATTGGGGATTTGGATCTAGAAAAGGAAAGAAATTTCCAATGACAAAGGAAATGCAATAAAAATCTAGAGAAAGGATGAGAAAAAGATTGTAGACTTTGAGAGAACATGCAGATCATGCAATTCACGAAATTCATGCAAATACATGTAATTCAAATTGTCTCACTTTTTATATTACTTGCTCCATATTGTATGCATTAGGAAATATGACTAAAAAACAAGAAACGAATGGAGAATAAAACAATAAAACTACGATAAAAGAAGTGTTGAAAGTAATATAATGTAGTTAAAAATTGAGATGTAACAACAACTAAAGTAACCCACTTGCAACCATGAAAATTACTGAAAACCACATGAAAACATGGTTTATTGATTTTTTATGAAACCACTTGAATTCTTTCAAATTATCAACACCCTTCGAATTTTAATGGTTTAGGATAACCCACAAAAACTAAGGATGTGAATTAACCAAAGAAAACCATTATAACATAATTTCAATATATTATTTACATGAATTACAATTCATGGCAATTATTTTACAAGATGGATTGACAGAAATTCTTGTCACATAGGTTCTCCAAAACCTATAAGAATTAGTTTGATTGATGCTTTATATCCTTGTAGGAGTTAAAAGAGATAAAATGTGTCAAGATCTAGAAGGAGGAAGAGTAACCCTCTTTCTAATGTGCATGTTGAGAAGACATTCTTTGTTAAACATATATAAGAACATTAATTTTTCATTACATCCATCATCATATGTAACATTTAATGGTTCCTTGAATCGTAAATGATGATCCCTACCTTTGAAAACCTCACAATTTTCCTCTTTCCTTTCTCGCATGAAGGTTATGAGAATTTTTTAAAAAGAACAAGTTTTTTAAAGAAATACAAAGTGTAGTGTAGATTTCTTTTGGCACAAAAAGAAGTGTATTATTGCATATCAGTATAATGATCCATGTAAGGCTCATGTGATTAATCAATATTAAATACATAAATAATAAATGCAAAATAAATAAATTAGCATGCACGTATTGATGATATGCTAGAAATATTTTCAATGTTAATCTTCTTAGACTATGGCAATCTAATGTCAATTAAAATCATCTAGTTGTTTCTAAACATGTAATCATGAAATGTATTACACAATATGGATCAAAAGTAAAAAAGCGGAACCTTATTTTAAACTTTCTCAAGGTTTGATGAAAATAATTGAAAACATAAATGGCATTGGATATCCATCTTTACACATGCATAAAAATAGGTTCATTGTAGAAGCATATAGTTTTTCAAATCCTCTTACCCCTCCTTGTGCCCTACTTGATTGTTGTGATCAAATTTCCATGTATATTCTCCCAAGAAAAAACTCAAATCATTTTTTCCCCTCTTCAACATAAATGATAACAATGTGCATCCATTGTCGATAAGACTCAGTGAAGCATATTCCTTTTTCTCTAAATCCACCAAAAACTTTATCTCTTGATTTCTTTTTGTTTCTTTATCAACAATTTCCTTGGGATTCTCATACTTCTTATCACACATTTTTTTCATTTTTTTTTTGTAATTATTAAATTCTCTATAGTTTTTTTTTTCTAAGTTAAGGCTAGTTCTATATTAATAAAAGTAAAAATATGTACATGAATTACATCTTCCGAGGAGGCCGAGACCAGTCCTCAAACAACAGAAGCTGGACCTTACTATCTGACTGCTGAAACTGAGAAACAAAATACAGTCCACAATGATTTTTTCCTGGGCTTCAGACAACCTGGACTGGAACTAACAAAACCACTAATGATGCTGGCCAGACATAACCAGTGTACACTATTTTCTCTGATACAAAAAGAACAGACTATAATAGCTTGAGATTGACAAACGTGGATGAACTGAGACCTTAGACTGAAATAGACTGAAGGAGAAAACATCATAAACATAGACATAAGCGCCAAAAAACAAGACAGAGCACCTGGTGAAGTTTAGGCTGGGCGACTTGGCGACGCTGGCTGTGTTCCTTTGTCCGGACTGGGCGAGTCAAGCCAGATGACGAGCCCCTCCCTGTCCAGAAACGGCTCTCCCAAGCTTGGCTGAGCGTGGCCCCCGTGCGCTTCCCTTTCCATAACTGAGTTGTGAGGCGGCAGAACCTCCTGAACCGAAACAGCTTGACCCGAAACCTCTTGAGCCGCGGCTTCCTGTACCAGGGCGTGCTGAGCCGAAGGTTCTCCGTTGCGGTGAGCTTTATACACTAGGCCGTTCATGTCCCCCAGTAGAATTTCACTGTCCTGGACGCTTGCAGAGGCAGGAGAGATCGAGGTGTGGTCTCCAGGCTCCTCCTCAGAAATGTAGACCGTGAGGTTAATTACCACCTCTGGCCTGATGAGCCGATTAGGGAACCTGAGTCGAAACGTCTGGTATGTGCCTTGCGGGACAAGGCTTTCCTGCTCAGAGCTGGGGGATGAGGGTGGAGCAGAAGCCATCGGAGAAATTGAATGCAATTCTGCAATATCAGGGGCAACCCGAATGCCGGACCTCCCTCCTCGTCGAGGCACACCTCTGCTACGCGGCATGGCGTCTAAGTCCAAAGACCTCAAACGCTCCTCTACCCCTCGAGTTCTAGAGACCAGAGTATCCCAGCTCGGCACACCAGCAGCAGTTGGACAATTCTGGTTGTGAATTGACATGGTTATCCTCATATAAGGAGGAGCATCCGTTAGCATCGCGGGAGGATGGCGGCGAACCATAAACCAGGCTGGCATCGATTGCAGAGCTTTCATGCTCGAATTGAATGGGCCGTCCCCTCGGCTCTGTCTCACATCGCCTCCGTCTGCAAGTCGCATTAACTTATAACCTCGTCTGTCGGCCTCCGCGTACAGGTGCCGTTCAACTGTCCACAGCCCATGTGGCATGGCGTGTGTCATGCTTAATGTCAATTAAAAGCACCCGCATCCGGGTTTAAATTCTCTATAGTTATGATAAGTTCTTCCTTTAATAAAGTTCTTCTCACTATTTTTTTATGGTAATTTTAGTTACACCTTTTAAAATGCTAAATGATATGGTGCTTCTAATGAAGAAAAAATATCCAACTAATTTGATATTGTATAGTAAGATTTCAAATATTAACATACTTAAAAACTAGTTCAATAGGTTCCTTGTTGTATGATGGAGTGCGTATTTATGTATTGTATGATTTTTTAGTTAAATTATTCTTTAGTTGATTAAATTTGTATAAATTTATAGATATAGACTTTGTTTTCTCTCGTGAAATAAACTTGGTCCTTCAATTTGGTAATCACTAGCTTGATTTTTAGGAATATTTGATTCTTTCAAATTCAAAATATTTCCATATCATTAAATTAGTAATAATTTAATCTAAATTATGTATTTAGACTTCCTATAGCATAATTTAAACTTAATTTCTATTAGTCTTTAGTTCAAAAACCTTGCAAATTATTATACAATATCTACTTCCTCAACTTTGTTAGATCTTCATCCTCTTCTCATTTTTTAGCCACTCTATTTGGCTTCTTTAGTAAACTCTCTAAATCTTATAATTTTATTCCTAACACCTATTCTTTTTTAATTACCTAAATCTATTTAATTCTCGTCTCACAATCACTGACATTGGATTTAAATAATTGAAATGTTTGGTAAATGATATATATGAACAAAAATGTAATACCATCCTTGTTACAGTAGGGATCACTTTTAGTTTGGGATTTATATAGCCTTTTGAAGAAAAAGAAAATTGTTGCTAAGGAGAACTAACTTTTGAGAAAGGTAAAATTCTTCCCTTGGTAAATGTGACTTGTTTTTAAACCAAATAAATCTTCAAACTTAGAATCACTAGTAAAATTTTGGGGTTATATCTAACAGTAGATCACCTTTATCACAAACCCTTCAATCCTATTCTCAAATGGTTTTAATTTTTTTCATTTCTTAAACATGTGTTGGGGGGAGAGTGGAGAGAGATTATTTCTTGTAGGACTAGATTGCTTGGGAAACATGTATATTGATAGTTTACTCTCCATTTTCTCTAATTTTATTCTTAACACCTATTCTTTTTAAATAATTTTTCTCTTTCCTTCTCTTCTCACAATACCTTTTAGTTGACATTGGATTTTAATTCAAATGTTTGGTGAATGAGATTATGAACAAAAATATAACACTATCTTTGTTGTAAAGATCATTTTTAGTTTAGGATTTATATAATATTTTGAATAAATGAAAAAATGTTGCTAAGAAGAACTATTTTTGAAAAAGGTCAAATGCTTCACTTGGTAAATAGAGAGGTTGAGGTAGATATACTAAAAATATATATATAATTAAATTAAATTTTTTATTTTTTTACAAATTATTAAATGAATAAAGCAATTCAAATTTTTTTAGTGGTATGGTAAATTTACTTGAAATAATTGATTAAGTAAAATAATTTTATATAAATAATATTAAAATATATTAAAAATATTGAATTATGATAATGGAAAATTTATAAAAAAAAATAAAAAAAAAAAATATTTAGAAAGAAACAATATTGTATTAAATTATTAATTTTTTATAGAAATATATAACCACACATTATAACTATATAATACATATTTAAAATGATAATTTTTAAACACTTGAATTATAAAATATCATTAAAAATTGTATATAATTTATTTTTTTATTTTGCCAACATAGTCATCATTTAATAAAAAAACCAACATAACTAAATCTAAATATAGTGAGTACACTAATTGCTAACATATTTATAAAAACAAACTTAATTACAATCACCCTCTCTTGAAAAGTTTCCTCCAACAAAATATCTATGGGATCATAAAAATATGGATGAATATTCATTGGAGATATGAATAATTCAAATGGGAGAGAGATAGAACACCAAATAGTGTTATGTACATAAGAGAAGTATTTAATGAGCTTAAATGAAAATGAAGCTTCCAAACAAGTTTGAAATGGATCAATGAAGTATGGATGGAGGCGTAGTGCATATGTCAGAAGATTTCCAATTGGGTTAGATAGCGAGTCATATTGGATCAATGCACTTACAAGTGTTGTTTCATGTTGAAGATGCACTCTAGAAGAAGAAGTAAGCTAATAAGATATGATCATCAAATTGATTTGGAAGATCAAAAGCTCTAGGTGGTTGTGATCTAAATCTTGTGATTGTTCTTCACATTCTAGTAATGCACATTGCAAATTTTCAACACCTAATTGCTCAATGTGCTAGCAAATGATATCTAAAAATTGAAAAATGAAAAATGAAAACAAAAAAAAGAATATGAAATCAAACAAAATAGATGAAGGGAAAAAAATGAAATTAGCGCATAATTTACATTATTGTTACAAATAATGTTACAACACAATTGGGACTGATTTTAAATAACTTCATTTTCACAAGAATTTGCCAGGAAAATACGATTAGAATGGTCATCGACATCAGCTCGTGAAAGAGAAAAAGGTTCAGGACTATCAATAGGAGTGAGAACTTGATCATCACAAAAATAATAAATTCGGATGTATTGTGGAATGTTGAAATCACGAAAATGATTAATTGTTTGAAAATGAGAATTTATTGGAACAATTTCTGAATTTGAGTTTTCTTCATTCCCACATATGATTAGACTTTGATCTTGAGTGTTTAATGGAGAGAAAGATAAATCATCATCCTAAATTTCAAAGTAATTAGCATAAATGACTTCACGATATTCATTAAAATTCTCTCCATTCCCATATGATATATCAATAAAAGAATGAATATTATGCACATGTTCATCAATGTTGGAAGAATGATCAATCAATGCTTCTCTATCCTAATAAAATCTAATAGGTGAATTATTTAAATCATCCTATTTTTTTCTAGAGCAATATTAATTCAAAGAGGAGATAAATCACTATCAGCAAAAATATCAAGATAAAGAGATAAATGTGAGTTTAGAGAAATGAATCGGAAAACATCTTTGTTTGTAGACTCGTGTGTGTTTTCCTCATTAAAAATTTCAGATTGTTGATCATTCATTTGACTAACTATGCTTTCTTGAAGAATGTCTTTTGCATGCCATGAATTTGGCATTTGATCATCATGATAAAATTCAGAAATTTCTACATCAGATTTCATATTATGGGAGTATTTGATTTCTACTTTTGCTTGCTGATTTAATGACTCATTTTCTGACTTAATTTCAGAGTGGTTTTTAGATTTATTGGCATCTTCTTTTTCAAGATTATTACTAGTATCTTCTTGCAGTTGATTAGCATAATTTTCCAAGATTTGTGATTGTGTTTCATTAACATGAGAGAGAGAATTTTCATAATTATTAATGTTGTAGGAGGTGTGTACTAAATGAAGGAATTGACCATACATGAAATGGGCAACTTCGTCTTGATTGGTATGCATCTCCATATTGGAATTCTCAATTATGTTAATAAAGGTTAAATAAGATTCATCAAATCTTGTAATGGTTTCATATAGATTAGGAATGTAAGGAAGAGGGAAACCATATTTAAACCAATCCAACAATTCAATCTTCGAAGGTTTATCTTGAACTTTGAATCTTAAACAATTAAATTGAAATATAATAGTAAAATTTATAAGAGATTCATTTTCAAATGTTCGTAAATCTTCAAATTCATCACATACTTGTTGATAATCATAACCATCAAATTTATAAAGAAATTTTGTGATAAATTGATCCCAACTGTGAATAAAGGCAACTGGAAGAGATTGACACAATCTTATGACTTTTCCCAATAATGTAAGAGTAAAAATTTTGCATAAAATACCTTCATTAATATCATGAAAATTAGAATTTGCAAAAATTTTACTAAACTGTAAGGCATGATAAAATGTAGAACCACTATTATTAGTATTAAATTTTATCTTTGACAAGTGTCTTACTAGTTCTAGTGGAGTATTGGTGGATGCATGTCCAACAATACAACTCCGAATTGAAAGTTTAGGAGGAGCCATTGTGATTAAATAAAAACTTAAAAAAATAAATAAATAAAATCCAAAAGATAACAGGTTGTTGGGCCCTCCTTCTAGCACAAAAAATATTGATGGCCCAAAATGACCATGTCAACATAAAAGGGAGACCACCCGATCAGGAACTTAAAACATATCCTTTTCAATTTGGAATGGTGGTTTTGACTAGTTAAACTAGGTCCAATTACCCTCTCTCTATCTCTGCTAGCTTATAGTATGTCTATTACCTTCCAGTAGAGAAGAGAGATCACCTATAACCTCCTGCAGAGCTCATGCAAGAAATTTACCCTCAAGCTAAATTAATTTCTGAGCCAAGACACTCTAAAGTCTGCCCCTATGTAAGAGGGCTTCTAGAATGCAATAATTAAAACTAAATGCCAATATGATCTAAGTAACAAAAAGTAAATCCTAAATCTATCTTGAATAAAATAAGGATTAGTCCCCCTCTCAACCAAGAGCAAGGTAAAAGAGGATTTGGAGCATCTTCGAATTTGGAATAAAAATGAAGTTAATAAGCCAAGGAAATAGTTCCAGGACTTATTACTAGTTTGAGAAAGTATGTGTATTCATCTATCTGATGGATAGGCATTAGAATTGTGGTGCACATACATCGAAATTCAAATAAAATGAATTCAAACTAAAAATATATGATTGCATTAAGGAAAGAGTTTTCATAAACCAATCATTATTAAAACAAAGATAAACTTGACATGGATTTGATAAATAGTTAACAAGTGTTCACCTCTACATTAGGTTTATTTAATGACTTCATTAAGCCAAATCACTAATCATAATAGTGTAAGTGATTAACAATCAATATTAGATCTTGCCTTGTTCGAGATAAATTATTGAGATCATATATAATTCACTTAAATAATTTTGTTATTTATTCCTTAGTGTGTTGTCTTAAAAGTACACAATAATTAATTTAATTTAATTATTGTACTTTTCGTATGTTATACTTAGGAAATAATCCATAAATCACCTACTCCACTAAGGAATCACCTAAGGAGAAATCAACTAACTTGTACATGCTAAGACACCAAGCTCTTGTAGAGGACCTTTCAAATCTACCAACAACTTCAACACTCCTTCTTAGAAAGGAAGTTGTTCTTCACCATCCCCGGTTTATCCCTATAAAACATGAACTTCCCTTTCATTAGAGGATTAGCGAGAATATATGAAACTTACTCCTTTGTGCAAGTATTGTAATTTCACAACATCTCTCTGGACCCTATCCTTTATGAAGCGATATATATTCTTTATATGTTTAGATCTATCATGAAACAAAGGATTTTAAGAGAGCTTAAAGAAACTATGAATCACCTCGAGATCCATTTCAAAACTAAATAACCTGATGAGCATCTTGCAAATCCATATGGCCTCACAACTCACTAGACTCACTACCATGTACTCTTCCTCTACTAACCTAAGTGTCACTAACTGATTCCGCCAGCTACACCACAAGATTATGTTGGATCCCGAGTTGAAAAAACAATGAAACATGGGTATTCTTTCCTCGACACTTCTAGCCAAATTAGAATATATTCACACTTGCAACTCTACTTCACCAACTTCAAAGTATATCAATTCAAAGTACATTATACCTCGCAGGTATCTCAACACATGATTCACTACCACCTAATGAAATTATATTGACTCCACCATGAACTAGATGAGTGTATTCATAGCAAAATAGAAATCTGATTTAGTGTCGAACATATACATCAAGGACCCATTTAGTTTTTTATACAATGTGGTATCCAAAAACTCTCCCTCAAAATAACTTAGCTTCTTCAAATTGCTTGTCATAGGTGTAAATATCAACTTGAAGTCCTCCATCTGAAATTTGCTTAGGATCTCAACTGCATACTTTCCCTACCCTAGGAAAATATTTGTTGGCTACTTCCAAACCTCTGATCTGAAAAGGTAATAAATTAAACCAATGTCCTTCATCTCCAACTCTAAAGCAAGCTCTTCCTTGTAAATACTTCATATTGTTCTTGGTTTCTTGGGTAGGGTGAGGAGAACGTGGATCTATGTGTTTGAAAAGGCCCACAAACCATTCCTTTTTAGAAAAATAATAATCTACTCCTTGCATGGAATAAAATTAGTGGACCCGTCCAACCTATATTCGTATCTCAATCTCATTAATTCCATGTCACAAATCGACCTTAACCACAAAACCCTAGTTGCAAAATAAAAAATTTCGCTATTGTAAAAGGGAAAAACCTTGTTATTATAAAACTATTCTAATCTGAGATATCTCCCTAAGATTTTCTATAGCATTGATGCTGAGTTAAATTTCTGATACTAGTCCAAATTTCTTTATATGTCAACATTGTTTTTTATTCCTATAAAATTATTAAATAAATTATGAATTGTTGTGAAAATAAAATCATTGGTATTTAACTTCTGCAATAAAATATTTGTAGTGGAAAAATAAAAATCAAAGATATTAATCAAATCACACCAATAAGTATACACTAATAACAACTTTCTTTGATTAAAATCTTTGCAAAAATATGTACCTAGACCCACAAAGAAAAATACATAGAGAATTGCACTACTTGAATATATAACTCAACCCAAGGAATGAAACCCACCAAAAGATCACCCTCCTAAATAAATCAAACTTATAGAAACTCAGCCTCCACTACCAACAAATCGTTCCTCTCCTTTCCCCCTCGTATGGCCCTTGCGCACTCAAGAAGATTGGCCCACAAGATAAATGTGTCTCTCCACAACTTGTCCTCTTCTACTCTTCAGCTACTCGGCCTCCTCAAAATACTATAAAAAATTCCATGCACTCTTCCTCCCTTCTCATTTGTCTAGTTGAGCCTTTCATACTAGAGAAAATAACTTCCTCCACTTGTACATCTTCACCTCTCCTTTAGACTTTTTTATAGCTTCATTAAGTCAAATCAAAAACCCTAATCTCCTAAATGATTAATAACTAAGATTATATCTTGTCTCACATGAGATATAATATGGAGATATAATCCAATTCACTTAAATAATTTTATTATTTAGCCTTAATTCTTTGGCTTAATAGTCCATAATAATTAATTGATTCTAGTTTTTGTACCTTTCCTAAGTTAGACTTAGGAAACAAGTCATAAGTTACTTACTACACTATGAAAGCACCTAAAGAGGAATTCAACCATATTGTACATGTTAATACATCAAGCTCATGTAGAAGACCATTCGAAGCTACCAAGAAATTCAACAAGGGTGACTTGTTAATCACTGATTAAGGCTACAACAAAGTGATGCATCACCTTACGTAAAGTCATCTAGAGCAATGGAGCTTCTAGCATTTCTTTCCCAGGATTAGAAGTAGGCCATGTCAATTTGCTAACTTAGTGTAACATGCCCTCCCACCCTCTCGAATCAGCCAAGATGAATGAGAGGTGTTACCTTGATTTAACCTGACCTCCATAGTAATATCATGGAAATTGGGTCACAAAATCCATTAATCCTCAACTTTCTCAAACCTAAAATCTAATGCAACCATTGTGTCTAGATCATGAATATCTTTCCAATGATATGTATTTTTCCTCAATATAACTTAAGGAAATGGATTCGACATGATAAAATGTTTCTGACTTCCCCCAGGTGCCACAGGACCTCCAGAAGTAACTCAACTCCTCCAGGTGTCCAACCCATCAGACAAATCACTTTTTCCCTGACCTAGAGTCTTAGTCGCTCCCTTTTCAAGGCCTCCATGCAACGATGGGTTCCCAGTCACTCTCATAGGTCTTCATCAATGCAACTATGGCCTTTTCCTGCCATTGATATACCATTGAATATAAGAATTAAGGCTATTTTCCAGAGCTGGGGCTTAGCCTCTCCCTCGAAAGCTATGAAACTTCCATAACTCATAAAAGAGATGAAGCGAATCCTTGTAAACCAAAATTGGAATGAGGACTTGACCTCACGATCCCCAACCGGGACTAAAATTCTCTCAAACATTTGGTCAAAATGGAACCTATACATCATGAATGCAAGTCCGAACATAAGGGAATACAAACTTGAGTTTTAGCAATAAGGGTCACTACCTTCTCTCATTAGTTGTCTTTACACCAATTAGGTCTTCCATTCATTATTTTATTTAGTTATGAGTGAAAACATGAAAAGATGAATGATTGAGATCTATCATAAAACCACGTTGATAACTAGATATCTAACTGTAAGAGAACAACCATTAAAGCCACATAACAACCAATATATTTCCTTACCAAATGTAAGAGAAACTTATCTTTTATTAACCATAGGTAAATATATATTGGGATTTGGACTTCCACGTTGCACCTGAACATAGATTGGCTAAGCCAAATCTCTCTTCAGCCAGTCTCCCCCATGTCATATTCCAAGCATGAATGTGGGATCTCATGGGATAAACCAACCCATAAAAAATCAAGGGAATCCAAAGGTTAAACCCCCTCCACCCTCTCCATACCGTGATCACACCTAAACTTGTGTCAAGATCCCAAAACCGAGCCAGGCTTGGATGCCTCATAATTTCTTCAACATCCTTGAGGAATTTTTCTATCTCCACCCTCAAGATTTACCTTTTGTCCCACCATTATCAGTCCAGGGATTCCTATGCCTTTGGGAATTTTCTTACGACCACCTCACCCCAGATTTTGAAACTATCTAACAATCCAAAGCTCAAACTAGGGGTAATCCCATCACACCATGGCTATCGAGAAATGGAAAGTCTAGGCTAAAATCCACTATCTAAACCCAACAAAATCCATGATAGGAACACCGAAGTAACCATATACCAACATGCACATACTATGCATGTCAAGACTAGCTAGGAAATCACACATGCAATCAATTACCTGCAAGTATTACTGGCGAAGTTTCTTGATCCTTTCCTTCCTTTACTTTCCTTGGCCTTCTTTACTTTCCCTATCCTTTCCTTTCCTTGCTTGCTTACTTCATTTCTCCTCTTGGTGCTTTCTCCTCTCTAAGAAAAAATATAACACTAAAATAACAAAAGGATACCAACAGATGCTCTGAGGTGTTTTTGTTAATGAGGCCTCTAATTTCTTCAATTTTCCATTATTTTCCTTCATTTTCCTCCTCACATGAAACATGTGACCTTTCACCTTCCTTTTATCCTAATTTCCATGATTTTCATAAATAATGTGCTAAAAATACCTTTTTGCATTTCTTAAGCCTTATCCATTTCCTTTGGCAATTTCCCTTTGCCATAAAACAAAACAAGTGATGCCCACTAGGATGTTTTTCCCAATATTCAACTTGGAATTAGTGTCCCTTTCCCGTGGTCTTGTTTTACCTTTATCAACTTGTGTTACATGAACTTTTAACCGAGGGTTGTTACAACCAATCCCTCAAACTTATTTTTGGCCATTCTCCATTATAATTAATATTGGCCTCAAATCCCATTCCTTGACCTAACATGCATAGAGATGGTGAAATGTGGTGGCCTGGGTGCAGGCGATATGAACAAATTCTCAAATCTGGCTACATTTTCTTCAATATCTGGCCAAATTCCTCCTTCTCCACTTATTGGCGTATCAGTCATTTACAATTAAATTGATAGCCTCATGGTTTTCCTCCAGAACAACAATTCTTGTTATAACCACAATTTACTATACAAAGCCCTTATACTCTGTCAGGACTATAATTCCAAAGGAATTACATTAAACACTATCGGTCCTTTAAAAAATGAGGAAACTGAATTTCCCAACCAAAATACATAATCGTGGGGATTTTGTTCCAAAGGAACAAAATACACTATCGGCACTTTGTATCACTGTAGCGGCTTATAAATAATCTTGGTGTAATTCCAAAGAAATTACACTATCGGCGCTTTATTTCAAAGTCTTTGTGTTAACTGCAAATAACACTATTGACGGTTTATAGTCGAGCTTTCAAACACTCTTACCTCTGATAAGATAACACGTGCTCTCGGAAATCACTATCGGCAACCTCCAGTGCCCCTATACTTGGTTCCTTCCACTCTGGGCTTGCAATGCGATAATCCTTGCAAATCTGACACCTCTTTCCACCCTTCTCTATAATGTTTCAAGTCCAGAGTATCAGGGTTTTGACACTCGGCGATTCCAAAGTGCTTTCCACTCCACTTGCGATTGTTCGATGCGATATCGAGTCACACCCCACATGGGTATGAACCAAATCTAATATAATTTCAGGTCCGGGACTATGCTCTGGCTAAGTGATTTTTTTTATTTCTCTGTGTAAAATAGAGTTTGGCCACGAAATCTATAAAACGATTTAAGAGCCTGCGCTTGCCAATATGAAGGAAAAGCAATCTTACAGGCTCCAGCCTAAACATTCATGGGAAAATAAGACCAATTCATCCATATTCAAATTCAGAAGAAGCACTTGAATTAATACACACATATAATTATCAATTAACAGAGAACTATCAATGTAGATACACAGAGAGAGGTTTCTTCAAAGGATAATACTTCCAGGCACCACCTCACTATGAGATTCCCGTCATTTTATTTATAATCAATAGATAAAGCCTTCTCAGCCATTATCCTTTACAAAAGCATGCTTTTACATAGAGTTATTTAAAGCGTAAATCTCTATTACAACTATCCATAAGCGATGATTTTAGCATGATTTATTCTTAATTCTATTCTTATCCTAAACTAGGACAACATGGAAATTGCTGGATAAAGAACCCCACTCCCTTTCTTGTAGATTTCTTTTTGGATTTTTGGAATATGTTTGAAGACTTTTTCCCTCTAATTCACATGCTCCTACATCAGACTCCCGAAGACAAAATTCTTCATGGGCTCTTGTCCATGAGTTCATCTATAGAACTGCCTAGTTTCTGTAGCATGTCTTTTGTAACCCAAGTAGCTTTAGTGGTTGGCTGATCCTTCCACTTTACCAAATACTGCAAGTACTCTTGTACCCTTGTTTTATTAAACACCTTCTTGTCCAAAATTATTTCTGGCTACAAATTCTTTGATGTGGATAACTATTTTACCTAATCAATCTCTTGGGTCTCTTGATCTTGTTCCATATCATCTTAATTTTCACCTTGATGCTTGTACAGGTCTACAACATTAAAAATTGGTGATATTCTAACATCAGGGGGTAATTCTATCTCATAGGAATTTGCAGAAAATTTCCTCAACAATTTGCACGGTTCATTTTTTTTGAACTTCAGTTTGTTATACTCCCTCTTTGGAAACCTCTCCTTTTTAAGATGCGCTAAAACCAGATCTCCAACTTCAAAGTTCACCTCTCTTCTTCTCATGTCTGCTCTGGTTTTATACTTGATGTTGCTATCCTGCAGTTGTTGCTTCACTTCTTATTGTATTGCCTGCATTTCTGAAGCAAAGTCTTCACCCTCTACACTTCTCATTTCTTCTTTTCCCAAGTTTCTTAAGTCATCTACTCCTCTTTGATGCATTCCATAAACAACATGGAATGGACTTTGTCCTATACTCCTATTAGGTGATTCATTATATGCATACTCAGCTTGTGCGAACACTTGATCCCATTGCTTTGGATGTTCTGCAGTAAGGCTTCTTAAAAGATTGCCTAAACTCTTGTTCACCACTTCAGTCTATCCATTAGTTTGTGGATGATAGGTAGAACTGAAACTTAATTTAGTTCCTAGCTTCTTCCATAGTGTCCTCCAGAAATTTCCAACAAATTTGGAATCCCTGTATGACACAATACTTTTGGGCAACCCATGTAATCTTACAATCTCCTTGAAAAACAAATTAGCAAAGTGAGAAGCATCACTAGTTTCATAACATGGAATAAAGGGTGCCATTTTTGAAAATATGTCCACTACAACAAAAATTGAATCATTAACTCTTTGAGTCTTTGGTAAGCCCAAAACAAAATCCATACTTACCATATCCCAAGACGTATATGGAATTGGTAATGGAATATACAAACCTGTGTTTTGGCTTCTTCCCTTTGCATGTTGATAGATTTTACAAGTTTTCACATACTTCTCCACTTCAAATTCCATTTTTGGCCAGAAATAAAATCTGTTTAGCTGCTCATAAGTCTTCTCTATGCCAAAATGTCCTGCAAGTCCTCCACTATGCTTTTCTTTGATTAAATTCGCCCTCATTGAACAATTTGGTATGCACAACTGATTTTTCTTAAATAACAGCCCATTTTGTAAGAAGTAATCCAACCATCTACTTCTATCCATCAAAACACGATTTTTACAAACCTCAAATGCCTCTTTAAAATCTAAATCAGTCTCATATAATTCTTTAAGAAAATCAAAACCAGACACTTGGATTTGACTCTCTTGAAGCAATACATTTCTCCTACTTAAGGCATCTGCAAATTTATTTGATTGGCCATTTATATGTTTCAAAACAAAATGGAAACCTTGAAGATATTCTACCCATTTAGCATGTTTCTGGCTGAGCTTTGGCTGCTGCATTATAAACTGTAGTGCATGGTTATCTGAATAAAGGATAAATTCTTTTGACATTAAATAATGGCTCCATTTTTTTAATGACTTCACAACAGCATAGAACTCCTTGTCATAAGAAGAATACTTCTTTTTTGAATGATTTAGCTTTTCACTAAAATAATTTATTGGTCAGTCTTCCTGACTTAAAACACCTCCAATTGCTTCTCTGTTGGCATCACACTTCACTTGAAAAGGTTTGTTAAAATCAGGGAGAACCAAAATAGGCTTTTCAGTGATTTTCTTCTTTAACAGCTGAAAATTCTTCTCTACTTCAAAAGTCCATCTAAATGGTTGTTTTTCCTTGTTTATGGTCTCAATGATAGGTGCATTAATCTTACTAAAATTTTGATGAATTTTCAATAAAAACTAGCAAGACCATGAAAACTTCTTACCTCAAAAACACTCTTGGGTGAAGGCCATTCTATGATTGCCTTGATCTTCTCCAGATCCATCTTCAGCCCTTTAGCAAAAATAACAAAACCCAAGTATACTAGCTCCTCTTTCATGAATTAACACTTCTTCAAATTCAGCAATAATTTCTCCTACAACAGCCTTTGTAAGACATAATTCAAATGCCTCATATGCTCTTCTTTAGACCTGTTATAAACTAATATATCATCAAGATATATTATTACAAATTTACCAATGAAATCTTTAAAAAATTCATTCATGAGTCTCATAAATGTACTTGGTGCATTTGACAACCCAAAAGGCATTAATCTCCACTCATATAATCCCTCATTTGTCTTAAAAGCGGTTTTCCACTCATCCCCTTCTCTTATTCTTATCTGATGATACCCACTTTTAAGGTCTAGTTTTGAAAAATACTTTGCTCCACTCAAGAAATCCATTAAATCTTCAATTCTAGGCAAAGGAAATATGTACCTGATTGTGATTTTATTGATGGCTCTTGAATCCATACACATTCCCCAGCCTCCATCTTTCTTTGGACTCAGCACTGTTGGAATTGCGTAAGGACTCAAGCTCTCCCTGATCAGCTTTTTGCTAAGCAATTATTGCACCTGCTTCCTAACTTCTTATTTCTTGATAGGAGTCATTCTGTAAGCTGCTTTGTTAGGTAAACTTGCTCCAGGTATCAAATCTATATGATGGCTGATTCTTCTAATGGGTGGCAACTCATTTGGCAAATCATCAACAAAAATATCACAATATTTCTCCAACATTTCTTTAATTTCAATGGGTAAATAAGAAACTTTAGTAGAAGTCATTATTACCTTGGGCTTGCAAATTACAAAAAAATTTACCTCATTTTCTTTAATCTGATTCAAGTATTCCTTTCCTCCAAGTAACAGAGTTTTTGGATCAGTCTTCTTTCCTGGTACATCTTCTTCTTGCAAAGGCAACAACGTATGATGGACACCATCCTTTCCAAACTTGTAGGCATTTCCTTTTCCATCATGCATGGCTCCTCTGTCATATTGCCAAGGTCTTCCAAGAAATATGTGACACACATCCATTGGCATCACATCACATATAATTTTATCTTTATACTTTCCCACCTGAAATTCCACTTCACACTGTTCATTCACTAACAGTTGATGTCCCTTTTGCAACCATGACACCTTGTAAGGTGTTGGATGTTTCATTGCCTTTAGCTTCAATTTCTCCACCACTTCTGTAGAGACCAAATTATTAGTGTTGCCACTATCAATGATCATCTGGCAACATTTCCCTTAGACTTTACACACTGTCTTGAATAAAGTTTTTCTTTGTGATGGTTCAATTACCTCCTTTGCTGGCTTGAGAAAAAAATTATTGATTACCAAAGATTCTCCTCTCTCTGGTATATTTTCTTCTTCTGTCACTGCTACGACTAGTGCTTCTCCCTCAACTTGAGCAACAATGGCATTCCTCTGATTTTTTTTTGCGTTCTCTGGGCACTCAAAAGCTCTGTGTCCTAGTTTTTTACATCTGTAACATCTTATTTCTCTGCCTCTTCCTCTGCCTCCTCTTCCTCTAGAAAAACTCCCTCTGCCTCTTGCATCACCTCTTGTGGGTGCATGCTGGGTTGAGATATTGCTAGCTCCATCTTTAGGTGTTGTAGACCTCCCTCTACCACCTTGACTTCCCCTTCCTCTGAAAGTACCTCTCCCTTTGGCAGACTGCTTCCTCATGAGTTTTTCTTCAACTTTCAGTGCTATCTGATAAGCTTCCTCTACTATTTTAGGAGACAATAGACTTATTTCATCTTGAATGTCCATCCTAAGGCCATTCACATATCTAGCCACCTTCTCATCTGTATCCTAGGCTTCTCCAGCTCTTATGCTTACCTTGTAGAATTCCTCTGTGTACTCTTTCACTATCAAAGACCTCTGCCTAAGATTCTGCATTTGTTTGAACAAGGTTTGTTGATAATTACTTGGCAGAAATTTATTAGCTTTGCTACCATCCTGCTCCAATTCTTGATTAGTTGCTTGCCAAGCCTCTTCCTTTCTGCTTGCACACCATCCCACCAAAGCATTGCATGGCCTTTTAACTTGGTGATAGCAAACTTGACTTTCTTCTCTTCTTTTGTTTCTTCATAATCGAAGAATTTCTCCATGCCATTAATCCAGTCTATCAATTCTTCTGGATTCAGACCTCCTTCATATATTGGAACCTCAGTCTTTGGCCTAGCTGTGGATCTCAATACTAACTGAAAGAATCTCATCTCAGGAGTAACTGCTACAGCTTCCTCCTCTACAAATTCAACCTTAGGTTCACTAACATCTCCATCATCTATGTTTCTGCCTATTGTTAATGCATCCAATATAGCATGCATCTGTTGCAAAGCTTCCATTACTTCAACGTTTGCAACATGTCATCCTCTTCCAACTCTAAAAGGCATATTAAATTTCCTTCTCTTGCTTCTGAGATTGAATTCGGTATCAAAAGGGGGCCCTGATACCACTAATGGTGGCCTGGGTGCAGGCGATATGGGCAAATTCTCAAATCTAGCTACAGTTTCTTCAATATCTAGCCAAATTCCTCCTTCTCCACTTATTGGCGTATCATTCATTTACAGTTAAATTGACAGCCTCATGGTTTTCCTCCAGAACAACAATTCTTGTTATAACCGCAATTTACTATACAGAGCCCTTATACTCTATCAGGACTATAATTCCAAAGGAATTACATTAAACACTATCGATCCTTTAAAATGAGGAAACTGCGTTTCCCAACCAAAATACACAATCTTGGGGATTTTGTTCCAAAGGAACAAAATACACTATCAGTGATTTGTATCACTGTCGCGGCTTATAAATAATCTTGGTGTAATTCCAAAGAAATTACACTATCGGCACTTTATTTCAAACTCTTTGTGTTAACTGCAAATAACAATATTGACGGTTTATAGTCGAGCTTTCAAACACTCTTACCTCTAATACGATAACACGTGCTCCTGGAAATCACTATCGGCAACCTCCAATGCCCCTATACTTCGTTCCTTCCACTCTGGGCTTGCAATGCGATAATCCTTGCAGATTCGACACCTCTTTCCACCCTTCTCTATAATGTTTCAAGTTCAGACTGTCAGGGTTTTGACACTCAGCGGCTCCAAAGTGCTTTCCACTCCACTTGCGATTGTTCGATGCGATATCGAGTCACACCCAACACGGGTATGAACCAAATCTAATAGAATTTTAGGTCCGGGACTATGCTCTAGCTAATTGATTTTTTCAATTTCTCTGTGTAAAACAGAGTTTGGTCGCGAACTCTATAAAACGATTTAAGAGCATGCGCTTTCCAATATGAAGGAAAAGCAATCTTACAGGCTCCAACCTAAACATTCATGGGAAAATAAGACCAATTCATCCATATTCAAACTCAGAAGAAGCACTTGAAGTGATATACGCATATAATTATCAATTAACATAGAACTATCAATGTAGATACACAGAGAGAGGTTTATTCAAAGGATAATACTTCTGGGCACCACCTCACTATGAGCTTCCCATCACTTTATTTATAATGAATAGATAAAGCCTTCTCAACCATTATCCTTTACAAAAGCATGCTTTTACATAGTGTGATTTGAAGCTTAAAGCTTTGTTACAACTATCCATAAGCGATGATTTTAGCATGATTTACTCTTGATTCTATTCTTATCCTAAGCTAGGAAAGTATGGAATTTACTGGCTAACGGACCCCACTTCCTTCCCTATAGATTTCTTTTTGGAATTTTGGAATATGTTTGAAGACTTTTTCCCTCTAAGTCACATGCTCCTGCATCAAAATTTCCCTAGGGAGAGATATACTTATAAATTCTAAGTGACAGGTGTAATTCTCATCTCTCAAACCTCATCTCCTACACCCTCCTCTATCATCTCACAACCACGACAGGTTTTCACGGAGGTCCAAATGCATAGAATTATTCGTCACTTTCCACGAAACTTCCCATCCCTTGGCTCCATGAATCCTTGCCTACTCTTTACCATGCACATTGCAAATCCTCCCAAGATGCTAAGGCCCGCAACCTCGAGATGATGACATTCTAAAGCTACATTGATGTCAACAAAAGATGACATCATCCTGATGTCATACCATCCACATGGCCATTTCTAAGGGTGCCACATGTCACCCAGTTTTGGATCATTTGGCCCTCAAACGTGGTTGTTGGTACCTGTAAGGTGGCACACCACCTACATGTCATTGCACCGCTAAATCTATGCCATTTCCACCTTAGCCCAAAAATTTGGTCCCGCCAAGGTATTGACCCTTGTGCAAACACATATTTTCCTGTTATAAATTTTATTCATCCAATTTAGGTGCAATAATACATTTGGAACACCCCCACAAGGGCTCAGGACGAGGACGTGAATTTTGGAATATCACAACAATAAAGGGAATCCCTCCAGCACCTATTTATCTTGCATGAGGCCCTCTTATTGATGCACTCTAAACAAGTTAAGGCCTTTCCCTAAAGGCCACAATGCAACAAACCTTTTTACCACTTTCTCATGGGTATGTCGCTACCTCAAATGCCATCTCTTGAGGCCATGCCAATATTACAAGGTTGATCTTACTCTGGGGTGAGGATAGGAATCCTCCTATTATAACATAGAGATACTCCTCTATCACTCCCTCTTGACACTTAGCATATCCTTTTATCCCCCTTGAGCTTATATTTTTATGTGTCAATATATGTTGAATCTTTCGACACCACCATGTAGCTTATCTCTCTTGAGGTTTTATACTTTTATATATATATATATATATATATATATATATATATATATATATATATATATATATATACAGGTCAAGGCCTCTCTTTACACAACCATTTGGCATATCTCTCCTGATTTGAAAAAAACATTAAACTATGCTCTTATATGTGTGTGTTTGTGTGCATTTGAATTATCCCTCCTAAGCTCATATTTAATTCAAGTATACATGTTGTTATAGTCACACATAAAGGATTAATTCCTTTAAATTACTTAATAGCCCTGGGATTTTCTAAACAAATCAGTTCAATACGAGAAATATTAGCCAATTAAACATGGACTTCACACATCTCCCATCCCTTGGCAATTAAACAGATAACACCACCATCATTAAACATTGGAGAATACATTCCCATTAATTACACAGGAAAATAGACATTCCTCAAGAATGAGATACACATTTTAGGATTGTCCATAAGCATTCACATTTTATTCATATACAAAATAGAAAAAGTAGAGAACTTATCTTGTATTTATATGACTAGGAATTGAGATTGGGACTTCAACTCTCCTCCCAACCATAGGAAAATTTGAACTACAATTTTTCCTGCAGATAACCTCTGAGCTAGATTTGGAGCCTGTGAGCGGAAGTGCTCAAGCAATATTCACACCATCCATATGCACATTCACATGTTGGAATATGGAGTACTCTCTCTACCTGCTACTCTTCCACCATCATGTGTTATACCTCTTCTGAGCCTTTCCTCCTTACACTCTCACCTTTTCTTAACCCTGAGATCTGCATCTTCCCAAAAGTATCCCTTTCTACTTAAAGTCTCCTCTTTTTATTCCCCAACACCTTGCTCGAAGGCATGCTTCAGTAAGCCTTGTTTGTCGCGATCGTGAGTGTCAGTTTTCCCTCTCACTTTAAGCCCATATGTTGCCTTTATTGTTTTTTACATCCACTCCCCTTTTCAGCAACATCCCATACACAAGCTTTAATGTGTGGATGTCCATGCCTATTGTCTCCCTTATCATCTATGTCTCCAATATGTAGGCTTAAATACATGCCTATAGTTTTTTAATCATGAATTACTTCAACTAGGTTGAAATACAAGTTTGGCCCTTCAAGCAATCCTCTCCTTCACCTCCACAGGCTCTAAATTTATGCCCATCTCGACTAAGTCATTTTATATAATTAAATATAATTTAAGTGGGTTTAAATATCATAACAATGTTTATAATAGGGGTTAAAAAAAGGGGTTGTCACACTTCGGTAGGTTTCTCTTTAAACACAAGAGTGTCAAATAAAGTTATAACACGTGGATATCATTAATTATATAACTAGAATTAGATTAATAACAAGGTATAGGCAACCCTATGTTACCAATGTGTAAGGAATTAATAACATTTATATAATATAGGTACAAATGTGTAAAGAATTAATAACATCTATATAATAGGTAGGGTTTTCTAATAAAACTAATAAATCACTTAAAAATAATACACAATTTTTTTTTCTTTTTATTTCTTTAAATTCAAAAATATATCAAAAATAACTTAGATTACTAAAATATAAATCCAACGGTTTTTTTTATTTTTTTAATTGGTTAAAAATAAATAAATTATTATTATTATTATTATTATTATTATTATTATTAATAATAATAATAAAAAACAAAAAAACAAAAAAACATCCCAAAAAAACTAACTCAACACAATTATATATAAAACAAATAAGACGATGTAAAAAGGTGCGTGGTGAAAGAAATGTATAATTGCACACGTTACCTTTACGTTGCCATCCAAAGACATTGAAAATAGCCCATATATTTGTGTAGTTTTTGGAATTAACCAAAGCATCAAATTAAATATAATATAAAAGGAACATTGTCATACTATGGCGTAGGAATATATAAATACAAAGAAGTTAAAAACACGCAAAAACAAAAAGATTAAGGGAAATTTCGAAAAAGATCGAGCAAATAGAGATGTATTTAAAAAGTTATTTTTGTTTGCGTGTTTTTTTTTTTTGAGTTTTTAATGTATTTATGATCCGATTTTGTAGAAAAAATTGTGTTTAAATTTTGATTTGTGTTGTTTAAATTATTTTTTTTAAATTTTGTGTATCTATTTAATATTTTGAAAAATTATAGGACATTTGAATTATAAAGAGTTCACCCATCAAACTTGCGATTTTAATAAATTTTGTCAAATTCGGAAGAAATCAAATTAAAAAATTCACCAAAAAATTTCAAAAAATCTCACTTAGAAACAACTCATTTTTCTTTAAAATCATTATTTTAATACATTAATGAACCAAAACTATTAACAAAAACTTTATACAATAATTGAGTAAACTCCTTTCCTTATTCAATTAGAAAAATATATAAATATAAATATAAATATATATATATATATATATATATATAACTCACCTTTAAATGTAACCTATAATTGAGGTTGAGCTTTTAAAACAAGAGGAAATAGTTCTTTTAACCATAATAATCTCTCAAAAACACAAAAACACATTCTTTTGGGAAAACGTGGGATTCAAGTGCTCACAAAAGAAAGAATTCTGTAAGCACGGTAGGATGAATTCTTTAAATGTATATAATGGTTGAATAATGAAAAATACGAGAAATGTATTAATGTAAATTAACAAAATTATTCATAACTACATAGAAATTATT
Source organism: Pinus tabuliformis (assembly GCA_031772625.1). Lineage (NCBI taxonomy): Eukaryota > Viridiplantae > Streptophyta > Pinopsida > Pinales > Pinaceae > Pinus > Pinus tabuliformis. The sequence continues at coordinate 863,271,946 of CM062812.1, forward strand.
TACATGATGTAACATTATGTATTGATTGACTAGTAAAGTAAGTCAAGAGGATTTTGGATTCGTATATGAAGTATAATAATTAATTAACTAATAATTAATGTAGTTATATTAATTAAATTATTAATAAATATTTATAAATATTAAAATATTTAATTCATAACATATTTCACATTACTAAAATTTAAAAAAGAAAAAATTAGTTAAATTATAACTCTATTTTAAATTATCATCATTATTGCTTATAAAATTATATATATAAAGAATTTTACTTTTGAAGATTCAACTTTTTACAATGGCTATTTTTAAATAGGTTTTGTTATAATATCATGAGTGAGTACCATAGTTTATTAATAGTACATGTCCAAGAAAACCATAACAAATGTTTATATGAAATTTTTTAATCAATCAATTTAATTAAAAAATGAAAAAAGACATAACTACTTTTGTGAAGAATATGAAAATTATTTTGTAGTGCTAAAACCCTTACCATTCATCCCATAATTATTGATAGTTAAATTATAATTCTAAAAATCATATTCTAAAATAAACATATTTATCAATATAATTTTATTGAGCCCAGAGGTGCATTCTACTACACATTATGAAGGAGATATGTGATTCTATCTACCCACTTTGAGGGAGACATGTGATTCCATCCTTGCTCGACATGGAGTCAACATGGGTCCTTTAAAATGAAAATAAAATATTCTATAAACAGAAAAGCAACATTGGCTAATTAAAAACAAAAAAGTGTTTCACTTCAATGTCAATATGATGTAATATAATTTTATATTAACTTTAAAAAGAGATAAAGGAAATAAAAGTTAAAAATCGACATGGGTCCTTTAAAATAAAAATAAAATATTCTATAAATAGAAAAGAAACATCGGCTATAACTAAAAACAAAAAAATGTTTAACTTCAATGTTAACATAATGTAATATAATTTTATATTAACTTTAAGAAGATATAAAGGAAATAAAAGTTAAAAAGAGTTTGAGTAAGATGTTTAAACCTTATAATTTTCAAAAATATCTCACCATTTAAATAAACTATTTGAAGATATATTTTAGGTAATTTATGTCGACATCAAATTGACATATATCTATATATAGAAAGAAAATGTTAAAAGAAAATATTTTAATGATGTATATAAAATATTTAATGTGAGAGAGAAAAAGTAATTCAAAGGTAAAAAATTAAATTGAATAAATATCAATTACTTCATAATAGAAGTGGGTCTTTCCCCTCTTGAGAGCCTAGCTATGACTAGGCTTCTGTTGTACGAGCACAAACTCAATAACATAGGAGACCATAGACTTCTTAAGCTAGCTTTAAATTCCAGCCAAAACCACTGAAGGCTCAAATGAGGTTGGTATAAAGACACCAGGGCCTGGTTAAACCATTGGGAGACGAAAATGTTGCATTGCAAAACATTAATAACATTAAAAATGTTGTTACTTCTAACTTCAAAGAAAAAATGTCATGTGAGAAAGGTTTAGCAGCTAAAAGAAAATAAAGATATTATAAGGAGGACATCAACCCACCCTAGAAAATCAAAAGTATCTCTCTGTTTTAACTATCTCAAAGAAGAAAATTAATATAGCCAAGATTAGAACGAACTTGTTACTTCTATCTTCAAAGAAAAAATGTGGTGTGAGAAAGATTTAGTAGCTAAAAGAAAATTAAGATATTATAAGGAGGTCATCAACCCCACCCTAGAAGATCAAAAGTATCTCTCTGTTTTAACTATCTCAACGAAGAAAATTAATAGAGCTAAGATTAGAACTAACTTGCATGAGCTTCATAGTGAAACGGGTCATTGGGCAGTTCCTAAAACACCATGGATGCAAAGGATTTTCCATCTCTATGAGAATATGAACATCGAAGATGAAAATCACTTCCTCTTAGAGTGCCCCGCGTACAACCACATTAGATCTCATTTTCATAATCTTTGTTGCAATACTGACTTTCCTAACCTTCTACGATGTCAAAATTATAGTGAGCTCGGGAGGCTTCTCTCCAAGCTTTTTGAGCATAGGAATAAAATCTTAAATCAAAATAATTTATTTCTTTAGGTCTGATAGACGAAAGTTTGGTCTCAGTGGACGTTAACCATCATCATCATCATCATCAATAAGAATAACAAGAAATATATGTGTAATTCATTTAATTGTTAATATAAAATTAATATGTGAAATTTAAATATATTTATAATAAAACATTTCAATTTGAGTCATTAACAACATATTTTAATGCACACAATGAATTAAGTAATATTGATGTATATTTAAAAATATAAAAAATAATTCTACTGTAGACAGTGTAATCAATAGATAAAATGTTAATTCACATATTATGCAAAATATTTTAATGTCAACTATGTATATATTATATACTACTTTAAAAGTATTATGTATATATCATATAAGGAAATTGAAACAAATTGCGTTTTTATGGTTGAAACATGTAAAATGGTATTACTATTTTATGTTTTATTTTGCATATATATATATTTTTTATGTAGTGATGTGGGAGATTTCTCCACTATACATATTTTTATCATCGATGTTTCGAGTCTAAACCAAGACCCATCATGAGGTCAATTTTTCCTAAAATCCAACAAATATTTTTTGAACTTACAAGTTTAAGTTATATACTCTAGCATTCAAAAATACAATTTAAACAATGAAAAATTACACAGTATATATATAGAAAGAGAGAAGTACTAAAGATTTATTAGGATCGAGGGATGAGAGTGGTGCAATTTTTTTCTGAGTTTTTTCACTCTAAAAGAGGTTTGCACCTAAAGATATTTGATCCATCTAGAGGTATGTTAGTTATGTGCTTAAGATTTGCGTTGAAAGGAGATGTGTGATTCCATACTTGCTAAACTTTGGGTTGAAACTTAGCCTCCTTAAAATAAAAATAAAATATTATCTAAATAGAAAAGCAATGTCCACTATAATTACAAATAAAATATGAATAATCTCATATGGTCACTAGATTTGTTGTTGATATTACAACACAATGTTTAAATAAACTATTTGAAGATATATGTTAACTCCTTTATGTCTATATCAACTTGGCATATATATATATATATATATATATATATATATATATATATATATATATAGATATATAATTCAAAAAGAATAATATTTTAACATTGTATATAATAAAATATGTAATGTCAAAGAAAAAAAAAGTAATTGAAAGTTAAAAAATAAAAATAAAAAATAAAAAATATCAAGTAATTTCTAATAAGGATAATAAGAGGGAGATCTATAATGCATTCAACTCTTAATATAAAATTAACATGTTACATTTAAAAATATTGATAATGATAAAAAAAATCAATTTGAGTCAATAATAAAATATTTTAATATGAAAAAATAACTAATAATGAAAAAATAATAAGTTTAATGTAGACAATGCACTCCATAAATAAAACTTTTTAATTCACCTATTATGTAAAATATTTTAATGTCAACTATGTATATGTTATATACTATTTAAAAAAATACATATATATATCATATAAAATAATTGAAAAAAAATTATGCTTAAAACTTTTAAAGTGGTCTTGCTATTTTACATTTTGTTCATTTTTTAGCTATATATATTTTTTTTCAGTTTTCCCTAAAATCCAACAGATTTTTTGGACTTACATGTTTAAGTTATGTACTCTATAAACCATTCAAAAATACAATTTAAACAACTAAAAATTACAGAGTGTGTGTAGACACACACACACACACACACACTTACAAAGACAGAGAGAGAGAGAGAGAGAGAGAGAGAGAGAGAGAGAGAGAGAGAGAGAGAGAGAGAATTCAAATTTTGCTCTCTAAAAGGGGTTTTCATTGAAGATGGATTTATACTAGTAATAGAATCATTCTTATAGATTGATTTGAAGAGAGAGAGAGAGAGAGAGAGAGAGAGAGAGAATTCAAATTTTGCTCTCTAAAAGGGGTTTTCATTGAAGATGGATTTATACTAGTAATAAAATCATTCTATAAGTTATGTACTCTATAAAGCATTCAAAAATACAATTTAAACAACTAAAAATTACAGAGTGTGTGTAGACACACACACACACACACACACTTACAGAGAGAGAGAAAGAGAGAGAGAGAGAGAGAGAGAGAGAGAGAGAGAGGGAGAATTCAAATTTTGCTCTCTAAGAGGGGTTTTCATTGAAGATGGATTTATACTAGTAATAGAATCATTCTTATAGATTGATTTCAAGAAAGGGTGTGTGTGTGTGTGTGAGAGAGAGAGAGAGAGAGAGAGAGGGAGAATTCAAATTTTGCTCTCTAAAAGGGGTTTTCATTGAAGATGGATTTATACTAGTAATAGAATCATTCTTATAGATTGATTTCAAGAAAGGGTGTGTTTCCAAACTGTAATTCGTTTAATTTGGTTAGTTATTAATGTATAATTTTTTATTCTTTTTCACGTGTGGTTCACAAAGACCCATGGTCACTGGGGGATCACACCCCTTGGCCTATTTACTGATCTGACCCCAAAAGCTTTCGGGAATTGACCCTATGACCTCTCGATTGGCGAGGCACTGATTTGACCGATTGAGATAACTCTTGGGGCTATTATTGATGTATAATTAAATGATTAGAAATATTTATTATTAAGTATTCACTAGATTCTTACACTACGAGAAGAAAAAAACATCTAAACCAAGATTAAAAGTATTGTGTTGATAAGTGCATTATACAACCCGGTATGAGGGAGATGTGAGATTTTGTCCATGCTCAATTTGGCATTGACATGTATGCTCATTAAAATAAAAATAAAGTATTATCTAAATAGAAAAACAATGCAATCTATAATTAAAAACAAAATATCAATAATCTCAGCGTCCTTGTTAAAATAAAAATGAAACATTTTTTAAATAGAAAAGCAATGTAAGTTATAATTAAAAACAAAACATCAATAATCTCAACCTCACTATGGTCACTCGATTTGTTGTTGAAATTACAACCCAATGTGATAAAATACATATTTCACTATGAATTCCACATGATGTAATATAATTTCATAGAAAATTTAAAAAGAGGTAAAATAATTAAAAGTAAAAAAGAGTGTGGCTAAGATGTTTAAAACTTTTACATTTGAAAAATGTTTCAACACAAGATTTAAATAAATTATTTAAAAACATATGTTAACGAATTTATGTGAATAAAAACTTAACATATAATTATTTATAGAAATAAAATGTTAAGAGAAATTAATTTTATGTTGTATATAATAAAATATTCAGTGTCCAATGAAAAAAAAATTAATTGAAAATTTAAAAATAAAATAAAAAATACAAATTTCTTCCTAATAAGAATAATAAGAGGGAGATGTGTAATTCAATCAATTCTTAATATAAAATTAATACGTGACATTTTTTGTGAATCAAAGAGGTTCTATTATTCCAAAATATTACATCTTTGAGCACATCATTTCAAAATCCTATCAGCCTCACTCTTACCGTATTTATAAACCAATAAGTGAATACCAAAACATATAGAAAACTGCCAGAAAAACATTGCTAACGAGAACCAAAACCAAAAATAATATGAGAAGATTGTCAAGACCAGGATGCAACCAATGACCATAATGAATCTGATGAATTGATCGGAGTAAGATGTTTTGGTCCAAAACTTGATGATGTTAGAGCTTTGAAGCCACAATGGACATGTTTGTCCATGTGGGCTAGTCATCCTTCAAAAGGGTCTAGCTTCTCCTATATACACCACTACCCCCTCTGCATGTTGTCCAATCGGTCTTGTATATTCCATTTATTTCTCTTAATATCATTCACGAAGCTAATGATTGCATTTATTTCATCATGTTGTTCATTGCTAATTTTTTGTGGGAGAAAAGTTATGTTCCTGAGCTAACTGCAAAAATTGTCCAAAGAGGAGATCTTCGCCTCAATATTAGCTGTATGGACTCGGTTGGGGTCAATAACCTTCCGATGACCTGAGTCTCTGAAAAGGTTATTTCCACATTTTTCCCTCTTAGCAACTCCCTGACTAACTCTCCCTCATTAAGGAGGCATTACAAATTGGGCTACACAAATATAAATCCTACAAACATAATGACTATATCCACACCACCACAGTTAACCACACCTAGATGAAATGTGAAGAGAGACAAACGATAATGATTTCTAGCTAGGAAAAAAACCCCGAAAAAATTCCAGCAAGTCGAGAGGCTAGATGTTCCCGAACCACCAACAGAAATAAATAGAGCCCTCAAACATATAGTCTGAAAATTGAGAACACCCTAATAAGAAGGTATCCTGAGATCTCCAACCCATACTACAGGCCCAAGACTACAAACAATGAATCTCAACCCTATAACCATAAAGTAGACCCAGTACTAAACCAAAGCTCAATAATCTTTCGGAACACCCAACTGACAAATTAAAATGGCCAAGTTCAAATTCATCTGTGCACAAGGCTATGACTTTATAATTTGGGGTTTCCCTCAATCCACATTGAGGCTAACAAAAAACCCATGAAACTAGAACCCATTGTAGTTACTACAACGCCCTCCAAATTTTTTACCTCATTTAAATTTTGGAGTGGTTAATGATCATGGCTTCCTCTTGTTTCAAGCCATTAAAGTCATTTCATGCTTGGTCATGTTCCCCTAAGTATTTAAGATTGCTCTAAAAAATTCCTAAGTGTAAGCACCCTTTTCTATCGTAAGCCTACAACATATGTTCTTTCATAGCATAGTTCTCATCCGCAGGATCAAAATTCTTTCCTTGTTTTGTGCACCTTTGTTTAGTAGCCTAGTGCATTCCTCAAACCCAACGCTATCAAACTTCTCTGAATTAGCACATCCGCACTTTTCAAAGACATTCCCATACATTGGCACATATTTTAGCATTAGCACGCACTTTGAAACTCCGCCCTAGTCACACATTTGGCTTTTTTATATAAATAACTCAGGTCCAAGAGCTCATTAACTAGTCATTTGTACCATTGGATCTCTACACACTTTTGGAGCACAGGAACAACCTCTCACCTATGATTGCGCATGAATCATATTCTAGGTAAGTCCCTCATTTTTATAGAAATACCTTGAAATTTGTAGTTGGTAATGAATTCAGACTAAAAACAATAGTGTTATGTAGAATCTACCTCTGTGGACAAAAGTATATTCCCTAGGCGTGATGGACTAACCTAGAACAACAAAAATACAAACGGAGTAATGTTTTCCTTAAAGTAAATAGATAATGGGATGTAGCCTACCTAGAACCTATCGTATGCTTCGCTCCTTCTTTGGCTTGAATGTGCCAATCCTAGCTCTGATCGCTATTGTTAGAACCTGCACAAACAGATAACACAAGCCAATGATCCACAAAATCTATGTAGCATCATCTAATCACTTTATTCAATAGATTGACATGGTATTGAAATATATGAAACCATAACGTCATATATAGAAAAACAAATAACTCTTTGTATTAATAGAAATGGGGTTAGTTACAACCAAAAATAAGTGTTGATCATGTAAAAGAGATCCTCCAAGTTGACTTGTCCTTTCCTTGTCACAAAGTGCACCTCTAATCACCCTAATGCAAGCAAATATATCTCTCATATCAAGAGGATAAGGGTAGAATCATTCTCCAAAATACAACCTCTTGCCTATGGATGGTTGATCCAAGTCCAGGTGTGACAAAGGACTCTTCCAAGACCTTTTACTTACGTGATGTGTTAAATTGTGTAAATTGCATTTTTAAAAGAACATAAATGAATACATCTGCATGTTGTAAATAAGAGGAGCATGACATTCATCAACACATCAAAACATAAGCCGTTGATAACGGAGTTCGTCCAGGGAGGACTACATCTCCGGGCCCCGATGTCAAGATGGTGTAGGCCGCTACATTAAGTGCTGTCGATAGTGATGATGTACATAAGAGGTGACGTCACTATCATACAAGGAAAATTCCCTCATGTAGGAGTGGCGCCAAGAGATGTTCCACTATAGGAACTATCAATAAAAAAGGACTCCTATCAGTATCACAGAAACTCATACATGATGATAATGAACATCCCACCAACATGGCATAAACGGGATCTCAATGCAGACATGCGTGGTGACACATGAGTATCCCATGAACATGATGACAAAGGGATCTCAAATAAAGCATGACAAATCATGACAACAAGTACATCCCACAAATGATTCTACATCACATCAAGCAGGAATCATGAAAACCAGTAAGAAACAAGATCCCACATTAAAGATCAAACAAGGATTTGTGCAGAACAATGCATAGCAAAAGAAGTACATGAACACACTACATATACCTCACATCCTGGGGCCATCTGAAGAAAAAGATGTGAAATTGCTGAAGTTGTTCATACCATCGATCTCACGACGTCGAATCGCATGGAAATAATTGCTCACAAATGAATGTTGACACCTGCACTCCACTTAGAAAAGTGGCTAAAAAATGAATGGGCAAATGAAAAATATGAATACACCATCAAATTTGTGGCGTCGAATAGTGAAAAATCAACTATCAACTTTTTGAATTCTGAGAAAGTGAGAATCTGAGGCTTAAGGAATATTTTAGATTCCCCCATGATTCCTCAAAGATTCCCTCCTCAGGGTCCTCTCTAAATCTACTGCTCAGATAAGGAAATGGACTACGCCATCGAGTTCGTGTTGCTAAGAGGTGTAATATCGACATAAAATTTCTCCAATTTGGACACTGCAAAAATTCCACCCTCTTGAGAATTTTGCCCAATCATGGTTGCGCCTACCTCTTCTCTGGGGTCATGGTTCCACCTACAAATAAATTAATTAAAAATTTAGTGCCTTGATTTCTATGTACACTCGTGACTCCTCCATCCTTGGGTGCACTGACGAAATGAAAGTTTATATAAATTTTTGTGGGTGAACTTATCAAATAAGTAATTTAGGTGGATTGGTAAAGGAGGTGAATTGCAAGGACGAGGTTAGGTGGTCAAACCCTGACCCCTCCATTTTAATATCCTTATTGTTTTATAAAACCAAATTGATTTTTTTTTGGGAGGGGGTTAGGTCCACATTAGGCGGCCCACCCCATAACTCCCATATATCCATTGTATATAGTTTGGCATGTTTTATGTTTAAGGAATGGCTGTTGGTGTGCATTAAACTTAGGCGCGTTGTTCGTTACATGGTGTGAGTCTTGGTTTTACCATGGGGTTGTCGCGTGGGTAGGGTCAGCCCTCCCGCCGGCCATGGGTTCAACTCCTAGCGACCTCTCCTTAAATGCAACATGTGTTATGTATGGATTGGGGGTGTGGGTCGGGTCCACCAGAGGTGGCCCGCCCACCCCATAATTAAATGGTTAATGTGTATATGGTTGGACCAGCGGGGTTCATGGCCCACCACCTCATATTATATATATATATATATATATATATATATATATATATATATATATATATATATATATATATATATATATATATATATATATATATATATATATATATATATATATATATCATAAGGCCTTTTTTAATTTTGTCTAACATAAGGGTTATTAGACAGATTAAAGAGGCAACAATTTCGCCCACTTTCGAGAGCTAGGTTTCATGCCCCGGGGTCGGTTAAATTGTATGACACTTAAACTTGGCCCACAACCAAACTTTGACCAAAAATTTGACGGGCTCGTTCTCCCTGATATGACCTCAGATTGATGAACCATTTGCACCCTTGCGATAAAGAAAATGAGATCTGCGCTATTGTTCTAGTTTGAAAACATTTCGGCCACTTTGATTTTCGAGCTTCCATAAGCCCTCTTTGTCCTGTGTGTGTCTTCGGAGCCACTTGGATCAATCCTCCCCACTAAGGAGCTTTTGGTCTTCCATAGGCATGAAAAATATTCTACAACTTATCTGTACCTTGTCTGCATCACAAGCGTCCTGGAAGGTCTCACTTCCATCTCCTTCACCTTTGTTCTTCGGAGCGTTAAGTGATGAGCCAATACCTGCAACCTCCAGAACCTGTAGTACATTGCTTTGCAAATTACATTCTTGAATTTCATGACCAACTAATGACCCAAGCATCCCACACTTGCCATGAGTTCATAACACATACCTGGTGGTCAAGTTTACATCAATATGGACACAATAGCCTAGCTATGACAACAAGGCAAACATATCATTGTTGCTCCAATAAGTGATGGAAAATGCATCATCACTGCAACACGTGATTTACAAAGATAAGGCCAAACACTATTTTTCTTTGACAAGTGATGGAAACACAACATCAGTTTCAGAGTGAAAAAAGCAACTCAAAATAAGATGAGACATCATTTTTGCCTAACAAGTGATGGAAAACACATCATCACTTTTACATTTTGAAATGCAACAAATGATTTAGAAAAGTACGACCATGACAAGCTAACATATCTAGAAACCATTTTTCACTTATTGCTGTGAATGGGTCATCTCCCTATGGTGGTTTTGCTTGTTGAACAATTGTTTCACGTGGTTCATGCATTGATGCTTTGTCTTTAAGGCACTTCTCTAGATGGAGCCTCCAACAGGTGGCTCTTTGATGGCCACCTTTGTTGCAATGACTACACTACATCTTCTTCCTCCAGATCTACTTAACATGTTTCTTTCCCTACTGTTGAGAGGGTCTTTCATGCCTCCTCTTTGGTGTGCTTCTATTCTTTTCCAACACTTAGAAAATGTATGGTTATGTAATCCACAAAAGGTACATGTTTTTCAATTCCATGATTTACGTTCATCTTTAACAACATGATTATAATCGAAATGACCATTTGAATATTGAAACTAGTTATACTTTTCCTTGCCATCTATGGTGTAAGTATGGCGATGATATATTACCTCAGCTCTCTCCCTGTGATGGCCATTTCCATGGGATGATGGGGATGTGTTCCCATCATTCTCTTTCCTCGACAATTTTTACAATGTATCAGAAGCATATTACACCTTCGAGCATTCTCCCTTGGTGTATCTCAAGCCTGCAAATTGAGGTCTTTAGACAACCTCCAATGGTTTCATTATGCCTTGGTTATTAACACTAAATTTTCTTCCTCCTCGTGCCTCGTGTTAGAAAATTATATATTACGGAGCAATGGAACACATAAAATATTGCAGAAATATAAACACAAAAAAATGCATAAGACAAGAGAGACACAAATATACGTGGTTCACCCAGTTTGGGCTACGTCCACCCCGAACAGCCAGTCCTTCCTTTTTATTATCCAGAAAAATGAGGAGACACAACCTGCAGCAGATCCGTTGTAATATCCTTTGTTTTCTCTCACAGTCAAACCTCTTTGTTTCTCGCTCAGAGAATACACATCTATTTCACAGCCTCAAATACAATGCCCTCATACAAAGAGAGGGGGTTTCCTTCTAGGGCAAAAAACCCTAAACTAAACATAAGTTCTACCGTCAGATCATCCGCCTAATGAATGGCCCAGATTGACTAGAAATTACTATACTTTTACAAGGCAATTTTACATCTATTTTTGGCTTTGACGGCGTTGCCCCTGAGCCCCCACTGGGGGACCACTGGCCCCCGGACCCCCCAGCCGGGGCGGATCGGCCCCCCCGGACCCCTGCGGGGTGGACAAGTCCCCCCCGCACCCCCCGCGTGGAGGGGTGTACAAACTTCCTGCGGTATACATCTGGCTGAAACAAAGACCTCTGAACAATCATGCTCCACGCACAACACCTCATCCTTGTAAGGAGCCTCATGCTTGTCCCTATAATTTGGATCTCAAAATCTCTAACAGAAATCATACTGTATGATGATGAAACTGAGAGGAAATCAACATCTTTTACCTCCTCTATCGATTTGGAAAGGACTAATGATGGCTTCTCATCATCTTTTGTTGGTGGTTTGCTAGCTATCTCAGCGCATTCCCCAACTTCATTTATGACATACCCAAGTCCTGCCCGACAGGGTAATTCTTCTACTTTTATGGGGTTGACAATGCCTTGGCCATTAACGCCCAATCCTTTCCCTTCATACCCCATTCTCTTCAACAATTTGGAGCCAATTCCTGCGATATGATTTTCAAAAATAGCGAAATCATAATCAGGAAACATACATGAATTCATAGAATTACATTTTACATGACATGGGTCACGTTGCAGATTTTCCATGGCCTCATCCTTTGCTTGCAGTTGTCGTAGTAGACTATGTTTCTCCTCTTCCTCTTCTTGTAAACGAACCTTAAATTCAGCGTTATCTATTTGAATATTCTGGTTGTTGTGCTTCAGTTCCTTCAGGGCCTCTTTCGTGGCTTGCAATTGAAGCTACAATCCCTCCTTTTCCTCTGTCTCTTTTTGCAGAGTTGCATTGTTCATGCTTGCAATTCACATCCACACAAAGACTGCTCTGATACCACTTGTTCCGAGTCCAGTTGTGACAAAGGACCCTTAGAAGACCTTTTACTTTCATGATGTGTTAAATTGAATTTTTAAAATAACATAAATAAATACATCTGCATGCTGTAAAGAAGAGGAACATGACATTCATCAACACATGAAAACATAAGTTGTTGATAACGGAGTTCATCTAGGAGGGACTACATCTCCAGGCCCTGATGTCAATATGGTGTAAGTCGTTGCATTAAGTGTTGTCAATAGTGATGATGTACATAAGAGGTGATGTCACTATCATACAAGGAAAATGTCCTCACGCAGGAGTGGCGCCAAGAGATGTTCCACTACAAGAACTCTCAATCAAAAAGGACTCCTATCAATATGACACAAAATCATGCATGATGATAATGAACATCCTACCAACATGGCATAAAATGGATCTCAATGCAAACATGCATGACGACACATGAGTATCCTATCAACATGATGACAAAGGGATCTCAAATAAAACATGATGAATGATGACAACAAGTACATCTCACAAATGATTCTGCATCACATCAAGTAGGAATCATGAAAACAAGTAAGAAACAAGATCCCACATCAAACATCAAACATGGATCTGCGCAGCACAATGCATACCAAAAGAAGTACATGAACACACTTCATATACCTCGCATCCTAGGTCCATGTGAAGAAAAGGATGCCAAAGTGTTGAAGTGGTTTATACCAGCGATCTCACGGCGTCGAATCACATGGAAATAACTCCTCGCACATGAATGCTGACACCTGCACTCCACTTAGGAAAGAGGCCAAAAGATGAAATGAGCAAATGGAAAATCTGAATACACCATCAGATTTGTGGTGTCGAATAATGAAAAATCAACTGTCAACTTTCTGAATTCTAAGAAAGTGAGAATCTGGGGCTTAAGGAATCTTTCATATTTCCCCTAGATTCCTCAAAGATTCCCTCCTCTGGGTCCTCTGCAAATATGCTACTCAAATTAGGAAACTTACTATGCCATTGGGTTCATGTTAGCGAAAGGTGTAAGATCGACATAAAATTTGTCCAATTTGGACACTGCAAAAATTTCACCCTCCTAAGAATTTTGCCCAATCATGGTTCTGCCTGCCTCTTCTTTGGGCTCATGGTTCCACATGCAAATGAATTAATTAAAAATTCATTGCCTCAATTTCCATGTGTGCTCTTGGGTCCATCATCCTTAGGCGCACTAACGAAATGAAAGTTTATATAAATTTATGTGGGGCAGACTTATCAAATAAGTCGTTTAGGTGGATTGATAAAGGAGCCGAATTGCGAGGAGGTCGGGTGGTCAAACCTTGACCCCTCCATTTTAATATCCTTATTGTTTTATAAAACCAAATTGATTTCGTTTTCTTGGGGGGGGGGGGGAGGGGTCTGAATTGGGCAGCCCACCCCATAATTCCCGTATATCCATTGTATTAACGTTAGCATGTTTGATGTTTAAGAAATGGTCATTGGTGTGCATTAAAGTCAGGTGTGATGTTTGTTACATGGTGTGAGTCTTGGTTTTACCATTGGGCTGTCGTGTGGGTGGGGTCGGCCCTACCATCGGCCATGGGTTCAACTCCCACTGACCTCTCCTTGAATACGACATGTGTTATTTATGGTTTGGGGGTGTGGGCCGGGTCCACCGAAGGTGGCTTGCTCGCCCCATCATTAAATGGTTAATGTGTATATGGTTGGACTGACGGGGGTCATGGCCCGTCGGTCCTTAATTGAATGTAAATTTATTATATGAGGTTGTGGTTGGGAAGGGAGGTGGCGAGGGTCATGGCCTGCCACCTCATATTATATTTTTATTTTTATTTTATAATAATAAGGTCTTTTTTAATTTATTCTAACATAAGGGTTATTACACAGATTAAAGAGGCAACAATTTCGCCCACTCTCAGGAGCTAGGTTTCATGCCCTGGGGTCAGTCAAATTGTAGGACACTTAAACCTGGCCCACAACCCAAATTTGACGCTCGTTCTCCCTCATACGAGCTTGGATTGAAGAACCATTCACATCGTTGCGATTAGGACGACGAGATCTATGCTCTGGTTCTGGTTCAAAAACATTTTGGCCACTTTGATTTTCAAGCTTCCATAGGCCCTCTTTGTCCTGTGTGTGTCTTTGGAGCCACCTGGATCAATGGTAGTAAATATATAGGTGAAGGAGGTAGTTCATGAGTTCTTATCCTTTTACCAATCTGGGGTTGAGATCCACTCTTGATGGGAGGATGAGCTCAAGCGATAAGGGATGAAAACTCCAAGGTAGGATAGGATAAGATTAAATATTTTTATCTAAGTTGAGGTTACAAAAGATCTTTGAAGCATCTGGAAGAATAGGCTTCGAGATTATCTCTCTTTTTCCTGACTTTGGAGAATTAACGCACCCCCAACAATGAGAAACATGTTGGTGATCAATGCAGGTGCAGAGTAGGGAAACCTGGTAGTAAACACTATCTAGTAGGAGGCCAGGGAGCATTGGTCTGTAAAATGACTGAAACATGGTGTTCTGAGGTAGAAACTCAGGAATTAGAATGAGTAATTCTTAGAGCTTTGTGCAAGGATGATGAAAAGGAATTCAAAGGATGTTGATTGATCCACTTGAAGGCCTATCGACTAGATATGAGAAAATGGGTTATAACAGATTACCCCCTAAAGTGAAAAGTCGAAAATGAGAACTAATGAATGAAGTTCTTTACCTTATGATAGGTTCGGATCTAGAACAACTGACAGGATCATCGTTTTTTACAATACATTTACATCATGACAACTTTGTTGAGGGAGGTATAGCCATACTTAGAACATAAGCTAAAATTACATGTATAATGATCAAAACACACATCCATAGATGATTGATGGTGGACCCATGACTAGATAATTGTTTGTATGATCATATCCATCATACATTGTGATGTTGTATAACCCTTGAAATCACATCCCGGATGGATGAAACTATATCCGAGGTCATTTGTCTCATTCACATGACCAACCAATGTATGAGTCTAACCACGTGAATCAATGAGATGGACTCGAACATGATATAAACCATCTGATTAATGTCCAATGATGTAATTCGTTAACGGACATGAGAGAAACCATCGATGATGTTAATGTCCTTCAGGTTACTACAATACAATTTGTATGGTGTGAATAAATGAGTTGATTTCAAACACCATACAAAATATTTTGGACAAAGGATAATGGTGTAAACATGTTGCCGACAGCGAGGAAACTTTCCATTGATGTATGCAAGCACGAAGGTACTAAGGGATGTTTCTAAGTCAACTTCCTAGATAATGAGACGATGTCAACAGGAAGTAACCCATTGTAGGAGGGCCTTGATGTATCCCCCATCAACAACATGAAACATGTATCATGATTTGATATAAAATGATTAGAATGATGATGATATGAAACTAGATGAGGAAAGGGAGAAATGGAATGAAGGCTTAAGAGTATTGTAGTAGATATTGACTAAATTACTTCTCTTGAACACAATGACGAAAACTAATGGAGTTGGTAGAATTGACCCAAGACCAAAAATGTAGGCTTTGAAATGGTATGATAAACAAAAAACATAAGCATATTTCCCAACAATAGCCATAGAGATGAAGTGGAAGAGTGTCGCATTCAAGATCGATTCACTGCCATTAACAAATGGAGTACCATGTTTTCCCAATTTCCCCAACCATACTGGTTAATACCTCTTTATTTTTAACAAGATTGAGGAGGATAACATATGATTGATCTATAAGTCCATCCTTTCGATGAATCCCTCTGAGAATATTTAAGGAACTCAAAGAAGGAGTTGTTCAGTCACGTCATGAATGATGAGTCTATCATTGCTTTATTTTTTAACAAGTGCATTGAAGGTATAACTTGACATTTTTTCATATTTAGAGAGTTTGAAAAATAGATGAAAAATAAAACTCCAGATGTTCATATTCGTAACTAGTCCCTTAGGTCTGAAAAAGTAGAAAATAATACCCAAGAGAACCTCTTACTCATGTTTGACTAAGGTATTCATTATTTAATAGCTAGTTTACCTCATTCCGAAAAAGGGTTAAACTGATACTGAGTAGACATGCTTTCATTTACTTTAACGAGTTCCAAAAGAATAGTGCTCAACAATCTTCTCATATTTTGGGAGTCTAAAAAGAGTTGAAAGAGAACTGTAGGGGTTTTCTTTTTCGTAAGTTTACAGATCGAGAAAAAGTGACAAAAGTTTTCTCTTTGGTCAAAATAATATGTTCAAATAATGACAAACTCCATCAAATAGTTGTTGACCTCCTCAAAACATCACAAAAATGATTAAATATACATGTTCCATGGTAAAAATGGGTTGTAACTGGATCGAAACATTAAATATGGATAAAATAATGGAAGAAACAACCATAAATATCCAAAATAATTATTCATATTTACCATTTCACATTTACCTTCAACAGTGAGAGGTCTCAATAGTTTTTTCCCTCCATCTTTTAAAACTGATTGCACTCAATCCGATCGTTCGTTTCATGTGTTGTTACTTCCAAGTAGGAGCTAAGACCTTTCTCTTCGAATTCAAGGTCCCATTTTATGATTTCATGTATGTTTTAAACATTGTTTAGGGCTCTCGGGATCAAAATATTGCCCTAGGACCAACACAGGTCCAGATAGTTAAAAAATGCATTGCACCTAAGTTAGGGTACACTGTAGGGAGGGGTGAAATGCATTGTCTCTCCTCTTGGGGGTGTGTTGGGCACAAATCCCAATTTTCTTTGGGAGTTTCCCTTCAAAAAAATTTATTTTTATTACATGGAAAGGATCCTAATGAGTCTCATTTTGATGTTTCAGTTCTTCATTAGCATAAAATGGCTTTTTTTTGGAGAGAAATAGAACATGAATAAAAATATTTAAATGCAGCTAATGATCCTACTACCATCTAGGCACTAAAAGATTGTGGATTGTTGAAATTATTTTGGCTTCCTAGTATGAAACAACATATGTAACTACTAACATATATTGTTCATGAATGAGATGTGCAAGAACAAGACTTTAGAATTGGGGAACATCTTCTCGATATTATAGTAGAGGGCATATATTTTTTGACTGTTTATCCAGGAGAGGTGCTCCCATATCTCTCCTAGGTGGGAGAAGTGTTGGAGAAAAAATGAAATATTATATCACTGCTTACTTTAGACCTTGATCCAATCCAACTAGATATGGAAAGATCAACATAAAATATGTAACTCATTTTCCTTTAAGAATGATGTTGTTCATGATTTCCATATTGGTGGGTAGCTCAAAAATTCATGTAGCTAGCATATCATACATGCAGTATGGTGTGGAGTGTTTGGAGCCAACAATCTTAAACTGGAGTGAGGGAGTATTGGTCAATATGAAAGAACAATTGTCTGAAGTAGGAGAGGGAAAGTTGAAAAACTTTGGAGATAGTTCCATCTTCGTCTCTTTTTCCCTAGAATGGATTTCGTCACTACAAACTCAGAAAATTACACTTGAGCCTGTTGATATAAAGGCACCATGGGTGAGGAGATAGATCTATCATATGTCCCGACATCTAGGTCCATCAATGATCAGTTTCTCATGAGACTTCTTTGGATCATTGCGTAGATAGGTCATTATGGTCAATAATTATCTGTGTGCAGGGATGTATTTCTGCAATGACCCTGAGCTCCTGGTTCCTGAGGGTGAGTGATGGGATGTTATAGGTAAGATATCTTTACCATTTGAATTTTAAAAAAGTTCTACATTTTTTTTTTTTTTTTTGTGTTTTTATGTTTCTGGTACTTAAACTATTGATTTGTTCATGCAAATATTAGGTATGTTTGACTGACAGGTGATTCACATCTTTATCGTGTAGGAGAACAACCACAAGAAGTAGTAGAACTAGCACAGGTTGTTGTGGTAGGACAAGATGCACTATGAGATTTAAACGTAGTCGAGATTCTAATAGACATGGAGAGCCACATGGAGGGGCTGACACATCGGATATATGAGACCATGATCAACCAGATTTCAATGCGACCTTAGCAACATACCATCGGAGTTCCTAGTAGTATTGGCCAGCTACTATGCAAGATAGCTCATCCAATGGCTTGTTATCACCCCAAGAAACTCTCCTAGGTTGTATCTCAGAGATGCTCGAGAACATTACAAACTCAACAAAAATGTTGGAAAATGGTGGATGAATGGAAGAAATGATGCGTATTCAAGCCAGATAACCACTTCTACTATGCTTAACCCCAGACATGGGTGAACACCCTGTTATAGACATTTTTGTGCCTTACAGATCTAAGCACGAAATGTCCATAATCCAAGGGATCCAAAGTCCCTAAAAGTGTTGTTCCTGCCCCTAAAGGAACAAGCTCAACCAATGACACCTTCTCCCAGAAGTTCTCCACCAGAAACTGCTCAGAACTAATCAAATCAAGATCAATTCAGATGCTCCACTAGCTTCCTGCGTTGCAAAGCACCCAAATACACTGGATAGGTGCGTTGCAACGCACTTGAATGCACTACCCAGGTGCGTTGAGCTGGAAATGACAAGTGGCAGAGTCATTCGACGAGGTGGAGAGACAATGGAAGCTTCCAGAATCTTCTCCAATGACACTTGCCTCACTGAATTCGACCAGTGATGAGTAAGAGGCTCTCAGCCTCCAAGTGGAAGCAAGAACTGACAGAGAGAAGCCACAAGTCAAAACATAATCTGACTCATCCTCTTTGCTTACATCTATATATGGATCCCTCATCCCAGAGATCCAGAGGCTGGAATTTTGTACTTTGCAGAGAATTGCTGTTGGTTTTGAGATTGAGATTAGTGCATTGGGTGATTTATGCTTTGTTGGAGGTGAGGAAGGGATCCTTTGCTGGGAGGTAGATGCTGGATCAGGACTCACTTGGTTGTATCTCCTCCTGGATCTTCTTATTGCATCAATAAAACTATTTGAGTTTCTTCTACATGCTTGTGTATCAGTGATGTTTTGTTATATTTGCATGTTTAGCTTAATCTGATCCTAAGCTTTTTATGAATGTAAGTCTATATCTTCGTGTAGTTTCTCTCTTCTGTGATCTTGCAGGAATTTGGTGAAGCTGGGCCGGTAAGGGAGCAGGTAGTTGGAAGCGATCGAAGAGGAGAGTGATTGGATCAACAAACTAGCGCAAGACACAGGTTAGTTTATCCTTCCTCTTCGTTTACATTTCATAAAGAAGAATACGCAAGTAGTTTTCCTTGTTTGTTGCTAAGGCACTGTCACACCTTAGAGTGGGATAGGGGCATTCTGAATAGATACTTTTCCCAACAACAAAATTGCGACTCCACTGGGGATCGTGTCTAGTTAGTTTGTTTGTGTTTCTTTTGTTGTTTGCTTCATAAACACAGAAGTAGCAATCAAACTGCATTTGCCATTATCAAATGCAAAGTAGCTGCTACTTCAATCCACCCATTGGATTTGTTTATGATTTGAACAGCTGATCCAAAAATGCTCTAATTGCCCTTTGTGATAGCTCTTAGTCCTCCTTTAAATCATCCCTCTAATTGTACCTTACTGATAGCTTTTACTCGACCAAAATCCATAGATTAAACTGCAAACCGTGACCCAGAACCCGGATAGAAGTCTCGTTTCTGCCCCAGCGCAGGCTCTGTGAAGAGGTTCTGCATTTAAACACAGGTCCTGAGAGGGCTACCTGCGCTGCAATTCAGTTTCTCTGTGCAACAAGTGCGCTGATCAGCCCTTGCCCTGTGCAACTGAGGTTCTTTGCTTCATTTTGTTCAGTTTTATCTCTGATTTTTGCAGCCTGTTATCAGTGTGTGTACCTATCTGAAAACCCCTTTTCTCTGCCTTAATTCTGCCTCCTTTGTACAAAAAGACTGTAGGTGTTCTTTGTGTATTTGTTACATCATTTACAGTTTTCCATTGAAAAGTGAAATAGTCATACTGTCGTCCTTAGATTTAGATCTGTCGTAAGTGTCAATTTTGATCTTAGGAGAAAGTTTCTTTGCTGTTGACAGTTGATTATACTTTTTACTTTTGCTTTGGTTTGAATTTGTCTCTTTCTAGTGTCGAAACGAGTGTTTGTTTCAAAATCATAAAGTGTCGTAATCTCCTCTACCTTTTTTATTTCGAAAAAGAAGCTTGTTTGTGTTGTTCACTTGAAAGCAAATTCAAATTTGTACATCAACTTTCTTTTTAGGCATCAATATTAAGAAATTGAAAACAAATACATGCATTTGTGCATTTTCATATTGATAGTTTGTATGATTTGATTTAGGAAAAGTGCATTTACAGTGTGCTCTTTTCTCTTTGAGAAAAGATTGTGTCTTTCTTTTCCCCTTGTAGCTAGGATTTTCATTGTTGAAAAGAGATAAATGCTTGCTTATCATCTTTAGATTGCATTTAGGAATTACATCTACATCTCGTGGTGATCCAAAAAGGCAAACTTCTAAGAAAGATCAACTTAAAATAAATTGAATGAATCTAACAACGCTTTGGAACTTAACGCACAACATAGAGGTCTAGGCTAGAGATGAGTTCCGGCGTCGTAAAACCTGGTAACTGTTGTCCTCACTGATGGTTGGGTGATTCCTCCACTGTGAGACGATAAGTGCCAGTACGGATTGTGCTCCCACGTACCGTCGAGTATATATTGGGAGACCCCTATAGGCTTAAAAAATTTTATCCATAGGAAGCCGTGTCGGCCGCCCTACTGATCGCAATGCACCGAACACAGCATTCGGGAAGATTGACTGCCGTACCGTAAAACGTATTCTGCAGTTTTGTTTTTGGTTTGGCACACCCTCTACCTAGATCTCCAGAGCAGTCCCTTTCGTTCCTTTTCAGACTCCTTAACGGAAAAGGTCCATCTGAGCACTTGTCACTTCAGGCTCATTAAAAATCGAAGGAGACTAGAGTCATCTTTTGTTTTTTCTCGAATCTTTAAAATTGAAAAAACAAGTTGTGTCCAAGCGTCGTAAAATTTATTTTAAACGGAATATTCATACCCTTTTCCTACGTTGATCTTAGGTTGAGAAAATTGAGTCTACCAACGAAGGAATTCCCCTTGGTGGAAATCCTAGTCACTTCTCCTCTTGGGGAGATGTTAGTGCACCCCATATGGCCACATTGTCGCTTCCAGGACTGACAATTGGCTTGCTAGTCTGGCTCTTCTCAACCAATGTCGTTCAGAACACCACTATTCCTGAACAATCGAATCAGCAATTAGACCGGTCCAGAGTTACCCACCAACCTTCTACTTCCTCTAATTCTTCCTCTCCTCCTTCCTCTTCGCTTGATGGGGCTGGCAAAGCCAAAAGTCAAGTTCCTAAGGAGAAGAAGGAAAAGAAGAAGAAAGAGAAGAAGAAGAAGGAGCCAAAAGCGATTGGGGGCAAATGAGTGTCGTCTAACAAAAATCCACACACTGCACTGACCAGGCCTAAATCACCATGTGTCATTTGCAAGGGAGACCACTTTAACAGAGATTGTCCTTGCATCCCTCCGATACTAAGGGACTAGTCTCCCATTTTGCACAATCCGGTGGCGTCAACCTCTGATTGCCATGTTGAAAGCACACCATCAACTAGCGAAAGTGAAGTCCCAGGACAAAAAGGGAGAGCTAGATCTCCCTGTAAACTGTGCGAAGGCAATCACGCCATCCACCGTTGTCCCTTCTTAGACGAAGCTAAAAGAGTTTTGGATGATCGTCCGGTTTCACCGTTACGACTTCCTCCTGGATATAAAAAACTCTTGTTGAGTCCTTCGTTAGTTGAGAATCTAGCTGGCCTGCTCAAGTGGTCATCTGAAGCACCTGTCATTGAAAATGAACCAGCTGAATCCATACTCGACGAAAGTCAAAAGGTTGAGGCGGCAGTTGACCCGGTCTTGCCTTCAGAGGATTTATCTTCGAATGACACAGTCACTGAAGAGAATAAGGATGACATCATCCAAATTCTCTTCATCAACACAGACTCCGACGAACACGGGGGCAACCTACCCATTCCTTTATCGCAGGAAGGAAGTTCGTCAGAGCCGTACCCGGCCGTCTACTCGGTCCCACCTCCAAGCAACCTAGTTGTCTCCTTCGACTGGAATCAACTAGGCAGACCCCGTTTACCAGCAAGCATACCATTAAGAATTATCGTCCAAATATATAGAATGGTCATGGCTGGTACCATCATAGATGAGGGGGCTTCTGTGAGTATCCTTTCCTCTACTGCTTGGAAAGCGCTTGGTTCGCCATCGCTTTTGCCTGAGATGAGAAATCTGACAGGCTTTGATAAAGGAACCAGTCGACCTTTAGGGATCCTCCCCAATGTGCCCATAACATTGAAAGGGAAGACCGTTCAAATGAACGTAATGGTCGTTCAAGGACCCTTGGATTATAACCTATTCCTTGGACGAGACTATATTTATTGCATGGGAGCCATCGTCTCCTCACTCTTTAGAGTAATGTGTTTTCCGCACAAAGGAAGAGTGGTCAAGCTCGTGGACCAGCTTTCATTTCTCGGATCATGCATCGCAAATAGTCATATACCATCCCTAAATGGTCTATTCACGCAAGAAATGTCTCAACCCACGGTCCGTCCTCCCGATGAGCGCGAGTAATTCGGAGGGATATGACTGGAACCCAGGGGGCATGCGTCCTGGTCTGCTTCGGCAGGAAAACTTCGGGTATAGGGTAGGTTTCCGCGGGAGAATATGACTAGTCTGTACCCCATCCGTGATTGAGATAGGGGTTATTCTAGAATAAGATTCTCTTTTCAAAGTTATGTGTGTGGCGCTCGTTGTCGCTCACCTTTGTTTATCCCGGTAGACATCGCCAAAGAAGTGTTTTGTTTGAAAGATTAATAGAACAATCTTTGGGTGACCTGTAAGAGGTAGGCCTCTCTCGGTAAAACAATTGTTTTGATGGAAGTGAAGTAGAGGTAACCTTGAAACTCTGTTTTATACCTGGGGGCATGCAAACCTTTTGGAGTGCAAGCAAAGAGCGATTATTTATCTGTTTTTTGGATTAGTTGTTTCCTAACTTGCATAAAGAAAGGAAGTGGGGAAAAAATCTAAATGTTTCCGTTTTATATGAGACATTCTTATCATATGACTGGATTATCGAGCAGTTTTAGCACATAGTTCATGCTCGTTAAAAAATAAACATAAGATCGAGCAAGTGTTTCAATCCGCGTTTAAGCTCGTTAAAAAATGAACTATTCCTCGGTAAATAACCACCGTGAATGAAGATTTCAGCCATTAAAGCCTTGGTCATGTTTGCACCGTCACCTCCACTTTTCCATTGGCCGATCATTCACCTCCATTTGATTGTTTACCCATTTTGAGGAACAGCTGCGAAGAGTGATTTCACTAGCCATCCTTGCGACACTGCCGTGATTGGAAAATTCCAACCCTTACCTGGAATCAGCTGCTACCCATTTTATCACTCGTTCCTCAAAAGACGAGTCTTCTTTAAGCTCTTTTCATCTGACTCGTAAAATATGAAAAGATTGCCGAGTTTTGGCCTTCCAGCTCGTTAAAGCGACCGGAAGTGCTATCCCTCCTCTAGATTTTAATCTTTTTGGACCTGAGGGATTATTGCACAAAAAGATCGAGCGCTTGTTTTGTTCGGCTCGTTAAAACTATCGAAAATTCATCCCTTCTGTATTATTTTATACTTTTTCGGACTTAAGGGATTAGATGACGAAAAAGGAATTTCGGAGTTACCTTTACATACCTTTTCAGACTCTCTAAAAATGAAAAGGACCGAGTTATCTTTGTCGTTAAACTCGTTAAAAACATTAATAGCGACAAACTTGTCTTTAGACGAGAACAAGTTTCACTATCGCTAGGCTCGTTAAAACATAGCGATGGGTTTGCCCGAAGGGAAAATTATAGAACAAGAATATGTTATCCTCCTCAAGCTTGAAAAAAATAAAGAGGTACTGGTCAGCAATGACTGGGGAAAAATTGGGAAGAAACTCAAAGAATCTTTATTGGTAGCAAGTCGCTCTTGAACATGACACTTCCACTCCGTGCCTGAGTCATGTTGGGTTGTTTCATTCACCGGTCACATCACCATGGTCTCGCCATACCGTCCACATTTGGGGTAAATGCTACCAATCCATCATATAAGTGTCGTCGATATGTTCAAGAGAAGTCATCTAGAGAAGTCACCCGTGTCCCATCCACTACCATACATTATATTTCATTCCTTCATGACCGCCACCCTGAACCATATATCATCAGATCGTTTTCACCTCCATCAAAATCATTTGCTCCATTCCGTGTCACTGATGTGGGATTCATCAAGGCCCTCCTTTGACGGATCGCTTCTTGTCGACATCAGCTCATTATCCAAGAAGTTTATCTAGGAACACCCCATTCAGTACTTTGAAGCTTGCATGCCTCAATGGCAAGTTTCTCACTTCCGGCGACAGGTATACATCAATGACCTTCGACCGAAAGATTTTGCGTGGTGTTCGACGCCAAGTCCTTTATTCACACCACTTGAATTGTACTGAAGTACCTTGAGGGTCATCATCCTTATCGGTGATTCCTCTCGCGCTTGTTAACAGTTTACATTATTGACTAGTAATCAAGCGATGTCTTTCCATGTTCGACTTCAAAACATTTTTCACATGGATCGACTTGTACTTCGAGTGAAGATCGGACGAGATTGAAGACCCCATATCTAGTTTCATCCATCCGGGCTGCGATATATATTCAGGAAAAATAAAGACATTGACATGTACAACATTACAGCACAGATGATCATCCTACCAAAAGGATGATGACTTCATCAGAATCATCATTCTACCATCAGACGATTGTCTGTCCTATGTACATAAAAATGAATTTATAATGCTGAGCATGGGAATGCCCGCCTCAGCTAGATCATGAAAACAGTATGAAAATAATGTATTGTATTGTATCTTATTACAGGTCTCCTCCCAGCATTGAAAGAACTTCGAATCCTCCTAATAAAGCATTTCACCCGATAAACGGCCTCACACTTTAGGGGGCAACTGTTATAGACATTTTTGTGCCTTACAGCTCTAAGCATGAAATGTCCATAATCCAAGGGATCCAAAGTCCCTAAAAGTGTTGTTCCTTCCCCTAAAGGAACAAGGTCAACCAATGACAGCTTCTCCCAGAAGTTCTCCACCAGAAACTGCTTAGAACTAGTCAAATCAGGATCAATTCAGATGCTCCACTAGCTGCCTGCGTTGCAAAGCACCCAAATACACTGGCTAGGTGCGTTGCAACGCACTTGAATGCACTACCCAGGTGCGTTGAGTGGGAAATGACAAGTGGCAGAGTCATTCAACGAGGTGAAGAGACAATGGAAGCTTCCAGAATCTTCTCCAATGACACTTGCCTCACTGAATTCGACCAGTGATGAGTAAGAGGCTCTCAGCCTCCAAGTGGAAGCAAGAACTGACAGAGAGAAGCCACAAGTCAAAACATAAGCTGACTCATCCTCTCTGCTTACATCTATATATGGATCCCTCATCCCAGAGATCCAGAGGCTGGAATTTTGTACTTTGCAGAGAATTGCTGTTGGTTTTGAGATTGAGATTAGTGCATTGGGTGATTTATGCTTTGTTGGAGGTGAGGAAGGGATTCCTTTGCTGGGAGGTAGATGCTGGATCGGGACTCACTTGGTTGTATCTCCTCCTGGATCTTCTTATTGCATCAATAAAACTATTTGAGTTTCTTCTACATGCTTGTGTATCAGTGATGTTTTGTTATATTTGCATGTTTAGCTTAATCTGATCCTAAGATTTTTATGAATGTAAGTCTATATCTTCGTGTAGTTTCTCTCTTCTGTGATCTTGCAGGAATTTGGTGAAGCTGGGCCAGTAAGGGAGCACGTAGTTGGAAGCGGTCGAGGAGGAGAGCGATTGGATCAACAAACTAGCGCAAGACACAGGTTAGTTTATCCTTCCTCTTCGTTTACATTTCATAAAGAAGAATACGCAAGTAGTTTTCCTTGTTTGTTGCTAAGGCACTGTCACACCTTAGAGTGGGATAGGGGCATTCTGAATAGATACTTTTCCCAACAACACACCCCCAAACTACAAGGCTTTAGACCACCAATTACTCACAGTTTAAGGAAAATGTGATGATGTATAACATTGATCACTCCAGCAAATGCACAGGACCCTATGATGGCCAGCTGCAACCAGTTTAAAGGTGTGTAAATCTATTTCCTAATGCACAGATAGGATGACAACTCTCTGGCATTAAAACAACAGAAACCTGCATACAAATTCAATGAAACTAACTAGATTCTAACACAGAGGTGGGATGACAGCCCCTCTAATGCTAAACATCAGTAGCACATGAATAAATGCACCACAGAAATAGCCTGGAACAAAGAAGAAGAAGTGGAAAGTGAGCAATTAACAGCAAAAGAAGCTTGTATTAGCTGAAAATGAAGACCAGAAGCTACAGGTGTCACAGTAGTTACGGTCTCTAGAAGTGGAAGCTTACATCAGAATAACATTCATCAACCCTTTTATATTCTGTTTCTGGGTATATATGAAGGTTGATTACAAAATTTATCTTCTAACCTATGCGTGGAGGGGTCATAACTGACCACCAACCGAATTTACAATCAGATATGGGCTTTGATACAATTTGATTTTTTTAATGGGTCAATTTGACATTTACTAGTACTTTGTTGTCCTTCCTGAACAGGTGAAGTATTATTTGAATGAATTTCAATAATTGTTGTAGTCATTGAACTGCTCAAGGATCGTCCTTCTTGTCCTTGGCCATGCTGTGCTTTGAATGAGGTAGCTGAAGACTTAACTGCGCTGAGTATTTGGTGAGTGATCGCTTCCTTCCTCCTTCACGCACACAAAGCAGGCTGAAAACACCGAAATCACATGGAAAATGAACGAGGGCCTTAGGGTTAGTAATAGCCATTGGATAGCTCAGACAGATGGCAGAGATTAGATCAGAGGAGCTATTGGGAGCAAAGGCGAAAGAATGAACGATGGCCATTGGATTGCGGCAGGAATGATCCAACAGCTGACGAGATCGGAAGGTATGCAGGAGCTAACGTGCAGGAGGAGGGTATGGTGGCGGTAAGTGGTTTTATCGCACCACTCTACGGGAATGTGTGGTTTATGTACGTGATGGTGTGACGCAATCAAAATGGGACACGTGGCTGACGGGATGGCAAGGAAACCACTTTCCCCACTAACTAACGGACGTGCGGTTTATGGGAGCGGGCGCTGCGTACATCGTTAGGTCACCAAGCAGAGGATCAGACGGTAGAGAATTACAACATGTGCTTTGATTGATATGATAGGTGAGGGCCCCGGCAGCTTATGTGATTTGCGAACATGCATAGTTTAAAAGGGTTAAGACCTTAGCGCTGAGGTTAAAACAAAAAATAGGTTAATACGGGGGTTTTAGAAGATTGTAGAGAAAAATGGTAATAATCGAGTTAAGGGAGGGGAACATCACATCGAACATCAACAACAAGTCCTCCAACTCTTAAAGGATAACCTTGTGTTGGCACAGAATATAATGAAACAACAGGCAGATCAGCATCGCAGTGAAAGAAGTTTTGATGTAGGTGATTGGGTATTCCTACGGCTACAACCATATAAGCAAATGTCCCTCAAGAAAGCTAAGAAGGATAATAAATTATCACCAAAGTATTATGGTCCGTACAAGGTGTTGCAAAAGATTGGTACTATGGCATACAAATTGGAGCTTCCTGCAGCTTCTCGATTGCACCCAGTTTTCCATGTTTCATGCTTAAAGAAGGTTATAGGCAACAAGCTCCCAGTTCAAACAATATTGCCAGAACTTGACGAAGAAGGAAAAATTATCTTGGAACCGGAAGAAGTTATAGAAACAAGAACTCGACAGCTATGAAATCGATCAATTTCAGAGTACCTTATCAAGTGGAAGAACTTATCCGCTGAAGATTCCACATGGGAGGACGAGAATTTTATGCAGAAGTATCCTGAACTACTCAAGCGTTGAGGACAACACTTTTTTGAAGGAGAGGGCATGTTGGGTCCCTATAATACTAGTGATTAACTATTGTAGTTATAGATGTACCCATGTAGTGCCCATATTGTTACTATTGTGCCACATAGAAGCCCACTATTGTTATTGTTGTGCCCTACAATATTATTGTTATGTAGCCTTTGATTGCATTGGGACCACTTAGACTCCTATATATAGAAAGGAGGTATTTTCATTTGTATCATCCAAGAATTGTTCATTTATGTAATGTAAAGGAGGTTGCCCCCTCGAAGAGGCTGAATTCTAAGGTGTGGATCTCTCTTTTCTATCTTTTTGTGAGCTGGTTTCATAACAGCTCACAAAGGGGAAGGGAGGGTAATAATCGAGTTAAGGGAGGGTAAGGAAAATGAAGGGGAAGGAGGAAACAGAGGTGTGGGAGTTATAAGGAGAAAAGGGAAAATGAAGGAGAAAGCATGAAAAACTACTGCCAGCCCTATACAACCAAACCAGCACTGCTCAACACCTATTTTTAGTCCATCAAGTGTCAAAGAACATAACAGGGCTAACACTGGCTCCTTCTGGGGATCAGATCCTCCCTGTGAGGTCTCAAGAACCTGTAGATCAATGCCTTTCCAGTTGAAAACAAATTAGCCAAAATTCCTAGTGTTCCATTGAGCATGGAGTCTACTGCATCTATACTTAAAACTGATAAAAACACAATATTTACAACATTTTAAGGCCTAAAGACCTTAAACAACATAATTTTTCAAAAACTGCTTCTCCTCCCATACTTTTCAGTATGAAGGTGTTGTTCCCTTGAATCTGTGAAATGATGAAAGGCCCTATCCAGAAAGCATCAAACTTCCCATGGTTTCCTTTCTTTTCCTTCAATGCATCCCATTTCAGAACCAAGTCACCAATCTAAAAAATATTTGTTTTTGCCTTCTTGTCAAAGGCTTCTTTGATCCTTTTTTGTTGTGTTGTAGCCTTTTCAACCAGCTACTCTCTAATCTAATGTACTTCTGCTAAATCAGTGATCCTGTTTGCCATTTCTTCTTCCTCATTCTATTTTGTTTGAAGGAATTTTGCCACAGGGAGAGTTAGCTGAATTGGGAATACAACCTCAGTGCCATATACTAGCTTTAAAGGAGAATTCATTGTGGATTTCTTAATGGTCACTCTCTCAGCACACAGTGCATACTTGAGCTTCGAATCCCAATTCTTTTTATTGTCTTCTAACAACTTCTTAATTATCCTGATCAGACTCTTATTAGAGGATTCTGCCAGACCATTTCCTTGTACATAATATGAGGTAGAATGAATAAGTTTAATCCCCATTGAATCACACATTTCCACCAATTCCTTTTCCCTGAAGGCTACTGCATTATCTGTAACTAATTTATGTGGACAACCAAATCTGCTGAAAATACTTTCTGTCAAAAACTTCATGACCACATTGTGATTAGCCTTCCTGGTAGGAACTGCTTCAATCCACTTAGTAAAATAGTCAGTGGCTACTAATATCCATCTGTGCTAGCCACTACAATGTGGATTGATTTCTCCAATGAAATCCAAACCCCACTGCTAAAACGTTCCTCTTGCAAGTATTGGTTTTAAGGGCAGGGACTTCAACTACTATTTTCCTTCAAATCTTTGGCACCTGTCACAAGATTTAACAAAAGAAAATACATCAAAAAATAAAGTGGGCCAATAGTACCCAGCTCTGAGAATTTTATGGGCTGTAGTTTTCCAATAATTATGCCCTCCACACATGCTCGAATGAAACTGCTGCATAACTTCTTTTGACTGTTCCTTGTCCAAACACCTTAAAAATATTCCAGATGGATCCCTCCAGTAGAGGAGATTTTCATTGATGCAATATTTAGCTACTCTAAGTTTTAAGGTTCTAGCTTGACTTTGAGTAAATCCTGAAGGGATTTCTAGCTTTAGCAAGAAATTAATTATTTCAGCATACCAATTACAAGAAGCTAGCTTCTTAGCCACTGACTTCTTTCCCTTTGTTTCAGCTGCTTCTTCTTCTTTATTTGTCTGACCACTTTCTGCAATTGTGCATAGGAAATCAATATCTAAAGATCTGCAATTTTCTTCAACCAATAATTTGGCAAGACCCTAACCTCTGACTAGCTTAGTGGGCTTCAGCTCTATGTTAAATTCTATCATCTTTGCAATCCATTTAGCCCTTCTTCCATCAGCATCAGGTTGTGTCAAGACATATTTTATTGTGATAGAGGGTACATATGCAATTATCTTGGAATGTAGGATATAAACTCTAAAAGCTTTCAAGGATTTGATAAAAGCATAAGCCTGTTTTTCAATTATATCATACCTCAGTTCAGAATCCCTCAAGTTCTTGCTGAAAAATGCTACTGGATGCTCTAAACCTTGTTCATCTGCTTGAAATAGAACTGTTGCAATGGTATCTTCAAAGGCAAATTAGAATACATGGAACTCCATGCTGTAATCCAGGCTTATTAATGTGGGAGCCTCCATGATAGCCCTTTTAATAGACTCTAATGATCTCCTTGCTTCATCAGACCATCTTACCTCTGCTCCTTTCTTCAACATGGAGGTAATATGCTTCACCAATTCTACAAAATTTGGAATAAACCGCCTTACAAAATTTATTTTGCCCAGAAAGGATTGGATATCCTTCTTTGATCTAGGAACAGACAAAGTCTGTATTGCTTTTATTCTTTCTAGATCAATCTAAACACCTGCAGAAGACACAATATGTCCCAACAGCTTGCCTTCTTCTAAAGCAAATTGTGATTTTTTTGGATTGACTGAAATTCCAAACCTCCTGCACTTCAAAAACACTTTTTTGAAATGCTGCAAATGATTTTGATGGCTGCTGGAGTATAATGTTATATCATCAAGGTATATGAGGAGAAACTTATCCTTCTCTCCCACAAATTCTATATCCATGGCTCTCTGAAAGGTTGCTCCAGCATTCATCAATCCAAAAGGCATCTTAGCATACATACAAGTGCCCCAAGGAGTAGTAAATGCAGTATTTTCTTGGTCATTTGGGTGCACAGCAATCTGATTAAAGCCTGAAAAACCATCTAAGAAAGACATTACTTTAGCTCCTGAGACTTTTTGCAGCAAATGCTCCATATTTGGTAAAGGATAGTTGTCTTTCTTGGAGAATTTGTTTAAATTTCTAAAATCAACACACAATCTAATTTCTCTGCTCTTCTTCCTCACCACCACTAGATTGGCTACCCATTTGGAATATCTAAGAGGAACAATGATCTTGGCAGCCATCAATCTTTTAATTTCTTTTTCAATTAGAGGAAGAAGCATAGGATTTATTGGTCTCAGCTTTTGTTTGAAAGGTATTGTGTCTTTCTCAAGAGGGATTTGATGCTGAATAATCTTTTTGTCATAAGTTTTCAGGTCACTATACTCCCAAGCAAACACATCAACAAATTGCCTCATTAAATTGCAATATTCAGCACTTTGATCAGCAGACAAATGAGTGGACAAGTTTACATATCTAGGTTGACCTGGAGTCCCTATATCATGCTTACAGACTGCTGATTGATCTTCTTTTTGGGCAGCCTTATAAGGCACATCATTCTGGTCAAACAGTCTTTCTAAAGGAATTAAACCCCTATGAATATGATTGTTGGGAAGCTGAACAATGTTGTTTTTACTAATCTTATTTCTAAGCTGGGACTCGGGACTTTCTTTCAAGGCATCATTCTCTTGGTCAATTTTCATTTCGGAAAACTCATCAATGACTTGAAGGAATCTATTGATCTCATCATCGTCATCAAAAACTTTCCAATGGTGGACATTATTAGACAAGGATGGTCTATACTTCATTTGAACTTCATACACTAGTTTGGGAGGCGTGGGAGGTGTAAATAGACTACCAGAAACATCAAGGGAATCAACAAGCTGATTTTGGGCTCTAGGAATGTATGAAATACATAAATAATCAAAAGAATCTCTGACTCTCCATACCTCATCTCTGTATGGTTTCAGCCTCGGGTGCTTTGCTTGAAATGTTTTATTTACTTGCTGAATGATCAAATCAGCATCTCCAAACACCTTCAGATTCTTGATTCCTCTATATTTTGCTACACTAAGGCCCAACAGCAAAGCTTCATATTCTACTACGTTATTAGTGACTTGAAAAACCAGCTTAAAAGATATTTGAATGCTTTCTTGTTGTGGAGATACTAGCACCACCCCTGCTCCTGCAGTCTCCCTGGAACATGCTCCATCAAAGAAAAATTCACAAACCTGACTCACTTGCTCTTCTTTGGCTTAAACTGTTGATTTCCTGAGCTACATTGAGGCCTTCTGATACTCTTCTATTTGGAGAATACAAGCTCCAAAATCAATGTCCACTGCATATATGGGATGATTGGAAGGATTTTTCTCATCACTGATAATGTATGCCAACTGTGCTTCTCTGTACAATCTCCTGCTCTCTCTCCTCCAAAAACTGGGATAGTTGCATAAGATAGATCATTCTACAATTTCCCACCTAGTCTCTTAATCCATCCCCTGGACAGTAGTATTCCAAACTTAGGAGGGACATCTGCTACCACAATATCCATCATCATACTCTTCATGGGCAGCTGAGTTAAGGTAATGGCCAGGTCTTTAATCAATCCTAGGCATTTCACTTTCCTTGAATCAAAAGAGAATAAATCATGATAAGGTCTAGTGATATCAAGGCCTAACTCTTCCATGACAGCTTTAGGCATCAGATTGTGGCAGGTCCCTGTGTGTAGCAGGAAATTGTGGAGGATTTTGTCATGAATGGTGAAGGAGACATAGAAATATGGAGAATTATTATCAACAGGTTCAATCATAGGACTAAGCACAATGGCATGCTTGTCATCTTGCAAATTGATAGAGCCAGTGGAGGCTTGAACGGTTTCTAGCTCAAGGGATTCAAGGATAGGCTTTCTAAATACTTCACTCTTCACCAACTCTACTAGAGCCACAGATATTTTCAATTTTTGGACTTCTGACTCTCATCGGAAAGAATATGATAACTTATCAGAACCTCTTACCTCTTGAACTAGAGTTTGAGGATGATTGGATCAACTGCTGGTCTTCTCTATCTGGTATTCTGTGACTTTGTTTGGACAACAGTTCTTTGGACAGGATTCTCCTTGAAATTTCTTTCATTGGACCTGAGGTTATATCTCTGTTGTTCACCAGTTTGTAGGACAACTTCTCTATCCCATTTTTGCCTATCTGGTTCTTCCAGCAATGATTCTTCATAAGCAGCCAATGTCAAAAATGCATCGTTGCCTTTATCCTCCATGCAGTGAATTTCATCCTCATCTTCTTCAAAATTTTCCTCCTCCATGACTAGATTTTGGAAAGGAGCTTTAACTTTCTGTTCTTCTTTTGATTCTTCACCCCTCTGCATACTGTGTAACTGCTCATTTGCTCTTCTGAATAGATATGGATTTCTTGGAACAAATGTGTTGTTCTACCTTGTTTTCCCTGAATTCTGCTCAACCTTTAGCTTAGAACTTTCAGCAGCCAATGACTCTATCATCTTAGTCATTTTGTCTAATTTATGTTCTGAAGATGATGCAGAAGAAGTAGAGGCCTAACTTCTCTACCTCCTTCTATTAGCTTGACTTTTTAGCTTTTCTGCAACCATGATATTAGACTCTACTTCTAGGGCTGCATCCTGCATGTCTGCTAGAGTAGCACATCTTCTTTCTCTTAATAACAGGCAAAAATCAGAGTCAAAAGAATTGGCATAAGTGAGTTTGGTAGAGGTAGGAGTAGATTTTACTTTAGCTGGTATCTTACTATACATTCGATTGAATATTTTATTAAAATCGGGCAAAGATTCACCGTTTTCCTGCATCAGGTTACCAAACTCAGTATCGTAATATAGCAAGTCCTTTTTATCTCCCCAGTGCTTCAAAAATGCATCATCTAATGCTTCAATATCTATTATAGATCTCTAGGGTAATTCTCTGAACCATTTCCTAGCCTATCCATCAAGGCTCTGGACAAAAACTCTCATCCACACATCATTTTCACTTATATCTAAATTATCAGCATAACTGTAAAAAGCTTCTAGGTGTTCTTCTGTTGTCACTCCCTCTGTTCTAGTCAATTTAGGCATATATTTCTGATATTCACCCACAGGCATATGGTTTAAAGGAATAGGCAGGACTAAAGGTCCATATCTAATAGCTACAATTCTTTCTATCTTCGTGGGTGCTTGTTGGCTTGCCATGATTGGAATACGTGGAAGAATACTAGCAGATTGAATGGTAGGAAGTAATGTGATGGATTCTAGAGACAAAGGGATGTTTTGGACTAAATGGGAACCTTTCTTTGGACTAAGATTCGAAGGGGAACTAACTGCACAAGGGGCTGAATTAATCACTGAAGGAATTTCTTTATTAATAGTGTTGATTTCTAAATCCTCAATCTATATATCTTCAACTACAACTTTATCTTTCAGAGATGAATAAAATTTCTTAGGTTTACCTGATCCTGATGCCCCTTTCTGTGATTCTTTCTTCGATTTGACAGTCCTCTCAGGTTCAGGCACTAATTCAGCTGGTGATTTTTGAGGATTTCTTTGAGTATGTCTCACAAACTAAGCCAGAACTTCAATGTGGAGTCACCAAAGGATGGTATTCTTCTAATAGAGTCGCCAGATAGATGATTACAACCAAAATATGTGTTCAAACCTTATCTATCATCAAATCTTGAAGCTGTGTCATTCTCCCAGGGATGTTGAGCTTCAATTCTCCTCTCCCTGGCAACGACGCTAATTAATGTTATCACCCCAAGAAACTCTCCTAGGTTGTATCTCAAAGATGCTCAGGAACATTACAAACTCAACAAAAATGTTGGAAAATGGTGGATGAATGGAAGAAATGATGCGTATTCAAGAAAAATAACCACTTCTACTATGCTTAACCCCAAACATGGGTGAACACACCCAGACTACAAGGCTTTAGACCACCAATTACTCACAGTTTAAGGAAAATGTGATGATGGAGAACACTGATCACACCAGCAAATGCGCAGGACCCTGTGATGGCCAGCTGCAACTAGTTTAAAGGTCTGTAAATCTATTTCCTAATGCACAGATAGGATGACAGCTCTCTGGCATTAAAACAACAGAAACTTGCATACAAATTCAATGAAACTAACTAGATTCTAACACAAAGGTGGGATGACAGCCCCTCTAATGCTAAACATCAATAGCACATGAATAAATGCACCACAGGCACAGCTTGGAACAAAGAAGAAGAAGTGGAAAGTGAGCAATTAACAACAAAAGAAGCTTGTATTAGCTAAAAATGAAGACCAGAAGCTGCAGGTGTCACAGTAGTTACAGTCTCCATAAGTTGAAGCTTACATCAGAATAACATTCATCAACTCTTTTACATTCTGTTTTTGGGTATATATGAAGGTTAATTACAAAATTTCTCTGCTAACCTATGCGTGGAGGGGTCATAACTGACCACCAACTGCATTTACAATTAGATATGGGCTTTGATACAATTTGATTGCTTTAATGGGTCAATTTGACATTTACTGGTACTTTGTTGTCCTTCCTGAACAGGTGAAGTATTATTTGAATGAATTTCAATAACTGCTGCGATCATTGAATTGCTCGAGGATCGTCCTTCTCATCCTTGGCCATGCTGTTCTTTGAATGAGGTATCTGAAGACTTAACTGCACTAATTATTTGGTGACCCGTCACTTTCTTCCTCCTTCGCACGCACAAAACAGGCCAAAAACACCGAAATCGCATGGCAAATGAACGAGGGCCTGAGATTGAGTAATAGCCATTGGATAGCTTAGACAGACGGTCGAGATTTGATCAGAGGGACTATCGGGAGCAAAGGGGAACGAATGAAGGGGGCCGTTGGATCATGGCGGGAATGATCCAATGGTTGACGCGATTGGAAGGTACGCAGGAGATAGCACGCGAGAGGAGGGTACGACAACGGTAAGTGCTTTTATCCCACCACTCTATGGGAATGGGCGGTTTACATACGCAATGGTGCGATGCAATCAGGATGGGACACGTGGCTGACGAAACAGCGGGGAAACCGCTTTCCCCGTTGACTAACGGATGTGCAGTTTACGGGAGTGGGGGTTTTGTACGTCGTTAGATCACCAAGTGGAGGATTGAACGGCGGAGAATTACAACATGTGATTTGGTTGATATGACAGGTGAGGGCCTTGGTAGCTTACGTGATTTGCAAAGGTGCGTAGTTTAAAAGGGTTAAGACCTTAGCGCCGGGTTAAAACGAAAAATAGGTTAATACGGGGGTTTTAAAAGATTATAGAGAAAAATGGTAATAATGGGGTTAAGGGTGGGTAAGGAAAATGAAGGGTAAGGAGGAAACAGAGGTGTGGGAGTTATAAGGAGAAAAGGGAAAATTAAGGAGAAAACAAGAAAAACTGCTACTAGCCCTATACAACCAAACCAACACTGCTCAACACCTATTTTTAATCCATCAAGTGTCAAAGAATATAGCAGGGCTAACAAGTCTAGTTATATATTTGCATGTAGTTTTGTATATGGGCCATGTGGTCATATGTGTCTCGAGAATAAATTTTGTAAAACAAAACATTATATATATTCAATGTTTATGGGTTCCTATTCTACTTTAAATGATATGATGTGTATTGAAATTTATTTACATTCGTTGCAAATGTTTATATAAAACGTGATTAGCAAGTACATTTGTCAATCTATTTAGATTTCTAGAAATGTGTTCATATTGTATGAAATCAAAATGTATTTCTAAAAGGCGGACCCTTAAAAACATATGCAATATGGTAGGACTTAAAACCGAATAAATATTAACAAGTTTTAGTACCACAAATTGTGATTTAAGTCTGATGTCTAAATGGTGGATACCATGTCAAATAACATTAGACAATAGCTCGACCATTGCATTATACTCAGTGATGTTATTGGTATAGAAACCAATACAAATCCCTTGTAAACTCACTAACTCACCATTTGGAGCAAATATATCCCATGTTGCTGAGGATAGGTTCTGAGTAGTACAAGTAGCACCATCATCAAGACCAAAATATGGTTCAAGGGATGCCAACATCTGCACACAAAATGTAAAAGGAATCTACAGAAACCTTAGGAAAATCTAAAGGGACACACCACAAACACACTCAACACACCTATACACATTTTTTAGACAGTGTTACTATGCATGAGATCAATCATAGTATTTATTTAGGTACAACGCATTCCTAGGCTGTGCCAGTGGAATTCCATCAAAAGTGACTAACTCATAGTCCCCTTTTGCAAGAACACGCTTGACAATATATGGACTTGACCAGATAGGTTGGAACTTTCCTAATCCTAACTTATCAAATTCTTGGTCATATAAAAGAACAAGGTCTCTTTTTGAGAAGACATGAGGCTTGACACCTTTCTCGTATGGTGCCTTAACATGTCTTTTATGAGCTTCATTAGCTATAGCAACATCATGTCATGTCTCATCTAATCTAGTCATATGTAAAAGGTGTTTGTCTTCTACAAAAGTGGTAGGAATAAGGTCACAACTAGTCTCAGTGACGGAATCTCACATTTGATTGGAAGGATTTCTTCCAAACCATAAACCAACTGAAAGGGTGTAAATCCAATAGAAGCCCTCATTAAGGTTTGGTATTCCCATAAGGCGGCATAAAGAAGCAAATTCCAGTATGATTTATGGACCCCCACCATATGTTGAAGCATAGTTTTGGGAACTTTATTGATAGCCTCAACCTATCCATTAGCCTGAGGATAGTAGGGAGTGGAAATTTCATGGGAAAGTCCGAGCTTAGTAGTTAGTTCGATCATCATATGATTCCAAAAATACTTTTTGTGATCCATAACTATGGCTTGCGGAACACTAAACCATGAAATAATGTGATTGAAAAGTAAATATGCAGCCATTTCACCAACGTTGTAAAATGTGGCCATTACCTTGGGTCATTTAGTAAAATAATCTACTATGAAAATGATGTAACCATGCCCCCCCGACCAAATGAGAGTTAAATTTCCTAAATTTTTTACTGCATTTCACAAAAGTTTCAACGACAATAATAGGATGCAATGGAGCAGGTGGAGCATGAGTCTTACAATAATAAATGTGGCATGCATGACACTTTTGGGCATTGAGAATACAATATTGAAAAATGCTAGGCCAAAAGTGTTGGACACCTAATCCTCTATAGGTTGGTGTGGAATGTGAATAACCACTGGAGTCCAAGAGACATTGAAAGATGAATCCAACAATCATGTAAACTGTATTATAAATGAACATCTTATGAATAATATATCCAATCTAATGTTTATCTTATACATTAATTTTTTTCATTCCATGTGTGTTTGACATCGTATCAGAGCAGGCAATATCCTGCCCTACTCATATTTGAACCACTTGTTTTATGGCCTCTTTGTGCATGTCACTTTTTCCATCAGTTCTGCATTTCATGAATGTTTTCTCAACTAAATTCTAGCTATGGTCCTTCCATGTAACTGCCATTTTATTTGCTCCTGCAAACCAATATAAGTTGTGTGCTCTTTCTCCATTTCATATTCGAACAAATAGATTACATCCCCAAGAATTTACTCTCCAGTGCCACACAAAGCAGTTTTAAAACTTGGAAAGAAATGGGTGCAGAACAATATCTGAGGATTTAGTCCATATCATAGAGATTCAAGGAAATTAAGTTAGAGAGACTATCCTCCACCACCATGAACCAAAGCCCAAGCTCTCTAAGTGATATCTATGCATTGAATGTTGTGTATGGCTACGACAGATGGTGACTTCCTGAAACTTCACCAAGAACCATGGTGTGAATGCTTAGAACATGGCTATGTTTGATTAAATGCTGTAGTGAGTTTTTTATGGACCATCTCTACAAATTCATTGGAAGTCATTGAACTGGTAAAGGTTTTCAAGTTTTTATGGTATATAAAAATCATTGACTAGTGTATTGCTTGGAGAGTGGATTTTGTATATAGTACATGTTTCCTGTGCATTAAATTTTTTAAGACTAAACCTTGAAGGGTCATATTCCTTTGTTTGCATTGACATACATTGTTTCATAAATAATTATGAGATGGTTAAGCCAGGTTGGTTAATTCCGGGTGTAGAAATTTGAGGAGAAGAAGAGAGTTTGGTGTTGCAATGAAAGGACATGAAGATAATTAGAGAGAAAGGAAGAATAAGGGTAGTTGAAGAGGCATGAGGGGCTTTAATGAAGATACCTGCACGAAGATTGAAGATTCCTCCTAAGTCAAGGTAACATGATAGACATTACAAGTGAGTAAAATTCCACTATAATCTCTCACAGTACATAGTGCATGCTTAAGTATTGAGGTACATTGTGATTAATTGTTATGTGTTTGGTAGGTTCTGGTTATGTTAATCAAATACTGTTAAAAATTTAATCATGTAATTCTCATAGAAAAATGTGAGTGCCTCTATTTGCAAATGTGAAATTCACATTCTACAGTACTATGGCCAATTTGTTGTATTGTCGAGTAATTGCCTATGTATATTAGTTGTTATGTTAATAAAATTCCATGCTACAAGATAGCATATGCATTTACTCATGAAATTGACCACCCAGAGTATTAATTTCTGGCCATTGGTATCGCTGGAGGTTTGCCACAGCCCATTCGCTCAGGTGATAAATCATTGTATACAAGCTAGTGTTGAACTATGTTTGTTCTATTCACCTAACACTACAATCCTCAAATTGCATTGATTTTTGTGTATGGTGTGTGTTATTAGCACTATCCACTCACGTGCTACATCTTACATTCTCTTATTGCGCATATTTTTCTTGGATGTTTTATTGGTCCAAGCTACTAAAATCAAAATGCACGCTACATCCAACTCTTTGCTCTATTTGAGCTAATTAATTAGCTTAGCTCTATATTCTAAGGTTCAAACAATGTGAATTTCCAATTTCCTTACCGTGGAATCTGTCACTGA
Source organism: Pinus tabuliformis (assembly GCA_031772625.1). Taxonomy (NCBI): domain Eukaryota; kingdom Viridiplantae; phylum Streptophyta; class Pinopsida; order Pinales; family Pinaceae; genus Pinus; species Pinus tabuliformis. The sequence goes on from CM062812.1 coordinate 863,312,365, forward strand.
GCTCTACATCAAATTCAAAATGAATGGAAAAAAATCCCAATACCCAATGGTTCCAGGCCACGAAATTGGAGGAACTGTGCTTGAAGTCGGATTAGAAGTGAAGAATTTTGTTGTTAGAGATAACGTGGGTGTAGGCTACATGGTTTGGAGTTGCCAACATTGTGATTCTTGTACAATACTGTGAGAACGTTGTTTGGCTGTATAACAACATTTATGTAGATGGGTCTCCCACATTTGGAGGTTACTCTTCTTTGATAGTTTGTGACCAAAGGTTTGTAGTGAAAATCCTAGAGAGTCTATCATTTGATGTTGCAGCACCACTACTATGTGCAAGAATATCTATATACAACCCCATGAAATACTTCCAAATAACAGAGCCTAAAAACAAAGCCTAGAAAAGTTGTGACTCTTGCGTACTTGAGAACATTGCTACTTACTTTCTACAAGAGGCATTTATTTTGTGTGTCTGAATATGTATATGGATATGCAATAAGAAGCGACATAGAAGTATTGTCACTGAGAGAACACATTAACATCCTATTTATTGCGTTGGTCCTCAGTGCATTGAGTGTTGAAGCAACATTGGTGTAGTTAGTTGGAGCATTGAATGGTCTTAAATCTCTTGCAACTTATGGTTAAATATCCCTTCTCTACATTGTGAAGATGCAGACACTAGCATACACAATTTCGAATTGGTATGTGTATTGAGATTTAATTGGATTAGTTTGTTGCCTATTATACAAGTATCATAAAGATATATTTTATGCTACAAAGAGAGTAAAGTTCTCATTGTAGTGAATATTAGAAAATCTTTGTAATCATTGTGATTGTCAACTAATACTTATTCTATAAAATGGCCAAAGTTGATGATGTATTAGAGTTGCTGAAAACTCTGATACGTTCCACTGATCTTGATACTGTGAAAATAGAAAAGAACACTTTTTGTGATATTAAAATATGTCTACAAAATGCACAAGACAAAATTGATTTTTTGCAACTCAAATCATAGCTACACTAAGAGGAGTTACAGAAGTATATTTATGATTCTGAACTTGTCTTTGTTTAGGATAATTCTTTGTTGGAGACACACTCCCATCAACAACCAGAAATTGATTAGTTCATTGAGCCCCTCTCAGGAGTAGTTGTACATGCAGGTGCAGAAATTCAACATACACTTCCCAAGACCATCATCAGACCTTGGGAAGAGCTTATCATAACAATCATAGAACTAGACTTGGATATGACAAGGATGTGTCCTTTCATATTCCAGATTACTCAAAACCCATCAAATTTCAAAGTCCTGGGGTTCTTCACGGCGGTTCACCTTTAGCTATTCCATATTTTGTTCCTCTTCCACAACAACAACATATTTTGAAATCCCAACACTGTGACCAATTTGGCCATATGAAATATCACTATTTGATCTTCATCCATGTAAGCATTGTCATAAAACCAATCATTCTTCAAACCAATGCTTCAAAAAAAGCGTCATGCAAGAACAAAGATTCATCTTGGATGGATCGCTTCTTGGAAATGGGCTTCAACAACCAAGAAGATACTTCAGTCATATTTCAAAACTTGTTCTAGAGTATTGAACAATATTTTACTTGACTTTTCTCCATCATCTCACCTTGTATATGACAGGGGGGGGAGTGATGGTCATCTACAAGCTTCAAAGCCACATCAAGCGAGCCTGAGCCACAACCTGCCATGCCAGATTCAGAGTTGTATCCAAAGACAAATATGCCCTTGAGAATGCCTTCAATCGGTGATGCCTCTTCAATGAATTTGGGACAGTTCCTCTAGCAGAAGACTTCAACTTCTTGCTAGCTTTGGAAGAGTTCCAGGAATTGTATTAAGCATTCCAGAGCTGATGGTCATCCTTAAACCATCACAGGTTGAGACCTCCCTTTCAATGTTGAAGGTTTCACTCTTCAAAACATGACAAGCACTTCCTCTAGCAGAAGACCTCAGCTTCATGCTAGATTTTAAAGAGTTCTAGGAACTGCACTAAGCGGTCTAATGTTGTTAGTCATCCTTAAACCAACCCACTTATACCAACATTTCAGAGAGCTCATTCATCCTAGTCCTGCCATGATTTTTTTCACATTTTGTATTAAAACTCTCTTCTTGGACTCATACATACCCCTTCAGATTAAGCGAGGGAATGTTGGACACCCAATCCTCTATGGGTTGGTGTGGAACATGAACAACCACCGAAGTCCAAGAGACGTTGGAAGATGAATCCAATAGTCATGTACACTGTATTATAAATGAACATCTTGTGAATAATATATGAAATATAATCCTTATCTTCTACATTAGTTGTTTGCATTCCATGTGAGTTTGACAAAAAATAACCAGCATGTAAGTTCTTCTGCATAGTAGCATAGCTAGATAAATGACCTCCACATGCCCCCAAGTGGCATCCATTAAGGACATTCTCCGATAAATGGCCACCACATTCCCCTGAGTGGCTTTCATTAAGAACTTTCTCAACATCCTCATCTGTGATGCACCTTCATAAAATTGTATCATTACCTTGTCAATAAAGAGTGTAGCCAATGATGATGTAATTATTTGCTTGGTATCGAATACGTCATTTCTCGGAGTGAGAGGTATCAGAACGAAAATTCTGGGTGCAGAGATAAATCAAAATTTCTCCATACCACTGGTCATATGATGAAATCAGAAACAACGACTGATCACCAATCAAATCGTTAGATGTCAATTCAGAAATAGGGGAGCGAAGGTCACACCTAAGCTTAGCGAAAACCAAGTATTTATTTAACTTGAATTTGATGAATTCCATATCAAACTCTTAGAGGATGACAATCCATTTAGAATATTTTCACCTAAGAAATTGACGTGATAAAATGTATGTCATAGGGTTGCAATATGAAACAACCATAGTTTTCTAGAGCAAGTTGTAATGGCAGAACCTTTGGATAGATTGAACAACCACCAAATCCAACTTTTCTACATGGCTATACCTAATCTCGGTATCATTATGATTCTAACTTAGATAATATATAGGTTGTTTTTTCCATACATCATCTTCTTAGACCAATACCATTGATATAGTAGAAATGGTAGCAATGAGATATAGGGAATAGTCACACTAGTAATCATGGAAAATTTTAGGGGCGAATGTTTGCTTTTTGGTGAAATTAAGGGGTTTTAAATTTTGTGGGTGAATATTTTGTATTATAGTACATTTTTACAAATCACCTCAAATATCCCACCTTATTTTAAGGCATAGGGTAAAAAAGGTAAATTTAGCCCTTGAAATTAGGAGTTACAACCTTCCATTCACCTTAATTTTCAAGAATAGGTTTTATTTAAGTGAATCCTATGGGCCAAATACCATATTTATAAAAGAGGTATGGTAAATTAATAAAAATATAAATAAATGAGAGGTATGGTAAATAAATAAAACATTTTTTATATTTACTCCATAAGTCACCTTATATACATGCAAAGGTGTAATCAAATAAAAATATAAGTAAAGTGGAGGTATGGTAAATAAATAAAACATCTTTTTATACTTACTCAAAAGGTATGGTAAATAAATAAAAGTATAAATAAACTAGACATATGGTAAATAAATAAAACCTCTTTTTATATTTAGTCCATAACCCTTGTTCTATTTATGAAGGCTCAAAAAAGAGGTTTTATTTAAGTGAATCCTATGGGCCAAATACCATATTTGTAAAAGAGGTATGGTAAATTAATAAAAATATAAATAATGAGAGGTATGGTAAACAAATAAAACATTTTTTTATATTTACTCCATAAGTCACCTTATATTTACGAACACTCAAAAAATGTGTTATATTTAGGTCTAACCTATGGCAAAAATACTATGGGACAAATACCATGGGCTAGATTATTATTAATACCATGCCAAAAAAATTATTAACCCTAATATTAGTATTAATAAAAATAAAAATGGCACATGGTATTGACCCATGGTATTCACCTGGAATGTAGCCTATTTAAATGGGGGAATTAAACCAGCATAGATCCAAACTAGCATAGAGTGAAAAAATTATTTGATCCCTCTCGGGGCTTGGTGGATCAAGAGTAAAAATGGATGTTGTAATTTAATGTATGTTAAACATTTTAGCTTGGTTAAAATAAAAAATAAAATAAAAATCAACTATTAATTTTATTAATTTTTATAAATTACTAATAGTAATTTTTAAGCTCCAGGTTTATGATAACCCATGGTATTGACCCATGGCAATACCATGGTATTTATGTGAGCATAGACTATTTAAAGGGAAAATTCTATCATCTTAGATCCATCTTAATTCTAGGTCTACCAAGTGCTCAGAGGGATAAATAGATTTCATCCCCCTAAGAGTGGTAGATGTGGAGTTAAGATAGATATAGGTTGGTTTTTATGATAATGAAGATATTAAATAGACTTAGGAAATTATATTGTAAAAACATCTTAAGGTGAATGGTTAAAGCATAGACATTGGACAAGTATATTTGTATACTTTTGTTTTAAACTGAAACAAATCTAGGGCTAAAAGGAATGGATTGATTGCACTAGTCATCCTTCTATAACTTTCCAACATAGGCTGGAGTAAACAGATTGTAATTTGGGTAATTTTTCTAACCGCAAATAGGAACATACTTGTGTATTGGCAGGGTGGTTACAAGATCCCTAGAAGTGATGAATTTGAATTTTTCTTAGCTTTATATATAGTATTAGGTTTTTTCTCATGCTTTCTGTGAATGACACAGGTGAATTTTATCCTACACCCAGTAGGTTATCGATATGTAATTTCGGTAATTTTGATTTCAAAAGATATTTTAAAGAAATGCAATGATTTCATTTGTGTATTCAATAAACACAATATTCTAATGGAATTCTGCATTTGTTGTTTACCTATACAGATTCCATGGAGAAGTATTAGTGGTGTGACATCAATTGTCCTCAAGAAGAGGCTTTAGTTTTACTCTTTTCTGGAAGCAAATACTTTCTTCCAACATTTTTGAGTTCCATGAAAAATTTGAAAGTCCTAATAGTATTCAATTATGCGTTCAAGAGAGACATAGTATTCAATTATGGGTTAAAGAGATCCACACTGAATGATCTATTGACCTTATCTTCACTTAGTTTAAGACTATTCACTTGGAGAGGCTGCATGTGCCCCCACTTCAAGAGCATAGTAAAGTCATGTAGAACTTATAGAAGCTATCTTTAAGCTTTTAGTGAAGATTGGAAAAATTTCCGGGTTCAATAACACCCAGTCGAGCATCAAGCTTCCAATAATGCTAGAATTTAACTTGGAGAACTTTTGTGATTTCGAGGAGATGCCCCCTCGTATCTGTGACACATCTTTAGTTGTGAATTGGACTATTACTAACTGTCATTTCCTTCAAAAGTTACCTGATGACTTGGGGAACCTCAACTCTTTAAGAATGTTAAGGAAGGAAAGAAAGTATATTATGCTAAGTTCTCTTATGCTTTTCAAGTTTTTCTTTCTACAACGTTTCAGGTAGGAAAGTACATTCTGTTAATGAAAATTTGTCTTGATAGAAAGGCCCAATTTCAAATTCTAATGCTTTCAAAATACATTGTATAACTGTAATGTTTCTAAAAGGAAAGCATATTTTTTCAATTTAAGTATCATGATCCCATATTCCAACTTATTTTTCAGTAACCCATTAGGCTTTGTAGCTTTGAATAAATCCATGTCTTTTGATAAGATCTTCTTCCAAATTAGAACGCAGTTTCCTTTTGGCAATAACCACATACAATGTCTTGATTTTGTTATTAAGAAAATAGAGGTTGTGAAACAAGCCTGTGCCATACAAGGACTTGATTCATTGATTATGTATCAATTATGGCTCTTGATGTAACAATGTCTTGATTTTGTTGCTTGAAAATAGAGGTTATGCTTTACTATTTCACAAAATTTCTTACAATCTTTCCATAATTACTGATTTGTAATCTCAGTCATTGAGGGATGACAGTAATGACAAAGGTAATATTCCATGGTTTGAAGTTCCCCTCTTACTAAATATTTAAATATATCACCACAATTTAACTATTAGTTAAAGGAATTGTATTTGATTTGTAAACAATTCATTGCTTGATTTATAGATTTTGATTTTTTCCCTTTTTTATTTTTTTCTCAGATTTGGTATGAGATATCTTCCAAGATTTGGGTTCCCTAGTTTCCCCACCATAGCTACGAGGTTCAAATGCTATCATTAAATATTCTATAAACGTTACAACTTTTCCAGTAATTGTGCTTTGAAACATTGTTGTTGCTTTTCCATGGTGTTAATGAAAATAAGCACTGCAACTAGTGTCATTATTTAGATTAAGTGCCGAAGTCTAGGTGGTCTTGTAATGATGGAGTGATTGTTTTCTAGCTACTAAGGCCATATGCATTTTTATCTCTTATGTTGTCCTGAGATATTCAAATTCAAAATAAGAATTGAGGTCTCGTTTCCACTATAGATTGCAGACAGTTTCTTGAACATAATATATAGTAGATTATATTTTACTAATCAACTGTGGATTTCATCCCTCGCAGGAAAGGAAATTCAAAGTGACTTTGATTTCACATTGATTTGTCAAAACATCCACATAGGAAAGGAGATTCAAAGTGACATTGATTTCACAATGATTTGTCAAAATGGAGGCAAGAGAAAAGGAAACTTTGTATTCAACAATGTTCTTAATTTCATATGTACATGCACAAACATATTCGTAGAAAATATTGAAGGGTTGCCTAGGTAATATTTTCCGTTCCACTACATTCATTACAGCTTGTTAATAAATAACTCGGAACAATTCATTTTTTTTTTTCTAATTAATACTACCTAAGCACCCACGGGGGATTTGAACTGGTGATTACACTACTTGTTATTCTTTATTAATCAGTGGTTAAGATCTTGATATTGAACTAGCCAAGATTTTTCTTCCTTCTGTGAAATTGTGTGTTCTCTAATGCTTCTTTTCCATTCACTATGTATAGCATACAAAGTGTGTCTAATGGAGTAGGAATATTGGAAAGCCTTGTGATCCTTGAACTATGTTACAAGGAAGAAACCCAACGGGGCAAGGTAGGTGCATCCCCATAAAGGGGTCACAAATACCAAAGTTGGTATTGGCTAGTGCCTTGAGCTAGAAAATTTCCTTTACCCTTGTATTAACAGTGAATCTGGATAAGATTCTAATATTATCTTTATAAGATTTATATCAATTAAGATTGATGAATAGAATTCATGAGACGTGAGCTAGGATTTCTTTGTAAGGTGGTTGTTGATTATTGGAAGCTATGATGGCCATTATATCAGGCCAGGTGGTCGCACTCCCTTGATCGTGAGCATGATTGTGATGAAGATGGAAGAGTTCATAGTCTAGATTGATTGTTTAGTAGTGATAGTTAGTGGGCTCATTCACAAAAGCTTCTATTTCACTAATCCTTTTTATAGAGTTGTCAGATTCAATTTCCAAAGGTTTTAATTACACTATAGAGTTGAGTTCTGAGAGAGTTGTGATTCACAGTTTTAAGTATAGCAGCTATGACACTTGAATGAAGACAAGCATAGTAGAGGTATCAGACTCTGTTATAAGCTTACCTGCATATTACAAGGGACATGGTTGGCTTTTTTATAATTTTATAAACAAGTTCCATGTCGTGGAAATGTGAAAAAAAAACAGTGATATTGCCACCATGTGGCTCTTGTCACATATGGTTTTATACTTTTTCAAAAAATTCTCTAAGAGTTCACAATGCTAAGATTCACTAGGACTTTACAAAGTTTTATTATTTAGTGAAAGACTCGCCAAGGTCTTACAAGATTTTATAATTGAGTAAAATATTCACCATGCCTGGTGAGAGATTCGCCAAAAAATTAAATATACATATTATATTATTGATAAAATTGCCTTCCATTTTTCCTATATACCATGGAGATTCGCCCATTTATTATACATACAAATTTAGGGGGGGCTCTTAAAATTTTCCCTGCTAGTAATCAGACCAGTATAATAGAGATGCTCAAACTAGTACATCTTTCAAGGCATCAAACGCTTTATGAGATGCATTATCCCAATGGGAGGGAACCCATTTCTTAAGAAAGTGAGTGAACCCTTTGGTCCACTTAGTGTAATTAAGGGCAAATCATCTTAGAAATTTAGCTTTCCCTTGAATTCATTGAAGCTGAATGAGCGAATAAGGTGTAGGCAAGCCGATGTTTTCCTGTCCTTTTAAAGGATTGATACAAATTCCAATTCTGAAATAATAAAACCAATAAGTCTACCAGAACATACCTAAAACACAAATTTGTGTGGATTCAATCAAATATTATAGTGTTTACATTGTAAGAAAATGGCCCTAAGATGCATTGGGTGATCAACCTCATACTTATAATGAGCAGGGAGATCATTTAATAATATTGCATGATGTGTTTAATATCATGAAAAGCATAATCCATCTCCCATTGAAACATGGCCCCAACATTCTTCAAATAAGATGGGAGTTTTCGGTAGGAAAATGTACCCCAGGTACAAATAAACACAATTTTAGGTTGATCCACTGAGAGATTGTTGATTTGATTATATCCGGAGAAACCATCCATGAATGAATAAATTTCACAACTGGTGCAGTTATCAACAATCTGGTCGATGAACAGGATCAGGTAATTGTCCTTTTGACAAGCATGATTCACATCCAGATAATCGACACATAAAGAGATTCTCCCATGTTTCTTCATGACATGGACAATATTTGACACCCAATCAGTGAGAGGAACCAGGTAGATGAAACTAGCATGAAGGATTTTTTCAACTTCACTCTTTATTGTGGTAGCCTTCTTTGGATGGACCATATGGAGGCGCTACTAGATTGGTTTAACATCAGGATACATTTTAATCTCATGCACTACTATATTTTGGTTGATACCCAGGATTTCCTTATGTGTCCATGCAAAGACATCACGCAACTCCTGAAATAGGGCTTTATAGGTCTCAACCTCAGATGGAGACAAATATGCACCAATATGTAGATTTTTGACAATACGTGGTCTAACAGAAATATCAAGAGGTATCGTCTCTTCAATATTCGAGAGATTCTTCTCAGAATTAACTTTTTGGATAGAAACAGAACTCGTAAAAGACTCGACAACATTGGTTAGATACACATCACTGAGATTATCCTCAATAGAATCTATTAAGGGGGAATGATGGTGATGATCATCCCATGATGCATCGTCTACCATCATGATCTCCATGATGGTCTCGTCACGAGAGAATATGCTAGAGAATGGATCAGAAGACATGCCATAATCCAATGATCAAGCCTAACAAGACTAATAGATAGCTTTGGAATCGAGTTCAATGGGGTTGAGTGGCATTCAGTTGCAAAAAATATGGATGCTAGTTTCATCTGGTAGAGTCGAGAGATCAGTTTGGGTAGTAGAAGATAATATCATATTGATATAAGAAACCAAATATGAGTTGTTAGGAAGAGGAGGAGGAGGAACAAAAAAGGTTCCCATGAGTGAGTAATCCTTCAACATACCAACCCCAATATGTTGATAAGAATGTAAATTCTCCCCTAAAGTGGAACACTTCCAGTAACATGAGAATCAAAGGTGAAAAAGGTGGGTTTATCAATGGCCACAATCCCACCCTTATAAATAAAGGATATCATACTGAAATAATTCAAAACAACTGCGGCCATAACATCATTCAATGTGCGACCTAATACAAGATTATAATTAAGAGGCCATCAATAACTTCGACTTCTATGGATACATATTCCCCCCTAATTCTACTTGTAAGGAATTGAGAATACCACAAGTCTAATATGTTCTCCCATCAAAAGTTTTTAATGTGGTAGATGACAACTTAGTTGAGGCGAACCAATTGTATTATGGAAAGACACATAAATGATAAAATTCAAGGCTCCCTTATCCATAATATAATGATGAATGTTCTTACAACGAACGATGACCTGAATGATTAAGGAAAATTGAGGTGGAAGGTGACGGGTATAGTTTTCATGACTGAAAACAACTAGGTTATAACTCGAAGGATCCACACATCCAATAGCTGGAAGCAAAGCCTTTTTATGGGTGGGACAATTTTGCAACACCTCGAGGGCCAACATGGCTGATGGAGACTAAGAAAATTCCTCAACTATGTTATAATTTTGAGCATCCCTGTCACGAGGGTTGAAAGTAGACTTAGGAATAATGCCCTTCGAAGGCTTAAGGGTCAACGTTGTAGGAATCATGACCGGAGGAGGATCGGATGGAGGTAATACCAAACTGGTAGGTTGTTCAGTAGCCTGAATGTTCAGAATATTCACATTACCATAGTCCTTTTTTTGAGTAGCCACCATAAAATCAGATTTATGATTTGTGGAGGAATGAAATAAAACCATGTTAGAGGAATATGGCCCCGAGTAGCCATATGGATATGCTAATTGGGAAACAGGTTGGTCAACACAGTAGGAGAAGCAGAGGATTTCATAAAATGATTCACTTCGACACCTAAGGACACTCATGAGTAAAGTTATCCTCATTTTAAATCAAACATGGGTACTGAGGCTTTTGTCTCTCATTAGAGGATTGATTCTTTTATTTATCCTTTGCTGAAGAATCTCTCCTCCTTTCATCATTTCATTTCTTATTTCTTCCTTGTTGTTGTTTAGTTTTTCCTTTATCAAATGAAACAACATTTATCTCAAAAGAAGAAGCCACGGGAGGATTGGATGAAGAGTTTTGGGCAAAAACTATGAGAGTAGCACAAGATGATTTTCTCACTGTCTGCAAGCTAGCAAAATCAGTGATTCCATTAGAAGCATGAAATTCTTTACCAGGTGTTTGGTGTGACTTTTTACCTATTTTATACACCTTCTTTCCCTAGTTTTGATCCTCTTATCCTCCAGGACTATGAACATTACATGATTAATCAGCCTTTTTCTCGCTTTTATAACATATTCTACTAACATGTTCTTTTGCCATTTTTACTAAATAATACGATACTTTATTCCTTTTTGTCTCTAAATGGCGTGAGCATTAGAGGGGTATTTTGGAAGCTCTTATCCATTTCACGTGTTGCTCACGGGAACAAGGCTATGGAGTAAACATGTAGCGATGATCAATTACAAAGAAGGGTAGAGCAGTTCATTGTTACACCCTATATGTTGTTACATGTTTTTGTTACACATTGAATGATTTTACAAGATGTTGTTACACTACGTGTTGATACAAAGGTCCGTTGTTACATAAAGGGTGTTGTCGCCAGTGATTGTTGTCACATCCTGAACTGCTATTCACTCGCAGGATGTTGTTGCACCAGAGCTGGAAAGTGTGGGTACTATTCCACCTAACAACTGTTGGCATTAGGAATTGTTTATTATAGAAGCAACAGACCCAAGCGGTTGCAATCCTAACTAATGTATATTTGTATTTAGAAATAGGTTGTAACTATTTTTATTTTTTATCAGCATGAGAATCGTGAGATTTTCATGATTGATCTGCTTCTAATTTTGGGCACGTAATAACTATAAAAGAAACTCGATTTCCTATGTAAAAGGATGACATATAGAAGAGTATTGTTACTATGCTTCTGTAACTCAGAATTATTTTTAATATTAATCAATACGGTGATGTTGTTATTGCTCCTCAGCTGATTCATTAATTACTTTCGTGTTATTCCTACACCCCTGCTAAGGAGGAAGGGCCCTCCTCTTTGGAAGGGACTGCAGTGGTAGAGGTAGTGTACATTCTATTTTCATTATTTGTTATATGGTTTCTTGTTCTTGATGTATGAATTGTGAATTACATTCGCTGTCGTTCCAATTTATATTATGCTGCTAGACTGAGTTAATCAACAAAATGGTAGTAACTAGCTGGAGTAGATATTAGTCACTGTGTGGCGTGCCCTTACTTTGGTAGTTGTGAAGTGCGATTTCAATTATGTGGAGTGTTTTTATTTCTACATGAATGATTTGATTCAACAATTTGATTCAGTGACATCCTTTATTCTTCTCCCCATTTTTTTCATTCTTGGATGTAGTGTATCGACACAAACAATGCGAACTCCATTGAAACAGCAAGACCTACCCTGGGTTGACAATTAAACATTGTAGTCTCGGTCAATTAGGATTGACTAAAACAACACTATATTTTGGCGTCATTTCTAGGGATGGCAGTTGATGATACAATCAACCAAGTTGTTTGTTTGATGATAGAGTGTTCCTAGTCCATAATCACTGGGATGTAAGATGAGAGGTAAGAACCTGCACATCACTCTAACATACTTTTGTGGGCTCAACATTGTGACCAATAGGAAACTTAGGGCATGGAATTTTGGTGTTTTTTTTAGTGTGTCTTCAGCTCTTCAGTCGTTGGGCAGTAAGACAAGAGGTAAGAACCTTCCCATCGCTCTAACATATCTGGGCAGGCTCACCATTTTCAAAGACTGAGACACTTAGGGTGTGAATTAATACACATAGGGTCCATGCGTGCAACTGTAGGAACTACAGAGATACCAAAAATACCCCCACTCTAATTAGTCACAAGAAAAATGGGTCGTAAAAAGGAAAGGAAGAGTGTAGATTTGGGAAGGAAAACATTTTTCGAGGAGCTAATCTCTAAGACAAAAATAACAGAAAAGCTCTTACGGTAATGCAAGGAAAACACGGCCACAAAAAGATGTTACTCCCATAACAAGGGTAGAAACCTTTGATTCCTCTATCTCAGGGCCATATCATTCTGAAGCTACCACTCGTACTCCCAAGATAAAGAACCCAATCCAGGAGCAGTAGGGGGAAGATAGTAGCCAGAAGTTGAGCACCGAGGGAGAAGGGGAAACTGAGGAGGAACATCAAACACCTGAGACGGTAACCTGTTGGTTTATCAATATCCATATATAGGTAGTGCGGTGAAACAGCCAGCCCCAAAGATGCCTGAGCCATCAATCACACTTGCAAGACCATCACAAGAATAGTTTAAAGGACATCTGTTACAAAAAGGGTTAGAAGGATTAGTCACGGGGGAAAACAATGAAAACAATGCTAAAACAGATGCTACCATCACCACATCTGAGTTCCCAATCAGGGATATCGAAGGTGAAGCTCCTATGAAAAATATTCTTCTATCATCCTTACCATCCTTCCATGGGATGACTGTGGAAGATCCAAAAACCTTTTTATTTGAATTTGATGTCTTATGCAAAAGCTATAATTATACCTCAAATGCTCAGAAATTGAAATTATTTCCTACTACTTTAAAAGGGGTAGCCTTGATATGCTTCATGGGACAAGGCTTTGCTTCTATTCGAACATTGAACGATATGAAGGAGACGTTCTTATCAAAGTACCAAGAATATTGTAGAACTAGGGATTTAAGGGAGGAGGTATTTAGAATGACACAGCAGGAGAATGAGAGCGTGGAAGACTGTGTAGAGTAGTTCCACTATAATCTTCAGAGGTCTAAACACAAAAATTTAGACCATGAAATCTTGAAGGCTATATTTATCATAGGAATGAGGGATGACTGCCTTGACACATTAAACGTATTAGGGAACAGTGATATATCGCCAGAACCATCCACTGAAATTTTAAAGCTCTTTCTAAGATGCTCTAGAGTATTTTCTAAGGTGAGGAGCACAATTCAAGATGCCTCTACCCAAATACAAAAATCCATAGGAGGAGCAGTAACCAAAGTAGAGAGCGGGAATTTGTTGAAGAATTTCAAGGCCAATATCCTCAGAACTCTCTCTACCTAGATAATAACAACATAGATCAATAAGACACAAGCAGAAGCTGATACACCTTTGGTTGTGTTCTGTTTGAAATCCTGGAAGAAGTATCCTTTGAGGGAATGTGAATTGAACAGGGTCAACTTGTGTAATATTTGCAAGGTGGAACATTCGACAAGACAATGTCTGGAGATTCCTAGACTTGAGGTAGTACTTAGAGAGTCAAGCAAGGAGGTTCAGTCCTCTTATTTCATTGCACCTAGGAGGCCATCGAAACCACGACCTCTAGGTATGTGTCAATATTTTTCCTCTTTCAATTCATCGAAAAATTCATATAATACTCAGCAATATCCATGGGAATATCCTACTCCTTCAACGCAGTTTCCTTCACCTTGGAACTAGTGGTCTCCATCTCCCTCTATCCAATATCCTCAATCTCAACCATATCCTTGGAATCAAAGCTGGAGAGGAAATGCCAAGAATATAGATTTACCTAGATTACCCATGCAACAACAGCTGCAATTACCTCCTTTCAAGACTCCTAATCCTACACCACCTGTGTGACTCCAAATACCCATGCAACCTAACCCAAACCCGAACAATAAAGTAGCTCAGGGAATAGAGGCTCCGACTACCTTCCAGACCTGCCTTATTACCCCTGTGGGGCTTAGTGAAATTCAATTGCGATTGGGCAAGGTAGTTAAACCAAGTCACTCCCATATAATTATGGAGAAGGAATGTGAACGATCCAGAAGAGATATTGGTGGCTCTAAGGTGGCTTATGTGCATATAACAACCGATACAAAGGAATTTTTTATGTCTGTAATAGCCAACCTACGAAGAATTGTTACTGTTGTAACAACCAACTCGAAAAAGGCTGATACACCTGTAATAGCCGACTCTATTGTTGCAACTCAAGATCCTCTATATCCTCAAAGATTGGCTGAACCTAGAATGGTTTCACAACCCAAATTTGATTTTCTTAGGGAGTTGCCAAATCGGCATGTACAAATTCCTCTGTTGCAAGCCATTAAAGAATTACCTATCTATGCTAAAACAATGATATATTTTTTCATCAAGAAACCTGGGAGGAAGCCTAAAGACCCTGTCATCATACATGTGATGGGGAAATTATCTGAGTTAATGTCTACTCAACCTCTTCTAACTAAGTATAATGATCCTGGAAGTCATACAGTTATTGTCTACATTAATGATAAGCCCATATCTAACACGTTGATCGATCTTGGGGCTGCCATTAATGTAATGATAAAGGACCTCTTTACCACTCTCGGGCTATAGGGACTTAGACATACTCCTACTGTACTTGAATAAGCTGACAGGTCCTGTGTTAAACCAGAGGGGGTGTTAGAGGATATAATGATTACAATAACTTCTTGGAGATATTCGACTGATTTTCTTATCTTACAACCCAAATCCAATTTGGGGGGACATACTTTGATCTTAGGGAAACCCTGGCTGTCCACTATGGATGCATTTATAGGTTATAGATACAGATCTATGGTAATCTTGGATGGCGAGGCAACAAAGAACTTTATTATTTACCCCCCAAAACCAAATATGGAATTACACAATCCTTGGTGGGATGAGTTTGAGCCTAAGTCATATCTTTCCCTACCACTCCTCACTCCGGGGAAAGCCCAGTATTTCAAATATGAGATAGTAGATGACGTCATTAATGGTTTTATTAGTAACTCGCTTTCTGTCACTTATGTTAAAAATGTGATTGAGGAAGAAGAGGTGGAAGATATAGATTTTGAACAAATGATAACCACTCCGAATATTGACAATAGTCCAATTGAAATAGAACCAGGAAAGTTTTTGAATATTAACCCCAACCTAACTACTGACAAAAACCAACTATTGTTATAGGTGTTATAGAAATACAAAAGGCCTTTGCATGGGAATATATAGATATCAAAGGGATCCACCCTAACCTATGCACTCATCATATTTATTTGAAGGATGGCTACGACCCAATCAGACAACCACAATGCCACATGAACCCGACACTAGAGGAGGTGGTGAAGGAAGAATTACAAAAACTCCTGAGTGCTAATTTTATTTATCGAATAGCTGATAATCAATGGGTGTTGCGACTTTTCATCATTCCTAAGAATAATGGAAAGTGGAGAGTCTATGTAGATTACATGGAACTCAATAAGGCCACTGAAAAGGATGATTTTCCTTTACCATTTATATATCAGGTCCTTGATACCCTTTCCGAAAAGAAATTCTTTTCATTTTTAGACAGATTAGTGGCTACAATTAGATACATATTTCCCTGGAGGATCAAGATAAAACAACCTTTACTTTCCCTTAGGGAACCTTTGCATACAGAGTACTCCCTTTTGTACTATGTAATGCACCAACAACCTTTGAAAGGGAAATATTGGGGATTTTTTCTGACTTGTTCAATGACTTCCTTGAAATCTTCATGGACAATTTTACACCTTATGTAGATACTTTTGAAACAGCATTAGCTAATTTGGAAAAAGTGTTGGAATGATGTGTTCAAAATAATGTTGCTTTCATCGCTGAAAAATGTCACATGATGATGACTAAAGGGATCATGCTCAAACACTTCATTTTTTATAAAGGATTCAAGGTAGACCCTGCAAAAATAGAGGTAATTCTAAAAATTCCAACCCCAAGACGCAACAAGAGGTATGTAGTTTCTTGGGGCATGTAGGGTATTACAAGATATTTATAGAATTTTTTTCAAAAATTACATCGCCATTATTGTCCTTGATCATGAAGGATGTTGACTTTTTGTGGATAGGAAAGTGTGAGCAGGCCTTTTTAAAGCTAAAATGTTGTGTATCGGCAGCTCCGGTCTTGTGAGTACCTAATTGGGAAGTGTCATTTCACATATATACAAATGCATCTGTTATTGTTGTATGTGTTTTTTTGGGCCAACTGGAGGATAAGAAGCCTTATGCTATTTAGTACATAAGCAAAAATCTAACCTTAGTTGAGCTCAACTACACAGTCATCGAGAAGGAGTTCTTAGCAGTCGTGCATGCCATCAATAAATTTTGACATTATATCACCATGTATCAAGTATTTGTACACACTGACCACTGTGCCATTCATTTTTTAATGAATAAGCCAATTACCAATGTTAGAATCACACGTTAGTTATTGTTTTTAGAAGGGTTTGATATCACAATTGTCGATAAACCTGGAAAAGATAATATAGTAGCTGATTTTCTTTCTACATTAACTATTGATGACAACTTCATTCCTACTGAGGATTCTTTACCATGATGAATATCTATTTTCTATTTCTACTTACGCACCTTGGTATGTAGATATAGCCAATTATCTTGATGTAGGGAAGTTTCCACGGTATTTGTCCTCCAAGGAGAAAAGAAATATTATACAGCAAAGTTCTACCTATACCTGGATAGATGGGAATCTCTATCACACTGGACCATATTTCTAGATCAGATGTTGTGTTAGAGAAGATGAGATATTTGAAATCCTTAAAGATTGTCACGAGGAACCTTATGGAGGGCACTCCATAAACAAATAGACAGGATACAAAGTCCTTTCGACAGGGTATTATTGGCCAACAATATTTCAAGATGCCAAGAAGTTTGTGAAGGGATGTGATAGTTTCCAAAGGATGGGCCAACCACTGCAATTAGATGAGATGTCATTACAGCCCCAAATCATCTTAGAACCTTTTAAGAAATGCGCCCTAGATTTTGGCGAACCAATTAATCCTTCATCTAGACAAAAATCTTACATGTTGGTCTGCACTAACTATGTCACAAAATGTGTTGATGGAAAGGCACTAACAAGAGCCACGGAGCAGGTTGTTTCAGACTTTCTGTTTGAATACATCTTTCTTCAATTTGGAATACCTAGGGAGATAGTCACAGATGGATGGCCCTAGTTTACATCCCATATGATCCAAAATTTGGTTGAAAAATATAAATTCCATCAAAGAATCACAACACCTTATCATCCACAAGTATATGGCCAAGTGGAAAGCACTAACAAAGTCATTGAGGGGATCCTTACTAAGATTGTTGCCAGTCACCGAAGGAATTGGGCTGAAAAACTTCTAGAAGTATTGTGGGCATACGGGACTACATGGAGGAATACCACAGGATTCTCACAATATGAACTTGTGTATGGAAAAAATCCCTTATTCCCCATTGAGTTCAAAATCAAGACACTAAGAATAGAATTGTAGGTAAATTTGGATCCGGCTACAGCACAAAAGCAGATATTGAACCAGCTCAATGAATTGGAGGAGAAATGGTTAGCTGTTATCCCACAAACCGAGATTATCTAGCAGCAGAGAGCTAAGTGGCACGACAAATTCATCAAGAGGAAGAAGTTATAGAAAGGAGGTTGGGATCTCTTATATGAATCAATATTCAAAGACTTCAAGGGTAAGCTCTGCGCAGATGGTTATGTTCCTATGAGGTAGATGCAGTCTTTGACAATGGGACTATATATTTGGTGACCATTGACAGTGAGGACACCATTGCTTACAAATGGGCACTGTCTTCGGTTATATCACAAACCTACTTCAAGGGATTCATTTGTCAACATTGTCACAAATTCAAATCTTCAGATTATAGGAACATGTGAAAGCCCCCTTGTGCTGCAAAAAATCTAATTTTTGCAATAAGTGTAGTAGCTAAAAATAAAATACGGTTAGTGGTTTTTACACCTTCAAACTTAAAAAAAAAAAAAAATTAAATAAATAATCTGGCTGTGAAAACCTTTTCTGGGCGGAGACAGATAATTTCTATAGTAGTTGAAAGCCACCTTATGGCGACTATTACACACTTTGTAACAACATTTGTTGTTTCAAAGCATACTTTACGATACTGTTGTTACATTATCTTTTCTTCTCTATTTTTGTAAAAATTAATAATATATAATAGTCGTCTTGGGTGTTACACCTGTAACAACTGACAACTTTTAGAAATAAGTGGAATAAGATATTTTATTGTAATAAACAATAGACATCATCGTGGTTCTTGTCATCGGAGCTAGGTTCGCGTGTCTCGCCACCCATGACTTCTCCCCAAGCCACCCAGGTATGTCATACAAAGGTAATATTGTCATTCTCTTTATTTGGTAATTATGACAACTTAACACGACATCCCTTCTAACGACCAAGGACATCTGTCACATTTAAGTTGGGGAGGGGGTGAATCATCTTGCGACATGACCTTTGCATGACTTGTGATTATTCAAAAAACCTGCAATTAGGGCATGGTGACTTGGTAATTATTGTTATTGAATGCCTGATCATATCAAAAAAGGGAAGTGTACCTTTGACAAGACCTCCCATAACCCAACATTAGTAAGAAAATATTGATGTGCAATACGAACCATGATTGCAAAATCCTAATTTGAAATCCTCACCTGCGCCACCCTACCATTTACCCCTACTAGAGCATTTGCATCCCCATTCAGAGGGCTCAAAAAAGTGGGAAAAGAATAGTTGCAGGCTGAAACAGCTAAGTAGTGTGCCGACTACCCCAAAACTCTTGAAGGAAAGGAAAAGGAAGGACAACAACACTGAATTTATGTAGTAATGGGTGGAGCATCAATTCAGCATGAGCCAAGGTCAATAGAAGCCTTGGAGAATTTCCCTGAAGCATGCCAAATTTTCAGGGATGCAGGCTGGTTTGAGTTCTTCCAGAGGTTGGAGGGATTAGACAGTGGAGTTGCCATGGATTTTGCAAAGGATTTAGAGTGAAATCAGACAGAGGTTAGGGGTTTTAAGCTGGAGGTTACAAAAGATGTGATTGCCTGAGTGATGAGATTACCAGTGGAAGGAAAGAGGTGGTTTAACAGGAAGGTTAATGAACCCTCCCTGAAGGGGGATTTCCTCCAAGAGGAAGAGTCACTGGTGAAGAAAGGGAGGGGGATTGACAAGTTATCACTTCCCCAGCCATGGGCTGATGTTTCCCTCTACCTCATCAAGTACATTACCTGTGAGGGAAGGGAAAAAATTGTGTTCAATTACCACTTTCCATTGCTAAATCACCTTCAGCATCGACAAATGATAAATATTCCCTACTTCTTGCTGGGAAACATTAAGCATATGGCCACGGCTATGAAAACAGTTGTGCATCCAGAAACATGCGTCACTAACCATGGCCTCATAAACCTCATTGTGTTGGATGCCTTAAGCCTCCAGGGTAGGAATTGGGAATAATTGATGAGGAATAAGGCTAGGACCACCTGTAGGAGGCAAACCAGGAAGCCTGAGGAAGCTCTAGTGGTGACAAAGGAGTAGCCCCAGCCTTCGACAGTAAGGGTTGGTAAGAGGCTTGTCAAAAAACCAATTGGTGATAGGCGGCCAAAGCAGAGGATAAGGGTTAGTTGGCACCCAGAGTCCCCATCCATGTCAAATAAGAACAAAGAGGTAGTAGAGCATAAGGACGAAGGGCAAGCTCAACCAGAGGAACCTTCTTCACCTGGTAAGAGTGAAACTCAATCCTTGCTGTTAAAAATTGAAAATTCAGAAAAAGAAAATAGAGAGATAAGGGAACAACTAGTAGAGGGGAAGGCAGAGGCAAGATCCCCAGGGTCAGACACTTTAGCTGACATCATGGAGAGGGCTAGGAAGTGAGATGTCATGGGCACTGTGTGCACGACCTATGCTGAGAAGCTAGTGATAGTGGGGTTTACAGTCTGTGTAGCAGACACCATCTTGAGGGAAACACAAACTAAAATCTGGGAGGCTAACACACAAAAAACCGTTGAGGATGATGTTGTTACACAAGAACCAGCAACTGAGATGAAATAGTCCATAGAAAGTCATCTGGTAGTGGATACACGGGAGCCCTTGGTTGACACTACTGTTACACAAGAACTAGCAGTGGAGACATAAGTCAAAAAAGGAAAGGAAGTAAAAGCTGACATCCATGAGCTTTTGGTTGACATTGTTGTTACACAAGAACCATTAGTGGAGACAAAAGCCTACTTGGGGAAAAATGATATAAAAAAGTTTTTGGATGACACGGCTCTTACACAAGAACTAGCAGTGGGAATGGAAGCTGATCAGGGAGATAAGGAAACTATAACAAATCCATTGACAAAGTTGTTGTTACACAAGAACTAGCAGCTGAAGTGGAGCAATTTCACCCTTGGGAGGCTGTTACACCCTCAATTGATAGTTCATGTGGAAGAACACCAGGTCTCGATGAAGGATGGTGTTCTGAAAAAAAGTTGTTGTCACCAAAGCTACAGAAATGGAAGTAGCAGGTGCTCTCTATACAAGAGGGGGTGATCTTGCTCAAGGAACACAAAAGGATGATGGATTCCATTAGGGAGAATTGGTAAAAGGAAGAATGGGAGAGATAATGGGAAGCACGAAGGCACAAGGATGCCATGAATAATAAGTATGAACAACTGTATCAATTACAGTGACAGGTCTCGGACCTGACAAATGACAAGACCAAGCTCCGTGATCTTGCCGTAAACATACTAGCATGTAGGCGGCCATCCCCATCGTATCCAGTGTTCATGGAACATTATTATTTATTTCAATTGAAAGCAACCTTTGAGAATAGGTCTTATTTGTGTTCTTCAACCCAAACTTTTCTTCAGATTTTTCGCTACTGCGATTTTGATGAACAAATATTTCTTTGCAAGCTATTTTTGCATAATATCATGTGTGAGTATGTTAGCATGAAAATGGTAGCAAGTGTATTCTCCTATACGGGATATTTGTTGTTGGGTCCCTATAATACTAGTGATTATCCCATTTCTATTGTATCTATACCCCTTATTAATATTGTTGTGCCCCTATTACCCCCATATTGTTATTACTGTGCCCCATAGAATCCCTCTATTGTTATTTTTGTGGCTTTCTATTATTATTGTTAGGTCGGCAGGATTATATTGTGACTCCTTAGACTCCTATATATAGAAAGGAGGTTTTGTCATTTGAATCATCCAAGAATTGTGCATTTATGTAATGTAAAGGAGGTTTCCCCCTCGAAGAGGCTGAATTCTAAGGCGTTGATCTATCTTTTCTATCTTTTTCTTGAGCTGGTTTCATAACATTTGGTATCAGAGCTTTGGATTCTAGAGTTTCGCTGCTCCAAATAAGTCATCTAGAATTTTCACTATCACTTTTTTTCTGCGATGTTTCAAAAGTTGCAAAAAAAAACCCATTTGAGAAGAAATTGCGCTGAACCTCGGGTCCAAATTTCAGAGCTTTTCGCGCTATATTTGCGGAGATATGATATGAGGAAGTTGGTCTTTTTGTAGACTCCTGAATTACATTCCAAACATGTGACCTGGGGAAAATCATCATAACTTTCTCTCTGGAGATCGGATTGAAATTTTGTAAGAAGGTACAAAAAGAGGACGGGCTATAGTTTCTCGTATGCATTCTTTAGATCGAAAGGTTGAAACAGTGACTCGTGGGACGTCATACAAGTTCACTCTACTGAACTAGTCTATAATCAAGTCACTGTGGGAGATTTTGCATAACTCTTCCTTGGAGAATCCAATTTGGGTCAGACTTGTGGCATTGGAAAGAGGACACAGAGCGCTACTACAGGTCACAATTTTATAACTTAAAGATCCGAAAGTACAGAGTCACAGTCGTTTCAAGATCGAGCTCCTAAAATCAAGAAACAACAAGATGAGGAAGTTTGATGGCAAGGATCCAGTAAATTGGATACTTCAGATGGAGCAATATTTTGATCTACATGGTGTACCACTGTTACAAAAGGTATGTATTGCATCTTCATATTTAGAAACAAATCAATTTTTATGGTATGAAGGGTTTTGTTCTCGTAAACAACTTGTTACGTGGTCAATTTTCACGGAGGAAATGATAGCACATTATGAGGATACAAAGAGCAACACCTTCTTTAGAGCAACACCACAACAATTGGAAAGAGTAAAAGGGCTTTGTGACATAGTTGAAAGCAAAATTATGGAAACCTGGAAGCATACCCCTCACAACTATAAAGATGGAAGTGTTGCTTCTCCCAGCCTTCCACAACCTACAAGGGTTACACCACAACAATTAGAAGAAAAAAGAGAAAAAGGGCTTTGTTACAATTGTGATAGCAAATGCACTAAAGGTCATAAGTGTGCTGAGAAGAAATTATTGTACATAGAATATGAAGAGGAGGAAGAAAAGGATCAAGAAACATCAAAAGAAGAGGATATGTGCCAGGACCCCACCCCAGAGAAAGAAGAAATGAATCAAACCATATCTTGTAAAGCATTGGCAAGAATTACCACTCCTCAAACTCTCAAGATAGAAGGACATATCAAGAAGAAAAAGGTGCAAGAAGTGAAAGATTACATCGAGAAAGAAGAAATGAATCCAACCATATCTTGTAATTCATTGGTCGAAATTACCACTCCTCAAACTATCAAGATAGAAGTACATATCAAGAAGAAAAATGTTCAAGAAGTGAAAGATCACATCGAGCATCAAGAAATGAATCTGACCATATCTTGTAAAGGATTGGAAGAAATTACCACTCCTCAAACTCTAGAGATAGAAGGACATATCAATAAGAAAAAGGTTCAAAAAGAGAAAGATCACATTGAGCATCAACAACAAGTTCTCCAACTTTTAAAGGATAACGCCACTTTGGTGCAAAATCAAACGAAACAACAGGTAGTTCAACATTGTAGTGAAAAATGTTTTGATGTAGGTGATTGGGTATTTTTACTACTACATCTCAAGCAAGCTATTTATGAGAAGGAAATGTGGGCAATATTACATGCACTTAAAAAACGATGACCTTACCGAATGGGAAGACTCTTCAAGGATGAGGATGTGGAAGCATTGTTTTGTGCTATTTCTATTATCCAACCAGAGTGGATAAACAAAGAAAGGGATGAATGTAATAAGGATGAATAAGTATGGCCACTTATTCAAAAGTTTCAAAAGATACCAATTCAAACAATATTGCTAGAACTTGACGAGGAAGGAAAAATTATATTGGAACCGGAAGCAGTCACAGAAACAAGAACTCGACACCTATGAAATCGATCAATTTCAGAGTATCTTATCAAGTGGAAGAACTTATCCACTGAAAACTCCACATGGGAGGATGAGAATTTTATGCAGAAGTATCCAGAACTACTTAAGCGTTGAGGACAACACTTTTTTGAAGGAGAGGGCATGTTGGGTCCCTATAATACTAGCGATTACCCCATTACTATTGTAGTTATACCCCTTATTAATATTGTTGTGCCCCTATTGCCCCCATATTGTTATTACTATGCCCCATAGAATCCATCTATTGTTATTTTTGTGGCTTTATATTATTATTGTTAGGTTGGCTGGATTATATTGTGACTCCTTAGACTCCTATATATAGAAAGGAGGTTTTGTCATTTGAATCATCCAAGAATTGTTCATTTATGTAATGTAAAGGAGGTTTCCCCCTCGAAGTGGCTGAATTCTAAGGCATTGATCTATCTTTTCTATCTTTTTCTTGAGCTAGTTTCATAATATTTACAGGTATGGACCTTTCTTTCATTTGTGAGGAACTAGATTGAGTGGCATCTAGCCATGAAATTAGTAGAAGTTAATGAAGAAAGGATAGCATTATGGGTTAGAGTAGAACCAGAGATGGTTTATGAACTCAGGCATGAGTTCAAGTTGTTCTTGAGCACTCCAGAGATTAGGGAACAGTTAGTCATCTATAGGGAAAGGATTGCGAGGATCTACCTCAATTTGCATGCATGTATGAAAAGTCGAGCGCTAGCAGGATGTCTTAAACACACCGAGGCCTGTAGCGATAAGTTGCAAGAAGTGGATCCTTTTGAATGTAGAAATTTCATGGTTGTTGTTACATGGGTGACTAAGTATACTCAAATCGTGCAAGCGTTGGGGTCATTCTGGATTGGGCTCATATTTAAATTTCATTTGATTTGGTTGCCAGTAGAAGAGTATCAGCCAGACTACCACTTATGTGATTATGAAGAGGAATCCTGGCCATGTCATTTGATGGGCATTCAAGGGTACAGAGCTCTCGGTGAAGACACTGCTGGTGCTTCCAATTTTACAAACTTGCATTGGGCGTATAACAGGAGGAGCTAAGATTCTTCATGGTGACATGAAGTTGCTTCATTCAAGGGGAGATGTTGGGTGTGACCTTTTACCTATCTTTTGCACCTTCTTTCCCTATTTTTCATCCTCTTATCCTCGAGGCCTATGAACTTTACATGATTAATCATCCTTTTTCTCACCTTTATATCCTATTCCACTGCCATGTTATTTTTCCATATTTTACTAAATAATATGTTACTTTATTCCTTTTTGTGGCTAACTGGGGTGAACATTGGAGGGGTATTTCGGAAGCTCTTCTAGTTTTCAGGTGTTTCTCATGGGAACAAGGCTATGGAGTAAACAAGTAGCGTTGATCAATTACAGAGAAGGGTAGAGCAGTTTGCCATTACACCCTCTATGATATTACAGGTTGTTGTTACACATTGAATGTTGTTACAGGATGTTGTTACACTACACGCTGATACAAAGGTCTGCTATTACACCAATGGTTTTGTCTCTAGTGATTTCCGTAACATCCCGAACTACTATTCACTCGTAGGATGTTCTTGCACTAGAGCTGGCAAGTGTGGGTGCTAATCCACATAACAATTGTTGGCATTAGGAATTATTTATTTTGGAAGCAACAGACCAAAGTTGTTGCAATCCTAACTAATGTATATTTGTATTTATAAATAGGTTGTAACTACTTTTATTTTTGATTAGCAGGAGAATCGTGAAATTCTCATGACTAATCTATTTGTAATTTCGGGCATGTAATAACTATAAAAGAAACATGGTTTCCTAAGTACAAGGATGAAATATAGAAGAGTATTGTTACTCTACTTTTGTAACTCTGAATTATTTTTAATATTAATCACTACGGTGATGTTGTTATTGCTCTTAAGCTAATTTGTTAATTACTTTCGTGTTATTCTTGTGCCCGTGCTAAAGAGGAAGTGTGCTCCTCTTTGGTAGGGACTACAGTGGGAGAGGTAGTGTACATTATGGTTTTGTTATTTGTTATATGGTTTCTTGTTGTTTCTGTATGAATTTTGAATTACATTTGTTTCCGTTCCAATTTATATTATGTTGCTACACTGAGTTAATCAATAGAATAGTAGTAATGAGCTAGAGTAGATATTAGTCACTGTGTGATGCACCCTTACGTTTGTAGTTGCGAAGTATGATTTCAATTATGTGGAGTGCTTTTATTTCTACATGAATGATTTGATTCAACAATTCGATTCAGCGATACCATTTACTGTTCTTTTCATTCTTTTCATTCTTGGTTGTAGTGTATCGGCACAAATAGTGCAAACTCCATTAAAACAGAAAGACCTACCCTAGTTTGACAATTAAATGTTGTAGTCTCAGTCAATTAGGATTGACTAAAATAGCACTACACCAGGAGTGGGAGGAACAATGTTCGAAGGTCGAAGAGCATACAATATATTCTCATAGAGCGTGCCAGACTGGGTATACATGAGTTCCAAATAAGGAGCATGATCAATTACCTACTTTTCATTCATGAATTTTCTTTTGGCTAGATCCTCTGTGATAGACAGAAATAGGGACTTAATGAACCATTCCGCTAACAATTGATCTGAAACACAAGTCTTAACCAACCGACAATGTCAGGGCCACTCATGAATATGATTTGAAATGTGAGTGGCTTTAGCTTGTTTGAAGTTCATCAAAAGTTTCGTTCGAATTTTATATCGGATGGGTAACTAGAAATGCATAAGGAAGGTGGTAGATAAGGAACTCAAATCATGAAATGAAGCTCTAGGTAACTCAATGTACCATTTAGTTGCAGTACCTGCAAGAGTACACTGGAAAATATGCAATCATGTGGAATCATCATTAAGGGAGTTCGAATAAAACCATAGATGACACATCACGACATCGGTTGATGGGTCTTCTCTAGGATTCCCATTGAACTTTGGGATATCAAAAGGAAATTAGGTGGAAATTATTGGCCACCAAGGTGAATGAGAGATGGGATTATTGGTAAGCCAAGTTAGATCTGGCAATTCAAAAGTTACCACAAAAGGTAATTGTTGGTAAAAATCATGTGGAGGATAGCATGGATAAGAAGGAATAGCCTGAGAAATAGGTAATTCCCTTCCCAGATAAGGAGGTTTTTGATAACGAGGAACTTGGGAACCAGAATAAGGAGGATTTTGGTAACCAACATATGTCTAACCTTGTTGACTAGCTCCAGGATAACCCTGCAAAGGCTGGAATGGTTGGGTTCAGATATGTTGGACTTGAAAAATGAACTTGAGGAACACCTTGATAAGGTATATATTATTTCCCTGTGGGAATTTTCATTATCCCAACATAAGGTGGGTTCGATTGGGGTTGTACCATACTATACACATTCGTTTTTACCATAATTTGAAGAGTATCTTTCCCAAGCAGTTGAGACTATAAGGTACCTTGTAAAGGTTGGGTAAGTTGGACTTGAGGGGTACCAAATACTAATGGAATGGGTTGAGATGCAAGAAAAACCTATAGGTAGGATGGGAAAGGTAGGTTTCCAAACAATGGAAACTGTCTTAGGATAAGAAAGATTAAAATAAGGTTGATTATAACTTTTAGGTATACCAACAACAGATTGCCCCCCCTGCCGTAGGAGGAGGGGATGATGAAGGCAATTGCAATCCAGATGGAGATCACCCTGCATATGGAGAGTTAGGTTGTTAAAGGTAACTTTTCCCACTAACGTAAGGGCCAAAATGCTTTTTAATCGTGGGTGCAAGAAGAGGAGAAGGAGCAGGTTGAGCAGTTCTCATAAGAGAAGTACAAGGTAGAATTCCTTAAATGGATGACATGGGATAGTTCCAAGGACTATAAGTTGCACCATATAAGGTACCAAATAAAAACTAATAACCAAGTGATACGAACAAGCCACCATACATATGTGCCTCTACTGATGTTGCAAAAATAGATGAGGAAGCAACTTTTGATGTCTCAACCATAGTTGTGGACATGGGTTGGGAGATCAAATCAGATCCAGTCATGGTTAAAAATCCCAATGAAGATTTCCATGAGAAATATGTAGGTGAGCCCAAAGAATCAAGTAAAGGAGTTTGTGTTGAAGTCTGAGGAGGAAGAGGATTATTCTGATATAAATGGAGTCCAATTCAATGAATGGGAGTAGAGGGATGAGGCTCCCCTTGCAATATCTCTTCAATACTCATAAGTCCATATGGAAGAGGTTCATTGTTGAATCCAAGAAATATAGTGAGAGGTCTTGTCTAGGACAAAGGAAGAGAAGGGGAAGGACCTGAAGTAATAGGTTAAGATGGCTTAGTGTTGGGATAGGGTCTGTAGGGTCAATTTTTGTTAGTTTGATAAGTTCTTGGTTAGAATTTTGTAAAGAATGTAAAGTCTCCGCGAAATGTTCATGCAGTATGAGAAGTATAGTAAGAGTCAAAGGGGTATTAACCCCTTGTATGGGTAGGTGATAGGATGGTTTTGAGACTCACACATGGGCCACGGGCAATGGTATTGTATTGAAAATTCTATATATATTCAAGTCATAGCAAGTCTAAGTAGAAAGTGGCGTTTTTGAAGAACAAGGGTAAGAGGGAGGTGATAAGGCAAGAAAGCTCTGTTTCCTGTACTTAGGTGAGAGGGGAAGGCTCCTGCAGCTAAGTTTGTGGAGACCTTATAAAGTCTACAGCTGAGTGCGCGGGCCCCTACAGGTAGTTGTGCAAGGTAGAAGAGTTTGTAAATTGAACGTTGAATCTAATAAAGATGATTTTGGGTTGAATAAATTGCATCTGTGCTTTGTTCTTGATATATTATTGAGTTAATATATCTTCTTTATGTAAGTTGTTTCCTATAAATGAATGTGTTCTACTGTGTGAATCTATTGAATCTTTAATATCTATCCATGAAATGAGCAATTAATTATTTTCACAAAGATAATTACTAGATCTGTTATGATAACTATTCAGACGAATAGATTTGCGTGAAGGAAGATCTAGGGTTGCTAGTGATTAAGAGAAAATAATGAATCTGTCTCTTTTATGTCTCATAAGCACAATCGTGTACCTTCACGAAGAGGAGAAGGTCAATTGGATAGAGTTGTATTAATAGATAGAAGGAACATATAGATTTGCAAGCAGGAAAATCTAAGCTATAAGGGATTCATAATGCACATCACATGGTCTCTGGATGCAGAAACGTGGTTCTAGCATCCCCCAATACTACTTCGGGTAAGACTACATGTTGTGCTATGTAGTTTGTTTCCAAAAGGACCAGCAGTTAGGGTTTTTTTGTTGGTGCGAATAACTCTGAACCTAGGTTAGGACCCCTTGAGCTAACAAATGGTTCCGTTGTTGGGACTAGGATCTACTGAAAAGTGCATGTGTTTATGGCTCAAGAGAACACAAGACCTAAATTTTCCAAGGAGCAGTGGTTGTACAAATATTTGTACATAGACGAGACCAAAGTTTTCTTTTGTTTCTTCCCTGACAAACTACACAGATGGTTGTCTAGATTGTCAGATAGTTAAGGGACATGGATGCTTGACGGTCCTATAGTGTGGACTCTAGAATTGGTGTGATGTCTCAAAGCATCAGAAATAAATATCACGTGGGCCATGAATCATTGGATTGATCGTACACTTTCAATTTTTGCGACTAAATTCATAGTTGATCGACCTATCAGCTATAGCGAGGCAGAACGTAGGCTCTTCAAGGGACCGTGGGGTAAGTATTTGAAATCATTGAAAATGTGGATTAAAATGTTGTTATGTGAAAATAGGGTTATGAAATTACCTTAATGTTTGGAGCTACGCGAAGTGGTGAACTCTTCAGAAGAAACGAAGGAACGAGCTTAGAGTATAGTCTTCTCATTGAATCCTCTTCAAGTGACGACGAAGGGACGGTGCTGACTACACCACGAAGTGAAGTACATTTGATTAAGAAGGGTATCCCATGGATACCTCATCCATCCACTCCACCTCCACCTCCATCTCCACCTCATATGCCTACACCTCCACCTCCACCTCCACCTCCACTTCCACCATTCAACATGGTGAATCGATGAAGATGCCAGTTTTTAAAGGGGTTGGGAGCGAAGACCCCGAACAGTTCTGGGTTCTTACAGATGTGGACGGTGCAGAAAATTACAGATAATAACATAAAGAAGGAGCAGTTGGTCACAACCTTACAAGATCGAGCATTGACATGGTACATCAAGCACTGCACTGATAACCCTAATGTGATGTTGATAGAGACCCAACAAGCACTGAACAAGGAGTCTAGAAAGCCTAAGTCAGAGGCATAGTCAATGACTGAGTTCAAAGAAATTCGACAAAATGTAGACAAGTCACCCTGGAATTTTGATTAGAGACTGAAATGCCTGATTAGGCGGGCCAATATGGTGATATCAGATTCTTAGCATCGAGATTGGTATATCGTGTCACTTTTACCACATTTAAGATTGTCATTTTCACAACAAAAGGGATCAACACAAACAGAAGCGATATAAATCGCAAAGAGGTTGGAAGCCTCACCAATACAAGATACCAACATTGAAGTGTAACAAATTCACTCGTGACTAGAAAGCCTGCACTTGGAGTTGCAAATCTTGAAGAAAGGCAAGGAAACCGAGCTAGCAGCATGTGTGGAAGTCTGGTTCTTAAAATGCAAGGGTCATGCTCACGATAAGGAAAATTCTCTGGTTTATCAAAATTATCTTATAGGGGGAGGGCATGTCCCCCTGAAGCCAGAGGATACCACTGGGTCTAGCACAGGAGCTGCACCATGGTGCTCTATCTTTCGGGTTATTGGATGACATGCGACAGTTAATTGTAACTTACTGCAAAGGTTTGTACAGATGTCTCAATAGTTGTTTTGCAATTTTTTTAAGTTTGTAGGTCATGATGAATGTCATTGTCGAAGTTATGAGCTAATGATGGATAGAACCCCTACCTACCAAATACAAGCAGAAAACTACCCTCGGAATCAGGGCACAAGAGTATCGCGCGGTGGATTCCAAGACCATGGACAAGGAAGAGGGGGCGGAGCTAGCAGAGGATGTGGGAAGATAATTTTCTATAATTGTGGAAAAGAAGGACACTTCGTGCGAGATTTCCTAAACCACATGCATCCTTCATGTCAGTATTACAGACAGTTCGACCATGTGATAGAATATTGTATGATTCTTATAGAAAAAGTGCAATAAAAGAAGAGGCAACCATGAAAAATTTATAAATGATGAGGGCAGAACCTCATGAAGAGGATCATAGTGTAAATATATTAACAAGAAGTGGTATGGAAACATGTGACGATAAAGCATAAAACCTGAGACTGAAGGTTGGGTATGTCAGGCTACTAAGAATGAAATAGATTTTGACATTAGTAAAGAAAAAGAAACATTCATGGAAGCCAAGAAGAGCTTCACTGAGGCCTCCACCTCAGGAAACCAAGGGAAATTTCCAAAAACCAGTGCGATGTAGTAGGTAGATCCATTGGTATTAAATAATTTTATAAAGAGTTGTATGAAGTTGTTGCGCAATAAGAAATAAATAGAAGGGTTGTAAGAGCTAATTGACAAGTGCACCAATAAAGTAAAGACCCCTACTAAACAATGCACCGTGAGAAATATTGGTAAGCATAAGAAGTGAATGGGGTGCAAGATGAGACTAACTGCACAAATAGGAGAATATGAAATGGACCAGGTAATCTTGGATCTGGGATTTGATGCAAAATTCCCTGCCTAAGCAGATATGGGAGAGAATGGGGATGTTTGTGCTACAATGGTCTCCTATCCAGTTGTTCATGACTAATCAA
This sequence comes from Pinus tabuliformis, assembly GCA_031772625.1. NCBI lineage: Eukaryota > Viridiplantae > Streptophyta > Pinopsida > Pinales > Pinaceae > Pinus > Pinus tabuliformis. The sequence continues at coordinate 863,343,962 of CM062812.1, forward strand.
CATAAGATTATTTTGATGGGGTTCTTATATGGTGTAACGGTAGACATTGAGAGCGCACGTGCGCTAATTGACTTTGAGGTCATTAAAATAGTGGATGATAGTAACCCATACCCTTCTCTACTGGGGATTGACTGGGAATTTGACATGGATGCAATAATGAACTTGAAGAACCAGAATATGAATTTTGAAAGGAAGGTGCTCTAGGTTGTAATACCACTAGACCCTACTAAGGGAGCGCGCTATACTGAACCGATTCACAACTTTATGGAGGAGGATGATGATATGGATCAAATATACAAGATCATAGTGTGAGACAAAGATTGGATCAATCCTATGGCCAACAAATGAATTGTGTGGGACAGGGATAGTTCTTGCACTTCAAATTCGCATAAAGAACTTGAGCACTGGTAGAATCGGTTGCATGAATTATCTACGCTCCAGTGTAATATGATGACCAAATCACTGAGGTGTGTTTCAACTAAGGCAAGAGAGCTTCCACATTATGATGGTTTTATTGATGTGTATCTATTTTTAGATGAATTTGAAAGGGAAGTACTTGAATAGCATCACTTTTAAGCACTGGAGTTGGCACTACACGCTACACCTGCACGTTGGTGGGGTACACATAAGGAGAGCTTCAGTGGATGGAAGGAATATAGAAGAATGATGAGATTAAGGTTTGTTTATGCCAATACCTGGGTGACAGAGAAGTGTAGTGGGAAGGATGATCATGTTACCATTTGGCACAATGGACAAAGGCCTGGGGAACAGAGCCATAACTAGAATGGGTGCACGTTTTTTGTCATACCTTAGATACAATCCCTATGAAATGGTATTTAGAAATAGAGCTTCACCATGGAACAACTGAATGGGACATATTAAGAGAAATTTTTCTATTGACTTTCAGATTTGAGGATGTGTTTGAATGCATTGACAAAGCACTCTAGGAGATAAAAGATGTTATATTTAGAACACCTAAGGAACTGATAGAATGGACTCAGATGGTTTGGAGTACGCAACTACGCCATGCACTAGAACGTTAAAATCTGACTGCTAAGGAGGAAGAAGAAGATCCATGGAATGTTAACATTCCATATACAGAAGGACAGCATGAAGTTGAAGGACCAAAAGCAGAAAACCTAGAGATATCAGAACCTTTGAAAACTAGACAAGTAAATATTGGATTTGAAGCAGAGCCTAAGTTTGTGAAGATAGGAAACTATTGGGACAAAGATATAGTCAATAAGGTGGCCGAAATGCTGCACGAATACCAAGATTTATTTCCAACAAAGTTCTCATATTTGAAGGGGATCGTAGGAGATTTGAGCGTAATGAAAATCACTTCGAAACAAGCAAATCCCATCAAATAAAGACCGTATCGGCTCAATCCAAAGTATAAAGGAAAGGTGCGCCAAGAGTTGGATTAGATGGTGGATGCTGAAATTATTGAACTAGTAGAAGAATTTGATTGGATGAGCCCAATGGTTGTCAAGGAAAAGAAATAGAAAGGCGAAATCGGGATATGCATTGACCTAAAAAAAATGAATGATGCATGTGTGCATCATTCGTTTCCAACACCATTTACAAATGAAGTGTTAGAGAATGTTGGAGGACAGGAGGATTATTCATTTACTAATGGATTTTCAGGATACCATAAAATAAAGACCACACAGGAGGATCGAAGCAAGACTACCTTCACAACGGAGTGGGGTTACTTTCAGTGTATAGTAATGCCATTCAAATTGAAGAATGTACCGACAATATTCTCTTGGGTAGTAATCCACCATCCAAGGAGCTTATTCATAAATTTTTGGAGCTTTATTCTCATGATTGGACTGTGTTCGGGTTGGTGAAGCACCATGTTGCAATTCTGTACCTTATGTTGGGTACATGCCGTAGATATCAGATTGCGCTAAACTTGAAGAAATGAATCTTTTGTTTGCAATTTGGAATGTTACTTGGTCATGTAGTATGTAAGGAGGGATTGATGGTGGACCCTCCGAATATTATTGTAAATGTGAGTTTCGAAGCTCCGAGGAATGTGAAACAACTACGTGTGATCTTGGGGCATACTGGGTACTATAAAAAGTTTATGAAGGCATATGCTCAGATAAACGCACCGATGGAAAAGTTATTGAAGAAAGATGCAACGTTTTGTTGGGATGAAGAATGTCAATGCAACCTGGATGTATTGAAGGAAACGATGGTGACTGTCCTAATCTTGGTGTTCCCAGATTGGAAGAAAGACTTCCACGGGCATGTGGATGCCTCTTGCATTGCGCTCGGTGCGGTATTAACACAAGGAGAAGGAGAAATTGATCATCTGATAGCTTTCAGGAGAAAAAAGTTATCAAAGGCTCAGAAGAATTATTCCACTACAGAACGCGAAGGGCCTCAGATGGTCTACATGCTACAAATATTTCTGCACTATTTTTGGGCGCACATTAAAAAATGTATACAAATCACTTCACACTATTTTTGGGTGCACATTAAAAAATGTATACAAAGCACTCCGTACTAAAGTACCTAGTCAATAAGCCTGTGTTCGGGGGGGGAATGTACCGATGGTTACTGTTGTTTCAAGAATATGATTTTGAAGTGATTATGAAGTCTGGAAGGTTCAATGCAGGACCAGACCACATATCAAAGGATTGAAAAGATTGAAGAACTGACTAGTTTAGAGGAAGGACTGCCGGAAGTGCAACTCTTCACAATGTGTGTTGTAAATGATCATTGTGCTAATATTTTTTAGTTTTTAACCATATGTATAGCTCTGGAAGGGTATTCGACTCAGCAAAAGAAGGAATTAGTGTTCTGCTTTCTAGATTTTTCTATGATTTCGAGTCATTTACATAAGATGGGAACATATGAAATACTGTGAAGGTATGTTCCAAAATTCGAGCGTGCTAGTATCCTCGCCAAAGCACATGGAGGAGTGGTAGGAGGAAACTATGTAGGAAAAGCGACTGCACATAAGATTTTCCGCGAAGGTTTATGGTGGTCGAAATTACATAAGGATTCTAAAGCATATTTTAAGGTGTGTGATGCTTGCCAAAGGACAGGAAAGCCTTCACGAAGAGATGAATTTCCCCTTAACCCTCAGGTGTCACTACAAGTATTTGATAAGTGGGCTATTGATTTTATAGGACTGATAAAACCACCAAGAAAGAAGACGGGTGCACGATATATTATTACTGCAATATACTACTTAACCTGATGGGAAGAAGCACAGTCGATGAAGGATTGTAATGCTACCACTACCAGGAATTTCCTGTTTGAATATGTATTAACACGGTTTGGGTGTCCTAAGGTATTGATGAGTGATAGACGTACACATTTTATTAATGAAACAATCAGTTTGATGCTTGAAGAATTTTAGGTATACCATTAAAAGAGTATGCCCTATCATCCCCAAGCCAATGGTATTGTGGAAGCATTCAATAAGATTCTAGAGAACCCGTTAACAAAGGTTTGTAATGCACAGAGGAATGACTGGGATGTCCATGTACCAATGGTTCTATGGGAATATAGGATGACCTGCAAGAAGTTGATAGGCCAAACTCTATTTAGGTGTGTCTATGGGATCGAGGCCGTGATGCCTATGGAATGAATTGTGCCAAGCCTGTATATTGCAGCATTGACAGAGATGGTGATCGTGAGACTTTGGAGGAATGACTCGCGCAGTTACTAGAGTTGGAAGAAGATTGCTTTCTTGCAGGATTTTACTAGCAAGTGAAAAAGGAATGAGAAAAAGCCTAGCATGATAGGCATATTAAGCTAAGCACTTTCAAGATGTATGATTTGGTGTTGCTATGTGATAGCAAATTCACAAAGTTTATGGAGAAATTTCAAATGCACTGGTTAGGGCCACATGTTATTAAGGAGATCTCGAGTGGTGGTGCAGTTCAGTTCATGAAGCCAAATGGGGAACCATTCCATGGAAGAGTGAATGGAAGCTTGTTGAAGCTATATATACAAGATCTTAGCCCAGTCGAATGACTACATGGTCACAGGACAGTCTTAGTGTGCCAAGCAGTTACAAGGGGGAGTGGGACTTTAAACTACATTACTAGAAGAGAAGAAAAATACAGTAAGATGGCTATGCGATGGTGAAAAGAGATACGACAGAGGAAGTTGTGATATAGTAGCTGCACCACGGGGAACAATGTCACGCAGTCGGGTCCAAAATTAGCTGTTAAATTCAGTGTTCATGATTGGATAGCAAAAATCTTGTTAGGAGGACTGGGTAGGCGACATTTATGGTGAAAATATTTGGAGATTTATGATTAGGAAATGGCTGGAATAGTCGAATTTGAATTCAAAGTTGCCTATAAATACGACATGATGGGCTACTACAAAACACTTTTCTTTCTGAACAATCAGTGTAAGGCCTCTTTTTTTGCTATATGAATCAACAGGTTTGGAAAGACTTAGTTTCCAGTCTGCCATTCATGAAGCTGCTTGAAATTAGCCAAGAGATTATTCTCAAACAAATATCTGCTCTAGTAAGTAAGTTCTGAAGCCACTGTCTCTCAAGCAAAGACCCCTGAAGTTGTTCCCATGGAAGTTATGCCCTTAGTGCCTACAGTGCCAAGGTCTCATAGGGAAAAGAAATTGGTTACTTAGGAGAAGCAAAAGAAACCTATACCGATGTGGTAGTCACTGAGGAAGAACCCAGATGTTTGACAAAAGGAAAAGAAGGACAAGGAAAAATACTCAGATGAACCAGTGGACTTGGAGGCAGAGGAGCTATACGATGGAGTTGAGAAGTTAGATGTTGAGGAAAGTGAGCCTATCACTATACTGCCACTGTATATACCTCCATGGAAAAGGAAAGAAAATGTCATCAAGGACCCAGATTTAGGTAAATTCATGGTCTCTACGTCGTTGTTACCATAGGAAGTAGCATTTGAAGGCGTGCTCTTAGCGCATATCCTGGTATTAAAGATAGAGGATTTGGATCTCATCGACAATGTGAAATTCCCTCACTTGGCCACCGATAAATACATGACCAAGATTTATTATGAAGAAACCGAGGTCACAAGGCTAGAAACCATGAAATGGGTTAAAGGCGTTGAGCATGTTGGATTACTACATATGCTTTGCATCCTACACTTCCGTTGGTTGATTATCAAGACCCTCTTTGTGTGCCAGCTGCTCACATTGGTGCATGATGGGTGCTTATGGATAGAAGCCAGTTGAATGACTCAAGGGCGAGTCACCATATTTGTGTTCGGGGCCTCTTGGGATAGGGTCCCTAGGGTCAATTTTTATTAGTTTAATCAGTTCTTCATTAGAATTTTGTAAATAATGTAAAGTCTCTACGAAATTTGCAAGTGGAGATGGAAGTCAAGTAAGAGGAAAAGGGACATTAACCCCTTGTATGGGTAGGTGATAGGATGGTTTTGAGACTCACCCATGGGCCGCGGGCCATGGTATTGTATTGAAAAATCTATGTATATTTAAGTCATAGCGATTCTAAGTAGAAAGTGGGGTTTTTGAAGAACAAGTGTAAGGGCAAGGTGCTAAGGCATGAAGGCTTTGTTTCTTGTACTTAGGCGAGAGGGCAAGGCTCCTGCAATTGAGTGCACAGAGACCTTCACAAGTCCGCAGCTGAGTGTGCGGGCCACTGCAGTTGGGTGCACAGGGTAGAAGAGTATGTAAATTGAATGTTGAATCTAATAAAGATGATTTTGGGTTGAATTAATTGCATATGTGCTTTGTTCTCGATATATGTTTGAGTTAATATATCTTCTTTCTGTAAGATATTTCCTATAAATGAATGTTTTCTACTATACGAATCTATTGAATATTTAATGTCTATGCATGAAATGAGTAATTAACTATTTTTGTGAAGATAGTAACTAGATCTATTATTGTAACTATGCCAACGAAGAGATTTGCATGAAGGAAGACCTAGGGTTGCCAGTGATGAAGCGAACATAGTGAATCTACCTCTTTTATGTCCGATAAGCACGATTGTGTACCTTTGAAAAGACTAGAAGGTAAATTGGATAAAGTTGCAGTAGTAGACAAAAGAAAGGTATAGATTTGTGAGAAGGAAGATCTGAGCTATAAGGGCTTTAGAATGCACATCACACGATCTATGGATGTAGAAACCTAGTTCTAGCATCCCCTAATACTGCTTCGGGTGAGACTGCAACTTGCACTACACAGGTTGTTGTGGAAAGGGCCAGTAGTTAGGGTTTTGCTGGTTGGCGCAAATAACTCTAAACCTGGGTCAGGCCCCCTTGATCCAACACTTAGGTTCCTAAGGTTCAACAACCTTATGAAGTAAAGTATCTGACTCAAGAAAGATAGGTTCAATAACCTCAGGCAATAAGGTTTCAAGGGCTTCTATTTTGATTATGTCAGATTCACCAGCAAGAGTAGAGTTAATTTTGAGCTTAGTAGTCAAAGGGAAAGATGATTCTAGTTGATTAGATTTAGGACGAGAAACATAAGTAGTTCCTGAATTTCCCGATTTAGTAGTTTTCATCTTCTTATGCTTCCGATGATAGCCAAGAGTAGCCTCTCGTGGAAGAGGAGGCTTATTTTTCATTCAACGGGAAAAATTGAGTGGGGGATTCTATTCTTCCACATTGGATAATAAATTTTATAAATTAACACAAAAATAAATAAAAAAGAGGGTAATATAGGCATAAAGGATTACCAAGCAACCATGAATTGCAATATACTCCATGGTGAACCAAGTACTTAAAGTACGTGAAGGAAATCTTGGCGAATGTTGTGTTCAGTGTGTCATGGTACACAAGGTGACTGAATCGATTATCTATGGTTAGGATAACAATCTATAGGGGACTTCCAAAATATACTCGACTTTACATGGAAGTGAATTTGTAGTAGTTTTTCTAATGTGTAACTATTCGATGATAGAATTCCCATATAATTTATATGCGTGGAACATTTTTCAATATACTCAAAGGTATGTGGATAATGATCCTATAAAGTGATGTCTGTGGAATGGGATTTCACCCCTAGGATACAATGTTGGAAAGAAACAACAGCTCCTATGCTTAAGAATGCCAAAACACATCTCTATCCTAGACTTGTAAATTTTTTCTTAATGTTACAAATGTTCATTAGTTGATTCAATAAATGTTATTATTTATCTTCAATTAAGTTTCTGTTTTTGCGCTCACCAAAAATGTCCCCTGGATATCCTAAAATGCAAACTAGCTGGAGGAAATGAAATCTTTCTCATTCAACAAAAATTTATCTAAGTAAGGGAAGAGACAAAGAGTATGGAAAAAACAATGTGCAAAATGCAATTCACTTTTCAATGCAACTGTTACAATTTCGATGCACACACAAAACCCTAAATTCCAATGCAAATATTTTTCTTTTTAAGTCATGTAGTTTTTGAAATTTATGAAAATGAAGATGCAAATAATTCAAGCAAGCTTTTCAGAAGGATGACTAGAACACCAATTCATCTAAACACTTAATAATAAAAAAAAATAGTTTGCAAACAACCTAATGATAAGAACAAAGGAAAATATTTAAATGAATATTTACCAAAGGTATTAAAACAAAATAAAATCAAATGTAGGCTTCAAAGGGACCAGAAGACACTGAGAGACTCAAGGAAGAGCAGCTGGAACAAGGTTGATCAGGGAGAAAATCAAGGCAAAGAATTTTTTTTGCATGAATAGGGGCCAACATAGGTGCAAAGGGGCACCAGTGCTATGCAACGTAGGCACAAAGAAGGCTCAGCTAGGGTCCAATGCTCTGTTAAAAGAATATAGGGCACGTTGGTCTAGGGAGGTGATGTTTTGACCCAAGGAATGCAATTGAAACTAAATGAAAGGTATTCCCAAGTCTATTCTTAAATAAATAAGATAGTAAAGGTATAGATCATATGTAAGATAATCAAAATGGATAAAAAACCACCAAGGGAATACATCGATCCGCACTTGAGTCACCAATTTTCTATTTAACATCTACGACTATGGACAAAAGTATCTTCCCCAAGCGTGGTGGACTAACCTAGAACAACAAAAAGACAAAGGGACTAATTTTTTCCTTAAATTAAATAGATAATGGGATGAAGCCTACCTAGAATTTATCATATGCTTGGCTCCTTGGTTGGCTTTGTTAGAAAATTATATATTGCAGAGAAATGGAGCACATAAAATATTGCAAAAATATAAACACATAAAAACAAGAGAGACACAAATATACATGGTTCACCTAATTTGGGCTACGTCCACAGAAAAACAAAAAGTCCTTTTTATATTATCCAACAAAATGAAGAGATACAATGTACATCAGATCTGTTGTAATTCCCTCTCCGCTCTCAATCTCCTCTCTCTTCCTCACTTAGAATACAGATCTACGCAGCCATAATACAATCCCTCATATATAATGAGGGGTTTCATGCTAGGGAAAAAAAACCTAAATTAAACAGAACTTCTACCATCAGATTTTCACCTAATGAATGGCCTAGATTGACTACGAAATTACAACATTTTACAAGGCAATTTTCCATCTTTTTTTAGCTTTGGGGGCGCTGCCCCCAATCCCCCGCCAGGGTGGGGGGCTCCAAATAATCATTGAAGCCCACCCTGGACCCCGCTGGTAGTGCACATTTACGGGTGCTATTGCCACCACATTATGAACTATGGTCCAATGCAGCGATACCTATGAATAAAGAAGATAATCAGGCTCCACACCCAACAATCTCCAATTTGGAGACTAACTATAGCAACTCCACCACTGCTTCATTTTCTAGAAAATGACTTCACTTTGGACATGGTTGTTTCTCATCTTCATCATCATACTTGAAGACGAATTGAAACTAAGTAGAAACTTAGTTTCTCCATGGTTATAACTTTTGTTAACATGTCTCTAGGATTTTGGCTAGTGTGTATCTTTCCTAGCTTCAACTATCCATCTTCCAACACTGCTCATATGAAATGGTACTTCAGTTGTATATGTTTCATCTTGGAATGAAATGCAAAGTTATTTTCAAGATGTATGGCACTCTGGTTGTCACTGTATAATTTGTCCAACTCTTGCTTCTTACCCAATTCATCCAGAAACCTTTGTAACCAAATCACTTCTTGACTAGCCTTTGTAGCAGCAACATACTCTGCTTCCGTAGCTTTGAAACCCAACTATCAAGTGTTCCACCTACAGTAAACACATACCCTATGGTGCCCCTCTTGTTATCTATATCACCCGTCATATCTGCATCAACATATCCCTATAGGGCAATGTTTGAACCACCAAATCATAATGCTTGATTTTTGGTACCTCTCAAATACCTGAGAATCCACTTCACCACCATACAATGTTCTTTTCCTAGATTTTTGATGTACCTTATTACAACTCCCACTTATTCTATTTTCTTTATTAATGTGGAAAAAGGATTTACAACCAAAAGTATTTAAAAATAATTGTTTACCTTTTTACTTTTCCATGCTTTGTCTGGAATACCACCATCCAAGTAACTTGAAGTCCCTCTATTTATTAGATAAAAAAAAGTATCTACAACATCTGCCCAAAAATGTAAACGCAATCATGCATGCAATCTCATGCACCTTGCACACTCCACAGTTGTCCTATTCGTCCTTTCTGACATACCATTTTCTTATGGTGTTCCTGGAACTATCTTCTCTCTGCGAATTCCATTCTCTGAACAGTACCTATCAAACGCTTTGTGACAATATTCACCTCCATTGTCTGATCTGAGACACTTCAACCTTTTTCTTGTCTCATTTTCAAACAAAGTTTTCCATTTCTTGAAAGTATCAAATACACAAGATTTATTTCGAATACAATAAACCTAGGTATTTTTGGTTGCATCACTGATAAAAGTAACATAATAACGAGAGCCACTGAGAGATGATACCTGAGCAGGTCCCCATACATCTGTATTCACAAGCTCTAATTTTTTGCTCTTCTTTTCTTTCCGAACTCTGAGGAATCTGACTCTCTTTTGTTTTCCATAAACACAATTCTCCTAGAATTTTAAATCAATATGCTTCAAACCTAGCAACAAATTTCTTGAGTGAAGAATCTACATCCCCTTCTCACTCATGTGCTTGAGCCTATGATGTCAAAATTCCATATCTTCTCCTGTAGAGGTTAAATCATTAACAGAATTAGAAATACCATTGCATAAATACAATGCACCAATCTTTTCTCCTTTTGTTATTCCCAAGGATCCTTTAGTGACCTTCCAGGTTTTATCCCTAAAAGTAGTTACACAAAATTCACCTCCCAACTACCCTGTTGAAATTAGGTTTTTCTTCAGATCTTGAACATGCCTTACCTCCTTCAACAACCATTGATTTCCATTCTCATGTTTTATGAAAATTGTACCCATTCCAATGATTTTATAGGGTTTATCATCACCCAATCGAACCTATCCAAAATCTCCTTGAACATAATCATGAATATGTTTCCTATCATGTGTGGCATGGAATGAGGCCCCTGAATCTACCACCCAGGCATCAATAATATTTTCTAATGAAAGAATCAAAGCATCTTGCAACACATCACTTATCACATTCGCTTCATGATTGTTTTCTTTCTCTACGTCTCCTTCTTTTCCCTTCCGAGACTTGCAGTATTTATTCAGGTGTTATTTTTTCCCGCATTTCCAGCACATTATCCATGATATGGACTTGTATCTACCTTTCATTGACTTATTGTGATATCCTATGATCCTTCCTCTTTCCATTTTTCTTCCCTTAGTCTCTATAGCCAAATCATTACCTGATGTCTCATTGGAACTTTCCCGTCGCATTTCCTTGTTAAGGATTTCACTGACAACATCATCAAACTTTAAAGTACTAGATCCAAAGACAGAGCTACTAATGGCCATAACTAAACCATTCCAAATCTTTGGCAATGAGCATAGAAATAACGAAGCCCTAAGTTCCTCATCAAAAGTTACCGCTACATAACTTAACTGGATAGTAATTGTATTAACTTCATTTAAATAATCAGTAACAAATCCATGTTATGAAATCTTCATATTAAATAAAGACTTCATAAGAAATACCTTATTTGAGGTTGAGGGTTTTTCATATAATTTTTCCAATGGTGACATTAAACCCTCTGTTGTCATTTCTTTTGAAATATTAAAGGCTACTGATGCCACGAGGCAGAGCCTTATTATTCAAAGTGCCTTTCTATCGAGAATATCCCATTGTGTGTCTATGATACTCATCAGCTTCTTTTCCTTTCCTCTCAATCGTAGGTACAAATATTTATGGTAAAAATAATATTCCATATGCATCTTCCACAGCTGGTATTTTTGGCCATTAAGTTTTTCAACCCTAATTCTACCATATTTCTCCATTTCTCCCACTCGAACCAGGAACCCTTCTCTCCTGCGAGTTTATCAGCCAAATAGACCTTTGACTCTGATACCATTTTTTAGAAAATTATATATTATAGAGCAATGCAACACATAAAATATTTTAGAAATATAAACATGGAAAACAAATAAAAACAATAGAGACACAAATATATGTGGTTCACCCAATTTGGGCTATGTCCACAGAGAAACAACCAGTCCTTCCTTTTATATTATCCATTCAAATGAAGATATGTAACCTACAATAGATCTACTATAATTCCCTCTTCACTCTCAATCTCCTCTCTCTTACTCTCTCAAAATATGGATGTACATAGTCGGAATATAATTCCCTCATATATAGCGAGGGGTTTCCTTCTAGGGAAAAAAACCCTAAATTAAACATAAATTCTATCATCAAATTTTTTCCTAATGAATGGCTGAGATTGACTACGAAATTAAAACATTTTACGAGGCAATTTTACATCTATTTTTACCTTTGGGGGCGCTAGCCCTGATCCCCCACCAAGGGAGGGTCGGGGAGGGGGGTTCCCAAATAATCATCATTGTTTGTCGCGCCCCCCCGTAGACCCTCGTGGTGGTGCACATTTACGGGCGGCATTGCCGCCAAATTACGAACTAGGGTCCAATGCAACGATACCTATGAATAAAGAAGATAATTAGTTTCCATACCCAATAATCTCCCACTTGGGGACTGATTATAGCCTACCTAAATTAAATAGATAATGGAACTAACCTAGAACAACAGAAAGACAAAGGGACTAATGTTTTTCTTAAATTACATAGATAACGAGATGAAGCCTACCTAGAATCTATCAGATGCTTTGATCTTTGGTTAGATCTGTTAAAAAATTGTATAATACAGAGTAATGGAACACATAAAATATTGCAGAAATATAAACACAGAAAACACATAAAAACAATAGAGACACAAATATATGTGGTTCACCTAATTTGGGCTATATTCATGGAGAAACAACTAGTCGTTCCTTTTATGTTATCCATCAAAATCAAGAGATGCAACCTACAACAGATCCTTTGTAATTCCCTCTTCTCTCTCATTCTCCTCTCCCTTCCTCACTCATAATACGGATCTACATAGCCGCAATACAATTCCCTCATGTATAGTGAGGGGTTGGCTTCTAGGGAAAAGAAAACCCTAAATTAAACATAACTTCTATCATCAAATGTATGCCTAATGAATGACACAGATTGACTACAAAATTGCAACATTTTACTCAGAAACTGCCAAGGGAATACATCGATCCTCACTTGAGTCGCCAAATCACTATGAAACATATATGACTATGGATAGAAGTATCTTCCCTAGGACTAGTGGACTAACCTAAAACACCAAAAATACAAAGGGATTAATTTTCCTTAAATTAAATATTTAACAGGATGAAGCCTACCTAGAATCTATCATATTCTTGGCTCCTTGGTTGGCTTGAATTCTCCAATCATAGCTTTGATCTCTATTATTCGAACCTACATAGTCAAATAACACAAGCCAATGATCCACGAAATCTATGCAACATCATATAATGACTTTATTCAATATATCAAGATGGTATTGAAATATATGAAACCATAAAATCATATATAGGAAAACAAAGAACCCCTTGCATTAATAAAAATGGAGTGAGTTACAACCAAAAATAGGTGTTGATCTTGTAAAAGAGCCCCTCCAAGTTGACTTTTCCTTTCCTGGTCACAAAGTGCATCTCTAATCACCCTAATGCATGGAGATATAACTCTCACATCATAATCATAAGAGTAGAATCACTCTCCAAAACCCAGCTGATTTCCTGTGGATGGTAGTAAATATATAGGTCAAGGAGGAAGTTCATGATTTCTTATCCTTTTACTGATCTGGGATTGAGATCCACTCTTAATCGGAGGATTAGCTCAAGGGATAAGGGATGAAAAATCCAAGGTAGGATACGATAGGATTCAATACTTTTATCTAAGGTACTGGAAGCTTCTGGAAGAAGAGGCTTCAAGATTCTCTCTCTTTTTCTTGAATTTGTAGAATCAACGCAACCCCAATATTGAGAAACATGTTGGTGATCATCTCAAGTGCAGAGTAGGGAATTGTGATAGCCAACAGTGTCCAACAGTAGGCCAGGGAGATTTGGTCCTTAAAATTACTAAAAGAAGGTTTGTTTAGGTAGAACCCGAGGGATTAGAATGATTTGGGATGATCCAGAAATAGAAGTGGTCTGGAAAGTAGCTCAAAAATCAAAGTCCTCATATGGAAGTGAAACTGGGACCAGATCGTAGTGCTCGTCTTTCTGGTTACAAAAGTGTAAATGACACTCAAATCTTAGCTTTTATGCTCAAGTTATAGGTGGTCAAATTTCTAGTCAAACTTAACCAAGTGGTAGTCACTAATGTGGAAAATTGGTAGAATCTTGGCACACAAAATCTAGCAGTCAGAACATGTGAATTTGTCGCAAACTTAATTTTTCAAGTAACCCTTATTTTTTGGCAAGAAAATTTGAACCAATTATATATAAAAATAAAATATAAAATATAATAAAATGGCGTCGCAAGGTGCCACCCCTAACACCCCCCAATAGCAATGTCATATTATTATATTATACAAAAAAAAGTGTGCAGAGTCTGGATTGTAGGTGACCCAGACCTCTCCCATGGGTATGTATGTAAGGATGACATTTTGAGGAGGATGACGGGGTTCGAACCTGCATGGCCCACGTGGTTCAACCCCAATGGGTGGTCCGAACAAATTTTAACAACCACACAACTTAAACACATTCCAAATTAAATGTAACTGTTGAATCATATCATAACCGTCGTGTTTGTTAAAACAATTTCACACTAGGTATGGTTTGGTCAGGTTTTTAACCTTATCTTCCCCCACCAAATCTACCAAACTTTACCTCTGGGCCAACGACACATACCTTGGCTAATCTACCCACTCTTTTATATAAGAAACTCGTTTTCCTAGTGGATGGGAGGAGAGTGGAGCGTAGAACCAAGAGAGGCCTAGGGTGTGGAACCATGAGTGAGGGAATCATTAAGATGCTAAAAAGATTCCTTTAGAGGGCCAGAGGCGCCAGTGTTAGGATTTGACAGGTTTATAGTTGATTTTGCACATTTTCACACCATGAATCCAACCATGCAGTTTGTTTCTCTAGCCGAGGTCTCTAGTTTTAGGCCATCATCTGAATTGGAGGTATAAGGGTGATTTCTGTAAAGTTGCTTTTAACTAATTTTCTTTGATTCCACTTAATGAAAGAACGTCTCCCCACTTTGAGTAGGGATTGGAGGCATAGCCCACATTGGGTGAACTTGATAATCAAATTGTTTGTGTGCTTTTGATCTCATGGTTTCTTTATGATTTCCCCTTCTTTTTCATGTGTTACGTTACTTGGTTAATATTCTCTTTTATATGCAATTCTGAATGCATCCTTGAAGTTGAAATATCTAGATCAAGTTTTGTACTAGAGAAGGTCTTCTTGATGTGAGTTTCATGAGTGAATGCTAACCAAGAACAAGCTCTAAAGAGGTGAAATAAAAATTAAATCCTTTTATCCCGAAGCGGAGCATGCACCACAAAGACGAAACATGGTAGAAGAGGAAGCTTGATTGGAGGAAGATTGAAATTATTGCAAGATTTTCTTCACCATGGTAGAGAAAGTTGACAAGTTGTTTGGAGAATGTGAGAAGACAATCAAGCCTGAGAAGAAAGAACTATATGATTATGCCTCGATAAATCATGAACACGGAGGAAAAGAGCCACCTCCCTCTTCATCCTCCAGTGGAATTTATTCTTCCTCCTCTTCTCGTCATTCTAATAGGAATCATAGGAATGCATTTAAAAAGCCCCTTTTAAAGTTGGATGTTGAGTTTTATTTACCATTATTTAGTGGAGAATCTAATTCGGGAAAGCTAGACGATTGGATAAGAAAGGTTGAAGTGTGTTGTTGCATACAACAAATTAAACAGGATGAAACCAAGATCCAACTAACATCCCTTTGATTGAGTGGCACTTCTCTCATATGGTGGGAATGCAAGATGCAGTAAGGTGGTAACAATAGTTGTAAACTTCTTTCATATTGTTCTAAGTTCATTTCTTCTTTAAGAGGAAACTTTTACCCATTTAGTTACAAACAAAAGGCTATGATGGAATGGAAACACTTGAAACAAGGTAAAGGTTAAGTTGTTCAAAATTTTACAGAGGAGTTTAGAAAACAAGCACTATCATTGAATGTTCCACTAGACACTTCTGAGATTTTGATGAAATATATTGGCTCTTTGCATAGTTATTTGCATCATTCATTATTATTATTTGAACCTGAGTCTCTCAATGAAGCTAGTGTGAAGGTTTTACATCTTGAAAGCAGGGGGCAGTATGAGAAAGATTACTGCCTGAAGAAGGAAGCAACAATGAAGAGAAGAGAATCAAGGCCCTCTTGTACTCATTTTGAGAAATAAGGGCATGATGAGGAGAATTGCTAGAAATTGCATCCAGAATTCAGACCTAAGAGGAACAACGGAAAAGAGAAGTAGAAGATAGTTGGAACTGTCTAACAAGACCAAGAATTTGAATCAAAGGATTATGAGAATATCATAGCTATGGGATTTGCAGGTGATGGACCAATTGATCTAGGATCAGACTCAGGTGATGAAACTAAGGTTGCAGCTCTTGGGATTGTAGCGGATGGACCCATCGACTTGGGTTATGATTCAGGTGATGAGAAAAATATTTAAGTAGATGTCCCAAAAAGTAAACGGGAACCAAATACGACATGGCTCCAAGAACTCAAACAGATCAACCAAAGCATTCGGGCAGATACTGTTGAACTAAGGATACTCCTACATGAAGTATATATAGAGAAACAAAGTTTACAACTTTAGTTACGAGCCGAGGAGGAAGGCCTTGGAAAAGTTGCAGCATAATAAGAGTGAGGTAAAAAGTGATTCTTCAATTTCATGTACTCTTTATGATAATGATTTTTCTTCCTTTGAGAAACATAATATAGGAATTGGATGAAAATTGTTAAAGAAAATGGGGTATCAAGGTGTTGAAGCCCCGAAAATTGTTGTATCAACATTGGGGGATAACCACCCGGTCCGTACCTTAATACAGCTCCTTTTCTGTTTGGAATGGTGGCTCCAACTGGGGATAATGGGACCAGTTTCCCAACAATGAATAAACAGAATGAATGAATGATTGATTGACTAATCTAATGATAGGCAAATAACTTAATTTATCAGCGAAATGAAAAAGAATTACTACAAATCCCGGGAACTATTGCACTTTGAAGTGTAGCGCTTGATGATCTATGTTTATTAACAGGCATGTAGATGACTCCATCTAATAAACATGGACATTTACTCATTCAAGGATTACTTTGCTTAAATAGTTAAACAAGGTGATTAACGCAATATTGCTACACTCATCATTTATATCATCAATACATATATGATCAAAAGAAAAGCATTACCATAAACATCCAATAATGGAGGGAATAAAGAAATGTTGTTCAAACACATACATATATTTGATAATAGCAAAGCGATCAAATAACAATTCATATAAAAAGAATGTATTCAGACATAGATAATAGTACCATATGAGCTGTGAGTCACTCTCCAATATCAATCGCTATTTGAAATTCTTCCTCTAATGCAGAAATACTTTCAAACAAAGACAGTAGTGCACATTTGCATAAAAGTTTCTTTCCCAAAATCAGAATGATTGGTCCAGTTTTATAAAAGAATATGCCTGAAGTACAGTAGTGCAACTTCAGGCTTTAAATCATGTACAAAACTTTACGACCCTTTCCAAAACAATCAAAGGGTCTATAAATACTAAATTAAACTAACTATCTATGAAACTGAAATCCTACTTAATTGGTATCAAATGATCTTGAATATATTCTTCTCAGCAACCTGGCAGTCGGCGGCATGAATCATCAAGTAGGTTGTTTGCCTTTAAACTTGAGTTGACTTATCGCAAGCATTGGCTCCACTTCGGGCGGTCTGTTGAGGTGAGAGTTAAGCTGGGCGGCATAGGTGGCATCCTGAATATCAGGGATAATATACCCGATTGCATCTGTAAGGCATTTCAGGGCGGCTCTTTGACTGTGTGGTTTTACCAAAAAGAACCAATAGGTGTCCCATGTTAAACTGTTAATTCCAGCAATTAATCTCCCCTTTTCCTCTAGATCTGGATAACATGACCGCTCCAATGTTTTCATCGCTGTCAATTTACCTGGAGTGCATTGGGAAATCATGTTTGACAAGTAGAGAGTATTATTAACCAATTCAACCAAATTACTTGTGGTTGATTTTCATCTTGAAATTGCCCTCACTGCTTTCATTAACTGGGACTGCCATTCTGTAAACAATATTTCTTTATGTGACTCTAAAATTCTTGGTAAATTTGTCGCTTGTCCCTGATCGGTATCTTGCCAGCCAAAAAATTCAGTTAATGTTTCTTCAGCTTGATCCAATTCTGTTCTAGCCTTTTCTGTTTTTTCACTTATTGATGCCGTCAATTCGCATAGTGGTTCCGCCTGGGCGATTTGTTGACATAAAAGCTTAATCTGTGCTATTAACGCCTTATTTATCTGTAATGCCTCTACTCTGAATTCAGCTATCTGTGGAAGATTCTTTGTCTTTTCTAGCTGGGCTGATAGTTGAGCAATCTGCTCATCTTTAGACTTCAGCATTTGTTCATTTGTTGCCCTCAGTTGTGCCAAGGCTTCAGACAACTCTTTCTGCTTCTGGATTGCGTTGTGATCAATCCTCTGTTTCTCTTCCTGCAATTGTTGAGTTAATTGATTATTTATTTGCTGTTGTGTTAACAATTATTGTTCTGCCTGCTCCACTTTCTGTTGTGCTTGCAATAAAAAGATTTCCTGGACTTTTGTTTTTAATAAAAGACTCACCTCTGATGCCTTGTCTATTGTTGTTGTTGAATAGGCTCCAGCATATTGTGATAGCTTTGTTAGGTCATCAGAGGGGTCGACTTCCTCCTTCCAAACCACATTGCCCGTGACCGTCTGTTCTGGGAAAAGGGAAGGTTGATCTATTCTTCTTCTCTTCCTCTGTCGTTTTACCACAGCTTTGTGCTTTGGGCTATAGAAGACATCCAAGGGAGGAATTTCTTCTATCTGCAAAATAATTTGATCGGAGGGGTCCTTTGGGATTATTTCTACTTCCTTTGAACTGGGTAGGCCGCTGGTTCCACTTGGAACCTGTTGTGAAGTGGTTTCTTGTGTATCTGCCGCTTTCGAAGTTTCGGTGTCCTTTGAACATTCAAGACTACTGATAATTGAATCAAATTGCTGCCATTCTTGGAGCAATTTGGGATCAATTTGAGTATCCACATTCACCTCTATGTTGCTATGTTTCTGCTCTTTAGTTTGGGTTTCCTCTTGCACTTTCTCCTATTTTTCTGTTGTAACCGGCGGTTCCTTTGAATGTAGTTGTTCAGGCTCGCTTGGTCTTATTGCTAGGGTTGTTGCTAATAGATCCAGAGGCAGAGTTTGCAACCTCTGTTCTCTAAGTCTGTTGAATTCAACTAACCCTTCATCTTTGTATTCCATTATGGCTAGCGAACTAACTTGATACATTGATTCAGCCGAAGAGAACAGGTCATCAAATTTATCTTCTACATGATCAAACTTTGTCAATTTAGCCTGTTCAAGTGCATTATAGGCGACTTTGTTGGGATCAAATCGCCTACTTGGGAGAGTCGCTAGAGTTAATGATTTCATTTTTGTAGCTTCTTTTTCTGCATGTTTGAAATCATGCAATGTGTAGACACCATATCTCAGAGGAAAGGAGGGCCAGACCTGCTCCTTATTTTTCTTTAGAGTTTGTGTAACTCCTTCGGATGTAATCTGATAAGCTATCTCCCTTGCCAGCAGTTTGTCAGGTATGTACAAAGGAAGGACATGAGGTTTGGCTTGGCTGCCGAAAATTCTTACATAAGTAAATTTCTCCTCTCCGAACCATCTTCCTATTGATGTTAAATCAATCCCTACTTGGTAAGAAATCTTGGGAGCAGGTTTATTAAAAATAGAATAATGAGTGGGTAACATGAAACCATTGCAGACTTGGTACAAATGGTGCTTATAGGAAGTCTTCCACAATTTCTGATGGTATATGTGAATAGGCATGGGGTGTTGTGGAGTCCACCTCCAGCCGAGTACAAGAAACTCAGAATTAAAACACAGGGTATCTAATATATAAGCACTGTAGTAGAATGGGGGAATAAGCCTTTCGGTGACGTGGGTTTTAGTTCTAAAATCAAGAACTGCTGTTGCTAGCTTATCTGACAGTATAGTTGCCCAATCCATTATCTCACTATTACACGCCGCTTCCATCAAGGGAACCATTTCTATAGTGAAATTAGCAGAATCGTGCAACCCCCACAATCTACACATCATTATCCCAGCATAACAGTAAGGAGAACATAGGGCATCAACAGAATACTTACCGGAAGTTTCATGCTTGTGTTTCGCCAGATTTTGCCTCCAATCCCGAATGGGTTCGGATTCAGTTTCATTCTCACTTTGGAATTTCTCCAGAAATGCCTTGTTGTACTTCTTCTCTGGCTCAGGCAAATGATACATTTGCCTCAAATCATCAGCCTTGAATGAACCGAAGATTCTCCCATCTCTGTTGCAGAAAGTTCTGTCTGTGATTGGGATTTCCTCAATTGCCCACTTTACTACATCCGTATATGGGAGAATTTTTTCCCGAGCCGCTATCCGATGAAGGAAAGAGTCGGCCAAGTCTTTCAAAGTACCATCAGATTTTCTACTGGAACCTGCTGTAGCTTGTACTGCTGTCACCTCTGGTTCTTTGGCTTCGATCAAATTATAGGTACTTTGCCAAGTGGTCTTGGCAAGTCCTGAACATGTAGTATCAGATATTAATCATTTCTTTTCAGTTGCTGGATCAGCGACGGCTTGTCCTGTGGCTGGTGCAGTGGAAGCGATTGCGGTTTTCTTAGACTTCTTCCCCATTCTGCTTGAATCTATTACTTCGGAAGAATTCCGCACAGTAGTGGAAATAAGCGTAACACAGAGAATTGGTAGCGAAAACCAAATACGAATGAGATATATTGATCAATGCATGATGAGGGATTAACTTAAAATTGGCCGCGGATACAATCTATGAGAAGATTTTTAGACTTACTATTTTAAATGCCCATCGCATCGGAGCGAACGGTAGTTTATCGCATCGCATCGGATCGAAAGGCACTTTAAAAGCATGCATGGTATATTGTGATCGCCGATAGCGATATCGCATCGCATCGGATCGAAATGCACTTTAATTATGGGAACTTATGATTGCCGATGTCTGATAGGCTATTGCACGTTATCGCGTCGGAGCAAACCAATGGGTTTTTAAGTTATGCCTCCTTTGCCATTGCGATATGCGATCTTGCGATCGCTTTATCGTAATGATAAAAGATTGATTATTTATATTATAAGACCAAAATTGGTTTGTCAAAAAGGTTTTTTGTAATGTTTTCATTTTGTTTTCGAACCTATTTGAATAATACAAAGTTGATACCAATCAAAACTAAAAGGGACCCATTTCATATGATAGTTTTGTGAATAAAAATGATATGAAATGGGGGGTTGTTGTAGAGCACAACAATTGGAGATTCGCTGGAAGAAACAGTTATCTCTGAAAAGTATGGAAATACTTAAAATTTTTCAAAATAGAGTTCTAATCAAAGGGGAAAATTCTAATATAAATAGGTATATATGCATTTCGAGTAAAATGAAACTATCTTTGCTAATTTCCTCTCTTATTTAAAATTAGATACATTCTAAGTTTTAAATAGGCCTCTATTGGTTTATAATGATAAAACAGAAAATCTTTCCAAATCAGCTTTTATAGTTAACTCGTCTGTCATAGGTAGAGCCTCTGCTGCCAGCAAACGTTCATAGTTTCGACAGGGATACCTTTTAACCATATTATTGTCCATTATCCCATCCATTTAAGAGTGTGATTAACATAATGAATTCAAAACATGTTTTCATATTTTGTATTTCCTTTCCTTTTTCTGTTATTGTTAAGATAAAAAGCCATTGTCCTGGTTTGGTGGCCAGCTGTTTGACAATGCCATTCACTGGTAGTAATCGAACCGAACAAGATGGCTCGTGATGAGACCCCTTGTCGTATAATTCTAAGCCATTACCCTGTTTTGGTATGCAGTATTGGTAATGTCGGTTAAACTATTTCCCGATGATCATGGTAAGCATGCTTGTAATAAGACCTCTTATCTTTTATATCAAATATTTTAGAATTACACTCTGAGTAACCATAAACTTTGGTGAATGGGATGGACAATTTTCTCCTTAAGAGTAAATGGATGACAGGGTAAGAGTTGAAGATGCTAAAATTGGATTAGTTTCTGTTTTGATATTGATAACCTTTTGTGACCAATTTGAAAACAGAAAATGATTTACAATACTTCTAAACTTTGAGAAGAGTTCACAAAAATTGAAGTGTGGTTTCGAAATGCAATTATACCTAGTTTCCTAGAAATTGTTCCTCTTATCTAAGACTTCTATTATTTTAAAAGCAAATATCATCACTACTTCTGTTGAGCAACTTTTAAGTACAGCAAAGGTCAATGGAAGATACCTTACAACTTTATTTTCTAATGGTCCTACAAACTACAAAATTCTATTAAAAAGGAGAAGGGGTTACCTTCTCAATTGAAGAATTTCTTTAAGATAAGGCCATTAACAGGGAGAGAATCTCTCAAACCTGATAAATCTTGTAATATGAAGGTCGAATGGCCTATCTTCTCACAGATCTGAAATGGCCCAAGCCACATCTTCTGGAGCTTGGTGTGTTTTCCCTTGTCTTCATGGGCTTTGTCCCATTTCAGAACTAAATCACCGACTTGAAATTGTTTTGAACCAGATGAGACTGAATCAAAGGATGACTTGATGATTTGCTGATGTTTTGCATGAATAACCTTGGCTTTTTCTCTTTCCTCTTCTAATTTTAGAATTTGGTCATGTCTAAGTTGAATAGAAGAAGAAGGGCTTTCCTCAATAAACTGCACTAGGGCTAGAGAAGGAAGAACGAGATTTGTTGGTAGTACTGCTTCTTTTCCATATACAAGGTTGAATGGGGAAGATCCTATGGAAGCCTTTTGCGTTATCCTATCAGCCCATAGTGCGAATATTAAGGATTTGTGCCATGTTTTATGATTCTGTTCGATAGTTCGCTTAATAATTTTAATCAGATTTTTATTTGTAGACTCTGCTAAACCATTACCCTGAGGATAGTAATTAGTAGAATATTTTAATTTAAATCCTCTTTTAATAGCGAAATAAAACATAGCATTGCCTGAAAAGTAAGATGCATTATCAAAAACAAGAGCATTTGGGACACCAAACCTAGTAATGATGAATTGATCTATGAATTCAATGATTGCCTCAGAATTTGTTGTCTTCAAAGGAATTGCTTCAACCCATTTAGTAAAATAATTAGTGGCAGTAAGGATATACTTATGCTGTTTGGAAGAATGAGGAGTAATTTCCCCAATGATATCCAATCCCCATTGCTCAAATGGTTGTTCAATGTTGACTGGTTGCAAAGGGAAAGCTGGTTTTCTTTGCCTTCCACTCGAAGTTTGACAATTTCAGCATTTCCTTACATATTCATAAGCATCTCTAAACAGAGTGGGCCAATAATATCCAGCATGAATGACTTTGTGGACTGTTGTGTCAGCTCCAAAATGTTCTCCTGTTGGTCCATCATGTAATTCCTGCAAAACCTTTTGTGCTTCAGGTTTTTCTAGGCATCTTAATAAGATTGAATCATAATTTTGCCTAAAAAGCACATCATCAATAATTGTGAAATTTTTTGCTTTCAATCTAATGGCCCTTTTGTTTTTGTAAGACAGGTTAGGAGGTGCATATCCATTTTTCAAATAAAAGATTAAGTCAGCATATTGTGATTCAGAATCAGTAATACTTATCTGGTTGATTTCTTCGGTTTGATCTGTATCACCTGATTCTGGAATGTTGGATGCTCCTGCCAATAACCTGCAAAAACCTTGGCCTCTAACAATCTTTGTTGGTTTAATTTCTAAATCATATTCCTGAAGTGTTGTAACCCAATTTGCCCTTTTTTCACCTAGTTCTCTTTGGATTAATAGTTTCCTTACTGCAGGGAAAGGAACTATAACTTTTGTGTGGGCTTTTAAAAGGAAGGGTCTGTAATGTTTGACAGCTTTATATACAGCAAAGGCTTGTTTTTCTACTTCGGAGTAATTCAATTCAGCACCCTGAAGATTTGAACTATAGAATGAAATGGGTGATTCCGAATTGTGATCATTAATCTGTGTGTGTACTACTGCATAAGACAAATCGGATGCGATAGTATACAGTGTGAAATGATTAGAAAAATTGGGGGTATTTAAGGCGGGGGCATTAATTATTGATTGTTTGATTAAATCAAACGCTTCCTTTTCTGCTGATCCCCACTTAAAGACTGAATTTTTCTTAATCATAGTTTGAAGTGGCAAAATAATTTGAGAAAAGTCTGGAACAAATCTTTTGACAAAATTGATTTGGCCTAAAAATGACTGCATGGATTTTTTATTATGAGGGAAAGGGATTTCAGAGATTTCTTTGATCCTATCGGGATCAATATAAATGCCATCTTTAGACACAATAAAGCCTAAGAGCTTTCCTTGGTCAAGAGCGAAGAAGGATTTTTTAGGGTTAAGAGAAATACCATATCTTTTGCAGCGTTGAAAGATTTGATTTAAATCCTGCAAATGATTGGACTTCTCCTTAGAAAATACAGTAATATCATCTAGGTAGACGACTACTGTTCTATTAATCAACCCTTTAAAAGCTATATCCATCGCTCTTTGGAACGTCGCTCCTGCATTAATAAGTCCGAAAGGCATTTTCTGATACGCATATGTTCCCCATTTTGTTCTGAATGTAGTTTTGAGTTGGTCATCAGGATGGACCAAAACTTGGTTATATCCTGAGAAAACGTCTAGAAAGGACGTTAACTCAGAGCCTGCTACTAATTGGAGTATCTGCTCCATAGTAGGTAATGGGAAATTATCTTTTAAGCCGGCCTTGTTCAAATTTCTGAAATCTATACAAATCCTAATGTCGCCATTTTTCTTTCTGACTGGCACCATATTGGAGACCAAGTTTGAGTGCCGAACGGGAAAAATAATCTTAGCTTTTAAGAGTTTATTAAATTCAGATTTTATTTGACTCTCTAAGTTCGGATGTATTTTTCTGAACTTCTGCTGAATTGGTTTTTGTTCGAGAAGCATTGGAATGGTATGCTGGATGATGGATGTATCATACGTCTTTAAATCATCATATTTCCAAGCAAAAATCTGTTTATTTTTTCGTAACAGTCTAATGAATGCTTCTTTTTCTTCCAAGGAAAGTCCTAATCCTAAATTAATGTTTTGAGGAGCTTTCTCAGTGCCAAGGTTTATCAATTCAAACCTTAGGGTAGAACTTTGGAGCTTTGTATTAGTCACAAGTTTAAACCTGTCTTTAATATCATAAAGATCCTCAAGCTTCACCACAGGCTTTGGGATTGAAGTTTCCTCGTGTTTACCTTGCATTTGAAGGTCATGCTCGTTTTCCTCAATGATTTGATCATCATAGGGTTTTTCAGAAGTTAAAAATTGTAAAATGTCTTCATCGTGGTTGAACACTCTCCAATTAGTGACATTGTCAGGAATTGATGGCCTAAAAAGCAATTCTACTGAAAATCTATCTGGGCTATAGTCTTCGGAAGGTAGGAGCTTGGAAGCAACATTGGCTAGCAGGTCAACTGCCGAATTTTGAGACCTGGGAATAGAAGAAATATTGAATGCTGAAAAGTGGGAGGTGAGTTCCTATACCAGTGATTGATAATGTTTGAGATGGGTGGAAAGACAATGAATTGTATTCCTTACATGTTTGATAATAATTTCAGAATCTCCAAACACTTTCAAATATTGGACGTTGAGGCCAATAGCTTTATATAGTCCTTGGACTAAGGCTTCGTATTCTACTGTGTTATTTGTGCATTCAAATTCTAACCTACAGGACAGCATTGTTTTTTTTTCCTTGCGGGCTAATCAAAATACATCCTGCTCCTGAGCCCTCACTAGATTTGGACCCATCGAAATATAACAACCAAAATAAAGAAGTATTAACAATCTTATTTACAGTTTTCTCAGTATCATTGAAACATCTTGACCTATCTGTTTGTGAAAAAATTTTGATCTGAGATGTAAAATGATTTACTGAGAAAGGGGATGGCTGGGCAGCGAAGTTGCCAAAGAATGACTCTGATGAATAATTCCCCAAAATGTTGTTATTAAATGCTATTGGTTGATTTTCTTGTTCAAATTCAGTAACTGTATGGGTCATATGCTTTTCCCGATCGATTCTTATTTGATTTGGCTTACCCTTATAGGGAAGCCACATATGTGACCAATCAGTAGATATATACCCATGTAGTTTTTCAGACCAATCCCTACTTAAGATCAAACCATAAAATTCAGGTATATCGGTGATCAAGATATCAATCCTTTGTACTACTCTGGGATCAGCAGATAACCTGATAGTTACGGAGTTGATCTCTCCCAAAACCTGTACTTTAGTCCTGTCCAACTGTACAATATGAATAGCAGACTTCTGGGGTTCAATGTTCAGTTTGGAACAAACTGAAGCTGGCATTATATTAGAGGATGCCCCTGAGTCAATCAGACAGTTGTGTAGGTTTCTGTTGTATATCTCATAGGTCAAAAGGAAAGGTGGAGTATGAGAATTTGATCTATCTCCAATCAGAACTGCATCAGTAGCTTCAACCATACCAGGAGGTGGTTGTCCTGAATCATTTGCAGCTTTAGCACTGGGAAGAGGTGAAGTAGGAACAGCATTTAATTCTTTGAGAAGCAATTTTTGCTGATGTTTCAATTTACTAAGTTCAAACATGGTAATGTTTGCCTTAGTCTTTTTCATGTCATCAACAATATTGTAATCCATTGAATCAGATACTACCAATGTCTTAGATGTTGATGGAATTGTTGAGGTTGAAGGTTGGTTTTGTGGAATTGTTACAGTTGGATTCTTCGGGGGTACCTTTTCCTTTGTTGTAGCAGCACCTGCACTTCTTTTCTTCGAAGTTGTCTGAACAAGTTCGGAGGTACCTTTACTCCTGGTAGTGACAGGAAACGCTTCCTCTTCATTTTCTGTATCGGAGTTAGGTAATATAAAATCCCACATTCCATGACATTCAACAACTTCCTCTTCTTCATCAGTTGGTGTAGCTGTTTCTTCTTCTCCTTCTTCAAGATCTGAATCTGCATTTGATATAACATTTGGTGGTTTTGATTCAGTTTTCTTATAATTTCTAAAGGGCCTTTTGGTTGAAGTTTCGGCTACATGTTTTTTGATTTCAACCATTTCATTAGACATAGTCTTGAGTACCTTTTGAAGACCTTCTATGTCATATGGATCTTTAGGGGTTTTCTTCTTTGAATCATCTTTAAAAGAAACTTTTTTGTTTTTCTATCTTCAAGAGCGGCTTTCTTCTCTAGAGCATTAATACGTTTCTCCACAGCAAGTGCTTCTTTCATGTTTTTAGCTAAAGTTGGTTTTCCAGCCCTGTCTACAAAAATAGCTATATTGGCAGGTAGGGCAGTTATATACCACTCGCTTTGGATTTGCTCACTTGGTTTCGACGCGGTTGGGATTTTATTCAAGAGTTTATTGAATCGCGCATTAAATTCCTTAATTGGTTCCCTATGCTCTATCCTAAGATTGGAGAGATCGTTTATTAGTGCAGCCAAAGACCTATCATCTCCATACTTAGTAAGAAACTATTCTTGGCAAGTCGTCCAACTGGTAATGGAACC
The DNA here is from genome assembly GCA_031772625.1 of Pinus tabuliformis. Taxonomy (NCBI): domain Eukaryota; kingdom Viridiplantae; phylum Streptophyta; class Pinopsida; order Pinales; family Pinaceae; genus Pinus; species Pinus tabuliformis. Next base: position 863,371,228 of record CM062812.1, read on the forward strand.
AAAAGGTAAAGAAAAATACCAGGATCTTGCTGAACCTTGCAAGGTATAAGGAAAAAGCCTAACGACAACATCTTTCTCTGTTACTCCCTTCAAGTTAACTGCCAACATGAAGTTATTAATATGTTCCTCAGCTTGTGTTCCATCATCTGGATTAAATTTGGGTAGCCACTTTTTAGGAGCATCAAGTAATGCATGCAATGGTGCAGGCATGTTGACTGCACCAGGCCTGGTCCATGGATCTGCCATTATAACACCAGTAGCAGATGATACTACTGTTGAAATTCCAGATGTCTGGGAAGGAATTGATGTTGCGGAGTGAGCAGGTTGGGATGTTGAAGTTCCTAATCCCTGATGAACAACAATATGTAATGAGGGAGTGGATGGTTGACTTCGCCCTGGGGAAGATGAGATGGAGGATGTGGATGAAAGTGTTTCACTATCAGATCCTTCAGTGTTTTTCTTCGCTTTTTTCCTTTTGGGTAAAGGGAACTCAGTAGGCTCAATACCGAGCTTTCCACTCTGAAGTCTGGTGAGAGGGTGAGGTAAATTGAACTGCGAAGTCGCACTGCTTTGCGATACCTCAGATTTCTGTGGTGAAATCGAGAAGCTCTGAAGTTTGTGGATGAGAGACTGAACATCAGGGGATTCAAGACTTAGCTGTTCTGGAGTATGATGGGTTTGAGCAGTGGTAGTTGATTCCTCTTCTTCTTGTTTGGATACTGGAGAACCAGCATGCAATTGGGAAGTACGAGGAGATGCGGAGGGAGAATTACTCTTAGAATGGCCTGCAGACTTGGGTTTGCTTGCCATGCACAGTTGATGGCCCTCCTTCTAGCGCCAAAAATGTTGAAGCCCCAAAAATCGTTGTATCAACATTGGGGGATAACCACCCGGTCCGGACCTTAACACAGCTCCTTTTCCGTTTGGAATGGTGGCTCCGACTGGGGATAATGGGACCAGTTTCCCAGCAATGAATAAACGGAATGAATGAATGATTGATTGACTAATCTAATGATAGGCGAATAACTTAATTTATCAGCGAAATAAAAAATAATTACTACTAATCCCGGGAACTATTGTACTTTGAAGTGTAGCGCTTGATGATCTATGTTTATTAACAGGCATGTAGATGACTCCATCTAATAAACATGGACATTTACTCATTCAAGGATTACTTTGCTTAAATAGTTAAACAAGGTGATTAACACAATATTGCTACACTCATCATTTATATCATCAATACATATATGATCAAAAGAAAAGCATTACCATAAACATCCAATAGTGAAGGAAATAAAGAAATGCTGTTAAAACACATACATATATTCGATAATAGCAAAGCGATCAAATAACAATTCATATAAAAAGAATGTATTCAGACATAGATAATAGTACCATATGAGCTGTGAGTCACTCTCCAATATCAATCGCTATTTGAAATTCTTCCTCTAACGCAGAAATACTTTCAAACAAAGATAGTAGTGCACATTTGCATAAAAGCTTCTTTGCCAAAATCAGAATGATTGGTCCAGTTTTATAAAAGAATATGCCTGAAGTACAATAGTGCAACTTCAGGCTTTAAGTCATGTACAAAACTTTACGACCCTTTCCAAAACAATGAAAGGGTCTATAAGTACTAAATTAAACTAACTATCTATGAAACTGAAATCCTACTTAATTGGTATCAAATGATCTTGAATATATTCTTCTCAGCAACCTGGCAGTCGGCGGCATGAATCATCAAGTAGGTTGTTTGCCTTTAAACTTGAGCTGACTTATCGCAAGCATTAGCTCCACTTCGGGGGGTCTGTTGAGGCGAGAGTTAAGCTAGGCGGCATAGGTGGCATCCTGAATATCGGGGATAATATACCCGATTGCATCTATAAGGCATTTGAGGGCGGCTCTTTGACTGTGTGGTTTTACCAAAAAGAACCAATAGGTGTCCCATGTTAAACTGTTAATTCCAGCAATTAATCTCCCCTTTTCCTCTAGATCTGGATAACATGACTGCTCCAATGTTTTCATCGCTGTCAATTTACCTGGAGTGCATTGGTAAATCATGTTTGACAAGTAGAGAGTATTATTAACCAATTCAACCAAATTACTTGTGGTTGATTTGCATCTTGAAATTGCCCTCTCTGCTTTCATTAACTGGGACTGCCTGTAAACAATATTTCTTTATGTGACTCTAAAATTCTTGGTAAATTTGTCGCTTGTCCCTGATCGGTATCTTGCCAGTCAAAAAATTCAGTTAATGTTTCTTCAGCTTGATCCAATTCTGTTCTAGCCTTTTCTATTTTTTCACTTATTGATGTCATCAATTCGCATAGTGGTTCCGCCTAGGCGATTTGTTGACATAAAAGCTTAATCTGTGCTATTAACGCCTTATTTATCTGTAATGCCTCTACTCTGAATTGAGCTATCTGTGGAAGATTCTTTGTCTTTTCTAGATGGGCTGATAGTTGAGCAATCTGCTCATCTTTAGACTTCAGCATTCGTTCATTTGCTGCCCTCAGTTGTGCCAAGGCTTCAGACAACTCTTTCTGCTTCTGGATTACACTGTGATCAATCCTCTGTTTCTCTTCCCGCAATTGTTGAGTTAATTGATTATTTATTTTTTGTTGTGTTAACAATTGCTGTTCTGCCTGCTCCGCTTTCTGCTGTGCTTGCAATAAAAAAAAATAAAAGACTCACCTCTGATGCCTTGTCTATTGTTGCTTCCGAATAGGCTCCAGCATATTGTGATAGCTTTGTTAGGTCATCAGAGGGGTCGACTTCCTCCTTCCAAACCACATTGCTCGTGACCGTCTGTTCTGGGAAAAGGGAAGGTTGATCAATTCTTCTTCTCTTCCTCTGTCGTTTTACCACAGCTTTGTGCTTTGGGCTATAGAAGACATCTAAGGGAGGAATTTCTTCTATCTGCAAAATAATTTGATCGGAGGGGTCCTTTGGGATTATTTCTACTTCCTTTGAACTGGGTAGGCCGCTGGTTCCACTTGGAACCTGTTGTGAAGTGATTTCCTGTGTATCTGCCGCTTTCGAAGTTTCGGTGTCCTTTGAACATTCAAGACTACTGATAATTGAATCAAATTGCTGCCATTCCTGGAGCAATTTGGGATCAATTTGAGTATCCATATTCACCTCTATGTTGCTCTGTTTCTTCTCTTTAGTCTGGGTTTCCTCTTGCACTTTCTCCCGTTTTTCTGTTGTAACCGGCGGTTCCTTTGAATGTAGCTGTTCAGGCTCTCTTGGTCTTATTGCTGGGGCTGTTGCTAACAGATCCAGAGGCAGAGTTTGCATCCTCTGTTCTCTGAGTCTATTGAATTCAACTAACCCTTCATCTTTGTATTCCATTATGGCCAACGATCTAACTTGATACATTGATTCAGCCGAAGAGAACAGGTCATCAAATTTATCTTCTACATGATCAAACTTTGTCAATTTAGCCTGTTCAAGTGCATTATAGGCGACTTTGTTGGGATCAAATCGCCTACTTGGGAGAGTCGCTAGAGTTAATGATTTCATTTTTGTAGCTTCTTTTTCTGCATGTTTGAAATCATGCAAAGTGTAGACACCACATCTCAGAGGAAAGGAGGGCCACACCTGCTTCTTATTTTTCTTTAGAGTTTGTGTAACTCCTTCGGATGTAATATGATAAGCTATCTCCCTTGCCAGCAGTTTGTCAGGTATGTACAAAGGAAGGACATGAGGTTCGGCTTGGCTGCTGAAAATTATTACATAAGTAAATTTCTCCTCTCCGAACCATCTTCCTATTGATGTTAAATCAATCCCTGCTTGGTAAGAAATCTTGGGAGCAGGTTTATTAAAAATAGAATAATGAATGGGTAACATGAAACCATTGCAGACTTGGTACAAATGGTACTTATAGGAAGTCTTCCACAATTTCTGATGGTATATGTGAATAGGCATGGGGTCTTGTGGAGTCCACCTCCAGCCGAGTACAGGAAACTCAGAATTAAAACACAGGGTATCTAGTATATAAGCACTGTAGTAGAATGGGGGAATAAGCCTTTCGGTGACGCGGGTTTTAGTTCTAAAATCAAGAACTGTTGTTCCTAGCTTATCTGACAGTATAGTTGCCCAATCCATTATCTCACTATTACATGCCGCTTCCATCAAGGGAACCATTTCTATAGTGAAATTAGCGGAATTGTGAAACCCCCACAATCTACGCATCATTATCCCAGCATAACAGTAAGGAGAACATAGGGCATCAATAGAATACTTACCGGAAGTTTCATGCTTTTGTTTCGCCGGATTTTGCCTCCAATCCCGAATGGGTTCGGATTCAGTTTCGTTCTCACTTCGGAATTTCTCCAGAAATGCCTTGTTGTACTTCTTCTCTGGCTCAGGCAAATGATACATTTGCCTCAAATCATCAGCCTTGAATGAACCGAAGATTCTCCCATCTCTGGTGCAGAAAGTTCTGTCTGTGATTGGGATTTCCTCAATTGCCCACTTTACTACATCCGTATATGGGAGAATTTGTTCCCGAGCTGCTATCCAATGAAGGAAAGAGTCAGCCAAGTCTTTCAAAGTACCATCATATTTTCTACTGGAACCCGCTGTAGCTTGTACTGTTGTCACCTTTGGTTCTTCGCCTTCGATCAAATTATAGGTACTTTGCCAAGTGTTCTTGGCAAGTCTTAAACATGTAGTATCAGATATTAATCCTTTCTTTTTAGTTGCTGGATCAGCGACGGCTTGTCCTGTGGCTGGTGCAGTGGAAGTGATTGCGGTTTTCTTAGACTTCTTCCCCATTCTGCTTGAATCTATTACTTCGGAAGAATTCTGCACAGTAGTGGAAATAAGCGTAACACAGAGAATTGGTAGCGAAAACCAAATACGAATGAGATATATTGATCAATGCATGATGAGGGATTAACTTAAAAGTGGCCGCGGATACAATCTATGAGAAGATTTTTAGACTTACTATTTTATTAAATGGCCATTAAAACCTGTCAATCCTTTAAATGCCCATCATATCATTAATCGGCCGAATGATTTGTTTAAGCGTGCCTTGGATGTTTTGGCGGTTGAGCGCAGGTAAATCACTGTTTGAAAGATAAGGCCTTTAATACGAATTAATCGTAATATCCCTCTGCTTTAATGGCTTTTTGAAGTTTGCGCTTTTGGCTTTATCGCAATCGGGCATCGGGGAAAAACTTAAATCATTATATTGACACCTTTTGAAATCCTCGATCGCCGATAGCGATATCGCATCGCATCGGAGCGAACGGGAGTTTATCGCATCGCATCGGATCGAAAGGCACTTTAAAAGCATGCATGGTATATTGCCGATCGCCGATAGCGATATCGCATCGCATCGGATCGAAATGCACTTTAATTATGGGAACTTATGATTGCCGATGTCCGATAGGCTATTGCACGTTATCGCGTCGGAGCAAACCAATGGGTTTTTAAGTTATGCCTCCTTTGCCATTGTAATATGTGATCTTGCGATCGCTTTATCGCAATGATAAAAGATTGATTATTTATATTATAAGACCAAAATTGGTTTGTCAAAAAGGTTTTTTGTAATGTTTTCATTTTGTTTTCGAACCTATTTGAATAATACAAAGTTGATACCAATCAAAACTAAAAGGGACCCATTTCATATGATAGTTTTGTGAATAAAAATGATATGAAATGGGGGGTTGTTGTAGAGCACAACACAAGGAAAGGACCTCGGGATTAATGGCCAAGCCATTGTGAATACCATCAAGTCGAGAAATTGGCTCATTATGAAGGAATTGTATATGTTAGAAAGGAAGTTGGGGAATGCTCCAAGGTAACCAGTGACCAACCAACGATAAATGGTGAAATCACCTCATCCCGTTGCAATGATAATGAGGATTCGATGGGAGCTTATCAAAGGTGAACCAGGAGGAAGACTTCCAAGACAATCCAGAAAGTTTGGAGGGGAGAGAATTATTGTAGTTACTGCAATGAGGATGGACACGAGAAATTCGTGTGTCAGAAACTCCAAGCTTAGAAAGCACCTATGGAGAAACCAGCTAGTGAAGATTTTCCACAAGCGAATCTGCCACAGGGAGATGACCCATTCTTTTTTTTTAGTAAGAGATGGTTTTAATAGGTATAGTCTCTTGTCATGGCCACAATTTGTAAATCATGTGTTGTGAATAATTGTAAAAATGAAGGCATGTTTTCCATCGCTTATTAAAGAAACAATGATGTTTTTCTCCTTTTGTTGGTAACGTGGGTATTGGTTTCTATTATGTAGAACTTGAACAAAGGGTGTGTTTTATAAACTCTTTGCAAGTATGGGGTTGTTTGAGTCATGTGTGGTTTTGTATGTGATTGTAAGAATGTAAGAGATTTGTATGCAATGAAGATATTGAAAGTGTGCCCTGATGAGGAAACAGACAGTGTGTAGGATGTGGTCATTCTTTTGGAGGACCAAAAGGTCCGGGGAGGAATAATCAAGGAGGATCTAGAAATAGAAGTGCTGATGAAAATAACTCAAAAATCAAAGTCTGCAGAGTGAAGTAAAACTAGGACCAGATCATAGTACTCATCGCCCTGATTTCAATGGTGTGAATGACACTCAAATCCAAGTTCGTATGCTCAAGTTATAGCTATTCAAAGTTCTATTCAAAGCTGGCCAAGTGGCAATCACTAATGGGGCAACAGGAGAATTTGTTTCCTACTTAATTTTTCCAGTAACCCTTATTTTCCTACTGGAAAATTTTAACCAATTATATATATATATATATATATATATATATATAGGCGGGCCACCACCCCCACCACCCCGCAATGAAAATGTCATGTTATTATATATAAAACAAAGTGTGGAGGGCTGGGACCACGAGGGACCCAAACCCCACCCACAACTATGCATGAAATGATGACACATTTCGTAGGCTAGCAGGATTCAAACCTACCTCGCCCACATGGGCGGGCCCCCAATGAGTAGCCCCAAAAAATTTAATAGCCATAGAACTTAACTTCATTCCAAATTAAATGCAACTGTTGAATCATATCATAAACCCTATGTTTATTATAACAATTTCACACTATGGGGTGGGCGGGGTTTGAACCATGTCTTCCCCCACCAAATCATCCAAACCTTACCATTGGGCCAATGGCCCATATCTTAGCCAATCCCTGCACTCTTTTATATAAGAACTTAACTAATTTTCACTGCGGACCGGTGGAGAGCATAGCGCAGAAACATGAGCGAATTAGGATGTGGAACCATGAGCAAGGGAATAATTAAGATGCTAAAAAGAATCCTTTAGAAGGAAAGAGGTTCTCGTGTCAGAATTTGAAAAGTTTATAGCTAATGTTTAACATTTTCACATTAGGAATCCAACCGTGCAGTCCATTTCACCAATCAAGGTCTCCATTTTCAGGTCATCATCTAAATTGGATGTATAGGGGTCATTTTTGTAAATTTTTTTGTAACAGATTTCTTTTGTGCCACTTAATGAAATAATTCCTCCCCTATTTGAGTAGGGCCTAGAGACATAGAACACATTAGGTGAACTTTGTAATCAAATCATTTGTGTGTCTTTGATCTCATGGTTGGTTTATTATTTCTGCTTCTTTTTTATGTGTTAAGTTGGTTAATATTCTCTTTTATATGAAATTTTGAATGCATCCTTGAAGTTAAAAGATCTAGATAATAGAATGAGTCATGATTAGGGCTTTTTGTAAGGATGATAAAAAGGAATTCAAAGGATGTTGATTGATCTAATTAAAGGCCTATTGACTAGATGTGACATAATGACCTATAATAAATAAATACAAATTTCTTATACTCAATCCGTGGAATGTGAAACATACAATAGAAACACATGCAATCATTCAATCAAAATGCATAAAGTTTTTACTGGGGAACCCAACTGGTAAAAACCCCTCCTCTATTTGTATTATATCAGATGATAACAATGATCTGTTGCAGTGACTACTTCAATGCATGAATCTCAATGTACACTGCAATACTATTATCCTCTTAAGTCTTCTCCATCTAATACTTAGCCAAAATAGGCCTCCTTCTTAGTCCTATTTCCTTGCATAATTCTTGATCCTAAATAGTAGGGAATATCCTATTTCCTTGTGTAAACCCCAAAAGACATAGATCACCTACTAGAGGAAAAACTTTTTACTCTCACTAGTATACAATAATAATTACAATTATGACTTTTTCCTCCACTTCAGTAGGCAATTTGAATTGCATGCATGACAAGGGACATTTTTAGTAAGTTTACTAGTTAACAGAGATATCAGTGAGTTAAAAATAGTTACAAATACTCAACTAAACTCATACTAACACTATTTTATACTAGATCATAGACAGATGAGCGATAGCTAGATTGTAGCAATCAACTCATGAAAAAATCTACTTCTTTCTGACAAACTCAAATTAACTAACTTAACTAAGTGACTTGGACATGTCACTCCTACTAATTGTCCACTAACTCATCCTACTAAAGTGAAATTTGAATTCCTCCATTTGACTAAGGCACAACTCAAATAAATTCTTTTCTTGTTACAATTTAGCACTCCCTCTTAGCAATAAAAAGGGTTATGTATGACGCTAAAAAGGGTTATGTACGACCCTAATCCTGCTCCCGTGGAACTCGAAATTGCCTCTTCAAAACTTCTTTGTCAAACTCTCTGCATCCTACTCCTGTATATGAATATAGAGTAACCTAGAACCAACAACCAAATTCCTCTTAGGTTTGGGCACCACCTCCCAAACATTTTTCTTTATGATGGAGTTACACTGCTCCACCAAGGAATATACCCACATCTGCTGGGAAACCACCTCTTCAAAGGAAGATGGATAATAATATATCAATTTTGTAATGAGTTCGATATACCCTGTATATTTTTCTAGTGATATCCTATGTCCGCATGAGGAACTAGGATTACCAAGAACCTACTCTTGAGCATCCTGCACCAACATGTCAACCATCCTGCTCCTCTTCCTCTGGTTTTTGGAAGGCTCTGTGTGAGTGGGTTCCTCCACTCAGTCTTCTCAATACTCCTATACATGTGGTTGCTCCACATCATTCAACTGTAATTTCCCCTTTCCTTTGAGAAATATATGACTCCGTGAGTCTGATTGAGGATCCTCCTTTGGAGATAGAAGCTCCTCAGCTGGTGGTATTATTTTCTCTCACTCTATAGAATTCCTCATGGCTTTCTCATTATCAAATCTCACATATTTCATCATTACCATCATCTTGAGTGAGTAAATGTACACCCAAGAAATATGAGGTGTGTCTTTCCAGCCTACAAAGATCCCCCTCTCTAAAGTGGGCTCCAACTTTTTCCTACTATCTCTATAGACATGACAATAGACTATGTTATATATCTGATATGAAAATATATGATAATAAAAATATACCGAAGAAATAACAAGATCTGAAATAGATAGAAATGCTTCACTTTATTAATCAAACCCTTAAGGTAGGGCAACACCATACATTCACTCCTTCAGGAAGGAGAACACTCCAGAAGCCATTTGCTTGTCCATACAATATTCCTTGACCTCTCTCAATGGGGAGTCTCTAGCCTCTATATAGGCCTCATACATACAATACCATGGGTCATTACCATGGTTCCCTCAATGCCATCTATCTAATACCATGGGTTTATTACATTATTGCTAACTACTTGTGGTTCCTTACATGATACGTGTTAGCCACCTTATTTACTACTATGGCCCATCCCATTATTACATTATTCCCTTGGGTACCTCCCTTTGTACCCCATATTATCCCCCTAGGTATACTACATTCCACCCCCCTTAAACATGTTTCGTCCCTGAAACATAAGAAGAACGCAAATAATAAGATCTACTCAAAAGAGTAGTCCATTGGTACCATGCACGTGCATCTAGCCATCCCAGAGAAAGGTGAACCCTCGATCTAGCTGGTGCCTCGCTTGCTTGAGATGGAAGTTGACCTTGGCGGCTCTTCTATGTTGGTGTGTAGTAAGTGGATCATCACCCCTCTCTACTCTGTCATGTGAGGGTTATTGTCCTTGTGGCTAATTTGTTGCCATCTTGTTGGTTGTTTTCTTACGGGGTGATGTGGGTGGTGATATGTTGAAGTTTTAACCAACGATGTCTTTTTCTTTAATTCACCACCTAATGGAGCCTGACGGGTGGCTGGTACATGTTGTGGTGCCTATTGTTGTTTCTTATCTTCTAATATTACTTCAACCACTGCTTCCTCATTTGATGTATCCGTACCTGTAACAGTTTCTGCTTCAGCATCCTTGGAATCTACCTGTTTTTCTTGTACCTGGTTTGATGTTTGTGTTTGGTTGTCGACCATCAAGGGCTCATCATCTGATGTGTCAGTCCCTGGAACATCTTCTGCTTCAGCCTCCGTGGACTCTACCTATTTATTGATGGAAATATCTGGTAATGTAATTTTCTTCTTTTTATACTAGAGCTTCAAAAATTCCTTCTGCGCATTAATATTGATAGTACCCACATATTCCATCCAAGGGTATCCTAAAACCACATCCACATTATCCATATATGAAGCATGAAAATCACAATGCAACACATACTTATCCATAGAAAGCTTCAAATCTTTATAAACTTGAACATCCTCATTATCAACATGTGTGCTTTCAATGTGTTTTGCTGGAACTTGCAATTTTTTTGCCAAATTGACATTTATAAGATTTTTCTTGCAACTAGGATTTATAGACACAATGATTTTCTCCTTCTAAATACATCCATGAACCTGTAATAAGGAGATACCAGTATCAAATAACCCCTTACATGTCTCAGTCCGCTGTTTTTTAGCATGAGACCATTTGTCCAAAAGGAGTTTTTCAAATTCTTTATCTGAAAGTTTGGACAACTCTTTGTTGTAAAGTGAGGTCCACCATCTGGTAGCCTCATCTTTAAATTTAGCCACTACCCAAAATTTCCAATGTTTTTCCCATAATGACTTTTGTGCTTTTATGTGTTCTTCAATAGTGGGACCATCATCTTTTCCTATAAAATATAGAACTACCATGAAGAGTGTTTTGAAAATTCACTTGGCGAAGATTTGAAATGGCCACAATTTAGTCAATATTGCTCAAAATCCCTATTATGACCTATTTTTTGAAATGGAACAACCCTTCTGCTTCTTCCCATGTGATAGAAATCCCGATCTAGGCACTAGAATTTCAGATTTGCATTGCACTTGTCCTGCCATCACAAAAAATTTATGAAAAAGGAGTTGTTTTTAAATCAGCAATATCTCCCTCATCGGGACTCCGATTCGACTGATTTGTTTTTTGAAATTGGATAATTTTTAGCTAACAACTCAGATCTGCAATTAGATTCTACATATTTTGCATCAAAACATACAGATCTGACTTGCAAACTCGCCACCTTGAAAAATGTTTGCAACACAGCTAATTTTTAAATCAACAATATCTGCCTTATCCAGACTCTGATTTGGTTGATTTTTTTTTTTAAAATTGGGTATTTTTTTGCCAAAAACTCAGATATGCAATTAGATTCTGCAGATTTTGCACCAGAACATATATATCTGATCTACAAACTCGCCGCCCAAAAAAATTCCCGCAAAAAATTTAAAAAAAAACTCTGTTTCTCCAAAGAAAGTTCTCTGATACCACTCGTTATAGATATGATTTGAAAATATATAATAATACAAATATACCCTAGAAATAATAAGATCTGAAATATATTAGAAATGCCTCATTTGTTTAATAAAACCGTTAAGGTAGGGCAACACCATACATTCACTCCTTAAGGAAGGAGAACACTCCACAAGCCATATGCTTGTCCATAAAATATTCCTTGATCTCTTTCAATGCAGAGTCTCTAGCCTCTATATAGGCCTCATACATACAATACCATGGTTCTCTCAATACCATCTATCTAATACCATGGGCTTATTACATTATTGCTAACTACTTGTGGCCCCTTACATGATACGGGTTAACCACCTTATTTATTACTATGGCCCGTCCCATTATTAAATTATTCCCTTGGGTACCTTCCTTTGTACCCCATATTATCCCCCCTAGGTATACTACAGACTATGGATCTAAAAACGTGAAAGTGGGAGACATCTAGCTTCCTCTAAGAGAGATCCTCTTCAGGTATGATCATTCAAAGAATTTTGTGAGGGATCCTATTCTGCAAGTAAACATATGCATCCCAAGCGTATTCCCACAAGGATAGTGGCAATACCTGGTCATGTACCAATGCTTTAGAAGCTCCTATAATACTTCAATTTTTCCTCTATGCAACCTCATTTTGTTGTGGGTTGTGGAGTGCAATCAACTCCCTTCTAACACCATCCTTGGGACATACTTATTTGAAGACATTAGACACATACTCTCCTCCATTATCACTTCTCAGGGTTTAATTTTCTTTCCAATCACATTTTCAACTAATGCTTTAAATTCAACAAAGTTTAAGTAAACCTGATATTTCTTCTTCATGAAATAGATCCAACACTTGCATGAAAAATCATCAATGAAGATCACATAATACCTATAGTTTGTAGCTGAGACTATAGAAAATAGTCCACACACATGTAACTAAACTCACTCCAAAATGGCTCCATCTCTACTATCTCAACCTTGGAAGGAGGATTTAACATATTTTCCAAGATTGCATCCCTTGCAAACATCATGTTGATCAAGGGTGCATTTTGGAATTCTAGTGGTAATTTTTTGCATTATTTGTAAAGCTCAATGGTGTGGTTGTCCCATGAATCTATGCTACATCTCTCCAACATCTCATCTCTTAACATATTATGCCTTTCTACATAATGCAATGCATGCATCCACTTCTTGTTTCTATATAATTTTTCTCCTAACACCAATTTGTTTTACTTGTCTAGTAGCAACATGTTTCAAATATGCCTTCCCACTACTGAACACCACATAATATCCTTTGTCTTCAAGTACATCTACATAAACTAGATTTTTCTTCAAACCAGGCACACACATTACATTCTTTAGGTGAATATGGGAGTCTGACTCCCTCTTAAAGGTGATAGTTCCAATCCCTTTGGTACTATACCTTTCATCATCTCCAAGATATATGTGTAATTATAGGTCCTCCTCTAAGTTGTTGAAGAACTCCTTATTTCATGTCATATGAAATGAAGCACCAGAGTCTAAGTACCATACACTACCTCATACAATACTTTTCATGCAAGAAATGAGGGTGAAATCCAACTTCAGTTGTGATGTGAGAGAATATCCTCCTACTCCTATTGTGGGTTTCTTACTAGATTTATTTTGTCGACACTTGGTTGCATAATGTCCATACTCATGGTAGTGAAAGCATTTAATTTTACTAAGGTATTTCTTCTTGCCATGGTTCTGGATGGATTCTACCTTCCCTTTGGCTTTCTTTCCTTTGCTTTCTAAAGAAATGTTCTCTTCCTCGTTAACTCTAGATGTGACTCCATCTATAGTGTTTCCTCTAATCTCCTCCTGCACCCTGTAAGACCATATTTTGTCCCAATGTGGGAGCTTATCTCTTCCATTAACTGAATATTAACAGTTGTGCTAGGACTTAGGAATACCAAAGAGTGTTAGGGTCACATTTTCATATGATTACACATTTTATCAAACTCCTCCAAGTTCATCTCTCACCTGAGTGAATCAGGATACATATTGAAAAACAATTTCATTTTTACTCATTTGAATGTTCCTAAGTTTATCTTTTAATGTGAATTTTCTGGTATGAATGCTGGTTCAAAATAAATTTGTGACGGTTTCCACATTACATAACAAGTCTCCTTTCCATGCAAATTCAAACCACATGGTCTCTCACTCCCTCTAGGATAATTCTCCTCGCATTTATAGTATATTTCTTCGACTCATCCAGTTGTTGTGCATCAATTTGTGTGTACCCCAATACTCCATTTTCATGTAGCACAACTTCCATTCTATCTTTCTATGCAATGAAATTTGAAGTTCCCTCCAATGCTTTCTCAAGTCTCAATCCATTGAAATACATTGTTCTTGCACTAAAGAAATTCAAGCACTTGAATTCCTTCACCCCAAATATGTTATTCAAAATTTCTCTTAGAGATGATAAGGAATCTCGTTTCTATATAATTTTAATAGCTCTGATACCATGTAGAAATAAATCAAAATTCATAGCTACTAATGAATTTAGACTGAAAATAAGAGAAACAAATTTCTTCTACTCAATTCGTGGAAGGGAAGATATAAAATAGAAACATACGCAATCTTTCAATCACAATGCACAAAACTTTTTCTTAGGAACCCAACTAGGAAAAACCCCTCCTCTGTTTATATTATATTAGATGATAACAATGATTTCTTCAATGCTTGAAGCTTAATCTTCACTACAATAGTGATATCCTCCTAAGTCTTCTATGGCAAATATTCAACCAAGTTAAGCCTCCTTCTTCCTCCTATTTCCTTGCGCAATTCCTTCTCCTAAATAATAGGGAAGATCCTAATTCTTTGCTCAAATCCCAAGAAAAATGGCTCACCTGATACATGCAAATTGTACACTCTCACTAGTATACAATAATCATTAAAATTATACCTTTTTCTTCCAATTCCCTAGGAAATTAGAATTGAATGCATGACTAGGGATATTTTTAGTAAATTGACTAATTAACTGAGAGATCAATGAGTTAAAAATAGTTACAACTACTGAACTAAACTCATACTAACTCTATTATAGACTAGATATCAGATAACTGAGTTTCACTAAATGTAACTCCACTAAATAACTAGATCTTAGCAATCAATTCATGCACAACTTGACTTCTTGCCAACAAACTCAAATTGACTGACTTAACTAAGTGACTTGCCCATATAATTCCTGCTAACTCTTTTAAAACTCATCGTGCTGAAGTGTAAATTTGAATTTCTCGATTTTACTAAGGCACAAGTCAAATGAAGCCTTTTCTTGCTACCATATAACTCTTTTCGCTTCTTGAAATTGCTCTTGAATTTTTTGTTTTTTGTTCTTAAATTTTGGCTCTAGCACCCCTTCATGTTCCTAGAATGTTAGTATTCTTGTCATATGTTTAATTGTGTGTGTGTGTGTGCATGTGCACATGTGCATGTGTGCGTAATGAGTATTATCCATTTCCATGCACTCTCTTTCCTACATTCATCCCCACACTTAGTCGATTTTTTTCTATCCCATATTACCATAAATTGTGTCAGCCCCAAACACACTGATCTTTCACCCAATGCTAGTGCATAATGCCTCCTTTACTCATAAGTCTTTCACTCTATCTCTAGCCCATGCGCCATGTTGGGTGTGGAGCCTGATTATCTTCCTGATTTTTTAGATTTTTTTTGTTTCATCTATGGTTAGATCTCAATCCTTGATGGGGGGTTATTCGGGTGTGTGTGGGGGCTTTCACCCACTATTTCTACCAGGGGAGTTAGGGGGGTGGGTGGAAACCACCTACCCCCTCCCCAGCGGGGGTTCAAGGGAAACACCCCCAAAGAAAAATATTAGAGAAATGTTTCCTTGTAAAATGGTGTAATTTCACACTCAATATGGGCCATTCATTAGGCAGGAAATTTGACGATAGAACTTATGTTAATTTAGATATTTTTTCCCCAGAAGGAAACCCTTACTTTATATGAGGGAATTGTATTATAGTTGTGTATTATTCTATGTGAGAAGAAGAGAGGAGACTCTGTGAGAGCAAAGGGTAAGTTACAACAAATTTATTGTAGGTTGTATCACTTCATTTTACAAGATAATATAAAAGGAACGACTATATGTTTCTATGTGAATGTAGCCAAAATTGGGCGAATGACATATGTCTGTGTCTCTCTTATTTATTCTTTTTTGTCTTTGTTTTTCTACAATATTTTATGTGTTTCATTACTTTTTTAATTAATTTTTAACACACCATACCTATTCCCTCACACCTTTAGTGCATAGTGTGCTTCCAATACCTTTTCCAAACCCTCCTTTCTCCTTGACTATGCACCATGTCCTATCCTCATGCACTCTCACTCCTTTGATGATTTATGCATTTATAGTTAATAGATATGCCAACTCTTATTCCTAACAATGTGCCATGGAATTAATGCACAATCCTCTCAGCTTCTAGTATGACACATGACTTCAATACCTAGTTGATTAACCTTTATTCTTAGATCCAGTGCCTTGAACCGAAAATAGGATCTCCTATCAATTCTAGTTTGCTATGCACTCCTAGTACCCAGTTCAAACGAGAGTTAACTCTACTCTGTGCACTTGGACCTAGCCCTAGTGAATTATCATTTCGTAATCAATATTTTTCATAAATTTCAAAGGATAGAGTGGGTATTTTGGGATTGATGTTGTGTCTTTCCATGTGAGAATTTTAGTTACCGGGTACCACATTTTTGCATCCTATTAGTATATCGTCTTTTGCTGAAACCATGCCTTTGGATATAACGAAAGGACCAAGAAGAGAGGCCATTTAAATAATTGAAGGTGTTGTGGATAGTTCAAAAACCAAATAACCAATCCTAATAGACACAACATGATTTACTGAAAATGCCACCACCTTGACATGGCATAATATATTTAAATACATGATAGATAAGGAGTTTCCAAAATATCTAGAGGATAGGGAACTATATATCAATATCAAGACATCCAGATTCCACGTATTTTCTTATTGATATCAAGTGTTACACTGTGTAGAAATAATAGGGTGGATATTAGAGCATATTGAACCTAAAAAAATGATCCTCAGAAGTGAAAATCGATAAGATCTTTCCACATACATTTAGAGACCAGTTACAGGAGCGTGTATGCGTAGATATTTGAGTATTTCATTTCAGTATTATACCATATGATATTTGGAACTGAGGCACCCGACATGATAGATAGGATCATGGAATCCATAACAGATGTTGCAAATTGGTTTGCATCCCCACAGGGTACGTTCAATAGAGTATTTGGAGCCTATAAAAGTCCACATCTTTTTCCACTGTTTGTAATGGATAAAGTGGTGATGCAAGATGTCAACTACTAGTTTTTCACATGATTGTCTCAATAGTTGAAGATGTCGAAGAAGTCACCATGGAATATTCTTTCTCTCGAATTAGGGTCATATGAACTAAGTAATTTAAATTAAACAAAGGAATAAATTGAGGAACTTAATTGGCTTAAATTCAGTGAGATAGGTTATCACTAGGATGAGACTAGAGGTACATGTAAGCAATATCGTGCAAAACTGAGGTATACATGGCCATATGCTTTATTCTCCTGGGAGGAAAAAGAATAGTTCAAGAACCACCATAATTTTTTCGGAACAGGAAACCCAGGTGAAGAATTAGGCCCTTCAAACACAACAAATGTGCTAGATGAGCCTCAAAAAGGGACCTAGTAGGGAATGGACTTTCAGGACAATATTGATTTGAAGAGGAAACTGGAAAAATATGATAAGGAGGATAGGATTAAGAATTTTAAGGTTGATTTAAACACCAAGGGGGGAATTCAAAAAGAAGAGAGAAGGAAAGGTATTGTGGAGGCTAGAAAAAAGAAATAAGAATAAGAGTGTAGGAAGAAAAGAGAGTAGGAAAATAATAATCAATAGGATATGCAGAAGAGAAAAGAAGAAATGAAGAAAAGGAAAAATGAGGAAGTCATAAAGAAGAAGCAAGAGGAGGCACTCCAAAATAAAATGGAAGAACAAGAACAAAGAAGAAAATAGCTTGAGGAGGAATAGAGAAAGAAACAAGAAGCTGATGAAATACTTAGAAAAATGGAGGGATAACTTATCATAGATGACAAACAATAGGAGGAGAAAAAGACAATAGAAACTAAGCCAATCATACCTCCAATGAATATTCAACCTCTAAATCCTCTGACTGATGGTTTCTTTCCTTTCAATGAGATGAGGATAAGACCTCCAGAGGAAGACTGAACTATGGACATCTCCAATTTAACATTTGATGAACTTAAACACAAAATCATTCAAGAAAGGAGGAAGTACTTTCCAAATGATCCATATTCACCTATTTATATTCATACGAAAATAATTAGTGTGTCAAGCACAAAGACCAATCACAGGGCAGTTGCTTCAACAGGTGCAACATTTGCAGTAACCACAATGAAGAAGATTTATTTTCGGATACATAAGAATGAAAAATTGGAAAAATAATTGCCTGATACATAGTAGATTAAACATCTCCTTAAATAAAATCGAAGGGTGTCTTCCACAAGTTCCAACAGAGAAGGCCAAAATTTAGCTATACTTAAAGAAGTCAAGTAGTTAGAAGACATGATCAAGCAAGTTTACAAAGAGATGATCATATTGCATAAGGAAATATTCTTCTATATGAGATCCAAAAGGAATTAGAAGAAAAAATCAAGCTCATAAAATTGGCTCATAGAGTTGTGGACATGATCTAGGAATGGAGCATCAAGTATCTAAATACACCAGAAATGTTGGCAAAGAAAGGAAGATACAAAGCTTAAATGGACAAAGGAGTGACAAGGATGCATATGCAAGGTTATGATCAGCTCAACAATTAGATAGCTAACACTATGATTTCCTACACAAAGTTTCATTTTTTATTAGACGCTTTAGTTCAAATGCACAAGGTACCCTTCGTTGGTGCACTTGAAGTAGAAAAATAGGATACTATTAGGCAAAAACTGAAAGAATTTTGGACATCATGAAACATGTAGCCACCGAAGATTACCTGGAAGTAACCAATGATATCGTTCTACAATATGTCTTCAAACCAATTAAACCTCATATGATGCTAATTATGTTGTGTAATAATATATGATCTGGCTCAAAAATGATATTAGCAGATGCATTGGAGAGTAAGCGGAGGTATACTACAGATTTACCACTAAAGGTCAAAATTTTAGCAATAGATTACATAGAGTGGCACCAATACATCACAAAGGAACTCCATGTCACAGTTGTTGAACTACAAGTTCCCATAATTATTGGATAAATATATTATATTTTTTATTTTGTAAATATTAGCCACATTTTGTTAAAAATGCTAAATTTTGTAATTAAAAAAGAAAGAAATCGAAATGTCTTGTAGAAGTTGAAAAGTCACCTAGAAGTCCAAAGGTCACTTGGAAGCCCAAGAGCCATGAGGGAGCTCAAGGGCCACATGGAAGGTGAAATGTCACCTCATTTGTTATATATAGACCTTCATGGATCAAGAAAACTGACTTTTAGTCAAGGATTCTCTAGTTAGCATATGAGAGAGATATCTTCTTTTAAGAAGAAAGTTGTGGCATCCATGTTCTACTATTGGAACGAGTGAAATTTATATCCACTATTGGAACAACTGAAACGTCTATGAAATTTCACATCTCATTTCTTATACATAATCATAAGAATCCCTCTAGAGCCATACATCCTTTTCATGGATGTATCACAACTTGTTATAAGACTTTTCTTGTAATAGTTATAGTGCATGCTTGTGTTTATATGTATTAAAGGAATGAAATACTTCATTATCTTTAGTACAAATCTTTATGAAAATGTATTTCCATATGTTTTCATGGTTGTTGCTTGATTGAAAACTACTTTCCAACTAAGTAACAATTCTTTCTTTATGTGTGTGTCTTTATTAGAGTAGTACTAATATTATTCTTATAAAGGCTCACATTGTTTGCTTTGTTTCATAGAAATAATTTTATGCCCACTATATTTTCATGTTTCACAAAGATAACATACATTCATATCTCAAGAGTAGTCACAATTTTTCTCATATGTTACCATTACTAGCCAAGGAAAATAGTAAACCAACATAATGGTTTTCAGGGCATCATCCTGAATGGGAATCCCACACCAAATGGTGTATAGGCTAATTGGGGCTTTATACTAGGAAGATCCCCTCGTGTTGGTGGACTTCCAACACTGTCAACACTTTTGGATCTAGAAGGATGGGATCTTGTGTACATCTCATCGTTCATTACATTCACATCCCTAATCTTCACATCAAGGCAAGATTTTTCTAAGTCCAACTCTATCACACATATCAGAGAAAGAAGAATCACCCCCTCACAATCTAAAATGTTCATACGAGGTAACATATCATAAAAAATATAAGAGTTACATCCTATCACTCATGATTTTTCCAAATCCCTATGATTGCTTCCTCTTCCATCAATTCTCTCCCACAAATAGTCAACTACGAAGACAAATTTCTATGGTGTTTTAGTCTCAAAAATCCAAGATTTGGTAACTACTTCCTTGGAAAATTTAGTTAATTAAATTGATACACATTTAACCCAAGAGAACATCATACCACTTGATGTTAAAAATTTGTAGGGAGACGGGGTGAACATCTATAATTAGAAAGATGGAGATTTGAATGGTAACAACAACTTTAGCGATGTAGAGGAGGAATATTTATAATCATAGAGTTATGAGGAGAGAGATTAAAAAGGAATGGAATATGATCAATTGGATTAGAAAGCCCAAGGGCATCTCTTCAAGGTTCACTTCATTGCTTACCTAAACACCCAAAGAATCCTTTAATAAAGTATGAGCTTGAAATGAAAATGAAGGTTGAGGACCATATTGGCAACTTATATTTGTACCTAAGAATGTTAGAGGTCCATTTTGACGATGTCACCTATAGGTTGTGCCCCTACACTATTGAAGTCAGGGAATCTACATGGTATCATAGTCTTCCAACCATTGACAAGACCCCTGCCATGTTATTGAAGAAATTTTGCAATCTCAAGATGGAGAACAAGGAAAGAGATGTAAAATAATTCAATAAAAAATTCACTCGTATCTTAAATAAGGTCCCCATAAATGTGTAGACACATGACTCCATCACAAAGGGCTATTACACTTCTACCTTTCCAACAAACATTTATATGTTTGTGAAAAGAGTTGTGAAAGACATGTTGGCTGGAAAATTTGCTGAGGCAATAGTTGTTGAAAAATACTTGAGATCCACCATAGTTATCACTAATCAAGAAGACTCGAAAGATACTAGAAAGAAGCCTCAAGCCTCTTGTAGGAAAACCAAGGAAAAATATTTGTTTGATATGGAGAGTTTGACTAAGTATTTGAAGCGTTTGACCAATGAAGTATCTAATTGAAAAGAAAATCTAGCAAGACATCATCCAATAAAAATTCCTTTAAGACATCTTAAAAAAAATACCAAACAACTGACTAAATCTCCTCAGAGTTCTAATGTAATATTCAATGATCTGGGAATGGAAAATTATTGTAAATTTCATCAAGAAGCTCATTTCAAAAAGGCATGCCCTTAATGGACGCATAATATGATTACCAGAATAACTAATGTTTTGGAAGGCCATGCTATAGAAGAAAAATATGAGCATTCAAAGGAGGAAAACAAAGCAACCCCACCAGAGGATAACACAAGTATTGGTGAATCAATTTTTTAATTTTGATCTCATTATGAATAATGAATAAGAAGTTGTTGGTGAAGCCATAGTTGGTGAAGTGCCCCCCAAAGAACAACCTAAGCCATTAGTTCTTAGGAGAAAAGACCAACTCTTGAACGAGAAGTGGATAAGCAAGGAAATACATCATTGAGGAACATTCAACCACTCAATAATATAGCTTAGAGTTCACGGTCTAAAGCTAAAAGTGCTAAACATTACAAAAATTCTCAAGGGAATACTAAGAGCAAGTCCACCAAACCTGACTCATCGGATAAGGCTTCCCCACCTACCACCATAGCACAACCTACTAAGGAAGAGGATATCACATGAAATATCAAGTGAAATATCATTGAAGATATGAAGAAATCCCATTCCCACATATCCATCTACGAGCTAGCTAAACTAGTAGGGAAATGAGTATTGATCATCAAATATTTTACATCGATGGCTACGTTAGATAAAATAGTTGTTTCTTCCAAGACTTCATCTGGTAAGTCTCTAACTATCCTCGAATCTATTGTTAATGTTGCAAATTCAAATTCAAGATCCTCTTGTCCTCCTTTTATATTAACGTTGAAATTTTTAATTATAATGTCCATAATTGTCTTTTTTATCTTAGGGCATCTACGAATGTAATTCCTTTATTAGTCGCTAAGAAAATAAATTCCAAATTCGAAAAGATAGAGACCAGAATCATACAGCTCGATAGATCACAAGAAATTGGTGAACCAAATAATGTTATTATTTGATTATCCTTTGATTAGAGAGTTCATCAATGAATTTATATTGTTTTTGAAGACATTCAAGAGGCCTATGGTTTACTATTAAGTAGGAACTACTTGAGTAAGTTACAAAGCTATTTTTCTATAGACTAGTCCCATTTATGCCTCCCTTACAAGGGAGAGAAAAAACAAATTTTAGTTAATAGTGAGCCTTTAATGAAGTATACCATCACATAGTTAGAAGCACATAACAAAAATCATAGAATTTTTTTTTCTTGAGTGAGAAATTAGATTCTATACTGCATAGCCATCTCTAGTATTGTCATACATCTAGTTGGAACTCCTTCCTAGTATTCCAACTTGTGATGTTGACACTTGTACTATAGATGTAAATACTTTTAGTTTAGCAACTAACTAGGTAGTTATTGATGTGTAGACATTTTATTATGATGTATCTAAGACATGGGATGGATTTGGAGTAGGCTACATCTTGATGGATCCAAAGAAAAAAATATCTCATCTCTTGTCATTTATAATTCCAATGTACTTACAATGTTGCAGAATATGAAGTCCTTATACTCAGGTTAAAGAAGGCCATTGATCTTAAGGTACAGGGCTTGAAAGTGAAATGTGATTCAAAAGTCAATATGAGATAGGTATGAAATACAATCCACCTTCTATCACCTCCTCTAAAAAAACATGAGCAAGAGGCATGGATATTTCTTTCCTTTTTCAAATATTGTGATATCAAATATGTTCCTGAAATGAACAATGTTGCTTCTAATACTTTAGCAAATTTGACCACTAGTCTTGTTCCTATTAGAGATGGATTTTCTATTGAAATTATTTATAAAAACTTTATACGAGATAATGTGAATAATTTGCATGTATTTAATGATGATCAAAATATCCTTTATTTTATGGTGAATGCTAACATTTTCGAAATCTCGGATATCGATGAAGATGTTCATGATAAATATTTACAAGAAGCATCTAAATTACTTGAAGGAAACCCAATGCCTAAAGGAGTGGTCTCATTATAAAATTTATTTCATCTATAGAAAAATTCCGAATGACCACTTAATACCAAGACCCAAATCTCAACTTTATCTTCTGAGAAGATCAACCTTGGGATGACTGAAGATCCTAAATTTTCGAATATCAACACATGTTGTTACCTACAGGAATGACAAGCTTCCATGCATTTTTTGAAATAGTTTCGAGACATGTTTTCATGGACGTACAATAATTTAAATACTTATGATGTTAGGATTATTCAAAAAATAATTCCCATAAAGGAAGGGACCAAACCATTCCAACTGAAACTTAGAAAAGGGAATCCTACACTTAAACCCCTGATACAAAAAGAGTTGAAAATTTTGTTGGATGCATACATTATATTCAAGGTTTTCCATTCAATTTGGGTTTCAAATATCGTTTGAGTTAGGAAAACATTTGGTGAGATTAGGCTATGTGTATATTTAAAAAATCTTAACCAGGTATCTGATAAAGATAACTACCTTGTGCTTTTCATGGAACAAATATTACAAACGGTTTCTGGAATGGAGATTTTCTCACTACTAGATAGATTTTCAAATTATAATCAAGTAATAGTAGCAGAACTAGATAAATTGAAGACCACCTTCAAAACCAAATGGGGTATGTTCGCATTTAGAAAAAATCGCTTTGGTTTGATCAATGCAGGGGCCACATTTCAATGAGTGATGGATATCATGCTCCATGGTCTACTTGGTCAAAGTGTAGTAGTATATCTTAATGACGTTATGATGTTCTCTAAATGAAGAACTAATCATTTGCACCATCTTAAACAGATCTTTGAGAGGTGTATAAAGTATGGTATATTTTTAAACCCATAGAAAAGTATATGTGTGGTGTCAGAAGGAAATATCCTGAAACACATTATAAAAAAGAGTGACATTAAGGTGCACCTGGAAAGGGTTAAAATTATTACTCAAATATCCTATCCCATAAATGAGAAGGCAATGTAGTCCTTCCTTGGTAAAATAAATTTCCTTAGGAAATTCATTTTAGAATATGCACATATTTTCAAACCTTTACAAAATTTTATTAAAAAGGACACAACATACCAATGGGATAAAAAATCAGAGGATGATTTTTCCTGGATAAAATAAGCCATAGTTGATGCACCTGCACTATATAATAATTTTTTTGAAAAGGACTTGTTTATGTATACCATTGCTTCATACTCTATTCTTATTGTATTAACTCAGAAATATGTTCAAGATAATTAATAGCCAATTTTATTTATGACTGTTGGGTTGCAAGGATCAAAATTAAACTATCCTGCCATTTACAAACAAGCTTATGTACCTTACAAGGAAGTAAAGCACTTTAGGCCCTATATTTTAAAGAGTCGTGTTGTAGTGTTTTTCCCAACCTAGAAGTTTGATCATTGTTAGTAGAACAATAGTTGGGTGAGTGAAGAGCGAAGTAGATGACGTGTCTACAGGAGTACAATATGGAATTCAAAGTAGTTCACACTATCAAGGGCCATGACCTTTGTCAAATTTCTGCAAAAGCGACAGGTTTATAGGAGGAAGATATGTCTCGCTTGGAACATGATATTGAGATGTACAATGTCAAATCCATTCCTCCATTTCATATACCATTGTTGATATACACTGAGATACACCAATATCTTGACAAAAGTACTTTTCCCTCTCATATTTCAGCAAAAAATAATAGGGTGATCTGGCTAAAGGAACATTCCTACCAACTAGCTCACTGTGTTCTTTTTCGAAGACATCATAATAGTGTCTTACTAAATTTCTTAGAATTTCCATATTTAGAGAAGGTTTTGAAAGAATTACATGGAGGACTAGCCAATGGGAATTATGAAGAGGACACCGTCGCATAAAAAAATATGCAAGCTTGATATTACTTTCGAACAATATTTAAATATGAACATGCTTATGGTCGCGAGTGTCATATTTGTCAGAAATGTGCTAGTCATGAGAGGAGGTCAGCCGCCCCACTTCAACTAATCACTATTGAAGAACTATTTTAGTAGTGGGTATTAGATGTTATTGAAGAAATTTTCCCTCATCCATGAAAGCAACATCAATACATATTAACTGCTACAAGTTATTTCACTTGATGAGTTGAGGTCATTCCACTCAAGCAATTGAACGATCAAGAGGTCATTCGCTTAATCAACCAAAACACTATTACTAGGTTCAGTGTTCCTATGTTTCTTGTATTTGATAATGTAACTTATTTCCATCATTGAAATTATATGATTTTGCATTGGAAAATAACATTGTCTTCAAACATTCAACTAATTATTATCTCAATGAAATGTTTTGGCTAAATAAGCGAAAAAGAGTTTAATTTGAATCATTAAGAAAATAATTTTAAATAAATGAATTAATTGGAATAATTCTTTGATTAATGCTCTGTGGATAGACCATGTAACTACAAAAATTTCCCTTGGAAATTCCCCTTACTTCCATTTCTATGGTAAGGAAGTGATCCTACCTCTAAATCTCTACCTCCCAATTTTACAATTATCTCAGGAATATAGAGCTAGACCGTGTCCAACTATAAAAAATAGGATTAATACCCTCCTCAGGTTAGAGGAAGTAAGGGAGAAAACCAAAGAAAAAATTTGTGTCAATCAAAAGCATATTAAACGTTGGTTTGATAAGAAGTCCATAGGGAAGAAAGAATTTGGTGTGGTAGATCTAGTCCTTAAGTGGGAAAGGGTGCACAAGGACAAGGGAAAGCACATGAAGATCCAATCCATTTGGATTAATCCATACATAGTACATGAGAAGCTTGTCCAAAACACATTGTCTACAATCTCTTGACAAGAAGATTGATTATCTTATCATAAATGACCAATACTTACAACTTTATTTCTAGTAGCAGTATTGGGCTGCATTTCTTGTCTGTACATATTACTTTTCTTTTTTGTATTTATTTTGTTTCTACTATTTTAAGTCATGTCATGTTTATTTTTCTTCCTTGCACATGTTTTGTTTCTAGATCGTTGTATATAAATAACATCTTGTGTGAAAAGTGTCTTGTTTGGCTCTAAGATAATGTGGAATAAGTTTAAAGGGTCATTGTGACAACTAGGAATGCTTCGCTAAATTTTGATATCCTTCTTTGATCAGTCCTAAATATCTAAGGTTGATGATGTATGGATGGAAAATATGACCCATTTCAAATGGAAAGCTTTAATAGAACTACAATGTGTGTGTCCATTTTAGGACCTTCGTTCCTTGAATCAGTGTTTGTATTTGATGGCATTCTAATTTGTCAATTTAGTTCAGTAGAGATTGGAAACAAGAAAACTTAAGTGAGAAAACAAATTTTAGAGGTATATATATGGGAGTCTCTATAAAATAAGGAACAACCTTTCTTTCCCATAAAATAATTCAGGATCCCTCTTCCACCCTAGAAAAATAAATTCATGTAAAATGCCAATGTGCATAGTATAATAAAATAGATAAAGGTTGAAATAAGAGAAATGATTCCTACAAAGAGAGGTGAAGAAATAAATGTCATCAAGGTATTGAACAAGCCTGCTGGAGGTAAAGAAATTCTTGTGATTCCTTGAAGTGACTCCACTGGTGTACTGAACATGCCTACTTGAAGGAGAGGAACACTAGCAGCGATGCTAAAACTATAAACATATTAAACTCATTAAACTTATATAATCCTTCTCCCTAATCGAAACAAATAGAGTTTGAGTAGTTTTATAAAGTATCATAAGCCAATAAGAGGAATAGGGGAGACTACATTTATAACCAAGGGAAGAGGGGAAGCTAGGATAATTTGTAGGATGAATAAATACTTCCCAAAGGCTAGAATTCATGTATAAAGTAAGGCATAAACACAGAAGCTAATTTTCTTTTAGTGAATCACGAAGTGTTTTAGTTGCTACAATACCCTCCAAAATTTTGATATCATTAAAATTTTGGAGCCCCTAATGATTGTGAAGGTCATTTCATGCTTGTTCATTTTCCCCTAAGTAATTAATATTGCTCTAAAAAATGCCTAAGTGTCAGTATTTTTTTCTCTCATAAGCCTAGGGCA
Organism: Pinus tabuliformis; assembly: GCA_031772625.1. Classification (NCBI taxonomy): domain Eukaryota; kingdom Viridiplantae; phylum Streptophyta; class Pinopsida; order Pinales; family Pinaceae; genus Pinus; species Pinus tabuliformis. The sequence continues at coordinate 863,398,438 of CM062812.1, forward strand.
TCTTTTCTTTCATAGTGCACTTCTCATACACAAGTTCTGTGCACTTTCCTTGTGCAATGCACCTTTGTTTGGGAGTCCAACACACTCTTCAAATCTATCGCAAGCACACTTCTCTAACTTATTCCATGTGCATGTTTCATAGAAACTCCCATACATTGGCATACCTTCTAGTGCTAGTGTGCATTATTAAAATACACCCTGATTTCACATGTGGCATTATTATATAAAGAAATCAGCCCCAAAATATAATTACACAATCATTTGTTCCATTGGAGCTCTACACACTTCTCGAGCATAGGGCCAACCTCTCACCTACAATTTCACATTCATTATCTTCTGGGTAATTCCCTCCTTTTCATACCTTGAAATTGTGCTTGCATTATATCATTTAAGTTCTTTCATTTTAGCTCTAGCATCCCTTCACATTCCTACACTATTAATGTTTCTCTCAAATGTTTAATTGTATATGTGTCTATATAAATAGCCTTATCCCATTGCAATGCACTCTCTTTCCTTCTTTCATCCCCAGACTTATTCAATTTATTACAATCCCTTGTTACCAGACATTGTGTTGGCGTCAAACACATGGATATTTCACCTAGTTCTAACATATAGTGCCTCGTATACTCACAAGTATTTCACTCTATCTCTGGAACAAGTGTGGGATACCTATTCCCTCACCCCTTTGGTGAATATTGTGCTTCTAGTGCCTTGTCCCAACCCTCTTTGCTCCTTAGTTATGTGACATGTGCTACCCTCATGTAGTCCCACTCCTTCAATGCACTATGCATTTGCAATTAATAGATATGCCAACTCTTGTTCCTAGTAATGATACATGCAGTCAATTCTCACCCTTCACCACTTCTATCATGCCATGCAACTCTAGTGCTTAGTCAATTAACCCTTTTTCAAATATCCACCACATTTCCCTGAACACAAGTTCTCATATCAGTTCTAGCACATTGCACACTCCCTATTCCCAGTTCCATCATATATATGTTTACCGGTAGTGCTTGCGCCAAACCCTAGCACACTGTCATTTCACAGTTAATATTTTGCATAAATTATAAAGGTAGTTATTTTGGGACTAATTTTGTTCCTTTCCATTAGTGAATTTCAGTTCTCGTGTACCATATATCAACAAACTATAAATATCCCATATTCCTCTAACACCATGCCTCCAGTTACAAAGAAAGGAATGGCAAGAGAGGCCATTAAAAGCAGTATTGAAGGTGTTGTTGGCGGTCCGAAAACTAAAGCACCAATCCTAACATACACACCATGCTTTATAGAAAACCCCACCACGTTGACATGGTAGAATATATTTAAAGACTTCATCAAGAAGGAGCTCCCTAAAGATCTAGAGGAAAAGGAAGTATATATCAATATCAAAAGGTCTAGATTGCACAAGGTTTCTTACTGATATCTAGTGTTACTCTATGTGCAAAAAAATATGGTGGATATTGCATCATATTGATCCTAAAAGCATGATCCTTAGAAGTGAAAATGGGCAAGACCTTGTCACATAATTGCCCTATGATCTTCATGCATATTATTATCTTCCAAAGCTAGAGGAATACCTAAATTTAAAATTTTATTCTAGTTTCTCTCTTCAGTATTTGACAAAGAACATTTTGAAGATTTGGTGGCAAGATCCAAGCAAGTTTCGTAAAAAGATTGATGGGATTTATAGAACTAAAATATTGAATAGAGTATATCAATATTTGATGGCCATGTGTTGCAGGTTGTATGGGCCTGAAAACGTAGAATTATTTGAGGAAGGATGGGTTTATATGGTATATCCATGTTTTTTTGAAGGAAAACATTTCAATTGGTCAGACCTCATATCCCAAAAATTGTAGAAGAGTGTCACAAGGGCGAAAAATGTCTCACAAGGTGAGAAACCAAGTTTTGATATGTTGGCCTACTTGATAGATAGAATATGTGCTAAGAATGAGGGTTTGGAGTGAAATTGGACTAAAGAAAAACCTCGCGCCCACAAATACCGCAAGATACTTTTAGAGTCCAATTATGATGGGTGTATGCGAAGATAAATGGGAAGCTCATTACAGTATTATGTTAGATGATATTTGGCACTAATGAACCTTGCATGATAGACAAGCCCAAGGAATACTTAACATATGTTGTAGACTACTTTGCATGACCACAGGGTATATTGCTTTGAGTATTTGGAGCCTATAAAAGTCCAAATATTTTGCCATTATTTGTAATGGATAGAAAATGTGGTGAAGCAAGAGGTCAACTACCAACTTTTTAAAGGATTCTCTCAACAATTGTAGAGGTTGAATAATTCACCATGGCCTATTTTTCCTCTACAAATAGGGTCATATGAAGTGAAAAATTTAAAGGCAGTAGAGGTAGAAATTGAAGAACTTAATTTCCCTAAATCCGGTGAGATGGGTTATCACCAAATGACCCTAGAGGTATATGTACGTATTGTGAGAAGATGAGGTATACTTAGCCATATGCTTCGGTCTCCTAGGAGGAAGAAGAAAATATCAAGAACCACTATAAAGATTTTAGAGCAATCAAACTAGGTAAAGAAGTAGGCCCTTGTAACAGATCAAATGTGCAATATGAGCCTCAAGAAGGAACCCAGTAGGGAATGGACTCTCAGGATAATGTTGACTTGAATAGGGAACTAGAACAAGTTGTTGAGGAGGAGAGGAGTAAGAAGTTTAAAGTTGATTTAAACACCAAGGGGAAATTTAGGAAGAAAAGGGAAGGAAATAACTTCCAGCAGTTATGAAAAAGAAATAAGAAGAAGAGTGCATCCATAATGAGGAGAAGGAAAACAAGAGGCAACAAAATATGTATAAGGGAAAGAAGAACTGAAGAAATAGAAAGAGGAGGAAGCCATAAAGTAGCAGGAAGAGGAGGCCCTCCAAAAGAAGAAGGAAGAATAAGAACAAAGGAGAAAATAACTTGAGGAGGAGCAGAGAAAGAAACAAGAAGAGGAGAAATTATCAGAAAGCTAGAAGAATAACTTATCACCAACAAGCAAGAAGAGGAGAACTAGATAGCAAAAATTGAGCCAATCATAGCTCCAATGAATATTCGAACTCCAACTCCTCTAACTGGCGGCAACCCTCTTTTCAGTGATATGGGGATTACACCTCCATAGGAATATAGAATTATGGACATGTCCAATTTCACATTTGATCATCTTAAAGACAAAATAATTCAAGAAAGGAGGATGTACTTTCAAAATGAGATAGATTGACGAGTTTCTATTCGTAGGCAAAGAGTTTTTGTGTTGAACAAAAAGACCAATCCCAGGGTAGTTTCTTTAGCAAGAGCAACCTTTTCAGCAGCCACGAAGAAAAACTAATTTTCTGATGCATAATAATCAACAATTGGAGAAATAATTGGCTCATCCAAAGTAGAAAATTGAACATATCCTCAAGGAAAATCGAAGGGTGTCTTCCATAAAATCTAGCAGAGAAGGCGTACAGTCCGCTATACTCGAAGAACTTAATTAGTTGGAAGACATTATCAAGCAATTTTATGAATAAATGATCATCTTGCACAAGGAAATTATGACTCTATTTCAGATCAAAAAGGAATTATAAGAAAAACTCAAGCTCATAAAATTGGATCATATGGTCGTGGACATGATCTAGGAATGGAGAGTTAAGTATCTCAGTGCACTAGAAATTTTGGAAAAAAAAGGAAGATAAAATGTTGAAATGGGTAGAGTAGAGACAAGGATGCATATGCAAGATTATGATTAAGTCAACAATTACATAGCCAAAATTATGACTTCCTGCACGAAGTTGCATTCCAGGTTGGAATATTTGGTTTAAATTCACAAGTTACCCGGAGTTGCTACACTCACAAAAGTAAAACACAAGGATACTATCAGGCAAGATATGAAATAATTTTTGGACATCATGAAACAAGTGGCCACACAAGATGACCTGGAATTTGCCAAGGATAATGTTCTGCAATACTTCGTCAAACCAGTTAAGCTACATATGAAGTTGATCATGGTGTGGAACAATATGCATGTTGACTCCAAGACAATATTATTGGATGCGTTGAAGAGTATGTTAAGGTATAATCAATGTCTACCACTAATGGTAAAAATTATACATCACGAAGGAGCTCCATGTCACAATGGTTAAACTACAATTTCCCCAAATTATAGAATAAATATATTTTATTTTGTATTTTGTAAATATTAGCCACATTTTGTAAAAGAAGATAAATTTTGTAATTAGAAAAGAGAGAAAATGAAAAGTCTTGTAGAAGTTGAAAAGTCACCTAGAAGTCCAAAGGTCACTTGGAAGCCCAAGATCCATGAGGGAGCTCAAGGGTCAAATGGAAGGTGAAAGGCCACCTCATTTGTTATATATATATAACCTCATGGCTTAAGCAAAATAACTTTTAGCATTGGATTCTCTAGTTAGCAAGTGAGAGATATATTTTGTTTTGAGAAGTAAGTTGTGGCTTCCATGTTCAACTATTGGAATAAGTGAAATGGATATTTAATGGCACATCTCATTTCTTCTACATAATCATAAGAATCTATCTAAATTCGGGTAGCCCTTCAAGCATGTATCACAGCTTGTTGTAAGAATTTTCTTGTAATAGTTATGTTGTGTGCTTGTGTTTATATGTATTAAAGTAATGAAGAACTTCGTTATCTTTACTACAAATATTTATGAAATGTATGCCCATATGTTTTCATGGTCAATTCTTGATGGAAAACCACTTTCTAACTAAGTAACGAATATTTATTTATGTGTGTGTCTTTATTAAAGTAGTACTAATATTATTCTTATAAAGGATCACATTGTTTACTTTGTTTACTTTGTTTCGTGGAAATAATCTTATTCCCATTAAATTTGCATGTTTTATAGAGATAACATACTTGTATATCTCAAGAGTAGTCGTGATTTCTCTCATATGTTTATGTTACTAGCCAAGGAAAATCATAAACTCAACATAATAGCAACTGAAGAATCATCTCACATTCGTCTCCCATGCCAAACAGTGTATAGTTTAATTGGAACTTTATTCTAAGTGACCACCTTGTTGACCTAGGTTGTCATTGATGTCAATATGGAAATATTCTAGATACTGGATGACGATATGAAGCCAAGGGGAATTAGAACAGATCCATGAAGAGAAAGGAGCAAGGCCATCAGGATAGCCAAGACATAAGCAAGAGTCTGATAATGAAGGAGTTAGCAACAGAGGCATATTGCAGAATATCATAGCAAACAGAGGAGGTCTCTTTGAAAGACATTGCCAAGCCAGAGGAGCCACATTGGAGCAAGAGGAGCCATATCGAAAGAGCATTGCATGCAATACATGCCCAAGAAGAACCAAGAGGATCTATAGGAGGAGCCATATATCTATCTATATATATATATATATATATATATATATATATATATATATATATATATATATATATATAGATATAGATATCATATATATATGCCAAAAAAAAGATACATGAGGTGCCATATATATATGCCAAAGAAGAACAGGGCAAATAGAGGAGAAAATAGAGCTATTGGAGGAGCCAAGAGGAGCAAACATAGCCATCAGAGGAGCAAATAGAATAAAGAGCAGATATATCCATTAGAGGAAGCAATCAAAGCTATCGGAGCCATTGAAGGAAGCAGACAAAGCTATCGGGTGCTATATAGAGTATATGCATGCATTTACACTATCAAAGGCGCAGACTCATATATATATATATATATATATATATATATATATATATATATATATATATATATATATATATATATGCATTTACACTATCGGCAGCATAAACATATATATATAGGATATATACACCATCGACCGCAAAAAAACCATACATATATGCAAATACACTATCGGAGTGGAAAAGGCAGAGTTTATATAAGAATGCATAGAATACACTATCGGAGGTGAAACTCACATATATATTGCAAATACACTATCGGAGGCAGAAGACAGAGTTGCATTGGAATACACTATTGGAGCGGGCATATATATATATATCGGCAACAGTGAAATTGGCAGTTCAGCTATGTGCCATCACCCCAAACCCCTGATTGTGATACATATATGCTGACTCGACGACATATATGCCCGAAGATATAAACAGGTGAAGTCCAGGTAGTATTCCATATATCGTTGTGTATGCAGGCCTTAAGCCTCGCCACATTAAACACTTGCAAATTACAACATATATATATATATATATAGATATGATGTAATGGACCCACTGCACATTATGAAACATTTTATGATATATCTCATCCACCCATCGCAATGATACACAAAGGGTTGTCCTCCCGCAAGCGCCGATTGCGATTGCAAGACCAGATGTGATGCAACATTGCAATTTGGCTTAATGTCATATCACATCCATTGGCCATCGGCCATCGGCCAACAACCATTGCCGACTATTGATTGTGATTACAAGGCAGACCCAAAGCAGTTATAGATGCAAGAGTAATATTTTTTTAAGTCTGCCTTTAGCACTTCGCTTGTGGTTTTTTCATATATTTCCTATGTATTTAAACATTTGTATTGCGCGGGGCTTTTAGGCCAAAAGCCTATAATAACACTCCTGATAGTTCAGGAGGCCTAAACGATAGTTCACGAGGTTGAACTGAAGCCGATTGCGATTGTGATTGGGACGTGGCATGTCCATTAAACAATGTTGTCTCTGTGTATTCCTGTTATCATTAAAAAACGGGGCTCTGTTACAGTTTTAACAGGTAGCAGTTTTTCTCTGAGTATTTGGTCCTCTCTTATGAATGAATGTGTCCTGTGAGCACGAAGAGATAGAGGAAGCTACAGTGATCGAGAAGCCAGGAAGCTGAAGGGTAAGCCAGTGCAGAGGGAGCTGAAGCGAGCGTTGAGGAGGCAAAAGAGCCAATGGAAAAGAGGAAACCAAAAGTCAGAGGTATCAAGAGCACATACAACAACAAAAATAGAGAGCAAGGTGCGTTGAAGGTGGTTGTTGTGTTGTTGAAACAGTTGGAGGAAATAGAGGTAGCTGGAGAGGGTCTAATAGAACAGAAAAGGGTCGAAGGACCAACAGGACAGAAGGCATTCGAAGGGTGAGATTCTCAGCTAATCTTGTTACCCTTGTGAAAGAATTAAACAGGTATACAATGCAGCCTAAAGAATAATTTTGTGATATAATGAATAGAGTTTTATCCAACATTGTTTGAAGGGAGAAGTAGTCAAGAGAGAAGCAGTTATACTAAAGCATTTAATGTGACAGTAGGAACAGATGCTTGAACTAAAAGTTGGTTCTTATGTAGAGCTTAGTGCAGCTATGAGTAGACTCACTAAAGTTGTGTGGAGACATTATCAGAGGTCATCTATTGGAGACTCTATGTGGACAGTATGAATAATTGTAAAGACTCCTTCATGAGAAGACTAGTTGTCATTGATGTTGTAGCATGGAGACTATAGTGAAGCTATAAACATATATAACTCAGTGATGTAGAGTTCTGAGAGCAGAACATTACTATCAAACGTGCCTTGACAAGATTGGGTTGGAACCCTTAGGGATGGTGCCTCAGAAGCAAGAAGGATTGGATTCCTTGAGGTTGGTGCCTCAGAAGTAAGAAGGATTGGAGTCCTTGGGGTTGATACCTCAAAAGTAGGAAGGATAGGTGTCTTTGGGACTGGTGTCTCGGGAATTTGAAAGGATTGAAGTCCTTGGGGGCTGGTGCTCCTAAGGCCAAGCTTGTTTCCTTGGCGAAACAGAGTTGGAGCTCTGGAGGTTGGAGCCTCACAGAGGTCCAAGTTGGTGCTTAGCAACTGATTGCAACCACTTATATATTGTTTCTATTTTTTTGCAAAGATTATATTAATAAAATCATTTATCATTATTATTCATCTTGTGTTCTAAATATATATGTTTTAACAGATAAAACAATAGTCGGAAAAAGAAATATTGATTCACCCTCCCTCTCAGTATTTCCAACAATTGGTATCAGAGCCAGTACCTTCATTCAAAGCCTAACATCTTGAAGGTTGATATTTAGAACACAAATGGCAAAGTCAAGGAAGAAAGTCTCCAATCCTCCTAAGGATGTGTCTCCCTCTACTACTAAAATAGAAGACAATCAATTTGAGGAGGCTCCAAGGCTCAACGGGAACTTTAATATATGGGAAGCAAGAATGAGGAATTTCTTACAGACTTAAGGCATTGAAATCTGGAAATTAGTGATTGATGATAGCAGGATGGATGGAGAATCTAAGGACTACAATGCAAAAGCAATGAAGGTAATCTTGAATGGGCTACCTGATTCTGTAAAGAACAATCTAGGAAAATATTCATCAGCAAAGGGTATAAGGGACAAACTTCATGACCTTTACTCAAAAGGAGCATTTACTATGAACATCAGTCAAGAAGATGATAGAAATCAAGAAGGAAATCTAGAACCCATTATAGAAACTAAAAATGAGAAAGATGACATCAATGCTAAAGTAGACTTAGAAGATGAAGAGAATGAAAAAGACTTTGTAGAAGATCTCCTCACTCAACTTATGGCTACCATGGAAGAGATTAACAATTTGAAAAAATAAAATAAGGAACTTAAGAAGATAGCACTAGATGTTGACCAAGATCAAACAAGGAAGAAAGTTGACCTTGTCAAGCTTCAAGTATAAGAAAGGGATAACAAGTTTTCCAAGCTTAAGAAGGAATTTCATCAAAGCAAAAGAAAGCAGCATGAAGAAATCATATCCATGACAAATCAATTGAATAAAGCAAAGAATCGGGAAGATATCTTGTCAAGTCAACTTGAACAAAGGCACAAGAGCTTAAACAAACATGAAGAAGAGATTGGTCAGTACACGGTAGAGGTCTCCTCTATCAAGTCTCAACTACAAGAAGCAAGGAAACAAGCACAAGGAGCTGAAAAGACCATGGAAGCATTGGAAGTCATAGAAGGATAGGTTGTTGAAGCAGGAAAGGAAAGAAACACCATGATCTATCAACTGAAAGCAAAGCATGAAGAAATCTTCAAATTAAAATCTAACATCAAGCTTCTCAAGGCTGAAACATGTAAAGCTACAAGGATCAACGAAGAAATGGAGAGCAGTAAAGAAAAGAATGAAGAAATCTTCAAAATGAAGTCAAATATCATCTCCCTTAAAATAGAAGTAGATGAAGCTACTCCTATCAAGGAAGAAATTGAGAAAAAAGTTGCTAAGAAGAATAATGAGTGTGAAAGATTGGAAGAAGAGATTGTCTTCCTCAAAAAAAGGTTGAAGGGATGAACAAACTCTTGAAGAGCTCTCAGGCCTTCAATGACATGCTCAGCTATCACATATTTCCATTTGATAAATCAGGTCTCGGGTATGTAGGTGAATCCTCAAACAAGAATGAAAATGCTTCAAATAAAAGGAATGTGAAGAAGCCAGAAAGAAATGGTGATGCTCCCAGTTCTAGCAAAGGGATGGAGAAAAATCAAGGCTACAATAGAAGAAATCCTACTACAAGAAGAAATGTAGATGATGTCAAAGATGTAAGAGGCAATGTTTATCAGCAAAGGATCTCAAGGCAGAAAGGCTTCAGAAGTACATCAAGGAAATCTCCATCTCCCAAGTACCAAAGTTCATTTTTTGGCTATTTTTATTCTTGTACAAGCTTTGGTCACATGGAAAAAGACTGTAAAGCATATCATAAAGATAGATGTTATGGTCCCCAACCATCTCATAGAGGTAGATATTATAGCCCCCAACAATCTCCAAGAAACAATTTTGCAGGAAGAAATCATGAATTCTTATTCATGAACAATGTAGAATGCTTCAAGTGTCATAACATTGGTCATATGGCACGTGATTGTAACCTAACTTGGGCTCTTACACAAGCTAGAACCATGCAAAAGAACAAAGTTACACAAGTATGGAGAAGGAAGAAAATACAATCTGAAAGTCCTTTGAGCTCTCCAGCCAACAACATATGTCATTGGCCTGAATTTTGACAATCTAAGCATTTGATGGGAAGACTTTGCCAAAAGAGATGCTGCTATAGGTAGGGGGAGCCTATGATTCTTGATCACTATTGCAGAAGCTATTAGTGAAAAGGGTCCTGATGAAGTCCTTATTAAGATATATTAACAATCATTCTTTGATGAAGATCTTTTCTCAGGAGGACTCCATTGAAGAACATGATCCTGTAACCATTCTTTGGACTGTTGTTAAAGATTCTTTCCACTTAATCTCTAAGTAGTATTTGGAACAACAGAGAATGTCATCTAATGCTAAAGAGATAGGGAAAACAACTATGGTGTTGTTATCACAGAAGTTTGTGTCTTGACTCAGGGATTTAATATGAGAGCAGATAAATTTTGGACACTAATAGAGGCAATCTTCAAACAAACAGATACATCTGGAATGGTGTTTTAAGTAAGAGTAGCTGGCAGCGTATAACAAAACTAAAGAATTGCAAGAAGATTCAAATCAGTAGAATGAATTTAAAATACAGTCACAGATTGGATATCTAAATCTGCTGGCAAGAATAGCATGCAGAGATATGTACAACAACATAAGGAAAAGATGGCTCATAGAAAGGAGAATGTTGTGCAGTCAAATATAACTTAAGCTGATACATATCACTTAGAAAATATAGGAATAGTAAGGTACAACCCCTCACCATTTCATCCAAATGCAATGATGAATTAATACTAGATGGTAGTGACTTAAGGAGAAGCACAAAGACACAAAGGAACTTAGATTTGAAGAAAGATAGCAAGAAAGACAATCTCAGTGGCATTTTCTTTGGACTATTAAGGCCTCTCAATTTTGCCTGTGGAGACAGCAATATGGATTGAAGCATAAAAACCTAGACTTGGACACTTGATGTATGGCTATTTATCTGATTGAAAGCATTGAAGTAGAGCATCTTTAAGCGTTATTGAAGCCATGATAAAGTAGCTCTAAGACATGAAGAGGGAATAATGTGCCAACTGATGATAAAGCATCAATCCTTATATCTTGAGTAAAAATAAGGAGAGCACTATGACAGGGGGAGTCACAGACCCAAGAAAATCTAAAATTCATGAAGAACAGAAGCAGTTTGATAGAGGGAGTCCCAGAGCACTCCTTCGCCATTGATGTCAAAGGGGGAGAGAAGAAGAATATTGCCATCAATAATAAAGGGGGAGATTGTTGACCTATGTTGTCATTGATGTCAATATGGAAATATTCTAGATACTAGATGATGATATGAAGCCAAGGGGAAGCAGAGCAGATCCATGAAGAGACAGGAGCAAGGCCATTATGATAGCCAAGCCATAAGCAAGAGTCTATTAATGGAGGAGTTAGCAAGAGAGGCATATTGCAGAATATCAAATGAAATAGAGGAGGTCTCTTTGAAAGACATTTCTAAGCCATAGGAACCATATCAGAAGAGAGTTGCATGTAATACATGCCCAAGAAGAACCAAGAGGAGCTACAGGAGGAGCCCTATATATATGCCAAAACAAAGCTACAGGTGGTTCCATATATATATATGCCAAAGAAGAACAGGGCAAACAGAGGAGCAAAGACAGCCATGAGAGGAGCACACAGAGCAAAGAGCAGTCAGAGCCATTGGAGGAAGCAATTAGAGCTATCGAAGCCATCGGAGGATGTAGATAGAGATATCAGGAGCTATATAGAGTATATGAATGAATTTACACTATCGAAGGCATAGACTCATATATATCTATATATATATAGGCTATATACACCATCGGTGGCAAAAATACCATAGATATATGCCAATACACTACCGGAGTAGAAAAGGCAGAGTTTATATAAGTGTGCGTAGAATACACTGTCAAAGGTGAAACTCACATATATATTGCAAATACACTATTGGAGGCAGAAGACTGAGTTGCATTGGAATACACTATCGGAGTGGGCATATATATATATATATATATATATATATATATATATATATATATATATATATATATATATATATATATATATATATATATATATATATATATACATATATATATATATATATATATGTATATATATATATATATATATGTATATGTATATGTATATGTATATATATATATATATATATATATATATATATATATATATATATATATATATATATATATACATATACATATATATATATATATATATATATATATATACATATATATATATATATATATATATATATATATATATATATATATATATATATATATATATACCAGCAACAGTGAAATCAGCGGTTCGGCTATGTGCCATCACCCAAAACCCCCGATTGCGATACATATATGCGGAACTGACGACATATATGGCCGAAGATATAAATAGGTGAAGTCTGGGTAGTATTCCATATATATCATTATGTATGTGGGACTTATGCCTTGCCACGTTAAACACTTGCAAATTACAACATATATATATATCTATATATATATATATATATATATATATATATATATATAATGTAATGGACCCATTGCACATTATGAAACATTTTATGATATATCGCATCCGCCCATCGCAATGATACATAAAGGGTTGTCCTCCCCGCAAGCGCCGATTGCGATTGCAAGACCGAACCCACTGCAACATTGCAATTTGGCTTAATGTCATATCGCGTCCATCAGTCATCGGCCATTTGCATCGGCCACCAGCCATCGACCATTGCCGACTGCCGATTGCGATTACAAGGCGGACCTGAAGCAGTTATAGATGCGAGAGTAATATTTTTTTGAAGTTCGCCCTTATCGCTTCACTCGTGGTTTCTTCATATATTTCCTGTGTATTTAAACATTTGTATTGTGTGGGGTTTTTAGGCCAAAAGCCTATAATAACGCTCCCAATAGTTCAGGAGGCTAAACTGAAGCCGATTGTGATTGCGATTGGGACGTGGCAAATCTGTTAAACAATGTTGTCTCTGTGTATGCATGTTATCATTGAAAAATGAGGCTCTGTTACAGTTTTAACAGGCAGCAGTTTTTCTTTGAGTATTTGGTCCTCTTTTATGAATGAACATGTCCTATGAGCACGAAGAGATAGAGGAAGTTACAATGACCGAGAATCCAGGAAGCTGAAGGGTAAGCCAACACAGAGGGAGTTGAAGCGAGCATTGAGGAAGCCAAAGAGCCAGCGGAAAAGAGGAAACAAAAAGTTGGAGGTATCAGGAGTGCATACAACAACAAAAACAGAGAACAGGGTGTGTTGAAGGTGGTTTTTGTGTTGTTGAAATAGTTGGAGGAAATAGAGGCAGTTGGAGAGGGTCCAACAGAACAGAAAAGGGTCGAAGGACCAATAGGACAGAAGGCATTTGAATGGTGAGCTTCTCAGCTAATCGTGTTACCCTGTGAAAGAATTAAATAGGTATATAATGTAGCCTGAAGAATAATTCTGTGATGTAATGAATATAGTTTTATCTAACATTGTTTGAAGGGAGAAGTAGTCTGGAGAGAAACAGTTATATTGAAGCATTTACTATGATAGTAAGAAAAGATACTTGAACAAAACATTTGTTCTTATGCAGAGCGTAGTGCAACTATGAGTAGTCTCACTAATGTTGTGTGGAGACATTATCAGTGGTCATCTATTGGAGACTCTGTGTGGACAGTATGAAGAATTGTAAAGACTCCTTCATGAGAAGACTGGTTGTCATTGATGTTGTAGCATGGAGACTACAGTGAAGCTGTAAATAGACAGAACTCAATGATGAAGAGTTCTAAGAGCAAAACATTACTATGAAACATGCCTTGACAAGATTGGGTCGAAACCCTTGGGGCTGGTGCCTCAGAAGTAAGAAGGATTAGAGTCCTGGGGCTGGTGCCTCAGAAGTAAGAAGGGCTGGAGTGCTTGGGGTTGATTCCTCATAAGTAGGAAGGATAGGTGTCTTTGGGACTGGTTTCTTAGGAATTGGAAAGGATTGAAGTCCTTGGGGGTTGGTGCTCCTAAGTCCAAGATTGTTGCCTTGGCGAAACCGAGTTGGAGCTCTAGAGGTTGGAGCCTCACAAAAGTCCAAGTTGGTGCTTGGCAACTGATTGCAACCACTTATATATTGTATCTATTTTTCTGCAAATATTATATTAATAAAAGCATTTATTATTACTGTTCATCTTGTGTTATGAATATATATGTTTTAATGGGTAAAACAATAATCGAAAAAAGAAATACTGATTCACCCCCCCCCCCCCCATTATTTCCAACACACCTCGTGTTGGTAGACTTCTAGCACCATCAACAAAATCCAAACAATGAGCCTATCAAGGGGGAGGACTGATACAAACACCTCCAATCTAACACTTTCAACCATAGAAAAGGGAGAACAGCCCTAGTAATCCAAACCAAATCAAACTTCTAACAATATCAAAATTAGCATATTGATCCTAGGGATCCCAAATGTTGAGATTACCACTGGAAATGGTAATGATTACAGGATAAAACAAATAAGGGAAATCATTATTCCATACCTTTCGCAATTCTTGAGAACCCGACTTTAAATTTAGTAGAAGCTCCAACATGTAGAATGCCACCAAAATCATCACAATCCGAACAACTGAATGATATGTATCCGAATAAAGACTCCTTATTCCATGGTCCCAATTGTGTTTTGATTGGGCTAGCATGCATTTTTTCTGAGCTACCTAAGTTCCTGAGCTTGGCCACCAGGAAACCATGCCCATACAACTAGAACAAGCTTCTCTTTGCAAGTTGACTCCTTTCTCATTTGATATGAGCCAAAATCACTCACTACCTCAGCTAGTGCCAATTTCAGGACCACAAAGTTAACAATGTTTTTGCCATGCATGCTTCAAAACCACTACTACCTCACCCATAGTCTTGTCAACAATAATAACCATCTCACACATTTAAGTGGATATAAATGTGCAATGGTCCACATGGAGGAGGTGTTCCATGCCACCCCACCTTAATTATCAAGGGCAGTGGCAGGGTGGCGGGTACCCTCCCCGATCCCTACATCACATCAATCCATCACCCCCATCAAGGATATATGTGACATTTAAAACTATAAATAAAAAAAAAAAAAAAAAAATCAATATGAGTCATTAAAAAATATTTTAATATACAAAATTAAATAATAGTGATGTATAATTAAAAATATGTTAATGAAAAAAAATTAATGTTGACAATATTGGCCATAGATAAAATGTCTTAATTCACATGTTATGTAAAATATTTAATATCAATTATGTATATACTATATATTGTTTAAAAAAAATTATGTATATATCATATGAAGCAACTGAAAAAATATGTTTTTATTCTTAAAATGTTTAAAGTCGTCTTACTAATTTACATTTTGTTGTGTTTTTAGGTATATATATTTTTTTATGAATTTTCCCTAAATACAACAAAGATTTTATGGCTTTAGAATTTTATGTTATGTACTCTATATAGCGTTCAAAAATACAATTTAAATAATGAAAAATTACACATTATATATATATATAGCACGCGCGAGAGAGAGAGAAAGAGAGAGAGAGAGAGAGAGAACTACTATAGATTCATTGGGATCTGTCAGGCCCCCAAGGTGCACTTCTAACCTTAAGGTTCTCCAGTGTAGTAACCCTTCCAAAATATTTCAACACTTTACTTCTTTACAAATTTGCTTCATTCACCATAAATATTCATTAACACTTCTTCAATATAAAACCTCACTTCAACAAAATAACAACAATAATTTACAAGTGCACAAAAATATACAAATAGATGGGGAACTCCCAAACAAAATTCCCCTCTTTCAATTAAATTTGATTTACAACTTCAAATATTATGTGTCAAGGTTAGATCAAAACCTCAAAATTTCTTTATCACAACACTTCAACAAATAGTCTTGAAAAATCATACAACAATTTCAATTCGTACAACCCCCTTGGCTAGCACGATGTGCCCGAACTCAAAACCCAAATTGGAAATGACCTTCTGTAGCCTTCGGCGTGCAAGATGCATGGAAACCCAGAGACTAAAAATCTTGCACGACCTCAACTCAACCGAGCCTCATTTCTTGACCTCATTCCTTTCAATGAGTTCATTGGTTCATTATTCTATGTTTTTGGTTATGTTTACTTCTTCTATGGTTATACTTGCCTAGCCAAGTTGGACGCTCTCTCCACATTTTCTTCATTTTATTTATATGTGTTTCAACTCTCCCAATGGTTGTCTCTCCTACTCGAGCCCACCCACATTGGGTGTGAGCTAATGTTTTGCATTTCTTGCATGACTCCCTCAAAACATTGGCTCGGATCATTCTATTCCATATCGTAATCACATTGAACATGGCATGGCATGCATGCCTTTCAAAATGCCTTCGTTTAATCACATTCACTCATTGCAAACCCATCATTAGTCCATATTGTTCCATTGTGG
This sequence comes from Pinus tabuliformis, assembly GCA_031772625.1. Taxonomy (NCBI): domain Eukaryota; kingdom Viridiplantae; phylum Streptophyta; class Pinopsida; order Pinales; family Pinaceae; genus Pinus; species Pinus tabuliformis. The sequence continues at coordinate 863,414,818 of CM062812.1, forward strand.
GCTTAGTCATCACACGATGTCCATTGCATGATACCCCTCATGCATGACTCACTCATTTCATTACATGAGTTCCCTCACCATTGTAAGTCACTCATCCTAGTTGTCCTATCACATAAATCGTCAGATGACCCTACTCATATTTAGTTTTTTGCCACATGGGCATGACTTCATGCACGCTCAAGCCCTAAGGCCTGACATCCTCCCCCACTCTAAAAAAATTTTCTTCATCAACAACAACACTATCAACAAACTTATTTGTGAATACCTTCAGTCATCATGAAACAAAAATTACTCCACTTCCTTCAACATCATGGAAGAATCTTGCCTCTAACATAACTCATGCAATCGCATGTATTGCAACCTGCAAGAATGACATGTGTTGGATCCCCTCATGAAATTGACTAACCAAGTAGCTAATCTAGTTGTATTTCTTACTCCGTAATAACAATTTTTATTTTCCATGACACTAGAGACTTTAGTTTTATGTCTTACAATCTCTGACACAACCAGCTCAAATTCTGCAACAAGACTACTTTTCACAGTGGAGTAAACACAATAGTAGATCAACTAGTGCAAAATAGACAACTTTTTACAATCAATCAGTTAATATAATAGTCTGGGGCTCCTAAACCATGGATCATGTCCCTCATAGAATCACTAATACAAGAATGCAACTATGTTTTGGTACGAATCCTTTGACAACCAATCTACCTTGAACAAATTACAACTGGCTTACTTATTGATATAGTTGACCTTAGATCCTTTCATTCCATGTACCCTAAACAAAATTTTCATTCCTTTGGCTCTTGATATGTAGCTCCACCAATCTCTATCTATTAATGATCCCACATCCTTCAGGTCACTAAACACTACTCCAAATAATGTTTCCCTCTAGTTTCTCCTTAGTCCATCAAGAATGTAACACATAGGGACTTCTTGTAGTTGTTTACAACTCCATTTTTGAAAAACTTCTTGGATTCCCATTATTTCCTTCCTCTCCTGATATAATTAAGAAGAAAAAGGGCTTGGATGTTTCCCACTCTCCACTATAGAAGGCCTTCTCGAATATTGAACTAGTGCTTGATTTCATTAACCCCATTTGGCTACCTCTTTGTCACTTTAATGGATCAACCATTAGGCTAGAATGTCTGCTACTCCTATCGATATTTAAGTCCTTCTCAATTCTTGAACTTAGGGCACAAATAACACCTTCTATCTTCCCTCCAAATAGTGCATAAGATTTCCACCAAAATTTGTCCAAACTAGACCACCAACCACTTAGAAAAAACCATCAACAATGTGAACACATACGTTTGATTAAGAGCACCTTATTCTTCTACTAAGCTTGGTTATATGTAAGCTACATACCTGAAGTTTTTCATCTTGGTCAAGGCACCAAACCAACATAGAACTAGACCTGAATACTACCTCCAAAATATGTGTTGTCCCTCTCTAATAAAATCCCCTTACCGTGTTGTTACTAGGCTTCTCTAGGATGTTTTTCTAGCACTTTTTGACCATAGACCATCCCTGATATAGGCATTAGTCATACCTACAGTAGAATAGTAAATCTCGGCCCTATTTCTCAAGAAGAATCAACCCGATCTCATTTACAGTTCTTCCCTTAAACTTCTCAGCCAACATCCTACTCCAATCAGACTTGCAACATTTTAGAAGAAAGAACAAAACAAATACCTTTCTAAACTTTGGATATGTGTTCTTTGGATGAAAATTCCTTAAAATTCATATGCCCTCCAGTTAGACGAGTTCTCACACTTTTTTTGGATGCTAAATGAGGTCTCTTTATATCTTATTTATATGCTCCTTGATTCGAAATCTATAACACTCTCTTGGGCCTTTTTAAGGTGAGTGGACCTTACCTTTTTTCCACTTTACCCATACATACATAAATAAAATTATTTTTTGTCTTTTGAAAAGGCGTCTCTTTGGTTTCATATCAACCCCTTGGTCCAATAATGGTGCCACACATGCTTCAAGTGTCAAATTGTCAAAATCATTCATGGTTTTACACCCACAATCTTGGGTGAAAAACCAACCTCTTGGGTACTTAGCCCAAAAATGAATTGTGTGGTGTGAAATTCCTCCACAACCCTATACCCTAGGGTTTGGAGCACCTCCCAAGATACCAATATCAACACTCCTTCTTAGTGAGGGAGGTACTTCCAACACTAGGAAGTATCTCGTCACAAATGCCACCATCCCATATGGAATCCACCACTACAACATACTTTGTATAATGTTAACCTCGGTACCTCAGTAGTGCATGTGCCTCATCTTATCTTAACATGAAGATCCCAACATGTTCATAGGGCTTCTCCCTCTCAAGCTAAACTCCCTCTGAGTCTACACGATCTCTACTATCTCAATCATCTATTGATCTTATGTCCCACAAGGTTAGTCTGATTTGTTGTCGAACATGAGCCATCATCAGTGCAAATTATCTCTATAAGCACTCATCCTCCTGGATCAAATACCATATGGGCACAAGCATCCACTCTCAAATGTGCAACATTACTAAACAAGGTGGAAACTAGCCTACTAATATCTCTTCCATCACTTGATGTAATCTTGTCCATAATAAGGAACCTACCCTAAAAGAAACCGTTGTTAGCCAGATTCACAACCAATCAACCAAAATTCCCATCCTATCTTGCTTCCAAGACAATCAAGACCACATCTTCACATCTTCAGTTGAATCCTTTGCTTCATGATGTAGATAATCTCATCTCCCTCAAAGCTTCTTCATTGTGCACACTTTGATCCACTCGCCCTTCAAAGTAGCTCTGATGCCATGTTGAATTTCCACAACACTAAAGAATAGGTTTGATTCTTACAGTCTCTAACACAACTAACTAAAATGCTAAAACAATATTACTTTTCCTAGTGGAATAAACACAACAGTAAATCATGTAGTGCAAAATATACAAATTTTTACAATTCTTAACCCAACTTCGTTATGTTAAGCAATATTCTAATATAATGATCTAAGGCTCCCATACCAAGGATTCTAGCCCTCATACAATCACTCATAAAAGAATACAAATAGAGTTTGGTGTCAATCCTTTGGTAACCAATCTACCCTGAACAAAGTACAACTGACGTACTCGTTGATATAGTCGACCTTAACTCCTTTCGATCCATGTACCCTGAAGACAATTTTCAGTCCTTTGGCTTTTTATCTGCACCTCCAATAATCTGTCTCTATTAATGATCACATTTCCTTCATGTCACTGAACATAACTCGAAACAATGCTTCCCACTAGTTGTTCCTTAATCCATGAGTAATGCAAAACACAGGGACTTCTTGTAGTTGTTAACAACTCCATTTATGAAGATCTTCTTGGCTACCCACTTCTAGCTTCCTCTGCTTCTATAATGATTAAAATTCAAGGGCTTGGGGGTTTCCCACTATCCACTATAGAATTCTTTCTCAAATAGTGAACTAGGGCTTGATTTCAGTAACCCTCTCTGGTTGCCACTTTGTCACTTGAAGGGATCAACCACTAGGAAAAACTTCCAACTACTCCTATCAATCATGAACTCCTTCTTAATGGTTAAACTTAGGGTACAAAGAACACCTTTTAACTACCCTCCAAATAGTACATAAGATGTCCACCAAACTAAGTCCAAATTAGACTACCAACCACCTGGCAAAAACCATCAATAAGGAGAATGCATACATATGATTAAGGACACCTTATTCTACTACTAAGCTCAGTTCCATGCAAGATAAAAACCTAATACCTTTTGGCCTAGTTAGGGCATGAGACTAGCCTATAACAAAACCTCAAAACTACCTCCAAAATATTTTTTGTCCACCTCTGATAGACTTCCATTCCCATGTTCTTACTAGGCATCTTTAGGAAGTTATTCTAGCACCTTTTCACAACATACCAGCCCTAATCTAGGGCTTGGACCTACCTTGAACATAAAAAAAAAAATATGAACACTTTCTCTCAAGAAGAATCAGCTCAATCTCATCCTCATTTATTCCCTTAAAATTCTTAGCTAGCCTCCTTCTCCACTCAACCTTACAGCATGTCACAAGAAAGAAAAAAACATATCCCTTTCTTAACTTTGGCCAAGACTTCTTTGGATGTGGCTACCTAAGACATAAGATGCCCTCCACCTTGATGAGTTCTTGAACTTGGATTAGTTTCCAGATGAGGTATCCTTCTATCTTATGCATATGCTCCTTGAGTGACAATGTTTATCCCTCTCTTGGGCCTTCTTAAGGTGATTCAACATTATCTTCTTCCCACTTTACCCATACACATATAAATAGAATTATGTTTTCTCATTTGACAAGGCTTCTCTTCGGTTTCATAGAATCCCCTTGGTCCACTATAGGTGACACACATGCTCCAAGTGTCAAATCATCAAAACCATGCATGGTTTCACACCCACAAGCTTCGGTACAAAACCCACCTGTTAGGTACGTAGCCCACAATTGTATTTTATGGTGCCAAATTCCTCCACAACCCTATACCCTAGGGTTTGGAGTACCTCCCAAGCTACCAATATCAACAAACACATGCACCCCAACATATGAAATTATTTTCACATCCTCTCTATCAAATTATATCTTCTCTGACTCTCCTAATCATGAAGCACCCTTCAATGGAACTTCACCTCGAAAGGGGTCTCACCATCCTAAGGAAATGATGGCGAGCCCATCTCCTCTATGTGCTCATAAAGAAAGTGCAGTAGGGAATTCATATGGCTTCCCATTCCATATCACAATGCCATCTATCCTCATCATTTGGAAGCATCCACATGTCCTCGATATGAATCATAAATACTTCTCTGCAATTTACTTCATCAAATTTAAATAGGAAACCCTACCCTCTCTCTCATCTAACATCTTCAACAAAACAGGGTTACTATGGACTTGTATAATTGTCTCAATACAACCTCTCATGAACTTACCATCTTGTTTTCCTGCCTATGCACAAATGGATGTCAGCCTGCATTCTCTTGCCATGGTTCCTACAATAAAAATGATCACAAGCTCCTCAGCTACTACATGAATGAATAGTTTGTCCAAACATTTACACATCCTACTGCTCAACCATAAAATTTATGCTAAGTACGACCCCATATTCATCATTCATGATGATCATGAATTGAACCTTGCCTTTCCAACTTCCAATCTTCACCAAAACATCCTCTGTGATCCCAAGGACTCTGCTTCCTTCTAAATTCACTGATTTGAAAGATGCATGGGTAGGGACATACTTCAACCCCAAATTCTTAGCCACATCATCATTCATCAACTTGTGAGGCAGTCCACTATCCAACATAGTCATTAATGATCTCCCAACTATATCCTTCTCTATGAAGATAAACTTCCACCTTTCTAAATCATGTTTCAAGATAGCCTCCTTCATGGTAGCAACTCCCAAAAATTGCATGACTCTAATAGATCCACAATAACCTATTTCTCTTTCTTCATTATTGATTCTCTACAATGTTGTTTCCTTCTACCTCAATGGACAATGCTTCACCATGTTCTCTTCATCACATAGAAAACATACCATTGGTTTATTTCCTATCAGATGTCCACCGGACTTCAGTCCATCTTCCTTTGAAGACTTATAGTTTCCTTTATCCTTCTTCTTATTCTCGCCTCTATCTTCTCATTCTATCTTCCCTCCATGGTAATCCAAAATATTATCTACAATAGTGATGGCTTCTTCAAGAGTCTAAACTTTCTACCACTTCACTTCAGTTTCTGCCCATGTTTGCAACCTGATCACAAAGTTAAAAAACTTGTCTCTCTCAACCATGTATGAAAGTTCCAACATCAAACTAAAATACTCCAAAAAGTATGCTTGTATGCTTCTTGTCTACCTGATAACCTTCACCTTGGCTCTTACACTCCAAGTATCATCTTGTGATCCAACATGAGTTATCAAGGTCTCCTTGTTCTTCTACCATGTGGTGATGTCATCCACAATGTTTCCCATGGAAACCTATTATGCATGTCTTCTACACCACATATTTTCATCCTTTCTCAAGAATGGCATGACAATTATTATCTTTCCTTCATTATAAGTCACCCAAAAATAATCGAAGTATTACTTCTTGTCCAAAAAAAAGTTTTCTAGAATATTTTTGTTCCTCAGACCATCATACAATTCTGGTTCTTTGATCTTCATATGGAAGTGTTGGGAGCGGGATACCCCAAGGGAAGTTTTGGGGCTAAAAGCCCATGTTTAAGTCAATTTTTGTAATATTATTGTAAAAACTCCGCATTTTGGGGTCGCAGAGCGCGAAGGGGTTATGTGTCATAAAGGGTAGTCCACCCTTAGTTTTGTAAAGTAAAGTTTGTTGTAAGAGATCTACCCATGGTCCGCAGACCATGGGATTGTATAAAAAGGGTTAAGCTATAAGTAGTTTAGGAGAGACAACATGTAAGAGATTCATAGCTTTGAAGAAAGAAACCTAAAGTCTTGGGTTGTAGCATAGGTAGAGGCTCTACAGCTGAGTGCATAGCGGCCTAGGGTAGAAGTCCCCGACTAAGTGTGCGGACTCCTGCAGTTGTGTGTGCAAGGTGGACAGAGTCTGTAACACTTGGAAGATATTAATAAAAGAAGTTACTCTGCAATTTCTATGTATTTGTTATGTTAATGGGTTTGGATATTTTGTGTATCAACTTCCTTTATTATGCTTCTATGATGCGTGAATGAATGTAGTTACATTGAATAATTAAACACAATTACGAATATCTGATTACACGGTGATAAATTTAAGTATTTGGCAAGATAAGAAAATCACTTAGGGTAATTAAGGAATCTGCAAGTTGCACTGCCATAATAGTGTGAAAGTACTTGAGCCTCAGGTTAGGGCTGCACGAAGGTCGATCATATACTTTCGCGAAGGTATTGAAAGCTGGAATAGATGGTTTGTCTTACATGCCCTAGAGCAATATCACCTGTGTGAATGCAGGGATAGAAGAAACCAAAAGACATCACAACCATCTCAGGGTGCGGAAACTTGGTTCCAGTATCCCCCCATACTGCTTTGGGTGAGACTTCGGTCCGCGCTTCGTGGGCTGATGTCGAAAGGGCCAGTAGTGTAGGGATTTGTTTGGATAATTAACACTGAACCTGGGTCAGGCCCCCTTAAGCCAACAAATGGTTCCGTTGCTGGGACTAGAATCTGCATAAGAGATGTGTGATGTTGTATCACTGGAATCCAACTAAGAAGGATATTGGAGATTGGTTGGATAGAAAAATCTACAAATTTGCAGCGTAAGAGAACATAAACCCATGACTCACAAAAGAACAGTGGTTGACAGATACCTATATACAGAGATCCATGAGATCTTTTTCTTCTCCTTCCTTATCAAGCTATACGAGTGGATCACGAAGCTAGTAGATAGCCAAGGAAGGTGGAAACTTGACAGTCCTATTGTGTGGACCCCAGAGCTAGTGCGAAGGTTGGAAGCATTGGAGGATAATATCGCCCGTGCTATCGATCATTGGATTGATCACGTCATAGGAGGATTTGTGATTGAATTCACGATTGACACCTCAGTCAGCTATAGCAAGGCGGAGCGACGGTTTTTCAAAGGACTGTGAGGTAAGTATGTAAAATATTTGAATACTTGGATTAAAATGTTGTTGTGCAAAAAATGGGTTATGTAGCTACCTTGATGTCCAGGACTACATGAAGCGAAAAACTTATAGGAATGAAGGAAAAGAGGGTCTGTTGTATAGCCCCATGATGTCACCTCTACGAAGTGATGAAGAAGGGATAGCAAAGGTTTCTCTGTGAAGTGATAATTAGTTAATAAGACAAGGATTCCCACAAATACCACCTCTTCCCACACCACCTCCAACTTCACCACCCTCACCTCTAACTTCACCCGTACCACTTCCACCTCCACGCGGTTCAGTATGGAAAATATAGTGAAGTTGCCTTTGTTCAAAGGCTTGGGAAATGAGGACCCGGAGCAATTCTGGTTCGTTATAAGGGATGTATGGGAAGCCCAAGGTATTATAGATGATCATATAAAGAAGGCGACATTGGTTAGTGCTCTACAAGATCACGCACTAACCTGGTATATTAAGTACTCTAACAATAACCTGAATGCTAGAGTCGCAGACATATAGGAAGCATTAAATAGGGAGTTTAGTAGGCCTAAATCTGAGGCGCAATCAATTTTGGGCTTCAAATAGATCACAATGCAACTAGGTGAGACACCTTGGGAACTAGATCAGAGGTTGAAATGTACAATCCATGAAGCCAACATGAATTTGATAGATGGACAGCATCGTGAGTGGTTTGTGGCTTCACTACTACCACACTTAAGGAGTGCGCTATCACAATAGAAGATAACAACTTAGGTAGAGGCCTTGGAAATTGCCATGAGACTACATGAGACTCTAAAGTAAGATTTGAATCTAGGAGTTCAGCAAATCCATGTGCAGCTGAAGAATCTATGCCTTGAAATGAAAAGTCTGAAGTAGGACAAAATTGTTCGACTAGAGGTACGCGAGGAGATATGGTGTTTGAAATGCAAGGGTCATGGTCATGACAAAGACCGTTGCCCGATCTTTGCAAATTACATTGCAGGAGGAGGATTGATGCCTTTAAGAATAGAAGCTGAAGCAGGACCTAGTGTGAGGCCTGCATTATGGTGCGCTATCTATCAAGTAACCGGAAAACATGCCACGATAATTATCACTTGCTATAGAAGTATGTACAAGCACCACAACAGTTGTTCTGCAACTTTTGTAGGTCAGTAGGACATGATGAGTGTACTTGCGGGAGCTATAAATTGATGATGGATAGAACTCCCACCTATAGGGTTCAGGCCAAAACGCGGCCCCTTGACTAGAACACAGGAATGGCACGAGCAGGATTTTAGGGGTGTAGACGAGGTGGAGGTGGAGGACCTGGTAGAGGTCGAGGATAGTTTATTTGCTACAATTGCAAAAGACCAAGACACGATGCCTACGATTGCACAAATCCAATGCATCTCTCATGCAAGTATTGCACATTGTTTGATTATGAAATAGAAGACTGTCCTACACTGATAGCTAGGATACATGACAAAGGGGCGCTACCACCTCCGCCAACTTAGAACCTATAGATGATGAGGTTTGAGCCATGCGAGGAAGATCCCAACATAAATATAATTCTTAGAAGTGGAATCGTGACAGGGGATGACAAGGGGAAACAGCGAGAAGACAGTAAATGTGTTCGCAAAGCCTTGGAAAAAAAGGCTAGGTTTGATTTGGAGCGCGCTTGTGAAGCCTTCATGGAAGCTAAGAAGAACTTCGTTGAGGCCTCCACCTCAGGAAGCAAGGATAAGCCTAAGCTGGAGATGGACCCCTCTATGCTCATAACTTTTCTAGGAACCTATATGAAGTTACTACATGACAGTAAGGCTATGAAAGGGTTACAAGAGTTCATCAATAGATGCACTAGAACTGCACCAGGTTAGCCACACGTAGTAGAAAAGATTGGCAAGCATAAAACAAGGATGGGACGGGAGATGAGACTGGCCGCACAAATAGGAGAGTATGAAATGGATTAGGTCATTTTGGACCTAGGGTGAGATGTGAATGTCCTACCAAAATATAATTGGGAGCGAATGGGGATACCTACACTGTAATGGTGTCTAATTCAGCTAAGGATGGAAAATCAATAGAAAATCATCCCCATGGGGCTGCTGCAGGGGGTGACTGTGGATATTGAGGGAGCAAGCATGCTGGCTGATTTTGAAGTAATAGAGATAGTGGATGATAGCAATCCCTATCCTTTGCTCCTGGGAATTGACTGGGCTACTGATTTGAACAGGGTAATCAACCTGAAGAAGCGAAAGATGATCTTTAAGAAAAAACTGTTGCGTGTAATAGTACCCCTCGATCCTGCTGAAGGAGCACGCTATATTGAACATGTCTACGATTATGAGAGTGATGACGACCTGGAATGTACCTATAAGATAACACCATGAGACAAAGATTAGGTGAATCCCACCACAGATGGACGGATTACATGGGATCGTGAGAGTTCCTGCACTTCGAAATTCGACGAGGAAATAGAATGCTGGAAGAATTGGTTACATGTAGTAACTATGTTGAATTGCAACATGATGGCCTAGTTATTGTGATGTGTGTTGTCAAAGGTAAGAAACCTGCTTATTTATGATGGTCTAAATGAGGTAGATATCTTTTTGGATGCATTTGAAAGGGAGGTACCAAAAAAGCAGTGCTTCGAAGCCTTGGACTTAGGACTGCGCTATGCCTGCAAAATGGTGGGGTACACACAAGGGAAGCTTTGATGATTGGCGCGAATGTAGGAGGATGATGAGAACACAATTTGCGAAGCCTAAGATGCAACTGATAGACAAGTATGATGGGTAGAACAACCTGCATGCGCATTTGACCTAATGGACCCAGTCTTATGGAGAAAAACCCCAACTTGAGTGGGTGCACCTGTTCTGTCGTACCCTGGATGTTATCCCAATGAATTGGTATATAGAAATAGAGCTCCACCATGGGACAGGTGAATGGAATATCCTGCATGAAGGATTCATGATGACATTTAGTTTTTAGGATGGGTTTGACAATATTGATAAAGTGTTACAAGAGGTGAAAGCAGCTATCTTTAGGATACCACGAGATCCGTCATGTATAGCGCTAGGGGTAGTACTAACATGGGCTGGCAGAGAAGGCTTGGTCCATCCTATCACATTCGCAAGCTGCAAATTATCCAAAGTAGAGAATAACTATTCTACCACTGAGCCTGAGGGACTAGCTATGGTGTATGCACTCCAGAATTATAGGCACTACTTGCTAGGAGGCGAGTTTAAAATGTATACGGATCACTCCGCGCTGAAGTACCTGGTCAATAAGCTTGTGTTGGGAGGGCGAACCTATAGATGGCTCTTATTGTTCCAAAAGTACGATTTTGAAGTTGTTGTGAAGCCTGGATGATTGAACGTGGGACCAGATCATCTGTCATGCATCAAAACAGGGGAGGAACCTACTAACTTGGAAGAAGGATTTCTTGATGCGCAGTTGTTTGCAGTGCATATCGCGGATGGTCATTTTGAGGATATAATTCACTTCCTAAAAACATGAACTGCATTGGAAGGATACTCTGTCTAGAAAAAGAAGGAATTAGTGGTGTGCGCAACATATTTCTCTGTCATTGCTGAGAATTTCTACAAAATGGGTACTTATGAGATATTGTGACGATATGTACCTGAGTTTGAGAGAAACAACATCCTCGTAGACACTCATTGGGGCACCGTGGGAGGACATTATGCAGGGAGAGAAACCACACAGAAGATTTTATGCGTAGGGTTGTGGTGGCCAACTCTTCATCAGGATTCAAAAGCATATTGAAAGGTGTGTGATGTGTGTCAAAGAATGGGTAGGCCATCGTGGAGGGATGAAATGCCTTTGAATCCACAAATGACATTGCAACCCTTCGAGAAGTGGGCGATAGATTTTGTAGGAACCATTCAGCCACAAGGGAAGACAGGAGCAAGGCACATTATCACTATGACAGAGTATTTGACTCATTCGGTAGAAGTACAATTAGTGAAGGATTGCACAGGCGCAACGACCGTGAAGTTCCTATTTGAGCATGTACTGATGCGATTTGGATGTCCAAGGATCTTGATGAGTGATCGTGCTATGCACTTCTTGAATGAGACGATCAGTGCACTGATGGATGAATTTTAGGGATATCACCAGAAGAGCACACCTTATCACCCACAGGTTAATGGGACAGTGGAGGCGTTCAACAAAGTGCTTGAAAACACATTGACAAAGGTTTGCAATGCTCAACGAAGTGATTGGGACCTACGCATACCTGCAGTATTGTGGGCTTATTGAATGACATGCAAGAAGTTAATGGGACAAACCCATTTTAGGCTTGTCTATGGTGTGGAAGCCATAATGTATATGGAATACATCATGCATAGTTTACGCATCACAGTGATCACATGTATGATAGATCACGAAGCCCTAGAAGAGAGGCTCGCACAGCTATATGAGATCGAAGAAGAAAGATTTTTGGGTGGATTTCACGAACAGGTCCAAAAACAACGCAAAAAGGCATGGAATGATCGACACATCAAGCTGTTCACATTTAAGGTAAATGATCTGGTTTTGTTTTATGATAGTAAGTTTGGTAAATTTCTAGGAAAATTTAGGATCCACTAGTTAGGGCCTTATGTTATTAAGGATATTACCAAGGGAGGAGTAGTACAACTGGTCAAGTTAAATGGAGAACCCTTCCCAGGAAAGGTGAATGGCAGTCACTTGAAGCCATACACCAGTGGTCCATCTATGTGACTAAATGAAAGTAGCACAGTCTTAACACTCCAAGAGGCTGAAACATGGCGTGGAACTATAAACTACACTGCCCGGGTGGGGGAGCTGCACGATTGGAAGATGGCACGAAGCAAGGACATATCATTGGGTCTGCCGCAGCATGGAAGGAGTTGTGCTACCCAGGGAGAAATCGCCCAAGTCGACCAGAAAGTGAACGTTAAAGTCACTGCTCATGAAAAGACGGCAGAAGTGCTACTGAATGGAGCGGGCGGCTGGCATTTAAGACTAAATTTATGGCTTATATCCTTGAAAATATGCTACCAATCCAGAATTAATGAACCGATTATGGGGGGAATGATCGGATTTGAATTCAAAATGCCCTATAAATTACAAGTGGTTGCCCAGCAAAAACCACTTCGCATTTTGAGAATTGAGTTGTTGCGCTTTCAAGTGCACATGAGCTGTGAATCCTTTCAAGATTTTATAGTGAGTCTGGATTTTGAAAAATTGTTAAAGGAGACCCCAGCACTAGTGTATAGTGTCGTGTCGACTCGTGCAAAATTTATGGACACCGAAGGAATGGCAGTGAAGGAGAATGTGCAGGAAATTGCTAGGGCGACCGAAGTAGCTGCCCCAGAAGTAGCTGAAGTATGGGTGGAGGTCCCTAAATCCCTGAGAATGTCGAGACCAAAGCCAACCCTGACCAAGGAGACCATGAAAGATAAGAAGGGCAAGCAGCCTGCCATACTAGCACACGTCGCCAAGACGAAACCCACCAAAGCCCACTACCTAGGAGAAAGGCAAGGCTATAAACCTAGAAGTAGAAGAGGAGGATATTGAAGACATCCCCATGGACGATGAGGATGTGGGAGTCGAAATAGACAAGGTTGAAGCCTAGGGTGCGGACCTTATTGCACAGTTGATGGAGTATGTCCCTCCGCGCAAGCCTAAGTCCAAGGTCCCAAAGGACATTAATGAAAGTAAGACCCCCCTACAAACCCCTATGCTACCAGATGAAATCACTTTTAACGGTCTACGTTTGGCACAGGTGTCGATTTTGAAGCTCGAAGAATTTGGCTTGGTGGACCATGAGAAGTTCCCGCACCTGGCAACCGAAAAATTGATGTGTCACATCGTAGACACCAATGCAGGGATGACTACACTGGAGCTGCGGAAGTGGCTCAGAGGAGTAGAGAAGTCAGGATTACTTAGCCTGCTCTGGGTGCCGCACTATAACTGCACCCCTGTGATAGTTTTAGTCATCAATCCAATGTTGTGCTTAGTGCATGATGGGTGTCTATCGTTCGAGGAGCCGATACCCATCACCGATATGTTGATTCACCGCATAACGCGCTTGTCGTATACAGGAAAAAATCTAGCTATGATGTTTGGTGGCAAGGATGACGAGTTGGCACTCGCAGAATCAATGAAAGAGAAGTTTAAACTAGTAAATAAGCCACATGAGTATGCTATCTTCAGCATCTATGACCCTGCTATGAAGGTGGCGACGCAGATCCTTGCAGGGAAGGTGATGCGGAAGTGTTGTGCTAATGAGGTACTGGTGCTTGGCATCGCACTCGCACAATAGTGCACATAACAAGTCCAGTTTAACTGGTTAAACTACCTTTGCGGAGAGTTCCTGGCAAACTGTCGTGAAGCACAAGAGAAAATTTCTATTGATTATGCTCATAGCGTGGGAGTTACAAGAAGAGAGCCAATTCCCCTCAGTCGCGCCAAACCTCCCTGAAGCAGCAAAGTACACTTCGTTGTGGATGACCAAGGACGCGGAGTGCGTTTGGGACAACAAGATCTTCTAGATCTTGATGAAAATGAACATCAAGATGGGATCAATCACAAGCCGCGGTTGTTGCCCACGGTATATGCTAACCTACAGAGTTATGTCGACTTTAAGGCTGATTTCCATCAGATTTCGATCAGGGCATGGAAGGATCCTGCGCAGAAGTGGTACAATTTGTTGTACCTAGCCATAGATGATGCCATCGATGCGATGCTGGATAAATGGCCAGTGGAGTAGCACACCTCCACGGACATGGCGATGGGTGGAAGAAAGTCTGCCGCACAAAAGAAGAAGGAAGAGGCAAGGAAAATTTTAAGAACCTCCCTAAATTTATATGTATAATAAACAGGCGAATCCCCATAATACATAGGGATAATGGAAGGAAAATTTATTAATAATATAATATGTATATATACTTTTTTTGGCGAACCTCTCACTAGATTATATTATCTTGTAAAATAATGGCGAATCACAAAGAAATCCAAGGGTTGTTGCAGTCGCTTGGCACCAAGAGGGTATTTAAGAAGAAATTGTAAAATAACTTGACTACATTGTTGGAGAATCATAAGAGCTTAACTAGTTACCATCAAACATGCCACTCTAGTGACTAAATCATACAAATCTGGAACCAACAGTTTCCACCTAACAATTTCTTTCAAAAGTGATAGTGCAATGATAGTTGAGATACTCTCTAAATTTATAAAGAGTGGACATTGGAGAAGCATCTTTAATGGATCATTTGAGATGGTTGTATTTGCATGTCTCAAAAGCATAACAAGTAAATCAATAGAAGACTACATTAAGGCACTGTCACTCTTTCTTGATGTTAGGACCATTTAAAATCTAAGGAGGTAATATTGCTACTGTGAATATCAATAGATGGAAGGGGAAGTCTCAATAGTCAAACCAAACATTTCACAAAATGTGATATAACTCCTTCATACTTAGATTTGAGACAATGCCCTAATAGTTGTATAAAAGGGTCTAACATCACTATTAAATATTAATCACTCTTAGCTACTTTTAGTTTTTTCATATGGTTCTCAAGAAATCTCAGTGAAAACACTAAAATTAGATACCTATTCAGTGTATCTAGTTTATAATCAGTAGGTCCCTTCATTGAATTTTTATATGAGTCTAATGATCTTGAAGATGTTAGGCTAGGTTTAATAAACAAAGCAGTCTTCCTACCCATATTTTCTTCCTCCATACCATCCGCAATCAATCCATATACAAAAAAATATAAATTTGTCTGACTTAATGATTCATTAGCCTGGAGATTGGTTGCTAAACAGTGTAACATGGACTCAATCTTAACTTTTTCTTTTGGTGTAAGTGTTCTATGAAGGTTGCATCTAACATTTACCAACAATGTACTAGCATGCATAGAGAAAGTAATACTCTAAGGAATTAACTTCAAAATTTCAAAAGATTCGGTACCCCTTGTCTCGTCCACTTTGAAGGCAATTTTTTCAACTTCCTTTTCTTCGGTGACTTCTCCCATGATATCATTTTTTGCAACTTCTATAAGTTGTTGCACACAATAATAAATACTTCCAATGTCTAAGGAATATGAAACTTGATAAGACAAGGGGACAAAACAATTAATATGTATATATACATATTAATTATATATAATGTATACCTTTGTGAAAGTCAAAGTTGTGTTCACTAGGTTTGTCTTTGCCAATATCAATCGAAGGAAGAAACAAATTATCATTAATTTAGTCTAGCAAAACTATGCCCACAAGGCTTTGGATTGATGATGAATAGATGCACTATTAAGACACTCAGTCACCAATTCAAATCCCTCGTGGATGTTTACCCAAAAAACTATATAATAAGCAAGAAACATAACTGCCCCAAATAACCAGATTGGTTAAGAGCAACATGCTCCAAAACAAAAACAAGGTTCAAATGTGTAAAGCAAAAACAACTTAATCCACCTATCTATTTGGTTGCAGTGGTTCCTCATACTCAAGGTGCAAACCACAACGTAGTGAAAAATTCATTCAAGATGCAAACACATTAAGGTTTGTGCCTTGATTTTTCTGCTTCCTCTTAGAACTAAATAGATCCCGAGCTTAAGATGGATCCATCATAAGAAAGAATCTTGCCTTTTTTGTCATTTGGAATATTATGCATACACTCATGCATGGAGACACAAAGTAATGGACATATCCCCCATCTATGTTGTCCAATGTACCTCTTGCAGCCATTAGGACTAAAACCAATCAAAAAATATATCTGACATAAATTGAGCTCCCCCCAACAGCTTGGGTAGCAGCATGGTATTCACCCATTGGATGAACAATTTGTAATATAACTAGAAATTTCCCCAAAAGGTGCAAAGAAAGGCCGATAGGATTTTCAAATGAAATTTTTTTACTTTGGTTTCCGTAATCAAGAAAATAATAAGTGAACTTTGGTTTGGAATACTCAATTTTGGATGATGCAATTGCCTTTGAGCTTCACATTGACTATTGTGTATCACCATTTTTTTTTAATAAAATGGTGGTCATATATATGAGGGGAGTGCAGTTAATGAAAACAGTGAAGGAAGGAAATCATATCTCCAGGTTTTCATAGTACATCATAATGCAAAATAACACATAAAAGATTATATCCATGAGTTTGACAATCTTATGGAGATCTGAACAAGTTTTTCCAACATACATTTACTTCTCTTATTTTTCTCTTTTGGTCATTCTCTATGTTATATGTAATGAATTTTCGAAGGAGGCATCTAGTTTCTATTTCTTGGGAAATTGCTCCTTCCTGTCCCATTTTTGTGACTAATGGAAACTAATACATCATAAAGCACATATGCATGTAATATTTCTACATTTTTTATAATATAATGTCTTAGCTTTGAGTAATCTTTTTAACAAGTATTGACAATACCTCATTTGTGTCTAGCATTTTTCTTGTAAAAATGTTAAACACAAAATAATACAAGGTTAAGTTCTATCTGCAACCTCAATACACTCGAGCATATGTAAATGTTATTATATATGTTTTCCCAAATTTCCCAAAAAAATAGTGTTCCTATTATATATAGATATTAGAAAATTAAATTTAAAAAAGAATTTTAAACTGGGTCATTGCTTAATTTATGGGATTCCAAAGAAATATTACACACTTTAGTTAAGCATTTTACAACTAGGATGCCTGGATGCTTCTGCCTATTCCGGTGATGGCAATGACTACAATTTTTTATTTTTTTAATTTCTTTTATTTCAAAATTGTAAATAAAAATAAAAACTTATCTATTTTTCCTATACATTAAAAGATATATCAATATTAATAATAAAATATATAGAACAAATCTTAATTCATTTAAATTATATATTTTATTTAATTGAAATAAAAATAAAAACATATATATCAAACTGAATATTATATAATAAAATAAATACAATAAATCTTAATTCATTTAAACTATATTTTTAATTTATATTAAAATCTTGTTTACATTAAAATTAAAATCTCCTTCCTATAACAAAAAAAAAAATATGTACATTCCAACCAATTAAATGTTTAAAATATCATAGTTTAAGTATTCAATTTTTTTCTACTTTTGTTATGTTAGAGATTCCTTTTTATAGGTTTCAAAGAGTTTTATATTGAATAACAAACTTAATTTTTAATTAAAAAATTGAAATACCTTTCCCTTTATAAGATTGATAAGCTTCCACTAAAATCAAATCAACTATGACATCAAACTATATTTATATTTAAATAACTAAGTAATCTGTTGAACAAAGTTCCAATATTTGTCATTTTCAATGAATCAATATCTTAACTATGTTTTTTAATCAGCGCTTTCACTAACATCAAATCAACTATCACAACAAAACTATTATCCATCAACTATAACAAACAAACCATACTTTGTATCAATAAAGTAAGTTGCTAAGCAGAGTTTAATAATATTTTTCCATTTCAAAGAAACTATGGTGTGCCTTCAAAAAGAGTCAATGTCTTAGTTATATTTTTATATAGTGAAGATTATTTCTATTGGGAGAAACTAGGTAACGTATACTTTTAGATAGGGTAGGGAGATCTCCATTAAAGAAATAGAAAAAAAATAGTTTTAGAAGGAAATCTTTCTTACTTAAAAAATTGAAACTGCAAATTTCAACATATAAAATATTAATATTTTAAAATGCTTTAAGGATTTATATTAAAAATTAGATAGAAAACTATGTTGCATGTATTTAGATTTTGATGCTTGCATCCTAAGAAAATTGAACAATGAATTCTAGGTCGAACCAAGTAGGTTATTATCTTGTAGTTTTCATAATTCTATCATCTTAATTGTTATATTTTCATATAATTATTCACTAAGTGTTATTCATCAATGCCAAGGTTTTATTTATAAAAGCTCTTTGAGTTTCATGTGATTGTTGTTTGAATACATAATCTTTAGATATTTGTAGTACCAATTAGGCATGGAAAACCCAGATATATAGGTATAATGGTCAAAGTACATGATGTACTAAAATATATAGGTAGCTAAGTAGCTTCCAAAATGTTATCTGATCACATATCTCAAATAGATGGTTGTGCCTGATACCAGCCTAGATATCCCATAGCATACAATACGTTAATATATATAGATAAATTAGTTATGGGATAAGACCAAAATATACAAAAATAGCATGACAAACAACTACTTTGAGAGTGATATGCATTGATATCCAGCTCTCTTCCCTACTAGGAAACTGATCCCTCTGCTTTCCTATTCAAATCCAATCCTTCTGCCACCTTCTGACAATTTCCCAACATGGAATGTGGATGGTACAGTCCCTATTTATGATCATCCTGGATTAATGAAAGGCCATTAGACCGTACAAACATGGCCATTCTCTCATACACTAATGCTCTAGCTGGAGCAGGCCTTTTAATAGTAGTGGGATTTATGAGCTATTCCACTTCTTCTTGTTCTTCTTCTATTTTATAGGTAGAGGCATAAATGCCCAATTCTTGTAGCTTCATAGGGGAATTCTCTCCATTACTCTCATGGAAAAAATTTCTCCACCTTTTCTTCTCAATTGGACTCTCATATTCATTGAGAATTTGCTCCATGTTGTGGCCTGCAAACTAATTTTGAGAGCAATGATCTCTAAGGTGGGACTTGACCTCTAGGTCCCCATGTTATTGTCTATGAATGTACATCAATGGAGTCACTTTCACTCGAGAGTAATTTGGCTTCAAGCTATTTGTAGGAAGCTTGGAGAACAAATATGCAAGCTTGGCTCTTGTGGCTTCAAGGCATGTTGACGTCGATGCTTTTGATGCCAATGTCTTCTATGCTTTCTCTAATATTGTCTATAAATATTTACCCTACACCTCTATTCTAAACTTCAAGTGCCTTTGAACATACATTGACATTTACAAGAGATAGATTCCATTAAGTCATCAGGAAACTGAAATAAGGGAGAGATATTATGTTCGTCGATTTGCATAATTTCAGAAAAAATTGTCATACCTCTAGCTAGTCATGGAGTCTTCTCTAAACTTCTATCTAAGCTATCAGAGCATTACAATCTACATTTCTCTATAAACATAATGATAATCAAAAAATAAGTTCAAAACCAAATGTATTATTTGAGTTTCTAGCTCATTTTTCTTCTGTAGATTTCTTATTATTTACTCCTTATGATTTGGTGCGATGCTACTATCCTGAGCCATCCTGCTTAGGTAGTGTCCACCATCAGAACTTCCTCCTGAAAAAATTGTAATAATAAGCAGAACTCTCTTAGAATGGGAAGGGTGGGGGTGGAGTTGAGGGTGGGAGAATGGTGGAGGTGGGGTTAAGGGTGGAAGGTGTCATCTTAGGTACGGTCATGGTGCCACTACAGGGAATGGTTTGTAGAACTAGGCTTCTCCATTCCCTGGTGGAGTGGAAGAAGTCTCTACTAGGCCCTGATCCATGATGTTTCTTAGATGCTTCACTAAGGACCAAGGAGGACCCAGGGAGAGTAAGTGAGGTTACTAACCACTAAAGTGAGACATATAGCTTCAGACAAGTCCTTACAAATGTCCTAGGAAGCTTGTAGAAATGCAAGGTAATATAATTTTCTATATAGAGGTACTTCAAAAGGTTATTTTTTGAGCTGAAAATATCAACCATTGCTATTATTATTAGAGGGTGAAAGGTGAGGGTAGGAGGTAAAATTCTTTAATTTGAGGATGGGGATGGGATGAAGCTCTCTTATTTCAGAAAATGGATAGTTGAAGTTGTGTAAATTGCAACAATGATATATGGAAGCATCCTGTGACTATCAGAAAAATTTTTGATGTTTTTTAAATTCCAATTTAGAAATCTACTAACCACCATTGCTTCTATCCACGCTGACTTCTCTGTGGCACTACTTCCCAAGGCTGTATTTTTGCAACAATCAATCAACACATGGGATAGTGTCAAGTTGCTGAAATAGGTTCGTGATTTTCAGTGTTTGAAACTCGATTATACCAGTGAAGCAAGATTCCCAAATAATTCTCAGGACCTGTGAAGAAATATTCCCCATATAATTCTCATTAATTAATCTTTCCATTGCAACACCCAAGAGTGAAACAATCACTTGAAAAAATTTACAACAAGAACCTCAATTTAGAATTCAAAGCTCCTCATTTAGAATTCCAAGATTATCAAGGTTCAAGAGCTTCTGGAGGCAACTTGATATTACACTTAGTTTCCCAATGTTCCTTGTGCAGTCTTGCAACAACATTATTTTCGTAGAATCTTTACCATTAATACATGGATATCAACAATATCACAAATTATAGTAGGAAACAATAGGAGATTAGAGTTCCTTCCCAAGGCTAGATGAAAATCATGTCAAAATTCAAGCACATCAATGGCTTTGAAGCCTGTTTGAAAGTTCCTAGTATATAACCAAAAATAGAATTTTAATGTTAAACTTTAGGACTAATACTACAAATGGTTACCCTATTAACTTGAATTTTAATAAATTCAATTCTAAAATGGTAAAACTATTAGTGTATCTTATTGACAATAAATTTTATCACAAAATAAAGGTTTATTTTACTTGAGAAAGCATAATATATTGCAGTTAAGCATGGAAATATATTTGTATCCATAATTTAAATCAAGGGAATCAACTCTGAAAAACCAATATGTTTATCATAATAGGAATCCATGTGTACTTTCCACAATTATTGTGAAATCGACGTAGACCAAGAAAAGAAGACTCAATGGACCAAATTGTGTTCTGCTTCCGAAATTGTCGACCCATCTCAAATGAATGGTGAGTAAGAATGTATCCCATTACTACATCTTAATTTAAGATTCTAAAACTCGCTGGCTAGGCTTGAAACATTTGAACTATAGATCTTGTACCAGAACCAAAGGGAGGCAAAACGTTTTGTGTCTCCTCGCAAGCTATATAACCAAAGAAAAATGGTAAACCAAATAGCCTAATCAAAAGATTTCTCCCAATCATCCACTTCACTGGAAGAGTACTTATTTTGACTCTCTTGAGAGGATGAAACTTCAGTGGAACCCACAAATGTTAGAGGCTTGGAAGATGATTGGGATACATTAGTTGACCAAGTCTCTCCTGCATTATATTTCTCAAGAGCTCCATATGGATTTATTCTTTTTAAAATAGGATTTCTCTGGAATTTCCATACTGGCCTTGATACTTCAACACTTGACCAATCCTCCCCCATGAATCCTCCATCCACACACTTTATTGCTCATTTTTAATTTTTTTCCATGCATTAGCCTTTTTTGATGTCCCATATTTTGTTGCCCAGGCATTGCAGTTGGTTAATCCACCATTATGAGGGACTACAATAGCACCTCGATATACAGAAGCATGATCCACACGTCTAAGAGCAGTTGCAACCCTCACATGATCTGTAAATATGGCTAATGCATTCTTGTCATTTAGCCATACAAGTTCACACTCACCTCCAAATCTCAAAATCAGGGAACTCACTTCTGTTCTCTTGGTAAATCAAACAATGCAAGGATGAGCCTGGGATCCATATCTACAACTAAATTGAAAGGTGGAGCTTGCACCAGCCTATGGTAAGAAGTGACCCTTTGGGCATTATGATACGTACGGGGATCTTGACTTATGTGTAGTCTATATGACCAGAAAACATTTTGGTTCCCATCCAGTTGAATATATGGAGAGGTTCCATATTTCTGCAAGATGTCTCAACATATCCCTTTTTTCCTTTAGCATAGGACCAAAAACATGCACATGAATGCTGCTTGAGCGGGCTTTCATTTTCCCCAAAACCAAGTATCTAAACCTTTCCTCAATAGCTAAAACCCATTGTGGTTCTCTCCTGATCAACTCAGCCAGAAGTTTTGAAATTTGTTCATTCACCCCTAGCAGATCAACTGTTGTGCCAAAGGAAAAATCATCTATCAAAATCTTCTTCTTCTCCAAATTTAGACATTCTTCGTCACATGCAAGCTTTCTCTGGCCCAGAGGCACTCTATTTGATTTTGACTGCACTGGCTGAAGAGGAGCAGGAAATTTGTGAAGAACAAAGGCTTTAAAGATAGGATCAGCTATGGTATTGTTGCCTCCAACATCACATGGGACCTTTGCAGTCAATCGACCACATGAACAAGTAATAGTCACTAGAAATTCACATCTAGTATCAGGGCATGGAAGAGGTGGGTGACATGAAGTAGTACAAGTATGCCTGCAATCTCTTTGAGGAGCTCCAAAAGGTTTCCCACATGAGATTCTACTTATTGATGATGAATTTTCCTTGGAAACTAAGTCACATGGAGGTAGATGGCATGTCCTAGTACACACATGCATTCCACATTGTCGTGGTTTCCCATGGAGCTTGTTGCATCTAATGTCCTGAGAACCACATGGCACATTTTTCAGAGCTACATGACCCCCTACACATTCTTTTGCAATAGGAATAGTACAAGGAGGGAAATCCCTAATATGGAAATCATGAGTCGCAGGATGACCACATGTCTAAGGAATGGAGCAGGGATATGAGCATGAAGGAATGGGTGTTCCACAAGGGACTGGAGGAGAAATTGAGGTCTTCCCACATGCACAAGAAATATCAGTGAAAATAGTTTCAAGGTAGGGTGGATAGTGGCCACTATGGAAAAGTTCTTGGCAAAAATGCTACCCACATTGCAACTTTTTCCCACAGGGCATTTGACATAAATGTGGATCCCAATCACCTAAATGATTAATTGAACACCCTCAATTTCCAAGAGGGCGACCTCTTTCACTGCATCTATGTCTACCACAATTTTTATTTTGTTCACAATGCTCTTCACATGTGAATTCATCGTTCTCCTCGACAGATACCATGGTCTTCGAGCAATGGACCGTCTTAGATGATGATCCACAATGTTTTTTATTAACATAAACAAAACAAGGAGGACATTTATACACAAATGTTTTCCACATGGAAGAAGCTTCTCACATACCTCTAAGTAGGTTGGTACATTATCCATACAACTCTTCCTCTGATTTTGCAGCTGAGTTTTACCACAGGGGCAAGATTTGACCTTCCTAGGTGATAGTTCACACTCTCCACATTCTCCAGGATGACATATCTTGTTGCACTTATGATTCTGAGAGGAAAGGATTTTCATGCACGGGTTCTTACATGAAAATACACCAATTTTCCAGTCTATTTCCCCTTGGATCTCCATATCGCCACAAAGTATCATCTCCTCCTTTTCCCCACAAAAGAATGAAGCTTTTATTAGAACCTTGCAAGGATCACATGGGCCTTCATGGCAAACATTGTCACAATAATGGTGTCCACATTTGAGAGGATTTTTGCAGCACTTTCCACATGATTCAATTGATTTATGATCAGAGCATCTCCTTGGAATTGTTGTTTTACCACACAGTCAACGTTGGGGAGAGCCATTACTGAGCAAGGTGGGAAAGTCCCTAGATGACATTGCAAGTACATTTATGTGAGCAACTAGGAGTTTTGTTTTACTTTTCAAGTGGCTTCCCACATGGTCCTCCACATGAATGTGGAGTGAGATAATATTCTACTCCTAGCTCTTGCACCTTCCAAAAAAAACAATAGTAATGAAGATGATCTGGGAGTGAAAGCTACACAAACTGATACCCAGGGCATCTCCAGTTGGAACCCTGACTCTATCGAGCAAACAAATCTATAGAGGATAGAGCTCTTTCCCATTTCCTTACACAATGCAGGTGAGAAATGGCATAACAACTACCACAAGACCAAATTGTTGTTGAGCGTCCAACTATTTCATATCATATCATGCAGTCAACCTTTAATATATCCTTTATTAAGCTTCTCTTCAATTTTCTACACTAGCTTTGGTACACTGGATCTATCCAAATTTTTCTTCTCCCTACTATCCTACTTTGTCGATAAACTCGTAGCTTAAAGGAGGATGAAGAAGATTACTCCTCGAATCCTGGCTGTTTTTCACCATCTTCTTATTCTTGAAACCCTTGATTTCTCATCTCTGTTGACTTGTAGATTGCGTGAGTTGATTTTTGTCAATGGAGGGGTTCATAGGGTCCTCATTTTTATAATTTTGTCCATGGATGGATACCCCATTTCGCCTGTCATTATCACAATCGCTAATACTCTCAACATTCTCTTTCCCAAGAATGACCTGGTTTGCATTATGTACAAAGGTTTGATTACAGAGTCCATCGAAGACAACAAGTGTAGCAAATAACATCTTCATTGTGGCTCTACCTGGCGAATTCACAGCCATGGAACTCGCTCGTAGAGTGTGAAGTTCTGAAAATGGAGTTGGTGGAAATCATAGGCGTAACAATAGATATCACAACAATAAAGATAGAGTTATTAGACGGGTGTCACAAGTTAGTAAAAATGGTAGACAAAATTGTGAGGTTAACTGATTTAAAAGAAAGGCCTATTGGCCTAAATATATAATAATTAGCTACTTCTTGTACACTTAAAGCTCAGAAAATAAACTTGGAAGTACAGACATTAGATATATTATAAGGGGCATTACATGGAACATATCCCAATCAGGCTGCATAAACTCTCCCAAGAAAATGTTGTTGTAGGCTACAAAAGCAATATGAATGGTATGTGATGTAGGATCCCTTGGCCAGAAATCATCAGAGGCTCTTATAACAGCAGTCTGTTTGGAACTGTATAAAAAATTAAATACAAATTTGTTACTGTTATGGTCAAGGGAGAGAAAAGATTGGTCAAATTGTTTGTTTACTATAGGAAAGCATACACAATTCTATGGCACTGACCTATAAAGACCATCAAGATTATGACTCATACAAGAAATTATCCCATTATCAGAGAAATTTCAAGCAATAGAAGCCTCCATTGCTTGCTAATACTGGCTGTCCAATTTAACACGACCACCATGGCCTACACCTAATGTCTCGATAATATTATGGGCATCCACTTTGACACCAATAATGCCAGCACTTGCTAGATACGAGTGGACATTGTCATAAAATTTAAATGTAATTTTGGGATGGAAAGCCCAATCCATTTAATTTTATGCATTCTAATGCCACGTATGGTTGGTGAAGAAGAATCCCATGAGGTTAAATAGGGAATGACAATTTTGAATTATAATGCTCCTTTCCAGAAACATCGGGCTTCACTCCTCCCAAGTAACCAGTGATAGCATGCCAAAAATAAATTTACCTGGAATAATACAAATTTAATATAAATTGAGAACAAAGTAGCATGCCAAATCAACTATGGAGGAAAGTAGTCTACATATACAAATTATAGTTTAAATATATCGACTAGTCACTAAACAAAGAATGTAGCTTATGAATTCAGGAGGCAAGTGCTAGAATGAAGGGTTTGGAGCATATAGATAAATAAGGAGTATAATTGAGTAATTCCTAATGGACAGCTAAGGTAGCTTACTTTAAATTGTGGGTCTTCTTTGCTTCTATAACAATGTGTCTAAGGCCCAAAGAAGGATCCTCTTGTCTTTGACTAGTCTTTCCATCTTTTAGAAACTTATAATTCTCTTTTACATGTGTCAGCCAATTTTCAAAATTGAATTATGAGCCCATAGAATGTTTAGAGTTCCACTAGAAAATTGAGTATCAAAATGAAATTATCTTCATATTTCAAAGAGAGATGAATTATTGTCTTCAAATGTCATATTTGAAGAAAAAAGAAGGTCAAGCCTACTTTGTTGTATTGCCAACTGGAGGAGGCTTTGCATTAGAGTCCATTTCAACAGATTTCTAGCCATCATCAAGAAGTAGAAACTTTGGAGGAGTGCCCCCTTTCTCTATACTGTTAAAGAAATACCAAAAAAACACAAACATTTAGAACTGGACCCTTAGGATAAGGTCACAGTGTAACTACATCTCGACAAGAGTTGATATACGATTATAGAACATAAAAGTGGGGCGGGAAAAATAATATAACTTTCTAAACCTTGTTTTACACCCTCAACTGTGACATCTGTGGAAAATGCGTCCCATGTACACCACCCAAACCAATTGAGTATATCATGTAACTACAGGAGAAATATTCAAATCATAAGACTACAGAGAACCATCGAGAACTTATAATGACTTAGTAAAAAAATACATGGATATGTGTTATTCTCAATTAAAAGTCAAGGCGAGCTAAATGTTTTAGCACATGGAAAAAATTCAAACACCATTGGAAAGAACCAAGGTTCAATTCCATGAGAAATTACCATCTTTCTTTCACGATGGGCAAAGGTTTAAGAGTGCCTCTCAATAGCCCTATGATATCACTAATTTATGTTAATCATATAACATTGATTCTAAAATATGAGAAGTTCCAAAAGAAAGAAAGGTAAATAAGAAAGTTTTAGAATGCCTCTCAACAACCCTACGTTATCAATAATTGATGTTAATCATATAACATTGATACTGAAATCTGAAAAGTTCCAAAAGAGATGAAATTAAATAAGAAAGTTGAAACATGGAAATGTTCTCACTCTACTGCACTAGTAATCACTTCATATGGATCCGTTCCAGCACCAACAAAAACTAAATAAACTCCTTGAGTTGTCTCAACAGCAGGATCTCTTGGAATGCCAAATACAAAGTAAATTCAAGAGAAAATCAGAATGTCTATTTTACTCCAGGGAATTGAAAATTGAGTCATATTAAGAATTTTATTTTATACCATTCATAATCCTTGCAATTCTTACCACTTTCCAGACATATTTCAAGCTCATTGTTTTCATTTCCTTGCAAAACTGCTCTGAAAGATCCTTCCAATAGTGGCAAGAAAACAATATAGATTTTTGGCTCTCCAATGCCATCACCCACACCAGTGCTCAAAGGTGAACCTTCACTACCCTCAACTAGAAAAAATTGAGTCTCAAATCGGACATCTCTCCCATAGGAGCCCATCCTCTGTCATACACCAGAGCTTGAAGTGGAACAAAGACATAAAATGAAGGCCTTTGCAAAAATACATATAAAATCATCCATCGTAACCCATAGAAAAGAATTGTGATTAGAATAACCAAAAAAGTCCCCAAAAAGTGCACTTCTTGCACTATCAGAATGCATTGTAAACATCTTGCACATTGAAGTTGACATTTTCTGAATACAAGACATTGAAGAAAACATCCAAATTGAAGACAAAATATATCCTAATACAGTAGTCTCCTACATGATATTTTATTGCATTATTAAGCATGTAATCTTCAGTATGTCCTTCAAAAAAACATATCAAAAGTTCAAAACCAAAAAACAAGAGATCCAAATATCATTATGGTGTTTATTATCATACATGAACATGTAGTTTCTTCAGATATTAATGAAACTAATTCTTGACCAAATCATGTTGCAACTAAAAAAACATAAAACGATAGATTCCAATACCTAGTATTCTACTACTTCAGGTTTTACATAAGTAGATCATGTAAACTATCAGAGTATTGAAAAAAATAACAGTCAAAATGACCTTCAAATTAGGCTTCTGAATACAAGATCAAGTTCCAAAAAAAAAAGTGTAAAACACAAAAGAAAATCAAGGTAGTCTTCTGAATACAAGATCAAATTCTCCCAAAACAAAGGTGTAAAACACAAAAGAAAATGTAGTTATGCTTCTGAATACAAGATTATGTCCCCCAAAAAAGTTGTAAAACACAAAATAAAATGCAGCTATGGTTCTGAATACAAGATCATGTTCCCCCAAAAAGGTGTAAAACACAAAAGCAAATGCAACATTCTATTGCTTAAGATGTACAAAACCAAAATACATTTTGTTGTAATAGAAACACTAGTAAAATGTATCAGATCATTACCCTAGAGAAAGCCACATCAAAAATGTTAACATAACAAACAACCTTCAAATTAAGATTGATTTTGAACCCCTAATCTTCAGAAACAACAATTTTCCATGAACAATTTCATTGCAAGGAACAATTTCATTTTTGAGATAAGTGAGGGCATGCCAGGGAGATGAGGTCAATCCAAATTGGCATCTGGCCGCCTATGACCAAGCGGAATGTGTGTTCTAAAGATGTAGAAAATGATGTAGGTTGCAATAAGGAATATCATCAGAATCTGGGAAATCTCAGATAGTATATGGGAAATAACAAAAGCCAGAAATGTTCTAAGCATATTAGAAGTCACTATAGGTAGAGAAAGTTGCCCCATACCCCGATATGCCACAATAACCCAAAACTATGGCAAGGGAACAAATACATAATAGGAAGTACCTAAGGACCACATCGCAAGCAGTGTAGACAAAACAAAAAACTACTAAATAGATATATAGTACTCCTCAAACCCATGTAGCATTACCAAAATAGTGCAAACCGGATCTACTTACCTTTGAGAAAAAGTGCTACTTGACCACCATCAAAATCGCACACAGTCACACCAATATCCAAGCAGATCTTCCATTAGAATGCCCTCTCCACTACAGCAGCTTCCAGAATGACCAGGAAGGCCATAAAACTAGTGGCTCAAACTTGGAGTTCTGTATAGTCTCAATAGTTACAAGCTCTGTAACACCAAACTCCAGCACCCCATCTGTGAAGGGAAGGCACACCACTGTGTGGCATTAACACAGAGTTCACGAGAAGTCAATGTCTACTGAGACTGGTTTCATGCCTCCCCTATTACACCGTTTATCTCTGGATTTAGCTCCTTCATCTAGCCCACCATGTGGTCAAAGGATTGATTCTCCTACATGAGCACCACTATTGTTTTTATAAGTCCGAGAATTTCCATCTTCAATCTTGTAGCTGCAACGTACAATAACGCATGCAAACTTAGGGCTCTAGTTGGTCATAACTCTTAGGATACTCTTTTAAGGGTTGAGTTTTGCATGAATCGGCGAATGGGAATGTAAGGAAGCCTACCCACTTGCGGTGCCATTGCCATTTATGCCTAGTAATTCTATGATAATATCAAAAGGATGATCAATACCACTATGTAAGCAAGCCCATAGTGCAAGCATTATCCATCGTAAGTCTAAAGGCACTGCAGAGGTTGTATGCCATTTTTCGACTTGGACAAATGGAAATTGTATAAATTATACAGGAGAATCCCCAAAATTCAACTCAACCCTCAATTTCGATTTGCAAACCAGGAGATCGGGGGCGATTACAACTAGATACAACTTCCAACCCATGAAATCACCAAATTCAACTCTTCTCTCAATTTTCGATTTTCAAACTAGGAAATCAGTGGCGATTACAATTAGATCCAACCTTCAACCCACGAAACCATGTGACTACAAGCAAATGCAATATCCCAAATTAGGTGAATCGGGCTTTGCATTGTTTATTGCCTTTTACTCTTTTGGGCTAAAAATGTAATAAATATTTATTTTTTAAATAAATTTTCGGCTAACTATAGAAAATGGGTATAATATAAAAATTTCTCCCCTCCAAAATATAAAACCCCTTAAATTTCACCTTTGGCCTAAGATTCACCCATAAAATTTTCTATGGGAAGAGGCCAAGCTGAAGTTGGCACAACTAGTTGAAAAGAGGAAGAAGGAAGTTGCTGAGAAGGCCCATGCAGAACAGAGAGGAAACGAGGCAAGAAAATAGGCAGGTGGCATAGAGCAGGGCTCTAACAAAGGCACACAGTTGCCTTCACCTGAGACTGAAGAGGATGACATAGAGCATCACGACGCGAACCCTTAGGAGACGTCTCCGACCGCATTAAACACCCAAGAGAGCTGGAAAAGGGAGGATCCAAAAAGAAATACAAGGCGACCAAGAACTCATTAAACCCTATCACACTAATGGATAGAGAATTATACAACATAGGTGACACAGTCAGAGATGTAACCGCGGAGGCCCTGCAGCAATTTGAAAAGTAGCAACAAATCATCCTAGGGACCATCAAGACAGGATCGCAGGAATTGCAGACTTGTGCTTTGCAAGTTGGTACGATGTCAACCAGCTTGGCTATCGGTACATCAGAGGCTGCTGATATGCTATGCACGAAGGCTTCCAGTGTGTTGGGTCCCTATAATACTAGTGATTACCCCATTACTATTGTAGTTATACCCCTTATTTATATTGTTGTGCCCCTATTACCCCCATGTTGTTATTTCTGCGCCCCATAGAATCCCTCTATTGTTATTTTTGTGGCTTTATATTATTATTGTTAGGTCGGCTGGATTATATTGTGACTCCTTAGACTCCTATATATAGAAAGGAGGTTTTGTCATTTGTATCATCCAAGAATTGTTCATTTATGTAATGTAAAGGAGGTTTCCCCCTTGAAGAGGCTGAATTCTAAGGCGTTGATCTATCTTTTCTATCTTTTCTTGAGCTGGTTTCATAACATTTGGTATCAGAGCTTTGGATTCTAGTGTTTCGCTGCTCCAAGCAGGTCATCGTGGAATTTTCGCTATAACTTTGTTTCTTTGATATTTCAGAAGTCGCAAAAAAAACCCATTTGAGAATAAATCACAGTGAACCTTGGGTCCGAATTTCAGAGCTTTCGCGTGATATTTGCGGAGATATGATCTGAGGAAGTTGGTCTTTTTGCAAACTACTGAATTACATTCAAAACAGGTGACCTGGGGAAAATCGTCATAACTTTCTCTCTGGGGATTGGATTGAAATTTAGTAAGAAGGTACAGAAAGAGGATGGACTATAGTTTTTTGTATGTGTGTTTCAGATCCAAAAGTTGAAACAGTGACTCATGGCACGTCGTACAAGTTCGCTCTACTGAACTAGTCTAAAAGAAAGTCACTGTGGGAGATTTCCCATAACTCTTCCTTGGAGAATCCAATTTGGGTCAGACTTGTGGCATTGGAAAGAGGACACAGAAGGCTACTACAGGTCACAATTTCAGAACTGGATGATCCGAAATTACAGAGATACATCAGATTCAATATCAGGCTTCTATAAAGTGAAAAAAGGTGTGTAGTTTTATTTTTTATTTTTGTGTAAGCTTGGTTTAACGGAATTCAAAGGGCATAGTAAAGCATTATTATCGGTAACTGATGCCCCGAGGAAAGAAAATGCAAACACCTAGTAAGGAACCTGAAAGCTCTAGCATGACTCATGAAGAAGAGGAAGAAATGCTACTATCAAAATTACAAGAACAAGTGCAACAAATGTCACGCTCACAAAAGCTAACAGAAGCTAAGATAAATGGTGTGGAATCTAAGATAAATGGCGTGGAATCTAAGATAAATGGCATGGAAGCTAAGATGGATGATTCAAAGACAGATTTGAAGAGAGACATGGCAGATTTGAAGATCGATTTGAAGACAGACATGGAAGAATTGAAGAAGTTGCTACAAGAAAGGGTCACTAATGGTGAAAAGGTAGTAAAGGAAACTCATGATGAGAAAAAAAGAAATGTTAATCATGATTTCATAGACTCTAATGTTGGATCGAAGACCCACCATATTCCAAAAATCGATATGAGGAAGTTTGATGGCAAGGATCCCGCCACATGGATATTACAGATGGAGCAGTTCTTCGATCTCAATAATGTGCAAAACACACAAAAGGTACGTATGGCAATTGTATATTTGGAACCAAATCAGTTTGTATGGTATCAATGGCTTTGCTCTCATAAACAATTTATCACTTGGGCAATTTTTACGGAAGAATTGATAGCACATTATGAAGATACAAAAAGCAACACTTTTTTTAGCCAATTGATAAGTCTCAAACAAAAGGGTTCAGTAATGGAGCACATTGAGGAGTTCCAAAAATTGAACATAAGGGTAAAAGATATTCCAGAGGAGCATAGGATTGATGTGTTCATAGGGTCTTTAAAGGATAATATCCAACATGATGTTCGCCTTTGGGAACCTGATTCATTAGAGAAGGCATTCAGGTTAGCAAGAAAAATGGAAAGCAAAATTATGGCAACCAGGAAGCATACCACTCACAACTATAAAGACGGAAGTGTTGTTGCCCCTAGTCTTCCACAACCTATAAGGTTGACACCACAACAATTGGAAGAAAAAAGAGCAAAAGGGCTTTGTTACAGTTGTGATAGCAAATACACTAAAGGTCATAAGTGTGCTGAGAAGAAATTATTCTACATAGATTGTGAAGAGGAAGAAGAAAAGGAGCAAGAAAGGTCAAAAGAAGAAGATATACTCCAGGAACAAAGCCTAGATGAAGAACAAATAAATCCGACCATATCTTGTAATGCATTGGCGGGAATTACCACTCCTCAAACCATCAAGATAGAAGGACAAATCAAGAAGAAAAAGGTAATAGTGTTGATTGATTCAGGAAGCACCCACAATTTTATTCATTGTAGGGTAGCAAAAGAATTGAATTGCTTCCTATATCCAGCACCAGAGTGTCAAGTGATGATTGCAAATGGAGGAACAATAAATTGCTCTGGAAAGTGCCATAATATCAAGCTATCCATGGGAGAATATGTATTGACTAGCCCAATGCTTTCCATTCCAATGGGAGGTGCTGATGTTGTACTAGGAGTCCAATGGCTACAATCCTTGGGTACAATAGCTTTTAATTTTCAAGAACTTTTCATCAAATTTTCTATGGAAGGAAAGGAAGTTGAATTAAGGGGTATTGCAGGGAAACCAGGAAAGATAATCAGCTCTAATGGTATGACAAAGCTTCTAAAAAAGGAGCAAAGAGGTGTAATTGCACAATTATGTTCGCTAGATGTTTCCACATCAGAATCATCTATTTCTCCAGATCTCCAAAAAGTCCTGGACAATCATTCCAAGGTATTTGAGACTCCCAAAGGTCTCCCACCTATGCGTGATCATGATCATGCTATTCATCTGATTCCAGGAAGTGTTCCTCCAAACATCAGGCCGTACAGATATCCCTATGTCCAAAAAAGTGAAATTGAACGTATGGTTGCAGAAATGCTAGAGGCTGGTATAATTCAACCAAGTCAAAGTTCTTTCTCTACTCCAGTAGTATTGGTGCACAAGAAGGATGGATCATGGCGCATGTGTCCGGATTATAGGGAGCTCAACAAGCTCACTATTAAAGATAAGTTCCCCATTCCTGTCATTGATGAATTACTGGATGAATTGCATGGATCAATTTACTTCACCAAGTTGGATCTTCGTTCGGGATATCATCAAATCAGAATGAAGATTGAAGACATTCCGAAAACGGCATTTAGAACTCATGAGGGTCATTATGAATTTTTGGTCATGCCTTTTGGCCTTACCAATGCACCTTCAACATTTCAAGGTTTGATGAATTCAATTTTCAAACCATTCCTTAGAAAATTTGTGTTAGTATTTTTTGATGATATACTAATCTACAGCAAGTCTTGGAAGGATCATGTTGAACATGTTGACAGGGTGCTACAACTATTGGAGGAGAAACAATTATATGCAAAAAGATCCAAATGTTTCTTTGGAGTCCAGGAGGTGGAATATTTGGGTCATATTGTATCTCATGAAGGAGTTAAGGTAGACCCTAGCAAAATTAAAGCCATTAAGGAATGGAAAATCCCCACATCCATAAAGCATCTGCGAGGATTTCTTGGGTTGACAGGGTATTATCGCAAGTTTGTTAAGAATTATGGGAGAATAGCAGCACCTCTAACAACATTATTGAAGAAAGATGCATTTTCATGGACTCCGGAAGCAACAAAGGCCTTTGAACATCTTAAAGAGGCAATGTGCCAAGCACCGGTCTTAGCTACACCGGACTTCACAAAAACCTTTATTGTGGAATGTGATGCTTCAGGAAATGGAATTGGTGTTGTTCTAATGCAAGATGAAAGACCCATTGCTTTTGAAAGTCGTCCAATCAAGGGAAAGTTTTTAAGCAAAGCTATTTATGAGAAGGAAATGTTGGCAATACTCCATGCACTTAAGAAATGGCGACCCTACCTAATGGGAAGACACTTCAAGGTAAAAACGGATCATGATAGCCTTAAATACTTTTTAGAACAAAGATTATCCTCTGAAGAGCAACAAAAGTGGGTCACAAAGATGTTGGGTTATGACTTTGAAATCATCTACAAAAAAGGGAAGCAAAATGTGGTGGCAGATGCACTCTCAAGAAAGGATGAGGATGTGGAAGCATTGTTGTGTGCCATTTCTATTATCCAACCAGATTGGATAAACGAAGCAAGGGAGGAATGGAAGAATGATGAAGAAGTGTGGGCACTTATTCGAAAGCTACAACAAGATTCCAGTACGTCTGATACATTTAGCTGGCAAAATGATTCGTTATGGTACAAAGATCGCTTATACCTCTGTAAGAATTCCCAGCTAAAACAAAAGATTCTTATGGAATTGCACACTTCTCCCTTAGGAGGGCACTCAGGATTTTTAAAAACTTACCACAGGGTTAAGAAGGAATTTTTTTGGGATGGCCTTAAATCAGATATTCAAAAGTTTGTGGCGGAATGTTTGGTTTGCCAACAAAATAAAGTTGAAACAATTAAGACACCGGGTCTATTACAACCTTTATCCATTCCAAGCCAACGTTGGGAGGAGGTTTCAATGGATTTTATCACAGGTTTACCCAAGTCTGAGGGAAAGAGTGTCATCATGGTGGTAGTTGACAGACTTACCAAGTATGCACACTTTTGTGCATTATCACATCCATTTAAAGCCAGTACAGTTTCTACTGCATTTATGGAAACAATTCAAAAGCTACATGGAAACCCAAAGATTATTGTAAGTGACAGAGATCCCATTTTCACTGGAAATTTTTGGACAGAATTATTTTCTTGTCTTGGTACTCAGTTAGCTCATAGCTCATCTTATCATCCTCAATCTGATGGGCAAACTGAGATAGTAAACAAATGTTTGGAAGGATATCTTCGTTGCTTTGTATCTGATAAACAGACACAATGGGTCAAATGGTTGCCTCTGGCTGAATGGTGGTATAACACTTCCTTCCATACAACAACAAAAATGACCCCATTTATGGCACTTTATGGGTATCAACCACCATCCATCACATCATATTTAAGAGAAAATTCTAAGGTTCAGGCAGTGGAACATCACATCGAACATCAAAACAAGTCCTCCAACTCTTAAAGGATAACCTCGTGTTGGCACAAAATAGAATGAAACAACAGGCAGATCAACATCGCAGTGAAAGAAGTTTTGATGTAGGTGATTGGGTATTCCTACGGCTACAACCATATAAGCAAATGTCCCTAAAGCAAGCTAAGAAGGATAATAAATTATCACCAAAGTATTATGGTCCGTACAAGGTGTTGCAAAAGATTGGTACTATGGCATACAAATTGGAGCTTCCTGCAGCTTCTCGATTGCACCCAGTTTTCCATGTTTCATGTTTAAAGAAGGTTATAGGCGACAAGCTCCCAGTTCAAACAATATTGCCAGAACTTGACGAGGAAGGAAAAATTATATTGGAACCGGAAGCAGTCACAGAAACAAGAACTCGACAGCTACGAAATCGATCAATTTCAGAGTATCTTATCAAGTGGAAGAACTTATCCGCTGAAGATTCCACATGGGAGGATGAGAATTTTATGCAGAAGTATCCAGAACTACTCAAGCGTTGAGGACAACACTTTTTTGAAGGAGAGGGGCATGTTGGGTCCCTATAATACTAGTGATTACCCCATTACTATTGTAGTTATACCCCTTATTTATATTGTTGTGCCCCTATTAACCCCATGTTGTTATTTATGTGCCCCATAGAATCCCTCTATTGTTATTTTTGTGGCTTTATATTATTATTGTTAGGTCGACTGGATTATATTGTGACTCCTTAGACTCCTATATATAGAAAGGAGGTTATGTCATTTGTATCATCCAATAATTGTTCATTTATGTAATGTAAAGGAGGTTTCCCCCTCGAAGAGGCTGAATTCTAAGGCATTGATCTATCTTTTCTATCTTTTCTTGAGCTGGTTTCATAACACAGTGTGCTAGTGGTACCGGATGGAGCAATGACAACCGAAAATGAGGCTAAGAAGCCCACTGTTAATGCCTTGAAGGGAGTGGGATTGAACCTGGCAGCACACCCGCGCGAAGCACTCAGCCTCTTAAAGGATGAAGTAATTGTAGAGATGAGGGCCTGCGAGCACCGGGCCCTGCAAGTGATCAGTGAACAGAAAATAAACAATGAGTAGATGGACTTACAGAGGAAGGCTTCCATTGCCGTTGAGGCTGAGGCAACTCGTCAGAGCAAGAAGATCATAAGGTCATGGAGAGGCCTGCAGAATGGTCCTAAAATTGGCCATTCTGGAGGAGGAGCTAATCATGGTCCTCATCCGCAAATTGGCCATAGGGGTGCGCGAAACTCAAACAAAGATGGCACAGGTTTAGTTGGAGTTGAACCTGCAGATTATAGAGCTCCAGTTGGGGGCTCATCCTTCAACACCGCCAGAAGTAAAGGAACATTGGGCGAATCATTATCACAGAAGTAGTTGCGGAATTGGAGAGTGCAGTAGTAGACTGCACACAATTGTTCGAAGAATCATTGAGGTCCTGACTAGCTTGTAGGAGGACCCAAACATCCAGAGGCTAGATATGGAAGCATGTGAACTCCAGCAACGCTATGACTAAGTTAAGGGCACAAAGCGAATCATCACACTGACACAGAGGTTAGCCAAGCTCCAGGAAGCCAAGCAATTGAAGGAGCAGGTGGACGTAGCACTGCACAAGGAAGTAGTGTTGAAGGTGTGACTAAAGCCCTAGCTGGAGGAAGCTTATGTAGTCACAGGAAACATTGAAGGAAATCTTGTGACTTTGCAAGTGATGCAAGAACAACTTCAGGCTAACAGTGGAGGGGCAGTAGCTGAGAAGACAGTCGAAGATGTAAAGCAGGTAGTAGTTAAGTGCACAGCCAAAGTTGTGATCATCAGGGTCGAGCTAGATGGGCTTCGCGCAAAGATCTCCGCACCCACCTAGTGACTCGAGGGCAAGTCACGATGTTTCTGGTGGGGGCCCGTTGGGAGCGCGATCGCCCAAGGGTAGTTTTGGGGCTAAAAGCCTATGTTTAAGTCAATTTTTGTAATGTTCTTATAAAAACTCCACATTTTGGGGTTGCAGAGCATGAAGGCATTATGAGTCATAAAGGGTAGTCCACCTTTAGTTTTTTAAAGTAAAGTGGGCTATAAGAGATCTACCTATGGTCCGTGGACCATAGGATTGTATAAAAAGAGCTAAGCTCTAATTAGTTTAGGAGAGACAACATGTAAGAGAGTCATAACTTTGAAGAAATAAACCTAAAGTCTTGGGTTGTAGCGTAGGTAGAGGCTCTGCATCTGAGTGCATAGAGGCCTAGGGTAGAAGTTTGTAGATGAGTGCGTGGACCCCTGAAACTGTGTGTGCAGGGTGGACAGAGTCTATAACACTTGGAAGATATTAATGAAAGAAGTTACTCTACAATTTTTGTGTATTTTTTCTGTTAATGGGTTTGGATATTTTGTGTATCAGTTTCCTTTATTATGCTTCTATGATGTGCGAATGAATGCAGTTACATTGAATAATTAAACACAATTACAAATATCTGATTACACGGTCATAACATTAAGTATTCGACAAGATAAGAAAATCAATTAGGGTAATTAAGGAATCTGCAAGGCGCACTACCATAACAGGGAAAAAGTACCTGAGCCTCAGGTTAGGGCTACACGAAGGTCAATCATATACTTTCGCGAAGGCATTGAAAGCCAGAATAGAGGTTTTGTCTTACAAACCCTACAACAAGATCACTTGTGTAAAGTTAGGGATAAAAGAAATCAAATGACATCACAACCATCTCAGGGTGCAGAAAATTGGTTCTAGCATCCCCCCATACTGCTTTAGATGAGACTTCAGTCCGCGCTTCGTAGTATGATGTCGAAAGGGCCAATAGTGTAGGGATTTGTCTGGCTAATTAAAGATGAAACTGGATCAGGCCCCTCAAGCCAATAGGAAGATATTTCCAACCAAACCCTACTCATCTTCCTTCCTTAAAGCTACAATATGGTCAAATAGGGAGGAGAGGCCCCCCACGACCTCCTCTAACCTACACAATCATTTGAATGCTTCTTCCTCACCTTGGTCCTTCCTGACCACCTCGACAATGTGCTCAAACTATAAAATTCTCTTCTAGGTGACTTGACTCATAGTCTTGACATTTTCCTACAGTCGATAATCATCCTCCAACAATGCTTGAACAACCGCCTTCAAGGAAAGGACTTGGTGTTCCAAGTCTCCAACTTCTACTCTACCATGTATTATTGAGAAACCTTCATACTTGTCTCAACAAGTCCTAAGCAATTTTCTCTGATACTAGATGTCATTCTCCCATGGTGCACCTCTGACTATAACATTGCCAAGTACCTTAAGGTGTGCGACACCAGTGTGTTTTTGTCCTAATGGATTAACCAAATTAGGCTCATTAGCACTCTAACTACATCTGTAGCTTATGCACTCTCTATGTGAAACTGGATAACTTACCTGTAGAATTAGTACTTTATATAAGTTTAGTGTAGTATCCCTTCCGAAATCTTTCAACACTTAACATCTTTACAATTTTACTTCATTCACCATAAATCCTCATTAACAATTCTTCAATAGAAAAATTCACTTCAACAATAAACATCAACAACAATGTACAAGTGCACAAACATATACAAGGGGAGGAGGAACTCCCAAGAAAAATTCCCCTTCTTCGATTAACTTCGACTTACAACCTCAAATATTACATCTGCCAAGC
The DNA here is from genome assembly GCA_031772625.1 of Pinus tabuliformis. Lineage (NCBI taxonomy): Eukaryota > Viridiplantae > Streptophyta > Pinopsida > Pinales > Pinaceae > Pinus > Pinus tabuliformis. The sequence goes on from CM062812.1 coordinate 863,454,057, forward strand.
TTTGGCTGAACCCTGAAAATTTCATTCCCACAACACTTTGACAAACAACCTTCAAAACTCATACAATTTTGGTTCATACAACCCCCTTGGCTCACACAGCCTACCATAACCAAAAACCCAAATTTCAAATGACCTCATGAAGCCTGTGACAAGCATGATCCATTAAAGCCCATAAACTAGGAATCCTACACGACCATCACTCAACTAATCCTCATTACTCACCCTCATTCCTTCCTTTCACTTCACTCATTTGTTATTCTCTTTCTCCAATTTTGTTTACTTCTTCTATGCCTTGACTTGCTTGGTTGAGTTGGATGGTCTCTCCAAAATCACTTCATTTTATTTATATGTGTCTCAACTTGCCGTACAATTGTCTCTCCTACCTGGGCTGACCCATATTAGGTGTGGTCCAACTTGTTGCATGCCCTGCATGACTCTATCATCATGTCAACTCATATCATTTAGTTCCATATTGCAACCACATCACACATTATGTATCATGCACACCATATAGAACACCTTTTTTTGGTGGAATTCACCCATCTCAAACCCACCCTTGATCAACATCATTTCATTGCAGGCTCAGTCGTTACTCAATCCTAATCACATAATGCCCATCGTGGATGACTCCCCCATGTTGTCACACAAATTCCCTCGCCATCACAAGTCGTTCATCTCAGATGTCCCATTGCAATTTCTTTTTCCACTTTTGCACTCTAGAAAGATTTTACTCATGAAGATATTTGATCTCTCTCAGTGCACATTGAATCCATGTTTAAAATGGATTTATACTAGTTATGCTGAGAGGTATTCTCCAACCTAGTATGGTAGATATGTTGTAATGTAATGTTAAGAATTTTGAAAAAGTCAAATAACGAGTAGTGTAATGTGACGTAATGTAAGCATTTTAACTCGGTCAAAATAAAATAAAAAAATAAAACAAAAATAAAAATAACCCTATAAATGAAAAATAATAATAAAAATAAAAATGACCCATGGTATTCATGTGGAATGTAACCTACTTAAAGGGGGAAATTAAACCATATTAACTTTCAATCTACCAAGCACTGAGAGGGATCAACATGGTTACCAATCAAACAAGAACTATTACCTCAAAATGAGAACTCTAGCAAACCTCCCCCCAAAAAATGGAGAAAGAGCCCGAAAACAAAAAGTGTTGATTCTGCATCCCCAATTTTTTTAGAGTAAATTTTCAATATTTCTTAAAAATATCAATAACAAACAATAAAATCGATTTCTTTTTGTTCAAAAAACACCTTGAAATTGAAAAGTGTTGATGCCAGAATAATGTTTTTTTTTTTCGGGGTAAATTTTCAACATTTTTTATCAATGGCGTCAAAGATAAAATATCAAGACTCTGAAAAAGCTTAAAATTGCAACAATTTTCAAGCATGACATTAAGATAAAATATCATGTCTCTGAAAATCATTAAAATTCCAACAATTTTCAGTCATGACGTTAAATATAAAATACTTATAATTTTTTCAACCATAGCATTAAAAATAAAATTACATGACTTAGAAAAACCTTAAAATTTTGACAGTTCTTCAACCATGAAATTAAAACCAAATATGACAACTGCAAAAAAACCTTAATTTTTCAATATATTTAAACCATGGCATTATGGAAAAATTATATGACTAAAAAATCTTTAAAAATGAACACCTTAATAAAAGAGTCATTATACCAAGAGTAATTTCTTTATAGATGTTAAAAGTATAGCTATTTTAAAATCTTAGCCTAAGACAACTTGACACATTGCAACAAAAAATTAAAACTCAACCATGAAATCAACATGTGGTGTAGGTGAACTAGACCTATTGCAATGAAATCTTAAAAATTAACCATGAAATTGATACGATGTGAGGAAGACTTGTCCATTATAATGATAAATTTAAAATCAACTATCAAATTGACACATTATGAGGTCGAGTTTGTAGTTGATGATCAACATGATTGCTACAAAAAAAAAAAAAAACAATCAATAAGTAGATAATTAATAAAAATTAAAAACATAAAACAAAGAAAAAATTGAAAGATTGAAAAAAATTAAAGCAAAAAAAACAAGAAGTTTTGAAAAATAACAACTAATAAGTAAAACAATATATTAAAACATAAAATAAATAAATTAAAAAGATAAATAATGACAAAAAAAATCAAACATAATAAAATAAATATAAAATATATTTTGGAGAAATCATAAAATAGTTTTTAGAGTCGACATGCTTCAAATCACTTACTATGATTCATCATCAGGACAAAATTAAAAAATAATGATGATGATGATGATGATGATTAACGTCCACTAAGACCAGTGTGGCTTATCAGACCTCAAGAAAAGAAAAATAATTTAATTATGATTCTTCAAAATCTTGTTTCTATGATCAAAGAGAAGGGAAAGAAGTGCTCCTAGATCATTATATTTGGGTTAGCTTAATAAGTCAAGAAGATTGGAAGTGTGGCAGATGTTAGGAAATTGAGAGTAGATGTGAGTAAGAGTCAAGTAGTCTAAAAGGAAGTGCTTTTCATCTTCAACCTTGTTGTATCAAAATTTGACAAATCCTATCTTCCTAGGGAGTCTTGGGAGTATACCATCACCTGGTTTCACTTCAAAGCTCATGAGAATTAGCTCTTATCCTAGTGATGTTCATTTTTTTCTTAGTGTTATTTAACACACAGAGATAGTTATGGTTATCAAGGTTGGGGTTGATCACCTCCTTATAGTATCTCAGCTTCCTTTTACCCTCCAACTCTTTATCATCCCACAACTTGTCCTTAAAATTAGAGGTAATAACATCCCTGACACTATCCTTGCTTCCCATGATGATCTCCTCCTTAATCCCAAAATGGTTGAGCAAAGACTGGGCATCCTTATGCCACCTATGCTTGAGGCAAAGGTGGGTGTTTTGACTAGAGTTAGAAGCTAGTTTCGGGAGCCTCTTTGGGTCCATGTTGTAAAGCTTCTTCTTATATATCAAATATCTAAACATAGCCATACTCTCAAAGGGAAATAGGCCAAATTCAATCAAGAGGATAGGATAGGGAGTATTTCCCTTGATATTTAGGTTGTAGCTTATGAATTTATTTTCAATCATTTCGAGCTTTCCCCATGAATCTCTAGATATAATGCATCTCTAAGATTCACATCTGTATAAGTCAATAGGGGTGACGAGTGTCTCAAAGAGGAACCTATTTTTACTCCAAATGCAAAGATAAACCAATTTACAATTATTTTCAATCTCATAATAAGATTTCCATCATCCAATAATCCTTTTCTCCATGTTATAATTCGAGTTGAGATGATGAAGAAAGTCATTACACAAATATTTATAAGAAGAAAAATACTCTAAGCAATGGTTATCATAAATGAAACTACCATGGGTGTTCTATTTGGATTTAATGATCATGATTTAGCCTTGTCGGTATTAACTGTCATACCCATCTTGGAGTAGTAGACATGAACAATCTTAAGCTACTTGTCTAGGTCATCGTGGATTTTTGCAAGAAGAACAATACCATCAACATAAAGAAGAAGAGTAATGATTATACCAGCAATATAGGTGCCCTTGCAACCTGCAGTATCCAGACACTGCTCTAACTTAATGATGTATATGACAAAAAGGGTATGGATAGGGGACACCCTTGCTTAACTCTGATATTGCATTTAATGTCTTTAGACAACATTTCATTGGTCTTAAGCTTGGAAATGATAGTCTCATAAAGGTGGATCACAACAATCCTCAATTCAGGGGGGGACCATGATCTCTTCAAGTGTCTCCCAGAGCTTATCTTGAGGAACAGTGTCGAAAGATTTTCTGAAGTCCATAAAAAATTAGAAGAGACTGTCTTTATTGTTGCGACATTCCTCAGCAATGATCCTGAGACTGACAAGATGATCGATAGCTGAGTGATCTCCTAAAATCAACTTGCCCTTTAGCTCTTTTACCATGGTGTTCAAGAGAAAGGCTAAGCTTCTTTTACGAAATAAGCCCATATAGCTTGGCTAGGATGTGGTTAATCGTAATGGTCCTGTAGTTAGAGGGAACACTTTTGTCCCCATTTTTAAATATAGGCAAAATAAGGATTTGCGTCCAAATGTGAGGGAAGCCATGTTGTTCAGCCAAATGGAGAATCTTGTGGAGATGATGAATGAGTATAGATCTTCCCATTTTAAAGATCTTAGCTTGGTATCCTTCAATATCTTTAGCTTTTCCATTAGTGAGATTATTAATCCCAGACTCAACGTCTTCAAGAGAAAATGCATCCTCCTTAGTAGTATTGTTTACGATGGTATTCATGGTGTCGAGAGAGTCATATAACTTCTTAAGATAGTTGTCCCAATTTTCTAAGGGGATGGAATGAATATCTTTAGTTTTACAAACAAGCACATTTCGCCAAATCTTTTTGGGTACGACTTTAGAAATATGTAGAACATGTCCTTGTCTCTTATTAACATATGAACTCTTCTTCCTCTTGATGAGAGATTTGTATATACTTATATTCCAAAGCTTAATAATTTCATTAGGAGCCTCTCTGATCGCTCTCTTGGATCTTTTACAGTCTTCGTCATACCAAGGGTTGGAAGTTCTATTATTCTGATTATACGAAGTCTCATTAGAGAACTTGCTAATGGCAGTGGAAAGGGTAGTAGTAAAATGGTAATACATTTTTTCAATGTTTCTTTTATAAGATAGGGAGCCTAAATCCCTTTCTAATTCTCTTAAGAAAAGGTCGAACTTACTTCTATCAAAGCATATGTGTCTTTTTATTTTACTAGTCTCCTACATGTGGGTGGTATGCATAACAAGATTGAGGGTTATTGACAGGGGATTGTGGTCAGAGTCAGGCTTGAATCCATTAAGTAGCTCAAAGTTTGTAATATGATTGAGGACAAGGGTGTCGAAAATCGCATAATCCACAATGTTGCTACCTAGCCCATCGAAACATGAAATATGACTAGAGATAGGACACTTATTAATACCATTATAGATGATTAGGTCCTGGGAACTACAAAGTTTGAGGAGCTCATTGTCAAATAATTTTTTGATTACGTCTTCAGAGTTTCTCTTAAATGTATTAGCTAAGTCAATATCTTCATTGAGCCACAAGGATTCGGGGTTAGAGTTGTTACTTAATATAATAGTTTGGTTAGTGGAAGTTCTAGCATTAAATTCTACAAGCAAAAGGATATTACCTTTATTCCTTAGGTTGTAGATGTCTTTTTCTAAGGTATTTAAAGGACAATTCATATCCAAGGTGTTTTTCTTATAGGATGTAGAGTTAATAGGGGTGAAATTTGCGAAAAATATCCTATTGGTGGTAGAATCAGAGATATCGATCCAAATGTACTGATTGAAGGGGTCAATTCTATGAAGTCGGATGTGAGAGAAAACATTATTCCTTATATAACAGGTTATACCATGAAAACCCCTCTGAGAGGATTTCTTATTCCAAGTCGACCAAAGAGTGAAACCATCAAGCGGGGGGCGGGGGGGGGGGACCTCTATATTTGTCATGTTCCCAAGTTTCAACTAAAATAATACGATCAATATCACTCGGGATCCAACTTAACAGAAGACCTTTACACAATGGAAAACAATGAAAATTCCATAAGAGGATCCGGAGTGATGCAAGTCCCTATTTATCACTCGTGTTTGAAACTCTATCTCTAATAAAAACTTCCCTATTCATATAAATATATAACACATGAGAAAAAACAAGCATAAAACTCAAAAAAATAAAAATTAATTCAAAAAGATAAAAATAAAAATAAAAAGAAAAAGGAAAAAATAAAAATATACTAAGGAAACAATTTAAAAATTTAATACTTAAAAAAACTAAATCAATTAAAATAAATTAAAAGTGTTTAAGAAAAGTAATCAAAATTTTAAAATTGAAAATTATTTTGATTTTTGTTTTTTTTTAAACTTAGATAAAATTATATTTTAAAAAATATATATCTAAAAAATTCTAAAAATTATAATTTAAGTTTAAAAAAAATTATAATATAAATTTATTCAAATAAAAAAATTTTAAAAATAAAACTTTTTAAAGCAATTTAAAAATTAAATTTTTTTTATTAAAATAAAAATAGCCCTCGGCTTGCATGGGCGAAGGCCGAGCGGCCTCTAGGCCAACTCAGACAGTCCACGAACATCCCCCAGGCCTCCGCCTAACTGAGGCTCTGAGGCCCCCACCTTACTGACGGTCTGTGGGCCACCCCAGGGCTAGCCGGGCTTGCCTCCAAGTCGCTCGCTCAAAAATAGGGCAGCTCTTAGGCCCCCACCTCGGCAAGTGCCAATTCCCTGAATCGATCCTCAGCTAGGCGAGTAGAGGGTCGTTTTTTTACTTTATTTTAATTTAAAAAAAATTCAAATTAAAGAACAAAAAAATCCATTTTTTTATTTAACTAAATTTATATTATCAGTTTTTAAAAATTGAAATTATAAATTTTTTTAACTTTTTTTATAAATTATTTTTTACTTAATTTTTAAAATAATTTTTCATTATAATTTTTTTATTAATTTATGTAATAATTTTTTTTAGTTTAAATTATTTAAATATTTAAATAATTAATTTTTATTTTTATTATTATTATTATTTTTAATTTATTTACGTATATTTTTAATTCCGTTATTTTTTTATAAGATTTATATTTTACATTATTTTTTACAATGTTTTTCATTTTTATTTTTCTAATAATTTTTCTAGTTGTTTTCAAATTTACATTTTTTTTTTTAACTTATTGGTTTACATTTCATTTTATTTTTTAGTGGCTTTTTTAAAATGTCTTTTTATATATATTTTTTATTTTTTTTTTCTATTTCGTTCTTTGAAATAGTTTTTAGTTTGTAATTAAATTTTTTTTATTTGTTTATTTTTTAATTATCTAATTTACTTTTATTTTATTTTGTTTAAGAATTTTTATCTTGTTTTTGTTAATTATTATTATTATTATTATTGCTTTTGGTGTTTCTATATATATATATATATATATATATATATATTAACAATTATATTTTGTCTATTGAATTGTTAATTAACTATATATAAATTTATAAAAAATCTGAATCGAAAAATATATAAAAAAATATTGCAAATAGAAACAATAAACACATAATTTGAAATCGCTTAAAAAAAAACATCTTAGGAGGAAAAACAAGAAGAGGAATAAGATAACTTGAATAAAATTGTGTATACTTAGAACATCTTAAAATTTTAAGTGTCAAAAATATGCCTTGAAAAAATGATGGTTTTCAAAATTCGCATGAAAATCACAAGCATTTAAAAAAATTCATCCACACTCAATACATTATAAAATTTAAAGTTTGAAAAATAAGCCTTCTAAGAAAAGGGGTTGATGCTAAGTCAACATTGTTCTAAATTAGTTTGAAAAGCGCTAACATTTTAGAAAAATGTTTATACTTGATACATAAAAAAAAATAAAGTGTTAAAAATATGCTTCTGAAAAAAAGGGTTGATGGTGCATCAACAATTTCAAAATCAGCATGAAAATCACTAACATTTAAAAAAAATGTTCATAAGAAAATTTAAAGTGCCAAAAATATGCTCCAAAAACAACGTCACCATCTTTCAAAATCAGGCAATTTTTTTCTAACTCAAAAAAATGAGTACTAGGTAATTTTCTCATTTAATCTGTAAAAAAAGATTTGATCTCTCTTGACTTTTGATAGATTCAAAGATAAATGATTTTAGACAAATATTAAACTAATCTTCTAACTATTGGTTTAATAATAAGTGATTAATTAGCTAAAACATGCAAGTAGAACCCTTAATAGGTGGGCAGATGACAAACATTATATCTCCTATGCCATTAGCGTCCTCATTTAGAAAGATTAACATGTGCATGTGTGAGGAACTATATATTTCCAAAAATAAAGTGACCCAGATGATTGGAGGCCATATAAAAAATAGAATGATGTCAGATTCAAAAATTAAGAGGGAAAAAATAGAACCATCATAGATTCATCTGAACCACGAGTCTAACATGAGCCTAGAGGGATCAAATGTTTTTATGTGCAAACTTATTTTCAAGTGCAAAAAGCAATGTGTAATTTTTAATTATTTAAATTGTTTTTTCAAATGTTATTGACATTACATAGGTGATTGAGTCATTTTAACAACTAAGTCTTTGTTATTAATATAGTTTTAAGTATATGTCAATATTAATTCATATTAAAATTCTTTATTCATAACCTCGACCATATAAAAAATAGAATGGTGTAGGACTCAGAAATTAAGAGGGAAAAAGTAGAACCATCATAGATCCATCTTAACCACGAATCTAACATGAGCTGAGAGAGATCAAATTTCTTCATGTGCAAACTTATTTTGGAGTGAAAAAAGAAATGTGTAATTTTGTATTATTTAAACATGTGTATTGAGTCGTTTTATCACTGCCCATTAAATTGAGATTTTTGTTATTAATATATTTTTAAGTATATGTCAATACTATTTCGTTTTAAAATACTATATTCATAATTCAGATTGGATATTTTATTCCATACAACATTAAATTATTTTCATTTAACATTATATATATATATATATATATATATATATATATATATATACATAAAGTTTATATCACATTCTAAAAATCTTAATTACATATTTTTCTTACTTCTAATTATTTTAGATGAAATTATATTAGGCCATATGGTCTATTAATTAAATATGAATAGCATATTTTTTCCCCTTTTTACTATAGCAGACAGTAATTTTCTATTTAGAGAACACTTCATTTTTATTTTAAGAGGAACAAACATACTTACACATCATCTTCACACTAGTCTAGCTTAAGAATCTTACTCACATATACTTTTTTTTTTACTTTTAATTACTTTACATGAAATTATATTAGGTCATATGGACAACTAATTAGATATAGATAGCATATTTTATTTTTTTTATTTTATTTTTATTTTATTTTAAGAAGGACAGACATACTTACACATCACCTTCAAACCTTGCTATAGAATAAGCCTCTAGGCTTAATTATGGGGAGATGAATAGAGAGAGAAAATAATACACTTATTTTAAATAAAAAAATAATTAGTTCAAAAATTGGAAATATATTTATTTATTAATAAAATATATAAATCAGCTGAAGGAATAGGTTTCAAGGGCGAACGCTCGTCTTCAGCTCTGAGAACCCGGGTTGGAGGACCACTCATCTTCGGCTCTGAGAATCAAAGGAAGAGTACCAGGACGACTTGCAATGAGTATAGAGTCGGGAGGCTGAGGCGAGAGTCCGTGTTTTGAAGGTTTCGGAGGTCTACAACTTGAATCCCTTCTGTGTCGTTCTGCTTTGGCGGACAAGCCAAGGAGAAGGCCTTTGGCGTTTTTGAACTGAGCTGCGAAGCGGGAGCGGGGAATTTTTGGTCTTTAGGTTTTACACTGCGTTTGGGCGAGGTGGCTGCCCTAGCTGCCTCTACCCCCAGACTCACCTCTGCTTTGGTTGGGACTGGATGGGCTCCTTTGCTGCGGCAGATGGTGTTGTTTTTGGTCGCTCGCTGGCTTATCCACTGTGGTTATTTGGAGCGTTGAGGGAATAGGGTGTGGAGGTGACTATCTCTGCATTGTTTCCTACCACTACAACATGGTTGGGTTTGCTGGGGTTTCTACAGGCTACTGAGGAAGTATGGGGCAGTTGTGTTTCTACCTCTGGTTACATCTGTTTCAGGAGGAGAGTTTGAGGGGGCGGGGGAGGATTGGCTACCCTAGCTCCTCTCTTCCTCATTTCGTGCCTCTCCTACTTGTCTAGGTGGCCAGATCTAGAGTCTACTATTCTCTTTTTCCCTCCTCAGGAGCTTTTATTTGCTATTTTTTGTAATGCGTATGGGTATTCTCTACAGGTCTGTGTTCGGGTCTCAATATTGGCCTTTTGGGGTTTATTTTGGGCACTGTTTATGTAGATTTGCTAGGGTTTACATACCCATTTTCTTGCTACCCTGTCTAAGGGATTTTCTAGAATACTTCATTTGGAGTATTGTTTTGTAAGTGGCTTTGCCCACACTTCTGCATATACTTTTAGCATCTACAACATGTAATTTTTTGAAATTAATGAAAATTATGATTTTTCTCCACGGGGAAAAAAAATTAATAAAATATATAAAATTATATCCATTTGTTAAATTAAAGATTTAATATATGATAAATATTATATATCTATATATATATACCTATATATATATATATATATATATATATATATATATATATATATATATATATATATATATATATATACACATATACATATTCCCATAATTTATGATTTTTGGATTTTCAAAAGTTGTGATGATATCCATTTTTTAGATTAATGATGATGATGGTGGTGGTGGTTATCGTCCACTGAGACCAAACTTTGGTCTATCAAACCTAAAGAAACGAATTGTTTGGTTTGATTTAAGATTTTATTCCTATGCTCAAAAAGCTTGGAGAGAAGCCTCCCTAGGTCACAGTAATTTTGACAACGTAAAAGGCTAGGAAGGTCAGTATTGCAACAAAGATTTTGTAACTGAGATCTAATGTGGTTGTATGCTAGGCTAAGAGGAAGTGATTTTCATCCTCCATGTTCATATTCTCACAGAGATGGAAAAAACTTTCCATCCATGGTGTTTTAGCAACTTCCCAATGACCCGTTTCACTATGGAGCTCATGAGAGTTCATTCTAATCTTGGCTATATTAATTTTCTTCTTTAAGCTAGTTAAAACAGAGAGATACTTTTGATATTCTAGGGTGGGGTTGATGACCTCCTTATAATATCTTAATTTTCTTTTAGTTGCTTAATCTTTCTCATACCACATTTTTACTTTGAACTTAGAAATAAGAATATTCTTAATGTTATTAATGTTTTGCAATGCAACATTCTCGTCGATCTCCCAATGGTTTAACAAGTTCCTGGTGTCTTTATACCAACCTCGTTTGAGCCTTAGGTGTTTTTGGCTAGAATTTAAAGCTAGCTTAGGAAGTCTATGGTCTCCTATGTTATTGAGTTTGTGCTTGTACAACAGAAGCCTAGTCATAGCTAGGCTCTCGATAGGGGAAAAACCCACTTCTATAAGGAGAATAGGATAAGGTGTGTTGCTTTTAATTTTGAGGTTATATGTTATAAAATGCTTCTATATTTGCTCAGTATTTCTCTAGGATTCTCTAGAGATGCTACAACCCCAAACCTCACATCCATATAAGATAAACAGAGTGACTAAAGTTTCAAAGAAGGACTTCTTTCTATCCCACATTACAAGGTTTTCCATTTTACAATTATTTTGAAGACCAAAATAAGATTTCCATCCCCCATTAATCCTTTTCTCAATGCTATAGTTCCAATTGAGCTTGTGATGAATATCAATTCCTAGGTACTTGTAGGAAGACACTTCCTCCAAGTTACTATTGTCATACATAAAATTAGCGTAAGTGTCCTTCTTGGATTTGATAATCATAACTCCCCTAAAATGTTTCATCAAATAACTTTTATGGCCAATTTTATGAGAGAGAAAAATTGAGTGGCAATGAGAAGTAAGCATGGTATTGGCAAACCAGGGACCCTAACACTAAATATACCTTTCAAAATTTGTGATTGAAAAAACTACCAAGCCCAAGTGATTCATTTGAAGGTAATATCTCATTTGAATGTGTGTTTATTTAGTTAGTTTTGGGCTAACTTGGTATTTCTTAGTCTACCTTTTAGGTTAAGGGAAACACTATTAGTATTCAATTCACGTTGTTTTTTGCTCACTAGTAAGGGAATTTTATGAAGAGCCGCATTATTGTTACTTAAAACTTAAAAATTGAATTATTGAATTTCCAACTTTCTAATTATAATCGCAATGAAATTCTTAAAATCAATTATGTGCACATGGTAGTTTTTGAAAATAATGTTTGAGAATGTTTAAGAAAAAATTTGGGTTAATCAATATTTATCCAGTCATTTGGAAATCTTATAAAGGTTTTCTTTCGGAAAGTTTGCCATGTAAATTATTATCTAGGTAATTAATAGAAATCAGTAGAAAAAGTTACCAAAAAAAAATCTTTAAATCATTTATAATTCATGGTTTTAACTTAAATTTAGTGTTTATGTTAATAGGCATGATGTTCTTTGAAACAAGCTTTCTAGAATTTCTATTTTATAAAAAAAATGTATGAATAAACTAGATTTAATACATTGAGAATATTTTTTTTATGTTGTATACACGATTTAATGGATGAAATCAAGGGTTTTTAAATGGTTTTTCCATTTCAAAACTCATTTGATGTATTTATGACCTCCATTCTATCATCACATTACAAATTATCAACATTAAATAAATTAAATGGCACATAAGTATTTTATGGTTATTAATGTTTATAATCCATTTAATTTGTATGGTTGTGCTAGTTCAGTTGCATTGAAAGCCTTAAAACCAATAACAAAATCTAAATCCAAGGTTTGAGCATAAATTTAATGTTGTTGTTCCACATCGAGAATAGAAATTTCACATTCTTTTATTTATACAACTTTATTTTAATGCATGTTTATTAAGTATGATGTGTTTTGTGTGTTTGGAACTAAAAATATGTTGTTAAAATGAATTTAGAAAAAGGAAATGTTCTTGGAAAATAACATTATTGTTTCCTTTTGTTTTGAACTTTGTAATGAAAACATAGCTAAAAAAGTGGCAACAAATAACAAGTTTAGTTCCCTTAACTGAAAAGATCACAATGATGTTTAGTTAGAACCGATTATAATGGCTTTCCATGTTTATCTAGGACTCTAGTGTACAAACATGTCCACAAATTCTAAGGTATTGAATAAGGCCCAATAATATTAAAGTTTCATTTCTTTATTTAAAATTCTCCATACTATGAGAGTTACTAATTTTAGGGGAGTATATTTATGCTCCTGTAGCGTATTCTTTTTCCTTTCTTTAATGAAGCTCATAACGAATTCTTCAAATTTATTGTGATTGGTACCAAAGTGTGCAACCATTACGTATTGATCACAAGATAAAACCCACCCAAATTAACAGAAAACATGGGATATTTGAGATGATACTTTCCCATTTGCAGTAGAACATTTTCACCTCATCCTCCACCTTAGCACGATCATAAAAACATGTTTCTTTATCTACTTTCATGTGAATAAAATTGTGGCTAATTACATTTTCATTGAAAACAATCACCTTGTCATTCCTGTAATTAAACAAATTCAAATTATAGGGTGCAAAAATTCTAGATGAAGCATGGAAAGAAATGTAGGCCTAATAAGGAGCTTGTAAGATTATTTCTTCTTGAGGCCAAGGGATTATTTTTTTCAAATTCTACTTCAAGAGTGTCTTTAAAAATTATTTATTACAAGTGGCCTTATGGAGATACATACATTTGAAGTAAATTAGGTTCTTCATATTTGTACCCTTTGAAATAACACTCATCACATTTATAACAAAGTTTGAGGCATTTGTGTTATGTCTTCTCTTTTGATGACATCTTTTGGACACTCAAGGGCTAAAAGGAGAAGGGGTCAGTGATGGTTGTCATAGGTGGTCAACTACAGGAACTGAATGAATCTCTTTCTATTTTCTCTTTTATTACCATATTAACTTGTTTAACACTATCAGAAGACTTCAGCCAAGTATTCAAGTGTTACATCATGACTTGTGTTGTAATTTCCTATTTAAAACTACAAATAAAATATTATTTATGTTGGGTGTGTGTTATAATATTTCTACGACTAGCCCCACATGCAAAGTTGGGGGTTAGAGGGGTGGTGGTTAGTGCCCCCTTCATTGCGTCAAGTGTAGCAGTGGGGTCACAAGGGGGCGGCAGCCCCCCTATCAGGGGGTTTGCAGTGGGGAAGTAGCCCTCGTACATGGGGTCTAGGGCAATGCCACGGGATTTTGTTTTCTTTTTTTTTACCCTATATTAGGTGGGAAAAGCTACCTATGGTTTTGTGCATGGGTTTTGCAAATGGTTTTGGGCATGATGGTTTTCTTCCCATGGTATCTTGTAGGTTTGGTCAAGGGAACTATGATTATGTTCTAATCTAGGGTTAATGGATTAGGGTTTATGGATGCTTTGACATGTATATATATGTATTCAAACATTGAAAGGAATATAATGGAAAATCAATTTGGTAGTCCTGGTTTTTGGATCTAGAGGAAAATATTTGTGTATATCTATTTTATGTTTTATGCTCTCGCCATTATTTATTTTATATTTTTAAGAATTCATTTCTTAGGTAATTTATGTGGTGAAATCCTACATTTTGTATCGAAGTTGTTTCAGCTTCAATGGAACGACTTTGTTGCTGAGAGTTTTTGCTCAAGCCTGTGGTAGACCCTATTTAGTGGAAGATCTGCAGGATCAACTCTTGTGGTGAATGAAAATGGCAAGGAGTGGAAATATATAAATCAAGATATTTAATGGTCATAGTTTTGAGTTGTGGAAACTCAAGATGGAGGATTTGTTGGTGGATAAATATCAGTGGATCATAATAGATCAGGGTACTAAACCAACGACATTGTCCAATGAAGACTCAAGAAAGTTGGATCAAAAATAAAAGAGGATAATACGATTGTGTATCTCAGATTTAGTATTGTTGAATATATGAAGGGAATCCACGGTGAAGGATTTGTGGGACAAGTTAAGGACTTTTTACCATTCTAAGTCTTTGGTGAACAAATTGTTCCTACAAAAAAAATTGTATAACCTAAGGATGAAGGATGGAGACTCGATGAAAGAGCATCTGAATGCATTTAATACTGTGGTAAGTTAGTTGTTATATGTTGATATCAAAATCTCATATGAAGATAAGTGGATCAATTTTTTGTGTTCTCTACCAGAATCGTGGGATAATCTGGTTATTGCAATAGGTAGAAATACAACTACCTTGAAGTCTGATGAAATAGTCTCATCCTTGTTGTCATAGGAGACAAGACAGAAAAATATTGAGGGGTAGAATGGCGATGCCTTATCTGTACAAGATAAGTCCCAGATCAGAAATAAAAATAATTCCTTAAGTGGGAGATTTAAATCGTGAGGGAGATCTAAATCTCTAGGAAAACCTATAAAGGTGTGTTGGAAATGCAAAAAGGGAGGGCACTTCAAAAAGGATTGTAGATGTCAATCTCCTAAGAAAGGAAATGGATCTCATGATCCTCCTTCTGCAAAGGTGAAAACCACCTACGATGAAGGTGGGGATGTGTACTTGGATTCTTCTTCAAGTACACATGTATATCATTAAGCATGGTCGATTGACTTAGGTGCATCCTTTCACTTCACTCCCTATAGGGAGTGGTTCTTTGAATATGATAAATATGATGGTGGCAATGTATTCTTAAAGGATGATAGGAAGGCTAGAATCATCATTCGTGGAAAATTCAAGTTGAAGTTGCAAGGTGGAAGGATTAGAATACTTCCGAGTGTTATGCATATTCTTGTGTTGGCCATAAATATGATTTATGTAAGCAAGATGGATGATGCAGGTGTTAAAAAAATGTTTGAGAAATATAACTACAAGATGGTTTGGGGAGCACTGATATTGATGCAGGGAGTTCAGATTGGAACTTTGTACAAGCTTCTGGGTAGTACTGTTATTGATGGGTGCAATAGTTCTATGGTTCCCGAAAGTGGAGAAGAAAACCTTGTGGTCTCTCGAGAAAAGACAATGCTATGACATCAAAGGCTTTGACATACTAGAGAGAAGGCCCTTTTAATTCTTCATGGTAATGGTATGGTAGAAGGTAAGTCTAATTTCTCTCTGGGTTTTCATTTCTGTGAACATTCTGTATATGGAAAGAAAAATTGGGTGAGTTTCCCCTCTAGTGCTAAGAGGGTGAAAGGGATATTAGATCTTGTGCACGGTGATGTGTTTGGCCCTGTGTCGGTTCCATCACTAGGTAATTCTATGTACTATGTATCATTTATAGATGACTTATCGAGGAATACATGGATATATCTCCTTAGGAAGAATTTTGAAGTTTTCGACAGGTTTAAAGAATTTAAGGCTATGGTGGAAAACCAAACAGAGAAGAATATAAAGATGTTGAGGACAAATAATGGTGGAGAATTATCCAAGAAGGAATTTGAAGAGTTGTGTAAGAAGTGTGTTATATCATGATAGAAGACTGCTCCATACACACCTCAAAAAAATAGATTTGCAGAAAGAATGAATAGGGCATTGATGGAAAAGGCAAGAAGCATGCTCAGTGGTGTCAGGTTAGGACAAGAATTATGGGCATAGATGGTGGGAACTGCATGTTACCTGGTTAATATATCACCTTCATTAGTGTTGGAGGATAAGTCTTCACAAGAGGTATGGACTGGCAAGAAACCCTCTCTTTGAAATCTGAGGGTATTTTATTGTGATGCATATGTACATGTTCCAAAGGAGAAAAGAATCAAATTGGATAGTAAATCTAAAAGGTGCATCTTTATTAGGTATAAGGATGGTTTAAAAGGTCATAAGATTTGAAATCCATAAACATGGAAGATTGTGCACAACCGAGATCTGGTGTTTAGAGAGGTGAAAGATGCTATTAAACATGAATTCCTACCAAAGGAACTTGAGAAGATAGAGTTTTAGCTAAAGGAGGAACAATCATACTCTACAATAGAAGAGGAATCAAAAGATGAAGAGACACAAACTCCAACTGTGAGAAGATCAGTTCGAGAAAGAAGGTAGCCAGAAAGGTATAGTCCATCTACTTTCGATTCAAAATTTTCTTTATCTATTACTAATAATGATCCTATAATTGTTAGGGAAGTAGTAGATTCAGAGGATAGATAACTCTAGAAATAGGCCATGGTTGATGAAATGGAATCTTTGCACAAAAATGAGGCTTGATATCTGGTGGAGTTGTTGGCTGGAAGGAACCCCATTGGGAGCAAATGGGTGTTTAAAAATAAGATTAATACAAAAGGCAAGGTGGAGAAACACATATATCGGTTGGTAGAAAAAGGTTATTCCCACGTGTTAGGAATTGATTTTGGTGACATTTTTTCTCTTTTTTCCAAGGTAGCTTCTATTAGATTACTTTTATCTGTTGTTGCTGCTTTTTATTTTGAGGTAGAATAAATGGATGGGAAGACATCATTTCTTCATGGGGATCTAGAAGAAGAGATATACATGAAGAAACCTGAAGAATTTGTGGTGAAGGGTAAGAAAGAACTGGTATGGGATCTGGAAGAAGAGATATACATGAAGAAACCTGAAGAATTTGCAGTGAAGGGTAAGAAAGAACTGGTATGCAAGTTAAGAAAATTTGTGTATGGGTTAGAACAATCACCAAGGATGTGTTATCATAAATTTGATACATTTATACAGGGTCTTGGCTTCACCATAAGAAAAAAGGTTCACTATGTGTATTTTAAATTAATTGGTGACTGTGTTATTTATCAAGTCTTGCATGTGGATGATATATTGATGAATGGAAATGACAAAGAAATTATCTAGGATTTGAAGAATCAATTTTCCTTCAAATTCGACATGAAGGCTCTCGGTGCTACAAACTATATGTTTTCCATGGAAATTAAATCATATCAACCAAATAAGAAGCTTTGGCTAAACCAGAGGAAGTATCTCTAGACATTACTGCAAGGGTTTAATATGCAGGACAGTAAGCTAGGGAAGGTCCCTATTTCTGTAGGTGTAAATTTATTTATTGAACAATGTTCCAAGACACAAAAATAGGAATAGGACATGTCCCTTATTCCATATACACGTGTAGTCGGTAGCCTGATGTATGCAATGGTCTGTTCTAGGCCAGACAATGCACATGCAGTGGGAGTATTGAGCAAGTTTATATCAAGACCAAGAAAGGAGCATTGGACAACAGTGAAGCGGGTTTTTAGGTATTTGAGTGGAACTAGTGATTATGGTTTTTGCTACTAAGGTAGACTAGGATTGGACAATGTTTTGGACATCTGTGTCTTTGTTGATACAAAATGTGCTAGAGATATGGATCACATATGATCTACATGTGGCTATGTATTTAAACTATTTGGAGGTGTAGTCAATTGGATGAGAAAGAGACAATCTATAGTGGTATTTTCAACTACAGAGGTAGAATACATGGAAGCCACTCATGCAAGAAAGGAAGCAGTTTGGTTGTGTTGATGGTGCTGGACCTGCCAACATGTCAAGGGGATCTACCTGGTAAGAAGTCCCAATTAGACCTCAGACCATTTGGTCTAGGAGTCCCAGCAGTAGGTCGTAAGGTAATGCCTTGACCACGATGTCACACAAAGGCAAGTAAGATGACCCTATCAGTAGCAAGGGTCTGACTGTTGTAGTGATTTAAGGAAGGTGAATGAAAGGTTCTAACACAATTGGGTTGGGATGGGTGTTTCCCTTGACAAATTGTATTAGTACTCAGTAAGGAAGGGAACACATGAGTGAAGATGCCTCACAAGATGGAAAGCAAATCAGTCGACAATCCAAAGTGATGGTTAAACCAACAACACATCTGCAACAAGATTCATATAATCGCATACGAAGCAGTTCATACACAAATACATAACTTAAATAACATACATCCTTAAAGCAACTGGAGTAGCCCAATTATAATAACAACATATGCATGAAAATGTGTTAGCTCTTATTATAAAAAGATGTGTAAATTCCAATCATACAATACATCCATGTAAAACAGCTAGCCCCAGCAATGAAATGTTACATCGACATCCACCTGCTCCTCCAAAGAGATGAACTAGCTCTGTGCAGCGGAGAAGTCAAGGTGTGTTACAATAATGTCCAAGATCCTTCCAAGATATTCTTATCAGAAGCTTCACTGACCCAAAGCCTATACAATGAGTTATGAGGAACTATTTATAGCAAAGGGTGGGGTGGCCCTTGACATTCCCCTCTGTGACTATTCAACTACCCTCATGACTCTTCACCTAATGATGATGATGATGATAGTGGTTACCGTCCACTCAGACCAAATTGGTCTATCGGACCTATAATTTTCATAGTTTTTAATTGTCTAGCTCCTCATCTTTCTTGGCGAGATTGGTGTTGTAGCTTTCTTTTTTTTTTCTCTACGGTCTTCCAACTTCCTTTATCGTGCATCTCCTTCATCTCTTCTGGTTCTTCGGACATTGGTGTCTTATCTTCACGATCTATTGTGTTCATCCTTTTGAAGATAGTCGGAGAAGAAGTTTGGTCTAGGAGATCTACTTTGTTGTTAAATGAAGATTTATTTTGTGCAGCATTTGAATCCTCATAATGATTGATGCTTGAGGGGTTGTCGAGTTCAATTTTTTGTTGTTGGGTGGGGCTTTCTCCCTGCTTGTCTTGAGAGTTGTTTCCTTCTTGCCCGATTTCTTTTGATTTAGAGTTTTCTCTACAGTATTCTTCTTTGATGAAAATGTAGTGTTCTTTTTGTGCTCCTTCCCACCATGTAGATCTGTGGTGGTTTTTTCTAGCAGAATTTTTCTGGGAGGCTTTTGGGCAATTTTTGGCTAGATGGCCTATCTCAAAGTAGGATCGACATCAGAAGAGGACACTTTCATAATAGAGTTTCTGGTTCCACACATAGTCTTTACTTGTTAGGTTTATTTCTGCTGGGAATCCAATGTTGAAGTCCATTCCCACACAAATGCGTGCATAGGTGGTTCTGTCATATTCCTCTGTTTCTGGGCACCTGCAGTAAAATTTCCCAATTGCATTTCCAATGGATTTTAGTGAGGAGAGATTCCAAAGATGCAAGGGTAGCGTTGGAAATCTCTCCCAAACTGGTGCTAAGGTTATGACTGCTTTTGAGGGATCGAATGATGGGTTCCATGGCTTCATGAATAGGCCTGAGTTTTTTGAAAACCAAGGGATGGAATCTAGAGTACATTGTCTGCTTTCAAGATTTCCAAAATCTACTATAAACAAACCCCTAGCATAGGGGTAGATATTAATTTCATCAGAAATGATAGGCTTCCATACCTTTCAGATCCAATTGTGGAGAGCTATCAGCTGCGGCCAAAAACCATTGAACCGGAAGATTAGGGAACTTTCAGAAAACTTCAAAGCCTCATCGAGTGAGGCCTGGACCACTTGGACAATGGGAGTCGGGGCTTCACTAACGATATGGGCAGAGCTTGCCCTCCAGAATCAAATGGAACTGAGCCACCAACTATTTTTCGCGAAGCTGGGATCCATATTTTACTTGCCCATAGAACCCAGCAGTAGAGAAATAAGGCAGAAGATTAGATTTCGATCTAGCCACAGAAGATTAGATCTAGAACCCTGCCACAGAGTTAGATCTAGATCTAGCCGCAGAATATTAGAACCCAACCACAGAGAAATAAGGTAGAAGATAATGAATCCACCTTACTCCCACAAAACTAGAAAAAAAGACAATGGAACTGCCACACCCCAACCCCCTCAACTCCCTTCAAAGCGACATCGATGGTGGCAATGAAAACACCAGTCCCGGCAATGACGAACTAAAGAAGCAGGGTTGCGGCTCTAGAACCTAGCTGCAGAGAGAAGAGATCTGAGGATGTCGAAAGAGATCTGTGGAGGAGGTCTGGAATGTTGTGGAAGAGATTTGGAATGTTAACACTTGACTTAGACTTGACATGACTCAACATTACAATTCACATGTACCCATGTGAACACAATGGCTTGAGCAAGCCAAACTAGATATTACTCTGACTTAGACAACTATAGAAGTCCAACTGCTCAACATCCTCATGTTGATCAATAGTAACATATTTATGCCAAGCTCTGTAGTCTTTGATAGTGTCTATGTGTTCCGCGGTGACATCCATCTAAAACCTGACCTTCACCTCCATAGCATCTGGGTACACTTCACGGGGTCCTTTGTTCAACTCGTCTGATAGCTTGTGCATCATTGTCTTCAATGTGGCCAGACCAACAACATACTTGTGCATGATGTCTGCACTGATAGGCAATTCTGGGCTAGTGGCGATGCGCATCATCTCATCGATGTACGAGTAAAGCTATAGTCAAACCTGCTTCTTGGTCTTCTCCTAGGTGACAGTGCCAAGTGATGGGATTGCATGTGTGTGCACTAGAACATCCATAATCTTGAATACTCATGAATGAGAAGCCTATATACTAGTGATGAGTTGTAGGAGGTCCTCATAGTTCCGGATCTAACTCCAGTTACGTGCTTTCAACTCGACCACATTTGGCCTCATCATCTTTGGAAAGTGAAGTGGGGCTCTGTTGTACCTCATCATCCATGTTTGCATGTCATCAACAATAGCATGTATGTTTATCTAGATGCATGCTCTCCTCTTACATCATGTTTTTCATCCATTGAGATGGATGACTGCATTGTGCACGGTACAAAACTTGCAGTAAAATGCTCGCATAACTATGTCAAGGGACGATACTTCATCTAGTATTTCCTTCTTCAATTTAGCTCGGGCGAACATTGTCACCAAGTCTCCTACTTGATTTGCCACCTGTAGTTCCTTCACCATTCATTCATTCTCAGCTATAAGAAAATGAACACCTGAGCTAGTGGTTTTGGCATGCACTCTGGTTGAATCAGCCAAAGCAGTTGGATGCTTGGGCACATCAGTAACTATCACTCGTTCTTCAACTTGCGCAGGGAATGTTTGATCCTTCGCAGTTGACACTCTGTGAGACTGCACAACTCTATGTTTGGATTCATCAAGCAAGATGTTGTGCCTCTCTTCTTCTGGCTGATCACCAAGGATATCAGTGCCTCCTTGGTCATCCAATACTTTCTCTTCTTCTAGATGCATTGAAGTGGGTGAGTTGACCTCTTTGTCGTGAGGCATGAGGTCAGTGTCCTGTTCCAAATCCTGTTGCTCCATGTCTACATCCAACTGTTGAGGCACATGTTCTATTTGATGAGTAAAGTGTTGTCCCTGTGATGGTTCACCCTGTTTGCTTGATGCCATATATTCAGATGAATAGACTACTTTTATGGGCGTTGCTTCGTTTTTTTGCACGTGATGCGCCCCCTGCTGCATCTATTGTTGTAGCACTTCCCTCTCCTATTTGTGTAGCTCTTTCTCCATTCAAAGTTTCTCTCTCGACTCATGCAGTCCTTCTCTACTTCTTCCATTCTCTTCTTATCCTTCTACCTTCGAGTGATTCACTTGTCGCGCTGCTGCCTCTTTGACTCTATAGCCATAGTTGCTTTCTCTACAAGTGGATCTTCTCGAAACTTGTAGCTTTGCTCCTCCTCCATGCGATCGATAATCTTCCTCTTCCCTTCGTCGCACACTGGTGTGTTTGGCTCTGTTGGTGCTCTCCGTGGTGCTACCTCACGCTGCTTCGCTAACCACTCCATAGCGAATCCAACCAGTTCATTGGGTCTGGAGAAATTGTAAAAATATCTCCATGGGTCCTCCTTGGCCCAATGAAATGCCCTGTAGATCCAGTTGAACTGAACTCTCATGTAGTGATCCTTCACAATGCAATGTGGGTCATACAGATTGTAGCTTCGAAGGTTGAATGGATACTTCTTCATCATTTCTGCTTCAACATCCACTTTCTTGATACTCTGGATCTCATATAACCCAATCCTCAATGAAAGAGTGGGCTAAGCTGCCTTCTTCTTCTGCTGCATTCTCATTGTCAATCTTGCTGAGATGTGATTGGATACTTCCTACATGGAAAGTACGTCCAAGGAAAACTTTGGAAAAACATGCGAAGGCTTCTCCACACTAAACATTCGGATGAAAGTGTTGGACGGGGAGGCATAACAATCTACAATACCTATTAATGCCTCCATTGCTTACTTTGACATGCAAGGTGGATCTTGTTCGAATATCATTTTGTACAAAGGGAAAAAAAATGATCGGACATCCATGTGATTACTCCTTTGAAGTTGCATTCAGACAATAACATGAAATATTTGTTCATAATAGTCTACGTCAGTGACCATGCCGACTCCAAGCTTGGGAACTCATGTCGGGCATAAACTGCATCTAGGATGTAGGCGGACATGTAAATCTCTACATGCATACCTTCAAGTGACTGTAGAGCCTTCGTGACTTGCTCCTTCAACTGATGCGCTACTATGCCAAACTAGTTACATGGTTTTCCTTCTCTAAATACTTGGTCTAGTGCAACTACCCAACTCTCTGGGAAGGTTTATGTGCTTGCTTGGTCACACAGTCAACAAGAAAATATTGTCAAGTATTGGTACGTCTTCCTTGGTATCTTTGTCTTATAGAACTAGTTGGGTGTCATCCTAAAACGAGATGGCTCCTTTACCCAATCCTTCATAATGGCTCTGGAGTTAGCACTGTTGTTGGGCAAGCTGAATGGAGTCTCCATGACAGTTACGAGCTTTGACATATGATACATCTCATCATAATCATGTTCCCAGAAGGTCGCAATATTCGTCCCACTAACACTACTCAAGGTCATCATCTCAGGATCAATGTGAGAGGTGATCTAGTGTATCATGTCCGGGCATGGGAACACATGATATTTGCATGAAATCTAGTATAATCTGGACTTGTGAATGTTCATGTACACCTAACGGTCTTCAAGGTGTTCCCCAAAAGTGCCTGCAATTGTTTCATTGACTTCTTTCCACTTCAGTTTGATGTCATTTTCTAGATACAACTTTGTGTCTTCATAGATCGGCAGACTAGAGAACACTTACTCAGCTGTTGCTCCAACTACATTTTCATCAGTTTCCTGAGATCCTGTTCTCTTGGCAGCCATTGAGATAGATGAACACTTGAAATATATGGATATGAGAAACATGCATGGCAAGAAATCTGTCAATGAAAACAAAGCAAATTAGAGGGAATGACACAACACATACCTGGGAATCTGATGAGCTAGATTGTGCAATCTCTTCTGGGAAGTTGGTTGACTGGCTTCCAGAACTATGAAAAAGCCAATAGTGGTTGTCCAGGAGGTAGGATTTTCTAGTGAATCTATGCAACGTGCAATCCAAGCTAGCTGCTAGCTGCTGGGATTGCGCAATGCGTAATTCCAGCTAGGAAGGACTGTAGGCCCAGGGACAGATTTTTGCAATTTCCTGGGCCAACAGTCACTGTCCTCCAAAAATACAAAAAATAGTCCTAGAGGCTAGTACTGGGAAAAAATGCACATTTCTGGAGAGGAAGGCAGAGCCTTCCTTCCCCAGATTGTGCAAAGCAATTTCCGTAAGTTAGAGTCCGGACCAAGGTTGGCCTGAGTCGTCGATGGGCAGCTGAAAGAAAACAAGAGAGTGAATGCATGGAGAAACTAACTAAAAGCATAAGTGATTGACAGTGCATGAAAAACATGAATGAAATATTCAGCAAACAGATGAACATGCATGTGGGTGAAGCAGTTCACTGGTGGGGAGAATGTTCCTGCAAAACAGTTTCATGCATGTGACAACAATGAGATAGCAATGAAAACTAAAACAAAGCTAGGAAAAGCTAGTATACATGCAAACGACATCAAGCATTCAAAGAAACCAAGAGAACAATAGTCATACAAGCGAATATACAAAAAGTGACAAAAATATCGAAAAAGACAAGTTGAGGCCACTTACCCATGAATAGTTGAGCCGGATGTGTTGAAGAGTCCCGGATGTGCTGTGGGATGTCATATCTCCAAGATCAATGTAAAAGAATGAGCTCTAATGCGTCAAATAAATAATTTTGGGCTCATGATGTGCATGCCACAA
Organism: Pinus tabuliformis; assembly: GCA_031772625.1. NCBI lineage: Eukaryota > Viridiplantae > Streptophyta > Pinopsida > Pinales > Pinaceae > Pinus > Pinus tabuliformis. The sequence continues at coordinate 863,478,720 of CM062812.1, forward strand.
ATCTACGAAAAAGTGACACTTGGAGGGAAACTTCTAAAACAACTTGCATGTAACCCTCGGTTGCTGAAAGTAGCTCCATGACTCACGGGATACCTTTTACATGTTGCATTTTCCTATTCTGGGAAGACCCCATCATGCATGCATGCAAGTCAAATTTCCTCGGTCCCAGATGGAATTGGTCAACCGGATTGCTCGTGCATGCAGCTACTCAACTTCTTGAGAAAAACACGCATTCCAGGTGTTATCACTTAGGTTTTCCCAAAAATTGTAAGAAAGGGGAAGGAGGCCGAGGTAACCACTAAGAAATCTTTTAGATACAGAATCTAGCCAATCTGTATCCAGAGAGGGCTCTCTCTTTATGCTCTAGCTTTGTTTTTAAAGGTATTAGGCTAGTTATGAAGTTCTAGAGTTTTGTTTGAGTTTGGGTGGTGAGATTCAATAGAGCAGAGAGGTAAGACAGAGTAGTTCAGGCCATTGGGCTAATGAATTCGAAGAAGATGGCTTTTTGGATTTGGTTTCTTAACAGAGGATGGTTTCACAAAGCAAGGTGGTCAAACAAGGAATAAATAAAGACTGGAAATAGATGGAATGGGCTCAAATGGGGTGAAACGCAGTTGAGAATCCTTCAACCTATTTAAAGAGGGAAATTGGATGATTACTGATAAGGAGCAATTAAGTATAATTTAGCAAATAATCAACATGAAAGAATTAGGAAACAGAAGCAATTAAGATTTCACTGCTTATCCTAATTCCGAAGAAAACACAGAGAACAATAATGACTGGAAACAGAGTGCAATCAAGCATATTCTGGAATTAAATCTTTCCTTTATCATTCAAATTGTGAAACACAGATGATATAATAAACTAAGAAAACATTAAAACACAAGATATAGAGGACTTATTGATCCAGTGGTTGATTCAAGAAGTTTGTGACAAGTCCTCTGCTTCAATTCTTCATCTAGTAAGCCATGCAACAGTTGATTCCAACAGATCTTTATTCCAAAAAATCAATATTATAGCAAAGTCTAGGAATCCACCCCCCAATGCTCCAATGGGGGGGGGATTATTTATGCAACAAATTATAAAACAAATATCTCATAACAGAGTGAGATAATATCTAGGATGACTAAAAATAGTTTACAAGAAATAGAAACAGCTAGCCTTGAAAATAGGGAAAAGATGAACTAATGTTGTGCTGGTCCTGTTTTTGTTGAGTGTGCTGGAGGTAGGCCCTAGGATTCGGCTTGCAGCTATCTTCTTCTATCACTCTGTGCTGGCTACCCTGTCTTTACTGATACTCTTCAACTGCTTTGATACTCTTTGACCTGTTTTGAACCCTGTTCACCTTTATTTACCTTACTGTGGTTAATTGCCCAAATTTCTCCTTTTACCCATGGTAACCGTGCAGTAGGATGAATACCTATTGTTGGGACATTCGAGGTTGTTCTGAGCCTTCTACTTCATAACATTTAGATCTTTCTGTGGATATTAAGTTCCGGTAATCGGTGCACCAATTCATGGCCTCTGGGATAGCTGAAAAGGAACTAGTATTAAGGAGGAAATTGTATAATGGCAGGTTGAATGGCCAGCTGCAAGCTTGTTCTGAAGTTCTTCTAGTCGAGTGCCGGTTTGAAATTGAACTGCTGGCCTTGGTCGTTGTTCTATATGAGAGCTCGGGGCACACTGTATAACAATGAAAAACCTATTTTTCCCGTTTATTTCAACGAAATGAAGGTTGGCGGAGTTTTTTGCATTTGATTGGGAAAATGACGTCAGCGGAGGGCAGATGACGTTAGTGGATGATCTCAGTGGAGGGCGGTAAGCAGTTTTGCTCGCACCACTTTTGGGATCAAGTGGTATTGAGTGGAGGGCGAGAAAGCACATTAAACGGGTGACACATGGCTTTTGTATGGGCGGAAAACCACCGGCGATCGCGAGTTAACGCGTGGTCAAAAGGGGGGTCACACAATTGCCGTCGACTGTTGGATGTGAAGGTGGAGATCGGACGGCTGACGGGTGTCGGAGATGGCGGGGAGTTAATCTGCAGGCCTGAAACAAATAAATAATGTTTTAATCATTTCAGGGTCGATTTTATTGGTCGGGGTTTGGTTATTAATTAACTTGGATGGTTAATTAATCTTGTTGCGTGGCGGGAAGGCTATTAACAGATTTTGCTAATCCCTCGTTAATTTATATAGCACGGTGGTGAAAGATTTTAGTAAACTTCAATTAAATTTATTAATACCCACTTTAAACTCTGACTATGGTCGTATTTCAACCGGGGCGGGAATATTAATACTTTCGGGGTTTTTTATATATTTACATAATACGGGACAGGTAATAATGTGCGGGGGTTGTATAGTAAATGTTAAAAAATTAAGATGAAACATAACGAAAAGCGCCAAGTTTAAAAACAGTTTATATATATTTTAAACTTAGGCTAAATTGGGAATGGGGTTTATATGAGAAACGTGGCCATTTTCCAAAGTAAAATAGGGTTTTACTTAGGCGTTATGAAATGGAATGAGTGGTTTATGAGTGACATTAAGAATAGACCTTAATGCTTAGGGGAAATTAGTGAATGATTAGGGAAAAGTATGAAGGGGAGTTAGCTATTTAACCTCGTTTTGTTTGAGCTGCATCAAGCATAATGTTTGCCTGGCACTTGCGATAGAGATAAAGATTAACACATTTAGAGACATAATCTATCACAAGTATCATTCTGCAACACCATCTACCTACCCTGCCTACTTTAGCCTGGCATTTTTTCTTCTTTATTCAAGTGCACTTAGACTGGCAAACCCTTATCAATCTTCTTTTCTTTTCATAGCAAGCCGACCTAAGTATGCACTTATTACATCCAAGGGCTCAGATTTAACTGTTGAGCTCCTTTTTATTTACTCTACCTATCTACTTATCTGCCAAGATTGAACAATTTGGTCAGATTTTATTCTCTATCTCTAAAACAGGAAATTCAAATATGAACTAACCAAGATTGAGCTATTTGGCCATTCATCAATTTTGGCATAAATTAACAAGCTACACTCAATGCTTATTACAGAAAATGAAAAAGTAGTGGCATTTTGGACTTGCACACTTTTCTCGTCTATTTTTTTTTGGGGTTCATTTCTTTCACATTTTTGACCATTTTCTTTATTTTTTTACCCTTTGATTTTTCTTTTAGGGCATACCATCTTTACACTTTTTACATTTTTTTATTTTTGATAATATGGAAAACCTTTGCAACAAGGAAATGAATATTACAGAGCTCATCAAGTCAATCATGAAATATGACACCTATTGGTATAGGAGCATAACAGTGGCTCCACTTGGGGATGGATTTTCCTGGTGGAAAGCAAAGAACAGCAAGTTAGATGGCCTTTCTGAATAACTTTTACTATGCTCTGAAATCTCCTTCGGCTGGTTGCTTTATTGTGTGTATGACAATAATGCTTGTGAAGCTTAGGGCATTCTCTTCGGGCTTCAACTCCAGCAAGTTACTATCCAATCAACACCAAAACTTTATTCTTCCTACTTGAATCCCACTTGAGCACCTTGTAACTAAGGTAGGAATCTTCAGTCTTGGTCTTTTTATCAAAAAATCTTTCTACCCTTTTCCTGCACAACTTGAGATCTGACCTATAACTAAAAGGTGTTGCAATCTTCAAACCAAATTAGTAAATCATCAAGACCTTAAGGCCTTTTGATTGGATTCAAATCTTTTAGGATTTATTTCATAATCTACCAAAACTAAATTAAATCAAACTGAAATCGTACCTACTTACTCTAATCAATTTTCGGACTACTGGTTAGGTAAAATGAAACAACCAATGCAACCACTTAAGCATCATATACATTGGTGACTTTTGTTGCTTGTGCTTGTTGGTGTTTAAAATTGAGATCTCGCAATCAAATATAGCTTTGTTAACCTTTGAGAAGATAAGGAAATTCCTGATCTCCTTTGTTGGATCTAGAAACTGTACAAAAGGATCTTGTAAACTATATACACTTTTCTTGAACTAATTCAAACAACTGTACATCTGTTGTGTATGGCTTACATGCCATGAAATTGAAATATCACTTTTATCTTTATCACCCTGCAGACTTTTGGATGAGCATTGTGATGATACTCCTATTGATTGAAATGTCTCGCTGGTGAAACCATTATTATCTTGATTTTTACTCTCATAGTCTGTTAATGGAGAAAAATTATGATTGCTTTCATCATCCAACCTATCAGCTATTGGATCATAAAGAACTTGGAAGGATTGCTACAACTTATTACATGTAGGTCCAAATGGAACTTCATAGATTTCTACAAGCTGCTCCTCCTTTTCTTTAAAAATTTTACACCACATTTCCTTTAAAAATTGAAATGATTCAAAACAAAGAGGTAAAGAAGTTTCACTTATTTCCAAATTTTCTGCATTTTCTTCCTCACTTTCATAGCTGAAATGAACAAGCTGATCACTATTCTCAAGTTGGTGAAACGGGATTTCCTTATTCCCCAAACTAGCCTTTGATTGCTCTGTAAAGTTAGTTTGGATTTGAAGAACATAATTATCATCATACTGATCATATTTGGGCAAATCATCAAAAGAGGTAATGTCATCAAACAGACACATCAGATCAGGAACTTTCTCCTCCACATATTGCTTTATAAATCTATCTTCTGATCTACGGTAGTTGGAATTAGCAGAAATTTGTTCATGATTCTTAATCTCTTCTTGCACCGAGAGGCTGAAATATATTGACCAAAGGATAATGGTAATCCTGCCATATAAGATCCTCTGGATGATTGGTATAAGGAAAACAAACCTCATTCCAAATTGCTACTTGATTTAAGTGATTGGTCAATATTTTCTACTTTTTATTCTCCACTATATCCAAGTGCTCTGAATACTCTTGATCTTCATCAAATATAACCACCTTATCACATACAATAGGAAAATCCTCATCATTGTCTTTGTCATATAGAAGCTTGCAAGGGAGTGGAATGAGTGGTTTATGAGTGACATTAAGAATAGACCTTAATGCTTAGGGGAAATTAGTGAATTATTAGGGAAAGGTATGAAGGGTACTTAGTTATTTAACCTCGTTTTGCTTGATTTGCATCAGGCATAATGTTTTCCTGGCACTTGCAATAGAGATAAATATTAACACATTTAGAGACATAATCTATCACAACTATCATTCTGCAACACCATCTACCTACCCTGCCTACTTTGGCCTAGCATTTTTTCTTCTTTATTCAGGTGCACTTAGACTGGCAAACCCTTATCAATCTTCTTTTCATTTCATAGCAAGCCTACCTAAGTCTGCACTTATTACATCCAAGGGCTCAAATTTAACTATTGAGCTCCCTTTTATTTACTCTACATATCTACTTATCTGCCAAGATTGAACAATTTGGTCAGATTTTATTCTCTATCTCTAAAACAGGAAATTCAAATATGAACTAGCCAAGATTGAGCTGTTTGGCCATTCATCAATTGTGGCATAAATTAACAAGCTGCACTCAATGCTTATTACAGAAAATGAAAAAGTAGTAGAATTTTGGACTTGCACACTTTCCTGGTCTATTTTTATTTGGGGTTCATTTCTTTCACTTTTTTGACCATTTTATTTATTTTTTACCCTTTTATTTTTCTTTTAGGGCATACCCTCTTTACATTTTTTACATTTTTTGATTTTTGATAATATGCAAAACCTTTGCAATAAGGAAAGGAATGAAGATATTACAGAGCTCATCAAGTCAATCATGAAATATGACACCTATTGGTATAGGAGCATAACACCAGGCTGGGATCTGGGTTGACTGCCCAGAATGATTGCACAAAGTCTGGGAAAAGAAGATGACTGCTGCCTAGATTTGTGCAAATTCTGGGCTGAGCAGCCTTACTAGGGAAATTTGAGCAATTTTTGATGTGAGTGTTGGCTGGTAGAATTGCGCACTTCTGGAGTCTAGTAGGATGTCAGACAGAATTGCGCAATTTCTAGAGGGAAGGCTAGTTTCCCTCCAGAAATGCGCAATCTTCTTGGGGAAGTAGCTCAGCCCACAGCTGGACCAAGTCTAGATGGTCAGCCTATGAAGGAAGTGGATCATGTTTTGATCGACATGTTGCCTTTGTGCATGAAAAACACTGAAGCTTGTGTACTTGACGAAGCAAGACAAAGTGTTGCGAAAGTTTGGTAGGCAGGCTCCAAAATGGGCTAAGGAAAAATTTTGGAGGGTGGTTGTAGCCGCTACAACACTTGGTGACACACTGGTAGAACTCCAGCTCTCTTAATGGACCTTGTTCAACAAAAACCAATCTAACACCTCCGGAAGTATTGTTTAGTTCTCAGATCATCTTGGTTTCACACTAGCTTGATTGTAAGATGCAGCATCTGCCAAGCTCTTGGTCGATTGAAACACATTCCAAACCAAGGAAACACAATTGTTTCAATTGAGGTTGAGGGGTATATAGGTGCACAAGCAGTATAGTCATCAAAGTCTTAGTTTCATCTCAGGTGTTTCTCCACTGCCCGTAGACTTGGAAAGTACCCCGATGGAGTCACATAGGAACACAAGCATGGCTCCGTTGCCAGCGAGCCTAGTAAATACCCCGACGAAGTTACTTGCATCGCCTCCCTACACAGGAAGCCTTTCTCTTCTTTTGTCTTATTCATTTTTCATTTTTCATTTTTTTTGACTTTTGACTTTTTCTCTTTTTCATTTTTTCAACTCTGCATAACACTTATTCATTTCGGAGGTGGAAGAGGGATCCCAACTTATTGAGAGAAGAGGAGGTTATTCTAGCAGAGAAGTAGTTTATTATACCTCTAACGTGCCTGTTAAGGTTTTCCCCCTCACTTTACTCTACTTGACTAAGCTAAAAATGGTTAACCCAAAAACAACCGTAGAGAAGGTAACACTAGTTAGCACGCAAGCATTGTTTTTTCACTGAGGTTCACTTCGAACAATACATATTTTCCTTCGATGTGTCATAGACTGAAAGTAACAAGCTCTTCATATAGAGGAAATATGACACATAGCCAAGTAGTGATGGTTGTACAAGCCATATTGTACTTTACCCAGCTCGTTTCAAGAGTCATACATGATTTCATGCAAAACTAACCAACAAATGAAACAAATGAACTAACAAACATCAAAGCAAAGAAAAAGTAGAAGAAAAAGTGAAATCGAAGCAACTAAGCAAATAAGCAAGCAAACAAACAAGCAAACAAAGCGAATAAGCAAATAATCATGCAAGCAAACTGGTTGAAAGCAAACACTACTCCTACTCCTACACTAATGGTGCATGGGCCTGATCACGTGAAGTGATATTTCTAATGTAGCCACTTGCGCATTGGTAGACCCATGTTGGTGAATGCTTGGTCTGTGAGCAACCTAGTTGTGCAAACCATCAAGCAAGAAAGATATAACAATGAAGATAACCACACTTCATTTCTGACAGTTCCCACATGACATAAGTGAGTGCAAGTGCATGACGAGAAGTCCGTCGACTTATCATGGTGTTGAGTGACACTGCATGCAACTTTGAAGCATAAGCACACTCTTGACTAAGATATGCAAGAAAACGAAAGAAACAAAGATAACTTGCATCATACATGCATGCTTGCAATGTAAGATTCCCCCAATGCATGAGCGATGGGCTCGTGCGGTTCGAGTGGAGGAGATGTGATCTGTGTGTGAGATGGATCTTCACTGCATACAGATGAGTGATGAGGAGCCTTGGTTGATTGAAAAATTTCATGATCGGAAGTGAGACTAACCCCAAGAGAGCAAGGACCTAACATAACCATCAGCTTGGGCTGAAGTGCCTCAACAGTCTTGGGTGTTTCAACTTCATCATCAGGTAGATCATCATAAATTGGTGTCTTCGAAAGATCAACTGTGATAAAGCCATGATCATGATAAAATATGGAAACAAACTAATCACGACCGCCATGATCAGAAAAATCAATGAATTCATCAACATCCTCATGATCAGATGTATCAAACAAATAGATGGGTATATGAAAAGTGAACAAACTCATCCTCTATGTTTCCAAAGAAGACAGATGAAAGATCAAGTGGATTTTCAATGAATATCTTATCCTATTCATTGCCAAATGACGAACCAACATCTAGTGAGTCCTATGAGTGATCAAAAATGGGTACATCCGTGGATGAAGACACACAAGAAAAATCATGGATGACAGGTTCACCAAAGATGTTAGGAAAGAACGGAGGGGGATTGGATGGAATGGAATCCTCCTTCACTGAGTGTTGATGCTCAAGCTCCAACTCATACTCTTCATGAATGATAGTGCATGTTGATTGTACAATGCCAACTCCGTCAATGGGTTGTTCCTTGCTCAGAACAAGTGAAGAGTCCAGAATGGATGAACACAAGACAACATCATCTGCAGGAACACCCGAGTGTGAATATGGAGCTCGTAGAAAATAATTCATATGAGAACTCGAAGGACTTACAACCAAATCTACGCGAAAAATGAGTGAAGTGATGTTGGGAGAATGTGAAAGATGAACATGTGTGTGAGCATGATCCTCAACATTATTGGGCAATGGTGGAAATGTTGAATGAGAGGGAGGTGGATAGTCAGTCGAGACAGTTCCCACATCCACATGAGATTGTGCAGCTCCATTTGTGAAGAATGTTGAGCGAGGCTTCATTTCAAATTTTCTCTTGGGACGGAAAGATTTCTTAAGGCAATACTCGAACTGGTCCCAAAGATAAGCAAATTTCATCCGACTCCTCAGAGCTTGAAACTGTAAGTCATGGAAGCACTACCAAAAATCAATAACTAATTCATGTGGAGCCATCCGTTGTTGTAACAGTTTCTAGTCAATATGGTCTGGATCAAAATAATAGAATGTGTCTTCAATAAGATCATAGAAGTGTTCAAATGAGTGCATGCTGTCATCCGGTAGGCTAAGCAACCAATGAAATGGAGATTCACGAAGTGTGTATGTAGGCAAAAAGCTGCCATGTTCATCAAAATACACATCTTCCTCATGAAGCATGGAAATAAAGGCATGTAAGTACTCAGGTGAGACCACTTCTCCTTCATCATCATACTTGAAAGTGGAAAAGAGATCAAAAAACTCCCTCGTGATGGAGACATCTTCACAATTCGGAAAACACCGAGGTGGAAGAAGAGTCTAGGAAACCATTAAAGGTATGCAAAGGTTAAAAACTAGATGAGAGAACACAGCCTGTCATCTGGCCCTCCTTCTAGCGCTAGATATGTTGATGGTGGTGGACCTGCCAACATGTCAAGGGGATCTCCTCGATAAGAAGTCCCAATTAGACCTCAACCCTTTTGGTGCAAGAGTGTTGGATTAATGGGGCCTGACCCAGGATCAGAAATGTTTAGCCAAACAAATCCTGACATTACCGGTCCTTTTAGCAATAGTCCGCGGAGCGTGTACTAAAGTCCCACCCGAGGTAGTATGGGAGGGTGCTAGAACTAGGTTTCCGCACCCTAGGGATGTCTTGATGTGGTTTGGGTTCGCGCTGAGTGATCCTACACGCTACGTTGCTTTCACGCAGCTGTCTTCTTGAAGAAACTACCTTAGTCAAGCGCGAATGCAATTTACCCTCTTTTGTGCTTAATATTATTATAGATATTTTGTTACTTATGAAAGTGCAGCTCTTTCAGTTATTATTTAACATGAATAGACATGCACGTAATCATAAATTAGGAATAGATGCATAAACCAAAATTTAGAACAAATACACGATATTGCAAAATCAACTTATCTTTATTAATGCCTTTATCCAATTACAATCCACTTCCTTCCCTGCGCACATAGCTACAGGGGTGTGTGCACATAGCTGCGGACTCTAACGAGGCCTCCGCGCACAACTATGGAGCCTCTATCTCCTATTACAACCCAAACTTGTACTTACAGATTCAGATCTACTGTCACCTTCAAAAACCCATATTACTTTTTTTCCTACCAAAAATCTGCCTTTTACACTTAGAGCCTTGCTCTTATTTATACATTCCCATGGTGTGCGGACCATGGGCAGGCCGACACATTCTAGATTAATTTATAATATTTTAGGGCAGGCTACCCTTAGACTTGACCCATTATAATTTGCGATATGCACACTTTGCGGAGATTTTATAATACAATACCCAAAAATGTGGGCTTCAAGCCCCAAAACCATTACACGGGGGATCTGCTGCCAAACAGGTCCCCAACGCAATCATCGTGAATCGTCCCGAGTCACTCGTCGGTGCGGCGAGACATGCTACCAAGGCTTCGTGGTTCACCATCCCTGTGAGTGATGTACTACGCTTCGTTGTTCCATCCTTGCTTCTTGCAACACTTCTTCAAGCTCCTACTCCATTGCCCCTACTAGTTCGCCTAACCAATGATGCTCATTTTGCTCTGCTCGGTTAACACAAAGTGGCTCCTCATAGGATTTTAGCTCTAGCTGAGATGCCAAAGCCATGAACTCTTTGTGCAAGTGCAGCAAGTTTGCAATCTCTGGTCCTGTATACTCAATATCTGCTGCAGCTTGTGTTGCATTTTTGCAAGAGAGATGTTGTTGTCCGCAAGGTCCCAATCTTCAAGGTTCATTATAGGCACGTAGCCCAGGGTTGCACTTGTCCACGATATCCCAAGATTCACCATCTCGCCCTTATCTTTCATAGATCACTTACCCGACCACAGGTTTCATGGCGATATTTGGACTAGTCCTGCTATCTATTTGGGAATTTTTGGTATGTCTCTTACCACTAGTGTTGAGCTCGGCACGGCGACTTCGGCCGTCAGCATTACGCTGTCCCAAAGGTCCTGCAACTCATCGAAGTTGGATGGGTCCATATCGATCAGGTAACTCAATAACTTAAATCTCACAATGCCATGGTTTGTTCGGTAGATGACCAACTGTGATTTATAAGCCATCCAATATTCCAATTCGACTGTTCCCTCCTTTTCTGGTTCATTAATGTGATACGTACTGGAGATCGTTTCAAATCAAATACTAACTTCATGTCTTAAATGCCCGTCGTCTGCTCCTTGTTGCCTTAGATTGACCATATTGTCAGGAACAGTGACATCAACAGTCACTTTCCCGCCTTTTGCGCAACAGCGCAGCCCTTTATGCACGACCCTGATTCCTTTAATAAACACTTTTTACACAGAACCCTGTTTCCACGCAGCTTTCCTGTAGACTCGTTTATAGTCCCATGCCTTCTTTCAACTACTTGAAGTGATGAGACTATACTTCGGTCAATTAGTCAGACAGCCGACCCACTCATGTAGAGCTTCAGGCGACTGCCATTTACCTTTCCTAATCTGTAATTGATCTAAGACAAATAATAAGGTATTACATACTTGTGCATGGATGTGCCTATGTTATTTTGTGCAACGGATCGATAAGATTGCGAAATACACAGAAACTGAAGCAGTCAAAGAAAACATAATAGGCAATACATATAAACATAAGTAGTTTAATAAGGAGTTCACCCAATACTCCTTGGCTACGTCTCCCGGTCTAGCGTTCAGTGGTGCCCTCTCTATTATGTTTTCAATAAGAGTTTTTACAACAGTGAGCTCAATTTGAGTCTCACTCAGCAAATACAAATCAGTAAGACTGTACTTGGATTCCCCAAATCTCTGGAGTACAAAGACTCTCCTCACTGAACTCTTGACCTCTATTGGTCATAGTAGTATGAGCCCAATCTGAGACTCAATACATGACAGGCATATATAGAGGAGTTCACTTGAACCTCTCAAGCCTTCGTTGGAGTACACAGACTCTTTGACTCTCTCTGGCTCTATCTTAACTCTAGCTCGATGCTGCCTTTGCTTCTATAGGTCAGCTCAGATTCTTTTCTCTACTCTAACTTACTGCATCTTAACTTGCTTGCTTCTCTCTCTCTTAGTTTGTGGCTTTAAAGAAAATTTGCTTCTTGAATGTTCGTTTCCACTTCCCGACCTTCCGGTTTCCCTACCTCTATCCGTTTGAATTCCTCTGTCCCATGTCATCAGTCATTGCATAATGCCTCATAAGGAGGTGGCCACCTATTTCGTAACGAATGAGTGTCAGTTCTCTTGGACGTACTCGAAATGACCATTTTTAATGTTAGCTCCAAGAATGCCTTCAAAACATGACCTTTTCCCAACGCATCATCCATATTGGACTTCAAATATTATACAACTCTGCCTGTTAACCTCGTCAAATCCGGTCATCCATTGGAACACATCTCTACCATTGATCTAGGGGCCCTAGATCCTACGGTCATCATTCATATCGGGCAGCTAAGCCGCATAACATTTACTCATCCGATATGAGTGGTTTTCTCTCTCTTCCATCGGACGGGTGGCAACCATTGTGTGGCATCCTGTGGGACTCGGCTGAAACTACTTACCACTCAAAGCCCCTTCGACATTCTAGCGGTTTTTGTGGGACCCCACATTTGGCAGAATTGAAATGATATCCATTGCATTTTATGATTTTTCGCATTCGGGTGCTTATGGCCTTTCCTTCTTTGAGGCGTTTGCCCTGCGATATGCGATTAGCGACTTGTCGCTAATCACATATCAGAAACTACCTCTGCTGCTTAAATTTGTCCCTGCATTTGCTGGTTGGTGTCAGTGCGTGTTGCCATGGTTCGTCGCTCTATGTGCTAGATCAATGGCCCTCGTTGATCCACGTTGATCACCATTGCAACTATCTGAGGATTCCTTCCGATAGCTTGATCTTTATAAGACTTTGAATCTTTGGCATAGTTTTTAAAGAGTTCTTGAAAACTTAGAGAGTGTTCTAGGATCCAATTTGGATCATGGCCTTCCCACTAAAAAAAGGTTTTTGGACCACCAAAAGTTGGTTTTCAAGCATCAATCAAGTGAGGATATAGATTCCTCACTTGCCCAGTTTCTATCCATCTTGCACTACTTGGTTTTGAACCTTTGAGTCCAATCCTGAGGTACTCAATATCCCCTCTGCGCAATAGTTCTCACCTTCTTGTCCAGAATTGTATCTTCCTGCGATTCGTTAAGATATTTAGGCAATAGATCATCAATAAAAGGAAATTGGCTTTGCTCTTAGGGATCTTCAATCAATGAAGGTTCAAATAGTCTCAAGATTTCTGCATTAACTACCGAATAGATGTGCATGTAAGCTGGCAAATCAAGGTGAAAATAATTCTCACCAATTTTCTCAAGTATCTTGAAAGGTCCATACCTTATTAGCTTCAACTTCTTACCTTCACCTTACATTTTGTCTTTGCTAATATACAGCCAAACTTGATCACCAACTTGGAAACTATGGTCAATATGATGCTTATCATGCCTTGCTTTGTACATGGCTTGGCTCTTTTCCAGCTGTTCCTATACTGCCTAGTGAATCTCCTGGATTTGTTCAATGAAACTGGTTGCCTTGTCCACACCACTGTGTCCATCAACTGCTATGTCTTTACCGAAGAAAAAATCCAAGGGAGACCTTGGTGTGAAACCAAAACAGGTCTCAAAAGGATATTTTGTGTAGAAGAATGTTTAGCACGGTTGTAAGCATGTTGCACATAACATAAATGTTCATCCCAAAGCTTGGGATGCTTGCTACAATAGCCTCTGAGCAACTGGATCACTGTCCTGTTGACCACTTATGTTTGGCCATCTATTTGTGGATGAAAGGTCGTGCTCTTCTTCAATCTGGTGTCCATCAATTCCCGCATACTCGACCAAAATTTCCCAAAAAATCGGGAATCTCAATCAGATATAATGGAAGTGGGTAATCCCAAATGAACCCAAACATGTTGAAAGGATAACTTTGTTGCTTGTTCAGTTGTAATCTGTTTCTTACATGGTATTAAAATACACATTTCACTCAACCTATCCACAATAACATATAAATAGTCATGATCTTTTCTAGATTTAGGAAGTCCCCCAACAAAGTCCATGGAAACACTTTCCCAAGGATGAGAAGGAACTGGTAGTGGAGTGTACAAGCCTAGTTTTTTATTGTTGGGCTTGCTTTTAGCACACATGGTACACCCTCTTACATATATATAAATTGTTTCATTCATTTTTGGCCAATAACAAAATCTTTGCAGTTGTGCAACTGTTTTACTTACACCAAAGTGACCTGATATTAGAGAAGTGTGTGCTTCTCGAACTATCTTTACTCTTTTAGTTTGAGGAATGCATAACTTTCCAAAATGATACAAGAGTTGGTCCTAAACATGATAATCCAATTCTTCTACTTGTTTTCCATGACTTAAAGTTGCATATACATCTTTAAAATCTATATCTTGAGCATACTGTTCAATGTAGCTTTCATGCAATACTGAGTTATGCTTAAGTATAGTAGATGCATTTATGATTGGTCTGGACAACATATCTGCAACTTTATTGTGTATTCCCTTTTAATATCTGATGACAAGATGAAGTTGTTGTAGAAACCCATCCACCTATAGTGTCTCGATTGTTGCAACTTAGTTTGTGAGTGTAAATATTGAAGTGGTTGATGATCAATATGTATAACTGTCTATTTTCCCATTAAATAATGTTTCCACTTTTTCACACTCTGTACTAATGCATACAATTCTTTATCATAAGTTGGATAATTAACTACTGCAAAATTAAATGTCTCATAATGATAACATATGGGTTTACCATGCTGCATCAACACTGCTCCCATGGCATAGTCACTGGCGTCTGTTTCAATCTCAAAAGGTCTTTGAAGATCGGGCAGTGCCAGTACTGGTGCTCTACTAATCTTTTCTTTTAAGGTGTCAAAGGCTTTATGCTATTTGCCTCCTCACTGAAACACCTTGTTCAATCTTGTTAAAGCATGTAAGGGAGCTGCAATCAAGGAAATGTTAACAATAAACTTTCTCCAATACTATGCTGCTCCTAGGAATCTTCTAACTTTTGTAGCAGATTTGGGTTTAGGCTAGTTTACAATGACTGCAACCTTATAGGGATCTATCTTCAATTAACCACCCCTACAATATGACCCAAATAATTCAAAGATGTTTTGCCAAATTCACATTTTGATAGCTTAACATAGAGATTTTCTCTTTTCAAAACATCTAGAGTTTGCTTTACATGCTTCAAATGTTCTTCCCATGTTTTACTAAATATAAGAATGTCATCTAAATATACAATGCCAAAATCATCAATAAAAGGCCTGAGTACCTCATTCATTACTCTCATGAAGTTGCAGGAGAATTAGTTAAGCCAAAAGGCATAACTAACCACTCATACAATACCTGCTTTGTTTTGAAAGCACTCTTCCATGCATCTTGCTCTGCAACTTTGACCTAATGGTAGCCACTATGCGAGTCCAACTTGGAAAAATAAACAGCTTCTTTCAACTGATCTAGTAGATCATCTATGCAAGGAAGGGGATAATGTTTTTTGATCGTTATCTTATTTAGTGCTCAGTAATCAATGCACATTCTCGATGATCCATCTTTCTTAGCTCACCAAGACAATTGGAGACCCACATGCTGATGTGCTAGGTCTTATGAACCCTTTCTCAAGCAGCTCCTATACCTGCTTCTTGATTTTTGCATTCTCTAAAGCAGACAACCTATACATTCTGATGTTAGGCAATGAAGCATCTTGCTGAAAATTAATATCATGTACTATTTCCTTTTTGGGTGGTATACTTTTAGGTTCTTGAAATAGTATATCATATTCTGAAACAATTTTTTCTAAATTAGCTTGTTTTTTAGCATTACAGCCCTCAAATACATTGGTTTTATCAAGTTTCTTTTCCATTACAACCATCAGTAAAAATTGTTTGCATGAATTTACAATTCTTTTCATCTGCCGTGAGTTTATGAGAGTATAGTTATTCTTGAGTTTATGAGCTCTTACAATATATTAAATTCCATCTTTAATGAGTTGATACTTGTTTCAGCTCTATAGAAAATGGCTTTTCTATCATACAAGTAAGGACTTCCTAAAACAATTCCACATATATCCAAGGGAACAATATCTAACTCAACCTCATCTACAAATGCTGACCCAGAAAAAAACCTAAGTTTACATTGTCTAGGCACTTGTAGCTTTGCTTTATCACATAACCAACCCAATGGATATGGCTTCTTGTGAGGTGTGGTTAGTAACCCCAATTTCTTTACAATTGCTTCAGAAATTAAGTTTACTTGTGAGCCACTATCAAACAAAGTATCAATCTTTTGGTACTTGGAAATAACTCTAATATGAAAAAGCTCATGCCTTTTTCTCTCATTTTCTTCATTATGAGTAGATTGTGTAGAATTACTAGTAGATGCTTAGAATTTTTACCTTTTATACCTATGGCACTTTTTATTTCATCCCCTGAGTCTGACCCCAAATATTTTTGAATAGCTGCAGCAGTCTTCATTTTTTTGCCATCGAACTTCTTGGGTCTCAGCTCTGGATGTAGAATCCAGCAGTGTTCATCATCATGCCCATCCTTCTTGTAGTGAGTGCATGAAGGTTTGGTCTTTTGTACTACATTTGTCTTCCTCTCTTTCCATTTTTGCTTTCTCTTTTCCTTGTTCTTGCTTGCAGTGGATTTTGATGATCCCCTAACTTCTGGGTTCAGATTCTTGCCTCTAGCCTCTAGATGTGTAGCTTGAATAGATACCTCATCTATGCTAGTGGGATTTAACATGAGAATGGTGTGCTTTAAATAGCCATGTAGACCACCTATATACTTCAACAGAGTTTCAGGTGAGTCTAACGAAATTCCTAGAATCAAAGCTCTTTTTCTAAATTCTTCGGTGTAGCCTTGTACACATTGCCCTTTTAACTGGCGAAGAGTTTGCCAACTCATCATAGCTTACATATAAGCTAGTGGATAGAACTATTTTATAATTGTAGAAACAAATTCACTCCAAACAGAAAGAATTTTACCATGCTTCTTGTTACACTAAAATTTGGTATGGCTCTATCAACTGTCATACTATCCTCCTTGGAAAGTCTCATACCTCTTCTCTTCATGTCAAACTCCAAGAAAGAGAGAAAGTCCTTAAAAAGTCAAATAACTCTGGGTACGCAGTTTCTCTTAGCCTTACCTGCGTGTACGCACCCCAAGTTCACAATACCTGCGTACTTGTATGCTCTGTTTGTAAAGGGGTGGGTGCGTACTCCTGTAAAGGTCAAAAGGTGCAAGTTTCACTTCAAAAAAGTTACTTGTGGTCATTTCTAGAGCATTCTAGAAGTTTGTTTGACGTGTATTGAGCGCCTCCAGATGGTTCATGTATCCCTATGAAAGAGGAACTTATCCCATCAAGAGGGGAGCTATCCCATTCAAAGAGGGGCTTATCCCATTGATGGTGGACCTGATTAACTTCCTCTAAAGCACTATAAAGACAGGCATTGGGCCAGAGGGAGGAGAGGTTCAAAGCTGAACATTCCTAAGGGTAGATGCTGCTGGAATTAGGACTCCCTTATAGAGCTTGAGAGGAGAGATTCCCATCCTTTCCTAGCCTTATTTGGAAGTGGGTAAGCTGATCAAAGTAAAGGAGAACTCTTGCTGGACCCTGGGAGGGACCTGCACAACACCAAGGCTCAGGTTGTAATGGTTTCTTTTGTTTCCACTTAATACAATTAAACTCAATTTTCTCAACAGATTGGTATACATGATTTGTTTCATATACTCCTTGGTCTGTATGATGAATATGCCTTATTTTATAAGTTATTCAGGTGCTATGTAATCTTTTGGCTTGTTAGTGAATGCAGGTTTCGAAGAGAAGGAGGAGCTCATCCGGATCGGCGAGGCTGGACTACTACAAAGCGTTGGACTAAAGGTATGTTATAAACACCTGATTACTTGTATTCTAAATGCATATTTAGAGAAAGGTAGTGTTTATTTGTCTTGTTTGTCACTAGAAAGCCTTAGCTTCTAGGGAGGTCGGTTTTGTCCGCAAAATTGACTCTTTCCGCATGACAAAATGGCGACTCCACTGGGGAATCCATGGATTTGATTGATTTCTCTTTTGATTGATACTTTGATTTGAGAAAAGTCGATTTCTTTCTAGTTTTTGGCTGATTGACTGTGAATTTGGGTGGAATAGCTTAGGGTTAAGTTAGATTTTATTTTTCTTGGTTTTGCTAGCAGTATGCACCCTCTGCGTTAAGCACAGTGCGTACCTGTACGCACTTCGGCTTTGTACACAGAGCGTAGTCGCACCTGTGCAAACAGGCTGCCTACGTACCTTGTCAAAACTTTAGAAAATTTCAATTTTTTCTTTTTTACCTCTTAGATTTTGTTTATATCTTATTTGTTGCTGCCCAGATCCACTGGTTACCTGTCAGAAGTTTTCATCTAGGCTTGTTTCGTTGGCATTCCTGCTCTAAGCTTTTATCAATTGGGTGTTTTGAGTCTCTTTTTGAGAAATTCTTGATTTATTTTCCTTTGGTCATTACTTGGAGGTTTCTCTCAGTCCTTTCACAATTTTGCATCTTTTTGCTTTTGTTTTTGCAAAAAAAAATCCCCCCTCATTCGCCGGGGGGGGGGCTAAATTGTGTATGAGTGTTAATCGCCTTTGAGTGTTTTTATTTTTTGATCTTTGGAACTCTCACCCAATTTCCTCGACTTGCACTTGATTGGTTCTTAGATTACATTAGAATCGTCTTGTGTTTGAGAATTCTCTTGCATAGATCACGTTTTCATAATTAGAATTCTCATTTTCAGAATATGAATGAAAAATGTGCATAGATTACATTTGCATACTTTTCAAGTGAATTGTGCATAGATTACAATTGCATAGTTTACATTCTGAAAAATCAATTGTAGATTTAGATCAGTTTTCTTTGATTTGAATTTACACAAAAATAAAAAATAAAAACTATTTTGGAATTGATTTGCATTAGTTTTTCTTGATAAAATTAGTGCATTAGAGAATTTGTTATATTTTCTCTTAGTGATCAATTTTTTGCATTGTTGGAAGTGAATGGAAACTCTCTCCTTACTTTAGTTAGGATTCATCGAATTGAAAAGATTACATTATCATATTCGATTGCATTCAGTTGAGTCGGGTCATAACACCATTGGTTTCATATCCATTTACCCATTTGAGTAATAACAGCCTTAATAACACAGCGCTTAATTAAAATTCATCTAGTAATTTTTACATTTCTAGGGCTCTGATACACCAACATAGCTTAGGCTAGTGTCTTGGAGTAGGAGAGTAATTAACTCTCCAAGACAGTAAAACCAAACAAGTAGCTTATCTTGCGGTAGGATAAATCCAACTGTTACATTTATACTCTGGGAAAGCTCCTCTTAAAGGAGAAGCACGAGATCGTGTCGAACCAGTGAGGGGATCAATCCTCCTTCATTGGGAACGACGCCAGATATGCATGTACTACAAATGGTAAACCTCGGATTAACCATTGTCGAGGAGCCTGGGGTCACTTGTCGGTAAACCTTGGATTATTGTCAAGGAGCCGGCAAGGGGATTGAGCTTGTTACTCTGCCCTTACGTGCTATCGGATCGTAGACTGTTCCCCCAGGTATATTTGTTGTTGTTGGTGACCTTAGTGACTTTTATCTTTAGGATTCTACCCAAGGTGACGGTGGAGGGAAGATCCCACTGTACCTGGAGCAGACGTCGGCTAGACTCACTTGGATTTTTTGGGGGGTTCACTTCACTCGAGACGGTTAAAGTGGAGGAACTTGGTCCAGTCTATTCATTAAGTAGGTTGTCGGGGTAACTGTTCCACCCGCCACTTCTGTACTGAATTCTGCGATGTTGGATTTCATCCCCAACTAGTGTTTTCAATCCAGAAAGTTACTGTTTGTGTGTGGTTTGACTCCTAGATTTGATAGTGCGTGTTAATTTGTTTGTTTTTACTTTTAGAGACCATAGATGTGAATTGTGAATTTTAATTGTTAGGTGTGAATTGTGAATTGTTAGTTTTAGTTTTAAAATTGTTAATAAAATTAACTGAAGTTGAATATAATAGCAAATGTTCCGGAATTTACCAACCTAAGAACCCCTCCTAATGAGAATCCTAGTACTTTTCCTTACTTTGGAAATGTCGGTCCTCCTTATATGGCTACTTTGTCATTACCTGGATTTACAATAGGTTTACCGATATGGTGATTTTCAACTTCGTTGGCCCAAAGTACTCCAATTGTTCCACCTCAACCGAATGCTTCACCTCAACAAAGTTCACCATCTCAACATCACCAACCTTCTGTTGACCCTTTACCTTCTTCGCCTAATTTTTCTTCCTCCATTTCTTCCTCTTCGCTTGGTAAAAGCCTTGATGCTAGTAACCAGGTGGCTAAGAAGAAGAAGCAAGATAAGAAAGAGGTCAACCAACCAACCACGACTGTAAGTGTTAGTTGTGTTGAGGAAAACTCCGACATGCATCGTAAACCAAATACCCTTGCAGGCTTTTTAAGGGTGACCACTTCCTTATCAATTGTCCTGGTATTCCAAAGGTCCTGGAAGTATGGTCAGAAAAATCACATCAACTTTCCATTGATCCATCAACCAGTGATAGTCAGGTTCCTGGGAAAAAGGGTAAAGTTAGGTTTCCTTGTAAGTTATGCAAAGGGAGTCATCAAACTCACATTTTCCCTCACATGGATGAAGCCTCAAAATTGTTGGAAAAACTTACTGTTCCACAGCAAGAATTTCCAACTGGTTACCGTAAACTTTCTCCCAACCTATCGTCAACTGACGGAGTGATTGATGTAATTTCAAGTACAGTCGATCACACTCTTCCATTGGAGAGTGAAACTCATGTCACTCAGGTTGATGATCCATTAGTTGATCAAGTGGTCGATTCAATTTCACATTCGGTCGATCCCACTTTCCCTTTAGAGAGTGAACTTCATACCGCTCAGGTTCTTTTTGTTACATCAGATTCTTCTACGCCAGGGGGCATTTCACCTGTTTCTACAGAACCCCCTCCAAACACTGAGGTCTTTTCCTTTGATTGGAATAGACGGACAGAACCTCGTCTTCCTTCCTCCATCCCTTTCCAAATCATTGTCAAGGCTGGTGGTAGGGACATACATCGTACTCAGGTAGATGAAGGTGCTTCTGTTAGTATTTTATCCTCAACTGTTTGGAAAGCTTTGGGTTCCCCTCAGCTTGCGTCTATTACGCAGAATCTGAAAGCTTTTAACAGAACCATTAGTGAACCTTTAGGGATCCTTCCTAAGTTTTCTATTACCTTGGAAGGTAAAACTGTCTGTATTGATCTTATGGTAGTTCGAGGTCCCTTGGATTTCAATTTACTCCTTGGGCGAGACTATGTTTATGCAATGAAAGCTGTCGTATCGACACTCTTTCGTCTGATGTCTTTCCCTCACAATGGCAGTATTGTGACTGTAGACCAGCTTTCATTCCCTAGTCTTGTTTCAACTACCAATAATATGACACCCCTAAATGTTCCTGATTCTAAAGCGGTATCTACCCTGCCACGGGTTAATTATGTGGCAACTGGTCCCATGTTTTCAGTTACCGATGTACGTGAGCCTCCCACTGTTTGCTCATCTTCCTTTGATTTAGATCCGGTAATTGACATGGAAAACTCTATGGGATTACTTGAACGTGATGTTCTTATCCCTTTTGAGTCCCTTGACATATGTTCCTTCCAGAGAACTATTCTTCCTTCTGATGAAGACCTCTTGGAAGCCATGATCAAGGTGTGTCCATTGACATGTCTTTCTTCCAGTTGGAAGCCATGATCAATGTTGTGAGGAAAGTTCCTTTTACTTTGTCAACCTCGTTAAAAAATGAATCAGTGAGATGAGGAAAGTTCCTTTTACTGTGTCAACCTCGTTAAAAAATGAATCAGTGAGTACGAGGAAAGTTCCTTTTACTGTGTCGACCTCGTTAAAAAATGAATCAGTTGTACGAGGAAAGTTCCTTTTACTGTGTCGACCTCGTTAAAAAATGAATCAGTGTGTGCGAGGATAGTTTTTTCTTGTATCAACCTCGTTAAAAAATGAAACAAGGAGTGTGAGGAAAGTTCCTTTTACTGTGTCAACCTCGTTAAAAAATGAATCAGTGTGTACGAGGAAAGTTCCTTTTACTGTGTCGACCTCGTTAAAAAATGAATCAGTGAGTGCGAGGATAGTTTTTTTTCCTGTATCAACCTCGTTAAAAAATGAAACAGGCTGCCATGAGGACAGTTCTTTTCCTGTGTCAACCTCGTTAAAAAATGAATCAGGGTGTCAGAGGAAAGTTCCTGTTACTGAGTCAACCTCGTTAAAAAATGAATCAGGTATGAGGATAGTTCTTTTCTTGTGTCAACCTCCTTAAAAATGAAACAACTCCCTTTTCAAGTTAAATATTGAAAGTAAACCTTCATTCCATCCATCTGGTTGAATGCAATGAAGCCTGGGGGGCATGTACCTCGCTTTGCATCATTATACTGGGGGCATGCGAACTTCTGGAGCATAGTTCCTTGTCTTGTGTCAAGCTCGTTAAAAAATGAAACAAGGAGTCTTGAGCATAGTTCCTTGTCTTGTGTCAAGCTCTCTAAAAAATGAAACAAGGATAGGTTAAGTAGGTAGATTGTAGAGAGTAGTTATGAGCATAGTTCCTTGTCTTGTGTCAAGCTCATTAAAAAATGAATCAAGGTTTTTAGAGCATAGTTCCTTGTCTTGTGTCAAGCTCGTTAAAAAATGAATCAAGGTTTTTAGAGTAAAGTTTTTGTTAGGTAGATTGTAGAGAGTAGTTTTCATTTTTTATCTTGTGTCAAGCTCGTTTAAAAAATGAAACAAGGGTTATGAGGACAGTTCTTTTCCTGTGTCAACCTCGTTAAAAAATGAATCAGTTATACGAGGACATTTCCTTTTACTGTGTCGACCTCGTTAAAAAATGAATCAGTGAGTATGAGGATAGTTCCTTGTCTTGTGTTAACCTCATTAAAAAATGAAACAAGGATAGGTTATTTAGGTAGATTGTAGAGAGTAGTCATGAGCATAGTTCCTTGTCTTGTGTCAAGCTCGTTAAAAAATGAATCAAGGTTTTTAGAGTAGAGTTTTTTGTTAGGTAGATTGTAGAGAGTAGTTATGAGCATAGTTCCTTATCTTGTGTCAAGCTTGTTTAAAAAATGAAACAAGGGTTTTGAGGATAGTTCTTTTCCTGTGTCAACCTCACTAAAAAATGAAACAACTCCCACAAGTCTTTCCAAGATCTTGAAAGTAAAGCTTCATTCCATCCACCTCATTGAATGCAATGAAGCTTGGGGGGCATGTACCTCATTTTGCGTCATTATGATGGGGGCATGTGAACTTATAACAAGCATAGTTTTTCGTTTCAAGCTTGCGTAAACATGAAACCGAATCCGAGCATAGTTCTTTTCCTGTGTCAAGCTCGTTAAAAAATGAAACAAATCCTCCTCTACTTGAGTCGAGAGTTTGACTAGATCTCATAAATGTTAAGTTGTATATTTAGGTTACTTATTTCAGTTTTTTGCATAATTTTCTTACAGTTTTAGGTTGAGTCTTTCAAATGATCTCGTAACTGAACCTTCATTCCATCCAGCTTGTACTTAGTTGAATGAAATGAAGCTGGGGGGCATGTGCTCTAGCAGTTATGCTTAGGGGGCAGCAAGCACAGTTTTCTCTTTGTTTCAAGCTTGTGTAAAAATGAAACTACTTTGAAGCATAGTTTTTCTTTGTTTCAAGCTTTTGTAAAAATGAAACCTATCTCGAGTCGATTTCAGTTATTTTCAAGACTCGTTAAACTCATGAAAATCCCGAGATTATTTTGTTATCTTTCATTCTCGTAAAACAAATGAAAATGCCGAGTTATTTCCGTCTTTTCCTGCTCGCAAATTAAATTGAAAGTCGGCCATATGAGTACATTTTTATCATTTTTTCGAACTCATTAAAACTTACGAAAAAATGAAAACCATGAGTACATTTTTGTCATTTTTTCGAACTCGTTAAAACTTACGAAAAAGTGAAACCTTGGAGTTCTCTTTTAAGCCCTTTTCTGACTCCTAAAATATGAAAAGATTGCCGAGCGTTTCTTTTACACTTGTTAAAACGGAATTAAAAGACGGTCCTCTTACAGCCCTTTTCTAACCGTAAAAACATGAAAAGATTGTCGGATTTTTGTCGTTTCAAATTCGATATTGGAAATAAAATGACGTGTCCTTGATCACTTTTTACTTTTCAGGTCAAAGACACTAACTATGAAAGTACTCCTTGGTCGTAAAAAGCCAAGCGGTTCTCTCAAGTATTATTTTATACTTTTTCGGGCTTGAGGGACACAAATTTACGAAAAAGTTCAACCCTGGAGTCTTCTTAAGTTTTTCAGACTCTCTAAAATTGAAAAACGTCGAGTTTCTCCTATACTGGACTCGTTAAAATTTCACAGTAAAGGACCTGTTTGATTACAAACAGGAACGGACCACTCCTTCTTAGGGTTCGAATCAAAACTAAGTTGGACTCATCCGAAGGATGAGCTTATAATCAAGCATATGTTATCCTCCTCAAGCTTGTAAAAAATAAAGAGGTACTTGCCAGAAATGGTGGGGGAAAAGAGAGAAAAATGAGCCTATTTGTTATCCTTTGTCTCAGAAGAAGCCTTATCACCACTCTTGAACACGACACTTTTCATTCACCTGGGTTGGGAAATCCTTTGCCTAATAGTTGATCAAACCACATTGAAAATCTTCAACCGGTTCCAGGTATTAACTTTGGGTCAATTGTCACCAAGCCATCTGTCGTGTCGTTATGTGTTCAAGAGGTCACTGCAAATAAACCATTCATCTGCAAAATACCCGTCATCCATCTTGACCATCCCTGAGTCAGTCCTTACAGCTACATTTCTTCAACTTGATCTATGATTTCGTGTTGTGGGCTTGCCTGCAACGGGTCGCTTTCTATCGACATCAGCACATTATCTAGAAATATGACCTAGAAATCGTCAGTACCTTGAAATCTGCATGCATCAATGGCAGGTTTCTCGCCTTTGATGACGGTTTACATCATTGACTTTCGATCGAAGGATTCGGTGAAATGTTCGACATCAACTCATTCATTCACATCTCATGGATTGTACTGGGTACTTTGAGAACCATTGACATCACTGGTGGTCTCTCTCACACTTGTTAACAGTTTACATCATCGACTGGTAATCAAGTGGTTTCTACCATGTTCGACATCAACTCATTTATTCGCATGGATAGAATCATACCTTTTCGGGAAGTAGAAATGAAGACCCTGGATCTAGTTTCCACCATCCAGGCTGTGAGGAGTTTTGTATTCATTATACAGTAGACTAATCATAAACAGATGGTTGCGTCCATACTGTGTCTACATGAGTCTATGATTATGATGTACTGCGAAATCATTCCTATATCAGAGCAGTAGTTAGTTTGTTAGTTAAAGTTTTCAATCTGAGTATGGGAATGCCTACCTCGGCAATGATATAATCTTATATATGTATTTTGTGTTGAATATTTGCAGGTTCCGACTGGGCTCTCCACAAGATAATCCTTGAAATGATAAAGTACTTCACCCTTCCTAGATGATATGACACCCTAATCTACTACAGGCTTCGCACTTTAGGGGGCAATCTGTTACACTAAAATTTGTCACCATGACTATCTACAGTGAGTATGGCTCTATCAACTGTCATACTATTGTCCTTGGCAAGTCTCATACCTCTGCTCTTCATGTCAAACTCCAAGAAAGAGAGAAAGTCCTTAAAAAGTCAAATAACTCTGGGTACGTAGTTTCTCTTAGCCTTACCTGCGTGTATGCACCCCAAGTTCACAATACCTGCGTACTTGTACGCTCTGTCTATAAAGGGGTGGGTGCGTACTCCTGTAAAGGTCAAAAGGCGCAAGTTTCACTTCAAAAAAGTTACTTGTGGTCATTTCTAGAGCATTCTAGAAGTTTGTTTGACGTGTATTGAGCGCCTCCAAAAAGTTCATGTATCCCTATGAAAGAGGAACTTATCCCATCAAGAGGGGAGCTATCCCATTCAAAGAGGGGCTTATCCCATTGATGGTGGACCTGATTAACTTCCTCTAAAGCACTATAAATACAGGTATTGGGCCAGAGGGAGGAGAGGTTGAAAGCTGAACATTCCTAAGGGTAGATGCTGCTGGAATTAGGACTCCCTTATAGAGCTTGAGAGGAGAGATTCCCATCCTTTCCTAGCCTTATTTGGAAGTGGGTGAGCTGGTCAAAGTAAAGGAGAACTCTTGTTGGACCCTGGAAGGGACCTGCACAACACCAAGGCTCAGGTTGTAATGGTTTCTTTTGTTTCCACTTAATAAAATTAAGCTCACTTTTCTCAACAGATTGTTATACATGATTTGTTTCATATACTCCTTGGTCTGTATGATGAATATGTCTTATTTTATAGGTTATTCAGGTGCTATGTAATCTTTTGGCTTGTTAGTGAATGCAGGTTTCGAAGAGAAGGAGGAGCTCATCCGGATCGGCGAGGCTGGACTACTACAAAGCGTTGGACTAAAGGTATGTTATAAACACCTGATTACTTGTATTCTAAATGCATATTTAGAGAAAGGTAGTGTTTATTTGTCTTGTTTGTCACTAGAAAGCCTTAGCTT
The DNA here is from genome assembly GCA_031772625.1 of Pinus tabuliformis. NCBI lineage: Eukaryota > Viridiplantae > Streptophyta > Pinopsida > Pinales > Pinaceae > Pinus > Pinus tabuliformis. The sequence continues at coordinate 863,505,256 of CM062812.1, forward strand.
CTAGGGAGGTCGGTTTGGTCCGCAAAATTGACTCTTTCCGCATGACACTTCTTCATGTCATCTTGTGTCCTGCCTTCCCACCATACCAAGGTAGTGCCTCTAAGGCATAGGTTGGCTAGTTGAATCTTACTTTTGTCAGAATCAATGTTCTACAGCCTGCAATATACATCAATCTGTCTAATCCAATGATCCAGCTTCTCTGCATTCAACTATCCATCATATATTGGCAAATCAAATTTAACATCTAATTTAATAAAAAGATGTTTTCTTTTTATTTTCAGGGATATTAGGAGGTGTTAGAGTCGGTCTGTTCATCCCTCCGTCAGAGATCAAAACTCTTTTTGCATTTCATTTTTAGGTGTCCCATCTCGCTTGATCAGTTGCATTCTGTTAGGAACATGCCATAAATCTATCAAAAGGGCTTTTGTCATTCATCCCCCTCATGCTTTGCATTGCTGGCTCAGGTCTGTTCATCAAAATCAAGTCTTAAAAGTCATTTTCAATCCTGTTTCAGTTTCTAGGTCATAACAGTCATTTTAGTCATTAGGTCTAGGGTTAGTCAATTTGGTCTTCAAACAGGATCTAATAAAGCCAGTAGGCCAGAGGGAGGTTCTTAATAAGTTGTTATTTCAAAGATTTTTATCGTCATACGGATGGATTATGACTTTTCTTGAAAACTCTGTTTTGAAGACAAGTCGACATTTTCTTTTTTGTAATACTTTTCAAAAATTTTCAGTACTTGAAATATTCAGGTGCAGCCTTGGTCTCCTTTGCCAAATTGCATGAAAACTATCCCTGCAAAAAAATTCCAAGAATTTCATCATTTCAACCAAAAAATCAAGAAGGAAACAAAAAGACAGAAGTGTATTAATTGTGAAAAAGTGCTAATTTCAAAACATTACAAAATGGGTTTCGAAGAACCAAGAATCAAATCAATGTCTTTATAAATATTCTTCCTTGAAGATCAAAGTCATTTTGCATTCCAAGGTCAAAGAAAAGCATTTCAAACTGAATTGGGTGAGCAAGTGCGTGTTTTGGAGTGAAACTTCTTGCAACTAGCCGGCGCGGCACACAGAACAGGTGGTGTGGCGCACTGGAAGCGCGGGACACACCAGGAGAAACTGCCCAATGTTATTCTGAACGGGCATGGCGCACTGGGTTCTTGGCGCAGCACACTGGGTTCTTGGCGCGACGCATATAGTCCAAAGCCTGAAATTGTTTCAAATTTCACCAATTTTCTCATAACTTGCGTGGATTTGCCAGGTAGGGTTTCTATTTTGATATTTCATCCAGTTTTGTGATTAGTGATGGTGGTTTATGGATGAAAATGGGTGAACACGTATATCAAACCCTCTTTCTATAAACACAAGCAAACTTGCTGCCAGGGTTTCAGAACCACTGTTTTGCCACCAAAATCATTTCTCCTTCCCATTGTTCCCTTGTCTTCACCAATCCCCAATTCCCTATCACCCAAATTCATTATTCCCTTCTCCTACATGCTCTATCCCAAATCCTCCAACCTCACACCTCAAAACCTATACAACAATCCCAAACCCTAAACCCTAGTCCCATACATAAATCCCTCAAACCCTCTCCCATATTTCCCTATCAAATTTCTCCCAATAATTCCCATTCCTCACTATTATTTCCCCTTCCTAACATTCCCTGGTTGCATTTTTTTTTTCTCCTTGGTGGCAGAATCCAACTATATTGCATTACAACACAACAGTTTCATACATCATTAAAGAGAAATCCAAGCACAGCTCATATACAACAGCATCTTTTCTTCAAGTTATTTTGTATATCAGTCATGGCATCTGAGCATTCATCGGACTATGAATTGGAAACCCAAAGTGACTCACCCTTGGAAGAACAAGCACCCCGGAGGCCTCATAAAGGTGGTAGACATGTTAGGGAAGAACCGAATACCCTTATAGAATTGCAGACCTGCCCTCTTACTATGCAGTGTTTTTAGCATCAGTCATGCTATGAGTTTTGTCAAAAGGTGGCTAGTGTTCAATTTCATCATGAGCTGGCTCCTCTTTTTGTGCTGCACTTACATGGAGATCAAGCTGCCTTAGCTGGTGTCACCTTCACACTTACACTAGAATCTATCTCATTAGCAACCGGTATACCAAACATTGGTGAACCATGGCACAAGAAACATAAGATTGACCGGCAGCATTATGAGCCATACACTAAAACCAGTTTCTTGAGGTAGCTCAAGGGAGTGTTCCCATTACAATATTTGAAAGATGAATATGCTCCACTAATGAGATTGATCATGAAATATTTTAGCTATGAGGGACGGTTCTCTCATATTTATGCTCATCACATCAGGTTGCTCATGCATTTCACCAGGGTACGAATGATGAACATTCCGTATTTCATTTGCCGGAACATAGAGAGGATGACCACCTTTATACAGCATAAAACCCCTCAGCAGCAACTTAACAATGTCTATCATTTTGCTCTTATTAAGATTTTGGTGGTTCATCAGCTTGGATTACAGGGCATCACTTGGGATGATTTCATCTCTCGTGACTTCTTTAGAGCTTCACACGGATTATCAGAGGTCAAGCATGAAGGTGGACCTTCTCCTCAGTATGAGCGCCATGATACTGCTAGTGTGCCGGTATTCATCACATATCAGAGAGACACCAGACATCTGTTTGCAGCGGCAAAGCGAGTGTTATCTCCACCCGGGGTGGAAGGGGCCTTGCTTCCTCCATCAGCATCAAAGGTACAAGACAAAGGTAAGAGGCCAATGTAGGATGAGGGGCCTTCAGGTGAGCCTTCAGGTGAAAGATAGATTGACTTCATTCTCATTCATGATGATGATAAGATACGGGTCCACAAAGCGCCAAACTTAGAGAGATCATCCAGGAGCAGCAAAGAGAGATCGAAGCCTTATCCCTTGACTTGGAGAGAGCTAAGTGGACCATGAATTACTTGGAGCAGAGGAACAAACAGCTTGAGGATCAGCAAGCAATCATGGAGCTACAAAACATTCGTGAGCATCACCAAGCTGCACAAAGGAGAAGAGTTGAGCTCAGGTCATTGGAGCAAGAGATTAATGAGGATCGGGAGGCCAATCTCGAGAGAGTTAAAATGCACTTAGAGAGGCTGTTAGAAAAGGCCGAAAAATACCATGCATTGCTGAGACACATGGCTTTCCACTACATGGCACGAAACAAGGTGTGCAAGGCACGAATCAGGAATTTGAAGGCAAAATTGACGAAGGCAATAAAGAAGCAAAAGAGGAAAAGGGAGCTCGATCGTCTTCAGATATTGGCCAAGGCCTCTTTAGCCCAACATAACACTTAATGAAGAAGCTCCAGCCCAAATTTCAAGAAATTTGGGCCATTTTTGGTATTTTTGTAAATTTTTGTGCAAAAAACAAGGCTTTTCTCCCTGTGCGCCGCGCCACGTGGCGTGCGCTTATGATAGGAGGCTCCAAATGAAAAAAAAATTATATTTTTGGATTTTTCATGAAAAATCATGACTGTTGGCACATGGCGAAGAAGTTTGGGCAAGTTTTGAGTCCTCAGGAGGTCAAAAACACCCTAAAAATGACCTCTCTGCCCCTAATTTCACACACAGGAATCAGTGTTGGGAGATTGAGGTTTTGGAGGGGCTAATGGGAACCAAATTCAGAAATTCCACTTGGGTTGGAAAGTAGACAGGTAGGGCTTTCCAACAAGCACACTTGGGCTCAATTTTGACTTCCACAAGTGCCTCAAAATTAGCATCAAAGTGGCGCAACACATACAGAAATTGGCGCGGCGCACAGAGGTTTTTTGCCTAATTTTTCACCTTCCAGCTCAGAAATTCGGCCAGTTTGACTAGTTTTGCTTTGTGATGTTATTTTTTATCTATCTTCATGTAATTGCCTAAACATGATGTAATTTTGGCACTTATTTACTTGTTCTAGAGGATTCATTCACCAAAAAGTGAAAATTTAATGAATGAATCAGTTTCCTACCTTATAGAGGCAAGTTGTTTTGATTGCCTAGATTTTAGTGCTTTGTTTAGAATTGGTTGAAACAGCTCCTAGAATGATGAGATCGACCCCCAGAGGCAAGGGAATGGGTTGAGTTAGTCTATATTATGCAATTTCTAAGTCATTTTCAGGGTTGGACTCTTGGGAAAAGTTTGGCACTCTATTGTACATTCATTTCTACATTTTTGGCAAAGGAAAGACCAGGGTTTTGCAGCACTGTTTGGGATCCATGTGGCTTTACGCTTTGATGGTGTGCATCTCTGAGTAATTGTAGGTTCATTAGTGTTATGTGTATCATTTTCTTGCTTCTTCTTCTGAATTTGAACAAATGAGTGATTAAGGTAGAATCCATAACTGCTATGCTCTGCCTTTGAATTTGTTTAAATTTTCATGTTTTCATCTGTTTAAGGAGAATTCTTAAGACTCTCATGCTCTCCTTAGCTCCTCACCGGTCTGATCTATCCATCTCACTCACTTTAAAGCATCAAAATGACTTCCTTCCTTTCCCCAATCAGAATTCTGTAGAAACTGTGCTTCATCCCCGAGCCCAATTTTCCTTTCCCTGTTTCCAACGCAAAACCCTCAAAAACTCAAATCAAATCTTTTGCACTTAATACCTAGCCTAAAATCAGTTACTAAATCAGTCATCTCAATCCCCATTGATTATCCTTCGCTGAGATTGACCCAGAGAGAGCCCTCTCTTGTCCTCGTAGGGCTAGCTACGAGGCTGAGCGTGGTTTGATGTGGACCTAGAACCTTGTTGTGTTGGGGAAAAATGCCTATGCAGGATGATCCTATCCACCTAAGGTGTGACAGTGCCTTAGCAACAAACAGAAACAGCTATTCTAGTATTCTTCCTTTATGAATTAAGAATGAAGAGAGATGGATGGACTAACCGGTGTCTTCCGTTTGTCCCTCGATCCGGTTTCTCTTCTCTTTGAGAGTTTCCAGCTACTTGCCTTCTCGCTCGCCCAGCTTCAACAGGTTTCTACAAGATCACAAGAAGAGAACACTACACAAAGACATAGATTCATATTCATAACTAGTTCAGGATTAGAAATAAACTAAACATACTAATGCAATCATACATCAAAGACACATCAGTATATAGGGGAAACCAAGATAGCTTTATTGATGAAATAACAAGGTTCAGGAGGAGATACAACCAAGAGAGTTCCAATCTAGCATCTACCTCCCAACAAATGAAATTCCTATCTTCACCTCCCTTCAAAGCATTAAGTACCCAATGATTCCAATCTCAAACCAACAACAATTCTTTGTAATAACAAAATTCCAGCCTCTAGATCTCATGGAGAAGAGATCCATATATAGATGTTTGGAGTGAGGATGAGTCAGCTTGTGATATGACTAGTGTCCTCTCTCTCTGTCAGTTCTTACTTCCACTTGGAGACTAAGAGCCTCTTACTCATCACTTAGTCGAACTCAGCAAGGCAAGTGTCATGGAGGAAGATTCTGGAAGCTTCCACAGTCTTGACACCTCTCACAAGAGACCCTGACATTTGTCATTTCCCGCTCAGCGCACCCTGGTAGTGCTTCCACCTGCGTTGCAATGCAACTAGCCAATGTAGTCTCTGCATTTCAACGCAGGCAGCTAGTGGAGCTTCTGAATTGATCCTGAATTGACTTGTTTTTGAGCAGTTTCTGGCGGAGAACTTCTGTGAATTGCTGTGGTTTGTTAGCCTTGTTCCTCTAGGGGTAGGAACAACATGTTTAGGGACTTTGGATCCCTTGGATTATGGACATTTCATGCTTATAGCTGTAAGGCACAAAAATGTCTATAACAGTTGCCCCCTAAAGTATGAGGCCGTTTATCGGGTGAAATGCTTTATTAGGAGGATCCGAATTTCTTTCAATGCTGGGAGGAGACCTGTAATACAATACAATACAATACATTATTTTCATACTTTTTTCATGATCTAGCTGAGGCGGGCATTCCCATGCTCAGCTTTATAAATTCATTTTTATGTACATATAACAGACAATCGTCTGATGATAGACTGATGATTCTGATAGAGCCATCATCCTTTTGGTAGGATGGTTATCTGTGCTGTAAAGCTGTACATTTCTATGTCTTTATTTTCTGAATATATATCGCAGCCCGGATGGATGAAACTAGATCCGGGGTCTTCAATCTCGTCCAATCTTCACTCTAAGTACAAGTCGATCCATGTGAGAATTGTTCTGAAGTCGAACATGGAAAGACATCGCTTGATTACCAGTCAATGATGTAAACTGTTAACAAGTGCGAGAGGAATCGCCGATAATGAAGATGACCCTCAAGGTACTGCAGTACAATTCACGTGGTGTGAATAGAGGACTTGGCGTCGAACACCACGCAAAATCTTTCGGTCGAAGGTCATTGATGTATACCTGTCGCCGGAAGTGAGAAACTTGCCATTGAGGCATGCAAGCTTCAAAGTACTGAAGGGGGTGTTCCTAGATCAACTTCTTGGATAATGAGTTGATGTCGACAAGAAGCAATCCGTCAAAGGAGGGCCTTAATGAATCCCACATCGATGACATGGAACAGAGCTAATGATTTTGATGGAGGTGAAAACGATCTGATGACATATGATTCAGGGTGGCGGTCATGAAAGAATATAATGTACGGTAGTGGATGGGACACAGGTGACTTCTCTGAATGACTTCTCTTGAACATATGGCAACACTTATGCGATGGATCGGTAGCATTACCCCAAATATGGATGGTATGGCGAGACCATGGTGATGTGACCGGTGAATGAAACAACCCAACCCGATTGTGGTACGGAGGAAAAGTGTCATGTTCAAGAGCGACTTGCTACCATCAAAGTTTTCTTGAGTTTCTCCCAATTTTTCCCCAGTCATTGCTGACCAGTACCTCTTTATTTTTGTCAAGCTTGAGGAGGATAACATATGCTTGTTCTATAACTTGCCCTTCGGGCAAGCCCATCGCTATGTTTTAACGAGCCTAGCGATAGTGAAACTCGTTCTCGTCTAAAGACAAGTTTGTCGCTATTTCATGCATTTAACGAGTCTAACGACAAGGATAACTCGGTCCTTTTCATTTTTAGAGAGTCTGAAAAGGTACATAAAGTTAACTCCAAAAGTCCTATTTCGTCATCTAATCCCTTAAGTCCGAAAAAGTATAAAACAATACAGAAGGGATGGATTTTCGATATCTTTAACGAGCCGAATAAAACAAGCGCTCGATCTTTTTGTGCAATAATCCCTCAACTCCAAAAAGATTAAAATCTAGAGGAGGGATAGCTCTTCCAGTCACTTTATCGAGCTGGAAGGCCAAAACTCGGCAATCTTTTCATATTTTACGAGTCAGATGAAAAGAGCTTAAAGAAGACTCGTCTTTTGAGGAACGAGTGATAAAAAGGGTAGCAGTTGATTCCAGGGAAGGATTGGAATTTCCAAATCATGGCAGTGTCACAAGGATGGCTAGTGAAATCACTCTTCGCAGCTGTTCCTCAAAATGGGTAAACAATCATATGGAGGTGAATGATCGGCCAATGGAAAAGTGGAGGTGGTGGGCAAACACGACCAAGGCTTTAATGGCTGATGTCGCTACATTCACGGTGGTTATTTACCAGAATAGATCATTTTTTAACGAGCTTAAACGCGGGTGGAAACATTTGCTCGATCTTATGTTTATTTTTTAACGAGCATGAACTATGCGCTAAAACTGCTCGGATCTTGCATTTATTTTTTAACGAGCATGAACTGTGTGCTAAAACTGCTCGATAATTTTGCATGCCCCCAGCATAATAACTCAAATCGAGGTGCATGCCCCCCAAGCTTCATTGCATTCAACTCAGTGGTTGGAATGAAGGTTTACCTTTGAGATTTGGAAAGGGGATTTGTTTCATTTTTTAATGAGGTTGACACAGTAAAAGAACCATCCTCAAAGCCCACTGTATTTACAGTATTTGATAGAAAATCGAAAACGGAAGGATGATAAAGGTCATCTTTAGTATCTTCTCCACAATCCGGGAGAAGGGAACGATAGTGGGAATCATTCCATGGCACCCCATCAATTACCATTGATTGAATGATTCCTTCGTTTGTAGAATGTACAAGTGACGAAGGATTTGAAGAGGTGCCATATTCCTTAGACCTATCTATCCAAACACTCGATGAGTGTTGATTTTGGTTTGCCCCCCAGGCCAAGAAAATTGATTGTTACAATATTTTTATTAGGGCGATGATCCATGCTGACAAAATGTTTAGGAATCTTCCGAATCCATTAGATATAGAAGATTTCATATTGTAGGTTTCCACTGTGGCCACTTCCGCCAGATTACTTGGAGGTGGTAGGGAAAAAGTACCCATTAGGGCAGGGTCTTTTAGGAGGCCTACTCCAATATTTTGAAGCGAATGATCGCTTCCATGGATCATTGGAATGCTTCCCGTAACTTGTGAATTGTTGGGGAGAAATGTTTGTTGGTCGACGATTGTAATTCTTCCTTGAAAGGGAAATGCAATCTTCCTGAAGTAGGTTGACACAACTGCAGCCATGGCATATATCCAGGGCCTTCCCAGTAGGATGTTGTAATCGAGGTTTCCGTTGATTACTTCAACATCAACTTCTACTGTTTTGCCCCCTAGTTCAATTTTCAAGTTACTTAAAATCTTGTATGGAGTATATGATCGTCCATCAAATGCTTTTATCATTGTTGAAGATCGCGACAAGGGTGGTGAGCCTAAATTTTTCCAGCAACTCATCGACATAATACATGTGGATGCCCCCTCATCAACAATTGTTCGATGAACAGTTTTGTTGAGGGCTTTCACTTGAATAAGGAAAGCTAGTTGAGCTGGTAATTGAGGGTCATATCCTTTATGATCAAAGGCCACAAGATTGGAATAAATTGGGCTAATACCACCTATTGCTGATAATAAAGTTTGCTTTTGGGAGGGGCAATTTTGCGGTACCTCAAGTGTCGACATAGCGGATGGCGATTGGGCCAAGTCCTCTACTATATTATAATTTTGTGCTACTTTTGCACTAGGATTAAATGTCGATTTGTGTACTACTCCCTTTGGCGACTTTATCATTTGTTCAGGAATGATGGGTGGCATAACTTCGGTCAAAGTTGTTGTCGAACTAATAGGTTGTTCATTAGCCTTGTTATTCGATAGCTTTGGATTCCCGTAATCTTTATTCCTCGTCAAAGCATCATTTTGATGCTTTGATATAGACAACATAAGCACTTGGGATCAGGAAGCATTTTGATTAGCAACCATTTTGGTTCCTGGGTTTGGAAACGGATCAGTCAATATTGCTGAGGTTTTTGAAGTCTTAAAGAATCTTTTAAGCTCAGCTTTGTATGGACATTCGTTCGTCCAATGATCCTCATCACATATTTGACACCCGAAAGGGGGTTTCCTTTGCCCAGAAGGGTTTGCAGAAGCTTTTTCAGGAGATGACTCATCCTGCTTCTTTTTTCTCCCTTTCTTTTTCTTCTTGCCCCTTGGTTGCTTCAGTTTTTTGCCCTTGTCGTTCGACATGGCATTTGCTTTCGAGGCAAGAAGTTCCTCATTTGCATTTTGACTAGAAATCTTACGGGCCTTTTTAAATGTAGCCTTTGTCGATTTCGTGTTTGTTGCACCAATCACGCCATCGTCGGCGTGAGAGTCATTGTTCGATTTAGGAGGAGGAGGAATTGAGAATTCCGGTCTAGGGGCGTCAGGTATTTTGTCGTAAAGCATGCCGAACTGAGTATAGACCAAGTCCAGATATTGCGCACGAGCGATAACTTGCTCTTCCTTTACGACCCCCCCCTTTGCCACATCTTCCGTGATGGTAGAAAGTAAAGACTTGATAAACCATTCAGCTAATAGCTGATCGGGAACGTACATTTTTACCATCCTGCGACGACGTCGCCACTCATGTATATGATCAGATATGTGAGTGGTCGTTGTCTGTTTGAAGTTGGTAAGGAGTTCTGTTCCCATTTCATACCTTATCGGTAACTGAAAATGGGTTAAAAAGGTTGTGGCTAGGGTACTGAAGTTGTCGAATGAAGCTCTAGGCAATTCGATATACCATTTTGTTGCCGGACCAGTTAACGTCCTCTGAAAAAGGCGAAGCCTAATCGAATCATCGTTTAGGGTGTTTGATGAACACCACAGATGAAATTTCATCACATGATTTGACGGATCTTCAACCGGATTTCCATTAAATTTAGGAATATCTGACGGAATTTTATGCGGAATCGCTGGCACCAAGGGGCATAAGCAATTGGATCATTCGTCAGCTGGTTTAGATCTGGTAATTCTAGAGTTGCTACAAAGGGCAACTGTTGATTCAGGTTAGGCGAAGCATACCCAGGATAAGATGGAATCGCCTGAGCAGTGGGTCTTTGCATACCAGCATAATGTATTTGATGCTGGCAACTTTGACAAGGTTAATGGGCATAACCAATTTGTTGTTGATAACCGCTTTGGAAATGCGGTTGCCCATTACTTACAAAGACTTGTTGCTCAGGTCCTTGATATGATTGCTGGAATTGCGGTTGTTGAGATTGAACCAGCCCTGGTTGTTGGACCATTTGCTGTTGTTCAGTACTAGATGATTGACCAAGATGAGGATTCATAGTACTTGTTTGAGCCTGAGTTACTCCAGATAAGGAGTCACTAACCTGAGGTTGTGATTGAGTCGTTGAGACAAGAGGTTGTTGTATTGCAACCTGAGAAATTTGGGGTTGACATACAACAGGTAGCGCTTGTACTTGCGATGCAGTCACCATAGCAGGTATAGTGGGAATATCCGACATAGGGTGGACTGGTTGCATTGAATATACAACCCTTGGTTGTTGAGGCAGTATTGGTACCCAACCGCTGGATGTAATTCCAGTTTGACCTGAACTTTGCTGTAAACTCCCATATGGTTGTTCTCCGGGAGGGAACAATGAAAAGGCATACTGCCCTCCATATGATGGCAATCCAGTACTTAAAGGGTAGATTGGCCTTTGAAGACACATTGGATCAATTTCTTGAGTTTCAACGTAAGAAATACCAGATGATAATCCGGATGAAGAAATAGGAACTAACCATGTCGTCGAAGCAGTCCCTGATGGGACTCCGGCTTGTTGTTGATAACTTGCCGGGACAGATGGTATACCATTGAACATCGTTGGAGTAGCAGTAGGAGGTTCTGCTACTGCTGTGTCGGATGACACAGTCCTAGATGTCGACGGTTGTTCAGACATATCTAGTCTATCCAAAAGATTTCTTAGCGATTCTACAAGAACTTTCGATGAAGGGAGACTAACTTTGAAGATCAACGAGGGAAAGGTGATGATTATTCAGTTTAAAATAAATTTTACGACGCTTGGACACAACTTGCTTTTTCAATTTTAAAGAGTCGAGAAAAAGCAAAATATGACTCTAGTCTCCTTCGATGTTTTAACGAGCCCGAAGTGACAAATGCTCGGATGGAATTTTTCCGTTATAGAGTCTGAAAAAGGCCAAAAGGAACTGCTATGGAGTTCTAGGTAGAGGGTGTGCCAAACTTTTCGCAAAACCGCAGAATACTTTTTAAGGTACGGGCAGTCAATCTTCCTGAATGCTGTGTTCAGTGCATTGCGATCAGTAGGGCGGACGACACGGATTCCTAAGGATAAAGGTTTTATGCCTATAGGGGTCTCCCAATATATACTCGACGGTACGTGGGAGCACAATCCGTACTGGCGCTATCGTCCCTCAGGAGGAATCACCCACCATCAGCGATATCGGTAGTCACCAGGCTTTACGACGCCGGAACACGTCTCTAGCCTAGACCTCTATGTTGTGTGTTATGTTACAAAGCGTTATTAAGTTCATTCAGTTTATTTTATGTTGATCTTTCTTAGAAGTTTTCCTTTTGAGGTTCACCACGAGATGTATAGAAAACTTACTAAATGCAATCTAAAAGATGATAAGCAAATTTTATCTCTTTTTCAACAATGAAAATCCTAGCTACAAAGGGAAAAGAAAGACACCATCTTTTCTCAGAGAGCAATCAGCACACTCTAAATGCACTTTTCCTAAATCAAGCATGCAAACTATCAAGATGCAAATGCACAATGCAAGTGTTTGTTTTCTGCTTTCTTAATATTGATGCCTAAAAAGAAAGCTTTTTGCACAACTTTGAATTTGCTTTTAAATGACAAATACAAACAAGTTTACTTTTTCGAAATCAGAAAGGGTAGAAGAGATTACCACACTTAACGATTTTCGAAATGAATACTTGTTTTGACACTCAAAAGAGACAAACTCAAACCAAAAGCAAAAATGAATATATAACCAACTGTAAACAGCCAATGAACTCTCTCCTAAGATCACAATCAACAGATCTGAATCAAGGGCTACAGGATGACTATTTCACTCTTGCAAAGGGAAACTGTAAATGATGCCACAAACACATAAAAACACTCACAGTCTTTTGTACAAAAGGAGGCGGAATTTAAGCAGAGAAAAGGGCTATCAGACAGGTACCTATGCTGGTTACAGGCTACAAAAATCAGAGATCAAAACAAGGCAAAACAGAGCAGAGAACCCCAGCTGCACAAGGTCTAACTGGATCAGCGCACCTGTATAACAGGGAAACTGAATTTCAACGCAGGTAACCCTCACGGGAACTTCGTTGAAATGTAGAGTCTCTTCATAGAGCATGCGCTGAAGGAGAAACGAGAGTTCCTCACTGGGTTCTGGGCCACGGTTTGCTATTTAATCTATAGTTTCAGGCCAAATCAAAGCAACAAGCAAGGTACAATCAAAGGGATGCTTTGAAGGAGGACTAAGATCTATCACAAGGGATCATTCACCTCCATATGATTGTTTCCCCAGTGGAGTCGCCAATTTGTTGTGGGGAAAAATGCCTATGCAGGACGATCCTATCCACCTAAGGTGTGACAGTGCCTTAGCAACAAACAGAAACAGCTATTCTAGTATTCTTCCTTTATGAATTAAGAATGAAGAGAGATGGATGGACTAACCGGTGTCTTCCGTTTGTCCCTCGATCCAGTTTCTCTTCTCTTTGAGAGTTCCCAGCTACTTGCCTTCTCGCTCGCCCAGCTTCAACAGGTTTCTGCAAGATCACAAGAAGAGAACACTACACAAAGACATAGATTCATATTCATAACTAGTTCAGGACTAGAAATAAACTAAACATACTAATGCAATCATACATCAAAGACACATCAGTATATAGGGGAAACCAAGATAGCTTTATTGATGAAATAACAAGGTTCAGGAGGAGATACAACCAAGAGAGTTCCAATCCAGCATCTACCTCCCAGCAAATGAAATTCCTATCTTCACCTCCCTTCAAAGCATTAAGTACCCAATGATTCCAATCTCAAACCAACAACAATTCTTTGCAATAACAAAATTCCAGCCTCTAGATCTCATGGAGAAGAGATCCATATATAGATGTTTAGAGTGAGGATGAGTCAGCTTGTGATCTGACCAGTGTCCTCTCTCTCTGTCAGTTCTTACTTCCACTTAGAGACTAAGAGCCTCTTACTCATCACTTAGTCGAACTCATCAAGGCAAGTGTCATGGAGGAAGATTCTGGAAGCTTCCACAGTCTTGACACCTCTCACAATAGACCCTGACATTTGTCATTTCCCACTCAGCACACCCTGGTAGTGCTTCCACCTGCGTTGCAATGCAACTAGCCAGTGTAGTCTTTGCATTTCAACGCAGGCAGCTAGTGGAGCTTTTGAATTGATCCTGAATTGACTTGTTTTTGAGCAGTTTCTGGTGGAGAACTTCTGTGAATTGTTGTGGTTTGTTAGCCTTGTTCCTCTAGGGGTAGGAACAAAATGTTTAGGGACTTTGGATCCCTTGGATTATGGACATTTCATGCTTATAGCTGTAAGGCACAAAAATGTCTATAACACTTGTCTTTTTAGCCTGAGGCAAATCTAGGCTCTAACATAGTGGCGATTCCACTGGGGAAGAAAATGGTTTGCTTGTTGATGTCATTGGTTTTCTAAGCTACAAATGGAGCCTAAAGTTATTCCAGGTAGCCTTCGAAACACTTTTTCTTTGCATTAGCGCAAGTAGATAAACGCTGCTTCAGTCAATCTCTGGTCTAGCTCGAAATCAAGACACTTAACTTGTAAATCACCCTAGTACATTTGAGAATTCTAAGCTTTGGATGATAAGTTTAGAATTTGAAAGGCTGACTAAGTTGCCTATGTTCCTTTTATTTCTTGAAAATAACACGCTAGCTTCAAAGAGATATACCAAATCTAATCCAGATCCAAATCCTCCCCCTTTCTACGAGAATCCCAATTTGATTTCAAGAATTGTTCGTGAAGAGAGCTTTGTAACTCCCGTGTTTAAATCTCGTTCATGTCCTGAATTTTTTAAGTATCTTGAAGAGCTTGATTTTGATGAAAAATTTGAACTGTCATTGTTTGAAACCAAATCCGAAAGTGATCTTGGTTCTATAGTCCCAAATCCTGACTTTGCTACAACTCTTGAAGTTGAAACAAACAATAAATCAATTGAGAATTTTATCTTGAAGCACCTTCAGAGTGAAATTCACGCTTCAAATATCGTTGATTTCCTAGAAGCTGCATCTGCATCCCTCGAATCTTCTGTAACGGCATCCACTTCGAAAATCCCTACCGAACCTCCCTTCATTCCCACCCTTCCCCCGCAACCTAATATTGTTGATCAAAAGTCTGTTGTAAATTCACCTCCAGCTAATCCTTCTACATCCAAAATTGCTTCACCTCCACATACACCTCCTCATACACCTCACACATCAGCTGCACCCTCTCCTTCAACATCCCCCAGACCAAATCCACTAAGAGCAATGGCTGCTCGGTTTGCACCTCTTGCGCTGCCTCAAGTTTTGAATGATATGCCCGCAGATTATCAAAGAAAAATTCCTTTATTTGATGGCACGCCTCAGGGTATCACAGCTCAGAAACATGTGGACAAAATGACGGATTTCTTCGATCTCCATGAGATCAATGCAGAAAATGTGACCATGAGGTTATTCGCGCAGACGTTCGGTGGCGAGGTAAGAAAATTGTTCAGAGCCTTGCCGGCCAGAAGTATTCCCATGTTATAAGAGCTTAAAAGACAGTTTTTGGAACACTGGGAAGTAAAGAAAGATCCTCTACAAATCACTTCTGAATATACCAAGATCAAGCGAAATGTTGGTGAGTCCATTCAAGACTATTATATTAGATTCAATGCGGTTTATAATGCAATTCCTAATGATTTAAAGCCAACTAGAAGATCAGCTTTGCTTAAGTTCCCGGATGGTTTCGATCCGGACATGGATTATCAGTTAAAGGAGAGAGATCTAGCTACCTTAGAAGAAATGCAGAAAATTGCCGTTAGTTTTGAGGCAAATTTGAATGACAAGAGAGCCAGATTGAAAGCAGAGAAGAAAGTCTCAATAACAGAAGAAGCCTCTACCTCAGATCAAGTTCTCCGCAAGGTAGAAAATATGATTGAAAGATTGACAATGATAATCCTAAACCGTAGATTCGAAATCCCAATTTCCGTGGCCAGCAGCAGCCACAATTCAGGATCAAATAGCATGAGCAGTGAGCACAAGAAACGACATCACAACAGCAGCAAGTAAAGACACCTCTTCAGCAGAATTTTTTTGGTCTCGAATCTGATGATGAAGACCATGTAATAAGAGAAGAAAATCACTTCTTTACTCCTAATGATATGCCCACATTTATCACTGAAGATGATGAGTATGCATAAAGTTCAGCTATACAGCAGGATGCAGATTTTATCTTGTCAAATGACACAGCTCTTGAATGTTGGAAATAATACTGAGAGGGGGGGTGAATCAATATTATCAAATTCTTTTCAATATATCTTCCTTATTTATACTTTGAATAATTCTTCAAATATTGATCATTACTTTGTATGTCAGTATCATAAAATAATGAGCAGGAACAAGAAAAGCAAATAGTCACACAAAAGAACACCAGATATAAGGTGGAAACCCAATGTGGGTGAAAACCACCTGCTACAATATGTCTCTATCTTCTTTTAATAAGAAATTCCTTTTACAATGATTTTGTACTGGTGTAGTCCTTTACCAGTACGCAGGTTACAACCTGCAGAGAGATACAACCCTCTTAGCTCTTGTACTAGCCAAGATACTAGTACGTAGGTGCTGGCCTACTGAAGGCTACAACCTTCTCTTTCTTCCAGGGACCACGTTTCATAAATTTTAAGACTGGATCCATGAACATCAATCAATCATCAAGTATATCTGTATCAAACAATCTCCTTTTCCCAATTAGCACTGAATCAAGTAAACACTTCTCTGACAGCTGTACCCAGAACACAGTAACAGTAACCACACACCAAATTCTGAACCCAGAATACTGCAGCAATAGACAGAGGCAGCTAGATCATAATTTAAAGATATACGCTACTTCAACAACCTGAAACCTGCGTGCAGATCTATAAAGGATAATTCCTTCTTTCAAATATTCAGACACTAATTAACCCAGATTGTCAAATTTATAGATCAAGCATGCGCCTCATATAACAGATCAAAATCATGCAAAGATACTATTATTCAGGCATAAAGATTATGACCCATCAAAATAACTTATCCTTCATTATGCGCTAAGGTTCCTCCTCCATTCAGATCCAGATCTGCACCATAACCCAATCACAAATATTTCAGATCTAGCACTTATTAGATATTCAATTCATTTGATGATCCTTTGCCAAATGATCTCCTTCCTCTTTTATAGTCTTAGGCCTTCCACAATACCACGGTCCAAAACCATAGGATCAAAAAACTGTTGGACTAATACCATGAACCAACCATGAAAGTGCATGAGATCAACACTTTTGGATGCAATACCACGGGCCAAAACCATAGGATCAAAAACTGTCGAACTAATACCATGAACCAACCATGAAAGTGCGTGAGATCAACACTTTTGGATGCAATACCACGGGCCAAAACCATAGGATCAAAAACTGTCGAACTAATACCATGAACCAACCATGAAAGTGCGTGAGATCAAACCTTTTCTCTACATGAAATAAACTTTTCTCTGCATAAAAGTGCGTGAACTTTTCTCTCCATGAAATAAACTTTTCTCTTCATAAAAGTGCGTGAACTTTTCTCTACATGAAATAAACTTTTCCCTGCATAAAAGTGCGTGAACTTTTCTCTACATGAAATAAACTTTTCTCTGCATAAAAGTGCGTGAACCTTTCTCTACATGAAATAAAATTTTCTCTGCATAAAAGTGCGTGAACTTTTCTCTACATGAAATAAACTTTTCTCTGCATAAAAGTGCGTGAACTTTTCTCTACATGAAATAAACTTTTATCTGCATAAAAGTGCATGAACTTTTCTCTACATGAAAGAAACTTTTATCTTCATGAAAGTGCGTGAACTTTGCTGCACTATAATTTATCATCTTAGATGAGTGGGTTGCCATCAAGTACAACATATGTATCATAATGCCAACAATCTCCCCCTTTGGACTTGATGGCAACAACAACCAATCACTCTCCCCCTTTGACATCAAGGGCAAAGGGTTATGCTCCCCCAAAGAACATGCTCCCCCTGACTATAAACCATATCTACAAAGAAGAACCATAATCCATCAAACACCATAAATGACCATGAAAGAGAGATAGAGACGTATTGCAGCAATATTCAGACCAGCATCCATGATCTCCTTCTGTACTTCCTCCATAATGCCAACAATGCATGATATGCTCCCCCTGAACCTATGCCATTCGATCTTTGACCAATCCGCAACCCAGCACATGTACGCGTAACAATCAGAAGAGATTCAACAACAAGATGATGCATCAACAACCCCCAGCTTTTGCCTGAGGTATTCGAAGGTCTCCCTAGGCAATGGTTTGGTGAGTATATCAGCAACCTGTTCCTTAGAAGGAACATACTCCAACTTGACCTTTTGTTCAAGCACTTGTTCCCGGAGAAAGTGATACTTGATTGGTATGTGCTTGGTTTTTGAATGCATGACTGGGTTCTTTCAAATGCTGATTTCACTTGTATTATCACATAAGATGGAGATGGGTGGTGTACAAGTGATTTGAAAATCCTGCAAGGTCTGCATCATCCAAAGGAGTTGAGTGCAGCAAGATGCAGCAGCAACATATTCTGCTTCAGCTGTAGACAAGGCAATCGAACTCTGTTTCTTGCTGAACCAAGATACTAATCTGGAACCCATAAAGAATGCACCACCACTTGTGCTCTTCCTGTCATCCACGCTTCCGGCCCAATCTGCATCAGTATAAGCATGAAGTGTGAGATCTGTATCTCTAGGATACCATAAGCAATAATTTTGAGTCCCTTGAAGATATTTGAAGATTCTCTTTATTGCCTGAAGATGAGTTTCCTTTGGATTTGCCTGAAATCTTCCAACTATTCCCACTGCATGCATGATGTCTGGTCGGGTACCTGTCAAATAAAGTAGACTTCCAATCATAGATTTGTAGGTTGGTTGATGTACTGCTGCTGATTCATCATTTGCACTGAGGCTACATCCTGTGACCTTGGGTGTACATACTGGTTTTGCATCTTCCATGCCATATTTCTTCAAAATCTGCTTGAGATACTTGGTTTGAGACAAGAAGATCCCTCCTTCCTTTTGTTGGATTTGCAGGCCAAGAAAATATGTCAATTCTCCAAGCAAGGACATTTCGAATTCTTTCTGCATCACCAAGGCAAAGCTTTGACTCATAGATTCTTCATTGCTACCAAAGATAATGTCATCTACATACACAACAAGTATTAGCAATTTGTCATTTTCAATTTTTATATAAAGATTGCTATCTGCTGATCCTTTTGAAAAACCTTGTTGATGAAGATATTTGTCCAAACGATAGTACCAAGCCCTTGGAGCTTGTTTAAGACCATAGAGAGCCTTTTTCAGTCTGCATACAAGATTTGGATCATTTCCAAGAATGAAACCATCTGGCTGCTCAATGTATACTTCTTCTTCTAAGTCTCCAATCAGAAAGGCTGATTTCACATCCATTTGAAATACTTTGAACTTTTGAAAGCTTGAGAGAGAAAGGAACATTCGGATGGCCTCAAGTCTTGCAACAGGAGCAAAAGTTTCCTCAAAATCTATTCCTTCTTGCTGTGCATACCCTTTACAAACAAGTCTTGCCTTGTTTCTAATTACTTCCCCATTTTCATTCAACTTATTTTTGAAGACCCATTTTGTCCCTATAACATTCTTATCCTTTGGTCTAGGAACCAACTCCCAAGTGTTGTTCTTTTCGATCTGCTCAAGTTCTTCATCCATTGCTTTGACCCAACATTCATCTTTGCATGCCTCTTTTACATTTTGTGGTTCAGTGGAGGAGAGTAATGCCAAACAGCTTGAAGCTTCTGCAATTGTTCTTCTTGTTTGTACACCTTCTTCTTTCTTCCCCAAAATCTGAGATTCTGGATGATTCTTCTGAATGTACCAGGATGTAGTCTTCTCTTCTATCCTTATCTGTTCCTCTAGTGCTTCTTGAGGGTCTTCTTCTTCATCATTTTGTCTTTGAGGGTAGTCTTCATCTTCTTCGATATTTTCATGATTAACTTGCCTAGGAATGTATCCCTTTTCATCAACCACTACATCAATGTTGTCAACAATTCTTCCAAGTCTTTTATTGTAGCACTTATATGCTTTGCTGTGTGGAGAATAACCAAGAAGAATGCCTTCATCTTCTCTAGGTTCAAGTTTGCCAAGTTGCTCATTAGTATTCTTAATATAGCATTTGCTCCCAAAGATTTTGAAGTGCTTTACCGAAGGAGTCTCACCATACCATAGCTCATGAGGAGTTTGAGTGTTGTTCACTCGGACATTTGTTTTGTTGAGAATAACAACCGCAGCATATGCAGCTTCACCCCAGAAAGTTGCGGGAGTTCTGGACTCATCAAGCATAGCACGGGCCATTTTTTGGACTGTTCTGTTCATCCTTTCCACCACTCCATTTTGCTGAGGAGTTCTAGCTGTAGAGAATTCCCTTCTTATCCCATGTTCTTCACAGAAATCGAAAAATTCATTTGAGGTAAACTCCCCACTTCTGTCAGACCTGAGGCACTTAATTTTGTAACCTGATTCATTTTCAACCAAGGCTTTGAAGGATTTGAATTTCTCGAATGCTTCATCTTTGTGCTTCATAAGTCCTAACCAAACAAACCTGGAGAAATCGTCAATGAATAATATCAAGTATTCTTCTCCTCGAGGTGTCCTTTTCCTAAATGGACCACATACATCTGTATGGACTAGCTCAAGAGGCATGCTAGCTGATCCTTCCTTCTCTGGAAAGTTAGTTCTGGTTTGCTTTCCAAATTGACATGATTTGCATATGGTGTTGTCTAGAATTTTGATATCTGGAAGACCACGAACAGCCTGATATTTGCATGCTTTCCTTATTTGTGAAAAGCTTAGATGCCCCAACCTCCGGTGCCATAACCAGTGTTCATCATCCTTGCTCAAATAGCATTTTTTTTGTCCTTCTTCAAATATGTATAGATTATTTGGAGTTCGTCTACCTTTGATCACTGTTTCACCTGTATCAAGATCACGAACACGACATCCGTTTGATCTAAATATCACCTCGGTTCCTTGATCACACATCTGGCTGACACTTAGAAGATTATGCTTCAATCCATTAACATACAAAACATTTCCAGCTTTGACCTTTTCTTTTAACTGAGCAGTGCCTTTTCCTTTTACAGCTGCAGGAGTATCATTTCCAAAAGAAACTTTCTTTCCCTTTTCTAAAGCAGAATATGATTCAAGTTTTTCTTTATCACCTGTCATATGTTTCGAACATCCACTGTCAATGTACCATAGATTTTCTTGTCCTTCTGCATAAAATGCTATCCCACATCTTTCTGTTTGTGGTTCCTTTATTCTCCATGTTTTGGTGCTTGAGGCTTGTTCCTTTGTCTGCTGAAACCTGCTCCTGCATTCAGAATCTTCATGACCAAAGTTATTGCAAATAGAACATTCAACTTCATTTTCAAGAGCCGAAAAGTTGTTATAGGTCCTTTTTGTAATCCCGATCATACTTCTTTGTTTTTGAGCTTCTCTAGTCATGATTGTTTTATATGCAACACATTGAGTTGCTTTGTGACCAAAGTTATGGCAAGAGAAACATTGCCCATTGAAGAAACTTCTGTGATTATCAAATCTACCGGCCAAATGATTGTAATCTCTATTGTCATCCATTCTTGAAGCAAATTGAGAAGATTTTACCTGTGGCTGGTTGTAGCTTTTGTTCATCCTTAAGACAGATTGCCCCTGGTTTACCTGATAGTCTTTGTTCGTTCTTGATGTAATTCGTCCCTGCTTTACCTGGTGATCTCCATTGTGCTTTTTCTCATTCCTTCTTGCTGCATCAAGATAACTCTTTGAGGTGGATGCTTGAGATGTTTCTCCATTATACCCCAGACCTGTCTTGTTTAGCGGAGAACGTTGTACATTGATGATCTCATCCAGAGTTTCAGATCCTTTGACAAACTTAAGATTAATAGCCTTTGTTTTCTCAATTTCTTTTCTAAGGCCAACAATTTCACCTTCTAACTTTTCAAGATATTTTTCTTTTTCATCAATTTGAAATTGTAGAGTATCAATGATCATATTCTTTTCTTCTATACATGTCTTAAGTCTAGAAATCTCATCATAAAAACTATCCACATCTATAGCATCCATGTAATCATCATCTTCAAATGCCATTAAAAGTTTATAGTCATTACCTCGTTCATCTTCATCACTATTTGATAAACCATCATTGTCTTCATGAGTGTAGTAGCTTTTCTTATTTGCATTCTGTTTCTTGTTCCATCTAGCAGGTTCCTTTCCTTTGTCAATCTTATCCTTATGAGGACATTTGGCAGCATAATGACCTACTCTTCCACAAGCAAAACATTTAAAAGGTAGCTTATCTCTGAACCTTCCAGTACCCCGTTGAAGATTTCTGACAAAATTTGATTCTTCTTCTTCTTCTGGCACGTGACTTAATTCATAGTAGTCTCCTTTGCCTGAAGCCTTAAAAGCAGCTTCTCTCCTGTCTGATGGAACTCCTTTTCTCATTTCATAAGCAGTTAGAATTCCGTGTAGCTGAGACATAGTAAGAGTTCGTAGATTTTCCTTTTCTTCTATTGCAGATACTTTAGATTCAAACTTGGGGGACAATGATCTTAGGACTTTTTCAACCACAACAGCCTCTTTTATTTCTTCACCCAAGTTTTTCATACAATTAACAATCTCATCTACCCAAAGGAAATAGTTAGCCACACTTTCATCATTATACATTCTGAGATTCTCATACTGAATCCTGAGGGTTTGAAGTTTTGCACGTTTTACCTGTTCATCTCCTTCGTAGCTCAAAACAATCTTGTCCCATATTTCTTTTGCGGATTTATATTGCATAACCTTCATGAATTCAGATTGAGATAGACATCCTAGAAGAGTAATAACCGCCTTTGCATTTGTTTCATATTTCTTCTTCTCAGCTGAATCTGTAGGAGTAGCTGATGGAAAAGTATACCCTGTTTCTATAATGTCCCATACTTCTGTACGCAAAGATTGAAGATAGGCAGTAACTCTTACCTTCCAATATACAAAGTTTGTCCCATCAAAAATCGGTGGCCTGATTGATGCTTCCCTCTCTTAGTTGCTCATGATGTTAGATCTTCCTTCAAGCGATCAAGCTTCTTCAAAAGGACCTGCTCTGATACCAATTGTTGGAAATAATACTGAGAGGGGGGGTGAATCAGTATTATCAAATTCTTTTCAATATATCTTCCTTATTTATACTTTGAATAATTCTTCAAATATTGATCATTACTTTGTATGTCAGTATCATAAAATAATGAGCACGAACAAGAAAAGCAAATAGTCACACAAAAGAACACCAGATATAAGGTGGAAACCCAATGTGGGTGAAAACCACCTGCTGCAATATGTCTCTATCTTCTTTTAATAAGAAACTCCTTTTACAATGATTTTGTACTGGTGCAGTCCTTTACCAGTACGCAGGCTACAACCTGCAGAGAGCTACAACCCTCTTAGCTCTTGTACTAGCCAAGATACTAGTACGTAGGTGCTGGCCTACTGAATGCTACAACCTTCTATTTCTTCCAGGGACCACGTTTCATAAATTTTAAGACTGGATCCATGAACATCAATCAATCATCAAGTATATCTGCATCAAACAATCTCCTTTTCCCAATTAGGACTGAATCAAGTAAACACTTCTCTGACAGCTTTACCCAGAACACAGTAACAGTAACCACACACCAAATTCTGAACCCAGAATACTGCAGCAATAGACAGAGGCAGCTAGATCATAATTTAAATATATATGCTACTTCAACAACCTGAAACCTGCGTGCAGATCTATAAAGGATAATTCCTTCTTTCAAATATTCAGACACTAATTAACCCAGATTGTCAGATTTATAGATCAAGCATGCGCCTCATATAACAGATCAAAATCATGCAAAGATACTATTATTCAGGCATAAAGATTATGACCCATCAAAAGAACTTATCCTTCTTTATGCACTAAGGTTCCTCCTTCATTCAGATCCAGATCTGCACCATAACCCAATCACAAATATTTCAGATCTAGCACTTATTAGATATTCAATTCATTCGATGATCCTTTGCCCAATGATCTCCTTCCTCTTTTATAGTCTTAGGCCTTCCACAATACCACGGTCCAAAACCATAGGATCAAAAAACTGTTGGACTAATACCATGAACCAACCATGAAAGTGCGTGAGATCAACACTTTTGGATGCAATACCACGGGCCAAAACCATAGGATCAAAAACTGTCGAACTAATACCATGAACCAACCATGAAAGTGCGTGAGATCAACACTTTTGGATGCAATACCACGGACCAAAACCATAGGATCAAAAACTGTCGAACTTAAGTATGGGGGATTTACGCAGTGCATTATATTAGATATCATTTTTGGGATTCAACTGCTTTAAGTAAGTCATTCAAACGTATGACCATTTCCATGAGAGGTAGTCGTAACTGACTAATTTCTCATGATTTTTGAATAGTTCACTTAGCACTCATTGCATCGGGTGATGCTCACAGGGGTGAAGAAGTGGGATTGAAACTAGTGAAATGTGGAGAACGAATCACATAGCATCAATCATCACTTCCGGGGCTTGCACCCGGTAACCAGGACTTCCCAGGAGGTCACCCATCCCAGAACTCCTCTGGCTCAAGCGCACTTAACTGTCGAACTAATACCATGAACCAACCATGAAAGTGTGTGAGATCAAACCTTTTTTCTACATGAAATAAACTTTTCTCTGCATAAAAGTGCGTGAACTTTTCTCTCCATGAAATAAACTTTTCTCTTCATAAAAGTGCATGAACATTTCTCTACATGAAATAAACTTTTCCCTGCATAAAAGTGCGTGAACTTTTCTCTACATGAAATAAACTTTTCTTTGCATAAAAGTGCGTGAACCTTTCTCTACATGAAATAAAATTTTCTCTGCATAAAAGTGCGTGAACTTTTCTCTACATGAAATAAACTTTTCTCTGCATAAAAGTGCGTGAACTTTTCTCTACATGAAATAAAATTTTATCTGCATAAAAGTGCGTGAACTTTTCTCTACATGAAAGAAACTTTTATCTTCATGAAAGTGTGTGAACTTTGTTGCACTATAATTTATCATCTTAGATGAGTGGGTTGTCATCAAGTACAACATATGTATCATAATGCCAACATTGAAGAGGAGTCGGATGAGTATCAAAGAGGGTATATGCATGCCTTGTCCACCCAGTAGCGTCAGTATTCATTAAGAAACAGAAATGTTCCCATCAATCCAATCCAAAAGAGAAAGGAAGGCCCACCATCTAAGAATGAGCCACCGGTTGCACTAAATAAAGGAAAAGAAGTTGTTGATCCCATGCCTAACAAATCTCCATCAACAAATGAACGAGTCAATCAGCCCATTGTACCGAAAGATAAAGCTGAGAAGAAAGAGGTTCCAGCCAAAGAGGTTGAGAAGACTTCCACTTTTAGTTTAGAAAATGAAATTTCTAAATTGAAGGTATCCATTCCCTTGATAGAGCTGATGAAGAACAACAGTTATAGAGGTCAGGTGACCAAAATTCTGAATTTTGATCCAATGTCTAATATGGTGAGTGTGGAAGATGATAAACCTGAACTGATTTTTAGACTAGCATTGAATGGTGAGTCTCCAGATAGCGATGTGCCTCCTTTTTATATCAGTTTGAGAGTGCATGAATTTGTGTTGCATAATGCTATGTTTGATTCTGGCGCCTCCCACAATCTTATGCCGAAGGCTATCATGGAGAAGTTGGGTTTGGACATTACCAGGAAGTACCATGATCTCTATTCATTTGATTCCAGCAGGGTGAGATGTATTGGGCTTATTAAAGACTTGGTGGTCAGTTTGGATCAGATTCTAGCTAAGAATATTTTGATGGATGTTGTTGTGGCAGACATTCCTCCCCGATTCGGTATGCTTCTTTCAAGTTCTTGGGGAGAAAAGATCAAAGGAACTATGCAGCTTGATTTCTCCTATGCAACGATTCCAGTGTTTGGCCAAATGAGAAAATTGTATCGTGAATAGAAAATGAAATACATGATTACAAGCAAGGAGAAACCAATTAATCATCCGATTAATTATGTACATACAGATATAGAGTATTTTGTTTTTTATTCCGATATTTTCAATGATTTGATAGTCAGTTAGTTGTAGTAGATGATATTCCAAAAATAGTAGAAAATTTCATAGAAGTTTTGAAGAGAGAAGGACAAGAAAATGGAAATACCGTTCAGCAATTAGAAAAGGATGATGGACAGCAAGCAGAAAAAACAGAGGAAAAAGAGTTTTATCACTTAGAAGAAGAGGAGGATGGCTTGTGGACCATGGATTTCGATGGCGTAGTCGGAAATGATGGTGATGGAATTGTTATTTGGGTACGCAGTCCTTTTTCTGCTCCAAACAAAGTGCCGAGTAATGTGCGGGTATGTTCTTACAAACTTGCTTTTGATTGCTCAAATAATGAAGCTAAGTATGAGGCTTTGATTTCTGGCTTAAAGATCCTAAGAAAGCTTAATGCTAAGAGGATTGCTATATATGGCGACTCTGAATTGGTGATTAAGCAAGTTAAAGGTGAATATCAAGCAAAACATCCTTGGATGCGGGCATACTGGAATGTTGTTTTAGACATTTTGAAGTTGTTTTCAGATTACACTTTGACATGTGTGCCTCGTATTCAGAATAGTATCGCTGATGCACTTGCTAAGGCACCAAGTAATTTGAATATTCCTATGAACTCAAGCAATAAATTTGAAATCCATGTGAAGCATCGTCCGACTATCCCGGACAATCAGAGATATTGGCAAGTTTTCCAAGATGATGAGGAGATTAATGATTTTCTGCAAAACAAAGGTAAATTCAAAGATACCTCAATAGATGTAGAACATGATGATGGTCAAGATGATGTGCAGATCAATCAAATGGAAGTGTTGCAGCTCAAGGATAATGTGATTCCTAAAGGCTTGATACCTTTAGAAGAACTCTTTGATCATGATGACGTAGCCCGCAAACCAACATTGCAGCCAACAGAGAAGGGAGTCAAAGACGTGAATATTGGAACAGCCGAGCATCCGAAGATGGTAAAGCTGTCCAAAACATTGCCACTGAAGGTAAAGGCCAAATATATCAGTTTGTTGTCATCTTTTGCCAATGTGTTTTCTTGGGACTATTCTAATTTGAAGACATATGACACCAATATAATTCAGCACACTATTCCTATTAAGCCTAATCAAAAACCTTTCAGACAGAGGTTAAGAAGGCTTAATCCAAAATTGCTGCCATCAATTGAGAAGGAGATAAATAGGTTGTACAAATCAGGAATCATTGTTCCCATCCGTTTTTCTGATTGGATATCTAATTTGGTGCCCGTGCAAAAGAAGACCGATGAGATTCGTTTGTGCATTGATTTTCGAAATCTCAACAAAGTTTCATTGAAGGATAATTATCCGCTGCCAAAAATGGATCACATACTTCAACGAGTAGTTGGAGCATCTCGGATGTCACTACTCGATGGTTATTCTGGATATAACCAAATTTTAGTCCATGAAGATGACCGGGACAAAACAACGTTCACCACTCCGTGGGGAACCTTTCATTACACCAAAATGCCTTTCGGTTTGAACAACGCGGGTGCCACTTTTCAGCGGGCAATGGACTTCGCTTTCACAAATGAGAAGGATGTCTTCTTGGTTGTGTACCTTGATGATTTGACAATGTTTTCCAAATAAGATGAAGAACACTTGTATCATTTGAAAATTGTCTTTAAAAAGTGCAGAAAATATGGTGTGTCGCTGAATCCTAAGAAGAGCTTGTTTGCGATGGATGAAGGCAAACTGCTTGGGCACATTATCTCAAAGGATGGCATCCGTATTGATCCAGCACTTGTGGAAGCGATTCAGCAAATTGACCTGCCCCAGAATAAGAAGGAGATTCAATCGTTTAATGGTAAGATGAATTTTTTGTGCCGCTTTCTTCTTAATCTTGCTGAACATCTTAGGGAGATTACAAACATGCTTAAGAAGGACAGCCAAGTGTCGTGGATGGAAGAGCTGTAAAATCTTTCAATTTAGTAAAATTGGCTCTTTCTTCAGCTTCGGTTCTAATCAGCCCGGATTATACTCAGGATTTTATATTGTTTTCATTTGCTTCGGAGCATACTATGGAAGTTGTGTTAATGCAGAAAGAAGATGAGCATGAGAGACCCATTGCTTTCTTCAGCCGGACTATAAGGGATGCTTCTTTGAAATACAACATTATTGAGAAGCAAGCCCTTGCACTTGTGAAAGCACTGAAAGATTTCCGAGTGTACATTCTGCATTCCCATATTTTATCTTATGTTCCTAATGCTGCTGTCAAAGATGTTTTGGTCCAGAAAGATCCAGAAGGAAGACGTGGCAAGTGGATAGTAGCTTTGCTGGAGTATGATGTGGAGATAAGGCCCACAAAGCTTGTTAAAGGATAGGGATTGGCGAAGTTGATGGCTGAATCAAATATACACGTCTTAGATATAAATCTTATCGCTGCTATGTCCGATGAAAATGAGGAAAGTTCATCACTTAAGGTATCAGAAATGTTTATTTTTTTCTCCATGGTATTCAGATATCATATATGTCCTTCAAAATTTGTCTGTGCCACCTGGTATGGCTAGAAACAAAGTTAGAACTCTTAAGTTAAAGGCTGCTAAGTTTTGTATTTTGAATTCTACACTTTATTGGAAAGATCCCGGTGGTGTTTTGTTAAATTGTTTGGTGGAGGAGGAAGCGAAGCAGGTCATGGAGGATTCCCATAAAGGAGATTGTGGCGGTCACCTTTTTTGGAAAACAACAGCAAATAAAATTTTGAGGGTTGGATACTATTGGCCGACATTGTTTGCTGATGTGCTCAAGACTATCAAGAGCTGTCATCACTGCCAGATTTTTGAAGGAAAGCAGAAATTACAGCCTTTGCCGCTTAAGCCCATTGAGGCGAGTGCCCCTTTTCAGCAGTGGGGGTTGGATTTCATTGGTGAAATTCATCCCGCTTCTTCAGGTCAGCATAGATGGATCCTCACAGCGACAGATTACTTCACAAAGTGGATCGAAGCAATTCCCACTAGGTAAACTACAGATGCGGTAATAATTTCATTTCTTGAGAATAATATTTTGTCTCGTCTTGGTTGCCTGAATAAGCTAATCACTGATAACGCAACAGTTTTCAAGTCAAAAAGGATGGTTGAGTTTTGCAGTAAATATCACATTACTTTGGGGAACTCAACTGCCTATCATCCACAAGGCAATGAATTGGCAGAGTCTTCCAACAAATCTTTGGTTAATATCATTAAAAATATGCTGGAAATAAACAAGAAAAGTTGGCATAAGAACCTGGTCCATGCACTTTGGGCAGATCGAGTGAGTCAGAAGAAATCCATTGGTATGTCCCCCTTTGAGTTAGTTTATAGAGTTGATACAATGTTCCCTACCTCTCTTGCAGCTCCGGTAGTCAAATTTCTTCAAGAGGCTGGTAGTGAAGAGGATCCAATGTAGAGAAGACTAAATCAAATGATCCACTTGCAGAAGACACGGGAAGATGTTTTTCAAAACACATTCAAGTTACAGGAGGGAATTAAAAAGATTTACAGCAGAAAATAAAAGGCGGAAACATTTTAGTTGGATGATGTGGTGTTAAAGTGGGTTGCAAGGAATGAGGAAAAGGGCAAGCACGGTAAGTTCTCTGGAAAGGTCCTTTTAAGATTGCAGCATACCGGGGTCAGAATGCCTTTCTTCTGAAGGAGATGAACGGGGAAGATTGTCCAGGAGGGCCGGTCAATGGTCGGCTGCTCAAGCGGTACCCTTTCTGAGTTTTTTTTGTTGTTATCATTGTCATTGTAAATACCATTTTATTTCAGTTTCACTGCAAGTGCGTGCTGTGATCTTTTCTTCAGTCTGGGGCCCGAAGTGAAGGCTATAATTCTGAAGAAAGATTTCAGTTTTGAGTTCAGTTTGTTGAGTCAGTTTTTCACTCATTTTAGTTTTATTATCGAGTCATTTTGAGTCAAGTTTCAGTCAATAAATTGAGTCAGAATCTTGTATTGTTTGTTGAAATAATGATTCCATAGCCCAATGGATGAAGGCAATGTCTAGCTCTTCTAGAGATCTGCCGTTCTTGGCACCTCCAAGGAGCTACCATCCCCATTGGAGCCAATGTTAGAGTCGGTCTGGTCATCCCTCCATCAGAGATCGAAACTCCTTTTGCATTTCATTTTTAGGTGTCTCATCTCGCTCGATCAGTTGCGTTCCATTAGGATCATGCCATAAATCTGTCAGAAGGGATTTTTTCATTCATCCCCCTCATGCTTTGCATTGTTGGCTCAGGTCTGTTCATCAAAATCAAGTCTTAAAAGTCCTTTGCAGTCCTGTTTCAATTTCTAGGTCATAACAGTGATTTTAGTCATTAGGTCTAGGTTAGTCAATTTGGTCTTCAAACAGGGTCTAATAAAGCCAGCAGGCCAGAGGAAGGTTCTTAATAAGTTGTTATTTCAAAGATTTTTATCGTCATACAGATGGATTATGACTTTTCTTCAAAACTCTGTTTTGAAGACAAGTCGACATTTTGTATTTTGTAATAATTTTCAAAAAATTTCAGTTCTTGAAATCTTCAGGCGAAGCCTTGGTCTCCTTTTCCAAATTCCATGACAACTATCCCTATAAAAAAATTTGAAGAATTTCATCATTTCAACGAAAAAATCAAGAAGGAAACAAAAAGACAGAAGTGTATTAATTGTGAAAAGGTGCCAATTTCAAAACATTACAAAATGGGTTTTGAAGAACCAAAAATCAAATCAATGTCTTTATAAAGCTTTTTCCATGAAGATCAAAGCCATTTTGCGTGCCAAGGTCAAAGAAAAGCATTTCAAGCTAAATTGCGTGAGCAAGTGCATGTTTTGGAGTGAAACTGCTTGCAACTAGCCGGCACGGTGCACAGAACAGGTGGCGCGGAGAAATGGAAGCGCGTGGCGCACTGGGAGAAACTGCCCAGTGTTATTCTGAACAGGCGTGGTGCACTGGGTTCTTGGCGCAGCGCATATAGTCCAAAGCCCGAAATTGTTTCAAATTTCACCAATTTGCTCATACCTTGCGTGGATTTGCCAGGTAGGGTTGCTATTTTGATATTTCATCCAGTTTTGTGATTAGTGATGGTGGTTTATGGATGACAATGGGTGAACACATATATCAAACCCTCTTTCTATAAACACAAGCAAACTTGCTGCCAGGGTTTCAGAACTCATTGTTTTGCCACCAAAATCATTTCTCCTTCCCATTGTTCCCTTGTCTTCACCAATCCCTAATTCCCTATCACCCAAATTCATTATTCCCTTCTCCTACATGCTCTGTCCCAAATCCTCCAACCTCACACCTCAAAACCTATACAACAATCCCAAACCCTAAACCTTATTCCCATACATAAATTCCTCAAACCCTCTCCCATATTTCCCTATCAAATTTCTCCCAATAATTCCCATTCCTCACTATTATTTCCCCTTCCTAACATTCCCTGGTTGCATTTGTTTTTTCCCCTTGGTGGCAGAATCCAACTATATTGCATTACAACACAACAGTTTCATACATCATTAAAGAGCAGTCCAAGCATAGCTCATATACAACAACATCTTTTCTTCAAGGTATTTTGTACAGCAGTCATGGCATCTGAGAATTCATCGGACTATGAAGTGGAAACCCAAAGTGGCTCACCCTTGAAATAACAGGCACCCCGGAGGCCTCATAAAGGTGGTAGACATGTTAGGGAAGAACCGACCACCCTTACAGAATTGCAGACCTGCCCTCTTGCTATGCAGTGTTTTCAGCATCAGTCATGTTATGAGTTTTGTCAAAAGGTGGATAGTGTTCAATTTCATCATGAGCTGGCTCGTCTTTTTGTGCTGCACTTACATGGAGATCAAGCTCCCTTAGTTGGTCTCACCTTCACGCTTACACCAGAATCTGTCTCATTAGAAACCGGTATACCGAACAGAAGATTGACCAGCAGCATTATGAGCCACACATTAAAACCAGTTTCTTGAGGCAGCTCAAGAGAGTGTTCCCATTCTGATATCTGAAAGATGAATATGCTCCACTAATGAGATTGATCATGAAATATTTCAGCTGTGAGGGACGGTTCTCTCGTATTTATGCTTATCACATCAGGTTGCTCATGCATTTCACCAGGGTATAGATGATGAACATTCCGTATTTCATCTGCCGGAACATAGAGAGGATGGCCACCTTTATACAGCATAAAACCCCTCAGCAGCAACTTAACAGTGTCTATCATTTTGCTCTTATTAAGATTTTGGTGGTTCATCAACTTGGATTGCAAGGCATCACTTGGGATGATTTCATCTCTCGTGACTTCTTTAGAGCTTCATAGGGATTATCAGAGGTCAAGCATGAAGGTGTACCTTCTCCTTAGTATGAGCGCCATGAGACCGCTAGTGTGCCGGTATTCATCACATATCAGAGAGACACCAGACATTTGTTTGCAGCGGCAAAGCGAGTGTTATCTCTAGCCGAGGTGGAAGGGGTCTCACTTCCTCCATCAGCATCATAGGTACAGGACAAAGGAAAGAGGCCAATGCAGGATGAGGGGCCTTCAGGTGAAAGAGAGACTGACTTCATTCTCATTCATGATGATGATACAGATACGGGTCCACAAAGCGCCAAACTTAGAGAGATCATCCAGGAGCAGCAAACAGAGATCAAAGCCTTATCCCTTGACTTGGAGAGAGCTAAGTGGACCATGAAGTACTTGGAGCAGAGGA
The DNA here is from genome assembly GCA_031772625.1 of Pinus tabuliformis. Taxonomy (NCBI): domain Eukaryota; kingdom Viridiplantae; phylum Streptophyta; class Pinopsida; order Pinales; family Pinaceae; genus Pinus; species Pinus tabuliformis. Next base: position 863,537,659 of record CM062812.1, read on the forward strand.
AAAAATAGCTTGAGGATCAGCAAGCAATCATGGAGCTACAAAACATTCGTGAGCATCGCCAAGCTGCACAAAGGAGAAGAGTTGAGCTCACGTCATTGGAGAAAGAGATTAATGAGGATCGGGAGGCCAATCTCGAGAGAGTTAACATGCACTTAGAGAGGCTATTGGACAAGGCCGACAAAGACCATGCATTGCTGAGACACATGGCTTTCCACTACATGGCACGAAACAAGGTGTGCAAGGCCCGAATCAGGAATTTGAAGGCAAAATTGAGGAAGGCAATAAAGAAGAAAAAGAGGCAAAGGGAGCTCGATCATCTTCAGATATTGGTCGAGGCCTCTTTAGCCCAAATAACACTTAATGAATAAGCTCCAGCCCAAATTTCAAGAAATTTGGGGCATTTTCAGTATTTTTGTAAATTTTTGTGCAAATCACAGGGTTTTTCTCCCTATGTGCCGCGCCACGTGACGCGTGCTTATGGTAGGAGGCTCCAAATGCAAAAAACTTTATATTTTTGGATTTTTCATGAAAAATCATGACTGTTGGTGCATGGCCAAGAAGTTTGGGCAAGTTTTGAGTCCTCAAGAGGTCAAAAACACCCTAAAAATGACCTCTCTGCCCCTAATTTCACACATAGGAAGCAGTCTTGGGAGATTGAGGTTTTGGAGGAGCTAATTGGCACCAAATTCAGAAATTCCACTTGGGTTGGAAAGTAGACAGATAGGGCTTTCCAACAAGCACACTTTGGCTCGATTTGGACTTCAGAAAGTGCCTCAAAATCATCATCAAAGTGGCAGGATGCATACAGAAATTGGCGCGGCGCACAAAGGTTTTTTGCCCAATTTTTCACCTTCCAGCTCAGAAATTCAGCCAGTTTGACTAGTTTTGATTTGTGATGTTATTTTTGATGTATCTTGATGTAATTGGCTAAAAATGATGTAATTTTGGCACTTATTTACTTTTTCTAGAGGATTCATTCACCAAAAATTGAAAATTTAATGAATGAATCAGTTTCCTACCTTATAGAGGCAAGTTGTTTTGATTGCCTAGATTTTAGTGCTTTGTTTAGAATTGGTTGAAACAACTCCTAGAATGATGAGCTCGACCCCTAGAGTCAAGGGAATGGGTTGAGTTAGTCTATATTATGTAATTTCTAAGTCATTTTTAGGGTTGGACTCTTGGGAAAAGTTTGGCACTCTATTGTACATTCATTTCTGCATTTTTGCCAAAGGAAAGACCAGGGTTTTGCAACACTATTTGGGATCCATGTGGCTTTGTGTTTTGATGGTGTGCATCTATGAGTAATTGTAAGTTCATTAGTGTTATGTGTATCATTTTCTTGCTTCTTCTTCTGAATTTGAACAAATGAGTGATTAAGGTAGAATCCATAACTGCTATGCTCTGCCTTTGAATTTGTTTAAATTTTCATGTTTTCATCTGTTTAAGGAGAATTCTTGAGACTCTCTTGCTCTCCTTAGCTCCTCACCGGTCTGATCTATCCATCTCACTCACTTTAAAGCATCAAAATGACTGCCTTCCTTGCCCCAATCAGAATTCTACAGAAACTGTGCTTCATCCTTGAGCCTAATTTGCCTTTCCCTGTTCCAACGCAAAACCCTCAAAAACTCAAATCAAATCTTTTGTACTTAATACCTAGCCTAAAATCAGTTACTAAATCCGTCATCTCAAGCCCCATTGATTATCCTTCATTGAGATTGGCCCGGAGAGAGCTCTCTCCTGTCCTCGTAGGGCTAGCTACGAGGCTGAGTGTGGTTTGATATGGACCTAGAACCTTGTCTTTTTAGCCTGAGGCAAATCTAGTCTCTAACAAGAGGTGTGGGAAGATTTTCTTCTTTCCCTTTACCTTTAGAATGGTCATGGAGGAGAGATTCTTCTACTCCTTTATCTTGTTTGGAGTTTGATGAATCTTCATCTCTACCTTTCTTAAATTCTCTATAAATTTCCTCTACCATGGCTCTCATGGTCATGAAACTATCCATGAACTGGGAGTCTGATTCCAAGGGACTTTCTTCTACCATTTTCCTCTTAGGATAGACTCTTCCAATTTCTGGGTTAGCTTCAACCAATTCTCCTTCTCCTAATTTGAGCTTTGTCCTAGTTAGCATTCAACAACAAAATCCAGCACAAGCTTGTCTAACCTTAGCAACCTAGAGCTCTGATACCACTTGATCTGTAATTGATCTAAGACAAACAATAAGGTATTACAGAATCATGTGCATGGATGTGCCTATGTTATTTTATGCAATGGATCGATAAGATTGTGACATACACAGACACTAAAGAAGTCAAAGAAAACATAACAAGAAACACATATAAACAACAAGTTTAATAAGAAGTTCACCCAATACTCCTGGACTACGTCTCCTGGTCCAGCCTTCAGTGGTGGCCTCTCTATTGTGTTTTCAAGAAGAGTTTTTACAACAGTGAGCTCAATTTGAGTCTCACTCAGCAGATACAAATCAGTAAGATTGTACTTAGATTCCCCAAGTCTTTGGAGTACATAGACTCTCCTCATTGAACTCTTGACCTCTGTGGGTCATAGTAGTATTAGCCCAATCTAAGACTCAATAGATGACAAGCATATATAGAGGAGTTCGGTTGAACCTCTCAAGCCTTCGCTGGAGTACAGAGACTCTCTGACTCTCTCTGGCTCTGTCTTAACTATGGCTTGATGTTACCTTTGCTTCTATAGGTTAGCTAGTCTTCTTTTCTCTACTATAACTTATTGCTGCTTAACTTGCTTGCTTCTTTCTCTGAGTTTGTCGCTTTAAAGCCAATCTGCTTCTTTGTTGTTCATTTCCACTTCCTGGCCTTCTGGTTTCCTTGCCTCTGCCTATTTGAATTCCTCTGTCCCATGTCATCAGTCACCACATAACGCCTCACAAAGAGGTGGCTACCTATTTCGTAACGGATGAGTGTCAGTCCTCTAGGACATACTCGAAACGACCGTTTTTACTGTTAGCTCCAAGAATGCCCGCGAAACAGGACCTTCTGCCAACGCATCTTCCATATTGGACTTCAAATCTTATACAAATCTGCTTGTTAACCTCGTCAAATCCAGTCATCCATCGGAACGCATCTCTGCCGTTGATCTGGGGGCACCAAATCCTACGGTCATCATTCATATCGAGGGGCTAAGTCGCATGACGTTTACCCGTCTAATGTGAGTGGTTTTATCTCTTCCGCAGGATGCATGGCAACCATTGTGTGGCATCAGGCAGGAGTTGGTTGAAACCGCTTATCACTCAAAGCCCCTCCGATATTCTGCCAGTTTTTGTGGGACCCCCTTCTGGTGGAATCAAAATGATATCCGTTGAATTTTATGATTTTTTGGGTCCGGTGCTTGCGGCCTTTCCTTCTTTGAGGGGTTTGCCTTGCAATATACGATTGCTGACTTATTGCTAATCGCATATACGAAACTACCTCCGCTACTTAAATTTGTCCCTACATTTGTTTGTTGGTGTTAGTGCACGTTACCATTGTTCACTGCTCTGCACGCTAGATCGACAGCCGTCATTGATCCGCGCTGATCACCATTGGAATTGTCTGGGTACTCCTTCCAATAGCTTGATCTTTATAAGACTTTGAATCTTTGGCATAATTTTTAAAGAGTTCATGAAAACCTAGAGAGTGTTCTAGGATCCAATTTGGATCATTTCTTGGGAAGCGCTCCCCATGAAGCTTGTCGAGCTGGACCACGCCACCATCTGTGACCTCTTTGACTACATATGGTCCCAACCAATGCATTCGGATTTTTCCAGGGAATTTCTTGAACTTGTTATCATACAGTAATACCAAATCATTGACTTTGAACATGCACAACTTGATGTGGCGATCATGCCACGCTTTCTCAAGCTATTTCTGTACCTGCTGATGGAAGCTTACCAGAAATCATTCTTCCTATAGTTCTTCTAGTTGTGCGAGTCTCTGTTCCAAGGCTTCATGGTCGACCATGCCTGTCATCGCTGCTATTCGCAAACTGGGTACAATGTATTCCATTGGCATGACAGCTTCTGTGCTATAGACTACCCTGAACGGTGTCTTCCTTGTCAATTTTTTGCATGTGGTTTTGTATGCTCATAACATGGTAGGTATGCATAAATCCCAATTGGTTTGATGCACATTACATACTTTGGTCAACGTAGTCTCTAGAATATTGTTGAATGCTTCTACGGTCCCATTCGCTTGCGAATGGTACAGCGTGCTGTGCTGATGATACACCTAAAATTCCTTAGTAAGTTTGTTGATAGTTTCATTTAGGAAGTGTGTTCCGCAGTCACTCATTAGAATTTTCGAGCATCCGAACTACATCAAGACGTTGTCAAATAAAAATTTCGCAGCTATAGCAGTCATACAGTCCTTAACCAACTGTGCTTCTGCTCATCTGGTTAAATATTCTATCGCAGTGATGATATAGCGTGCACCTGTCTTCCCTTGAGGCGTGATAGGCCCCACAAAGTCTATGGCCCATTTTTCAAATGGTTGCAGTGTCATTTGTGGATTGAGTGGCATCTCATCTCTTTGTGATGGTTTCCTAGTCCGCTGACATATGTCACAGGCCTGACAGTATGCTTTTGAGTCTTGATGTATTGTTGGCCACCATAGTCCAGTGTAAAGAGTCTTCTGTACCCATCCCGCATAATGTCCTCCTGCAACCCCTCCATGTGCTTCTGCAAGGATTTGTCCTCATTCAAACTTAGGTACATATCTTCGTAATATTTCATCATTTCCCATTTTGTAGAGGTGCCCCACGATAACAGTAAAATCCGCCATGCTTACGACCAATTCTTTCTTCTACTGAACTGAATACCCCTACAGCGCGGTCACTGTGGTTAAGAAGTGGATTATATCCCCGAAGTGGCCATCCACGACATGCACTGCATAGAGCTATGCATTAGGTAGTCCTTCCTCCAAATTTGTTGGCTCCTCTCCGTTCTCAAATCGGGATAGGTGATCTGGGATTGCGTTTAGGCATCCCAGCTTTACGATGACCTCGAAATCATATTATTGAAATAGTAACAACCATCTACAAATGCATCCCCCCAACACAGGCTTATTCACAAGGTATTTCAACGTGGAGTGATCGTATACATTTTAAAGTGCCCACCGAGTAGATAGTGACAGTATTTCTGGAGCACATATACCATCGCCAACCCCTCACGCTCAGTAGTGGAGTAGTTCTTTTCTGCTTTAGACAATCGTCGACTTGCGAACGTGATTGGGTGATCAATGCCTTCCGCTCCTTCTTGCGTGAGTATAGTGCCCAACGCGATACACGATGCATTAACATGTACATGAAATTCAATGTCCCATTTTGGGAAAACCAAAATGGGGCCAGATGCCATCTTTTCCTTTAGAATCTCCAGACTCTTCTTATAGTCATCATTCCAACAATATGTAGCATCCTTTTTCAACCACTGTTCCATTGGTGCCATGATTTGTGCGTAGCCCTTAATAAACTTTTGATAGTAGCTAGTGTGTCCCAATGTGGTATGGAGTTGTTTGACACTACGCAACACTTGCAGATTGAGAATGACAACAATATTCGTAGGGTCCACCATTAGGCCTTATCTACATACTACATGGCCAAGCAAGTTGCCAAAAGGGACGAGGAATGTACGCTTTTTAAGATTTAGCGCAATCAATCTGGTGTCGTCGACACGTATCCAACATCAACCGTAAGCTCGCTACATGTTTCTTGACTAGCCCAAATACAATCCAATCATCAAAATAAACCTCCAAAAACTTATGAATGAATTCTTTGAATGCGGCCACTACTACGCATGAAAATATCACTGGCACATTCTTCAATCCGAAGGGCATAACAGTGTACTGAAAACATCCCCATTCGGTCGTGAAGGTGGTCTTGCTCCTATCTTCCGACGTGATCTTGATCTGATGGTACCCCGAGAACCCATCCGTGAACGAGTACGCTTCCTCTCCACCAACATTCTCCAGGACTTCATCTGTAAATGGGGTTGGGAATGGGTCATGAACATAGGCATCATTCAGTTTGCGGAGGTCCATGCAAATTCAAATTTCACCCTTCTGTTTTTTTTCCTGCACTATCATAGGACTCACCCAGTCAGACTCTTCCACAGGTTCAATAATTCCTGGTGCAAGCATTTTGTCCAATTCTTCACGGACTTTTTCCTTATTCTTCGGATTGAAACAGTAAGGTCGTTGCTTAACTCGCTTCACTTCCGGTTTCAGAGTTATCTTCATCATCCCTAAGTCACCGAGAATCCCCTTTAACTCTATTATTTTGGTCAGGAATAAGTCTTGATATTCGTGCAGTAACTTGACGACCTTATCCACCATGGCATCATCCCAATAGTCCCCCAGGGTCGCGTACTTTGGCTCCTCATCTGTACCAATGTTCACCTATTTCACTTTTAGTGGCGCTATGATGTCGGGGTCCTCAATTGACGGTCCTTGAATTTCGCAACTCCCTTCTATTTCCAAAATGTTAATGTTTCGGGGCTCATCATCATCATCCTCCACTTGCATGTTGTAACATTCTAGGGCATGGCTTAACTGATGTGACCATTCTAGTTGAACTATTTCTTCTAGTTCCTATGGTATTTTGAAGATAGCGGCTTTCACAATTTGCAACGCATCATCAACAGTATCCATCCATTGGTCTTCAAATAAGAACGTTAATAAAAACCCTTCACGCAATATATCCCATTCACCCATACCATGTCGGAGTTCTGTCTCAGTATACCAGTTTCTGGGGATTACATCAAGTGTATGATAGAATAAGTGTACCCATTCAGGCTGGGGCTCTTCGCAATAGGCTTTGGTCCATTTTGCGAGGTGTATGCGCAGGTTATCGCATCCATCATATTTCTCAGTTATTCGTAGCTCCGGCTTCCTAAACCTTAGTTGCATCATCCTTCTACAATCACACCAGTTTTCAAAATTTCCTTCATGTGTTCCCCACCAACGCGTAGGTGTTGCACGTAGAACCCACTTTAATGCATCGAACCTCTGGTGATCTGGTATTGCACTCTCAAACTTGCTCAAGAATTTGTCCACCGTTATTAGTCCATCATATATTGGTCGATCTCGAGCCTGGGCAGTTACGTAACACAATGATTTGGTCATCATATTACAATTTAGCGTCGTCACTTTACTAAACTGATTGTGACATTGCTCATCTTCTTTGTTAGACTCCGATGGGCAGGATTCTGCGTGCTCCCACGGGGTCCTTTCATCTGCAGTCGGATTTAGACAATCCTGGTTTTGTGTAGTTATTTTGTAGATACAATCTAACTCCTCGTCGCTTCCATCATCGCGCACAAGTTCTGTGTAACACTTTCCTTTGGTGGGATCCAGTGGAACTATCACACGTAGGGACTTTTTCTCGAAAATAATTTTCCGCTTGTTTAGGTTGATGAATCCATTCATATCTGTTGCCTAGTCTATTTCGAGTAATGCGGGGTAAGGTTTATTGTCATCTACAATTTCTATTACCTCGAAATCTATCTGCGTGCTTGCACCATCAATATCCACTGTTACTCCTATCAATCTTCCCATGGGCAAGACCTTTTGTTGGTTCGCCATCCACAATTGAATGAGAGAATATTGTAGTGCAGGCCTGCCCATGCATTCCCAAGTCTGCTTTAGTAATATGTTCGCATTCGAACCCAGGTCTAAGATTACTTGATCCATCTCATATTTGCCAATTTGTGTTGTCGACCGCATTTCCCGTCCGATGTGTAGAGCATGCTTCTCCATTTTTCGAACTACGCATGGCTCCCCTTACCCTACACACCTAGTGATTAGCTCTTGGAATCCTTTAACTGCCTTATTGTCTCGTAGCAGCTTCATGCATGTCTCTAAAAAGGTAGTAAGCATAGACGGATCCATTCCCAGTTCTAGTTGATCCTTACTACCTAAAGTAGAAAGCTCCACAAAGCTCTTCTTAGCTTCCATAAACATTTCTTTTGTGCGGTCCAAGTCAAACTCAAGTTCCTTTGCAGGAGCCTTACATATCCAAGTATCCTCTTCAGGCTTCTTCCCCTTATCTTCCCCTATGGTCATGCCACTTTTGAGCATCATGTTTACGTTGGGGTCTTCTTCGCGCGGTTTGGACCTCATCATTTGGATATTTTGCATTGGAGTGGGCTGCAGCACCCCTTTTTCATGCATTTGTGCGATCAGCGTCAAATAATCTATCATTTCATGGTCAAATTGTTCACAGTACAGGCAGGATAGTCTCTTCGGGTTGGTACAATCACGAGCATAGTGCCCAGGTCCTCCGCAATTGTAACAAATTAGTTGTCTGTGGCCCCTTTCGGGCCCCAGTCCCCTGCGATCTCGACCTTGCCCTTGGAAGCCACCCCATGCTATTGGTACAACTAGATCGAGGCCTCGAGTTTCTGTCTGCATTCAATAAGCTGGGGTCCTATCCATCATTAGTTCATAGCTTCGAAATTTTTGCTCATAATGACCCATTGATCTACAGAAATTACAGTACAGTTGCTGCGGAGTCTAGGTATATTTCTACAACAGGTTAGAGTTGTCCGTTGCGTGCTTTCCTCCTACCTAACAAATTGTGCACCAGAGAGCGACGGAGGCACTTAGTACTGCTTGCATCTTTGGTCTCAATAGCATCAGTCTCCCTCCTGCCAAATAGTTTGTGAATACAAGACAGTGATCCTTATCGTGACCCTGGCCTTTACATTTTATACACCACACTTCTTTGCATGCCTTTGGCCGGGGCACCCTATCCTACTTCAAACTCTACATCTCTAAGCATATGTTTTGTAGTTACGTGTGGATTTGTTGGACCCCCAACCCCGGATCCTATATCGGTGTTCCATGTAACCTCATCGCCATTTCCAATGCCTCTACCTGGGTTGAGAGCTTCTATTGTTACAATGTCGTCCTTAGGTGTGGTGTCAAAGACGCCAAAAACCACGTGTGGTGCTGCGCATCTATCAGTGTCATATTAGCCTCACGAATCATACTTTTCAGCCTTTGATCTACATCCGAAGGGGTCTCACCTGGAAGCATCGTAATCTCCTTGAATCCTATAATCAGCTCTGTCTCTAATTTTGGTTGACTAAATTCTTTGTTCAATGTAATTTAAATTTCTACTATTCCAGCATTCGGATGATCACTCGAGTGCTTCACATACCAAGTCAGCGCACGATCCTGCAGCGCACTTACCAATGTGGCCTTCTTAATGTTATCATCCGTGACCTTGTGCGCTTCCCACAATGCTCTTACTGCAAACCAAAACTGATCAAGATCTTCGTTTCCTACTCCTCTGAATATAGGAAACTTGATCGCGCTCGCTATGCTAAACTGCTAGTTTGGTGGAGGCGGAGTGGGTGAAGTCAGAAGCGAAGAAGGTGAGGGGAGTGGTGGCATTAGTGGAGATGATAACTGTGGAATGCGTTGCCCGATCAAACTGACCACACTCCTTGGAGAAACCCAAATGCACTCTTCCTCACTTGCTCATGGTAGTGAAATTAAAGGATTGTTTCCTAACCCTTCAATCCCTTTGAAGATCCTTCCACTTCGCATCGTTCTGCTCATTAATGTATGTGCATCACCTGTTTTTCATATAACAACATATTAATCCAGGTATTCAAAGACTTGATGTACTTACCTCGGGGTCCTTTGAGAAAGCATATTTCAGCTTCATTATAGCTAACAGTCATTTCTATAGCAAATTCAGTGATAAACCCTCCTATTATTCGATCCAGCCAATGATCTACGGCCTGTACGATTTTATCTTTAGATGCCTCTAGCCTGCGCACTAACTCCAGAGTCCACACTATCATTTGATCAAGCTTGCACCTTCCTTGGCTGTCTGTTAGCCTTGCGATCCAAGCATATAGTTCTGAAGAGAATGTCACAAAGAAGACCTCATGTATTTCTGTATATATGAAGTGATCCAACCACCTTTTCTCGGATATCTGCGGAGTTTTGTTTTCCTGTATTACGAACTTGTGCAGGTTCTGATCCAACCAATCTTCAAGTTCTTTCTTCGAAGGGTTCCAGTGTTCCAACATCAGACATCCCTTAGGTAGATCCCGGTCCCAGCAACAGAACCATTTTTTGGCTTAATGGGGCCTGACCCAGGTTCAGAAATGTTTAGCCAAACAAATCCCGACACTACCGGCCCTTTCGGCAATAGTCCGCAGAGCACGGACTGAAGTCTCACCCGAGGTAGTATGGGAGGGTGTTGGAACCACGTTTCTACACCCTAGGGATGTCTTGATGTGGTCTGGGTTCGCGCAGAGCGATCCTACGCACTGCATTGTAGACTCTGACCGGGCCTTCACGCACACAGCTGTGGAGCCTCTATCTCCTATTACAACCATAACTTGTACTTACAGATTCAGATCTTTGTCACCTTCAGAAACCCATATTACTTTTTTTCCTACCAAAAAGCTGCCTTTTACACTTAGAGCCTTGCTCTTATTTATACATTCCCATCGTTCGTGAACCATGGGCAGGCTGACACATTCTAGATTAATTTATAATATTTTAGGGCGGACTACCCTTAGACATGACCCATTACAATTCGCGCTTTGCACACTTCACGGAGCTTTTACAATACAATACCCAAAAATGTGGGCTTCAAGCCCCAAAACCATTACATGGGGGATTTGCTGCCCAACAAAGAGTCCCAACAGTGGGTCATAAGGTAATGCCTTGACTGCAATGTCGCACAGAGGCAAGTAAGATAACTTTGTTAGTAGCAAGGGTGTGACTACTACAGTGAGTCAAGGAAGGTAAATGAAATGTTCTAACACAAGTCGGTTGGGATGAGTGCGCCCCTTGTCAACCTGTATCAGTAATCATATGGGAAGGGAACACACAAATGAAGATGCATCACAAGATGGAAAGCAAATTAGTCGACAATCCAAAAAGATTGTTAAACCAATAACACTGCAACAGATTCATATGATCACATATGAGGCAGTTCATACACAAATACATAAGTTAAACAACATACATCATTAAAGCAACCAGAGCAGTCCAAATACAATAACAACATATACATGAAAATGTATTGGCTCTTATTATATAAAGAAGTGTAAGTTTCAATCATACAATAAATCCATGTAAACTTGCTAGCCCCAATAGTGAAACATTACAGCCAGATCCACTTGCTCCTCCAATAAGATGAACTAGCTACATGCAGTGGATAGGCCAAGGCACGTTACAATATTGTCCAAGCTCTTTCCAAGATAGTCTTATCATAAGCTTGGCTGATTAAAAGCCTATACAATGAGTTAGAGGGACTATTTATAGCAAAGGGTGGGGTGGCCCTTGACATTCCCCTCTTTGACTATTCAACTACCCTCATGACTCTTCACCTACTCTATGACTGTTATAATCACTATTGACACATGAATTACACTTGACAAGACTCAACATTACAATGCACATGTACCCATGTGAACATAATGGCTTGAGTAAGCCAAACTAGACATCACTTTGACTTAGACAATTATAGAATTCCAACTACTCAACATGCTCATGCTGATCAATAGTGACATATTGATGCCAAGCTTTGTAGTCTCTAGTAGTGTCTATGTGTTCTATGGTGACATCCGTCTGAAACCTGACCATCGCCTCCATAACATCCAAGTACACTGCTCAGGCTCCTCTGTCCAACACATCTGATATCATGCGCGTCATTTTCTTCAATGTGGCCAAACCAGCAACATACTTGTGCATGATTTCTGCACTAATAGGCAAGTCTGGGTTGGTGTTGATGCACGTCAATTGGTCAAAGTATGATTCAAGCTCTAGTCAGACCTACTTCTTGGTCTTCACCTAGGTGAGAGTCCCAAGTGATGGGATCGCATGTGTGCACACCACAACATCCATGCTCTTGAATACTCGTGCATGAGAAGATTGTATGCTAGTGATGAGTTGCGGGAGGTCCTCATAGTTCCGAATCTGACCCTGAATACGTGCTTTCAGCTTGATCGCATTTGGTCTCATCATCTTTGGCAAGTGAAGTGGGGCACCCTTTTACTTCATCGTCCATGTTTGCATGTCATCAATAGAATCATGTATGTTCGTCAAGATGCGTGCTCTCCTAGCACATCACTGTTTTCATCCATTGAGATGGGCATCCGCATTATGCACAGTACCAAAATTTGAGTACAATGCTCATATAATTGTGTCAAGGGACAATACTTCATCTAGTATTTGCTTCTTCAATTCAGCTCAAGCGAATGTTGTGACCAAGTCTCGTCCTTGCTTGGCCACCTATAGTTCCTTCACCATTCACTCATTTTCAGCTATAACAAAATGAACTATTGAGATAGTGGATTTGGCATACACTCTGGTTGCATCAGCCAAAGCAGCTGGATGCTTGTGCACATCAATAACGATCACTCGTTCTTCAACTTACGCAGGGGATTTTTGATCCTCTAAAGTTGAAACTCTACCAGGATGCACAACTCTATGTTGGGATTCATCAAACATGATGTTGTGCATCTCTTCTTTTGGCTGATCACCAAGGATCTCAGTGCCTCCTTGGTCATCTGAGACATTCTCTTCTTCTGGATGCATTGAAGTGTGTGAGTCGAACTCTTTGTGGTGAGGCATGAGGTTGGTGTCCCGTTCCAACTCCTGCTCCTCGATGTCTACATGCAACTGTTGAAGTGCATGTTCTATCTCATGACCAAAGTCTTTCCCCTGCAATGGTTCACCCTATTCGCCTAATGCTAGCTATTCACCCTATTCACCTGATGCTAGCTATTCAGATGAATTGACTACTTGTACGGGCGCTGCTTGGTCTGTTTGAATGTGATGTGCCCCTTGCTGTATATGTTGTTGTTGCACTTCTCTCTCCTATTTGACAGCTCTTGTTCCTTTCAAAGTTTCTCTCTCAACTCGTGCAACTCCTTCTCTGCTTCTTCCATTCAATTCTTATCCTTCTGCCTTCGTGCGATTTTCTTGTAGCATTGCTTCCTCTTTGCCTCTATAGACATAGTTGCTTTCTCTACAATTTGATCTTCTCGAACTTGCATCTTTGCTCCTGCTCCATGCAATTGACAATCTTCCTCTTCCCTTTGTCACGCACTGGTATGTTTGGCTATGCTGTTGTTGCTGGTGCTCTCCGTGATGCTACTTTGCTAACCACTCCACAGTGAATCTGACCAGTTCATTGGGTCTAGAAAAACTGTAACAATATCTCCATGGATCCTCCTTGGCCCAATGAAATGCCACGTAGATCAAGTTGAGTTTAACTCTCGTGCAGTGATCCTTCACAATGGAATGTGGGTCATACGAATTGTAGCTTTGAAGGGTGAATGGATACTTCTTCATTAGTTCTTCTTCGACATCCTCTTGCATGATACTCTGGATCTCATATAACCCAATCTGCAATGGAAGAGTGGGCTAAGGTACCTTCTTCTTCTGCTACAGTCTAGCTTTTAGTCCTACCAAGATGTGATAGGCTACTTCCTACATGACAAGTACGTCTAACGTAAACTTTGGAAAAACATGCGAAGGCTTCTCCACACTAAACATTCGGATGAAAGTGTCGAGTAGTGAGTCATACCAATCTGCAATACCTATCAATGCCTCCATTGCTTACTTTGACATGTAAGGTGGATCTTGTTTGAATATCATTTTGTACAAAGGGATGAAAAAATGATTGAACAGCCGTATGATTACTGATTTGAAGCTAAATTCAGACAACAACTTGAAATATGTGTTCATAGTAGCCTCCATCGATGACCATGCCCACTCCAAGCCCGAAAACTCATGTTAGGCACAGACTGCATCTAAGATGTAGGTGGACATGTAAATCTCTGCATTCATACCTCTAGGTGACTGTATAGCCTTTGTGATTTTCTCCTTCAACTGATGAGCCAGTATTCTGGACTAGTTACATTGTTTTCCTTCTCTAGCCACTTGGTCCTGTGCAACTACCCAACTTTGTGCGAAGGTTTCCGTGCTTGTTTGGCCACACAGTCGACAAGAAAATATGATCAAGTATTGGTATGCATTCCTCAATATATTTGTCTTATAGACCTGGTTGGGTGTCATCCTGAAACGAGCTAGCTCCTTTACCCAATCTTCAGAATGTCTCTGGAGTTAGCATTGTTGTTGGGCAAGATGAATGGAGTATCCATGATAGTCATGGGATTTCACATATGATACATCTAGTCATAATCCTATTCCCATAAGGTCACAAGCTTCGTCCCACTGACACTGCTCAAGGTCATCATCTCGGGATCAATGTGAGAGACAATCCAGTGTATCATGTTCATGCATAGGAACATAGGATATCTACATACAATCCGATATAAGATAGACTTGTGAATGTTCACGTACACTTGATAGTCTTTGAGTTGTTCCCAAAAAGTGCCTCCAAATGTTTTATTGACTTCTTGCCACTTCCGTTTGATGTCCTTGTCTCGATACAACTTTGTGTCTTTATAGATTAGCAGACTAGAGGATGCTTGCTCAACTGCATTTCCATCAGTGTTCTGAGATCCAGTTATCTTGGAAGCCATTGAGATAGATGAACACCTGAAAGATCTAGAGATGAGCAACATACATGGAATGAAATATGTCGGTGAAAACAAAGCAAATTCCGTGGAATCACACAACACATACCTGGGAAGCTCATGAGCCAGATTGCACAATTTCTTCTGGGAGGCTGGGTGACTGGCTGCTAGAACTGCAAAAAATGCAGTCTAGGCTGTCTGGGAGGCATAACTGGCTACTGGATTTACATAATTTACAATCCAGGCTGGCTACTAGCTGCTAGGATTGCGCAATGTGCAATTCCAGCTGGGAAGGACTACAGGCCCAGGGACATATTTGCGCAATTTCTTGGGCCAACAATCACTGTGCTCCAAAAATGTGCAAAACAGTTTTGGAGGCTAGTGCTGGGAAAAAATGCACATTTCTGGAGAGGAAGGCAGAGTCTTCCTTCCCCAGATTGTGCAAAGCAGTCTCAGTGAGGTAGAGTCTGGGCCAAGGTTGGCTCGACTCACCGACGAGCAACTAAAATAAAATTAGATGGCGAATGCATGGTGACACTAAGTGAAAGAATAATTGAATGATAGTGCATTCAAAACATGAATGAAAGATTCAGCAAACAGATCAACATGCATGTGGGTGAAGCAATTTGCTGGTTGGGCGAGCATTCATGCAAAACAATTTCATGTATGCGACAGCAATGAGATAGAAATGAAAAATGAAACAGAGCTAGGAAAAGCTAGTATACATGTAAACGATAGAAAGTGTTCAAAGAAATCAAGTAAACAACACTCATACAAATGAATACACAAAAAGCAACAGAAATGTTGAAAAAGACAAGCTGAGGCCACTTACCCATGAATAGCTGAGCCAAATGTGTTGAAGAGTCCTGGATGTGCTGTGGGATGTCAAAGCTCCAAGATCTATGTGAAAGAATGATCTCTAATGCATCGAATAAATAAGTTTGGGCTCATGATGCACATGCCACAAATCTAGGAAAAGGTGACTCTTGGAGGGAAACTTCTTAAACAACTTGCATGTAACCCCTAGCTGCTAAAAATAGCTCCTTTAATCATGGGATTCCTTTTCCATGTTTCCTTTTGCTATTCTGGGAATAACCCATCATGCATGCATGCAAGTCAAGTGTGCTCGGTCCCGAGTGGAACTAGTCAACCAGACTGCTCGTGCATGCAACTGCTCAACTGCTTGAGAAAAATGTGCATCCTTGGTTGGGAGCTGGGCCGACTACCCAGGAGGATTGCACAATTTCTGGGTAGAGCAGCTGACTGCTACCAAGATTTGCGGAAATTCTAGGCTAAGCAGCTCTGCCGGGGAAATTTGCGCAATTTTGGCACAAAGTGTTGGCTGGCAGAATTGCGCAATTCTGGAGCCTAGCAGGTTGCCAAATAGAATTGCACAATTTCTAGAGGGAAGGCTAGTTTCCCTCCAGAAATGCGCAATTTTCTTGGGGAAGTTGCTCAGCCTGTAGCTGGACTAAGTCTGGGTGGTCAGCCTGTGAAGGAAGTGGATCAAGTTGTGATCGACACACTACCTTTGTGCATGAAAAAAATTGAATCTTTTTTACTTGACAAAGCAAGACAAGGTGTTGTGAAAGGTTGATCGGGAGGCTCCAAAACGGGCTAAGAAAAAATTTTGGAGGGTGGTTGTAGCTGCTGCAACAAGTTGTAGAGATTTTGTTCGAGTATGCAATTAGTACAGAATGCTATAAGGATAAAATGTGATAGCTAAAGTGTAATTTTATTGGCAAAGAACCTTGCTTATCATGCAAAGACAAAGCACATTGATGTTTAGTATCACTCTGTGAGGGATATGGTTGAGGAAAAAGAAGTGTTGATGGTAGAGGTGGACACTTTGAAGAATACTGCAGATGTATTGACAAAGTCTTTGAACACTGATAAGTTTTCTTAGTGTAGAGAAGCAATGGACATTATAGGGTTGGAACAATGACTAAGCTATCCTGTGACCCCTGTGTGGAAAAAAAAACAGCAAGTGGGAGAATGTGGGGTGTGTGTTATATTCTTTCCATGACTAACCCCATGTGCGAAGCAGGGGGGTTAGAGGGCGAACGTCCAGCTTTCCTTTCGTTGCATTGGGCACAGCGGGGGGTGGTAGCCCCCTCGTGAGGGGGTTTGGAGCAGGGAGGTAGCCCCCTTGCACGGGTTCTAGACTAGTGCCCCAAGATTTTCTTATATTTCTTTTGGACCCTATATTTGGTGGGTGGACTTATCTATGGTTTCATGCATGGTGTTTCCACATGGTTTTGGGCATGATGGTTTTCTGCCCATCATCTCTTGTAGATTCAATCAAGGGAACTATGGTTATTTTCTAATCCAGGTTTAATGGATTGCAGTTTTTGGATGCTTTGACATGTATATATATGTATTGTAACATTGAAAGGAATATAATGAAAAATCAATTTGGTAGTCCTAGTTTTAGGATCGAAGGGAAAACATATGTTTATATATGTTTTATGTTTTATTCTCTCACCCTTATTTATTTTCTGTTTTTAAGAATTTGTTTGTAGGCAATTTTTGTACAGGGTTAAGACCTATAGTTAAAAAACTAGAATAAAATAACACAAGCCCTATCTACTACATTGTTAACATAAAACCCCCAACATGCCCTATTTACTATGTATTTTGAAAGCATGCATTGGTAACACTTGTTTAGATGCATGCTTTCTTTTTATTAATTGTTTTATTAAATGTTATGAAGGGTCCAACAGGTTTCAAGGGTTTTCCAATGCAACCATGTGAGTCTTAAATAAAATGACACAAATAAATATTAAATGAAAATAACATAATACTCTTATATTCTTAAGTCATCTTTCTATTTGGTTCCTTCCATTGACTTAACGTGGGCTCAGAATGGATTTCCCTCATTTATTGTGGACATAATTTGGATGCAATTATTTATCAACATAAAATGTCACAAGCGGATGAAACTAGGATAATAATAAACATTGTTAGTCGATCATGGATAATTAGTGGATAAAAATCGGATATTAACAAACCTTGTTTGTTGATCATGGTTGATGAGTTGATGTTCATCCTTAGTTTTTTCATGAATTGTATAATCAAAATTCACACCTACATAAAAACTAGAGTTGGGATATCACAACCTTTTGGTAAATGATATATTTAAGAATATTTGACATAATAACATTAAGTGTAGTAGTTTTAGTAAAAAACTCCAGCAAAGAATTAAAATAGTTCAATAGACATAAAGTTGTTATATTACATAGTATTATAACAAATAAAATTCCTACATGACCATTCAATAGACTCATACTAGTTTATGCATAATCTTCTCCACTCACAAACAAACAATGAAAGCTTTTCAAGAGTTCCTTTAAGTGTGATAGATGGAAGAGAAGAAAAGAGGACCAACCTGGATCTTCTGCTTTGATCCTAGCTTGATTTCTCCTTTCCTTGATAGAATTTGCCACTCCTCTCCTACTTGTCCCGCTTCAAAGAGTACCTGTAGAGTCAAAGTAACAACAAACTATCAAAGCATCTCTGTCTAAAACATCATAAACAATGTGGAATCAGAAACACATTCACCACACAATTGCATTTATAAACAATAAGATTCACAAATACGAGATCATATGGAGGAAAACTCAAAGAACTTTATTTATAGTAATGTAAGAGAGGATTACAACCCAGCTGTCTGATCCAGCATCATCCTCCCAGTTGTAGAAGCCCTCTTCACCTCATGAACAAGCAAATCACCCAACAATGCAACGTCTCCTCTCACCAACAAGCCAACAACACTTCCTTACAAAATACAAAATTTCAGCCTCCTGATCTCTCAGATGAGGGATCCATTTATAGATGTCTTGCAAGGGTGTGAGTCATCTCTCGGTTTTTTATTAGTGTCATTCCACTGATAGTTCTTGGTTCCACTTGGATATTTCATGATCTCTTACTCATCCCTGCGCAAATTCAGAGAGGCAAGTGTCACAGGAGAAGCTTCTGGAAGATTCCATCATCATCCACCTTGCCAACTATCTCTGCCATTTGTCTATTCTCTCTCATCACACCCCACAGAAGGCCATTTTAGTATGCATTGCACTTGGCCAGTTAGGCAGTTAGTATGCATCACACCTTGCCCATGGAGCAGTCTGTATGGTCCAGTTTTGGCTAGTTCTGAGTAGTATTTCAGGTGGAACTTCTTGGAAATGATGTAATCAGTTGACCATGATCCTTTAGGGTGTGAAACAACACTTTTGGGGACTTAAGGAGCCCTTAATTTATGGACATATGAGTTTGGTGTTTGCCCAAATATGTCTATAACAGCTGCCCCCTAAAGCATGGGGTCGTAAATCTTCTGATGTCGGGTGAAATGCTTTATTCACGAGGATCTGAGGTATTCAAACTAGAAGGTGACCTACATAAGATACAATATAATACATCATCACCATATTATTTTCATGATCTAGCTGAGGTGAGCATTCCCATGCTGAGCTTTATAAATTCATTTTCATGCACATAGGACAGACAATGGTCTGCTGTTGCAGACTAGTGATTCTTTGCATGAAGAGTCATCTTCCCTGGTTTAGATAACTATATGTGAAGCTTCTATGTTCAATTGATGTCTTTATTTTCCTGAATATATCGCAGCCTAGATGGATGAAACTAGATCTGGGGTCTTCAAAACTCGTCCAATCTTTGCCCGATGTACAAGTCGATCCATGTGAAAAGATGTTCTGAAGTTGAACATGGAAAGACATCGTCTGATTACCAACCAATAATGTGAGCTGTTAACAGACGCAAGAGGAATCACCGATAATGATGATGAACCTAAAGGTACTACAATACAATTCACGTGGTGTGAATATATGAGCCAATGTCGAACACCACACAAAGTCTTTCGGTCAAAGTTCATTGATGTAAACCTGTCACTGAAAGTGAGAAACTTGCCATTGAGGCATGCAAGCTTCAAAGTACTGAAAGGGTTGTTTCTAAGTCAACTTCTTGGATAATGAGTTGATGTCGACAAGAAGTGACCTGTCGTAGGAGGGCCTTGATGTATCCCACATCTACGACGCGAAACGCAGCTAATGATTTTTGTGGAGGTGAAAATGATCTGATGATATAAGATTCAAGAATGGCGGTCATGAAAAATGAAGTGTGGATGTAATGCAGTGGATGAGGCATTTTTTGGATGGTGAATTCTCTGAATGACTTCTATTGAACATATTGGCAACACTGATATGGACTGGTAGCATCAACCCCATGGATGGCACAGTGGACTGATGGTGATGGTGAACGGAAAAACCCAACCCAACTCAATCACAGTGATGGAGTGAAAGTGTCATGTTCAAGAGCGACTTGCTACCAATAGAGTTCTTCAAGTTTTCTTCCCATTTTTCCCCGTCATTGCTGACCAGTACCTATTTATTTTTGACAAGCTTGAGGAGGATAACATAAGCTTGGTCTATAATTTTCCCTTCGGGCAAACCTGTCGCTTTGTGTTTAGCGAGCCTAGCGTCAGTGAGACTCGTTCTTGTCTAGGTGGACAAGTTTGTCGCTATTGTTTTAATGAGTTTAACAAAAAATATAACTCGGTCCTTTTCATGTTTAAAGAGTTTGAAAATGGATGAAAAGGAGACTCCAATAGTCCTTTTTCATGGCATAATCCCTTAAGTCCGAAAAAGTGTAAAATAATATGAAAGGGATGACTTTTCAAAAGTTTTAACAAGCCGACAAAGACAAGCGCTCTATCTTTTTGTTTAACAATCCCTCAAGTCCAAAAATATTAAAATATATGTGAGGGATAACATTCCCCTTACTTTAATGAGCTGGGAAGACCAATAGCTCGAAAATCTTGTTATATTTAATGAGTCTAAAAAGATTTTAAAAGAGGCTCATTTTTTAGGAAGGAGTGATATTTCTGGGTAGCACTGGTTCCAGGTAAGTTTGGAACTTCTCAAAACATGGCAGTGTGAAGAGGGTGGCAATCAGAATCACTCATCGCAGATGTTCCTCAAAAGGGTAAACAATCAAGTGGAAGCGTATGGTCGGTCGAATGACTTGGAGGTGACGAAAGGAACACAACCAAAGTTCACAAAGGGAAGATAGCAAAGCGATCACAAACGCTATTTACCAAAGGCAGGTTTATTTTTTAATGAGCTCGAACCTTGTGCCAACATATGCTCAGTGCAAGTTGATTTTTTAACGAGATTTAACCTTGCAAGAACATTGCTCTTACCAGTCTTTTGATAATGTCTCTTGGTAGATTTATTTTTTAATGAGCTTGATCACTACTATAACATGTGCTCATGACCTTTTTTATGTAAGCTAGAAACGACCGAGCTACGAGGTTAAAGGGTTAAGAACCTACAAACTAAGAAAATCAAAGGTCGCTTTTCACTTGGATGCAAAGGTTTGCATGCCCCTAGGTATTTCAATAAAAGGAGAGTTTCTAGGTTATGAAATGGAAGTTCTTGTGGTTAGGCAGGATTGTTTCTGTCGACCGACGAAAACTCTTCCTTTGCTTTGCCCATCAAAATGGACGAAGGTGATTGCAGTAAGCCCCAATCACATAACGTATGAAGGTGAATGTTGTGAGCTTCACAATCATACAAAGGAAATAATTACATCAGACTGATCACATAACCTATACGGGAATGTTATTCGGTCCAAGTATTATGACCTTTCAAGAAAATCTCTCTTTTCCTCTGGGTTCGCCTACTGAAGCAGACTAGGGTGCATGCCCCCAATATTCATCACACTCATCAAACTACTCGTGGTAATTAGGTGGATGGGATGAAGATGGAAGAGACATTTTTGATGTGAAGAGACCATTTAGGGATGATGGTTGATTTATAGCTGTGTTTGAACCAGGAGATGAAAGCTGGTTGACAAGTTGCACCAGTCTGCCTTCATGTGGAAAACACATCACTTGAAAGAATGTGGAAACAATGGCTTCCATGCTATATACATAATAACGTCCAAGGAGTAGATTATAATCTAGTGGACCTTGGACTACCATCACGTTCAAATAAATAGTTTTCTTTCTCAAAGTTATCAGTAACTTTGGAAGGATCCCTAATGGTCGATTGGTTCCTTTGTTGAAGCCCGACAAATTTTGTTTCTCAAGCAAAAGAGATGGCGAACCAAGCACTTTCCAAGAAGTTACGGAAAGGATACTCACCGAAGCCCCTTCATCTATGATTGTGCCAGACACGATCATTTTGTAAACTTGTACTATGATTCAGAATGGTACATTAGATGGAAGGTGAGGTTTGGCTACTTGATTCCAATCAAAGAAAATGACTAGACTGCTCGGAGGAGGTACCAGATAAATGTCCAGATAAGTTTCATGAACTGGGGGGGTCTCTTCCTATTATGAAGGAATAGGTGGATTGCCCCCAAGTTCATTAGACTCTATATCAAGAAAGAGAATTTGAACAGCGTCGTTCTCATCCTCTTTGGAAACTATATCATCTGAATGTGGATTTTCTGAAGGAAAAACGGGGTCAACTGCCATCTGAACTAGTTGACTTTGATCTGATATGGACTCAGAAGGTTCACTTTCGATGATAGGTTATTCGATCGACAATTGAGTTATGTCAATCGCGTTTTCAACTAGTAAAGGACTTGGTAAGAGTTTCTTGTATCCAGGTGGAAGTTGCTATGGTGAAGCAGGATGGTTATCCAAAATGCTTTTGGCTTTGTCCAGAAAAGGACAATAGTGAAGAGTATGATCACCTTCACATAACCTACATGGAACTCTAATGTTTCCTTTCTGTCGATTGACTTCGTTTTCACTAGTTGATGGTGTGTTTTCAACCTTACTGTCAGGGGTTAATGACACCGAATGGTGCAACCGAGGGGACCATTCTCTCAGGATCCACAGAATGTAAGGGCAATCTCGATGGTAACGGTTCTCCTTACAAATTGCGCATCGAGTTTTTTGTTTGGAACTTTAGTGTGCGGATTTTTGCCAGACGATGCATTGGTGTTCCCTTGTTTAGCTGGCTTCTTCTTCTTGTCCTTCCCTTTATTTTTATTCTCAGTTACTTGGTTTTTAGTGTCACTAGTTTCACCAAGCGAAGAGGAAGAAGGGGAAGGAGAAAGAAATGAAGTAGAAGGAAAAGGGGTAACTTCAATATCATCTAGTTGCTGATTAGATTGTTGAGGAATTGTGGTGTTTTGAACAATAGAGATCGAGAAAAGCCATACCGACAGGCCGTTTGTGATTCCTGGAAGGGACAATGTAGCCATATATGGAGAACCAATATCTCCCCAAGAGGAGAAAGAACTAGGATTCCCTCCAAGGGCGATTCCTTGATTGGTAGACTCCATTATCTCAACCTCAGATCAACGTAGGAACAAGATGTTATTACGTTTAAAATAAATTTAAGACACTTTGATGCAACTTTCTTTTTCAACTTTTAAGAGTCGAGAAAAAGCTAAAGGTGACTCTAGTCACCTTCGATTTTTAATGAGCCTGAAGTGACAAGTGCTCAGATGGACCTTTTCTTTTAAGGAGTCGAAAAGGAACGAAAGTGACTACTCTGGAAGTCTAGACAAAGGGTTTACCAAATCAATCATAAAACTGCAAAATACACCTTGGTGATAAGTGATAGAGAAATTACCAAGGACTTATGTACAACAGTCAATCTTCCGGAATGATGTGTTCAGTGCATTACGATCGATAGGGCAGCAGACACGACTTCCTAAGGATAAAAGATATCAACCTATTTTGGTCTCCTAATATATACTCAACGGTATGGGGAGCACAAGTCCGTATTGGAACTTGTCGTATCAAAGAGGAGGAATCACCCAACCTTCGATGAAAATGATAGTTACCAGGTTTTATGACTCCGGAACACGTCTCTAGCCTAGACTTCTAGATGTGTTGTGTTAGATTCCAAAGTGTTTTTATGTTCATTGAGGCTTATTTTAGAGTTGATATTGCTTAGAAGTTTGTCTTTCAAGGTTCACTGCGTGATGTAGATGTGAAATTCCTAATTATGCAATCTAAAATGATAAACAGTCATTTATGTTCTTTTAGCAATGAAAACCCTAGCTACAAAGAAAAGAAGATAATGATTTTTCTTTTAGCAGAGAGCATAGAGCACACACTAAATGCACTTTCCTAAATCAAATTTTGCAAGCATTCAAAATGTAGATGCACATGCATGTATTTGTTTTCCGCTTTCTTAATGTGTGAATGACAAAAAGAAAGTTAAGTACAGATCTAAACTATTCTTTTTCAAAGCGACAGTACTAACAATTTTTCTTTTCAAAACGAAAGGAAGACTAAGACAACACTTTTCGATTTCGAATTGAAAACTTTTTTCGACACTTGAAATACTAATAATTTCAAAATCAAGCACAATGACAAAAGTACAATAAAATATCTAGAAGAGGAAGACTTTACGACACTCTTTTTTTTATTCAGAATGACAATTACGACACTTGCATCAAAAACGACAGTTCAATTAGGCTACTTTTGACAAAGGAAGATTGCAAATGATTGACACATACACAAAAACATTTACAATTCCTAACTAATGGAGGTTGAAATAATGTGAAGGAAGATGGTTACAGCAATCATGAACAACAAAACTACTGATTAAAGCTGAAAACAAAGAGAAAAAAACCAAATTTCAGAGAAGAAGAATAGTTCACTCAATCATTACACCTACAACATAGGGAAACAGGGATGCATCTCACCTACAACACACGGGAGGTGTGATGCATCCAGGTTTCACAGTTACAGACAGTGCGATGGGACAATCAGTGAAACAGAGCTTGGTTTTTGCTCAAAATTTGCAACTAAGTTCAGTTATTTAGGCTGAGTAATGAGGGACAGTAAACACAAAGCATAAGGGCAGGATCTGATGAGGTTCTGAGATACCACAAGGGCACTTAGGATGCTTTGTAAGTCAAATGTTTAGTTCATAAACCAACCCGGAGATTCACTGAAGCAGCATTTATCTACTTCGCAATTGCATAGCAAAGGCATTTCGAAGGCTAGTTGGCTAACTTCAGGCTCTGTCTATAGTTTATAAAGCAAACAACAAACAAACAAAACAAACTATTCGTTCCCCAACATAGTCGCCATTTTGTTTCAGGGAAAACTAGTGTCGATTCGAATTGCTAGTCCCACTAAGATGGGTAGCTATCTTAGAAACAAACAATGAAAGCTTTTCAAGAGTTCCTTTAAGTGTGATAGATGGAAGAGAAGAAAAGAGGACCAACCTGGATCTTTCGATTTGATCTTAGCTTGATTTCTCCTTTCCTTGATAGAATTTGCCACTCCTCTCCTACTTGTCCCGCTTCAAATAGTACTTGTAGAGTCAAAGTAACAACAAACTATCAAAGCATCTCTATCTAAAACATCATAAAAATTGTGGAATCAGAAACACATTGACCATACAATTGCATTTATAAACAATAAGATCCACAAATACGAGATCGTATGGAGGAAAACTCAAAGAACTTTATTAATAGTAATGTAAGAGAGGATTACAACCTAGTTGTCTGATCTAGCATCATCCTCCCAGTTGTAGAAGCCCTCTTCACCTCATGAACAAGAAAATCACCCAACAATGCAATGTCTCTTCTCACCAACAAGCCAACAACACTTCCTTACAAAACACAAAATTCTAGCCTCCTGATCTCTCAGATGAGGGATCCATTTATAGATTTCTTGCAAGGGTGTGAGTCAGCTCTAGGTTTTTTATTAGTGTCATTCCACTAATAGTTCTTGGTTCCACTTGGAGATTTCATGATCTCTTACTCATCCCTGGGCGAATTCAAAGAGGCAAGTGTCACAGGAGAAGTTTCTGGAAGATTCCATGATCATCCACCTTGCAAACTGTCTCTGCCATTTGTCTATTCTCACTCATCGCACCCCATAGAAGACCATTTGAGTATGCATCACACCTGGCCAGTTAGGCAGTTAGTATGCATCGCACCTTGCCCATGGAGTAGTCTGTATGGTCCAGTTTTGGCCAGTTCTGAGTAGTTTTTCAGGTGGAACTTCTGGGAAATGATGTAATCAGTTGACCATGATCCTTTAGGGTGTGAAACAACACTTTTAGGGACTTAAGGAGCCCTTAGTTTATGGACATATGAGTTTGGGGTTTTCCAAAATATGTCTATAACAGTTATTCATTATAGCTAATTACTTTAAAATTCAAGGATGATTAGATCAACATTGTGAAGTGGGAGTTTGTAGAATCTAAAGAAGCAATAAAAAGTTTGTAGATGAGCACAAAGGTTGAGTGAGTAAAAAGGTCTTCACCCTCTAGTTATTTCAACTTACTGGTTGTTTGAGAGTTGTGTTTTATTCTTCCAATTTATTCCCAAAAGTCATTTCATCTATTGGACTCTTTTTGCCTACATTTAATAGTAATTTACGGGAAGAATATCCCCAAGTTTCTATTGAGTATTTGAGGACGAGACTTCTCTTGTGATTTATAAGATGTGGAAGATATTTCCGTAGTTGCTTGGTCACTAGATGACATGCCTGGTGTTCTTTTCAAAGATCAATTTGACTCATATATGAGAGAAATGGGACGAGTTGTTTGTGATACAAGCTTGTATCTTCCATAGCATCACCTTGATCGCCTCGTATCCTATCTTGTGATGTATTTTGCTTAGATGCCTATTGTCAGGAATTTCTTTTATACATAACCAATTTCTTGAACCATATTTAGATAAAAATAGATCTTTCATATCCATTTTTAAATCTACAATTGAACATTCTTTACTATTAAAAATCCACATTGATCGTACATGTTATCTGAGGTTATGTTCAATTCTTATATGTGCACTTGGTTCTATAAATTATGTTAATCAATATTCATTAACTTTGTGACCTTCTTATTTAAACTTGAACCTATGAATACATTTAAACTAATCTAGGCATTGATGGGAGACCTTATTAGCTAAGATTACGATGAAATTGGACTTTTAAGGGACAAAATTTTGATGGACCATAAGTTGTTACCTATTCAATGGCTAATAATAAATGGGATGGGGATGTCATAACCAACACATAATGTTGGGCCTATGATTAAAAATATGATCTTCATTTGTAGGGTTTTGCATAAGAAGAATGGATTTCCCGGCCTTTACCATGGTTAAGGGAGGAAAATAAGGGCATTAATATGTTAGTGAATACACTTCAACTAAATCACTTTGAATGAGGCCTTGACGACCGCACATTCCCTTTCTAAAGGATCTTTCACCTATAAGTGGGATATGGGCAACATTAAGAGGATTTACACACAATTAATAGTTATTGAGGCGTTAACCATGGCTTGTGGGGGTAGCAAGGGCCTTGGACCATAATTAGAGCTTAAAAGTCTCAAGGGCCATATACAACTCCTTAAATGATAATAGATGAATCTATAGGGGATATTTTTCCTCTAAATAGATTATGAGTTTTATTAGAAAATTTTTAAGAGGGATAGGTTTGGGAACATTAACTATGGTTGCAAGAGAAAATCATCTCTTTCGTGTTTTAAGGAACTTTTTGATGTGTAATATTCCCTTGGAAAAAGAATAGGAGAATTTTTAAACTATATGTTTTAAAATGATGCATAAAAATAATATTCCATAACAACTTCCTAGAATGTGCATGTGTTCTTATAGATTCAATTTTGTTAGTGAGATTGTACATATTCACCTTTATGTTTCCTAAGTGATCTTCTTTATATTTTACTTGAATATGACAATCCTAGTTTGTTTAGGTTGTCGAAACAATAAAACCTTCATTTTCTAAATCCTTTTTTGTATCTATGTTTTGAATGTTATCACTACATAGGCTTCACATTTTAAACATTTATGAAAATTTACACACATATATCTAACCACGTATATTCTAATTTGTGTGTTTACACACACTTATTATTTCTCTCTATTTTTCATTTATTTTATCATTGACATATGTGATGGGCCTCTAAATTAGACATAAATTAAGGCCCATGCCTCTAAATTACACATAAATTAAGGCCCACATAACCATCCTTCAACACATTAAGTCTCTCTTTTTGCATTAGATAATGTATTTTGAACTTTTGCATGTTCATTAGGAAGGTTTTATGGATAATTGCATATTTGTGCCTAATATTATTTATTTTTGTGGAATATTGTGAGAATATTGGGTAGATTATGGAGATTTGGAGGAGGAGATAATCTAGAGACCTGCTCCCTACTACAGGAGGATAAATATTAAATAATAACTCAACAATATATTTTGGAATTATGGCACTGCTTATGGAGTTTCAATGATTGAGAAAATCTAGGAATGTGTTACCTGCCATTTAATGTAGATTCCTAGTAATGAGAGTCAAATCCACTAATCAAGGGATTTTGTTGGGGAAAACTTCCTCCTTTATTGGGCAATGATTCCTAATCATTTTTTATAAGTACGAAATCTAATTTTTCTCTAGAGGTGGATTTTTATTAGTCTTATTGTGGAGAGAACTTGTATTTTTACAGTTGCATTGTCATTTCTTGCAGGGATGTAATTATATTAATGGAAATAATGAAGATTGGTGCCATGTTCAACTTATAAATCTTGGTATCCTTCATAGGAATCTGAGTTCCCTTGGGCTTGGCCATCACAGGATCCTCAAATTCCTTTTGTATCATTTACTTTTCTTCTTTTCACTTCTTATTCACATGCATCTCTTGTTCTTGTTTTCTTTGTATTTTTCCATTTAATGTTAATGATTTCTTGTTGTAGGATTAGGTTAAATGGTTGAAGTAAGATCTTTTGAAGGATCAAAAGCATAATTTCATTCTTGGAACATATTTGGAAGGTCATAGTAATCATTGAGCTACTTGGATTAGTTTGCTTATTCCCAAATCTAG
Organism: Pinus tabuliformis; assembly: GCA_031772625.1. Taxonomy (NCBI): domain Eukaryota; kingdom Viridiplantae; phylum Streptophyta; class Pinopsida; order Pinales; family Pinaceae; genus Pinus; species Pinus tabuliformis. Next base: position 863,566,029 of record CM062812.1, read on the forward strand.
ATTTCTGGAAGTCTTTTGTGGCGAATAACAATAAATGTCTACTATTTTTTAGAGCATGCTAGTGAGCTTAAATCGAGTTAATTACACTTGCATTAGATCACAAAAAAAAATTCTAGTTAATAAAATAAATTACCACATTGCATTTTCACTTGATTAGGTTAGCCATTTGATACATTTACTAGCTCACTACTTCTCAAATTTTTAGATTTTAGACTAGTAATTGTCTGCCATTTTTTAGCATGGGTTAACAGAGGTATTTTTGAGTGATTCCACCTGGAATGGAGACCTAATACATCATAGTAAATAGCAATTGGTTGGTCATTTGATAAATCCCTATAGAAAATTTGTTGTTTCCTCTATTAGTACTACAAGAAACCTTACAGCAGCCTTCCATCATGTATATACTTACCGAGATTCTCTCAAGAATCTTGGTTATTGTCCCTTAAGGTTGAATCAATACCCCTAGTCTCTAAATTAATTATTATATAAGACTAAAGACCGCTTAGGATTTCCCTCTTTACCCATGCAAAAAATTTCAACGATTTGTGCTACTGGACAAACTTATGGATTAGATAATACAATGATGATTTTCTTGATTGCCACATCCAATGAAATTTGTTAATGGATCTAAAGTCTTTGAAATTTAATGGTTGACATTTATTTCATGATATTTACTTTATGCAATTAGAATAGGTTTATTTCCTTGTACTTTCTTTCTTGCAATAGGTTAAGGTTTACATTTCGAGCATTTCATTTTCTGTAATTAGTTTATGATTGAATTCAATACATGCACTCCATTACATAATGACATCAAAGGAAGGACACATTGTATGTTTCACATATAGCACTGATACGTCTTAAGTTTCTATGAACACCGGGTTGATAATTAAAATTGGTAGCCTTGGGAGTTGCAGCATTCTTATTCCAATACCTAGGCTCATCAATATGTGAAATGTTTAAGCATCAATTAGGTGTGGCTTGAGTGATTGAGAGGATGGTTGTCATCCTCCACTCCTTGTTTCAAGTTCCAGTTTATAACATTTTTTTTTCTTCACGAGCGAATTGTTAATTGTTAACATGAACTTGAGCCTTGAAATGTTCAATTTACCTTGGATACCACCCCCACAATGAGGAGAAAGGCTTGGTGAGTTTTGCTAGAAAATATTTTTTCTTTTGAAAAAATATCTTTATATTCCATATGAGGAATATACATGTTTTAGTCCCCAAGGGCTCTTATACAAGAAGTCTTGAATCCATCACAAAGATATACTCATTATGAGCTCAACATGTCACATGTGGGAAGTGAAACTAGGTGTGGAGGATAAGAACATTTCTCTCAATACCTTACTTGCATCCAATTGAAAATTTTCCCTAGAATCTATATTAAATAAGATAAATTAATAAAATAAAAATATTTTTTGAAAAAATAAAAACAATAATAATAAATAAATATTGGCCGTGGAGGCATACATCATTTGGTGATAGGGTGTTACAATAAGGCACTCCATGGTGAAATGGTCACTGTTTTAAAACTTTGTTGGGAGAAATATAGTCATTACTAAAAGTTGGTGTGGCTCAAGACAGGTGTAATCCTTGAGAGATTTTGACAACTTAGAGGCCCCTAGATCGCAATTTCTCAAGTTGTAGGTTAGTCTCGATTATTTACAAATTAACTAACGTACGTGTGTGTGTGTGGGGGGGGGGGTACATTCATTATTATCCCCTACCAAAGTCGGTAGTATGCTTTTCATTTGCAAATCAAAGTTATTTAACTTTGCATTAATTCAATTTCATGATATAAATTTTTATAAATTTTTCAAATGCTTTCAACAGAAATATATTAAATTGATAATTTTAAACTTAAAGTTAATTTTAGAATTTATAAATTTCACTCATTGCATTTCCTAATTTGTCAAAGGGGTTATTGATGTGGTATAAATATTTGAGATTGTAACATTAATCTAGAAAAAAGAATCCCCAAATGGGATGATAAGGAAAGTAAGGGAAGCCCCGGTAGGGGTGAAGCCGTCCAACCACATCCCTAACCAATGTTTTAAAATGACAATTGTCCAATCTATTTCATGCAAAAAATGATGAAGTGATATGTTAATTAGAAGGAGCAATCGACTCGCATGGCACCATGCAAGAGAGGAGATAGATTTTTTATGATGGTTTAGACATAAAGGATGAGAACATTGAAGGAAAGAAGACAGGGGGAATGTGGCCCATGTAATAAAACCCCTCCCGATGCTAACTTCATTTTTTTATTTTGATTGCATTGAGATTGAAATGGAAAAAGATATAGTGGGTGCACCCCCATATGTCATTGAATGGAGATCAAAATTCAAGCAATATTTGGTTCGTTGATCCACTAAGGTCTATAACTTTTGCAATAGGTATAACGACCCAAGGTAGATGAGGGTATCTAGGGAAGGTAAGGTTGGGGAAGACAAACTTACACTCAAACACCGTAAGAGGTTATGGACTTTGTAGAGAGGTATTGGGAGAAAACTCCACCGCAAATCCAAGAGGAAATAGAGAACACAAAGGAGGAGGTTTGACTAGCATGATGGTTCACCCAAGATGTTTACAAGCACATGAAGACTTTGATTAGGAAATTACTATTCAAGCAATAGGAAGCTTATAAAGATATTTTGATCCAATTAGATGAACTGTAGATGCAAGTCAAGATTGTAGATATCAAGGTCACCACCTTAAAAAAGAAAGTGCATGGGATGGAGTTTGCAAGACCCAAGAATATCTCAAGCCAAACATCTAGCTCTATGGTCAATGTCCCCTCTTAATGACTCGTGGAATACTAAATTTTCCTCGTTTCTTATTTACTTGTCATATTAGAATCTATAAAGCTAGCTATATTTTTCTACACAACATTATTTTGTATGTAATTTTAAAAAACAACTTATCATAGATAAAAATAGGTACTAGTCCTATTTTTGTGGCTAATCCAGTTTCCATAATAACAAACCAACAAACTTAAACTATGTATAATTTTTTCTTCACAAATATAATATAAATCTTATAACTAAATTTCTTTAAACGTAACACACCTCCTTTCACATTTGATTATTCACTTTTTCTCTTTTATATATATAATCTCACTTCTTAAGAATTGTTTATATATATTCTTCCTTTTTAAGAAATGTTTTCATAACATAAAGTATATTAATGTTTATGATAAAGTTTATTAATGTTTATGATGCATATTACACTGGTTAATTTTGAATATGATTCAAACTTTTAACTTGAAGAATTTATATTTATATTTTTGAGTTAGAAACATTGTTTTGTATATAATTTTGAAAAACAATTTGTCATAGATAAAATGGATACTAGTCTTATTTTTTTAGCTAGTCCATCTTCCATAATAACAAACCAACAAACATGTGATTATTCACTTTTTCTCTTTTATATATATAATCTCACTTCTTAAGAATTGTTTATATATATTCTTCCTTTTTAAGAAATGTTTTCATAACATAAAGTATATTAATGTTTATGATCAAGTTTATTAAGGTTTATGATGCATATTACACTGGTTAATTTTGAATATGGTTCAAACTTTTAATTTGAAGAATTTATATTTATATTTTTGAGTTAGAAACATTGTTTTGTATATAATTTTGAAAAACAATTTGTCATAGATAAAATGGATACTAGTTTTATTTTTAGTCCTTGTCTGGGACTAATAGTGGTCGATCGATCGTTGACCTACCATTACTTGATACTTTGACCGGTTTTTTTTCGGTGTTTTCACATTTTAACCTAAGTTTGATGCTCCCAATTTTATTCAACAAAATTTTACCCAAAGTTTTTGGTTCGGCAAACAATTGAGGTCTTATTGCAGCCTTCACGTTGCCCGATGCAAAAATATTGAGACAATCTTAATAATATATGCTTACATGGAATAATAATATATGCCTACATAGGATAATAATATCTCTATAAAACAGTCCCGCTAAACCCAATTCAGAATAAATATGAAAATGATTATTTAATTTATTTAAGATTTTGGAGATGAAATGAATTTTCAAGTTGTCACTTATTCTCGATGAATTTTGTTTGTGAATGATTAAACATATAATTGTACTTATTTATTAAAACTGTTGTATCCTTTTTATATTTTTCTGAAGAAGTCTATTATTCGGTCTTGTATTCTTTGTATACTTTTCTAAAGAAGTTTATTATTCAAAGGTTTTTGGAAGATAAGTATATATTTTTTAAGAAATATCTAAGTATTTTAAAGAATGAGTTGTATTATCTAAAGTTTGCAATATAATTTTATTCTAAGTTCTTTCTGGGCCTGTTCCACGTTAAGCCAGCACTTAATTTAGACATTTGTTCATAGAGATATTTGCATGTTGACCACCTGTCAGAGCCCGTGTTTACCACCCAAGCTTACACAGCGTATGGAACCCTGTCAAAGCTTATATCACAAGCAGAAAACCCTGCGAGGAGCCTTTCACCTCTGTGTACTCGTTCCTAACTCTGGTGAGTTCTTTTGATCTACACCGAAGCCATCAACATGACATCCAGCGAGAGACCACCTTTTGGTTACATAGCTTCAACCCCAGAAGATGTGCCAGGGAAGCCACGCACCGTGGGATCCCACCTGATAGATGCAGGTGCCCAGATGCTTCAGAGCTTCACCCCTGTGAAGCAGTTTCAACAGGTATTTGATTTCTTGATCTTTCTTCTTTTAATTTCCTGAAGTGTTATCAGAGAATTTGGTTATGCTTCTTCAAAATTGTTTTCATTATAAAAATGATTACAAGTAATCAGTAACAAAAAAATAAATTTCCCTAATCAAATTGCTAGAATGCTAACCTGCTGCAGTGCTGCCGGAAATTAATGATAAATCACCTCTGTGATAAATCACCTCTATGGAAGCCGCGTGCAGAAGACTGGTACTGATATTCTGGTGGTCATTCAACATGCTCTCCTTGAGTTGAAGGTGAGTGGCGTCAATGCATTTTGTATAATTTTCAACTGCTGCATCCCAATTCAAGCACTCAGTACAAACAATGTGTATTATGTCAAAAATTATGATAACTGTATAGGATTTACTGTATTTTGCGATGAATTATAGGCGTTTTCAAAAGATTAATGTATTCTCCTAAAATCCAACTGCAATGGGGAACGTGGATTTATTTATTTCTTAAATAAAATTAATATCGTTATAAATGATGCTTAGTTAGATGTTTAGGACACCAATTCAAGCACTCAGTACAAACAGTGTGTATTATGTCAAAGATTATGATAACTATCTAAGATTACTGTATAAATCAGAACAAACTGCATCTAACAAAGTGGGGATATTTCTATCTTGGATATTGATTCAAAAAATATTATTCAAATTCCACGTAACAGAATGGGGATATTTCTATCTTGAATATTGATTCAAAAATATTATTCCAAATTATTAATTCTGGATTAATCTCCAGTATAAAAGCTCCAATTTCCCATCCCATCAAGTTTAAATAACAGATTAGTCGTTATATTCATAACCCCTATTGAGACACATTACTTAACAGCCTTATTCCACACTCCAATGGACGTTAAGTTTGCCATTATTTTTCATCTTATGCACTGAATAGCGTACATTACTGCATGAGTCATTAGATCTGTGTATATAGAAATAAAATTTGATTAATCTGCAGTTTGATGCATAACGTTTATGCATCTTACTTACTCAAAACTCATGGCATTTTCCTATGTGCTGAAAAGCACGCACCACAGTAATAAGAAATTGATTAATCTTACAAATTAGTGCATAATGTTTAGCCATCGGTCAAAAGAGATGGCGTTCCTTTTTCCGTACTGAAAGGCATTTTTTTTGACCTCAGGACAGACAAGTGTTAGGTGCCAAAAACAAATCAAAGAAGCCGGAACTACTCAAAAACAAAACTTACAACCACGCAGTGTGAATTTTTGTAAGGAAAACTGTGCGGATGATGTTGCATTAAACAATTTTTTGAGAAAGGAATCTAATCAGATGAAATTGCGTTCGACACCTTTCCCATTAATGGCCGTTCTTTCTGAACCTTCCTTTTTATTAACTGCACAACGTAGCTAAAGTACTTATTGCACGTCATGCAATATTACGGAACAAGAAGAATGATAATGGAATCTTTGGTGACTCTGAATCTATGGCTTTATGGTGGCCCAAAATGGAGTTATCACTTTATAGGGTAGCATATGCCACTCGTCAGATAATGTATTTGGTCTCTATTTGGTTAAATGAGACAGATGAGATATATCACTTCGTTCCACGTACTTGGTTAGATAATATATTTGGTTAAATTAGATTGATAGTCACACTCCATATTTGATTAAATCAAATGAGTAACATACGCCACCCCTCATTAATAAAACAATAACTCCATATATATATATATATTGGTTGCAACAGCCTACAGCCATACAACTATCCATATATTGGTTGCCATCGCCTACGGGCAGGAAGCAGTGCGAAAGTGACACGGCAAGGAAAATGAAATCAATGTTCATGGCGCGGAGGCTACAGTGCTTTATTGTGAGCCATGTTTTTCAGTTCTATTGCAAGGAGTTTGAACTTTTTGTTGGAAAAAAATGGTAATTCCAACCATTTCCATTGATGCAGTAGCTGGATACTTTTAAAGAATTTTGCAGGTAGCTTCTAGAATTTGGCGGAAGCATTAACAAATTAATAAGCTTCCCGGAGAAGCTACCGCCCCACTGAACTCCAGAAATTTCTTTGTTGTGTATAAATACATATTTGCCATCGAATGAAGGTAAGTGTTCTGAGTTTTGTGTTTTAATGCATGATCTCTGATTTGGTATGGGAGCCAAGTTCAAGTGCTGCCTCGTTGAGAGCTGAGAGCTTAAGGCTCTTCTATGAGAGATCGTTAGTTGGGTGTTGAGAGCTTAAGGCTCTTCTTTGAGAGAGAGTTGTGTGAACTCTTGAGATAGCCGTGTTAAGCTTTAAGGGAAGTCTGGGTGCAGTGCAGTGGCATAATGCAAATATGAAAAACTCATTCACTAAAATATCCTAACTTCTCTTTTAGCTTCGATGTTCTTTTGTTGTGAATCTATCTGCAAGATATAAAGTTGTTATCTAAGAATTTTCAGCACAACTTCTTCAGTTTTGCCAGGGTGCGACAACCTGAAATTGTTCACCCATATCCATAGACATCTATAGACATCAGACCACATATGTTCTAAATTTGAAAAAACATTTTCAAAAATAATAATAAAGTTGTATTTGTATTCATATTATTTTCTACTTTGTAGATTATAAGGTTCATATAAAAAACTATTTTTAATATAAAAGTTAGTAATTTTATTTCTTTATGATGGAAAGAAATATGTTAATATTTGCATTTTCCGAAGAAAAAAAAAGTATTTCTGATTTTTACATCATATCTGATTCCTGAAATAAATAATTATAAAAACCAAACATACCATTTTTTATGATCTCAGTTAGTTAATAATTGATTATTTTCCTAAACAAGCTTAATTTTTATCATATATTAGGTCATATTGAATATAGAATAGTTTTTTTTAATTGTAAATAAAAATTTTAGGTCATATTGAATATAGAATAGTTTTCGTTTTAATTGCAAATGAAAATTTAAAATAAATAGAATGTCATATCTAGAATCGTGACATATTTTACACCTTCCCCAATCTAGAAAATGTTTTGTTCTGAGGCTGAAGGTAATCACTTTAACTTTGATATTATTTTTGCTTCTATGGAACTAGACAAGTGACCTATTTTTCTTCTTCTGAAAATAACTGCTTTCAATCCATTATTATAAAAAAATTACATATCTAAATACAAAGAAATTATTATAAAAAAAAATTACATATATAAATACAAAGAAATTTAACAGTTTCTAAAATATTCAAAACCTAAAATCGAGTGTATTAAAAAATAATCACTCTTATCGAATTTACATTAACATAAATTTAAAATTCCAACCTTCTTCGGGTGATCGACTTGTGCATTATGTTTCCTCTTACCGTCGTCGTCCCATTTTGGATGAAACGAAAAGTCCTTTTGGATGAAACGAAAAGTCCTGCATGATATCATTCAACTATTCACTGATTAGATTTGTCTATTTGATACTTGGTGTAACTATCGTTAAAGAAGCAAAACAATCCACAGCGCCTGTAAAATATTATCCGGAAAAGACTTTTTCAAGCACCGTTATGATAGTATGATCGTCCTGCGCAGCACCCACATGAATTGATGTCAGCTAGCTTCTTTGCCGAAAGCACGAGAAATGGTGCACAAATCAAAAAAGGGCTTCATTTGTGCTTGAGGGAGGCCATTCGCTTACGGCAGGGACTACCGGCTGCATGCAGCACTTGTTTAGCTAGTCCAGCTTCCATAATAACAAACCAACAAACTTAAACGGTGTAATTTTATCTTTATTTATATAATATAAATCTTATAACTAATTTAAAAAATTGAAAATTTTGCTATATATTTTTTTAAAGGTGGTGGTGGTGGTGGTTAACATCCACTGAGACCAAACTTTGGTCTATTGGACCTAAAGAAACAAATTATTTAGTTTGATATAATATTTTATTCCTATGCTCAAAAAGCTTGGAGAGAAGCCTTCCGAGCTCACAATAATTTTGACATCACAAAAGGCCAGGAAGGTCAGTATTGTGACAAAGATTATGAAACTGAGATCTAATGTGGTTGTACGCGGGGCACTCTAAGAGGAAGTAGTTTTCATCCTCGATGTTCCTATTCTCACAGAGATGGTAGATCCTTTCCATCCATGGTGTTTTAGGAACTTCCCAACGACCTGTTTCACTATGGAGCTCATAAGAGTTCGTTCTAATATTCACTATATTTATTTTATTCTTTGAGCTAGTTAAAATAGAGAGATACTTTTGATCTTCTAGGGTGGGGTTAATGACCTTCTTATAATAAGTTAATTTTCTTTTAGCTGCTAAATCTTTCTCACACCACATTTTTTCTTTGAACTTAGAAGTAACAATATTTTTAATGTTATTAATGTTTTGCAATGCATCATTCTCGTTGATCTCCCAATAGTTTAACCAGGCCCTCGTGTCTTTATACCACCCCTATTTGAGCCTTAGGTTGTTTTGGTTGGAATTTAAGGCTAGCTTAGGAAGTCTATGATCTCCTATATTATTGAGTTTGTGCTTGTACAACAGAAGCCTAATCATAGCTAGGCTCTCGATAGGGGAAAGACCTGCTTCTATAAGGAGAATAGGATAGGGTGTATTGCTTTTAATTTTCAGGTTATACATTATAAAACGCTTCTGGATTTGCTCAATCTTTCTCTAGGATTCTCTAGAGATGTTGCAACCCCAAACCTCACATCCATATAAGATAACAGGAGTGACTAAAGTTTCAAAGAGGAACTTCTTTTTATCCCACATTACGAGGTTTGCCATTTTACAATTATTTTCAAGACCAAAATAAGCTTTCCAACCCCCATTAATCCTTTTCTCAATGCTATAGTTCCAGTTGAGCTTGTGATGAATATCAATTCCTAGGTACTTGTAAGAATGCACTTCCTCCAAGTTATTATTGTCATACATAAAATTAGCGGAAGTGTCCTTCTTGGATTGGATAATCATAACTTTGACATGTCATTATTGACTTAAAAAAACAAAAACAAAAACAAAAAACAAAATTATTATCACGTTTCAAAAAATGTTCTAATTTTATATAATAAAACTTATTATTATTTTTTTAATATTTAATATTATAATTTTGTATATACATCTAACTTTTTATTTATTTTTGACATCTCTATTCAACATAATTCTTACATATATTTTTTAGTTTTTATATAAAATAGAAATTAACTGCTTTATAACATATTTAATTATTATTATAACTTTTTATTATTCCATATATTCCCAAAAATTAAAAGTTATATATTCCCAAAAATTTAAAGTTATACCATTCGCGTGAATTTTAAAATGATGTAACGCATAATTTACGTTCAATCAAAATTTAAAAAGAATATTGAAAAAGTTTAAATAAGCAAATTGTCTCTCTACAATGTATATTGACACAATATTAAAACATTCTGAAAGTAGAGCCTATTATTCCCTGGTGTGACCCAACAAGTTTGAGGAGTTGATAAAATCAAAGCCATGGCTCCACACACATGAAAGTTCAACCAATTCTTCTAGTTATTTAATAGTAACGGTAATGTAAGAGTGTGGTTCTAATTTGGTCAAAGAAATTTCGTATGGTATGCATGCTAATTTCGGGTAAAATACATGCCTTTTTTGAAGTTAAATGAATCTATAAAGATTTTTAAATAATGGAACAACATTGTTCTATATAATGATTTTAACCCATTTAATATACAAAATGTATATAGTTTGAGGAAACTTTATTGGTAGCCATCTTAAAAGATAGACACAACAAAATTATAGCTTTCGACGAAAGTGTGAAAAGCATAAAATTTAGAAGAGTAACATATATTTATAAATCACAAGACTGAAGTCACTTGGGTGGGGTCAGTTTCAGTTTTGGAGTCAAATGACTTGTACTGCCATTTTAAAATGCATTGATTCCTGACCATCTTTGAAATACCATACTTTATAAAAGCGTGACTCCATCATGCTCACCTCACAAGCCATCCGCCCGTCATGCCGGACGCAAAAATATTGATACTATTTTCTGGCCGACTTTTACTTTTTCTTCGCTATTTTTAAAGCAATTAGTAATGGTAAATTGACTATGGGATGGGATATCATATTCAGTTTCATTATTCTTTTTTATATTTATTGAAAGCTGGTTATATGTTTTTTTTTAATTAATTTTGAATTTTTTAATAAAAAAAAAATATTTATCTAGTGTTATAATAATTATTGTTATTATAGTGTTATAATAATGATTATCATTATAGCTTTTGTATAACATAATGTCATGTGGATCACTACTTACAATACTTTAAGCAAATAATTGCATCAAATAAATAAAAATATGATCTAAACAAATATAATAGGAAGTTTATTAAATTTTATTATATTAGTTTAAAATTATATTAAGGCATGTTTAATTTATATTTATATATATATATATAATTTTGTATAAATTTAAAATTATCATTAAAATTACTCTTGTTATTTAAGATTATCTTACTTTTTTGCATAAGAGGCAGGTATAAAATAATAATGTTGCATATTACACTTGTTAATTTAGAATATGTTTGAAAATTTTAACTTTAAGAATTTATATTTTTGAGCTAGACAAACTAATAACAACATACAAATAAAAAATTAGTCTTAAAGCTAACTTTTAAATTGAAGTGCTCCTATTAACACTTTTGCTTAAAACTTTGTGTTTGACAACTAATCCCATCTAGGACAAAAATCTTAAAATCAATCTTTTATCTAACATGTTATGCTACTCCTTTCTTTTCAAAATTAGAATTACAACTTGTTTGAAATAGTAACCTTGACAATTAGTGTCACTATGAGTAGTAATGTCAATACGAGTTTCAAATTGAAAAGTAATGTTAGCAACAACACCGTTCTCTTTTAAACATAAAATTGCAATGTTTTTGAAATTATGATCCAAAAAAACTAACAACATTGCAAACAAAATCATAAAATAATGATAATAATAAAAAAATTGAAACTCAAATGTTGACATCTCATCTTTGAGATTAAGAAATCTCATGTAAATATTATAAATAGAGAAATAAAGAAAGTTGGAAAATGAAGAGACATTGGGAGATGAAACTCAAGAATCTCCATCTCCCTCTCCTTATATATATTTATATGCTATCTTAAAGCAAATACAACAATTTTCATTCAAAATTGCTCCAACTTCACCTAGTATCACATAGTATCAAAGCCAACCCTTAGCTTCCTTCAGACATTGTAACTCCTCCCATTTTCCTTTGTCCCTCTGCAATCTAATTTTTTTATGTTCATTCTCTATGAACTGAATGTTGGTAGTGAATAGTGTCTTTGGTCGAAATATGTGCGTTGGACCTGTGTGTTAACAACTGAATTGAATGGTATGTGGAAGTCGATATATGTACGTGACCTTGGTAGGAATCCCATCAATGTTGTTCGCCTGAACTGAGACATGGTTGCTCAGCATGGTGTGGGTAGAATATGAGACCAAGTGATGTTTTATGCATTGTTTGATGATCGTACTATGGCCGTTGATATTTTTTTTTCAGGATGAAAAAGCTAGATATTGTATTATATGAGAAATATAAACATTTTACATCTGAAGATGACCCATAGCTCAGGATCAATATAGATAAAGCATGGAAGCATATTCCAGAAAACAAAAAGATTCTTGCCAGGACTGACAGATCAAAGATGATACCCATCTATACAGAGAACATGGAACATAGAGGTCGCAGATCATATTCGACCAACTGCAGAAAACCAAAAAACATGAACCCACATAGGAGAGGAATCTGCTGAAAATAGATCATGAAGCAACATCATAAGAACATGATGAGACAAGGAGAAACCTGTGAGACAAGCATTCACAACTAGAAATCAGGGAGAGAAAATTCTTGGATAAAAAAGATTTCCCCTTCAGAAAAGACCTGCAAAAACCAAAAACCTGGAGCTGATTGAAGACCCATTTTTGACAGAGAGTCAGCCTGAAATTTTTTATCCCTACTGATATGGTGAATTGAGCCTCCAGCCAAACATCCCCAGAAGAAACTGATCCTATCCATCCAGCCAACAAGGTGAGGCATTATGATATAATTTTTTCTTGAGACAAAATCCACCATAATTTTTGAATCTCCAAATACTGTGACATTCTGAATATCAAGGAAGAGACAAAACTTTAGCAGGCCAGTGAGAGCCATCGCCTCCGCTTTGCTGTTGGAGCCTTTCCCCCCATTCCAATGGATGGAAAAATGTATATTTTCGTTTACCATAATGAAAATTCCACAGCCACAAGAGCCCTTTTGTTCGGCTCCATCGAAAAATTCCCTTGGGAAAGATGAGAGTTCCTTTGATAGATCTGAACAGGCATCCTTTTTTTGTTTGAGAGGCTTCTGCAGAAGAGCTTCAAAGGTAGCGACAATATTAAAGAAGATTTCCAAGAAAGGAGATTTGTTGCCATTGAAAATAGTGTTGTTTCGCCACTTCCAAATGATCCACAGAGTAATAATAAAGATCCTTCTCCATGATTCCTTCTGCTCGCTACACCAGAGTAATGCTTCAAAGCTTGAAGCGTGAGTCTTATGCTGTATTCCATAACAGATCTCCAAAGCCTGCCATAATTGTTGCGATTTTTTGCATTCAAAAAATAAGTGATCGTTATTTTCCCCCTCAGACCTACATATATAACATAGACCGGGCCCGTGCCATCCTCTCTTCATTAAATTCTCCCAGGTTAATATCTTGTTATGGAAAGTTAGCCAGGCGAAAAAAATCATTTTTGAAGGGCAACCATCCTTCCAGAAAATACGAGGGAAGACAAGATTGTGGGTGGGCAGCTTTGAGCCAATTAAATCCTGATATACATCTTTTACACGGACTATATTCATCTCTTTCGAAAGTTTCCAGATAAGATAATCAGATTCCACTTGGCGAAAAAAGCCACAGCTCCTAAGGCCCGACCTGATGCATTCCCATTGAAGAGCGATCGCATGAGGCATTTCCAGAACTTCTGCATCTTTCCACAGAGGGATGGAACCCTTCCAGCCAGCAATCAAACTGTCCCAAAAGAAAAGACCTCTTCTATGAAAGAATTTCAATAAAGATTCAAGCACATTTACCACCTCGGTGCCACTCAGAAACTGATCCTTTCCAATAAGGATCTTGCTGCCAGATTGAAAACGCCAAATTAAGTTCTTCAAAAAATAATTTTCTAACTTGCGAAAGCTAAGCCAAATTGAAGAACCATATGAGGCGCCGATCTTTCCTTTTCTGAACCAGAATGATAAGTCCTTCCTGCCTAAGTATTTCTTCTGAATAGTGATACTCCATGGACCTTCTCCATGAATTGCTCTCCACAGCGACTTGCATAAAAGAGCTTTCCCAAAAGTGCGCATATCAAGCAATCCCCAACCTCCCATACTCTTTGGCAACGAGATACTGGATAGCTTTGAGAGGTGGAATTTCCTTCTTTCCGCTTGACCACCCCAAATAAAATTAGTTGTTATTCTATTCATGCTTTTAATTATGCTCGCTGGAAGAAAATACAAATGCGCCCAGTAAACCGCGAGTTGATTTAATACTGATTGCGCCAGGATCACTCTTCCCGCCAGAGAGAGGCATCTATATTCCCAAACTGAAATCCTCCTGTAGAATTTGTCCAGAATCCATTGCCAATCTGTCTTTGAGTAACCATTTGTTTTTATCTGAAAACCCAAATATTTAATACCACAACTGATGGATTGCGTTTTAATTCCAAAAAGATCAGCTAACCATGCAACTCCATCCAGATTTATATCATTGTGATAAATTGTTGACTTCTCATTGTTAATTTGTAAACCCGTAGCCTTTTGAAAAAAATTTAGGATTTCATAGAAGCATATCCAGGTGAACCTGCAAAAGAGACCGAATAAAATGATATCATCAACAAATAAATTATGGGAGATTGAGTTATTTCTGCAGATTTTCAGGGGACGACACATGTTTTCCTCGACAGCCTTGTTGATATGCAGGCTAAGAGAGTTCATAGCCAGTATAAACAAAAGCGGTGAGAGGGGGCACCCTTGACGAAGACCCCTGGCCGCACGGAAAAAAGGAGATGGAATCTCGTTGATGATGATCGCATAGTCCACCGCTTCAACGCAGGCCATGATCCAGTTGATCATATTGGATCTCAACCCAATCTTTGCGAGCAAACACCTAGTGAAGCCCCAATCCAGGCAGTCGTATGCCTTACAGAGATCTATCTTGAGTATAACCGCCTCACATTTTTTAGAATGAATAGCATACAGACCTTCTTGAGTACTTGCAACTGCATCTAGAATATTTATACCTTTTAGAAAACTGTGTTGTTGCTTTGTTAGAAACTCTGAAAACACTCCTTTGATTCTTTCTGCTATGATCTTCGATATAATCTTGAATGAGATATTACAAAGAGAGATCGGCCTATAATCCTTGAAGGATTCTGCATCTCCCTTTTTAGGAATGAGTGTTATATTAGTGGAGGAGATTTTTTGATTGATACTACCCGCCATCCTGGAGCCTTCTACCATCCTTAAAAGATCGGATTTGATAAGATCGAAAAAGTGTATGAAAAATTCTATCGTCCAGCCATCTGGACCCGGGCTTTTGTCCCTTTTAAAAGATTTCATTGTTCCGAGCAGCTCCTCCTCTGAAACTGGCTGGAAGATTTTATCATTTAATTCATCATCGAACATCCGTGGAAACAGTTCAATTCCCCATAGAATATCCTGGATTTTACATTCTTCAGATCTTTTGTACTGATTTTTAAAAAAATCCACCGCCTCCTTTGTAATTTCCTGTTGGGAATATAGAAAGCCCCCTTTTCCGTCACTGATTTTCCATATAGAATTCTTTTCTCTTCTGGAGTTGGCATAATTATGGAAAAATTTTGAATTTCTGTCTCCTTCCTTCATCCATATCGCTCTGCTCTTTAACCTCCAGAAAGCTTCTTCTTGTTCCAAAATCTTCATTTTTTTCTTTTGGAGATCCTTTATTCGACATCTCAATTCAAAAGATAAGGTATGAGAAGCCATGGATTCCGCGGCATTGTCTAGTTCCTTTTGAATTTCCCGGAGGTCTTTTTTGTTCGCTTGCCTTTTTTAAACTATGGCCGTTGATATATGCTATGTACATATAATGGATTGAGGACCTGACTTTGTTTGGAGGAGTTATCGATGTATTGAAGACCGAAATGCGCATTGGTATAGTGGTGCTGTGAAATGCGGTGCGTTGATTTCATATGCCTGGTGTGTGGTGCGTTGATTTTCATATGCCTGGTGTGTATACACCTGTACGTTGACGCTTGATGGTTATACCATTTTCGATAGCTATAGTCCATTTTCTTGTTCGTTTAACTCCATTTTGGAAGGTTGTAACTTCAATTTTGCTGTGTGCGATGTGGTTCTCCATGCAATTTTTTTACCATGCATCTGTCTATTGCTATTGGTTTAAATACATATTGACTGGTCCCCTTCTCTAAATACCCCTTTTCTAAAGACCGTGTAGGCGTGTTGAGTTGACAATGATATATGATGCATTGAAAGTTTGATATGAAAGTTATGGAAAGTGCATTTATGATATGAAAAGTATGGTATACAATTTGTCACATATTATTTGGAGCATCAATTATGTATATAGTCTTTTATGAAATTGCATGGTGTATGGAGGTATGTGATTTTGATGGCGAGTCTGCGTCCTTAATTGAAGATTTTTTTTAATACATAGAAAAATAGTTTTATTGCAATGCCACAAAGTATTATAATTATTTTGGGTCCAAATAAGATCATATGATTTATTTATTTATATCCATAGTGGGAGTAGCTATTTAGAGAGACTAGAACTACCATGAGAGGTATAGGAAGATAAAACACAACCTCATTTTCAATGAGCTTTGAAAGGAATTTGTAAAGGAGAAGGAGAAAATGCACCTAAAAAGCATGCTTTAGATAGCGATTTTTCCATTTGGGAAAATAAGGACAACAAGGCCTATGCCTTGATTGTAGCATCTATAAATGAAGCGGTGAGTCGATATATTTTTCCATTTTCAAATGTCTTTGAAGCCTTAAAGAAGTTGAAGGAATTGTATGACTCATACTCTGAACTTGAAGTTGTTCAATATTGATTTGAAAATTGATGATATTGCCTTAGCATCAGAAATAATATCCATTACGCATGACATATAGGCCATCGATGTTGAAATAGATGCTCCTCTCATAGCCTATGCCAAGGCACTATATCCCACCTACTCACATTATTTTGAGTCATTGCAAGAAAGTGGTAAAATTAAATAGATTTCCTTTGACTCCCTTGAGAAGATGTTTTCTAAAAGCAGTGATTCGATATATTTTTCCATTTTCAAATGTCTTTGAAGCGTTAAAGAAGTTGAAGGAATTGTATGACTCACACTCTAAAATTGAAGTTATTCAATTGATGATCAAGTTGTTCAATCTTGAGTTGAAAATTGATGATACTGCCTTAGCATCATAAATAAGATCCATTACACATGGCATATAGGCCACCGATGTTGAAATAGATGTTCCTCTCATAGCCTATGCCAAGGCACTATATCCCACCTATTCACATTATTTTGATTCATTGCAAGCAAGTGGTAAAATTAAGTAGATTTCCTTTGACTCCCTTGAGAAGACATTTGCTGAAAGAGAGAAGGATTTTGGGAATAAGACAACTCCTCAGTCTTTTGAAGAAGTATTGTACCTTTCACAGAAAGAGAAGAATCATGTACAAAATTCTTCTAGTGGAATTGGTAGTCGAAGAGGAAGAGGAAGGAAGAATTTTAGAGGCATGGGGGGCAGACATTTCTAAGGAGAAATATATGATGTTCATTGCATATGATGCAATAGAAATGGACATGATGCTTCCACATATAAGTTGCCTTGGGACAAAATTAACCAGGAAAGAAATGAAGAAAAGGGTAAAACACCTAGTAAAGGGAAATGAAAAGCGCCAAAGCCCGCTCATTATGTTGTGTCACATTGAAACATTGGAGTAACTAAAGGCTTATACAATGCTTCACCTGCTTCATTGAAATATGCTTGGTTGCTTGATTCGGGAGCAAATTTCCACATTACTTTCAAAATAGATTTATTTGAAGAATTCATTGATAATGTTGATGGAGCAGTATACTTTGCATACAAGTGAAAAATCAAGCCATTAGGACTTGGCATCATCAGGTTCAAATTGCCTGGACTTCCAAAATTTCTTCTACATGATATTCTATACCTCTGGAGTCGAGGAGAAACTTGTTGTCTTTGGTCCACATCCTCCAACAAGAACACTCCATTTATATATTTGATGACAAGGTTGAGGTCTGGAAAAGCATCATATCACTCACTTGTCATAACTAGGATAAAATAAGAAAGACTTCTGAAGCTGCCAGGAACCTCTGCTCGTACACAAAACTTTTCGTACAATTCTCACTATGACGAATGTACACTTCAATGAATTATTTTATGGCATGCTATATTTGGACATTTGAACTATTAAAACCTTTGTTTGTTGAAGAAAAATGGTGTTACTAGTTTGCCAACTACTCCTAGGAAGCTTGAGCAATGTGATGCTTGTATATTAGGAAAGCGCAACAAATAATCTTTTCATGATTCTCATCCCAAAGAACATAGAAAACTTGAACTCATTCATTCTGATTTATGTATCCCAATGGCTATTCATTCTACAAAAGATAATAAATATATCATGACATTTATTGGTGACTACACCAAAATATGTTCAGTTTGTGTATTGAAGAAGAAATATAAAGCTTTTGAAACCTTCATAACTTTCATGCATGGATTGAAAATGATGCACAATCTCATATTGGATCTATTCGTATTGATGATGAAAAATAATATACATAAAATAAATTTGAAAACTATCTTCACCAACATGGGATCAAACATCAAACAATCATTCCTTATAATCCCAAACATAATGGAATAGCTGAAAGAATGAACATGACCATCTTAAATATTGTACGATCAATGATACTTTTCAATAATGTTAAGCTGATATTTTGGGCTAATCTAGTTCTATGTGTTGTGTATAAAAATAATAGGTGTCCATATCATGCTATCAAAAACAAGACTCCCTCTGAAATGTGGTATAGCCACATTCTCTCGATCAGGCATCTGAGGTTTTTTGGTTCCACCTATTATGCCTTGATACGTAAGAAAGAGAGAAACAAACTCAGAACAAGGTGTTGCGAATGTATCTTCTTAGGGTACTCAAATACCTCCAAAGAATACTATCTCTATGATGAAGTTAATAAGAAGTTTATAATATGTAGAGGTGATCTTTCTTGAATCTTCTAAGAGTGACAATGTTATTGAGTAGTGGCTTGATCGCTTGGATAGATTTAGACATGAAAAGTCATTTCGATAGTTTGATAATGAGATTCCACATCTTGAAGGGGGGATCACTATACTGGATCAATCTATGGAATCTCATTCTGAAGCACTCATGCCCTCGCATGAAGCTCCAACCACTGATCAATATGACACGTTGAGTGATGTGATTTATAGAATTGGGAGGCTAAATCTTGATTCAACCCCATCTCAGTCAATTGAGCAACCTAGGCCATCTCAAAAAGGTCCTCCAAAATGGCTGATAAAGACACTTCAAAGTGTTCGTCTTGATGAGCTTGGAAAGAGAGGAACAATAAGCTCAACCAAACAAAATGGAGGTGATGTAGACGATCTTGATTCGCTTGTTGATATGCATGTTTCCTATGATTGTGAACTAAATTTTTCTACAAATTTCGAACCAACTTCCTTCAAAGAAGTCGCTTCTCATGATGAATGGAAAGGAGCGGTGCAGAAAGAATATGATTCTTTGATCAAGAATGACACTTGAAATCTATTTGATCCTCCATTGAGAACTAAAACAATAGGCTCCAAGTGGGTCTCCAAGAAAAAGTATAAGGAATAAGTTTCACTGCACAAAGCAAGGCTTGTGGCAAAATGATTTGCACAGAAGGAAGGGGTCGATTATGATGAGACCTTTGCCCCCACATCAAAATGGGCTACCATCTCAACACTATTTCACTTGGCACCATAGAATGGATTGAAATTCCATCAAATTGATGTAAAAACGACTTTCTTGAATGCATATATGAAAGATAATGCTTTTATGTCCCAACCACAAAGATTTGTTTTGAACAGCCAAGAACAAAAAGTATGCAATATTGTAAAATCCTTGTATAGCCTTAAGCAAGCACTGTGATCCTAGTACGAGAAATTGAATAAGCATCTTCTGAAACTCAATTTCAAATATTATGATCTTGATGATGCAAATTTGTTTGTTAAGAAAGTTGGAAAAACAATTGTGTATCTTGTGGTGTATGTAGATGATCTTTTGATGACAGGGAACAATGAGAACTACATTACATCCATAAATAAGGAACTAAGGAAAGGTTTTGAAATGATATATTTAGGCTATGTTCACGACTGTCTTGCTATTGAGGTAAGTCGACATACTGAATTTTATATTCATCTCTCAAAAGAAGTACATTGGAGATCTGTTGAATAGGTTTGGCATGGCCAAGTGTAATCCTTTGACTACTCATATGGAATAGAACTTAAAGCTCACATCCACTGAAGGAAAATAATTTGAGGGTGCAACAAAGTATAGGCAACTCATAAGAAGTCTCAACTCCCTGAATACTACCAGACAAGACATTTCATTTACTGTTGGAATCCTCTCCAGGTTTATGAAAAATCCTTTTGAGGGTCATTGGTTTGTTTCAAAAAGAATCCTAAAGTACTTGAAGGGAACTTAAGACATTGTAATTAAGTATACATAGGTGGATTACTTTAGCATGATTGGATACTCTGCTTCATATTTCAATGGAGATAAAGAAACTGGAGTATCTACTTTAGGTTATGTTATGAGTCTTAGATTAGGAGATGTCTCCAGGAGGCCACACAAACAATCAGTTCCAACGAATTCCACAACTGAGGAAAAATATGTGGCAACAACTGAAGCAACAAATGAAATTGTGTGGCTCAAGAAAATTCTAGAATATTTGTAGGAGAAACAAGTACATTCAACTCTTCTTTTGATCAAAAACACTTGTGCAATAAATTTGGCTAAGAACCCAAAGTTCCACGATCAAACGAAACACATAAATACAAAATATCATCTAATTTGACTTCATGTTGAGGCAAAATTAAGTCACCTATGACATTGTTCCACAAATGAGCAAATTGAAGACATCTACGCCAATGCGTTTGGAAGGGAAAAGTTTGAAATATTTAGAATGGTTCTTAGACTCACCAACATCCCTTTAGATTAAGGGGGAAAATGTTGACACCTAATCTTTGGGATTAGGAAATCCTATGTAAATATTGTAAATAGAGAAATAAAGGAAGATGGAAGTAAAAGAGACATTGAGAGATGAAATCCAATAGCCTCCATCTCCTTATATATATATATATATATATATATATATATATATATATATATATATATATATATACTCTATCTTAATGCAAACACAACAATTCTCATTCGGAGTTACTCCTAGAATGACACCAAAGAAAAAATAGATACACATTTGGAAATAATTAATTTATAAAATAATTTAAAGAAAAAGGAAAAGGAAAATAAAAACAAAGAGAATTGAACCCCTAAATTTTCTTAATTTAGAAAATTAATATAATTAGCAAAGACCCAACTTAACCCCTCATCTACTAAGCACTCAAAGGGATAAAATATCTTAAGATATAGAAAAAGTTAAGGAAATATTTCTATATATTTGGTTCCTCTTGACACTTAGTACATGCCTATAGACCAGCCTAGATCCAACTTAACTCTGGATCTACCAAGCGAACATGTCAAGATCCAAAATCCTTTTTGAGTGCAAACCTTTTTCTTTTGTAAGTCAAAAAAGTATATTAATTCACAAAGTTACATAAAATACAAAGGTCTATAAGACCTGACAGACCATTCCGCTTATCACTTGGTCGATCAAAAGTTGTACTGAACACTGTAGGAGAACTGGCCTGCAAACTGAGAAGATAGGCCTAACCCAGATACAGACAAAACAAACTAGCAAAACTTTCCATATAGTACAAAAAACTAGAAGGGGCTAGCCACGCAGGGCTGCCAGAACCCAAAGACAAAACTAAAGGTTGACTAGGATGACGTGAGACCCAGAAACAGGATCAAAATTTAGACAAGAAGACTTCAAAGGCTGGCAGATGCAGAGCATAGTGTGAAACTTCTACAGCTCAAGTTCCACATAATCTTTGAAGGTGGCACTAGGGCCAGCAGCTGCTTTAACATGTTCTGATTTCGGGGCCTTCTGGGCATTCTGGCATTGCCCCACAGGAGCGTTGGTATCTTCCGCTGGAAAATCAATAGCAATGTTCATACCTCATTGGAAAGAGAGTTTGAAGAGCCTGGTGAAGGCCCTCAGATCCTCTGCCAACATTTTGATTTCCTCTATGAGCGACTTCAGGTAGATTTCCAAAGCGTCAAGTCTGGCAGAGTTTTTAGCCGAAGCCAACGTAGTGGTGTAGTATGCTTCTTTCATGGCTTCCCCCTGCCTAACGAGAGCTTTGGCCAGTATGGTCTTCATTCTCCAAGCCTCAACCTGTGTCCTAACAAACTACGTGGCTCTAGTGGACGGGGTTCCTGGATCTGCAATCCACTCAATTTCCTCCTCAATTGATTGCATATCTAGCTTCTCCTGCTCCTCATTTACTTCGGCTTCCATCTCATCGATTATCTTCTTCCCTCTGGCCGAGACTTGAGTTTCATAAGCCTCCCTAGCTCTTTTCAACTCTCTGTTCGCTGACTCATTGCGACAACCACCAGAAGACATAGTGCTTTTGTAGGTAACAATGGGTGATGGATACACTTCAGAGAAATAGACAAAGAACAAAGCAGAGGGCTCAGGATGAAGAGTCGGGCTAGGAGCATAAGATGCAAGAGATTTTTGGTAAGAAACTATAGTTATAGTGGAGGGATGAGCGTAGAGGTTGAGCGAGGTTTGAGTGGATCTTCGGATTCTGGCAGCCTTACTTCTCTTCCTTTTCCGGCGTGCCTTCCCCTGCCTGTGATCCGAAGCAACGGATTTGTCATGCTTGAGTTTTCTTGTCATGGGCCACATGTCATCTCCTGGGCCTAGCCTTCTCTAACAATCATTTTTCTGCAGGATTTCCTTCATCTTCCATTGTGGGTGATGATACCTGCCCTTCCCAATCCATTTCGGGGAATAATGATCCAAGAGGTGAGCCTTAATGGCTATATTCATTTGTTATTAAGGTGTGTCATGTCGTACTACTGCATCCCTCCTCCCTGTACCGAATGTCTTTCTTCAAAAGATGTAAACACTTATCCCAAAGTTCTGTGCATGTGACATCATGCCAACAGGTGTCCGGGTAAGTAATGTGGTGATCGATCTCGTAGTTGGCTAGACAATCAGCCACCACATTTGCCGTTCTTCTTACCGCTTGCAGAATGATTCTGTTGAGGCTTGATAGGTGCTCTGCTATGAGCTCTGTGACCTTGGCCAACCTCCAATGCTTCGTTACCTTACTCGGTTTCAAACCCATCTGCATTTTCCTTGCGACATTGATAACCAAAAGAGAATCTCCTTCCACCGCTGTAGTTCCAGCTCCCAGGCGACTTAGTATTCGAAGCCCTTGCTCTAAAGCCATGAATTCCATCTCATTGTTGGCACCTTCTCCCATAGATTGACTGAAAATATGTTGAATGTGACTTTTGTAATTTAGGAGGACACCTCTTATACCTGTGAGTCCCAGATTGACTCGAGAGGCCCTGTCAAAGTTTAGTTTGTGAAAGCCTGTTGGTGGTAGTAGCCAAGCATTTGTGGAAGTGCCTTACTGTTGTTGCGGTTCAGATGAAATGGAGATGGTACCTGCCTCAATTCCAAACATCTGGAGAATTTGTAAGTCAGTCACCGATAGATCCTTGTTCTGTTCTACTTTCCATCTGGTGAGAGCTGTTTCCCTCATGTTTTGCAATATGGTGGCTCTGATAAACTCAATGGTTTTAGCTTCATTTTGAAACACTCTTCTGTTTCGTTCTTTCCATACAGACCATACTATGAACCCAGGGATCAGTTTCCATAATGTATTGATTGTTTGGGATTTGGAAAAATTACTTCACCAGTTTGCTATGCTTTCCTGTATTGAGTCTTTGTTCTTGTCCGTACTCTTGAAGATGTTTTCCATCCAGTTCCAAAGACTTTCTGTCCAGTTACAAATATTGAGGAGGTGATTCATTGATTCCTCCTCATTTCCACATAGGGGGCAACGTGAGGGGCCTATGAACCCTTTTTTCTGGAGGTTCTCCCAGGTAAGAGTTCTTCGGTGCATCAAGAGCCATAGAAAGGTTTTAATCTTCGGCCATAGTTCAGCATCCCATACTCTGTTATACCAATTGACTTTTTCCCCTTGGTCTCTTTCTTCAATACAGACTCTTGCTTCTTTGAGGGAGAAGGTACCCCCCTCGAGCTTGCCCCAACGTAGTTGATCTGCATCATGAGCATTTCTTATTTTCCTTTTAGCTAGCTCTATTTGCAGCGCCATCATATTGTTGTCCCTCTCTTCTTGTTATAAAGTATCGTTGAAGATCCATTGTTGCCATGCTTGATTAGTAGTGTTAGGCTTCCAATAATGATTCACGGTTATCTTCCCTTGTTCCTGGTATCTTCTCTGGATGGTGAGGAAATCTGGGCTTTCAAGCTTAGTTAATTGCTGCCAAGCATCCTCTCAAAACAGAGCAGTCTAACCATTACGGACTTCCCAAAAACTGTGTTCTTGAATTATGCCTCGATTAGCTCTTGCAAGGTTCCATATTGGAGATCCTTCTGGAGGTTCCTGCATCCTGATCAGATTCTGAGGGCTATAATGAGCTGCATACTTGGCTTTCCAATGTTTAGCCCAGGGAATGTTTGGTTCTTTAACCCATCTCCACCATAACTTGGCTCCACAAGCTCGGTTGACGGTGTAAGGGTCCTGAAGGTTTAACCCACCCAGGTGCTTGGGCTTGCAAATTTTGTCCCATGCCATTAAGGACCACTTCTGTTTAACTGAGTTTCCCGACCACAGGAAAGCTTTCTGGATGAGTCGGATTCTTTGTAGCACACCTTTAGGTGCTGGGAGAATAGAAAGCATGAATTGCAGAACAACTTGGAGTACGGATTTGGTGAGGACTAGGCAGCCTGCAAAGTTCAGGGTTCTATGGGTCCAATGCTGACAACGCTTCTCTAGATTGGCTATCATTTTCTCCCAATGAATTTTTTGCCAGGGTTTGTCTGTCAGCGGAATGCCTAGGTATCTAGAAGGGAGGTTGCACCTCTTGAAACCGAGGACATTAGATAGATTTTTCTGGACTGTTAGGTGCATGCTAAAAAAGAATATGGAAGATTTAGCAAGATTGAGTTTCATAACTGAAGCTAGGCTAAAACGATTGAGAATGATTTTGAAACCAAGAGCTTCTTTGACTGAAGGCATGCCATGCAGCATAGTATCATCGAAAAACTACTGATGAGTGGTTATCGGGCATGAGGGCAAGGGTTGGAGTCCCTAAATTAAGCTATCCTCTTTAGCCTTTCTGATAAGCTGGCTAAGACCTTCCATTAGTATTACAAACAGAAAGGGGGACAGGGGATCCCCTTGCCGTATACCTCTAGTCGGTGTAAACTGGGTTGTGGGAGCTCCGTTAACTAGGATGGAAAATCTGGTGGACTTAATCAGGGCTAGGATCCAAGTTATCCATCTCTTCGCAAAGCCAAAGGCATCCAGAATAGCCTCCAAGTAGTTCCAGCTGACTTTATCATAAGCCTTCGAGAGGTCCAGCTGCATTAGCATGCCATCTTTTTTCTGAGTTTGGAGAGTATGAATCATCTCTTGAGCTAGCAATATGTTATCCATAATCTGTCTACCTTCTACATAGCTAGATTTTTCTTCTGAAATGATCCCTAGAAGAATT
Source organism: Pinus tabuliformis (assembly GCA_031772625.1). Lineage (NCBI taxonomy): Eukaryota > Viridiplantae > Streptophyta > Pinopsida > Pinales > Pinaceae > Pinus > Pinus tabuliformis. The sequence goes on from CM062812.1 coordinate 863,591,676, forward strand.
GGCTTTAATCTATTAGCTATGACTTTTGATATAATCTTGTATAGAACATTGCATAATGCAATTGGTTAGAACTTCGACAGTGTATTTGCTTCCTCCTCCTTTGCTATAAGGATTATGAAGGTGGAGTTGAGGAATTTTAGGATGGAAGAGGAGTGCCTGGAATCTTCCACCACTTCCCAAACCTCTGTTTTGATTATTTCCCAACAGGCTTTGTAAAAGTCAATTGTGAAACCATCTGGTCCTGGCGCCTTACCATTGGGCATATCTCTCACTGCTTCTTCCACTTCTTCCAAGGTTACCGCTCGATTTAGAGCCTTGTTTTGATCCTCTGTGATAAGCTTGGGAATAGAAGTCATTAAATCCTTAATAGCATCCTCTCTGTTAATGCTGGGTTCCAAAGCAATTTGGCTAAAATGGTTTATGAGGAGGACTGATATTTCATGATGTGTTTGAAAAGAGGTCCCATGTTCATCCTTTATTCTTAATATTTTATTAGCACTCCTGTGATCAATGGTCGATCGATGAAAGAATTTTGTGTTCTTTTCACCTTCCTTAAGCCACTGAATTCTAGATTTTTGCTTCCACAGAATTTCCTCCTATTGGCATCTGGCCTGCCAATTCTGCATGAGTGTTTGTTCGGTATTCATTGTTTCTTGATTTATATTCCCTTGTATCCATTCCTTGTGAATTTGTTCCAATTTCTCCTCCAACACCTTATTTTCTTTAAATATGTTGCCGAAGACTTCTTGATTCCAGGATTTTAACCTGTTTTTGATATGTTTAAGTTTAGCTTGGAGAATGTACATCTTGGTTCCTCTTATACCTGTCGGTTTGCTCCACCATTGTTTTATTTTCGATGTGAACTCTGGATGACTAAGCCAAAACTTTTCAAATCTGAAGGGTTTATTCCTTGGGGTGCCAAGGATGGCCGCATTCATTATTATGGGCCAGTGGTCCGAACCTCCACTTGGTAGTATGTCCGAATCCACAATAAACCCTTCCAAAAGGTTGGTTTCTATCACTAAGAACCTGTCGAGTCTAGAGGCGATTTTCCTATCACCTTATCTTTTATTATTTCATGTAAAAGCCCCGCTCTTGGGGAAGATGTCTACAAGCATGGCTGATTTGATAAAATCTTTGAAAGCTTCAGCATCCCGGTTCAACGTTTTGATGCCTCCTTTTTTTTTCCGTAGGCGAAGTGATCATATAAAATCCCCTCCGAAAATTGCTTTTGCTTGGGGATATCTCTGCTGCAAGTTGGATAGACTTCTAAGCATTAGCAATTTTGCCTCTAGTTTCTGAGGGCCATAGACATTTGTGCAAAGATAGGTATTTGGATTCCCTACCATTTGGACTTCTATTGAGATGTGAGATCTGGCAGCTTCAGAAGATAAAAGCTGGAGAAGGTGAGGATTCCAAAGAATGGCTAGGACCCCTTCCATTCCATTACTTTATGTTTCTAGGCAGTCCATTCTTTTGCCCAATTTTTTACTAATATTTTCCATTATTTTGCTTGAGCATTTAGTTTCTTGCAAAAAAATCATATCTGGTTGTTCCTTTTTGACTTTTTTCTTTAATAACTGCTGCTTCTTTAGGCTATTTAGCCCTCTAGCATTCTAAGAAAGTACTTTCATAATTAAAAAAATTTTAGGAAGTGAGTGTGAACACCTCAAGGGCTTTCATCTTACCTGAGTTTAGGAGCATTTGACCGAGCTCTTGTAATGCTTCATTGTTTGTTCTTCTTCCCCATTTTTTCTAGTGCTTTGGGTTGGTTGTGGTTTGATGCAGTCCTTGAGCTCTCACCCCTAGACCTTTTGTTGTTCCCAAGCTTCTTCTTTGCATGTCCATTTCTGCTTGTTGTCTTTCTATGAATAACATGTTGATTCTATTCACCTCCTCTTCAAATATGTGTTATATGCCTTTCTGTTTCCATTGTTCTACCATGTTTGGTAGGTCCATACCTTCCTGTTCTATAATGTCGCTTAGCTCCATATCCTCAAGCCCCATTTCACTAGTCATCATTTCTGAATCTTCTTCCAGTCCTTCTGTTGGGCCAGGAGCAAGTGGGATGTTGCTTGATGGATTGGAATTGGGGTCTTGTGCCCTTGGTGTGATTGTGGTCTCGCTATCTTACAGTGGCTCTTGCTCTTGATTGGTGTCCTCTGGTTCTGTCTCTGATTCCAACACCTCAAATGCATTGCCTGTGCTTCTGATGGATGTACTTACTTTATTATATTGCCTTTTGTTTGCTTGTTGTCTAGCATGAGGTCGAATAAAAGCCTCCTTATTCTTACCCCCTGTGTTTTCTTTGGGTTTCTCCATTGTCCTGTTCATTGGGCATTCTCTGATCAAATGTCCATGTTCATGACATTTCCTGCATCGAAAATGGATCTACTCATAATCTATAGCTTGAAAATACACTTCATCTCTATATTCCAACCACAGACCCTCATGCAGAGCCCTTGAAACATCCATCTCGACACAGATTCTAGCACAGGAGGTGTATCTCTTCTGTAATGTTGCCTCTAAGGCTTTGATGAAGGTGCCTAACTTATTGCCTATCTATTCTAGCGCTGCATGTCCCCAGTAGTCAATCGGTAAAGAAAACAAGCGAATCCAGACCGAAACGTGTTTGAAGGTTTCCTGTTTCAGTGCGAAGTTGGCCTTCCAAGGCCTCATGTATAGACCTGATGAGGCAAAGAAGTATGGGCCTCCATCGAAGATTCTATCATTGTCATCCAAATTGGTGAATACCACCGTGAAGAATCCTTTAGCTCCTAGGTGGAGTCTTGCATCCCCTCTGGGATTCCATTGCTACGTGATCCACAAGCACAGGGCTCGTTCTGTTGGCTAGAAACCCATAAATTTGCAGATCACTGCATGTTATGACATGTGGTCTCGGTAGGCCTGTAGTTCTGGGTCAGAGATTATTACCCGTAGGTTTTCAGTGGCTTTAGGCTTGCAATGTCCCTAGTTCTCTTTCTTTTTGGCACCTATAGCCATTCCTTCCTGTTCTACTTTACCTTGGTTTAGATCCTCCTTTTTCCTTGTTTGCTCATCCCCCAACTCCTTCTCTTGTGATGTCTGTTCTGGAGAAGGGTTTTTCCTGTCTCTATCAGCTATGTTGTTGCTACCATTGATTTCTTTTTGTTTCTGGGTTTCTTTGCCCTCGCGTTTAGCTTTCCCTTATTGGTCAGATCCTCCTTTCCTGTCTTCTCCAAACTTGAGATTTGCACCCCGTCCAGTGCAGTTTTATCCTTGTGCATCATTTCCTGTTTATAAGATGGGGTCCCGTTGGACCCCACATTTTTCATCTATTGGGTCAGAACCTGACGTCTTCTATGAAGCTTTGCCGCTCTGGCACTGTCCTCCTCCAGATTTGATACTGCGACTATAGCTTGAGCAGGTTTTCTTCAAACCCTAGCCGCCATGGTTTCCCAAGAGTTTGCTCCCCTTGTTTCTGAACTTGAGTGCAAAACTTATAAAAGTTTTTAATCTCAATAGTTTTGATTTCTCTAATTTTTTGGTACATCTGGAGTTAAGATAAATCTATGCTGGTTTTCAATAACACAATAATAAAAAATTAACTATAAGAATTTTTCAATTTTCACTTATTTTCAATATTATATAGAATTATTTTTGTTATTAACACAAGTTTACATTTAATTATTTTTATATGAATTAGAAAGAACTCTAGAAAATAACTCAAGTACATAACATATTTACCATCAGTTACTTCCCACCATTATTTATGTTTTCCTTAGCACTTATGTAGTAGTAAAACTAAAAATGTGAAGGCTTACAAGTGGTTTTTCTAGATAATAATTTCTAACTTGAGTAGCAAGGACTAGACTGCCCTACAACACTTGTTAATGGAGTAAGTTCTCTCTCATGTGTTATATATATATATATATATATATATATATATATATATATATATATATATAATTCGACATTCCGACATTAAAAAAAAAATTATTTGATTTTTTTTTCCATATAAAGTTGATATAAAATTATGTTTTTCATAACTGATAGTAAAATACTTTTGCTTTAAATGTTACATGTCAACTTAACATAGAATGAACTACACAACATTATTTTTCACATGCCATTTGTCAACTCTATATTAAGTAATAAAGGAATTGCATATCTCCCTCATAATAATTCTTTTTAATGTTTTTTACTTTCAATTAATCTCTCTATATGTAGTTTCATGTAAAATTAAGGTAGGAATTGAAATATTTTCTTTATAGTCAACATTGATTTTGCTATTTAAAAAAAAAAAAATTGTTAGTGTAAGTATTATTTTATTAATTTAAATGTAGCGTTACGTGATAACATCTCCTTCACACACACACATCAAATTTATTGAGTTTGTATATATTTATGAATTATATATTTTGAAATATGAATCATTATAAATCATTTTATTTAAAGAAATATGCATATTATAATTTTTATGTGTTTGTAATTTTATTAATAAAAACAAAACTACAATATAACAAGTTGAATCAATTTATTATTTTTATTACTTTTTTAATTGAGTTCACAATTAAGGTTTATTATTATTATTTTTTGGTTTAATGTTTCATTTTATGAACACTACAATATCTCTTACATATTAAACTTACATTTAAATATTTATACACATTTCCAACTACTACATTATTTCCTTTATATGAGACAACATAAAATATTTGCACTCATTTACAACCACTAAAACATCTTCCTCATATTGAACTAACATTTTAAATGTTTACACTCATTTATGGACACTACAACATGTCCCCCACAATTGGTTGTAGAGGGCCCCTAGTCTAAACAATAAAACTTTAAAACTTGTTTACAGGAAAACATTTAGAAAAAATACATTTAACAAATAAATATAATTAGTTAATTACATAAGAGTAGCTTAGAGTTTTACAATTTAATATGGGAGTGAAATTTTTATGAAAGAATGAAAAAATATAGTATTACATCAATATAAAATTTATTAAACATTAAATAATACAAATTTATATACATGTGTATAATAATATATATAAAAAATTAAACTAATGTAATCTACTTAAACCTTAATATTAAGTATTAAGAAAGATTAAATTAATTCATGTGTTATTCTTTTAATATAAAAAACTAAATGTAAAAATTACACATTAAAAATTTGATCTCTTCATATTTAATAAACCTAAATTTAATATGATTTTAAATTGGTTAAAAAATTAAAAAAAAATATTTTAAAAAATTAAAATAATTAAATTTTTTATAAACTATTAAAAACAAAATTAAATTAAAACCAGGGAAAAAAACAAAATTAAATTAAAACCAGGGAAAAAAACAATTTAGATAAGAAAGACATACGACTCCCTTCCTCAATTGACCTGCCCCAATGACCCTTCTATTCCCTACCCCATTTGTGTGCTCTTTCACCCTCTTATTTCACACGCACTCTGAAACACAATTTAAAGTTACTCTTTTCACCTCCTTCATTCCCCTACCTCCCTCATCACCACCCTCCCTTTTGTCTTCTCCTCGCCCTTCACCTCCCACTCACCATGCACCTCATAAAGTGGTCGGTTATAAACCCATTACTTTAGGTAGTGTAGTGGGAGATTTTCTTTCTTTTGTTTTCTGTGAGGGAGGAGATTTAAGTCGTAGGTTGTAAATCTATTGCTTTAGGAAACACGTGAGGGGTGGCGAAAACTCAATAAAACTCCTTTAAATGGGAAGTTGCAAACTTGCTATTGTAAACAACACATTACAGAGTGATGGGGAAGAGGGAGTTTAAGTAGGCGTGAGCAAGGTTGAGAATCAATTGGAGGTGTGATTTTGACATTTGTCCCATTCAGTGAAATTATACTTCTTTTACTTAATTTATTTTTTTATATCTATTTATTCATTTTAAATTTTTATTTGTTTTGTAATTTACAAGTTTATTTTTTAAATATACTTAAAGTTTTGTTTTTAATCTTTTTAATAATAAACATTTTTTGTCGGTCAAAGAAACTTCATTATATTATTATAGTATCAAATTCAATAAAATATATCATCGCCACACATCAAAATACATCACCACTACCTCACCAGGCTTAAGAGTTGGTGCGGGCCTTGCTCTGAATAGTATGAAGCCTGAAAAGAAGCCAAGACAACCTGTGTCATTGATTATTGCCCATACAAAAGGAACGAAAAAACATTTCTCAGGAATACACATTACGGAGGGGGGTTGGGGGAAACGCGGCATGAGCAACAAAGAACGTAGCCCGCTCGTGTGTATGATAGTCTATGTGTTCCACCAAGGTCTCCAAGGCATGAAGATGATTGTTTGTGCACTAGAGCTGCCGCCAAAGGCCTTCTATGGAGTCCAGGATCTCATTCTGCACATGTTGGAGGTCATTAATAGAAGCCACCATTTCATTCCTGGCATCATACCTCTACTCCCTCAGAGTTTCCATGCTAAGTTGGATGTTGTTTAGCTGAGTTGCAATGGAATTGAGGGTGGTCGGAGCCTCAACGTGGCCTAGGAAGCGGCCTAGGGACATGACAACCTCTGTATCGGAACGTCGGCTCACAGTCCACTCCAAGTCCGACCTAGGCTCTGCATGGTGCAGAGGTTCATCCATACGATGGTTGGCACCCCCCCTTCAGGCGCATCCTCTCGGTCTAGGCATGCAACCAACAACACCACCACTGGTCGCACCACCACATAGAGGACACTACTTGTCTTGTGATGCCCACCACACAAGTCGAATTTGAACTAAACACAATAAAACTTCACTTACTGTTCCTGATCTGGGGAGCCCTAAGCAGCGAATGCTAGCACCGTGACCATAATTTGCCAAGGAGTAGGGATGAGCAACGTTGTTCCCAGAATTGGGCAAGCCACTCCAGCGAAGGTACCCAAAACCTGTGCTCCCCACCACGCTGACTCTCGAGAGGAGCTACCGCAAACTAGAGATATATCTAGACAGAGAATGGTGTGATGTTTGCTCCCCACCTACACTCTCCAACCCCGGAACGATACCACCTATCATAGAAGCTAAAGAATTCCTCCCCCAGATTCCATGGCCAAATTCTCTAAAAGTTATAGTTCTCCACATGCGATGAACTCACCCTATATTGCCACCCTAAACTATAGCCTACGCCAGGATGCCAACAACCCACAACTCTGTTTTGCCCAACACTCTCTCCTTATTGCCCAATGTTTACAACTAGCCACCCTCCTTCCTTTGCACTGCATTATGTAATACTCACGGGGAGTGGGGTCCGGGTCCCAATGGCCCATTAATTCATTTGTGCAACACGTGGAGGCCCATCTTGGTCCACTATCCAACATGCCGCTCTCTGGCCTTCACCATCTGGACCTCACCATGATCACTCGATTGGGGACTTTTTAATAATAAAATTATTATTTATTTATTTATTTTAAAGGTTTTTCTTAAAAATTGAGGATGATTGTATTTAGTATATACATATATTTGTTTTTATATATAGATTTGGGTAACACGATCTCACTTGCATGATCATGAATGTTTCGAAATCCGATTGAATGAACGTTCATCACTGGTCTTTTCTTAGAAGTTTATGGGGGAATGGATCTTCGAGTTCCTCCATTTTCACCCACCCAAGATCTAATAGCAAGAAAACGGAGCTGCTCCTATCCTCGCATGCTTACCCTATCTTTCTTCCCCTCAAAGCTGGTAGGGTTGGTAGCCATCAACAAACAAGTACTGAACTCACCTCCGTATCTTCTTAGCTATGGGTTGGTAGCGAGATAAGGGACGGTTGCTCAAGACCCCAACAGGTAGGTGGGTCGCAATTGATCATCCTCCTCTTCTATGGGTGGTTCTGCTTCTTCGACTTGCGGATGGTTTAACAGTTTCAAGGCCATCTGCTCGGTCAACTAGATAAAAAGCATAAACTTAGCTAGACGATATGAAATTGGCTATTGAGTGGGGCGATATGAAATTGGCTATTGAGTGGGGAGGATGCTTTTAGCAAGTTCTTTATCCCAAACCCCCAGGTCCAGCCCAGTAGCGGAAAAAAGCACAGGAATCAGTCCTCGGTGAGCGATAAAGGTTGGGCCCCTTTCTTTCTGGCAATGTGACAGTAAATAAGACTTGCAATGACCACCCCCTCCCCATAATTAATAGGGGCTTACTCTGGCTCGCACCTTATTGAACAGCGAACCTGCTGGCGTTAGATTCAATTGAGCGGAAAGCACCCAGATATCAGTGATGAAAGTTGCGTCAACGAAACCCAAAGGCAGTAAAGCAGAGAAGGGTGGCCTTTACAAATAAATACACCGAAGAGATCTGGCAGTAGAGCAGAGAAGGTGGCCTTTACAAAGAAATACACCGAGGAGAGCTGGTCGAACACAAAGGCTGCTGGTCAAGAAACTGTTTACCCAAAATGAAGACTATGGCTAGATTTGTTTTTTGCTAGAAATTAGTTGCCTAGAACGTGGGTGGGGAAGGGAGTGAATAACATGGATGAAAATCCTTTTTCATCTATTTGCCCCGGTCGACTGTTAGTGAATCACAGCTAGCGATACGATCACACCAAGATCGGTTTCAAACAGCTCATTATATATGATTCACCATTTGAGGATCATATGTAATACATAGCCATACTAGCAGCCTCACATAAACAACATAAGCCATACAGCCCATAGCTATACATAGCCATATATCGCCATATAGCATATCGAGCATAGCGTAGAAAATAGAGTATATAAAGAACAGGCACGCCGCGGACCCTCTGCCATCCACTGCAGAGCCGTTCAATAATCGGGGGTGCCAAGCGCAGTTTATAGGCTGGGCTTACGCGCTGCTCAGCTTGGGTCCCAGGCTCGGTTGAGCGAGAAAGGTATAAATCCAAATGAAAGGAGTCATTATTGAGAAAAGAAGACTTTAAGGCAGGTTGAAGCTGGTTCTAAAGTGGATAATAGGCCCATAGATGGGTCTCTCGTTTCATTCTTATTAGTCAACGCAGAATAAAGCAACAAATGAGCAAGCAGCTTTTAGCCAGAATGTCGTTCAGGGTCCTGTAAGACACCCTCTTTCACTTTACGAAAACCTCACCTCTTGGAATGTAAACCAGAATGACTGATAAAGGAGAATCTCATTTATAAGAGCGTGCAGAGGGAATACCTTTATGAATGCTATGTGGATCGTTGAACGCTCATCGAACCCTCACTGGATGCATGAATCTCACCATTTCACGCACTATTCCCACTTACACTTGTCTTTAAGAAGGTTTAACTCATCTACCCACTCATCTAATTAAGAAGCTTAGAAGGCGCCTGCACAAATATCTAGGCGAGATTGGATTTTATAATCATTGTTGCACTGGATCTACTCATCGCTGCTACGTCACCACTGAAGGAGAATACCTTGGAGCAACAAGTAAACTCTAACACAACGTTAATTCCCTTTGGAGGCATGAGTACTTGGTTGGGCCAAGGTGCAAGCACGGAGTGATTTTGACAAAAAATTAACCCCCTTTCGTGGCAGCTTAGCCAAAAAGAAGTGTTTTATCCTTCTAACTCAACTCTCTCACTCTTCGTTTCCGACTACCTAGACCTCCACTGAGCCTTGGCCGCCTTCGAGATCTACATTCTTAATTTATTTTTTATTTTTTCACCTTTATTAAATTTGTTTTTTCATATTTTTATGATTTTCTTGCAATGATAATTTTTTATGTTATGGTTAAAAAATACTATAATTTTCAGTTCATCAAAAAGGCGTTATGGTTAGTCTAACTATTGAATTGTAAGTTGAAGTTGAGGTTTTTGTTTACAAAAATACTAGTGGTCATAGTTATGGTTTTAAACGAGTCATAATTTTAATTTTTAAAAGGAACCAGATAGTACCACTTTTTAATTCAAGGATTAATTTAAGATTTTTTTTATTCACAATGATATTTATTATTAGTAATTTAAGATTTTTTTATTCACAATGATATTTATTATTAGTAACAATTTGAAATTGATTGAATTTTAACCGGCCTCTCCAAATTGAAAAGAAAGGGTGTTACTAGTAAGACCGACTTTTGAATTATGAACAGAAGCAATGAATATGTATGATCTCTTAGAAAAATGCTAACCTTAAATAGTTCTCAACAAGTAGGTAACTATGCTCTTTGTCAAATGTACCTATAAATTTAACCAATAGTGTTTGAAAGGGCCAATCATCTTACATTTCAATAATGACAATTGTAGAAGATATTGAGCCATTGGCTTCTCGAAAGATGTAGATGTTTTGTCTCTATAAAATTATAAACTATTACAGAGCCCCGTTGCTTGACATATTGAATAAGTGAACATGTTGTGCTAGTTTTGTTCCAACCACAAGTAGGAAATTTCCATTTGATTTCATAAGCCTTAAGAGATAAGAAAGGAAAGATCTTCTCAGTGCTCTACACATGTAACATTATGTCTCTTCACGTGTTATGAGATCAATCCCCACCCATCATTATAAATGGAGTCTAAGAAAACCATGATGAAACACCCTCTAGAACCACCAATAACTTGTATTAGGAATAAGAAAGATGTGGAGGGCTATTACCACAATCCCACTCTGAAGCAACCCTGTAAGGAAAAGAGGACAATAGATTCAAACAATTCTTGACTCTAATAAAACAAATTCTACGAATGCTACTTCCAGAGTTTTAATAACCTAAAATGCCAAGAATTTATTGCAAAGTGTATCCAAAATATTAAAACTATGGAATTTTAAGTGATATAAGTACTACTTCAAGACGTTTAGTAACTTCAAAGGCCAAGAACTCATTGCATAATATATCAAGAGCATCATAACTAACAATTTTATCAATTTAACGAGAACTTTATGAAGTTTTTTTGAGGTCGCATCAAATCATGATTTTGAAAAGTGGTCATTTAATATTACACTTTTTTTGTTTCAAGGTTAAAATTGAAAAAAAAATCAACCGTACTATTAAGAACCAAGTATTATGATTACGAAAGACATGAAAAAACACACTAAAATGCAAAAATGGCAATGCAACATCACCCTTTTTTTTTTAAATTTCGTGGTTAAAATTCAAATATTTTTCAATCACGACACTAAATACCAATTACCATGACTACAAAAGACATGAAAAGGCACATTCAAATGCAAAATTGTTGATGCAACATTACCATTTTCGTTTGACATCAAATACTAAATATCATGAAATCTAAAAGTCAACACTCAAAGTTTGTTTATTGTTTTTGTTTTTTAATTTTCTTTCTAAATGCTTATTTATGGTGTTTTTCAATTTTTTTTTTTTTTTTTGTGTTAAATCACTGACATTGCAGCCTTTATTGTTTCTACCATTGAAAATAAAAAATATAAAGTTGACTATAAACCGAAAAGTGACATTACATAATTTTTGTTTCACTATTAACTATTTATTTTTTAATAATTAACATTAAAAATTTGATAAATAATTTGTAAATATATATTTTTTCATTGTGGGAAATCAATTAAAAATAAAAATAAAAATAAAAAATCACCTTTTTACTCTAAAAAATACTGAAAAATGTTAATTTAAAAAAAACATTTTTTTTTTAAGAGGGAAAATATTAAAATACCCAAAAATAAATAAGCTTACCTTTGTCAAGTCCCACTATCACAAAAGATAAAAATCAGATTTGAATTAAAAAGAAGGAGTTACAGCTCACAGGTGAGTACTGCACCTGGAGACTGCACTCATACAAAGAGAACTCTCTCCGTACACTCTACTTACATAAAATGAGCAATTACATCATTAAGTACTTTACTAGAACTCAGGAAGTTGCAACCAAACTCCTACACTCTAGGAACAAATCCTAAACTAAGGAGATACGTTACAACTTGTGTAACCATTTCTCCATTAATACAAAATAATATTAATTATTTTCAACTCCCCCCCTTAATGGAGAAAGGATTATCCTGAACTCCTAGCATCCTTCTAAACAATTCAAACTTTACATGCCCAAGAGGCTTAGTAAACATATCAGCCATGTTATCACAAGTTTTACAATATTCAACACATATCTCTTTTGACAGTAGTTTCTTTCGATGAAACAGAGCTACAGTGCTCTGCTTTTTGCTGCTCCATGCTATGACCCCAGATCCAATGCTGAATGCGTAACTTGTGATAGATCTTCGATCATCCAAGTTACCTGCCCAATCAGAATCTGAAAAACCTGCTAGAATAACCATTCTGAACCTTTCCAGCAAGCTTCTGGCATACTTCCCTTGAGTAAGAAAGGTTTGTCCAGAGTCTTTCCATCTCATACACTTGTGACATCTGATTTCTTTGATCAGATTGTTAGCATTCCCTGTTGCAATCATATCATCTACATACAAAGAAATCAAACTAATTTGCCTCTGTTTATTAAACTTGGTATACAGATATGGATCATTCCAGCTCCCATGAATGCCATGCTGTACAAAAAACGAGTCAATTTTCTCATACCACAACCTGGGTGCCTGTTTTAAACCATAAAGTACCTTTTTCAATTTACACACAAGATGTTCCTGCCCCTTTTTCACAAAAACTTGAGGCTGTACTAAATAGATTTCTTCATTCAAGTTACCATTCAGAAATGCAGACTTACCATCTAGCTGGTGTAGCTGCCATTTTTCTTTTGTTGCTAAGGAAATTAGCATTCTAATGGTGTTTAATTTGGCTACAAGAGCAAAGGTGTCATCGAAATCTATTCCCTCTTTCTGTGAGTAACCCTTTGCTACCAGTCTAGCTTTAAGTTTCTTACACTCCCATCTGCGTTTATTTTTGGTTTATACAACCATTTGCATCCTATGGGGGTTTTAACTTCAGGCAATTCAACCAAATCCCAAGTATGGTTTCTATTTATTGATTCTATTTCCTCATACATTGCAGCTCTCCATACATCAGATTTACTTGCTTCCTCATAATTTGCAGGTTCTACAATGTTTAAAATCTTTGACATTAATGCATAGCCTTTCAATTTAGAAGATAATCGAGTCTTCCTACCTGATCTCCTTGGTAGGGGACTTACCTCAAATCTGTCTATTTCAACCTTTTCTGGGATTGCATTATTGATTACATTTCCTGTTACTTCTTCTTCTTGTTTCTGCTCCTGCTCTTCATCTTCCTTACTGTTTTCTTCCATTAGCAATGGAATGTGCCAATCACTGTTAGAGTCATCCTTTCCTTCTTTAACCTGTTCTAGTTCTAACATTGTAAATTCCGCAGGATTCGCAAGATTGAAAGGACCAACATGTTCGCCCTCCATAAGTCGCATAAGGCCTTCAACCAGATCAGAAACGAACTGGAAGCTCCGTGTCTGTTTCCCATTTCCATAGACTGTCAAAGGCTCCTTGCGCAAAGCCTGAGCAACAAAATTACTTGCAACGCAACCATCATCACGGCACATTCACGGATTAAAAATTCCACCCGTCACGACAACTCGCAGGGACTTTCTCTTCAAACCTAGGGACACTTTAGCCCCCGAATTCACCATCGAACCCGAATGATACTGAGCACACCGAGAAACAGGCGTCTCATAAACAACCTGATGAGGTTTGTTGGGCACAAACCTTCCATTTTCATTAACATTAGAAGCAAAAAAACGACACTGAAGGATAAAGAAAGTCGATGCGATGACGATTCCTATCAAAATTAACAGCAACCGTTGCTCCCTGAGCAAATAATCTACTGGCCTGATAATAGACCACGTCTTTTCTGGCTTAAGAGAGTACTCATCACTGTTATTCATATTGGACTGATAAATTTCTGATCCTCTGATGAATCAGTCTTCAATGAGCCACCACCGGGAAAGTCCAATCTGCTGCCACCAAACAGATCAGGAACTCCAATACGCCACCACCGGGCAAGTCCGATCTGCTGCCACTGAATAGATCAGGAACTCCAATATGCCTCCACCGGGCAAGTCCGATCTGCTGCCACCAAACAGATCAGGAACTCCAATACGCCACCACCGGGCAAGTCCGATCTGTTGCCCCCGAGTAGATCAGGAACTTCAATGCGCCACCACCGGGCTACTTCGATCTGCTACCACCGAACAAATCCGGAAATTCAAAGTGCCACCACCGGGCAAGGTCGATCTGCAAAAATTGCAGATTTTTCAAAGAGAAAGAGGTTGGCGCTCCTCCGACAGCAAAATGCTCGTGCCAGGAACAAAATCGATGCGAGGCACAAAATTGGCGCGATTAATCCTTGATTTTCCACGCTAATTGTACTTTCTGGCGCGCTGGCGTGCTTATCACCCTCAGAACCACGCTAAGTGGCGTGACTGTTCCTTAAAAACCCGCGCCAGCTCTTCTTTCCGCTCAAAAATAGCGCGACTGTTCATGACGAAACTGCGCCAACACTTTCTTGTGCTTAGAGATGATCAGTCATCTGAGACCTATGCTCCAGGTGTTACTGCAGTCCACCTGATTCTACAAATGTCGCCACTACAGTTCTGTAATCAATGATGCATCCTAAAAAAAAAAATTAAGGCTATCCCTACTCTGTGCTCTGATACCAAGATAAAAATCAAATTTGAATTAAAAAGAAGGAGTTATAGCTCACAGGTGAGTACTGCACCTGGAGACTGCACTCATACAAAGAGAACTCTCTCCGTACACTCTACTTACATCAAATGAGCAATTACATCATTAAGTACTTTACTAGAACTCAGGAAGTTGCAACCAAACTCCTACTCTCTAGGAACAAATCCTAAACTAAGGAGATACATTACAACTTGTGTAACCATTTCTCCATTAATACAAAATAATATTAATTATTTTCAACTCAGGTTGAGGATGGGCCTCGCCAGCAAGCCAATCCACGATCAAACCTCACGGAGGGTGGTTGTGCCATATGCTAAGGGGAGGAGACATGCTAAAAAAATTCAATCAGCTAAAGGGTTGGTGGGGCCCAAGCCAAGTGCGATGCCTAGGTGACTTTGATAACTTAGATGCCCCTAGGCCGCATCTCCTCAACCCATAGGTTAGGCCTGTAGGATCATAGATAACTTGACAAACAAACAAAAAATTACCTTTAAAAATTCAAAAAATACTTAAAAAATCTGTATTTAATATATATATATATATATATATATATATATATATATATATATATATATATATTTATATATATATATATATAGATATATATATATATATATATATATATATATATATATATATATATATATATATATATATATATATATAGTAAGGCTACATCATGGCCATGCCCAAGACTGACACCCAAATAGGATGGGGAATTCAACCGATGGCTTAATATATAAGATTTATTTAATAGTGCACCTGATAACCATCTTCCAAGACCCCCTCGACATATATTTTTTATTTTTACTTTCTATTTTTATTTTTAATTTAATTTTTTCAATTTTTTTTTTTCTTAAATTTTTTAATATATATATATATATATATATATATATATATATATATATATATATATATATATATATTTGTGTGTGTGTGGACTTTACTCATTTATTATTGTTTTAAATAGTTTTTTTTTTATTATTATTGTTTTTTTTTCTTTTTCTTTTTTTGGTTCATTTTATTTTATTGTTTTTCCTTTTAATTTTGTTTAAAAAATTATTTTTAAAATGCTTTAAATTTTTCTATTTTTAATCATTTTTTATGGTTTTTTTTTAATTATTTTTTCTCTTTTCCTTTGGTAAGCTCTAAATCTTATATTAACCGAGAAAATATGTATAATACATGTGCTTGGATGAAACCCTAATTAACCTTGATTTGCTAGTCTAGAAACCACACACGAGGTTATATTTGGGGCTCAACCCTAAGTTCATCAAATAGGCTTGTTGTGTTTGACGTAGTAAGTGTTTTCATTGCATAAGATTTGCATCAAAGTTGTAACACCCTCCTCCCACACTTGTCCAAAATTACCAGTCCACCTGGGTAAAAATATGATGAAGAGTTACTATGATATGACTCAAGCTCCTAGGTACAATTAAGTAAGTGGAATCGACGAACTAAAACCAAAGTGACTTCCATAGGTGCCACAAGAATCCCAAGAGCTATACCACCCTTCTAGGTAACCAAACCCTGAATTAACTTGTTTTTTCGTTGAATTGGATTCCTAGACGTTGGCATAACACTCCTTGAATTCAACTCCAACGCTCTAGTCCCATGAATGAACCTCCAAGGGAGTGAGTGCAGTCATTCTTACCCAGTTTCATGCCAGCGACCACGAGATCTAAGCCACCCTTTTAGGGTTAGGACCTAGACCTCTACCCAAAATCTAGTGAAACACTTAGAAATGATAAATAACAAAGACATAAAGCCTTTAACTCAAAGATTCATCAACGACTTAACCTGACCTATCCTAACCATGACAAACATTTTGTCAAACACATTATGAACATGTAATCTACAAGTCGTAATTACAGGTCATAGGGGCCTCATACTTATTTGAGAATCATCAAGGTTTAATGCCCTCTCACAATAGATGCATTATCATCTATTATGTCATACATTCATTAACATTTCGTTTACTAACCAAAACATGATGAGATCCATAACTCAAATCTGTCATAAAACTATGCTTATAACCAACATATAACCAGAATCATAACAATGATATAACAACCATCAAAGCCACATGATATTAAATACATTTACTCATTAAATACAAGGGAAATACAACTCTCATTAACATATGAAAAACTCAACCATGTAAGGGACTTCAACATACCACCTGACCATAGATTGGGTTGAACCAAATCTCCCTTTCAGCCAATCACCCCTGTGACATATCCCAAGCATGAATGTGGTATCCCATGGAATATTAAATCAATCAAAACTAAACCAGGGTTTCCAGAGGCCAAACCACCTCAACCCTCAACCAGTGATTCCACCTCACGGTCAGAAATCACTAACCATCATCAGATCAGTCTCTACCTAATCTGTCCAAGGATCCAAAGCATTTGTTCCAACCTGACTCTAGGAATAGTAACTCAATCCATAGCTATCATAGGGCTCCAGAGTGTTTGTCTAACCAAGGCTTCCAGGACTAGTAACTCAACCCAAGTTGTTCTAAGGATTGCAGAGCATTTGTCCAACCAAGTCTCCAGGAACTAATAACTCAACCCACAGACATAAGGAACGTGAGCACCAATCAGAAAAAAAGTAGGGAAAACCCCCACCACCATGGCTATCCATAAAATGGAAAGGCTAGGAAAAATGATTGTCAATCCAAGCAATCCTCTAGGCCAATAACAGATCATAACCAAATAATGATATGCATACACGATGCATGCTAAAACTAGCAAGGAAATCATACATGCAACTAGGTACCTACAAAGAAAATGTGTTTTATTTGTTGATCCTTCTATCCTCTTACACGCTCCTTCTCTTCCTTTGTCTTCTTTCTCCAAATCCAAGGTATTCCAAAATGCTCCAAGAGTGCTCCAATAAATCTCTAAGTGTTCAAGAGTATGAGAGAGAGAAAGAATAGAATAGAGAGCTCCACCATAGAACTGTCAAAAGCTACACTCTAAAAGCTAGCATTGATAGAAGCCATCAACTGATCCTCAAAAACATTTTTATCATTGAGGCCTCTATTTTCTTCAATTTCTTCAATTTTTCCTTCAATTTCCTCCTCATGAAATCTTGTGACCCTTCAACTTCCTTTTCTCCTATTTTCCTTTATTTTCATAAATAAATTCCCAATTAATGTCTCTTTGCCTTTCCAAAGCCTCTGCCATGCCTTTTCCAATTTCCATAGCCATTAATAAACCAAAATTGACACCCACTAGGATGTTTTTCACACCATTCAACTTTGAATATGTGTCCCATGACCTTGGTCTTATATTTTGTTTACATGGAAATTCGATTAGGGGCTATTACAACCCACCCCCCCGGGGGGGGAAACTGTACTCGGTGTTCTATGACACCTATAACTAGATAATGGTTGAAAACAAAATACACTTCACATAGAGCATTATAACACATCTCATTGTAGTAGTTACGATGACCATTGTTGAAACATGACAAACATATTGTTTAATGGAGCTTCATAACACAACTCATTAGGTTATTTACAATAACAACCACATATATACTCATACACATTTCAATTCAACAAACAAATAATAATATTGTTTATGGAGATTTATAAATCCATCTCAATACATTATTTACAATAGTATATGCATATACACATATGCACATTTTCTTTAGCTAGCAAATTAAAGGATACAATATCTGCCTATGAAACAAGGGAACTCAAAGGCTCACACCTCCACCCTCAAAGTAGTACCAGGATTCACCTCCTTCCCACGAATTCCAGAATCTACTGCCAGATTCAAACTACATCCAATGTCCAACATTATGATCCCACGTTGTTGTCCTCTCAGTGAATAGTTACTGGCTCATTTTTCTGGGGCACAACCCCATTGTGCATTTTATTCCACTTGGAAATGTTAAAGACAAAAAAATTAATTCCCTAGCATTCCCTTCTTTTTTACATAGTCCCTCAGGAAATCCATTCACCCCCTTTCGTGTAGTCACACACCTTCCAAGTTTTGCGGGCATCCCATTCTCTTCTACACAATCCCTCGAGCGACCCCTCCCTTGGAAAGGTTTCCTTAGATCGGAAGGTCCAAAAACCACGGCACATCCCAACCTCAAAACCATCATACTGGGCATAGCATTCTCATGGAAATCAATGGAAAATATTGGGTACCAATACCCGGCAATGGCCTTGCTCTTAAAGTGTGTTAGCAAGATACTGTTGCATTTTCCAATTCATTTTAATGTTACTGCTAATTCTTCTGGTCAGTTACAACCACCCAAACCAGGAATTTCCCTGATTTCCTGTACCAAGCACATAATTTCCATTAGAATCAAAACGAATTGAAATAAATTCAAATCATACCTCATTAATGGCTTGTCAATAAGGTACACTTACAATTATGTTTACTTCATGTCACAACAAGTCAAACTAGTAGTTTGATCAAATCAACATGTCTAAACATATCATATATGGTTATATCAAAATGCAACCATCATAATGAAAATCATATATCACATGTCACCATCGAAAATCAGAATCATAGGTCACAACATAATAAAACTGAAATGAAATACTCATACTTATGCTTCAATTGACCCTTTTGCTTCTGCCTTTGTTCTTTCCACAAACACATTGAATTAGTTACCACACTTGATAAGAATCCAATGCCTTTTCTTCTCTTCAACCACATACACATGCACATAGTGTACATCACATGCATACACCTACACATGATGTACAACATCACACAATATATGTATCTACACCTAGCATACAACACAACAAATACCTACACCTAGTGTACAACAGAACACATACACCTACACCTGATATACAACATAACACATACACCTACACATGATGTACAACAAAACACATACACCTACACCTGATGTAGAACACAACACATACAGCTACACCCGATGTACAACAGAAGACATATACCTACATTCGGGGTACTACACAACGTATATACGTACACAAAGTGCAACACAATGAATACAGTTGTCACGATACAAATACTAGACAATACACATAACAAAGTACCATATGTGCACAACACAATGTGCACAACATGTACACAGTACCAAATGTATACAACACCACATGTAAACAACACCACCTGCAGAAAATGTACACAACAACAACTACAAAACATGTACACAACACCACCTATACCATGTGTACACAACACCACATGCACAACATGTACACATCACAACATGTACACAACAACACATGCACGACATGTACATGACACCACCTGCACACAACACCACGTACAATCATGTACGCAACACCATATGCACACAACACCACATGTGCAATCATGCACAGAACACGACGTGTGCATAGCACCACATATAAAAAATTCACACAACACCATATGTACATATCCCCACATAAACAACTTGTACATAGCACCATATGTAAACAACACCACATATCCAACATCCACACAACATCATATGTATAGTGCACCATATATCCAACATGCACACATCACAATATGTACACAACACCACATATCCAACATGTGCATAACACCATATGTACACAACACCAAATATACAACATGTACACAATACCAGTACTACACATTTGGAGAACACACCGTCTCTACCAAGAATCCTTGATTCTAGTGTCTTCCATTATCCATGATTATCCCAACATGTCACAGATCACACTTCTTTCATTCTGCTAATGTATCCCTCAGTATTACCTGTCCATAACATAAACATAGTCATAGTATAAATGCCTAATATCATATCATATCCACATTTTATTGACCTCATAGATTTGATAGGGTTACTCTTTCGACTTGATTTCTCATGAAACTAGAACCTCTTCATGCCATTCACCTACATAAGAAATCACTCCTCCACAAGAATGATCCATGATGACCCTATCAAACAACCCCATACATACATACATATATACATATAATCATTAGCATCAAACATTCATTATCTGTGATGACCTTGTTGGATAACAACATACATACATACATATATACATGTATACACTAGCATAAAACATTCATGATCAATGATGACCCTGTTAGATAACTACATACATATATACATATATATACGTATATAAACATAAGCATAATCATAATCTTAACACAACTACCACATATCATATGGTTAAGATTAAGAGAACTCCCTTTACTCTTGCACAACTGCACAACTTTGAGAACAACAATTCCCAACATAGTTAAGGCATATGATGCCTCAAATCCATTTACTTTACCTCTCTTGTTACCTTTCTCATTGGATTGTCTTGCCACCATCGATTTATCTC
The DNA here is from genome assembly GCA_031772625.1 of Pinus tabuliformis. Taxonomy (NCBI): domain Eukaryota; kingdom Viridiplantae; phylum Streptophyta; class Pinopsida; order Pinales; family Pinaceae; genus Pinus; species Pinus tabuliformis. The sequence goes on from CM062812.1 coordinate 863,612,529, forward strand.
AATGGACCCAACCAGTTCAACTGCCTATTGTATTCTTTTCTTCAATTGCCCTTTACACATGCATTGAGCTTCATCTAGGCCTTATAATACATGTTGGGTACCACAAAGCTCTTCTCGAGGTCCATTAACTTTCCTCTTTCCCAACCAATTCCTAATGCCCTCAAGACATAAAAGGAAGAATAAAAAAACAACAAGAAGAAAACCATGAAAAGCAATAAAAATACGACACCACAAACAAAGTGGCATGGCCATGCACCAAACATAAACAAAATTGCAAATCAAGTGCCAAAAAACCACAAAAGATTGAAAGAAAAAAACTAGAAACAAACACCATGACTCAATTCCCATGGGTTCCCAATTGTTCAAAGGGAAAGCTCAACCTAAGCATTCTTCAAGATTTCATGGCAATCTCTCTTGCCATGCAATCCCTTGCATCATAGTGCCATAAACACAACTTTCAGTGCATAAATAAATATAACAACATACCAGTGACCTCACTTTATCGTGCCAATCACACTACCTTGTAACCAAACAAATACATATATAATCTATCAAGGGACTCCATTTCCTTTATTTTACCTTTTTCCTTGCTATAATTGAGTCTTATTATGTCCAGTCATATCACCCAACTATTAGTTATATAAACAAATAAATTGTTACATTTTCATGTTAATAACAAGCATGTTTCCTTTCAATTGTTCACACATGTCAGTCACACGATCAGGACATCGTGTCTATTAATTTGAAATCAACCTTTACCAAGACTAAAAACCATGTTAGAATCAATTCACTGTCATAAGTCATAATACTAAAACTATCACCCGCTTGCACTCAAGTACATATCAGTTGTCTCATAACAGATTGTTTTAGTAGAACCGTCCTAAAAACAGATCATTCCTTCATGCAATATTATAGACAAATACTCATATCATGCAATTAATCAAATATTCAAACAATACACAGATGCCATAATAGACACCAAACACTCAAAAAACAAATAGGTGATGTAATCAAACACTCAAACACCAAATAGATGACGTAATCAAACATTCAAACACCAAATAGACAATATAATCAAACTCATACCTCAATACATCTTACGAGAGACTATCACATCTGCACAAGTCAGTCCATATTAGTACGACACAATATCATAAATATATCGACTCGTACTTGAATATCATAACCACATCCATCTGCATAGGCCAATCTAGATTAGCATGATATATATAACATCAAGATCTTAGCTACAATCACCATAATCATCATGCATATGACCACAATGCATATAACAAGTTACTATCATTCATGACTATCTGATGTACATGTGTATGATCACACTAATTAATTAACATATGTCATGCATGTAAACAAAACAACAATAGAATGACATACATGTATATAACCATAATGCATAGAACAACAATTAACCAACATATTTGCATTCCAAACATACAAACATGTATGACAATATGCTCTTACCTAGAGGTCCAATGCTACAACCTATCCTTAATAATATACTTCTCCTGCTCTATCTCAGTCAACACATTAGTATCATGATGACAAAAAAATGAAAAAATGGCTATCACAATGCATGCATGACAAACAAATTATGTCCATCTACTCCAAGTGTTGGAGCTAGGAGCTCTGATACCATTCTACGGTATCAGATATCACCCAAAGAGAATGAAACTCTCTCTGATATGACTCTGTAAGACCCTACTCCCACACTTTCCCAAGCTTATCGATTGACTAGGGTAAATATGTGATGAAGAGTTACTGTGATATGACCAAACCTCCTAGGTATAGTTAAAGAAGTGTAATCAACAAAATAAAACCAAATCCACGTCCCTCGAGTGCTACAAGGCCCCCAAGAGCTAAACCACCTTTCCAAATGCCCAAAACCTAAATTGGCTTGCGTTTTTGTTCATATGGACTCTTAGACACTCGCATAACACTTCCTCAATTTGACTGTAACCCTCCAGCCACATGCATGAGGATGTAAGGGAGTGACTGCAGTATTGTTTACCTAGTTTTGTGTCATCGACCATGATATCTAAGCCACCTTTTCAGGGCTAGGACCCATACCTTTACCTAGAACTTAATGAAGCTCTCAGAAATGATAATAACATAGATACAAAGCCTTTAAATTAAAACTTCATCAAGGACTCAACCTGACCTGTCCTAACCATGATAGACATTTTGTCAAACACATCATGAACATGTAATCTATAGGTCATAATTACACATCTGAACATATGGGTATCATACTTATCTGAGGATTGTCAAGAAGGTTTGATTCCCTCTCACAAGAATTGCATTATCATCTATTAGGTTATACATTGATTAACATTTCATTTACTAATGAAGACATGTGAGAGCCATAAATCAATTGTGTCAGAAAACCATGCTTATAACCAACATATAACTAGATTCATGACAATGATAGAACAACCATAAAATCCACATGATAATAAATACATTTACTCATGAAATACAAGGGAAAAATAACTCTTATTAAGATATGCAAAAGCTAACCAAGTCAGGGACTTCCAGGTACCACTCGGCCATAGATTGGGTTGAACTAAATCTCTCTTTCAACTAATTACCCCCTCATCATATTCCAAGGATGAATGTGGGTATCATGGAATAAACCAATAAAGATCAAGTTGGAGCTTCCAAAGTCCAAACCAACTCAACCCTCAACCAGTGATTCTACCTCTCGGTCGGATCTCACTAACCATCACTAGATCTGTCTCTACCCAAGTTTTCTAGGGCTCTAGAGAATTTGTTCCAACTCGGCTCCAAGACTAGTAACTACCCCCATAGATGTTATAGGGCTCCAGAGCATTTGTCCAACCAACGCTTGAATACTAGTAACTCAACCCACCAAGGGCTCTAGAGCGTTTTTCCAACCAAGGCTTCCAAGGCTAGTAACTCAACTCAAGTTGTTCCAGGGCTTCCAGAGCATTTGTCCAACCAATGCTCCAGGAATTAATAACTCAACCCACAACCATAAGGAACATGAGCACCAATCAGAAAAAAAAAGGGAAACCCCCCAACACCATGTCTATCCACAAAATGGCAAGGCTAGGAAAAACCACTATCAATCTAGGAAACCTTCCATGCCAATGACAGATCATAACCAAATAACCACATGTATACACCATGCATGCCAAAACTAGTAAGGAAATCATACATACAATTTTGTACTTGAAAAAAAAAAAAAAAAAAACCATTGTAGTTGCTAATCCAACTGTCCTCTTGCATGTTCCTACTCTTCCTTTGCCTTCTTGATCCAAATCCACCGTATGCAACAATGCTCTAAGAGTGCTCCAAGAAAACTCTAAGTGTGCAAGAGTATGGGAGAGAGAGAGAATAAAATAGAGATCCCAACCATATAACTATCAAAAGCTATACTCCAAATGCTAACATTGACAAAATCCACAAATTGATCCTCAAAATCCCTTTTATCATTGAGGCCTATATTTTCTTCAATTTCCTCAAATTTTCCTCTAATTTCCTCATGAAAAATTGTGAACCTTCACCTTCCTATTCCCCTATTTCCCTTTATTTTTGTAAATAAAATTCCATTTAATGCCTCTTTTCATTTCTAAAGCCTTTGTCATTCCTTTACAAATTTCCATAGCCATTAATAAACCGAAATTGACACCCACTATGATGTTTTTCCCACCATTTAGTTTGGAATATGTGTCACATGACCATCTTTTTATATTTTTTTACATGGAATTTGAACCAGGGGTTGTTACAAACATATTAAATACATAACATATTAATGATATAACATGTAATCCAAAAAGATAATTGAGAGTTACAACATACCGTGATGAAGCTAGTTATGTAGAGCAAGGTGTGCATGATGGCCTCATGATGGCTGATCTCTGTTGCGAGGGATGACTACTTCCATCATTTCATGCATTCATCCATAATTTGTTACAACATTTGATTCACCTCCATACCAAGGAGAATCTTGTCATGACATTCATTGTGATGAAATAAGACCTTATCTAGAAAGTTGTCGAGGTGATAGTACAAATCGAAAATATGAAGGTATTGGATTTAGCGTACTTTGAGAATCCCAAATTTCAAACTCATTTCAACAATTCTTCCAAGACCCTTGGGTTTGATACATCATTTCTCTCATCCATAATTTCATGGTCAATATTAGCAATTTCACGCTAGGAAACCAGTGGTATATTCTCTTGATATCTATCGCTCAAAGTTCATGTTTGAGATCGAGCTTGGGTGTTGTAGTTAACACCATGAATTCCAACACCCCTACTCAAATGACCCTTTTTCATGGCATAGATTCAAATTAGAAGGTGATATGGGAATGCATGAAGATGCATTGAAAATAACTCAACAAGATGGGAAATGGGAAGGAGATATCAGGATAATGGGGAATTCAAAGAACATAATGCTTAAATGGAGATGGTGACGAGGAAAAATAAGTTTGGGAGAAATACACAGGAAATGAAGAAGTGAAGGCAAGTGAACTTCGAATAGAGTAGACCACAAGAGTAATAAGCCATAGAAAAAATAAAAAAGTGACTTAGTGACACGAAGACATAATGACATTGTATATTTGAAGATGTTGGTAGTGACCACACAAGAGAGCCACTTCTGTAGAACCAAGCAAGTGCCACCACCTATAAGAACCCACTAGAGACTAACAACATTGATAAGAACTATCCACCAATAGAGAAATGAAATAAAGAGGAAGGAGGGGACTCGGCCAAGAGGGCCTGGTCCTTCATATAATAAGTGAAACTCAAGCTCACCTCTAAGATTTTTCATGTTCACATACTAGCATTACCAATTTCCCCCACATAAATCAACCACCACAATAGGAACATTCCATAATTCTCCATGGATTTAGCACTGAGAGCATCAGGACCAAGGGTACCATTAATGGAAACCTTTGAAACCTTTGGCTTCTTTATTGTAGAGTCAATGTGATGGGACTAATCCCTATTTTGAAGAGTGAATAGGTGAGGTGAAATCATTTTAAATGTTAAGTGAACCTTTGGTTGATGGCTCTCCTACCATGTTGCATTCCTCGACACTATTAACACATTCAATTGTTTATATGATTGTTGGCCCACCCACATGCATGAGGGAAACCCCTTCTCAACTTTCGCATGAGTGCATTGCGGCACTGCTATTGGGATTACAAAATAAAAAATAAAAAATTGGAAAGACCCCTTTTTTATTTTATTTTTATTTTTTTAAAATCAAAATTTTCATTTTTTAATTTTTTTTTTTTTGTTACACCTTTTTTCAAGGGTATTTTTCATGATTTTGTGTACACTAACAATGATTTGGCAAGCCATAGTTAAAAAAAATATTGCAATTTTAGTGCCGTGTCGAAAATGGGTCAATTTATCCTAGATTAAGATCTCAAAAGAGTTATACTTTTAGCCTTAAAAAAATGCTCTTGATAGAATGACCCTTTGATTTAGATATTGTTTTTTAAGGATTTTTTTAATCATGATATTTGGTTTTTAATGCCAAGGGTGAAAATTATTCAATGGTTTTTGTAGTCGTGATATTTAATTTTAATTACATGGTTGAAAAATGCCAAAATTTTAAGGTTTTTTTTTAGTCATCCTATTTGATATTTAATGCCATTGTTGAAAATTGTTGGGATTTTAAGGTTTGCGATGATCATTATTTTGGTTTTTGATGCCATGGCCGAAAAATGTTGGAATTTTAACCCAAAAAATGGTGAAGGGCATCACCACTTTTCAATTTCAAGGTGTTTATTCAAGTTTTTTGCACAAAAATAGGGTTTTGGGCTAGACTTATCGTTGTGAGTTTATAGTTCTCGTTAAGTTAGTAACATTGTTAAGTATGACATCTTAGCTTTCATGCTACTTATACTCAGAGTGGAAGGATTTTTAGATATTCAATAATAGAATGTACAATGTCAACTATAATGATATGTAGGGCTTGAATAAATAAGTGGTTCTCCCTACAAGTAGAAATATGAAAGAATGCTCTCTAGAGGCCTATTTGAATCCAAACCTAGAAGGCCCAAAACTCAATAATTTATTAGCGAGGTTGTTGTTGTTTGAATACGTATTGGATTTTTGCAGATAAAGTAATAAGATGACTTTTATTGTCCAGACTTTTATATGGCCAAAGACAAAGTGACATCCTAAACATATATAAATATATTCAACATATCATAACTCTATATATAATATCTAATAATTACTATTGTATAGTTGTTTTGAAATCTTATTTGTTCATCATGTTTAGTTTTTCTTTTTTTAATTACATAGGAGTATGCAAATTTTTGTGTCCCGATTTTGACCAGGTGCCAATGCAAAGTAGAGTTCAGTAAAATATGAATCTATAGAAATAAGGTATGTGGAGGTTTAGGATCCATCTTATACATACTCATCACCTAGTTCTCTCGATTCTTGCATAAAAAATAAAAATAAAAAATCACCTTTTTACTCTAAAAAATATTGAAAAATGTTAATTTAAAAAAACAATTTTTTTAAGAGAAAAAATATTGAAATACCCAAAAGTAAATAGTCTTACCTTTGTCAAGTCCCACTATCGCAACTGGTTGAGGATGGGCCTCGTCAACAAGGAAATCCAGGATCAACCTTATGCTAAAAAATTCAGTCAGCTAAAGGGTTGGTGGGGCCCAAACCAAGTGCGATCCCTGGGTGACTTTGATGGCTTAGATGCTCCTGGGCCGCATCCCCTCAACCCATAGGTCAGGCCCGTAGAATCACAGACAACTTCACAAACAAAGAAAAAATTACCTTTAAAAATTCAAAAAATACTTAAAAAATCCTTATTATCTATATATATATATATATATATATATATATCTATTAATATTAGTGAGGCTACATCATGGCCATGTCCAAGAATGACACCCAAATGGGATGGGGAATTGAATCGATGACTTAATATATAAAATTTATTTAATAGTGCACCTCTTAACCATCTATCCAAGACCCGCTCGACATATATTTTTTATTTTTACTTTTTATTTTTTTAATTTAATTTTTTCATATTCTTTTTTAATTTTATTGTTTTAGTTCTTAAATTTATATATATATATATATATATATATATATATATATATATATATATATATATATATATATATATATATATATATATATATATATATATATATTTGTGTGTGTGGGGACTTTACTCATTTATTATTTTTTTAAATAGTTTTTTTCATTTTTTTTTTTGGTTCATTTTCTTTTATTGTTTTTCCTTTTAATTTTGTTAAAAAAATTATTTTTAAAATGCTTTAAATTTTTTTTATTTTAATCAATTTTTTTTATAGATTTTTAAAATTATTTTTTCTCTCCTTTTTTTTTCCTTTTCGTTTAGTAAGCCCTAAATCTTATATTAACCGGGAAAATATGTATAATACATGTGCTTGGATGAAACCCCAATTAATCTTGATTTGCTAGTCTAGAAACCACACAAGAGGTTATATTTGGGGCTCAACCCTAAGTTCATCAAAATAGGCTTGTTGTGTTTGACATAGCAGGTGTTTTCATTGCATAAGATTTGCATCAAAGTTTTAACAACCTCCTCCCACACTTATCCAAGCTTACCAGTCCATCGGGGTAAAAATATGATGAAGAGTTGCTATGATATGACTGAACCTCCTAGGTAAAATTAAGTAAGTGGAATCGATGAACTAAAACCAAAGTGACTTCCGTAGGTGCTACAAGAACCCAAAGAGCTAAACCACCATTCTAGGTAACCAAACCCTGAATTAACTTTTTTTGTTGTTGTTGAATTGGACTCCTAGACGTTGGCATAACACTCCTTGAATTCAACTCTAACCCTCTAGTCCCATGAATGAACCTCCAAGGGAGTGACTGCAGTCATTCTTACCCAATTCTATGCCAGTGACCACGAGATCTAAGCCACCCTTTTAGGGCTAGGACCTAGAACTCTACCCAAAATCTAATGAGACACTTAGAAGTGCTAAATAACAAAGAGACAAAGCCTTTAACTCAAAGCTTCATCAACGACTTAACTTGACCTATCCTAACCATGACAACCATTTCATCAAACACATTATGAACATGTAATCTGCAGGTCATAATTACAGGTCATAGGGGCCGCATACTTATTTGAGAATCATCAAGGTTTAATGCCCTCTCACAATAGTTGAATTATCATCTATTATGTCATACATTCATTAACATTTCATTTACTAACCAAAACATGATGAGATCCATAACTCAAATCTGTCATAAAACTATGCTTCTAACCAACATACAACCAGAACCATAACAATGATATAACAACCATCAAAGCCACATGATAGTAAATACATCTACTCATTAAATACAAGGAAAATACAACTCTTATTAACATATGAAAAAGTCAACATACCACCTGAACATAGATTGGGCTGAACAAAATCTCCCTTTCAGCCAATCACCCCTGTGACATATCCCAAGCATGAATGTGGTATCCCATGGAATATTAAGCCAATCAAAACTAAACAAGGGCTTCCAAAGGCCAAACCACCTTAACCCTCAACCAGTGATTCCACCTCACAGTCAGAAATCAGTAACCATCATCAGTCGGTCTCTACCCAATCTGTCCAAAGCTCCAAAGCATTTGTTCCAGCCTAACTCTAGAACAAGTAACTCAATCCATAACTATCACAGGGCTTTAGAGTGTTTGCCTAACCAAGGCTTCCAGGACTAGTAACTCAACCCATGTTGTTCTAGGGATTGTAGAGCATTTGTCCAACCAAGTCTCCAGGAACTAACAACTCAACTCACAGACATAAGGAACATGAGCACCAATCAGAAAAAAAGAAGGGAAAACCCCCACCACCATGGTTATCCATAAAATGGAGAGGCTAGTAAAAACCATTGTCAATCCAAGCGATCCTCCAGGCCAATAACAGATTGTAACCAAATAACGATATGCATACACCATGCATGCCAAAACTAGCAGGGAAATCATACATGCAACTAGTTACCTACAAAGAAAATGTGTTTTATTTGTTGATCCTGCGATCCTCTTACACTCTCCTTCTCTTCCTTTGTCTTCTTTATCTAAATCCAAGGTATTCCAGAATGCTCCAGGAGTGCTCCAATTAATATCTAAGTGTTCAAGAGCGTGAGAGAGAGAGAGAGAGAGAATAGAATAGAGAGCTCCACCATAGAACTGTCAAAAGCTACACTCTAAAAGCTATCATTGACAGAAGCCATGAACTCATCCTCAGAAGCAATTTTATCATTGAGGCCTCTATTTTCTTCAATTTCCTCTATTTTTCCTTGAATTTCCTCCTCATGCAATCTTGTGACCCTTCAACTTCCTTTTCTCCTATTTTCCTTTATTTTCATAAATAAATTTCGAATTATTGTCTCTTTGCCGTTCCAAAGCCTCTGCCATGCCTTTTCCAATTTCCATGGCCATTAATAAGCCAAAATTGACACCCATTAGGATGTTTTTCATACAATTCAGCTTTGAATTCATGTCCCATGACCTTGGTCTTATATTTTGTTTACATGGAAATTCAACTAGGGGCTATTACAAACCCCCTACTGGGGGAAAACCATACTTGGTGTTCTATGACACCATACTTCCCATAGAGCTTTATAACACAACTCATTGCAGTAGTTATGATGACCACTGTTGAAACATGACAAACATATTGTTTAATGGAGATTTATAACACAACTCATTAGGGTATTTACAATAATAACCAGATATATACTCATACAGATTTCAAGTCAACAAACAAATAATAATATTGTTTATGGAGATTTATAAATCCATCTCGATACATTATTTACAATAATATACACATATACACATATGCACATTTTCTTTAGCTAGCAAATTAAAGGATACAATGTTTGCATATGAAACAAGGGAACTCAGAGGCTCACACCTCCACCCTCAAAGTAGTACTAGGATTCACCTTCCTCCCACGAATTCCAGAATCTACTGCCAGAGTCAAACTACATCCAATGTCCAACATTATGATCCTACGTTGTTGTCTTCTCAGTGAACCGTTACTGGCTCATTTTTCTAGGGCACACTTCCATTGTGCATTTGATTCCACCAGGAAATGCTAAAGACAAAAAAAAATTCCCTAGCATTCCCTTCTTTTTTACATAGTGCCTTAGGAAATTTGTTCACCCCCTTTTGTGTAGTCACACACCTTCCAAGTTTCGCGGGCATCCCATTCTCCTCTACACAGTCCCTCGAGCGACCCCTCCCTTGGCAAGGTTTCCTTAGATTAGAAGGTCCAAAAACCAAGGCACACCCCTACCTCAAAACTATCATACTGTGCATAGCATGTTCATGGAAACCAATGGAAATTATTCGGTATCAATATCCGACAATGGGCCTACTCTTAAAGTGTGTTACCTAGATACTGTTGCATTTTCCAATTCATTTTAATGTTACTGCTAATACTTGCAGTCAATTACAACCACCCAAACAAGGAATTTCACTGATTTCCTATACCAAGCACATAATTTCCATTAGAATAAAAAAGAATTGTAATAAATTCAAATCATACCTCATTAGTGGCTTGTCAATAAGGTACACTTACAATTATGTTTACTTCAAGTCACAACAAGTCAAACTAGTAGTTTGATCAAATCAACATGTATAAACATATCATATATGGTTATCTCAAAATGCAACCATCATAATCAAATTCATATATCACATGTAACCATCTAAAATCAGAATCATAGGTCACAGCATAATAAAACTGAAATGAAATACTCGTACTTATGCTTCAATCGACCCTTTTGCTTCTGCCTTTGTTCTTTTCACACACGCATTGAATTAGTTACCACACTTGATAAGAATCCAATGCCTTTTCTTCTCTTCAACCACATACACATGCACATAGTGTACATCACATGCATACACCCACACACGATGTACAACAACACACAATATATGTATCTACACCTGGCGTACAACACAACACATACCTACACCTAGTGTACAACAAAACACATATACCTACACCTGATATACAACATAACACATACACCTACACGCGGTGTACAACAAAACACATACACCTACACCCAATGTAGAACACAACACATACAGTTACACCTGATGTACAACAGAAGACATACACATACATTCGGGGTACTACACAACATATATATGTACACAAATTGCAACATAATGAATACAGTTGTCATGATACAAATACTAGACAATACACATAACACAATACCACATGTGCACAACACAATGTGCACGACATGTACACAATACCAAATGTATACAACACCACATGTAAACAACACCACCTACTAAACATGTACACAACACCACATGTACACAAAAACAACTGCAAAACATGTACACAACACCACCTGTACCAAGTGTGCACAACACCACATGCACAACATGTACACATCACAACATGTACACAACAACACATGCACGACATGTACACGACACCACCTGCACACAACACCACATGTACAATCATGTACGCAACACCACATGCACACAATGCCACATGTACAATCATGCACAGAACACCATGTGTACATAGCACCACATATAAAAAATTCACAGAACACCATATGTACATATCCCCTCATATAAAACTTGTACATAGCACCATATGTACACAACACCACATATCCAACATGTGCACAACATCATATGTGCAGTGCACCACATATCCAACATGCACACATCACAATATGTACACAACAACACATATCCAACATGCGCATAACACCATATGTACATAACACCACATATACAACATGTACACAATACCAGTACTACACATTTGGAGAACACACCGTCTCTACCAAGAAACCTTGATTCTAGTGTCTTCCATTATCCATGATTATCCCAACATGCCACAGATCACACTTCTTTCATTCCGCTAATGTATCCCTTAGTATTACCTATCCATAACATAAACATAGTCATACTATAAATACCTAATATCAAATCACATCCACATTTTATTGACCTCATAGATTTGAGAGGGCTACTCTTCCCACTTGATTTCTCATGAAACTAGATCCTCTTCATACCATTCACCTACATAAGAAATCATTCCTCCACAAGAATGATCCATGATGACCCTATCAAACAACACCATACATACATACATATATACATATAAGCATTAGCATCAAACATTCATTATCCCTAATGACCTTGTTGGATAACAACATACATACATACATATATACATTTAAACACTAGCATAAAACATTCATGATCAATGATGATCCTCTCAGATAACTACATACATACATACATATATATACATAGATAAACATCAACATAATCATAATCTTAACACAATTACCACATATCATATGGTCAAGATTAAGAGAACTCCCTTTATTCTTGCACACACATCAACATAGTCATAATCTTAACACAATTACCACATATCATATGGTCAAGATTAAGAGAACTGCTTTTATTCTTGCACACCTGCACAACTTTGAGAACAACAATTCCTAACATAGTTAAGGAATCTGAAGCCTCAAGTCCATTTACTTTACCTTTCTTGTTACCTTTCTCATCGGATTGTCCTGCCATCGTCGATTTATCTCAATGGACCCAACCATTTCAATTGGCTATTGTATTCTTGTCTTCAATTTCCCTTTACACATGCATCGAGCTTCATCTAGGCCTTATAATACATGTTGGCTACCACAAAGCTCTTCTCGAGGTCCATTAACTTTCCTGTTTCCCAGCCAATTCCAAATGCCCTCAAAACATAAAAGGAAAGAATAAAAAAACAACAAGAAGAAAACCATGAAAAGCAATAGCAATACGACACCACAAACAAAGTGGAATGTCCATGCACCAAACATAAAGACAATTGCAAAGCAAGTGCAAAAAAACCACAAAAGATCGAAAGAAAAAAACTAGCAACAAACACCATGACTCAATCCCCATGGGTTCCCAATTCTTCAAAAAGGAAGCTCAACCTAAGCATTCTTCAAGATTTCATGACAGTCTCTCTTGCCATGCAATCCCTTGCATCATAGTGCCATAAACACAACTTTCAGTGCATAAATAAATACAACAACATACCAGTCACCTCACTTTATCGTGCCAATCACACAACCTTGTAACTAAACACGTACATATATAATCTATCAAGGGACTCGATTTCCTTTCTTTTACCTTTTTCCTTGCTATAATTGAGTCTTATTATGTCCAGTCATGTCACCCAACTGTTAGTTATATAAAAAATCAATTGCTACATTGTCATGTTAATAACAAGCATGTTTCCTTTCAATTGTTCACACATGTCAGTCACACGATCAGGACATCGTGTCTATTAATTTGAAATCAACCTTTACCAAGACTTAAAACCATTTCAGATCAATTCACAGTCATAAGTCATAATACTACAACTATCACCCACTTGCACTCAAGTACATATCAGTTGTCTCATAACAAATTGTGTTAGTAGAACCATCCTAAAAACATATCATTCCTTCATGCAATATTATAGACACATACTCATATCATGTAATTAATCAAATATTCAAACAATATATAGATGCCATAATAGACACCAAACACTCAAAAAACAAATAGATGATGTAATCAAACACTCAAACACCAAATAGATGACATAATCAAACATTCAAACACCAAATAAACAATATAATGAAACTCATAACTCAATATATCTTATAAGAGACTATCACATCTGCACAAGTCAGTCCATATTAGTATGACACAATATCACAAATATATCAACTCGTACCTGAATATCATAACCACATCCATCTGCATAGGCCAATCTAGATTAGCATGATATATATAACATCATGATCTTAGCTACAATCACAATAATCATCATGCATATGACCACAATGCATATAAAAAGTCACTATCATTCATGACTATCTGATGTATGCACATATGATCAAACTAATTAATTAACATACGTCATGCATGTAAACACAACAACAATAGAATGACATACATGTATATAACCATAATGCATAGAACAACAATTAACAAACATACTTGCATTCCGACCATACAAATATGTATGACAATATGCTCTTACCTAGAGGTCAAATGCTACAACCTATCTTTAATAATATACTTCTCTTGCTCTATCTCAACCAACACATTAGTATCATGATGAAAAAATATGCAAAAATGACTATGACAATGCATGCATGACAATCACATAGACAACTAAAATGCATGCATTACAAACAAAATATGTCCATCTAGTCCAAGTGTTGGACCTACGAGCTTTGATACCATTTTATGGTATCAAATATCACCCAAAGAGAATGAAACTGACTCTGATATGGCTCTGTAAGACCCTACTCCCACACTTTCCAAAGCTTATCGGTCCACTACAGTAAATAGGTGATGAAGAGTTACTATGATATGACTAAACCTCCTAGGTATAGTTAAGGAAGTGTAATCGACAAACTAGAACGAAATCGACGTCCCTCGGGTGCTACAGGACCCCCAAGAGCTAAACCACCTTTCCAGATGCCCAAACCCTAAATTAGCTTGCATTTTTGTTGATATGGACTCTTAGACATTGGAATAACACTTCCTCTATTTGACTGTGACCCTCCAGCCACATGGAGGAGGCTACAAGGGAGTGATTGCAGTATTGTTTACCTAGTTTTGTGTCAGTGACCACGATATCTAAGCCACCTTTTCAGGGCTAGGACCTAGACCTCTACCTAGAACTTAATGAAATCTAAAAAATGATAAATAACATAGATACAAAGCCTTTAAATTAAAACTTCATCAAGGACTCAACCTGACCCGTCTTAACCATGATAGACATTTTGTCAAACACATCATGAACATGTAATCTACAGGTCGTAATTACACATCTAAACATATAGGTATCATACTTATCTGAGGATCATCAAGAAGGTTTGATTCCCTCTCACAAGAGTTGCATTATCATCTATTAGGTCATGCATTGATTACCATTTCATTTACTAATGAAGACATGGTGAGAACCATAAATCAATTATGTCAAAAAAACATGCTTATAACCAACATATAACTAGAATCATGACAATGATAGAACAACCATAAAATCCACATGATAATAAATACATTTACTCATGAAATACAAGGAACAATAGCTCTTATTAAGATATGCAAAAGCTAACCAAGTCAGGGACTTCCAAGTACCACTTGGCCATAGATTGGGTTGAACCAAATCTCTCTTTCAGCCAATCACCCCCTCGTCATATTCCAAGGATGAATGTGGGTAACATGGAATAAACTAATAAAGATCAAACTAGAGCTTCCAAAGGCCAAACCAACTCAATCCTCAACCAACGATTCCACCTCACGGTCGGATGTCACTAACCATCACCAGACCTATCTCTACCCAAGTTGTTTAGGGCTCCAGAGAATTTTTCCCAACTCGGCTCCAAGACTATTAACTACCCCCATAGATGCTACAGGGCTCCAGAGAATTTTTATAACCAAGGCTTGAATACTAGTAACTCAACCCACCAAAGGCTCCAGAGTGTTTTTCCAACCAAGGCTTCCAAGGCTAGTAACTCAACCCAGGTTGTTCCAGGGCTTCAAGAGCATTTGTCCAACCAATGCTCCAGGAATTAATAACTCAACCGAAAACCATAAGGAACATGAGCACCAATCAAAAAACAAAAGGGAAACCCCCCAACACCATGTCTATCCACGAAATGGCAAGGTTAGGAAAAACCACTATCAATCTAGGAAACTTTCCATGCCAATGATAGATCATAACCAAATAACCACATGTATACACCATGCATGCCAAAACTAATAAGGAAATCATATATACAATTTGTACCTAAAAAAAAAAAGAAAACCATTGTAGTTGCTAATCCCACTGTCCTCTTGCATATTCCTCCTCTTCCTTTGCCTTCTTGATCCAAATCCACGGTAGGCAACAATGCTCCAAGAGTGCTCCAAGAAAAATCTAAGTGTGCAAGAGTATGAGAGAGAGAGAGAGAATAAAATAGAGATCTCAAACATAGAACTATCAAAAGCTATACTCCAAATGCTAACATTGACAAAATCCACAAACTGATCCTCAAAATCCCTTTTATCATTGAGGCCTATATTTTCTTCAATTTCCTCAAATTTTCCTTTAAGTTCCTCCTCATGAAAAATTGTGAACCTTCACCTTCCTTTTCTCCTATTTTCCCTTATTTTTGTAAATAAAATGCCAATTAATGCCTCTTTTCATTTCTAAATCCTTTTTCATTCCTTTACAAATTTACAGAGCCATTAATAAACCGAAATTGACACCCACTAGGATGTTTTTCCCACCATTTAGCTTGGAACATGTGTCACATGACCATCATCTTATATTTTTTTACATGGAAATTCAACCAGGGGTTGTTACAAACATATCAATGACATAACATATTAAGGATATAACATGTAAACCAAAAAGATAATTGATGGTTACAACATACCATGATGAAGCTAGTTATGTAGAGCAAGGTGTGCATGATGGACTGGTGGTGGCTGATATCTGTTGCAAGGGATGACTACTTCCGTCATTTTCATGCGTTAATCCATAATTTGTTACAACATTTGATTCACCTCCATAAGAAGGAGAATCTCATCGTGACATTCATTATGATGAAATAAGAGCTTATCTAGAAAGTTGTTGAGCTGATAGTACAAATCGAAAATACGAAGGTATTGGTTTTAGCGTACTTTCAGAATGCCCAAATTTCAAACTCATTTCACCAATTCTTCCAAGAGCCTTGGGTTTGATACATCACTTCTCTCATCCATAATTTCATGGTCAAAATCAGCAATTTCATGCTAGGAAACCAGTGGTATATGCTCTTGATATCTATCAGTCAAAGTTCATGTTTGATATTGAGCTTGGGTGTTGTAGTTAACACCATGAATTCGAACACCCTTACTCAAATGAGCCTTTTTTCATGGCATAGATTCAAATTAGAAGGTGATATGGGAATGCATGAAGAAGCATTGAAAATAACTCAACAAGATGGGAAATGGCAGGGGGATAATAGGATAATGGGGAATTCAAAGAAAGAAATGCTTAAATGGAGATGGTGACGAGGAAAAATAAGTTTGGGAGAAATACATGGGAAATGAAGAAGTGAAGGCAAGTGAACTTTGAATAGAGTAGACCACAAAAGTAATAAGCCATAGAGAAAATGAGATAGTGACTTAGTGTCACGAAGACATAATGACAATGTATATTTGAAGATGTTGGTAGTGACCACACGAGAGAGCCACTTCCGTAGAACCAAGCAAGTGGCACCACCTATAAGAACGCACTAGAGACTAACAACATTGATAAGAACTATGCACCAATAGAGAAATGAAACAAAGAGGAGGGAGGGGACTAGGCCAAGAGGGCCTAGTCCTTCATATAATGAGTGAAACTCAAGCTCACCTCCAAGATTTTTCATGTTCACATAGTAGCATTACTAGTTTCCCCCACATAAATCAACCACCACAATAGGAACATTCCATAATTCTCCATGGATTTAGCACTGAGAGCATTAGGACCAATGGTACCATTAATGGAAACCTTTGAAACCTTTGAAACCTTTGGCTTCTTTATTGTAGAGTCAATGTGATGGGACTAATCCCTATTTTCAAGAGTGAATAGGTGAGGTAAAATCATTGTAAATGTTAAGTGAACCTTCAACTGATGGCTCTCCTACCATGTTGCATTCCTCGACACTATCAACACATTCAATTGTTTTTATGATTGTTGACCCACCGACATGCATGAGGGAAATCCCTTCTCAACTTTCGCATGAGTGCATTACAACACTGCTATTGGGATTAAAAATAAAAATAAAAATTGAAAATACCCCTTTTTTATTTTTATTTTTTAAATCAAAATTTTCATGTTTTAATTTTTTTTTTTGTTACACCATTTTTCAAGGGTATTTTTCATGACTTTGTGTACACTAACAATGATTTTACAAGCCATAGTTAAAAAAAATATTGCAATTTTAGTGCCCTATTGAAAATGGCTCAAGTTATCATAGATTAAGATCTCAAAAGAGTTAAACTTGTAGCCTTAAAAAAATGCTCTTGATAGAATGACTCTTTGATTTAGATATTGATTTTTAAGGATTTTTTTAGTCATGATATCTAGTTTTTAATGCCAAGGGCGAAAATTGTTCAATGGTTTTTCTAGTTGTGATATTTAATTTTAATTCCATGGTTGAGAAAAGCCAGAATTTTAAGGTTTTTTTGAGTCATCCTATTAGATCTTTAATGCCATTGTTGAAAATTGTTGGCATTTTAAGGTTTTCGATGATCATTATTTTGGTTTTTCATGCCATGGCTGAAAAATGTTGGAATTTTTACCCAGAAAATGGTGAAGGGCATCACCACTTTTCAATTTCAAGGTGTTTATTCAAGTTTTTTGCACAAAAATAGGATTTTGGGCTAGAGTTATCATTCTGAGGTTATAGTTCTCGTTAAGTTAGTAACATTGTTAAGTATGACTTCTTAGCTGTCATGCTACCTATACTTTGAGTGGAAGGATTTTTCAATCCACAATAATAGAATATACAATGTCAACTATAATGATATGTAGGGCTTGAATAAATAAGTGGTTTTCCCTATAAGTAGAAATATGAAATAATGCTCTCTAGAGGCCCATTTGAATCCAAACCTAGAAGGCCCAAAACTCAATAATTTATTAGTGAGGTTGTTGTTGTTTGAATACGTATTGGATTTTCACAGATAAAGTAATAAGATGCCTTTTATTGTCCAGACTCTTATATGGCCAAAGACAAAGTGACATCCTAAACATATATAAATATATTCAACATATGATAAGTCTATATATAATCTCTAATAATTACTATTTTATAGTTGTTTTGAAATCTTATTTGTTCACCATGTTTAGTTTTTCTTTTTTTAATTACATAGGAGTATGTATTTTTTTGTGTCCCGATTCTAACGAGGTGCCAATGTAGAGTAGAGTTCAATAAAATATGAATCTATAGAAATAAGGTATGTGGAGGTTTAGGATCCATCTTATACATCCTCATCACCTAGTTCTCCCGATTCTCTATTCATGTCTTTAAAACAAATGACACTTATGTACTCTTTGGTATGAGTGGGTTACAACTAGGAGATTTCCTAACATATTTTGAATTTTTTTGTAACCCATCCATTTTCATATATATAGGAGGCCTACACTACAACTAAGAGATAATTTTTGAAATTTTCAAGTAAGAAGTCATAAGTCATGAGTCATACACTATGTCTTGAATTTTATTATGGAGTTATGTAATATCATTCATATTTTTGGCACAATGGAGAATTGTTATGTTTGTGTTTATATTCATGTTTTTCATAGATGATTAATGTGTTCTTATATATAATATAAATGCCATGAGTATTATTTGTTTAAGGGAATATGGTTAAAATATAGCTAAATTAGTACAACACCCACTAAATTTGTAACACTTTGTACCTTGATTACATGGAAATATATCATACATACCCTGAGTGATACATACTTCTTATTAGAAGGTTTAATATGTTCATGCACTTGACTACATTGAGCCTATGTTGGACACATTTTGCAGGTCATAGACTATTATAAGCCAACAACATGGTCGCATTACCAGGAACTTAACTAAGGTAGAGTAATAGAGATGTAGTGGAGGTTGGAGAATGCCAAGATTTAAGATTGGTTTCAAGGAATGATTCCTAAATTTTCTTATTAGGATGTTGTAATATTTAAAGATAGATATTCGTTTGAGTGCTTGCATGAGATCTTCTGGCATTAATTTTTAGTTAATTTGCATGAATGGATAGAAAGGCTTGTGGAAAAGTATTGGCATTGGCAGTCACCATGGATAGTTAAGTGAATTGTCAAGAACTTAGTAAAAAATAAATGGTATCACCACAAATTGATTTGAGCAATGAATATCTAGTACAAGTTTGTGGTGGAAGTTTATACTTTTCAATTTGCATTAGAATGTCATCAATGTTTGATTGAGGAAGTTGACTCTCTTCATGAAAGGACTACAAAAAGAGATAAAATATGAATGAAATACCAATGTGGATAAATATGTTGATGGTGAAATGGGGTATGTTTCCTATCCCTCTTGAGATAGATCCGGCATGGAGAGGTAGCGAAATGGAAGGAAATTATGGAAAATCCAATGTCATAAGATAATAAAAGGACCAATGATGGTAAAAGTAGTCGAATCTAAAATAGAATGATAGAAGTGACATTAAAGACATGTAGAGATGGAAAAAAACTAGTGGGGAGGAGACATGGCAAATATCAATTCGAAGAAAAAGTTGTAGAATAGAGGAGATGATATTGAAGTACATCCAAAGTGTAAGATCATACAGAGGATAAAATAAGTACAAGAAGGGGATTTAACCAGCTCAAAAACCAAAGTTAGGGGAAATGTAGTGTTCCAAATAGAAAAAGAGTTCATAGATGTGGAGAAAATTGCTAAGGAAGTAAGGTGATAAATGGATGACGACATAGGGGAAATAGATATTTGGACTACATGTGTAGAGACATTCATTAAACCTACGAACTTGAATGTTAATATGGAAACTACAAAAGAGAGGAACCAGGAAGAGGCATTTGAATATGCTTTTGAGTTTGTGCTATTATGTTATTCTAATCCCATGAATTGTCATACTTCCAAGGAATTATATTCAAATGGTAGTGAAGTTGAAACATCATACATCCTAACCCTTATGCATTTTGAATATTATTAATGTCCAATCATATTTTAGGCATGGAATACAATGTGTGTGTTTTATTAGTAGTTTAGGTATCCTTATTATGGTATCTTTGATCAATGTGAGTGTAACCTCTCAAGGAAGCCAAAATTTATCTTTATTATTTTCAAGCTATATAATACTTTCTATAGGAAAAATGTTGATGATATAATAGCTAGGTCCCTATAAATTTGTGTTGGTACAAATTAATAAAAGGATAGTGAAAACTCAATTAATGATTTGTCTCTATGGTTTTTTGTATTCCATAATGGAGGTGATTGTTGGTTTAAGGGGGCCTGACCCAGGTTCAGAGTTACTCACGCTGACCAACAAAACCCTAACTGTTGGCCCTTTCATCAACACCATGCATAGAGAAGGCTAGAGTCTCATCTGAACCAGTATTGGGGGATGTTACAACCAGGTTTCTGCATCCATATGCCTGTGTGGTGGTATTCCCAAGCATCTATATCTTAGATCTACCTTCTCGTAGATATATTCCTTTTGATTGTCAACTACTGCAACTCTATCGAAATTGCCTTCAGATCTTCGTGTAGGAACACGATCATACTTAGCTTGCATAAAAGGTACAGATTTACTACTTTCGTGCAATAAATCATATCTCTAGATCTACCTTCACATAGATATACCCTTTTTCGAATAGTTAATTACAACAGATATATCTAATACTTTGTGAAGGTAGTTAATTGCCCTTATCATGCATAAATATTATAGATCCCATAGTTTTGCATAGTAAATACACTTTAATTCGTGTAAAACAGATCATAGAGTGAAGATGCATAAACTAAACAAAAGGCGCAGATGCAAAAGATTCGATCCAAAACAGTCTTTATTAGATTTAGCATTCAATTACAGACTCTTTCTGTCATGTGGCCTCAGCTGTAGGGGCCCTCACACTCAGCTACGGACTTACCAAGGTCTCCACGCACTCAACTGTAGGATCCTTCCCCTTTCACCTAAGTATAGAAAATAGACTTTTCTTGCCTTAGTACCTTTCCCTTACAATGATTCTATATCAAAATTTATTCTCCAAGACTCACTAAGACTCAACTATATATAGCCTTTTCATTACAATACCATGGCCCATGAACCATGGGTGAGTGTCCAAACCGACCTATCACCTACCCATACAAAGGACTAATGCTCGTTTGACTCTTACTTAGATTCACGCTTCACTTCCTCATTTCACGGATACTTTACATTATTTTACAAAAACTATTCCAAAAATTTACTTTTACTGACAAAATTTGACCCTACGGATCCCATACCAATAGTGATGAGAATGAAAAGTATCATAGGTTCTTATATGATTCCATTTGGAATACATAGAGAACCCTAGGTGCTACATCACTGATAGAATTCCAAACAACATTGCAAGGAAAGGAATTGAAACAATACGTGAAGTCTAAGAAAATTTCTCTTGTTTTGCATAGTGTAACTTTTTTTCAACTAAAGGAAAATGTTGTTAAGAAGTTTCGAAGGCCAAAGTTAAAATAATAACATGTCGCAGAATAGTGTTCTAATTGTATGAAAATAGGGCACATTATATACAACTATTTATAGCTACATTATTCTCATTATAGGTATTCTCAAAAGACTAGGAATCACACTAAGGATTATGCCATATTGATAGAGAAGTGGGAGGCATTAGATAAAAGGGAATGTGGTGGAAACATAGTGAATTATGAACCATGGATCCTCAATGTTCTTCAGTCAAAGAAATTATGCATTAACACCAATCTTTCCACCTATGATGGAGTAAAGGAAAGCATAGATGTAGCAGACACAAATCAAGGACGTCTCCATAAAGCTCCATGGAAATAACCCGCATTTGATCCCATGTAGAAAATGGATATTTTACGAGATATAGAGGAAGTCTTGACCGAATTTGTACAGTAATAGATTCTTGACCTATAGGATCTAGATATACTAGAATACATGAATAGATCACCAAGAAGAGGTCAAAGCCCACTAGTGAAAACATTTGATGAATAGATCTAGTAATGGTAAAATATTTTCTTGTAGATAATGGGGGATGAATAGGATGTGGTCTATCTAAAGGAATTTCTTGGAAAAGTTTTTGGAAGACCTGCTATGTCGATTTTTGGGCATTACTTTATCTGCAAAGGAATAGGTCAAGGAAATAATTCTAACTTAACACTATAGTTAGAGGATATGAGGTGTAGGATGTTATGATGACTCTAGGATTGGATGTAAATATTCCAAAAAATAATTCTTCAGAATCCATGGGTACACCAAGTTTGGTATACTCACTGATACAACTATTACTAACAAACCAACCCAATAATTTTCCAATCAAACAATTGAAATAAATGGCGGTTGATCTTGGTAGCGTGAAGACATTTTCTAACTTTGAAGTCATCATGATATTATATGATAGAATTTGTACTCTACATTATTTATGATTGATTTTTCCTTTGATAATGATGTTATCCTGAACCTTAAGCAAAGGAGTATGTCAATTGAGCAAAAAAGAAACAAAGTAGTTCAACCATTGGATTCCATAATGGGTTAGCACTTTGTGGAACTCTTAGAGGAGGTTTTGGATGAAGGAATCAAAGGTCAATTGTACAACCTAATTGTAGGGGAATTGTTGAAACATAATCATGGGGATTGGGTGAATAGTTGTAAATCGTGTAAATAATTAATAATAGGAAAGGAAGAGTCATCGGGAGATGAAACCCAAGATTCACTCCCTCATGTATATAACTATGATCAAGCTAAATGAATAAATAGATTTCATTTGAGGAGTTACCTCCTAGTCTGACATGGTATCAGAGCCAACACCATTTTTGGCTTCCCTCTCTACTTTGTAACTCCCATTCTGCCTATTCTGCCTATGTTCTTCATCCTTTACAGACTAACATCTCTGTCAAATCCCTGCAAAATTTCATGCATTATTGAATGCACTGGTGCGTTAAACGCTGGGTTTCATGCATTACTGAGGAAACCTAGTGCGATGAGCGTGGAATGTGCATTTCCTGGAGGTACGCAGTGGAAGCATGGTGTTGTGGAAGGAATTGATAACGTTGAGGTTTTGTATATGTCGATTTTTTGTATTGAGAATGAATGATGTAACATTGAATGATTGTGGTAGAATATCGACACCACCATTGAAGTCTAGTTACATTGAATGCCGTGGTTTTGAATCTTTTGTGGAAATTCTACAAGGAGGTGTGATTTCCTTCCAAACTGCATCTTCCCAAATGAAGCCTCCAAACGATGCTCCCTCAGCCCTTTATTGCATAGCCAAACTTCTTCTTGCACATTCAGCCTCCCTCCTGCACAGTCGAACTCCCTCCCTCACACTGTTTGGTATTATTATTTTGATGCAGTGGTTCTTGTTCAGTCATACCATACAACGTGACCTCTCCACAACGCGGCCCCTCCTCCACTTCCAATACCACTAGTTACCATACAATCATACCATGCCACCGGTTTGTGTGCATTCATACCATACCACTAGTTGTAATAAACATTTTTGTATTACATTGAATGCCTCCACACTCTAAGTTCATTTGACTCCCCACAACGTTTTCCTTGATATTCCAGAATGCTCTCCCCGCACTCCCACATTCCTGTTTGGACATATATACGCGGAGAACCCCTTTTATGTGTATACGTCCACTTATTTTGTGTGTGTATGACCAGGTATCGTGCTAGTAAAGATTCACAAGATTTCAAGCACCCCCGGTCAACAACTCTGCATAGTCTAGGTCAATACATCGACCCCCGGTTTATATAACCATACCTCGCCATACCACCATACTCGAGTTTATTCCATACTCGCTCCCACCTCCTTTTAATATTGTGCTTTATATATTATTGTGCAGCTCTCACCACCTCCCTCATATAATCCCCTCCCCATATAATACCTATGCTATATTTATATCAGACTTGCAATTTTTTTTTACAAAACTACTGTGGGAAGTACTATTTTTTACAACATATTGGCAGCAAAAGTATATTTTTTTTATAGTACACAGATTTTAAAATGCACTCATTAATATTTATTGTGGAAGTGGTTCTCAATGGGAAGGAGAATTATCCTGAGTGGTCTAGGAAAATCAAACACACTCTCATTTTTAATGAGTTGTGGAAAGGAGTGTGTGTTGGAGAAGGAGACAAAGAACCAGAAAGGTCTACCTCAGACAAGGAATTCACTATTTGGGAAAATAATAACAACAAGGCTTATGCCTTGATTGAAACATCAATAACTGAAGAGGCGAGTCACCATATTTCACCATTTTCAAATGCTTTCAAACCCATACAAAAACTGAAGGAAATCTATGACTCACACTCTGCACTTGAAGTTTTTCAGCTCATGATTAAATTGTTTAGCCTTGAATTACAAATTGATGATCCTCTTGCTCTTGCATCAGAAGTAAAATGCATGATATCAAAGTCACTAATGTTGAACTAGACATTCCTATGATAGATTTTGTCAAGGCACTTTATCCCACTTACTTAAAATATCTTGAGTCATTGCAAAAAATGGAAACCTCGAAGAAATTACCTTTAACTCCCTTGTGAATAAATTTGTTGAGAGAGAGAAAGATTTTGGGAAGAAAGCAACTGCTTGTTACACAACATTTTATCACGGTCCCTGTACTCCCCATTCCATGATCCTGGAGGACCTCTACAATGAAATCTATATGCTTTCCCATCATGAAGAGAATTCCTTTACATTCCTATTCATGAGCATAATATTCCCCTCTTCCATCATTTCCCAAGAATCTTCCTTCAATCTCCCAGTTTTCAAGACTGGCACTAGTGATTAGTTCCTTCCTTGCACCGATTTGGAGAGTTTGAAACCAGATGTAGCACCATATGATGCAAGTGAGCCCTTTATCACTCATGCTGATCCTCTTTTGCCAAGTTTTTAAAAATGGATTCGAAGCTTCCAGCACTAGAAGCTTCGTGTAACGGAAGTCTGGTAAATGGTTGGGCTAGATAGAGCCGAAGAGGTCAGTTTGGGCTCCTTTCCCCTATAAAGATGGAAAAAACCAAAGATATAAGCCCTCTACCATCATAAGAGGAACCATCTCCCTTCCATCAAAGCTATATAAACTCCTCCTTTTCCAAGCTAAATTAGTCTATTTTGGAGCTTGAATAACCAACAAGCTATCTATAGATTTTTGCCTTCTAGTTTGTGCGTGTAAAGGGAGAATAGTGTGTTTGGTTTGGTTTGCAACTAAAGGGAAGAAGCCTTAAACTTCCATTGTTGAGGCTAGCCATGAGATGCTAGAAGTGGTGTTGGAACCCGGATAGGTCGGAGGAGACCTACAACGTCAAGGCTTTGGTTGTATCTCTCTTTGAGCTTTATATCAATACAATCAATGATTTATTTCCTACATTAAGTGTCATATTACATTTGATGGCTTAAGGTTCCTTGAATTTTTTAAGTAAATTGAATGCGATTGTATGTTATTACATTTTTTGTTGTCTCTTGTGTATTTGAAGGAGAAGAACTCAAAGGAAGCTGGAGCAAAGGAGTGAGGTCATCATTAAGCGGAGCAACATTCTAAGAGGTAGGCCATCTTATTCGATTCTAGTTTAAGGAAGTTTCCATTAGGTTGTTCTGTTTGCAGCTAGACCCACTCTAGGGCTAGAGGGATCACCTTTGTTTGTAGAGGAGATTTACCTACTCAACAAATTGGCAACCATACTGGGGAGCCATCCGTCTATTTTGATTGTTTTTCATTTCGAGATTTGTGTGAAATTTTGTTGTATCACCTTTTCCCTTTGGTTTTTTGTGCTTTTCCTGGTTTACTGCTTTGGTTATGAAATTTAGAGTGACAAGTTTGGTTTTGAGATTTGAAAATTTTTATTTTTTCCTTGAAATCCTCGATCAACGCATTTTATTTTCTGATAGTTGTGCCAACCACCGTGAATTGCTCTACAACAGTCATGTCGTACCCCCTTGTGGCGCATGTTTTTAGTTAGGAAATCACACTAATTCCTATAAGTGAAGATTAGGGTTTCTCCTGAATCATAACCAGTGTGTCTTGCCCTCATGATTTCTGCCTCTTTGCCAGTTTTGCCTTTTTTCTCCCTGGATAGAAAGCTTCATTAGCTTGTTGTGTGTACTTGTTTGGTTTGCCCTTTCCTTACTTGATTTTTTGAGTCTTTCGATGTTTGTGACCCTAGGGAATCTGGGTCATCGTCCATTTAGTTGTTTGTGTGCTCAGCAAGTCAAGTGGTTGGTTAACTACTCCATGCATTTTGTGTTCTAGTTCTTTTTATTGCTTTGGTTTCAATTGGACAAGTTTGAAAAGTTTTGTTTTCTCTTTTCTCTATTGAACGTCTCTTTCCGAGCATAGATTACAATTGCTCGTCTTGTTTCTATTGAGTCTTTGCATGTTGATTTGGAAAATAATTCGCTTTTTCGTGCTTTGCATATGATTGATGTTCATTGTTTGAAAATTTTTCATTGAAGTCTTTATATGAGAGATTCATTGTTATCATTCCATTGAAAGATACATCATTCTAGTTTGCTGAATCGAGATGTTGGCTTAAATAGCATCATTGAAAGCTAGAATTGCATCATCATTTTGCATTCGGAAGGAAATGAACTTCTTCTACCATTGAAAGGACTAGTTTGAAGTGCATTTGATAGGAAGATAGGAAGTGGAAATATTTTTTGATTATTTTGTTTTCAAAAAAGTGAAGTAGTGAAGGGTCATCTTGCTTTCAGTTGCTTGTTTGTTGCATTTATTGTTTTATCTACTCTTGTTAGTGTAAACATTCATCGAATTGAAAGGGTTTTGTCTCATTTAGCTTCATATAGGAGTTTTTTTCGAGTCACATTGATAGGGCCTGAAAACTGATACATAATTTCAAGATAAACTTTAAAATGTATTCAATTAACCTAAGGTGCATTTGAAACCTAGAGGTCATATTTTAGAGGTTTGGGCTAGAGATGTGTTATGGTGTCTTTAAACCTAGCAGTTGTCATTCGCTTCGGCACTAGACAACACCAGTACAGACTTGTGCTCCCTGTACCGGCGCATATATAAAGGGAGACCCCACTAGGTTTGAAATCCTTTATCCATGGGAAGCTAAGTCTGCCGCCTTGTAAATGTGATACACTGAACACAACATTCGGGGAGATTTCCTTCCCGTACTTCTCGCTTCGCCGGGAGGTATTTTGCAGTTCACGGTTACCTGGTAATCCTTTTTCCTAGATTATCCTAAGCAGTTGTTTTGGTCTTTTAAACTCTTTAAATTTAAAAGATCATTGAGTGATTGTCCTTTCGAGCTCGTTTAAACCGAAAGTGATAGAGTCATCTTTGCCTTTTTCTCGACTCCTAAAAACTTGTTGCCCACGATCGCATCATATTCATGATAGTCTTATTCTAGATCACATCGTGAGTTTACCTTTAATACATTTTGAAGAAGCCCTAAAATTAATCTCTTTTCTCTTGTTGTTTGAGAAAAAGTCATCATGGTAGAACCATCAGGTTTGCCTAGTTCCTCTTCCACCCCTCCATTTGAAAGATCATATGAGGAGCCTCTTCTTGAACTCCCGCAGTCACTCGAGGATCAAGGTGTTGAACTTGGAATTGTTATGAGTATTCAACCTTTGTCATCTCGTCCTCCCCCATCAGATACTTGGTCAGCTTACAAATCTGGCCCGAGATCTCCAGATAATCCTATCTAAACTCTAGAGAGTTTGTCGACCCCTGAAGGTCAGCAAGGATTGGTTGTTTTCCCTCCGAACCCTTTGTTTGATCGTGTTGTGATATCACTAGAGAATCCGTACAATCCATACGATCAACCAGGTATTCATTTGGAATTATCCCCTCAAAGATCTTTGGTTGTGCATCGTCATTTGTTTCCACCCATGGAATCAGAAGGCGATATTCCAGTGTCCTCTTTGGGTCACATAAAGGTTTCTGCTACACAAACTCCTCACATTGTTGATGAACATGGATATCAATTCCCTCTTGAAGGTTTCCCTTACATGGGAAGCATTCTAACCAGCATTTACCTTGAGCACAACAAATCTGCATTGCCGCATGGTTATACCTCTCTGGCTCAGTTGGTGTCAGGCACTCCTAGGGCTTCATCATTATATCACAACCCTATCTGGTCATCTGGCGCTATGCCTACCTCATGTTTGTTCGTTTAGAACTCGACCTCTCAGCCGATTGTGCATTTTGCAATCACTTCATTTGTGGTGCAACCCATCGTTCTAAATCCACTCATTTTCTCATTTCAAGTTACTCTTGTAGTTCGACCGATGGTTTCGAGTCAAGTCTCTGTAAGTTCTTTGACCTCTCCAGTAAGTGGACTGGCTGTCCCACTGCCTGGGGGGGAAAACCCAAATATTTCCATGATGTCTGGCACAACCAATGTGAGTGGCTCACAAACTCACATGGTTTGGATGAACCATCCCTCCTTCGGTGCTATTCCAAACCCTGCTGGTCCTTCTGGATCGAGTAATTTCTAATACCAACAGCCGAACCCTGTTGGTCTATCTGGGTCAGGTAACATCCAGTACCAGTAGCCATATGTGGCTCAAGGTCCATTCCAACTTCCTTATGTTCCATATGGTTCACAAGCGATGGTAAATCCACCTTACATCCCTCAAGCTAGACCTTATGTTCAGCTTGGTCCATCCATTGTGCCTAGTGGATATGGCGAGATCCAATTCGGGAACTTTCAAGGTATTTCTCCAGGAACTGTCCAAGTACCCTTGCCGTAGCAAGGGTAACCTTTGTAGCAGCAAGGGAAACCTTCACAGCTACAAGGGCCATCTTTGCAATAGCAAGGGAAGACACTGCAGTAGTAAGGACAATTGTAGCCACTACAGGGGCAACCCTTTCAACAACGGCAGCAAACTTTGTAGCTGCAGGCACAGTTTTTCACCAAGCTTTCCAACCTATGCCTTGACAAGGTCAACCTCTGCAGTCCCAGGGACAACCTTTACAGCAGCAAAGCCAACCCTTGTAGCAACAAGGTCAACTTGGGCAGCATCAACCTTTGTACTCATATCAACAGGGTCAGCCTTTGCAAGGCAAAGGTCAAGTCATGCAACAACAGGCTCCAAATCCTTATGTTCACGGGTAATAGGTTCAGAATCCTTATGTCTAGGGGAAACAAGTGCAAAATCCTTATGTCCAATGGCAACAGGTCCCTTATGTTTAGGGGAAGTAGGTGAAAAATCCATTTGTCCAAGCCCAACAAGCTCAACAACCTTTTAACGCGTATGTTGCTTATCAGCAGCCTACGACTGGATAGTATCAAGGCTACCCATGTCAGAATCCTCCGTACGGGGAAGGTAACCTAGAGTGGGGGAAAAATAAAATGCCACATGGACAAAATCCTCCACTATGGGAACACAATCCTTATCAACAAGGATGGGTTCTGCAATCTAGGCCTGCTCAGAGGCCCCAAATGCCTTTTAATATGCAATTTCCATTCTTGGCGACATTGGAGTTGCCAGATGTTTCTAGACTCACGAACGATCCCATTCTTCATTTGGCATATTGGCCTCCAATCTCATCTAATACCAAGCGATTGCTCAAAGTTTGAGGGAAAATAGAAATATGATCCACAAGCCCACGTGATGACATATCACCTCTAGTGCTCCTCCAATTTGTACGTTGATGATTCTATTCAACTTTGACTTTTTCAACGAACTGTCACAGGTTCTACAGCTAAGTGGTACAATGAATTACCTTGAGGTACCTACGATGACTTTAACAATCTTTATATGGCTTTCCTCACACATTTTTAGCTGATAGTTTTACATGAAACTGGCACCCATCTTCTTACATCCCTTAAGCAAGACACTGTGACCCATATCTCTGATCACATCCATGAATGGAGGCATCGGTGTCACCTGATCAAGTTTGATATTGCTGATTAGTTGTTGACTGAATGGTTGCCAAGTCATTCATTAGCAAAATTGCTGAGGACACAGCTATGGGTGGCTGTGTCACTGCGGAGCAACCCATCGCTTGTGCCCAGTATTTAGACCTTGTCTACTCGCAATCTGGCATATTATATGATATGTTACCCAATGCTCCAAGACCATCATCTGATCTAACAACATCAAAGTCTCCGGCTACGCCACCTGTTAATGGAGTAATTGGTTCCGTGTCTCAGGCCCCCATGAAATCTTCTTCCAAGCAGAAGGCAGTCTCAAACAATCGTTCCAATGATCCCTCTTAAAATTCACCTAGTCTTGGTAAAACCTTTGAGGTTCACATTGTCCAGTCTACCACAGTGGACAAATCCTCTAAAGGTAAAAAGAAAAGCAAAGGCATGTCCAAAGCCGATGCCCCAAAACAGGGCCCTCCTAAATCATCCGCTCGTGATGCTTCTCAAAGGAAGCCCAAGTATCCATGCCTCATTTGTGAGGATGATCACTATACTAAAGATTGTCCTTGATGGTTTGAAATTAGTTGTTTACTCAAAGGGACCCCCGTTGTCCTAAAAGAGCCCTTTCCATCCCAGCAGACTCAAATGGTAGACCAACCTTAGTCTTTTTCTTCCTCAGCTTCCCAAGTGTTTATGATGAGTTCACCGGTAAATGTGGCTACCAGATCGAAAGACTATCAAACACTTACCAAGATAGTAGGGAAAGAGAAAGAAGGCACCCCTTCCTCCTCTATCCCTTCTTTCTCTGGTCCTCTCCATATAGAGCGACCTAATCCTGATTTTGCTATTCGGCCACCCTCCCGAGGTGTGCTGCAAAAGTCCTTATACAATTTGAACGATTGGGCCACTCAGCTTTATAACATGCTTGAGGATTTGGCTCAAGCACCACGAGCTATGTCTGCTCTCAAGGTCCTTAAAAGCTGTCCTTCTCAGCAGAAAGCGTTACTATTAGCTATTGTAGGTACTGATCCATCTCACTCCAATCTTTTTTTTTTGATCTGGAAACCCATTTTCTGTGCTTACCTCATCAGATTTCTCATCCAGCTGATGATCACTGAGAAGACAATTCATAGGACCGTCATTGATGAAGGTGCTTCCACGTCCATCATGTCTATCTCTTGTTGGAAGTCAATTGGTTCTCCTACCTTGAACCAATGACCTAACACTTTGGAAACCTTCGATGGGTGTGATTCTTGACCATTCGGTGTCCTTCCGAATCTTTCTATTACCTTGGAAGGAAAGGCAGTACATGTCAAAGTAGAAATTGTGGATGCGAATCTTAATTATAATCTTCTACTTGGATGGAGTTGGACCCATGTTGTGCATGTTGTGGCCTTTTCTATTATGCGTGCTCCATTTTCCCCATCAAGGGAAAATTTTCACAGTCCACCAGTTGTCTTTCTTCGCTTCTTCTTCCTCAGATGGCAATGTTGCATATGTGAAGCATATCGGTGCTCCTTATGAGAGTGTGGGAGTTGGAGTTTTTAAAGATCCTGCCTTGATAGCTATTTTTCCTCTCCCACCTTTGCATGTTGCCTCAGTCAACATGATCTCGATTAAGTATGATCCTTGGGTCATTCCTGTTTCCAGGAAAACTAGTGTCTTTTCGATCGACTAGCCCTCTAGGTTTGGCAGCTACCCTAGAAACAACAGTTTAAAGCAATTCACAATTTCTTCTATGCACAATAGAAAGGAGAAAGATGAGTGGACCAACCTGGAACTTCTGCTTAATCCTTTGCTCGATCTTTCTGCCCCTTGACAGAGCTTGCAACTCCTCTCCGTACTTATCCTGTTTAAAGAGTACCTATAGAAACACAGTAGCAAAGAACCATAAAATCATCTTGATCTATTACATCATAAGCATTATAGAATCAGATGTATAATGAACATATAATGGCATTCACAAATACTAACATTCACAAGTGCACAATTATATGGAAGAAAACTTGAAGAACATTATTAAATAGAAGGGAGAATTACAACCCAGTTGTCTGATCCAGCATCAAACCCTCTTCACCTCATGAAATAACAAGACCACACCGACAACACAATGATCTTATCTCAAATACAAACTATCAGCACTTCCTTGCAATTCACAATATTCCAACCTTTGGATCTCTTAGATGAGGGATCCATTTATAGATGTGTGCAAGGGTGTGAGTCATCTCTGGGGTTTTGATTAGTGTCATTCCACTTGTTACAATTGGTTCCACTTGGAGATTTCTTGGATCTCTTACTCATCCTTGGGTAAATTTAGAGAGGTAAGTGTCATAAGAGAAGTTTCTAGAAGATTCCATGAGTATCCACTTAGCGAATTGTCTCAGACATTTTTCCATTCTCGCCCATTTTACCCTACAGAAGGCCTAATTAGTATGCATCACACCTGAGTAGTGTACCAGTCAGTGTGCATCGCACTTGGCCAGTGTAGCAGTCAGTATGGTCCAGTTTGGGCCATTTCTGGATGATTTTTCAGGTGGAACTTTTGGGGAATGATGTAATCAGATGACTATGATCTCTTAGGGGTTGAAAAGCCCTAGTTTATTGACATATAATATTGGGGTTGATGTGCCCAAATATGTGTATAACAGTTGCCCCCTAAAGCATGAAGTCGTAAATCTTGATGTCTGGTGAAATGCTTTATCATGAGGATCCAAGGTTTCAAACTAGAAGGTGACTTGTATAAGATACAATACAATACATCATCATAATATAATTTTCATGATCTGGCTGAGGCGGGAATTCCCATGCTCAGCTTTATAAATTCATTTCATGTACATAGAACAGATATTTGTCTGCATATGCAGACTGGTGATTCTTCAGTTATAGAGTCATCATTCTCGGTCTAGATGACCATATGTGCAACTTCTGTGTACATTTGATGTCTTTATATCCCTGAATATATCGCAAGCCAGATGGATGAAACTAGATCCAGGGTCTTCAAAACTCATTCAATCTTTTCCCAATGTACAAGTCGATCCATGTGAAAAGATGTTTTGAAGTTGAACATGGAACGACATCGCCTGATTACCAACCAATAATGTGAGATGTTAACAGACGCAAGAGGAATCACTAATAATGATAATGACCCTCAAGGTACTACAGTACAATTCACGTGGTGTGAATATATGATCTAATGTCGAACGCCACGCAAAATATTTCAGTCCAAGGCCATTGATGTCAACATGCCACCGGAAGTGAGAAACTTGCCATTGAGGGTTGCAAGCTTCAAAGTATTGAAAGGGTTTTTTCTAAGTCAACTTCTTGGATAATGTGTTGATGTCAACAAGAAGTGACCCGTCATAGGAGGGCCTTAATGTATGCCACATCTATGGCACGAAATGAAGCAAATGATTTCTAGAGGTGCAAACAACTTGACGACACAAGGTTCAGGAATGACGGTCACGAAAAATGAAGGTTGAAGGTATTGTAGTGGATGAGGCATTAACTGGTTTTGCGGTTTCTCAACTGAATGACTTCTCTTGAACATGTTGACAACACTGAGATGGATTGGTAGCATTAACCCCAATGATGAGATGACTGGTAAACGTAATAACCCAACCCGACTCAATCGTGGTGATGGAGTGAAAGTGTCATGTTCAAGAGCGACTTGCTACCATAAATTTCTTCAAGTTTTCTTTCCTTTTTCCCCAGTCATTGCTAACCAGTACCTCTTTATTTTTGGCAAGCTTGAGGAGGATAACATATGCTTGTTCTATAATTTTCCCTTCGGGCAAACCTGTCGCTATGTTTTAACGAGTCTAGCGAGAGTGAAACTCACTCTTGTCTAGAATGGACAAGTTTGTCACTATTGTTTTAACGAGTTTAATGACAAGGATAACTCGGTCCTTTTCATGTTTAGAGAGTTTGAAAAGGGATGAAAAGGAAACTCCAACAGTTCTTTTTTGTAGCATAATCCCTTAAGTCCGAAAAAGGATAAAATAATACAAAAGGGATGACTTTTCCGATCACTTTAACGAGCCAAAAAAGACAAGCACTCGAACTTTTTCATGAGATAATCCCTCGGGTCCGAAAAAGATTAAAATGTACAAGAGGGATGGCACTTCCAATCACTTTAACAAGCTCGAAAGGCCAATTTCTCGACAATATTTTCATATTTAACGAGTTTGAAAAGGGTTTAAAGGAGACTCGTTTTGAGGAACGAGTGGTGTCCGGGGTAGCAACTGGTTCTGGGTAATCTTGGAACTTCTCGAAACATGGTGAATTCTGTGAAGAGGCTGGCTAACAAGACCACTCATTGCAAATGTTCCTCAAAAAGGGTAAACAACCAAGTGGAAGTGTATGATCGGCCAAAAGAATGGAGGTGATGGGAGGTACACAACCAAGGCTTAAAAGGCTAATAGCATGGCAATCACAAAGGTTAATTACTCCAAGTGGGTTCATTTTTTAACGAGCTTGAACCATGGGGAACTATGCTCAGTTTTAGTTTTTTTTTTTTTTTTTTTTTTAATGAAAGTTCGAAATGACAAACTAAAAGGTCTCAAAATGACAAAACTAAAAAGCTAAAATGCTAAAAAATGAAATTGAAAAAGGTTTGCATGCCCCCAGCATGGTGAAAAGGAGAGTCTCCAGTAGCCACATGGAAACTTCTGAGGTTAGGTAGGATGGGTTTGTCAGCAGAATAGACAAAACACTTCCTTGGCTTCGTCCATAGAATAGACAAAGGTGAATGGTGTGTTAGACCAATCACATAACCTTCAGGGAAACCATGTTAAGTAGGATGGTTTCATCTGTAGAATAGACAAAACACTTCCTTGGCTTCGTCCATAGAATAGACGAAGGTGAATGGTGTGTTAGACCAATCACATAACCTATAGGGAAACTTATCTTTTCAGTGGGTTCATCTGCAGAATAGACAAGGGTGCATGCCCCCTAAACTTTGTTACATTCACTAGACTACTTCTAGAAATCAGGTGGATGGAATGATGGTTGAAGAGACACTCTCGATGCAAAAGGACCATTTAGGGATGATGTTTGACTTGGAGCTGTGCTTGAACCGGGAAATGAAAGCTGGTCGATGGTGACAATTTTGCCTTCATGTGGGAAGCACATCACTCGGAAGAGTGTTGAAACAATTGCTTCCATTTTATAAACATAGTCACGTCCAAGGAGTAGATTGTAATCTAACGGTCTTGGGACTACCATCACGTTCAAGTGAACATTTTTCCTTCCCAAAGTTATCAGTAACTTAGGAAGGATCCCTATTGGTCGGCTGGTTCCTTTGTTAAAGCCTGAATGATTCTGTGTAACAGCCATAAGTGATGGCGAATCAAGCGCTTTCCAAGCAGTTGAGGAAAGGATACTCATTGATGCCCCCTCATCTATGATAGTGCCTTTCACGATCATTTTGTAAACTTGCGCTATGATTTAGAAAGGTACATAAGAGGGAAGGCAAGATCTTTCTAGTCGTTTCCAATCAAAGGAAGTGACTAGACTGCTTAGAGGGGGTACCGAATAAACAGAAGAAATAACCCCTTGATTTTTGAGAACTGGGGGATTTTCCTCCTGTTGTGAAGGAACGGGCAGATTGCCCTCAAGTTCATCGGACTCTGAAGTGACAAAAATAATTTGAACGGTATTGTTCTCACTCTCTTCAGGAAGGGTATGATCTCATGAAGGTAAAACTGGGTCAACTGTCACCTTGACCTGTTGACTTTGGTCGGGTATAGACTTAGAAGATTCACTTTCAGTGAGAGGCATTCCGACCGACGTTTGATTTAAGTCAGTCAGTCCTTCAACTAGTAAAGAACTTGGGGAGAGTTTCTTGTAGCCAAATGGAAGTCACTATGGTGATGCAGGACGGTTATCCAATACTCTTTTGGCTTCATCCAAAAAGGGGCAAAGGTGAAGGTGATGGTTCCTTTCACATAACTTACACGGAAATCTAACCTTTCTCGTCTGTTCATGAACTTTACTATCACTAGTTGAAGGTGTGTTGTCAACATGATCTCTAGTAGTTGATGACACAGGATGGTGCGAATGGGGAGACCATTCTCTCAAGATATAAGGAAATCAAGGACAGTCTTGAGAAAAATGGTCGCCCACACAAATCATGCATGGATATTTGGCTTTGGAAAGTCTAGTGTTCGGATTTTCTCCAGATGATGCATGGTTGCCCCCTTGTTGAATTGGCTTCTTCTTCTTCTCCTTCCCTTTCTTCTTCTTCTCAGTCACATGGTTATTAGCATCGCTACTTTCACCAAGTGAAGAGGAAGAAAGGGAGGGAAAAACAAATGAAGAAGAAGGCGAAAGGTCAACCTCAGTATCAACTGGATGCTTATTCGATTGCGGTGGAAATGAGGGATTTTGAACCACAAAGGTTGAGAACAGCCATACTGGTAGGCCAATTGTAATTCTTGGAAGGGACAATGTGGCCATATATGGAGCACCAATATTTCCCCAAGAAGAAAAATGGCTAGGATTCCCCTCAAAAGGGATTCCTTGATTGGTGGATCCCGGATTTGTCTCCATATATCTCAACCTAAGATTAACTAAGGAACATGGATGTTATTCTGAATTCAATTAATTTTATTGATGCTTTGACACAACTTTTCTTTTTCAGTTTTTAAGACTCGAGAAAAAGCTAAAGATGACTCTAGTCCCCTTCGATTTTTAATGAGCCTGAAGTGACAAGTGCTTAGAGGGGCCTTTTCTTTTAAAGAGTAAAAAAGGAACGAAAGTGACTACTCTAGAAAATCTAGACAGAGGGATTACCAAATCAATCGCAAAACTGCAATATACACCTTGGTGATAAATTGAAGAGAAATTACCAAGGACTTATGTACGACAGTCAATCTTCCCGAATGCTATGTTCAGTGCATTGCGATCGATAGGGCAATAGACTTGGCTTCCTATGGATAAAGGATATAAGCCTATTGTGGTCTCCCAATATATACTCGATGGTACGGGGAGCACAAGTCCGTGCTAGCACTTGTCATATCAAGGAGGAGGAATCACTCAACCTTCAATGAAAATGATAGTTACTAGTTTTTACGACGCCGGAACACGTCTCTAGCCTAGACTTCTAGATGTGTTGCGTTAAGTTCCAAAGCGTTGTTAGGTTCATTGAGATTTAATTTAGAGTTGATCTTGTTTAAAGTTTTCCTTTTAATGGTTCACTGCGTGATGTTGATTTAAAATTCCTAAAATGCAATATACAATGATAAACAATCAATGTTTATTTTGAGCAATGAAAATCCTAGCTACTAGGGAAAGAAAATTACAATTCTTTCAAACAAAGAGCAAAGAGCACACACTAATGCACTTTCCTAAATCATTTTTTGCACACAAAATAAATGCAAATGGAAATGCATGTATTTGTTTTTCATTCTCCTTAATTTGAAAAATGCCAAAAAGGAGAAACAAAAGTAGCAAAGATCTGAAATATTTTACTCAAAGTGACATTTCGACAATTTCTTTTCAATATAGATAGGAAGACTAAATGACACTTTTCAATTTAGAATAGAAAATGCTTTTGAAACTTTGAATAAGGACAAATCAAACCAAATACTTGAAGAAAATTTTATCAACTATTCAGGGAAGGAAGACTCAACAACACTTATCTTTTTGACACAAAACAACAGTTACGACACTTTTTGTACCAAAGCGACATATCGATTTAAGCAACTTTTCGACAAAGGATTGTAAATGATGGAAAAATACATAAAAAAATTTACTAATCCTAATCAATGGAGGCTGATCTATGTGATGTAAGCAGGCTTCAGTACTGAGGTACTGTTCATAAGCAGTAAATCAATTAAACAAGACTAAAAACAAGGGCAAAAATCCCAAATTTCTAGAATGGAAATAGGTTCAGTCAGTCATGGCACCGAGCTTCACAGAAACAGGGAAGCATTGCACCTACTACACTTGGGAAGTGCGATTCATACTATTTCATAGTGACAGATAGTGCGATGGGCCAGGGAGCGCAACTGAAGTGGGTTTTGGCACAAATTTATAGCTGTTTTCAGTGAGTTAAGCTAAGCTATGATGGACAGTAAAGAGCAAAGTATAGAGGCAAGTCCTGAGAGGTTACTGGGCTACCAAAAGGGGATCTAGAATGCTTGTAAGTCAAATGTTTAATTCATAAACTAAACTAGAGATTGACTAAAGCATCATTCATCTATTATGCAATTGCAGAGCAAGAGCAGTTTGAAGGCTACCTGGTTGCCTTCAGGCTCTGTCTATAGTTTATAAAATAAACAATAACAAAAAAAAAACATCTATTCGATCCCCAGTGGAGTCGCCATTTTTTTCCAGGAAAACTAATCTCTTTTCGATCGACTAGCCCTCTAGGTTTGACAGCTACCCTAGAAACAATAGTTTAAAGCAATTCATGATTTCTTCTATGCACAATAGATAAGAGAAAGATGAGTGGACCAACTTGAAACTTCCGCTTAATCCTTTGCTTGATCTTTCTCCCCCTTGATAGAGCTTGCAACTCCTCTCCATACTTATCCTGCTTGAAGAGTACATATAGAAACACAGTAGCAAAGAACCATCAAAGCATCTTGATCTATTGTATCATAAGCATTACAAAATCAGATGTATAATGAACATACAATGGCATTCACAAATATTAACATTCACAAGTGCATAATTATATGGAAGAAAAATTGAAGAAATTTATTAAATAGAAGGGAGAATTACAACCCAGTTGTCTAATCTAGCATCATCCTCCCAGCATCAAATAGCAAGACCACACCAAGAACACAATGTTCTTATCTCAAATACAAACTATCAGCATTTCCTTGCAATTCACAATCTTCCAACCTCTGGATCTCTTAGATGAGGGATCCATTTATAGATGTGTGCAAGCGTGTGAGTCATCTATGGGGTTTTGATTAGTGTCATTCCACTTGTTACAATTGATTCCAATTGTTACAATTGGTTCCACTTGGAGATTTCTTGGATCTCTTACTCATTCTTGGGCAAATTTAGAGAGGAAAGTGTCATAAGAGAAGTTTCCAGAAGATTCCATGAGTATCCACTTAGCAAACTATCTCAGACATTTTTCCATCCTCGCCCATCGCACCATACAGAAGGCCTAATCAGTATGCATCGCACCTAAGCAGTGTACCACTCAGTATGCATCACGCCTGGCCAGTGTAGCAGTCAGTATGGTCCAGTTTGTGCCATTTCTGGATGATTTTTCAGGTGGAACTTTTGGGGAATGATGTAATCAGATGACCATGATCTCTTAGGGTATGGAACAACTCTTTTAGGGGTTGAAAAGCCCTAGTTTATCAACATATAAGATTGGGGTTGAAGTGCCCAAATATGTCTATAACAATTCTGTCTCCTGATCTTCCTCATACATGGGGTGATGTCATGTTGTTAATCCCTACCAAGATCAATCATGTGGAGATTGTTTAGGCTTCAACTTTGGTATGCACTGATCATACTATTTTGAGTGTGTCTCTTGATACGTATTCTCAATCCCCGTGGCTTGGTTCTTCAGATTCCCCTAATCCCTTAACTGAGACATTTCCCTATGATGAGAGTATCATGGAAATAATGTCTCTGGAGGAAGCACTATGGAAGGATACTCATCATCGTTCCTCGTTCTTGCCTAGCCCGTGTTGGAAATAATACTGAGAGGGGGGGTGAATCAGTATTATCTAGCAATTTAATAAATCTTCCTTATTTGATCTTTGAATTATTTTTGCATGTCAGTACCATAAAATAATGAGCATGAACAAAGAAAACAGATAGTCACACCAAAGAACACAAGATGTAAGGTGGAAACCCAATGTGGGTGAAAACCACCTGCTGCAATATGTCTCTATCTTCTTTCAAATTAGAAACTCCTTTTACAATGATTTTGTACTGGTGCAGTCCTTTACCAGTACGCAGGCTGCAACCTGCAGAGAGCTACAACTCTCTCTCTCGTTTTCCAGTCTTCTCCTGGAAGGGAGCTACAACCCCCTACTTCTTTTCATAAAGCATCAAATGATCATCAAGTACATAACAGTTACAGTCTACTACAGTTATCAGATCAGTAATAACAGAACTAAACCAGAACACCTTATCAACAGAGAAATTCAATCAACAGAACATCTTAAGACAGAGACGCAGTTCTCCCTTCTGTGGCCTACGACCAGACGCAGCTAACCTTCTTCTCCCCTGCGTCCACACGCAGAGATCCTTCTGCTGTGCTGCGTGCCCGCGCACTGTTCCTTCAACTGCACTGCATCCTGTTGCTGCAGGGACGCACCCAGAAACACTGTCGCGCCGCGTTCTTTTGCTACAGGGACGCACCCAGAAATACTATCGCGCTGCGTCTTTTTGCTCAGAGACGCACTTGATCCTTATTATGCTTCGTGTCCCCACGCAGTGCGTCTGTTACTGTACGGCGTCCCGAACGCACCTGAATCTTGCTCTGCCCTGCGTCCCCACGCAGGTCTCTTCTTACTGCACTGCGTCCCGGCGCACTTGCCTTTCACTGAACCTGTGTACCTTCGGGTATGAATGATTTCAAGACTTTAAGAGTAACCCAAACAGTCAGATCTACAGATCTGATCATGCACCAAAGAGATCTTAGTCTTTCAGAAGATTCGCCTTTTTAGATCTAGACCAGATCTAGCCTCATAAGATATTCAACCAAAGACATACCAAACCAAATGATCTCCTTTGCTTTATATAGGCAAGCTCCTCCTCAAAACATGGAACAATACCACGAGCCGACACCATAATAACACAATACCGTCGGCTAGATACCAAGAGTAAAACACAAGAAACCCCCACGTGACCTTGAAAAGTGTGCACTGGGTGGACGCACCTCCTGAACGGCTGGCCTGCGTCTCTGGACGCGGCTCCTGCATGGTGTACCTGTGGGTACGCACCTTATGAACTGATTTCCTGTGTCCTTCTTAATTTTTCAATAAATTGAGAGCCTTGTCATGGGAGTTGCCATCAAGTACAACATCTGTAACATATAGCCATACCAGAGAACATAATGCCAACAATCTCCCCCTTTGGACTTGATGGCAACCTTACAATCTTCAGCTTCATTCTCCCCCTTTGACATCAAGGGCAAAGGGGTATGCTCCCCCTGAAAAAGAACCAGATCTGTAACAAAGAACCATAATCCACCATGAAAGAGATAGAGACATATTGCAGCTATTTCCAAGATCTCCTTCTGACCATCCTCCATAATGCCAACAATGCATTATCTGCTCCCCCTGAACCTGTACCATCAATCAGAAAAGATTCAACAATAAGATGATGCATCAACAACCCCCAGCTTTTGCCTGAGGTATTCAAAAGTGTCCCTGGGCAATGGTTTGGTGAGAATATCAGCAACTTGTTCCTTAGAAGGAACATACTCCAACTTGACCTTCTGTTCAAGCACTTGTTCCCGGAGAAAATGATACTTGATTGGTATGTGCTTGGTTTTTGAATGCATAACCGGATTCTTTGAGATGCTGATTGCACTTGTGTTATCACATAAGATGGGGCTAGGTGGTGTACAAGTGATTTGAAAATCCTACAAAGTCTGCATCATCCAAAGAAGTTGAGTGCAACAAGATGCAGCAGCAACATATTCCGCTTCAGCTGTAGACAAGGCAATCGAACTCTGTTTCTTGCTGAACCAAGATACCAGTCTGGAACCCATAAAGAACGCACCACCACTTGTGCTTTTCCTGTCATCCACGCTTCCGGCCCAATCTGCATCTGTATAAGCATGAAGTGTAAGATCCGTATCTCTAGGATACCATAAGCCATAATTTTGAGTCCCTTGAAGATATTTGAAAATTCTCTTCACTGCCTGAAGATGAGTCTCCTTCGGATTTGCCTGAAATCTTCCAACTATTCCAACTGCATGCATGATGTCCGGTCGGGTACCAGTCAAATATAATAAACTTCCAATCATATATCTGTAGGTTGGTTGATGTACTGCTGCAGATTCATCATTTGCACTGAGACTACATCCTGTGACCATGGGTGTACATACTGGTTTTGCATCTTCCATGCCATATTTCTTCAAAATCTGTTTGAGATACTTGGTTTGAGATAAAAAAGATTCCTCCTTCTTTTTGTTGGATTTGCAAACCAAGGAAATATGTCAGTTCTCCTAGCAAGGACATTTCAAATTATTTCTGCATGACCGAGGCAAAGCTTTGACTCATAGCTTCTTCATTGCTGCCAAAAATAATGTCATCTACATACACAACAAGTATTAGCAATTTGTCATTTTCAGCTTTTATAAAAAGATTGCTATCTGCTGAACCTTTTGAAAAACCTTGTTGATGAAGATATTTGTCCAAACGGTAGTACCAAGCCCTTGGAGCTTGTTTGAGACCATAGAGAGCCTTTTTCAATCTGCATACAAGATTTGGATCATTTCCAAGAATGAACCCATCTGGCTGTTCAATGTACACTTCTTCTTCCAAGTCTCCATTCAGAAAGGCTGATTTCACGTCCATTTGAAATACTTTGAAGTTTTGAAAACTTGAGAGAGCAAGGAACATTCGGATGGCCTCAAGTCTTGCAACAGGAGCAAAGGTTTCTTCAAAGTCTATTCCTTCTTGCTGCGCATACCCTTTACAAACAAGTCTGGCTTTGTTTCTAATTACTTCTCCATTTTCATTCAATTTATTTTTGAAGACCCATTTTGTTCCGATAACATTCTTATCCTTTGGTCTAGGAACCAGCTCCCAAGTGTTGTTCTTTTCGATTTTCTCAAGTTCTTCATCCATTGCTTTCACCCAACATTCATCTTTGCATGCTTCTTTCACATTTTGTGGTTCAGTAGAGGAGAGTAATGCCAAATAGCTTGAGGCTTCTGCAACTGTTCTTCTTGTTTGTACACCTGCTTCTTTCTGCCCCACAATCTGAGATTCTGGATGATTCTTCTGAACATATCTGGATGGAGTCTTTTCTTCTATTCTTGTTTGCTCCTCTGGCTCTTCTTGAGGTTCTCCTTCTTCATCATTCTGTCTTTGAGGGTAGCCTTCATCTTCTTCGATGTCTTCATGATGGACTTGCCTAGGAATGTATCCCTTCTCATCAACCACTACATCAATGCTGTCAACAATTCTGCCAAGTCTTTTATTGTAGCACTTGTATGCTTTGCTATATGGAGAGTAACCAAGAAGAATGCCTTCATCTGCCCTAGGTTCAAGTTTGCCAAGCTGCTCATCAGTATTCTTGATATAGCATTTGCTCCCAAAGATTTTGAAGTGCTTTACCGAAGGAGTCCTGCCACTCCAAAGCTCATGAGGAGTTTGAGTGCTGTTCACCCAGACATTTGTTTTGTT
The DNA here is from genome assembly GCA_031772625.1 of Pinus tabuliformis. NCBI lineage: Eukaryota > Viridiplantae > Streptophyta > Pinopsida > Pinales > Pinaceae > Pinus > Pinus tabuliformis. The sequence goes on from CM062812.1 coordinate 863,656,520, forward strand.
GAGAATAACAACCGCAGCATGTGCAGCTTCACCCCAGAAAGTTGTGGGAGTTCCTGATTCATCAAGCATAGCACGAGCCATTTGTTGGATTGTTCTGTTCATTCTTTCAACAACTCCATTTTGCTGAGGAGTTCTAGCTGTAGAGAATTCTCTCCTTATCCCATGTTCATCACAGAAATCGAAAAATTCATTTGAAGTAAATTCCCCACCTCTGTCGGATATGAGGCACTTAATTTTGTGACCTGATTCATTTTCAACCAAGGCTTTGAAGGATTTGAATTTTTCGAATGCTTCATCTTTGTGCTTCATAAGTCCTAACCAGACAAACCTGGAGAAATCGTTAATAAATAATATCAAGTATTCCTCTCCTCTAGGTGTTCTTTTCCTGAATGGACCACATGTATCTGTATGTACTAGCTCAAGAGGCATGCTAGCTGATCCTTCTTTCTCTGGAAAGTTAGTTCTGGTTTGTTTTCCAAACTGACATGATTTGCATATGGTGTTGTCAGGAATTTTGATATCTGGAAGATCGCGAACTGCCTGATATTTGCATGCTTTCCTTATTTGTGAGAAGCTTAGATGTCCCAACCTTCGATGCCATAACCAGTGCTCTTCATCCTTGCTCAGATAGCATTGTTGTTGTCCTTCTTCAAATATGTACAGATTATTTGGAGTTCTTTTGCCTTTGAGCACTGTTTTACCTGTATCAAGATCACGAACAAGACATCCATTCGATCTGAATATAACCTCGGTTCTTTGATCACACATCTGGCTGACACTTAGAAGATTATGCTTCAATCCATCAACATACAAAACATTTCCAGCCTTGACCTTTTCTTTTATAGCAGATACTTTAGATTCAAACTTGGGGGACAATGATCTTAGAACCTTTTCAACCACTATAGCCTCTCTTATTTCTTCACCCAAATTTTTCATACAATTAACAATCTCATCTACCCGAAGAAAATAGTTAGCCACACTTTCATCATTATACATCTTGAGAGTCTCATACTGAATCCTGAGAGTTTGAAGTTTAGCACGCTTTACCTGTTCATCTCCTTCATAGCTTGTGACAATTTTGTCCCATATCTCTTTTGCGGATTTGTAGTGCATTACCTTCATGAATTCCGTTTGGGATATACATCCTAACAGAGTACTGACTGCTTTTGCATTTGTTTCATACTTCTTTTTCTCTGCTGGATCTGTAGGAGTAGCTGAAGGAAAAGCGTAGCCTATTTCTACAATGTCCCAAACTTCTGTACCAAGAGATTGAAGATATGCAGTAACTCTTACCTTCCAATAATTGAAGTTTGTCCCATCAAAAACCGGTGGCCTGATTGATGCTTCTCTCTCGTAGTTGCTCATGATGAATGATCTACCTTCAAGCGATCAAGCTTCTCTGAAGGACCTGCTCTGATACCAATTGTTGGAAATAATACTGAGAGGGGGGGTGAATCAGTATTATCTAGCAATTTAATAAATCTTCCTTATTTGATCTTTGAATTATTTTTGCATGTCAGTACCATAAAATAATGAGCATGAACAAAGAAAACAGATAGTCACACCAAAGAACACAAGATGTAAGGTGGAAACCCAATGTGGGTGAAAACCACCTGCTGCAATATGTCTCTATCTTCTTTCAAATTAGAAACTCCTTTTACAATGATTTTGTACTGGTGCAGTCCTTTACCAGTACGCAGGCTGCAACCTGCAGAGAGCTACAACTCTCTCTCTCATTTTCCAGTCTTCTCCTGGAAGGGAGCTACAACCCCCTACTTCTTTTCATAAAGCATCAAATGATCATCAAGTACATAACAGTTACAATCTACTACAGTTATCAGATCAGTAATAACAGAACTAACCCAGAACACCTTATCAACAGAGAAATTCAATCAACAGAACATCTTAAGACAGAGACGCAGTTCTCCCTTCTGTGGCCTGCGACCAGACGCAGCTAACCTTCTTCTCCCCTACGTCCACACGCAGAGATCCTTCTGCTGTGCTGCGTGCCCGCGCACTGTTCCTTCAACTGCACTGCGTCCTGTTGCTGCAGGGACGCACCCAGAAACACTGTCGCGCCGCATTCTTTTGCTGCAGGGACGCACCCAGAAATACTATCGCACCGCGTATTTTTGCTCAGAGACGCACCTGATCCTTATTATGCTTCGCGTCACCACGCAGTGCGCCTGTTACTGTACAACGTCCCGAACGCACCTGAATCTTGCTTTGCCCTGCGTCCCCACGCAGGTCTCTTCTTACTGCACTGCGTCCCGGCGCACTTGCCTTTCACTGAACCTGCGTACCTTCGGGTATGAATGATTTCAAGACTTTAAGAGTAACCCAAACAGTCAGATCTACAGATCTGATCATGCGCCAAAGAGATCTCAATCTTTCAGAAGATTCACCTTTTTAGATCTAGACCAGATCTAGCCTCATAAGATATTCAACCAAAGACATACCAAACCAAATGATCTCCTTTGCTTTATATAGGCAAGCTCCTCCTCAAAACATGGAACAATACCACGAGCCGACACCATAATAACACAATACCGTCGGCTAGATACCAAGAGTAAAACACAAGAAACCCCCACGTGACCTTGAAAAGTGTGCATTGGGTGGACGCACCTCCTGAATGGCTGGCCTGCGTCTTTGGACGCGGCTCCTGCATGGTGTACCTGCGGGTATGCACCTTATGAACTGATTTCCTGCGTCCTTCTTAATTTTTCAATAAATTGAGAGCCTTGTCATGGGAGTTGCCATCAAGTACAACATCTGTAACATATAGCCATACCAGAGAACATAATGCCAACAATCTCCCCCTTTGGACTTGATGGCAACCTTACAATCTTCAGCTTCATTCTCCCCCTTTGACATCAAGGGCAAAGGGGTATGCTCCCCCTAAGATCATGCTCCCCCTGAAAAAGAACCAGATCTGTAACAAAGAACCATAATCCACCATGAAAGAGATAGAGACATATTGCAGCTATTTCCAAGATCTCCTTCTGACCATCCTCCATAATGCCAACAATGCATTATCTGCTCCCCCTGAACCTGTACCATCAATCAGAAAAGATTCAACAATAAGATGATGCATCAACAACCCCCAGCTTTTGCCTGAGGTATTCAAAAGTGTCCCTGGGCAATGGTTTGGTGAGAATATCAGCAACTTATTCCTTAGAAGGAACATACTCCAACTTGACCTTCTGTTCAAGCACTTGTTCCCGGAGAAAATGATACTTGATTGGTATATGCTTGGTTTTTGAATGCATAACCGGATTTTTTGAGATGCTGATTGCACTTGTGTTATCACATAAGATGGGGATAGGTGGTGTACAAGTGATTTGAAAATCCTGCAAAGTCTGCATCATCCAAAGAAGTTGAGTGCAACAAGATGCAGCAGCAACATATTCCGCTTCAGCTGTAGACAAGGCAATCGAACTCTGTTTCTTGCTGAACCAAGATACCAGTCTGGAACCCATAAAGAACGCACCACCACTTGTGCTTTTCCTGTCATCCACGCTTCCGGCCCAATCTGCATCTGTATAAGCATGAAGTGTAAGATCCGTATCTCTAGGATACCATAAGCCATAATTTTGAGTCCCTTGAAGATATTTGAAAATTCTCTTCACTGCCTGAAGATGAGTCTCCTTCGGATTTGCCTGAAATCTTCCAACTATTCCAACTGCATGCATGATGTCCGGTCGGGTACCTGTCAAATATAATAAACTTCCAATCATAGATCTGTAGGTTGGTTGATGTACTGCTGCAGATTCATCATTTGCACTGAGACTACATCCTGTGACCATGGGTGTACATACTGGTTTTGCATCTTCCATGCCATATTTCTTCAAAATCTGTTTGAGATACTTGGTTTAAGATAAAAAGATTCCTCCTTCTTTTTGTTGGATTTGCAAACCAAGGAAATATGTCAGTTCTCCTAGCAAGGACATTTAAAATTCTTTCTGCATGACCGAGGCAAAGCTTTGACTCATAGCTTCTTCATTGCTGCCAAAAATAATGTCATCTACATACACAACAAGTATTAGCAATTTGTCATTTTCAGCTTTTATATAAAGATTGCTATCTGCTGAACCTTTTGAAAAACCTTGTTGATGAAGATATTTGTCCAAACGGTAGTACCAAGCCCTTGGAGCTTGTTTGAGACCATAGAGAGCCTTTTTCAATCTGCATACAAGATTTGGATCATTTCCAAGAATGAACCCATCTGGCTGTTCAATGTACACTTCTTCTTCCAAGTCTCCATTCAGAAAGGCTGATTTCACGTCCATTTGAAATACTTTGAAATTTTGAAAACTTGAGAGAGCAAGGAACATTCGGATGGCCTCAAGTCTTGCAACAGGAGCAAAGGTTTCTTCAAAGTATATTCCTTCTTGCTGCGCATACCCTTTACAAACAAGTCTGGCTTTGTTTCTAATTACTTCTCCATTTTCATTCAATTTATTTTTGAAGACCCATTTTGTTCCGATAACATTCTTATCCTTTGGTCTAGGAACCAGCTCCCAAGTGTTGTTCTTTTCGATTTGCTCAAGTTCTTCATCCATTGCTTTCACCCAACATTCATCTTTGCATGCTTCTTTCACATTTTGTGGTTCAGTAGAGGAGAGTAATGCCAAATAGCTTGAGGCTTCTGCAACTGTTCTCCTTGTTTGTACACCTGCTTCTTTCTGCCCCACAATCTGAGATTCTGGATGATTCTTCTGAACATATCTGGATGGAGTCTTTTCTTCTATTCTTGTTTGCTCCTCTGGCTCTTCTTGAGGTTCTTCTTCTTCATCATTCTGTCTTTGAGGGTAGCCTTCATCTTCTTCGATGTCTTCATGATGGACTTGCCTAGGAATGTATCCCTTCTCATCAACCACTACATCAATGCTGTCAACAATTCTGCCAAGTCTTTTATTGTAGCACTTGTATGCTTTGCTATATGGAGAGTAACCAAGAAGAATGCCTTCATCTGCCCTAGGTTCAAGTTTGCCAAGCTGCTCATCAGTATTCTTGATATAGCATTTGCTCCCAAATATTTTGAAGTGCTTTACCGAAGGAGTCCTGCCACTCCAAAGCTCATGAGGAGTTTGAGTGTTGTTCACCCGGACATTTGTTTTGTTGAGAATAACAACCGCAGCATGTGCAGCTTCACCCCAGAAAGTTGTGGGAGTTCCTGATTCATCAAGCATAGCACGAGCCATTTGTTGGATTGTTCTGTTCATTCTTTCAACAACTCCATTTTGCTGAGGAGTTCTAGCTGTAGAGAATTCTCTCCTTATCCCATGTTCATCACAGAAATTGAAAAATTCATTTGAAGTAAATTCCCCACCTCTGTCGGATCTGAGGCACTTAATTTTGTGACCTGATTCATTTTCAACCAAGGCTTTGAAGGATTTGAATTTTTCGAATGCTTCATCTTTGTGCTTCATAAGTCCTAACCAGACAAACCTGGAGAAATCGTCAATAAATAATATCAAGTATTCCTCTCCTCTAGGTGTTCTTTTCCTGAATGGACCACATGTATCTATATGTACTAGCTCAAGAGGCATGCTAGCTGATCCTTCTTTCTCTGGAAAGTTAGTTCTGGTTTGTTTTCCAAACTGACATGATTTGCATATGGTGTTGTCAGGAATTTTGATATTTGGAAGATCGCGAACTGCCTGATATTTGCATGCTTTCCTTATTTGTGAGAAGCTTAGATGTCCCAACCTTCAATGCCATAACCAATGCTCTTCATCCTTGCTCAGATAGCATTGTTGTTGTCCTTCTTCAAATATGTACAGATTATTTGGAGTTCTTTTGCCTTTGAGCACTGTTTTACCTGTATCAAGATCACGAACAAGACATCCATTCGATCTGAATATAACCTCGGTTCTTTGATCACACATCTGGCTGACACTTAGAAGATTATGCTTCAATCCATCAACATACAAAACATTTCCAGCCTTGACCTTTTCTTTTATAGCAGATACTTTAGATTCAAACTTGGGGGACAATGATCTTAGAACCTTTTCAACCACTATAGCCTGTCTTATTTCTTCACCCAAATTTTTCATACAATTAACAATCTCATCTACCCGAAGAAAATAGTTAGCCACACATTCATCATTATACATCTTGAGAGTCTCATACTGAATCCTGAGAGTTTGAAGTTTAGCACGCTTTACATGTTCATCTCCTTCATAGCTTGTGACAATTTTGTCCCATATCTCTTTTGCGGATTTGTAGTGCATTACCTTCATGAATTCCATTTGGGATATACATCCTAACAGAGTACTGACTGCTTTTGCATTTGTTTCATACTTCTTTTTCTCTACTGGATCTGTAGGAGTAGCTGAAGGAAAAGCGTAGCTTGTTTCTACAATGTCCCAAACTTCTGTACCAAGAGATTGAAGATATGCAGTAACTCTTACCTTCCAATAATTGAAGTTTGTCCCATCAAAAACCGGTGGCCTGATTGACGCTTCTCTCTCATAGTTGCTCATGATGAACGATCTACCTTCAAGCGATCAAGCTTCTCTGAAGGCCCTACTCTGATACCAATTGTTGGAAATAATACTGAGAGGGGGGGTGAATCAGTATTATCTAGCAATTTAATAAATCTTCCTTATTTGATCTTTGAATTATTTTTGCATGTCAGTACCATAAAATAATGAGCATGAACAAAGAAAACAGATAGTCACACCAAAGAACACAAGATGTAAGGTGGAAACCCAATGTGGGTGAAAACCACCTGCTGCAATATGTCTCTATCTTCTTTCAAATTAGAAACTCCTTTTACAATGATTTTGTACTGGTGTAGTCCTTTACCAGTACGCAGGCTGCAACCTGCAGAGAGCTACAACTCTCTCTCTCGTTTTCCAGTCTTCTCCTAGAAGGGAGCTACAACCCCATACTTCTTTTCATAAAGCATCAAATGATCATCAAGTACATAACAGTTACAGTCTACTACAGTTATCAGATCAGTAATAACAGAACTAACCCAGAACACCTTATCAACAGAGAAATTCAATCAACAGAACATCTTAAGACAGAGATGCAGTTCTCCCTTCTGTGGCCTGCGACCAGATGCAGCTAACCTTCTTCTCCCCTGCGTCCACACGCAGAGATCCTTCTGCTGTGCTGCGTGCCCGCGCACTGTTCCTTCAACTGCACTGCGTCCTGTTGCTACAGGGACGCACCCAGAAACACTGTCGTGCCGCGTTCTTTTGCTGCAGGGACGCACCCAGAAATACTATCGCGCCGCGTCTTTTTGCTCAGAGACGCACCTGATCCTTATTATGCTTCGCGTCGCCACGCAGTGCGCCTGTTACTGTACGGCATCCCGAACGCACCTGAATCTTGCTCTGCCCTGCGTCCCCACGCAGGTCTCTTCTTACTTCACTGCGTCCCGGCGCACTTGCCTTTCACTGAACCTGCGTACCTTTGGGTATGAATGATTTCAAGACTTTAAGAGTAACCCAAACAGTCAGATCTAGAGATCTGATCATGCGCCAAAGAGATCTCAGTCTTTCAGAAGATTCGCCTTTTTAGATCTAGACCAGATCTAGCCTCATAAGATATTCAACCAAAGACATACCAAACCAAATGATCTCCTTTTCTTTATATAGGCAAGCTCCTCCTCAAAACATGGAACAATACCACGAGCCGACACCATAATAACACAATACCGTCGGCTAGATACCAAGAGTAAAACACAAGAAACCCCCACGTGACCTTGAAAACACCTCCTGAATGGCTGGCCTGCGTCTCTGGATGCAGCTCCTGCATGGTGTACCTGCGGGTACGCACCTTATGAACTGATTTCCTGCGTCCTTCTTAATTTTTCAATAAATTGAGAGCCTTGTCATGGGAGTTTCCATCAAGTACAACATCTGTAACATATAGCCATACCAGAGAACATAATGCCAACAGCCCGATGGTCATGTCTACCTGTCTTGAGAAGTTATCTTCTCATTTCCTGACCCAACCACTTCAAATGCCTATTTTGACTCATGAATTTTGGTCAAAAGCAAACATGGGTAATATTACCCAAATGATGCCCATTAACATTTTAGTTAAGGTAGGTGTCGTTGAAAACATTCATATTGGGGTGACTTGTTCTCCTAATGAGATCAAGCTCTATACTTGTCTTTTCCAAGAATTTCGAGACTTTTTTGCATGGTCATATGAAGAAATGCCTGACATTAACCCAAGTATAGTCATGCATGAGATTCAAACTTATGCTAACGTGAAGCCTGTTCAATAATGACTTCGTCCAGTGCACCCAAGAAAAGTGGTTGCTATTAAGGGGGAAGTTTAAAAACTTCTCAAAGCTGGATTTATTTATCCAATCCCTCTGATAGATTGGGTGTCAAATATCGTATCGATGACACAGAAGCAGGGCATCATTCGGGTCTGTGTTGATTACCGTGACCTAAATCGTGCCTGTCCAAAGGATAATTACCCCATTCCTTTTATAGACTAGATCATCGATGAATGTGGTGGGAGTGAAATCTTTTCCTTTATGGATGGTTTTTCTTGTTACAACCAGATAAACATTGCATCAGTTGATCAAGATAAGACTACCTTTATCTGTCAGTGGGGGATTTTTGCATATAAAAGGCTCCCTTTTGCCCTTAAGAATGCTGGGGCAACTTTTCAAAGAGCGATGGCATATGCTTTCCATGACATTAAAAACATTGTTCAACATTATTTGGATGATCTTTCTCCTCATTCACGTAAGCACCATGACCATCTCGACCATCTTCGATAATTTTTTCTTCGTTGTAGACACTACAACATTCAGCTAAATCTGCATAAATGTGTCTTCTGCGTTGAATATGGGTGGCTGCTCGGTTTTATTGTTTTGAAAGATGGGATTCATCTTGATCCTATTAAAGTCGAGGCTATTGTCAATCTACCCCCTACCTCTTCATTGCATCAACTACATAGTCTACAAGGGAATGTGAATTTCCTTCGTCTTTTTGTGCCTAACAATGCTAAGCTAGCTTCAAGATTCACCCGGTTGCTTAAGCAAGGGGTTCAATTCATTTGGGATGAGGCTGCCCAAAACTCTTTCAATAACATAAAAGTTGTCTTCATTAATGCTCCTTTGTTGCACCCTCTAAACTATCATCACGATTATTTTCTCTATTTAGCTACAGCCTCAAGCACCATTGCTATGTTGTTGGTGCACAACGATGACGAAGGCCATGAACATGTTATTTACTACCTCAACCACAATCTCCTCAATCCTAAGATGTGTTATACTCATTTCATGAAGTTGGCTTTGGCTTTCTTTCAGGTTGTTCAGCACTTTTGGCATTATATTCTCCTCCGCACTACAACTGTGATTTATGAGTGTAACCCCATGACTTACATTCTAACTCATCAGTTACTTGGGGGAAAGTATTCTAAGTGGATTTTCATCCTCCAAGAACTTGATTTGGTGTTCACTACTGCAAAATCTAAGAAATAACTTGTATCTTCCAAGTTGATTTTCTCTCTTCCCTCTACTTCTCTTCCTACTGGTGCTAATGAGAAGCTCCCAAACAAGACTCTTTTTCTGATTAGCACTCTCGAACCTTGGTATGGTGATATCATCGTGTATCTCCAAACCTCATCCTTCTAGTCTGTGTTAACTAAGGATGATGGCCGATGCATTCGGGATCAATCCCAACCTTACTGCATCATTGGAGATAATTTATACCACATTGGTGTTGATTTGATTCTTCGCCAATGTTTGAATATTGAGGAGGGTGAAAGAGTCTTGAATGACTATCATTCTACCACGTGTGGCCGTCATCTATCTAGCTATGTAGATTCTCAAAAGATACTTCGTGCTGGTTACTTCTAGCCCTCCATCTTCAAGGATTGCATCCTTGTTGTTCGCAAATTTTGCGAGTGCCAGATTTATCAATGAAAAATGTGTGCCCCACCCACTCTCCTTCACCCCATTATTACAATTGGTCCCTTTGGTCCCTTTAGGGCATCAACTATATGACATGTAATCCTCCTTCAGCTCAAGGGAATGGTTATATTATTGTTGTTGTGGATTATTTCACTAAATGGGTTGAAGAAATGCCTACATATTCAGCTAACGGTAAAATGACAATGCAATTTCTATTCAATCACACTATTTCCAAGTTTGGAGTATCTCAAGCCATTGTCACCAACCATGGCTCCCATTTTCATGATTACATGATGGTTGAGCTGACTTCTACATTAGGCTTGTGTCACAATGGGTCAACCTCATATTACCCTTAGGCCAATGGCCAATTTGAAGCTGTGAACAAAGTCTTAGTTACGATGCTTCAGTGCACCATTGGGATGCACAAATCAAATTGGCATCTCATGCTTTTTCCAGCTTTGTGGGCTTACCGAACCTCAACCAAAGATGGAACTGGCTTCACACCTTTCCAGCTCGTCTATGGTCTATAAGCAACTTTACTGATTGAGTGTGAAATTCCCTAACTCAAATTTTCTATCGAACTATTCCCCGAAACCTCGCCTCAAGAAGAGCATCTATTGTATTTGGAATGACTAGATGAAACTCCCCACCTCATTGCTTTAGTCATTGAAGCACAGAAAAAGTGGGTTAAGTCCCATTTTGATCAGTCAGTTTCTCCTTGTGCTTTTTCTGAGGGTGATTTGGTCCTACTATATGACCAAGCAAATGATAAGCTGGGGGCAGGTAAATTCAAACCCATGTGGCATGGGCCCTATATTGTCAAATGTGTGTTACAAAAAGGGGCCTATGAGCTGATTGATTATGAGGGAAACCCCTTAGACAAGCCTCATAATGGGCTGTATCTCAAAAAGTACTATGCTTGAGTCATCTCGCATGGCTACTTTTGTACATAAGTGTGTTATTCATTTTTGTGCAAGTTTGGTTTGGTTTGGTGTGTTTTTCAAGAAGCTTTCCTCCTTATTATGTCTTCACCTGCTTTGCAGATGTCTGTGACTCCTTATGTTAGTTTTGATGATGGTGCTTGCCGTAGTACCCGAAATCTATCTTCCGCAGCATGGGCTATCTACGCTCCTAATGGTGAGTTGATTGATCTTCAAGGTATTTGTTTGTGTCAAACAACTAATAACATTGTTGAGTATAGTACAGTTATCAAACTCTTGTCAGAAGCCATTGCTCTTAACATTCGGAAAATGGTTGTTAACCTCGATTCACAACTTGTTGTTATTCAGCTCAATGGGAAATATTCCGTCTGAACCCTCACATATTAAGAATGTATTTGCGTATTCACCTATTGGAAAGAAATTTTGATTACATCACATATCATCATATTCCTAGACATATGCATACATTGACAAATGCATTAGCTAATTATGTGTTAGACAGACATTTGCACAACATGTGAAAAAACAAAACATTGTATCATAGTAAATAGGAAATATAACATATATATATATATATATATATATATATATATATATATATATATATATATATATATATATATATATATATATATATATATATATGTCGATAATGTTTGAGTGTCATACATCAAAACCCCAAAAAATAATATATGTGTTCAAATACATCCGTGGCTCGCAGGCCTCAAAACTGTAAATGCTAAAATTATGGGCTACTCAACATGGTGATCATGATAGCACGCCATTGCTCATATTTCTTGATTCAGTAAATGGTGGATCTTCTCTAACACCGTCATTTTATGCCGCTGATACTGGCGTGGGATGTCACCCACACGGGCATACTCTAGGATACCTCTGGTCAATCCCTCAAGGTTCTGTGCAATCTCCTCCTCATTATCGACTCCTTCCTGATAACGAGTTATCTCAAGCTGTCGAGAAACATGTCTAGCGATCGGGGACATCCTGACTAGTTGCTCTGGTCCTACATCTGCACTTACAAAAACGAAATGTCACGAATACATATATTTCAAAAACAATAAAAAATGAAAAACTTAAAATTGTTTTTCTTACCTCCATTATCAAAATCTTCTCCCTCTAGGAGCGACATATTAGGATTGCCGTAGAAGTCAGTATCACTGTATGGTCAATCCTCTACCACGATTAGCTAACGCCTCAGCCATGAAAAGAAGGTGGGTTTGTATGACATATGCTAGCCCTCACTGGTTCTGGGAATTAGTTCAGTCCAACGGACCAACCGTGGATATCATGGCAATGGGTGGTTCACCTTTGCCAAATGATAGTGAAACAACAGGATCCACTCCAAGAAGAAGGCCGCCAACACATAACCATATCCAAATTTTTTTAGGTTCCCTGCCTTGGCTTTGGATAGTTGGCGCTTCATGTTTACCTTCATGGCTTTTTCCCAATGGAAGATAGTGGGCACCGTGCAGTCTATAGCATATTGAAACTTGGACTTGTTAGACTCATGCAATGCCTAAGCCCTAGCTACTCTGTTTATGGTCAAGAGAAATGTTTTCAACACAAGGTCATCAATACTCATGATATCAACCTTGCCACTTTTTGATTTCAGTGCTTCTAGGAAATGTTCTGCCAACATCATGTTCACACTTGCTTCGATGGGCCTGGACACATACAGATCGACTAGTTCCCCTCTTTGGGGCAGTTTAGTGATGAAGCATATATTTGAAGTCTCTAGCTCCAGCTCTTGGTCCCAGATCACAAAGACTTCCCACCCAACGTCCCAAAGACTAATCAAGTATTGCAACAGCTCAGGTCTAGCTCGAAGGCCTAGTGTAAGGAAGAATTTGAGAAACCCGCTATTTCTCAGAGCATACAAACAATTTTGATCTACCAATGCCTGTGCATTAATTGCCTCATGCTCACGTTCTTTCCAATCAACCATCTTTCCACTGTAATTTTCTTGCAAACACCATAAAATCAAGTCAACATCTATCCTTGGCTGAGAAATTGCGGATTTAAAGCAAGGAAATCGGTCAAAAATCGAAACGTTTCTCTTCTCTACACTGACATGACTGTTTTAAAAATAGTAATTCCGACGACACAAGTGACTATTTTAAGAAACCCTCGATTAGTGCGATACTGAGCCTGGATCTCGCACCAATCGAGGGCAGTTTTTTTTTGCCAAAACCTCCTCAAAAATCCAAAAAGTTGCTAAAAACGGGAAAAACAGGGATGAAAATGAAGCTAAGGGTCTTAGCTTTTACCTGTACTTGACGGTGTGTCGATCGGCCTCCTAGATCTCCCGCAATATGCTCCTGAAAATCTAGGGCACAAATGGGTAAAAAATGCTCCACACAAGGTAAAAGAGTAAATGCTAAAAAATAAATTACTTTTCACCTTTTTATTCATTTTTTTCATGACATTTTAGGGTTTTGTAATTATTTTTCACCTATTTTTACCTTAGAAATCAGATAATGCATTTGATTTTTGTGTAGCGACAGGTGATAGATTACTGATGATGGTGCTGAGTCGTGTTTAAGCTCTTTTCTCGACTCATAAAAATGAAAATATCATCGAGTATTTTTCCCTTTTTGACTAGTTAAAGAGAATAAAAATGGGGGGTCTGCTTTCAACTCTTTTCCAACTCTTAAGACACGAAAATATTGCCGATCTCTTGTCATTTTAAACTCGTTAAAGGATGTGAAATGTTGTTTATCCAGTATACGTTTACCCCTTTTTCGGGGTGAGATAAACTATTTAAGAAAAAGGTACTCCTTGACTGACATGGTCAACCGGTTCTCTCAAGTATTATTTTCTACCTTTTCGGGCTCGAGAGACACAAATGTACGAAAAGGGACCTTTTGGAGTTTTCGTTTCTATGTCTTTTTCAAACTCTGTAAACGAGAAAAAGATACTGAGCTACACCTTTGTCTGACTTGTTAAACTTAAATGAAATCGGATTCATCACCATGATAGACATGAGCTTCTCCTTCCTAGGGCTCATTAATCTTATTGGGTCAGATTCATCGAAGGATGGACTTACAGTGCAAGCACATGCTATCCCCTTCAAGCTTGTGATAAAAAATAATTGGGGTACTTGCCAGAAATGGTGGGTGAAAATTGCAAATTCCATTAGTTGTGTCGATAGGTAACTCTTGAACATGACACTTTCTACTTCGTGTTGGGTTGGGATATCCACCATTTATCATTGACTTTCCTGAGTTGGGCCATTCATTTTTTCATTTCCATTTGATCTCTACCACATCATCATGACCTCTGATCCTATGGATCGAAAAGCTTCCAAACTCCGAAATCATGTCACTGATATGTTCAAGAGTTATCCTTCTATAGTGACACTCACTCCTGATTCTCTGTATCATCCACAATCATTACATCCCTTTGTCTCACGTCGATGATGTGGGATACAACATGCCCTCCTTCAACAAGGTCACTCCTTATCACAATGTTGATGGAGCAACATACTTTGAAAACAAATCAAAACTCAAGCCATCAGGGCTTGGCACAATCAAGCCTAAATTGTCTAGTCTTTCAAACTTTCTTTTGCATGATGTTTTATATCTCCCACAGCTGAGGAGAAACTTTCTGTCCTTGGTCCATATATGCTAGCAAGGAAACTCCATTCATATGTTTGATGGCAAGGTTGAGGTGAGAAAAGCATCAGATCACTCACTTGTCATGACGGGGATAGAAGAAGAAAGGCTTCTCAAGCTGCAAGGTACCTTTGCTCGTGCACACAATTTCTCATACAATTCTCATTATGATGAAGGAACATTTCCATCAATTTTATTATGGCTTGATGGACTTGGAAACTTGAACTATGACAACATTTTCTTGTTGAAGAAAAATGGTATTACTAGTTTGCCTACAATTCCTAGGAAAATTAAGCAATGTAATGCTTGCATTCTAGGAAAGCATAGCAAACATTCTTTTAATGATTCACATTCTATACCACATAAAAAACTTGAACTCATTCATTTAGATTTATGTGGTCCAATGCTTGTTCCTTCTGCAAATGGAAATAAATATATGATGACATTTATTTATTACTACACTAGAATGTGTTGGGTTTATTTATTGAACAACAAATCTGATTCTTTTCAAACATTCAAGAACTTTCGTACATGCATTGAAAATGATGCACAATCTCATATTGGTTCTATTCACATTGATAATGGAAAAGAATACACTTCAAATTAATTTGAAAACTGTCTTTGCTAACATGGGATGAAACATCAAACAATTGTGCCTTATAATCCCCAACAGAACGGAGTAGTTGAAAGAATGAATAGGACAATCTTAAATATGGTGCGCTCCATGATGCTTTTCAAGAATGTAAAATTGATGTTTCGAGCTGATGCCGTTTGATGTGTTGTATATGTAAAGAATAGATTTCCATCTAATGCTATTAGAAACAATACTCCTTATGAAATTTGGTATGGTCACATTCCTTCGATAAAGCCTCTCAGGGTCTTTGGTTCCACCTGTTATGCCTTAATACCATAAGTACATAGAAACAAACTTGGTGCAAGGAGTCATAAGTGTATCTTCTTGGGGTATTCAAACACCTTTGAAGCATACCATTTCTACGATGAAGTCAATAAAAGTTTTGTTGTATCTAGAGATGTAATCTTTCTTGAATCATCCAAAGCTAAAAATGTTGTTGAGCAGAAACTTGATCGCTTGGATAGATTCGCAAGTGAAAAATCATTTCAAGAATTTGATAATTAGATTCCACATCTTGAAGGGGAGATTCCTATACTAGATCTATTTGTGGAATATTCTTCTGAATTGGGTTTAGAAAGAAGAGGTTAAACCTAGTTAATATTGGATGTCATGGGAAATGGATTAGGTTTTCTATATTTCCATGGTGGTGGAATCACTAGTGGCATATGGGATGGTTGGAGCATGATATGAAGTAGCTCCATTAGTGATTGGAACTCAATAATGATTAGGAACACCATATAAAGATATTTTTCCATATTTTTCCATATTGATTCATGGTACATTATTTCTCTCCCTTTTCTCATGGAAATCGTCACAAGGAAACCCAAAAGATGCTTCCTCTTTTTTATGTATGGAGTGCCTAGTAAACCCATTGACCTAGGCAAATTCATCTCACTCAAGGAAGTTCCAAATAGACACCTACAAACACATAACTAACTAATTGGTGATAACTAATTGATCTAACCCCTTGAATTATTCATAGTACAATCGATCATGGTAAATTGATTTAATCTACAAGTCCACTAATTGTGTGAGATGCCTCTTATAGGGAAGTTTGACTAATTGAAGAGGATGACGATCATTTGGGATAATCATTTTCTAGCAACCATTTTAGGAGTATATAAAGTAAAATTATTGTCTTTTTAGGATCACATATTCCTCATCTTTGGGACATGATGTTGGGCTCTTAATTTGTCATTATTATTACCATTTCTTAACATTCATTTCATCTATTTCCACTATTCTTTTATCACATTATTTACCATAATTTATTATATAATTCCATTTCATAATCATTTATGCTCTTGTGGATAAATAATATCTGATCTCATTTATTTTTAATAATTAATGACTTTTATGCATGATTTTGGCTTATTCATTCGTTATAACCTCACTCATGATTTTAAACTCCAAGATCTCTTCCAGATTGTAGATTTGGTCTTCAACAGATAATTACATATTCCAACTCAGGAATTTGCTCGCATAAGAAGTGATCATTTTTCATTAGACTTTTTGGGCAAATGAAAGTGAATCTAGAAAATCCGAGACATGGGTTTTGTTTAGAACAGACCAAACTAGCTTCCCATTAAGCAGTTTTCAAAAATTTGGTTTGTATTGGGAGAAAATAAAGGTTCTTTAAAGGAAATATTTGTAGATTTGTTGTTGCGACCATTTCCCAGAATGGCCCAATTGTAATAACCAAATTCGACTTGTTCCAGTTGAATCACGATGGACAAGATCTCTCAGATCTCATCTTGAATATCAAGATAAATTTGTTGCAAGTTTCCTTTAGATTTTTGTATATTTAAAAGACACAATTCAGAGAGAGAGGGAAGCTAGCTGATGTAAGAATTGAGCCTTGCAAGAGTGGAACTCTTGTTAATGAAATTTCTAGCCTTCTGATATTTTTCTCAAATATGTGAGTTAAGCACATCCCTAACTAGGGAGGTGGGCCCACTCTTCTGATCCGGTGTTTTGCGTGTGTCCTTTTTATGTATATTGTTTTACTTGTCGTATTTTCTTTATTGTTGTTACAGATTTCCATAGATTGTTGTGAATGCTTTTCTTTCTGAAATTTAATTTCCATTATTGTTATAGCGATGCTTTAATTTCTTAGTCACGAACCCTTGGTCAATGTAAGATTGTAACCTTGCTCCTGCATATACCTTTCATGTTACCTTGAAAAGTGTACGCACCCAGATTGATGAATTAATATAGGAAACGGGGTTGAATAATTTGTTCATACTTGGACACCAACATTTTGGCGCCGTTGCCGGGGAAGGCTAACAAAGTGCAAGACATGATATTTATCGACCGGAGGGTCAATCTCTCATCCTGGGGAGGGAATCGTCCTTTGAAACCCTGCTCCAGGTCCTGACTGTAGTTATTTTTACTGTATTTTTGCCTGTTTTTATTTTATAGGATGCACTCTCTTGTCCTGGGGAGGGAAAGAGTTCTCTCACCCTGCTCCAGGTCCTGAGCTTAGAATTTTTCCTGCATTTTTGTTTGTTTTGATTTTGGAAAAACTAATCTCTCGTGTTGGGGAGGGAATGGTCCTTTAAAGCCTTGCTCCATGTCTTGAGCTTTAGATTTCCTTTCAAATTGTTTTTTGAATGATTAGGAAGAAAAAGGTAGAAATTTGAAGAAATCTTATCATTTCACTCAAGTGGTGATGTAAGCACCACCCATTCCACTAACAAATTTACAGTAATATCTGAAAGAGGAACCTCAAAGCAGCACATGAATAACATCTTCTATTATGGTAAGAAATGGCTCACATTGTTACTTTTGAATTCCCTATCAGTGATCTAGGAGGAGTGACACAAACTCATATAATTCCTCCATCTTCTCTACCAAATTTTCATGGTTTGGATAATGAGGACCCAGATACATTCTTATTTGAGTTTTAAGTTCTTTGTAGAGGATATGATTATTGTACTAATGATCAAAAGTTGAAATTGTTTCCTCTTACTCTAAAAGGAGCAACTCTCTGATGGTTCATGAGCCTTGGTGGGAATTGTGCCAAAACATGGGAGGACATGAAGAATGTATTCTTGGAGAAGTACAAAGACTATTGCAAGGCCAATGAAAATATTTTTAGTATGATAAAAGGGGAAGATGAAAGCTTGGAGGACTATTTGGAGCGATTTAAATACAACCTTCAAAAATCAAAGCATAAGCATTTGGAAAAAGAGATCTTAAAAACACTCATTCTTAAAGGACTCAAAGATGAAATTTTGGAAATCTTAAATCTGATAGGGAAATGTGACGTTTTTAAGCTATCATATGATGATGTTTGTGATTTATGCATAAGGTATTTAAGAGGAATATCTAAGGCTAGTAAGAATTCTAGAGAATTTTCTTCTTTCCTTTCCAAATCTGCTACAAGAACAGGAGATATAAGAGATGAAATCAGTGATTTATTTGAACATTTTAAAGTTGATTTTATTAGCTCTCTAAATTCACAATCGCATGTTTTGCAGGTTAAGAAAAGTCAAGTAGAATTTGAAGAAGTGATTTTTCCTCAATGCCAAAAGGAGCATCCCATGGATAGTTTCTCTTTCCTACTTGGGATGAAAACAACATTTCTGAGAGATGGAGAAACTGCAGTAATTTCACAACCATTGAAACCTTGGCCTACATGTATGTTTCAAAACACTTCCTCTCCATTGTCTTACTTGCAAAATCTATTGTGGAATACTCATGTGTTAGGGCAGCCATGCCAATCTCAATATAACCCCCATCAATCGTGTGCACAAGTTTGGCATGGTTCATCTTATGATTACATGACTACTCTCCCTCATCTTGTGGCACAAAAATATCATCCATATTCTTTTCCATCTTTTCAAGAACACCTTGCTTGTGCATCAAAATCATCCACACATCCCAATCAACTACATCATCAAAATCCTCCATGCCCTACACAATATCTTGCTCAGCTCATTCCACACCCTCACCATAATAAACTAGTACAACATGCTTACAGTGTTGAATTGCAAAATTTACATACTCTTCCCACCCAATCTATCTCGCATACACAATTGCAAAAAACTTATATCGAGATTGGAAATGTTTCAAATCCAAAAATTGTAGAAGTTATGGAAGAAAATGAGGTTTCTTCTAGTTTGCGTCAACAAGTTGTTTTAGATACTCAAGAACTTCATGATATGAAAACTGTGGGAAATAAAGAAAATAAAGGATATATTGAAGATTTTTTTCACTCCATCAGTTGTTCGCAGTGTCACTCCATACTTCAGCAATTTTTGACACCATATTTTCAAGGGAAGTTGGTCTCTCATACCCTATTATTTATTGACAGACATTTCACAAATTCAGGTGGGTATATACTTGAGGCATTATTTCTAAAATGGCTCCATTGGAAGTACCCTTATACGTAAGTATGCTTTATTTGCCAAGGTAGAATAGGTTAGTGTAGAAAATAGAATAAATAAGCATATAAATAATTTTTGTTATATGTAGAACGAGTTGTGTTTACTACAACTTGTTGAGTATATCAATATCAATGGTAAATATTTGAATTTAATTGTGTATGTAGATGTATTATATTGAAAAACAAATTTCTACAAACACTCATCATCATTTTGAAAAATAAAATAAAATTTATCATATCTTAGGGCGTGTGGGCTTGATAAAACCACTGAAATCACAGTCGGTACAATCATGTTTTGAGGACAAAAATGGCCATATTTTCAAAAACTATTTCTATAATAAGTAGCCCTTTATTTCTACTTTCTAATCCAATTTGAATCACTCAATTTGGATTGGAAATGAAAATTTTATGACCAAAACATTGACAGCATGTCGAGTAGGCGGCTCAGGAACAAAGTTCGGACAGTACGTTTTTGGAGGCCTACATGACTAGATTTTTGAAACCTATTTCTATGGTATATTGCCCTATTAACCTAGTTTACAATGCAATTTTAATCACCCTATTTTGATATCATATGAGAAAGTTATGACCAAAATATTGACTGTCTATCATAAATCAACACCTTTAAAACTCTGTTTTTTCGACTGTTCCTTCGCACATTTGACCCATAAGTTCTTCATGATTTGGAAAAATATTTATATTAGATATAGTTACATGATTCTAATTTAATCTCCAATTTGAATTGGTTCAATCCGTCATCAAACAAAAATGTTATTCTTAAAATATCAACTGTTGGTCTAAGTTGGGAAATCGAAAATGGCTCTGTTATGCAGGTTGTTCTAAGTAATTTTGACATATCAAATCAGGGAATTTTTAAAATCTATTTCAATTGGAGATTACCTATTAATTCACTTTCCTTTGGCTTTGGAATCACACAAATCGGATGAAAAACAAAGAAGTTATGATTAAAATATTGTTGGTTAGTATGGTTGGCCACCATTGTCCCGCAGGTAATAAATTAACTCTACTTTGTTATTTGTTTTCCATGGATTTGTTTTACAGAGTAACTACTTGTTAATTTTTTTCATATTTATTGGATTTAGAGAGCCCGATCACCTCTCTTCTTCCATGATTACATGTTTTATTACAGGTAGACGCTCGTTTTTTGCAAGTCTGAGGAGAATAAAGGAGGTCAATTTGTTTTTGAACAAGTGATTATTGAAGGCAATGATAATGAAATAATAGATTTTCATCCCAACATCTATTAAGAAATATAATATCATATAATTTTGATTCTTTCGAGGTGCCATGGAAATTGATCATAAGAGTTTGTTACAAATTATTCCTATTATTTCTCACCAACAACATGAAGACTTTTTCATTAGCTAATGGATTCATAACAGGACAAATGGAGAATTGATTTCCATTTGAAGATCGAAGTCATTTCCACCAAAACATTTTTCCATTCATTCACCATTGATAGATTGTTGTTTCTGGAAACAGATTGATATTCCAATAGGAAACAACATTGCTGCAATCAAAATCATAGCCGTTGCAACTTAAGTTATTTATTTATTTATTGTTTTTTAATAAAATTGTTGTTTCTTTTATGATTCCTCTTATGTTTTTTTCATGTGTTCAAAGTCACAAATTTTGTTCCTTCATCAAAATAAAATGAAGTTCTCAAGTTTCATGATATTGCTCCATATTTGTCCGTTTGTTCCTAAGTCTTATCAGTATATGGTTTCCTCAAATCCATTGGGTGTTGTTACTTTGCCAGTGCTATTACTCAGCAGGTGCTGTGACTTAGCGAATGCTGTTACACCACCGGTGCTGTTACTTAGCCAGTGTTATTACTCCACCAGCGCCGTTACTTCGCCAGTGTTGTTACTTCGCCAGTGCTATTACTCTGCTCGTGTTGTTACTCCATCGGTGTTGTTACTCCATCGATTTTGTTACTTCTCCGGTGCTATTACTGCGCAGTACTATTACTCTGTTGGTGCTATTACTCCGCCAGTGTTGTTACTCCGCCAGTGTTGTTACTCCATCATTGTTGTTACTTCGTCGGTGTTGTTACTCCATCACTGTTGTTACTCCATCGAAGCTATTACTATGCCAGTGTTGTTACTCATCCGCTGCTGTTACTCCGCCAGTGCTGTTACTCTACCGGTGTTGTTACTCCGCCAGTGCTGTTACTCCGCCAGTGCTGTTACTCCATCACTGCTGTTACTCCGCCACTGTTGTTACTCTGCTAGTGCCATTACTCTGCTAGTGTCGTTACTCCGCTAGTGCTATTACTCCACCAGTGTTGTTACTCAGGCAGTGTTGTTACTCAGACGATGTTGTTACTCCATCGGTGCTATTACTCAACCAATGCAGTTACTCTGCCACTACTGTTACTCCGTTGGTGCTATTACTCTGCAAGTGCTATTACTCAGTCAGTGATGTTACTCTATTGCTGCTGCTACTCCGCCGATGCTGTTAATCCTGAAATTGTTCTGAGTACCCGGTGTTGTTATTCCTTCAGTGTTGTTACTCTTTCAGTGATGTTACTCCTCCGGTGCTGCTACTTCATGGTGAAATTTTTTCCAAGTACCTAGTGCTATTACTCTACATGTGTTGATGCTCCGTGAAGGTAAGTCTTCAGGTACATCGCTAATCAACTAAGTGTATTTGATTGATGTTTCAATTATGACCGAAGACGGTCATATCTTAGTTGGGGGGAGGTGTTGCATTTGATAGAAAATGTATTATATTTAATATCAATGATGTCATGTCATCATTGTTATTAAAATTTCATGTCAACTCATACATCTCACGATTATTACAACCATAATCCATAACAATCTGTAACCCCCACTCATCCACACACATTGGAACTTGAATCATGATGATGATGATGATGATGGTTAACGTCCACTGAGACCAAATTGGTCTATCGGACCTACAATTTTCTTAATTTTTACTTGTCTGGCTCCTCGTCTTTCTTGGCGAGATTGGTGTTGTAGCTTTCTTTCTTTTCTCTACGGTCTTCCAACTTCCTTTGTCTTGCATCTCCTTCATCTCTTCTGGTTCTTGGGACATTGGTGTCTTAGCTTCGCGATCTATAGTCGGAGAAGTTTGGTTTAGGAGATCTGCTTTGATGTTAAATGAAGGTTTATTTTCTGCGGTATTCAAATCCTCATAACTGTTGATTTGTTGGGGCGGGCTTTCTCCTTGCTTGCTTTGAGAGTTGTTTCCTTCTTCCTTGATTTCTTGCGACTCAGAGTTTTCTCTAGAATATTCTTCTTTGATGACAGTGTAGTGTTATTTTTGTGCTCCTTCCCACCATGCACGATGACATTAACTTGGTGAATGGGAAAATACATTTAATTGTCTAGGTCCTCTTTGACATAATGATTGGGTAGTCAATTTATCTTTGTTTATCTACAAACATAATTTTATTTTTTAAGGAATAATTATGAAAATATGATTTCATCATGGCAACTTTCAACTTTCCTAATTTGTCAAGTCCTTGATTTTGTAAAATTTATGATGATGACCACAAAATTGTACTTAAATCTTTCCATCACTATCTAATGAATTATTCCTCAAACCCCAATCTTAACAAGGAAAAATATATTTATCAAAATCCATTTGAAGGTTATTAGTATTTGAGAAGAAAAATTACCTAAGTTGAAAATAGTTACTAGAAAATGTTTTATGCCATCCCTAGCTCTTAAGGAGTGATGAGCCCCAATTTTGGTACAATTTGGGCTCATTTTGGCCTATTCTACTTGCTCAAACCATTCATTTTTATTGCTTATGCATTCATTTCTTAGTTTATTCATGTTGTTTGTAGGAAGAAGGGTAGGCACTCTATCCACGTGACTAATGCATTATGATTTCAGGTTTTTGCATTAAAAGGGAGAAAAGACCATGTGAAAAGGAGACAAGGAGACAATGAGGTGGCACTGCTGGTTTTTAGGAGATGATGTCCACAGTCTTGGGACCCTCCTCGTGATTCCCACCATAGCTCCGAGCTCCAATCCATCTCCCCACCGAGCTTAGAAGCAGCCAACTGTTCTACAGGAACAGCAGTTATAACTGTTCTACAGGAACATCAATTATGACTGTCCTACAGGATCAGCAGTTTAAACTTCAGTTGGACAGCCGAGCTCCTAAAATCAAGGACACCTGTTGGATGATCGTTTTTGCATAAGTATAGAGGTCGTAGCCTTTGATAGGTTGTTGAAACTTTCGCATTACTATTGTAATTCTTGAGCACAGCTCTGTGTTTTTGTTCCTTTTGTAAGCCAGTTTGGCATGACATCAGATTATGAATAAAGAAGGCAGATTTTGATCTAGTTCTGAGTTTTCTCAAGGAGCTATAGCTCTCAGGTTAGGGCCCAACCTGAGAGCAATAGATCTCCTCGGTGTTGTAATGTGTTTGCATTTCGTTTCAGCACTTTGAGTTTGTTTACTTTCACATGCAATTCGAATTTACAGTTTGTTAACTTAGTCTTTTTCATGAGCTTAGATAGGATTAGTTTATGGTGCGTTTGTTTCAGTTGCTTAAGTTCAATAGGAGGGTAGTTATACATCATTGGAGCTCCAGCAAAAAGGTTGTAAAGGCCCATTGCCATCTCTGTTAGGGATTGGGGTGCAGTCCATAACCAACCACCAAAAATACGCATTTCTTTACTTCATGATTGCTGCAACACAGTCACGGTTATGTTAGATGCTTCCACGTAATTCACACCTGCACCACACACCTTCATCACAGCTTCATGCACATTCCTCTTCGCATTTTGGATTGATGTTCATTGAATTCATAGCACAGGTAGTCTAGGTGAATGTATTTTCGTCTTGGTGACAGTCATAAGCATTTGTTTCATTTACACTGCTCTCCCTCGCTCCATTACCTCCTCCTTCGTCTTGATCACGCATGCAACCACATCCTTGACCACTGCTCCGCTCTGTTATCTTCCAAATTCCTCCACTCCTCACGTAACTTCATTCTTTAGCCCTTTCATTGACATAGCCCTCTATCTTCCGACCTACTCCCTACACTCATTCCCCATCCTATCCCTCCACTTCTGAGCCATCACCAGCCTTATTCCTACCTTACCTATCTCCCCCTACCATTCCATCGCTCCTCCATCACTTCAAACACCCACGGTAGGTCATCCTGTAGCAATTTGTAGACTTCCTGTAGAAACCTCTGAGTTTCCTGTAGGATCCCCTGCAGACATCCTGTAGGAGGCCACTCACTCGGTTGCTGAGCTTTTGAATGTGAGGAACCTCTGTGGACGGATGCTAAGGATCCCTGGGGACCTCTACTAGCCTCCCCAACCTTTCCCACGCTTTCCTTCCTTCTCCATTCCATCTACACAACCAAACCCTAATAAGCACAAAATCACAATCATTCCATCCACTTAAAGAAAAAATACAAAAACATGTCTTTTAAGATGCAAGCAGCTTAGATTCATGCATTTTCACTTATTAGAGGTAATGACAACATTGGTAGGAGTTTCATTCACATTCTTGGCATTATAGAGGTTAGACTAGTCAAATTAGGGTTTCCTAGGTTTACATGCTTTGATTTGCTTTCAGTCCATTTTTGTCAAGTAAAGTAGCTTTCCTTTGAGAATAGCTTTCGTCCATCAATTAGCAAGCTTCTTCTGAGAGCCTATAGAAGTTGGCTTGAGCCCTAGCAGACTTGTGCCAGCTGACCAAGTGACAGCTGCGACAAGAGCTAGTACTTGTGCATATAGCTCCGTCGCTTCCAAGTTTGTACGAACTACCGAGTTGATAAAATTAAGAGACAGGAAGCCCCAGGAGTTGTAGCATTATTGCTACAATACTGGAGCTCACCATATTTTTGGCGCCATTGCCGGGGAAGCGTCAGAGTATTAGTAATTGTTGCTTTTCTTCTACGTTCGTACTCTTACTTCTGCTCAGTAGTTTATTTCATTTCCATTCTGCAAAAGTAGCTTAGCATTTCCTGCTTTCATAGATTAGCATTTCCTGCTTTCATAGATTAGCATTTCCTGCTTTCATAGATTAGTATTTCTTGCTTTCCTAGATTAGCTTTCCAATTCCACAATTTCCTTTGAGCAATATAGTTAGTTGTAGATCACTCTGTTTCAGTTTTGCAGGTACCAAAGAAAAAAAATAGCAAAAGCAATCAAAAAAGAAAAGTCCTTTCCATTTCATGCCTCGTAGGAACCGAGATAAATCAGGAAAATTCCTACCCAACACCCCCACCACATCACTAAGTCACCCTTCTCTCTTCTTTGGTGACAGTGACCCAGAGGAACCTATAGGTGAACAACCTGAGATATACCAAGACCCTATAGAAGAAGAAGAGTTAGAAACCACTCCATCTGAAGCCATGGCTGATAATAGAAGAGAGGATGAGAGAATAGAAGGTGCATTCCCCATCCGAGAGACCAATGGAGAGATGAAAATGAAGAACATTAGCCCCTCCGCCTTGCCTCACTTCCATGGACTGACCACTGAGGATCCTGATACCTTCTTGTTTGAGTTTGCTGTCCTTTGTAGAACTTATGACTATACCGAAGATGAGCAAAAGCTGAAGCTTTTCCCTTCAACTCTTAAGGATGCAGCATTACGCTGGTTCATGGGATTACCTGGGAATAGTATCACTACTTGGGCTCAGATGCAGCA
Source organism: Pinus tabuliformis (assembly GCA_031772625.1). Lineage (NCBI taxonomy): Eukaryota > Viridiplantae > Streptophyta > Pinopsida > Pinales > Pinaceae > Pinus > Pinus tabuliformis. The sequence goes on from CM062812.1 coordinate 863,682,684, forward strand.
AGCCTTCAATACCAAGTATAGGGATTACTGTAGGTCTAAGGAAACCAAGGGGGAAATCTTTCGGATGACCATGGGAAATGATGAGTCCTTAGAGGATTATGAGGAGAGGTTCCAAATTAGCTATAAGCGGGCCAGGTGCACACTTGACCCTGAATCCCTCAAGTTGTTTCTACTCTGAGGAGTCCCTGAAGATCTCTTAGATACCCTTCACATGTTGGCTGGGGGGGACATTTACCAACTGCCTTATGAGGACATCAAGACTGTGTTTAGAAATCATTCCAGGGCAGCTAGGAAACGAGGTAGAGGAAATCTCCTCTCCACTGGTGTCCCTTTCTCCAAACATGAGTTTACAAACCAACTAGAAGATCTTAAGAGTGAGGTGAGACAGACCATTGCCATGCAGCTGGACACATTCAGGATCCAGCAGAAGAAGGAAGAAGCTGAGAGAGCCTTGGCTGTCTTCTGCCCTAGGTGCACCAGAAGACACCCTAAGAACGAATGCCCATTGCACTCGGTTGAAGTGTGTTTTGTTTGTGAGGAGGACCATCCAACAAATCAGTGTCCAACCTTACCTAGGTTTAAAGCCATGTACCAAGGGACCGAAGCCCCCACTGAACCTCTCTACTTCATCAACCAAAGGAGGCCACAAGGATCTAGACCTTATCAGCAGGGAATGCAAGGGGCACCACAAGCTTATTATAACCCCAACCAATCGACTTCCATGCCTTCTTGGGGTCCCCCTGCTCATCCTTCTTGGTCCATGCCTCCTCCATGGTCTTATCCACCTCAGTACCCTACTCAACCTACTTCTCATTCATATCATTCACACGCCCAGTCACAGCCTCAGTGGAGTGCACCTCAGTCGGGGTGGAGGCCCCAATACAACACTCCTCCTGCCATTTTGCCTCCACCACCAGTTCAACCTCAGCCTTTACCTCCTGCTCCTCCAAGGCAACCTCAAATTGCCTACTCAACCGAACCCGAACCCCAACAATAGACAGGCTCAGCAGGTATACACTGGGGAAACATCATGTCCTACCTATGCTGTGGAGATCCAGGAGATCAATCTTAGATCTGGAAAGACTCTTCCAGATCGCCAACCTCCTCCCCCAGAGGATGAGGAAGACCATCAGGAGAGTGAACCAAAGCCTATTCCACCCTTTCCTGAGAGACTTGCAACCACCACAAAACCCAACCCGGAAGAAGATGAGCTTCTGGGAGAGCTCAAGCAGTTGTGTGTGAAGATACCACTTCTCCAAGCCATCAAGGATGTGCCCATATACAACAAACTGGTTAAGGAAAAGTGCTTCAAACACCCAGGCAGGAGAAAGAAAGATGCCTCAACCATCAATGTCATAGGACAACTGTCTGACCTTATGTTAGGACAAGTCATCTGCCCAAAGTACCTAGATCCTGGAAGTCCTGTAGTAGATGTCCACATCAATGGCACCATCATACCTCACACCTTGATTGATCTGGGGGCTGCCATTAATGTGATGACCAGGGATACCATGCTCAAACTCAATCTTCAGGATTCCTTGAGGAAGACCTCGACAGTACTGCAACTAGCAGATCGCTCCACCGTGACTCCCGAAGGGATTGTGGAGGATGTCTTCGTCTCTGTTGACTCTTGGGAATACCCTGCAGATTTCCTGGTTCTGCAACCAAAGGCAAAGCTTACTGGATATCCTCTCATTTTGGGAAGGCCTTGGTTAGCTACTGCTGATGCTTACATAAGTTGTCGTGCAGGAAACATGACCATCAAAAATGGTCCCATGTCCAAGCAGCTAGTCCTATACCCTCCTGCCCAACCCTCCTTAGAGCATGATTTACCACTCTGGTTAGAAGAAGGAGAGGAAGACGAGGTGTAATCAGCACCTCTGTGTACCCTAGATACCACTAGAAGAGACCCTCCAACCGAGGATGACTTGATTGAGGCTCTGATCCAGAATCCACCTTCCAGTGCATTATCCTTAGAGAAGTTGGTGGAGGATGCCCAAGCTAGCACCTTAGTTGACCTTTGTACAACCAACCCTGTCACTCCCAGAGTAAAAAACGTGGAGTTCGGCCCTGAGAGAGCATTGAAAATCAGCTCCTCCCTATCTCCTTCCCAGGAAAAGGAGCTGTGTAGTCTGTTGGCCAACCACCTAGATGCTTTTGCTTGGAGCTATAAGGAGATGAAAGGAGTCCATCCCTCGGTCTATACCCATCATATATACATCAAAGAGGATTGTAAACCGGTTAGGCAACCCCAGAGGAGAATGAATCCAGCCCTTAAGGACATTGTCAAGGAAGAATTGCAGAAACTGTTGGATGCCGGATTCATCTACCCCATCTCAGATAGTGAATGGGTGTCCCCTCTGGTCTTGGTTCCCAAGAAAAATGGGAAATGGAGAATCTGTGTGGACTACCGAGAACTGAACAAAGCTACCAAGAAAGACCATTTCCCTCTACCTTTCATAGATCAAGTGTTGGATGGACTGGCAGGAAAGAAGTTCTTCTCTTTCCTAGATGGGTTCAGCGGGTACAACCAGATTCAAATCAGCCCGGAAGACCAAGATAAGACCACCTTCACCTGTCCTTGGGGTACCTTTGCCTACCATGTCCTTCCCTTTGGGCTATGCAATGCTCCTGCTACCTTCCAGAGAGCTGTGTTGAGCATCTTCTCGGAGCTGGTCCATGATGCAGTAGAAATCTATATGGATGACTTTACTCCTTATGGGGCCAACTTCCAGGAAGCATTGTCCAATTTGGGAAAAGTCCTAACCAAGTGCATCGAGATGAACTTGTCCCTTAGCCCTGAAAAATGTGAATTCCTAATGACTGAAGGGACCGTGCTAGGCCATACCATCTCTCGCCAAGGGTTACAGGTGGATCCTAACAAAATTGCTCTAATCAAGAAGGTTCCACCTCCACAGAAGGTAAGGGATGTTAGGAGTTTCTTGGGATTAGCAGGGTACTACCGAAGATTCATTAAAGACTTCAGCAAGCTAGCCTCGCCATTGTTTGGCCTGTTGGCAAAAGATGTGGAGTTTAATTGGACTGATGATTGTCAGAAGAGTTTGAATGAATTAAAAGACAAGTTAGTGTCAGCACCAATCCTGAGAGGTCCAAACTGGGCCCTACCTTTCCACATCCACACTGATGCCTCGAACAAAGCCATAGGTGCAGCCTTAAAACAAGTTGAGCAAAAACTTCCATATGCCATTTACTTCGTTAGCAAAAACTTGTCCAAAGCTGAGCTGAATTACACTGTAACCGAGAAAGAATTCTTAGCCGTGGTCCATGCACTGAACAAGTTCCGACATTACATCACTGGCTATCAAACATTTGTACATATTGACCATGCTGCAATCTGATATTTAATGAATAAACCAGATGTGAATGCTCGTATTATTAGATGGTTACTTTTATTGCAGCAGTTTGACTTAACCATTGTTGATAAACCAGGTAGAGAAAATGTTGTTGCTGATTTTTTATCTAGATTGGATTTGTCTGCAGATGAAGATGGGACGGTGGATGACCAGATGCCTGATGAGCATTTGTTTGCTATCTCAGTACTCTCTCCATGGTTTGCTGATATAGCAAACTACCTTGTTTCAGCTCAGTTCCCTCCGCACCTCTCTTCAAAAGAGAAGAGCAGAATCATCAGAAAGAGTGCCTCATTTACCTGGATCGGGGGCAATCTGTTCAAGCTTGGCCCCGATCAGATCTTAAGGCGTTGTGTAAGGGAGGAGGAAGTCTTTGACCTCCTCCTCACCTGTCATGATGGGCCTTGTGGAGGACATTTTGCAGCAAAGAGAACTGCCTTCAAGATCCTGCAGGCAGGCTACTATTGGCCCACACTTCATCAAGATGTCAGAAGATATGTCAGTCAGTGTGACCAATGCCAAAGAATGGGGAAACCAACCCAAAGGGATGAGATGCCTCTCCAACCTCAAGTGACTCTTGAGCCATTTGAGAAGTGGGGTATGGACTTTGTGGGCCCAATCAACCCTCCTTCAAGGCAAAGGTCTTACATCATTGTGTGCACTGACTATTTGACAAAGTGGGCAGAGACCAAAGCAATCAAAGCAGCAACAGAAGAAAGGGTGGTCGAGTTCTTAAGAGAGAACATCTTCTACAAGTTTGGCTACCCAAGAGAGCTGGTGACCGATCAAGGGAGCCAGTTCACATCCAACTTGGTTGAAGATCTACTAGCTCATCACAAGATCAAGCATCGGACTTCCACCCCCTATCATCCTCAAGCAAATGGGCAGGTGGAAGTCACCAATAGAGCATTAGAAGGGATCTTGACCAAGGTGGTGAGCAGCAGCAGAAAGGACTGGGCAAATCGCCTGGTTGAAGCCACATGGGCTTACAACACCACTTGGAAGACCACCACCGGCTTCACACCTTATGAGCTGGTCTATGGGAAGAAGGCTTTGCTGTCCATTGAGTTCGAATACAACACTTTGAGGATGGCAGCTCAGCTGGATCTAGATCTCAGCCATGCACAACAAGAAAGGCTATTGCAGCTGAATGGACTGGATGAGCACCGCATGCAGGCCCTCCTTCACTCAGAAGTGGTCCAACTTCAGAGAAAGGTGTGGCATGACCAACATCTCCATGACAAGCAATTTCAGCCGGGAGATTGGGCTTTGTTGTATGATTCCAGATACAAAGATTTCAAGGGGAAGCTGAGAACCAGATGGCTCGGGCCATATTCAGTGGAAAAATGTCATAACAATGGATCTGTTCTTATTCAGACCATTGATGAGGAAGCCATCCCCATGCTTGTCAATGGGCTTCGATTGAAGATCTACAGGAAGCCTCCATCAAGACAAGAGTTCATCAAAACTATGGAGAAGGCAGTATTGGTCATAGAGAAGGGTTCTGCCCCTGCTTTGGGCACACCCTGAAGAATCTAAAAAATATAATAAATAAATAATAAAGATCCTTGGGTGAAAACCTTTCTGAGGCGCCCAAGGCAGGTGGTAGGGGTGAAAACCTCATTGAGGCGCCCCTGCTATCTTTCAAAAAAAAAAGAAAAAAGAGATAAAGATCCTTGAGTGAAAACCTCTCTGAGGCGCTCAAGGCATGTGGTAAGGGTGAAAACCTCATTGAGGCGCCCCTGCTATCTTTCAAAAAAAAAAAGAAAAAAAAAGAAGAAAAAAACAAGATCAACAAGTTTTTTATGTGAAAGTTGCATGCAGATTGCAGGTGTTCTATGGAGGAGAGGAAGCCTCTCAACTCAAGGCCAAAAGTCCTTATCATGCAGCTAGGACACCTCACCAGCACCTCCTCCAAGAATGCTTATGTTCTTCAAGGTATGTGCACTTTCATTATAGATTGAGTCTCCTACAGGAAGACGCAGATTTTCTACAGGAAGGTGCGATTTTCTACAGGAAGGTGAAAATTTCTACAGGAAGAGCTGTCTGTCTACAGGAAGCTCTGTATTTCTACAGGAAACTTCCTGTAGAAGCTCAGAATAGCCCAGAATGCATTTCATGAACAGATCTGATGACTACGGGTTGGTTTGGACGCATGCAAGCCTCTTTTGGGCCCATGCACGACGTTGTTACCTTGCTCCACCATCCTCGTCGACATGCACCCAAGATCCCTGCAACAGCAAACCAGATCAATGAATTCTCGTGGTAAAGCCATTTTTCAAAGAAAAACAAGCACCGAGAGCTCATACCACATCCATGTCGAGCATCAGAAGCTCCAGGAGCGTGATCAGAAGATTCTATCCATCATCGTGCAGCATGCACCCAAGGAGGCGAGACTGTTACAAGGCACCCCGCGGGAATCCTGTAACAGTCAAACCTGCATGAGTGGATACCATTCACAGCACCGCCATCTGCAAACAACACATGGGCGCACACAACCAAAGAATCCACCCCATTGCCAGCATCCTGTAACCATGAGCCTCCGGGACTGTGTAAGCCGCATGCAGCAGGTGGATCCGCTCCCCGTCGTCCAAAAACCGAAAAATCATGTGCAGCCGCGCGCAGGTAAGTGTCTCAACCCTTCCTTCCACCAAATCGCATGAGTATTACTTTGATTTGTTTGCATGGCGTAGAAATGAATGGTTGAGTGGCCGTATGGCCAGTTGACTGGCCACGTCGGCTAGTTATGGTATAGTCGGATGATTGGGTGGCAGCCACGACAAAGAAAATACGTAGCACGCACGTGAGGATAGTCCCGTTAACCGAGAAACGAGTTTAACCGAAAAGGGCGGCGGAAGATCTGTGGGAATGAATGCGGCAGCGAGTGAATATGCAGGCGAATGATGGGTGACGTCGCCCAACGGTCCGGCGGGGACAGCTCACCCCCCGCGCCACGAGCTGCGCCGATTCAAAATCTAACCGGCTAGATTATGCGCATGTATTCATCAACCTCCACTTCAAAACTCGAGTGGCTCTTCTGATTTCCTCTGCACGTTGATACGCCGAGCTTTCAGCTACCAAAACGCCGGTGAAGCACATCTCGACCGCTGGCCAACTACAGTCCTCCCCGAAGTTTGCACACTGCTCCTACAGGAACAGTTTCTACAGGAACGCAGTCCTACAGGAAGCAGTCTCTACAGGAACACAGTCCTACAGGAAGCAGTCTCTACAGGAATGCAGTTCTACAGGAAGGTGAATTCCTCACGTAAGAAAAGGTGGCAGAAAAAAGGTAACCCTGAAACTCCTTCCGCAATTGGCTTTCAAAGGTGGCAAGATCATTATTCACCGTCTGGTCATAAAAATATCGGATTGTTGTGCCTATACTATCGCTTCTACAGGATAGCAGTATAATTAGACTGTGTTTTGGGAAGTGTATGCATGCTCTGCCTAAAATAGACTGAATCTCCTTTGCATTTGTCACCTTTAGTCAAAACCCCCGTGTTCATCATGCCGGGTGGATTTATCAGGCGAGAACCCACGGATTCGGATAAATTGAGGAGAAATCAGGCAGTGGTAGAGCTCTTTACATGAGCACAGTGGATGTCTTTTTGTGATAAGTTGCAGGGGTACGATGAGGAAGTGGCCGAGGAATTCTTGCAGGCCCTGAGGCCAAAATCCAAAGTGCTGGCCACAGTGAATTTCAGAGGCCTAAGCCTCAAGATCACCCCGCAGTCTATCAGTAGAATCACTGAGCTTCCTATGGGTCTTCCGTGGGATAAAGACGAACGAAAGCTAAGCCAGCAAGCCAAGAAAGAGTTCTTCCCACCTGAAGAAGAATTCACGGAGGATAAAAATGGGGTGAGAAGGACAAGCCTGTTGCCACCATGGAACGAAGTCAGTTTGCAAATCATGAAATATATCACCTGTGAGGGTCGTTACAGCATCGTGTATGCATATCACTTCAGGCTGCTCACCGAATTAAGACACCGGATCAATCTTCCTGTAGAGCAGAAATTAAGCATTCCTTATTTCCTGTTGCAATCCTTGATTGAGTGCACTACAAAGCTCAAAGATGGCATACCGGATCAAGTCGCACACCATGGGCTGATCAAGCTTCTTGTGGAAGACGCGCTCCACTCACAAAAGGTTCCCCTCTCATGGGAATCCTTCCAGAATTTAACACGAGAGGGAGACATAAAAATGTTGATGGAAGAAACAGGGTCGTCTAGCAGTGAAGAACAAGAAGCAGTGGCCGAAGAAAAGAAGGAAACTAGCCCAAGTAACCTGACTATCATGCAGGAGAAGCAGCACGAAGAAAAAGATGCTGAAGAAAAAGCTGACTCCCCCATCCTGTCAGCGAGGGAAATAAGGTCAAAGAGCAGAAGGGACAAAGTTGGGGCGGGCCATGTCAGCCCAATTACCTCTCCAGCACTCACGAGCAAACAAAAAGATAAAACCCCTGCAGCAAAGCGAGCGAAAGTGAAGACACCTGTCACTACAGGAAAGGAGAAGCAGGCTTCTACAGGAAGCCCGAAAACAGCTTCTACAGGAAGCCCAAGAACAACGCCTACAGGAAAGCAGACGAAGGCTTCTACAGGAAGCCCAAAAACAAAAACACAGGCTTCTACAGGAAGCCCGAAGATCATTAAGAAGCAGGCTTCTACAGGAAGCCCAAAAGCAAAGACCAAGGCTTCTACAGGAAGCCCGAAAGTCATTGAGAAACAGCGTCCTACAGGAGGCCTGAAGACAGAGAGAGGGCCTTCTACTGAAAGCCCGGGAGTGGCTAAAGCCGAATCTTCTACAGGAGGCCCGGAAGCGGGCAAAGCAGGGTCTTCTACAGGAAGCCCGAAATCTAAAAAGGAGGGTCCCTCTACAAGGATCTCTGAGAGAGCAAAACGCAAGAAAGAGAAGGCTGGTCTTCTCGAGAAGGAGGCGGCAGCTACGCTGGCTGTCCTCAGCACACCTGCAAAACCAAAAGAAAAGAGAGAGAGGGAGATCCCTCTACCTTCCGAAGCCAGGAAAAGTCAGAGAATGAAAACAGACAAGTTGCAGCCTCCTCCCAGCAGCCAAACCACTTTAGGGAGTGTTCCTACTTCACCCAGTACAAGAAATCCCTCTAAAACACAGGCCACCCCCGAGAAGGGAAGCCCAAAAGTCACTTCCTGGACACGAAAAATAAGCCAGTCGCCTTCTGAAGCCCGGCTCAAGGAAATGAAAAAGGGGGAAGAAGTGCCACCCTCGTCACCACCAGGGGCAGAGAAGGCAGGGCCCTCAAAAGCGAGAAAGAAGGAGCCTGTTCCGATCCCGAGTCCTCGGCCAAGGACAAGGAGCAGGAGCAAGGTTGCTCAAGGATGAGCAAATGGTTCAGCTGGGGGGTGATGATGAGCCCCAATTTTGGTACAATTTGGGCTCATTTTGGCCTATTCTACTTGCTCAAACCATTCATTTTTATTGCTTATGCATTCATTTCTTAGTTTATTCATGTTGTTTGTAGGAAGAAGGGTAGGCACTCTATCCACGTGACTAATGCATTATGATTTCAGGTTTTTGCATTAAAAGGGAGAAAAGACCACGTGAAAAGGAGACAAGGAGACAATGAGGTGGCACTGCTGGTTTTTAGGAGAGGATGTCCACAGTCTTGGGACCCTCCTCGTGATTCCCACCATAGCTCCGAGCTCCAATCCATCTCCCCACCGAGCTTAGAAGCAGCCAGCTGTTCTACAGGAACAACAATTATAACTATTCTACAGGAACAACAATTATGACTGTCCTACAGGATCAGCAGTTTAAACTTCAGTTGGACAGCCGAGCTCCTAAAATCAAGGACACCTATTGGATGATCGTTTTTGCATAAGTATAGAGGCCGTAGCCTTTGATAGGTTGTTGAAACTTTCGCATTACTATTGTAATTCTTGAGCACAGCTCTATGTTTTTGTTCCTTTTGTAAGCCAGTTTGGCATGACATCAGATTATGAATAAAGAAGGCAGATTTTGATCTAGTTCTGAGTTTTCTCAAGGAGCTATAGCTCTCAGGTTAGGGCCCAACCTGAGAGCAATAGATCTCCTCGGTGTTGTAATGTGTTTGCATTTCGTTTCAGCACTTTGAGTTTGTTTACTTTCACATGCAATTCGAATTTACAGTTTGTTAACTTAGTCTTTTTCATGAGCTTAGATAGGATTAGTTTATGGTGCGTTTGTTTCAGTTGCTTAAGTTCAATAGGAGGGTGGTTATACATCATTGGAGCTCCAGCAAAAAGGTTGTAAAGGCCCACTGCCATCTCTGTTAGGGATTGGGGTGCAGTCCATAACCAACCACCAAAAATACGCATTTCTTTACTTCATGATTGCTGCAACACAGTCACGATTATGTTAGATGCTTCCACATAATTCACACCTGCAACACACACCTTCATCACAGCTTCATGCACATTTCTCTTCGCGTTTTGGATTGCTGTTCATTGAATTCATAACACAGGTAGTCTAGGTGAATGCATTTTCGTCTTGGTGACAGTCATAAGCATTTGTTTCATTTACACTGCTCTCCCTCGCTCCATTACCTCCTCCTTCGTCTTGATCACGCATGCAACCACATCCTTGACCACTGCTCTGCTCTGTTATCTTCCAAATTCCTCCACTCCTCACGTAACTTCATTCTTTAGCCCTTTCATTGACATAGCCCTCTATCTTCCGACCTACTCCCTACACTCATTCCCCATCCTATCCCTCCACTTCTGAGCCATCACCAGCCTTATTCCTACCTTACCTATCTCCCCCTACCATTCTATCGCTCCTCCATCACTTCAAACACCCACGGTAGGTCATCCTATAGCAATTTGTAGACTTCCTGTAGAAACCTCTGAGTTTCCTGTAGGATCCCCTGTAGACATCCTGTAGGAGGCCACTCACTCGGTTGCTGAGCTTCTGAACATGAGGAACCTCTGTGGACGGATGCTAAGGATCCCTGGGGACCTCTCCTAGCCTCCCCAACCTTTCCCACGCTTTCCTTCCTTCTCCATTCCATCTGCACAACCAAACCCTAATAAGCACAAAATCACAATCATTCCATCCACTTAAAGAAAAAATACAAAAACATGTCTTTTAAGATGCAAGCAGCTTAGATTCATGCATTTTCACTTATTAGAGGTAATGACAACATTGGTAGGAGTTTCATTCACATTCTTGGCATTATAGAGGTTAGACTAGTCAAATTAGGGTTTCCTAGGTTTACATGCTTTGATTTGCTTTCAGTCCATTTTTGTCAAGTAAAGTAGCTTTCCTTTGAGAATAGCTTTCGTCCATCAATTAGCAAGCTTCTTCTGAGAGCCTATAGAAGTTGGCTTGAGCCCTAGCGGACTTGTGCCAGCTGACCAAGTGACAGCTGCGACAAGAGCTAGTACTTGTGCATATAGCACCGTCGCTTCCAAGTTTGTACGAACTACCGGGTTGATAAAATTAAGAGACAGGAAGCCCCAGGAGTTGTAGCATTATTGCTACAATATTGGAGCTCACCAAGGAGTTGGCTTGCCACCCCATCTATTAAGTGATCTTTTGTTAATTAACAACAACCATAGTTAAATTTTAAACATAAATAGTCAATTGGAGGATAGGAGGTCTCATCACAAGCTGACCTACCATGATCATAGGTCCTAATAGAGTGACATTACCACTACTAGTCACCAAGTCAGGGTAATGGCCTTGAGTCATAAAACTAAAGGGCAAGAGGTCTCATCACGAGTTGACTTGTTCACTTTTGTTAGTTCCCATGAATGGCATTGTTATTAACTAGTTACCAAGCTAGAACAATGATCTTCAGTAGACATCTAAGTAAATTGAAATGCTTTTGTAACTATGTACTTATTTCTAATAGATGGAACACTGGCATCTCAATGGGTTAAAAAGGCATCCCTGTCGAGGCTATGGACGCCTGTTGGTAGAAGTGGCCATGCATATGGTATAGAAGTTAATTCAATACTATGATCTACTTGGTTACCTTGTTTTGTCAAAACTAACTACCGATAAAGCCATTGTTGCATATATAAGGTTTGCTAGAACTCATGGTTCATGGGGTAATATTTAATCAGATCTTAGATAATGGTGCTTATGGTTTATATATATTATTGAGTTATAAATATTTATTTTACAAGTTAGGGAGGAAACTTTTAGGATATTTGATATTTGACATTTTGTATCATCTAATCTATCATTTCTTTATTCTACAAGTTTCATATCTTTAACCAGAGGTAATTGATTTACCCAATCAATCTATATTTAATCCTAGCTTAACAACACTACTATTATTTTGGGGAAGAATGAAGAGGCCTAATTTTGATTTTCAATCCTGATGAATTACTGATTGAGGATACTCATGAGATGTGATATAGAAATCTTGATGATATGGAAACTAACCAGTTTGGGGGAAGGAAATCTTGCTACACTTTTTGATTACTTTCTTTGAGCTTGCATGGCTTCCACCTTCCGCATCACTTACACAAGATCAACCTACATTAGCTTCAACAAATGTTAATCCATAGATGTCATTCCATGTTATTTTGTTGAAAGTAGCAATTGAACTGAAATAACATGAGTGTTTGATTTATTAAAAGTTTAGGAGAATGTCATTAAAAAAAAAGAAAAAAATAAACCACTGAGCATTATTCACTCATATTTTTCAAACCATTATTCCCCCTCCTTTATACAAAGGTATTGGGTTGCATGTGGGCATGCAACATATTTAGTTTCAAGGAATGTTAGGCTCTTAATTTGTCATTATTATTACCACTTATTAACATTCATTTCATCTATTTCCACTATTCTTTTATCACATTATTTACCACAATTTATTATATAATTCTATTTCATAATCATTTATGCTCTTGTGGATAAATAATATCTGATCTCATTTATTTTTAATAATGAATGATTATTATGCATGATTTTGGCTTATTCATTCGTTATAACCTCATTCATGATTTTAGCCTCCAAGATCTCTTCCAGATTACAGATTTGGTCTTCAATAGATAATTAAATATTCCAACTCTGGAATTCGCTGGCACAAGAAGTGACCATTTTGTATTGGACGTTTTGGGCAAATGAAAGTGAATCTAGAAAATCTGAGACATGGGTTTTGTTCAAAATGGACCAAAGCAGTTTTCTAATGAGCAGTTTTCAGAAATTCCGTTTGTATTGGGAGAAAATAAAGGTTCTTCGAAGGAAATATTTCTAGATTTACTGTTGCTGACGTTTTCCATAATTTCCCAATTGTAATAACCAAATTCGAGTTGTTCTAGTTCAATCATGATGGACAAGATCTTTCATATCTCATCTTGAAAATTGAGATCAGTTTGTTGCAAGTTTCCTTTGGATGTTTGTATATTTAAACGACACAATTCAAAGAGAGAGGGAAGCCATATGATATAAGAATTGAGCCTTGTAACAGTGGAACTCTTGCTAATGAAATTTCCAACCTTCTCATATTTTTCTCAAATATGTGAGTTAAGCACAGCCCTGGCTAGGGAGTTGGGCCCACTCTTCTGATCAAGTGTTGTGCATGTGTCCTTTTTATGTATATTGTTTTACTTGTTGTATTTTCTTTATTGTTGTTACAAATTTCCATATATTGTTGTGAATACTTTTCTTTCTGCAATTTAATTTCCGTTATTGTTACAACGATGCTTTAATTTCTTAGTCACGAACCCGTGGTCAATGTAAGATTGTAACCTTGCTCTTGCATATACCTTGCATGTTACCTTGAAAAGTGTACGCACCTGGATTGATGATTTCATGTTGGAAACAGGATTGAATTATTTGTTCATACTCGGACACCAACACGTGACATATGTATGTCTTTGTTGATGGTGGAAAGAAGGGATTTCATAAACCAATACAAAAATATAAAACCATTTAATTGAATTTCACATAATACTCATCGATATCATCACTCATGGATATCATTTTTTTATGTATATATTTAGATTGATGACAAGTTGTGAGTAACTTTATCTTGGAAAACTATAAGGAAATATTTAGTGAATGTAGTAATGGTTATATAGGCATTTGTAGTAAGAAAAATGCACCATTGGGTTTCCACGCATGAAAGGGCTATCATGAAGAGTCTCAACTTAACCAAATTATTAATTCTCAACCTAACGGAATTATTAATGATGTTGTACCCTAAATAGATAATTATTTGGCTAGACATGGATGACATAATACAAGTTTTGTTAAAAGCCATGATAGCTTAAGCTAGTATATTACTATTTTTTTATCTTAGTACCTCGTAGTGGAAATATAATAAATGGGGAGGGGGTTTTCAAAGAATTACAACGAAACAATAAGGATTGGTGAAATTAATTCTATAAAAACAATGATTAATCCAATGAGGATAATCAACGAACAATTAATGTCAATGTGTGAAAGACATTTTACAATATTAACTCAAATGGGAAATAAATGTACCCCTTAATGTTTCATTAATAAGCTCAAACAAATTCCTTTGGAAGTGGTTTCGAATTATGTTTCCACCAAAGGAGATGAAATCGAATGGAATGTTCATATGTAAAGGTATGCATAGAAATTCAATACCTCACAACATGTGTCAACCAAAGGTGATAAAAAACAATGTGGGGTCATAAACTATGACTACTTTTCACCAAGGATACCCCTCAAAATCCCACAAAAAGGTTATCCATGGTGGATTCCTCTAATACAATACCACTAAGGATTATATTTCACAATTTTATGGCTAAGGCGAAAATATCTACCTTCCCCACATAATTCACCTAAAATTAATAGTCAAAATGAATGAGTGTCAAGTAACTTGCTAGTGTTGGATTAACTTGTGATTTCTCGAGTCTACGTTTGTTATGTAACCAGATCACAATGTTGAGATTTGTAGCTTGGGAGGTACTCCAAACCCTAGGCTTGAGGGTTGTGGAGAAGTTGTCACACAAGTGTGGCTTTTGGGTGTTGAAACCAAGCATGTGGGCTTTGCACTCGAGCTTGTGGGTGTGAATCCATGAGTTATTTCGGAGATTTGATGATTTGAGTGATAGAGGATCCCGAAAGAAACTAGGAGCATAAAAAATCACTCAAATATGAGGTCTCTAACTTGAGATATAAATTTTTGAAGTTAATGTGTGGGTTTGTTCAAGGTCGGCTAGGCGTTTAGAGACCTTGTGACAATTTGTGAAGCCCACACATGTGATTTTATGGATCCCTTGTATTGTGTATATATATAATGTGGAGCAAAATCATTTAACACATCCAAGAAGCATATTTCATAGTCTACACATGAAGTGCATGGATGCGAGAGTGCAGGAATGCATGAGTGCAGGAACGTGATTTGAAGAATGTGAAAGTGCAGGAATGTGTGAGTGCAGGAAAGCGCGAGTGCAGGAAGACATGAGTTTAGGAATGTAAGTGTACGAATGTGTGAGTGTATGAACATGAGTAGAGGAAAACGACTGCAGGAACATGTGAGTGCAAGTAGTGCGAGTGAGGACTCAACATGTAGCAAAATGCACTAGGGTGATGGAGAAGCTAAGCAAGGCTCGATATGTATTGTATTGATGTGTTAAGTATGTTAGTAGCCATGTGGAGGGTGTTCCTAGGTGATGGATGCCCTAACTAGGAGCGGATACTACAACAGACTTGGCCACTCATGGACTGTTGGAAGGCAGCTTGAGAGTGGACCAAGTGCGGATAGTGATTGGGAATTTACGGTCTTCTAGAGGATAGTGTGGTAGTGCCCAAGTTAGAGCCAGGTGCGTAACCATTTGATGGAAAAATGTTGTTTCTAGGGTGGTGGTTGTTGAGCTCAAGTGTTGACGAACTAGAGGACTAGTTGAGCAACCCTAGACTTGTATGTGGAGAAGTACTTCTACAACAGATTATGTGAAGTCCTCCTAGCCTGTATTCATTGTGGGAGATGGACATCTTGTAGAGATAGGTGGCAGTCGTCCGTGCCCTATGTTGGTCTTCATTGGAGTAGTGTAGGAAGAACATAGTGGGTTGAATTCACTGAGTAGTTGAGGAGCAGTAGTGGGTAGATTGAGAGTTGTTCACAAGTGGAGTTATGAACAACTCGGCAGTAGTCTCAATATGTTGTGCCCTTGATGGACTAAGGAACAACTAGTGAGTAGATTGGATAGCTGAGATTTAGTGGCCACATGAACTTGGAGCATTGTAGAAGCAGGAGCTACATATAGGGAGCCAAAGGGCTAGGAAGGTACAAGGTATGACCAAGAGGAGCTGAGAGAGTCGACTACATCATCCAGATGGTCAGAGTATCTTGCTGAGGGTATATTGGTTGTCGATGGATCGACACGAAGCCCCATTTTTGTATCTTGTATTAGTGGAGGTATGAGGGCCATTATCACTGGTACGAGAGTAGTAGATTGTTGTATTATATGTTGATTAATATAATGAAGTTGGGTTGAAAATTGTAAACATTTGTCCATATTTTGTGCACTAATAAATTTACTCTTGTTTATATTCTGCTCTACAAAGTAGTATCATTGTGTTTCTTGGTTTTGTAGTGTCAAATATTCTAATATTTTATCCTAAACCCAATATTGTGGAAAATCAACATGGTATCAGAGCGTATCTGATTTACTTTGAGGAAAAGTGAATGAGAGTGTTCACAACAAAGCAACGCAAATGGAGTTATAGGTGTCTAGATCATGGAGAAGAGGGTTTAGCTGAAGACATGGAGATGTGGTATTGAATGGCTTGGCAGTGAGAATGGATGGGAGTTCT
This sequence comes from Pinus tabuliformis, assembly GCA_031772625.1. Classification (NCBI taxonomy): domain Eukaryota; kingdom Viridiplantae; phylum Streptophyta; class Pinopsida; order Pinales; family Pinaceae; genus Pinus; species Pinus tabuliformis. Next base: position 863,698,811 of record CM062812.1, read on the forward strand.
GGTGGATTGGTGGTGAGCCTAGTGAACAACAGTTCGTTGTAGGGCAAGTCATTTATCGTGGAATTACTTTGAATTTCCATGGATCATTAGGACAAATCAAGGATTTCTTTGGCATGGAAGAGATCAGATTGATCAAGATGGCTTCCTATGATGGACTACAGGTTGGCATGCTAAAGTCTTCATCTGATCATGATGTTGCATACCGTAGATTGGTGGGATTTGCACAATTTTTATTTAATCCAGGAGTATGATTTATTGCAGGACTAAGCTAGTGGAGATCATGTAGGCTCAGAGGGAGTTCAGACTCAGAGGGAGAAACCCTATTGAGGTTTGGAATCTTCAAGTTTAGATGTGATGAGGCAGAGTCACTGCTGAGATTATAGGGTTCCTTCTACAAAGTATGTTGTAGTGATGGATTCCAAATTGACTAGTGTCACTAGATGATGTTGATGGAGACTTCCCATTGTTGGAAGTACCTCCAACACTAAGAGGGAGTGTTGCAATTTGTAGCTTGGGAGGCACTCCAAATCCTAGGCTTGAGGGTTATGGAGGAGTTGGCACACAAATGTGGCTTGTGGGCATGGAATCCAAGCATGTGGGTTTTGCATATGATCTTGTGGGCATGAATCCATGAGGATTTTTGGACATGTGCTGATTTGAGGTGATAGAGGATCTCAAGAGAAACTGGGAGCATTGAAAATCACTCAAATCAGAGGTCTCTAACTTGAGATATGATTTTTTGAAGTTAATGTGTGGGTTTGTTCAAGGTCAGCTAAGCATTTAGAGACCTTGTGACAAGTTGACAAGCCTAAACATGTGATTTTATGGATCCCTTGTATTCTTTATAAGTATAACATTTAGCAGATTCATTTAACATATCCAAGAAGCGTCTTACATATTCTACACATCAAGTGCAGGAATGCACAAGTGCATGAACGTGAGTGGAGGAATGCGTGAGTGCAAGAACATGAGAGTGTAAGAATGTGGGAGTGAAGGAATGCATGAGTGCAAGAATACGAGTGCAGGAACATGTGAGTCCAAGAACGCGTGAGTGCAGAAATGCATGTGCAAGAACATGCTAGTGCAGGAACCCGCAAGTACAGGAATACATGATTGCAGGAGCATGAGTGCAAGAACATGCGAGTGGAGGAATGTGAGTGCAAGCGACAAGAGTGAGGGATGAGCACGTAACAGACTGCACCAAGATGACATAGAACTTGAGCAAGGCTCAGTATGTATTATATTGATGTGTTAAGGTTGAATTGATGCTAGTGGATGGTGTCCTAGGAGAGGACAGTTTGGAAGTATGTACTAGCCATGTGAAGGGGTTTCCTAGGTGTTGGATGCCCTAACTAGGAGCAAATTCTACAATAATCTTACTCACTCATGGATTGTTGGAGCATAGCATCAGAGTTGACCATGTGTGGATAGTGATTGGGAATTTATCGTCCTAAAGAACAACGTGATTGTGCCCAAGTTCGATCATGGTGTGCAACACTTTGATGAACAAAATTAGTTTCTGGAGTGGCAGTTTTTGAGCTCAAGGTTTGATGAACCAAAGGAGCAGTTGAGCAGCCATAGACTTGTATGTGGAGAAGGACTTCCACAGTAGATGATAGGAAGTCCTCCTAGCCCATATTCATTGTGGGAGATGGACATCTTGAAGTGATAGTTGGCAGCCCTCCATGCCCTATGTTGGTCTTCATTAGAGTAGTGTAGGAAGACCATAGTGGGTTGAAGTATATGAGTAGTTAAGGAGCAACAATGGGTAGATTGAGAGTTGTTCACAAGTGGAGATGTGAACAAATCCACAGGAGTCTCGATATGTTGTGCCCTTGATGGACTAATGCACAATTGGTGAGCAGATTGGATAGTCAAGATTCAATGGCCAAATGGACTTAGAGAATTAATAGAATTAAGAGTTGAACATCGGGAGCCGAAGGGCCAGGCAGGTACAAGGTACAACCAAGAGGAGGTGAGAGAGTCGACTACATCAGCCAGATGGTCAGAGTATCTATTTGAGGGTAGATTTGTTGTCGATGGACTGACACGAAACCCTAGTTTTGTATCTTATATCAGTGGATGTATGAGGACCATTATGCATGGTACGTGAGCCCTAGAATGTTGTATTAAATGTTGATTAATATAATGAAGTTGGTGTTGAAATTTGTAAAAATCTGTCCCTATTAAATTTACTGTAGTTTATATTCCACTGTGAAAAGTAGTATTGCTGTGATTCTTGGTTCGGTAGCATCAAAGATTCTAAGATTTTATCCTAGACTCAAAATTGTGGAAACTCAACATAAAAAACATAAGAAAAGATAAACTAACAACTTGAGAATTAGCCTCTTCGAGGGGGAAACATCCTTTACATAACATAAATGAATAATTGTTGGATGATACAAATGACAAGACCTCCTTGGTATATATAGGAGTCTAAGGGTCACAATATAATTAGAGCCTACATAAAAATAATAATGTAAGGGCAAAACAATAACAATAAAAATAATGGGGATACACTAATAATAACAATAAAGGGGCTACAATATATTATAGGGACCTAACATGCCCCTCTCCTTCAAAAAAGTGTTGTCCTCAATGCTTGAGTAGTTTTGGATACTTCTGTATAAAATTATCATCCTCCCATGTGGAATCTTCAGCGGGTAAGTTCTTCCACTTAATGAGATAGTTGGTAATTGATCAATCTCGTAGTTGTCAGGTTCTTATTTCCATGACTGCTTCAGGCCCCAATATGATTTTTACTTCCTCATCAAGTTCCAGAAATACAATTTGAACTAGAAGCTTGTTACTAATAACCTTCTTTAAGCATGAAACATGGAAAACTTGGTATACTTGGGAAGATGCAGGTAACTCCAATTTGTATGCCATAGTACCAATATTTTGTAACACTTTGTAAAGACCATAATACTTGGGTGATAATTTATTATCACTCTTAGCTTTCTCAAGGGACTTATTTTTTATATGTTTGTGGCCTTAAAAATAACGAATAGTCTATATCAAAAATTCTTTCACTATGATGTTGATCTACGTGTTGTTCCATTCAATTTTGTGCCAGAGTGTGGTTATCATTTAAGAGTTTAGGAACTTGTTGATTCTTGATGTTATCTTCCATTGCTTGAACCTTAGAATTTTCTCTAAATATGATGTGATGGATAATGGGTGATATCCATAAAGTTCCATAAATGGGGTCATTTTTCTTGTAGTATGGAAGAGAGTTTTATACCACCATTCAGCTAGAGGTAACCAATTGACCCATTGTGTTTGTTTTTCATATACAAAGCAACAAAGATATCATTCCAAACATTTGTTCAGTATCTCTATTTTCTCGTCATATTAAGGGTGATAAGATGATCTATGAGATAATTTCATACCAAGACAAGAAAGTAATTAAGTCCAAAAATTTCCATTCAAAATGGCATCTCTATCACTTACAATAATCTTGGGGTTTCCATGTGGATTTTGAATTGTTTCCATAAATGTAGCAACAAATTTATTGGCTTTAAAAGGATGAGATAATGAAAAAAACTTTGCATATTTGGTAAGTCTATCAGTTACCACCATGATAACACTCTTTCCTTCAGACTTCAGTAAACTTGTGATAAAATCCATTAAGACCTCCTCCCAACACTTACTTGGAATGGCTAAAGGTTGTAATAGACCTAGGGTCTTAATTTTCTCAACTTTATTTTGTTGGAAAACCAAACATTCTACCACAAAATTCTTAATATCAAATTTAAGACCATCGCAAAAATATTCCTTCTTGACCCTATGATAATTTTTAAAAAATCATGAGTGCCCTCCTAAAGAGGAGGTGTGTGCTTCCAAATGAATATTTTGTTTGAGATAGGAATTCTTACAAAAATATAAATGATCCTTGTACTATAATGAATCATTTTTCTAGATAAATGTATCAGATGGATCTTTCTACAACGTTTGAATGAATGTCGACACCTCTCTGTCATTCTTCCATTCATCCCTCACTCGAGTTATCTAATCAGGTTGGATAATAGAAATGACACAAAGAAATGCTTCCACATCTTCATCCTTTCTTGAGAGTGAATCTATAACGACATTTTTCTTCCCTTTTTTGCATGTGATTTTAAAGTCATAACTCAACATCTTTGTGACCCATCTTTGTTGCTCTTATGAAGACAATACTTGTTCCAAAAATTATTTAAGACTATCATAATTTGTTTTACCTTGAAGTGTCTTCCCATTAGGTAAGGTCGCCATTGCTTTAGTGCATGTAGTATTGCTCAAATTTCCTTCTCATAGATATGTTTGTGTAAATAATTTCCCTTGATTGGACGAGTTTCAAAAGAAATGGGTCTTCCTTCTTGCATTAAAACAACTCCAGTTCCATTTCTTAAGGAATCTAATTCCATAATAAAATATTTTGTGAAGTCTAGTGTAGCTAAGACTGGTGCTTGGCACATTGCCGCTCTAAGATGTTCAAAGGCCTTAGTTGCTTCTGGATTCCCAAAAAAATGAATCTTTCTTCAGTAATTTTTTTATAAGCATTGTTACTCTCCCATAATTCTTACCAAACTTGTGATAATACCTTGTAAACCTGAGAAATCCTTTAATATGTTTTAGTGTTGTGGGGATTTTCATTCCTTAATGGCTTAATTTTTTTAGGGTTTACCTTAACACCCTCATGATATATAATATGACCCATATGTTCCACCTCCTATACTCCAAAGAAACATTTGGATATTTTTGTATTTAATTGTTTCTCTTGCAATAGTTTGAGAATCCTATTAACATGTTGAACGTGATCCTTCCAAGACTTGTTGTAGATTAGTATATAATCAAAAAGATACTAACATAAATATTCTAAGGAAGGGTTTGAAAATGGAATTCATCAAACCTTAAAATGTGGAAGGTGCATAAGTAAGGGTGAAAGGCATGACCAAAAATTCATAATGAACTTCATGAGTTATGAATATTGTTTTCAGAATGTCTTCACTCTTCATTCTAATTTCATGATATTATGAATGAAGATACAGCTTGGTGAAGATGATATCTCTATAACCTATACACATACATCATGGTCCATCATTCTTGTGCACCACTACTAATGGAGTAGACAAAGAACTTTGACTAGGTTGAATTATATTGACCTCTAGCATTTCTGCAACCATACGTTCAATTTCACTCTTTTGGGTATAGGGATATCTATAAGACCTAATGTTTGGAGGAACAACTTTCAAAATAAATTGAATATCATGATCATAATAATGAATAGGTGGGAGGCCTTTGGGAGTCTCAAATACCCTGGAATGATTGTCCAAGACTTTTTGGAGTTCTAGAGAAATAGATGACTTCGATGTTTGAACCTCTAGTGAGAATAATTGTGCAATTACTCCCCCTTGTTCTTTATTCAAATATTTTTCATTCCATTAGAGATGATTATCCTCCTTGGTTTCCCTGTGATACCCCTTAATCCAATTTTATTTCCTTCCCAAAAGAATTTCAAGAATTGTTTTTGAAAATTAAATGCTATCATCCCCAAACATTGTAACCATTGCACTACTAGTACAACATCAACACCAGCCATTGTAATGGAAAGAATTGGACTATTTAACACATATTCTACCATGGTTATCTTGATATTATGGCACTTTATAGAGAAATGTATAGTTCCTCCATTTGAAACCATCACTTGACAATCTGGATCTGGATATAGAAAGAAATTCAATTCCTTGGCTATCTTACAATGAATAAAATTATGGTTACTACCTGAATCAATAAGTACTATTACCTTTTTCGTCTTGATATATCCTTCTATACTGAGAGTTTGAAGAGTGGAAATTACCTAAAATTCATTACAATATATGGCTGTATTCATTTCTTCTTTCTCTGGGGTTGGTTCCTATTGTAGATCCTATTCTTTTGATGTTTATTTTTCCTTTTCTTCCTCTTCACAATCTATGTAAAATAATTTATTCTCACCTCACTTATGACATTTAGTGTATTTTCTATCACAACTATAACAAAGCCCTTTTTCTCCTTTTCTCTCCAATTGTTGTGGTTTCAACCTTGTAGGTTGTGGAAGGCTAGTAGCAAGAACAATTACATCTTTATAATTGTGAGTGGTAGACTTCCTTGTTTCCATAATTTTTCTTTCAAACTTTCTTGCCACCCTAAATTCCTTCTCTAATGAATCAAGTTCCCAAAGGAGAACCTTATGTTGGATGTTATCCTTTAAATTCCCCATGAAGACATTAATCAAATGCTCATATGGAATATCAACTACCTTGATATTCAATTTTTGAAAATCCTCAATGTTCTTTGCCATTAAAGCATTTTTTTTTAGATCTATCAATTGGATAAGGAATGTGTTTCTCTTTGTATCCTCATAATGTGTTACCTTTTCCTCCATAAAAACATTACCTAGTGATAAGTGATTTACAAGAACAAATCCATTGATAGCATACAAACTGATTAGGTTCTAAATATAAACATGGAATGTGCACCTTTTGTGTGTGTTGCACATCATGCAAGCCAAAATATTGCTCCATCTGTTGTATCTATGTTACAGGATCCTTTCCATCTAACTTCATCATATTGGTATTTGGAATTTGGTTGGTCTTCAATCCAAAGTCCGAGTCTTGAAAATCATGATTAACATTCCTTTTGTTCTTATTCTGAGTTTCATGGAATACCTTTTCGCCATTAAGATGCATTTCTTGTAGAAAATTTGGCAAATCTTCCTTCAAACCTTCCATGTCTTCTTTCAATCCATCCTTTAAACCTTCCATGTCTACTTTTAATCCATCATTAAGACCTTCCATGTATTTTGTTAAACCATTCTTCAAGCCATCCATCTTAGCTTCCATTTCAGTTTTGGTTACTCTTTGCGAGAGCAAAATTTGTTGCACTTGGTTGCGTAATTTTGATATATCATGTTGCATTTATTCCTCTTATTCATGTGTCATAGTAGAAATTTTTGGTTTCTTACTGGGAGTATCCATTTTTTTGTTTTGAGAAATATTGAAACTAAATAATTATATATATGTTTTACTATGCCCTTTGAATTACTTCAGATTGATTTTTCAAACAAAACCTATTCAAATTTAAAAAAATACAAAACTTTTGTTTCTTTTGTTTTTGGAGCTTAATATTGAAACTATTGTATCTCTAAAGTTTTGGCCTCCCGAGATCTAAAATTCAGTCTTGTGATAGCACTATGAGTCTTATTTTCAACTGTATGAGTCAAACCAAGATTGGATTCTTCAATCCAAAGTTATATAAAATATCCCAAGATGACATGCTTATGTACTCATTCAATAGAGTGGACTTGTTTGGGATGCCACATGTCACTATTTCAAACTTTGGCCTTGAAATTAATACACCAGAAACTAAAGTTTGTGCACTTTTAGTCACATTTTCGAAATTCAAATGCAATGCTTGAGAAGAAAGTTATGACGATTTTCGATAGGTCTCTTGTTTGAGAATGAATTATCAAGCATTCATAAATCCTAACTTCTTTGGAACATATCTCAAAAAATATAGTGAACCAAGATCTGAAATTTCTACACAAAGTCACCTAGATTTAGGCTATATGTGGTTGAAATTTGTGCTTTTGAATCTTCCTAGAAAAATAGTTATAGTGAAAATTCCAATATGGCCTATTTGAAACAACAAAACGATAGAATCCAAAGCTCTGATACCAAATGGTATGAAATCAAATCACAAAACATAACAAAATATAGAAATAACTTGATAATTAGCCTCTTCTAGGGGGAAACCTCCTTTACATCACATAAATGAACAATTCTTGGATGATACAAAAGACAAGGCTTCCTTGGTATATATAAGAGTCTAAGGGGTCACAATATAATCATAGCCTACATAAAAATAATAATGTAAGTGCACAATAATAACAAAAGTGGGCTTCTATGGTGCACAACAATAACAATATGGGGAATACATGGCCACAAAAATAACAATATGGGGCTACACTAACAATAACAATAAGTGGGCTACACTAATAATACAATAAGGGGGATACACTAATAATAAGAAAAAGGGGGATACAATGGTATTATAGGGACCTAACAACCTCATCGGGATGTTAGAATAATGATCACACTGAAAGTGAGACTTGGCGGCAGGGGTTGAATCAATGTAATAGTGAATCATACAAAACCAAATAATTCTACATTTTTATCATAACTGAAAACATAAGAGAGAATTAATAAACATCATAATCACATGAAAACACTAGATGTACGTGGAAACCCTTGTAGGAGAAAACCACAAATTCTTTTATCTTCGCCAATCTTTTATTACATTAGTTTGCAGGCACTAACCTACAAGAGGCACCAACCTCTAAAACCTGTTGGAGGCACCAACCCCAAAATAAATTTGCAGGCACCAATCTGATAGAGGCACCAAACCAATTTTTGAAGGGTATAACCTATTTGGGGTGCCAATCTTTGAAATATGCAAGACTTCACTTATTGTAGGCTGCAACCAGATTGAGGCACCAACCTTGAAAATATGCAAGCACTAAATTGTTGTAGGTTTCAACCTCATGAGGCACTAACCTTCGATGGAGGCACCCACCTCCTTCACCAAAATATAGTGGACCATGTTTCACAATTTTTCGACTAGACCCATAAGCACCAAAACAAATGTATGTCATTCATGATCTAATCAATCAAACTTGTTCTTCAATCTAGAATCATAATATATTCATTGTCCTCATTATTATCATCAAGATAAAACTTGTTCATAATCCCCAAAACATAAAAACAACAAACATATAGCTTCTTGACATAAAACATTTGTCGTTGTGATTCTTCATATCACCTTCTCAAATCAAAAACAATTATTCCTATTTTCTCCTTTTTCATAATCAATTTTGACTTCAAAATCACCCCAAAAACATAATAAACCTTAGTAAAAATTAAAAACTCTACAAAATGCCCTTTTGAGGTCGTGTTTGATAGAATGAACCTTCTAGGTTGGATGAAATTTACTTTCGTAGTTCATCAAAATAACTTTTTTGGCATGCTAATATCCCTATATATAAAAAATATATGTGAGTTCGACAAGTCTCAACCTCATGACCTCGACAATCCAAACCAAATTTAATACCAACTTGCTTGCAAAATTCCTTGTTTATGCCAATAAAATCAATAATATATCACTTAAACCATAAGTTGGAGAATTATGCCAACAATACCAACCACCAAAACCATACACTCGAACCATACGCCAAAACAATATCAATCAACCATACACTAGAAGAAATATATGCCAACGGTACCAACCAATGAGACCATACGTTGGCACTATATGCCTAAACATTATCAAGCAATGAAACCATACCATGCATCAAAATTTTACCACAAAAGCACAAAACCAAGACCTTCACACTTAACCATTGTGCCACATGAAATTCTTGTTATATATCAAGATGATTATTATATATGTCCTATTTCCATTCAACAATTGATCCAAGTGGATGTTGGTGGTCACCCACCTATCCCATTTGGACCCCCATAACTGTCTCTTCCAGTTTTTTAGTTTCCTAAATTGTAGCACAGTTTACTATTTTTAGCATTTTTTCAGGTCCTAAACTTCTGGAGCCATTTTGAGGCCCTAAAGGACGTTTTCTGGGAAATATGGGGGCAACATGAGCCCATGGACTTATGTTTCCCCTCCAAAATTTGTAGTGCTTGGATAGATCTTTCTAACGAGCTATTGTACACGTCAGACGGAGATCGGGTGCCAAAGTTACGACCCCATGAAATCGATGTACGAATTTACCCAAACGGGGCCCAAAATTTGGCTTTTCATCTTCTAGGGTTAGGTTTTGGGTGTTAAGGGTTTTCCATTGTTTCTCAACAATAAATAGGCCTTCGAGCCACATTGTAACACAGTTCAGAGGCATGTAGCCACCACATCTCTTCCCAGAGATAAGCTACCATTGCCTTAGCTATTTATGTCCATTTTCTGTTTGTAAGCATATCTCAGTATTTTACATTAATGAAATGAATTATTATTTCCGCTGCATCTTTGTGTTTATGGTGATCTCTATAATTTGTTGCATTCCTGTTTAAATCTGGATCAGTGGTATTAGAGCGGTCTGCTTTTTCTTTGTTTTTTTCTTTGCATGTCCCCAATGAGGTCGGGATATAAGGAGTTAGGGCTTGAACTGGTCGAACCTTTGCAAGACCAGCCTTGCAAATCTCGACGGCCTCCCATGGCGGATGAGAAGAAAGATGGGGGGCAGGAGATCCTATCAAAATCTTGCTCGAAGAAGCACTCGAGTGACAAAGGAACGCGATGATGGACAACTTTGTACAAATCCTTTAGCAGCTACCGAGAGGCGATGCATCGGCTTCCAACAACTACTCTAGAAATGCCACATCATTTAAGGTACAAGTTAATTTTGAAATCCCCATCTTTGAGGGTCAAATAGATGCAGATGCCATAGATAAATGGTTAAATCTGCTAGAAGGATATTTTTTTGTTCATGAATTTTCAAGTCGGGAAAAGATTGTTTTCACTCTTCTCAAAGCAGCCCCCCACGTCAAGGACTGGTGGGAAACCTACTACGAACATAAGAATGAAAGCACAGGCTCACTATTTATAGCCGCACCCACTTGGGATTCATTTCGGGATGCCATCAAGGAGTAGTACTACCCTGTCAAAAGCTACGAGGACAAATACATAAAGTGGACCACACTGCGGTAGGGAAGGGACCAAGATGTGCCATAGTTCACAAACATTTTTCATACCCTTCACACACAGTTGGGTATCAAAGATTCTGATCTGCATCTGGTACTCAAATACTGCAGCTGCCTACATAGATACATCTAGGAAGAGATGGAGTTCTTGAACATCTCCTCGCTCGGCACGGCATATCGATACACTGTCAAAATCGAGCAGAAGTTCAAACAAAAGAAGCGAGACTTTGGATTTGCAAATCCAAAGACCAATGGACAAAGCCAAGGTGGGGTGACCCAAGACAACCCATCGAAGCCACAAGAAAATAACAACACCATGAAGTTGAAGAAGGACACAAGAAAGTGGTGTGAGTTCCACAAGAGTCCCACTCATAACACAAGTGAGTGTTAGACCAAGCAGTCGCTGGTGGCCAAGTTGAAGGCTTCAGATGCATGTTCCAACCTTGAGTCAGAACCCGACAAGGGGAATGGCAAAGGGAAGCAGATCATTGATGCAGAGCCCAGCGTCATTATTGCCACCACCAACATCCAGAAGAATGAGCTTGAAGACCCAGAGGAGGGGGACGTCTTTTCCACTCACAGATGTGGGTGAAGGGTTCGCCGCTGCAATTCATTATCGACAGTGGTAGCCAAAAGAACCTCGTTTCAGCAGAGGTTGTGAAGTGGTTGGGCCTACTGACTACACCACACCCCCAGCCATATAGTATCGGGTGGCTTCACGAAGGATGAGATCTCAAAGTTCGCCAGCAGTGCTGCCTTCGCTATAGCATCAAGCCCTTCACAGATGAGGTATTGTGTGATGTTACACCTCTGGATGTTTGTGATGTACTATTAGGCCAGCCATACTTATCGAGGCGACATGCTATGTATGAGTCCAGGCCTCGCACTGTCATTATTTCTTTAGATAATTCATTATACAGGATACCAAAGGTAGCCCCACCTACCGCCACCTCTTTGATCAATGCCAAGAAAGGCATCAAGCTCATCTCCCAGACTAGGAAATTCATTTTCTGTCTGGTTCACTCCCAAAGTAAGGGGAAAATCATTGCTACATCCATGAACCCCACAAAGGGTTCCTCCACGCAGCAGCAGCAATAAAGGGATATGGTCATGACAGAACACAGGAAAAACTTCTCCTCACCCACAGGGGAACCACACAATTTTCAGGTGGGCGACAAAGTTTGGTTACATCTACAGAGAGAATGCCTTACCAGAACCCATCAGAAACTCAGACCACTTCGACATGGTCCTTACAACAGTACGAAGGCTACGGGAAACATAAGCACAACATTCCTCCATTCCTTTACTTGCATCGAGTGTTCAATGTGGACCGTCATCGACCATGCTTCCCACCATTTCTGGACACATCAAAGATTGCAGAACGGCTCACCAGAGACCCAGCTCAGCAAAAGCTTCCTCATCTGAGGGAGGAACTCAATGCAATGGGGACCATTGCTTCGTAAGGGAGGAGGAATGATCCAGGTGGATGTTTGTGGCCACCCACCTATCCCATTTGGACCCCCATAACTATCTCTTTCAGTTTTTCAGTTTCCTAAACTGTATCACAGTTTACTATTTTTAGCATTTTTTCGGGTCCTGAACTTCAAGAGTTGTTTTGAGGCCCTAAATGATGTTTTTTGGGGAAATCTGGGGGCAACATCGGTCCATGGACCGATGTTGCCCTTCCTAAAGTTGTAGTGCTCAGATAGATATTTCTAATGAGCTATTGTACACATCAAACGGAGATTGGTTGCCAAAGTTACGACCCCGAGAAATTGATGTACCAATTTACCCAAACGGGGTCCACAATTTGGATTTTCATCTTCTAGGGTTAGGTTTTGGGATGTTAAGGGTTTTCCATTGTTTCTCAACAATAAATAGGCCTTCGAGCCTCATTGTAACACAGTTCACAAGCATGTAGCCACCACATCTCTTCTCAAAGATAAGCTACAATCGCCCTAGTTGTATATGTCCATTTTATGTTTGTAAGCATATCTTAGTATTTTACATTAACGATATGAAGTATTATTTTTGCTACATCTTTGTGTTTATGGTGATCTCTGTAATTTGTTGCCTTCTTGGTTAAATTTGGATCAACAATTCTCATATATATACATATCATTGTGGACCATTGTTATAGACATTTTTGTGCCTTACAGCATTGAGCATGAAATGTCCATAATCTAAGGGATCCAAAGTCCCTAAACATGTTGTTCCTACCCCTAGAGGAACAAGGCTAACAAACCACAGCAATTCACAGAAGTTCTCCACCTGAAACTGCTCAAAAACAAGTCAATTCAGGATCATTTCAGTGGCCACACTAGCTGTTTGCGCTGAATGTCAAAGCCAACACTGGCTACCTGCGCTGAATGTCAAAGGCAACACTGGCTACCTGCTCTGAGCGAGAGTGGACATGTGGCAAGTTCATTTCTCAAGGTGTCAGAACCCAGGAAGCTTCCAAAATGACACTTGCCTCAGGGAATTCGACTGGTGATGAGTAAGAGGTTCCAAATCTCCAAGTGGAAGCAAGAACCTCCAAGTGGACTCAAGAACTAACAGAGGGAGAGGACACTAGTCAGATCTCAAGCTGACTCATCCTCTCTCCAAACATCTATATATGGATCTCTCCTCCATGAGATCCAGAGGCTGGAATTTTGTTATTGCAAAGAATTGCTGCTGGTTTGAGACTAAGATCATTGGGTGCTTAATGCTTTGAAGGGGGTGAAGATAGGAATTCCATTTGATGGGAAGGAGATGCTGGATTGGAGCCCTCTGGGTTGTATCTCTTCCTGAACCTTGTTATTCATCAATAAAGCTATCTTGGTTTCTCCTATATGCTGATGTATTCTTGATGTATGATTGCATTAGTATGTTTAGTATATTTCTAATCTTGAACTAGTTATGAATATGAATCCATGTCTTGTGTAGTGTTCTCTTCTTGTGATCTTGCAGAAACCTCTTGAAGCTGGGCGAGCGAGAAGGCAAGTAGCTGGGAACTCTCCAAGAGAAGAGAATCTGGATCGAGGGACAAACGGAAGACACCGGTTAGTCCATCTATCTCTCTCTTCATTCTTAATTCATAAAGGAAGAATACTAGAATAGCTGTCTCTGTTTGTTGCTAAGGCACTGTCACACCTTAGGTGGATAGGATCGTCCTGCATAGGCATTTTTTCCCACAACAAATTGGCGACTCCACTGGGGAGATTTGTTTTAGTCATTTTATTTGTGTTTCTATCATTGTTTACCTCATAGATTCAACAACAACAATCGAACTGCTTCTGCTATTCTCAGTTGCAAAGTAGACAGTTGCTGCCTTGATCCTTCACTGGATTTTGTCTATGATCTGAACAATGGACTCACAAATGATTTGATGATCCTTTGTGATAGATCTTAGTACCTTCTCAAAGCATCCCTTTGATTATACCTTGCCTGTGTTACTGATTTGGCCTGAAACCGTTGATTATTGAGCAATCTGTGACCCAGAACCTGTGAGAAACGAGAGTTTCTCCTTCAGCGCAACTGCTGTGAAGGCATTCTGCATTTCAACGCAGTTCCCATGAAGGCTACCTACGTTGAATGTCAAAACCACTGTGTTGAGGTTGCGCTGAACCATTCTTGCCTTGTGTAGCTAGGGTTCTCTGCTCTCTGTTGCCCTGTTTTGATCTCTGTTTTTTGCAGCCTGTAACCAGCATAGGTACCAGTCTGATAACTCCTTTTCTCTGCTTAAATTCCGCCTCCTTTTGTACAAAAATACTGTGAGTGTTTTTATGTGTTTCTGGCATCATTTACAGTTTTCCTTTTGCATGAGTGAAATAATCATCCTGTAGCCCTTGATTCAGATCTGTTGATTGTGATCTTAGGAGAGAGTTCGTTGGCTGTTTACAGTTGATTATACATTTACTTTTGCTTATTGGTTTGAGTTTGCCTCTTTTAAGTGTCGAAACAAGTGTTCATTTTGAAAGTCGCAAAGTGTTGTAATCTCTTCTACCCTTGTTGATTTCGAAAAAGTAAACTTGTTTGTCATTTAAAAGCAAATTCAAAGTTGTACAAAAAGCTTTCTTTGTAGGCATCAATACTAAGAAAGTGGAAAACAAACACCTGCATTGTGCATTTGAATTTTGATAAGTTTGCATGCTTGATTTAGGAATAGTGCATTAGAGTGTGCTGATTGCTCTTTGAGAAAAGATGGTGTCTTTCTTTTCCCTTAGTAGCTAGGATTTTCAAAGTTGAAAAGATATAAAGCTTGCTTATCATCTTTAGACTGCATTTAGGAATTTGTATCATACATCTCGTGGTGAACCTTGAAAGGCAAACTTCTAAAAAGATCAACTTAAAATAAACTGAATGAACTTAACAACGCTTTGCAACATAACGCACAACATAGAGGTCTAGGCTAGAGACGTGTTCCGGCGTCGTTAAGCCTAGTGACTGTCGATCTCGTGGAAGGTGGGTGATTCCTCCTGAGGGACGATAGCGCTAGTACGGATTGTGCTCCCACGTACCATCGCTTATATATTGGGAGACCCCTATAGGCATATATCCTTTATCCTTAGGAAGCAGTGTCGGCCGCCCTACTGATCGCAATGCAGTGAACACAGCATTCACGAAGATCGACTGCCCGTACCTTAAAAAGTATTCTGCGGTTTTGCGAAAAGTTTGGCACACCCTCTGCCTAGAACTCCAGAGCAGTTTCTTTTGGCCTTTTTCAGACTCTATAACAGAAAAAGTCCATCCGAGCATTTTTCACTTCGGGCTCGTTAAAACATCGAAGGAGACTAGAGTCATCTTTAGCTTTTTCTCGACTCTTTAAAAGTGAAAAAGCAAGTTGTGTCTAAAGCGTCTAAAAAATTCATTCAATTCGGAAACACACTTTCCCCTTTTGTATTTTGGTTGATCGAGTAATCCGCAATCGTGGAAGAAAGTCAATTGAAACCCCGTCGTTCGCGGAGGCTTACGAGTCAACCGTCTTTGTCTCCAGAATCGAAAACAGTACGGACAAAGCGAACTCGTTTAACCGGTTCAAAATCTCCTATCAAAGTTAGAACAAGTGTTCCAACAACATCTGAGATTCCGGTTACTCCAAACATTTATGGAAACCCTGCCTCTATAGAAGAAGCTCAACAGCCACAAAAGGACAGTAACACTGATCCTAGTGTGGGGGCAAATACTTGCATTACTGAACTAGTTCCATCTGTAACCGGTTCGGAGAGTCTTTCTCCTCAAACAACTGTCGATGTCGATTCAACCCCTTCTTCGGCACCAGAAATATTTTATGGACCTGACGGTCTTCCTCTTCCACTGGGTTTGATTGCAATAGAGGAAATTGTAGAGGATCCGCAAGCAAGTACTCCAACCCATTTTGGAGTCGGGGTCACTCTATTTCCTTCATCAGAAGTTAGTCCACCACAAGTGGAAGTTCCTGTAGAATCGCTAGGTAATCTCTTGGATAGACTCAAAATGTCTGAACAACCGTCAACATCCAGGACTGTGTCAAATGACACAGCGACAGCAGAAGCCCCTGCTGTCACTCCGACAATGTTTGCCGGCATACCAGCTATCCCGACTAGCTCACAACCGCTAGAAGGAGCCCACCAAGGGACTATTTCGACAGTATGGTCTGTTCCAGTTTGTTCATCCGGAATAATATCCGGCAACTCTTATGTTGAGACTTGCCAGATTGATCCATTTGGAGGTCAATTTGGGCAATCCAGTCCTCAAGGACAAACAATCCCCTTGAGTTCCGGATTGCTACTGTATGGGGGGCAGTATGCCCTTTCATTACCCCCTCCGGGAGGGTATCCATACGGGAGTTCACAACAATATTCAGGTTATACTGGAGTTACATCAAGTGGTTGGGTACCTATGCTACCTCAACAACCAAGGGTTGTATATTCTATGCAACAGTGTGTACCTATGTCGAACATCCCGACCACATCGGCTATTGTAACAGTGTCACAAGTTCAAGCGATGCCTGTTGTATGTCAGCCTCAGATTTCTCAGGTTGTAATGCAACAGCCCCTTGACCCTGGGACACAACCATAATCGCCAACTGGTGGGGCAACACAGGTCCAAACGGGTACAATTACCCCACATCTTGGTCCACCGGTTAGTATAGCGCAACAGAGCATGGCTTCACAACCGTGGCTGGTGCAATAACAACAACCACAGTTCCAGCAAGTGTACCAAGGTTCTGAGCAGCAGATCTTTGCTAACAGTGGACAAACGTACATACAAAACGGTCAAAACCAACCGCTTTACAGTGGTCAAGTCCACCAACCGTATCAGTCATACCAATTACATTATGCTGGTATGCAAAGGCCTACTGCTCAGGCGATTCCATCGTATCCTGGGTACACCTCACCTAACCTGAATCAATAGTTACCATTCGTGGCAACTTTAGAATTACCTGATTTACACCGATTAACGAACGATCCAATTGATTACGCCACTTGGTGGCTAGCGATTCCTCACAAACTTCCATCGGACATTCCTAAATTCAATGGAAATCCTGGCGAAGACCCGTCGAATCACGTGATGACTTTTCATCTGTGGTGTTCGTCGAACACCCTGAACGATGATTCGATAAGGCTTCGCCTTTTTCAGAGGACATTGACAGGTCCAGCGGCTAAATGGTATATTTAATTACCTAGAGCCTCTTTCGACAATTTCAGTTCCCTAGCCACGACTTTCTTAACCCATTTTCAATTACCGATAAGGTATGAAACGGGAACGGAAATATTAACCAACTTCAAGCAGACGACGGCCACACATATATCCGATCATATACATGAGTGGCATCGTCGTCGCAGAATGGTGAAGACTTACGATCCCGATCAGCTATTAGCTGAATGGTTTATAAAGTCGTTACTTCCTGCCATAACGGAAGATGTGGCCAAGGGGGGAGTCGTAATAGAGAAGCAAGTTATTGCTCATGCACAGTATCTAGACTTAGTATACACTCAGTCTGGCACACTCTACGACAAAATACCTGACGCCCCTAGACCGGAATTCTCAATTCCTCCTCCTCCTAAATCAAATAGTGACTCTCATGCCGGTGATGGTGTGATTGGCACCGCAAATGTGAAGTCGAAAAAGGCTTCGTCTAAGAAAGCCCGTAAGACTTCAGATCAAAATGCAAAAGAAGAAATTCTTGCTTCAGAAGTAAATTCCGTATCAGCAGATAAAGGCAAAGAACCCAATCAACCAGGAAGCAAGAAGAAGCAAAACAAAGGGAAGAAGAAGAAACAGGGTGAGTCATCCCCTGAAAAAACTTCTTCAAGCCCTCCTAAGAAAGGGAAACCAAAAAGTCCATGTTTTATATGTGATGAGGATCATTGGACACAAAATTGTCCATACAAAGCTGAGCTCAAAAAGTTCTTCAAAAGTTCACACACCTCAGCTGTGTTAACTGATCCGTTTCCCAATCAAGGTCAAAATCTGGTTGGTAGTGGAAATGCTTCCCCGTCACAAGTGCTCATGTTGTCGGTTTCAGAACAGCAGAATGATGCTTTGATTTCGACAAGGAACAAAGATTACGGGAATCCGCAGCTGTCGAACGACAAAGGTAAAGATCAACCAAGTAGTTCGACAACAACTTCGACAGAAGTTGTACCACCCATCATTCCTGAATTAACAATAAAACCGCCAAAGGGAGTAGTACACAAGTCGACATTTAATCCTCGCGCCAGAGCGGCACAACATTATAACATAGTGGAAGATTTGGCCCAATCGCCATCCGCTATGTCGACTCTGGAAGTACTACAAAATTGCCCATCCCAAAGGCAGGCTTTGTTATCGGCTATTGGTGGGGTTGATCCTAAGGATTCCAATCTTGTATCCTTCGATCACAAAGGATACGATCCTCAGTTACCAACTCAACTAGCTTTCCTTATTCAAGTGAAAGCCCTCAACAAAACTGTTCACCGAACGATTACTGATGAGGGGGCATCTACATGTATTATGTCGATGAGTTGCTGGAAAACTTTAGGATCTCCAACCTTGTCGCGATCTTCGACGACATTGAAAGCATTCGACGGAAGGACCTATACCCCATGTGGTATCCTTAATAACTTGAAGGTCGAATTGGGGGGAAAAACAGTAGAAATAGATGTTGAAGTCATCGATGGGAATCTAGACTACAACATCCTACTGGGAAGACCATGGATATATGCCATGGCAGCTGTAGTGTCGACTTATTTTAGGAAGATCGCATTCCCGTTTGAAGGAGGGATTACGATCGTCGACCAACAAGACTTCCTCCCTAATGGTTCACAAGTTACAGGAAGCATTCCCATGATCCATGGAAGCAACCATTC
The DNA here is from genome assembly GCA_031772625.1 of Pinus tabuliformis. Lineage (NCBI taxonomy): Eukaryota > Viridiplantae > Streptophyta > Pinopsida > Pinales > Pinaceae > Pinus > Pinus tabuliformis. Next base: position 863,717,853 of record CM062812.1, read on the forward strand.
GCTTCAAGACATCGGAGTAGGCCTACTGAAAGACCCCACATTAATGGGAACTTTCGCACTTCCACCTCCATTCGATATAGGGGAAGTAGCATTGGTAAGAGCCTGCAACATGATATCTTCCACGAAGATCTCAGAAAACGATATCGACATGGATCATGCAATGGTTTTGCCCCCGAGCCCTATTGAAATATTGTAGCAATCAATGTTTCGGGCATGGGAGGCGAACCCAAGTCAACGCTCATCAAGCGTTTGGGTAGATAGGTCTAGAGAATATGGTACCCCATTAGATCCTTGGTCGAAAGTACATGGGACTGACGAAGGAATTCTACAATCTATGTTGATTGAGGGGGCACCATGGAATGATTGCCACCATCGTTCCCTTCTTCCGGAATATGAAGAAGATACTCAACATGACCTCTATCACCCTTCAGTTTTTGAATTCCTATCAAATACTGTAAATATGGTGAACTCCGAGTGAAACTTATCCAATATTGAAGAGACTATAGCCATAAATATCTCGACTAAAACAAATGTTGTAGAGAATATTTATGTCGGCAAAGGTTGTTCCCCTTCAGAACTGGAAATATATAACGCTCTTTTTCGCGAATTCAGAGATGTATTTGCTTGGTCATATGATGAAATGCCAGGCATTGACTCGAGTATCGTTGAACATGAAATTAAGATGTATCCCGATGTCAAACCAGTAAGACAACGGCTTCGGCAGGTGCACCCCAAGAAAGTCGCTGCCATTAAAGCAGAAGTTGAAAAGCTTCTCCATGCTGGTTTCATCTACCCGGTTCCTCTAACCGATTGGGTATCGAATATTGTCCCTGTTATGAAGAAACAAGGGACGATTAGAGTGTGTGTCGACTATAGGGATGTAAACCAAGCTTGTCCGAAAGACAACTACCCTACACCCTTCATCGACCAGATAATTGATGAATGCGCCGGATGTGAAGTCTTTTCATTTATGGATGGATTTTCCGGGTATAATCAAATAAATATCCACCCACAGGACCAGTCAAAGACTGCATTCATCTGTCCGTGGGGCACATTCGCTTATCGAAAATTACCCTTTGGTTTAAAGAACGCAGGGGCGACGTTTCAGAGGGCAATGAATTATGCCTTCCATGACATCAAGAACATCGTTCAACCATATCTCGATGACCTTCCGGCTCCTTCGCGAAAGCGGACTGATCATCCACAGCATTTAAGAGCGATATTTCTACGTTGCTGACACTACAAGATAAGACTCAATCCACATAAATGTGTGTTTTGCGTCAGTTCTGGTCGTTTACTTGGCTTTGTAGTCTCTAAGGATGGAATTCGTCTCGACCCTTGCAAGGTTCAGGCAATCATTAATTTGCCTCCACCTTCAAATTTGCTTCAGATTCAGAAACTCCAAGGGAAAGCAAACTTTCTGAGGAGGTTCGTTCCAAATTACACGGAACTTGCTAAAGGTTATACTCGTCTTTTGAAAAAGGATGTACCTTTTGTCTGGGATCAGGTGGCGCAAGCTTCCTTTGATGCTCTGAAAGATTCTCTAGTAAAAGCATCATTAATGTATGCCCCAGACTATCAAAGAGATTTTAACCTGTATCTGGCTGCAGCAGATACGACCATTGCGATGGTTTTAGTTCAAGAAGTCGATGGAATTGAACATCCTATATATTATTTAAGTAAAAACTTAAATGATATAGAAAGTAAATATTCTTACATTGAAAAGCTAGCACTCGTTGCTGTTCAAGCGATACAAAGATTTCGATATTATGTCCTCTTTCGGAAAACTACCATTCTGTCAGATTGCAACCCCATGACTTATATATTGTCACGACAGTTGCTGGGGGGCAAGTATTCAAAATGGATAGCGATCCTTCAAGAGTTTGATCTGGAATTTGTAAAATTCAAATCAAAGAAAGCTTTAGTTTTCGCAGAATTATTGTGCGATCTCCCATCGTCGTCCAACGATGAAACATCAGAAGAGTCAATCGTGGACGAAAGTTTGTTTCTGATATCTGCAAGCAATGAGTGGTATGGAGATATAATAATTTATCTCCAAACCCAAAAATTTAGGCCTGACACCTCTCACTCAGAACAGAAACGTATACAATACCAAGCGAAAGACTACATCATCGTCGGTGATACGCTTTACCGTCGTGGTATTGATACAGTTCTGAGGAGGTGCCTAACCCATGAAGAGGCCGAAAAAGCCCTGAATGAGTGTCATTCAGGCGCGTGTGGGGGGCATCAATTTGGATATGCTACAACACAGAAAATCTTACGAGCATGATACTTCTGGCCAACCATGTTCAAAGATTGCATAACCGCAGTCAGAAGTTTCCATGCTTGTCAAATTTTCGATAGCAAAATCAGAAGACCACCCGCACCTTTACAGCCAATATTTGCTGTTGGGCCTTTCGCCAAATGGGGCATCGATTTCATGCAATGTAACCCCACCTCGACCGGGGGGCATGGGTATATTATAGTCGCCGTTGACTATTTTACCAAATGGGCCGAGGCGATGCCTACATTAGATAACACCGGTGAAACAGCTGCCCTTTTCTTTTTCAATCATGTAGTCGCCAGGTTCGGCGTACCATAGGCTATAGTTACAGATCATGGGTCGCATTTTCACAATCACATGATGGTTGAATTAGCTGCCAAGCTAGGGCCATCTCACGACAGCTCTACCCCGTATTATCCGCAAGCCAATGGACAAGTTGAAGCAATCAACAAGGTCCTGAAGCGTATGTTGCAAAGGATGATCGGGGTTCACAAAAGGAGGTGGCACCTAATCCTGTACTCAGCCTTATGGGCTTACCGAACATCGGTAAAGAACGCGACCGGGTTCACACCTTTCCAACTGGTGTATGGCCTGGAAGCAGTCTTGCCGATCCAGTGTGAAATTTCGTCTCTTAAACTCACAATTGATCTCCTCCCCGGAACTTCGGAAGAAGAGGCCTGTTTCTTGGAATTAATCCAATTGGATGAAACCCGTCGTGACGCCGCTTTGGCTAACGAAGCCCATAAGAAACGAGTCAAGGCGCAGTTCGACAAAAATGTCAAACCCCGTGTCTTCTCAGAAGGTGACTTGGTCCTGTTTTATGACTAAGAATCCGATAAATTGGGAGCACGTAAATTTAATTCTTTATGGATGGGCCCCTATATTGTTAAATGAGTGTTAGCAAAAGGAGCCTATGAGTTAATGGATTATGACGGAATTCCACTGGCGCAACCCCGTAATGGGTTGTACCTCAAGCGTTACTATGCTTAAATAGTAACCTGTATGCTTTTGTTGTATTTTGTTTTCGCTAAAGTGTTTGTTTTGGTCGAGTAATCCACCTTTTTACATTTATTGCAGATGTCAAACCTTCTGGAGACATGTGTTGGATATGCCGACGGAGCGAGTCATAGTTCGCGGAACCTGTCCTCCGCAGCCTGGGCCATTTTTGATCCAAGCGGCGAGTTAGTAAGTTTCAGAGGTGTATGTATTGGGCAATCAACGAATAACATCGCTGAGTATAGCGCGTTGATAGAGCTACTCTCTGATGCCATCACCCATGGTATACGCCGACTAATCGTCAGGCTAGACTCACAACTCGTAATACTACAACTCAATGGTATATATTCCGTCTGCAACCCAGCTATTTATCGCATGTTCCTAAGGGTTAAGATTTTGGAAAGACAATTTGATTTAATTCAATACCAGCATATTTCCAGAAACTTAAACACATTAACCGACTCATTAGCAAACTATGTGTTAGATAGACATTTGTGACATTTGTAAAAAGAGACACATCATCAATGTTATACATATGGATCATATGACTCAACCAGAATAAACTCCGAAAATCAAAATATATATATAAACTGTTTATCGTTCATACATAATGTTCTGTAACCAAGACAAAAATTGGTCGCATGACCCAAAAACTCAAAAATGCTAGGGGGCACCCTAGCCTAGTGATGCTCATGATAGCACGTCACGGCCTGTGCAGTCATGCGGAAGAGACGAGTCCATCGTCTAGGCACACCAGTAGTATGCCGCTGCAACTGTAAAGGTAACTCATCAATCCTCACATCGGGAATGCCGAGAGTAAGGCTCTCAACCTGCTCCTGCACAGCTGTAAGGGTCTCGGTCACATCAAGGTCACGGAGAATAACCCTCCCAGCAGTCTCCCCTGCTGGGGCAGCGACTGGCGCTCTCGGGCGAACTGCTGGACGAACAGGACCAACATCTGCATGCACACATGAGTTTGATTAAAGTCTTGATAGAATAAAGCACAAAGACATTATAAATAAGAATAGTAAACAGTAATATGGTCGAAGATTTTACCAATAGCGCCCCACTGTTCGCCATCCGGCAGTACCAAGTCCGGATCACCTCGGAAATCCATACCAACATATGGATACTCAGAATAGACCATCTCCTGACGCTCGAACCACCTGAAGAAGGTATCAGTGAAAGAAATCTGAGATTGACCAGCATGCATAGACATGTGATCAACCCATCTCTGCATGCGTGGCTCAGTGGGAGAAGGCAAGTCGAGTGCAATATACTGAGGCTGCATCAGTGGTATTTTCTCCAAGGCAAAGGCAGTCAGAATAGAACCAAATCCAAAGTTCTTCAGCTTCCCGTCCTTTACCTTGTTCAACTGACTTTTCATCTGAAGAAGTACTGCATCACACCAGTTAAATACTTTCGGTTGGAGACACTCCAAGGCGTGCTGCACATAAGATCTGTTGGCAACATGTAGAGATGCGCTACCGGCCATCCTACCAATAGTATACAGAATGGACCTGAGAGACCTGTCAGTAATCTCACGGATAACAACCTTGCCATCTCTGCTCTGCTGGGATCCCTCCCTGCAATACTGGCGGACATAATCTCTCACGGCGTCATTCCCTCGGGCTGAACCAGACAAAGAAATGGGGGCACCCCGTCTCGACAAGCCAGTCAAGAAGTAAATGTCTACCACAGTCAAAGGGATGGATTTGCTCCTCATCTGAAATACTTGGTTAATAGGATCCCAAGCATCAAGCATATACTGCAGTAAAGAGATCTGTGCTCTCATACTAGAGATACGGAAGAACTTCAGCAGGCCACAGTTCCGCAGCGCATTCACTGTGACAGGGTCATGGAGGGCAATCATGTCCTCTTCTTCATGCTCTCGTTCTCGCCATGTAAGGGTCATTTTGCTCAAAAGTCCCTGTAAAACAAACAAGAGAAAGAGTAAGATCCTGGATTTGATGAAAAGCTGACAAAATTTCATCAAAAGCTGTGCATAGAACTGCTTTTCTATGATCAACGCAATTGGCTAGTGTCCTACCTGCGTTGAAGGTCAAACTGCCTTTAGGCAGCTTGACATTCAACGCAGGTTTCGAATGGACTGCCTGCGTTGATGGCAGAGCGCCCTAGCAAAACCCCAGGGGCTCATGGGAACAGGAAAATAGGCACAAAATGGAAAAAGGAAACCATGAAAAGAAAGAGCTAGAGTTTAGCTCCTACCTGGTCCAGATGGCACCGAAAATCGTCCGCAGAATCTCCCGGAATCAGCTGGTGAAAATCAAGGGGGAAGAGGCACCTCCAAAGCTCCAACAAACCAAGTTCAAATGAAATGGTAAAATGAGAGGTAAAAATACCTTTTAATTTCTTTGTACGTAGTTCAAAGCGAAATATTAGGGTTCTAATCTCATTTTCATGCAAATGTTATTCATTTCTAAATAGTTTGATGCAGCAATTGAGGATACAGTACTATCTTTGAAAAGGGCAAAGCTAGTGATGGTAAAAATAAAAAATTTGACCATATAGTATCGAGCGGTTTTAGCACATAGTTCATGCTCGTTAAAAAATAAACGCAAGATCCGAGCAGTTTTAGCGCATAGTTCATGCTCGTTAAAAAATAAACATAAGATCGAGCAAATGTTTTCACCCGCGTTTAAGCTCGTTAAAAAATGAACTATCCCGGTAAATAACCGCAGTGAATGTAATATTATCAGCCATTAAAGCCTTGGTCGTGTTTGCATCGTCACCTCCACTTTTCTATTGGCCGATCATTCACCTCCATATGATTGTTTACCCATTTTGAGGAACAACTGCGAAGAGTGATTTCACCTAGCCATCCTTGTGACACTGCCGTGATTGGAAAAATTCCAACCTGTACCTGGAATCAGCTGCTAACCCTGTTTATCACTCGTTCCTCAAAAGACGAGTCTTCTTTAAGCTCTTTTCAACTGACTCGTAAAATATGAAAAGATTGCCGAGTTCTAGCCTTCCAGCTCGTTAAGGCGATCGTAAGAGCTATCCCTCCTCTAGATTTTAATCTTTTTGGACCTGAGGGATTATTGCACAAAAAGATCGAGCGCTTGTTTTGTTCGGCTTGTTAAAACTATTGAAAACTCATCCCTTCAGTATTGTTTTTTACTTTTTCGGACTTAAGGGATTAGATGACGAAAAAGGGCTTTTGGAGTTAACTTTATGTACCTTTTTAGACTCTCTAAAAATGAAAAGGATCGAGTTATCCTTGTCGTTAGACTCGTTAAAATCATTAAATAGCGACAAACTTGTCTTTAGACGAGAATGAGTTTCACTATCGCTAGGCTCGTTAAAACATAGCGATGGGCTTGCCCGAAGGGCAGGTTATAGAACAAGCATATGTTATCCTCCTCAAGCTTGACAAAAATAAAGAGGTACTGGTCAGCAATGACTGGGGAAAAGTTGGGAGAAACTAAAGAGAACTTTGATGGTAGCAAGTCGCTCTTGAACATGACACTTTTCCTCCGTACCACAATCGGGTTGGGTTGTTTCATTCACCGGTCATCACCATGGTCTCGCCATACCATCCATAATTGGGGTAATGCTACCAATCCATCGCATCAGTGTCACCATATGTTCAAGAGAAGTCATTCAGAAAGAGTCAACCGGGTCCCATCCACTACCATACATTATCCTTCATCCATTCATGACCGCCACCCTGAATCATATGTCACAGATCGTTTTCACCTCCATCAAAATCATTAGCTCCGTTCCGTGTCACTGATGTGGGATTCATTAAGGCCCTCCTTTGACGGATCGCTTCTTGTCGACATCACCTCATTATCCAAGAAGTTGATCTAGGAACAACCCCCTCAGTACTTTGAAGCTTGCATGCCTCAATGGCAAGTTTCTCACTTCCGGCGACAGGTATAGATCAATGACCTTCGACCAGAAGATTTTGCGTGGTGTTCGACACCAAGTCCTTTATTCACACCACGTGAATTGTACTGCAGTACCTTGAGGGTCATTATCATTATCGGTGATTCCTCTCGCGCTTGTTAATGGTTTACATCATTGACCGGTAATCAAGCGATGTCTTTCCATGTTCGACTTCAGAACAATTCTCACATGGATCAACTTGTACTTAGAGTGAAGATCGAATGAGTTTGAAGACCCCGGATCTAGTTTCATCCATCCGGGCTGCGATATATATTCGGGAAAGATAAAGACATTTGACATGTACATCATTGCAGTAGACGATCATCCTACTCAAAGGATGATAATTTCATCAAAATTATCAGTCTACCATCAGACGATTGTCTGTTCTATGTACAGAAAAATGAATTTATAAAGCTGAGCATGGGAATGCCTGCCTCAGCTAGATCATGAAAGCAGTATGAAAAATAATGTATTGTATTGTATCTTATTACAGGTCTCCTCCCAGCATTGGATGAACTTCGGATCCCCTGATAAAGCATTTCACCCGATAAACAACCTCATACTTTAGGGGGCAACTGTTATAGACATTTTTGTGCCTTACGGCATTGAGCATGAAATGTCCATAATCTAAGGGATCCAAAGTCCCTAAACATGTTGTTCCTACCCCTAGAGGAACAAGGCTAACAAACCACAGCAATTCACAGAAGTTCTCCACCTGAAACTGCTCAAAAACAAGTCAATTCAGGATCATTTCAGTGGCCACACTAGCTGTTTGCGCTGAATGTCAAAGCCAACACTGGCTACCTGCGCTGAATGTCAAAGGCAACACTGGCTACCTGCGCTGAGCGAGAGTGGACATGTGGCAAGTTCATTTCTCAAGGTGTCAGAACCCAGGAAGCTTCCAAAATGACACTTGCCTCAGGGAATTCGACTGGTGATGAGTAAGAGGTTCCAAATCTCCAAGTGGAAGCAAGAACCTCCAAGTGGACTCAAGAACTAACAGAGGGAGAGGACACTAGTCATATCTCAAGCTGACTCATCCTCTCTCCAAACATCTATATATGAATCTCTCCTCCATGAGATCCAGAGGCTGGAATTTTGTTATTGCAAAGAATTGCTGCTGGTTTGAGACTGAGATCATTGGGTGCTTAATGCTTTGAAGGGGGTGAAGATAGGAATTCCATTTGCTGGGAAGGAGATGCTGGATTGGAGCCCTCTGGGTTGTATCTCTTCCTGAACCTTGTTATTCATCAATAAAGCTATCTTGGTTTCTCCTATATGCTGATGTATTCTTGATGTATGATTGCATTAGTATGTTTAGTTTATTTCTAATCCTGAACTAGTTATGAATATGAATCCATGTCTTGTGTAGTGTTCTCTTCTTGTGATCTTGCAGAAACCTCTTGAAGCTGGGCGAGCGAGAAGGCAAGTAGCTGGGAACTCTCCAAGAGAAGAGAAGCTGGATCGAGGGACAAACGGAAGACACCGGTTAGTCCATCTATCTCTCTCTTCATTCTTAATTCATAAAGGAAGAATACTAGAATAGCTGTCTCTGTTTGTTGCTATGGCACTGTCACACCTTAGGTGGATAGGATCGTCTTGCATAGGCATCTTTTCCCACAACAACCATCCTTCATATTTGGGCCCACATGAAATCAATTGGGGGCAATGTTTAATTTATTCAAGGGTCGATGTAAAATATCTATATGATTGACTTTTGAGCCTATATGTAAGCTTGGGCTAACTCTTCTTTCCCCATATGACCTATTCCTCAGGGTCCATGGTCAACCGTGAGCTGATGTCAACATGACATCATCCATGCCACATGGTATCGCCTGAGTGATGCCATGTGTCACTTTAAATTAGCATGGTTGGCCACCAAAAAATGTTAATTATGCATGCCACATGGAACTTTGTGGTGTTTCCATATAATCATCATACTATCACATAACTTGTGATGTTTCCTTCCATGTAATCACCCTTAAGCCAATCTCGTGATGCCACGTGTTATTGTGCTACCAATTGTTCAATCTAGTGTAACCACTTGTGCATCCACATAAGAGGGCCACATCATTGATCACCTATGATGAGGTGGTCCACTTTTCATCAAGTTCAAAGAATGTCTCACACCTGCCATATCATTCTCCATATGACATGTCACCTACCACTTGTCATCTTATCATTGGTCCACCTATTATGTCATCATCAAATCACCTAGTAGCTAACATGCCACGCTTTCATCAGACCACTTGTCAGTTGATGTGTCATCAGGTCCACCTGGTTAGCTGATGCGTCAATATTTCACTGGCTAGAGGAGACCTACATGGCAGAAGTATGGGGGATGCGACCTCTATTAAACTTTGCAGAATTCCGCCACTTATCCACCATTCAACAATATCAATATTCTCGCAACCGTTCTCCCAAAGTTTTCTGGACAATAACTCATTAACCTTCATTCAAGTTTGGGTTCAAACCACCATTGATTTCTATGGAAATAAGGATATACTTTCGAAATTTCTTGATCTTTAATTACTTTAGGGTTTGTCCCCACTATACCCATTTTCACTGATGTAGATCTTCAAATTGACATAACTTCTTATTTGGGAGGACTTTAGACAAGTGAAGTATACCATTGGAAATCTCTCAACAACCCCTATAAAAAAAAAACCATCCTCATGCTCATTTGATTGTCATGGCTCCAACAAATATTAAATATTATCCAAGACATTAAGGTTTCTTTGGTATTAATGATAACATTACACTCAACAATCTCCTTCCTTTTACATACTTCTTGACATCAATGACATTGATTGTCATCAATGCCATCACTATGTCCAACAATCTTCCCCTTTGTCATTGATGGAAACACCACCAGGGATTGAAAATCATTAATGTCAATGGAATGAACTTCCCCTCTCAAGATGTTGGTCCAAAAGGCTGCTTTATGCTTTGTCTTCTCAATGAAATTAACTCCCCCTGTCAAGCTACTAGTCTAAAATATGCTTTCTCTTTCAATGTCTACTTTCTCTCCCATTTGACATCAATGGAAAGTGGGCCCACTAAAGATGAATTCTTATCTGGTGACTTCTTACTACTAGGCCAATGCTAAAAAAAATTTCATGTAACATCATGTGGACCTACTCCCTCTATGAATTAATTCTCCTCCTATGAAAGCTCTCTACTATGGTCATACTCCTCCTATCAAAAGGATGGAGGGAAGCCCTATACTCTTTAGTTGAGATCAATGATCCATTACTTCCTGTGAGGGAGAAATTAATCCCATTTTCTATCTAATATATTGAAATATTTCTCTTGGTAATTGTTTATTAAATATATTTGCATTTTGTTTTTTTGTTAGAAAGTATTGCAATATGAAAGTCTAAGTGAAATACATAATTTTTTGAGATATATATAGCATTGTTATTTTCACACATAATGGAGACAAGTTGATCACTAATTTCTTGAATATCAATGATATTTTTCTTCATCAATAGAGCTTGAGTACAACCATAGGCTGCTGCAATATACTCTTGTTTAGTGGTGGATAGAGAAATTGAAGTATGTTTCTTCCTAAGTCTTGAAACCAAACATTTTCGTAGAGAGAAGTGATGCAGGAGCATTCAACCCAATAATGTCATTGTATTTTAGTAGACATAGGGGTATTGTGTTTTCAAGGGAGTTGGTATCCTAAGTGTGAATTAATGTAATTATTTAGGCTTTTGAGTGATTTTAATGAGAATAGGATTTAATTGAATATAGTGAGGCATATTTGTAAATGTTCTCGAATGTAGGAGAACATGAGGGATTTAGGATAATTGAGAGATGAGAGGATTTGAGAATTAATTGTAAAACTCATATTAGGAGTTAGTTCATGATTTTATGGATTAGAGAGGATCCTTAGGGATGAGGAAGAGATTTTAGGATTTTGTTGAGGAATCTATGGATCTAAACCAGGAATTGGTTTTAGAATCCCTTTGTATAAATGTAAGCCTAAAAGGCAAAGACAGAGGTTAGAAAGTAAGAAATTAGACAGGCTAGATAGATAGCTAGAGTGTGGTTTTAAGCCTACAGGCAGAGTGTAAACAGAGGCCACTGATATTAGAACATCAGGCCAGAGAGACAGAGATCTCATTCTGTAATCATTATTTATATTTATTAATATAATCAACTCAATTATGAGTTCGAATGTGTGTTCGAGTGTTAAATGATGAGTGATGATTGAATTGGAATTCAATATAAATATGTGTGCAGGTAGAGTCGAGGTGAATACACAGAGGAAGAGAAGAGACAGAGGATCTTAATGGGTGTTGAACGATCATAGAACCAAGTAATGGTTGAATCGTCCGTGAGTAAAGAACTCACAAAGTTAAGCCAGGAGAGTGTGCAGCGGAATAGCAAAGGACGAGGAACCCCGAAGAAACTCAAAAAACATAAGAAACATTTAAGAACAGCAAAAAAAAACTAAGTGAAGAGAAGGGTGAAAGAATAAAGTATCGGTGCATAGGATCCAATGGATCTTTAGGATCAATGGACAGGATTAGATCACAAGAGAAATGAACTAGCCTTGAAGTGTTGTGAAGTGCAATTGTTTTGATATATCGCATCAGAGGAAAGCAACAAGAGCAGTGAACGAGGGCCTTAAGCAATCCCCGATTGCGATCAAGTAATATCAAGTGTGGTTTGTCAAATCAGGAAGAAGAACAATGACAAAGATTCAATCTAAGCACTGGTGGAGAGAGAAGACATGTATCGATCTGGACTGTAGGATCTAAAGACCTCGTCATCCAATAGATATTGGGCCATAACTTGATCTAGCATTAGCTGTAAGGGGCAGACCTAAAATTTTATAATTTGGGAGTTTATAATCCCCATCATATTTGAAAAGGTGTTAACCCTTACGTAACTTGTTCACCCGAAATCGCTGTAGAGCATCGAATCAAGCGGATCTTTACCAATAGTTGTAAGGCATCGGGCAAGTCTATTGATCGGGGAGGAGTACGGGTGTTGGATCGAGGGTAAGATCGATGGTGGAGAAGGGTTGTGACAAGGCATTGAGATGGCAGACCTGATAGAATAATATGGCGCAGTTTGTAGTATTGGAAATCTGGTAGTGTAATCGCATATTGGAAGCAGAAGGTTTATATGTAGTGTGATCGCAGAGAGCTGATCCTTGATTTCAATAAAGGCATGCATTGGAAAACGTGTAGAGGTCGTATAAAAGGCAGAAAAGGTATGTTTTGTGTATGATTCCTTTGTAAATGGGTTATAATGAATTAAGCGAAGATATAAGTGTTCACATGTAAGTCCAACATTATTAAAGCATGATGAGGGTTTATGTGGTTAAATTATGTATAACCAAAGCATAAAGAGGGGAAGGTTATATATATATGTGTCTTAAGGGTTATAATGGTTAATGAGTCCCGATAGAAAGGATGTTGACTAAGGGTTAGACTATGGTTGGTTTTTCAAATCATTCCGCATAAGACTTGAGTAAGAGGGCCTTAAACCATTCATTAAGAATTGAAGATTTGACTCCTTAGAGAGTTAAAATCCCTGGGACAAATATGATATGCATTGTACATGCATACTGTGGGTGTGAGCAGGGGTAACCCTGCGTCATTTGGTATCAGAGTAGAATTGTAATTGAAACAATTGGTGTTAAATAGAACAAAGAAATTCTATGTAAAATAATTTAGAACAAAGCTATGTGTAAAGATTTTTATGCAGGCAGAGGGGATTGGATTTTAATCTGACATATAGTAAGCATACAGAGGTAAGGTATAGCAGAATATTGGAACTTACAGATGCAAGGAACAGAGGCGAACCCTTTTAAAAGGCAAGAAATGGTGAAACAAGATCATGCAGAGATCTTGAAGGTGAGATGACATGTTTTGTTTAATTTGATTGGAAGATTAGAGAATGTGTGTTTGTACATTGATGCATAGATAACAGAAAAAAGGTGAGAAGATTGTAGCAATCTAGAGCGAGGAGTGCTCAATTGGTTCCAAAGGAAAGAACCAAAGAGATGCTAAAAGACTGAGCTCAGAGGGGAGAAGCTTAGTGAGGCATATGTAGCAAGGAGGAGACTTGTTACTGTAGAGGTATTGTTGCATATCACAAAGTCAATTCCATAAAGGATGTGGGTATAATTTCCAAGGTAATGAAGGAAGCTAGTAAGACTTTCTAAGTGAAATAAGAAGTGGTCAAAACCAAGTATTTCATGGTGATTGAAATACAAGAGGACAGTTGTGTTATTAGAAGTTGCAGATGAGTTGAAGCTTAGAAGGAGTAGAGGGAAGTGCTCAAAGGAGGTTCTAGAGATAGAGAACCAAGTGCTTGCCAAAATACCAAGTACAGAGGAAAGCTTGGTGAGGTAAGTTGCAACAAGGAGGACTTGTTGTTGCAGAGGCTTTAGTGCAGCTCATAGTGAATGAGTGAGGAACTCATAGAAAGAGGAGAAGAAGATGGCTACTGATAGTCATAGCAGAGGTTTTGAGGAAGACCATAGTAGAAGAAAGATGAAGAAAGAAAATGCCAAGACAAATGGCAAGAGGATGAGTCAAGAGGAAATTGACAAAGAGGTTGCAGAGTTGAAAGAAAAACTTTATGTATTGATGAGGATACTAGAGGAAAGTCAGAGACAAGGTTGGGTATTAAAGAAGAAGCCAGTGAAGTGGCATAAGTTGCAGAGAAGGCTACAACAAAGGAAATTCAGGTGGCTAATGGAAAAACTCAGAGAAGCTGCGTTGGAAGTGGAAGTGTCCATTTGTGAACCAGAGCAGGGTGAAGTTCTGGGTGAAGATGAAGACTGGAAGAATGAAACTTCAAGTGAGGGCAAAAGGTCTGATGATTTTAAATCTGATAATTTGTGTATGTTTATAGGTGAAACGTGTAAAGAAGGAAAATTTTATTATATTGACATAAAAAGGGAAGAAAACGGGTAGAATCTAAATTTTGTTTTAAAAGAGGAAGTAGGGAAGGATATTAAGCAGTCATGTAAATGACTTGATGAGATTGAGGAAAATACCATTGAAATATTTCTAAGTCATGTAAAGGACTTGGAATAGCAGGAGGAATTGGTGATTGAATCATCAAATGAATTCATGAGGTCTTGTGTTTTTACAACTTACAAGGTGTGCGTGAATGCAGGTATTGTAGAAGACATGCCATTTTATGGAATTGTCTTGAATGAACTTGAAAATTTCCAGGTAAAGTATAATGATGACTGCCTTTCAAAGGAAGATCAAGTTGAGTTATTATAGAAGAAAGAGTTCATAAATTCTATACTTAATGGAGGAAATATATTCAGTAGAGATGAGACAGTTATGTCCTATGATAAGAAATTTTCTATTGAAGAGGATAACGAGGAATTGATTTTCTTAAATGATCAAAGGGAGAGTGATGGAAAAACATCTAAAACTATCAAAGGGATAGAGGATCAAAATTTTATTCTAATCAAGAATGAAGAAATAGTGTCAATAAGTTATGCTTGTGACAAAGAAGAAGATAGTGAGGATTGTACAGAACTTTTGGGAGAAATTCCAAGCGAGATGGAAAATTTGTGGCAAGAGTTAAGTCTTTTGGAAAAAAGGCTAGAAGACCAAAAAGTAAGTGTTCAGGTTGTAAAATCAGAATTGAACAAGAATGAAGAAGTTCACTACAGTGGACAGGGATAGAAAGACATCATTAGAACAGATGGTGTGGAGGAGAGACTAGTTGACAGTCTCATGAATTCTTTTGAGAATTCAAATTAGCATACTGATGTGCTAATAGGGGAGGAGAAAACAGAGTAGAAAACTAAATTGTTGCCAAAGGAGGAAAAGGCGCAGAAGCATTATGTTTTTTATTTTAATAATTGCTTTGTGAGTGCAGGTTTAGTTGCAGATGCTGGAGGAATTTTGACATAAATGAGCAGCCAAATAAAAATGAAAGAAGAAGATTCTATGGAAAAATTTAATCCATGGAACAGAGATGTTAAATTGCTGGAGAGAATGCTGGAAAGTCATGATTCAGTGCAGACAAAAATAATCATGAAAGATGGTAAGGATGAAAAGGAGGCAGTAAGTGTAGGAGTCAAAGTAGAAGTTGGAGCAAGAGAAAGAGCAAAAGTAGAAGAAAAAGTAAACCAGCAACTACAAAGTGAAAGTAACCAACAACAGTTTGAAGAGTTAGTGGACAATAGCAACAACCTAAAGCAAAGAGAAAGGGGTAGAAGTAAGAGGCAGAATATGGACCAGTCCAAGGATGAACTGGAGACAGAGATTGAAGAATTATGGTAGTTGATTATGAAACAATCGATATGGATGAGAATGATAGCAGCATGAAGCATGATCAATCAGAGTATGAACCTGATTAACAAGGAGAGGAAGATGAAATAGAAGACAACAGAAGTACAACAACAACAAAGGTGCAAGGAATTTTGGAGGCTACAAACTAAATTTTGGGACCCTGGAGATTTTTTATCAACTTATGAAGACACATGATCAGGAGATCATGAAAATTTGCTACTTTGGGAGTCTGATGCAGGAGAATTCAACCCAATATTGTCATTGTATTTTAGTAGACATAGGGGTATTCTGTTTTCAAGGGAGTTGGTATCCTAAGTGTGAATTAATGTAATTATTTAGGATTTTGAGTGATTTTAATGAGAATAGGATTTAATTGAATACAGCGAGGCATATTTGTAAATGTTCTCGAATGTAGGAGAACATTAGGGATTTAGGATAATTGAGAGATAATAGGATTTGAGAATTAATTGTAAAACTCAGATTAGGAGTTAGTTCATGATTTTATGGATTAGAGAGGATCCTTAGGGATGAGGAAGAGATTTTAGGATTTTGTTGAGGAA
This sequence comes from Pinus tabuliformis, assembly GCA_031772625.1. Classification (NCBI taxonomy): domain Eukaryota; kingdom Viridiplantae; phylum Streptophyta; class Pinopsida; order Pinales; family Pinaceae; genus Pinus; species Pinus tabuliformis. Next base: position 863,733,896 of record CM062812.1, read on the forward strand.
TCTATGGATCTAAACTAGGAATTGGTTTTAGAATCCCTTTGTATAAATGTAATCCTAAAAGAGAAAGACAAAGGTTAGAAAGTAAGAAATTAGACAGGCTAGATAGATAGCTAGAGTGTCGTTTTAAGCCTACAGGCAGAGGGTAAATATAGGCCACTGATATTAGAACATCAGCCCAGAGAGACAGAGATCTCATTCTATAATCATTGTTTATATTTATTAATATAATCAACTCAATTCTGAGTTCAAATGTGTGTTCGAGTGTTAAATGATGAGTGATGATTGAATTGGAATTCAATATAAATATGAGTGTAGGCAGAGTCAAGGTGAAGACACAGAGGAAGAGAAGAGACAGAGGATCTTAATGGGCGCTAAATGATCGCAGAACAAAGTAATGGTTGAATCATCCACGAGTAAAGAACTCACAGAGTTAAGACATGAGGAGCGTGCAGGAAAATAGAGAAGGATGAGGAACCCTGAGGAAACTCAAAACACACAACAAACGTTGAAGAACGGTGAAAAAAACCAATTGAAGAGAAGGGTGAAAGAATAAAGTATCGGCGCACAGGATCTGTTGGACCTTTAGGATCAATGGACAGGATTAGATCGCAAGAGAAATGAACTAGCCTTGAAGTGTTGTGAAGTGTGATCATTTTAATATATCACATTAGAGGAAAGAAACAGGAGCAATGAATGAGGGCCTTAAGTAATCCCCGATTGTGATCAAGTGATATCAAGTGTGGTTCATCGGATCAGGAAGAAGAAGAATGGTAGAGATTCAATCTAAGTATTGGCAGAGAGATAAGACGGGTATCAATCTGGACTGTACGATCTAAAGACCTTGTCATCCAACAGATATCGGGCCATAAGTTGATCGAGCATTAACCGTAAGGGGTGGACCCGAACTTTTATAAGTTGGGAGTTTATAATGCCCATCAGATCCAAAAAGGTGTTAACCCTCGCATAACTTGTTCACCTAAAATTGATGTAGAACATCGGATCAAGCGGACCTTGATCAACAGTTGTAAAGCATCGGGCAAGTCTGTTGATCGGGGAGGTGTACAGGCATCGGATCAAGGATAAGATTGACGGTGGAGAAGGGTCATGACAAGGAATTGAGATGGCGAACCCGAAGAATTATATGGCGCAGTTTGTAGTATTGGAAATCTGGCACTGTAATCACATATTGGAAGCAGAAGGTTTATGTGTAGTGTGACCGCAGAGAGCCGATACCCGATTGTGATAAAGGCATGCATCGGAAAACATGCAAAGGCCATATAAAAGGTGGAAAATGTATGTTTTGTGTATGATTCCTTTGTAAATGGGTTATAATGAATTAAGCGCGGATATAAGGGTTCACATATAAGTCCAACATTATTAAAGCGTGATGAGGGTTCATGTGGTTAAATTATGTATAAGCAAATTATAAAGAGGGGAAGGTTAGATATATATATATGTGTGTGTGTGTGTGTGTGTGGCTTAAGGGTTATAAGGGTTAATGAGTCCCGATATTAAAGTGAATGAAGTTTATAAGGGTTAATGAGTCTCGATAGAAAGGATATTGACTAGGGGTTAGTCTATGGTTGGTTTTTCAAATCATTTCACATAAGACTTGAGTAAGGGGGTCTTAAACCATTCATTAAGAATTGAAGATTTGACTCCTTAGAGAGTTAAAATCTCTAGGACAAATATGATTATGCATTGTACATGCATACTGTGGGTGTGAGTAGGGGTAACCCTGCGTCAAGAAGGCTCCTCCACTAGAGTCCTTTTGGTAATAAATACTTGCAGCCCAATATGCATCTATATATGCTTTGAATGTAAGGTATGTTTCCCTTTGATACCATAAACCATAATTCATAGTGCCTTACAAATATCTAAATATTCTTTTAATTGCATTCACATGAGATTGTTTTGAACATTATTGAAATATACCTACCAGTCCTACTTCATTCATAATGTCTAGTCTTGATGTTGTTAATTAAAGGAGGATGTTGATCATAGATCTCTACATGGTTTGGTTTACTCTTAGAGAGTCAACATCCTTGGTGAGTTTACAACCTATAACCATGGGAGTTCTTACAAAAGTACAATTTTCCATAGCAAAAATTTTCAATATTTCCTTAAGGTACTTGGTCTGAGATATGAAAATATATTTTTCTTAATGATCAACCTACAATCCAAGAAAGAAGCAAAATTCCCTAACATAGATATCTCATATTCCTTTTGTATGCAGGCTGCAAAACTCCTGCTCATAGAACCATAATCACTACCAAATATTATGTCATCCACATAGACAAAAATAATCAAAATGTTGTCTTTTTGAATCTTAATATAGAGTCTGTTGTTTGTGGAAGCTCTTTTGAAACCTTGTCGCTAAAGATATTTATCCAATCTTGAATACCATGATGCTTGGTTCAAATCATACAATGATTTCTTTAGTTTGCATACATGATCTTTTTCTTTTGATAGGTGAAATACCTTGAGCTACTCAAAATAAACTTCTTCTTTGAGTTTCCCATTCAAAAATGTTTATTTTACATACATTTGACAAACCTTGAACACTTAAAAAAATGCCAAAAATATCTTGATTTTCTCAAGTGTGATTACTAGAGAAAATGTTTCTTCGAATTCCACACCTTCAACATGGGATGATCATTTGAATATGAACCTTTCCTTCTTCCTTACTACTTGCCCATCCTCATTGATTTTGTTTTCATATACCCATTTTTTTCCAATCACATTTTTTTTTTATGGTGTTGGAAGATATTCTTAAGTCTCATTTTTATCAATCTAATCTAGCTCTTCATTCACAACTTTAACCCAATGTTCATCTTGATTGGCCTAAGAAAAATTTTGAGGCTCCGTTAATGAAAGGAAAGCTAGGTTTTCTTGGTTTGATGCATTACTAATCTTTCTTCTTGTTTGAACTCATTATTTATCTCCCATAATTTGATTATCTAGATCATTCTTTTGAACATGTTTGGATGGAGTTTTGGTGTGCAATGGCTAATCTTCTTCTCTTTCATCTTCATCATGCTCTTCATCCTTATGTTCATATGATTTTGATTAATTGGTTGTGGCTGATCTTGGGGCAATGTTTCATCTATTTTCACATCAATGCATTCAACATCTTTTCAATTCATTTTATTATAAAAATTTTATCCATTTCTTCTATAGACATATCCTAGGAAGATTCCTTCATCATCTTCGGAATCAAATTTCCCTATATTTTCTTCATTTACTTAAATGTTAAATTTCCTACCAAAAATTATGAAATTTTTAACTATGGTTAGTCTTCCTTTGCATATGTCATAAGAAGTTTTGGTATTATTTATCCTTATTTCAATTATATTCAAGATATAGGCTGTCATGTTTGCCACTTCTCCCCAAATTTTTTCTAGTAGTTGAGCTTCAAAGAGTAGAGATCCATCCTTATCTTGAACTATTCAATTATTTCCTTCAACCACATGATTTTGTTGTGGATTTCTTTCAATAGTGAAATGTCTTATGATTCCATGATTTACACTGAAATCATTGAATTCATGTGAGGTGAATTCTCCTCCTATATCAATTCTTAGACATTTCATCTTTAAATGTATTTCAATTTCAACTAGAGACTTGGAAGCTTTATTTTTTTCAAAGATTCTAATTTCTCTTGAAGAAAAGTACCAAAAGTAATTCTTGTATAATCATCTATGAACAACATAAAGTACCTTTCACCTTTCAGAGTTTGAGTTCTAGTTGGTCCATAAAGGTTAGTGTGAATGATTTCGAACATCCTTGATGTTGAATATTCTTTTGTTTTGAGGGAGACTCTAGTTTGTTTTCCAAACTAACATGAGATGGAATTGTGAGGCTTTGATATTTTAGGCATGTCCTTAATGGCATGCACTCTTATAATTTTTATTAATCCTATTCCTCAATGCCATAGCTAGATTTTGTCAACCCTTCCAATGCAACAATTCTCAATTTCAGATCCATCAAGGGTGTATACATTTCCTTCAATACTATTAGCTTTTGCTATTAATTTTCCTGTATCAAAATTTTTGATTTCATATCTCTTGGAATCAAACGTGAGATCATACCCTTGATCACACATTTTACTAACACTCAAGACATTATGTTTAAATCCTCCCACATATAAAACATTTTGAGCCTTAGTTCTTCTATTATCAATGTTGATTGTCCCTTTCCCAACAATTTTTTCAGATGCATTGTTTCAAAAAATACTTTTCCTCGATACACCTCTTTAAGTTTGACAAACTTACTCTGATTTCATGTCAATTTCCTTGAACAGCCATTGTCAACGTACCATTTATATTTAAAAAAAGTTACCATACAACATCAGGCCACACTTCTCTTTCTTTTCTTCTTTCTTCCATGTAGTTGTTTATCTAGGGGGACATTCTTGCTTCGCTTCATTATGAGATTTGAATAGACTGGTTTTCTAGTCCTGAGCCTTGTTCCAAAAGTTGTTTCATATGTAGCATTTGACATAATTCTAAAGTAGAGAAAAATAATTTCCTCTTCTAATACCCCAATCATACATACTGTCACACAGAATGGGTCGATCTTGCGGACAAGATAGACCTTCCTAGAATCTAAAGAAGACCTAATGACAAGCAAACCAACCAGACACTATCTTTCTCTAGATATGCTTTAATAAACAATGGCAAACAAGTGTTTTTAGGGCCTACCTTAGGTCCAACGCAAGCTTGTGGATGCCCTCGCTTCTTCGATCCAAATGAGCTCCTTTTCGCGGATCTGCAAACACAAACAAGGCAAACAAATTAAATAGCACCTGAAAAGCCACTAGCATAAAACATATTTAACATGAAAGTCAAGGAGTCCATGAAACAAATAACATAAGATACTTGTTGAGAAAAATGAGTTTGATTGCATTAATTCAAAAGAAGAAGAACTTTACAACCTGTGCCTTGATGTTGTACAAGTTCCTCCCAGGGTCCAGCAAGAGTTCTCCCCTACTTTGACAAGCTTCACTCACTCCCAAATAGAACCAAGAGGTGTGTGATCTCTCCTCTCAAGCTCAACAAAGGAAGTCCTAATTTCACCAGCATTTACCCTCAAAAGTTCAGCTTCTAACCTCTCTAGTCCTCACCCCAATGCCTGTATTTATAGTGCAATGGAAGGAAGTTACTAGCTCCTCCTTCAAAGGGATAAAGCCCTCCTTCAAAGGGATAGCTCCTCTCATCAAAGGATTAGCTCCCTCTCTTTTGAGATGCATGAACCACCTCAGAGCGAACAATCCACGTCAAAATTCCTTCTAGAATCCTCTAGAATTAACCCAAAGTGATTTTTTTAAGATAAAACTTGCGCCTTTTGACTTTCACAGGGGTCCGCACCTACACCTTTAGGGACAGAGTGGGCAGGTCCGCAGGTTTTGTAAACAGAAGGTGCGGGACCGCAGGTGACAGTGAGAGAAAGTGCGGAACTAGAGCTTTTATTGATTTTTTAATGTCTTTCTCTCATTTTCAAAGCTTGACTTGAAGAGCTGAGGTCTGAGACTTGCTTAGGAGGATAGTACAAGTGATGACAGACTCATACTGACTGCAAATAATCATGGTTACGATATTTTTGTGTAACAGATTGCCCCCTAAAGTGCGAAGTCTGTAGTAGATTAGGATTTTTATTTATCATTTAAGAAGAGTGAAGTACTTTATCATTTCGAGGATCATCTTGTGGAGAGCCCAGTCGGAACCTGTAAAAACATTAAATGCAAGATATATATATATGAGATCATATCATCGCTGAGGTAGGCATTCCCATACTCAGATCAAAACTAACTAGAAGACTAACTACTGCTCTGATACAGGAATGATCTTGTAATACATCACAAGTATTGACACATGTAGACACAGTATGGATGCAGCCATCTGTTTATGAATAGTCCACAATATAATGAATACAAAATCCCTCGTAGCCTGGATGGCGGAAACTAGATCCAGGGTCTTCATTTCCACTTCCCGAAACAGTACGATTCTATCCATGCGAATGAATGTGTTGAAGTCGAACATGGTAGAAACCACTTGATTACCAGTCAATGATGTAAACTGTTAACAAGTGTGAGAGAAACCACCAGTGATGTCAATGGCTCTCAAAGTACCCAGTACAATCCATGAGATGTGAATAGATGTGTTGATGTCGAACATGTCACGGAATCCTTTGATCGAAAGTCAATGATGCGAACTGTTGTCAAAGGCGAGAAATCTACCATTGAGGCATGCGGATCTCAAGGTACTGACGATTTCTAGATTATCTTTCTAGATAATGAGCTGAAGTCGATGGAAAGCGATCCATCGTAGGCAAGCCCACAACACGAAATCATAGATCAAGTTGAAGAAATTTAGTTGCAAGGACTGACTCAGGGATGGTCAAGATGGATGACAGATATTTTGCAGATGAATGGCTTATTGGCAGTGACCTCTTGAACACATAACGACACAACAGATGGTTTGGTGACAATTGACCCAAAGTTAATACCCAGAAACTGGCTGAAGACTTTCAATGTGGTTTGATCAACTGTTAGGCAAAGGATTTCCCAACCCAGGTGAATGAAAGTGTCGTGTTCAAGAGTGGTTACAAAGTATGACAAACAGGCTCATCTTTCTCTCTTTTCCCCCACCATTTCTGGCAAGTACCTCTTTATTTTTAACAAGCTTGAGGAGGATAACATTTGCTTGATTATAAGCTCATCCTTCGGATGAGTCAAACTTAGTTTAAATTCGAACCCTAAGAAGGAGTGGTTCGTTCCTGTTTGTAATTGAACAGGTCCTTTACTGTGAAAATTTAACGAGTCCAGTATACGAGAAACTCGGCGTTTTTCAATTTTAGAGAGTCTGAAAAAACTTAAGAAGACTCCAGGGTTGACCTTTTTCATAAATTTGTGTCTCCCAAGCCCGAAAAAGTATAAAATAATACTTGAGAGAACCGCTTGATCTTTTACGACCAAGGAGTACTTTTCGTTATTAGTGCCGCTGACCTGAAAAAGTAAAAAAGCGATCAATGACACGTCGTTTTATAACCAATATCGAATTTGAAATGACAAAAATCTGGCAATCTTTTCATGTTTTTACGGTCGGAAAAGAGCTGTAAGTGGACCGTCTTTTAATTCCATTTTAATGAGTTTAAAAGAAGAACTCGGCAATCTTTTCATGTTTCAGGAGTCAGAAAAGGGCTTAAAGATGACTCTACATGTTTTTTCATCGAAAATGATAGATTTCACCTGAATAATCCGTTATTCTGCACAAAAACACAAACATTACTCATACCTGTTTGAAATGGATAAAAATGTCGCAAAATACCTTTTCAAAGTGAAACATAAACAAATTTGCAATTTATTTACTCAAAAAACTTATAAAAAGGGCCTTTGTCAATTCATTTTTACCGTTTGAGTTTGGGTGAGAAAATAGTGCCTTTGTTCAGAAAACTTCCCGTGAAGATTGCGGAAAATCCAACCGTCGGAATCGAATGCCGTCTTCTCCAGGTAATCCACATCATCTTACTCTTCATTTTTAACCATTTCATTTTTTGTTTTAGTCATTTATTTCATTTTTGGGAGGGTTTTTAGGCATAAAACCCGCGTGCAGGGGCCCGCAGGTTTTCCACTGCTGGCCTGCGGACCCCGACTTTTTCTCCATTGGGAAAAAGCTCGGGGTCCGCACCTTCCGTGTAGACAAAGTGCGGTCCCACGCACTGTGTCTAACCCGGAGGGTGCGTACCCCGCCGCAAGGGTTTTTAACCCAAAAATTCTCAAAAATGGACCAATCAAAATAATTTCTAGCAATTTGATTTATCCTTATACTTGATGCAGAGAGTACATCATGCTAGATTGGCGTGAACGAGAGCATGAGGACGTGGATGCTACCGCATGGAATCATCAGCCTTCACTTGATGCTTTGAGGGCATGCGGCTTGTACAAATACTGGGCCATTCCTGGCATGAGGGCTCAGGTGGATTTCTTACAGTGGATGGTTGACAGATGGAGCGTACAGGACTAGTGCTTCTTCATTGGCGGCCACCAGCTCGAAATCGAGCCGGCGAACATATATTTCTTGACTGGTTTGCCTAAGAGAGGCGAAGACTTGACTCTGTTTGGGGCTAAGGCAGGTGGCCAGTCTGTCGATAGCCTTAGGCTAGAGTACTGCAACAGCCAGGCTAGAGACAAAGGGATAGACATAAAGACCATATCCCATCCTGAACTCATGGTGATTGCGTTTACTGTCACCAGACTTTGCGGAGCTGCCGCATTACATATTGCCACCGGATCCCAGATGCGTATGGCAGCTGATTGCTTCCGAGGCACCATCTTCAGCTGGTGCGATGCCGTGTTGGCCAATCTGAAAGGCCAACTGACCAGTGCCAAAGACGGATGACTAAGGACCTTTGGTTATGGGGCTTTGGTTGTGAGCTTTGGCCTGGAGAGGGTTCCTATGCTGATCCCGCAGCACCTTACTGTTGGAGTTGGGCTTCCTCGAGAGCCCAAACTGATGCGATGGGTCGCAGTTATGGCCCGTCACCCGGACGAGAGGACAGAGGTTGCTCGATTCAAACCTGAGTATTTCCAATGGCTGGAAAACTAGGTCTTTTCTATTCAGGACTTCCCTTATGCTGGGATAGATTTTCGTGGTGACCCAGACATGGCTCTTCCACTAGGAGAGCAGTGGGATGACTCAGGTAAAATCCTTTTCAACATTTTTCCTATTTTAATTTTTTTTGTTATTTTCCATCGTCTCAAAACTGATAGCAAAAATTTCAAATGCAGATGTGGGTCCACAGCGACCAGCCGCTCTCCAGCCTTACGAGAGGAAGCAACCAGTTGCACCCGCGCCAGACCCACAGAACGAATCAGCAAAGGTTTTGGCCGAGTTGGAGGGTCATCTCGAGCATTTGACAGGAGATATTCTAGAGACCACTATAGATGACATTCCTCGTCGACTTCAGCGCTATGTGATTGGAGTCTCGGGACCTTTTAGGAGGTTCCTTTACAAGGTGGCCCGTGGAGTGGTTTGCTATAGAGATCATCACTAGTGATAGGATGATCACCTATTGTGGGCACATATGACATTTTTGGTTTTTGTACTTATCATTTTTGCCGATCATAAGGTGTGTTTCAACCTATGATCGAGGACGATGTATTTTTGACACACTCCTATATATATATATCACTATTATCGGCTTATCTTGTAAATCATCTTATGGAATGGTTTTAAATTTACATGTATGATTATTGCAAATGTCTATTTAACATTCGAGAAGAAATTGCATCTGCTAATGTATTTAAAGATCTTGGAATATGCTGATATTCAATATAATCAAATTCACGTTCCAAGAGACGCACTCTCAAAAATAATCTTAATAACACTGGATTTCTAATTGCATATACTCTATTAAGCTGTAATACAATGAGTTCAGAATCTAACCTCACTATCAAACTTCGAATCCAAAATGAAATAGATTCAAATAATAACTCAATCACTGCACTATACTCGGCAATGTTGTTCGTTGTTTGACCGAGGCTTACCCCATGCATAGATACCAACTCGTCAGAGGGCGAATAGATAACCCAAGCTGCGGAAGAAATATTCCGTGTATTACGACAAGCACCATCAGTGAAACCAATGTATGTTTGGAGAGGCGTCGAGATCTGCAATATCAAGAGTAAAACTAAGATAAGTAGGAATAATGACGAAAAAACACTCTCTAAGCTAAGCACACTGTTTTAAACTAAAACACACCAGTTAGAAAGAAAAACTATCCTAACTAAAAATCTCCATACCCATTCTTTAAGCATAATACCTCTTCAATTAAAGACCATTTCTAGGTTTACCCAAAGAGTCCCCGTCAAAGTCTACCAATTCATAGGCCCCTTTGGCTAGCTTTCGCTTGACAACAAAGGGACCATGCCACATAGGAACGAATTTTCTAGCGCCTAATTTATCATTAGCTTGATCGTAAACTAAGACTAGATCTCCTTCCGAAAAATTTCGAGGGGTCACATTTCGATCATACTGAGCTTTCATGCGTTTTGCGTGAGTCTCGATCGCCAATGCAGCATCACGTCGATTCTCATCTAATTGAGCCAAGTATAACAAACGCTTTTCCTCTTCGGAAGTGGCTGGAAGTAACTCGATGGCCATTTGCAGTGACGGGATTTCGCATTCAATGGGTAACATAGCTTCCAAACCATAAACTAGTTCGAAAGGAGTGAACCCTGTTGATGTTTTTACTGAAGTTCGGTATGCCCACAGCGCTGAAAATAGCATGTTGTGCCAATTCAACCGATGAATCCCAATGATTCGCCGGATCATGATAACTAAAACTTTGTTGATGGATTCAACCAGACCATTCGCTTGTGGATAATAAGGGGTTGAACTATCGTGACGTAAACCAAGCTGGCCTGTAAGTTCAGTCATCATAACGTTTCGAAAATGACGCCCATGATCAGTGATTATCGCTTGTGGGACACCAAACCTAGCAGTTATATGATTGAACACGAAAATTGCAGCTGTTTTGTCGTCTGCCTCAAATGTAGGCATCGCCTCGGCCCACTTGGTAAAATAATCTACCGCAAGGATGATATACGCATGCCCCCCGGCCGAGTGAGGGTTACATGTAATAAAATCGATACCCCATTTGGAAAAAGGACCAACGGCAATTATAGGGTGGAGAGGAGCAGGTGGAGCGCGCATCTTTCGATCAAAAATTTGGCAGTTGTGGCATTTTCGGACCGCGATAATACAATCTTTAAACAAAGACGGCCAGAAGTAGCCAGTGCGCAATATCTTTTGGGCTGTGGCATACCCAGACAAATGACCGCCACACGCTCCAGAGTGACAGTCATTTAGAACCCTTTCAGCTTCCTCGTGAGTTAAGCACCGTAAAAAAACAGAGTCCGCCCCACGGAGATAAAGAGTATCTCCAATAATCCTGAATTGTTGGGACTGGAATCGAATTTTTCGACGTTCTGACCTTGAAATTTCTGGCCGAAAGGATTGGGTCTGGAGATAAACGATGATATCCCCATACCATGGATCTAAAGTGCTGATTAGAAACAAGGATTCATCCGCAATGGGCTCCTCCGCCACAGTTTCCATGTCAGCACGCGGGAAGTCACACATTAACTCCGCAAAAACTAAAGATTTCTTAGACTTGGATTTCTCAAATTCCAAGTCGAACTCCTGCAGGATAACAATCCATTTAGAGTACTTGCCCCCTAGCAATTGCTTGGTCAAAATGTAGATCATAGGGTTGCAATCCGAAATTACTGTAGTTTTACGTAGTAAAATGTAGTGACGAAAACGTTGGACAGCTTGAACAGCTGCCAATGCCAATTTCTCCACATGTGATTATTTTAGCTCAGTGGGATTTAAAGTTTGACTAAGGTAATATATCACATGTTCCATCCCGAATTCATCTTCCTGAACTAAGACCATTCCAATGGTGGAATGAGAGGCGGCGAGATACAAGAATTAATCCTGGTTGTAGTTGGGAGGATGCAACAACGGTGCATGGGTTAACTCGTGTTTAAGTGCATCAAAAGATTTCTGAGCTATCTCATCCCAATAGAATGGAGTGTTCTGCTTCAACAACCTGGTAAAACCCTTTGTAACCTCGACGTAGTTAGGAATGAATCGTCGTAAAAAGTTTGCTTTCCCCTGCAAACTTTGGAGTTGGCGAAGACTCGAAGGAGGAGGCAATTTGATGATAGCTTCGACCTTCGAGGGGTCAACGCGAATGCCGACTTTTGAAACAACAAACCCCAGCAATCGACCCGTTTCTATACAGAAGACACATTTGTGTGGGTTCAAACGAATCCGATAATGCCTACACCTCATAAAGATTGCTTGTAAATGGACGAGGTGATCAGCTCGATGTAATGAATGAGCAGGCAAGTCATCGAGATACGGTTGCACAATGTGCTTGATGTCATGAAACGCATAAGACATCACCCTTTGAAAAGTTGCTCCGACATTCTTGAGCCCAAAAGGTAATTTGCAATAAGCAAATGTCCCCCATGGACAAATGAAAGCCGTTTTTGGTTGATCGGCAGGTAGAATATTGATTTGATTGTATCCAGAAAAACCATCCATAAAGGAGAATATTTCGCTACCGGCACAATCATCAATGATTTGATCGATATAGGGAGTTGGGTAATTGTCCTTTGGACAGGCTCGATTAATGTCCCTATAATCGATGCATATTCTTATTGTTCCCTGCTTTTTGTTAACCGGAACAATATTCGATACCCAATCCGTTAGCGGGATCGGATAAATGAAACCTGCTTTCAATAATTTTTCAACTTCTGCTTTGATTGCAGTAGCTTTTCTTGGGTGAATCTGACGCAAACGTTGCCGGACGGGTTTAGCGTCCGGGTAAGTCTTAATCTCATAAACAACAATCGCGGGATCAATTCCTGGCATTTCCTCATAGGACCAGGCAAACACGTCGCAGAATTCTTGAAATAGGGCCTTATATATTTGAATTTCATCATCTGTACACAAGGCACCTATATGAATGTTCTCAACAATTCCAGGCTTAACCGAAATGTCAATAGGAACAGTTCGAGAGTTGTTTCCCAAATTTAACTCTAAATCGGGATGTTTCATTGGATTCTGAGGTTCCTTGACATATTCAGTCGTGAAAATTGATGAGAAATCATTTCAAAACGATCATTCTCGGGTAAAAACGAAGATCTGTGATGGAGATCTTCCCATGGTAAATCATCTACACATAGGATTTCGCGAATTTCTTCATCAGAGTGAACAAGTTCAGGAAACGTTATTAAATTCGAGTTTGATGTGAAAAGTGATTCCTCACGGACCACATTCATGAAGTCAATTTTGGTTGAAGATGGGTCGGAAAACGATTGCACAGCCTCATATGCAATTTCATATGGACTCAAAGGCATAGCATCACCAAATGAGTCTATCTCATATTCAGAAGGAATGATCCAAGGATCATCATAAACAATGGTGTTTGATGTAATCATATGAATGGTTGCAAAAGAAGACGATGCGTTGATTGGAGGAAAAGGAAAAGTTCCCAGTAAACCGGAATCTTTAACTAGTCCTACTCCAACATCCTTATATGGGATAGTCGTTTTACCGACATGCTGAATGCTTTCAGCAGAGGCTGGGTCGGATGAAAAGTAAGCCAGCTGGTCTATTGTTACGATCTTTCCATTATGTGGGAACTTTATTACTCGAAAGACCTGGTGAGCTCCAGTATTGTAGCAATAATGCTACAACTCCTGGGGCTTCCTGTCTCTTAATTTTATGAACCCGGTAGTTCGTACAAACTTGGAAGCGACGGTGCTGTATGCACAAGTACTAGCTCTTGTCGCAGCTGTCACTTGGTCAGCTGGCACAAGTCCGCTAGGGCTCAAGCCAACTTCTATAGGCTCTCAGAAGAAGCTTGTTAAATGATGGACGAAAGCTAGCTCAAAGAAGACTAATCTACTTGGCAAAACTGAACTGAAAGCAAATCAAAACATGGAAACCCTAGGAAACCCTAATTTAACTAGTCTAACCTCTATGATGCAAAGAATGTGAAGGAAACTTCTACCAATGATGCCATTACTTCTAATAAGTGAAAATGCATGAATATAATCTACTTGCATCTTAAAAGACATGTTTTTGTATTTTTTTCTTTAAGTGGTTGGACTTATTGTGATGATGCTTTTAATTAGGGTTTGGTTGTGCAGGAGTGGTTGGAATGGGAGGAAAGCATGGGCAAGGTCAGAATGGCTATGGGAGGTCCCAATAGATCCTTAGCATCAGTCCATAGAGGTTCTTCACGTTCAGAAGCTCAGCAACCGAGTGAATGGGCTCCTACAGGATGTCTGCAGGGGATTCTACAGGAAACTCATGGGTTTCTACAGGAAGGCTGTGCAATTCTACAGGATGTTTGGCCGTGGAGGTTTTGGGAGATGATGGAGGGTTGGAGTGGTGTGGGAGGCTAAGTGAGATGGAGATGGACCTGATGATGGCTCAGGAGCTGGAAAATCAGATGAAGGAAGAGTGTATGCAATGGTTTGATGATTGGAAGGATGGAACCAACGAAAGTTGAAGGAGATGGAGCTATGTGGGAAATGAGAGAGTTGGAGGGTAAATGAGTGAGACAGAGGTTAAATAGAACTTGAGGAGATGATGAAGGTGCCCTGCATATTGTTTGCAACTGAACCAACAAGGACATGCAAGAAAACAAAGATCTAGTTATGAAACCTATGACCTAGTTACTTTACTCTAATCTGACCTAACAGCAAAGGAAATGAACAGAAGTTTATTTGCAGTGAAACCATGTGAAACAATCATGAAACTAAGTGATTATAAACCTAAACATGCATCCAAACTGATATCAAGTTCTGCAAATGAGATTCAAACACTAATGATTGCATGGTGAAGCAAAGAAAGTGTTTTTGTTGGCAGCAAGGTTACATTGGTCCCAGCTCATGATTCCACTGAAGGGGAGGTGAGATCCAAAGTACTTGGTAGCCTTTTTCTGAATATATTCCCTGTGATTAACCTATCAAGCAAATCTGAACATTAAAAACCTTTTCTAATCATCAAAAGCAACCTAAACAACAACACAATATTTAAATCTAAATAGCAGATTTTATTATGAGAATGCAGCAAAGACACATAAATATAAACAAGGGAGGTACTGGGCGCTTGAGATGGGCCCAACCCCAAGAACTACAGCCTCCCAAGAGAGATTTAGAGCTGGTGCAAAGCTGGATCCATCTTTATTAATCAAGAAATGAAAAGTACATCAAAACTGTCCATAAGGAGAGCTTGAGAATGAGCTGAAAGCAAAGCTAATCCATGGCCTAAAAATCGAACTACAAGCTAGCTAACTAATGGCTAAAACAAAATGACTAACTAGCTACAAAAATGACTACCAACTAGCTAACCAAAATGAGGCCCCAAGCCTTCTTATTTATACAATTTGAGGACCCAACAGTCCTCCTAAAAGTTAGGGACTTGGCTGCCCAAGACTTGTAGTTAACAGCAGTCCAACTTGACTTGCTTGGCTGCCCTTGAGCTCATTGATTTGGTGGCCTTTGAACTCCGAGCTGATGGTGGAGAATTCGAGGTAAGGGTCCATAAATGAGGGGGACACCTTCCTACAAATCCTCTAGCTTGTTCTCCCACGAATTTGGCTACCAAGTGCTCATTAAGACCTTCAATTTTGTCTCCAAGTTGACCAACAAGGCTACACAAAGCACCCATTAGACTTGTTGGCATAATGACTAACCAAATTCACTCTATTAACATAAAAATAATCAAAAACATGCAATAAACAAATGAGAATGGTGGACTAAGCCAAATTAGGAGGTTGAATGAGCCCAAATAATTGTACATTTTTGGGGCTCATCATCACCCCCTACTGAAAGTGTTGCTCATCCTCTGAGCAACCAAATCTCTCCCCTTGTCTTTGATGGCCCTGGTGACTTCCTTGGCTAGCATCTCGGCCGATTGCTCCTTTGGCTTCCCTCTTTTCAAACTTTCCTGTAGAAATTGTTCGCTGGCTTCCTGTAGAAACAGTCCTGTAGTGGCTTTTTCTGTCTTCCTGTAGAAACAGTATTCACTGTTTTGGCCTGCTTGGCTGAGGCTGCCTTCTCCTTGAACTGTGCTGCTACCTGGAAGCTGACGAATCCAACTGACACAAGCCCAATGTATTATAAAATCACACAAGTACAATGAGCTGCCCGAGAATAGATAGTGCATGCCAAATCTGGATGGGAAGGAGTGTTTCCAGGCCTTTAACTGAATCGAATGGCATTCTTAATCTTGGATTTGAACTCTACTAAGAATTGATAACAGAAGCAGAACAGAACATAAGATAGATCAAGTTGTCCTTGCCTCAACAGCCGCTGGTACACAACAAATGGCATGAAATGCTCGAACAATGCTTCCATGTATTGAAGGTGGTGTCCAATTTATTAAGGATAATAGCTGGTATATGATCTCATCAGATCCCAATAATGCAGCTGTTGTGTCACTCTGTTCTTTGGGCAAAAATAGCATGATCCACCTCAACTATTTTCACCTTTCTTCAAGCCCCAAGCTTGATGAAGAGAAACACTGCTTCATACCTTTCAGAATAGAGATAAATGCAAATATACCCTCATTACACCATGCAAGCGCAAATCAAAATGAATGCTGCTCAGATAAAAAATAAATGCACCAGCAAGATTACAAGATTCTCAGCCATGCACTTGAACTCAGAAATTTTCAGATTAGGGATCAAATAGTCATATTGAGTAGTCTCAGACCTATGTGAAGATGTCAATCATCACAGAGAGTAGCCTTATGCTAAGATGTCAATCAGAATGACAAAAAGGATACATGAATAAAACCCACTGCTAGATGCCTTTGCCTCAGGAAAGCATGAAAATATGCCAGAAGGCCTTGACAGAAAGGAGCCAAACAGCTTCTGATACAAGCTGCCTTATAAAGTGATGTAGATTATGCCTCAGAACCATACAACAGGTTAGCTCGAATCTGGCCTCATACTGCTCCTGATATATCTTATTGCACAGAGCTTTAGATTAGATCTTTAAAGACAACTAATTTACCTCCAAGAAATGATCTCTGCCTCAAAAGGGACCAGATATATGCTCAAGAGGAAAGGCGAGACCAGATCTTTGATAAATCAATGGAGAACTGCTTCAGACATATGCAAAGTAGGCTTAGATTTACTTCTGGTTAAACGTCACAGAGATATGTTTGATTCAGCTAGATATGAAGTTGAACCACTGAGAGGAGCCTCAAGAATGCTGAAATTTCAGGCTTCTCTGCTCTGCTGCACTTTCCTGTAGAACGCCTTCCTGTAGACTGCGTTCCTGTAGAACTGCCCAACAGGAATTGTTTAAAGAACTGGAGAGATCTCGGGAATAAAAGGTAGAAATCGGTAGAGCACCATTGTTTAACTGATCTGGATGGTGGACATGCGCTTCAGTTGACCGCTGTTGAAGAAAGAGTGGTGAGAGTTGCAGCCAAGTGTCCCTTGAATTACTGCGTGACTTGTGGTGAGGTGGAAAAACACATGCATGCTGGCTTTTTCGAACTGAAGTGATTTTATGAACTGCATGTCTTATATTTGTTAATCAACTGCACTAGAGTTAAACTTCCGATCACTGTTTTTTCTTTTACAATTTTTTTAATTTTTACGTGAGTCCATTGTCCACGTGCACTGCGTGGCTGCCGGCGGAGTTCTGAAGCAGACAATCAGTTGAGCCTTGCTAAATTCGTGGCTTAATCCCTCATCCCATTCGTTTATGCAGTTCCCAATTAAATCTATGCAATAGAAGAATGAGATTAGTCACATACCTCGAAGTTGAATGGTTGCCGTGAGCTGCTGTGGCCTGTCCTTGCTGCATGCATTGATTTTATGATTGCATGATGGCTTGGCTGCTAATATTTGATTGTTTTTTTCATGTGCAGGTGTCCTCTGGCCGGATCCAAGCTCCAGACAATTGTTTCCACGTTCAAATCTGCACATTCAAGCTGCTGTTGCTGCATCTTCCCCGAACCAGAACTTGTTTTCGACATTTCTCCCAAACGCCAAAGCGGATCGATCTGAAACTTGCTGAGCATGTTTCTATCATCATTATGCATCTCCCATAGCAAATTCGTGATCAATGGATGCACGGATTTCGAGAAAAATGGAAAATGGCTGAAGATTTCAGAGGTCGATTTCTCAGAAACCGTGCATCGGAATCGGCTGAAACTGCTTGGGTAGGCTACTATCATCCATGTGCATCTCCCCATGAAACAAGTTTTGAAACGGATGCACGGTTATGGAGAAAAGGCAAAAATGGCTGATGGTGATGGAGGCTGATTTCTTGGAAACCGTGCACCGGAATTGCATGAAACTGCTCAGGCCTGTTGTCCTCAACCTTGTACAATTCCCCATAAAATGGTTTGTCAAAAGGATGCATGGTTTTCAAGTTATGGCAAAAACAAATTTGGTTCTATGGATTTTTGCCTCAAGGCTTTTTGCATGTGCTTGCATGGGATGACAAAATGAATTTTGTTTGTGATGCAGGTATGGAGATGATGGAGGAGGAGTTGGAAGATGGCACGAGGGCTTCTGAACCTTTGAGGAAGCTACCATGCTCGCCAAACCACTTTTTGAAATGCATGCCTAGTTTCCCACAATTTCTACAGGAAGTTCCTGTAGAAGCACAATGAGAAGCACAAGGAGGTGAAAAAAAAAATGATGGATGAAGGCAAGGGATGGACACACAAGTGTTTGCAGGCCTAACCAATAGACTCCCACCATCAGATTCACTTTTGAAATTGGATTTGGCTCATCCAAAGGTTCTACAGGATGTTTCCTGTAGAAACACAGAGCTTTCCTGTAGAAGACACAGTTTTGAGGAAAGAAGCTTAATGACATGAAAAAAAATGATGGAAAAGGGGTGAGGAATGGAAACATGGATGTGGGTAGGCCTCATGGACATATTCCAAGCCTTCAGGTCCTCCTCGGAGATCAATTTGGTTTTTTTGTAAGCTGTAGAAGATACGAAACTTCCTGTAGAAGGCACAAAAACTCCTTTGTCTTTGATTTGAGTGCTCCTCCTGTCATGAAACGTCCTTCTTTAACCTGCAATGTCATTGCTGCAACATGAAATGGAGATTAGCTTTATTTTTCTTTTTCTTTTTCTCTTTTTTTTTGAAAAACAACTAGGGCGCCTCATGGAGGTTTTCACCCTAATTGCCTGCCTTGGGCGCCTCCAAGGGAGGTTTTCACCCAAAGATCTTTTTCTCTTTTCTCTTTTTTTTTTTCAACCCATTGACCGCCTCATGGAGGTTTTCAATCAATGAGCCAACCTAAGGCGCCTCCGAGGAGGTTTTCACCTTAGATTTCTATTTTCCTTTTTCATTTTTTTCTTTTTCTTTTTTCTTTTTTTTTTCTTTTTTTTTTTACCCTACCCTACTTGAAAAACAAAATCATTTTCAAGTATAAGAATACTTCCAATGGAGCCATGTGCACATCGAGATTAGAGACAAGATGATGTGAAGGCTCGGAATGCATGCTTTGACAACTATCCAAGTTTCAGAGACAACATGATCTGACTTTGAAAGTACAAAACATAGCTGAGGAAGAGAGTACTGCTGCAACTGAGTGACCTTCTGAAACCATATCTCAATATAGCTTTGATATCCTTGGTTCTTTTGCTGATCTGGATCATTCTTCATGTCACCTTCTATCATGACCTTCTGATCTTCCTCTTTTTGTTGATCTTCCTCTTGAGTACACGGAAGATTTGATGGTAACCATGAGGGATCTCTCTCGATCTCTGATTTAGATCTCTTTTCTTCATCAAGTGCAGCCCATGGTTCTTTGATCTCCTCTTTGGAATCTTCTTTTGCTTTTGGTCCTTCAATGTTGTCAATATAATCTCTGCTTTGCAACACTCTTCCTGAGCTTTGGTGAAGATCATTGGGCTCAAGAGGAGTTGTTTGGATATGTTGTGCCTCAGATTTGCAATGGGGTTGAGCTGCTCCGTTGCATGGTTTTGGAAATGGAGGTACGGGTAGCTGAGTGGGGGTGTGAAATTGAGATGGAGATGGATGGCATTGTGGTTGGGTAGGCATTTGGGGTTGCCTTGGTGGAGGAGGAGACGATGGTTGTGGATGAGCAGGTGGTGGAGGAAAATGAGCGGGATGAGAGTTGTACTGGGGCCTCCACTCCTGATAAGGTGCATTCCACTGAGGTTGTGGCTGAGCATAAGGGTGAAACGAATGAGCAGCTAGTTGGGCATAATATGGATCTGTGAAGGAGCAAGGAGGAGGTGTGAACCAGTAAGGATGAGCAGGGGGACCCCAAGGAGGCATGAAGGTGGCTTGATAAGGGTCATAATAGGTCTCGGGTGTCCCTTGTAGTTCCTTCTGGTAGGGTATGGGTCCATGTGGCCTCCTTTGGTTCATATAACAGAGTGATTCAGTGGCTCCCTTGGCTCTTTGATATGTAGCTTTGATTCTGGGCAAGGAAGGGCACTGATCTGTAGGATGGTATTCTTCAGAGATGAAACACACTTCTAGAGAGTGCATTGGACATTCGTTCCAAGGATGCCTTCTAGTGCACCTAGGACAAAAAATGGCCAAAGCCCTCTTGGCTTCTTCTTGCTTCTTTTGGATCCGCAAGGTATCCAGTTGCATGGCAAGGAACTGCCTCATATCACTCTTGAAATCTTTGATCTGATTTTCAAATTCATCTTTGGACAAGATGTTGCTCCCAACATCTCTGCTTGTAGCCATTTGCTCCAGAGGAATGTTTCTTTCTTTTTCTCCCCTAGAGGTTCTTCAGATATGTCTTGATGTCCACCCAGGGGTTCTTTCATCACAGCCATCGAAGAAGAACGTTGGCTGTGTGAAGCAGTGGGGGGGTTGTGCAATCATTTTTCTAACTTATCTCTACTCCTACAAAGCATGAAATGAAATGCTAATCTATGCTTGCAGAAATGAAATTGCGGAATTGAAATGCTAATCTATGAAAGCAAGAAATGCTAATCTACGCTTGCAGAATTGAAATACTAATCTACGCTTGCAGGAAGGGAAAGGCTAGTCTACGCTTGCAAAATTGAAATTGCGGAATTGAAAGGCTAATCTAGGAAAGCAGGAAATGCTAATCTATGAAAGCAGGAAATACTAATCTATGAAAGCAGGAAAGGCTAATCTATGAAAGCAGGAAATGCTAATCTATGAAAGCAGGAAATGCTAATCTATGAAAGCAAGAAATGCTAATCTACTTTTGCATAAATGAAATTGCATAAGGGAAATGAAATAAACTACTTAGCAGAAAGTTGTAGTAGAAAATAGAAGAATAGCAACAATCACCAATACTCTGCCGCTTCCCTGGAAACGGCGCCAAAAAGATGGTGAGCTCTAGTATTGTAGCAATAATGCTACAACTCCTGGGGCTTCCTGTCTCTTAATTTTATCAACCCGGTAGTTCGTACAAACTTGGAAGCGACGGTGCTGTATGCACAAGTACTAGCTCTTGTCGCAGCTGTCACTTGGTCAGCTGGCACAAGTCCGCTAGGGCTCAAGCCAACTTCTATAGGCTCTCAGAAGAAGCTTGTTAAATGATGGACGAAAGCTAGCTCAAAGAAGACTAATCTACTTGGCAAAACTGAACTGAAAGCAAATCAAAACATGGAAACCCTAGGAAACCCTAATTTAACTAGTCTAACCTCTATGATGCAAAGAATGTGAAGGAAACTTCTACCAATGATGCCATTACTTCTAATAAGTGAAAATGCATGAATCTAATCTACTTGCATCTTAAAAGACATGTTTTTGTATTTTTTCTTTAAGTGGTTGGACTTATTGTGATGATGCTTTTAATTAGGGTTTGGTTGTGCAGGAGCGGTTGGAATGGGAGGAAAGCATGGGCAAGGTCAGAATGGCTATGGGAGGTCCCAATAGATCCTTAGCATCAGTCCACAGAGGTTCTTCACGTTCAGAAGCTCAGCAACCGAGTGAATGGCCTCCTACAGGATGTCTGCAGGGGATTCTACAGGAAACTCACGGGTTTCTACAGGAAGGCTGTGCAATTCTACAGGATGATTGGCCGTGGAGGTTTTGGGAGATGATGGAGGGTTGGAGTGGTGTGGGAGGCTAAGTGAGATGAAGATGGACCTGATGATGGCTCAGGAGCTGGAAAATCAGATGAAGGAAGAGTGTATGCAATGGTTTGATGATTGGAAGGATGGAACCAACGAAAGTTGAAGGAGATGGAGCTATGTGGGAAATGAGAGAGTTGGAGGGTAAATGAGTGAGACAGAGGTTAAATAGAACTTGAGGAGATGATGAAGGTGCCCTGCATATTGTTTGCAACTGAACCAACAAGGACATGCAAGAAAACAAAGATCTAGTTATGAAACCTATGACCTAGTTACTTTACTCTAATCTGACCTAACAGCAAAGGAAATGAACAGAAGTTTATTTGCAGTGAAACCATGTGAAACAATTATGAAACTAAGTGATTATAAACCTAAACATGCATCCAAACTGATATCAAGTTCTGCAAATGAGATTCAAACACTAATGATTGCATGGTGAAGCAAAGAAAGTGTTTTTGTTGGCAGCAAGGTTACATTGGTCCCAGCTCATGATTCCACTGAAGGGGAGGTGAGATCCAAAGTACTTGGTAGCCTTTTTCTGAATATATTCCCTGTGATTAACCTATCAAGCAAATCTGAACATTAAAAACCTTTTCTAATCATCAAAAGCAACCTAAACAACAACACAATATTTAAATCTAAATAGCAGATTTTATTATGAGAATGCAGCAAAGACACATAAATATAAACAAGGGAGGTACTGGGCGCTTGAGATGGGCCCAACCCCAAGAACTACAGCCTCCCAAGAGAGATTTAGAGCTGGTGCAAAGCTGGATCCATCTTTATTAATCAAGAAATGAAAAGTACATCAAAACTGTCCATAAGGAGAGCTTGAGAATGAGCTGAAAGCAAAGCTAATCCATGGCCTAAAAATCGAACTACAAGCTAGCTAACTAATGGCTAAAACAAAATGACTAACTAGCTACAAAAATGACTACCAACTAGCTAACCAAAATGAGGCCCCAAGCCTTCTTATTTATACAATTTGAGGACCCAACAGTCCTCCTAAAAGTTAGGGACTTGGCTGCCCAAGACTTGTAGTTAACAGCAGTCCAACTTGACTTGCTTGGCTGCCCTTGAGCTCATTGATTTGGTGGCCTTTGAACTCCGAGCTGATGGTGGAGAATTCGAGGTAAGGGTCCATAAATGAGGGGGACACCTTCCTACAAATCCTCTAGCTTGTTCTCCCACGAATTTGGCTGCCAAGTGCTCATTAAGACCTTCAATTTTGTCTCCAAGTTGACCAACAAGGCTACACAAAGCACCCATTAGACTTGTTGGCATAATGACTAACCAAATTCACTCTATTAACATAAAAATAATCAAAAACATGCAATAAACAAATGAGAATGGTGGACTAAGCCAAATTAGGAGGTTGAATGAGCCCAAATAATTGTACATTTTTGGGGCTCATCAAGACCGATGAAACGACAGCTATCATAGCGTAAGACCAACTTCGACCTAAGAGAAGGTTGTAATCTAGAGGGGCATCAACCACCTCCACATCTAGATTAACGATTTTTCCTTCAACCCCTATAGGCAAATCCTGTAGAATGCCAAAAGGATGAAACCCACGGCCATCAAAGGCCTTTAGAATCGTCGGGGATTGATTTAGCGAAGGAGAACCAAGCGATCTCCAACACTGTATCGACATAATACACGTTGAGACTCCGTCATCAATTACAATCCGATGAATAGGCCTGTTTTTTACTATCACTGGAATCTGGAAAGCCATTTGATGAGGCAAACGCGGTCTACTATTTTCTAGATCGAAAATTATTAGGTTCAAGTCTTGAACGTCAACAGCTCCTATAGTCGACAAAAGTAATTTACGCTGTGCTGGACATGATTGCAGCACTTCCAAAGCCAACATCGCTGAGGGTGAAACAACTAAATCCTCAACAATGTTATAATTCTGAGCCGCTCTCACATGTGGATTGAAAGCTGACTTTCGAAGTACACCCTTGGCGGGCGGTTTGATTACTAAGTCTGGATTAGGTTTCTCGATCTGTAGTGGATCGGAACCGGGAGCTGAGGTTGATGGGTTGGAATGAGAAGATTCTGCTTCTTTACCATCAACAGGACTTTTACTACCACAATCTTGTGATCGAGTCGCAATCCTAACATGGGACATCATCAGTATGGGTTCTTCATTGGCGCTCGAGGATGAACCTATCATCTTACTGTCTTGAGCTGGAAAAGGATCCTTCAAAACAACAGGAGTTTGGGAACCTTTGACAATTTTCGCAACCTCTGCACGATGAGGGCAGTCTCTTGTAAAATGTTCTTCGTCACAAATGAGACAAGGATAACGAGGTTTGCGCTTTTCATCATTGGATTCCGCTTTTTCAGGTTTCTCCTTTGAACTTTTGTCCGCTTTATTCTTCTTCTTTCCTTTTTTCTTCCCACCGGATTTTGATTTAGCTATAGATGACTCTACAACGTGAATATCGGTGGAAATTTCTGCAGAAGAATCTCCTGTTGGGGAATCAGGCAAGGTTATGATAGGAGAAGAATTCTTGGAAGACTTCTTCTTAATTTTAGTGTTAACCGTACCAATCATACCATCAGCGGCATGAGATCCCGAAGGAGCTGCAGCGATTTGATTCTGCTTGGGAAGATCGGGGATTTTCTCGTGTAACGTACCTGACTGATTATAGACCAAGTCAAGGTACTATGCTTGAGCAATCACTTGCTCCTCAGTAACAACTCTGGCTTTAGCTACATCTTCAGTGATCTTTGGCAACAAAGACTTGACAAACCACTCAGCCAAGATTTGATCCGGAATAAATACCTTCACTAAACGCCGTCGACATCTCCACTCATGAATATGATCTGAAATGTAAGTGGATGTCGATTGTTTTAACGAAGTTAACAATTTCGTGCCATTGTCATATCGGACTGGCAACTGAAAATGAGTTAAAAACGAGGTAGCTAGCTAACTAAAATTATAAAAAGTGCCTCGCGGTAACTCAATGTACCACTTGGCCGCAAGACCAATTAGAGTGCGCTGGAAAAGTCTAAGATGGATCGAATCATCTGTAATGGAGTTAGACGCACACCAGAGGTGGTAAGTCATCACATGGTTCAACGGGTCCTCTCCTGATTTACCTTCGAACTTACGAATGTCACTGGGCAACTTATTCGGCATTGGCGGCCAAAACGGAAGATAGTTAATGGGATCGTTCGTTAGGCACGACAAGTCAGGCAAGTCCAAAGTTGCGATAAACGGTAACTGCCGATTAGGGTCCCTAAAAATCTGGGTCATGAGACCAGCCCCAGGAGGAGGATATCTAGGATAACTAGGAATAGGAATTGCGTTCGAGATATTATATCCTCCCGAAAAACTAGGATTAACCGCACCGTACTGGGGTTGTTGAGGTTGTTGATAAGTGTACCCAGGGTACGGTTGATACTGATAGACTGGCTGCTGCACAGCAGGACCGAATTGGTACTGTCCCTGGTACGGTTGATAAGTGAATTGTGGTTGACTTGTGACAACCGTACTTAAACCATGTTGTCCTACAGGCATCTGAACCGAAGTTTGAATCGTGGATCCAGACGGTGGTAAAGATGTCTGAGGAGTAGATACAGGAACAGTAGAAACCAGAGCTGTCGATACTCCAGAAGTAGGTGGGGTAGATTGAGCAGATGTTGCGGCAGTTGCAGCAGTCGTTTAAGATGGAGTACGAGGCACACTAGGCCCAAACTGAGAAACTACTGAAGGTACAGAAGTTTGAATGTTAGACTGGACTGGTTGCTGGGGTGTACCAGAAACTAAGGGTTGTCCAGTTTGAGATGACAACTATACATTTGGCTGCGACACCTGTTGAGTTTGCGATGGATCCCACACTATGTTCATTCTGGGGTACTGACCCATAACAGGTTGAGAATACTGAGGACCATAACCGGGTTGAGGGTACGATTGATAATTGAAAGGTACATTTCCCATTCCTTGAACATATGATTGACCGAGAGGTGGATGGTAACCTTGGGGTTGATAACCCTGAGGCACGTACTGATACTGGGGTTGACCTTGAGGTATAAATTGATACTGGGGTTGACCCTGGGGTACATATTGAGTCTGGGGTTGACCTTGAGGAACGTACTGTCCCGTAGGTATGTACTGTCCTTGAGGTTGCCCCCCAGACGTTAATTGAGGCTGCCCCCCAGGCGGTAACTGGCCACCTTGAGGTTGAGGATTGGGAATAGAACCAGACATCATAAGAATGTCTTCTACGCTCAATGGCTTAGTACCATTGCTTCCAGTTAATAACCCTTGCTCAATGGGTTGAGGAGATGCTCCCAAAAAAGTACCAAAAAGAGACTGATACCCAGAGGGAACAGAAGGACCGCCATACAAAAAGGATTCAGGCGATTGAGTAAACATGGACGACTGTCCTAACATATTTACGGGAGTATAATAACCTCTAGGTGTTGGGTGATAAGGAGCACGAGGTGGTGAAAAACTTAACCCTGAGTTTTCTAAGTAATTAGTCAAAGAAAGATACCAAGTACTGCTCCTAGGTGGACTGTAAAAAATTGATTCACGCTCCCTTAGTTCAATAACAGGTTGATTTTCAGGGATAGGGATGCCTACTTCTTCTTCTTCCGGAGCAAGTTCTTCAATAGCAATAAGTCCAGAAGGAAGATCTTGGGTGATTATTCTTTCTACCCTAGGTGAACCAGGACCACTAGAAGTTGGAGAAACAAACCCCGATGTCGGAGTAGCAGCAAATTCACTTTCAGGCTCGGATATTTCAGGTTCCTCACCTATATCACTAGTAGATGAAAAGCTACCAGTAATTTCGGAAACAGACACTGACTGTGGATTATAATCTGCTACGGATGGTTGAAAATCAGGATGTACTATCAAAGAAGATTCTCCTTCTTCAGGTGACCCAACTCTACTGTCTCTAGGAGTTACAAGGACTTTCAAGCCTTCAAGCTGGCTCGGTACTTCCTCAGGAGGTTGGCCCCGAAGTCTACGGGACTTTCTCAGTAACTCAGCCACGTTTACAAACTCAGGAGACTGGCCCCGAAGTCTACGGGACTGCCTTGGTAATTCAGCCACAGTTAAAAACTTTTAACTACTTCACACACAAACAAAGTAAAATCTCAATGAAAAGCACCTAAAGTCTCTAAAGAACCAAACAAATCTAAATCACACGCCTAAAGAATCTAGGAGATCAAACACACGCAAACAGTAACTTTCTGTACTGAAAACACTAGTTGGTGATGAAGTCCGACGTCGCAGAGTTCAATACAGAAATGGCGGTTGGAACAGTTACCCTGGCAACCTGCTTAATGAATAGACTAGCACAAGTTCCTCCACTTAACCGTCTCGAGTGAAGAGAACCCCCCAGAAAATCCAAGTGAGTCTAGCCGACATCTGCTCCAGGTACAGTGGGATCTTCCCACCACTGTCACCTTAGGAAGAATCCTAAAGAATATGGCCACTAAGGTTACCAATTGAAACAAATATACTTGGGGGAACAGTCTACGATCCGATACGCATGCAAGGGCAGAGTAGCAAGCTTAATCCCCTTGAAGGCTCCTTGACATAATCCAAGGTTTACCAACAAGTGACCCTAGGCTCCTCGACAATGGTTAATCCGAGGTTTACCGTTTTTAATACGTGAATATCTGGCATCGTTCCCAATGAGGAAGGATTCATTCCCACACTGGTTCGGACACGATCTCGTGCTTCTCCTTTAAGAGGAGCTTTCCCAGAGCATAAATGCAACAATTGGATTTCTTCCCTACCACAAGATACAACTACTTGTTTGTTTTTACTGTCTTGGAGAGTTAATTACTCTCCTACTTCAAGACACTAGCCTAAGCTAAGTTGGTGTATCAGAGCCCTAGAAATAAAAATGTTACTAGGTGAATTTTACTTTAAGCGTTAATTTTATTGGTTTTTGTTTAAGTCAAAAGGTGCGGAGATGAAACTCGTGGTATGAAGACTCGACTCAAAATCACTAAAAATGCACCTAAGATGATTTAAACAATCTTTTTCTCTTCGATGAACTTCTAAACTAAGAAAGAGTTTGAGAATGCAAATACTTTGTAAACACAAATCTTTCCTAATCAAACAAATTAAAATAAGAGCTTTTTCCTTTCCAAAGCACTCAAAACGAGACAACTAATTATTTCACAAAAATTTCCCTTTTCTTTTCAAAGCACTCAAACACTACAAAAAACAAACTTTTTCCAAAAGAGATTTTTTTATTTTTATAAAAACACTCAAAACTATGGAAATGACTAACTTTGAGATCTATAAATTATAAAAACCTATTTGAAGTCAAAGCCTACTAGATGTATTTTTGAGGATGTTTTAGTTAGCTAAATGTGAGCTAAGGACTAATTTATGCAGAATCACAATTAGTCAAAAAACAACTAATCTTTCGTTTTCTTTTTTTAAAAATGAAAATCCAAACTTTTATTCACAAGCCTTTCCAAGTTTTGAAATGGGAAAACACAAAGCGGATTCCTCAACGAGGGGAGATTTCATAAATGGTCAGACTCGTAAGAAGGCAGGTAGACACTAAGGTGATCTGAATTCCCTACAGCTTCTAAGCTCAGAGCCACTACACAACCAAAATGAAAAGCAAGCCCAACAAACAAAACTCCTAGGAATTTCACCTAAAACCCTAACACTAATGAAATCAACCTAAGGAAAGCTTCTGACAAGTTATATGCAGGTCTGGGCAGTGGATAACAATTTCTAAACAAAAAACTAAGCTGACTAACAGAGGAAATCTTAGGTTTGTCAAAATTTTGACAGGGTCCGCAGGCCCACAGTTGACACAGGTGCGGTCCCGCTCTGTGCTAAAAGCCAGAGTGCGGATAAGTACACACTGTGTCAAAAGGTTAGGGTGCGGTCCTCTCCCAAAGCTATGAAAAACGAAAAATAACCCTGGATCTACAGACTCTACCCAATTTTACACACAACAAGTCAAAAACAGAAACAAAAATGCAGTTTCTCAGGTCAAAGTACAAACAAGGAAAACAATCAAGTCCCCAGTGGAGTCGCCATTTTGTCACACAGAATGGGTCGATCTTGCGGACAAGATAGACCTTCCTAGAATCTAAAGAAGACCTAATGACAAGCAAACCAACCAGACACTATCTTTCTCTAGATACGCTTTAATAAACAATGGCAAACAAGTGTTTTTAGGGCCTACCTTAGGTCCAACGCAAGCTTGTGGATGCCCTCGCTTCTTCGATCCAAATGAGCTCCTTTTCGCGGATCTGCAAACACAAACAAGGCAAACAAATTAAATAGCACCTGAAAAGCCACTAGCATAAAACCTATTTAACATGAAAGTCAAGGAGTCCATGAAACAAATAACATAAGATACTTGTTGAGAAAAATGAGTTTGATTGCATTAAATCAAAAGAAGAAGAACTTTACAACCTGTGCCTTGACGCTGTACAAGTTCCTCCCAGGGTCCAGCAAGAGTTCTCCCCTACTTTGACAAGCTTCACTCACTCCCAAATAGAACCAAGAGGTGTGTGATCTCTCCTCTCAAGCTCAACAAAGGAAGTCCTAATTTCACCAGCATTTACCCTCAAAAGTTCAGCTTCTAACCTCCCTAGTCCTCACCCCAATGCCTGTATTTATAGTGCAATGGAGGGAAGTTACTAGCTCCTCCTTCAAAGGGATAAAGCCCTCCTTCAAAGGGATAGCTCCTCTCATCAAGGGATTAGCTCCCTCTCTTTTGGGATGCATGAACCACCTCAGAGCGAACAATCCACGTCAAAATTCCTTCTAGAATCCTCTAGAATTAACCCAAAGTGATTTTTTTAAGATAAAACTTGCGCCTTTTGACTTTCACACGGGTCCGCACCTACACCTTTAGGGACAGAGTGGGCAGGTCCACAGGTTTTGTAAACAGAAGGTGCGAGACCGCAGGTGATAGTGAGAGAAAGTGCGGAACCAGAGCTTCTATTGATTTTTTAATGTCTTTCTCTCATTTTCAAAGCTTGACTTGAAGAGATGAGGTCTGAGACTTGCTTAGGAGGACAGTACAAGTGATGACAGACTCATACTGACTGCAAATAATCATGGTGACGATATTTTTGTGTAACACATACCTTTAGAGTTGTTGATATTCTCCGAAAATTCATCTCTTTCATAATTCCATCTTGCTTAGGCTCTATATTCAAATTCCTTATAACCAAACATATTACACTAGTAACAATATCCATAAAAGAATCGTTGGTACCTGTATGAATGTTTCATGTTGTTGATTTTGTCTTTCTTTCCTTCTTTGCCATATTGTGATTGATTCATAGTTGCAAATGACTCTCTTGTTGATTTCTTTGCCTCTTTTGATTTTTTTCTTAGGAAACTAATTTATTATTCCTTTTCTCTTAATTTCTTTGATAGAATTTCATTCATCCACTTAGATTATTTCAATTCAATTTTCAGAAGGATGACATAATTTGCATCAATGTCGACCTCTTCCTTTTCTTCAAAATGTGGATTATTCATGGCCATGATTCATTGGATCTACCTTCAAGTGATAAATTGTTCCTAAAGGAACATGCTCTGATACCAATTGTAGAATAATGATAACACTAAGGGGATGGGGGATTAGTGTAGTATCCAATTATACCAAATTAAACAATTTTATGATTTTATCACAAATTGAAAATATAACAGAGAATCAATAAACATCATAATCACATCAAGTCATGAAAACACTAAATTTATATGGAAATCCTTGCGGGGGGAAATAAGAAATCTTTTTTTCTTATTAATTCTTTGATTACATTAATTTGCAAGAACCAACCTGTGAGGGGATTCAACCACCAAAATAGTTTTTCAAGAAACAATTTTCTAAAGGCACCATCCCCTAAAGATGATTAACCAACCAATTGTTTTGGGCTACAACTTGATTGAGGCACCAACCTCAAAAATAAGAAAGCATAAACTTGTTGTAGGATCCAACCAGATTGAGGAACTAATCTTAGAAATATGCAAGCATTGATTTATTGTAGGTTTCCACCTAATGAAGCACCAACCTCTAATGGAGTCACCAACCACCTTCACCAAAATATAGTGGACCACGTTTTACAATTTTTAGATTGGATAAAAAAGCACCAAAATAAATATATGCCCCTCAAAATATGATCAATGCAACATGTTCTTCAATTTTCAATCATAACATCTTCCTCGGTCCTTGTTCTAATCATCGAGACAAAACCTGCTCATAAACTCCAAATCATAACAACAATAAAAGTATAGCTTCTTGCATAAAAAAATAAAATTATACTCATGACTCATGTCACCCTGTTAGATCACAAAAGAATTCGTCCCATCTTCCCCTTTTTCATAGTCAAATTTGACTTCAAAATCACCCCAAAAGCATAATAAAGCTTAGCAAAAATTAAACAATCGATAAAATCCCCTTTTCATGGAATATTCAACAAAATGTGCCTTTTAGGATCCATAGAATGCACTTTTGTAGTTCAACAAAATGTAATTTTTCGGTGCACTAATATCCCTACATAAAAAAATAATATAAAAATTGGTGAGTCTGACAGGACTCAACCTCATGACCTCCATTCTGCAAACAAAACATACCAACTTGACTATGTTATTTCTTATTTATGTCAATAATATAAATGATATATTACTTGAAACATAAGCTTGAGAAATGTGCCTACAATATCAACAACTGAAACCATAGAATGAAACCATATATTGAAATGATATCAACTAGTGAAACCATAGAACAAAACAAAGATGTCCCGAAGATATCAACTAAAGAGAGAATTCACAAGAAAAATATGATAGAACCATACACCAAAACAATATCAACCAACGAAACTTTACACTGGAATAAAAAATGTGCCAATAATATCAACCAAAGAGACCATACACCATAACCATACACCGAAATGATATCAACGAGAAAAACCATACCATAGGTTGAAACTCAACTGAAAAAACCATAGAACCAAGACCTTCACACTTAACCATTATGCCACACACAATGCTTGTCGTATATCACAACAAGTGTTGTATATATTATTTTTCCATTCCACAATGCCCATATATAAACATATTGGTGTGGGAAATCCTCTCGATTGGGGCCGACATGAAATCGATTTTAGGCAAACGTTAAATTAATTTGGGGGTGGTGTAAACTCTCCATATGACCAACTTTTTAGCCTAGTTGTGACCTTTGGATATCCCTTCATTCTTCATGTCACATGGTATTTAGGGTGCATGGTCACTCGCAAGCTTATGTCAACTTCACTTCATTCATGCCATGTGGCATCACTTGAGTGATTCCACGTTTCTCCTAAATTCTACTTGATTAACCACCCCAAAGTGCTAATTGTTCATGCCATGTGGCACACTGTGGTGCTACCACATCATAACTGTATTTCCACATCATCAATGATGTGTTCATCCATATCATCACCCTTAAGCCAATCTTGTGTTGCCACTTGTCTAATCTAGTGTCGCCACATGTGCATCCACATCAAATGGCCACATCATTAATCACCTGCGTTGAGGGGTTCCACTTGTCATCCAATTCAAAGACCATCTTGCACTTAATGCATCACTCTCCATGTGATGTTTTGTCATTGGTCCGCCTGTTAGCTAACATGGTCATCAGATCACCTAGTAGTTGACATGGAACACCTTCATTGGCCCACCTTTTAGCTGACGTGTCATCAATTCCACCTCGTTAGCTAAAATATCAATATTTCATTGGCTAGAGGAGATCTACATCAAAGAAGTATAAGAGGTGCAACCTTTGTTAAACTTCATGCAAGTCTACACATTATCCAACATTCATCAATCTCAATTTTCTCACAACCATTGGATCCACCTAGAGTTGTGTAGATGTTAACTCGTTAATCTTTGTGGAAATTTGAGAACCAACCATCGTCAATTCTTGTGGAAACAAAGATCCACTCCAAAAGCTACTGGATCTTTAAAAATTTTGGGGTTTGTCCGCATTGCATCAATTTTCACCAATGTAGATCTTCAAATTGACATAACTTCTTATTTCAGAGGAGTTTGGGCAAGTGAAGCATACCATTGGAAAGCTCTCGACAAGCCCTGTCCAACCACACCATCCTTCATTTGATCATCATGTGTCTAGAAAATACTAGGAAATATTCAAACATCATGCTTTATTTGATATTGTTAATAACACTATACTCAACAATCTCTTTCCTTCGACATACCCTTGACATCAATGAAATTGGTTGTCATCAATGACAACACTATGTCCAATAGGGGATTGGGGTAAATATTAGTAATTCCCAATTTACAATAAGTCCCCTTCATTCCCCTCCAATGTCTTTCTAGAAACATACACTCCATACACTTATTACTTAACTTTAAACCAAATTATTCAACACTTAGATCTCTAATTTTAATTTTCTTAAAAGATGAAAACAACCATCCAAATATAAGTCGAGGTCATGGCATAAGTATAATGTTAACATATAAAGCAATAAAATATTTATTTAATTCCCTTTAATTTCACAAGTTTATTAAATATTTTGTGTCTTAAATATGGCATGTTTTGTTTGTTTGGAAAAAAATTGTTACTAAAAAAATAAAAAAATAAAAATAATTGAAAACTTATTATTATTATTATTAAAAACATTTACAATAATTAATGAGTTTAAATTACTTTAAAATAAATGAGTCTTTATTAAAAAAATAAAAAGCAAAAAAAAAATCTAAAAACACGCCAAGAAAACAAAAAAAAAACTAAACTTCAAAACAGTTAAAAAAAATTAATTGAAAAATTATTATTATTATTACTAACCATATTTACAATGATTAATAAACTTAAATTACTTTAAAATAAATAACTCTTTATTTAAAAAAAAAAACCAAACTTAAAAATCTTAAAACATGCTTTTTTTTTTTTAAAAAAAAAAAAAAAAAAAAATTTCAAAACCATAAAAAAAAATAAATTAAAATTTATTGTTATTGTTATTAAAACTATTTACAATAATTAATAAGCTTAATTTACTTTAAAATAAAAAAGAAACTTGAAAATCTAAAAACACGCCCAAAAACAAATAAACTAAACTTCAAAACAAATCTTATGCACAACTAAAGAAGAAACTAATGACAACACCAAAAACGACAATACAACCACTAAAAGTACACAAGAAACCAAAAGCATATGCAATAAGGCAGAAGAAAGTGATAACAACGCAATCACATCAAAAACGACAATACAACCACTAAAAGTACAGAAGAAAGTGATAACAACGCAATCACATCAGCATAGAAAGAGATGCATAGTTGAACTTAGGTATATGTCGACATATATATATGGGATAAAGAATAATTTGCTAAAGTCATAGCTCATGGATGTTTTGAGATAGAATTATTTTTTAAACAGAAATTATCTTTTATAATTGGTATAACCTTCAATTTTTTCGGAACTTTGCTTCATAAAAAATAGTTGCAATCTTCAATTAAATCCTATATAAATTAGTTGTAATCTTCAACTAAATTCCATGTATTTAAATTTAAATTCTAATAAAAACTGGAAGAGTTTTCCACAATTGAGTTTGACCTATAAAAAAGGAGTAGATCCTTTCAATTGCCACGATCTCCATTGAGTATAATTGAACACGGCATGGACTGACAACCCATTGACAGATGGATCCAATCAATGTCATGTGGATGTGGGTGATTTCAAAAGTTGAATTGGGCTCCATACATATTCAGGAAACTCCACCCTAATTCGAAGAAAAACAATCTTCAATTATTACTCATAGGCCTATGACTTCATCATTCTCACGTCACATCGCACATTGTAATTGTTGGCTTCTGTTAATGGCGGTGTAGAAAGATAATTCAATGTTCTCCATGTGTTTCGTGGCATGTGCTTAAATATAGCGATGTGTCTATTTATTAACACCTGTGGGTTTTGGTGTAACAGTAATCGTGACTCCAACAAGTGGTATCAGAGCCAAAGGTCTCAAGTTCAAAACAAACCCGGCTTGTGTTGGGGGAGATTATTGGCTTCCCATGTGTTTCGCGGCATGTGCTTAAATCTAGCAATGTCTCTGTTTACTCACAACCCACACTGTGATTTTGATTTCAAATGCTTTTGATTCCTTCTAACTAATCATTTTATGCCACCTTTTCAAAAGTCATGTACATAGATTCATCTAAGATAGTTAGGTGGGATGATTGGGGTCCTTTTATTCAAATTCAATTCCAGATCAAGTAAAATCTGGAATTTCAATATAATAACTTTGACCCTATTAGTAAAATTGCGATAAATCAAATTGCATATTTGGTTCATTCCAAACCGATATTGTGACTGAGTTAAACTATTAGTTAAACATTGGGTAGTTTGTTGACTTCGATGATTCCAAACCCAATCAACCTGGTGAGATGTTGATAGGTGTGTCCCGCCAGTATTGACATCAACGCATGTAACAACCATCAGAATTGTTCAGTTACATTATGTCAAAGAATTATGCAACAAAAGGATGACAAATAAAAACTATTTAGATATCTATTATCCTATTCTACTAACTTTCCTAGTTTGGCCTACAAATTGAAAAAAAGACAAATCTAAACTAACCCCATAGAGTAGAAAGAATTGATTTTAGATATACATTGAAAAAATTAAAACCAATACAAATGGGCAAGCTTACAGCATTGTCATTTACTGGTGCATTTCAAATATAATTAACGTTGATTTTTTAAATCATATGAATGGAATTAGGTTAAAAATTAAAAAGATTAGAATATTAGAGTTGGCGCATGGACTCCATGGAAATACGGTGAGGGTGGTGCATACAGAATA
Source organism: Pinus tabuliformis (assembly GCA_031772625.1). NCBI lineage: Eukaryota > Viridiplantae > Streptophyta > Pinopsida > Pinales > Pinaceae > Pinus > Pinus tabuliformis. Next base: position 863,769,380 of record CM062812.1, read on the forward strand.
CTGCAAGATCGGTGGTGTCAAAGATAGCCATTTCAAGAAGATTGCAAGGGTCGGTGTAATGAGGATAAGGGTGGTTTTAGATTACAAAGAATTGCGTAGAACCGCTGAAATGTATAGAGATGATTATATATGTATATATGTTTCTTATAATTTTATTTTCTAATTAAAAATATTTGATTACTGGTTTTTAATCTTAAAAAATTGAAATTTAATTGTTTTAATGTGCTTAAAAAAATATGTATTTGTTTTTTATTATTATTCGTTTAAACATAATAACCTTATATATTTTTATAAATACAAAAATATTTTAATTTTGTATACTTTTAAATAACCATATAGTTAAAAAATCAATGTAAATTATTGATAGGAAATAGTAGTAAGAATATTAAAGCAACATGAGGTTTAATTAGCCCCGGGGCCTGATTTGTTGGCTGGGGAACACAATACTAAACTGTTTGTGTAGCTATGTAGGTCACAAATTCAAATTGTCTTACACGTGCATTGTGCTTAAGGATGATGGAGTTGTACATGGAAGTTATAGTGGCAATCGTCTAGGATTGACCTAGAAACTTTGGAGGATTTCCTTCATGTCATGTGAGTACCATAATCACCGCATTACGGATTCACTAGTCATTAAAAAAGACCAACAACAATAACAAACTGTCTAATTATTAATTTTTTTAATTATAAATTTAGAATATAATGTTTTTGAGAAAAACACTTAAAGGATGGATGGTTTGGATTATTAATATATATATTTTTTGAAATAAATATGAGTTACTATTTTTTTATTATTTTAATGTTATATTTTTTTAAATAAAACAAAATCTCAATTATTTCATTTATTTTTAAAAATAATGATTTAATTTTTATTTTATTTTTCAAAATTCTAAAGAATAAAATGTTGAATTTACTTTTCTTTTTGTATATTAAATATGCATCTTAGAATCTTATTTAACTAGTTAGTGTGAATAAATTTCTTTAACCATTTAAATTATAGCTCTATCTTAAGTATGGATCTAGCACCAAATCTATTCAATTGTAAACCTCCTTTAGAATGCAAAATTAGCCAAAAAAAATGTATCTCTATATATAGTTAAATTGTATTTTGAATGTTATATAGAATAAATGACTTAAACTTGTAAATCCAAAAAATCTTTGTTAGAATCTAAAGAAAATTAACAAGAAAAAAGATATACCTAAAAAAGGTATAAAATGTAAAATAGTAAGATGACTTTAAACATTTTAAATTAAAACTTATTTTTTCAGTTGCTTTTTTTTCCCATGGAAAAATCATAATTTTCATTGGTATTTGAAAATTACATGCTGAAGATAGTGATAGCATATGTAGTAATAATGGCGATAAGCCACAATTTGTATTGTTTTGTCCAAAAATGAGTCGATCCCAAGTATGGGAGACTACTTTGATAAATACATATGATAAGTTCATAAATAGATAGACATAATATGTACTATAAAAAAAATAATTACTTCAAAAATATATCCAAAAAATGACACGAAATCAGGGCTTGTTCACTGTTAGGATATTCCGACACATAGGAAATAGTTAAGTACAACTTGGTCTAGTATAGAGTTAGGTAAAGTGTGTTTCTTTACCTTGTACATTTTGTAACTTACAATCCGACGGTCACGATATGTAGTGATCCGACGGTTCATTCTCTCCTCGGTATTACCGACACTTGATCCGTGGCTTGACACCCGATTGGTCCATGATTTCTATTTAAAGCGCATGGAGGGTCATTTGTAGGGTAATCTGTCTATGAGAGAAGCATATGTAAATTTTCATTCTTTTATTAATAAATTGCCTGAAGTGGCCGCGTTGGCTCAAGCCGTGGACTGTTTCCCTCTTTGAGGGTTTTAACCACGTCAAAATACTGGTGTATTGATCTGTGATCTGTTTGTGAGCGATGTCCTTTGGTTTTCTGTTTGAAGAACTTACCCTGTAAATTCCTACATGGTATCAGAGCTATTTGAGGGCCGCGTCCATTGGTGATCCAAATCTGAAGTCGGTAGAACTGCATCTGACTGCCGTTTCCTAGATCTACTATTTTTGACTGCTTTCGGGCCAAGAGGGCTGCTCTGTTGTGTTGGGAGCATCTGTTCCAGTGAGGAACCCCTTTCATTTCACGCGAAAAGGTTTCTGGTAGCCCTAGCTGCGTCATTTTTAAGATCTGGAGGTATACAATGTTTATTTGCAGTTTACAGTTATTTTCTCTCTGTTTATTTTGGTTTCGATTTATTTAGCTTTTTTTATTACCGGATCTATACCTTTCATTTCTGCATATGCTCTTTGCCCTGCGACTCTGTGCAATCTAGGCAAATCAGAAACAGAAAGGAAGGATTTTTCTCATGCGTATGCTCTTTTCCCTGCGCCTTAGAGTGATCTTGGAAAATCCGAAACATTGAGGAAAATATTTAGTTTCCGGCTAAAGCTAACTTTGAGCCGCAAGGTTCATTTTTGAAAATATTTAGCTTTTCGGCTAAAGCTAACTTCGAGCCGTAAGGTTCGTTTTCTTTGCATGTCCGTGTTGGGTTTTGTGTTTTTTGTTTTGTAGGGAAAAAGAGCTTTCTCAAAGCAAGCACGCAACCCAAAGCATCAACCCCCCGGCTCTCTCTCTCTCTCTCTCTCTCAAATTTTTTGTATAGCTCAATTGGTTCAAAGCTATTTTAAGAGAGTAGAGGTCTTGGGTTCAAATCTCCATTTTTTTTTGGGGCGGATTTTTCATTTCCGCACATTCCCGCACTTCGTCGGCGACTTCATCAATTTTCTTTTAAAAAGCCATAACTTCTTCATCCGGAAGCCGTTTTCAGAACCGTTTTTTTTGAAACAGCCCAATTTTTCGAGATCTATCCATTGGAACACTTAGTTTCAGCATCTTTAGCTTCAGTTTCCATTGAAATGGAAAGTCAATACCAAGTTACCCTTGACAACACCATCTACTTCCAATGGTTGTCCTACATTGAGGATTTACTTAGAAGTAAAGGTCTCTACAGAATAGCCTCAGGCCAAGAAAAGAAACCGAAGGATGAAAATAAGGCTGCTAAATGGGAAAATAGGCAAGATCAAGCACGTGGATTGATAGGGATGTCTATTTCTCCAGATCTTAGATTCCATATTGCAGAACTTGATACTCTTGATGAAGCAATGAAACAAATCAATAAAGTTTTTGGGATTAAAAATGAACTTAGAGCCCATCAACTTGAAAATGAGTTGCTTACATTGGACCCTAATAATTTTTCTTGCATTGAAGATTTCTTGTCCAAGTTCAAGACCCTTAGATATCTTTTGGAAGGTGTTAAGGTTAAGAAAGAAGATAGTAACCTTATCTATTCCATTCTTACTAAGTTGGGACCAGCCTACTCTGTGTTTGTTTCCACCTTCCATTCTACAAGAGAAGCCTTCATTTCTCAAGGAACAGACTACAAGTCCCCTTCCTTTGACTCTTTTTGTGATTCTTTAATAAGAGAACAAGAAAAACTCTTACACCTTGGTCTTCTTAATCTTGGAAATTCTTCCAAGAAAGCGTTAGCCGCCCAGCAGCAACCAAATTCAAAGAATCCTAAGAAGTCATATCCTAAAAAGAATGGTCCTAAACCAAACAAGGGGCCTAAGCAATCTCAGCCTCAAAATGAAAAATCATTTCAACAAAATGATAAGACAAATAAAAACAAATGGAAGAAGATTGATAGACATTGCAACTTTTGTAATCGAGATGGCCACTTAGAATCCAAATGCTTTAAGAAGATGGAAGCCTTGGAAGCAGCGATGAAGAAACATAACATCCATTTGGAGCATTCTTCACCTTCAACTTCATCTTCAGGAATGGCACTTTCTGCATGTGGTTGTCAATCATCTCGGTCTGGTTATGCATTAAATGTATCTTCTTCTTCTCATTCTCATGAGTGGCTCATTGATTCTGGAGCTTCTTATCACATGGCCAAAAACAAAGCCATGTTTTCTTCTTTAAATGATTGTAACACCAAAAATATATATGTTGGTGATGATAGATCTCTTAATGTTGTAGGGACTGGAACTGTTCATCTAGACAATGGTCAATTTAATGATGTATTATGCGTTCCAACCTTATCCTGCAATCTTCTATCTGTATATCAGATAACTCATTCAGGTGAAGGTAAAATCGTTGAATTTTCACCTCATGATGTTGTAATTAAGGACCTAAGAGATCCTAAACAGATTTTAGCTACTGGCATTGCTGATGATTCTACAAGGTTGTATAAGTTTCACAACTTTGGGTCATCAAATCTTCCCTCAGTATTTGTTGCTCATAACGATGAAGTGAGCAAACTTTGGCATGAGCGATTTGGTCACTTAAACTATCTCTCCCTTCAGCATCTATGTAAAGAAAATATGGTGACAGGTCTTCCTATGGTATCTTGCAGAGATGGTGTTTGTTCGGGATGTGTACTCGGAAAACATCATCAGGATAGTTTTGAAAAATGTGCCTCTTGGCACGCCTCAGCCCCTTTACAGCTCATGCATAGTGATTTATGTGGCCCACTTCCAGTTGCTTCATTCTCTGGCTACAAGTATTTCTTAACTTTCATTGATGATTTCTCCAGATGCACTTGGGTATACTTCTTAAAACTCAAGAGTGAAGTATTTAACATGTTCTTGGCCTTTAAGGCCTTTGTTGAAAAACAATCTAGACATCAAATTCTTAAGCTAAGATCTGATAATGGCGGAGAATATGTTAAAAACACATTCATCAACTTTTGCACTGAGAATGGAATTCAAATGCAACATACTGTTCCATATACTCCACAAAAAAATGGTGTAGCTAAAAGGAAGAATCGCACCTTAAAGGAAATGGCTAATTGTATGCTTCAATCTAAAGGACTTAGTCTTAATTATTGGGCAGAAGCAATTAACTGTGCAAATTACATAATAAATCACACTCCTACTAAGGTTTTAAAGAATATCACTCCAGAAGAAGCATGGAGCTCAATCAAACCAGATGTAACTCACTTTCGTGTTTTTGGAAGTGAAGCATGGGCCCATATTCCAGATGAGAAACATAAAGCTTTAGAACCTAAGAGTGAACAATGTATTTTTGTTGGATATTCTGAAGATGTCAAAGGATATAGACTTATTCCACTTAAGTCCAAAAATGTTATCATTAGAAGAGATGTAAAGTTTGCTGAAAATGTATCAGCCTGCGAGCCTAGTTCGGCGGATGTGCCACCTCTCCCTATCTCTTCTACTTTTGAAAATATTTCTTCTTCAGATGATGAAAGCGTGGATGAAAATCCTCCCCCACCTTCTCAGGATCCACCTTCATCTCCTCAGCTTCCAAAATGGGTCTGTGCTACTCGGGATGCAGCAGGTGATCTTGCCAGTGATCCTACAGATCAGCGACGTACACGTTCTCAGTTCGAGAGAGCCTCTTCTTTACTGGCTCAAGCTTCAGTGAATTATGATCCTGACACCTTTGCAAAAGCTTCAGGCCATCCAGATTGGGAAGCAGCTATGAATGAGGAATATCATTCATTATTGGCAAATGATACATGGGATCTTGTTCCTCTACCAAAGGGACGAAAACTTGTTAGATGCAAATGGGTTTACAGAACCAAGTATGGACCAGATGGGAAAGTTGATAAACATAAAGCTCGTCTTGTTGCTAAGGGTTTTTCACAAGTTGAAGGCATTGACTACACTGAAACCTTCTCCCCTGTTGCCAAAATGAACTCTATCCGCCTTGTTCTTTCCCTTGCTGCTTCTTTCAAATGGGAAGTCCATCAGATGGATGTTAAATCCGCCTTCTTGCATGGGGACTTGCATGAAGAAATCTATATGGAACAACCTATTGGCTTTATACAAACAGACTCCAGCCTTGTATGTCAGCTTAAGAAATCCCTTTATGGTCTCAAGCAAGCTCCTCGAGCTTGGTATGCCAAAATGGATAACTTTCTTTTAGAATCTGGCTTCTCTAGGTGTCATTCTGACAATACTGTCTACACCAAGAAAGTGGGCAAGTCTCTTATCATTCTTGTTCTTTATGTTGATGATCTTATCCTGATTGGTAGTGATCCCAACCTTATAAACCATGTGAAGTCTAGCCTTAAAAGGAAGTTTGAAATGACAGACTTAGGACACTTACATTATTTTCTCGGTCTTCAAGTCTTGCAATCCAAGGAAGGTATTTCCCTTTCTTAGTTCAAGTATGCTTGTGATATTCTACGCCATTTTCACATGGAAGACTGTAAGCCAGCCCCTTCTCCCTTTCAGTCTGGAGTCAAACTTTCAGTCACTTGTACTTCTCCTGAAGTTGATGCTACCTTATACCGTCAACTTGTAGGAAAACTTTTGTATCTAACCTATACTCGTCCTGACCTTTCCTTTGCCGTTGGCCTTGTTGCTCGGTTTATGCAAAACCCACGTGAAAGTCATTGGAAAGCAGCTAAAAGAATACTTCGTTATGTTTGAGGTATAGTTCAGTTTGGGATTCATTACAGTGCCGAAGCAGCTCCTCTATTGGTTGGTTTCACTGATTCCGATTGGGCTGGTGACCCTGATGATCGGAAGTCTACTGCAGGTTATGTGTTCACTCTTGGTTCAAGACCTATTACATGGGCTTGCAAGAAACAAGGTGCCATTTCTCTTTCTTCAGCAGAAGCAGAGTATTGTGGTGCCATAGAAGCTAGTAAGGAAGCCTTGTGTCTTCGTCAGATCCTATCAGAGTTTGGCTTTCTGCAGCAGCATCCGACTACACTTTGGTGTGATAATCAAAGTGCCATTCAACTATGCAAAGATCCAGTCCAACATCAGCACAAAAAACACATTGAACTGCACATGCACTTCATCAGAAAGCTCAATCACGACCATGTTCTTGAAGTGCAATATTGTTCAACAGATGATCAAGCTGCAGACATCTTCACAAAGGCTCTCACAGAGGCGAAGTTTACTAAACTTCGATTTATGGTTGGAGTTCAGGAAGTTGTCACTAAGGGGGGATAGGCTCTAGTGCCTCCTTCCTTCTCCTATTGTGTCATATTTGTAAATCCTTCAATCCTATCCCAAGTTGTTCTTAAGGGGGGATGTTAGGATATTCCGACACATAGGAAATAGTTAAGTACAACTTGGTCTAGTATAGAGTTAGGTAAAGTGTGTTTCTTTACCTTGTACATTTTGTAACTTACAATCCAACGGTCACAATATGTAGTGATCCGACGGTTCATTCTCTCCTCGGTATTACCGACACCTGATTCGCGGCTTGACACCCAATTGGTCCATGATTTCTATTTAAAGCGCATGGAGGGTCATTTGTAGGGTAATCCATCTATGAGAGAAGCATATGTAAATTTTCATTCTTTTATTAATAAATTGCCTGAAGTGGCCGCGTTGGCTCAGGCCGTGGACTGTTTCCCTCTTTGAGGGTTTTAACCACGTCAAAATACTGGTGTATTGATCTGTGATTTGTTTGTGAGCGGTGTCCTTTGGTTTTCTGTCTGAGGAACTTACCCTGTAATTTCCTACATTGACCCTATCTTGTTGCCCATCCATGTATGGCCGATGGTAGTAACTGTAGATTTCATGGTCATGTTGTTCTCTAATCAACCAGATCCCCTTAGCTGGAGGATGGCTTCTTTTGATAGCTAGTTAGAAATTTTGTTGCACTCCCTGTATATATGATGACAAGAAATATAGTTAAATTGTGATCTCAGCCTCAATGCATCATCCAAAATATGCGGGAGTGTGTGTGTGTGTGACATGCAGATTGTTGATTAAATCATTTTATGATAATCTGCAAGTCACCAAAAATATGTGAACAATGACAGCCTTTTACAAGTGCAAAGAATAATAATTGACAAGGAAATGAGTTGTGCATAGTTGTTCGTCCCTCCTCCCAACTCCATCTAGATCTTATAGTAATGGGCCGTATTTGTGATATGAAGAAGGATTCCTCCACTGCAACCATGATATTGTGCCAAGCCATCAAAATATGCCCATGGTGTAGCATGGTCAATAATTTATTTAGTGATGATGTAGGCAAAAGGTTCACGAGCATCCTCTAGGATGGATTGAAATGTGGTAGTGAGATGAGAAGTGGCTAGTGCCCAACGGGGAACAATGTCTGTAAATATAATTTTGTTCCTTTGAAGCCAAATACACCATTAAATCAACACAAGAAGCTTACGTATTCTATGTGAGTCTGCACTAGTCCACCATCGATGCGAGGCCTCCCCGATACCCATTCCTTGCCAACTAGCTTGTATATGAAGCTGAGATGTAACTTCAATCTAGATAGAGATAGTAATAGGGAAATTAAGGAATAGATGATAAATAGTTTCCATTTCTTGTTTGCATAAAACACACCAAGATGGGCCATGAAAGGTGTGCTTTTGTAAATTATCCACAGTAGGGATCTTATTCTAAAGAATGCAACACATGAATAGTTTGGCCCGGGGGACTGCCTTTAGTTTCCATAGAGCATTCCACCACGAGTTAGATGAAAATGGTTTTTGATTTGAGTATATATGTAGGTATTCAAATTTTGGAGAGTATTTCCTATTAGGTGAGAATTCCCAAATAAGCTCATCATGACCATCAGTTACCCTTACGTGTGATTCCATCAGTGAATAAATGTAAGTATGCTAATTAGCCTACCAGATGGGAGGGATGCCCAGTGTATCAAATAATTTCCAGGCCTTTCTAAAGATGTTAGTGTTTTCCAGAACTGTAATATGTGCCAAGGTAGTGAAGCTTGCAGTCGAGAGGTGGTGAATCAACTCCTGGGGAAGTTGATGTGAATTCCTGCAGCCTATCCATGGGTCCATCCCAATATGTACATGATTTCCATTTCCTATCTTCCATGTCAGTCCATCACTGATATATTCCAATGTGTTTAGGACCTCCCTCCATACCGTTGATATATTTTCCCTGTCCCAGGTTGGGAGTCTGATCCAGTCAAGAAGATGGAGTGGGAAGATATACTTCTAAGAGACAACCTCAATCTAGGTATTTCTCGAGGTGAGTACATTCCATCCCAATTTTGTAGTCAGAGAACTAGAAAATATTTCTAGTCTTTTCATACACCATCCCCCCCATTTTTTTGGAAGTGCAATCTTATCACAGCTAGCCCAAGAAAATATGTGCCCTTCATGTTTTCCCCTCCATATGAATCTACATCACAACTGTTCGATTTTGCTGATAATGCCTTTTGTATCCAAGCAAGTGACATTGAGAATACTAAAGTATCTTTGAGTACCGATTTGATGAGAATAAGTTGACCCACCCTCGAGAGCCATCTATGGTGCCAAATATTTAGTCTCCTCTCAATTTTGGCCACCAGCCAAACCCAATCTGCAATCTGGTAATTGGCATGTTTTAATCGAAAACCCAAGTATTTTAGGCCATCATAAAAATCAACGAGGTGAATGGGAATTGTTGTAGTGAACAATGTATCTCATACAGTGAGAATCAAGCAACAAATATTATGGATTTATGATGGTTGCAATCCATACCATTGGCGAAGCAAAAGCATCGAAAAGTAGTACTAAAAGCAGTGGTATCCGCCAATGATCCATTCAGAAAGATGAGAATATCATCAACGAATAGCAGGTGGGTGAGTATACAACTGTTTATAATATTGATGCCTAACTGTTTGCCGTGTCTTTTGTCTACAATAATGAGGCGACTCAGTTCTTCCATGATTAGTAAGAAGAGAAGAGGTGAGAGTGGGCATCCATATCTAAGGCCTCTATACGCATGAAAGAAAGATGATGATGAGCCATTGATCAAGAAACTGTATGGAACATTAAAAATATAGCATATAATCCATTGAATGAAAGGTAGAGGAAAGCGAAGATGTGACAATAGCATCTGAATATAGACCCAGCTAGTGCGGTCAAAAGCTTTAGCCAGATTAATCTTGATTACCATACATTTAAGTTTCTTAGCTTTGATGGAGTGTAGGGCCTCTTGAGTTGTGGCTTCATGTATATATCGATGATCAAGAAATGAAAACTTCTCTGGGGATATGTGCTTAGATAGTTTTGGCTTGAGATGATAAGCAATAATCTTGGCAATGATATTATAGATACACCTGCATAGAGATATAGGCCTGAAGTCATTGAAAGATTGTGGGTCATGAATCTTGGGAATAAGAGCAATGAAGGTAGAGTTGAAGGCATCATACATTCTCCCCCTCCTCCTACATTCTTCAATGACATGAAGGAGCTCATTCCCAAGGATGTTAAAGAAAGCAAGATAAAATTCAATCGATCAACCATAATTTCCAGGGCTTTTGTCCTTCTTAAACCACTTTAGGGTGGATTCCAATTCCCCCATGGTGACCAGAAAAAGTAGGCCCTCTCCTGCTTCTTGGTCCACAAATTCGGGAAAGTGGTCTGCCTCCTTAATGATCTCAGTAAGATTTACCTACGGTGGGCCTCTGAACAATCTACCAAAATCGGAAGTACTAAGAGTAGCCAATTGGTGAAAAGTATTTTCCTGTCATCCATCTTCATCCTCTGGATGCCATATAGTATTGATAACCCGATGTCCATTTGCAAATTAGTGATAAAAATTTGTGTTTTCATCCCTCGCCTATAACCATATGGCACAACTTCGTAGGCGCTGGGTTTCCTCTTGGTCCTTCAAGATTCTATTTCGGTCCACTTCTAGTTTGATGAGTCTTTCTTTTGACTTAGAAGAGGCAAAACCACGACAATCCCAGTCCCCCAAATATTCAAGCTCCATTTGTGTGTCTCTCGGAGTCTTCTCATCTTTGTACCTTTTTTGCCTAGATCATTCAATAGATTTATGTTTAAGGGTGAGAATTTTTTTGGCAAATACTTCAGAGACTGATTGACCATATGGGGGTAAGTAGGTCTTCCAATGCTTTGTAACCATTAGTATGTAACCCTCATCCTTGAAACAGGTGGAATCGAATTTATATGGTCACCACAAGCGAATTTAAGGTAGATGGGCAAGTGATCAGAGAATCCCCCAAATACCACCCATTGACGATATAAGGAGATATGGTCCAGTAAATAATCCTTAAACAAGAATCTATCCAGTCTCCTAGATAGTGCAACAACTCCAGTCCTTTTATTTCTCCAGGTGGGTTGCAAATGAGCCATAGGGATATCAGTTAGATGATGGACCTCTAATAGATGTTGGAATGCCTCTGATAGAGAGTCACATTGTGCATTATGACCCCATGATTCAGCACACCCAATACATAATTTGTGATCACCCCCAATGATAATATTTTCAACTTGCATATAGGAATGATTAAGTAGCTTGTGCTAGAAAGGTGCCCTATTGATGTAGGGTCCATATAAATTGATGAGTCTGAGATCCCTCCCAAATTCCGAAGAATAAATATCAGCCCCAATGATTCCTTGCCCGCCCTAGGAATTTATAAATTTTACAGATTTGGGATTGAGGCCCAGTGTCATCTCACCAGACCACCCACGAACGTCTAAGACATGAAAATGCCATCTCGGTATAATAGCCTCACGAATGGGGGTGATCAATGCACGTGGTGCAAGACATTCCTGAAGAAAAATAATATCGACCAATTCCATGTATAACAATTGATGGAAGGCTATTTTGTGAGCGAGACTAGCCAACCCATGACAATTAAAGGAGAGGCACTTCATGGAGAACCAGTGGCAAGTGAGGTCAATGCTCTAAGGAGCTTGTCAATGGGGGTTGGCGGCCATGAGCCACATCCAGTCCCACTTGTCATATAGCCTTTGACATATTGGAATGCCGACACCTAGTAGATCTAGTGGGTGGGGCGGGGGGGGATGATGCGAATACCACATCCATCCCATAGAGATAGGAGAACTAGTGAACGAAGATTGTAGTGATGACTCCGATTGGATTTAGAGGATAGCTCAGTAGAGGTGATTGTATCTGGGGGCCCTGGGATGGATGGGGTAGTAGGGGAGAATATGGGTGCACAACAAGCCAGTGTGCATAATACTAAGGGGTGACAAATAATAGGTGCAGAAGTGCAAAGCGATACACATGGAATGCAAATAAATGATATATCGAAAGGTAGAAAGGGTGCAACAAAGGCAGTCTTTGTCGCAGCCGCACGAGATCTAGTAATATGTGGGGATGGGGGGTGAACATGCTCCATGCAAGCACCCTGAGCCGTCGGTGTATCTTCCATTGGATGCTTCTAAGTCTCTGCAGTTTTCTTTTCTCACAGATCTGTTGATGGAGTAGTATCAGCTTGTTCAAGTCGGGCCACCGAAGTAGAGCTTGAAGCCAGTAGCAAACAATCTTTTTATAGATGCCCAATCTTACGGCACCTCCGGTAGTGATATAGGAAACCCTCATAATCTAAAATTTGAACCCTATAGTATTCCTCCAGTGTAGTTGCATGTTCTCCTCCAGTCCCTCCTTGGTGTCCATATGGACCAATATTCTTGCCATAGACATGTTCTGTGTGACTATATATGATTTTTCATAGTCCATATATTGACCAAGAGCATTCCCAATTCTCTTAAAAAATTTTGTCAATTAGAAATGGATAGGTAGATCCCAAAGACGCACCCAATTAGGGCCATCCCCTAGGTGTTCACTCTCGAGGTCAAAGAGTGAACTCCAATGCTTGAGTAGAACTGGTGTCATTTCAATATGCTAGTGCTTAGATAAAACCCAGGGGATGGACTCAGGGTGCTGAGAACATAGTTCAAACCATCCATAAGAGAGGGTCACCACAGACGGTAATTCATTGAGTAATTGTCCCCAAATCTCCAATACCCATTGGCACAACTGCACATCCGAGTATGCCCTGCCCCTGACCCGACCCACTAGAACATGGTCAGATGTATCAAGAATGTACCGCATCTAGAGCTCGTCACCAAATGTGAGCGAAATCTTCTTCGAGTCGGCCTTAACCCCCTTGTAATGCTTTGTCGACCATCCCAGCCTTCAAGGAGTAGGGATATCAAGTGGAGAGGGGGTTGGGACTAATCCATAACCCAACTCTGAACCCCCAGTGAAGCCTGAGTGGGGTGGGGTGGTGTTCACAAAATAATCAGAGGTGGGTGGATTGGAAATAAGTGGGTAAGTGGTGGATGATGAGCGAATGGAGGGTGGGTGAGTGTATTGAACCTGCACCTGGAAGGGTAGAGTGTGGGATGTCCAAGGAAATTTATGGCAGGGGACTTTAGGGGAAAGAGGTTGTGGGAGGGTCAAGACAAGATGAGAGGAACTGTAGTGAAGCTGGGGAGAACAGGGGTAAATCAAGGCCTAGGGTGTAGAGGCCTCATCAGGTGTCATGGAAGACGATAGAGAGAGATATGGCAGACGGGTCAAGTGGTTCATCTGCTAAGTCAGAAGAGAGAAGATAGGGTAGTCCGACACTGAATATACCCCATGTGCTCTAACTAGAGACAAAGATATCTCCAATGAAATGTTAATTGATCATACCAGCAGTTGTGGGGGTTAGACAAACCAAATGGGGACCGAGGTGTAAGGGTCCTCGAAGTAGTCCAAAATGTCTTCCTCCATGCATGCTGACAGCTCATAAGATAACTACCCTGGGAAATACGTCAAGGTGAAAGTTGCCCAGACAGTTAGTAACATTCCAGAAGAAGCCATTGAAAATGGGCGTGGTCAACTGAAACGGTGGGAGAGGTAGTTAGAGGGGAAGTGAAATTCAACCCCAGCTACGGGCCAATGGGTAGAGCACGATTTGTGCACCAGAACTAGGCATTAGGTTTAGAAACCATTGCCGATCTTTCAATTGCTTTATATGATATATACATAACATTTTAAAACTATATATAATATATACATAATTGACATTAAGATATTTTACATAACATGTCAATTAAGACCTTTTATCTATGGACTACATTGTTCACATTGAGATTGTATTTTCTTTTCATTAATATATTTTTAACTATATTACTTAATTTTTCATATTAAAATATTTTATTAATGACTCATGTTGATTTTTGTTTTTATTATTATGAATATTTTTAAATGTCACATATTAATTTTATATTATGGATTGAATGATTACACATTTCCCTCTTATTATTTTTATTAAGAGGTACTTGATATTTTTTATGAAATTTTAAATAGTGTAAATAATAAATAATGGGAAAGGAAGAGTGATCGGGAGAAGAAACCCAATATTCACTCCTTCATGTATATAACTATGAGAAATATAAGTGAATAAACAGATTTCATTTGAGGAGTTACCTCCTAGCCTGACATGGTATCAGAGCCAGCGCCATTTTTGGCTTCCCTCTCTACTTTGTAACTCCCATTCTGCCTATTCTGCCTATGTTCTACATCCTTTGCAGATTGACATCTTTGTCAAATCCCTGCAAAATTTCATGCATTATTGAATGCACTAGTGCGTTAAACATTGGGTTTCATGCATTACTGAGGCAACCTAGTGTGGTGAGCATGTAATGTGCATTTCCTGGAGGTATGTAGTGGAAGCGTGGTGTTGTGGACAACATTGATAGCATTGAGGTTTTGTATATGTTGATTTTTTTGTATTGTGAATGAATGATGTAACATTGAATGATTGTGGTAGAATATCGACACCACCTTTGAAGTCTAGTTATGTTGAATGCTGTGGTTTTGAATCTTCTATGGAAATGCTACAAGGAGGTGTGATTTCCTTCCATTCTACCTCCTCCCAAATGCAACCTCCAAATGATTCTCCCTTGGCTCTCCGTTGCACAATCAAACTCCCACTTGCACATTCAGCCTCCCTCTTGCATAGTAAAACTCCCTCCCTCACATTGCTTGCTATTCTGATTTTGATACAGTTGTTTGTGTTCATTCATACCATACAACACGAACTCTCCATACCACTGGTTACCATACAGTCATACCATGCCATCGGTTTGTGTGCATTCATACCATACCACTGGTGGTAACAAAAAAAAATGTATTATGTTGAATGCCTCCCCACTGTAGGTTCATTTGACTCCCCACAATGTTTCCCTTGATATTATAGAATGCTCTCCTCACACTCCCACATTCCTGTTCGGACATATATACACGCATCACCCCTTTTGTGTGTATACATTTGCTTCTTTTGTGTGTATATGACCAGGTATCATGCTAGTAAAGTTCACAATATTTCAAGTGCACCCGGTCAACAACTCCGCACAGTATAGGTCAATACATTGACCCCTGGTTCATATAACCATACCTCCCCATAACACCATACTTGAGTTTATTCCATACTCGCTCCCACTGCTTTTTAATATTGTGTTTTATGTATTACTGTGCCTCCCACCACCTCCCTCATATAAGCCCCTCCCCATATAATACCTCTTCTATATTTATATTAGATTTGTAATTTTTTTTACAAAACTACCGCGGGAAGTGTTATTTCTTACAACATATTGGCAGCAGAAGTATATTTTTTTTACAATACACAGATTTTAAAATGCACTCATTAATATCTATTGTGGAAGTGGTTCTCAATGGGAAGGAGAATTATCCTGAGTGGTCTCGGAAAATAAAACACACTCCCATTTTTAATGAGCTGTGGAAAGGAGTGTGTGTTGGAGAAGGAGACAAAGAATGAGAAAATCCTACCTTAGATAAGGAATTCTCCATTTGGGAAAATAAGAACAGTAAGGCTTATGCCTTGATTGCAACATTAGTAAATGAAGAGGTGAGTCACCATATTTCACCATTTTTAAATGCTTTCGAAGCCTTAGAAAAACTGAAAGAAATCTATGAATCACACTCTGCACTTGAAGATTTTCAACTCATGATTAAATTGTTCAACCATGAATTGCAAAATCATGATCCTCTTGCTCTTGCATCAGAAGTAAAATGCATGATATCAAAGTCACTAATGTTGAACTGGAAATTCCTCTGATAGCATTTGTCAAAGAACTTTATCCCACTTTCTTACATTATCTTGATTCATTGCAAGAAAATGGAAACCTCAAAGAAATTACCTTTAACTCCGTTGTGAATAAATTTGTTGAGAGAGAGAAAGCTTTTGGGAAGAAGACAACCCCTTGTTACACAACATTTTATCACGGTCCCTGTACTCCCCATTCCTCGATCCTAGAGGACCTCTACAGTGAACTCTATATGCTTTCCCATCATGAAGAGCATGCCTTTACATTCCTATTCATGAGTAGAATATTCCCCTCTTTCATCATTTCCCAAGAATCTTCCTTCAATCTTCCAGTTTACAAGACTGGCACTAGTGATCAGTTCCTTCCTCGCGTCGATTTGCAGAGTTTGAAACGAGACCTAGCACCGTATGGCGCAAGTGATTCCTTTATCACTCATGCTGATCCTCTTTTGGCAAGTTTTTAAAAATGGATTTGAAGCTTCCAGCACTAGAAGCTTTGTGGAATGGAAGTCTGGTAAATGGTTTGGGTGGATAGAGCCGAGGATGTTAGTTTGGGCTCCTTTCACCTATAAATATGGAACAAACCAAAGATATAAGCCCTCTCCCATCATAAAAGGAACCAACTCCCTTCCACCAAAGCTATATAAACTCCTCCTTTTCCATGTTGAACTAGTCTTTTTTGGAGCTTGAATAACCACCAAGCTATCTATAGATTTTTTCCTTCTAGTTTATGTGTGTAAAGGGAGAATAGTGTATTTGGTTTGGTTTGGAACTAAAGGGACGAAGCCTTAAACTTGCATTGTTGAGGCTAACCATGATATGATAGAAGTGGTGTTAGAACCCGGATACGTTGTAGGAGACCTACAACATCAAGGCTTTGGTTGTATCTCATTCTGAGCTTTATATCAATAAAATTAATGATTTATTTCATACATTAAGTGTCATATTACATTTGATGGCTTAAGGTTGAATTTTTAAAGTAAATTGAATGTGATTGTATGCTATTACGTTTGTTTTTTTCTATTGTGTATTTGTTTCAGGTATTGGAAGGAGAAGAACTCAAAAGAAGCTGGAGCAAAGGAGAAAGGTCATCATCAAGTTGAGTAGCATTCTAAGAGGTAGGCCCTCTTATTCGATTCTAGTTTAAGGAAATATCCATTAGGTTGTTCTATTTGCGGCTAGACCCACTCTAGAGTTAGAGGGATCACCTCTATTTGCAGAGGAGATTTACCTACTCCACAAATTGGTGACCATACTGGGGAGCCATCCCTCTCTCTTGTTTTTTTTTCATTTCGTGGTTTGTGTGAACATTTTTTGTATCACCTTTTCCCTTTGGTTTTCTGTCCATTGACTGATTTACTGCTTCGGTTCCGAAATTTAGAGTGACAAGTCTAGTTTTGAGATTTGAAAATTTTTATTTTTTCCTTGAAATCCTCGATCAGCACATTCTATTTTATAACAGTTGTGCCAACCAGTGCAAATTTCTCTAAAGCAGTCATGTCATACCCCCTTGTGGTGCATGTTTTCATTTAGGAAATCATGCCGATTCCTGTAAGTGAAGATTAGGGTTTCTCCTGAATCATAACCAGTGTGTCTTGCCCTCATGATTTCTGCCTCTTAGCCTATTTTTCCTTTGTTGTCCCTGGGAAGAAAGCTTCATTAGCTTGTTGTGTGTACTTGTTTGGTTTGCCCTTTCCTTGATTTTTTGAGTCTTTGGATGTTTTTGACCCTAGGGCATCTGAGTCACCATCCATTCAGCTTTTTATGTGCTCAGCAAGTCAAGTGGTTGGTTAATTGCTGCATGCATTTTTTGTTCTAGTTCTTTTTATTGCTTTGGTTTCAATTGAACAAGTTTGAAAAGTTTCGTTTGCTCTTTTCTCGGTTGAACGTCTCTTTCCGAGCATAGATTACAATTGGTCATCTTGTTTCTATTGAGTCTTTGCATGTTGATTTGGAAAAGAATTCTCTTTTTCGTGCTTTGCATATGATTGATGTTCATTGTTTGAAAATTTTTCATTGAAGTGTTTATATGAGAGATTCATTTTTATCATTCCCTTGAAAGATACATCATTCTAGTTTGCTGAATCGATATGTTGCATTAAGTAGCATCATTGAAATCTAGAATTTCATCATCATTTTGCATTCGAAAGGAAATGAATTTCTTTTACCATTGAAAGGACTAGTTTGAGGTGCATTTGATAGGAAGATAGGAAGTGGAAATATTTTTTCGTTATTTTGTTTTCAAAAAAGCGAAGTAGTGAAGAGTCACCTTACTTTTAGTTGCTTGTTTGTTGCATTGATTGTTTTCTCTACTCTCATTAGTATAAAAATTCATTGAATTCAAAGGGTTTTGTCTCATTTAGCTGCATATAGGATTTTTTTTTGAGTCACATCGATAGGGCTTGAAAATTGAGACATAATTTCAAGATAAACTTTAAAATGTATTCAATTAACCTAATGCACATTTGAAACCTAAAGCTCATATTTTAGAGGTCTGGGCTACAGACGTGTTCTGGTGTCTTTAAACCTAGCAGTTGTCGTTCGCTTCGGCACTAGACAGTGCTAGTATAGACTTGTGTTCCCCATACCGTCACATATATAAAGGGAGAACCCACTAGGTTTGCAATCCTTTATCCACAGGAAGGCGAGTATGCCACCTTGTAAACGTGACACACCGAACACAACATTCAAGGAGATTGCATGCCCGTACTTCTCGGTTCACCGGGAGGTATTCTAGAGTTCATGGTTACCTCATAATCCTTTTTCCTAGATTATCCTAAGCAGTAATTTTTGTCTTTTTGACACTCTAAATTTAAAATATCATCAAGCACTTTTCCTTTTGAGCTTGTTTAAACCAAAAGTGATAAATTCATCTCTGCCTTTTTCTCGACTCTTAAAAAATTATTTCCCACAATCACATCACATTCTTGATAGTCTTATTCTAGACCACATCGTGAGTATACCTTTAATACATTTTTAAGAAGCCCTAAAATTAGTCTCTTTTCTCTTGTTGTTTGAGACAAAGTCATCATGGCAGAACCATCAGGTTCGCCTAGTTCCTCTTCCACCCCTCCATATAAAAGATCATCTGAGGAGCCTCTTCCAGAACTCCTGTAGTCAATTGAGGATTAAGGTGTTGAACTTGGAATTGTTCTGAGTATTCAACCTTTGTCATCTCGTCCTCCCCCATTAGATACTAGGCCAAGTTACGAATCTGACCCATAATCTCTAGATAATCCTATCCAGACTCCTGAGAGTTCACCGACCCCTAAAGGTCAACAAGGATTGGTTGTTTTTCCTCCGAATCCTTTGTTCAATCGTGTTGTGATATCACCGTAGCATCTGTACAATCCGTACGATCAACTAGGTATTCCTTTGGAATTATCCCCTCAAACATCTTCGGTTGTCCGTCATTGTTTGTTTCCACCAATGGAATGAGAAGGTGATATTCCAGTGTCCTCTTCGGGTCACTTGGAGGTTTCTGCTACACAAACTCCTTACATTGTTGATGAACAGAGATATCAATTCCCTCCTAAAGGTTTTGCTTACATGGGAAGCATGCTGACTAGCATTTACCCTGAGCACAATGGATCTTCATTGCCGCATGGTTATACCTCTCTAGCTCAATTGGTGTCGGGCACTCCCAGTGCTTCTTCATTATATCACAACCCTATCTGGTCGTTTGTCGCTATGCCTACCTCAGGTCCGTTCATTCAGAACCTAACCTCTCAATCGATTGTGCATTCTGCAGTCACTTTAGTTATGGTGCAACCCACCATTCTGAATCCACTGATTTGGTCGTTTCAAGTTACTCTTCCAGTTTGACTGACGGTTTCGAGTCAAGTCTCTGTAAGTTCTTCAACCCCTCTAGTAAGTGGACATGTTGTCCCACCACCTAGGGGAAAACCCCAAATATTTCCATGATTTATGGCACAACCAATGTGAGTGTCTCACAAAATCACATGGATGGGATGAACGAGCCCTCTTCTGATGTTATTCTGAGCCCTCCTAGTCGTTCTGGATCGAATCATTTCCAATACCAGCAGCCAAACCCTGCTAGTCTGTCTAGGTCAAGTAACATCCAGTACTAGCAGCCATATGTGGCTCAAGGTCCCTTCCAACCTCATTATGCTCCATATGGTTCACAAGCGATGGTAAATCCACCTTACATCCCTCAAGCTGGACCTTATGTTCAGCCTGGTCCATCCGTCGTGCCTGGTGGATATGGCAAGATCAAATTCGGGAACTTTCAAGGTATTGCTCCAGGAACTGTCCAGGTACCCTTGCCGCAGCAAGGGAAACCCATGTAGTAGCAAGGGAAACCTTTTTAGCTACAAGGGAAATCTTTGCAGCAGCAAGGGCAGGCATTGCAGCAGCAAGGACAACTACAACAACTGTAGGGACAACCCTTGCAACAATCGCAACAAACTTTGCAGCCGCAGGAGTAGTTTGTTCACTAAGCTTCCCAACCTATACCTTCGCAAGGTCAACCTCCATAGCCACAAGGACATTTACCTTTACAGCAGGAAGGCCAACCCTTGCAGCAGCAACTCTTGTACTCATATCAACAGGGTCAACCTTTGTAAGGCCAAGGTCAAGTCCTATAACAAGAAGTTCCAAATCCTTATGCCTAGGGGCAATAGGTTCAGAATCCTTATTTCAAAGAGCAACAGATGGAAAATCCTTATGTCCAAAGGAAACATGTTCAAAACCTTATGTCTAGGGGTAGCAAGTGAAAAATTTGTTTGTCCAAGGCCAACAGGCTCAACAGCCTATTAACCCATATGTTGCTTATCAATAGCCTATGGCCAGATAGTATCAAGGCTACCCAGGTCGTAATCCCCCCTACTGGCAAGGTAACCTATAGTGGGGGCAAAATAAAATTCCATATGGACAAAATCCTCCACTATGGGGACAAAATCCTTATCAACAAGGATGGGTTCTGCAGTCTGAGCCTGCTCAGAGGCCCCAAATGCCTTTTAATATGCAATTGCCATTATTTGCTACATTAGAGCTGCCAGATGTTTCTAGACTCACGAATGATCCAATTCTTAATTTTCCATATTGGCCTCCAGTCTTGTCCAAGATTCCAAGCGATTGTCCAAAGTTTGAGGGAAAAGAGAAAGAGGATCCACAAGCCCATGTGATGACATATCACCTCTGGTGCTCCTCCAATTCATACGTTGATGATTCTATTTGTTTTCGACTTTTTCAACGAACCGTTATAGGTGCTACAGCCAAGTGGTACATTGAATTACCTTGAGGTACCTAAAATGACTTTAACACTCTTGCTATGGCTTTCCTCACACATTTTCGGCTACCAGTTTGCTATGAAACTGGCACCCATATGCTTACATCCCTTAAGCAAGAAATTATGACCCATATCTCCGATGACATTCATGAATGGAGGCATCAATGTCACTTGATCAAGTCTAAGATTGTTGATTAGTTGTTGAGTGAATGGTTTACCAAGTCATTCATCAACAAAATTGTTGAGGACATAGCTATGGGTGGCTATGCCACTGAGGAGCAAGCCATCGCTCGTGCCCAATATTTAGACATTGTCTACTCGCAATATGGAACATTATATGGTATGTTACCCGATTCTCCAAGACCATTATGCAATCTAACAGCATCAAAGTCTCTGGCTACCCCACCTGTTAATGGGGTAATTGGTTCCATGTCTCAGGCCCCTGCGAAATCTTCTTCCAAGAAGAAGATGGTCTCAAACACTAGTTCCAATGACCCCTCTTGAAATTCACTTGGTCCTGGTAAAAGCTCTAAGGTTCACGCTATCTAGTCTACCGCAGTGGAAAAATCCTGTAAATGTAAAAAGAAAGGCAAAGGTAAGTCCAAAGCTGATGCCCCAAAATAGGTCCCTCCTAAATCATCTACTGGTGATGCTTCTCAAAGGAAGCCCAAGTATCCATGCCTCATCTGTGAGGGTGATCACTATACTAAAGATTGTCCTCGATGGTCTAAAGTTAGTCGTTTTCTCAAAGGGACCCCCATTGTCCTAAAAGAGCCCTTTCTGTCCCAACAGACTCAAATGGTAGACCAACCTCAATCTTCCGCTTCGGCAGGTTCCCAAGTGTTTATGATGAGTTCACCAGTAAATGTGACTACCAGATCTAAAGATTATCAAATGCCTACCTCGACAGGAGGGAAAGAGAAAGAAGGCACCCCTTCCTCCTCTATCCCTTCTTCCTCTGGTCATCTCCATATAGAGTGACCTAATCCTGATTTTTCTATTTGACCACCCTCTTGAGGTGTGTTGTGAAATTCCTTATACAATTCGAATGCTTGGTCCACTTAGCATTATAAGATTGTTGAGGATTTGGATCAAGCGCCATCAGTGATGTCTGCTCTCGAGGTCCTTCAAAGCTTCCCTTCTCAGCAGAAAGTGTTACTGTCGGCTATTGTAGGTATTGATCCATCTGACTCGAATCTCATTTGTTTTGATCTGGAAACCCATGTTTCGCGCTTACCTCATCAGATTGCCTTTCTCATTGAGGTGATCATTAATGAGAAGACAATTCACAGGACCATCATTGGTGAAGGTGCTTCCACCTCCATCTTGTCTATCTCTTGTTGGAAGGAAATTGGTTCTCCTACCTTGAACCAATGACCTAACACTTTGGAAGCCTTCAATGGGCATGATTCTTGACCATTCAATGTCCTTCCGAATCTTTCCATTACCTTGGGATGCAAGACAGTACATGTCGAAGTAGAATTTGTGGATGAGAATCTTAATTATAATATTCTACTCGGATGGAGTTGCACCCATGCTATGCATGCTGTGGCCTCTTCTCTATTCCGCGTGCTCTGTTTTCCCCATCAAGGGAAAATTTTCATAGTCAACCAATTGTCTTTCTTCGCTTCTTCTTCCTCGGATGGAAATGTTCCATATGTGAAGCATACCGATGCTCCTTATGAGAGTGTGGGATTTGGAATTTTTAAAGATCTTTCCTTGATGGGTATTTTTCCTCTCCCACCTCCACATGTTGCCTCAGTCAACATGATCTTGGTTAAGTATGATCCTTGGGTCATTCCCTCTACTGATCTTGTTGATACATTAGGTAATGACATGTCGTCAAGCCCTGCTGAGATCAATTATGTGGAGATTGTTTCAGCTTCAACTTCGGTACCTACTGATCATACTATTTCGAGTGTGTCTCTTGATATGTATTCTCAATCCCGTGGCTTGGTTCTTCAGATTCCCCCAATCCTTTAACCAAGACTTTTCCCTATGATGAGAGTATCATGGAAATAATGTCTGTGGAGGAAGCACCATGGAAGGATACTCATCATCGTTCCTTGTTCTTACCTGGCCCGATGGTCATGTCTACCTATCTTGAGAAGTTATCTTCTTGTTTTCTGACCCAACCATTTCAAACTCCTATTTTGACTCATGAAGTTTGGTTAGAAGGAAACATGGGTAATATTACCCAAACAATGCCCATTGAAATTTCTGTTAATCCGAGTGCCGTTGAAAATGTTCATATTGGGGTAACTTATTCTCCTAGTGAGATCAAGATCTATACTTGTCTTTTTCAAGAATTTAGAGACTTTTTCACATGGTCATATGAAGAAATGGCCGATATTGACTAAAGTATAGTCGTCCATGAGATTCCAACTTATCCTAACACGAAGCCCATTCGACGATGACTTTGTCTAGTGAACCCTAGAAAAGTGGTTGCCATTAAGGGGGAAGTTGAAAAACTTCCCAACAATGGATTTATTTATCCAATCCCTCTAATAGATTGGGTGTCTAATATTGTACCAGTGACACTGAAACAAGGAACCATTCAGGTCTGTGTTGATTACCATGACCTAAATCATGCCTATCTAAAGGATAATTACCCCACTCCTTTTATAGACCAGATCATCGATGAATGTGTTGGGAGTGAAATCTTTTCCTTTATGGACAGTTTTTCTAGTTACAACCAGATAAACATTGCGCTGATTGATCAAGATAAGACTACCTTTATCTATTTGTGAAGGAATTTTGCGTATAAAAAGATCCCTTTTGCCCTTAAGAATGTTGGGGCAAATTTTCAAAGAGCGATGTCATATGCTTTCCATGACATTAAAAACATCATTCAACCTTATTTGGATGATCTTCTTGCTCATTCACATAAGCACCATGACCATCCCAACCATCTTTGACAGATGTTTCTTCGCTGTAGACATTATAACATTCAGCTAAATCTGCATAAATGTGTCTTCTGCGTTGAATCCAGGTGGCTGCTCTGTTTTATTGTTTCTAAGGATTGGATTTGCCTTGATCCTCTTAAAGTTGAGGCTATTGTCAATCTACCCCCTCCCTCTTCATTGCATCAACTACAGAGTCTGAAAGGGAAAGTGAATTTCCTTCATCGTTTTGTGCCTAATTATGTTAAGCTAGCTTCAGGGTTCACGTAGTTGCTCAAGCAAGGGGTTCAATTCATTTGGGATAAGGCTGCCCAAAAATATTTCGATAAGTTAAAAGTTGCCCTCATTAATGCTCCTTTGTTGCACCCTCCAAACTATCATCACGATTATTTTCTCTAACTAGCTGCAGCCTCTAGCACCATTACTATGGTGTTGGTGCAAGAAAATGACGAAGGCCATGAACATGTTATTTACTACCTTAACCGCATTCTCCTCTATCCTGAGACATGTTATGCTCATGTTGTGAATTTGGCTTTGGCTTCCATTCAGGTTGTTTAGCGCTTCCAACATTATATTCTCCTCCGCACTACAACCGTGATTTCTGAGTGTAACCCCATAACTTACATTCTGACTCATCAATTACTTGGGGGCATGTATTGTAAGTGGATTTTCATCCTCCAAGAATTTGAGTTGGTGTTCACTACTACCAAATCTAAGAAATCACTTGTATTTTCCGAGTTGATTTTCTCTCTTCCCTCTGCTTCTCTTCCTGCTGGTGCTGATGAGTAGCTCCCAGATGAGACTCTTCTTCTGATTAGCATTGTCGACTGTTGTTATGGTGATATCATCGTGTATCTCCAAACCTCTACCTTCTGGTTTGCGTTGACCAAGGATGATCGTCGACACATTCGGGATCAATCCCAACCTTACGACATCATTGGAGATACTTTATACCATGTTGGTGTTGATTTGATCCTTCGCCGATATTTGAATCTAAAGGAGGGTGAAAGAGTCTTGAATGACTATCATTCTGGTACATGTGCCTGTCATCTATCTGGCTATGCAGCTGCTCAAAAGATACTTTGTGCCGGTTACTTTTGGCTCTCCATCTTCAAGGATTGCATCCTTTTTATTCGCAAATGCCACGAGTGCCAGATTTATCAGCGAAAAATGTGTGCCCCACCCACTCTCCTTCACCCCATTATTACCGTTGGTCCCTTTTCCAAATGGGGCATTGACTATATGACATGTAACCCTCGTTCGGCCAGGGGGCATGGTTATATTATTGTTGATGTGGATTATTTCACCAAATGGGCTGAAGAAATGCCTACATATTCAGCTGACGGTAAAACGACAATGTAATTTCTATTCAATCGCGTTATTTCCAAGTTTGGAGTGCCTCAAGCCATTGTCACCGACCATGGCTCCCATTTTCATGATTACATGATGGTTGAGTTGACTTCTACATTGGGCTTGCATCACGATGGCTTAATCCCATATTACCCTCAGGCCAACAACCAAGTTGAAGCTGTAAACAAAGTCTTAGTTACGATGCTTCAACGCACCATTGGGATGCACAAATCAAATTGGCATCTCATGATTTTTTAGCTCTGTGGGCTTACCAAACCTCGACCAAAGATGCAACTGGCTTCACACCTTTCCAGGTCGTCTATGGTGTGGAAGCAACTTTACCGATTGAGTGTGAAATTCCCTCACTCAAATTGGCTATCGAACTACTCCCCGAAACCTCCTCTCAAGAAGAGCATTTATTGTATTTGGAATGACTGGATGAAACCCGCCGCCTCATTGCTTTAGTCATTGAAGCACAAAAAAAGCAGGTGAAGTCCCATTTTCATCAGTCGGTTTCTCCTTGTGCTTTCTCTGAGGGTGATTTAGTCCTACTATATGACCAAGCAAATGATAATCTAGGGGCAGGTAAATTTGAACTGATGTGGAATGGGCCATATATTGTCAAATTTGTGTTACAAAAAGGGGCCTATGAGCTAATTGATTATGAGGGAAACCCCTTAGACAAGCCTCGTAATGGGTTGTATCTCAAGAAGTATTATGCCTGAGTCATCTTGCATGGCTAATTTTGTACATAAGTGTGTTATTATTTTTTGTGCAAGTTTGGTTTGGTTTGGTGTGTTTTTGAAGCAGCTTTCCTGCTTATTATGTCTTCACCTACTTTGTAGCCCTCTATGATTCCTTACATCAGTTTCGCTGATGGTGCTTGCCGTAGTACCCGGAATCTATCTTCCTTGACATGGGCTATCTATCCTCCTCATGGTGAGTTGATTGATCTTAAAGGTATTTGTTTTGGTCAAACAACTAATAACATTACTAAGTATAGTGCAGTTATCAAGCTCTTATCAGAATCCATTGCTCTTAAGATTCGGGAAACAGTTGTTAACCTCGATTCACAGCTTGTTGTTCTTCAGCTCAATGGGCAATATTTCGTCAGAACCCTCACATATTAAGAATGTATTTGCGTATTCATATATTGGAAAGAAATTTTGATTACATCACATATCATCATATTCCTAGGCATATGAATACATTGACAGATGCATTAGCTAATTATGTGTTAGACAGACATTTGTGCAACATGTGAAATAACAAAACATTGTATCATAGTAAACAAGAAATATAGCATATATATATATATCTATATATATATATATATATATATATATATATATATATATATATATATATATATATGTCGATAATGTTTGAGTGTCATAGATCAAAACCCCAAAAATAATATGTGTTCAAATACATCCATGGCTCGCATGCCTCGAAATTGTAAATGCTAAAACTATGTGCTACTTGGCATTGTGATCATGATAGAACGCCACTTCTCGTACTACTTGAGTCATTAAACGATGGATTTGGCCTGACACCCCCACTGTGTGCTACTAATATTGGCGTGGTATGTCACCCACCTGAGCACACTCTGGGATACCTCTGGTCAATCCCTCAAGGTTTTGTGCAACCTCCTCGTTGTCGACTCCTTCCTGATAATGAGTTATCTCAAACTACCGAGAAACACGTCTAGCAATTGGGGACATATCGGCTGGTCACTCTGGTCCTACATCTGCACTTACAAAAATGAAATGTCACTAATACATATATTTCAAAAACAATAAAAAATCAAAAACTTAAAATTATTTTTCTTACCTCCATCATCAAAATCTTCTCCCTCTGGTAGTGACATATCAGGATTGCCGCAGAAGTTAGTACCACTATATGACCAATCCTCTACCATGATTATCTGATGCCTCAGCCACGAAGATAAGGTGGGCTTGTATGACATATGCTAGTCCCCCCCCTGGTTCTAGGCATCAGTTCACTCCAACGGACCAACTGTGGGTATCGTGGCAATGGGCAGTTCACCTCTGCCAGATGACAGTGAAATAGCGGGATTTTCTCTAAGAAGAAGGTCACCAACACATAATCATATCCACGCTGTTTCAGGTTCCCTACCTTGGCTTTGGATAGTTGGTGCTTCATGTTTACCGTCATGGCTTCCGCCTAATTGAAGATAGTGGGTGTTGTGCAGTCTATAGCATACTAAAACTTGGACTTGTTGGACTCATGTAATGCCTGAGCCTTAACTACTATGTTTATGATCAAGAGCAGTGCTTTCAACACAAGGTCATCAATACTCATGATATCAAGCTTGCCACTTTTTTATTTCAATGCTTTTGGGAAATGTTCTGCCAACAACATGTTCACACTTGCCCAATGGGCCTGGACCCATACAGATTGACTGGTTCCCCTCTTCGGGGTAGTCCAATGATGAAGTATATATCTGAAGTCTCTAGCTCCAACTCTTGGTCCCGAATCACAAAGACTTCCCACCCAACATCCCAAAGACTAATCAAGTACTGCAACAGCTCAGGTTCAGCTCGAAGGCCCGGTGTAAGGAAAAATTTGAGCATCCTGTGGTTTCTTAGAGCATCCAAATAGTTTTGATCTGCCAATGCCTATGCATCAATTTGCTCATGCTCGTGTTCTTTCTAATCAACCATATTTCCATTGTAATTTTCCTTCAAACACCATAAAATCAAGTCAACATCAATCCTTGGTTGAGAAATTACAGATTTAAAGCAAGGAAATCGGGCAAAAATCGAAACGTTTCCCTTCTCTGCACCGGTGTGACTATTTTAAAAACATTGACACCGACGATGCAAGTGACTATATTCAGTAACCCTCAATTGGCGTGATCCCGAGCCTGGATTTCGCGTCGATCGAGGGAAATGTTTTTTTGCCAAAACCTCCTCAAAAATCTAAAAGGTGGCTAAAAACAGGAAAAACATGCATGAAAATGAAGCTAAGGGTCTCAACTCTTACCTGCAATGGACGGTGTGTCGATTGGCCTCCTGGATCTCCCGCAATCTACTCCTAAAAATGTAGGGCACAAATCGGTAAAAAATGCTCCACACAAGGTAAAAAGGTAAATGGTAAAAAATAAATTACTTTTCCCCTTTTTATTCATTTTTTTCATGACAGTTTAGGGTTTCGTAATTATTTTTTTCCTATTTTAACCTTAGAAATCAGATAATGCGTTTTCTTTTTGTGCAGCGATAGGTGATGGATTGCTAATGATGTTGTTGAGTCATGTTTAAGCTCTTTTCTCGACTCATAAAAATTAAAATATCGTCGAGTACTTTTCCCTTTTTGACTCATTAAAGAGAATAAAAATGGGGGATCTGCTTTCATCTCCTTTCCGACTCTTAAAACATGAAAATATTTTCGATCTCTTGTCCTTTTGAACTTGTTAAAGGCTGTGAAACATCATTTACCCATTATACATTTAACCCTTTTTCGGGCTGGGATAAACTATCTAACAAAGGTACTCCTTGACTAACATCATGAAGCGGTTCTCTTAAGTATTATTTTCTACTTTTTTGGGCTCAAGAGACCCAAATGTACAAAACGGGACCTTTTGGAGTTTTCTTTTCCGTGTCTTTTTCAAATTCTCTGAACGAGAAAAAGATACCGAGTTACACCTTTGTCAGACTCGTTAAACTTAAATGACATTGGATTCATCACCATGATGGACATGAGCTTCTCCTTCCTAGGGCTCATTAATCTTACTAGGTCGGATTCATCCGAAGGATGGACTTACAGTGCAAGCACATGCTATCCCCTTCAAGCTTTCAATAAAAAATAATTGGGGTACCTGCCAGAAATGGTGGGGGAAAATTGGAAATTCCATCAGTTGTGTCGATAGCTCACTCTTGAACATGACACTTTCTGCTTCATGTCAGGTTGGGATATCCACACTTCATCATTGAATTTCCTGGGTTGGGCCGTTCATTTTTTCCTTTCCATTTTATCTTTGCCATGTCATCATGACCTTCAATCCTATGGATCCAAAAGCTACCAAACTCTAGAGTTGTGTTGCTGATATGTTCAAGAGTTATCCTTCTGCAGTTACACTCATTCCTGATTCTCTATATCATCCAAAATCATTACATCCCTTTGCCTCATGTTGATTATGTGGGACACATCATGGCCCTCCTTCGATAAGGTCACTGTTTATCACAATGTTGAAGGAGCAATATACTTTGAAGAAAAATCAAAACTCAAGCAATCAAGGCTTGGCACAATCAGGGCTAAATTGTTTGGTTTTCCATACTTTCTTTTGCATGATGTTTTATATCTCCCATAGCTGAGGAGAAACTTGTTGTCCTTGATCCATATCTTCCAGAAAGGAAACTCCATTCATATGTTTGATGGCAAGGTTGAGGTGAGAAAAGCATCAAATCACTCACTTGTCATGATGGGGATAGAAGAAGAAGGGATTCTCAAGTTGCAAGGTACCTCTGCTCATGCACAAAATTTCTCATACAATTCTCATTATGATGAAGGTACATTTCCATCAATTTTATTATGGCTTGATAGACTTGGACACTTGAACTATGACAACCTTCACTTGTTAAAGAAAAATGGTATTACTGGTTTGCCTACAATTCCTTGGAAAATTAAGCAATGTGATGCTTGCATTCTAGGAAAGCATAGCAAACAGTCTTTTCATGATTCACATTCTAAAGTACATAAAAAACTTGAACTCATTCATTCAGATTTAAAATTCCAATTCCTGTTCCTTATGCAAATAGAAATAAATATATGATGACATTTATTGATGACTACACCAAAATGTGTTGGGTTTATTTATTGAAGAACAAATCTGTTGCTTTTCAAACATTTAATAACTTTCGTACATGGATTGAAAATGATGCACAATCTCATATTGGCTCTATTCACACTAATAATGGAAAAGAATACACTTCAAATGAATTTGAAAAATATCTTTGCCAACATTGGATAAAACATCAAACAATTGTGCCTTATAATCCCCAACATAACAGAGTAGCTGAAATAATGAATAGGACAATATTAAATATGGTGCGCTCCATGATGTTTTTCAAGAATGTAAAATTGATTTTTTGGGCTGATGCAGTTCGATGTGTTGTATATTTAAATAATAGATTTCCATCTAATTCTATTAGAAACAAGACTCCTTATGAAATGTGGTATGGTCACATTCCTTCGATAAAGCCTCTCAGGGTCTTTGGTTCCACCTATTATGCCTTGATACCAAAATTACATAGAAACAAATTTGGTGCAAGAGGTCGTAAGTGTATCTTCTTTAGCTATTCAAACACATCCAAAGCATACCATCTCTATGATGAAGTTAATAAAAATTTTGTTGTATCTAGAGATGCAATCTTTCTTGAATGATCCACAGCTAACAATGTTGTTGAGCGGCAACTTGATTGCTTGGATAGATTCGCAAATGAAAAATCATTTCATGAATTTGATAATCAGATTCCACATCTTAAAGGGGGATTCCTATACTGGATTGACCTGTGGAATATTCTTCTGAAGCACTCTCTCCCCTGCATGAAACTCCAACCACTGATGATACTTTGAGTGATGTGATTGACAAAATTGGAAGACTCAATCTTGATTCAGTCCCAACTCAATCAAGTGAGCAGCCTGGACCATCTCAAAAGGGTCCCCCAAAGTGTCTGACAAAGACACATGAAAGTGTTCATCCTGATGAGGTTGGAAAGACAAGAACAAGAAATTCAACCTGACAAAATGTAGGTGATGTATATGACTCTAATTCACCTGTTGATATGGATGTTTCTTATGATTGTGAATTGAATTTGTCTAAAGATTTTGAACCAAATTCCTTCAAATAAGTCACTTCTCATGACAAATGGAAAGAAGTGATGCAAAAGGAGTATGATGCCTTGATAAAGAGTGGCACTTGGAAGCTGGTTGATCCTCCATTGGGAACCAAACTAATTGGCTGCAAGTGGGTCTACAAGAACAAGTATAACACTGGTGGCTCACTTGACGAGCACAAAACCAGGCTTGTGGAAAAAGGTTTTGCACGGAAGGAAGGGGTTGATTATGAGGATACTTTTTCGCCATAGCAAAATGGGCTACCATCTGAACACTCTTGCTCTAGCAGCTCAGAACTATTGGAAATTCCATCAAATGGATGTAAACTTTTCTTTCTTGAATGGAGATCTAAAAGAAAATGTTTTTATGTCCCAACGTGAAGGATTTTCTATGAAAGTACAAGAACATAAAGTATGAAAACTTGTGAAATCCTCATATGGCCTCAAGTAAGCACTGCGAGAGTGGTATGAAAAATTAACTGAAGATCTTCTGAAACTCAATTTCAAACA
Source organism: Pinus tabuliformis (assembly GCA_031772625.1). NCBI lineage: Eukaryota > Viridiplantae > Streptophyta > Pinopsida > Pinales > Pinaceae > Pinus > Pinus tabuliformis. The sequence continues at coordinate 863,801,109 of CM062812.1, forward strand.
TTATGATCTTGATGATGCAACTTTGTTTGTCAAGATAGTTGGAAAAACAATTGTATATCTCGTGGTATATGTAAATGATCTTTTGATGATAGGAACAATGAGAGCTACATTACATTCATAAAGAAGGAATTGAGGAAAGGTTTTGAAATGACTGATTTTGGCTATGTTCATTACTATCTTGGTATTGAAGTAACTCAACATCTGAAGTCTATATTCCTTTCTCAAAAGAAGTACGTTGGATATCTATTGAACAGGTTTGACATGACTGAATTCAAGCCTCAAACTAATCTAATGGAACAAAACTTAAAGCTCACATCCATTGAAGGAAAATAATTTAAGGATGCAACAAAGTATAGACAAGTTGTAGGAAGTCTCAGCTAGCTTACTACTACCAAACCAGACATTTCATTTGTTGTTGGAATCGTCTGCAAGTTTATGCAAAAGCCTGGTGAGGGACATTGGTTTGCTACAAAAAGTGTTCTAAAGTATTTGAAGGGAACTCAAGACTTTGGACTCAAGTATACATAGGTGGGCGACTTCATCTTGATTGGATGCTCTGATTTAGACTTCGATGGAGACAAAGAAACTGGGGTATCTACTTTTGGTTATGCTATGAGTATTGGATCAGGAGATGTCTCCTGGAGATCACAGAAACAATCAATTCCAACAAATTCCACAACATAGGTAGAACATGTGGCAACAACTGAGGCAACAAAAGAAATTGTGTGGCTTAGGAAAATCTTGGAAGATTTGCAAGTAAAACAAGTAGTTCGACTCCACTCATGATTGACAACACCTCTGTAATAAATTTGGCTAAGAACCCAAAGTTCCATGATCGAATGAAGCATGCCAATTAAAATACCATATGATTCGGCATCATGTTGAGGCCAAGACAATCTGTCTATGCCATTGTTCCACTAATGAGCAGATTGCAGACATCTTCACTAAAGAACTTGGAAGAGAAAAGCTTGAAAGATTTAGAACGATGCTTGGACTCACCAACATCCCTTCAGATTAAGGGGGGGAATGTTGACACCTAATCATGGGGATAGGGAGAATAGTTGTAAATAGTGTATATAATAAATAATGGAAAAGGAAGAGTCATTAGGAGATGAAACCCAATAGTCACTCCCTCATGTATATAACTATGAGCAATCTAAATGAATAAACAAATTTCATTTGAGGGGTTACCTCCTGGCCTGACAGGAATTAAGTTGATAATAATAATCATATGGTGGATGGGGATATAAATTGGCTTAGTGTCTACTTATTTGGAATATATTTATAACCTATGTTTTAGTAAATGGCAGAATAGAGACCATGAACAATCCACTTCACAATATGTATTTTTTCTAGTATGTAGTTAGATAGGTGTAAATTTGAAGTATATAATGGGGTTTGAAAACATGACTAATGTGCTTACTTTTTTGGCTCAAGTAGAAAATAGGATCACAACCATATAGAGAACCTTTAGTTGGTGGATGCCCTCACACAATGGTGGGAAACACATAAAATATTGTTCCATTCATGGAAAGTGATAGTAGAGATGTTCCAAAATCTTTGGTTAAATATGCCCCCCCTAACAATAATCAACAAGTCCATCCCTATGATTTTTTTTTTCATTCATCAAAATTACTAACCTCCTTATACATTTGAATCATTATGACAAGCATTTGATGCAGCAAGCTCTTCCACTTTAGTAATGGGCTCCTAAATTTGTGCACACCCTAGAGCCAATAGTGGGGAACTAATCTTTGCAAGTGCATTTGTGGAAACATATGTGTTATTGGCCAAATCTACATGAAAGGTTCAATGTTATTTTCCAACTCTATAGGATGGAAACAACGTATATATGTTCTCTATGTTATGTTCAATCTTACCTATAAATGGAGCACTGTCAAAGCCTAAATATAGATTGCATACAGGAGATGCCATATAGTTGAACCTTTTAGAGGTTAACCTCATACATGAAAAATATAATATCAACCTTAAAAATGTGTAGTGATATTTTCAACTTGAGGAGATAGAAGGAACCTACATGGTTGATCCTATCAATTATTCTAGAGATATAGTGTATTACAATGAGCTATTGCATCAAAACCATGTTAATATTGGGACTAAGGTCAAGCCAAACCTTCCAATGGTAGGGGATGATTACGATGAACACATAATCATAGATATTGTAACTCTACTTTATGAATATGCAAACCTACTCGTATGGAGTTTCATAGAAATTAAAGCTGTTGCAGGTAAACATGGTGAAACAAAGCTATAATTATAACCCAATGCATAATTGATTAAGAAAGGATCATACAAGATAAACGCACACAACAATAAATAGTTCAAAGAAGAGATAGATAAACTGTTGGATGTAATGTTTATCTTTCCAGTTAAGGACTCTAATTAGATTAGTTCAATTGTCATATAGGAAAAATAATATGGGAATCCATGTATGTGTTTATGTAGACAATCTCAATGAAGCTTGCATACACAAGCCTTCTTATTATATTCTCGTTATTGTAATATTTTGAAATTTCCCATTGTTACTTTTCAAATGAAATCACATAAAATTTCAATATGTGAAAATTTTATAAGTTATTTTTATGTTTATTTCTTTAGATTTCATAAGTGATTTAGTTAAGAATAACTATCCAATCTATGATCTCATCTTGGCACAGTTAATGAAAATTGGATTAAAAACATTACTTGGCATCATTTAGGTGTACCTTATTCTCATGCTCATTTGTGTCTTTGTATCCTCCATTAAAAAAAATGGATCAAAATTAGTGGTTAAATCATGGTCTAGCTAAGAGTAACTATTAAATATTTATGAAGGAATATAATAATGTGAAATACCAAATATTGACCACCTTAACAAAATATATATAATTTCTCCCCTAAGTCATGTTGTATCCAAGTGGAGCATAAACAGATTCCTCATAAAGTAAGATGGTTTTAACAATTAACTCACTGTGGAAATTAGGAATGACTCCTTCTAGTTTGAGTGGAGCATAAACAAATTCCTCATAAATTAAGATGATTTTAACAATTAATTCAATGTGGAAATTAGGAATGATTCCTTCTAGTTTGAAATACCTACCATCAAAGGAACTTAACACAACATAATCATAAATGGGATAAGCTCTAAGGATCCTAATTTCTTCTAAATCATCAAGTGCATAACACATGAAGATATTTCCTTATCCACAATGTACTAGTCGATAAAAATAAAATTACATTACTTGGAACCTAATAAGCAATGCAACGAGGTAGACAAGGTTTTCCATTAACCTCATTGAAAGTGATTAACTTGAGTTGGAAGAATAATGACCACTAATAACAATTAACAATGCCTTGCATTGGCAAAGATATGTTTTTAGTACCTCTAAAGTAGACATAATTGAAATGGATTGAGAAACTTTTTTAATGATGATTTAGTTATGAGTGACCCTAGCATGGGGATTGTGTATATTCTTTTGCATTGTAATATTAAACACACATGGGGTGGTATCCATTTGTGTTTTGATGATTTTAAATGGGCCACATAAATTTAGTTGTGTATTCTCCTCATTGAGGACTCTTCATTGGGTTCCTCATAAGTGTGAGTGTACATATGAAGGTTCATTTATTCAACTATGTAGATGTGTTGATAGGACATGCCACCCCTTAATGGGGGAATGAAAAAGGTTGAAGGGTTAAAAGCCTAATTTATTTTAAAAATCATTTATTTTTCTAGGAAAAATGATTTTACAAAATATGAGGTTATTACGAGTTGTTCCTAATGAGGAGTTAGGTCTATATGCATTGAACTTCTTGAAGTTCATGATAGTCATGGTTATAATGATCAAGAACCTCGCAAAGGATGAAAAGGGTGGAAGTAATAATCATAGGTATTTTCCTTGGTTTCATTTTGTTTTTTAATTGGTATTAAATATCATCATTTCTGGACCCACTGCCACATTTCCAATTTGCCATTTTTTTATAGTTATTGTTCATCATGGCCATATTTATTCTTCCTTTTGTAAATTGATTATTGATAATTGTTTTTCAAATGAGTTGATTGTTCTAAATTTTGATTGGGTTGAGAAAGAATAGGTTAAACCAAGTTAATATTGGATGTCATGGGAAAGGGATTAGGTTTTCTATATTTCCATGGTGGTGGAATCACTAGTGGCATATGGGATGGTTGGAGCATGATATGAAGTAGCTCCATTAGCGATTGGAACTCAATTATGAATAGGACCACCATATAAATATATTTTTACAAATTGATTCATGGTACATTATTTCTCTCCCTTTTCTCATGGAAGGCCTCACAAGGAAACCCAAAATATGCTTCCTCTTTTTTATGTATGGAGTGCATAGTAAACCCATTGACCTAGAAAAATTCACCTCACTCAAGGAAGTTCCAAATAGACACCTACAAACACATAACTAACTAACTGGTGATAACTAGGTGATCTAACCCCTTGAATTATTCATAGTACAATCAAACAGGGTAAATTGATTCAATCCACAAGTCCACTAATTGTGTGAGATGCCTCTTACAGGGAAGTTTGACCAATTGATGAGGATGAGGATCATTTGGGATAATCATTTTCTAGCAACCATTTTAGGAGTATATAAAGTAAAATTATTGTCTTTCTAGGATCACATATTCCTCATCTTTGGGACATGACATATGTATGTCTTTCTTGATGGTGAAAAGATGGGATTTCATAAACCAATACAAAAATATAAAACCATTTAATTGGATTTTACATAATACTTATCGATATCATCACTCATGGATATAATTTTTTATGTATATATTTATATTGATGACAAGTTGTGAGTAACTTTATATTGGAAAACTATAAGGAAATATTTAGTGAATGTAGTAATGGTTATATTGGCATTTGTAGTAAGAAAAATGCACCATTGGGTTTCCATGCATGAAAGGGCTATCATGAAGAGTCTCAACTTAACCAAATTATTAATTCTCAACCTAATGGAATTATTAATGATGTTGTACTCTAAACAAATAGTTATTTGGCTGGACATGGATGACATAATAGAAGTTTTGTTAAAAGCCATGATAGCTTAAGCTAGTATATTGCTATTTTTTGTCTTAGTACCTGGTAGTGGAAATCTAAGAAATGGGGAGGGGGTTTTCAAAGAATTACAAGGAAACAATAAGGATTGGTAAAATGCGTTATGTAAAAACAATGGTTAATCCAATGAGGATAATCAACGAACAATTAATGTCAATTTCCGAAAGACATTTTACAATATTAACTTAAATGGGAAATAAATATACCCCTTAATGATGCATTAATAAGCTCAAGCAAATTTCTTTGGAAGTGGTATTCGAATTATGTTTCCACCAAAGGAGATGAAATCAAATGGAATGTTCATAAGTAAAGGTATGCATAGAAATTCAATATCTCACAAGATGTGTCAACCAAAGGTGATAAAAAACAATGTGGGGTCATAAATTGTGACTACTTTTCACCAAGGATACGCCGTCAAAATCCCACAAAAAGGTTATCCATGGTGGATTCCTCTAATAAAATATCACTAAGATCATCTTTCACAATTTTATGGCTAGGGCAAAAAAACCTACCATCCCCACATAATTCACTTGAAATTAATAGTCAAAATGAATGAGTGTCGAGTAACTTGCTAGTGTTTCATTAACTGGTGATTTCTCAAGTCTACTTTTGTTATGTAACTAGATCACAATGTTGATATTTGTAGCTTGGGAGGTACTCTAAACCCTAGGCTTGATGGTTGTGGAGAAGTTGGCACACAAGTGTGGCTTTTGGGCATTGAACCCAAGGATGTGGGCTTTTCACCCAAGCTTGTGGGTGTCAATCGATGAGGCATTTTGGACATTTGATGATTTGAGGTGACAGAGGATCTTGAGAGAAACTAGGAGCATCAAAAATCACTCAAATATGAGGTCTCTAACTTGAGATATGAATTTTTGAAGTTAATGTGTGGGTTTTTTCAAGGTTCACTAGGCGTTTAGAGACCTTGTGACAAGTTGTCAAGCCCACACATGTGATTTGATGAAGCCCTCCATGCCCTATGTTAGTCTTGATCCAAGAGGATCTCTAGACACCAGTGGCATGGAAAGTGCTCAAAATTCAAAGTGTCAGAAAGGCATTAAACTTTACATCAGATCAAAGTGATCATCACCCTGATTCTAACGGTGCGAATGACACTCCAATCCGAGTCCAGATTAAGGAGATAGAGGCAATCAAATTTGGGTCAGCTTTTGATGACTGGGAAGGATTAATGAAGATGCAACTTGGAATTTTTCCGGCGGATAGAATCTGGCCAACTCCTGCCAGATTCTAGGAAAAACTGTTGCCTCATTAAAAGGACTCCTTCGGTCCAAAACCAAATTTTCAAAAAAATGCGCAATTTGTTTTATTTAAACAAAAAATATTAAAAAAGGGGGTGGCGGGCCACCAAACCCGCCACCCTCAAATCCATAAAGAAACTATGTAATTATGGAGGGGCGGGCCATGGCCCCCGACCCTCCCCCCACACCATGGCAGCAAAACAAACTGAGGTGGGCGGCCATGACCCCGCCACCCCACAACCGTCCCACAGAACCACGGAACATGGCAGCGTTATATGAAACGTGTGGTGGGCCAGCCCTTGGGGCACGGACCCAACCACTCTCCAATGGAAACACACAACTATCCAATCCATGACAACCACCGCGAGGTGAGTATGGTGGGCAGGCCACTCAAGGCGGGCCCGACCCAACCCATAACTTAATTAAAGGGTTTGTTGAAACTTAAAAAAAAAAAATCGGTGTATAGAAAAAGGAGGAGGCGGGTTTTGACTGCCCGACCTCCTCCCTATTAAACAGATCACCAACCAATGCACCGTAACATATTCATTGAGAAATTTTCCACCCAGATTATACTTAAACACAGTTTGTCAGTGCGCCCAGGAGAGGAGGCAGTGCTTGCAGTTTGAGGCAGAATTTTGCAGGAGGGTCGAATTTTCACTTTGTCAGAATTTGACAAATTTTATATGGTTTTAGCACTCCTTGATGCCACGAACGCAATGGAATTTTCCTTTTCTCCATCAGAGTTCTGTATTTTTCGACCATTTTTCATTATGTAGGTATAAAACTCCTTTTTGTAACTAATGCTTGTAGTCTTCTTTTTCATGCCACTTAATGAATGAATGCCTCCCCATTGATCGAGCAGGACCCAGAGACGTAGTCCAAGTCAGACAAACTTTGTTGTCAAGTCTTGTTGTCTTCTCTCATGCTATATGTGTTTCTCCTCTTCTCTCATGTGCACATTAATTTTTCTATGTTAAGCTACAATTTATGCATGTAATTATTTAACACATCTATAAGCAAAAGATTTTGGATCAAGTGGTATCAGAGCAGGTCTTTTTTTAGATTTGAATTGCATGTTTGTATGCTAACAAGAAACAGGCTCTGAAGAGGTGACGAGAAACTAAATTCTTTTGATCCCGAAGCGGGGTGTGCACATCGAAGGAGAAACATGGCAGATGAAGAGGAGCGCAATTTTCGCAAAACCTTCTATACCATGGCAGAAAATGTCGGCCAATTTCTTTCAAGGCTGGAGAAAGAAGAGAGAAATCTAGAAGAACAAGGTTTAGTGCATGGAAATGGTGGAGAAGAACCCCCTCCTTCTCCTTCCATGAGTGAAAGCTATTCTTCCTCTCATCACCATCATCATAGAAATTCAAGGTATGCATATAAGAAACCTTTCTTTAAATTAGATGTCAAATTTGATCTTCCCATGTTTAACGGTGAAAGTAATGTAGAAAAGCTTAATAATTAGACTAGGCAATATGAAATCTACTAAGGATTCAGTAGATCGAAGAGGACAAGGCAAAGATTCAGTTGGCCTCTCTTCGACTGAGTAGCGCTGCTCTCATTTGGTGGGAGAGCAAATTGTGAAGCAGTAAGAGTGTGGGTAATCTTCTTTCCTCATGGCCTAATTTCATTTTTGCTTTAAAGTAATAATTCTATCCCTTGGGTAACAAACAAAAATCCTTAATGGATTGGCAATACTTAAGGCAAGGCAGAGGTCAAGATGTTCAAAGCTTTACAGAGGAATTTAGAAAACAAGCGCTTAATTTGGGCATTGCAGTTGACTCACTTGAAGTAGTAACTAAGTATATTGGATCATTATATAGTTACCTTAGACATTCATTATTATTGTTTGAACCAACTACTATTGACTCCACCAAGTGTCAAGGAAATTCATCTTGAGAATAGGGGAAAATGAAAGAGATGATCATTTCAAGAAACCACCTTTCAAACCTCCAAATGGAAAACTCAAAGTGAAAGGAAAAGGAAAGGAGAAGAGGACGACATCAACCAAGAAAGATGAAGGAGAAAGACCTTATTGCAATCACTACAAAAAGGAAGGTCATAATGATGATCATTGTTGGAAACAATACCCGTAAAAGGGAACAAAGAAGTATGGAGGAAAAGGCAAGCAAAAGACAGTGGCAACTATGCAACAAGACCTTGGATTCGATTTCGAGATGAAATATTGATCACAGTAGGAGGAAAAAAAGGTACTCTTACACCTCATGTTAATTCTAAAGCACATGAAGGCACTAGTTCAATATATGAGTCTCTTCCTAATGAATGAAAGAGAATTGAGCTATTTCATATTAGAGTTATCATAAATCATACAAAAGTGGAAACTCTATTTGATACCGAATCCCAAGCAAACTTAATTTCAGAGTCCTTGGTAAAGAAGCTAGGCTTGGAAACCAAACCACATCCAAAACCTCACCCACTTGGATGGATACATGATAAAGCAGAACTGAATGTAACTAAGCACTGTAAGGTTAAATTTGTGACTGCTTCTAAGTTAGTGGATGAAGTAAAACTTGATGTGATACCATTGGATATCTGTGGCATGGTGTTAGGGAGTCCATATCAAATGATAGGAAGGCAATCTTCTTCCGTCATGAAAACAAATACCAAATCACAAAAGATGGGGTAGAATATATTGTAAGGGCTCATCAAACTAAAATCAGTGCTAGCCTTGTAAGTGTAGGACAAATGAAGAGGTTGGTGAATTCCAGTAAGGGTTTCATGCTTATGATTGTAACGGGAAAAGATGCAGAATTATCTGATGCTTTCCAGTGTTGTGATAATGTGCATAAAAAGGAATTATGTGAATTAATTTCTAACTATGATGAGATGTTTCAGGAACTAAAGGGATACCTCCGAAGAGGGAAATCCAACATGAGATCCATTTGTAGCATGATGCTCCTTTACCAAATATTGGCATGTACCGGATGTTGACCATTGAGATAGAGGAGATCAAAAGGTAGGTGCAGGAACTATTGAACCACGGAGTCATCAGATCGAGCACTTCTCCATGTGGCTCACCGATTGTCTTAGTTCCAAAGAAAGATGGCACATGGAGGATGTGCGTGGATTATCAAGCACTAAACAAAATCACGGTGAAAAATCATTACCCTCTTCCCCACATTGATGACTTATTAGATAAGTTAAGGAATGTTATATTTTTCACCAAATTGGATTTGCATAGTGGTTATCACCAGGTCCGAATTGCAGAGCAAGATGTGTGGAAAACAACCTTCAAGACGAAACAAGGTTTGTTCGAATGGATGGTGATGCCATTCTGACTTTGCAACACTCCAGCCACTTTCATGAGGGTCATGAATGATCTCTTTAGGCCTTTCATTTATGAATTTGTTCTTATATATCTAGATGATATCCTTGTCTTTAGTAAAAGTTGGAATGGACATGTATGTCATGTGAAGAAAGTGCTTGATGTATTGAAAAATGAAAAACTCTATGTAAAATTATCAAAGTGTGGGATTGGGAAAAGCTCTTTGGTTTACCTAGGTCATATTGTTGGTCATGGTCAGCTAAAAATTGATGCTTGTAAAGTTGAAGCAATTGTAAATTAGCCTAAGCCTACGAGTGTAACCGAGGTTTGCAGCTCTTTGGGTGCAGTACAGTATTGGAGGAGATTTATTGCCAATTTCTCTATTATTGCAACACCTTTACACACATTGACAAGTCTAAAGAAAGTCTTTCAATGGGGAGGAAAGCAGCTGAAGTCCTTCGAAACATTGAAAGAAATGATCAACACCACATCGGCCTTAGCCTTACTAGATCTCCAATAGCCATTCAAGATCGAGATAGACACTAGCGGATATGCCATGGGAGTTGTACTGATGTAGCAAAAGAAGCTAATATGTTACCATTCAAAGAAGTTCTCTCAGGCTATGATAAACTATCCCACTTATGACAAGGAGTTATATGCCTTGGTCCAAAGTGGGAAAAAGTGGAAAAACTACTTGATCGGCAAGGAGACCATCATCCATACGGATCATCAGCCCTTGCAGTATCTTTAGTCACAAACCAAGTTACAGCAATCTCGTCCTTTTAGGTGGATGGGTTTTATTTAGCAGTTTCATTTGGTATAAGTATAAGAAGGGCACTAGTGACAAAGTGGCCGATATGCTATCTCGCCCGCCTATTTCTGCTTTTGTTATTTTTCATAATGCTTCGTTATCTTTTGAAAGTTATGCTGAACAATATGCTAATGATGATGACTTTAAGGAGATTTATCCAAAACTAACCGATGGTTCACAGGTGGAAAACTATGACTTGCAGGGGAAACCATTGTATCACCTTGGAAAATTGTGCATACCCATAAGAGAAAGGGTACATATAATTCAGGAGGCTCACACCTCCCTTGTGTCTGGTCATTTTGGCATTCAAAAAACTTTGTGTCATGTACAAATATTTTGTTTTTGGCCTCATATGAAGAACATTGTGACTCGCTATATAAAGTGTTGGGTGATGTTTTTTGTTTCAAAGCCCTCTAGTAGAAAACTCAGTCTCTACATACCACTCCGTATTTTGATTCATCCATGGGAAAGTGTGTCGATTGATTTTGTAGTAGGTTTCCCTTTGTCTAGGAAAAGTCATGACTATTTGTATGTCATAGTTGACCCTTTTAGTAAGATGTGTATTTTAATGCCTTGTAAAAAGAAGATCACTGTAGGTCAGAATGATTATCTTTTCTTTCAGCATGTATGGGTCCATTTTGGGCCGCCCACATTGGTTGTGTCAGATCGAGACTCTCGCTTTCTTGGAGAGTTTTGGACCAGCTTGTGGAAGATGATGGACACCAAGTTGAAAATAAGCATGCATTTCATCCACAGACTGATGGAAAGAAAGAGGTTGTAAACCACACCGTGGTACACTTGTTGCGAGGCTATTGTGGGAAACATCCTAAGTTGTGGGATGAGCATCTTCCATATGTGCAACATTCCTACAACCGAGTAGTGCACTCATCTACGCATCATTCACCATTTGAGACATGTTTTGGCTACCTGCGAAAAGACCCTTTTGATATGGTCTTTCGAAGGGAAGATGACTCTAGTGGATGTGATTATAGGGACAAAGCACAACAGTTCATTCAATGGATCGAGTTGAGTACAGCAGTAATTTGAGAATAGTCAAGCCCGGTACAAGGCTCGACATGAAAAACACTGAGTCAACCATAAATTTCAAGTAGGCAACAAAGTGTGGTTCCATATCAGCAAGGAAAGGATGAAGGGAGAAGGGAAGAAGTTGTGACCAATCCGGTATGGTCCATTCACCATTTTGGAGAAGATTGGAAATAATGCCTTCCATCTCGATTTGCCGATATATATGCAAATGTACTCTGTAGTGAATGTGGAGAACTTAAAGTTGTATGAGCCACCATTGATTATGGACACCAAGGAGCTGGGCACAGTTCCTACAGTTGATTACTTTGCACCAAAATATCTCGATGAGTTACCTGAAGATATCATCCTTGACAGAAGAACCAGGACTTCATGACGGGGAGATGTGGAATACCTTCGAGTTGGTTTCAAGGGGATGCACCCTAGCAAGGCAAAATGGCTAGAAAAAGAAAGAGTGAGGGAAAAATTCCCTCACTTGCCAATTGACTGATAAAGCTTTTGGCAGTCCAAAATCTTCTCAATGGGGAGGATTGATCCAGGAGGATCTCTAGACACCAGTGGCATGGAAAAAGCTCAAAATTCAAAGTGGTGGAAAGGTGATGAACTTGAAATCAGATTGAAGTGCTCACCGCCCTAATTCCCATGGTGCGAATGACACTCTAATCAGAGTTTGGATGAAGAAGATAGAGGCAGTCAAAGTTGGGTTGACTTTTGATGACTCAGTAGGATTAATGAAGGCACAATTTAGACTTTTCCCAGTGGATGGAATCTGGATAGATTCTGGGAAAAATTGTTGCCTCGTTAAAAAGACTCCTTCGGTCCAAACCTAAATTTTCAAAAAACGTGCAATTTGTTTTATTTAAACAAACAAATATTAAAAAAGGGGGTGAGGGGCCACCAACGCCACCACCCCAACCGAATCCATAACAAAACTATGTAATTATGGAGGGGTGGGCCATGATCCCCAGCCCTCCCCCCACATCACGACAACAAAACAAACTAGGGTGGGTGGGCCGGCCCCTGGGGCATGAACCCAACCACACTCCAAAGGAAATGCACAGTGCACCAATCCATGGCGACCGGCGGGAGGTGGGTACGGTGGGCGGGCCGCCCAAGGCAGGCCCGACCCAACCCATAACTTAATTAAAGGGTTAGTTGAAACTTAAAAAAATTTCGATGTATAAAAAAAGGAGGAAGCGGGGTTTGACTACCTGACCTCCTCCCTGTTAAACAGATCTCCAAACAATGCATTGTAATGGCTTCATTGAAAAATCCGTCATGTAGATTATACTTAAACGCAGTTTTTCAGTGTGCCCAGGAGAGGAGGCACTGCATGCAGTTCGAGGCAGAATTTTGCAGGAGGGCCGAATTTTCACTTTGTCAAAATTTGACAAGTTTTATATGGTTTCAACACTTCTCGATGCCACGAACGCAATGGCACTCTTTGTTTCTCCATCAAAGTTCTGCATTTTTCGGCCATTTTTCTGTATGGAAGTATAAAACTCCTTTTTGTAACTAATGCTTGTAGTCTTCTTTTTCATGCCACTTAATGAATGAAGGGCTCCCCATTGATCGAGCAGGCCCCGAAGACGTAGTCCAAGTCGGGTGAACTCCGTTATCAAGTCTTGTTGTCTTCTTTCATGCTTTATGCGTTTCTCCTCTTCTCTCATATGCACATTAAGTTTTGTATGTTCAGCTATAATTTATGCATGTAATTCTTTAACACATCTATAAGCAAAAGATTTCGGATTAGGTCTTCATTGGAGTAGCATAGGAAGACCATAGTGGGTTGAATTCCCTGAGTAGATGAGGAGTAGTAGTGGGTAGATTGAGAGTTGTTCACAAGTGGAGTTATGAATAACTCGATAGTAGTCTCAATATGTTGTGCCCTTGATGGACTAAGGAACAACTAATGAGTAGACTGGATAGCTAAGATTCAGTGGTGAGATGGAATTGGAGCATTGTAGAGGAAAGAGCTACATATCAGGAGCAAAAGGACTGGGAAGGTACAAGGTACTACCAAGAAGAGTTGAGAGAGTTGACTACATCATCGAGATGGTGAGAGTATCTTCCTGAGGGTATATTGGTTGTGGATGGATCGACACCAAGCCCGATTTTTGTATCTTGTATCAGTGGATGTATGAGGGCCATTGTCCTTGGTATGAGAATAGTAGACTGTTGTATTATATGTTGATTAATATAATGAGGTTCAGTTGAAAATTGTAAAAATTTGTCCATATTTTGTGCACTAATAGATTTAGTCTTGTTTATATTCTCCTCTGCCAAGTATTATTATTGTGATTCTTGGTTTTGTAGTGTCAAATTTTCTAAGATTCTATCCTAGAACCAATATCATGGAAAATAAACATGGTATCAAAGTTTATATGATTTACTTTGAGGAAAAGTGAATCAGAGTGTGCACAACAAAGAAACTCAAAGGGAGTTATGGGTGTCTAGATCATGGAGTAGAGGGTTCCGCTGAAGACATGGAGATACAGTCTTGAATGGCTTGGCAGTGAGATTGGATGGGAGTTCTGGTGGACTGGTGGTGAGCCTAGTGAACAAAAGTTTGTTGTAGGGCAAGTAATTTATCGTGAAATTACTTTGACTTTCCATGGATCATTAGGACAAATTGAGGATTTATTTGGCATGGAAGAGATCAGGTTGATTGAGATGGCTTCCTATGATGGACTACGTGTTGGCATGCTAGAGTCTTCATCGGATCATGATGTTGCATATCCGAGATTGGTGGAATTTGCACAATTTTTATTTAATCCAGGAGTATGATTCATTGCAGGACTAAGCTAGTAGAGATCATGTATGCTCAGAGGGAGCCTAGACTCAGAGGAAGTAGCCCTATAGACATTTGGGGTATTCAAGTTTAGATGTGATGAGGTAGAGTCAATGTCGAGATTGTAGGGTTACTTCTACAAAGTATGACGTGGTGATGGATTCCAGATTAACTAGTGTCACCGGATGATGTTCATGGAAACTTCCTATTGTTGGAAGTAACTCCAACACTAAGAGGGAGTGCTATGATTTGTGGCTTGGGAGGTACTCCAAACCCTAGGCTTGAGGTTTGTGGAGGAGTTGGCACACAAGTGTGGATTATGGGCGTGGAACCCAAGCATGTGGGCTTTGCACCTAATCTTGTGGGTGTGAATACATGAGGATTTTTGGACATTTGCTGATTTGAGGTGATAGAGGATCCTGAGAGAAACTGGGAGCATTGAAAATCACTCAAATTAGAGGTCCCTAACTTGAGATATGATTTTTGAAGTTGATGTGTGGGTTTGTTCAAGGTTGGCTAAGTGTTTAGAGACCTTGTGACAAGTTGACATCCCAAACATGTGATTTGATGGATCCCTTATATTGTGTATAAGTATAACATTTAGCAGATTCATTTAACATATCCAAGCAGCATCTTTCATAGTCTACACATCAAGTGCAGGAATGCCCGAGTGCATAAACGTGAATGGAGGAATGCGTGAGTGTAAGAACGTGCGAGTGCAAGAATGTGGGAGTGAAGGAATGCATGAGTACAAGAATATGAGTGGAGGAACACGTGAGTGCAGAAATGCATGTGTAGGAACATGTGAGTGCATGAACCCGCAAGTATAGGAATGCACGATTGTAGAAGCGGGACTGCAAGAACGCATGAGTGTAGGAACGTGAGTGCAGGCAACAAGAGTGAGGGATCAACACGTAATAGACTACACTAGGATGACACAGAACCTGAGCAAGGCTCGGTATGTATTATATTCATGTGTTAAGGTTGAATTGATGCTACTGGATGGTCTCCTAGGAGAGGACAGTTTGGAAGTATGTTACCATCCATGTGAAGGGGTTTCCTAGGTGTTGGATGCCCTAACTAGGAGTAGATTCTATAATAATCTTACTCACTTGTGGATTGCTGGAGTGCAGCGTTAGAGTGCACCAAGTGTGGATAGTGATTGGGCATTTATTTTCCTAAAGAATGACATGATAGTGCCCAAGTTCGATCACGGTGTGCAACACTTTGATGAACACAATCAGTTTCTGCAGCGACAATTTTTGAGTTCAAGGGTTGACGAACTAGAGGAGCAGCTGAGCAGCCCTAGACTTGTATGTGGAGAAGGAATTCCACAGTAGATGATGGGACATCCTCCTAGCCCATATTCATTGTCGGAGATGGACATCTTGAAGTGATAGTTGGCAGCCCTCCATGCCCTATGTTGGTCTTCATTGGAGTAGTGCAGGAAGACCATAGTGGGTTGAAGTATATGAGTAGTTGAGGAGAAACAATGGGTAGATTGAGAGTTTTTCATAAGTGGAGATGTGAACGAATCCACAAGAGTCTCAATATGTTGTGACCTTGATGGACTAAGGCACAACTGGTGAGCAGATTGGATAGTCAAGATTCAGTGGCCAAATGGACTTAGAGAATTGATCGAGGCAAGAGTTGAACATCAGGAGCTGAAGGACTAGGCAGGTACAAGGTACGAGCAAGAGGACGTGAGAGAGTCGACTACATCACCCAGATGGTCACAGTATCTTTTTGAGTGTAGATTTGTTGTCAATGGACCGACACCAAGCCCCAACTTTGTATCTTATATTAGTGGATGTATGATGACCATTATCCATGGTACGCAAGCCCTAGAATGTTGTATTAAATGTCGATTAATATAACGAAGTTAGTGTTGCAATTTGTAAAAATTTGTCCCTAGTAAATTTACTGTAGTTTATATTCCACTGTGAAAAGTAGTATTGTTGTGATTCTTGGTTTGGTAGCATCAAAGATTCTAAGATTTTATCCTAGACTCAAAATCATGGAAACTCAACACAAAAAATGCAAGAAAAGATAAATTAACAACTTGAGAATTAGCCTCTTCAAGGGGGAAAATCCTTTACATAATATAATGAAGAATTCTTGGATGATACGAATGACAAGACCTTCTTGGTATATATAGAAGTCTAAGGGGTCACAATATAATTAGAGCCTACATAAAAATAATAATGTAGGGGCACACCAATGATAGTAGTGGGCTTCTATGGGACACAACAATAACAATAAGGGGACTACATGGGCACAAAAATAGTAATAGGGGGCTACAAAAACAATACAAATAATGGGGATACACTAATAATAACAATAAAGGGGCTACAATAATATTATAGGGTCCTTACATGCCCCTCTCCTTCAAAAAATTGTTTTCCTCAGCGCTTGAGTAGTTATTGCTTCTGTATAAAATTATCATCCTGCCATGTGGAATCTTTAGCGGCTAACTTCTTCCACTTAATGAGATACTTTGAAATTGATCGATCTCGTAGTTGTCAGGTTCTTATTTCCATGACTGCTTCAGTCCCCAATATGATTTTTACTTCCTCATCAAGTTCCATAAATATAGTTTGAACTGGAAGCTTGTTACTGATAACCTTCTTTAAGCATGAAACATGGAAAACTTAGTATACTCGGGAAGATGTAGGCAACTCCAATTTGTATGCCATAGTACAAATATTTTGCAACACCTTATAAAGACCATAATACTTGGGTGATAATTTATTATCACTCTTAGATTTCTCAAGGGAATTTTTTTTGTATGTTTGTAGCCTTAAAAATAACCAATTGCCTATATCAAAAATTCTTTCACTGTGATGTTGATCTGCATGTTGTTTCATTCAATTTTGTGCCAGACTTTGGTTATCATTTAAGAGTTCGAGAACTTGTTGATTCTTGATGTTATCTTCTATTTCTTGAACCTTAGAATTTTCTCTTAAATATGATGTGATAGATAGTGTATGATATCCATAAAGTTCCATAAATGGGGTCATTTTTCTTGTAGTACGGAGGAGAGTGTTATACCACCATTTAGCTAGAGGTAACCAATTAACCCATTGTGTTTGTTTGTCTGATACAAAGAAATGAAGATATCATTCCAAACATATTTTCACTATCTCTATTTTCTTGTCATATTGAGGATGATAAGATGAGCTATGAGATAATTGCATACCAAGACAAGAAAGTAATTAAGTCCAAAAAATTCCAATGAAAATGGCATATCTGTCACTTACAATAATCTTGCGGTTTCCATGTAGCTTTTGAATTGTTTCCATAAATGTAGCAGCAACTTTATTGGCTTGAAAAGGATGAGATAATGCACAAAAGTTTTCATATTTGGTGAGTCTATCAATTACCACCATGATAACACTCTTTCCCTCAAACTTGGGTAAACTTGTGATAAAATCCATTTAGATCTCCTCCCAACACTTACTTGGAATGGCTAAAGGTTGTAATAGAGCCAGGGTCTTAATTGTCTCAACTTTATTTTGTTGGAAAACCAAACATTCTACCACAAAATTCTTAATATCAAATTTAAGACCATCCCAAAAATATTCCTTCTTGATCCTATGATATTTTTTTAAAAATCGTGAGTGCCCTCCTAAGGAGGAGGTGTGTGCTTCCAAAAGAATCCTTTGTTTGAGTTATGAATTCTTACAAAAATATAAATGATCCTTGTACCATAATGAATCATTTTTCTAGATAAATGTATCAAATGGATCTTGCTGCAACGTTTGGAAGAATGTCCACACATCTTCATCATTATTCCATTCATCCCTCACTCTAGTTATCTAATTAGGTTGGGTAATAGAAATGACACAAAGAAATTCTTCCACATCTTCATCATTTCTTGAGAGTGAATCTATAACAACATTTTTCTTCCCTTTTTTGTATATGATTTCAAAGTCATAACTCAACATCTTTGTGACCCATTTTTGTTGCTCTTATGAAGACAATGCTTGTTCCAAAAATTATTTAAGACTATCATAATTTGTTTTACCTTGAAGTGTCTTCCCATTAGGTAAGGTCGCCATTAATTTAGTGCATGTAGTATTGCTCAAATTTCCTTCTCATAGATAGTTTTTTGTAAATAATTTCCCTTGATTGGATCAGTTTCAAAAGAAATGGGTCTTCCTTCTTGCATTAAAACAACTCCAATTCCATTTCTTGAGGCATCTAATTCCATAATAAAAGATTTTGTGAAGTCTAGTGTAGCTAAGACTGGCACTTGGCACATTTCCGCTTTAAGATGTTCAAATGCCTTAGTTTCTTCTAGATTCCAAGAAAATGAATCTTTATTCAGTAATGTTTTTATAAGCATTTTTATTCTCCCATAATTCTTACCAAACTTGTGATAATACCTTGTCAACCTGAGAAATCCTCTAATATGTTTTAGGGTTGTGGGGATTCTCCATTCCTTAATGGCTAAATTTTTTTAGGGACTACCTTAAAATCCTCATTATATATAATATGACCCATATATTCCACTTGCTGTACTCCAAAGAAACTTTTGGAGCTTTTTGCGTTCAATTGTTTCTCCTCCAATAGTTTGAGCACCATGTCAACATGTTGAACGCGATCCTTCCAAGACTTGTTGTAGATTAGCACATAATCGAAAAATACTAACAAAAATATTCTAAGGAAGGGTTTGAAATGGAATTCATCAAACCTTAAAATGTGGAAGGTGCATAAGTAAGGACGAAAGGCATGACCAAAAATTCATAATGAACTTCATGACTTGTGGATGTTGTTTTCAAAATGTGTTCAGTCTTCATTCTAATTTCATGATATTATGAATGAGGATACATCTTGGTGAAGATGAACTCTCTATAATATATACACATACATCATGGTCCATACTTCTTGTGCACCACTACTAATGGAGTAGACAAAGAACTTTGACTAGGTTGAATTATATTGACCTCTAGCATTTCAGCAAACATACGTTCAATTTCACTCTTTTGGGGATAGGGATATCTATAAGACCTAATGTTTGGAGGAGAAATTTTCAAAATCAAGTGGATATCATGATCATAATGATGAATAGGTGGGAGGCCTTTGGGATTCTCAAATACCCTAGAAGGATTGTCCAGGACTTTTTGGAGTTATGGAGAAATAGAACTCCCCCTTGTTCTTTCTTAGTGGAGATGAACTCTCTATAATATATACACATACATCATGGTCCATACTTCTTGTGCACCACTACTAATGGAGTAGACAAAGAACTTTGACTAGGTTGAATTATATTGACCTCTAGCATTTCAGCAAACATACGTTCAATTTCACTCTTTTGGGGATAGGGATATCTATAAGACCTAATGTTTGGAGGAGAAATTTTCAAAATCAAGTGGATATCATGATCATAATGATGAATAGGTGGGAGGCCTTTGGGATTCTCAAATACCCTAGAAGGATTGTCCAGGACTTTTTGGAGTTATGGAGAAATAGAACTCCCCCTTGTTCTTTCTTAATTTTTTTTTTTTCATTCCATTAGAGATGATTATCCTCCTTGGTTTCCCTGTCATACCCCTTAATTCAATTTTATTTCCTTCCCAAAATAATTTCAAGAAGCATTTTTGAAAATTAAAAGCTATTGTCCCCAAACATTGTAACCGTTGGACTACTAGTACAACATCAACATTACCCATTGGAATGGAAATAATTGGACTATTTAATACATATTCCACCATGGTTAGCATGATATTATGGAACTTTCTAGAGAAATGTATAGTTCCTCCATTTGAAACCATCACTTGATAGTCTGGTGCTAGATATAGAAAGAAATTCAATTTCTTTGCCAGCTTACAATGAATAAAATTATGGTTACTACCTGAATCAATAAGTACTATTACCTTTTTCGTCTTGATATATCCTTCTATCTTGAGAGTTTTAAGAGTGGTAATTACCTCCAATTCATTACAATATATGGTTGGATTCATTTCTTATTTCTCTTGGATTGGTTCCTATTGTATAACCTCTTCTTTTTATGTTTATTTTTCCTTTTATTCCTCCTCTTCACAATCTATGTAAATTAATTTATTCTCACCACACTTATGAAATTTAGTGTATTTTCTATCACAACTGTAACAAATCCCTTTTTCTCCTTTTTCCTCCAATTGTTGTGGTTTCAACCTTGTAGGTTGTGGAAGGCTAGTAGCAAGAACAATTCCATCTTTATAATTGTGAGTGGTAGACTTCCTTGTTTCCATAATTTTTCTTTCAAACTTTCTTGCCACCCTGAATTCCTTCTCTAATGAATCAAGCTCCCAAAGGTTAAGCTCATGTTGGATGTTATCCTTTCAATTCCCCATGAATACATTAATCAAATTCTCATATGGAATATCAACTACCCTAATATTCAATTTTTGAAAATCCTCAATGTGCTTTACCATTAAAGAATTTTGTTTGATATTTATCAATTGGATAAAGAAGGTGTTTCTCTTTGTATCCTCGTAATGTGTTACATTTTCCTCCATAGAAAATTTACCAAGTGATAAGTTCTTTATGAGAACAAATCCATTGATAGCATACAAAATTATTAGGTTCTAAATATAAATATGCAATGTGTACCTTTTGTGTGTGTTACACATCATGTAGACTAAATTATTGCTCCATCTGTTGTATCTATGTTACAGGATCCTTGGCATCTAACTTCCTCATATTGATATTTGGAATTTGGTTGGTCTTCAATCCAAAGTCTGAGTCTCTAAAATCATGATTAACATTCCTTTTGTTCTCATTCTAAGTTTCATGGAATACCTTTTCGCCATAAAGATGCATTTCTTGTAGAAAATTTGGAAAATATTCCATGTCTGCTTTTAATCCATCCTTAAAACCTTCCATGTCTTCTTTTAATCCATCATTAAAACCTTCCGTGTCTTTTGTTAAACGATTCTTCAAGCCACCCATCTTAGCTTCCATTTTAGTTTTGGTTACTCTTTGCGAGAGCGAAATTTGTTGCACTTGGTCGCGTAATTTTGATATATCATGTTGCATTTATCCCTCTTATTCATGTGTCATAGTAGAGATTTTTGGTTGCTTACTGGGAGTATCCATATTTTTGTTTTGATATATATTGAAACTAACTAATTATATATATATAGATATATATATATATATATATATATATATATATATATATATATATATATATATATATATATAGATATATATATATGTTTTACTATGCCCTTTGAATTACTTTAGATTGATTTTTCAAACAAAACCTATTCAAATTTAAAAAAAATATAGAACTTTGTTTCTTTTTTTTCGAAGCTTAATATTGAAACTATTGTATCTCTAAACGTTTGGCCTCCTGAGATCTAAAATTCAGTCTTGTGGTAGCACTATGAGTCTTATTTCGAACTATACAAGTCAAACCAAGATTAGATTCTTCAATACAAAGCTATATCAAATCTCCCAAGATGACATGATTATGGACTCGTTCAATAGAGTGGACTTGTTTGGGATGCCACATGTCACTGTTTCAACCTTTGGCCTTGAAATTAATACACGAGAAACTAAAGTTTGTGCACTTTCAGTCACATTTTACGAAATTCAAATCCAATGCTTGAGAAGAAAGTTATGTCGATTTTCCATAGGTCTCCTTTTTGAGAATGAATTATGGAGCATGAATAAATCCTAACTTATTTGAACCATATCTCAAAAAATATAGTGAACCAAGATCTGAAATTTCTACACAAAGTCACTTAGATTTAGACTCTATGTGGTTGAAATTTCTGCTTCTGAATCTTCCTAGAAAAATAGTTATAGCGAAAATTCCAATATGGCCTATTTGAAATAACAAAACCATAGAATCCAAAGCTCTGATACCAAATGGTATGCAATCGAATCACAAAACATAAGAAAATATAGAAATAACTTGATAATTATCCTCTTCTAGGGGGAAACCTCCTTTACATCACATAAATGAACAATTCTTGGATGATACAAATGACAAGGCATCCTTGGTATATATAAGAGTCTAAGGGGTCACAATATAATCAGAGCCTACATAAAAATAATAATGTAAGTGCATAATAATAATAAAAGTGGACTTCTATGGTGCACAACGATAACAATATGGGGAATACATGGCCAAAAAAATAACAATAGGGGGCTACATTACAATACCAATACGTGGGCTACACTAATAATAAAAATAATGGGGCTACAATGATAATAAGAATAAGTGGGACACACTAGTATTATAGGGACCTAACAACCTCATGGGGATGTTAGAATAATGATCATAGTGAAAGCGAGACTTGGCGGCTGGGGGTGAATCAATGTACTAGCCAATTATACAAAACTAAATAATTCTACATTTTTATCATAACTGAAAACCTAAGAGAGCATTAATAAACATCATAATCACATGAAAACAGTAGATGTACGTGGAAACCCTTGTAAGAGAAAACCACAAATATTTTTATCTTTGTCAATATTTTATTACATTAGTTTGCAAGCACTAACCTACATGAGGCACCAACCCCTAAAACCTGTTGGAGGCACCAACCCCTAAAATATATTTGCAAGCACCAATATGCTAGATGCACCAAACTAATTGTTGTAGGGTATAACCTATTTGGGGCGCCAACCTCTGAAATATACAAGACTTCACTTATTGTAGGCTCCAACCAGATTGAGGCACCAACCTTCGAAATATGCAAGCACTAAATTGTTGTAGGTTTCAACCTAATGAGGCACTAACCTTCGATGGAGGCATCCACCTCCTTCACCAAAATATAGTGGACCATGTTTCACAATTTTTAGACTAGACCCATAAGCACCAAAAAAAATATATGTCATTCATGATCTAATCGATGAAACTTGTTCTTCTATCTGGAATCATAATATCTTCATTGTCCTCATTATTATCATCAAGATAAGACCTATTCATAATCCCAAACACATAAAAACAATAAAAATATAGCTTCTTGACATAAAAAAAATTTCCTCGTGATTCTTCATATCACCTTCTCAAATCAAAAACAAATTATTCCTATTTTCCCCTTTTTCATAATCAATTTTGACTTCAAAATCACCCCATAAACATAATAAACCTTAGTAAAAATTAAAAAGTCTACAAAATCCCCTTTTGAGGTCGTGTTCGATAGAATGCACCTTCTAGGTTGGATAAAATTTACTTTTGTAGTTCATCAAAATAACTTTTTTGGCACGCTAATATCCCTATATATAAAAAAATCATTGAGTTCGACAAGTCTCGACCTCATGATCTCGACCGTCCAAACCAAATTCAATACCAACTTGTTTGCATTATTCCTTGTTTATGCCAGTAAAATCAATAATATATCACTTAAACCATAAGTTGGAGAATTATGCCAACAATATCCACCACCAAAACCATACACTATGCCAAAACGATATCAATCAATAAAACCATAAACTAGAAGACATATATGCCAGTGGTATCAACCAATGGGACCATACGTTGGAACCGTATGCCTAAACGATATCAACCAATGAAACCATACATTAGAATAAGAAATATGCAAATTTATATCAACCAATTGGGCCATACAATGGAACCATATGCCAAAAACTATATGCAAAAATGATGTCAACCAACAAAACCATACCATGCGTCAAAATTTTACCACAAAAGCATAGAATCAAGACCTTCACACTTAACCATTGTGCCACATGAAATTCTTGTTATATATCATGATGATTATTATATATGTCCTATTTCCATTCAACAATTCTCACATATATACATATCATTGTGGACCATCCTTCATATTCGGGCCCACATGAAATCAATTTGGGGCAATGTTCAATTTATTCAGGGGCCGATGTAAAATATCTATATGATTGACTTTTGAGCCTCTATGTAAGCTTGGGCTAACTCTTCTTTCCCCATTCGACCTAGTCCTTAGGGTCCATGGTCAACTGCGAGCTGATGTCAACATGACATCATCCACGCCACATGGCATCGCCTGAGTGATGCCTTGTGTCACTTGAAATCAGCATGGTTGGCCACCAAAAAGTGTTAATTATGCATGCCACATGAAACCTTGTGGTGTTTCTATGTAATCATCATACTATCACATAACTAGTGATGTTTCCTTCCGCTTAATTACCCTTAAGCCAATCTCGTGATGCTACATGTTATTGTGCTACGAATTGTTCAATCTAGTGTAACCACCTGTGCATCCACATAAGAGGGTGACATCATTGATCACCTATGCTGAGGTGGTCCACTTGTCATCAAGTTCAAAGAATGTATCATGCATGCCATATCATTCTCCATATGACATGTCACCTACCACATGTCATCTTATCATTGGTCCACCTACTAGTTTATGTCATCATCAAATCACCTAGTAGCTATTGTGCCACACTTTCATCAGAACACTTGTCAGTTGATGTGTCATCAAGTCCACCTGGTTAGCTGATGCATCAATATTTCATTAGCTAGAGGAGACCTACATCACAAAAGTATGGGGGGTGTGACCTCTGTTAAACTTTTCACAAGTTCGCCACTTATCCACCATTCAACAATCTCAATATTCTTGCAACCGTTATCCCAAAGTTTTCTGGACAATAGCTCGTTAACCTTTCTTCAAGTTTGGGTTCAAACCACCATTGATTTCTATGGAAATAAGGATATACTTTCGAAATTTCTTGATCTTTAATTACTTTAGGGTTTGTCCCCTTTACACCCATTTTCACTGATGTAGATCTTCAAATTGACATAGCTTCTTATTTGGGAGGACTTTAGACAAGTGAAGTATACCATTGGAAATCTCTCAGCAACCCCTATCCAAAAAAAACCATCCTCATTCTCATTTGATTGTCATAGCCCCAAAAAATATTAAATATTATCCAAGAGATTAGGCCTTCTTTGGTATTAATAATAACATTATACTCAACGATCTCCTTCCTTTGACATACTTCTTGACATCAATGACATTGGTTGTCATCAATGACATGACTATGTCCAACAATCTACCCCTTTGTCATTGATGAAACACCACCAAGCATTGATAATCATTAATGGCAATGGAATGAACTTCCCTTGTCAAGATGTTGGTCCAAAAGGGTGCTTTATGCTTTGCCTTCTCAATGAAATGAACTCCCCCTATCAAGCTACTAGTCTGAAATATGCTTTCTCTTTCAATGTCTACTTTCTCTCCCATTTGACATCAATGGAAAATGGGCCCGCTAAATATGAATGCTTACCTGGTGACTGCTTACTACTAGGCAAATGCTAAAAAATTATTCATGTAACATCATGTGGACCTACTCCCCCTATGAATGAATTCTCCTCCTATGAAAGCTCTCTACTATGGTCATACTCCTCCTATCAAAACGATGTTGGGAAGCCCTACACTCTTTAGTTGAGATCAATGATCCATTCATTCCTGTGAGGAATAAATTAATACCATTTTCTATCTAATATATTCATATATTTCTCTTGGTAATGGTTTACTAAATATATTTGCAGTTTGTTTTCTTGTTAGAAATTATTGCAATATGAAAGTCTAAGTGAAATACATATTTTTTTGAGATATTTATAGCATTGTTATTTTCACGCATAATGGAGAAAAGTTGATCACTAATTTCTTGAAGATCCATGATATTTTTCTTCATCCATAGAACTTCAATACAACCAAAGGCTACTGCAATATACTCTTCTTTAGCGGTGGATAGAGAAATTAAAGGATGTTTCTTCCTGAGCCCTGAAACCAAACATTTTCATAGAAAGAAGGCTCCTCCAATAGAGTTCTTTTGGTAATCAATAATTGCAGCCCAATATGCATCTATATATGCTTTGAGTGTGAGGTATGTTTCCCTGTGATACCATAAGCCATAATTCATAGTGCCCTACAAATATCCAAATATTGTTTTAATTTCATTCATAGGAGATTTTTTAGAACATTATTGAAATATACCTACTGGTCCTACTACTTTCATAGTAATCTTGTCTTGATGTTGTTAAATAAAGGAGGATGTTGATCATGGTTTGGTTTACTCTTAGAGACTCAACATCCTTTCTAAGTTTACAACCCATAACCATGGGAGTTCTTACAGAATTACAATTTTCCATTGCAAAAAATTTCAATATTTCCTTAAGGTACTTGGTCTAAGATATGAAAATATATTTTTCTTAATGATTAACCTAACATCCAAGAAATAAGGAAAATTTCCCTAACATAGACATCTCAAATTCCTTTTGTATGAAGGCTACAAAACTCCTTCTCATAGAATCATCATCACTACCAAATATTATTTCATCCACATAGACAAAAATAATCAAAATGTTGTCTTTTTGAGTCTTAATATAGAGACTGATGTTTGTGGTATCTCTTTTGAAACCTTGTCGCTAAAGATATTTATCCAATCTAGAATACCATGCCCTAGATGCTTGTTTCAAATCATACAATGATTTCTTTAGTTTGCATACATAATCCTTTTCTTTTGATAGTTGAAATACCTTGAGCTACTCAAAATAAACTTCTTCTTTGAGTTTCCCATTGAAAAATGTTTATTTTACATACATTTGATAAACCTTGAACACTTAAAAAAAAATGCCGAAAAAATCTTGATTGCCTCAAGTATGACTACTAGAGAAAATGGTTCTTAGAATTCCACACCTTCAACTTGGGAAGATCATTTGCATATGAGCCTTTCATTCTTCCTTACTACTTTCCCATCCTCATTGATTTTGTTTCAATATACCCATCTTTTTCCAATCACATTTTTTTCGTATGATGTTGGAAGATATTCCCAAGTCTCATTTTTATCAATCTAATCTAGCTCTTCATTCACAACTTTAACCCAATGTTCATCTTGATTTGCCTAAGAAAAAATTTTAGGCTCCGTTAATGAAAGAAAAGCTAGGTTTTCTTGGTTTGATGCATTACTAATCTCTCTACTTGTTTAAACTCATTATTTATCTCCCATAGTTTGATTATCTCGATTATTCTTTTGAACATGTTTGGATGGAGTTTTGGTGTGAAATGGCTCATCTTCTTCTATTTTATCTTCATCATACTCTCCATCCTTATGTTCATATGACTATAATTTTTGAAATGTAATTGGTTGTGGCTGATATTGGGGCAATGTTTCACCTAGTTTCACATTAATGCATTCAACATCTTTTCGATTCATTTTATTATAAATTTTTTATCCATTGCTTCTATAGACATATCCTAGGAAGATTCCTTCATCATCTTCAGAATCAAATTTCCCTATATTTTTTTCATTTACTTAAATGTTAAGTTATCTACCAAAAATTATGAAATTTTTAACTCTGGTTAGTCTTCCTTTCCATATCTCATAAGAAGTTTTGGTATTATTTATCCTTATTTCAGTTATATTCAAGATATAGACTATCGTGTTTGTCACTTCTCCCCAAATTTTTTCTAGTAGTCGAGCTTCAAAGAGTAGAGATCCTTCCTTATCTTGAACTATTCGATTATTTCCTTCAGCTACACGATTTTGTTGTGGACTTCTTGCAATAGTGAAATTTCATATGATTCCATGATTTCCACTGAAATCATTGTATTCATGTGAGGTGAATTCTCCTCCTGTATCAATTCTTAGACATTTCATCTTTAAATGTATTTCAATTTCAACTAGAGACTTGGAAGCTTTAATTTTTTCAAAGATTCTAATTTCTCTTTAAGAAAAGTACCAAAAGTCATTCTTGTATAATCATCTATGAACAACATAAAGTACCTTTCGCATTTTAGAGTTTGAGTTCTAGTTGGTCCATATAGGTTAGTGTGAATGATTTCTAACATCCTTGATGTTTAATATTCTTTTATTTTGAGGAAGACTCTAGTTTCTTTTCCAAACTAACATGAGATGGAATTGTGAGGCTTTGATATTTTAGACATGTCCTTAATGGCATGCACTCTTATAATTTTTATTAATCCTATTCTTCGAAGCCATAGCTAGATTTCGTCTACCCTTCCAATGCAACAATTCTCAATTTTAGATCCATCAAGGGTGTACACATTTCCTTCGATACTATTATATTTTGCTATCAATTTTCCTATATCAAAATTTTTGATTTCATATCTCTTGGAATCAAATGTGAGATCATACCCTTGATCACGCATTTTACTAACACTCAAGAGATTATATTTAAATCCTCCCACATATAAAATTTTTTGAGCCTTAGTTCTTCTATTATCAATGTTGAATGTCCCCTTTCCCAACAATTTTTTGCAAATGCATTGTTTCAAAGAATACTTTTCCTCGACACACCTCTTTAAGTTTGACAAACTTACTTTGATTTCATGTCAAGTTCCTTGAACATCCATTGCCAACATACCATTTATATTTAAAAAAAGTTACCATACAACATCAGGCCACAGTTCTCTTGCTTTTATTCTTTCTTCCATGTAGTTGTTTTTCTAGGGGGACATTCTTCCTTCACTTAGTTATGAGATTTGAATAGACTAGTTTTTGAGTCACGAGCCCTGTTCCCAAAGTTGTTGCATATCTAACATTTGACATAATTCTGAAGTGGAGAAAAATAATTTCCTCTTCTAATACCCCAATCATACATACCTTTAGAGTTGTTGATATTCTCCAAAAATTCATCTCTTTCATAATTCCATCTTGCATATGCTCTATATTCAAATTCCTTATAACCAAACATATTACACCAGTAACAGTATCCATAAAAGAATGGTTGGTACCTATATGAACATTTCATGTTGTTGATTTTGTCTTGCTTTCCTTTCTTTGCCATATTGTGATTGATTCATAGATGCAATTGACTCTCTTGTTGATTTCTTTGCCTCTTTTGATTTTTTTATTAGGAGACCAATTTATTATTCCTTTTCTCTTAATTTTTTTGACAGAATTTCATTCATCCATTTAGATTATTTCAATTCAATTTTCATAAGGATGAGATAATTTACATCAAAGTTTACCTCTTCCTTTTCTTCGAAATGTGGATTATTCAAGGCCATGATTCGTTGGATCTACCTTCAAGTGATAAATTGTTCCTAAAGGAACATGCTCTGATACCAATTGTTAGAATAATGATCACACTAAGGGGATGGGGCGGGGGCGGGATTAGTGTAGTATCCACTCATACCAAATTAAACAATTTTATGATTTTATCACAAATTGAAAATATAACAGAGAATAAATAAACATCATAATCGCATCAAGTCATGAAAACACCAAATTTATGTGGAAACCCTTGCGGGAGGAAATAAAAAATCTTTTTTTCTTATTAAATCTTTGATTACATTAATTTGCAAGTACCAACCTGTGAGAGGATTCGACCACCAAAATAGATTTTCAAGAAACAATTTGCTAAAGGAACCATACCCTAAAGAGGATTAACTAACTAATTGTTTTGGGATACAACCTGATTGAGGCACCAACCTCAAAAATAAGAAAGAATAAACTTGTTGTAGGATCCAACTAGATTGAGGAACCAATCTTAGAAGTATGCAAGCACTGATTTATTGTAGGATTCCACCTAATGAAGCACCGACCTCCGATGGAGTCACCAACCACCTTCACCAAAATATAGTGGACCACATTTTACAATTTTCAGACTGGATAAAAAAGCACCAAAATAAATATATGCCCCTCAAAATATGATCAATGCAACATGTTCTTCAACTTGCAATCATAACATCTTCCTCAGTCCTTGTCGTAATCATCGAGACATAACCTGCTTATAAACTCCAAAACATAACAACAATAAAAGTATAGCTTCTTGCACAAAAAAAATTGTACTCTTGACTCATGTCACCCTATTAGATAACAAAAGAATTCGTCCCATTTTCACCTTTTTCATAGTCAAATTTGACTTCAAAATCACCCAAGAAGCATAATAAACCATAGTAAAAATTAAACAATCGATAAAATCCCCTTTTAATGGAATATTCAACAAAATGTGCCTTTTAGGCTCCATAGAATGCACTTTTGTACTTCAACAAAATGTAATTTTTCGGTGCACTATTATCCCTACATAAAAAAAAATATAAAAATTGGTGAGTTTGACAAGACTCGACTTTGTGACCTCCATGCTGCAAACAAAACATACCAACTTGACTATGTTATTCCTTATTTATGTCAATAATATAAATGATATATTACTTAAACCATAAGCTTGAGAAATGTGCCTACAATATCAACAACTGAAACCATAGAATGAAACCATATACTGAAATGATATCAACTAGTGAAACCATAGAGCAAAACAAAAATGTCCCAATGATATCAACTAAAGAGAGCATTCACGAGAAACATATGATAGAACCATACGCCAAAACAATATCAACCAATGAAACTTTACACTGGAATAAAAAATGTGCCAATAATATCAACCAAAGAGACCATACACCATAACCATACACCGAAATGATACCAACGAGAGAAACCATACCATAGGTTGAAACTCAACTGAAAAAACCATAGAACCAAGACCTTCACAATTAACCATTATGCCACACACAATGCTTGTTGTATATCACAACAAGTGTTGTATATATTATTTTTCCATTCCACAATTCCCATATATAAACATATTTGTGTGGGAAATCCTCTCGATTGGGGCTAACATGAAATCAATTTTAGGCAAACGTTAAATTAATTTGGGGGTTGGTGTAAACTCTCCATATGACCAACTTTTTAGCCTAGTTCTGACCTTTGGATATCCCTTCATTCTTCATGTCACATGGTCTTTAGGGTGCATGGTCACTCGTAAGCTTACGTCAACTTCACTTCATTCATCCCATGTGGCATCACTTGAGTGGTTCCACGTTTCACCTAAATTCTACTTGATTGAGCACCCCAAAGTGCTAATTGTTCATGCCATGTGGCACACTGTGGTGCTACCACATCATAACTGTATTGCCACATCATCAATGATGTGTTCATCCATGTCATCACCCTTAAGCCAATCTTGTCTAATCTAGTGTCGCCACATGTGCATCCATGTCAAAGGGCCGCATCATTAATCACCTACGTTGAGGGGTTCCACTTGTCATCTAGTTCAAAGATGATCTTGCACTTAAGCCGTCACTCTCGATGTGACGTTTTGTTATTGGTCAGCGTGTTAGCTAACATGGTCATTGGATCACATGGTAGTTAACATGGAACACCTTCATTGGGCCACCTTTTAGCTGATGTGTCATCAATTCCACCTCGTTAGCTAAAATATCGATATTTCATTGGCCAGAGGAGATCTACATGGAAGAAGTATAAGAGGTGCAACCTTTGTTAAACTTCGTGCAAGTCTACACATTATCTAGCATTCATCAATCTCAATTTTCTCACAACCATTGGATCCACCTAGAGTTGTGCGGATGTTAACTTGTTAATCTTTGTGGAAATTTGAGAACCAACCATCGTCAATTCCTGTGGAAACAAAGATCTACTCCAAAAGCTACTGGATCTTTAAAAATTTTGGGGTTTGTCCGCATTGCATCAATTTTCACCAATGTAGATCTTCAAATTGACATAACTTCCTATTTCGGAAGAGTTTGGGCAAGTGAAGTATACCATTGGAAAGCTCTCGACAAGCCCTATCCAACCACACCATCCTCATACTCATTTCATCATCATGGGTCTAGAAAATACTGGGAAATATTCAAAACATCATGCTTTATTTGATATTGATAATAACACTATACTCAACAATCTTTTTCCTTTGACATACCCTTGACATCAATGAAATTGGTTGTCATCAATGACAACACTATGTCTAACAAGGGATTGGGGTATATATTAGTAATTCCCAATTTACGGTAAGTCCCCTTTATTCCCCTCCAATGTCTTTGTAGAAACATAGACTCCATACACTTATTACTTAACTTTAAACCAAATTATTCAACACTTAAATCTCTAATTTTAATTTTCTTAAAAGATGGAAACAACCATCCAAATATAAGTCGAGGTCATGGCATAAGTATAATGTTAACATATAAAGAAATAAAATATTGATTTAATTCCCTTTAATTTCACAAGTTTATTAAATACTTTGTGTCTTAAATATGGTATGTTTTGTTTGTTTGGAAAAAAAATTGTTACTAAAAAATAAAAAAATAAAAAAAATTGAAAAATTATTATTATTATTATTATTAAAAACATTTACAATAATTAATGAGTTTAAATTACTTTAAAATAAATAAATCTTTATTAAGAAAAATGGAAACCAAACTTAAAAATCTACAAACACACCTAAAAAAAACAAAAAACTAACTAAACTTCAAAACCATTAGAAAAAATTAATTGAAAAATTATTATTATTATTACTAAAAATATTTACAATGATTAATAAGATTAAATTACCTTAAAATAAATAACTCTTTATTAAAAAAATAGAAACCAAACTTAAAAATCTTAAAACATGCCAAAAACAAAAAACAAACTAAATTTCACAACCATTAAAAAAAAAATTGAAATTTATTATTAGTGTTATTAAAAATATTTACAATAATTAATAAGCTTAATTTACTTTAAAATAAGTAACTCTTTATTTAAAAAAAAAAAAAAACAAAACAAAACAAACAAACTTGAAAATCTAAAAACACGCCCAAAAACAGATAAACTAAACTTCAAAACAAATCTTATGCACAACTAAAGAAGAAACTAATGAAAACACCAAAAACGACAGTACAACCACAAAAAGTACACAAGAAACCAAAGCATATGCAATAAGGCAGAAGAAAGTGATAACAACGCAATCACATCAGCATAGAAAGAGATGCATAGTTGAACTTAGGTATATGTCAACATATATATATGGGATAAAGAATAATTTGCTAAAGTCATAGCTCCGGGATGTTTTGAGATACAATTATTTTTTAAACAGAAATTATCTTTTATAATTGGTATAACCTTCAATTTTTTCGGAACTTTGCTTCATAAAAAATAGTTTCAATCTTCAATTAAATCCTATATAAATTAGTTGTAATCTTCAACTAAATTCCATGTATTTAAATTTAAAGCCTAATAAAAACTGGCAGAGTTTTCCATAATTAAGTTTGCCCTAAAAAAAGGAGTAGGTCCTTTCAATTGCCACGATCTCCATTGAGTATAATTGAACACGGCATGGACTAACAACCCATTGACAGATCGATCAAATCAATGTCATGTGGATGTGGGTGATTTCAAAAGCTGAATTGGGCTGCATACATATTCAGGAAACACCACCGTAATTCGAAGAAAAACAATCTTCAATTATTACTCATAGGTCTATGACTTCATCATTCTCACCTCACATCCCACACTGTAATTTATCTTTCACATGCTTCAAAAGTCATCTTAATGGATTTATCTCGCTGGTGGAGGGGAATGCTTGATATTCTTTCCACTTAGATTTAATTCCTGATAAATTAAGTTAATGATTTCATCATGCTCACCTCACAACCCATACTGTGATTTTGATTTCAAATGCTTTTGATTCTTTCTAACTAATCATTTTATGCAACATTTTCAAAAGTCATGTACATGGATTCACCTAAGATAGTTAGGTGGGATGATTGGGCTCCTTTTATTCAAATTCAATTCCAGATGAAGTAAAATATGGAATTAGTAAAATTGCATATTTGGTTCATTCCAAACCGATATTGTGACTATGAGTTAAACTATTAGTTAAACATTGGGTAGTTTGTTGACTTCGATGATTCCAAACCCAATCAACCGGGTTAGATGTTGATAGGTGTGTCCCGCCAGTATTGACATCAACGAATGTAACAACCATCAGAATTGTTCAGTTACATTATGTCAAAGAATTATGCAACAAGATGATGACAAATAAAAACTATTTAGATATCTATTATCCTATTCTACTAACTTTCCTACTTTGGCCTACAAATTGAAAAAAAACAAATCTAAACTAACCCCATAGAGTACAAAGAATTGATTTTAGATATACATTGAAAAAATTAAAACCAATACAAATGGGCAAGCTTACAGCATTGTAATTTACTAGTGCATTTCAAATGTAATTAACGTTGTTTATTTAAATCATATGAATGGAATTAGGTTAAAAATTAAAAGAATTAGAATATTAGAGTAGGCGCATGGACTCCATGGAAATACGGTGAAGGAAAATAGTGTGAGGGTGGTGCACAGAGAATGCTGCAAGATCGGTGGTATCAAAGGCAGCCATTTCAAGAAGATTGCAAGGGTCGGTGTAATGAGGATAAGGGTGGTGTTAGGTTACAAAGAATTGGGTAGAACCGCTGAAATGTATTGCTATGATTATATATGTATATATGTTTCTTATAATTTTATTTTCTAATTAAAAATATTTGATTACTTTTTAATCTTAAAAAATTGAAATTTAATTGTTTTAATATCTTTAAAAAAAATGTATTTGTTTTTATTATTATTTATTTAAACATAATAACCTTGTATATTTTTATAAATACAAAAATATTTTAATTTTGTATACTTTTAAATAATCATATAGTTAAAAAATTAATGTAAATTATTGATAAGAAATAGTAGTAAGAATATTAAAGTAACATGAGCTTTAATTAGGCCCACGAGCGTGATTTGTTGGCTAGGGAACACATTTGTTCGTTAGGGAACACAGTACTAAATTGTTTGTGTAGCTATGCAGGTCACAAATTCAAACTTTTTTACATGTGCATTGTGCTTAAGGGTGATGCAGTTGCACATGGAAGTTATAGTGGCAATTGTCTAGGATTGACCTTGAAACCTTCAAGGATTTCCTTCATGTCATGTGAGTACCATAATCACCGAGATTCACTAGTCATTAAAAAAAAAACAACAACAATAACATAATGTTTAATTATTATTATTTTTTAATTATAAATTTAGAATATAATGTTTTTGGAAAAAAGCATATAAAGGATGGATGGTTTGGATTATATATATATATATATATATATATATATATATATATATATATAAATATGAGTTACTATTTTTTTTTTTTTTTAATGTTATATTTTTTTAAATAAAACAAAATCTCAATTATTTTACTTATTTTTTAAAATAATGATTTAATTTTTATTTTATTTTTCAAAATTCCAAAGAATAGAGTTGAATTTACTTTTTTCTTTCTATATTAAGTATACATCTTAGAATCTTATTTAACTAGTTAGTGTGAATAAATTTCTTTAACCATCTAAATTATAGATCTATCTTAAGTACGGATCTAGCACCAAATCTATTCTATTGTAAACCTCTTTTAGAATGCAAAATTAGCCAAAAAAAAATGTATGTTTATATATAGTTAGATTGTATTTTGAATGTTATATAGAATAAATGACTTAAACTTGTAAATCCAAAAAATCTTTGTTAGAATTTAAAGAAAATTAACAAGAAAAAAGATATACCTAAAAAAGGTATAAAATGTAAAATAGATTACTTTAAACATTTGAAATTAAAACTTATTTTTTCAATTTCTTTTTTTTTTCCCCTGGAAAAGTCATTTTCATTGATATTTGAAAATTACATGCTCAAGATGGTGATAGCATATGTAGTAATAATAGCTATAAGCCACAATTTGTACTCTTTTGTCCAAAAATGAGTCCATCGCAAGTATGGGAGATTACTTTGATAAATACATATGATAAGTTCATAAATATATAGACATAATATGTACTATAAAAAAATAATTACTTCAAAAATATATCCCAAAATGACATGAAAATAGGGCTTGTTGACCCTGCCTTGCTGCCCATCCATGTATGGCTGGTGGTAGTAACTGTAGATTTCATGGTCGTGTTGTTCTCTGATCAACCAAATCCCCCTTAGCTGGAGCGTGGCTTCTTTGGATAGCTGGTCAAAATTTTTTTTGCCCTCCTTGTATATATATGATGACAAGAAATATAGTCAAATTGTGATCTCAGCCTCAATGCATCATCCAAAATATGCGAGTGTGTGTGTGTGTGTGTGTGACATGCAAATTGTTGATTAAATCATTTTATGATAATCTGTGAGTCACCAAAAATATGCAAACATTGACATCCTTTTACAAGTGCAAAGAATAATAATTGATGAGGGGAAATGAGTTGTGCATAGTTGTTTGTCCCTCCTCCCAACTCCATCTAGATCTTATAGTATTGGGCCGTATTTGTGATATGAAGAAGGATTCCTCCACCACAGCCATGATATTCTGCCAAGCCATCAAAATATGCCCATGATGTAGCATGGTCAATAATTTATTCAGTGATGATGCAGGCAGAAGGTTCACGGGCATCCTCTGGGATGCATTGAAATGTGGTAATGAGATGAGAAGTGGCTAGTGCCCAACAGGGAACAGTGTCTGTAAATATAATTTTGTTCTTTTGAAACCAAATACACCAGTAAATCAATACAGGAAGGTTACGTATTCTATGTGAGTGTGCACTAGTCAACCATCAATGCGAGGCCTCCTTGATACCCATTCCTTGCCAACTAGCTTGTATATGAAGCTAAGATGTAACTTCAATCCAGATAGAGATAGTAATAGGGAAATTAAGGAATAGATGATCAATAGTTTCCATTTCTTGTTTGCGTAAAACACATCAATATGGGCCATGAAAGGTGTGCTTTTGTAAATTATCCCCAATAGGGATCTTATTCTGAAGACTGCAACACAGGAATAGTTTGGCCTGGCCCAGTGGCTTTAGTTTCTAGAGAGCATTCCACCACCAGTCAGATGAAAATGGTTTGTGATTTGAGTATATATGTAGGTATCCAAATTTTGGAGAGTATTTCCCATTAGGTGATAATTCCCAAATAAGCTCATCATCCCCATCAGTTACCCTTACATGTGATTCCATCAGTGAATAAATGTAAGTATGCTAATTAGCCTGCTAGATGGGAGGGATGCCTAGTGTATCAAATGATTTCCAGGCCTTTCTGAAGATGTTAGTGTTTTCCAGATTTGTAATATGTGCCAAGGTAGTGAAGCCTGTGGTCGAGAGGTGGTGAATTAGCTCCTGGGGAATTTGATGTGAATTCCCGCAGCCTATCCATGGGTCCACCCCAATATGTACCTGATTTCCATTTCCTATCTTCCATGTGAGTCCATACCTAATATATTCCAGTGTGTTTAGGACCTCCCTCCATATGGTTGATATATTTTCTCTGTCCCAGGTTGGGAGTCTGATTCAGTCAAGAAGATGGAGTGGGAAGATATACTTCTGAGAGACAACCTCAACCCAAATATTTCTCAAGGTGAGTACATTCCATCCCAATTTTGTAGTCAGAGCACTAGAAAATATTTCTAGTCTTTTCATACACCATCCCCCCCATTTTTTGGGAAGTGCAATCTTATCACAGCTAGCCCAAGAAAACATGTGCCCTTCATGTTTGCCCCTCCATATGAATCTACATCACAACTGTTGGATTCTACTGATAATTCCTTTTGTATCCAAGCGAGCGACATCAAGTATATCGGAGTAGCTTCAAGTACCGATTTGATGAGAATAAGACAACCCACCCTTGAGAGCCATCTATGGTGCCAAATATTTAGTCCCCTCTCAATTTTGGTGACCAACCAAACCCAGCCTACAATCCAGTAATTGGAAGGTTTTAACAGAAAACCCAAGTATTTTAAGCCATCATAAAAATGCAACAAGGTGAATGGGAATCGTTGTAGTGAACAGTGTATCTCATAGGGTGAGAATCAAGCAACAGATATTGTGGACTTATGATGGTTGCAATCCATACCAGTTGCGAAACAAAAGGATCAAAAAGAAGTAGTGAAAGTAGTGGTATCCCACAATGATCCATTCAGAAAGATGAGAATATCATCAACAAATAGTAGGTGGGTGAGTATACAATTGTTTATAATTTTGATGCCTAATTGTCTGCCATGTATTTTGTCCACAATAATGAGGCGATTCAGTGCTTCCATGATGAGTAAGAAGAGAAGAGGTGAGAGTGGGCATCCTTGTTTGAGGCCTCTATATGCATGAAAGAAAGATGATGTTGAGCCATTGATAAGGAAAATATATGGAACATTAGAAATATAGCACATAATCCATTGAATGAAAGGTAGAGGGAAGCAAAGATGTGACAATAGCATCCGAATATAGACCCAGCTAGTGAGGTCAAAAGCTTTAGCCAAATCAATATTGAGTACCATACCTTTATGTTTCTTATTTTTGATGGAGTGTAGGACCTCCTGAGTTGTGCCCATAGCTTCATGTATATGTCGATGATCAAGAAATGCAAATTTCTCTGGGGATATGTGCTCAGATAGTTTTGGCTTGAGATGATTACCAATAATCTTGGCAATGATCTTATAGATACACCTGTATAGAGATATAGGCCTGAAGTCATTGAAATATTGTGGGTCATCAATCTTGGGAATAAGAGCAATGAAAGTAGAGTTGAAGGCATCATACATTCTCCCCCTCCTCCTACATTCTTTAATGACATGAAGGCACTCGTTCCCAAGGATGTCAAAGAAAGCAAGATAAAATTCAATCGATCAACCATAATTTCCAGGGCTTTTATCCTTCTCAAACCACTTTAGGGTGGATTCCAATTCCCCCATGGTGACCAGAAAAAGTAGGCCCTCTCTTGCTTCTTGATCCACAAATTCAGGAAAGTGGCCTGCCTCCTTAATGATCTTAGTAACATTTACCTATGGTGGGGCTCTAAACAATCTACAAAAATCGGAGGTACTAAGAATATCCAATTGGTGAAAAGTATTTTTCGGTTATCCATCTTCATCCTTCGGATGCTATATAGTATTGATAACCTTACATCCATTTGCAAATTAGTGATAAAAAATTGTGTTTTCATCCCCTGCCTATAACCATATGGCATGGCTTCGTAGGCGCCAAGTTTCCTCTCGGTCCTCCAAGATTATATTTTGGTCCACTTCTATTTTGATGAGTCTTTCTTTTGCCTCAGAAGAGATAAAACCACCACCATCTCGGTCCCCCAGATATTCAAGCTCCATTTCCGTGTCACTCGGAGTCTTCTCATCTTTGTACCTTTTTTCCCTTAACCATTCAATAGATTTATGTTTAAGGGTGAGAATTTTTTTGGGTAAATACTTCAGAGATTGATTAACCATATGGGGGTAAGTAGGTCTTCCAATGCTTTGTAACCATTCGTATGTAACCATTGTCCTTAACCTAGGTGGAATTGAATTTATACGTTCGCCATAAGTGAATTCAAGATAAATGGGCAAGTGATTAGACAATCCCCCAAATACCACCCATTGACGATATAAGGAGATATGGTCTAGTAAAGAATCCTTCACCAAGAATCTATCCAGCCTCCTAGATAGTGCAACAAATTCAGTCCTTTTATTTCCCTAGGTGGGTTGCAAAAAAGCCATAGGGATATCAGATAGATGATGGACCTTCAATAGATGTTGGAACGCCTCCAATAGAGAGTCACATTGCACGTTATGACCCCATGATTTAGTATGACCAATATATAAATTATGATCACCCCCAATGATAATATTTTCAACTTGCATATAGGAATGATTAAATAGCTTGTGCCAAAAAGGTGCCCTATTGATGCAGGGTCCATATAAATTGATGAGTTTGAGCTCCCTCCCAAATTCTGAAGAATTAATATCAGCCCCAATGATTCCTTTCCCACCCCAAGAATTTATAAATTTTAGAGACCTGGGATTGAATCCCAGTGCCATCTCACCAGACCACCCATGAACATCTCAGACATGAAAACACCATCTCGGTATAATACCCTCAAGAATGGGGGTGATCAATGCACAGGCTGCAAGACTTTCCTGAAGAAAAATAATATCGACCAATTCTGTGTCTAACAATTGATGGAAGGCTAGTTTGTGAGCGGGAATAGCCAGCCCATGACAGTTAAAGGAGAGGCACTTCATGGAGAACCTGGGGCAAGTGAGGTCAATGCTCTAAGGAAGTTTTCAATGGGGTTTGGCAGCCATGAGCCACATACAGTCTCGCCTGGTATATAGCCTTTGACATATTGTAATGTCGACCCCTAGTAGATATAGTGGGTGGGGCGGGGGGGGGATGATGCCAATACCACATCCATCCCCTGGAGATAGGTGAACCAGTGAACGAAGATTGTAGTGATGACTTTGACTAGATTTAGAGGATAGCTAAGTAGAGGTGATTGTATCCGGGGGCCCTGGGATGGATGGAGGAGTAGGGGAGTATGTGGGTGCACAACGCGCCAATGTGCATAATACCGAGAGGCGACAAATAACAGGTGCATAAGTGGAAAGAGATACACATGGAATGCAAATAGATGATATATCAAAAGGTAGAGAGGGTGTCAAGGAGAATGTACCCACAATAGAGGCAGTCTCTGCCACACCCGCACGAGATCTAGTAATACGTGGGGATGGGGCGCGAACATGCTCCATGCGAGCACCATGAGCCATCGATATATCCTCCATTGGACGCTTATCAGTCTCTGCAGTTTTCTTTCCTCGTGGATCTTCTAAGGGAGTAGCATCAACTTGTTTAGGTCGGGCCACCGAAGTAGAACTGGAAGCTAGTAGTAGACAATCTTTTTATAGATGCCCAATCTTATGGCACCTCCGAAAGTGATATGGGACACCCTCATAATATAAAATCTAAACCCTATAGTATTCCTCCATTGTAATTGCATGTTCTCCTCCAGTCCCTCCTTGGTATCCAGATGGACCAATATTCTTGCCATAGACATGTTCTGTGTGACTATATATGATTTTTCATAGTCCATATATTGACCAAGAGCATTCCCAATTCTCTTAAAAATTTCTGTTGACCAGAAGTGGAGAGGTAGACCTTGAAGATGCACCCATATAGGGCTAGCTCCCAGGTGTTAACTCTCAAGGTCAAAGAGTGGACTCCAACGCTTTAGCAGAACTGGTGTCATTTCAATATGCTAGTGCTTAGATGAAACCCAGGGGATGGACTTAGGGCGCGCTGAAAACGTAGTTCAAACCATCCGTAAGAGAGGGTCACCATAGACGGTAATTCATTGAGTAACTATCCCCAAATCTCCAATACCCATTGGCACAGCTCCACAACTGAGTATGCCCTGCCCTTGACCTGACCGACTAAAACATGGTCAGATGTATCAAGAACGTTCCCCATCTAGAGCTCGTCACGAAATGTGAGTGAAATCTTCTTTGAATCATCCTTAACCCCTTTGTAACACTTTGTTGATCATTCCAGCCTTCAAGGAGTAGGGATATCAGGTGGAGCGGGGGTTGGGACTAATCCATAACCCAACTCTGAACCCCCAGTGAAGCCCGGGTCAGTTGGGGTGGTGTCTGCAAAATAACCGGAGGTGGGTGGATTGGAAATTAGCAGGTAAGTGGTGGATGATGAGGGAATGGAGGGTGGGTGAGTGTATTGAACCTACACCTGGAAGGGTAGAGTGTGGGATGTCCCAGGGAAACTTACGGAAGGGGACTCTGGGGGAAAGAGGTTGCATGGGGGTCAAGAAAAGATGAGAGGAACTAAACTGAAGCCAAGGAGAGAGGGGGTAAATCAAGGTCTGGGGGGAAGGCCTCGTCAGGTATCCTGGAAAATGATAAAGAGAGAGATGGTAGACCGGTCAAGTGGTGCATCTGCTGAGTTAGAAGAGAGAATATAGGGTAGTCTGACACCAAATATACCCTAGGTGCTCTGACTAGAGACAAAGATATCTCCAGTGAAATGTTAATTCATCATACTAGCAGCTGTGGGAGGGAGATCGACCAGATGGGGACCGGGGCGTAAGGGTCCTTGAAGTAGTCCAAAATGTCTACCTCCATGCATATTGACAGCTTGCAAGATAATTGCCCTCGAAAATACGCCAAGATGAAAGTTGCCTAGACAGTCAGTAATGGTCTGGAAGATGACGCTGAAAATGGGCCTGGCCAGTGGAAATGGTAGGAGCGGCAATCGGAGGGGAAATGAAAGTCAACCCCAAGTACGGGTCGATGTGTAGAGCATGATTTGTGCACCAAAACTAGGCATTAGGGTTAGAAGCCATTGTGCGTCTTTCAATTGCTTTATATGATATATACATAACATTTTAAAAATATATATAATATATACATAATTGGCATTAAAATATTTTATATAACATGTTAGTTAATACCTTTCATCTATGGACTACATTGTTCACATTGAAATTGTATTTTTTGTCATTAATATATTTTTAACTATATTACTTAATTTTGCATATTAAAATATTTTATTAATGACTCAAATTGATTTTTGTTTTTATTATTATGAATATTTTTAAATGTCACGTATTAATTTTATATAAAGGATTGAATGATTACACATTTCCCTCTTATCATTTTTCTAAGAAGTACTTGATATTTTTTATTATTACTTTTTTCCCTTTGGACCTTGAATATACTTATAAAACATTAAAATAATTCCTTGTAACATTTTATTTTTTAATATAGATATATGTCAAGTTGATATCAACATAAATTAGTTAACATATTTCTTCAAATAGATTATTTAAATCATGTGTTGGAATATTTTTCAAAAGTATAAGGTTTAAAAGTCCATGAGGTTTTGGATAGATGGTGATCAGAGCAATACACTCCTTGATGTGAAGTCACTAGTTCAATTCCCCACCTCAATCGGAGTGATATATTGGACATGATGAAGATGTAGTCCTGCCAAGCTTACAAAGAAAAAGTATAAGATTTAAACATCTTAGCCACAATCTTTTTCCCTTTTCATTGCTTTATCTCTTTTTAAGGTTTTTATGAACTGGAATTATCTAAAGATGATATGTTTTATATTTTTTGTCAAAACTTGACAAATTTATTTTGGCCAAATCTTATTTTTTGTTGTTTAAAACTAGTTTTTGATTGCATATATGGATTTAGCACCTTGAAAAACCAATGGGAACTATATTGTCGAGATTTTACAACTCAAACAATTTTTGACTGCGTATATGGATTTAGCACCTTGAAAAATGAGTGGGGAACTAGATTGTGGAGATTTTGCTACTCAATCTTGTGATTCCAAGAAAACCCTACCTGATTCTAAGAAAAATAGAGCTGAAAACATGTGGGAAAACCTTCCAAAACATAGAATAGATAGACTACGACCTACAAAATGATATTATGTCATGTAGACATTGAAGTGAAATATTTTTTAATCACATTGGGTTGTAATATCAAAAACAAATTGAATGACCATAAAGAGGTTGGATTATTGATGCTTTGTTTTTAATTATAGCCGACATTGATTTTATATGAAGATAATATTCTATTTTTATTTTAATGAGGACACATGTCAACTCCAAGTTAAGCATGGAAAAAATCACACATTTCCCTCATACTGCGTTGTAGAATGCGCCTCTCATCCGTGCAATAATTTTAATCTTGACTTAGACATATGGATGTTAATCATGTCAAAAACTTATAAAGTAATTGAATTTTTTTTTAGAATGTAATAGTCTAGTGCATAATTAACAATGAATATCCCTAATCATTTAAATATATAGTAATCACCAACCAAGTTTTAAAGTTTAGAAACACGCCCTTTGGAAACAAAATATCAAAATTGTGAAACATACCCTTTTGAAATATTGAAATCAATCTACAGGATTCATGTAATTACCAATATAGATCTATATTAAGCTGGATCCATGCTTAAGATAGATCTATATTGGTAATAAGATCATTTCTATAGATTGATTTCAAGATTTCCAAAAGGCGTGTTTCGCAATTCAAGTGCAAAATTTGAGTGTAAAATTTGAAAAAAAAAATGATATACCTAAAAAGGGAACAAAATGTAAAACGGTAAGACAATTTTAAACATTTTAAACCTAAAAAAAAAAAATCTAGTTGCTTTATATGATGTAATACCCCTACCTGTTTTGGACATGTAAATATATGAAATTTGCTTACTAGGCTGGCGAGTGAGAAATACTTGTGATTATTAGGTAGGTGAGCCAAATGATATATAATGCAGCTTGCATGCCCATGTGGTTGCAATAGATACTAATGTGTAGGTTTTGGCTAAGTTTCCAAGGGAGCCATGATGTAGATATTGTAAATTTGTACATATTTTTATAAATTAATAAAATAAGGTTGGTTACACAGCCCACTCCACAGAAAGAGTATGGAGGACACAACTCCAAGGAAAAATGAAATAGTTGGGTTTGGTGAAAAAGTGCACTCTTTTGCCAACATGGCCTTAGTAAGTGCCACATTTCCAATTGGGGCCATGCATTTAAAAAGGATGATGGATTTTTTTGAGTTATGATTCAATCATTCACTATTTAGTAAAACATTTAGGTAACTGATGTTCAGTGAGTGTTTAGGTTGGACTTTGGAACCAGTAAGATGTAGTTATTAGGTTAACCATGCCAAAGGGATGCATCTAGTTTTTATGTGAGCTCCAAAGTAGCTCCACAATATTTTTGGCTTTGACGGTTTGTTGGACCTAGTTATGGATTGGTTCCATGGAGTTTTGGTGGGGACCTTTGTTGGAAATAGTCAGAGAGTCCTAGTTGGGATCTGACACCAACTAAGGGTTTATTTGGTTTGGTCGTTTGACAATTGGACACTAGGAAACAATAGGGCTCATTGAGTCATAGGAAAATATTGTTCCAGTCAAT
This sequence comes from Pinus tabuliformis, assembly GCA_031772625.1. Lineage (NCBI taxonomy): Eukaryota > Viridiplantae > Streptophyta > Pinopsida > Pinales > Pinaceae > Pinus > Pinus tabuliformis. The sequence continues at coordinate 863,845,936 of CM062812.1, forward strand.
CATAATCCTCCTTGGAAGGTAGGCATTGCTAAGGGTTTCGAACTGTGCTACTTGGGTTTTGATAAGGGGGACATGATCCCATGGCTAGAGATAGAGGTTGTTGGTGTTCGTCTTATGGCCTAGGATTTTTTTGTTGTTTGTAAGTTGTTTTCCTTAGAGTTGTTTTCCTAGCTTGGGGTGACCTGTGGTTCAGCTTATGAACCACATGGTCTATGACTGGGTGGAACTTGGAGAGCATGTAGCGAGTCGACTCTTTTCAATAGATAATTACCTGTATTGTTCATGAGCTTTTGTTATTTGTGTTTTATGTGTAGTTGATAATTATTATTCCACTGATATATTTTAATTATGATCTATGTATGTTTCATATTTCTTACATAAACATACAATGATGCATTATATTTTAATTAAATTTACAGGTCCAGGTTCTAGGCTAGAAGAAATCAGTATGAATTCTTCCGCAACTACTGAATGGTTTTATATAACACTATTGAGAGTGGTATTTCCTGGTTGAGGGATTTGGACAACATAGATTGGTATAAAATCCTAGTTAAAAAACTGGTTCTGAATTGGGCCAAACATTATAGGATGAACACCACGTGTTTAACAAAATGATATATGGTGGAAATGGTTAAGATCTTGTGAATATTATAGAACATGTGTCATCAAAGGTATATAATAGAATTAAAGTAACTATTGGTTTAAAATTGATGGATTCTAAGCTTTGATTGAACCAAGTTTGATATGGAATTAAAGAAACATAGTTTTCCTACTAAGTGTTTGACAAAAGTCTTGAGAATGTGAATGGTATAAATTCATCGAGGATTAATAATTCAAGTGCTAATAAAAAAACCTATTATGAGTAATTTGATACAATTGCATAGCCAAATTAAAAGGAAAAGTTTAATTTAGCCTTGGAGGGCTATGGTTTTGGTGGAGGCTATCACACCCATGCAAAATAAGGGTTTTATTTTTAATAGTTTTGAATGATTAATTTTAATTACATATTTAATGTAAGTATATACGTTTAATATCTCTATAAGACCCTTTATGAAATTATTGTTGACTTGAAAGTATTAGGACCCTTGGGTTCAAGTTGGGTCGAATTTATTTTTCAAAGTTAGGCATGCATACCTTAATATGCATATCCTAAGGTTTAAAATCTATTATGAAGAGTGTGTGTGTGTTTGTTTGTATGTAAAATCATGTTTCAAACCCCGTAGGAAGGTGTATATATACATATATAGATATACATACATATATATACATCAGATATTCGAATGGAAGTTAGTCGGATAACATGTTGAGCTCTGATGACGATATCAACCATTGTATAGAGATGATTAGGACCATCAAATCCATCAGAATGCAACTTGGTGTTAAATTTTGTGCAAGTCCAGGATTTCGTGGCTTCTCACTTGTCACATATGTCACTTTGCACCATTGAGGAAGGTGGGCCTCATTATGGTTAATAAAGTCATGGGGCTAATATATAAATATACAATTTTTTGTTTGTATGTTTTATTTAAGTTTGTAGTGTGGGGGTACAGACGTGGTCCATAGGCCCCATAGATTATGTTGTCAGTGTATAGCTAGAACTATGAGGAGGGAGCTGGAATGCTAATTCTGAACCCCCACTATGTCATCAATGAGGGGGATTGGGTTCTCATTTGATATTAGTCGTTGGATGACCCCGTGGCATAACCGTCATCAGATATGAGGGGTGGAACCCCAATTTTTAACCTTGATTTCATGCCCCCTCCATGACATCAATAGGGGGGTATGTATTGCATTCTAACTATCAATTTTTTTGGCAAGAATTTGTAGAGAAATCTACAAGGGAAATTGTAGGAAAATTTGCATAATGGCATATAGGAGTCCAAAGCATGCTTAAAGACCTTATAGTGAAGAAGATGATGTCGTGGTTGAAAATATCATCCTAAGTAATGCCAATACTGGATATAAAAGTCATGATGAAAGAAGACCTCAAGAAGTAGACCTTGAAGAGACAATGAAAATTCTTAAGATGGAAGTGTTGAGCTATAAAGACGATAATGATAAGTTTGTCAGGGAATAACAATTTGTAAGTAATCAAATTCTGCAAAGTTTGAACAAAATTCAAAGAGAATTAGACCAAACAACTATGCCTAGTTAGCTTATGAGAACAGTGCGGGGTTTAAGGAGAGTGTTTTCAGAAGTTCAAGGCACTCGAAGAGTGCTTCTTATGATCACTATCACTTAGCTAGGAAAGCAAGTAAATGAGATTATTATATTATAAAATTTGATAATAGCCATATTGTGCACCACTTAGAAAAACTAGAAGAAGAGCGGACAAGGAAAACATGTAAGGGGAGCTAAAAAAAACTAAGCCCCCACCTTTAATGGGGAAAACAAGAAAGGGGAAGAAGAAGAGACTTGGTTGTTGGATATGAGGAAATATTTTTAGTTTTTCAACTATTATTTGAATCATAAGGTGAGAATTTCCATATATCACTTCACGAGAAAGATAAATATCTAGTGGGAGCATCTTAAGGCAATCAAACATTTGGATGAAAGACAAATTATTTGGAGGAAATTCCAAGAGTATTCAAGAGGAAGTATCTATCTAAATACTCTTATGACTAAAAAATGTAGGAATTATTTGGGTTTCTACTGGGACATATGACCATGGAAGAGTATGGTAAGAAATCCCCTGAGCTATTGAGGTATGTTAAGTTTATTAAGAAGGAAAAAGTAAAAATGCAGAGTTATGTTAGTGGGTTAGCCTTTTTTATTTTAATAAATTGAAGTACTTTGAGCCAAAATCCCTTGAGGAAACTATGAGGAAGGAAAAATAGTTGCGTGAAAAAGGAAAAAATAGATCAATACTATAGAAAACTCTAAGATACAAGAAGAATTTTATGGAGTAAAGGAAAAAGGGTTTCAAACCCTTTCCATTCAATGGAAATCCTTTGGAAGGCTTGTAGGCTGCATTAGCTTCTAACCAACCATAAGAGCAAGATTTCTCCGAGAAGAATCTTCAATTCCCACCCATCAAATGTTGGGGTTGTAAAAGGGAACCATACATATTGAGATTGCCCTCATAAAGTAGAGAAGGTGATGACTATACACAACATTCAAGCAACAGATACTATGGGCAATGAGGGCAGGGGCATGCCCATAATGTATGCAACTTCAAATAATTGACAAGTTAAATGTTGGGAACATATGACAGAGGTTGAAGGTAAGATTGACAACTAGTCCATTATTATTTTAATTGATTTTGCAACTAATGAGAATTATATTAATGCAGATTTGATTGAAAAAAATAATTTGAAGAAATGTAGACATTCCAAACCCTGGTTAATATAGCTATCTATATGTATGAAGGGAAAAGTTACAAAATTGGTCAGTTAATGCCCAATATAGATGAATGGGATGATAACAACATTTGACTTGAATTTGATTTCACTGAGTACATATGAATGTTTGGTTGGCATGGATTGGCTAGAAAAGCACACTGGAAACCTTGACGACTACAATAAAACCTATATGTGCATGGATAATGAGGGACATCAGAAGTAGGTACAAGGAATTCTTAGGCCAATAACTTCCAAAGAGATGTCGGTTATGTACTTGAAAAATAATTATAAGAAAGGATGTCAGATCCTTGTGGTTCATATGGACGAACCAAATCTGGGCCAATAAGTTAATTTAGAAATTTCCTAGTGTTACCTGAATTTTTTTATGTATTTGCAAAGATAACTAGATTACCTATGAAGAGCGATATTGAATTTTCTAATGATCTAGTGCTAGGAGTATTTCCCGTGTCTAAGACACCATATAGAATGAGTAATCTGAACTTAAAAAATTGAAAATGCAAGTGGAGGAATTATTGAAGGAAGGTTATTTACACCCCAATGTGTCACCATGGGATGCACAGTTGTATTTGTTGACAAGAAAGATGTAACTCTACGATTTTGTACTGATTTCCAACAATTGAAAAAGTTCTATATCAAAAATAAATATCCATGGTCAAGAATTGATGATCTCTTAAACCAGCTTCATGGGGAAAATATATTTTCTAAAACTAATTTAAGATCTGCATATCACAAGTTGTGGATCAAAGAAGAGGATATCTATAAAACAACATTTAGAACTTGTTATGGGAACTATGAGTTCGTAGTTGTGCCTTTTGGTTTATCTAATGCACTAGGAGTCTTTATGTGTCTAATGAATGGAATTTTCAGGGATTATCTAGAAAAAATCGTAATTGTTTTTCTTGATGATATTGTTTTGTACCCTAAATATGAAGAAGAGCATCAACAACATTTGAGAGTAGTACACGTACTCACGGAGAATTAGTTATATGCCAAGCTAATAAAATTCTCTTTTTTACCAAAGATAGGTCTATTATTTGGGTCACATCATTTCAGAAGAGGGAATGGTTGTGGATCCTAAGAATATTAAGGCTATCAGTGCATGGTAAGCATTGGAGAACATGTTTGGTCTTTCATGGGCTTCGTTGGATATTACAGGAGGTTTATTGAAGGCCTCTCCAAAATATCAAATCCCATTACATCTTTACAGAAAAAGGGTGTGACATTTCAGTGAAAATTATGAAGTGTTTAACTATTGCATATCTACGACACCACAACTTATAGGGATTTCTGTCACTATTTGATCTAATATGGGATTTATTAAGAATAACTATTGTTGTATGAATTTCCTCTACCCAAAACCTATGTTGAATATTCCTTTTGTTCATCATTGCTTTGGCTAAATGTTGCATTGACATATTTTCTCTTTCTGCTACAATATTTTGCTAGGGGGTATCTGCTATTGTAAATTGTATTTTAATTTCACTATCTTTACAGAATTCATCCAATTCCCTTGAAGTGACCTCACCTCCCTTATCTAACCTTATGCTTTTGATTTTTTAATCAATTTCATTTTCAGTTGTAGCTTTGAACTCTTTGAACTTCCCAAAAGCCTTGTATTTCTCTCTGAGAAATGAAACCCACATCATTCCACTAAAATCATCAATTATTAGCATAAAATACAGCTTACCTGTGGTTAAATTTGTTCTATATGATCCACAAAAATACAAGTGTACCAGTTGTAATGGCTTTGTTGAAGAGTTTTCCTTTGCCTTAAAAGGAACTCGAGCTTTCATTCCTAGTTGACAAGATTTGCAGATAATGTTCTTTGGTTTCAAAATCTTCGGAAATTATTTGACTACATTTTTCTTGCTTAGCTTAACTATTTGATTGAAGTTTAGATGTCCAAGTCTTTTATGCCATAGCCAAATCTCATAAATCTTTGTTAAGAAACACTTTTTTGTCTTTTCTTTGAGCACATAAACATTATTGCTTGTTATTACATCCTCAACAATTATCTCACCTATACCTGTGGACTTGATTTGATAATTTTTGGCTTTAAAAAGCACAACATATCCTTGATCACACATCTGAGACACACTCAGAAGATTATGTTTCAACCCATCAACATAAATTTTTTTATTAGCTTTACCTTTTCCATTTGAGAGACTGAACACTTCTTTTGCAATTATTTTTCCTGCAGCAATATTGCCAAAAATCACATCACCTTTTTCAACTGGCTAACAAGTTAGAAACTTGCTTCTATATCCTATAATGTGCATGGAACATCCGTTGTCCACATACTAATGGATTTCACTATTCTATGTATATAAGGAAATAACACATTTCTCTGATTGTTCTTTTGCTTTCAAGATTGTTGACTTCTACTCAGTTTGCTCAATAATTGGTCCTGACTTCTTTTCTTTAAGCCTGTAGTTAACTGCTATATACCCAAAATTTTGGCATTTAAAACACGAAACTTCATATCGGGGGGGGGAAATAATTATTATAGCTCAGTATGCTTCTTCTTTGTTGAATTCTTCTGCTAGATCTGAGCTGCATGTATGATAGATTTACTATGCAATTTGCGACCTCATGCCCATGGTTGGTGCATGAAAAATAATAACTTGGGAATATATCTATGTTCATATATGATTTCTTTTTACGCTGAGAATAATTTTGGGCAGTTTGAATAGCATGAACAACATGCTCCTTTTGTTGTTGATGTTGATTTTCTTATACTGCTTATTGTCTTTTGGCTTCTGAATGGGTTCTATTGTGGCAAAATTCATGCACAAGGAGCTATTTCTCCACAACTTTATTTCCCTAACAAGGTTACTAGACATCAAAATAGATTACCAATTCAATTATAGATATAAATCCTAATATAAATGCCCAAGAAATCAATCATGCATGTAGTCCCTACATTAAGGGTTTGATCTCACACCTGTAGCCCTCACAGATTGGTGAAGTGTGTTGGGTTAGATGTAGAAATTTTATGCTCCAACCAAGATATATTTCCTCCTACAATAGCTCTACTACCTCCACACATGCATCACTAAACAAATACCACAAATAGCCTTCTGCAGAAGATAGTTAGCTCAAATAAATACTAGCATGTATAATCAACCATAAGCATATATTTATAGGAAGGAATATGGAATTTTATTAATCGTGAATCAAATGGTACAATTAAAACTTTAACAAATGATATCCTCTCCTCAAGCTTATAGCATTGTCTCCTCTACCAATAAAGCAAAGTTGTCACACTATAGTGTGGATACTAGATCTAACCCCCTTTCCTCTTGGTGAGATTATATAGGCTCATTCTATCCTTTGGGAGAATGTATCTAGACACCTAGGGGCTTGAGAAGCTACAAAACTTATAGAATAATGGACCCCTAGCCAACTCATACACAAGTGGGTCAAGTTGATCTCCTTGGGAATGGAAAATCCTAGAAACCTTTTTCACAATTATGAGTTGTTTCTCAATTATCCCAATTATGAAATAATTATTATCTCATAATTATAATATTTTGGAAAATAATTATGAGAAATAACTCAATCGTGTAATTCGACCCTTTTATGATGGGATAAATCTCACATAACTAAATTAAAAGGTGAAAACCTATGCATTTTAGCCAAGAAACCGAGGTAAGTTGAACTTGGGTCTCCCTTACTATAATGGAGTGCAAAATAGGGTTACAACATCTGCCCCCTAAGGCATGAGGTCAAAATAGAAACTTTTGGCCGAAATGCATTATAGCAATACTTAAAGCTCAAAAAGGGAGGAAGGAGCCAAATCTACAAAGCTTGAACGGAGGAACTCAAATTCTAAAGTGCAGACTATGTTGATAACATCCCTGAGGTGAGCATACCCATGCCCACCATAACAAGATATTGAACATGGATTCCAAACATACATTACAGATCCGTGACATGAAATGCTAGAGTAGGGCCATGAACAATACATAATGGATCCATGTGACTCGTCAGGAATAACATAGCCACAAGCAAATACAATGTGGATCTATGTCACAATATACATAGATAGGACTATGGACACATGAAAAACAAAGAAGCATCCTGGGATAATCCTCAAAATACATAAATGATACATAACTCCAACACAGCCTGAGAAGGATTCCATATAAGAGTGAGATATCCCTAACCCAGGGTCTTCAACATACCCCTGATAGTATGAATCTACATAATGCGAATGGATGAGCTAATGTCGAGCATGGTCGAAACCACCTGAATACAAATCAATGATGTAAACCAGTAAGAGGCACGAGTGAATCCACCATTGAGGAAAATGGACCTGAAGGCACTTAGTACAATCCACTAAGTTTGAATAAATGAGCTGACATCGAACATGAGTGATTTCAACCAATGAAGAGCCAATGATGTAAACCTACTATCATTCATGAGGAAGTCTGCGACTGAGTTCTGCTATCTCCAAGGTACTACTGGTTCCTAGATCAAGCTCGTAGATAGTGAGTTGAAGTCAATAGGAGAAAGTATATTAAAGGAGGGACTTAATATATCCCCCATCAATCAACACGGAACAAACTAGGATGATGTTATGTATGGATGAAGTCATGATATGATGACATAGAGCTAACACAGGGATGGCCAACTCAAAAAGGTCAACAGGGTACTAAAGATGGTTGACAGAGGATGAGACCTCCGTTAAATTCATAACGACATGACATAAGAGTTACTTGAGAGCATTACTAATGAGAACCAAGTGGTTTCATGCAATGATGCAGTAAGCATCGAAGCTTGCTCCATATGACTGGAAGAGTAACCATCCATAGGAGTAAATAGACTCATATGGATGATACAGATCCTAGGAAAACTAAAACCCAACTATGAGATAATGATGTAGACAGGTGTCATGTTCAAGGGTGACACAACTGATGTTTCCATTTAAATGACTAATGGAGATGAATGTTTCCTTCCCTTTCTCTTTTTTAAAATTTCCTTTTACATAAGCTTAGTCCCCAAGCCCAAAAAATAGATAAAAGTATACAAGGGAGAACCTCCTATCCATAGTAGACTAGGGTATTCCATTTTCATAACTAGTCTATCCTAGAATGAAAAAAGGTTAAAATTTTATTGGGTAGATGACCCTTCAAGTAATTTAATGAGTGTGAAGGAGACAAGTTCAGTTGAGAATATTTTCTAATTCAAGGAGTTTGAAAAGAGCTTAAAGAAAACTATGCCTAGAGGAATGAGTGGTGAAGGGGATAGAAAATGGTTTAGTTGTTAATGGAACTACTTGTGATATAAAGAGGACAAGGCGTTGGATAATAGGACCACTCATTGCAGCGTTTCCTCCAAGAAAGGGAAAAACACCAAGTGAAAGTGTATGGTAGGCCAAGAAGATGATGACAATGGAATGAAGAAACCAAGGCCCATCATGCAAAAATAGGTTGATAATAAGAGGAAATCACAAGGGATGAACTGTTGAATCCTCCTACGGTATGGCTAGAAAAGAGACAAAGAAGAGGTCATGAAGCTCAAATTCTAGGTCATGGCAGGTGAGAAGGATGGATTTTAAAAAGAGGATAAAATGACTCCATCTAAAATAAGACGACTGAAACAAGTGCTGTACTAGGGTATCCATGATCAGATGAGCTCTACCGCCAAGTGAGGACATGCATCAAGAACAGTGGCCATAGTCACAACCTAATAGGATTGGACCTAAGGCATTAATATGACACTGACGGTCAATAATGCATTAGTGATGGTGATATATGACCTACCCCTGTATGATAGGTTCAAGAGAATGACACCTAAGGTCCATCGATGTCTCAATAAAAATGCCACCTTGTCCTATAAAAATCATCCAGAAAGACTATATCCATTGTTAAATCACATAATGAAATATACAAACATGGACGAGGGAAAAACAATACCATCTTTTCTTTTTTTTTTTGTATTTTTGGCATAAATAGTTCATGATAGATACTCACATCACACATCAAACCAAAAAACGGAGAAAAATATCACACACACTCCTATGTGAAATATGTACAAGCGTAACACATTCTAGTAAGTCATGCTAAATGGTACCCACAACCAAGCACGGGTCAAGGGTGTCTATGCGTAACATCATGGATGGTGAGGGTACCATATGGCTTGCTAGTGTGGGGCCATGACAAAGGAATTCAAATAGTCCAATTCAAAAAGGTTGACCATGCTAGGGACATTGTAATGTAGTCATGCTCTCAAAATTAACCTAAAGACATAAGGGAGGATCAAGACATAAAACGGGTACAAAAGACTCATCGAAAAGTGGAGAGGAGTTAGACAATTCATTGGCAATTTTAGCATCAGAAAATAAAGACTTGACTCAGTCAAGGTGGGCACTTCCAAGGAAGGATGAGGTTATTATCCTTTAATCATTCCAAGATTTATGTTACCAAGATCTACTTGTTCCACATCGGACATACTAGAGGCACGAAGAGGCATAATCTACCTACGATGATCAATAGGTAGATCCATGACCTCCAATTCAATTAACCGAGGGTGTTTTCATCGAGGGAATCATGTGGAAATGGTGAAGGGATGGCCCGTGTGCATAAAGGAATTTGCTCATATTCCATTTTGTGATGGTGTTTTTAACCAACATCAAGGGATTATAATGGGACTACTAGGAAGGAAATCTCTTCCCAAATAAGTGGCAGAGGGTTCCCATAAGCTTCATCAACTTCTATAGGATTAGGACATACTACCCAAGGATTAGGAGGTATATGGGGTCGACAAGTGCTCAAAGAGATCATATGCATAAGAGCTTTAGTGTAACAACCCCAGTTAAAACTCCATGTAAAATATGTATATAAGGCTAGTGTCATGGAACACGTATTCCAAGTTGAATGGTGGGTAAGACCATCCTAGTGGGTGTTCATTTAGTTTATTATGGCTAAGGAAATTGGCAAAGGAAATGGAAGAGGCTTTGGAAAGGCATGAGGCATTAATTGGGATTTTATTTATGAAATTAATGGAAATTAAGAGAAACGGGAGGTGAAAGGTCATAGGTTGCATGTGAGGAAAATGAAAGAAAATAGGTAAAATTGAAGAAATAAGAGCCCTCATTAATAAAAAGGGTTCTATGGATCAGTGCATAGGCTTGGTCAGTGTTAATCTTTTGGCAGGTTTTGGTGGAGCTCTCTTCTATTCTCTCTCCCATACTCTTGGACACTTCAACTTTTCTTGGAGCACTCATGGAGAGTGTGGCATACTTGGAGTTTTGGAGCAAGAATGAAAAGGAAGAGCAGGAGATCGCCAAAGGACATTAGGATCAGTAGCTACATTGTGTTCTGATTGTAGATACTGAGTTGAATGCATGACACATGCATGTGGTTTCTTGGTCATGATATGTCATGGGCATGGCAGATTCTCTTGACTGATAGTGGATTTGTATAGCCTTGCCATTTCCTAGATAGCCATGGTGTTGTGGGTTCATTTATTTATTTTTCTCGTTGGTTCTCATGTTTCCTTTATCTTGGGTTGAGCTATTAGTTCCTGGAGCCTTGGCTGGAAAAATGCTTTGGAAGCCCTGTAACGGATTGGGTTGACTTGCTAGTCCTAGAGCCTTTGTTGGAAAAATGCTTTGGAAGCCGTATAACCCTTCTTGGCACCTGCCTTAAGACTTCCCCCTCCTTCGACTCCCCCTTACCATACCCTCTGCAGCATCCCCCTCCTTACCCCTCGCAGCACTCCCTGTCTATGACCCCCACCTCCATCTCCTTGGCCCCGGCTGGCCCCTCCAATCTTCAGCGCCCTGCTCAATCTCACTTTCACCCTGGCTCTTGCAGCCTTAAACCTCATTCCCCGATACGCTCGGGTTGCTTCAGCTCTCCTTTACTGAATGCTCATCCTGCTCAATCGGCACAGCAGAGCACCTCGGATCCGTGTCGGAGCTTACTAAAGGACTATCCTACGGGTCGGCGCTCGGACAAGCCGAAAAAGGGTCGGTGCCTCAGAGCTGTGGACTCTGATATTAACTTGACTTTTGGTGAAGACGTCCAAATGGCGGATGCTATGGACACAGCGAGGAAAGTACTTGTTGGTCGTGTGAGAGGTCGGACCTATAATGTGGAACGATTGCGGCAATGGACTGAGGAGATTTGGGGCTCCCTCCTGAAGGAATTACCTACTATAAGGATTTTGGCCAGAGGCTGGTTCGCTCTCCACTTTCATAGAGTAGAGTACACTGAATGGATATTGTCTCAATTCTGGCATATTGAGTTAGCACCTGTTTTGCTGAAGAGGTGGGATCCTCTTTTTGACCCAGTGTTACACTAAAAAATGTCACCATGACTATTTACAGTTAGTATGGCTCTATCAACAGTCATGCTATCCTCTTAGGCAAGTCTTATGCCTCTGCTCTCCATGTCAAACTCCAAAAAGAGAGAAAGTCTTTATAAATGTATTTATCTCTGGGTACGCAGGTTCTCTCAACCTTACCTGCGGGTACGCACCCAATGTTCACAAAAGCTGCGTCCTTGGACGCTCTGTATGTAAAGGGGCAGGTGCGTCCCCCTGTAAAGGTCAAAATGCGCAAGTTTCATCTTTAAAAAGTTACTTGTGGTCATTTCTAGAGCATTCTAGAAGGTTGTTCGACGTGTATTGAGCGCCTCCAGATGGTTCATGTACCCCTACCAAAGAGGAACTTATCCCATCAATAAGGGAGCTATCCCATCCAAAGAGGGGATTATCCCATTGATGGTGGACCTGATTACCTTCCTCTTGAGCACTATAAATACAGGCATTGGGCCAAAAGGAGGAGAGGTTGAAAGCTAAACATTTCTAAGGGTAGATGCTGCAGGAATTAGGACTCCCATTTAGAAGCTTGTGAGGAGAGATTGTCATCTTTACTTGTTCTATTTGGAAGTGGGTGAGCTTTGTCAAAGTAAAGGAGAACTCTTGATGGACCCTGGGAGGGACTTGCACAACACCAAGGCTCAGGTTGTAATTGTTCCTTTTGTTTCCTATTAATGCAAATGAGTCCATTCTTCTCAATAACTTGTTATTTATGAGTTGTTTCATGTACTCCTTGGTCTATGTGTTAAATATGTTTTATTCTATGAGATTATCAAGTGCTATTTAATCGTTTGATTGTTAGTGGATGCAGGTTTCAAAGTGAAGGAGGAGCTCATCCGGATCCGCGGAGCTGGACTGCTACAACAGCGTCGGACTACAGGTAGGATCTAAACACTTGATTCCTTATATAGTAAATGCATGTTTAGAGAAGGATTGCTCTTGTTTGTCTTGTTTGTCACTAGAGAGTCTTAGGCTCCTAGGGAGGTTGATTTGTGTCCGCACTATCGACTCTTTCCGCCTGACAAAATGGCGACTCCACTGGGGACTCCATTGATGTGAAAGTCTTTTCCTTTGTATGTAACTTTGCTCTGAGAAAAGTCATTTATTTTCTGGTTTTTGGCTCTGTGACTTTTTTTCTGGGTGGGTTAGCTTAGGGTTAGATTCAATTTAGTTTTTCTTGAATTTTCCAGTAGGACGCACCCTCTGAGTATTGCACAGTGCGCCCCTGGACGCACTGTCGCTGTGTGCACAGAGCGGGCCCGCACCTGTCTTAACGGGTTGCCTGCGTCCCCTGCTAAAATTTAAGAAAATTCCATTTTTTGCATTTTTTCTCTTAGATTTTGCTTTTTCTTAGTTTTTACTGCCCAGATCCATTAGTCTCTTGTCAAAGATCTTCACCTGAACTTGTTTCGATAGCATTGAGTGTTTTAGTGGATTTCATAGAAGTTTAAGCCCTAGGGTTTGATTTTTGAGTAGGTCTTGTAGTGACTTTGGCGGTATAAGTTGTCAAGACTTAGATCTCTCTGGTTTTGTCAGCCTTCTTAGAAGTCGGACCTGTCATAAAGTCTACCTGTGAGAGCAACTTACCTTTGAGTGGTCTCTTTGGCAAATTTCGAAGTGCTTGTTGATTGAGTATTGAATTCCATTTTACAAAAAGAACAAAAAGATTTGAGTTTTGTTTTGACTGGTCTTTTGATTCTGCATTAGCTGGTCCTTGGCTTGATTGTGGTCAAGTAAAACAACCTAGAATCATCCTTGTAGGCTTTTGCCTCGTTAGGTTTGCTTAGAGTAAATTTCTTTTTGATTTTCTTGTGAGTCAAGTTTTCATAGATTTTATAGCTTTTGAGATTGATTTTCGTTAAAATAGATTTATATGCTTTATTAAATAAGAGAAAATACAAAAACATCTCCTTTGAAAAGTTTTGTTTCAAGTAGCTTTGAGGCGTTTTGAAAGAAAAAGAGTTTTTCGTGCACGTAAGGAGTGGTCATGTTTGTATGCTTGAAAAGATAAAGAGAATTGTTTCTTTGATTGTCTTTACTAAGAAAGTTGTTTTCTATAAAATTTGCATCTCTCAACTCTCTTAGTTAGGAATTTCATTGAAAGAGGAAAGTAGCGTAAATCATCTTAGGTGCATCTTTGTAGTGGTTTGAGTCGAGTCTACACACCATTGGTTTCACTTCCGCTACCTTTTGTCTTTAAGAAAAACCATAAAATTAACGCTTAAAGTAAAATCAACGTAGTAACTTTTATTTACTAGGGCTCTGAAACACCAATTTAGATCAGGCTAGTGTCTTGGAGTAGGAGAGTAATTAACTCTCCAAGACAAAAAAACCAAACAAGTAGCTTATCTTGTGATAGAATAAATCCAATTGTCTCATTTGTACTCTGGGAAAGCTCCTCTTAAAGGAGAAGCACGAGCTCGTGTCCGAACCAGTGAGGGGATCAATCCTCCCTCGTTGGGAACGACGCCAGACACGCACGTATTACAAACGGTAAACCTCGGATTAACCATTGTCGAGGAGCCAGGGGTCACTTGTCGGTAAACCTTGGATTATTGTCAGGAACCGGCAAGGGGATTGAGCTTGATACTCTGCCCTTGCGTGCTGTCGGATTGTAGACTGTTCCCCCAGGTGCATTTGTTGCGGTTGGTAACCTTAGTGACCATTATCTTTAGGATTCTACCGAGGTGACGGTGGAGGGAAGATCCCACTGTACCTGGAGCAGACGTCGGCTAGACTCACTTGGATTTTCCGGGGGGTTCACTTCACTCGAGACGGTTAAAGTGGAGGAACTTGTGCCGGTCTATTCATTAAGCAGGTTGCCGGGGTAACTGTTCCACCCGCCACTTCTGTACTGAATCCGGCGATGTTGGGTTTCATCTCCAACTAGCGTTTTCGGTCTGGAAGGCTACTGTTTGTGCTTGGTTTGACGCCCTAGATTCTTTAGGCGTGTGATTCAAATTTGTTTGGTTCTTTAGCGACTTTAGGTGGTTTGATTTGAGATTTTACTTTGTTTTCGTGTGTAGTAGTTAAAAGTTTTTAGCTGTGGCGGAATTACCGAGACAGTCCCATAGACTTCGGGGCAAGTCACCTGAGATTGTTAACGGAACTGATTTGTTGAGGAAACTCCGTAGATCACGGGGTGGATCTCCTGAAGACGTCCCGGGTCAGTACGAAGGATTGAAGGTCCTTGTAACTCCTCCTAGTGGCAGTAAAGTAGGTTCACCTGAAGAAGGAGAATCTTCCTTGGTAGTCCATCCAGATTACCAAAGTCTAGAGACAGGTTATAATCCCGAAGCTGTTACAGTTTCTGAGCTTGCTGGTAGTTTTTCGTCTACTAGTGATATAAGCGAAGAACCTGAAATCTCTGAACCTGTTACTCTGACTTCTAGTGTTCCAGATTCACCAAGGATAGAACGAGTTATCACCGAAAATCTTCCTACTGGTTTGATTGCTATTGAAGAACTTGCTCCAGAGGAAGAAATAGGCGTCTCTAACCTTGAAGATCAACTTACTATTGAGCTCAGGGAGCGTGAATCTATCTTTTACAGTCCTCCTAGAAGTACTACTTGGTACCTTTCGTTAACCAATTATTTAGACAACTCAGGGATAGGTTTTTCTCCACCTCGTACTCCTTTTCCACCAGGAGGTATTTATACTCCTGTAAATATGTCTGGTCAGTCGTCCGTGTTTACTCAAACTCCTGAATCTTTCTTACACGGCGGTCCTTCTGTTCCCACTGGGTATCAGTCACTTTCTGGTACCTTTGCGGGGGCATCTCCTCAACCCGTTGATCATGGGTTATTAGCTGGAAACAATGGTAATAGACCGTTGGGTGTAGGGGACATTTACATGATGTCAGGTTCAGTTCCCGTTTCTCAACCTCAAGGTGGCCAATTACCGCCTGGGGGGCAGCCTCAATTAACGCCTGGGGGGCAACCTCAAGGTACACAAATTGTGTCTGGGGGGCAACCTCAAGGTCAGTATGTACCTATGGTGCAATACATGCCTCAGGGTCAACCCCAGCCTCAATATGTACCCCAAGGTCAACCCCAGTATCAGTATTTACCCCAAGGTTATCAACCTCAAGGTCAATACTCGAGTCAAGGTTATCAACCACCTCAAGGTCAGTCATATGGTCAAGGTATGGGAACTGCACCTTTCAATTATCAATCCTATCCTCAATCCGGTTATGGACCTCAGTATTCTCAACCTGTTACGGGTCAATACCCCGGAATGTTAGTGTGGGATCCATCACAGGGTCAACAGGTGTTGCAGCCAAGTATACAGTTGGTACCTCAAGCTGGACAACCCGTAGTTTCTGGTTCACCCCAGCAACCGCAACCTGTCCAGTCAAATGTTCAAACTTCTGTAACTTCGGTAGTTACTCAGCCGCCAATTGCACCTAGTACTCCATCTCAAACGGCTGCTGCAACTACCGCTACATCTACCGCACTTACTTCTGGAGTATCGACAGCTCCGGTTTCTACTGTCTCTGCAACCACTCCTCAGGCATCTTTACCGTTGTCTGGATCTACGATTCAAACCACGGTCCAGATGCCTATAGGTCAGCCTGGTATAAGTACGGTTGTCACTACTCAACCTCAATTTGTTCAACAACCGTACCAGGGACAGTACCAACAAGGGCAAGCTGTCCAACAGCCGGTTTACCAGTATCAACCGTATCCTGGGTACACTTATCAACAACCTCAACAACCCCAGTACGGTCCGGTTAATCCTGGTTTTCCAGGAGGATATAATATCCCTAATGCGATTCCTGTTCCTAGTTATCCTGGATATCCTCCTCCTGGGGCTGGTGTCATGACTCAGAGTTTTAGAGATCCTAACCGGCAATTACCGTTTATCGCAACTTTGGATTTACCAGACTTGACGCGCCTAACGAATGATCCAATTCAATATCTTTAGTTCTGGCCGCCAATGCCAAATAAGTTGCCCAGTGATATACCCAAGTTCGAAGGTAAGTCTGGAGAGGATCCGTCCAATCATGTGATGACTTACCACCTCTGGTGTGCTTCAAATTCTATCTCGGATGATTCGATCCGCTTACGTCTTTTCCAGCGTACACTCATTGGTCTCGCGGCCAAGTGGTACATTGAGTTACCACGGGCCTCTTTTTACAATTTTAGCCAGTTAGCTACCTCGTTCTTAACTCACTTTCAGTTGCCGGTCAGATACGATAACGGCACGGAGTTATTAACTTCACTAAAACAATCGACGTCCACGTATATTTCTGATCACATTCATGAGTGGAGACGTCGAAGGAGGTTAGTGAAAGTTTTTATTCCGGACCAAATCTTAGCTGAATGGTTTGTTAAATCATTATTACCGAAGATTACTGAAGATGTAGCTAAGGCCGGAGTAGTTACTGAGGAGCAAGTCATTGCTCAGGCACAGTACCTTGACTTAGTTTATACTCAGTCAGGTACGTTACACGAGAAGATTCCCAGATCTTCCCAAATCGAATCAAATCGCTGCTGCTCCTTCGGGATCTCATGCCGCTGATGGTATGATTGGTACGGTGAACACAAAGAGCAAGAAGAAGTCTTCCAAGAGTTCTACTACTCCTATAATCACCTTGCCTGATTCCCCGACAGGAGAGTCTTCTCCTGAACTTTTCGCCGATATTCACGCTGTAGAGTCATCTACGGCCAAATCAAAAAACGGTGGAAAGAAGAAAGGAAAGAAGAAGGCTAAAGCAGACAAGGCTCCGAAGGAGAAAACAGAAAAGTCGGAAACCAATGACGAAAAGCGCAAACCTCGATATCCTTGTCTTATTTGTGAAGAGGATCATTTTACAAGAGATTGCCCTCATCGGGCCGAGGTTGTGAAAATAGTCAAAGGTTCTCCCACTCCTGCTGTGTTGAAAGATCCATTTCCAAAGCAGGAGAGTAAGATGATAGGTTCTTCCTCGACTGCCAGTGAAGAACCCATTTTGATGATGTCTCATGTGAGGATTGCGACTCGGTCGCAAGATTATGGTAGTAAGAATCCTGTTGATGGTAAGGAAGCAGAATCTTCTCATTCTAATCCATCAACCTCAGCTCCTGGTTCCGATCCACTACAGATCGAAAAACCTAACCCGGACTTAGTAATCAAACCGCCCGCCAAGGGTGTACTTCGAAGGTCTGCTTTCAATCCACATGCGAGAGCGGCCCAGAATTACAACATTGTTGAGGACTTAGCTGTTTCACCCTCAGCAATGTCGGCTTTAGAAGTGCTGCAATCATGCCCAGCACAACGAAAATTACTTTTGTCGGCTATCGGAGCTGTTGATGTTCAGGACCCGAATCTGATAATCTTCGATCTAGAAAATAGTACACCGCGTCTACCCCATCAAATGGCTTTCCAAATTCCAGTGATAGTAAAAAACAGGCCTATTCATCGGACTGTGATTGATGAGGGAGCTTCTACGTGTATTATGTCGATTCAGTGTTGGAGATCGCTTGGTTCTCCTTCGCTGAACCAATCCCCGACCATCCTTAAGGCCTTTGATGGCCGTGGGTTCCGTCCGTTTGGTATTCTACAGGAATTGCCTATAGGGGTAGAAGGGAAAACCGTTAGTCTGGATGTGGAGGTGGTTGATGCCCCTCTAGACTACAACCTTCTTTTGGGTCGAAGTTGGTCATATGCTATGACAGCGGTCGTTTCATCGGTCTTCAGAGTAATAAAGTTTCCACATAACGGTAAGATCGTGACAATTGATCAGCTGACATACTTTTCATCCGACCCAGCCTCTTCAGAGAGTATCCAGCATGTCGGTAAGACGACAATTCCTTATAGGGACGTTGGCGTAGGTTTAGTTAAAGATTCCGGTTTACTGGGAACTTTTCCTTTCCCTCCAATCAACGCAGACCCTTCATTTGCATCAATTCATATGATTACATCAGACACACTTATTTACGATGATCCTTGGATTGTCCCATCTGAATCTGAGATAGACTCATTCGGTGATGCTATGCTTTTGAGTCCATATGAAATTGCTTATGAAGCCGTCATGTCTTTTACCGACTCGCGTTCAACCCAAATCGACCAAATGAATGTGGTCAGTGAAGAATCACTTTTCACATCAACCTTAGAACGGATAGCGTTTCCCGAAGTCGTGTCATCTGACGAGCAACTTCGCGAAATCCTAAGTGTAGACGATCTACCATGGGAAGATCTCCATCATAGATCTTCGTTTTTACCTGAGGATGATGCTTTTGAAAATGATTTTTCATCTATCTTTACCGCTGAATATGTCAAAGACGCTCAGAATCCAACGAAACATTCTGATTCAGAGTTGAATTTAGGGAATATTTCTCGCACTATTCCCATTGACATTTCAGTGAAGCCCGGAATTGAGGAAAACATTCATATAGGTGCCTCATGTACAGAAGATGAAATTCAAACTTACAAGGCCCTATTCCAAGAATTCCGCGATGTGTTTGCCTGGTCTTACGAGGAAATGCCGGGAATCGACCCTGCCATTGTTGTTCATGAAATAAAGACCTACCCGGACGCTAAACCCGTCCGGCAACGGTTGCGTCAGATTCACCCTCGGAAAGCGGCTGCGATTAAAGCAGAAGTCGAGAAGCTGTTGAAAGCAGGTTTCATTTATCCAATCCCGTTAACGGATTGGGTATCGAATATTGTTCCGGTTAACAAGAAACAAGGAACAATAAGAATCTGTATCGACTATAGGGATATAAATCGAGCTTGTCCAAAAGACAACTATCCACGCCTTATATCGATCAAATAATTGATGATTGTGCCGGAAGTGAAATGTTTTCCTTTATGGATGGTTTTTCGGGCTATAATCAAATCAATATTCTACCTGCCGATCAACCAAAAACGACATTCATTTGTCCATGGGGGACATTTGCTTATTGCAAATTACCTTTTGGGCTTAAGAATGCCGGAGCCACTTTTCAACGGGCGATGTCTTACGCATTTCATGACATCAAGCACATTGTGCAACCGTACCTCGATGATTTGCCTGCTCATTCTTTACATCGAGCTGATCACCTTGTCCACTTACGAGCAATCTTTATGAGGTGTAGGCATTATCGAATTCGGTTGAATCCCCACAAGTGTGTTTTCTGTATAGAAGTGGGTCGATTGCTGGGATTTGTTGTTTCAAAAGCCGGCATTCGCGTCGATCCCTCGAAGGTCGAAGCTATCATCAAATTGCCTCCTCCTTCGAGTTTGCGCCAACTCCAAAGTTTGCAAGGGAAAGCAAACTTTTTACGCCGATTCATTCCAAACTACGCCGAGGTCACTAAAGGTTTTACACGGTTGTTGAAACAGAACGCTCAATTCTTTTGGGATGAGATTGCCCAACAATCTTTTGATGCACTTAAACACGCGTTGACCCATGCACCGTTGTTGCATCCTCCCAACTACAACCAGGACTACTTCTTATACCTCGCAGCTTCGCATTCCACTATTGGAATGGTGTTAGTTCAAGAAGATGAATTCGGAACGGAACATGTGATATATTATCTTAGTAGGACATTAAACCCACTGAGCTAAAATATTCGCATGTGGAGAAATTGGCCCTGGCAGCCGTTCAAGCTGTCCAGCGTTTTCGTCACTACATTCTTCTCCGTAAAACTACAGTTATTTCGGATTGCAACCCTATGATTTATATTTTGACAAAACAACTGCTAGGGGGCAAGTACTCTAAATGGATCGTTATCCTGCAAGAGTTCGACTTGGAGTTTGAGAAGTCCAAGTCTAAGAAATCCTTAGTTTTTGCGGAATTGATGTGTGATTTCCCGCGTGCTGACACAGAAACTGTGGCAGAGGAGTCCATTGCGGACGAATCTTTGTTTCTTATCAGTACTTTAGATCCGTGGTACGGGGATATAATCATCTATCTCCAAACCCAAACCTTTCGGCCTGAAGCTTCAAAGTCGGAACGTCGAAAAATTCGGTTTCAATCCCAGCAATACAAGATTATTGGAGATACACTTTATCGCCGGGGGGCAGACTTAGTTTTTCGACGTTGTTTAACTCACGAAGAGGCTGAGAGGGTTTTGAATGATTGTCACTCTGGAGCATGTGGCGGTCATATGTCTGGGTATGCCACAGCTCAGAAGGTGTTGCGCGCTGGCTATTTCTGGCCGTCCATGTTTAAAGATTGTATCATTGCGGTCCGGAAGTGCCACAACTGTCAAGTGTTTGATCGCAAGATGCGCGCACCACCTGCTCCTCTCCATCCTATAATTGCCGTTGGTCCTTTCGCCAAATGGGGTATCGATTTTATTACTTGTAACCCTCACTCGGCCGGGGGCATGCGTATATCATCCTCGCGGTTGATTATTTTACTAAATGGGCCGAGGCGATGCCTACATTCGACGCAAGCGGCAAAACAGCTGCAGTTTTCGTATTCAATCATATTATAACTAGGTTTGGTGTCCCACAAGCAATCATCACTGACCATGGGAGCCATTTTCGAAACATCATGATGACTGAGCTTACAAGCCAGCTTGGTTTGCGCCACGATAGCTCTACTCCTTATTATCCGCAAGCCAACGGTTTGGTTGAGTCTATCAACAAAGTTCTGGTTATCATGATCCGACGAACCATTGGTATTCATCGGTCGAATTGGCACAACATGTTATTTTCAGCGCTATGGGCATACCGAACCTCAGTGAAAACTTCAACAGGGTTCACTCCTTTCCAGCTAGTTTATGGCTTGGAAGCTGTGTTACCCATTGAATGCGAAATCCCATCACTTCAAATGGCTGTCGAATTACTCCCAGCTACTTCCGAAGAGGAGAAACGTTTATTATACTTAGCTCAATTAGATGAGACTCGACGTGACGCTGCATTGGCAATCGAGACTCACGCGAAGCGAATGAAAGCTCAGTATGATAGAAATGTGACCCCTCGAAGTTTTTCGGAGGGAGACCTAGTGCTATTATATGATCAAGCTAACGATAAGCTAGGTGCTGGAAAATTCGTTCCTATGTGGCATGGACCCTACATTGTAAAGCGAAAGCTAGCAAAAGGGGCTTATGAGCTGGTAGATTTTGATGGGGACTCTTTGGGTAAACCCAGAAATGGACTTTACCTAAAGAGGTATTATGCTTAAATGGTGGGTATGGAGAATTTTTAGTTAGGTTAGGTTTTCTTTCTAGCTAGTGTGTTTGTTAGTTTAGTTAGTGTGCTTAGCTTAGAGAGTGTGTTTTTTGTCGTTATTCTGGCTTATCTTGGTTTTACTCTTGATATTGCAGATGTCGACGCCTCTCCAAACATACATTGGATTTGCTGATGGTGCTTGTCGTAGTACACGGAATATCTCTTCCGCAGCTTGGGTTATCTATTCGCCCTCTGACGAGTTAGTTTCTATGCATGGGGTAAGCCTCGGTCAAACAACGAACAACATTGCAGAATACAGTGCAGTGGTTGAATTATTATCCGAATCTATTTCATTTGGAATTCGACGTTTGATAGTGAGGTTAGATTCTGAACTTGTTGTATTACAGCTTAATAGAGTATATGCCATTAGAAATCCTGTGTTATTAAGGTTGTTTTTGAGAGTGCGTCTCTTGGAACGTGAATTTGATTACATTGAATATCAGCATATTCCAAGGTCTTTAAATACATTAGCAGATGCAATTGCTTCTCGAATGTTGGACAGACATTTACGATAATCATGCAAGTAAATTTAAAAACATTTCATCACATATGTTAAACAAGATAAGCCGGTAATAATGATATATATATATAGATAGGAGTGTGTCAAAAATATACATCGTCTTCGATCATAGGTTGAAAAACACCTTATGATCGGCAAAAATGATAAGTACAAAAAGCCAAAAATGTCATATGTGTCTACAAAGTGACTAGCCAATCACTGGTGGTGCTCTCTATACGACACCACTGCACGGGCTACCTTACACAAAAACCTCCTAAACGGTCCAGGGACTGCGACTACATAGCGCTGAAGTCTGATATGAATATCATCTATGGTAGTCTCAGGTATATCCACCGTCAGACGCTCTAGATCCTGCTCCAACTCAGTTAGCGACTCTGCAGCCGCGTCCTGTGGGGCCGGTACCGGTGCAACTGGATGTCTCCTCTCAAAAGGCCGGAGGTTGGCTGGGCGCTGTGGACCAACATCTGCATTTTGAAAATTTTTACTGTCAGTTTTGAGACGATATATATAAAAAACAAAAAAATATATAATTTGAAAACTTGTGAAAAATAAAGTACCTCTGTCGTCCCATTGTTCTCCCTGTGGAAGAACCATGTCGGATCACCTTGAAAATCTACTCCGGCATACGGAAAGTCCTGGATCGAAAAAACCTGGTCCTCTAACCAGTGAAAATAACTATCAGGGAATCGAACAACCGCCGCACCCTCGTCAGGATGCCGGGCCATCACCGTAACCCATCGTATCAGCTTTGGCTCCCGAGGACCCAAGATATCAATAGTGAGTTGCTGAGGGATCAGCATCGGAACTCTCTCTAAGGCAAAGCTCACAACTAGAGGCCCATATCCAAAGGTCTTCAGTTGTTCGTTCTTTGCCCTAGTCAGTTGGGCCTTCATATTGGCCGACACAGCATCGCACCAGTTGAAAATGGTGCCTCGAAAACAGTCAATCGCCATCCGCATTTGGGACCCGGTGGCAATATGTAAAGTGGCTGCACCGCAAATTCTGGTAACCGTGAAAGCTATCACCTTGAGTTCACGCAGAGAGATGTGTTTGATTTCTACGCCTTTCGCATGGTGTGCATTGGGTATGCACCAATCTGCCCGGAGACTAGCAAGGGATTGGCCACCCGGCCTAGTCCCGGCTAGATTGAGTTGCTCGCCCCTATTTGGCAAGCCAGTGAGAAATTATATGTCAGAGGGCTCTATCTCGAGCTGGTGTCCTCCGATGTAAAAGCATTGCTCATGAATGTTCCATCTCTCAACCAGCCACTCCAAGAATCTCACCTGAGCCCTCATGCCAGGTATGGCCCAGTATTTATATAGTCTGCATGCTTTTAGGGCATCAATGGAAGGTTGATAATTAATTGCGGCTAAATCAACGTCCTCGTGCTCTCTTTCTCTCCAATCCAACATGGTGAGTGCCCTACACACCAAGAAATAAAGATTAGAATTAGTTTGGGAAAATTCAGATGGTTCTTTTTGGGGTTTGGGGTTTCAAATTCCGCCTTTCGCGGGGGACGCACCTCGCGTTAAGGACACAGAGCGTCGGGACGCAGCTGGCCTGAAGGTGGGCTGCGTCCCCCGACCTTTTTCCTGTGTGGGAAAAAGTCGGGGGACGCAGGTCACCCTTAGGGCACCTGCGTACCCCGCAGAGCGATTTTTGAAACCTAAAACCCCCCAAAAACCAAAACTAAAACCTAAAACAAAATTTTAATCGGATGAAATTGAAGAGGAGGATGTTGTGAAATACCTGGAAGAGACGGCGTTCGATTCTGACGGTCGGATTCTCCGCAATGACCACGGGAAGTTTCTTGCCAAAAGCCCTTTTCTCAACCTCAACAGTAAAATGGTAAAAATGACATGGTAAAAAGTCTTTTTATAGGTTTTTTGGATGAATGAATGCTAGGTTTGTTTATTTTTCACCATGGAAGGATATTTTTCAATGTATTTTTGCCTATCTTAAACAGGTATGAGTAATGTGTCATTTTTGTGCAGGACAAAGGGATTTAGAGGGAAAATTGTCATTTTTCATGAACCAAAATATCAGTCATCTTTTAAGCCCTTTTCTGACTCCTAAAAAATGAAAAGATTGCCGAGCGTTTCTTTTACACTCGTTAAAACGGAATTAAAAGACGGTCCCCTTATAGCCCTTTTCTGACCGTAAAAACAGGAAAAGATTGCCGGGTTTTTGTCGTTTCAAACTCGATACTGGAAATAAAACGACATGTCCTTGATCGCTTTTTACTTTTCAGGTCAGTGGCACTAATTATGAAAGTACTCCTTGGTCGCAAGATCAAGCGGTTCCCCCAGGTATTATTTTATACTTTTTCGGGCTTGAGGGACACAAATCTACGAAAAAGTTCAACTTGGAGTCTTCTTAAGTTTTTCAGACTCTCTAAAATTGAAAAACACCGAGTTTCTCCTATACTGGGCTCGTTAAAATTTCACAGTAAAGGACCTGTTCAATTACAAACAGGAATGAACCGCTCCTTCCTAGGGTTCGAATCAAAACTAGGTTGGACTCATCCGAAGGATGAGCTTATAATCAAGCATATGTTATCCTCCTCAAGCTTGTTAAAAATAAAGAGGTACTTGCCAGAAATGGTGGGGGAAAAGAGAGAAGAATGAACCTGTTTGTTGTCTTTTGTCTCAGAAGAAACTTTATTACCACTCTTGAACACGACACTTTTCATTCACCTGGGTTGGGAAATCCTTTACCTCACAGTTGATCAAACCACATTTAAAGTCTTCAGCCGGGTTCCGGGGATTAACTTTGAGTCATTCTTCACCAAGCCATCTGTTGTGTCGTTATGTGTTCAAGAGGTCTGCAAGAAAAACTTTCATCTGCAAAATACTTGTCATCCATTTGACCATCCCTGAGTCAGTCCTTACAGCAACATTTCTTCAACTTGAACAATGATTTCGTGTTGTGGGCTTGCCTGCAACGGGTCGCTTTCTATCGACATCAGCACATTATCTAGAGAGATGACTTAGAAATCGTCAGTGCCTTGAAGTCTGCATGCATCAATGGCAGGTTTCTCGCCTTTGACGTCAGTTTACATCATTGACTTTCGATCGAAGGATTCCGTGAAATGTTCGACATCAACTCATTCATTCACATCTCATGGATTGTACTGGGTACTTTGAGAACCATTGACATTACTGGTGGTCTCTCTCACACTTGTTAACAGTTTACATCATCGACTGGTAATCGAGTGGTTTCTACCATGTTCGACATCAACTCATTTATTCGCATGGCTAGAATCGTACCAATTCGGGAAGTGGAAATGAAGACCCTGGATCTAGTTTCCACCATCCAGGCTGCGAGGAGTTTTGTATTCATTATCTAAGTAGACTAATCATAAACAGATCGCTGCGCCCATACTGTGTCTACAAAAGTCTATGATTATGATGTACTGCAAGATCATTCCTGTATCAGAGTAGTTAGTCTGTTAGTTAAAGTTTTGATCTGAGTATGGGAATGCCTACCTCAGTGATGATATAATATTATACATGTATTTTGTGTTGAAAATTGCAGGTTCTAACCAGGATCTCCACGAGATAATCCTTGAAATGATAAAGCGCTTCACCCTTCCTAGATTTACAAAACCCTAATCTATTACAGGCTTCGCACTTTAGGGGGCAATCTGTTACACTAAAAAATGTCACCATGACTATTTACAGTTAGTATGGCTCTATCAACAGTCATGCTATCCTCTTAGGCAAGTCTTATGCCTCTGCTCTCCATGTCAAACTCCAAAAAGAGAGAAAGTCTTTATAAATGTATTTATCTCTGGGTACGCAGGTTCTCTCAACCTTACCTGCGGGTACGCACCCAATGTTCACAAAAGCTGCGTCCTTGGACGCTCTGTATGTAAAGGGGCAGGTGCGTCCCCCTGTAAAGGTCAAAATGCGCAAGTTTCATATTTAAAACGTTACTTGTGGTCATTTCTAGAGCATTCTAGAAGGTTGTTCGACGTGTATTGAGCGCCTCCAGATGGTTCATGTACCCCTACCAAAGAGGAACTTATCCCATCAATAAGGGAGCTATCCCATCCAAAGAGGGGATTATCCCATTGATGGTGGACCTAATTAACTTCCTCTTGAGCACTATAAATACAGGCATTGGGCCAGAAGGAGGAGAGGTTGAAAGCTAAACATTTCTAAGGGTAGATGCTGCAGGAATTAGGACTCCCATTTAGAAGCTTGTGAGGAGAGATTGTCATCTTTACTTGTTCTATTTGGAAGTGGGTGAGCTTTGTCAAAGTAAAGGAGAACTCTTGATGGACCCTGGGAGGGACTTGCACAACACCAAGGCTCAGGTTGTAATTGTTCCTTTTGTTTCCTATTAATGCAAATGAGTCCATTCTTCTCAATAACTTGTTATTTATGAGTTGTTTCATGTACTCCTTGGTCTATGTGTTAAATATGTTTTGTTCTATGAGATTATCAAGTGCTATTTAATCGTTTGATTGTTAGTGGATGCAGGTTTCAAAGTGAAGGAGGAGCTCATCCGGATCCGCGGAGCTGGACTGCTACAACAGCGTTGGACTACAGGTAGGATCTAAACACTTGATTCCTTATATAGTAAATGCATGTTTAGAGAAGGATTGCTCTTGTTTGTCTTGTTTGTCACTAGAGAGTCTTAGGCTCCTAGGGAGGTTGATTTGTGTCCGCACTATCGACTCTTTCCGCCTGACACCCAGAGCGTGAACAACTTGGAGCAGGGCCTATTTGGGTTAGACTTCCTGGATTACCTATGTAATTTTGGACCCCTCAGGTGTTCAAACGTATTGGCGACGCACTTGGAACCTACCTCGAGCATGACCAGTCCTACGAAAAAATGGGCATTATGACTATGGCAAGGATTTTGGTTCATCTGGATACCAGGGCAGGGCTAGAAGAGAAGATTACTCTACACCGCAGGCATTTCTCTCGCAAACAACTTCTGGACTATGAAGGAGTTCCTTTTCATTGCCGGAGGTGCCACAAAGTGGGTCACCTATACAAAGATTGTCCATTTCTCTCTTCGGTGACCACGGAAAACTCGAGGGGGACGAAAATACAGATTTCTGAAGAGCAGAACAAGGGAGATATGAAACAAGGAGAAGTCCCATCGGAGGCAGCGGTGGGCATTTCAAAGAAGGCAAAACCACGGCGAAAAGCTGGGACCTCACCTCCTCGGACTCGCTCCAAATCGGCTGCGAAAGCACCTCCTCTCCTAGGTAATGAGTCTTTTCCTATTAACTCTGCACTCTTTTCTAATGTTATGTTTTCAGCATTGCATTCATCTTTGCATCCCCCCACCACCACCCTTGGCACTTTTCCCTCCATTCCATGCACCTTTGTCCCTCCCCCCCCCCATTTTCTCCACTACTCCTACCTCTCTCAGGACGTCTTCCACACCCCTCACTCGCACATCCTCCCTATCTAGGATGGGATCCCACCCCTACAACCTTCGATCCAAAGTTTGACCTAAACTATTGGGTTTGGGCCTCTCCCCGGGAAAGTCCAAGAAATATAAACCGGCGAGAGGCCGTCCATCCAGGATCAAATCAGCCATCAAGTCGGTTGTTGCAGACGTTGCGTGGGGTTGACAATTCACCATTGAAAGGGCACTTAGAGAAATTGAGCCCTCTACTCCTGTCTCCCCATGATTTGGCTCTCCTACAATTGCAGAGGACTAGCCAACCCCAAGAAGAGATTGGCTCTAAAGCGGCTGGTGTAGGAGACCAAATGTGACATCCTTTTCTTACAGGAAACCCTTGGCACTTCGGACAACATTACTAGATCCCTCCACTCTATACTGCCAGGCTGGGTTTTTCAGGGTTTGGATGCAAATGGAAAATCCGATGGTCTTGCCATTGGTATTAATCCCAAAGCTGTCAAGATTATTTCGTCCTAGGGTGGATGGGGCTTCATCGGTATGGATATTTTTGTGGGGGAACTTGGACTCCTATTAAAAGTGATCAACATTTATGCCCCTAACCAGAATAGAATGGCATTTTGGCTCAACTTTTTGGAACATAATCTAGTCACAAATACCACCATTATTGGAGGGGATTTGAATTTTTCCCTGGGTATGGAAGAATCCTGGGGTCATCGTGCACAAATTGATCCTATTTCGGAGCAGATGAGTACACTATTGGACACCTACAAGCTAGTTGATGTTCCCATGAACAAGAAAGTACCCACATGGCATAATCGGCGGATGGGGGAAGCTGCTCTTGGCCGGAGATTGGACCGATTTTTTATCCATGAAGAACTCCTCCGTAACCTACCCTTGTACAGACAATGGGTAGGAACTGGAGGAATATCTGATCATCTCCCCATTCTTCTTCAAATTACTGGACCAACAAAGAAACCTCGCTCACCCTTTAAATTTTTCACTGGGTACCTACAAGATCCTGAATTTATCAATCTTGTGACTGATTTCTGGAGATCTCAACCTCCGCTCAGAGAATAGAGGATGGCAGCGGATTTCTGTCTGAGACTCAAAACCCTCAGGATCATGACAGAGGAATGGTCGAAGAGGAAGAAATTGAGAGATGAACAGCAACTCACTGACATTGAATTCCAGATTGCACAGCTAACGGATGAACAGGGGCTAGGTTTCTTATCAGAGGAGACAAAAGTACATCTGAATAAGTTGGAGCAACAAAAAATTAAGATGCTACTTGACAAAGAAGAACAGTGGAGGTTAAAAAGCAGAGCCATCTGGCTACAAGCGGGAGACGGCAATACAAAGTTCTTCCACAACTTCGCTAATGGTAGAAAGGCCACCAACACGATCTGGCAGCTGCCCTGTGAGCCAGAGGGATGGGCCACTACACACCCCAATTAGCCAGGTTGGGAAATACTCATTTTAAAAGACTATTTACAGCACCGACTGTCATAAACCTCCCGGACATCATTAATCTAGTATGGCATTTTCCAAGGTTTGTGGAACCTGAAGCTGTTGAGGATTTGATTCAACCGGTCACCATGGAGGAACTAGAAGGAACTCTAAAGTGGTTCAAGAAAGACAAGAGTCTGGGCCCGGACGGTTGGCCGGTGGAATTCTACTCGGCTTTCCTGGAGTTGTTGGGAAAGGATCTGCTGGCCGTCATTGAAGAAAGTAGAATCACTGGTCATATCCACCCCCCCATGAACTACACTTTCATTGCCTTGATTCCTAAGACCGATTCTCCTACCTCTTTCAATGACTTCAGGCCTATATCCCTCTGCAACTACCTGTACAAGATCATTTCTAAAATTATTGCCAACCACATTAAGCCTATACTATCCAACTGCATTTCCCCGGAGCAATTTTCTTTCCTCCACCATCGTCATATTCAGGATGCCATTGGTACAGCCCAGGAAGCCCTACACTCCATCAAACATAAAAATCTTAAAGGTATCTCCCTCAAAATAGATCTATCAAAGGCCTTTGACAGAGTAAATTGGCTATATCTCAAATTGATCCTCATTCATTTGGGTTTTCCTCCTGCCCTCACCAAGTGGATCATGGGCTGCATCTCTACTGTCTCTTTTGCTATTCTTGTAAATGGATCGGCTACCCAATCTTTCAATATCGATAGAGGGATTAGGCAGGGATGCCCTCTATCTCCACTTCTTTTCCTCTTGGTCATGGAAGGATTGAGTAGACTTATAGCGATAGAAAAAAGAAGCGGGGGATTTCATGGCCTAAACATAATGGAGCAATTCTATCTGACACATCTACTATTTGTAGATGACATCTTGATATTCTTGGATGGGAGTGTCCGGGATGTTAGCACCTAAATCTGCCTTAGGCTGAAGGAAGGCAAAAATTAGGGTAACCACAAACCACGCTCAGTCAGGTAGCTAGCCCTACCAGAGCAGGAGAGGGCTCTCTCCGAGTCACGCTCAGTAAATGGTTAAGCAAAAATGGTTTGAGATGACTTATGATGCAATGTTTACCTTAGGCTAGTAAGTGAAAAAGGATTTTGGAAAAGATTGTATGAAGTGATCGAACTTCTGGGATGTATATGGGATTGGCGCTTAGCAAAGAACAGAAAATTGAGAATGAAGGCACAAATTATTCCATGAGGCAAGGTAGGCGGGAAGCGTAACAATTTTGACTTAAGGTGACACGGAATGGAAAGATTGCTGAAGATAGTGAAAAAGGCATGGTCGCATGAATCATTTTCAACAGAAGAATAACACTGCACATGAAATTTTCCCACAAGCAGAGCAATATAAATTGAATTCTACCTAATATCACTTAGAAAATTTCACTGAAATGAAATGTGAAATGAATTATGTAACATAACGATATACATATGAAACATAAGAACACATTTGCTACACTCACAACCACAAGAATCTCATGAAACAGAGCCGCTGGCTTTCATTAATTCTCTGTAAAAAATACACAGTGAAGAAACAAAGTTTCTTTCCCACAGTCTCCCAGAAGTTATAAGCCAGCCAACCCTTTGCAAATAACTTGCTTACAATATATAGAAAGTGTAGAGAAGAGATGGAATGCCCAGGGGTTGTGAAGTTACTCAAATCATTTCAAAAAGGAGATGGAGAGCCAACCATCAGCTATAGGTGCAACGCTCTCAAGCATGACATTTGGCTGGGGTGACCCTTTGCATTCTTTTGCCACTTGGATAGATGCCCACCTAGGAGAAAACTATTTAAAAGCCAGCTTTGGTGCCAAAAAATTGAAGAGTAGATGACCGGGCCCACTTGGAGAAGTCGTGACCCGAAATTTCGTGAAACGGGAGAAATTTGGCAGTTTTTTTCCCTGTGCACCGCGCCAAATTCCCTGTGCATCATGCCACTTTGGAGCCTGTTTTGGGGCACTTTCAAGTGTCCAAAATGTGCCCAAGTGGGCTTGTTGGAAATCCTGTCCTGTGTACTTTCTAACCCCACTGGAATTTCTGAATTTGAAGCTCATTTGCCCCTTCAAAGCTTCATTCTCCCAAGACTACTTTCTGTGTTTCAAAAAAGTGGTAGAGAGGCCATTTTTGAGTGTTTTTGACCTTTAGGAGGCCCAAAACTTGTCAAAATTTCTTGCCTGGACACTAGTAGACGTAATTTTCAATCTTGAATCCAAAAATGAAAACCATTCCTCGATTGGAGCCCTAGATTTTTAGCGTCCTGCCAGTGGCGCGGCTCACAGGGAGGAATTTCCTGTTTTGTGCCCAAAAAATTTGCCTGTGACCAAAATTTGCCCAAATTCTTTGAAATTTGAGCTGGAGGATCTCTATGGGGTGCCATGCTGAGCCAAGGAAGCCTCAGCCAAGATTCTAAGTCTATCTTGCTCTTTTGCCCTTTTTTCCCTTCTTGTTGCTTTCCTCAGTTTTGCCTTTAAACTCCTTATCTGGGCCTGTGCACTCATGTTCCGCACCCTGTAGCGGAAAGTCATGTGTCTCAATAGAGCAAGGTTCTGGTCAGCTTTGTCCAGTAGCCTCTCCAAATGCATGTTGACCCTCTCAAGATTGGACTCCTGGTCTTCATTGATTGCTTGTTCCAAAGATGTGAGCGGAACTCTTCTTCCTTGAGCAGCTTGGCGATGTTCACGGATGTTCTGCAGCTCCAAGATCATCTGTTGGTCCTCAAGCTATTTATTTCTCTGCTCCAGGTAGTTCATGTTCCACTTGGCCCTTTCTAAATTAATGGACAAGTCTTCAATCTCGGATTGCTGCTCCCTGATGATCTCTATAAGCTCAACATTTGTAGGTTCTGCATTTGTCTTATCATCCTGGAGGAGAACGAACTCGGTCTCATGCTCACCTGATGGCCCTTCCTCCTGTACTGGCTCCTTGCCCTTACCCTGCTCCTGTGATGCTGATGGCGGAAGCGAGGCCCCTTCCACCCCGGGTGGAGATAACACTCGCCTAGCTGCTGCGAACAATGGTCTACTACCCTTCTGGTATGTGATGTATACTGGCATGGTGGCAGTCTCATGACTCTCAAACTGATGTGAAGGACTCTCCACCTCACGCTCAAAATGATGTGAGGGACCTCCTGTGTCATGCTCAAACTGATGTGAGGGACCTCCCACCTCATGTTCTGCCTCTGATATCACCAGTGGAGCACTGAAGAAATCATGGGAGATGAAGTCCTCCCAAGCAATACCCTGCAATCCCAACTGATGGTCCACTAAAATCCGGATGAGAGAAAAATGATAGACATTGTTTAGCTGCTATTGTGGGGTCTTGCGCTGCATGAAGTTTTTCATCTTCTCAATGTTGTTGTAGATGAAGAATGGGAGGCTCATCATCCGCACCCTGGTGAAGTGCATGAGCAAGCGGATGTGATAGGCGTAAAGGCGAGAAAACCTCCCCTCACAACTGAAATACTTCATGATCAATCTCATGAGTGGGGCATACTCGTCCCTCAAAAACCTGAATCGAAAAACTCTGGTGAGCTGGCTCAAACAGCTGTCCTTGATGTAAGGCTCATAGTGATGCCTCTCCACCATCGTTTTCTTATGCTACTGCTCCCCAATGTTTGGTATCCTTGTTGCCACTGATATAGCCTCCGGTGTCAAGGTGAAAGTGACCCCAGCTACGACAGATTGGCCTCCCTGTAGATGAAGTGCAAAAAGGCGAGCCAACTCATGATGTACTCTGACATTTTCCACCCTTTGGCAAAATTCATAACATGCCGAGTGCTGGAAACAAGACATGGCAAGTGGGCATGCCTATAGCTCTGTGAGGGTGTTGGGCTCATCTCTGAGATGTCTGCCACTCCGATGATGTCTCCTATGGGCCCTCTCTCCTGAAGATGTGTCACTGTGTGTATCCCCCTCATATTCTGATGAATTTTCTGATGCCATCACTGCTGCTTGTACCCTGAGTTTAATGCTGCCCTCTAAATCCAATGAAACTGATGAATGCTCTGAAAATCTGTTACCAAGGGGACAATAAAACGGGGGAGCGTTAGGAGGGGAATGATGAAAAGTGGAATAGGGGTTTAAAGGAGAAATTTATCAAGGATTTGGGAGTGTTTGGGGTATGGTTTTGATGGGGTAGGGTTTGGGATTTTTTGGGCTATAGGGATAAAAGGGATGCATGGATATGATTACAATGTAGCTAGGGTGATGGTAAGGGGAAAATGCTACAGGGAAATTAGTTGATAGGGGTGGGGTAAAAGAATACTTCAGCAACAATGTCACTGTAGCAAAACCCTAGTTTTTTTTTAATTTTCTTTGTGTATTCCTTTGTTCATAAAAAAAATTTGGCATTGGATTTATACTCATCCAAATCATGATATTCTTATCAATTTTAATGCCAAGAGTGAAGGTACTTGCCCCACCTTTCAAGTTTGATAGGCATTCACAACAATTTTGGGCGATTTAGTGGTTTTTTAGGCTCACAGGCCTGTGCGCCGCGCGCTTTGCCCAGTGCGCCGCGCGCCGGGTATGCGTCGTGCCAGTGCAGTGTTAACACTGTGGCCGGGCTCCCAGTGCGCCGCGTGCCCTGAGTGCACCACGCCACCTTGTGTGTGCGCCACGCACTGTCAAACGACGTCAATTTGCTTGGAAAAATAGGGGAGAGGGCTTTAGGGCAGTTTCTTTAGGAGGCAAGGTGGAATGGAGGTGGCAAATGACGAGGAGAGAGGGGACAAGGGGATGGGAGCAACCTTGGTAGCGTCTTCACAAATTTGCAAACCCCGTTTATCATTTTTGCTTTGGTGATTATTTGCATGGATGGCCAATATGCTTTGGATCTCATTCGACATCTTAGAAACACCAACCATTGACCAAATTTACAGAGGAGGGGTTTCATTCGAGCCTACCTCTTGTTTGCTAGCCTTCAACCGGGATATAGAACGAATTTGCAAGTGTTTTGAGCTCCCTGGCTGTGTGCGTCGCGCGCCAAGCCCAGTGCGCCGCGCACCCTAAGTGCGTCACGCCCTTGTTGATTTTTCACTGTGGGTTGGCTGCCGATGCGTTGCGCCCTCCGTGTGCGCCACGCGCCCTAGTGTATGTGCCGCACCACCTAGAAATCTGCCCTCCGTACTCGAATTCCTCCTACTTAGCTCCCTTTTCTTCAACAATGCCTCTCTCAAGCTTTTCCTTATCACAATGACTTAGTTTTGGGTCAAAACAAATATATATAGGCTTTGAGAGAGTTGGGTTCAATTTTTTCTTCTTTGAAAACCCACTTTATAATGTTTATGTTTTGCACTTTTTATTGACTTTAAAACACTCTGCTTTTTCCCTTTTTCTTTGAAATTTTGGCTCTCATGATAAAATTTTTGGCATTTCTTTGTGGGGACTGTGTGATTGGGCCTCTGGCTTTGAAATCCATGACTGCATCTGAAAATGTCAACTGTCGATTTTTGGAAAATTTTGTCATAGTTGACCTTGTTTGACTTTTCTTCAAAACAGAGTTTTGAAGAAGAGTCGATGTCTCTTCAGGTGATGATGAAGCTTTCTGAACTGTAGCTATATAAGGTCTCCCTCTGGCCTGCATGGCTTGTTCTGGACATGTTTTTCAAAGACCACATTGATGATTTCCTAGACCCAACAATAACAATGACTTTGTCCTGTAATATGACCAGACCTTGACTATCATGAACTTTAGTGATTATGGACCAAGACCTGAACCAGCAGGGGCCAGAGATGAGGGAAAATGACCAGCATGACTATCTCCATCAGATCATGGCATGTCCCTAGTGAAATGCAGTTGAGTGGATGGAGCGGGACACCTAAAATTGAAATGCACAAAGAGCTTTGATCTCTAACGGAGGGCTGACTAGACCGACTCTAACACGGGATACTACTTCCTTAAATGAGATCCTGAACCTATTCTGTAGAGCAACAGGAATGGAGATAAACCATGAAAAATCCACCATTTCCCTATCAGAATGTACTCTACAGGAATCTCAGCTTGCCATTCAAAAATTTCCCTTCCATGAAACTGACCTGATGGGGGGACTCAAATATCTAGGCTTCAGACTTAAACCAGATGGATACAGGATTGCTAATTGGACCTGGCTCATAGCTAAAGTGGAAAAAAGAATCAGCTACTGGTGTCACAGGTTTCTTTCTAGGGCTGGCAGACTTATCCTCATAAAATTGGTTCTCGAAGCCACCTCGGTATACTGGATGTCCCTTGCCTAGATACCTAGAGGGATCCTCCACTGAATTCAACAAATTTGCTGTAAATTCCTTTGGAATGGCAAGAAGGAAGGCAAGCCCTTCACCTGGGTAAAATGGACCAAAATCGCTACTCCAAAGAAGTGGGGAGGATGGGGACTTAAATTACTCCTGGAATTTGCACAAGCTTTGGCAGCTAAACAGGGCTGGCTCCTACTGAAACAAAATAGTCTCTAGATGGAGGTGATACTTCATAAATATATTTGGCCATCGACTATTATTGACTGGCTCAGAAGCCCAGTTTGGAACAGAAAGGGCATCTCGGTGATATGGAGGGCCATACTAAACTCTATGCTAATCATCAAAGATGGTTTACTATGGAAAATTGGAAATGGCGCCTCTGTCAGAATTGGTATTGACCCATGGCTGGGGTGTGGAAACTCCCATCAACTACTAGATGGACTGATACAACATCTAATCAGCAGAGGTATAAAGTTCCTCGAACAGATTGGGGATCAGCAGAACACTACTTTCCATTCACAAGCTTGGTTGACTGAACAACACTGGCATATCCCAAATGAATGGAGTAGAAATTGGCAAAGCTATATATAGGCTCTCACTGAAACACATGTCAGATTAAGGAATGCAGAGGATGAACTTATTTGGGCTCACTCAAAATCTGGACAATATACACCGAAACAGGGCTATGTTAAAATTATTGCAGATAGGAAACCAGAAGTCTTGAGAAGCTGGTGGGATTCCTTATGGAAACTTAAAGCTCCACCACGTACCAGATTGCTGATGTGGAACATATTAGAAAATAAGATTCCCACTGGATCCTATCTAAAAAAAGGGCTTTCTCAGGTCCTACCCGGTGTGTTCTATGCCTCCAAGAAGAAGAATCGACCCTCCATCTTTTCCTTACCTGCTCTACCACCAGGAGCATTTGGACACAGCTCCTTCAAACATTCAAATTAAATATAATCTGGCAGGGGGTAGATATTATTAAAGCTTGGGAATATTGGTGGAGCACCTCGGCAGTGGACAATACCAGGAACCTCCCTCTACTTGTTTCTTGGCACATATGGATAAAGAGAAATAACATTATATTTGAAGATCGACTGGTTAACTGGAACCTTCTTCCTCCACAAATCTGCGCTGCTTATGCAGAACTTCCAAATGAAAACAGCCATGAGAGACCTAGAATCATTCGGCAAGAACAGATAAAACAGAACAACTCCGTGGGCCTATTTTGATGGGGCTGCCCAACAGCATGGTTGTGGGGGTGGCATCTGCTTCTACCTATCTGAAAATCATTACTATCAGATTTGTATGGGACTGGGACCAGGTACAAATAACCATGCTGAATTTATTTCACTACGCCACCTTCTATACTTTGCTATTCTGAAACAATGCCGAAATTTACAAATATTTGGAGATTCAAAGAATGTGACTGATTGGTTTAACAACACAGCTGTTTGTTCTGCCTACTCATTGAGACATATTTTGGAAGAAATTGTTTTTTTCAAAACATTTTTTGACCAAATATCTGTGTCTCACATCTACAGGGAAAGAAATGAATCTGCTGACAGGCTATCGAAAGAAGTGACGCATCATCCTCTAGGAGAATGGCTGATCACCGAATACACACCAGCAGAGACATACCGATATTTTCACAGGCCTTATATAGAGGGGGAAATTCAGAGGGGCAGCAGCCTCTAATTTTACACTCTTATAATTGAAATTTTTTGATTATGTCATGTATATATCAGCATATAACAGTATAACTGTATGTAAATATGGACGTCACTTTTGTGTAGTTACTTTGAACTACAACTTACTGGTCTATGTACCATTTTGTTTTTTTGTTACTAGTTTTTGAACAGTGGACTTATGCCACAGTACAGCATATGCCTTCGGGCATCAACAACATGTAATTTCTCCTTTGAAATTATGAATTTTCTACTTCGGAAAAAAAACAACTTGGGTTGAGTTATTAGTCCTATAACCTTGGCTAGAAAAAGGCGTTAGAGCCCTGTAACAACTTGGGTTGAGTTACTAGTCCTGGAGCCTTGGTTGGATAAACGATCTGGAGCCCTTGGTGGGTTGAGTTACTAGTCCTACAGCCTTGGTTGGACAAATGCTATGGAATGCATGTATAAGATGCAGGTTAAGTTACTAGTCCTAGAGCCTTGGTTGGACAAATGATCTAGAGCCCTGTATAAGTTGTGGGTTGAGTTAATATTCCAAAAATTCAGGTTGGAACAAATTCTCCAGAGCCCTAGAAGGCTTGGGTAGAGACCAATTTGGTGATGGTTTTGTGATGTCTGACCATGAGGTGGAAGCATTGTTTGATGGGTTGAAGTGGATGGCCTCTAGAAGTCCTAGATGGTTTTGATTGTTATGTTTTATGAGATCCCACATTCATGCTTGACATATGGCATGGGGGTGAATGGCTGGAGAGAGATTTGGATCTGCCATTCTACAATCAGGTGGAATTTGGTAGTCACATACTAGGTTGGATTTTGCATCATTAATATGAGGTTATTTCTTCTTGTTATCTCATGAGTATTATACTTTTTTATATGTGGATTATATGGTTGTTGTTTCCTTGGTATTTCTTTTGTTATTATGTTGATTATGAATATGTACTATGATAGTGGCTATGTTTGGTTCTCACCATGTTTTTACTTGTAAATGAATGAACATTGTATCTATTACCTAATGGATGAAACTACAGCTAAATTGATAAGGAAACAATGTCTCATAGCGAATCTTAAATAAGTATGAGACCCCTATGTTAAGATCTATTATTTACACCTGTAGATTAAATATTCATGATATGTTTGACGAAATGCCTGCCATGGATGGTAAGGGTCCAATCAAGGTCTTATTTAAGTGACTACAGTTTTATTGTCATTTTCTTGTTATTTTTTTGTTCTTAAGATGTCATTCAATTTTGGGAAATGAACTGAGCTCTGGGCTTGAAAAAGTGGCTCAAATCTGGGGACACTAGCACAACACTGTGAAAAATAGTCCCTGAATGCTAGCTTGCAGGCCTGTGATAGCATCCAAAGGTCCCTAGACACTAGCATGCACATAGAATGAGAGCGTCTAGAGGTCAAGTGGTACAAAATCTCAGTGGGACCCAGGGGTTGGTTGGTAGAAAGGTTTGATTGGTTCCTAAGGGTCCTAATGCTGATGTTGAATGTTGGTATGGCATGTTTCTATCGATTCCACTTCCTTAATGTGACATAGGAGCTCAAATCATATCATAGTGGACTCTCATGGCATGTTTAGCCCAGTTGGTTGGTTTCTTGGGTAGATGTGTGAGGAGGGTGTTACATAGTGGTATCCGAGTGTGGTTGGTCTCTCCTTAGGTGAGTATGTTTTCCATGCATTCATGTCAGTTACATATGTGTTCCTTATGCTTGTAGTCCATGTGATCGTTGCATTTGCATGTTGTTGATCATGGTTGTAGTGATGTCGCCATGTGAAGGTTGATGGTGTTCTTATGGGATGTGTCGTCATGAGTGTATGGTTGTATATGCATTTGTTATGCATATCAGTGTCTATATGTTGTTATGCATGCATTTTCACGATGAAGGATATTGTGCATAAGGTAATTGTATGAAATTAGGTTATCATGATGCTATTGGTATGTTATGATGCTAATGTGTTGGTTGAGATAAAGAAGGAGATGCAAATCATCAAAGTGAAGTTGCAGCATTGGACCTCACAGTAAGATCTTATTGTCATCCAAGTTTGTATGTTGAGCATGCATGTATGTAGGTTACGGATTGTTATATGCCTTACGGTTATGTGTATGTCTTTCATTCTATTGATGTTATGATTACATACATAATAGGTGCTAAGTGATTAGTGTAGTCATATGCACATGTGTCATATAGTCATGGATGATAGTAATCTATGGTTGTATTAATCACTATTGTTGTTTTAGGGTAGATAACTTGATGAGTATGTTAGCTTGTTTTTGTTATATGATAATTATCTTAATGATTAGTTCATATGTCGTTGATGAGAAGGATATATAAATTTTTGTTATTATATGTTAGTTAGCTTGATGGTTAGGGTTATACAATTAATATATTTATGTTACATGTATCATACTAATTTGAATTGGCCTATGCATATGGTTAGGGTTATGAGATTCAGGTATGGGGTAATATGTTTTGATATTATGTCATACTAATCTAGACTAACTTTGGATATGTGATTGTTATGCATGATTGACCAATGTTTATGAGATTATGATGTGAGCATGTTACTTAGTTACATTTATGGATAACATGATCTTATTTGTTCTTGATTTGATGTGTTTTAAAGTTATATCATGCTAACTAGATTTATTATGCAGACAAGATAGCCTCCCCTGAGATAAACTAACGTATGAGTTTTCTTATGTAATATACTTGGTGCTTCATTGTTGATTATGTTGTCTATTTTGTGTTTGTGTGTTTGGTGTCCTTTATGTCATCTAGTTGATTTACCTGACATGGTACATTTATAGTTTGTTGAATGTTTTATTTATTGCATGATATGAGTATGAATCTATAGGATTTCATGAAGGAACACTCCATTTTTAAGATGATTGTGCTAACACATATGTGTTGAGACAGTTGATATGTACATGAGTGTAGTAGGTAACCGTTGTAGCATTATTTCTAATGACTATGAGTTGACTATGGATTATGACGTGATTGTTAGTCTTGGTAAAGGTTTATTTCAAATTGATAGACATGATTGTCTTGATATTTGGAACATGTGGTTAACATGTGTAAATAGTTGCAAGAAACATGATTGGTATTAACTTGACAAGGTAATAATTGATGTGTTTATATAACTAATAGTTGGATGATGTGACAGTACATAGTAAGCCTCAATTGAAACAAGGTAAAAAGGTAAAATAAAGGAATTAGGAAAGAATTCTTTTGGCTATGTTTGGAAAACCTAATTCCAAAGGAATGAGTGCTTTGCATACTGTAAGTCTTCTTAACCTTGGTTTCATCTAACATTATCTCAATGTGTATTATATTCATGGACATGTACTTGACATGTATATTAGATAGTCTCTAGTTACATGTGGACTCATCAAGGAATTGGAGTTCCTTAAAAAGTGTACATGTTCAGTTACAAGGCAACATGCTTGGCACAACAAGGTAAGGTAACCAGTGTATTGTTATGTTTATTTATGAATTTAGATTTATGTCCTTATAGAAAGATGATGCAGGGATTTCATGGTAAGGAAACTTCCATGAGATTATGAAGAATGCTAAGGTTGAGATTTTGCTTGGAAGCACTAGTATCCATGGGGATTGAGTCATGGTGTTTTTTTCAAGTCTTGTTCTTTTGGTCTTTTCTGATTTTCTTGTGCTTGATTTGTAGTTTTGTTATGTCTAGTGCATTATCATGTCACATTGTTTGTGGTGTCGTATTGTTATTGGTTTTGATGGTTTTATGCTTGTTTTTTTCTTGGGCTTGCCTTTTAAGTTTTGAGTCTTGGGAATTGGTTGGGAAAGAGGAAAGTTAGTGGAGCTTGGAGAGAGCTGAATGAAATCTAGTAGGAAATACAAGAATGATATGAAGTGGGTGCATGTATAAGGGAAGTTAAAGGAAAGAGAATGATAGCCTGTTGGATTGGTTGGGTCCATTGGTGTAAATGGACAATGGTAGGATAGTCATGAGAAAAGTAATCAAGAAAGATAAATTAAATAGATTTGAGGCATCTGATTTTTTTTCTATGTTGGGGATGGTTGTTCTTAATCTTGTGCATGGTATTCATGGATAAAGGGAGTTCTCTTAACCTTGACCTTATGATATTTGGTAATTGTGTTTTGATCATGCTTATGTTAATGTTTATATGTACATATGTATGTATGTATATCGTTGTCTGACTAGATTATTATTGCTTTATGTTGATGTTTATATGTATATATGTGTATGTATGCATATCGTTATTTGACATGATCATGATTGTTTCATGCTAATTTTTATGTATATGTATCTATGTATCTATGTCACTATTTGACAGGGTTGTGAGGGATCATTCTTGTGGAGAAATGATTGCTTATGTAGGTGAATGGCATGAAGAGGTTCTTTGTTTATGAGGAATCAAGTGGGAAAAGTAGTCCTAGAAAATATACGAGGTCAGTATCATGTTGTTATGAGTTGATATTATGTGATTATGCTATGTTTATATTATGTACAGGTAATGTTAAGGGAAACATCAATGGAATGAAAGTAGTATTTTCTATGGCATGTTAGGTCTAGCATAGATGGTGGAAAGACACTCGAAGCAAGGTTGCATGATAGAGACAGTGTGGTTTTGGATGTGTGGTACTATTGTCGTGCATATGTTGTATATGTTGCATCTGTGATGTTGTGCACATGCAATGTTCTGTATATATAGTGTGTGTACATTTTGTTTATGCAATGTTATGTACAGTGTTGTACAAATAGTGTTCTGAAAATATTGCATATGCAGTGCTGGGTATAAATGGTGTTATGTACATGTTGGATATGTGGTGTTATGTACATATTGTACTATGTGCATGATGGATGTGTGGTGTTATGTGCATATGGTGTTGCGCACATGTTGGATATGTAGTGCTATGTACATAGAGTGCTATGTACATAGAGTGCTATGTACATAGAGTGTTATGTACATGTTGTATATGCAGTGATATGTACATGTGTTGTTGTGTGCATGATGTACATTTGGTACTATGTACATATGGTGTTCTATGCATGATTGTACATGTGGTGTTGTGTGCATATGGTGTTCTGTACATGTTGTACATATGGTGTTCTCTGTAGGTGGTGGTGTGTACATGTCATGCATATGGTGTTGTATACATGTGGTGTCATGTACATGTCATGCATGTGGTGCTGTGTACGTTTGGCATTGTGTATACGTTT
This sequence comes from Pinus tabuliformis, assembly GCA_031772625.1. NCBI lineage: Eukaryota > Viridiplantae > Streptophyta > Pinopsida > Pinales > Pinaceae > Pinus > Pinus tabuliformis. Next base: position 863,888,314 of record CM062812.1, read on the forward strand.
ATAGGTGGTACAATGTACATGTGGTGTTATGTATTGATTGTGTAGGTGGCGCTTTGTATAGGTCGTACTATGTACGTGTTGTACATATCGTACTGGTGTACATGTGGTATTGTGTGCATGTCGTACATGTTGTGTTACAGGCATGTGGTACTATGTATGTGAATTATGTAGTCATGGTATCGTGACATGTGTATTCATTAAGTTATTCTCTCTGTACGAACATGTATTCTGTGGCATTGTACATTGGGTATAGATGTATGTATTGTGTTGTACATTAGGTGTAGGTGTGTGCATGTGTTATGTTATACTTTGGGTGTAGATGTATGCATGGTATGTCAAGTGTAGGTGCATGTATTGAATCGTGTTGTGTGTCATGTGTGGTTGTATGTGTGTGATGCACGCTATTTCTATGTGCACATGGTTGAGGAGAAGACATTGGGTGTTTTTGGGGTGTGGCAACCGATCTGGTGTGTGTACGCAATAAAGACAAAGGTAGAAGCGAATGATTGATTAAAGGATAATTATCGAAATTTTATTTGAGTTTTATTATGAATGTTATCTATGATTTTGGTTTATGATGGTTGCATGTGATTCATGATTTTGAACTAGGATGGTTGTGTTTTGAGCTAACCTGATGTGATATGTTCATACATAATGATTTGGTCAGAGATGCTAGTTTGACTAGTTGTGACATGAAGATAAGAGAATTGCAAGTGTACCTTATTAACGAGCTACCAATGACATATGATTTGAAGTTCTTTAAATTTATTTTCAATCCAATGGAAATTATGTGCTTTGTACAGGAAATCATGAAATGCCCAGTTGTGGTTGAAAAACACTACAAGAATTAGCACGTCAGTGAAAGGAATTGGAGTAGTAAGTAGTATGTTGATAAAGCATTCAAGAGCAGGGCCATTGTGGGACACTGGTGCCCAATAGTGTCCATTGATTTCCATGAGCATGTTATGACTGGTATGATGGATTTAAGGAAGGGATATGGCTTCATTTTTGTATCTTCCTATGTGAGGAAGCCCTTCTAAGGGATGGACAACCCGAGATGGGGGTGCCAGTGGAACTTGGAAGGTGAGTGACTACATGGAAGGGGGTGACCGAATTTCTTGAGGGACCATGTCGTAGAGAAGGCAAGGTCGGGGATATATTTGTTTTGGTCACTGGCATTGCCATATCGAATCAGATGCACAATGGGAGTGCACCCTGGAAAAATGACTCGGTAATTGTTCACTGAGAGGACAAGTGGCACAAGATTATAGTGTTGGACATTGAATCGAGATTTGACTTTTACAGTGGATTCTGGACTTCCCGAGAAAGAGGTGAATCCTGATATTATTTTGAGGGTGGAGGTGTGAGATTCTGGATTCCCTTGTTGATTGATATGGGCATAGTATGCTTTTATTAGTTGGTTGAGTAGATGTATATATGTGTATATTATTGTAAATACTGTATCGAGCTGGTTTATAAATCTCCACAGACAGTATGGTTATTTGTTGGGTGAAGAAAATGTGTATGTATATATATGGTTATTGTAAATACTGTAATGAGCTATGTTATAAAGATCTAGTAAATGGTATGTTTGTCTTGTTTTAAATGAAGGTCATTGTAAATACTGCAATGAGCTATGTTATAAATATCCACGGGAAATATGTTTTGTTTTCAACGTTCTTGTCGATTATATGTGTCATTGCACACCGAGGATAGTGTTCCCCCAAGGGGTAGGGTTCTGTAACATCCCTCGTTAAAAGTCCATGTAAAGATATATATAAAGCCACGGTCATGGGACACATATTCTAAGTTAAATGGTGGGAAAAAATGTCCTAGTGGGTGTTCATTCAATTCATTACCGCTAAGGAAATTGGTAAGGTAAATGGAAAACACTTTGGAAAGTCATGAGGCATTAGTTGGCATTTTATTTATGAAAGTAATGGATATTAGGAGAAAAGGGAGGTGAATGGTCATAGGTTGCATGTGGGGAGGAAAATGAAGGAAAATAATGGAAATTAAGGAAAATAGAGGCCTCATTAAGAAAAATGCTTATGAGGATTAGTGGGCAAGCTTGGTCAATGCTAAGCTTTTGACAAGTTTTGGTGGAGCTCTCTTCTATTCTCTCTCTCTCTCATACTCTTGGACACTTAGAGTTTTCTTGGATCACTTTTGGAGAGTGTGGCATACTTGGATTTTTGGAGTAAGAAGGCAAAGGAAGAGAAAGAGAGCACAATAAGACATCGAGATTAACAACTACAGTGGATTTTGATTGTAGGTACCGAGTTGCATGTATGTTTTCCTCACTAGTTTCATCATGCATGGAACATGCATGTGGTTTATTGGTTATGATATTTCGTGGGCATGGACGATTTCCTAGATTGAGAGTTGATTTGTCTAGCCTTTCCATTACTTGGATAGTCATGGTGTTATGGGTTCATTTCTTTGTTTTTCTGGTTGGTTCTCATGTTTCCTTTAGCTTGGGTTGAGTTATTAGTTGCTAGAGCCTTGGTTGGACAAATGCTCTGGAAGCCCTGTAACAGCTTGGGTTGACAAATTAGTCATGGAGCCTTGGTTGGACAAACTCTCTGGAAGCCTTGTAACAACTTTAGTTGAGTTATTAGTCCTAGAGCCTTGGTTGGACACACGCTCTAGAGCCTTATAACATCATGGGTTGAATTACTAGTCCTGGAGCCTTGGTTGGACAAACACCCTGGAGCCCTTGGTGGGATGAGTTACTAGTGCTCGAGCCTTGGGTGGAAAAATGCTCTAGAAGCCCTATATAAGTTGTGGGTTGAGTTACTAGTCCTAGAGCCTTGGTTGGAAAAACGCTTTGGAGCCCTGTATAAGTTGTGGGTTGAGTTAATAGTCCTAGAAACCGATTTGGAACAAATTCTCTGGATCCCTGGAAGGCTTGGGTAGAGACCAATCTCGTGATGGTTTTTTGATATCCGACCATGAGGTGGAATCATTTTTTGATGGGTTGAGGTGGATGGCCTTTGGAAGCCCTCAATGGTTTTGATTGATGTGTTTTGTGATATCCCACATTCATGCCTAGAATATGGCACGAGGGTGAGTGGTTGAAGAGAGATTTGGGTCAGTCATTCTATGATCTAGTGGAACATGGTAGTCGCATACCGGGTTGGATTTTTCATAATTAATATGAGGTTATTTCTCCTTGTTATATCATTAGTATTATAATGGTTTATATATGGATAATATGGTTGTTGTTTCCTTGGTATTTCTATTGTTATTATGTTGGTTTTGAATATGTATTATGACAGTGGCTATGTATGGATCTCACCATGTCTTACTTGTAGATGAAAGAAAAATGTATCTATGACCTAATGGATGAAACTGTAGCGAAAGTGATAAGGAAATAATGCCTCATATCGAATCTCAGATAACTAGCACGATGGTCAAGTTGGTCAATAGTGACAATCTTTCCTTCATGAGGAAAGAAAAGTATATGGAAGACAGATGAGATAACAATGGTCATGGCATAAAACCAACTACAGCAAAGGAGCAGGTTATAATCTTAATGAGTGTTGATGACTTCAACGTCGACATAGAAATTCCCGCCCCCCCCCCCCCCCCCCCCCCCCCCAACTTGATCGAAAACTTGGGAAGAACTCCCTTAGGGACAAATTTATGTCCATAAAATGATTGGAGAGTGGTATTTGACTTAGCGAGCTTCGGAGAGCCGAAAGCATTCTAGCACGATGCTAACATGATGCAAGTAGAAGAAGCTTCATCCACCAAAGTGCAATGAATATTCTTGTGAATGATATGCACAGTAATCTAAAAGACGATCTTGTAGGAAATTCGAATAGAAGCCTTGTCAACATTAAATGCAATGAGGTTCGAGTCAGACAGGTCTACTCCACCGATCATAGACAACAAGGTCTTGCACTACTAAAGACAACTTTGCAAAACCTTCAGGTTACAGATATCATCAGGAGCCTAGGGAATATCTTCAATAATACTATAATGTTGAGTGCCCCAAGCAGATGGATTGTGTGTTATCTTACAAATGACACCCTTAGGTGGGCGATAAACAGGCTCCATAGGATTATCTAACATGAGAAGTAGTGGAAGCATGTGGAGCAGGCGAGTCCTTAGGAGCAGAACTTGACTCAAGAACATCATACAATTTTTCTCATGTGGTCACATTAATATCCTGTTTGAATGTTAGGAAAAGTACCAAGAGGAGGGGGGGTGAATCAATGTTTTAAACTAGATAAATTTTCTTTTCTTATTCAGATTTCTATATGCGACTATTATGAAGTAAACACGCTTATGTACGTGATTGTGATGAAGATAAGTAGCAGATATCGAGTTCACTAACTTTTTCAATTAATTCATCATTTTTCTAACTTGAACTAGTATATCAGTACTTCATTAAACATTAATTAAATAGTAACCATGTGAACTAAGAACAAAATAAGTCATCACACACAAGCAATACATGAACACCGGGATTTTTAGGTGGAAACTCAACGTGGGAAAAAAACCACTATTGTTGTCATCTTTGTCTTGTTCTTTTATTATAAAGAGAATTTTCTTATAAACTTGTATTGGAGCATACTCATGCCAGTACGAAGGTACCCACCTACAAAAGGCTACAACCTTCTTTCATTTTCTACCTTCTTCTGGAAGGGAGCTGCAACACCATTATCTTTTTTTTTTTTTGGATCACTTTTCAGAATGTTTTGAACTAGATCCATTCCAAATATTAGACAACAATACTTAAATCAACATTGTATCAAATCATTGAACTAACTTAATGTCCAAATCATTGAATAAACCAATTACTGAATCTCAATCAACCAAAGTAGCTAGATTATCACAATTCACTATATACTCTATTAGAATGTAAGAGCACTTAATCTTCTTCACAGAAACTAGATCCTATCATTTCAAACCCTAGTCAATCTCATGTCACAATATATATGCTACTATTCCAACACATACCCACATACATATGCACTTTATCTTCAGATAACCTGCATACATATCCCAAAACATTGAACCTTGAAACTCAATCCTTGAACTACTAAAATCAAACAATTAAACTCATATTGACCTTGTCATAGATCTATGAACCAAATACAGAGTAACACCATTACTATTCAAAATTTCATAACATAATCAGTTCAACCTCAATCAACACTGTCAAACATAGATCATCATGAATGACTTCATCGACAGACATCAACAAACACAACAAGGCAGATCAGACATCATAAACAACAAAACCCTAGCATATGTACATGACCCTTATAAGACGCTTTTGTGTATGTACATGCCTTTCAAGAAGCATAATCACGTACAGATCTATCCATACTACAAAATCAACATGCAACTACCCAGAGGTCGATCTGCATATGTATGTGATCTTTATGAAGAAAACCTCCTTATATATCTGGAGCTACTAAATCATACCTCCGCCGCACAATAGAACATCAGTCAAACCCAAATCTTGGCATACACTGTAAAAGACACACATCATAACATCATCATCACAAATATATCAACCCATAATAATATTATTGAATGTGTAGTCATTTCATATCTATAAAATCTGATCCATCATCACACTCGCAGGTCCACACTGATTTAATATCAAACAATTCATCAATAACCCATATCATGCACACTTAACACTTTGATCTCCAACACCTTATATAGCTTAGGCCTTAGCCCATACCTTAGGCCAATTATGTAGTTATGTCGACGGTGTTCTTTGGAGGGATCAAATATCCATTGTTGCACTCATTACTATGGTCCAATACCATGGTAAAGACCCGTGGTATTTAGAATATTATGGTGCAGAAACAGTGCATGAATTTTCTTTGCCATACTTGCGTATGTACACAGATTTGATTCACAAAAACCGAATATACTTCTTCAAACATCATATTTATCATTACTTTATCTCTTAACTAAGATTCCTTTGTCCAGTCATTTTGTCACATCTGTATTGGCCTGAATAATCATCCTACTACCATCATGTTGACATCTTCATTAAGTAAGTTTCCATCAAGGACACCACATATTTCATAATACCAACAATCTCTCCCTTTAGACTTGATGGTAAGCACTTTCGTGTTTGGTCACCATCACCTATGGATACATGTAACCACATATGTAGAGATACCAAGCTTCCCTCCAAGTAACCAAGCATTCTGAAACACCAAGCTTCTCCCCCCCTTTGACATCAAGGGCAAACGGATTACTAATGTTTAATGAAGGCCTATTAGTGTAGAGATGAGCACTATAGATGCTGCTGAATATGAGCACTGACCATACTCTCCCTGAGAATCTGTTTAAACTTATAGAAGATATAAAAATAAGTACATGATGTTATAACTCAACCAATTTTGACCTTTCATGTCACCAAGGACTCATGCTTACATCAATTACCCAACACATTTGGGTTACATATTTGACTCAAAATTACATTACATGCCCAAAATAATGGGATTACATACATTATTAACTCGACTCCAAAATTTCAACCATGACTGAATATAAAAATTTACATCATGGGTCTTTACATGACCTTTACATCAAGAGACAAATATGAAATTTATAACCAAAACCAAGGACCTCAATAGTGAGGTATTAAGACATTAGTATGAGAATTTGTTAGAAGCAATATGAGCATCATTATGAAACAAGAAATCAACAATGTAAACTATTAGAGATATAGAAAATGCTCTTCATGAATCTGTGCCATCTATTTACTATTAGTATTGATTATATTCACTACTAAAGTCATCAAAGAAACTTGATCAATTAGTAAATTCATCAAAGCAACAATGTCATTTAGCAACCATCATAAGCCAATATAACTTCTAAGAGCATATGAGAAATAACAGACTATAACCAATTAGCATCAAGACCAGAATGCTGAATAATAATTGTCTGAAGCATATCATAACATTTCCCTGAGTCTGCCCTATTGTTTCTTCATCATAGAGAAACATACGAAGCTCTCTAAATCATAACTCATGTATATACACGAATGTCCTTCATAACATCTGCGTACATAAATTAAAATATTGATTTTTTTATAACCACAACTCCCTTGAATATGAAAGATCTGTTAGACTAATTAATGAAGTGATGAAGCAGAGGCCATTCCTAGCTTTGGTCTGAGATATTCAAAGGAATCACATGGAAGAGGTTTTGTAAATATATCTGCAAATTGTTCCTTTGATAGAACATGCTGTAGTTTGGCCTTTTTTTCATGTACCTATTCTCTCAGAAAGTGAAATTTGATTGGAATATGCTTGGTTTTTGAGTGCATGATAGGATTTTTAGAAATACTTGAGGCACTGGTATTATCACATAGAATGCGTATAAGTTGAGGACAATTTATTTGAATATCCTATAATGTTTGCATCATCTAGAGAAGTTGTGTGTAGCAAGATGTAGTAGCAACATATTCTTCCTTAGTAGTAGATAAATCAATAGACATTTGTTTTTTTTTTAACCATGATACCAAGGGGGGTCCCAAATAAAATTCTCCTCCACTTGTACTTTTTCGATCATCAACATTACCTACCCAATATGCATTTGTGTAAGAATCAAGACCATAATCTTGAGTTCCTTGTAGGTACTTCAATATTCTCTTGACTGCATGGAGATGAGTTTATTTAAGATTCGATTGAAACCATCAAACAATCCCAACTGCATGCACTATGTCTAGTCTTGTCAATGTAAGGTAGAGCAATCTCCCGATCATAGATCTATATTATGGTTGATTTAGTGAGGTTGAATCATCATGTGATCTAAGGTTACAACCTATCACCATTGGTGTGCATAAAAGTTTGTGTCTTCCATTCCATACTTCTTTAAAATCTGCTTGAGGTAATTAGTCTGTGAGAGAAAGATACCATTCTTTTCTTGCTCAATTTAAAGACCAACAAAGTATGTTAGTTCACCAAGTAATGACATTTCAAATTCTTGCAGCATGACTGAGGAAAAACTTTGACTCATAGAGTAATCATTGTTTCCAAATGTGATCTCATCTATGTAAACAACAACTATTAAACGTTTACCATCATCTATCTTTATATATAGAATTCTATCTACAGATCCCTTAGTAAAACTTTGTTGTTGAAGATACTTGTCAAGGCGATAATTCCATGCACGAGGAGCTTGTTTTAGCCCATATAATGCCTTCTTGAATTTGCAAACCAAGTTTTTATCATTTCCTAGAATGAACCCTTCATGTTGCTTAAGATAAACTTGTTCTTCTAGGTCCCCATTCAGAAATGAAAATTTAGCATCCATTTGATATAACTAAAAGTTATGAAAGCTTGAAAATGCAAGGAACATTCTTATGGCTTCAAGCTTGGCTATAGGTGCAAAATTTTCTTCAAATTTTATTCCTTCTTGTTGAGCATAGCCTTTGCAAACAAGTCTTTCTTTGATTCTAATTATCTTTCCAGTTTCATTTAGTTTGTTTTTGAATACCCATTTTGTCCAAATAACATTTTTATTGTGAGATCATTGTACTAATTCCCATGTATGGTTCATTCTTATTTGGTCAAGTTCTTCATCCATAACCTTAACCCAACATTCATATTTGTTAGCTTGATTTACATTTTTTGGTTCAATTGTGGATAATAAGGCTAGATAACTGGAATATCCAACAAGATTTCTTCTAGTTTGTACTCTGCCTTCCTTATCACCTATAATTTGAGATTTTGGATGATTTTTTTGAAAATAGCTTGATGGAGTGTTTTCTGATGCTTTTGTACTGTCAATTCCTTCTTATGATTCTTAATTGATTCCTTCTCCAACATCCTTTTGGCTTGTTGTAGGTGTATCTTCGTCATCTACTGTTGTTTCGTTTTTGGTATGTGTGGATGCTTCATTAATGACAACATCAATGCATTCAACAATATTTTTAAGTCTTTTATTGTAGCATTTATATCCTTTACTTCTAGAGGATTATCCAAGGAGAATTCCTACATTAGCTCTAGCTGAAAATTTTCCAAGTTTATCATCATTATTCTTTATGTAACATTTGCTTCCAAAGACTCAAAACGATCAATAAATGGAGGTTTACCAAACCATAGTTCATGAGGCGTTTTGTCACTATTGAATTGAACATGAGATTTGTTAATGATATTTACTATTGTATGTGTTGATTCCCCCCATAAGGTATAGGGTGTTCCAAAATCATCAAGCATGGCATGTGCCATTTGTTGGATTGTTCTATTCATTCTTTCTAGAAATCTATTTTGTTGAGGAGCTTTAGCTATGGAAAACTACCTCTTGATGCCATGTTGTTCAAAAAAGTCGAAAAACACATTTGATATAAATTCTCCTCCTCTATTAGATCTAAGAAATTTTGATTTTCATATCCAACTCATTTTCTACTAGAGCTTTGAAGACTTTAAATTTATCAAATGCTTCATCTTTATGTTTTAATAAGTCAATCCAACACATTTGAGTAAAATCATCAATGAATAATATGATGTATATTCCCCCCCGAGGAGACTTATTTCTCATAGGACCACACAAATTGTTGGGCATGGGATCCCCCATAATAGGTTTTGGGGCTTAAAGCCTGAGTTTTGGTCAATTGTATTGTAAGACTCCGTGAAGTGCGAGCACGGAGCGCAAAAGTCTAGGATGAGTCATAGGGTTGTCCGCCCTAAGAAAGGTAGAATAATGTAAAGTTGTGTCGGCCTACCCATGGTCCGTAGACCATGGGATTTTATAAATAGAGCAAGGCTCTAAGTGTAAAGATAGTAATTTTAGAAGAGAATAGATACAATAGTGAAGGCATGGTAAGAGAATCGAGCAAAAATTGAAGTGTACTGGGTCATAGTAGTATGAAGAGGCTTTACAGCTAAGTTCGCAGAGGCCTTGTAGAGTCCACAGCTAAGTGCGTGGACCCCTGCAGCTGAGTGCGCAGGGCAGAGTTGGGTCTGTAAGTGGGAATGTATTTGGATTTGAAAGATAATAAAGGGAAGTTTATTTTGTGCATCTGTTCTTAAATCCGTGGTTGAAGGTTATGCCTTACTTTTATTCTGTTCATTTATTACGTGCACTTGATGAATACTTGTATGAATGCTTATATGTGAAGTTAATCTAAGTAAGTAGCTAATAGATACTAATTAAGGGAGACTTGGGTGAATAACACAGGTTGCACTGCGGCTAGTCCTGAGTGAAGACAATATCATAGGGCGCGGGGTGCCTGCAGGTGTGCGTAGCACAGTAAGTATGATTGTTGGACTGTGTTCCAATCATCTCATATCAGACATCCCTAGGGTGTGTAAAATTGGTTCTAGCACCCTCCCATACTACTTCGGATGAGACCTCAGTTCGTGCTCTGCGGACTATTGCCGAAAGGGCCAGTAGTATCGGGATTTGCTTGGCTAAATCACTTCTGAACATGGGTCAGGCCCCACTAAGCCAACAAATGGTTCCATTGCCGGGACTGGGATATGCATAAGGGATGTCTGATGTTGTGCCACTAGAACCCAACAAAGAAGGAAATTGAAGAGTGGTTGGACAAGAAGATTCACGAGTTCACGACACAGGAAAACAGAACTCCGCAAGTATCTGAGAAAAAGTGGTTGGATCACTACATGTATACGGAAATCCACGAGATTTTCTTTGCATCCTTTCCTTCTGAACTGTATGAGTGGATCACGAGGTTAGCCAACATCCAGGGAAGGTGTAGGCTCAACCAACCGAAAGCGTGGACTTCGGAATTAGTGCGCATACTGGAAGCCTCAGAAGATAAGATAACGTGAGCTATGGACCACTGGCCCGACTGAATAATAGGAGGATTTATCACTGAGTTTGCGATGGACACGACCGTCAGTTACAGCGACGCAGAGTGACATTTTCTTAAGGGACCATGAGGTAAGTATATTAAATCTTTGAATACCTGGATTAAGACGTTGATATGTGAAAAGCCGGTTATGCAAATAAATTAATATTTGGGACTACGCGGAGTGGAAGAATCTACAGAAGCGAAAGTAGTCCCTTAATTTCACCCTCATAGGAGAGTGAGGACGAGCTCGTGAAAGTTTCTCTGAGGAGCGCTGTCAGTTTGATAAGGCAGTGGATTCCGCGATTACCACCCACACTGCCACCCACTTCACCTCCTTCACCTCCATCTCCACCCACTCCACCTCCACCACCTCCATGGTTCAGTATGGTGAGTGCAATCAAACTACCAGTATTCAGAGGAGTAGGAAATGATGATCCAGACCAATTCTGGTTCATGGTAAGAGCAGTGTGGGAAGCACAAGGTGTCATAGACGAAAAAATTAAGAGAGCTACATTACTGAGCGCGCTACAAGATCGCGCATTAATGTGGTACATCAAGAAATCTAACGACTACCCAAATGCAGGGATAGCAGAGATCCAAAATGCGTTGAGCAGAGAATTTAGCAGGCCGAAATTAGAGACACAGTCAATCACCTGGTTTAAAGAGATCGCGATGCTTCTGGGTGGGACCCCTTGGGATTTAGACCAAAGGCTGAAGAGTATGATCCACAAGGCCAGTATGACACTAACGGATGCACAACATTGCACATGGTTTGTAGCATCTCTGACACCACACTTAAGGACAACGTTGTCACAACATAAACTTTCTACCGAGGCTGAAGCATTGGAAATGGCGATGAGATTACATGAGACCCTGATACAAGATCCTGGGTTGGGAGTTGAACAAATCCACATGTAACTACAGAATCTGTGTTTGGAAATGCAAAGCTTGGAGCAGGATAAGGCACCATAGCCAAAGGTGCGCGAGGACATAAAACACAAAGGCCAAGGTCATGACAAGGATCAATGTCCAGTGTTCGTGAACTACTTGGTAGGAGGAGGGCCAGTGCCGTTGAGACCGGAGGCATAGGGAGGGCCGGGTGCAACACCCACTTTATGGTGTGTGATCTGTCAGATAGGAGGGAAACACACAATGGGAAATTATCATTTGTTGCAGAAATATACACAGACACTCCAGTGATTATTTTGTAATTTCTGCAGGTCAGTTGGCCACAATGAGCACACTTGCCGCGATTACAAGCTAATGATGGATCGAACCCCAGCCTATAGGATGCAGATAGAAATGCGAGCCCTCAACCTAGATGTGGGGATGACACACGTTGGATTATAGGGGCGAGGTCGAGGACGAGGTGGAATGGGACCAGGAAGGGGCTGCAGATAGTTAATTTGTTAAAATTGCGGAGGACTAGGGCACTATGCCCGTGATTGTACCAACCCGACAAGGATATCCTATTCATATTGTGCTCTATTTGATCATGAAATAATAGAATTTCCTACGTTGATTACAAAGATGCATGAAAAAGGGGTATTCCAGCCGCCCTTGACTTAGAATATACAAATGATGAGGTCTGAGCCACGCAAAGAGGACCCAAATGTGAACATGATGCTTAGAAGCGGTGCGACCACTGGGGAGGATAAGGGGAAATAGCTCGAGGAAGATACATGGGTTCACAATGCTCCTGCGAAGGAACTTGAGTTTGGCTTAGAACACACAAAGGAAACATTCATGGAAGCTAAGAAGAGCTTCGCGGAGGCCTACTCTTCAGGTAGTAAGGATCAACTAGATCTAGGAATGGATCCTTCCATGCTTACTACCTTTCTAGGGACATGCATGAAACTGATGCGCGACAACAAGGTGGTTAAAGTACTACAAGAACTGATCACCAGGTGCGTGGGGTCAGGGGAACCATGCGTCGTCTGGAAATTGGGGAAGCATGCATTATGCACTGGAAGAGAAATGAGGTTGACTGCACAGATTGGGGAATATGAAATGCATCAGGTAATCCTAGATTTGGGTTCAGATGCAAATGTATTACCAATGCAAACATGGGAACGTATGGGCAGGCCTGCGTTACAGTGGTCCCCTATTTAATTAGGAATGGTGAACCAATAGAAGATTTTTCCCATGGGAAGGCTGCAAGGGGTAACAGTTGATATTGAAGGCGTGAGCACACAGATGGATTTTGAAGTGATAGAGATATTCAATGATAGCAATCCCTATCCCATGATGTTAGGAATAGATTGGGCCACCGATATGAACAGAGTCATCAATCTGAAGAAGCACAAATTGATCTTCAAGAAAAAGTCGCTACGCATAGTAGTCCTACTGGACCCAACCGAAGGAGCATGCTGCACTGAACCAGTGCACAACGATGAAAGCGACGATGATCTTGATTGTATTAACAAGATAACTGCATGAGACCAGGATTTGGTGAATCCGACTACAGATGGAAGGATCTCGTGGGAGTGCGAAAGCTCCTACAATTCGGATTCAGATGAAGAAGTAGAGCGCTAGAAGAATTGGTTGCATGAACTGACAACACTGAATTGCAACATGATGATTAGATCACTGTGTTGTGTGACAAAAGGGGCATGAGAGCTCCTAACATATGATGGATTGATAGCGGTGGATGAATTCTTGAGCAAATTTGAAAGCGTAGTATCTGAATAGCAGCGGTTTGATGCGTTGAAATGGGCACTGCGCGCAACACCTGCACGATGGTGGGGTACACATCAAGGAAACTTTGATGATTGGCACGAATGTAGAAGGATGATGCGCCTATGGTTTGGAAGCCCCCAGCTTTGAACGAGAGTCCAGCAGCCATGAGGGGGTAGCTTGCATGCCCACCTGTGTTGATGGGTACCGACATGTGCTGTGCAGCCCACACAATCACACCCCAATGAAAGATTGGAAATCAGAACAAGATGCAGCAGTAGGAAAGGTGACGCGCACCACAAATGTTCCACGTAGAAGCATTCAAGAAGGTATGCTGAATCCTGACCAGAATTCACCAAGCGAGACGAATAGATTGGAACTTGTGCGTACCAGTGGTCCGATGGGCCTATAGTGCCATGTGCAAAGACCTGAGTGCGGAAATGATTCTAAAGTTGAAGAGCAAAGTCGCGACCATAGTTTTGGAGGAAAGTAATCCTCATGCAATAGCTCCCATAGTTGGGACATTATACGACGACCAGTACGAAGGAATTATGTAGTCGCACAAGGATGAACATATGTAGATTCAGAAATCCATTCGGTGAGAGAACCTTAAGCTTCGCAAACTTGAAGAAGATTAGGCACGACTGAGGTAGAAAAGTATGTTAATGGACGTGGAAATCAAAAAACTAGAAACTGAAATCATGCAAGCATGTCACGTCGATAAAATGACAGGCAAGATATGGACAGCCATACCATTGTATTAGAAGATTGTCGCCGAGTATTTGTGAGTCTGCTACCATGGCTGTGACCGCACCTTACCAAAAAGAGTAACCAGGGGAGCACACCACGTAAGGAGGAACGCGTGGCGATGAATGTTGCAAGGGTAACTGAGGGGTACCCGTAGACCGGGCTGGAAGGTGAATTGAAGCCTCGCATAGGTGGTGCAACCACCTAACTATCTGTAGGGAGCACAGTCTCAACGCTCCAAGCAGTTGAAAGAGAGCGCGGGACTATAAAAGAGTCTGTGAGGGTGTTGCGCGATCACAAGGGTACACATAGGATCAGTATGTCACAGGGGTCATGTCCACGCATAAGGGGCTATGTTGCCACATGGGTAGGCTGGGAGGTGACCGTTAGTGTCACTGTTCATGACAAGATGTCCAATTTAAGGCAAAGAGGAGCAGGCATCAGGCAATTAAGGCACGAATTAAAAGCTAGATTTGGGATGATCTGCCACCAAGAAGGCATTAATGACTAAGAAATGGGAGGAATGGTCAAATTCAAATTAAAAAGATGCTATAAAATCCCCACAGCTAGCCACGAGGCAACACTTGGTTGTGTGAGAATTGAGCAGTTACAGAGAAGTGAGCGTCGCATACTCTTACCACCTTTGACTATTGACACGAGGACTGCTGCCAGAATAAGAGTGTGATTCGTCAAAGATACTACGGAGCCCCATATGGCCCATGAGGATACCATAGAGGTGCCAGTTGTGTCAGAAGTTCCAAAATCACCACAAACGTTGCGGCCGAAGAAGGATAAGTAGATTATGGGCATAGTCTGTGTATCCTAAAGAAACCCATGGTTTGGCAAATTGTCAATGGTAGAAAAGGGAAAAGCCGTCACCGTTGAATTAGATGAAGAGGAGGAAGACTTGCAAGCTCTAGTTGCTCAAATTGAGGCACAAGACGATGTGGCGTAGGATGTCTCACCAATGCCTTCTGCAACAAAGTTATGTACATATGTCCCCCAGTGGAAAGGGAAAGCCAAGATACCAAAAGACCTAGAGGCCACGAAGAGTGTGCTCTAGACCTCACTCCTCCCTGATGGTATAATATTTGAAGGTCTGCCTTTGGGACAAATACCTACCATGAATTTCAAGGATTGGGACCTCGCAGACAGCGAGAAGTTCCCACATCTAGCCACAAAGAGTTTAATGAATCAGAAATGGTTACGTGTGGTGGAGAAGGCTGGGTTACTCCATGTGTGATGGATACCCCACTACCACTGCGTGCCCATCACCATTTTCATCATCAGGAAGCTACTGTGCCTAGTGCATGAGGGTTATCTCTGGCTGGGGGAGCCTATTCCCATCACAGCTAACCTAATTCACAGAATTTCTCAGCTGCCCTTCAAAGGACATGACCCCATGGCCATAGTAGGAAAAAGTAAAGACTTGGACCTCGCAGAAGCCATGAAGGCCAAGTATAAACTAGAGAAGAAAAAGTGGGTGTACGCAATAGCAAGAATTAAGGACAAAGGGGTGTGCATAGCCACTCAGCTATTGGCTGAAAAGCTGATGAGGAAATGCCATACCGACAAAGTACCACCATCTGTGATTGCGCTGGCACAGTAGTGCGCGGAGGGGGTACAGTTCAACTAGGCATAGTTCCTTCGCAACGAGTTTCTGATGAACTGTAAGGAGGCCTAAGAGTAGGGTAAGACCTTCCACTACACGTGTTTTCTCTTATCCATCTTGTTGGTTGTAGGGGAACTACTGGAGGACAGCCAGTTTCCAAATATTGAGGATGATCTGCCCGAAGCCGTGAGGTACACCTCACTGTGGGCTACAAAAGATGCAAAGAGGATTCACGAGATGATGGTGTTCTAGGTGTTCATGGAGGTGAGCATCCGAATGTGGATCAACCGAAGGCCGTGCCTATCTCCCATGGTTTATAATAGCTTGCAAAGCTCGGCAGAGTTCAAGGCAGATATGCATAACCTATATATCCAGGTGTGTAAGGATCCAGTGCACAAATGGGTGAAGCTTCCATTCATCACAACGGATGATGTGATCTTCGCAGTAATGGAGTCATGGCTTCCGGAGTGGCGTGCCCTGGACTTGACAGGAATGGAGAAGGTCGTAGCCTAGCAAAGAAAGAACGACACCAAGCTCTGCATCATGCAGCTAGCTGAAAAGAGGCGTCAGGAACAAGAAGCAGCTACACAGTAGAAGACGATCGATGCAGCAGTAGCGGCGTAGACGATAGAAACCACAACAGTGCCAACAAAAGAGCCGAGGAAGGCCAAGAGATGTCCACGGGGTAGCAGACCGGGGAAGTGGACAGGACAGAAGAACGCACCAACCCCGGTTCAACATCGACTCAACTCAAGTGGCCATGCATCCCTAAGAAAATAGCTCCCAAGAAGAAGGTAAAGGTGACGAAGACATCCGTCGACCCGATCACGCTCACAGAAGGTGATCTGTTTGACATCGGCGAAATGATTCGCGAGGTCACAAAGGATGCACTCTAGGAAATGATGATGGAGTAGAACACTGTGTTGGGGGCACCCAAAGAGTAACTACAAGGCTTATATGTATAGCCCCCCCAAATAGGTACAATGGCTCCGTACATCACAGCAGGAATGGGAAAAGCCGAACAGACACTGCACGCCCATAGGGACAACCCTTTCGTGTTGCCCGAAGGCACCCTAGCAACAACAAGCAAGGTTAACCAGGCTGTGATGAGCAGCATGAAAGGCGTCAGCTTAAAATTGGTAGCCCTGCTGCGTGAAACCCTGTACTAGTTACAGGATGGGGTCATCGCAGAGCTCCGCGCCAGGGAAGGCCATGTGATCCAGGTCTTGAATGAGTATAAAATCAACATGGATAAGCTCAGACTCTAGCGTGATGAGCTGGTTGTGTATGCTTGTGGACTCGCGTAGGTGGTAGTGGATGTGTGTAGGAGTGTCCCAGAGTTAGTCGTGCCGGTAGAGCTACCAGTAGTAGAGCGGGTTCATAGATTAGCTGTCGGAGTCCGCGAGGCCAAGGAGGAAATGGCGAAGGTTTATTTGGAGCTGAACCTATAGATCACTGAGCTATGCCTCATCGCACAACCATCCACGCCCCCAGAGGTTAGAGAGAAACGTGCTCGTGCTATCCAAACAGGGTTGGAGAAAATTGGCCAAGCAGTACAGGATTGCACCAGGATGTTGGATCAAGCACTAACCATGCTTACACACCTGTAGGAAGATCCAAACCTACAGCGCCTAGAGACAGGGATGTGCGAGTTGTAGTAGGAGTACGACACTTTCTGGGGGACCATGCAGATGGTTGTCCTTACTTAATGACTCGCCAAACTACAGCAGGCAAGGGCACTGAAGGACCAATTAGACGTCGTGCGACAAAAAGAAGCCTTTCTTAAAGCGTGCATCCAACCATGGATCGATGAAGCTTTCACAATTACAGCTACCATTGAAGGAAAGCTAGCACAAATGCAGGAACTTTATGTGGTTAGACAAGAATGTGACCCTTCTCATGAAGGTTCAGAGATACGCGTGCAGTAAGTACAACAGACAGCGGAACAGTGTGTCACGGACACCCAAGCTGCATGAGACCTACTGGATGGACTTCGTACAAAGATTGACGCACCAACAGAGTGACATGGGATGAGTCACCATGATTGTGTTGGAGGCCTGTTGCGCATGGGATCCCCCACAGCAGGTTTTGGGGCTTAAAGCCTAAGTTTTGGTCAATTGTATTGTAAGACTCCACAAAGTGTGGGCATGGAGCACGAAAGTCTAGGATGAGTCATAGGGTTGTCCACCTTAAGAATGATAGAATAATGTAAAGTTGTGTCGGCCAACCCATGGTCCATGGACCATGGGATTTTATAAATAGAGAGAGGCTCTAAGCGTAAAGATAGTAATTTTAGAAGAGAATAGATAGAATAGAGAAGGCATGGTAAGAGATAGAGGAAAAGTTGAAGTGTACTGGGTCATAGTAGTAGGAAGAGGCTCTGCAGCTGAGTGCACAGAGGCCTAGTAGAGTCCTCAACTGAGTGCGCAGACCCCTGCAGCTGAGTGCGCAGGGCAGAGTTAGGTCTGTAAGTGGGATTGTATTTGGATTTGAAAGATAATAAAGAGAAGTTTATTCTGTGCATCTGTTCTTGAATCTGTGGTTGAATGTTATGCCTTACTTTTATTCTGTTAATTTATTACACACACTTGATGAATACTTGTATGAATGCTTATATGTGAATTTAATCTAAATAAGCATCTAACACATACTAATTAAGGTAGACTTGGGTGAATAAAATGGGTCGCGCTGTGGCGAGACTTGCGCGAAGACAGTATCACAGGGCGCGGGGTGCCTGCAGGTGCGCGTAGCGTAGTAAGTGTGAAGGTTGTACTGCATTCCAATCAACTCATATCAGACATCCCCAGGGTGCGGAAACTTGGTTCTAGCACCCTCCCATAATACTTTGGGTGACACCTCAGTTCGCGCTCCACAGACTACTGCCGAAAGGACTAGTAGTACTAGGATTTGCTTCGCTAAATCACTTCCGAACCTGGGTCAAGCCCCAATAAGCCAACACAAATTAGTATGAATAAGTTCAAGTGGCTTACTTGAAGTACCTTATTTGGCATTAAACTTCACCCTGGTTTGCTTATCGAATTGACATGATTTTCCTATAGTACTTTATGGTAGAGAGATGCTAGGCAAGTCGCCCACTGCTCCCATTCTTCTTGACATATGCAGTTGATTGAAGCTTAGGTGTCCCAATATTCTTTGCCAGAGCTAACTTTATTCTGATTTTCTCAAGTAACAATGTTCTAAACCACCTTCCAAGACATACACATTAATTGGAGTTCTTGTTCCCTTTATTATGATCTTACCCGTATCGAGATTTCGTACTACACAATTATGTGATCTAAAAGCCACTTCATTCCCCTGATCACACATCTTACTAACACTCAATAAGTTATGTTCTAATCCATCAAAAACCAAAACATTTCCAGCTTTAACCTTTTCTTTCAGCAAAACAATTCCTTTCCTTTTGATAGCAATAGGTGAATTATTAGCAAATGTTAGATTATTTTCTTTCTTTATTTCATTAAAGGAAATAAACTTATCTTTATCACTTATCATATGTTTTGAACATATATTGTCAATATACCACATATTTTCTTGATCTCCGGCATATAAATCTAAACCACAATTCTTAGATTCCATGGTTTTCTTTTCCCATACCTTAGATATTGTTGTTTTTTGTTCATTCTGAAGAGTAGATCGTATTTTTCTTCTGCATTTTGTTTCTCTATTCCCAAATCTATTGCAAAAGGAACATTTTGATTCATCTTGAAGAAGTGAGAAGGTATTGTAAGAATATTTATTTAGCCTAGTCTCATTATTTTGTTTTCTAGCTTCTCTAGTCATGATAGTTTTATAAGAAACACACTAAGAAGCCTTATGACTAAAATTATGAAAAGTGAAGCATTGACAATGAAAGTAAAATTTTATGGGTGTGTAGTACCTTCTTGTGTAGCTTTCCCTTTGATTTTGATAAGGGTGATTTACCTAAGAAACATTTGATCTCTTATTCCTTTGCTGAGAGTTGGAATTTTGTTAACTGCTTCCATTTATTGCATTGAGATAGCTTTCTGTACCTGTTTTAGAAGATTTCATAGTCTTTGATGATTCTCAATTGTATCTGAGACCTATTTTTATAAGAGGAGAGCATTGTACTTTGATGATTTATTCTAAGGTCTCAGATCCTTTAGAAAATCTAAGCTTTATACTTTTTTATTTCTCAATTTCCTTCCTTAGACTCACAACTTGTAGTTCTAACTTTTCGTTATGCCTCTCATTTCTAGGATTTGCTTCTTTAGAGCATCTTATGTTAATCTAGCTTATTCTAAACAAATTTTAAGAATATTTATTTATTCTATGAGATTATCCTTTTCTTCGAGGGAATCCAAAAACACATCATCAGACTCTTCAATACATTTATCTTAAAATACCATAAGTAATTGATATTCCTGATCAGACTTACCTTCCTCCAACGAAAAGACCATCACTATATTCCTGTGTGTAGAAGCTTATCTTGTTTTTGAACCTTCCTCTATATTTACTTTTGCTGAATTTTTCCCTTTCTCATGGTTTTATTTATAAGGGCATTTAGTAGCATATTGATATGGAACTAGCTCACAAAAAGATAGAAAAGATAGATCGACGCCTTAGAAATAAGCCTCTTCGAGGGGGAAACCTCCTTTACATTACACAAATGAATGATTCTTATATGATTCAAATGACAATACCTCCTTTCTATATAGAGGAGTCTAAGGGGTCACAATATAACCAAATCCGACCTAACAATAATAATATAAAGGCACAAAAATAACAATAGTGGGATTCTATGGGGCACAATAATAACAATATGGGGACAATAGGGGCACAACAATAACAGTAAGGGATACAACGATAGTAGTAATGGGGGAATCACTAGTATTATAGGGACCTAGCATGCCCCTCTCCTTCAAAAAAGTTTTGTCCTCAACGCTTGAGTAGTAATGGATGCTTCTGTATAAAATTCTCATTCTCCCATGTGGAATCTTCAATGGTAAGTTCTTCCACTTGATGAGATACTCTGAAATTGTTCGATTTCGTAGCTGTCGAGTTCTTGTTTCTTTGACTGCTTCAAGTTCCAATATGATTTTTCCTTCCTCATCAAGTTTTGGCAATATTGCTTGAACTGGAAGCTTGTCACCTATAACCTTCTTTAAGCATGAAACATGGAAAACTGGGTGCACTCGGGGGGCTCCAGGAAGCTCTAATTTGTATGCTATAGAAACTATCTTTTGCAACACCTTGTACGAACCATAATAATTTGGTGATAATTTATTATCTTTCTTAGCTTTCTTGAGGGACATTTGTTTATATGGTTGTACTCATAGGAATACCCAATCACCTACATCAAAACTTCTTTCGCTGCGATGTTGATATGCCTATTGATTCATTCTATTCTGTGCCAAGGTGAGGTTATCCTTTAAGATTTGGAGAACTTCTTGTTGATGCTCGATTTGATCTTCCACTTCCTGAACCTTAGAATTTTCTCTTAAATATGATGTGCTGTGTTAGGTGCCTATACCAATAGGAGTCATAATTTTGAATGAGTAAAGGTGAGCCTTGTAATATTGTACATACCTCTGTTTTCTACAAATGTTTTCCATATTAAAAAATTAAAAAATGTAACGAGGGTATGTCCTAAAAAAATAATCAAAGGACAAAAAGAATGAAAATAGGTCAAAAAAATGAAATATATGAACCCAAAAAAACAAAAGAGACCATGGAAAGTGTGCAAGTCAAAATGCCACTACTACTTACCTTTTATGCTTAATAAATG
The DNA here is from genome assembly GCA_031772625.1 of Pinus tabuliformis. Classification (NCBI taxonomy): domain Eukaryota; kingdom Viridiplantae; phylum Streptophyta; class Pinopsida; order Pinales; family Pinaceae; genus Pinus; species Pinus tabuliformis. The sequence continues at coordinate 863,909,920 of CM062812.1, forward strand.
ATTGTGTGTAGCTTGTTACTTATGCCACAATCCATGAATAGTAAAAATGTTTAAAGTTGGCTATTTCATGATTTGAATTTTATGTTTATAGGTAGTGAATAAATCTGACCAAACAGTGTAATCTTGGCAGATAATTAGATAGATAGAGTAATTAAAAGGAGCTCGTCAGTTTAATCTGAGCCCTTGGATGATATAAGGATAGAATTAGATAGTTTATTTTGTAAAGAAAAGAGAATATTGATAAGTGTTTGCTAGCCTAAATGCGCCCAAATGAATTGAAGAAGAAATGGTAGGATAAGTAGATGAGTAAGTAGTAGAAAGGTTGCAGAAATGTCTTGTGATTACATGAAAAGCACTTATGATATTTTTCCAAATGCATATATTAAATATCCATAGGTGGTACATAAAGTAAAGACAATGGTTCACAACATGATTCATTTAACATCCCTATTTTTGATTTTAACCCCTACATCACTCATCAACTTCCCCTTCATAACAAAAGATTAATATCTTTAGCTCCATAAGTCAAAGAGGCTCAGAGCATTTCTCTGAATTCTGGAAGGACCGACCCTCGACTTCATTACTTAAGAAACAAAGGTGTTAAAAACCCCTTGTAATTCATTCATCCCCCCCATAAAACCCTTTTCCTAAAGGCTAAGTATTTTGCCTAGAGAAAACCCATAACAAACATGTTCTATGTTAAAAAACCCACCATGTAACATTTATACTAAGTCAAGCACACCTGCCCACTCATTTCACTTCATATTAACTTTTATTAATATATACAAAATCCCCGAAAAACTCAATTTCCCGTATATATTTAATTCCTCTGTATAAATAAACCCCACCCCTTAGTTTAATTATAAGCTATATTACTACCCATATCCCACAAAAATATATTAATAACCCCGCCTTAGCCCGAAATCCCACATTAGAGTGCCCTGATGAGATTAAAGGTTAAGATAATCACATACCACCATGATTAGGCCCATGCCCCCCCCCGAAAACTTTATGGTTAAACCACCACTGTGATTAGGCCCATGGCGCCCCCCCCCCGCCGAAAACTTTATGGTTAGACCATCGTGCAACTCCCATCTCCCGACCACCATTGATTATCCATCCTTTACTTCCAATGCCTCTCATCCATATCAGGCCGACCCGATGTCTGCCCTTTACCTGCCCGATGAGGCAGCTTTCCCTTTGGTCCCTGAAGTTACGTGTCAAGCACTGAATGGAATCAGGCGACCCCTCCCGAATACCACCTGTGCCACAAAAGCGGTGCGATGGACCTCCCAAACCGCTTCCCCTTTCCAACCAAAAACCGCCATTATTCATCCATTAGTGAAAACCTGCCAAAATTAACCATTTTCCTATAAAAGCCTGATTACCCCTCTTTTCGCTCTTTTCACGCGTTTTCCTTTGAGAACTTAGAGCGTCTTTGCAACTCCTGCAAACTGCCGAAATAGCTCAAGAACCTCCACAATTGCCCATAAAGCCTATAGACAGTCCGACATAGTCATCCATCTATACCAGAGCCATACAAACCCCTGCGAACCTCTATCAACTACCAGTTACAGTCAAATTCACCCAATTCTAGGTATTTAACCCTCGAAAACCCACTCAGTCATCCAATTCTGTAAATTGCCCTCATAACACTTTAAATTAAGTCGAAAATAATCAAATTTATTTTGGTTTTTTGACTTTAGACCACAACCATCTGTAGGAACATCGTTTCCCTAAAAACTTAAAATTCCCCCCCATACTCAAATCCACAAGAACTGTGTATGGCTACCCCATTGCTTTGCATGTGAGACCCATCTCTACACCCCATTTAGACCTGGACCAACTTCCACTAGCTGATAAAGATTTCTAGATAAAAGATACCACTGTCATAGAGCTCCTGCGTACATTGCCAAAGTAGGGACAAATTCTTGAACCATGATGATGAAATTGGCCTTTGGGAGTCAAATTTGCTAAAGTACCAGTTCCCCCAAGTCCACATTTGTCTTGAAATTATGCATATGTGCTACGCTTGTTACGTCCCAAGTCACAGAACCATCACGTCTCATGACCAGGAGGTCCTTTTCACCATCACTGCTGAGTCTATAAATGAAATTCTGCAACTCCAACCAAGGCCAAACCTAACTCCCCTCTCAATTGGAGATCTGTTGAACTTATATCCCAATCTCAGCTCCGCAAAATTGGCCCAATTACTCCAAACCTTCATCAGAGAAGAGAGGCACATTCCTAAAGACCCCCCTCCATATGTAGCAACTATATTTTCCCCTTGGGGCTGAAATATTGTAGCCATGATATCTTGTGTTTTGGGTTACTCCACAAGTGAGTACATTGATGAAATTATCCTGGCTTTCATGTCCATCTATACCCCAGGACAGCCTCCTGCAACCATTTATGACTTTGCCACATTCATAGATAACAGAATGCATGAGAAGTTCACAAGAATGGGAAATGAAAGGGTTTTCAAGTACTCCTCAGTTTTATACCATATGTTCTTATATTATCAATCAGAGAAATTCCCATTCACCCTCAAAAAACTGGACACCAAGGGTCAACCTAGGTCAGTCATTTTTTGGACCCCATTAGTCCATGAGTATCAATCTCCATACTCTTATTAAAACTTCATTAACTTATTTGTACATCCATCTATGACAATGTTGACTGGAAACCCTCCTCCAAGAATCGGTCCAGAAATAAAGAGAGTCCTTCAACTGTCAAAGTAGACAAAAGAGGGTGACTGGCACCTTTACTAGAACCACACAAAAATCAGGATATATGGTTGCATGCTTGCACCATAGAAGTTTCCAAGATACCTCCCTATGAGGTTGTTTGCATTAGAATACTATAGGCAAGGTATCAACGTAGATGAGGTAAACATCGTCAATGCCAAGAGGAAGGGAAATTTCAAAATAAAAGACCAACTAGGCCCCTTCATATGAAACTCTAGAGAGACTGGAAAAGAGGAAGATTTGATACTACAGAATATGAAGTTCTAGAAAAGTTTTGTCTGGAGATATGATCCTTTAGAATTCATCACAAAGAAGAGAAAAAATTTCAAGCTAGGACCTTACATCCACGATCCCATACCTGAAATAGAAGCATATGCAAACCAAACAGAATGGGTGGAAGGTACCCTAGTAGACCAGGACAACACCAGAATAGATGTAGAGAATGCTCTCATTGATTTAGAAAAGTAGCTTGATGACAACTCTTTTCTACAGGTACCAGAATAAGCAGAGACTGCTATGAGTACTCCTCCAATAATGTAGACTCCTCAGAATGAGGAGAATATCCCGAAAAGAAACAGAGAAGGGTCTTCCACTTCAAGAAGAGCCACCTCTCATTTGCAGCAAGAATCAAACAAGAGGCAAAGGCTAAATCCAGCCTCTGAGCAAGAATATACTGAAGACTCGGTTGAGGTCACTAATACAAGAGTAGAAAGAAGCAGGCCTGCCACTCCATCTGGAGGCATGCAAGAGCCTTCCACATCACAAACTCAGATGTTGGAAAGGTAGCTCAGTGTGGAAGTGTCTTCTTTCAGAATTCCAGCTGACAAAGACCAAGATATCAAGGAAAGGTATAAAGAAATCAAGGCTATGAATGAGAGACTTAAGGCCCAAACATATGCACAATATCTGAAGCGAACTCCTACCAATCAAACAATGCTAAAGTCAGCCTTTGAAATTAAGGAGGAGAAGCTGCAGATGACCTTTGTGAAGCCTACAACCCAGCAGCCAAAGACAACATCAGATTTCAAAAGGATAGATTTTGAAGTGCTGGCAAGGGACATTCATCCCATAGACCAGATTGAATTGCATAAGTAGGCTGGAGAGATGATATAATCCACCCTAACAAGTAAAGCCATAGCTGCCCATCAACTACAGAACTCCCTGAACAACATCTCAGCACAATTCCAGTTAGAGAAGGGCTTCTCATAGGCCAAGGACACAAGGATCAAGTCCTTAGAGGACTTAGTAATTGAATTGGGACACGATCCCAAGGATATAAAAGCCACAGAGCAACTTATCAAACCGAAGAATGATGACATAGTTGCATTGTTGAAAAAACTAAAAATACCTTAGCTACAACATCCACAAACACTGGAAGTCCTAGAAGCCCAGCAGGGGCATGAAGAACTAATGAACTTGGTCTTGAAATTAAATGATCAACTGAAAGAGAATGAAAGGTAATTGGATGCTTTGATCCAAATAAAATAGGCAGATGTGGTTGCCTCTTCAATAAATTTTATCCCCATGGTCTCTATAGTAGTGCAATCCATGCTAGCAGCATCTTTGGCACCTACTGCTCCACTTGCAACATCCTTGCCAGCAACAACATAATCTACATCAACAACAGGTAAATCAGGAGAGAAAGTAGCAGAACTTGTGAAAGCCATGGAAGAAATGACCATCCATGCTACAGAGATGAAAAAGCTAAAGGAAAAGGTGGAAAAGTTGGAAACTGATTACAAACTAGCCCAACTCAAGCAAAAAGAAGAAACACAAAAGGCACAGAGAATGGGTGAGAGAATCAAAATCCTAGAGAAGGATTTAACACTGGAAAAACCACTTGGAAAAACCAAGGAAATGCTGTGGGCCAATATCATTGACTCTGTCAATGATATTTGGCCATCAATCCAAGTTATTTTTGAGCAAACAGAGCTAGTAAAGGTAGCTACTGAAGCTATCCAGAAAGTAAAGGAGGAGTTGGGAAATAAGCCAGAGGATGCAAATAGACTCATCCACTTCCTCAACAACAAGAATAGATATGAGCTCCAAGAGCTAAATATAGAAGACATGATTGCTGCCATTTTAGAAATAAGGAAGGTCCTTTCCAAAAGGAACCTTATGCTTAATTTGGAAGAAAAGTGCCACAATATTCAAGTGGCCATTGATAGGTTCATGGCTAAATTTCAGATTTTGAGGGAGAAAGGTCTACCCAGTCCTATGGTCATCAATGATAAACTCATGACACAGTTGGACTATGGTGATAGACTTAGAAAATTGGCTAAGGAACAAGCTAGTTCTTCATCCATTAAATCCCTGCCAACAGGCAAAGTATTATATGACACATTCGAGAACTTGTTTTTCCTTGAGCATGAGGTAAAACATTTGTTCCTCACCAAGCCCAATTTTGAAAAGTATACTGACGCTGATGAAATATACAGGAGAATGGTGAATTTGAAATTACCATATGTAGAATGGTTGGAGAAAATGACATATTTACTGTGATAAATAAATAGCTAAAAGTTACTGCACAGTAAAAATGAAGGCAGCAATGTGAAATAGGTAAAAACAGCACAACAGGGTCAAAGAATATTAGGGTTAAAGAGTATCAGTTGAAAGATGAAAGTAAAGAAGACTCCAGCATGAAACTCCACAACTGTAAGTGAGCATAAAGGGCTACACATCAACCATAAAGGCCAGCACAACCATAATAAAAGGGACAACAAGAAACAATTCATTAACTGTCTCTATTTTCTTGCAAGAAGATATTTGTATTTCCTAAAATAAATCTCAAGTTGTTTAGAGATATTTTGTAATCAATTTTTGTATATATATTTCAAAATTTGAAGTATGTAGGGTGGATTCTTAGACATTTCTATAGTTTTCCTGATCAAATAATGTAAGCTGTTGTATCACTATTGGACTGGCAAGTTGGATTATTGAATAAAGCAAAGACATTTCACTGGATTCATGTGTAGTCGAAATACATACAAGTATCTTCTTTTGTGTTGTCAATTTTCTTTAAAAGTTTTTCCATAATCTTAAATGTATCTGAAATCTAAATGCTTAATATGGAATGATATCTTGGAACTTGCTTCACTGCACTCTGTTTTGACTATTAGGCATTTTGTATGTTTTCTGGTAAAATTATCTAAATTAAGGAATTCTTGAGTGCTCCTTAGTTCGGGTGGTTTCCCTCTGGTCTATAGTAAAGGATTCTTAACTGCCATTTTCTCATGATCATCCTATGTTCCTCCTTTTAGTCTTGGTTTGAGGATTCTTGAGTTCCCTCTCACCATGGTTAAGATCATTTCATCCATTCGACTGGAAAACCTGTGTTTCACTCTGCTAGCTTGCCCATTGAACACTCGCTTTAATGATTTAATCCCAATCCTGCTGCCCTTCTTTGACTCCATATCCCAATAGCCAGAGACACCATTCTATCCATCTGCTTAAGGATTCCACCATCCAACTTTCAATACAAATCCAAAACCTCCCTGAACTTTAAGAACTAGCCTAAAATCATAGAAAACAAAGCTAAAACATATAGAGAGATCCCTCTTTGAGTCATAGGTTGGCTAGATCCTATACTTAAAAGATTGGTTTGCAGTTACCTCGGTCTTTTTCTTCTTCTGATAAATTCTAGGGAAAATTTTGAGTGATAACATAGTGGCGACCATACTAGGGAGAACCCTCAGTCCTAATAAATCGTTAAGAAATTTTTAATTCTGTATTTAGAGCCTCTTAAAGTATTTTATTAGAAGTTATTTCTCATGAAAAGAAAATAATTTAAAAAAAATTCTAAAATTCTGGCTTTGATGAAAACTCATTATACTAGGGCTAGCCCTGATCCAAACCCTCTCCCAATATTTGATAATCCCAACCTGATTTCAAGAAAATCCAAAACAGAAGAAAGTTCAGCCAGTCACACACCCTTAGTTAAAGCTAATCCATGCCCTCATGAATGGTTGTTTTTACAAGATCTTCCCTTGAATGAGCAATTCGATTTGTCATTATTTAGATCAAAGTCTGAAAGTGAAATTTGTGACACTGTCATAGATCCATAGTTTATTGTAGACCTCGAAGTCCAAAAAGCCAACAAATCAATTGATGAGTACCTTCTAAATTCACCACAATCATCCCTTAGTACTACCAAGATCCTTGAGCTTTCTGAACAATTGTCCACTACTATCAGTTCACCATTATTCCCTTCAACATTTGAAGCCCATTCCCCACCTCCATTCATACCCTCACTCCCTTACCAACCTATCATATCTCAGATACCTCCTACTAGTCCTAGTTCATCCTCCACTACTGCATCATCTTCCAGTACCTCAACACCACATTTTAGCCCTTCCTAGCTTATAGCCATGGAAAATAGATATGCTCCCCTTGTCTTACCTGCTCCACTTGGTGCCATGCTAGTAGACTACTAGAGTAAAATCGTCCAATTTGATGGCATAGGACACTACACTGCACAACACCATGTTAATAAAATGACAGACTACTTTGAACTTCATGAAATTGATATTGTGGATGTCCAAATGAGATTATCTGCCTAGACTTTAGCTGGTGATGTTAGGAAATGGTTTAGATAACTGCTTGATAATAGTATTGATAGTTTAGAAGTATTTCAACAACAATTTTTGAATAGATGAGAAAAGAAAAAGAATCCTCTATAGATCCTTTCCAAATATGAAAATATTAGGGGAGGACCCAATGAAACTGTTCAAGATTACTACACCAGATTTAAAAATATATATAATGCAATTCTAGTTAATCTTAGACCCCCATCTGACTTAGCTTTGATAAAGCTCCCTGATGGCTTTAACACAGACATGGAATTCCATCTCAGGGAAAGAAACCCCCCAACCCTAGAAGATATGAAAAGTGTAGCAGTAAGCATAGAGGCTAATTTATTAGCTAAAAGAGCTAGAGTTAGGAATGAAAGAAGAGGCTCAGCTAAAGATGAGACTTCACCCTCTAACATTAAAATAGATAGCCTAGCGAAAGGCATGGAAAAGTTAATGGATAGAATATAGAATATAGAGAGGAAACCCTAGTGGGATAATCAACAGGCACCTCCAGTTAGAAACTCGAACTTTAGGAAAAACAAAAACCAAAACCAAAACACTGGAAAAAAATGGACCTGATTAGAATATTAGACCGCCTTTCCAAGAAAATTATGCAGAAACATCCCATCCTAAAGACCCAGAGAAAGACACACAGATCAACCTGATGGGATTAGATGATGAAGGTGTTGTTTTTCTGACCCAAGATGATCAGGAATTCCATATGCTGCAGAAATTGTAAATCCAGTCTGGAGAGTCATTTGATTATAAAAAAGGTTATGATTATGCCATATTTGAAGTACATAAGTAGTATAACCTAAGGAGTAAAAAGAATTATGATATCCCTGACCAAACCAAGAAAACAGTGCCAAATCAACCAAAGAAAATCAAAGAAGCCCCGGTTTCTAAATCCTCCAGATTCTCCCCAGGAAAAACCAGAATCCTTCTAGTCCTACCATTGAAGATATAACCCCTAATCAAATTTCTGATGATCAGCCCTCTACTTCAATTCCCCCCAAAAAACCAGTGGACACACCTCAAAATACTAGATTGGAAAGGTCATAAAAAGAAGTCCCCAATAAAGGAAAAGAGGACCATCCCACTCAAATCTCTGTTGTCAAAAGTCCAAACCCTCAAACAGAGAAAACCCCTTTTCCTTTTAATTTGGGAGCAGAGGTAGCTTAGCTAAAGATTTCAGTCCCTTTGACAAAGTTAGTCAAGAATGAAACCTACAAAACACGGATAAACCAGACCCTGAACCTTGCTTAAAATGAGGATTCTGTTAACCTGTTTGATGACCAACCTGAACTTATATTTTGTCCAAATGTCAATGGCAAACCACTATAAAGGGGAATACCACCTTTCTACATTAGCCTTGGCATCCATGACAAAATTCTTCATAATGCAATGTTTGATTTTGGGGCCTCCCACAACTTAATGCCCAAATCAATGATGGAAAAATTGAACCTAGACATTACCAGACCTTACAAGGACTTATTTTCATTTGACTCAAGTCAAGTAAAGTGTCTGGCGTTGATTAAAGACCTATGTGTTACCTTAGTTCAATATCTTGCCAAGAGCATCCTTATGGATATTGTAGTTGCTGACATCCCACCGAAGTATGGCATGCTGTTATACAGATCATGGGGAGCCAAACTTCAGGGATCTTTACAAGTTGATATGTCATATGCAACAATTTCTTTTTTTGGACAACCAAATAAGCTGTACTGAGAAACCTTAATGAAATACATGGTGAGTAGCCAGGATCAGCCTCGAAACTTTCCTATCTACTTTGTACATTCAGACATTGATTCTTATATTTTGTATAACACTGATGAAACACAAGAAACTCTTTTAGATAGTGTTGATACAAAACCAAAAGAAATTGCAGTTTAAAAACAAGAGGAAACTTTCCAAACTTTAGAACCTTCCACTAAAAAAGGTAGTCAAGATGAGGAAAAGTTGGTGGAAATAGATGATATTAATTATGAACATGAGATATTGTGGCATCTTGAGTTTGATGGGTCAGTCAATAAGTTTAGAGTAGGAGCATGAGTTTGGATATACAATCTAGAGAATGATTACTCAGAAGGCCATGCATATAGACTAAATTTTAAATGTACTAACAATATGGCTCAATATGAGGCACTAATTTTAGGTCTTAAATTAGTTAGAAAGCTAGGGGCCATAAGAGTTTCTGTCATGGGAGACTTTGAATTAGTGATAAAACAAATTAATGTTGTATATATGACCAAAGACCCTAGATTAAGTTGTTACAGAGGGACCATTGTAGAAATATTAAACACTTTCTTGGAAACCAAAGTTGTTCTAATTCCTAGAAAACATAATACATAGGCTCATAGTTTAGCAATGTTTGCTAGCACCTGCAAGTTACCCTTTCAGCCTAACTATCAGTACACTGCTAAGGTAAGGCATAGGCCTGCAATTCTAGATAATTTGAAGAACTGGAAAATATTTGCTGATGACAAACAAATAAACAACTTTTTAATCTCAGAACAAGAATTTGTAAATGGAAATATAGATACTGACACATCAATAGATCTTAACACTAAATATAAAATAAAAATAAACGAGATATAAGGTGAAGAGATAGATAGATTCCATCCCACTAAATTTACAAAATCAAATGTAGAAAACATAGAGCAAGTTGAGATTGATGAGATAATTAGCGAAGACACTAAAGTAATCAATCTCAAAGACAATTTCTTGCCTAAAGGATTAACCCCTTTGGAAGACTTGTTTGATTCAAATGATGTTCCTAGAAAGCCTAAAATGGAACCTTTGAAATCTGATATGGAGGAGTGTAATATTGGTGCTAATGAAAATCCGAAATTAATCGAACTTTCTAAACCATTACCTCCCACTGAAAGAGTAAAATATATCGAGTTATTAAAAGAATTTTAGGATGTCTTTGCTTGGAGTTATGAGGACCTCAAAACCTATGACACCAGCATCATACAACACACAATCCCTATAAAATAAAATCACAAACCTTTCAAACAAAAACTTAGAAGGATAAATCCTGTCATATTACCCTCAACTGAAAAGGAAATCCATAGAATGTATGATGCTAAGCTAATTGCACCAATCATATTTTTTGATTGGATTTCAAACCTGGTGCCAACTAGGAAGAAAAATGGCGAGATCAGACTCTGTGTGGACCTTAGAAACCTATTGAAGCCCCAAAAATCGGGTCTACAACAAGGGGGATACCCACCCGGTCTGAACCTTCAAAGCAGCTCCTTTTTCGTTTGGGATGGTGGGTTCGACTAGGGATAATGGGACCAATTTCCCAATTTGTGTGTGTGTGATGAGAATTGATATTTCCTTTCCTAACAATTCCTAAGTAAAATTCTTTTAATCTAAGTCTAATTTAAAACATGCAATTGTATTCTAATGAACATAAATATCTAATTTTAAAACTAACTCGAGATCTAATTTTTCAGTTATGCGATCTAAAATAATTTCTAACAGCAATTGGTAATAAAGATCATTCAATTGCTACAAGAAAAGAATTTGATAAAAATGAATTGTTTCATATAAAAAGTTAGCCGAAACAATTGTGAGAAGCATATCGCATAATAAGTCATTCATACATTAAGCATAAATAGAATAGTCACCACCGTACAAAAGTGCCAAATGATAACTCAAACATTCAAGCCTTCATATATAAATAACTGAACATAAATATCACTTTAACACATAAGTAGAAATCATTAAGAGATAAAAGTACCATTGATAACAAGTTCTACTCATGAGCTTCAGCAATATAGATTTATCTCTTCCTAATTCAACATCTACTAAGAGTACAAAAGTGCATTTCAGTAGCAGACATTAAACATAGATATCAATAAATCTTGTTCCATTCATTCATCAAAACCTCCTCCAAGGGTGCAGAAGTGCATGTTCTGAGGAAACGTTTTTGACAAATTTCAGGACCCCTCTCTAAATGCATGAGGGGGGTTAAAATACTACTAACTAATTACTAAAAATAGTCTATTACAAAAATATAGGAGGAGGTTTAAATGACCGTCCTCATCTAAGGAAAAGATAAATCAAAACTAAAACTAAAACTGAATCTGGAAATTAACTATGTATGTATCTGTTCTCTGATATCACAAGCATTCAGCATCAGCTTAAGGAGTGTTAGTTGGCCGACCTCTGATTTTAGTTTCCCTACGAAAACAAAATCAGCAAGTGTTGGCGGTATCTTCTCGACAGAGTTTGTAAGGCATTTGAGAGTCATGCGTTGATTGTGTGGTTTAACCAAGTACTGTCAGTAAGAATCCCAATTCAACTTGGTTAACTTCTTGATGGACTCTACCCTTTCCTCGACCTTTTGCCTCCAGCTTTTCTGCAGTTGCTGTGCCTTTGGGAGAAATCCCGAAGCAGTCTCAGATATGAAGTTTGCTCTGTGCAGGTTTTCATTGACACAGTCAATGACGTTGTTTGCCGTTGTAGTTGCTTCTTCTCCTGCCTGTTCTTCCTTCCTAATCTGTGCGTCCTACTTATGAAAGAGCATTTCTTTGTGGGCTTCATTGATTCTGAGTGCGCCTACCTTCTTTCCTTCTTCTAATTCCTGCCAAGTGCTAAGTTTTAGCCAAATCCGCTTACCACCCAAGGATATCCCCGATAAATACTATTGGTTTTGGAGCGCGGGTCTCACCTTTAGCCTTTAGCATTTTTCCCCACAGCTTTCTTGGCCTACATGCAACTGAGTGCTCAGGGGCTTTCCTTCTTAAGGGTTTTTTCCCAACGATGTGCAAATCACGCATCAAAAACTACCTCCTTTTCCTAATCCAGGCTTCCTAGGTCCTAGTTTCACCTCCTGCGCAGTTTTTTTTGGTAGATGATACATAAACCTTAAATCTTACAGAGTGAATGACTTAATGAGGTCTTGGCTCCAAGTATTGAATTGTCTATTTGATATAACAACACTGTCCAGTACCCTTTTAATCATATCTATGTATGGAAGAATCTTGGGTCTTGATGCTATTCGGTGTAAGAACAAACATGCAAGTTCTGTGATTGATGCCTTAGATGACCCACGTGAGTCTATTGTTGCTTTAAACTCCATGACTCTGGGATTTTCTTCTTCAATCATTATGTACATGCCTTCCCAAGTATTTATGTCGGCATGTCTATTGCAGGTGGTGTCTGTGTATAGGGGCTTCATCTCTTTTTCCTCAGCAACCGAAGATTTTCCCTTCTTTGCCATTACGCTCTAAACACTGCTACATATATTATTCTTCTTTCCACTCCTACAAATTTACAAGGATAGAATAATGGTAAGAGATAAGGTGACGAGAAAGCTCTTAATGCCGAAATCATATCAAATATATCACCCTACATGAAACAACCTTTCGATCAGATCTAAATCTTATCTCATAAATGACCATCAACTAACCATTAAATTGACATTAATGCCCATAACTTGGTATCGGATTACGAGAAAAACTTTATCGAATGATGAGCCCTGTAGATCTGCAATAAAGCAATTTTGTGATTTGCTTCGCAATATCGTAGATCGCAATATTGCTAATCCATTTCATTAACAATCATTTATCACCTCATGTTTCTGCGAGATGCAATTTGCGAGATGCCCTATCGCATATCGCTGGGTCGAGATATTTTACCTTAGGTGATAGTTTGGGCATATGAAAGCTGCAATGTGCGATGGGTCTTCAAGGTGTGCAATCTCGCATCACGTTTTCGCAATTTCGGAAATTTGTTTATAAGATGTCTTCCATTACCCTCTGCGATGTGATGTCTTATTGTTGAGAGAACGATTTTATTCAGAACTTATCATAAAAATTAAGTCCTTTTGGGTTTTACGGGTATCTTCCCAAGTTCATGATAGTATGTTTTATTCAAAGGGGAATATGAGTGCTATTTTTATTTTTTAGAATGGTCCCCATTTATTTAGTATTAGTAATAAAACTAAATAAAAAGGGGGGTTGTTGCTGGCCACAACAATTGGCGATTCACTTGGGAGAACCAGTTATCTCTGATTATCTTTTGAATTTTCTAAACTTCCAAAACGAAAAAGTTTTCTGGAAAATCAAACTTTATTATAGAAACATAAAGTGCATCATGATTTCTGCCATTAATGGTAGTTTTTTTTCCCTGTGTTAACTCTGATTATTTACTTCCCAAAGCTAGTCATTGTATTTACATCAGCCACTACTTGGTTTATAAAGATAAAAACAAAGACTTCTCTGTAGATCAGTTTTAAATATGTTCATTTGTTGTAAGTAGAGCCTTTGCTGCTAGTAGGCATTCATAGCCTCGACAGGGTTACCTGTTACCTAGCAATGATCCTGTATCCTACTCGAAGAAATATACAATTTTCAAAGATAAATCCATATCCACACTTATTGCTTTTTATTTTCAATTCTTAAAGAACAATGCCTTGGTTTGGTAGCCAAATTATGACAGTGCCATTCACTTGATTTATAACTTTACTGAACAAGCTGGCTCATGATGAGACCCCTTGTCTTTTGATTACAACAATCTTGAGGCATTGCCATGTTTTGGTATGAAGTTTGGCAATGTCAGCAAGTTATAATATCTATGATCATGATAAGTCGGCTCGTGATGAGACCTCTTATTCTTTAAGTTTATAGTGTATTGCTAGATTACTCATTGAAACTCGTAATTCCCTAGGTAGGGAGGAAGTCATTGGTTCCTTAAGAATAGATTTGGATGACAATTATAGAATTTTTTGGAAAAAGCTTTTCTACAAAGAATCTTAGTTTTGTTATTGATGATTTTCATTGATTGATATAAAACAAATTCCCACTAAAGGTTGCTTTTTATCAAAAATCGTAAGGCTGAAACTAGTAACATTTCTAGGCTTATAGCATTTGACTCTATCTTTCAATAATAATGATCGATTTTTCAAATTAGTTCTATTTATACAAGCGGAAAACAAAATCTAAAAAGAAACACTAGTCTTTTTCATGAATTCCAAATGTAACCATTTACAACTTGTTTTCTTATCAAAATAAAGCTATAAATAATAGTTTACAAAAAATAGAAGAGGTGATCTTCTATGGAAAGTATTTTTTAAGGATCTGCCCATTAACAGGTAAAGATTTTCTTTTCCCTACTAAATCTTGCCACATGAAAGTGGATGGACCTATGATTTCCACAATTTGGAATGGGCCAAGCCACATTCATTGGAATTTCGTATGTTTTCCTTTTTCTTCATGAGCCTTATCCCATTTTAAAACTAAATCTCCAATTTGAAAATCCTTCCTAGATACCATGCTTGAATCAAAGGAAGCCTTCACTAATGCTTGATGACAAGCGTGTGTTATTTTAGCTTGTTCTCGTTGCTCTTCTAGGTTAAGGATCTGCAGTTGTCTTAGTTGTAAAGATGAAGTTGGTGTTTCATCAATAAATTGAACTAAGGCAAAAGAAGGAATTGCTAGATGAGTTGGGAGAACTACTTCTTTCCCGTAAACTAAATTAAAGGGAGAAGTGCCAATGGAGGCTTTTTGTGTTATTCGGTTTGCCCACAGAGCATACATCAAATATTTGTGACAATTTTTATGATTCTGATCAATGGTTCACTTAATGATTCTGATTAAGTTTTTATTCGTTGATTCGGCCAACCCGTTCCCTTGTGGGTAATAATTGGTAGAATATTTAAGCTTAAAACCTCTTTTAAGTGCAAATTTAGTCATAGCATTGCCAGAAAAATATGATGCATTAACGAACATTAAAGCGAAGGGTAAACCAAACCTAGTGATTATGAACTGATCTATGAAATCAATGATGTGTTCAACATTAGTTGTCTTGAGGGGAACTGCTTCTACCCATTTAGTAAAATAATCTGTAGCCGTAAGGATATACCTATGATGTTTAGAAGAGTGAGGAATGATCTCACCTATTATATCCAATCCCCATTGATCAAAGGGTTGATCGATATTGACTAGTTGCAAAGGAAATGATGGTTTCTTTTGTCTTCTAGCAACAGTTTGACAAACTTGACATTTCCTTACATAGCTATGCACATCTTTAAATAGTGTAGGCCAATAGTATCATGCGCGCAAAATTTTATGTGCTGTAGCATCTCCCACATAATGTCCACCTGTTGGTCCATCATGGAGTTCCTACAACACCTTTTCAGCTTCATATTTCTCAAGACATCGAAGGAGAACAGAATCATAATTCATCCTAAAAGGTACATCGTTTACGAGTTGATATTGTTTAGCCTTCAATCTTAAAGCCCTTTTCTTTGTATAATCCAGATTTGAAGGAGCATATCCATTCTTTAGATAAAATATGATATCAGCATATATTGATTCAATATCGTTTAGGCTTACCTCATACATTTGTACTTCTTAATTTAGAGATGGTATTTCAGAAATAAGCGATGCTCCAGCCAACATTTTCCTAAGGCCTTGGCCTTTTACAATGTTTGCTGGCTTAATCTCAGTGTCATATTCTTGTAAGGTAGTAACCCAATTTGCTCTCTTTTCACCCATGTCTTTCTGTACTAAGAGATTTCTTACCGCTGGAAATGGTACTATGATTTTTGTATGGGTTTTAAGAAGAAAGGGTTGAAAATGCTTGATCGCTTTGAAAATAGTATAAGCTTGTTTCTCAATGTCAGAATAATTTAATTCAGCCCCTTGCACATTTGAACTAAAAAAGGCAATTGGGGCTTCTGCCTTGTCTTGATTGGCTTAAGTGAGTATCGCCGCATATGATCTATCAGAGGCAAACATATACAAAATGAAAGGATCAGAAAAATTTGGAGTAGCTAAGGATGGGGCATTAACAATCGCTTGCTTAATTAGATTGAACAATTCATATTCATCTTGTCCCCATTTGAAGAGTGAATTCTTCTTGATCATTGCTTGTAATGGTGACACAATCCTTGAGAAGTCCGAAACAAATCTTTTAACAAAATTAATATGGCCAAGGAAGGATTGCACGGCTTTCTTATTATGAGGCAAGGGTATTTCGGAAATCTCCTTAATTCTATTGGGATTAATATGGATTCTAGATTTTGACACTATAAATCCAAGAAGTTTTCCTTCACTTAATGCAAAAAAGGACTTTTTTGGATTAAGTGAAATCACATACCTTTGGAAACGTTGGAAGATCTACTTTAAGTCTCTAAGGTGATTACCACGTTTTTTAGAATATACAGTTATGTCATCCAAGTAAATCACCACTGATTTGTTTACTAATCCCTTAAATGCAATGTCCATGGCCCTTTGAAATGTAGTGCCAATGTTAATCAGACCAAAAGGAATCTTTTGATATGCGTAAGTACCCCATTTGGTTCTGAACGTGATCTTCAGTTGATCTTCAGGATGGACCGAAACCTGATTATAGCTGGGGAAACCATCTAAAAAGGACATTAATTTTGATCCTGCAACTGCCTGCAATATTTGTTCCATAGGAGGCAGGGGAAAATTATCCTTTTGGTAGGCTTTGTTAAGATTTCAAAAGTCAATGCAAATTCTAATATCCCCGTTTCTCTTTCTGATGGGAACCAAGTTGGAAACCCATCTAGAATGTCGAATGGGAAAAATGATTTTGGCTTTCAATAATTTATTGAGCTCAGATTTAAGCTGGCTTTCCAGATTGGGATGGATCTTTCTCAGCTTTTGCTGGATAGGTTTTTCATCAGCTATCATTGGGATAGTATGTTGAATGATTGAAGTGTTGTAAGTCTTAAGGTCATCATAGTTCTAGGCAAAGACACTTTTTTATTGTTTTAGGAGACGAACATAGGTTAATTTTTCTTCTGGGGCTAGGCCAAGACCTAGATTGATATTCTATGGCTTGGTATTAGTTCCTAGATTTACTAATTCATAGTTTAGAGTTGAACTCTGAAGTTTTGAGTTGGTAGATCTCTTAAATCGGTCTTTCAAATCGTATAGGTCTTCCAACTTGACTACAGATTTCGGTATAGCATTATTAGTGCTTTCTTGTTGTAACTGTTTGTCATATTGGTCCTCATCAATTATCTAATTAGTGTAAGATCCTTTTGATGTTAAGAAACTTACAATATCAGGATCATCATTGAAAATTGTCCAGTTTGTGACATTATTAGGGATCGAGGGCCTAAAGATAAATTCGATTAAGAATCTATTTGGGCTATAGTCTTCTTAGGGAATGAGCTTGGAAGCTACATTTGCCAGGAGATCAACACTAGCATTTTGGAGTCTGGCAATCGGTGAAATATTAAATGCTATAAAATGTTCAGTCAGATCTTGTACTAAAGATTGATAATGTTTTAAATAACCTGATAGAAAATTTATAGTATTTCATACCTATTTAATAACAATCTCAGAGTCTCCAAAGATTTGTAGATACTTGATATCTAATCCGATTGCTTTGTACAGTCCTTGGACTAGAGCTTCGTATTCTGTAGTGTTGTTGGTGCAATCAAACTTGAGTCTACATGTTAACATAGTTTTGTTTCCCTCTGGACTAACTAATACACATCTTGCTCCTGCTCCATCGTTAGACTTAGAAACATCAAAAAATAATTTCCAAAATAAATATTTATTAGCAGGACTATCTATAAAATTAACACATTTAGAACTATCTGTTTGAGAAAAGTTTTCTACTTGAGATAGAACAAAATGTTCTAAGTAAGGCGAAGTATGAGCATTAAAATTTCCTAAGAAAGAGTCAACAAAATAGTTGCCAATTATATTGTTGTTGTATGCTACAGGTTCATTTTCCCCTTCCAATTCCGTTACTATGTATTTTTGGTGTCTTTCTTGCTCAACCTTTATCTGATTCGGTTAACCATTATAAGGGAGCCACATATGTGACCAATTAGTTGCAAAGTATCCATGAAGCTTTTCAGACCAATCCCTACCAAGAATTAAGCCATAAAATTTGGGAATGTCTGCAATTAGAATATCAATGACTTGACATACCTTTAGATTAGATGACAGCCTTATGGTAACTTGATTTAGTTCACCAATTACTTCAAATTGCGATTGGTCCTGTTGATATATGCATACTGCAGATTTTTGAGGTTGGACGTTTAACTTTGCACATATTGTTTTAGGTAAGATATTAGATGAAGCTCCTGAATCTACCAAACAATTATGCAAGTTTTTATTGAAAATTTCGTAAGTAAGAAGGAATGGGGGAGTATGAGATCTCAGCCTACCTCCAATTAAAGCGATATCATTTGGATCAAGTTTATTTGCCATATTAGTTGGAGGTCTTCCCATCTCATGAGAAGCTTGCAAGATTATAGCGGCAGGCAAAGGTGCAATAGGTATTGCATGTAACTCTTTGAAAAGTAGCTTTTGTTGATGTTTCAAATTGCTCAATTCATGAAAAGTAATGTTAGCCCTAGTCTTCTTCATGTCTTCAATGATATTATACTCCATCTCATTAGAAACAATCAGTTTTTTAGATGGAGTTGGTGAATCGGATTGGACTGGGCTTGTTTGAGTCACTTTTGGTGATGATTTCTTACCTACGACTTTATCTTTAGATATCGAGCTTGCGCTCTTCTGTTTAGGACTAGGTTGAAGAGGATCGAGTTGATTTCTACTTCTGGTACTGATGGGTGATGCCTCTTGATCCTCTTCATCTGGAAGGATGAAGTCCCACATTCCCTGTACTTCTACAACTTCATCCTCATCAGTAGGTTCCTCATTAGAAACTTCCTCTTCTTCTTCTTCTGATTCTGCATTTGTTATAGCATTGTAAGGTTTTGAATCAGTCGAGGGATTTTTTCTATAAGTCTTGTAGGGATTTTTTGAAGAAGTCTCTGCTACTTGTCTCTTAATGTCAACCATTTCATTAGACATGGTTTTTAAGACTCTCTGCAATCCTTCTAAATCAAATATTTTGATTGCTTTTTCTTAGGATCATCTCTAAAAGTAACCTTCTAAGATTTTCGTTCATCGACAACGTTTTTCCTTTCTAAAGCTAAGATACGTTTTTCCACCACTATTTGTTCCTTCATGTTGTCGGCTAATGTTGTATTAGAATCCCTATCAACAAATATTGCTATGTTCGATGGTAACGCAGATATGGACCATTCACTTCGAACTTCTTCGCTAGGCTTGGAAGCGGTCAGAATTTTATTCAAAATCTTGCTGAAATGCGAGTTAAAATCTTTGATAGGTTCTCTTGATTCAGTCTTTAGATTTGATAGATCATTGATCAATGTGGCCGTAGATCTATCATCACTGAACTTAGTCAAGAATTGCTCTGGGAAAATGTCCCAACTAGCGATGGATCCTGATGGTAATGAAAAATACCAGGATCCGGCTACTCCTTGTAAAGTATAAGGGAAAAGCTAGACAACAAAATCTTCATTAGTAACACCATTTAGATTTATAGATAACGTAAAGTTGTTTATGTGTTCTTCTGCTAGCATGCCTGCTTCAGGATTAAACTTGGGCAGCCATTTTTCAGGATGGCCCGATATTTGACTCAAGCATGCAGGCATTAAGACTGCTCCTAGGTTACTCCATGAGGTTTGGGCCATCGTTGAACTACTAACAGAGGAAATCGCAGAGGATGTTCCTTGTGGTTGGGAAGATGAGGATATTATAGTCCCAGATGGTTGAGAAGTAGATGTTGAAGTTCTAGTACTCTGGTGGACAACAATCTGAAGTGGAGGGGTGGATGGTTGACTTCGCAGGGGAGAAGTTGAGATGGATGATGATGATGAAAGAGTCTCACTATCAAACCCTTTAGGTGACTTCCTTTCTCTCTTCCTTTTAGGTAGAGGTAATTCAGTTGGTTCGATACCAAACTTTTCACTTTGCAATCTGGTAAGAGGATGAGAAGGATTGTATTGCAAAGTCACACTACCTTGAGATATTTCAGATTTTTGCGGTGATATGGAAAATCCTTGAAGTTTATGAATCAAAGACTCAAATTTAGGAGGTTCGATAGTAGATTTCTTTGAAATGTTTTGGTTTGTGGTAGTGGTTTTTGTTTTATTGACTTCTCACTCAAGATTTAAAGATTCGAAATGCGATGGAGAAGTCGGGGGAGATGTTGAGGGTGATTTACTCTCAGAATGGTATTTAGATTTGGATTCGCTAGCCATTCATAGTTCGGGGACCTCCTTCTAGCGCCAAATATGTTGAAGCCCTGAAAATCAGCTCTACAACAAGGGGGTTACCCACCCGGTCCAGACATTGCAAGCAGCTCCTTTTCCATTTGGGATGGTGGGTCTAACTGGGGATAATGGGACTAGTTTCCCAATTTGTGTGTGTGTGATGAGAATTGATATTTCCTTTTCTAACAATTCCTAAGTAAAATGCTTTTAATCTAAGTCTAATTTAAAACATGCAATTGTATTCTAATGAACAAAAATATCTAATTTTAAAAGTAACCTGAGATTTAATTTTTCAGTTATGCGATCTAAAATAATTTCTAACAGCAATTGGTAATAAAGATCATTCAATTGCTACGAGAAAAGAATTTGATAAGAATGAATTGTTTCATATAAAAAGTTAGCTGAAATAATTGTGAGAAACATATCGCATAATAAGTCATTCATACGTTAAGCATAAATAGAATAGTCACCACCGTACAAAAGTGCCAAATGATAACTCAAACATTCAAGCCTTCATATATAAATAACTGAACATATATATCACTTTAACACATAAGTAGAAATCATTAAGAGATAAAAGTACCATTGATAACAAGTTCTACTCATGAGCTTCAACAATATAGATTTATCTCTTCCTAATTCAACATTTACTAAGAGTACAAAAGTGCATTTCAGTAGCAGACATTAAACAAAGATATCAATAAATATTGTTCCATTCATTCATCAAAACCTCCTCCGAGGGTGGAGAAGTGCATGTTCTGAGGAAACGTTTTTGACAAATTTTAGGACCCCTCTCTAAATGCATGAGAGGGGTTAAAATACTACTAACTAATTACTAAAAATAGTCTATTACAAAAATATAGGAGGAGGTTTAAATGAATGTCCTCATCTAAGGCAAAGATAAATCAAAACTAAAACTAAAACTGAATCTAGAAATTAACTATCTATGTATCTGTTCTCTGATATCGCAAGCATTCAGAATCAGCTTGAGCGTCAATTGGCCGACCTCTGATTTTAGTTGCCTTACGAAAACAGAATCGACAAGTGCTGGTGCTATCTTCTCGGCAGAGTTCATAAGGAATTTAAGAGTCATGCATTGACTATACGGTTTAACCAAGTACTACCAGTAAGAATCCCAATTCAACTTGGTTAACTTCTTGATGGACTCTACCCTTTCCTCAGCTTTTTGTCTCCAGCTTGTCTGTAGTTGTTGTGCCTTTGGGATAAATCCCAGAGTGGTCTCAGATATGATGTTTTCTCTGTGCAGGTTTTCATTGACACAGTCAATGACGTTGTTTGCCACTGTAGTTGCTTCTTCTCTTGCCTATTCTGCCTTCCTAATCTGTGCATCCTACTTATGAAAGAGCATTTATTTATGGGCTTCATTGATTCTGAGCATGCCTACTTTCTTTCCTTATTCCGATTCTTGCCAAGTGCTAATTTTTAGCCAAATCCACTTACCTCCCAAGGATATCCCCGATAAATACCACTGGTTTGGGAGTGTGGGTCTCGCCTTTAGCCTTTAGCGTTTTTCCCCACTGTTTTCCTGGCTTACATGTGACTGAGTGCTCAGGGGCTTTCCTTCTTGAGGGGTTTTACCCCTTGATGCACGATTAGCACTAACCGCACATCAAAAACTGCCTCCTTTTCCTGATATGAGCTTTCCAGGTGCTACTTTCGCCTCCTACACAATTTTTTATAGTAGAAAGTGGCTCCTACATTCATTAGTCCAAAAGGCATTTTCACATACATGAATGTGCCCCAAGGAGTAGTGAAGGAAGTCTTGGCTTGATCCTCAGGATGAACTAAGATCTGATTGTAACCAGAGAACCCATCCAATAATGAGATCCTAGTTGATCCAACTACCCTTCCTAAAATATGGTCCATTTTCGGGAGAGAGTAATTGTCTTTAAGGGATATTTTGTTGAGGTTTTGTTGTGGCCAGCAACAACCCCCCTTTTTCTTTATTTTTATTACTAATACTAAATAAATGGGGACCCTTCTAAAAAATAAAAATAGCACTTATATTCCCCTTTGAATAAAACATACTATCATGAACTTAGGAAAACACCCACAAAACCCAAAAGGACTTAAGTTTTATGATAAGTTTTGAATAAAATCGTTCTCTCAACAATAAGACATCGCATCACAAAGGGTAATGGAAGACATCTTATAAACAAATTTCTAAAATTGTGAAAACGCAATGCGAGATCACACGCCTTAAAGACCCATCGCACATTGCAGCTTTCATATGCTGCAAAGTATCACCTAAGGTAAAATATCCTGACCTAGCGATAAGGTCATCTCACAAATCGCATCTCGCAGAAACATGAGGTGACAAATGATTGTTAATGAAACAAATTAGCGATATTGCAATCTGTGATATTGTGTTATGCGATATTGTGAAGAAAGTCGCAAAATCGCTTTATTGCAGATCTACATGGCTCATCGTTCGATAAAGTTTTTCTCGTAATCCGATACCAAGTTATGGGCATTAATGTCAATTTAATGGTTAGTTGATGGTGATTTATGAGAGAAGATTTAGATCTAATCGAAGGGTTGTTTCACGTAGGGTGATATATTTGATATGATTTTGGCATTAAGAGCTTTCTCGTCACCTTATCTCTTACCATTATTCTTTCCTTACTTGTAAATTTGCAGGAGCGGAAAGTAGAATAATATATGTAGCAGTGTTCAGAGCGTAATGGGAAAGAAGGGAAAAGCTTCGGTTGCTGAGGACAAAGATATGATGCCCCTATACATAAACACCATCTATAACAGAGATGACAACATAACTACTTAGGAAGGCATGTACAGTTTGCTCGAAGAAGAAAATCCTAGAGTCATGGAGGTTAAAGCAACAACAGACTCACGCGGGTCGTCTAAGGCATCAATCATAGAACTTTCATGTTCGTTCTTGCACCAAATAGTGGCAAGACCCAAGATTATTTCATACACAGACATGATTAAGTGGGTACTGGAGGCGATGGGTCTTTAAGGCATGCAATCTCGCATTGCATTTTCGCAATTTCAGAAATTTGTTTATAAGATGTCTTCCATTGCCCTTTGCGATGTGATGTCTTATTATTGAGAGAACGATTTTATTCGGAACTTGTCGTAAAACTTAAAACCTTTTGGGTTTTGCGGGTGTTTTCCTAAGTTCATGATAGTATGTTTTATTCAAAGGGGAATATAACTGCTATTTTTATTTTTTAGAAGGGTCCCCATTTATTTAGTATTAGTAATAAAACTAAAGAAAAAGGGGGGTTGTTTCTGGCCACAACAAAACCTCAACAAAATATCCCTTAAAGACAATTACCCTCTCCCCAAAATGGACCATATTTTAGGAAGGGTAGTTGGATCAACTAGGATCTCATTATTGGATGGGTTCTCTAGTTACAATAAGATCTTAGTTCATCTTGATGATCAAGCCAAGACTACCTTCACTACTCCTTGGGGCACATTCATGTAAGTGAAAATGCCTTTTGGACTAATGAATGCAGGAGCCACTTTCCAAAGGGATATGGATATAACCTTCGCAAAAGAAATCTATGATTCCTAGCTATATACCTAGATGACATTACCGTATTTTCAAAATATGACAACCAGCATTTGGATCATCTAAGGCAGGTTTTTATTAAATGTAGGAAATATGGAATTTCTTTGAACCACAAGAAGTCTTTGTTTGTCTTAGAAGAAGGAAAGTTACTAGGTCATATAATTTCAAAAGATGGTATTCGAATAGACCCTACAAGAATAGAAGCCATCTTACAGATACAACATCCAAGGAACATCAGAGAATTACAATCTTTCTTAGGGAAAGTTAACTTTCTTAGGAGGATTATTTCTAATCTAGCAGAAATAATTAGTTCACTGAACAATATGTTGAAAAAATATTCGACCATAAAATGGATTGATGAGGCTCATAAATCTTTTGAAGACATTAAACTAGCCTTAACTAGAACACCAGTTTTGATCAGTCCAAAATTTGACAGAGATTTCATCTTATTTTCCTTTGCTTCTGAGCACACAATTGTTGCAGTTTTACGGAAGAAAAATGACCAAGGCTATGAACAACCTATTTCCTTTTTTAGCAAGGTCGTGATAGATGCCCCCTTAAAATATAACATAATGTAAAAACAAGTTTTTTCTTTGGTCAAAGCTATTAAGGACTTTAGAGTATACATTTTATATTCTCATATAGTAGCCTATGTTCCCAATTCGGTAGTCAAATACATCCTAACTCAGGGTGGTCTAGATGGAAAGAGGGGAAAATGGATTGCTACTATTTTAGAATATGACATAGAAATCAAACCAACTATGTTAATCAAGGGCCAAGGTTTAGCCAAGCTCATGGTTGAATCAAATTGTCAGGCCCTGGATATAAACTTTATTGCACAAATAGATAATGAAGAGGAGATGGCAACTCCACTAATTAGTCAGGCCTTTATTGAATCACCATGGTATGCTAATATCATTTATGTTTTACAACATTTACAAGCTCCTCTTGGATTATCTAAGACCAAAAGTAAATTTTTGAAGATGAAGTCCTTAAAATTTTGTATATTAGAGAATGCTTTGTTTTGGAGGAATCATGAAGGTATTCTTCTCAACTGTTTATTAAAAGATGAATTTGAGAAAGTATTACAAGAGTTTCATGCAGGTGACTGTGGAGGACACCTTTACTAGAAAACCACTACAGATAAAATTCTTAGAGCTAGTTTCTATTGGCCAACTTTGTTTTCTGATGTCAATAAACATCTGACCTCCTGTCACAAATGTCAATTTTTTTAGGGAAAGAAAAATCTTCTACCACTACACCTCAAGCCAATCTCTGTTGAAACACCTTTCCAACAATGGGGTCTAGACCTCATTGGTGAAATTCATCCACCTTCCTTTGTCCAACACAAATGGATCCTCACTGCCACAAACTATTTCACCAAATGGATAGAGGGCATACCTTCAAAGCAAGCCACTGATACTATTATCATAACCTTCCTTGAAAATAACATTTTGTCATGATTTGGATGTCCAACTAAGCTCATTACTAATAATGCAACAACCTTTAAATCCAAAAGAGTGATAGAGTTTTGCAACAAGTACCATATAATCCTAGGCCATTCCACAACCTATTATCCCCAAGGAGATGGACTGGCAGAATCCTCAAACAAAATTTTGGTGAACATCATCAAAAAGTTGTTAGAGGACAAATAGAAAACATGGAATAAAAATCTAGTCAATGCCTTATGGGCAGATAGACTAACCACTAAGAAATCAATTGGTACTTCTCCCTACCAGCTAGTTTATGGAATGGAAGCTATTTTTCCATCTTCCTTGCATACACCAGTGATGAAGTTGCTTCAAGAAAGGCAAGTTGAACCAAATAGTATCCAAAGGAGAATCAACCAAACCATTCACCTTCAACAAACTAGGGAGGAAGTCTATATTCGGTCTCAAGTTGTGCAGGAAAGGATTAAGAAGATTTTTTATAAGAGAACCAAGGCTAAAGATTTCTACCTTGGTGACAAGGTACTCAATTGGGATTCATGGAGGGAATACAAAGGTAAAGATGGAAAATTTGATTTCCTATGGAAAGGCCCATATGTCATTTATCCTTTCAGAGGTAATAATGCCTTCTTCCTAAGAGAAATGGATGGTATAGAAGAAGAAGGTGGACTAGTGAATGGTTAAATGCTCAAACACTATTTTGAACCTAACTACTGATTTTTACTTTCCATTGTACATATTCCATGTTTTTCAAAAAGTTTAGTTTGGGTTGGATGGTGGTTTTTTGAAGTTGAAGCCCGAAGAGAAGGCCCTAAGCTTTGAAAGATTCATTGTCATAAGTATTAATAATACAGAAGCATAGAGGAACATTTGGCAAGGTAATATCAACAATAATTCAAAGGCTTATGATCTACAAAGTTCTTGACATTTCACTAGGACATGCCATCCCCAAGTGGAGCCACTGTTAGGTTCCTATACCAATAGGAGTCATAATTTTAAGTGACTAAATGTGAGCCTTGTAATATTGTACATACCTTTCCTTTTTGCAAATGTTTTCCATATTAAAAAATGAAAAAATGTAAGGAGGGTATATCATAAAACAGTAATCAAAGGAAAAAAGAATGAAAATAGGTCAAAAAAATGAAATATATGAACCCCCAAAAACAAAAGAAACCATGGAAAGTGTGCAAGTCAAAATGCCACTACTACTTAATTTTTATGCTTCATAAATGATTGAGTGAAACTTGTTACTTATGCCACAATCCATGAATAGTCAAAATGTTTAAACATGGCTATTTCATGATTTGAATTTTATGTTTCTAGGTAGTGAATAAATCTGACCAAACAGTGTAATCTTGGTAGATAATTAGATGGGTAGAGTAAATAAAAGTAGCTCATCAGTTTAATCTAAGCCATTGGATGATATAAGGTTAGACTTAGATAGTTTATTTTGTAAAGAAAAGAGAAGATTGATAAGGGTTTGCTAGCCTAAATTTACCCAAATAAAGTGAAGAAAAAATGGTAGGATAAGTAGATGGGTGAATAGTAGAAAGGTTGCAGAAATGTCTTGTGATTACATGAAAAGCACTTATAATATTTTTCCAAATGCATCTTTTAAATATGCATAGGTGGTACATAAAGTAAAGACAATGGTTCACAACATGACTCATTTAACATCCCTACTTTTCATTTTAATCCCTGCATCACTCATTAACTTCCCCTTCATAATAAAAGATTAATATCTTTAGCCCCTTAAGTCAAAGAGGCTCAAAGCATTTCTCTAACTTTTGGAGGGACCAAACCCTCGCCTTGATGACTTAAGAAACAAAGGTGTTATAAACCCCTGGCAACTCATTCATCCACCCCACAAAAACCCTTTTCCTAAAGGCTAAGTCTTTTGCCTAGAGAAAACCCATAACAAACATGTTCTATGTTAAAAAACCCACCATGTAACATTTATCCTAAGTCAAGCACCTGCCTCCGCACTCATTTCACATCAAGTTAACTTTTATTAATATATACAAAATCCTCGAAAAACCCAATTTCCCGTATATATTTAATTCTTGTGTATAAATGAACCCTACCCCTTAGTTTAATTATAAGCTATATTACTATCCATATCCCATAAAGATATATTAATAACCCTGCCTTAGCTCGAAATCTCGCATTAGAGTGCCCCAATGAGATTAAAGGTTAAGATAATCTCATACTACTATGATTAGGCCCATGCGCCCACCCCTCGAAAACTTTATGGTTAAATCACCACACAACTCCCATCTCCCAACCATTGTTGATCATTCCTCCTTTACATCCAACACCTCTCATCCATATTGGGCCAACACAATTTCCACCCTTTACCCACCCGATGAGGCGGTTTTCCACTTGGTCCCCAATGTGACATTTCAAGCACTAAACGGAATCAAGCGGCCCCTCGACCTACGCCACAAAAGCAGTGCAATGGACCTCCCTAACTGCTTCCCCTTTCCAACTGAAAACGGCCACTGTTCATCCATTAGTGAAAACCAACGAAAATTAATCGTTCGCCTATAAAAGCCTGATTACCCCTCTTTTCGCACTTTTCGCACGTTTGCCTTTGAGAACTCAGAGCATCTTTGCAACTCCCGCAAACTGCTGAAATAGCTCACAAACCTCCGCAATTTCTCCACAAAGGTTGCAGATAGTTCGAAATAGTCATCCATCTGTACTAGAGCCATACAGACCCCTGTGAACCTCTGTCAACTACCAGTTACAATTAAATTAGCCCAATTCTAGGTATTTAACCATGGAAAACTCACTCAGTCATCCAATTCCAGTAAATTGCCCTCATAACACTTTAAATTAAGTCGAAAATAATCAGATTTATTTTGGTTTTTTCACTTTAGATCAAAACCATTTGTGAGAACATCGTTGCCCTAAAAACTTAAAATTACCCCCCATACTCAAATCCACAAGAACTGAGTATGGCTGCCCCAATTGCTATGGATGTGAGACCCATCTCTACACCCAATTTAGACCTGGACCACCTTCCCCTAGCTGATAAAGATTTGCAGATAAAAGATACCACTATCATAGAGCTCCTGCTCAAAGTACATTTCCAAAGTAGGGACAAATTCCTGAACCATGGTGGTGATATTGACCTTTGGGAGTCAAATTTGCCAAAGTACCAGTTCCCCCAAGTCCACATTTTTCTTGAAATTGTGCATATGTGCTATGCTTGTTATGTCCCAAGTCACGGAACAATCATGTCTCATGATTAGAAGGTCCTTTTCACTATCATTGTTGAGTTTATAAATGAAATGTTTCAGCTCCAACTAGGGCCAAACCTAACTCCCCTCTCAATTGGAGATCTATTGGAATTATATCACAAACTCAGCTCTCCAAAATTGGCCTAATTACTCCAAACCTTCATCAAAGAAGAGAGGCACATTCCTAAAGACCCCCCTCCATATGTAGCGACTATATTTTCCCCTTGGGGCCGAAATATTGTAGCCATGATATCTTGTTTTTTGGGTTACTCCACAAGTGAGTACATTGATAAAATTATCCTAGCTTTCATGTCCATCTATACCCCCGGTGTTACAGGAAAAACTAGTGTTGATTCGAACTGTTAGTCCCACTAAGACGGGTAGCTATCTTAGAAACAAACAATGAAAACTTTTCAAGAGTTCCTTTAAGTGTGATAGATGGAATAGAAGAAAAGAGGACCAACCTGGATCTTCCGCTTTGATCCTACCTTGATTTCTCCTTTCCTTGATAGAACTTTCCACTCCTCTCCTACTTGTCCCACTTCAAAGAGTGCCTATAGAGTCAAAGTAACAGCAAACTATCAAAGCATCTCTATCTAAAACATCATAAACAATGCGGAATGAGAAACACATTGACCATAAAATTGCATTTATAAACAATAAAATTCACAAATACGAGATCATATGGAGGAAAACTCAAAGAAATTTATTAATAGTAATGTAAGAGAGGATTACAACCCAGCTGTCTGATCCAGCATCATCCTCCCAGTTGTAGATGTTGGCATTATGATGCATGTGTTGTACTTGATGGAAACCCACTCGTAGAAGAACAACTCACTTATATATATCTAGATGAATCTACAGAAGAGATATCAGATGTGACAGAATACATGGGATGCAGGACAACTCAAAGGAATCGAATGACAGTTCTTAGTAAAACAAGTTAGCTTTGCCATCAAGTCCAAAGGGGGAGATTGTTAGCGTTATGATACAAGTGTTGTCCTTGATGGAAAAATGACAGATTATAGTGCAACACGTCAGTAGCAAAGAATTGATGATCAGACAACAAAAATGAAGAAAGAAGAGTATATACGCAGGTTCACTATATACCAAGTCGCGTACATATGCATGTTATACACAGGTTCACTATGTACCAAGTCGCATATATATGCAGGTTCGCTATATACCAAGTAGGGTATACACACAGGTTATACACGCAGGTTCACTATATACAAAGGCGCGTATACTAGCAGGATTGCTGATCAAAAGTCGCGTATCCGTATGCATGTACTTTCATGCACGGAAAAGCGCATACATGTGGGAAAGCTTATTTTTGGGTCTATGGTATTTAGACCTATTGTTTTGGTCCTTGGTATTGCGTCCGAAGTGCTGAACCAAGGTATTGGGTCCCTAGTATTGGTTCTAAATGGTTTTGGACCATGGTATTAAGTAAGGCCTAAGAGTATAAAAGGAGAAGAAGATCATTAGGCAAAGGCAATTTTGAGAGGTGATGAATATCTGATAAAGTGTGAGATCTAGTATGCTGGTTATGGGTTTGTGATGTTGTGATCGATTTGAACCAAGGATGCACCCATGTGAATGATCATGAACGATGGATTGAGATCTTAATGCTTGGGATGTTTTATCATTATATGGTTTGATTATGGATAGACTAGATCTGAATTATTGACGCATGTTTTATTGTATGAATGTTATGATCTGGGTGTGACTGATGTCTAGAACAGCTGCAAAGTTATGAGTAAATATTTACAGATCTGTACGCGGGTTGGCTTTGGTTAAAGCGCATATGTATGCTGGTTTGATTCATCATAGTAACATATACATTATGAGAGATGATATTTGAAGTTGCAGTTGGATCTGGTTATTGTTGTACAGTTCTATGTTCTGATTATTGTGTTGTTAACAGGGTTTCAGTGTTTTAGTATTAGGTGATTTAGAGATTGATGATGCAGGTGTAGTTGATGGGTGTTTTGCAGTGGTGATTGATTTTCTGCTTCAATGTTCTTGATGGGTCCAGTATGAAAATTGGATGAAACGTGGCCTTCAGATTATGGTGTTGTGCTTCAGGAGTATCCAGTCTAAAAATTTATGAAACGTGGTACCTGGAGGAAGAAAGAGAAGGTTGTAGCCTTCTGTAGGTCGGAACCTATGTACTAGTACATCAGCTAGTACAAGAGCTAAGGGGGTGGTAGCTCCCTTCAAGTGGAGCATTTAGTAGGCCGACACCTGCGTACTAGTAAATGGATCGGCTAGTACAAGAGCTAAGGGGGTTGTAGC
The DNA here is from genome assembly GCA_031772625.1 of Pinus tabuliformis. Lineage (NCBI taxonomy): Eukaryota > Viridiplantae > Streptophyta > Pinopsida > Pinales > Pinaceae > Pinus > Pinus tabuliformis. The sequence goes on from CM062812.1 coordinate 863,940,881, forward strand.
TCCCTTCCAGGAGAGTCTAGAGAACGAGAGAAGGTTGTAGCCTTCTGCAGGTAGAAGCCTGTGTACTGGTATAAGACTGCACCAGTACAGAACTATTGTATAATTAAGTTTCTTATTAAAAAGAAGATTGATATGACTTGCAGCAGGTGGTTTTCACCCACATTGGGTTTCCACTTTACATCATGGTGTTCATGTGTGCTTCTTGTGTGTGATGATCTGTTCTATTTTACTGCTCCTGTTTACTGTTCATATGGTTAATAATGCTCTGATGCACTCATTAAGGATCAACTAACTGAATCATAAGTTTATTGGATATGCACTTGTTGCATTACACACAGTTGCATATACATGTGGTTTGCCTTAACTGAAGTAGCGTATATGAATCTTAATATGGAAATGAAAAAGTTTTATTGATTTAATAATACTAATTCACCCCCCCTCTCAGTATTATTTCCAACAATTGGTATTAGAGCAGGTCCTTTGGTAGAAGCTTGATCGCTTGAAGGAGATCCGTAGATCAATGGGAAAGAAGCTTAAGAAGAAAGCACCTAAGAAGAAGAAGACATCTCAGAAGAGCTATGACAGTGGGAGAATCGATTGGGGAATATGTGGAAGAAGCACTTCAGATTCAGAATCACTTCATAATGAAGATGAACAAGCAAAAGAACTAGCAGGTATGAATTTGTTATACTTTGGTGATACATTTATCCATCCTTTTGAAGATGATGAAAGTGATAGCGAAACAACTGAATTTTCTCTTATGGGTGAGAAAGAAAGATATCAAATAGAGGCAGAATTTGAAAAGCTTACAGAAAAAATTAGAGATCAACAAGATCTATTGAACAAAAGGAAATGTGCCATCAAAGAAGAAGCTACCAAACTAAAAGCTCAACTAGAGGAATGAAACAAGGTAAGGAAGTTATTCAAGGACAAGGAAGATCAATGTCAAAAGTTGCAGGATGAAGTGGCATCATTAAGAAATGAATTCAATGAAAGGAGCACAACAATCAAGAAACTCAGAGACAGATCCAGTTACTATGAAAGTCTTGAAGCTACGATCATCTCGCTAAAAGAAGATCTTGAAGAATCAAAATGGCAGAACAAAGAACTACTCCAAGCTCTTGAAAAACAAGAAAACGAAGTTCTTGAACTAAGACATCAGTTGGAAGAAGGAAGAAAAGCTGAAGAAAACATGAAGAAGCAGTATCATGAAAAGGAGGAGCAACATCAGGTTGAGGTAAATATTCTTAAAGATAACTTAGAAGAAAAGGATAAGCTCTTACGATTTCAAGATAGTACTAAGATCTTGGATGATATTCTTAGTAGTCAATGGTCTCCTGCTATCAAAACGAGTCTTGGTTTTAATGAATCTGTTGAAGGAGAATCTAGTTCACAAAGTAAGACAAGGGACTCTAATGTAAAATCAGAAATGCTCAGTAAGGAGATGAGAGGTCAATCCCATAAACAACCAAGGAAAGAAATTCTTCAAAGAAAATCTTTTATTCCTAACTATGGAAATAATAGTCGGTCAATTCGTCAAATGAATAATGTTGAATGTTATGTATGTCATAATCTTGGACATGTTGCAGCCAGATGCAGAAGAAGAATGGTTCAAGACTATCACTTAGAAAGATCATCACATTCCAGGTACTTTAAGGGATATTACTTTGCTTGCAATATGTTTGGTCACAGAGCTGTTGATTGCTATAGAAGGAATATGAAACATGTAAGATGTTATGCATGTAACAAGCTTGGACATACAGCAAAGGAATGCAGGAACAAAGTATGGGCACCATACCAAAAGGAGAAAACATCATCACACTTGAAGATATGGAAAAAGAAGGAAGTACAGTCAGAAAGATGTGGCACAACACAATATACAGACATAACAGACTCAGAGGGACCTGAAAGTGTAAAACTTCAGTGTCCTAAATCTCATACGCAAGTTTCATAAAGGGAAGTTGTGTATATACATGAGTTAGTTACTGCACAGTCGAGTATATGTTAGTTTAAGGAAAAGCAGTAGGGATAGGCTCAGAAAAAGGGTCTGATATGATTCAGTCCATTATTTGCTCTGTTTGATAATGGTTACAATCTGCTAATGATGTGTGGAAATGTCTTGACACTTGTAAGATGTTTTAAAGTGTTTTGATCCTAAATTAACGCTGATGATGCCTTGATACCTCTTGCTAATATATGCATGATCAGATCTGATAGTGAACAGATGGCACAGGTTCAGGGGGAGCATATGCTTTTAATAATGCGTTGTTGGCATTATGGTTAGTAGTCCTTGGTAATGATGCTTATATGGCTAAATAATATATCTTTCTATGATATGGTTATGAGTTATCCATGACAAAATCTCATATGATTCTTGGGGTTACATAGTTGATGTTCAGATCAGATTTGTGGTTGATTCTCTGACGATGCATATATGGTGCTTACATGGTGATCTTCATAAGGATAAGCAGAAGTACACAGCTTGAATACATATCTTCATTACTTGATGATGAGTCACTCATATGCTGCTATCATCATATGCATAAAGATCATATAATACAGTTATGATACACGATTCCTATAGTTCTTGGTGCTCATGTGGATGAGGATTGTTGCTGTTGATGATATCAAGAAGTTTTGAAAAATGATATTGAGCTCAAGATACATAGTGCTGGATACATGAATGATTACTCAAAGTTTCACTATTGGAGACATGATAATGATGAGTTCTTACCTATATGATGATAGGTTCATACTTACATATGTTGATTGATGCAGATGTTCCCAAAGTGATGATACTTGGATCATGCAGATCTTGATGTTGATAAGATGGCTATGGTGTTTTTCACATATGATATAATGTGAATGATTTTGTATGTCATATGCAGAATTCTATTCAAAAGGATGAGTTGATGCAGATATACCTTATTGCTGGTCTAGATGCTGTTGTCAGATGATTATGGAGTAGATCATACATTGTGTATGATAGTTGCTGATGACTCTCATGATCTTATTTAGATGTTTGGTCTTTGTTATAAATGTTATGTAAAGGTCATATCAAGACTCATGACGTAATAGTTTGTCTCTATCTATTGTAGTCATTTGATGAATCCCTTTTGGTCATATGATGTAATTTGTACCCCCTCTATGCATGGGAAGGATGATGTAATAGTTCAGTCATGTATAAACATTTGGTATCTGGCATATCCCCACTTGGTTGGGTGGATGAGTCAATATTGGTATATCCCCACTGGGTTGGGAGATGGATGTATGTATGAGTCCTTGGGGATAGGAAGGCCATTTATGATAGAGTCATGTCCTTGTAGAACATCTTTTTACAGACATTGCTTACAGTTAGGGGGAGCATGAACGGCACACTTCAGCAAAGCAGAGACTTCAGCATGTACTCAGAGGGAGCATGGTCAGATTGGTACACCTTGGTATATACAAAGGGGGAGCTCATTCAGAGATTTCAGCAGGTACTTAGGGGGAGTATGGATAGCAGAATGTTTATCAAGGAAAGAGAATATCTTGGTCCGCCCTTTGCCCTTGATGTCAAAGGGGGAGAGTGATTTGGTGTTGTTCCCATCAAGTCCAAAGGGGGAGATTGTTGGCATTATGATGCATGTGTTGTACTTGATGGCAACCCACTCATAGAAGAACAATTCACTTATATATATCTAGATGAATCTACAGAAGAGATATCAGATGTGACAGAATGCATGGGATGCAAGACAGCTCAAAGGAATCAGATGACAGTTCTCAGTATGACAAGTTAGCTTTGCCATCAAGTCCAAAGGGGGAGATTGTTAGCATTATGATACAAGTGTTGTCCTTGATAGAAAGATAACAGATTATAGTGTAGCAGGTCAGTAGCAAAGAATTGATGATCAGACTACAAAAATGAAGAAAGAAGAGTATATACGCAGGTTCACTATATACCAAGTCGCGTACATATGCATGTTATACACAGGTTCACTATGTACCAAGTTGCGTATATACGTAGGTTTTCTATATACCAAGTAGGGTATACACACAGGTTCACTATATACAAAGGCACGTATACACACGGGATTGCTGATCAAAAGTCGCGTATCCATATGCATGTACTTTCATGCACGGAAAAGCGCGTACACGTGGGAAAGCTTATTTTTGGGTCCGTGGTATTTAGACCTATGGTTTTGGTCCTTGGTATTGCGTTTGAAGTGTTGAACCCAGGTATTGGGTCCCTAGTATTGGTTCTAAATGGTTTTGGACCATGGTATTGAGTAAGGCCTAAGACTATAAAAGGAGAAGAAGATCATTAGGAAAGGGCAATTTCGAGAGGTGATGAATATTTGATAAAGTGTGAGATCTAGTATGCTGGTTATGGGTTTGTGATGCTGTGATCGATCTGAACCAAGTATGCACCAATGTGAATGATGATGAACGATGGATTGAGATCTTAAGGCTTGGAATGTTTTATCATTATATGGTTTGATTATGGATAGACTAGATCTGAATTATTGGCGCATGTTTTATTGTATGATTGTTATGATCTAGGTATGACTGATGTCTAGAATAGCTGCAAAGTTATGAGTAAATATTTGTAGATCTGTACGCGGATTGGATTTGCTTAAAGCACGTATGTATGCAAGTTTGATTCATCATAGTAGTGTATACATTATGAGACATGATATTTGAAGTTGCAGTTGGATCTAGTTATTGTTGTAGAGTTCTGTTGTCTGTTTTGTGTTCTGGTGATTGTGTTGTTGACAGGGTTTTAGTGTTTCAGTATTGGGTGATTCAAAGATTGATGATGCATGTGTAGTTGATGGGTGTTTTGCAGTGGTGATTTATTTTGTGCTTCAATGTTGTTGATGGGTCTAGTATGAAAATTGGATGAAATGTGGCCTTCAGATTATGGTGTTGTGCTTCAGGAGTATCCAGTCTGAAAATTTATGAAACGTGGTACCTAGAGGAAGAAAGAGAAGGTTGTAGCCTTCTGTAGGTAGGCACCTACGTACTAGTACATCAACTAGTACAATAGCTAAGGGGTTGGCAGCTCCCTTCCAGTAGCAGCTGGAAAATGAGTGAAGGTTGGAGCATTCAGTAGGCTGGCACCTACGTACTAGTAAATGGATCGGCTAGTACAAGAGCTAAGGGGGTTGTAGCTCCCTTCCAGGAGAGTATGGAGAATGAGAGAAGGTTGTAGCCTTCTACAGGTAGAAGCCTGTGTACTGGTATAAGACTGCACCAGTACAGAACTATTGTATAAAGAAGTTTCCTATTAAAAAGAAGATTGAGACGACTTGCAGCAGGTGGTTTTCACCCACATTGGGTTTCCACCTTACATCATGGTGTTCATGTGTGCTTCTTGTGTGTGATGATCTATTCTATTTTACTACTCCTGTTTACTGTTCATATGGTTAATAATGTTATGATGCACTCATTAAGGATCAACTAACTGAATCATAAGTTTACTGGATATACGCTTGTTGCATTACACACAGTTGCGTATACACGCGATTTGCCTTAACTGAAGTAGCGTATATGAATCTTAATATGGAAATGAAAAAGTTTTATTGATTTAATAATACTGATTCACCCCCCCCTCTCAGTATTATTTCCAACAGTAGAAGCCCTCTTCACCTCATGAACAAGAAAATCACCCAACAATGCAATGTCTCTTCTCACCAACAAACCAAAAACACTTCCTTACAAAATACAAAATTCCAGCCTCTAGATCTCTCAGATGAGGGATCCATTTATAGATATCTTGCAAGGGTGTGAGTCAACTCTGGGTTTTTGATTAGTGTCATTCCACTTATAGTTCTTGGTTCCACTTGGAGATTTCATGATCTCTTACTCATCCCTGGGCGAATGTAGAGAGGCAAGTGTCACAGGAGAAGCTTGTGGAAGATTCCATGATCATCCACCTTGCAAACTGTCTCTGCCATTTGTCTATTCTCGCTCATCGCACCCCATAGAAGGTCATTTGAGTATGCATCGTACCTTGCCCATGGAGCAGCCTGTATGGTCCAGTTTTGGCCAGTTCTGAGTAGTTTTTCAGGTGAAACTTCTGGGGAATGATGTAATTAGTTGACCATGATCCTTTAGGGTGTGAAACAACCCTTTTAGGGACTTGAGGAGCACTTATTTTATGGACATATGAGTTTGGGGTTGCAATGCCAAAATATGTCTATAACAGCTGCCCCCTAAAGCATGAGGTCGTAAATCTTCTGATGTTGGGTGAAACGCTTTATTCATGAGGATCTGAGGCATTCGAACTGGAAGGTGACCTATATAAGATACAATACAATACATCATCATCATATTATTTTCATGATCTAGCTGAGGCATGCATTCCCATGCCCAGCTTTATAAATTCATTTTCATGTACATAGGATAGAAAATCATCCGCTGTTGTAGACTTGTGATTCTTCGCATGAAGAGTCATCTTAAATGGCTTAGATGACCATCTGTGCAGCTTCTGTGTACAATTGATGTCTTTATTTTCCTGAATATATCGTAGCCCAGATGGATGAAACTAGATCCGAGGTCTTCAAAACTTGTCCAATATTCGCCCGATGTACAAGTCAATACATGTGAAAAGATGTTCTGAAGTCGAACATGGAAAGACATTGCCTGATTACTAGCCAATGATGTAAGCTATTAACAGATGTGAGACGAGTCACTGATAATGATGATGACCCTCAAGGTACTACACTACAAATCACGTGGTGTGAATATATGAGTCAATGTTGAAAACCACGCAATGTCTTTCGGTCGAAGGTCATTGATGTAAACCTGTTGCCGGAAGTGAGATACTTGCCATTGAGGCATGCAAGCTTCAAAGTACTGAAAGGGTTGTTTCTAAGTCAACTTCTTGGATATTGAGCTAATGTCGACAAGAAGTGACTTGTCATAGGAGGGCCTTGATGAATCCCACATATACGACGTGAAACGGAGAAAATGATTTTTGTGGAGGTGAAAATGATCTAATGATATGAGGTTCAGGAATGGCGATCATGAAAAATGAAGTGTGGATGTAATGCAGTGGATGAGGCATTTACTGGATGGTAAATTCTCTGAATGACTTCTCTTGAACATATTGGCAACACTGATATGGACTGGTAGCATTAACCCCATGGATGGCACAGTGGACCAATGGTGATGGTGAACGGAAAAACCCAACCTAACTCAATCATGGTGATGGAGTGAAAGTGTCATGTTCAAGAGAAACTTGCTACCAATAGAGTTCTTCAAGTTTTCTTCCCATTTTTCCCCAGTCATTTCTAACCAATACCTCTTTATTTTTAACAAGCTTGAGGAGGATAACATATGCTTGGTCTAAAATTTTCCCTTCAGGAAAACCTGTCGCTTTGTGTTTAGCGAGCCTAGTGTCAGTGAGACTCGTTCTTGTCTGGGTGTACAAGTTTGTCGCTATTTGTCACACGGAATGAGTCGATCTTGCGGACAAGATAGACCTTCCTAGAATCTAAAGAAGACCTAATGACAAGCAAACCAACCAGACACTATCTTTCTCTAACTATGCTTTTATAAACAATGGAAAACAAGTGTTTTTAGGGCCTACCTTAGGTCCAATGCAAGTTTGTGGATGCCCTCGCTCCTTCGATCCAAATGAGCTCCTTTGTCGCAAATCTGCAAACACAAACAAGGCAAACAAATTAAATAGCACCTGAAAAACCAATATCATAAAACATATTTAACATGAAAGTCAAGGAGTCCATGAAACAAATAACATGAGATACTTATTGAGAAAAATGAGTTTGATTGCATTAATTCAAAAGAAGAAGAACTTTACAACCTGTGCCTTGACGCTGTACAAGCTCCTCCCAGGGTCCAGCAAGAGTTCTCCCCTACATTGACAAGCTTCACTCACTTCCAAATGGAACCAAGAGGTGTGTGATTTCTCCTCTCAAGCTCAACTAAGAAGTCCTAATTTCACCAGCATTTACCCTCAAAATGTTCAGCTTCTAACCTCTTCAGTCCTCACCCCAATGCCTGTATTTATAGTGCAATGGAGGGAAGTTACTAGGTCCTCCTTGAAAGGGATAAAGCCCTCCTTCAAAGGGATAGCTCCTCTCATCAAGGGATTAGCTCCTTCTCTTTTGGGATGCATGAACCACCTCAGAGCGAACAATCCACGTCAAAATTCCTTCTAGAATCCTCTAGAATTAACCCAAAGTGAGTTTTTTAAGATAAAACTTGCGCCTTTTGACTTTCACAGGGGTCTGCACCTACACCTTTAGGGACAGAGCGGGCAGGTCCGCAGGTTTTGTAAACAGAAGGTGCATGACCACAGGTGACAGTGAGAGAAAGTGAGGAACCAAAGCTTTTATTGATTTTTAATGTCTTTCTCTCATTTTCAAAGCTTGACTTGAAGAGCTGAGGTCTGAGACTTGCTTAGGAGGACAGTACAAGTGATGACAGACTCATACTGACTGCAAATAATCATGGTGATGATATTTTTGTGTAACAGATTGCCCCCTAAAGTGCGAAGTCTGTAGTAGATGAGGATTTCATTTATCATTTAAGAAGCGTGAAGTACTTTATCATTTCGAGGATCATCTTGTGGAGAGCCCGGTCAAAACCTATAAAAACATTCAATGCAAGATATATATATGAGATCATATCATCGCTGAGGTAGGTGTTCCCATACTCAGATCAAAACTGACTAGAAAACTAACTACTGCTCTGATACAGGAATGATCTTGTAATACATCACAAGTATAGACACATGTAGACACAGTATGGATGCAGCCATCTGTTTATGAATAGTCCACAATATAATGAATACAAATTCCTCGCAGCCTGGATGGCGGAAACTAGATCCAGGGTCTTCATTTCTATTTCCCGAAACAGTACGATTCTATCCATGCGAATGAATGTGTTGAAGTCGAACATGGTAGAAACCACTTGATTACCAGTCAATGATGTAAACTATCAACAAGTGTGAGAGAAACCACCAGTGATGTCAATGGCTCTCAAAGTACATAGTACAATCCATGAGATGTGAATAGATGTGTTGATGTCGAACATGTCACGGAATGCTTTGATCGAAAGTCAATGAAGCAAACTGTCGTCAAAGGCGAGAAACCTGCCATTGAGGCATGCAGATCTCAAGGTACTGACAATTTCTAGATCATCTTTCTAGATAATGAGTTGAAGTCGATAGAAAGCGATCCGTCGTAGGCAAGCCCATAACACGAAATCATAGATCAAGTTGAATAAATGTAGTTGCAAGGACTGACTCAGGGATGGTCAAGATGGATGACAGATATTTTGCAGATGAATGGCTTATTGGCAGTGACCTCTTGAACACATAACGACACAACAGATGGTTTGGTGACAATTGACCCAAAGTTAATACCCAGAAACCCACTTAAGACTTTCAATGTGGTTTGATCAACTGTTAGGCAAATGATTTCCCAACCCAGGTGAATAAAAGTGTCATGTTCAAGAGTGGTTACAAAGTATGACAAACAGGCTCATTTTTCTCTCTTTTCCCCCACCATTTCTGGCAAGTACCTCTTTATTTTTGACAAGCTTGAGGAGGATAACATTTGCTTGATTATAAGCTCATCTTTCAACAATGTAAACTTTGAAACGGGAACTATAAACTCAAAACGAGAACTCTGGCCAAAAAACCCCGAAAAAACATCAAAAACAGTGCTAAAAACGAAAAGTGTGTATACTGGAACGATGATTTTATTTTTTAGGGGTCAATTTTGAACATGTTTTAAAAATGGCAGTGACTACGAAATTTACTACGAAATTTTTGTGCAAAATATAGCTTCAAAACGAAAAGTGATGATACTGGAACGATGATTTTTTTTTTAGGGTCAATTTTAAAACTTTTAAAAAAATGCTAGTAAAACCAAATTTTTATGTGCCAAACAAAGTTGTTTATGAGGAAAAAAACACATTAATGTTTTTGGTAGAATATCATTTTTCTTTTCTAAGTATAAATTCAACATGTTCTCAACCATAACATCAACATCAACGGTGCTATGTTTTTTTTTGTTTCAATCCCACCATCTACTTCATGAGTAACATATTTCAATCTCTTGATGTCAAACACCATCCATTGAATTAATGGTCAGATCAATAATCCAAATCTATTTCACGTGACAAGCTCCTACAATCTCTTATATAGAATCTACTTTGTATATCAATGTTGTGTCATGAGATTTCAATTTGGCTATTCATTTCACGTTTACTGGTCTCTAAGTGAATTTACCAATTATTAACAAGTGATATAGAGGTAATTACATACTATAATTGGCTCAATTAAACTAGTCAACAGTTAATACTAATATGTACAATAGTTTAAAATCAATTTAACAATTAAAAATTCTTACAATGATAAAACTAGTTTTTTATGTCTGCAAAAATTCAATTCAAAAAATATACTATTTGTAGAAAATAAATCTATTACTAGGGCTACAATGTTGCTATATAAATTTACTACAACTACTTTTTATGAAATAATTGCAAGGGCTATTGAAAGAAACAAGGTATAACCACTAGGAAGAAAATAAGGTATACTTATGAGCCTAACTTTTAAAAGATAACATATGTATACTTATGAGCCTAACTTTTAAAAGATATTCACATCTCTTACATATCTAACATTTAACCATCTAACACTTATACATTGACTCCATACTAAGTTCTCAAACTAAATTGTAGAGAGGCTCATACTTTAGGGACATAACAACATTTTACAACATACTTTAGAGATGTACAACATTTTGTGGAATTCCTCGGGGCCTCTGACCTGTAGGAGTATAACAACATTTTTCCTAATTCCATAAACCAAATCCAACTATTAGATATAATAATTATTCATATAATCACCATAACAATTATGACTCTTATAAAACTAATACTCCTCTTCATGTTTACTAAATTATACTATTTTTTAAAATATAATTAGAATTCAATCTAAAAAAAAATGAACATGGAAAAAAAAGGTATTAATAAAATTTGCCATATCCATAGGACTTCACTTTTCTTTAAAATGAAAAAACCTTTGATATAACCATAAAATATGGTATAAATAAAAACTCAATTCTTATTTAAAATGGATCAGGCCTTATGTTGAAACATAAAGAGAGGGTATAAATAAAACTGGCATCTCCATGTGTAACCACAATCTAATTTAAAGCCTTAAATGGAACCATATGGAAAGGGTAATGATAAAACTTTTCACCATGGTCAATCCCTTATGGAACCATGAATAAAGAGGAAAATAAAACTTGCTATTGCTCTTATGTTTTTTTTTTCAATCCCACCATCTACTTCATGAGTAACATATTTCAATCTCTTCATGTCAAACACCATCCATTGAATTAATGGTCGGATCAATAATCCAAATCTATTGCACGTGACAAGCTCCTACAATCTCTTATACAGAATCTACTTTATATATCAATGTTGTGTCATGAGCTTTCAATTTGGCTATTCATTTCACGTTTACTGGTCTCTAAGTGAATTTACCAATTATTAACAATTACCAATTATTAGACAACATCTATTAATGTAAATGACATATAAAAATATAAGCATTTTCCAAATGACAACATCTCTACCATACTTAACTATAAATGCATCTCACTACTCTTTATCGGCAAAGTGTGATAAATTTATTGCGTCCTCATCATGAGCTTGTGATATGATCTTGGTATTGTGCTTATCCTCTGCGATGAATTCTCTTTGATTGTTAACTGATCTTGAATTAACATGGTAAATAGAGAGCCATGTTTTTCATGAATGTTTCGGAGGCCATCCAATGCACCAAATACATAATTTATACCTTTGAACTGGTTGAGAGCACTAACTCCAGGCCGCCTTTAATAATCATCGGTTATTGACCACCTTTATATTATTGTGAGTAACATGAAGAGCAGGAAAACTTGACAAGCATACCTGACATTAAAGTTAATTTAAAATACTTTATCAATATTTCTTTGAATAGGTACCCATCTATTGAACGATACCATACCACTTCCGCTGCTCAATGCCTTAGCAACAAAGTTCTTCGTGGATAACTATACACTTTTTTTTTATTGATGCATTATATTTGTTCTACCATTTCGTGTACAGGTAAATGTGAAGTGGTGACTACCTGACTTATAATAGTGATTCTCAGATACGGCGGGTGGTGGGGGCGATTCTCAGAATCGCCTATTTTTAATTTTAACGTGAAAAGCATATATTCATTTAAATTTGTAAGGTAATTTTATTTTAATTAGTACAAGCAAACTATTTATATATTATTAACAATATATTTTAGATAATAGTGATAATAGTGATTGGGGGCGATTCTCAGAATCGCCTATTTTTAATTTTAACGTGAAAAGCATATATTCATTTAAATTTGTAAGGTAATTTTATTTTAATTAGTACAAGCAAACTATTTATATATTATTAACAATATATTTTAGATAATAGGGATAATAGTGATTGGGGGCGATTCTGAGAATCGCCGGGTGGTGGGGCGATTCAGCCACCGCCACTATGCTTCTAAATTCAATCTTAAATCGTAAGTTCAATATTACTATTTAAATTTTCCGCACCTTTTTGTATTTATCAGAATACCATAAAATTACATGAAGATCACTAGTCTTGTGGATGAAAGCAAATTGTTAGGGCCATATTCGCTACCCACGAACATTAAACAGATAGAAGTTTAGATCTGGATTCCACGAGGTGACATTTTCAAATTCAGAAGGTCTCCCTTCGCTTCGTAAGACTTATAATAATTTGATAACATTCACCCGCGCAGTACGCACAATTGTGAAACTGTGATTGGCAGTCACATTTCTGCTGTTATGCTATCACGTGCTTCTTTTTGACATGTCTCAAAATTCAACCACGGGTGCCCTGTAACAAACACCATCCATTAATATAATATAAAAAAGAAAAGAGGTTAATTCATCATCTGTGCTAAAATGAGATAAGGATTATGGTAGTCATCAGGTTACTTACTCAAGACTTGTGTAGCATTCAAGCGGTGTTGTGGATCTTTGACGAGCATGCGTGAGATGAGGTCTTTGGCCAGCATTGAGATTTTGTTCCACACACCATTTTTGAGATCAACATCTTTTTTCAAAATCTTACACTTGAGTTCCAAGAAGTTGTCACCCTCGAATGGGAATTTACCACTGAGTATGGCATACAACAACACTCCAGCGCTCCAAATATCCACGCTCTCCGTATATCCTTGTCCATTCAAAATTTCGGGAGCAACATAGGCTGGGGTTCCCATTTTATCATACAGAAGTTTACCTCCTGCAATTTCGCAATATTTTTATTGCGGTATGATAATTATTTAAGATAAAAAATAAATTTGTGTACTCTTTTTTTGAAATTACAAAATATATTTATATAATAACTACAAGATGCTACCCAAAATTATAAAAATTCCCGACCAAAATAACGGTTACTTAACCTAAAAACTTTATCACATGAAGTCTGAAATTAAAAATACGATACCTTTCTCAAAGAGCGTAGCAAGACCGAAGTCACCCAACTTGACTACCGGATGCGTGAGGCTGCCGGTCAAGAAGATGTTTTCCAATTTGATATCTCTATGAACAACACCCTTTGCATGGCAATACAAAATGCTCTCCATCATCTGCTTGAAGATCATGGCAGCTTCCAATTCAGCATCAGGTTTGTAACGGCCGCCTCTCTGCATAACCGTTTTGAACAGATCTCCTAGACTGCACAGCTCCAAAACTAGATGTGTATTCTGCGAATCCTCGTAAACCCCATGAAGTTTCACAATGCCGTTGTAACCGGAGACCCTACACATGACGTTTATTTCATTGAGGATCATATTGAGCGGTGTCTTATTTTTGTTGAGGGATTTGCAGCAGAAAGCGATGCGTATGGCCCTGTGGAAACATATACTAATTTTATGACGGGGAACCACGCTCAAGTCCACACCATTGAATTCATAGTCATCGTGAATTGAGCAATTATTAATTATGGGCATCACTGATCTCTCTTCTCCCTCCCCCATGCATTGCTTCATCTTGATTGCGGGCGCCCTCGTGCAGGCGCCACCCGGGCCGCCCGCGCCCTCGCCCGGTAGGCAGGGCAATTCCCGGAATCGCCCTGCCTGTCGGGCGAGGGCGCAGGCGGCCCGGGTGGCGCCTGCACGAGGGCATCCCCCCCTCGTGCAGGCGCCACGGAATCGCCCTGCCTGCCGGGCGAGGCCGCGGGCGGCCCAGGTGGCGCCTGCACGAGGGCGGTCCCCCCTCGTGCAGGCACCACCCGGGCCGCCTGCGCCCTCACCCGGCAGGCAGGGCGATTGCAGGCGCCACCCGGGCCACCCGCGCCCTCGCTCGGCAGGCAGGGCGATTCCGGGAATCGCCCTGCCTGCCGGGCAAGGGCCCGCCCTTGTGCAGGCGCCACCCGGGCCGCCCGCGCCCTCGCCCGGCAGGCAGGGCGATTCCCGGAATCGCCCTCCTGCCTTCAAACTCATCAGGAAAACCTTACAATCTGGATCATTTGTAAACTTTTCAATTGTTTGATCTCTCGCCTGAATACTCATATTTCCAGTCAGTTGAGTGCATTTCACCCCTGACTTCTCTAGAGAAAAAGCAATCAAATCCAAAAACGATGTAAACTGGCTAAAGACTATTGCCTTTGCAGCAGCATCCTTCTGTGCCATCAATGCAATCTCTTCCCTCAAGGCATCAATCTTCGTGCTGGTTTGAAATTCATCAAGATTTATTTTACTCAAAATACTCGAGCACCTATAACCCTTGATCTTGTTTGTGTTCTCCTGGTTATTTGCATTCCTTCTCCCGGTTAAGTCAATTGTGAGAGGTGTTGAACAAGATGGGCATGAAGACTGTCCAGAAGTTGAGGTATATTCTTCTATACAACCTCTGCAGAATGTGTGTCCACATGATGCACTAACTGGATCATCACATTGATCATTACAGAGACTGCAAACATTTTTAGCTGTAGATGAATCAAATGTGTTGTTCTGGCCATTTGCAAGTGACATGGAAGTTTTAGAATAAACCACCAGGTATGGATGATCTACTTCCTGGCGCAATCTTGTGAGCAGATCAAAGATATGAGCATAATTGTTAAGCAGTGTTCCCGCAGTTATATATGTGTTAAACTGTGATTGACTTTGCGTATATAAAGCTTGGTAAAAGTCCTCCTCTCTTGCATCAAACGCATCCCGTCTTAGAAATGCTACTCTGGGAGGAAGGGCAAGATCTGCTGCACGTTCAGACTTGGTACGCCTTAAAACTATGCTATCTAGAACTTTGTACTTGAGCAAAATTAGAGCCTGGCGACCTTCATATTTGTAGCCCCATTTCTTGCTTAGTACTCTAACGCCTACATATATAGTACACATATGAAGATTGAGCCGTTCTCCAAACAAAATAGAGCAAGTCGGTCCAGATCTTCTATTAGGAATAGAAAGTACGTATACTTTACATAGAAAAATATAATATTATAAACCAAATAAATATAATATTATAAACCAAATATAGTATCGGTATTGTTTTACTTATTGTTATTATTATAACAGGGATTTAAATGACTAAATATAATTTAAATGATATTTTTTTCCTCCTCCTTAAAATTTTGAAATATATTTTTTAAATAATTTTTTCATTTTATTAGAGCATATTTTTTTTTAATGAAGTGTTCTTCTCTTATATCTTTAAATTTAAAAAAGATATATGATTTCTTAAAACTCTAAACATAAGAGAGAATATATAAGTTTTCCTATAACTCTGAACCTGAGAAATATAATAAATAAGCTTTCTAAATATGAATGATAGATGCCATCATCATCTTTAGCATGTTGTTCTCAAGATCAAACCTTTTCATCTCATAACCACAACTAGGAATTGAAAGAGACAAAAGTAACCATACTAGAACTCAAACATTAACCTAAGTGGCCTTGTACAAAATTAACTAGAAATAGAAGGTCAAAAAGCATAATCATTCCATAATTAAGCGACAGAATTAGAATCTCATCTGTAACCCAGATGGGTGCTTGCTTTTGGATCCTTTGACATTCTTTTTGTCATTAGAGGAATCCCACAATGTTATTGAATCTATTGAAAATTCTTCTTATTGATTTCAAAGGTTGTGCAAATGAAAGACAAGATTGTGTAGTGAAATAACAAATTTTGAGACCTTTCCAACCATATGTGGCACTCCCTATAATTCCATAGAATAAGGAGATAAGAAATATCTTGTCAAGATACCCCAACCAAAATACAAGTAGGCCCATTTGGATACCCTATCTTTGAAGAAATTTTTACTCCAATTACCTAGGTCAAATGGGAGCTATTGTTGGAAAAATTATTCTAGGACCTTTTCAATAGTTTACAGAATGATGAGCAAAAATGCATATTGCAATATTCATTATACATTCCAAGAACATCTAGAATACTCATGCAGGCGCCACCCGGGCCGCCCGCGCCCTCGGCAGGCAGGGCGATTCGTAATATGTGATTTTTGCATTGATTTTTAAGTTAATCATTATTTTTTGAAAAAAAAAGTGATTTTTATTATTTTTTTGACGTGAAATTCATAGAAAAAGCTATTATTTAACCATTTTTTGTTAAAATTATCGTATAAAAATTGTGATTTTGACATGTCAATTCTAACAAAAAATTATCAAAACGTGTAGTTTTTTAGCTATATTTATGTTAAAAATTGTTATTTTTATGTCCATTGTTAAAAAATATTGTTTTTTAGAAACAATTATTTCATGTCGATTGAAAAATTAATTAAGGATGTATAAATATGTAGAATATCGAAAAGTATAAATATCGCCCTTCTAATTTAAAAATGCAAAACAGTAAAAACCTCACGAAATAAAAATTTAAAATTATAATAAAAAACAAGAAAATGTGGAGAAAACGACCACTTCAAAAATTATCAAATTTACTAAATAACTATTTACATTTTATACATTAAAAAATTTAAAGCCAAAAAACAGGGCTTTTAAAAAAGGAGTGTGATGCAGAATGCTCACTTTTTTAAATCAGCATGAAAATCACTACCATTCTAAAACTTAATGCACATGAAAAAAATTAAAGTTCCAAAAACCATGTTCTAAAAAAAACATGTGTATTCTGCATCACCACTTTTGAAAATTGGGTCATTTTTTTGCTCCCTCTACGAAACGGGTAACAGTATCAGTTCCCATTTCAAAGTTTACATTGTTTTTCGGATGAGTCCAACTTAGTTTAAATTCGAACCCTAAGAAGGAGTGGTTCGTTCCTGTTTGTAATTGAACAGATCCTCTCCTGTGAAATTTTAACGAGTCCAGTATAGGAGAAACTCGGCGTTTTTCAATTTTAGAGAGTCTGAAAAAACTTAAGAAGACTCCAGGGTTGACCTTTTTCATAAATTTGTGTCTCCCAAGCCCGAAAAAGTATAAAATAATACTTGAGAGAACCGCTTGATCTTTTAAGACCAAGGAGTACTTTTCGTTATTAGTGCCCTTGACCCGAAAAAGTAAAAAAGCGATCAATGACACGTCGTTTTATAACCAATATCGAATTTGAAACGACAAAAATCCAGCAATCTTTTCATGTTTCTACGGTCAGAAAAGAGCTGTAAGTGGACCGTCTTTTAATTCCATTTTAACGAGTTTAAAAGAAAAAATCGGCAATCTTTTCATGTTTCAGGAGTCAGAAAAGAGCTTAAAGGTGACTCTCAATGTTTTTTCGTCGAAAATGATAAATTTCACCTGAATAATCCGTTATTCTGCACAAAAACACAAACATTACTCATACCTGTTTGAAATGGATAAAAATGTCGCAAAAATACCTTTTCAAAGTGAAACATAAACAAATTTTCAATTTATTTACTCAAAAAACTTATAAAAAGGGCCTTTGTCAATTCATTTTTACCGTTTGAGTTTTGGGTGAGAAAATAGTGCCTTTGTTCAAAAAACTTCCCGTGAATATTGCGGAAAATCCAACCGTCAGAATCGAACGTCGTCTTCTCCAGGTAATCCACATTGACCTACTCTTCATTTTTAACCGTTTCATTTCTTGTTTTAGTCATTTATTTCATTTTTGGGAGGGTTTTTAGGCATAAAACCAGCGCGCAGGGGCCCGCAGGTTTACCACTGCTGGCCTGCGGACCCCGACTTTTTCTCCAATGGGGAGAAAGTCAGGGGTCCACACCTTCCATGTAGGAAAGGTGCGGACCCACGCACTATGTCTAAGGCAGAGGGTGCATACCCCGCGGCAAGGGTTTTGAACCCAAAAAATCTCAAAATTGACCCAAACAATTTAATTTCTAGCATTCTAATTTATCTTTTTACTTGATGCAGAGAGTACATCATGCTAGATTGGCGTGAACGAGAGCATGAGGACGTGGATGCTGCCGAATGGAATCATCAACCTTCACTTGATGCTTTGAGGGCGTGCGGCTTGTACAAATTCTGGGCCATTCCTGGCATGAGGGCTCAGGTGGATTTCTTACAGTGGTTGGTTGACAGATGGAGCATACAGGACCAGTGCTTCTTCATTGGTGGCCACCAACTCGAAATCGAGCCGGTAGACATATATTTCTTGACTGGTTTGCCTAAGAGAGGCGAAGACTTGACTCTATTCGGGGCTAGGGCAGGTGGCCAGTCTGTCGATAGCCTCCGGCTAGAGTTCTGCAATAGCCAGGCTAGAGACAAAGGGATAGAAATAAAGACCATATCCCGTCCTGAACTCATGGTGATTGCGTTTACTGTCACCAGACTTTGCGGGGCTGCCGCATTACATATTGCCACAGGATCCCAGATGCGTATGGCAGTTGATTGCTTTCGAGGCACCATCTTCAACTAGTGCGATGCTGTGTTGGCCAATCTTAAAGGCCAACTGACCAGGGGCAAAAACGGATGACTAAAGACCTTTGGTTATGGGGCTTTGGTTGTGAGTTTTGGCCTGGAGAGGGTTCCCATGTTGATCCTGCAGCACCTTACTGTTGGAGCTGGGCTTCCTCGAGAGCCCAAACTGATGCGATGGGTCGCAGTTATGGCCCGTCACTTGGACGAGAGGACAGAGGTTGCTCGATTCAAACCTGAGTATTTCCAATGGTTGGAAAACCAGGTCTTTTCTATTCAGGACTTCCCTTACGCTGGGGTAGATTTTCGTGGTGACCCAGACATGGCTCTTCCACCAGGAGAGCAGTGGGATGACTCAGGTAAAATCCTTTTCAACATTTGTCCTATTTTAATCTTTTTTGTTATTTTTCATCGCCTCAAAACTGATAGAAAAAGTTTCAAATGCAGATGTGGGTCCACAGCGACCAGCCGCTCTCCGGCCTTACGAGAGGAAACAACCAGTTGCACCCGCGCCAGCCCCACAGGACGAATCAACAGAGGTTTTCGCCGAGTTGGAGGGTCATCTTGAGCGCTTGACAGGAGATATTCCGGAGACCACTATAGATGACATTCCTTGTCGACTTCAGCACTATGTGATTGGGGTCCCGGGACCTTTTAGGAGGTTCCTTTGCAAGGTGGCCCGTGCAGTGGTTTCTTATAGAGATCATCACCAGTGATAGGATGATCGCCTATTGTGGGCACATATGACATTTTTGTTTTTTGTACTTATCATTTTTGCCGATCATAAGGTGTTTTTCAACCTATGATCGAGGACGATGTATTTTTTGACACACTCCTATATATATATCACTATTACCGGCTTATCTTGTAAATCATGTTATGGAATGGTTTTAAATTTAAATGTATGATTATTGCAAATGTCTATTTAACATTTGAGAAGCAATTGCATCTGCTAATGTATTTAAAGATCTTGGAATATGTTGATATTCAATATAATCAAATTCACGTTCCAAGAGACGCACTCTCAAAAATAATCTTAATAACACTGGATTTCTAATGGCATACACTCTATTAAGCTGTAATACAACGAGTTCAGAATCTAACCTCACTATCAAACTCCGAATCCCAAATGAAATAGATTCAGATAATAACTCAATCACTGCACTATACTCGGCAATGTTGTTCGTTGTTTGACCGAGGCTTACCCCATGCATAGATACCAACTCGTCAGAGGGCGAATAGATAACCCAAGCTGCAGAAGAAATATTCCGTGTATTACGACAAGCACCATCAGCGAAACCAATGTATGTTTGAAGAGGCATCGACATCTGCAATATCAAGAGTAAAACCAAGATAAGTAGGAATAATGACGAAAAAACACTCTCTAAGCTAAGCACACTGTTTAAACTAAAACACACCAGCTAGAAAGAAAAACTATCCTAACTAAAAATCTCCATACCCATTCTTTAAGCATAATACCTCTTCAGGTAAAGACCATTTCTGGGTTTACCCGAAGAGTCCCCGTCAAAGTCTACCAAGTCATAGGCTCCTTTTGCTAGCTTTCGCTTGACAACATAGGGACCATGCTACATAGGAACGAATTTTCCAGTGCCTAATTTATCATTAGCTTGATCATAAACTAAGACTAGATCTCCTTCCGAAAAATTTTGAGGGGTCACATTTCGATCATACTGAGCTTTCATACGTTTTGCGTGAGTCGCGATCGCCAATGCAACATCACGTCAATTCTCATCTAATTGAGCCAAGTATAACAAACACTTTTCCTCTTCGGAAGTGGCTGGAAGTAACTCGATGGCCATTTGTAATGACGGGATTTCACATTCAATGGGTAACACAGCTTCCAGACCATAAACTAGTTGGAAAGGAGTGAACCCTGTTGATGTTTTTACTGAGGTTTGGTACACCCAAAGCACTGAAAATAGCATGTTGTGCCAATTCGACCGATGAATCCCAATGATTCATTGGATCATGATAAATAAAACTTTGTTGATGGATTCAACCAGGCCATTCACTTGTGGATAACAAGGGGTTGAACTATCATGACGTAAACCAAGCTGGCCTGTAAGTTCGGTCATCATAACGTTTTGAAAATGACGCCCATGATCAGTGATTATCACTTGCGGGACACCAAACCTAGCAATTATATGATTGAACATGAAAATTGCAGCTGTCTTGCCGTCTGCCTCAAATGTAGGCATCGCCTCGGCCCACTTGGTAAAATAATCTACCGCAAGGATGATATACGCATGCCCCCCGGCCGAGTGAGGGTTACATGTAATAAAATCGATACCCCATTTGGAAAAAGGACCAACGGCAATTATAGGGTGGAGAGGAGCAGGTGGAGTGCGCATCTTTCGATCAAAAATTTGGCAATTGTGGCATTTTCGGACCGCCGTTATACAATCTTTAAATAAAGACGACCAAAAGTAGCCAGCGCACAATATCTTTTGGGCTGTGGCATACCCAGACATATGACCGCCACACGCTCCAGAGTGACAGTCATTTAGAACCCTTTCAGCTTCCTCGTGAGCTAAGCAACGTCGTAAAATAGAGTCCGCCCCACGGCGATAAAGAGTATCTCCAATAATCCTGAATTGTTGGGACTGGAATCGTATTTTCCGACGTTCTAACCTTGAAATTTATGGCCGAAAGGATTGGGTCTGGAGATAAACGATGATATCCCCATACCATGGATCTAAAGTGCTGATTAGAAACAAGGATTCGTCCGCAATAGGCTCCTCCGCCACAGTTTCCGTGTCAGCACGCAGGAAGTCACACATTAACTCCGCAAAAACTAAAGATTTCTTAGACTTGGATTTCTCAAATTCCAAGTCGAACTCCTGCAGGATAACAATCCATTTAGAGTACTTTCCCCCTAGCAATTGCTTGGTCAAAATGTAGATCATAGGGTTGCAATCTGAAATTACTGTAGTTTTACGTAGTAAAATGTAGTGACGAAAACGTTGGACAGCTTGAACAGCTGGTAATGCCAATTTCTCCACATGTGAGTATTTTAGCTCAGTTGGATTTAAAGTTCGACTAAGGTAATATATCACATGTTTAGTTCCGAATTCATCTTCCTGAACTAAGACCATTCCAATGGTGGAATGAGAGGCGGTGAGATACAAGAAGTAATCCTGGTTGTAGTTGGGAGGATGCAACAACGGTGCATGGGTCAACGCGTGTTTGAGTGCATCAAAAGATTTCTGAGCTATCTCATCCCAATAGAATGGAGTGTTCTGTTTCAACAACTGTGTGAAACCTTTTGTAACCTCGACGTAGTTAGGAATGAATCGTCGTAAAAAGTTTTCTTTCCCCTGCAAACTTTGGAGTTGGCGAAGACTCGAAGGAGGAGGCAATTTGATGATAGCTTCGACCTTCGAGGGATCAACGCGAATGCTGGCTTTCGAAACTACAAACCCCAGCAATCGACCCATTTCTATACAGAAGACACATTTGTGTGGGTTCAACCGAATCCGATAATGCCTACACCTCATAAAGATTGCTCATAAATGGACGAGGTGATCAACTCGATGTAATGAATGAGCAGGCAAGTCATCGAGATACGGTTGCACAATGTGCTTGATGTCATGAAACGCATAAGACATCGCCCTTTCAAAAGTTACTCCAGCATTCTTGAGCCCAAAAGGTAATTTGCAATAAGCAAATGTCCCCCATGGACAAATGAAAGCCGTTTTTGGTTGATCGGCAGGTAGAATATTGATTTGATTGTATCCAGAAAAACCATCCATGAAGGAGAATATTTCGCTGCCGGCACAATCATCAATAATTTGATCGATATAGGGAGTTGGGTAATTGTCCTTTGGACAAGCTCGATTAATGTCCCTATAATCGATGCATATTCTTATTGTTCCCTGCTTTTTGTTAACCGGAACAATATTCGATACCCAATCTGTTAGCGAGATTGGATAAATGAAACCTGCTTTCAATAATTTTTCAACTTCTTTGATTGCAGCAGCTTTTCTTGGGTGAATTTGACGCAAACGTTGCCAGACGGGTTTAGCGTCTAGGTAAGTCTTGATCTCATGAACAACAATTGCGGGATCACTTCCTGGCATTTCCTCATAGGACCAAGCAAACACGTCGCGGAATTCTTGAAATAGGGCCTTATATATTTGAATTTCATCATCTGTACACGAGGCACCTATATGAATGTTCTCAACAATTTCGGGCTTAACCGAAATGTCAATAGGAATAGTTCGAGAGATGTTTCCCAAATTTAACTCTGAATCGGGATGTTTCATTGGATTCTGAGCTTCCTTGACATATTCAGTCGTAAAAATTGATGAGAAATCATTTTCAAAACGATCATTCTCGGGTAAAAATGAAGATCTGTGATGGAGATCTTCCCATGGTAAATCATCTACACATAGGATTTCGCGAATTTGCTCATCAGAGTGAACAAGTTTAGAAAACATGATTAAATCAGAGTTTGATGTGAAAAGTGATTCCTCACGGACCACATTCATGAAGTCAATTTCGGTTGAAGATGGGTCGGCAAATGACTGCACGGCTTCATAGGCAATTTCATATGGACTCAAAGGCATGGCATTACCAAATGAGTCTATCTCAGATTCAGAAGGAATGATCCAAGGATCATCATAAACAATGGTGTCTGATGTAATCATATGAATGGTTGCAAATGAAGACGATGCGTTGATTGGAGGAAAAGGAAAAGTTCCCAGTAAACCGGCATCTTTAACTAGTCCTACTCCAACATCCTTATACGGGATAGTCGTTTTACCGACATGCTGAATACTCTCCGAAGAGGCTGGGTCGGATGAAAAGTAAGCCAGTTGGTCTATTGTTACGATCTTTCCATTATGTGGGAACTTTATTACTCGAAAGACTGATGAAACGACCGCTGTCATAGCGTAAGACCAACTTCGAACCAAGAGAAGGTTGTAATCTAGAGGGGCATCAACCACCTCCACATCTAGACTAACGGTTTTTCCTTCAACCCCTATAGGCAAATCCTGTAGAATGCCAAAAGGATGAAACCCACGGCCATCAAAGGCCTTTAGAATCATCGGGGATTGATTTAGCGAAGGAGAACCAAGTGATCTCCAACACTATATCGACATAATACATGTTGAGGCTCCCTCATCAATTACAGTCCGATGAATAGGTCTGTTTTTGACTATCACTGGAATCTGGAAAGCCATTTGATGAGGCAAACGTGGTGTACTATTTTCTAGATCGAAAATTATTAGGTTCGGGTCCTGAACGTCAACAACTCCTATAGCTGACAAAAGTAATTTACGCTGTGCTGGACATGATTGCAGCACTTCCAAAGCCGACATCGATGAGGGTGAAACAGCTAAATCCTCAACAATGTTATAATTCTAAGCCGCTCTCGCATGTGGATTGAAAGATGACTTTCGAAGTATACCCTTGGCAGGCGGTTTGATTACTAAGTCTGGATTAGGTTTCTCGATCTGTAGTGGATCAGAACCGGGAGCTGAGGTTGATGGATTAGAATGAGAAGATTCTGCTTCTTTACCATCAACAGGACTTTTACTACCATAGTCTTGCGATCAAGTCGCAATCCTAACATGGGACATCATCAGTATGGGTTCTTCATTGGCACTCGAGGATGAACCTATCATCTTACTGTCTTGAGCTGGAAAAGGATCCTTCAAAACAGCAGGCGTTTGGGAACCTTTGACAATCTTTGCAACCTTTGCACGATGAGGGCAGTCTCTTGTAAAATGTTCTTTGTCACAAATGAGACAAGGATAACGAGGTTTGCGCTTTTCATCATTGGATTCCGATTTTTCAGGTTTCTCCTTTGAATTTTTGTCTGTTTTATTCTTCTTCTTTCCTTTCTTCTTCCCATCGGATTTTGATTTGGCTGTAGATGACTCTACAACGTGAATATCGGCGGAAATTTCTGCAGAAGAATCTCTTGTTGGGGAATCAGGCAAGGTTGTGATAGGAGAAGAATTCTTGGAAGATTTCTTCTTACTTTTAGTGTTAACCACACCAATCATACCATCGGCGGCATGAGATCCCGAAGGAGCTGCAGCGATTTGATTTTGCTTGGGAAGATCGGGGATTTTCTCGTGTAATGTACTTGGCTGAGTATAGACCAAGTCAAGGTACTGTGCTTGAGCAATTACTTGCTCCTCAATAACAACTCCGGCTTTAGCTACATCTTCAGTGATCTTTGGCAACAAAGATTTTACAAACCACTCAGCCAAGATCTGATCTGGAATAAATACCTTCACTAAACGCCGTCGACGTCTCCACTCATGAATATGATCTGAAATGTAAGTGGATGTCGATTGTTTTAACGAAGTTAACAATTCCGTGCCATTGTCATATCTGACTGGCAACTAAAAATGAGTTAAAAACGAGGTAGCTAACTGACTAAAATTATAAAAAGTGCCTCACGGTAACTCAATGTACCACTTGGCCGCGAGACCAATTAGAGAGCGCTAGAAAAGTCTAAGACGGATTGAATCATCTGTAATGGAGTTAGACGCACACCAGAGGTGGTAAGTCACCACATGGTTTGATGGGTCCTCTCCTGATTTACCTTCGAACTTAGGAATGTCACTGGGCAACTTATTCGGCATTGGCGGCCAAAACGGAAGATAATTAATGGGATCGTTCGTTAGGCGCGACAAGTCAGGCAAGTCCAAAGTTGCGATAAACGGTAACTACCGATTACGGTCCCTAAAACTCTGGGTCATGAGACCAACCCCAGGAGGAGGATATCCAGGATAACTAGGAATAAGAATTGCGTTTGGGATATTGTATCCTCTCGGAAAACCAAGATTAACTGGACCGTACTGGTGTTGTTGAGGTTGTTGATAAGTGTACCCAGGGTACGGTTGATACTGATAGACTGGCTGCTGCACAACAGGACCGAATTGGTACTGTCCCTGGTACGGTTGATAAGTAAATTGTGGTTGACTTGTGACAACCGTACTTGAACCAGGTTGTCCTACAGGCATCTGAACTGAAGTTTGAATCGTGGATCCAGACGGTGGTAAAGATGTCTGAGGAGTAGATACAGGAATAGTAGAAACCGGAGCTGTTGATACTCCAGAAGTAGGTGGGGTAGATTGAACAGATGTTGCGGAAGTTGCAGCAGTCATTTGAGGTGGAGTACGAGGCGCACTAGGCCCAGGCTGAGAAACTACCAAAGGTACAGAAGTTTGAATGTTAGACTCGACTGGTTGCTGGGGTGTACCAAAAACTAAGGGTTGTCCAGTTTGAGATGACAACTGTACGTTTGGCTGCAACACCTGTTGAGTTTGCGATGGATCCCACACTATGTTCATTCCGGGGTACTGACCCATAGTAGGTTGAGAATATTGAGGACCATAACCAGGTTGATGGTAGGATTGATAATTGAAAGGTACATTTCCCGTTCCTTGAACATACGTTTGACTGGAGGGTGGTTGGAAACCTTGGTTCGAGTACTGACCTTGGGGTTGATATCCTTGAGGCACGTACTGATACTGGGGTTGACCTTGAGGTATAAATTGATACTGGGGTTGACCTTGGGGTACATATTGAGTCTGGGGTTGACCTTGAGGAATGTACTATCCCGTAGGTATGTACTGTCCTTGAGGTTGCCCCCCAGATGCAAATTGGGTACCTTGAGGTTGCCCCCCAGGCAATAATTGAGGCTGCCCCCCAGGTGGTAACTGGCCACCTTGAGCTTGAGGATTGGGAATAGAACCTGACATCATAAGAATGTCTTCTACGCTCAACGGCTTAGTACCATTGCTTCCAGTTAATAACCCTTGCTCAATGGGTTGAGGAGATGCTCCCAAAAAATTACCAGAAAGAGATTGATACCCAGAGGGAACAGAAGGACCGCCGTACAAAAAGGATTCGGGCGATTGAGTAAACATGGACAACTGTCCTGACATATTTACGGGAGTATAATAACCTCTAGGTGTTAGGTGATAAGGAGCGCGAGGTGGTGAAAAACTTAACCCTGAGTTTTCTAAAAAATTAGTCAAAGAAAGATACCAAGAACTGCTCCTAGGTGGACTGTAAAAAATTGATTGACGCTCCCTTAGCTCAATAACAGGTTGATTTTCAGGGATAGGGATACCTACTTCTTCTTCCGGAGTAGCAAGTTCTTCAATAGCAATAAGTCCAGAAGGAAGATCTTGGGTGATTATTCTTTCTACCCTAGGTGAACCAGGACCACTAGAAGTTGGAGAAACAAACCCCGATGTCAGAGTAGCAGTAAATTCACTTTCAGGCTCAGATATTTTAGGTTCCTCACCTATATCACTAGTAGATGAAAAGCTACTAGTAACTTCGGAAACATACACTGACTGTGGATTATAATTTGCCACTGATGGTTGAAAATCAGGATGTACTTTCAAAGAAGATTCTCCTTCTTCAGGTGACCCAACTCTACTGTCTCTAGGAGTTACAAGGACTTTCAAGCCTTCAAGTTGGCTCAGTACTTCCTTAGGAGGTTGGCCCCAAAGTCTACGGGACTTTCTCAATAACTCAACCACGTTTACAAACTCAGGAGACTGGCCCCGAAGTCTACGGGACTGCCTTGGTAATTCAGCCACAGTTAAAAACTTTTAACTACTTCACACGCAAACAAAGTAAAATCTCAATGAAAAGAACCTAAAGTCTCTAAAGAAACAAACAAATTTGAATCACACACCTAAAGAATCTAGGAGATCAAACACACACAAACAGTAACTTTCCGTACTGAAAACACTAGTTGGTGATGAAATCCAACGTCGCAGAGTTCAATACAGAAATGGCGGTTGGAACAGCTACCCTGGCAACCTGCTTAATGAATAGACTGGCACAAGTTCCTCCACTTAACCGTCTCGAGTGAAGAGAACCCCCCAGAAAATCCAAGTGATTCTAGCCGACGTTTGCTCCAGGTACAGTGGGATCTTCCCACCACTGTCACCTTAGGAAGAATCCTAAAGAATATGACCACTAAGGTTACCAACTGAGACAAATATACCTGGGGAACAGTCTACGATCCGATACGCACGCAAGGGCGGAGTAGCAATCTCAATCCCCTTGAAGGCTCCTTGACATAATCCAAGGTTTACCAACAAGTGACCCCAGGCTCCTCGACAATGGTTAATCCGAGGTTTACTGTTTTTAATACGTGAATATCTGGCGTTGTTCCCAATGAGGAAGGATTGATTCCCACACTGGTTCGGACACGATCTCATGCTTCTCCTTTAAGAGGAGCTTTCCCAGAGCATAAATGCAACAATTGGATTTCTTCCCTACCACAAGATACAGCTACTTGTTTGTTTTACTGTCTTGGAGAGTTAATTACTCTCCTACTCCAAGACACTAGCCTAAGCTATGTTGGTGTATTAGAGCCCTAGAAATAAAAATGTTACTAGATGAATTTTACTTTAAGCGTTATTTTTATTCGTTTTTGTTTAAGCCAAAAGGTGCGGAGATGAAACTCGTGGTATGAAGACTCGACTCAAAATCACTAAAAATGCACCTAAGATGATTTAAACAATCTTTTTCTCTTCGATGAACTTCTAAACTAAGAAAGAGTTTGAGAATGCAAATACTTTGTAAACACAAATCTTTCTTAATCAAACAAATTAAAAGAAGAGCTTTTTCCTTTCCAATGCACTCAAAACGAGACAACTAATTATTTCACAAAAATTTCCCTTTTTCTTTTCAAAGCATTCAATCACTAGAAAAACAAATCTTTTCCAAAAGAGATTTTTTTATTTTTTATAAAACACTCAAAACTATGGAAATGACTAACTTTGAGATCTATAAACTTATAAAAAACCTATTTGAAGTCAAAGCCTACTAGATGTCTTTTTGAGGATGTTTTACTTAGCTAAATGTGAGCTAAGGACTAATTTATGCAGAATCACAATTAGTCAAAAAACAACTAATCTTTCGTTTCCTTTTTTAAAAATGAAAATCCAAACTTTTAAACACAAGCTTTTCGAAGTTTTTTAATGAGAAAACACAAAGCGGATTCCTCAACAAGGGGAGATTTCATAAATGGTCAAACTCATAAGAAGGCTGGTAGACACAAAGGTGATCTAAAGTCCCTACAGCTTCTAAGCTCAGAGCCACTACACAACCAAAATGAAAAACAAGCCCAACAAGCAAAACTCCTAGGAATTTCACCTAAAACCCTAACACTAATGAAATTATTCTAAGGAAAGCTTCTGACAAGTTCTATGCAGGTCTGGGCAGAGGATAATAACATCTAAATAAAAACTAAGCTGACTAACAGAGGAAATCTTAGGTTTGTCAAAATTTTGACAGGGTCCGCAGGCCCACAGTAGACACAGGTGCAGTACTGCTCTGTGCTAAAAGCCAGAGTGCGGATAAGTACGCACTGTGTCAAAAGGATAGGGTGCGGTCCTCTTCCAAAGTTATGAAAAACGAAAAATAACCCTGGATCTACAAACTCTACCCAATTTTACACACAACAAGTCAAAAAAAGAAACATAAACACAGTTTCTCAGGTCAAAGTACAAACAAGGAAAACAATCAATTCCCTAGCGGAGTCGCCATTTTGTCACACGAAATGAGTCGATCTCGCGGACAAGATAGACCTTCCTGGAATCTAAAGAAGACCTAATGACAAGCAAACCAACCAGACATTATCTTTCTCTAAATATGATTTTATAAACATTGGCAAACAAGTGTTTTAGGGCCTGCCTTAGGTCCAATGCAAGTTTGTGGATGCCCTCGCTCCTTCGATCCAAATGAGCTCCTTTGTCACAAATCTGCAAACACAAACAAGGCAAACAAATTAAATAGCACCTAAAAAACCAATATCATAAAACATATTTAACATGAAAGTCAAGGAGTCCATGAAACAAATAACATGAGATACTTGTTGAGAAAAATGAGTTTGATTGCATTAATTCAAAAGAAGAAGAACTTTACAACCTGTGCCTTGACGCTGTACAAGCTCCTCCCAGGGTCCAGCAAGAGTTCTCCCCTACTTTGACAAGCTTCACTCACTTCCAAATGGAACCAAGAGGTGTGTGATCTCTCCTCTCAAGCTCAACTAAGAAGTCCTAATTTCACCAGCATTTACCCTCAAAATGTTCAGCTTCTAACCTCTTCAGTCCTCACCCCAATGCCTATATTTATAGTGCAATGGAGGGAAGTTACTAGGTCCTCCTTGAAAGGGATAAAGCCCTCCTTCAAAGGGATAGCTCCTCTCATCAAGGGATTAGCTCCTTCTCTTTTGGGATGCATGAACCACCTCAGAGCGAACAATCCACGTCAAAATTCCTTCTAGAATCCTCTAGAATTAACCCAAAGTGAGTTTTTTAAGATAAAACTTGCGCCTTTTGACTTTCACAGGGGTCCGCACCTACACCTTTAGGGACAAAGCGGGCAGGTCCATAGGTTTTGTAAATAGAAGGTGCGGGACCGCTGGTGACAGTGAGAGAAAGTGCGGAACCAGAGCTTTTATTGATTTTTAATGTCTTTCTCTCATTTTCAAAGCTTGACTTGAAGAGCTGAGGTCTGAGACTTGCTTAGGAGGACAGTACAAGTGATGATAGACTCATACTGACTGCAAATAATCATGGTGATGATATTTTTGTGTAACACTATTGTTTTAACAAGTTTAATGACAAAGATAACTTGGTCCTTTTCATGTTTAGAGAGTTTGAAAATGGACG
The DNA here is from genome assembly GCA_031772625.1 of Pinus tabuliformis. Classification (NCBI taxonomy): domain Eukaryota; kingdom Viridiplantae; phylum Streptophyta; class Pinopsida; order Pinales; family Pinaceae; genus Pinus; species Pinus tabuliformis. The sequence continues at coordinate 863,971,421 of CM062812.1, forward strand.
AAAAGGAGACTCCAACAATCCTTTTTCGTGGCATAATCCCTTAAGTCCAAAAAAGTGTAAAATAATACAAAAGGGATGAATTTTCGATAGTTTTAACGAGCCGACAAAGACAAGCACTCGATATTTTTGTTTAATAATCCCTCAAGTCCAAAAAGATTAAAATATGTGAGAGGGATAACATTCCCTTTACTTTAACGAGCTGGGAAGGCCAATAGCTCGACAATCTTTTTATATTTAACGAGTCTAAAAAGAGTTTAAAAGAGGCTCGTTTTTTAGGAACGAGTGATATTTCTGGGTAGCAGCTGGTTCCAGGTAAGTTTGGAACTTCTCAAAACATGGCAGTGTGAAGAGGATAACAATCAGAATCACTCATCACAGATGTTCCTCAAAAGGGTAAACAATCAAGTGGAAGTGTATGGTTGGCCGAATGAAATGGAGGTGACGGAAGGAACACAACCAAAGTTCACAAAGGGCAGATAACAAAGCGATCACAAAGGTTATTTACCAAAGATAGGTTTATTTTTTTTTAATGAGCTTGAACCTTGTGCCAACATGTGCTCAATGCAGGTTGTTTTTTAACGAGCTTGAACCTTGCGGGAACATTGCTCTTAGGCGGGTTTATTTTCTAACGAGCTTGAACCTTGCAGAAACATTGCTCATTTTCCTTTTTATATAAGCTAGGAACGACCAAACTATAAATCTAAAAAGCTAAAACGCTGAAAAGCTAAACAATGAAATTGGTTGTTCTTGCTTGTATAAAAAGGTTTGCATGCCCCCATCATAAAAAAGGTCTTCAGTAACCATATGGAAGCTTACTATGGTTAAGCAGGATGATTTTTTGTCAATACTTAGACAAAACACTTCCTCCACTTTGTCCACCTAATAGACAAAGGTGAAAGGTTACTCGGACCGATCACATAACTTACAGGGAAACTTATCTCTACAGCTAGGTTTGTCCACAAAATAGACAAGGTTGCATGCCCCCTAAGCTTTGTTACATTCACCAGACTACTCATGGTACTTAGATGGATAGATTGAAGGTTCCTTTACGAGATCAAGAGAAAGACTTGACTTGGAACTTTTCTCAGCCTTGTTTCATTTTTTTAACGAGCTTGACACAAGACAAGGAATTCTGCTCAGTTCCTTGGTTTCATTTTTTAATGAGGTTGACACCAGTCAATGAACTATCCTCTGGCGACCTTTGATCACAACTCATAAGGGGTCATGAAGGAAATATCTAGTTCCAATGCCCCCAATACATATTGTACCACATCATTTAATTGAGTCATGTCAGTAGGATTTTCAACTGTGAAAACCTCACCGTGATCGACACTATCAAAATGGCCAGAGTCCTTCTTAACCTTTGATGATGTAGAAGATATCATATGACAGGTTTCCACTATGGCCACTTCCACCAGATTACTTGAAGGCAGGAGAGAAAAAGTACCCATTGAGGACGAGTCTTTTAGGAGACCTACTCTGACATGTTGAAGTGACTAAGAGCTTCCATGGTTCAATGGAATGCTTCCAGTAAGTTGCGAACTGTTGGGTAAAAAGGTTAGTTGGTTAACGATTGTAATTCCAGATTGGAAGGGAAATGCAATCTTTCTAAAATATGTTGACACAATGGCATCCATATCATAAATCCAGGGCCTTCCTAGCAAGATATTGTAGTCAAGTTTTCCATTAATTACCTCAACTTCAATTTCTACTGTCTTGCCCCCCAGTTCAACGTGTAAGTTACTTAATATCCCATATGGCGTGTATGTTCTTCCATCAAATGTTTTTAATGTTGTTGATGATCATGACAAGGGTGGAGAGCCTAAATTTTTTGAGCAACTCATTGACATAATACAGGGAGATGCCCCCTCATCAATGATTGTTCGATGAATAGTTTTGTTGAGGGTTTTTACCTGTATGAGGAAAGGGAGTTGGGCCAGTAACTGAGGTTCATATCCTTTATGATTAAAGGTCACTAGATCGGAATCCGCTGGATCAATCCCACCTATCACTGATAAAAAAAGCCTACTTTTGGGAGGGGCAATTTCGTAGTACTTCAAGTGTCGACATAGCGGATGGCGATTGGGCTAGATCCTCCACTATATTATAATTCTATGCTGCTCAAGCACGAGGATTAAACGTCAATTTATGTACTACTCTGTTAGGCGGTTTTATTGTTAATTTAGGAATGATTGGTGGAACAACTTCTAGAGAAGTTGTTGTCGAACTACCGAGTTGATCTGCAGCCTTGCTGTTCGACGACTATGGATTTCCATAATCTTTATTCCTTGTTGATATCAAAGCATCATTTTGTTGTTTCGAGATGGATAGCATAAGCATTTGGGATGGGGAAGCATGATCGATAGCAACCAGGTTTATTTCTTGGCTCGGAAATGGATTAGTAACCACCGTTGGGGTATTTGAAGTTTTTAAAAATTTCATAACCTCAACTTTATGTGGGCAATATTTCGTGAAATGCTAGTCGTTGCATATGTAACATGGATAACGAGGTTTCTTTTGCCCAGCAGGGTTTTTAGAATATTTTTTAGGAGGCGAATCCTCTTGTTTCTTCTTTTTGTTTGTCCCTTTCTTCTTGCCCCTTGGTTGCTTAGCATTTTTGCATTTTTCAGTTGACACGGCATTGACCTCCGAGGCGAGAGGTTTCTCATCTACTTTTTGACTAGAAACTATATGGGCTTTCTTAGTTGTAACCTTTGCGGTTTTCATGCTTGTCATACCTATCACACCATCACCGACATGAGAGTCTTTGTTTGATTTAGGCAGAGGAGGAACGAAAAATTTTGGTCTAAGAGTGTCAAAAATTTTGTCGTAGAGCATGCTGGACTGAGTATAGATCAAGTCTAAATATTGTGCACGAGCAATGACTTGCTCTTCTGTAACAACTCCTCCCTTAGCCACATCCTCTGTAATAGAGGGTAGCAATGACTTTATAAACCATTTAGCTAAAAGCTGATCAGGAACGTACATCTTCACCATTCTTCGACGACGCTGCCACTCATGAATATGATCAGATATGTGAGTGGCTGTCGTCTGTTTAAAGTTGGTAAGGAGTTCTGTCCCTGTTTCGTACCTTATGGGTAACTGAAAATGGGTTAAAAAGGTAGTGGCAAGGGTGCTAAAGTTATCAAACGAAGCTCTAGGCAATTCTATATACCATTTAGCTACTGGACCAGTTAACGTTCGCTGAAAAAGGTGAAGCCTAATCGAATCATCATTCAAGGTGTTGGATGAACACCACAAATGGAATGTCATTACATGATTTGATGGATCTTCACCTGGATTTCCATTGAATTTAGGAATATCAGAGGGAAGTTTATGAGGAATCGCAGGCCACCAAGAGGCGTAAGTAATTGGATCATTTGTCAAACGGTTTAGATATAGTAATTCTAGAGTTGCTACAAAGGGAAACTATTGATTCAGGTTAGGCGAAGCATACCCAAGATAAGATGGAATTGCTTGAGCAGTAGGTCTTTGCATACCAGCATAATTTATTTGATGTTGGTAACTTTGATAAGGTTGATGGGCATAACCATTATAATATGGTTGTTGATAACCGCTTTGGAAATGCAGTTGCCCATTACTTACAAAGACTTGTTGCTCAGGTCCTTGGTATGATTGCTAGAATTGCGGTTGTTGATATTGAACCAACCATGGTTGTTGGACCATTTGTTGGTGTCCAATACTGGATGATTGACCAAGATGCTAAGTCATAATACCTATTTGAGCCTGAGTTGCTCCAGATAAGGAGGCACTAGCCTGAGGTTGTGATTGAATAGCTGAGACGAGAGGCTGTTGTATTGCAACCTGACAAACTTGAGGTTGACATACAATAGGTAGTGCTTGTACTTGCGATACAGTCACAATAGCTGGTGTAGTGGGAATATTCGACACATGATGGATTGGTTGCATTGAATATACAACCCTTAGTTGTTGAGGCAGTATTGTTACCCAACCGCTGGATGTAATTCCAATTTGACCTGAACTTTGTTGTAAACTCTCACATGGTTGTTCTCCAGGAGGGAACAATGAAAATGCATACTGCCGCCCATATGGTGGTAATCCAGTACTTAAAGGGTAGATTGGCCTTTGAAGACACATTGGATCAACTTGTTGAGTTTCAACATAAGAAATACCAGATGAGAATCCGGATGAAGAAATAGGAATTGACCATGTCATCGAAACAATCCCTGATTGGACTCTGGCTTGTTGTTGATAACTTGTCGAGACAGATGGTATACCAGAAATCATTATAGGAATGATAGAAGGAAGCTCCACTAGAGCTGTGTCAGTTGACACAATCCTAGATGTTGATGGTTGTTCAGTCATGTTTAGTCTATCCAAAAGATTTCCTAGCAATTCGACAGGAACTTGCGATGAAAAAGAACTAACTTCTTTAGTAGAAGGATGTAAGTGGATCCTAGTTCCAAAATGCACTGGAGTACTGGGTGGAAGATCCTCTACTATCTCTTCTATAGTAATCAATCCAGGTGGAATAGGTAGACCATCATGTCTGTAAAATATTTCTGGAGCCGAAGAAAGTGTAGCTTCTGTAGTAACAAATACTGGAGGGGTGACACCTTCTGAATTCTGGAATTCAACTTCCAGATGTTTAGGCAAGTGAACTTTAGTTTCTAGATCAGTCGTAGGTGGAGTTGTTTCAGGAATATAGGTGTCTACCATTACACTAGGATCAATTCTAATGTCCTCTTGTAACTAAGGAACTTATTTTGTAAAGGCAAATGTACCAGAAATAATTGGAGTAACTGTAGTCTCTGATGATATTAAAACACAAGTTTCAAATAAATCAGGTGAATTCGACTCAGTTAAATGAGAACGCTTTGCCCGGGATGGTTTTGTTTCTGGGGTCAAAGACGGTTGACTCGCTAGTCTTTGCTAACGATGGGGTTTTTATTGAATTTCTTCCATGATTGCGGATTACTTGATCAACTCAAAAATTAAAGGGGAAAAATATTATTCCGATTTAAATGAATTTTAAGACACTTTGACGCAACTTGCTTTTTCAATTTTTAAGAGTCGAGAAAAAGATAAAGGTAACTCTAGTTACCTTCAATTTTTAATGAGCCTGAAGTGACAAGTGCTCAGATGGACCTTTTCTTTTAAGGAGTCGAAAAGGAACGAAAGTGACTGCTCTGGAAGTCTAGACAGAGGGTTTACAAAATCGATCGTAAAACTGCAAAATACACCTTGGTGATAAATGATAGAGAAATCACCAAGGACTTATGTATGGCAGTCAATCTTCCCAAATGCTTTGTTCAGTGCATTACGATTGATAGGGTGGCAGACACGGCTTCCTAAGGATAAAGGATATCAGCCTATTGTGGTCTCCCAATATATACTTGACAGTATGGGGAGAAGAATTCTGTACTGGCATTTGCCGTATCAAAGAGGAGGAATCACCCAACCTTCGATGAAAACAATAGTTACTAGGTTTTACGACACCAGGACACGTCTCTAGCCTAGACTTCTAAATGTGTTGCATTAGATTTGAAAGCATTCTATGTTCATTGAGGTTTATTTTAGAGTTGATCTTGCTTAGAAGTTTGTCTTTCAAGGTTCACCATGCGATGTAGATGTGAAATTCCTAAATATGCAATCTAAAATGATAAACAGTCGTTCATGTTCTTTTAGCAATGAAAATCCTAGCTACAAAGGAAAGAAGATAATGATTTTCTTTCAACAGAGAGCATAGAGCACACACTAAATGCACTTTCCTAAATCAAATTTTTGCAAACAGTCAAAATGCAGATGCACATGCATGTATTTTTTTCCGCTTTCTTAATGTGTGAATGACAAAAAGAAAGCTAAGTACAGATCTAAACTATCTTCTTTCAAAGTGACAGTACTAACAATTTTTCTTTTCAAAATGAAAGGAAGACTAAGACGACACTTTTTGATTTCGAATTGAAAACTATTTTCGACACCTAAAATACTAATAATTTCAAAATCATGTACAATGACAAAAGTACAATCAACTATCTAGAAGAGGAAGACTTTACGACACTCTTCTTTTGATTTAGAATGACAATTACGACACTTGCATCAACAACGATCATTCGATTAGGCTACTTTGGACAAAGGAAGATTGTAAATGAATGAAAAATACACAAAAACATTTACAATTCCTAACTGATGGAGGTTGAAATAATTTGAAGGAAGATGGTTAGAGCAAGAAGGTACTAACCATGAACATCAAAACTACTGAATAAAGCTGAAAACAAAGAGAAAAAAACCAAATTTCAGAGAAGAAAAACAATTCACTCAATCATCGCACCTGTAACACAGGGAAATAGGGATGCATCTCACCTGCAACACACAGGAGGTGTGATGCATCTAGGTTGCACAGTTACAGACAATGCGATGGGCCAGGGAATGAAACTGAGCTTGGTTTTCGCTCAAAACTTGCAGCTAAGTTCAATGATTTAGGCTGAGTAATGATGGACACTAAACACAAAGAATAAAGGTAGGCTCTGATGAGGTTCTAAGCTACCACAAGGGCACTTAGGATGCTTTGTAAGTTAGATGTTTAGTTCATAAACCAACCCAGAGATTGATTGAAGTAGCATTTATCTACTTCGCAATTGCATAGAAAAGGCGTTTCAAAGGCTAGCTGGCTAACTTCAGGCTTTGTCTGTAGTTTATAAAGCAAACAATAAACAAACAAAACAAACTATTCGGTCCCCAGTGGAGTTGCCATTTTGTTTTAGGGAAAACTAGTGTCAATTCGAACTGCTAGTCCCATTAAGATAGGTAGCTATCTTAGAAACAAACAATGAAAGCTTTTCAAGAGTTCCTTTAAGTGTGATAGATGAAAGAGAAGAAAAGAGGACCAACCTGGATCTTCCGCTTTGATCCTAGCTTGATTTCTCCTTTCCTTGATAGAATTTGCCACTCCTCTCCTACTTGTCCCACTTCAAAGAGTGTCTGTAGAGTCAAAGTAACAACAAACTATCAAAGCATCTTTATGTAAAACATCATAAACAATGCAGGATCAGAAACACATTGACCATACAATTGCATTTATAAACAATAAGATTCACAAATACGAGATCATATGGAGGAAAACTCAAAGAACTTTATTAGTAGTAATGTAAGAGAGGATTACAACCCAGTTGTAGAAGTCCTCTGCACCTCATGAACAAGCAAATCACCCAACAATGCAATGTCTCTTCTCGCCAACAAACCAACAACACTTCCTTACAAAATACAAAATTCCAGCCTCTAGATCTCTCAGATGAGGGATCCATTTATAGATGTCTTGCAAGGGTGTGAGTCAGCTCTAGGTTTTTTATTAGTGTCAATCCACTTATAGCTCTTTGTTCCACTTGGAGATTTCAGGATCTCTTACTCATCCCTGGGCGAATTTAGAGAGGCAAGTGTCATAGGAGAAGTTTCTAGAAGATTCCATGATCATCCACCTTGCAAACTGTCACTGTCATTTTTCTATTCTCGCTCATCGCACCCCACAGAAGGCCATTCGAGTATGCATCACACCTGGCTAGTTAGGCATTAAGTATGCATCACACCTTGCCCATGAAGCAGTCTGTATGGTCCAGTTTTGGCCAGTTCTGAGTAGTTTCTCAGGTGGAACTTCTAGGGAATGATGTAATCAGTTGACCATGATCCTTTAGGGCGTGAAAAAACACTTTTAGGTACTTAAGGAGCCCTTATTTTATGGACATATGAGTTTGGGGTTGCAATGCCCAAATATGTTTATAACACCAAGACAGCTTCATGCAACCATTTATGACTTTGCCACATTCATAGCTAACAGAATGCATGAGAAGTTCACAAGAATGGGAAATGAAATGTTCTTCAAATATTCCTGAGTTTTATACCATATGCTCTTATATTATCAATCAGAGAAATTCCCATTCACTCTCCAAAATTTGGACACCAAGGGTCAACCCAGGTTAGTCATTTTTTGGACCCCATTAGTCCACAAGTATCAGTCTCTACACTCTTATTTGGACTTCATTGACTTATTTGTACATCCAATTATGAAAATGTTGACTGGAAACCCACCTCCAAGAATTAGTCTAGAAATAAAGAGAATCCTTCAACTGTCAAAGCAGACCAAAGTGGGTTAGTGGTACCTTTGCTAGAACCACACAGAAATCTGGATATATGGTTGCACGCTTACACCATATTAGTTGCCAAGATACCTCCTTATGAGGTTGTTTGCATTAGAATACTATAGGCAAGTTATCAATGCAGATGACATAAACTTCGTCAATGCCAAGAAGAAGGCCAATTTCAAAATAAAAGACCAACTAGGCCCCTTCATATGCAACTCTAGAGAGGCTGGAAAAGAGGCAGATTTGATACTATAGAATATGAAGTTCTAGAGAAGTTTTGTCTGGAGATATGATCGTTTAGAATTCATCACAAAGAAGAGACAAAAGGTCAAGCAGGACCTTTCATCAACCATCACATACCTAAAATAGAAGCATATGAAAACCAAACAGAATGGGTGGAAGGTACCCTAGTAGACCAAGACAACACCAGAATAGATGTAGAGAATGCTCTCATTGATTTAGAAAAGTAGCTTGATGACAACTCTTTTCTGCAGGTACCAGAAGAACCAGAGACTGCTATGAGTACTCCTCCAATCATGCAGACTCCTCAGAATGAGGAGAAGATCCCAAAAAGAAATAGAGAAGGGGATTCCACTTCAGGAAGAGCCACCTCTCAGTTGCAACAGGAATAAAACAAGAGGCAAAGGCTAAATCCAGCCTTTGAGTAAGAATATACTGAAGAATCAGCTGAGGTCACTAATACAGGAGCAGAAAGAAGCAGGTTTTCCAATCCATGTGGAGGCACGCAAGAGCCTTCCACATCACAAACTTAGATGTTGGAAAGGCAGCTTAGTGTGGAAATGTCTTCTTTCAAAATGCCAGCTGACAAAGACCAAGATATCAAGGAAAGCTATAAAGAAATCAAGGCTACGAATGAGTGACTTAAGCCCCAAAAATATGCACAATATCTGAAGCTAACTCCTACCAATCAAACAAGGCTAATGTCAGCCTTTGACATTAAGCAGGGGAAGCTACAGATGACCTTTGTGAAGCCTACAACCCAGTAGCCAAAGACAACATCAGATTTCAAAAGGATAGATTTTAAAGTGCTAGCAAGGGACATTCATCCCATAGACCAGATTGAATTGCATAAGCAGTTTGGAGAGATGATATACTCCACCGTGACAGGTAAAGCCATAGCTTCCCATTAGCTACAGAACTCCCTAAACAACATCTCAACATAATTCCAATTGGAGAAGGCCTCGTCATAGGCCAAGGACACAAGGATCAAGTCCTTAGAGGACTTAGTAATTAAATTGGGACATGATCCCAAGGATATAAAAGCCACAGAACAACTTATCAAAAAGAAGAATGTTGACATCACTGCATTGAAGAAACAACTAAAAATACCTCAGCTACAACATCAACAAACATTGGAAGTCCTAGAAGCCTAGCAGGGGCATGAAGAACTAATGGACTTGGTCTTGAAATTAAATGACCTACTGAAAGAGACTGAAAAGGAATTGGAAGCTTTGATCCAATTAAAACAGGCAGATGTGGCCACCTCTTTAATAAATGTTATCCCAAGAGTCTCTACAACAGTGCCATCCACACTAGCAACATCTTTGGCAATTATTGCTCCACCTGCAATAGCCTTGCTAGCAACAACATAATCTACATCAGTAGTAGGTACATCAGGAGAGAAAGCAATAGAACTTGTGAATGCCATGGAAGAAATGACCATCCAGGCTATAGAGATGAAAAAGCTAAAGGAAAAGGTGGCAAAGTTGGAAACTAATTACAAGCTAGCCCAACTCAAGCAAAAACAAGAAACACAAAAGGCACAGAGAATGGGTGAGAGAATCAAAATCCTAGAGAAGGATTTAACACTCCAAAAACCACTTGGACAAACCAAGGAGATGTTGTGGGCCAGTATCATTGACTCTGTCAATGATATTTGGCCATTAATCCAAGTTATTTTTAAGCAAACCGACCTAGTAAAGGTAGCTACTGAAGCTATCCAGAAAGTAAAGGAGGAGTTGGGAAATAAGCCAGAGGATGCAAATAGACTCATCCACTTCCTCAACAACAAGAATAGGTATGAGCTCCAAGAGCTAAATATAGAAGACAAGACTATTGCCATTTTAGAACTAAGGAAGTTCCTTTCCAAAAGGAACCTTATGCTTGATTTGGAAGAAAAGTGCCACAATATGCAGGTAGCCATTGATAGGTTCATGGCTAAATTTCAGATTTTGAGGGAGAAAGGTCTACCCAGTCCTATGGTCATCAATACTCATGACACAGTTGGACTATGGTGATACACTTAGAGAATTGGCTAAGGAACAGGCTAGTTCTTCATCCATTAAATCCCTGCCTATAGGCAAAGTATTATGTGACACATTCAACAACTTATTTTTCCTTGAGCATGAGGTAAAACATTTTTTCCTCACCAAGCCCAATTTTCCAAAGTATACTAAGGCTAATGAATTCTATAGGATAATGGTGAATGTGAAATTACCAGATACAAAATGGTGGGAGAAAATGATAGATTTACTGTGATAAATAAACAACTGAAAGTTACTGCACAGCAAAAATGAAGGCATTAGGGTGAAACAGGTAAAAACATCACAACAGGGTCAAAGAGTATCAGTTGAAAGATGAAAGTAAAGAAGACTCCAGCGTGAAACTCCACAATTGTAAGCCATCATAAAGGGCTACACCTCAACCATAAAGGCCAACACAACCATAATAAAAGGGAGAACAAGAAACAGTTCATTAGCTGTCTCTATCTTCTTGCAAGAAGATATTTGTATTTCCTAAAATAAATCTCAAGTTGTTCAGAGATATTTTGTAATCATTTTTTGTATATATACTTCACAATTCAAAGTATGTAGGCTGGATTCTTAGAGATTTCTATAGTTTTCTTGATCAAAGACTGTAAGCTATTGTATCACTATTGGACTAGCACGCTGGATTGTTCAATAAAGCAAATACATTTCACTCAATTCATGTGTATTGTGAAATACAGACAAGTATGTTCTTTTGTGTTGTCAATTTTCTTTAAAAGATTTTCCATAATATTAAATGTATCTAAAATCTAAATGCTTAATATGGAATGATATCTCAGAACTTGCTTCACTGCACTTTGTTTTGACTACTACTCATTTTGTATGTTTTCTGGTAAAATTATCTAAATTAAAGAATTCTTGAGTGCTCCTTAGTTCAGGTAGTTTCCCTTTGGTCTATAGTAAAGGATTCTTAACTGCCCTTTGCTCATGATCATCCTCTGTTCCTACTTTTAGTCCTGGTTTGAGGATTCTTGAGTGCCCTCTCACCCTGGTTAAGATCATTTCATCCATTCGACCTGAAAACCTATGTTTCACTCTCCTAGCTTGCCCATTGAACACTCCCTTTAATGATTTAATCCCAGTCCTGCTGCCCTTCTTTGACTCCATAGCCCAATAGCCAGAGACACCATTCTATCCATCTACTTAAGGATTCCACCATCCAACTTTCAATAAAAATCCAAAACCTCCTTGAAGTTTAAGAACTAGCCTAAAATCTCAGCAAACAAAGCTAAAACGTATATAGAGAGCTCTCTCTGAGTCATAGGTTGGCTAGAGCCTATACTTAAAAGATTGGTTTGTAGTTACCTCGGTCCTTTTCTTCTTCTAATAACTTCTAGGGAAAATTCTGAGTGATAACATGATGGATTATGGATGATATCCATAAAGTGCCACAAATGGGGTCATTTTTGTTGCAGTATGGAAGGAAGTGTTATACCACCATTCAGCCAGAGGCAACCATTTGACCCATTGTGTCTGTTTATCAGATACAAAGCAACAAAGATATCCTTCCAAACATTTGTTTACTATCTCAGTTGGCCCATCATATTGAGGATGATAAGATGAGCTATGAGCTAACTGAGTACCTAAACAAGAAAATAATTATGTCCAAAAATTTACAGTGAAAATGGGATCTCTATCGCTTATGATAATCTTTGGGTTTCCATTTAGCTTTTGAATTGTTTCCATAAATGTAGTAGAAATTGTGCTTGCTTTAAATGGATGAGATAATGGACAAAAATGTGCATACTTGGTAAGTCTGTCAACTACCACCATGATAACACTATTTCCTTCGGACTTGGGTAAACCTATGATAAAATCCATTGAGACCTCCACCCAACGTTGGCTTGGAATGGATAAAGGTTGTAATAGCCCCTGGGTCATAATTGTTTCAACTTTATTTTGTTGGCAAACCAAACATTCTACCACAAAATTTTGAATACCCGATTTAAGGCCATCCCAAAAAAAATTCCTTCTTAACCCTGTGGTAGGTTTTTAGAAATCATTAGTGCCCTCCTAAGGGAGAGGTGTGCAATTCCCTATGAATATTTTGTTTGATTTTGGAATTCTTACATATGTATAACTGATCCTTGTACCATAACGAATCATTTTTCCAGATAAATGTATCAGATGTACTAGGATCTTGTTGTATCTTTTGAATGAGTGCCCACACCTCCTCATCATTCTTCCATTCATCCCTTGCTTAATTTATCAAATTGTGTTGGATAATAGAAATGGCGCAAAGAAATGCTTCCACATCCTCATCCTTTCTTGAGAGTGCATCTACCACAACATTTTGCTTCCCTTTTCTGTAGTTGATTTCAAAGTCATAACCGAACATCTTTGTGACCCATTTTTGTTGTTCTTCTAAAGATAATCTTTGTTATAAAAATTATTTAAGACTATCATGATTTGGTTTTACCTTGAAGTGTCTTCCCATTAGGTAGGGTCGCCATTTCTTAAGTGCATGTAGTATTTCCAACATTTCCTTCTCATAAATAGCTTTGTGTAAATGCTTTCCTTTGATTGGATGACTTTTGAAAGCAACGGCTCTTTCTTCTTGCATTAAAACAACACCAATTCCATTTCCTGAGGCATCACATTCCACAATAAAGGTTTTTGTGAAGTCCGGTGTAGTTGAGACTGGTGCTTGGCACATTGCCTCTTTAACATGTTCAAAGGCCTTTGTTGCTTCTGGAGTCCATGAAAATTCATCTTTCTTCAATAATGTTGTTAGAGGTGCTGCTATTCTCCCATAATTCTTAAAATACTTGTGATAATACCCTGTCAACCTAAGAAATCCTCGTATATGCTTTATGGATGTGGGGATTTTCCATTCCTTAATGGTTTTAATTTTGCTAGGGTCTACCTTAACACCTCCATGAGATACAATATGACCCAGATATTCCACCTCTTGTACTCCAAAGAAACATTTGGAGATTTTTGCATATAATTGTTTCTCCTCCAATAGTTTGAACACCATGTCAACGTGTTGGACATGATCCTTCCAAGACTTGCTGTAGATTAGTATATCTTCAAAAAATACTAACACAAATTTTGTAAGGAACGGTTTGAAAATGGAATTCATCAAACCTTGAAATGTAGAGGGTGCATTAGTAAGGCCAAATTCCATGACCAAAAGTTCATAATGACCTTCATGATTTCTAAATGTTGTTTTCAGAATGTCTTCAGTCTTCGTTCTGATTTGATGATATCCTAAACGAAGATCCAACTTGGTGAAGTAAATTGATCCATGCAATTCATCCAATAATTAATCAATGACAAGAATGGGAAATTAATCTTTAATAGTGAGCTTGTTGAGCTCCCTATAATCTAGACACATGCACCATGATCCATCCTTCTTGTGAACCAATACTACTGGAGCAGAGAAATAACTTTGACTAGGTTGAATTATACCAGCCTCTAGCATTTCTGCAACCATATGTTCAATTTCACTCTTTTGGACATAGGGATATCTGTAAGGCCTAATGTTTGGAGGAACACTTCCTGGAATCAAATTAATAGCATGATCATGATCACGAAAAGGTGGGAGGCCTTTTGGAGTCTCAAATACCTTGGAATGATTGTCCAAGACTTTTTGGAGATATGGAGAAATGGATGATTTCGATGTGGGAACCTCTAGTGAACATAATTGTGCAGTTATGCCTCATTGTTCTTTATTTAGAAGCTTTGTCATTCCATTGGAGCTGATTATCTTTCTTGACTTCCCTGCAATACCCATTAATTCGAATTCCTTTCCTTCTAAAGATAATTTCAAGAAAAGTTCTTGAAAATTAAAATATATTGTACCCAAGGATTGTAGCAATTGGACTCCTAATACAACATGAACACCACCCATTGGAATGGAAAGCATTGGGTGATTCAATACATATTATCCCATGGATAGCTTGATATTATGGCACTTTCTTGAGTAGTTTATGGTTCCTCCACTTGCAACCATCACTTGACACTCTGGTGCTGGATATAGGAAGCAATTCAATTCCTTGTCTATCTTACAATGAATAAAATTATGGGTACTTCCCGAATCAATCGACACTATTACCTTTTTCTTCTTGAAATGCCCTTTTATCTTGATAGTTTGAGGAGTGGTAATTCCAACCAATGCATTACAAGATATGGTTGGATTCATTTCCTCCTTTTCTAGGGTTTGTTCTTGGTGTATATCCTCTTCTTTTGATGTTTCTTGTTCCTTTTCTTCCTCCTCTTCACAATATATGTAAAATAATTTCTTCTCGGCACATTTATGACCTTTAATGTATTTCCTATCACGACTGTAACAAAGCCCTTTTGCTCTTTTTTCTTCCAATTGTTGTGGTGTCAAACTTGAAGGTTGTGGATGACTAGGGGCAGCAACACTTCCATCTTTATGATTTTGAGTGGTAGGCTTCCTTGTTGCCATAATTTTGCTTTCCATTTTTCTTGCCAACCCGAATGGCTTCTCTAATGGATCTAGTTCCCAAAGGCAAACCTCATGTTGGATGTTATCCTTTAAAGTCCCTATGAACACATCAATCCTATGCTCCTCTGGAATATCTTTTACCCTTATATTCAATTTTTGGAAGTCCTCAATGTGCTCCATCATTGAACCCTTTTGTTTGGGATTTATCAATTGGCTAAAAAAAGTGTTGTTTTTTGTATCCTCATAACGTGCTATCAATTCATCCATAAAAATAGCCCAAGTGACAATTTGTTTACGAGAGCAAAGCCATCGATACCATACAAACTGATTTGGTTCCAAATATAAAGTTGCAATGCATACCTTTAGTGTTTTTTGCACATTATGGAGATCACAAAATGGGTCCATCTGTAGTATCCATGTTCTGGGATCCTTGCCATCAAACTTCCTCATATCGATGTTTGGAACATGGTGGTTCTTTGATCCAATGTTAGAGTCTATGAAATCATGATTAACATTTATTTTGTTCTCATCATGAGTTTCCTTTACTACCCTTTCACCATTAGTAAGCATTTCTTGTAGAAACTTTGTCAAATATGTCTTTAAATCTGTCTCCAAATCTTCCATTCCTTTCTTTAAATCATCCATCTTAGCTTTCACACCATCCATCTTAGCTTCCATGCCTTCCATCTTAGTTTCCATGTCATTCATCTTAGCTTCTACTCCTTTCTTTAAACCATCTATCTTAGCTTCCATGCCATACATATTAGCTTCTACGTCTTTCTTTAAACCATCCATCTTAGCTTTTGTTACTTTTTGTGCGAGTGAAATTTGTTGCACTTGGTCTCGTAATTTTGATATATCATGTTGCATTTCTTCCTCTTCTTCATGAGTCATGCTAGAGCTTTCAAGTTGCTTACTAGGTGTTTCCATTTTATTTCTTTGAGGCATCAATTACCAATAATAATGCTTCACTATGCCCTTTGAATTCCTTCAAACTATTTTTTGAAACCAAGCTTATGCAAAAATTAAAAAAACTACACATCTTCTTTCACTTTGTAGGAGCTCGATATTGAATCTGATGCATCTCTGTAATTTTAGATCTCCAAGGTCTAAAACTTCTTCCTGCGATAACCCTCTGAGTAATCTTTCTAACCCCATAAGTTTGATCAAGATTGGATTCTCCAATGAAGAGCTAGGCCAAATCTCCCACGATGGCCTGAGTATAGACTGGTTCAGTAGAGAGAACTTGTATGACGTGCCCCGGGTAATTCTTTCAACCTTAGATTCTGAAAATGATACCCAAAAAAACTATAGTCTGTCCCATTTCTATAAATTGTTACGAAAATTCAATCTGATGCTCAAAGTGAAAGTTATGAAAATTTTCCCAAGGTCACCTGTTTGGAATGTAATTCGGGGGTCTTCAAAAACGCTAAATTCCTCATATTATATCTCTGAAAATATAGTGAGACAAGGTCTGACATTTGGGCCCGAGGTTTAGACTAATTCTGTCTCAAATGGGTTTTCTTTTGTAGCTTCTAAAAATTTGTAGTGAAAACGTTATAGCTAAAATGCCACGATGGCCTATTTGGAGCAGCAAAACCCTAGAATCCAAAGCTTTGACACCAAATGTTATGAAAGAAGCTCACAAAAATATAGAAAAGATAGATCACTGCCTTAGAAATAAGCCTCTTAGAGGGGGCAACCTCCTTTACATTACACAAATGAACAATTCTTAGATGATTCAAATGAAAAAACCTCCTTTCTATATATAGGAGTCTAAGAGGTCACAATATAACCAAAGGCAACCTAACAATAATAATATAAAGGCACAAAAATAACAATACTGGGATTCTATGGGGCACAATAATAACAATATGGGGACAATAGGGGTACAACAATAAAAATAAGGGATACAACGACAATAGTAATGGGGTAATCACTAGTATTATAGGGACCTAACACATATTGACCAACTCTTCCAGAAGAAAAATATTTGAATGGAATTTTACCTATGACTCTACCAGTGCCTACTAGGAGTTTCTTTACGAAGTTTGCCTCTTCTTCATCTGATACATACCATGACTTCTTGATCTCCTCATTTTCCTTTCCCTTGGAAGTGGTTTGGAATGAAGCTTCTCTGATAACCAAGGGACCCACTATTCTCATTTCATAGGATGTTAAATCCGATGAAGCTATTCAATAGTAAGGTTCTTCAAATCCTACATTTCTTCAATGGTAGATACTTTCAAATTGAATTTTAAGGTTAGAGATCTTAATATTTTCTAAACCAGTGACGATTCTTTTATTTAATCACCAAGACTTTTCATTGAATTAGTAATCTCATCTACACTAAGAAAGAAACTTGCAATACTTTCATCATTATGCATTCTAGGAGTTCCATATTGAATTCTAAGAGTTTGAAGTTTGGCACTTTTTACCTTGGTTTTGCCTTCATAACTTTGGATGATGTTTTCCCATATATCCTTTGTGGTATTCAACTACATCACTTAGACAAATTATGATTCTGCCAAGCTTCCCAATAGAGCATTGACAACCTTTCCATTAGTCTCATACTTTTTCTTTTCTACTTCATCTGTGGGAATGGAGTATGGATATTGGTAGCCACCTTCAACTATTCCCCAAACATCTCCTCCAAGTTACTCTAGGTAAGCTCTTATTCTAACTTTCGAGAAATCCACATTAGATCCATTAAGTAATGGTGGATTGATAGATGTTTCTCCCTCTTCATTGCTTATTTCGATGAACCTACCTTCAAGTGATCAAGCTTCTTCTAAAGGACTTTCTCTGATACCAATTGTTAGGAAAAATACTAGGGAGGTGGTGAATCAATATTTTAAACTACTTAAACTTTTCTTTTCTTATTCCATTTTATGTACATGACTGTTATGAAGTAACCCTCCGTATCTATGTGACTATGATGAAGATAAGTAGCATATATCTAGTTCACTAATTTTTTTAGTTAAATCATCATTTGTTTAACCTCAACTAGTATATCAGTACTTCATTAAACATTAACAAAATAATAACCATGTGAAGTAAGAACAAACTAAGTCATCACACACAAGCAACACGTTAACACCAGAATTTTTAGTTGGAAACCCAATGTGGGAAAAAAACCACTGCTACTATCATCACTGTCTTATTTTTTTATCATAAAGAGAAATTTATTACAAACTTGTACACGAACAGACTCATACTCGTATGCAAGAACCCACCTGCAGAAGGCTACAACCTTCTCTCATTTTCTAGCTTCTACTAGAAGGGAGCTACAACCCACTTATATTCTGTTCTTTGTGGATCACTTTGTAGAATATTTCAAACTGGATCCATTCCAAATATCAGATAACAATACTAAAACCAACATTGTATCAAATCACTGAACCAACTTAATCACCAAATCATTGAATAAATCAATTACCAAATCTTAAACAACCAAAGCAGCTAGATTATCTAAGTTCAATGTGTACTCTTCATCAGAATGTAAGACCACTAATTTTTCATCATAGAAACCAGATCCTATCACGGAAAACCATAGTCAATATTATGTCAAAATAGATACACTACTATTATGAGACATACCCGCGTATATACATGCTTTACCTTCAGATAACCCACATATAGATCTAAAAAAATTGAACCATGAAACTAAATTACAACACTACTGAGATCAAACACTAAACACATACTAACCTTGTCACAGATCTCTGAACCAAATATAGAGAAACATCATTACTATGCAAAATTTCATAACATAATAATTTTGACCTCAATCAGCATTGTCAAACACAAATCATCATGAAAGACTTTGTTGACATACATCATCAAACACAACAAGACTAATTAGACATCATATACAGCAAAATCCTAGGATATTTATGTGACCCTTATGGGACAGTTATGCGTATGTATGTGCCTTTCAAGAAGCATACCTGCATAAAAATCTGTCCATACTACAGAATCAACAAGTGACTACCCAGAAGTCGATCTGTGTATGTATGCGATATTAATGAAGAAAACTTTCATATATATATATATATATATATATATATATATATATAGATATATATATATATATATATGTATATATATATATATATATATATATATATATATATATATATATATATATATATATATATATATATAGATATATATGTAGCTACTAAATCATACCTTCACTTCACAACAAAACATCAATCAAACCCAAACCTTAGCGTACACTATAAAATACACACATCATAACATCATCATCACAAATATGTCAACCCAAAAGTAGATTATTCAATATATAGTCATTTCATATCTATAAGATCTTATCCATCATCACACTCCTGATTGCACACTTATTTTAGATGAAACAATTCATAAATAACCCATATCATGCACACTTATCACTTTTATCTCCATCTCCTTATATAGCTTAGGCCTTAGCGAATACCTTAGGCCAATTTGTAGTTATGCTGATGGTGTTATTTGATAGGATCAAATATTCATTGCCACGCTCATTACTATGGTCCAATACCATGTTAAAGACTCCTGGTATTGATAATACTATGGTGCAAAAAAATGTATGCAAAATTACTTCACCATACTTGCGTATGTACACAGATTTGCTTTATAGAGCCCACGTATACTTTTTCAAACTTGATCTTTATCATTTCTATGTATCTGAACTAATATTTGTTTGTCCAATGCTTCTCTCGCATGTATATTGGCCTGAATACTCATCCTAGTTGCATCATGTTGAAATATTTATTAAGTAGGTTTCCATTAAGGACAACACATTTGTCATACTGCCAACATTTCACATAAAGATAGATGAAATTTTGGTAGGATTGAAAAATAGCCCCTCATTTCCCCCTTGTAGAGGTGGAGGAGGTTGTGCAACCATTTTTTGTTGAGGTTGTGTAGGAAATGGATGAGTTAAAAAAACAGGTTTTTTAGTAGATTGTGGTGGTGCAAGAAGCCTATGAACTTCATCCATCTAAGGGCACTCGTGAGTTAAATGTTCACCTTGACAAATATTACAAGGGAACTTAATCTTACGATGACATTTAGTCATTGCCCCTTCCTTATTTTGTGAGTTTGGTTGAGTTTCCTAAGTAGGTTGATTTATCTTTTCATTTTCTTTTTTATTTTTACCACAAGTTTAATGGTTGTTCTTAGGTGTTGTGGACTTCACCACAACAATATCAGAGGATTGCACAGAAGAAGGTGCTTTTTAGAGCTAGATGCACTTGCTAGGGATTACGATGTAAAAATTAATTGCCCAAGTCAGTTAGCAAGTTGAATCATGGAAACAAAAATAGATCCAATCACACCATTAGCGTGTGGGCCAGGAGCAGGTTTGGGTGGGTTAATGGAAGGCATAGGAGCATTAGTCAGTACTTCATAAATCATATCCGACTATGTATAAATCAAATCCATTAGAGGAATTTTTACCCTAAAAGTTCCCATGAAATTTTCATGTAATTTCCATGTCATAATATGTAAACCAATCAAAATCATTTAAATTTAAAAATAGGTTCATGTAAATATTTTGGAGGGAAAAGAAGAAAAACCAAAGTTTTTAATTGTATTTTTGGCTTATCTCCTTATAGGTTTACTCAAATTTCAAGTGTAAACCCTTGTTGGATGCACAATTAAATTCCACAACCAACAAGTACCATTATGAATATTTTTGAGACAAACCACATTGATAAAAATTGAAGATACATTAAAAAAATTATTGAAAACGTTTTTTTAATGTATCTTCAATTTTTATCAATGTGGTTAATCTCAAAAGTATGCATAATGAGTACTCGTTAGATGTGGAATTTAATTCTGCATCCAACGACTGTTTACACTTTATATTTGACTAAACCTATAAGGAGATAAGCCAAAAACACCATTAAAAATAGTAGTTTTCTTCTTTTCCCTCCAAAATTCCTAGCTCTTATTTTATTATTTTAACTATTATTTCAGTATTTTCCATAGGACGCCAATTTTAGACAAACATTTCCTCTAATGGGTTGTAGGGAAGCTAAGATAGCTTGCTTCTTAGTGACTACTCTAAACATGGACACATCTTTGTGACTTTGAGATCGTAACGATCAAATGAACCATTTATGCAATATCTCATTAAGAAGCTTGGTTCTCACCAACTAGTTATGATGATGCCACTGATGGATATGATCAAAAATCAATGTGGCATCATGTTGTTCAACATTAGACAAGAGGTCAAAATAGATATCGTACTGCATGGGAAATTGAAATTACATCAAAAAGGTTTGAGCTCAGGATGAAAAGTCATCATAGGATGATGTGTCCAATTTGATGTACCATTTCACAGCATCCCCAGTTAAAGTCAGCGTTGGAACAAGCATATCTTAATCTAATTATCGAATAAAGAGTTAGATGAATACCATAGGTGATACGCAGTGATGTGGGTAGATGAATTATCTCCAGGCTTTCCTTCAAGGTTGGGTATATTGGGAGGTATCTTTGTGGATCCCATCTTTTGAATAAGTTTTATGCTTGCATATGTTGTTTTTAAGATGACAGACCCTCTACAGAAAGTCCATTGTTTTCTTGTTTGGTGGTGTTATGGGTATGGTCTTATTTTATTGTAGGTGTAATGAGATCTTCAATTGTAAGCATGGTTCCTCTCCATCAAACTCAAGAGACTTCACTGATGAGCGCGGATACAAAGTTTCAGCTTATGATATCCATCTTATCATGTGAAAGTGTTGAATATATTAGTTTGTATAGAAAATGGTTTGGGTTTCAATATTTGATCTTTTTCATGATCACAGACAAATCTTGGTAGATCATTCTTTGCTCTACTGGGTTAAAAGTAATTAGCTTTATTGGTAAAAATTTCGTGTAACATAATTGGTTCTTTCAATGATAGATTTTCTCTTTTTCCCTCTTTGTTTTTAGATCTCATCTTCTACTTTCTATTTTTTGGTTTTCTCTTGTTCCCATTGGGTTCTTTATGGTTTGTTGTATTCATTTTGATATCCATTGGTTTTTCTTCCTTTAGATCTGGGTTGATCTTAGTACTAGAGTTTTATTTTTGTAGTTTATATAAGTGAATAACATATTGTGTGTTTAAAATAAATTTCTAGAATTTTCTATACATAATTTGATTGGATTGACAACATATCTATAATCCTCTCGAAATTACACCCGAAAATAAAACAAAAAAATCACTGAAAGTGGACTTTGTATGAGGAAGTTATGGCCAATTGAAGATTGGTTGTTTTTTTTTCCTCCACCCTTGCGCATGGCTATTTTTTATGTTATTTTATATTTTTTTGTACATTATTTAGTAAAAATCATTACAAATTTGTAATCCTATTGAAATTTTACCTCCAAACAAAAAAAAATGACACATGAAATGGAGTTTGTATGAGGAAAATATGGTTGATTGAAAAATCAACATATTTTTTGTCCTTTTCCCTAATTTTGGGGTTTTTCTTTCATATTTTTGGCATGATTTTTTGGGCTTTTTCTTTAGAACTTGTTTTTATCTATTAGATCTATTTTATTTTTTTTCTTTCAATTATGAAACATATCAGATGTGAGCATACCCTTATTGGTTTTTTTTGGATTCTTCCTTTAGTGCTACTCTAGAGTTTTCATTAGAGGTTTGGTGTGCTTTGGTTGGGGCTATTGTCGTAATATTTGGATCCAATTTTTCAGATTTTCTTACTTAATCAAGTAACAACTGAGATATGTTTTTAATTTGAATTTTTTATTTTTTATTTTTCGTCGCTTTTACTTGAGCGATTTCCTTTGCTTTTGCTTGTTTTTATCACAATTGGTGGTGTTGTGTTTGGTTGTGCAGTTGTCATCTAAAGAGATTTATTTGTCTGTGTCTTCATTGCCTATTTTCACTACCATTTAAACTTAATTAAGCGTTCCTTCCTATAGGGTATAGTTTTTACCTTTGAAGAACATTGGCCCTTGTTGATTCGTTGTGCTACAACCTTAGCTTGTTGACATTGCCTTCCTTTTCTTTCACTTTTGGTTTTATTTTTTATTTCTTGAGTGTGTTTGCTTCTTTGGCTTTATTTTCCTATCCTTAATGCTTTTAAAGTGGTTTTCATTCTAGCTTGGGGACTTTCCTTTAGCCTCTTTTCTGTTTTTTTGATTTTTGGTTTATTTTTGGGTCAAAAATTTATAAATTTTGAGTTCTTGCATTTAGGAATTTAGTGAGAGGTGCACTATTTTAGGAATTGGTGTGTTGTCAAAAACTATTACCCTCTATTAGTTATCATTCATCGAAGTGAAAAGAAGAATTTGCATATAGCTACATCAATGTTACTAACAAGATTCATTCACACCATCTATGTTTCATGTCGCATCCCAACTGTTTAAACAATAGTCACCTAAAATTAATGCAATAATAAAAGCAATTAGACTTGTATTTTTATTTTACTTCCAGTACACTAACACTAGCTTAGGCTAGGGTCTTGGAGATAGGTGTGTGATTCAACTACTCCAAGACTAAAAATAAAACTTATCAGCTTACGGTAGGGAGACAAATAGATTTACAGTAGTGCGGTCAGGGAATCCCTTCTAACATGAGTGTCAATCACAAGGTCACAATTGTGTTGGGTGAAATGACATACCCCATTTCAGTTAGTTTTGGGTGGCGTGGATTGTGGAATTTTCACATATTGCAAACAGTGTTATTAGCATTTTGTGCAACACTTGGGGGCCACTTAGGAGAAAATCTCAAGGGGGTTTCAATCATAGATCTCTAGGATAAGTTTCCTTCCCTTGAGAATGAATTTTGCTTATCACTGTTCCCCTAGAACATATTATTGTTTGTGGTAGCCATAGTGGCCAATCTTTTTAGGGCTCATACAGAGGTGCACAGTCAATCTCATCTTCTCTGTACTTGGGAAAAATATTATTCATACTCTCTCAGTCCTCTTAGAGGGTGCCCCGCGGCTAATAACAAAATTTGTACTAAGTTTGGAACTAAAAGGGTTAAGGAGCAGGTCGCTAGTATAACTATCCTACCACCAGCTTCTTTATATTTTATTTTCTTGTGTGACTACCTATTAGGACTTTTCTAGTGTGTGTTTTTTGGTCTGAGTTACTAGTCTTGGCCTTAGGATCCTTGCACTAACATAATTGTGCTAATTTATAATTTTGCACCCTGGATGAATACAGTCACTCTTAGTCATGTTGTATTCACGATTTGCCTCCTAAACGAGGTGGACTTTCTATTCCCGCATGAAGAGTTTCTGTCACTTCTTAAGAGCATTACCAACCCATATTTGTGGAGTCTATACCTATTCCTTCTGGTAGCAATTTGATATATATCAAAACGTTCGCAAAGGACTCATCTTCTCCTTCTAATCCACCTTTGACCGATCCTTTAATACCTGAGTTATTGTGGCTGAACCCGACCAGTTCCACACCTACATATAAACATGTTCCTTTGTTAGTGTTATGCCCTTTGGGGGAATTCGAGTCATATTTACCCTCTACATGGATAGTTTTAGCTTCCATGTCATCATTGCCACCACTTAGTGTGGCTACACCTACTCCTTTATATATGCCTCTCACATCTTCTTAGGGAATTCCACTAGTCTCATATATACATCCTAGAAATTTCCTAAATGTTTTCATGCATACTCTTTCATCTACAACAACCATGGTCATTAATCCTATTCATCTAATAGGATCAAGAGTATTTTCACCTAGCTTCACTCAATTGATGATTCTTGTTCCTCAGTTAGGTGTGGTTACTCCTCAAAACGTGTGCGGGGGCAGGCAAGGGGGGAGGGGTTGGCGTCACCAGTTGCTCCTAGATAGCATGGTGGAAACTTTTCTTTAGATATGTCACAAACTTGGCACACTTCATTATTTGGAGGGATGCCAACTTCCAACTCTATTCCTATAATGGCTAGTTTACCCAGGGGAATCCCTACTGCTAGTACAATCACTTCTATGGGTTATCCTCCATACTTTGGTGCTACCACTCAAGCTAGTCCATCTATCCCTGTTAGTTACAACCCCATTATTAGTCACTCTCTCATGGGTCCTACACTCTCTTGGGGAATTTATCCTAGGAGGGGAACTCTTCTCACCATTCATGATGGCCCACATACTTTATATGTTGGGGTGAACCCTTACCATATCCAACAATCGTTACCTCATAATCCTTATCTATGGGACCTCACATTTGTTCTACCAACTCTCCTACCTATGACATGTTAATTCAACTTCATAATATATTTATATCTCCTCTTGACTTACTAGATTTGTCTAAGTTGACCAATGACCCCATTCGCCATGACCCCTAGTGGCCACCTATGACTGTAAGATTACATTCTGATATACCCAAATTTGAAGGAACTCATGAGAGAAATCATCTACTTACATCACCACGTACTACCTATGGTGTTCATCCAAATATTTAGTGGATGATTCAATTAAGATATGCTTGTTCCAACAAACTTTAACTAGGGATGATACCAAATGGTACATCGAATTCGACACGACATCCTATGACGAATCTTCCTCCTTAGCTCAAACCTTTTTTGACTCACTTTTAGTTTCCTATGAGGTATGATGTCGATTACTATCTTTTGTGTAACTTCAACCAAGATGATGCCACACTCATTTCTAATCATACTCATGAGTGATGTTGTCACAAGAGGTTGGTGATAACTGAGCTTCCTAATGAGATATTGTGTAAATGGTTCATTCACTCCTTACAACCTCAGACTACCAAAGACGTGTCTATATTTAGGGCTATCACCAAGGAGGAAGCTATCTTAGTTTCCCAATAACTGGATTTGATATATGCACCATCAAGTGTTCCTTATGAATTAATACCTAATGCTCCTAGGCCTTCCATTGACCCACCCAAATTTGTTCCTAGCCCACATGTTCATGATGTGATTAGGTCCATTTATGATTCTGTGAACCAACTTATTGCTCGACTTGAGAAATTGATTGTTACATCAAACACCCTAGAAAGTGCATCTGACTCTTCAAAAGCACCTTCTTCTGAGTCATCCATTGATGTTATTACGGTGAAGATCACAAAGCCTAAGATTAATGAAAAAACTGATGGTAAAAATTACAAGAAAAATAAACAAAAAAAATCAACTTCCTCGGGAAACTCAACCAAACCCAAAAAATTAGGAAGGGGTCACGACTGAACATTGTGATAAGATTAAGTTCCCTTGTAAGATTTGTTAAGGTGAACATTTAACTCATGAATACCTTAGATGGATGAAGTTCATGGGCTTAATGCACCACCAAAATACCACTCAACAACTTGTTGTTTTAACTCATCCATTTCCTACACAACCTGATGTACAAATTGTTGCACAACCTCCTTTGCCTCTCTAAGGGGGGAATGAGGGGCCATTATTCAATCCTACCAACAGTTCATCCATCTTTATGTGCAAATAAGATATTAATGTGACCACACAAGCTAAATCGTATAATATTCCTGAGTCGATTTCTTCTCCTAAGTACTCAACCACTCCACATACTTCCATTGTACCTCTCACATTAGATAGGTTTGTGGAGCCTATTTATCACCCACCTAAGGGTTTCATTCATAAGATAACACACAATCCATCTTCTCGGGCCGCTCAACATTATAGTATTGTTGAGGAACTTTTCGAGGCTCCTTGTGCCATGTTTTCCTTAGAGGTTTTGAAAAGTTATCCTCAGTAGTGTAAGGCATTGTTATTTTTTATTAGTCGAGTAGACCCATCTAAATCGAACGTCATCACATTTAATGTTGACAAGGCTTCTATTCGAATTTCCCACCAGATCACCTTTCAGATTACTTTGTGTATTTTTCAAAATAATACTCATCACACTTTGGTAGATGAAGGTTCTTATACTTGCATCATGTTAGAATCATGTTGGATGTCTCTCAGCTCTCTGGCACTCGCTAAGTACAATGCCACTCTCTAAGCCTTTGGTGTACATAATTTTTTACCTATAGGTGTTCTTCCCAAGTTTTCTATTAAGCTAGGAGGTAAAACGATTTATTTATATGTTGAAGTCGTCGACGTCACTTTATATTATAACCTACTCCTTGGCCATAGTTGGTTTTATGCCATCACCATAGTTGGCTCGTAAGTGTTTCATGTACTTTTCTTTCCTCATGAAGGAAATATTGTTACCACTTATCAACTTGATTATTGCATGCCATCAACCCAACTTTCCAATACGAGGAACTTAATCCCATTTGTGGGAGATAACCCCAGTCGGTATCAGAGTGTTGGAACAGACTTATTTAAAATGTTATCTCTTATTGGTGTATTTCATCAATTAACACCACCCAACATTCCTTCCTCCTCTTGCAAAGCTCTTATGCATATGATCCCTTCTAACACTTGTGGACCTCATATACCTCCTGATCCTTTGGTGGTGTCCTTTGATCCTATGGAAGTTGATCAAGCTAGCGAGCACCCTCCACCACCTATTTTAGAAGATATTTCCCCCTCGATGGTCCTATTAGTAGCTCTTGATGGTGGTTAGAAACTCCATCGTCATATTCAATATGACCAAGATCCTTTACCCACATTAGTGCTCCCTCCATCTATTCTACATCACTCCCTTGATGACAAACCTCCCCGACTAGTCAACTTGGAGGTCAGGGATCTATCTATTGATAATCCTAGGGATATTATGCCTCTTTCTACATATAGTCTCTCTGATTCAAAAGAAGCAAAGCTTGGAAACATAAATCTTGGAACAATTTAAGGGGAAGCTCCTAAGACTTCCTTAGAAGTATCACCGTTGAGCTGAGTCAATTCTTGGGATTCTACTACTGAACTTGCTAATGAATTACCCAGTTAATTACAACCTTTTGACGAGTGTCTTATACCCCCTTTATGTCTTGATCCTCATTTATGTCATTAGGTTAATTTGAAGAGCGTGGTTATGTTAAAATTTCACTCACATGGTCAACCTTTCTAGATTGGGCATCTTAACTTCCTTTGGCATGGACCCACATTGGCAAGCCATATGGTCCCCTCATTGTCCATGAGTTCGCATATAGAAACCCTTGATCTATGCTCGGACGTGCGCAACCTTTAGCATGACCTACTATACTGTGTTGCACTTATACACATTGTACATAGGAATGTGCTTGATATTTTTCTCCATTTGTTTGTTTTATGTGTGACGCATGTACTTTTCATACCTTATTTATGCCAAAAATCCAAAAAAAATATAAAAAATATGGTCTTGTTTTTCCCTCGTCCATGTTTATTTCTTTCATTATGTGATTTCACCATGGGTCTAGTCTTCTAGATAATTTTTATAGGATAGGGTGGTGTTTTTACTATGACATCCATGGACCTTAGGTGTGTTTCTCCTTAACATAACATACATGGGTAAGTCATAGATCACCATCACCAATGACTGTTGGTGCCATATTAGTTCCTTAGGTCTCACCTTGTCAATTTTCGGCCTTAGTCACTCCTCTTTATTCATGTTGTGACTTGGCGGTAGAGCAAACATAATCATGGATACCCTAATATAGCACCTCTTTGTCATATTGGTGTCCATGCAGTCATTTTACACTCTTTTTGGAATCCCTCAATTTGACCTGCCATGACCAAAAATCTGAGCCTCATGTCCTCTTCTTCGTCATATTTTTGGCCATAACCCAGGAGGATTCCACACTTTATCCCTTGTGATCGCCACTTTTTATTAGCCTATTTTTGCACGATGAGAGTTGGTTTCGTAATTCCTTCGTCATCATCTCATTGGCCTACAATTCTCTCACTTGGTAATTTATCCTTTCTTGGAGGAACCACTGTGATGAGTTGTCCTATTATCTAGCCTCTTGACTCATATATCTTTCAGTAATTCCACCATGACCGGAACCAATTTCAATCCCTTATACCACTCATTTGTTCAAGAGGAATTTCTTTTAAGCTCCTTTTAGACTCCTTAATTTAGAAAATATTTTCGATTGAACTTATCTCTTTCACGTTCATAAAAATACTTGAAGGGTCATTTACTTAGTATAATTTTAACCCTTCCTTAGACTGGGATAGACTAGTTATGAAAAAGGTATACCCTAGTCTACTATGGCTAAAAGGTTCTCCCTTTTATACATTTATCTCTTTGTCGAGTGATCCAGGTCCGGGTGTGAAGAAGGACCCTTCCAAGACCTTTTACTTTCATGATGTGTTAAAATTTCTTTTAAAGGAACATTAATGAATACATCTGTATGTGGAAAAGAAGATGAACATAACAATCATCAGCACATGAAAACATAAGTCGTTGATAACAGAGTTCGTCTAAGAGGGGCTATGTCTCCAAGCCCCGGTGTCAAGATGGTGTAGGCCATTGCATTAAGTGATGTCAATAAAGATGATGTACACAAGACATAATGTATCGATCATACAAGGAATAATGCCCTCACGTAGGAGTGGCTCTCAGAGATGTTCCACAACTAGAAATCTCAATCAAAAGACTCCTATCAGCATGACACAAAAACAAGCATGGTGCGCATCCCGCCAACATGACACAAAAGGGATGTCAAAGCAAAATACATGCATGACGACAACAAGAGTATCCCAGAAACATACAACAAGGGATCTCAAAGCATAACATAAAGAGTTATGACAACAAGTACATCATATGAAAGATTTCGCATCAGATCAAGCAAGGAATCATGACAACATGAAATAAACAAGATCTTGCGTCAACATCAATCATGGATCTGTATGACATAATGCAGAAAGAAGAAGTACATGAACACATCAAATACCTCACAACCAAGGGCCATCTTAAGAAGTGGATGTCTCATTGTTGAAGCTACTCAGACCATTGCTCTCAAGTCATCGATCTCATGAAGATGGCTGCTCGCACATGAATGTGGACATCTGCACTAGCACTTGGAAATGTGACGAGAAGAAGAAATGAGAGAATAATAAATCTGAAGCCACCATCAGCTTTGTGGTGTCGAGTAATGCCGAATCGATTGTACAAAATCCAAATTCTGAGAAGTTGAGAATTCTGGGCTCAAGGAATCTTCTAGATTCCCCAGGGATTACTCAAAGATTATGTTCCACGAATGGACTATAAATCTGCAACTCAAATGATAAATATGGTCTCGCCATTGTGATCCCTACAGAAAACCATGAAAAACAAGTATAAACTTGACTATATTATGAAATGTCAAAATTTTACCTCCTTGGGAAAATTTCAAGGCTCATGGTTCTGCTCCCTGTTTCGCTGAAATCACGGTTCCATGTGCATTTTGGAACTAACTGAAAAATGTAGACATATGATGAAGAAACGAACAACACAATTTTGTTCATGGAGATGAGAGGTGTAAAAACCATATAAAACTTGTCAAATTCTGACAAAGTGAAAATTTTGCCCTCCTGCAAAATTCATGGTTCCTACATTAAAATATTAATTAATTTGCTGCCTTGAAATTTGTGCCTACATTCTACCTCAAAATCTATGCTTGTAGTCTCTCTCCTCCTCGAACTATGTGCAGCTAGAAAAATGGTTGTTTAAATAAAATTCATTGGCAGATTCTTCAACAAATAGGTCGTTGGCCTAATGGTTAATATCGGCATATGGTTAAGGAGAGGTCAGGGGATCAAATCCCACCTTCTCTGCATATATAACCCTTTTAACCATAAAGTATTTGAAATAGGGGTGGCAGTCCCCTTAAACCCCACAATATAACTTATCAACGCATTTCCCCAAAATCTCAGCGGATTAATTGCAATCAGGGATCGGCAGTTGAACTCAGCGATTGGCGCGGTCGTCGGCATATATGTCGGTGCGATCCATAGAGTATCGTTGATATATATGTTGGAAATTGACGCCAATGATATCAATGGATTAGGAGTCGGGGCGATGCATATCAGTGATCAAGGTTGCGATATATGTATATATATATATATATAGATATATATATATATATAGATATATATATATATATATATATATATAGATATATATATATATATATATATATATATATAGATATATCTATATATATATATATATATATATATATATATATATATATCTATATCTATATCTATATATATATATATATATATATATATATATCTATATCTATATCTATATCTATATATATATATATATATATATATATATATATATAGATATAGATATATATATATATATATATATATATATATATATATATATATATATATATATATATATATATATATATATATATATATCTATATATATATATATATATATATCTATATATATATATATATATATATAGAAATGGGTGCGATACTTGTGGAGGGTTTGGCGAAGATTATTGCCGCCGATCCCGATACCATATATATGTTTGGTATTGCAATTTAAAGGGTTCGACAAGGTTTGTTGCCAGTGATCTCGAAACCATGTGTTTTGGATGATTTTTATATAGTTATTGTTAATAACTATATTTTAGAAAATTTCATTTTATGGTGGTTTATTAAACATTTTCCATGATTTTGTCTGTTATGCAAGTTTAAGAGACAAATGAGAAAACACCAAGTGTTAGTGGCTGATGGGCTGCCATGTGGGTCCCACCTGCTTACTGGGATGCCATGTGGCATACTATGGGCCCCACTTTTCCCCTGTCATGTCAAACTTTGAAGAGCTCTATCTTTCACATATGAGCTCGGTTTGACGAGCCATTCACACCACCACGATCAGGATGGCGAGGTCTTTGATCTGGTCCTAGTTCGAGCACAATCCAAACACTTTAATTTGTTGAATCATCTTTGTCCAATGTCTCTTTGGAGCCACTTGGATCAATCATCCCCACTGAGGAGCTTTTGGTCCTCCAAAAGCATTAAAAATAATCTGCGTCTGTATCTGTACCCTGTCCATATCACAAGCATCTTGAAAAGGTCTCGCTTCCATCTCCTTCACCTTTGTTCTTTGGAGCCTTAAGCGACAAACCGACACCTGTTACTTCTACAACTTGTAGTACATTGCTTGCAAATGACATGCTTTGAATGACATGACCAAACTAAAGACCCAAACGTCCCATACTTGCCACGAGTTTATAACACATAATCAGTGGTCAAGTTTACAACAAGATGGACGTAATACCCCAGCTATGACAACAAGGCCAACTCATCATGGTTGCTTCAAAAAGTGATGGAAAACACATCATCACTGCAACACGTCATTTACATTCATAAGGCCAGACACTATTGTTTTGACAAGTGACAGAAACATAACATCACTTTCAGAGTTTTAACATGCAACTCAAAACATGACTAGACATCATTGTTGCTGACCAAGTGATGGAAACACATCATCACTTTTACACTTTAAAATGCAACAAATTATTTACAAAAGAATGACTGTGAAATGAAAACAAGTCAAAAAAAACCATTTTTCACTTATCAATATGAATGGTTCAACTCCTTGAGGTGGTTTTGCTTGTCGAACAACTACACTTCCTGGTTCACGCACCGACGCTTTGTCTTTAAGGCGTTGCTCTGGATGGAGCTTCCAGCAAGTGGCTCTTTGATGGCTATTTTTGTTGCAATGACTACAATAGGTTTTCTCCCTCCATACCTACTTAACCTGTTTCCTTTCATGTTGTTGAAAGGGTCTTTCACGCCTCATGAGTGCTTCCATTCTTTTCCAACACTTCAAAAATGTATGGTTATGTAAACCACAAAAAGAGCATGTTTTTCAATGCCTTTGTTTTCATTCATTATTAGCAACATGATTAAAAGGAACATTCAATGATCGAAAATGGTTATACCTTACTTTTCTGTCTATGATGTCAGTATGGAAATGAGAGCTTACCTTCGCTCTCTCCCTGCAATGGAAACTGCCATGTGATGATGGGGATGTTTTCCCATAATTCTCTTTCCTCAACGATGTCTCAGATGAATTTGACACCTTTGAACACTCTCCTTTAGTGTACCTCGAGCCTATAAATCGAGATTTATTCACAAACTCCAAAGGTTGAGTGATGCCTTGGTTGTTAGCACCAAGCTCTTTCTCCTCGTGCCTTGTCTTTGTAAGGAGCCTCATATTTGTCCCTCTAATCGGGATCTCCAAATCTCCAACAGACATCATACTATGAGAAGATGAAATTGAAAGGAAATCAACATATTTTACCTTCTCTTTCCATTTGGAAAGAATGGATGAGGGTTGCTCATCATTTGTTGTTGGTGGATCGCATTCCCCAAATTCTTTCTTGACATAACCAAGTCCTGCCTGATGGGGTAATTCCTCTACTTGGATGGGATTGACAATGCCTTGGCCATTAATGCCCAAGAATTTTCCTTCATACCCCATTCTCTTCAACAGTTTGGAGCCAATTCCTGTGGTATGATTTTTAAACATAGAAAAATCATCATCAGGAAACATACATGAAGATGGAGAACTACTTTTTACCTCACATGGGTCTCGCTACATCTTTTCCAAGGCATCTTCCTTTGCTTGCAGTTGTATTAGCAAACTCTACTTCTCCTCCTTCTCTTCATGTAGAAGCATCTTCAATTCATTTTTCTCCATTTGAAGATTATGTTTTTTTTGCTTTAGTTCTTCCATGGCCTCTTCTATGGCTTTCAGCTGAAGTTGTAACTGCTCCTTTTCCTTTGTTTCTTTCTGTAGAGTTGCGTACATAATTTCCACCTTCCTGGAAATGTTGAGCATGGTCTCTTACATTGCTCTTTCATCCTCTGTCATTGCTCATGATGCAATTCACATCAACACAAAGACTGCTCTGATACCACTTGATCGAGGTCTGGGTGTGAAGAAGGACCCTTGCAAGACCTTTTACTTTTGTGATGTGTTAAAATTGCATTTAAAGGAACATTAATGAATACATATGTATGCAAAGAAGAAGATGAACATAACAATCATCAGCACATGAAAACATAAGCTGTTGATAATGGAGTTTGTCCATGAGGGACTATGTCTCTGGGCCCCGGTGTCAAGATGATGTAGGCCGCTGCATTAAGTGATGTCAATAAAGATGATGTACAAAAGAGATGATGTCTCGATCATACAAGGAAGAATGCCCTCATGCAGGAGTGGCTCTCAATGATGTTCCACAACAGGAACTCTCAATCAAAAGATTCCTATCAGTATGACACAAAAACAAGCATGGTGCGCATTCTGCCAACATGACACAAAAGGGATGTGAAAGCAAAACACATGCATGATGACAGCAAGAGTATCCTAGCAACATAGAACAAGGGATCTCAAAGCATAACATAAAGAGTTATGACAACAAGTACATCATATGAAAGATTCTACATCAAATCAAGCAAGGAATCATGACAACATGAAATAAATAAGATCCTGCATCAACATCAATCATGGATCTGTACAACATAATGGATAAAGAAGAAGTACATGAACACATCAAATACCTCACAACCAAGGGCCATCTAAAGAAGTGGATGTCTTATTGTTGAAGTTTCTCAGACCATTGCTCTCAGGGCATCGATCTCATGAAGATGGTTGCTTGCACATGAATGTGGACATCTGCACTATCACTTGGAAAAGTGACAAGAAGAAGAAATGAGAGAATAAGAAATATGAAGCCACCATCAACTTTGTGGCATCGAGTAATGGTAAATCGATTGTCCAAAATCTGAATTCTGAGAAGTTGAGAATTATGGGCTCAAGCAATCTTCTAGATTCCCTCGGGATTCCTCAAAGATTCTATTCCATGGATGGACTGTAAATCTGCAACTCATATGACAAATCTAGGCTCGCCATTACAATCCCTGTGGAAAACCATGAAAAACAAGTATAAACTTGACTATATTATGAAATGTCAAAATTTTACCTCCTTGGGAAGATTTCATGGCTCATGGTTCCACTCCCTGTCTTTGCTGAAATCATGGTTCCACGTGAATTCTGGAACTAACCGAAAAATGCAGACCTCCGATGAAGAAACGAACAACACCATTGTGTTTGTGGTGATGAGAGGTGTAAAAACCATATAAAACATGTCAAATTCTGACAAAGTGAAAATTTTGCCATCCTGAAAAATTCATGGTTCCTGCATTAAAATATTAATTAATCTGCTGCCTTGAAATTCATACTTGCATTCTGCCTCGAAATCTATGCCTGTAGTCTCTCTCCTCCTCTAAATGTGTGCAGATGGAAAAATGACTATTTGGGTGGATTCTTCAACAAATAGGCGGTTGGCCTAATGGTTAATATCGGCATATGGTAAAGGAGAGTTCTGAGGATCAAATCCCGCCTTCTTTGCATATATAACCCTTTTAACCATAAAGTATTTGAAATAGGGGTGGCAGTGCCCTTAAACCTTGCAATATACCTTATTGGTGCATTTCCCCAAAATCTCAGCGGATTAATCGCAATCAGCTATCGGCAGTTGAACTCGGCAATTGGCGCGATCGTCAGCATATATGTCGGCACGATCCATGGAGTATCACCGATATATATGTCTGCGATCGGTGCCAATGATATTGGCAGATTAGGAGTCATGGCGATGCATATCGGCGATCGGGGTTTTGATATATGTGGCATATATATATATATATATATATATATATATATATATATATATATATATATATATATATATATATATATAAGGGGCCGGGGTCATATACGAAGGGTGCAGGCCGGGTCCACCACCGATGGCCCATGCCTGCCCTTTAATATAGAGCTTCGTTATAATATATATATATATATATATATAAATGGGTGCGATAGTTGTGGAGGGTTTGGTGGAGGTTATTGTTGTTGATCCCAATACCATATATATGTTTGGTATTGTGATTTTAAAGGGTTTAGTGGGGTTTGTTGCCGCCGATCCCGAAACCATGTGTTTTGGATGATTTTTATATAGTTATTGTTAATAACTATATTTTAGAAAATTTCGTTTTATGGTGGTTTATTAACCATTTTCCATGATTTTGTCTGTTATGCAAGTTTAGGAGACAAATGAGAAAACGCCAAGTGTTAATGGCTGATGGGCTGCCATGTGGGTCCCACCTACTTATTGGGATGCCATGTGGCATACTGTGGGCCCCACTTTTCCCTTGTCATGTCAAACTTTGAAGAGCTCTATCTTTCGCATACGAGCTTGGTTTGACAAGCCGTTCACACCACCACGATCAGGACGACAAGGTCTTTGATCTGGTCCTAGTTCAAGCTCAATCCGAAGACTTTAATTTTTTTAGCCACCTTTGTCTAGTGTCTCTCTGGAGCCACCTAGATCATCAGGCTTGGGTGACAACTTTAGAAGAAAGGAAATTATAAAAATATAAGGGACGAAACATTTATTTCCATTAGTCATCAAGCAACAACATCCTTTTTGTCACCTTTGAACATGACATCTGTCTACTTCATTATCTTAAAGTTGGGTTTTAGCTTGCCTAGGAGCCATACCATACATATGGGTCTATCTACTCCTATGGCTAGTTACTCTTCTAGCCATATATAGTGTGTGTCGATGCCTCCTACATTGTTGCATGATATCACATGGTGCTCATTAGTCATGTTGCTAAGTTAGTTTTGTGTCATGTCGCTATGTGTTCAAGGTAAGTCTCGTCCTATGTCAACCATCTACCATACCCTATTGACCTTTTCGAGTCAGCCATCCTTATGTTAGTTGTCCTTCATTTCTTAATGACTTCATCTATACATTGCATCATCCTAGTATGTTCTTTGTCTATTGATGGGGGATACATTAAGGCCCTCCTTTGACAGATCTTCTCCAGTCGACTTCAGATCATTATCCAAGAGCTTGATCTAGAGACCAGTAGCACATTGGAGCTTGTAGACCTTAGTGGTAGGTTTCGTTGCGATTGACAGTGGGTTTACATTATTGGCTCCTAATTTATTGAGTTCATTGGTGTTCTATGTTAGCTCATCTTTTCGCACTTGGTGGATTGTACTGGGTACCTTTGGGTCCATTTTCCTCATTAGTGCATTCCCTTGCACCTATTACTTGTTTACCTCAATGGCTGATAAATAGGAGGTTTCCACTATGCTCGACATTAGCTCACATTATCATTATGTATATTCATACCATCAGGCTTATATCGAAGACCCTTGGTTTGGGATATCTCACTCTTATATGACACCCTTCCTTAGCTAACTATATACACATACCAGACAAATAAGTGTCTCATATAGCCCGCAAAGTACATAACTTGAACGTAGCCCCGGAAGGGTGCCATATAAGAGTGAGATTTCCTTAAACCAGGGTATTCGAATAACCTTGATGGTACAAATCTATAGAATTTGAGTAGATGAGCTGATGTCAAGCATGGTAGAAACTGCCTAATTACCAGCCAATGATGTAAACTAGTAATAAACATGAGGGAATCCACCAATGACAAAAATTGGGCCCAAGGTACCTAGTACAATCCACTCAGTGTGAATAAATGAGATAACGTCAAACACTAGTGAACTCAACCAATCACTAGCCAATGATGAAATCATGAGGAAACCTGCCACTAGTGTCTACAAGCTCCATGGTACTACTAGTTCCCAGATCAAGTTCCTAGATAATGAGCTGAAGTCGACAAGAGAAGATCTATCGAAGGAGTGCCTTGATGTATTCCCCATTAATTGACCCAGAACAAATAAGAATGATGTGATGTATAGATGAAATCATGAAGCGATGAAATACAACTAGCACAGGGATGACTAACTCAAAAAGGTTAATAGTCTATTGTGGATGGCTTACACATGCTGATACTTCCCTTGAACACAGTGGAACAACACAAGAGTGACTTGGCAGCATGAATAATGAGCACCATGTGATATCATGCAATGACGCCGAAGGAATCGAGACATGCTCCATATGACTAGAAGAGAATCTAGCCAGAAGAGTAGTCATACTCATATATGTGGTATGACTCCTCAGCAAGCTAAATCCCAATTGTAAGATAATCAAGCAGGAAGGTGTCTTCTTCAAGGGAGATCCAGTTAACATTGCCTTACGATGACTAATGAAAATGAACGCTCCCTTCCCTTTCTCTTTTCAAGGTTTCTTTTCGTAAACTTAGTCCTTGAAGCCCAAAAAAGAGATAAAAGTATTAAAGGGATAACCTTCTAGCCAAAGTAGACTATCATATTCCTTTTTTGTAACCATTCTATCCCACTCCAGAAAAGGGTTAAACATATATTGGATAGACAAACCTTCATGTACTTTAACGAAGGTGAAGTAGACAAGTTCATGCGACAATATTTTCTAAACTAAGGGGTCTGAAATGAGCTTAAATTAAACTCTTCTTAGAGGAACGAGTGGTATAGGAGATAACAATTGGTTCTGGTAATGATGGAACTTCTCATGACGTAGTGAGGAAAAAATTCCAGCTAAAAGGACTACTCATCGCAGTGGTTCTTCCAAGAAAGGGTAAAACACCAAGTGAAAGAGAATGGTAGGCCAAGCAGATGATGATGATGGAAGGAAGAAACCAAGGCTAGTCATGTAGAAGTAGGTTGATAAAGAGTGGCAATCACAAGGGATAAAATTATTGGAATCTTCTTGCGCTATAGCTAGAACTATGATGAAGAAGAGGACATGAGGCTCAAATTCTAGGTCATGGCGAGTCAAATGGAGGGATTTCGAAAAGAGAATAAAATAACTACATGTACACCAAGACAGTGAAAATATGATATACTAGGGTGTCCATGATTGGGTAAGCTCTACCACCTAGCAATGACATGCATAAAGGAGAGTGGTTAAAGTAACAACTTGATGGGGTCGAACCTAAGGCATTAATATGGCATTGACAATCAATAATGCATCAGTGATGGTGATATATGGCCTACCGATGTATGCCAGGTTCAAGAGAAATGCACCTAAGGTCCAACAAACATTGCAATAGAAATGCCACTTTGTCCTATAAAAACTAGCTAGACAGACTAGACCCATGGTTAAATCACATAATGGAAGAGATAAAACATAGGTGAGGTAAAGATACAACCATATATTTTTTTATTTTTGGAATTTTATAATTTTTGGGAATTTTTGGCATAAATAAGGCATGATAAATACACACATCACACACCAAACCGAAAAGGAGATAAATATCACACACACTCATATGTACAATATGTTCAAATGCAAGACAATATAGTAGGTCATGCTAAAGTGTGCTTATATTTGGGCACAGACCAAGGATTTCTACACATGAACTTATGGAGGATGAGGGGACCATATGGCTCACCAATGTGGGGCCATGGCAAAGGAATTCGAACTTCTGAATTTGGAAGGGTTGACCTTGCCAGGGACAATCTAACATAATCACATTATCGAAATCAACCTGAGGATATAAAGTGTGTACAGGATGATGGTCAACAGGTGGAAATGTAGGAAATTTTTTGGCAACTTCTATAGTGGAAGCCCAATACCTAACTCAGTACAGGGGTAGCACTTCCAAGGAGGGCTAAGGAGGTTCCCCCTAAATAGTTCCAAGGTTATTTTTTGTGAATCTCTACCTTTTCCAGGTTGGGAAGACTGGAGGCATCAAGAGGCATAATATTCCTAAGATTATTAGCGAATATATCCATGACCTCCAATTTTACTATGCGGGGATTTTTGCTTAAGGATTCATGTGGAATAGGTGGAGGTATGGCCTATGTGGGCAAAGGAACCTAGTCATATTCAATATTGGGATGGAATTTCTTACCAGCATCAAGAGGTATTGATGGGAATGCCAATGGGGCAATCTCTTCCACAACAGGTGGCAAAGGATACTCACTATCCTGATCAACTTCCATAATATCAGGGGACGCCACCCAAGGATCACGAGGTCTATGGGGTCCATTGGTAATAGAAGCGATTTTATGCATAAGATATTTAGAAGAGGACAAAGAAATTTTAGGCAGTGGTAATTAAGGAATGTCCTGATAAGAGGTAAGGTTTTAAATAAGCTCACACCAACACTCTGATATCGACTAGGGTTGTCTCCCAAAAGTGGGATTGGGGTCCCCACAGTGGCAAGTTGGGTTGATGGCACACAATTTTCAAGTTGGTCAATAGTGACAATATGTCCCTCATGAGGGAACAAAGTAAACAGAATATAGACAAAACAACAACAATCATGGCATAGAACCAGCAATGGCCAAGGTGCATGTTATAATCCAAAGTGGCATCAATTATTTCAACATCGACATAAAATGTATTACCTCCTAGATTAATGGAAAAATTGGGAAGAACCCCCTTAGGCACAAAATTATTTCCATCAATCAAAGGCTTGAGGAGTGGTATTGGACTTAGTGAGTGTTGGAGAGCTGACAACCTTCTAGCATGATGTTGGCATGATGCAAGTGCAAGAACCTTGATTTACCAAAGTGTGATGAACATTCCTATGGAATATATGCACAGTAATATGAAAGGAAATATGTTTCGAAAGGCAAAGGGTGGCCTTTTCAACATTTAATGCAAAGAGGTTTTAGTCAAAATGGTCTACTCTACCGATTGTAGACAATAAGGCCTTGCGCTATTGAGGATAACTTTGAACAACCTCCAGTGCAGACATGGCACAAGGATCCTATGTAATATCTTCAATAATATTGTAGTGTTGAGTGTCTCGGGCAGAGGGATTGTGTTTTCTCTTATGGACAATACCCTTGGGGGGGTGATAAATAGGTTCCACTAACTTCTCTAATGTGAGAGGTCCAATGGAAGTAGGTGGAGTGGGTGAGTCCTTAGGAGAAGAACATGACTCAGGAGCATCATATGATTTGGCTCGCATGGTTACATTAATGCTTCTTTGCACATAACAATCAACAAAATATTCGTAGGATTGAATATTTTCCCCTCATTTCCCCCTTGTGGAGGCGGAGGAGCTTGTGCAACCATTTTTTGCTAAGGTTGTGCAGGAAATGGATGAATTAAAAGAACAGGTTGTTGAGTAGATTGTAGTGGTGCAAGGATCCTATAAAATTTATCCATCTGATGGAATTCATGAGTAAGTTGTGTTATCACCTGGATTGAACCTCAGGCTGAAGGGAGGCAACCCAGGGTAACCATAAACCATGCTTAGCCAAGTAGCTAGCCCTACTAGGCCAGGAGAGAGCTCTCTCTGTTATGAAACCAGCTCAAGAAAAAGATAGAAAAGATAGATCAACGCCTTAGAATTCAGCCTCTTTGAGGGGGCAATCTCCTTTACATTACGTAAATGAACAATTCGTGGATGCTTCAAATGAAAAAACCTCCTTTCTATATATAGGAGTCTAAGGAGTCACAATATAACCCAGCTGACCTAACAATAATAATATAAAGCCACAAAAATAACAATAGAGGGATTCTATGGGGCACAGTAATAACAATATGGGGATAATAGGGGCACAACAATATTAATAAGGGGTATAA
The DNA here is from genome assembly GCA_031772625.1 of Pinus tabuliformis. Lineage (NCBI taxonomy): Eukaryota > Viridiplantae > Streptophyta > Pinopsida > Pinales > Pinaceae > Pinus > Pinus tabuliformis. The sequence goes on from CM062812.1 coordinate 864,012,599, forward strand.
CTACAATAGTAATGGGGTAATCACTAGTATTATAGGGACCCAACATGCCCCTCTCCTTCAAAAAAGTGTTGTCCTCAACGCTTGAGAAGTTCTGGATACTTCTGCATAAAATTCTCATCCTCCCATGTGGAATCTTCAGTGGATAAGTTCTTCCACTTGATAAGATACTCTGAAATTGATCGATTTCGTAGCTGTCGAGTTCTTGTTTCTGTGACTGCTTTCGGTTCCAATATAATTTTTCCTTCCTCGTCAAGTTCTGGAAATATTGTTTGAACTGGGAGCTTGTCGCCTATAACCTTCTTTAAACATGAAACATGGAAAACTGGGTGCAATCGAGAAGCTGCAGGAAGCTCCAATTTGTATGCCATAGTACCAATCTTTTGCAACACCTTGTATGGACCATAATACTTTGGTGATAATTTATTATCCTTCTTAGCTTGCTTGAGGGACATTTTCTTATATGGTTGTAGCCGTAGGAATACCCAATCACCTACATCAAAACTTCTTTCACTACGATGTTGATCTGCCTGTTGTTTCATTCTATTCTGTGCCAACACGAGATTATCCTTTAAGAGTTGGAGGACTTGTTGTTGATGTTCGATGTGATGTTCCACTGCTTGAACCTTAGAATTTTCTCTTAAATATGATGTGATGGATGGTGGTGATACCCATAAAGTGCCATAAATGGGGTCATTTTTGTTGCTGTATGGAAGGAAGTGTTATACCACCATTCAGCCAGAGGCAACCATTTGACCCATTGTGTTTGTTTATCAAATACAAAGCAACGAAGATATCCTTCCAAACATTTGTTTACTATCTCAGTTTGCCCATCAGATTGAGGATGATAAGATGAGCTATGAGCTAACTGAGTACCAAGACAAGAAAATAATTTTGTCCAAAAATTTCCAGTGAAAATGGGATCTCTGTCACTTACAATAATCTTTGGGTTTCCATGTAGCTTTTGAATTGTTTCCATAAATGCAGTAGAAACTGTACTGGCTTTAAATGGATGTGATAATGCACAAAAGTGTGCATACTTGGTAAGTCTGTCAACTACCACCATGATGACACTCTTTCCCTCAGACTTGGGTAAACCTGTGATAAAATCCATTGAAACCTCCTCCCAACGTTGGCTTGGAATGGATAAAGGTTGTAATAGACCCGGTGTCTTAATTGTTTCAACTTTATTTTGTTGGCAAACCAAACATTCCACCACAAAATTTTGAATATCTGATTTAAGGCCATCCCAAAAAATTCCTTCTTAACCCTGTGGTAATTTTTTAAAAATCCTGAGTGCCCTCCTAAGGGAGAAGTGTGCAATTCCACAAAAATCTTTTTTTTTTAGCTGGGAATTCTTACAGAGGTATAAGCGATCTTTGTACCATGACGAATCATTTTTTCAGCTAAATGTATCAGACATACTGGAATCTTGCTGTAACTTTCGAATAAGTTCCCACACTTCTTCGTCATTCTTCCATTCCTCCCTTGCTTCGTTTATCCAATCTGGTTGGATAATAGAAATGGCGCACCACAATGCTTCCACATCCTCATCCTTTCTTGAGAGTGCATCTGCCACCACATTTTGCTTCCCTTTTTTGTAGATGATTTCAAAGTCATAACCCAACATCTTTGTGACCCACTTTTGTTGCTCTTCAGAGGATAATCTTTGTTCTAAAAAGTATTTAAGGCTATCATGATCCGTTTTTACCTTGAAGTGTCTTCCCATTAGGTAGGGTCGCCATTTCTTAAGTGCATGGAGTATTGCCAACATTTCCTTCTCATAAATAGCTTTGTTAAAAACTTTCCCTTGATTGGACGACTTTCAAAAGCAATGGGTCTTTCATCTTGCATTAAAACAACACCAATTCCATTTCCTGAAGCATCACATTCCACAATAAAGGTTTTTTGAAGTCCGGTGTAGCTAAGACCGGTGCTTGGCACATTGCCTCTTTAAGATGTTCGAAGGCCTTTGTTGCTTCTGGAGTCCATGAAAATGCATCTTTCTTCAATAATGTTGTTAGAGGTGCTGCTATTCTCCCATAATTCTTAACAAACTTGCGATAATACCCTGTCAACCCGAGAAATCCTCGCAGATGCTTTATGGATGTGGGGATTTTCCATTCCTTAATGGCTTTAATTTTGCTAGGGTCTACCTTAACTCCTTCATGAGATACAATATGACCCAGATATTCCACCTCTTATACTCCAAAGAAACATTTGGATCTTTTTGCATATAATTGTTTCCCCTCCAATAGTTGTAACACCCTGTCAACATGTTCAACATGATCCTTCCAAGACTTGTTGTAGATTAGTATATCATCAAAAAATACTAACACAAATTTTCTAAGGAATGGTTTGAAAATTGAATTCATCAAACCTTGAAATGTTGAAGGTGCATTGTAAGGCCAAAAGGCATGACCAAAAATTCATAATGACCCTCATGAGTTCTAAATGCTGTTTTTGGAATGTCTTCAATCTTCATTCTGATTTGATGATATCCTGAACGAAGATCCAACTTGGTGAAGTAAATTGATCCATGCAATTCATCCAGTAATTCATCAATGACAGGAATGGGAACTTATCTTTAATAGTGAGCTTGTTGAGCTCCCTATAATCCAGACACATGCGCCATGATCCATCCTTCTTGTGCACCAATACTACTGGAGCAGAGAAAGAACTTTGACTTGGTTGAATTATACCAGCCTCTAACATTTCTGCAACCATACGTTCAATTTCACTCTTTTGGACATAGGGATATCTGTACGGCCTGATGTTTGGAGGAACACTTCCTGGAATCAGATGAATAGCATGATCATGATCACGAATAGGTGGGAGACCTTTGGGAGTCTCAAATACCTTGGAATGATTGTCCAAGACTTTTTGGAGATCTGGAGAAATAGATGATTCCAATGTGGAAACATCTAGCGAACATAATTGTGCAATTACACCTCTTTGTTCCTTTTTTAGAAGCTTTGTCATACCATTAGAGCTGATTATCTTTCCTGGTTTCCCTGCAATACCCCTTAATTCAACTTCCTTTCCTTCCACAGAAAATTTCATGAAAAGTTCTTGAAAATTAAAAGCTATTGTACCCAAGGATTGTAGCCATTGGACTCCTAGTACAACATCAGCACCTCCCATTGGAATGGAAAGCATTGGGCTAGTCAATACATATTCTCCCATGGATAGCTTGATATTATGGCACTTTCCAGAGCAATTTATTGTTCCTCCATTTGCAATCATCACTTGACACTCTGGTGCTGGATATAAGAAGCAATTCAATTCTTTTGCTACCTTACAATGAATAAAATTGTGGGTACTTCCTGAATCAATCAACACTATTACCTTTTTCTTCTTGATTTGTCCTTCTATCTTGATGGTTTGAGGAGTGGTAATTCCCGCCAATGCATGGTTGGATTTATTTCTTCTTTATCTAGGCTTTGTTCTTGGAGTATATCCTCTTCTTTTGACCTTTCTTGCTCCTTTTCTTCTTCCTCTTCACAATCTATGTAGAATAATTTCTTCTCAGCACACTTATGACCTTTAGTGTATTTGCTATCACAACTGTAACAAAGCCCTTTTGCTCTTTTTTCTTCCAATTGTTGTGGTGTCAACCTTATAGGTTGTGGAAGACTAGGGGCAACAACACTTCCGTTTTTATAGTTGTGAGTGGTATGCTTCCTGTTTGCCATAATTTTGCTTTCCATTTTTCTTGCTAACCTGAATGCCTTCTCTAATGAATCAGGTTCCCAAAGGCGAACATCATGTTGGATATTATCCTTTAAAGACCCTATGAACACATCAATCCTATGCTCCTCTGGAATATCTTTTACCCTTATGTTCAATTTTTGGAACTCCTCAATGTGCTCCATTATTGAACCCTTTTGTTTGAGACTTATCAATTGGCTAAAAAAAGTGTTGCTTTTTGTATCCTCATAATGTGCTATCAATTCTTCCGTAAAAATTGCCCAAGTGATAAATTGTTTACGAGAGCAAAGCCATTGATACCATACAAACTGATTTGGTTCCAAATATAAAGTTGCAATACGTACCTTTTGTGTGTTTTGCACATTATTGAGATCGAAAAATTGCTCCATCTGTAATATCCATGTTGCGGGATCCTTGCCATCAAACTTCCTCATATCGATTTTTGGAATATGGTGGGTCTTCGATCCAACATTAGAGTCTATGGAATCATGATTAACATTTCTTTTGTTCTCATCATGAGTTTCCTTTACTACCTTTCACCATTAGTGACCCTTTCTTGTAGCAACTTATTCATATTTATCTTCAATTCTTCCATGTTTGTCTTCAAATCTATCTTCAAATCATCCATCTTAGCTTCCACATCATTCATATTAGCTTCTACACCTTTCTTTAAACCATCCATCTTAGATTCTATTCCTTTTTGTGAAAGGGACAGTTGTTGCACTTGGTCTTGTAATTTTGATATATCATGTTGCATTTCTTCCTCTTCTTCATGAATCATGCTAGAGCTTTCAGTTTCCTTACTAGGTGTTTGCATTTTCTTTCCTCAGGGCATCAGTTACCGATAATAATGCTCTACTATGCCCTTTGAATTCCTTCAACATAAATTTTCAAACCAAGCTTAAGCAAAAATTTAAGAAAATCTACACACCTTTTTTCACTTTGTAGGAGCTCGATATTGCCCCTGATGTATCTCTGTACTTTCCAATCATCTAGATCTAAATTTGTGACATTCAATAGCCCTCTGTGTCCTCTTTCGAATGCCTCAAGTCTGACCCAAATTGGATTCTCCAAGGAAGAGTTATGCGAAATCTCCCACAGTGACTTGATTATAGTCTAGTTCAGTGGAGCGAACTTGTACGACTTGCCACGAGTCACTATTTCGACCTTTGGATATGAAAAATGCATACAAGAAACTACAGTCTGTCCTCTTTCTGTACCTTCTTACGAAATTTCAATCCAATCCCCAGAGAGAAAGTTATGATGTGTTTCCCCAGGTCACCTATTTGGAATGTAATTCAGGAGTTTGCAAAAAGACCAACTTCCTAAGATCATATATCCGCAAATATAGTGCGAACAGCTCTAAAATTTGGACTTAAGGTTCAGTGCGATTTCTTCTCAAATGGGTTTTTTTGGCAACTTCTGAAACATCATAGAAAAAACGTTATAGCGAAAATGCCACGATGACCTGTTTGGAGCAGCGAAACCCTAGAATCCAAAGCTTTGATACCAAATGTTATGAAACCAGCTCACGAAAAAGATAGAAAAGATAGATCAACGCCTTAGAATTCAACCTCTTCGAGGGGGCAACCTCCTTTACATTATATAAATGAACAATTCTTGGATGTTTCAAATGACAAAACCTCCTTTCTATATATAGGAGTCTAAGGAGTCACAATATAACCCAGCCGACCTAACAATAATAATATAAAGCCACAAAAATAACAATAGAGGGATTCTATGGGGCACAATAATAACAATATGGGGATAATAGGGGCACAACAATATTAATAAGGGGTACAACTACAATAGTAATGGGGTAATCACTAGTATTATAGGGACCCAACACTCTCCATAAGGATCTTAGCCAAAGTGACTGGATCGGGTAAAGGATATTAGCCTTGGTATAGTAGCACGAAATTTTTGATTGGATTTTGAAGGGCTTTTGCTAGATCAGGAGGAGCTTGACAGTTTAGGTCTAGGGAACTAGGTCAGAATTGTAGGGTGTTCAATGGGGCAAGGTAGGCATAGGCTTTAGCACTTTAGGGCTTGATGGGGTGAGATGTTTTAGGCTGGTGAGAAGCTAAGAAGGGCATGTGACAATCATGGATCTTTCTTGGACTATAAAAAACATGAAATGGTGAATGGTTTCCCAAGGCAAAGCACTGATGCAATGAATTATGCATATAAAACTTGAAAACATTCAACTAGAAGCAATGAAATGATTAATGGCATATATAAAACATATAAACATATAATCACAAAAGAAGAAACTGCACTAAAAGTCCATACAACAGGGATCCCATAAAAATAGCTACAATTCCTATTAATCTCTTGCCAAACTGCTTACAAAGGTGTACAATCAAGATCTGAGCATCCAACTGAGTCCAACCCTCAACAAAGAGAAAGAAGAAGAAGATATATACAAGTATTCAACCTCCTCCCATCCTCAGGGGTTGAATCCCTAAGATGAGGAGCTAATCTAACTGATACTGAACAAGAAACAGGAATATAGGCATCATCAACAACTTGCCTCTAAAAGTGAAAAACTGATTCATTTGAGCTCAAACTAACTCCTAAAGCAATGAATCTACCCTCTATCACTATTTTTCCATCATAATTACATGCCAAGTTATCATTTACAATGGTAAATCATCCACCATGAGAGAGAATCCATGATTACAGTAAAAAATTGGAAAAATAGCAACCCTGAGCAAAAACTGCCAAAAGCGCAGCGCCACTGGCCAAAAGCGTAGCGCCAATTTCAGGTCCCTTTGGGAGGCATTCCTGGCATCCAAATTGAGCCCAAGATAGCTCATTGGAAAGGTATTCAAGTCTACTTTCCAAAACACCTAGAATTTTTGCATTTGAAGCTCATTTGACCCCTCAAAGCATGATTCTCCCAAGACTACTTCTCTGTGTCCAAAAAGTGGCAAAAAGGTCATTATTAGTGTGTTTTTTGACCTTTTGGTGGACCAGTTCTGCCCTAAAAATTTTGGAACTTGCTAGGGTGCATGTCCTCATCACTCTGAATCCAAAAATGCAAACCATTTCTTCACTGGGAGCTCCTAGGAAAAGCACAGCACCACTTCTAGATCACTTTTGACTGCCTTATTGATGTCCAAATTAAGCGCGGGATAGCTCGCTGGAAACCCTATCGAGTCTAATTTCCATAATATCTTGAAATTTTCAATTTGGAGCTCATTTTCCCTGTCAAAAGCCCAATATCCCAAGACTGATCAAAATGTGCAGAATGAGGCTGCCAAAATGCAGAGTGATGTTACAGTCAACGTTTGAAGGTCTTACTCAACTCCAAATTGAGCTCATGATAGTGCATTGGAAATATATCTGAGTATAGTTATCATTTTACTCATCAAGAAAGTCATTTGATCGCTCCAGCTAGGAAAAATAATGATTTTCCCAAAGTCACTCCAGAAGTGCAGCAACTCTCCTGAGGAAAATGATGCTTCAGACATTTCTCCCAAACCATGAGACTTGTGTAAAAAATGAAGGAGGTTTTTCTTTTTGAGTCTATGATGGACAAAAACCTCTGTCAGGTTTGTCAAATTCATCTTTTCTTACATAGAAACATCAATTGAATAAAACTTATCATGATGTGTGGAACATGGGATTTGTATAAATGAAGGGAAATGAAGGGGATGAGGGGCTTATAATTTCTTGAGAAAATTTTTTGGAAGTAGGGAGGGATGTTAGAAAGTAGGGAAAAGTGTAATTTCAAGGATTGAGTGAGGGATAGGGGTCCAAAAGGGAAAAACACAGGCCTAACCTAGAAAAGTATCAAATTGTAACAATAGGCTAGGGGTTGTGGGAAAATGATGAATTTGAGGGATATCAGTGATGGGAGGTATTTAAGAAGGTATATTAAGGATAGGGGAATGTGTATGAGCATCAAGATACAAGCTTTGTTGATGATTTAACCATCCAAGGAAAATTACCTTCAAAACCCTAGGAGAGGGAAATGATTACCTAAGTACAACTGAAGCACGAACAAGGTGTAAAATGACCCATTGGAACCTGAAATGATGATGACAACTCTTTGAATGATGGTACACTCAGCTGAATGGTGACGTGCACCAATACTTGTAAAACTTTGGAAGGAGTGAAAACAATCCTAGACCTAATACCTAGTGACCAAATTTTACTTGAGGACTCACTGAAATGACAAAAAATTGACTTTGACACCCCAAGAAAACTTTGTAAGAGCACATTTGATCACTCGTGGAAGGCTGAAAACACTGACACTAACAGTATGTTCACCTTCACAAATATTACAATGGAACTTAATATTTTGAGGACACTCAATGGTTCCTCCTCCCTGATTCTAAGGATTTGGATGAGATTCCTAAGTAGTTTGATTCTTCTGTTTATTCTTCGTCTTATTATTTTTACCACTAGTTTGTTGGTTGTTCTTAGGTGTTGTGGAATTCACCATAAGAATGTCAGTGGACTTCACAGAAGAAGGTGCTTTACAATAGCCAGGCACACTTGTTGGGGTGTGAGATGTAAGAATAAATTTCCTAACTTGAGAAATAAGTTGGCTTATGGAATCAGAAACAAAGCCAATCACACCATTAGCGCATGGTCTAGGAGAAAGTTTAGGTGGGTCAATGGAAGGCCTAGGAGCATTGGGCAGTGCTACAGAAAGCATACCCGACTGTGAGTAAATCAAATCCATTTATTTGGTAGCTAAGATGGATTTCTCCTTTGTGACCGCTCTAAACATAGACATGTTTTAAGAAATCTGAGGTCATAAAGATAAAATGAACTATTTACACAATATCCGATCAAGAAGATTGGTTCTCACCAACCTCTTATGACAAAACCACTCATGGATATGATAAGAAATCAACATAGCATCATCTTTTTTAAATTTATACAATAGATCAGAGTCGATATCGTACCTCGTGGGCAAGTAAAAGTGTGTCAAAAAGGTTTGAGCTAAAGAGGAAAAGTCACCATAGGATGTCATATCCAATTTTATGTATTGTTTGGAAGCATCCCTAATTAAAGTTAATTGGAATAAATAGCTTAATCGAATCATCTACTAAAGCTTTATATGAACACCATAGGTGATACATGATGATATGAGTGGATGGATTCTCTCCAGGATTTCCTTCCAATTTCAGTATATCGGAAGGAAATTTGGCGGGCATAGGTAGCCACCAGGGGTAGTAGAAAATGGGGTCATTGGTCCACTTAGCCACATATGGTAAATCAAGAGAAGATATGAATGGATTATGAAGTTGACTTAATGTATCATAGGCAGGAGAATTTCCAGACCAACTATGAGGTCCCCAAATATAAGGATTATAATCTAATGGTTGTTGACTCTAGTAAGGGTTCACCCCAACATATAAAGTATGTGGACCAGCATAACTGCTAAGAGGAGTTTCCCCCCTAAGGTAAATTCCACTAGAGAGTGTAGGATCCCCAAGAGCATGATTTCTAATGGGGTTGTAATCAACAGGGATAAATGGACCAGCTTGAGTGGTAGCACATACGTAAGGAGGATAACTCATAGAAGCAAAGGCTACATTGGAATCAAGGAGAATAGAGGTAGAAAGAGGCATAATCTCTCTAGTATTATCAATAGGGGTAGAGCATGGAAACTGAAATCTTGAATCGACCCAGGGGGAACCTCCTTGGCCTTCCTTGGAAGTGCCATTTATGGATCAATTCATGTCTTAAGTTTCTAATGCTAAACATTCCAATGAAGTTTCCAACTCCTCTGCACCTGTCGATGAGTGTGTGTACCCCCTTTATGTCTTGATCCTCCCTTATGTCATCACGTTACTTTTGAGAGCATGACTATGTTATAATGTTGTTGGCATGTTCAACCTCTCATTATTGGGAATTTTGATTTCCTTTGGCATGGCCCCACATTGGTGAGCCATATGGTACCTCCACTCCTCCATGAGTTCATGTATGGAAATCCTTGGGTTGTGCCTGGAAGTGGGCACACGTTGTCATGAACTACTAGACTAAGTGGCACTTGTACATATTCTACATAGGAGTGTTAAGGTTTATCTCTTTTGTGGTTTGGTGTGTGATGTGATCTCTTTTCTAATACATCATATATTCCAAAAAATAAAATAAAATTATAAAATTCAAAAAATAATATATATATATATATATATATATATTTGTGTGTGTGTGTGTCTTGGTTTTACCTCCTCCATATTTATTTCTTTCATTATGGGATTTAAGCATGGGTCTAGTATTTCTAGATGGTTTTTACAAGACAGGGTGGAATTTATATTGTGACATCCATTGTATCTTAGGTGCATTTCTCATGAACCTGGCATACAGGGCTAAGTCATATATGACCATCATCGATGTATTATTGACTGTCAGTGCCACATTAATTGCTTAGGTCCAACCCTGTCAAGTTGCAACTTTAACCACTCTCCTTTATGAATGTCATTGCTTAGCGGTAGAGCTTACCTGATCATCAATACCCTACTATAGGACCTTTTTTCCATCTCAGTGTCCATGCAATTATTTTATTCACTTTTTGGAATCCCTCCTTTTGACCCGCCATGACCTATGATCTGAGCCTCATGTCCTCTTTTTCCATCATCATCATCTGATTGGCTTGTCATTCTCTTTCACTTGGTATTTTACTCTTTCTTGGAGGAACCACTACAATGAGTGGTCCTATTATCCATCCTCTTGAATCATATATCTTTGGTTAGTTCCACCATGACCAGGACTAGTTGTTACCCCTTATACCATTCGTTTCTCTAGGAGGAATTTCCTTTAAGCTATTTTCAGAAAACTTAATTTAGAAAATATTTTTGAGTGAACTTGTCTCCTTCATGCTTATAAAAATACTTGAAGGGTCATCTACCTAGCATAATTTTAACCCTTTCCTAGATTGGGATAGACTCATTACGAAAAAGGAATACCCTAGTCTACTATGGCTAGGATCTTCTCCCATGTATACTTTTACCTCTTTATGGGGCTTAGGGGACAACTTTACTGAAAGGGAACTTATAAAAGGAGAAGATATGGAACATTTATTTCCATTAATCATAAAACAACATCATGCTGTGCATCGCCCTTGAACACGACACCTTTCTTCTTGATTATCTCACAGTTGGGTTTTAGCTTTCCTAGGAGACATACATGTTGATTTAAGGGGTCCTCACCTAGTATCGAAATTAGTTGCACTAACCAACAAAACCCCATGCTGTTGGCCATTTCGGAAACAACCTATGTAGCACAAGTTGCAGTCTCACCCAATGTAGTATTTGGGGATGGAAGAACCAAGTTTCTACATCCATAGACTAGTGTGATGTCTTTAGGTGCCTTAGATCTACTTTCACATAGATCTAACCTTCCGATAGAGTTAAGACTTCTAATGCGTCCCTAACTACCTTCAATTCTTTGTGGGACCAGCCAATGGCATTAATCAGGCCCTAATAGGATATGTCTTCAACTTTCACGCAACTGAATAGGTCTTCCAAGGCTTCTGAGATCTAGATCTGCTGTTGCACAGACCTATCTTCCTTATTTGAAACTAACCTAAAATAGATTTATATCTTGCAGATATCATTCAATTATCTTGTTAAGCATAAACATTTTCAATTAACCTAATTCATGGGGAGAAAACACATTGAATTACAAAAATAGTAGTGAAAGTGACATAACAATTAAACAGATAGATGCAAGTATTTCCAACCCAAAATCAGTCTTTACTAATCAAAGTCCTTCGAGTATAGACTTCAACTACCCTACGCACTCAATTGCAAGGGTCCACACACTCAGTTGTGGACTCTTCCCAGCCTCCGCGCACTCAGCTGTGAAGCCTTTCCTTTGTTATTGACAGGAACAAACACTCTTGTCTATCAAATCCTTAAAACATCACTCATTCCTTCATACTACTCATTATCATTTACTAGTTATCAGCTCTATCTAATAATTTCTATGAATCAACTATTTGTAGCCTTTCTAATACAATACCATGGCCCTTGACTCATGGGTGAGTCTTCAAAACCGTCTATCACTTACCTAAACAACGGGTGAAGGCCCCTGTGACTCTTAACTAGCTACGCACTCTGCATCCATATTTTGGGGAGACTTTACATTCTTTACAAAAAATGACTAAATTAATTCAATTCTTACCCTGGGGACCTCGTCCCAAGAGGCTCCCAACACAAAGATCATGACTTTCCCTCGAGTCACTCAGCTGGTTGTTCCACTTTCTAGCAGAGTTCACTTAATGCCTTCGTCAATGCTTGAAGCTCCGCAGTAATATTTTATGCTACTTGTTGTACCTCTTGGACCAATTTCTCTATGGTTGGCCCCTCCACTGGAAGCTACATAGTGTACTAGGTCTACTGCATGGCCTTCAGCTTCTCATGATTTTTTTGTGAAAGTTGGCTAGCTTCATCTTTCCAAGGCTAAAGTTGGTCTCTTACTAGGGACTAATTTTTCTGTAACTCTTGGATCTACATCTAAATCACCTTGCCTTCCTACAAGCGTGCGAAGCGCTAGATTGGCTCCAACATCTGTGCAGTCGTACTGATTTCATCATATTTATGCTGCGCTTCCCTGATCTTTGTGTTCAACTGTTTCATCTTAGGGTCCTCCTGTAATGTATCCTATAGTCCCATTTCTTGATAGAATAGCTGATCGCAACCATGAACTACGACATCTAGTTGACCCATGGATTATTTTATAGATGCAGCTCTTTGTTCCCAATCTTCTGGCAGTGTAGTTGGTTGAAGCTTGAGCTGGAGTTCGGATATCTTCATCCAGAACTCAAAAGTGACTCACCCAACCTCCTCTTTGGTGTCACTTACCGTAGCAACTAATTTCCTGAATTTTGTCTCGGCCTACACATCATCTAGGATATGCAATTCTGGAACTATTTTGCAGGCTTGTTCAATTGCTAACTCTAGATTTCCATGTTGTGATTGCATTTCCTCTTTCTGCTTTAGCACCTGTGTCTTATCCTCATACATTTGTTCATTGTTGACTTCAAATTCATTGAGGACCACAAGGGCACACTGCTCCCTGATCTGCAACTCATTTGAGACCCCTTGATGCAATGCGTGGAGGGCCTAGAGTGACCACGATCTTCCTACTTATCTACTTGCAAGGATACTTTTAGTAAAGGAATGATCCTTAGGTCTAATTTCCATTCCACTTCTAGGACACTCACGCTTTCTTGAGTCAAGCTCGTTTGCACCGTGCTCAGTTTCCCAACACTCTCCTGGATCCTACCAGCCTAGATCTGCAGCTCATGCAGATCCTTTTGGACACTCCCAATGTCTGCATATAGTGTTGCTCAAAGTGAGACCATAGCTCAGATGTGGTACCGTGATCCTTGTCGCAGATCTCATCTAAATTTCCCTCTAAGAGTACAAGAGGGTCCATCAGTGAATGTTTATCTGATTTTCGTTTCTTTCACAGACCTGTCACTGTCTCTTTGGTGCACTAAAGGGGGTAGACACCTCATCACCACCATGTGAAAATAGCTCCTACTTTATGGTATGCAGGGAAGCCAATGCTTTCTCCTTTTCTGTATGTTCCTTATCTTCTCACTCCTTTTCTGCATGCACTATCTCCCCTGCGGTCTTTGCATCAGCCTATTTCCTTTGCTAGGAAGCCTTCTCTGGCCCGACTACCTACTCTTTTTCCTTACTCTTTTCTGCAGTAGAGGTATGCACGAAGGAGATTTCTCTTGCTTTTCTTTTCTTGAAATCCAACTCGGTAGGCTCATGCCACTCTGCTGGCCATCCTCCCACAACCTCTTGTACATCTATTTCGGCCACTAAGTAAGGCAACTTTTTCCATTCCTTTCGACGATCTCTCCTTGCACGGATCCAGACATTGTGAAAATCTGCCTTAAACTTTGTGAAGGCCCTCAGCTGCTCAAAAAATGTGGGAGATAGCCTTGGCCTCTGGTTTATAGCCAGTCACATGTGCATCTCCACGAATACCCAAAAAACTTTGGCTTCTGTAATCCATTCCACCTCTTTTATCTGCCACAGTGAGGTGAACTTCACTGCCTCTAGGAGGGTCTCATTCAACGGAGGGAACTGACTGTCCCCTAGAAGCTTTCATGCCACCAAAATGATTAACAATAAGAGCCAAGCATAGTGGAATGGATAGTTTTTCTCTTGCGCCTCACGAAAGTTTGCCAAAAGTTCTCTACAGAGATATTGGGCCCAGCTATAATAGAACCCATTTGCACACTACGTTGCTAATAAAATGATCGGCGTAGGCACTTCATCCACGTGACACTTCCACATTATCTTGCCTGCTAGGATTTGCATTGCAAACTATACCACCTGGTCTATTATTGAGTGGATACAATATCCATACTTTCCCTTTACAAGTTTGAACTCAGTCTTCATGCAATCTGCAAGTTGTTTTTCCTTGTTTTTTTCCCTCAAACTCCTTTTTCAGGTCCGCTCCTTTGTAGGGTAGCTTAGTAATTTGATGGATTAACATATCCATGACCAGGATTGGCTCACCTAGCCATAAACACCCATCATGCACTAGTATCAGCAACTGCACACACACTATATTGATGTTGGAGCGGTGAAAATTGGGTATGAATAGAATGTGTAATAGTCCCACCAGCTGAACTCCTCTAACACATTTCATTGGTTTCAACTTCGTGACCCCTATATCTTCATAGTATATGTGGGACATATACTGATTTTTTGCTAAATGATGGAATTTCTCCTGATCGACGAGGTCCCATTCTTCCATCTTTAATGCTAGTATGTGTGCTAAGGGCGTACCCTCAAATGAAACTTTAGCTAGGAGTAGTGGCGTAGAAATTGATAATTTGTTGGTATTGAGGCCTTTGGTCACCTTCTTCTATCCTCTTCATGGAGGCACATATGCTAGAAGCATAGTAATTGGTTCAGCATCCTCGGCATCCAACTCCTTAATCCCCTGGTGGAGTTCCTTTTCTTCTAGATCTATGGGAGCAAAAGGTTGCTTTTGCTTCTCCATTTTTCCCTACTTCTGCTCCTCCTGTAGATGCTTTCTGGGAGAGTGGCACACTGGTTCTACAACCAGATTCGTTTGCTTTGGCTTAGAAGCAAATTTCTTTGGCCTAGGTGACCTTGGTGTCGTAGGTATTTCCCATGTAGCTTCTATACTCGTAGCTTCTGGAGCTGGGGCCTCAAACACTGCAACCTCAAAACTCATATGCTCATATATCCTTTGCAAAGAAACTTGGGGCAATGTATCAGAATAATGAGTGAGCCTTGGGTGCTTGAACAAAACCTCCCAATCTTCTCAGTGCATTCTATAAATTCATATGCAACAAATTGTTTCTTTGCAGACCAACACAACATACTTATAGTGATTTTCAGATTCAAATCTAATCGTTCCCTCCATAACTTTGTCATTAATGCACCTTTGGTGGAAGATTTTCAAATATTTACACCTTAATTTCTGCCTACCCGCTCCTCTTAATAGAATTTTCTTAGTCCAATCATCTACAGTGACTCCAATAACTATTTTTTGCATGGGCTGTGTGGCACCTTCCTTGATGGCACAACGTCCTGAGCTTAGCTTCATCTATGGCACCCTTGTCAATCGTTGCACATCCTGTTTGCTGCCTTGTCCTCCCAGTCAAGTAGTGTAGTTTATAGTCCCGAGCTCCCTTTCAACTGCCTGGAGCACTAGGATTGTCCTACATTCAGATAGTCATTGCACAAGGGCAGGATCCCTAGTATATAGCTTTAGGCGAATTCCATTCACTCTTCCGAGAAAAGCTTCACTAGTCAACCTCATGAGATGAACTATGACTCCCTTTGTAATTTCCTTAACAATATACGGTCCTAACCAATGCATATGGAATTTACCCAGAAATTTGGTGAACTTGCTATCATATAACAACACAAGATCAATTATCTTGAAAGCGTGAATCTTGATATGGTGATCATGCCATGCTTTCTCATGTTCCTTTTGTACTTGTTGGTGGAATCCTGCAAAAAATCGGTCCTCCTCTAACTTCATTAGTTGCGCGAGTCGTTCCTCAAAGGACTCATAATTTTCCATGTCTGTCAAAGCTGTTATGCGTAGACTAGGTACGATGTACTCCATAGGCATTACTAGTTTGACCCCATAGACCAATTTGAATGGTGTTTTCCCTGTCAGCTTCTTACAGGTTGTTCTATAGGCCCATAGTACTTTAGGTACATGCAGATTCCATTCATTCCGCTACGCATTACAGACCTTTGTCAAAATCTTCTCCAAAATTTTGTTAAAAGCTTCGACTGTCCCACTTGCCTGCAGGTGATATGGTGTTATGAAACCAGCTCACAAAAATATAGAAAAGAGAGATCCACGCCTTAGAATTCAGCCTCTTCGAGGGGGCAACCTCCTTTACATTACATAAATGAACAATTCTTGGATGATACAAATGACAAAACCTCCTTTCTATATATAGGAGTCTAAGGAGTCACAATATAATCCAGCCGACCTAACAATAATAATATAAAGCCACAAAAATAACAATAGAGGGATTCTATGGGGCACAAAAATAACAATATGGGGGTAATAGGGGCACAACAATATAAATAAGGGGTATAACTACAATAGTAATGGGGTAATCACTAGTATTATAGGGACCCAACATGCCCCTCTCCTTCAAAAAAGTGTTGTCCTCAACGCTTGAGTAGTTCTGGATACTTCTGCATAAAATTCTCATCCTCCCATGTGGAATCTTCAGCGGATAAGTTCTTCCACTTGATAAGATACTCTGAAATTGATCGATTTCGTAGCTGTCGAGTTCTTGTTTCTGTGACTGCTTCCGGTTCCAATATAATTTTTCCTTCCTCGTCAAGTTCTGGCAATATTGTTTGAATTGGGAGCTTGTCACCTATAACCTTCTTTAAACATGAAACATGGAAAACTGGGTGCAATCGAGAAGCTGCAGGAAGCTCCAATTTGTATGCCATAGTACCAATCTTTTGCAACACCTTGTACGGACCATAATACTTTGGTGATAATTTATTATCCTTCTTAGCTTGCTTTAGGGACATTTGCTTATATGGTTGTAGCCGTAGGAATACCCAATCACCTACATCAAAACTTCTTTCACTGCGATGTTGATCTGCCTGTTGTTTCATTCTATTTTGTGCCAACACGAGGTTATCCTTTAAGAGTTGGAGGACTTGTTGTTGATGTTCGATGTGATGTTCCACTGCCTGAACCTTAGAATTTTCTCTTAAATATGATGTGATGGATGGTGGTTGATACCCATAAAGTGCCATAAATGGGGTCATTTTTGTTGCTGTATGGAAGGAAGTGTTATACCACCATTCAGCCAGAGGCAACCATTTGACCCATTGTGTCTGTTTATCAGATACAAAGCAACGAAGATATCCTTCCAAACATTTGTTTACTATCTCAGTTTGCCCATCAGATTGAGGATGATAAGATGAGCTATGAGCTAACTGAGTACCAAGACAAGAAAATAATTCTGTCCAAAAATTTCCAGTGAAAATGGGATCTCTGTCACTTACAATAATCTTTGGGTTTCCATGTAGCTTTTGAACTGTTTCCATAAATGCAGTAGAAACTGTACTGGCTTTAAATGGATGTGATAATGCACAAAAGTGTGCATACTTGGTAAGTCTGTCAACTACCACCATGATGACACTCTTTCCCTCAGACTTGGGTAAACCTGTGATAAAATCCATTGAAACCTCCTCCCAACGTTGGCTTGGAATGGATAAAGGTTGTAATAGACCCGGTGTCTTAATTGTTTCAACTTTATTTTGCTGGCAAACCAAACATTCCGCCACAAACTTTTGAATATCTGATTTAAGGCCATCCCAAAAAAATTCCTTCTTAACCCTGTGGTAAGTTTTTAAAAATCCTGAGTGCCCTCCTAAGGGAGAAGTGTGCAATTCCATAAGAATCTTTTGTTTTAGCTGGGAATTCTTACAGAGGTATAAGCGATCTTTGTACCATAACGAATCATTTTGCCAGCTAAATGTATCAGAAGTACTGGAATCTTGTTGTAGCTTTCGAATAAGTGCCCACACTTCTTCGTCATTCTTCCATTCCTCCCTTGCTTCGTTTATCCAATCTGGTTGGATAATAGAAATGGCACACAACAATGCTTCCACATCCTCATCCTTTCTTGAGAGTGCATCTGCCACCACATTTTGCTTCCCTTTTTTGTAGATGATTTCAAAGTCATAACCCAACATCTTTGTGACCCACTTTTGTTGCTCTTCAGAGGATAATCTTTGTTCTAAAAAGTATTTAAGGCTATCATGATCCGTTTTTACCTTGAAGTGTCTTCCCATTAGGTAGGGTCGCCATTTCTTAAGTGCATGGAGTATTGCCAACATTTCCTTCTCATAAATAGCTTTGCTTAAAAACTTTCCCTTGATTGGACGACTTTCAAAAGCAATGGGTCTTTCATCTTGCATTAGAACAGCACCAATTCCATTTCCTGAAGCATCACATTCCACAATAAAGGTTTTTGTGAAGTCCGGTGTAGCTAAGACCGGTGCTTGGCACATTGCCTCTTTAAGATGTTCAAAGGCCTTTGTTGCTTCCGGAGTCCATGAAAATGAATCTTTCTTCAATAATGTTGTTAGAGGTGCTGCTATTCTCCCATAATTCTTAACAAACTTGCGATAATACCCTGTCAACCCAAGAAATCCTCGCAGATGCTTTATGGATGTGGGGATTTTCCATTCCTTAATGGCTTTAATTTTGCTAGGGTCTACCTTAACTCCTTCATGAGATACAATATGACCCAAATATTCCACCTCCTGGACTCCAAAGAAACATTTGGATCTTTTTGCATATAATTGTTTCTCCTCCAATAGTTGTAGCACCCTGTCAACATGTTCAACATGATCCTTCCAAGACTTGCTGTAGATTAGTATATCATCAAAAAATACTAACACAAATTTTCTAAGGAATGGTTTGAAAATTGAATTCATCAAACCTTGAAATGTTGAAGGTGCATTGGTAAGGCCAAAAGGCATGACCAAAAATTCATAATGACCCTCATGAGTTCTAAATGCCGTTTTTGGAATGTCTTCAATCTTCATTCTGATTTGATGATATCCCGAACGAAGATCCAACTTGGTGAAGTAAATTGATCCATGCAATTCATCCAGTAATTCATCAATAACAGGAATGGGGAACTTATCTTTAATAGTGAGCTTGTTGAGCTCCCTATAATCCGGACACATGCGCCATGATCCATCCTTCTTGTGCACCAATACTACTGGAGCTGAGAAAGAACTTTGACTCGGTTGAATTATACCAGCCTCTAGCATTTCTGCAACCATACGTTCAATTTCACTTTTTTGGACATAGGGATATCTGTACGGCCTGATGTTTGGAGGAACACTTCCTGGAATCAGATGAATAGCATGATCATGATCACGCATAGGTGGGAGACCTTTGGAGTCTCAAATACCTTGGAATGATTGTCCAAGACTTTTTGGAGATCTGGAGAAATAGATGATTCCAATGTGGAAACATCTAGCGAACATAATTGTGCAATTACACCTCTTTGCTCCTTTTTTAGAAGCTTTGTCATGCCATTAGAGCTGATTATCTTTCCTGGTTTCCCTGCAATACCCCTTAATTCAACTTCCTTTCCTTCCATAGAAAATTTGATGAAAAGTTCTTGAAAATTAAAAGCTATTGTACCCAAGGATTGTAGCCATTGGACTCCTAGTACAACATCAGCACCTCCCATTGGAATGGAAAGCATTGGGCTAGTCAATACATATTCTCCCATGGATAGCTTGATATTATGGCACTTTCCAGAGCAATTTATTGTTCCTCCATTTGCAATCATCACTTGACACTCTGGTGCTGGATATAGGAAGCAATTCAATTCTTTTGCTACCCTACAATGAATAAAATTGTGGGTGCTTCCTGAATCAATCAACACTATTACCTTTTTCTTCTTGATTTGTCCTTCTATCTTGATGGTTTGAGGAGTGGTAATTCCCGCCAATGCATTACAAGATATGGTCGGATTTATTTTTCTTCATCTAGGCTTTGTTCCTGGAGTATATCTTCTTCTTTTGACCTTTCTTGCTCCTTTTCTTCTTCCTCTTCACAATCTATGTAGAATAATTTCTTCTCAGCACACTTATGACCTTTAGTGTATTTGCTATCACAACTGTAACAAAGCCCTTTTGCTCTTTTTTCTTCCAATTGTTGTGGTGTCAACCTTATAGGTTGTGGAAGACTAGGGGCAACAACACTTCCGTCTTTATAGTTGTGAGTGGTATGCTTCCTGGTTGCCATAATTTTGCTTTCCATTTTTCTTGCTAACCTGAATGCCTTCTCTAATGAATCAGGTTCCCAAAGGCGAACATCATGTTGGATATTATCCTTTAAAGACCCTATGAACACATCAATCCTATGCTCCTCTGGAATATCTTTTACCCTTATGTTCAATTTTTGGAACTCCTCAATGTGCTCCATTACTGAACCCTTTTGTTTGAGACTTATCAATTGGCTAAAAAAAGTGTTGCTTTTTGTATCTTCATAATGTGCTATCAATTCTTCCGTAAAAATTGCCCAAGTGATAAATTGTTTACGAGAGCAAAGCCATTGATACCATACAAACTGATTTGGTTCCAAATATACAGTTGCCATACGTACCTTTTGTGCGTTTTGCACATTATTGAGATCGAAGAATTGCTCCATCTGTAATATCCATGTGGCGGGATCCTTGCCATCAAACTTCCTCATATCGATTTTTGGAATATGGTGATTCTTTGATCCAACATTAGCGTCTATGGAATCATGATTAACATTTCTTTTGTTCTCATCATGAGTTTCCTTTACTACCTTTTCACCATTAGTGACCCTTTCTTGTAGCAACTTCTTCAATTCTTCCATGTTTGTCTTCAAATCTATCTTCAAATCATCCATCTTAGCTTCCACACCATTTATCTTAGATTCCATGCCATTTATCTTAGATTCCACGCCACTTATCTTAGCTTCTGTTAGCTTTTGTGAGCGTGACATTTGTTGCACTTGTTCTTGTAATTTTGATATATCATGTAGCATTTCTTCCTCTTCTTCATGAGTCATGCTAGAGCTTTCAGGTTCCTTACTAGGTGTTTGCATTTTCTTTCCTCAGGGCATCAGTTACCGATAATAATGCTTTACTATGCCCTTTGAATTTCGTTAAACCAAGCTTACACAAAAATTAAAAAAAAAACTACACACATTTTTTTTCACTTTATAGAAGCCTGATATTGAATCTGATGTATCTATGTAATTTCGGATCATCTAGTTCTAAAATTGTGACCTGTAGTAGCCTTCTATGTCCTCTTTCCAATGCCACAAGTCTGACCCAAATTGGATTCTCCAAGGAAGAGTTATGTGAAATCTCCCACAGTGACTTGCTTTTAGACTAGTTCAGTAGAGTGAACTTGTACGACGTGCCACGAGTCATTGTTTCAACCTTTGAATCTGAAACACATATACAAGAAACTACAGTCCGTCCTCTTTCTGTACCTTCTTACGAAATTTCAATCCGATCCCCAGAGAGAAATTTATGACAATTTTCCCCAGGTCACCTGTTTTGAATGTAATTCAGGAGTCTGCAAAAAGACCAACTTCCTCAGATCATATCTCCGCAAATATCACGCAAAAAGCTCTGAAATTCGGACCCACGGTTCAGCCCGATTTCTTCTCAAATGGGTTTTTTTTGAAACTTCTGAAACGTTACAGAAAAAAAGTTATAGCGAAAATGCCACGATGACCTGTTTGGAGCAGCGAAACCCTAGAATCCAAAGCTCTGATACCAAATGTTATGAAACCAGCTCACAAAAATATAGAAAAGAGAGATCCACGCCTTAGAATTCAGCCTCTTCGAGGGGGCAACCTCCTTTACATTACATAAATGAACAATTCTTGGATGATACAAATGACAAAACCTCCTTTCTATATATAGGAGTCTAAGGAGTCACAATATAATCCAGCCAACCTAACAATAATAATATAAAGCCACAAAAATAACAATAGAGGGATTCTATGGGGCACAGAAATAACAATATGGGGGTAATAGGGGCACAAAAATATAAATAAGGGGTATAACTACAATAGTAATGGGGTAATCACTAGTATTATAGGGACCCAACATATGGTGTGCTCTTTTGATGGTAGACTTGAAATTCATATGTCATTGTGCTAATCATTTCATTCAGAAAGTGTGTTCCCCTATCACTCATTAATACTTTCGAGTATCCAAACCATGTTAAGACATATTCAAATAATAACTTTGCTGCAATAGCCATTGTACAATCCTTCACTAGTTGTGCTTCTGCCCATCTAGTTAAATGTTTCGTGGCAGTGATAATGTAATGCGTTCCCATTTTATTTCTAGGTGGTTGAATTGGCCCAATAAAATCGATTGCCCACTTCTCAAATGCCTACAAAGATACCTCAAGATGTAGTGGTAATTTTTCCCTTTGTGACGGTCTACCAGTCCTTTGACAAGCATCACATGCCTTATAGTATGCTTTGGAATCCTTATGTAATGTGAGCCACCATAATCCTGCACGCAAAATATTTTGCATGGTTGCTTTCCCTGCATAATGTCCTTCAACAACTCCCCCACAAGCTTCAGCGAGAATACTATCACGCTCAAATTCTATCACACATTGCCACAGTATTTCATCGGTCCTCATTTTGTACAAATGTCATGTAATGACCAAAAAATCTACTGCACGAACTACTAATTCTTTCTTCTGTTGAGTTGTATATCCTTCATGCTCTATCCCTCTAGTTGAGAATTGAATAATGTTAGCAAAATGGTCATCTGCTACACGTACCGTAAAGAATTGTGCAGCTGGCAACCCTTCCTCCAAATTACTTGGTTCTTCACCTGTTTCAATCCTCGACAGGTGGTCTGGATTGGTGTTCAACTGACCAGGCTTCACAATAACTTCCAAGTGATATTCCTTAAATAATAAAAACCACCAGCAAATCTTTCCCCCCCAACGCAAGCTTGTTGTTCAGGTAATTTAAGGCAGAATGATTTGTATACATTTTGAAATGTCCCCGTAATAGATAATGCCTTAATTTCTGCGACACGTAGACCATGGCCAACCCTTCGCACTCTGTCATTGAATAATTTTTTTTAGCCTTTGATAACTTCCTACTTGTGAAGGCTATAGGATGGTCCACTTCGCCTTTGCTTGCCTGTGTTAATACTGCACCCATCGCAATGCAAGAAGCATCCACATGTACATGAAGCTCCTTCTTCCAATCGGGAAACACTAGGAAGGGCGCAGTCACCATCTTTTCTCTTAACAAATCTAAGCTGCGTTGAGACTCCTCATCCCAACAGAATGTCGCATCCTTCTTCAACAGTTTTCCATAGGCGCAGTAATTTGAGCATATGCTTTAATGAATTTTCTATAGTATCCAGTGTGTCCTAATGTGTGCACAACTACTTGACGTTCCTAGGGGCCTCCAAGTTCACAATCACATTGATCTTTGCAGGGTCCACCATCGATCCTCACTTACACACGACATGACCCAACAAGACCCCAAAAGGAACACAAAATGTACATTTCTTCAAATTTAGTGCAATCTGGTATCTTCAACATGTATCCAACATAAGGCGTATATTTTGGCATTTTACAAATCCAAACATAGTCTAGTCATCGAAGTATACTTCCAGAAACTTATGAATGAATTCTTTGAATGCTACTATGACTATTCGGGTAAATATTATAGGCACATTATTTAACCCAAAAGGCATAATAGTGTACTAAAAGAACCCCCATTCTGTCACGAAGGTGATTTTTGTTCGATCCTCTGGCCCAATCTTCATTTGATTATAACCGAAAAATGCATCAGAAAAGGAATATGCCTCATGCTCTCCCACGTTGTCTAACACTTCATCTGTAAACAACGTTGGAAATAGATCACGGACACGATCCCTATTTCTCCCTTTTGTTTCTTCTCTTGGACTACCATCGGGCTCACCCAATCGGAGTCTTCAATAGGTTCTATAATGCCAACATCCAGCATTTTATCCAGCTCTTGGCGAACCTTCCCCTTATACTTAGGATTAACATGATAAGGCCTTTGTTTGACAGGCTTCACATTTGGCTTTGATGTGATCCACATAACTCGCAAATCGCCAAGTATGCCCTTTAAATCTAAAAACTTAGTGGGGAAGAGATCATGGTACTCACGAAGTAATTCAACAATTTTTTCTATTGTAGTGTCGTCTCAATAATCTCCAATCTTTGCGAACTTCGGCTCTTCCTTAGTGGCAATTTTTATCTCTCTTGTTTTCAAAGGTGTAGATATGTCTGGATCCTCTACTTTTGGTCCTTCTATAATGCGATGCCCTTCTTTTTCTGGAATATTCATATTCCTTGGGTCTTCTTCCTCCTCTTCAGCGTTCACATTACAGCGTTCCAATGCGTGGCATAGTTGGGTGATCCAATCAAGTTGGGTCCATTTCATACGTTCCTTTGGTGTCTTGAAGATACCCGCTTTAATCTCTTGAACCTCTTCATCGATGCTTTTAAACCAATCCTCGAAGTTGAAATTCAATAAGAAGCTTTCTTTCAATACATCCCATTCCATAGTGTTGTGGCATAGCTCTGTTTCTAGATACCGATTCATGGGGATTGTATCCAAGGTATGAAAAAATATATGTACCCAGTCTGACTGCGGTTCCATTCCCACGCCTTAGTACACTTCTCTAGATGATCATACGGATCATCCTTTCCACTTTACTTCTTAGTCATTCTGGTAATAGCATACCCAAATCGTAACTTCATCATTCACCTGTAATCCCTCCATCCAACAAAAATTTCCTTATGCGTACCCCACCATCATGTAGGCATGGCACGCAGCGCGAACTCTAATCCTTGAAAATGGTGGTATTTATGGAATTCACACTCAAATTCATGTAAAAACGTATCTACGTTAGACAGACCATCATAATAAGAGAGCTTTCTTACCTCCAACGAAACACAACGTAGTGACTTCGTCATCATATTGCATCGCAATGTAGATACTTCATGTAAGTGGCTTTTCCAATGCTCTAATTCCTTATCTGAGTTAGAAGGGCATGAACTCTCCCAGTCCCATGTAATCATCCATCCACCATTGGATTGATCCAATCCTGATCTCGCATTATTGTCTTGTATATTTGATCCAGCTTGTCATCACTCTCTACATAATAATGAATAGGTTCAGTATAGTGTGCTCCTTCTGCAGGATCTAATGGCACTATGACCCTAAGTGACTTCTTTTCAAAGGTCATTATCCTCTTCTTCAAATTAATGACCCCGTTCATATCAATAGCCCAGTCGATTCCTAGGGGCATGGGGTAGGGATTACTATCATCGATAATTTCTATAACTTCAAAGTCTGCTAATGCACTCGCACCTTCAATATCAACCATCACTCCATACAATCGTCCCATGGGATGATTTTTGGTTGATTCGCCATTCAGAGAAGAATCAAGGACCAATGTAGCACAAGTCTCCCCATCCTTTCCCATGTCTGTTTCAGCAGAACATTTACATCAGACCTTAGATCTAAAATTATCTGGTCCATTCTGTGTTGTTAGCTACATCTCACGTCCTGTTCGTGCCTTATGCTTACCAATATTTCTTACCACATGTTTTTCATTAGGGATCTTTTCTTTACTGGCACATTTATTTATTAATTCTTCCAGTCCTTCCACAACCTTCTTGTCACGCAGTAGTTTCATGCAAGTCTCCAAAAAAGTATTGAGTACAGAAGGATCATCCTCTTGCATTGTACTGGTCTCTGGTGTCTTTTCCTAGCTTCCTGAGGTGGAGGCCTCGACGAAGCTCTTCTTTGATTCCATGAATGTTTCCTTAACACGATTAAGGTCAAAGGTGGATTCATTCTTAGGAGCTTTGTGAATCGATCCGTGTTCCTCAAGCGGCTTACCTCTATCAGAGTCAGTTGTCATACCACTTCTTACTAAAATATTAATGCTCTCATCTTCCTCCTGGGGCTCAGCCCTCATCATTTGTAAATTCTGTGTAGGCTATTGAGGCTGTGTTTTATTCTTTTGCATTTTAGCTATTAGCACCGGATAATCTTCTATGGCATGGTCAAATTATCTACATTATTGAAATGAAGGATCTGTAGGATTCGGAAAATCATGCGCGAAGTGCCTCGGATCTCCGCAGTTGTAGAAGATAACCTGACCATGACCTCTACTAGGTCCTCCTCCTCCTCGTCCCCCTCCTTGAAAAGCCCCATGCACTGCTCCTGCACCTTGATATGCAGACCAAGTTTTTGCTTGCATACGGTAAGTAGGGGCTCTTTCCATCATTAGCTCATAACTTCGACAATGGTGCTCATCGTGGCCCACACATTTATAGAAATTCCAAAACAGCTGCTCGAGTTTCTGAATGAACTTTTGAGGTAAGTGGAAGTCATCCATCGCATGTTGCCTAGTAACTTGATAAATGGCATGCCATAACACAGTTCCTGTGCTTAGTCCTACTGGGGCTTCTAGCTTCAGGGGGGCCCCCCCCGCATAATACAATTCACATATACTGGACAATGATCATTATCATGCTCGTGGCCCTTGCACTTCAAGCACCAAACCTCCACATGCACTTCTGGGTTAGTCTCCTTTTCTCTCTTTAGACTCTGTAATTCTAGGTGCAGTCTCTCTAACTTCAAGTGGATCTATTGTACCCCTTGGTTTGTATCCTGAATAGGTGATGCGTGAAGACTCAGCGTGATCTCTAAGGCTTCTGCTTGTGTTGCTATCTTCTGCTATGACAGAGGTATTCTTAAGCACAGAAAAATTGATGCTATAAACTAGTCGTGACGTTGGGTTATTGAGATTTTCAGGTTAGTGTGCTTGCTATTGCACTTCAACCTCTGATAAAAGTCCTAAGGTGTCTCATCGACTCTCATTCGGATCTCCTTAAATTCAATTACCGACAGTGCCTTAGATTTAGGCTTGCTAAATTCTTTGTTCAAAGCTATCTGAGTTTTTGCTAACGATGCTTAAGTATTATCAATGCAATCCTTAATGTACCAAGTTAGTGTGTGATCCTACAGGGTGGTAACCAACTACACCTTCTTTCTATTATCATCGATGAATTTTTGCACTGTCCATACAATGTTCACAACAAACCATAATTTCTCTAGATCTTCACTTCCTATTCCTTTGAAGATCAACATGTTCATTGCGTTTTCCATGATGGATGGTGGAGGTGGAGGAAAAGGTGTATGTGAAGGTGTATGCAGTGGAGGTGGAGGTGGAGGTGGATTGGATGGATGATATATCCTCGAAATACCTTGAGTTATTAACTAAACAATTCTTCACAGTGTAGTCAAGACTTCACCTTCATTGTCACTTGAAGGAGGTTCAAACAATAGACTATACTTTGGACCTGATCTGTTACTTCCTGTAAAGAATCTTCCACTTTATGTAGCTCTGAACATTAAGGTAATGTAATCACCCTCTTTTCACATAATAACATTTTAATCCAAGTATTCAATGACCTTATGTACTTACCTCATAGTCCTTTGAAGAATCTTCGCTCCACTTCGCTATAGATAACTAATGTGTCAACTGCAAATTCAGTAACAAACCCTCCCAGAATTCAATGAAGCCAATGATTGATAGCTCAAATGCCTCTAGTCATCACACCAATTCGGGAGTTCACACTATAGGACGATCGATCTTCCACCTCCCTTGATTGTCTGCCAATTTAGCTAAGCACTTATACGATTCACATGGAAAAGTGAAAAAGAAAATTTTGTGTACCTCTATATATAGATATATATTCAACCAATCGTCCTTCAACAGGTGTGGATTCATGTTTTCTTGAGCCGCACACTCATGAATCTTCTGACCTAACCACTTTTCAATCTCTTTCTTAGTTAGATTCCAATGATGTGACATCACACATCTCTTAATCAAATCTTGGTCTCAACAACAAAACCATTTGTTGGCTTAAGGGATCCTGACCTAGGTTTGAAATTAGTTGCACCAACCCTTTCGACAACAACTTGCATAACACACACTGCAGTCTCACCTGAAGTAGTATTGGGGGATGCAAGAACCAAGTTTCTGCATCCAGAGACTAGTGTGATGTCTTTCAGTGCCTTAGATCTACTTCCACGCATATCCAACCTTTTGATAGAGTTAAGAGTGCTAATTTGGCCCTAACTACCTTCAATTCTTCGCGAGACAACTAATGGTGTTAATCAGGCCTTAACAGGATATGTCTACTACTTTTGCGTAATTGAATAGGTATTCTAAGGCTTATGAGATCTAGATCCGTTATCATGTAGACCTATCTTTCTTATCCAAAACTAAGCTAAAATAGATTTATTTCTTCATGGATATCATTCAATCATCTTGTTAAGCATAAACATGTTCAATTAACCCAATTCACGTGGAGAAAACACATTAAATTATAAAAACAGTAGTGAAAGTGACATAACAATTAAACAATATAGATGCAAGTATTACCAACCCAAAATCAGTCTGTAGTAATCAAAGTCTTTCCATTACATACTTCAACTACCCTGCGCACTCATCTATAGGGGTCCACGTAGTCAGCTATGGACTCTTCCAAGCCTCTGTGCACTCAACTGTGGAGCCTTTCCTTCGCTACTGATAGGAACAAACCATCTCATTTATCAAACCCTTACAACATCATTCCTTCCTTCATACTACTCATTATCAGTTATTAGTTATCAGTTCTATCTAAGACTTGCTATGACTCAACTATTTATAGCCTTTCTAACACAATACCATGGCCGCCAGCTAATGGGTGAGTCTTCAAAACTGGCTATCACTTACCCAAACAAGGGGCTAAGGCCCCTCTGACTCTTGACTAGCTACATGATCTGAATCCATATTTGGTGGAGACTTTACATTCTTTACAAAATTCTTTACAAAAAATGAATAAATTAATTCAATTTTACGCCTGGGGATCCCATCCCAACAATACCATACATATGAGTATGTTTTATCCTCTTGTTGGTTACTCTTCCAGTCATATGAAACATACCTTGATGCCTCCTACATCGTAGCATGATATCACATGGTTCTCACTAGTCATGCTACCATGTCACTTTTTTGTTTTGTCGATATGTGTTCAAGGGAAGTCTCAGCCTGTGTGAGCAATCTACAGTAGTTTGTTGACCTTTTTGAGTTGACCATCCCTATGTCAATTTTAATTTATTCCTTCATGACTTCATCCATACATCACATCATCCTAGTCTCTTCAGTGTCCATTATTAGCGGATACATCAAGGCCCTCCTTCAACAGATCTTCTCCTGTCAACTTCATCTCATTATCCAATAGATTGATCTAGGAACCAATAGTACCTTTGAGCTTGTAGACCTTGGTGGTAGGTATCCTTCCAATCAAAAGTGGGTTTACATCTTTGGCTCCTGATTGGTCGAGTCGATTGGTGTTTGACTTCAGCTCATTTATTCACACTTAGCGAACTGTACTATGTACATTGGGCTCTGTTTTCCTCATTGGTGAATTCCCTTGCATCTATTACTGATGTACCTCATTGAATCGTAATAAATCAATTTCTACAATGACCGACCTCAATTCATTTATTCGCATGATGTAGATTTGCACCATTGGGGTTATTTTGAAGACCTTGGGTTAGGGACATGTCACTCTTATATGGCACCCTTACTAAGCTGCATTAGATTTATCCATCATTTATGTATTTTGAGGGATATATGAGACACTTCTTTTTCCATCATATGTCCATATTGCTACTGATGTATACTGTGACATAGATCCACATTGTATTTGCTGGTGGCCATGCTCTATCTAATGAGTCAAATGGATTCACTCTATATTCCTCATGGTCATGTTTAGCATTTCATGTCATGGATCCACAATGTATGTTTTGGTGGCGATGTTCAGTATCTCTTTATGACTGAGCATGGGTATTCCCGCCTTCAGGATGTTATCAACAGAGTTGATACTTTAGCACTTTAGATCCTCTAATATGGCTTTTTATTTTTCTCTCCTTCCTCCCATCTTGATCTTTGAGTATTATTGTAATGCATTTCGGCCATCAGTATCTCTTTTGACCTCACGCATTAGGAGGCATGTGTTATAACCCTATTTTCCACTCCATCACAGTGAGAGAAACCCAAGTTCAACTTACCTCAATTGTTAGCTAGAATGCATCCCCTTTTCACCTTTTCTTTTACTTATGTGAGTTTTATCCCATGCTGAAAGGGTGAAATTACATAATTGAGTAATTTCTCATTATTATTTTTCCAAAATATTATAATTATAAGATAATAGCTATTCCATAATAGAGATAATGGAGAAAAAACTTATAATTGTGAAAAAGGTTCCTAGAGTTTTTTATTCCCAAGGAAATCAACTTGACCCACTTGTGTATGAGTTGGATAGGGTTTCGTTATTGTAGAAGTTTCCTAACTTGTCAAGCCCCTAGGTTTCTATATACATTCTCCCAAATGATAGAACGAGCTTGTATAACTAGCATGAGGTAATCGACCAATGAGGAAAATGGACCACAAGGTACCTCCTACAGTCCACTAAGTGTGAACAGATGAGCTGACGTCAAACAGCAGTGACGTCAACCAATCATGAGCCAATGATGTAAACCCACTACCAATCATAAGGAAACATACCACTAAGGTATGATATCTCCAAGGTATTATTGTTTCCTAGATCAAGCTCTTGGATAATGAGATAGATTCGACAAGAGAAAATTTATCGATGGAGGGCCTTGATGTATCCCCCATAGATCAACATGGAATAGACAAAGATGGTGTAATGGATGGATGGAGTCATGAAGTACAACTAAAACAGAGATGGCCCACTAAAAAAGGTCAATAGGCTATTGCAGATTGCCAACACAAGCTGAGACATCCCATGAACACATAGTTGCATGACACAAAATTGACTTGGTAGTATGAATAATGAGCACCATATTATATCACGTGAAAACATGGGAGGCATCAATGCATGCTCCATATTACTAGAATAGTAACCAATCGGAGGAGTAGGCAAACTCATATGTATGGTAGGGTTTCTAAGAAAGCTAAAACTCAACTATGAGATAATGAAGCAGACAAGTGTCGTGTTCAAGGGTGACACAAATGATGTTGTAATGTGATGAATAACGAAAATAAATGTTCCTTCCCTTCTATCTTTATGTCTTTTTTTTCATAAAGTTACCCGCAATACCGAAAAGGAGATAAAGGTATACAAGGGAGAACCTCCTAGCCATAGCAGACTAGGGTATTCATTTTTCATAACTATTCTATCCCAGTCTATAAAATGGTTATAATTATACTAATTAAACACCCATTGAAGTACTTTAATGAGCGTGAAGGAGACAAGTTCACTCAGCAATCCTTTCCAAATTAAGGAGTATGAAAAGAGATTAAAATAAACTCCTCTTGGAGGAACAAGTGGCATAGAGGATAGCAACTAGTTTTGGTAATGATGGAATTTCTCACAACATAAAGATAACAATAGGTTGGATAATAGGACCACTCATTGCAGCAGTTCCTCCAAGAAAGGGTAAAACACCAAATGAAAGTGAATGATACGCCAAGCAAGTGATGACGATGGAAGAGAGAAACCAAGGCTCATTATGCAAAAATAGGCTAACAAAAATAGGAAATCATAATGGATGAACTAATGGAATCCTCTTGGGGTATGGGCAGAAATATGATGAAGAAGAGGTCATGAGGTTCAAATTCTAGGTCATGGTGGGTTAGATGGAAAAAATGACTACATGACTACAAAAACAAAAAATGACTACATGGATACTACGACAAAAAAGAGGTGCTAGCTAGGGTATCCATGATTAGGTAAGTTCTACCACCAAGTGATGACATGCATAAAAGAGAGTGGCTAAAGTTGCAACTTGTTGAGGTAAGACCTAAGACATAAATATGGCACTGACGGTCAAAATACAATGAAGGTGATGAAAATAACCTGCCCCTACATGTCAGTTTCATAGAAACGCACCTATGCTCCAATGGATGTTGGAATAAAAACACCACCCCACCCTATAAAAACCATCTAGAAAGGATAGAACCATGTTTAAATCACATAATGAAATAAATAAACATGGATGAGGTAAAAATGGAACACACACACACACACACACAGATATATATATATATATATATATATATATATATATATATATATATATATTTGAATTTTATAATTCTTTTTTGTATTTTTGGCATAAAGAAGCATGACAAATACTCACATCACACTCCCATGCACAATATTTACAAGTACAACATAGTCAAGTATGTCATGATAATGTGTGCTCACAGTCAGGAACAGGACAAGGATTTCCATACCTAAACTCGTGAAGGAGTGGAGGTACCATATGGCTCACTAATGTCAGGCCATGCCAAAGGAAATCAAACTACCCAACCCAGAAAGGTTGACCATGCTAGGGAAATTCTAACATATTCACTCTCTCGAAATTAACCTAAATAATAAGGGATTATCAAGACGTAAATGGGGTACATGACACTCATGAACAAGTGGTAATGAACTAGGCAATTTGTTGGGAGGTTCGGTAGTAGAAGCCCAAGACTTGACTTGTGCCAAGGGTGAAATGTTCAAGGAAGGCCGAAGAAGTGACCCCTGAATCATTAAATATTTATGTTACTAATCTATGCTTGTTTCGAATCGGGGAGGCCTAAGATTATGAGTGGATGGATCCATGACCTCCAAGTTGACTTGTCAGGGAGGTTTGTCATTGAGGGATTCATGTCGAGCAGGTCGAGGGACAACCCATGTTGGCAAAGAAACCTGGTCAAATTCAATATTATGATGGATTTTTTTACAAGTCTCAAAAAATATTGACATGACCGCTGGAGAGGAAATCTCTTCAACAACAGGTGTCGAAGGATGCTCACTAACTTGATCAACTTCCATAATATCAAGCGACACCACCTAAGGATTAGGAGATCTATGGCATCCATTGGTTTCATAAGAGATCATATGCATAGGAGCTTTATAAGACGAGGAATGAATTTTTGGTGGTGGTAATTAAGGAAATCCACGAAGAAAAGATGAGATTGTAGAAAATATGTGATAGGTTAACCTGATAATGCAATATAAATCAAAGCAGAATACTATAACCTACTTATACTACCAATTTGTGGAAGCTTAAAGATCGAGCTAAACAATATAACCAAAATAAGGAGAATCAATGGCACAATACACATGAAAATACTTTGGGGAAAGCCTAAGCTTAAAACACCACACTATTGTATTATCATACATGGTGGAAATACATAGGAATTATACAAAGCCTTAGCTCTCACAACTAGCTAGCTCTCAGTACAATCCTCATAGATGCTCACAAGCAATCTTGGCTTCTCTCCATCCTTCTTCTCTTCCCTCCAAGATCCTATTTCCTTGCATTGTTCCTTGTGGATGATTAGCCTTCAAAACTGCGTAATCCTCAAGGATAAATCGTTGACTGCATGCATGAGTTTTCTCCATGAGAAAACACATGAAACTGATAGTACACTGTCCTTGAACATTAATCTTGATTGGGTCTTTGTCAGAATATACATGCATGAGTTTCTTATGAGGGAATCTTCAGTTAACTGGAGTAGCACTAGTTGAGTGCATTAATGCATCAACTGACTGTTAACTCACTATTAGTTCCTTGAATAGTTTGGAACTAATTTAACTAGACTTAACTCAGTAAAATGAGTTAACTAATTACAACTCAAATATAACTCAATCTTATGTCCTTAATTTAAGGGATAACTCTTGCATGACTTCAAAAAGACTTCTAACTTGAATTTCTCCAATTAATTAATTTAAAATAGATAAATTGATTATTTCCAAATAGCTGTTAAGACTAAATTCGATTTTAATTCACAATATAATTCAAGGACAAATTAAATTGGAATATTCTTGTTGCCATATTTCAACAGAGATTTTAAAAAAGCCTTCACCAACACCCTAATACTAACCAGGGTTATCTCCCATAGGTGGGGTTAACTTCCTCATACTAGAAATTTGGGTTGATGACACATAATTATCAAGTTTATCAATGGTGAGAATATTGTTGTCACGAGGAAAGAAAAGGACACAAAATATAAATGAGATAACCACAGTCATGGCATAGACTCAATTACGTCCAAGGAGCAGGTTATAATCTAAGGTGGTGTCAATGACTTCAACATTGAAATAGACAGTTTTACCTCCTAGCTCAATGGAAAACATGGGAAGAACCCCCTTAGGTACAACATTATGTCCATAAAAGGCTTGAAAAGTGGTATTGGATGTGGTGAGAATTGGAGAGCCAAAAGCATTCTAGCATGATGTTAACATGACACAAGTGGAAGATCCTTCATCCACCAAAGTGAAATGAATATTCTTATGGAAAATATGCATAGTAATTTGAAAGGAGATCAAGTGGGAAATTTGAATGGAATCCTTGTCAATATTGAACATAATGAGCTTTGAGTGAGAAGCATCTACTCCACCAATCACAGACATCAAGGCCTTGCGTTGTTGAGGAAAAATTTGTAAAACCTCTAGGGCAGACATGCCACATGGAGGATGGGAAAGATATTCGACAATAATATAGTGTTGAGTAATCCAAACAAAGGGATTTTATGTTGTCTTATGGACAACACCCTTGGGGGTGCAATAAACATGTTCCACATGATTATATAACATAAGAGGTCTAATGGAAGTGGGTGGAGCGAGTGAGTTCATAGGAGAAGAACTCAACTTAGGAACATCATGGGACCATCATAAAAATTGGCTTGCATGGTCACATTAATGTCTTATTTGCACATGAAGATAGATGAACTATTAGCGGGGTTCAAAAATGGCCCCTCATTGGTCCCTTGCGGAGGTGGAGGAGGTTGTGCAAACTTTTGTTGCTAAGGTTGTGTAGGAAATGGATTAGTTAAAACAGTAGGATGTTAGGTATATTTAAGTGGTGCAAGGATCCCATGAACTTCATCTATTTGAGGGAAATCATGAGTAAGATTTTCACCATGAAAAATTTTACAAGGGAGCCTACTATTTCTACGATGTTCACTAGTGCGTTCTCCTTGATTCTGAGGGTTTGGTTGAGTTTCCTGAGCAGACTTATTTTTTTATGTTTTCTTCTTATCATTTTTTTTACCAGCAATTTGTTGGTTTTATTTAGGTTGTGTGGAATTCACTATAAGAACATCAGTGGACTGCTCAGAAGAAGGTGCTTTAGTATATCTAGGCGCACTTGATAGGGCTTGAGATGTAACAATCAATTGCCCAAGTTGATAAGAAATTTGGCTCACGGAATCAGAAACATACCGAATCAAACCATCAGTGTGTGGGCCAAGAGCACATTTGGGTGGGTCAATGGAATGCATAAGAGCATTAAGCAGTACTTCATAAAGTGTACTCCACTATGAATATTTCAAATCTTGTTTTTTGGCATCTAAGATAGCTTTCTCCTTTGTCACATCTCTAAACAAAGATTCACTAATGTGCCATTTACGCATTATCTCATCAGGAAGTTTTGTTCTCACCAAGCTCTTGCGACGATGTAACTCATGAAAATGATCAGAAATTAAGGTGGCATCAAACTTGTTTAAAGTTGGAAAAGAGGTTGGAACCAATATCGTGCCTCATAGGCAATTGAAAGTGT
This sequence comes from Pinus tabuliformis, assembly GCA_031772625.1. Lineage (NCBI taxonomy): Eukaryota > Viridiplantae > Streptophyta > Pinopsida > Pinales > Pinaceae > Pinus > Pinus tabuliformis. Next base: position 864,048,002 of record CM062812.1, read on the forward strand.
GCTGAGAAGGTTTGAGCTAAAGAGGAAAAGTCACCAGAGGATGTTGTGTCCAGTTCGATGTCCCATTTGGGAACACCCCCAGTTAAAATTTGTTGTAACAAGCGTATCTTAATCGAATTGTCCACTAAAGATTTGGATGACCACCATAGGTGAAACATAACGATTTGATTGGATGGATTATCTCTAGGATTTCCTTCAAATTTGGGTATATTGGAAGGCAAATTTTGCGGGCCTAGGTGGCCACTAGGGGTCATGGTGAATGGGGTCTATAGTCAACTTCATAATCTATTTATATCTTCTCTTTCTTAATTTTGGGGGCTAGAGAACATGTAATTTCATTAATCATAAACAAAATGGTACAATTATACTTTTAACCATAACATCTCCTCTCTAGAATCCAACAGAGTCTACCCTTCTCTGAGAGATATGACCATGTAATAAAATGGAGCTCAAAATTTGAATCAAAGTAGAAACATCTCCATATAATTATTACTCTCTCTTCAAGCTTGTAGCATGGTCTCCTCTCCCAATATAGCATAGCTCTTTTGCTATAGTGTGGATACTAGATCTAACCCACTTTCCTCTTGGTGAGATTATATAGCTCCTTCTATCCTTTGGGAGAATCTATCTACACACATAGGGGCTTGATAAGTTAGGAAACTTCTACAATAATGAACCCCTAGCCAACTCATACACAAGTGGGTCAAGTTGATATCCTTGGGAATGGAAAAATATAGAAACCTTTTTCACAATTATGAGTTTTTTCTCAATTATCTCAATTACAAAATAATTATTATCTCTTCATTATAATAGTTTGTAAAATTAATTATGAGAAATAATTCAATCATGTAATTCAACCCTTTTATCATGGGATAAATCTCGCATAAGTAAAAAAAATTGTGAAAAGGGATGCATTTTAGCCAAGCAACTAAGCCAAGTTGATCTTGGGTCTCTCTTACTATAATGGAGTAGGAAATAGGGTTATCATAGGTTCTTCTTTAGATGGGGAAACAAAAGTAATTTCCCTTTTTCATTTCAATATAATTGTTGCATTTGACTCTACATCAAAACCAAGACCACTAAAATCTTTAAAGATAAATCGATTCTTTAATATGTCGTTTGAAGTTTTAGTCCCTTTCTTGAATTTCTGAATGAAGTTGAGCTTTGTTCTAGCCTTTTATAGTTCCTTTCTCAATAGCACAATTTATCCTTCCAGTTTCTCACATGTTTGAGCCCATTCAATCAACTCTTGGTTCAGGGTTTCTTGGATTTTCTTACCTTCTTCTAATTGCAGAATCAAGGCTCAATACCCTCAATCTTTTCTTTTGTCAAAGATTACTTCAGTGTTTTGTTTTTCTTTCTCAAACTCTCTATTTCTTCAAGAGAACTTACTAGTTGTCCTTCAAGATTGACTTCTCCTTCTTCATTATCAAAGTTAATATCCTCAACTTACATATTTTCAATGACCATCAACATGAATTCCTTAGGGCTCTAATCATCTTTGTCCTCATCTGAGGATTAGATAGTTAAAGTTTCTGAAGATCTCTCATCTTGAGCATAGAAGCCTCTCTTCTTAGCCTTCTTTCTATCCTTCTGAACATTCTTAAACTTCTCTTTAGGACCATAATCCTTTTTCTTATTTTGAGGACACTTTGGTTCATAATGATAAACTTTTCCACCAGTAAAACATTTAAAGGAAAACATACGTCTATACTTTCCTAAACCTCGCTTGAGCTTCCTCACAAAGTTAGATTCTTCTTCATCTGATTCACAACATGAGTCATCATGTTTATCCTTGCATTTTCTTCTTTGAAGTTGAATTCTTTGGCTACAGAATTTCCTTTCCAAATCCTCATCTCATAAGTAGTGAGCATTCCAAGGAGTTGATATAAAGTGAGAGTGCCTATATTGGAAATTTATTCAATGGATAACACCTTGGGATTAAACATCTCAAGAAAAGATCTCAACACTTTTTGAACTACCTCATCTTTATATAGATTCTCGTCAAGCCCTCTTAGGGTGTTCACAAATTCATCAACTCTTAAAAAATACTTTACAATATCTTCATCGTCATGCATTCTTAAATATTAAAATTGCATCCTAAAACCTTGGATTTTAGCTTTCCTTACCTTATTGTATCCTTCGGAACTTGGTTTGTTTAAGCCCTTCTCAGTCCTAACTCCTGTGTTAACGGATCTACCCCGTTGGTCTCAGTTTTACATGAAACGACCAAAGGAAAGCACTTAGCTTCCTTAATAGTCTTTGTCACTCTTTATAACCCCCATGCCTAAGGTCATAAATCTCACTATCCCGGTTATGATTTAATTAGCTAGAAGCTGCTAGCCTACTTATCCTCCATGTGTCTACGCAATTTTCCTGATGCATTCCTTTTTCTCTATTAACAAACTTGCTAGTGTTTATCCTATGAGATGAGTTGTCCTAGTTGGGTTTGCCCACTCACTTCTCAATGGATGTTATTTTCCTAGCTCTCAATGTTGACATATCCTCACTCTTGTCTCTCAGTGCTTTTGCTTACTGCACATGAGCCAGACCATCAGGCTCATACCACTGGGATGACATCACAATGATGTCACTCTTTCCATGTGTGGACCTTTGAGTGGCTAAACATGTCACTCAAATATGGACCCTTTGGGTACCACAAAGTGCCAAAAGAAGTTTCCACATTCCCACCTCCTATTGTCTCTACTTACATCATCTTTTTTAGTTGTCAAGGCCAATCACTTTCTGCCACCTTTCCTGTTATCAGAGAGGAGAGATAAGCTCCTCCAAGGCCTGTTTTACAAGAAAATGTTTTCGTTAAATTGATTATTTTCTCAACAACCTTGTCCTCTATATTTCCATAGAATTTCGTTGGGTCAGCACTCCTCTACACTTCTTGCTTTGTTATTCCTCTGGGCTAGCTCTCTGTTGGTTGAGCTACCAAAGTGGGCCTCCTCCTGCTCCCTTTCATTGGTTATCTTCCTCAGTTACACCTCTACTATGTCCCGTCATCCATCGTCTGAAACTTTTCTTTAGGTTCCCTTTTCAATGCTCAAGGGTGAAACCACTAGGCTACCACTATCATGTAGGCTCCACCTGCTCAGTGCATCCCTCCACTTTTCACTTGTGCCACATCTAAAACCTTCAGGGTACCATTGCTAGGATGGCTTCATCCTATTTTCAATCGCTACCAATGAAAATACTATTCACTACAAACGTGTCCACCATGTCAGCCCGAAGCTTCACATAGAGGCTCCACCATACTTTCCACCGAGTTTGGCCTTTATGTCAACTTTGGCTATGCGTGAAAGACTCATCCAACAACCTTTAACTCTGCTATGAAGGCCTTGGTTTCATATAACTTTGATTGGCTATATATCACAATATACAAGACCATTTTAAAATTTCTTCATACCACTCAAAATATATTTCAGATCTCTACCCATATGAGTGGTTTCCACCTACTCTTAAGATAATATATTGCTCTAGAATTGTCTCCAAATCCACTGCACTGATTTTGATCCTTTTCCCTTCTTATATCCCTAAAACCTACTCCTTCAGGTGTTTCTTTGACACTTGTGCCTCTGGATGACACCTATTGACATCAATGAAAAATTATTTCCAACATATAAAAGGAATTAATTTGACCTCATTTGGACACACGCACTCACACAAGTTTGATTTACAAGAAAAAGTTCAATCAAAAACTAGGAAGATAGGAAAAAGGAGAGAGAATTTTTGGGAGAATCTAGGAGGATGAAGTTTCTTGTTTCTAGGCTCTATCTCTCCCACACATGAAAAGTAATAAGGTTTCTAGGATGTAATAGGAGGTCAAAATTGTAGGGCCAATTTGTTGACGGAAAAAGTGGAAAAAATGTAGCTAGAAAAAGGAAATACCCTTGACTAGACCTCATTGACCTTAGGAAAGTTGTCTTACTCTAAGTAGATCTCAGGAGGAGGATGCAAAAGGGTTTCCAACAAGCTGGGAGGAAAAAGTTGTTGGATCAAAGTTTCATATCAAGTAGCAGTGGTGCACCTGGTTAGTCAAAGCTCCAGGTTGAAGTAGCTGGCAGCTTGAAGTTGCAAGGAAGGAGAAGTTTACCAGTCCCCCTCCATCGGGACATTACCTATTCTGCTGGAACATTACCCTATAGGCTAGATACATTTCTTCTTTACTCCCTTGGGAATCTTTTCTATCCTTGTCATGGCTTCGCCTATCCTTCCTAACATGGCTTTGGGGATCCCAGTATGGTACATTGATCCCCCTACAAGCACTCCACCTGGTCAGCTAAAACCTTATCATGATTTAACCTTGAATCAACTAGTTCCTACGGTCCCTATCGTTGTTTCAGTTTCATCACAACCTCAATAGGAACCCACTCCCATTGCGAAAAAATCCAGACAGGGGGGCAAAGCAAAGAGGAAAGAACCTAAGGACAAGGCTCCCAATCTCCTGTAGTGCCTAAGGCCCCAAAGCCATCACCTTGTTCCCCAAAGTAAGTAGCTCTCACCAAAACCCATAAACAGTTCTCACAAAAACCTGGAAACCCTAAAAATCATAGGCACTGACATGATTTCAGGGCAATCGCAATTTTTGGGATGAAAGGTGCGCTCTAGACCTCTAGATTGCATGTTTTGGGCGGAAAAGTGAGATTTATGCTCCTTGATTCTTGGTCGGCAAGTCTCAGAAACTTTTGCTGTCTTTGCCTCGGCTCATCCCTGTGACCTACAGAAAAGACCAGAAAACCTCCAAAAGTTAGAAATTTGATAGATATAGTGTTCGAAAGATAGTAAACAACATTAAGAGACTGAGAAAAGGAGAAACCCTAAGTTGAAGACTGAAGGTCAGCCAGGTTTCTAGATCTGAAGTAAAAAACCAATGGAGACGCCAATGTTGTTATGGTGTTTTCTCCTCGAATATGTACGAAACAAAACCACTTAAGACTATGGATGACAATAGTCTCAATAATAGAAATGGCTACTAAACATTGTAGATCTGCAGTAACTGATAGAAAGAAAACCTTCCAAAGTCCTGATCTATGCCACAATCATAGTTAAACAACAAAATGAAACAGTAATAATAACTCCAGTAATCCAATGGAAACCAGATATACAAAGAATAGATTTTATTATAACACCTGTGAAGGGAAAAAATAAATGTTACCTATCCCCCTCTATGGGATGGGTTCTTGGCTATCCATGAATGTCTTCAACTTGTGTAGAGTATTTCTCCTCTATAATGTGTAAACCCAACAAATAAAATGTTTGAGCTCAATGGGAACTCAAATGGAATAAAGATGGTGTGTGGCAGTGATAATAATCAGAGTTACAACAATGAGTCTAATAATGAAAATAATAAAAAGTGAATAATGAATGGAAAATCATTATATTTATAACAAAATATTGAGTTATCCTCGAATAATGAGCAATAATAAAATATTAACCCCATTCATGGAATAACCACTTGGAATATTTTACTATATTTGGTTAGGAGGGAAAAAGTATTTAAACTTTTATCTAGAAATAATAAATAAATAAATGATTTATTTATCATCTCAAGGAATTAGTTAAGGAATAATAAACAAATAATTATTTATTTAAATATTCCTAAGGGATTTGGTCACACTTGAAAAAGAATAATTAATAATTAGTGACTAATTAATTATTCTTAGAGAAAAATAAGATAATTAATTATTTATCTGTTTATTTTTCATAACTGGGTCAAATATGACAAGGAATATTAATTAAACAATGGTTTAATTAATTATTCCCAAAAGATGATTAAATAAATAGTGATTTATTTAATTATTCTTCATGGGTTTAATTATAAATTACTTAACAAATGTACTTTACAATTAAAGCAATTTTACGATGATAAAATTGGCCTTACATGGTGTACTTCGATCCATATAGTAAATTAAGGCTAGATGATCAATTTTTTGGTGATAACATAGGTCACTGCTCAGAACTCAATAACACCTTCATAGATGAATTTACAAAATAGAACAATGATACATTTGCAAAAACATTGAGAAGGAATAGAATTGACCCCTACTATCCATGACAAGAATTTCATCAAACATGTCACAAACATGAAAGCTACAAGCCTTAATAGTAGAACTAAGCGTAGGGGTCTCATACTTATCTAAAAATCACTAAGAAGCATTTTTCCCTTATATCATTAGCTGCAATATCATCTATTAGGTCATAGGTTCATTTTTCATTCAATTACATGTAAAAATGTGATGAGAGCGATACATAACCACTATCATAGTACATGTTCATAACTAGCATAGTAGGGCCAAAAATACCATGGAAACAACAACCATATCATCCACATATGAACCAGTGTAATAATCATGAAATAACAAGGAGAAATAACCTCATATTAATAAATTCAACAACTAACCAGGTTTGGGACTTCCACGAACAACCCGACCATAGATTGTTTGAACCAAATATTTCTTTCAGACAATCACCCCTATGCCGTATTCCAAGCATGAATGTGGGAATCAAACCAAAATAACCAACCAAGGCCTCCTGAGGCTAAACCATCTCACCCTCATCAATAGAAACCGGAATTTACAGCAATCCACACTGGATCACTAAGCCAAAACAATAAACATGTAATAACATGCTTTACCATGATCTCCACCAAAACACTAGGCTAAAACAAGAATGGATGCCACCATATTTTTCCACCTACACCGTGAGGAATTTTCCTATCTCCTAATCTCTAGGCTTTACTGCAATCCACACCAAATCACTAGGCCCTAACCGAGACTCCACTCTCCAAGCTTTACTGTATATCCCATCCCAAGATTACTAGGCTTGATGAACAACACCCACCTCTGGGATTTACAATATATCCCGCGATTCACTAATCGAGGATTCCTAGGCCCATCGACGTAAGACAAAATCTAGTTTTACCGCAACCCATGGTCCAATTCCTGGGTTACTAGGCCATGTGTTATTTTATTCATAGATCCACCTCACTTAACATCAAATCCAACCGACAATCTAAGTCAACCAAAACATGAGAACCCCATCACACCATGGCTGTTCACAAATGGAAAGGCTAGTCTGAAAAAACATTGTCACTCCTAGAAACACCCATGCCAATGACATAAAGAACCACATGCAATACCATGCATGCCAAATATAGTAAGTAAACCACATGCAAATGGATACCTACAAAGAATCCTTCTATAGCTGCTTCATCCTAATATTCCTTACTTACTACTTCATTTCTCTTGCTTTCTTTTCTTTTCTTGATCCAATGCCAAAGCACTCCATGAAAACTCTAAGTGTCCAAGAGTGAGAGAAAAAGGGATACAATAATGAGAGAGCTCCAAAAACGAATTGACAAAAGGTTACACTGACCAAGCATGAGAAAAATCTTGCCAACTAATCCTTAGAAGCCCTTTTATCAATGAGGCTTCTATTTTCTTCATTTTCCATTATTTTCCTTCAATTTCCTCCTCACATGCAACCTGTGACCTTTCACCTTCCTTTTCTCCTAATTTCCATTATTTTCATAAATAAATGTGCTAAAAATTCCATTTTGCCTTTCCAAAGCCTTTTCCATTTCCTTTTCCAATTTCCTTAGCCATAATAACCAAAATGAACACCCACTAGGATGTTTTCCCACCATTCATCTTGGAATACATGTCCCATGACCTTGGTATTATATTTGTTTTTACATGGATTTTTTATCCAAGGTTGTTACATTTTTCATAAGCATCATATGATAGAAGCATATGATAGTAGCATGTCATGAACTTATATGATTATTTTAATTAGTAGAGATCATCTAGGATAGAATGTTAGACCATTTTTCACAATGGCCATACAAATATTATCTAACATTATGCTAGAGGTTGTCATCTTGCATAAATGGATTGTTATGATCAAAGAAAGAACATCATATTGGAAATTCCTTAGGAAGAGCATCATCACTAAAATAGTATGTATTCTAAGTAACGTGGAAACATGCTGGTAAAAAGGGATGAACGGTTGTAATGGGTCATTCTTTTTGTGAAATATATAGCTAAATGATTGGATAAAAGAATATGAATGCATGTTGTAAAGAAAAACCTTTGGATAAGATTAATGTGTATGAGAATCTTATGGAACAAGGTTGGTTAGAAAAATATGCTTAAGTTTTTATGATTTTGGAAAAAGAATAGAACTTGACTTTCTTAAGAATGTATAAAATATTAGGACTTTCTCTATAATATGTATTTGATATTGATTAACATCTACTATAATCTACGAAAGAAAAGTTTTAACTTGGTAATAAAGTTTGATCCTTGGAAACTATAATGCAAGAAGGAAAGATCAATTGATGGTAGATGAGGATTTTGATGGAATGTGAAGGTCACCATGGTAAGGTAATTCTATCACATTTGTAGTTTGGTTATCTGGCTAACATATTATTTTTGGCTACCGAGAAAAGAATGTTGCAGGAATACATTATGACAGTTGGGCAAGTTCAACTGCATGGATGAAGAATGTTGATAATGTATGGTACCTAGAAACTATAAAGTTGAGATGAGTCCATATTGATATTGAAAGGGTACTTGTACGAGAATGTAACTGGAAGGTAAAGGAATATCACTTTCATGATCATATTGAAGATCAGGGTGGCTCAATGCAATGCCTTTATGATTGAAGAAGAAAGTGATGAGAAAATATGATGACCTAGATCTTATCACAAGAATGAAAGAGTGGATATGGTTCCATGATACATCAAAAAGAAGCAGGATCGATGTAAGTGATGAAAATAAAAGAGGGAACTGTGTAGCTATAAAAATAAATTAGATGATACTCTCATGAAGACAAGCAGTGTAGCTTGTGATACTAGCTTCCATTATCGAAAGGGAGGAATCTACTATAGTTTGAGAGGGAGAAAAAGGTGTATCCATGGATAAGGAGCAAGGTTTTATTCTCAAGATTAATGGAAAATAATGATTTACTCTATGATTGAGATGGAGTGATGATAAACATCACATGTTCACTCTCCTCTTGGAGTGATGAAAAGAGAATGGCAGAGGATTGGATAAGCATTTGCGGTTTCGTTGAGGATATAATTTCCAAGAAATGGAAGGGACCAACAGTCTTTGAGGATAGGAGAAGAATCAAAGAGAGGACTGGTCAAAGAGGACCTATATCATTTTAGGACTCAGGTATGGAGATTGAACATAAGTAATAGTCATAAAAAGATATAATTTGTGGACATACAGATGGGGTATGTACCTTAGAGAGCTAGTGTGTTATCACACATAAAGCCTCGCATCATAATGCTCTTGAATCAAAGAAGAGCTTGTCCAGTTAGGGCTCAGAGACAATGATGGTCATAATGATGATTCTTACAATATGGATTATCAATCCAACTCTTCTTGATAACACTTTAGTTTTAGATGTGACATTGTATTGGTTGTACAATTATGAATACCTCCCTAGTTAAGAGGGAGTGTTGAGAAATGTAACCAGTTTCACTGTTCATAAATGTTGTACTCATTTCAAAATGTATCCTATGTAACAAATAAGAAAAGTAAAATAAAATTTATTATTATCAAAGCATGGGTTTCATGCTCATTATTGATGGTATTTTAGGTAAAAGCATGTTCTTCAGGCTTCTAAAGTTTGTTAGATCTTGGGATTTATTGTCATCAGTAAAAGGAGTCAACATCATGTTTATAAGACCCTTCTGAGAAATTTGTAATTGTAAAAAGAATTATTTTTTATTATACAAAGTCTTAGAATCTCTAAGAGTACAAGTTGGCCCCGGGATTCTCAAGTCAGCCAAAAGGGGGGAATTCAACCCACTTGAGAAGGCTATAAAAGGAAGGAGTTCGACTTCATTTGGACACACTCACTCACAAAAGTTTGATCTACAAGGAATAGTTTGATCTGCAGTTGGGATGCTGGTAAAAGGGAGAGTGAAGTTCTGGGAGGAGCTGGGAGGATGAAGTTTCTTTTTTCGGGCTCTACCTCTCTCACACGTGCAAAATTCTAGGGGTTTTGGGCTTCAGTAGGAGACAAAAATTGCAGGGTCGAGTTGTTGAAGGATGAAGTGCATAATATGTAGCTAGAAAAAGAAATTGGTTTGACTAGACCTCGTTGAAATTAAGAGAGTTTTCTTTCCATAAGTAGGTATTGGGAGGAGGCTCTATTAGGGTTTCCAAGAAGTTTCAAGGAAAAGTTGTTGAATTGTAGCTGCAGGTCAAGTAGCAATGGTGTAGTTGGCAAGTTGAATTTGTACGTCAAGGTTGCAAGGAAGAATCAGTTCTGTAGAAAATCATGAAATAAATTGAGGAAGGGATAACTTGGTACTGGGAGAAGGAATTGGTCTAGGGATTGGGTCACAGTATCTCATTTGAAGCATATTCTAAGAAGAGAAAAGTTTTCATGTTTTCCCCTTGGTGGAGTTTTTCCCTAGATGAGAGCCTATATCTGTGTCCTTTTTTGTTGTTATCACTTCTTGATATTGTTTGATGAACATATATAACTAAAATAACATAAATAATATAACTAAGATTTACAAGAAAGTATCAAGGTCAAAGAAAATAAGTTTAATAAGTTGCCACATTTTATTTTCTAATACATGCCATGACAATTAGCAACTATCAAATAGTTTTGGTGAGCCAAGTCATGCTTGACAATTGGATCAACAGTATATGTATATTAAGGAACACTTACACTCGAGTACACCACAAGAGAAATACAAGTATTATGAAATGGGCGTAGAAGATATTTTTTTATATAAAGGTAGAATCTATGTGTGAAATGTGCCAACCACGTAAGGTATAAGTTTACAAGAAATGCACATGGTATTGCATGCTTGTAACCCCCTGTATCAAAAAACTTTGATAATATTCAAGAAGTAATTTTATTGGATAATTTTAAAAAGGAACTGGCTAATTACATAGTTGGGTGTTTGGAATTCCAGCGGGTCAAGGCCGAACATAAACAACCATTTAGTTTGCTTCGAATAATTCCCATTCTTAAGAGGAAAAGGGAGGTGGTATCAATTGACTTTATTACCAATTTTCTTAGAATGGAAAGAGGGAATGATTCAATAATAGTGGTACTGGACAAGCTTGCAAAGTATACTCATAATTAGTGCATAAAGAATCAAACATTGTACATGTTTATATGCAGGAAATTTCTAGGCTTCACAACATTCCTAAGGAAATAATTTCTGATAGAGACTCAAAATTAACATCCATGAGAAGGGTTATGGTTTAAATTTTAGCATAGCAAATTATCCTTAGTATGATGGGAAAACTGAGTGGGTAAATCAAACAAATGAATATATGTTACCAATGTATGTGATGGATAAACCATCCAAATGGGAGGACTTCCTTCATTTGGTGGAATATGCATAAAAGGAAAGGTACCAAGCATCATTAAAAATAAGCCCATTTGAGGCTTTGTATGGAAAAAAATGTAATAATCCAATGAGTTATAGTAACCAAGTGGATATATCATGATTGGTCTACAGTTGCTTAAGGATATGAAGGAACAGATCGTTAAAATCAAACAGAATTGGAAAGTTGCCCACGATAGGAGGAAGCATTTTACAGATAAGAACAGGACAAACAAGGAATTTAAGGTTGGGGAGCACATATTTTTGAAAGAAAAAGAAAATAAGAGCTCAATAAAATTGTGTAATTGTGTCAAGTTGGTAGCCATATATTGTGGGTCATTTCAGATCCTAGAGAGGATTACCATCGTTGCATATCGACTTGCATTACCTGCATCTTTGCATATTCATGATTTTTTTCATGTTTCATTGCTTAAGAAATATGTCCATGGCACTAATCATGTTATTCATTGAAAAATGTTTCAGGTGTAACTCGAGGGACACTTCCAAGTCTAGCTGGTGTGGATTTTAGATAACAAGATCAAGGTGCTTCAGAATTGAACCATAGACATGGTAAAGGTGCAATGGACCATACTCAGTCTTAAGGATGTGATCTAGGAGAAAGAAGAAGTCATGAGGTAAGAATACGCTCACATTTTTTTACTGACATAGTGTATACATTTGTATATATGATGCACTAAGGATAATGCATAAAATAAGGTGGGGACGAACGTAATACCCCTACATGTTTTGATAATATAAATATATATACTCTGTTTATTAAGATGGTCAGCTAAAAATATTTTTAACTATTAGATTGGTGATTCAGATGATATAATGTAGCCTAAGTGCCCATGTACTTGCATTAGATACTCATGTGCTATTTTTTGGCTAAGTGGCCAGGGAAGTGACAATGTAAATATTAGATTTACGACTTTTGTGATCCATAATGTAGATATCAGTCTTTTGGATTAATCACATTATTAGGATTTGGTCAACGTTTTGAACCAACTAATGTTGTTCATCCTCAAGACACGGGGAGAAATCAATTGATCTGAAGGAATAAATAGCATGGATGCATCGTTTCCCAGATTTAGCCGTTGAAAATTACTTGTTGGTAAATTCATTACTGAGGAAAGTAAAAAATTATTTTAAGCATTTGTTACGAATTTTAAAAATTATTTTTTACTTTCCTCAGTAACGAATTTACCAACGGCTAACTCTGGGAAATGATGCATCCATGCTATTTATTTCTTCAGATCGATTGATTTCTCACCTTGTCCTGAGGATGAACCACATTAGTTGGTTTGAAATGTCAACCAAATCCTAATGATGTGATGTAAATATTGTAAGATTGTACATATTTTAATAAATTAATAAAATAAGGTTGGTTGCAGAGCCCACTGCATGGAAAGAGTATGGGGGACACAACCCCAAGGCAAGAAGGAAACAATTGGGTTGGTTGGAAAAGTGTACTCTAGGGCCCATGTGGCTTCCCACATGGATAGCTGGAGCCATGCATTTAAAAATGATGATGGATTTGTTTTAATTATGAATCATTTGTTATTTAGTAATAAAATCAGGAAACTGAGTCTAATAACTATTGGAAAATGAGTCCTAGGGTTAGAGTGTAGAACTAGTTTGGTGTGCTTATTAAGTTAATTGTGCCAAAGCGATGCATTCAGTTTTTATATGATCTCTAAAGAAGCTCGAGGAGTTGTAAAATGGAGTTAGAGGAGGAAGGGTTCATCCAAATTCAGAGGTGAATTTAATTTAGCAGGAGGAGCCATAGGTGGGCCAAAGGTGCAGTTTACATATTATATCATTATTTTGACATAAGAAAAATTTAATTCTCCTATAGTAAAATAATTAAGTGATCTTAGCCATCCATTGATATCTAATCTCATCCATTTGTGCTAATGGTGGGCCCAAGTGAAATTCAAAGGAGGAAAAGGACATAGACTTGGCTCATTATGCACTAGACAACTTGTGTGTTCAACTCAACAACAAAAATGGTGTTCAGTTTAATGCCTAGCATTTTCATTTAAACACAACTAGAGTAAGAAAGAGACGTTAAACAACCTCAAAATATTCCAACCATTTTTCACGTTCAACAATGTCAATTTTAGTTGCATAAAGGGGTCATACTCAGGTAGTATGAACCTATATGATTTATGTCAATGCATAGGAAGCCAAGTCAGGAGGAATACAAGGGCACATATAAGTTTGTATTGATGGATTTGTTGAGTGAAGGGAAGTATTTCCTCCTCTTTTGTAATCATTTTCTGAAAATTTCACTAAAGCATAATAAGGACACACTAGTTTGCAGGTTTTCCCTAGTTGGTGTATCTTAGGTAAATTTTTGGTGTTGAATATTTTATGTACTTTTGTCTTCAAGTTTATTTTGCATTGCAATATTTAGTTAGGAAAATCAGGATATTTGATGATTTTTTTTAAATTTTAGGTTCAACTCTTTCATTTATGAAATTTCATTAAATTAGTTGTTGGGCTTTAGAAACCTAACATGGTATCAGAGCTCAACCTATGACTGAAGATGAGAAAGTGTGTTTACTTCCGTAGGAATATATTTAAAGGTATAGAAATGTAGTTTATCAGTGAAAACTTGTGTTAGTGTTTTCTAGATAGAGCTCTGCTCAAGGGTTTTCTCAAAGCAAGTTGTGCACTAGGGTTTCTTAACAAATTGAACTGCAATGTGGCATATTTGTGGCTAATATTTGAAGACCACCTTGATGGGGCCTCAAAATTTTGTTCTTGGAGAGGGGATTAGTATAGTGTTGGACGAGCAAGGAGTTTGGGAGTTCTTGGAGATTCCACTAGCCCAACAATTAGACCCTCAACAACTGCCCCAACACCATAAGAAGTACACAAAGGCAAAAAGAATTATCCTTGAAGGATTCAAGGATGATATCATACCTGACCTCTCAAACAAGAGGAAAACTCAAGCTATGTGGGTAGCCATTATATGGATTTTATAGGGTTCAAGTGAGGCCAAAAAACCAATAGTCAAATACAAACTCAGAAACATTAGGATGGAAAAGTGAGCTCGTGGTATCATATCTCACAAAATTCACCCAAGTGAGGGATGAGTTATCTAGAGTTGGGATAACAATATTGGATAGAGACCTTGACAGTTTTTTACTATTAGCTTTTTCCAAGTCGTGGGAAAAATTCATCGATGTAGTACGTGGTGGAGCAAAGCTTCTAAATTGGGAGCAGTTATGGAGTGAGTGCATCTACGAGGAGATCTGACAGTAGTCTAGATGTAGGTCTCATGTCAAGGAAGAGGAAGAGGAGAATTTTTCCACAGCTGGAAAAGGGGGAAATGCCAAGGGAAAGAAAGGTGTGGGAGGGGTCAATTCCATCTCCAAAGGTGAGCAGAAGAAGAAATATCTCAACAATATAAAATGCTTCTCCTGCCATCAATTTTGATGCTACTCCACCAAATGTCTATGAAGGAAGAAGGGGTCCAAGAAGGACCACATGGAAACATCAACAGTGGTGGAGGAGTTCAATTCTCAATTTGAGAGGGAGTTCTCACTCATATATTTCATGGAAATCTTAGTGGCCAGCAATGTGTGGTATCATGGCAGTGGAGCATCCTGTTTCATCACTGAGAACAACGAGAATTTCAACCAAATGAATGAAAAGGACATGTAGTTTCACATAGAGTTGGGAGATGATTGCATATAACTAGCAAAGGGTGTGGGTATTGTCAAGTTTGAGAATCCTCTCTACCTTACAGATGACTTCTACATCCCATGATTGAGAAAAATATTATTTTAGTCTCAACCTTGGATAACAATGGTGATGAGGTTATATTTAGTATAGGAAAGGCCTTTATCAAGCCTTTCAACTCTGGAGCAACTAAGCGGATTGGAGGTAGGGTGAAGAACCTATACAAGCTTCAATTTGAGACAGTCATATACATAAGCGGTACAGGAGTTAGTGAGCAGATTTGAGACCTTAGGGAGTTTCACATAGGAGTATGGGTCACTGACACCATGGAGCACTAAATATTCTCAGAGAGAATTCCACAAGACTACCATAGTGCAGTGTTTACTAGCATGACGTGTGCAATGGTTGCACACTTGGAAAGCAAGCTAAGACATCCTTTCCTATTAGAGACAACAGGGCCGGGAGCATCTTGGATTTGGTTCATTCAGATGTCTGTGGACAATTTTCTTCTCCTTCCCTCATGGGATACAAATATTATGTCACCTTCATTGATGGCCACTTGAGAAATACTTGGATCTTCTCCATGAACACGAAAGATGAAGTCTTTTCGAAGTTCAAGGAGTTTAAATCCTTGGTGGAGAACCAAATAGGTAAAAATATGAAGGGACCAGGGTCAAAAAATGGTTGGGAGTACATATCCAATGCCTTCAGGGAATTATGTGTCAAGGAGGGCATTAGGAGACAACTCACCACACCATATAAAACTTAGCAGAATGGGGTCGTTGAGCATAAGAAAAAGAGAATTTTTGGAGTGGCTAAGGCCATGTTGCATGATCAGGGCTTGTAGATGTTTCTTTGGGAAAAAGCATGCAACACTATAGTCTTTTTGTAGAACAAGAGTTGACACAGGGTTCCAGGATGAGTCACATCAGAGGAGGTTTTCAAAGGTAAGAAGCCTGACATGTCTCACTTTTGGATTTTTTATTGTCTAGTTTAATTCCACATGCATTCTAATAATTGGAAGAAGTTGGAGCCCACAATAGAGAAGGGTATTTTCATTGGCTATAGTGAGGAATCTAATTTGTATAGGGTGTACTTCTCGACACTTAGGAATATCGTGATCAGGTGTGATGTGAATTTTTAGGAATAAATGGCTCTTAGGAATTCCATGCATTGTGACTAGGGTGTAGCATATGAGGGGGAGTAGTAGGAAGGAGACTCAGTTAGCTCATCAGACTTCATCACAACTAGTTATTGGGCAAGTTGAGTAACATGCAGATGAGGAGAAAGTGCATGAATAAGAGGGGAGTGTAGAGCGAGTGGATCCCACTCGAGTATTGACTCCCAACATAAGGAGAGGTTGAGACAAGTGGGAAAATCAACTTATTAGGGAGGCTCAGGAGAGAATTGGAGCCCTCCCACTCCACATCAAGATAGAGTAAACAACCATAGAGATATTTAGGGTACACGTCACTGATGAATGACTTGATAGACTTAGAGACTTCTTACTACCAGGTCGTAGCCTCTTAGTAGGTATGGCGAGATTGCATGGTTGATGAATATTCCTCCATCATGTTTAACAATGTTTGGGAGATAGTGCCAAGACCAGTTGGAAAATCAGTGGTTGGTTCACATTTTGTGTATAAGATCAATCACACAACTGATGGGAGTGTGGAGAATTAAAATGCTAGATTTGTGGCAAAAGGGATCTCTGAGGTTTAGGGGATACACTATGATGAGAAGTTTTCCCTCGTGGATCGATCATCATCCATTAGGATCATATTGGTGATTGTAGCACAAATCAGGTGGAATATTCACCAAATGGACATCAAGACTGTCTTCCTTAATGAAGTTGTTGAGGAAGAGATATATGTTGAACATCCTAAGGGGTTTGAGACTTTTAGCAAAGACACACATGTTTGTAGGCAAAGGAGATATATTTATGGGCTAAAGGAGGCACCAAGGGCATGGTATGCCTAAATAGATAGCTAACTTCTAGGATTTCGCTTCACTAAGAGTAAGGTGAATCCCAACCTATACTACATTGTCGTTGGTTGCCTTCCGCTCATTCTAGCTTTGTATGTGGATGACTTGATATTGGCAGGAGCAGACAATCTAATCTAGGATTTCAAGAAGGATCTTGCAAGGGATTTTGAGATGAAGGAATTAGATTTGATGCACAATATCCTTCGACTGGAGGTATGGTAGGGCGATGGGGAGACTTTCTTTGGATAGCAAAAGTACACATAAGAGATTTCCGAGAGGTTCCACATGTAGGATTGCAGGCCCATGATCATGCCTCTAGTCACAAACTAGAGGAATGTGGATGCTACTAAAGCAATGCAAGTTGATGCCACACTTTACAAGTCGCTTATTAGTTCGTTGATGCATCTAGTGAACACACAGCCTGACATTTGTTTTGTAGTTAACTAGTTGAGCTAGTTCATGGTTGGGCCAACTAGAGTGCATTGGGTTTCTCCCAAGCATGCACTGAGGTATCTTAGGGGAACAATAGATTATGGGTTGTTGTACAGGAAGGTTTATGGTGTGAGGCTTTAGGGATTCATAGATGTGGATTGGGAAGGCACTTTGATAGAAAGGAAGAGCACGTCAGATTCTACTTTTTTTGTTGGGTCAACATTTGTTTCCTCAGTAGGAAGTAGGGATCAGTGTCACTAAATTCAGCTCAAGCCTAGTATATGATTTCCCGTATGGCAGCATGTGACACCATATGGTTGAGGAAACAACTTGTTATGTTGTTCAATTAGAAGTTGGAGCCCACAGTCATATAGTGTGACAATCATAGTTTCATTAAACTCTATGAAAATCTTGTGTTTCAAGACCACTCCAAGAACATCAAGATCTGGTACCATAATATCAGAGATTATGTTAAGATGGGTAAAGTTAGACTTCAGTACAGGCCTACAGAGGACCAAACAGCTGGTATTCTAACGAAGGCATTAAGAAGGGGAAGATTTGTGTACTTTAGAGGTAAATTGTGTCTAGTACAAAACAACTTCCTCTCTAAGACGGTGTGTTAAATGGAGTTAGAAGAGGAAGGGTTTAGCTAATTTTGAAGGTGCACTAAATGCAGCAAGGTGACCCACAAGTGGGAAAAAGGTGCATTTTACACTTTATCTCATTATTTTGATGTAAGAACATTTTAATTTTCCAATAGTAAAAAACTGAAGTGAGCTCAACCATCCATTGAGATCTAATCTCATCCATTCATGGAAATTGTGGGACCATGTCAATTTTAAAGGAATAAAAGGGCATATACTTGGCTCATTATGCACTAGAAAGCTTGCGTGTTCAACTCAACAGGAAAAGGGTGTTCATTTCAGTGAATAGATTTTTCAGTTCTATCTAATTAGGGAAACAAAGAGAGGTCAAACAAACTCAAAATCTTTGAGCTAGAGTTAATCTTTAGCCAAGTCAATTTCAGCTTCACAAAGGGGTCATACAAACTTGTACGATTTCTGTACAATGCACAGGCAATCAAGGCAAGAGGAAGAGAAGGGAATATATTGATCTGTGTTGATGGATTTGATAAGTGAAGGGAAGTATTCCCTTCTCGTTGTAATTATTTTCTAAATATTTCGCTAAAGCATCATAAGAACACACAAGTTTGTAGGTTCTCCCTTGTTGGGGTTTCCTAGGTAAATTTATGGTGTTGGATATTTTATGTGTTGTGCGTTCAAGTTTATTTCCCATTGCATAGTATATTTTAGGAATGCTTTTGAAATTTCAAGTTCAACTCTTTCATTACTTAAATTTCATTAAATTAGTTGTTGGGTTTTAGAAGGCTAATAGGAGCTTTGTGGATCAGAGGATTTGTTGGCCCTAATTATGGATTGGTGCCATGGAGTTATGGTGGGGGACTCGGTTGGATATAGTTGAAGAGCCCTAGTTAGGATATGGCATCGACTTAGTGTTTATTCATTTTCGTTTTTTTACACTTGGACACCAAGTAGCAGCGAGGCTCTTAGAGTTGCAAGCACCTACTATTCTGGCAAATCGTAAGTCACCCTAGAAGGTAGACACCACCAAGGGTTTCGAGCTGCACTACTTGGGTGTTGGTCATGGGGACATGAGCTTGTGGTTGGAGACAAAGTCTATTTTGGTTGGTGTCATGGCCTAGGTTTTCATTATTGTTTGTTAGTTGTTCCCTTTAGAGTTGTTGTCCTTGCTCAGGGGTAACCTATGGTTGAGATTATGAACCACAAGTCTATTGTTGGGTGGAAACTGAAGAGCCCATATCCAATCTATTATCTTCAATAGATAAGTATTTGTGTTGGTGTTCATGAGTTTATGTTGTGTGTGATTTATGTACATGTTATAGTTATTCTTCTGTTGATGTATTTTAATTCTGAACTGTGCATGTTGGATATTGAATATATAAGAATATAGTGTTGTAATGTATTTTAATTAAATTTTCAGGTCCAAGTTTCAGGATGGATGAAATGAGTATGAAAACATGCAAAACAAATGAATGGTTTTTAAGCAACCATGTTGAGAGTGGTATTCTCTGGTTTGGCACTGGGGACACCACATATGATATATACATATTAATTTTAAACAATGTATAATATATACATAGTTGGCATTAAAATATTTTACATAACATGTGAATTAAGATATTTTATTTATGGACTACATTTTCCGCATTAATTTTTTTATTTTCTGTAATTAATATATTTTAAAATACACATCAATATTACTTAATTCTGCATATTAAAGTATTTTATTAATGACTCATATTGAATTTTTTTATTATTATGAATATTTTTAAATGTCACATATTAATTTTATATTAAGAATTTAATGAACTACACATCTACCTTTCATTATTCTTATTAGGGAGTATTATATTTTTATCTTATTTTTTAATTTTCAATTACTTTTCTTCTTTGGACATTGAATATTTTATTATATACAACATTAAAATATTTTCATTTAAGATTTTCTTTCTATATATAGGTATATTTCAAGTTGATATCGACATAAATTAGTTAACATATATTTTCAAATAGTTTATTTAAATGTTCTGTTAAAATATTTTTCAACCATATAAGGCTTAACCATATAACTCACTTATTTTCACTTTTAATTACTATATCTCTTTTTAAAGTCATTATGAAATTATATTATGTCATCTGGATATCGAAGTGAAATATTTTTAATAGCATTGGGTTGTAATATCAACAATAAATATACTGACCATAATGAGGTTGAGATTATTGATGTTCCATTTTTAACTATAGTTGACATTGCTTTTCTAGTTAGATAATATTTTATCTTTATTTTAAAGAGGATACATGTCAACTCAAAATTGACGATGGAAGGAATCACACATCTCCCTCACATTAGGTTGTAGAATGCTCCTCTTGACACAAATAGATCCATCTTAAGCATATATATAGCATGCGTCAAGAGAGATCAAATCCCTTTAGGTGAAAATCTCTTTTAGGGTGAAAATTTGGAAAAACGAATTTGCATCCCTCTCCTTGATAGATCCGAATGAATCTGTAGTAGTTTTCTCTCTCTACATACATACATACAATGTGTAATTTCTCATTGTTTAAATTGTATTTTTGAACACTATATATACTGCATAACTTAAAATTATAAGTCTGAAAAAGCTTTGTTGGATTTTATGGAAGATTGACAAAAAAAAGTATACCTTACAATGAACAAAATGTAAAATAGTAAGACAGATTTAAACATTTTAACCATAAAAACTTATTTTTTTCAATTCCTTTACATGACATATACACAATTATATTAAACAATATATAATTTATACAAAGTTGGCATTAAAATATTTTACATCTCGTGTGAATTAAGACATTTTATCTATGGACTACCACATTAAGTAAAATAGTGTCATTAATATATTTTTAAGTATACACCACTATTAATGATTTAAATTGAATTTTATTATCATTATGAATATTTTTAAATGTCACATATTAATGTTATATTAAGAATTGAATGAATCACACATCTCTCTCTTATTATTCATATGGGAATGTACTTTATATCTTTCATTTTATTTTTTTACTTTCAATTGTTATTATTTTTCTTTGGACAATCAATATTTTATTATATACAACATTAAAATATTTTTTATCATTTTCCTTCTATATCAATTTGGTTCTATATATAGATATATGTCAAATTTATATTGGCATAACTTAGTTAACATACATCTTCAAATAGTTTCTTTAAATCACGTGTTGAAATATTTTTGAAAGTATAAGGTTTAAATATCTTGTTCGCACTCTCTTTTACTTCTAATTACTTTATTCATTTTTAATGTTGTTATGAAATCAAATAATGTGATGTGGACATCTGAGTGGAATATTTTTTAATCACATTGGGTTGTATATAACCAAAACCTCAAATGGCCATGGTAAGGTTGGGATTATTGATGTTTTGTTTTTAATTATAGTCGGAATTTCTTTACTATTTAGAAAATATTTTGTTTTTATCAACTACAAGTTGAACATGGACATAATCACACATCCCCTCACAATGGGTTGTAGAATAGCACAATAATTTTAAAATGCCACATTATATACATAACAATCTATAATTTCGAAATGCCACATTAGATGCATAAGCTTCTATAAAAATGATAGATATGCAATTTTAAACATATAATCTATAATATTTAAAAACAAATAAAATTAATTTTAATTTATTATAAAATTTGAGAATATTTATTTTTCTTTTAAAAAGGAGTTATCTTTAGTGCAACTTTTTGGACTTTCTAGTGCTGGAATCCGATAGAACAATTTGAGCTGAAATCTTGATTTACGTTATTTAAACAATTTTTTTTACTGTATATATGGATTTAGCACTGTGAAAAACCCCTAGGACACATCAATTGTGCAGGGGTTACAGGTCCGATGCTCAAAATTATCCTCAAAAATTAAAGTGTTAGAATCTTGATAAGTTTAGCTTCAGATAGAAGAGCTTGTCATTCTAAATCCAACGATGTGAATGACACTCAAATCCGAGTTCGTATGGAGAAGTTAGAACAAGACAAAGTTCAACTTTGACTTGTCTACATGGCAGGATTGAATGACGTGGCAAAACCCTTCAGTGAATGAGGAGGTGCCAAGTGGCAAGCCACCATTGGCCCTTTCATATTACATATCATAGGAAACATGCGGATCATGTTAAGGTAATCAGCCCGGCCAAGGTTCTGAGTAGCGATGTGATGTGATTGCATATCGCAACTGCACAAAGAACAAACCCGTATTTTATTACTGCCATACAAAACTGATTGCAATTTGCGATTCGGCTGATAGGTTATGGCCCCTGGTGTGACAAAATAATCTTTCAGTTAGTGGATTTTGGACCTCAAATGTGGTTTTCTATTGGTTTTGGAGCATTTTTTGGAACAAATAGTTGGAGAACTGGGATAAGTCATAAATTCTTCAGTTATTATCCACATGGGATGCAAAAATAGGCTAGATAGCCATTTTTGAGCATTCTGAACTCATTGAGATAGGTTTCAAAGGCATATGAGCATTGTAAATACACTTTGTTGTACTTTTGTGCATAATAGAGAGGCACAACCCATTGGAAGCTGGACCAAGGAGACGTAGCCCAGGAGGGGTGAACTCCTTTATCATGTGCTTGTTGTGTGTTGTATTTTGATATTATTTTCTATTATATTGTTGTTGTTCAGCATATGTTTTATGTGAAATTATTCATAATATTTACATAAGAAACTCTCATGGGAATCAGTTAATTAAGGAAACATGGTGAATCCTTAAGCACTTGATAAGCAAATGATAAGAATCTTGGGTTTTATTCTAATTCGGGAATTAGCACAAAATTACTAATCTGCTCCATTTCTAATCAAGTTGGTATTAGAGCACTGGTTTTGCTTACTATATTTTCTTTGTGGAAGAAGGATTTAATTGTTTGCTAGCTTTGTGTCATGCTAACAAGGTTAAAACTCAAAAGAGGAGAAGGGAAGTTGGTTGAAAGCCCTGAAGTTGGGTCAAGGGGAAGAAGAGAAAGGTTTCCAAAGTCTTCTACACCAATACATCCTCAAGTTGTAGAAGTTACAGTTGAGACTCCAACACTGGTTCAGCCTCAAGTTGTAGTTGAAACACCAAAGATCATGTCTCATGGAGGAGAACCTTTTTACATGACAAAAGATGAGAAGACCTTGAGAAAGGATTTATTTGATATGAAAGAGACGCTGAAGGTCCTCTATGAAGCGAGGAATAGGATATTACAACGAGAAATTTCCAAACCTCCTAAAGGAGAAGGCTCTTCAGGAGGAGGTAATGGAAAAGGAGGCAATGGGAATGAAGACAAACCTCCACCATCTCCACCATCTTCTTCATCTTCTTCTTCATAAGTATCTTCACACTCTTCAACTAATATAACCCTTACTCATACCCATCATCATTCTTCAAAAGGAACTAGTAAATCACGTTTTCTAAAGCTTCATGTTAAATTCGAGTTGCCAATATACAATGGAGAAGTTAATGCCAAAAACCTAGATAACTGGGTTCGTCAATTGGAGGTGTATTGTAGAATTCATAACTGTCTAGAGGATGATATCAAAATTAAGTTTCCTTCATTGAGAATCAAGGGTGCAACACTCATTTGGTGGGAAGCAAGGACTCAAGACAATATCAAAAAACATGGTAAGATCTTTATTACTTGGTCTGATTTCATTGTTGCTATAAAAATACAATTCTACCCTTTAGCTCATATGAAAAAGGCTATCATGAATTGACAAAATTTCAAATAGTTAAAAGGTCAAAATGTGAAAGAGTATACTCAATATTTTAGGAGAAGATCTCTTATGCTAAGAGTAGACTTATAGTCATAAGATACCTTGCTGAAATACATAGGAGGGTTGCATAGCTATCTTCGACACACCATTATTATGTTTAGTCTAATGAATCTTGATGAGGCCTGCATTCAAGCTACACACCTTGAAGCAAGAGAAAAAAATGTACAAGGAGAAGGTAAGAAGAATCCATTCTAGAGCAGTGAAAAAGGGAAGAATTTTAAAGGAAAGTAGAAGAAAAATGCTTCCATTAAGAAAGAAGGGGAGTAACCTGTGTGCAAGAATTGTTCCAAGGAGGTTCATGATGAAGCGCATTGGTGGAAGCATCATCCTAATTTAAGATCGAATAAATCCAACAATAAATGGAAACAGAGGACAAACGTTATTGTTCAACAAGCTTTGGGTTCTAAATTAGGTGATGAATCAAAAATTGCAGCCACGGTCACTAAGGGAAAAGCGGTGGAAAAAACAAGAAAAGAGGAATTTGTGGCAAGCACCAGCGTAGAAAATAACTCCAACAATGCTTCAAATGAGGAAAACAAAATAGAGATGTTCAATATTCAATTTATTTCCAAACACACCAAAATTGATATGTTTTTTGACAGTGGATCCCAGGCAAACTTAATCCTACAGAGTTGGTCAAGAAATTGAATCTGGAAATCATGCCTCATCATAAACCATATCTGATGGGTTGGATAACCAAGGATGTGAATCTACAGGTCACACGAAAATTTGTATTCAAGTTTGCAATCACTGCTAGTTTTGTTGATGAAGTCAAAGATGTAGTGACACTGGATATTTCTGGGATTGTGTTGGGAATCCCATATTTGTATGATAGGAAATTCATTTTCCATAGATTTGAGAAAAAATACCATTTGTTCAAAGATGGCATGGAGTATATTGTAACAGCCCATCATAGAAAGCTTAATTTGTCTCTGGCAAGCACAGGGAAAATGAAGTGACTGGTCAATTCTAGCAAGAATCATGCGCTCCTTATGATCAAGCAGAAGAATGACACGGAGCAGGAATCCTTTGTAGGCTATGATGTAAAGCTGAAAACTGAACTAGTTGATGTGGTCAATCAATATGGAGACATGTTCGAAGAACCAAAAAGATTGCCACTGAAAAGGAGAATTCAGCCTGAAATACAACTACAACAAGATTGTCCACTCCCGAACATTGGTATGTATCGAATGTCAATTCTAGAAAGTTTAGAAATTAAAAAAAAAAGTCAAGGAGTTGTTAGATAAAGGAGTAATTTGTCCCTCTAATTTTCCATGTGGTTCACCAATTATTTTGGTACCTAAGAAAGACGGAACATGGTGCATGTGTATAGATTATTGAGATTTGAATAAAATTACCATAAAGAATCAATACCCACTTCCCAGAATAGATGACTTTCTAGATCAGTTGAAGAATGCAAACTATTTCACTAAATTAGACTTGAGAAGTGGATATCATCAAGTTAGAGCAGCTGAGGAGGATATTTGGAAGACTACTTTTAAAACCAAATAGGGATTGTTTGAGTGGTTGGTTATGCCTTTTGGTATTTGCACCACTCCAACTACATTCATGAGAGTTATGAATGATGTTTTAAGATACTTTCTTATTGAGTTTATAATTTTCTATTTGGATGATATTTTGATATTTAACAAATTAGAGAAGAGCATGTCAAGCATGTGAGGAAAGTGTTAGATGTCTTGAAAAAAGAACGTTTATTTATAAAGATGTCTAAATGTGAATTCGGGAAAACTTCCTTAGTGTATTTGGGCCACATAGTTCGAGGAGGTGAGCTGAAGATTGACCCCTCTAAAGTTTCGACGATTGTGAATTGCCCAATTCTCAAATCAGTTACAGAAGTAAGGAGTTTTCTAGGAGAAATACTAGAGGAATTTCATTGCCAATTTCTCTTCCATAGAATCTCCACTACATGCTTTGACTAGCATGAAGGCTATCTTCCAGTGGGGAGGAAAACAACAAAAATCATTCGATGCTTTAAAATGAAATATTAGTTCAATGCCAATTTTAACATTGTCAGACTTGAAACAACCCTTCGAAATACAAACAGATGCAACTGACTACGCCATGGGTGCAGTTCTTTTACAACATGGTAGCCCATTTCATTTCATTCTGAAATTTTTAATGGTGTTGTTATTGATTATCCTACGTATGATAAAGATTTTTATGCATTGGTGCAAAATGTAAATAAATGGAAGCATTACTTGATGGGAAAAGAAACCATTATTCACATCGATCATCAACCTTTGCAATATCTCCAATCTCAAAAAAAATTGCTACAATCAAGGCACTTTTGTTGCATTGGATTGTTATAGCAATTCCACTTGGTAACCAGGTACAAGAAAGGTATTTATAATAGAGTTGTTGATGCAACCATTTTACTCAAGCATCATTCTATTTTTCCTGAAATTTATGTTGAGAAATATGCACATGACGCTGACTTTCAAGAGGTCTATTTAAACTTAAGTAAAGGCCACCAAGTTGAGGAATTAGACTAGCATGTACATGATAATCTGTTATGTCATTCGGGAAAACTTTGTGTTCCACAGCGAGAGAGAGTAAATGTCACAAGGGATGTGCACACTTCTCTTATTGTTGGACATTTCGGTGTAAGTAAAATAATGGCAAATCTTTAGAGGTATTTTTATTGGCCTCATATGCTTGAAAGTGTGTCATGTTTTATCAGAGGTTGTTCATTGTGTACAGTCAGTAAGCCTAGTGATATGAAACTAGGATTGTACACACCTCTTCGAGTACCTTCACGTCCATGGGAGAGTGTTTCTATGGATTTTGTGGGAGGTCTTCTTTTATCAAGAAAAGGTCATGATTATTTGTGTGTAGTTGTGGATAGGTTTAGCAAGATGTCCATCTTAATGCCTTATAAAAAACAAATTATAGCTAAACAAATAGCTTAACTTTTCTTTCAAAATGTATGGGTTCGTTTTGGATTACCTACTTGTATTGTAAGTGATCGTGATGCTCGATTTGTTGGGAATTTTTGGTCAAGTTTATGGAACTTGATGGACACCAAGTTGAAGAAAAGTACAACCTTCCATCTGTTGGTGTCCAAGTGTGAATGCTACGATTCAACCCTTTACCACATTAATATGTCAATCTAAGGACATTTATTATTGCAAAGGTATCATGCACTGTATATGTAGGGGAAAATTCATAATCCAACAATTGATCAGGAATTCAATTAATTAATTAAACATGAAATCTGAAATAATAAATAAACAGTAACGTCAAATGGAAATGATAGAAATAACTAATGTGTAATAGCAATGGAAATGAAAGAAATAATTAATCTGCAACAACAAGCCAATTCATAGCATTCACATCAAACCATTACAATGAGAAGAAGAAATATATTAATTAAAAAGAAACTATGCACACATTACTTCAGCATCATTTGATGAGGAGAGTAGGTCTGATTCCCTGATGAGGGTTGTGGTAGAAAGGATCGAATGCTAGATAATCAGAATATCAATATTGTATTAATAAAAATGAAAATATAGAAGTCTCATGTTACATTCTCAAAGCTAAACCTTCAATATCTGATCTTCTCCCCTACATCTCTCTGATTTGTGTCCTTTAAATATGCAAACAGCATAGGGAAAATTACAACAAGATTGATTAAAAAATATCAATAAGAATGATGAGATCTAAGAGATATTTCCATCACGATTCAACTAGAACAAGTCGAATTTGGTCATTGCAATTGGGGCAATTTGGAAAATGGCCACAACAAAAAATCTGTGAACATATCCTTCGAAGAACCTTGCTTTTCTCCCAATCCAAACCAAATTTCTGAAAACTGCTCAATAGAAAACAGATTTGGTCTATTCTAAACAAAACCCATGTCTCAAATGTTTAAGGTTCTTCTTCGTTTGCCCGAAATGTCCAATGTAAAATTGTCACATTTTATTCCAGTGAAATTCTGAGTTGGAATATTTGATTATGCATTGAAGATCAGATTTTCAATCTGCAAGAGAACTTGGAGGCTAAAATCGTGAGTGATGTTATAAAAAATTTATATATAAACCATTATTAGCAATATCACTCATAATAATCATCAATTTATTAAAAATAAAGGAGAATAAATATTAGTTATCCATAAGAGAATAATTAATTATGAAATGGAATTATATAATAAATTATGGTAAATAATATGATAAAAGAATAGTAGAAATGGATGTTAAGAAGTGATAATAATAATGACAAATTAGGGACCCAACAACATCCATAAACAAGTGGTCAAACTAAAGTGGTTAACATGTCAATTATTCATTTGCTAAGAGGATATTGCAGCAAACATCCTAAGTTGTGGGATGAGCAGTTGCATTATATTCAACATGCTTGCAAACGAGAAAAACACTCTTCTACTCTAACTTCTTCTTTTAAGGCATGTCTTGGTTATTTTACTAAATCACCTTTGGATTTCATTTCTGAGAAATATGTAGATGTAGATGGACATAGTGACATAGACAGAGCAAAGAAATTCATTGAGAAAATTCAATTGATTCACCAAATAGTTCAAGAACAACTAGAAAATATCCAAGGCAAGTATAAAGCAAGGCATGATAAGCATCGTGTGGATCTTTAGTTTCAAGCAGGTGATGAGGTTTTCCTCTACATTAGCAAGGAAAGGCCTCAAGGTGAAGGTCAAAATCTGAAACCAATCCATTATGGTCTAGTTAAAATTCTAGAAAAGATTGGTAATAATTCTTTCAAGCTTGATTACCTTCATATATGCAAATTTATTCCATTGTTAATGTTGAAAATTTGAGATTGTATGAGCCTTGTTTGATTGAAGATCAAGGAGAAAATGTACAGATTCCATGAATTGAATATTTTTCTCTAGAATTTCTTGATGAGCTTCAGCAAGACACCATAATTGACATAAAAACAAGGTCATCAAAGAGGGGAAGTCTTCATTATATTCGGGTGGGTCTTAAAGGTAAAAATCCATCAGAGGCAAAATCGATTGAAGAGGGGAAGGTGAGGGAACAGTACCCTCATCTATTCAATAACTAAATATAATATTTTGGGGTCCAAAAGCTTCCAGTGGGGAGCAGTGATAAGGTTCTCAAAATTATGCTTAAAAATGATAAGTTTAGCCTCATATCAAAGAGCTCATCATTCTGAATCCAACGGTGTGAACGTAACTAAAATCTGAGTTCGTATGTAGAAGTTAGAACAAGTGAAATTTGAAGTTTGACTTGTCTAAATGGAAGGATTGGATAACATGGAAAAAACCTTCAGTAAAAGAGGAGGCACCCAGTGGCAAGCCTCCATTTTCCCTTACATATCACATATTGTATGAAACATGCAGATCGTGTTAAGGTAATCGGCCCCAACAAGGTTGGGAGAAGCGATGTGATGCGATCGCATATCGCAATTCGACATAGAACAAGCACATATTTTATTACCACCAGACATCACCAATTGCGATTCGAAATCTAGCTGATATGTTATGGCCTATAGCGTGGCAAAAATATTGCTTGGTTAGTAGATGTTTGAGTGAAAATGTGGTTTTCTGTCAATTTTGGAGAATTTTGTGGAACAAATAGTGGGAGAACTGGGAGAAGTCATAACTTCTTCAGTTCTTATCCAAATGGGATACAAAAAGAGGCTAGATAGCCATTTTTTAGCATTCTAAACTCATTGAGATAGGTTTCAGAGGCATCTCAGCATTGTAAGAATAATTTTGTTGTAATTTTGATCATAATAGAGAGGCTAAAGCCATTGGAAGCTGTAGCAAGGAGACGTAGCCCAGGAGGGTTGAACTCCTTTATCATATTCTTGTTGTGTGTTGTATTTTGATGTTCTTTGCTATTATATTGTTGTTGTTTAGCATATGTTTTATGTGAAATTGTTCATAACATTTACATAAGAAACACTCATGGGAATCAGTTGATCAAGAAAACATGGTGAATCCTTAAGCACTTGATAAGCAAATGATAAGCATCTTGGGTTTTATTCTGATTGGGGAACTAGCACATCATTACTAGTGTTCTCCATTTCAGTTGAGTTAACCATCAACCTTGAGATTTCAATGAATTCCTGCTGGATTTTAGAGAAATTAGACTGGAAAAACACACAAGAAAAGCTTACAAAAAGTCTCACTAAAGACAGCTCATTTAAAAAATATGTTTTTTAATAAAAAATAATATATTTATCATTATAATAAATTGAATAATTTATAATATTTTTTCACTTTTATAAAAATTAATGCATAAATAATTTTTAAAATAATATTGAAAGTTTTAATTAATCATGAATTTTATTTTTTATGAAAATTTAAAGGAATTAAATAGCTTTTAAAATATTCTTTAGTGTGATTCAATTTCATTCGAGTTAATTTTATTTAAGGGAATATATATATATATATATATATATATATATATATATATATATATATATATATATATATATATATATATATATATCCTTTTTTTCTTTGGTTTGGGTAGTTGGAAATCATTGTGAGGGGTCGCCTAGGTAGGTTTAATTGTGTGGTTAGACAAGTGTAGCAGATAGGTGTGGATAATTTTTTATGGTTTCTTGGGAAAAAAATCCTCTTTGTACTAGTGAAACATCTTTTTTTCTCAATGATCAAGGGGAAAGAGTCTCTCATTGAGGAAGTGTTTTCCTCTACCCTCTCTAATGGGTCTTGATCTAAGGTCAAGTCAAATTTCTAGTGGTTCCGTGATGAGATAGTCAGATGGTATCCTGGATTTGCTAAGTGAGGGTCGAGACAATCTAATTTGTGACCTTTTGTAGGTAGAGGTAGCGCTTGTAGTAATATTGAGGAATCAATTCTTTCAAGGCATAGGATGAGGAGTAGGAGGGGTGCAGGTGGAAGATCCCAACCCAGGTAGTGTGGGGCAAATATCTTTTCCCATGACTTTTTGGAAACTTATTTCAATTCAATTATGCCTGCAACTTGCCTTGAGATCTAATAGCTCGAGATAAAAGTTGGAGAGGAAATACAATCTCTCCCAGACTCAAAGTTGTTGCAGGATATATAAGTTTGGATTCCAAACCCTCAGCACCCTAGGGCTAGGCGCAAGTAATATTTAAATTCAATAGTGCTCCATTAAAAAATTAAGGTATTGCTGGAAAAAGAGAGTTGGATAGCATTAAGATAAAATATCATAATTCAGGAGGCCACCATTAGAGGAGCTCCACATCAAGCACGCTGAACTAGGGTTTACAACAAGGATTCAGTGCTGGTCACCATGGAGGGGTGAGGAGGGGGGAGTTCCACTCCCTCCTATAGTCATGTAGTTTCGAACTACTTCAAGAAACCAGTGGAGGAAGGAATGGGGATTATCAACATCGAGAAACAAGGAAACATCAGATCACATGAACAAGAAGAGAATCATGAAGAATTCAGAAGAGAAAAGAGAACGGGAGGAGGCAGTTAGAGACTTAAGCACAAGAAAATGACAGGATTCTACAAACCTAGGTCAACCATCACACCCCGAGTTGTTTTAAGTGACCCGACACTTCAGGTGCATAGAGATCACATGGCAGCTTATGCAGTAATATGAAAATTTATGGGGATATGGCCAACGGAGAAGACTTCATATGCTTGGATAGAGAACCACTGGAAACCTAAGGGAGAAATAAATCTTCACCTTGGGTCCAATGGTTTCTTCACAGTAGTGTTCACAAACTTAGAGGACAAAGACAGAGTGTTCGAAGGAGGACCATATTTTTACATTGCTACAGGCCTCTATATGCGACCATGGGTGATGAATTTTGTCCTGGGATGAGAGACATTCACATCAGTGTCAGTATGGATAAGACTCTACTCCCTACCTTTAGATTATTGGCTACCAGAATCTTTAAAAGCCATAGGAAATAAACTAGGTCTTTTTTAAAAAATATCAGATGAGACTCTGTGAGGGAAATACACCTCCTTTGCTCGAATATGCGTAGAAATGGACCTTTCTGGAGCACTTCCGAAAAAAATCATTCTAGAAGTTTATGATGAAGAATGGGTGTAGGTGGTGGACTATGAACATGTCCCATTCAGATACCACAAATTTCATGAACACGGGCACCTCTTCAGACACTGCCCATTGAACAAAATGGAGAACAATATTCAAACCAACATATGTAAAGATATTGAAGGATTTACCAAGGTAGGAGGTAGAGGGAAAGGGGGGGAAAAGAACCAAAAGAAAATCAGCGAGGAGCAGCAACCAAGTTATAACAACTTCAAAATATTAGAAGAAGAAGATGGGAATAATGGGATGAACCAGGTAATGGAGGATAGTCCTGCAGAAAGGGAAAAGATGATAGCATGCAGGATACACCTGAAAAATGTAAACTAAAGGAGGATCTGCCTATCACTATGGAATTTGACAGGGACCATGCGATGACCCCAAGCAAGGTTGGAACGGAGGACCATGAGCTGTAGGAAATTCTCGAAAGTGAGAATCTTGATCTAGAAAAGTTCCTAGAGAAGGGAACCCAAAGGGGTTAATTCCCTTCCACAAGAGGAGCATGACAGAGTACAACAACTCTTCCTTTGAATATTTCAAGCAAAGGGCTCTGGAGTCAAAAGAAACCATGATAGCTAGGAAAACAGAGGGGTTAAAACGATGGAGGAAACACCAAGACATGCTCCCAAGAATATAGGCAGGAAAAGAGGAAGAAAAGGATAGAATGAGCTACCAATAGAGTGTGGGAAACTCATGATCAACTCAGGTAAGATGAAAGATCTTACCAGTTACTCTTTTACAAACTTTTCTTAATGAAGCTCACCACCTGGAATATTAGGGGACTAGGAAGTAAAAGGAAACAAAGAAATCTTAGTAATAGAATAAAATAAGAAAAACCAGATATGATGTTTATCCAAGAAACAAAACATTCAGTAGATAAAATAAGAGAAACACACAGGGAATGGCTCATCAAGTATGAATATCTAGAAGTTAAAGAATACAACACAATTGGAGGAATTCTTACACTTTGGAACCCCCAGAAACTTGGAATCCTAGATGCTGAAGCATCCAGGAACTACATATCGATGGTAATCCAACTTTTGGGTGATAGGGAAGTCTATGTGTTAACAAATGTGTATGGTCCTCAACAACTTGAAGACAAGCTCAAGCTTCTCATCTCACTGGAGGAGCTAAGAGAAAGATATCCTGATATGCCTTGGATTCTAGGAGGGGAATTTAATATGATCATATCTCTTACAAAAAAAGAAAAAAAGGTGGGACCAAAAAACTAGGCAAAGATTCCATATGCTTTAAGAACTTCCAAAACGACATGAGGCTAGTGGATATAGAGACAAAAAATGGCACATTTATCTAGAATAATAAAAGGGGAGGGGCTTCTCAAGTTTCCTCTAAGCTTGATAGATTCATAACCTCTGAGGATCTCATTCTCACAGGCCTTGAGTTGTCTGCTTTAATCCTCCCTATTGGAGACTCGGATCACTAGCCCATCCAACTAGAAGCTTCTTTTATAGGCACTCCGAGAAACAAACCTTTTAGGGTTGATAATATTTGTCTCACCCACCCTAACTTCATCAATAGTATTGAAAAATGGTGGACAAAAGATATGCTTGTTCAGGGAACTAATATGTTCCTTCTGCATCAGAGATTGAAACACATCAAACTTAGGCTAAAAGATTGGAACAAAAATGAGTTTGGCAATATCTTGAAAGCCAAAAAATAAGTTGAACAGAAACTATAGGGAATTAATCAGGGCCTCATCTCAAATGGTTTTACTGAGGAAAGGAAAATACAAGCTGACTCTCTCCAACAGGAATGGGAGGAAAAATGCAAGCAAGAGGAGATCTTCTGGAGACAGAAATCGAGAGTGCAATGGATAAAAGAAGGAGAAAGAAACACAAAGTTTTTTCACAAGTCAACCATGGAACACACGTCTCATAACATGATTTCAAAACTTAGAGATACTCAAGGAAAATAG
Organism: Pinus tabuliformis; assembly: GCA_031772625.1. NCBI lineage: Eukaryota > Viridiplantae > Streptophyta > Pinopsida > Pinales > Pinaceae > Pinus > Pinus tabuliformis. The sequence goes on from CM062812.1 coordinate 864,081,868, forward strand.
CTCAGCACCCACAAAGAAATAGAATCTTCTCTAGTACAACATTTCCAAAGCATAGTAGAGGAGCCTCTCATAGACAGATCATAATTTATCAATAACTTCACAAAGCACATTCCTAAGCTTGTAACTAGGGAAGACAATTACAATCTTAACAGGCCAGTGACTAAAGAGGAGGTTAGCGAAGTCATCAAAGAGATGCAAAATTGGAAAGCTCCAGGCCCGGATGGGATCAATGTATACTTCTTAAAAGCATATTGGTAAATAGTCAAACATGATATCCTTAATGTAGTGGAGGACTCAAGGAGAAACAAAACTATTTTGAGGGCGCTCCATGCCTCTTTCAAAACTTTGATTCCAAAGCAAGAAAAAGCTATGACACCTGATAGACTTAGACCCATATCTTTATGCAATGTGGTGTACAAAATTATATCCAAAGTAACTGCAAACAGGCTCAAGCCCCTTCTACCAACTCTTGTGTTTGAAGAACAAATTGGATATGTGGAAGGAAGGAAAATTCTAAATAATATCATTGAAGCTCATGAAGTGGTACATTCTCTCAAGAGAAATAGCAAGTAGGGATGATCATACAACTTGACCCAAAAAAAGCTTATGATAAGCTAACCTGGGCTTATATCAGGGAAGTACTAAAAGTGTATGGCTTTGACCACAACTAGATAAGATGGGTAATGGCCCTTATTAATAAATCTAGTTTTTCAATCCTACTTAATGGCTTAGCATCTAGAAGGCCTCAAACAAGGTGATCCGCTCTCCCCTTCCTCTTTATTCTCATGATGGAAGCTTTAGGCAATGCAATCAAATCAGCCAAAGTAGAACGAAAAATCTAGGATATTAAAGTCACCATGAATGGGGATGCCTTGACTCACCAACAATTTATGGATGACACTATGCTGCAGGGTACACCCGCAGTCAAGGAAGCTAAAGCTTTCAAGCAAATCCTGAATGACTTTTCTATGGCTGCTGGGATAGAGGTACGTCTTACCATGTCAAAGGTTTTCCTTTTTAATACTAACATTGCTATTCAAAGAAACCTCACCAAAATTATGCGCTTTCAAAGAGAATAGCTACCCTCCAAATACCTGGGTATTCCCCTAACGGAGAAACCTCTAAGCAAGGTTGTTTGGGAGCCAGTCACTAATAAGCTCCAGGAAAAAGTCTAGAAATGGACAAGCAGGTCTTTGAATTTAGCAGGTCGGCTAATGCTAACAAAAGCTATCCTACAAACTATTTCCATCTTCATGTTTTCAGCCCTTCCTGCTCCTAAAGGAGTTGTGAAACATATTAGAAATATCCGAAGAGACTTTCTTTGGGGCAAAGGGGAAGAGAAAAAGAAATGGGCTTTGGTAGCATGGGAAACGATCTATAAACCTAAGACACATGGAGTTTTGGCACTTCATGACCCTGAAACTCTAAGCAGAGTTTTGGGGGAAAAACTATGGTGGAGATGGCTAAAGGAATTGGTATCCCCGTGGCCCAAGATCTAGAAATAGAAGTATGCAAATATTTAGCAAGAAAGGGATCTCATTCGAATGTCTGGGCTCATCAAAGGCTCCCACATTTGGAACAAAGCATGGGAGAATAGAGCCATTGTTCAAAAACACAGTTTCTGGGAAATCAGAGATGGAAACCTAGCTTGGTTTTGGGAGGAAAACTGGCAACAGGAACCTATTCTGTTAAGAGAAGAACTAGCCAATCTCAAGAATGACACTGACATTAAATGTCTACTCAGGGTAAGTGACTTTTGGAATCAGGCCAGGAGCAAGGGCAAATGGAGAACATGGAAGGACCTAGTTTATAGTGAAGAGACCCCTCTGAAGGCCCAGGCAGAAGCTCTTGCAGCGATCTTGGAACAGAAAAAGATTTTGACTTCAACATCATGAGACCAATTGAGATGGGAAGAAAAAAAGAAGGCAACTTCAACCTTAAAGAAGCCAAGAGAATGGCCCTAGGGCTTGACTTTCCAAACCATAATAAGGTATGGAAGGACCTATGGAAGAACCCACACTGGATGAAAATCAAAATGTTCATGTGGTTGGTGCAACATAAGAAAATTCTGACTTGGGATAACCTTTGGAGAAGAGGTGTAGCAGGTCCATCTAGATGCCAGTTATGTGAATTACAGGAAGAAACAATGGAACACCTACTCAATCTCTACCCTTTCACCTCCACCCTATGGAATTGGGTGGCTTCAATCTTCAGACAAATAGATAGGGACATTTTCAACATCACTGGCACTTTGAAGAATTGGAGGAGAAACTTGTCTGATGATGAAATAACCAACAAAGCTTGGACTCTGGTTCCAGGCTTTCTAATCTAGGATGTCTAGAAAGAACAAAACAATAGGATTTTCAAGAACATAATGGCCTCATCCCAGAGCATCATAGCTTAGATCATTAGACAGCTCAAAGAGACTATAGGCACCCTTATAAAGAAACCCCCCGAGAACCCACCTCAAGACTAGGATGTACAAATACTTTTGCATATGGGTCTTCAGATGACTTTCACCTAGGGCATAAGCAAGATTTTTAGTCATATAACAGCAGATAAGGACTTCTGGCAACCTCCTCCTCATGGATTTTTGAAATTCAATATAGATGGAGCCTCTAAAGGAAACCCTAGGGTGGGTGGTTATGGCAGAGTCATAAGAGATGAGCAGGGATACATAAAAATCATCTTTCATAGTTATTTGGGGAAGGCCACTAATAATATGGTGGAACTCATTGCTAGAGAGCAATGCCTAGAAATATTAATTGAATCAAATTTACATAACACCATCATCGAAGTTGACTTTGAATTGATAATCAATTCAGTCAAGAAAATATGCAATGGCACAGCACCAGAAAAAGTTTTGAAACACTGGCGGTTATTGTAGGTATATCAACATATCCAATCCCACTTGAGAACACTGAGAACCCTCAATTTTTTTCATGTTCACAGAACTGCTAACAGGCTAGCAGATCGGTTGGCGAATGAAGTGGTACTCTATTCAAAAAGTAATAGAAGATATAACTGGATATCGACTCCCCCAGGAAAATTCCACGAAGACTATCATAAAAAGGCTACCATAGATCGAGAGTACTTTTAGAGCATAAGAAATAAGCAAAGCAAAGACAAATGGAAACTGAAGAACCAGGAACATTCACAGGGAAGGAACAAAAGGTAAACAACGGGCAGGTTGGCAGGTACCTAACCAAATATTACCTAGATCTCCATCATCCTATGGATTTCAGACCGGTAAATGCGCGAAGGTCAACTCTACAAATAGACCCAAAAAAATATTGATTGGTGGCCTATTCATTCTTTTGGTCCGAAAGAGATGTTAAAGGGTGTGCTATTTACCGAGATCACTGCCATCCTATGAATTTCGAGCAGAAATATGCTAGATCTTTAATTTTCAAAACAAACCCGCAATTTTATAGTGAGGGGGCTTATTTATTTTTCGGGTCTGTAAGGGAGGTTAAAGAGGGGCAATTTGTTGTGATCCCTTTGGTTCTCGTCCATCCTATGGATTTCAGGTGGAGAAACTGCGCGACTAGTAATTCCTCAATCGAACCCAAAAAAGTTTAGAATGCTGGCTTAAGGTCCTCTTCGGTTCTGTAAGAAGAGTTAAAGTGCAGGATATGTGTCAGCCCAAAATCAACACGCGACTGTTGGATCTTGTATGGTTGGATCATAGGGTCTTTATGATAACAAGTTAAATAAAGATTAAGGTTGGTCTTTTGTTGAAGTTTTGTGGGCCATCGAATCTGTGGGCCCCATCCTCAAAGGCATTCAATTTTTTATTTGATGCACGACAGTCCAACTAGTAGGTTCCTCTATAGTCTTGTTCAGGCTTTTCATGGTTTTTGAAGTTTTGTTCGGAATTTTTGCCAACCTAGCTGCCTATTGAAGTTTCATAGAGCTGGTGCTGCTCTATGTACATTATTTGTTTTTGTAATTTAATAGAAGGTCCCACTCTTAATTGATCAAAAATAAATAATTAAGGTATTGCTGGGTTTAATTCTAAGAGATACATAGGTGGAAAAATACAATATTTTCACCTCTTTACATGAAGAGAATGCTTAGGAACCTGAGGTTTTGTGCCGATAAAATTGATGCTCAACTGGTGCATGTGGAGAGTCACATTGCATGTGATTTAGATGGTGTGGACCTGTTGGAACTCCCTAGCTCCAGCACAAGGGTTCCAACGAATATCTCCTCCTCAGATAATGAACAGTGATCATGGGTGGTCGGTGGAAAATTTTGGGTCTCTCCTAAAGCTTTTGGTTCTGTCTTCAAAAGGCTCATTATTGGCCTTCAAGTCTACTGATGATGAAGACATAATATGGTCATGGTCGTGTAATTCTTAGGTTTTTTTATGGTTTTGAAATAATTTAGGCTTTTGTGATCATCATCAAGTGCTTGACACATGGTTTCAGCGATAATCACATCGAAATTCATTCGTCAACATGTTTCGAACCAGCAAGTGTGGTTCATCATAAGGACAAGATGAAGAACCAAACCATGGGAACAGATTAAATAGAGAGATTGAGCATTCCAATGGCTAGAAAGAAACAACCAATTTGACCAAAGGTAACGACTATAATTGACTGGGCAACAACTATATTTGACCCAACCCAGATTTAGCGAAGAATTAGATATTTAATTAATAAATTGTTTAATTTGTTAAATTTATTTTATATAAATCTATATGTAATTAAATAAAACTATTTATATTTAATTAAAATAATATGAAATAAGAACATTAAAGGTAAAATAATTTATTATTTTCTTAAATATTAAGTTTTTATTTAAAAGTAATTAAGTATTATATTTACAACTCAATAAATTCATATTGATGATAATTACTAGGATAAAAATATAAATATTCATTCAAGCAATGAAGTAATTGGCTAACATGCTTATTTATCTTCATCTAACTACAACTAAAACCATAATGTTGTAGGGAATTTTATAAAGTATCAATTAAAAAGATAATAAGTTAAATAATGAGTTTGATTACTATATCTATGAATATATGATCATATAAGTATTATCCTTGTATATAAATTCACATATATATGAAATATTAGGATAAAAATCTAAAGTGTTATTAATTAATTAATTCATCAGATAATGTGTTTAAACTATTTATATCAACTAAATATGTTACTAATTATATTACGAATTGAACTTAAATGAATACCAAATGATCAATTAATTAGTTAACTTGTCATCTTAAAAAAAAAAACAAATCTATATATATATATATATATATATATATATATATATATATATATATATAGTAAAATCTAAAAATTAAGAACATAATAAGCAAGGTTCCATAAACCTAGTAATTACAATTAAAATTTAAATAACTTAGGAATAAATGGGTGAATAAGAAAAGGAAAGAGTACCAAACAACAATCTAAAAGGAAGGGGAAACCCAAACAATCCAAAAGAAGAGGGAAAAATCAGAAAAGAAAACAATGACAAGGGGTGGGGAGGTTTAAGAGGAAAGGGCAGGGATCCAACAACTGCTAATCTTCTAGCTGTCATCCTTGTTGAGAATGCTCGGTCTCCTTTAGAATTTTATGGCCTCTTGAAACTTTCGGTGATGAAAGGGGTCAATCTTAGCAATAACCTGGGCCTCTTCAACACATATATGATGCTTAGTTTTCTCATCGTGCACTGCCAAGGCTAAAGACCTTGTCCTCCCATGCTTGATGTCAGTTGCGTGCTCATGAATCCTTTGATAAATAGAGCTCCTAGTTTCACCAACATAGGGGGTCCCAAAAGAACATGGAATGACATAAACACCTTTCATGTCCTTAGGGTCAACAGGGTCTTTTACAGATATGAGGGAGCTACGAATATAAGTTTATGGTGCTATATCTATGGATATAAGTTTATCGTGCTATAACAAGGTTATTAATTTCGTGCATGGCTTGCTAGTTGTTTGGCTAGAGTCAGTGGTTTCTCCTTCCGCTAGTCGATTCTACTAGTTTCTAATAGCTTTGTGGCTCTACGGTAACAAGATAATGATTATTTTTATATGTCTTCCTAGGTGAATGTTGTTGTGGGCATGACTATGAGGCATCTTAAGTGAACTATGGCTCTTGCTTTAGTGTATAATTTTTATTTTGAAGTTTTGAGGACTATTATGGTAGTAATACTTCTATATTTTGTTTCAAAATCTTATGTAAATATTCAAGGTGACAAAGGTCAAGGCTTGAATGTTCGGTGCTCACTTTGCGTGTCATTTAATATCTATGTAATCCTATTTTTGAAGTAATATCAAGTTTATTAATTCAAACACATTTATTTAAATTACATTAATATTATTTAATTTTATAATAATTTCTTTTATCCTCAAAATTTACTTATAAAATATTTTAATTTTTTATCTATTAAAAAATTTCAGTCTTATTCAATTTAAGTTAATGAAAATTAATTTTTATAATTAATTTAAATAATTTTGATTTTTTTTTAAATATTTTATCTAAAATTACAATCATGTTATTTAATTTAATGATAAAAAAATTTTAATTGAGGCTTATGTGACCCATATCAGGTTTACGAGAGTAGCCTTAAGCAAAAATCACATCATATTTTATCTGTCGACGCATTTTGAACCCACGAGTGTGGTTCATCGTCGAGACGAGTTGAAGAACTAGATCACAGCTCCATGTTAAATAGAGAGAGCAAGACCTCAAACAGTTAAATTTGACTGGGAAACAACTATATTTGACTGGACAACTAGGTTGTACGAACGACTACTACGAAAGGCTAAGTTTGACTGGGCACCAAGACCAAGAAATAGGGAGAGGAAAAATAATTTTTTATTTTTTATTTATTTTTTTACCAAATGTTAGATTATGAAATAATAATCTATTAATAGGTATTTTAATTAAATTGATTAATAGTTAGTAAGTTAATATAAGGGATATTATATAACATTTAATTGAAAATAATAATAAATATCTTTAAATAGATAACCTATTAATTTTGTTAAATAAAGACCCCAAACTAACTAAATGGAATTCCACTACATTGGTCCATTAATAATTTATAACTACTTAATAATATATATATATATATATATATATATATATATATATATATAGATAGATAGATAGATAGATAGATAGATAGATAGATAGATAGATAGATCTATATATAGATATATATATAAGTTAATAAAAAATTTGTTATAGTTTCTAGTAAGCTAAGTTGTATTACGTCACATGAACCCAAAAAAATTTACAGAGTTCAACCAATCATTGTCAACAAACTTCACAATAAATGGTCTAAACCTACCTAGTGGGAAACTAGGTCTTTTTGACCATCTTTCAATCTAGTAGCAAGTCAAAAATTGGAAAAGAAGAAACATCTATAAAATCACTAAAGAGTCTATAAGGGCATAGTACCATAAAATTCAAACAAAAAACATCTATCTGCTTTGATTCATATGAATTCATTGGTGTTGGGTCTCTTGCATTAGATATTGAAGGGGTTGATGAGGTGGCGATTCATGGGATGTGATGCTTAATTTCTACTAGACAAGTGTCCATCCTCTCCATATAGAATCTCATATTAATGTGTTCTATTTTCATGTTTGCAAGGGTAGAAAAGATACTGTATTGATCTACCAGTCTTTCTATTAGGATTCTTCCAATCAAAATCTTCACTCTCCAAAAAAGAAAAATATCATGTATATATTACTTCCTCCAACACCTAGTCTGACCAGGGTCTGAAATCAACTTCCCAAATTCCTCCAATATCTTTGTTTTTAACATAGCATGACAATCACTCAAAACCATGTTTTAAAAAGTTTCAATTTCCCTATGACTATCATTGGGGATGGCCATGTGAAAGGCTTCAACAACCTCCTGGGCTTGTTGATGGTCCCAATTATGGCTTTGAGGGCCTCAACCACCCCCAACCTCTCTAGATTCTCATGCATTGTCATTTCATGATGTCAATATATCCAGGTATAACCCAAATTATAACAAAACATAAAATATAGTTCAAGAAACACTAGAGAGTAGTCTACAACAAGGCTTTAAGGACTATAACTAAAGGTAAATCGACACAGTTGAGACCACAAATAAAGAAAAATCCCACAACATATAGAAAGAAACATTCCCAGTGTATATTTAAAGCAATCAGGAGCCACCCTCGATACTAAGTATGAGACACTCAATAACAACACTTACCATGGCAAAGGTAGTGAAACCACAACCCCATAACAAATCTCCTAGAAACAACGCCTTAGGAAACTATCCACATTTAGACCACAACTAAAACAGATCCTCACAATAGATAGACATAAGTTCTCTGGAGGTCCAATTACTATAGTCAGAAAAACTCCCCCAAACCCTGGATGGAGCACTAATTTACCCAAATTTACATTGTACGACCAATAAACCAATGCAATGAGCAAGCTGGCGTTTTCATCACTAGAAATGACTAACAATCTAACAAGCCAAACTTTACGCCATAAAGTAACTAAAATGCAATAAAATATCAGTGAGTTCAGAGTTACCCAGAGAAATTTCAAATTCCACATACAAGGTGTACTAGTTATCCAAGAAGTTTTAGACGTGTATTTTAATATAAATTTAATTATAAAAAAAATTACACAATTCTTTATTTAAAAATAAATAAATTTGTTTAGAACAACTATAAAAATAATCTTTTCATCAAATATTATACATAAATTCTAAACCATAACATATACATAAAACCTTTCTTTACATTAATCTCTCTTTAATATATATATATATATATATATATATAATCTTTCTTTACATTAATCGAAGCATATTTTTCTTTCCAAAATTGACTCCACATGGATTTTGGATTTTGTAATCATCTCCACTAGGTTTTAGCTCCATGGGTATGGATGAGAATTTCCCGGTCCCTCAAACTAAATCCACCAAGAAGTTTGGGTTTGTAGATATTATACCAAGCCACTAGGGCTCATTTTCTTTCCCGAGTTGCTCCTCACCAAATAAATGTACTTTGGATATTCCCAATTTTCTACAAAATGACTTCGCAGGTAGGAAAGGTTAAGGGAAGATAGAGGGGAAGACTTTTTAGGACATATTTGAGAAGAATGAGTTTTCCTGTAAGATTAAGTGATTTCAAATGCCATCAAGAGCGATTCTTTTTTTTTTCAAATTTTAAGAGAAAATATTCCCATATCTTTTGCCAAAGAGGGATTTATGTAAAAGGGGTACACATATTTTTGGGTAGAAGGGAACTCTCCTTTGAATCCATAAGAGCTTAGCAATATGAAATGGAATTGTAAAAGAAATATAGAAAAGGAAAATTTGAGATTTCGCTAAATTGATAGACGTTCCAAAGGCTTTACGGAATCTATGAAGGATTGTCTTGAAGGAAGTAGCTTTAATGACAGTAGGAAAACCCATGAAGGAATTATCATTTACAAATTGTTGATGAATAGAGGTAGGATTATGGATCCTTGTATTTTAGAATACCTTCTTCAATGGTAGCTTTTATGTCATCCTAATCCCTTTGCCATTGGAATAAAGAAAGAAATAGGGTGTCCTTGCCTAATACCTCTAGAAGGAAAAAAAGGGGCAAAAGGGGATTATTTTACAAGAACATAAAATAAATTCTTTAAAATAAGAGCTATGACCCAATGGATCCAAGCTTATACAAAACCAAATTCCATAAGAATATGAAAGTTGAATCTCCAACTAAGATGATTAAAGGCTTTAGATATGTCCAATTTAATGTGGATTCCAAAGATTTTCAAGGATTTGAGTAAATATGTTCATGGGCCAAAGGAATGTTGTCCATAATTTTCCTACCTTCAACATAAGAAGTCTATTAAGGAGATATGAGAGTTGTAAGGAGACATTTGAGTGTATTATCAATGACTTTAGAAATAATTTTATAGAAAACATTACAGAGTGCAATGGGATGAAAATCAAAGGGAGAATACAAATGAGCATATTTGGGAATGATAGAGATAAAGGTTTCATATGGGGTTGGAAGGATAAAGGAGGTGGTCCTAAAACATTCCACTAGTCTCCAAACATATTCTCCTATAATTTTCCAACATTATTGAAAAAAAACAATGTTGAAACCATCTAATCCCCCCAATTTATACTTGAGCATTTCCATAACTACCTCCTTTACTTTTGTCATGGAATTTTCCTTTGACAACATTTCTTTTCTCTAAGGTGACTAACTTTGGAATGTTCTTTGTTAGTTTTTTAATATAAGGCCTTTGGCCCCTTATTGGTTTCGATAAAATATTCTTCAAATGATCCTCTAACTCATGAGTTATCTCCTCCTAATCTTCAAGTTTCTAATTTTGAGAGTTCCTAATACTCACGATTCTATTGTGATTCCTATGCTAAATCATGGATTTCTGAAAGAATTTGGTATTTTTCACATCTTCCTTAATCCATTGGATTCTAGACTTTTCTCTCCATAAAATATATTATTTCTTAAGATGTCTTCTAGTTGGATTTGAATGAAAAACCCTCCATGGTTTAATTTTTTTTCTTCCTTCTTCTATGACAGTTTCTTGTAGCAATTTCATCTCTTTTTCCAATATCTTATTTTCCTCATGAATGTTTTCAAAGTCCTTAATGTTCCACCCTCTAACTTCATTTTGAGATATCTTAGCATGTTTGGAAAATGATACATAATGGTTCCATCGTAGCTTTATGATTCTTTCCACCAAGCTTTAATGTTTCTTAGGATATTAACCAGAAGGATTTAAATCTAAATGGTCTGCGTTTTGGAATCCCTTCCCAATATAGTAGACTTCTAATCAACCAATGATATGGCCCATTACATGGTAGAATGGAAGCTTTAAAGTTAATTCTAGACAAGAAAAGGGTTCCAGAGATAAGGAATGCATCCAAACAAGATGATATTTTTGAGGATCTCCCCTTTTTATTGCTCCAAGTAAAGATACTAGTATTTGCTTCCATGTCTATCAAATTGTTATGGCTTAAGAAGTTAGAAAAGAGAGAAGCATCTTAATCCAAACTTCTTATAGATACCTTCTTCTTTGTAAGATATTTTATGATGTTAAAGTCTCCCCCAACAATGCAATATTTACCTCCATCTATATTAAATGTATTCTAAAGATTTTGAAGGAGAAGATTTTTTCTAAAGAAAAAATTGGCCCATAAATGCTAGTAATGAATCCACTACACATAGGCCCATCAGATGAAATCTAGTTGTAATAGTTCTAGGAGAAGAAAAAGAATCAAGAACCGAAATAGTATTAGGATTCTAGAGATAGCTATTGATGGGCCTCCAAAACAGGTAAGTTATAAGGCCCATCAATCCACTCATATGCACGTAAAAGCTATGTTGAACCCACCACTTGCATTTAAAGATAAATTTTCCTACCTTAATGGGTAGTTAGAAGATTTCAATGAGGTTTTCATATTTTATGTATCTTAACATGTTTATTGTGCAGGATTTCAAGAGATATTGCATAGATTCCAAGAGATTCAATAGTGGAGATATTTTTGGGATTTGGTCCATACTCTAGGAGGGCCACAACTTAGTTGACCAAGGGAATTTAATGAACCTACCTATTGTTTTGAGGTGGACTAGGAAAAATATTCTCTTTTCTATGACTTTTTGGAGGGAAATACAACCCAAATCTCAAGCAAGTTTCTCCCCACTATTTGTATAAATAAGAGGCTCGAGTAGCCCAATAGCGATATAGAAAAGAGTGTGAAGGATTAGAGAAGAGCAAATGAAAGTGGTGTTCTATTTCAGCTCTTATTTTGGATTTCCACTAAATATTTTCAACATCATTGGTTTGAACCCAACCTAGGAGATTCAGATCGCTCATGTACTATGTTTAGTGTCATTATTTTATTCATTTTCTGGTCGTTATGAAAGTTACATTTTCATAGCCCTTATGTATGGTTAAATAGAAGTTCTTATGAAAAACTCTTTCTTATAGGTTATTTGTGTAGTGGATTATAGCAGTAGCACTACTTAATGAATTTTTAAATCTCCATTAACTTTATTTCCCTTTCTATTACAAATTGTATTTTTTTTTTTTGTGTAACCATTTGTGCAGCTACATGTAACACCCAGAGTTTGATTTCATTGGGATAAATTTACACCAAGTTTCCATCAAGCTTTGATCAATTTTATGTTATCATTTTCTAACATTTCCATATATTTCTTGCATCTCAGACCCACATTCTACCTTCTTTACATGCTCGTTGGATAATCTCCTATAGAAACGTATAACCATCCCTTGATTCTCACACATATTTTCAATAAACTCATGAGTTGACTTCTTTGAAATATTATAACACCTCTAAAACATTAATACTGGAACTTGGAAGTATAGAGACCTTATATATGTTTTCTTCAATTTTCTTTAGAAAATTCCTTTTCTACAAATTAGGGTTTTGATTCATAGTCTTTCATTTTAGCAATGCACTTTCCCATTCATTGCAGATGACATAGGAGTTTGCATGTGTTCTTTATTTCATTGCAATTAGAATAGATCTTCATGCCATTTCCTTTTCTAAAAGTTATCTTTTGTAGTTGTATTTTTCCTATTGCATAGCTCAATCTCTATGCATCTATCCTTCATTTAATTTCTTCCACATGCATAAATACCAACAACAAAAAGAGATAGTTTCTGCTACACATATAGTATCTACCCCTCTTAAGTTTGTTTAAATCTTGGGTTGTTAATTCATGTTGATACCCTTGGGAGATGTAGAATTATTGTTGCAATATTAAGGGCCATCACGTTTGGGCATCATTTCCAGGGAGTTTTCAAACCATGTACTTCCTATTTTTTAGTTCATTTTATGTACTACAAAAATAAAAAAAACATGTTGTCATCCCCTTTTCAAAAAATATACAAAAAAAAAACTTTTCTTTTATGCCTCAAATAATTAGGGACAAGATAGGAAAGTTTCTACCAATAACCCCCACTTCCACAACTAGCCAACCCTTTCTATTTACTATTCACCTTGTGCCCTTCCATAGGTACCATTGAGGCCCTTTTTGGTAAGAAGGCAAGGATCTTTGAGGATATTACAAAAGGAGAAATACCATCACACCCTACCAACACTATGGCTGAAGATACACAACCATATGTGTTTGCATTTCCCATTACAGAAATATATGGAGAAGCAAGAATGGAAAACATTGACCCATATGTGCTCCCACACTTATATGGTCTGATTATAAAGGATCCTCACACTTTCATGTTTGAGTTTGTGGTTGTTTATGATAAACCATTGATGGGAAGAAGCTCAAGTTGTTTCCTTCCATGCTAAAAGATGCATCCCTCTTATGGTTCATGATCCTGGAAGGGAATGACATCACCACATGGGAACAAATGAAACAAGATTTCAACAATAAATAACAATATTACTACAAAGCAAGTGATAACATATATGAAACATTCATAATGATGCAAGGAGAAAATGAGTCTCTAGAAGACATTGAGGAGAGATTCCAACTAATTCATTGAAAAGAAAATAATTGCACTTTGGAACTAGACTACTTGAAATGGGTTATATTATGGGAGTTCAAAGAATATATAATGAAAACCCTTAACTTGTTGTCCAATGGGGATATCTACCATCTCATTTATGATGACATTAAAAAGGTATTCAAAAATCATTCAAGAGCCACTAGAAAGAAAGATATAGCAAGCAAAAGCTTAACAAGTCCTTCCTTCTCCTCCTTTATTACTAAGAATGAAATAGAAGGTATGCTAGAAGACATGTAGATCAATATATTACATACATTTTCTATGGAAATGGACACCTCGTAGATCAAAAGAAAACAAGAGGAAGCAGAAAAGGCATTAGCCATATTTTTCTCTCACTGCACTAAAATACATCCTAGGAATGAATGTTATTCTCTATGTGTGAGGAAAACCATTCCACTGATAAATGTCCATGTTTTCTAGTATTGAAGGTTGTGTACTGAGGATAAAAATGGAGCATGACAGTTGTGATTTGTTAACCAAAAGAGACCACAAGCTCCAAGGAAGTTCCAACAAGGTATGAACTTTCATTCTCATTTTATTACTAATTATAATACTCACTATTAGCCTTGGTTCCCTCCTAATCCTTCATCATGGCCTATTCCCACTCCTTGGCCCTATCCTCCTCAAATTTTAGTTCCCCACTTCCACCCATATCCCAATCAACCTCCTCAATTAGGTAATCCATCACAAGGATCAAGGCCTCTAGTGGCCCAACCACCTACTTTGATGCCTTCTCCTCTATAACAATATTTACCCCAAAACTTTCTTCCAAAGAAACCTTAGATACTAGCCTACCCAAATCCAAATTTGAATAATAAACAACCTTATCTCATTTATAGTGCAGAAACTTCCTACAAAACTTATTTTGTAGAAATATAGGAAATCAACATTAGGTCATGGAAGGTTCTTCCAGATGTCTATCCACCTTCTCCAATTGAAAATACTAAGGAAGAGAAGGAGGATTTTATTCCTTGGGGCACTCAAAAGAAGCCCCCTTATCCTAAAAGTTTGACAACCCAGAAGGCACACACTTGAAAATAACTTGAACTACTAGGATAATTAAATAATTTATGTGTCAAAATTACTCTCCTCCAAGCCTGAGAAGAATTTCCCATCTATTACAAGTTCATGAAATAGATAAGGCCTAGAAGAAAGAAAACTTATTCCCCTACTATTAATGTCACCAATCTAATGCACGTGAGAGTAATCATCCCCAAGTATCTTGATTTTGGAAGACTAGTATTTATTGTTCACATAAATTACATTACAATTCTAGACGCTCTCATTAACTTGGGAGATGAAATCAATGTCATCACCAAGGAAAGCATGCTTAAAATTAACCTTTAAGAGTCTTTATGAAATACCACTACTGTGTTGCAGCTTCCTAACAAATCCATGATAGCACCAAAAGGAATCATAGAATATGTAATTGTGTTTGTTGACTCCTAGGAGTATCCCACAAACTTCCTTTTCCTCGAGTGCAAAACCATGTTCAATGGCTATCCACTCATCTTGGGGAGACCATGGTTAGATATTGTTGATGCATATATGAGTTGTAGGGATAGAAACATGACAATCACCAAAGGGAAATCTTGAAAACAACTTGTATTAAAACCTCCAACTCAACCTCTTGTTGAGAATGACTTTCATGCATGTGTAGAAGAAGAAGAAGAAGAATATTATTGCCTCTCATCACCCTACCTTGTGTATACATTAGAAACCACCCTTGGAAACAAGCAGGTTGATGAAGATGATTTAATTGATATTCTTTTAGAAAACCAATATATTGTTTCCATGAATACTGAATGGCTAAAACAAGGTCCATTCCTATGGAATCCTAGTTGTTCCCAATATAGTTTATGGGAAAACGTTTTGGCTACTAGTTATGAGAAAAAAAACATAAAAACAATAGAAATCATCCCCCCTAAAATGTTGAAAATCATCCCCTCACTTTCATCTAATAAAGAGGATCAATTTCTCACCATATTAAGGTAGCATATTGATGCATTTACATTGAAATATAATGGGATGAAAGGATTACATCATTTTGTGTGCACTGAGCACATATATATAAAGGAATATCACAAACCTATTCATCAAACTCAAATTTGAATGAATCCTACATTAATTGATATTGTGAAGGAAGAATTGCATAAATTAATAGATGTAGGGTTCATCTATCCAATCTCATATAGTGAATTGGTATCTCCTTTTTTATTATTCCTAGGAAAAATAGAAAGTGGAGAATCTATGAGGGAACTTAAAAAATCCACAACAAAATATCATTTTCCCTTTCCCTTCATTTACCAAGTCCCTGATGTGCTTTCTATAAAAAAAATATTTTCCTTTTTGGATGGGTTCAATGGGTACAATTAGATCCAAATCAGTCTTAAAGACATAGATATGAAAACCTTCACAAGTTCTTAGGGTACGTTTTCTTGCAAGTTCCTCCTATTTGGTTTGTCCAATGCCTGTCACACGGAATCTGTCAAGGGTGCGGACACGACTGACCTTCCTAGAAGTCTAAGACATTCTAATGACAAACAAGACAAAATGGAGTGATCTTTCTCTAAATACACCTTTTACAACATGAAAACTACAAGTGTTTAGGCTTACCTTATTCCAAAACGCTGTTGTTGAAGTCCGTTCTTGACGATCCGGATGAGCTCCTCCTTCAAGTCAATTCCTGCAACCACAAACAAGCAAACAATTACCAAGCACTTGAATTTCATATAATAAAACATATATTCAACATGCAGACCAAGGAACACATGAAATAACTCATTAACACAAGCTATTGAGAAAAATAAACCAGTTTGTATTAATAACGAAACAAAGAAACTCTTACAACCTGGCCTTGGTGTTGTGCAAGTTCCTTCCAGGGTCCATCAAGGGTTTTCCTCTACTTTGACAAAGCTCACCCTCTCCCAAGTAGAATCAAGTGAAGACAATCTCTCCTCACAAAGGCTCTAATGGAAGACCTAAATCCTGCAGCATTTACCCAAAGAAAATGTATAGCTCCAACCTCTCCTCCTTTTGGCTCAATGCCTTTATTTATAGTGCTGTAAAGAGGTTATACAGGTCCACTATCAATGGGATCATCCCCCTTTATGGGTGGGATAGCTCCCTTATTGATGGGATAAGTTCCCCTTTAATAGAGATACATGAACCAACTGGAGGCGCATCCATTTCATCAAACCGACCTCTAGAATGTTCTAGAAGTAACCACAAGTAACTTTTTCAAGATAAAACTCGCGCATTTTGCCTTTTACAGAGGGACGCACCTGTCCCTTAACATACAGAGCGTCCATGGACGCATATTTTGTGAACAAGGTCCGCGTCCCCGCAGGTAAGACTAGAGAGAACCTGCGACCCCAGAGATAAACATGATTTTTACAAGACTTTCTCTCTTCTTTGAGTTTGAGATGGATAACAGAGGCATGAGACTTGCCTAAGAGGGTAGCATGACTGTTGATTTGAGCCATACTAACTGTAAGTAGTCAAGGTGACATTTTTTAGTGTAACAGATTGCCCCCTAAAGTGCGAAGCCTGGAATAGAAAAGGGTTTTGTAATTCTAGGAAGGGTGAAGCGCTTTATCATTTCAAGGATTGCCTTGTGGATGGCCTGGTTGGAACCTGCAATTTTCAACACAAAATACATGGATAAGATTATATCATCACTGAGGTAGGCATTCCCATACTCAGATTCAAAACTTTAACTAATGGACTAACTATTCTGATACAGGAATGATCTTGCAGTACATCATTTTTATAGACTTTTGTAGATACAGTATGGACGCAGCCATCTGTTTATGATAAGTCTACATAGACAATGAATACAAAACTCCTCGCAGCCTGGATGGTAGAAACTAGATCCAGGGTCTTCACTTCTACTTCCCGAATTGGTACGATTCTAGCCATGTGATTAAATGATTCGATGTCGAACATGGTAGAAACCACTTGATTACCAGTCAATGATGTAAACTGTTAACAAGCGTGAGAGAAACCACCAGTAATGTCAATGGTCCTCAAAGTACCAAGCACAACCCGTGAAATGTGAATAGATGTTTTGATGTCGAACACTTCACGGAATCCTCTGATCGAAAGTCAATGATGTAAACTGACGTCAAAGGCGAGAAACCTGCCATTGATGCATGCAGACTTCAAGGTACTGTCGATTCCTAAGTCATCTTTCTAGATAATGTGTCGATGTCGATAGAAAGCGACCCGTTGCAGGCAAGCCCGCAACACGAAATCATTGTTCAAGTTGAAGAAATGTTGCTGTAAGGACTGACTCAGGGATGGTCAAATGGATGACAAGTATTTTGCAGATGAAAGTTTTGCTTGCAGACCTCTTGAACACATAACGACACAACAGATGGTTTGGTGACGAATAACTCAAAGTTGATCCCTGAACCCGGTTAAAGATTTTCAAAGTGATTTGGTCAACTGTGAGGTAAAAGATTTCCCAACCCAGGTGAAATGAAAAAGTGTCGTGTTCAAGAGTGGTAATAAAGTTTCTTTGAGACAAAAGGTGACAAATAGGTTCATTCTTCTCTCTTTTCCCCCACCATTTCTGGCAAGTACCTCTTTATTTTTAACAAGCTTGAGGAGGATAACATATGCTTGATTATAAGCTCATCCTTCGGACGAGTCCAACCTAGTTTAAATTCGAACCCTAGGAAGGAGTGGTTCGTTCCTGTTTGTAATTGAACAGGTCCTCTACTGTAAAAGTTTAACGAGCCCAGTATAGGAGAAACTCGGCGTTTTTCAATTTTAGAGAGTCTGAAAAAACTAAAGGAGACTCCACGTTGAACTTTTTCGTATATTTGTGTCCCTCAAGCCCGAAAAAGTATAAAATAATACCTGGGGGAACCGCTTGATCTTGCGACCAAGGAGTACTTTCATAATAGTGTCGTTAACCTGAAAAGTAAAAAGCGATCAAGGACACGTCGTTTTATTTCCTTATCGAGTTCGAAACGACAAAAACCCGGCAATCTTTTCCTGATTTTGCGGTCAGAAAAGAGCTAAAAGGGGACCGTCTTTTAATTCCGTTTTAACGAGTGAAAAAGAAACACTCGGCGATCTTTTCATGTTTTAGGAGTCAGAAAAGGGCTTAAAAGATGACTCTGAAATTTTGTTTGTGAAAAATTACAATTTCCCTCGAAATCCCTTCGTCCTGCACAAAAGCGACACATTACTCATACCTGTTTAAAATAGGCAAAAATACATTCGAAAACATCTTTTCATGGTAAAAAATGAACTAATTCATCCAAAAAACCTATAAAAAGACCTTTTACCATGTCATTTTTACCGTTTCACTGTTGAGGTTGAAAAAGAGCTTTTGACAAGAAACTTCCCGTGGTTGCTGCGGAAAATCTGACCGTCGGAATCGAACGCCGCTTCACCGAGGTATTTTACACATCCCACTCTTCATTTTTATCCGTTTAGTTTTTTGTTTTTGGTCTCTGTTTCATTTTTTGGGGGGTTTTTGGTTCAAAATGCGCCCCTCGGCGGACGCAGGTGCCCTTCGGGTGACCTGCGTCCCCCGACTTTTTCTCACACGGGAAAAAGGTCGGGGGACGCAGTCCGCCTTCAGGCGAGCTGCGTCCGGACGCCCTGTGCTACAAAGCCGGGGTGCGTCTTCCGCAAAGGGCGCATTTCAAAACCCCAACTCTCTCAAAAAACCACCAAATTTGCTCAAATTAATTTCTAATTGACTCTTTTGATGTGCAGGGCCTAAAACATGTTAGACTGGAGAGAGAGAGAGCACGTAGAGGACGATGAAGCTGCGATTAACCACCAACCCTCTCTGGATGCCTTAAGAACATGTGGATTGTACAAATATTGGACCATACCGGGCATGAGGGGCCAGGTAAGATTTTTGGAATGGCTGGTTGAGCGATGGAACGTTCAAGATCAATGTTTTACATTGGAGGGCACCAGCTCGAGATAGAGCCCTCGGATGTATACTTTCTCACTGGCTTGCCAAACAGAGGTGAGCAACTCAACCTTGCGGGGACCAGGCCGGGTGGCCAATCCCTTGATGATCTCCGCGAGGAGTGGTGCAGACCAGGGACTCGCCATAAAAAAGGCGTGGAGATAAAGCACATCGCTCTGGCGGAACTTAGAGTTATTGCATTTACGGTCACTAGGATTTGTGGCGCGGCCGCCTTGCACATTGCCTCCGGATCCCAAATGCGGATGGCAGTTGACTGTTACCAAGGCACCATCTTCAACTGGTGCGAAGCTGTGTCGGCTCATATGAAGAGCCAACTAACCAAGGCAAAGAACGGACGACTAAAAACTTTTGGATATGGGCCTATAGTCGTGAGCTTTGCCTTGGAGAGAGTTCCTATGCTGATCCCTCAGCAACTCACTGTTGATGACTTGGGTCCTCGGGAGCCAAAGCTTGTTCGATGGGTTGCGGTGATGGCCCGGCATCCTGACGAGGGTGCTGCAGTGGTTCGATTCTCAGACAGTTACTTCGACTGGCTAGAGGGCCAGCTTTTTGTGATACAAGACTTTCCATATGCCGGAATGGATTTCAGAGGTGATCCGGACATGGTTCTTCCACAGGGAGAACAATGGGATGACAGAGGTACTTTCATTTTCACAAGTTTTCTAATTATGTATTTTTTATTTTTCATATATATCGTCTCAAAGTAACAGTAAAATTTTAAAAATGCAGATGTTGGACCACAGCGTCCAGCCAATCTCCGGCCTTACGACAGACGACATCCAGCTGCACCGGCACCGGCCCCACAGGACGCGACAGCAGAAGTACTAGCTGATTTGGAGCATGATCTAGAGCGTCTCACGGCAGATATACCTGAGACTACTATGGATGATATTCCTATGAGGCTTCAGCGCTTCGTAGTCGCGGTCCCTGGACCGTTTAGGAGATTTTTGCGTAAGGTAGCCCGCGCAGTGGTGTCGTACAGAGAGCACCACCAGTGATTGACTAGTCACTTTTGTAGTCACATGTGACATTTTTGACTTTTTGTACTATCATTTTGCCGATCATAAGGTGTGTTAAACCTATGATCGAAGACGATGTATATATTTTTGGACACACTTCTATCTATATCTATATATCACTATTACCGGCTTATCTTGTTTAACATGTATGATGAAATGTCTTTAAATTTACTTGCATGATTATTATAAATGTCTGTCCAACACTCGAGAAGCAATTGCATCTGCTAATGTATTCAAAGACCTTGGAATATGTTGATATTCAATGTAATCAAATTCACGTTCCAAGAGACGCACTCTCAAAAACAACCTTAATAACACAGGATTTCTAATGGCATAAACTCTATTAAGCTGTAATACAACAAGTTCAGAATCTAACCTCACTATCAAACGTCGAATTCCAAATGAAATAGATTCGGATAATAATTCAACCACTGCACTGTATTCTGCAATGTTATTCGTTGTTTGACCGAGGCTTACCCCATGCATAGAAACTAACTCGTCAGAGGGCGAATAGATAACCCAAGCTGCGGAAGAGATATTCCGTGTACTACGACAAGCACCATCAGCAAATCCAATGTATGTTTGGAGAGGCGTCGACATCTACAATATCAAGAGTAAAACCAAGATAAGCCAGAATAATGACGAAAAACCACACTTGCTAAGCTAAGCACACTGACTAAACTAACACACTTGCTAGCTAGAAAGAAAATCTAACCTATCTAAAAATTTCTCCATCCATCATTTTAAGCATAATACCTCTTTAGGTAAAGTCCATTTCTGGGTTTGCCCAAAGAGTCCCCATCAAAATCAACTAACTCATAAGCCCCTTTTGCTAGCTTTCGCTTTACAATGTAGGGCCCATGCCACATGGGAACGAATTTTCCAGCACCTAGCTTATCGTTAGCTTGATCATATAATAGTACTAGGTCTCCTTCCGAAAAACTTCGAGGGGTTACATTTTTATCGTACTGAGCTTTCATTCGTTTCGCGTGAGTCTCGATAGCTAAAGTAGCGTCACGTCGAGTCTCATCTAATTTAGCCAAGTATAACAACCGTTTCTCCTCTTCGGAAGTAGCTGGAAGTAATTCGACAGCCATTTGAAGTGATGGGATTTCGCACTCAATAGGTAACACAGCTTCTAAGCCATAAACTAGCTGAAAAGGGGTGAAACCTGTTGAATTTTTCACTGAAGTTCGATATGCCCATAGCGCCGAAAATAACATGTTATGCCAATTCGTTCGATGGATACCAATGATCCGTCGAATCATGACGACTAGAACTTTGTTGATTGACTCAACCAAACCGTTGGCTTGCGGATAATAAGGTGTAGAGCTATCGTGGCGCAAACCAAGCTGGCTTGTAAGCTCAGTCATCATGACATTTCGAAAATGGCTTCCATGGTCCGTAATGATTGCTTGTGGGACACCAAACCTAGTTATGATATGATTGAATACGAAAAGTGCAGCTGTCTTGCCGCTTGCGTCGAATGTAGGCATCGCCTCGGCCCACTTAGTAAAATAATCAACCGCAAGGATGATATACGCATGCCCCCCGGCCGAGTGAGGGTTACAAGTAATAAAGTCAATGCCCCATTTGGCGAATGGACCAGCGGCAATTATAGGGTGGAGAGGAGCAGGTGGAGCGCGCATCTTGCGATCAAACACTTGACAGTTGTGGCATTTTCTGACGGCAAGGATACAATCTTTAAACATAGACGGCCAGAAATAGCCAGCGCGCAACACCTTCTGAGCTGTGGCATACCCAGACATATGACCGCCACATGCTCCAGAGTGACAATCATTCAAAACTCTCTCAGCCTCATCGTGAGTTAAACAACGTCGAAAAACTAAGTCTGCCCCCAGGCGATAAAGTGTATCTCCAATAATTCTGTATTGCTGGGATTGAAACCGAATTTTTCGACGGTTTTCCTTGGAAGCTTCAGGCCGAAAGGTTTGGGTTTGGAGATAGATGATTATATCCCCATACCACGGATCTACAGTGCTAATAAGAAACAAAGATTCGTCCGCAATGGACTCCTCTGCCACAGTCTCTGTGTCAGCACTCGGGAAATCACACATCAATTCCGCGAAGACTAAAGATTTCTTAGACTTGGACTTCTCAAACTCCAAGTCGAACTCTTGCAGGATGACGATCCATTTAGAGTACTTGCCCCCTAGCAGTTGTTTTGTCAAGATATAAATCATAGGGTTGCAATCCGAAATAACAGTAGTTTTGCGGAGAAGAATGTAGTGACGAAAACGCTGGACAGCTTGAACGGCTGCCAGGGCCAATTTCTCCACATGTGAATATTTTAACTCAGTTGGATTTAAGGTTCTGCTAAGGTAATATATCACATGCTCTGCCTTGAATTCATCTTCTTGAACTAACACCATTCCAATGGTGGAATGCGAAGCTGCGAGGTATAAGAAGTAGTCCTGGTTGTAGTTGGGAGGATGCAATAACGGTGCATGGGTCAACGCGTGTTTTAATGCATCAAAAGATTGTTGAGCAATCTCGTCCCAAAAGAATTGTACGTTCTGTTTCAACAACCGTGTAAAACCTTTAGTGACCTCGGCGTAGTTAGGGATGAATCGGCGTAAAAAGTTTGCTTTCCCTTGCAAACTTTGGAGTTGGCGCAAACTCGAAGGAGGAGGCAATTGGATGATAGCCTCGACTTTCGAGGGATCGACGCGAATGCCGGTTTTGGAAACAACAAATCCCAGCAATCGACCTGTTTCTATACAGAAAACACACTTGTGGGGATTCAACCGAATTCGATAATGCCTACACCTCATAAAGATTGCTCGTAAATGGACAAGGTGATCAGCTCGGTGTAAAGAATGAGCAGGCAAATCATCGAGATAGGGTTGCACAATGTGCTTGATGTCATGAAATGCATAAGACATCGCCCGTTGAAAAGTGGCCCCGGCATTCTTAAGTCCAAAAGGTAATTTGCAATAAGCAAATGTCCCCCATGGACAAATGAATGCCGTTTTTGGTTGATCGGCAGGTAGAATATTGATTTGATTATAGCCTGAGAAACCATCCATGAAGGAAAACATCTCACTTCCGGCACAATCATCAATAATTTGATCGATATAAGGCGTAGGATAGTTGTCTTTTGGACAAGCTCGATTGATATCCCTATAGTCGATACAGATTCTTATTGTTCCTTGTTTTTTATTGACGGGAACAATATTCGATACCCAATCCGTTAACGGGATCGGATAAATGAAACCTGCTTTCAACAGCTTTTCGACTTCTGCTTTGATTGCAGCTGCTTTTCGAGGGTGAATCTGACGCAACCGTTGCCGAATGGGTTTAGCATCCGGGTAGGTTTTGATTTCATGAACAACAATGGCAGGATCGATTCCTGGCATTTCTTCGTAGGACCAGGCAAACACGTCGCGGAATTCTTGGAATAGGGCCTTGTAAGTTTGGATTTCTTCTTCAGTACATGCGGCACCTATATGAATGTTCTCCTCGATTCCGGGCTTCACTGAAATATCAATGGGAATAGTACGAGAAATATTCCCTAAATTCAGCTCTGAATCAGAATGTTTCGTTGGATCCTGAGCGTCTTTGACATATTCAGCGGTAAAGATAGATGAAAAATCATTTTCAAATGCATCATCCTTAGGTAAAAACGAAGATCTGTGATGGAGATCTTCCCATGGTAGATCATCTACACTTAGGATTTCGCGAAGTTGTTCGTCAGATGACACTTCTTCGGGAAACGTTATCCGTTCTAAGGGTGAGGTGAAAAGTGACTCTTCACTGACCACATTCATTTGGTCGGTTGAATGAAAGTCGGTAAAAGACATAAGAGCTTCATAAGCAATCTCATACGGACTCAACGGCATAACATCACCGAGTGAGTCTAGCTCAGAGTCAGAGGGAACATACCAAGGATCATCATAAATAATGTTTTCTGACGTGATCATATGAATTGTTGCGAACGAAGGGTCTGCATTGAGTGGAGGGAGAGGAAAAGTTCCCAGTAAACCGGAATCCTTAACTAAACCTACACCAATGTCCCTATAAGGGATTGTCGTTTTACCAACATGCTGGATAGTTTCTAAAGAGGTTGGGTCGGATGAAAAGTATGTCAGCTGATCAATAGTCACGATCTTACCGTTATGTGGAAACTTAATGACTCTGAAGACCGATGAAACGACCGCTGTCATAGCATATGACCAACTTCGACCCAAAAGAAGGTTGTAGTCTAGAGGGGCATCAACCACTTCCACATCCAGACTAACGGTTTTACCTTCGACCCCTATAGGCAATTCTTGTAGAATACCAAACGGACGGAACCCACGGCCATCAAAGGCCTTAAGGATGGTGGGGGATTGGTTCAACGAAGGAGAACCAAGCGATCTCCAACATTGAATCGACATAATACACGTAGAAGCTCCCTCATCAATCACAGTCCGATGAATAGGCCTGTTTTTGACTATCACTGGAATTTGGAAAGCCATTTGATGGGGGAGACGCGGTGTACTACTTTCTAGATCAAAGATCATTAGGTTCGGGTCCTGAACATCGACAGCTCCAATAGCCGACAAAAGCAATTTTCGTTGCGCTGGACATGATTGCAGCACTTCGAGTGCCGACATTGCTGAAGGTGAAACAGCTAAGTCTTCAACAATGTTGTAATTCTGGGCTGCTCTCGCATGTGGATTGAAAGCAGACCTTCGAAGTACACCCTTGGCGGGCGGCTTAATCACTAAGTCTGGGTTAGGTTTTTCGATCTGTAGTGGATCGGAACCAGGAGCTGAGGTTGATGGGTTAGAGTGAGAAGATTCTGCTTCTTTACCATCAACAGGAGCCTTACTACCATAATCTTGCGATCGAGTCGCAATCCTGACATGAGACATCATCAAAATGGGTTCTTCACTGGCATTCGAAGAAGAACCTATCATCTTATTTTCCTGCTCGGGAAATGGATTCTTTAACACAGCAGGAGTGGGAGAACCTTTGACTATTTTCACTACCTCGGCCCGATGAGGGCAGTCTCTCGTAAAATGATCTTCTTCACAAATGAGACAAGGATAACGAGGTTTGCGCTTTTCGTCATTGGTTTCCGACTTTTCCGTTTTCTCCTTTGGAGCCTTGTCTGCTTTAGCCTTCTTCTTTCCTTTCTTCTTTCCACCGTTTTTGGATTTGGCCGTAGATGACTCTACAGCGTGAATGTCGGCGGTAAGTTCAGGAGGAGAAGACTCTCCTGTCGGAGAATCAGGCAAAGTGATAATTGGAGTATTGGAGGTCTTGGAAGACTTCTTCTTACTCTTCGTAGTCACGATACCGATCATACCATCAGCGGCATGAGATCCCGAAGGAGCAGCAGCGATTTGGTTTGACTTTGGAAGATCCGGAATTTTCTCGTGTAACGTACCCGACTGAGTGTAAACTAAGTCAAGGTATTGTGCCTGAGCAATGACTTGCTCCTCAGTAACTACTCCGGCCTTAGCTACATCTTCAGTAATTCTTGGTAATAATGATTTTACAAACCATTCAGCTAAAATTTGGTCCGGGATAAAAACTTTCACTAATCTTCTTCGACGTCTCCACTCATGGATGTGATCAGAAATGTACGTGGATGTCGATTGTTTTAGCGAAGTTAATAATTCTGTACCATTATCGTATCTGACTGGTAACTGAAAATGAGTTAAGAATGAAGTAGCTAACTGGCTAAAGTTGTAAAAAGAAGCCCGTGGCAACTCAATGTACCACTTGGCTGCGAGACCAATGAGTGTACGCTGGAAAAGACGTAAGCGGATAGAATCATCTGAGATGGAATTTGATGCACACCAGAGGTGGTAAGTCATCACGTGATTAGACGGATCCTCTCCAGACTTACCTTCGAACTTGGGTATATCGCTGGGCAACTTATTTGGCATTGGCGGCCAGAACGGAAGATATTGAATTGGATCGTTCGTTAGGCGCGTCAAGTCGGGTAAATCTAAAGTCGCAATAAACGGTAACTGCCGGTTAGGATCTCTAAAACTCTGAGTCACAATACCAGCCCCAGGAGGAGGATATCCAGGATAACTAGGAACAGGAGTCGCATTTGGGATATTATATCCTCCTGGAAAACCAGGATTAACCGGACCGTACTGGGGTTGCTGAGGTGGTTGATAAGTGTACCCAGGATACGGTTGATACTGGTAAACCGGTTGTTGGGCAGCTTGCCCAGGTTGATACTGTCCCTGGTACGGAGGTTGAACAAATTGAGGTTGAGTAGTAACAACCGTACTTGTACCAGGTTGGCCTGCAGGCATCTGGACTGTGGTTTGAACCGTGGGTCCAGACAACGGTACAGATGTCTGAGGAGCGGTTACAGGGACAGTAGAAACCGGAGCTGCCGATACTCCAGAAGTAAGCATGGTAGATGAAGCGGTAGTTGCTGCAGCCGTGTGAGGTGGAGTACTAGGTGCAATTGGCGGCTGAGTAACTACAGAAGTTACAGGGGTCTGAACACTTGACTGGACAGGTTGCGGTTGCTGGGGTGGACCAGGAACTGCAGGTTGTCCTGCTTGAGGTACCGACTGTATACTTGGTTGCGACATCTGTTGACCCTGTGACGGATCCCATGTTAACATTCCAGGGTATTGACTCGTAACAGGTTGAGGATACTGAGATCCATAGCCGTATTGAGGATAGGGTTGATAACTGTAAGGTGTAGTCCCATATGATTGCCCTTGAGGTGGTTGATAACCTTGACCAGGGTATTGACCCGTAGGTTGATAACCTTGAGGTAAATACGAATACTGGGGTTGACCTTGACCTTGAGGTTGGTATCCTTGAGGTTGATACCCTTGGGGTTGATACCCTTGGGGTTGCCATCCTTGAGGTTGCCATCCTTGAGGTTGATACTGATACTGAGGTTGACTTTGGGGTACATATTGAGGCTGGGGTTGATACCCTTGGGGTTGATACCCTTGAGGTTGCCCCCCAGTCACGAATGAAGTACCTTGAGGTTGCCCCCCAGGCATTAACGAAGGTTGCCCCCCAGGCGGTAATTGGCCACCTTGAGGTTGGTTAATGGGAGTTGAACCTGACATCATATAAACGTCACCTATACTCAATGGTACATTACCACTGTTTCCAACTAATAACCCATGATCAACAGGTTGAGGAGATGCTCCCGCAAAGGTACCAGAAAGTGATTGATACCCAGTAGGAACAGAAGGACCGCCATGTAAAAATGATTCAGGACTTTGTGAAAACACAGATGACTGACCAGACATATTTACAGGAGAATGAATTCCTCTAGGTGGAACCGGAGTACGAGGTGTAGAAAAACCTACTGAGTTGTCTAAAAAATTGGTTAATGCAAGGTACCAAGATTCACTTCTAGGAGGACTGTAAAAGATGGATTCACGCTCCCTTAGATCAAGGGTAATTAGATCTTCAGAATCAGAAACGCCTATTTCTTCCTCTGGAACAAGTTCTTCTATAGCAATTAATCCAACAGGAAGATTTTCGGTGATAATTCTTTCTATTCTTGGTGAATCAGGAACACTAGGAGTTGGAGTAACAGGTTCTGAAATTTCAGGTTCTTCGCCTGTTTCACTGGCAGATGAAAAACTACCAGCAAGCTCGGAAACTGTAACAGCTTCGGGATTGTAACCTGTTTCTAATCTTTGGTAATCTGGATGGACTACCAAGGAAGATTCTCCTTCTTCAGGTGATCCTACTCTACTGCCACTAGGAGGAGTTACAAGGACCTTTAACCCTTCTAAATGACCCGGAATGTCTTCAGGAGATTCACCCCGCGATTTACGGAGTTTTCTTAACAAATCTATTCCGGTAACAATCTCAGGAGACTTGCCCCGAAGTCTACGGGACTGTCTCGGTAATTCCGCCACAATTAAAGATTTTAACTACAACACACGAAAACAAAGTAAAAAATTTCAAATCAAACCACCTAAAGTCTTCTAAAGAACCAATCAAATTTGAAGCACACGCCTAAATAATCTAGAGCGTCAAACCACACACAAACAGTAGTCTTCCGGACCAAAAGCGCTAGTTGGTGATTAGGCCCAACCTCGCAGGATTCAGTACAGAAATAGTGGGTGGAACAGTTACCCCGGCAACCTGCTTAATGAATAGACTGGACCAAGTTCCTCCACTTTAACCGTCTCGAAGTGAAGCGAACCCCCCAGAAAATCCAAGTGAGTATAACCGACGTCTGCTCCAGGTACAGTGGGACCTTCCCTCCACCGTCACCTTGGGTAGAATCCTAGATATTATGGCCACTAAGGTTACCAATCACAACAATTACACCTGGGGGAACAGTCTAAACTCCGACAGCACGCAAGGGCAGAGTAGCAAGCTCCAATCCCCTTACCGGCTCCTTGACAACAATCCAAGGTTTACCGATAAGTGACCCCTGGCTCCTCGACAATGGTTAATCCGAGGTTTACCGTTTGTAATACGTACTGCCTGGCGTCGTTCCCAACGAGGGAGGAATGATCCCCTCACTGGTTCGGACACGAGCTCGTGTTTCTCCTTTAAGAGGAGCTTTCCCAGAATGTAACTGAAACAATTGGATTTGTTCTACTCAAGATAGACTATCTGTTTGGTTTTGTAGTCTTGGAGAGTTAAGTACTCACCTACTCCAAGACCCTAGCCTAAGCTATGTTGGTGCTTCAGAGCCCTAGAAAAATAAAGATTACTAGATTGATTTTAATTTAAGCGTTACTTTTAAGGTTGTTTCTTAAGTCAAAAGGTGATGGAAGTGAAACTAGTGGTGTGTTGACTCGACTCGAAACCACTACAAAATGCACCTAAAATGATTTATCCACTACTTTACTTTTTCGATGAATTGCTTAACTAAAAAGTTGAGAGAATGCAATCTTTATAAAAGCAACTTCTTAATTGAAGACAATCAAAGAAACAATTCGTTTTTCTTTTCCAAGCATAAAAACATAACTTCTCTTTACATGCACGAAAAAACTCTTTTCTTCTTTTGAAAACAAAAAGCTACTTGAAACAAGACTTTTTAAGAAGATGTTTTTGTATTTTTCTTTTAATAAAGCAAATAAATCTAATATAACCAAAAATCAATCTTAACAACTCTTAAAATCTATGAAAATGCACTCATAAGCAAACTAAAGGCAAATTTACTCTAAGCAATCTTAACGAGGCCAAAACTAACAATGATTATTTCTAAGGTGTTTTACTTGATCACAATCAAATCAAGGACTAGCTTATTGCAGAATCAAAAACTAGCCAAAACAAAACTCTAATCTTTTTGTTCTTTTTGTAAAATGGAAATCAATACTTTATAAACAAGTAATTCGAAATTTGACCCAAAACAACTCAAATGGCAAGTTGCTCAAACAAGGAGACTTTACGACAGGCTCAACTTCTAAGAAGGTTGACTAACCAGAGATATCTAAGGCTGGACAACTTTCTAAGCTCAAAGTTACTACAAAGCCTTTCCAAAAATCAAACCCTAGGTCTAAACTTCGTTGAAAACCACTAAAACACTCAAAGCTCACAAAACTAGTTCAGGTGAGAATTCTTGACAGGGTACTAAAGGATCTGGGCAGAAAACACTAAGGAAAAACAAAATCTAAAAGTAATTTAAAGCAAAAATGGAATTTTCTTAACTTTTACAGGAAGACGCAGGCCACCCGTTGTCACAGGTGCGGCCCCGCACTGTGCAGTCGACAACAGCGCGTCCAAGGACGCACTGTGCAGCACACAGAGACTGCGTCCTTCTGGAAAAAGGAAGAAAAACTAAAGCCAACTAAATCTACAGCTAAGCCACCCAAATACTAATTCTCACAGTCAAAAACCAGAAAATAAAAATGATTTTCTCAAAGCAAAGTTCATATAAAGGAAAAGACTCTCTCATTAATGGATTCCCCAGCGGAGTCGCCAATTTGTCACACGGAATCTGTCAAGGGTGCGGACACGACTGACCTTCCTAGAAGTCTAAGACATTCTAATGACAAACAAGACAAAATGGAGTGATCTTTCTCTAAATACACCTTTTACAACATGAAAACTACAAGTGTTTAGGCTTACCTTATTCCAAAACGCTGTTGTTGAAGTCCGTTCTTGACGATCCGGATGAGCTCCTCCTTCAAGTCAATTCCTGCAACCACAAACAATCAAACAATTACCAAGCACTTGCATTTCATATAATAAAACATATATTCAACATGCAGACCAAGGAACACATGAAATAACTCATTAACACAAGCTATTGAGAAAAATAAACCAGTTTGTATTAATAACGAAACAAAGAAACTCTTACAACCTGGCCTTGGTGTTGTGCAAGTTCCTCCCAGGGTCCATCAAGGGTTTTCCTCTACTTTGACAAAGCTCACCCTCTCCCAAGTAGAATCAAGTGAAGACAATCTCTCCTCACAAAGGCTCTAATGGAAGACCTAAATCCTGCAGCATTTACCCAAAGAAAATGTATAGCTCCAACCTCTCTCCTTCTGGCTCAATGCCTTTATTTATAGTGCTGTAAAGAGGTTATTCAGGTCCACTATCAATGGGATCATCCCCCTTTATGGGTGGGATAGCTCCCTTATTGATGGGATAAGTTCCCCTTTAATAGAGATACATGAACCAACTGGAGGCGCATCCATTTCATCAAACCGACCTCTAGAATGTTCTAGAAGTAACCACAAGTAACTTTTTCAAGATAAAACTCGCGCATTTTGCCTTTTACAGAGGGACGCACCTGTCCCTTAACATACAGAGCGTCCATGGACGCATATTTTGTGAACAAGGTCAGCGTCCCCGCAGGTAAGGCTAGAGAGAACCTGCGACCCCAGAGATAAACATGATTTTTACAAGACTTTCTCTCTTCTTTGAGTTTGAGATGGATAACAGAGGCATGAGACTTGCCTAAGAGGGTAGCATGACTGTTGATTTGAGCCATACTAACTGTAAGTAGTCAAGGTGACATTTTTTAGTGTAACAATGCCCCTGCCAATTTTCAAAGGGTTGTTCTTAGTATATTCTCTGATCTTTTGCATGATTCAGTATAAATATACTTGGATGACTTTACACCCTGTGGGAATTATTTCCAGGAATGTCTCTCTAGCCTGAGAAAAGTCTTGCAAATATGTGGGGAAATGAACAACTACTTGAGCCATGAAAAGGGTTATTCCAAATGAATGAGCCATGAAAATTGCTACTAGCCAATTCCTTTCTCACCTATCCTCAAGGGAAATGACAAAGATTGTCATAAAAAGTACCTCCTATACTTGGATTGCGAAAAACATCTTCAAGTTGGATCTATACCATATTCTAAGAAGATGTGTGAGGATGAGTTTTATTATATCCTCTACCCTATAGTGTTCATTTTGCTAAAAAGAGGACAACTTACAAAATCCTTCTAGAAAAATACTTTTGGAAAACCCTTCACAAGGATGCCAAAGATACATCGCACAATGCGATGAGTACCAAAGGATGGGAAAGCCTACCTACAAGGATGAAATTCCCCATCAACCTCAATCCTTTGAACCATTTCAAAATTGGGGCATGGACTTCATTGGTCCTATTGATCCCCCATCCAAATAGAAAAAGTACATTATTGTATGCACTAGTTACCTGACCAAATGGGTCAAAGTGAAGGTAGTGAAGGTAGAAACATAATAGAATGTGGTTGAATGATTAAAGGAAAACATCTTCTATAAGTTTGGTTTTCCAAGATAATTGGTGATAAATAAAGGCTCCCAGTTCACCTCCAATCTAATTGAAGGAATAATGAAGAAACACCACATTCACCATTAATGTTCCACTCCATACTACCCCCAATTAAATGGGAAGTAGAGGTCCCTAATAGGGTGTTAGAGAACACTCTTACCAAATTGATCAATGGAAACAAAAATGACTAGGAATAAAGGATTGTTATTAGCAATTGCGCTTACAATACTACTTGGAAAATCACCATTGATTTCACCCCCTATGATTTAGTACATGCAAATAATTCTTTATTTTCAATTTAATTTGATTACAACACACTAAGGATGGAATCCAATCTCAACATTGTGAATGCATTGGATAAGTGTATAATGCATGTCTTGTTACACACTAAGGTAGTCTAACTATAGAGAAACGTTTGGCATGAAAAATACATTAATACCAAAGAATTCCAAGAGGGTGTCTCTTATATGAATCCGAGTTAAAGGATTTCAAAGGAAAAATCATCACTAGATGGCTAGGGCCTTACCTGGTAGATAAATGTTATAATAATGGCTCTATCAAAATCAATACTATATATGAGGAACAACTACCACTTCTAGTGAATCGATACCAGGTAAATATTTACAGGAAGCCCCTCTCTAGGGATGAGTTTGCACATTTAATAGGCAAGGAACTAACTATTATTGAAAGCATCAAAGCTCCTAATACATGTATCCCTTGATCATCAACAAAAATAAGAAGAGAGAAATAAAAAATAAACAAAAAAGGGAGGGAAAAATAACCTCAAGTGAAAGACGCGTTTGAGGAACTTGAGGAAAACTCATTGGATAAAAGCCACTATGAGGGAGTAAGTAAGTTTCGAGACAAAACAAAACTAAAAGATGTAGGTGAAAACCTCTTCCAAGGAACCTGAAGCAGGCTCACTAGTCAAAAACCTCCATGACGAAACTAGTAAGCCCCCCAAAAAAAAACACGAGTATTTTTGTCTCCCACATTGATTTATGTGCAAGGACAATAAGGGAAGAACATATCAAGTCAAAAGGACTAGCCTGCATCACAATCCATGTCATCAACATGGCTACTCCAAAGGGCTCACATGACATCCTTGCACCATCTTCCATTTAATTTCATCAACCACAACATCACCCATCACATACCGTCTCCTTTCCAGGTGTTTTCTGAAACTTTCTTGAACTACTACAAGAATGTATAGAAATGTTATAGGAAAGACCAATTTAATGAAAAAGTTACAAATCAAAGAAATTTTTAGCATATGGTTTGAGAAGGGACACTAGGGAATCCTAGAAACTATGTTTTCCATCATCATGCACCACAACTTGGTTCCCCCCCTGCTATTTGCCTCCTTTCACCATGTAGTACCCCACTTCTTTCATTTATTCCGTCAGATCCATACCAAAAACCATATCCATCACCATAACCTTCATATCCATGAATTATAAAGTCTCCACATCACTTAAAAAAGAATTTTTGTTGAGCATGATGGGCCTCTATGCCTACCACAAGAGACCACACAATCCTGTAATAGAATGCAGAAATCCTACAGGCACAAGTTTCACATTAGTAGATTTCTTGTTTTGAAGAAGACAAATGTTTTAGATTAGTAGAATTCCTTTTTTGAAGAAGATCGCACCATAGAATAGCTCAGTAGCTTCAAGAACTCTAGCTTTGAGGAAGGGATCTTGAGCAACTGTAAGATCCCCTATAGACCACTAGAGGATTAATTGTCCATTGCATACAACATTTTGAGGGCACCACACACTAGAAAACAACATCCTGCAACACCTTGAAAGGTAAATGTGAGGTATGAAAACTTTAACGCTCATTATTGTAATCCATTCAAGCATTGTAAAAAATATATTTTGTGCAAAAGGAGTGGTTTAAATAGCCCAACTTAACTAGCAGTAGCCTCAACCAAACTAGCATTTAGACTCACCCTTATAAAAAATTCTCTTCCCACTTGTGGATAGTGAATAATAAAAACCATCAATATTTGAAAAAGGTGGTGTTTTTCATTCATAATGGGTGGTTTAGTTGGAGTATACAATAAATTATCCCATAGTAAGTTATGTAGGTAGGTGGACGAACTATGTGTTAAATGCTAAGCCCCCCATGCCGGCCACTTGAAAAAATCATTTGGACCCCCACTTAAGTCACAAGATAACTCAAGAAAACCATTTATTCTCTCATCGATAGAGTACATGCAAGAGTTCATAAAAATCCACCACAAGAAGTTATATAGGAAGCAAATTCTATAGGTTGTAAGAGATACAAGAAGTAGAGGCTATATGTCACAAAATGTTATAGGAAGATACAAGTTTTGGTACTAGAATCACTCACAGAGTCCCCTATTCATGCTATAGAGGTTGGTACTCTAAAAAAATGACATTTTAATTCATGCCATAGCATTCTTTGAGTTGGAAAATCTTCATCACATGTTTACTTAAAAAACACTAGCCCAGTTTTCAGGAATTCTTGTGTCTGAGCTATAAAATAAGGGAAAGGGTGGGGGCTCCATTAGTTTTCATTCACCATAAATTGATGCTTGGTATGATTGAAAATGAGGATAAAAGCTATGTTTTTCCTACATATTTATAGAAAACAAAGTACCTTGTTGCAATAGGAAATTTTCTCTTGTAGCAGCAAAAATACAACATTCTTTTTTGTTGCTAACAGAGAAAAATGAATAAGCCTAATCATATTTTTGAGAGAGCCTCCAAAATTAAATGCCAAAACCTTATTAAAACTAATTTGTAATAAAAAATGGTGGATGGCCTCAATAGGAGGGAACTGATTGATACAAGTAGAATCCACCAAAACCCCGAGGTTGTCACCATACTTGAAAACTGTGAGTAGTTGGGATTCTTTGAAAGGCTTAGAGGGTTTGATGAAAAGATATACATTGAGTTTTTAATGAAATTAAAAAATCCTAAAGGATAAGAACTTGCTGCTACACTCAATGGGAAGTTGATTTATATCAATGAATATTCCATTAGAAGAGTTACAACTCGCCATAAGGGGTTGCATTGGAACAAGGAGGAAAGGAAAGAAGCCATTACTAATAAGAGAGGATTTTTCTTGCCCAATGAGTAGCCTAATGAAGACAAAATTGGAATAAGCAAAGAGATTATACCTATCCCTTGGGGTGGAGTATCTTACAACATTCTTTAGTATATTTCCTCTAAAGGTAGACTGGGTATAGTATATGCTTATAACTTCATATTGTTATATTAGCTAAGGTTTCAGGACCACCTTCCAGTCAATGCGCTATTGATTATTCCCTTGTACCTTCTATAATCCCCCAAGGAAATGAGAACCAAGGTAAAAGAGGGAAGCACAACTACTTGGCCCATCATAGCCTTCTCAGGTTAATTGTCATCGATGCATTAGAGGACCTATAACATCCTATCCCTTAGAATGATTATATAGATATGTATAGGTAAGCATTCTTAGACACTCAAGAAAAGTAATTAAAACCAAATAAGGGCTCATCCAAGAAAATAAAATGGAAGGTAATAGCCGTCACTTCAAAGCATGAAAGTACAAAAAACTCGAAGGAGGAGGAAAAGGATATTGCGACAACATTAGAAATCCTTAACACAACTACCAAGCCCAATGTAAGAATGAGTGCCTATAAAATTTTGTATACAAGAGAAAAATTACTAGAATCAAGATCAATAGTGTTATACGGAATTTATACCTATGGATAAGTATATATTCCCTAAGTGGGTAGTTACACTTAGAACAACTGTAGTAAAGATGTTTAACCTTTTCCTACAATAAACAAATAAGATAAAAGAACCTACTTGTGATCTTTCTCTTACTTTGATCTCCTTTGAGTTGCTCCCATCACTCCTGCTCAAACTGAATTCACTCAATTGGTATCTACCAACATAAACAAAAGATGACAACAATCAAAGAATATGATCTACTTATTATAAACAAATGGAATTGACAACATTTGAATATGCATTCATCATAAATATTGACAAAAGTATTGGAAAAGGAACAAACAAATTTATTTATTGATAGAAGGATAAGTTACACCAAATGTGGTTCGATCTCATGTCATGAATCCAGCTTAGTCCAAGCCTTGATCACACCAATAGAAACATCAATCTAGCAGCATAACATTACTTTGACAATGATTTCAAGCCTCTAAACCAACAATATTTCTCTATAATATCCCAACTCTTTCGCTATATGATGGGAGGGCAATTTATATATGAATGCAAGTACTTTTGTCATTAATATGAGATTGAATGGTTTTCCATAATTGGATGATTAGTTTCCATGTTCAAATGGATGAGAGGACAGAGGATTAGATGATCCAAGGTTATCCTAAGTTGAGCTCATCTTGACAGGATAGGAGCTGGGTTCCTTCTAGGAGGCTCTAGAAAGGAGGAATATACTAAGTATCCAATGAACATTTCTAGTATTCTCACCCAATGCAGGCTTGAGTGGGCTTAGGTGCTCTACAAAGAACTTACCCCTGACCAAGGGTGCGCTGGTGACCCAAGGAAGCACTTCAACAGGGTTTGAAGTCAGGAAACTCTCATGGATGAAAGCACTCAATGAGGTGGCATGTCTAGGGAATGTAGCAACTGAATTAGAGTTTGATAGACCTTTTTTACACTGATTTGGTCATCGGGAGTGATGTGCCCAAATAGACCTGTAATAGCTGCCCCCTAAAGCATGAAGTCAAAAATGATAATGTTGAGTGATATGATTTATGATGTGATTAGGAGGATCTAAAGCAGATGGTGACCTACATCAATTACAATACATAATATCATGATATCTTTGAATTTTTCATGAATTTCTGAGGGAAGGCATACCCATGCTCAACATATAAAATTTTCATTACATGTATATAAATCAGATAGTCGTCTACATATATAGATCCATGATAAGATGACTATCTATGTAAATCCATCATACATATGATTTAGTACTCTCTTGAAATCGCAGCTCGGATGGATGAAACTAGATCCAGGGTCCTCTATCTCATCCAATTGTTTGCTCAAGTACGAGTCTCACCATGTGAAAATGTGATCTGAAGTCGAACATGGGAAGACACCATTTCATTACCAGCCAATGATGTAAGCTGTTAGAAGACGCGAGAGAAATCACCAGTAATGATAATGATTCTCAAGGTACTAAAGCACATTCTTCATGGTGTGAATAGATGTTTTGATGTCAAACACCATACAAAGTATTTTAGTTGAAGGCCTGTGATGTCAACCTATCACCGAAAGTGATAAACTTGCGATTAATGTATACAAGCCTCAAGGTACTGGAAGGGTGTTTCTAAGTCAACTTCCTGGATAATGTCCTCATGTTGAAAAGAAGTGACTCGTTGCAGGAGGGCCTTGATGTATCCCCTGTCAACGACATGAAACTAGTGCAATTATTTTGAAGATAGAATGTGACTGATGCCACAATGTTTAGCAATGGCGGTCATGAAAATGAAGGTTTATGAGTATTTCAAAGGATGAAGTTTACTGAGTGACTTCTCTTGAACATGTCGGTGACACTGAATGAATTGGAAGCATTGACCCAAAACCAAAGTGATGGATGGTGTGATACACCATACGTATGATAACCATCAAGTGGATAACCCAACCCAAATAGTCGCAGAGATGAAGTGAAAGTGTCATGTTCAAGAGTGACTTGCTACCATAAAGTGATTTATCCCTTTTCCCAGTTTCCCCAGTCATTGCTCACTAGTACCTCTTTATGCTTTAACAAGCTTGAGGAGGATACCATATGCTTTATGTATAATTCTACCCTTCAAGTGAATCCATCGCTATGTGATGTTTTAACGAGTCTAGCGAAGGTGAAACTTGGTCTTGTCATGATGGACAAGTTTGTCACTATTTGATGCTTTAATGAGTTTAACGACAATGAGAACTCAGTCCTTTTGATTTTTAGAGAGTTTGAAAAGGGGAAAAAAGAAAACTCCACTAGTTCTTTTTCTTAAATTTATCTCTCAAGTCCAAAAAAGCATACAATAATACAAGAGAGAACCTATTGACCATGTTCGATCAACGTATTCATTTTTTGTAAGTAATCTATCTCGGTTTGGAAAAGGGTTAAACTTATACTGAGTAGATGTTGTTTCCAATCTGTTTACGTGATGAAAAGGACAAGTTCCCGACAATCTTTTCATATTTTGAGAGTCTAAAAAGAGATGAAAGAGGACTCTATGGGGGTTCCTTTTTCGATGTTTAACACAGCTCGAGAAAGAGATAAAAGTATGCTATGTGGTCAAAAGTACATTTTACGATCATGCACGTCAAATTCACTATGTCAGTTGTAAACCTGCTCAAACAACCACCAAACAGATTAAGCATACCTGTTTCATTGGCAAAAATAGGTAAAAACTATAGTTTATTCATTTAATGAACATGAAATAACCATAAAACAAGAATTTACCAAGTCATTTTACCAATTGACATTTACCATTCAATTTTTTGTTCTGAACTAGTTTTTTACCTCAAACTTTAACAACTGATTGTGGGAGATTATGTGGATCATTCTTCATGATGTCAAGACTAGGTAGGAGATCTACCTCTTCTCTTTCATTTAAGGTCATTGTTTTTCCATTTTAGGCAAAAATTTTAGGTTTTTTGGGTCCCTAGGTTAAATATATCACGCCCTAGGATCAATGCACCCTTATGCATCAAAAATTATTTTGTAGAGTAGTCAGATAGAAGAGAAAATGCTCTGCATCACACTATCAAAAGATCAGGGGTGTGTTGGTCGCAATTTATAAATTTGATTCATCATTTCTACCCAAAATCTCTTCAATTTTTCTCATGAAATGGATCCTAACTAAGCCTATGGTGTGATTTCAAATTTTGATCAGATCAGAATGGATATCACATGGCATGAAAGAGAACATGAAGAACAGGATATGGTTGCCCTAAATGATCCTAGTACTGTTGAGGCCCTCAAAGATTGTGGGTTACTCAAATATTTCAAGTTATCCGGGATGAGGCAACAGTTAGAACTATTGCAGTTCTTGGTTCATTCATGGGATCCAACAGAACAAGTTTTTCACATAGGGCACAAAGTGCTCCCTATATTTATCAATGATATTTACTTTCTCACAGGATTGTCAAGACGTGGTGACCCCATTTCTCTTTCAGGTTCTGCTCGTGGGGGTGAATGAGTGAGGGACTACATTCAACAATTCTGCTGGCTAGGTACACTGCCTAGCAAAGATGGAAAGATAAAAATCAAGGATGTTTGTGATATGCCCTTGCAAACAATCCTCTTTACTATCACAAAGTTGGCAGGTAGCATGACACTTGATGTCGTGAATAGATCATACATGTAGTATGCACTCGAGTGTCTCGAGCCAACTATGTTCAAATCGCGTTTGGCAGTATTCTCTTTAATGAAAGAGAAGTTGACTAAAGTAAAAAGTGGTAAGAGGAACAATTTCAGCTATGGATCAATCTTTATCGCTTTTACTTTGGAGAGAATTCCATTGATGAAACCTCAGCATGTGACACTAATTTTAGCTAGTCCTAGAGATCCATGGATGTAGAGATGAGTAGAGTTGATGGCTAGACATGCTCGTCAATCATCAATCTCATTTCCTACCGCATTCTTCAGTTCACTCCATCAACAACATATTGTCATAGAGGAGCATCCATATGTAGGGATGGATTTCTATAGAGATCCAAGTTTGATATTACCAGTGGGTGCTTAATCAGGTGCTATAGGTAAATTGTTTTGACCATGTATTTTTTATTTTTTGAGTTTTTACATGTTTTTTGTGTTTATTGATGTTTCAAATACTAAACTAAAAAATTTCTCATGTATACAGATGTTGGCATTATTCGACTAATGGGTCATCAACATGAGGTGGGTGAACCAGTGGGGAGAAATGTCAGAAGAGCAGTTCTCCAGGATTTAGATCTGATCGAGACACTGGCAGAGTTACAACAGCATATAGAGGGGTTAACCCTCGGTATACCAGATGTTTGGATCGAGGAGTTACCTATGAGACTACAACGCCATACTATTGGTGTACCTAGCCGTTGGATGAGGCTATTACACATGATAGCTAAGGCAGTGACCTGTTATCATGAGAACCATTAGATCTACTTAGGATGATTTACTGTATGAATTTTGAGGTTTTGAGGTCAGATGACCAACATGCCTTAGACACAAATTTTGTAAAAACTTTAAACATCCATCTATTTTACTTCCAGTGTTTTTGTATGGTTATGTGTAACCCTATTCAACTGTTGATTTGAATTGAAACTTTACTCTTTACATATGTCGTAAATGTCTGTTTAACACGTAATTCACTAAAGAATCAATTAATGTGTTAAAGTTTATGGAAATGTGTTGATATTGAATGTAATAGAAATGTCTTTCCAAGAGACGAACTCTAAGGAATATACAATGAATAGTTGGATTTCAGACTGTATAAACATTCCTAAGTTTTAGTATGACAAGTTGTGAGTCTAGCCTAATGATGATTCAGCGAATGCCAAGTGAAATGGCATCAAAGAGGAGTTTTATCAATGCACTATATTCAACAATATTGTTCATAGAACGACCGATACAAATCCCTTGAAAACTCACTAACTCACCACTTGAAGCGAATATGGCCCATGCTGCAGAGGATAGGTTCAATGTACTACAACTAGCACCATCAGCATAAACAACAAATGGTTCCAAATATTTTGACATCTGCAACAAATGCAAAGAGGATTACTAACCACATAAAAACTCCAAAGGTCACATTGCGACACATACACACAATCAAAGCATATATCCAGTGTTTTTACTACGCACAATCAAGCATAGTAACATTTAAGATTCAGTCCATTTTGGGGTTGCAACAATGGAATTACATCATAATCAACCAACTCGTAAGTGCCTTTTTCCAAAATGCGCTTGACAATGTAGGGGCCCATCCATAGTGGTTCAAATTTTCCTGTTCCTAATTTATTAGCTTCCTGATCATAAAGCAAGACCAGGTCTCCTTCTGAGAATATGTGAGGCTTGACATTGTGGTCATATTGCACCTTAGTTCGTTTCTTATGTGCTTCATTGGCCAATGCGGCTTCATGATATGTTTCATCTAGATGGACGAGTTCTAAGAAACATGCTTCCTCATAAGAAGTGTCAGGTAACAAGTCAATTGCAATTTTTAGTGATGAAATCTCACATTATATTGGCAAGATTACCTCAAGCCCATACGCTAATTAGAAAGGTGTGAATCCAATTGCGTTTCTTAGCGAGGATTGGTATGCCCACAAAGCTGAGTACAGGATCAAATGTTAGTTTTGTTTGTGAACCCCTATCATTCATTGAAGCATTCACTTAAGGAATTTGTTGATGGCTTCAACTTGTCCATTAGCCTATGGATAATAAGGAGTAGAAATATCATGTGAGAGTCCTAACTTGGCAATTAATTCAGTCATCATGTGATTGTGAAAATGCAAACCATGATCTGTAACTATAGCTTGTGGTACACCAAACCGTGCAACCACATGGTTGAAGAAAAAAAGTGCAGTTGTCTCACCACTGTTGTTTAATGTAGGCATCACCTTGGCCCATTTCATAAAATAGTCAACAATGACAATAATATACCCATACCCCCCGACCGAGTGAGGGTTACATGTCATGAAATCAATGCCCCATTTTGCAAATGGTCCAACATTGATGACAGGATGCAGTGGTGTAGGTGGTAATCAAGTTTTATGGTCAAAAATCTAGCATGCATGACAACTTCTGACAGTAATAATGCAATATTTAAATATGGTAGGCCAGAAGTAACCAGCACGAAAAATTTTCTAAGCGATAGCATAACCAGATAAATGTCCACCACAAGCACCAGAATGGCAATCATTTAGAACTTTCTCGGCTTCCTCGTGTGTGAGGCACCTACGAAAAATCATATGGATAGCATGAAGGTAAAGGGTGTCGCCAATGATTAGATAATCTTTGGCTTGATATCGAATACGTCGTTGTTACAAGCAAGAGGTATCAGACCAGAAAGTTTGGGTTTGGAGATAGATCAATAGATCTCCATACCAAGGGTCAAATGATGAGATCAGAAATAAAGACTCATCTAGAATTGATGGTTCTATTGTTGAGTGGATGGTGGTAGAGGGAAGGTCGCAAAGAAGCTTGGAAAAAACTATAGGTTTCTTTGACTTGGATTTGATGAATTCCAAATCAAATTCCTACAAAATGACAATTCATTTTGAATATTTCCCCCCCAGCAATTGACGTGACAAGATGTATGTCATAAAGTTGCAATCTGAAATGGCAGTGGTCTTTCGTAGTAAGAGATAATGGCAAAATCTCTATATAGCTTGAACGGACGCCAAAGCAAGCTTCTCCACATAAGAATACTTAACTTCTACATCATTGAGATTACAGCTCAAATAATAGATCGGATGTTCAATCCCATCTTATTATTGTACTAGAACCATAGCAATGGTTGTATCTGCAGTGACGAGATATAGGAAATAGTCATTCTCATAATTATGGGAATACAGTAATGATGCTCAGATCAGGGTATATTTGGGAGAATAAAAGGAAGCGATCATACGAAAGTACGTCGAAACCATAGTAGCCATAGCATAAACCCACGGTCTTCCTAGTAAAATATTGTAGTCAAGGTGTCCATCAATGACCTCAACTTCAACAGTTACAGTTTTTCCTCCTAGTTCTATCTGCAGGTTACTTAAAATTCCACAAGGTGTATAAGTGCGACCGTCAAAATATTTTAATGTCGTAGGTGATCGTGACAAAGGCGATGATCCAAGTGTTTTCCAGCAATTCATTGACATGATACAAGTAGATGCACCTTTGTCAACAATGGTTCGATGAATGAGGTGATTCAAAGCATTTACTTGGATCAAGAATGCTAACCATGCTGGTAATTATGGTGTATAACTCGCATGGTTAAAAGCTATGAGATTGGAATCCATTGGATCAATTCCACCAATTGTTGACAATAAAGCATGATTTTTGGAGGGACAATTTTGAAGCACCTCAAGCGTCAAAATAGCAGAAGGTGACTGAGCCAAATCTTCTACTATGTTATAATTTTGTGCTGCTCGAGCTCGAGGGTTGAATGTAGATTTATGAACAACTCCCTTAGGTAGTTTTATTGTTAAGCTGGTACAATGGGTGGTGGAATAGAGTTAGACGAAGTTGAAGTCAAAGTATTGGGTTGATATATAGCCTAGTTATTCAACGACGACAGTGGATTACCGTAATCTTTACTTCATGTAGTCACCAAAACATTAGTCTTAGGCTTAGTGGCGGATAGCATAAGCACTTGTGAAGTGGAAGCATGATTTGTAGCAACCAAATGAGTCTTTGGGTTTGGAAAAGTGTTTGTCAACATAGCAGGTGTACTAGAAGTCTTAAGAAGTTTTGAGACTTCAGAGTGATGAGGAGAGTCTCACGTAAAGTGCTCCTCATTACAAATTAAACATAGGTAACGAGGTTTCCTAGCCAGAGAAGAGGAATCAAATGATTTCTCTTGAGGGGGAGAATTTTGTTTCTTTTTTTTCCCCTTTTTAT
Source organism: Pinus tabuliformis (assembly GCA_031772625.1). Classification (NCBI taxonomy): domain Eukaryota; kingdom Viridiplantae; phylum Streptophyta; class Pinopsida; order Pinales; family Pinaceae; genus Pinus; species Pinus tabuliformis. Next base: position 864,125,654 of record CM062812.1, read on the forward strand.
TCCTTCAAGGTTTCTTTTCATTTCTACCTTTATTAGAGGTTGTATTTGAAATAGAAAGTATTTGAATAGATGGTCTACTCGCTGTTTGAGTGCTTGAAGAACCTATCACACCATCACCAACATGAGAGTCCTTACTGGATGGAGGTGGTGGAATAGTAAAAGCTGGTCTATGTGCATTTGGAACCTTATCATAGAGCGTACCAGACTAGGTGTAAATCAAGTCTAAGTATTCAGCACGAGCAATTACTTGCTCTTCAGTAAAAAATCCTCCTTTAGCCACATCCTCGGTGATATATGGAAACAAGGATTTAATAAACCAATCGGCTAAAAGCTGATCAGGAACAAAAGTTTTGATCATTCGACGATGACGATGCCACTCATGAATATGATCAAAAATGTGAGTAGCAGTGGTTTGTTTAAAGTTGGTCAACAGTTCTGTTCTAGTTTCATATTTGATGGATAACTGGAAATGGGTTAAAAATGTAGTGGATAAGGCTGTGAAGTTTTCAAATGAAGCTCGTGGTAATTCAATATACCACTTTGCAGTCAGACAAGTGAGTGTTCGCTGGAAAAGACATAATCTTACTGAAACATTATTTACAGAGTTGGATGAACACCATAAATGAAAAGTCATAACATGATTGAATGGATATTCTCTAGGGATTCCATTGAACTTAGGAATATCAAAAGGCAATTTGTGTGGAATCATTAGCCACCAAGCTGAATAAAGAATGGGATAATTGGTAAGCCGATTTAAATTTGGTAATTCAAGTGTTGCGATAAAAGGAAATTGTCGGTTTAGGTCAGGTTGAGTGTAACCAGGGTAATATGTAATTGCCTGGGCAATAGGCCTTTACATACCAGCATAAGGAATCTATTTTTGGTAACCTTGATAATGGTAGGTTTGTTGAGCATATCTAATATAAGGTTATTTTTGGGAACTAGGATAAATTTTATGTTGACCAAAACTAGCATAGGCTTGTTGACTAGAACCTGGTTAAGCTTGTTGTTGACCTAACCAAGCATAGGCTTTTTAACCAAGTCTAGGATAAGTTTGGTACTACTGGAATTGTTGTTGTTGGTATTGTGGCTGCCAAGGTTGTTGATACAATCGTTGTTGCCCCCCGGTATAAGTTTGACTAGGTTGTGGATAAATTGGACCAGTATAAGTTCAATTCATCCTAGTTAATGGTAAACTGGCCTGAGGTTGTTGGATTCCAGACACAAACGGTTGTTGTAAAATTGCCTGAGAAGACTGAGTTTGTAGACTTGAAACTTGAGGGTAAGAGGTTGAAGGATCAACTTGCAAAGGTTGAGATACACTTGACTGAGCTTGTGACTATGGTAAAGTCGTAACGATAAGCGTAGTAGGTATGGATGAAATAGGTTGTATTGGTTGTGATGAATACACAAGCCTTGGTTGAACAGACATTGTAGGTTTCCATTCACAAACAATCATTCCAGAATAAGTTGGACCTAAAGATGAAGGTATACTGCCATATGGTGGCCCCCTAGAGTATGGAGAATAAGTAGATTGGGCATATTGTTCTCCATATGGAGGTAATCTAGTGTTAGATGGATACATTGGATGGTAACCAGATGGACTAGTTTGATATTGAATTGATGGATCAAACTATTCAGGATTCGTAAGTGAGGAACCAGGTAAAATTCCTATGGACGACATGGGTGAAGGCCATGGACTAGAAGAAACACTGAAGTGAGTTCCAAATAATGATTTGTAACCTAGTGGGATGGATGGACCACCATACAAATGTGACTCAGGTGTTGTGGTAAACATTGAAGATGTAGTGACAGTAGATGTTGTCACAGCTATAACAGATGGCATAGTCTGGGATGTTGTTTCAGCCATAGTCAAATGACCCAATAAATGTCCTAATGAATCTACAGGAGTTTGAAAGTAAACAGGATCAAGAGGAGCAGTATAAGTTAACTGAGGAAAAGAAGGATAAAGATAAAGCCCTGGTCCAAAACAAGTTGGAGTTCTAGGTGAATTTTCTTCTTCAAATTCCTCTTCAATAGAAATCAAACTAGGTGGAAGGATTTCACCATCATGTCCATAATAAATTTCCATTGTTTGACTCTGGGGTAAAGGATAAGTCTCCACAGTTATAGATGTCTGAGGATAAACTAGTCGATTGTCTTCCGGTACAGGAACAACTTCTGGTTTTTCAACTTCAGGATCCAAGTATTCTGGTAAAAGAACAACGGGTTCATGATGAATTTCTTGAACAACTTCTAGTTGACGATCAACTTCTTGTTGGAAAACTTCAGTTACCATTTCACTAAGTTCACTTTCAGTGTCCTCAGGTAATTGTAAAGGTTCCACTTCAGTAGCAGATAAACCAATAATATTAAGAGTAACTGGAATCGCAGTACATACTGGTATAGGTGGCTCTGCTAAATCAAATGAAGAACCAGGAGTTTGTGATGTACTGGACTCAGTTAAACGAGACTGCTTTCGCCGACTAGGTGTAGCTTTAGGCGGTAAAGGTGGTTTAACCATTCTCCTACGCGAACGATGGGGTAAAGGTTGATTTTCTTCCACGATTGCTAATTGATTTTATTATAAAAAGAAATAAACAAAAAGAGATTAATCTAGGAAAAATAGTTACCAAGTAACTGTGAACTGCAATATACCGCCTTGGAGAAGCCAAGGACTTAACATACATGCAGCTAATCTCCCCAAATGCTATTTTTGGTGTATCATAGTATACAAGGTGACCGACGCGATTACCTATGGATGGATAAAAACCTAATGTAGTCCTCCCAAATATACCTGAAAGTACGTGGAGGCCCAATCCGTGTTAGCACTGTCTAATGTGAAACTGCACATTGAGAGAAATGCCTTATACTTTTTGTACCATAACACCGCCTGATATACCCGAAAGTACATGGATGAGCTATGATATACTTACGTACGTGGAATGAGGTATCACACTCAGAATGCATCACAGACCATTAGTGACAGCTGCTATGTTTGACAACACCGGAACATGTCTCTAGCCTATACCTCTAAATGTTATGCCTTAAGTTACAATGCTCCATTAGGTTAATTGAGATAAAATTTAGTTCATCTTGCTTAAAATTTTGCCTTTCGGGTTCAACACATGATGTTTCTGAAACTCCTAGAATGCAACTAACATGGGAGACATTCTTTTCATTTGATTTAAATAATGAAAACCATAACTAAAAGGGATAGAGCAATCAAAATATTTAAACAAGGAGCATAGAGCACATCTAATGAAACTTTCCCTATACCATTCCTACAAGCACACAAAAACTTCTAAATGCATTATGCATGTTTTTCTTTTCATTCCTTTAATGTTTAGGTGAACATAAAGAAACTAAATGCACAAACAATCAATTGATGCTTTTCACAAGAAACGAAGACTTTACGACAGTTTCTTTTTTAGAAAAGTAAAGACTAATCAATGTAAGCTAACTTTGGGATTGATTCAACAATCATAAAGAAATCATAAAGAAACATTGAAGAAACAAAGCCAAAGTGGGCATGGAAAAAAAATGCTAATTTGGACTTCAAGGACAGAGAAACGTTGACCATTCAACAAACAAGATGTGAAACAGTTTGGAAAAAATCAAGCAAAAAGATGGGTTTTTGACTTAACAGGGACCAACATAGCCCTAAGTGGGATACACTGCATTGTAGAGCATTGTATTTAGGCTAAGGCTACTTTGCAGTGCACTGTGTCAGGAAAAATAGTGTGTTGATGCCAGAGAGCACTATCACCACATAAATAAGCACACATTTTGACCAAACAAGCTTCAAAATGATAGAATATAGGTAAATGAACTCAAGCAATGTCTACCGGTGCTACGAAGATAAGGGATAACTGCCAGGAACGATGGTTGTTCCCCAATATGGTCGTGAATTTGTTATACAGAATTTATACCTATGAATAAGTATATCTTCCCTAAGTGAGTAGTTACACTTAAAACAACTGAGGTAAAGATGTTTAACCTTTTCCTACAATAAACAGATAAGATAAAAGAACCTACTTGTGATCTTTTGCTTCCTTTGATCTCCTTTGTGTTGCCCCTGTCGCTCCCGCTCAAACTGAATTCGCTCAATTGGTACCTGCCAACATAAACAGAAGACAAAAAAAATGAAAGCATATGATCTATTATTGTAAACAAATGGAATTGACAACATTTGAACATATATTCATCATAGATATAGACAAAAGTATTGGAAAAGGAACAAACAACTTTATTGATTGATAAAAGGAGAAGTTACACCCAATGTGGTTCAATCTCGTGTCACTCATCCAGCTTAGTCCAAGTCCTCATCACACCAATAGCAACATCAATCCAGCAACATAACATTACTTTGACAATGATATAAAGTCTCTAAATCAACAGTATTTCTCTATAATATCCCAGCTCTTTGGCTCTATGATGAGAGGCCAATTTATAGATGAATGCAAGTGGTTTTGTCATTAATATGGCATTGAATGGTTTTCCATAATTGGATGATTATTTTTCATGTTCAAAGGGATGACAGCATAGAGGATTAGATGATCCAAGGCTATCCTATGTCGAGCTCATCTTGATAGGATAAGATCTGGGTTCCTTCTAGAAGGCTCTACAAAGGAGGAATATACTCAGGATCCAATGAACATTCCATGGGTTCTCGCCCACCATAGGCTTGAGTGGGCTTAGGTGCTCTGCAACGCAGCCTTGAATGGGGCTACCTACTCTACAGAGCACTTACCCCTAACCAGGGGTGCGCGAGTGACCCAAGGAAGCACTTTAGTAGGGTTTGAAGTCAGGAAAATCTCATGGATGAAAGCACTCAATGAGGTGGCATGTCTAGGGCATGTAGCAACTAAATTAGAGTTTGATAGACCCTATTTACACTGATTTGATCGTTGGGAGTGATGTGCCCAAATAGACCTGTAACAAATAGGAAATCAAAAACTCCCTCTACTACCCCCATTACCATTGAAGAAACACCTAGTCCAGAATGGGAGAAGCTATAGGAGGGATAAATGAAAGGATGACTAGATCCATAGGCACAAGAAGGAAAAATGTTAGTACTACCTAAGGTCAAAGAGTATCTATTCCAACTATAGGGGTAAACGTTCCATTTATAGGAGCATCTTATACAACTATAAGAATAGCCCACAAAGCTACAAGAGAAAGGCTACAAAATAAGTAGCCCCAAGGAAACCATCTTCCTTCTTCTCTTGGTCATTGAAGGTTGGCCCCTTATTGCAGGAACATTAGGAAAGATGCTATTTACACACCTGGTGCCCCATTTGATGCTTGAAGTGGATAAGCACACCATTGGAGAAGAACAACATAAGAAAAAGGAGTTGCTAACATTTCCAAGATGGGGGATGAAGTATAGATGAGGAAAACATAAGATATAATCTTGAGAAACAAAACCAATAGGTAAGGAACCAATTATAACAAGCACAAGAACAATTAAAGGCAAAAGGTGTTAAAATTTCATGACTAGAAACAAGCTTTGGGACTACATTGCACCTATCCTTGGAATTTGTTAGTTGTAGGTAGCCTTAAAGGGCTTACTCACTATTGTTGAAGGAAAAGTAGTGTAGGTACCAAATAAACCAAATAGCACAAAGGGAGACAATCTAGGGGGACAATCTAGCTGAAAGAGACTAAACCTTCCATTTTTTTTGCCTAGAATGTATCATGGAGGACAAAGTTAAGGTTGTTGAACTCTACGTCTACAACATTGTGCTATTGACATGCCCATATTGGATCCAAACCCATGCCTAGGTGATACACAACTATTAGCACTTGCATCCTAGTTGAGACATGAGGAAATCAGAGAAAAGGAGGTGAAGAAAACATTGGATGGGGAAGTAAAATAACCATTATGGATTAGGCCTGAGGATCCAACAACAACCCCCCCCCCCCCCCCCCCCCACCCCACCCATGCCATACTCACTACATCTCATGCCATCCTTAATGAGGACCCCAAAATAGAGGAAATTTGGAAAAAAGGCAAGTGGAAGCCATCCTCCATTTCAGAGGCACTTTCATTTTGTTGAGGGAGGAAAGCTCGCAGGATTATCAAAGAAGGTGGAAAGGGCTTCCCCATAGCATGAATATGAGGGAGTATCACCCTCTCAATTAGTTGCAGGAAACACTAGAAATAACTCCCTTGTACAAAATGATCATCTGAATACTTGTATTTTACTGGATAGGGCTCAAGTTCAATCCACCCTTGCTACTAGGGCTCCAAGAACACCAATATTGCGAAGAAAAATCCAAGAAATGGAGTTCTATATAAGAAAATGCATGGTTCTACCCAGTAGGGATAACCACAACAAGCACAACTTGGGATATCAAATAGGTCATCAAGGATATGAATGAAAAAGAGAAAAGAAGAGAAGAGGAATGATTTCCTCAAGGGTGAGAAATAGTTCCAATATTCAGGTATTATGGGCCTCCAAAATAGGTAAATTATAAGGCCCAACAATCCACTCCTAGGCACATAAAAACTATGTTGAACCCAAAATTTTCACTTAATGATAAACTTTCCTAGATTAATGGGTTGTTAGAAGAGTTCCATCATGTTTTCTTATTTTATGTGCCTTAACATGTTTTTGTGTAGGATTTGAAGAGATGTTGCACACATTCCAAGAGATATATCATTAGATATATTTTTGGGACTTGCTCCCAATTCCCGCTTTTGTATAAATAAGAGGCTTAAGTAGCCCAATTGGGATATAAGGAAGAGTGTGAAGAATATGAGAATAAATTGGAATTGTGTTTCCAAGCATGATTTGCAATCTTGTAATGTGAAAATAGTTTCTCATTTAATGAAATTGATGTTCTATTTAGCTCTTTGTTTTGCTTTCCTGTAAGGAATTTGAGCATCATTAGGTTGGGCCCACCCTAGGAGCTTAAAATCCATACTATAATTTTTTACTGTCATGATTTTATTCATTTTCTATGACTTCTGAAAGTTATCTTTTCATAACTCTTATGCATGATTAAATAGAATGTTTTATGAAAAAATATTTCTTATAGTTTATTTGTGCAGTTGTTTTTTGTACTAACACTATTTAATGACATTTCATATCTTCGTTCACTTTATTTCCCTTGCTACTAAAAATTTTACTGTTATTTTTTTTCTATGTCACTAGTTTTGTAACTACAAGAAACATGCAAAGGTTGATTTCACTAGGATACATTTACACAATGTTTCCTTCAATATTTTATTAGCTTGATGTTATCATTTTCTAAAATTTCCATAGGTTTCTTGCATCTTAGACCCGCATTATTCCTGTTTTACATTCTCCCTGCACTATATCATGTAGCAAAACAAAGAATCTTATAGCAACCTATAACCAACCCTCCATTCTCACTTGGCTTTAAAATAAACTCATGATTATAAATTTTTAACATATTACAATGCATGTCGAAAACTGACAGTGGAACATGGGAGTATAGCGACCTCATATATGATTTTCCATTTTGCTTCAAAAAACTACTTTTTCCTATAAATTGGGGTTTTGATTCATAATCTTTCATTTCAGCGGTATTCTTTTCTATTCATTGAAAATAGCATAGAATTATTAAAGTGTGTTTTATTTCATTGCAATTAGCATATTTGTGTGCCATTTCATTTTCTGCAAGTCATATTTTTCAATTGTATTTTTCCTATACCATAGCTTAGTTAGCTCTGTCTCTATGCATTTGTCCTTCATTTTAATGCTTCCAACAACATTAATATCAACAAGACAAAGAAATAGTTCTTCTTGCACATATAATTCCAACCCCTCTTCAGTTTGTACAAACTACGGGTTGATAATTAAAGCTAAGACCCTTGGGAGTTGCAACATTGTTGTTGCAATACTGAGGGCCATCAGTTATGCCCCCTGAGGCACCTTGCACATCATTGGAAAGTGAAAAGAGTTTGTTCCATTGCTTTAGATATTTTTGCATTGACTATAGAACACTTATTTTCTTGTAGTATCAAGTTACCCAGAATTTCTAGCATGATTTTTTTTTAGAATTTTTTTCTTTCTGCTACCGTTAAGACCCATTATATTCCATTATATCAATTTTATCGATAGCGATGACATGAGTGTTGACAGGTCTTTGACATCAACAATACCCTACATGTATTAACCAAATATTGTTCCTTTTCCTATATGAGTTGTTTATTAGATTTCAACCCTTTGTTTTTCTTCATATATACGCTTGCATTTATCTTTGATTATGTTACTTTTGACCACAAGAGAAGAAGAAGATGGAGGGGAGGAAACATTACCTTGCACTTGTTGATGTAGCGATTCCTGATACTTCATATATGATTTTGTTATGATTTGAACTTTGTCTTAAGGGATGGACAAATGGATTTTTATTCTTCTATTATAATGCTAACATTTGTAAATCTAGATCTTGTAAATATATTTAATTATGATACTCTACCTTGAGTATCTTTTCTTATCCTTTCTCATTTCCACATCTTCTATGTGATTTCCATGCTCCATTTTTTCCTGATTATTTTTAGTTCTACTAGATTTCTCTTTTTTAGAAATGGATTTTCATATTACTTTGGCTTTTTTTCACACCAATCTACTTGATCTTCTTCTAGTTTTTGAAGAAATATATGACTATTACCTTCTCTATTTCCCCTGTGATGAGTCTCCTGCCCCTTTTTTGGCAATCTTCTTCCCATTTGTAACCATAACAAACCCTTTCTACGATCAGTGCTTTGTGTGTTGTTTTCTTCCAGAGTTTTCGTATCCATGATTTGTTTGTATCAACGTTTCGAGCCCTCCACTGTGGCTCATCATCAGGACAGATCAGTAATTGTGTAGGACATATCTCCTTGAGTTTTAATAAATAGGGATGAGAGATGGACAGAGAATGGAAGCCGACATTGTTTCTTATAAAATAATAATTTTAAATTGATTTAAAATATTTAATTATGTAATTGAATTGAATTGTTTATTAAACAATTCAATTCAATTACATAATTAAATATTTTAAATCAATTTAAAATTATTATTTTATAAAAAACAATGTCGGCTTCCATTCCCTGTGCATCTCTCATCCCTATTTATTAAAACTCAAGGAGATCTGTCCTACACAATTACTGATCTATCCTGATGATGAGCCACGGTGGAGGGCTCGAAACATTGATACAAACGAATCATGGATGTGAAAACTCCAGAAGAAAACAACACACAAAACCCTTTCTAATCTATTATTTCATTGCTTGCATGGGTCGTTGAGCGAAATTAAATGGAAATTATATAAAGAGATGGCCATATTAATGGAACTTCCTATAATGGAAGGGATTTGTTTGTAATGTATGTTTTTTTCTCATGGGTTATCACAATAGGTAATTCAAATACTTTATGAGGTTGGTTTTGATAGATCCATGTATACACAAATACGAGCATATAAGGCATAATGACCCTGCTTTATGGTTTCTATGAGCATAAACAATGACCCTATTTGATTTCATATACCCTCTAGAATGTATTCATTCCATAATTCCTAAGGAAGGGAATAAAGTTGAATCCAAACATTAGCATAGTTGAAATCTTCTTTATCAAGATTGATTCATTCTATCTAGGATTTCATATAGAGTCCAACTGAGTTTACAATGTAAAGCCCTCCATGAAATATTTTAGCTTTGTCTTCCACATTATTAAAGATGGTTGTGAAAGACCCGTTAGAGTTGAGATTCAACTCTATAACTCTTTTCAAACGCCAATTTTTATAGATCCAACTAATAAAGATTCTCTTTGAGGGTCAAATTACTACAAATTTTTAGATTAATGCATGATACTTCATGTTTCCTCCCCCATTTTTCCCAAAATGATTTCAAACAAATGAATTTTTGTTGCTTGTAGAAGATATGATCTCGAATTATTTACTCCATTTGGACATGTTTCATTTGTAGCAACTAATGTTTATCTTGCTTCCCTAGGTGTGGAAGAACTTAAAGATAAAGAGGAGATGCTATACCTAAATCAGGATTGATGGGTATGTGTGAAGAATGGTGTAACAACCCTATTTGAACCCTATATTGCAAATACCATCACTAGTAGAAAATGATGAAATTAATGACTAGGTGAATAAAAACATTAGTCACCGCAATTATTTCAAGTGAATTACTACTAAATTTGAGCAATTTTAAGTGACCGAACTAAAAATGACTAACTTAAACGAGTAATTTAGTCTAGGGATAAAATATACGACTAGCTAATAAGTGACTAAACTAAAAGCGACTAACTTAAATGACTAATTTAGTCTAGGATTAAAAAATAAGACTAGATAATAAGTGACAATTATTTCATGACGAGGCTACCCTACAAGCCACCAAATTTCTATCAAATCCATGACATCAACAACAATTTGTGGTTCAATATATAGCTAATTTGGAACAAACTTAGTTCTAGAGCCTAGGATTTTTTTCCACCTCTAATGTTTATGGCCAAGAAGATCAATTTCTAAAGCATGTGGGAGCCAAACTATCACCTTTCCCATATTGACTCCCTCTATTGAACATCATGGAAAACCTCCATAGATTAGTTGTCCTTACTAAAACAAACATTTCATTCGAAATGGTCATTAATCCTATGACATTACTACTTCACTATACTTTTTGACCACACAGAGCTTATTTTGATGTCTACGTTGATAGTGTAAAACTAACCAAATACCTATCAACACTGATAACAAATTGTTTAGCTAACCATTATTTTTCCCACGAGAATACTCAAGAGATACTTTTCAATATTTGTGAATAAATGTTAAAAATAATTATAACCAATTTAATCAAAAATTAATTTTAAATTTGTTGCTACATGTTCTTCTGTTTTGATATAAAAATGCATGTTTAAAAATCTCTTCAATATTGAAATAAATGTTTAAAAATATAATCGTAAATGGATTATGTAAATTATATTATTGACTTAAAAAAATGTGAAAAGCTTCAAAAACCTATACAAACATTATAAATCTAGAAAATAATTTAAGATGAATTAATTTATTTTTCCTCCTTATTTTAGATTTTTTTTTTTTTTTTGAGAAAAGTAATTTAAAAATATATTTTTTTGGAAAAAGGTGTTTAAAGTGCTAAAAAATCTTTGATATATGAACACAAATCAAGGTGATCGAGGGAAAAATTAAAAGAAAACTAAAAAAAAAATGTAAAAGGAAAACTGGTATCTTGCCATAACATTTTCAAATGTTTGCCTTTTGCTCTCACCACCATTAAATTATTGAAAATAAATAGAGTCATAAGGAAACCAAATTGACCTCTCACCACCATTCAATTATTGAAGATAAACAGAGTCATAAGGAAACCAAACTGACCAACAAAATTCCATGCAGGTTCACAACGACTGCTTTGAAGCCATTTTCTCTGTCTTTGGTTTTTAACTAAAATGCTATTGAATTTGCTGGGGGTTTTGAGGTTTTGGGGGGCGTTCTTTCAAGGTTTCCCTATGGGTTTAGTAGAAATTTGCTTCTAATTTGTTCAGGCGTGTGAAAATAAGGAAGAAGTTACACCATGTCTCTAGCTTTAGCAGTATGATGCATGATGCAATATGATTTCACACACTGGCCTATCACAATATAGAGGAATGTGATCGGGTCACGTAGTGTTTATAGAATGGGCTTTGGATCTAAATCTTAAACTTCTATGGCTTATTGGTTAACAAGGTCAAATGAAATTGCAGCAGGGGAGAAAACAAAGGTAAAGACAATTCAAGAGACAAAGTAAGGAGTTTCACCACCGAAACTAAACATAGGAGCAATTTACGATGTTGAGTGAGATCTTGGTGGAATGTGCAGAACGATGGATTGGCAAATCTTTCCATACGACTTCATGAAGCTCTAGTGCATGAGGGTTTGAAGGGCTTGGCTCGGCTTCTCGCAGAGGGCGTCAAAGAGGTTGGCCAAGGGACGAGGGGCTTCCAGCAATGGAGCAATTCACAGTTTCAAAAGGTTTTTTCTGTTACATAGGCATCTGCAGAGGGCATCAAAGAGGTTGGCCAAGGGACAAGGGGCTTCTAGCAATGGATCAATTCACAGTTTCAAAGGGTTTTTTCTATTACGCAGGTCATTGTTGTAGCTTGCTACTCTCTTACAAGTAAGTTTGGCTACCATACAAACAAAAACAAAGATTTTCAGCCAAATGGAAAAATGATAAATTATAAGAACATGTAGATCAAGTATCACAAATCTGCTACAAATATGTTATACTCCATGCACATTAAATTAAATCTCAGTCATAAATCTTGTCTATGGACTCCAAGGTTGTAGATAAGCAGAAGAGCTACACCCTAAAGGAAATTGGGTGGATGATTGGAGGAATTACATTTAGCTCTTATAAAAAACAAACATTTTCAGCTAAATGGAAAGATGATAAACTATAAGAACATCTAGATCAATAATTACAAATCTGCAGAAAATATGTTATGCACCATGTGCATTAAATCAAATCTCGGTGACAAATCTGGTCGATGGACTCTGAGGCTGGAGATAAGTAGAAAAATTACACCTTGAGGGAAATTGGGTGGATGATTGGAGGAATTATATAAATAGATTGCTGCAATCCCTGGTAAAAATATCTGAGAACGGGGATCTCTTAATCTGGTCTCCCAATCCTCTAGGTGATTTGTCTCTAAAAGATGGATATCCTCTAGGCGATTAGTCTCTAAAAGTAGGATATCACTAGGCGCAGTCCTCCAGGACCTCGGAAAACCCTTGATGGGGAAAAACTTGGCAAATTTAAATTCCCTCCAATGTCCAAGATGTTCACATGGCTCATCCTAAAAAACAAAGTTGCTAGATGGGACATTCTTCAGAAAAGATCTTTCAATGGACCAAGTAGATGCCCTCTTTTCTTGGAAAACTTTAAATCCATGGACCACCTATTTATACATTATCCATTCACATTGGCATTATGGAAGGAAATAAAATCTTGAGGGGCCAGCTTGTGGTCGGCAAGGAGATATAGTGGAAGACTGTTTAAAAACTTAGATTCAAGCTAAGCACTCAAAAAAATTAAATCTCTCCCTTTGATCATAGCACGAGACATTTGGTTGGAAAGGAACCATGTGCTCTTCAAAAAGCAGGCCCACTCTTACCTCTGTGTAGTCATGAAAAGCCTTGCTCTGCAGGACTGCCTCTCTTCATAATCTTTTTCCAACACTACTGCAGAGGAAACATGGTAAACACTTAGTCATCTTAATCTGCTAAAAAAAACTTTCTTTCTCCTCTTGAGGGGGCTCTTCCTTAGGAGTTTTGGTTCCCACTTCTTTGGTTTCTTCTTATGCTGGGCCTTCATTAACTAATGTTGGTGCTTATTCTTCCTCATCTTCATCATCATATATGACTTCTATATAGTGATTTTTCCCTTTTCTTATACAACGATGTTGTGGCTCCCACAGATATTTACATGTGAAGAATAACTTCTTACATTTGAGCTCGTTTCGAGTTGCATCGTCTAACCTGTTCCTTCAATTTCCTTCTCATTAGGGAGGCTTATTTTCCTTATCTCCTGGGGGAATATAAGGTTTAGTCTGGGCTTGGGATGAAGAGGCTTTGCTCATATCTCAAGCCTTCTTAGCTACTTCCTGGAAGGTGGATAGATTAAACGCCTGAACCCATCCATGCAATGGTTCAACCAAGGCTTCTATGAAAAGCATGACTAATATTTCTTATGATATGTTTGTCACCATTGCAACAATTCTCTCATCTTCTATAATGAAGTCATCTGGTGACCCTATTTGTTTTAGTATTTCTAATTCCCTAAAATGGATGTCGGGGTGCTTATGGTCAAATATGTCTATCAGTGTTGCATAGAATCCTCATAAGAAACAATATTTGTGTGCCCTAATGTGACCAAACCATTGTACCATTATTCATGGGCTTCTCCTTCAAGGTGTAGAGTGGAAAATTGGATTGCATTGGTTTTTGCCATGGGGTTGAGCCTGAAGTAGGTGTCCAATTTTTTTACCCAGGCCCTTACTGAAGTTTTTGATGATCCATCAAAGGAAGGTAAAGGCCCAAGGGAGTTTACTTACCTTGCGAGCTAGCTCTTGATTGGGTTGTCCTCGAGGTATATTCCTATATTGGAAGTTACTATATTTGTTGAAGGACATAGCTGCTCAAGTGGCCTTATCTAATCGTGCATAGTCCTAAACATAATTGTTTAGGAGTTGATTTGGCTCAATTGCCCCTTGGCCTGCTGGCACTTGGTTGTTTGAAAATTGAGGTAGAAGTGCCTCGCCACTTATTTTTCTGCTAGTTGGGTTTTTTTTGTAAATAAGATAGTATATTACTTGGTAAACTGACAAATTACAAAAAAGGGTTGTGTGGGAAAGAACTCGACACAAAACCCTGCCAAAAAACAAGTACTAGTCATAGAATAGGATGTATTTATAGTATGACCCAGACAAAAGAGGGAACAGAGTAAAAAAGAGGAGCCGAGAGGTGCTCTCATTACAACATTTTCAAAATTAAGAAATGTTTTCTGCTGGTTGGGTTGTTAGGTGGGACAAGATTGTAATGACCACTTCCTTCAGTTGTCGTCCTATTGGTAGCAATGACATTTGGTTGTTCAATGAGGTGAGTGTTCAACATAACAATTTGTTGTTTTCCTTGGGTCAAATATTGAGCTATCTCTTGCTGTCCTTGAAGCATTTGTTGTCCTTGTTGGTGAAATAGTTGATTCAGCTATTGTTTCCCCTGTATCAATTCATTGAATAAGATAGCAAGGTCATGTTCTATCCTGTCTCCCATAGTTAAATGGTGGGTATTCCTCTTCTTTCTTACAATGGCATCACTGGTATCCTTAAGAGGCATATACTAGCATACACCACAAGATGGCAGGATGCTTGTGCTCTGATACCATTGTAGTGTGGTAAGGTAATTTTCTAGGGTTCTTAAACAATTGGTACAATTCAACAATTTTTTTTTAACACTTTACGAAGTAAGAACAAGACATATTTTGTAAACACTTAAATAATATATTTCCTCAGTCAGTAGTAGGTCGAAAAATACATTTCAATTCGATAGTTACAACCTTATTTTGAATCAAAAGATATTCCAAATATTTTGTAGGAAAATAATATATATTACTGTTACAGTTTCGTCAGCAAATAATTCAATGGCATTTACTTTAAAAATAATTCATCCTGTCTACCACTTTAATTTCCTAGGGCTTTAATTCAATGTAGAATTTTAGCGAGCCCTACTACAACAATAAAAATAATCTAATATGGTCTTAGTGTCCCAATAGGCTTCTGTTTCATTGATTAATGGTAGTTTATTTTCTCTTAAGGCCTCGACGTGTTTTCCTAGTAGCTCCTAGTTATGGAGACTGTTATCTCAAGCCCAAACGTTGGGGTCATTCCAGCCACTATATAGGTTTTTCGAGAACCCATTTGGAACAGATCAATGAGATTACTTCAATGAGGATTTAAACTTTTTCTCTTAGCTTCCGCTAGATCTCAAATCCTTCACGCCACCCAATCAGACCCTTCATTGTTGCTTTCAAACCAAGGATGCCTGAAATCCAATATTGATGCCAAAGCAACTTTGCTGCCTAACCCAAAAATAGACGTCTCTATATCCAAGACTTAGAGCAAGGGATCCTTAGCTGAAACTCACTGTTCAATTGATTTTCTATGCCTAGACTGACTCGTGTCACTGAATTAAACTCAAATGGATTCATTGTCTCAGGAAATGATGCCTGCATGAACTGGATGCCTTAGGAAAGGACCCCCTACCACAAAATGATCCCAGTGAGCTTCGCTGCTTCAGGAATTGATGCTTCTATGAGCTGGTTCTCTTAAGAAAGGAACTTACTATCATGGAGAAGATGCCTAGAACAATCCATTTTTCCCTTCAAAAGATTTTTGTCCCTGAACAAAGGTAAAATGAGAAGAAAAACCAACTAGGGTGGAATTTTTCATCACCGAAATTGGCAAGAGAAAATGGGTTCTTAAAACCCTTAGAGCTATTTCTCAAGATAGAATGAATTGATCTCTAATTGAATCCAAGCCTCCTTAATTTATAGACTTTTATGAGGGATCTCACCTCCTTAAGCGGTTGAGTGTGTCACATGCAAAGCCCCAACTTTGGGTTTTTTCACCCAGCTTACCCAAAACTTTCCCAATGTAATGTTTGGGTTTCTATCCCCTATTTAATGGACTATAGCCTACGAGGACAAATAGGATACTAGGTCCCCTTGGTCATTAATTCGTTGAGAACATTACACAGACATGCTTGTTTAGCTATTTGTGCCTTGATGGTATTTTATGTTGTTACTGCTCTTACAATTTCAAGGTCAATCACTTTGGGATGATTTTCCTCTATCCACCCGTGAATTTCTTCATCATCACCATGAATAAATTTTGTTTCCAAATGGAGTGGCATATCTTGATAGGTGCTTTCCAAGCCTTGCTGAAGATCCTTCAATGTGGGTATAGTGATCCAAACTTTCTATATTGACATATGTTTTTTTCATCTACAGTTGAAGCTTCTCCTTCAGTCTCAATTGTATTCATCTTATTAATTGTGGTAGGTATTCCATCCTCATTCTGAACTGACTTTTCTCTTCCATTAACAACATACAATCCATAACCATTGTAATACTGAGAGTATATTAAATCACCTACAAACAATGTCTATGTAAAAACAAAACAAAATTAGATTTTAGAAAATGTAGTACAGTCATTATCCAAAAAAAAACTAAAGAGATACTGTACTTGACATATTTTCATACCCATGACCAAAATACAAAATAACAGGGAGGTCTAAAGGTATACTCCCTTTAGAAAACACCCATGTATTTACACATTTTGACTACATATCAAGTCATACAATATATGCATATCATTAAAAAAATAGAGTATCTATGTTGTCTGAGGACGTAACCAAAGTTGAATTAGACAGGGTTGCTAGCACAGAAAAAACCAAGCTTACCAAGAATGTTGTAAGAGGAGCTATGTGACCTTCCACTTGCAAAATTTCCAACCGCATTCTCAAACTTTTTGTTTCATCATTTTTCCTTTAAACATATTCTTGTGTTCTATTAATATCTCAATTGTTGTCATTATTTGGGTGGCTAGCAGGTCCAAACATAGATACAGAGCCATAATATGATCCTTAAGCTTAGCTAGAGTGCCATCAGAGATAGGCATTACTTGTCTTCGATAACCTTGATACTAATGCCAATGGGATACTTTGACTCCAGATCTGAACCACCTGCAAGCTCAAACCAACTTTCCAAAGTTGAGGAAACCTAATATATTTGTCTCTCCAATTGTTGAAACTGGAATAGATGGTGGCCATAGAAAGAGGTGTCTTAGCATGGTGGAGAGCCAAACACTTGACAATATTTAATGTGCACTCTGAGCCATGTGAACCAGTTAGGTTTTTCATGGAGCTCACACACGTGTAAATACATGGCCCAACTAATTTCATGATAATAAATTGTAGTTCCTCATGCTTATAGAGCATTTGATCCCCAATATCCCATGCCATAATTGGATACCAACCTATGTTAATCCTTTTATTGTATTTGTTGGTGGTGTTCATGAAAGTGAAGGACATATTCCTTGCAATTTTCATAATGATTTCATAATGTCACATCCCCAAGCTATGCACCAGCAAACTCCCCTCCCCCCACAATGTGATCAGTTGTTCATCTGCCTAGCTAGCAGATTTGTCTCCTTGGGTCATGGACAAGAGTTACGAAACTAGGAAGATTTGGGTGGAATTATTCCACACAACATTCTTAGTGGATGAGATTGCTAGGTTACCCAATGGTCCATCAATCTATTGAGATATCAGAGTACATGGATGGATTGATATTCTAGAATGTAGGGATTGTAAAAATGGATTATAAATTTAGATTTGAGGGAGTGGTGCTGAGATTTATGTGCCTTGTGATATTATTGGAATCTCCCACAATAATTAACTTGTGAATTGGGGATTTTTTTGCAAGATTCATACCTTGTAGCAGTGCATACAACTTTTCTTGTTTATTTGAAGATGTTCCCAAACTCGAGGAGTAGGCTTGCTAAATTTGTCCACTAGGGCTAATTAATGCCCCCCTCACCTATCACAACTAGGTTTTTTTTTTAAAGCTCTGTCAAAAGAAAGGATGTATGAATCCCAAAATGTTAACCTTTCTCGATAACTTTCTCTAGAGGGATAATTTCCAATGTTGTTCCTAAGAGGACAAGGGGAAGTTGAGGATGAATATTGGATTCATCCATCCATCTTGTTTCATATGAATCCAAGAATTAAGGCTGATATAACTTTGGGCATTTGATTCAAATATGTTTTTCTGGTAGGGATTTAACTCTATCAACTAATAGTGTTGGATTAGTCTAAGTGTCTTGGAATATAGCTTTGTTACATGTATGCCAAGGTTTCCAACACACATACTTGGGGAGTGCCATCTAAAGTCATTTAAAAGGGGCTTTCCTCTAAATGAATTGAGATAATGTTGGTGCTAAGATTCAAAAAATGAAGGGGAGATTCACATTCTAAAAAAGGAGGACATGGGGGAGGGTTTTCAAGGAAGACCTAAGATTCATAACTAAGCTTGATTGTGTAATTAGATGAGCCCCAATCCTTATATTTTTTTATTTGGAGTTGGGTGCACAACCGGATAAAACTAAAATAATTAGAGGAGCAAGATTCTTAAGTTGGAAGGAATCAAGCCCAAGTTCCAACCACACCAAGAACCTTCCAAGGTTCAGAATGAGGAAGAGAAAGGTTAGTTCAGTTCAATTCATAACCAAGCTCTGAGTGAAATATAAAAATTCTCCTTGATTCCATTCAACGTAAAATGAACATCTTCACCTACAATTTTATCATTTTCCTTGCAATTGAAAAGTCCCCATTCTCCTAGATTTTCCGTGTTGTGGGTTGTTGTCTTGGATTTTCCCAGAATTGCTCTTTAAATCTAAATTTTTCATGGATGTAGGAGGTAGATCACCTCAGCTCTTAGTAGGAATCCAGAATGGATTAAGTATGAGTATTACAGAGCTACTTTGAAACAATTAAATCTAGAAAATTAAGTATGGGTATTGCAGAGCTGAAATAAAGTCAAAATAATATATATAATCTAGAGGTTGAACATTGTTGATCAATAATGCACCCTTGGCCAACAACTTGGGATGTACCTCATCAACCAATATGGTGCAAAAAATGAACATTCAATAGAGGCATGGCTCAAAAACATACTTTACCTAATCTTCTAGAGGGTGAATAAGGAAAAAACTTTTGACCACTGTAAAATCCCAATGAAGGATGACCAAACCAAATAATTGCAATCTCCAAACAATGTGGCACACTAGTGAAGCTTTTCTTGAAGAAAAATATAGTAATGGTCTTGAATGAATGTCCAATTACTCTTGGAAAATTGATACTCCTAAAGGAGGTGTTTCACCATTCCATAACAATGACACCCCCAAAGTAGGTGTTTCACCATTCCATAACAATGAAACCCCCAAAGGAGATGTTTCATCATTTCAACATGTTTCCTCCCATAGTAGTGCCTTAGATGGTCATGTGGGAGGGCTTCAAATGCAACTTTTAAATGTAGTTTTGGGCTTTAGTCAATGTGCCAACGTTAAGTGCATATTCAAAATCATTCTCTGAATCATGGCAACCACTGCTAGAACAACAACCACTTCTACTTGTTCACATTCTGGTTTTAGACTAAAGACATGTTATATTTGTAGACAAGGCAATGTATTCCATAATGGGCACCTGTCTCAATTTGGGAAATTTAAGGCAGGGTTCTTAAATTCTATAGGTCTTATAGGTAAAGTCTACTTAATGCTTGTTTCAATGCCAGAAGTGAAGAATTTAGCTCCTAAGCAACAAAAAACATCATCAATCATGTCCAACATGGCCTTGTAAATTCAAAAAAAAGGAGAGAGAGAATGTTCATTTTCAAAAACATGTATTTTCATTTCTTACATCGCCCTATACAATATCACTTTCTTGTGGGTATTTTTGACATGCAAACTAGGTGAAGGTAGAACACATCATGGAGAACTTGCCTACAATATTAGATTGGCATAAACACATACCTGTAACATACATGAGGTTGCTTCATCAACAAGTGGTCTCTGGTTTTTTCTAGTTTTTGTTACTTCGGTAGGTGCTTCAGTTTACATGTGATCATAATGAGATCCTATAGTGATTGTGAAGAAAACCCAAAAATTTTAGGGATTTTGAGGAGAACTGAGAATTATGGCATCATATATTATTGGTTATGAGGGCAAGTTCAGAACTGATTTTCTATTTTCTATCTTTTTGTGGTTTATATGGTCTTCCAACAGACAATGTAGTTATTCCTTGAACTTTTGAGCTGAACACAAGAGTTGGTAGTGTGCCTCTAATGCTCGTTGTATCACAGGTTCATGGAGGACCTTAGGCACATGCCTATGGAGAAAATCTAATGGATTTTATGTGCCTTGCATAATGACCTTATAAAAACAATTGGCTTGGCCTATCTTGGCTAAAAGAGGTGCTTTTCTTGTGGAGTACTTTTGAGAATTATGGAAGAATTTATGTGTAGTGTCTTGCTGCTACATTGGGGTGCCTACCTTGTGCATTAGTGGATTTTCTTCTATTATTGTCCATATGTCCTTAACACTTTTTCCATTAAAGATATGAGCTAAAAAAGGAAGAAAAAGTGCTTTGGTTGATGAAGTTACTATCAGATTTGTTTTAAGGGAGGTTCCATATTTGTCTCTGGCAGGTTGGCATTGTTCCTGGTGGGGTTACATGCTAATTTGAGGATGCTTGTTTTGGAAAATGGAAGTGCCCTATCTTGGGGTTTCACCATGCTTTGAATGATCTATTTTTCATGGAGAAAAGGAGGCACCTAGGTGCATGTGCTTTTGATGGAGATCTATTCATGGTTGTCCACTTGTGCTTTTTTAGGAGTTATATGCTTGGTATGGATGGCACCTTATGTAAGCGTGCTTCAAGGTGATTTTGTTGATTTACTCAGGGAGAGGAAGGTTGATGCATTCTAAGTTGAGGATATTTTTCTTAGCTTTATTGGACCACCCTATTTGAGGAGTGATGCATGCTATCATTGGAAGCTTTGTTATGTTATTGGAGATGATCTATTCTTATCCATATAGAGTGGCCTATTTGGACTCTGTCTCTTGCTTTTCATGAATGCACATGAGTATGACGATCAGATCATCCATATTAGGGTTTCTTTGAATTTCAATTTCTTTTGCTTTTCGATCCATGGCAAATGCATGTGACCTTGCATGGCACCTATTCTTGGGTAGAGTTATTATTGGGATTATGCTTCTTCAAGTATAAGAGGAGGAGAAGGTTAGTAGACAATGGACTGGTTACTTTTGATTCCACATTTCCTCTTCATTCATCCACAATTCTTGTCCCTTTCATATTAGATTACTCAATGCACTTAGTTGTTTGGTATTGATTCCTCAGGCCTGCTATTGACATGGTTAGTGATGACCTCTAAATAGTAGAATTGAAATAGTCTTGAGTAGTGTTGGCAGTGTGAAACCTATTAAAATCTCTTGGAGAAGTGTTATTCTGCCTATGGACATTGTACTTGTCTACAAATTTGTCAATGAAGAATACGCTCTTAGCAGCCATATGATGCTTCAGGTGTACTCTTTGATTTATAATGATGATTTTCTTAACTAGTAATTTTGAGTATATCATTCCTCTTATTCAAGAAACATTTACTTTAAGTACTTGAGTGTTACGATTCACTTCTTTTTGGGTGTGTATCGTTGACCCAATTTACATATTTCAGTGAATGCCACTAGGGATACCCTGTTAAAACTATCATGCACTAGTTCCAAAGTGAGAGAAGTTTGCTAGTGACATGGCATTCTTCTTGATTGTTCCATTTGATCCTTAGCTATTAGGTTGATGATAGAACCTTGTAAGGACAATTTTGAGTGATAAAAAAACCAATAGACATGTCAATTTTCCTAAAATATATGATGTTTTGTAGCATGCCTTATTACCTATGTACTCTGAAATAAGGAATTAATAGAAATTTGTATTCTATGCACCTTGTAGATTTTCATATTATGAAAAATATCCCTTTTATCTTGAACTTCGGTGTATTTTTTATTTTTTAATTTCCTGAGTCAACTTTTGAGGTTTTCTTGAGTCCAAGTCCTTTCTCACTGCTTGGCCTAAATGAATCATTGTCTAGGGTGAGTTTGGTAACCTTGTTGTAGAATTTTATATAAAGGTATGCCCTGAAGCCCAAAAATGCTTCCCTTTTTGGCTTTTTTTCCTGGGACTCTTCTTTTTCATGTGATGTAATTCTTTTGCGCCATGACGTGTTGAGCTGATCTCTGAACTAATATATTTAGCATTTCCAAAAAAGCACTCAAAAGCCTGCCTTTTGTGAATTCACTCTGCCATAATGATGAGAAATCATTTTTTTGTTATGAAAAATCTCCTCTCTGCTATGAGAAAACCTTGCATAGCTCATGGAATTACAGATGCTGTGAGAAACCTTGTGAGAAAACCTGCTTCCACATTAAAATACATATTATATAAAATTATCTCCCAAAATGCCTTGCTGCTTGCATCTTTTGGAAAATTGTGATTCATGTTGTCACTTCTCTCTTTGGTCCAACATAGGTGGAGAATTTTTTTTAAGCCATAGATCCACTTACTTTCTCCCAAGGGAGTCCTTAGTTGACCCCATTTGCCCAGTGGAAGGAGACTAGTCTTTGGTCCTTCCATCAAATTCCAAAATCTAAAACCCTTTCAAAACCATTTTGCTAGCTTTACCTTGAAACTCATTTCTTTAAAACCGAGCAATCTTAACCTATGGAAGCCCAGCCCCCCCTTAAGGGGGAGGAGAGCCAGCTTGAAGTGAATAAGAGGTTTGGTTAAGTGATAATGACCTCCCTTTTAGTTGCACTCCAACCACACTTTAACTTTTGGAATTTATCTCAAGAGGTAAGAGTTTTTGTAATAACATTTTGCCATTATTTCCAAGGATAAACTCCATTTCTTGAAAGACATCTATTAAAAAACTACAACATTGGATGAAGATTCATTCTTGAAGAATTTTGTTCATATTGTTGACTCTTATCAACCCTAGATCCACTTACTTTTTCCCAAGAGGATACTTAGTTGACCCCATTTTCCCAAAGGAAAGAGAGTGGTCTCTAGTCCTTCCATCAAATTCCACAATCTAAAACTCTTTTAGAACCATTTTGTTAGATTTAGTCTTCGTATCACCTTGAAACTCATTACCTTAAAACTAAGAAATCTTAATATAGGGATGACCCCCTTGAGCTGGAGGAGAGCCAGTCTAAAGTGAAGAAAAGGGTTAGTGGGGTGACACTGAACAGTGGCCTCCCTTTTAGTTGCACTCAAACTGCACTTCAAGTTTTGTACTTTATCTTAAGAGGTATAAGTTTATGTAATAATATTTTGGTATTGTTACCGAAGATATAGACCATTTCCTGAAAGACATTTATAGAAAATATACAACATTGGATGAGGATTCATTTTTGAACGTTTGTGCTCATATTGGTGACCCATTGGAAGAATCAAGACCTTCTTCTTTAAAGATTTTGAAGATTGTGCTTGTGAGGTGAGAGACGCATCATTCTGAAGACATTCACTACTCACATTTGCTACTCATTATGAAGAGTTACAGAATTGCATTATTATCAATTTAAGCTCCCATATTGATGATACATGGCTCCTTGGGAATGTCATGAGATATATAAGGCTAATTGGTGGCAAGAGTGTCCCAAGGTACCTAAACCACTATAATGTGGATTGGTTGAAGATTGTCCAAAATTTGATGGTTACCCTTTTTCAGCCATCCCTCATATTGTATGACCTTTGAAATAAACCACAGAAGTAGATGCAATCCATGAAGACAACCTGATGAAATTATTCAGTTATTGATTGGCACCATAAAGGGACTAGTTTAAACTTCATGTATTGTTGCACATGGTAAAGTATATCTTCTATAACATATTTATTTGAAAATTTTCTCAAGAATTGGGGTCCAATATTTCAAGGTATGAAGATACTTATTAAAATTTGATGGTGGCCTTACAAGAAGAAGATTGTCTTTAACCTGTCAAAGATGCCATTGAAGAAGATAGCAAGTACTGTGAACAGTTATCAAAAACTCTGATGGGGACTTGTTGCTCAATCTTCATGTTGAAATAATGAAATTATTTGATGTCATTATGAAAAACTATCATAGAAATCCCATGGATTTGGTTTCCCAAACACTTGCTAAAGCATTTGAAGCATTTAATTCATTATGTACAGTTATGGAAAAAAAAATATGGCAATATAAAGGCAAAGATAAAACTTTTCCAGGACCCCGTGAACAGTGATCAGCGTATAATATTGTCCAAAAAGCTACTGAAACTTGACATAGAGAAGGACAAATGGGGAGACCCGGAAGAAGATATTCTTGTTATATAGAAAATTGACCCCCTCATCAACTCAGAGGGGAAAGACATGATAGTTGAAGCAAAGACCAAGATCACATGCCTTGTTTCCACACTAACGCTAGCTATGCACTGACAACCTACTTTATAAAGCTTCTCTGCAAGCCTAAGGGAGCGTTAGTGACCTAACTAACTCTAGTTGCTAGTTCAGGAACAGTGTTAGTGGACCCTAATGAAGTTCTAAGGGTCAAAGGAGTGAATTGACTCATAAATATCCAGATATTTGCTCCTAGATCTACTCAAGAAAAGCAAGGAAACATCTCAAGTTCGACATATTTGGGGGATTTCTAATCCTAATGAAGGAGGAAAATGGGAAAGAGCTTAAAAGCATGGCAACATCATTGCTTTTACCCTAAGGAACTCATGGAGGAACTTGGAAACCCTAACTCAATTGCTACATAAGAAAAGATAGGGCTATGGTGATAGGGGTTAGATCATTTGAAAGGATAGCATACTTGATTGTTGAGCATTGTCTCAAATCAGAAGAAGTTGGTAAGAAGGGAGAGAGAGATAGAAGCTAGAGGGGTAAGGGAAGGTTGATGCAACAGATGATTGTAATCACTCTTCCAACCTTAATATAGAACTGTAGTTGTGTTGTCTACTCCGTGGTGTTGGTACTATCATTTATTTAGTTGCTTGTCCAATACCTTTTAGCATGAGTAGCTTAGTTATGTGTAACTAGATGTTCTTTTATATATTCATGTATTAGTTATTAGAGTTGTATGTTG
This sequence comes from Pinus tabuliformis, assembly GCA_031772625.1. Classification (NCBI taxonomy): domain Eukaryota; kingdom Viridiplantae; phylum Streptophyta; class Pinopsida; order Pinales; family Pinaceae; genus Pinus; species Pinus tabuliformis. The sequence goes on from CM062812.1 coordinate 864,150,909, forward strand.
TGATTATGCTTGTCTCTTCTATGTGCAGGACTTGATCTAGAGCCAGCTTAGGGGACTTCCACCTAGTTTCATTGTGCTCTCGAGCAAATCTACACGGAGGCTTGAGGTAATCTATTTGTCATACTTTGATAGTTAGTTATTATTTATGAACATGCATGTAACTCTGTGATGGTTGCAGATAATCTTACAGTCTACCAAAGGTCCCTAGAAGACCTTTGAGGGTATCTCCATTCTCCATACACTGTGCATTTTATCCTACAGCTAAACTGGTGACTCTGCTGGGGACTATACATATAGTTCACGGTTTACCCAGACAGTTCTCAGTTTCCTCCTCCTTCTAAGACCTCCCTATACTTCTGCATTCCCTTTCTGACCCACCAAAACCTTGTTGCATCCTACCTTCATATATTAATCATTGAATCTGATCCAAGAAGCCCTGTTCTAAACTATTTTCTCACACTAACGCAAGTTACCAAACTACACAGTGCTTTATAAAGCATTGTGTCTACACACACAGAGCGTTAGTGGACCCAGTAACTCTCTGTGGCCATTGTTATAGAGCGTTAGTCTCCCAAAATCTCGATTTCTAGCTGTGTCTGCAAACCCAAGGGGATAGGAAGCCTGGTCATGGACTGAAAGAGGGTCTGCAACTGCATTTTGTTAGCAATATAGGTGTCCTGAAAGAAAAAAAAAAATTAGGAAACAAGTTTTTTGCTTTCTTAAAAACATTTTTTATGAAAGAAAGATCCACATTTTTTATTCATTCTTCTGTTTAGCTGGTTAAAAGCTTCTTTATTTTGGTTTCAAGTAGTTGTTAGGAAAACATTGGAAAGATTTTTGTTGGTTATGCATGTGTTATGATGACTAAGATGCATGGAACAAATATGAATATGTGAAAGACTCTCACCTATAGATTACAGCTTGTTTTCATCGAATTGAATATTTTTTAAAGCATTGTCTTCTGCATGATTTTTGAGTCAGAGTCCCATCACATTTCATACGTCAACTCCCCTATCGAAGACAATAAAAAAGTACACATAAAGTTACATAAAATGAATTAGTAACTCTTTATTGAGCAAACAAACATTTGTTCAGGCTAGGATCTTGGGATAGGCAGTGTGAGTAAACTACCCAAGATCAGAAACCCAAACTAGTGTCATTAAATGAGACAAAATTCCTGCTACACTCATACTACTGGGACCACTCCAGTCAAAGCGGAGCTAAATACAAGACAACATTGGACTATAAGTGAAGGTAGCCCACCTTCGCTTGCAACTCCTTTGGGTATGCTGTGTATTGGGGATCCCTTCAGGGATTTCAAAGTTGAGTTGGGGACTAAGGTATCCTACCCACACAATGTATTGTCTGTGACTATGTCCCCCCTAGTAGTGTCTGTGATTTGATGTATCTCTAGTGGCCAAGCTTTTAGGGACTTACACAAGGTGACTAGGCTGGGCTACCCTAGTACCTAACACAAACGGAACTACTCTGTCTTCAGTTTTTGGGAGGGTGCTCGTCTTCACGAGAGTACTTGGCCCCTCAAACTGAGGTTTGGGCAAAGCTCAAGAGTAACCGTAATTGTACATTTAGCAAGTCCTCTCTATTATTCATCATGATACTGGGTTTCATCTCCAGTGATCAGTGCTTATCAGACAAGGTCATTTCCCTCTGTTTGCTGATTGATTAACTTAGTGTGTTTTTTATATTTTTTATGCACCTAAGTGTTATCATTTGAGACTTTAACAAATATCACGATAAAATTTATTGATAAAAACTAACGGTCACCGTGGCTACATCTAACTCTCGTCATCAATCTAGACGATTGTTAGGACTTCCTCCACTCATTGTGGAAGATCCGCTGAGCTCCAGTGAACCGGATTCCCCACCTTCGGGAAATCAGTCTCCTAGATCTCACACGGAATCTGTTTGGACAACCGACGATTCAAGTTTGCCGGAGGATTTCTTTACCGAAGGATTTCTTCCTCCCTTTAACCCTCCACTCACGAATCCGTTGGACCCACTCTTGGTTCCCATGGCACCTGTATTCCCTGTTTCTTTAGTTGGAGCATTTCCATCCATCCTGTTGATGACTAACAAGTCATGGAACTTTGTGGACACTTTTAGTCCTCCACCACACTGTTGATGGCGAACCCTACTATCCGATTTTTCCCAGGTACAAACACTCACATGACACCCTCCATGAGTGGAACCCAGCTGATGCCAGGTTCCACCCCTTTAGTGTCAAACTGTATACATTCGACAAGTGCTACATATAGCGCTCCTTATAACGCTCAATATAGCACTATTAGCGTGGTTCTCATCAACCAACAATATGGTTGGTAGCCATTGTATAGTTCAAACCCCCAGATTCAAGTATCTAGGGGCATTCCCAGTATGCACATACCAGTCGGAAACATAACTGTTCCCCCTCCATTCGCAGGCATGCATGGTCAGCCATTGATTGACATGAGCATTCCTTATGTCAATCAAGGACATATGGTTAGTTCTATGGTGGGTGGGAATCCTCAAGGAGGTCCCAAACCAATCCATGGGGGCACCCTACACAAAAATTCAAATGAGTCAAGGGGGCATTGCTTATACTCGGGGCAATTCTATACCCCAACATCAAATTCCCCATGTAAATCCTCACTACAACACCATACCCCAAGGAAACCACTATACCACTCTGCCTGTGTATAATATTGGGACTCAAATGATGGGAGGACCACAAGGTTCCTCAAGTCATATGTCATCACCTTGGTTCGAGTCAGGGGCACCACACACTTTGTCTTTCTTGGCAACGTTGGATATCCCCAACTTGTACAAACTTACAAATGACCCCATCTACCATAACTTTCCTTGGCCACCAATCCTGCATAAAATACCAACAGACATCCCCATGTTTGACGAAAAACAAGGGGAGGGTCCGAGCACCCATTTCACCACCTATCATCTTTGGTGTGTTTCTAACTCCATAGTGGATGATAGTGTCCGGTTACATCTTTTTCCTCACACCCTCACTGGCAAGGCAGCTAAGTGGTACATTGAGTTACCACATGCATCAGTAAATAACTTTGACGCTCTAGCGATGGAATTCCTAAAGCACTTCCAACTACCCATCCGCTATGAGACTGGGATAGAGCTCCTCACTTCACAATGTCAGGATACTGCCACCCACATCTCTAATCATATAAATGAATGGAAGAGGTTAGTCAAAGCTCCCCTCCCAGACTATCTCTTAGCGAATTGGTTCTGCAAGTCGCTACTCCCCCAAATCGCTAAGGATGTCACCTTAGGTGGTGCGGTCACAATAGACCAATCCATACATTGTGCCCAGCACTTAGATTTGATATATTCATAGTCTGGCACTCTTTAGGACGTAATCCCCAATGCCCCTCGCAACTCCAATGCTTGCACTACTCAATACCCCAGAGCGCATGCCGATGGGATTATTGGTGCAAACTTTGGGGCTACTGTAAAACAAATCAGCGGTCACATTGCCCAGATGTTAGTGGACCCCTCTACAAAATTGACTGCTCTTCCTACCACCACGATAAACTTTATGCAGTCTACACAAAATCCCAGTGGTAAGAACAAGAAGAATAAGAAAAAGACCACTCCTTCTGAAGAGCAGTCAACAAAGCAGTACAACCCAAAGCAAAAGGCTATTGAGCCCTCTAACAATGGAAAGGATAAATCCACCCAATTCCCTTGAAAAATCTATGCTGAATACCACATGACATATCTGTGTCCGTGTCTTCAGGAATGCACAGATTTCATTGCTCAAAAGGATACTGGTAGGACCACCACTGTCTGGAATAATCCTTTCCCCACTCAGCAGTAGCAACACCTTATTGCAAACCATCCCCAACCCCTGCAAGGGGGAAATGGTGGTTCGCAACATCCTTCTATTGGTGAAGGACCCTCTACCATTTACACTTTTGAAACAATAGATCTACAAACAAGAGCCAAATCCTATGGAGCTCCTATTGCTCATGCAGAGGAACCCTCCTCAAGTCAAAACCCACCACCGCGCAATGATTTTCATATCAAAAGGCCGGTTGTTAACCTTGTAATTCTCCCCCCTAAAGGGACACTTCGACACACAATGCACCATACATCTGCATGTGTTGCCCAAAACTATAGCACTATAGAAGACTTGGCACAAGCGTCATTGGCTATGTCAGCACTCGAAGTATTACAAACATGTCCAGCACAAAGGAAAGCTTTTCTTTCGACTATTGGTGGTATCGACCCACATGATTCCATGCTTGCAATTTTCAACATGGGAAAGTGTAAACCTCCCCTTTCTCACCAACTTGCATTTCAAGTGCAATTTTTTTCGAAAGATAAAGGTATACACAGAACTATCATTGACGAAGGTGCTTCTACCTATGTCATGTCGGCTTCATGTTGGCTCGCTATGGGTTCCCCTACCCTATCCTTGCCATCAAATTCCCTTAAATCTTTCGATGGCCACACTTTCATCCCAAAAGGTTACCTAGTTAGCTATCCCATCACCTTGAGTGGGAAAATGGTAATAGTAGATATTGAAGTCGTGGATCATAAAATCAACTATAATTTGCTTTTGGGCAGCACTTGGACTTATGCCATGAATGCCATTGTGTCTTTGGTCTTCCATATCATCCTCTTTCCCTTGGATGGAAATACAGTCACACTGGACCAGCTATCCTTTTGCACCCCAGATTACTCTCCGTTACCTAGCAGCTTTGTACCCTTAGTGGGTGGTGTACCTGACTCTTACATCAATATCGGTACTGGTCTACTGAAGGGCTCTTCCTTGATGGGTTTTTTCCCTCTTCTGCCGCCCACAGTTCCACAGATGGTCTCTATGGTTTCATCCATTCCTCACGAACTAACCGATCCTTGGATCCTCATGGCCCCTTTAGACATTGACACTTACAGAGAAAAAATGTTGCTGTCACCAGCTAAATTTGCCTACCAGGCCATTCAATTTCCATCCGAGTCTCCAGTCACTTTGGTCATAGCCAATGGTACCACGGTCCCTCCCATAACTAACTACTCCTTCTTTCGATCCACTCAATCAAGTCCTACCTAAGGACAAAGCTATTAGAGAGATCATGAGTTTAGAAGAGCGACCTTGGGAGGACTCGCACCATCATGTTTCGATATCTAATTCGGACATGATGCCTCTTCAAATCCTATCATCTGACACACCTGAAATCATTTCCTCACCATATACGACTATCCAAACTTTGGACTCGAAGGGAAACATGGGTAATCTTTCAAAGACATTGCCCATCGATATTTCAGTCAAGACAGGCATCGTGGAAAACAAATGGATTGGAGCCAATCACAATCCTAAGGAAATTGTGAGCTTCACCTACCCATTTAAGGACTTCCGCGATGTTTTCCCTTGGTCTTATGAGGAAATGCATGGCATAGACCCTTCTATTGTCAAGCATGAGACCAAGGAAGATCAAGCATTCCTTTTGCGGTATTTTTCTTGCTTGTTAATCCAAAAAAACCTTGAGTCTCCTTCTTCGGGCTCGTTAAACTACCACGAAGAAGAGCGAGCATTCTTTTTATGGTATTTTTCTTGTTCGTTAATTCGAAAAACCTCGAGTCTCCTTCTTTGGGCTTGTTAAACTACTACAAAGAAGATATGAGCATGTTCTTTTATGGGATGTTTTCTCTCTCTAAAAACGGAAAAATCCTCGAGTTTGTCATCGTCGGGCTCGTTAAACACATATGACGATGGTCTGAGCTACTCTTTTTCACTCTTTTTCTAGCTCATTAAACTGAAAAAGACCATTAGAGCATTCATTTTACGCACTTTTTTCTTGCTCATAAAACTGAAAAAATCTCGAGTTTTTTCTTTAGGCTCGTTAAACAATTATAAAGATGACCTGAGCATTGTTTAGGTACTTTTCTCACTTGTTAAACTGAAAAATCCTGAGTTTTTGTCACCGGGCTTGCTAAAAATCTATGGCAGCAACAAGAGAACTTGCTTTTTTGGGACCATTTCTCGCTCTTAAATCGAAAAATCCCCGAGTTTTTTCCCTTCTTTAGGCTTTTTAAATATACGAAGAAGGAATGAGCAGTTCTTTTACCTATTTTTCCTTGCTCAAAAAAATGAAAAAGATACCTTGAGTTTTCTTCATTTGACTCGTTAAAATTTGATGAAGGTATTGAGTTTGTCATCGCGTGACTCACTAAAAATTCACGACGAAAAATGATTTTAGTCTATCTCCTCATACTCATAACAAAATGAGGTCAACATCTATTGAACATAGGTTTCTCTTTATTTGGATTCAATAGATTAACTCACAGAAAAGTAACCAATCTGGGTATACTATTAACCTTTTGTCGCACCCGGTTAACAACTATGACAACGGGACCACCATGGATTTGTTCTTTATGATCTTTTCATACTCTCTAAATATGAAAAGACCACCGAGTTATCTAGTATTGACTTCTTAAATTACACAGACAAGGTATAGAGTCTCTCTTTTTACGATCCTTTTCAGACTCTCAAAACATGAAAAGATCGACAAGTTTGCCTATTTGGACTCCTTAAACTAATCAGATAGGGCATAGAGTCGTTCTTTTCGTGATCCTTTTCAAACTCTTAAAATATGAAAAGATCGACGAGTTTACCTGTCTAGACTCACTAAACTAATCAGACGGGGAAAGTAGACAATACAACTACATTCAGTATTAGAAATCATGGTTTGGCAGCAGTCGTTCCCTTGAACATGGCACTCCCTCAGATAAACCTTCCTTGTGACGGCCTCTCAATATGAATCCTACCATCCTATGAGTTTAGCCTAAATACCCCGATGTTCTTGCATCTTTGTATCCCAACACTCTTTGGTGTTCATGAGTCTAGTGCTACATGGTTAAAACCATTGTCGTGCCTTCTATTGTTCAAGGGTTAACCTTTTGTTTCCTCCATCAACCCATCAAACATATCCTTTCATCATGCCCTCTGTTGCTTAGACCCAATGCTCAAAGATTCCTCAAAAAACAAATCATTCTTGTCTCGTTTCATGTCGATTGATGTAGAACACACTATTGCCTACCTTTCGACATGTATCTTCCTATCGACTTCAATACTCTATCTAGGAAGACAACCCTGAAACACATTCAGTGCCTTGGTACTTGCAGACATTAGTGGCAGGTTTCCTTGTGTTTGATCAGGGGTTATCATTATTGGCTCTTGGTTAAGCAATTTTATAGGTGTTCGATGATAAAAACATCTTTCACACTCGTTAGATTGTACTGTGCATCTTGGAGACCATCACCATTATTGGTGGCCTTCCTCACATCTGTTAATGGTCTCCATTATTGACTGGTAATAAGATGATTTCGTGCATGTTCAACATCAATGCATATATTCACATGTATCGTTCTATGCTGTTTGGTGAAGCGAAAATCAAGACCTTGGGCAGAGGATTGCATCACTCAGCCTTGTTTCCTCTCCCAAGCTGCGCATATTTTTTTTTTGGAGAGAGCTTATCAAGATGATTCTATTATGACACCGAACCCGCATTGTGCTTATCGGCGGCCAATATCATCATATCTCTTTGGATAAAATCACTCTGACATAGCTACTGAGCATGGGAATGTCTGACTCAGGACATGATTTTAGTAGTTTTATATATATGTGTTGTATCAGGTTTCCCGTACCACCCGAAGCTTCGATCCTCTCTCTCTTTTTGTCGAAGAAGGAAAATTACAGTTAAGTAAAGTATTTTTGGCATCGTCACAGCCTCTAATCTCACACTTTAGGGGGGCATCTGTTATACAACAAATTTACTTGCTCATCAACTAAGATGCGAAAGATATGATAGCTGAAGTAAAGACCAAGATCGCATGCCTTGTTTTCACACTAACGTTGGCTATGCACTGACAACCTGCTTTATAAAGCTTCTCTGCAAGCCTAAGGCAGTGTTAGTGACCTAACTAACTCTAGTTTCTAGTTCGAGAACAGTGTTAGTGGACCCTAATAAAGTTCTAAGGGTCAAAGGAGCGAATTGACTCATAAATATCCAGATATCTGCTCCTAGATATACTCAAGAAAAGTAAGGAAACATCTCAAGTTCGACCTATTTGGGGGATTTCTAATCCTAATGAAGGAGGCAAATGGGAAAGAGCTGAAAAGCATGGCAACTTCATCGCTTTTACCCTAAGGAACTCATGGAGGAACTTGGCAACCCTAACTCAATTGCTACATAAGCAAAGCTAGTGCCATGGTGATAGAGGTTAAATCATTTGAAAGGATAGCATACTTGATTGTTGAGCATTGTCTCAAATCAGAAGGAGTTGGTAAGAAGGGAGAGAGAGAGAGAAGCTGGAGGGGTAAGGAAAGGCTGATGTAATAGATGGTTGTAATCACTCTTCCTACATTAATATAGAATTGCAGTTGTACTATCTACTCCGTGGTGTTGGTACTATCATTCATTTAGTTTCCTGTCCAATACCTTTTAGCATGAGTAGCTTAGTTATGTGTAACTAGATGTTCTTTTATATATTCATGTATTAGTTATTAGAGTTGTATGTTGTGATTATGCTTGTCTCTTCTATGTGCAAGACTTGATCTGGAGCCAGCTCAGGGGACTTCCACCTAGTTGCATTGTGCTCTCCAGCAAATCTACACGAAGGCTTGAGGTAATCTATTTGTCCTACTTTGATAGTTAGTTATTGTTTATGGACATGCATGTAACTTTGTGACAGTTGCAGATAATCTTACAGTCTGCTAAAGTTCTCAGGAAGACCTTTGAGGGTATCTCCATTCTCCATACACCGTGCGTTTTATCCTACAACAATCGTTGACAAAAAAGAGTTGATTACTGCAAAAAGGGAAGATCATGAGTTTCCCATTGATATGTCAGAATTTTGTAGAAGTTTCAGGGGCTAAAATGCCAACTTGATTTTCTCTGGTCAGAATTTGAAGGTGAAGCAAATGGTGTGATAAAAATAAAGATGACATTCTTATGATTTATTCCACTAAGGGTTATGGTAGTAGTTCTATAGCAGAACATGAAACACAAATAAGAGAGCCATCATGTAGTTTTGTAGAGAGATAGCCTCTAAATCATGTTATTTAAATAAGTTTGTGTGTCTAATTCATGGAAAGTATTTTTCTTCATGTTTTTCAATGATGACCCTTGTCATGATATGAGAATTTAGAGAAAAAAAACACAATGGGCTGACGGATGAGAATCACATTGAAGGGGCATGACTTGATCATTTTCCTATTGGAGAAAATTAGTCTGATAATGCATTCATGAAGATAATAGTCACAATGACACAGATAAGGAAGGATGCAAATTTCCCAGGAGCACTCATGGCATTGCAACGAGTCTTGATTTCGTGAAAAAACTGAATATTAATGATCGTGCTAGACATTCTTCTGTCCAGGAAAGGAGTGGGGTTACATCCATTGATATAGAGGCCCCCCTATCAGGGAAATCATTTGATGATAGCACTTTTGTCCCCAGATTGTCACTCCAATGACCAAAATATCATACAAGTTTACTGCATTCTTGAGAATTATGAAGCTATTAACAAAGAAGACACTCTAGGTCAGCCTATATCTTCTAGTTCTAGCACTGATATAGATTGTGAGTTTTGTGATCAGATCATCCCTACAATAGAACCAAACTCTTCCCAAGAAGAGAATGAGAATAAGTGTGATCAAGTTGTAAAGAATAATTCTGAAGACATACAGATCAACCATCTTAATCAAGCTCAAGAAAATAGTGGCTATGTTTCTCAGTCCAAAGTCTTTCCTGGATCTGAAGGAATGGACTACTTTGTATATGATAATATTTTGAACCATAAAACCTTCCCAAAGATCATAACACAACATTTGCACTCAGAATTAGAGCTAAGTAACAAGGGAACTTTATTTCTCCGTGATGGTAATGAGACACGTGCTAAAATTGAACAAGACAATGCTCTCTAGTTTGACAATGATAGTAATTGGAGAGGGAACAATTTTATTCTCACAGCAAAGGTCACATCAGAAAGAGTTCCCCGAGCATTGCATATACTTGTGAAGAGAAGACTTTTAACTATGAGGTTCTTGATGCCTTCGCTATGAACTAGGCCACTTTGGTTGTAGATGAGCCACCATCCACCATTGTTGCAGATGATTTACCAATCTCATCCTATGATGACAAGGATATCCAACTCTTTCTTTCACTTTGCATTAAAAGCGAAACTAGATTCCAAGTTTGAGCAAAATATGAATGTCGAGGTTCATGAGTTTTCCAACACTTATGAGGTAGAATTTGAAGAAACTTATGGAATTGGAAGGGAAAATCGCTACCATCCTCGTTGGCTAGGGAGTAAGTATAACAGGCCCAATTGGAATGGTTCTCTCTTGGAATTTCATTCTCAGCAGAATAGGGGAAAGTCACATGAATTTTTTTTTAGGGATCACAAAATTTTGATAGTTACCACCAGAAAAAAAAGGAATCTAGGTCTCCTGTCACAATGGAAACTGGCTTTTGCATCTCTCCCATTATGGCTATTCCTCTATATGAAAATGATGGAAACATGAACAAAAGTGGTTTGCTTGGTAATGAACAACATCTTTTTAAAATATTTCCAAAAAGATGGCATTCAAATGGTTTCCCAAGGATACAAAACTCACTTATCACCCACTGATTTTTTATGGACTGTCTTTTCCTGTTGATTATGATGATAGTGTGCTAAAACCATATGGTACACAAACAAAAAATTCCATCATATCCATTCAAAACAAATACATAATGTTTTGGAGCCATTGTTGTATCCCAGGGATTTTTCCATTATCCGAAAGAATGATGGATCGAGCAAGGGTGAATTAGCCATAAGGAAAATTGATGTTTGCCAATTTTATGTCTATGGGAAATCACTTCATGGTATATATAATATTGGTGTGGGTGTATAGAACAATAGTATTATTTTCTCCTAGAGGATTTTTCTATGAAATTTAGTCACGCAACAGGAAAATGAAAGGGAGTTTTTTCCAACAGTGAAATGAACATATGCCTTTCATTCAATTTCTCATTTCTAGAAAAAAAAAAAAACAAAAGATGATAGTTCACCTAAGGGTCATCAAACTTGTATGGTTATTTGTGCAATTGGAGCAATGAGAGAGCTTGAGATTTTCCTTTTGACAAGTATGAACATACTTGTGGATATTTCCATGATTGGTCATTTTTTCCTTGGTTTAAGAAGGATGAAAACAAATGTTGATGATATTCAAATAAAGTTTGTAGTAGTACGCATACAATCCCTTTAGGAAAACAATGTGGCGAGGCCATGTGCTCTTATCACTATGCCAGGATGAATTTGAGTGGAACATATGGAGGACCACATCAAAGTTGGTTCAAAGCCTTCCAGGACTCAGTGATAATGAAAGATACAGTGCTTTCAATGAAGCCACAACCAGTCATGGAAGACACCAATTTATGACTTTTGTAGTATATTTCACTCTTGCCTGCCAAGTGAGTTCTTGTAACTTTATGGATCTCATTTGAACCCTAGCAATGAATACATTTTCTGTGTGCTCTAGAAGGTGAGATCTACTCCATTGCAATTTCAAATCCCAAGTCCTATATTTGAGTCTGATTTGTGTGTTGCGAAAGGGACACCAATATTGTTTCATAAGGTAGGTTACACAAACGAGAATTTATGGTGGAATGCATCATTCCAATACTCTTAGTTTTAGTCTTCACATAAGATTGTCCAAAGCATAGGTATGAAGAATAGCACTGGTGGCAAGACTTTCTTGCCAAAGATAAGCCTCCAATTATACTCATCCATCCAATATGGCTTTAGACCCTCAAAACACATATGTACGAGAAAGGATTATATAAGAAATTGTTTTTCTTATGCAAAAATTTAAAAAAGGGTTCAGAGCTAGCATGACAATTGCAGGATTTTTTATGGAGTAACCACTACAACACTCATGCTGAAAGATACATAGAAAAAAATGCAACAATCATCACTAGAGTATATTTGCACCTAATGATTGTCCAAATACCCAGATTTTGGCTCAGCCTGGTAGTCATAATTTCTCCAGATTAAAATCACTCAGAGCTCAATGTGGCCTTGTTTTCTATAGTGATCAAGCATAGAGGGTGAGGGAATTTCCTTTGATAAAGTGCAGAGAATTATGTGATTGGTGGATACTGAAGTATTTTCATGGGTCAATGACAAGATCATGAGGTTCTCATGAACCCCCTAAAGGAGCACATGCCCATTGGTTGTTGAAGAAAGCACTACTAATAAAAGTTGAAAATAGTCAACAACCCTCCCCTAAATGTGTCTAGTCTCAATGCCTCAGTGCTAATGAAAGATACAGTGCTTTCAATGAAGCCACAACTAGTCCTAGAAGACACCAACTTATGACTTTTGCGCTCGTCTAGACCCTATCAATGAATGCATTTTTTGTGTGCTCTAGAAGGTGAGATCTACTCCATTGCAATTGATAATCCCAAATCCTATATTTGAGTATGACGTGTGTGCTGCTAAAGGGATACCAACATTGTTTGATAAGGTAGTTTCCATAAACAAGAATTGATGGTGGAATGCATCATTCCAATACTCTTAGTTTCATTCTTCACATCAGATTGTCCAAATCATATGCATGAAAAATAGCACTAGTGGCAATACTTTCTTGCCAAAGATAAGCTTGCAAATCAAACTCAACCATCCAATATGGCTTTAGACTCTTAGAGTATATCTGTACCAGAAAGGATTGTATCAACAATTGTTTTTCTTATACAAAAATTTAAAAAAGGGTTGAGAGATAGTAGGAAAATTTTATGGTGGAGTAACCACTACAAAAACCATGCTCAGGGATCCACAGAACAAACATGCAACAATCATCACTAGAGTATATTTGCACCTAATGATGTCGAAATACCTAGATTTTGGCTCAGCCTAGTAGTCAAAGAGTCTCCAGATTAAAAGCACTCAGAGCTCAATGTGGCATTGTTTCCTATATTGATCAAGCATAGAGGGTGAGGGAATTTCCTTTGATAAAGTGCTAATAATTATGTGATTGGTGGATATTGAAGTCATTTTCATGGGACAATGAAAAGATCATGAGGTTCTCATGAACTCCCTAAAGGAGCACATGTCCATTGGTTGTTGAAGAAGGGACTACTAATAAAAGTGAAAGAAAGTCAACAACCCTCCCTTGAACGTGTCTAATCTCCATGCCTCAGTGATAATGAAAGATACAATGCTTTCAATGAAGCCACAACCAATCTTGGAACACACCAATTTATGACTTTTGTGGTAGATTTCACTCTTTCCTGCCAAGTGAGTTCTTTTAACAGTATGGACCTCATTTGAACCCTAGCAGTGAATACATTTTCTGTGTGCTCTAGAAGGTGAGACCTGCTCCATTGCAATTGACAATCCCATATCCTATATTTGAGTACGACATGTGTGTTGCTATAGGGGTACCAAGACTGTTTAATAAGGTAGGTTCCACAAATGAGAATTAAGGTTGGAATGCATCATTCCAATACTCTTAGTTTTAGTCTTCACATCAAATTGTCCAAAGCATGGTTATGAACAATAACACATGTGGCAAGACTTTCTTGCCAAAGATAAGCCTGCAAATTATACTTGGCCATCCAATATGGCTTCAGAGCCTCAGAGAATATTTGTACCAGAAAGGATTATATCAGCAATTGTTTTTCTTATGCAAAAATTTAAAAAATAGTTCATAGCTAGCAAGAGAATTGCAAGATTTTTTACAGTGGAGTAACCACTACAACAACCATGCTCAGAGATACATAGAACAAACATGAAAAAATCATCAATGGAGTAGATTTTCACCTAATTATGTCTAGATACCCAGATTTTGGTTCACCCTGATAGTCAGAGAGTCTCGAGATTAAAAGCACTCAGAGCTCAATGTGAGCTTGTTTGCTATAGTGATCAAGCATAGAGGGTGAAGGCATTGCCTATGATAAAGTGTTGAGAATTATGTGATTGGTGGATATTGAAGTCGTTTTCATGGGTCAATGAGAAGATCCTAAGGTTCTCATGAACTCCCTAAAGGAGGACATGTCCATTGGTTGTTGAAGCATGTTGTTAATTTTTGGTATGTTTTATGTTTAAGAGGAATTTACTTCAATTTCTCTATTAGCCCAATATTAATATCCAATTTAGAAATCACATCAGCATGATAGTAAAATGCAGATAGAACATAAAATTAAAAAGTAGAAGACAAGCCAAGACAGGAGGACACAAGATGTGGCACTAGCCAGGGACAAACCCCAATGTGGGGAAACCCTTGATCAATTCTTCTTATACTCTTCAATAGTTTAGTAGAGAGAGATAATGCAAATTTACATATCTGATCATTTATGACAGCAACAGAAAATCCCTAACCATTAAAGTCAACATTGGTCAAACATGGCATAATTCTTCCTCTAAGTAACCCGGTCAAACCCAGTCAACTTTGGCCTCCAACAGCAAACCAAAATAGTCCAAAATAGTTCAAAAATGTCCAATCAAATCTTGTCAACAGGAGTCAACACTATGACCAGCCTTAGGACAGTGAACACTGATCAACACGGGGGTCAAATAGCCTTAACATTTGTGCCTAGAATTGCAACCTGCCCAAACAAAATTTCCTCACTCAAATCCACAGTCAATGTTGGTCAACGCAGCCCTAGAAAGCCTCCCTATAGCTTGGTCAATGCTGGTCAATGTAGTCAATAGAAAACGTCCTCCTTCCTTCGCATGTGTGAAAGAAAGCTAAGATATTTGCGTACCAATCAATTGAGGAGAAAGAGATGTGATGAGATGAGATGATGAAATAATGACTTGAGGTCTCCTCGTTTTATATGCACCGTTGAGGATGAGCTGGGGGTTAAAATGCCTGTTTTTCTTACTGGGCAACCTTGACGATTTGTCAATAATACAAATAACTTCATATCTCCATTTTTACATGTCAGAATCAGATATCTTTAGATCAATCCTACACCTCTCAGAGAGAGGAATCCAAGAAAAATATCAGCTGTCATAAATAAGATAACCCATGTGGAGTTTGGCCATAGTTGTCAATTTTAACACATATACTACTAATCAAAGTGGAAGAATGTCAACAACCCTCCCCTGAACGTGTCTAGTCTCCATGCCTCAGTGATAATGAAAGATACAATGCTTTCAATGAAGCCACAACCAATTCTGGAAGACACCAATTTATTCCTTTTGTGGTAGATTTCACTCTCGCTCACAAAGTGAGTTCTTTTAACAATATGGAGCTAATTTGAACCCTACTAGTGAATACATTTTCGATGTGCTCTAGAAGGTGAGATTTGCTCCATTGCAATTGGCAATCCTAAATCCTATATTTGAGTATGACTTGTGTGTTGCTATAGTGATACCAAGACTGTTTGATAAGGTAGGTTCCACATATGAGAATTGATGTTGGAATGCAGCATTCTAAAACTCCTAGTTTTAGTCTTCACATCAGATTGTCCAAAGCATAGGTATGAACAATAACACTGGTGGAAAGACTTTCTTGCCAAAGATAAGCCTGAAAATTATACTAGGCCATCCAATATGGCTTCAGACCCTTAGAGAAGATCTGTACCAAAAAGGATTATATCAACAATTGTTTTTCTTACGTGAAAATTTAGAAAAGGGTTCAGAGCTAGCTAGAGAATTGTAGGATTTTTTATGGTGGAGTAACTACTACATTAACCATGCTCAGATATACATAGAAAAAACATGCAACAGTCATCACTAGAGTAGATTTTCACCTAATGATGTCTAGATTCCCATATTTTGGCTCAGCCTGGTAGTCAGAGAGTCTCCAGATTAAAATCACTCAGAGCTCAATGTGGTCTTGTTTGCTATAGTGATTAAGCATAGAGGGTGAAGGCAGTGTTGAGAATTATGTGATTGTTGGATATTGAATTCATTTTCATGGGTCAATGAAAAGATCTTGAGGTTTTCATGAACTCCCTAAAGGAGCACATGTCCATTGGTTGTTGAATCAGACACTATTAATGAATGCGGAAGAAACTCAACAACCATCCCGTGAACATTTCTAGTTTCCATGCCTCGGTGATAATGAAAGATACAATGCTTTCAATTAAGCCACAACCAATTCTAGAAGACACCAATTTATGAATTTTGTGGTATTTTTCACTCTTTCCTACCAAGTATGTTCTTTTAACAGTATGGAGCTCATTTGAACCGTAGAAATGAATATATTTTTTGTGTGCTCTAGAAGGTGAGATTTGCTCCATTGCAATTGACAATCCCAAATCCTATATTTGAGTACGACTTGTGTGTTGCTACAAGGATACCAAGACTGTTTGATAAGGTAAGTTCCACAAACAAAAATTGATGTTGGAATGCGTCATTCCAATACTCTTAGTTTTAGTCTTCACATCAGATTGTCCAAAGCATAGGTATGAACAATAACATTGGTGGCAATACTTTCCTGCCAAGGATAAGCTTGCAAATTATACTCAGCCATTCAATATGGCTTCAAAGCCTTAGAGCAGATATGTACTAGAAAGGATTATATCAACAATTTTTTTTCTTATGCGAAAATTTTAAAAAAGGGTTCAAAGCTAGCAGGAGAATTGCAAGATTTTTTATGGTTGAGTAACCACTACAACAACCATGCTCAGAGTTACATAGAAAAATCATGCAACAATCATCACTAGAGTAGATTTGCACCTAATGATTTCTAGATACTCAGATTTTGGCTCAGCCTAGTAGTCAGAGAGTCTCCAGATTAAAAGCACTCAGAGCTCAATGTGGCCTTTTTTACTATAGTGATCAAGTATAGAGGGTGAAGGAATTGCCTTTGATTAAGTGTTGAGAATTATGTAATTGGTGGATATTGAAGTCATTTTCATGGGTTAATGAAAAGATCCTAAGGTTCTCACGAACTCCATAAAGGAGCACATGTCCATTGGTTGTTGAAGTAAGAACTACTAACAAAAGTGGAAGAAAGTAAACAACCCTCCCCTAAATGTGTCTAGTCTCTCTCCAACAAAATGTTCATCGTAATGTTGCGTCTTAGTAGGACTGTACAAATAATTTCTTTGTAAATAACCTCAACTAATATAGAAAGCTATTTCGATTCCTCTACATTAAAAGTTAAAACTACCAGTATTTTGGTCATTTTTTCGAATATGGTTGCAATAAACAACACCCTAGTTTTAAAATGCTATGTTGGCATTGGTGATTCCCCATGGATTGCTTTTCCCATCCCTGGAAACCATTGATATTCATTTATAGGATTTCCCTATCAAAGGTGAAGCATAGGAAATGAATCAAAGAGGTAGTTCAGAATGGAAATATCAACAATATATTATTTCACCCTCTTGATTAAGTAGAATCCATGTAACCCACTATGACCCATGTCTTATAGTGTTTTCCTACATGTATGAGTGGAAGAAAATTGCAGTTGGATCTGATTATGACTGTTATAACTTGGATGGATCTTATTATTTGGGTTTGCTTACATCCTGGGAAACATGCAATTATAACTAATGCATGAATTTGACAAATCTTCATTTTTATGTGTATATTCTTGTTTTGGTACTTTTTGGTTCTCTTATATTTAGCGCCACCTCTCATAGTTGTTTCATGCTCTGTCTATTTTTTCCTGGGTGTGTTTTAGCTTCCATCTTATTTTTTGATATTTATCATGCAAAACTCATTCATTGGTTATGATGTTCTCAACAAACTTGTATCTCCCTAGCCTAAACAATACTTATAGGTAAGAATTCTTTATTATATTTTTCCTTTGATCAATGCAATTGTTGGCTACTTTGAAGATATCGGTGAGGAAGTTTATCATCAAACAATAATCTAAATGGCACACCTCCTTTTTTTTGAACCTTAGTCCAAATATACAAAAGGTATATCTCTAGAGAAAATTTGTGTGCATCCTTCAATAGTTGGCATGCTGGATGCTTCTGCAGAGGGTGCTATTGAACATGGTGGATGGTAAGGGCTAGAAAATGTAACACTTTATAAAATTTTATAATATGTATTTAAATGCATCTGAGCCTTTAATATCTATTTTTTATTTTCTGGTTGAAACTTAAAGTGCTTCCTTAATTCAATTAATCTTTGTTGTACTGATGGAACAATTTTTCACATGCATTTGTAGCTTAATATTGTTTTTGTTTCTTAAGAAATTATATGCATATGTCTGGCATTATTATAATGTTATTTATGATGTATCAGCCCTATTTTAAAGGGTCATTGTGTGGAGAGGCCTCTATAATGGCACATATGTTAAGGAAAAACAATATTTTAGTAGAGCATTCAGTATTGGAGCATTGGAAAGAGTTCATTGTGGAGAAACTTGTATTTGGGGTTGAAGATAAAATTGCAGGTTTGAAGCTTGATTCTGGAAAAAATTGTCAGGGTTGATTTGCACCCATGGTCACCATCATTTCATTTCAGATTTAGTACTTCTTGGTTGGGCATCATATTGTACTGTTATAATGGGCTAATGCTAGTTGTTGAGGAGCTAAAAGAGAGGTGTGTTGACCTTCTTCTTGACTGTTAAATAGGAGAAATTTTAAATATGTATGGGTAATCAAAGGAATTTTTTTTCTTTTGTGATGCAATTTGCCAGCCAACTGTCATACATTATTTATTATATGTTTTATTTTTCTTTCCATTTAGCATGTAACTTATTTAGCATGATTGTGCCTAAGATTTTCCTGAAGGTTGAATGCTAAGTTTCTAAGGTGTTTTTTCTATGGTGACATTTTATTTGCTTTGTTTATACAAGTCATCTAGCCACATGGTGGCCACTATCGCCCCACTGAAGAAAACTTGTCTCAGTTTCTTGATTTTCTGGAGAAAATTGGTAGACATTGTTGATGTTAAGGTATATGTTGTTTAAATATTTTATAGTTTACTTTAGTTCATATTCCAGTGTTCATATTATTTATAGTTTACTATGTTTTGTGTATTCTTTCATTTTCAAAAGAGGAAATCAATATTGTTGGTAAGAAGAAAAAATTGAAGAAAGAGGAGAACAATAATAGTATTGGAGCGAAAAAAAACAGAAAAAAAAGAAGAGAAGAGAACTGATTTAGTGATACCCTTAAAGGCAATATCCCGCATGAGAAACACTCATACAAACTAATGGTCAAATCTTTAGAGTTGGTGAATTCACTTGCAATGCCTTGACAATGCAATGATAATGTTTTGAAGTGATGAAATAATCTTTCATGTGTAAATTGTAGTCCAACCAATATTAAGTTGGAAACTCATATTGTAATACATGACATTTTATATAATATAATTTATGTGGTTGAAATTATTTATAGTTGCACTTGATATTATTTAGTATTGTAATTAACATATATAACTTTTCGTTTTCATATTAGATGAACATCCACATTGCATGGCATTTTTTTTTTTATAAATTTAATCCAAAATCATACTAATTAATTTATGTTAGTCAATAATGAACACATGAAATTAATTTAAACCTATGACATTAGTAGTTTATATTGATTAATGGTGAATACACATAAAATGAATATATGACTAAATTAGTCATTTAAAATAATTATTAGGGAAAGTAAATGAAATGAATATAAACAACTAAATCAGTCGTTTATATAATATGAAACTACCAATAAAAATAAATGACTATTGCAAATGATAAATTTGTGATTACAAATAACAACTAAATTTTGCATATATATCTCTAATAGTAGCTAATTTACAGTATCTTATAACACGACCAACATTTCGGTCATATTTCTTTGGTCATTAATTGGTTTTTTGGGTGATTATATAGTAATATATTTTGTTGTATATTTGGTCATTAATGGTGACAATTAATGACTAAATCAATGACTAAATTAATGACCAAATTTATGACAAAATATACTACTAAATAATAAAATTGAGAAAACCAATTAATGACTAAGCTAAAACCAACTAAAAGTTGGTCACATTATAAGATACTGTAAATTAGCTACTATTGGTTACCGACTGAAAAATGGTCGTTTATATGCAAATTTTAGTCAGTTTTTTAGTAATTAATTATTCATTTTTTACTAGTTCATGTACATGTGAAAATTAGGTTGGTGAGGTGAGAATTATTTTTGGGGTGGCGTGCCCATGTGTGTATATGTTTTTATTTGTTTTGAGACTATAAAACTTGATTTTGTAAATAGGTTAAGTTATGCATTTTAGTAAACAAATTATGGTTTCATATCAGATCAAACAAAAAGAGGATGGGGCATCAAGAATGGGAATACAAAAGAGGTTGATATGATTTTGTAACACTCTCCTCCCACATCCACCGAAGTAACCATACCAATCAGGGTAAACATGAGACGAGAGCATATTGTGATCAAATTCGACCTCCTGTGTGACCTTAAGGAAGTGGAATTGATGGAAACATCACACAAAATCATCCAACATGAACTTCATGATCCTCAAGAGACATGTCAGCCACTTTGAGAGCCTGTTCCTGGGCCTCACTACTATTCTAGATCTATTAAGCCATAGTACCTCTCATGCTATGGGAAAGGGAGTGACCAGAGCCCCAAAGTCACTCTCACAAGCTTGCCTACCAGTGACTAGAGACCAAAGTTACCAGTTATGTGCCAATGACCTTGGGATTTAAGCCACTTTTTTAGGCCTAGAGCCCAAGCAACTTCCCATAATGGAGTCATAGCTTAGAATCAGTAAAAATATAGGGAAACAATGATTCAAAAGAAATAACTTGAAGAAGACCTTAATTAGACCCCTACTAGCCATGCTAGGCATTTCATCAAACATATCATCAATGTGTATCCTACAGGTTTAAACAACAGAATTAAGTAGGGATCTCATACTTATCTGAGAAACACCATGAACGATTTTTCCCTCATGTGATTTGTTGCATTATCATCTATTAGGCAATAGAGAGATTATCCATTCATTTACAAGCCAAAACATGCTGAGAGACATATATAGATGTTGTCATAAAACATACATATAACCAACATAAAAGGGATGGAAATACCATAAACATATCAACCATCAAAATCCACATATACATCAATACATTTACACACGAACTCAAGGGAATGAATTTCTCATTAGTGAATGCAATGTACCAACCAGATATGGGACTACCACATTCCATCTTACCATAGAATGATGAGCCAAATATCTCTTCATCCATTCACCCATGTGCGATATTTCAAGCATGAATGTGGGACATAAACCAAAAGAACCAACCAGGGCATACTGAGGCTAAACCACCTCACCCTTATCACTAGAAACTAGGCTTTACCATAATCCATCTTGGATCCCTAGGCCAACATAATGAACACATCATAATAATATTTATTGTGATCTACACCCGATCACTAAGCCAAACAAGCATGGATGCCACCGAATTTCTCCACCTACAATGTGAGGAATTTTCTTGTCTCCTAGTCTCTCAAGATTTACCGCAATCCAAACCCAGATCACTAGGCCCTAAACTGAGACTCACTCTCCAAGATTTACAACATATCCAAAAACTAGGATTACTAGGCTCAAGGGAGAGCAAACCACATCTTGGATTTACCATATATCCTACTAGTCACTCACAAGGATTCTTAGGCCATCCAAGGAAACACAAAATCTAGCTTTACCACAAACCATAATCTGAATTAGGGGTTACTAGGCCATGTGTTTTATCATTTCAAAGATCCATCTCACTCAGCTTTGAATCCATCCCGCAATCCAACCCCACCAAAACATGAGAATCCCATCACACCATGGCTATCCAGAAATGGAAAGGATAGGCTGAAAACACTGTCACAGCTGAAAAAACCCATGCCATGATAGAAAATAACAACATGAAATCCCATGCATGTGAAATATAGCAATGAAAATACACATGCAAGTCGATACCTATAATGAAACCTATCATAGCTACTTGATCTTGCCTTTCCCTGCTTGATTTTTACTTTCTCTTTCTTTCTTTGACTTTCTTGCTCCAATGCCAAAAGGTTCCAAGAAAACTCTAAGTGTCCAAGAGTGAGAGAAAGAGAGAGAATAATGAGAGAGTTGCAAATCTAAACTGACAAACCTCAAAAGCCTTTTTATGACTGAGACCTTTATTTTCTTCATCTTCCATTATTTTCCTTCAATTTCGTCCTCAAATGAAACCTATGATGTTTCACCTCCCTTTCTTCCTAATTCCATTATTTTCATAAATAGATGTGCCAAAAATGTCATTTTTCCTTTCCAAAGCCTCAGCCATTTCCTTTTCCAATTTCCTTAGCCATAAACAACCATATCAACACCCATTAGGATGGCTTGCCCAACATTCATCTTAGAATAAGTGTCCCACCAACCGTGGTTATTATTTTTAACTTTTATTACATGAAATTTTCACCAGGGTTGTCCCATAACTCTCCCCCTTGGGGAAAGCCATCATCAATGATAGACCACACCAATACCTAAACAAAACCATTGAAAAGTAAACATAATTCCCATGGAGCTTTATAACATAGCTCGATGCAGTGTTTACAATGATCACCCTGCCAAAAGAAAAATAACATAACAACATAATAACATGACATCATAATGACATGACACCCATACCATTTATTGGAGCTTTGCAACTTAGCTCATGGCGGTATTAATATCCATATACATATGTACATATCGCAAAATAATCAAAACATATACCAAAATCACACCAAATCACCAAGCAAAAATTGCTTTGCCTCAACTGAAAAACAAGGAAGGATACATAGCCCGCATTTCATCTTCCATCTCCCATGTAGCTTCATTGGGCCCAAAGTGCTTCTAGTACACTTTAACTTGCTCGACTTCTCGGTTCTAGACCATGAGCACCTTTTTCTTCAATATACACTTAGGCTCCAGGTGGAATTCTCCATCTGGTTCCACTTGCAATACAAACCTCTCAATCACATTATCAACATATTTAACATACTTATTAAGAAAATATACGTGGAAAACATCATAGACTTTCACTGTCGAAGGTAGTGCAAGTCGATAGGCTACTGGCCCAATCCTATCAATGATACTAAAGGGTCCACAAAGCCATGGTGTCATCTTCGCACATGCTACAATCGGCAAGGAGTTTTTCTTCATCTTGATGAGCAAGCACACCTGTTACCCAACTTGGAACTCCTTGAACATCCTATTATGATCTGCATAGCTTTTCTTCCTATCCCATGGTACCTTTAGGTTCTTCTTGATCACATACATTTCCTGTGCCATGTCTGCCAGCATATTTGGTCCAATCAACACCCTGCTAACAGGATCACTCCAACTGATAGGAATGTTATAACTCTGCCCATATAATGCCTCAAAAGGACTCATCCTAAATGATTCCTGATACCCATTGTTGAATGTGAACTCTACCAAGGGGAGATACTCTTCCCATTTCCGTTGTTGATGCATCACGTACATCCTCAACATGTCCTCAAATATATTTTTGATCCTCTCTCTCTTTCCATCATTCTGTGGATGATAAGCCATACTGAAGGCCAAATCTATTCCCAAACCTACAAACAATTCCTTTCAAAACATGGAAGTGAACTTCACATACCTATCTAACACAATCTTCTTTGGAACATCGTGTAGTCTAACCACATCTCAGATGAACACCTATGCTACATTACTAGTTGAGAATGTATACTTCACTGGAATGAGGTGTGCAACCTTTGTCAATCTATCCATGGTAACCATGATGGAATCATGTTGTCTCACTGTCTTTGGAAACCCTATAACGAAGTCCATGGAAATGACCTCCCATTTCCACTCTGGAATTGCGGCCAACTATAACAATCTACCTGGATGTTTGTACTCTTCCTTCACTCGCTAACAATCAAAACACCTAGCCACAAACTCTGCTACATCCCTCTTCAAATTTGGCCAATAAAAAAATTTATTCATCGTTGTCAGTGTCTTTTGATAACTAGGATGACTTGAATAAGGTTTTGCATGAAACTCCCTCAATATCACCTTCGTGAGCTCACTATTATCCAATACATATATCCTATCTGTCAACCTGACCAATCTATCCACTGTAAGACAATAATACATACCATGTGCACCTACACTTGTTCCTATACATGTACCTATTCTTGTAGTTGTACTCCCACCTGTACCTATTCCAGGATCCTGGTACAACCTATGCACAATCTCCATATACCTGACACCCTGCTAACCTGCCTGCAAGATCTTGTCCTATAAGTCTATCCCATAGGAGCTCATAGCTACCAAGAGATGTGCATGTACCCATCTACTAAGGGCATCTTCTGCCCTGTTCTCTTTACCTTTGATGTACCTGATCTTGAAATCAAACTCGCTGATCGTGGCCAACCATCTAGCCTGCTTAGCATTCAAATTTGGCTGGTCAAACAAATACCTCAACCCAATGTGATCTCTCATCAGTACAAACCTCCTGCAAAAAAGATAGTGTCTTCACATCTTCAATGCATGTATGATCACTACTAACTCAAGATCATGTGTAAGGTAGTTTAGTTTCTAGGACTCATAGCACACCACCTATCCATCTTGCATAAGGACTCCACCAACACCTCTCTTGGACGCATCTGTTCATACCACAAATGCTTCATATGTATCTACAATCTGTAGCACTGGTGCATGTGTCAATAACTACTTAAGTTGCTCAAAGCTAGCCTTCAAGGATAATTTTAGGGGCGAATGTTCGCCCTTTGGCGAAATTAAGGGGTTTTAAATTTTTAGTGGTCGAATATTTTGTATCATAGTACATTTTTACAAATCACCTCAAATAGCCCACCTTATTTTAAGGGAGAGTGTAAAAAAGGTAAATTTAGCCCTTGAAATTAGGATTTACAACCTTCCATTCGCCCATTTTCAAGAATAGGTTTTATTTAAGTGAATCCTATGGGCCAAATACCATATTTATAAAAGAGGTATGGTAAATTAATAAAAATATAAATAAATGAGAGGTATGGTAAATAAATAAAACATTTTTTATATTTACTCCATAAGTCACCTTATATACATGTAAGGGTGTAAACAAATAAAAATATAAGTAAAGTGGAGGTATGGTAAATAAATAAAACGTCTTTTTATACTTACTCAAAAGGTATGGTAAATAAATAAAAATATAAATAAACTAGACGTATCGTAAATAAATAAAACCTCTTTTTATATTTAGTCCATAACCCTCATTCTATTTATGAAGGCTCAAGAAAGAGGTTTTATTTAAGTGAATCCTATGGGCCAAATACCATATTTGTAAAAGAGATATGGTAAATTAATAAAAATAAGTCACCTTATATTTACGAACACTCAAAAAATGGGTTATATTTAGGTGAAACCTATGGCCAAAACACTATGGGACAAATACCATGGACTAGATTGTTATTAATACCATGCAAAAAACCATTATTAACCCTAATATTAGAATTAATAAAAATAAAAATGGCACATGGTATTGACCCATGGTATTGACCAAAATGGCACATGGTATTGACCCATGGTATTCACCTGGAATGTAGCCTATTTAAATGGGGGGATTAAACCAGCATGTAGCCTATGCTAAGATTCACTAGGACTTTACAAAGTTTTATTATTTAGTGAAAGACTCGCCAAGATCTTACAATATTTTATAATTGAGTAAAATATTCTAATAAAAATAAAAATGGCACATGGTATTGACCCATGGTATTCACCAAAATGGCAAATGGTATTGACCCATGGTATTCACCTGGAATGTAGCCTATTTAAATGTGGGAATTAAACAAGCATGTAGCCTATGCTAAGATTCACTAGGACTTTACAAAGTTTTATTATTTAGTGAAAGACTCGCCAAGATCTTACAAGATTTTATAATTGAGTAAAATATTCGCCATGTCTGGTGAGAGATTCGCCAAAAAATTATATATACATATTATATTATTGATAAAATCGCCTTCCATTTTTCCTATATACCATGGAAATTCACCCATTTATTATATTTATAAATTTAGGGGGGTTCTTAAAATTTTCCCTGCTAGCCTTACACTCCTCTGTCCATTCGAACTTCTTACCTTTCCTTTGAAATGATATCATAGGATAAGCAATTTGTGATAAGTTCTTGATGAACCTCATGTAGTAGCTTGCCAAACCCATGAATGATCTCACCTCTTCATCTCTTCATAGCCCCAAGCAAAGGCACTAAGATGGTTTTGCAACAAATTCACAAGCTGCTCCTGCTAAGATGAGTCCAAATCTGAACTAATATGCAAGGATTTACCAGGGCTAATCTCAAAAAGAGTAGTATCAGGCTCAGGAGTACTCAAGGGAGTGGTCAAATGCAGCGGTATAGAAGAATGAGAATCATGATTATCTTGAAAATCTAGGCTGAATATCTTGTTCAATGGCTCGAAATTAGGCATAGTGTCTAGATTATTCAGGAAATATTGAATCTCATCTTCTTGTGAAGACCCAGTATAATGATGGATAAGGGAAATGGGCTAAGTCTCTTCATCACTACTTTGATCCAACAATAAAGTATCTCGAAGGTCCTGAATGGATCTGGCAAGGGGGTATAAGGTAATTTTCTTCCTAGAATCTCCATGAGAAATATACATATCACCGAAACGACATCCAACATATGCATCGGCCGTAGCAATCCATGGTTGACCTAAGATCAGGGGATGTCCTCCTACTGGGTTCTTTGGCTGAAGCACAATGAAATCAACAGGATATTCCCAAGAATCTAATCAGATGATCACATCATCCAATGCTCCTTCTGGATTAATTTTAGATCTATCTGCTAATTCAAGCACAGTGGGAGTAGGGCGAAGATGAGATAACCGAAGTTGATCCATGGTTTGCTTAGTCATGACATTAATTCCTGCCCCTAGGTCTATAAGAACATTAGAGACAAGGACATTAAAAATATAAACTAAGACAACAGGGTTTCTGAGATCAATATATTTTTCCATAGACACACATCCCATCATCAACTCTGCTACCCTACCAACAAATTAAATGGTTTGGGGTTCCAATCTCTTTCTCCCAGGTTTCTTGAGACATAGTTCCTTAATAATCTTGGTACAAATCGGGATCTCTTTGATGGATTGAAGCAAAGGTATCTTAATTAAAAGATTCTAAAGCTCTAATGCCAAGCTAGTCTCAGAAATAGGCTCACTCCTTTCCATTACTAGACTCTCTGGGAAGGGAGGCTAGTTGGAAGAAGATGGCAAGGATTTAGAGGGTAAGGGCTGCTTAGTGACAGCTTTCAGAGAATGGCTAAGAGTTTCCTCTTCTCCTTTCTTTTCAAAAATCACTATAGGTTGCTTCTGATTTTCTGATGTTACAGCCCTTCCCGATCTTAATTGAATATCATGAACCCCAACTAGAATAGACTGGTACTCGAATGGTAAAGGTGGGTTTGTTACATAGATCATTTGCACTACTTTATTATTGTTAGGTTTGGGTATAGGTTGAGCAGGCAACTGAAGAGGTAGAAAAGGTGGAGGTAAAGGCAACGGTGGAGTAGACTAACTCAGAAGTTGAGGCATTGAATAAGGTGTATGCGTAGATGGATATGATTGCATAGGTGGCTCATAGGAATATGGAGATTGAGTTCGCCCTCTCCAACCTTGTTTCCATGGTTGAGAAGGTTTCCCAAGCTGATATTGATTCCCATACTACCTGTTATCTCAAAATCAGACCCTGGAAGGCTGCTGACCAGGAAGACCTTAAGTAACTATTTCAAACCTACTTTAGGCTGAGGCTTAGCCTCCCTAACCTGAGAGGGCTCTCTCAAAGGATTAATGATCTTTGATTATGATTAAGATAGCTAATTCTTATGAAACAAATGTAAAAATATGAGTGGTGGAAACACAACTAGAAAGTATCCATTGGGCTTATGGAGTCAAATTCATTTCAGTATAACAATGATATCAACCTTACATAGAAGTCAGGACATCTAGAATTCAGCCATTCAGAACACACCAGAAACATATAGGACAGCACAGTTTATAAATATGTGAAGGAAATTAGAGCACAATCAGTGATTTCTAAATAATCACATATCTATACCACTACAAATACTAAAGAGAGGATGATACACAACATTATGAACAGTAAATTCCTTCTGATTCCTGAGAAGTAAAGCCCAATATTGTATTACTAAAACAAAGTCATATACATAGCACAATAGTTCCAATTTCTCTGAAATTTTCCAACCTCTGGTACATTGCCCTCTCTCCTATATATATAATTCTTTACAAGGCTGAGATTCCTCCTCCAGCATGAGGGGAACTCGAATTCTTCTTGCTATGACACCTATTCCAACTTTAACTACTTTATTAAATGCATCAAACTACTAACTAGATATTTTAGAAACCTAAGACAATTAGTTGTCTAACTCCACATCATGCTGTTAATAGCATTAATTACAATCAAATCTCGTTCTCTGACAAGTGGTCTCCTTCAATTTAGCTGTGGTGGATGTTCAAATCTCCTTACTGGTCCTTAATGTCTTATCCCTTTACAGCTGCTGAGAAGTAGGAAACTGCCCCTGTTTTTATGCTTTTGGTTTCCTCAAAGATATTCGAAACCAATTAACCATGTTGATCTTCTTTAATTAGCCAACAATCTATTGGAGTGCCACGTTCTTCATGTGTTGTAAGCCTTTCCCATATACATGTGTGATGACAAAACTTCTTTAAAGCTAATTTAAAAGTCATTTACAATACTAGAGGTGATCATTTGTATAACAAAAAGTTTAAAGTTCATATAACTTATTTCCGCTTGTTTTGCCATGGCTGGTTGCTTGCACATTGTAAATGATCTTTTCTGAGATTTCCTTTCAAAAATGTCCCCTTGGTCCCTCAAAATTGGTCGACTGAGCTTTAATTATGCAGCTACAGCAGTTTCGTAGCGCACTACGAAACTGTTGTGCATTATGCGTCCTTTTCAGCAGTTTCATAGCGCACTACGAAACTATTGTGTAATCAAAAAACACAATTTAACACCAAAATCTGACTGACTTGAGCCTCTTTTATCTTGACATATCCCTTTCAACTTCCCTGAAGCTATCAAAATTGCTGTGTGGTTTGCTTAAGGAGATCTTTCCCGCTGGCTTAGCTGCAGCTTCAACTCTTCAATTTGTCTCTTCATAACCCTGATCCCAGCTCTAAGTTTCATATTAACTCTTCTGATGAACTTTGCTTCTTTTATTGCAGGGATTGTCCAGATATAATATTGTGCATTACAATCGACCAGCTCGGGTATTTGAAATTTTTTGTCTTCCCACAGAGCTTGCATTTTGTCAAAATGGGCTTCCTTGATTGCATGCTTCCTAGAGGCTTTCTTCAATCTAGCAATTTCAAGATTTGCTAACCTCAACTTATCTTTCAATTCTTCAACACTATATTCCTTTTGCGGGGTAATTGCCTTCCCTCTATCTTCTTTATGCAGCTATGACAATGTTTCTAACGAAGTCACAGGTATGTCATGAGTTTTCACGATTTCCTCTGTTTCACCTGCTTCTGGCAGTATCTCCTGTATCTGTTTGAAATTCCTCGTCATGGGTCTTCTTGGCTTAAAGACAAATTGACCAACCTGGTCATCAAACTTGAGTTTCTTCGAGGCTTTCATTCTCTTAGTCTTATCTTTACCTGATTCTATCAAATCTGCTTGAACCAGGGGAGATTCTTCAATATCAATGGCTTGCAATAAGTCATTCAAGTTTCCCTTTGAAACAGGGTTTTCCTCAGCAACCACCTTCTTGCCTTTTTCCTTAGCTAATTGACTCCTGGTCATTCTTCTCTGGACTACTTCTCCTGTAGATGATTCACATCTACCTTCTTTGATCTGAGTTTTATTTTTCAGGGACTGCTAGGGTGTGTCTTGGATAACCATTGATCCCGCGAGCTCCCTTACTTGTTTCCTAGCTTTCAATTTTGTGAATCTCTTGGATCTTTTTTTTGTATGATGACCAGTTGTTGGTGGAGAATCTTTTATAGCTTGGGGGCTAAGACCAGTTTCATTTTTAAAGCCAGACATAAACATGAATGTGGGCCAGTCCCTACCTACTCTCTGGAGTTCATGCAGAACGATCAACTTAACTAAGCCGTGGTGAAACAATGAGGTCTCACAGGCTTCTTTCCTTAGCTGCACCTTGTCACACATTTTGCTTAAGCTATGAAATAAGTAGAAAGGTAAATCAAGAGATATCTTTCCTATGAAATGCAGTAGAAGCTTGAAATGATATGAATAGACCTTATTATATCTCCCTTCACAGGTAAGGTACCTTTGTATGCAGGTAAGCAAATTGGCATATGAGTCCTTGACATAATTTCTAGGCACAGACTTGTTTAAATCTGAGTCAATGAACTCCGGCTTCAGAAATTCTTTGCAGGGGGTCATATCAAATTTGAAAATTTTAAACCAACTTTCTTGTCCCCTTGGAATCTCAGTAACTATGGATATTACCTCTGGTGAGATTTTCAATTCAAGCATCCCAACCTTTGAATTCAGTCCTGTGAAATTCAAGGCAAATTCCTTGGTGATTTGTGCATGACCTCCCTAGAGTTTCTCGCAAAAATTCCAACATCCAACCTGCTTGAATGCATGCTCAACTTCTTTGTTCTTCAAGATAATGTCTAAACCTTCAGGTTCATTCCTCAAACATCTACCTGACTTGTGCTCTTTTCTTTATGTAGATCCTTCCATGAGACTTCAGCGTAATGAAGGTTTGAAATACTGGCACTGCTCAATCTTCGATCCCTGCCTCGCTTGATGATTGCCTCGCTTGATAACTGCCTCGCTTGATGTACAATGAATTCAAATTGAACGCTTGCAGATTTTTTCCTCATGCAATGAATACAATCATAATTATGACTGTGAATGTCTGGCTCTTCTTGAAACTTGCAATCCGAGCGTACCAAGGTACCTAATGACTCTACTAATGAAGATAAGCAGTTGGACATGATAGGAAAAGTGTATAAGCTGACAGTGGATGATGCAACCATAACTGAACTTGATAGATATGACAACTAAGAAAGATTTGCTATGGATTGCATGAATCTCCGATTTCGTAGCGCAGCCAGTGTAAAATCTGGGTTATGCGCTACGAAATCACCTAAGCTACGCTGCGCTATGAAAACACCTAAAGCATTTCATAACACATAAGAACCTTTACAACAAGCTTGATACATACAATCTCTGTAAGTTATGGGACCAATGGTGAATGATAACGGACTATTGACTTTTATTTAACCATCGTACCAAGACTCTTAAGACACTAAGACATAAATACTAAAGTAAACATGGAAAAAACTGAACTTGGACTAACACCTAACCTTCACAAACAAACTGATGTGAACAATTTGGTAATCACTTCTTAAGTGATAACACTACCATTGCTGATTAGTGTTAGGATAAGAATATGCATGTGAATTATAACCAAAATAGTGTGGAGAAAATTTAGGAGCCATACCTGCACCTACTTGAGGCTAATTCCTTCTTGCTCCCATAGCATACAAGTATTCAGCTTTAGGCTGTCCCCCTGTAAATATAGCTTTAAGTCCTGGTATAAAGGCACATTTTTCTGTGACATGGTCTTCTGCACAAATAGCACACTTATTAGTTTCTTTCAAATTAAGAGGACAGTCTTTAGGAGGATGCTTGTCTCTACATTTAGGATAGAAAATACATAATGACTCTTGTTCCTTCATGAGTTTTTGCTGAAATTTTAAAGAGTCAAACTGTTTGGTAACAGTATTCATTATATCAATTTTCATGTTTTCCATTTTATTTTCTAGTCCAATAATCATAGCATCAATAGATTCAGTTTTTCTATTTCTATTTCGAGTTCCTCTACCGGATCTATACTGTTTCTTGAAAATTTCCTGCATAATTCACAAATTTTCTCAAAAGTTTGCTGAGAAATATCACCTTGTCCTACTAGATTTAAATTATTTCTAGCATTATCAGTAAGTCCTCTGAAGAACAAGGTTCTAATAGTACTGGGATCAAACTTAAGTTTCAACCTTTGTAAAATATACATAAATCTTTCTAGGTAATCTTCAACAGTTTCATCATCATCCTGTATGATTGTAAAAATCTCATCCTACATGTCCTGAGTTTTGCAATATTCTTGATATTTAGACAAAAACACTCTCTTCATCTGATCCCAATAGGTTCTAGTGTTTCCTTCTAACCCCATAAACTAGCATAGAGCTGAGTCCTTGAGAATAACAAGAAATAATCTTAACTTCTGAGCGTCAGTTGAATAATCATAACTTCTACATAGAATATCAAACTCGAATAGAAAAGAGTCGGGATCTCAATGAACTTTACCATGGAAATGAGGGAGAGCTGATGGTGGAATATTCTTCATTTGCACCACAGTATCAGGATAAACAATTGGAAACGCAAAAGTGGATTTTTCTCCACTTACCTGGTTTTCACCAGTCCCTTCCAAATTATCTTCATGGTCCACCATTATTTCCCTTTTACTTGAACCTCTCTCAACGGGCTCAACCACATCTAAGATGTTGTCACAAGAATCCAGTAGGATTGTTTATGCATGATGGGTTTGAATTGGATTGGGCTTCCTCCTTATAGAAGGAGACCCAATATGAGAATTGTTTTCAAAATTCTTTTAGTCCTTAGTGGGCTTCGAACCTTTACCTTTTCTAGGCATTCATTTCAAAAAGAAAGAAACATAACAAACGACTTCTAATTAAAAATGTTGTCATAAATCAATTAACACTAGTAAAATTCCTTCAAAGAAGCTTTTCCAAACAATAATGCAAAAATAAAGGAAAAATTACCTCTATTGTATAATCAGAAAATTCTTACCAAATAAAATCACCTCCCCGGCAACAACGTCAAAATGTTCGGTGCAGGAATTACACTTAAGCAAACTCCTGAACACTTAACTTGTCAACCCAGGGAATCCGTAAACTTAGAGACGAAGCATATGCAATGCTAGAGATGCTATGAATCTTCCTAATATAAATCCCTACTTTCTTTAAAGAAAATATTTCAGAATCAAATCAAAAAGAGAAAAGGGCAACTTGAACCATCAAAATAATCTAAGACTAGAACAAGGAAGAATTCATTTGCAAGAGGGAATTAAAGATAAAGGGCAAGCAGTCTAGCTAATGATTTTTTAACTACTGATTGTGTGTTTTTCTTTAGCAGAGACACTTAGCAGTCTCATCAGATGGGCCCTTAAACTTGCTCCTTTAGAGATTTCCTTCTTGCACTAATCTGTCCTATACTATCGCAGTCTGCTTGCACTAGTGCAAGAATAGAGATTCGTGCAAAAGGTATAAATGGTGTCTTTACTAAAGGCTTTTTACTTCCTGCAAGGGCTTGAACTTTTCCAGGTTCAAATCACTCAGATCCCATGGTAAGAAACTAGTTCTTGCACCAAATCAGAGCCTCCTGCACTTAGCATTTAATTCCTAAAATGAGTGCTTAATTATTGCAAGTGTTATTATATTGATAAATCAAATTGCACACATAACAAAGTGCAGGAATAAAGAAACAATCAATATACATTTATCCTATCATAAATATTTAATGAAAGAAAGAAGATTGCGGGAGGTAGACTAAGAAGGCTTGCTACATCACACTAACTTGCATTGGTGCAGGTTCATTTCTCCTACTTGGACCAAGCGGGGAAAACCAATCAAACAGAATTGCAGAAAAGGAGATATCACACCAATGTGCACTGGTGCAGGGTTATTTCTCCTACTTGGACCAGGCGAAGGAAACCCAAGATGAAATCAAGTGTAGGAAATGGAATTTATCTACTTCACACAACAGATCCGCTTTCACTCAGACAGGAATGCATGTGCTTAAAATTAAATCACACTTGACAATGTAAATACAAATTACAGGAAAACGGAAATGGGGTAAACGTGCTCGGTTGGCTGGGCCCTAGCCAACCAGTGCATTTCCCTTTCAAATAAAAACGCTGCTTAGTACCTTAATCAATTCATCATCTCAAATACAGAAACGCGATTTGTGAAACATGAGGCAAATCTCCCTTTTATTAATTCACTGAGGCAAGTACAGACATTAATACGTCGTCCAGCCTAAATTCGGGCAATAACAAAATACAGCAACCTATTACCACCTCTCTAGCTGTGTCTCTGTTCTCTTATACTATCAAAACTTCCCCTTAGTCCTATTTATGTTCTACATTATATAGATCTTTGGCCAAAGGCCAAAATAGATCGTTCAACCAATTACATGACCAAACGCAAAATTTAGCTTTTCGGCCTTCAAAATTAGATAGTTAGCAAAACTGGCCATAGTCAATCTCCAGCTTTTGTCCTTCACAGATTCGATCTCGGCTACCTTTGGATCGATCTTACAGTCATGGTTGAAGCTGCCCAAAACGAGGCGGTGATCAAGGAGGTTCAGATCTGCTGCAAGGATTTGTTGTGCTAGCAACGGTGCAAGATCTGATCCTGCAGTAGGATCAGCAGTCACGGTAAGTACTCTAACTACCAAATAAACATTGGAGATATCAATAAGTTACAAAGAGTGATTAAAATTAAGAAATCATGTAATAAATGATTAATTAATGATAAGTTAAATTAAAAGTAAGAAAAATAAAGTTTATACAAAATATGTCACCGTGATTGGACTGGTGCAAGATGAGGGTGTATAAAAGAGGTAAAACAACGGTATATGGTTATGATTTAGGAAGGGTAAAATGGAAAAAGAGATCAAATTAGAGGGCTAACATCCTCCCATCCCTATGCTGTTGTGTTTCCTCACACAACTCTTTACCTTTGCAAAAAACCTTCAAAACTTTGAGCTTTCCAACTCAATCCTGCTCTGACATACTGACATCAGGCTGCAATGTTTCAGACTTCTTCTTTCTGATGTTCTTTAGTTTCTTTGCCACCTTTTCAAGTCGCTTGAAACATTGCATAGCTCGATACTTCCAAACTCTAACTTCTCCTTTCTTTTTCTGGATCTCCGCATTTAATTCTTCCTCACTCTGTTCTTTGTCCTCCTGCACTTTAGCTATGAGATGTTCTAAGTTCTGCACTTGAAGCTCTAGTTCAACTAGCCAAGCAGTAGGAGTTACCAAATCTTCTTCTTCTTATGTCTCGATAGGGGCTATGTCTTCCTCAGGGACCTTAGTATCCCTCATGGTTACATTAAGAGATTCTTCCTCTTCTGGTTCTTCTTCTTGCACTGGTGTAGAAGGGGATTCAACGTCCTGTGGGGACTATGGCTCTTTGCCTACACCAGATTCTTCATTCCTTTTCTGAGGCCTTTTAATGAAATCGGCCAACAAAGTGTCATCTTCGACGTCTACAAATTTTGTTGCGTCCACAAGGACTGATAGGCTATCTTCTTCAGGGGTCTATGCCTGTACTGGTGGTGTAGAAGGAGTCTCTTCAATAGGTGCACTAGTTGTCTTCTTATTTGGAGATGGAGCCCTTTCTTCTATTGATTTTTAGGTCGTTTCCTTTTTTCACTGGTGCAAGAAGGACTCCCCTTTACATTCTAACTCGGACCCTTGCTTATGCTAGCGAGGTCCTCTGTCTCCTTTCCAACAACTGTCTTTTTATGTAGTTATCTTAACAGCGCCTCCCAGGTCATTCTTTTAACTTCTAATTGTTTCTAGACCAAAATATTTATCAGGCCGTGGTGATATAACTTCTTATCGGCCTAGTCTACCCATCCATCCCGTACACCCTTGGCCATTTTTTCCAAGCTCTTAACCAAAAAATGGAGGAAATTAATCCTCCACCGGGCGTGCTAGGCAGCTTCAAAATGCTGCAACATCCTAAAATGGTACACAAAAGTGATGGTGTACCTTCCCTCACAGGTTACAAATTTATGTAGGATGAAAAGGAGATCCTACCACTGTCCCAGCAGGGTACTGCGCGGAATTCCTTTCTTCCAATCTACCTTCATCTTCTTGTCGACAATGAAACGCTGCCATCACTTCCTTTCTAGTTTATGATTTTTAAACCACTACTCACGAGTATTTTCCAAGCCTGTTGCTGCTACTATAAACTCTTCTGTAACCTCAAAATTTAGAGACCCAATTTTTACTCAACGATTTTTGAAACTTCTGGCAAACTGTAAGGCCACTTCACTGTTGTGCCCATCCAACTTTTGCAAGAATTGAAGAAATCCCGAGTCTCACAATAGTGCAAGACTATTGCGATACTCATCAGTCTATTCTACCACACTAAGAGGCGAAGGCTCGCTTCGAACAGGCGACATCGCTGCTTAACGGTTATGAATAGTCAAGAATTTACATGCAACACTGGGAAAATTGGTTCTTATAGATGGGAATCCAACCATCCACCATCCCTTCCATATTATCACCCATTCATTCCACTAAAATAGCTGTGGATGCGCGGCATCTTTGAGATCATGCCAAATTGGTACTTGCGACGGTGTTTTAACGGCTAGGTGAGGTAACCATTACGAGTGAAGGACATCTAGGATTATGGCAGAAAGGGGAAATTTCATCCAAGCAACAGTTAAACACTTCCGCACTCCTTCATAATTCAAAGAAAGAACTTAGCATTCATTACAAAATGATCATGATTCTTAACTTAAAAACACCTTGTACTTTAAATAATTTTCTCCTAGTTAATATGATAGCACAAATACTCATCGACTAAGTGAGAGGACTTTATAAACTTTCATAATTACCACTTTCCTATGATGTATGCTATGAAAAGAACAAATTGTATTATGTTTCTGACAGGGTGCATGCTTGCACCGGTCTGCTCGCACCGCTTAAACTATGCTATTCTACTGGTACCATTCTACTTGCATTATTATATAGGACAACATGCTTGCACTAATGCAAGCATAATATCTAAAAAAAGAATAGGGAATTTAAGTAAAATATAGGCTGGACTTCAAACATGGCTTCCTCAACTTATATTGGAAATTTGCTTTGCCCTTTCTTTATGCTTCAGAGCATATCCTTTTGCTCTTTGTGCGCGAGATCCTGCAATGAATTCATGAGGGAACAAAGCAGTGGGAAAAAGGAAATTTCAGAATGGGAAGGAACTCTATTATAGGGATTCCAGGAATAGTACCACAAGAGGGGATAAACAGAAGTGGGATAGGAAAAGAATTCAAGGGTAAAGTGGCTTTTTTATGAAACGGACAGGGTAAATTCAGAAGAATATGGGAAGGTAAATCACTCTGGGATTGAAGAAGAAAACTGAGGGAATATTACGAAAGTTGAATATGAAGAAAGGAAAAATATTTTATGGAAGGTCTACCTGCACTGGTGCAAGAAAAATAACTGTAGCGAAAATTAAGCGTTACTTGAATAAAAATATCCATGCTAATTATCCCAATTGTATAAAGGTTGGTTCTGTTGAACCTACTTTTACTTGGTGGTTGCTAGCATATCTAAAGATCAAGCAACATTCTCTTTTTATTATAATTTTTTGATCTTCCTGTCACCAAGCTGGTTTTCAGGTTCATCCTTCTGCAATCATGTCAGCGAACTGATTTTCATAATTACAGGAAAATATTTTTTCTTTACTTTTTAAAATTTTTGTATTATTATTTTTATTTTTATTTTTGTTTTAAGAAGAAGAAGAATTCATCTTTTCAAAAGGTTGGTATTACCATTCGCCACTACCGTCCCAAATTTCAGTTGGACTTGCTATGTAAAATCTTTCCTGGCAAGTGGCTGAAAATACTTCTTTAATCTGTGTCCATTTATCAAGAATACTGAATTTTTTCCATCAATATTTTTAACTTCTACTGCTCCATTCTCGAATACTCAGATCACTTCATAAGGTCCCATCCAACATATATGGAATCCCTTTAAAAATTTTAAATCTAGAATCAGAAAGGAGCACCTAATCACTTGGTTGGAATTTCTTTTTCTAAATAGA
Organism: Pinus tabuliformis; assembly: GCA_031772625.1. Taxonomy (NCBI): domain Eukaryota; kingdom Viridiplantae; phylum Streptophyta; class Pinopsida; order Pinales; family Pinaceae; genus Pinus; species Pinus tabuliformis. The sequence goes on from CM062812.1 coordinate 864,188,795, forward strand.
CTTGTCATGCCACCTTTTGTGTTGCTGCTAAATTAGTATGTTCTGCTAAACAACATCCCTACGAAATTCATCTAACTCATTTAATTGGAGAAGACGCTGTTGTTGTGCCTCAGAGAGATCTAGTCCTAACTAAACTGCAATTCTGAAAGTTTTGATCTGGAATTCAATTGGTAACAAAACCTGTTTGCCATATACCCGCTCATATGGTGTATGTCCCATGCTATTTCTCCAAGTGGTTCTGTATGCCCACAAATCTTCTCATAATTTTTCAACCCAGTATTTTCGATGCAAATTTACTATCTTTGTAAGAATGGACTCGATCACATTGTTTTTGGATTCCACCTGGCCATTTGCTTGCGGGTGATACGGCGTGGATTTCCTCTACCAGATCTTGTATTGCTCCATCACACCCTGTCCTAGATTAGAAATAAACTGTGGACCATTGTTAGAAACAATTTCTCTAGGCACACCAAATCTGGTAAATATTTCAGTAAAAAGAAAATCAACAACAACATTTTCTGTAGCAAAGGAAATAGCTTTAGCTTCTACCCATTTTGTAACAAAATCTGTACAAACCAAAATATGCTTTTTACTTAATGACGTTGGGTTTATTGGCCCTATAAAATCAATAACCCATTTTTCAAATGGCTCAATCATAACTTGGGGGTGTAAGGCATTTCATTGGTTTGATTAGGCTAGCCCAGTCATTGACAACTATCACATCGCCTGACATATTGTTTGGCATCCTTAAACAAGGAAGGCCAAAAGTAACCAGCACACAATACTTTATATGCAGTTCGCTTATCAGCGAAGTGGTCTTCACAAGGTTCATCATGAGCGGATTTCAATATGTCAAACACTTCCTCCTCTCTTACACACCTACGGATAATTAGTTCTGGATCAATGTAAAAGAGATCTCCTTCAATCCAGGAGTATGCAGCACTTTTCTAAATAATATTCCACTTTTCACGAGAGGACAAGTGAGGTGGTGTTTTCCTAGTAACCAAGTAATTAGCAATGTTAGCAAACCACGGAGAATCTGTTGGCATAGAAAAAAGATGTTCATCTGGAAAATCATCATTAACAGGAGTTGCTTCACTAGGATATCTAATCTAGAAAGAAAATCTACTACAACATTAGATTTTCATAGTCTATCAACAATAGTAACATTAAATTACTGCAACAATAGTAACCACCTAGTCACTCTATCGCTAGTCAATGGTTTGTTCATCAAATATTTAATTGCGGAATGATCAGTATGTACAAATACTTCATATCCTATAATATAGTGCCTAAACTTATTAATTGAAAAAATTACAGCTAAAAGCTCTTTCTTTGTAACTGTATAATTTAATTCAACGGAAGACAAATTTTTACTAATATAATAAATAACATAAGATTGCTTATTTTCCTCTTGTCCTAAAGCTGTGCCAATAGCCAAATCTAAAGCATCAAAGGAAATGTTAAAAGGTACGGACCAGTTAGGACCTCTCAAAACTAGTGCCTGTACTAACTTTCCCTTCAATGTTTCAAAAGACTGTTGGCAAGCTGTGGTCCAAGAAAATTCACTATCCTTAGCTAGAAGTCGGAAAAGAGGGGCAACTATCTTAGAAAAATTTTCAATGTATCTTCTATAGTAACCAGCATGTCCTAAAAAACCTCTTACTTCCCTTTGAGTTTTGGGTGAAGGAAGATGCAGAATGATTTCAATCGTTGCTGGATCAACCTAGATACCTTTACCAGAAATCAAATGGCCAAGTACCACTCCCACTTTGCAAATTAATCTACATTTCTTGTCACTCAAGCTAAGATGGGCTTCCTGACAACAAAGAAGTACTTTCCACAGATTTTTGAGAGCTTCCTGAAAAGAATCACTAAACACAGAAAAGTTATCCATATAAATTTCTACAAATTCTAGATCAACAAAGATGGCCAGGACTGCCCTTTGAAAGGTAGCCAAGGCAATACATAAACCGAAGGGAAGCACTTTAAAAGCAAATGTACCCCATCGACATGTAAAATTATTTTTATCTTGATCTTTGGGTGCAATCTATATCTGGTTATAGCCACTAAAGCCATCCAGAAAGGAAAAATATTTCTTTCTTGCAAGGGTATCAAGCACCTAGTCAGTGAAAGGGAGAGGGAAATAATCTTTGAGAGTGGCTTTGCTTAATTCTCGATAATCAATACAAATATGCAATCTTCCATGTTTCTTAGGTACTAGCACTAATGGAGAGACCCACTGACTATCGGAAATAGGATAGATAAAACCAACATATAAGAGTTTATGTACTTCTTCCTTCACAATATCTCTTAGAGCTGGATTCATTTGCCTTTGGGGTTGTCGAACAGGTCGAGTTCCTTCCTGAATATAGATATGATTTGTACAAGTTTCAAGAGGAATACCCTTCATATCTTCATAGCCCCAAGCAAAGGCACTAAGATGGTTTTGCAACAAATTCACAAGCTGCTCCTGCTAAGATGAGTCCAAATCTAAACTAATATGCAAGGATTTACCAGGGCTAATCTCAACAAGAGTAGTATTAGGCTCAGGAATACTCAAGGGAGTGGTAAAATGTAGTGGTATAGAAGAATGAGACTCATGATTATCTTGAAAATCTAGGCTGAAGATCTGGCTCAATGGCTCAAAATTAGGCATAGTGTCTAGATTATTCAGGAAATCTTGAATCTCATCTTCTTGTGAAGACCCAGTATAATGATGGATAAGGGAAATGGGCTGAGTCTCCTCATCACTGCTTTGATCCAACCATAAAGTATCTCGAAGGTCCTAAATGGATTTGGCGGGGCGGTATAAGGTAACTTGCTTCCTAGAATCTCCATGCAAAATATACATATCACCAAAACCACATCCAATATATGCATTGGCCGTAGCAAGCTATGGTTGACCCAAGATCAAGGGTTTTCCTCCTACTAGGTTCTTTGGCTAAAGCACAATGAAATCAGCAGGATATTCCCAAGAATCTAATGATATGATCACATCATCCAATACTCCTTTTGGCTTAATTTTAGATGTATCTACTAATTCAAGCATAGTGGGAGTATGGCGAAGATGAGATAACTGAAGTTGATCCATGGTTTGCTTAGTCATGACAATAATGGTTGCCCCCAGGTCTACAAGAACATTAGAGACAAGGACATTACCAATCTAAACTAAGACAACAAGGTTTCTGGGATCAGTATATTTTTCCATAGACACACATCCGTCATCAACTCTGCTGCCCTACCAACAAATTGAATGGCTTTGGGTTCCAATCTCTTCCTCTCAGGTTTCTTAAGACAGAGTTCCTTAATAATCTTGGTACAAATGGGGATCTCTTTCATGGATTGAAGCAAAGGTATCTTAATGAAAAGATTCTGAAGCTCTAATGCCAATCTAGTCTCAGAAATAGGCTCACTTCTTTCCATTACTAGCCTCTCTGGGAAGGGAGGCTAGTTGGAAGAAGATGGCAAGGACTCCAAGGGTATGGGCTACTTAGTGACAACTTTCAATGAATGGTTAAGAGTTTCCTCTTCTCCTTCCTTTTCAACAATAACTATAGGTTGCTTCTAATTTTTTGATGTTACAGTCCTTCCTGATCTTAATTGAATATCATGAACCCCAACTGGAATAGACTGGTACTCAAATGGTAAAGGTGGGTTTGTTGCATAAATCATTTGCACTGCTTCATTATTGTTAGGGTAGGGCATAGGTTGAGCAAGAAACTGAGGAGGTCGAAAAGGTGGAGGTAAAGGCAAAAATGGAGTAGACTGACTCAGAAGTTGAGGCATTGAATAAGGTGTATGCGTAGATGGATATGACTGCATAGGTGGCTGGTAGGAATATGAAGAATGAGTTGGCCCTCTCCAACCTTGTTGCCATGGTTGAGAAGGTTTCCCATGTTGATATTGATTCCCATACTACCACTACTGATTAGTGTTAGGATAAAAATATGCATGTGAATTATAACCAAAATAGTGTGGAGAAAATTTAGGAGCCATACCTGCACCTACCTGAGGCCAATTCCTTCTTGCTCCCATACCATATGAGTATTCAGCTTCAGGTTGTCCCCCTGTAAATATAGCTTTAACTCCTGGTATAGAGGGACATTTTTCTGTGACATGGTCTTCTGCACAAATAGCACACCTATTAGTTTCTTTCAAATTAAGAGGACACTCTTTAGGAGGATGCTTGTCTCTACATTTAGGATAGAAAATACATAATGACTCTTGTTCCTTCATGAGTTTTTACTGAAATTTTAAAGAGTCGAACTATTTGGTAACAATATTCATTATATCAATTTTCATGTTTTCCATTTTAGTTTCTACTCCAATAATCATAGCATCAGTAGATTCAGTTTTTCTATTTCTATTTCGAATTCCTCTATTGGATCTATACTGATTTCTTGAAAATTTCCTACATAATTCACAAATTTGTTCAAAAAGTTTGTTGAGAAATATCACCTTGTCCTAACAGATTAAAATTATTTCTAGCATTATCAGTAAGTCCTCTTAAGAACAAGGTTCTAATATTACTGGGATCAAACTTAAGTTTCGAACTTTGTAAAATATACATAAATCTTTCTAGGTAATCTTCAAGAGTTTCATCATCATCCTGTATGATTGTAAAAATCTCATCCTGCCTGTCTCCAGTTTTGCAATATTCTTGATATTTAGACAAAAACACTCTCTTCATCTAATCCCAAGAGGTTCTAGTGTTTCCTCCTAACCCCATAAACCAGCGTAGAGCTCAGTCCTTGAGAGTAACAGGAAATAATCTTAACTACTGAGCGTCAGTTGAATAATCATAACTTCTACACAAAATATAAAAATCGAATAGAAAAGAGTCAGGATCTTCGTGAACTTTACCTTGGAAATGAGGGAGAGTTGATGGTGTAATATTCTTCATTTGCGCCACAATATCAAGATCCACAATTAGAAACACAAAAGTGGATTGTTCTCCACATACCTAGTTTTCACCAGTCCCTTCCAAATGATCTTCACGGTCCACCATTGTTTCCCTTTTACTTGAACCACTCTCAACAGGTTGAACTACACTTGAGCTGTTGTCACCAAAATCTAGGTGGATTGTTCCTACGTGATGGGTTTGAATTGGATTGGGCTTCCTGCTTACACAAGGAGACCAAATATGAGAATTTTTTCAGAATTCTTTCAGCCCTTAGTGGGCTTCGAACTCTTACCTTTTCTAGGCATTCATTTCAAAAAGAAAGAAAAATAACAAATAACTTCTAATAAAAAATATTGTCAGAAATCAATCAACACCAGTAAAATTCCTTCAAAGAAGCTTTTCCAAAAAATACTGCGAAAATAAAGGAAAAATTACCTCTATTGTATAATCAGAAAATTCTTACCAAATCAAGTCGCCTCCTCAGAAACGATGCCAAAATGTTGGATGCAGGAATTACACTTAAGCAAACTCCTCAACACTTAATTTTTCAACCCGGGGAATCCGTAAACTTAGAGACGAAGCACAAGCGATGCCAGAGATGGTATGATTATTCCTAATATAAATCCTTACCTTATTTAAAGGAAAGATTACATAATCAAATTAAAAAGAGAAAAAGGCAACTTGAACCATCAAAATAATCTAAGACTAGAACAAGGAAGAATGCATTTGCAAGAGGGAATTAAAGATAAAGGGCAATCACTCTAGCTAATTATTTTTTAACTACTGAGTGTGTGTTTTTCTTTAGCAGAGACACCTAGCAGTCTCATTATATGGGCCCTTAAACCTGCTCCTTTAGAGATTTCCTTCTTGCACTAATCTATCCTGTACTATCACTGTCTACTTGCACTAGTGCAGGAACAAAGATTTATGAAAAAGGTATAAATGGTGTCTTTACTAAAGGTTTTTTACTTCCTGCAAGGGCTTGAACTTTTCTAGGTTCAAATCACTCAGATCTCATGGCAAGAAACTAGTTCTTGCACCGGATCAGAGCTTCCTGCACTTAGCATTTAATTCTTTAAATGAGTGCTTAATTATTGCAAGTGCTATTATACTGTTAAATCAAATTGCACACATAACAGAGTGCAGGAATAAAGAAACAATCAATATACATTTATCCTATCATAAGCATTTAATGAAAGAAAGAAGATTGTGGGAAGTAGACTAAGAAGGCTTGCTACATCACACTAACATGCACTAGTGCAGGTTCATTTCTCCTGCTTGGACCAAGCGGGGAAAACCAATCAAACAGAATTGAAAAGAAGGAGATATCACACCAATGTGCACTGGTGCAGGGTTATTTCTCCTGCTTGAACCAGGCGGAGGAAAACCAATCTGAAATCAAGTCCAGGAAAGGGAATTTATCTACTTCACATAATGGATCTGCTTTCACTCAGAAAGGAATGCATGTGCTTAAAATTAAATTACACTTGACAATGTAAACACAAATTACAGGAAAATGAGAAATGGGGTAAACGTGTTGGGTTGGATGGGCCCTAGTCAACCAGTGCATTTCCCTTTTAAACAAAAACACTGCTCAGTACCTTAATCAATTCATTAGCACAAATACAGAAACACAATTTTTAAAACATAATGCAGTGCTCCCTTTTATTAATTCACTGAGGCAAGTACATACATTAATACATCATCCACCCCAGATTCGGGTGATAACAAAATACAAAAACCTATTACCACCTCTCTGGTTATGTCCCTGTTCTCTTCTACTATCAAAATTTCACCTTAGTCCTATTTACATTGTACATTATATAGATCTTTGGCCAAATAACAAAATAAATCATTCAACCGATTAAATAACCAAACGCAGAATTTAGCTTTTCAGCCTTCAAATTAGACAGTTAGAAAAATTGGTCGTAGCCAATCTCCAGCTTTCGTCCTTCGCAGATTCGATCTCGGCTACCTTTGGATCGATCTTGCTATCGTGGTTGAAGCTACTCAAAATGAGGTGGTGATCAAGGAGGTTTAGATCTACTGCAATGATTTGTTGTGCTGGCAACGGTGCAAGATCTGATCCTACACTAGGATCAGCGGTCACGTTAAGTACTCTAACTATCAAATAGACATTGGAGATATTGATAAGTTACAAAGAGTGATTAAAAGTAAGAAATCATGTAATAAATGATTAATTAATGCTAAGTTGAATTAAAAGTATGAAAAATAAAGTTTATACAAAATATGTCACTGTGCTTGGACTGGTGCAAGATGAGGGTGTATAAAAGGGGTAAAACATTAGTAAATGGTTATGATTTAGGAAGGGGAAAATGGTAAAAAGAGAGAAAATTAGGGGGGTAACAAAGATGCAACCAATCATTACCAACAACATACTATATGATCCCAACAGTAGTACATTTAGATGTGTTGTGGTAGGCATACCATTCAAATCAAATGCACAAGCTCTTACCCAAAGATGAACTCACTTCTTTGTACATGTAGCCAACTTCACTAACCAAGACTCTGGATGGAATTCCTTACTCAAAGCACACTTATCCACTAAGTCATGACTAACATAGCTATAATTAGATCGAGGGTCAATCAAAATAGAAATAACATTATCACAAAGCTTAACATCCATCTCAATGATAGATGCCTGGTGTTTTTCCTTCCTATTGTCCACTATTACATAGTGTTGAGGGCCCCGAGGTCGGGTCAACAACAAGGGGGATACCCACCCGGTCCGGAACCTGGTTGGCGGCTCCTTGCCCGTTTGGAGTAGCGGGTCCGACTGGGGGTAATGGGACCAGTTTCCCAATGTGATGGGTGTGTGTGTGTGCGTAGAGTCTGATGGTATTAATCTAGGGGGGGGGGGGTTCTTCTAAACTAGTCTTAATTCTAACTGCTAAATTAATTCTATGCTAATGTAATCTAATGAAGAAAAATACATCTAATCTACGCTAACCCGGGGTGTTTTTCTTTTGTTATGCGATCTAGAAAGATTTCTAACAGCAGCCGGTAATAAAGATCATTCAACTGATATCAGAATATAAATCAATAAAGATAAACCATTCTGCATAAGAAGTTAGGCAGAGTAGTTGTGAACAACATATCGCATAATCAGTTTTCTATATGTTAAACATAAATAAATGACCCCATCGTACAGAAGTGCCAAATGGTAATGCAGACATTCATGCAATAACATACAAAGAACTCAGCCACATATCACTTTAGGAATACTAGCAGAATCTAGCTAAGAGATAAAAGTACCATTTATGACTAGCTTCACTAATAAACTTCAAGTAACAATGATTTATTTCTACTTGTTCTAACATCTGCTAAGAGTATAGAAGTGCAACATGAGTAACAGATATTAAAATGCAAACATAAATAAATCTCGATCCATCCATTCATCAAAAACCTCCTCTGAGGGTGCAGAAGTGCATGTTCTGAGGATAAGTTTTTTGACAGATTTCCGGACCCTTCTCCAAAAACCATGAGAAGGGTTAAATACTACTAACTAATCAATCTTAATTACATGAAAGTAGGGAATCGGTCTCAAATGACCACCCTTTTACTAAAAGCAACTTTATTTCTAAACTTAAAATCTAATTTCTGACCGTTTCTGTATATTCTCTTTAGTGCTGTCAACAGTGTAATGCTTTCCTGGGAAGAGTCGGTTGGCCGCCTTCTTGTTTCTCTCGGGAGATAAAAGTGGAAATAACAGGAGCTGGCACTTCCTTCCGGCAAACCAGAAGATATTTTCGAAAACCTTTCTCTAGCTGGGTGTATTCGCCGCGTGTATACTTAGCGTGTCCCAGTTTCTTCTCGAACTGATTTTGCTGTTGCCGTTTTCGGTTTCCGGTCGTGCGAATGACTGAGTGGGTTAGGAGTCGTGCTGTATGGGCAACTCCCTCTATCGAGAATTTCTTTCGTTCTTTGTTCCAGGTTTTCCTGAAGCGTCCTTCTTCACTTGCATTTCTCTTTTTGCTTTACCCGGTCTGAGCTTTAGGATCTTTTCTGAACATGTTGCTTTTGTGCGCCTTTGACTCTGAGTCCTGGATAGTCTAATTTCATCAGTGCCGGTTGGCTGATAGCCTGGAATTCGCGGTTCTGCTGCATGCGGCATCCATTTGCGGAAGCATTCTCTCTTTGCTGATTGGCGCTTTCCTCTTTCCCTCAGATGTTTCCTGCATATAAACTTATATCAGTTGCGTGTCTTGCAGTCTACGCAAAGGGGAAGTGAAATGAAAAGACTTGATGTGAAAGCATTAATCTCTAATGAATGCATAATTCTGACATTCATCATCACTTGACTCTTCGATAAATGTAACGCAATCATTCCTAGATACTTAAGCATGCGGTCATTAAATTCTTTCAAGGCGCGCGCTTAATGTATGGGTCTATCATGTGATAAGTCTTTTCAGATCGCAGGTCGCAGATTGCTGCCATCGCAGATCGAAATCGCAAATATCGCAAGTCACGTTTAATGGTTACGTCGTATAGCGTGATGCTTGCGATTTGCGATATCGCATATCGGCGATCGCATTGCTCGAAGGTTTTTCTTTTAAGGGGCGCGTGGGAGGCATGCGATGCGATGAACTTCGCATCGCAATTTCGCAGTATTTGTCTTTCACGCTCGAGTTATGCTTCGGCCTTTCTTCGCGATGCGATTTGAGCCTTAGGGAGAGAAATACAAAAACTTTAGAAAAATATTTTTTGGGATTTTCGTTCAGGGTCCCCTCTTTGCTTGACGTTATTGCTAATGTCAAGTGAAGAAGGGGGGTTGTTGGTGACCACAACAATGGCGATTCACTATGAAGAACCAGTTATCTCTGCTTGTTCTATTGCATTTTCACTTCCAAAACAGAAAAGTTTTCTTATGCCTAAATTTTGTTATGGACAGATAGAGTATTACCTTTTATCCTATCAATGATGCTTCGTCACAACTTCTTATTTCATTCTGATTGTTTGTTTCCCCTGGGTTATTTTTTGTATTCATACCTAGTCATTACTCAGTCTCCTCAAAGACAAAATAAGGTCTTCTCTGCGTACTGGCTTTGTAAAGTATGCTCATTTGTCGTAGGTAGAGCCTCTGCTGCCCGCAAGCGTCCATAGCCTCGACAGGGTTACCATGTTATCCAGCAATGATCCTTTTTCCTGCTTGAGGTTATTTACAACATTCCAGAGAAAAATCCTTTTTGACACTTTTTCTTTCTTTTTTGATTTTTTATTCTCTAAAGAACAATGTCTTGGTTTGGTGGCCAAATTATGACACAGTCATTCACTTGATTTACACTTTTGCTAAACAAGCTGGCTCGTGATGAGACCCCTTGTCTTTCGATTGCACAATCTTGAGTCGTTGCCCTGTTTTGGTAGACAGTAGTGGCAAAGTCAGCAAGTTATAATATCTGTGATCATGATAAGTCGGCTCGTGATGAGACCTCTTATTCTTTGAGATATAGTGTTTTCTTGGATTGTCTCTCTGGATGCTGCGATTCTCCTTGGCAGGGAGGAAGTCATTGTTTTTCCTTAAGAAAGCTCTGGACGACAATAATAGAGTTTTAAGAACAGCAGTTTTGCAGAGAATACCTATTTTGCTATCGATGATACCTTTCATAGCATTGGCATAAAACAATTTTTGCCAAAAGTTACTCTCTTCCCAGGCTTCTTTGTGAAGTTTGAAACTAACATCATATTCAGGTTAAAGTTAACTCTATTTGTCAATAATAAAAGTCAGATTTTTCGAAAAGTTTTGCTATTTATACAAGTGAAATCAAAATCTGATACAGAAATGGTATGTTTCTTCATGAATACTATTTATGATCGTTCGCAACCAGCCCTATCTTTGAAAAATGAAAACTAACATGAAAATTTAAAACTATCTTACAAAAATAGAAGGATGACCTTCTATGGGAAATACATTTTGAGGATTTGTCCGTTTACAGGCAGAGAATCTCTCCTGCCTGTCAAGTCCTGCAACATAAAAGTCGACGGGCCTATGACTTCTACGATTTGAAAAGGACCAAGCCATAGCTTCTGGAATTTCGTATGTTTGCCCTTTTCTTCGTGAGCCTTATCCCACTTCAAAACTAAATCGCCCATCTGGAAGTTTTTTCTGGTCTTTATGTTCGAGTCAAAAGAGGATTTTATCAGCGCTTGGTGGTGAGCATGGGTTTTCTTGGCCTGTTCTCGTCGTTCTTCTAACTTGATTACCTCCATTTGCCTTAGTTGCAAGGGAGAAGTAGGTACTTCATCAATGTATTGTACTAAGGACAAAGAGGGAATGAGTAAGTGAGTAGGAAGAACTGCTTCTCTCCTGTAAACCAAATTAAAGGGAGAAGTCCCGATAGAGGCTTTCTTGGTAATTCTGTCTGCCCATAAGGCGTTTACCAGCGCTTTGTGCCAATTCTTTTGGTTTTGGTCAACTGTCTTTTTGATAATCCTGATCAGGTTCTTGTTCGTTGATTCAGCCAACCCATTACCTTGCGGATAGTAGTTGGCAGAATACTTCAGTTTGAACCCTCTTTTGAGTGCGAACTTAGTCATGGTATTTCCAGAAAAATATGAAGCGTTATCAAATATTAAGGCCGTTGGAAATCCAAACCTAGTAATGATAAACTGATCTATGAATTCAACAATGTTTTCAGAATTAGCTGTCTTGAGAGGAACTGCCTCTACCCATTTAGTAAAATAGTCAGTTGTAGTGAGGATATACCTATGCTGTTTAGAGGAGTGAGGAACGATCTCACCTATTATGTCCAGGCCCCATTGGCTGAACGGCTGTTTGATGTTAACCGGTTGCAGTGGCATGGATGACTTCTTTTGTTTTCCTGCAGCAGTCTGGCAGACTTGGCATTTTCTCACGTGATTGTACGAGTCTTTGAACAGCGTGGGCCAGTAGTATCCTGCACGTAAGATTTTGTGTGCGGTGGCTTCTCCAGCATAGTGTCCACCTGCTGGTCCATCGTGGAGTTCCTGCAAAACCTTTTCGGCTTCAGTTTTCTCAAGACATCTAAGAAGCACAGAATCATAGTTTTCTTTAAATAAGACATCATTTACGAGCTGGTATTGTTTAGCTTTTAACCTCAGGGCTCTCTTTTTGATGTGATCCAGGTGAAATGGAGCATATCCGTTTTTTAGGAAATAAATGATGTGGGCATAAAATGATTCTGCGTCGTTTAGGCTTACCTCATATGCGTGTACCTCTTCAGGCGATTCTTCGGGGATTTGCGATGCTCCAGCTAACATCTTGCAGAAGCCTTGGCCTCTTACGATGTGTGTCGGCTTGATTTCCAGGTCGTATTCTTGCAAGGCGGTGATCCAATTCGCTCTCTTTTCGCCCACGTCCTTCTGAATCAGGAGGTTTCTCACCGCCGGGAATGGTACTATGACCTTGGTATGGGCTTTTAGCAAGAAGGGTCTGAAATATTTGACTGCTTTAAAGACGGCATATGCCTGTTTCTCTACGTCCGAATATTTCAGCTCAGCACCTTGTAAGTTTGAGCTAAGGAATGCGATTGGGGCTTCTGCCTTTTCTTTGTTTGCCTGGGTCAAGATCGCAGCATAAGAATGTTCTGAGGCAAACGTGTATAAGACAAATGGTTCTGAAAAATTTGGGGTTGCTAGGGATGGAGCGTCGATGATGGCTTGTTTGATTAAGTTAAACGCTTCGTGCTCGTCTAGACCCCATTTAAAGTTTGAATTCTTTTTTATCATTTTTTGTAAAGGAGAAATAATACGTGAAAAATCTGGGACAAATCTTTTCACAAAATTGATCTGTCCTAGGAAAGATTGCATGGTCTTTTTGTTATGGGGCATGGATATCTCGGAAATTTCTTTGATTCCGGTAGGTTCGATGTGAATGCCCGATTTGGACACTATGAACCCTAGCAATTTTCCTTCACTCAACGCGAAAAAATATTTCTTCGGGTTAAGCGAGATTCCATACCTTAAACATCTTTGAAAGATTTGCTTCAAATCTTTGAGATGGTCGCTTCGTTTTTTGGAGTACATAGTTATATCATCCAGGTAAATCACTACTGATTTATTGATTAACCCTTTGAACGCAATATCCATAGCTCTTTGAAAAGTAGCGCCGGCGTTGATCAGACCGAACGGCATCTTTCGATACACGTAGGTACCCCATTTAGTTCAGAAGATGGTTTTTAGCTGATCGTCTGGGTGTACCAGTACTTGATTATATCCTGAAAATCCATCCAGGAAAGACATCAATTCTGAGCCTGCTACAGCCTGTAATATTTGCTCCATAGGTGGGAGGGGAAAATTGTCCTTCTGACAGGCTTTGTTGAGATTCCGGAAGTCGATGTAGATTCTAATATCTCCATTTTTCTTCCTAACAGGTACCATATTGGATACCCATTTGGAATGTCTGACCGGGAAAATTATTCTGGCTCTCAACAACTTATTCAGCTCAGTTTTTATCTGATTTTCCAGGTTGGGGTGGATTTTTCTGAGCTTCTGTTGGACGGGTTTCTCGTTGTCGATCATAGGGATAGTGTGCTGAATGATAGAAGTGTTATAAGTTTTCAGCTCATCGTAGTTCCAGGCAAAGACGTTCTTGTACTGTCGTAGAAGACGGATGTATGCTGATTTTTCTTCAGGAGCTAGACCTTGGCCTAGATTGACGTTTTGGGGTTTCTCATCGGTTCCTAAGTTCACTGATTCGTAGTTCAGAGTTGAACTGTAAAGTTTGGCGTTAGCTGACCTTTTGAACCGACTTTTTAAGTCATACAAATCTTCTAATTTGACCACTGATTTGGGTATAGCGTTATCAGTGCCATTTTGTTGTATTTGGTGGTCATGACAGTGCTCGTCGATTATCTGGTTTGAGTAGGATCCTTCAGAGGTAAGGAAACTTACGATGTCTAGGTCGTCGTTGAATACTCTCCAGTTGGTGATGTTGTCAGGGATAGACGGTTTAAAAATTAATTCTATCGAAAACCTATCTGGACTAAAGTCTTCGGAGGGAATGAGTCTGGAGGCTACGTTTGCTAGCAGGTCTGCGCTTGCATTGTGAAGTTTTGGGATTGATGAAATATTGAATGCTGTAAAATGCGCAGTGAGATCTTGCACTAAAGATTGGTAGTGCTTTAAATGACTAGACAGGCAGTGTATGGTGTTACGTACCTGTTTGATGACGATCTCGGAATCTCCAAAGACTTGAAGATATTTGACATTGGAGCCGATTGCTTTGTATAGGCCTTGCACCAAGGCTTCGTATTCCGCTGTGTTGTTCGTGCAATCGAACTCCAGTCTGCATGTGAGCATGGTCTTATTTCCGTCTGGGCTAATCAAGACGCATCCTGCTCCCGCTCCCTCGTTGGACTTAGAGCCATCAAAATATAATTTCCAAAATAAAGAAGTATTTACAGGGTTATCTAAAAAACTAACACATTTTGAATCATCAGTCTGGGAAAAGTTTTCTACTTGGGATACGACTGAATTTTCTAAATATGGTGATACGTGAGCATTGAAATTTCCAAGGAAAGAGTCTACCGAATAGTTGCCTATGATGCTGCTGTTGTATGCTATGGCTTCGTTCTCTCCCTCCAGATCCGTCACTATGTACTTTTGGTGCAGTTCTCGTTCAACCTTTATTTGATTTGGCTTCCCATTGAAGGGTAACCACATGTGCGACCAGTCAGTCGAAAAATATCCGTGGAGCTTCTCGGACCAATCCCTGCTAAGAATTAGACCATAAAATTCAGGGATGTCAGCAACTAGAATATCGATGACCTGGCATACCTTGGGGTTGGACGATAGTCTTATGTTCACTTGATTAAGTTCGCCTATCACTTCGACTTGTGATCGATCAAGTTGAACTATGCGCACTGCGGATTTTTGCGGTTGAACATTAAGTTTGGCACATATTGACTTGGGTAGAATATTGGTGGAAGCACCAGAATCAACCAAGCAGTTATGCACGTTTCTGTTAAAGATCTCGTAAGTGAGGAGGAAAGGGGGGGTGTGAGATCTAGACCTCCCTCCAATCAAAGCGATGTCATTTGGATCGATTTTATTGATCGCGTTGATTGGGGGTCTTCCTATATTATGGGAAGCTATAGCTGTAGGTAGAGGCGCAGTAGGTACGGCGTGTAACTCTTTCATCATGATCTTCTGTTGGTGTTTCAATTTGCTCAGCTCGTACAGGGTGATATTAGCCCTAGTCTTCTTCATGTCGTCGATGATGTTATACTCCATTTCATCCGACACTATTAGTGTCTTTGATGGAGGCGATTGCTCTGATTGGACTGGGCTAAATGAGGTCGCTTTAGGGGTTGTCTTCTTTGTTGCGACCTTTTCTTTTGCTGGAGGGCTTGCGCCCTTCTGTTTTGGGGTAGTCTGGGGAGGATCAAGTTGATTTCTGCTTCTTGTGCTAACCGGAAGTGCTTCTTGATCTTCCTCTTGTGGGAGGATGAAATCCCACATTCCTTGCAGTTCCACCACTTCTTCATCGTCGGTATGCGTTTCAATGGTGTTCTCTTCTTCTTCTTCTTCAGATTCCACGTTAGAGACCACGCTGGGTGGCTTCGTCTCCATAGGAGGATTTCTCTTAAAACTCCTAAAAGGCTTTCTTGGGGACGATTCTGCTACTTGTTTCCTAATATCAATCATCTCATTTCACATGGCCTTTAATACCTTTTGTAATCCTTCCATGTCGAAAGGATCCTTCGTTTGCTTCTTCTTGGTTTCTTCTTTGAAAGAGATTTTCTTAGATTTACGCTCTTCGATTGTAGATCTCTTTTCTAGGGCTACTACGCGTCATTCGACTACCAATGCCTCAGCCAAGTTTTCGACTAAGGTTGTCTTGCTTGCCCTATCTACGAAGATGGCCAAGTTTGAAGGTAAGGCCGTGATGTACCATTCGCATCTTACTTCCTCGCTGGGTTGGGAAGCAGCGGGGATTTTATTGAGGATCTTGTTGAACCGTAAGTTAAAATCTTTAATGGGTTCCCGAGCCTCAGCTTTAAGATTGGACAGATCGTTGATCAATGTCGCTGTCGATCTATCATCGCCGAATTTGGTGAGAAATTGATTTTGAAAAATATCCCAGCTGGTGATAGATCCGGAGGGTAGCGAAAAGTACCATGACCCGGTCGTCCCTTGCATCGTATAGGGGAAGAGTCAGACCACGGCGTCTTCGTTGGTAACTCCATTGAGATTAACAGAAAGCATGAAATTATTGATATGTTCTTCAGCTAGCATTCCAGTTTCTGGATTGAACTATGGTAACCACTTCTCGGGATGGGCAGGTATTGGACTCAGGGGTGGAGGCATTAAAACTACCCTAGGGTTGTTCCATGGAGATTGTACCATCGCTGAGTTGCTGGTTAATAAAAGTGTAGAAGATGATCTTTGAGGTTGAGAAGATAGAGATGTTATGATCTTTGACGATTGTGGGGGAAGGGTTGCGGAGGATGGATGAGTGATTTGAGGTGGAGATGTGGGTGGTTGACTTCGCGGAGAGGGAGTTGAAATGGATGAGGTGGATGAAAGAGTCTCTCTGTCAGACTCTTGAAATGCTTTCCTTGCTCTTTTCCTAGTGGGGAGAGGGATTTCAGTTGGCTGAATGCCAAACTTTTCACTCTTCAATCGGGTCAAGGGATGAGCAGGGTTGTATTGCGAAGTCAAGCTGCCTTTAGATTTATCAGATTTCTGGTCAAAAATAGAGAATCCCTGGAGTTTACGGATCAAGGTTTGAACTTCAGGGGGATCGACAATAAGTTGTTCTGATGTATCGGGATGTATAGCAGCAGTAGATATCCGAGCGACTTCCAGTTCCGAGTTTAGTCGTATTGGGGAAGTCGGGGAAGTTGGTGAGAGTGATTTTCTCTTAGAATGGTATTTGGATTTTGAATTATGTGCCATTCATAGCTAGGCCCTCCTTCTAGCGCCAGAAATTTTGAGGGCCCCGAGGTCGGGTCAACAACAAGGGGGATACCCACCCGGTCCAGAACCTGGTTGGCGGCTCCTTGCCCGTTTGGAGTAGCGGGTCCGACTGGGGATAATGGGACCAGTTTCCCAATGTGATGGGTGTGTGTGTGTGCGTAGAGTCTGATGGTATTAATCTAGGGGGGGGGGTTCTTGTAAACTAGTCTTAATTCTAACTGCTAAATTAATTCTATGCTAATGTAATCTAATGAAGAAAAATACATCTAATCTACGCTAACCCGGGGTGTTTTTCTTTTGTTATGCGATCTAGAAAGATTTCTAACAGCAGCCGGTAATAAAGATCATTCAACTGATATCAGAATATAAATCAATAAAGATAAACCATTCTGCATAAGAAGTTAGGCAGAGTAGTTGTGAACAGCATATCGCATAATCAGTTTTCTATATGTTAAACATAAATAAATGACCCCACCGTACAGAAGTGCCAAATGGTAATGCAGACATTCATGCAATAACATACAAAGAACTCAGCCACATATCACTTTAGGAATACTAGCAGAATCTAGCCAAGAGATAAAAGTACCATTTATGACTAGCTTCACTAATAAACTTCAAGTAACAATGATTTATTTCTACTTGTTCTAACATCTACTAAGAGTACAGAAGTGCAACATCAGTAACAGATATTAAAATGCAAACATAAATAAATCTCGATCCATCCATTCATCAAAAACCTCCTCTGAGGGTGCAGAAGTGCATGTTCTGAGGATAAGTTTTTTGACAGATTTCCGGACCCTTCTCCAAAAACCATGAGAAGGGTTAAATACTACTAACTAATCAATCTTAATTACATGAAAGTAGGGAATCGGCCTCAAATGACCACCCTTTTACTAAAAGCAACTTTATTTCTAAACTTAAAATCTAATTTCTGACCGTTTCTGTATATTCTCTTTAGTGCTGTCAACAGTGTAATGCTTTCCTGGGAAGAGTCGGTTGGCCGCCTTCTTGTTTCGCTCGGGAGATTAAAGTGGAAATAACAGGAGCTGGCACTTCCTTCCGGCAGACCAAAAGATATTTTCGAAAACCTTTCTCTAGCTGGGTGTATTCGCCGCGTGTATACTTAGCGTGTCCCAGTTTCTTCTCGAACTGATTTTGTTGTTGCCGTTTTCGGTTTCCGGTCGTGCGAATGACTGAGTGGGTTAGGAGTCGTGCTCTATGGGCAACTCCCTCTGTCGAGAATTTCTTCCGTTCTTTGTTCCAGGTTTTCCTGAAGCATCCTTCTTCACTTGCGTTTCTCTTTTTGCTTTACCCGGTCTGAGCTTTAGGATCTTTTCTGAACATGCTGCTTTTGTGCGCCTTTGACTCTGAGTCCCGGATAGTCTAATTTCATCAGTGCCGGTTGGATGATAGCCTGGAATTCGCGGTTCTGCTGCATGTGGCATCCATTTGCGGAAGCATTCTCTCTTTGCTGATTGGCACTTTCCTCTTTCCCTCAGATGTTTCCTGCATATAAACTTATATCAGTTGCGTGTCTTGCAGTCTACGCAAAGGGGAAGTGAAATGAAAAGACTTGACGTGAAAGCATTAATCTCTAATGAATGCATAATTCTGACATTCATCATCACTTGACTCTTCGATAAATGTAACGCAATCATTCCTAGATACTTAAGCATGCGGTCATTAAATTCTTTCAAGGCGCACGCTTAATGCATGGGTCTATCGTGTGATAAGTCTTTTCAGATCGCAGGTCGCAGATCGCAGATCGCTGCCATCGCAGATCGCAAATCGCAAATATCGCAAGTCACGTTTAATGGTTACGTCGTATAACGTGATGCTTGCGATTTGCGATATCGCATATCGGCGATCGCATTGCTCGAAGGTTTTTCTTTTAAGGGGCGCGTGGGAGGCATGCGATGCGATGAACTTCGCATCGCAATTTCGCAGTATTTGTCTTTCGCACTCGAGTTATGCTTCGGCCTTTCTTCGCGATGCGATTTGAGCCTTAGGGAGAGAAATACAAAAACTTTAGAAAAATATTTTTTGGGATTTTCGTTCAGGGTCCCCTCTTTGCTTGACGTTATTGCTAATGTCAAGTGAAGAAGGGGGGTTGTTGGTGACCACAACACATAGATACGAGGAATTATCTTCCCTACATCTCCAATAGTCGGTGCCTCCTATGTACTGTCTATTTGAGCCATACCACCCTAATTCTATGGAAAATATCTCTTAAGGTTTTCCTTGCCACATGTCCAACACTCCAACTCACTAGTTCCAAAACCTCTATGCTATTGTTGTGGCTCATGTCCCTATCGAGTTGCATTAAATCTATTTTTTGGTGTCACATTCTCTTTCTCATCTTCATGTCGAGGCCTTTCCCTCTTAGGCTACAATTTACCTTTACCTTTTTCTTTTCCCTTCCATCCTTTTTAAGATTCATTCTTATGCTTTGACTGTTCACATAAATGCTTTAATTTACCAATAACTTCCTCAAGTGATGGAGGCTCATCATACTCAATCTGATCTGTAAATTCTAATGGAAAATCACTGACAAATCTCTCAACTTTAGCCTTCACATCAGTAAGATATAGTGCATACCTAAATATCTGTAGAAACTTCATTTTGTACTCTTCATTTGTGATCAATCACATCTTTAGCTCATAAAACTCTTTAGCCTTACTGTTGTAGTACTTCTCTAACAAGTATTTCTTCCTAAAATCCTATTGAACTCCCACCAACTGAAGTCATATGTCCTGGTGTCTCTGACCTTCTTAACATCTTCCCATCAAATGTCTACTTTAGCTTTCAAACTGAAGGTCACACTCTGCCCTTCATGTTATCTATGTAATTATAAAACTCAAATAATTTTTTTCATCCCAAGTATCCAAGCCTCTGAATCTTTTGGCTTCTTCATATCTCCATCAAAAGTAGGTGGCTTCACTTTCTTAAACTCAACTGGTAAGTATCCCCTATCATTCCTCCTATACGGATGATAGAGATGACAATCATGATGTCTATTAAAACCAGAACTAGAATAGTACTTATATCCATCACCTCCCCTATCTAGAGTATCCAACAACCTACCATCCCTCACCATATTAGATATATCTAACCTGTGTCTACAAGGAGACCTACTTCCATATGCCCCATTAGTTCTATCCTCATGTCCATAGCTGATCTGAGGTGGCCCTTGCCACTGCAAGTCTTACAAACTCTAAAGAATTATAGCATTAACCTCTCATTGTTTCTCTTGTGCCTATATGATTTGGTCATTATCTACCTTACAACTCCTTATTTCATCCTTTAAGATCCTCAATGTAACTTCCAAATCAGAAGGATTCCCAACACCATATTGCTCTTCAAATTCATAGGTAGAGTCTTTGTAGTCAACCGTCTTGCTAGCCATTTGATATTTCTTCCTTTAATTCTTAATATGTTAGATAAACCAAATCATAATAAATCAACATACCTTAGTATAATTCGAGAAGGATACCTCGTCTGCAAGATCATCAAATCCAGGGAAAATTTTAAGAACCCTCCCTAAATTTATATGTATAATAAATAGGCGAATCTCCATGGTATATAGGAAAAATGGAAGGCAATTTTATCAATAATATAATATGTATATATAATTTTTTGGCGAATCTCTCACTAGGCATGGCGAATATTTTACTCAATTATAAAATCTTGTAAGAACTTGGTGAGTCGTTCACTAAATAATAAAACTTTGTAAAGTCCTAGTGAATCTTAGCATTGTGAACTCTTAGAGAATTTTTTGAAAAAGTATAAAAACATATATGACAAGAGCCACATGGTGGAAATATCACTGTTTTTTTTTCACATTTCCACGACATGGAAGTTGTTTATAAAATTATAAAAAATCCAATCAAGTCCCTTATAATATGCAAGTAAGCTTATAACAGAGTCTGATACCTCTACAATGCTTGTCTTCATTCAAGTGTCATAGCTGCGATACTTAACACTGTGAATCACAACTCTCTCAGAACTCAACTCTATAGTGTAATTAAAACCTTTGGAAATTGAATCTAACAACTCTATAAAAAGGATTAGTGAAATAGAAGCTTTTTTGAATGAGCCCACTAACTATCACTGCTAAACAATCAATCTAGACTATGAAGTCTTCCATCTTGATCACAATCGTGCTCACGATCAATGGAGTGCAACCACCTGGCCTGACATAATGGCCATCATAGCTTCCAATAATCAACAACCAACTTGCAAGGACATCCTAGCTCATGTCTCATGAATTTTATTCATCAATCTTAACTGATATAAATCTTATAAAGATAATATTAGAATCCTCTCCAGATTCACTATTAATACAAGGGTAAAGGAAATTTTCTAGCTCAAGGCACTAGCCAATACCAACTTTGGTATTTGTGACCCCTTTGTGGGGATGCACCTACCCTACCCCGTTGGGTTTCTGCCTTGTAACATAGTTCAAGGATCACAAGACTTTCCAATCTTCCTACTCCATTAGACACACTTTATATGCTATACATAGTGAATGGAAAAGAAGAATTATAGAACACACAATTTCACAAAAGGAAGAAAAATCTTAGCCAGTTCAATATCAAAATATTAACCACTGATTAATAAAGAATAACAAGTAGTGTAATGAATTGTTCCAAGTTATTTATTTACAAGCTGTAAAGAATGTAGTCGAATGGAAAATATTACTTAGGCAACCCTTCAATATTTTCTACTAATATGTCTGTGCATGTACATATGAAATTAAGAACATTGTTGAATACAAAATTTCCTTTTCTCTTGCCTCCATTTTGACAAATCAGTGTGAAATCAATGTCACTTTGAATCTCCTTTCCTTTGTGGATGTTTTGACAAATCAATGTGAAATCAAAGTCACTTTGAATTTCCTTTCCTGCGAGGGATCACATCCATAGTTGATTAGTAAAAGATAATCTACTATATATTATGTTCAAGAAACTGACTGCAATCTATAGTTGAAATGAGACCTCAATTCTTATTCTGAATTTGAATATCTCAGGACAACATAAGAGATAAAAATTCATATGGCCTTAGTAGCTAGAAAACAATCACTCCATCATTATAGGACCACCTAGATTTCGGCACTTAATCTAAATAATGGCTCTAGTTGCAGTGCTTATTTGCATTAACACCATGGAAAAGCAACAACAATGTTTCAAAGCACACTTACTGGAAAAGTTGTAGTGTTCCGAGAATATTTAATGATAGCATCTGAACCTCATAGCTATGTGGGGAAACTAGGGAACCCAAATCTTGGAAGATATCTCATACCAAATCTGAGAAAAAAATAAAAAAGGGAAAAAATCAAAATCTATAAATCAAGCAATGAATTGTTTACAAATAAAATACAATTCCTTTAACTAACAGTTAAATTGTGGTGATATATTTAAATATTTAGTAAGAGGGGAACTTCAAACGATGACTATCATCCCTCAATGACTAAGATTATAAATCAATACTTATGGAAAGATTGTAAGAAATTATGTGAAATAGTAAAGCATAACCTCTATTTTCAAGCAACAAAATCAAGACATTGTTACATCAAGAGCCATAATTGATACATAATAAATGAATCAAGACCTTGTATGGCACAGGCTTGTTTCACAACCTCTATTTTCTCAATAAAAAAATCAAGACATTGTATGTGGTTATTGCCAAAAGGAAACTACGTTCTAATTTGGAAGAGGATCTTATCAAAAGACAAGGATTTATTCAAAGTTACAAAGCCTAATGGGTTACTAAAAAATAAGTTGGAATATGGGATCATGATACTTAAATTGAAAAAATACGCTTTCCTTTTAGAAACGTTACAGTTATACAATGTTTTTTGAAAGCATTAGAATTTGAAATTGGACCTTTCTATGAAGACAAATTTTCATTAACAGAATGTATTTTCCTACCTGAAACATTGTAGATATCCAAGAAAAACTTGAAAAGCATAAGAGAACTTAGCATAATGTACTTTCTTTCCTTCCTTAACATTCTTAAAGAGTTGAGGTTCCCCAAGTCATTAGGTAACTTTCGAAGGAAATGACAGTTAGTAATAGTCCAATTCACAACTGAAGATGTGTCACAAATACGAGGGGGCATCTCCTCCAAATCACAAAAGTGCTCCAGGTTAAAATCTAGCATTATTGGAAGCTTAATGATTGATTGGGTGTTATTGAACCCAGACATTTTTCCAATCTTCACTAAAAGCTTAAATACAGCTTCTCTAAGTTCTACATGACTTTACTATGCTCTTGAAGTGGGTGCACATGCAGCCTCTCCAAGTGAATAGTCTTAAACTAAGTGAAGATAAGGCCAATAGATCATTCAATGTGGATCTCTTTAACCCATAATTGAATACTATGTCTCTCTTGAACCCATAATTGAATACTATTAGTACTTTCAAATTTTTCATGGAACTCAAAAATGTTGGAAGAAAGTATATGCTTCCAAAAAAAATAAAATTGAAGCCTCTTCTTGAGGACAATTGATGTCACACCACTATTACTTCTCCTTGATTTCACACCATTAATACTTCTCCATGGAATCTGTATAGGTAAACCACAAATGCAGAATTCCATTAGAATATTGTGTTTATTGAATACACAAATGAAATCATTGCATTTCTTGAAAATATCTTTTGAAATCAAAATTACTGAAATTACATATCGATAACCTAGTGGGTGTAGGATAAAATTCACCCGTGTCATTCACAGAAAGCATGAGAAAAAACCTAATACTATATATAAAACAAAGAAAAATTCAAATTCATCACTTCTAGAGACCTCGTAACCACCCTGCCAATACACAAGTATGTTCCTATTTGTAGTTAGAAAAATTACCAAATTACAATCTGTTTACTCTAGCCTATGTTGGAAAGTTATAGAAGGATGACTAGTGCAATCAATCCATTCATTTTAGCCCTGGATTTGTTTCAGTTTAAAACAGAAGTATACAAATATACTGTCCAATGTCTATTCTTTAACCATTCACCTTAAGATGTTTTTACAATATAATTTCCTAAGTCTATTTAATATCTTCATTATTATAAAAACCAACCTATATCCATCTTAACTCCACATCTACCACTCTTAGGGGGATGAAATCTATTTATTCCTCTGAGCACTTGGTAGATCCAGAATTAAGATGGATCCAAGATGATAGAATTTCCCTTTTAAATAGTCTATGCTCACATGAATACCATGGTATTACCATGGATCAATACCATGGGTTATCATAAACCTGGAGCTTAAAAATTACTATTAGTAATTTATAAAAATTAATAGTTGATTTTTATTTTATTTTTTATTTTAACCAAGCTAAAATGTTTAACATACATTAAATTACAACATCCATTTTTACTCTTGATCCACCAAGCCCCGAGACGGATCAAATATTTTTTCACTCTATTCTAGTTTGCATATCATGATATTTGATACCTCTCGGGGGTTAGTAGATCCAGAGTAAAGATGGATCTATGCTGGTTTAATTCCCCCATTTAAATAGGCTACATTCTAGGTGAATACCATGGGTCAATACCATGTGCCATTTTGGTGAATACCATGGGTCAATACCATGTGCCATTTTTATTTTTATTAATACTAATATTTGGGTTAATAATGTTTTTTTGCATGGTATTAATAATAATCTAGCCCATGGCATTTGTCCCATAGTATTTTTCCCATAGGTTTCACCTAAATATAACACATTTTTTGAGTGTTCATAAATATAAGGTGACTGATGGAGTAAATATAAAAAAATGTTTTATTTGTTGACCATACCTCTCGTTTATTTATATTTTTATTAATTTACCATACCTCTTTTACAAATATGGTATTTGGCCCATAGGATTCACTTAAATAAAACCTCTTTTTTGAGCCTTCATAAATAGAACGAGGGTTATGGACTAAATATAAAAAGAGGTTTTATTTATTTACCTTACATCTAGTTTATTTATATTTTTATTTCTTTACCATACCTTTTGAGTAAGTATAAAAAGACATTTTATTTATTTACCATACCTCCACTTTACTTATATTTTTATTCGTTTACACCCTTGCATGTATATAAGGTGACTTATGGAGTAAATATAAAAAATGTTTTATTTATTTACCATAACTCTCATTTATTTATATTTTTATTAATTTACCATACCTATTTTATAAATATAGTACTTGGCCCATAGGATTCACTTAAATAAAACCTATTCTTGAAAATTAGGGCGAATGGAAGGTTGTAACTCCTAATTTCAAGGGCTAAATTTACCTTTTTTACCCTCTCCCTTAAAATAAGGTGGGCTATTTGAGGTGATTTGTAAAAATGTACTATTATACAAAATATTCGCCCACTAAAAATTTAAAACCCCTTAATTTCGCCAAAAGGTGAACATTTTCCCCTAAAATTTTCCATGATCAAATCAGCATGATACATGTATAGCATAATCATAACAACATATAGACATATAACAAGTAAGTGCATCAATGCATAAACATCATTCTAGCTACGGTCTAGTCATAAATGCAAGGCCATATCAACAATTCATGCTATTACCTTATGCATGACAACAACCAATAGTCTATTGTACACATTGCCACATGAAACCATCAACATGCCTAATCAACTACACATAAGCAGAAACGCATGTAGTCGAGCATAAGCAATCAATTCTTGTAATCAACCTACAATACTGATACATGTAATCAAACCTTAAAGAATGAAGCCTAACATACAAAGATGTAAGTAGGCGACATAAAATCAACATGTAAGTGACATATAATCCATATAGAACCAGTCACATACTCATGGGAAATGAATTCCACAAAATCAATATCAAATTCTCCATGATAACCATACTACAACCATAATCAATCATCAAGAAAATGCAACAAGCACATGAAATGCAAGTGTAAGAGACACACATGCAACTGACATGCATGCATGACCAACACACATTGCCCATCCAGTCCGAGATTTGAACCTGGCTCTGACACCAGTCTGTAACACCCTCCTCCCACATCCACCAAAGTAACCATACTAATCAGGGTAAACATGACACCAAAGGCTACTATGATCATATTCGACCTCCTATGTGACATTAAGGAAGTGGAATCGATGAAAACATCACGCACAATCATCCAACATCAGATTCAGGATCTTTAGGAGATATGTGAGTCACTCAGATAGTCAGTTCCTGGGTCCCACTACTGTTCTAGATCTCTTAAGCCACATTCACTCTCATTCTATGGGCAAGGGAGCAACCATAGACCCAAAGTCAGTCTCACAAGCTTGCCTACCAGTGACAAGAGACCAAAGTTTCTAATTTTGTGCCAGCGACCCCATGATTTAAGCCACTTTTTCAGGCCTAGAGCCCAGACCAATGCCCATAATGGAGTCATAGCTTAGAATCAGTAAAAATACATGGAAACAATGATGCAAAAGCAATAAGTTGAACAAGACCTTAATCAGACCCCTACTATCCATGCTATGCATTTTGTCAAACATATTATCAACATGTATCCTACAGGTGTAAATAATAGAATTAACTGTAGGGATCTCATAATTATCTGATAATCACTATGAACCATTGTTCCCTCATGTCATTTCCTGAATTAACATCTATTCGGCCATAAATACATTATCCATTCATTTACAAGTAAAAATATGTTGAGAGACATACATAGTTGTTGTCATAAAACATACATATAACCAGCATAATAGGGACATAAATACCATAAACATATCAGCCATCAAAATCCGCATATACATCAATACATTTACATATGAAATCAAGTGAATTAATTTCTCATTAATGAATACAATAAACCAACCAGAGATGGGAATACCACATTCCACCTGACCATAGAATGGATTAGCCTAATCTCTCTTCATCCATTCACCCCCTTACAATATTCCAAGCATGAATGTGGGACTCAAACCAAAAGATCCAACCAGGGCATATCGACGCTAAACCACCTCACCCTCATCAATGGAAACTAGGCTTTATCATAATCCATCCTGAATCACTAGGCCAACACAATGAACACATAATAACATGATTTACCATGATCTCCACCCGATCACTAGGCCAAACAAGCATGGATGCCACCGGATTTCTCCACCTACACCGTGAGGAATTTTCCTGTCTCTCATGCTTTACCCGAATCCAAACCCATATCACTAGGCCCTAAATTGAAACCCACTCTCCAAGCTTTACCACATATCCCAAACCCTAGATTACTAGTCCCAATGGAGAGAAAACCACCTCTTGGCTTTACCATATATCCTGCCATTCACTGGAAAGGATTCCTAGGCCATCCAAGGCAACACAAAATCCGGCTTTACCACAGCCCATAGTCTAATCTAAGGGTTACTAGGTCATGTATTCGATCATTTTAGAGATCCACCTCAGTCAGCTTCGAATCCATCTGGCAATGCACCTCAACAAAAACATGCGAACCCCATCACACCATGACTATCCCGAAATGGAAAGGCTAGGCTGAAAACACTTTCACACCTGGAAAAACCCATGCCATGATAGAAAATAAACACATGCAATCCCAAGCATGCCAAATATAGCAAGGAAAATACACATGCAACTCAATACCTACAATGAAGCCTGATGTAGCTGCTTGATCATGCCTTTCCCTTCTTGATCTTTTCTTTCTCTTTCCTTCTTTTCCTTTCTTGCTCCAATGCCAAAATGCTCCAAGAAAAATCTAAGTGTCCAAGAGTGAGAGAGAGAGAGAGAATAATGAGAGAGCTCCAAATCTAAATAGACAAACCGTTATCAAGTGATCCTCAGAATCCTTTTTATGAATGAGGCCTCTATTTTCTTCAGTTTCCATTATTTTCCTTCAATTTTCTCCTTACATACAACCCGTTACCTTTCACCTCCATTTTCTCCTAATTTCCATTATTTTCATAAATAAATGTGCCAAGCATGCCATTCTTCCTTTCCAAAGCCTTAACCATTTCCTTTGCCAATTTCCTTAGCCATAAACAACCAAATGAACACCAACTAAGATGTATTTCCCAACATTCAACTTGGAATAAGTGTCCCATCAACCATGGTTATTATTTTTAACTTTTATACATGGAATATTCACCAAGGCTATTACAAATTTAATAATAATTAAAAGCATATGCATATAACCAAAGTCCCTTAATTTACTTTATAGGGTGATATGTGTAAAAAAAAGGGTCATGCACATAAAAGAAAAGAGAATGGTAATATGAGTCAAGAAGTTAGAATGGATACCCAAAATGGAAGCAAGTAATCATGGTGTCCTAGTCCTAAGAACATCCCTATTAGGTTCATTTGGAAACCTTTTAGGTGGTGGCATGGCCTGAGGGACTACAACTGTAGGGCAGGGTGTGCATTGCTTGGGTGTAGATTGATGGGGAATGTGAGCCTAGATTTTGAAGGCTATCATAGTTTGTTATGAAGGCCTAGAGGGTACCTAAAGAGCTTAGAGGGTAGCAGTAACTCTTGAAGCCACAATACTTTGAGAATTTTCTTGTCTGGTTGAGTAAGATGCCATGAAGGTGGTGACATAACACGAGGGACTACAAGTGCATAGAAGGGTGTGCATTAATAAAGTGCGAGTTGATGTGGAGTGTGAGCCTGTAGGTTGCAGGTTTCTAGGGTTGTTACCTTCACTGGTTGATGGTAGCATACATGTACCTGGATTTGGGTGAAGTGTTACCCCAAGGAGTCAAATCCCAACTTAGGAGTGATCCATTGTTGAGATAAAATGAATAGTGTGGTCTATGGCTAGGAGAAACATTGAAAGACTCCATCCAATTGGTCATTTATCATATAAGTGCTTCTACAACATTTAATTAATTAATGTTATAATTACTTATGTACCATTTATGTGCTATGTATCAATTTTAATTGTTGAACATGTGTAGAAATTAAATAGTTAGTCATCTCCATTATAGTGCATTTAGACATGCATATCACCATGCTAGAAATGAAATAAAATGGGAAAATACCTAGGTGATAGCGTACAACAGTAATAGGCATAGAATTATGTCTTAGCCAGTGGCTAGAGGCATCACTAGAATTAATAAATAAGGGGAAAACCATTTGTACATCAGTTTATAAAGGGCCATTATGAGTGGATATACCTAGTAGATGGCTAAAAGGACCCAATAGTTAGTCAAGAATGTTACATGTAGATTTGCCAGTGGGCCAAGGACATTACACTTAGTTATTAGTGTGCCATGCTATGACATTGCTAAAGGAGGGTCCTCTGCCTCCCCCCATGGGGGAACCATAGTGTGCTCAAACAACCTACAAAATTCAGAACCCTAGAAGTTTTAATGCTCGAGCATATCATATATAGACTTATTATTGTTTGAGAGAATCAATTCATTAATGACCTAGTTTTTTGTTGTTGTTTGATGATGATACCTAAAATTTTATGATATGGATGAGTATATTAGATATCGACTAATGATTGAATTTTAGTATGCCTATAAAATAACATATTATGAAATAATTAGATGAAATGAATGATTTTAATATCATGGTGGATTAAATATTGTTTGGACATATTTAATTATAGTTATCACTAATAGTCTTCCTAAGTGTAATAGGAAAGTATAAGGGTTCATTGACATGAAATTGGTGACAAATAATCGATTTTGGTATGAACCCAAGACAATAATTACTATTGTGAATATGTGATTTGTATTGTTCAACATGATTATGAAAAGCACTAATGAAATGAATTAGTGAATGTATGAATAAGGATTATGCTTGCCAGTCAATTCATACATGGGCGGAGGGATTCTATGAAATTTTACTTAATAATTAAGGAGAGGTGGAGAAATGTCCTTGTCTCCATATGCTAAGACTTTGATGATGCATTGGGTTAAAAAGTTGCAATATTTTTAATGTAAGGTTACACGATGTTGTGAGGATAGACCATGGATTTGGTCATTATTGACGACCAACCTAGCAGAATGTGATAAGGTGGAAAATGTATTCATCAATAGATATTAGTCCATCAAAAAGGAAAAAATTGAGAGTTAACCATTGTCTTCAATGTTACACCATTTTACCCTCAAAATGTGAAAATACTTGAAGTGAAAGCACTCATGGGACCCTCAAAATTAAATAAGCTAATTCTTGAAGGGAATGAAATGCTTCAAACCCTTGATATCATTAGGAGAATGTAACATTATTGATGCCTTAATTCTCAATTAAGGATATGGTGTATCAATTTTTTTCTTCTTCACATTCTCAATAAATAACACAGATACCGGTTTGTAACATACCCAACCCCTAATCCTTCACATATTCCCTAAAGAATTTTATCAAATAGTTTGCATACATTGTATAATCATCATCCAAAATACCACATTTTGTTATGACATTTCATCAAACAATTTGTGTGAATTTTTTGTTTCTCTAAAACCCCAATCTTCCACATAGTATATATAAAAAACTATGGAGGACCAAAATCTGAAATTTTTTCCACATCTACCTTGACATATTTTCTCTATCTCCTCCAAGTTTCACAATTTGGGACCTCTCAGAAAGGTATTTATGGCCAGAATTAAAAGCTTACCTATTTTGAGGTCTGATTTTAGGTGCATTCAAAAGACCTAACTTTCTGAAGGCGTATCTCTTAAAATATAGTGAAACAAGATTTGAAATATCTACCATGACTATTTTGTGATTTCCCCTAAGTATGGTCCAAGTTGTATCCTCTGAAACCATCTGGAAGAAAACTGATAGAGAATTTTCCAAATTGACCTTATTTTAGGAGCATTCAATAAGCTCTCCTTTCCTGGAACATAAATCCAAAAATATAGTGAATCAATATATGAAAAATAAACCAGATGATAAACTTGATTTCCCCTCACTATGATCCAAGTCTCTTCCTCTAGAGCCTCCCAAAAGAAAGGTTATAACAAAAATTCCAAGATGACCTATTTCAAGAAGAATCCAATAAGCCTGACTTAGATCATATATCTAGAAATATAACAAACCAAGATATGAAAATTGAACTGGATGATCAGAGGCATTTTTGATCTGAAAATCAATCATCCTCTAACACTTTGCATGTTTTCAAAATATTGGATCTTCAAAACTTAACTTAGTTTGTAACTTGATCAACTGCGAATAATTAAATTTAACAAACTTAAAGATGAAACAAAATCATATGCAATCCAACATGGTAAAAATGAAGAAGATAAAAAATGTGATAACAGAGTTCACTCCTCCAGGGGTACGTCTTTGGGCCCTCTTCCAATGGCTAGGCCACTTTATTGATCTCAACAATAAAAAGAGTACATTACAAATCTTTGACTCATAGAGTAAACCTCCTTGTAGAGTACCATTGTTTCTCCTTCAAAGAAATCCCACTCACAAGATGACTCACTTTAGCAAAGAAATGATGGCACCAAAGAAAAAGGACTCTCTCATTGAATGTGGCAATAGGTCCTCGTACTCATTCTGAGATAAAAAATAAAGTACACGCTCAATTGCTTCATAATGAAGTGTTGAAATGGTATTTTCCCATAATCATACTTAGAATAGAATGAAAAACTAGTTTCTCTAATAAAGAAACAAATGATGCAGATGCATTTGGAATGCTTGAAAACCCCTATTTAGGATTTTTCCATGCTTAAAAAGGTCTCCATATGGCATCAAAAATCGATAAGGAGTCTATGTCTGTAACACAAAAGGAATTGGATTTACAAATTGTCTAACATAAAATGCTCAAATCACATAAATAATGCTTTCATTGAGTCTAGAGCACCCCAAAACCCAGGTGCAGGCTGTTCTTCGGCTCAAAAAGATTGAAAATGGCCAAGTTAGGCCTCCTGGTTCCTGTCTATTATCTATCCTACAAATTGGAAAAACTAGCTAAATGATCTCATTCTTGGGTAGGTCCGTCGAGTGACATTTTCATGTGTTTTTAGTGCAATTTTTGTCCCAATGGGTGAAAATTGTTGGATGGTTAGTTGGGAACCACGGGCTGAAGTACTGCCACTTTTTATGGTCGTATGCCGTGAAATGTGGTCGGGGGAATGGTCTAGAGGCTGTCAACACCCTGCCCCTAGCCACATTATACACCTTATGGCCCGGGGTTGGACCACGCACCCGTGACTCTTGTTCCAGCCCTCGGTCGATTCTCTCAGTCACATTCAATTAAAAAGGACCTAGGGCTAGGTGCCACACATTTGAAAATTCTTGACGTTCCTATTGTGTTTCCATGGTATCTGATGGGCTAACCACCTAAGCCTCTACCTTCCGCGCCATGGGTATATTGTATAGCATCAAACCTAGGGATAGGGCTTAACCACCCCACCCTCCTCTTCTTCCACCTCTGGTTTTGTAAAAACAATGGTTAAAAATCCATGTAATAAAGTTAATAAAGTTAAAATAATACCTTGGTCATGGAACGCATATTCCAAGTTGAATGTTAGGAAAAAACATAGTGATGGGGATCAATTGTCATTAATTTATGGCTATGGAAATTGGAAAAGTGAATGGCTAAGGCTTTGGAAAGGCAAAATTCCATTTACTAGCATTTATTTATGAAAATAATGGAAAATAGGAGAAAAGGAAGGTGAAAGGCCATAGATTTCATGTGAGAAGGAAAATGAAGGAAAATAATGGAAAATGAATAAAATAGAGGCCGCATTAATAAAAAGGCTTCTGAGGATCAGTGTGCAGATATTTTTCAATTTAATTTTGGAGCTCTCTGTCTATTCTCTCTCTCTCATACTCTTGGACAGTTACAATTTTCCTAGAGCACTATTAGAGGAGTGCGGCATGCTTCGGATTTGGAGCAAGAAGGCAAGGGAAAGTAGGAAAGTGAAAGAGGACATTGGGATCAACAGCTAAAATGGGATTTTCTTGCAAGTATCGAGTTGCATGTATTATTTCCTTTCTAGTTTTGGTATGCATGGCATATGCATGTGTTTATTTTGTTATGCTTTGGCACTGGCATGGAAGATTGCCTGGATTGAGAGTGGTTTTGTCTGGCTTTTCCATTTCCTGGATAGCCATGGTCTTGTGGGTTTTACTTTTTTCCTAGTTGGTTCTCATATTCCTTTTGTCATGGGTTGATTTATTAGTTCTTGGATCCTTGGTTGGACAAACACTTTGGAAGCCCTATAACAACTTGGGTTGAGTTACTAGTCCTAGAGCCTTGGTTGGAAAAACTCTTTACAGCCCTTGGTGGATTGATTTATTAGTCATGTAGCCTTGGTTGAACAAAATCTCTGGAGCTTGGCAGCAGTTATGGGTTTAGTTACTAGTCTTGGAAGCCTTGGTTGGAACAAATGCTCTAGAGCCCTAGATAGCTTAGGTAGAGACCAATCTGGTGATGGTTAGTGATGTCCCGCTGTGACGTGGAATCACAGATTGAGGGTTGAGGTGGGATTGGACTATGGAAGCCCTTATTTTTTTTTGGATGGTTCATTTCATGAGATCCCACATTCATGCTTGGAATATGGCGTGGGGTTGATTGGCTGAAGTGACGTTTGGCTCATCCCAATCTATGGTCAAGTGGTATGTGGAAGTCCCGAACCTGGTTGGTAATTCCATATGATAATAATAGTTACATTCCCTATTGTATTGATTATCACGTTCAAGTTATAGTTGATTTTCCAAGGTTTCTACTCTAATTATTTGTTGGTTATATGTTTCGTTATGTGAGGTACCCTAGCTATGGCTCTTGCTCCTGATTTGATAATTAAATTGAATGGTAATGAATTCATGGCCCAATGAATTGTTGTTTCAGCTAATTAGTCGGTGTTTGGAACCTTCTTGGTAACCCTCAGATGAAAAGTATCAGCTTACAGTCAGATAAAACTATTAACTCATGATGGTGTGACAAGAGGGTCTGTTGTTCTAAATTGCAGGTTGCAAGTTCGCAATTTAGATAGGTCACAAGGTCGTAATTTAGATAGGTCACAAAATCATAGTTTAGATACGTTGTAAGGTTGCAAGGTTGTAAGGTTTCAAGGTGACAAGGTTGCAAGGTTGCGAGGCTGCAAGGTCACGAAGTTGAGAGCTCGCAAGCTTGCATAGTTGTGAAGTTCTGAGGTTATGAGGTGGCAAGGTCACGAGTTCGTGAGATCATGAGTTTGTGAAGTGGTGAAGTTGCAAGGTAGGTCACAAGGTCGTGAGCTCATGACGTTGTGAAGTTGAAAGGTCCGAATTCACGAGGTCATGAGATAGGGAGGTCTAGAGGTCTAGAGGTTGCAAGGTCATGACCTGTTTAGATAATTACTACCTCCAGCCTTAAGAGAATGTCAAGTTTGGAACTTCACTAGTGAAAGAGTAGCATAAGCAGAGAAAATTAGACTCCATTTCCTTAAGGTCACCTAGGAGGTAGAGTCATATCATAGTAACTCTCGTCACATGTTTACCCCATTGGGGCGGTTACTTGGGTAAATCTGGGAAAAGGGTGTTACAAGTTCCATTGTTCCAATTGAAAACGGTAGGGACACGTGCCCAACCCTTCTCACTGACTGCTAACACATTCTAATTTAAATATATGTGGAACCCATTATATAACAAGCGATATGGTAGTGGTAAAACGGTTTGGCATGGTAGTTATAAATGGAAGGTCATGGACTTGATTTTGGTGGATGGTGGTCATCTTGTTCAAAACAAATTTTCATGGAAATTGAGGGTCATGTGGCGCCCTCCCATTGCGCCATGTGACACCTCATAATTGGTCCACCAAAAATCTAATGACCAATGAAATTTCATCAAATTGACCTGTACGACTAGGCCACATGTCAGCACATGATTTGTCCACCTATCCACTATACATGCATGGTCACCGGTTGATGTCAACGACACATCACCTGTATGACCTGCCCAGTCAACAACCCACTGAACCCTGCAAGTTGACTTTTTAGTTGTTTGACAAAAACTTCATAACACAATAAATTTCACATATGGTGTCAGATCAAGGCGATTCAAGCGTCATTGGAATTAGAATCACGAGATATACAATTTGGAAATATTTTTCAGATATTTTTAGAACTTTCATATTTTGGCATATTTCTTATCCCTTGGATCATTCCTCGCCACGGGAAGCTTTTGGACCACCAAAAGTCTATTTTTACTCAACAAGTAAGTGAGGATACAACTCCAACACTATCCTAATATCAATCCACCTTGATTTAATAGGATTTTGTACCTTTGAGCCCCACTTGAAGATACTCCACATTCCCTCTACGTGAAGTCCCAATTCTCCTATCAAGAATTCAGTCTTCCTGCAACTCATCTAAATATTCAAGAGAAAAATCTTCAATAGATGGAATTGAACATTCTCTTCATGATCATCAATCATTGGGGGCTCATACAGTCTTCACCTTGAATTATTTCCTTGCTTATATACAACTAAACTTGATCTCCCACTTGGGAATCATGATCAACTCAATGTTTTTGATGCCTTGCTTTGTACTTTTATTTTCTTTTCTCAAGTTTCTCTTGTACTCTTTAATGCACTAGCTAAATTTTTTCAATGAAATGCTTGGATTTTTCCACAACATTAGGTTGGAAAATAACCCAAACAAGCTTCAAATGGAGATACTTGCATAGATGAGTGCTTGGCATGATTGTAGGCATGCTAGATGTAATGAAAACACTCATCCCGAATTTTAATATGCTTACCACAATATCCATGATGTAGATGAACTTTTTTTACAATATGTAATAAATTCGATTGTCAAATTCCCATACAAATTAACTCATCAACAAGCCATATAGCATAACATCCCAAAGAAAACAATGTTTCATATAATTTATTTTATTCATAACATCACTTCTGCAAAGTACCTAGTTGTGGGGATATGTAGCACGAGGAATACAAAAGAAATACAGTTTTTAACTAAACAAATAGTCCAACCATTTCTTACCCAACTAGGATAGGGAATTTTTTTTCTTCTGGAGCTGATTTAGGGATGTTTATGGTGTGCCTCACATGTTCTTTTGCCTTTTCTTTCTTAGCTGATTTCATGACATTTTTTTCCTTCTTTAGACGAATATGTGGATGCATCTTCCAACACTTCTCAATCCAATCCCCACTTATATTGCAATGAGTGCAAAAGTCTTTGTTTCTTGGCAAAAATGTCCTTGAACTTGGAAGAGGATCTTTCTTCGAGTTCTCACTTCTAATCGACATATTCACTTTCTTGACCATTTATTTCCTTTTTTGTCTCTTTTCTACACAATGGTTAAGTACATCACAAAAAGTACAAGGAAAACCATTATACAAAATTTTAGTCAAATCATCATGTTGTTTATAGTCATATAAGGCTTTTGGATAATCAGGATGTTTATACCTTTTATGATTATCCTTTGGCTTATGAGTCTGGCAAGGAGAATTTGATTGATGAGGAGAAAATGACTTAGTTCTTCCTTTGAAGAACTCACCTCTCTTTGGAGATGTTTTTCCATCAACGTCATCATCATGATATGATACTCCTTCAACTTACAGGAATTCTTTCTTCACGAAATTTACTCTTTGAGAATTCCTTGACTTTGAAATATTGGAGAATTCTCCAACTTGTTATTAAATGTATCGCAGTCCTTCATGTTGAGGTTTTTCTCTCGCCTCAATAGGATTAATTATACCATGACTATCAATTCCAATACCCTTATCATTGTATCCCATTTTGGTCAACAATTTCGTACCAATACCCTTGGTATGTTTCTCAAATGATGTAAAAGAAACATTATCATTTTTAAGAGAATGAATTGAACATGAAGTGTCTCTTACCTCATTTTATACTTGCGAATCTTGGTCCTATTCCTGAAGCTTAGCCATCTCCTTCTTCTTCTCTTTTGTAGAAAAAGTAGAGATGAAGATTCAAGAATACCAGTATTCTGGTTTAACATATATGAAGTGTTACTCAACTCACAAAGGGTACATACATCAATCATTCCATGACCACAAACTTATTGATTCTTAGGAGAAGCTTTGGTATTTGAACATTCCCGGTTTTCTCTGTTGAAAAGTGTGCAACAAGAAATGCTTGTTGAGAATGCAACAAGATGATGGAGCTTAGTGGAAAGGAGTCGCCTTCACTAAGTGGTCCCGTAGGAAAGTTTTGGCGCAAAGTCTATTTTTAGACTATGTCTATTTTTAGACATATGGATCATGGTCTATGAGTTGCAGTTTGCTATTTATGGATGATTGGTCATGTTGGGAAAAATAGATGGACTTCTATTTTTGGATCACAGTAGGAGTGATCAGAGTCTATTTTTAGACTGCTATTCAAAAATAGAAAAGTCAAATATTATTGTCTCATAATAATATCTAGACTAT
Source organism: Pinus tabuliformis (assembly GCA_031772625.1). Lineage (NCBI taxonomy): Eukaryota > Viridiplantae > Streptophyta > Pinopsida > Pinales > Pinaceae > Pinus > Pinus tabuliformis. The sequence goes on from CM062812.1 coordinate 864,225,953, forward strand.
AAACTTTATCTTATCCTCTTGGAGCACTTCAATTTGAGCTACAGATGTGGCACATGCAGCTGTCAGAAGGAAATACACTTTCTTTGTGGGTCAATTGAGCTATTACATGCAGGACATCAGTTAGAACTCATGTGGTTGAGTTCTATGGAGTTGGATGAGCAGTTAATGGAGTTGTGTTCAGTTTGACTTAGTTGAACTAGTTGTATTTAGCCTAACTGGCCAATAGACTAAGTGATGAGTTGTGTGAATTAGTTATAAATTAATTCACTAATTATTAACTCATAATGCAACTGAAGAATACATCAGTTAACTCAGTGCATGTACAGTTCAGTGGAGACAGGTGTTAGAGGTTGAGATTGCTATCAGTTGTGACTATAGTTGTGCATGAGATCTTGCACAATCAAAGGATTGAGTATGCCCATGAGAATTGCATATGCCCAGTGATATAGCCTATGCTCACGTGATTTCCAGTGTGAGTGATTTTCCAAGGTAAATAGAACTTGGAACGAGTTTGGATTCATTCATTCTCTTGCAGGGTTGTGCAGTGGAGGCAGGCAAACAGTGGAGGAGATTTGAGGCATCAGATCTGAGCTATTTTGTGTGTAACAGGTGGAGATAGTGTTGAGTACTTGTGAGGAGTATTGTACTATGTAATGTTACATGTTCTCAATCATTAATATACAGATAGTGTGGGGTTTTCAGCTGTATGCTTTCCCTGGGTTACATACTGTGTTAATGTGCGCATGCAATTGATGTTTCATTGTTTTTTTTAATGCTGCTAAATTGATGATCAACGTAGAGGAGATTATGTATTGTGCATGGATTCCGCAATAGTGTATAATCAGGATAATCTCTATGAATAAGTGTTTATTATTCAAAATTTCTACATTCTCTTCAATGAGTTTTTGCAACATAAGGTGCAACCTATTTTTCTCATCCTCTATTGCTTCAAGCAATCTTGCTAGTTCCATGTTCTCCACTGGAAGAGAAGAATTCCTCTCTTTTAGTTCTAGCAACCGTTCATACTGCAATTTTTTTCCCATACTTGCAATTTGATCAAAACCTACTCAGATACTAGTGATATGAAAATTGATCATCCTCTGACACTTTATAAGTTTTGAAAATTTCGGGTATTCAAAAGTTAACTTAGTTCGTAACTTGATCAACTGTGAATAGTTAATTTTAATCAACTTAATGATGAAACAAAATCATATGCAATACAACATGATAAAAACGAAGAAGACAAAAACCATGGGATAACAGAGTTCACCCCTCCTGGGCTACATCTTCGGACCCTACTCCAATGGCTAGGCTACTTTATTGATCTCAACAACAAAAAGAGTACATTACAAATTTTTGACTCATAAAGTAAAGCTCCTTCTAAGGTGGCATTATTTATCCTTCAAAGAAATGTTATCCTTTAGAGAAATATCACTCACAAGTTGACCCACTTTAGAAAATAAATGACGACACTAAAATAAAAAGGACTCTCTCATTGAATGTGGAAACAGGGCCTCGTACTCATTCTAAGATCAAAAAGGAAATTACAAATTGAACTACATCATAATGAAGTGCTGAAATGGTATTTTCCCACAATCATACTAAGAAAAGAATAAAAAATTGGCTACTATAATGAAGAAACAAATGTTTTAGATGTGTTTGGAATGCTTGAAAACCCTCATCTAGGCTCTTTCCATGCTAAAAAAACTCTCCATATGGCCTCAAAAATTCATAAACAATTTATGTCTGCAACACAAAAAGACTTGGATCTACATAAATAATATTGCTATTGAGTCCAGAGCACCAAAACACCCATGTCTAGGCTCATCTTGGGCTCAAAAGGGTTGAAAAATGGCCAAGTTAAGCCTCACAGATCCTTTCCTTGTTATATGTCCAACAAATTGGTAAAACTAGCTAACTAGGCAATGATCTTGTCCTTTGGCAACTCTATCAAGCAACGTTTTCACATATTTTCGGCGAAATTTTTGTTGCATTCGCTGCAAATTGTTGGATGGTTAGTTGGGTTCCACGGGCCTAATTAACACCCCATTTTATATTCATATAGCGGGTAATGTGGCCAAGGTGCGAGCTAGAGGCCACACACCTGCCAGCACTCTGTCCCTAGTCATGTTAAATTCCATGTGGCTTTGGCTTGCGTAACATCCCTACCCCTTCCATCCGAGCCCTCCACCAACACTCTCGGTCATGTTCAATTCAAAAGGGCCTAGGGCTAGGTGCCATGTCTCAGCCCTTTCCTAATGCTCCCACCATGGCTCCATGGTATCTGATGGAACTAGGGGATGGCTTACCCTCCTAACCCCTTTTTCCTTTTGCGTCATGGGAATATAGTATATCATGAAACCCAAGACTAGGGATTAACTTCCCCACCCCCTCCGCTTCCACCTCTGGTTCTGTTGTGCCAAGTGACCAATATTGGGGCTACATGTCCTGCCCTTCGCGTCGATTACCGAAACATTATAATTTAAATAAATGTGGTGCCCATTGTATAGCAAGTGACATGGCCATGGTATAATGGTTTGAAACAGTAGCTATAATCGGTAGGTTGTGGGTTCGATTTTAGTGGAGGGTGGTCGACCCATTCAAACCAATTTTGCATGAAAACTAAGGGCCATGTGGCACCTAATAATTGGTCCACCAAAAATCCAACAACCAATGAAATTCCACGAAATTGACCTGTATGACTGGGCCACATGTGGCCATGTCATTGATCCACCTATCTTCCATACATGCACGATCACCTACTGACATCGACGCCACATCACATGTACAACCAACCCAGATAGCAACCCAGTCAACCCTCCAAGTTGACTTTTTAGTTATTTGCCAAAACATACAAAACATGATAACTTTCACATATGGTGTCAGATTGAGGTGATCCATGCGTTATTGGAATCAAAATGATGATATCTACGATTTGGCACAAGTTTTGGGTGATTTTGAGCATTTTCATTTTTTAGCATATTTTTTATCCCCTGTATTAATTTCCCCTCACTATGGTCCAAGTTTTAGCATATAGAACCTCCCAAAAGAAAATTTATAGTGAAAATTTTGACATGAGATGTTTACCCCATAAATGAAATTTTTGGATTCCACCATTAAACTCCATGAAATCACTTATAGCTTGTAGAGGAAATTAAAGAAAATGTATCATGTAGTTAACATGGAAAGCATGCAATCAATAGCGAAGACATGCAATTCGACAAGAATATCATGTTGTGCATCAAAATTCATTTAAATTCCATAGCCATGTGAATTTAAAACCCATTGCTCCAAACTCTACTATCATAACTATTAAAATGATCATAAATAAAATAATATAACAACAACTATAATTCCTACATATCAATAAATCATTCATGCAAGAAATATTATTAGCACAAAAATAAACATATATCTATTGTAACCATAAAATAATAGAACTGAAGTAGGGTGCACCATGTTCCACCCCACCTTAGGCTCATTTGTGCTACAATTTTTATTACAATTGGCCATCCCTATGCCATATCATGGTGCCTTAAGGGAAAATTAAATTCGAGGATTTACACACAATTTTCAGATCATATTTAACACAAAAAGTCAAAGGCACTCTCCTTCACATATAGGGAAAGCTCAACCTTTATCACACGAGTTGTGAGTATAAAACATCATAAAATGAAGTTATTAGCAAAACACTATTGGGTATTCTAGTTGGCCAACACTTTGTGAATAGAAAAATAATTTTTCATTTTCTATCTTTCTTTTGATCAATTTTATGTGCATTTTTTATGAATATTTTTTCATATTTCTCAATTGAATAGAGATTTATAACCTCTCTTCTTCCATGATATCAAATTTTATTGTGGGAAAATGTTATTCTTTTGTAGGTCTCAGGAGAAACAAGAAGGCCAATCCATGGATAAGTTATTCTTGAAGCAAAAAAATAGATGCCAAAGAGACATGAAATATAGAAATATAATAGGATTGTATTGATTCCTTACATGTTCCATGCTTTGAAGATGAAATTTATATGAGCTTGTTACAAATATGTTATTTTAGTATCGTGGGTGTGCTACTACACTTGTTTTTCTGCTCTTCTCTAATTGTTGTGTTTCCACTCTATATTTTTCATCAATGTTCCAATTAGATCAAACATAAAAAATGTTAGAAAAAATATAAACTATGATATTACTGGGGTGGTGAATCAATAGTGTGGGAAAATTATACAATTCTTCACAAATTTAACTTTTTAATCTCTTTAAAAAATATTCATGTCAACAACATAACTCATTCATGTATAATATCATAAACATCAAGGACATGAGCAACATATACACAAAAAACAAATATTCTTTTCATTACAAGCTTCAACTTCCTTACATCATGCCCCAAAAGCTACCAATTGAAGGTTTATTAGCTACTACTAAAAGGAACTTCAATCACTTCTGGTTTATCAGCTACCACTAAAAGGGACTGCTGCCCCTAATCATTTACTAATACTCACTGGAAGGGACTTTTTCCTTTGCTCATTTATCACTCTCTTCTTAAACAAACTGTTGCCCCTGGTCATTTGCAAACACCCATTAGAAGGAGCTTCAACCCATGATGTACAAGATACCACTTGTTGGCCTTGTTGTTCCATCTTTCATCCATTTTATTACTAGAACCAAGATAAAACTTACCTCACAAACAAATAAATATGCTTACTGTAACTTCTCATCAAAGCCACCTTAAACACCTTCAACAATCTCTGGTTTCCAAACAAATCACCAATACTTTCAGAAATTATTCATTACTAAACACACCTACTCCTGCAGCACTCTACTTCTCTCTCTCATTCAACCACCATTAACCCTCTATTGCTCTCGAATTTTGTTGCACACTACAAATCTGCTATTTGAATTATCATTCAACACTCTAGCCCTTATAGCCACCTACTACTTCTCACCATTGAAAGAACTCATCTTGTTACTCGAATTCTACTTGTAATGAATTTTGTACTAATATTTTAAATTCAAATTTAGTTATCTTGCTCTTCATATCTTGTTGCATGAATTATTTTTTTTGCTTTGTCATGTTTAATTTAGTCTTTTTAATTCTTCTCTTCAAGTTCTCATTCTTTGATCTCCTGTTTTGGACTCATTAGCTAAGTTAAATTGTTGTTTTTCTTTTATTCTAGATTGTTAACAAAATTTTGTTGAGATTATGTAATTTTTAGTGAATTTCCAAACTTACGCTAATTTCTAAAACTTCCTCTAAACTTCTAGTTCTACCATAACTATCACTTCTTCTTTTCTTTTTTTTTTTCTTCTTTTTTTTCCTTTTTTTTTTATGTTTGGCTTAATTGCCAAACAGTTCCAAAGTTGTCATTTTCCTAAGTTGCTAACTGTTCATTCCAAAGCCCATAGGCTTTGTTGAATATTGCTTCCAATTGTTCTTTCAATGCCACTGTCGCCAAAAAAGGATACAAAATTTAGCTGCCATGCACAACACTTTGTTGTAGGCCAAAAATGCCTTCATGACCCCTTTTCTTATTTAAGAAAAACACTGTTAAAACTTCTAATTCTACCAAATTTGGCCTTTACGGCCTTTACCACTAGCAACTTCCTATTTTCCTACCATAAGAGTGGGTCTCCAGGACCATCGACTTAGGCCCTGGGTGCTAACCCATTTTAGTCCCTTTGTGGGCCAATTTACTGTGTTAATGACTCTGTGTTGTTGGTCCCGTTTCTATGTGAAACGACCAACCATAATTCCCAAAGGCCAGAGCTCCCAAGCTCCCGATTCTTTTATTCTACTTCACCCTTTGTTTCTACGTGAAATAGATCAGGGCAAGTCCAAGCTCTAATCCTAACCTCCAAAGAGCCTCCATAACTCTATTATATGAGCCCCATTTCTTATCTGTTCCATAGAGCCTAGTACGGGTGCTTAGCCTGTAGCCCCCAACATCCTGCCACATTAAGTTTTCAACCCACAATAAACCCGTCAGGGTCATCCCTCCAGGTTGAAATGTCCATGGGAACCACATGATGCTTCTTTGATTGTTTTCGTTGTACCACAATGGCCCAATACTTCTGCAAAGATCTAGTAACAATCCCACTGGGGTAATTCCTACGAGATCCACTATCTTGTGTGGTTTGTAATGCCCTCCTCTAATATTTACCTCAGTTACTGGCCTACCGGGGAAAACATATGATAAAAATTTTCTATGATATGATTCAACCTCATAGATCACCTTAAGGAAGTGGAATCGACAAAACAAAACCCTTAATGACTTCCCTATTAGGTGCTATAGGACTGCCAATGGATAAACAACCCTTCAAGGTGCCTAGACCCTAAAACCTCTTTTTTTCAATTTGGTAATCTCTTAGACACTGGCACAACACTTCCTTATTTTGAGTGAAACCCTCTAGTCACATGCATGATGCCTACAAGGGAGTGACTGTAGTCTTTTCCACCCAGTTATGTGCCTATGACCGCGAGATTCAAGCCACTTTTTCAAGCTAGGATCCAAACCTCTGCACAAAATTTAATGAAACTTTCGAGAACCGTGGATGACACAAGGAAAAATCCTTCCATACAAATCTTAGACAAGAACTTGACCTAAAAAGGCCTAACCATGAAAAACATCCCGTCAAACATATCATGAACATGAAATCTATAGCTCATAAATACACATATGAACCTAGGGGTTTGATACTTATATGAAAATCACCAAGATAGTCTAGTGCCTTCACATAATAGCTGCAATAACATCTATTAGGTCATACATTCATCATTCATCCATTTACTAATCAAAACATGATGATAGCCATAACCAAAGTTTGTCATAAACCATGCTTATAACCAACATGTAACCAACAAAATAACAAGGATAGCACAACCATAAAAACTACATATTAACAAGTACATTTACACATAGAACAGAAGAGGGAAAGAGCTCTTATTATCATATGAATAATCCAACCAAGCTAGGGACTTCCACATACCACCCGACCATAGATTGGGCCGAAACAAATCTTTCTTTTAGCCAGTCACCTCCATGACGTATTCCAAGCATGAATGTGGGAATCACAAGAAGCCAACTAGGTTTCCTCAGGATTTAGTGCAATCCTCACCAGATCACTAGGCCCTAAACAAGCATGGATTCTTCCATATCTCTTCACCTACACCATGAGGAATTTGTCTGTCTCATAGTCTCTAAGCTTTACCATATATCCCTCCATTCACCGGTCAATGATTCATAGGCCTTGTTCGGCGCAAGATCCCCCAAGGGTAATTTTGGCGTTAAAAGCCCTTATTCTGGTCAAATTTTGTAATCAAAGTGTAAAGACTCTGCATTTTTTGATCATGGAGCATGTAGGTGTCAAAGAGTCATAGGGTTGCCCGCCGTTATTTTGAAAATGTAATGTCAGCTGTAAAAGATCTACCCATGGTCAGCAGACCATGCGATTGTATAAATAGAGATAAGCTCTAAGTAGTTTGAAAGCAAGAATAGAAGATAGATAAGCGAATATATGATGTATGGGAGATAGTTCTGAGGTAGAAGTATAAGTTTGGGTCATAGCGTAGGTAGAGGCACTGTAGCTGAGTGCGCAGAGGTCTAGGGTAGAAGTCTGTAGCTGACTGCATGGACCCCTGCAGCTGAGTGCGAAGGGTGAGTTGAGTCTGTAATTGTCTAGAATTATCAATAAAGAGAAGTATTCTACAGTTTCTGCATCTTTATTTCCTATTTATGCATCTTGTTATGTTAGGTATGAATTTCACTTATAATTCTTATATGATGTGTGAATGTAAGTAAATGTATTGGTTAAGTGAACGCAAGTAAGAACATATGTTTAGGCGAAGCTAACTAAGATCGGTTAATAAGATAAGAAAGACACTTAGCCTAGTTTGGGAGATATCGCAATTCGTCGCCCTAACAACGCAAAAGTCCTTGAGCTGCAAGCTAGGGCTGCATGAAAGCCAATTGTACCCTTCCACGAAGGTGCTAAAGGGTGGAACAAAGGGCTAAGAAACTAGTGTGAAGGTAGGTATAGCTGGAATAAACCATCATCACAACCATCTCTGGGTGTGGAAACTTGGTTCCAGCATCCCCCCATACTACTACGGGTGAGACTTCAGTCCATGCTTTGCAAGCTGATGCCAAAAGGGCCAGTAGTGCATGGATTTGTTTGGCTAACTAACGCTGAACCTGGGTCAGGCCCCCTCAAGCCAATAAATGGTTCCATTGCTAGGACTAGAATCTACATAAGAGATGTGTGATGTCGTATCACTGGAATCCAACTAAGAAGGAGATCGGAGATTGGTTAGATAGAAAAAAACATGAATTTGCAGCACAGGAGAACAAAAACCCATGACTGAAAAAGGAATAGTGGTTGGACTAGTACTTGTGTTATGGCGTAAATCTACCTCAGGCTGAGAAAGGCAGGATCTAGGGTAACATCAAACCATGCTTAACTTGGTAGCTAGCCCTACTAGGTCGAGAGAGGGCTCTCTCCTTGTCAATCTCAGAGGAATATGGTCAATAGAGCTTGAGATGACTAATGTAAAGACTAATTTTAGGCTAGGTATATGCTTAGAGGAGTTTGATTGAATTTAATTTTGGTTTGCTGGCTCAAATGTGAAAGGCAGATTTGGGTCCAGGGAATGGACACAGTCTTGCAGAGATCTATATGGGACGAGGTAGGCAAATGGTTTAGTACTTCAAATTGAGTGAGATGGAGAGCTTTAAGACTGGTGAGGAGTTGGAGAGGGCCTAAAAGTCTCAGGTATCCTCTTCAAACAGCTAAAAACATAAATAACTAAACAAACCCTAGGTAGAGCACAACAACATCAATGAATTCTACCTTTATCCTTGTTTCATTTAGTTAAGATGAACAGAGAGAGATGATGGCATACATAAACACCTGTAAACTTGCATTACAGAAGGAAAAACTATACCAAATCAAGTTGCCACAAGAATCCCAAAAAGTGTTGCAAACCCTAGTCTATTCCTTTGCCAAACCATAGAAATGAATGTACAATAACGCTCAAAGCATTCACAAGAGTCCAACCTTTACCAATGAATGAAAAACTACTAGATATAGGCAACAAAAAACTCATGCTAGGCTTTAGGGGAAGAATTCATGAGTTTAGGAGTTGTTTCAACAAGATCTAAACTAAGAACTAAAAAGTAGGCAATGGAACAACTTGCCTCTAAAACCTAGGAAACTGATTCATTCAGTTTCAAACTACCTTTTCATTATGTATCTACCTCCATGAGTGAAATTTTAACATATTTACATCAAATTCCATCAAGTTACATCAAATTACATCATGAGTTTGACCATGAGAGAGAGAGAGAGAAAAGTCAAACTGAGAAAAAATAGGTGAAAAAACAAAGTTTTTTGGCAAAAAAAGTCAATTTTCCATCCTGTGCGCTGCGCCTCTATCCTTGTGCGTCGCACCTTTTTGAAGCTGATTTTGGAGGCCTTCCCGTGCACCAAATTTTCTCTAAGTGGGCTTGTTGGAAAGGTCTATCTATCTAACTTCCAGAACAGGTGGAATTTCTTAATTTGGTGTCTATTTTCCCCTCCAAAAGTGAGTTCTCCCAATACTTCTTCCTGTGTGGCCAAAAAGGGGCAGAAAGGTCATTTTTGAGGTGTTTTTGACCCTTTTGGAAGCTCAAAACTTAACAAAATTTCTTGGCCATTTGTGGGCTTTCATATCTTCTCATGAGGAATCCAAAAATGTTGAGTTTTACTCCAAAGGAGGTCCCTAGCACCTGGCACGCGCACTAGGCAGAAAAACCTGTTTTTTACTCCAAAAATTCAAAATTGATCAAAAGGGTCCCAAATTTCTTGAAATTTGGTCTGAGTGTCCTACATCAAGTGTTTTATTGGGCTAAAGAAGCCTCAACCAAGATCTGGAGCTTGTCTTGCTCCTTTCTCTTCCTCAATTCTTTCCTCAACTTGGCTTTCAAAGTCCTAATTCTCGATTTGCAAACCTTGTTTCTCACCAAGTAGTGGTAGGCCATGTGCCTCAACATATTTTTCTATTTTTTGGCCTTCTCTAACATCTTTTCCAAGTCCATGTTTATCCTCTCAAGCCAAGATTCACGATCAGCTTCAATTTCTTGTTCAAGTGGTGTGAACTTGACTTTCCTCCTCTTGGCAGCTTGCCGGTTTTCTCTTATGTTTTGGAGCTCCATGATGGTTTGTTGATCCTCTAACTGTTTATTCCTTTGCTCCAAATAGTTGATTATCCACTTGGCTCTTTCCAGGTTGAGAGACAAGTCATGAATGTCATCTTGCTGCTCCTGAATGATCTCCTTGAGCTTTGAGCTTTAGGAGCCCAAATCAATGTCATCATCCTAAATGAGAGTGAACTCCCTCTCTTGACCTTCTAAAGGTCCCTCATCATGCATTGGCTATTTACCCTTGTCTTGTACCTACTTTGATGTTGCAGGAAGCAAGACCCCTTCCACCCCAAGTGGAGATAGTACTCGTTTCGCTGCTACAAACAATCTCCTTGTGCCCTTTTGGTAAGTGACAAACACTGGCACACTAGTGGTTTGAGTCTCATGCACCTCTTACTGATGTGAAGGCTCTCCTGTCTCATGAAAAACTGATGGGGGCACTTGAGGACCTATAAAGACCTCATGTGAAATGAAATCCTCCCATGAAACATTCAATAAACTAAGCTGATGCAAAACCACAATCTTGATTAATGCAAAGTGATAGATGTTGTTATACTGCTGATGAGGAGGCTTCCTTTGCACCAATGTGGTCATTTTCTCAATAATCTGGCAAATGAAATAGGGGAAGTTCATCATCCTCACCCTAGTAAAATGCATCAACAATCTGATATGGTAGGTGTATAGGCGAGAAAATCTACCTTCGCAGCTGAAATATTTGATTATGAGTTTCATAAGGGGAGAATATGTGTCATGTAGGTACCTGAAAGGGAAGACCCTACTGACATGCGTCTGAAAACCAGCCTTATATAACGCTCATAATGATATTTGTCCACTAGTTGTCCCTTATTCCACTGCTCAGCCACATTCAAATACCAGTTGCTTGAGCTATTGTCTCAGATGTCAAGGTGAATGTCACACCTACCAAATTGACCTGGCCATTGTGAAGATGTAGCACAAAAAGTCTGGCAAGCTCATGGTGGTATTTGACTCTTTCCACCATCGCACAAAATTGGTAGCAAGATTGATGTTAGAAGCATGTGACAACAATAGGGCAAGCCAACGACTCAATAAGTGTGGTAGGCTCCTCCCGGTTATGTTTTCCACTCTTGTGAAGTCTCCTTGGTGCATGAATTTCTTTAGAGGAGTCACTGACTATTTCCTCATTTCTGTCATAAGATGAATCTAACTCCATGTTTGCCAATGCTTGATTTTTCTTAGATGAGTATGAAGAGATTTTATAGTGTCAATAGGTATTTGCTGATAATGAAACTGATGATAGGGATTTGATGATAAGGACTATGAAAGGAATGTGAATGAGGGGTTGGGATGCTCCTTGCAGGGTTTTTGGTGAATGAAAGGGTTTGGGGAATGATGTTTAGGGTTTACGGATGTTAACTAGGGTTTGGGAGAAGTGAAGTTAGGGATTAGGGTTATGAGTTTTGGGGATAGGGGGAATAGGTTTGTGTAAGTGAAAAATGGAAGGAGAAAGAAGATGAATGAAAATGTAGTGAGGGGGTGCAAAAATAATAGGATGGGATTTAGACAGCAAAAACAGTAATTTGCAAACCCTAGGCAGTTTTCTCAACACAATTGTGCAAGGAACTACGGTTTGGTTTTAACCCATTGAAACACTATAAACACTGATGAGAACCCTTACATTGGCAATATGGAGGTGTTAACTTACTTGTGAATGAAGAATTTACAATTTTGGAGCTTTGGAGGAAGATTTTGATGATTTCAAGCCTTGAAGATTGGTGCGCTGCGCCTCTCTGGTGCATTGTGTTAGTTAGAAACTCAGTGCAAATTTTTCCCTGTGTGCGCCGCGCAGGCCAGGTGCGCCGCACCTCCAAATTTTCACTGTTTGAATGCAAAATCGCTCCTTGGCTTGAAAACACGATTTGTGCTTGCTCTCTTCTCCTTTGGCATACAAATGAGCTTCCTTTGACATGAAAACACTTTATATACCAATGATTTTGATTTTTCACTTACGAAAACCCACTTTCCTAATGTTTGTATTTCACTTGCTTTTTTAAAACTCTATTTTAGGTAGTTTGTCTTACTTTTTTCCTTTGATGGACTAGATGCTTTGAAATTTTGTTTCTTTTGTAGGAACTAGAGTGCAGGAGCTTGGCAAGGTGACCAGGGCTGCATCTCAAAATTATTACATATAGAGAAAATGAAATTAAATGAAATTTTGTACATAAAACATAAAAAACTATGTTTTTCCTCAAAACATGGTTTTGAGGAAAAATCAATCACTAAGCATGTGATTATTGAAATTTTTGTTGCTGAGACTTTATTTGACCTCATCATGTGCTTGCTAACCATTATTGAGCATTTACAAGAACTTATTGACAAAAACCCTAGACCTAATGAGACCTAAAACCCTAAAAATGACTTGTGCAGATTTAAGGACAAAAAATGATTGCATATGACCTAAATGTATAAAAATGGGTCAGCAGGTAAAGATCATGAGGGAAAATGTATAATATGCCACTACCATCAGATGATCCATGACCCTAATGGAATGCAACTGATCAGATGAGACACCTAACATGCAATGCAACAAGAGAATTTGATCACTGATGGAGGGATGAAGATACCGACACTAACAACCTGTATACAGAGATCCACAAGATATTTTTTTTCTCTTTCCTTATTGAGCTATACGAGTGGATTGCGAAGCTAGCAGATAGCCAAAGAAGGTGGAAACTTGATGGTCCTATTGTGTAGACCCCAGAGCTAGTGCGAATGTTGGAAGCATCGAAGGATAATATCACCCACATTGTCGATCATTGGCACGATCACATCATAGGAGGATTTGTTGCTGAATTCATGCTCGACACCTCAGTCAACTATAGCGAGGCTGAGGGATACTTTTTTAAAGGACCGTGAGGTAAGTACGTAAAATATTTGAATACTTGGATTAAAATGTTGTTGTGTGAAAAACAGGCTATGCAACTACCTTGATGTTCACGACTATGCGAAGCGGAAAAAATTATAGAAATGAAGGAAATAAAGGTCCAGAGTATAGCCCCTTGATTTCACCTCTGCGAAGGGACGAAGAAGCGATAACGAAGGTTTCTCCACAAAGCACTATTCAGTTAATAAGACAAGGATTCCCACGAATACCACCTCTTCCCACACCACCTCCGACTTCACCGCTATCGCCTCCAACTTCACCTGTACCACCTCCACCTCCACCGCGGTTCAATATGGAAAATACAGTGAAGTTGTCTTCAGTCAAAGGCTTGGGAAATGAGGACTCAGACCAATTTTGGTTCATTGTGAGGGCTGTATGGGAAGCTCAAGGTGTTACAGATGATCATATAAAAAAGGAGACATTAGTTAGTTCTCTGTAGGATCATGCGCTAACCTGGTATATTAAGTACTCGAATAATAACCCGAATGCTGGAATAGCAAACATCCAGGAAGAACTAAATAGGGAATTTAGCAGTCCTAAATCTAAGGCGTAGTCAATTGCGGGATTCAAAAAGATCGTGATGTGACCAGATGAGATGCCTTGGGAACTAGATCAGAGGTTGAAATGTACAATCCATGAAGCCAACATGAATTTGATAGATGGACAACATCATAAGTGGTTTGTGGCTTTGCTACTACCACACTTAAGGAGTGTGTTGTCACAGCAGAAGATAACAACTCAGGCAGAGGCCTTGTAGATTTCCATGAGACTACATGAGACTCCGATGCAAGATCCTAATCTAGGAATTCAGTAGATCCATGCACATCTAAAGAATCTGTGCCTTCAGATGCAAGGTCTACAACAGGACAGGACGGTTTGACTAGACATACGTGAGGAAGTATGGTTCTTGAAATGCAAGAGTCAAGGTCATGACAAAGACCATTGCCCGGTCTTTGTGAACTACCTTTCAGGGGGAGGACCAATGCCTTTAAGGCGGGAAGCTCAAGAAGCACCTAGCGAGGGGCCTACATTATGGTGTGTTATCTGTCAAGTAGTCGGAAAACATGCCACAGATAACTATCACTTGCTACAGAAGTATGTACAAGCACCACAACAGTTGTTCTGCAAATTTTGTAGGTCGGTAAGACATGATGAGCATACTTGCAATAGCTATGAATTGATGATGGATAGAACTCATGCCTATAGGGTTCAAGCTAAAACACAACCTCTAAACTAGAATGAAGGAATGGCACGGACGGGATTTCAAGGGCACGGATGAGGTCGAAGCAGAGGAGGACCTAGTAGAGGTTGAGGACAGTTGATTTGCTACAATTTTGGAGGACCAGGACACTGTGCCTGCGATCGCACTAATCCAATGCATTCGTCGTGCAAGTATTGCACATTGTTTGATCACGAAACATAATATTGTCCTACAGTGATAGCTAGGATACAACACAAAGGGATGCTATCACCTCCACTGACTCAGAACATGCAGACGATGAGGTCTGGGTGGCACGAGGAGGATCCAAACGTAAACATAGTGCTGAGGAGTGGGATCACGATAGGGGATGACAAGGGGAACAGTGAGAAGGTAGTATGTGGGTTCGCAAAGCCCTGACAAAAGAGGGTGAATTCGACTTGTAGTGCACTTGTGAAGCCTTCATGGAAGCTAAGAAGAGCTTCGCTGAGGCCTCCACCTCAGGAAGCAAGGACAAGCCTGAGCCAGAGATGGACCCTTCTATGCTCACAACATTCTTGGAAACCTATATGAAGTTACTATGCGACAGTAAGTCTCTGAAATGGTTACAAGAACTCATTAATAGATGTGTTGGGACCGTGCCAGGGGACGAGAGATGAGACTGACCACACAAATAGGAGAGTATGAAATGGATAAGGTCATTTTGGACCTAGGGTCAGATGCGAATGTCCTACCAAAGCAGACTTGGGAGTGAATGGGGAGACCTGCGTTGCAATGGTCTCCGATTCTACTAAGGATTGTGAATCAATAGTAAATCATCCCCATGGGGTAGCTAGAGGGGGTGACCATGGACATTGAAGGAGCGAGATGCTAGCGGATTTTGAAGTAATAGAGATAGTGGATGATAGAAATCCCTACCCTACGCTCCTAGGAATTGGTTGGGCTACTGATATGAACGAGGTAATCAATATGAAGAAGTGAAAGATGATCTTTGAGAAGAAATCACTGCGCGTAATAATACCCCTGGATCCTGCTAAAGGATCGCGCTATACAAAACCAATCCGTGATTATGAGAGTGATGATGATCTGGAATGCATCTATAAGATAACAGCACAAGACCCAAACTGAGTGAATCCCACTACAGATGGATGGATTACATGGTATCGCGAGAGTTCCTTCACTTCGGATTCCGATGAAGAAATAGAACGCTGGCAAAATAGGTTACACGAAGTAACTACATTGAATTGCAACATGATGACCCTTTCGATGCATTGTGTGTCGTCAGAGGCAAGAAATCTAACTATTTATGATGGTCCAAATGAGGTAGATATCATTTTGGATGCATTTGAAAGGGAGATACCGGAAAAGCAGCGCTTCCAGGCCTTGAACTGGGCACTGCGCGCTACGCTCACAAGATGGTGGGGTACGCACAAGGGAAGCTTTGATGATTGGCGAGAATGTAGGAGGATGATAAGAACATGATTTGGGAAGCCTAAAACGCGTTTGATAGACAAGTATGATGGGCAGAATGATCCGCACACACGTTTGGCCAAATGGACACAGGCTTATGGAGGAAAGCCCCAACCTGAGTGGGTGCACCTATTCTGTCATACACTAGATGTTATCCCAATGAATTGGTATATAGAAACAGAGCTCCGCCATGGGATAGGCAACTGGGATATCCTACGTGAAGGAGTCATGATGACATTCAATTTTGAGGACGCATTTGATAGTATTGATGAGGTACTACAAGACGTGAAAGTAGTCATCTTTAGGATGCCATAGGATCCTTTGGACCTAATTCAGTTTGATTGGGCTACTTAGCTATGTCACGCACTCAAATGTTATAATGTAACTGTTGAAGATGAGGATGAGGATCCGTGGAAGATTAAAATTCTGGAAACAGAAGGCCACCATGAGGTTCAAGGACCACAGATAGAGAACCCTGATATAACCGTGCCAGTGAAAACAAAACAAGTGAACATCGGTACGGAGGCAGAACCCAAATTCACGAATATTGGAGACTACTGGGACGACCTGACAGTGGATAAGGTTGCTGAATTTCTCTGCAAATCCTAGGACTTATTCCCTAGCAATTTTACAGATCTAAAAGGAATAATTGGAGACCTAGGAGTGGTGAAGATCACGTTAAAACCCGACGTGAACGCACTTAAGCAGACGCCTTACCACCTCAATCCAAAATAAAAAGAGAAGATGCACTGGTTAGGGCCTTATGTTATTAAGAAGATTACTGGCAAAGGAGCGATACCGCTGGTCAAGTTAAATGGAGAACACTTCCAAGGGAAGGTGAATGGCAGTCTCTTAAAGCCATACACCAACAGTCCAGCCATGTGACTAAATGAAGGTAGCATAGTCTTAGCACTCCAGGCAGCTGAAAGGAAGTGCAGGACTATAAACTACATTGCCCGGGTTGGGGAGCTGAGTGATTTTAGGACTACATGAAGCAGGGAAGTGTCACAGGGTCTGTGACAGCGCAAAGACAGCTGCGCTACTCATGGAGATCGTGTGCAGGTCCACCTAAAAGTGACCATTAAAGTCACTATTCACGATTTTATGGTCGGATTTTCACAAAATGGAGTGGGTGGTAGGAACTTAAGGTGAAATTTATGGATTAAATTCTTGAAAATTTGCTACCAATCTAGCATTAATGGGCCGAATGTGGGGGGAATGGTCGAATTTGAATTCAAAAGGCCCTATAAAGTACAAGTGGTTGTCCAACGAAAAACACTTGGCATTTTGAAAATTTAGTTGTCGCGCTAACAGGTGTGTATGGACCATGCAAATTTTGAATCTTTGAGACAAAGTTCATCGTTTGAGAGATTGCCGAAGGAGATGCAAGACCTCCTGAATAGAATGATGTCGACACCCATGGAAGCCACACAGGAAATTGAGGTAGTAGAAGTTGCCCAGAGAGTGCCGAAGTGGTAGTCAATGTCCCTAAATCACTCAAGACACCAAGACCAAGAAAGGATAAGCAGACTTGCTACCAGTGCGCATCTCACCAAGAAACCCACAGAGGACCAAGCTCACTTTGCAGGAAAAGGGGAATACCATTAATCTAGAGGCAAATAAGGAAGAATCTGAAGAAATCCTGTCAGATGAGGAGGATTTGGAAATGGAAGCTGAAACCCAAGGTGCAGACCCTATTACTAAGCTACCAAAATATGTTCCTTTGTGCAAGGGCAAAGCTAAGGTACCAAATGACATAGACGAGAGCAAGAGATCCATGCATACCCTATTTCTCCCATATGACATTGTTTTTTGAGGGGACGAGAAATTCCTGCATTTAGCGACTAAGCAGCTAATGTGTCGACTAATTGACATGACTGTTGGAACGATCGAATTAGAGCCTCGGACATGGCTCAAGGGTGTAGGGAAAGACAGGTTGCTCAACCTGCTCTGGGTACCGCATTACCACCGTGCCCCAGTCATCATCTTTTTCATCAGGTAGCTGCTCTGCTTGGTGCATGATGGGTGTTTGTGGCTGGAGGAGCCCATGCCCATCATAGACCACTTGATCCATAACATCACATGCTTGCCTTACTCAGGGGAGATCCAGCCAATATATCAGAAGGAAAAGGTGGTGAGTTGGCCCTTGTGGAAGCTATGAAGAAGAAATTCAAGTTGGAGAAGAAGAAGCGGGGATATTCCTTCTCCAGCATTAAAAACCCTGCAATCAAGGTAACAATGCAAATATCAGCAGGGAAGGTGATGCAGAAGTGTCACGCGGATGAGGTGCCCACGGCTGTGATTTCACTAGTAGCCCAATGCGCTGAAAGAGTCTAGTTCAACTGGGAGAATTATCTATGTGGTGAGTTCCTTGCGAACTATCACGAGGCACAGGAATAGGGAAAGATGTTCCACTATGCATGGCTCTTACTGTCAATTGTACTCATGGCATGGGAGCTACTAGAAGATAGCTAATTCTCTTCGGTCGCATTCGACCTTTTAGAGGGAGCGAAGTATGCTTCATTGTGGGTGACAAAGGACGTGCAGTGCATAAAAGCAAGCAAGATATTTTGGATCTTGATGGAGATGAGTATCTGGATGGTGATCAATCGCAAGCCGCGTTTGTCGCCCACAGTATATGCTAGTTTTCAGAGCTTTACAGAGTTCAAAGTGGATTTCCACCATATCTTTATCAGGGTGTGGAAGGACCCCACAAAGACATGGCATAACTTACCTTAACTGGCAACAGATGATGTTATCTTTGCAGTCCTCGAGTTTTGGCCACCGGAGTGGCATGCTGCAACATGCTCCTCGGTGGAAACGGACAAATCCATCGCGCAGCATAAGAAGGAAGAAACAAAGCTCAGAATGGTGCAGCTGGTTGAGAAGCGTAGAAAAGAGGAAGTGGAGGCTAATACCTAGGCAGCGCACGATGCCACAAAATTGGCAAAACAGCAGGACACTGTAGGAGAAGAGCGTGAAGGACAGAAGTACCCTTCACCCAAGGCTGAGGTAGAAATAGAGGAGCCGAAAGAACAAGGTGGTGTGGACCCGCAGATGACATCCACCCAACTCAAGCATCAGCGACTGCAAGAGAAGGCAGTGTCACAGAAGAAAACCAAGGCTTCAAAGACATCCTTGGACCTAATCACCCTCACTAAGGGGGATTTGCACGATATTGGAGAAATGGTGAGGGATGTCACCGCGAAGGCCCTCCAACTATTTGAAGGGAAGCAACAATTGGTATTATCATATCTCTAGACATAGCTATAGGAGTTGTAGGCTCGCACTCCATAGACTAACACAGTGTCCACCAGCCTCACGATCGGCACTTCAGCTGCTGTGGAGATGTTGCGCACAAGGGTGACCAATGTGATACTGCTACCAGATGGGGCACTTACTATAGAAAATGAGGCCGGTAGGCCCACAGTTAGCAGCTTGAAAAGGGTGGGATTGAATATGGTCGTGCTCCCTTAAGAGATGCTCCACCTCTTGCAGGATGGAGTCACCATGGAACTTAGAGCTCGGGAGAGTCGTGCTCTGAAGGTGATGCGCGAGAAGCACAACGAGGCAGTGGAACAGAATAAGAAAATCATGCAGGTAATGGAGGAAGCTTGTTGAATGGTCCTAGAGTTAGACATTTATACAGAAGAACTAGTTGAGGCGCACATCTACAAGTTGGCCACAGGGGTGTGTAATGCTCGGACAAAGATAGCGAGGATTCAGCT
Organism: Pinus tabuliformis; assembly: GCA_031772625.1. Classification (NCBI taxonomy): domain Eukaryota; kingdom Viridiplantae; phylum Streptophyta; class Pinopsida; order Pinales; family Pinaceae; genus Pinus; species Pinus tabuliformis. Next base: position 864,245,449 of record CM062812.1, read on the forward strand.
GGAGCTGAACCTGCAGATCGCAAAATTGTAGTTGAGGGCTCAGACTTCAACTCCACCAGAAGTCAAGGAACAACGTGCCACCCCTATTACAACAATAATAGTGGAGGTTGACAATGCAGTAGCAAACTACAGGTGACTTTTTGAATAGTCATTCGAGGTCCTGACCACCCTACAGGAGGACCCGAATGTAAAGCACTTGGAGACAAAGGTGCACGAGCTACAAAAAAGATATGACGAGGTCAAATAGACTGTGTAGATGGTTTCCCTTACACAGAGGCTCACATGGATGTAAGAGGCAAAGGCGCTTAAGGAACAGGTGGATGTCGTTCGGCACAAAGAAGCAGTCCTAAAAGCACGCCTACATCCATGGATAGACGAGGCATATATGATCATAGCTTCCATTGAAGGAAAGCTTGCGACACTTTAGGCAACTCAGCAGAATATTCAAGGTGGCAGTTCAATAGCACTCACCAAGCATAGAGTGGAAGAAGTCCAGCAAGCAGTTGTTCAGTGCACTATCGAGGTTGCGGTCATCCAAACGAGGCTGGGAGGTCTTCGCGCTAAGATCTTTGTGCCTACAGAGTGACTCGAGGGCAAGTCATGATGTTTTTGTTGGGGGCTTATTGGGCGTGGGATCCCCCAAGGGTAGTTTTGGGGCTAAAAGCCGATATTTTTGTCAAGTTTTGTAATCCATGTGTAAAGACTCCGCATTTTGTTATCACAGAGTGCATAGGTGTTAAAGAGTCATAGGGTTGTCTGCCCTTATTTTGGAAATGTAATGTTGGCTGTAAAAGATATACCCATGGTCTATGGACCATGGGATTGTGTAAATAGAGCTAAGCTCTAAGTAGTTTGAAAAGCGAGAATGGAATATAGACACACGAAGATATGATGTATGAGAGATAGTTCTGATCTAGAAGTCTAAGTTTGGGCTGTAGCATAGGTAGAGGCTCTGCAACTGAGTGTGCAGAGGCCTAAAGTAGAAGTCCACACCTGAGTGCGTGGACCCCTGCAGATGAGTGTGCAGGGTGGGTTGAGTCTGTAATCATCTAGAATTATCAATAAAGAGAAGTATTCTACAATTTTCGCATCTTCATTTCCTGTTAATGCATCTTGTTATGTTGGGTATGAATTTCAGTTATAATGCTTATATGATGCGCGAATGTATGTAAATGTGTTGGCTAAGTGAATGCAAGTAAAAAAATCTATTTATGCGAAGCTAACTAAGATTGGTTAATAAGATAAGTAAGACACTTACCCTAGTTTGGGAGATATCGCACTTCATTGCCCTAGCAGCATGAAATTCCCTGAGCCGCAGGTTAGGTCTACACGAAAGCCAATTGTGCCCTTTCGTGAACCTGCCGAAGGGTGGAACAAAGGGCTAAGCAACATGCATGAAGGCAGGTATATTCAGAATAAACCAACATCACAACCATCTTTGGGTGTGGAAACTTGGTTCCAACATCCGCTCATACTGCTTTGGGTGAGACTTCAGTTCGCGCCCTGTGGGCTGATGCCGAAAGGGCTAGTAGTGTAGGGATTTGTTTGGCTAACTAATGTTGAACCTAGATCAGGCCCCCTTAAGCCAACAACCCTAATGAAGACTCTAGCCTCTAGGCTTTACCTTGTATCCTTCCATTCACTGGTCGAGGAATCCTAGGCCTAATCGAGACTTCACCCTTTAAGCTTTACTGCATATCCCATCATTTACCAGTCAACAATTCTTAGGCCTGATTGAGGGCACACGCCTCTAGGCTTTACCATATATCCCAAAATTCACAGGCCGAAGATTCCTAAGCCCACCGAGGTACACAAAATATGGCTTTACCACATTCCCATCTTCTCCATTCTAGGGATTCCTAGGTCGTGTGTTCTTCTTGAGAGACCACCTCACTCAGTTTCCAAAAGATTTGGCACTCCAAATTAACTAAATAAAAGAGAACCAATCATGCAATGGCTATCCAGAAATGGAAAGGCAAGGATGAGAATCACTATCACACCTAAAAAATCCCATGGAAATAACAGCAAGAGAACCAAATACTCACATGCATGTACCATGCATGCCAAATCTAGCAAGGAAATCACCCATGCAGATTGATACCTATAAGTAATTATATTATAGTTGCTTGATCCTTCTCTTCCTTGATTAATCTTTTCTTCCCTTTTCCTTCTTTGTCCTTCCTTTCCTTTCCTTGATCCAATGCTAGAATTCTCCAAGAATTCTCTAAATGTCCAAGAGTGAGAGAGAGAGAGAGAATAGAGAAAGATCCAAAACTGAACTGACAAAATCTTACCAACTGATCCTCAAAATTCTTTTTATCAATGAGGCCTCTATTTTCTTCATTTTCCAATATTTTCCTTCGTTTTGCTCCTCACATGCAACCTGTGACCTTTCACCTTCCTTTTATTCTAATTCCATTATTTCCATAAATAAAATTCCAATTCATGGTTGATGCCTTTCCAAATCCTTTTCCATTGCCTTTGCCAATTTCCCTTAGCCATAATAAATAAAATGAACACCCACTAGGATTTGTTTCCCAGTATTCATCTTGGAATACGTGTTCCATGACCTTGGTTAATTTTTTTTCTTTTATTAACTTTGTTACATGGATTTTTAACCTAGGGCTATTATGGAGCCCTCCCCCTTAGGGGAACACCATCCTGAGTGTTCAATGACACCTACAACAAGCAAGATTGTTGAAAGTAAAACATACTACCCATGGAGCTTTATAACACATCTCATTATAGTATTTACAATGACCACCGTTGAAACATGACAAACATACCATTTACTAGAGATTTATGACACAACTCATTATGGTAGTTACAAAAAAAACCACACATACTTGTGCACATTTCCCAGAATATAAAAGTATGCGATGACTACATCCACAAAAAGGGAATCTAAAGGCTCACACCTTCACTGTCAAAAGTTGTACCAAGATTCGCCTCCTTTCCACGAAGTCTGGAATCCATTGCGAAAGTCAAAGATGCATCCAATGTCTAACACCACAATCCTGCGACACTTGTTCTCTCAGCGAATAGTTATCAAATCATTCTTCCAGGGCACACTCCCAATGTACATCTAATTCCATATGGCAATGCTAATGACAAAAAAAAATCCACTCTCGAACTTCCCTTCTCTGCTACACACTCCCTGGGGAAATTTGGTCACCCCTTCCATGCATTCACTCACCTTCCAAGTTCCCCAACATCCCCTATTCTAGGTGATCTATCCCATGGTAATGTTTCCTCACAATGCAAGGTCCAAAAACCAAGGCATACCCCTTCCTCAAAACCATCATACCAACCATAACATGTTCATGGAAATCAATGGACACTATTGGGTACCAGTTTCTCACAATGTTCCTACTCCTGAATGCTCTACCAGCATATTGTTCCCTATTCCAATTCCTTGTGTTGTTGCTGCAAATGCTTGCAATCAATTTCCACCACCGAACCCAGGAATTTTCCATGATTTCCTGTACCAAGAACATAATTTCCATTATATTTAGAACGAATTGAAATAAATTCAAATTATACCTCATTGGTAGCTCATTAATAAGGTACATGTGCAACTCTATTTACTTCCTGTCACAACAAGTCAAAGTAGCTCTTGACCAAATCATCATGGATAAACATATCAAATTAGGTTAGCTCAAAACACAACCATTATAATCAAAATCATAAATCACATGTAACCCATCATAAACTAGAATCATAGATAACATGCATAATTAAAATATAAATAAAATATTAAAACTTATACTTTAATCAATCCTTAGCTTCTACCTTTATCCTTTTTGTATGCACACCGGATCGATTTCCACACCTAATACCTTCTCTTCAACCATGTACACATACATAATGTACATCATAACACATACATCCACACATAGTGTATGACACCACACAATGCATACACCCACACCTTATATACATCACGACACATTCACCTACACATGGTGTACATCACAACACAATACAAACTCTTACATTTGGTGTACAACACAATCGACATACATACACATAGTACAACACAATGAATACACATGTCACGATGCCACAACTACACAATGCACACATGTACACAACACACCATGTATGACATGTGCAAAATACCACATGTACACAACACACCATGTATGACATGCGCAAAATACCACATGTACACAACACATCGTGTATGACATGCACACAATACCACATGCACCTTAGTACCACATGTACAACTTGTACACAATACCACTTATACATAGCACCACCTACACAATGTGTAAACAACATCACATGTACATGGCACCATCTGCACAATGTGTACACAATGCCACATGTACATGGAACCACCTGTACAACATGTACACAATACCACATGTACACAACACCACATGCACAACATGTACACGACAACACATTTACACAGTGTCACATGCATGACATGTACATAGCACCACCTACACATAGCACCACATGTACAATATGTACAAAGCACCACATGCAGACAACACTACATGTACAATCATGAACCCAAGATCATATGTACATAGAACCACTGTTGGACACCTAATCCTCAATGGGTTAGTTTGGAAGCCGAATAGACAAAAGGAGTCCAAGAGTCCTCGGGATGTGAAACCCAATGGTCAAGCCATGTACTATAAATGTATATCATTTGTTAATAAAATTGTATTCTCATGTTTTATCTTTCAAAGTATGTTGCTGACATGTGTGTGTTTAACATGGTATCAGAGCAAGCGTATTCCTACCCTGCATAATTACTTTGAGCCATTTGTTTTATGGTTTATATGTGTAGGTCATTTCTTCCATCACTTATGAATATTTTCTCAGCTAAATTCTAGTTGTCACCTCTGTCATTTCTCCAGCACCATTTTTGGCTTCCCTCTGCTTTGTAACTCCCTATTCTAGCTATTTTCTGCCTTGCATATAGAGCGCTGCCCCTCTGCTTTTCTCTGACCTATTTTTTATAATTACCCGCATATAACACTGTGCTGCCCTGACATATAATCCTGATGGATATATAATGCATTGCCCTGACATGATATAATCCGTTGTTTCATATAATATGTTTCCCTGACATGGTTTTCCTGTTCTTCCCATATTGCAGAAACTGACATCACTTACAGCTAGAGCACAGGTTTCAAATTTAGACTCATCCTTCCTCTCTACTAATGCCTGATGGTTAATCGATCTCTTACCCTGATGAAACTCAGAGCCGCGAAGAAGGAAAAAGCTTCTACCAAGAAGAATGGATGTGTTCCTTGATCTCTATCATTTTCATTTTGATTTTAGTTTATAATTGATTCCAAGAGAAAGCATCAAGATTGATTTTGTAATAATGCTCCGAGCATCTAACACGGGAGTGGCAGAGTTGAGCCTCAATTTGGTTTCTGGCTTTCTGGTATTGATGTGCATACATAGGCTTCTAATCAGCAGTTTCAGGAACCTTTCGTAGTAGTAATCATAGACCCCACAAGAACTTTATCTGCTAGAAAAGTTGAGATTGGTGCTTTTCGAACATACCTTGATGGATACAAACCTCCTGATGAGCCTACCTCTGAGTATCAAACAATCCCTCTAAATAAAATTGAAGATTTTGGTGTTCATTGCAAGAATTATTATGCTCTGGATATTACATACTTCAATTCATCCCTTGATTCTCACCTCTTGGACTTCTTATGGAATAAATATTGGGTGAATACTCTTTCATCTTCACCACTCTTAGGAAACCGAGATTATGTTGCAGGTCAAATTTCAGATCTTGCGAAGAAGCTAGAGCAAGCAGAAATTCAATTAGCGCATTCACACGTAAGCTCATTTCTAGAGCCTCCACAAAGGAAGAAGGAGGAGGAATCACAACTTACAAAGATTATGAAGGACAGCTCAAAAATTACTATTGATCAAGTGCATGGACTGATGTCATAGGTTATCAAGGACATCTTGTTTAATTCAGTTCACCAGTCAACAAAAAACTGAAATTGCTTTTGGCGAGGGATCAGGACCTGAGCCCATGGTTGAGACCTGATGCTTGACTAAAAAGGCCTAGCTAATTGTGCAAAGTCGTTTGCCAATTGATGTCTCATTTTTATCTTTCATTGATCTGCTATTTTTCCATCGCATCAGTCTCTTGTTCTGAATGTGTAAATCATTGCCATCATTTGCTGGGTGGTGGTAAAATACCATTAGCCAGGCAACATCTGATATTTCTGTTCCCATAAATGTTGCTATGCTTTTGGTGGAAGACCATGGATAATGTTGGAGTGTTGATCACTGGTGGAATACTGAACAACCCTACATTAAATAATTTTTATTAAGAACATGTGTTGACTAGGAATTGGAGTTATATTCTGGTCAATATATATTTTGAAGATCAACCATATGATAGAGGTCGTGTGTGAAATATTTGTGATTAACAAATTGAATATATTTTCTGTCTTATCATGCAAATGCCTCAACATGATCGATATGATCAAATAGCTATAGATGTGAAATTTTGGAGAATCAAAAGCACCGCAGAACAGCTTCGCAGTGGCGTGGAGAGCAGAGAGACTCGCACAAGAGAAGGTGTGTGTTAAAGCAATGAGCTGGTCGGTTCACCTCTGTGCGTTCATACATGCATGAACATGTGGAATAATCCTTTCATTGGTGCATAGCTCCTACAAGTGGGTCACTACTGTGTTCATCATTCTTATTGGAATACTGGAGGTATCGTTGACTCTCTATATATTGCATTCTGGCATATGCGTTGTTAGCTCTCCATAAATTCTGTGTGATATATGAGGGAAGATTGTTTTCTCTGAAGAAGTGGCAAGATCAGATAATATTTGTTCGTACCCTATTCAAAGCATTTATATATGAGCCTTCAAGTCCTGTCCATGACATGGTGCTATAGTTGTTGAAGTTGTGATAGCCATCATTTCTGCTTTGATAATGGAGTATTTGAAGGATCCAAGCAAGTTTGCAGTTGTTGCTGCCCAAGTGTGGTATTGTATTTAAAACTCATTATAGTTTGTGTCTACATATATATGCATTGATTCCTTGATTCGACTACTGCATAAGATTTTGGTGGGCTGTATAAAGGCAATGATTGTTTTGACAAATAAAAGTAATCTTTTGTGGAGAAAAGTTTAGTCGGTTATATTGTCATAGCATATTGTTGGTCATGAGTAAACTCTTATTTTTATGTAATAGATTGCAATTGGTGCTTGCTGGTTGCACACTGATCATTTGTTGCACATTTATAAAGGATATTGTTATGTACTGTGAGTGGGTATTACTTTTCTGCATTGAGTAGTAGTTGTGATCAATTTTTAAGGTGTAATTCTGACATTAAAGAAAAAATGGCTAGAATCAATGAAGTATTAGAGTTCCTCAAAACTCTGATATTGTCTACTACTCATGATACATTAAAAGTCAGCAAATTTTCTCTCACAGACATTTAGGTCTGTCTACAAAATGCACAAGAGAAAATTTATTTTTTGCAACTCGAATCTTAGCTACATCAAGAAGAATTAAAACAAGGGAGTCATTCTGAACCTGTTTCTATTCAAAAGATTGAAACAAACTCCCATAAAGCAGCAAGGTTACATGCAGATGCAGAAGTTTAGCTTGCACTTCCCAAGCCCATGATCAGACCTTGGGAAGAGCTTGTCCACAACAAACACAGAACTGGTCTTAGATATGACAAGGATGTGTCCTTTCATATTCTAGACTACTCAAAGCCCATTCAGTTTCAGAGTGTTCGATTCCTTCATGAGAGTTCACCTCTAGCTGTTCCAGATTCTACCCCTCTTCCATAGCAACAACAACAACAACAGATTGTGAAATGCCACCACTATGACCGAGTTAGCCATCTAAAAGATCACTGTTTTGATATTCATCCATGTAAGCATTGTCATAAAACCAATCATTCTTCAAACAGATGCTTCAAAAACAAACGTCCTGCAAGAACAAAGATTCATCTTTGATGGATCGTTTCTTGGCAATGGGCATCAACAACGAAGAAGATATTCCAGTCGCATGTCAGAACTTGTTCTAGAGTATTGAACAGTCTTGCAGTTGAGTTTTCTCCATCATCTCACCTTGTATCTGACAGGGGGGAAACGATGGTCATCTACAAGCTTCAAAGTCACATCAAGTGAGCCTGAGCCACAACCTGCCACACCAGTTTCAGAGTTGTAGCCAAAAACAAATATGCCCCTGAACATGCCTTCAATTGGTAATCTGGGACACATCCTCTAGTAGAAGACTTCAGCTTCTTGCCAGTTTTGGAAGAATTCGAGGAACAAAATTGAGAACACTTCCTCTAGTAGAAGACTTCATCTTCTTGCTAGTTTTGGAAGAGTTCCAGGAATTGCATTAAGCATTCCAGAGTTGTTGGTCATCCTTAAGGCATCACAGGTTGAGATTTCCCTTTTTATGTTGAAGTTCTCCCTTTTATGCGGGGTAAGGCCTCCCTTTCATGGTTGAAGGTTTCCCTCTTCAAAACAATAGGAGCAATTCCTCTAGCAGAAGACTTCAGCTTCTTGGCAGTTTTGGAAGAGTTCAGGTAGCACATTCAGCCTAGTGTTGCCATGCATTTTTGCACATTTTGTATTACAGCTCTCTTATTGGACTCATACATAACCCTTCGGATTAAGGGGGAGAATGTTGAACACCTAATCCTCAATGGGTTAGTGTGGAAGCCAAATAGACAAAAGGAGTCCAAGAGACCTTGGGATGTGAAACCCAACGGTCAAACCATGTACTATAAATGTATATCATTTGTTAATAAAATTGTATTTTCATGTTTTATCTTTTAGATTATGTTGCTGCAATGTCTGTGTTTAACAACCACATGTACAACATGCACGTAACACCATATATACAAAGCAATGCATATAAAACATGTACATAGCACCATATGTACACAATGCCACATACATGTGCATAGTATGATATGTACACAACACCTCAAATCCAACACGTGCATAGTACGATATGTTATATACCTAGGGGGGATAATATGCGGTACCAGGGGAGGTACCCAAGGTAATAATGTAATAATGGGATGGGCCATAGTAATAAATAAGGTGGTTAACCCATATCATGTAAGGGACCACAAGTAGTTAGCAATAATGTAATGGGCCCATGGTATTAGTAGATGGTACGAGGGAACCATGGTAATGATCCATGGTATTGTATGTATGAGGCCTATATAGAGGCTAGAGACTCCACAGGGAGGGAGTGAAGGAATATTGTGTGAACAGGCATATGGCTTGTGGAGTGTTCTCCTTCCTTAAGGAGTGAATGTGTGGTGTTGCCCTTCCTTAAGGGTTTGATCAATAAAGAAGCATTTCTATCTATTTTGATCTTGTTATTATTGGGTATATTTGTTATTTCTCTTATATTCTGGGTTAGATCTACAACAAGTGGTATCAGAGCTCTGATACCACTTGTTATAGATCTAACCCGGAAATATTATAGATCTGATATGAAAATATAAGATAATGCAAATAAACCCAGAAATAATATGAAATGATTCTTTATTGATCAAACCCTTAAGGTAGGGCAACACCATACATTCACTCCTTAAGGAAGGAGAACACTCCACAAGCCATATGCCTATTCATACAATAATCCTTCACTCTCTCCATGTGGAGTCTCTAGCCTCTATATAGGCCTCATACATACAATACCATGGTTCCCTCGTACCATCTACTAATACCATGGGCCCATTACATTATTACTAACTACTTGTGGTCCCTTACATGATATGGGTTAACCATCTTATTTATTACTATGGCCCATCCCATTATTACATTATTACCTTGGGTACCTCCCCTAGTACCCCATATTATCCCCCCTAGGTATATAACATTCCACCCCCCTAAGCATGTTTCGTCCACGAAACATGGGAAGAACACAAATAATAAGATCTACTCAAAAGAGTAGTCCACTGGTACCATGCACGTGAAAGGAAGTTGAAAAGAGTAGTCCACTGGTACCATCCAAGAGAAAGGTGAACCCTCGATCTCGCTGGTGCCTCGCTCGCTTGAGATGGAAGTTGACCATGGCAGCTCTTCTGTGTTGATGTGTAGTAGGTGGATCTAGGCTCCTTGCAATCCATCATACAGGGGTTGTTGTCCTTGTGGCTAGTTGGTTGCCATCTTGTTGGTTGTTTTCTTGCAGGGTGATGTGGGTGATGATATGTTGAAGTTTTAACCCACGGTGTCTTTTTCTTTAATTCACCCTGCTGTGGTGCCTGTTGTGGTGTCTTCTTTTCCAATATGACTTCAACCACTGAGCCCTCCTCTGATGTATCAGCACCTGTAACCTTTTCTGCTTCCGCCTCTGTTTGTGTTTGATTGTCTATAATCACTGGCTCATCATCTAATATGTCAGACCCTGGAACATCTTCTGCTTCAGCCTCCTTGCACTCTACCTGTTTATTCATGGAAATATTCTGTAATGTAATTTTCTTCTTTTTATACCAAAGCTTCAGGAATTTCTTCTGTACATTAATATTGATAGTACCCACTGATTCCATCCAAGGGTATCCCAAAACAACATCTATGTTATCCATATTTGAAGCATAAAAATCACTATGCAACACATACTTATCCATAGAAATCTTCAAATCCTTGTACACTTGAACATTCTCATCATCAACCTGTGTATTTTCAATGTGTTTTGTTGGAACTTGCAATTTGTTTGCCAAATTAACATTGATGAAATTATGCTTGCAACTAGGATTTATAGAAACCATGATTTTCTCTTTCTGAATCAATCCATGAACCTGCAGTAAGGAGACACCCATAGCAATTAACCCCTTATGTGTCTCATTCTCCTTTTTTCTAGCCCGAGACCATTTGTCCAAAAAGACTTTTTCAAATTCTGCATCTGAAAGTTTGATCAACTGCTTGCAGTCAAGTTATAGATTCCATTTTTGAGCCTCATCTGTCATATTAATCAGCATTGGAAGCTTCCAATATGTCCCATGTGTGGACTTGTATCTTTGTATGAATTCTTCAATAGTAGGACCATCATCTTTCCCTGTAAAATATAGCATCTCCATAAAGAGGGTTTGAGAAAAATTCACTTGGCGAAAATTTGAAATTGTCACAGTTTCATCAATATTGCTCAAAATCCCTATTATGACCTGTTTTTAGAAATGGAACAATCATTCTGCATCTGCCCATGTGATAGAAATCCTGATCCAAGCACTAGAATTTCATATCTGCGCTGCAACTCTCCCGCTGTCACCAAAATTTCTGCAAAAAGAGCTGATTTTAAATCAGCGATATCTCCCTCATCCGGACTCCCATTCAATTGATTTTTTTTTTGAAATTGAGTTTTTTTTCACACAAAATCCAGATCTACAATTCGATTTTGTAGATCTTGCACCAAGACGTCTAGATCTGTGCCGCAAATTCGCTGCCCTGAAAATACTCTGCAACCCCACTGATTTTTAGATGAGTGATATCTCCTTCATCCGGACTCCGATTCGACCGATTGTTTTTTTGAAATCGGGTATTTTTTCACATATAATCTAGATATGCAATTAGATTTTGTAGATATTTCACCAAAAAATATAGATCTGATCTGTAAACTCGCCGCCCAAAAATCCCTGCAAAAAATATAAAAAAAAAAAATTCTCCACTTTTGTGCCCAAGAAAGTGCTCTGATACCACTTGTTGTAGATCTAACCCAGAATATAAGAGAAATAACAAATATACCCAATAATAACAAGATCAAAATAGATAGAAATGCTTCGTTATTGATCAAACCCTTAAGGTAGGGAAACACCACACATTCACTCCTTAAGGAAGGAGAACACTCCACAAGCCATATGCCTGTTCACACAATATTCCTTCACTCTCTTCCTGTGGAGTCTCTAGCCTCTATATAGGCCTCATACATACAATACCATGGATCATTACCATGGTTCCCTCGTACCATCTACTAATACCATGGGCCCATTACATTATTACTAACTACTTGTGGTCCCTTACATGATATGGGTTAGCCACCTTATTTATTACTATGGCCCATCCCATTATTACATTATTACCTTGGGTACCTCCCCTGGTACCCCATATTATCCCCCCTAGGTATATAGCATTCCACCCCCCTAAGCATGTTTCATCCCCGAAACATGGGAAGAACACAAATAATAAGATCTACTCAAAAGAGTAGTCCACTGGTACCATGCACGTGCATGGTACCAGTGGACTACTCTTTTGAGTAGATCTTATTATTTGTGTTCTTCCCATGTTTCGGGGACGAAACATGCTTAGGGGGGTGGAATGCTATATACCTAGGGGGGATAATATGGGGTACCAGGGGAGGTACCCAAGGTAATAATGTAATAATGGGATGGGCCATAGTAATAAATAAGGTGGTTAACCCATATCAGGTAAGGGACCACAAGTAGTTAGTAATAATGTAATGGGCCCATGGTATTAGTTGATGGTATGAGGGAACCATGGTAATGACCCATGGTATTGTATGTATGAGGCCTATATAGAGGCTAGAGACTCCATGTCAAGAAAGAGTCAAGGATTATTGTATGAACAGGCATATGGCTTATGGAGTGTTCTCCTTCCTTAAGGAGTGAATGTATGGTGTTGCCCTACCTTAAGAGTTTGATCAATAAAGTGAATCATTTCTATCTATTTCTCTCATATCATTTTTGGGTATTTCCGGGTTATTTGCATTGTTTTATATTTTTATATCAGATCTATAATATTTATGGGTTAGATCTATAACACGATATGTACACAACACCTCATATCCAACATGTACATAGCACCATCTATAGCCAGCACTCCATATGCAATATACACATAACACCTTATATACAGTAGGCACATAACATCATATGTACGCAATACTACATATACAACATGTACATAATAGCATATGTAAATAGCACAGCATATACTATACCTACACATTACAATATATGCAACATGCATGCAACACTATATGTAAATAGTAGCGCATATGCAACAGGCACACAACACTATATATGCAACATGAATACAAAATAATAGGTACATCATGTACAACAGATACACAACAATAGTACTACACACCCAGAGGCCACGATGTCTCTACTAGGCAACCTTACTTCTAATGTCTTTCCACTATCCATACTTGTCATAGCATGCTAAAGGTCTCAATTCTTTCAATTTGTTGATGTATCCCTCAACATATCATGTCCTTAACATAAGCATAGATGTAGTACAAACACATAATATCAACCATATCCACAAGAAACTAACATCATAGATTTTTCAGGGCTACTCTTGCCACTTGATTCCTCATAAATCGGGAACGTCTTCATGCCATTCAACTGCATAAGAAATCATTCCTCCACAAGAATGATTCTTGACAACCCTTTCAGACAATGGCATACATACATACATATATGTAAATAAACATCTGCATAAAACAATCATGATTCCTGGCGACCCTATCAGACAACAGCATACATACATACATATATACATATATAGACACCAACATAATTATGAGCACAACATAATTAATAGATATCATAAGGTTAAGGTTAAGAGAACTTCCTTTATTTGTGCACAACATGCACAACAATGAGACAAAAACTTCCCACCCTATCCAAGGTATCCAATGCATCAAATCCATTTACTCTACCTTTCCTATTACCTTTCTCATGATTGTTCTACTACCATCTATTTACACCAATGGACTCAACCAATCTAACCGACTATCATACTCTTTCTTTCAACTTCCCTTACTTATGCACCAAGGTTCATTCAGGTCTTACCTTACCTTATGGGTTTCATTCAATTCCTCTCGGGCCCAATTAACTTTCCTCTTTCCCAAAAAACCCCCAAGACTCAGACTTAAAAGGCAATAGCAATAAACAAACAAGAATAAAATCATGTAAACCAATAACAATATGACACCACAAGAAAAGTGGTATGGGCATATGCTAGTCATAAACGAAAGTACAAATAAAGCACAAACAAATCACAAAGCACTAAAATCACAAGCCTCTCAAGGGACACCATGACACAATCCCCATGGATTCCCAATGCTTCCAAGGGAAAGATAAACTCGATCCTCCTTTAATTTTTCATGGAAATCTCTCTTCCATGCAATCCCCTACATCATCTCGCCATAAACACATAAATGTCAGGCATAAATAAACATAAAATATACCAACTACCTTACCTTGTTGTGCCAAGCACGCTGCCTTATATCTGAATATGCACATACATCATCTATCAAGAGACTTTGATTCCTTGATGAATCATGCCATAACTGAACATCAATGGTCATACCTATCAAGTACATGTTCATAAATATAGCACATATCCATATAATATAAGATAAAATAAAGGTTAAGAAGACTCCCTATATTGATGCAAAGCACTCATTCATTTGGAATTGTGGTTTCCAAACATACCCAAAGGAATTCTCACCCAATTCCCTTATTTTAACTTTTACCTTGCAACAACTGAGTCATATTATGTACTATCACATCATCCAACTATTAGTTATATAAACAAATCAACTATTACCTTGTCACTCTAATATCAAGCATATTCCCCTACAACTGTTCACATATGTCAGTCCCACGTTCCAAATATCAAGATATCATATATATTAATTTCAAATCAACCTTTACCAAGACTAATCAACGATGTCCTAATCAACTAATAGTCAATATCATAATATTACAACTAGCACACACTTACACTCAACTACATATCAATTGTGTGAGAACATAATGCATTAGTACAACTAATAGTGTTATCGGGAAATCTAGTGTCTATTCAGAGCTGCTAGTCCCACTAAGACGGGTAGCTATCTTAAAAACAAACAGATTAAAGTCACTTGTTTTTCCTTTATGAGAGAGAGATGAGAAAGAAGCAGAGAGTACCAACCTCAGTCTTCCGCTTGGCACCTTGCTTGTTTCCTTTCCTCTTTGACAGAATCTCACCATTACTTCCTTACTTGTCCCGCTTCAAAGAGCACCTGTAGATTCACAGTAGCATAATACCATAAAATTATAGAGATCTTTCACTGTAAACAATATAGGATCAGATATATATTGACCATACAAATGCATATATCAACACAATATTCAGAGATACACAAGAATATGGGGGAAAACTCAAATAGCTTTATCAGTAAAATTAGTAGAAGAGAGGATTACAACCACTTGGTCTGACCCAGCACCATCTTCCAAGCTTGAAATCCCTCTTCACCTCACACAAAGCAAGATCACCCAACAATGTCTTCAAAGAGAAACCAACAACATCTCTTTGCAAATTACCAAATTCCAACCTCTGGATCTCTGGGATGAGGGATCCATTTATAGATATTTGTAGGGGGGTGAGTCAGCTTCTGGGATTTTAATTAGTGTCATCTCTCTGATATTTCTTGGTTCCACTTGGAGATTTCATGATCTCTTACTCATCCTTGGGCGAACTCAGGAAGGAAAGTGTCAAATGAGCAGCTTCTAGAAGATTCTCATGGTCTCCACCTAGCAAACTGCTTGTGCCATTTGTCTGCTCTCACTCATCGCACCCTACATAAGGGATTTCCAGTATGCATCGCACTTTTTGCATGTGGCAGGTGAGATGCATCGCACCGTTTTCACTGGGCAGTTTGTATGGTCTTGCTTTGACCAGTTCTGTGTGGTTTTTCATGGAAAACTTCCGAGAGATGATGTAATCAGCTGACCTTGCTCCTTTAGGGTATGAAACAACACTTTTAGGGACTTAGAAGCCCTTGGTTTATGGACATATGTGATTGGGGTTGCAATGCCCAAATATGTCAATAACAGTTGCCCCCTAAAGCATGAGGTCATAAATCTTTTGATGTCGAGTGAAATGCTTTATAATGAGGATGCGAGGTTTTTCACACTGGAAGGTGACCTGTAATAAGATACAATACAATACATTATCTTCATAATATTTTCATGATGTAGCTAAGGCGGACATTCCCATACTCAGCTTGATAAATTCATTTTCATGTACATAGGACAGACAACCGTCTGTGTGCAGACTGATGATTCCGGTAGAGCCATCATCCCTTAGTTTGGATGATTATCTGTGCAGCAATCATGTACATTTGATGTCTTTATTTTCCTGATTATATCGTAGCCCAGATAGATGAAACTAGATCCGGGGTCTTCAAAACTCATTCGATCTTCACTTGAAGCTACAAGTCGATCCATGTGAAAAATATGTTCTGATGTCGAACATGGAAGGACATCACCTGATTACCAGCCAGTGATGTAAGATGTTAACAAGCGCGAGAGGAATCACCGATAATGATGATGACCCTCAAGGTACTACAGTACAATTCACGTGGTGTGAATACTTGAGTCGATGTCGAACACCACGCAAAATCTTTCGATTCAAGGCCATCAGTGTAGACCTATCCCCGGAAGTAAGAAACTTGCCATTGAGGCATGAAAGCTTCAAAGTACTCGAAGGGTTGTCCCTAAGTCGACTTCTTGGATAATGAGCTGATGTCGACAAGAAGTGACCCGTCGTAGGAGGGCATTAATGGATCCCACATCTATGACATGGAACAGAGCAAATGATTTTGTAGAGGTGAAAACGATCTGATGATACAAGGTTCAGGGTGGCGGTCATGAAAGAATGAAGCGTGAAGGTATTGTAGTGGATGAGACACAAGCTGGGTAGGTGAATTCTCTGAGCGACTTCTCTTGAACATATCGGCGACACTGAAATGGATTGGTAGCATTAACCCCAAAAGTGGATGGTACGGTGGACCAATGGTGATATGACCGGTGAATGGAATAACCCAACCCGACTCAATCATGGTGATGGAGTGAAAGTGTCATGCTCAAGAGCGACTTGCTACCAATAAAGTTTCTTCAAGTTTTCTTCCCAATTTTCCCCAGTCATTTCTGACCAGTACCTCTTTATTTTTGTCAAGCTTGAGGAGGATAACATATGCTTGTTCTATAATTTTCCCTTCAAGCAAACCCGTCGCTATGTTTTAACGAGCCTAGCGATAGTGAAACTCGCTCTTGTTTGAATGGACAAGTTTGTTGTTATTGTTTTAACGAGTTTAACGACAAGGATAACTTGGTCCTTTTCAATTTTAGAGAGTCTGAAAAGAGACGGAAAGAAAACTCCAATATTCCTTTTTCATAATATAATCCCTTAAGTCCGAAAAAGTATAAAACAATGCGAAAGGGATGACGTTTTGATAGTTTTAACAAGCCGAACAATACAAACGCTCGATATTTTTGTGTAATGATCCCTCAGGTCCAAAAAGATTAAAATCTAGAGGAGGGATAGCACTTCCAATCACTTTAACGAGCTGGAGAGGCCAATTGCTCAGAAATCTTTTAATATTTTATGAGTCAGATGAAAAGAGCTTAAAGGAGACTCGTTTTTTGAGGAAGGAGTGATGTTTTCAGATAGCAGCTAGTTCCAGGTAAGGTTTGGAACTTTCCAATCATGGTAGTGTAAAGAAGGTGGCTAATAGGATCACTCATCGCAGTTGTTCCTCAAAAGGGGTAAACAATCAAATGGAGTTGAATGATCAGCTAAAACATAGTGGAGGTGATGGTAAGAACACGACCGAGGCTCAAAAGCTGATGATAATCATTCACAATGGTTATTTACCGGAAGTGGATTCATTTTTAAATGAGCTTGAACTCTGGTGGAACATATGCTCATTGCTAGGTTTAATTTTTAATGAGCTTGAACTTCGCGTAAAACTGCTCATTTCTAGGTTAATTTCTTTAACGAGCTTGAAGTTCGTGTAAAACTGCTCGTGGCCTGGTTCATTTTTTAATGAGCTTGAACCATGCGACAACATATGCTCAGATTTGGTTTCATGTTTACACAAGCTTGAAATGAAAAACTACGCTTCTTATAAGTTTGCATGCCCCTAGCATAATGATGCAAATTGAGGTGCATGCCCCCCAAGCTCCATTGCATTCAACAAGGTGGATGGAATGAAGGTTCACTTTTGAGATTTTTGAAAGACTCGACTTGGATTTTACCAGATCATAATCAAAGACTCGATTTGGAAAGGGAGTTGTTTCATTTTTTAATGAGGTTGATATAGTAAAAGAACTATCCTCATTACTCTTTGTTTCATTTTTTAACGAGGTCGACATGAGATAAGAACTGTCCTCGGTATCCACCGTATTTACAGTATTTGATAGAAAATAAAAAACTGAAGGATGATTGAGGTCGTTGGAATAATCTTTGTGGTAATCCAGAAGATGGGAACGATGGTGGTAATCTTCCCATGGTGCCTCTCCTATTATCATTGACTAAATGATTCCTTCGTCTATAGAATGTACATGTGACCAAGGATCTAAAGAGGTGCCATATTCCTTAGACCTGTCTATCCAAACACTCGATGAGCGTTGATTTGGGTTTGCGCCCCAGGCCAAGAAAATTGATTGCTACAATATTTCTAAAATGGCGATGATCCATGTTGACAAAATGTTCGAGAATCTTCTGAATCTTTTAGATATAGAAGATATCATATTGCAGGTTTCCATCATGGCCACTTCCGCCAGATTACTCTGAGGCGGTAGGGAAAAAGTACCCATCAATGTAGGGTCTTTTAGCAGGCCTAATCCGATATTTTGAAGCGAACGAGAGCTTCCATGGATCATTGGGATGCTTCCCATAACTTGTGAACTGTTGGGGAGAAAGGTTTGTTGGTCGACGATTGTAATTCCTCCTTGAAAAGGAAATGCAATCTTTCTGAACTATGTCGACACAATAGCAGGGATAGCATAAATCTAGGGCCTTCCCAATAGGATGTTGTAGTCGAGGTTTCCATCGATAACTTCAACATCAATTTCTACTATTTTATCCCCCAGTTCAGCTTGTAAGCTACTCAAAATCTCGTATGGAGTGTATGTTCGTCCATCGAATGCTTTTAACGTCATTGATGATCGTGACAAGGGTGGTGATCCTAAAGTTTTCCAGCAACTCATTGACATAATACATGTAGATGCCCCCTCATCAATAATTTTTCAATGAACAGTTTTGTTGAGGGCTTTCATTTAAATGAGGAAAGTGAGTTGAGCTGGTAACTAAGGTTCATATCCTTTATGACTAAAGGCCACAAGATTAGAATCCATTGGGTCTATCCCACCTATTGCTGATAATAGAGCCTACTTTTAGGAGGGGCAATTTTGTATTACTTCAAGTGTCGACATAGCGGACGGCGATTGGGCCATGTCCTCTACCATATTATAATTCTGTGCCATTCTGGCACAAGGATTAAATGTCAATTTGTGTACTACTCCCTTTGGTGGCTTTATTGTTAGATCAGCAATTATGGGTGGCATAACCTCGGTCGAAGTTGTTGTCGAACTACTAGGTTGATCAGTAGCCTTGTTGTTCAACAGCTGTAGATTCCTGTAATCTTTATTCCTTGTTGATATCAAAGCATCATTTTGTTGTTTTGAAATGGACAACATAAGCACTTGGGATGGGGAAGCATTGTTGCTTGCAACCAGATTGGTTCCTGGGTTAGGAAATGGGTCAGCTAATACTATTGAAGTTCTTGAATTCTTAAAGATTTTCTTAACTTTAGCTTTATATGGACAATCTCTCGTCCAATGATCCTCATCGCATATGAGGCGTGGCTAAGTAGGTTTCCTTTGCCCAGAAGGGTTTGCAGAAGATTTTTTAGGAGATGAATCATCCTGTTTCTTCTTTTTGCTCTTCCCTTTCTTCTTGCCCCCTAGTTGCTTCAGTTCTTTGCCTTTGTCGATTGACATGGCATTAACCTCCAAGGCGAGAAGTTCTTCATTTGCATTTTGATCAGAAACCTTACGGGCTTTCTTGGATGCAACCTTTGTCGATTTCATGCTTGTCATACCTATCACACCATCGCTGACATGAGAGTCCTTGTTTGCTTTAGGAGGAGGAGGAACGGAAAATTCTGGTCTTGGAACATCAAGGATTTTGTCATAGAGCATGCCAGACTGAGTATAGGTGAAGTCTAGATATTGCGCACAAGCAATGACCTTCTCTTCAGTGACGACCCCTCCCTTTACCACATCTTCTGTTATAGAAGGTAACAAAGACTTAATAAACCATTCAGCTAGTAGCTGATCTGGGACATATGTTTTTACCATTCTACGACGATGTCGCCATTCATGAATATGATCGGATATGTGAGTGGCTTTCATTTTCTTGAAATTGGTAAGAAGCTCTGTCCCTGTTTCATACCTTATTGGTAATTGAAAATGGGTTAAAAAGGCTGTGGCAAGGGCACTGAAGTTATCGAATGAAGCTCTAGGCAATTCGATGTACCATTTTGCTGCCGGACTTGTCAACACTGAAAAAGCGGAGCCGAATCGAATCATCATTGAGAGTGTTGGACGAACACCACAAATGAAAGGTCATCACATGATTCGACGGGTCTTCACCCGAATTTCCATTAAATTTAAGAATATCTGATGGAAGTTTATGAGGAATCGCTGACCACCAAGGGGCATAAGCGATTGGATCGTTTGTTAGCCAATTTAGATCTGGTAACTCTAAAGTCGCTACGAAGGGCAACTATTGATTCAGGTTTGGCGAAGCATACCCAGGATAAGATGGGATCGCCTGAGCAGTGGGTCTTTGCATACCAACATAATGTATTTGATGCTGATAACTTTGATAAGGTTGTTGGGCATAACCAATTTGAGATGACTGGTGATAACCATTTTGAATATACGACTGCCCATTACCTGCAAAGTTTTGTTGCTCAGGTCCTTGGTAAGCTTGTTGGAATTGCGGCTGTTGATGTTGCACCAGCCATGGTTGTGAAACCATTTGCTATTGCCCAATACTGGACATTTGACCAAGATGAGGGGTAATAGTACCCGTTTGAGCCTGAGTCACTCCAGTTAAGGAGCCACTAATTGGCGATTGCAGTTGTGTCGCGAAGACAAGAGGCTGTTGTACAACAACCTGAGAAACTTGAGGTTGGCATGCAACAGGCAATGCTTGTACTTGCGACACTGTCACAATAGCTGGTGTAGTGGGGATATTCGACACAGGTAGACTCGGTTGCATTGAGTATACAACTCTTGGTTGTTGAGGCAGTATTGGCACCCAACCGCTGGATGTGATTCCAATTTGACCTGAATTCGGTTGTGAACTCTCATATGGTTGTTCTCCCGGAGGGAACAATGAAAGGGTATAGTGCCCCCCATATGGCGACAATCCAGTGCTCAAAGGAATGATTGGCCTTTGGAGACCAGACTGCCCAAATTGATATTGTTGTGAAGGATCAATTTGTTGAGATTCAACATAAGAGATTCCAGATACTATTCCAGATGAAAAAATAGGAACAGACCATATTGTCAAAACAGTCCCTGGGTGGACTCCTTATAGCGGTTGAGAGCTAGTTGGGATAGATGGTATACCAATGAACATCGTCGGAGTAGTGACAGGAGGTTTTGCTACCGTTGTATTGGACGACACAGTCCTAGATGTCGATGGTTGTCTAGACATATTGAGTCTATCCAAAAGACTTCCTAGCAATTCTACAGGAACTTGTGATGAAAGGGTATTAACTTCTAAAGTAGAAGGATATAGGTGGATCCCAATCCCAAAATGCGATGGAGTACTGGATGGGAGATCCTCCGTAATCTCTTCTATAGCAATCAATCTGGGTGGAAGAGGCAGACCGTCAGGTCCGTAAAATATTTCTGGTGCCGAAGAAGGTATAGATTCTGCAGCGACAAATGCTGGAGGGGTAACACCTTCCGAACCAATTCTAGATGGAGCTGGTTCAGGAATCGAAGTGTTCATTGTTACACTAGGTTTAGTTCCAATGTCCTCTTGTGACTGTGGAACTTCTTTTGTAGAGGCGGGGATACCAGAAACGGTTGGAGTAATCGGAGTCTCAGAGGATGTTGAAACACAAGTTTCAAACAAACCAGTAGACTTTGACCCAGTTAAATGAGTTCACTTGGCCCAGAATGGTTTCCTTTTCGGAGTCAAAGATAGTTGTCTCATCAGTCTCTGCGAATGACAGGGTTTTGATTGACTTTCTTCCACAGTTGCGGATTATTCGATCAACTCAAAATAAAAGGGAAAAATGTTATTCCGAATTAAATGAATTTTAGACGCTTTGACACAACTTGCTTTTTCAATTTTTAAGAGTCAAGAAAAAGCTAAATATGACTCTAGTCGCCTTTGATTTTTAATGAGCTTGAAGTGACAAGTGCTCAGATGGACCTTTTCCTTTAAGGAGTTTGAAAAGGAATGAAAGAGACTACTCTGGAAATCTAGACAGAGGAATTACCAAACCATCGCAAAACTACAGAATACTTTTTACGGTACGGTGGTCAATCTTCCTGATTGTTGTGTTCAGTGCATTGCGATCGATAGGGCAGAAGACATGGCTTCCTAAGGATAAAGGGTATAGCCTATTGTGGTATCCCAATATATACTTGACGGTACATGGGAGCACAAGTCTGTACAGGCACTTGTCATCTCAAAGAGGAGGAATCACCCAACCTACGATGAAAGCGACAGTTACAAGGCTTTACGACACCGGAATACATCCCTAGCCTAGACTTCTAAATGTTGTGCGTTAGGTTCCAAAGCGTTTTTATGTTCATTGAATTTATTTTATAGTTGATCTTTCTTAAGAAGTTTTCCTTTTAGTTTCACCACGTGATATAGATATACAATTCCTAAAATGAAATCTAAGATGATAAACAGTCATTTAATCTTCTTTTTGCAATGAAAATCCTAGCTACTAAGGAAAGAGAAACGAAATCCTTTCAACATAGAGGAGAGAGCACATACTAGATGCACTATCCTAAATCAAAATCAACAAGCAGTCTAAATGCAAATGCACATGCATGTATTTGTTTTCCGCTTTCTTAATGTGTGAATGACAAAAAGAATGCTAAGCACAAATCTGAACTATATCTTCTTTCAAAGTGACAGTACTAACGATTTTCTTTTCAAAAAACAAAAGGGAGACAAGACGACTCTTTGTGATTTTGAATTGAAAACTGCTTTTGACACTTGAAGTACTATTAATTCAGATCAAATACAAGAGTAACAGTGTAATCGACTATCAAAAAGAGAATAATTCTTTTCCTTGACTGAAAACAACACTTGCGACACTTTCAAACCCAAAGACGACAGTTCAATTAAGCTACCATTTTGTAAATGAGAATTGTGAATGGCGAAAAATACATAAAAACATTCACAAATCTTTGCACTATGGAGGTTGGATGACACAAAGAAAGGGGGTTTCAACAGTGGTCTACTGATCACAGACAACAAAACTCCTGAATAAAGCTGAAGAGAGTGAAGAAAAAACCAAAATCTGGAGGCAGAACTAGTCTTGTCTGATCATTGCACCTGTAACACAGGGAAACAGGGATGCATCCCACCTACTGCACACGGGAGGTGCGATGCATCCAGATTGCCAAGAAGAGAAGGTGTGATGGTCCAGGGACAAGACTTTAACTTGGTTTTTGGTCACAGTTTGCAGCTTAGTTCAGGGATTTAGGCCGAGCAAATGATAGTCAGTAACTACAAAGTACAAGGGCTGATCTAATGAGGTTACTCAAGCTACCTCTAGGGCACTTAGGATGTTTGAAATTCAATTGTTCAGTTCATAAACAAACCCAGAGATTGACTGAAGTAGCATTGATCTACTTTGCACTTGCATAGCAAATGCAGTTCAAAGGATAGCTGGCTTGACTTCAGGCTCCGTCTGTGGTTTATGAATCAAACAAATGGAGACAAGCAATCAAACTAATCGCTCCCTAGCGGAGTCACCATTTTGTTATCAGGGAATCTAGTGTCTATTCAGAGTTGTTAGTCCCACTAAGACGAGTAGCTATCTTAGAAACAAACAAATTAAAGTCACTTGTTTTTCCTTTACGAGAGAGAGATGAGAAAGAAGCAGAGAGTACCAACCTCAGTCTTCCACTTGGCTCCTTGCTTGTTTCCTTTCCCCTTTGACAGAATCTCACCACTGCTTCCTTACTTGTCCCGCTTCAAAGAGCACCTGTAGATTCACAGTAGCATAATACCATCAAAGCATAGAGATCTTTCACTGTAAACAATATAGGATCAGATATATATTGACCATACAAATGCATATATCAACACAATATTCAAAGATACACAAGAATATGGAGGAAAACTCAAATAGCTTTATTAGTAAAAGTAGTAGAAGAGAGGATTACAACCACTTGGTCTGACCCAGCACCATCCTCCCAGCTTGAAAGCCCTCTTCACCTCACAGAAAGCAAGATCACCCAACAATGTCTTCAAAGAGAAACCAACAGCATCTCTTTGCAAATTACCAAATTCCAACCTCTGGATCTCTGGGATGAGGGATCCATTTATAGATATTTGTAGGGGGGTGAGTCAGCTTCTGGGATTTTAATTAGTGTCATCTCTCTAATATTTCTTGGTTCCACTTGGAGATTTCATGATCTCTTACTCATCCTTGGGCGAACTCAGGAAGGAAAGTGTCAAATGAGCAGCTTCTAGAAGATTCTCAGGGTCTCCACCTAGCAAACTGCTTGTGCCATTTGTTTGGTCTTGCTCATCGCACCCTACAGAAGGGCTTTCCAGTATGCATCACACTTTTTGCATGTGGTAGGTGAGATGCATCGCACCCTTTGCACTGGGCAGTCTGTATGGTCTTGCTTTGACCAGTTCTAAGTGGTTTTTCATGGAAAACTTCTGGGAGATGATGTAATCAGTTGACCTTGCTCCTTTAGGGTATGAAACAACACTTTTAGGGACTTAGAAGCCCTTGGTTTATGGACATATGTGATTGGGGTTGCAGTGCCCAAATATGTCTATAACAGATAGGCCTCTAAATTAGGCATAAATTAAGGCCCATGCCTCTAAATTAGACATAAATTAAGGTCCATCTAACCAGATTTCAACACATTAAACCTATATTTTTGCATTAGATAATTTCTTTTTAATTTTAATATGTTCATTAGGAAGGTTTATGGATAATTGCATATTTGTGCCTAATATTATTTATTTTTGGGGGATATTGTGAGAATATTGGGAAGATTATGAAGATTTGGAGGAGGAGATAATCTAGAGACCTGCTCCCTACTACAGGAGGATCAATATTAAATAATAAATCAATAAGATATTCTAGAATTATGGCACAGATTGTGGAGCTCCAATGATTGAGAAAATCTAGGAATGTGTTCCCCGTCATTTAATGTAGATTCCTAGTATTGGAAACCAGATCCACTAATAAAGGGATTTTTGTGGGGAAAGCCTCCTTGTTTCATGGGGGATGATTCCTAATCATTTTTTATAAGTACCAAGTCGAATTTTCCTCTAGGTGTATATTTTGATTAGTCTTATTGTGGAGAGAACTCGTATTTTTGTAGCTCCACTTTCATTTTCTGCAAGGATGTAATTGTATTGATGGAAATAATGAAGATCGGTGTCATGTTCAGCTTCTACAACTTGGTCTCCTCCATAGGACTCTGATTTTTCTTGGGCTTGGCCATCCCAGGAGACTCAGAGCCATTTTGTATCATTTACTTTTATCCATTTCACTTCTTGTTCACATGCATCTATTGTTCTTGTTGTTTTCCTATTTTTGCATTTAGTATTAACGGTTTCTTGTTGTAGGATTGGGTTAAATGGTTGAATTAAGTTATTTTTCATGATCACAAGAATAACTTCATCATTGGAACAACTTTGGAAGGTCATAGTAATGATTTATCTACTTGGATTAGCTTACTTATTCCCAAATCTAGATTTCTGGAAGTCCCTTGTGGCAAATAACATTAAATCTCTGCTGTTTTTTAGAGCATGCTAATGAGTTTCAATCGAGCATATTCCACATCCATTATATCAAAAAACAAATATAGTTAATAAAAAAAATTATCCCATTGCATTTGCACTTGATTAGGTTAGGCATTTGATAGATTTACTAGCTCACTAGTTCTCAAATTTCTAGATTTTAGACTAGTAATATTAGGCCATTTTTTAGCATGGGTTAACAGAGGTATTTTTGAGCAATTCCACTTGGAATGGAGACCTAAGACATCCTATTCAATCACAAAATTTGTCTCATCCAATTTGGATTTTATTTGGTTGGCCATTCAGTGAATTATAACTCGCTATAGAAAATATGTTCTTTCCTGTAGTACTCTTCCAGCGTGTATATACTTGCCCAAATGTTCTCAAAAATATTGGTTTTGGTCTCTTAGGGTTGAACCATGACCCCTAGGCTATAAATAAATGATTATGGAATACTAAAGGCCACTTAGCAGTTGCCTCTTTACTCATGCAAAACATTTCAGTGATTCAATGGGTTAATAGACAAATTTATGAATTGGATAATACAATGATGATTTTCTTGATTGCCACATCCAATAGACTTTGTTAATGGATGTAAACTCTTTGAAATTAAATGGTTGACATTTAGTTCATGATCTCTACTTTATGTAATTATAATAGGTTTCTTTCCTTGTATTTTCTTTCTTGCAATAGGTTAAGGTTTCCATTTCAAGCATTTCATTTTCTGCAATTAGTTTAGAATTTGATTTCATTACATGCACTCTATTACCTCATGACAGAAAAGGAAGGACACATTGTATGCTACACATATAGTTCTGATACCTATTCAATTTTTATGAACCCAGCATTGATAATTTAATGTTGGTAGAATTGGGAGTTGCAGCATTCTTGTTGCAATACCGAGGCTCATACACAACCATCTTAAAAGAAGACCATTCATTCGTGCAATCTTATAGAACACATACTCATATCATGCAATTAATCAAACATTCAAACAACTTGCAAACATTCCATGTTAAATAAATCAACTAGATGACATAATCAAACAATCAAACACAAAATAGACGACATAATCAAACTCATACCTTAATGTATCTCAGGGGAGGCTATCTTGTATGCACAATCATTCTAGATTAACATGATATAACTTCATAACACATAAACATAAATAAGGTCATGATATCCATAACAATAACTAGCTAACATGCTCACCACATAAGCTCATAAACAATTTTCATTCATGCATAACAATCACATATTCACAACTAGTCTAGATTAGTATGACGTCATAATATCACAATATATTAACTCATACCTAAATTCCAAACCATTATCATCTGCATAACTCAATCCAGATTAGCACAAAACATAATAAAATCAAGACTTCAGTTGCAATGACCATAATCATGAGGTATATGACCACAATGCATACAACAACGTGTTACTATCATTCATGACTATCTGACACATGTCCATATGACTGCACTAATGAACCAACATTTATCATACATGTAACCATAATAATAATCAAATGAAAATCATATAAGTAACCCTAATGCTTATAAAAACCATTAACCACATACTTGCATGCCAAACATACAATACAGGTATGATGATCTACACTTACCTTGAGGTCTACTGCTACAACCTCTCTCTAATAATATGCATCTAGTGCTCTATCTCAGCCAACACATTAACATCATAACACTGAAAAACATCCTTATGAAACAACCTACATAGAATGACCTCACAATGCATGTTTGGCCTACCATACATGATAACTATAACCATGACAATGAATGCATAACAACATATAGACACTAACCAACATAACACATGCATTTCCAACTTACATGCATTCATGACTAAAGCATCCCAACAACAACATCATCAACTCCTACATGGAAACACAATTGTAACAATAACCACTACCATGCGTACATAAAAAGCACATATACATCCTACATCCATGCATGACAAACACATTCTTCCCATTCAATCCAAGTGTTGAACCATGCTCTGATACCACCATGTACTGCCCTCCTCCCACATTTACCCAAGTTACCACCCTACCTAGGTAAATGTGTGACGAAGAGTTACTATGATATGATTCAACCTCCTAGATCACCTTAAGGAACTGGAATCGACAAACCAAAACCCTCAATGACTTCCCTATTAGGTGCTATAGAGCCCCCCAGGGCTCAACCACCCTTCCAAGTTCCTAGACCCTGAATTAAACCTCTTTCTTCAATGCCTTGATCTCCCAGACGCTCGTATAACACTACTTGATTTCAACTGAAACCTTCCAGTCGCATGCATGATTCCTACAAGGGAGCGATTGTAGTATTTTTCACCCAATTTTTTGCCTGCAACCATGAGATTTAAGCCACTTTTTCATGCTAGGATCCAAACCTCTAACCACAACTTATTGAAAGTTTAAAGAACCATGAATGACACAAGGAAAAAGCATTCCATACAAATCTTAGACAAGAACTTGACCTAATAAGGCCTAGCCATGACAAAATTTCCATCAAACATATCATGAACATGAAATCTACAGGTCATAAATATATATATAAACATAGGGGTTCAATGCTTCTCTAAAAATCACCAAGAAGATCTAGTGGCTTTTTATAATAGCTGCAATAAAATCTATTAGGTCATACATTCATAATTCATTCATTTACTAGTCAAAACATGCTGAGAGCCATAACCAAAGTTTTTCATAAACCATGCTTATAACTAGCATTTGACCAACAAAATAACAAGGATAGCACAACCATAAAAACCACATTTTAACAAGTACATTTACACATAGAAAACAAGAGGGAAAGAACTCTTATTATCATATGCAAAACCCAACCAAGCCAAGGACTTCCATGTCCCACCTGAACATAGATTGGGCTGAACCGAATCTTTATTTCAGCCAATCACCCACATTCCATATTCCAAGCATGAATGTGGGACTCACAAAAAAACCAACTAGGTTTCCTCGAGATTTACCACAATCCCCACCCAATCACTAGGCTCTAAAAAAGTATGGATGACTATGGATTTCTACACATGCACTATGAGGAATTTGTCTATCTCCTATTCTCTAGGCTCTACCATATATCTAGTCATTCACCAGTCAAAAATTCATAGGCCTAATCGAGACTCCAACCTCTCGGATTTACCGTATATCCTACCATTCACCGATTAAGGATTCCTAGGCTTGATCAAGGGCACACACCTCTAGGATTTATTGTATATACTTCCATTCACTAGTTGCAAATTCTTATGCCCACTGAGGTACACATAATTAGGCTTTACCACAATCCCACCTTCTCTGGTCCAGGGATTCCTAGGCCTTGTGTTCTTCTTTAGACACCACCTCACTCAATTTTGAAACCATCTGAAAATATAGGTTAACCAAATAAAAGAGAACCCATCATGCCATGGTTATCCTGAAATGGTAAGGTAAGGTTGAGAATCACTGTCGCACTTGGCGAAACCCATGCCAATGACAATAAGAGAACCAAATACTCACATCCATGTACCTTGCATGCCAAATATAGAAAGGAAAACACACATGCAATCAATACCTGCAAGTAATCCCATTGTACCCGCTTAATTCTTCACTTCCTTGCTTGATCTTTGCTTCCCTTTTCCTTCTTTGTCCTTCCTCTGCTTTCCTTGATCCAATGCTAGAATGCTCCAAGAATGCTCCAAGTGTCGAAAAGTGAGAAAGAGAGAATAGAGAGAGCTCCATAACTAAATTGAAAAAATCTTACCAACTGATCCTCAGAAGCCTTCCTATCAATAAGACCTCTATTTTCTTCATTTTTCATTCTTTTCCTTCATTTTCCTCCTCACTTGAAACCTACGACCTTTCACATTCCTTTTCTCCTAATTCCACTATTTCCATAAATAAAATGCCAATTAATGCCTCATGGCTTTCCAAATCCTTTACCATTGCATTTTCTAATTTCCCTTAGCCATAATAAATCAAATGAACACCCACTAGGATGTTTTGTCGAACATTCATATTGGAATATGTGTTCCATGACCTTGGTTATTATTTTTTTTCTCTTATTAATTTTGTTACATGGATTTTTAACCCAGGGCTATTATTGACACCTTTTTAATTGTCTAACCTTGTCGTGTTATCATCACCAATGTGTCCTAGCTACCATTGTTTGACTCTACCGCTTGTGCACCTCTTTACTTCTTTTGGGCTATAACCACTGGGAGTGATGTCACTCCTCCCATGTGTCAACCTATGGTCGTGACACATGTCACCCAAATACGGGACATTAGAGTGCCAAAAATGGAAAAAAATGACTGCCATGTGTCCACCTCCTATAGGATTTGTTGATGTCAGCTTCCTCTGTCATCGAGCCCATTCACATGTTGCCACCTATCCTGTTGGAGGAGAGAGAAAGGGAATCCTGAAGACCTAATATGTGAGTAATGTATTTTTTAATTGGTTTTCAGGCTTACTAACCATTTCCTTTGTTTTTCATAGCTTTCCTCTAGGACAGTGCCTTATAGCATTGCCACCTTTCTTTCCCTTCAGGCTAGCCCTCAATGGGCTGAGTTGCCAGAGTGGGATCCCCTGCTCAAATCTCATTGGTAGGCTCTCTGCTATCGTGTCCCGGTGTCCACCGCATGACGCATTTATTTTTGTGTGCCAAAACTATACCATTGAGGTAACTCTGTAAGGGTATTGCCTATAACTGGGCTCCACACACTCTTTTCATCTCGGTCAATTAAACCTATGCATCAAAAGGATTCCATCAAGGTAATTGCATTGGGCTTCCTCCGCTAAGCCAAGTTTTTAGATGGGCTTTGCATGCCTAATAGAAATGCTTACGACTATTTTTGTGGCTTCCACATGAGCCCAATTCATCCTTTTTCCACTCCGCCACTAGGTTGAGAACTCATGCCATCTTTGGTTGCATGCCAAAGCTCATCCAACCTCCTCTAACTTTGTTATCTTGATCTTGGGTTCACAAACTTTGACTAGCTCTATCTCTTGATCTTAGAGGCAATTTTTGGACTTCCACATACCACTAAAAATATTTTTCCGAGCTCTTTCCATCTATGTGGGTTCCACCTACTTCTGCGATGACTTGTTACTCCCAAACTGGCTCCGAAGTATCTGCACCATTATCATCCATGATTACTTTCTTATGAAATATCATTTTCCAAGCTTTACCTTTTCCTTTGCCAATAATGATGACACCATTTACATTGCTTTGCAATTGTCATGGTTTCCTTTTTCCACCTTTGTAACTTTTTCCTTTGCCACCAATGATTGCCATGCTTTCCTTTGCCAACAATCTTCGCCATTGCCTTTGTCTTTGCTAACAATGTTTTCCTTTGCCATCAATTGACTTTGCCACCAATGATATCATATTTACCAATGAAGTTTCCTTTTCCAATCTCTTCCATTGCCTTTGCCTTTTCCATCAATGACAACATACTACCAACAATTTCCCCCTTTGTTATTGATGGAAACACCAAGATCAAACAACGCATCATTACCAATGATCAATAATTTTCTTTGATACTTCTCCTTGTGCTTTCCTAGTGATCATTTACCATATTGTGTTTGATCATAAATACTTGGTCCATAATCTATCATGGATATTTCGCTCGACAGTTCGTCACTACAGATCTGATAATATTATATTAAAAATTTGATATTCTACACTATTACAATTTTATTTAATTTTTAGATCTGTAGATTGTACTGTAATTAGTGGATGCATGCAAATGGAATTATGCATAAAAGTATAGAATGATAAAATTAGCTCACCCACATGCATAAGACACAAAATATGCTCTTTGGAAAACCCTTTCGGGAGAAAACCTATCTGGAAGGTGATACTGCTTCACTCACTTTCTTTGTCTGGAAATATGGTTTCCAGTACAAACAAGTAATGTTTGTGGCCGATGGGCTGTTACAGTGCACATATATTCTCTTTTTTCTCTACCTCCTATCTCTCCTGGCTATCTTTGCTAAGCTATGGAACAAAATTCTCTCGAAAGAATGGAATTCCTCTTCCTCCTAGTGGCCTGGTTATAACACAACCTGATAGCCTACTAGTGGTCGATTTTGACTACTTCAACCCTTAACTAGAGTTACAATGTAGACTCCTTTAGAGTCTTTTACATCAAAAACATGTGGCTAGCCACTTTTCCATGAATAATGGGGGCTGACATGACATCCTCCTGAACTATAGATGTGGAAAAAGGAAGGTCAACTTCGAGATGGCATAATGTTTTTCATACAGACTCGGATTGACACGCTTATTGTGTCATTGGAAAGGTCTCATACCCCATTTTGCCAACGGGGTCTTGCCGGTAAAACTGGTCCCCTGAGTTGATTCCTCCATTTTTTCCACTCTAAATGCATCGAGATGGATGAAAAACAATATAATGATCCAATTTGGATCACACCTCCCCATTTTGGGAGGCGTTTGGCCCCCAAAATCTTTTACTGAATGAGGTGAGGAAATTTTTCCTCCACCTTCGCTTTGGTGTACCATTTAGCTTTTCTTGGAAGTTGTCCATTACCCCTAATCTGCCAAAGGTCATGTTGCCCATGTCTTGTAGTTCTAGACCTCTTCTACAAAATTGTATCTTTTGTCAACTCTGCTTGACTGTCTAGTGCAAAATCCTCCATAGAAGGTGGGACTTATTCTTCTTCTTGATCGATCATGAAAGGATCATAGAGTTTCAGATTTTGAACATTCACATCTTAGAAAATGCGCATATATGGTGGTAAACTGAGAGAATAGGCATTATCACCTACCTTTTCTAGTATCTCAAAGGGATCATACCTTAGAGCCTTGATTTTCTTACCAAACCCATGCAGCCTCTCCTTGTTAAAATTCATCCATACTCTATCTCCCACATTGAATGCTTTCTCCATTTTGTGTTATTCATGCATGGCCTTATACTTATCCTACAAATTTTGTAGTGTTTCATGTACATGTAGATGGATCTTATTGATATTTTCTATAATTTTTTCAGCCCTCAAAGAATCTCATGTAAGATATTCCCTCACTCCTCGTTGTTGCCCATATGAAATATCCAAAGGTGAAGGTCGAAAATATCCAAAACAAGTGTCAAATGGGGACTTTACTGTAGAAGTGTGGACTGCTCTATTATAAGAATGTTGTATATATACCAAATTTTCAACCCAGGCGTTCAGATGCTTCTTAGTTGTATCCCCTCAGATGCTGCACCAAAGTCCTATTGATTACTTTTATCTTCCCATCTATCTATTGATAGAATATTGTAGATCTCTTCAATTTTGTGTCCATCTTCTCCCACAATGTAGTCTAGAAGGCACTGAGAAATATTGTATCTCTATCTGAAATGATGCTTCTTGGTATCCCAAAGTGCACATAGACCTATCCCAAGAAAAAGATTGTTGCTTCTTGTCCACTGATGGTCTGTTTACAAGGCATCATAACACACATCTTGTTGAACCTACAAACTACCACCAATAGGTAGTCACTTCCCTTCCTGGTTGTCAGTAAACCTCCCACAAATTCCATGGAAATGGTTTCCCAAGGATGATTAGGTATAGGTAAGGGATGATACAAACTCGGTTTCCTATTGCTAGGATTGTTGGTACAACAAATAATGCATCCTCTTATGAACCTATCTACATGCTCTTACATCTTGGGCCAATACACATACCTCAACAAGTTAGCGACGATCTTCCCTATGCCAAAGTTCTTTGCAACCTTGGAGGTGTGAGCCTCTCCAATCAGTTGCAAATGGTCACCTCTACGAACCCATAACTTATCTAGCCAGTAGAGTAACCCATCTTGGAGATGGTAGTCAATAGTGTTGTCGTCATCATGCACATGACTCTAGCTTTGTAACTACTCATACATCTCCTTAAAGTATTCATCTACTGATTATGCCTCTTTATATGAATCATGGGTGTTACAAATCCATTTGCACACATCACTCCCATCATTCAGATCAGTACCATTAGGGCTCATCAAAACCTAATTCAGTTGCTACATGCCCTAGACTAGTTATCATTTTTAATGCCTCCTTCCCTAAGAGTTACTTGGCCTGAATCCCTCCAAAAATGCATCCTTGAGGGACCAAAGTAGCCTTGAATAGGGGTAAGTGCACTTCAGTCCAGCTAGGCCCATGTCAAGGTGCTCTTCAGAGAACCTAGGCCCACTTTGACCTGTGCTGGGTGAGATTGAGCAAAATTCACATAGGGCTCTGGGAATATTCTTATCTTCTGGAGCCATCTAGAAGATTCCCACACTTATCATCTCATATGAGCTCAAAATTGGATAGGGAATGAGTTAAGTAACCTCCTATCCTCTCATTCCTTCCTCCATGGAAACTAAGTCTATGTTTGGAATGCCATTCAATACCCTCATTTATGACAAAACCTCCTCCATTCACCTATAAATTCAGCACTCATCTAAGTGATCAGGGGCTGGACTTTGAGAATTTTTAAGGAGATATTGTTGGTGTGAGAATTGAGAGTATAAGCAAGTGTTGTTATGCTACTAGATTGTTTTCTTATTTATGTGATGTTGGCTGGAACCCAAGCTAGAAGAGTGACAATGGATCAGACTTCATGGTTGTAATTATTCCTTCTACTTAATAAAGTTGTTTACACCTTTTTCCATATGTTTATCTTGATATATGATGTTTATATGTGTGAATGTATCTGATTCCATTTACTTGTATTCAATAGATCTCTTGATTTGATTGGTTCTTTGTCTTTTGTTTATGCTTGCAGGTACTTTTTGAGCTAGTTAAGTTCGAGAAGGAGTGATAGGAGTCAAACAAAGGAGACAAGAGGAAAGTGTAAGAACAAGTAGGTCCTTTGAATCCCTTTGTCTTATTTATCATTTATAGAAAAAGGATAAGCGCTTTAAATATGTTGTTCTACGTATAGCTACCTACCTAGGGAATTAGTATTTATCCGTAAATACCAAATTCCTCATAACAAATTGTCGACCATACTAGGGAATGATCATTGTTCTGGGTAGTTTAACTTCATCCTAGTACACTCTAGTAGACCTTACTTGCTTCCATTGATCTTCTTTCAACCTTTTGAAGAGCTTTTTTCGTGAAATTTGTGCTTGTAAGCCCCTAAGATGGCCTCTCTTGCACCAGCATAGGCTTGGTCTAGAGACAGAGCGCTATAGAGCACCCTTGGCTTGAGTACAATGCTCTAAAGTGCAGTGTCTCCCATTCAAGGCTGGCCTGATCCTCCTAAGGACAAAAATCCATCCTTTGAGTTGATTTTTTGCCAAATTTCCTTCTGTTTCTGCTTGCTGAAAGGTCTCCGAAATCAATTTATGTTTCCTTTGCCAATACTACTTTTTCCTTGGTTGTTTAGTGTTTCTTAAATGATTTCTTTAACACTATCAATCCATTGTCAAAGTTAGTTTATAGTCGATTAATCTTTGTTCAAAAGAAAGTGTCACAATAGTCTTCTTTTCTTTCGAAACAGAACTATTGTAAAGTCTTTGTTCCTGAAAAAAGATTGATTGATTGTATGTGAATTAGTTTCCCTTTGTTTATCACAACATTAAGGGAATTGAAAATAAAAACTTGCATTCTGCAATAAAAAAGTTTTTGTGTGCTCATAGGAATGGTTTAGGGAAATTTCATTAGATGTGTTCTTTGTTCTTTGATTACAAGAATCTGATTGCTCTATCCCTACTAGCTAAGGTTTTCATTGTCAAAATTGAATGAAAAGGATGCTTATCATATTAGTTTCATTCTAGGAATTGAAAATACATCACATGGTTAACCTTGAAAGGCAAATTCTTAACCAAGATCAACTTAAAATTAGCGTCAATTAACCTAATGGAGCATTGTCATCTAACGCAAAACATTTAGAGGTTCTAGGCTAGAGAGGTGTTCCAGCGTTGTAAAACATAGCAGCTATCGCTAACTTGTCTACGATACATTCCAAGTGTGATACCTCATTCCACATATGTGAGTATATCGTAGTTCGTCCACGTACCTTCAGGTATATAGGGCGGTGTTACAATACGTAAAGTATATGTGAATTCTCTCACTGTGCGGTTTCACATTAGACAACGCTAATACGGATTGGGCCTCCACATACTTTCAGGTATATATGGGAGGAAAACACTAGGTTGCTATCCATCCTTAGGTAACCGAGTCAGCAACCTTGTACACTGCAATACACCGAACACATAATTCGGGGAGATTGCCTGCCCGTACCTCTTGGTTCGACAGGAGGTATTTTGCAGTTCACAATTGCTTGGTAAACCTTTTTGCCTAGCTTACCCCATTTTGTTTATTTCCTTTTTGTAATAAAACCAATCAGCAATTGTGGAGGAAAATCAACCCTTACCTCGTCATTCACAGAGAGTAGCGAGTAAACCACCTTTACTTCTCAAAGCTACACCTATTTGGTCAAAGAGATCTCATTTGACTGGATCCAATACTTCACAAGCCTCTGGTTCTTCGTCTGAATTACCAGAAACACCTATACCAGTAAGTAATGTGACCCCAGTTACTTCTACGGTTATTGCTACATCTATTATTGAAGTGGAATCTCCACAATTACCTGAGGAAACTAGAACTGAATCTAGTGAAATGGTAACCCAAGTTGTTCAACAACAAGTTGATTCTCAATTCAACATTGTTCAACAAGAAATTACTTCTAAATCTGAATCAGTTCAACCAGAAGTGGATCCTGAACCCATCATTGTTCATTCAGAAGTTACTTCTAAACCGGAAGTTGTTCACGAAGCCCAACCTGAACTTTTTCTTTTACCATAACATTTGGATCTTGAGGTTGAATAATTAGAATTTGTTACCTTACTAGAAGAAGATCGACCTGTACATCCTCATAAATCCATAAATGTCGAAACTTCCTCTTTATTTCAATAACAAATACTGGAAATCTATTACAGACCAGAATCCAGATGGTGAAATTCTTCCACTTGGTTTGATTTTGATAGAAGAGGAACCTGAGGTAGAATCACCCAAAACTCCATTCCATTTTGGAACTGGACTCTATCTGCATCCTCATACTCCTAATTTCATTACTCCTTTTGACCCTAATTACTTTTAGACACCCGTTGATTTGTTAGGAAACTTATTTCAACATTTGACTATGGCAGAGTCGACATCCCAAATCGTACCATCTGTTATGGCTACAGCAAAATCTTCTGTTCCAACCTCTTCGATGTTTACTACGACACCTAAGTCACACTTTTATGGTGTTCCGTCCATCCCATTAGGTTACCAATCTTTATCGGGAACCCACTCAGGTGTTACTTCTAGCCCTTGGTCTTCACCAATGTCCTCTACTAGAATTTTATCTGGTTCCTCATCTATCGGTGCTGAACAGCTAGACCCATTAAGTTTATATCAAGCTAGTTCATCTGTTTACCATCCTATGTATCTTCTCAACACTGGACTACCACCATATAGACAACAATATGCATATTCTCCTTATCCTTCATTTTCTAGGGGGAAACCATATGTCAATATGTCGTCATCTTTAGGTCATCCTGGAATGACTATTTATCAGTGCCAGCCAGCCATGCTTGTTCAACCTAGGCTTGTGTATCCATCACAACCTATGTAATCTATCTCATCTATCCCCACAACACTTGTTGTTACAGCTGTACTGCAGTCACAATCTCAAATTGTTGTATCTCAACCTGTGCAAGCTAGCCCTTCAACTTCAGACCCCAAAGTTTCAGGTATACAAAGCCAACCTTCTTAGGCAGTTTTACAACAACTAGTTGTGTCTGAGGTCCAACAACTTTAGGCTAGTTTACCTTTTAATGGAATGACTCAGACTTACATTGGTTTAGTGTATTCACAACCTGGTTAACCTTACATTGGTGGGCAACAAAAACTGTTAAATCAACAATCGTTGTATCAACAACAAAAACAGTTGATTCAACAGCCTTGGCAACCCCAATATCAACAACAACAATTCTAGCAATACCGACCTCAACATGGACTAGGAAAAAAATCTTATGTTGGGTTTGGTCAGCAACAATTTTATCCAGGTCCTGGTCAGTAAGCCTATGTTTGGTTTGGACAACAACAAATGTATCCCGGTGCTCAACAACACCCTTATGCCGGATTTTCTCAACAAACTTACCCTTATCAAGGTTACGAGCAGTAAATTCCTTATGCTGGTATGCAAAGGCCTATTTCCCAGGAAATGCCATCTTACCCTGGATATGCTCAACCTGACCTCAATAGATAATTTCCTTTCATTGCGACACTTAAATTACCAGATCTAAACTGGCTCACCAATGAACCTATTCATTATGCACCTTGGTCGCCGTTGGTTCCTCATAAGTTACCTTCTGATATTCCAAAATTCAATGCAAACCCTGGAGAAGACCCGTCCAACCATGTCATGACTTTTCATTTATGGTGTTCATCAAACTCCTTGAATGATGAATCTGTTAGACTACGTCTTTTCCAGAGAATGCTTACTGGTCCAGCTACAAAATGGTATATCGAATTACCACGAGCTTCTTTTGATAACTTCACTTCCTTAGCTACCACATTTTTAACCCACTTCTAGTTACCCATACAATATGAGATTGGAATGGAACTATTAACCAACTGTAAACAAACCACTGCTACTCATATCTTTGATCATATTCATGAGTGGTGTCTTTGTCGTCGAATGGTTAAAACTTATTTTCCTGATCAACTTTTGGCTCAGTGGATTATAAAATCCTTGCTACCATCTATCACTAAGGATGTGGCAAAAGATGGAGTTGTCACAGAAGAACAAGTAATTGCTCATGCCCAATATTTGGACTTGATTTATACACAGTCTGGCATGCTCCATGACAAGATTCCGAATGCACCTCGACCAGTTTTCACTATTCCTCCTCCACCATCGAGTAAGGAATCTCATGTCGGCGATTGTGTGATTGGTTCTTCGAGCACACAAATGACAGGTAGACCATCTATTCAAATACTTTCCATTTCTAATCAAACTACAAATGCACCTAATAAAACTCTTACTTCTGAAATAAATGACGTGCCATTTGACAAGGGAAATAATGAAAAGCAACTAGGAAGTATGAAAAAGGGGGAAAACAAGAAGAAACAAAATAATTCCCCTAAAGAGAAATCATTTGATTCCTCTCCTTCGGATAGGAAACCTCGTTACCCATGTTTGATATGTAATTATGAGCATTTTACGTGAGATTTTCCTCACTGCTCTAAAGTCTCAAAGCTTCTAAAGACTTCTAATACATCCATGGTATTGATTGATCCCTTTTCAAAACTAGAGACAAATATGGTTGCTACAGACCATGCTTCCACTTCCCAAGTGCTTATGCTATCTGCCTCGAAGCCGAAGGATGATGTTTTGGTGTCAACACAAAGTAAAGATTATGGAAATCAACCGTCGTCGTCAAATAACCAGGTTGATCGACCTAACCCTTCGACTTCAACTTCGAATGATCCTATTCCACCACCTATTGCACCAGAGTTAAAATTAAAACTGCCTAAGGGAGTTGTACATAAATCGACATTTAACCCTCAAGCTCCAGTTGCACAAAAATATAATATAGTAGAATATTTGGCTCAGTCACCTTCTGCTATGTCAACACTCAAGGTGCTTCAGAACTGTCCCTCCCAAAAGCAATCTTTGTTGTCAGCAACTGGTGGAATCGATCCAACTGATTCGAATCTTGTGGTTTTCAACCATGGGGGTTATACACCATAGTTACCAGTGCAATTAGAATTCTTGATTCAAGTAAATGCCTTAACTAAACTTGTTCATATATGATCCGGATTTAAACAGGAACGCAACAAATTACAGAGATAACCATATACACAAAGATGCAGCGGAAATAATACTTCATTTCATTAATGGAAAATACTGAAATATGCTTACAACTAGAAATGGAAATAAACCAGCTAGGGCGATGGTAGCTTATCTCTGAGAAGAGATGTGATGGCTACATGCCTCTGAACTGTGTTACAATGAGGCTCGAAGGCCTATTTATTGTTGAGAAACAATGAAAAACCCTTAACATTCCAAAACCTAACCCTAGGAGATGAAACGCCAAACTGTGGGCCCCGTTTGGGGTAAATTGGTACATCAACTTCCCGGGGTCGTAACTTTGGCATATGATCTCCGTTTGACGCATACAATAGCTCGTTAGAAAGATCTATCCGAGCACTACCATTGTTGGAACGGGCAACATCAGTCCATTCCATGGACCCATGTTTCCCCCGGATTCCCCAAAAAACGTTGTTTAGGGCCTCAAAACAGCTCCGGAAGTTCAAGACCCGAAAAACTGCTAAAAATAGTAAGTTGTGCTACAATTAAGGAAACTGACAATGCTGAGAAAGACAATGGTGGGGGTCCAGGTGGACTTCGCAGGTGGCCACCAATATCCACCTGGATCATTCCTCCCCCCTTAGGAAGCAATGGTCCCCATTGCGTTGAGCTCCTCCATGAGATGAGGAAACTTTTGCTGAACTTGTTCCCTGGTGAGCCACTTTCCCTGCTGAAGGAGTTGGCCTGCTTTGACAACTCGATACAGTTGGATATTCTGTTGGCGAGTGTTCTTGATCTGTGTGTCCATGATCCGATCAGTTGCAGCTTGTTCCATGCAATCTGGATTTAATTCTGTGGGTTTGAGCTATTCTGCAATGTCGGATGTGTCTAGCAATGGTGGAAAGTATGGCCGAAGGCGGTCCACATTGAACACTGGGTGCAGGCCAAGGAATGGGGGAATGCTGAGCTCAAATGCATTGTCTCCCATAGCCTTAGTAATGGTGTAAGGACCATATCGGAGTGGTCTCAATTTTCGATAGGCTCCAGTAAGGCGTTCCTTTTGCAAATGCAACCAGACTTTGTCGCCCACCTGAAACTTGTGTGGCACCCGATGTTGATCATGTCGTTGCTTGTACTTGGCATTTGATTTCTCAAGAATGTCATGGACCTACTGGCGAATATGTTGGATGCGCTCAATGAAGCTGGTGGCCTTATCTATTTCGGACTGGACATGAGCTGAATTCATGTGAGTAGCTGCAAGTGGCATGGCCACATCAATGGGGCATAGTGGCTGGAATCCCAAACCCACCTGAAAAGGGCTATGGCCAGTGGAGCTGTGAAGAGCTCGGTCGTAGCTGTGCTGAACATAGGGGAGGCTCTCGTCCCATGTGCGTGGATGCTTTGAGTTATACATGCGCAGAATGTGCACGATCATCCTATTGACAACCTCTGTCTGGCCATCAGTTTGAGGATGGAAGGTTGTGGACTTCGTGAGTTTGGTGTCCAGCATTGACCAGAGACTGGACCAAAATGTGCTGAGAAACCGACTATCCCGATCTGAGATGATAGACTGTGGGATCCCAAAGTGCACCCACACTCGTTCAAAGAAGAGTTTAGCAGTGGCTTTTGCTGTGATATTCTTCTTGCAGGCCATCATAATGGCCATCTTCGAGAACCTGTCGACGACCACAAAAACACAGTCATTTCCATGCTTGGTGGAAGGAAGGCCTGACATGTAATCCATGGAGATGGATTCCCAAGGTCGACTAGGGGTAGGCAACGGGGTATAGAGGCCGTGCTTCTTAATGGTCGGTTCGGCAATGGCACAGGAAGTACATGATCTGATGTACTTCCCAACATCCTGTCGAAGATTCGGCCAATAGAAATAATTTTGCAGTACTGCCACTGTTTTCTCGACCCCGAAGTGCCCAGCAGCCCGACTGTAGTGTGCTTCCCAAATCATCTTGGCACGCTCGCTTGAAGGAACACAAAGGTGACCGAGGTGGCATAATAGGGCATCCTGGAGGTGAAAATCTGCAACACGCCGACCCTCCAAGAGTGTCTGGTATGTGTGGCCGAATTCTGGGTCGCTCTTGTAGAGAAGTGGCCAATCAGAAGTCTCGTGCCCACAAGAGTTGAGCACGGTGGTTAACGCCATGATCGGTGGTCGACTGAGGCAATCTACGACATTATTGGTGTTGCCCTTCTTATACTTGATATTCAAGT
Source organism: Pinus tabuliformis (assembly GCA_031772625.1). NCBI lineage: Eukaryota > Viridiplantae > Streptophyta > Pinopsida > Pinales > Pinaceae > Pinus > Pinus tabuliformis. The sequence continues at coordinate 864,287,302 of CM062812.1, forward strand.
GGAACTGTTGCAGGTATGTAGACCACTTCTGATGGCGATCATTCTGCAATTTCCCTTGGGTCTGTATGAACTGCAGGGGTCGGTGGTCTGTTTGGATGACCGTTTCCTTCCCCAAAATGTAATGCTTTCGTTGTCGGCAGGCCTGTACAGTGGAGTACATCTCTTTATCATAAGTGGGGTACTTCTGGACTGTGTCTGAAAGTGTTTCACTGTGATATGCCACTGGATGTCCATGTTGAGTAAGGACTGCCCCAATAGCATAGTTAGAGGCATCTGTCTCGACCTCAAATGGTTGCTGTAAATCTGGTAACGCGAGCACTGGTGCCGTGCAGAGGCGATCCTTCAACTCCATGAATGCCTTCTGTTGAGATTCAGACTAGAAGAACCTTGCTTTCGTCCCTCCCTTGGTGACCTGACTCAAGGGCCAAGAAATATGAGAAAACCCCAACACAAACCTGCGGTAGAAGTTGGCAAGACCTAGAAAGATGCGGAGCTCTATTAGAGTGGTTGGAGAGGGCCAATCCCGAATGACTTGGACCTTGGCTGGATCGACATGCACCCCCTGTTCATCAATGATGTATCCCAAATACTGAACCTGGGTCATGCCAAAAGTGCATTTCTCCAAATTGGCACACAGCTTGTGTTGCCGCAGTGTTTGGAGAACCTGTTGGATGTGGTGGAGGTGCTCTTCCCAACTCTGGCTGAAGATCAGAATGTCATCCAAGTATACTACTACAAAGGATTTGGTGAATGGCCGCAAGATGTCATCCATTAGCCTCATAAAGGTTGCAGGAGCATTCGTCAATCCGAAAGGCATGACCAACCATTCGAAGAGGCCCTCCTTGGATTTGAAGGCAGTCTTCCACACATCAGAGGGTTCGATTGGTACCTAGTGATATCCTGACTTCAGATCGATCTTGCTGAAATATTTCGCCCCCTTTAGTTGGTCTAGGAGGTCATCAATCCGTGGGATCGGGTACCTATTACAGACAGTGATCTTGTTCAGCGCCCGATAGTCAATACAGAGTCTCCACGTCCCATCCTTCTTCTGTACCAACACGATCGGGCTCCCACAGGGCGATGAACTCGGACGGATGTGACCTTTCTATAGGAGCTCCTGAATCTGCGTCTTGATTTCATTGTTCTCCAGAACGGAGCACCGATAAATTGGTCCATTGGGTAGCGGCGCACCTGGGGTCAGATCGATGGAGTGCTTGACTTGACAGTGCAGAGGAACTCCTGCCAGAGAGGTGAAGATGTCCTCGTACTCCTCCACAATCTTGTCCATCTGTAGTTGTCGTGCAGAGGGACCCCGTCTAGAGGCCGCGACCACTGTCTTCTTCTTTCCTTGAGGGCGTATCATCAGGAAAACAAATTTCCTGGTTTTGGAAATGATCTTACTGCATTGTTTTGCAATAATCAAAGAGATGGCGGCAGGTGGTGCTACCTCTGGTATCCTGAACAACTTATTTCCCAATGTAATAATAACAGCACGGGGTCTTGATTCATACACAGCATGTCGCTTCCACAACTATGGTTGTCCTAGTAATACATCACAAACTTCAAGGGGAGCAATGTCACACAATACCTCATCCATGAAGGGCTTGATGTTGTATGGAAGGCGACACTGCTGGCTCACGCGAAGATCTCGTCCTTGGTGCAGCCACCCAATGGTGTATGGTTGTGGATGTGCTGTGGTCGGTAAGCCTAACCGCTTCACGACCTCTGCCGAAATGAGGTTCTTTTGACTCCCGCTATCAACAATGAACTGTATTGGGGAGCCCTTTACCCACATCTGAGAGTGGAAGAGACGCTCCTCCTCCTTTGGATCTTCGGGTTCATTTTTCTGGATCTTTGCGGTAGAAACAGTGGCGCTGGGATCCGCATCAATGATCTGCTTCCCTTTTTCATACCCCTTATCGGGTTCTAACTTAGAGTCGGAACATGCATCTGATTCTGAAACCTTTAGCTCAGCCACCAGTGACTGCTTGGCCCGACACTCACTTGTGTTGTGAGTGGAGCTCTTATGGAACTCGCACCATTTTCCAGTGTCCTTTCTCGGCTTCACGGCGATGTTCTTTGCTTGCAGCTTCGGCTGGTTGCCTTGGGCTGTCCCGCCTTGGCTTTGTCCTTTGTTCTGTGGTTTCGGGGCACCTTTCCCCTACTTTGGATTTGCAGATCCAAAATCTCGCTTCTTTTGTTTCAACTTTTGCTCGACCTTGACGGCATATCGGTATGCTGCGTCGAGCGAGGGGATGTTTAGGAATTGTATTTCTTCCTGGATGTACTTATGCAGGCAGCCACGGTATTTGAGTATCAAATGTTGCTCCGAATCCTTGATACCCAACTTTGTGCGAAGGGTATGGAAAAGATTGGTGAACTCCGGCATGTCTTGGTCCCTTCCCTGCCGTAGCGTGGTCCACTTTATGTATTCATCCTCATAGCTTCCAACGGGGTAGTACTGCTCCCTGACGGCATCCCGGAACGAATCCCAGGTGGGTGCAGCTAAAAATAGTGAGCCAGTACTTTCATCCTTCTGCTCGCAGTAGGTTTCCCACCAGTCCTTAACGTGGGGGGCTGCTTTGAGAAGAGCAAAAACAATCTTTTCCCGACTCGAAAAATCATGAACAGAGAAATAACCCTCTAGCAGATTTAACCATTTATCTACGGCATCTGCGTCTATCTGACCCTCGAATATGGGGATTTCAAAATTAACTTGTACCTTAAAGGGTGTGGCGTTTCCAGAGTAGCTGCTGGAAGCCGATGCGTCGCTTCTGGGTAGCCGCTGAAGGATCTGGGCAAAGCTGTCCATCATCGCGTTCCGTTGTCGCTCGAGGGCTTCTTCGAGCAAGATTTTGATGGGATCTCCTGCCCCCTCGTCTTTCTTCTCATCCGCCATGGGAGGCCGTCAGGATTTGCGAGGCTGGTCTTGCAAAGGTTCAACCAGTTCAAGCCCTAACTCCTTATATCCCGACCTTGTTGGGGACATGCAAAGAAAAACAGAGAAAAAGCAGACCGCTCTGATACCACTGATCCGGATTTAAACAGGAACGCAACAAATTACAGAGATAACCATATACACAAAGATGCAGCGGAAATAATACTTCATTTCATTAATGGAAAATACTGAAATATGCTTACAACCAGAAATGGAAATAAACCAGCTAGGGCGATGGTAGCTTATCTCTGAGAAGAGATGTGATGGCTACATGCCTCTGAACTGTGTTACAATGAGGCTCGAAGGCCTATTTATTGTTGAGAAACAATGAAAAACCCTTAACATTCCAAAACCTAACCCTAGGAGATGAAACGCCAAACTGTGGGCCCCGTTTGGGGTAAATTGGTACATCAACTTCCCGGGGTCGTAACTTTGGCATATGATCTCCGTTTGACGCATACAATAGCTCGTTAGAAAGATCTATCCGAGCACTACCATTGTTGGAACGGGCAACATCGGTCCATTCCATGGACCCATGTTGCCCCCGGATTCCCCAAAAAATGTTATTTAGGGCCTCAAAACGGCTCCGGAAGTTCAGGACCCGAAAAACTGCTAAAAATAGTAAGTTGTGCTACAATTAAGGAAACTGACAATGCTGAGAAAGACAATGGTGGGGGTCCAGGTGGACTTGGCAGGTGGCCACCAATATCCACCTGGATCAATATAACCATTATTGACAAGGGGGAATCTACTTGTATAATGTGTATGAGTTGCTGGAAAACACTTGTCTCACTACCTTTTTCACATTCACCAACAATGTTAAAATCTTTTGATGGTCGCACATATATGCCTTTTGGGATATTGAGTAATCTGCAAATTGAACTAGGAGACAAAATAGTAACTGTTGAAGTTGAGGTTGTTGATGGACCCCTTGACTACAACATTTTACTAGGAAGATCGTGGGTTTATGCTATGGCTGTTGTGGTTTCAAAATACTTTTGTATGATTGCATTCCCTCATAAGGGTGGAAACACTGTTATCAACCAACTCGCCTTCTTCACCTCTAGTTCAAAGGATACTGGTAGCAATCCGTTGGTACACAAATGCCCGCTATCACTTCAAAGAATTGGTGTAGGTCTCTTTAAAGATCCTTCCCTAATGGGTATGTTTTCACTACCACCACCATCAAATTTGGCGGAAGTGGAAAAAGTTGAGACTTGCAACATAATATCTTCCACTTCGTCTGACTTAAGGAAGATTACCAATAGTTTTGAAGTTGATAGTAGTAATGAAATCATGCCGCTAAGCCCTATTGAGCTAGCATAGCAATCAATCTTTCTGGCTTGTGCGGAAAACCCAAATCCATTTTCATCAATTGTATGGGTAGATCGTTCATTAGAATATGGTACTTCCTCTGATCCTTTTTCACGTATATTTTCTACTGATGAAGGAATCATCCAATCAATGATGATAGAAGGAGAACCATGGGAACATCTTTCAGGTGTTTCCCGTGGACAACACAAGGTTCAGGAATGGCGGTCATGGAAATGAAGGTTTATGATTATTGCAAAGGATGAACTTTAAACTGAGTGACTTATCTTGAACATGTCAGCAACACTGAATGGATTGGCAACATTGACCCAAAACAAAAGTAATGGATGGTATGATAGACCGAGGTATGATGACCATCAAGTAGATAACCCAACCCAAATAGTCACAATGATGAAGTGAACGTGTCATGTTCAAGAGTGACCTATTGCCATAAAGTGGCTTACCCCTTTTCACATTTTCCCCAGTTATTGTTGACATGTACCTATTTATTTTTATCAAACTTGAGGAGGATAACATATTCTTGTTGTATAATTCCACCCTTCTGGTGAATCCATCGCTATGTGATGTTTTACCGAGTCTAGCGGAGGTAAAACTCAGTCTTGTCATGATGGACAAGTATGTCGCTATTTGATGTTTTAACAAGTTTAACGATAATGATAACTCGATCATTTTCATGTTTAGGGAGTTTTAAATGGGAAAAAAAGAAAACTCCACAAGTTCTTTGTCGTATATTTGTCTCTGAAGTCCGAGAAAATGTAAGACAATACAAGAGAGAACCTATTGACCATGTTTGGTCAACGTATTCGTTTTTCATAAATAATCTATCTCAGCCTGAAAAATGGTTAAACTTATACTGAGTAGATGTCGTTTCCAATCCATTAATGAGCTGAAAAGGACAAGCGCTTGACAATCTTTTCATATTTTGAGAATCTGAAAAGAGCTCAAAGAGGACTCCAAGGAGGTTGCTTTTTCGATGTTTAACAGAGCTCGAAAAAGAGATAAAAGTATGCTCTATGGTCAAAGTACAATTCACGATCGTGCACGTCAAATTCTATAAGTCAGTTGTAAATCTATTCAAAGCAACACCAAACAGATTAAACATACCTATTTCATTGGTAAAAATAGGTAAATACTAAAGTTTAATCATTTAATGTTCATGGAATGAACATAAAAACAAGAATTTACCATGCTATTTTCACCATTTGATATTTACCATTTAGTTTGTGCTCTGACACTGTTTTTTACCTCGATCTTCATCAGCTGATTGCGAGAGATTCTGTGGATCATTTCTCATGTCATTCGGACCAGGTAGGAGATCTACCCCTCCTCTTTCTTTTCGTGTCATTCTTTTTCTGTTTCATGCAAGTTTTTAGGGTTTTTAGGGCCCCTAGGGTTTGAATTTTTCGCCCTGGGACCAGCGTAGGCTTGCATGTTGAAAACTGCATTGGGGATCACCCAGATAGAAGGTATTCTCCACTACAGCATAGTATCTCCTTGCTGGTCTACGCTGGGCGAGTTTCCCAAACTTGTTTCACCAAATTGACCCAAAATTTCTTCAGTTTTTTGCATGAAAAGGATCCTAACTAAACTCATGGTTTGATTTCAGGCTTTCATCAGATCAGAATGTCTATTATTTGGTGAGAAAGAGAGCATGAAGAACATGACATGGTTTCCCTAAATGATCCATGTACAGTTGAGGCCCTCAAAAATTGTGGGTTGCTCAAATACTTTAAGTTGTCCGGAATGAGGCAACAATCAAAACTATTGCAGTTCCTAGTTCATGCATGGGATCCGACAGATCAGGCTTTTCACATAAGTGACAAAGTTGTCCCTATCATGATCAATGATGTTTACTTCCTTACAGGGTTGTTGAGACGTGGTGTCCCCATGTCTCTTTCAGGTGCTTCCCGTGGAGGGGAGTCAGTTGTTGGCATTTTGGCACAGGTGTGGCGCTACGATCCAGGTGTTGTCCTTGATGGCAACTCTCTTTGATGACAGATCTCATTTCAGACTACAAGTATGAAGAGAAATTTCATATACGCAGGTTCATTAAGCCCAAGTTGCGTATACACGCAGGTCCTCTATACACTACGTCGCAGATACGCTGGTTAGCTATATACGAAGTCGCGTATACACGCAGCTACATGAACAGAAACGTGCGTACATGTCGAAAAGCTTCCCTTTGGTCCGTGGTAGTTAGTCCTCAGTACTTGAACCTATGTCTTTGGACCAAAGTATCTCGACAGACGTGTTGATCCCTAGTTTTGAAGTTGATGGTATTGGATTTCTATGGTTTTGGCCCTTGGTATTGAGCAAGGCCTAAGGCTATATAAGGAGAAGAAGATCATTAGGCAAGAACAACTGAAAAAGTCTTGAATATCTAATAAAGAAAGAGATCTTGTATGCAGGTTCTGGGTTGCTTGATCTAAGCTAAGGAGAGATCACACCGGTTGACGGAAGACTAGATCTAAGGATAGATCGGGATCAAATGGTTTGAAATTAACTATCGGTATATGGTTGATTACGCATATCTTTAGATCTGCATACTGACGCAATGTTATGTTCTGAAGTATGACTGATGTCTGGTACAGCTGCAAGTTATGAGAAATTATTTTTAGATCTATACGCAGGTTGTCTTTGGTAAAAGCGTGTATATACGCGGGTTGGTTTCATTGAAGTAGCGTATATTTTTTTGAAGCTTAATTTTTGGGGTTGCAGTTGGGTCTGACTGTTATTTCAGAGGGTCTGTAGTCTGCTCTATGTTCTGGTGACTGGGTGTTGACAGGGTTTCAGTGGTTCAGTGATTCAAAGATTGATGATGCTAGTATTGGTTGTTTTGAGCTTCAATGACTTGTGAATGAATTGTGGTCTTCAGATTGTAATTTTGTGCTTCAGGAGTATCCAGTCTGAAAATTGATGAAAAGTGGTACCTGAAGGAAAGAAGATTGTAGGGTAGCACCTACGTACTAGTATCTTAGCTAGTACAAGAGCAAAGGGGGTTGGAGCTCCCTTCCAAGAGAGTTTGGAGAACGAGAGAAGGTTGTAGCCTTCTGCAGGTTGTAGCCTGCGTACTGGTATAAGGCTGCACCAGTACAAAAGATTGTAAACTGAAGTTTCTTATTAAAGAAAGATAGAGATGACTTGCAGCAGGTGGTTTTCACCCACATTGGGTTTCCACCTTATATCATGGTGTTCATGTGTGATGATCTGTTCTGTTATACTGCATCTATTTATCTGTAATATGGTTAATAATGTTCTGATGCTGAAGATAAACTAACTGAATCATAAGATTTCTGGTTATACGTTGGTTGCTTTAGATACAGTAGCGTGTACACGCTGGTTCACTTAACTGAAGTAGTGTATATGTTTCTGAGTATTGAAAAAGATTTATTGATCTGATAATACTGATTCACCCCCCCTCTCAGTATTATTTCCAACAATTGGTATCAGAGCAGGTCCTTCAGAGAAGCTTGATCGCTTGAAAGTAGATCGTTCATCATGAGCAACTACGAAAGAGAAGCATCAATCAGGCCACCGGTTTTTGATGGGACAAACTTCAATTATTGGAAGGTAAGAGTTACTGCCTATCTTCAATCTCTTGGTACAGAAGTTTGGGACATCGTAGAGACAGGCTACACTTTTCCTTCAGCTACTCCTACAGATGCAGCCGAGAAAAAGAAGTATGAAACAAATGCGAAAGCAGTCAGTACCCTATTAGGATGTATATCCCAGTCGGAATTCATGAAGGTAATGCACTATAAATCCGCAAAAGAAATATGGGACAAAATTGTCACGAGCTATGAAGGAGACAAACAGGTAAAGCGTGCTAAACTTCAAACTCTCAGGATTAAGTATGAGACTCTCAGAATGTATAATGATGAAAGTGTGGCTAACTATTTCCTTAGGGTAGATGAGATTGTTAATTGCATGAAAAACTTGGGTGAAGAAATAAAAGAGGCTATTGTGGTTGAAAAGGTTTTAAGATCATTGTCCCCCAAATTTGAATCTAAAGTGTCTGCAATAGAAGAAAAAGAAAATCTACGGATTCTTACTATGTCTCAGCTTCACGGAATTCTAACTGCTTATGAAATGAGAAAAGGAGGTCCATCAGATAGAAGAGAAGCTGCTTTCAAGGCTTCAGGCAAAGAAGATTATTATGAAGCAAGTCACGTGCCAAAAGATGAAGAAGAAGAATCAAATTTTGTCAGAAATCTTCAAAGGGGTTCTGGAAGGTTCAGAGGTAAGTTACCTTTTAAATGCTTTGCTTGTGGAAGAGTAGGTCATTATGCTGCCAAATGTCCTCACAAAGATAAGAATGACAAGGGAAAGGAACCTGTTAAATGGAACAAGAAACAGAATGAAAAGAAGAAAAGCTATTACACTCATGAAGATAGTGATGGTCTTTCAAATAGTGACGAAGATGAACAGGGTTATAGATATAAAATTTTAATGGCTTTTGAAGATGATGACTACATGGATGCTATAGATGTAGAAGGCTTTTATGAAGAAATGAATAATCTCAAAGTTTGCTTAGAAGAGAAAAGTGCTATTATTGATTCTCTACAATGTCAACTGGCAGAAAAGGAAAAACATCTTGAAAAATTGGAATGTGAGATTGTTTGTCTTAGAAAGGAGATTGAGAAAACAAAAGCAATTAATCTTAAATTTGTTAAAGGATCTGAAACCTTGGATGAGATTATCAATGTGCAGCGTTCTCCTCTAATCAAGACAGGTCTGGGATATAATGGAGAAACATCTCAAGCTTCTACCTTTAAAAGTTATCTTGATGCAGCAAGGAGGAGCGAACAAAGACCAAATAAAAGTCATCAGGTGAATCAGGGACAGTTTACCTCAAGAACAAATAAAGACTATCAAGAAGTTCGGGGACAAGCGGCCTTAAGGACAAATAGAAGCTACAATCAGCCACAGGTAAAATCTTCCCAATTTGCCCCAAGAATGGATGTCAATAGAAGCTACAATCGGTTGGATGATAGATCTGATTATCGGAGAAATTTATTTAATGGCCAATGCTTTTCTTGCCATAACTTCGGTCACAAAGCAGCTCAATGTGTTGCCTACAAGACAATCATGACTAGAGAAGCTCAAAAGCAAGGGAGAATGACTGGAACCATGAAAAGGACTTATAACAACTTTTCGGTTCTTGAAAATGAAGTTGAATGCTCTATTTGTAATAACTTTGGTCATGAAGACTCTGAATGCAGGAGCAGGTTCCGGAAGACAACTCAGAAGGAACAAACCTCAAATGTCAGAACATGGACAATAAAGGAACCGCAACCAGAAAGATGTGGGATAGCCTTTTATGCAGAAGGTCAAGAAAGTCTATGGTACATTGACAGCGGATGTTCAAAGCATATGACAGGGGACAAAGAAAAGCTTGAGTCATATACCGCATTAGAAAAGGGGAAGAAAGTTTCTTTTGGAAACGATATCTCTGCAGCCATAAAAGGAAAAGGTGTTGCTCCATTGAAAGAGAAGGTCAAAGCTAGAAATGTTTTGTATGTTGATGGATTGAAGCATAATCTTCTGAGTGTCAGTCAGATGTGCGATCAAGGAACAGAGGTAATATTTAGATCAAATGGATGTTGTGTTTGTGATCTTGATACAGGTAAAACAGTGATCAAAGGAAGAAGGACTCCAAATAATCTATACATATTTGAAGAAAGACCACAACAATGCTATTTGAGCAAGGATGATGAACACTGGCTATGGCATCGGAGGTTGGGGCATCTAAGCTTTTCACAAATAAGGAAAGCATGCAAATATCAGGCAGTTCGTGGTCTTCCAGATATCAAAATTCCAGACAACACTATATGCAAATCTTGTCAGTTTGGAAAGCAAACCAGAACTAACTTTCCAGAGAAGGAAGGATCAGCTAGCATACCTCTTGAGCTAGTCCATACAGATGTATGTGGTCCTTTTAGGAAAAGGACACCTCGAGGAGAAGAATATTTGATATTATTCATTGACGATTTCTCCAGGTTTGTCTGGTTAGGGCTTATGAAGCACAAAGATGAAGCATTCGAAAAATTCAAATCCTTCAAAGCCTTGGTTGAAAATGAATCAGGACACAAAATTAAGTGCCTCGGATCTGACAGAGGTGGGGAGTTTACCTCAAATGAATTTTTCAATTTCTGTGAAGAACATGGGATAAGAAGAGAATTCTGTACAGCTAGAAATCCTCAGCAAAATGGGGTTGTGGAAAGAATGAACAGAACAATCCAACAAATGGCTCGTGCTATGCTTGATGAATCAGGTACTCCCGCAACTTTCTGGGGTGAAGCTGCACATGCTGCAGTTATTATTCTTAACAAAACAAATGTCCGAGTAAACAACACTCAAACACCTCATGAGCTCTGGAGTGGTGAGACTCCTTCGGTGAAGCACTTCAAAATCTTTGGGAGCAAATGTTATATTAAGAATACTGATGAGCAACTTGGCAAACTTGAACCAAGAGCAGATGAAGGCATTCTTCTTGGTTATTCTCCACATAGCAAAGCATACAAGTGCTACAATAAAAGACTTGGCAGAATTGTTGACAGCATTGATGTAGTGGTTGATGAGAAGGGATATATTCCTAGGCAAGCTCATCATGAAGACATTGAAGAAGATGAAGGCTACCCTCAAAGGCAGAATGATGAAGAAGAAGAACCTCAAGAAGAACCAGAGGAGCAGACAAGAATAGAAGAGAAGACTCCATCCAGATATGTTCAAAAGAATCATCCAGAATCTCAGATTGTGGGGCAGAAAGAAGCAGGAGTACAAACAAGAAGAACAATTGTAGAAGCTTCAAGCTATTTGGCATTACTCTCTTCCACTGAACCAAAAAATGTGAAAGAGGCATGCAAAGATGAATGCTGGGTCAAAGCAATGGATGAAGAACTTGAGCAGATCGAAAAGAACAACACTTGGGAATTGGTTCCTAGACCAAAAGATAAAAATGTCATAGGGACAAAATGGGTCTTCAAAAATAAATTGAATGAAAATGGAGAAGTAATTAGAAACAAGGCCAGACTTGTTTGTAAAGGGTATGCGCAGCAAGAAGGAATAGATTTTGAAGAGACCTTTGCTCCTGTTGCAAGACTTGAGGCCATCCGAATGTTCCTTGCTCTCTCAAGCTTTCAAAACTTCAAGGTATTTCAAATGGACGTGAAATCAACCTTTCTGAATGGAGACTTAGAAGAAGAAGTATATATTGAGCAGCCAGATGGTTTCATTCTTGGGAATGATCCAAACCTTGTATGTAGATTGAAAAAGGCTCTCTATGGTCTCAAACAAGCTCCAAGGGCTTGGTACTATCGATTGGACAAATATCTTCACCAACAAGGTTTTTCAAAAGGATCAGCAGATAGCAATCTCTATATAAAAGTTGAAAATAACAAAATGCTAATACTTGTTGTTTATGTAGATGATATTATCTTTGGCAGCAATGAAGAGACTATGAGTCAAAACTTTGCCTTGGTTATGCAGAAAGAATTCGAAATGTCACTACTTGGAGAATTGACATACTTTCTTGGATTGCAAATCAAACAAAATGAAGGAGGCATCTTCTTGTCTCAAACCAAGTACCTTAAGCAGATCTTGAAAAAGTATGGCATGGAAGATTCAAAGCCAGTATGTACACCCATGGTTACAGGATGCAGCCTCAGTGCAAATGATGAATCAGCAGCAGTTCATCAACCAAATTATAGATCCATGATTGGGAGTTTGCTTTATTTGACAGGTACCCGACCAGACATCATGCATGCAGTCGGAATAGTTGGAAGATTTCAGGCAAATCCAAAAGAGACTCATCTTCAGGCAGTGAAGAGAATTTTCAAATATCTTTAAGGGACACAAAATTATGGCTTATGGTATCCTAGAGATACAGATCTCACACTTCATGCTTATACAGATGCAGATTGGGCCGGAAGCATGGATGACAGGAAGAGCACAAGTGGTGGTGCATTCTTTATGGGCTCCAGATTAGTATCTTGGTTCAGCAAGAAACAGAGTTTGATTGCCTTATCTACAGCTGAAGCAGAATATGTGGCTGCGGCATCTTGTTGCACACAAATTCTTTGGATGATGCAGACCTTGCAGGATTTTCAAATCACTTGCACTTCACCAGTCTCTATCTTATGTGATAATACAAGTGCAATCAGCATTTCAAAGAATCCAGTCATGCACTCAAAGACCAAGCACATACCAATCAAGTACCATTTTCTTCAGGAACAAGTGCTTGAGCAAAAGGTCAAGTTGGAGTATGTTCCTTCTAAGGAACAAGTTGCTGATATTCTCACAAAACCACTGCCCAGGGAAACTTTTGAATATCTCAGACAAAAGTTGGGAGTAGTTGATGCTTCATCCTGCTGTTGAAGCTTGTCTGTTCTACAGAAAAGTTGGTATACGCAAGTTACATAAGGGATATCCGCGTATATACGCCGATTTATGTTGGGAAAGTCGCGTGTATAATGTGCGCATGTTGTAGAAAGCATATCCGCGTACATACGCTATTTTATGCAGGAGAAGTCGTGTATATGGAGTTCTGAACAGCAAGGGCAGACTCTGGCTGGAGAAGGTCTGAGATAGGTATGCCAGAATTCTTCAGGCACAGTTTCAGGAGGTGCAGCAGGAACAAGTTCAGGGGGAACAGCTTAAAGTCTCATAAAGCATTGTTGGCATTTAGATGCCTTTGGTTCTAGTACACAACTGTTGTTGGTTTCAGGAGAAGGAGCTCAGAAGGAAATCTTGGTTGCTGATCTAAAAGATGTTTATCAGATGCTGCTTGTGACTTTCATAAGTCTTGGTCTAGATGTGTGTCTCTATGTCATGTATTTTTTTGTGATATCTCTTTTATGGTGTCAAGGTCATGTAACGGCCTATGTTGGTTTCCCCACTATGGCTGGGATGAATGATGTAATATAATTTGTTGTTTCTGATGTATCCCCTCTTGGTTGGGAGTATGGATGTATGTATTGAGTCTTTTGGTGATAGGAAGGTCCCTTATGGTGTATAAGTCTTGGTTCTTTTGAAGAACATCTTTTGCAGATCTTGCCTATAGTCAGGGGGAGCATGTTTCAGCATAGCCAAGCAGAGATATCAGCATGTACTCAGGGGGAGCACAGCCCTTTGCCCTTGATGACAAAGGGGGAGAATGATTCTAAGGATCTTGGGGTTGCCATCAAGTCCAAAGGGGGAGATTGTTGGCATTTTGGCACAGGTGTGGCGCTACGATCCAGGTGTTGTCCTTGATGGCAACTATCTTTGATGACAAATCTCAGTTCAGACTACAAGTATGAAGAGAAATTTCATATACGTAGGTTCATTAAGCCCAAGTTGCGTATACACGCAGGTCCTCTATACACTACGTCGCGGATACGCTGGTTAGCTATATACGAAGTCGCGTATACACGCAGCTACATGAACAGAAAAGTGCGTACATGTCGAGAAGCTTCCCTTTGGTCCGTGGTAGTTAGTCCTCGGTACTTGAACCTATGTCTTTGGACCAAAGTATCTCGACAGACGTGTTGATCCCTAGTTTTGAAGTTGATGGTATTGGATTTCTATGGTTTTGGCCCATGGTATTGAGCAAGGCCTAAGGCTATATAAGGAGAAGAAGATCATTAGGCAAGAACAACTGAAAAAGTCTTGAATATCTGATAAAGAAAGAGATCTTGTATGCAGGTTCTGGGTTGCTTGATCTAAGCTAAGGAGAGATCACACCGGTTGACGGAAGACTAGATCTAAGGATAGATCGGGATCAAATGGTTTGAAATTAACTATCGGTATATGGTTGATTACGCATATCTTTAGATCTGCATACTGACACAATGTTATGTTCTGAAGTATGACTGATGTCTGGTACAGCTGCAAGTTATGAGAAATTATTTTTAGATCTGTACGCAGCTTGTCTTTGGTAAAAGCGTGTATATACACGGGTTGGTTTCATTGAAGTAGCGTATATTTTTTTGAAGCTTAATTTTTGGGGTTGCAGTTGGGTCTGACTGTTATTTCAGAGGGTCTGTAGTCTGCTCTGTGTTCTGGTGACTGGGTGTTGACAGGGTTTCAGTGGTTCAGTGATTCAAAGATTGATGATGCTAGTATTGGTTGTTTTGAGCTTCAATGACTTGTGAATGAATTGTGGTCTTCAGATTGTAATGTTGTGCTTCAGGAGTATCCAGTCTGAAAATTGATGAAAAGTGGTACCTGAAGGAAAGAAGATTGTAGGGCAGCACCTACGTACTAGTATCTTAGCTAGTACAAGAGCAAAGGGGGTTGGAGCTCCCTTCCAAGAGAGTTTGGAGAACGAGAGAAGGTTGTAGCCTTCTGCAGGTTGTAGCCTGCGTACTGGTATAAGGCTGCACCAGTCCAAAAGATTGTAAACTAAAGTTTCTTATTAAAGAAAGATAGAGACGACTTGCAGCAGGTGGTTTTCACCCACATTGGGTTTCCACCTTATATCATGGTGTTCATGTGTGTGGCTTTTGTGTGATGATCTGTTCTGTTATACTGCATCTATTTATCTGTAATATGGTTAATAATGTTCTGATGCTGAAGATAAACTAATTGAATCATAAGATTTCTGGTTATACGCTGGTTGCTTTAGATACAGTAGCGTGTACATGCTGGTTCACTTAACTGAAGTAGCGTATATGTTTCTGAGTATTGAAAAAGATTTATTGATCTGATAATACTGATTCACCCCCCCTCTCAGTATTATTTCCAACATCAATGAGGGACTATGTTTGACAATTCTGTCAGCTAGGTACAGAGCCTAGTAAGGAAAGAAAGATAATCATCAAGGATATCCATGATTTTCCTTTGAGAACAATCCTTTTCACCATCACAAAGTTGGCAAGTAGTGTGACACTTCATCTAGCGAAACGATCATATGTTCAGTATGCACTTGAGTGTCATGAGCCGAATTTATTCAACTAGTGTGAGGCAATACTTTCTTCACTAAAAGAACAACTGACAAAGGTAAAGAGCGGTAGCAAAAAGAAATTTAGCTATGGATTCCTCTTAATTTATTTTACCTTAGAAGGAATTCCATTGATGCAACCCCGGCATGTAACACTGGGTGTAGTTGGTCCTAAAGATCCACGGATGCAGCGGTGGGTCGAATTGGTGGCTAGGCATGCTAGTCAATCATCGATTACATTTACCACTACATTCTTCAGTTGGCTAGATCGACAACACATCGTCATCAAGGAGCATCCATATTCAGAGATGGATTTTCATGGAGATCTAGAGTTGAGTCTACCAGTGGACGCTCAATCGAGTGCTATAGGTAAATTGTTTTTGACCAAAATGTTTTTTGATTTTTAAGTTTCTACATGTTTTTGTGTTTTGATGTTCCAAGACTAAACTAAAATTGTTCTCATGCATGCAGATGTAGGTACTGTTCAACCTATGAGGCACCAACAGGAGGCAGGGGGGCCAGCGCAGAGAAACATTGGGACCTATTATCATGACTATCACTAGGTCTACTTGGGATGTTTTTTGCATGCATTTGAGTTTTTAGGTCAGATGACCAAACATGTCTTGGACACAAATTTTGTAAAAAATTTTAAAACATCTATCTATTTTTACTTTCAAAGTTTTTATATATATGGTTATGTGCAATCCTAT
The DNA here is from genome assembly GCA_031772625.1 of Pinus tabuliformis. Taxonomy (NCBI): domain Eukaryota; kingdom Viridiplantae; phylum Streptophyta; class Pinopsida; order Pinales; family Pinaceae; genus Pinus; species Pinus tabuliformis. The sequence continues at coordinate 864,303,203 of CM062812.1, forward strand.
TCAACTTATGATGTGAATTGAGAATCTTCTTTTACATGTGTCACAAATGTCTGTTTAACACATAGTTTGCTAATGAGTCGGTTAATCGGTTAAAGTTTCTGGAAATATGTTGATATTGAATTTACTCAAAATGTCTTTCCAAAATACGAACTCTAAGGAACATATGAAGAATTTTTTGATTTCAGACAGTATAAATGTTTGTTAGTTGTAGTACGACAAGTTGTGAGTCCATCCTAACGATGATTCGGTGAATGCCATGTGAAATGGCATCAGAGAGAAGTTCAATCAACATGCTATACTCAGCGATATTGTTCGTCAATTGACCGATACAAATCCATTGAAAGCTCACTAACTCACCACTTGGAGTGAAAATGGCCCATGCTACATAAGTTAAGTTCTAAGTACTATGACTAACACCATTGACGTAACGAGCGAATCGTTCCAAAGGTTCCGACATCTACAACAAATTAAAAGTAGATTACTTAACCACATAAAATCTCTAAAAGACACACTGACACACACACATGCAATTAAAGCATATATATACAGTGACTTTTACTACACTCAATTAAGAATAGTAACATTTGAGATACAGTCCATTTCGGGCTTGTGACAATGGAACTCCATCATAATCCACTAACTCGTAGGCACCTTTTGTCAAAACATGCTTAACAATATAAGGACCCATCGAATGTGGTTCAAATTTTCCTGCTCCTAGTTTATCAGCTTTCTAATCGTAAAGCAAGAGCAGGTATCCTTCTAAGAAAATGTGAGGCTTGACATTTTTGTCATATTATGCCTTGATTCATTTCTTATGCGCTTCGTTAGCCAATGCGGCTTCACGATGGGTTCCATCCAGATGGATAAGTTCCAAGAAACGCGCTTCTTCTTCAGAAGTGTAGGGTAACAGGTCAATCATGAGTTTGAGAGATGAAATTTCACATTGTATCGGCAAGATTGCCTCCAGACCATACACCAATGGAAATGGTATGAATCCAGTTGCATTTCTCACCGAGGTTCAATATGCCCAGAAGGCAGAGTATAGGATTAAATGCCAGTTTCATTTATGAACCCCTATCATTCTTTGAAGCAATCGCTTCAGGACTTTGTTGATTGCCTCAACTTGTATATTCGCTTGCGGATAATAAGGAGTAGAACTATCATGTGAAAGTCCTAACTTAGCAGTTAAATCAACCATCATGTGATTGCCAAAATGCAATCCATGATCTGTGACTATAGCCTGTGGTACACCAAACTGAGCAACCATGTGGTTGAAAAAGAAAAGAGTAGTCATTTCGCCACTGTTGTTTAATGTTGCCATCGCCTCGACCCATTTGGTAAAATTTTCAATGGCGACTATAATGTACCCATGCCCCCCGGACGACGTGGGGTTACATGTCATGAAGTCAATGACCCATTTTGCGAATGGTCCAACAAAAATGAAAGGATTCAATGGTGCAGGTGGTAATCTTGCTTTACAGTCATAGATCTAGCATGTGTGATAGCTTCTGACGGCAATTATGCAATCTTTGAATATGGAAGGCTAGAAGTAACTAGCACAGAGAATTCTTTTCACGGTAGCATAACCAGATAAGTGTCCACCACAAGCACCTCAATGGAAATCATTCAAAACTTTCTCGGCATCCTCGTGAGTGAGGAACCTTTATAAAATCATATCGATACCATGACAATAAAGAGTGTCACCAATGATCAAATAACCTTTGGCTTGGTATTGGATACATCATTGTTGCGAGCGAGAGGTATCAGGCCGAAAAGTTTGGGTCTGGAGATAAATTAGAATATCTCGATACCATGGGTCAGATGACGAAATCAAGAACAAAGACTCATCCAGAATTGATGCTTCTGATGTTGAATCAATGGTATTAGAGGGAAGGTCACAAAGAAGCTCAGCGAAGACTAGAGATTTCTTTGATTTGGATTTGATGAATTCCAAATCAAACTCCTGCAAAATGATGATCCATTTTGAGGATTTGCCCCCTAGCAATTGACGTGACAAAATATATGTCATAGGGTTTCAATCTGAAAGGACAGTGGTCTTTTGGAGTAGGATATAGTCGTGAAATCTCTGTACCTCTTGAACAGCAGCCAGAGCTCACTTTTCAGTGTAAGAGTACTTAACATCTGTATCATTTAGAATGTGACTCAAATGATATATCGAATGTTCAATCCCATCTTCTTCTTGGACTAAAACCATTCCAGTGGTTGTATCTACAGCAGCGAGATACAAGAAGTAGTTGTTTTGATAATTCATGGAATACATTAATGAGGCTCTAATCAAGGTATCTTTAAGAGCATCAAAGGAAGCTTGTGCAACATGATCGCAATGGAAGGGTATCCCCTTTTTCAATAAACAAGTAAATCCTTTAGCCATTTTAGCATAATTGGGAATGAACCTCCTCAGAATGTTAGCCTTCCCTTGGAGTCTTTGTAACTATAGTAGATTGGAAGGTGGAGGCAAATCAAGGATTTCCTGAACCTTAAGCGGATTGAGTCGAATTCCCTGCTTAGACACTATGAGTCCAATAAAATGACTAGAACCAACACAAAACACACATTTGTGTGGATTACGTCGTATTTTTTAGTGTCAGCACCGTAAAAATATAGCTTTCAAATGTTGCGGGTAATCAAACTGCTTACATGAATGAGCAAGTAAATTGTCAAGGTATGGTTAAACAATATGTTTGATATCATGGAAGGCATAATTCATTGCCCTCTCAAATGTTGCCCCTGCATTCTTCAAACCAAACGGGAGATTCCTATAAGTGAATGTGCTCCATGGACAAATAAATGCAGTTTTAGATTGGTCCGCTCGGCGGATATTGATCTGATCATAGTCAGAAAAACCATCCATAAATGAAAATATTTCACATCTGGCACATTCATCAATAATGTGGTCGATAAAGGGAGTAGGATAATTGTCTTTCAAACAAGCCTGATTAAGATCCCTATAATCGACACACACTCGTATTGTCCCTTGTTTCTTCATGAAAGGAATAATATTGGAAACCCTATCAGTAAGAGGAACAGGGTAAATCAAAACCAGCATGCAAAAGTTTTTCAACTTCTATTTTAATAGTAGGGACCTTATTTGGATGAATAGGATGAAGGCGTTGTCGCACTGGTTTGACATTAGGATACATTTTGATTTCATGTTCAACTATACTAGAGTCAATTCCTAGCATCTCCTCGTATGACCATGGAAATATATCTTGAAATTCAAGAAAGAGAGCACAGTAAATATCAAGTTCTAATGGAGAGCAATATTTGCCAACATGAATGTTTTCTACAATGTTAGGTTTGGTTGAAATATTGATAGAAATAGTTTCTTCAATATTTGACAGGTTTTGCTCGGAATCTACTGTATCTATGAAAATAGAATTCAAAAGGAAATCAACAACTGAAGGGTGACTAAGTTCATTTGAATAATCTTCTATGTTATCTAGAAAATGGGAATGATGATGATAATCTTCCCATGGTTCTCCTTCCATCATCATTGATTGGATGATTCCTTCATCATTATAAAGTATACGTGAAAAAGGATCGGAGGAAGTACCATATTCTAATGAACAATCTACCCATACAATTGACGAAAATGGATTTGGGTTTGCCGCACAAGACAGAAAGATTGATTGCTATGCTAGCTCAATAGGGAATAACGACATGATTTCATTACTACTATCAACTTCAAAACTATTGGTAATCTTCCTTAAGTCAGATGAAGTGGAAGATATCCTGTTGCAAGTCTCAACTTTTGCCACTTCTGCCAACTTTGATGGTGGTGGTAGTGAAAAATTACCCATTAGGGAAGGATCTTTAAAGAGACCTACACCAATGCTTTGAAGAGATAGTGGGGGTCCTTGTACCAATGGAATTCTTCCAGTAGCCTATGAACTAGAGGCGAAGAAGGTGAGTTGGTCGATAACTGTGATTCTGCCCTTATGAGGGAATGCAATCATACGAAATTATGTTGAAACCACAACATCCATGGCATAAACCTACGGTCTTCCTAATAAAATTTTGTAGTCAAGGGGTTCGTCAAAAACCTCAAGTTCAACAGTTATTGTTTTCCCTCCTAGTTCGATTTGTAGATTACTCAATATCCCATAAGACATATATGTGTGACCGTCAAAAGCTTTTGACGTTGTTGGTGAGAGTGACAAAGGCAGTGAGCCAAGTGTTTTCCAGCAACTCATAGACATTATTCAAGTAGATGCCTCCTCGTTAATAATGGTTTGATGAACATGTTTACTTAAGGAATTTACTTGAATCAAGAATGCTAATTGCACTGGTAACTATTGCATATAACCCGCATGGTTGAAAACCACAAGATTGGAATCAGTTGGATCGATTCCACCAATTCTTGACAACAAATCCTTCTTTTCGGAGGGACATTCCTGAAGCACCTCGAGCGTTGACATAGCAAAAGGTGAAGGAACCAAATCTTCTACCATATTATAGTTCTATGCAACTCGAGCTCGAGGGTTAAATGTCAATTTATGTAAAACTCCCTTAGGTGGTTTTATTGTTAACTCTGGTGCAATAAGAGGTGGAATACGATCATTCGAAGTTGAAGTCAAAGGGTTAGGTTGATCAGCATGGTTATTCGATGACGACGATTGATTTCCATAATATTGGCTTTGTTTTGACACCAAAACATCATCTTCGGCTTAGAGGCGGATAGCGTAAGCACTTGGGAAGTGGAAGCATGGTCTGTAGCAACCATATTTGTCTCTGGTTTTGGAAAAGGATCAGTCAATAACACTGATGTATTAGAAGTCTTCAGAAGCTTTGAGACTTCGGAGCGGTGAGGACAATCTCGCGTAAAATGCTCATCATTACAAATAAAACATGGGTAACGAGGTTTCCTAGCCAAAGGAGAGGAATTAGATGATTTCTCTTGAGGGGAATTATTTTGTTTCTTCTTGTTTTTCCCCTTTTTCTTTCTTCCTGGTTTCTTTTCATTCTTGCCCTTGTTAGATGACATGACATTGATTTCAGAAGTAAGAGTGTTATTAGGTGCATTTGCAGTTTCATTATAAATGGCAATTGTTTGACCAGATGGTCTACCTGCCATATGTATGCTCAAAGAATCAATCACACTGTCGTCGGCATGAGAGTCCTTACTCCATGGTGGAGGAGGAACAATGAAAGCTAGTCGGGGTGCATTCAGAATCTTGTCATAGAGCATGCCAGACTGTGTATAAATCAAGTCCAAATATTGTGCACGAGAAATTACATGCTCTTCTGTGACAACTCCACCTTTCGCCACATCCTCAGTGATATATGGCAACAAGGATTTTATAAACAACTCAGCCAAGAGCTGATCAAGAACATAAGTTTTAACCATTCGACGACGATGACGCCACTTATAAATATGATCAAAGATATGAGTAGCAGTAGTTTTCTTAAAGTTTGTTAATAGTTCTGTTCCAGTCTCATATCGTATGGGTAACTGGAAGTGGGTTAAAAATGTGTTAGCTATGGGAGTGATGTTATCAAAAGAATCTCGTGGTAATTCAATGTACCATTTCACAGTCAAACCAGTAAGCATTCTCTAGAAAAGACGTAGACTAACAGAATCATCATTCAAGGAGTTTTATGAACAACATAAATGAAAAGTCATGACATGGTTGGACAGGTCTTCTCCATGGTTTCCATTAAATTTCTTAATATCGGAAGGTAACTTATGAGGAATCACCGACCACTAAGGTGCGTAATGAATTGGGTCATTGGTGAGCCAATTTAGGTCTGGTAATTCAAGCGTCACAACAAAAGGTAACTGTCTATTGAGGTCAGGTTGAGAATATCCAGGGTAAGATGGGATTGCCTGGGTAATAGGCCTTTGCATACTAGCATAAGGTATTTGCTGCTGGTAACCTTGATAAGGGTAGGTTTGTTGAGCAAATCTGGCATAAGGTTATTGTTGAGCACCAAGATACATCTGCTGTTGTCCAAACCCAGCATAGACTTACTGACCAGGACCTGGATAAACTTTTTGCTAACCAAACCCAACATAAGCTTGTTGTCCAAGTCCATGTTGAGGTTGGTATTGGTGGAATTTTTGTTGTTGATATTAGGGTTTCCAAGGCTATTGAATCAACTGTTATTGTTGTTGATACAACTGTTGTTGATTTAATAGTTGTTGTTGCCCACCAATGTAAGGCTAAACAAGTTGTGAATACACTAAACCAGTGTATGTCTGATTCATTCCAATAAAAGGTAAACTAGCCTGAGGTTGCTGGACTTTAGACACAAGTGGTTGTTGTAAAACGCCCTGAGAAGGTTGGATCTGTATACCTGAAAGTTGGGGGTCTGAGGTTGAACGACCATCTTGTAGGTTGAGATACAATAGTTTGAGTTTGTGACTGCGGTACAACCATAACAATAGTTGTTGTAGGGATAGACGAGATAGATTGCATAGGTTGTGATGGATACACAAGCCTAGGCTGAGCGGGCATGGTTGGCTTCCACTGACAGACAATCATTCCAGGCTAACCTAAAGACGACAGCATACCAACATATGGTTGCCCCCCAGAAAATGGAGGATAAGGAGAATATACATATTGTTCTCCGTATGGGGGTAGTTCAGTGTTGAGTGGATACATAGGACGATAACCAAATGAACTAGCTTGATATGAACTTGACGGGTCCAGCTGTTCGGTACCCATAAATGAGGAACTAGATAAAATTATAGTACAGGACATTGGTGAAGACCAAGGTCTAGAAGCAACACTTGAGTGGGTTCCCGATAAATATTGGTAACCCGATGGGATGGATGGAACACCATACAAGTGTGACTCAGGTGTCATAGTAAACATCAAAGAGGTTGCAACATAAGATTCTGTCATAGCTGTAACAGATGGTATGGTATGGGATGTTGACTCTGCCATAGTAAAATGTCCAAATAAGTTTCCTAACAAATCAACGGGTATCTGAAAGTAATCAAAATCAAAAGGAGCAGTGAAATGAGGAGTATGAGGATATAGAAAAAGTCTAGTTCCAAAATGAAATGGAGTTCTGGGTGATTCTACCTTAGGTTCCTCTTCTATCGAAATCAAACCAAGTGGAAGAATTTCACAGTTTGATCCGTAATAAATTTATGGTATTTGTTGTTGAAACAAAGAGGAAGTTTCGACAGTTACAGATGTAATAGTCGATCTTATTCTGGTAAGGTAATAACTTCTGAGTGTTCAACCTCAAGATCCAAATGTTCTCGTAAAAGAACAAGTTCAAGTTGGGCTTTGTAAAAAACTTCTGGTTCAGAAGTAACTTCTGATTGAATAGTAATGGGTTTAGGATCCACTTCTGGTTGAATTGATTCAAATTCAGAAGCAATTTCTTGTTGAACCACGTTGGATTGAGAATCAACTTGTTTTTTAATAACTTGGGTTACTATTTCACTAGATTCAGTTCTAGTTTCCTCAGGTAATTGTGGATTTACACTTCAATAATAGATGTACCAGTAACCGTAGGAGTAACTGGGGTCACAGTACTTACCAGTATAGGTGTTTCTGGTAATTCAGATGAAGAACCAGAGGCTTGTGAAGTATTGGATCTAGTCAAATGAGATTGCTTTGACTGAATAGGTGTAGCTTCGGGCGGTAAAGGCAGTTTACTCACTGCTCTCCATGAACAACGGGGTAAGGGTTGATTTTCCTCCACAATTGTTGATTGATTTTATTACAAAAAAGAAATAAACATAAAGGGGTAAGCTAGGGAAAAAGGTTTACCAAGCAACTGTGAACTGTAGATTACCTCCTGGCGAACCAAGAAGTATGGGTAGGCAATCTCTCTGAATGTTGTGTTCGGTGTATCACAGTGTACAAGGCAGCTGACTCAGTTACCTAAGGATGGACAGAAACATAGTGTTGTCCTCCAGTATATACCCAAAAGTATGTGGAGGCCCAATCCGTATTGGCATTGTCTAATGTAAGACTGCATGGTAAGAGCATTCCTATATACTTTACGTATTGTAACACTGCCCTATATACCCGAAGGTATGTGGACAAGCTACGATATACTCACATACGTGGAATGACGTATAACACTCAGAATGTATCATAGACAAGCTAGCGACAGCTGCTATGTTTTACGATGCCGGAACACATCTCTAGCCTAGAACCTCTAAATGTTTTGCATTAGATGACAATGCTCCATTAGGTTAATTGACATTAATTTTAAGTTGATCTTGATTAAGAATTTGCCTTTCAAGGTTCACCACATGATTTATTTTCAATTCCTAGAATGAAACTAATATGATAAGCATTCTTTTCATTCAATTTTGACAATTAAAACCTTAGCTAGTAGGGATCGAGCAATCAGATTCTTGTAATCAAAGAACAAAGAACACATCTAATGCAATTTCCCTAAAATATTCCTATGAGCACACAAAAAAAAATTTAATGCACAATACAAGTTTTTCTTTTCAATTCCATTAATTTTGTGATGAACAAAAGGAAGCTAATGCACATACAATCAATCAATCTTTTTGCAAGAACGAAGACTTTACGATAGTTCCGTTTCGAAAGAAAAGAAAACTTTTACGACACTTTCTTTTGAACAAATATTAATCAACTATAAACTAACTTTGGCAATGGATTGATAGTGATAAAGAAATAATTTAGGAAACACTTAACAAGGACAAAGTAGGTTTGGAAAAAGAAACACAAATTGATTTTCAAGACACAAGCATCATTGACCTTTCAGCAAGCGGAAACAAAAGGAAATTTGGCAAAAATCAACTCAAAGGAGGGATTTTTATCCTAAGGAGGATCAGCATAGCCTTGTATGGGAGACAATGCACTTCAGAGAACTATCCTCAAGCCAATGGTGCTCTACAATGCTCTATCTTTAGACCAAGCCTGCGCTGGTGCTAGAGAGGCCATCCTAGGGGCTTACAAGCACAAATTTCACCAAAAAAACACTTCAAAAGGCTGAAAGAAGATCAATGGAAGTAGGTAAGGTCTACTAGAGTGTACTAGGATGAAGATAAACTACCCAGAATGATGATCTTTCCCCAATGGAGTCACCAATTTGTTATGGGGAATTTGGTATCTACAAATAAATACTAATTCCCTAGGTAGGTAGCTATACCTAGAGCAACAGATTTAAAGCACTTATCCTTTTTCTATAAACGATAAATAAGACAAAGGGATTCAAAGGACCTACTTTTTCTTTCACTTTCCTCTTGTCTCCTTTGTTTGACTCCCATTGCTCCTTATCGAACTTAACTCGCTCAAAAAGTACCTGCAGAGAACCAATCAAAGCAAGAGATCTATCAAATACAAATAAATGGAATCAACTACATTCACACATATAAACATCATATATCAAGATAAGCATATGGAAAAAGGTGTAAATGGGTTTATTAAGTAGAAGGAAGCATTACAACCATGAAGTCCAATCCATTATCACTCTTCCAGCTTGGGTTCCAGCCAACATCACATTAATAGCATAGCACTCCGGTAGCATAACAACACTTGCTTATACTCTCAATTCTCACACCAACATTATCTCCTTACAAATTCTCAAATCCCAACCCCTGATCACTTAGATGAGTGCTCAATTTATAGGCAAATGGAGGAGGTTTTGTCATAAATGAGGGTATTGAATGGCCTTCCAAACTTAGAGTTAGTTTCCATGGAGGAAGAGATCACAGGATAGGAGGTTACTTAACTCATTCCCTATCCAATTTTGAGCTCATAGGAGATGATAAGTGTGGGAATCTTCTAGATGGCTCCAAAAGATAAGAATATTCCCAGAACCCCATGTGAATTTTGCTCAATCTCGCCCAGTGCAAGTCAACGTGGGCCTAGTTGATCTACAAAGCACCCTGACATGGGCCTACCTGCACTGAAGCGCACTTACCCTTGTCCAAGGCTGTGCTGGTCCCTCAAGGAGGCATTTCTGGAGGGATTCAGGCCAACAAACTCTCAGGGAAGGAGGCATTCAAAATGATGACTTGTCTAGGGCATGTAGCAACTAAATTAGGGTTTGATGAGCCCTAATGGTACTGATCTGAATGGTGGGGGTGATGTACCCAAATGGATCTGTAAGGAGATATTGTTGGTGTGAGAATTGAGAGTATAAGCAAGTGTTGTTATGCTGCCAGAGTGTTGTGCTATTGATGTGATGTTGGTTGGAACCCAAGCTGGTAGAGTGACAATGGATCAGACTTCATGGTTGTAATTCTTCCTTCTACTTAATAAAGTTTTTTACACATTTTTCCATATGCTTATCTTGATATATGATGTTTATATGTGTGATTGTATCTAATTCCATTTACTTGTATTCGATAGATCTCTCTCTTTGGTTGGTTCTCTATCTTTTGTTTATGCTTGTAGGTACTTTTAAGCGAGTTAAGTTCGAGAAGGAGCGATGGGACTCAAACACGAGAGACAAGAGGAAAGAGAAAGAACAAGTAGGTCCTTTGAATCCCTTTGTCTTATTTATTATTTATAAAAAAAGGGTAAGCACTTTAAATTTGTTGTTGTAGGTATAGCTACCTACCTAGGGAATTAGTATTTATCCGCAGATACCAAATTCCTCATAAGAGTCCCCAAAGTTGTAATCTTTGATGTTGGTGGCCTTGAAAGCATATCGACCAGATTTTTTATGTTACCCTTCTTATACTTGATCACCAAATGAAACTATTGTACAAAATCCATCCACTTGTAATGCCTAGTCTGTTGTATCTTACTTTGGGCTTGCAAGTACTCTAACGGCTGGTGATATGTGTGGATTACTGTATTATTTCCCATCAGATAGTACTTCCACTTCTTCAAATCTTTCACCATGGCTAGAGCTCCTTGTAATAGATAGGATATTTAACAACTTACCCATGAAATGCTTCATACTGGTAGCATATAGGCCTTCCTCTCTGCATCAAGATAGCTCTCATAGCATACCCACTCGCATCTATCTCCACTTCAAAGGGCCGCTACAAGTTTGGTAATTCCAGAACTGGTGCTTGATTGATCTTCTTCTTTAGCTCCTCGAAAGCCTTCTTCTTTCCTTTTACCCACAGGAAACTCTTTCCACTTTCTATTATGTCATGGAGTGGTGTTGCTACCGCTAAAAATGAGGCTATGAATTTCGTTATGTACTGTGATGCCCCAGTGAAACTACTAATCTCAGAAACATTAGTAGGAACTGACCATTTCATGATGGCCTCCATCTTGGAAGGATCTGTACTCATCTCTCCTCAACTGATCACATACCCCAAATACACCAAAGATAGCTGCGCAAACTCACACTTCTTGAGATTTTCTAGATGCTGGTGCTTTTTCAATGTTTCCAACACCTATGTCAAATGTGAAATATGCTCCTCCTAGGTAGCACTATATACTAGTATATCATCTAGATAGACAATAGAAAATTGATTTATAAAAGGGCACAATATATCATTCATTAATCCCATAAACATAGTTGGTGCATTACATTGGCGAAATGGCGTAACTAACCACTCATACTAACCTTGCCTGGTTTTGAAGGTGATCTTCCATGTATCTTCTTCTTTGACTCGAACCTAGTGATATCCAGACTTCAAGTCCATCTTGGTGAAAGACGTTTCTTGCTGCAATTGATCTAGTATATCGTTTATCATGGGTAGGGGGTATTTTTTCTTGAGGGTGATTTTATTCAACGCCATATAATCTATACACATTTTCCAAGTCCCATCCTTCTTCGGCAAAATGATGACGGGTGACCCACATGGTGATGTACTCAGTCGAATGAAACCCTATTCCAACAAATGCTGCAATTATTTCTTCACCTCACTTGATTCTATAATAGACTACGTGTACAACCCAATATTTGGCAATGGGGAGTTTGGAAATAGTTGTATCTTGTGCTCCACTTCTCTCTTAGGTGGTAACACTTTAGGCTGTCGGAATACATCCTTGTATTCCTATAAAAACTCCTCCAATTGTTGTTTATGATTCTTAGTACACCCCTCCAGGGATGCCTTTCCTCTTATTGACTCCTCTTTAGACTTACTTTCTCTTAAAAACGAAAACATACTTCTTGCTAGAACTGATCAATTTCTTGGCTTGGTTGGCACTTACTAGCAAAATTTTTTACATTCCTTTGTGCGCATTGATGATCAACAATTTTCCATCCTTAATGAGCCAATACTAGTTTACTCTCCTCATGAATATTTCATCTCGCATGTACATGTATGTAATCCCAAACATGACTCCACATGAATCAAGGGGAACCACATCCAAATCTACTTGATCAATAAAATTAGCACTTATAGAAAATCTAATTTTGAACTATTTTGTTACCTTCAACTTTGCATCCTTATTTACCCATACTGGTGGATATGGGTTCGGATGATCATGAAATGTTAGCCCCAACTTCTTGACCAACTCTCCTGCAATGATATTTTCCTGTGATCCTGAGTCAAACAAGGCATCAATCTTTGTCTTCTTGACCTGTACCTTTATATGGAAGAGTTTGTTCATTTCTTTCTCTCCCTACTACTAAAGGCTACTCAGATTCACCTCCTTCTAGATTCATGTACAAATGATCTTCTCATCCACATCTGAGCTACTTTTAACTTGTTTGCTCAAATTAGTGGCCATGAGATTATTCTTCTTATTATCTTTCTTCATGTTCTTCGACTTTAGCTCTCGATGCAACTTCCAACACTTCTCCTCTATATGGCCATTAATGTTGTAGTGGTTGCAGTGGTTGCTAGGATATTTTCACTTGTGTGTTGTGGGTGTTGTATTTTTATATTTTCCCCCTTTTTGATTCTTCTTTCCCTCCTTAGAAGCTTCTTGTTTCTCCTTCTACTTTGATCCACTTGATTGCGCTCTTTTTAGGCCTATGTTCTCCAGGTATAGTGCCTGTACACAAACCTCGTCCACCAATTTGGGAATGAACAACATCACTTGCTCATATAGATGGCGATGCAGACCACCCAAATACTTAAGGAGTACATTTGCATTCTTTGGAGAGATACCCAATATTATAGCCATATTTTTTAATTATGTGGTGTACTCATGCACGCTTTGGCTTGACTTTTGCCTGAAGTAATGCCACTGGATCCATTAGTCCTCATGTACCTAATGGGATAAAAATATGACTTAATGAGGATTTTGAAATCCTACCACTTAGTCACTGGAGGTTCTCCCTCCCACCTCTAGGTTTTTGTGTGGCTCTCCAACCAAGTTAGTGCATGGCCCTCTAATTTCAGCCACACGAATAGGAGATCTTTTTCCCTTCCTCGATCTAATGGATGCTGAAATACAATTCTAGTTACTACAACCAAAGGTTCATCTTTAGAGCGTCAATATCACCATGGTATGGCTTGATATCGACTTTTTCTTCCATTTTAAATAAGGACTGATTCGCGGCAATCGAACTGGATTGATATTTTATGGGTTCTTTCTTCGGTTTGTTCTCCACATCCTCCCAACCTCCCAATCCCCCTTCTAATTTTTCCTTTGCATTTAAACCCCCAACTTATTTATTAAGGCTGCCATGAGGAGGTTTACATTGCATTTTATATTTGTGACTTGTTGTTCTAGTTCCGAAAACCTCATCTCTCTAGGATCATGAGGTCTGTTTACATAATCGTCGACCATGATTAGGTTTTTATGATTTTTAGCCCCACCCATATAGATCCCTGCAATCTCCAAAAAATACCCAAAGAAACCTTCTCTTATACCAAATTATCCGTAAACTTACCTGGATATTCCATTGGACAGTTTGTCACAACAGATTTGATAATATTATTTTAAAAATATGAGAATCTACATTACTACAGTTTTATTTAATTTCTAGATTTGTAGATTGTATTGTAATTAGTGCATGCATGCAAATGAAAACTATGTAGAAAAGTAGAGAACAATAAAATGATCTCACACACACACATAAGATACGAGATATGCTCTCTGGGAAACGCTTTTGGGTGAAGATCCAGTTGGAAGATGAGGTCACTTCACTCTCTTTCTCTATCTAGAAATATGGCTGTAGGTACAAAGAATTAATACATGTGGCCCGTGGGCTACTACAGTGTATATATCCTCTCTATGAGCTCTACCTCTTATCTCTCTTGACTATATTTTCTCAGCTATGGAACAAAATTCTCTTAAAATAGTGGAATGCCTCTTCACTAGTACAAAATGGCTAATTAGTTACTAAAAAAATGACTAAAATTTGCATATAAACGACCATTTTTCAGTCAGTGACCAATAGTGGCTAATTTACAATATCTTATAATGCGACCAACTTTTAGTCATATTTAGCTTAGTCATTAATTGGTTGTCTCAATTTTATCATCTAATAGTATATTTAGTCATTAATTTTGTCATTAATTTAGTCATTGCTTTAGTCATTAATTACCACAATTAATGACTAAATATACAACAAAATATACTACTACATGATCATCGGACAAAACCAATTAATGACCAAAGAAATATGACCAGAATGTTGGTCACATTATAAGATACTGTAAATTAGCTACTAATAGTTATATATATGTAAATTTTAGTCATTATTTGAAACCAATTAGTAACCAAAGAAATATGACTAAATCTCAGTCATGTTATAAGATACTGTAAATTACCTTCTAGTAGTCGTATATATGCAAAATTTAGTCATCATTTGTAATCCCAAATTTATCATTTATACTAATAATTTATATTTTTTTGGTAGTTTCATATTCATTATATAAATGATTTATCTAGTAGTTTATATTCATTTCATTTACATTCATTAATAATCATTATAAACGACTAATTTAGTCATTGTATATTCATTTTATTTATGTTCATCATTAATCAATATAAATTACTATCTATTAGTTCTAGATTGATTTTATATGTTCATTATTAATCAACATAAGTTAATTCGTATTATTTTGCGACTAAAATTTAAAAAAAAAAAATGTCATACAATGTGCCTGTTCTTCTAATTTGTAAACACAAAGTTACATATGTTAATTACGATACTTAATAAGATCAAATACAACTATAAATAACTTCAACCACATAAATTATATTATATGAAATGCCAAGTATTAAAATATGAGTTTCCAACTAAATATTGGTTGGATTACAATTTACAAATGAAATATATTTTTATCACTTCAAAATATTATCATTATGCTATCAAGGCATTGCAGGTGAATTCACCAACTCTAAAGGCTTGACCATCACACTGTATGTGGGATATTGGCTTTAAGGGTATCACTAGACAAGTTATCTTCTATCTCTCTTTTTTCATTTGTCGCTCCAGTGTTATTATTCTCCTTTTTCTTCAATTCTTATTTGGGTATCGTGTGCATGAAGGGTCATACTCCTGTTTTCATCCATATTCCATAGATCCAATGACTGCAATCAAACACAATAAAAATCAACATATCACATATCTCAATCACAACATCTATCATTACCAACTCTTACAAGGAAAGAGTGCATATTAAATAAGTAATAGTTTCAAAGTCAAATACTGAATGTGACTAACCTGATAGCATCCAATTACCAAAAGTTAACAACTCTTACAAGGAAAAAAATACATATTAAATAAGTAATAGTTTTGAAGTCAAATATTGAATGTGACTAACTTGATAACATCTAATTACCAAAACTTTTGAATAACTTCAATGGAATACACATGAATGGAACTTATTTCCACTATAGCTTATTCATGTACACATTCACCTTCTTTTCCATAATGAAAAGACCATACCCTAACATAATCTTCACTTACAACAACAAAATAATCTCCACTTATATCCCAACAAACTAAGTGCATAGGCTTTGTATGCCTATGAAATAATAAATATATTAAATATACTAATAATTTCCAATTATTTCTTTATCTAAATATGATAAATGTTTACAACCACTGAAAATATTTCTAGAAAATATTTAAAAAATTAGAAGATACAGGCATCACATGTGGAAACTGCACATACCTTAAGTAAACCAATTTCAGCAAAACTAAGAGAATCAACAAACTCAAAACCTTCATCCAATATTTCTTAGAAGTTTAGTGTGGATAACAAAACACTGAATGTGAATGCAATACAACACAACATACATGTAAAGAATGCAAATTGTGCTCAGTCTCAAAATCAAAAATTGATACAACATGTTCTGGAGTGGCTACACGAAGTCTGCCAACTCCTATTTGAAATCGCACTTCACTCATACTACACTGTGAAGTAAGTGAAATCAAGAATAAGCCTTTCATAATTTAATGTGTACAACATCTTATCTACCATAGTGTATTCATAACAATTAATTGCACAACTAAAAATCTTATACTTTTTAAATTGTCCACCTTAAAAGTTCTTGTGCAAATGCATTGATTAAAACTACAATAATGCATTTCATTTTCTCCGTCACAAGAATAGAGCAAATCATTGTTTCGATGGAAATAAAGAGACATAACAATTCCTAAAAGACTAGTAAACATTCTTAATGAATAGCTTGGTTGTAACAAATAAAAATATGTTAGAATAATTTGACCTATCAAACACAACATTTGGAAGCCACCACTCTTTAAGACAGAATCCCCATTGAGTAAATGCTTGGATGAAATCAACTTATAACGGAAATCCTACACCCAAATCTATTATCGAAAATTTAAATAAAATAAAAAACAAATGCTTGCATGTTCCAAGAAGGTACAAAAGTAGTCCAATCAATGAAAGAGGTAGTGGGTACTAGATGGCTATCATCAGGAAACTAGTGTGCTTAGACAAAAGAAATGCTAAGATTTGGAGGAAAAAAGAATTATAAGCCCATTATGTCACAAAAATAAAAGAGAATGAAAAATCCAAGCATCATTTAGTGAAAGGATGAATTGTTCATCTTCAAAGTTTAAGAGGACAACAGTATTAGAAAGTTGCAACAATATATCAATTATGTCGCTAAGATCTCAAGCAAACCTATCATGCAAGTCCCTTGATCATTAGAAATATGCAAAAATATATCAAATATGTTGCTAATATCTTAAGAAAACCTATCTTGCAAGTCGCTCAATGGGCATTATTTGAGAGGGGATAATTGAACCATATTTTAATTTTTAAAGGAAAAACAATACTTGACATCCAATTACCAAAAGTTTTGGATAGATTTGACAAAAAAAACATGAATGGAATTTATTTCAACTGCATCTCAGTTCATGCACACATTTAACTTCTTTTCCATAACGAAAAGACCATACCCTAACAAAATCTTCTCTTACAACCGCAAAATATTCTCCACTTGTGTCCCAACAAACTGAGTGCATGGGTTTTGTATGCCTTAGAAATAATAAATATATTAAATATACTAATCATTTCCAAGCCTTTCTTTATCTAAATCTGATCAATGTTTACAACCACTGAAGATATTTCTAGAATATATTTAAAAAATTAGAAGATATAGGCATCACATGTGGAAACTGTATGTACTCTATGTAAACCAATTTAATCAACAAATTCAGAATCTTCATCCAATATTACTTAGAATTTTGTTGTGCATAACAAAAGATTGAATGTGAATGCAAGATAACACAAAACATACATGTAAAGAATCCAAATTGTTCTCAATCTCAACATCAAAAATTGATACAAGATTTTTTGCATCTACTGCAACAAGTTTTCCAACACTTATTTGAAATCGCACTTGACTCATACCACCTTGTGAAGTAAGAAGTCTATAGTGGCTACAAGAAGTCTACCAATTCCTATTTTCTATAGGAGCTGCAAGAAGTCTACCAGCTCCTATTTGAAAATGCACTTGACTCATACCACCTTGTGAAGTAAGTGAAATCAAGAAAAAGTCTTGTGGAATTTAATGTGTTCAGAATTTCATCTAGCATAGTGCATTCATCACTATTAATTACACGGAGCTAAAAAACATATACTTTATAAATTGTCCAACTTAAAAATTCTTATGCAAATGGCATGATTAACACTACAATAACACATTTCATTTTCTCCATCACAAGAGCAAAGCAAATCATTGTTTGGATGGAAATCAAGAGACATAACGGTTCGTAAATTACCAATAAACGTTCTCAATGAATGTCTTCACTTTAGCAAATAACAATATGTTAGAATGATTTGACATGTCTAATACAAAAAAGGATTTCAGACTAATGGAAGAAAGATGAAAAATACATGAAAACTAAAGATAATTAACGGTATCTCACTTGAACCTTGACATATAGAACATTAAGTAAAGATCTCTATAGAAATGTAGAAAATTAAGAGGAAATTATTCCAACATTACATACCAAAATGGGCATTCAAGATCTTTGAGGGTTGACTGGCTAGTTTAGCCAGTGCAATAAACAACCTTCATTCAGCATACCCTCAAAATAATTTTCTATGCCTTCACCTTCCCTGAGGATTCACCAACTATGAGAAAATTGCACTTGTTGTTGCATCTTCTGATTCTTGATCACTTCCCTTTTCACTATCCTTATCAATTATAATGTTATCAAAAGTCTCTGTTTCGGTGAAGCGAAGAAGAAGTTGTGCACTATGATTAGTGTTATTCTCAACTGGATCATTAACATGACATTTTGGAGAACCTAAATCCAAAAGACATGTGTACAACCTCAGATGTGCACTTCTAATGATGAAACATTTTAAAAGCTTATCACTTCAGTTTGGAAAATATTATTGATGCAAAGAATATTCCAGACATCAACCAAGAAGAAAATTGTTCCATAATGAAAATTTTGATAAGATTACCCAAAACTGCAGGTGTTCACTCCTGCAAAACAAGAAGTGAGATTCCAATTCAACATGTAGCAGAAATGGCAATGGAAAAAGTAGTATAGTTTCATAAGGGTACCTCAAATAATTCATGTCTTATGACTCTAGGTGTCAGCAAGATCAATTTAAAAACAAGAACCACCAAGAAAAAAATAAATCAATAGTCAAGCAGTCAAAAATAAATATGATCCATCTTGAGATCATTTATGTCAATCATGTACTAGAGCCCAAGAAATGTCAATGAAAGTGCCCAAGATTTTGTTCCTGCACCAAAAAAAATTATGTCAAGGAGTTCGGACCAAAGTCCCATCGTAGAATCCCCGTTCAACCATGAAAACACGTCAGCATGCCTAGAAGTGCCAACACATAGCCTAGTAATACCACACAGATGCACTATTGATGATCAAGTCTAACTAGGTCAACATTAGATCCATGCCAAAGCCATTGATCAACTTGGACTCAGTCAAGACCTACTATAGTATACCTAAAAACAAGGAGTGAGGCACCAGTCAACCTCAGATACAATTCCCAAGGCCAACCTTACATACAATGCCTAGGGCCAACCATTACGATCCACCTTTAATGATTTCATTACAACATTAATCAATGATCACTTGAATTGTATAAATATATATCATATCACCATTTCTCTCTCAGCATTCTCTTTAGCACTTAGCTATATCGTAGCTAGCCTGACATCTCTCATCGTAAGGATCTGTCACACGGCTATTTCAAAACTCTATAGTAGTTGCTTGATTTTATTCCTTTGAACTAGCAATAGTACTTTACAAATTTGAGCTACATCTTGTCACTGGGGGAATGCTCATTGTGGGATGTTCATGATTTTCTCTAGTTTACCCTCTAACACTCAACTTTCTAAATATTTTTGCATTATCCTCTCATTTACTGTTTATGTTGTGCAAAATTATCTAATTAAGTTGTTTATTGAGATTACTACATTATACATTGTTATTTCATTGCACACACAATGGGTGCACTACTCTCTAACAATTCTCTAGCTCATTATATTACCATGTGAAGCTTTATTCCTTCGCTAAGCACTTTTGGCCACTTCTGGAAATCTAATAATTTTGCATAGGACTATGATCTTCTCAAATTAAAAGTACTCTCTCTTCCTTCAAGGTCTCAACTATTGTTGAAGCTTGATCATATTATCGGAGCCCAAAAAAGTCTCTGACAAGTACAATCATTCTTCTTTGCCTCCCCCCCCCCCCCATCCCCCACCAACCCTCTTTTTATAGCTGGTTCTAGTTTTCTCATAAGTCAGTTTTCCCTGTGTTATCCCCTCTCTCTTTTGCCTGGTTTATTGGATGTGTTATTTTATTAACATTTGGTTTATGCTATTAATTGTAACTTAATTAATAAAATGAAAAATAATTACTTTAATATTTTAATCGATCTATGTTAGTATGTTTTTATTACTTTATAATGGAAATGATTAAACATTTTAACAATTAAAAAAAAAAAATTAATGAGTCATTCCTATTGTATAATTCGTAATATATATATATATCTATATATATATATATATATATATATATATATATATATATATATATATATATATATATATATATATATATATATATATATATATATATATATATATATATAATATTAATTAATATAATAGTTATTACCTTTTGTATTTAATAATAGTATAACTAACTATTAATTTAATAATTATTAACTTATTTCAACTTTTAATTTATTTATTTTTAATTTAGTTTTTCCCTCCCTTTTTCCCTGGGTCCAGTCCTACTAGCCGATTCCTAGTCAAATAGAGCCGTTATTTAGTCAATATAGCCATTAGTTGGTCAATATAACCGTTGCCTGGTAAAAAATTATAGCCATTGGAGATTTTGCTATTATTATTTAACATGCAATCCAAATATGATTTTTCATCTTGTCCCGATGATGAACCACACTAGTTGGTTTGAAAAGCGTCGACAAAAGAAATATCATGTGCTTTACACCGAAAAATCTCTCATTAACTTGATATGGATTACAGAAGCCTCAATTCAACAAGTACAATCATATTTGGACCACAGTATCAATTTCTGAAGCACCAATGGTGATTTGCATTTAATGTCCACATGGATGATATCCAAGTATAGGAAGCACAAATTCAATCCTACTCTCTACACTCCACACAATCTTCAGTGGTAGGAAATCTCAAACCCTACGGTCCTATCATTCTCAATGATGCCTGCATGAAGAAATGTAAAAGCAATTTCCCAGATTCTTGACAGAATTCAATTGTCGATAATAGTTGCTACATCGGTGAACACTGGATCTGATCTGTTTGGTGAACGCACTACCTTCAAAGTTCAAGTGAAAATAAACATCTTATAGTCTGAAGTCAAGATCAACATTAAAGCACTAGATGGATGGTTTCAGAAGGTCAATACCTTATTTGCAGTCAACCACTTCAGGGAAACAAACAAGATTTCCTTTTCTACATTCAAACAAGCAACAACCACATTTGGTGGGCGGGAGTCTCACAGAAAATAATGCACATACAATTCTCTTTGTCACAATAAGGCTCAGTATACCCAATGGAAACCATTGTACCATTGCAATGGCTAGTCTACACAAGACTAAATAAACAAGTACCATGACGTAGTGGCTTATTTGGACATCTAGGAGACCAAATGCAATCAAATCCCCAACTATTGGAGCCAATCACATCACTACATTTAAATCAAGCTCAATTTCTTCAATAAGAACTCTTGTGGGATGCATATTGTTTTCCAGAAAAGAAAAAAGAACACTTTTGTGCTAAGAAGAGTGGTAAGAGACCACCCAGCAACCAACACAAAAAAGGAATACAACAGCAGGTGCAATCCCATGCTAAAGAATCAATCATAGAATTATGATAAGCAACACATGGACACCTCCCAAAACCAATCAAAACCAAGGATCACACTGCAATCAATGCCAACAATATCAAAAGTAGTCTAGTAAATGGTGTTCTTTCTAGAGTCAACGATGGACTCAGATGATGAATGTCATGCATACAAAACCCTTCTAGCACAGATTCAACCAAACCTTCCAACATGCTTTCCTTACAACATACATTGCCCATATATCATTTTCAAAAAAAAAAAAATTAACAACTCTACTGAAAGGGATAGTACCGAGAATTCCTTTTTCCTAATAGAAGTGATGCATAATTTGAGTCCCCTTTATAAAATAATAAATAAACATTCCAGATCCATCTTACACAGGGTTTAGCAAAAGTCGAGAGGAATCAAAACCTTCAAAGATACAAACCTTTATTCAAGTTTTTCACCTCGAGTTATTTGATCACTCATGGTGTTTGGTAGATTTAGGGTTAGGAACAATTTTATTGGTTACATAAACAAGTCCAAGGGCAACCAATCTTGCTAACATAGAGGAAGAAAAACAATGCTTGTTCCACTCATAATTTTCACTGCATAAACATGCTCTGAAATCCACCATGGAATCATGGAGAATGGATGTTTAAAAATTATGATTTATATGGCCACTTTGAAGTGACTCAACCTAGTGACAATATTGCACCCACAATTGTACACCATTGGTTTGTTAAATCCATGTAATGAACTATTGATGACATAGTAATGCATATATTAGTGTAACATCAAGGCATGCAAGGATAAAGTCCCCTATGATGTCACCCCAATAGATATATATTATTTGTTGCATGGAAAAATCTATGTCAAAGAACCTGGAAGGTACAAGTTGTGACCATAAAGCATCATCCTAAACATTGTTAATCAACTCTACAGAGATCCCAATGTAATCTCAAATGTTGAAGTATCTTCAATTTCTGCTAAATAATGTTGCAAGTTAAGTTGTCATTTGCAAAAGTTAAACTTCTTGATAATCTTCCCATAAGTCACACAAAGACTATGTTACAAACCCAATTATCCTTTGTCACGTAATCTATGCAATAGAAGCAACACAATGTGACTTTAGAGGAATACACTAACAAGGACTCTATCAGTGTTCCTCTAAAATAATATGTCCCACATTCAATTGATATATCCCTAGAGCTCCATTGCAAAATTGACCAATATATTGCAAATGCATCATAAAAAACACGAACACCAAAGTGCCACCCTATAGAAGCCCCATTGTGCTCATGGAACATAAAGACAATACATGGTCCCTTTGCATGGTCATTTCACCTTGAAGAAAATCAAAGTAAAGAATTTTTATTCTACTTCACATGTTACCTTTGGGGTTTGCTCGAGAAGCACAATTACTTCACCAAAATTGATCTAAAGTTTGGGTATCATTAGGCTCTGGTAGACCTTCAGATGTTTGGAAAACTACATTAAAGGAAAACAGTGGCCTAGATGAATAGTTGGCAGTGACATAAATCATGGGTTTCCTCAATGAAAATCTTCAACAAAACATGGGATGAGCAACTTCAACATATTGTGCAAATCTCATAAACTCTGTGACAACTCAAACTCCGCCAATTTGGAAAAATGTTTCTTCTCAATAAAGGGAATTCACTACCTTGGATACATTGTTGAGGAAACAAGAGTTCACATCAACCTAGAGAAGATATAGATAAATCAAAACCCACCCCAACCAAAATTCTTAAGCCACAAAATTTTCTTGGCATGGTAAAACTTCTACGGTAAATTCATCCTGGTTTCCTTTCGTGTCACCATTTCCAAACCAAAATTTGAGTAGCATCAAACATAGTTCTCATGTGGAATGAAATATAACAATATACATTAGAAGAACTCAAAGACAAATTGTGCTCCATGCCTAATTTTATACCTGCCTAATCTACAATAACCATTTGGAACCCAAATAATTGCTTCTAGGCATGCAATTGGAACAATTATAATCTAATTTAGTCACCCCATTACACAGCACTCAAAAAACTTCAATGATGTTGCCCACAATTGTTAATCTTATGATTTTGTTTCTATTGAATTCTACAATCTATCACCAAATGGAAGGATTTTATACTGGGTAAGGAGATAATTCTTCACTCTAATGGATCATTCAAAGGCATACTCCAAGTTCCATAGCACATCCCCCATAATAGGCCTATCAATAACTTGCTCGACCAAACACTTCTCTATTGTCTCTGCAAACTTTCACAAGGAGCCATGGTTTATTGTATCCACAAGATGAGGATCAATGATATGGTTGTGCATTCCTCTTTTCTGTCAATGCATTTCCCACTCTGCAATCTTGACTTGTTCTCTTGAAACAACAAGACTTATTATTGGCCTTGCAAAGAAAAATTCCATGAGCACCACACCAAAATAATAGACATCAAGCTTCTCAGTGAGCCACTTCCTTTGGAAATACTCAAGATTAGGGTATCCAAAACTGCCTTTCACAACAATTCTCACATGTGTCTGGTCTAATGTATGTCTAGTTTTGACAGACCAAAACTTGCCACCTTAGCAAGAAGATTCTCATCTAGCAAAATATTTGTTGTCTTTACATCATGGTGAATAATCCCCTGTGTTGCCCCAGTATGAAGGTAATGGAGGCCTCTTGCCACCCCTATACATATTTAAAGTCATTGTTTGTAGGATAGAGGTGGAAGATTTGTCCCATGCAAATGACTCCTCATAGGCACATTGGTCATGTATTCATAAACCAAAATCATTTCACAGTGTTCGTCTCAGTATCCAATCAGAGAAACAAGATGGTGATGTCAAACTTTAGACAACATGCCAATTTCTGTATGAAATTATGTTAGATCTTTCTCATATCTGGGATTATCTCATTGAACCATGGTAATATACCATCCAGTAACCAACACAAAAAAAGAATACAACAACAGGTGAAATTATGTGCTAAAGAATCAATCACACAATTATGATATGTTGCACAAGGCCAACAACCACAGCCAATCAAAACCAAGGATCACACTGCAATCAGTGCCAACAATAACAAAATTAGTCCAATAAATGGTGTTCATTCTAAAGTCAAGAATGGACTCAGTTGATGAGTGTCATGCATCGAAAACCCTTCTAGCACAGACTCAACCAAACTGTCCAACACAATGCAAAGGAAAGCATGTTATCATAAGCATGAATCTTCCAATGCCTTAGTTCTCATTACACCAAGAGGTGAATTTTACAACCCAATATACAGTATATGTTTCCCATGGGAAATGATAACATCATAATACATTTCCCATAAATCATTTCCAAAAATAAAAAGATATACTGAAAGGGCTAGTACCCAGAAATATTCCTTCCAAATATAAGTGATGCATCATTTGAGTCCCCTTTATAAACTAATAAATAAACATTCTAGATCCATCTTACACAGGGTCTAGAAAAAGTCAAGAGGAATCAAATCCCTCAAGATACAAACTTTTATTCAAGTTTTTTCACCTTGAGTTATTTGATCACTCGTGGTGTTTGATAGATTTAGGGTTAGGAACAATTTTATTGGTTACATAAACAAGTCCATGGACAACCAATCTCACTAAAATCGAGGAAGAAAAATAGTTCTTGTTCCACTCATAATTTTCACTACACAAACATGCTCTACAATCCACCATGGAATCATGGATAATGGATGTTTAAATATTATGATTTACATGGCCACTTTCAAGTTACTCAACCTAGTGATAACACTGCACCTACAATGATTATACACCACTGGTTGGTTGAATCCATGTAAGTAACTATTGATGACATACCAATGCCTATTTTAGTGTAACATCAACGCATGCAAGGATAAAGTCCCCCTATGATGTGACCTCACTAGATATATATTATTTATTGCATGGCAGACTCTTTGTGTCAAAGCACCCTAGAAGGTACAAGTTGTGACCTCAAAGCATCATCCTAAACATTGTGAATCGAATCTACAGAGATCCCAAGGTGATCTCAAATGTTGAAGCATATTTAATTTCTTATAAATATTGATGCAAGTTAAGTTATCATTTGCAAAAGTTCAACTTGTTGATTACCCTCCCACAAGTCACACAAAGACCATGGCACATACCCGACTGTCCTTTGTCATGTAATCTATGCAGTAGAAGGAGCACAATGTGACTTTATAGTAATACACTAACAAGGACCCTATCAGTGTTCATCTAGAATAAAAGGTCCCATATTCAGTTGATATATCCCTGGAGCTCCATTTCCAAATTGACCAATATATTGCAAATGCATCATAGAAAACACGAAGTTCAAGTGCCAAATCTAGGGAGAGATACAAAAAGGATACATCATCTTGAGCAGTTCACCCTATAGAAGCCCCATTGCGCGCATGGCACAAAAAGACAATACATGGTGCCTTTGCAAGATCATTGCACCTTGAAGAAAATCAAAGTAAAGAATTTTTATTCCATTTCACAGATTACCTTTGGGGTTTGTCGAGAAGCACAACGTACTTCACAAAAATTGTCCTAAAGTTTGGGAATCATTAGGCTCTGGTTGACCCTTAGATGTTTGGAAAATTACGCTCAAGGAAACTATTGGTTTATATGAATAGTTCAAAATGAAATTCATCATGGGTTACCTCAATGAGAATCTTCAACAAAATATGGGATGAGCACCTTCAACATATTGTGCAAATCTCATAAACTCTGTGGCAACTCAAACTCCACCAATTTGGAAAAATGCTTCTTCTCAATAAAGGGAATTCACTACCTTAGATACATTATTAAAGAAACAAGAGTTTGCATCAACCCATAGAAGATATAGATTAATCACAACCTACCCCAACCAATATTCTTAAGCCACACAATTTTCTTGGCATGGACAAACTTCTACGATAAATTCACCTTGGTCACCTTTCGTGTCACCTTTTCCAAACCATATTTTGAGTAATATCAAACATAGTTCTCAAATGGAATAAAATATAACAATAAGCATTTGAAGAAATCAAAGACAAATTGTGCTACATGCGCAATTTCATACATGCCTGATCTACAATAGCCATTGGAAACCCAAATAATTGCTTATGAGCATGCATTGGGAAAAATTCTAATCTAGTTTAGTCACCCCATTACATAGCACTGAAAAACCTTCAATGGTGTTGCCCACAATTGTTAATCTGATGACTATGATTCTATTGAGTTCTACAGTCTATCACCAAATGGAAGGATTTCATACCAGGTAAGGAGACAATTCTTCACTCCAATAGATCATTTAAAGGCATACTCCAAGTTCCATAGCACATCCCCCATAATAGGCCTATCAATACCATGCTCTGCCAAGCACTTATCTATTGTCTCTCCAAACTTTTGAAGGAGACATGATTTATTGTATCCACAAGATGAGGATCAATGATCTCGTCAAGCATTCCTCTTTTCTGCCAGTGGATTTCCCACTCTGCAATGTTGACTTGCTCTCTTGGAAGAGAAGGATTTATCGCAGACCTTTTATAGAAAACCTCCATGAGCACCACACCAAAATAATAGACAAAAAACTTCTCAGTAAGTTGTTGCCTTCATAAATACTTGGGATCAAGGTATCCAAAACTTCCTTTCACAATAGTGCTCACATGTGTCTACTCTAATGTATATCTAGTTTTTGGCAAACCAAAACTTGCCACCTTAGCAAGAAGATTCTCATCCAGCAAAATATTTTTTGTCTTCACATCATGGTGAATAATTCCCTTTGTTGTCATAGTATGAAGGTAATGGATGTCCCTTGTCACTCCTATACATATTTCAAGCCTCTGTTTCTAGGATAGAGGTAGAAGATCCATCCCATGCAAATGACTCCTTAGAGGCCCATTGGTTATGTATTCATAAACTAAAATAATTCCACAGCGATCGTCGTAGTATCTAATCAGAGAAACAAGATGGCGATGTTGAAATTTAGAAAACATCTCAATTTATGTTTGTAATTCTGTGAGACCTTGCTCAGATCTAGGATAATCTTGTTGAACTGCAACTTTGGTCCCATCTTCTAGTTCACCTTTATGAACTTCACAAAAAATCCCTATGCCGAGTATAAAATATTCATCAAAGTTGTTGGTGGATTATTGCATCTCTGAAAATGTAAAGAACTGGCCCATACTTGAAGGTGCAAACGAAACATAGCTACTAGTACCACTCTTGTGGGAACCTAGGGAAACATTGTTGGCAATAGTTTCTAAATTCCCAACATGCAAAGGAAGAGGAAACCAGGTTGGAGGGGAGTTCTTTCACTTCGATTTTGGGTGGACATACATGTAATACCCTATTTATCATAGCCTCAGTGCAGCAAAAGCTTGAACAATTGATCCAATAATAGGTCGCATCTTCCCACTTTTTCCTTTGGAGTTCATAGGAATATTGCCATGAAAAGGATAGGGCTCATCCAGACTTATAGCAAGATTTCTTATCATCATTATTTCCAAGCCATTTATTATAGCGTTAACATTGGTATTATCATATAGATGACTTGTCGGCCCAACTTGGATCTGGACTAGCTTCACCCCAACTGAAGTGTTGGCAACAAAGTCTCAATAAAAAGACACATTCAACCCCCTTGTCTTGCTAGACATATCAAAGTCCACTAACATATATTAGCCATTGATATAGGCACTACAAATCAACAAATATAGGTCAGCTACCAATATCACAAAAATGCATCCAAATAAAATAAGTGAGAACATAGTCCACACTAAAAGTCCAGAAATGTTGAAATTTTGTGTTTACAGTACCAGATGCACTCACAGCCATTTCCTATGTTGTTTCATAGACCATGTTAGGAGAAATAACGTCACTAACATGAGCATTGTATTTGATAAAGCTGGGATTAATAGAAGCACTCTTAGCAGTGGTTTTTATCTTCAAATGCTTCTGAACAGTCTCCCAAACTCTTCACAAAGTATAATTCCTAGAATCGATCTTAGTTCCTCTCATATTAATCGTATGGACTATCTCTAGAGCTACGCTGGAGAGTGCATAGCAATCCACAAGAGGTTGAATAGACAGAGCCATCATTGGTATCAACCCATAAGGGACCGAGAAAACCTCAATGGCATTGACAAATGACAGAGACCTTTTCCTTTGTCACCATTCTTCCGTCTTACAGTAACATGGTAGCCCTAGAACTAAGTGTGGAGATCCATGAAGAAATAATTAGAAATGGGTTTTTGTATGATGTGGTTGTAGCAAATGCCCTCATAGACATGTATGAAAAATGTGGAAGTATATGGAAGGCATGTGAATTGTTTAACAAAATGCATCAACAAAATGTTGGCTCAAAGACAACCATGGTTATCGGATATGCACAATATCAACTCATTGAGGGAGCCCTAAAGTTCTTTAAGGAATGTTGTGCACGGGATCCCCCAAGGGCAGTTTTGGGGCTTAATGCCCAGATTTTGGTCCAATTTTGTAATTCCAATGAAAAGACTCCACATTTTGTGGGTGAGGAGCGCATAGTTGTTAAAGAGTCATAGGGTTATCTGCCCTTATTTTGATAATGTAATGTCGGCTGCAGAAGATCTACCCATGGTCTGTGGACCATGGGATTCTATAAATAGAGCTATGATCTAACTAGTTCGAGACATAATGTCTAAGAAATGAAGATGTGTGTGAGATAGCATAGGTAGAGGCTCTACAACTGAGTGTGCAGAGGCCTAGTAGTCTGCAGTTGAGTGCGCAGACCCTTGCAGCTGAGTGCGTAGGGCAAGTCGAGTCTGTAACCATCGAGAATCATTAATAAAGACAAGTTTTCTATCATTCTGTGTATTTATTTCCTGTTTATGCATCTATTATATTGGGTATTAATTTCACTTCTAATGCTTATATGATGCACGAATGTGTATAAATATATTGGTTAAGTGAACGCAAGTAAGAAAATCTATTTACGCGAAGCTAACTAAGATCTGCTAATAAGATAAGTAAGATACTTAACCTAGTTTGAGAGATAGCGCAGATCGTTGCTCTAGGAGCGCGAAAGGACTGCAGCCCCTGGTTAAGGCTACACAAAAGCCAATAGTAACACTTCGCCAAGGTACTATAGGATAGAGCATACCACCTGTGTGAAGGCAGGCATAGTTGGCATAAAACCAACATCACAACGATATCAAGGGTGCAGAAACTTGGTTCCAGCATCCCCCCGTACTACTTCAGGTGAGACTTCAGTCCGCACTCTGTGGGCTGAAGCCGAGAGGGCTAGTAGTGGAGGGATCTGTTTGGCTAAATAACGTTGAACGTGGGTCAGGCCCCCAAAAGCCAACAAATGGTTCCGTTGTTGGGACTAGAATCTGCATAAGAAATGTGTGATGTCATATCATTGGAATCCAACTAAGAAAGAATTCGAAGGCTGGTTGGATAGAAGAATTCATGATTTCATGGCACAGGAAAATAGAAACCTGCGACTGTCAAAAGAACAATGGTCCTATTGTGTGGACCCTAGAGCTAGTGCGAATATTGGAAGCATCGAAGGATAAGATCGCATGTGCCGTCGATCATTGGCTCGATCGCATTATAGGAGTTTTTGTTACTAAGTTCGCGGTTGACACCTCGGTTAGCTACAGTGAGGTAGAGCAATGCTTTCTCAAAGAATCGTGAGGTAAGTACGTAAAGTATTTGAATACTTGGATTAAAATGTTGTTGTGCGAAAAGCAAGTTATGTAGTTACCTTGATGTTGGGGGCTAGGCAAAGCGAAAAGGTTTACAGGAATGAAGGAAATAAGGGTCTAAAAAATAGCCCCTTGATTTCACCTCCACGATGGGACAAGGAAGAGCTCACGACGGTCTCTCCATGAATTGCCATTCATCTAATAAGACAAAGAATTCCATGAATCCTACCTCGACCCACACCACCACCGGCTTCACCACCATCACCTCCATCTTCACCCATACCACCTCCATCGCCACCGTGATTCAGTATGGTGAACACAGTGAAGTTGCCTTTGTTCAAAGGCTTGGGAAATGAGGATCCAGACCAATTCTAGTTCATAGTGAAGGTTGTATGGGAATATCAAGTTGTTACAGATGACCATATAAAGAAAGCAACACTGGTTGGTGCCCTACAGGATTGCGCACTGACCTGGTATATTAAGTACTCCAACAATAACTCGAATGCGAGTGTAGCAGACATCAAAGCAACACTGAATAGGGAATTTAGTAGGCCTAAATCTAAAGTGCAATCAATTGTTGGATCCAAAGAAATCACAATGCTACCAGGTGAGATGCCTTGGGAACTAGATTAGAGGCTGAAATGTAAGATTCGCAAAGCAAACATGAATCTGACGGATGGATAGCATCGCGAGTGGTTTGTAGCTTCCCTACTACCACACTTGAGGAGTGTGTTGTCGCAACAGAAGATAACAACTCAGGAAGAGGCCCTAGAGATTGCCATGAGACTACATGAGACCCAGATTCAAGATCCTAATCTGGGAGTTCAGCAGATTCACACGTAGCTGAAAAATCTATGCCTTGAGATGCAAAACTTGAAGCAAGATAGGACGGTTCGACCAGAAGTGCACGAAGAAGTATGGTGCATGAAATGCAAGATTCAGGGTCATGACAAATACCACTTCCCAGTCTTTACAAATTACCTTGCAAGAGGAGAATCGATGCCTCTAAGGCCGAAATCTCAAGCATGACCTTGCGAGCACCTGCTTTGTGGTGCGCTATCGCTATCTATCAAGTAGCCAGAAAGTATGCCATAGATAATTGCCACTTGTTACAGAAGTATACGCAAACTCCACAACAATTGTTCTATAACTTTTGTAGGTCAGTGGGACATGATGAAGGTTCTTGCAGGAGCATGAATTGATGATGGATAGAATGCCTGCCTACAGAGTTCAGGATGAAACACGACACCTTGACTAGAATGCAGGAATGTTGTGGACAGGATTTCAAGGGCACGAAAGAGGCCGAGGTGGAGGAGGACATGGTAGAGGTCACGGATAGTTGATTTGCTACCATTGCGGAGGGCCAAGACAATATGCCCGCGATTGCACTAATCCAACACACCCGTCATGTAAGTATTGCATGTTGTTTGATCATGAGACAGAAGATTATCCTACACTGATTGCTAGGATATATGACAAAGGAATGTTACCACCTCCCCTAACTTAGAACCTACATATAATGAAGTTTGAGCTGCGTAAGGAAGATCCGAATGTAAATATAGTGCTCTGAAGTGGAATCACGATGGGAGATTACAACGGGAAACAGTTGGAAGACAGTACCTGGGTTCGCAAAATCCTGGTGAAAGAAGCTGAGTTTGATTTGGAGCATGCTCGGGAGACCTTCATGGAAGCTAAGAAGAGCTTCACTGAGGCCTCCACTTAAGGAAACAAAGATCATCTTGAGCCGTAAATGGATCCCTCCATGCTCACAAC
Source organism: Pinus tabuliformis (assembly GCA_031772625.1). Taxonomy (NCBI): domain Eukaryota; kingdom Viridiplantae; phylum Streptophyta; class Pinopsida; order Pinales; family Pinaceae; genus Pinus; species Pinus tabuliformis. Next base: position 864,335,265 of record CM062812.1, read on the forward strand.
TTTCCTTGAAACTTGTATGAAGTTATTGCATGAGAATAAGGCTATGAAAGGGTTATAGGAACTCATCAACAGATGTGCTGGGACAGTGCCAGGAGAACCGTGTGTAGTCCAGAAGATTAGAAAACATAAAACAAGGACAGGGCATGAAATGAGACTCACCGCACAAATCGGAGAATACTAGATGGATCAAGTCATTCTAGATCTGGGATCAGATGCGAATGTTCTACCAAACCAGACATGGGAGCGAATGGGGAGACCCATGCTGCAATGGTCTCTGATTCAGCTGAGAATGGCGAACCAGCAGAAAATCATACCCATGGGGCGATTGGAGGGAGTAACCGTGGATATTGAGGGAGCAAGCACGTTGGAAGATTTTGAAGTAATAGAGATTGTTGATGACAGAAATCCCCACCCCTCACTCGTGGTAATTTACTGGGCTACTGATATGAATGGGGTAATTAATCTAAAGAAGTGGAAGATGATCACTAAGAAGAAGTCAATGCGTGTAATAATACCCCTAGATCCTACTGAGGGAGATCTCCATACAGAACCGGTTCGCGACTATGAGAGTGATGATGATCTGGACTGCATCTACAAGATAACAGTGCGAGACCAAGACTGGGTGAATCCCACCGTGGATGGGTGGATTACATGGGAGTGCAAGAGTTCCTACACTTCGGATTCTGATGAAGAAGTAGAACAATGGCATAATCGGTTACACGAGGTAACTACGTTGAATTGCAACATGATGACCCAGTCGCTGCGTTGCATGTCGACAGAAGTAAGAGATCTGCCTACTTATGATGGTCTAAATGAGGTAGATACCTTCTTGGATGCATTTGAAAGGGAGGTGCTGAAAAAGCAATGCTTCCAGGCCTTGGACTGGGTACTGCGCGCTACACCCACAAGATGGTGGGGTACGCACAAAGGAAGCTTTGATGATTGGTGCGAATGTAGGAGAATGATGCGAACACGATTTGGGAAGCCTAAGATGCAACTGACAGACAAGTATGATGGGCAGAATGATCCACGCACATGGATGTAGGTCTATGAAGAAAAGCCCCAACCTGAGCAGGTGCACCTGTACTCCACGCTAAAGTACCTAGTCAATAAGCCTGTGTTGGGGGGGCGAATTTGTAGATGGCTTTTATTGTTCCAAGAATACGATTTTGAATTTGTCGTGAAGCCTGGATGATTGAATGCGGGACCAGACCACCTTTCGCGCATTAAGACAGGGGAGGAACCTACTAGTTTGGAGGACGGATTAGCTAATGCACAACTCTTTGTTGTGCGCATAGTAGATGGACATTTTGAAGATATAATACACTTTCTAACAATTGGAACTGCACTGGAAGGATACTCTGTCCAGCAGAAGAAGGAATTACTGGTATGCGCGGCAGATTTCTCTGTCATTGTTGGGCATCTATATAAGATGGGGAATGATGAAATACTACGAAGGTATGTACCTAAGTTTGAACGAAGCAGCATCCTCACGGATGCTCATGGGGGCATTGTGGGAGGACATTATGCAGGAAGAGCAACCGCGCAAAAGATTCGACGTGCTAGGTTGTGGTGGCCAAACCTTCGTCAGGATTCAAAATCATATTGCAAGGCATGTGATGTATGTCAGCGGACAGGAAGGCCATCATGGAGGGATGAAATGCCTTTGAATCCACAAATGACATTGCAACATTTAGAAAATTGGGCAATAGATTTTGTAGGACCTATTAAACCTCAAGGAAAGATAGGCGCAAGGTATATTATCACTGCAATGGAGTATTTGACTCATTGGGCAGAAGTGCAGCTGGTGAAGGATTGCATGGGCACGACCTCTGTGAAACTTCTATTTGAACATGTACTGTTGTAGCTTGGATGTCCAAATATCTTGATGAGCGATTGCGGTACACACTTCCTGAACAAGACGATCAGTGCATTAACGGAGGAATTTCAGGTGTACCATCAAAAGAGCACACCTTATCACCCACAGGCTAATGAGACAGTGGAGGCATTCAACAAAGTGCTTGAAAACACACTGACCAAGGTATGAAACACTCAACGAAGTGATTGGGACCTACACATACCTAGAGTGTTATGGGCTTATCGGACGACATGCAAGAAACTGATAGGACATACACCTTTTAGGCTTCTCTATGGAGTGGAAGCCATAATGACTATGGAATACATCATGCCTAGCCTGTGCATAGATGTAATCATAGGTATGATGGATAGTGGAGCCCTAAAGGAGAGCCTCGCGTAGTTGGATGAGCTTGAAGAAGAATTATTTTTGGTTGGATTTCACCAAGAGGTCCAAAAGCAACGTGAAAAGGCATGGCACAACCAACATATCAAGATGCGCACATTCAAGGTAAACAATCTGGTTCTATTGTATGATAGTAAGTTTGATCAATTCCCCAGAAATTTTAGGATGCACTGGTTAGGGCCGTATCTTATTAAGGAGATTACTAATGAAGGCGTCGTACATCTAGTCAAGTTAAATAGAGAACCCTTCCCAGGAAAGGTCAATGGTAGTTGCTTGAAGCCATACACCAGCGATCCGGAAATCTGACTGTATGAAAGCGACATAGTATTAGCACTCCTGGCAGTTGAAAGGAGGCACTGGACTATAAAATACTATACCCGGGAACTGCCCAATGTTAGGACTGCACGTAGTAGTGAAGTGTCACATGGTCTGCGACAGTGTGTAGGCCTACCGGAAAGTGACCATTAAAGTCACTATTCATGATTTGATGGTTAGTTTGAGGCCAAATGGAGCGGGCGACGGGAATTTAAGGAAAACTTTATGGGTTAGATTCTTGGAAATACCCTACCAATCTAGCATTAATGGACTGAATGTGGGGGGAACAGTCGATTTCAAATTCAAAAGGTGCTATAAATTACAAGTTGTTGTGCAGCAAACAACACTTGGAAATTTGAGAACTGAGTTGTTGTGCACTCAAGTATTCATGAACCGAGACTTATTCGAGACTCTAAAAGAAAATTCGTTGTTTGAGCAACTACCCGAGACACTGAAGGAACTGTGGAGTAGCATTATATCAGCACCCGAAGAATCCATGGACATAGGAGTAGTGACAGCCGAGGAATTCGCACTGGAAATTGCAGAAGTGGAAGCCACAGAGAGCACCAGAATAATCGTTGAGGTCCCTAAATCACTGTGAACACTGAAACCTAAGAAGGATAATTAGGCCATGATCCCAGTGTGCGTCTCACCTAGAAATCCACTAACGACCAAGCTTACATTGCAGGAAAAGGGGAAGGCCATTAATTTGGAGGCCGAAGAAGAGGAATTTGAAGAAATCCTGGTGGAAGAGGAGGATGTAGAGATGGAAGTTGAAACCCAAGGTGTGGACCCTATTACCCAATTACCTGGATATGTTCCTCCGCCAAAGGGTAAAGCCAAGGTGTCGAAGGATATAGATGAGAGCAAGAGCTCTTTGCAAACTTCGCTGCTCCTAGACGATATTATCTTTGAGGGACCGCACTTGGGGCGGGTTTCTGTGTTGAAATTTGAATATTGGGATCGACACGATGATTGGAATGATTGAATTGGGGCCACACAAATGATTCAGAGGTGTAGAGAAGGTGGGGTTGCTAAACCTACTCTAGGTGTCAGATTACCACCGTGCCCCAGTGACCGTCTTCGTCATGAGATATCTGCTTTTCTTGGTGTATGATGGGTGCTTGTCATTGGAGGAGCCCATCCCCCATCACAGACCATCTGATTCACTAGATTGCATGGCTACCTTGCTCAGGAGAGGACCCGGCAAACATTTTAGAGGGCAAAGGTGGTGAGTTGGCCCTCGTGGAGGCAATGAAAAAGAAGTTAAGTTGGAGAAGAAGAAGTGAGGGTATGCCATCTCCAGCATTAACAACTCTGCAGTTAAGGTCAAGACACAAATATTGGTAGGGAAGGTGATGCAAAAGTGCTGCATGGATGAGGTGCCTGCGCCAGTGGTTGCACTAGAGGCGCAATGTGTAGAAGGGGTCTAGTTCAACTAGGCAAACTATCTATGCAGCGAGTTCCTTGTGAACTGCAGCGAGGCACAGGAGCAGGGAAAAATGTTTCATTTTGCATGGCGCCTGTTGTCAATCATACTGGTGGCATGGGAGCTACCCAAAGATAGCCAGTTCCCTTCGGTTGCGTCGGACCTTCCAGAGGCAATGAAGTACGCTTCACTGTGGGTGATTAAGGACACGCAGCGGATCAGAGAAAGTAAGATCTTCTGGGCGCTAATGTAGATGAACATCTAGATGGGGATCAATCGCAAGCCGCGGTTATCGCCCATAGTCTACAATAGTTTGTAGAGCTTTATAGAGTTCAAAGCAGATTTCCACCATGTCTTCATTAGGGCGTGGAAGGACCCTACAAAGACATGGCATGATTTACCATACCTGGCGACCGACGATGTAATATTCATAGTCCTTGAGTCTTGGACGCCGAAGTGGTGTGCTCCAACTGGCTCCACAGTGGAAAAAGAGAAGTCCACTGCACAACACAAGAAATAAGATACAAAACTTCGAATGGCACAGCTGGAGGAGAAGTACGGAAAGGAAGAAGCAGTGGCTAAGGCCCATGCAGCGCCTAACACTACAAAATTAGTGGAACAACAATAAAAAATAGGACAACAAGAGCGTGAAGGACAGAAGTCACCTTCGCCTGAACCAGAGACAGATATAGAACAAGGTGATGCAGACCCACAGATGATGTCCACCCATATCAAGCATCCGTGACCGTGAGAGCAGGAAGTGTCGCGAAAGAAGACAAAGACATCAAAGACATCGTTCAACCCAATCACCCTCACTAAGGGGGATTTGCATGATATCAGTGAAATGGTGAGGGATGCCACCATGGAGGCTCTCTAGCAGTTTGAGAAACAACAACAGTTGGTATTGGGGGCTCTTCGGACAGATTTGTGGGCATTGCAGGTTCACACTCCACAAGCTAGCGTAGTGTCCACTAGCCTCGCAGTCGGCACTTCAGCTGCCAAATAAATTTTGTGCACTAGGGTGACCAACACAATAGTGCTACCAGACAGGGCACTTACTACAGAGAAAGAGGCCGACAGACCCACGGTGAGCAATTTGAAAGGGGTAGGGTTGAACATGTCTGCGCTCCCTCCAGAGACACTCTATCTCTTACACGATGGAGTCACCACAGAACTTCAAGCCAGGAAGATTCATGCACTACAGGTGATGAGCGAGAAGCGCATCAACATTGAACAGTTGGGACTGCAATGAAATGAGGCAGTAGACTAGAATCAGTAAATTATGCAGGTGTTATAGACATTTTTGGGCACTGCAACCCTTATCATAAATTTCCATAAACCAAGGGCTCCTAAGTCCCTAAAGGTGTTGTTCCAACCCCTAAAAGAACAAGGTCAGCTGATTACATCATCTCCCAGAAGTTCTCCATGAAAAACTACTCAGAACTAGTCAAAACTGGATCATTTCACTTGCTCCATGGCCAGGGTGCGATGCATCCCACCTAAATGCACTCGGGAAGTGTGATGCATGTTGAAAAGCCCTTCTATGGGGTGCGATGGACGAGAGTAGACAAATGGCGGAAGCAGTTTGCTAAGTGGATGATCTTGGAATCTTCTAGAAACTTCTCCAGGACACTTGTCTCTTTGAATTCGCCCAAGGATGAGTAAGAGATCATCAATCTCCAAGTGGAATCAAGAACTATCAGAGAGAAGACACTAATAAAAAACCCAGAGCTGACTCACACCTCTACAAATATCTATATATACATCTCACATCCTAGAGATCCAGAGGTTGGAGGCTGGAATTTTATATCTTGTAAGGAAGTGCTGCTGGTTTCTTGGTGCAATATCATAGTGTTGGGTGATCTAAGCTTTTCATGAGGTGAAGAAGGGCTTACTTGCTGAGACGATGATGCTGGGTCAGAACAATTGGTTGTAATCCACTTTGTTATTTCTTGATTATCAATAAAGCTATTCAAGTTTTCCTCCACATACTTGTGTGATTGATGTTTTATGCATTTGTGTGGTTAATATACATCTGATCCTATATTGCTTATGATAATAGATCTATGTTCTCGTATAGTGTTATGCTGCTTTGATTCTACAGGTGCTCTTTGAAGCTGGGTATACAAGAAGGCAAGCAGCAAAGGACTATCAGAAGGGAGAGGAATCAAACAAGGAACCAAGCGCAAGACTGAGGTTGGTCTCCTTTATTCTTCTCTCATCTATTTCTCATAAAGGAAAACTAGAGTGGTTTTAGTTTGTTTGTTTCTAAGGTAGCTACCAGCCTTAGTGGGACTAGTAGTTCTGCATAGACACTAGTTTTCCCAATAACAGCAGGTGATGGAGGAAGCCTGCTGGATGGTCCCAAAGTTGGACATTCAAGCAAAAGAACTGGTGGAGGTGCGTGTCCGTAAATTGGCCACATGGGTGTGCGATGCTAGAGCAGAGATGGCCAGGGTTTATCTAGAGATGAACCTGAAGATCACAAAACTACAGTTTAAGGCTCAACCTTCAACCCCACCAAAGGTTAATGAACAATGTACCACCACGGTTATGATAGCGATCGTGGTGGTTGATAGTGCAGTGACAGACTGCATGAATTTGTTCAAACAATCATTCGAGGTCCTAACCACCCTGTAGGAGGACCCGAATGTGGAGTGCCTAGAGACAGAGGTGTGTGAGCTGCAATAGAAATACGATGAGGTAAAAGGGACTGCGCAGACAGTTGCCCTTACACAAAGACTTGCACAGACACAACAAGCAAGGGTGCTCAAGAAACCGGTGGATGCCGCTCAGCACAAAGAAGCGGTCTTAAAAGCGTGCCTACATCCATGGATCGATGAGGTGTATACAATGACAACCTCCTTTGAAGCAAAGCTCACCCAACTATAAGAAACTCAAGAGAGGATTTAGGGCAGCAGTTCAATAGCAGTGGTCATCGAACAGCACATGGAGGAAGTCCGGCAGGCAGCCGCTCAGTGCACTGCCAAAGTTGGAGCGATCCAAACAGAGTTGGGAGGTCTTCATGCTAAGATCTCCACACCTGCAGAGTGACTCGAGGGCGAGTCACGATGTTTGTGTTGGGAGCCTGTTGGGCGTGGGATCCCCCAAGGGAAGTTTTGGGGCTTAGAGCTGAGATTTTGGTCCCATTTTCTAATTCCAATGAAAAGACTTTGCATTTTGTGAGCGCGGAGCGCGTAGTTGTTAAAGAGTCATAGGGTTATCCGCCCTTATTTTGATAATGTAATGTTGGCTATAGAAGATCTACACATGGTCCATGGACAATGGGATTGTATAAATAGAGTTAAGCTCTAAGTAGTTAGAGACCCAATGTCTAAGCAATGAAGATGTATGCAAGATAGCTTTGAAGTGGAAGTCTAAGTTTCAGGTCGTAGCGTGGGTAGAGGCTCTGCGACTGAGTGCACAGAGGCCTAGTAGTCCGCAGCTGAGTGCGCAGACCCCTGTAGCTGAGTGTGCAGGGCGAGTCGAGTCTATAGCCATCATGAATCATTAATAAAGACAAGTTTTCTATCATTCTGTGTATTTATTTCCTATTTATGCATCTGTTATATTAGGTATGAATTTCACCTCTAATGCTTATATGATGCACGAATGTGTATAAATATATTAGTTAAGTGAACGCAATTAAGAACATCTATTTACGTGAAGCTAACTAAGATCTTCTAATAAGATAAGTAAGATACTTAATCTAGTTTGAGAGATAGCGTAGATTGCTGCTCTAGCAGAGCAAAAGGACTGCAGCCCCTGGTTAAGGCTACATGAAAGCCAATAGTAATACTTTGCGAAGGTACTGTAGGATAGAGCAGAGAGTGAAGCCACCTACATGAAGGCAGGTATAGTTGGCATAAAACTGACATCACAACCATCTCAAGGGTACAGAAACTTGGTTCCAGCATCCCCCCATACTGCTTCGGGTGAGACTTCAGTCTGTACTCCGCGAGCTGATGCCGAAAGGGCCAGTAGTGTAGGGATTTGTTTGGCTAACTAACGCTGAACCTGGGCCAGGCCCCCACAAGCCAATAAGGAAATGCCTCAATGGAATGTAGTCTCATGGAATGCCATGATTGCAAAATTTACACAAAATGGGCGTTTTAAGGAAGCCCTGAAGCTATTTTTTGAAATGAAATTGATGGACATAAGAGCTAATTCAAAAACATTTGTTAGTCTTCTTCTAGCTTGTGCTGACTTGGAGCAGGGTATGGAAATCCCCCAAGAAATAATTCAAAGTCGATTTCAATTTTGATGTTGTCGTGATGACTGCACTTTTTTAGATTTATGATAGGAAAGTCATGGTAATTATCTGGAAAAATGCATCATACAGACCTCATGTCATGGAATCCAATGATTACAGGTTATACACATAATGGACTTGTTCAGGAAGCCCTAGAACTCTTTAAGTAAATGCGTGATGTGAATGTAGTTTTATGAAATGCATTGATGACATGATTTGCATAGAATGGGTATGGTGCAGAAGCCTTGGAGCATTTTCAACAAATGCGATTGGCAGGTATGAAGCCAGACTCAAAAACATATGTTGAATTGAAGCTTTTGTGATCCATAACATTTATAAGAAGAGTTTCAGCGTAAATCACATGTAGAAAACATTTTTCAACGCGTTTCGAACCAACTAGTGTGGTTCATCGTCAGGACAAGTTGAGGAGTTAGATCATGGCTACATATTAAATAGGGATAGCAGATCTTCCAAACGGCTAGGTTGACTAAGTTGACCATTAACGGCTATATGAAAAACATCTAGATTATATAATAATATTAAAATGTTAATAAGTCAAATGTAATAACTTATAGTAATAAAATAATATTATAATAATAGTAAATAAACATTTGTTAATATTCTTCTAGTATGTGTCAATTTAGAAGCTTTGGAACAGGGTATGAAGATCCATGATAAAATAAGTAGAAATGTATTCATGTTTGATGTCATGGGGTTGCATTCCTTAATAGAAATGTATGCAAAATGTGGTTGCATTCATATGGAAGTTGAATTATTTGAGAAAATGTCTCAATGAGATATAGTCTCATGGAATGCAATGATTGTAGGGTACACAATGCATGAATAGGCAAAGGAGGCACTAAAACTCTTTGAAAACCCATTATTTTCATGTCTCTCTATAGTCTTTTGTAAACCCTGCCTAAACCCTTTTTCAGGCTCCCAGGCTTCGTTTTGTCTAAAACCTATAAACCCCCAAAAACCTTTGTAAATCCCGATAACCCTATAAAACCCCGCATTAACCTATTTTTATTTTAACCCTGGCTCTAACGTTTTAATCCATTATAGCCGCGCATATAATAAAAATTACATAACCCGGCGGGCCCGTACCTGTCACATCAGCCAACAAATATGTGCGCTAACCGTGACCATCCGATCATCTCCCGCAGATCCGACGGTATCCGCAGCCCCCGCTCCGCCAACCTGCTCGTCCGATAACCCGCGGGGAAGTGGTTTCCCGCCAGCCACGTGTCATAAATCTGTTGGATCGCATGCCCTCGTACGTAAACCACCTTCTCCCAAAAGCGGTGCGGGGAAACCACTTACCGCCACCATACCCTTCCCCCGCTCATTAACACTCTCGCATCTTTGCCGCCCGTCAGCCGTCGGATCTCCCCGATCATGATCCGACGGTCCACGATCCTCCTTTTCGAATTTCTTCTCGATGGCTTCTATAATCCAATCTGCACCGTTCATTTTTGTGATTTGATGGCTGCTATTGATCCCTGCACTTCTGTGTCTTCCATTGCCTCCCAGCATCAGATCTAGGCCATCCATCTGAGCCATCCAATAGCCAGCGTTATTTCTTGGCTCTTTGTCCATTTTCAATGTATTTTTCAGTGTTTTCGGCCTGTTTTGTGCACGCGAAGAAGGAAGAGTTGATCCGGCAATCTTCACATGAATTCCTCAGCTACCACGGTCAAGGATGAGAAGGACAATCCTCGAGTAGCTCAATGACTGTAGCAGTTATTGAAACTCATTTAAAAAATATTCTGACTGTTCAAAAAGGACATCAAAGTACCAAAAAGGCTAATTTTGTTCATTAAAATGCACAGTTTGCAGCAGAAACCCATACCTAATTGTAAATGCGGTTGGTGGCCAGTTAAGACACCTCCACGCATAGGCTAGCAGAGATTTTTTGTAAACAAACTCTATATATACTCAAGAAAAAGATGTAATCAGGTTGATGAGTGTTATGTTGGTGTAAGGTTCAACTTCTGGAGACTGTAACTACTCTGTAACCTACAGCTTTTGGTCTTCATTTCCAGCTAATACAAGCTTCTTTTGTTGTTGATTTCTCACTTTCCACTTCTTCCTCGTTGTTCCAAGATGTGTCTGTATGCATTTATTCATATGTTGTTGATGTTTAGCATTGGAGGGGCTGTCATCCCACCTCTGTGTTAGAATTTAACATGTATCATTGAATTCGTATGCAGGTTTCTGTTATTTTAATGCCAAAGAGATGTCATCCTATCTGTGCATTAGGAAACAGATTTACAGACTTTTAAACTAGTTGCAGCTAGCCATCATAGGGTCCTATGCATCTGCTGGTGTGATTAGTATTGTCCATCATCACTTTTTCTTTAAAACTATGAATAATTGGTGGTCTAAAGCCTTGCAGTTTGGGGTGTTCACCCATGTCTAGGGTTAAGCATAGTAGAAGTGGTTATCTGGCTTGAATATGCAATATTTCTTTCATTCATCCACCATTTATCCAACATTTTGTTGAGTTTGTAATGTTCCTGATCATCTCTGATATACAACCTAGGAGAGTTTCTTGGGGTGATAACATTAATTGGCGTTGTTGCTGGGGAAAGGAGAATTGAAGCTCTGCTTCCCTGGGAGAATGACACAGCTTCAAGCTTTGATGATAGACAAGGTTTGAACATAGTTTTCTGGTTGTAATCATCTATCTGGCGACTCCATTGGAGGAAGACCATCATTTGGTGACTCCATAATGAAGTTCTGGCTCAGTTTGTGAGACATAATCGAAGAAATCCTCAGAAATCTTCAGTTGAACCATTGCCTGACCCTAAGAGGATTGTCAAGTCGAAGAAAGCATCATAGAAAGGGGCATCAGGATCAGGTAACCCTAAGAAATCTTATTCATCTCTGAAAGATAAAGTTATTGCTAAAGATTTACAGTTTGAATATTTAGAGCACAACACTGTTAATAAGGAAAAACCTTCAAAGATAAGTTCAGCCCCTTATGCAGTCAATTCCCCTTTGAATATCAATCCAAAGAAAACTTCTCATTCAGTCCAAAACATCCCTTTGTCTTTACCATCCATCACATTATTTCCTACCATTCAATCTAATAGTGTTCCTCTACATATTCCGATGATGGCAGGACAGCAAGCACCCACCAAGATTGAGAGAATTGTTGCTGCCAGATATGGACCTTTAGTTTTGCTTGTTCCTTTAAATCCTATGCCTGTGGGAGAATATCAAAAATATATGCCTAAATTCACTAGAACAGAGGGAGTAACAGTAGAGGAACACCTTGGAGCTTTTTTCAATTATGCTGATAATTTAGATATAAGTGAAAATGATGTGTGGATGAGAGTTTTTGTTCAAAGCCTTGATGGAGAGGCTAGGAAGTGGTTCAGAGAATTACCCCAGAGATCTATAACAGATATTGAAGCATTAGATGATGTGTTTCTGAAGCAATGGGGAGATAAAAAATACTTGTTGTATTATCATACTGAGTTTGGTAATCTGAAGAGGGAAAATGGTGAATCTTTGCCTGATTTTAATAAAAGATTCAATCGAATGTATAGTAAGATACCAGCTGAGGTAAAGCCTACTCCTACCTCTGCCAAACTCACTTATGCCAATGCTTTTGACTCTAATTTCTGCCTGTTATTGAGAGAAAGAAGATGTGCTACTCTAGCTGATATGCAGGATGTAGCACTAGAAGTAGAGTCTAATATTATGGTTGCAGAAAAGTTAAAAAATCAAACTGATAGGAGGAGATAGAGAAATCAGGCTTCTACTTCTTCTGCATCATCTTCAGAGACTAAATTAGACAAAATGACTAAGATGATACAGTCATTGGCTGCTGAAATTTCTAAGTTGAAATTTGAACAGAATTCAGGGAAAACAAGGTAGCAGAACACATTTGCTCCAAGAAACCCCAATCCATTTAGAAGAGCAAATGACCAGTTACAAATAATGAAGAGGGGTGAAGATTTAAAAGAAGATCAGAAAGTTAAAGTTCCTTTCCAAAATGTAGTCATGGAGGAGGAACATTTTGAAGAAGATGAGGATGAAATTCACTGCATGGAGGATAAAGGCAACACTGCGTTTTTAACATTGGCCGAATATGAACAATCATTGTTGCAAGAACAAGACAGTCAACAATGGGATAGAGAAGCTGTCCTACAAGCTGAACAGCAGCAGAGGTATAACATGAGATCAAATGCAAAAAATGTCAAAGAGAATCCTGCCCAAAGAGCTGCTGTCCAAACAGAGCCACAAAATATCAAACAGAGAAGATGAGCAGCTAATCCAGTCATCCTCAAAGCTCCAGTTCAAGAGGTAAAAAGTTCTGATAAGTCATCTTCTTCTTTCAACTTTGAGTTAGAAGTTCAGAAATTGAAAATAGTTGTGCCTCTAGTAGAGTTGGTGAGGAATGAAGTATTTAGAAAGCCTATCCTTGAAGCCCTTGAGCTAGAAACCACACAATCCTCCACTGACTCTGTCAATTTGCAAGATGACAAGCCTGCCATTGTGCTTAGCCCTATGATTGAACCTACTGATAATAATTCTCCATCTTTTTATGTCTCCCTGACCATTCATGATAAAATCCTCCACAATTTCCTGCTAGACACAGGGGCTAGCCACAGTTTGATGCCTAAAGTTGTCATGGAAGAGTTAGGCCTTGATATCACTAGACCCTATCATGATTTATTTTCTTTTGATTCAAGGAAGGCGAAATGTCTTGGATTGATTAAGGATCTGGCCATTACCTTAACCCAGCTGCCCATGAAGAGTATGATGATGGATATTGTGGTAGCAGATGTCCCTCCTAAATTTGGCATGCTGTTGTCCAAATGGTGGATTAAGAGACTAGGTGGGACACTACAAAATGATCTATCTTATGCAACTATCCCAGTTTTTGGAGGGGAAAGCAGGAGATTGTACAGAGAAGCACAGTTGGCATATATTATCAGTGATGAGAAGAATCCTTCAAATCATCCTATATATGCAGTGGACACTGATTTTGGAGCATGTATTCTCCAAATAGAAGAATCTCATATGGCCTCAATGCAGTTTAGGAAACCAACAGTTTAGGCTGAAGAAGAGCAAGGAAGTCAAGTTTGCGAGATGTTCTTTGATGGAGCATGTTCCAGGGAGACTGCAGGAGCAAGGGTGGTGCTAGTATCTCCTCAACAAGAAAGTATTCAGCTGTCTTTTAAGCTGGTTTTTCAAGTCACAAACAACATAGCAGAATATGAAGCACTGTTGTTGGGCCTTAATGCAGCAAAAGACAGAGAAATCAAGAATATAAAGGTATTTGGAGATGCTGATTTAATTATACAGCAAGTAAATAAAACATTTCAGGCAAAGCACCCAAGGTTGAAAGCATACAGAGATGAGGTATGAAGAATCATAGACTCTTTTGATTATTTCTGTATTTCATACATTCCTAGAGCCCAAAATCAGCTTGTTGATTCCCTTGCTATTTCTGCTAGTCTATTTATCCCTCCCATGCCTCCCAAACTAGTTTACGAAGTCCAGATGATGTATAGACCATCCTTGCCTGATAATGTTCACCATTGGAGAGTTTTTGATGATGATGATGAGTTAAATAGGTTCCTTCAAGTCATTGATGAATTTTCTGAAATGCAAATTGACCAAGATAATGAAGCCTTAGAAGAAAACCCCCAGTCCCAGCTTAGAAATAAAATTGGTAAAGACAGCATTGTCCAGCTTCCTAGTAATCATATTCCTAAGGGCCTAATTCCTCTTGAAAGATTGTTTGACCAGAATGATGTGCCTTACAAAGCTGCCCAAAAAGAAGACCAATCTGCAGTCTGTAAGCATGATATAGGAAGTCCAGGTCAGCCTAGATATGTAAATCTGTCCACTCATTTGTCTACTGATCAAAGTGCTGAATACTACAATTTAATGAAGCAATTTGTTGATGTGTTTGCCTGGGAGTATAGTGACCTAAAAACTTATGATAAGAGCATAATTCAGCATAAAATCCCTCTGGAGAAAGATACTATTCCTTTCAAACAGAAGCTGAGACCGATAAATCCCATGCTTCTTCCTCTAATTGAGAAAGAAATTAAAAAATTGCTGGCTGCCAAGATCATTGTTCCTCTCAGGTATTCAAAATGGGTAGCCAATTTAGTGGTGGTGAGGAAGAAGAGTGGAGAAATCAGACTGTGTGTTGATTTCCGAAATTTAAACAAATGCTCCAAGAAAGATAACTATCCTTTACCGAAAATGGAGCATTTGCTGCAAAAGGTCTCAGGAGCCAAAGTAATGTCTTTCTTGGATGGTTTTTCAGGCTTTAATCAGATTGTTGTGCATCCCGGTGATCAAGAAAAGACTGCATTCACCACTCCTTGGGGCACTTTTATGTATGACAAAATGCCTTTTGGGTTGATGAATGTTGGGGCCACCTTTCAGAGAGCTATGGATATAGCATTTATGGGGGAGAAGGACAAATTTGTGCTTATCTACCTTGATGATATAACAGTTTACTCCAGCAGCCATCAAAATCATTTACAGCATTTGAAAAAAGTATTCTTGAAGTGCAGGAGGTTTGGAATCTCAGTCAATCCCAAAAAATCTCAATTTGCTTTAAATGAAGGCAAGCTGTTAGGACATATTGTGTCTGCTGCAGGTGTTCAGATTGATCCAGAAAGAGTCAAAGCAATATAGACTTTGTCTGTCCCTAGATCAAAGAAGGATATCCAGTCCTTTTTGGGAAAAATTAATTTTGTCAGGAGGTTTATTCCAAATTTTGCAGAATTGGTTAAGCATGTGACCTCCATGTTGAAGAAAGGATCAGAGGTAAGATGGACTGATGCAGCAAGAAAATCATTTGAGTCTATTAAAAAGGCTATTATGGAGGCTCCCACATTAATAAGTCTAGACTACAGCAAGGAGTTTCATATATTTTCATTTGCCTCTGAGGACACTATTGCAGCAGTTTTATTGTAGCAAGATGAAGAAGGTTCAGAACATCCAATAGCATTTTTCAGCAAGAATTTGAGGGATGTTGAACTAAGGTATGATATGATTGAAAAACAAGCTTATGCTCTTATCAAATCCTTAAAAGCTTTCAGAGTTTATATCTTGCATTCAAAGATAGTTGCATATGTACCCTCTACTGCAATTAAAGATGTCTTGACACAACCTGATGTTGATGGAAGAAGGGCAAAATGGATTTCAAAGATGATAGAATTTAACATAGAGCTGAAGCCCACTAAATTGATCAAAGGTCAGGGTCTTGCCAAATTATTGGCTGAAGAAAATTTCAGGTATTTAGATATTAGTTTCTTGTGGACAATTGTAGAAAGTAGTTAGACAAATGAAGAAGAGGAAACAGCTAAAACAGAGAAAAAGCAGTCAGTAGCCGAGAATCTAGCTTCTTGTAATTGGTATGCTGGAATAATTAATTTCTTGCTGAAGCTAGAAATCCGTTCAGAGCTTACTCAAAGCCAAGCTAGAACTCTAAAACTCAGGGAAGCTAAATATTGCATCAATAAAAATCTGCTCTACTAGAGGGATCCATCTGGAATATTTTTGAGATGTCTAGACAAAGAACAATCAAAAGAAGTTATGCAACAGTTTCATAACAGCGTGTGTGGAGGGCACCATTATTGGAAAACCACAGCACATAAAATTCTCAGAGCTAGGTACTATTGGCCCACTTTATTTTCTGATGTATTTGTTTTTGTTCAATATTGTGATATGTGCCAAAGATTTGAAGGAAAACAGCAGTTGAAATCCCTGCCCCTAAAACCAATAATTGCAAAAGGACCTTTTCAGCAGTGGGGCTTGGATTTTATTGGAGAAATCAATCCACATTCCAGTGGCCAGCACAGATGGATATTAGTAGCCACTAATTATTTCACTAAGTGGATTGAAGCAGTCCCTACCAGGAAGGCTGATCATAATGTGGTCATGAAGTTTTTAATTGAAAATATCTTCAGCAGATTTGGTTGTCCACATAAACTAATCACAAATAATGCACTAGCTTTCAGTGCAAAAGAACTGGTGGAAATTTGTGATTCAAAAGGTATTAAACCTGTTCATTCCACCTCATATTATCCTCAAGGAAATGGTATGGCAGAATCCTCTAATAAAAGTCTGATCAGGATAATTAAAAAACTATTAGAGGACAATAAAAAGAATTGGGATTCAAAGCTCAAGTATGCACTGTGGGCTGACAGGGTGACCATTAAAAAGACCACAGGCAATTCTCCTTTCAAGCTGGTGTATGGCACTGAGGCTGTATTCCCAATTCAACTAACTCTCCCTGTGGCAAAATTCCTTCCAGAAGAGCAGAATGAGGAAGAAGAAATGGCAAAGAGAATCACTAATTTGGCAGAGTTACATCAGATTAAAGAACAGCTGGTTGAAAAAGCTACAGCACATCAGAAAAGGATCAAGGAAGCCTTTGACAAAAAGGCAAAAGCAGATAATTTTCATACTAGTGACTTGGTTTTGAAATGGGAACTAAAGGAGAAGAAAGGAAATCATGGGAAATTTGATGCTTTATGGACAGGGCCTTTCATCATTTCATAGGTTCAAGGGAACAACACCTTCATACTGAAAAATATGGGAGGAGAAGCAGTTTTCGATGGCCCAGTTAATGGGCGGTTTTTGAAAGTTTATGTTGTTTAAGGTCTTTGGCCTTAAAGGCTGTAAATATTTTGTTTTTATCAGTTTTGTGCAAGCAAAGTAGACTCCATGCCCAATGGAACACTAGGAATTTTGGCTAATTTGTTTTTAGCTGGAAAGGCATTGATCTGCAGGTTCTTGAGACCTCACAGGGAGGATCTCATCCCAAAAAGGAGCTAGTGTTAGCTCTGCTATGTTCTTTGATACTTGATGGATCAAAATAGGTGTGGAGCAGTGCTGGTTTGGTTGTATAAGGCTGGCAGCGGTTTTTCATGCTTTCTCCTTCATTTTCCCTTTTCTCCTTATAACTCCCACACCTCCGTTTCCACCTCCTCTTCCATTCTCCTATTTCTCCCCTAACCCATTATTTTCATGTCTCTCTATAGTCTTTTGTAAACCCCGCCTAAACCCTTTTTCGGGCTCCCAGGCTTCTTTTTGTCTAAAACCTATAAACCCCCGAAAACCTTTATAAATCTCGATAACCCTATAAAACCCCGCATTAACCTATTTTTATTTTAACCCTGGCTCTAACCTTTTAATCCATTATAGCTGCGCATATAATAAAAATTACATAACCCGGCGGGCCCGTACCTGTCACATTAGCCAACAAATATGTGCGCTAATCGTGACTGTCCGATCATCTCCCACAAATCTGATGGTATTCGCATCCCCCGCTCCGCCAACCTGCTCGTCCGATAACCTGCTGGGAAGTGGTTTCCCGCTAGCCACATGTCATAAATCTGTTGGATCGCACACCCTTGTACGTAAACCACCTTCTCCCAAAAAGCGGTGTGGGGAAACCGCTTACTGCCATTGTACCCTCCCCCCACTCATTAAAACTCTCGCATCTTTGCTGCCCATCAGCCATCAGATCTCCCCGATCATGATCCAACGGTCCACGATCCTCCTTTTCGAATTTCTTCTCGATGGCTTCTATAATCCAATCTGCACCATTCGTTTTTGCAATCCGACGGCTGCTATTGATCCCTGCGCCTCTGTGTCTTCCATTTCCTCCCGCCATCAGATCTAGGCCATCCAACGGCCAGCGTTCTTTCTCGGCTCTTCGTCCATTTTCAATGTATTTTTCAGTGTTTTCGGCCTGTTTTGTGCGCGCGAAGAAGAAAGAGATGATCCAGCAATCTGCACATGAATTCCTCAGCTACCACAGTTAAAGAACAACACGGTCAAGGATGAGAAGGATGATCCTCGAGCAGCTCAATGACTACAGCAGTTATTGAAATTCATTTAAACAATATTCTACCTATTCAAGAAGGACATCAAAGTACCAGAAAGGCCGATTTTGTTCATTAAAATGCACAGTTTGTAGCAGAAACCCATATCTAATTGTAAATGCGGTTGGTGGCCAGTTAAGACACCTCCACACATAGGCTAGTAGAGATTTTTTGTAAACAAACTCTATATATACTCAAGAAAAAGATGTAATCAGGTTGATGAGTGTTATGTTGGTGTAAGGTTCAACTTCTGGAGACTGTAACTACTTTGTAACCTCCAACTTCTGGTCTTCATTTCCAGCTAATACAAGCTTCTTTTGTTGTTGATTGCTCACTTTCCACTTCTTCCTCTTTGTTCCAGGCTATGTCTGTATGCATTTATTCATGTGCTGTTGATGTTTAGCATTGGAGGGGCTATCATCCCACCTCTGTGTTAGAATTTAGCATGTATCATTGAATTTTTATGCAGGTTTCTATTATTTTAATGCTAGAGAGCTATCATCCTATCTGTGCATTAGGAAATAGATTTACAAACTTTTAAACTAGTTGTAGCTGGCCATCACAAGGTCCTGTGCATCCGTTGGTGTGATTAGTATTCTCCATCATCACTTTTTCTTTAAAACTATGAGTAATTGGTGGTCTAAAGCCTTGCAGTTTGGGGTGTTCACCCATGTCTGGGGTTAAGCATAGTAGAAGTGGTTATCTAGCTTGAATATGTAGCATTTCTTTCATTCATCCACCATTTATCCAACATTTTGTTGAGTTTGTAATGTTCCTGAGCATCTCTGATATACAACCTAGGAGAGTTTCTTGGGGTGATAATAGTTCTTATTAGGAGAACTTAATTCCATGGAAATTCTACTTGGTATCAAAGCTCTTGGAATAGATTTAAGATCATCACAAGTGCATCAAACAAGTAAAAGGAGGTTTGTGGCAGCTGATTCCCTTAAGTATTGGTTTGAAGTGAAAGGAGGCCGAGATAGTATTTCTTCTCATGTTTCAAGAGAGCCAAGATGGGAAGGTGGTGGTTGTGTGACAAGGTTGAAGTATGGAAGGTTTTTTGTGCAAGATTAGTGGGAATATTCTCTTCATAATAGGCCGCAATAGCTTTGTGTCTCTTGGAAATAGACCGAAATCAAGTAACAAAGATTTGGGAGGGTAGTAAGGCCTCAAAAGAAGTTGCTACAGGGGTTGAGTAGAACCCAGGAACAACGCAAGTGGAAAGGGTGATAGAAGAAGGCTCACCGTAGATGTTGAAGGCAATAACAGACCAAGTGGAGGGTTGTAGCAGCTGCTACAATAACCCTAACTAGGGCCAATGGTTGTTGACACTTGTAAAAGCTTCAAAAATAAATTGATCCTTTAGGTATGATATTCCACCTTTAAAGTATCATGTTGATGTTAGGTTGGTAGAGGTCGTGTTTGGACAGAAGTGGGATACTCATGTACAGGTTGGAAGACTATTAGAGGGCTTCCAGAAGAACCCCTAAGTTCAACCCTTGCAAAGGACTACAAGACTAATAGGAGAGGCTAAATTATTTGAGCACTAAGTACAACTTATTGTGAAGGACTGCAAGCCTGTTAGTGGACAACCTTTTTAGAGGGCTCTTATGAGAAGCAATATGTCTTACTAAGGGTTGAGAGCATATCAATATATAGAGGGAGAATCAAACTTCATAGCTTGGAAAGGGAGTACCACGATAGTTTTGGAAGATAATGAGGTGGGAGAGTACATCAAGCATCCTATAGTACCACCTCAAGACCCCCAACAATTGGCCTAGCATAACAAGAATGATATCAAGGAAAAGAGGATCATTCTATAAGGGGTTAAAGATCAAATAGTGACTCATATCCATGAGACAAAGATATCATATGAGATGTACAATACAATCATGAAGTTGTATCAAAGTACCAATGATACCAGGAATATTACTTTTAAGGAGAAGTTGAGGAGTATCCAGATAAGAAAGGAAGAACCTATCATCCCATATTTGACAAGGTTCACTCAGGTACGAGATGAACTAGGTGGGGTGGGTGAGGTTGTATCTGATCACGTTCTTGTGGGTTTTGCCTTACCTAGACTTCACAAGTCATCAAAAGGGTTCCAAGATGTTGTTAGTGGGAGAGAGAACTTCCTAAAGTGGGAAAGGTTCTTGATTGACTGCATACACGAAGAGATCTGAAGAGGAAACATAGAAGGGAGATCAGTTATGATAGAGGATGAGGAGAACTATGCTCTGGTATGAAAGCGTAGCAAGACTAAGGGAAAGAAGGGCCAAGGAGAGGTTGGGTCTAATGAGAAGGGAAAGAAGAAGGATCTATGTAATATCAAGTTCTTCTATTGCCATGAGTTTGGACATTATGCTTCTAAGTGTATAGGTAAGAAGAAGGGGGTCGAGAAGGATCATGTTGTTGCATCAGCGAAGGTACATGACTTTTCTTCCCAGTTCAAGAAGGATATCTCATTGATGGCTTGCATGGAAATCTCAGCAGATAGAAATATGTGGTATATTGATTTAGGAACTTCCTTCCACATGACCAGGAATAGGAAGAGTTTCAGCCGCTTGAAGGAGAAGGACATGTAGGTTCAGATTGCGCTAGGAGATGATGGTTAGCATGTAGCTAGAGCAGTTAGTATTGTCATCTTTCAAAGGGAGTCTGGTAATTCCCTTCACCTAAAAGATGTTCTTTATGTTCGAGGATTGAGGAATAATTTTTTTTCCATAGCCACCCTTGAGGAAAAGGGATATGATGTCATCTTCAGCAGAGATAAGGCATACCTCCATCACTTAGATTTTGGATGTAAGAAGTAGATAGGTTTGAGGGTGAAGAATCTATACAAGCTGTAGGTAGAGATAGGTGCAGCCTTGAGAAACAAGGCAAATAGTGTGTAGAGCAAAGAAGTGATGGTTGAGCGAGAGCAGGATAGAGCCATCAATATGGAGCCTTGACTAATATCATAGTTTCAGTCTAATCTAGTTGGAAATTGGGTTAACCAGCAAGATGATGATGATGAGGACCATATCCCAGGGTGAGTTGAGGCAGCCAATTATTAAGGGATTTCTAGTATTGGGAGAGTTCAAGCCAAGTGGGAATATGATTTGGTTAAGGGAGATATGAAGAGATTTGAGCCTCCCAAAATAAAGAAACAACTAGAGGGATACACATGGTACATGGAATTTATGACTAAAGTGGTGGACTCACTGAGCATTGTGGGAAATAGTAGGTCTTAAAAGAAGGTTCCACAGAAGAAAGCAGGGAATTCTTCTATTTCAGAGGGAACAACTGCAGCAGCGAAGAACTTGGCAGAGTTGAAGATAGATCCAGGTGGATGAGGTTCTTCCAGGAACAACTTCCTCACTAATATGGAGTGTTGAAAATATTAGCGAGAGAAGGGTTCCTTGATTTGTGCCTTAATCATAGGAGCCAAAGCAAGTTCCTTATTGTGCATGACTTGAGTTCCTAAAATGTTGTTAATGTTCAACTTGGAGGGTCTATTGGTGGTAGGCCACCATCTATTCATGTGGATGAATTTATGGCTAGGCAACTTGAATGCCAATAGCCAGTAACTTCAACTAGTGGAGACATGCAAAAACCTGTGCAAACACTTCCACCTGAGACTGAGAGTAGTGTTGATAAAAATACTAAATCTAGAGAACTGAAGTCTCACCTTGAAGATGACTTATAGGAAATCAATATTAAGTTGGAAGTTGTTTATGAATCAGAAGACTTGTTGAATCAAAATCAATTTTCCTTTTGATTCAAACCAATATGAATCAAACCATCCCCCCTTCCTCACTCTTTCAAGCAGCATAGTTGGATCCTTTTAATAAAATTAGTTTGGATAGTATCCCAGTTCACTGGGACTACTATTGATTTTTGCGAATTCAGACAATCCTCCTCCCCCTCTTTCAAGAAGCACAGTTGGATCCTTCTAAGAAAATGACTTGGAGAGTGCCCTAGTTCCCCAAGACTGGTATCATATTTATAGTCCAAACCATTCCCTCCCCCTATTTCAAGTCACACAGTTAGATCCTTCTAAGAAAAGCAATTTAAACAGTGCCCCAGTTCATGAGGATTGTTATCAGTAACATAGTAAAGAGATATAATGTGATGATTATAAATTTTTAAGGTGCTAGTGAGGACCTCCAAGCCACAATTGGAAGATGGGTGCCTCAGATAAGCATGGAGTTATGCTTAAAACCTGATCTTTGACAGGGAAAAGTAAAAAAAAAAACACAAATATATGACACCTCAGACATTAGAAAGTTGTAACAATATTGAACTGAGGTCTCCAGGCCTAATGAGTACCACTCTTAATGACTTGCATTTAAGGTAATGGAAAATGAAACATGCAAGAATGAATAAATAATAATACCACTAATTTGAAACCTTCACTTAGTAATTTTTCAAAAACATGGACACCTAGCTTATAAAGTTATTTTTGAAACAAAATTTTAAAATGAAACAACAAATAAACAAACAAACGACTTAACAAGGATCCAGAAGACTTAAAGCATCCATATCCACTATAACCACTATATCAAAAGTGTTATCCAAATTTCTAAAACTGAAGTTGATCTTCTTTCGAGATCGTTTGAGGATTTGAAAATGGAACATCAAGTTGTTGCCCCACAAAGGAATGAAAGGACATTAATTCTGCTGGTAAATTATACCCACCAACATTGTTGGGTGCAGGTGTACTCGGAGGAGGATGAACATGATAATTCCAGTGGTTAGAATCCATATTGCATACAAAATCATCAATGCTCCAATGAAAGCTTGAATGAAATTTAAAAACTTCAGAAGAAACACCATGAATGCTCAGCATCCCTGGCACCCCATTTTTAGGAATCCTCTATCTTACAAACCCACTTTAGAAACAAGCTCAATTTCACAGAAACGAGATCAGAGTTTGTGACACAAATACAAGATCCATAAATTGCAAATCCAATTCATAAAGGAGCCAAATTGGGTATGAATCAAACCAAAATTAGCATCCAAAGAGAGGATTTCCTTGTCATTCACATCAATCTAAAACGAAAGAATATTGGTGGAAAGAATGCTATTATTGCATAAAAAAGTAAAGAATCACACAAATGTCCTAGACATGATCCTATGCCTCCTCCTAAACCACAAATAAGAGAAGGACGAGAGTTTATCCATTAATCTCTTTGTTTTTCTGTTATAATAATTCCATTATGTTTGTGTTTGAAGTTCATGGGAATGAACGTTGCAATGCAAGATTGTAATCATCTGGTATTTCTAATTTTCTAATGGAATAAAGTGGACTAGAGATTAGTTTCAAACCTAGGATGTGTTGAGAATAGAGGTAAATATATAGAGAAGAGCACATTTATGAGTAGCTTATTTGTATTTGACACGCATCTTGGAACACTAATTTTGGATCACAGAGAATACTTTGTCAAATGACCTAAAAAATTCCAAAATTCTTCATTAATAAGGCAATATCAAAGAGTGGAACATATTTAACCAATAATTTTATCATAAACAAGAAGAAAAATAAACATTAAATGATAATAGAGTATAACTTATTAAAGGACATGAATGCTTTCAAAACTATGTTGTGGATTAAAATATGCCAAGGTCAATATTCACCTAATAATTTAGGACAGCTTGTTGAAGGAAAATGATGCTTTCAAAACCACATCTTGGATGGTAATGCCTTCATGGCTACATCTTGCACTAAAATTCACTAAGCTCAATATCTACCTAACACTTTTACAGAGTCCACGGAATTGAAAGGGAACTTTTACATCATATTTCAAACATCTGGTATAGCAATACATAGAAAAATTTAGTGGGTTAAATAAAAACAAATAATGAATTTCCCACTCACTAGGGTTGGGGAAAAATATTCAGTGATCATTTGGGGCAACATAAAAAGAGAGCATTTGCAGGATCAAAAAATTCTCTGCATATTAATGAAAACCACTCCTACAAAACTCCTAGACCAATTGCAAACTCTACAAGACTTCCTCCCTGCAAAACATCGACTTCTTCATAAGAAAGTGACTCAAATGAATTGACAAGAAGTTGATATTTATGAACTACAATTTCATGATGTTCATCATGATCTTATTATGGTTCTAGGAGCATAGCAATTACTAGATACCTCTTAGACTTGAAATCAAGAAGGGAGTTATATTCAAGTAACCAAAGCTGAACATCATGCAATGGTAAATGTTGGAGAATATTGTTTAAATATAATCGGCATGCGCTTAGCATCGATATAAAATCTTCCATATCATCTTTGGAATGCTTGGGAATGGCATGAAGGCCCTTCCAAATGAAGAGGAATGAAGCCCAACCAAAAGGGAAATCTTCACATGCATTTCCTCAGCCTTTGCTACACCAAAGGTTGGACTTGCCTAAGGGATCACTGTAGCAACCTCCACTAACAACATCTCAATGAAAATAACCCTCAACTTATCCCACAAGTAGGGGCCAATTTACTTTCACTCTTCTAGGAAAAGGCTAGAAATGGATTTAACAAGCTTGAGGATTTTATCGGAGAGAGGAGGCTTCAATTTCAATTTTTTGGATTTGGATTCCATAGAAAAATAGTTTGGAGTGTCAGATTGGGCTCCAAATGGAATGTACAAAAATGATCTTTGGTATCTATCTATGGCTTCATGTCTCCAAGCGTGAATGGAATAGTTTTTACAATATAAATAAAACTCTAATATGTACCAGAATGGTAGTCTCATGCTTTTAAAGATGAACTTAAAGCTGGGAATGACTCACCAGGTTTTGAATATATCGAGAATAGGACAACTGCTTCAAGAAGATAGATATTTCCAACAAGAAAAAGAATAGATGTCTATGAGTTTTTGACTGATAACAGTTCCTAGCTCTGGAAAACCCTGTAGAGCTACCTTATTTCCCTATAGAGCTGTGGAAGTTTAGTTATTTGGCCCTAAACACAATCTTTGTAAGTTGGCTGATAGAACTGAGATTCTCTCAGAGTCAATCACGTGACCTAAACTTTGGATCAAACTACATAATACAAACATGCTTTGGATCAAACTGCATACAACAAGCATGCACGTATTGTTCTTGGACCGAACTTCATCACTGATTTCTGCGGTCGAAAACCGTGCTCCTCTACACAGGGTTCACTATAATTTCTTGTTCCGATGGTAGTTTGACTCGGATGGTAGTTTGGAAAAAAGGTGAAAAATGTTTACCTATAGCCATGATGCAGAGAAGAGAGATACCTAAGGCTAGCAGACATAGATATCTCACTAGCTAGGTCCAGATACTAAAGTATTGTATGAAAAAAATCTGGTCCTTAGTATCCTCCACCAGAATCACTTCATTTCCATGAAGATTTGATGGTGGCATTCGATGTTGCATCTATCGTGATCAATGGATTGAAGATTAGATGGTAGCATTCGATATTTAGTTTTCCACCATCAATGGACCAAAGATTCGATGGTGGCTTTCGATATTGGGTCCGCTAGTGTAAAACCATAATTTAGATCTCTCTCAGATGTCATTTTCCAACATTGTGAAAAGTTTGTTGGGATATCATTTTCCCGCACTGTGAAAAGTTTGTGGTTGGGAGGGGTATTGTAAAGGAAAATTAAAGTTTATATTTTTAAAGTGTTAAATTTTCCAATGTTCAAAAAATAGATATAATATTTTATTTGCACTTTTACATATTTTAGTTGTATTTGAGAAACTAATAGGATTTTACATGTTTTTGGTTGAGATATTAGGTATTAGTTATTATAATAATAAAAATAAAAATAATTAATTTTAAGGTTATGTTTTTATGTAATGATTCTGTTATAAAATTTTATGGAGGAAAAATGTGAGATGTTGGAAGGAAACATTCAAACGAGTGTTTTTAACCTAATTGTATTGAAAACATTTAGGTGTTCTTGCATATTAAGTGGGTAAAAATAAAATAGAGTATATAGTAAATGGATTTAATAGTTAAAAACAAGTGTTAGTTTATTAAAATTCATATGTCAAATTTGGAAGGAGTAGAATACACATCTTTCTTTAGGTTAAATATATTCAACTTGTTGTGCCAATGGGGTTGTAAGACCTTATGCTTTCATCTTGAGGAAATGGATTTCTCTCCTAGTTATTCGCACAGTTTAGGTTGTTATAAGAAAAGTAGGTGTTTTTCCTTAAGACATGAAAATTTCATTTTAAGTAGTGTGATAATGTGGTTTCAATGAAGCATTAAAATAGGGAATGAGCATGCACATTCAGGATGCTAGTGTTAGGTTCTGCTTCAGGTATGAGTGCACGTCTAAGAAGACTCTAACAAAGGTTGAAGAGTTTGAATAGTTAGATATGTTGGAGGGTTGTAGTCTCAATTAGAGGTTTAGAAAAGTAATTTAAGCACCATGAGAAGTTGTGAAGCAAACTTAATACATTTGACAAGTTGCACGAAGGAAATTTGGTAGTGGTACTAAGTGAACATTCTTTGATCAAAGTTCATACCATCTCCTTAGCACTACCACTTTGCAAGACGAAGAAGAAATGTGAAATATATGTGCAACCAACTAAATAAGTTGGCAAGGTTGTTGCAACATATATAGGTGGTCAGGTCATGTTGCAAAAGGAGGTGTTGGCCCACTCCCCTTTTTGATAATTTTTCAACCTTTGAATTTAATTCACTATGAATGTGATCAAATGATATGACTGTAAAGATTCTAATAAGCTCCATAATTTTAATCATTCTTTGATCCAATAAAGAAGTGTAGAAGGAAGTATAACCTTTCATCCAATCAAAAACATCCTTTGAATCCCCTATGACTTGTAAGTTTAGATTCTTGAAGTGATGCAATTAAAATGACTAACATAAACAACTAATTCATATTATTCTACTTTTTGTTATCATATTTTTGTTCCTAGATCAATTTAGTCATTCATGTTAGTCATTTTTAGTATTATTATTTATTAGCTAGTCGTATATTTTAATTCGGGACTAAATTAGTCATTTTTGTTAGTCGTTTTTAGTTGGGTCTCTTAATATTGCTAATTTTTGGTAGTATTTTATTTGGAAAAGTTGTGGTGACTAACGTTTTTAGTCACCTAGTCAGTAATTTAACCATTTTCTACTAGTGCTTCCTCCTAGTGGCCTTGTTATAACACAACCCAATAGCCTACTAGTGGTTAATTTTGACTACATCAATTATTTACTAGAGTTACAATATAGGCACTTCTAGAGTCTTTTAGATCAAAAGGACGTAGCTAGCCCCATTTCCTTGAATAATGGGGGCTAACACTAAACTATAGGTGTCAAAATCAAAAGGTCAACTTCTGAGTGGGCCGATTGACACACTTCTTGAACTATTGGAAATGTATCTATATTTAGGATAGCATGAAAAAGTGAAATGCTAAAGACGAAAAGTTTTACCCCCAAAAAACGTATTTGATGCCTCAAAATGCTCCTATAAGGTTTTAGCCCTTATTTCGCCAAACTGGGTCCCACTACTAAAAACGGTGTTGTGAGCTTATTCCTCCAAGTTTTCCACTCCAAATGCATCAATATGGATGAAAAATAAAATAATGATCCAATTCAGATCAATACTTATCTCCCTTTAACATAAATTGCAAAGATACTAATATGCTCCCCGTGTCAACAATCTTCCTCTATCTTCTGATCCTATGGACTTGTCAACTACTTCTTCTTATGTTGGAAACCTCAAGTACCTATGATCTTATCCAATCAGCTTCCTATCTATCCTCTGCGGAATATGGAGTTGAAGGGAAAGGAATATTTACTCCCAATCTCTGCCTCAATCAGGGAAGAGGGATCTCTTGCTAAAACAAAACATGCTTGTGTAACTGAGTCATGACAAAATGTTTCCTACCATTCTGAGTCTCAACTAGAATTACATTGATAAAAATGCCTACCTAGACACATATACCTAACCTCTAGAAATAAGAACAACCTTTCGTATGCATGACACCATCAATTTTCAGTTGATGAACATCAAAGTATAACACTTGAAAGTGCTTAACTTGAAAAACATAGAGGGACTCTCACCAGTGCATGCCTAAGAAACTCACTTGTATTTCACTTGGTAGACTTCTAATGACAACAGGCTCACCATGATACATTTGATTCATCAAGAACCAGTCATATAAGTCAGGACTCATGTACCAAAACTTCGACTTACAATCTCATATTGACAACAAGAACACCATACTCTCACAAAGAGTCTAATTACTATAAATACCAATTTATAGTTCATATGATACCAATTTAAAATGATGTCAATTGTTGAATTGATTTCAATGATAGCAATTTTTCAGTGCTTGATAATAGAGTGACCTCGTCCTCTGATCATTCTTCTTTCACCAACAAATTTGATTCTAGATAGAAATAACAATTGGAACACCATCATAATATTCAATCCATTCATCATGTCAACAACTCAAGATAACATGTAGAAAAACCATTATTATTTGTAATGTAGCACACAACTGGTATGAGTTAATGATACCAATTGTCAATGCATAATATCATGCTCAAACCTTGACTTGAGCATACTCCCCATGTGGCCATTCTCCCTCTTTTCATTAGTAATCTACAAAGAATACTTGCATTAGTAGTAAATATATCATCATGATCTATCCATCAATCAGAATTGAAAACAACATTCAATACTTTCATATCATTCATATGAATTCCTTGGCATGTTCCCTTATAATCCTTTCATCTAATATTTGTGGCTTCCCTTGAAGGCAACCTCTTCTCTTCAATAAATAGGAACAAGGGATCTACTCCCCCTAAGTAGATTATCTTCCTTTTTCTTCCACAACTAGATATGAGTTGATTTCTTGTGCTAGTTTTCCTGACTAGGTGAATTTCTACCATTTCCTAAGCATACAAACCATTGGGCATTCCTCTTGTTAGCACTAATTAAAATCCAATTTTCAATTTACCTAACTCTCTTCTTTCTCACTATATATTTTTGGAGGAATGTTACGATTGATGTCAATTCTTTTGTCTGATTGTAGTCTCTACCTATTGCAGGTTATATAGGAGAGATAAACCAATGGAATTTTGGAGTCTGATGTGCCAATATTTTGTTGATTATCTTCAAATAAAAATATTGTTCTATGTTTCCTCCATGCACCATTCAATCCTCATTTCTTCTGGGTGCTAAAATAGATCTTGTGCAATTTGTTTTTTAGGCTCTAAACTCTATTTGTAACATTCTGAAAAAAGGATTTCTTGCTAGATTTGCATGTAGCTTCTTTATGCCAAAAATTATTACACCTGTAGCATTCAACTTTATTCAAGAAGGGGGAAAAATAATTATACTTCTTACCAACTCTTATGTCTGTCCAATTTCTTGGACTATAATTTTCTTTCTTACTTCTTTTGGGCCATTGAAAATGTTTCCTTTGAGGAGAAAAGGCTCTCTATGCTAGGATGGTCGAATTTCCCTTATGACGAATTCATGATTGTGGCTGAAATTGTGCATTCTACCTATGTTGTTGCACCTTCTTTTTCCTTTCTAGACACTTGGACGCAAAGTTCCCTGAGTTATTATAACAAAAGCATATGAGGGGTTGCATACCTTTATTTTGGCTCCTAGAAGTTCCTTTATTTTGTTGTGTTCTTTTCTTTGTCATTACAGTGTTGCCAGACCTTCTTTTAGCCAAATTTGTGGTTCCCTTTAATGTTGTTGTGGAGTCACCATCATCTTCAATTGTTAAATTGGCCTAAGATGAACAATCACTAGTTTGATTGTCTTTAAATGCTTCAAAATTATTTGGTTGCTTCTGAAGATTCATCAAATACTATTTTAATATTATATTCTCCATTTATAGCTTAAATTAATGGCTCTGAGATTCTTCATCTGCACAATAGTTGATATGAGCTACCTCTTCAAACAAATCTTTTCTTCAAGATCTTACGACTCAATTAAAGAGTCACCAGATTCGCTACTAGAGTTTATTTCACTCTCAAATGTTTGTACCCTTGATGACTCTATGGGTTCTTTTGCTGATACATGAGATATCTGTTCTTCCTCTTCACAAGAGGTGGACCCATTGTCTTCTTGACCAATTTCTAGATCTGCTATTGCTATTAAGGTAGCTCTATCTTCACTAAAACTTGATGAGCAACTCTCACTTTCACCAGTACTTACAGTTGAGTTGTTTGAATATAAATGACATATTGTTATACAATAAAAACAAACAACAACTTACTTGCATATTGCATCTTCTCTAGGTGTTGATCATCAAATTGGCCTATTGATATAGAAGAATCATCATCTAATTCATGATCTTCAATGCTCTTTGAATCTTTTCCTACTTCATCCTCCATGGAAAGCCTCTTGACATCACATGCAGCTTGCATGTCTACTTCATAGATGGACTACAATTTGTCCCATATCTCCTTGGTAGTTTTAAAATAGATTACTTTTTCAATATTTGACTTAGAAAACCCTCTCATGATTTCCTTCCTGGTTTGTTTATCAAAATTATCATTTATTACTCCATACTCCATAGATAATCATGCATCCAAATCAAGAGCTTACAAGTAGATTCTCATCCTTACCTTCCAAATTATATAATTTGAGTCATTCAAAAATGGAACTCCATTTGAAGTAATCCAATCCTAGTTCTCCATGATCCCTGATCTTCCTTCCAGCTATTAAAATGATCCTGAAGGACACTGGATCTAATACCAATTTCTAGAAAAAAATTGAAACTAGGACACTACTTCGAGGGGGCATGAATTACTAGTGTGGCCAAATTATACAATTCTTCACAAATTTTACTTTTTAATCTCTTTAACAATTATTCATGGATCAACCACACAACTTAATCATGTATAAGATCATAAACGTATATACAAGAACCCAATCTTATTTTATTATAAGATTCAACTTGATTACATCATGTCCCCACAAGCTACCACATGTAGGTTTATCAGCTACTACTGAAAGGAACTTCAATCCCTGCTCATTTATCATCTACCACTGAAATGGATTTTTGCCCCTACCTGTGTACCAATACTCACTGGAAGGGACTCTTGCCCCTGCTTGTTTATTATTCTTTATTGAAAGGGATAGCTGCCCCTGAATATTTACTATCACCCACTAGAAGGAACTTCAACTCTTCATCTGCAAGCTACCACTCTTTGGCCATGTTGCTCCATCTTTCATCCATTTTCATACTAGAACCAAGAGACCACTTACCTCAAAAACAAATAAATATGCTTACTGCAACTACTAATCAAAGCCACCTTAAACACCTTCAAAAATCTTTGGCTGCTAAACATGTCACCAATATATTCAATAATTTTTCATTACTAAACACACCTACTCCTGCAACACTCTTCTACTCTCTCTCATGCAACCACCAGTAGCCCTCTATTACTCTCAAATTTTGCTGCACACTACACAATCCTCTACTTGAATTCTCATTCAACAACCCAACCCTTGCAGCCACCTGCTGCTTCTCACCACTGCAACTACTCAACATGCTGCTCAAATTCTACTTATAATGAATTTTGGACTAATATTTTGAATTGAACTTTAGTTATCTTTCTCTTTAAATCTTGCTACATGAATTTATTTATTTTGTCTTTTTCCTGTTCAATTTAGTCTTTTTAATTCTTCTCTTCAAATTCTCATTCTTTGATCTGCAATTTTGGGCTTGTTAGTTGACTTAAACTATTTTTTTCTACTATCCTAGCTTTTTAATAGAATTTAGCTAAGCTTCTCCTATTTTTAGTGAATTTCCAAACTTGGGCTGATTGCCAAAACCACCTCTAAACTGACAATTCTGCCATAACTATCACTTAAAACAAGTTGCCAACTTTCTCATGCTATTAGCATTCTGCACTATTGTTTATGTTTGGCTTAATTGCCAAACATTGCCCATAGGGTTTATTTAATATTGCTACCAATTGTTCTTTCCATGCCACTATTGCCAAAACAAGTTTCCAAATTTAGTTTCCATTCACAACATTTTGATGTAAGCCAAAAAGGCCTTTGCGGCCCCTTTTCTTATTTTAAACAAAAAATGTTGTTAAAACTTCCAATTTTGTTGACCTTTAGGCTCTTTGCCTCTAGAACCTTTCTACTTTCCTACCATAAGATAGTGTCTCCATGACCACTGGTTTAGGCCCTAGGTGCTAAGCACTTATAAGCTCTTCATGGGCCAATTTCCTATGTTAACGTCTTCATGTTGTTGGTCTCAATTATATTCTAAACGACCAACCATAATGCCCAAAGTCTAGAGCTCCCAAGCTCCCAACCCTTTGTATTCCATTGTGCCCTTTGTTTCTACGCAAAACAGACCAGGGCAAGTCCAGGGGCTAAGCCTTATCTCCCAAGAGCCTCCATGGATCTATTCTCCATGCCCCGATTCTTACCGATTCCATAAATCCTCGCCCAAGCGCTTAGCCCGTAACCCCCAACATCCCAACACATTAAGTTTTCACACCACAATAAACCAAGGAAACTTTTAGGGGCTAATCTTCAGAAGCAAGCTAATTTTCCATACTTTTTCCAAAAAAAAGATTCGTTAATTTCCATTATTTCTAAAATTTATTTGCCCAATTTTTATAGCATTAATTTTTTTTGCCTAAAATCACCAAAACTTTATATAGAGACTATATAAAATTATTAGAAATTTGAATACTTTTACAAATTTCATATTATGTACTAGTGAGATTCACGAAGGTTTCTAAACTTTAAAATAAATTTCCATCCTTAAAAATTTCCCCACAATAATCCCATCGGGATCATGCCTCTAGGTTGATGTTGATGAGCACTAGTATTGCAACAAGAATGTTGCAACTCCTGGAGCTACCAACCTTACTTTATCAACCTAGGGTTTGTACAAACTTGGAGGTGACAATGTTGTACACACAAGTAAAAGTGATGGTTCGGTCTTTTGTCACTGTTCAGCTGGTGAGAGACCACAAGGTTTTTCAAGCCAAACTTCTATGGATTTAGAATAATCTTGATTTCTTATGGAAGAAAGAGGAATCTACTCTAGGAGAAAGCTTGTCTACTGTAATAAGGAAAATGACTGAAATCCTATGCTAAAAACACACCATTCTCTAATGAACTGCTGAGAAACTATACTTTACAAGAATTCCAAGCTAACATGTATGAAATGCTACTATCTAAAGCATGGAAGTTCAAAACATCAAACATCACTACTGTGCATGTAAAGGACTAAAAAAAAAATTGTTTTGTCTTTTTATTCTGTTTATGGAAAATCAAGTGTGAAAGCTAATCTCTTTTGGTGATGTGGCAGGTGGCTTGGTGATGCTGGTGGATGGTTGGGATGTTTTGGAGATGGTTGGAAGGTTTGGGAGACCCTTTCCTCACCTGGTGTGGCTTCCTATAGGTTTCCCTCAATTCGGCCTCAAAACAGGCCACTACAAGATGTACTAGAAACCTATAGGATTCCCTGTATTTCTACAAGATATAGCCGAGAGAAAAATGATGGTTGTTGGAGGTGATGGAAGGCTTAGGGAAGGTGGTATATGGGTGGAATGGAGTGATAAAATTCCTAGGATCACTCAAAACTCAAAACCAAGGTTAGGAGATGGTTGGATTTGCTCAACATGCTTGGAGGAATTTCTATGTAAAATGATGAGATTGGTGAAGGTCTTGGTGAAAGAAAGGAATGATTATGGATGGATGAAGTTGGAAGGTGGTTTCCTACTATGATATCTCTTTATACTTTTGAAGCACCTGCTCTGCATCAAACATTTATATTTTCCAAAAAGTAATGTAAGCAAGAAGAATTATAACAAGCTAGAAAAACAAAATTTAATGAGCTAGCTGTCTACTTCATGCATGAGGGAAACTGCTGAGTAAAATGGAATCATCGATGAAATCTACTATAAGACTGAAGGTGGAAAAGATGGTAATTATATCCTACACTTGTAAAACTGATCAAATGCTGGTTCAGGTACATTAAACCCTAAATCTTATGATAAAATGGAAATCTGTCTTTCTGGGGTTGCATAAGGGTATTTTCCTCAAATCATGATCCCTGAGGGAAGAGGGGAGGCCAAGACACCTACGAAAAGCTTTGTGGTGCTCCTTTTATCCCTTCTAACCTGCTACTGAATTAAAGCACAAATGGAAGCAAACTAATAAATAACTAATCAAATCTACATTACTTGCAATGAAATACTTCTAAAAACAATTTAAACATGAATCTATGAAACTAAGCCAAGTATACAGATACAAGAAGAGGAGCCTT
Organism: Pinus tabuliformis; assembly: GCA_031772625.1. Lineage (NCBI taxonomy): Eukaryota > Viridiplantae > Streptophyta > Pinopsida > Pinales > Pinaceae > Pinus > Pinus tabuliformis. The sequence goes on from CM062812.1 coordinate 864,369,638, forward strand.
TGCTAATAGGGTGGTCCCTAACCCAAGAGCTCTGGCCCTCTAAGTTAACTCAGTACTGGATCATGAAAAACCTCATTCTCGTTATCAAAATAGAAAATTACATAGCAATGCCTTCCACAAGTCTGGAGCTCGAAAATAACTAGTGTTTTTACAACCAAAATCCAAATCCTAGTGAGGATCTATGCCTCTCTACTTATACAACTGAAGTCCCCAATGACTTTCTTAAATCTAGGGAGGCTCGACTCCAAAACTCGAGATGAACTAACTCTTTGTCTATCACTTGCAAGACTGCCTTTTGATCTTCATGACTTGGTTCATTACACTCCGAGCTGGTGTGATTAATGGAGGAATATTTGAATGGGGGAGTAGCAAATGAGGAGGATTTACCTTCTACAATATCTCTCCCTTGTACCATTCAAGTTTCAAACGTTATTCTTGCCAAAATTCCTTGATTTTCTCTTCCAAACCTGCATTCAATGCATATTAGTCCACTAGGCATAATATCTCACTTTAACTGAATCGGAGTTTGAATGAGGGAGATATCAATGATTTAAAATCACCTCTTTTTCTAGAAAATTTCATAAGGGCGGGAAAGATGAAACAAATTGGTGTGCTAGCCAAGAACCTGTATGCTCTTGAGGTTCAAGATGCATGAACATCCTTGAGGAGCAAGGAAAAGGTTATATACTTGGTGGTTGAGAGGGAGAGTACATTACCTCTCAACATGCAGTGCCAGATGAAGTCCCAGACAGTTGTGGAGGAGCCATGATTGGTGAAGCAACTTCAGGAGGTTGTGGAGCAGCCACAACTAGGGAAGCCGATAAGAGACAGAGTAGAGGCATCCACTCATGCAGAGACCTCTAGTAGGGGTGAATTTCGAGCCAGGTGGGCATAAGGATCACATGCATGCATACCTCCAGTTAGGAGGTGGGGCGATGTGGAGTGATCGTCCAAGGAAGGCTGGAATAGGCGCAAGATCCTTGAGGTACCCAACCTCTTTGATTCAAATTTTCTACAGTAGCCCCAACGAGTAGTAGCAGGACTGGCTGATTGGGTAGAGACAGATGCAGATGGAGCGGCAGAGAGAGCTACAATGCAGGAGTCCCAAGAAAATGTAGAGCTAGCAGGTTGCAACAATGCAAAGGCGCAGGAGTGTTGCACCAGTGCAGGATGGCAAAGAGAGGTGTGAAATGGTGCGAGATGCATGGAGTGTTGCAGCAGCTCAGAGGTTAGAGAGGGAGCACTTGTCATTAGCAAGTAGAGCTTCAGCATCAGAGTATGTTTCTAGCCCAACAGAGAGGTCAGTTGGGAGTTTTTTCTTTCTAGAGTTGCTGGAGCAACCACACTTGGTAGAAGTGTTGCATGCAGAACATTCCAAAGGTACAGGATCAGGTTCAAGTTGAATGCCTTTCTTGTTGAGAGGGAGTGTTGAAAATGACAACAAGAAATGCTAAAAATAGAAGTGCCAAAAATAGCACTGCTGTAAATAGAAGTTTGAGTACCAACGTTGGATTGAGCAACAGGGAATGAAAAATGGAAGTGCTAAAAATAGCATTGCTATTTTTAGCAGTTCGGGATGGATTCCAATTTTAGTTAGTCCTTGGACTAAAATAGGAAGTAAAATTCGAATTAGAACTTAACAGCTGTTTGAAAATTAATTAATTAATTCAGCATCAGTTAATTAGTTGTGAAAAATCAATCATGAAGTCTATGTGAGGACATGCAACAGTTTCTCCATTAATTGAGGAATTTATCCATCAATTAAAGAGATAAGGATGAATTCTAATTTGAGTTGTAATCAGTTGGCTTAGTTAATCGATTCAAGTCCAGTTAGATCGATTTAAATAGTTTGTTTAAATTAATGTGAGTTCAGTTAGTTAATGCATGTTTGCATATAACTGCTGCACTTTAGATAACTGAATATTCTCTCATGAATAACTCATGCATGTCAGTTCAGACAGAGACCCAGTTGAGATCAGAGGAGGGAAAATGTAATATCAGTTGGATGGGTTTTTCCTATAAAGGAAGCTCATCCATGGAGAAGGATTTATCTCCTTCAGGTTTGTGCAGTTATTTCAGAGGTCAGAGTAGTGTGTGAGGGATTATTACACACAGGTGGCATCTTAAGGATCGAGGAGAAACTGTGCAAGGAAATAGGAGGCTTGGAAGGAAGAGGAGAAAGTTTCTGAAAGGCCTTTGACTATCTATGAGCAGCAGAGGGATTTTACTGAGAGCTAGATAGCTTGTGAGCTAAAGCTTTGTGTAATCCGGACATATTTCCACTTGTATGATAATATAGAGATCGGGGTTTTTAGCTGAGGCTTTCCCGAGAGTATTCTTCTGTGTTTCATGTGTATGATTTCTTCTTCTCTGTTATATGTGTTCCGATTGAACTAGCTCAATTTGATTAAGCTTCTTCATAATTGGATGTAAAAGTAGATCAAGTATTTTCCTTTAGTATATTGCATTATCAGGTGATCTACAGTGGTAATTTCTACAATGATGGCCTCTCTGTCCCTCAAGCTACTTAGTTCTCTACCCATCTCTTTGAGCTTTTCCTCGATGTGACCAATGTCCTCCACTCCCTTGGACTTGGCATTCTGCATCCATCTATGTGTTCTGGCTCTTTCTTTCTCAAGCTCAAATAATAATGGAATGGCATTTTTTTGTGGAATGACCCTGCCCCCCTCAATAAATCTGTAGTAGGAGTCAAGGTTAGGTCAAGGACTAGGTTCCTTTAGCTCTAGATATTCTCTCTTTGTTTATGGCTGCTTACTTCCTTCCTCATCCAATTTTTCAGTTTCCCGTAGGACTTCCTCTGCTTCTTGTAGATCCTTCTGTGTATCCTATATGATGTATTTTCCTTTGGATGAGGTAGGTCTGGTTATAGGCCTTCTCACATAGGTGATAGGAGACTTAGGGAAGGTTTGTGCTGAGGATCCTTCTTCTTAAGTTTTTATAAAAGGAGCCATCTTCTCTTGCTGTTTAGGTGAGTCCTTAATAAAAACGGGAACCTTGGTTGGATTTTGGGGTTTCTCATGCCTTATCCTTGTACTTTTCCTTGTTCTGAAGTATAAGGGGGTTTGTCTCTATCTTTTTCCTTTTTTTTTTGATAGGGGTGCTAAGGGAGGTGAGGGAAATTGTTGCCTCTCTCTCAGTGGGTTATGGAGACACCCTAGGTGACTCCTCCTTGTCTTCTGACTCCTCTTTTCCATTTCCCTTTTTACCTATGCCTTTCCCCTTTTCTTCTCCCTATATATCCTCATCTTGTTTATCAGTTTCCTCCTTGACATCTTCCTCTATTTCTTCATTACATTCTTTCTTTGTATCTTCCTCTTCATCCTCATCTATCTCCTCTTCATCCCTCTCTACTTCTTCTCCATATGTCTCGGTAGCTTCTTCATTTGTTTCACTGACAGTAGGGCTAATATCATATGTGAGGGCTTTGATATCCTCATATATCTGCATGTCTCTGAAAATTACCCATTGGATAGGAATTCTAAGGTTTTGGAGGGCATCTTCTACGATGATTCTAATTAACCCATGGTGGGCTAACTATTGGTAGTTTCCTTCCTGCACCTTTATGCTTGTATCTATCAGTGATTGTAGAAGGAAATATGGTATGCTGAGCTTGTGGTGAGGAGGTGTTTCTGCTCCAAACCTCAATTCCTCAAGAAGCCTAAAGTGATATCCATAAACCACACTATACCTACCTTAACATGATATGTATTTTATAAGGTGGTAGCTTACCTCATTCCAAGGGTATGGTAGGCTTTTTCTCCTTACTCCATTCTTGTCCTCAATGGGCTCCTCTCCCTCTAAAAATAATTTCTTCTTGAGAGTCTGGCTATCTCCCTTGTCTTCCTTTCTCCAAGGCACTCCTAGGGGAAGTGTGGTAATTCTGCTTATGAGTTTAGGGGTGAGCTCTATGGTGAGGCCTCTCACCACAACAGTGGCATGGGTTCTGGTTAGTGGAATGAGGGATAGAGAAAACTCTCGGGCCACTTCATCATCATACCCCCTCAATTTCTCAAAATACCCCATCCAATTATTCCTCGTGAAGATTTCTAACACGAGAGGGTGTAGCTGAATCCTCACAGTGTTAATGGGATCCCTTCTATTAAACCCACCTAACATTTTGTCTAGTGAATTTTCAGGAGAAGAGATGGTTGATACAAATTTTAATGCAGGAAGAAATGGGACTGAAATACATGAGGAGACAATTCCCTTACACAACTATTAAATTCACTCAAACTAGGAGATTTTTTTGTTCTATTCACTTGGAAAAATGGGAGGAAATGAAAATCCTACCTCCTCATGGTGTTTGTTGTAGCCAACCCCTATGTTTCCTTCTTTGAAACTACTCTCTGCCAATCGTGTAGACTTCTAGACTGTATCCTATAGGATTCCTGCGTGATCCTATAGGATTCCATGTGTGATCCTTTGGGAATTCCTACGTAGGAAAAAGATGGAATTTTTCTCTTATGTAGATTGCTTGGGTACGAGATCGATTTTTCTAGAGTGAGCCTCAAGGAGATGAATTCATGAGTGCATGGGGATCAACGTTTATTTCCTCTTATGGTTGAGTTGAGTGAGGTGATGTGCTGGCAACTGAGGTATGATTTTCTATTTTTGGACCATTGGTCCCCATTACCACATCATCATTCCCCTCTCCTCATAATCAACTCCCACTTCAGGCATCCGTAGCCTTAACTTCTTTCGTCCTTCTCCTCTCTTTTTTTGACTTGACTGCTGCCACGTGTGGGAGGACCAACTGTTTTGTCTTTGTTGACTGAATGAAGGTGGCCAAGTTAACTGGCCACCTTTCGCTTATAAACCAACTCGCTCACAACCTTTACATATTTTGACTACATTATGCAAATGAGAGAGTGAAGTGAGATACTTACCTGTGGTGATAATACCTTGCTGCAGTTTGTTGAAGACATGAGGTGCTTGTTGTGTGTTGGCTGCATGTTATTTTTCCTTCCTTTTTTATTTCCCTTTGATGATTCCCTTGATGTGTAAGTACCTAGTGTTGAAGATGATGGTGTTGTTGCTACTCTGGAGCTTCTTCTACCCTTGGATCATCATGCTAGAATCTTGCTGCAACTCATGATTTTTATTATGTGGGATAGGCTGCTACAAGATATCCTGTAGCTGCTTCTCCCTCAAAATTTTAATCATTTCCACTGTTGGGACTTGAGGATGATGACATGGATAGAGAGGAGGTCTAGGAGTTTGAATAATGAGAAATACATTCAGGTGTTGCCCCCCTCTCCTCTCTATTTCATCTTATCTCTATGTTTTCTCTTGAAGACTGTGCATTTTTTTGAAAACTATTTTTTACTATGATGGATGCAGGGGTGATCATGGTGGAGAGAGGTATGGTAATGAAGTTGTGATGTAGGGTTTTTTATTTTTTCTGACATGGGCAGGTCATTTCCTTGCCCTAGGGTTACTCACTTTAGGATTTCGAAGCCATTGTAATTCCTATAGGATCATCCTGTAGGTTTTTAGGGGATCCTGTAGGTTTACATGGAATCCTATAGAAAACATAGTACCCTTGCAAACTGAGGCAAATGAGTGAAAAAAATGAAAGGAATGGTGGAATGATGAAGGAAAATGGATGGGGAAATAAAAATATGAGTGGAATAGGTCCCTTTTTTATTCTCCTTTTCTCTCTGATCGTCCTCCCGCTGACCTGCAAACAACTTTTCATGATTTTTCTTTTCTCTTTTTTTTTTTCTTTTTTTTTTTTGAAAACAACCAGTTTGCCTCCAAGAGGTTTTTATCCTAGTTGTTTACCCTGGGCGCCTCAAGCGAGGTTTTCCCTCAAAGATCCTTTTATTTCTCTTTTTTCTTTTTTTTCTTTTGACACCATTGTTATACAACAAAATGACACCCTCATCAGCTCAGAGGGGAAAGACATGATAGCTGAAGCAAAGACCAATATCACAAGCCTTGTTTCCACACTAGCATTGGCTAAACACTGACAACATGCTTTATAAAGCTTCTCTGTAAGCCTAAGGGAGCGTTAGTGACCCTACTAACTCTACTTGTTGGTTCGGGGATAGTGTTAGTGGATCCTAATGAGAATCTAGAGGTCAAAGGAGTGAATTGACTCATAAATATCTCTATATTCCCTCCTAAATCTACTCAAAAAAGCAAGCAAACATCTAAAGTTCGACCTATTTGTGGGATTTCTAATCCTAATGAAGGAGGCAAATGGGAAAGAGCTCAAAATCATGGCAACAACATTACTCTTACCTTAAGAGACTCATAGAGGAACTTGGCAACCCTACCTCAATTGCTACATAAGCAAAGCTAGGGCTATGGTGATGGAGGTCAGATCATTCGAAAGGATAACTTACTTGATTATCGAGCATAGTCTCAAATCTAAGCATAAGAAGTTGGTAAGAAGGGACAGAGAGAGAGAGAGGAGCTAGAGGGGTAAGGGAAGGCTGATGCAATAGAAGGTTGAAATCACTCTTCCGACATTAATATAGAACTGCAATTGTACTGTCTACTCCGTGGTGTTGGTACTATCATTCAGTTAGGTGTTTGTCCAATACCTTTTAGCATGAGTATCTTAGTTATGTGTATCTAGATGTCTTTTATATATTTATGTAGTAGTTATCAAGGTTGTATGCTGTGATTATGCTTGTCTCTTCCATGTGCATCACTTGATCTGGAGTCAGCTCAGGGGAATTCCACCTAGCTGCATTGTGCTCTCCAGCAAATCTACACAGAGACTTGAGGTAATGAATCTGTCTTGCTTTGATAGTTAGTTTTTGTTTATGGACATGCATGTAAACTTTGTGACAGCTGCAGATAATCTTACAATCTGCCAAGGGTCTCAAGAAGACCCTTGAGGGTATCTCCATTCTCCATACACCATGCATTTTATCCTATACAAGAATTGGCAACTCTGCTAGGGACTATACATTTAGTTCCTGGTTCACCCGGACAATTCTCAGTTTCCTCCTCCTTCTAGACCTTCCTATACTTCTACATTCCTTTTCTGGCCCATCAAGACCTTGCTGCATTCTTCCCTCGTATATTCAACCTTGGATCTGATCCCAAAAGCCCTGTTTTGAACTCTTTTCCCACACTAACACAGGTTAGCAGAGTAAAGAGAGATTTATAAAGCTCTGTGTCTGCACAAACAGTGTGTTAGTGGAGCCAGTAACTCTCTGTGGCCTCTGCTAAAAAATGTTAGTCACCCAAATTTTGACATGCAGCTGTGTTTGTAAGCTCAAAGGGATGGGAGACCTGCTCATGGACTAAAAAAGGATCTGCAACTTTATTTTGTTACCAAGATATGTGTCCTAAAAGAATTTTTTTTTTAGGAAATAGTTTTTTTTTCTTTCTTAAAAAAGTTTCTATAAAAGAAAAACCAACACTTTTTTATTCATTCTTCTCCTTAGCTAGTTTAAATCTACTTTATTTTAGTTTCAAAGAGTTGTTAGAAAGCATTGGAAAGATTTCTATTGGTTATGCATGTGCTATAATGACTAGGATGCATGGAACAAATATGAATGTATGAAAGGCTCTCACTTGTAGAATACAACTTATTTCATCGAATTGAATATTTTCAAGCATTTTCTTTTGCATGATTTTGAGTCAGAGTCCCACCAAATATCATACTTCAACACCCCTACCGAAGATACTAAAAAAGTACACATAAAATCTACCTAAAATCAATCAGTAACTCTTTATAGAGCAAACAAACATTAGTTTAGGCTAGGATCTTGGGATAGGCAGTGTGAGTAAACTGCCCAAGGTCAGAAACCAAAACTAGTGTCATTAAAAGAGAGAAAATTCCTTCTGCACTCATACTACCGGGACCACTCTAGTCAAAGCGAAGCTAAATACGAGACAACATCGGATTGTAAGTGAAGGTAGCCTGTCTTCACTTACAACTCCTTTGGGTATTCTGTGTATTCAGGATCCCTTTGGGGATTTCAAAGCTGAGTCGGGGACTCATGTATCCTACCCACACAGCGTACTATCTGCGACTATGTCCCCCCCTGGTAGTGTTTGTGATATGAGGTATCCTTAGTGGCCATACTTTTAGGGACTTACACAAGGTGACTAGGGCAGGCTACCCTAGTACCTAACACAGACGAACCTACTCTGTCTTTAGTTTTTGGTAGGGTGCTCATCTTCATGAGAGTACTTGGCCCATCAATTTGAGGTTTGGGTGAAGCTCTAGAGTAACCGTAACTGTACATTTGGCCATCCCTCTCTGTTATTCATTGTGATATTGGGTTTCATCTCCAATGATCAATGCTTATCAGACATGGTCATTTCCCTATGTTTGATGATTGTTTCATTTAGTGTATTTTTTATTTTTTAGGCACCCGACTGTCATCATTGAAACTTTAACAAATATCACAATAAAATTTATTGATAAAAATTAACAGGCACCGTGGCTACATCTAGCCCTCATCATCAATCTAGATGATTGTTAGGACTTCCTCCACTCATTATGGAAGATCCATCGAGCTCCAATGAATTGAATTCCCCATCTTCGGGAAATCAATCTCCAAGATCTCACACAGAATATGTTTGGACAACCAACAATTCAATCTTACTGGAGGATTTCTTTACTATAGGATTTCTTCCTCCCTATAACCCTCCGATCATGAATCCGTTGGACCCACTCTTGGCTCGCGTGGCACCTGTACCCCCTTTGTCTTCAGTGAGAACATTTCTATCCATCCTGTCAATGACTAACGGGTCGTGGAACTTTTTGGACACTTTTGGTCCCCCACCACTTCCCCAGTCGACAGTCACTACCACGCCGTTGATGGCGAACCCTGCTATCCCATTTGTCCCAAGTACAAACCCTCACATGACACCCTCCATGTGTGGAACCTAGCCAATGTTGGGTTCCACCCCTTTAGTGTCAAACTCTATACCTTCAACAAGTGGTACATATAGCGCTCCTTATAATGCTCAATATAGCACAATTAGTGTAGGTACCTTCAACCAACAATATGGTTGGCATCCATTGTATAGTTCTAACCCCCAGATTCAAGTATCTTGGGGGCACTCCTAATAAGCATATACCGATCAGGAATGTAACAATTCCCCCTCCATTTTCGAGCATGCATGGTCACTCACTGATTGGCATGAGCACTCCTTATTTCAGTCAAAGACATATAGTTAATTCTGTGGTGGGCAGGAATCCTCAAGGAGGTCCCAACCAATCCATGGGGGCACCCTACTCACAACCTCAAATGAGTCAAGGGGGCACTGCTTATCCTGGGGGAAATTCTATACCCCAGCATCACAATCCCCATGGAAATCCACATTACAATGCCATACACCAAGGCAACTACTATACCACGCAACCTATGTATAATATTGGGACTCAAATGATGGGAGGACCGCAAGGATCCTCGAGTCATATGTCATCGCCTTGGTCCGAGTCAGGGGCATCACATACTCTACCTTTCTTGGAAACATTTGACATCCCCGAATTGTACAAACTTACAAATGACCCCATCTATCATAACTTACTCTGGTTTCCAATCCCACATAAAATACTGACAGACATCCCCAAGTTAGAAGGGAAACAAGGGGAGGATCTGGGTACCCATATCATCACCTATCATCTTTGGTGTGCTTCTAACTCCATGGTGAATGATAGTATCTAATTACATCTTTTTCCCTGCACCCTTACTGGCAATGCAGCCAAGTGGTACATCAAGTTACCACGCGTGTCAGTCAATACCTTTGACACTCTAGCGATGGAATTCTTAAAGCACCCATTACATCAGGATACCGCCACCCACATCTCTGATCATATACATGAATGGAGACGTAAGCAGAGGTTAGTCAAAGCTCCCCTCCCAAACTAACATTTTCCTCGAACCAACAAGTAGAGTTAGTAGGGTCACTAACGCTCCCTTAGGCTTACAGAGAATCTTTATAAAGCATGTTGTCAGTGTTTAGCCAGCGTTAGTGTGGAAATAAGGCTTGTGATCTTGGTCTTTGCTTCAACTTTCATGTCTTTCCCCTCTGAGCTGATGAGGGGGTCATTTTGTTGTATAACAACCATTGGGCCACCCCAAGAGGTTTTCAGCCCAATAGTGGGACTCAGGCACCTCATGGAGGTTTTCACTTGAGTCTCCTTATTTTTCTTTTTTTCTTTTCTCAGTGACTTGATGAGGCAGGAGCTAAGACTTGCTCCACCACCATCACTGTTTTATTGATACCATCAATGAACTCTTTCTTTGAAAATGGCCTCTTGTAAACTTTCAGTCTGTGCCCATTAACAAGTAAAGGAATGGCCTCTGCATCTATGGTTCTGATTTGCACTGAACCATTATCATGACATCTCTCTATAACATAAGGCCCTAACCATCTTGTCCTTAACTTTCCCTTAAAGTCTTTATATTTGGAATCATATAGCAAGGCCCAATCACCTTCTTTAAATTGCTTATCTTTGATGTTCTTATTATGCTAGATCTTCCTCTAAATTTGAGTTACCGCTGTGTGTAGGAGGACCTGCATTATGAACTCATCTAAACCATTCAACTAGAGCAGTCTCTCTTTTTGTGCACTACTAAGATCTAGATCTAGTTGGGCTACCATCCTCAATGTCTCATACTCAAATTCAATGGACAGCAGGGCCTTTTTCCAATAGACTAGCTCATAGGGTGTGAATCTAGTGGTGGTCTTCCAGGTGGTATTATAGGCCCAGGTGGCTTCAGCTAGTCTATCTGCACAATCTTTCCTACTGCTGCTAACCATTTTGGTTAGGATACCCTCCAGCGCTCTGTTGGTCACCTCCACTTGCCCATTAGCTTGTGGGTGATAGGGAGTGGAGCTTCTATGCTTGATCTTATGCTGGCTTAACAAGTCTTCAATCATGCTGGAGGTGAACTAGCTACCTTGATTAGTGACTAGTTCTCTAAGGTACCCAAATTTGTAAAATACATTCTCCCTTAAGAACTCAGCCACCTTCTTCTTTGTTGTTGCCTTAATTTCATTGGTTTCAGCCCACTTAGTCAGATAGTCAGTGCACACAATGATATACTGCTTTTGCTTGGAAGAAGGTTCAATAAGTCCAATGAAGTCCATGCCGCACTTGTCAAATGGCTCAAAAGTCACTTGAGGTTGCAGTGGAATTTCATCTCTTGGAGTAGGCTTTCCCATCCTTTGGCACCGATCACACTGACTAGTATATATTTTCACATCCTAATGAAGAGTGGGCCAATAATAACTAGCTTGCAGCACTTTAAATGTTGTACTTTTTGCTACAAAGTGACCTCCACAAGGCCCATCATGACAGGTCAGAAGGATGTCAAAGACTTCCCCCTCCTTGACACACCTTCTCAGAATTTGATATGGGCCAAGTTTGAAGAGGTTTCCCCCAATCCAGGTGAAGGGGGCACTCTTCCTCACAATCTTGCTTTTCTCTTTGGAGGACAAATTCAGTGGGAACTGTGTAGATACCAAATAGTTTTCTATGTCAGCAAACCATGGAGAGAGAGCTGAGATGGAGAATAAGTGCTCATATAGTAACTGATCATCAACCATTCCCTCCTCACCTATAGGCAGAGTTAATTTGGACAAAAATTCTACAAAAACATTTTCCTTGCCAGGCTTATCAACAATAGTTACGTCAAACTATTGTAATAAAAGTAACCATCTGATATCTGGGCATTCACATTAGGTTTATTCATTAAATATTTGATTGCAGCATGGTCATTATGTAAAAATGTTTGATAGCCTGTAATAAATTGCATAAATTTGTTCAATGAATGCATAATAGCTAGGAGCTCCTTTTCGGTCATTGTGTAGTTTAGTTCAAACTTTGACAAATTCTTACTGATAAAGTAAATGGAACAAGGCAATTTTTCATCTATCTGGCCTAGGGCATCTCCTATGGCTTTGTGTGAGGCATCAACATGAATATGAAAAGGAAGGGTCCAATTTGGGACTTGGAGAATTAGTGCAGTGGTTAACTTGTCCTTCAAGGTGTCCAGGACCTCTTGACAACTTTCTGACCATACAAACTCAGAGTCTTTGTCCAACAACCCAAATAAAGAAGAAGCCAACTTGCTGAAGTATTTTATAAACCTTCGGTAGTATCTAGCTAACCCTAGGAAACTTCTAACATCTCTCTACTTTTGTGGAGGTGGGACCCTTTGGATGATAGATATTTTGTTTCGGTCCACCTGCAGTCCTTGCTGAGATATTTAATTACCTAGCACGGTCCCTGTAGTCATCAAGAATTCACATTTTTCGGGACTATGAGACAGGTTCATTTCAATGCATTTATGGAGCATCTTACCTAAGTTGGACAGAGCCTCCTAGAAATCACCTCCATAAGGTGTAAACTCATCCATATAAATTTCTACCGCATCATGAACTAACTCGGCAAAGATGCTCAAGACTACTCTCTGAAAATTGGTAGGAGCATTGAATAGGCAAAAAGGAATGACCCTATAGTCGAAAGTACCCCAAGGACAAGTGAAGGTGGCTTTATCCTTGTCTTCTGGGCTAATCTGGATTTGATCGTACCCGCTGAATCCATCTAGGAAACAGAAAAACTTTTTCCCTACTAGGCCATCTAGCACTTGGTCGATGAAAGTTAGAGGGAAATGGTCCTTCTTTGTGGCTTTTTTTAACTCCCTATAATCGACACAAATCCTCCACTTACCATTTTTCTTTGGAACCAACACCAAAGGAAAGACCCACTCACTATCTAACATACGGTAAATGAATCTTGCATCTAGCAGCTTTTGCAGTTCTTCTTTGACTATATCTTTAAGATCTAGATTCATCCTCCTTTGGGGTTTCCAGACTGGCTAGAAACCTTCCTTGATATAAATATGGTGAGTACACATCGAGGGGTAAATTCCCTTCATTTCTTTGTAACTCCAAGCAAAGGCATCCAAATGTTCCTTTAGCATGTTGCACAACATTTCTTCTTGGAGAACGGAAAGAGATGGATTGATTTTCAAAGTTCTCTTGGGGCCAAATTCTATGGTTTTGACATGGATAGGGTTATAATCGGCTAAGAATAGATCAATTTGATGGTTGTTTTGGGTTTCCTTTACTACCTCTTTTAAGGATAATGCACTACGAGTCAGACTTTGGAGTATGTGTTCGATCAAATCATCTTCATCATGTTGTCCCCATCCCATGGTTGTTTCTAAAGTATATAGATGGGTAGAATAAACTTCATCTTCCTCCTCCTCTTCCAGCTACAAAGGTAATTCATTTTCAAGAGATGGCTGAGCAGGAGGGTAAAGGAATAACTACTTGGACATATGCCCATTCTTGATGGTCATATTTCCAGCCCTACAGCAAATGTAAGCATCGGCAGTGGCTAACCAGGACCTCCCAAGGATGAGAGGGTACCAAGTAAGCTTAGCCTTAGGCTAGAGAACTAGAAAATTTGCAGGGTATTCCCAAGAATCAATGGAGACCATCACATCATCCACAATCCCCACAGGGGTCACTGTGGAGCGGTCTGCAAGTTGCAGAACTATTGTGGTATTCCTCAATGAACCTTGGAGGTTGAGGTTGAGCATGGTGTCCTTGGTCATCACATTAATGGTAGCCCCAAGATCGATCAAAGTGTGTGGGACAATGGTGCCATTTATTTTCACCTCTACTATAGGGCTTCCAAGGTCCAAATACTTTGGACAGATTACCTACCCCAGTATTAAGTTGGATAGTTGTCCAATTACATTAATGGTTGGGGCATCTCTGCTTCGCCTCCATGGATGCTTGAAGCACTTCTCCTTAATCAACTTGTTGTAAATAAGTACATCTTTAATAGCTTGGAGAAGTGGAATTTTGACACAGAGGTTTTTCAATTCTCCCAGAATTTCAGTCTCTTCTGGGTAGGCTGGAGTGGTTGGGTTAATCTCTCAGGAAAGGGTGGTGGATTTACTGTAGGCATGCTTTCCTCTCTTTCTTCCTCAACTTCCCTAGGTGGAGGTAGAGGTTGGTTTTCCGGAAGTACTCTCCTAGATCTCAATTTGATTTCTTGAATCTCCACACCATATGCTAGATAGCATGTCTCTCCACTATATATTTGATGTGCCTATCTATTATTCACGTTTGAAGTTGGCTGGGTAGGCATATGGGGTTGTTTGGGTGGAGCAGAGTGTAAAAGATGTGGTTGGGTAGTTGGTGAAGGAAATAAAGCTAGAACATTATTGTATGGGGGCCTCCACCCCTAGGGCGGTGCATTCCAATGAGGTTGTGGTGGAGCATATGGTTGAAATGACTGGCTAGCTGACTAGGAACAATACTAGGGTGCAAAGGACCAGGGAGGAGGTGTAGACCAGGAAGGATGAGTAGGGGGCCCTCAAGAAGGTATGGATGTGGTCTAGTTGGGGTTGTAATATGCATGGGATGACCCTTGCATGCCCTACTAGTATGGCCTAGGCCCATGAGGTCTCCTTTGGTTTATGTAGTAGAGCTTCTCAGTGACCCCTTCAGCTCCTTGATATACAACTTTTAGTCCAGGTAGAGAAGGGCACTTGTCTGTGGAGTGGTTTTCTTCACAAATTGAGCAGATTTCAATAGAATTCAATGGAAATTCATTCTTGGGGTGCCTCCTGGTGCATCTAGGACAAAAAATGGCCAAGGCTCTCTCTGCTTCCTCCTGCTTTCTCTTAATGTGCATAGTGTCCATCTGCAAGGCAAGTTTTTGTAGAATCTCACTCTTGAAATCCTCCAGCATATTTCCAATTTCACCCTTGATGGATGAATTGGAAGAGGATGGACTGACCATAGGTTGACTACCCCTACCCTTTTTCCTAGCTGCCTTGGAATGGTTTCTAAAGATAGTCTTGATATCCTCATAGGGTAACTAGTAGATATCCCTTCCTGCTAAAAATTGTAGGGTATCCAAAATATCTTCCCTTACTCCCCTAATAAGGACCAACTTCAGTGACTCAGGGTCAAGTGTGCACCTGGCCCTTTTGTAGCTAAGCTGGAATCTTTCTTCATAATCCTCTAGGGATTCATAATTTCCTAAGGTCACCCTAAAATTTTCTTCTTTAGTGTCTTTAGACCTACAGTAGCCTCTATACTTGTTGTTGAAGGCTTGCTACATCTAAGCCGAAGTTATGATGTTATCTCCAGGTAAACCCATGAACCAGCGTAACATTGCATCCTTGAGAGTGGACGGAAATAGTTTCAACTTCTACTCATCTTTTTTATAGTCATAGGTTCATCATATGATAACAAACTCAAACACGAAAGTCTCTGGGTCTTCTGTGGTCATGCCAAGGAAATGAGGAAGGGTAGAAGGGCTTATATTTTTCATCTTGGTATCCCCATTGGTTTCCCTGATGGGGAAGGCACCCTCAACTCTTTCTCTATTTCCTCTGTCATTTCCGTTTTCAGCCATAGGTTCAGTAGGAATGGGTTCTCCTTCCTATTCTTCCCCTATAGGTTCATCAAATATGTCTAATTTCTCACCTAAGGGTTCCTCCAGTTCACAGCCACCAAAGAAGACGGAAGGTTGGTTATTTGAAACAGTGGAGGTATTTGGCAAAAATTTCCCCAAGTTATCCCTATTCCTACGAGGCATGAAAAGAAAATGTTTTTGTTTTGTTTTGTGTTTTTTTCAAACCTTGAAAGTAATTACAGAATTGAAATTTCAGACTGAATAAAAACTACTGACTGAATGAAAGAATTAACTACTTGATTGAAATCTTACTTGCAGAATGGAAAGGAAAGCAAAGAATGCAGAATGAAAAAGGAAACAAACAAAATTACTTTTGCAGAAATGAAACTAAGAGTAGAATATTAGAAATAATAAATAAAAGAAAGACAGCAGGAATCACATATTACTTAGACACCTATGCTGTAATGGCACCAAAAAGTGATGAGCACTAATATTGCAGCAAGAATGGTGCAACTCCTAGAGCTACCATCTTTACTTTATCAACCCGGGGTTCATACAAACTTGGAGGTGACAGTGTTGTATGCATAAGTAAAAGTGATGGTTCTTCCTTTTGTGACTGTTCAGATGGTGAGAGACCACTAGGGTTTTCAAGCCATACTTCTATGGATTCAAAAGAAGCTTGATTGCTGATGGAAGAAAGAGGAATGTACTCTAGGACAAAGATTGTCTACTGTAATAAGGAAAATGACTGAAATCCTATGCTAAAAACACACCATTCTCTAACAAACTGCTCAGAAACTATACTTTACAAGAATGCCTAGCTAACATGTATGAAATGATACTATCTAAAGCATGGAAGTTCAAAACATCAAACATCACTACTGTGCACATAAAGGACTGAAAAAAATATGTTTTGTCTTTTTATTTTGTTTATGGAAAATCAAGCGTGAAAGCTAATCACTTTTGGTGATTTGGCAGGGGGCTTGGTGATGCTGGTGGATGGTTGGGAGGTTTAGGAGATGGTTGGAAGATTTTGGAGACCCTTGGCTGACCTGGTGTGGCTTCCTATAGGTTTTCCCTCAATTTGGCCTCAAAACAAGCCACTACAAGAAAACCTACAGGATGTACTAGAAACCTACAGGATTCCCTGTATTTCTACAGGATACAGCTGAGAGAAAAATGATGGTTGTTGGAGGTGATGGAAGGCTTAGGGAAGGTGGTGGATGGGTGGAATGGAGTGATAAAATTCCTAGGATCACTTACAACTCAAAACCAAGGTTAGGAGATGGTTGGATTTTCTCAACATGCTTAGATGAACTTCTATGTAAAATGATGAGATTGGTGAAGGTCTTGGTGAAAGCAAGGAATGATTATGGATGGATGAAGTTGGAAGGTGGTTTCCTGCTATGATATCTCTTTATACTACTGAAGCACCTTCTCTGCATCAAATATTTATAATTGCAAAAAAGTCATGTAAACAAGAAGAATTCAACAAGCTAGAAAAACAAAATTTAATTAGCTAACTGTCTACTTCATGCATGAAGGAAATTGTTGAATAAAATGGAATCATGGATGAGATATAATGTAATACTAGAGATGGAAAAGATGGTAATTAAATCCTACACTTGCAAAACTGATCAAATGCTGGTTCAAGTACTATAAACTCTAAATCTTATGAGAAAATGGAAATCTTTGTTTTTGGGGCTACATAAGGGTCGTTTCCTCAAATCATGATCCATGAGGGAAGACGTGAGGTCAAGATACCTACTAAAAGCTTTGTGGTGCTCCTTTTATCCCTTCTAACCTGCTACTAATGTAAATCACAAATGGAAGCAAACTAATAAACAACTAATCAAATCTACATTACTTGCAATGAAATACTTCTAAAGACAATTAACCATGAATATATGAAACTAAGCCAAGCATACAAATACAATAAGAGGATCCTTTCTTGCTTGGGTTGTGCCTTAACCCAAGATCTTCAGCCCTTTGAGTTAAATCAGTACTAGATCATGAAAAAACACATTCTCATTATCAAAACAGAAAATTACATAGCAATGTCTTCCACAAGTCTAGAGCTTGAAAATAACTAGTGTTTTTACAACCCAAATTCGAATCCGAATGAGGCTCTAGGCCTCTCTACTTATACAACTGAAGTCCCCAATGACTTCCTTAAATCTATCAGTTGCTCGACTACCTTTTGATCCTCATGACTTGGATGATTGCACTCCGAGCTGGTGTGATTAATGGAGGAATATTCGAATGGGGGAGGAGTAAATGAGGAGGATTTACCTCCTACAATCTCTCTCCCTTGTCCCATTCGAGTTTCAAACCTTAGTCTTGCCAAAATTCCTTGATTTTCTCTTCCAAACCTGCATTCAATGCATATTACTCCACTAGGCATAATATCTCACTTTAACTCATCTCATTAAAGAAAATATAATCAAAACATGTAATAAATTGTGAGAAGAGTTGATTTGACTAGCTAAGAGGTGAATTAAGGCCCATATAATTACCCAATGATGAGGCTCATCAAACATGTCCATGGGGACTTCCAGGTGCTTTTTTGATTGGTTATCATTGTGCGACCGTGGCTTGATGCTTGTTTCCTAATGCTTCCACTAAGATCTAGTAAACATCTGTTGGGGTAAGTCATATGGGATGAGTTGTCTAGTGGGGTCCTCTTAGTGCCTTTTTAATTGGCTACCACTACCATGATGTCGTCGCCAACATCTCCTGGCTCCCATTTCCCAGTGTTACCTCTTCTTAACCTCTTTAAGTCTTTTGGGCTATAACCATTAGGATGACATCACTCCTTCCACATGTTGACATGTAGTGGTGACACATGTCACCGATATATGGGCCATTATGGTGCCAAAAAATGCCATAAATGACTACCACATGTCCACCTCCTATTAGATGTGTTGAAATCACCTTCCTCAGCTGTCTGGCTTAATTGCATGCTACCACGTGTCCTGTGAGAGGAGATAGGAAAGGGGGCCTGGGGACCTGTCCAGCGAGTAATTTATTTGTTAATTCGTTTCCAGGCTTACCGACCATTTCCTTTTTTTTCATATATTTCCACCGAGTGGGCACCTTGTTGCACTTCATCTTTGTTTTCCCTCCGGGCTATCCCTCATTGAGCTAAGGTGTAGGAGAGAGCTTCTCCACTCAAATCTCATTGGTTAGCTCGCTATTTCCATGTCTCATCATCCATCGCTCGGTGCATTTTTTTTACGTGCTAAAACTATATCGTGAGGGTAACTCCATTGGGGTACTTCCTTTGGGTGGTCTCGACCCGCTTTTTGCATCCCAGACACTTAGCCCTATGCATTAAAAGGATTGTGTAGTGGTAATGTCATCGAGCTTCCTCCTCCTAGCCAAGTTATCAGGCAGGCTCCGCCTGCCCAATAAAAATGCTTCTCACTGCTGTTGTGGTTTCCACATGAGCCTGGTCCATCTTTTTTCCTCTTCGTCACTAGGTTTGGCACTTCCACATACCATTTGAAATATTTTCCTGATCTCTTTCCATTTGTGTGGGTTCCACCTATGTATAAGATGATATATTGCTCTAAAGCTTGCTCCAAAGCCTATGCACCATTCTTATCCATGTTGATCTTCTTATGACTGATCGTTTTCCGTGCTTTGACTTCTCCTTTGACAATAATGACAACATCATTTATAGTGCTTTACAATTTCCATGCTTTCCTTTGGCACCTTTGTTACTTTTTCCTGTGCATCAATGCTTTTCATGCTTGCGTTTGACAACGGCCTTGGCCATGGCCTTTGAATTTTCCAACAATGTTTTCATTTGCCATGAATTTCTTTTGCCACCAATGACAACATATTTACTAATGCAATTTCATTTTCCAATCTTTGCCATTTCCTTTGCCTTTGCCTTTTCCATCAATGACAACATATTTCCAATAGGACAAATGAATGATATAAAGAAAAAAATAAGAATAGTGTTCTAGAAATCAAGTCCCATCACCACATTGCCAATTCCCTTGTAGTAGATGAAACCTTTCATGAGATCATTTATTCATCATACTCATTCATGTTATGTGCATGCATTTTCTTCTTTCCGATTAGAAATAATATTTTGTTGAAGTTCATGAAGCTCCTCCTCCTATGTCATATCCCTTGAATATTTTCCTTAGAATATCCTTTAAATAGCCATTATTATTAAACCACAAGTTCATCCTTTTCGTTTCCTCCTTCCTACTCCAACCATTATCTAACCCATGCAATAAAGTTAATCCGCTCACTTACAATGCTAAGATACCTTGTCATTCTATTCTCTTTCTTAATAGATTCGATGGTGAAAACCTATATCAAGCTGCCATCAAACCCTAGAATATTTGAAAACCAACTTGGTGGTGGATATTTATTGGAAATAAAAAAACAAAAATAAAAAATAAATATGACTGTGAAAACCCTGTAGGTGTAGATAGATCTTATTTAAAAACCAACTTGTTACTAGACAAGGCCTTGCAAATAAAAACTAAAAGTTCATTACCAAGCTTTAGTTGAATAAATATTCCCATGTTTCGATTGAATAAATATTTCTAAGTTTCAATTTTCCATTATCAGCTTGTTATAGATATCGGTTTATAATTCATGTTGTGCTCCAATGTTCGAAGCTCCATATTATAATTTATCACATAATTTTACATTATTGTGGAGCATCTCAAGCTATTATATACTTGTATCAAAGCTCATGGAAATATTAGGTATTTGAAAGTATACTTCTTTTTATCTTATTTAATCCTAATTCATTAGATGTTATGGATTTCTATTTGGAAAATCACTTAGGCCTTTGTCCTACTTTCTCATCATTTGCCACTTTTCAAGGATGGACAATGTTTTCAGTTTTTTTTTTGAGGGGGAGGGTGGCAGGGGAGAATCATTACCTTTGCACATCAAAACCATATTTTTCCACTCTTATTCAACTCCACTGCAATATACACACATGAGAAGGACTACAAGCTACCCTATTCTTGCTCCATAACAACTAACAATAAAAGGGCTTGTTGGTGCCACATAAGAACCAACAACAAGAGAAAAATAAGGCACTATCATTGCTCCACAAGAACCAGTAATAGAGAAAGAAGAAATTTGCATGGAAAAGTCAACGATATTATTGAAAAATAAGAACATGTTGTTACTACCCAACATTTCGTTGAGCATCTTGAAGATCAATCTTGGTCAACATGACTAAACCAAAAGTCATACATCATTAAAAGAAGTTTTGAGCATCACGTTTTCTTGCTATACTCTATTGTCATTGCAGGATGTACCAACATTTCTAATAGAGATATAGCTTTGCATGAAAACATGCAACATTTTCAATTTGGAGAGGAGGGGTTGTTATGCACTCCATGTTTAATGTAATATTGTTTTAGTTGAGGAGAACAATTATTTTTGAGAAAACGTATTCAGTTTTTGAGAGAGGGGAAAACAATCACCTAGATAAGAATATGCTACCCCAAAATAACTTAAAATAGAAAAATATGCTATAGAAGGCATTCCTACATAACAATATGTTGTTATACAATAGAGCATAATATATTACATAAATAAATCCTCATAGTTGTGTATCTATAATAGTAGTTTTTTTTTAATAATAAGGAATTTTGATAGTGGCAATATTTCAACATTAATCACATAAGGAATCCCTATTACTACTACATAAGAAGCAGTAATAAAAGGTCCTGCTACTATGACACAAGAATCAATAGTAAAAAATAAAATATCACCACATCATGAGACATGATTTACTATTGGTACTCTAGTTATTATCATTGTTGTTGTTGTTACTTTGATTTCATATTATGTATACAAAATTATTTGTTTATATCTTTAGATCAATGCATAAGATCATCACATTTTTGGTGAGGAAAAACAATAAAATGGGACAAGTTTACTTTAAAATTTCACAGAAAATCATTTTATAATTTGGAAGAAAATGGCTAAAGAATCTTACTACTACTCCTACAACAGGGTTGTTGCAACTAACCTATAATAGCTTACTTTCTTATATCTTGAGATCATTGAACTAGAACATTGTGATTTACTGTGAATTAAAAAACAAAATTGGGATAAACTTGACCACCAAAAATCCCCTTAATTTGATTAATGTTTGTATCAAATAACAAATTTTCACATTTGTTTCAACTCTATCATATTTATTGTAAGCCCACTAAAATTGCTTGAGGATGCTAGTTTTAAAGTTTCAAGCATGGTTTATGACAAGTTATACCAGTATAAATGTACATATACCAAGAAAATCATTGCAAATAAATGTAAAATTGTTAACAATAGAAAAGGGTATAGAATGGAAAAAGATAAGCATCTATACAACTTGCCTCATATAGAATTAATAAGAGGACATGAAACATATTAATTTTTTATGAGATGTTGGACCATCAAATTCTCATCTTTTACATCCTCTTTCACCTTATTTAAATCCATTTTTACTTACTTGTGACCTTGTATTATCATGTTTTAATTATGTATGTGAGTTACGCTCAAAGTGTTTTACAATGCATAATATTAGTATTTTGTGTGAATTATGGTAAAATATTATATAAATAACATATTTTTCATTTATCTTTGCTAAAGATGTTATTTTGTGATTATTGCGGAGCCAATTGTCACGTGATGCTACTCTCAGTAACCATTTACTACTACTCTTGGTAAAGAAAGTCTATGAAATGGGTACTCGAGATCCATATGGGGCATCATAAAGACAACACAGACCTGTTCTCAAAATATATGAATAACGCCAATCATAATTTTTTAGAATTTGACATTTTATTATTTGTTGCAACTCTAAGCATAATGTGTTATCGCCTCCAATCATATTGCAATGTTGCTAATATGAGTGTATTTTGTTTTTATCACTCCGTAGGATAGCGATGTGGCTCCACAAAAATAAATCTTCAACTAGCATCAACCATGGAAAATATATTTAAACATAAGTTATATGGTTTAATTATGGATGATGGATTTTCCATGCGCATAAATCCATTCTTATACAATTTCATATCTTCTTATCTAATTTGGTTAGGTACAATTTATTTGTCAACTGCCTCAAATTATTGTAATAATAGCTCGAGGAAAATGGAGGTAATTTGTTCATGGATATTAGTGCATGATTGATTGTTTATAAAGATTTGAGGATAACATGGATCTATGAAGTCAAACTTTGGGATGTGTTTTGACAAATTTTTCATAACTTCCATTTCCTAATTTGAGTCTGCCATTTAAAGGCATCCTACACTAATGGGGAGTTAACAAGAATCTTCTAATTCTTAGATATGATTGTTAGCAAGGATCATGGAATTATGTATGTTGCTAATTATTAGCAAATTGTGGAAACGACATGAGAAACTTGTGGATCTACACTATTTATTTGTTATTTTAATTGTAAGTAAAATTATGTATAAAAGAGAGTTCATTCTTCATTGAAATAGTTTTTGTTGATCAAAGTCGTCAGGAGAGAGAGGACTAGGAGAGGTAGCACATACTACTCTTTTCCTAGAAGGTTAGATGTTTGAGGAGCAGGAAGTTGTGGAATGGGAGAAGGAGGAGGTGTCAATGCAAGGGCTAGCTAGTCAAAGCCAGATCTAGGTCAGCCATTTAAGCCATAATCTGTTAATAAATTGACAAAAGGTGTGAAGCGAAAAATATCATAATCCTAATCCCAATACCGTCCCTACACAGAAAGAAATCTAAACCCTTAAATACATGTGCTCTAGCGCTCCCTCTAAAGGTAAATGGGATAGAGGCATAAGTATAAACATAGGAATTGGTGGCCCAAGAAGAGGACTCTTAAAGCACAAGTCCAATCTATCATGGAATAACTTATATTTTCCAAAGTCTTATTTTAATCTACAATGTAGTTTTATAGTTTATATAGTATGTATTTAGATTTAATTTATTTATCTTTAGTTAAATAATTTAAGTTGTAGATTAATTTATTCAATTAACTTATGTTGCAAATTTATTTAATTAATGTATATTATAAATTAATCATTAATTAATTCACGTTGTAGATTAATATGCAAGATTCACTAATTTAATAATATTGTAGATGAATTAATGTACTCTATTCTATAATAATGGACCACAGTGTGTTTAATTGTTGATTTTATTTTGTTAATTTTTCTAGTGATATTACAGATTTTTTTGGCCTAAAAGTATATTTAAACAAATTGATGCAAAATGAGAATTTATAATTCACAGATATAGTGCACAACATCTTGCAAACATTTATATTTTAGATAACAACTAATGGATACCAAAAAAAAGATTAATGGTTTGGTGTAGAAAGGAAGTGTATGGAAACAATTTAAGGTAATTATTAATAAGAGGAAATTAAATTCAAGAAACTCTCGAGAATATTGACTAAAATTAACACTTTATTGAATTTAAGATAATTTAGTAAAATAAAAAAATAGGATAGTAGAAAGGAAGTGTATGAAAACAATTTAAGGTAATTATTAATAGGAGGAAATTAAATTCAAGAAAGTCGGGAGAATATTGATTAAAATTTGAATTAGAGAGGAAAAGAGAAATTGGAGCAAAAGTAATGAAACTAGTAATTAAATAGAAATTTAACTAAGTATGTAGCACAAAAATACGAACCATGAAGAAGATATAAGAGACCACCAGGACTAAAAATAGAAAATAATGATATATGTGAGTATAATGCTTTATATTAATTTTTTTTAATTAGTGCTTACTTGTGTATTAACACATGTATTGATGAATAATAAATAATTTAGTAATTAGGAGATTGTAATTTTGTATTAAAGGTTAATTGCTATAAGCCAAAATTATTATAAAAGAAGGCATGGGATGGGAGAAATCACTTATCTTGCACCTTATTGTCGGATGGATGTCATAAGTGGGAAAAAAGAGTATCCATAAAATAGGTAAAGAGAATAGATAAGAGACAATTGAGTAGATCTCCAACTTTCAATAATCTTTGTGAAGTTTTTGACATTTTGACATGGACTCAATTTTAATGTCAAAATTTTCTTCGGTAAACAATAAATTTATATTTTATATACCAATTGCATACTAATTTGTTATTTATTTCATAGTTGATTGGATGTATGGTTAAAAAAAAAAATTGTATAATAGTATTGTATAATATTGTTGTCTTCTCATTGTTTAACTTAATTATTTATATCATAATTTTTTAAGTTCTTCGTTTTTTAAATGTACTTTCTTTTTACTTTCAATAATATTATATTTCCGGCACATAACTATATTGTGTTTTATTGATTTTGAATAAATGTCAATTAAGTGTTTTATTGATTCTGAATAAATTTCAATTAAAATAAAAGTATATGTTATAGAATGTAATTGCAATTACAATGTTAGTTCATATCTAAATACTTGTTGAATATATATTAAATTTACTTAGGTTGTTGAAATAGATTCACAAAACTTATTTTAATATTTTATTTTGAAAATTTTATAATTCAAAATTCACTTTTATTTACTAAAGTTTTGATTTTATGTTTGGAATGGGTTCATTGTGGTAAATGGCTGCAAATTCAATTCTAGATATCAATTAGTTGAGAATATTAATACAAACTTTTTTTTCTCTATAAATAAAATATAATATAGAGCCAAATATTGTGAGCTCTTTTATAATTTATTCCAAGAATACCATGACTTTTAGCTTTTCAAATGGAAAGTTATTAGGTATTGTTCAAAGATTATACTGAAAAATCAAAAAGAAGATTTTCGTTAACTCAATCTAATTTGTAGCTTTTAATTTCATTAATCATTTGTAATAGTTAAAATTTGAAGAGTTATTATTAATCCATTCTTTAAGGTGGAGGAGATTCATCTATGTTGGGTGCAAAGAGGGCCAAGCAAATCATAGCATAACATTTACTGGCTACTCAAATTTCCATAGGCAATTTCTTATTATTTGTTTCATCAGATTCATTGGTGTGATAGTTTTCTACTTTTAAGAAGATTTATATTTTTAATTATTCAAGGTTCAATGAAATCTTTTTTAGTATTGGTCACTACTCTGCTAAAAATAATTGTATATTCTATGATCCTCGATGGGGGTGGTATTAAGGCTCTTAGGCACGGTAGGTACTATGATTGACATGCTTGCAACTAGAATGGTGAAGGAGAAGGAAAACATGAAAATGAGAGCCAAGCTCTCCACTTGTCCTAATCATATCCAAGCATAGTGTCCTCACTGCCCTCAGTGTCACACTCACCTACCCTCGTTATATCACTTTAAATTCAAGCATTTGCTCATAGAGGGGTCTCAGTAATACATTCCCTTTGTTTACTTCTTCCACCTATTGTAGTTTGTTATGGCTTCACTATCCCAAGGAGGATTGCTTATGGAGCACAATGACTCTAAGATAAGAAAGGCACATCGCACCCAAGAGTACATGATTTGGGTTTTTAATGACTTTGTTAACATGCGTGCCATGAAACACACTTGTCTTTCTCTAGTTTTTTCACATTCAGTCTTTCTCTCCCACCCATTCGATCCCCTCACGTTTTCACCCCTTTATAAATATATGGGCCTTGTCTTAGGGTGGTAGATTTAAGCCTTGTTTGTTCGAAAGAGGAAGGTTTCCAACTATCGTCCCGCTTATCGTATTTGAAGGAAGGTATTTCTATGCATTGCATAATATCACAATTTGTTTCTTGTCTCAAGTCTACTGGTTTATGTGTGTCATCTCCCTTTTGTAGTTTTTATTGTCCATGTAGGTGTTAATGTTCTTTGTGTTATTTCTTCACAATACAATGACAGGTCCCTCTTTTGAGTTGTTTACTGTGTTATCCATTGTTTCACCCCAAATCATTGACTCTACGGATATTTCCTTTAGTTGTCCTATATTGATCTATGGTGTTTGTTACCCTGGTACATTTTTGATATGATTTTTGATATACTCATGGGTCGGGTTCTGGTCAAAGCTAACCTGAGTTTCCTGGCACCAATTCCTTTTTTTCCTCTGAAAAATCTTCTCCCCTAGGAGGTTGAATGTGCAAGCCATTTTGAGTTTCACTATTTTGGGACATACTCGCTTCGGAATTACGGGTCACTCTTCCTTTCTATGGTCGATGATGCCCTCACTCTCCATGGTCTAACCACTTTTGTAACATCGCTTTCTGACCATTGTTTTCTCCAATTCATCCCTCCTTTGTTCGCCCATACTCCTACTCCCTGCCAATACATGGCCCCCAGGCAATGTCTACCAAGTCGTTGTGGTGGCGCTTCAAGAACATATTCCTCTCATGGTCATCATCTATTGTGTTGGGACATAGTGACTTATTACTTTGATTTGGTTCCCCCTGAAGTGAGGAATGAAATTATTCACTTAGAGGAAAGGGAGTTTGGGGACTCACTATATTTTTCTGACTCTGAGATCAGCAACAACACATCCAGGAGGACTCTTAACCCAGGTAAATTTAGAAAGAGGAGGCTCCATTTCCTTCACTTAGTGTTTGTGCATCGTCAGCTAGAAACCTTGTTTCACATGGTCATCCACGATAAACAAGTCGACAAATATCAGTTATTTGCAGGTCAGGAGGAAATAAAGTGGATTCTTCAAGACATTAGATATAATCTGGATGACATCATCAACTGATTAACACATGTAGAGCATTTTGTGGTGTATGACTCAAATTATGGATCTGATACGCATCATGAAGCACCAACAGTCATCAACGCTCCAGCATGGATCTCGCCCCAAGGAAATTCCAATCCACTCTCTCCAGTTTTCATATCAGATTAATAGTTTCTCATGGTTTTTTTCATCTCCTTTTGCAAACAGGTTACTCCTAGTTTTTATGTGCTCGTTTCGTCATCATGGTTTCTTAGTATGTCATTTTCAAACACTGGTTTTTTTGTATGGTTTACTCAAAATACACTCATGCAATGTAACTATATATGGATAATGGGAATACCCATGCTCATAATATCTTTAAACAAGCCATGTCTCCCTAGCTTGATCCTTTGTAAGTTTTTTGAACAAGCCTCTGGGAAGTTAATTTTGGTATCTAAGGTCTTTACTGATAGGAATGGTGAATTTTGTCTTCATTATTGGGAATATGGGATCCCATAGTTTTTTGGTAAGCTAAATCTATCAATGTAATATCATTTATCAGTAATAGAATGATATTTACAAACCTTACAAAAAAATGCATATTCAATGAAGTTTTTTGTTTATTTCTTTTATGATATGTCCAACTTTTGTGCTTTTTATTTTTCACTTCTTTCGTGTCGTCTCTCTGGAACTAACATTTCAACATTGATATTGTAAAGTCATAAAGCTTGTCTTTGTAAACTAAAATGATTGTGTAATAATAATAAACCTTATGTTTTGTTTTAAAATATGATAAAACCCAAAATATTGATATTGAATAAATAATTTTTTCATTTTTATATTAAATACCAAGCAAGGTGAAGGTCCAAAATTATCAATGGCACTATATCAAATTGAAACATTTCAAAGAACATTTTATATATATATATATATTTCCTTTCAGCTATGGAAATGGAATTTTGGACTAGAAATTGTTAGCACCTAAATCTGCCTTAGGCTGAAGGAAGGAAAAATTCAGTGTAACCACAAACCATGCTTAGTCTGGTAGCTAGCCCTACCAGAACAGGAGAGGGCTCTCTCCGGGTCACACTCAGCGAATAAGTAAACGGAATGGTCTGAGATGACTAACAGTGAAATATTGATCTTAGGCTAGTAAGTAAATATGGATACAAGAAGCAATTTTTTATGAATGACTGAGTTTCTGGGATGGTATGGGACCAACGGACAGCAATGAGCAGAGAATTTAATACAAAGGCACATATTACTTCGTGAGGCAAGACAGGTGGAAAGTCTAGCAATTTAGTTTGAAATAACGCGGAATGGAGGAATTGCTTAGGAGGGTGAAAAGGGCATAAGTACATGAATCCTTTTCAACAGAAGAAGAACACTGAACATGAAATTTTCCCACAGGTAGAGCAATAAAAATGAATTCTACCTTATCTAACTTAGAAAATTTCATTGGAAATGAATATGAAATGAACTGTGAAACATTACGAAATACATATGAAACATAAGAGACACATTTTCTACACTCACAACCACATGAATCTCATGAAACAGAGCTACTACCTTTCATTAATCCTCTGTCAAAATATACAATGAAGAACTGAGTTTCTCTCCCACAGTCTCCCAGAAATTACAAGCCAACCAACCCTTTGCAAATAGTTTGCATACAATATATAGAATGTGCCATGAAGAGATAGAACGCCCAAGGGTTGGGGAGTTACTCGAATCATTACAAAATGGAGGTGGAAAGCCAACCATTAGCTACAGGTGCAGCGTTACAAACACGACAAATGGCTTGGGTGACTGTTTGCCTTCCTTTGCCACTTGGATAGGATCCCACCTTTAGTGAAAATACTTTTTAAACATTGCCTTAGTTACCGAGAAAAATATAATGTAAATGAGCGGGCCCACTTGGAGGAAGTTGCGAATCGAAATTTCGCGAAGCGGACACGAATTTGGCCTTTTTCTCTATATGCGCCACGCCACTTTGGAGGTGGATTTGAGGCACCTGCAGGAGTCCAAATTGTGCTCAAGTGTGCTTGTTGGAAATCCTGGCCTGTGTACTTTCCAACCCAAGTAGAATTTCTGAATTTCGTGCTTATTTGCCCCTCCAAATCTTCATTCTCCCAAGACTGCTTCCTGTGTGTCAAAATACGGGTAGAGAGGTCATTTTTTGAGTGTTTTTGACCTCCTGGAGACACAAATCATGCCCAAATTTCTTGTCCAAGCACCAGTAGTCGTGATTTTTCATTCTGAATCCAAAAATACAAGCCATTTGTTATTTGGAGCTCCCAATCCTAAGCGTCGCGCCACTGGCACGGCGCAGAGGGAGAAAAACCCTGTTTTGTGACCAAAAATTTGCCATGTGACCAAAATTGCCCCAAATTTCTTGAAATTTGGGCTGGAGATCCTCTATGAGGTGCTATTCTGGGCCAAAGAGGCTTCGGCCAATATCTGAACTCGATCGATCTCCCTTTGCCTCTGTTGCTTCTTGATTGCCTTCCTCAATTTCGCCTTCAAATTCCTAATTCGGGCCTTGCATACTTTGTTTCACGCCATGTAGTGGAAAGCCATGTGTCTCAGCAATGCATGGTCCTTTTCGGCCTTGTCCAACAGCCTCTCCAAGTGCATGTTAACTCTCTCGAGGTTGGCGTCCCGATCCTCATTAATCTCTTGCTCCAATGACGTGAGCTCAACTCTTCTCCTCTGTGGAGATTGGCGATGCTCATGAATGTTTTGTAGCTCCATGATCGCTTGCTGATCCTCAAGCTATTTGTTCCTTTGCTCCAGATATTTCATGTTCCACTTAGCCCTCTCCAAGTCAAGGGATAAGGCTTCGATCTCTGATTGCTGCTCTTGGATGATCTCTTTGAGCTGTGCACTTGTCGGTTCTGTATCTGTCTCATCATCATGAAGGAGAACGAATTCGGTCTCTCGTTCACCTGAAGGCCCCTCATCCTACATTGGCTCCTTGCCTTTGTCCTGTTCCTGTGATGCTGATGGAGGAAGCAAGGCCCCTTCCACCCCGGGTGGAGATAACACTCGCTTTGCCGTTGCAAACAAACGTCTGGTGCCTTTCTGATATGTGATGAAAATCGGCACACTAGTAGTCTCATGGCACTCATACCGACGAGAAGTTTCACCCTCTTTCTTAACCTCTGATAATACTTGTGAAGTGCTGAAGAAGTCACGGGAGATGAAATCATCCCAGGTAATGCCCTGCAATCCCAACTGATGAACCACCAAAATCTTAATAAGAGCAAAGTGATAAACACTGTTAAGTTGCTGTTGAGGGGTCTTGTGCTACATGAAGGTGTTCATCCTCTCTATGTTCCTGCAAATGAAAAATGTGATGTTCAACATCCTTACCCTAGTAAAGTGCATAAGCAACCTGATGTGATAGGCATATAGCCAAGAGAACCTCCCCTCATAGCTGAAGTACTTCATGATCAACTTCATGAGTGGAGCATATTCATCTTTCAAATATCTGAATGGAAAGACTCTTGTGAGCTGCCTCAAACAACTGGCCTTAATGTAAGGCTCATAATGCTGCCGATCAACTTTATGTTTCTTGTGCCATGGTTCTCCAACATTTGGTATGCCGGTTGCTAACAAGATAGTTTCAGGTGTCAGTGTGAAGGTGACACCGGCCAAGATAGAGTGATCTCCATGTAGGTGAAGCACAAAAAGACGGGCCAACTCATGATGAACTCGAACATTAGCCACTCTTTGACAAAATTCGAAACATGATAGATGCTAGAAGCATGACATGGCAAGAAGGCAGGCCTGCAATTCAGTGAGGGTGGTTGGCTCATCCCTAACATGTTTGCCACTCTTGTGATGTCTCCTGGGAGCCTATTCTTCCGAGGATGAATCACTTTGTGTCTCCATATCATACTCTGATGAATGCTCAGATGCCATGACTGATGTGTGTACTGTACTTGGGTTGCCCTTTGATGATGATGTGAAACTAGGTGTTGTTGTGATATCTGCCACCAAGGGGAACAATGAAAAAAGGGAGTATTAGGAGGGGAATAATATGATGGGAATAGGGGTTATGGGGAGAAGTTTTGTTTAGGGATATGTAGGGGGGTTTGGGGATTTGATAAGGTAGGGTTTTGGGGTTTTGATAAGGTAGGGTTTTGGGGTTTTAATAAGGTAGGGTTTTGGGGTGTTATGTTGACAAATAAGAGGAGGGGATAGGGAATGGAGTTTGGTAATATTTTAGGGTAGGGGTAATAGGGAAAAATGAGATAGGGGGGAAGGGAAAAATGGAGAGGAGGGAAAAGATGAGAGGTGAAAGAGGAGCCTTGGCATCAACACCACAATTTTGCAACCCTAGCAACAATGGCTTTGGTGTTTTCTAGTGGTTGGTTTTATGAATTTTAGTTGCCACTATAACTAGCCATGAACCACCATAACCTTCACAAAAATACATGAGCCATCGAGATTTAGAGCCTACCTGTCGATTTGAGGGGTTTCAAAGGCAACTTGAGGCAATTTGGCACGATTTCGGGCCTTTGTGGGTGTGCGCCGCGTGACAAACCCAGTGCGTCACGCTCTTTATATGCGTCGCGCCCTTGTAAACTTTGCACTATGGGGTGGCTCTGTGTGCACTGCGCCCTGTGTGTGCGCCGCGCCCCTCTGTGTGTGTGCCGCCCTCTGGAAACCGACTCCCACTCCCTCCAAACGCGTGCTTTGCACTCTCAAACACTTTGCTATGTTTCTCAATAACCTTGATTTTGCACAATGACCTTGTTTCATTGTGGAAATTCTTATATAGAGACTTTGAAGTCATGGGTTAAATTTTTGCTTCTTCAAAAACCCACTATGCTAATGTTTCCTTTTGACACTTTTCACTGACTTAAAGCAACACTGAATTTCTTTCTTCCCTTTGAATTTTTAGCTAGAATGATGAAATTTTCGGCACTTTTTGTAGGGGTTGCATGACAAGGCATTTGGCCACGGAAACCATGACTACATCTGAAGAAATCAATTGGCGACCTTTTGAAAATTTTATCACAAATGACACACTGTTTGACTTTTTCTTCAAAACAGAGTTTTGAAGAACAGTCGAAATTTGTCCACATGACGATGAAACTCTCTGAATCATAACTTTGTAAGGGCCTCACTCTGGCCTGCATGGCTTTATTGGACATGGTTGAAGACCAAATTGATTAATCCCTAGACCTAATTATCGAAAATGACTTTTGTCCATTAAAGGACCAGACCTTGATTGTCATGGACTTTAGTGATCATTGACAAAAGACCTAAGCTAGCAGGAGCCAGACATGAGGGGAAATGACTAGCATGACCTTTTCCGTCAGATTATGGCATGCTCCTAACGGAATGCTGCTGGGTAAATGGAGCGGGACACCTAAAATGAAATGCATAAAGAGTTTTGATCTCTGACGGAGGACTGACCAGACCGACTCTAACAGAAATGAAAGTTAAGAAAGTGTAATCCATGGAGAAAAAGATAGATTCAATAAATCCAAGCATCGAGCGAGCCACACAAAGTGAGAGTCCTACAACCATCAAATACAAATTGTTTGTACTACACTACACAACATCAATATTTTCTTTTTATATCAATTTTACATTCCTCTTTATGATAGAATAGATATTGCAAAATATTGGAGAATATTACGTTTTCTATTTTGGCCTCTTGTCTATTTTCCATAAAAGTGGAAAACTCTTTGACTGTAATCTAGATTTTATGGAAGTTGAGTAGAAGGAAATATTTTTATAGTATATCTTGGATACTTTTATTTAAGGTCCATGTACATATCCCTTCTTAATTGATCTGTATCCAGGTAATTAAATAGTGTTTATATACTAATTTCCTACATCATGTTCCTGAACACAATTTCTTCTAAATTAGATTGAACATGGAATGAATGATCTTTTTCCACACCCATGGAATTCTCACAGTTAGAAATTTGTTTTCGTTTCTTCCAAATAAAATATATTCAAGCATAGAACTATATTAATTCTAGATCTATTAAGAACAGTTGTCTTAAAGGTTCTCGATGTTGAAAAATAGAGCACAACTAATACAAACACTATTTCTTAGATATGGTAATTACTTTTGAATAAATATTATAATTATTTTATCTTCATCAAGAAATCACACTTCATAAATTCAATGAGTAACCATGAAAGGAAAGTAGAGATCACAATGTTCAAAACTTAGGATATGTGGCGTCACGTGTGTAAGAGAGAGAGATATGTGAGTGATAAGTAAATGTGTAGAATGAAAAATTTTAAGTGTATTTTATACCCAAGATACCCAAGAGACATATCACTTTGTAAATTTGATGACGTCTCTGTGTAAATTAAATTCTAGTAAGTCTGCAAATTTATAATTTTACTCATATTCATTAGTGTTGAAGAACAAGTAAATAATGGTGGGCGGTAAATCCTAGTAAGTATATTTATTTACAACATGTTCCTTATCCCATATTTTTCACAAATACTTTCTTAAATTATGGTGGGTAGTAACTTATGGTAAATATGTTATTCACTTGAGTATGATTTACTTTCAATGATCTCGGTTTTAGGTGGTTATGTTGATTTAATTTATTTTAATTCTCTTTCTTCTAATTTAAAATTTAATTTTCTTCCGTGTTATTTTTATATAGTATTAGAAATTCCTCAAGCATTATTAATACCAACCATAGCTACATTATTCAACACTCCCTCTTAGCTAGGGAGATATTCATAATGACTATTTAGATGTTTTATGTATACATGATCTCTCTAAGGAAAGTTACAACTCATTGATAACATTATCATCTAGCTCAACACTCTTGACCTACATTATAATCATCAATAGTTACCACAACCCAGCTTAGCAGTCCTAACAAATGGAACTCACTCAACTATACCATGATCTGATGGGCACCTCACCTCATGGTGCTTTGACTAGTTCACAATTTCCATCACTCATGGTCAAACCTTAGGGAAACCAATGTCCCAAATATAAAGGCATCACTCTAGGCCATGATTTTGAAGATGTACCCACTCCATGAGTGTGTAGGCCTCAGGGACCATTCTCTCTAGAATGTTTTTCCCTCATGGTTTCTCACCAAGGAACCCACTGTATTGAGTGTCCATGCCTCAAGGACTGTTATCTCTAGAATGTTTGTCCCTCTTGTTATCTCACCAAGGCACCCACTATATTGAGTGTCTGGGCCTCAAGGACCATTCTCTCTAGAATGTTTTTCCCTCATATTATCATACCGAGGAACCCACTCTATTAAGTGCCCTAGCCTCACGGACCATTCTCTCAAGAATAGTTTTCCATCATGCTATCTCACCAAGGCACCCACCCTATTGAGTGTCTAGACCTCAGGGACCATTCTCTCTAGAATTCTTGTCCTTCATGCTATCTCACCAAGGCACCCACTCTATTGAGTTTCTAGGTCTGATAGACCATTCTCTCTAGAATGTCTATCCCTCACCAATAGTCTGGGCCACGCTCCTATTGTCACTAACAATCTAAGACATGTCCTTATTTTACATCAATAGTTCAGTCCATTATCTTATTGTCACCAAAAATCCCAACCATGCTCATGTTGTCACTGATAGTCTAAACCATGCTCATGTTGTCACCAATGGTATGAGCCATGCTCTTGTTGTCACTAATAGTCTGAGGCATGCCCTTATTGTCCATCAATAGTTCATGTCGTGCTCTGGTTGTCACCAATAGTATGAGCCATGCCCATGTTGATGTCACATCAATACTCCCTCACACTCATAGAGGAATTCTCCACTATTCCAAGTTTGTCTCTGAAGTATACAAAATTCACTTATGACAAAGGCTTTGTGAGAATGTCAATCATTTTCTTATCAATGGAGATGTACAAAATATTTCCTTCTCCCTTATGCGCCAAGTCATGAATGTAGTGGTACTTGACACCAATTTTCTTTGACCTTCCATGCATCTTTGACTGTCACAAAATATCATGGTTGGTTTTAGCACCTGTGAAAACATTCTAACAAGCAATTTCTCAAGTCAAATTGCACAGGACACCATATATTCAACTTTAGCAATACTAATTGCCACATAAGTTTGTTTCTTGCTTATCCAAGAAACCATTGCTAAGCCCAATCAAAAACATCCACCAGATGTACCTTTTTCCATCAACAACACTTTCATCCCAAACAAAATCAGAGTATCCCAATAACCTAAGCTCATTGCACGCCACATACTTCAAGCAATAATTAGCAAATACCACAAGAGTATCCATTGATCATACTTTGGCTTCATCTAATTTAATGTATTTAATGCAAAGAAAATATTTAGACCAACTTAATCAAAGAACCAATCAACTGCATATCATCATCAAAAGTTTGTAAAGAATATTGCACCAGGCTTCATCAATTCAAGATTAGATTAAGTGGCCAACTACATCTTAATATGAGACACGTTCTACTATGATCATTTCGAGCTCCCTCTTAAGCTAACGTAAGTTTTTCTATCTCCCCGTTCTTTGGTAAAACATATCATAGTTGCTCCACATGATTCCTTAAGGGCCTTCCTAAATTATGAGACTTCTTCAAAGTATTGACAATTGGAGAAAGTACATGATCTCCCTCATACTCAAATAATATTCTACTCTTTTACCTCTAGTCAGAGACAAAAATATTTCAAGTTTTCTTATCTACCTGCTCCCTCTTAAGCTCAAATCTTCAAATATTTATTTTGGGACAGATTCATTTGTCAGAAGCTTTTCTTCATTCTTCCACTTCTTCTCTCTTTATTTCCAAATCCATTGGAAAACTTTAATTTGTACCTTCAATCCTCACTAGGAGGCCATGGAAGAACAAATTTTGAGAAGAATTTTTGTTCCCTCTTGATATTACCATTCTTGCATTAGCTTCATCCACAATGTCATCACGATGCCATATCTTCTTTGGATGAACTAAGATTTCTATCTTCAAAAAAAACGAAAGTTTAATATTTTTTTCAATCTAGGGTTTACAAACCCTATATTTTCAATTTATGATAACCAAATGTGAGAATCCAAAAATTTACATGCCCTTCACATATCCAAAATTCTCAATAATAAATCAAGAGATACCAATGATCTACTTTCTCTAAATCATTGTAGTAGTATTATTTTATTCATAATAGCTTTGCCTCCATTTCAATGTACAAAGAATAACTTCATCATTCTTAAACAACAGATGGAATATATCTTTCCTCGCATCAATACTTTCTCTCCAATAAAACCTTCAATGTCTTTAGTCATTTTTTTCCCTGACTTGTCATAGTGTAGGGTTTACAAATGAATTTATTAAGAAAGCATTAAAAGGTATCTGCTTGAAGAGGGGCCAAACCTTTCCTTCTGAACTCAAGATATTTGAGCCAACTAAATGACCTTAAAAGAATCATATTTAGATTCTACCAAGCTAATTTCTAGGTTTATTCAATTTAACAACTTGATATTATAGGGGTCAGATAATCTTATGCTAACTTCTCCCTCTTATGCGGTCGTGATCTGATCCATAGATTGCATAATAGTTGCATTACCTTAAAGCATTACCTTTATAATTCTTCTTGTAGGTATGAATTCCCATGACAAATTCAATGCTCTGTATCATTAGTTATTACTTTAGACATGTATTGATCATGAGGTTCATATAGATACTTTAGGATAATATATCAATCCAAACTGAGACTTTTTCTTATTGCCTTCCATAACTTCACAAAATAATGACTTTGTTAGCATTTTTAGACTGACATCATTTTGGATCCTTATGATATTAAGGGACTCAATTCAAGATTAAGATAAGCATCATCATCAATATCATAATCACCAACATCACAATCATCTAGGTCAACCCTCTTAACTTATTAAAATCATGGTACCCACTTAGTACATATGGTACAACATCAGTATCAACTATTCACCATGATCTGTACTCAGTACCTCAATCTCATGGTATCCAGAATATTCCTTGTTCAACATCACATGGTTAATGGACATATTATAGGTGAAACTCTAAATGGAATCAACCTCATATCAATGTTATGTGGGCATAGCAACCTTCAATGACTTATGTGAGTATTCAAAAAAATGGTTTTGTATTGGCCTCCTTGTTCCTAGCACAATGATTGAGGTATTGATAAGTTGTGATTAAACATGAAAATGGAACCTACATGACTCATCCTTGGTGTATGAATTTTCACCTAGTGACAAAAATGACTTGTATTATGATTATGAGAATGACTTGATGAATTTTTTGGATTGATATTGCATAACTTGTTGGAACAATAATTAAATGACGTCAAGACTCATGCTATCTCTAAATAGATATCTGAGTGGTTCTCACAGAGATCTAAGCAGCTCTCTCTAAATAAAGATCCGAGCAACTCTCTCAGAGATCCGAGCATGATTCTGGGAGGCATCAACTAGCCTCTACCAAACCATTCTCCCTAATTCTGGCCAGCATGCGTGACACAAGAAGAATGTCAATCCATAACGTTATTTCATCAGCACTCCCTCTCAATGAGAGAGGCATTCTCAACAAGTCCAAACTTTTCCCTAAAATATATATAAAGACTTCACCCAGGGACAAAGGCATTGCCAACAATCTACTATATTGTACAGTAATAATGGAGCCATTATCCTTCTTCCCATACCATGTCTCAGTACTAAATCTCACAGTGCTTTGACTTGTGATCATGGTTGTCACCTATACCTGATCAAAACAATCCTACAAGTAACCTATAAATCCATATTGCGTCTGAGCTTGCCAATCTAACTACAATATACTTGGCCACTACAATATAGAGTGTGAAAAATTTCTACTCCATGCTCATAGTCATAGCAAGTCCTAGTCTTAAACAATATCTTCATGTACTCTTTCTATCTTCAACGCTCTCTGCACAATCTAAATATGCAGTTTTAGTTCATTATTTTAGACAAATCTCAAAACATAACTAACTTTTCCATGACTAATTGTATGATGGTGCTACAACAACCCTTTTACTTGATCTATCACCATAGTTTTTTCCCTGTCATCCTAACTAGGGGCTCCCTCTCACACTAAGACATATCTTATTTTGGTAATTATGGTTGCTCCCTCTGTCATTGTAACCTTTCAACATAATATTTATCTTGCATGAAAATGTCAATGACAATCCATAATTTCAAACTCAGAGATCTACTCTCTCTGAAGCTAATACAAGGATCTCAGACTTATTCTAGAAGCAATTATTTCTGCCACAACTACACCCTCTGACACAAGTCCTTATGCTTTCATCTAAGACAAATCACATGAGATCAACCAGGCCTAGCATGTTTGCTTGTAATAATTTTCTTTTGAATGTATGCCCTCGACATATCACAGACCACAAGTAATTGTATGTTTCCCCCTTATTATCACCATTCTATGTTTTGAGGCCATAACTTTTGGAACAAAAATAACTTTTCTACATTGGATATCATCCCTAATTTAAGTTTCCTTGATCTTTAGCTTTATTGCAAAACAGAGATCAATGCATTTCCTTTGATAGGCTTATATGTGATTTTAAACTTCCTTGCTTCGCCAAAGCTCTGATACCATGTTGAAAAAATAGAGCACAATGGACACAAGCACTATTTTTGAACTATGGTAATTACTTGTGAATATATATTACAGTTATTTTATCTTCATTAAGCAACCACACTTCAAAAATTCAACCAATAACCATGAAAGGAATGTGGAGATCACAATGTTGAAAACTTAGGATATGTGAGATCAAGTGTGTAAGAGAGAGAGATGTGTGGGTGATAAGTGACTGTGTAAAATGAAAAAGTTCAAGTGTATTTTATACCTAAGATACCCAAGAGACATGTCTCTTTGTAAATTTGATCACGTCTATTTGTAAATTAAATTTTAGTAAGTTTGCACATTTAAATTTTTACTCATATTTGTTAAAGTGTTGTAAAACACCTAAATAATGGTGGTCAATAACTCTTGGTAAGTATATTTATTTATAGTGTGTTCCTTATCCCATCTTTTAGGCAAATTCTTTCTTAAATTATGGTGGGTAGTAACTAATGGTAAATATGTTATTTACGTGAGTATGAGAAATTTTCAAGGATCTTAATTTTAGGTGGTTTTGTTGATTTCCTTTATTTTATTTTTTTTCTTCTAATTTAAAATTTAATTTTCTTTCATGTTTTTTTTACATAGTATTATAAATACATCAAGGATTATGAAGACCTGCCATAGCTACATTATTCAACACTCGCCATAAATCTCGTCCCACAGTCAGATTCTATATATCTATGTTCTAGAAGAAACCATAGCACGTGCACTAAATGTGGCTTTTTTCAAGGTTATAATACCATTTTATGAGAGTAAATGATTGTTTCAAAAATTGTCTTGAACTCCAAATACAAGAGAAAAGAAAAATAGCACAAACAACTAACTACAAAATCTAGGTAGCCATTAAAGACTCGACAAGTGTAGTGCATCACATCGTTGATACATTCTAGGTTGTAGTAGAAGGAACCACTAGAATTTTTGGAGAATGTGTTAGTCTTGATATTCCCCCCCAAAATATTATAGTGGCTAATTGAGACATATATTATATGGGCTATCTCAATGATCAACTCTTTGTGGCACAGTGGCACATTTTTTCAAATAGAGCCTCAAAAAGTGGGCTTTATGCTGTGAATTAACACATTGGCCTATGCATTGGTACCATTTTTCTACTGATTCCATATCAACTAAAGAGAAGTGGAGAAAATCCTATTTCAAGATAAATATTGTACAGTGAAACAATTATTTGAAATTCATTAACCTATTTCCTCTCCTCTTTTCAAATTGTAGAAATTTATATCATGAGAAGTTTTTTTGTTATCAGAACTTTTTTTTTTGAATCTTTACAAATACTTCATATAACAATGTTTTCCAATAATAGTTATTATATTAAAAACAAACATTTAAATTCTTTTCTAGGAATATCTTTGACTTATAATTGTTATTTATAAATAAAATGTCAGTAAACATGATGAGTCTAACATATTGTACCAATGATTGTTACATGGTTAACCTAAGATCACAAGATATATTATGCCTAAGGAAATTGATATACAATTATCATTATGAATGAAATTAATTTATGATACACATACTTCATATTTGGAGGCCCAACTTTTCAATGCCTGATATTCGGAACAAGTTGAATACCATATATCGTGTTCCTAACCCGCAATCTATTTTTTTCTATAGTTTCTATACACATGGTGTATACTTCATACGACTTGGCTTGATATATGACTCCTTTTCACTAGAAAAAAAAAATATAAATCCATCCATAAGTTTTCTCAAAATAGGATCCATGCCCACAATGAAAAAACAAAAGGAGATTGAAAGAAAAGAATAAAGAAGTGATTGAGTGACTAATCTTGGAGAATGCTTGGACAAATCTCTGATATTTTATTTTCAATCCCATGAAGGACCTCACTTCAGTAAAATTCATTG
The DNA here is from genome assembly GCA_031772625.1 of Pinus tabuliformis. NCBI lineage: Eukaryota > Viridiplantae > Streptophyta > Pinopsida > Pinales > Pinaceae > Pinus > Pinus tabuliformis. The sequence goes on from CM062812.1 coordinate 864,410,126, forward strand.
AGGTGGACCAATCCATTATGTCCTTTATCTTTTCAATATCTACTATGATCTCTTGTTTAGGGATCACGTGACCCAAATAGTCAATCTGATTCGGGTAGAAGTCACAAATTCTAAATTTATCATATAACTAATGTTCCCTAAGGACTTGCATCATTTTCCTGAGGTGTTCCTCATGCTCTTCCTTAGTATTTGATTAAATGGGTATGTCATTAATGAAGACCACCACAAAATTCTCAAAGTCCTTACTAAGGATAATGTTCATAAGGAACATGAATGTAGTTGGGGCTTTGGTAAGCCCAAACAACATGACTAAGAACTCATGGCTCCCATATTAAGTATGAAATTATATCTTATGAACATCTTCATCCTTTATCTTGATTTGGTGATATCTTGGTATTAGGTCTATCTTGGAAAACATTGTGACTCCCTGAAATTGATTGAATAGATCATCAATCCAAGGAAAATGATACTTTTTGATGTTCAATTGTTACAAGTAAATACATGGTCTAAGAGTGTTATATTTGTTCTTCACAAATAGGGCTTGTGTGCCCCAGGAAGACACACTTCACATAATATATACTTTTTCCAACATATATTTTAATTGCAACATCAGTTCCACCACAACTAAGGTGGACGCATCGTGTAATGTAATTGAGATACCAAAAATTTTCTTGGAGTGAGCTCTATTAATAATTCCATATCTCACTTAGGTGAAAATCTTAGTATCTCTTCTAGAAATACATTTTGTAACTCTTGCAATATAGGATTTTAAGATTTACCTCTTTGTTGTCTATTAATTTTAGTACATGAATAATATATAGTTGGCATCCTTTCCTATAGAATTTAATATGCTACGTTGTCGATACCTATCTTACAACCATATATTTTGATATACCTTTGAGGGTCCTAGAATATCCATTTTCACCGACTCATTTGATGGTCTTATTGTAGTATTCTAGACTAACCTATTCCACTACCAACCAATCCATGCCAATCAATACATCATACTATCCTAAGGGAAATATTTTCAATGTTTCATGTGTGAGTAACCCACTCATTTCAATTGGGTATGCTTCCACTATCTCTGTCACCTTCCTTCTTTTCCCTGTATCTAGCTAGACCAACCACTTTTTATGCTTTTTTTTTTAGGGATATAAGCATCAACAACTTGGGGTGAAACATAACTAAGGATATCTCCAAGGCCGATTAAAATAAAAATAGGTCATTAGGCAATTATAACTTCTACTTTTATTACTAATGTCTTGTGGTTTGCTTGTCAGTTCTCCAAATCTATGTGGATTTGAGGCATCACTTGCATTACCTCATTAATAGTAGTAGCTTCTTGAACTTGATAAGTCATTTTTTTCCATCATGTCCGTGGGGAAATTATTGGAGTAGATATTCTTCTTTACATCCCAAACAATTCAAAGGTTCCCTTTTATGATCCCTTAACTTTTCTTCCACAATCTCTATTATTTTGTTTCCACTTTGTACACGGTAGTTCTACTAGAATTTTCTTTCGATTAGCTCACTCATTTTTGTACCCTTTCCTGTAGCCTTGTTTTGATGTGGTTTGAGTCTATTCTCTTTCAAGCTATTTTCGTGTTTCTTATTCTATGGATTCTACAGCTATAATCAATGCCTTGATTTATCATAACAATATTTTGTCTTTGCTATCATATTGTCGAGAGTCCTAGGATCTTCAAACTCTATCCAATCCTAATAGGATTGATGCACTCCATTGAGAAATTATTGAATTTTGACTTTATTTTCCTTAATATATGACATATGGTGCAGTAATTCTAGAAATTTATTGACATAATCATCCATAGTTAGTTGTGCTAGCTCATAGAACTCCCTTGTCTTCGCATCATATCTTTCAAACAAGTACTTCCTCCTAAAGGATTTCTCAAATTACTTCCAAGTGATATTGTTCTTGTTGATTCCTTCTAGTTTCTTGAGTTTTCAAGCCATATGGAATCCGTTCCACTCATGTTGAATATAACTACTCAAGCTTGAATGTTCCTTAAATAGTTATGATAACGAAGTACTTGTAGTTCTACTAGAATTTTAGATAATGCTTTTTGATGTTCTATGTATTCTACAGTTATAGTTAATACGTTCATTATCATAACAATTCTTGGACTTTCTTATCATATTTTTGAGAGTCCTATGATCTTCAAACTCTATCCAATCCTAATAGGATTGAGGGATTCAATTGAGAAAGCATTGAATTTTGACTTTATTTTCCTTAATATATGGCATATAGTGCAATAATTCTAGAAATTTATTAACATAATCATCCATAGTTATTTGTGACAACTCATGGAACTCCCTTGTCTTCCCATCATAATATCTTTCAAACAAGTACTTCCTCCTAAAGTATTTCTCAAATTACTTCCAAGTGATATTTCTCTTGTTGATTCCTTTTACTTTCTTGAGGTTTCCAACCATATCGAATCACTTCCACTCACGTTGAATATAACTACTAAGGCTTGAATGTTCCTTAAATAGTTACGAAAAGTAAGTACTTATTTTGTCCCAACAATGATGCCTTTGCCTCTTCATATTTCTTGATTTCACAATTGAAGGTAGGTGGCATTGACTTCTTGAACTCTCTAGGAAAAATAGTATGAAATGCTTATTCTTCTTTTCCTTATAAAAAGAAAACTTGGAACTGTTGCCTGACATCTCATTAGAGCTAGTTGTCCAATTACTGAAGGAATCAATGAATGATGTATCATTAGATGTATCATTATCTTACTTTGGTCCCACTTATGGGCATACTTGTCCATATGTTTCTAGTATTTGGTCCATGTATTTTAATATTTGATGGGTTCTACACCTTCCTATAGGGATTCCTTTTATCTTTATTGGCATTTTGTCCCTATTATAATTGCCTCTAGATTTTAGATAGGCTTCGTAGCAACATGGCATTCAATTATGCTTGTCTTTATCACTCCCGAAATATCCTTTTGTTTTCTTCCTGGTAGGTTTGGAGCCCTACTTTCATGCTCCTCATTGTTTCTTTCAAAACCACAAGTGTTTCCACATTCCTCCTTTCTTCAAATTACTCATACCTAGCATGTGTTTTTTCTTCTACAAGGAGTCATATCATCTTCTCAATACTACAACTTCACCTATACTCTTCGAACCTGCCTATGTCTTATCCTCAATGTTGTATTTGTTTTAATTATAAGTAATCATCATAACAACATTGATAGTGTATTTTAACCTTTACGTGTAATTTTGGCCCATAGCAGACCAATGTTGTAACTCTACTCTGATACCAACTATCATGGACCCATCCCCCTAATGCATTCAAGTGGATAAGGTCTCTCTATCATCACACAAGGAGCTCATCACTAGAAAAAATAACTTTTATATGATAAGGGTTACCTGTATCACCATAATAATTCCTCCTTGAGTGATAATTCCTGAGAAATACAAAGCTTGGACAAGATAGTTATTCCTTGTGCCACTGTGAAACTTCCTTCCTGAGCAATGCATCACAAAGTTAATTAACTTATCATTAAAAATGTTTCTTTGACATGGTATGAGTCTTTCCTACTCCTCCTTGCCACTAAAAATTATGATTTCCACATAATATAAAATCTCTTTATCACTAGAGAAAGGATTTCATCATCGATATCTCATGATAAATCAATGTATTCTCAAGTGGCATGGAGACAAACTCATACCAAGTTTCATCATGCGTGATAAAAGGGAGGGGTTTACATACTCCTTTTTCCATCATTCAAGCTAATATCCTCCCCAATAAGGGACTATTCTACATCCAAAATAGGCCACATTTGTTGTAGAGGACAAGAGACATGATCGATGGTCCAATCTCATGGTTAGGAGTGGACTCATTTTGCATTGTGACCAACTATTGTTTGAGTCCCCTTGAGGGGTAGATTTTACTCACTACCGAGAGTTTCAATTCTAAGGAATCTATGACACTAAATGGAAGAGATAAACTTTACATTTGCATGGTCCAACAACAGTTAGAGCACTAAAATATTTCCTACCTTATTTTGAATCTATTTGGGCCCATTTCCACTATGCAACAGGTCACACTGTCAAGAAAATGGGGTAGTACCTAGAATATTGGATCAAAGGTTTATGATCCATATATTACCTTGGAAATCCATCGACCAACTGTGCTTCCACCAAATTCATTTTGTTCACTATGAATCTTGCATTTCCATTGATTTTATTGCTAGATGTAAGTTATGGGATATGGAGAGTATAAATATTTCCTTCTACTTATATTGGGATGAATTATTAAAAATCCACTATTGGAAGTCTAGAGAGCATGAGAGCTTTGGCTAGAGGCTCCACTTTCTAGCTATCATTATTGCAATGAGGAAGGGAAAATATGGCCTCAAAACTTTGGCCATGCAAAACTCACACCTTAGATTAATTTATACTCTATGTTGGTCAATTTGGTGATTACACACACACACACACATGAGATCTAGAGATGAAGAAATGTCCTCGAAAATGGATATTGCCTACTCTATGATTTCATTTTTTCACTAATAGATATGAATATGCACAATTTACCAAAGTTTAGGCCAATAGGAATTCTCACATGTCACTAAACCTTCACAATGATTTTTATTTAAATTACCAAGAAGATGAAATATTGCAACCACATTCCTTGCTACCAACACCTTTGGTGTATTTTTCATTCAAGTATACATTCATTAAGGAAATTAAGGGATATTAACTTGTTAATTTTCCAACTCAGTGAAAAACTCCAACCATGTTACTAGATTCCTCTTTTCAAGAGGACCAATTTTGACTATTGAAGCACTCAATTTCAATAAGGGAAAGTGTATTTTTGAATTAAAATCCTACATGTGCATATTTCATCAGGTCATCCCTAAAGAAAATTGGACACCCTTGGAAGGTTATAAATACAAGTGAAATTAACCTCATTTGGAAAAAACCATGAGAAATTATTCTATTCTCTTCCTTGGTTTGGCTCACACAGGTTTGAGGCAAGTTTGTGGAAATTGGTTGCCTCAGCTATGAGATTATAGGGTCTAAAGCTCGTGCATGTTTCTAGGGTTTGGGGTCACACTCGTAGGATTTTAAAGGTGATTTTTTACTGTATTCACAGGCTTGCAACCTCAAGTTAGAGACTAGAAGCTCTCAGTCACACACATGTCTCTTCCTCCATGCAACTGGAATCTAAAGTTTTATTTTTCAGTTGATTGAATTTTTCGCTAGTTGATTATAGGCTCTTGAATCAGGGTTTTGATTATTGGCATGGTTGGGTTCATCTCATGGATATTGTTTAGTTGATTTTTGTTGGATAGGTTTATGGTTGAATATATGGATCATTGTACTCTATCTTTGTTGAATCATTCAATGACAATCTAATAAGAAGAAGGATTTGAAAGGGTTTTCCCCATAGTGGATTTTTCCCTGGTCTCCAATCAATCCTGGTGTCTCTATCTGTGAATGTTTTTCTAATATTTTTCCTTTCTGTCCCGCTGCATTGATGATGATTTTTTTCTTTCTATATAATTTCATATGTTTTTGAATAATGTTGTAAATCTCAATAATGACATGATCTTATGGGGTGAATTTAATATGAAAATGTTGAAATGAAATTATCAAAGAAAAAGAACAATATATCCCTAAGAAAAATTAACATAACCCTACCTAAGGAGGACCTATTCCTGATTTCATCCTACATTAGGACTATAACACCTTGATCCCAATATCCAACAAGCAAAGTAAATGTTTTCACTGCTTAATTCTACTAGACATCTTGGACGTTATACTCACAATAAATATTTCATGGATTCAAATTACATCAAAGGTCCCCAAGAACCAAGGATAACTAGATACAAGGATTCTATAAGGAATAATAAGGATATTTCACCTTTCCAGTCAATTCACAATTCAAAATTTCAGCCCTTCAACCCAGTGTTTTACTCAGGTGGGGGTGGGTGTACGAGGAAGAAAATTATGACAATGTAAATGAAAACTTGAGTGAAGAAATATCACCCTCCTACATGCTCAAGAGCCTACGCTAACCTCAAGAACATAACTTCAAGGAAAATTTGAGGGCATAGTGAATATATTACATTACAATATCATATTTTATGAGAAGACTACAACCCACTTAGTTTTCTTATAGAGCTTAAGAATCCAATTATGAAACATACAACTCAACCTAGTATCATATCTCCCAATGGAACATTCAAAAACACTCTTCCATGATCAATTATGTTTAAGCATGATATAAAAAACCATCATCAAATAATCATACATAACCAGAAAATCATAGTAAACAATAGGCCAAATACATATAGAGTTGAAAAACATCAAATTAAAAGTAATTTCATAGATTTATCTTAAAGTTGTTACCTATAACTAAAGAAGGTTGGATGATTTTCCACCGAACCATAGACTTAGTTGTGTCTGTTCTTTCCAACAACTGGCGAACCACTGGCCAAGCCATGATACTACTAGGGGAACGCTCACAATTCTCAAGAAAATTCCTAGTTGTGAAAGCCACTCTCCTTCACAAGAGGATAATGTCTTCCACCCTTTCTCCACTAGACCATAAATTCAATGAATTGTCCATAAACCTTCCCAACATTTCATAGCTACATAAGGGAGTTTTTTCTCTACTAGTGTAGTCCATAAATGCTTCCTATCCAACCCAACCTATTGGGTGTGGAGCCTAATTATCTTCTTTATTCAAAGGTATCACTACATTGGACCCTAGTTCATAATGGGGTGGAAACGTCGCCTGTTTTTGCGTGCCACCAAGGGGCTCGGGGTGGGGGCTCGATGATGATTCTTTCTATTCCCCCCTCCATGGCGGGGGATTGGGGGCAGTGCCCCTAAAGCTAAAAATATATGTAAAATTGCCTTATAAAATGGTGTAATTTCGTAGTCAATATGGGCCGTTCATTAGGTGGAAATTTGACGGTAGAAGTTATGTTTAATTTAGGGTTTTTTTCCCTAGAAGGAAACCCATCGCTATATATGAGGGAATTGTATTTCGGCTATGTAGAGTTCTATTCTGAGTGACAAAGAGAGAGGAGATTGTGTGAGAGCGAAGATGGAATTACAACGGATCTGTTGTAGGTTGTATCTCTTCATTTTGCTGGATAATATAAAAGTAACGACTAGCCGTTTCTCCATGGACATAGCCCAAATTGGGTGAACCATGTATATATGTGTCTCTCTTTTTTTATGCATTTTCTGTGTTTATATTTCTGCAATATTTTTATGTGTTCCATTTCTCTATAATATATAATTTTCTAACACAACCAACATCAAATTCATAGCCCTCTTCTTCCAAATTCAGGTTTGGGATTTCCTACCTTAAATTATCATTCAAACTTAGAATTTATCATTCCCAAAAACTTGGAAATGGTCCTCATTTGGATCCATGATCGTTTGGGCATGAGTTTCTTCCCTTAGAAACTTGTGTCTCCCAAAAATTACTAGTAGAAAACCCACATAGGAATCAACTTTTTTTTCACTCATGGGTGTTCTCTTCTCTTTTCCAACTCTTCTTTTGCACATCATAGGCCTTCAACATAATCTCCACAAATGAAAAAAATGTTTCTTTGACCCCCATATGCATCCCCCTATTCTAGTCAAGGAATACCAATGGTTTTCTACCCTTTATTGGTGTATTTTGTGGGTCAGAGCATATAACTTAAGATGGGTACTTGTTATACACATCTTTGAAAATTTTAAACTATCCACTTAGTCTCCATACCTCCATAGCTATGGGTGGTTAGCTACCCAACTATCTATCTCCCTTCAGTAACTGATTTTGGGTACGTGAAAAAGAGATAACTAATTTTAATTTTAATTTTTTGCATTTTGGCAATATGGGGTTTTGAATATGGTTGTTTTCTTAACAGACAAGGTGATTTCCCAACCCAATCATTCATTCCTACTCATGGTATAATGGATAGTACCATTGGTCCACCCTTAAGTTATTTGGTTGACAATTTTTCTTAATTATCAAATTAAATTTACATAATTTAAAATTTGTCCATCATAATTTTAAAATCACCCAAGCCTATATGCCATGATTTATAGCAACACTAAGTCATAATTATGATTACAGAGTGGGAGAAAATGAGGTGTTACATTTGGAATATGGGCTAGAGGGATTAGTTTTGTAGTCCTGATAAACCTTTCATCTACTTTACGATAATTAGAGTGTCTTCATATATATGAATATGAGTTATCCCCTATTCAAGTGCAAGATGAGGTAATAATTTTAAAGTTAATAATTTTATCAATTTTTTTGTGATTGAGCCAATGCTAATAGAAAATTAAATATTATGGGATTGGCAGAGATGATTAATAATTCCCCTAGCTCCACCCCAAGGGTGGGATTTCTTGTGCTACCTCTTCAAAGAAAGCCCAAGATATGTTGGGTTAGATATTTGTTGCAGGAAGTGAAGATTGCAGCTCACTTCTCTTATCAAATTGAGAGGATTCCAATATGGTCAATCTCTGAATTTTGATTTTGAGTAAGGAAGGACCATAATGTTCAAAAATAGCATGATGTTTGTCCAACCAATCTCCCCACACTATTATCATAGGAAGGGACTTTTGTTTTTTTCTACACCACTTTTAAGGCCTTCTTCATAGTAGGGCTTTCCAAAACATATGAGTGGTCTTCAAAAATACAAATATCCTTACATATAGCTTACATTAAATAACATAACAAGAAGAGATGTTCAATAGTTTCAACATCTTGAGAACATGGAGAATATTTGCAAGGACCATGAAAGGAGGATTTCTAGAGGTTATCACAAGCAGGTGCATCCTTATGAGGAAGAAGCCATGTAAAATATTTGATTTTGGAGGACATTTTAATTTCCATATTTTGATCGCCCACTAGGTATTTGAAGGATGTACATTTTTATGAGAAAGTCCTAGGTAGCCACATTTTAGAGATTATACCCTAGAGGGATTAGGTTCTCAAATAATTTTATTTGGCTAACCTATGAAGGACTAAAAGGAAAGTTGTCTAGAACACATGTATTTTCCCAAGATGTAATATGATCCCCTTCCAACTAAATGTCTCCAAAAGAAAACTAGTGTTGTTGACCATGTATATGTTCCGTACTATATATTTGGCTAAGAAAGAGGAAGCCTTCCCTATTTATTTTTTGAATTAATTAATCATGGATAATGTGATTATATTATCTTCATACCCATAGATCTTTCCCAATGAGGACTTGTGATCCATCTCCACCCTTCCATCATAAGCCTTGACCAATGATGGGGAAATCTTGAATAATTATTTTCCATATTATAGATCCATTCCTTGATGATTTCATCAGAGATATGACCCAATCAGCACTATATGAGGGACCTATATATTTTTGATGTATTATCAGAGCCCAAGAGCTAGGGCCTTGTATTAGATTCCAAACACTTTTTGTAGAAAGGGATTTTTAGAACCAATGTATGGTTTTTATGCCCCAATCCCCTTGGGCCTTTGGAACAAATATCAATTTCTAGGAGGAAAGGATGAAGGGTATTTTCTCTTCCTTTGATTCCCATAAGAAACAAAGTGAAAACTATCTACTTTTATGAAAAATCCCTTTTGGGATCCAATCTAAAGAATACTAGTAAACTAGGATAACATCTAGAACACATTTTACAAGTATTAGTGTACTAGCATGAGAGAGCCCTTTATTGCACCAAATGTGAATAAATTTCTTTATTTTAGCTAGAAGTCGATGTAAATTTTCCTTTAGGTAGTTGTTGGGATTCAGAATGAATCCCAAATATTTACATTCTCCTCCAATTTCATCAATTTGGAGTGAAAGGAGAATTTCAATAACTAATATTTCATCTTTTGAAAATCCCCACTAGTGCATAGAATATTTAGATTGATTAATGACCATGCAAATAATGCCTTAGTAAAAGTGTCTAGGAGGATTTCATACGCTAAACATTCCTTAAATCATCTGCAAATGAAATCAAAATATCATCTAGAAATAGCAAGTGTATTAAAAAACAATTGAGGTTGATGGAGATACCTTTAAAATAATGTTTGATCTTTGCATCCTTGAGTATTATACTTACTAACTCATCCACTAAAGGAAAAGGTGGAGGAGAGAGGGGACATCCTTAGTGAAGTCGTCTTTTTATATTTAAAAAGGTTGAGGCAACACTATTATTCATAAGGGTAAAATAAGTTATACCATTGCAATTTAAATCCTAGGTATCAAAAGAGTGACTAAAGCCCAAATGGACCAGGAGTGGCTTTATGTATAACTAGATAACTCTATCAAAATCATTTGAAAATTCCACCTTATAAATCATTGATTTCTAGAGTCTTAAGAGAGGCCAATATATTCATGAACTTCTATCCCACTTAAAATACCAAATTGCTCAAGAGAAATTTTCATAGAGAGAACATTATTTAGGCACAAGGAAGTAATCTTAGAGATGATATTATGGATAGGGTTGCAATGGGAGGTGGGTATGAATCAGTGGAAGTAAGAAGGATTGTCATATTTTGGAATGAGGGAAATGAAAGTGGAATTGAAAGGGGTAAAAATATGGCCCAAAGTCATAGACTATTCAATAACATCTAGTAAGTCTTATCCAATAAAACCATAACATTCAAGGTGAAATTCTATAAAGAGCCCATCAGGACCTAGGCTTTTACCTTTCTGGAAACTATGAGGAACCTTATTCTTTCAGGATGTATACCATGAGCTATTTTTTCCCTTCCTCTTCGATGAAGTTGGGAAAAAGATTAGGTACATTGAGAATATGAACATTGGTAGTTCTAGAGTATTCATGGAAGATTGATTTAAAATATTTGGAGCCTTCTTTTGCTAAATCATTGAAAGTAGCATGGGATTAATATGATCTATAATTATCCTAGGTGGTATTTATGGCCTTCATATGATGGGAAAAATAATGGAAGTATTAGCATTATCATCTCTTACTTGTAAGAAAAGGGCTTGACTTTTCATTCATCTCTCCTCCTAGTCAAGGAGATTTTTTTTATTCTCGTCTTACAAGGATATTAACTAATCTCTTAGATTTTCAAAGAAATGAAGTTTAGTGTCATCATATAAATAATCTTTTACCATTTCTTTGGCATTTTCTAGTATTTTTGAATCACTTTCCCGCTTCTACTTTTCCCGAGAAATAATTGCCACTTTATCACTTTTATGATTTCCTTGAAATTGGATAGGAGGAGACACTCTATCATCATAGCTAATAGGTCTCCACAAATGTTTTATAGCTCAATGGAAGGATGGGTCCTTAAACCTATGTGGATTTAATTGAAGGGACATTGAGGCTTTGGAAAGGATATTTTGAATTCTAGAATGATAGGGTTGTGGTTAGATTCACCAATTGCTGAGACCCACTTTTGGTATCTCAAATTTGTTTTGAGAAAGGATTCCTAAATGAGAAAATGGTCTAATAATTTGGTTTTTTTGTGCTCCTCAACTTTATTATTTCTCCAAATGGCATAAGTTTTGTAGGTTGGATATAAATAAGGAGTACCTCTTTCAACCAATACAACAAGAAGTATGCAAACAGATCAAGATGAGAAGAAGAACCCAAAACTTCACAAGAACCCAAAGTAAAGTTTAGATCTCCTCTAATAGGTTTTACTGATTCTATGCGGGGATTATTCAAAGTTATTTCATAGAAATATTCCTATTTCATATGGCCAATACATATTTAGACAAAGTATGGGCATGCTCAGTACTTTTAAGTGGATATTTGTTCTGAGATCAGACTTTATCAACCATGGAGATATAATTTTTAATTCATCATTCCTCCATCCCAATATTGGGCCTCTTGATCTCCAAGATGCATATGATGCTAAAAAATCTTGTTTGGGGATGGAATCCATCATTAGTTTAATATATTTTTCACCATCCATTATTGTTTCCCGAAGAAAAAATATTTGAGGCAAATGGGCCTCCACCATATGCTTGATCACCAAATTTTTAGTAGGATTGGCTAATCATGTACAATTTAGAGAGAAGATATTCATTAAGAAGCCCACAAATGGTCCAAGTGGATATTGGTGGCCAATTGCCTATTCCACTTGGAACCACAACATTGTTTCCATTTAATTTCTTATTTTCTAGCACATTTTCCTATTTCGACAGTTTTTTACTTTTGGAAGTTTTTCAAGTCCTAAAATTTCGGAGCTGTTTTGAGGCCCTAAACAACTATTTTTGGTGAAATAGGAAACTATATTTTCAATTGAAATTTTTTTTCCCTGGATAAACCTTTTTGATGGGCTATCGAGTACACGAAATGAAGATCATATGACAAAATTACGACCCTCGGAAGTTGAAATTACAACGAACCCCATTGGGGCCCACAAATTCTTGGTGCTTCATCTCATAGGGTTAGGTTTTTGGATGTTTAGGGTTTTTCGTTTTCTATTCATGATAAAAAGGCCTTAGAGCCTCATTGTAACTATGTTCAGAAGACATGTAGCCATCACATCTCTTCTCAGAGATAAGCTACTATCATCAAGCTAGTTTGTTTCCTTCTGTGTATAAACAATTTTTCAGTAGTTGTTATTTATTAATTGACGTTAGGTTTTGTTATATTTCTATGTTTTTGTTTAAATATGTCTTTCATTTTGTTCCTTGTTAAATCTATAGCAGTGGTATTAGAGTGGTATGCTCTTTCTTTCTTTTTTGTTCATGTCCCCAACGAGGTCGAGACATAAGGAGTTGGGACTTGAACTGGTTGATCCCTTGTAAGATCTACCTCGCCGACCTTGACAACCTCCCATGGCAGAAGAAAAAAAATATGAGGGAGCACGATATCCTTTCAATTTTTTTCTCAAATAAGCCCTCAAGTAGCAAAGCAGCAAGATGATGGATAATTTTTCCCAGATCCTTCGAAGGATACTAATGGGCGAAGCATCTTCATCAAGCAATCACTTCAGAGGCATCATCCCATTTAAGGTACAAGTTAACTTTTACATTCCTATATTTGAAGGTTAGATAGACATAGATGCTCTAGATATATGGTTAAATCTGCTGCAAGGATATGTTTCAGTCCATAATTTTTCTGATAGTGCAAAGATTACTTTTTCACTCCTTAAGGCCACACCCCATGTCAAGGATTGGTGGAAAAATTACTATGAGGAAAGGGACGAGGAGGAACCCTCACTACTTTCAGTCACACCCTCTTGCGATTGTTTCTGAGATGTCATCAAGGAACAATATTACCCTATTTGTAGCTATGAAGGAAAGTACATAAAATGGACCACACTATAATAGGATAGGGACCAAGAAGTGTTGAAGTTCACAAATATTTTCCATACCCTACACATGAAGCTGGGTATCAAGGACTCTCAGCAACATCTGGTAATCAAGTATCGTGGTTGTATGCACAAATACATCCAAGCAGAGATGGAGTTCCTGTACATCTCCTTGATTGGCATAACATACTGATATGCTATCAACCAGAAATTTAAACAGAAGAAGCAAGACTTTGGATTTGTGAATCTGAAGCAGGGGAAAGGAAACTCCAAACTACAAATAAAAGGACAGAGTTAAGGAGGAATGAACAAGGATAACCCATCGAAGCCATAAGAAAATAATAGTAATGATTATATGAATAAATACACAGGAAAGTGGTGTGAGTTCCACAAGAGCCCCACTCACAACACAAATGAGTGTCACGTAAAGCAGTCACTGATGGCTGAGATAAAATATTTAGATTCATATGCATGTTTCGAATTTGATCCATAATTGACAAGGGGAAACAAATCATTGATGCAGAACCTAGTGCCATCATTGCCCCCAACAAGGTCAAGAAGATTGAGCCTAAAGATCCATAGGAGGGTGAGCATCTCTTCTACTCACAGACATGGGTGAAGGGTTCTTTGCTGTAGTTCTTTGTCGATAGAGGGAGTCAGAAGAACCTCATCTCAGTAGAGGTCATTAAGTAGTTGTGCCTATCGACAACACCACACCCACAACCATACACCATCAGGTGGCTCTACCAATGGAGACATCTCTATGTCAGCCAGCAGTGTCGCCTTTCTTATAGCATCAAGCCTTTCACGGATGAGGTATTGTGTGATGTTTCTCCCCTTGAAGTTTGTGATGTTTTGTTAGGAAAACCATACTCATGGAAGCATCATGTTGTGTATGATTCCAGACTTCAATTTGGGAAGAAAAATATACAGGATACTAGAGATAGCCCCACCTACAACCATTTATTTGATCTCTACTAAGTAATACAGTAAGATCATCTTCCAGACCAGGAAATTTGTTTTTCTCCCGATTCACTCTCAAAGTAAGGGGAAGATCATGGGCACATCCATGGCCCCCATAAAGGGCTCCTCCATGAGGAAAAATAAGTTGATAAGGTCATGTAAGAGTACAGACACATCTTCTCCTCACCCACAGGGGTACCTTTGAACTATCAAGTCAAACATTCGATCGATCTGATTCCTAGTGCACCTCTACCTAATGGGCCAATCTACCACCATTATTTGTTGGAAATGAGGAAATAAAGTAGCAGATCTAGGAGTTTCTACAAAAAGGGCACATTTGACCAGTTCCTCACCCCGTGGGAGCACGATTGTACTTGTACAAAAGAAATATGGGACCCCGTAAACTATTATCTTAGATCAGGATAGCAGGTTCCTAAGAGTATTTTGCTAAATCCTTTGGGTGTTTATGGACACCAGGCTCACCAAATCAACTTCATTCTACCCCTAGACTGATGGTTAGGCAAAGGTCATCAACAAGATGATAGTGCACATGCTACACATGTACAACTCTAAGCATCCATGAACTTGGGATGAGAGTCTTCCATATGTGCAACACAACTATAACAGAGCCCTCCATAACTTGACCAATGACAACCCCTTACAATTGGGCCTAGGATTTCAGCGATTGTGTCCCATTGATATTGTAATGCCTCTTGCAACTACACAGGAAAAATTTTCACATGTTTTTTCTAAAGTTGATAAAACCACCAGGTTTATTAAACACATTCAGTGCATCCACTAGTAGGCTCATGATATCCTAGATAAAGCTAATTCCAAGTACAAAGAATGCCATGATCAAAATCAAGTTCCACATAAATTTCTAGAGGGCGACAATGTTTGGTTGCATTTGCAGAAGGAACACCTTGCTGGAGCCCATCGGAAGCTTTGACCACTTCAATACTAGCCTTACACCATCACTAAGGTTGTGGGTGATGATGCTTTCGATGTAAATGTCCCCCCATTTGTTGGTTTGCATCCAGTATTGAATGTAGATTGCCTTCGACCATACTTTCCATCATTGTTGGACACATCATATATTGTTGAGCAGCGAACACCAATAAAGCTCAACCTAGATTTCATTTAACAGACCACAACTGATTGGATCATGGACACTTATATTAAGAACACTCACCAATAAAGGATCCAACTATATTGATTTGTCGAAGTTGGCTAACTCCTGCACCAAGGCAAGTGGCTCACCAGGGACTAAGTTCAGCAGAAATTTCCCCATCTCACGGAGGCACTCAATGCAATGGGGACCATTTCTTCCTGGGGGGGCACTAATCTAGTTAAATATTAGTGGCCACTCACCTATTCAGCTTGGACCCAAAACATTGTTTCCATTCAGTTTCCTATTTTCTAGCACAGTTTCCTATTTCGACAGTTTTCTACTTTTGATACTTTTTTAGGTCTTGAACTTCCAGAGCCATTTTTGGGCCCTAAACCATGTCTTTCTGGGTGAAACAAAAAAACATGGATCATAGATCATATGCCAAAGTTGTGTCCTCGGGCTGTTGATGTTCCAACTAATCCCATCGGGACCCACAAGCTTTTTCAGTTCATCTCCTAGGGTTAAGTTTTTGGATGTTTAGGGTTTCTCATTGTCTCTTCGTGATAAAAGGGACTCTAAGCCTCATTGTAACTCAGTTCAAAAGGTCAGTAGCCATCACATCTCTTCTCAGAGATAAGTTATGATTTCCAAGCTAGTTTGCTTCTTTTCTGCATGTAAATAATTTTTCAGTAGTTACAATTTTTTAATTGAAGTTTTGTTTCACTGTATCTCTATGTTTTTTTATAAATTTGTATTTCATTTTGTTCCTTCATAACTTTGGATCGTTGGTATCAGAATGGTCTTTTCCTTCTCTTTTTTCGTATGCATGTCACTCATGAGGTCAGAGTATAAGGAGTTGGGTCTTCAACTGGTTGAGCCCTTGCAAGGCTAGAAACATCAACCTTGACGACCTCCAATGGTAGAAGAAAATAAATATGAGGTAGAAGGAGATCTTTTCAATTTGTTACTGGAAGAAGACCTCAAGCAGCAAAGGAACAAGATGATGGATAATTTTTCCCAGATCCTTCAATAGATACTAGCGAGTGAAGCATCTTCATCCAAAAGTCACTTCAAAGGCATCACACCCTTTAAGGTACAAATTAAATTTAACATTCCTATATTTGTGATGACCTACCAGGTCTCCAAATCGCCAAATGGTAACCTTACAACTCTAAGGCTACCCTACTAGTCTCAATACAGAGTCTTCAACCACTCCTTAAGAGTATCAGTTGCAATTACACAAATCCCATATGATTTTCCAGGGACTAAGCATTCCAATACTAATGACAGTGACACTTTCTCTAACGTGTAGGTCAATTGCATGCCTCATTATACCATATGTTGTAAAGGCAGCACCTCCAATAACAACAAACTTTTTTCTATCAATGACTATGTTTCACAGCAAATCGTGCTCTCCTGATGAGAAAACACAGTGTGTGCTAGGGATGTGATTTAACTAGGCATTTCACCAGATTTTCGCTAGTTTTCCTCCTTTTCTAAATTGTCAAGGCACCATCTATGGGATTCGTGACAAAATCATGGAGATTACCATTGTATAAATGCTTTAGCAAATTTGTGGTTGTGCAAAAGGAATAGATGCATCGAGTTTGTGTGGTGACAAGGACATAGAATCTCCTGCCCATATAGCCCCTAATATTAGGGAAAAAGCTTGTGCTTCCTTATCCCCTACTCTTGGGAATGCATAAATTTGATGTCCTTCATGGTTTGCAACCTGTGCAATAATGTGTGATGCTGCATCAAAATCATATATACCAATTCTCGTTTGCTTCTCAAGACCTGGTTTGAAGCCTGATTTTCCCAAGGAACGATAACAAATCAAGCTAGCACATAATAGTGGAGCAACCTCAATATCAGAATAGATTTTAGGTAAAAAGAAACAGTATGATGCATCTGCAACAACATATTTGGCATAGCCTCCATCAATTTGATACCTTGTAAATGCAGGATCATCACAGAGATTTTATGCTCCTTCTAAGCAATATGTCTAGCAAATCCATGACTTTGACTCTAATGTATCTTCTCCAAGTGGCAACAAATTCTCACATTCCTAGTTATAGAAAATGCAACCAACATTTGGATGATGGATCGAAAACTCTATTTCTCACAAACAATAGATCGATTTGTTCCTCTCCCTAGCATGTATTTCTCTCACGATTTTCCAAGCCCACAAATGATTAATCAGCATAATTAAAATTCATACAAACAACACAGAGTCATTACCAAGTTGAATTAATACTCTTGCCCTATAATCAACAAATACAGAAACTCACATTCAATTACTCAGCCATCACACCCAGATTTGGATCATTTCCATATAGGAAATAGATAAAATAATAAATTTTATTCCTTTATAATTTTGTACATAATATCCCTACCTAAAATCTCATTCCTGTCTTTTGCCTAGATCTAAGTTTAATTGGACTTCTACTCTATGGCCATGATTTCTTTGTTAAAATGGCCTCTCTAAATCTAATCACATTCAAACCACCTCTACACTCTAATCCATCTATCGCTTGCATGTATAGGAACACTTACATAATTTACATATTATTCTAGATCCATGATCTTCTCCACAGATCCCTCAACTAATTCCAAAAATCTCTTAATGATCCCTTAAGGATCTCAACAAAGAGTCCTATATCTAAATTCTGCCTTTATGAGTAGATTGTACCAAATCTATCACCCTTACTTTCTGGAATTCAATAATTACATAAAAATAATACATTTTCTCCTAAAAATAAAAATTCTCTTTGAAAATTTTCCCTCTCAGAACCAAGAGGTTTGAGACCTTTAATGCTCCTCGATCAGACTCCGAATGTTGAAAACATTCATGATCTCCTGATTGTGTGATTTCATTTGTTGATGAAAACCTCCAGGGTCCCAAATTTTAGTTTGTAATTGTTGAAATGCTCTGCACCTTTGCTGTTGTTGCATGTATGCTATCTTTTGGTTCATTTTCCTCTCTTCAATTAGCTTCAAATTCTCATTAATCATCCTTTCTGTTGTCAGTTTTCTCCATCTAGACGGTTTCATGATCAACTTCCACAGTTCCTCAATCACCATGTCCAACATAACCTTGGGTTGGTACATACTCTGCCATGTGTTGTTGCTTCTTCCTTCTTGCTATATTTTTGTGCTGCTATCCACTAGCTATTGCATCCCCACATTCTGCATATCCTCAGGAGTCTTACTCTGAATTTCTCCATTATGACTACCCTATGACTCTGCCTTCTCTCCACTTGGATCTACATTTTGTTTGTAGCCCTTTCCATATGCATCCTCCTTAAGCCATCACTCAAAGAATTGCACTTCATCTTCAATCTCTTTTGTTTCCCAGTGTTGAAATTGAGATTTCTCTTCCTCTTCCATGGTTGTCTCCTCTTGCATCGAATCCTGATTTTCCAACATACTTTCCAATAATTTAATATCTTTGCTCCATGGGTTAAGAACTTCCATGGAATCTTCCTCTTCCTCCTTCATTTGGCCGTTCTCCTGTACCAAATATTTTTTTGTCTTTGCAGTAGTATCTTCATCAAAACTTGCAATCATATACAAATTATCAGAATTAAAAATATAAGACCTTATGGTCTCATTTGATTTCCATGTCAGCACATCCTTGTCATGTTGATTTGAATTTTCCAAAGAGTTCATGAGACTGTCAACTAGTCTCTCCTCCACATCATCCATTCCAAGGATGTCTCCCTGCTTTGGTTCACAATAGTGAACTTCTTCCTCTGTAATTTCCATTCGCTACTTCATATCTTCATATTTACTTTCAAGAATTAAATTGTCTATCATCTTCACGACTGCATACTCATCCACATTTTCTTCTCTGTTATCCAGTACATCAGAAAATTCAAAACTAACACATATCTCTGTCCCAATCAAAGCTTGAGACACATCTTCATTTCTGACTACAATCATACTCTCTGTTGTGGGGAAAAATGCCTATGCAGGACGATCCTATCCACCTAAGGTGTGACAGTGCCTTAGCAACAAACAGAAACAGCTATTCTAGTATTCTTCCTTTATGAAATAAGAATGAAGAGAGATGGATGGACTAACCGGTGTCTTCCGTTTGTCCCTCGATCCAGTTTCTCTTCTCTTTGAGAGTTCCCAGCTACTCGCCTTCTCGCTCGCCCAGCTTCAACAGGTTTCTGCAAGATCACAAGAAGAGAACACTACACAAAGACATAGATTCATATTCATAACTAGTTCAGGATTAGAGATAAACTAAACATACTAATGCAATCATACATCAAAGACACATTAGCATATAGGAGAAACCAAGATAGCTTTATTGATGAATAACAAGGTTCAGGAAGAGATACAACCCAGAGGGCTCCAATCCAGCATCTCCTTCCCAGCAAATGAAATTCCTATCTTCACCTTCCTTCAAAGCATTAAGCACCCAATGATTCCAGTCTCAAACCAACAGCAATTCTTTGCAATAACAAAATTCCAGCCTCTAGATCTCATGGAGGAGAGATCCATATATAGATGTTTGGAGAGAGGATGAGTCAGCTTGAGATCTGACTAGTGTCCTCTCCCTCTGTCAGTTCTTGCTTCCACTTGGAGACTAAGAGCCTCTTACTCATCACTAGTCGAATTCATTGAGGCAAGTGTCATTGGAGAAGATTCTAGAAGCTTCCAGGGTCTTTCCACCTCGTTGAATGAACTTGCCATTTGTCACTTCCCGCTCAGCGCACCCTGGTAGTGCTTCTACCTGCGTTGCAGTGCACCTAGCCAGTGTAATCTCTGCATTTCAGCGCAGACAGCTAGTGGAGCCTCTGAATTGATCCTGAATTGACTTGTTTTTTAGCAGTTTCTGGTGGAGAACTTCTGTGAATTGTTGTGGTTTGTTAGCCTTGTTCCTCTAGGGGTAGGAACAACATGTTTAGGGACTTTGGATCCCTTAGATTATGGACATTTCATGCTTATAGCTGTAAGGCACAAAAATGTCTATAACAGTTGCCCCCTAAAGTATGAGGTCGTTTATCGGGTGAAATGCTTTATTAGGAGGATCCGAAGTTCATTCAATGCTGGGAGGAGACCTGTAATAAGATACAATACAATACATTATTTTTCATATTGCTTTCATGATCTAGCTGAGGCGGGCATTCCCATGCTCAGCTTTATAAATTCATTTTTCTGTACATAGAACAGACAATCGTCTGATGGTAGACTGATAATTTTGATGGAATTATCATCCTTTGGGTAGGATGATTATCTGCTGCAATGATGTACATGTCAATGTCTTTATTTTTCCTGAATATATATCGCAGCCCGGATGGATGAAACTAGATCCGGGGTCTTCAAACTCGTTCGATCTTCACTCTAAGTACAAGTCGATCCATGTGAGAAATGTTCTGAAGTCGAACATGGAAAGACATCGCTTGATTACCGGTCAATGAGGTAAACCGTTAACAAGCGCGAGAGGAATCACCGATAATGATAATGACCCTCAAGGTACTGCAGTACAATTCACGTGGTGTGAATAAAGGACTTGGCGTCGAACACCACGCAAAATCTTTCGGTCGAAGGTCATTGATGTATACCTGTCGCCGGAAGTGAGAAACTTGCCATTGAGGCATGCAAGCTTCAAAGTACTGAAGGGGTTGTTCCTAGATCAACTTCTTGGATAATGAGCTGATGTCGACAAGAAGTGATCCGTCAAAGGAGGGCCTTAATGAATCCCACATCAGTGACATGGAACGGAGCTAATGATTTTTGATGGAGGTGAAAACGATCTGATGACATATGATTCAGGGTGGCAGTCATGAACGGATGAAGGATAATGTATGGCAGTGGATGGGACACGGTTGACTTCTCTGAACGACTTCTCTTGAACATATGGCGACACTTATGCGATGGATCGGTAACATTACCCCAAATATGGATGGTATGGCGAGACCATGGTGATGTGACCGGTGAATGAAACAACCCAACCCGATTGTGGTACGGAGGAAAAGTGTCATGTTCAAGAGAGACTTGCTACCATCAAAGTTTTCTGGAGTTTCTCCCAATTTTTCCCCAATCATTGCTGACCAGTACCTCTTTATTTTTGTCAAGCTTGAGGAGGATAACATATGCTTGTTCTATAACTTGCCCTTCGGGCAAGCCCATCGCTATGTTTTAACGAGCCTAGCGATAGTGAAACTCGTTCTCGTCTAAAGACAAGTTTGTCGCTATTTAATGCTTTTAACGAGTCAAACGACAAAGATAACTCGGTCCTTTTCATTTTTAGAGAGTCTGAAAAGGTACGTAAAGTCAACTCCGAAAGTCCTTTTTCGTCATCTAATCCCTTAAGTCCGAAAAAGTATAAAACAATACAGAAGGGATGAGTTTTCGATAGTTTTAACGAGCCGAACAAAACAAGCGCTCTATCTTTTTGTGCAATAATCCCTCAGGTCCAAAAAGATTAAAATCTAGAGGAGGGATAGCTCTTCCGATCACTTTATCGAGCTGGAAGGCCAAAACTCGGCAATCTTTTCATATTTTACGAGTCAGATGAAAAGACCTTAAAGAAGACTCGTCTTTTGAGGAACGAGTGATAAAACGGGTTAGCAGCTGATTCCATGTACGGGTTGGAATTTTCCAATCACGGCAGTGTCACAAGGATGGCTAGTGAAATCACTCTTCGCAGCTGTTCCTCAAAATGGGTAAACAATCATATGGAGGTGAACGATCGGCCAATGGAAAAGTGGAGGTGATGGGAAAACACGACCAAGGCTTTAATGGCTGATAATGTTACATTCATGGTGGTTATTTACCGGAAGATAGTTCATTTTTTAACGAGCTTAAACGTGGAAAAACACTGCTCAGTCTTATGTTTATTTTTTAATGAGTATGAACTATGTGCTAAAACTGCTCGGATCTTGCGTTTATTTTTTAACGAGCATGAACTGTGTGCTAAAACTGCTCGATTAATCCAGTCATATGATAAGAATGTCTCATGTAAGATTCCATTTTTTAAGGAGCTTGCGCCTCACAAAGCTATGCTCCTGGAATCCTTTCTTTATGCAAGCTCGGAAACGACTAATCCTACGAGTTTAAAGGGTTAGAGGTCCTAAAAATTTAAAAAATAAATAGCCGCCCCTTGCTTGCACTCCAAAAGGTTTGCATGCCCCCAGGTATAAAATATGATTTCAAGGTTACCCTTACTTTGTCCGCCAAAACATTTGTTTAAGCAGGAAAGGCCTACCTCTTTCAGGCTACCCAAAGATTGTTTCATTAATCTTTCAAACAAAACACTTCTTCGGCGATGTCTACTGAAATAGACAAAGGTGAGAGACTTCGTCTGTCAACTCACATAACTTTGACAAAAGAATCTTATTCTAGAATAACCCTCTTCCAGCATGGGCGGGGTACAGACTAGTCATATTCTCTCGCGGAAACCTACCTTATACCCAAAGTTTTCCTGCCGAAGCAGACCAGGACGCATGCCCCCTGGGTTCCAGTCATATCCTTCCGAATCACTCGCACTCATTGGGAGGATGGACCGTGGGTTGATACATTTCTTCCGTGAAGAGACCATTTAAGGATGGTATGTGACTATTTGCAATGCGTGATCCGGGAAATGAAAGTTGGTCCACGAGCTTGACCACTCTTCCTTCGTGCGGAAAACACATTACTCTAAAGAGTGAGGAGACGATGGCTCCCATGCAATATATATAGTCTCGTCCAAGGAGTAGGTTATAATCCAAGGGTCCTTGAACGACCATCACGTTTATTTGAACGGTCTTCCCTTTCAATGTGATAGGCACATTGGGGAGGATCCCTAAAGGTCGACTGGTTCCTTTATCAAAGCCCGTCAGATTTCTCATTTCAGGCAAAAGCGCTGGCGAACCAAGCTTTTTCCAAGCAATAGAGGAAAGGATACTCACAGATGCCCCCTCATCAATGATGGTGCCAGCCATTACCATTCTGTATATTTGGACGATAATTCTGAATGGTATGCTAGCTGGCAAACGGGGTCTGCCTAGTTGGTTCCAGTCAAAGGATACAACTAGGTTGCTTGGTGGTGGGACCGAATATACGGCCGGGTATGACTCTGACGAAGTTCCTTCCTGCGATAAAGGAATGGGCAAATTTCCCCCTTGTTCGTCGGAGTCCGTGTTGATGAAGAGAATTTGGACGGTGTCGTCTTTATTCTCCTCTGTGATGGTATCATTCGAAGATAGAGCCTCTGAAGGCAAAACCGGGTCAACTGCCACCTCAACCTTTTGACTTTCGTCAGGTATGGATTCAGACGGTTCATCCTCAATGATAGGTGCTTCGGCTGACCACCTGAGCGGGCCAGCCGGGTTCTCAACTGGTGAAGGACTTGGCAGGAGTTTTTGATATCCAGGAGGAAGTTGCACTAGTAAAACCGGGCGATCTTCCAAAACTCTTTTAGCCTCGTCTAAGAAGGGACAACGATGGATGGCATGGTCGCCTTCACACAGTGTGCAGGGAAATCTAGCTTTCCCTCTCTGTCCTGTGGCTTCACTTTCACTAGTTGACGGTGTTCTGTCAACATGGCTATCAGAGGTTGACGCCACCGAATTGTGCAAACGGGGAGACCAGTCCCTTAGTATCCGAGGGATGCAGGGACAATCTCTGTGGAACTGGTCTCCCTTGCATATGACACATGGCGATTTAGGTCTAGTCAGTGCTGTGTGCGGATTTTTGTCAGACGACACTTGTTGCCCCCAGTCGCTTTTGGCTCCTTCTTCTTCTTCTCTTTCTTCTTCTTTTCCTTCTTCTCCTTAGGAACTTGGTTTTTTGTTTTACCAGTTCCGTCAAGCGAAGAGGAAGGAGGAGAGGAAGAATTAGATGAAGTAGAAGGCTAGTGGGTAACTCTGGTCTGGTCTAACTGTTGATTCGACTGTTCAGGAATAGTGGTGTTCTGAACGACATTGGTTGAAAAGAGCCAGACTGGCAAGCCAATTGTCAGTCCTGGAAGCGACAATGTGGCCATATGGGGCGCACCAACATCTCCCCAAGAGGAGAAGGGACTAGGATTTCCACCAAGTGGAATTCCTTGGTTGGTGTGCTCCATTTTTCTCAACCTAAAGGTCAACGCGGGAAGAAGGGGTGATTGTTCCATTTAAAATAAATTTTAACGACGCTTTAGACACAACTTGCTTTTTCAATTTTAAAGAGTCGAGAAAAAGCTAAAGATGACTCTAGTCTCCTTCGATGTTTTAACGAGCCCGAAGTGACAAATGCTCGGATGGACTTTTTCCGTTATAGAGTTTGAAAAAGGCCAAAAGGAACTGCTCTGGAGTTCTAGGTAGAGGGTGTGCCAAACTTTTCGCAAAACCGCAGAATACTTTTTAAGGTACGGGCGGTCAATCTTCCTGAATGCTGTGTTCAGTGCATTGCGATCAGTAGGGCGGCCGACACGGCTTCCTAAGGATAAAGGTTTTATGCCTATAGGGGTCTCCCAATATATACTCGACAGTACGTGGGAGCACAATCCGTACTAGCGCTATCGTCCCTCAGGAGGAATCACCCACCATCAACGAGATCGACAGTCACCAGGCTTTACGACGCCGGAACACGTCTCTAGCCTAGACCTCTATGTTGTGCGTTAAGTTACAAAGCGTTGTTAAGTTCATTCAATTTATTTTAGGTTGATCTTTCTTAGAAGTTTGCCTTTTTGGATCACCACGAGATGTATGATACAATTCCTAAATGCAGTCTAAAGATGATAAGCAAGCCTTTATATCTTTTCAACAATGAAAATCCTAGCTACAAAGGGAAAAGAAAGACACCATCTTTTCTCACAGAGCAATCAGCACACTCTAAATGCACTTTTCCTAAATCAAGCATGCAAACTATCAAGATGCAAATGCACAATGCAGGTGTTTGTTTTCCGCTCTCTTAATATTGATGCCTAAAAAGAAATCTTTTTGTACAACTTTGAATTTGCTTTTAAATGACAAATACAAACAAGTTTACTTTTTCGAAATCAGAAAGGGTAGAAGAGAATACAACACTTTACGACTTTCGAAATGAACACTTGTTTTGACACTCAAAAGAGACAAACTCAAACCAAAAGCAAAAATGAATGTATAACCAACTGTAAACAGCCAATGAACTCTCTCCTAAGATCACAATCAACAGATCTGAATCAAGGGCTACATGATGACTATTTCACTCTTGCAAAGGAAAACTATAAATGACGCCACAAACACATAAAAACACTCACAGTCTTTTTGTACAAAAGGAGGCGGAATTTAAGCAGAGAAAAGGAGTTATCAGAGAGGTACCTATGGTGGTTACAGGCTGCAAAAATCAGAGATCAAAACAAGGCAAAACAGAGCAGAGAACCCCAGCTGCACAAAGCCTAACTGGTTCAACGCACCCTCAACACAGAGGTTTTGACATTCAGCGCAGGTAGCCTTCACAGGACCTGCGTTGAAATGCAGAACCTCTTCACAGGGTCTGCGCTGAAGGAGAAACGAGAGTTTCTCACTGGGTTCTGGGTCACAGTTTGCTGATTAATCTACGGTTTCAGGCCAAATCAAAGCAACAAGCAAGGTACAATCAAAGGGATGCTTTGAGGGAGGACTAAGATCTATCACAAAGGATCATCAAATCATTTGTGAGTCCATTGTTTAGATCATAGACAAATCCAGTGATTGGATCAAAGCAGTCGCTGTCTACTTTGCATCTGAGAATAGCAGATGCAGTTCGATTGTTGCTGTTGAGTCTATGAAACAAACAATGATAGAGACACAAATAAAATGAATAAACAGATCTCCCCAGCGGAGTCGCCAATTTGTTGTGGGGAAAAATACCTATGCAGGACGATCCTATCCACCTAAGGTGTGACAGTGCCTTAGCAACAAACAGAAACAGCTATTCTAGTATTCTTCCTTTATGAAATAAGAATGAAGAGAGATGGATGGACTAACCGGTGTCTTCCGTTTGTCCCTCGATCCGGTTTCTCTTCTCTTTGAGAGTTCCCAGCTACTCGCCTTCTCGCTCGCCCAGCTTCAACAGGTTTCTGCAAGATCACAAGAAGAGAACACTACACAAAGACATAGATTCATATTCATAACTAGTTCAGGATTAGAGATAAACTAAACATACTAATGCAATCATACATCAAAGACACATTAGCATATAGGAGAAACCAAGAAAGCTTTATTGATGAATAACAAGGTTCAGGAAGAGATACAACCCAGAGGGCTCCAATCCAGCATCTCCTTCCCAGCAAATGAAATTCCTATCTTCACCTTCCTTCAAAGCATAAAGCACCCAATGATTCCAGTCTCAAACCAACAGCAATTCTTTGCAATAACAAAATTCCAGCCTCTAGATCTCATGGAGGAGAGATCCATATATAGATGTTTGGAGAGAGGATGAGTCAGCTCGAGATCTGACTAGTGTCCTCTCCCTCTGTCAGTTCTTGCTTCCACTTGGAGACTAAGAGCCTCTTACTCATCACTAGTCGAATTCATTGAGGCAAGTGTCATTGGAGAAGATTCTGGAAGCTTCCAGGGTCTTTCCACCTCGTTGAATGAACTTTCCATTTGTCACTTCCCGCTCAGCGCACCCTGGTAGTGCTTCTACCTGCGTTGCAGTGCACCTAGCCAATGTAATCTCTGCATTTCAGCGCAAACAGCTAGTGGAGCCTCTGAATTGATCCTGAATTGACTTGTTTTTGAGCAGTTTCTGGTGGAGAACTTCTGTGAATTGCTGTGGTTTGTTAGCCTTGTTCCTCTAGGGGTAGGAACAACATGTTTAGGGACTTTGGATCCCTTAGATTATGGACATTTCATGCTTATAGCTGTAAGGCACAAAAATGTCTATAACACTCTCATACTCCCGTTCTTTCAACAAATACTCCAGCAACTCAGCCTCTCTTTGACACCTCACAAGTCCTTCATCATGATATTGTTTATAGTCTCTAATAGGTTCTTCTTCTTTAACATATTTCAATATTTTGCCTTCCTCTTCATTGAGTCTTATCACTGTCTTATCTTTGTTCTTAGACAAATCTAACTCAACTCCTTTAATACACTGTGCATTACTGTCTTTCTGTAAGCCCTCTTCAAGAGCTATGCTTGCCTTGTCTGCTGCATTAGCATTTTCTTGCAATTGTTCAATGAATTCCTTTTGTTGCAACCATTCAAAGCCTTCCTCATCTAAGAGGTTTTCTTCATCACATTTCACTTCAAGATCTTCATCTATCCTGAAGACATTTTCAAAAGGTTGTTTATCTCCTACAATACCTGCCATCATATGCAAATTCTCAGTTTTAAAAACATAAGACCTTGCAATCTCACTTGATGCTTCAGCCATCAACTACTCTGAATATTTCATATGATTTAGATCCTCTATAGATTTCTCCTCTGCATCTTCATTACTTTCGAAATGAAATGGGCCATGTTTTGGTTCATATACCAAAGCTTCCTCCACATAATCATTTATTCTGAGTAACTCTTCATTCAGTTGAGCATTCAATCTGTGCTCCCTCTTCACTTGAAATTTATGTCATTTGACTTTTCTTTTCATGATCCAACCATACCTCTGGTTTTCCTTATTCATCTCTAATATCTCCATCAATAACTCAAGATGGAAATTTATCGTAGCTTTCTCTCTGTCAAACTCTTCTTGACTCTTTCTCATGACATTTGCCTTGGCATTTTCCTTCAACCTTCTATGGCTTCTCCCTGAACCTATACAATGTCTATCAACAATCATCTTCTCCTCCTCTGTGAACTTCATCTTGTTCACTTGTGGATTGCACCTAAGCCTCTCTTTTCAGCAAGTCCCCATACCTGCCTTAGATATCTCAGCAAGATTTTCTCCTTAAGCTTGATCTATGGTTCTCTACCTCTGGAACCATTTTTTGAGCACACTTTTTTTCTCTTTTAGGCTCTACAGTTTCCACTTCCTTTGAGAACATTCACTTGTCCTCCTTATCCAATCTCTGTTGGAATCCTTCCAAGGTTTTGCCATTGTTTAAGAGCTTGCATGCTCTTCCACTTTGAGAACACAACTAGTTCCTTGTTACAGCTCCTCTCAACTATGTTTGCTGCTAACACCCTTTTTGTCTGCAACCTGAAATCTACAACACAATCCTCAAAACCAAAGTTAAAAATAAAAATATACCATATCACCTTCAAGATTTCTTCCTAATCTTGTTCAACCATTCACCTGCACTTTGAATGGACAATTCCTTGTTCATTTTCCTCTGTAAATTCTTCCTAAGAGTATCAGTTACCTTCCAATATTTTGCCACATTTTATCTCTATGTACCTGCTCTTATATTACCTATCAGCCTTATCTGATTCCTTGCAAAGAAACCTCTGAGAAAAACAAGGACCACGACATCGTCCTGCACTATATATGATTTTCGAATTCTATTGCAGTTTCAAACAAATGGTTCAATATAGTTCTCCAACATTAAGACACACAATTTATAATGGATTATTGTCTACTCATGACCCTGCATAGAAGTAGGTGCCCCAATGTTCACCACAACCCCCGAAACAAAAATCGAAGGTGTTCACTGTCTTCAGATCTTTACACAAAAATCCATTCACCACCAAACTACCTCTTTTCTTGGGATTCAATGTTCCCTCACCAGCCATAGCTTCGAATGGAATTCATTTCCCCAGATCAATTCTATCGAGACTTTCCTTATCTGAAAAGTCATTAAAAAAAACATTTGTGGTAACAGTTAATGAGTCTATCTGTTGAGCTACAACTTGCACGTTCAGATCTCTACTTTCCCTATTTTCAGTTGCTTGTGCTTGTTCTTGGAAGCTTGACCTTTTTTCTTCTTCCAAAAACTTTTGACAACAAAAGATGAGAAATCTACTGTGAGGGGAATATTCAAATACACCCACCAAAATGCCTTTGGCTCTGATACCAAAAATGATGACCTACCAGGTCTCTCAGTCCCCATATGGTAACCTTACAACTCTAAGGCTACCCTACTAGTCTCAATACAGAGTCTTCAACCACTCCTTAAGAGTATCAGTTGCCATTACACAAATCCCATATGATTTTCTAGGGGCTAAGCATTCCAGTACTAATGACAATGACACTTTCTCTAGCATGCAGGTCAGCTGCATGTTTCATTATACCATATGCCGTAAAGGCAGCACATCCAATAACAACAGACTCTGTTCTATTAATGACTCTGTTTCATAGAAAATCGTGCTCTCTTGATGAGAAAACAAAGTTTGTGCCAGGGATGTGATTTAACTGGGGGTTTCGCCAGATTTTCGTTGGGTTTCCTCCTTTTCTGAATTGCCGAGGCACTATCTATGGGATTCGTGACAAAATCATGGAGATTACCATTGTATCAATGCTTTAGCAAATTCATGGTTGTGCAAAAGGAATAGCTGCACTGAGTTCATGTGGTGACAAGGACATAGAATGTCCTGGCCATATAGCCCCTAATCTTAGGGAAAAATCTTGTGCTTCCTTATCCCCTATTCTTAGGAATGCATAAATTTGATGTCCTTCATGGTTTGCAACTTGTGCAATAATGTGTGTTGCTGCATCAAAACCATATATACCAATTCTTGTTTGCTTCTCAAGTCTTGGTTTAAAGCTCGGTTTTCCCAACGAACAATAACCAATCAGGCCAGCACATAATAGTGGAGCAACCTCAATATCAGAATAGATTTCAGGTAAAAAGAAACAACATGTTGCATCTGCAATAGCATATTCGGCATAGCCTCCATCAATTTGATACCCTGTAAATGCAGGATCATCACAGAGATTTTTTTATTCTTCTAAGAAATATGTCTGGCAAATCCATGACTCTAACTCTACTGTATCTTCTCTAAGTGGCAGCAAATTCTCACATTCCTAGTTATAGCAAATGCAACCAACATTTGGATGATGGATCAAACTCTATTTCTCACAAACAATAGATCGATCAGTTCCTCTCCCTGGCATGTATTTCTCTCATGATTTGCCAAGCCCACACAGCCCACACAAGATTAATCAACATAATTAAAATTTATACAAACAACGCAGAGTCATTACCAGGTTGAATTAATACTCTTGCCCTATAATCAACAAATACAGAAACTCACATTCAATTACTCAACCATCACACCCAGATTTGGATCATTTCCATACAGGAAATAGATAAAATAATAAATTCCATTCCTTTATAATTTTGTACATAATATCCCTACTTAAAATCTCATTCATGTCTTTTGGCCAGATCTAAGTTTAATTGGCCTTCTACCCTATGGCCCTGATTTCTTTGTTAAAATGGCCTCTCTAAATCTAATCACTCTCACACCACCTCTACGCTCTAATCCATCTGTCGCTTGCATGTATAGGAACAATTACATAATTTATAGATTATTCTAGATCCATGATCTTCTCCACAAATCCCTCAACTAGTTCCTAAATTCTCTTAATGATCCCTTGGGGATCTCAACAAAGAGTCCTATATCTAAATTCTGCCTTTATGATTAGATTGTACCAAATCTCTCACCCTTACTTTATAGAATTGAATAATTATATAAAAATAATATATTTTCTCCTAAAAATAAAATTTCTCTTTGAAAATTTTCCCTCTCAAAACTAAGAGGTTTGAGACCTCTGATGCTCCTGCATCAATTTGAAGGCCGGATAGATGTATATGCTCTAGATAGATGGCTAAATCTACTAGAAGGATATTTTTCAGTCCATAATTTTTCTGATAGGGAAAATATTACTTTTGTAATCCTCAAGGTCACACCCCATGTCAAGGATTGGTGGGAAATTTATTGTGAACAAAAGGACAAGGAGGAACCCTCACTACTTTTAGTCGCACCCTCTTGGGATTATTTCTGATATGTCATCAAGGAACAATATTACCATGTTGGGAGCTATAAAGACAAGTACATAAAATGCACCACACTATGGTAGGAAAGGGACCAAGAAGTGCCAGAGTTCAGGAATATTTTTCATACCCTACAGATGAATCTAGGTGTCAAGGAATCTAAGCGACATCTAGTACTTACGTATCGTGGTTGTCTAAACAAATAATCTAGGAAGAAATGGAGTTCATGGACATAACCTCGCTTGGAACAACATACAGTTACATTGTTAAGATTAAGCATAAATTTAAATAGAAGAAACAAGACTTTGGATCTGCGAATCTGCGGTAGGGCAAAGGCACCTCCTGGCCGTAGAACAAAGGATAGAGGAAAGAAGGAATGACCCATGACAACCCATCGAAGCCACACGCAAAGAATACTAATGGCAAGACAAATAAGGACATGGGAAAGTGGTATGAGTTCCAGAAGAGCCCCACTCACAACACAAATGAGTGTCGTGAAAAGAAGTCACTAGTGGCTGAGCTAAAAGCTTCAAATTCATATGCATGTTCTGGCTCTAAGTGAAAACCTAACAAGGAGAAATATATCTTTGATGAAGAACCTAGTGCCATTGTTGCCACTACCAAGGTCAAGAAGATTGAGCCCTAAGATTCAGAGGAGGGTGAGCTTCTCTTTTACTCATAGGTGTGGGTGAAGGGTTTTGCGCTGAGTTCATTGTCGATAGTGGGAGTCAGAAGAACCTCATCACACCAGATCCTGTTAAGTGGATTGCACTACCGACAAAATCACACCCATAGCCTTACACCATGAGGTGGCTCCACCAAGGGTGAGACCTTCATGTCAGCCAACAATGTCGCCTTCCCTACAACATAAATCCTTTCATACACAAGGTATTGTGTGATGTTTCTACCCTTAGACTTTGCAATGATATATTAGGCCAACCATACTTGTGGAAGCGTCATGTTGGGTATGAGTCCATACCTCATGTTGTTATTATTACTTTGGGTAGAGAATTACACAGGATACTAGAGGTAGCCTTGTATATGGCCATTTCTTTTATCTCTACTAATCAATGTAGTCATATCATCTACCGGAATTGGAAATTTATTTTTTCCCTGATTCTCTCTCAGAATAAGTGGAAGATCATGACCACATCCATGGCCCCTGTAAAGGGTTCCTCTGTGCAGCAGAAGTAAGTTGATAAGGTCATGAAAGAGTACAGGGACATTTTCTTCTCACCCACAAGGGTACCTTTGCACTTTCATGTCAACATTCAATCGATCTGACTCCCGAAGCACCTCTACCTAATGCGCCAATCTAACATCGCTTTCTGTTGGAAAAAGAGGAAATCAAGTAGAAAATCTAGGAGTTGATAGAAAAAGGGGACATTCAACCAAGTTCCTCACCTTGTGGGAACCCAATTGTACTTTTACAAAATAAATATGGCATCCCACAAACTATTATATTAAATCGGGATAGTAGGTTCCTAAGCACATTTTGGTCAAGCCTTTTGGAGTTGTTGGACACCAAGCTCAGCAATTCAACTACATTCCAACACCATATTGATGGCCAAATAGAGGTCATCAAAATAATGATAGTGCACCTACTACACATCTACAACTCTAAGCATACACGAACATGGGATGACCAGTAGAGGAAATTGCATCCTAAAAGTGACCCTAAGGAAAAATAAGAAAATAAGAGTTTTGAATTTTGGAGGGAAAAGAAGAAAACTACTTTTTTAATTTTATTTTTGGCTCATCTCCTTATATGCTTACTCAAATTTCAAGTGTATACACTCATTGGATGTGGAATTAAATTCCACATCCAACAAGTACCTGTTATGCATACTTTTGAGAAGACCCGCATTGATAAAAGGTGATGTGCATTAAAAAAAACATGTTGAACATGATTTTTCAATGTATTTTTAGTTTTTATCAATGTGGGTCTTCTCAAAAGTATTCATAATGGGTACTAATTGGATGTGGAATTTAAATCTGCATCCAATGAGTGTCGACACTTGAAATTTGAGTAAACCTATAAGGAGATGAGCCAAAAATACAATTAAAAAAAGTAGTTTTTCTTATTTTCCCTACAAAATATTTACATGTACCTCTTTTTAAATTTAAAGGATTTTGATTGGTTTACAAATTATGAAATGGAAATTACATGAAAATTTCAAGGGCACTTTTAGGCTGAAATTTCCTCTAATTAGGATTCATCGTGTGCAACACAGCTATAATAGAGCCTTCCATAGTGTGACTGCCCACAACCCCTTTCAAGTGGGCCTAGGATTTCAACCATTGTGTCCCGTTGATGTTGCAATGCCTCTTGCAACTACACAGGAAAAAGTTGTGCATGTTTAGTCTAAAGCTGATAAATCCACCAAGTTTAGCGAATGCATTTAGCACATCCACTAGCAGGTTCATGATATCTTGGATAAAGCCAACTCTAAGTACAAACAACACCATGATTAGTATTCATGCTACATACCTTTCAAAAGGGCGACAAGGTTTCATTGAATTTGCAGAAGGAATGCCTTACCAGAGTCCATTAGAAGCTTCAACCACTTCGATACGGGCCTTAGACCATAACCAAGGTTGTGGGTGTGTTAGCCTCCTGCTGCAGCAGGTTAATCATCTTTCATGATCGACAGTTTTACATGCCAAATATGTCGTGCTATGCATGCTGCAATGCTCCATATTTGCTACAGATGGCCAAAGAGTATCCATAAGAGTAGGATGGTCTAAGGGCCACTGCTGTGTTCCAATTTTGATAAAGCAATCCATTTTTGGTTTGAGGCAGTTTTTTCAGTTGGAGGTACTCAGGCTGGAGTTCACTAACATTTCTCTTTTTCTCATCACCCTTATTATATAACTCCCTATTAGTTTTTCCCTTCCCCTATTAACATCATGTATATAAATCCCCCTATGTAAATACCCCTCCCTGGCACTATAGCCATAATTATACTAAGTCCGGGAAATCTCAGTCCATCTGGGACTGTTTTTAGCCCATCCGCGTCATTAAGGAGCTAGTTTGACATCTGGTCAGCTAGTAACCTCTCCCTTAACCCAAAAAACCCCCAAAAAACCCAGATTTTCACCTTCCCCCTTGTAAAAATTCACCCCACCGCTGTAAAAACCCACATTTCGCCCCTAACCCAAAGATCCTGTGCATAAACATTAACCCGCGCCTTTATTTAAACCCCCTAAACCCGTTTCCCTAAGTTCTAACCCACCCGTTGCGCATATTAAATTTGGAATATTCCTGCGAATATTCCCGCCCACTAACCCCCTATCCCGTCACGTCCACCGCCAGCCGTCCGATCCACAGCCCCGCAGATCTACGGCTGGCGGGCACCCTTATCTCCGACGCACCCGGCCTTTAACGTCTGGGAGTTCGGCGGTTTTGTCGCCGTACTCCCGCCACGCGTCAGACGTCGGGCTGTGGCGGAGCCCCTCCCCCCGAAACCACCATCCTCCATAAGCGGTGCGCCACATACCGCTTACCGCCCCGTGACGTCACCAGCCCACGTCACCCCCTGCACAGTCAACAGCCCACGTCACCCCCCTGTACAGTCACCCGCCTGCGTGGCCTCCTGCCACGTCACTGCCACGTGTCCCGCCACCGTACTTGCCACGTCATCGACCGTACGTGATGACGTCATCCCGCCATGTCGCCTTGCTGACGTCACTCGCCGTACAATGCTGACGTCATGCTGATGTCATTAGCCCTTTTTGGATGCAGAGGCGCGAAAATCGCACTTCGGAGCCCCGGAATCGAATTCTGAGGCAGTTTTTGATGAGCGATTTGCGCCAAATCACTCATCGTAGTATTTTTTGGGCCAAAATGGAGAATCTTCAGGGAATCTTTAAGGAATCTTCGCTCCATGCAGCCCCAGGAAGCCCGAAAAGGCGCAGAAATGATCCGTTTTCTTCACAGAACATACCAAAATGATCAGAAGACAATTCCAGATGATACAGAGGCCGAACAGCGGCCATTTACTGGTGATTAGACACGCAGCACAGCAAATCAGCAGCCCAAATTTTGTCAGAGAGTATCAGTGGAAGAAAGGATGCCAGAAAGAATCAGTCATGATTTTTTAGGGGCTCAAGGCACCTGAACATTAATGAAGCCCCCAGAAAATCAAATCAATAAGCATCAGCCCATCCTTGCCTTCAAATCACCGTCAAGACATTTAAGGCACCAGGACAGCAAGGAAAGTAGAGACCCATACCCATTTATTGCAGAAAGCACTGCAGCAAGCCACCGAGGACAGCACCATTCATTCAGTTTTGACACATCGCCCCTGAGCACGGCCCGAGACATTCTTTGCATTTATTTCTAGATAGGATTAGGTCAAGTAGTCATTTTTATGACCTAATTAGGTCAAGATGTAATAAAGGAAACTCTGCAAAGAGTTTTGCCCTATATATACCACCCTCTGTATAGTTTTAAGGGTTGGTCAATTGATAATTTTCACTAGAGACTCGCTGTGTATACCTGAACTTTTCTGTAATCAAAGATTGCTTAAAGCTTGGAGAGTGAACTGTCTGTTGTTGATGAATGTGTTGAAGAGTTGGAGATGGAATTCCTGCGCTGCGGCCTGAAGCAATAAGTGCCTCTTATCTTTGTTTATGTGTTTGCCATTATCTAAATAGCAGGAAGAAAGAATAGCCTAGAATTAGTTAATTACTCTCTATGCTCAATTCCTGCTGTTTCTTGATGTTTTCTTCTAAATGAATTGGTTATGAACATTGAATTCCTTCTGGCTCATGTTTACCCCAGTTCGCCTGTGCCAGCCAATTATCTAGGGATTCTTAACTGCTCCTAGGTAGCGCCTTGTTGTTTCCTCTGCTAATCTGTTGGAGAGATTCTTAACTGCCTCTATTTCTTTAGCATTCTTGCCATCCCTTGAACCCGAAAGTTGCTTCTGCTTCAGTTATCTTGCTCCATTTCCCCCTCACTGTTATTAAGGAAAAACACCAGCAGTTCCCCTCCTCGACTCCACGCCCAATGGTTTGAAACATTCAGACTATACTCAGCCTCTCTATCTGAAAGTGTCAGTTTTCCCGCCAAAAACTCAATCAAACCCCTGTGCATCATAGCTAGCCTAAAATCACCCCCTTCAACAAAGCTAAATCATAAAGAGAGAGCCCTCTTTGATTGCAGGCAGGCTAGGGCCTACAGTCCAAAGTTGGTTTGTGGTTACCTCGACCGTATCCCTTTAGGAGTCAAAAGGGACAACCTGAGTGATAACAGGGTGAAAATGTTTTCGAGCTAAATATCCCCCCATTCCTAGGTATGCACCCATTATTCAATTTGGACCCCCTTCGTCCATACTTTCCACCATTGCTAGAGACATTAGACATTGCTAAGCAGCTGAGACAAACAGAGCTCAACCCAGATTGCATTGAACAGGCCAAAATAGATTAGATCATGGACACCATATTAAGAACAATTTCCAATAGAGTATTCAACTGTATTGAGTTGTCGATGTTCGCCAACTACTGCGCCAAGGAAAGTGGCTCACTAAGGACCAAGTTCAGCAGGAGTTTCCCCATCTCATGGAGGCACTCAACGCAATGGGGACCATTGCTTCCTAAGGGAGGAGGACTCATCCAAGGGGATATTGGTGGTTGCTCGCCTATTCCACTTAGACCGTTGGCATTGTCTCCTTTCAGTTTCTTATTTTTTAGCACAGTTTACTATTTCAACAATTTTCTATTTCTGGCATTTTTTTGCATCCTAAATTTTTAGAGCCATTTTGAGGCCTAAACGACTTTTTGGGGAAACAGAGAAACACGGTCAAATCCATGTTTATAGTCGAAAGTTGTTTTCCTTGGATAGAGCTTTATAACGATCTATCATGCGCACCAAACAAAGATCATGTGCCAAAGTTTCGACCATGGGAAGTGGTGGGCTCTAGTATTGTAGCAATAATGCTGCAACTCCTGGGACTCCCTTCTTTACTTTTATCAACTTGGTAGTTCATAACAAACTTGGAAGCGACGGTGCTATATGCACAAGTACTAGCTCTTGTCGCAAGCTGTCACTTGATCAGCTGGCATAAGTCCGCTAGGAGCCTAAGCCAACTTCTATGAGCTCCTAGAAGAAGCTTTTAACTGTGATGGACGAAAACTAACTCAACCATAGGCTAATCTACTTGCAGAAAGAAGTTGAAAGCTAGAAAGGAACGCAAACCCTAACAAACCCTAGTTTTACCAACTAACCCTACTGGTGCAAGTAAAAG
Organism: Pinus tabuliformis; assembly: GCA_031772625.1. Lineage (NCBI taxonomy): Eukaryota > Viridiplantae > Streptophyta > Pinopsida > Pinales > Pinaceae > Pinus > Pinus tabuliformis. The sequence continues at coordinate 864,447,547 of CM062812.1, forward strand.
GATGAAAGCTACAGAAATGGATGCCATTGACTTCTAGAAAGGTAAAATGCATGTGACTAAGCTACTTCTGAAGAGAAATATGAAGAAAACATCTTTTTGCATTTTTGAGTAATTTGTCAGAATTATTTTGCATGTGCTTTAACTGTTTTTTACTGTGCAGAGGTTGATTGGCGAAAGGAAATGGAGTAGGCACTTGCAGGAGGTTGGGAAGGTTAGAAGAGGGCCTAAGGGGTCCCTAGCACCCTTCCAGAGAGTTTCACAGTGTTCGGATCTCAAGAAACCACTTTCGTGAGCTTCTACAGGAAGTCTGCAGGGGTTCTACAGGATGTACTGTAGCTTCTACAGGATGTTTCTACAGGATGTTCCGAAAGGGAATTTTGAAGGGTTGATGGTGGAAGAGAGGTGAAGAAGTGGGTACAGAGGTTGGATGATGATGTGGAGGGGTCCAGGACCTGGCGAACGAAGCGGGTGAGTGATAAGGATGGTTGGATTTGTTCAAGGAGGGGTAGAGCAATGTTGCACAAAAATATGGAAATTAGGTCAAAGTGAGGGAACGTGGAAAATGTGAGGCAAGAATCAGAGTTAGAGGACGGAGCAGGTGGTATTGATGGAGTAGGGGTAGGCAAAGAGGTATCACAGGTGCTCTGCAAGTTATTTTCCAAACTATTCAAACAAAGACTCGGAAAACCAAAGACCTAGCTACTTTAACCTAATCTGACCTAAATATCAGCAAAGAAAATGAACAGAAGTTTATTTGCAACGAAATCATGTGAAATAGCTATGCAAACTAAGCAATCATGAACCTGAGCATGTAACCACAACTGGTATCAACTTCTGCAAATGAGAATCTAACACTAACAATTGCATGATGAAGCAAAGACAGTGTTTTTGGTGGTGGCAAGGACACCTTGGTCCCAGCTCATGGTCCCACAGAGGGAGAGGTGAGATCAGGGGTGCTTGATGGCCTTTTTCTAAAGATATTCTCTGTTATTAACCTATCAAATCAATCTGAACATGAAAAGCCTTTTTAATCATCAACAATGACCTAGGTAACCAAGCCAGATTCTAATCTACTTAACAGAAATTATTTTGCAAAGACATTAAAAACATATAACAGTACACGAAGGAGGCCTTGGCACTTGGGTTGGGCCCAACCCCAAGAGCTACAGGCTCCTAAGAAAAAGCTCAGAACTGATGCCAAATGAAACTGCTTTCCATTATTCAAAAATAACCATGTCACAAAGAAAGTTGTATAGCAAAAGCTACAAAATGAGCTGAAAAACTAATAGCACTATAGTGCAAAATACAACTGCTCAAAAAGTAACCTACAAAGGCTGGAAGCCTTCCTATTTATGCACTACGAGGGTCTCCAACATCCCTCCTTAAGTCGAGGGGCTCGACTGCTCAAACTGCTAGTGATTAGTCATTTTACACAAAACTGCTCGGCTGCCCTTGGGAATCCTTTTCGGTGGCCTACTGAACTCCGAGCTGAGGGTGGAGAATTTGAGGAAGGGGCCATTTAGTGTAGGAGACACCCTTCCTACGAATCCTCACCCTTGTTCCTTGATGCTTGGTTGTCATCTGGCTCATAAATGCTTGGCCTTGGTCCAAAATTTGTCCAAAAATCTACAATAACCACGTGTTAGCCTTCTTGGTCAAGTGACTATTCTCATTCGTTCAACTAACATAAATATACTCAAAAAACATGCATAAACTATGAAAAATGATGGATTAATGGAGAACAATAGGCAAAATGAGCCCAATAAGTTACCCATTCTTGGGGCTCATCATCACCCCCCTGCTAAATGGGTTGCTCATCCTCTGAGCAACTAGTCTAGTTCATCATCCTTGATAGCTTTGACTGCCTCTCTCATGTCCCAGGCCTCCAACATGATGTGTTCTTCCCGGTCATGAAATCCTGCTTTTCTTTCCACTTCCTCCCACGGCCTGTTTTCCTCTTCTTCCTTAACTCCTTCCAGCAATCCCAAAAGCAAGGGAGGACTGAACTTTAGGCCGATCCAATTGGCCTGCAGATTTTCCATTAACTGTTTATAGAGGGGTACCCTTGCCAAGGCCTCCCTCATCCTGGTTGGAGAGTGGTATTCTCTTATCTTCAAACTGTGGGGTAGTGTGTTCCACCTCCTTGTGCAAGCATGAAGGCAGTTATCCCCCAACAGTCTCTCCATGTCCTCAAAGTGGGCAATAGCTTGAGCTTGTCATTCAATGTAATCTAATAAATCCTGAGGGTTGTTGGCCAAATGCTGGTGGGCACTTATCAATGCTGAGGGATCCTCCGGCTCTGCTCTGATCATTAGTGGTTCACTAAGTTCCCTGTTCATAATATCTCGGACCTCTGCTGCCCTTTTTTCCTCATGATTCAACCAAGAGGCCATGGCCATAAGTTTCACATCTCCTACCACAGCGTTGGGATCCCACGAATTCATGTTTGGAAGGGCCAAGTTGTGTAAATAAAACTCTGATAATTTAGCCTTGTCCTCTGATGAGCTACTGTCACATAAAGCCATGAATTGATGGTAGTTTTGAAATGGAGTAGTGCCCCTTTAGGCCAAGGTGTTAATCTGGAACTGCAACCATTGATCTTTAAGGTATAAAGCGTATGACTTGGCAGGCTGCCTATATTGTATGGCCTCTATTGCCCAGCTGGCCATGCAGGCCAGTTGGGCTTCCTTCTCATGTACTTGTTGCCTTAGAGACTGTATCTCCTCTGCTGCCTGCAACTCCTTCTCCTTTAGCTATTTTGTTAGTGCCTCGATCTCAGCCTGCAACCCATCCTTTCTTTGGTGTTCATCCAAGGTTTCTTTGTTTGTTGGAGGCTTTTCCCGTTGCTGCTATTCTCCTAGAAAGGAGGGCCTGTCTTCCTTATGGATTCCCTGTAGTTGTAGATGTTGTTTCCATGCTTCCTATAGAAGCCTCTGTGTTAATCGTTTTTGTCTGTATTGCGGCCATTTCAGGATCTGTCTTTACCTTTTGTTTTGGTGTGACTGTTGTCGCTGTGCCAGCCTTTACTTGGGATGTTTCTGCCTTCTCTGCTCTCCTCTCCAGTCTCTTTTCCCTTGGTGTTTGTGCTGTTGTTCCTTGCTCTATTTTAGGCTCAGCAATTTGGCCCTTTCCCTCTTTCTCTTTTTGTCCTGCTTGTGCTTGTTTGTCTTGTGTTTCTTTACCACTGGTTTTCTCTCCTGCTTCAATGTGTTCCCCTTCTTCACTGCTAGATGAGGTGATCTCCTCGGCCAGAATTCTAATATCATCATCTCTGGACATGTTTCGGAAAATTTCCCAAGAGAGGGGGACGGTGTAGGTGTGGAGGGCATCTTCCACTAAAAGTTTGATGAGCCCATGATGGGCTAACTGATCCGGTGTCCCTTCATTCAATTTTGTGCCACATTCACTTAATGAGTGCAGAAGAAAATAGGGGATGCTCAACTTCTGTTCTGGAGGTAAATCCATTCCATGTCTTAGTTCATTCAACAACCTGAAATGATAGCCGTAGACAATGCTGAACCTCCCTTCACAAATAATGTATTTCATGATTTGGAAACTGAATTCACTCTAGAGAGGAGGTAAGTTGGTTCTCCGGACCCCGTTTTTGTCTTCTATAGGATGTTCCTCAGGCAAGAAGAATGCTTTCTTGGCTGCCTGGCCCAATGACCTTTCTTCTTTGCTCCAAGGGAGCCCTAATGGGAGACCAGTAACACGATTGATGAGCTCAGGGGCAACTTCTAGGGTCAAACCCCTAAAATTCACTGTGGCCTGTGTCTTTGATTCAGGTTTTAGGGACATTAAGAATTCCTCCGTTATCTCATCGTCATGACCCTGAATTTTGTCACAAAAGGACATCCAATTGGCGCGGGTGAATAGGTCTACCACCTCTAGATGCTCACGCAGCTTGCCGGGATCGGAAGGTTCTTTCCTGATAAACCCCCTTAGCATGTTGAGAGTGCCCTATTTTATGCTCTGATCAAAAAAAGGGAATGTTGTTTATGGATTTCTCCCCTGAACTTTGAGAAGGGATTTCAACTATCAATTAGCACCAATTCCCTGGCTTTGAGGCTGTTGCTGCCCAGAACTCAGTTGTCTGTTTATGAAGGAAGAAATTGGGTTTCCACAGATAGAGTATAGAGCTCAATGTTTATTCCCAGCATACATACAAACATGCAAATTCAAATTCTTCATACACAGGATAGCCCTCACAGTTGCGTATCTTTCCTACAGGAGAATTTTCTTTTTCCTTTTTTTCTAACAGGAACTTTGGAGGAGAATTTTGACGCGAAAATGACTGAGAAACATCGTGCAACACACAGGCAAACTGTTAGTTCCAACTCATAGGCATATTTTTCTCGGACTCCCCAATTTGAGACAATTCAATTCACCACCTTTTCGAAACATACCATGCATGGAGGAGTGTTTTCGAGCCTACCTCTCTCGGAACTCCAAATTCGACGAAGAAAAGTCCAGGCTTCCCTGCTCCGGAAAAGCTGTGTCATACTTCCTGTAGAGCTTCTACCTGTAAAACTCTTGCCGGCTTCTGTAGGATGTCACTGCGCCTCTGAACGAGCCCGGTATGTGAGAGATTTTTTTTGAAACAAGCCGAAAAACTCAATGGAGGACGACAGGTTAACAGATTTTGGAAGCAGAGGACGTGTACTTCGGCTGAGGACGTTGCAAGTGAAAATGAATAGCGGGTGGTGAGAGTCTTCAGTCGAGCATCTTTTAACTGCGGCGCAATTCATGGCGAGGGGATGAGGTGGCCAGACTGAACCGTTGATCCAACGTCACGGCCATCATTTCTCTGTGTGTCCCTGACCGCCATCACCTCCCCTCTGCCATTAACCGCTGCCACCACTGCCAGTCCCACCGATTTTCCCCGACTGGACACTCCACACGTGTCGGTTGCACGTCTCGTCGGCAATTTTGAATGTAACTAAGCTTGTTCGGATCCCACAAAGCTATGTAACTGGCTGAGGGTGGCCAGTTGACTGGCCACCGATCTTGTTCAATCCGACCCATTTTCACAGTCATGCAGTTTTCGAAATATAGTTTATGCAATTGACGAATGAGTTTAGACACTTAACTGTGTGGCTGTGGACGCGTTATGCAGACTTCGGGTGTTGGAACCACTACTTTGCTTGCTGCTGCCTCGTGCACGGGTGTTAGAACCCATTCCTTCATTTTTTGATGCTGTATGCACGGGTTTTGGAACCCAATCCTTCGGTTGTCAATGCTGCATGCACATGTTGTGTTGGGTTTCGGCTACCGAGGATGTTTTCACATCCAAGAGGAGCCTTTTGCATGTTCCCTTTGTTGATTTCGGCTGTCCCTGCCTCTAGAGTATGTCTTTCAGAGGGATCAGCTGCTACAGGATTCCTGTAGGATGTCTTGTAGTTGCTTCTCCTCCTGGGATGTAGGCTAAACGAGCAGGGCTATATTCCGGACGAGGGATTCGTTGATGAAGAGTCTAGATGGAGTTTGGACAGGTAGGGTGAGCGAGACTTTGTTGCTTGACTTGTCACTAAAAATTCTTGCTGTCAATCTGAGGAAAACAGGGTTTCTTGTATGACTGTGCAGGAACACATAACCAGGTGGGTGATGGAGGTGTAAAGAGATGGAATAGGGTGCCATATGGTGATGGGTCGAAACAGGAGTGGCTGCAGGCCTAAAAAACAGATTCCAACCTTCAGATTCCCCTCCAGGATCAATTTTGGCTTGCCCGAAGGTTCTACAGGATGTTTCCTAGAGAAGACATAAACTGCCTGTAGAATAGGCAGAACTTCCTGTAGAAGGTGAAATCCGCCCCCGAATATGATCAAATCCCAGGAGAGGCGAGTGGTCATGGAGGAAGTGTCTGTGAGGGTGTCCTGTAGCCTGGTGTGGACCCCTGTCCTTATTTTGCGCAACCTTCCTAACCTGCAATATATTCCCTGCAACCTGCAATTATTCCACAGAGATTAGGCCTGTTTTTATTTTTTTAATTTTTTTTTAGAGATAGCTGGGGTGCCTCCATGAGGTTTTCACCCTCACTGTCTGCCCCGGGCGCCTCTAAGAATTTTTCACCCAGGGATCTTTTTATTTCACTTCTCTGTTTTTTCCTTTTTCTTTTTTTTTTATGCTTAAGGTGTGGGTGGAGTAGAGACAGGGCCCTGCTCCACTACCAGCACTGATTTGTCCAAAGTTTCAATGAACTCCTGCCTCGAAAGGGGTTTCCTGTAGATTTTCAATCGATGCCCATTGACGAGCATGGGGATGGCTTCTTCATCAATGGTCCTGATAAGGACTAAACCATTGTCGTTGCATTTCTCCACTGCATATGGTCCTAACCACCTTGTCCTCAGTTTCCCTTTGAAATCCTTGTATCTTGAGTCATACAGCAGCACCCAATCCCCTGGCTGGAATTGCTTTTCATTAAGGTGCCGGTCATGCCATATCTTCCTCTGGAGTTGAACTACCTCTGAGTGGAGGAGGGCCTACATTCTCTGTTCATCTAATCCATTCAGCTACAGTAATCTTTCCCGTTGTGCATGGCTGAGATCTAGGTCCAGCTGAGTTGCCACACTCAATGTGTTGTACTCGAATTCTATGGACAACAGAGCCTTCTTCCCGTAGACCAACTCATAAGGTGTGAAATCTGTTGTAGTTTTCCAAGTGGTGTTGTAGGCCCAGGTGGCCTCAACCAATCGATCTGCCCAATCCTTCCTGTCGCTGCTCACCACTTTAGTCAAAATCTCTTCCAACGATCTATTAGTAACTTCCACCTGCCCATTAGCTTGTGGATGATAAGGGGTGGAAGTTCTGTGCTTGATATTGTGATGAGAGAGCAGGTCTTAAATTAGGTTAGAGGTGAACTGACTTCCTTGATCGGTGACTAGCTCTCTTGGGTAGCCAAATTTGTAGAAGATATTTTCCCTTAAAAACTCAGCCACTTTTCCTTCTGTCGCTACCTTGATTGCCTTGGTTTCTGCCCACTTTGTCAGGTAGTCTGTGCACACAATGATGTAAGACCTTTGCTTTGAAGGAGGGTTGATAGGACCCACAAAATCCATGCCCCACTTCTCAAATGGCTCGAAGGTCACTTGAGGTTGGAGGGGCATTTCATCCATTGGAGTTGGTTTCCCCATCCTTTGACATCGGTCACATTAGCTGATGTATCTTCTGACATCTTGATGAAGAGTGGGCTAATAGTAGCTTGCCTATAGAATTTTGAAGGCAGTCATTTTCACTGCAAAGTGACCTCCACAAGGCCCATCATGACAGGTTAGGAGGATGTCGAAAACTTCCTCCTCCCTAACACAATGCCTCAAGATCTGATCTGGGCCAAGTTTAAACAAGTTGCCCACAATCTAAGTGAATGGGGCACTTTTCCTCACAATTTTTCTCTTCTCTATTGAGGATAGGTGTGGAGGGAACTATGCTGAGACTAAATAATTTTCTATATCAGCAAACCATAGAGAGAGTACTGAAATAGAAAACAGGTGTTCGTCTGGCATCTGGTCATCCACTGTTCCTTCTTCACCTGCAGGCAAATCCAATCTAGACAGAAAGTCAACAACAACATTTTCCTTACCTGGCTTGTCCACAATGGTCAAATCAAATTGCTGCAACAAGAGTAACCATCTAATGATACGAGAATTTACATCAAGCTTATTCATTAAATATCTAATCGCAGCATGATCAGTGTGTACGAATGTTTGATAACCAGTGATGTAGTGTCTGAGCTTGTTTAGGGAGTGGACTACAGCTAGGAACTCTTTTTCGGTAATAGTATAGTTCATCTCTGCCTTAGACAGGTTTTTGCTGACAAAGTATATGGCATATGGTAGTTTCTCCTCAACTTGTCCTAAGGCTGCCCCTATGGCTTTGTTCGAGGCATCGGTGTGGATGTGGAAAGGTAGGGCCCAGTTTGGACCTCTCAAGATCGGGGCGGACACCAGCTTATCTTTCAACTCATCCAGAGCCCCTTGACAGTCGTTAGTCCATTTAAACTCAACATCTTTCCCTAAGAGGCCAAACAATGGCGAGGCTAGCTTACTGAAATCTTTAATGAATCTTCTATAATATCCTGCTAAGCCTAGAAAACTCTGAACATCCCTTACCTTTTGAGGAGGTGGAACCTTTTGGATGATAGCAATTTTGTTAGGATCCACTTGTAATCCTTGCTGAGAAATGGTATGACCTAACACGGTCCCTTCAGTCATCAGGAATTCACATTTTTTAGGACTGAGGGACAGGTTCATCTCAATGCACTTGGTTAAAACTTTTCCCAGGTTAGACAATGCTTCTTGGAAGTTAGACCCATAAGGAGTAAAGTCATCCATAAAGATTTCCACCGAATCGTGAACCAACTCATCAAATATGCTCAATACTGCTCTCTGGAAAGTGGCAGGAGCATTGCATAGCCCAAAGGGAAGGACCTGGTAGGCAAAGGTTCCCCAAGGACAAGTGAAGGTGGTCTTATCTTGGTCTTTTGGGCTGATTTGGATTTGATTATACCCGCTGAATCCATCTAGGAAATAAAAGAACTTCTTCCCTGCCAGCCCATCTAGCACTTGATATATGAACGGCAAAGGGAAATGGTCCTTCTTGGTGGCTTTGTTAAGTTCTCGATAATCTACACAGATTCTCCACTTCCCATTTTTCTTGGGTACAAGCACCAAAGGAGAAACCCATTCACTGTCTGAGATGGGGTAGATGAATCCTGCATCCAACAACTTTTGCAATTCTTCTTTAACGATGTCCCTAAGAGCTAGATTCATTCTCCTCTTAGGCTACTTGACTGGTTTACAATCCTCTTTAATGTAAATGTGATGGGTACAGACCAACGGATGGACTCCTTTCATTTCCTTATAGCTCCAGGCAAAAGCCTCCAAATGGCGGTTCAATAGGCTACATAGCTCCTTCTCCTGAGAGGAAGATAGGGATGAGCTGATCTTTAAGGTTCTTTCAGGGCCAAATTCCACATTTTTAAATCTGGGTGAGGTTGGATCGGCCACACAGAGGTCCACTAAAGCACTGGCTTGGGTACCTTCCACTAACTCCTCTAACGATAGTGCACTGGGAGGTGGATTTTGAATCAAATTCCCAATCAAGTCATCCTCGGTCAAAGGACCTCCCCTGGCGGCTTCTACTGTGCACAAGGGTGCAGAGTATACTTCACCCTCATCTCCCTCCTCCAACCAGAGTGGTAAGTCATGTTCTAACAAAGGTTGGGCAGGAGGGTATAGGACTAGCTGTTTGGACATAGGCCCATTCTTGATGGTCATGCTTCCAGCTCAACAACTGATGTAAGCATCCGTAGTAGCTCACCAAGGCCTTCCCAAAATGAGGGGGTATCCAGTGAGTTTTTCCTTTTGTTGAAGGACCAAGAAGTCCGCAGGGTACTCCCAAGAATCAATAGAGACCAGGACATCCTCCACAATCCCTTCGGGAGTCACGGTGGAGCGGTCTGCCAACTGCAGTACTGTCGAGGTCTTTCTTAAGGAACTCTGAAGGTTGAGTTTGAGCATAGTGTCCCTGGTCATCACATTGATGGCAGCCCCTAGATCGATCAAGGTGTGGGGGATTATGGTGCCATTGATGTGGACATCTACTACAGGACTCCCAGGATCCAAATATTTTGGACAGATTATTTGTCCCAACATCAGATCGGACAATTGTCTTATGACATTAATAGTCGGGGCATCTCTCTTGCACCTGCCTGGGTGCCTGAAACACTTCTCCTTGATCAATTTGTTGTAGATTGGTACATCTTTTATGGCCTAGAGAAGTGGGATTTTCACACACAACTGTTTAAGTTCTCCCAGAAGTTCAATCTCCTCTAGGTTTGGTTGTGTGGCTACTATTAGTCGCTCAGGAAAGGGTGGAATGGCTTTGGGTTCACTTTCCTGTTTCTCTTCCTCTTCCCCCAGGGGAGGAGGTTGGTGATCTGGAAGGACCTTTCCAGATCATAGGTTGATCTCCTGAATCTCCACAGCATAGGTAGGGCATGTTGTCTCTCCAGTGTATACCTGTTGGGCCTGTCTATTGTTGGGGTTCAGGTTCGGTTGAGCAGGCATCTGGGGTTGTCTTGGAGGAGTAGGAGGTAATGGTTGTGGTTGAGTAGGAGGTGGAGGCAAAATAGCGGGAGGAGAGTTGTATTGGGGCCTCCACCCCGGTTGAGGTGCATTCCACTGAGGTTGTGGCTGGACATGAGAGTGAAACGAATGAGCAGCAGGTTGAGTATGGTATTGAGATGGATAAGACCAAGGAGGAGGTGTGGACCAGGAAGGATGAGCAAGGGGCCCCCAAGAAGGCATGTGAGTGGATTGGTTGGGGTTGTAATAAGTTTGGGATGTTCCTTGCATCCCCTGCTGGTAAGGTCTGGACCCATGCGGCCTCCTTTGGTTAAGGAAGTAGAGTGGTTCAGTGGCCCCTTCAGCCCCTTGGTACATGGCTTTAAGTCCAGGTAAGGTTGGGCACTGGTTCGTGGGGTGGTCTTCCTCACAAACGAAACATACCTCCACTGAGTGCAATGGACACTTGTTCTTAGGATGCTTCCTTGTACGTCTAGGACAAAAAATGGCCAAAGCCCTCTCAGCTTCCTCTTTCTTCTGTTGGACTCGGAAAGTATCCAGTTGCATGGCAATGGTCTGTCTCATCTCATTTTTGAGGTCTTCCATCTGATTAGCAAACTCATGCTTGGAGAAGGTGGTACTAGCTGAGAGTGGATTCCCCCTACCTCGTTTCCGGGCTGCCTTAGAGTGGTTTCTAAACACAATCTTTATGTCCTCATAAGGTAGTTGGTAGATGTCTCCTCCAGCTAGCAGATGGAGGGTATCTAGAAGGTCTTCGGGGACTCCTCGGAGCAGAACTAGCTTCAGAGATTCAGGGTCAAGTGTGCACCTAGCCCGTTTATAACTAAGTTGTAACCTTTCCTCGTAGTCTTCTAAAGACTCATCACTTCTCATGGTCATCCGAAAGATCTGTCCCTTTATTTCCTTCAACCTACAGTAGTCTCGGTATTTGTTGTTAAAGGCTTGCTACATCTGAGCCCAAGTTGTGATACTGTTTCCAGGTAACCCCATGAAACAACGTAGTGCTGCATCCTTGAGGGTAGAGGGAAAGAGTTTCAACTTTTGCTCGTTTTCTGCATAGTCATAAGTTCGACAAAGGACAACAAACTCAAACAGGAAGGTGTCAGGGTCTTCAATGGTCAATCCATGGAAATGAGGTAAGGCTGAGGGACTTATGTTTTTCATCTTCATGTCCCCGTTCGTCTCTCGGATGGGAAAGGCACCTTCTATTCTCTCCTCATCTTCTCTACCATTTATGTTTTCAGCCATGGTCTCAAAAGGAATGTTTTCTTGTTCTTCTTCTGTTATAGGATCTTCGTATATCTCAGGAGGTTCACCTATAGGTTTTTCTAGATCACTGCCACCAAAGAAGAGAGAAGGCTGACTCAGTGATGTGGTGGGGGTGTTGGGTAGGAATTTTCCGATATTGTCTCTATTCCTACGAGGCATGAAATGAAATATTTTTGTTTGCTTCTTCTTCTTCTTCTTCTTTTCTTTTTTTCATTTTTCTCCTTTTTTTTTTTTTTTTATCTGCTTGTACCTACAAAACTAAAATAAATTGAATTGCAACTAACTAAAATCTATCTTGCTGAAATGAAAATGCGGAATTGAAATGAAAGCAGGAAAGGACTAATCTATTTTGCTGAAATGAAATTGCATAAATGAAATGCTAGGCTACGCTTGCAGAATTGAAATTGCAGAATTGAAATGCTAATCTACGCTTGCAGAATTGAAATTGTGGAATTGAAATGCTAATTTACACTTGCAGAAACGAAATTGCGGAATTGAAATGCTAATCTATGAAAGCAGGAAAGGTCTAATCTACTTTGCAGAAATGAAATTGCAGAATGGAAATGAAATAAACTACTTGGCAGAAGGTTGTAGTAGAAAATAGAAGAAAAGCAGCAATCACAAATACTCTGACACTTCCCTGGCAACGGCGCCAAAAAGAATAGTGGGCTCCAGTATTGCAGCAATAATGCTGCAACTCATGGGACTCCCTTCTTTACTTTTATCAACCCGGTACTTCTTAACAAACTTGGAAGCGATGGTGCTATATGCACAAGTACTAGCTCTTACCGCAGGCTGTCACTTGATCAGCTGGCACAAGTCCGCTAGGATCCTAAACCAACTTCTATGAGCTCTTAGAAGAAGCTTTTAACTATGATGGATGAAAATTAACTCAACCAGAGTCTCATCTACTTGCAAAAAGAAGTTGAAAGCTAGAAAGGAACGCAAACCCTAACAAACCCTAGTTTTACCAACTAACCCTACTGGTGCAGGTAAAAGGATGAAAGCTACAGAAATGGATGCCATTGACTTCTAGAAAGGTAAAATGCATGTGACTAAGCTACTTCTGAAGAGAAATATGAAGAAGACATCTTTTTGCATTTTTGAGTAATTTGTCAAAATTATTTTGCGTGTGCTTTAACTGTTTTTTATTGTGCAAAGGTTGATTGGTGAAAGGAAATGGATTAGGTGCTTGCAGGAGGTTGGGAAGGTTAGAAGAGGGCCTAAGGGGTCCCTAGCACCCTTCCAGAGAGTTTCATAGTGTTTGGATCTCAAAAAACCACTTTCGTGAGCTTCTACAGGAAGTCTGTAGGGGTTCTACAGGATGTACTGTAGCTTCTATAGGATGTTTCTACAAGATGTTCCGAAAGGGAATTTTGAAGGGTTGATGGTGGAAGAGAGGTGAAGAAGTGGGTACAGAGGTTGGATGATGATGTGGAGGGGTCCAGGACCTGGCAAACGAAGCGGGTGAGTGATAAGGATGGTTGGATTTGTTCAAGGAGGGGTAGAGCAATGTTGCACAAAAATATGGAAATTAGGTCAAAGTGAGGGAACGTGGCAAATGTGAGGCAAGAATCAGAGTTAGAGGACAGAGCAGGCGGTGTTGATGGAGTAGGGGTAGGCAAAGAGGTATCACAGGTGCTCTGCAAGTTATTTTCCAAACTATTCAAACAAAGACTCGGAAAACCAAAGACCTAGCTACTTTAACCTAATCTGACCTAAATATCAGCAAAGAAAATGAACAAAAGTTTATTTGCAACGAAATAATGTGAAATAGATATGCAAACTAAGCAGTCATGAACCTGAGCATGTAACCACAACTGGTATCAACTTCTGCAAATGAGAATCTAACACTAAAAATTGCATGATGAAGCAAAGACCATGTTTTTGGTGGCGGTAATGACACCTTGGTCCCACAGAGGGAGAGGTGAGATCAGGGGTGCTTGATAGCCTTTTTCTAAAGATCTTCTCTGTTATTAACCTATCAAATCAATTTGAACATGAAAAGCCTTTCTAATCATCAACAATGACCTAGGTAACCAAGCTAGATTCTAATCTACTTAATAAAATTTTTTTTGCAAAGACATTAAAAAAATATAACAGTACACGAAGGAGGCCTTGGCACTTGGGTTGGGCCCAACCCCAAGAGCTATAGGCTCCTAAGAAAAAGCTTAGAACTGATGCCAAATGAAACTGCTTTCCATTATTCAAAAATAACCATGTCACAAAGAAAGTTGTACAACAGAAGCTACAAAATGAGCTGAAAAATTAACAACACTATAGTGCAAAATACAACTACTCAAAAAGTAACCTACGAAGGTTGGAAGCCTTCCTATTTATGCACTACGAGGGTCTCCAACAACCCTCCTTAACTCGAGGGGCTCGGCTGCTCGAACTGCCAGTGATCAGTCACTTTACACAAAACTGCTCGGCTGCCCTTGGGAATCCTTTTCGGTGGCCTGCTGAACTTCGAGCTGAGGGTGGAGAATTCGAGGAAGGGGCCATTTAGTGCAGGAGACACCCTTCCTACAAATCCTCACCCTTGTTCCTTCATGCTTGGCTGTCATCTGGCTCATAAATGCTTGGCCTTGGTCCAAAATTTGTCCAAAAATCTGCAATAACCATGTGTTAGCCTTCTTGGTCAAGTGATTATTCTCATTGGTTCAACTAATATAAATATACTAAAAAAACATGCATAAACTATGAAAAATGGTGGATTAATGGAGAACAATAGGCAAAATGAGCCCAATAAGTTACCCAATTTTGGGGCTCATCAGGAAGTTGACATTCTAGCTAACCCCATCGAGGCCCACAAGTATTTGGCACTTCATCTCCTAGGGTTAGTTTTTTATATATTTAGGGTTTCTCATTGTCTCTTCATTATAAAGGGGCCTCATAGCCTCAATGTAAATCAGTTCAGAAAAACAATAGTCATCACATCTCTTCTCAAAGATAAGCTACCATCCTACAGCTAGTTTGTTTCCTTTCTACATGTAAACAAATTTTCAGCAGTTTCTATTTATTAATTAAAGTTATGTTTCACTGTATATCTTTGTTTTTTTCTTAAATCTATATTTCATTTCATTCCTTCATAAATCCTTATCAACAAAGGGGCAAATTCTCTATAGGCCCTAATAATAGATTTATGCCTCCCCGATCAAATCTTAGCATTGCTTGTCATTGGCTTATGAAGAGATAAGATTTATGACCTCAACGGGGGTTTCCAATCAGATTCCACAAGAGTACCCAATCTAGTACCAAGGATAGATTTTGGAAAAGTTTCCTTTAAAGAATCAGATTTTGGAAGGAGGGGATTCTTGGATTTAGATTGAAGATTATAGTATGGAGCAGTGATAGTAGGATGGGGTTTTGCTTCTTGAGTGTGATGGGGATGTGAATTTTGTGGGGAAGGGAAAATGATAGATTTTACAAAATGATTGAGGGGCTAAAGAAAAATAAATGGGAAGAAGAAGGGAAAGAGAGACCAATAAGATTCAACAAATAGTCTATGAGAAAAGGAGAGAGGAAGAAACCAGAGAAAGACTCATATTTTTTAGTAAATCAAGGGAAAAAGAAATAATAGTGGAAAATAATGAGCTTATACTTGAGGAGGGAGGGAATTTCAAAGGACTACATGGAGGACCTTCAAATATTTTTCCTGATTAATCAATAGACAACCCCCAATACTTGGTGGAACCATAGGTGAGCACTTCTCACAAGTGTATGGAAGTGTGATCCTTGAGTATTTTATGGACCCATTTATGCCTTTTTAGGATGAGAGAGCAAGTTCATGCTATGAAAATGTCCACACTTGAAGGGAATACCTTCGTAGTACAGAGATTTCCGGTGGACTAGATTTCCAAACCTTAAGGAGATGGCATCCACGAGACCCTTTGAAAGGTTGAGATTCACCAAGATATGTGCCATGACCATCTATCATGTCTACAAGTATCAAATATTCGGTTCATAGAAAAACCATAACATATTTCCAATCCCTTGGAAGACATATTTTGAATAAAATATGAGCGAGAGCCTAAGAAGATGGACCCACATTGGGATACTTACCAACTTCTCCTATCTTGATTCAAATTCAAATGTCCACTTTTTGGTGAAGAACACCTAGGATCTCGACCCCCACCTAATCTATAATACTTTTGGAGCATCTGCTCTAGAAGCAATAACCCATCCCATCCATCCCTTTTACAATAACATGTAACACAAAAACAACCTAACAAGCCTGAGAAATTTTTTATTGTCCATTTCCTCAACACCTCCATAGACATGCACTTATTTTCAAAATGTTTGATAACAACTACCTCCTCCATTTTGTGGATATTTTCGAGATGGTCATCCTTACTTGGAATAAGATTAGGCTCTTTAAGAAAGTGCTTGACGCATTCCGTATTTCGTTGTTGGGGCTCCTTAACAAGTCAAAGCAATGGAGTCCTGAACTACAAGGATAAACCACCATCGCTTAACATTTTGGGAGTGAGGACACTGCCTATCAAATTAGCCTACAGGGATGGCATACAATATGGAAGAAGATATTCTAGTGACAGAGCAAAGATGAAAGTGGAAAAGGGATAAGAAAAGGGAACAACAAATGATATGAATAGAGGCCTTGTAAAAAAAAGGAGCAATATCTATTTGACAAAGATATAGAGAAAGCTCAGTTTCATCTAGGAAGGAGGAAATGTCGAATGAAATGTCACTTCTTCAGGAAAGCCTAACGTAAGAATTTGGCCTAGTCTATGATCCAACCACAAGGAATGATAGATATGTCATTGATCTAGTTGTATCATCATTAGTTGGTAGAGAAGACAAGATAATATCTAAGGAAACCTGAGACAAGGAGGAAGTGTGGTTGCATGAATTTGACCAAATCCCCAATCCTTCGATGGGTCACTTGAGTAGTCAACCAAGTCATCTTCCATCACTCAGGCCAATTGCAAATGGAGAATTCATGTAAGAAAAATAAAAACTTCTAGATTAGTTCTATTTATTGACAAAGACGATAACATTAAATGATATAATTAGGTACCATTTTTAAACATTTCTTTTAAAATTAAATTTCAATTTTACAATTTGTTTTATAAATTGAAAAACATATATATTTAAAAAATTAAAATTAATAAAAAAATTAATTAGCTTTGAAAATTTTTACACAACCCCACATAACGACTATTTCATGGACAATATTTATAATTTTTTTTATAATAAAATGAATTTAAATAATTATTATTAGGAAATAAATTTAAAATTTATTTATAAATAATTTAAATAATAGTTATTACAAATATTTATTATATTTAGTTTTATAATAAAATCATTTTAAATAATTATTATTAAAAAATAAATTTAAAATTGATTTGTTGAATAATTTTATGAAATGAGTCTTATGATTAAATTAAAGTACATCATTATAATATTGTTGCATTACTCTATTACTTTTGTGAATAATCTTTCACGGTCGAATCAATAAAAATTCGAGAAAATGTTAAACAATAATCACATACACCATTAATACGACATTATTGCATTACTCCATTATTACTTTTGTGAATAATCCTTCACGGCCGAATCAATAAAAATTCGAGAAAATGTTAAAAGAATAATCACATACACCATTAATACGACATGAAGGAACTATACCCTCTTGCAAATTCTAGCTAGTGACTGAGCATTGTTCTATTCATATTGTTAATAGGAGCTCTGGAGATATTAAAGTTGAAGAAAAGTACTCTAATTATGGTAAATTGTATAAGGTGGTTTTAAGAGAGTTACCAAGTTAGCTTGAATGGGACCAAGCAATAAGAAAATTCGCCAAATCAATACGAATGTCTATTATTTGTTGAAAGTCAATACCTATAGGATAAATGGTTAACTGTGAAATATTACTTAAAATATTGAAAGTTTATTATAAGGACGGATTTTTCATTAATAACAGAATGGAAATATTTATTGAAATCCATAGTAATGGGAGTTCAGAACTAAGGAAAGAATATATATATATATATATATATAATTATAGAAAGTTTATTATTTTCTAATATTATTTTTGTTTTTAATAGTTTAAAAAGTTTAGAAAGGGGGAAAGGAAAAAATGGGTGACTATGTTAATATGTAATAGGTGTTAATTTTAAAAGAAGTGACTGATTTTCTGAGATTTTATATATATTTTAAATATGTTTGTGTTTATTATGAAAGATTTTAAATAAATAAATTTTTAAATCCGAAAAATATTTTAGATTTAAGTTTTGAAAATGAATATAAGTTTTGGAAGGAAGTAATAAGTGTGGTTTTTAATTTAAAATAAATTCAGAAATGAGTGACTCAAAGATATTGATCTTATAAGAATGAAAGTAAGTGTTGAATTTTTTTTAGAATTAAAAATTTTTGATTCGAATTTTTATTGTATAGAGTACGAATTGGGACCTGGTCACTGTGCTTTAAGTTAGGAATTTGTAAATAGTTTTTATAAAGAGATATTGTTGTTGTTTTTTTAATTTTTGTTTTTTAATTAGATGATATAATTTTTGAAAAATTATGAATTTTTTATTATTTAAAATATGTTTTTAATTATATAAAAAGTAAATTTCTCAATCTATAAATAAATGAAGTGTTTTGAGAAATTCATAGAGCAATTAAATTATATAAATCACAAAAATTAAATTTATAATTATAATAAATCCTGATTAGATTTTTAGCTCCAAAAAATCAAGACAATAATAAAAAATTAAAAAAAAAAAACAAAAAACAAAACTTCTCATAATTAAACTATGTTTTTATAACTTTAATGACCAATAAACAATTTTTTTTTGTTAAATTCTAAATAAATTTTAATCATACACAAATTGTTGTTGATATAGATAGACAGTTTGTCAATCAAATTCTATTCCAAGATTGATATTGTTTTTATAAACACTAAACTTCCTACTATACAACAAACATGCATCCATAACATATAAAGCAATGCGCAATGTTAACACTAACTTACATCCTTAACCTGTAAAGCATTTAAAGCATTTAACGTCTTGTAAATAAATGTTCAAAATTGTTAATATAAATGGACAATTTGTCAATCAAATTCTATTCCAAGATTGATATTATTTTTATAAAGACTAAACATCCTACTATACAACAAACATGCATGGAAACCATGTGCAGTGTTAACACTAACGTACATCCCTAACATGTAAAGCATTCAACGTCTTGTAAATGGATGTTCAATGTTCGCCATGTTATTTACACTGTATATGCTTTTATCAAGCTAGATCAATTTGGAGACGTTATTAAATTGCATTTCCTATTTTAATTTAATAATAAAAGAAACGCAACTAAAAACAAGAGTTTCGAATGAAGCTTTATTCTGTCCTCATCAATGACGAAGAAACAATAAAATTACGAGTATGAAGAGAATGTAAAACACTACCCCTTTTACTTTGGTGGGGCAATGGTGGTGTGAAAATGACGTGTAGTCCATCATAGAATGCGTGTTGATCAATATACGTCTTTGAATTGTTTACAGAGCATGAGTTCATCATGCTCGCTTCACACCCATACGTCAGCCATGACGCAAAAATCTTGAAACTTTTAATGGCCCGCGTTTGATGGTAGCGCAGCCAGTCTCTTCCGATTCTCGCTCATCGTCCGGCCGACTTGACTGTAATTAATTGTTAATTGCGTCAGCATATTTATAGCAGCGTGTCGCGACAATAGTAGTAAAAAGTTGGGCCACTGGTTTCCTTGAAGGACCGAGATTCTCCGTCCCTATGGAATTAATAACTCGGGGAGGCCCCTTTCACTGCCGTGTTCAACAGGTTAACAGCCTTTATTGGTTTTCTACTCGTGGCAAGTGGGACGTTCCCGTTTGGTTTCACAGGAAGGAATCATATTTTCAACTTTCTGTCTCTATATTCAGAGGTTCTGAGATCGACTCCCACCCCCATATTTTCAACATTCTGCCCCTGTATTCAGAGGTTCTGAGATCGACTCGCACCCCCACCGCTGCTGCTGGAGTGCAAGGAAACCGCGATGAAGCGCCCTCTGGAACCATCGTTACCATGGATTACGAATAGAGAGGAGCCGGAGGACGATTCCCTCGATCCCATTCCGAAGCGGCCCTGCACGGGCGGCGACGGCGATAGCTTCGAAGAGTTCTTCGCTCTGCTCCAACGAATCGAGGCCACACACAGATACTGCCTCAGGACTCGTAATCGCTTCAACCGCGAAGGGCCCGCTGCAAAGTGTGCCGAAGCCGCCAAGGCGTCCTGGCACCCGTCCTTCGAGTGGGAGGATTTCTCAAGCCGCGGGACTGGAACGCGCGACGTCGAGCCCCACGATGGGCAGGTTTTGGTGAAAGAAATAGTTCGCCCTGCGAGTAACAATGTAAAAGCCAGTCCGAATCCGGACCTGGAAAGCCTGGATCTCAATAATTTTCCGGCGGGGTCGCCGCTGTTTGAGTAGGTATTAGGGTCTACACAGATAAAGTGACAGTACGTGATTTACTGGTCGACCCATTACCATGGCCAAAGACTGTGACATCCTAAAGTACGGAGACAGATTTAGCGTAGCTTTAAGTACGTATGTAATCTCTGATACCTGCCGGTTCATAGACGTTTTGAAATATTTGCATGTTCATTGTCTTCAGTTCCGCCGTTTCTATTTTTCAAATTGTATAAACGATGCATGTATCTATGTAATTATGGGGCGATTCCTATATCCAATCCTATAGGAAAGTTATTGAGTCTTGACATGCGTCGGAGATAGTCAGATATAAAAGTCAGATATAACAAGCGTGCCGTGATGGCTAGAGAGAAAAAAAAAACGGCAGTGTTATATGGGGCTATCTCCCGCTCATGTCAGGCGCAATAACTTTCCTATGGGTTTGGAAATAGGAACTGTTTAATTATGGCTAATGTGAAGAAAACTAAAGTTATGGGCAAGAGCTAACGGGCATACCATTGGGCATTAAATGCCTGGCTACATCGCTCCCCATAGCTGTTTAACACGCGCTTATTTTTTATTTATCTATCACCACGCGCTTATTTTTTATTTATCTATCACCACGCGCGTGTTAAACAGCTATTGAAGGCGCATGTAACGGAGCATTTGATGCCAATGGTATGCCCGTTAGAGTTATCTGCAAAATCATCATATTTTAATTTACCGAAGACTGCATCTACAAATTTCTGTTTTTTTTTACGTTTTATTGTGCTTACTCGATTAGCTTTTGTGTTACGTTTAGTATTTTACGTTTTATTGTGCTTACTCGATTAGCTTTTGTGTTACGTTTAGTATTTTTCCTGGAGAAATATTTTGCAAAGAAAATGTTTTGAATGTAAAAATGTTTTGAAATGGTTGGTTTAAATTTTGTTATTACACTATATTAATTTTATAGTTTGGTGACTAATTTGTTTTTTTATTAGATAGATTTATATGTTTTGACCTATTAATTATTATGATATTTATAAAATAATTATATAAAATATAAATTTGTTAACCGATGATGTTTTGAAGTTATTGATACTTAAACCAAACTTTCATTCCCATTAAAATAAAATTATAATTTGTATGATCAGAATAATCCAAGTAGTACAAAAGAGCTAAATTTGGATTTTGTAATATGTATGAATTGAGTATTTTGTATGGTATGGTATTATAGGAGATTTATATATTATAAAAAAATTATTATTAATTTTATTTGAAAAGAAAGGGAAAAAAACTATTACGTTTGTAGGGTCGATTTTAAATGTCAGTCACTGTTTATTGCATCTATTACGGCCATAAGAATTCGATATCCAAGTTATTAAAGTTTGTAATACTTTGACGAAATCATTGGATCTTTTATTCAATCACTGCAAATGTCAGTCTCTGCCATTAAGTTCATCATGAAAAAAGAGGTCAATGGTTGCCTCCCTTTCTTGGATATTCTTATATCTAAGAACAAGGACGGGTCTCTCTCCCACTTAGTGTTCCGGAAGAAAACGCATATTGAGTAGTGTCTTCATTCCGATTCCCATCATTTCCCTGCTCAAAAGATGGGTGTTCTTCACACCCTTGCTACTCGTGCCCTTAGGATTTCTGATAATGAGAGCTTCAATAAGGAGAGATCTCATCTCCTTAATGTCTTTGTGGAGAATGGCTATAGTAGGCGCCTAGGCCAGAAGGCTTTCCTTAAAGCCTCTAAAAATTTGTTAATTAAAAAAGAACCTAAAGAGCGCCGACTAGGTGTCCATCTTCCCTATGTCCAGGGAACCACGGACAAGATTGCTCGGATCCTTAAGAGGTATGATATTCCCTCAACCTTTAGGCCCCTCAACACCATTCGTAAATCCCTCCGATCGGTGAAAGATCCCGTTGACCCTAAGGACATGAAGGGTGTCTACTTGATCCCTTGTTGTGTGGACCCCTTATATCGGGGAAATAGGGCGCTCCATCCATCAGAGGATCAGCGAACATGCAGCTGACCTAAGACATGGGAGAACCAAGTCTTCAGCGTTAGCAGAGCATGCTGAGAAGACCAAGCATCAGGTTTGTATAGAGGAGGCCAAGGTTATTGCCAAAGTTGCTCAGTTCCATCATCGTAAATTCAGGGAAGCTATTGAAATTGAAAGAAGGCCTAACAATCTCAATAGAGATGACGACTGGAAGATCAGTAGCTGTTGGATCCCTGCCCTTTCTTCCTAGTCTTTCTTTTCCTTCCCCCTTTTTTCCTTTTCGAGCTTTCGTTGTTCCCCTTGGAGCCTTGTCTTTTCCTTCCTCCTAGGGTTTCCCCTTCTTGCTCTGTGGTTTTCTTTTGGTCCTTTTCCTGACCTTCTCCTTCTTTTTAATTTGTGTCGCTCTTTATTTTTATTTTTTCCTGATAAATATTAATAGTTAAAATCTTTATTTTATTAAATAACCCCCATTTTTTATTATTATTCTTCCTTCAGGTATATATATATATAAATTTATTATTATTATTATTAATATTTATTTTTATTTATTTATTTATTTTTACTTTTATTTTTTATTTTATTTTAATGATTTTATTTATTTATTAATTATTTTCTTTGTTTAACTGAATAATATTTTATTCTAATATATTTATTTATTAGTTTATTTATTTATTATTATTACTATTTTTTTTTCATCTAGCTTTAAACTTAACCTCTTATTTAATAAAAATAATTTTTTTATAATTTTAATAGTTATATACTAATATTTATAGTTTCTATTTATCTATTAAATAGTTAATACTTTTAACGATTTATTAAACTACCAACTTAATTAAATTTACTTTATACATTTAATTTATATATAAGTAAAGTCTCTTATTTACGTTTAATTTATAACTAGTTTGTTTGACCCTGGTTACTTTATACATTTAATTTATATATAAATAAAGTCCCTTATTTACGTAGTTGGATGGTGGTATACAATTAAAATATATATATATATATATATATATATATATATATACACGCTACCCAGAGTTATATATACACTCCAATACTATGCTTTACTATGCACTGCGCAGAGTTTTCAATGTTCATCACTCTTTTCAACAATAATTAGAGTGATATCGACCGCAACGAATCATATCTTATGTGTTCTGAGTTCTAAATATATGGGTTTGGATTCTGGGGTAAGGTAGTAAATTACACAAATATTAATGAAAATGTAATAAGCTAATAAATTGGTTTATTATTTTTTCTGAATGAAAATCACAAAATATATAATTGATTTCGGTGACAGGTATGGTCTTCACATGTTTTTGTGGTCCAATTCCGGGAACACTTTATATTTCTGAAGGCTTGACTCGTAATTTCTTCAAACTAAAAAAAATAAAATTTATTATTTTTCATTTTACTTATTTAGCAAGATATCTATAGATAAAATGAAATGACAGTAAATAACCAGATATTTAATAAATAAGATAAATCACAATAAGCTAATCTTTAATTAGTTCACTGAATCATGTTTAATATTTGCTAATAACATTTACTATATCACGTTATTAACTTTTGTTAATACCTCAACATTGAAATGCCAGTTGAAGAGAAGAGAAAGGGATTCAGACGTGCCCATTGTTGTTGGTGGTGGGAAGGGAAAAGCAGGAATTATTGGGCAAATTAGCAATAAACATCAACATTGAAATGCCAGTTGAAGAGAAAGGGATTCAGAGGTCCCCACTGTTGTTGTTGATCGGAAAGGAAAAGCAGGAACTGTTGGGCAAATTAAACAATAATCATTCATTTTCTTTCTAATTTGAAAAAGAAACGGATAGCGATCCGAATTATATCAGTTAAGGTAACATTGCTATTTATATCAGTTAAGGTAACATTGCTATATAAATGGTGGGGGCACTAGCCCAGCAAGGACAGATTGGATAACTCATCTTTAGGTTGGGTTATCCAAAAAAAAATTATATATATATATTTATTGTGGCCACCCTCATGGCCACCATCATTTTATATATATATATTTTGCGGCAACCATTGTCAACTTAGTATTTCAAATTGAAAATGGAATCTTTAATGATCCATGTGGACAACTTGTGTCATTAATTTTCTGTAGAGCTTCTTTACACGTGTTTTTATATTTCTGGGAAATTCACATAGTCGAACTGTATGTATTAATACTTATAATATGTTTCAGAATTATAAGAAGTTTCGGTCAAATATAATTGGATTAAGAAATTAATAAGAGGTGAAGGCAGTAGTTTAATTATCTTGCAAATTTACTCTGAAAATTATAGATTCTCTTAAGATTGGCCCGGAGTTGGACGTCATCCGCTGGGCAACTCCCAAAAGTCATTCAGCCTAGTGAAGTTAGAGTGTCCGTATGAGGTTGACGTGCCAGGAACTCCATCCGTCGGCATCGAGTTAATAGACGGTGGCAGCTTGGTGAGGAAGGCTTGCTGCCAAACCAGAAAATTCAAACCTCAGGGAGTGTGCAACCAAAACACCATAATATGCAAAAACCTGAAACCATTCTCCAACCTCATTCGTTCTCCAGGAAGCTACTCAGTTCATTCTCGGCGCGTGCATCTCAAACTGTTGACGACCCTGAAATCCTCAATCTTAGCGCGCACATTCAGGTTCTCCATATTTCTATTGGTAATAGAACTCAAGGTAGTTGCGGTGATATTCTGTGTTAGACACGTTATATTCTATATGATATTCTACAAGTTAGTCTGGAATGATAAATTTAGCACACATGCTGTAGGGCATCCCAATGGGCATTTCGGTATGATATACAATAATAAAATGGGAGCTCCTAATAGAATGTATCGAAATGATATGATACGATGCCCTTCACGTTGCTCTGAAACTGCTTTACCATCTCGACTCCTTTGATTTCATCACATATGCATGGACTTGTCACTGTGGGAAGCTAATCTGGCTTTAGTTCTAAGTTTTAACTTCAGTAAATTTGCAAGACTAAACAAAATTAGACCAAACTGGCTTTGGGAAGTGGTCTACAGCCATAGTTTTGTTTTGTTTTGTTTTTTTTTTTTTTTTTTTGACAAAAGCGGTTATTTTTTATTTGGAAATCGGCAAAACAGCTACCGTGGATTTAAGCACTGATACACTTTAGATCCTTGTTACATTCACTAGGGACAATAGAATTGGGATTTGAAAGGCCTGCTGAAAGAATTACATTGTAGCTGCAAAAAGAGGGTTGAAGGAGGACTTGATTTGATCCAGAATGGCGCATTGTAGTTCCACTGCTTTTGCGTTTGCATAGCAGAGACCCACTGCGCCAGAGTGCCGGTTCAATCTGGGAATCACTGCATTTTCTTTTTGAATTGACTGGCAGAATGCTATGATGCGATCAAGGATTCAACGATCAGCAAACAGAGAATAGCAGATTTGAAATTCTATCAATGCGGATAGATAAACGATATGGGGTCCGGGTGCAACTCAGAAATTGCAATCGGGGAAAGGCGGGGGGTGGCCCGTCGCAAAGGGATGCGATGGGTCCGGAAGCGAAATGCCAATAGATTGCAGAGAATGAATGGTCGTGTCCGGGCTCTTGTCGCGCATTGCATATCGCAATCACGAATGGGTTTGCAGAATTGCGATGGGGTGGATGTGAAAGGCAATAAACTGGGATAATGTATGGTCGGGTCCGAGCACACATCGCGCATCGCAAATCGCAGAGGCGGATGGTTAATGCTTTGGAGATTTGCGATGGGGGCCAGGGGGGTCGAAAGCGAAATGCCAAAACACTGCAATGAATGTATGGTCAGGTCCGGGCTCTCGTCGTGCATCGCATATCGTGATCGCGAATGGGTTAGCTGAATTGCGATGCGGTTAATGCTTTGGAGATTTGCCATGGCCGGACGCGAAGAGACATGAAATATAATAAATAAAAGAGGCCCTCGCTGCTTAGCAGAGGCAGCTCAAGAGGAATGATCCCGAAGCTTTGGACAACGAAATACATAGGCCCAGACATCTCCAGAGTTAAGGACTGCTACAGTCCGAATCAACCTCATTGACTAACAGGGATCTCCTACTCCGGATAGAGGCTAGGTTTGCTGCCAGATTCGCCTATGAGTTTAACTTTCTCAGCGCATGATAGAAGGATATTTTTTGAAACTTTGGCAACATTAGTCTAATTTTTTTGAGGATGGGGGCTAAATTCACCTGAGAAGGGATCTTTTGAGAGTTCATAGCCTGAATAATTAGTCTGGAGTCTCCAAAGACTGAGATGGAGAGGAGATTCCTCTAAAGAGCCAGATTTAGACCTTGCCACAGAGCAAGAGCCTCCGCTCTGTTGTTTGTTTCATGCCCCAGACCCCAAGCAAAGCGCAGCTCAGTTGAGCAATCTAGGCTTAAGATAATTCCACCTCCACTCGCCTTTCCTGGGTCGCCTTTAGAGGCCCCGTCGAAGAAAAGGCAGTGGTCATCCAAAGCAGATCTCCATTTGATGAATTCCTGTTCCTCTAGACGGATTTCCCAATGAGAAAAGGCTTTAGCGAGAGGAATGGGTTTATTCTAATGATTAGGAACAAGCTCTTTTAACCATTGATCTTCCTCGCTGTCCAGAGTCGTGCCATTTCTTATGTTGGGTTTGGTTTCTAAAGCTTCCCCCAACAGGGCTTTGATCTTAGTGATAATTCTGACCGGATTGCAACTCTCCTCCCTAAAAATTCTGTTGTTCCTTTCTAGCCACAGTGTCCAGCATGTGAATTTGGGAATCCACATCCAACCAGTCTTGAGGAGATTTTTTTTGAAGAGACAGAAGGGGGATAACTTGGCCCAGTTTCGAAGAAGGTCCTGAATATTTTCTGGAAGCTCTATATTGTCAGGTCCTAACATCAGGACACCCCTCCAAACTTCTTGAGCAAAGGGGCACAATAAGAACAGGTGATTAGTCGTTTCTTCGTCCGAAACACAAAAAGGACATCTGGAGGGACCTGCCATTCCACGCTTCCTCAGGTTAACTCCAGTGGGGATACTATTATGCGCCATAGTCCAGCAAAAAAAGTCAATTTTGGGGAGAGCAGGAAAAGACCAGATGAATTTCCATTGAGTTGGCTCTGGGGGGACGCTAGGGATAGCCATCAAACTTTTGTAACCTTCTGCTGCTGAGTAAGATCCTGAAAGATAACCCCACCCTCTTTTGTCCTTAGAAGAGGCCTTTAGGGGGGATTTTCCTTGGAGCAGATCCAACAATAACTTGGCTTCACCATCCAGCTAATGAGGGACCTCCCCCAAATTCCGACCATCCCATAGACTTTCTGCATCATTTGTCCAATTGGTGATGTCCCAAAGGGTTTCCAGATTGCTGGCCTGAAGCCAAACTCTAATATTTTCCAGATTTGCCATCTGATTCAAGGGCTGATCTCCAAGAATAGAGTCTTCCCAGATTTTTATTTTTTTCCCATTACCTAGGATCGAATAAAGCTTATGACTGAACTATTTCGTCGCTGTGAGACAGAGTTTGAAAACTGGAGATCCTTTGGATGTTCTAGGAGGTTGGTCCAAACACCTCAAACGCTGCCCATGAAAATATTTTTTCCACAGAACTCTCTTGCTCCAACTAGGATTCCCGGAGACAATGTTCCCGCATTTGTAGACCTCCTTCTAAGAGTGGCTTCTTAATAGTGTCCCAATTAACTAAATGAAGCCTTCTTTCATTATTTTTCCCTCCCTCCCACAGAAATCTTCTAAGGAGACCGTCCACTTTACTGATAAAGGTTTTAGGAGCTAGTAGAACAGAATTCTGATAAACCGGGAGACTTATGAGAATAGATTTCATTAGGATTACCTTCCCAGCATTATTTAACCATGAGGCTCCCCAAGCTTGTATTTTGAGTTTTAGCTTATCTAGCAGGTGCATCAAGTGAGCTACTTTAGGATTTGATTTGAAGATTGGGATCCCAAGATACTTAAATGACTCCCAGGTCAGGTTTCTTTCCATTTCTAAAAGCCTTGCTATGTCTGTCAAATCCTTGGTCAAGCAGTTCCAGCGGAAGATCGTGCTTTTTAGATAGTTAATCTTGCTACCCGAGACCTCCTTGTAAATGTCCAGCTCCTTCTTGAAGGTTCTAGCAGAATTTATGCTAGCTCCTCCTAGTAATAAAGTATCATCAGCAAACTAGGCATGATTTATGTCTTTAACATTTTGAGCCATTCTCAGGCCTGGCATAGTATGGATCTGTTGACAGTGGTCTAGCTAGAAGTTGAGCACCGAAGCTTGAATGGCGTAAAGAAGCGGGGACAAAGGGAAACCTTGTCTTAGCCCCCTCGAGGCTTGGAAGAATTCCGTTGGGCGACTATTAACCAGAGGCGCTATCCAAGGGGAGGCAATGCAGGGTTTCACCCAAGTTATGAGAGTTTTTGAGAAGTCAAATTTCCCCATCACAGAGAACAGGAAATCATGTCTCACCCTGTCAAAGGTATTTGTCAAATCTAGCTTAATTATCATGCCTTTCTCTTTTCGGAGATAGCTTGAATGAATTGCTTCTTGCACCAGCACAATATTGTCAAGAATCTTTCTCCCTTTTATGAATCCTCCTTGGTTTTCAGGGATGATGAGCGGCATAATTTTCTTAAGACGGTTGGCTATTATTTTTGTAATCAGCTTATAACTTGTATTACACAAAGAGATGGGCCTGAATCTGCTAAAATCGATGGCACCTTTGTCTTTGGAATCAAAGCAAGGAAGGTCGAGTTAGTGCTGCCTCCAATCTTGGTACAGGTCTGAGATTTACGGATCATTCTCAGAAGATATTTTTTGATTATGGCCGAGCAAGTCAGATAGAACCTTGTTGTAAACCCATCAGGGCCCGGGGCTTTATCCGGGTCCATGCAATCCAGAGCATTTTTAATCTCATTCATACTGATCGGAGCAGTCAGCATGATATTGTCGGAATCATGAACACAGTGAGGAATAAGATCAATTGGATAGGCGTGAGAATCGATAGGAGGGTCTTCCGGTGCAGAATAAAGATCTTTGAAGAAGGAGTGGGCTACTCGCTTTATGCCTTCAGAATCTTTAACCACTTTGTTTCGATATTGAATTTAACTTATTGTTTTGAAGTGCTTGCGTGCTTCAGCTTGCTTATGGAAGTAGCTTGTATTTTTGTCTCCGGCCTGTAACCAAAGATTTCTGGGCTTCTGTCTCCAGAACTCTTCGTCTTCCCTACTTGCTCTATGGAGATCTTTTTGCAGCTCTATTTATTTTTGAAGAAGGGTTTGCATTACATCGGAATTCTCCATTTTTAATTGGTGGCCTGCTAAACTGTCATGCATCTCCTTTCTTTTGGCGGTTGGCGTTTTCAACCTTTTAGCCCACACCTTGAGCTCCCTTTTGAGTCTCCTCATTTTTTCTTCCCACACAAAGAAAGTGGATCCTTGAACTTGCCGTTTCCAGACCTCGGAGACCACCTCTTGGAATCCTTCTTGATGAATCCATAGAGAATTGAATCTAAAGGGAATGGGGCCAACATTTCCATCCAAGGATAGCTCAAGCAGAATGGGTTTATGGTCAGAGGTGTAGTTCGGCAAAATTTTAGAGGTGGCCATTAGACCACAAGTCAAGAAGGGGGATTGGACCAAAAATCTGTCCAGACGAGCAGCAATGTGGCTTGGGCCTAACCTTTTGTTTGACCAGGTGAATTTCCCAGTTGTGGGCTTGATATCCTCCAAATCCCAATCTAGAATGAGGTCTTCAACCCATTCTCTAGCCGGGTCCCTAACCAGCGAACCCCCCTTTTTCTCTTTTGCAGCTAGCGTAACATTCAGATCACCTGCAATAATAATATTTTCTAGATTGTGCAAGAAAAGATAGGACTGGAGCAAAGTCCCAACAATTTTTTTTCTTAGAGTGTAAATCCGGAGCATAAAGATTGAACATACTTACTTGGTGGCCAGATTCTTTATGGAGGAGCTTAGTGAGAAGCCAATGGGGGCGACCTTCTTCGTGAATCAGATCATATTTGGAGCTGTCCCAAAAGGAGGCAATCCCTCCAGAGGTGCCTTTGACGTTGACTGCCCTCCCTTGGCCTTTATGCAAGAAAACTTTTCTTGCTTGGAGGAGTAGAAGGTCCTCCAATTTTGTCTCTTGGATGAGAAGGATTTCAAGCGAGTACATCCTCACAACGTCTTTTAGTGCTTCTTCTTTCAATTTGCTGCCTAATCCTCTGCAATTCCAGGAGACGTATTTCATTATTTACTAGCTTGGGAGGTTGTGGCTCCTTTTGGAGCCTTACCATGCTTGTGCCTAGATCTGGTATTCATCATTCCTTTGAGAGTTTTCTGAGAGCCTTGGAGGACATCTAGATAAGTTTTCTCCTCTCTTTGTTTCTTCTTGGACTTTCGACCCCTGGCTGACTTGATAGGAGTGACTTGCGAGCTGTCTGAATCTGAGATTCCATCTTATGAATCTCCCTCAGAATCGGAGCCTAGTTTGATGTGCTCCTCGTTTTCTTCTTTTTCCCCTTGTTCATCCTCTGTTGGAGGAAGAGATGACTTTGCTTCAGCTTCTTTCACTTTCTTCGATGGGTCTTCTCGATCCTCTTGGATCCCAATGGCATCTGTCTTCTCCCCAGAGGAAGAACCCTCTTTAGGAACTTCTTTGGCTTTTGGTTTGAGGTGGGGCTTCACCAATGGCCCTGAATTTTTCTTTTTCTCAGTTAGTTTTGGGACTGCTTTGCCCTCTTTGATTTCTTTCCATCCTTCTTCGTCAGCGTTGTCCCTAGTTGGAGCTTTTGGGCAGTTTCTTTGGAAGTGTCCATGTTCGTGACAGGTTCTGCATTTGAATGGCAACTGCTCATAATCCAGTTTTTGATAGTGATGCCATTCTCCGACTGTAAGGTTTACTGCTTCGGGCAGTCCAGCTTCCACATCGACTTCCACGCAGATTCTTGCGTAGGTATATTGGCCCTTGTTGTCTGCTTTGTCAATGAATCGGCCGAGACCATTTCCAATCTTCTATAATGTGTGATAGCTCTAGCAATGGATCGGAAGATTGAGAAGTCGGTCCCAAACTGGAACCTCTTTAGGGGAATCGATTGAGGGATCGAAGTCGGGGGTCCACTTATTAAGATATAGACCCTGATTTCCCATAAAATACGAACCGTTTCTGAAAACTAGCTCTAGGTATTCTTTGGATGTGAACTCGAAAATGAAATATCCTCTGTCGATAGCATAGCAGATCACATTGTTTTCCAGCTGGGGCCTCCAGTTGCATTGGATCCATTCATCTATTGTTTTTGTTGATGGCCAGCGTCCCATAAATTGTCCTACCAACCCTCTGTCAACCAGGGCTAGGGCGATTTTTATCGGTTGGTCTTCTGGTAGGGCGATCTCAGGAATTTCCTCCAGCTTTTTGATGAATTTCGGGACTTCTGGAGTCAAGCGTTTCTTCCCGTTCTTCGAAAGCAGCCTTCTGAAAGCTTCATATGAAGCGATAGGCGGGGTGGGAGAGGGCTCCCCACCCCCATGTGCACTCATGGCAGCGGCACGCTCTGTGCCAGCAGAAGCACTGACCAGAGAAGGAGGGGCCAGAGCCTAATTGCGGGGGTGCTGGGAGAGGAGGTTGAGAGCCCAACAGTAGGGGCTGCCAGGCAGGAGGCCTGCGGAGGGCCGCAGGAGTTGAGGAAGCAGGGGCGTAGGAGCTCCAGAGCAGAATGCGCGAGAGATAGTTACCATATATGGCTAAACCTAGATTAAGTTCAAGTTTGGCTGGACCCTGAACCTTTCAGAGTGGCTGAACCAATCTAGACCAAACCTTTGAACCTCAAGTAAATATAAGAAAAAAAAAACAAAATATTTAAATTGATAAACAAAAGGAAAAACTACATTAGAGACATGTTGCACCCCCATGTCATATTCTTTCACTTTTATAAGCTAAAAGCACTTTTTACGAGGAAATATCTCCTTTTTGAATTTTTCTTTTGCATGCTTACTTATTTTTTTCCAGTGACGGTTAGAACTTCTGAGTAATATGTATAATTTTATATGTTTTATATTTCTGGGGTTTTCCCCTAACCTTTCAAACTATTTTTGAAATCTCAAACATTTCCAATCCTCTCATGAACCTGTTAAACTTATCAAGCTTGGTAACTATGTTTTGAAGGATCCCATTCCCCTTTATCTCTTTTTCATTGTAGTTGGGCATCAATAGATTGATAAACAAGTTAAAAACATTTAGGGACGAAAGGGGTTAAAATATCAGGGACCAGATATAGAGCATTCGACTTACAATTTGTTAATGATACTCTCAGCAATTTAAAATCATTAAACTTGGAACACTTGCTGGGAATTCACTTAAAGAATTCAACAGATAAAATTGATGAGGAAAAATCTAGGATATCTTCAAATTCAAGCAAATATAAGTAGAATATTAAATTGTGTGAAAGAATTTTTCCATGCTAAACATTTGGGAGTGTCCCTGATTGATAATTTGACAAAACTTTTCAAATAGGAGAATATAGCTTTAAATAACGGAGTTAAAGCATTCAAAACTTCCCTATCAATATCATCCAGCAAGCTATACCAACCTACATCTTTTCAAGGAATACCTGCAATGTTGCTATTTCATTGAAAAAAATGGTAGGGTCACGCTTATCAATATCATATAGCAAGCTATACCCACCTACATCTTTTCAAGGAATACTTGCAATGTTGCTACCTCATCGAAAAAAGACCTTATGTGGTATGCTCAAGAAACATCATTCCTAACCACCTACATCTTTTCAAGGAATACGTGCAACGTTGCTACTTCATTGAAAATATACCTTATGTGGTATGCTCACGAAACATCCTTCGTGGTTAATGAACAATCCAACCATAACTACGATGAACTTAACGTCAAAAGAATACTAGACCCAACAAGCTCATAAGTGTAGGTTGTGTTTTTAACTCTATACCAAAGGCACATTAGGAAAACATGATATATATACGAGTAAAAGAAATGGTAGTAGGTGTTTTCTTCATGGATGTTTTCTCTATAAATATTATTTTTTATCTATTGTATGACCATCATCCATTCACATGTTTTTTATCATTTATTTGCTTTAGTTATTTTTTTTGGAATGGATAGTTTTATTGCTAACATGTTTTTATATAGGATATTTCTTTGATGCCCTTGAATATTATATGAAAGTTCAAAATGGACAAGCCAAGAAAATGATAGCATACATCAAAGAAAAAATGACCACCTCTATCCAAGATTTAGTTTGCATTGAATTAAATCAAAATAGTAATAGTATTGATTGAGTTGTTTTAATTCCTTCACATACAATTTTTGATTTTATCTAAGAAGGAAGCAAATTCCATTGTTCCATGTAATTTTATACTGAGAAGGAAGAAAGAATGAGGGCAACGAGGTACCATTGCATTGGAATATGAACTATAACTATTTTAAAAATACATTGTCAAGATCATTTGAAACCACGTCTATATTTCTTTGTATGTACTATCATTTCAAAAATTTTGGTGTAGATATCATTGTTCATTTGGCTCAGAGGACAAAAGAGGAAATTGTTTAGCCAAACGAAGGACTTCATTTGGCGCAAAGAATAGAAGAGTAGATCTTTCATCTAAACGAAGGACCTCGTTTGTGCAGAAGAGGGGTTGCCAATGTCATTTTATTGCGAAGGTTATGAATAAAGTTTTTCATAGAACAATACTAACTTTCAATATATATGAACATGAAAACGGGGAAGGTTGGCCTTGTCATGGTCAACATAACAGTTCACGTGAGATCATGACCTTGCATAGGCCAAAGCTTTCAAGGGGCATTGTTGTGTATGTAGAGAGTTGTTTCCTTTTGGGAGTGCATTTTGATATAGTGTATAGAACTCAAATTAAGAAACATGTTGACATTGATGCAGAACTAGGGATAGAAATTTCTTCTTATTCAGGAAATATATTGTAAATATATATACACGTTGGTGAAGGGAAATGATCAACTTCACAAAAATGATGAAATGAGTGTAAATATTTGGTAGGAAAACACCAGAAAAGATTTTTTTCTACCAAAATTCCAATGTGGTGGAGGTTCCTTTTATAATAGGGATTCAAACAAAGTGGAAGTGAGAGACAATGGTCAATTTATCGCACAATAGCTTAATAGCCGTGGATTCAACATTTAATACAAATAAATATGAGTTAAGTCAGATGTCAATAATTGGTTGAATATACTTATTTAAGTTATAGACATTCAATATGATTAATAACTTGTATTTTGACTTTATGCAACGTTGAATATGACAGTGTTACTTATATACACTCGTGGCATTTGATGAAAAACAAAGCGAGGTGCTAGTTGCATGGGTCATAGCGTTATCAAACACATAAGATGATATAGCATTATGGTTGGAGCAGCTCATGCACAAGTGTTTCCAAATCCGTCCTTATTGGAAAACCAATGCCTTCATAGTCACTGATGCTTTGACTGAAATCACTGCGTTGAAGTAACTTTAACAGTGATGATATAATCGAACTTGCATTTATTCTAAAACTATCATACTAAAATGCATTACATATGGCAAAAGGATCATAGGTTGTGATGTGATCTTATGTGTTTTGGATATACAAAGGGCTTGGTTAAAAAATGTCAATCGGTTGGCCACTAGTTCTATAAAAGCTAATGAGATGTTTAGTGAGTTAAGTTTCATCATGAAACACACTCTCAATATTGAAGTGAATGATGCAATCAATCAATTTTTTTTATCAAATTTTTAGGTGAAGAGAATATCTTAGACTATTTCCACAAGAATTCGGTCACTGGAGCTAAGATTCGTAAATAAAAAAACTTTTCGTTTTATATGCGTTTTTGTATTCTATAAAGGTGATATATTGGGACTAACATAATTCTATTTGCAATTAGGAATGTGGGT
Source organism: Pinus tabuliformis (assembly GCA_031772625.1). NCBI lineage: Eukaryota > Viridiplantae > Streptophyta > Pinopsida > Pinales > Pinaceae > Pinus > Pinus tabuliformis. Next base: position 864,482,242 of record CM062812.1, read on the forward strand.
GAAAGTTTGTTGGAAGTTTCCTTATACAAATTAGAAGACCAATAATGTTGTTGAGAGTTACCATTGCTATTTAAAAACAACATTTCTATCTCATAGAATAAAAAAATTGTGCCCGCGGGATGGAATCATTGTTGCATATGCTCTTAACAACAATTGAACTTTGTTATTGGTTCAAGGAAATATTAAAAGAATAAGTATTTTTAAACAACTACTAGAGAGAAGAAACTTGAATCCTCAATCGAGAGAGCAAGAAAAATTTTGGATAGTAATAGTTGTCCTCATGTGAGCATAACCCATGCTTATTAGGTGAGAAGTGAGACAGATCGAAGTAAAAAATACCTTGTCACATGGTATCGCACGGATTTTATAAGGTGTGAATGTCCATGGTCTATTCATGGAAACATTTTCAAACATGCGATAAATATTAATTGGTTGTATTTCCATTCAGATAATTCAAATCCATTACTTCATTAACATGCAGAGGATAACATATTCAATGACCCTCCTGAGATCAATATAAAACCCCAAAACCATGATGTAGATGTTGATGATACTCTTATGGCCACAAATATTGTTGATGTAGATGCTGAGACACTTCATTTGGCAAGAGAGTGGGTTTTTAAGCCATTTACACCTCATTTAATTAGATAACCCTTACTACTTTGATGAAGACAAACCAATTGATTGATCTGGTTAAAAAAATGTTGGATGAAGCAAAAAATTTGCACATTATAGATTTGGACTTCACACTTGGATTAGGCTCTATTGATTCATCTTTGAAGAGGACGAAGAGTTTCCTTAGCCCTACAAAGAAACAAAGAAATAGAAAAAATGGTTTGAAAATTGATTTAAATATTGATCCATCAGAATATGAACCATTTCAGTTTCAATACCTCAATAGACGAGGACATCCTCGATCAAATAATGCCATGTCTATGGTGATGGGCTTCCAAATTAGACATAAATTAGTCCCATCTCACCATCCTTAAGCACATTAAACCTCTCTTTTTTCATTAGATGACATATTTTTAACTTTAATAATTCATTAGGAAGGTTTAGTGATAATTATATATTTGTGCATAATATTATTTATTTTTGTAAAATATTAGACAAATTATGAAGAATTGGAGAAAGAGATAATCTAGGGACTTAGTCCCTGTGACAAGAGGATCAAAATTGGATAATAAATGAAGAAGATACTGTGAAATTATTGCACAAATTCTTGAGCTTTGGTGATTGAGAAAATCTATGAATGTGTTCTCTGTCATTTAGTGTAGATTCATAGTGTTAGGAACGAGATCCACTGTTTGAGGGATTTCAGAGGGGAAATCTTCCTCAAGATTCAATGGGAATTCCTCCCCATCAATTTTTATAACTACAAATTCGAATTTTCATCTATGAGCATGTATTTACAAGTCTTCTTGTAGAGAAAACTTGTTATTTAACATCTCTGCTTTCATTTTTAGTAAGGATGTATTTGGATTGATTCAAATAAGTAAGTTTGTTTCCATTTTTATATTCTAAAGCTTGGTTTCCTTGATAAGGATCTTAGTTTCCTTGGACTTGGCCATCCGAGGAGCCTCAAATCCCTCTTGTACAATTTGTTTGTTTCTTTTGAATGACTTTTTCACTTATATTTCTTATTTCTACATTTACTATTCATGAGTCTTTTGATGTATGTTACGTTGGTTAAATGATTGAAGTGAGTTTTTTTTAAGGTTATTTATAGATTCAAAAGCATGATGCATCCTTATAACCACTTTGAAAATTTATATTCCTCATTGAGCTACTTCGATTGGTCTACTAGTTCACAAATCTAAAATTTTTGGAGATCCCTTGTAGCAAAATAACAATGATTTTTTGTTAGCTTTTTGAACATGTTAAGAGTTTCATTTGAGTTGATTCCACTCGTATTGTGTCATAAAAACATCCAATTTAATAAAATAAATTACCCCACAACATTTTCACTTGATTAGGTTAGAAATTTGGTCGGATAACTAGCTCACTAGTTCTTGAATTTCTTGTTTTTAGTGTAGTAATTTTCTGCTATTTTTAGCGCGTCTTAATAGTGATAATTTGGAGTGACTCCACTTGGAATTGAGAATGAAGACATCCTATTTAATAAAAAAAAATCCCCATCCAATTTTCATTTTATTTACTTGGGCATTCGACAAGTTATCTCGCTCCTGTAGCAAAATAGGGCCTCTTATAGTACTCCTCTAGCACGTGTAAACTTAACGAGATGGGCTCCAAAAGCTTGATTTTTGTCTCTTAGGCTGAATAATGACCCCTACGCTCTAAAACCATGATTGAGGAAGACCTAAGACTTTTTAATCATTACCTCTTTTCTATTGAAATTCATCTCTGCAGTTTGGATTAATGGATAGATTCATGACTTGAAGAACATAATGGTGTTTTTCATGATTACTTTATGAAGCACTTTGTGAACTCTATTAAAAAAAATCTATCTTGAATGAAATTATTAAAGAATTATTTCATTTTCTTCATACATCTTAAGTTATCTTTCCCATTTCCAACATTGTTATTTTTATTGCATAGACTAGGTTTCTTTTTTATGTAACATTTGCACTCTGCAAATAGATTAATGTCTACATTTCTAGAAATAGAATTAAAATTTACATTCATGCAAAGTATAATAGTCTTTCCTTTCAGCAAAACTAACTAGGATTTCCTCTCTCCAAAAGTAATTATGTTTCCTTTTTTCAAATAGAGTAACATTTTCATTTCTAGAATTAGTTTAGGCTTGGATTTCATGGAATTCACTCCATTGCATCAAATCAACGAAAGGAGGACACATTTCATTCTACACATATATTGCCGACACCTCTTAAGTTTGTATGGACCCCGCGTTCATAATTTTAGTTGGTAGCCTTGAGATTTATAGCATCCTGTTGCAATACTGAGGCTCATTACTTTTTGGCGTTGTTGTTGGGGAGGTGTCAAAGTATGCATTGTTTTCTTGCCTAGTTGATTAATTTAATCTACTTTTTGCAAAAACACACAAGAAATTCATTAGACATCTTTCATTTCAAAAATAGAAAATTGCATTGTATTAGTGTTTTCATTCGAAAAAATAATAAAAACAAAAAAAAACCTTCAGTACCACACTGTCCACTTAATCACATGGTGCAGTAAGAGCGACATCACCATCCACTTTTGTAGGTAGAAGAAGAGGAGGTGACAGAGAAGGTAAGAGAAATGGATGGATATGATGACAATGAGGAAGATCCTCTTGGGTTTCCAATTCAAGATACTGATAGAAATATTCATATGAAAAACATCCCTCCATATTTCCTTCCCAACTTCCATGATATGAGCTCAGAGGATTCATAAACCTTTCTATTTGAATTTGAAATCCTTTGTAGATAATCCAAAAGGATCTCTAAAAAGTACTAGTGGCATGGTAAAAATGCTCAAAGTTCAAAGTGACAGAATCGTGATAAAATTAGCATCAGATCAAAGTGCTCATTATCCTGATTCCAACGATGTAAACAACACTTGAATCCAAGCTCATATGAAGAAGTTAGAGCAAGTCAAAGTTTGGGTTTGACTTGGACAAGTAGCAGGAGAAAATGACGTGGTAGAACTCTTCAGTGAATAGGGAAGCGCCAAGTGGCAGCTGCCATTGGCCCAGAATTTCACTAATCGCAAAATCCAAAATTGTGTGATTAAGGAATCGGCCTGGGCGGAGTAAGGTTGCAATTGTGATTAGGCAATCGTAGATCGAAGACAGGCCAACGGTTTTACAAATCGGCCCAAGCAAGGAAGGGTGTGATGCGATGATTGCAATCACACATCGCAAGGGGAAGTGTGCTACATAATCGATCCCCAATAGTAAGGGTTGCTATTGCGATATCGCAATCGCATATTGCACAATGTCGTGTTTGTAAACAGTAAGACCCGCTAGTTCCGCTGATTACGATATGCCAATGTTTCTAGATGAGATATGGTATAATGTGTGGTTTTGAAAACTCATCGGGTCTGCCAAATCACACATCACACATAGCACAACGCAGTGGACCATATGGAGGATATCGCAATCGCATATCGCACAATGTCGTGTTTGTAAACAGTAATACCCGCTAGTTCCACTGATTGTGATACGCCGATGTTTCCAGATGAGATATGGTATAGAGTGTGGTTTTGAAAACTTATCGGGTCTGCCAAATCGCACATCACACATAGCATAACGCAGTGGACCATATGGAGGATCACCCCTGGTCTGACTGATTTTGATTTGCATTGGGTTATTGGCGTTGATAGACTATGGTCGCCGATGGTAAAGCCGTCGGGTTTAAGAGTACACCTATTTATCCCTGGCTTGAGTTTTAATGTGAAAATGGTATGTGAAGAGTGTTGATGGCGGTTTTTATATGTTTGACAGGTTTGTTACCTGCATACTATTCACAACCCGAGAATCTCTGTTGGAAACGCTTGCCTGCTAGACTTGTCATCTGTTGGGAATTGTCCGGGATTGAGGAATCAGCCGACCAAGTATATATATATATATGGGATTGTCCACACAGAAAAAGGGGGGACTGGTTTAGGAGTTGAGAAAATCATTGTACGTAGTAGTAACCCGACCTGACAGCTCGCTGGAACCTTGCCTTGAGAAGTAGGGAGGCTCCGAGAGGGTGCAAAAGCTTCATTTCTTCTAATTGGGTGTTCAGATAGGTGATTTTACACGTTTTTTTTCCAGGATTTTAGTGGTACAGTCTGTTTATGAATTTGGTCTCTCCATTCTTCATCCATCTTCCATCTTGGAGGTATAAGGATTGTAAATGAATTTTGCTTGTACTTTTATCTCTTTTTATGCCACTTAATGAATGAACATCTCTCCACTATTGAGTACGGCCTGAAGATGTAGTCCAAATTGGATGAACTCCGTAATCAAATATTTTTGTCATGGTTTCATGCTTATTTTCTTGTTTCCACATTGTTTTATGTGCTTTTAAGTTATATGGTTAATAAGCTCTGTTTCATGTAATTTTGATGCATTTATAAGTAAAATATCTGGGATCAAGTTTGATATCAAAGCAGGTCTTTATTGATGCGAATTTCACAAGTATATGCTAACTCGGAAAAAGCTGCGAAAAGCCAAAGGAAAGCTTGAGTCCTTTGATCCCGAAGTAGGGCGTGCACAAAGAAGAAGAAACATGGAAAATGAAGAAGCTCATTGGGAAGATGAACAAAATTTCTCTAAGGTATTCTACAATATGGCAGAGAAAGTGGACAAGTTGTTTTCAGAGTATGAGAAGGCACTTGGGCATGAGAAGTAAGATGTCGATGACAATAGATCAGAAAATAATGAAGGTGGTGGAGAAGAGCCTCCTCCCTCTACTTTTTCAAGTAATAGTTCTCATCACTCTAATCAGGGTTCCAAACACAAATATAGGAAACCATTCTTCAAGCTAGATGTAAAGTTTGTCCTGCTCATCTACAATGGAGAGTATAGTGCAGAAAATTTTTATAATTGGATAAGATGGATAGAGGTCTATTACTGGATTCAATAGATCAAAAAAGATGAGGCAAAGGTCTAGTTAACATCTCTTCGGCTGAGTGGCATTGCGCTCATTTGGTGCGAGAGAAAGTTGCAGAAGGGTAGCAAAAATTCATGTAACCTTCTTTCCTCTTGATCCAATCTTATTTCTACATTGAAAGACCAATTTTACCCTTTGGGTTATAAAAAAGGCACTAATGGGATGGCAATATCTAAGGCAAGGTAAAAGAAAAAATGTGCAAAGCTTCAATGAAGAATTTCGGAAACAAGCATTGAATTTGGGCACATCATTAGATTCTCCTGACACTGTAACTAAGTATGTTGGTGTGCTAGGTAGTTACATAAGACACTCACTGTTATTGTTTGAGCCTACTACGATTGATGTGGCCAACATAAAGGTCATTCATCTTGAAAGCCGAAGAAAGAATGACAGAGATGATCAGGCCAAGAAAACATCGTTCAACCCTTAGCATGGAAAATTCCAGAAGAAAGGCAAGGGGAAGGATAAGAAGATCGTCGCAGCCAAGAAAGGGGATGGAGCAATGCCACCTTGCACTCATTGCAAGAGACAAGGTCATGATGAGGACCACTATTGGAAGCCACATCTAGAGCTAAGACCAAAGAGATTCAGCGGAAAGGGAAAGCAAAAGACAGTGGCAACAACGCAACTGGACCTTGTATCAGATTCCGATGAAGAGACATTGATGACAACCGTGGGTGCAAGAGGTACTCTTTCTGTTAGTAATAATTCTGATTCAATTGCAAGTACTAGTTCTTTGAATGAGCCCGTAAGTAATGAAAAAAAGAGAATTTAATTATTCCACATTAGGGTTATTATAAAACACACAAAGGTGGAAACTTTGTTCAATTGAGCTTCCCAAGAAATTTTAATCTTAGAGTCCTTAGTGAAAAAGTTAGGCCTCGAAATTAAGCCTCATCCGAGCCCATACCCGCTTGGTTGGGTAAGCGATAAAGAAAAATTACAACTAACCAAGAAGTGTAGGGCCATATTTGTTATTTTTTCCAAATTAGTTGATGAGGTAGAGGTAGATGTTGTGCTTTTGGATATCTATGGAATTATCTTGGGAAGTCTGTATTTGTATGAGAAAAAGGAAGTTTTCTTTTGGCATGAAAATAAATACCACCTCACGAAGGACGGGGTAGAATATATAGTCAAATCTCATCATACGAAAGTTAGTGCTATCCTTGTAAGTGCAGGACAGATGAAATGACTAGTTAATTCCATTAAATGGTGCCTGCTCATGGTGGTGAGAGTGAAAGAGGCCAAGACAGCTAACGCTTTCAAATGTTGTGATCCTGATCATAAGAAATAATTGTTAGAAATTATTTCTAACTATGATGGATTGTTTCAGGAACCGAGAGGATTACCCCCAAAACAAGAAATCCAACATGAGATCCATTTATAATAGGCTCCTCATCTACCGAATATTTGCGTGTACAGGATGGCTTCTATCGAGATGGAGGAGATCAAGAAACAAGTGTAGGAATTGCTAAGTCAAGGGGTCATCAGATCGAGTTCTTCTCCATGCGTCTCACTGATCGTGTTGGTGCCAAAGAGAGATGACACATGGAGAATGTTCGAAGACTACATGATGTTAAACAAAATTACGACGAAGAATCAATGCCATCTCCGTAGCATTGATGAATTATTAGATTAGTTGAAAAATGTTGTCTATTTTACAAAAATGGATTTGTGTAGTGGATATCACTAGGTTAAAGTTGCAGAAAAATAAATTTTGAACACTGCATTCAAAATCCAGAAGGGGTTGTTCGAATGGATGTTGATGCCATTCGGACTGTGTAATGATTCGACAACGTTTATGAGGTTAATGAATGATTTGTTTAAGCCTTTTCTTGATAATTTTGTGCTTGTATATCTGAACGATATTCTTGTTTATAGTAGGACATGGGATGAACATGTAAGTCATGCGAGGAAAGTGCTTAATGTTCCGAAAATGAAAACCTGTATGTAAATCTATCAAACTGTGAGTTTGGGAAGACCTATCTGGTTTATTTAGGTCACATAGTCAGTAATGGGTAATTTAAAATAGACCCCTCTAAAGTAGATGCGATTATGAAATGTCCTGAGCCCAAAAATGTTACAAAGGTACGAAGCTTTTTTGGTGTGGTACAATATTAGATAAGGTTCATTGCGAACTTCTCTATCATCGCATCCCGCTTACACGCATTAACAAGTGTGAAGTAGACCTTTCAGTGGGGAGGAAAGCAACAGATATATTTCAACACACTAGAAGAGAAGATCAACACAACACTAGTGTTAGCATTACCAGACCTTCAACAACCTTTTGAGATTTAAACAGATGCCAGTGGATATGCCATGAGCGCTATATTGATGCAGCAAAGGAGTTGTACGCCTTGGTTCAGAGTGTAAAGAAGTGGAAACACTACCTGATTGGCAAGGAGATCATCATCCATACGGATCATCAGCCCTTGCAATACCTTCTGTCGTAGACCAAGCTTCAACAATCCCGTAACTTCAGATGCATGGGATTCCTCCAGCGATTTCATCTGGTAATAAAGTAGAAGAAGGGCGCTAGGAACAAAGTAGAAGATATGATTTCTCTCCCTCCTATATATGCATCTGTAGTTTTCAAAATGCCTTTTTATCATTAGAAAGTTATGTTGAAAAATATGCTAATGATGATGATTTTAAAGATATTTATGCAAAAATGACTCGTGGATCGCATGTGGACAATTATTATTTGCAGGGAAAACTATTGTATCACCTAGGAAAACCATGCATACCCATTGATGAGAGGGTACATGTAATCCGAGAGGCTCATACCTCTTTTGTGTTTGGTCATTTTAGGGTTGAAAAAAATTGTGTCATTTACAAAGGTTTTGTTTTTGGCCTCATTTGAAAAACATTGTGACCCGTTTTGTAAAGGGTTGTGTGTTGTGTTCTATTTCAAAGCCCTCTAATAGAAAACTTGTACTCTACACATCACTCCTAATTCCGAATTGACCATGGGAAAGTGTGTCTATGGATTTTGTAGGTGGTTTTCCTATGTCTAGGAAAGGTCACGACTATTTTTATGTCGTCATGGATCGTTTTAGTAAAATGTGTATTTTAATGCCTTGTAAAAAGCAAGTCACTGCTGAGGAGACTGCTTATCTTTTATTTCATCATGTCTAGGTCCATTTTGGGTTGCCCATACCTATTGTGTTAGACTGAGACTCTTGCTTTCTTGGAGAGTTCTAGACCAGGTTGTGGAGAATGATGGACACCAAGATGAAAATAAGTACGACATTTCATCAACACTCTGATGGAAGGATAGAGGCCATCAATGGCATCGTGGTACACTTGTTACGAGGCTATTGTGGAAGACATTGATGTTGTGGGATGAACAACTTCCTTATGTGCAACATGCATACAATTGAGCAGTGCATTCATGCACATAGAGCTCAACGTTCGAGACCTATTTTGGTTATCTACCAAATGGCCCCTTAGACATGGTATTTGGGAAAGATGAAGATGGGAATGGATGAGATGATAGGGAAAAAGCACAAAATTTTATTCAGCAAATACAGGCGATTCATCAGGCAGTATAGGAGTAGTTGGAGAAGAGTCAGGATTGGTATAAAGCTAGACATGATAAGCACCAAGTTGACCATCGGTTTCAATTTGGGGGCAAGGTATGACTCCACATTAGCAATGATAGAATGAAGGGAGAAGGGAATAAATTGAGACCCATTTGATGTGGTCCCTTCACCATATTGGAGAAGATTGGAGACAATGAATTCCATCTTGACTTGCCTGCTTATATGCAAATGCACTGAGTAGTGAATGTTGAAAACTTAAAATTTTATGAACCTCCATTGATTATGGATACCAAAGAGGTTGCACGGATTCAGATAGTGGATGATTTTGTACTGGAGTATCTAGACAAGTTGCCCGAAGATATCATTCCTAGAACTTTAGGATGGGGAGATGTGGAGTATATTTGTGTGGGTTTCAAAGGAATGCATCTGAGTAAAGCTCGATGGATGGAGAAAGAAAAAGTGAGGGAGAAATTTCCTAACTTTCCAACTGATTAAAAATGCTTTTGGCGGTCCAAAGCTCTTAGTGGGGAGGATTGGTCCACGCGGATCTCTAAAAAGTACTAGTGGCATGGTAAAAAGGGTCAAAAATCAAAGTGGTAGAATTTTGATAAAATTAGCACCAGATTTGAAGTGCTTGTCATCCTGAATCTAATGATGTGAACAACACTCGAATCCGAGCTCATATGAAGAAGTTAGAGCAAGTCAAAGTTTACGTTTGACTTGGACAGGGGGGAGGAGAAAATGACGTGGAAAAAATCTTCAGTGAATGGGGAAGCACTAAGTGGCAGGTGGCCATTGGCCCCACAATTCACTGATCACAAAAGGTAAAGGTCCTCTATTAAGGAATCAGCCTCAATAGATTCAGGTTGCGATTTTGATTGCACAATCACGGATCGGAGGTAGGTCAGCGGTTTTACAAATTGGCCCCAGGAAAGAAAGGGTGCAATGCGATGATTGCAATCACACATCGCAAAGGAAAGTGCACTACAGAATCGGCCCCCGGTAGTCAGGGTTGCGATTGCAATATCACAATCGCATATCACACAATGTCGCATTCGTAAATAGTAAGACTCGCTAGTTCCACTGATTGCGATGAGCCAATGTTCCCAGATGCGATATGGTATAGAGTGCAATTTTGAAAATTCATCGGGACTGCTGGATCGAGCATCGCACATCGCACAGTGCAACGACCCGTATGGAGGATCACCCCTGCTCCGACCGATTGCGATTTGCGATGGGTTATCGACGCCGATAGACTATGGCCACCGATGGTAAAGCCGCTAGGTTTAGGAGTGCATTGATTTATCTGCAGTTTGAGGTTTAATGTGAAAAGGGTCTGTGAACTATGTTGATGGTGTTTTTTATATGTTTGAGAGGTTTTTTACATGCGTACTATTCATGGCTTGAGAATCTTTGTTGGAAACGCCCGCATGATAGACTTGTCATCTGTTGGGAACTGCGCAGGATTGAGGAGTTGGCCGATCAAGTATATATATATATATATATATATATATATATATATATATATATATATATATTGGACGGTCTGCATAGGAAAAGAGGGGGCTGGCTTAGGAGTTGAGAAAATCAGTGTACGTAGCGAACCTGGCAGCTCGCTGGAACCTTGCCTTGAGAAGTAGGGAGGCTCTAAGAGGGTGCAAAAGCTTCATTTCTCCTAATTGGGTGTTCGGATAAGCGATTGTGCACAATTTGTTGCCAGGATTTCAGTGGTACTATCTGTTTCTGAAGCTGGGCTCTCCATTCTTCATCCATCGTTCAGCTCGGAGGTATAAGAATTGCAAATGAATGTTGTTTGTACTCTTAGCTCTTTTTATGCCACTTAATGAATGAAGGCCTCCCCACTATTGAGTAGGGCCCAGAGGCGTAGTCCAAATTGGATGAGCTCCAGAATAAAAATATTTGTGTCATGGTTTCATGCTTATCTTGTTATTTCCGCATTGTTTTATGCGTTTTTAAGTTCTGTGGTTAACAAGTTCCGTTTCACATAATTCTGATGCATCTATAAGTAAAATATCTTGGATCAGTAGATTTTATGGTTACTTACTAAACACTCAAAAATAGAAATTGTTTCCAGCTACATTGAAGGATAGAAATCTTAAATGGTTCATGAGTTTAGGGACTATTTCAATAAAATCACAAAATGATATTTCTAGAAAAATATAAAGATCATGATCTTAAATATGAAATCTTTAAAATGACTCAAAAATAAGAGATTCTTGAGGATCTAATATAGATATATGTATAATGTTAAGAGGGAAAAATTACGTCATTTAGGATTTGACACACCAAAGTCCTATTACTTAGAACAATTAGAGATGAGTCGAATGACCTCATTGATCTCATGAATAGAAGTGGTGTATACCAATTATCATTTGAAGAAATTTATGGAATATGCAAGCACATATCAAGAGGAAGGGAAAGAGTAAGTCAATCAACATCGAGATCGGTAAGTCAATTTGAGCTTGGAAATTCACTTGATAACTTTAAAATAAACTTTTTAGCAATTTAATTGAATAAGTAGAAATGTTAAGAATTCAAAATGAGAAAAAATAAGATGTTGATATTTTTGTTATCCATGCAGAATCACACACCACTAAATATTTCCCATCATTACTAAGGTTGAAGGAAGTTTACCAAGAGGATAATGGGACAAGTCAAAGACTAAAGCAACTATGTTATGTAGCGCCAAAAAGATCATGGCAGCCTATTCAACCAAGTATGATGCAAAACCCTAATTCACAATTTCAAGGTTATGCACATCCATCTCAATGAAATTGAAACACACCCTTTCCTTGGCAACCTTGGCCATTTCAACCCCAAAACCAATCATGGAAACAAGGTTGGAAAATACCTTATTGGAGAAATCCAAAATATTTTCCTCAATTTTCCTCATAACCAACTCCACCATAACCACATCCATCTCAAATATCCACTCCATTTCAACTACTTGTCCAACCATTTCTAAACCCAAATAATTTAGTGACTCAACCCACTTACAATGTTGACATACAAAACTTCCAAACAACTCCTCTTGATCTGAATGGTATTCATCTTATCTCAAGAAGTGTATTGCAAAAAAGAGATTCTCTTCATGTCATTGAAGGACAACATTCAGGAAAAGAAGATTCAAATGAGAAGACCAAAGAATCATGGGCCACACTTGATGAAGAGCAGACATCAGAATCAAAGATTGGGAAAGTTCCCTCATGTTTACCATCAAATATTCCACGTCTTCAACATAATAATCAACAAAATGAGGAATATTTGAAAGTCATGGTACAATAAGACATGAAAAATGATCCATATGAATAAGCGAACCAAGGGCATCAAAGTTACATTGAGGTTTGGTTCTAGAAAATCAACAACATGGAGCATCACTCTCTTCTTCAACAATGTTTGATATCGTAAAAGTCAAAGCATTTGGTCTCTAAAATTCAGGTACATGTCAAATCATATATTTCGAGCCTACACAGGAGTTTATCTATCATTTTGATGTGCACATGGATCCATTGGAAGTATTCTTATACTTGAAAGAATTTTTGTTTTCTCAAGTAGAGTAGGATAAAAAAAAAGAAATAAAAAAAAGAAAAAATAAGAAGAAAAATCAAATCTCAGGTGAAATCCTCCTTTGAGGGTCTGAGATTGACTCATTCATTGAAAAACTCTATGAGGCGGTCAATGGGTTGGAAAAAGAGAAAAAAACAGAAAAAAGAAAAGTTCTTAGGTGAAAAACTCCTTTGAGGTGCTTAGGCAGACCTACTAGTTGAAAACCTCATTGAGGCAATAAGTAGGCCTGAAAGAAAAAAAAAGAAAAAAATGAAAGAAAATATTTGCTCCATGTATCTCTCTTATATGAATATAGGTGCTCTCCAACCTTTCCAAGAAACAAGAACAAGTTAGCACCAAAAGAAAAAAATGATCAAACTTGGATTTTCTCCTCCTTTGCTCAAATGCTCCAATATGTCCAAGGCCATCTCAATCCATCACCTTCATCCATTTCCAACATCCATGCATCATTTCCAAGCCTTTCTGATTCATTTTCTTCAATGTCCTAAAATGCTATAGGAGGAAAAAAGGCACAGGGAAGAAAATTGTTTTTACCATATCTTGAAAACTATGCATCCATTGACTGAGTTGTTTCATGGGGAGATGCATATGGATGATGGTAACATTCTAAAGGAATTTCAACAAATTCTAGTGCACACTTTTCGAGACATAGTCCTCCATAACCTACAACCATTTTTATTTATTCAATAGATTAACGCATCCATTGGTCAAGATGTTTTATGAGGAGGTGCATACGAATGATGGAAACATGCTAAAAAAAACTCAAGTCAATCCAGTGTACCATTTGAGAGATATGGATAAAACAATTCTGCAACAGGAGATTGTCCTAAAATGATATAGGAGCAACCAAAAGTGCAACGGGACAGAGATCAACTTGGTAAAAGATCCCCAAAGGTCCTATTTTCCTTGAGAAATGTTGGGAGAGGTCCACTCTAGTTCATTCACCCCAATCACCACTCCATTCATCCAAATCCATCACCAAGATTCCACCTCTAGCCACACATGAAAATAAACACCGAAAAATGACTTTGACTTCAATTTTTTTTTTCTTTTCCCATAACTTTCACCACCTTCTAAAGATTTTATTCTTGTCCCTAAAACCCACTATCATTTGTCCGAGTACCTCAATGTAGTGTGATATTGTGAGAAGAAACTAAATGACTGCTACAGGAGGAAAAAAATCTTATAGAAGCCTTCACAAATTCATGAGAAAACATGATCCAAGGATTATTATTGCTCCAGAAAAAAGAGTTGGCCACCCCTGAATCTTCAGGAATCCACACCATCCCTGAGGATAATTTGTAAGGTAAACCATCCTCTCCAAAAATATAAGATCGAAAACTGGAGAGATTCCTACAAGAAAGAAAGGTTCCATCTGTCAACTGTATCATATAAAGACCTGTGAATAAGCAAAACAAGGAAATTCACACTTCCTAAGAACCATGGATCGTTCATCAACTCAGCAGTGGCATGCATGCTTCTCCAACAACCATCAGGTAGGTATAAGTATGAAATATTCTTCACCTCTTCTTTTGAGCGTATTATGGTCAGAAATTTGTTGTCAATGCATGAGAGACGAGGTTTTATAAGCTAAGGATGAATTAGCAGCCTTGGCCACCCTCAACCAGTTAGGTGCATCTAAATCCCTCACTCATGCAACATGGAAAAGCCAAATTAAAGAAGGTCATGATTATGAGAAGTGGTGACAATGGTTAAAAGAGGGAATTCATGAAAAGTCCAAGTCACCAAAGCACTCTAAGCCATTACCACAAAAGAGAATAAAAGTACGAGGCTCAAATTCACTTGCGCAATCAGTGATTCCCAAGAAACAGTTTGTTATGTAACCAACTCATAAAATAGAAAAAAAGATAGATCAACGAATTCAAAATCAGCGTCTTCGAGGGGGAAACCTCCTTTACATTACAAAAATGAATAATTCTTGTATGATACAAATTAAAAAAGCTCATTTCTATATATAGGAGTCTAAGGGGTCATAATATAATCAAAGCCGACATAATAATAATAATATAAGGGCACAAGAATACAATAGCGGGTTTCTATGGGGTGCAATAATAACAATACGGGGACAATAGGGGCACAACAATAACAATAAGGGCTATAATTAAAATAGTAATGGGGGAATCACTAGTATTATAGGGACCTCACAAGCCCCTCTCCTTCAAAAAAGTGTTGGTATCAACGCTTGAGTAGTTCCGGATGCTATTGTATAGAATTATCACCCTCCCATGTGGAATCTTCAGCAGGTAAGTTATTCCACTTGATGAGATACTCCGAAATTGATCGATTTCGTAGCTGTCGAGTTCTTGTTTCTGTGATTACTTCAAGTTCCAATATGATTTTACCTTCCTCATCAAGTTCTGACAATATTGTTTGAACTGGGAGTTTGTCGCCTATAACCTTCCTTAAGCATGAAACATGGAAAACTGTGTGCACTCCGGAAGCTGCAAAATGATCCAATTTCTATGCCATAGTACCAATCTTTTGCAACACCTTGTACAAACCATAATACTTTGGTGATAATTTATTATCCTTCTTAGTTTGCTTAAGGAAATTTGTTTATATGGTTGTAGTCGTAGGAATACGTAGTCACCTACATCAAAACTTATTTCACTGCGATGATGATTTTCCTGTTGTTTCATTCTATTCTATGCTAAAGTGAGGTTATCCTTTAAAAGTTGGAGAACTTGTTTTTGATGCTCGTTGTGATCTTCCATTGCTTGAACCTTAGAATTTTCTCTTAAATATGATGTGATGGGCGGTGCATGATATCCATAAAGTGCCATAAATGGGGTCATTTTTGCTGCAGTATGGAAGGAAGTGTTATACAAAAATTTAGCCAAAGGCAACCATTTGACTCATTGTGTTTGTTTCTCAGATACAAAGAATCAGAGATATTCTTCTGAACATTTGTTTAGTATCCTAGTTTTCCTATTAGATTGAGGATGATAAGATGAGCTATGAGCTAACTGAGTACCAAGACAAAAAAATAATTATGTCCAAAAATTTCCAATGAAAATGGGATCTCTTTCACTTACAATAATCTTTGGGTTTCCATGTAGCTTTTGAATTGTTTTCATAAATGAAACAGAAATTGGACTTGCTTTAAATGGATGTGATAATGCATAAAATTGTGCATATTTGGTAAATCTATCAACTACCACCATGATGACACTATTTCCTTCAGACTTGGGTAAGCCTGTGATAAAATCCATTGATACCTCCTCCCAACGTTGGCTTGGAATGGATAAAGGTTGTAATAGACTTGGGGTCTTAATTGTTTCAACTTTATTTTGTTGGCAAACCAAACATTCTGCCACAAACTTTTGAATATCTGATTGAAGGCCATCCCAAAAAAATCCTTCTTAACCCTGTGGTAAGTTTTTAAAAATCCAGAGTGCCCTCCCAAGGGAGAGGTGTGCAATTCCATAAGAATATTTTGTGTGAGTTAGGAATTCTTACATAGGTATAAGCGATCTCTGTACCATAACGAATCATTTTTCCAGCCAAATGTATCAGATGTACTGGGATCTTGTTGTAACTTTTGAATGAGTGCCCACACTTTTTCATCATTCTTCCATACATCCCTTGCTTCGTTTATCCAGTCTGGTTGGATAATAGAAATGACGCAAAGCAATGCTTCCACATCCTCATCCTCATCCTTTCTTGAGAGTGCATATGCCACAACATTTTGCTTCCCCTTTTTGTAGATGATTTCAAAGTTATAACCCAACATCTTTGTGACCCATTTTTGCCGCTCTTCTGAAAATAATATTTGTTCTAAAAAGTATTTAAGACTATCATGATCTGTTTTTACCTTGAAGTGTATTCCCATTAGGTAGGGTCGCCATTTCTTAAGTGCATGTAGTATTGCCACATTTCCTTAAATAGCTTTGTGTAAATACTTTCCTTTGATTCAAGGACTTTAGAAAGCAATGGGTATTTCTTTTTGAATTAAAACAACACCAATTCAATTTTATGAGGCATCAAATTCCACAATAAAGGTTTTTGTGAAGTCTGAGGTAGCTAAGATCAGTGCTTGGCACATTGTCTCTTTAAGATTTTCAAAGGCCTTCGTTGCTTCTCGAGTCCATGAAAATGCATCTTTCTTCAATAATGTTGTTAGAGGTGCTGCTCTTCTCCCATAATTCTTAACAAACTTGTGATAATACCCTGTCAACCCGAGAAATCCTCACAAATGCTTTATGGATGTGGGGATTTTCCATTCCTTAATGGCTTTAATTTTGCTATGGTCTACCTTCACACCTTCATGAGATACAATATGACCCAAATATTCCACCTCTTGTACTCCAAAGAAACATTTGGAGCTTTTTTCATATAATTTTTTCTCCTCCAATAGTTTGAGCACACTGTCAACATGTTGAACATGATCCTTCCAAGACTTGCTGTAGACTAGTATATCATCAAAAAATACTAACACAAATTTTCTAAGGAAGGGTTTCAAAATGGAATTCATCAAACCTTGAAATGTAGAAGGTGCATTGGTTAGGCCAAAATTCATGACTAAAAATTCATAACGACCCTCATGAGTTCTAACTGTTGTTTTTGGAATGTCTTCAATCTTCATTCTGATTTGATGATATCCTGAATGAAGATCAAAATTGGTGAAGTAAATTGTTCCATGAAATTCATCCAATAATTCATCAATGACAGGAATGGGAAATTTATCTTTAATAATGAGCTTGTTGAACTCTCTATAATCCAGACACATGCGCCATGACCCATCCTTCTTGTGCACCAATACTAATGGAGCAGAGAAATAACTTTGACTAGGTTGAATTATACCAACCTCTAGCATTTCTGTAACCATACATTAAATTTCACTCTTTTGGGAATAGGGATATCTGTAAGGCCTGATGTTTGGAGGAACACTTTCTGGAATCAAATGAATAGAATGATCATGATCATGAATAGGTGGGAGGCCTTTGGAAGTCTCAAATACGTTGGAATGATTGTCCAATACTTTTTGGAGATCTGGAGAAATAGATGATTTCGATGTGGGAACCTCTAGCGAACATAATTGTGCAATTACACCTCATTGTTATTTCTTTAGAAGCTTTGTCATTCTTTTAAAGATGATCATGTTTCTCGGTTTCCTTGTGATACGCCTTAATTCAACTTCCTTTCCTTCCGAAGAAAATTTCATGAAAAGTTCTTGAAAATTAAAAGTTTTTCTACCCAAGGATTGTAGCCATTGGAATCCTAGTATAACATCTGCACCACCCATTGGAATCCTAGCATAACATCTGCACCACCCATTGGAATGGAAAGCATTGAGGTATTCAATACATATTCTCCCATGGATAGCTTGATATTATGGCACTTTCCAGAGAAATTTATGGTTCCTCCACTTGCAACCATCAATTGACACTCTGGGGCTAGATATAGGAAGAAATTCAATTCCTTAGCTATCTTACAATGAAAAAATTATGGGTACTACCCGAATCAATCAACACTATTGCGTTTTTCTTCTTGACATGTCCTTCTATCTTGATAGTTTCAGGAGTGGTAATTCCAGCCAATGCATTACAAGATATGGTCAGATTCATTTATTCTTTCTCTAGTGTTTTTTCTTGGTGTATATCCTCTTCTTTTGATGTTTCTTGTTCCATTTCTCCCTCCTCTTGACAATCTATGTAAAATAATTTCTTCTTGGCACACTTATGACCTTTAGTGTATTTGCTATCACAATTGTAACAAAGCCCTTTTGCTCTTTTTTCTTTCGATTGTTTTGGTGTAAACCTTGTAGGTTGTGGAAGGCTAGGGGCAACAATACTTCCATCTTTATAGTTGTGAGTGGTAGGCTTCTTTGTTTCCATAATTTTTCTTTACATTTTTTTTTCCAACCTGAATGTCTTCCCCAATGAATCAAGTTCCCAAAGGCGAACCTCACGTTGGATGCTATCCTTTAAAGAACCTATGAACACATCAATATTATGCTCCTTTGGAATATCTTTTACCCTTATATTCAATTTTTTGAAGTTCTCAATGTGCTCCATCATTGAACCCTTTTGTTTGAGATTTATCAATTGGCTAAAAAATGTGTTTCTTTTTGTATCCTCATAACGTGCTATCATTTCTTCCGTAAAAGTTGCCAAAGTGACAATTTTTTTATGAGAGAAATGCCATCGATACCATACAAACTGATTTGGTTCCAAATATAAAGTTGCAATGCGTACCTTTTTGTTTGTTTTTCACATTATGGAGATCGAAATATTGCTCCATCTGTAGTATCCATGTTATGGGATCCTTTCCATCAAACTTCCTCATATAGATATTTGGAAAATAGCGGGTCTTCAATCCATCGTTAGAGTTTATGAAATCATGATTAAAATTTCTTTTGTTCTCGTCACGGGGTTCCTTTACTTCCCTTTCGCCATTAGTAAGAATTTCTTGTAGAAAATTTGTTAAATATGTCTTGAAATCTTCCATGTTTCCTTTAAGTTTTTCTTCTATACCATCCATCTTAGCTTCCACGCGTGCCTTCAAATCTTCCATGTTGCCTTTAAATTTTTCTTCTATACCATCCATATTAGCTTCCATGCCATCCATCTTTGCTTCCACACCTTTCTTTAAACTATCTTTCTTAGCTTCTGTTACTTTTTGTGAGAGTGAGTTTTGTTGCACTTGATTTCATAATTTTAATATATCATGTTTCATTTCTTCCTCTTCTTCATGATTCATGCCAGATATTTTAGGTTGCTTATTAGGTGTTTCCATTTTATTTCTTTGGGTCATCAATTAATCATAATAATGCTTCACTATGCCCTTTGAATTCCTTTAAACTAATTTTTCAAACCAAACTTGTGCAAAATTTTAAAAAACTTACACACATGTTATCACTTTGTAGGAGCTCGATATTGAATCTGTTGTATCTCTGTAATTTTGGATCTCCAAGGTCTGAAATTTTATCCTGCAGTCGCCCTCTGAGTCCTCTTTCCAACTCCACAAGTATGATCAATATTGGATTCTCCAAGGAAGCATTACTCCAAATATCCCACAATGACCTGATTATACACTGGTTCAGTAGAGGGAACGTGTATGAAGTGCCACGTGTCATGGTTTCAACCTTAGGACCTGAAACTGATACAAAGAAAATTATAGGTCATTCTATTTCTGTAACTATTTACGAAATTTCAATGTGATACTCGGAGATAAAGTTATGACAATTTTCCCCACGTCACCTATTTGAGATATAATTCGGAAGCCTGCAAAAACCCTAACTTCCTTGGCTCCTATCTCTGAAAATATAGTGATAAAAGATCTGAAATTCAAACTCGAGGTTCATCGTGATAAGTGGGTTTTAATTTCTGCATCTGAAATGTCGTAAAAACAAAGTTGTAGCGAAAAGGCCACGGTGACCTATTTGGAGAAGCGAAACCCTAGAATCCAAAGCTATAGTACCAAATGTTATGTAACCAACTCACAAAATAGAAGAAAAGATAGATAAACAACTTCAAAATTAGCCTCTTCAAGAGGGAAACTTCCTTTACATTACACAAATGAATCATTCTTGGATGATACAAATGAAAAAAACCTCCTTTCTATATATATGAGTCTAAGGGGTCACAATATAAGCAAAGTCGACATAACAATAATAATATAAGGGCACAAAAATAACAATAGTGGTCTTCAATGGGGCACAATAATAACAATATGGGGACAATTGGGGCACAAAAATAACAATAAGGGTTACAATGACAATAGCAATGGGGGTATCACTAGTATTATAGGGACCTAACACAGTCTGAATAACCCATCAAGGTACAAAAAGATGAGCTAGATGCTACCAGGGGCTACCTAGGATGCTACAAAAGATACACAAAGTTGATTTTCAAGCGCTATAGGATCGAGCATATCTGCTACAGGAGAAACAAGGTTGCTACAAGAGAGACAAACTATGTGCTATAGGAGAAAACATAGATGCTACAAGAAGGCATAAGTTGTTGCAAAAGACCCTTATTTTGAGGAATTTCACCCCCAAATCCTAGGATTTGAAGAACAACATCCAAAGGAAGGGTAAATACATGTTTCTCCTCGCCATATGTGAACAAGAAGCCTGCAAAATTTTAAGTTTTTTCAGTAGTACAACCTATGGGAAACTTTTGATAAAAGTTTACAAATAAAAAATGAAATATGGATGTTTCCTTTGAATTGAGCGTGACAAGAAAGGTAATTTCAATTATTTTTCGGTGAGAATGAAATAAAATTTCCTCGAGGAAAATATAAGAAAGTTTTTCTTTTTTTCACTTTAGAAACTCTCATTACACATAAATATCTAAAACTTGTAGCCAAATAGAGAATTGCCTTGCCAACTTTGGAAAATTGTATTGAAGGCTAAGGGGAGTGGATCTAACCAAAGAAATCCCACAACCAAGAAGAAGGAGAAGAAGAATCTAATGAATAAGCTGAAGAAGATGGAGAAGAGGGAGATTAGCTAAAAGAAAAACTGAAGGACGAAGAAGGAGAAGAGGAACAAAAAGTGCTAAAAACCAAAATAGTAGTGCCTAAGAGAGACCTAATCAAAACAAATAATTCCAGAGCCCATTAGGAAATCATCTAGGCCACAAAAGAGAATAAGAATGAAATAAAAGGCAATAAGGAATTCACCATCAAAATAGAACTCAAAACACAGTGATGAAAAGAGGTTTTCCAAGAGGTCTCTAATCTCTTTCTAGCGTCCATCCAAGGCGTAGAAGATGTTATAGAAATGTAAGAGGAAAAATTAAGCATGAGGTGCGATTTTGGTCAATATTTGATAGATTTTGTGATGTTCTACATAATGCTACAAGTCTACTACAAGATGCTCTATGTTGCTACAAGATCACATCTGAGGTTTTTTTTGGGTTTCAGAGGTGTCCAAATGGTGGAAAAAGGTAGTAGAAGATTGGAAAAGGATGTGGAAAACCTTACCAAACCAATTTTTTTTCAAGAACCCATCTTGCACAAGGGGAAAAAAGAAGGTTAATGGCCTCTAGAAACACTGTGGTTTTCTATGCACAAACAGTTTTAGAAAAATAAGGTGAAATAGAATGAATGTCTCAAGGGATAGGGTGTGAATGCAATGGACCTACAAGCCAACAAAGTTAACTTGAAAAGAGGAAGGTTATGTTTTTATGCTTGAAAGTTTGCTAAACAATCATGAAAAGAAATGCTACATCAACACTTTCAGTAGGGGGGTTTGATGGGACTCCAAATTATACATAAATTAATACCCATCTAACCATCCTTCAACAAAGGAAACCTCTATTTCTGCATCATATGACATATTTTTAACTTTAATATGTTCATTAGAAAGGTTTAAAGATAATTGCATATTTGTTCCTAGTATTATTTATTTTTGTAGAATATTGTGAGAATATTGGGAAAATTATGAAGATTTGGAAGAGGAGATAGTCTAGGGACTTTCTCTCTTGCCAAAAGAGGATCAAGATTGGATAATAAAAATTATGAAATTATTTTACACATTCTAGAGCTTTAGTGATTGATAAAATCTAGAAACGTGTTCCTTGTTAATTAATGCATATTCCTAGTGTTTGGAACCAGATCCACTATTTGAGGGATTTTGGAGGGGAAAACTTCATCCTTTCAAGGAGAATGCTTCCCCATCAATTTGTATAAGTAAAAATTCAAATTTTCCTCTAGGCGCATGTGTTTCTCAGTCTTCTTATGGAGAAAACTTGTTATTTAGCAGCCCCACTTTCATTTCTAGCAGGGATGTACTTGCATTGATGAAATAATTAAGTTTGGTGCCATTTTTAGCTTCTAAAAATTGCTTTCCTTTGTATTGCTCTAATTTTCCTTGGGATTGGCCATCCTAGGAGCCTTATATCCCTCTTTTACAATTTCTTTATTTCCTTTGAATGAATTTTTCACTTAAATCTCTTATCCCTACATTTACTATTTATGCTTCTTTTGTTGTAGGTTACATTGCTTAAATGATTGAAGTGAGTTTTTTTGCAGTTTATTTATAGATTCGAAATCATAATGGATCCTTATAAAAACTTTTAAAATTCATATTCATCATTGAGCTACTTGGATTGGTATACTAGTTCACAAATCTAAAATTTCTGGAAATACCTTGTAGCAAAATAATAATAATTTTCTGCTATTTTTTATAACATGTTAATGAGCTTCATTTGAGTTGATTTCAATTTTATTTGGTCATAAAAATATTTAATTTAATAAAAAAAATTACCCCATAGTGGTTTCACTTGATTAGGTTGGTCATTTTGTAGGTTAACTAGCTTACTAGTTCTTGAATTTTTGGTTTTTAGAGTAGTAATTTTCTGCTATTTTTTAGCACATGTTAGTAAGGTTATTTTGGAGTGATTTCACTTGGAATTGAGTCCTAAGACATCTTAATTAATAAAAAAAAATTTCACATCCCATTTTCATTTGATCTACTTGGCCATTCGACAAGTTATCTCGTTCCCGTAGCAAAACAAGGCCTCCTGTAGAACCTCCGTGGCACTCCTGTAACATGTGTAAACTTAACTAGATCAGCTCCAAAAGGTTCGTTTTTGTCTCTTAGGCTTCAATACTGACCCCCAGGATTCAAAACTGTGATTGAGTAAGACCAAAAATCTTTTAAGACTTGCCTCTTCTCCATTGCAATTCACCTATGCAGTTTAGGTGAGTGGACAGATACATTACTTGAAGAGCATAATGATGATATTAATTATTACCTTATGAAGAACCTTGTGAACTCTATTGGAAAAATATATCTTGAATTCAACGATTGAAGAATGATTTCATTTTTTTGATACATCTTAAGTTATGGTTTCCATTTCAGACATTGTTATTTCTATTGCGTAGACTAGGATTCATTTTGATGTACCATTTACACTCTGCAAATAGGTTAATGTTTACATTTCTACAAATATGATTAACATTTACATTCATGAAACGTATAATAGCCTTTCCTTTATGCAAAAGTAACTGATATTTTTTCTCTGCAAAAGTAATTAGGTTTCCTTTATGAAAATAGAGTAATATTTCCATTTGTGCAATTAGTTTAGGCTTGGATTTCATGGAATTCACTTCATTGCATCAGATCAACGAAAGAATGACACATTTCATGCTACACATATAGTTCCAAAACTTCTTAATTTTGTAAGAACCTAGGGTTAATAATTTAAGTTGGTAGCCTTGGGAGTTGCAACATTGAGGCTCATCATATGGTTCCCAGTTAGTTTCATGTGTTGAAAAAAGTCATGGTTTTAGATTTGTGTATTTATTCATCACCATTTTTTAACATGTGGTATGTTTATTTTTATAGCGATGCAACAATACACAACCATGGTGATAAACCAAGAGCAAAGAGAGATGTAAGACCATACAATATTACCTTCCATGCCAAGTACATTTGATGCTCTATTTCATTGTGTGTGCACACATAACTTGATTCTCTAGAAAATTTCATTACACTAACATATGAGACTTTGCTGAGTAACTATAGAACAAGTGGAGAAGCATCATATTCTACCATGACTGATCATCCATTGAAGGCCTTCAACTCTAGTGGAATCAGTGAGCTATGCACAAACAATAAGTAAGTACTTTCCAGAGAGTGTATTCATGTACTTTCCAAAGTGATGTCCCAATTAAATGCATATATAACTTCGATAGAGTTTTTTCATTTATTTGGTTTGAGTGGTAAAATATTCTTAACATTCCTTATTTTTCCATGTGAAATTTGCACATGCCTCACATTGCTTGGGCTGGTAATGGATATGAAAAGAAATTTGTGTATGATTTAGTGGGATTCTCAGGTGCTTGCTATGTTTTTATAGATATTTTAATCACTCTTTAAAGGAAAATTAATTGAATATATTTCATCCCCACAACTCACATGGTATTAGATTTCTAGTATTTTCCTAGCAATAATCAACAAGATTAGCTTGCTAATTTTTTGGTGCTTAGAAATAGGCGGCAACATGTCTAAAGATAACATAAGTTATTGAAATAGGATAGAGGCATACTAATCATAAGTGCTCTTATCCATTGTATGCATTTCTTGTAATTTTATTTGTAGAGAACCACCCTCTTGATACACTTGTACCTTCAAACTTGTTGCATCTATTGTGCACTTTGAGCTTGATAACTGATATTTACCATGTCTTGTTTCATTTTTCTTATGAAAAAGTCTCTCTTTATTACTTCTAGGAAAGCTCTTAGTTACCTTCAAAGTCTCTTAAATGCAATACCCTTTAGATTATTTTTGAAAATGTTCTATGCATATTTAGATATCTTCAACTTGTTATGCTCAAAGTAGAATACTCCTAATTTCACTTATGTTTTGAGTCTTTCGTATGCAGCAAGACCAATTTCAAGACTTACTTCCCACCTTTATACATGTTATTGATCTCAATGTACTTCCCCGTGTTCTATTCAATGGTGTTAGAAGCCTATCATTTACCTCACACTGTATGATTTGCTGCAAACAACATTGTAATAAAAAATGACTTGCCATTAATCAGGTAGTTTTGAATAAAACCCACGCCTCAGGGATCTTGAATTGCAAGGGGGAGAAACATATGATTTAGGATGATGATGGAAGCAAGTAGGATGCAGGGAAAGTTTTTTGAAGATGTCATTTTGTAAACAATGATAAATTTCACTCTCATATTTTTTCCATGTTAGATTGTAAAGAAATTTCCATGGTTAATGTTCCTTTGTATTCAATTGTAGGTGCAAAATCCTCAGCAACTTCCACACCTTCTCTATTGGTCTATACAATATTGTAACTTAAATAGATATGAACTATACTAATATATCAGAGAGAATATTTCCAGATGCTATTTCTAAGCACTACCAATTCTTTGCAATATATTTATGTATAGGACATGAATGCTAATGGATAATTAAAATATGACTACATTAAATGCATGAAAAATTATGCTCCCACTGCTATGTGTTCAATTTCTATTATGATCTCTCCCTCTCTCTCTCATAAGAACATCATTTAACTCTTCATTTTTTCTTGTCCATGGTGACATCAAGCATGGAATGTGTGTTTCAATCTTTATCCAAATACTGAAGACAAATGATCATATGAGTAACTAAGAAGAAGACAAACACACATGCAAGTACAAATAGGAAACCATTTACACATGAATCTTTGAAACTACTCATAGTGAATTCTATTGATCTCCAAAACTTTACAACAATACATAAGGTTTCTATTTTCCCCAAAAATTACGAACCCTTGGATTTTCTTTTACATGTAATATATAGAAAAAACATACCAAGTTGAGATCCAAAATATCTAGGGAAATTGAACTAACAGAATATTACAAAGCTTTACATAATTAAAAACTCAAAATATAAACTAATCCCTAATTTATAGTTTAATTAGGTCTTCGTATTTTTTATCTTGAGCCTAGACACAACATTGAAGAAAGTTGATGACTTCCCTGAGCTATCTGATGATCCCTTGGAGGAAATCTGGGATGCAAATCACCAAAATTAGGGTTCTCTCGAAATTTCTATGTGAAGTCTAGCTGCTACATCTCTCAACACAACACCTATGATTTGTATTGGGGTATGTTGGATTTTATCTCTGCTTTCGATGCTTTGTTGAAGTAAATGCTTGATGAAGTGGCAATTCAAGAAAGTCTTCAACTACCCATCTAATCCCTGATCCTAGGCCCCCAAATATGCTAACTCACCCTCCAGATGAGTAACACTACAAAATAATATAGAAACACAATAATTTTTGTCAAAATTTCCCTTGAACATTGTGCCATGGATGTCCTTTGCATAATCCTCATGAAAAAAACTTATAGGTGGATAAATCGTTCTTTCATCATATATTTTCTTATGATAATATTATATAAGGGAATAGATAATTCTTCCTTCTTGCAAAAGAATAACTCTAATTTAAACTCAACATAATTAAAAGAAATCAAAAAACGCATCAATAAATGAATTGATTCATTTTCAAGTTACATAAAGTTCAAATTTTAACCCAAAAATATTAAGCAAGAATATGAATAGCTTCATTTATTTCAAAGTTGCAAGAGTTCAAATTTTATACTATTATTACCCCAACTTCATCTATTTTACAACATCATAAATCATTAAGGGATGATGGAATATGAAACTTTGAAGGCAAAGATACAAGTGGGTCTACCTTACCAGAAATCAACACCTCATAAAATCCATAACCAGCTGGAAGTTCTAATTCCATAAACAAATTGTCTTTCCCCAAAAGAAAGATAATGAATTTGATCAAGAGAAGGTTTCTTTTCACAATACATGTTCTTAGGCTTTGACTTTGAATTTCTAAAAGCTTATGAATGACCCCATACAATCAAAATTCCATCATGTACCTCAATTGCATCAAGATCTTCACTTATCACGGCTTCAATCTCCTACAAGTAAGTCCTCCCTACTTCCAATTTATATGTTTATTCTAAATATTTATTTCTACCATCATTATGTGTGTGAGAGAGACTACTATTTCCTAGTTATGGTTGAGATATCTCCAAAATATGATGATTAGTATGGATTTAATCAATTGTGATCCAATAATTCATATACTCATGTTCCTGGAACTTCCCCCAAAACGTATTTCTATCCAGAGAGTTGTGGAGAGTGATATGTCCAAAATCCCATCATTTGAATGAATTTAATGAGTTATGATCAATATTCATATGCCCAATTTACTAAAACACCTACTGAAAGCTTGTGTCTGTCAAATAGTTGTGCAAAATGTGGTATATTTTTTAATCTCAATAGTAGCTACGAGTACCTTTCAGATCTCTATTTTGAAGCGAGAAATAGGGTCACCCTTTCATTCTCTTTCATTAATGACATCAAGTTTATATTTCAAAACAAAGACATGATTATACCCTTCTTTGAGAACTTGAACTATTGGGGATTTCAATGAAATAGGACCAAACTCAACTAGGTAAGCTAGGCACATCAGTGATAGAAACTCAGCTGACATATAGTCCTGTAAACAGTAAGCCACTTTGTGTTTTCAATCATTTCTTCTCACCAAATACCACAGATAAACTATATGTCATGTGAGGGGAGTGTATCCAATCTTTCATTCTGTTACAATGTTTAAGAACTATCCATATTAAGAGATGGAAAGTAGAGGCTATCCTCATTTCCTAAAGGAACTGAAATCTATTAATCCATCTATACCTAGCAGATGATTTCTCACCTTCCTTTGAGTCTGTATAATTGAAATGTTGCATTTATAGAAATAGTTATTTATAGTAAGATTTCTTCTTGTTAGTGATTGGAAACAAACTCGTGGTCAACTAGATGGGTAGGGTATTTCTTAGTCGGCACTTAGACAAAGTTTAATTTTAGAGAGAGCAAGAGAAGATTGAGCTTCCATCTAGAGAATGAAAACATTGAGTTTAATTATGGGAACAAAGAACACTAATAGAAAAATAAAATGGAGAGCACTATCAAGAAGAGTAGAGCTAAGAAATTTATGAATAGAAAACACCCTCAAGCAAAGAACAACAAGAGAAAATAGAATCTGTTAGTATTCAACCCTATATTTACAAACTCCTAGACATTTTGCATTTCCTACATCAAAGAAATCCAAGGAATTCTTGGGGTTTCTTCCATTGAAGGCCAAGAGATATTCATTTGAATATAGGGGTTAGGTAAAGTTTCCTTGTCGTTGCCCTATATTCCATCGAACAAATTATGTGATTATGCTTTATTCCTGTAAATCCAAAAGTTAACTTATGCTCTATATGGGTTGCCAATTTAAGAAGTTGCAAGGGTTAGTGCACATCCTAAGTTTCATGTTAGTAAAATATCCATTTAAGTGGTGATGCTAACCTAAACTAAGTCTTCTTTTTCAAAACCTTGCAAATCTCTTTCTTAGCAGCATTGCAAAATCATTTTCCAACGCCTATAGTAGTGAAGCCATTGAAGTTTCGACTTTAGGAAATGATGTTAATAAGGTTTAAAAGGGTGAATAAAGTGGTATTATGGTGTCATATCATGTTAATAGTATTAAAGTCCAAAAGTAAAAGTTCAATAGAGTTATAAGTTAAAATGGTCCGAGAAGGGAGTGTTTTATTTTAACGAGACTTTAAAGGACCTCAGAGTAAGTTAAGCAGTGTTAACTAATTTTGAGGTGGCGGGGCATGTAATTCAAAGTGTGGTCACTCAAGACGAGAAAAACAACTAAATAAATGGGGAAAATCAAGCATCTCAAACTATACAAGCTAGATGGGTTACAATTGTTTCAAATTTATAGAGAGTTACATCCAATCTTTAGGGAGACAGGTTCAAAAATCCATTTTCCACCTTTTCAGTGGGTATGATCTCAAAATGGATTCTAATTTCATCGACACATTTAATGGCATAAGTGTTATAGCTTAGGGATTATAATTTAGGTGACAGAGGAGAACATTGTTGAAGAGATAAAGATACCAACTTGGGGGAAATATGGTTTAAAAACAGAACAATTTAGGGATTTAACCTAAATTACTTTTTGAAAGATCATTGTGATGACCCCTGCTAGAGCAAAGTTGTCCCGTTGCAACATTTCGAAGCCATAATGGGCTCAATTCATAAGGACGATTAAGTTGTTTTTTACATGTGAAGGCCGGTTTTCCAAGGTTTTATCATATCACATGAGGTTTCTCGTACACCTTGTCAAGT
Organism: Pinus tabuliformis; assembly: GCA_031772625.1. Taxonomy (NCBI): domain Eukaryota; kingdom Viridiplantae; phylum Streptophyta; class Pinopsida; order Pinales; family Pinaceae; genus Pinus; species Pinus tabuliformis. The sequence goes on from CM062812.1 coordinate 864,511,622, forward strand.
TTAATAGGATGAATATGCCCTTTTACCTACATCAAAGTTTGATGAAGATGGTCATGAGTGTCAGAAAGAAGAGAATTTTGCACCCACACGATGTGTATCACCATGGCTTGATCCAGATTTTATATATTCATGAGATGAGCAAGAAAGCAGAGAAGCCAAGGAGAAGAAAACCTTTTCATAGGAGAAAAATAAGGAATAAAATGAAGAAAATCTTCAAAAACCTAGCTACAGTTCTAGAGACCAGCCAACCAACTCGTGTTCATGAGCTTGCAGAAAATTTAGTAAAAAAACAGAAGCTATGGTCTATGAAAGAAGGCCAAAGAAACAACGAAAGCAAGTACCAGGTGTCAAAGAACCAGAGCATGTGGAAGTGAGGAGAAGCAAAAAACAATAGAAAAGAGAGAAAACCGAGTATGTGAAAAAACCACATACCAGACCCTCAAACAAATGAAGATTATGGTTAAAGTCTAAACTAAACCCTAAAATTAAAAAACATATTTTCATAGATAAAGAAGAGGATATAGGATGTTATAAGAAGAAGAGAAAGAAGGTTGTAAAAAGGGTAAAATAGAGTATTCCAAAAAAATAAAGAAGGAAATGCTAGTAGATGACCAAACCACTCAGAAGAAAAGCAGGAGCATCACTAGGTCAATGACGAATGAGGACAACCTATTTGCACTTGCACATACAACAGAGGTCATGGAAAGTTGAATATGTCGAAGTAGTTTTGGAGGCAGGGGAATAAACAGTTTTTCAACCATTAGAGGAATTTTAGCCTAAAAGTGCCCATGAGATTTTCATGTAATATCCATGTCATAATATGTAAACCAATCAAAGTCCTTTAAATTTAAAAAGAGGTACATGTAAGAATTTTGGAGGGAAAAGAAGAAAAACAACTTTTTTAATTGTACCTTTTGCTTATCTTCTCATAGGTTTACTCAAATTCCAAGTGTAGACACTTGTTGACATAGAATCAAAATCCAGATCCAACAAGCACCCATTATGCATAATTTTAAGCAAAATTACATTGATAAAAATTAAAGACATTAAAAAAATGTGTTGACCACGTTTTTTAATGTATCTTCAATTTTTATCAATGTGGATATTCTCAAAAGTATGCATAATGAGTGCTCGTTGGATGTGGAATTTCATTTTGCATCCAACGAGTGTCTACACTTGAAATTTGAGTAAACATATAAGTAGATACACCAAAAATACAATTAAAAAATGTAGTTTTCTCCTTTTCCCTCTAAAATTGATATCTCTTATTTTATTATTTAACTATTGTGTTATTATTTTTCCTTAGGAGGCCACTTTTAGGCTAGAATTTCCTGTAATGTAACACATTTTGTTAGAGGAGTAAACATAGTTTTGCAAAAAAGTAGGGTTTCTAGCCATGTAGATGGATGACTCAGCGATGCGAGAGTGCCTATAAATAAAAATCTGGTTCAAAAAGTAGGAGAAAGTCTTTAAAAATTCAATAAATTCTAGTACTAACTAGCATAGACTTCAACAAGTGGTTCCAAATCCATATATTCAGTGATTTGACTCCATATTTTCAGCAGACACCTAGTGTAATTCCAGTGAGTTCTCTCTTTTTATGTCTAGATATAGAATGAAATTCTGAATAGTTTTGTTAAGAGAAATTAGGCCTTATAGTTATTTTCCCAAACATGATGGATCTCAAACATATGATGTTTTCCTATATAATATATGAAAAATATGAGCCAAAGGTTGGATTTTGAAGGAAAAATAGCCATTGTTTGTTTGTGTTGAAGAAATTTTATTTTATAGTTGTCAGGATTAGAGGATTGATGATTATTGGCAAAAATATTCTTGTTATGGTATTTACTAGTGTGTAGTTTCTACAAGTTTTCTAAGGTTCCCTTTCTATGCTATGCCATTGGAGTGTTTGTCTTATCTTTTTTGCATAAAATCGATGTGACAAAATTCATAGTCTATGCTATGTTTCATTAATTCAAAATTTTGCATTCCTTATTTCTAAAGCTACTTTAGGATTCATGTTGCACGCCCTACTATAGTGGATTGTTTCCTATTTCTACGGTCATTTACAATGATAACTGGAAATGTCTAAAGTGTGCCATCTACCTTTCCTTTGTCAATATTTGATCATGCAGTCAGTATCTTGATGATTGCATTAAACCCTAGCTCGTTGACTCCATCACCCAATGGATTGTTTCTTTCATGCTCAACCAAACTCCATCTAAACAACATTTAGTGCCAGACCTAGACACTGTTTAAAGTATAAGGCAATTGCTAAAGTGACCTTTGGTTTTTGAGTTTTGAGAGAGAGCCCTCTTTGAGTTGGAAGGGCTAGCTTAGAGCTTGATAGCTGGCTTGAAAAGGTTACCTTAGGATTTTGTATTCCATATCCAAAGAGGAAATTTTGAGAGCTAACAAAATATATGAATCAAGAAGCAATGGCATGAATGATTTGTAGCGCCATTCCCTTCAGGGGGAAGGAGACTTTTTGCTCCCCATGCTTGTTTTCCCACTTTCGTCGAATGCCCGAGTAGCTTCCATGAACTTTGAAGTGATTGCCCCCATATATTTATTCAAGTTCGAATATTAGCTTCAAGATTTGAGTTCTATCCATATCTTCTAAGCAATTATCTCATATCTCTTGGAATGGGATGGAATGGTTTTCTTAGAGACTCAGAATGAAGTTTAGGGTTTTTTATTTTAGGGTTTCAAAATTAAGTGAAATATTTTTCATTTAAAAATATCTAGTTTGACTAAATCTACAAAAAAACCTGAATGATATCCATTTCAAAAACAGGCCCTGGGTGGTCCATGGGGATCCAAACCTGAATTTGACCAGGCGATCCATGGATCCAACTCCTAAGCCTAAGAGATTTATCAATCTAATTGTGTGCTAGTTTTATAGTTACCTCTTCCTTTGGGGTAAGTTATCTAGTGATTTCAATTAATTTTTGTCTCTTTAAGAAGTGTTCATATTACTGAAAGGGATACAATTTACATCCCTTCAAAGAGTACATGCCAAACTATTATCACATAAAACTAGAATTCTCCTTACATACCCATTTAAGTGGGAAAGTGCATGAGGTATAGATCCTACTTATAGGTTTTCATAATATTTCCTCAAGGTACTTAGATGAGCTATTGAATAACTTTAGAGTTATGAGTCAATAATTTAAAAATTTAAGGAAATCAAGAATTCTCAAGTGGCTAGTTCAGTTTGTTGTTTGATAGAAAATGGATCAATGAGGTCCATTTCTTTGTTGACATTGTTCATAAATTAATGTATATATCATTTTTGTAAATTGCTGTAGGGTTAGAATTTATTCTGGTTTTGCGGGATCCCTTTCTGTATGTAGCATTAGTATTATATTTGATTCTCACATATCTAAATTAAACTTTAGAGAAGAAAAAAAATAATAGTTGCAGCCAATTGCAAGTTGTTTTGTTGGTTGTTGAAGCATGGGGTTATCCTAGAAAGAGGAGATGTGACTATCAATGGTTGTTTAAGAATATTCCAATTGAGTATCGATAAAAAGTTCCTTGCCCACACATTTTTGTCCATTATAGTTTTGAGTTTTTGCATTCCTTGTTTTTTTTCATTTGATGTTATTGGTTCCAGCAAGGTTTGATCTAGAGACTACTTCAAAGTCAAAATAAGTCGATGAAGAAATAATAAATGATTTATGCACTATTATGAATTTATCTCCTACTAAAAAACAATTGGCATAGGAAAAAAATCTAACTTTTGTTTTAGTAGAAAGAATAATAACATATCGTAGGGCCAGAGGTACCCTCATATTCATATCTCTTTGGCCAAACAAGAGAGAAAATAAATAGAAAAGTATCTAAGTAACTTCATTAAAGACAATATTCTAGGACTTAGATTCCAATATTTCATATTACAAGGTATGCATTCTTCGCTTAGTCATACCAACAACATAGAAAAACAGGAAACCTTGGGATAGGTTTGCAACATAACATATGATTTCACTCACTTGCTTCCTTCATTGCATAACCAAACCAAAGCATCAACCCCAAAATTTGAGGGCTAAGAACAAATAAATTATATACCAAGACAAGCAAATGACAATAAAATGGACACTACAACATGATTGAAAAAATTATTCATTGGTATTTCTTTGTGAAGGCATCCATGCTAATAAATGAAACATATTTAAGACAAGAGAAAGCATTGAAAACATTTCAAATTTTATTGAATCAAGTAGTTTTAACCTTCCTTCAAATGTTTGGAAACAAGTGTTTTAACATTTCATATTACAAGGTATGCATTCTTCGCTTAGTCATACCAACAACATAGAAAAACAGGAAACCTTGGGATAGGTTTGCAACATAACATATGATTTCACTCACTTGCTTCCTTCATTGCATAACCAAACCAAAGCATCAACCCCAAAATTTGAGGGCTAAGAACAAATAAATTATATACCAAGACAAGCAAATGACAATAAAATGGACACTACAACATGATTGAAAAAATTATTCATTGGTATTTCTTTGTGAAGGCATCCATGCTAATAAATGAAACATATTTAAGACAAGAGAAAGCATTGAAAACATTTCAAATTTATTGAATCAAGTAGTTTTAACCTTCCTTCAAATGTTTGGAAACAAGTGTTGAAATGTCGAGTACAGTTCAATCTTTGTTTGAACCTACATCCTTTGTTACCCAAAGTCTGCATTCAATATATCTCTCATATCTTTCGCTGGTTTTCATCAAATAGGTTCTTTCATAGAAATCTGCATATGGAAAATGGGAGTAAACCTATTTTCTCACTAATTCCATATATACATTCATGTCCATATTCAAAGTAATATGCCTTTACGATGCAAGAAAAATGGCTATATGCTGATGCAACAATCCAGGGTGAAAAGGTCCATTATTATGACCTTTCGATTATTGAAAAAAGACAAGTATCAACGAGTAACAATACTTGTGTTAGAAGCCCCTTTGTTAATCAATCTACTCCCTCATTAGCAGAAAAGGCCAAAATTGATTTATTGACATTTTGAGACACATACAATTTAAATAATGATTTGACCTAAAAAACATTTCGTAAGATTTCAATTAGACAACACCATAGTGTTTTAATGGAAGTCACAAGACTATGAACCCATTACTTTTCTCATAATACATTTTTCCATGTACATGAAATATATTACATTTGTCCATAAACTTGTCACCCATAAAAAACCCCAATCATTGTAAGTTGTGGCAAAATAATACATTCACAGGTTCTTCTTTAGTGAAATAACCATTCATTGATAAATTTAAGGAAAATGATAACAAGAACCCATTCACATAGTGAGGACCGATCTTGATGCTAATCAATGATTGCTATTGCAGTGGATAGTGATCATATGTCATCTTTGACATCTCCATATGCACTTAACAATGCTCCAGACATCATATCACCAGACATTCTTTGAATGTCTACAAAGTAATTGATGGTAAGAGATTAAAATTGACATCTTTAAATTAATTTTTCCCTATAAAGGGGTTTTAAATTGTCAATTCAAGCTTGATATATGCCTTTCATTTGATTACATATTAGCTTCGAGTTGGTGAAGACTGCAATATCATTGACATAATGTTTTTTCACCTCTTTTAGATCTTCAACAAGGGAAATGTAGTATGCTTCATTGTTTGTCATCCTTCCAGACATTTCTCTCTTTATATGGAGCACATGATTTGATTCGCTATTATGGAGGAAAAATTTTACAACTGCTTGACTTGCATTTGGAAAGAAGTATACTTCAATGTATAAACTCCACTTTTACACCATTATTTACATTTAGAAGACTTAGAAAATAACATTAAAATAAATTCATATTAGACAAGTAGGAATTCATCTATTTCTTAATCCTAAACATGTTTTCAAGTGATATATAATTCAAAAAAACAGTTATTTATTCCTAATCTATCCACTAACTGCGTCTACTGACTTACAATCTTTGAAAACTAATCCTATTTCTTTCGCATTATTTGTGTAATTACTTCAAAAAAGTGAGCTCATTAAACCAACATCTTGACACACACGGTGATAAGAGTGGTAATCATTTAACAAACATTTTGTGTAAAAACCCCTTACTATAGTTATCTCAACACGGGCGCACACACACACACATATAAACTTTGTATCACTTCGAAAATATATTTTATATAATTACATTAAACATTTCCAATATGCTTACATACTAATATATATCATAAATATAATAACACCAACTAAGAACCAAACAATCACATAATCAATCCAAAATTTCGAGAATTTTGAGTCTGGGAGGTTTGAAATAAAATATTTGGGAGGATCTCCCGAGCTATGAAACCACCACTCTGCGGCTCCATCAAACTGAAACCAAATCCACTCCATCTTAAAAATAATCATTTAACGAAATTCATTCAAGCTAGAAATTCATGTGGAAGTTCATCATTTCCTGAAGTGTGTGTCATATATTGCACCACAAATTGAATGTTTCTAATATGATTTCAAAGAGTTAGTGACAATGCATATACAACAGAGGACTATGCAGTAAAGTGACAATGTATATACAATAGAGGACTATGGAATAAAGTGTGTTTTCAATTATTCTTCTTGTCCCTATATGATAAACAAACATTAGTAGGACTAGCTTCACATAGCAAAGAATGTGCCTAGTTTAAATGTTCTAAAGGACCATTATTCATAGTCCATGAAATAACAAAGACAATTGCATTTTGGACACGTACCACTATTTATCTCATCTTTAATGTTTTGATGTTACCAAGGCTGAAAACATGGATGTTGGAATAACTTGCTAGACCATCTTGATAAGAGTCATCCTACCCTTTTGAATATGGAGTTGTCCAGCGTAAATATGGTCTTTGAAGCAATATCCCAATTGTTCTACAGGGAGAGATGATCTTTTACAGTTTAGGATTCTATTGACATGTTCTCGAATTTGAAGGGTATTGAATATAAAATCCATGACATATTATTCTTTCAAATTCATTCCCATTATGCCTCTTTCCTATTGCAACATCTCCAAATAATTTTGTCCAGAGTTATATTGAAATGTTTCCATTTTGACTGAGACCTCCTAAAGATTTTCGTTTGCATATTATTTTACACACAAGAGGTCCTGTCTTAGTTTGTAGCATTTGACAATTTTGTGTTTGGATCTGCTATAGTTTTTTCAAAAATAATTTATGGGGCTATAAAGGTTGAAAAGATGCAGACTGGTATAACTTCCTGGATGATATTGATAAGTGTGATCCTACCCTACAAGGGAAGTCTCCAATTTTGTATTGTTTAGTATATCTCTGTTATTTAAAGCGATATCCTCCTATTTAAAACGTTTCACTGAATTAGCAATTAGGGACGCTACCAAATGTTTAACAGACATGAGATAAATTTTGAGATATAAAATGGGCCTCAAAACAAAAATGTACAACTAAAATCAAGTTTATAAGAACCAATAGGATTCAAGATGATGATGTCAACTATGGGGGATAATTCACCATTTTTGAATTAAAAGAATAAAAAGGTTAAAAAATAAAAAAGATAAAAAATAAAAAACTACTTTTTCAACTCATATTTTCAACTTATCTCCTTAAGGTTTTACTCAAATTTTGAGTGGGAGCACTCATTAGATGTAGAATTTAATTCCTCCTCCAAGGCGTACCCATTTTGCATACTTTTCATGGACCCTTCTACACAAAAAATGAGAAATACATGAAAACATGATTGCAATCATGTTTTTTCACGTATTTCTCATTTTTCGTGTAGAAGGGTCCATAAAAATTATGAAACATGGGTAATCCTTGGACGAGGAATTAAATTCTGCATCCAATGAGTGATCTTACTAGAAATTTGAGTAAAATTGCTGTTAGATAAGTTGAAAACACAAGCTTAAAAAATAGTTTTTTCCTTTTTCCCTCTAAAATTTGATGATGCAATCTAACATTATTTTATTATTTCCACTATTGTTTTATAATATTCCTTAGGAGCCCCATTTTAGACCTCAAAAATTCTTTAATGGAAAAATTATTTCACAATTTAATATTCTACTTATTTTTGCCCGAATTTGAAGGGCATATCTTGGATTTTTCCTCATCATTTTTCTCTCTTGAATTCTTTAGGTGAATTCATCGCAGTTGTTCCAACTTTAATGATCTTAACATGCTAAGAGTACCATGAACAAATTGTAAGTCAAATTCTCTATCTCTGGTCCTTGAGATTTTAACTTATTTTGTCCCTAAATTTTCTTAACTTGTTTATCAATCTATTTATGCTCAACCACAATGAAAAGGAGATAAAATGGGAATGGGATCCTTCAAACATTTGTTGCAGGCATAGTTAAAAGGCTTGAAATTTTTGGCGGGTTCACAAGGGGATTAGAAATGTTTGATACTTGAAAAATCATTTGAAAGGTTAGGGGAAAACCCCAGAAATATAAAACATATATAATATTATACATATTATAGAGAAGTTTTAACAGTCACAGGAAAATAAGTAAGCATGCAAAAGAAAAAATAAAAAAGGAGACATTTCCTCATATAAATTTCTTTTAGCTTATAAAAGTGAAACAATATAACTTGGGGTGTAATATGGATCTAATGTAGTTTTTCCTTTTTTTTATCAATTGAAATCTTTTGGCTTTTCTGTTGTGTTTTACTTAAGGATTAGAGCTTTGGCCTGGATTAGTTTGGCCACTCTGAAAGGTTCGAGGTCCAGCCAAAATTGAGCTTAAGCTAGGTCCAACCGTATCTGGTAACTATGGTTGTAGACCACTTCCCAAAGCCAGTTTGGTATCATTTTGTTTAGTCTTACACATTTACTGAAGTTATAACTTAGAGCTAAATCAAGATTAACCTCCCACAGTGACAACTCCATGCATATGTAGATGCAATCAAAAGGAGTTGATATGGAAAAAGAGTTTGAGAGAAACATGAAGGTTATTGTATCATATCATTTGGGTACATCTATTAGGAGCTCCCATTCTATTATTGTATATCATACTGAAATACCCATTGGGATGCATTGCTAGATGTGTGCTAAATTTATCATTCCAGACTAACTTGAAGACTATCACAGAATATAACATGTCTAAGACAGAATATCACGACAATGACCTTGACTTCTATTACTAGCAGAAATATGGAGGACATGAGTGATGACTTGAGTGCGCGCACTCAGAATGAAGGATTCTAGTTCGTCAACAATTGGAGATGCACATTATGAGAATGAAACAAGAAGCTTCCTAGAGAACGAATGAGGTTGGAGAGTGGTTTCAGGTTTTTGAAGATTATGATGTTTTGGCCGTGCGCACCCTCACGTTTAAATTTTCTTGTTTGGCAACGAGCCTCCACCAACCCGCCACCCTCCATTAACTCGATGTTGACGAATGGATTTCCTCGCACGTCAACCTCATATGGACACTCTGACCTTGTTGGGTTGAATGAATTTTGGGCGGTGCCAGACTCGGTGGTCAGAGTTGGAATTTTTCTGGCCGACGTCCAACTCTAGGCCAATTTACTCTATGCCTAGACTACTCCGAATAAAAGTGTAATTAAAAACAATTAATAGTTAGTAATACTAAAACAAATAGCAAGAAAACATGATGATTTTGCAAACCCTAAACTAGAACAACGAGTTATGAATAGATATCTCACTCATGATTATCTAAACTAGAAACCATCTAGTGAAATATGTATGAATTTTAATAAAAAAGGCACCTTACTATGGAGTCGTGAAGCCAATAGGCTATATTACATAAGTACCATGGACAAAAGCATGGGTCATTAAAATCTTGGATTGGTAAATTGTTAATACTAAATCCATTAATTATCTTATCAAAATGACTATCATCAAGTAAAATTTAACTTAATATTTAACCTAATATTTAATAGGGGCACGCATACGCCTTTTTACATGAAAAAAAATGACTCCATTACATTTTTTATTGTTATATCCTAGCACTTATGCCACCATCCCCTCACCTTCACACACCATGTGCTCTCCTTTTGTCATTAGATCCTTGGTCATAGAACTCCAACTCAAACCTAAATATTCAGTTCTAGCTCTATGTGTACTAGGGTTTGTACTATTTTAGGTCTATGTTAAATTACTCTTCTAGTGCCTTGCCGGTTTTCTTCCATTAAAACCTTACTTTTGTACTTGCATTAATGTCATGAGGTGCTCCTTCTTTTTTCATCATCTTCTACAACAAAGATGTTAGACCATTAGCTCATTGGTTGATGGGAGAGTCCACTCTAACCTATACCATTTGTTAGAATAAAAATGTGACATAAAATAATCAGCAAGTAGCAACAAGCAACCATCATTATCATAGAAAGTTGAAATAATAAAAGCCAACTAATAATTGATTTATTATTCTAGGCCAAAGCCATCTTATAATAGAATCCTCAAGCCATATTACATCAAATATTATGGGGAAAATCATGGATTACAAACACATTGGGCTAGTAATTAATTTATTAATTATATTATCAAAATTATTTTAAGTCCAAATAGTGTTTACCCTAATAAAACAAACATTGACATATTTTACTTATAGATGACATTGAAATATTTTTTTAAGTGTAAGGGTCCACTTACACATTGATGGGACAATTTTTTTTTTCCTTTCAATTTCTTTATATATATATATATATATATATATATATATATATATATATATATATATATATATGCTACTAGTGGGGATAGTGATTGAATCTTTCAATTAATTTCTACATAGCATTAATTTTTAAATGTAGTTTGAATTTTTTAGTTACTTTGTATAGATAAAGTTGAACATTTTATTTAATGTGGACATTGATATATTTTTCTTTGGTAAAATGTATCATAATTTAGTTGTCACTCTCACAATGAGGACAACTAACCATGCCACTAGGTCTTGGGCCATTAACCTATTTGTTTAGGTCTAAAGAAGATGAACTATTAGCCAAGTAAAATCAGTTGAATGTTTTTTGTTATTAATATATTTTCTTAAATGTTATTTGTGAATTTTATATTAAGCATGAAAAGAATCATACATCTACTTTGTATTGAATTATAAAAAGAGAAGGAATTTAATCACTTTTTTATTTTTTTAGTTGGAGTTTGATAATATTTTTTTAGTGAGATTATGAATTTTTGTTATTTAAAATGTGTTTTTAAATATATAAATAAATTCCACACTTTTAATTTTTTAAAACAATTAGAGATTACATAATTCAAACTTACCTTTCCAAATAATTCATATTTAATTAGAAATTACGTAATTCAAACTTACCTTTCCAAATAATTCACATTTAATTTTAGAAAAATCTAGGAAAAAAAAAAACACAAAGTTGAATAATTAAGCACTCTGCTTGTCATAAATATAAAAGAATTTTAAGCACTCTGCTTGTCATAAATATAAAAGAATTTTGGTATTTTATAAAACTGTGAATGTGGAACTTGTCACATTAATCTGAGCAAAGGATTCATCACAAGCCTGTTTGGTATTTAAAGTTTGTAATAAAGGTCTTTTTATATTTTATGAAATTTGAATATGTCATGAATTTTGAGTACGGAACACAAGGACGAGCATTTTTATTTATTTTTTAATATTATCAAGATAAATTTGTGCGCATTCATTATGTCGCAATTAAGATATCGGACAATGGATGGCAAAAATTAATAAATGTCCAACGTATCCTTAAGGTGTGTGATGAAAACTTCAACTGTTTTGTTTACGTTTAAAGGTGTGTGATGAAAACTTCAACTGTTTTGTTTACGTTTAATGCGTAGGACGATAAGATTCCGCAGATTCATCGTGTGAAAATGAATATATGTCGGACAAAAAACCTGACAAATGAAATCGAAGATATATTATAGATTTCACACATTTTTTCGTACTGAGAAACAGCATAGCACAGAGGGCAACGCCTAACCAGCCATCCCTAGGGTATTTAATGCCCGGGGTTTCGGTCTTAAATAATATTTTGTCTTTCGCTTGTTATCGGGTTAAGCTGCGTGCATATCCCCGGGCATTAAATACTTTGGGGATGGCTGGTTAGGCGTAGCCTAGCACAGAGGATTGGATTGCACTTGAATGGCAAGCGGTAGGCTGAACTTGCAGTTATTTTATTACCTCTAACCAGTGATTTTAGATTTATTGTCAAATCTAGTTTTTTTTTTTTTTAATCCTTATTTTTGTTAAAATGATCAAAATGGATATTAGAGTTGCAGAAAAAGTGAAATTTTAAATGTGTTACAATTGAAATTCCTATAGTGAACGAAAGAAAAAGTATTTGGTAGAGTATTGGGAATTATTCAAGATAGTAGGGTGTGTTAGTATAGTTAGTTGAACATTGTGAATTATAAGTGAGTAAGATTATAGAGTTAAATTTTTGGGTTGAATAATTAATCATTCTAGTTTGATGCAAAAGTAACTCAATGATAAAGCAAAGGAATTTATAAATCAATAATGTTATATTTAATGTTGTATGAGATTTTATTTTGTGAATTTTAATGATAGTGTATGAGGTTTTATTTTGTGATTTTTTAACAAATTAATGGTTTATTAATTATTGATAGCTTTTTGGTTGGGAGTATTACCTTTTTAGGATATATTTGTTATTTGGTGGTTTTTTAGTTTGGTTAAATGGTTTTATGTGTAATATTTTTACTTTATTTTTTATATATTTATTGGAAATTCACATAGATACATGGATGTATTAATGTTTAATGTTTATGAAATAATGGTGGTAATAAGGAATTTTCACAAAAATTTCATAGAATATGTTTAATGTTTATGAAATAATAGTGGTTATAAGAAATCTTCACAAAATTTCATGGAAAGAAGTTGAAAGCTAAAGCTAATTATACTAATTGCATTATCCCATGGGATATCCAAGCCTTAACATCAATGTGAAGCAAACTAATTCTTGAAGAATAATGTTCTCCAAATAAATCCACACTTTTTATTTTAAAGTCTACATTTAGAGTCACAAACATGACTCATCTCCATAAAGTTTGTTGAGAGAAGGGAGAGGAAAACAAATGAGTAAATATAAATGAAAATAACAAATTGGAGAAAATAATATGTGAGTGGGCATAACTAGAAAAGGAAAATAACAAAATAACAAAAAGAAAAATAAAAAAATTAAGAAAAGGAAAAATATAGAACAAGAAATAACCTCCAAAAGAAAAGAAGAAAATAATAAAATATATAAAAAAAATAATAAGAAGAAACATAAAAGAAAGTAAGCGACAAAACAAGAAAAAGAAAAAAAAAAAAAAAAAAAAGAATAATAAATAAATAGTAAATAAATCAATAAATATGACTAGAAGGAAAAGGATTATTAACCTAGCCCGGCGAACGATGGCGATGATCAAGGTTTCGAACAGCGCACAGGTCGCTGCGGCCACGGCTCCAAAGCCGGTCTCAAGGGCTGCAAGCGATCCGGAGGTTTGGAAAATGACGATTGCTGTTGGAGGGGCGACTCAAATGCAAACATTTTCAAAGAGATGGCTGGCTTCACGCAGTCGAACGGCCCAAATGCACCCAGACCTGAATGGCCATACACCTGCGGGGGTTTTCGACACAGTTTCTCACGCGATTATGGATCGGGAACAGAGCAAAAGCTCCCAGCAGAACGGATCGAAGTTAATGACGGAAATCACCATTTCTGCGTGGTTGTCCGAGGAGGTATCTCCCTCGAGAAAGGCTGAGACCCCAAACCGTGTCCAGATCGCTTGCAGAAGCGACAGGGGGGGATTGTCTGGTGTAGATCCGCACCATTTTACAACACACGGACCAAAACAGTGTGGACTAGGCTCAGATCTACTTGATCTAGCCTCCGTACGAGCACAGATTGATCCCAAACAGCAGGGCGAAGACACCATCCATAGATCGAGTAGAGTTCACGCAGATCTTGACATGCAAAAGGAAAAACGAACAAAATCAGGGCCAGATCTGGGTTTCGGCCTACAGCCAGAGCAGGTAACAAAAAATTATTTTCAGATTTTGATTAAACCCCCACAAGGGAAAACTCGGTTAGTATGGGTTCATGCAGGAAGCACCTCCATTCAACTGAAACAACAAATATGGGTAGGAATGGGATACCCAGTCCAGATCCAACATCTTGTTAGTGGAAGGCGGTCTCTACAGGACTGCAGATCGATGGAAAGCTATGAGATTGGGCCAGGATCAATCATCTCTTTAAACCTCAGACTGAGAGGAGGGGCTATGTCTAAGGGACAGCAAAGCGGAGACAAGGGAAAAAAAAATGCACCTCAGCAACAACCCAAGGGAGGGTTATCCTACAAAAACATTTTACAGGGCAGCAGAGATTCAGGGTCCTCTCCAGATCAAGGCGGCCATCTACCCAGGCCATATATAGTAGATCAGGCAGAGCAAACCCCAGCTTTAAACTTAGATTCTTCTGGGCTGGATGATTTCGTAAAGTCCTATGAAACGCAAGCTCTCATATGCCGTTTCAACAGTTTTTGGCCAAAACCCCTGGATCTATTCCATTGGATCTTCACCAGCTGGACCATGGAATGTGATATTCATCTCTGTTCAAAGGGGTTTTTTATAGTTAGATTTTCATCCAAGGAAGTCAGAGACACAGTTATTAGTGCAGGACCCTAGTTTTGGGGAACATCGGGGCTGTTTATGACCCCATGGTTCCCAGATTTTGATCCAAACAAAATGACTGTAACCAAAATGTCGGTCTGGGTTAGACTATATAATCTACCTCTGCATTTTTGGAATGAACGAGTTCTGGAAGGCATTGGGAACAGCATTGGGAAATATATCAAAACAGATCTGGACAGGATTGATGAAAGGATCTACACCTACGCACGTATCTGTGTGGAAGTAGATTTAAGCAAAGGGCTGCCGGACAATATAAGGCTGATCTACAAACAACAGAACTGGCTGCAAGTGCTAGACTATGAAAATACTGCTTTCAGATGTAGACTCTGTAGGCAGACATGACACTTACAAAGCACATGTCCAGAAGCCAAGAGTAAAAAGAAGCAGAAAGGGAAGCAGAGGAAAGGATGGCAATTCTCACCACCAGATTCAGATGACGAAGAATCAGAAGTAGAGGAGGAAGAGATCCCTGCAGAGAAGACCGAGGCAGCTCAAGAAATGGAGAAACAGAAAGGAACCACAACAGACAACAAGGCAGAAATGAAAAGCGTGGACCACAGCATAGGAGGCACCAAGCGACATCACCACTCAGATACCTCAGATTCAGACAAAGAAGTTGGATCACAGAATGTAGAAACTCAGTTGATCATTGTACCGACCGAGCCCACCCAAGGAGAGTGGCGTAAGGTCGAAAAGAAAAAGGGGCGGAAAACTTGAACTATTTTCAGTTTTCTGCCTCTTTTCATACTCTCTTCCCTCTTCCCTTTTCATATTTCTTTTTGCACGTTAGTCTTCTAACGCTGCGTAGAGCCCTTGTGGCAGTTCTCAGTATGCTTCAGTGCATATGCAGATGTAACCTTTCATTATCTTTTTAATAAAAAGTTACTGTTTTTTCTTCGGAAAAAAAATAAATAAATCAATAAATAAATAAATTACAATAAGATATGAAATAAAATAAAAATATAAAATAAAATACAAATAAAGTAAAATAATAAAATATTAAATAAAACAATAATAGTGAATAATAAAAAAAATATAATAGAGTAAAATAAAATAAAATAAATTGTATAACATCATGAAATAATATAAAATAAAACTAAATTGAGTGAAATTATAAAATAAAAATAAATAAAGCAAAATAAGATAGAAATAATAAGATAAAATGAAATGAAATATAATTATTACAAGAGAAAGAGAAAAATAAGAAGTGAAGGGAAAAGAAAAAGAAAGGAAAAAGAAAAGAGCAAAGAAGAGAAGGAGAGAAGAAAAAGAAAAAGAAAAACGAGTGAAATAAGGGGGAAAGGTTAGAGGGAGAGGGGTTGGAATGAAAAGAAAGAAGACCCAATGAAATAGGAAAGGGGGTTAGATGTGAGAGAGTAAAGGAAGTCGACTATTACTAATCTCAGCACCCCATCCCTGTTAAGATTGTTGGGATGTTTAATGATCTCTAATGCTGCTCTAAACTTGTGCTTGAAATAATGACTTTCTTTAGTGATAATTTTTTGTGTCTTCAAGGCACAAGTGGTGCACAAATTTGGACGAATGTCTAACAAGGGTTCAGGAGTGAATTCTTTATTTCTTTATGTTTTCCCCATGTTCCTTGAGTCTTATTTTGAATGGTTGACCAATCTCTCCAATGTAGCACATTCCACAAGAGCAGTTAATCATGTAAACTCCTTTGAACTGAAATTGGTCAACCTTATCTTTAACATATCTCATTTTGTGTTAGATGGTCTCAAGGAATTTGAATGATGTAATAATACCATTTCTTTTAGGGACCTTATAAGTTTTGTCAATGGTACAATGGATGTATAGGAGGAATGCTTTTCCATTAGAGGTAGGAGAATTAGGAGAAAGGGAGCTCATTGTGGCTCTTTTGATAGCTCTGCAAATGTCTTTGTAATTGTATCCAATATCAAGAAAAACTTTAGTAAGGTAGTTAATTTGTTGATTGAAATGCTCTTTGTCAAATAATTTTGAGGTTGTGGTGATGAGTGTATTGAGGAACCCCATCTTTTGTGCAGGATGATGGTGAGAATCAACATGGAGGTAGCTGTCGATGTGAATTTTCTTCTTGTATACCTAATGCCATATCATTCTATCTTCTTTCCTTGTGAGCAAAACATCCAGAAAGGGAATGGTATTATTATATTCAAGTTCCAAGGTAAACTTGATATGTAATGTTCCGAACTAGGTAAAATAGTTTTATGCAAAGAAAATAATAAAAATAACACCATAAAATTGAAACATTCATTGCACACCCATAAAAAGTCGAGGAATATCAAACAACTGAGCCATTTTATTATAATTTAGGAGAAAAGTACAATAATGTGGAAGTGGTGCACCTCGACTTGCCCAATTACAAGCATGATAAAACTCGGGTGGTAATATGTCAAGCCCAGATGGCATAATAAGTATTGCAATGATGCACTGTGCTGCCCCTGTGAAACTGTGTTATTCGCTGTAAGGATTCTTCTGGAAACTCCACCTCCAATGCTAATAAAATTATTGAAAATTAACCCTAGCCTCTCCACCAAATACCTAGAATAACCCACGAAGTAATTGGCCAAATGTTGACCTCATAATTTTGGCCCAAATTCCCCTTAGCTCCTCTAGTTGCTGGATGAGTTCAGAACCTTGTTTAACCCCTTATATCTTCCCAGAAAATTCTATAAAATTGAGAGTGTGATCCTTGCCCAAACCCTAGAAAAAGCCAGAAAGGGTTTCCCTTGGTTCCAACCTTCAAAAATTGACCCTTCACAACTTGGCCCTCCTCCAATTTTGAATTCTGTTGTTGTGACTAATCCTGCCAATCTCTGCTCTCTCTGTCCTACTCAAATGGCCCTCCAAGTGATCTCCTACTTCTCTCGGCCACCTCAAGCTCCAGAATTCCTTCAACTCCCACATGATCCCAGTGATGGCTCTCTACGCAGGGCTAGGTGACTATAAATCGAATTGCTCCAATGCAACAACATCTTGCTCCACAACCCTCCCGGAATGTCAATCCTCCATTGTATCTTCAATGCCGAAACTCCCCCGGCAGTTTCTCCCCCGATGAACCCACAAGAAACACTTGTGTGTTCCCCTTTTACATCCTCCAGAAACTCACACACACTGAGACAAATGCTAAATGATATGACTGTGAAACTCCATCATCTCTCCTGCAAGGTAGTACAAATTTCCTTCCTAGGGTGGCACTCAAAGTCCACCGAAGCAATGGTTGAGATCTCCAATCGAAGACACTCGTGTGCTAAAAAACACAGTAACCTGACTAAGAAGCTCGAGCAACTAAGGTTGAGTTCAATATGTCAAAAGATACCAAATGAGGTTGAGCCTCCTCTATTTATAATTCATGGGCCTCTTTTCCCATGTGTGCCCCCTCCAATTAGTAATTCGACTTTCCCTTCTTAGTCATTTGAACTTCCCTCTAAGGTGGTGTGTATTTCCTCATGTGGGTGGCCCCCACGCTATGCCAACAAAACATTTCACCCCCTTTATCCTTCCTAAGTCTTTTCCAAAAATCACATAGGTCCCATGGCCTCCAAAATTGTTAGAATTTTAGAATAAATTGTTGAAAATGCAACAAGCTGATGGAGCTTAGTGGAAAGGAGTCACCTTCACTAAGTGGGCCCGCAGGCTATTTTTGGCGCAAAGTCTATTTTTAGACTATGTCTATTTTTAGACATATGGATCAGTGTCTATGAGTTGTAGGATGCTGTTTATGGATAATTGGTCATGTTGGGAAATATAGATGGACTTCTATTTTTGGTTCACAACAGAGTGATCAGAGTCTATTTTTAGATTGCCAGGCTAAAAATAGAAACATTCAAATATTATTAGCCCTTAGTAATATTTGGACTCTAAACATTATCTTATTCTCTTGGAGCACTTCAGTTCGAGCTACGGATGTGGCACATGCAGCTGACAGAAGGAATCACGTGGTTTCTTATGTGTTAGTTGAGCTATTGCATGGAGGACTTCAGTTAGAACTCATGCATGTGAGTTCTGTGGAGTTGGATCTTGAGTTGATGGAGTTGTGTTCAGTTTGACTTAGTTGAACTAGTTGTATTTAGTCTAACTAAAGAATACACTAGTGATGAGTTGTGTGAATTAAATATTAATTAATTCACTAATTATTAACTCATAAAGCAATTAAAGAATACATCAGTTAACTCGGTGCATGGACAGTTCAGTGGAGACAGGTGTTAGAGGCTGAGATTGCTATCAGTTGTGACTACAATTGTGCATGAGATCTTGCACAATCAATGGGATTGAGTTATGCCAATGAGGACTGCGCAATGTGGGCTAATACCAAGGCAATTGTAGGTTGTGATCATGTGATTTTCACTTGGGATTGTGCAGTGGAGACAGGCAAAGCAGCGGAGAATATTTGAACCTGTGACTTGTTCGGATCTGAGCTAGTTTTGTGTGTAACAGGTGGAGATAGTACTGAGTACTTGTGAGGAGTATTGTACTATGTATTGTTACATGTTCTCAATCATTATAATATACAGATAGTGTGGGGTTTTCAGCTGTATGCTTTCCCCGGGTTACATACTGTGTTAATGTGTGCATGCGATTGATGTTTCATTGTTTTTAATGCTGCTAAATTGATGATCGACGTAGAGGAGGTTATGTATTATGCATGTATTCCGCAATAGTGTATAATCGGGATAATCTCTGTGAATAAGTGTTTATTATTCAAAATTTCTACATGGTATCAGAGCTGGTTGATCTGTAGAAAAGTTCTACATGATATCAAAGTGGGATTGATCCTCAGATCTATTATTCAGAAAGTGTTTACATTTTATTTGTTCAGGCAGAGTCTGTAATCGGGCCAGGTAGCCTCTAGATTCATCCTTCTTTTGGAAGGTGAGATATCTGGTGAATGCCCATACAGTCGATCTCTGTACAAGAAATACTTTGTTCTCAAGAATTTTAGATCAGAAGCGGTTGAGTTTTGAGCTGGTGGAATGGCACTCAAGGATAAACTCAGAAACATCTAAGTGTGAGAATGGAGACAGTATGCCCCAGTATCTCACGAAGTTCACCCAATGCCGGGATGAGCTGGGAAGTGTGGGGGTGACTGTCGATGATGAGGACTTGGTGAGCTTGGCTCTCCTTGGTCTTCTGAAGAGTTGGCATTCCTATCAGGACTCTGTCAATGGTCGGGAGAAATTTCCAGGATGGGAGAGACTTTGGTCAGATCTTGTGCAAGAGGAGATCAGACGGAGCACCAGAGACAGTTCTTCATCCATGCATGATGAGGAGAACTGTGCCTTAGCGAGTAAGGTGAAGAAGGGGAAGGAGAAGGGTTCTCTTTTTGAATCCAGTTCTTCCAACGATGGGAAGAAGGTTGACAAGTCGAAGGTGAGATGCTTTTGTTGTCATGAGTTGGGCCATTATGCTACAAATTGTCCACGGAGGAAATCCAAGAAGGGATCCGGGGAAGGATCTAAAGGTGAGGCACTTGCTTCATAGTTTGAGTTGGATTTCACACTCTTCGCATGCATGGTTTCATCCATGGTGGGAAGTGGTTGGTTTCTTGACAGTGGAGCTTCTTTCCACATGACCGGTGACAAGAGTTTGTTCAGTACTTTGGAGGAGAAAGATCTCCAGATACTCATAATGATGGGTAATGATGAGAAGTATAGTGTCTCAGGTGTAGGCACGGTTATTTTTCAGAGGGAGCATGGAGCTCGCCTTACCTTGATCGATGTCAAGTATGTACCAGGACTGAAGAGAAAATTGGTGTCGATCGCGATGCTGGAAGACAGAGGCTATGATGTAGTCTTCAGTAAGGGAAAGGTTTTCCTTAGACACATCATCACTAGACAGGTGAAGCATATTGGTTCACGGGTCAAGAACCTGTATGCTCTTGAGGTTCAAGATGCATGCAAAGCCTTGAGCAGCGAGGCAATTGATGGAGACTTGGTGGTTGAGAGGGAGCGTATATTACCTCTCAACATGCAAAGCCAGAATAAGTCTCAGACAATTGTGGAGGAGTCACGATTGGTGTAGCAGCTGCAGGAGGTTGTGGAGCAGCCACAACAAGGGAAGCTGAGAGGAGATCGAGTAGAGACATCTAATCATGCAGAGACCTCTAGTAGGGGGAAACCTAGAGCCAGGTGGGCAGAGGGATCGCATGCAGCCATACCTCTAGGTAGGAGGTGGGGTGATGTGGATTGATCATCCCAAGGAGGAGGGGCAGGATCCTTGAGGTACCCAACCTCTTGGATGAGACCTTGCTACAGGAGCCCCGATGTGGAATAGCAGGAACTGACCGATTGGGTAGAGACAGATGCAGATGGAGCGGCAGAGAGAGCGATAGTGCAGGGAATCCTAGGACAACGCATAGCTAGCAGGCTGCAGCAATGCGAGAGGCACAAGTGTTTTGCACAGTGCTAGGTGGAACAGAGAGGTGTGCAATGGTGCGAGATGCATGGAGATGTTGCAGTAGCGCAGATGCCAGAGAGGGAGCACTTGTTAGCAGCAGGTAGAGCTTCAACATCAGAGTATGTTCCTATCCCAACAGAGTGGTCAGTTGGGAGTGTTTTTGTTCCAAGTGTTGTTGGAGCAAGTGGACCGGGAAAATGTGTTGCATGTGGAACATTCCAGAGTTTCAGGATAGGGGTTGTAGATAATCCATATCTTGTTGAGAGGGAGTGTTGAAAATGCAACAAGATGATGGAGCTTAGTGGAAAGGAGTCGCCTTCACTAAGTGGGCCCGCAGGCTATTTTTGGCGCAAAGTCTATTTTTAGACTATGTCTATTTTTAGACATGCGGATCAATGTCTATGAGTTGCAGGATGCTGTTTATGGATGATTGGTCATGTTGGGAAAAATAGATGGACTTATATTTTTGGTTCACAACAGAGTGATCAGAGTCTATTTTTAGACTGCCAGGCTAAAAATAGAAACAATCAAATATTATTAGCCCTTAGTAATATTTGGACTCTAAACATTATCTTATTCTCTTGGAGCACTTCAGTTCGAGCTACAGATGTGGCACATGCAGCTGACAGAAGGAATCACGTGGTTTCTTATGTGTTAGTTGAGCTATTGCATGGAGGACTTCAGTTAGAACTCATGCATTTGAGTTCTGTGGAGTTGGATGTGGAGTTGATGGAGTTGTGTTCAGTTTGACTTAGTTGAACTAGTTGTATTTAGTCTAACTAAAGAATACACTAGAGATGAGTTGTGTGAATTAAATATTAATTAATTCACTAATTATTAACTCATAAAGCAACTAAATAATACATCAGTTAACTCAGTGCATGGACAGTTCAGTGGAGACAGGTGTTAGAGGCTGAGATTGCTATCAGTTGTGACTACAGTTGTGCATGAGATATTGCACAATCAATGGGATTGAGTTATGCCAATGAGGACTGCGCAGTGTGGGCCAATACCAAGGCAATTGTAGCTTGTGCTCACGTGATTTTCACTTGGGATTGTGCAGTGGAGGCAAGCAAAGAAGCGGAGAAGATTTGAACCTGTGACTTGTTCGGATCTGAGCTAGTTTTGTGTGTAACAGGTGGAGATAGTACTGAGTACTTGTGAGGAGTATTGTACTATGTATTGTTACATGTTCTCAATCATTATAATATACAGATAGTGTGGGGTTTTCAGCTGTATGCTTTCCCCGGGTTACATACTGTGTTAATGTGTGCATGCGATTGATGTTTCATTATTTTTAATGCTGCTAAATTGATGATCAATGTAGAGGAGGTTATGTATTATGCATGTATTCCGCAATAGTGTATAATCGGGATAATCTCTGTGAATAAGTGTTTATTATTCAAAATTTCTACATAAATAAACCTATAACAATTTATTTTCTGAAGGGACATTACATGATATCATCAAAAACTCCATTTAGATGTTCCAAAAACTTGTCAAGTTCCAACTTACCATGGGGCCATTTTACATTGGTCTCATCCACATACCTCTTCCATTTTTTTAGTTTCAAGCGATAGGTGTTGATGGCCTTATTCTCAAACATCTCCTTAAAAAAATTGGTAAAAATGGGTGATAAGGGAGAGCCCATTGCTACACCAATGATTTGCTCAAAGAATTCCCCTTGGAAACTGAAAAAGGTTGATCTAAGGCTAATGTACATGAATTTAACAGTTTGGGGGTTAGTAGCACCTTTGAAAACCTCAATTGCTTCATTAAGAGATATTTTGGTAAATAATGAAACAATGTCAAAGCTCACTATTAAATCACCAGGGTCA
This sequence comes from Pinus tabuliformis, assembly GCA_031772625.1. NCBI lineage: Eukaryota > Viridiplantae > Streptophyta > Pinopsida > Pinales > Pinaceae > Pinus > Pinus tabuliformis. Next base: position 864,534,511 of record CM062812.1, read on the forward strand.
CATTTGTTATCCTTAATCAGATCGACAAAGTGTTTTGAATATTTTATGAAGGAATCAATGTAACTAACAATAGGGCATGGAATACCAGCTACATATTTTACTAACATGTATGTGGAAGAGCCAATAGTCTTCATAATAGGTCTCATGGTAACTCCTTCTTTATGAATTTTAGGGACACAATAAATTCTTAGGGTGATCTCACTGCACAGAGTTAATTTATTTTTTAGATAATCATCTAAATTTGACTCTTTGATGGCATGCTTGACCTCCTTAATAATTCTTGAACTAGGGTCAATTTATTCTTTGGCTTCAAAAAGGGGTGAATGCATGAAGATGGGTTACACTTTTGGGCCAAATGTGGCAATAAAATTTCATGTTTTTCCTCTTTTATCGAATTGAAGCCCTTAAAATTCATATAAGCATTATGAATTTTGATTCAGAGGACAAGTAAAATATGTGGAGAATTATGTTGTTGTCTTAATGATATTTTCCGCAAATTTTTTTAGTGTCATATAATCTCTCAATTTTCCATATAATGCAATACTTTTCCTTGCCAATTTTCGCACATATTAAGAGGTATGTATGTGTTCATGTATAGTCTAAAATGTGTAATTTTTTTCGCACACACACACCCACACACACACACACACACACACACACACACAGAGATATAGATGATCTACACGGAGAGAACTAAGTTTTTCATATTAAAAATCTATATTTTTATTCAAAATTCTATTTTTTTATTATTTTTTGAAGTTGGTGAAGTAATATTTCAATTGCATTTTGGAGACACTTGTGTTCACGTAAGTTTTTTTTCAACTCTTTAAATAAATTAAAAAACCAAGAGTACTTTTTCGAAGAGGACTTGTAAATGAAGGTAGTGGTATTTTTGAAAATTTTCCATTGTGTATATTTAATGTTATTGATTTTTTATTCAACCCCTTTGAAACTGTGCAAAAAAATTTCAAGCATTATATTTAAAAGAAATTAGATGAAAAATACCATATAAATTTGAAAGTGTCAAGCTCATATTCCATTGGAAAAAGTATTCTTTCATGAATCCAACATGATTAACTCTGCCACTTAAGGACAAATTCTACCCTAAATCCGCTAGGGTAAAAATGGGGTTGCAGAGAAATCTGCAGAAGGGGTGCCAAAGCTGTGATTTTAAGGGCCTCAAAAGCTCAATTGAGTTTTTGATTTAGAAATTGAAACAACTTGATCGAAGTTTTAAGAAACCCTTGATCAATCCCTTAACGTGGTTAAATAAAGGCTTGAGATAGATTTCGGCTCCACCGAGCCACTTTTTTTAATTCCAAGCCTAGGTTGTATTGGCAGGAAATTTCAAAAACATGGCTTAATCAAGCTCTTAGATAACCTCGGGTTACATTATTTAAGCCCTCAAATAACTTGAATGAGGTCTCAAGTATTGGTCGGTCGAGCACTTAAAGTGGCTTGATTGATCTATTGGTTTTAACCCAAAATGTTCCCTCTCTCACCAGAAAGTGTAACCCAGATCCATTCCTCCTCAATTTAATTCAAGGATAATAAGGGAGTGGAAGGGGCTTGAAGAGAGGCATGTTGAGGGAGTTTATGACATTTCATTTGAATGGTGTGGGTGAAATTGATTAAGAAAGGAGTGGTTGGCATTCTTAGGGAAGATAGGCATAAGTGCATGGGAGTGGGGAGGTCAAGGGGGACATTATTTTTGTTATTTGGGTTTTGGAGTGATGTTGAAGGAAGGGTGAGAGGGAGACCAAGAGGAGGGAATAAAGTGAGAGAAGGGGGTGAGAACTCAGGGATTATTTTTGTTTGTAGTTTACATGGTACTACTATAGTAAGAATTGGTCTTATATGGCTAGGGAAGTTGTGGATGTTCCTTAGACTAGGAAGTCACATAGAGTTTTGTAGTTGACATGGTGGCATATTCAGCTTGGTGGCCCCAATAAGAGCACCACAACCAAGCCACTGTACTAGGCATTCTTGTTGATGTTGTTTAACATTTTTTTGTAAGTTGAAGTTTTTTCATTTGTGAAGAAAAATTAAATCCACATTTTGAAAAATTGCTATCGAATTTACTCTTACTAGATTTGTTGGTCAGTGGAAAATTCCAAAAATGTTGGTTCTGAGCGATAAATAGGTAGTTATCCAAAAACTGATGGGGATACAGTAACAACAAAATAACAAGATTAAAACAAAACATATTACCATTCAGATGGAGAACATGGAGGCAGAGGTGGTTGAAACTCCGAATGCACATGTTTTTCCATATGATCCAAGCAACCATGCATGCGATCCATGCTTTCCTAGAGACACCATTGATTGCATTGAAAATGGGCTAGTCTATCTTGCATGCGCCATTAGTTCTATTGAAGACCATTCATGAAGGAATTGAGGTCATTTATATATTCATGTCTTAATTTTGCAAGTTTTTCCATAAACATCTGATGTTGCCTATGCTTGGTAAGAATTTATTTAAATAACTCAGAATCTAAAAAATAATGTCCTATTTGGCCTGTAGACGCCTCCAAGTAATGGTGTTCTTCATGGAAATTATGAGAATTAGTTTCTTGCATGTGGGTAAGTTCTAGGAGAAGTGTCGACTCAGGAGGATGATGACCAGATTAACACCCATCCCCACCACCCGAGCAGACTTGACCACATTGGTGTGTCATTGTGTAGTTGGATAGAACCTTGATGCTACTGAACCGTAAAGAGAACCTGAGAATTTCCATTGATACAAGAAGCATGTAACCAGGGCAGAGAAGAAACCAAAGCCTTTGGTTATTTCCTTTTTAGAATTCGACCATCCCTCCTGAAAATATTAGACAAGTAATACAAAGAAACTCTTTTAAAACCAAGGAGTAGAAGTCCAGGAACATCAAATTCTGGGTATAAAAAAAAGAAATGTTAGCCTTGAATCTTATTCACTAGCCATAAATATAATAGAAACACAAGAAATTAATTACTAGGCAAATTTTGCTGCCATCCTCCCTCAGAGGCACATAAAACCCAAGAAATCAACCAAAATTTCCCACTTATCAACCTCCACAATAACCTACAACAAATAGGCAACCTTCCTTTTCTTTGGTTTATCAAATGACACTGAGGGGGATGGCCTAGATAGGCCAAGGAACAGGTCCATAACCAAACCCACAAGTTTTGGCAATAAACCCCAAACTAATCCCACTAATTCTCCCTTGCTACAAAATACATACAACTACCAAAACTAACGATAGAAGACCAAAACCAAAAAGACTTCAGTTGAAGACAAAATTTGTAGAACATCCAAATAATAAAAGTGATCTTAGAAAGGCACATGAGCTAGCTTACCATCAGGACTGCATGATCATGAGAAGAGGAGTAAAAATGAAATCCCATCACTGGTGGAGGAAGCACATATTTATCACTTAGCAATTCCCCAAAACACATAAAATTTCCAAGTCTTGGTTCCTAAATTAAGCTCGCATTCCCCTATATCCCTCTTGAGAACATGCAACACATGTTCTAGAATAGGCATGTACTCTTTTTGTCGAACCTTAATAATTTTATAAAGCCTTCATAAGGCATACCCCACCATTGAAAACCAACATCCACATGGGGAACCTTCGACCATCTTCGTGAATTTATCATGCATGGTATAAATTGATCATGGAAATTCGACACAGGGGAAGCTTGTTGCATCACCCCTCACGTAAATTTCCTTAGAATTCATTGAGGTGGCCAACGTTCCCTCGGTCCCACTATGTGCTTGATTATCCACCCCCATCTAGATTGGTTGTTGTTTAAATTATTGAAATTGTTAAAAGTCAATTTTATTACATATTTTTATATGTTATTGAAAATAATTATATTATGTTACAAATATGCTATTGTTTTTGTTGTGAAACTATGTGAGAAATTTATTTATCATTTGTAGACCTCAGGATGGGTCTTACACGTGGCATTAACACAAATTTAAAATATCGACTGTAAAACCCACCATGTAATAGAATTAATCCCTACATATGAAAAGGTTATACACCAAAATGAGAATTAGATGAACTACATGAATATCAAAACCACAAGTTAAAAAAAAAAATTGAAGTTGAGAAAAAAAGGAAAAAAAAAACATTTTAGCCCTTGAATCTAAATGTATGAAAAAATTCTAGGGAGAATAGGTTGCTGCAAGATGAACACTAAACTTCTCCATTTGGTAATTTTTAAGGAGTGGACATTACAAAAACAACTCCAAGTTATGTAATATTACATGGTAAAAACCCCATCATAGAACAAGCATAGAGCTGAAAGCTCACTATACAACCTTGGTTTTATATAATAAGTGCATTGGTCTAAAGCTCAATCTACACCCCTCATTTAATGAGTGTAAGAGTAGATTCTAAAGCTCAACCTACACCTCTCATTTTATTTGTCTCCACTAAATGCTTTATCTTGTCAGGGAGGAATGTTAAAATATTAGTATTTCGATAATGTATTTAGATTTTTACTTTTAATAAGATCACCATAGAAAATACAGAAGGGGGAAACATAAAGGGAAAACTATCCAATAGAATAAGAGAGAACTCAAAGAATAAGGTGACCAAAAAAAACTTAATAAACTTATAAAAGTTAGAAAACAACCATGGTATTGACAATCATTATAATGTTTCCTTATAAATCTAGATGCATGACACATCCTTAAACCAAAGAGATCCAAAATGACTAGCCCTCGCACAACAAGTTCTCATGGATTAAAAAAAAAAGAAAAAATATTATTCTAATAATTAATGTGTTAACAATTAAAAAAATCAATAGTTGTGACAATCATTATAATGTTTCCTTATAAAGCTAGATGCATGACACATCATTACACCAAAGAGATCCAAAACAGACTAGCCCTTGCACAACAAGTTCTCATGGATTGAAAAAAAATAAAAATATTTATCTAACAATTAAAAAAATCAATAGTTGCAAGCATACAAAAGAAATAACAAAGAAGTATCATATTGAAGTAATGATAGAAATATATAAATAGTAGTGAAAAAGTAAACAAATAATGTGTTACAATTAGTGATGTAAAAAGTTGCAAGCCTATAAAAGGAATCAACATGAAGTATCACATTGAAGTAATGATAGAAATGATATAGACAATAGTGAAAAAGAAAATTAATGATATAATGTTATACATAGTTGTTATAGACATTTTTGTGCCTTACAGCTCTAAGCATGAAATGTCCATAAACCAAGGGATCCTAAGTCCCTAAAGGTGTTGTTCCAGCTCCTAAAGAAACAAGGTCAACAAATTACAGCTTCTCCCAGAAGTTCTCCACCAGAAACTGCTCAGAACTAGTCAAATCAGGATCATTTCAGCTGCTCCACTGGCTAGCTGCGTTGCAAAGCACCCAAATACACTGGCTAGGTGCGTTGCAATGCACTTGAATGCACTACAAGGGTGCATTGAGCGGGAAATGACAAGTGGCAGAGTCATTCCATGAGGTGGAGAGATAATGGAAGCTTCCAGGATCTTCTCCAATGACACTTGCCTCACTGAATTCGACCAGTGATGAGTAAGAGGCTCTCAGTCTCCAACTGGAAGCAAGAACTGATAGAGAGAGGCCACTAATCAATTCATGAGCTGACTCATCCTCTTTGCATACATCTATATATGGATCCCTCACCAAGAGATCCAGAGGCTGGAATTTCGTATATTGCAGAGAATTGCTGTTGGTTTTGAGATAGATATCAGAGTATTGGGTGATTTATGCTTTGTTGGAGGTGAAGAGGGGATTCTATGCTGGGAGGTTGATGCTTGATCAGGAATCATCGGTTGTAACTCCTCCTAGATCTTCTTGTTTTATCAATAAAACTATTTGAGTTTCTCCTACATGCTTGTGTATCATTGATGTTTGTTACATTTGTATGTTTAGCTTAAATCTGATCCTAAGCTATTTATGAATATAAATCCATGTCTTTGTGTAGTTTCCTTCTTCTGTAATCTTACAGGAACTTGGTGACGCTGGGCAAGTAAGGGAGCAAGTAGCTGGAAGCTGTCAAAGAGGAGAGAGATTGGATCAAAGGACTAGCGCAAGACACAGGTTGGTTCATCCTATTCCTCTTCGTTTATAGTTCATAAAGAAGAATACGAAAGTAGTTTTCCCTGTTTGTTTCTGAGGTCACTGTCACATCTCAGTGGGATAGGGTTGTTCTGAATAGACACTTTTCCCGTTAACAAAATGGCGACTCCGCTGGGGATCGTGTCTAGTTAGTTTGTTTGTGTTTCTCTTGTTGTTTGTTTCATAAACTTAGAAGTAGCGAATCGAACTACATTTGCCATTAACAAATGCAAAGTAGACATCTGCTACTTCAATCCATTCACTGGATCTGTTTATGATTTGAACAGCTGATTCACAAATGATCTGATTACCCTTTGTGATAGCTCTTAAACCTCTTTTAAATCAACCCTCTGATTGTGCATTACTGATTGCTTTTACTCGGCCAAAAACCATAGATTAAACTGCAAACCGTGACCCAGAACCCGGATAGAATTCTCGTTTCTGCCCCAGCGCAGGTGCTGTGAAGAGTTCCTGCATCTCAGCGCAGTTCCCGAGAGGGTAACCTGCGTTGCAATCCAGTTTCTCTGTGTACCAGGTGCGTTGATCAGCTTAGCCCTGTGCAGCTGAGGTTCTTTGCTCATTTTTTCAGTTTTGCCTCTGATTTTTGCAGCCAGTGGTCAGTGTGTGTGTCTGTTTAAAAGCCCCTTTTCTTTGCCTTAATTCCGCCTCAGTTGTATAAAAGAAACTGTATTTGTTTTTGTGTGTTTGTTGCGTCATTTACAGTTTCCCATTGCAAAAGTAGAATATTCATACTGTCGTCCTTTGATTTAGATTTGTCGTAAGTGTCGATTTTGATCTTAGGAGAAAGTTTATTTGCTGTTGACAGTTGATTATGCTTTTACTTTTGCCTTTGGCTTGAATTTGTGAATTTCTAGTGTCGAAACAAGTGTTTATTTCAAAATCATAAAGTGTCGTAATCGTCTCTACCTTTTGATTTCGAAAAAAAAGCTTGTTTGTGTTTTTCACTTGAAAACGAATTCAAATTTGTACAACAACTTTCTTTTTAGGCATCAATATTAAGAAAGTGAAAAACAAATACATGCACAAGTGCATTTGCATATTGAAAGTTTGTTTGGCTTGATTTAGGAAAAGTGCATTTACAGTGTGCTCTTTGCTCTTTGAGAAAAGATTGTGTCTTTCTTTTCCCTTTGTAGCTAGGATTTTCATTGCTGAAAAGAGATAAAAGCTTGCTTATCATCTTTAGATTGCATTTTAGGAATTACATATACATCTCGTGGTGAACCCAAAAGGCAAACTTCATAAGAAAGATCAACCTAAAATAAATTCAATGAACTTAACAACGCTTTGTAACTTAACGCACAACATTTAGAGGTCTAGGCTAGAGACGTATTCTGGCGTCGTAAAGCCTGGTAACTGTTGTCCTCACTGATGGTTGGGTGATTCCTCCACTTTGAGACGATAAGTGCCAGTACGGACTTGTGCTCCCACGTACCGTCGAGTATATATTGGGAGACCCCTATAGGCATAAAACCTTTATCCATAGGAAGCCGTGTCGGCCGCCCTACTGATCGCAATGCACTGAACACAGCATTCGGGAAGATTGACTGCCGTACCGTAAAAAATATTCTGCAGTTTTGCGATTGGTTTGGTACTCCCTCTACCTAGACCTCCAGAGCAGTCCCTTTCGTTCCTTTTCAGACTCCTTAACAGAAAAGGTCCATCTGAGCACTTGTCACTTCAGGCTCATTAAAAATCGAAGGAGACGAGAGTCATCTTTTGTTTTTTCTCGACTCTTAAAAAATGAAAAAACAAGTTGTGTCAAAGCGTGTTAAAATTTATTTTAAACGGAATATTCATCCCCTTTTCCTACGTTGATCTTTGGGTTGAGAAAATGGAGCCTACCAACCAAGGAATTCCCCTTGGTGGAAATCCTAGTCCCTTCTCCTCTTGGGGAGATGTTGGTGCGCCCCATATGGCCACATTGTCGCTTCCAGGACTGACAATTGGCTTGCCAGTATGGCTCTTCTCAACCAATGTCGTTCAGAACACCACTATTCCTGAACAATCGAATCAGCAATTAGACGAGTTCAGAGTTACCCACCAGCCTTCTACTTCCTCTAATTCTTCCTCTCCTCCTTCTTCTTCGCTTGATGGAACTGGTAAAGCTAAAAGCCAAGTTCCTAAGAAGAGGAAGAAAGAGAAAAAGAAGAAGGAGCCAAAGGCGAATGGGGGAAAACGAGTGTCGTCTAACGAAAATCCACACACAGCACCGACCAGGCCTAAATCGCCATGTGTCATTTGCAGAGGAGACCACTTTCACAGAGATTGTCCTTGCATCCCCCGGATACTAAGGGACTGGTCTCCTCGTTTGCACAATCCGGTGTCATCAACCTCTAGAGATCATGTTGAAAGCACACCGTCAACTAGTGAAAGTGAAGCCCCAGGACGAAAAGGGAAAGTTAGATTTCCTTGTAAACTGTGCGAAGGCGACCATGCCCTCCACCATTGTCCCTTCTTAGACGAGGCTAAAAGAGTTTTGGATGATCGTCCGGTTTCACCGTTACGACTTCCTCTTGGATATAAAAAACTCTTGCCGAGTCCATCACTAGTTGAGAACCCAGCTGGCCCGCTCAGGTGGTCGGCTGAAGCGTCTATCATTGAGGATAAACCAACTGAATCCATACCAGACGAAAGTCAAAAGGTCGAGGCGGCAGTTGACCCGGTCTTGCCTTCAGAGGTTTTATCTTCGGATGATACAGTCAATGAAGAGAACAAGGATGACACCGTCCAAATTCTCTTCATCAACACAGACTCCGACGAACATGGGGGCAATCTACCCATTCCTTTACTGCAGGAAGGAAGTTCGTCAGAGCCATACCCGGCCGCCTACTCGGTCCCACCTCCAAGCAACCTAGTTGTCTCCTTCGAATGGAATCAACTAGGCAGACCCCGTTTACCAGCAAGCATACCATTCCGAATTATCGTTCAAATATATAGAATGGTCATGGCTAGTACCATCATAGATGAGGGGGCTTCTGTGAGTATCCTTTCCTCTACTGCTTGGAAAGCGCTTGGTTCGCCATCGCTTTTGCCTGAGATGAGAAATCTGACAGGCTTTGATAAAGGAACGAGTCGACCTTTAGGGATCCTTCCCGATGTGCCTATAACATTGAGAAGGAAGACGGTTCGCATGAACGTAATGGTAGTTCAAGGACCCTTGGATTATAACCTACTCCTTGGACGAGACTATATTTATTGCATGGGAGCGATTGTCTCCTCACTCTTTAGAGTAATGTGTTTTCCGTACGAAGGAAGAGTGGTCAAGCTCGTGGACCAGCTTTCATTTCCCGGATCACGCATAGAAAATAGTCATATACCGTCCCTAAATGGTCTCTTCACGCAAGAAATGTCTCAATCCCCAGTCCGTCCTCCCGATGAGCACGAGTAATTCGGAGGGATATGACTGAAACCCAGGGGGCATGCATCCTGGTCTGCTTCGGCAGGAAAACTTCAGGTATAGAGTAGGTTTCCGCGGGAGAATATGACTAGTTTGTACCCCGTCCGTCAGTGGAAGAGGGTTTATTCTAGAATAAGATTCTCTTGTCAAAGTTATGTGAGTTGGTGGGCATCGCCACTCACCTTTGTTTATTTCGAGTAACATCGCCGAAGAAGTGTTTTGTTTACACCGTAAATAGAACAATCTTTGGGTAACCTGTAAGAGGTAGGCCTCTCCTGATAGAACAAATGTTTTGTTTGCAAATTGAGGGGTAACCTTGAAACTCTATTTTATACCTGGGGGCATGTGAACCTTTTGGAATGCAAACGAAGAGCGACTATTTATTTTTTAAATTTATAGGACCTCTAACCCTTTAAACTCGTAGGATTGGTCGTTTCCTAACTTGCATAAAGAAAGGATGTGGGGCAACACTCGAAAGATTGCCGCTTTTATATGAGACATTCTTATCATATGACTGGATTAATCGAGCAGTTTTAGCGCATAGTTCAAGCTCGTTAAAAAATAAACATAAGACCGAGCAAATGTTTCCGCCCGCGTTTAAGCTCATTAAAAAATGAACTATCTCCCGGTAAATAACCACCGTGAATGAAGCATTTTCAGCCATTAAAGCCTTGGTCGTGTTTGCACCGTCACCTCCACTTTTCATTGGCCGATCATTCACCTCCATTTGATTGTTTACCCATTTTGAGGAACAACTGCGAAGAGTGATTTCACTAGCCATCCTTGTGACACTGCCGTGATTGGAAAATTCCAAACCTTACATGGAATCAGCTGCTACCCATTTTATCACTCGTTCCTCAAAAGACGAGTCTCCTTTAAGCTCTTTTCAACTGACTCGTAAAATATGAAAAGATTGCCGATTTTTGGCCTTCCAGCTCGTTAAAGCGACCGGAAGTGCTATCCCTCCTCTAGATTTTAATCTTTTTGGACCTGAGGGATTATTGCACAAAAAGATCGAGCGCTTGTTTTGTTCGGCTCGTTAAAGCTAATCGAAAATTCATCCCTTCTGTATTGTTTTATAGTTTTTCGGACTTAAGGGATTAGATGACGAAAAAGGAATTTTGGAGTTACCTTTACGTACCTTTTCAGACTCTCTAAAAATGAAAAGGACCGAGTTATCTTTGTCGTTAGACTCGTTAAAAAGATTAATAGCGACAAACTTGTCTTTAGGCGAGAACGAGTTTCACTATCGCTAGGCTCGTTAAAACATAGCGATGGGTTTGCCCGAAGGGCAAATTATAGAACAAGCATATTTTATCCTCCTCAAGCTTGACAAAAATAAAGAGGTACTGGTCAGCAATGACTGGGGAAAAATTGGGAAGAAAACTCAAAGAAACTTTATTGGTAGCAAGTCGCTCTTGAACATGACACTTCCACTCCGTGCCTGAGTCGGGTTGGGTTGTTTCATTCACCGGTCACATCACCAAGGTCACACCATACCATCCACATTTGGGGTAAATGCTACCAATCCATCACATAAAGTGTCGCCGACATGTTCAAGAGAAGTCATCCAGAGAAGTCACCCGTGTCCCATCCACTACCATACATTATACTTCATTCCTTCATGACCGCCACCCTGAACCATATATCATCAGATCATTTTCACCTCCATCAAAATCATTTGCTCCGTTCCGTGTCATTGATGTGGGATTCATTAAGGCCCTCCTTTGACGGATCGCTTCTTGTCGACATCAGCTCATTATCCAAGAAGTTGATCTAGGAACACCCCATTCAGTACTTTGAAGCTTGCATGCCTCAATGGCAAGTTTCTCACTTCCGGCGACAGGTATACATCAATGACCTTCGATCGAAAGATTTTGCGTGGTGTTCGACGCCAAGTCCTTTATTCACACCACGTGAATTGTACTGCAATACCTTGAGGGTCATTATCATTATCGGTGATTCCTCTCGCGCTTGTTAACAGTTTACATCATTGACTGGTAATCAAGCGATGTCTTTCATGTTCGACTTCAAAACATTTCTCACATGGATCGACTTGTACTTCGAGTGAAAATTGGATGAGATTGAAGAGCCTGGATCTAGTTTCATCCATCCGGGCTGCGATATATATTCAGGAAAAATAAAGACATTGAAATGTACAGCATTGCAGCACAGATAATCATCCTACCAAAAGGATGATGACTTCATCAGAATCATCAGTCTACCATCAGACGATTTCTATCCTATGTACATGAAAATGAATTTATAAAGCTGAGCATGGGAATGCCCACCTCAGCTAGATCATGAAAATAGTATGAAGATAATGTATTGTATTGTATCTTATTACAGGTCTCCTCCCAGCATTGAAAGAACTTCGGATCCTCCTAATAAAGCATTTCACCCGATAAACGGCCTCATACTTTAGGGGGCAACTGTTATAGACATTTTTGTGCCTTACAGCTCTAAGCATGAAATGTCCATAAACCAAGGGATCCTAAGTCCCTAAAGGTGTTGTTCCAGCTCCTAAAGAAACAAGGTCAACAAATTACAGCTTCTCCCAGAAGTTCTCCACCAGAAACTGCTCAGAACTAGTCAAATCAGGATCATTTCAGCTGCTCCACTGGCTAGCTGCATTGCAAAGCACCCAAATACACTGGCTAGGTGCGTTGCAACGCACTTGAATGCACTACCAGGGTGTGTTGAGCGGGAAATGACAAGTGGCAGAGTCATTCCACGAGGTGGAGAGACAATGGAAGCTTCCAGGATCTTCTCCAATGACACTTGCCTCACTGAATTCGACCAGTGATGAGTAAGAGGCTCTCAGTCTCCAAGTGGAAGCAAGAACTGACAGAGAGAGGCCACTAATCAATTCATGAGCTGACTCATCCTCTTTGCATACATCTATATATGGATCCCTCACCAAGAGATCCAGAGGCTGGAATTTCGTACATTGCAGAGAATTGCTGTTGGTTTTGAGATAGATATCAGAGTATTGGGTGATTTATGCTTTGTTGGAGGTGAAGAGGGGATTCTATGCTGGGAGGTTGATGCTGGATCAAGAATCATCGGTTGTAACTCCTCCTGGATCTTCTTGTTTTATCAATAAAACTATTTGAGTTTCTCCTACATGCTTGTGTATCATTGATGTTTGTTACATTTGTATGTTTAGCTTAAATCTGATCCTAAGCTATTTATGAATATAAATCCATGTCTTTGTGTAGTTTCCTTCTTCTGTAATCTTGCAGGAACTTGGTGACGCTGGGCAAGTAAGGGAGCAAGTAGCTGGAAGCTGTCAAAGAGGAGAGAGATTGGATCAAAGGACTAGCGCAAGACACAGGTTGGTTCATCCTATTCCTCTTTGTTTATAGTTCATAAAGAAGAATACAAAAGTAGTTTTCCCTGTTTGTTTCTGAGGTCACTGTCACATCTCAGTGGGATAGGGTCGTTCTGAATAGACACTTTTCCCGTTAACAATAGTCAATATAGATAAGAAATAGTTAAACTAGAATAGAAATTGTGTACGTAAAAAATGTTGTAAAGAAGAATATATATATAAAAGAACACATGAATTTTTTGTGGTAGTGAAATATATAAATGTAAGAAAGATAATTATTAGCAAGATCATAGACATATATGGTAAATAATGAGAAGTAGCAAATATAATATATATATATATATATATATATTTGCAAAATATAGGTAAAATGTAGATACATGTTAGGAGATTAAGAATCGACATAATAAAATAAGGAAAAATGATGATACATAATTATGAGAAAAAAGTAGCAAATATATATATATATATATATATATTGATTGCAAAATATAGGTAAAATGTAGATACATATTAGGAGATTAAGAATCGACATAATAAAATAAGGAAAAAGGATGATACATAATTATGAGAAAAAAGATATATAATCATAAAATAAAACATGGCATGAGAATATAAAAAGTATATAATGATAAAATAATTAAGATAATGAAATATATCCCTGACGGGGTGTATACTTTGAGGATATTAATTGAGGAACGATGTTTTGAAACCATAGGGGCTTCATTCAATGAACCTCTAACATATCATGTGCATTCGTGGCATACTAAAAAATACCCTTAATTTGACTACATATTGGAAAATACCTCTAAAAATCAATTTATTTAACCCCCTACCAATACAAATCTAGTAAGTCTTCCCAATTTAAAAAACCCCTACTTTCACTACATATTGTTGGCATCCATTTTTCCATTAGCATTTTTTATACCCCTTTATATTTTTTCATTAACTTTGAGCTCCATTTTTTATACACAACATTTAAAAACCATTGACCCCCTATTATATGCTCAATATATTACACCATTTTTTCCTCAATCTATATCCCCAAATATGAATGCACATGGTATGGTATTGCTTCCCTAGTGAAGCCCTCATATTTGAAACCCACATGTCTGTTGCATGATGTGTCATGGCGCATAGAGATCACCTCACATGCCACACGACCCTACATCATTTCCTCTTAAATATGCACATGCTTCTTCATTTGGGGAGGAAAATTATTGTTTTACATAGTAGCAAAGGTGAGGCATTCTCCTCCCCTCATGCCCATGACTTTCTGGTTATGATAATTTGTGTTTGGCCATCCTTATGTTGGTTTATGGTTGAGGGAGAGGTTTCTACCTATTGCAGTGTCGATTTTTGTAGTTTTTATATGAGGACTTGAGTGTTATATCTTATTTCAACACGCTTGTAGAACAAATGTTGTTGTATGTCTTGAGCAACTCCATTTACCTTGCATACTAGACTTGAACTTAAAAAAGTATTTCTCAAAATCCATACATGACACTTCCCACTAAAAAAAAGCATAAATAAGGTTCCTATAAACTATATCAGCGTACAACATTTTAAATTTGAAAAAATAAATAAAAAGCTATTTTTCATGCGGGGTTTATGGGTTTTACTAGAATCCCATGTATAAGAGTCATGGCCTAACTAAAATAACTGATTTGAGGTGGTATATATACACCTTGTAGGTAAGCGTAATGGATATCATATGAAGGGTGTCGATACTATACCAAATTCCCTAAGATCAAGTTTGCATTTTCTTGTGCCTCTTGCACTCCCAATCTATAGGAAACCCTTGTTTATTTGCAAAAAGGTTTGGAATTGAACATTCTAAGATATAATATGCAAACAAGTTATGTTACTGCACATTCGAGTAAGGTTTATTTCGTATTCAATAGAAACGTCATAGGTAGGCAATAACTTTTGTTAGAATAGATTGAAAAAGATTCTCATTCGCTATTTTCTTTTCTGGATTATGGAAGGAATACAAGCATACCTCCAGCTGGTCTGACATGCACGTTAGAGAGAGCGCTTCCTATATGCATTTGTTTCTCATATATCATCCTTACTCGATGATGGATATTGGATCTGTTTCCTTATCTAGCATCTCCTTGCACCTATTATAGAGGAAGTCTATGTTGGCACAAGATGGAAAAATCCGAAGGAAGGTTTTGTCAGTACCTTTGGCTTGGATAAATTTGTATCTTTCCTATACTTGTAGCTTTTCATTTATAAATATGCTCATGTTTTGTTCCAAAAATATGTTCTCATATTATGAGGGTTAACTTGTCATGTTATTCATGATGATCTAACATATCTATATGCATGTACTTTGAATTCTATTATCTGTCTATGCTTATGTAATTGAATTGTAGGTTTTCACATCTTGGAGGAAGTAGAGGGTTTGGACCCTACAGGATCTAGCCCAAACATAGGATACTTAGGTACATATCTTATCCAAACTTTGTGAATTCTAACACTTCATATGCTTGCATGAGTGTTCTTTGCTATCTTCTTATTCTACTTTGTTGGGGCTTTCAACCTTGTCTCTTAGGAATCCTTCCCACCAATAGAATTGGTGACTCCACTGGGGAATACTTTTAAAGTATTTCCTATAAGGGCTGTTTTGATTGATCTCGGTCTTTGGTCTCTTACTTTACTATTTTTTTAGTCTTCTATAATCTTGTTTGACTTGATTTTTGCACCCAATATTTTAATTTAACTCAGTTTAATTTCTATACATGTTTTCTTTTCTGAAAATTCACATACATAGGCAACATTCGTTTCATATGATGTATATGCATGTTGTTTCATTCACAATCACTTTCATAGGCATAAGTTCTTTTGACCAATTGCATATATCTTTGAAAAATGAAAATTTTTCATTTGCTGAGTCTTCTGAGGGTCTGATCAGGCCTCTTTATATTTTTGAAGTCCCCTGAAGTCTGAAATATTTTTATTAGCAATCCCTTTTTGATATACTTCGTTTGTGTGAAGAAAATCTTGTGTTAGCCTAGGGTTTTCATTTGATTAAGTTTGTTGTATGTGGAATTGGGTTCCAGGTATTCTTTGTGAAGTATCTGGTTGTTTCTCCACTTTGGAACAAATTTATATTACTTTTAAATCCGTTGATTTCCCAATTGTCTCCTTGCTTCATTTTATGACCTAAATGTTGATCTTGTTTGCTTTTATTTCTCTTTAACTTGAAAGGGTTTGAGGTTCTTTTACAGATATAAAATTTCAATTGTTTGAGGTCTTTCTGATCTTCTGAATCTCTTGCATCTTTCTTTGCCAAATTCTTGAGGGTTTTATGCTCTTGTTTGCACTAGTCTTTTCAATTTTTATGTTTGCAATTTTGACTTGGTGAACTTGAGTATTCTTCACCTATTTGGTTTTGAGGTCCTTGAATTTCTTCTTTATTTGAAGATTTGGATTTCAAATTGATAAAAAGAAAAATAAAATCATTTTCTTGCCTTTTTCTTTTGTTTTCATTTCTTTACTTGGTAATATTTTGGGTTTTTTCAAATGTGCAAGTATTTGTGGTAAATTCAAACATATTTTTGCTTTGAGAAGTGTCATTGGCTTTGAAATTTGATTCATTTTTCTCCTTTGATTTTCCATTGTCTTGCTGGTCACGTTTGCTTACCTTTCAGATTTTGTTTAAATCTTTCATTTCCATACTAGTTTGCATTAGGTTAAATGCATTTAGAACAAGCATTTAGTTATTTTGTTATATTTTGAATGCGTGAGTGCCTGTTGAAAAGAAAAAATAAGTTTTTGCTTTATTAGATTCTCATAGAACCTTGTAGAAATCTCTTTCATCGAAGAAAAATAAGAGTTGCATTCGCATGTAACCTAGGATTTCTTATTGATTTATTTTTGCATCAAAACATCATTGGTTGCACTTATGTATCCCTTGTTATAAATAACCGGCACTAAAGTGAATGCTAAAATTAAAATGAACTAGATTTTTTTTTTTTCATAGGAACATCAACTAGTCTAGGGCATTTAGGGCCTTGGAGTAGGTGTGTGGAGAGTAAAATATCCAAGGTCACTCAAACTAAGGAATAGAAGTTTATTAAAGAGTGAAAATAGAGTGTCGTATAGGCTATCAGGGAAAGCTCCTCTAACACGGAAGTCAAGCACGAAGATGTACGAAGATAAGGAAAGAGAGTTACCCCCTCTCCTACCTCTTCGACTACATGCCCACGACCGTTCCCCCCAACATCTGATTACGAGTTGGTGACCTTAGTTTCCTTTGGTAGGGACCACACATGTGACTATGGGGGGATTTATTGTGGTACTTGAAGGAGGCATTTTATCACTTTCATAGTACTTATGGAGGGTTATCCGTGAAGTGAGGGTACTTGCACCAACAAAGGATATTGTCTGGAGGTCATCGTAACTGGTTCTCATACCTTCTCTAGTAAGAATTGGGCCCTCAACATCTCAATTTTCTTTCTAAATCCCCCTTTATCCACTTTCTTGTATTTTGGTGTTCTATCCTAAACACCCAAAGAAAAAATACTTAGAGGTCATTGCTTTTTTGTATTGTTAGGATATTTTTAGTGAGTACCCCTTGCTGCTAGCAAGGTGTTTTGAGTATTTCATTTTTATTTCATAAAATATGGCTGAGTTTTTAGTTCGTCGATCTAGGAGGTGTCATGGGATTTCACCTGTGAGTGCTGAGCCTTCACCTAGAAGGCACAGGAGAAATTTAGCTAATTATTTTTAACTAGTTCAAATTGACGTAGTGGAAATAAATCCTTCACTGAGTGTTGCTATTTCTAGGGAAGAATATAACATTTCTCATAGTCTAGATGAAAATGTCCCAATCCTTTCTAGGGTACTTTTCCAACATGAGAACCAAATAGATGTAGAAGACGTTCTAGATTCCTTTGGGACTCCTTTAGGTCCTCTTCCTTCACATCTTCTTTATGTTGTACCATACAAGGGTACCCCAAGTCATAGACCAAGTTGTGCCAGTCACTTACCTTCTTTCTTCATGGCTAATGTTGGTAGAACTAGTATGATTATTGATCCTTTCGGTGTGAAAAATCCTTCTTTGATAATCAGAGGAGGTGTTTTTCTGTTCCTACTACTGCAACCAACACTGTAGCTACTAGCTCCACCTCTGATCCTGGCCCGAGTGGGGGCACCCAGCCTTCTGTTCCTTTTATTGGTTCTTTTTCTTATGGGATGTCATCTCTTGGAATTCCTTTGATTCCTTTGTCTATACCCTCCACCACCCTAACATCTGTACCTGTTGTAGTTAGTGGTTCCACCTTGTTACAAGGATTTTCCCCTTTGAGAGTGGACATGTTCCTCCGTTCGATCTTTCTTTAGGTATTGGATATATGTCATTTCTTAGTTTCTCCCAAAATTTTAATCCTTTCTAACCTCAAGTGGGGTAGAGCATGTCAAATCCTATTGTGAGTGGTTTAGAGTTAGGGTTCCCTTCACAGTTATTTGGTTAGCAGGGGATTATAAACTTCCCTACTGGTAGTACACCAGTAGATTTTCCTCCTTTAGAAAGTGCATGGAATCCTTATCAAGGATTTTCTCCTTCTTATAATATTCCATTTGGAGGAAATGTTTTGGTTGCTCAAATTTCTACATTAAGTGGAGGATACCCTTCGTATACTCCTGGACAAAAAGTTTTTCCTTATAATCTAGGTTTTTCTGTGAGTAATCCTTAGTAACATGGTGTCCTTCAAAATCTGTGTCTTACTCTTCCAAACTTTGGATTCCTGATCCTCAAGCTTGGAATCCTATAGTTTCACCACGCTTACCATTCCTAACAACTCTTAATTTTCCCGATCTTTCAAAATTAACTAATGATTTGATTCAATATAATCATGCGCAACCCTTGGTCCCTACCAAACTTCCATCATACATATGTAACTTTGAAGGAAATTATGGGGAATATCCTACTCACCATGTAACCACTTTCCATTTATAATGCTCATCGAACTCCCTCATTGATGATTCAATTAGGTTATGGCTTTTTCAATGCACCCTAAATGGGAATGTGGTAAAATAGTATATTGAGTTAAAAGGAGGGTGTTATTCTATGTTTGGCGAGTTTTCTACGGTGTTCATTAATCACTTTAAGTTTCCTATCCATTACGATGTTGGGACTAAACTCTTGGCTAATTTTGAACAAGATAAGGCTACTCATATCTTTGATCACATTCAAGATTGGCAGAGAAGAAAGAGATTGATCAAATCTTATATCCCTGATGATTTTTTACTTGAGTGGTTTTTGAAATCATTACAACCATAAATATCAAAGGATGTGTCACTTTTAGGAGTGTTCATAGAAGAGAAGATCATCTGTAGAGCACAAGAATTAGAACTGATTTATTCACAATTTGGTGTTATTTATAATATTTTTCTTGGTGCACCAAGATATAAGTTAGATCTCACCACACCTTAACAAGGCCCTCACGTTGACGTAGTTGTTGGATCGATTGATGCTAATGCTACTAGTTTTTTGGTTAATCAGTTACAACATTTGTCTTTATAATCTGCTCCTAATACCATCCATACCTCCTCCTTCTCAACCTACTGCAGTTATTTTCAGTCAGTCCTCTAATCCTAAAGGAAATCAACAATATAATGGGAAGAAGAAATGATGTGGGAAAAAGAAAGATAAGGGAGAGAAGGAGAATGCAAATAAACCCAATGTGAACATTGGTGAGGGAAAGAAAGAGTCCAAAAATAAATTCAAATTCCCTTGCAACCTATGCAGTGGAGACCATATTTCTCATCTTTTCCCTAATATTCAAGATGCTCAGTGGTTGTTAGCTCAACATGGTCCTTCTAGTTCCCAAGTTGTGCTTAACAACCCTTTTCCCCAAGGGAAGAAATTACTTACTGGCGTGAATGCTAATACTAGAATCCCTTTAGGGGGCACCCATCTAGAAGGGGAATCCCCATCGAATGTATATATGCTCAAGTCTCATGTTGAAATTTCAACTAGAGTTCACAGTTATGGAGAACCAAAATACTTTAAGGATAAAACTTCTGTCGATACTCAAGAACCTCTTCATATAGAGAGGCCTTTAGTTGAATATATACCTCGGATGCTGAAAGGCTCCGCAAAGCGCTCAACTTATAATCCAAATGCTAGGGATGCTCAAACCTATTCCATTGTTGAAGATTTATCTTAGAGCCCCTGTGATATGCTAGTGTTAGAGGTACTCCAGTCATGTCCAACACAAAGTGGTGCATTACTCACTGCCAATAGAGGATTTGATCCAAAAAAATCTCTAGTGATTATGTTTAATACTTAAAATGTCAAAACAAACTCCCTCATTATATGGATTTTCAAATTAAATCTATGTATCGTAAGAATGCTTTCTTTCGTACTGTAGTTAATGAAGGATATTTCACATGCGTGATATCTATGTCATGTTGGAAAGCAATTGGATATCCTGAAGCAGTTCCCTCTTTAACACTCCTAACTGCATTTGATGGACATTTCCATAAAGCCTCATGGGATTTTTCCTTCTTTTTCAGTTGGAGTTGGGGAAAAATTAGTTAACGTGGAAGTGGAGAAAATTGATGCTAAATTGGACTATAACCTTCTATTGGGTCAAAATTAGGTATATGTGATGTATGTTGTTGTTTCGTCTTTGTTCTAGGTGTTATGTTTTCCTCATGAAGGGAGAGTTGTTATAATCGATCAGTTAGCCTATTCTCGTAATGACCATAATGCATCCTCTGACTCTACTGTCCCATTGGTTAGAAATTCTCAAAAACATATTGAGAATTTGGGAGTTGTAATGTATTCCTGATTGATGCGTATCTTTGATCTTCCACCTCCAAATGTACACATAAATGCCATTTTGTCACCTAAGATAGTGTCTCATAAAATTTATTTTTGAAGTAATTATTTTGGAGATCCTTGGTCCTTACCTCCTCCTACTGCAACATTAGAAAGGGGGAATATGATTAGAATGCCTTACCCTATGACTACAACAAAAATTGCATACCAGGCTATCATTAGTAATGTTGCAGACTCAAATTCGATCATTGTTTCACCAGAGGTTTTGGATAATGATGTGGTACATATTTGGAAACTTACTTGACTATGACTATGGATTGTCTCAATATTTTTTTTCCATTTGATGAGGCAATATTATAAGTAGTGATAGGTGTAGAGAGCCCATGGGATTATTTACATCATCGGTCTTATTTTCTCACTGACTTGCGAAAATTTGAGTATAGTATGTTTAGCTCATCCTCTCATGGAAGTTTTCATAGGATCTTAAACCCTTTGAATCCAGCACATATTTTTTTCGAAGGTAATATGGCATATATTTCACAAACTAATCCTGTGAACATTTCCAAGAATCCCAACATTATAGAAAATGTATTCATTAGAGTTGATTGTTTCCCTGAAGAGATAAATATGTAGATTGACCTATTTAATGAATTTTGTGATTTATTTTCTTGGTCTTATGAGGAAATTCCTGGGATTGACCCTGGTATCGTTCAACATGATATCAAAACCTATGAAAATGTGAAACTAGTACGCCAAAGGATACGACCAATTAATCTTAGGAAGCCTGTGACTATTAAGGTAGAAGTGGAGAAAATGCTTAAAATAGGTTTCATCTACCCAGTTCCTCTTACTGAATGGGTTTCAAATCCAATCCTAGTTGACAAAAAGAAAGGAACAATCCGTGTGTGTATCGATTTTAGGGAACTAAATAAATCTTGTCCAAAGGATAATTTCCCCAAATCATTTATGAATCAAATTATTGATGAGTGTGCTCTAAATGAAATTTTCTCCTTCATGGATGGATTCTCTAGATATAATCAACTTACAATTCGTACTAAAGTTCAACATAAGAAAAATTCTAGAGATACTTTCCAGCGGGCTATGTCATGTTTTCCATGACATCAAGCACATTATAAAATCTTATTTGGATGATTTAGCTACTCGATCTCGAAAGAGGGCGGAACATCCAAAACATCTTCACTTGGTTTTTGAAATATCTCATCATTATAAAATCGAGTTGAACCCCCATAAGTGTGTTTTTGTTGTAACATAGCTTCAATTTTTGGGATTCATAGCTTCCAATGATGGGATTAGGGTTGATCCCTTCAACCCTAATCCGTAGAGTCAGTTGTTGGGATTCATAGCTTCCAATGAGGGGATTAGGGTTGATCCCTTCAAGTTTGAGGTAATACTTCAGTTTCCTCCCCCATATAATACATGTCAACTTAAAATTATCTAAGGTAAAGCCAACTTTTTACAGAGATTCATCATAAATTATTCTAAGACAAAAAAAGGATTTATGCATCTATTGAAGAAAGGAGTTGCATTCATTTGGGACAAAATTGTGCAATGCGCGTTTAATGCTTTGAAAAAAGAACTAACCTGTGCTCCTCTAGTTAGTTCGCCTAATTATAGTAAAGACTTCCTTTTGTAACTTGCGATGAAAAAAATGACGAGAGATTTGTTTCTAGTTCAGGAAGATGATGCCCTTAAAGAAAATGTGATTGATTATCTAAGTCATGGATTAGCCAGTCATAAACTCTGATATTCTCGTGTTGAGAAATTGACTTTAGCAGCAATGCATGCTGTCGAGTGACACCATCATTATATTTTGCTAAAGTAAACCATCATAGTTGATGATTTCAATCCTTTTCAATTTGTTCTCAGTAGATGAGTAATTTGGGGAAAATGTAATAAATGGATTGTGATTTTGCAATAATTTGATCTTGAGTTTGTGTCAACAAAATCAAAAAAGTCCTTGGTTTTTGTAGAAGTGATTTTGGAACTGCCTTCTAAGGGAGACTCTAGTTATGAGAATCATTTTATGATGATAAACCTTTTATAATATACCCATAATATCCTTGGTATGCGGACAACGTAGTATATCTCTAGAATTCAAATTTTCCTAAGTATTTTTCTAAGGATGATCGTCAGAAATTACATCACCTCCCTAGGATTTACTGATTATTGGTGATACTCTATTTCGTCAAGGGGTTAACTCAATCTTAAGACATTGTTTGACCTTTTAAGACGTTGAATTAGTTCTAAATGATTTTCACAATGGAGCTTGTGGAAATCATCTATCTCAGTTGGCAACAACTCAGAAGGTTTTTTGTGTAGGGTATTTTTGGCCTTCGATTTTCAAAGAATGCATTGAATCAGTAAAAAAATGTCACCCTTTTCAAGTCTATACTTGGAAAATGCATGCTCATCCGACTCTAATTTTCCTTGTCATCATTGTCAGCCTATTTGCTAAGTGGGAATGGATTTTATGACATGTCACCTAGTTTCTGCCTAGGGACATAAGTACATTATCATAGTGGTTGAATACTTTACAAAGTGGGTCAAACCTATGCCTACTTTCAATACATATGGTGAGACAACAAGAATTTTAATTTTCAATAAAGTGATCTCACATTTCGGTATGCCTAATGAGATTGTCATGGAACATGGCAATCACTTTTAGAATAATATGATGTATGAATTGGATTCAAAATTGGGATTTAGGCAAGATAATTCGTCTCCTTATTATCCTCAGGATAATGGGAAAGTTGAAGCTGTTAATAAATCCCTCAAAATAATATTTCAAAGGACTACCAATCATGCTAATTTGTATTGGCACATCATTATTTATCATGATTTGTGGGAATATCAAACATGTGTTAAGACTACCACATGATTTACTCCTTCTTAGTTAGTATACGGTGTGGAATCAATTCTCCCCATAGAATGTTAGATTCCATCCCTTAAGTTGGATGTCCAATGTCTTCCTGACACCTCGATCATAGAAGAGCATACTGTTCACTTAGAACATCTCGATGAGTAGCGTCAAGATGACATTACAACGAATGAGGCCTAATAAGAAGAGGATTAAGGCACAATATGATAAGTTCGTGCACTCTAGGGTTTTCTCTAAAGATGACCTTGTTTTGTTTATGACTAAGATAAAGACATCTTGGGGGAAGTAAAATTCAAACATATGTAGTACGAACCATATATTATTAAATATGTATTGAATAATGGTGGTTATGAGATTCTTGATTTTGAAGGGAATGTGCTATCAAAGCTAAGAAATGGGATCTATATGAAGAAGTATTATGCTTAGGGTCTTTCCTAAGCATATGATTTGTTTTGTAAATATTATATATAACTTTGGTTTCTATTTAAGGGTTTTATGGCGATGATTATTTTTCGATCTACTTTGGGAGGAGTCGATGGGTGATCCGATGTACTTAGGATTCACTAATGGTGCTAGTTGGCACTTCAGGAACCTAACTTCCGTAGGTTGGGTAATCCATTATCCATATGGTCAGTTATTGGTCACGAGAGGAATATGTATAAGCCCTGCTTCTAATAACATGGCTGAATACAATGCCATTATTGATTTTATTTCAAAGGTGATATCTTATGGTATTCAATTTATAGTGGTATATTTGAACTCACAATCGGTGGTGTCTTAGTGAAATAATGTTTATCATGTGAGGGATCCTTTATTACATCAACAATTTATAAGAGTGAGATTACTTGAACAATAATTTAATTTTATAACATACATTCATATTCCACAATCAGATAATTTATTTGTTGATTCTATAGAAACAATGCATTGGATTGGCACATCAATCATTCATTACATTGAATAAAAACACCATACATTCATCTGTATATATGATAACGCCATATCAAAATATTTGTATATATATATAGATAGATAGATAGATAGCTTTTAAAAACATTACAAAATGTTAAAAAATGCCATACAAAATTATGGCTTATGCTCGATAATGTCTACATCTCATCAGTCTAAATATAGAAATATATGTTTGAGGTCCCTACCCTAGATGAGTATCATGGTAATAGATGTTGTAATTTTCCACTCATCATAAAATCCGCACCCAATTTCAAGGTAATCCTATCACCCATCTGTGTACAACCTTTGGTAGGTCCTTTACAACTTCCATTGAAACTTGGCGAGTTAAACTCTCCAAGTTCCTCTGAACAGCTCTAAGGAGCTTCTAAAACTTCGCTACAACACCTTCCATGTCTCCACCTCAACACCTATGCCTTGACAAACCTTCAGGCCTCACTGGTCCCACATCTGCATCATTATCATTTTAAGCTTGTCTATATATATATATATATATATATATATATATATATTTCGTGTGGAAAAATAATTGAATTTCTTGATATTATTTGTAAAAGATAAAAAATGTAATATAGTAAAAAATTCAAAAAAACATTACCTATGTCACCCCATGTAGATTCTTCGAGAAGTGCTAACTATAGGTCTCCTTTGAATTCAAGCATTGCATAGGGGTTGTCCTCTATAGCTATGACTTGTTCCTCCAACCATTGGAAGAACTCATCATCAAAAGTTGCTTGAGTGACTTGGACTCCTCCAAGTATCCTCATCATATCTGCTCACCTAGACATTTGAGGGTCTCTTGGACTACCAATGGTGGGTAGTACTCGGGGTCAAAACACAGGAATTCACTTAAACAAAAATGAGAAAATTACGGTACCATAACCAAAATTTTTGGTCTTCCCTTTTTGGTAAGATGTAAATTGGCTCTTTGTGCTAGCTAAGAGCATTTTACACTAGTCGCAAGCCACAGGTTTCAAGCATTCCACTAATAGAGATATGGCGGGTCATGATGTTTAATGAAATGCGACTGATCCTAATACTTTGGCAATCATAAAAGGAGGATTTTTATTGCCAATATAGTGATGTGTATGATTGGGATTTGGGACCCAAAATTAAGTGTCCTTGGTGCATAGTAAA
Source organism: Pinus tabuliformis (assembly GCA_031772625.1). NCBI lineage: Eukaryota > Viridiplantae > Streptophyta > Pinopsida > Pinales > Pinaceae > Pinus > Pinus tabuliformis. The sequence continues at coordinate 864,560,161 of CM062812.1, forward strand.
TGGAAATGTAATCATATACATTCAAACTGTTGTTGACATTAATTTTCAAATTGACCACTTGATCTCCTCTCCTGGAGATACATGTAATGAAGTATATATCCTCCACTTTGATTTGTAAAGGTTTTGAATCAATGAAAAATATCCTATGTTCTGGATCCCAATAATCGATCATCATATTCAACAATATTGATTGAGTCGTCATATTTTGCATCAAGAAGAATTTGAGCGAGCCAATTTTTTTAGAGCGTCCAATGATTCTTGGTCTTCCAAAACCAAGTTATCTATCTTACAGTGTTCTCTTTCATGCCTTTAAATCACCATATTACAAGATTAGACAAATTCAACTATTACATCCAACTTAAATTTTTTTATTCTTGGCATACGCGATTCTTTATTATAGACAATTGCGTACATACACATTTTTCTTTTTGTAAACTTGTGTGTAGTTCTTTTCAAATGCGACTTGATAATACAAAAGCCACATATACACAAATATAATTTCAAATTATTTGAATATAATGTACATGCTAAAAATAAAACCAAGTGAAAGAAAATGCGATTTAGGGTTACATGGAGCTTGCAATTTCCATTTATTTGTGTAAATTGATAAAAATATCTTGCCAAAATTTCTCCACAATGACCACTTCTCAGCACTTCGAGAGGTAGAAATGAAAATGGTGAGTTATAACTTTGCTTTTATACATATATAAAAGCTCAACTCATTTTTTATATAGTTTTAAAACTTTATTTTATTATTGTAATGACTTGTTGACCTTGCTTTAAGTTTTGGGAAGGTCTTTTTTAGGATAATGAAGACCTCTTTTTATCACGTAGTGATGTTTTCCTATTGTTTCGATTCCACAATCGCTGACCTACCATGGTAGGTATTGTTCTCTAACTGGAAATACGTTAGGACCACTTGCTGTTGCATTTTTGCATCTTGACCTCATTCTACAATACTTAGCCATAGGGTGGACCCCACTTGTTGCGACTTTAAACCCTTTCTCACCCACTAATTTATAAATTTGTAACGTAGTGGTAGAGCCTTCCTTCCATGGGCTACCTAGTTAGATCCTCACTAACATGTGTTGCCCATGCTACAAATATCGTATATGCTCGAGAGTCCTCTTTAGTCTTGTCATGAATTTGCATTGAAACCTCATTCTTCTTCCTCACTCTTGTTCTAAATTTATACCCTAGAGGCTCCCATGTGTTGGGTTGTACTATTACATTGCATATTGACAACTTTCACCCCTTTTGGCCTTAAACCAACTTCATTTGACTCTTTTATAAACCACTTTTGACCATGAATTTTCTACAGGATCAAGCTATGCATTCATTAGCCTTTCTACTTGATACCCATTTTACCCTGGAGGGAACATTCCCCAAGTGTTGATGACCAACATCCGTAGCATTGCATTGAGCATAGGAATGTTCCAAACCCAGGAACTAGTTCGCTTGCCTTTGATGATTGTTCCCTCCACTGTACTATAAGAATCATTTTACTCTTTTTCAGGATTTATAATATGAAAGAGACAAAAAAAAAAATATTCTAAAAAAAAGAGTGGGAAAGGGATAATATCTTCATCATTTTTGGAAACAAGAGTCAATTGTGTTTCCCTTGAACAAAGCACTTAAGAATATGAGTCTTCCCTCCATCGAGTTAAGACTTAGTTTGGATTTAGGGAAGACAAAAGCTTCTCATAGAGTTATTACTCTTTTGGTTGGTTAGTCTTCCAATCATATGGAGATTTTGTCAATGCCTCTCGTATCGTAAACTTATACAAAGTTCAATTTATGCTTTCTTACAATTTAAACTGTGTCATTCTTTTGTTCAAGGGAAGTTAACCTGTGTGTTGGGCATTATGTGGTGTCTCTTTACTCATTTCTTTTGGCCATACCCGATCTGTCGAGTTATTATTAGTATCAGATCATCTGCTTGGTCCTTTACTCATGTCATTTAAGAAGGTCCCCATTGAATTCTTGCTGATGGGTCTACTCTTACTGACTCAAAAAAATTGCTCAAAGAGTAGGCCTAGAGTTGCACCCTCACCCTATTTACATATTTGATAGGTGACCTTGTTCTGAACGTCGATCAATATGATGGGCCTTTGACTAAGTGGTTTCCCTTGTCTTTGATGTGAGCTTACATTATCACACATTTGGATTTGTGTAGTACCTTGGTTTCCATTTGACCTTATTGGTGGATTCCTCATCTTTGTGTTAACTTTCATTATTGGTTAGTTCAGAGGATTTCTTCCATGCACTAGCTACCTATTGTGCATGCCAGAAATGTAGTTAGTGGTGGTTACTTCATCTTTACTCATCTAGCCCTTCCAAATTATTGTCCTACGGGGTACGCTCTCACTGGTTGATGTGGGATTCCTTAATGCCTTCCTTCTAGGAGATATTTTGCATTGACTCCAACCCATTGCTATGGGAAAAAGGTCTAGAGTTATTTTCAGTACCTTAGGGTTTGCAATCATCAGTGGAAAACTACTTCGATATCGACAGTCAGAATACATCAATGTCTCCTGAGTGATATATTTTTTCAAGTGTTCAACTTCAACAAATCTATTTACACTTGTTAGATTGTTTAGGGGTAACTTTACACTCATTATCATTATTGGTGAGTTGTCTTGCTTATGTTAACAATATACATCAATGATTGGTAATCAAATGATTTCTCACATGGTCGACTTCAACTCATTTATTCCCATAGTGTAGAAATGTACCATCTGCGGTTGGTGAAGGCCTCAGGTTGTGTTAGAATCTCAATTCACTTGACAATTCCTTCCATTTCTTGCCAGTGAAATCCTCCAACTTTATATGTTGCATGCTTTTTCAACAACATCATATATATTGGCATCCTAGTTTTATGTAGTACCACTACTCCATCTATATGACTAGGTACTTTTGTGTGGATCAGTTATAAAACATATTTTATACCCATGTCCTCCTATATGATACTGAGACATGGCTTCGTTGTGTCGTTTCATTGCTATGATATGATATTTGATTATGTATTCTTCTGATCACTATCACACTTATGGATACATCATGGATCCACTTTGTACTTTATCAACAAACATTCTTTGTTATCTTTGAGCATGGGTATGCCCGCCTTAGACACAAGTCTTCTTTCTGCCTCATTCTATAGGTATTTGATGGACTATAATATGGTGATCTCCTCTTGGGTTTATCATATGACTCCTCTCATATACTTAATGTATTTGAGCCATCAATCCCCTTCTGACCTCATACATTAGGGGGCATATGTTACAACATCCTTTAACATTGCTATAGACCAAATGTTTTGTATGGCCTAAGCAATTCCCTTTCCCTTGCAGACTTGACTTGATCCTAAAATCATTTTTTTAAAAATCCATATGTGACTCTGCCCACTACAAAAAAACATACATATGTAGTTCCTATAAGATATATCCATTTTCAAAATTTTAAATTTGAAAAAATAAATAAACAAATATTTTTTAAGGAAGAGTTTACAGTTTTTATCAAAAACCCATCTACAGGAACCACATGGCCTAACTAAAATAACCAATTTGAGTTTGTATGTATACACCCCTTGGGTAGGCCTAATGTATATCGTATGAGAGGTATTTATACTATACCTAAAATCCCCCAAAATCAAGTCTACAATTTCTAGTGCCTCCTTCACTCCTAGTCTATAGGAAACCCTTGTTTCCTTACATAAATGTTTAATTCCCTTATCTAGCATCTCCTTGCAGCTATTAGAGAGGAAGACTATGTTTTCTTAGGTTGGAAAAATCCATATGAAGATTTCATCAATAAATTTGGCTTGGATAAGGCTGAAGTGTTCCTGTACATGCTACTTTCCATTAATAAAGAGGCTTATGTCTTATTCCTAAAATATGTTGTCATCATATGAAGGTTAACTTATCATGTTTTTTATAATGATCTAACATATCCATATACATGTAGTTTGAATTTTATTATTGTCTATGATTCTGTAATTAAATTTGAGATTTACACATCTTGGAGGAAGAAAAGGGTTTGGACCCTACAGGATTTACCCCGAATGTAGGACCCCCCGGTACATCTCTTATCCAAACTTTATGAATTCAAACATTTGGAATGCTTGCATGAATGTTCTTTATTTTATTCTTATTTTTTTCTATTGGGGCTTTCAACCATGGCTCTCATGAATCTTTCCCACCAACACTGGGGGTGGAAGGTCTACAATTTATATTGATAATGTGTTTCTCATGGAGGGGCATTGTCAGGTACCTTTCTTGGTCATAGGTTGCAAGGGTATATTTCTCGAAGGGATTTTTTATGATGTGGATGGTGTGTATATCCCAAGGTGCCCCTTATTTTGTTTAATGTTCTTTGTACTCTTCTTGCACAATTTTGAACGAGGCCTAGTCTTTGTGCTGGTGGCTATTATCTCTAGTTCGACTCCCCTAGTTGAAGACTCTAGAGGTATCTTATTCCCCTGCCCTATCTTGGTTTGTTGGTGTTGACACCCTGGAATATTTTCTATATGGTATTAGTGTTGAGTTTTTTGAATCTAGTTTATGGATGAGCCACCAATTGTGCACATTCACTTTAGTTACATTTTGCAAATTCAGATTATTTAATAGTCTAGGATACTGGGCCTTCACAAGTTTCAGTGCTATATCTTTACGTTTCTTTTCATACTATGTTATAGGGTTACCTCTTCCATTGGATATCTTATCTAGGTTTTTTTTCTGGAATAGTATCAGTGTGTGATCGGGGACTGTTCACTTATGGTATTTTTTTCCTATTTGGGTTATAAGGGTTGTATATATTTTGTTTTTGTTGTGGCCACTTGTTACTGTTACTCATTTTCAACCCTTAACTTGGTTCTTGGGTATTGTGGGGGTGATTTGGCCCATTTTTGTGTTATTAGTGCCATTCCTGTTCCTACTCCTATTCTATTTTAGTCTCTCATAGCTCCTTGTATTGGTGGTCAATTAGTTAATGCTACCATGCCCTCTCACCAATGACAGGCCAATTGTAGAGGTGGGTCTAGCATGGCTCATTTGTAACCTCAATAAATTTTCACTTGGGAGTTGGTGACTTGACATTTTGACTATTTGCCTCTATAATTAAGAAAGGAAATTCATGATATTGAATGTCAAGAATTTTTTGAACAACCCTATATTTACGATTCTAAAATTAGAGATCAGGGCCTTCAGTGGCTCCCAGTTTCAGCAAGGTACATGAAAAAAAGGTTATATTTTCTTCACTCCTTGTTAGTCCACTATCAATTAAACACTCTATTCCAGGTGTTCTTAAGGGATAAACATGTGGATAAATGTAAACATTTTGCTCGCTAAGAGGATATCAAGCAAAATCTCTGTAATCTTTGATATTACTTGGATGATATAAATGCTTGGTTGGTTAGGGTGGAAGGTTATGTGGTCTCTGCTTCAGCATCAGGAGACTCATTTGACCCCTGTGTTGGTACCATGGGTCCTTTAGTTGTAAATCCTCATAACCTTATAATTATATAGTCTATCTAACTTTTTAACAGGTCATCGGCAATTTGTTTTTCTTTGACAATTCATATTTCTACTGCTCCGTGTGTTTTTGATCATGGATCCCAGTTTCTATAAAGAGACATACTCTCTTGGAAATGACTATAAGTTTTTATATTCATTTATTATGGCGTCTAGAGCCTCTTGAGGTTTGTTTTGATCTTATATTTCAAAATTTTCCTCTATATCTAGTACTCACATTCGGGGCTCAAACCAGTTTTGACTTATGCTTATGTGTGGAAGGAAAAAACTCCATAGTTTCTCTACTGTTTCTTGTCTATCTATATATGTTTTATGTGATGGTTGTTAAGCTTAAATTTCAGTATCTATGACCACTCCATTTTTGATATAATACATTCATCTGAACCTCCATCCTACACCATTTTACAAAATTTTGTCGTTTAAAGGATGCAGTTTTAGGTAAAAATCATTTGTAGAATTATTCTTTTCTTTTTAATTCTTAAATTTTTATAAAAAGGTTACTTTTGTTACTAATAAGATTGAAAGGTAAAAAACTTGTCAATATATGAACTAAGCCACCAAATATGTTCCACATCATCATGGAGGATTCTTATACTAGAAGGTTGATCGATAAGTTGAAGGGAAAGTTTACCTAATCAGTGAGATTGAGCAAAAGATCATGGGACTGCCATAATCTTCTCCAACAAATTCAGAAGCCTAATACACATTGTAGGATTCAAGTTGTTGTATTAAGTTTATTTTTAGCATAAAAAAATTGAATTGACCTTGATTTTGGGCAACTCAGTTAGGGAGTAAAAATATATAGCTGAAAAATTATAGATTTTTAGAGAAAAATAGAAAACAACAAAGAAATTTTGAAGATATTATTCCTTTGTATTGAACCCCTTTTTTTAAAATTAATATAAGGTTTATGTGAACTATTATATAATTTTCAATATCTTTTTGTAGCTTTAGGAGAAATACATACTAGGAGGGCCCCTTGGTACGTGCTGCTGATATTTTTATTATATGTTTTTAAGATTTGACATGGCTTGGTGTGACTTATATCTATACTTTTTATGATGTATATGATGAAGGAACATGATATGTTTTTATTGTAAATACTTAAATTTCCTATAATTGTGTGTTAGGATTTCTTGTAATTGTGTGTTGAGACTTCTTGTAGTTATCTTGCAATCACAATAGGAATTTTCGTAATAACTACTGGATTTCTTGTATTGATCTTGTAATCAAACATGAATTCATGTAAGTAATTATAGGATTTCCTATAGAGATCCTATAATCATGCAAGGTCCTACATAATTGTTGTAATTACATATTTCGCGCTTTTGAGGTGGTTTTATTAGATTAACTTTATTTTAAGTATTGATAATTTGAACCATTAAAAAGATTTTATTTCTATAGTTTGGTTTGTGTTTTAGAATACAATAGAGTGATTTTGATTAGAATTTTCTTACATAACTCAGAACATTGGTTCCATCTAAATTCATTTTGAGTACAATCTTAGTTGATTTATAATTAATTTAGATGGAGTATCTAGTGAGGAAGTGTGATATATATTGATGAATATGTAAACTTTGCGTGAACAAGTCAAAATTGGATTTAAGAATCCCAAAAGCAGTGTAAGTTGACTCAAATATGGGATCAACTTGTTCATGCTTTGTGATTGATTTTAATAGGAAAGTATCAAGAATTAGTTTACACACATTTTGTTTCAACTCGGATTTTACCTACCTAGATTGAAAAAGTAAATGTTAATTCATTTATGCCACTTGATGACTTGACATTTTGGCACTATTTCCGAGGAGGTGTAACAAACTGGTGCTTAGGTTTTATGTAACCAACTCACGCAACAGAAGAAAAGGTAGATCAGTGACTTGAAAAATAGCCTCTTTGAGGGGGAAACCTCCTTTTCATCACATAAATGAATAATTGTTGGATGATTGAAATGAAAAAATCTCCTTTATATATAGGAGTCTAAGGGGTCATAATATAATTAGAGCCTACATAACAATAATAATGTAAGGGCACAATAATAACAATAGTGGGCTTCTATGGGCACATTAATAACAATATGGAGATTACCTGTACATACCAATAACAATAAGGGGTTACACTAGTATTATAGGCACCTAACATGCCCCTCTCCTTCAAAAAAGTGTTGTCCTCAACGCTTGAATAGTTATGGATGCTTTTGTATAAAATTATCATCCTCCCATGTGGAATCTTCAATGGGTATGTTCTTCCACTTGAAGAGATACTCTCAAATTGATCGATTTCATAACTATCGAGTTCTTATTTCTATGTCTGCTTCAGGTTCCAATATGATTTTTCCTTGTCAATTTCCAAAAATATTGTTTGAACTGAGAGATTCTCACCTATAACCTTCTCTAAGCATGAAACATGGAAAACTGGGTGCTTTTGGAAAGATGCAGGAAGCTCCAATTTGTATGCCATAGTATCAATATTTTGCAACACCTTGTAAGGAGCATAGTAATTTGGTGATAATTTGTTATACTTGTTAGCTTGCTTGAGGTAAATTTGTTTGTATGCTTGTAGTCGTAAAAATACCCATTCACCTACATCAAAACTTGTTTCGTTGTGATGCTGATCTGCCTGTTATTTCATTCGATTATGCGCCAAAGTGAGGTTATTCTTTAAGAGTTGGAGAAATTTTTGTTGATGCTTGATGCGATATTCCACTGCTTGAAACTTAGAATTTTCTCTTGAAGAGTATATGATGGATGGTGGATGATATCCATAAAGTGCCATAAATGGGGACATTTTTGCTGCAATATGGAAGGAAGTGTTATACTTCCATTCAACTAGAGGTAACCACTTGACCCATTAGGCTTGTTTATCAGATACAAAGAAATAAATATATCATTCCAAAAATTTGTTCAATATCTCATTTTTCCCATCAGATTGAGGATGATAAGATGAGCTATGAGCTAATTGAGTACCCAGAAGAGAAAATAATTCTATCCAAAAATTTCCAGTGAAAATGGAATCTTTATTGCTTACAATGATCTTTGGGTTTCCATGTAGCTTTTGAATTGTTTCCATAAATGTAGTAGCAACTATATTGGATTTAAATGGATGAGATAATGCGCAAAAGTGTGCATACTTGGTAAGTCTATCAACTACCACCATGATGACACTCTTTCCTTCGGACTTGGGTAAACCTGTGATAAAATCCATTGAAACCTCCTCTTAATGTTGACTTGGAATGGATAAAGGTTGTAACAGATCTAAGGTGTTAATTTTCTGAACTTTATTTTGTTGGAAAACCAAACATTCCACCATAAACATTTGAATATCATATTTAAGGCCATCGCAAAAATATTCCATCTTGAACCTGTAGTAAGTTTTTAAAAATCATGAGTGCCCTCCTAAGTGCAATGTGTGAAACTCCAAAAGAATTTTTTGTTTGAGTTGGGAATTATTCATCCCACACTTCTTCGTCATTCTTCCATTTATCACTTTCTACTATTATACAATCTGGTTAGATAATAGAAATGGCACAAAGTAATGCTTCCACATACTCATCCTTTCTTGAGAGTGCATCTGCAACAACATTTTGCTTCCCTTCTTTGTAGATTATTTCAAAGCCATAACCCAACATCTTTGTGGCCCATTTTTTCTGCTCTTCTGAAGATAATGTTTGTTCCAAAAATAATTTAAGGCTATCATGATCTTTGTTTACCTTGAAGTTTCTTCGGATTAGGTAAGGTTGCCATTGCTTTAGTACATGTAGTATTGCCAACATTTCCTTCTCATAAATATTTTTGTATAAATATTTTCCTTTGATTGGAAATTTTTTAAAAGAAATGGGTCTTCCTTCTTGCACTAAAGCAACACCAATTAAATTTCCCGAGGCATCAAATTCCACAATAAAGGTTTTTGTGAAGTCTGGGATAGCTAAGACCGGTTATTGGCACATTGCCTCTTTAAGATGCTCAAAGGCCTTAGTTTATTTAGGAGACCAAAAAAATGCATTTTTCTTTAGTAATGTTGTTATAGGTGCTGCCATTCTCCCATAATTCTTACGAAACTTAAGATCATACCTTCTCAAACTGAGAAATCCTTGTAGATGCTTTATGGTTGTTGGGATTTTCCATTCCTTAATGGATTTAATTTTGTTAGGGTCTACCTTGAAACCCTCAAGAGATACAATATGACCCAAATATTCCACCTCCTATACTCCGAAGAAAATAATGGAGGTTTTTGCATATAAGTTTTTCTCCTCCAATAGTTTGAGCAACCCATCAATCTGTTGAACATGATACTTCCAAGACTTGCTGTGGATTAGTATATCATAAAAAAAATACTAACAAAATTTTTCTAAGGAAAGGTTTTAAAATGGAATTCGTCAAACCTTGAAATGTAGAAGGTGCATTGGTAAGGCCAAAAGGCATTACCAAAAATTCATAATGACCCTCATGAGTTCTAAATGTTGTTTTAGGAATGTCTTTAGTCTTCATTCTAATTTCATGATATCCTGAAGAAGGATCCAGCTTGGTGAAGTAAATTGCTCCATGTAATTCATCGAATAATTCATCAATGACAAGAATGGGAAATTTATCTTTAATAGTGAGCTTGTTGAGCTCCCTATAATCTAGACACATGTGCCATTATCCATCCTTCTTATGCACCAATACTACTGGAGAAGAGAAATAAATTTGACTAGGTTGATTTAGACCGACCTCTAGCATTTCTGCAACCATACATTCAATTTCAGTGTTTTGGGCATAGGGATATCTGTAAGGCCTTATGTTTGGAGGAACACTTCCTGGAATGAAATTAATAGCATGATCATTATAAAAAATAGGTGGGAGGCCTTTGGGGGTCTCAAATAGCTTGGAATGATTGTCCAATAATTTTTGGAGATCATGAGAAATAGATGATTTCGATGTTTAAACCTATAGTAAGTATAATTTTGAAATTACGCGCCATTGTCCTTTATTTATAAGCTTCATCATGCCATTAGAGCTTATTATATTTCCTATTTCCTTGTGATAACCTTTAATTAAAATTCCTTTCCTTCCCAAAAAAATTTCAAGAAACGTTCTTGAAAATTAAAAGCTATCATACCCAAATATTGTAACCATTGGACTCCTAGTTCAACATCAACACCACCCATTGGAATAGAAAGCATTGGAATATTCAATACATATTACCCCATGGTTAGCTTGATATTATCATACTTTCTAGAGCAATTTATAGTTCCTCCATTCGCAACCATCACTTGACACTTCGTTGTTGGATATAGGAAGCAGTTCAATTCCTTCACTATCTTACAATGAATAAAATAATGGGTGCTACCTGAATCAATTAGCACTTTTACCTTTTTCTTCTTGATATGTCCTTCTATCTTCAGAGTTTTAGGAGTGGTAATTCCTGCCAATGCACTATAAGATATGGTCGGATTCATTTCTTCTTTCTCTAGGGTTGGTTCCTAGTGTATATCCTCTTCTTTTCAAGTTTCTTATTCCTTTCCTTCCTCCTATTCACAATCTATGTAAAATAATTTCTTCTAATCACAATTATGACCTTTAGTGTATTTTCCATCACAAATTTAACAAATCCATTTTTCTCCTTTTTCTTCCAATTGTTGTGGTGTCAACCTTGTTGGTTGTGGAAGGCTAGGAGTAGTGACACTTCCATATTTATTGTTGTGAGTGGTAGGCTTCCTTGTTGTGATAATTTTGTTTTCAATTTTTCTTGCCAAATTGAATGCCTTCTCCAATGAATCAGGTTCCCAAAGGTGAACCTCATGTTGGATGTTATCCTTTAAAGTCCCTATCAATAAATCAATATTATGCTCTTCTCGAATATCATTTACCCTTCTATTTAATTTTTGGAAGTCCTCAATGTGCTCCGCCATTGAACCCTTTTGTTTGATATTTATCAATTGGCTGAAGAAGGTGTTGGTCTTTGTATCCTCATAATGTGCTATCGTTTCCTCCATAAAAATTGACGAAGTGATAAGTGGTTTATGAGAACGAAGCCGTCGATACCATACAAACTGATTGGGTTCTAAAAATAAAGTTGCAATGCATACCTTTTGTGTTTATTGCACATTATGGAGATAAAAATATTGCTCCATCTGTAGTATCCATGTTACCGATATTTACCATAAAGCTTTCTCATATCGATCTTTGGAATATGGTGGGTATTCAATCCAACGTTAGAGTTTATGAAATCATTATTAATATTTTTTTTTTTTCATCATGAGTTTCATTCAATACCTTTTTGCCATTAGGAAGCATTTCTTGTAGAAACTTTATCAAAATTTCCTTCAAACCTACCATTTCTGCTTTTAAACCATACTTCAAATCTTCGATGTCTGATTTTAAACCATTCTTCAAACCATCAATCTTAGCTTCGATTTGATTTTTGGTTACTCTTTGCGAGTGTGAAATTTGTTGGACTTGCTCTTGTAATTTTGATATATGATGTTGGATTTCTTCCTCTTTTTCATGCGTCATAGGAGAGCTTTATGGTTTCTTACTAGGTGTTTAAATTTTATTTCTTCAAGTCATTTTGGAATCAAAAGATGGTATTTATTCTTCACTATGCAGCTTGAATCACTTCGAATTGTTTTTTCAAACAAAACTTATGAAAATTTTAAAAAATACACACATTTTTCTTGATTTGTAGGAGCTCGATATTGAATATGTTGTATATTTGTAATTTCGGATCTCCAAGGTCTAAAATTTCATCTTGTTGTCTCCCTAAGAGTATTATTTCCAACCCCACAATTCAGGCCAATATTGGGGCTTCAAGAAAGAGTTATGCCAAATCTCCCACGATGACCTGATTATAGACTGGTTCAATAGAAGGAAGTTGTATGGAGTGCCACATGTCACTATTTTGACCTTAAACCATGAAATTTATAGATAAAAACCTATAGGTTGTGAACTTTTAGTCACTTTTACAGAATTCAAATCCAATGCTTGAAATGAAGGTTGTGACAATTTTCCCTAGGTCACATGTTTGAGACTGAATTTTGGAGACTACACAAAACCTAACTTCCTTAGATCATATCTATGAAAATATAGAGAACTGACATCTAAAATTTTTACATGAAGTTCACCAAGATTTCTTCTTTACATGGTAAAAATTTCAGCTTCTAAGGCCTTGTAAAACAAACATTATACCAAACATTCCAGGATGATTTGTTTGAAGAAGCAAAACCTTAGAATACAAAGCTCTGATTCTAAATGTTATGCAACCAGCTCACAAAATAGAAGAAAGATAGATCAATGACTTGAAAATTAGCTTCTTTGAAGAGGAACCTCCTTTACATCACATAAATGAATAATTCTTGGATGATTCAAATGACAATACCTCCTTTCTATATATAGGAGTCTAAGGGGTCATAACATAATCAGAGCCTACATAATAATAATAATGTAAGGGAATAATAATAACAATAGTGGGATTCTATGGGGCAAAATAATAATAATATGGGGACGACATGGGCACAACAATAACAATAAGGGGCTACACTAGTATTATAGGTACCTCACATTAGGAGTTTAACTTGTTTGTTAAAAAGAACACATTTTTTTCTTCTTCTTGAAAATTCTCTTTATTTCAATCTTAGAATATGAAAATTTTATTATGGGTGAGTAGGAATATAAGACGAGAGGTAAGAACCAGTCCCACCAGCATAGTGTGTCCTACAAAGCCAATTGAACTAAATATTTTATGTATAGATTAAGAGATAGTAGAGGAAGGTTTACTAGACCAGCTGGAATTGGTATACATAGATTTTCAGATAATTGGGATATTTTCCCCCATATACTCATGTGATTGCAGAAGAAGAAAAAAATCATAAAGTTTAATAGAACCACAAGAAAATCAAGTTCCATAAGTGATACATCGTAAATCTATTTAGAACCACCTTCTAGCTCCCCCCCTCTACAAATTTGAGTACAATTTATACTGTATTATGTGTTAGGGTTCTATAATTAACATGATCAAATGGTGAGAGGCTATTATCTTTTAGTTGATAGAAATTGTAAATAATATTGTATTCTGTAAATGGTTTACCAAATATTCCCGAGTAAATAAAAATGGGTCTTCACCTCTTTTCATAATAATTTTAAAAAATGCCACCTAAGGGAAATTCGAAACCAACTAGTGAAAACCCAATGACCCATCTCACCATTGACCTAAACCATTCACCCCTGGTTGACCAACAATATAAAATCATACACACCAATTGTGAGTTCGAGTTGTTAGAACATGTTATGAAACTAGCTCAAGAAAAAGATAGAAAAGATAAATCAACGCCTTAGAATTCAGCCTCTTCGAGGGGGCAACCTCCTTTACATTACATAAATGAACAATTCTTGGATGATACAAATGAAAAGACCTCCTTTCTATATATAGGAGTCTAAGGGGTCATAACATAATCAGATCCGACATAACAATAATAATGTAAGGGCACAATAGAAACAATAGTGGGCTTCTATGTGGCATAATAGTAACAATATGGGCACTACATGGGTACATCAATATAATAAGTGGGTTGTACTAATAACAATAAGGGGTTACACTAGTAGTATAGGGGCCTAACAGAACTACACAATTAGCCGAAGTAAAACTTTATGGACCAGAGTGATAAAATCAACCTCTAGGAATTCCTCTTGCCACAATTCATGTTTTCCGAGACTCACCCTTTCCCAGATTTTGTTTGATGGTGTCAAGCTAGGTATATCTCCATCCAAAGAGCCATTATGGCCCAGAATGGAGACATTCTATTTACTATAAACTCAGAGTTAATTAACGAGATGCTTCAAGTCCCCTAGAATGATTCGTTGAGCCCTTTCTTTGTAGATTCCCTCTTGGAACTCTGCCGAAAGATAAACTTCCCTCAAAGAGCAAGAATATTTGAAAATTTATTTCCAGAAGATGTCCAACTTCCAAAGAAAAATACACCATATCTAGCCTCCATGTTTCCATAGAATACCAAGCCAATTGTCTCATTAGTATCCTGTCTCCTAGGTTATCAATCAGATCAATGGGTGGATGAACCTATCCTAGTTTTTCTATCCATCATTCCCAAAAAAGAAAAATGTTTTGTAATGTTTACTTTCAGTCAATTCCTTGCAAACAACATCCATGAGAAATTTGTCAAGATTACCACAGAAGGAATGTTTAAACATGAATCAATGCTATTTTATATGTTTCTATTTTACCAGGAAGAAATATTCCCAATTGCTTTGTAGAAACTAGATGAACAAGGCAATGCAAAATCAATCATCCAATGGACCTTATTGATGCAGAAGAATTCGAATGATTTCAGTTTGAGTGACTTCATAGACCAGTTCATTTATAGAATTGCATGCCTTCTTAAGAGTAATGTGGAATCTAGAATAGGTTTTGAGATACAAAGAACCTTACACCTCAGTGAACAAGATGAAACAGGAGACTGGTACTTGTACTAGAACTGCACAAAAATTAGATTGTATGGCTGTGAGATGCCACCATAGAAATTGCCTAAATATGTTCCTATGAGAATTTTCTCATTGGAATATATAAGGAAAATGATCAACATGGATGACATACACTTTGTTTCATCTAAAACAAAGGCACAATTCAATCTCAAGACATAGGTGGGGCCATTCATATGCAATAACAAAGCGACAGGTAATGAGGCAGATGCACTTCTCAAAAAAATGAACTTCCAATTAACATTTACTTGTTCATATGACCCCTTTGGAATCATTTCCAATTTAAGAGGAACAAAATACCACTCCTTACACTCACACTCCCATTCCAAAAATTGAAATATTCATGAACGAGGATGAGTGGGAGAAGAACACTCTGCAAGAGCTGAAGAACAAGTTCTATCTACAACCACTTCACGGACTCCAATACCTCAGGAAAACCATGAAAAAAGGCCAAGAGAAGAAGAGTCTCCTACAGTAACAAAAATTGGAGCCAAGGAATTCCTAATATATAAAAAGAAGAAGAGAACTATTCCAAAACCAATTTTCATGCACGATGATGAAGAAAAGGCTACTATAGTGTTGATAGGTCCATATGTTTCTACGAGATCAACAAACATTTTTGTAGGTGCAAGACAAGAAGATATTTTTGTAGGCTCTCCATCTTCCTCAGCCTCACAAGATCCTCTAGATTCAACATAGACAACAGAGTTGGCTCAAGGTCAAACAGAGCCAAATATTTTTGCTAAGTACAAATAAATCAAGTACAAAAATGAGAGGATAAAGGCCATCACATATACCCAATTCTGGAAACAAATGACTTCTTCCCAACAAATAATTATGCCAGCGTTTGATACCGAAAGGGGAAGAAAGAAAATGGTTTTTCTACAGGTACAATTTTCATTTCCAAAATCACTGACAATTTTCTCCTTTGACACTAATCAAAACCATCCAATTAATTAGATGGATATGCAAAAACTAGACTAGAGAGATGTTATACTCCACATTGCATTATACTGCCATGACAACTTCAAAACTACAGGCCTCCATCAACAACATCCAATCACAGTTGAAGCTAAAGAAGGTCTCATCTTTGAAGAAGGATGCTAGAATTAAATCACTAGAGGACTTAGTCATTAAGCTAGGTTATGACCTGAGTGATGTAAAGGGAGTAGAGGAGATTGTGAGAAAAAGGAATGTAGATATAGCAGCTCTGAGGAAGCAACTCAGGTTTCCATCTATAGAGGATCCACAAACTAAGGAAATAGGAGAATTAAAAAACCAAAAGGAAGACATGTTCAAGATAATAATTGAACAAAATGGGGCATTTTGTTACGAGTAGAAGGAGGAGAGAGTGACCATGAGCAACTAGGATTTGAGATAGACCTGTAAACAACAAACCTACAGAAACCACAACAACTGGCCATCGCCCTCCAATAATAGGACAAACACCATACGACAAGACATAGTACACAAAAGATGGAAACCCCCCAGGGGGAGGATATGGCACCTCCCCCCAGTGAAGCTGAACACAATTCGATGCATACAGATAATGTTAGAAAGGAAAACCAGGAAGATGCAGGAGCTGACCCTAAAACCCTGCCAGAAAATACAAACAGCAACGAAGCTCCCAAAGTGACATCGACAACCTCCAAGCTTGTGGCAGCTGAGCGACCTAAGATTGAACTCCCAAGCCACCAGATTAACTCTCAAATCTAGTACATGAAGGATCACGCCTTGATGGGTAAGTTCATAGGCTTCTAGCCCATAGAGAAGGCTTTGCCTGGCTGGATAGCAGTGAAGTGGAAACCGAAAGGACACATTACCCTGCAGTTGGGGCCTAAAGGCTTTTTTACGGTGATTTTCAAACTATTTAGAAGACTGGACCAGAGTTCTTGATGGAGGACCATATTTTTTCAATGCAGTAGGACTATATCTGAGAGACTGGGTTGAATGATTCAATCCAGATAAAGAAGATTTGAGCTGGGCACCTGTCTGGGTTCAGCTTTACTCCCTCCCCTTGGAGTACTGTGATGAAGACTCACTGCAAGATATCGGGAACGGCTTGGGAGAATTCATCAAAATCACAGAGGAGATGAAGCTCAGGTGATATATCTCTTATGCTCGAATATGTGTCTATATGCATCTCAGCAAAGCTCTCCCAGACGCGGTAAGTCTATATCATGATGATTTCGAATGGATCCAGTCAATATATTATGAGCACGTTCCATTCAGATGTAGAAAATGCCATGCCCTTGGCCATTTATTTTGTGACTACCCTTCAAATTTGAATACCTTGAACCCTCCCACATCGGATAAACCTGACTCAGATGGGTTTACCAAAGTTTCCAGCCACAAAAAGAACCACAAAAAACCCTCTACAAACCTTAAAAAACCTGTGGCCAATGCATCCAAGCCATCTACCAGTAATAGCTTTGAAGCCTTGAATCCACAGGAGCTAAAAAACTATAAAACCCCTAACCACTCAGCAAATTTTACAAATATGCCTTCTCAATCCACCCCCTCGAGCTCAAAGAAGCCCCAAAAATTTATGCAACCCACAAATCTCAAATCCGTTGCACCCAGTAAATCCCAGACTTAGAACTCTGAGGGCATGGATGTTGACAACATGCATCAGGAAACCACGACTGTAACAAATACAGCAGTAGAACGAAGTGAAGCCCAACAAATGGAAGAGGAGCCAGAGAGCTTCGATATTGGAGACTTGGACATACTGGGATTAGAACAAGCCTGGAAGAAAAAAGAATATGATAAGATCCCACAAAGGCAAATGGAAAATATAGAAGTCATCCTCTCTAGAGCACAACAGCAAAGATCAGTAGGCATCTAGCTTGAAAGTCAATGGGATGGTAAAAACATCTCTAAAGACAACAAAAAAAGAGGAAGGAAAATAGATCTTCAAAGAACCATCCATATTGGGGAAATGCTGGTGGAATTGGGAAGATATTCCAAGCTTACAAAGTACTACAATCCCCTACCCAGCAGTACCTCATGAAGCTCATTTCATGGAATATCAGAGGGCTTAACAGCCCCGGGAAATATAGACTGATAAAAAACATGTTACAACAGGAGAAACCTCAAATCTTCTTCATGCAGGAAACCAAATGTAACTCTACAACATTGGATCAGACCCTTGCAAAAGCATGGCCAGGTAGTAAAGCAGTTGCAGTGGACGCCTCAGGAGCATCAGGAGGACTAGCAATAGTTTGGGATGAACAAACTATCACACTTACTAATATTCATGTGAGTAAGCATTTTATTCAAGAAACCTTCCATATTATAGGGACAACTGTGCATGGTCGCCTAACCAATGTATACTTTTCCCAAGAAGCAATGAACAAGATAGATATATTGAATACTCTAGCCTTAATCAATTCTGAAAGAACTCATCCACTCTGGATCACAGGAGGAGATTTTAACATGATAACAAAGTTGGAAGAAAAAAAAGCGGGCTGGGCCAAACTGGATAATGAAAGCATTCATTTTAAAAACTTCATCTAAGACAACTAGCTCACAGATATGGCATTTGACAATGGAATCTGCACATGGAATAACAAATGTGCGGGAATACACCAAATTGCTTCCCGATTGGATCACTTCTTTCTATTTGACAATGCAATCCATCTTGGAGGAGATTTCTCAGCCTCTATCTTACCACTCTCAGGCTCAGATCACTGGCCGATTGTGCTTCAATGGCAAAGGCCAGGAAACACTACTCGAAGGCCTTTCCGCTTTGAAGCTTTCTGGCTAACTCATCTAGATTTTCACAACCTGATTAATGCAGTGTGGAAAAATTTCAAACCCCCAGATGGCACCAAAATGTATCAATTCCAGCAAAAGCTTAAAAATCTCAAGTACAACATCAAACACTGGAATCAACTTACCTTTGGCAACATCTTCGAAGCACAAAATACTCTGGACCAAGAGATGAAAAAATTATAGCAAAGAATCATCACAGATGGAAGATCTGAAGTCCTCTTAGCACAGGAAAAGCACCTACAAATACAAATATCAGAAAGAGAAAAACAAGAAGAAATACTTTGGAAACAAAAATCAAGAGTTAGATGGCTTAAAGAGGGTGAAAGAAACACAAAGTTTTTTCATCACACTACTATTCAACGAAGAATGCATAACAACATCACTTAAATCTAGAATAGGCAAGGGGAGCAGCTGGAAAAACATGAGGATGTAGAACAAGAACTTCTAACTCATTTTCAGCAGGTACACCAAGAACCTCAGATAGACCGATTGCCGGCTATAGAGAAAATTACCAAGAATGTCCCAAAGATCATAACAGAGGAACACAATCAGCTTCTCCTCAGGCCAATATCCTTACAGGAAGTAGAAAGCGCCATGAGACAACACAAGGTAGGAAAAGCGCCTGGCCCAGACGGCTTCACGTCTAATTTCTTCCACAACTTTTGGGATCTAATAAAAGAAGAGGTCTGGCAAGTTGTTGAGGAATCCATGAATAATAGATGGATGATCCCCTCTCTAAATGCCACCTTCATTGCTCTCCTCCCCAAGGAAGAACACTCTCAGACTCTAGACAAATTCTGGCCTATTGCATTATGTAATGTCATCTACAAATTCGTCTCCAAAGTCATTGCTTCGTGACTAAAACCATTGCTTCCACTACTCATATCACCAGAGAAATCTGGCTATGTGGAAGGCAGAGAAATCACGGATGGCATCATTCTCACTCACGAGATCATTCACTCCTTAAAGCAGACCAAAAAAGCAGGTATGCTCCTAAAAATTGATCTCTCTAAAGCTTTTGATAGCTTAAGCTGGAAATATATTCAAAAAATGTTGCTAGACTTTGGCTTCTCCCCTCCTTAGGTTCGATGGGTCATGAGTCTGATAACATCTACCTTCTTCTCCATTTTGATCAATGGGATCCCTTCCCCTCCCTTTCACCCGTCAAAAGGTATTCATCAAGGTGATCCCCTCTCCACCTTTTTGTTTGTCATTATGGCAGAAGGCCTTGGCAGAAGCATCAAAGAGGCTCCTCACTTCAAACAATTGAGAGGGCTCTCTTTTCCCAACACCCCTGCTTTCACCCACCAACAGTTCGTGGATGATAATATGCTTTTTGGCCATCCCTCGGTCCAGGAAGCCCTTAAATTAAATTCCATTTTGACTGATTTCTCAAGTGCCTCTGGAGCTTGCATCAACAAGGCTAAATCCCAAATTTTTTTCTTTCATACCCCTACCTTAACACAAACCTCAATTGCTAGGATCCTAGGTTTTACGATAGCCGCTCTCCCATCCAAATACTTGGGTGCTCCTATGACGGACTCTGCCTTAAAACACTCATCTTGGCAATTTCTCTTGGAAAAAATGGAAGCTCGTCTCTCTTCCTGGACTTATAGAACTCTAAACATGGCAAGCCGACTAGTCTTAATCAAAGTGGTGCTGCAATCCATGCCGCTCTATCTTTTTTCAGTTCTAGCAGCGCCAAAGTGGGTACTCAAGGAAATCAAACATCTTCAAAGAGCCTTTCTGTGGGGAAACTCGGGACCAAAGCGAAAATGGGCATTGGTAAAATGGGATACAGTATGCCTTCCGAAAAACTCAGGAGGTACTGGGCTTCGTGATCCTCAACACAGTAATGCAGTCATGGGTGCGCGCATCTGGTGGAAATGGATCTCGGAACCCCATACTCCTTGGGCTATTCTCTGGACTGCAAAATATGCCAATAATCGACCAGTGGACGACTTAATCAGACTCACAGAGGTTGGCCCAGGTTCCCTAATCTGGAATGTAGCTAAACAACATAAATATTTAGTTCAACAACACAGCTTCTGGGAAGTTCGGAATGGTAGTAATGCGTGGTTCTAGGAAGATTCGTGGCGACAACGTCCTAAATTGCAAGATCTAATCAATGCCCAACAAATACAGGATTAGGAAGGGAAATTGATGGTCACTGTCAACCAACATTGGAGACCCACTCAAACTCAAGGATACAGGCAATGGATAAGCTCGGACCACATCATTAGACAGGGCACACAGCTCATCAAGGAAAATCTGGAAACAAAGCTCTCAAACAGGAAAATTCGCTACTTTGATAAGAAGGATATCATTAGATGGGGATATGAGGCAAGAGGAACCTTCACTTCAAAAGATGACTACAATATAATTATAAGAAACCATACAGTCAAATACGCTCTATGGAACAAAGTTTGGGCCCCCACCATGTGGCCAAAAGTATCCACCTTTCTATGGTTGCTATGCTAAAATAAAATTCTCACTTGGGACAACCTTTGGAAGAGAAGTTTTTATGGGCCTTCTATATGTCCCAATTGCAAACAAGCAGAAGAAACCACTGATCATCTCATAAACTCTTGCCCTCTAGAAAATCGACTCTGGGAAAATGTCAGCTCTAGGTGCCAAAACGAAGGATGCATTAAGGAGGATATCACCAACCCTGTTCGCACCTGACCAATCAATCCATACAAAAGCAAACTGTTAAATTCCTTATGGAAGCTTATCTTGGGCCTTCTCATGTGGACTATATGGAAAGAAAGGAATCGTTGCATCTTCAAGGACCAATCCTCCCTGTTATCACCCCAAGAAACTCACCTAGGTTGTATATCAGTGATGCTCGGGAACAATAGAAACTAAAAAAACATGTTGGATAAAATGATGAATGAATGAAAGAAGTGCTGCATATTCAAGCCAGATAACCACTCCTACTATGATTGACCCCAGACATGGGTGAACACCCCCAAACTACAAGGATTTTAACCACTAATTACTCACAGTTTAAACAAAATGTGATGATGGAGAAGACTGACTACACCAGCAGATACACAGGACGCTGTGATGGCTAGCTGTAACTAGTTAGGAGGTCTGTAAATCTATTATCTAATACACAGACAGGGTGACAACTCTCTGGTATTAAAACAACAGAATCCTGAAAGAAAATTCAATGATGCATGCTAAATTCTAACACAGTGGTGGGATGACAGCCCCTCTGATGCTAAACATTCACAACACATGAATTAATGCAAAATAGGCACAGCCTGGAACATAGAAGAAGTGAAAAGTGAGAAAATGATAGCAAAAGAAGCTTGTATTAGTTGGAAATAAAGACCAGACGCTACAGGTCACACAACAGTTACAATCTCCAGAAGTTGAAGCTTACAACACAATAACATTCATCTAACACTCATAAAACTGATTACATCGTTTTTCTGGGTATATATAGAATCTGTTTACAAAATACTTCTGCTAGGTTACGCTTGGAGGTGTCTTAATGGACCGCCAACCACATTTACAATTTGATAAGGGTCTTCTGATTCATTTTGATTGTTTTAAATGAACAAAATGGATCTTTCTGTACTACAGTGTCCTTCCTGAATAGTTGAAATCTTATCTTGATAATTTTCAATAACTGCTACTGTCATTGACTGCTTGAGGAACATTCTCCTCGTCCTTGGTCGTATTGTTTTTGAATGCAGGTAGCTGAGAATTTAACGCACAGAGTACAGGGAGTTGATGGCTTGCTTTCTCCTTTGCGTGCGTAGAACAGGTCCAAAAAACTGAAGAATACCCTGAAAACACTTCAAAAATGAATAGGGGCCGAGATGAAACACTGGCCATCGGATGGATTGCATGGACGATCAAGATATGCTTACAGGAGGCATTGGGAAGGCACAAAGGTGCAATTTGAATATGGGCCATTAGATTAGGGAAATAGACGGCAGAGATGATGCTAGAGTGAATCATCGGGAGGTGGATAAACAGGGTGAATGAGGGCCATCAGATTGTGGTCGAGCAGATTCGACTGTGATCGGGTGACAAAAGAAGGTGAAGGTTAACGAGCGGGGGGAAATGGTATGATGACGAGAAATGGTTTTCCCACACCACCTTTGTGCAATAACGGTTTACGTACAGGGGAAGCGCGATACAATAAGATTGAGGCACGTGGTTGGCGGAGTACCACTTTCCCGCAGATTATATAATGTGCAAGTTGACAGAGCAGGGTTTGCGTACAACATTGGATCAACGGGTGGGATCATCGGACAGCCGAGAGTAAACGCACGTGCTTGAAGCATGATGTGACAGATGAAGAGCGGGCCCGAGCTTTTTAAAGCTTAGGGTTATGGGTTTTAATGATTTTAAAACACAAAATGCCTGGGGTGAATAAAATAAGGGGTTCAGGCGGGGTTTCAAATAGGCTATAAATGGATTATGAGGGTTTTCATGCAAAAACAGGGGTAAAAGGGGTTTAAAGGGAAACAAGGGAAATTTATGAGGAATGAGGAAACAGAAGTAACGGAGTAAGGGGAATAAGGCAAGTGAAGGGAAATGATAAATAAACAACTGACAACCATTGCAACACAAATCAACACTATTTAATTCTGATTTTGACCCTCAAACGCTGAATCTATAGCAGAGCTAACACTAGCTCCTTCTGGGGATGAGATCCTCCTTGTGAGGTTTCAAGAACCTACAGACCACTGCCTTTCCAACTGAAACAAACTGATCAACATTCCTAGTGTTCCATTGGGCATGGAGTCTACTCTCCCTACATAAAACTGATAAAAATAGACTATTTACAACCTTTAAGGCCAAAGACCCTAAGCAACATAAACTTTCAAAAACCGCCCATTAACTGGGCCATCAAAAACTGTTTCAACTCCCATACTTTTTAGCATGAAGGTGTTGTTCCCTTGAATCTGTGAAATGATGAAAGGCCTTGTCCAAAAAGCATCGAATTTCCCATGATTGCCCTTCTTTTCCTTGAGTGCATCCCATTTCAAAACCAGGTCGCCAACCTGAAAATTACTTGTTTTTGCCTTCTTGTCAAAGGCTTCCTTGATCTTTCTTTGATGTAATGCAACTTTTTCAATCAGCTGCTCTCTAATCTTATGTAACTCTGTCAAATCAGTGATTCTGTTTGCCATATCATCTTCTTCATCCTGCTCTGTTTGAAGGAATTTTGCCACAGGGAGAGTTAATTGAATTGGGAATACAGCCTCAGTGCCATATACCAGCTTGAATGGAGAACTACCTATGGATTTCTTTATGGTCACTCTGTGAGCCCACAGTGCATACTTGAGCTTTGAATCCCAATTCTTTTTATTTTCCTCTAACAAATTTTTAATTATCCTGATCAAACTTTTATTAGAGGACTCTGCTAGACCATTTCCTTGAGGGTAATATGAGGTGGAATGAACAAGTTTAATCTCCATTGAGTCACACATTTCCACCAATTCCTTAGCTCTGAAGGCTACTGCATTATCTATTATTAACTTATGTGGACAGCCAAATCTGCTAAAGATATTCTCTGTCAAAAACTTTATGACCACATTATGATCAGCTTCCTTGTAGGGACTGCTTTAATCCACTTAGTAAAATAATCAGTGGCAACTAATATCCACCTGTACTGGCCACTGGAATGTGGATTGATTTCTCCAATAAAATCCAAACCCCATTGTTTTTAGGGGCAGGGATTTCAGTTGCCTGAATTGGTTTTAGGGGCAGGGATTTCAGTTGCTGCTTTCCTTCAAATCTTTGGCACCTGTCACAGGATTTAACAAAAACAAATACATCAGAAAATATGTTGGGCCAATAGTACCCAGCTATGAGAATTTTATAGGCAGTGGTTCTCCAATAATGGTGTCCTCTACACATGTTGTCATGAAACTGCTGCATCACTTCTATTGACTATTCCTTCTCCAGACACCTTAAAAATATTCCAGATGGATCCCTCCAGTAGAGTAGATTTTCCATAATGCAATACTTTGCTGCTCTAAGTTTTAAAGTTCTAGCTTGACTTTGAGTAAATTCTGAAGGTATTTCTAGCTTTAGCAAGAAATTAGCTATTGTAGCGTACCAATTACATGAAGCTAGATTCTCGGCCACTGACTTTTTTCTTTCTGTTTCAGCTGCGTTTTCATCTTCTTCCACTTGACCAATTTCTACATTCGTGCATAGGAAATCAATGTCTAAAGACCTACAATTTTCTTCAGCTAATAACTTGGCAAGCCCCTAACCTCTTACTAGCTTTGCGGGCTTCAACTCTATGTTAAATTCAATCATTTTAGCAATCCATTTTGCCCTTCTTCCATTAGCATCAGGTTGTGTCAAGACATATTTTATTGCAGCAGAAGGCACATATGCAATTATTTTTGAATGCAAGATATAAACTCTGAAAGCCTTTAAGGATTTAATAAGAGCATATGATTGTTTTTCTATCATATCATACCTTAGTTCAGCATCCCTCAAATTCTTGGTGAAGAATGCCACTGGATGCTCTGAACCTTCTTCATATTGCTGCAATAAGACTGCTACAGTAGTGTCTTCAGACGCAAATGAGAAAATATGAAGCTCCTTGTTGTCATCTAGACTTATTAATGTCAGAGCTTCCATTATAGCCTTCTTGATGGAATCAAATGATTTTCTTTCTGTTTCGGTCCATCTGACCTTTGATCCTTTTCTCAACATGGAGGTTACATGCTTTACTAGCTCTGCAAAATTCAGAATAAACCTCTTGACAAAATTGATTTTTCCCAGAAAAGATTGAATATCCTTCTTTGATCTTGGAACAGACAAAGACTGTATGGCTTTGACTCTTTCTGGGTCAATCTGAACACCTACAGCAGACACAATATGTCCTAATAGCTTGCCTTCATTCAAAGCAAATTGCAATTTTTTGGGATTGATTGATATTCCAAACCTCCTGCACTTCAAGAACACTTTTTTCAAATGCTGTAAATGATTTTGATGGCTGCTGGAGTAAACTGTTATATCATCAAGGTAGATAAGCACAAATTTGTCCTTCTCTCCCACAAATGCTATATCCATAGCTCTCTGAAAGGTGGCTCCAGCATTCATCAATCCAAATGGCATTTTGGCGTACATAAACGTACCCAAAGGAGTGGTAAATGCAGTCTTTTCTTGATCATCTGGGTGCACAACAATCTGATTAAAGCTTGAAAATCCATCCAAAACTGACATGACTTTAGCTCCTGAGACCTTTTGCAGAAAATGCTCCATTTTGGGCAGAGGATAGTTGTCTTTCTTCGAGCATTTATTCAAATTCCTGAAATCTACACAAAACCTAATTTCTCCACTCTTCTTCCTCACCACCACTAGGTTGGCCACCCATTTTGAATACCTGAGAGGGACAATGATCTTGGCAGCCAACAATTTTTTAATTTCTTTTTCAATCAATGGAAGAAGCATTGGATTTATTGGTCTCAACTTCTACTTGAAAGGAACCGTGTCTTTTTCAAGAGGGATTTTATGCTGAATTATATTCTCATCATAAGTTTTCAGGTCACTGTATTCCCAGGCAAACACATCTGCAAAATCCCTCATTAAATTGCAATATTCAGCACTCTGATCATCAGACAAATGAGTGGACAGGTTTACATACTTAGGCTGACCTGGACTTCCTATATCATGCTTACAGACTGCAGATTGGTTTTCTTTTTGGGCAGCCTTGTAAGGCACATCATTCTGGTCAAACAACCTTTCAAGAGGAATCAGGCCCTTAGGAATATAGTTACTAGGAAGCTGGACTATGCTATCTTTGCCAATCTTATTTCTAAGCTGGGATTGGTGATTTTCTAACAAGGCATCATTTTCTTGGTCAATTTGCGTTTCAAAAAACTCACCAATGACTTGCAAAAACCTATTAATCTCATCATCATCATCAAAAAATTACCAATGGTGGACATTGTCAGGCAAGGATGGTTTGAACTTTACCTGAACTTCATAAACTAATCTGGGAGGCATAGGAGGTATAAACAGACTAGCAGAGACAGCAAGGGAATCAGCAAGCTAATTTTGGGCTCTAGGAAAATATGAAATATAGAAAAAATCAAAATAATCTCTGATTCTCCATACCTCATCTCTGTATGCTTTTAGCCTTGGGTGCTTTGCTAGAAATTTTTTATTTACTTGCTGAATTATCAGATCAACATCTCCAAACACCTTCAGATTTTTGATCCCTTTGTCTTTTGCTGCATTAAGCCCCAACAACAAAGCCTCATACTCTGCTATATTGTTTGTCACTTGAAAAACTAGCTTAAAAGACAACTGAATGCTTTCTTGTTGTGGAGATATTAGCACCACCCCTGCTCCTACAGTCTCCCTGGTACATGCTCTATCAAAGAACATCTCCCACACCTGACCTTCTTGTTTCTTCTTGGCCTGAACAGTTGGTTTCCTGAGATGCATTACGGCCTTCTAAGATTCTTCTATTTGGAGGATACATGCTCCAAAATCGGTGTCCACTGCATATATAGGATGATTTGTAAGATTCTTCTCATCACTAATGATATATGCCAACTGTGCTTCTCTATATAACCTCCTACTTTCTCCTCCAAACACTAGGACAGTTGCATAAGATAGATCATTCTGTAATGTCCCACCTAGTCTCTTAATCCACCCTCTGGACAGTAACATGCCAAACTTAGGAGGGACATCTGCCACTACAATATCCATCATCATACTTTTCATGGGCACCTGAGTTAAGGTAATAGCTAGATCCTTAATCAATCCAAGGCATTTCATCTTCCTTGAATCAAAAGAAAATAAATCATGATAGGGTCTGGTGATATCAAGGCCCAACTCCTCCATGACAGCTTTAGGCATTAGATTGTGGCTGGTCCCTGTGTCTAGCAAGCAATTGTGGAGGAATTTATCATGAATGGTCAATGAGACATAAAAATATGGAGAATTATTATCAGCAGGTTCGATCATAGGGCTAAGCACAAAGGGAGGCTTGTCATCTTGCAAATTGACAGAGTCAGTGGAGGTTTGTTTGATGTCTAGCTCAAGGGCTTCAAGGATAGGCTTTCTAAATAGTTCACTCTTCACCAACTCAACCAGAGGCACAGATATTTTCAACTTCTGAACTTTTGACTCAAAGCTGAAAGAAGAAGATGATTTATTAGAACTTTTTACCTCTTGAACTGGAGCTTTGAGGATGACTGGATCAGCTTCTGGTCTTCTTTGTTTGACATTCTGAGATTCTGTTTGTACAACAGCTCTTTGGGCAGGATTCTCCTTGGCATTTTTTGCATTGGACTTCAGATTATATCTCTGCTGCTGTTCACCAGTTTGTAGAACAGCTCCTCTGTCCCACTCTTGACTGTTTTGTTCTTGCAGTAAAGATTCTTCATACTCAGCCATTGTCAAAAATGCATCGCTGCCTTTATCTTCCATGCAGTGAATTTCATCCTCATCTTCTTCAAATTGTTCTTCCTCCATGACTACATTTTGGAAAGGGGCCTTAACTTTCTGATCTTCTTTTGATTCTTCACCCCTTTGCATTATTTGTAACTATTCATTTTCTCTTCTGAATGGATTTGGATTTCTTGGAGCAAATGTGTTTTGCTGCCTTGTTTTCCCTGAATTCTGTTCCACTTTCAGCTTAGAAATTTCAGCAGCCAATGACTCTATCATCTTGGTCATTTTATCTAATTTAGGCTCTGAAGATGATGCAGAAGAAGTAGAAGCCTGATTTCTCTCTATTCTCCTGTCAGCTTGACTCTTTAGCTTCTCTGCAGCCATGATATTAGATTCTACTTCTAGGGTTGCATCCTGCATGTCTGCCAGTGTAGCACATCTCCTTTCTCTCAATAACAAGCAGAAATTAGAGTCATAAGCATTTTCATAAGTGAGTTTGTCAGAGGTAGGAGTAGGCTTTACCTCAACAGGTATCTTACTATACATTTGATTGAATCTTTTATTAAAATCAGGTATTGATTCACCATTTTCCCTCTTCAGATTACCAAACTCAGTATGGTAATACAACAATTCCTTCTTATCTCCCCATTGCTTCAAAAATGCATCATCTAATGCTTCAATATCAGTTATAGATCTCTGGGGTAGTTCTCTAAACCACTTCCTAGCCTCTCCATCAAGGCTCTGGACAAAAACTCTCATCTATACATCATTTTCACTTATATCTAAATTATCAGCATAACTGTAAAAAAATTCAAGGCGTTCTTCTGCTGTCACTCCCTCTGTACCAGTGAATTTAGGCATATATTTTTGATATTCTCCCACAGACATAGGATTTAAAGGCACAGGCAATACCAATGGTCCATATCTGGCAGCTACAATTCTCTCAATCCTCGTAGGTGCTTACTATCCTGCCATGATTGGAATACTTGGAAGAATGGTAGTAGATTGAATGGTAGGGAGTAATGTGATGGATGGCAGAGATAAATGGATGTTTTGGACCAACTGGGATGCTTTCTTTGGACTGAGATTCAAAGGGGAACTAACTAAACAAGGGGCTGAGCTAATCTCTGCAGATTTTTCCTTATTAACAGTGTTGACTTCCAAATCTTCAAACTGAAAATCTTCAGCAATAACTTTATCCTTCAGAGATGAATAAGATTTCTTAGGCTTACCTGATCCTGATGCCTCTTTCTGGGAAGCTTTCTTCGATTCAACAGTCTTCTCAGGTTCAGGCACTAGTTCAGTTGGAGATTTCTGAGGATTTCTTCGAGTATGTCTCATAAACTGAGCCAAAACTTCAATGTGGAGTCGCTAAAGGTTGGTATTGCTCCAATGGAGTCACCAGACAGATGATTACAGCTAGAATACTGTGTTCAAACCTTGTCTGTCATCAAAGCTTGAAGCTGTGTCATTCTCCCAGGGAAGCTGAGCTTCGATTCTCCTCTCCCTGGCAACGGCGCCAATTAATGTTATCACCCCAAGAAACTCACCTAGGTTGTATATCAGTGATGCTCGGGAACATTACAAACTCAACAAAAATGTTGGATAAAATGATGGATGAATGGAAGAAGTGCTACATATTCAAGCCAGATAACCACTCCTACTATGATTGACCCTAGACATGGGTGAACACCCCCAAACTACAAGGCTTTTAACCACCAATTACTCACAATTTAAACAAAATGTGATGATGGAGAAGACTGACTACACCAGCAGATACACAGGACACTGTGATGGCCAGCTGCAACCAGTTAGGAGGTCTATAAATCTATTATCTAATACATAGACAGGGTGAAAGCTCTCTGGTATTAAAACAACATAAACCTGAAAGAAAATTCAATGATGCATGCTAAATTCTAACACAGAGGTGGGATGACAACCCCTCTGATGCTAAAAATTCACAACACATGAATTAATGCAAAACAAGCACAACCTGGAACATAGAAGAAGTGAAAAGTGAGTAAATGAGAGCAAAAGAAGCTTGTATTAGTTGGAAATGAAGACCAGACGCTGCAGATCACACAGCATTTATAGTCTCCAGAAGTTGAAGCTTACAACACAATAACATTCATCTAACACTCATTAAACTGACTACATCGTTTTTCTGGGTATATATAGAATCTGTTTACAAAATACTTCTGCTAGGTTACGCGTGGAGGTGTCTTAATGGACCACCAACCACATTTAAAATTTGATAAGGGTCTTCTGATTCATTCTAGCTATTTTAAATGAACAAAATGGCTCTTTCTGTACTATAGTGTCCTTCCTGAACAGTTGAAATATTATCTTGATAATTTTCAATAACTGCTACTGTCATTGAACTGCTCGAGGAACATTCTCCTCGTCCTTGGCCGTATTGTCTTTGAATGCAGGTAGCTGAGAATTTAACGCACAGAGTACAGGGAGTTGATGGCTTGCTTTCTCCTTTGCGCGCGTAGAACAGGTCCAAAAACACTGAAGAATACCCTGAAAAACACTTCAAAAATGAAGAGGGGCTGAGATGAAACACTAGCCATCGGATGGATTGCATGGATGATCAAGATATGCTAACTAGAGGCATTGGGAAGGCACAAAGGTGCAATTTGAATATAAGCCATTAGATTATGGAAATAGACGGCGGAGATGATGCTAGAGTGAATCATCAGGAGGTGGATAAACACGGTGAATGAGGGCCATTGGATCGTGGTTGGGCAGATCCGACGGCGATCGGGTGACAAAAGAAGGCGATGGTTAACGGGTGGGGGGAAATTGTATGATGGCGGGAAATGGTTTTCCCGCACCACCTTTGTGCAACGACGGTTTACGTACAGGGGAAGCATGATACAATAAGATTGAGGCACGTGGCTGGCAGAATACCACTTTCCCACGGATTATATAACATGCAGGTTGATGGAGTAGGGTTTGCGTACAACGTTGGATCAACGGGTGGGATCATCGGACGACCGAGAGTAAATGCACGTGCTCGAAGTATGATGTGACAGATGAGGAGCGGGCTCGAGATTTTTAAAGCTTAGTGTTATGGGTTTTAATGATTTTAAAACACAAAATGCCCAGGCTGAATAAAATAAGGGGTTCAGGCGGGGTTTCAAATAGGCTATAAACGAATTATGAGGATTTTAATGCAAAAACAGGGGTAAAAGGGGTTTAAAGGGAAACAAGGGAAATTTACGAGGAATGAGGAAATAGAAGTAACAGAGTAAGGGGAATAAGGCAAGTGAAGGGAAATGATAAATAAACAACTAACAACCATTGCAACATAGACCATCACTGTTTAATTTTGATTTTGACCCTCAAACACTGAATCTGTAGCATAGCTAACACTCCCCTTTCGAAGTGATATGGAATACTATATGTCAAAACCTACAAGAAACTTTAATTCTTCAAACCTGGTATGAAGAAGACTTTCCCTCCACTCCATAGGAATAGTCTATATGGGCTAGTTGGAATCTTCAGTGGAATCAGTTACTAGCAAATCAGTGCAAAACTTCAACACAAGGGAAAACACGAGATTTATGGATTCCTCCACTCCAACATATGCTACAACTTAACTTTGATGGAGCATCTAAAGGTAATCCAAGCAAAACAGGGTTTGGAGGAGTCTTCAGAGATCACAAAGGCATTCCTCTTCTAACCTACATAGGCACAATTGGTTGGGATACTAATAATTCGGCTGAATTAGAAGGGCTATGGTAGGGGCTTCTCCTTGCTCAACACCATGGCTTCTTTCCTCTTATAATTGGAGGGGATTCTCAGATCCTCATCAACATGGTTAATCAGATTCTGCAAGGGAATCCATCACACAAAGTTGGCAGCAGCTGGAGATTGGCAGAATGCTTAAATCACATTGAGCAATGGCTCTCAACCAATAACACAGTTACTCTTAAACACATTCGAAGGGATGGCAACAAAGTAGCTGATTTGTTAGCAAATATTGGAGTAGACAGTAGCAAAACCCTACATATAGGAACAGTCAATGCTCTTGACACTACTGTTCAGTTACAGGAATACAATGACTTGGTGCAAATTAAAAGGGTATAGGAAGAAGAAACGCACCCGGATGCGGGTGATTATCTGGCTAATTAAGCTGACAAGCCGGACGGGCGGTGGATGGGCTGGCCAAATGGCCGCCTGCATCCTTCCCCAATCCTACCTGAGGCACATTCAAGGCACCTTGCAGGTGACATTAATTGCACCCCAAGGCCGAGACTGCTCCACCTCCTTCATAGCAATGGAGTCTGTAGAGAATTATGGTATCCCTCCCCCTTGCTCCACTGGGTTTTCCCCCAGCAAGCCTTTGAGCCATGCTCTCGCATTATCACAGGTTGCCGATGCTGGCTGCTATGCTGCATTGACCTGGGTAATGGATTTCATTATTCACAAACCAGTCTCTGCAACCTAGCTTTGGCTCAGCCCTCCCCGGTGCATCCTTTGCACAATCACTCCACCACCTCCTTGACTATTATTTGTCCCTTCAATCCCACCATGGTTCGTCATAGAATGAGAAGCAGGAGGGGAGGCATGCAGGGTGGAAGCGTCTGCCCTCCTACAACTCCCGGCCCTACTTCGGCTTCCCCTGATTCTTCAGCAGACAACCCCAATCCTCTCGGCTTTTTCCCTAGCTGATATCCTGAAACCTGAAGCGGAAGGGGTAGAACTCGTTTCCAAGGTTTTGAACGACGAGATGCTGTAGTTCACTTAGTAAATTTCCCCCTCCCCCCACATCCAGCACCCCATACCACTCAATTTCATTTTCGTAGCACTATGAACCGGCCCGTCATCACCGCTACTGTCACAATTACTTTCACTGAAGAACTGGACCATTCGGCACCTCTGGGTGCACACAGAGAAGAGCTGAACAGGGTGGCTCCAAGCGTCAGAGGAGTTTGCAGCCCAGGCGAAAGGCATCCCAATGTTGATAGAGCCACCATGCATGGCAAAGCACCAGTTGGTAGTCAGCGAGCCATAGGCAACATGCTTGGCGACACTCGGGCATCTGGCAGCCAACGAGGCGACACGTCTAGCTGCATGCGGGCACGAGGAGAGATGAAAGGGCCCATCCAACTCAGCGAGCGGACAAGTCAGATGAAGAGGATGACTGGTACAATTACGCATGCAGGATTGAAGAGGAACCGGCACCATACAACCTTTAGCCCTAACACGTGGCTGCCAGGTGGCGCTTCTTTTGCCAGGTCGATGATGCTCATGCTGACTGGGAGTTTTCAGTTAATTTCATGTTTTATGATTAGATCAATGCACTGTCTAAAATGTTATTTTGTTTTCTCGTCAATATTGTCAACCCATATGTGGTTTTTTTGATTTCCTGGATTGGTTTCCCCTCTATTGGGGTAGTCATAGCTAAACTGAATTATTATGTGATGGTCGCTACTCAGTACTTTGGAGGCTAGACCTCTTTGTAATTACTTTTTGTACTATATTAATAGATTAATCTTACTTAGAAAAAAAAAAAATTGAACAAAATGTCCAGATTCAAGAAATGGAGTTGGAACTAGAAAAGATGCTCAAGGATAAGGAGCAGTCCTCACAGTTGGCTTTAGTTACACTAATTGCAGTTCTTATTTCAGTGCCAGGAACAACAGAGGCTTCTACATCGAAAACAACACCAGAAAAAACCACAGATTATTCCAACGAATTGATTAAAGCCATGCAGGAGATGTCCCTTCAGGGAAAAAAAATTGAGAAGTTAAAATATCAGCTAAAGGATTTACAGGAACAAAAATTGAAGATAGACAACTCCTATGTAGCAGAATTACAAAAATCTCATAGGCTTGCTCAAAGAATGGAGTTTGTAGAGAGTAAGTCAGTAATGGCTCAAGATTTAGCACAAGCCAAAGAAAACATATGGGTGGATATCTTTCAGGCCATAACAAAAATTTGGCCATCAATTCAAATCATCTTTAAACAAGAAGAATTGATGCAGAGGTTAAAAACAATGATAGAGGAGGTAAGGGAAATTTTGGGAGAGAAACCAAGTGAAGCAATAGCCTTAATCAAAGTTTTGAATTCTAAAACTAAGGAACAATTGGAGGAGCTTTAGATTGCAAACATAATAGAAACCATTTTGGAGATTCAGAAATTTTTAGAGAAGATGAACCTTATGATAAAACTAGAGAATAAGTGTCAGACTCTGGAAACTATTATTCAATGGTTTCATACCAGGTTAAATTTACCGAATCAGAGAGGGTTACCAGGGTTGGTAGCAATGAATGATAGATTGATCTGTTTGAGTGACTACAAAAACAAAATTTTTACTATTGCCCAAGATAAGCCTAAGTTTGCAGGGGTAAAAGGAAATATTACAGGAAAATATTTCCTAGAGGCTTTAGATTTTGATTTGATCATTAAACATGAGATCAAACACATTTTCATCAACAAGCCTAGATTTGAGATATACACTGAAGTTGATGAAATATATAGAAATCTAATAAAACTTTCTATACCTATTGAAGATCGATGGGATCAATTGTGTGAATTACTTGGGTAAAATATGTTTCATCTGAGACAACGAGGCAACACCTTTTTGGGAACATTTGTTTATAGCCATGTTTGAAAATAGTGCCAACAACTCCAGCAGTTCAAAATTCATAAATTTTTGTACTATTTGCGTAATTAGTTTTAGATATTTTAGGATTTTGTCTTGATGTTTTGAAATCAAGGTATTTTGTAATTATTTCTATAAGTACTTTATAATTATAGGTAGTTGAGGTTGATGTTTATGTAAAAGAAAATGAACATTGATGTAAAGTTTTTCTAAAAGGTTCCAGTGGATAGATTTCAGTAATACGAAAGCTCTTACAGGATTCCTGTGTCAGATTTTTGGAGAAGTGATATTCTCCTTTGTTGATTTGTTTTCCTTTCTCTCTAATTTCATATTGTTTTCTAGTCTATTTTGTTAAAAGAAAATTATGAATTTGAATCTATTGAAGTACACTCAATTCTATCTTTTGAATAATTTCAATGTTTTCTACTGAAGTTAAGAAATAGAATTCTTAATTTCTCTCAGTTTAACAGACACTTGATCATTTCTTCCTTTTCCATCTCATCAAAATATGAGATCTAATAAATCTACCTACCTTTCCTGGTTAGATTCATCTGTCAATGCTGAAACAAATCCAGTCGAAGTAAATTGACTCTATTTCCCAATGGTATCTTGTTACATTATCAACCAAACAACCAAACCAAATAAAAAACCAAACTATTGAACTTTCATAACTAGCTTAATATATCAATATAAATAAATCTGAATATGAAAGAGAGATCCCTCTCCGAAGCTTGCAGGGATAGATCCGAGCTTGCAAAGTGGTTTTGTGGTTACCTTTGTATTTATTTCACAGTCTTAGGAAATAAAAAGTGCTAACATTCTAGCGACCCTACTAGGGAAGAAAAAACTTGATTCACATTTAAGTTTCCCTAAATCAAAATTCATGTCAGTGCTTAAAATTTCCATTTCTAAAATTTAGCTAACACTGTCTATTATTCATAAGGTTTTATAAAGTTTAATAACTATACATATTTTGTAATAGGTATAGCTCCAAAAAGAATACATACTAGAGCCAACCTAGATCCCAACCCAACATAGATTGTAGACAACCCTAAGCTGATCCTTAGAAGGAAAAGTCTAACTGAAAGCGAGGTGAGTAACAACCCTCCATCTAAATCTCAATCTCTCCTTGTAGGGTTTGAGAATCTAGATGAAGTTGATATTGGGTTGGATGTAACTTTTGAGTATAGTTTATTAAGAACTAAGTCAGGTACTTGGATACCTCAAACAATGGTTTATAAGAATATATTCAAACCTCACATTTTACAACATCAAGCTGTTAAACCTAATCCTGAAGATGATGCCATTAAACAATTTCAAAAACTTGACAAACTTGTATCTGAACTAGAAAAGGCTATACAAAAATCTTGTGAGTCACCTAAAACTGCATCCTCTTCCTCCAATGCTTCATCTATGGATCCACATAAAATTTCTCCTAAAATTTACAGTTCACCCAAAACTTCCCCTATTTATACATTTCCATCACAAACCCCTTTCATTTCCACTAATTCTCCAGTAATTACCCCCATTTTCACTACACATATTTCATCTTCAACCACTACCATCTTAGCATCTACACAAAAAACTGTTATTACACCTCCTTTCATACCATCCATACCCACACCTGTTGTAGTTTCGTTGGTGCCTCACATACCAACCACGGTAGGTAGATATGATCCTTTGGCATTGCAAACACCTTTAAATGCTATGCCACAAAACTATGCTCAGAGATTTCCTCAATTTGATGGTACAAGTCCTATGAAAACACAACAACATATTTATAGGATGAATGACTTGTCTAACTTAGAAGAATTCAATGATGATGATGTTAAAATCGGGTTGTTTGCTCAAAGTTTAACATGAGAAGTTAAGAAGTGGTATAGGGAATTAGAAGCTGGGAGTGTAGATGATTTACATCAGTTTCACCAAAGTTTTCTTAATAAATGGGAAACAAAAAAAAAACCTTCAAAATTCGAAATGAATACAAAAACTTGAAAAGGGCTCCAAATGAGATTGTTGTGCTAGGCTTAACCATGTCTATAATTCCATTCCAGCTACTATAAAACCCACATGAGGATTAGCCCTTATTCATTTTAAGAAGGATTTGATGTAGACATGGCCTATTAGTTAAGAGAAAGAGATCCAACCACTGTTGAAGATATGGAAAGCAATGCTATTAAGGTAGAGGCTAATTTATTAGCCAAAAGAGCTAAACTAAGAACATAAAGAAGGGTCACTTAAGGAAGAACCTTCCTCCTCTTCCTCAGACTCAAAATTAGATAATATAGTGAAAACTATGGAAAAAATGATGGAGAAGATGACAGTGGTATATAGAACACCTCGTAGAGAACCTCACAGAGGAACTCAAATTCGAAATCCCAACTTTAAGAGAAACCCACCACATATTAAACAAAGGGAATAGAGAGGCCGTGGTGATCAACAACTAGTTAGGCCTCCATTTCAAGAAAATTATACAGATGAAGAACTTGAAGTGTATGAAGAACTAGAATAAAATCAAATAAATATGTTTGAAGAAAGTGAGATAGATCACATATTCTTGACCAAATAAGAGCAAGATCAAATTTTTCTCTCATGACTAGAAGATATTCCTTTTGAATCAGAAGATTATAAATAAGGATATCAAAATGTCATTATGGCGGTGCATAAACAATACAACTTAAGAAGCAAAAAATCTATTGGAACTTCTTCCACTAAAACTCAAAATGATGCCCCTTCCTCTAGTTAAGCAAAACATGATTCTCAAAAAGAAATTTCTAAAAGTATGATGTAAATTTCGAGGAAGTTGATAAATATCAAGCATATTTTAACATGGAAATTGAACTGGCTAGGGTAAATATCCCCATTCCTTTAACAAAATTGATGATCAAAAGTGTATACAAGGCTTAAGTCATGAAAGCCTTAAATTTAGGAGAAGGATCAGACAGTTAATTTGACTGATGACCATCCTAAATTGTTGTTTGGACCTAAAGTTGAGGGTAAACCTCAGGATGGGAGTGTTCCACCTTTCTACATAACCTTGGACATCCATGATAAAATACTACAAAATGCAATGCTTAACTCTGGAGCCTCTCACAATTTGATGCCCAGACCTATCATGGAGACATTAGGGCTAGACATCACCAGACCATACAAAGACTTGTACTCTTTTGATTCAAATAAAGTTAGGTATCTTGGTCTGATAAAATATTTATGTGTCACTCTAGTTTAGATACTTGCTAAGAGCCTAGTCATGGATATCCTAGCAACAGACATACGTTCAAAGTATGGGATGCTGCTGTCTAGAAAATGGGGGGCAAAGTTGGAGGGCACTTTGCAAACGGATATGACTTATGCCACTATTCTTGTGTTTGTCCAACCTAAAAGAATTTATAGGGAAACAATCATGAAATATATGGTCAGCTGTCAATATAAGCCTAACAATTACCCCCTCTATTCAGTACATTGAGGCATGGACTCATTCATCTTATGCAATAATGACTGTGTAGAAAATGAAGTTTCACCTTTAGAGGCCAAAGTCAGTAATACAAAATTAATAAAATTTAATACTGAAGAAGAAAATATAGAGGGAGAAGCTTTGTGGAATATGGATTTTGACAGAGCTGTGTGTAATGATGAAGCAGGGGCAAGTGTATTTATTGTAAACTCAACAATGGACATGGCAAAAGGACATGGTTACAAACTTAATTTCAATGCACTAATAAAATTGCAGAATATGAGGCATTGATTTAGGGTTGTAGATTCTAAAAAAACTAGGAGAAAAATGAATTTCTATGCATGGAGATTCTAAGCTAATTATAAAACAAATTAAGGGTGAATATTTTGTAAAACACCCTAGATTAAGGGCTTACAAAAATATAGTTTTTGATTTTTTACAATGTTTTCTTGAAAACGGTTTGTCTGTGATACCTCGAAACTAGAACATTTTAGGAGATGCCATGGTTGTTTCAGCCATTACTTGCAAGATGCTTTTCCATCCAAATAGAAAATAAGTTGTGGAAGTTGAACACAGGAGAACTGTGCCTGATAACATCAGACACTGGTAGGTTTTTTGGTAATGATGAAAAAATAAAGAATTTCTTGAAGTTAGAAGATGAATTTGAATATACACATGTAGATTTAGTTAAGGATGTAGAAATAAATAACAGTTAAGTAGTTTTAAAAGAATCTAATGATGATTCATAACGTTTAGAAGTGTTGCAGTTAAAGGATAATTTGTTTCCTAATGGACTAGCACCTATAGAAGATCTGTTTGATTATAATGATGTGGCAAACAAACCCAAAATCGAACCAGTAGGGGCTAAGGTAGAATAATGCAACATAGGGATTAATGAGAGCTCTAAAAGTGTTAAGTTATCAAGATCCTTGCCTCCCAATGAAAAGAAGAAGTACATAAAACTCTTTAAAGAATTCACTGATTTATTTGCATAGAGCTACGAGGACTTAAAATCCTATGACACCAACATCATTCAACATACTATTCCCCTTAAATAAGATTAGAAACATTTTAAACAAAATTTAAGAAGGGTGAATCTAGTTTTATTTCCTCTAATAGAAAAAGAAGTTAAGAAGTTATACGATGCCAAAATCATTATCCCTCTTAGATTTTCTAAGTGGGTTTCAAACGTAGTACCTACAAGGAAGAAAATGGGAGAAATTAGACTTAGTGTAGACTTCAGAAACTTGAATAAAGCATCTCTTAAAGACAGCTACACCATCCCAAAAATGGATCATATATTACAAAAGGTAGTTTGATTGAGTAGGATCTCTTTCCTAGATGGATTTTCAGGTTATAAGCAGGTCCTGGTTCATCCTGATGACCAACAAAAGACAACATTTACTACACCATGGGGTACCTTTATGTATGTAAAGATGACTTTTGGTATGATGAATGCTGGAGCCACCTTCTAAAGGGCGATGGATTTTTCCTTTGCTGATGAAATTGGCAGGTTCATTGTCATTTATCTAGATGATATCACTGTATTTTCAAATACTGAGGAAGAACACTTGCTACATTTAAGGAGAGTCTTTGAAAAACGTAGGAAATATGGCATATCACTAAACCCCAAGAAAGCATTGTCTGGTTTAGAGGACGGAAAGTTTCTAGGCCACATCATTTCTAATAAAGGCATTAGAATTGATCCTATCAGAGTTGAAGCTATTCTCAAAATTGACCCTCCCAGGAATAAGAAAGAAGTCCATTACTTCATTGGGAGAATAAATTTCCTCATGGGATTTATTCCTAACTTAGCAAAAAACTTAAGATCCATCATTAATATGTTAAAAAGGGATATTGAAATAAAATGGATCTCTGAAGCCAAAAAATATTTTAGCAAAGCAAAACTAGCTTTAACAACTGCTCCTATATTGATCAGTCTTGATTTCACCAAATATTTTATGTTATTTTCTTTTGCATTTGATCATAATATTGTAGTTGTTTTATTGAAGAAGAGCAACGAAGGATAGGAGAAACCAATAGCTTTCTTTAGTAGATATTGAAGGGATTCTTCACTGAAATACAATATAATGGAGAAACAGGCTTTTGCCTTGGTAAAAGCATTAAAGGACTTTAGAGTTTACATCTTACATTCCCATATAATTGAATTTGTCCCTAATGCTATTGTAAATATATTTTGACACAAACTAATCTTGATGGAAAGTGGGGCAAATGGATTGTTGTTATGTTAGAATATGATCTTGAAATCAAGCCTACCAAGATGATGAAAGGTTAGGGATTGGCAAAAATGATGGAAAAAATATAATTTTCATGCACTTGATATATATTTCATAGCTAAATTGGATGAATAGGAAGAGCATGCAACTCCACTGGTATCAGAAGCCTTTGCTACCTCTCCAGGGTATGAAGACATAGTCTTTGTGCTACAAAATTTACAAGCTCCTCTAGGTTTGACTAAAACTAAAGCTAAATTTCTTCAATGAAACGTTGCGAGATTTTGTATTTTGGATAATAATATATATTGGAAAGATGCAGGAGGAATTTTTATTAACTGTGTACTCAAAGATGAAGCAGATAAAATTATGTAGGAATTACATGAAAGAGATTGTGGAGGAAACTTGTGCTGGAAGACAACAACAAACAAGATTTTAAGGGTTGGGTTCTACTAGCCAATCTTGTTTGTAGATGTCCATAGGAAAGTAAACACATGTCATCAATGCCAAACATTTGAAGGAAAAATAAAATTTTTACCCCTACCCTTGAAGCCCATATTAGTTTAAACTCCTTTCCAGCAATGGGGTTTGGATTTCATTGGGGAAATACATCCCAGTTCCTGAGCCTAGCATAAGTGGATTCGTACAGCCACTGATTATTT
Organism: Pinus tabuliformis; assembly: GCA_031772625.1. NCBI lineage: Eukaryota > Viridiplantae > Streptophyta > Pinopsida > Pinales > Pinaceae > Pinus > Pinus tabuliformis. The sequence goes on from CM062812.1 coordinate 864,601,295, forward strand.
CACAAAATGGATTGAACCTATACCTAAAAGACAAGCCAAAAATGTAGTAATCATTAAATTCATGGAAGATAGAATTCTTACTAGATTTGCATGTCCAAATAATATTATTACTTATAATGCAGCTACATTCAAATAAAAGAAGACGGTGCACTTTTGCAACATGTACAACATAAGATTGGTTCACTCTACTGCCTATTATCCATAGGGAAATGGCTTAGCAGAGTCTTCAAATAAAAGTTTGGTTAATATCATTAAGAAGTTGTTATAGGATAACAAAAAGTCTTGTCTTAATAAATTAATCAATACTTTGTGGGTAGACAAGATTAGACCAAAAATCCTATTGGTATATCTCCATTCCAATTATTTTATGGGGTAGATTCTATTTTCCCCTCATCCCTAGGAATCCATGTTCTCAAATTACTGTAGGAGTCACAAGCTGAGCCTAATGATTTATAAAGGAGGATAAACTAAACCATGCAACTGCAGCAATCAAGAGAAGAAGTTTACATTAAAACCCAAGTAATCCAAGAGAACATCAGAAAGATTTATGATAGAAGAATGAAAGTTGATTATTTTCAATTAGAAGACATTGTACTAAAGTGGGATTGAAGAAACGAGGATAAAGGTAAGCATGGTAAGTTTGATAATATGTGGAAGTGACCATATAAAATTGATGCTTATAGAGGAAATAATGCTTGGTGGAGTTGTAAATGGTAGAATGCTCAAACATTACTTCCCTTAAGGATAAATTAATTCTCACTCAAATTGTTGTGAATTCCATTCTACTTTTCTACTGTCATTTTGGGTGGCTTACATCAGAAGTTAAAGCCCAAGGTGAAGTCCATAAGGTTTTGATGAGTTGCTGCCATATCTACAATAGTAAAAGATCAATTGAGATGAAAAATAAAGACTCAAGACAATGGACTACGACTACTAATATACTACATTATTGACATCTCACAAGGAGGATGTCATCCCTAGTTGGAGCCACTGTTAGGGTCTTATAATTCATAGGATCAAACGATGATTGGCTATTATCTTTCAATTGATAGAAAGTGTAAATAATCTTGTATTCTACAAATGATTTACAAAAGAACGATGTTTAAAAAGGGGATAAAAATGTATATGAGAAAAGAAAAATAGAATAAAAAAGAACAAAAGAAGAATGAAAAAACCCAAAAAAAGAAAAATATGTATTCAAGTGAGCAAGTGTAAATGCCATAAAAAAAATGCATCAAAGGTACTTTAGGAATTTTCCAAATAAAGTGTGCAGTTTGGTTAAATGCCACATAGAAATAGATTTCGTAAGTGTAATCATACTATTTAATCATGGTTAAACTGATTTAAATAAGGTTGGTTAGGCTAGTGAATAAGTCAACCATCTAGTTTAATCTTGGTTGAAATTCATTAGGTACATTAGAGAAAGATTAACCAAAGTGTTTAAGCTTGGTTAAATTTGATAAATAAGCATTAGAATAGAAGTTGCACAACCTTAGAAAAAAAAATAAAAATGGGCTTGCTAGACTAAATGCACCCTTAGGGTAAATTAAGTGTGTTTTAGAGTAAATTAATTCTATTTTTATAAGTTAACCCTGTCATTAAACATGATTAATAATTTGTAAATAATAAAGCACGTGGCCCTAATGTTTTGATTTTTTATAATAAAGTTGAAAGCGTCAAAATCAATCGTTGGATTATCGTATAATGCACATAAAATCCAATGCTCATGATCTACCTCACCCAGATCAACAACGAGGGATCGATGATGCAACCCTAAGGCTGTACAATCAATATGACTTATCGGAACTTAACTTTACTTTATTAATGCCCTTTAAAGTTCTATGCCACATATATGCATCAGAAGCATTTTACAGGCATCCAGCCTTAAAACCTCCAAATGGATTAAAAATGATCCATCCAATCACCCCGCTGAACAACCCTTTTCCATTAAATATAAGTCCTTTTACTATCGGGAATGAAAGGCCTTTGAAAAACCTTAAAACAACGCTTTTTCCCTTTCTGGACAAAATACTCCCCAAAATTCTGAAACAAAGGTTTTCTACCTTTTTACAGAGTTATATGTGCTTTTGATGCGTAACAAGATCTGGCTGGTCATACGGCTCAGATTCAATCGTTGTATCAGCTATCAGACATCCCAATGATTATATATTGGTGTGTCTTGTATCGGAGATCTGATGCGATAGCGTAATTGCTATCGGGCTTTACAATATACCACTTTACAATATATCGCCTCCACTCCAAACCCCTGATGCGATATGTTGCAATCGATAATCGCAAAGGTTTGGGGTCTAAGCCTTTGACATAACTTTGCTCCGAAATGCCGATAAGATCTATGCACCGGACCCGATATGACTCAAAACTCTCGTGCATAAAACTTCATGTCCACCATACAGTCACACTAAGTGTTTTAGTGCGGGTTTCTATTGTAAAAGGCTTTCGGCGATATAACAAATAAATACAAAGGCGATGTGGTTTTGGGGTTCTATGGACCCAATAATGTTCAAAATCTCTGTCTAAAGGATTTTAGATTCGATTCTCAATCCAACTATGTTTTACACCCAATACTTAATGTATTTGGGTTTTCTTCCTTCAAAACCAGTTCAATGGAATGCGCCGCCAAACGATCCTTTAACATAGTACTTCCATTAGAACATATGAAAAACACAGGCCGACATTAAGAGTATTAGAATATAGATAGAGAAAAGCAAGCATTCAAGCCTCCATAGGCCAATTATGTGATTTATGCATGCACACTGATTATTCACAGTAAACGAATAACAGAACCTTCAACACTGCCCAGATTACACATTAAACACCTCTGTCACAAAAGCAATGCAATCCTTTACATAGTTCTACTCTCAAAATCAATTCTTTGTACACAAATATAAATACAAAACTATATTTGAGGCTCTTACCTTTCTCTAGCCTAATTTCTCTAGTTAATGGCCTTTTCCTCCTATGTTGCTTGTAGGCTACAATACTCTCAGTCCTCTCCCTCTCTGCCTCACTGCCTCCTTTAGAAATCAAAGGAAATTACATATATATCATATCTAACTATTTCCTTCCACAAATGAAGGAATTCAATCTATTCCTAGAAATCATATCCTACTCTAACTAATCAATATAGCTAATTGGCTTGATTTCCACACTGGGAGGATCACTTACAATTTATTCCCAAATATGTTCAAAATTAGGCCACTCTTAACTACTTACATTTATTTGAAATTAATACAAATTTAACAACCAAGTCTTCCTCCAAACTTGCATTAGCCACAACATGTGACCACTCCATCACATTGCTGGCTAGGTCTAGATGCTCCTGCATCAGACTCCCAAAGTTTAAATTAATCATGATCTCCTGATCATGCACTTCTAATCTATGTCCTCCTGGATCCCATACATGGTTTGGTAGTTTGTCCTTGGTTACTGTTGTTGTTGTTTGTCCCTCAAGTCTCCATCATTTATGCTGTAATGCCCCATTTGCTATGCTCTCACTTTCTGCTATTATCCTTTTCATATATCTTATTATTGTTTTTCTCACTCTAAGCTGTAGTTTTCTATTCCATTTACTTGTACAATTCCTTCTAGCCAATCTTCTTTTTATTTTTTGTCCTTTATTTGTTCTATCGGAATGTTGTTGTCTGAGTTTTCCCAACTCACCTAGTTCTTTGTCCACTTCTCTTCTCATATGTTGAATACTATTCCCCTGCAACTGATTGTGTTCTTGGATAAGAACATCATAATCCCTATGCCAATAACCTTCCATATACGTTTTGAAATGTACAAATGCCTTCTCCATTTACTCTCTGCAATAATTCTAGGTCCTTCTTCTGGTTTCTCATTCATGACTTCATCATTCGTTACTTCAAATTCCAGCATACCTGTAACTCCAAAAATTTCTTGAAATCTCAGAAATTTTCCTACTTGTTTAGCTACTTGGAATATTTCTTCTTCCATTAACTTTATCTCTGCACTCTTAAGGATTATTTCATTATACTTGTCTACCCTTGAAATGTCACTTCCAGCCTTTTCTTCATCAATAAATTTTTGTGGTATAATAGTAATTTTGTTACTATTATTTATTGTACTCATCTCCAGTTCATCAGTTTCATACTGTAGATTCACCACCATTTCATCATTCTGAGACTTTCTGATCTCACCCTTCATTAATTTGATCTGTTCTTCATAATTAACTTCTTGGTTCAGATTGGCTTCACATTGCCTTCTTCCTGCATCTAGATCTTCATCAAAATTAATTAATTCAATAGACACAAATACTTTACCTTGCTTCCTCTTCAAAGGACTTGACTTATGCCACAAATCTGTCATCTCATTTGGAATTTCTCCCAAGAGATCTGTACAATCTTCATTGTCTACATCATCTATCTTTAATCCTTCTTTACTCTCGCTTTCTTCAAGGTCAATGATCCTCAATGACTGTTTAATATCTACAAAGTCTTCTATATGAATCTTCAATAGTTTTCCTCTTTTGGCTTCAGTTTTAAACAATGGTCTAATATCTACATAATTTACTACAACTATATTTAACAACTGTTCTTCCCTCTGCATCACATAATTATGTGAGTTTCCTTCACTTATGACAACACTAAACAATTTCCTTACCTGAGTGTATCCTTTGATTTCAAAAATTCTTTTGCCATCCTCCTTTTGACTTATCCTTTGGATGTCATCTGACTGGACATCTTCCTTCACTTGGCTATAACTTTCCTCCTTATTCTGCATATGACTATGAGTAGTCATCTCCTCATCTGTTGATATAACAGTTTCCAATAACTGCTTGTCTTTCCTCAAGTCTATATGCCCTGCAAACACACAAAAACTTTCAGTTTTCAAAATACAATACCTTCCATTTTCTTTTGATGCTTTAAGCACTAATCCTCCATCATAGATCTTTTGGATTTCAGCAGATTCCTCTTGCTGTGACTCTATTTCTCTGAGTACTTCCTCCTTTAACAAATCAATATGAATTTGTTCAAGTTCTTTGAACTCGTTTATCAACTTGCCATTCCACCCCTGTTACAATAGCTTCCACTTGACTCTTTTCTTCATTCTCCAAATGTATCTTTAGTCTTCACTTGTTTTTCTTTGTACTGCCAGACTAATCTCTGGTTCTTCATTCTGCTGCCAGTTACTATACTTCTACAATCTAATGCCTTCCTCAAATTCACTCTCATGTAGCTGATCATCCCTTTCAAATTGATGGTTCCTTCCATATTCATCTTGCTGAATTAATACTTTTGTCTCCTTCATGTCTCTAAGGACATAACGTCCTTGTTGCTCCTGATCTTTCATCTCACCTTCAAATAATCTCTGCTCAATTACTCTGATTCAGCATCATATTTATTAATGCTGCCTTCCACACATTTTTCTCCATCAGGTAATGCAGGCTTCATTTCTCTTTCAGGTTCCTTGAGTAGCCTCTCCAAGAATTCTATTTCCTTGTGAAATCTCTCCAGCAGTTCATCACAATTTCCATTCTCAGCTTCATTATTTTCCTGGAAATCCACCTGAGTTGTCCTGTTTTCTACACTATCATATTGCAAGCAACTTTCATCAACTCCATTAAAAAAATTCATTGGTTTACTTTCTTGTAGTACCACTATGGCATTGTCATTAGACTTCTGGTCTATATCAACCTCATTTGACTGTTTCACACCAAACAAAATTTCATCTATGAACTCCTTCTACTGCAACAGATCAGCACCTTCTTCCTCTAAAAGGGATTTTCCATCATACTTCACCTCAAGGGCTTCATTCCTGTTCGTGACAGTTTCAATAGACTATCCATCATCCTCTGCATATCCTCCAAACATACACAAACTATGAGAATTAAAATCACAAGGCTTCATTTCCTCATCTCCTTCCCTTTTCAACATATCTTCGAATTGTTCTGAACTATGCCAATAGCCCATGAGATCTTTAGCTGATCTCTCATTATCCTCTTCACCCAACATTTCACCTTATTTTGGTCTACAAATGGAAACTTCCATTTCTGCTTCTGCTCCTCTGAGTTCCTCTGGTTCCTCTTGAGCACTCAATATCTGCTCAATCTTTCTCAATTCTTCTGCTATCTCTAACTTCACTTGTTGATTTCTCTTTTCTCGTAGCCTCTGCCAATTTATTATTTTCCACATAGTCCAACCATGCTTCTGGTCTTCATCACTTCTTTGCAGCATCTCCATCAATATTCCAATCTGGAACTCTATCTCAGCTCTCTCTCTCACAAACTCTTCTTGACTCATTCTTATGCCATTTTCTTTGGCATATTTCCTTCTGCTGTGGCTTCCTTCTGAACCTCTACTATGACTATCTGTAGTCATCTTCTTCTCCTCTCTATCCATGATCCCCTCACTCCTCTGCAACAAGCCTCTACAATAGAAAGTCCTCCTTACTGCGATCTTACCTCACTAAGCTCTCCTCACTCAGTCTTTTGGTAAGCATGGTCCTCTATCTGGAACCTTCTCTTGAGCAACACCTTTGTTCCCTCTAGGCTTCTGTAATCTCTCACTCTCTCTTTAGAACACTTTAGCTATCCTCTCTGTCCAATCTCTTGTTGGATTCTTTAGGTTCACTGCCACTTCAGAGTGCTTTCCCTGCTCCGCTTTTAAGGACACATCTAGTTCTTCTCTAATAGCTTCTCTTGTTCTGTTGTGCTTCAGTGTTCACGCTTTCTTATGCTGTCACTTGTGTTTTGAATGGATTTTCTTTGTCTCTTGCATCTGTCAGTTCTGATACAATCTCTAAGAACTTCCCCAAAAGTTCTTCTACAGTTTGCTCCTGTAATCTAGTACCAAATGTCATTCATTCAACACGCTGTTGTTTCCATACCTCTGTAGTCTTAAATCTTCATAAGAAAACATCTCTTCGCAGGAAATTTCTTCCTTTTCCTACTTTGATGCTAAAAATGATGCAACCCTAAGGCTGCACAATCAATATGACTTATCAGAACTTAACATTCAACACATATTTCATTAAAATTGGAAATATTTTATTACAAGGACATCACTAGAATTGAGCTTTTTGGTTATTTTGAAATTCTAGATCCACTATTTACTTCCAAATTTAATGAAATATGTGTTATTCCCTTATTAATGCCCTTTAAAGCTCTATGCCACATATATGCATCAGAAGCATTTTACAAGCATCCAGCCTTAAAACATCCAAATGGATAAAAAATGATCCATCCAATCACTTCGCTGAACAACCCTTTTCCATTAAATATAAGCCCTTTTACTATCGGGAATGAAAGGCCTTTGAAAAACCTTAAAACAACACTTTTTCCATTTTCGGACCAAATACTCCCCAAAATGCCGAAACAAAGGTTTTCCACCTTTTTACACAGTTATATGTGCTTTTGCCACATATCGAGATCTAGCCGGTCGGATGGCTCAGATTCAATTGCTGTATCGGTGATCAGACATCCCAATGATTATATATCGGCGCGTCCCGTATCGGAGATCTGATGCGATAGCGTAATCGCTATCGGGCTTTACAATATACCACTTTACAATATATCGCCTCCACTCCAAACCCCCGATGTGATATGTCACAATCGGCAATCACAAAGGTTTGGGGTCTAAGCCTTTGACATAACTCCGCTCCGAAATGCCGATGTGATCTAAGCACCTAGACCCGATATGACTCAAAACTCTCGTGTATAAAACTTCAAGTCCGCCATACAGTTACGCTAAGTGTTTTAGCGCGGGTTTCTAGTGTAAAAGGCTTTCGGTGATATAACAAATAAATACAAAGGCGATGTGGTTTTGGGGTTCTATGGACCCGATAATGTTCAAAATCTCTGTCTAAAGGATTTGAGATCTAGATTCTCAATCCAACTATGTTTTACGCCCGATACTTAATCTATTTGAGTTTTCTACCTTCAAAACTAGTTCAATGGAATGTGCCATGAAACAATCCTTTAACAGAGTACTTCCCTCAGAACATATGAAAAACACAGGTCGGAATTAAGAGTATTAGAATATAGTTAGAAAAAAAACAAGCATTCAAGCCTCCATGGGCAGGTTATGTGATTTATGCATGCACACTGATTATTCACAATAAACAAATAACAGAGCCTTCAACATTGCCCAGATTACACCTTAAACACCTCTGTCACAAAAGAAATGCAATCCTTTACATAGTTCTACTCTCAAAATCAATTCTTTGTACACAAATATAAATACGAAACTGTATTTGAGGCTCTCACCCTTATCTGGCCTGATTTCTCTAGTTAATGGCCTTTTCCTCCTATGCTGCCTGTAGGCTACAATACTGTCGGCCCTCTCCCTCTCTGTCTTGCTGCCTCCTTTAGAAATCAAAGGAAATTACATATATGTCATATCTAACTATTTCCTCCCACAAAAGAAGGAATTCAATCTATTCCTAGAAATCATATCCTACTCTAACTAATCAATATAGCTAATTGGCTTGATTTCCACACAGGGAGGATCACTTGCCATTTATTCCCACTTCTCTTCAGAATTAGGCCACTCTTAACTACTTACATTTATTTGAAATTAATACAAAATAAACAACCAAGTCTTCCTCCAAAATTGCATTAGCCACAACATGTGACCACTCCATCACATTGATGGCTAGGTCTAGATGCTCCTACATCAATCGATTTGAGAGCCCCTAGTCCATTCTACCTTTAACAATAGGGGGGGTCTAAAAAATAGAATCACTTTTCCCTAACCCCATGCTACGTGGCAGGCGCTCAACATTTCACACCCCCCCGTTCAAAATCTCTTACCACCTACCCACCTTCTGAAAACCACTCCATCTCTCACCAATGTCTATAAGCACACGTCACCTTAGTACCACCTGCCACATCTCTAATCCCCCTCCGCTCTTATTATACCACGCATCCTCCACGCACCCTCATACCATTTCCTTTCCCTTCTACCACATGTATTTTCCTATTTGACACCTATGCTTTCTCATCAGACCCTATCTATTATACGATAATTATTTTCTCCGAACATGCACCAAATCACAATGGAACCATTCCATAACAGGTCAGATGCAACACAGATTCCTAGTTGCATATAATAACGTCCCAGTTGTTCAATGTGGCCTCCTTTATGCTTCCCATTTACTTAAGAGGATATGTACATTGATTTAAAACCCCCATCTCCTCCACCAAATTTCTCTATCACCCAATGTAGATTCCAAATATTTGTTTCCTGGCCAGGTACCCATTGCAAAAGGAAAATTATTTAGCAAGGAACCAAATTTTCTGGTTAAATACCACTAGCTCTTCACCTCTTTTCCTAATAATTTTATAAAATGGCACTTAAGGGAAAGTCAAAACTGACCAATGAAATCCCAATGACCCCTCCTGCCATTGACCTAGACCATTTACCCCTGGTTGACCAACAACCTAAAATCAATGAGGCCAATTTTGAGTTTGACTTGTTTGAACTACATAATTGGCTCAAGAAAACCTTTCTCGACAAGAGTGATGAGACCAACCTCTACGAATCCATATTTCCACAATTCATATTTCGTGAGAGTCACCCTTTCCCAGATTTTGTTTTATGGTTTCAAGCCAGGGATATCACCTTCCTAAGTGCCATTATAGACCAGAATGGAGACATTTTGTTTACTATAACTGCATAGTCAATTAACCATATGCTTTAAGTCCCCCAGAATGATTATTTGATCCCTTTCTCTATATATTCCCTCATGGAACTCTACCAAAACCTAACCTTCCATTGAAGAGCCATAATATTTGAAATTTTCTTACCAGAAGATGTCGAGCTTCCAAAGAAAAATCCACCATATCTAGCCTCCATGTTTCCAGAAAAGACCAAGCAAATTGTATCATTATTATCTTTTCTCCTAGGGTATCAATCAGAGAAATGGGTTGATGAACCTATCCTAGGTTTTCCATCCATCTTTCCATAAAAGAAAAACGTTTTGTAGTGTTTAATTTCAGTCAATTCCTTGTAGACAACATCCATGATAAATTTATCAATATTACCATAGAAGGAATGTTTACACATGCATCAGTGCTAGTTTATATGTTTCTATTTTACCACAAAGAAAGATTCCCAATTGGTTTGGAGAAACTAGATGAACAAGGAAATGCACAATCAATCATCCAGTGGACCTCTTTGGTGCGGAAGAATTCAAATGGTTTCAACTTCAGTGACTTCATAGAATAATTCATTTATATAGTTGCATGCCTTCTTAATAGTAATATGGGACCAAGAATAGGTTTTGAGATACAAAGAACCTTACACCTCAGTGAACAAGATAAAACATGAGATTGGTACTTGTACTAGAACTACACAAAAAATAGAGTTTATGGCTATGAGCTGCCACCATACAAACTGCAAAAATATGTTCCTATAATAATTTTCTCATTGGAATATACAAGGAAAATGATCAACAATGATGACTTACACTTTGTTTCAGCTAAAAAGAAGGCACATTTCAAGATCAAGACACAGGTGGGGTCAATCATATGCAAGAGAAGAGCAGCAGGTAATGAGGCAGCTACACTTCTCAAATAAATGAACTTCCAATTAAGATTTACATGGTCATATGACCCCTTCAACATAGTTTCTAGTTTAAGAGTGGAACAAAAGACCACTCCTTAAACTCACACTCCTAGGGCATAAATTGAAAAGTTCATGAACCAGGATCAGTGGCAAGAGAACACTCTACAAGAATCTAAAGAATAGGTTCTCTCTAGAACCACTTCACAAACACCAGTACCTAAGAAAAAACATGAAAAAATCCTAAGAGAAGAAGAGTCTCCTGTAGTAATGGAAATTGGAGCCAAGGAATTCCTAATATATAAAAAGATGTAGAGAACTAATCCAAAACTAGCTTTCATGCAGGATGAGGAAGAACATGCTACTATAGTTTCGATAGGTCCACATGTTTCCACGAGACCAGAAAACATTTTTGCAGGTACCAAAAAAGAAGATATTTTTGTAGGCTGTCCATCGTCCTCAACATCACAATATCCTCTAGATTCAACATAGACAACAGAGTTGTCTTAAGTCCAAACAAAGCCAAGTATTTCTTCTAAGTACAAAGAAATAAAGAAGAAAAATGAGAGGCTAAAGGCCATCAGATATACTCAATTTTGGAAACAAACTACTTCTTCTCGGCACAGGCTTCTGTCAGCCTTTGATATTGAAAAGGGAAGAATGCAAATGGCTTTTTTACATGCACAAGTTCCATTCCAAAAATCACCGGTAGATTACAAGAAGAAAATTTTTTCCTTTGACACTAATCAAATCCGTCCGATTGATTATATGGATATGCACAAACAAACTAGAGAGTTTTTATACTACACATTGACTAATACTTCCATGACAACTTCAAAACTATAGGCCTTCATCAACAACATACATTCAGAGATGAAGTTGGAGAAGGTATCATATTTGGCAAAGGATACTAGAATTAAATCACTAGAGGACTTAGTCATTAAGCTAGGTTATGACCCCACTAAGGCAGTAGGGGAGATTGTGAGAAAAAAAATGCAGATATAGCAGCTCAAGGTGACATCTACAAAGGATCCAAAGACCAAGGAAATGGGAGAACTGGAAAATAAAAAGGAAGACATGTTCAAGATAATAATTGAAGAAAATGTGTAGATCAGAGAAATGGAGGTGGAACTAGAAAATTTTCTCAAGCAGAAAGATAAATCCTCACAGTTGGCTTTAGTTCCAATTAATGCAGTGCCTATTTCAGACGTAGGAACAACACAAGCTTCTACATTGACAACAACACCAGAACCAATCACATATTCTTCCAACAAATTGGTTAAAGCCATGCAGGAGATCTCCCTTCAGGGAAACGAAATTCAGAAGTTAAAAATCAACTAAAGGATTTATAGGAACAAAAATTGATCATAAACAACTCCTATGTATCAAAATTACAAAAATATCACAGGATTGCTCAAAGAATAGTGTTTTGAGGGAGTGAGTCAGTAATGGATCAAACTTTAGCACAAGCCAAAGAAAACATAAGGGTGGATATTATTCAGGCCATAATAGAAATTTGGCCATTAATTCAGATCATCTTTGAATAGGAAGAATTGATGTAGAAATCAAAAGCAATGATAGAGGAGGAAAGAGAAATGTTGGGAGAGAAATCGAGTGAAGCAACATCCTTAATCAAAGTTTTGAATTCTAAAACTAAGGAAGAACTGGAGGAGCTTCATATTACAGATAGAACATAAACGATTCTAGAGATATAATTTTTTTTACAAAAGAGGAACCTTATGATACAAATAGAGTATAAGCATTAGAGTTTGGAAACTGTTGTTCAGAGGTTTCATACCAGGTTCAATTTACTGAATCAGAGAGGGCTACATGCATCGGTAGAAATGAATGACAGATTGATCAATTTGAGTGACTACAACCACAAAATATTTACTATTGACCGAGATAAGTCTAAGTTTGCAGGGTAAAAGGAAGTATTACAGGAAAATATTTCCTAGAGGATTTAGATTTTGATTTGATTATTAAACATGAGATCAAACACATTTTCATCAACAAGCCTACATTTGAGAAATATATTGAAGTTGATGAAACATATAGAAAGCTAATAAAAGTTTCTAGAAGATCGATGGGATCAATTATGTGAATTATTTGGGTAAAATATGTGTCATCTCAGACAGCGAGGAAACACCTTTTTGGGACAAGTCATCAACAATCATCCTCGACAATAGTTCCAGCAACTCCAGTAGTTCAAAATTCCTATATTTTTGTACTATTTGTGTAATCAGTTTTAGATATATTAAGATTATGTCTTGATCTTTTGAAATCAAGATATTTTGTAATTATTTCTATAAGTACTTCATAATTCTAAGTTGTAGAGGTTTATGTTTATGTAAAAGAAAAGGACCATTCATGTAAAGTTGTTCCACAAAGTTCCAATGGACGCATTTCAGTAATACAAAATATCTTACAAGATTCATGTGTCAGATTTTTGGTGAAGTGATATTCTCTTTTGTTGCTGTGTTTTCCTTTCTTTGTAATTTCATATGTGATTTCTAATCTATTTTTTTCAAAGAAAATTATGAATCTGAATTTATTTAAGTACACTCAGTTCTCTCTTTTAAACAATTTAAACGTTTTCTACTGAAGTTAAGCAATATAATTATTAATTGCTCTCAACTTAATGGGCACTTAATCATTTCTTCTTTTTCCATCACATCAAACATATAAGATCCAATAAATCTTCCTACCTTACCCTATTAGATCTATTTGTTAATGCTGAAACAGATTCATTCAAATTAAATTGAGTCCATTGCAGAATGGTATCTTGTTACATTATCAACCAAACACCGAAACCAAATAAAAAACTAAACTATTGAACTTTCATAACTAGCCTAATATCCCAATATAAACAAATCTAAATATGAAAGAGAGATCCCTCTTTGGAGCTGGCAGGGCTAGATCCCATCTTCCAAAGTGGTTTTGTGGTTGCCTTTATATTTCTTTCATAGTCTTAGGAAATACTGAGTGCTAACATTCTGGAACAAAAATACGACAGAAGAGTAAAGAGGATCTAATATAGGATGTGACATCAATGGACATAGAATTGTTGGAGGATGTTGAGGAAATGGAAATGGAAATGTAGGAGGAAATAAACAACCACCAGAAGATAATGATAGGCAAGCAACATTTGTCTTTCTCATTGTGGATATTCCAGGAGTTGAATTTCGAATGAAGAACATTCCATGATCTGTGCTGCCAACATTTTATGGTAGAATAAATGAAGACCCTAGCTCTCTATTTGAATTTAATATTTTATGTCACAGTTATGCTTATAATACTAATGCACAAAAAATGTGATTCTTTCCCGCAACATTTAAAGGAGTTGCACTATGTTGGCTCATGGGTTTAGGTGAAGGTACTATTGCTTATTGGGATGATATGAAAATGGTTTTTCTTAAGAAATATCAACCCTATTGTAGACCAAGAGTTTCTCAGGAGGATATTTTTAGAATGATGCAACAAGAAGATGAAAGCTTAGAATATTATTTATAAAGATTTTTATATAATTTGCAGAATTCAAAGCAACATGATTTTGAGTCCTAACACAACTTGTACAATATTTCTAAGAATAATTTCGATGAATATATAGATATACTTAATCTAATGGATGTTGGAAATAGCACTGAGAGGGGGGTGAATTAGTATTTACAAATCAATAACTTTTTCATTTCCATAATCAGATTTATATACACTACTTCAGTGAAGGGAACTCGCGTGTGCACACAACTGTTCTTAAGGTAACCAACATATATCCAGTGAACTTATGATTCAGTTAATTGATCATATGTTGATCTTTAATCAGTTCATCAGTACTTTATAAAGAATTAGACAACAACCGTGTGCAGTAATAAAATAATAAACCATCACACATAAACAACACACATGAACACCAAGATTTAAGGTGGAAACCTAATGTGGGTGAAAAACACCTGCTGCTATCGTCTCTATATTCTTTTAATAATAATAAATTCTCTTTACAATCTTGTACTAGTGTAGACTCATACTGGTACACAGGAACCCACCTGGAGAAGGCTACAACCTTCTCTCATTTTCCAGCTTCTACTGGAAGGGGGCTACAACCCCCTAGCTCTTGTACTAGCTAATGTGTTTACTAGTACATAGGTGTCAGCCTCCAGAAGGCTACAACCTTCTCTCTTCCTCCAGGGACCACGTTTCATAAATTTTCAGACTAGATGCTCCTGGTACACAACAATACACATGAAGGCCTCGTTTCATCAAATTTTCATACTGGACCCATTAGTAACATTGAAGCTCAAAATCAATCACCACTGCAATGCAACCATCAAATACATCTGCATCAACCAATCACTGAAACTCAATAATAAATTAAGAGAGTCTCCTCTTGATAATATTCAAGTTTGTTTGATTTGTGCATATTTCCAAAATACTGAAGAATGTCCCACATTACCTGAGCTAAAGACAACTTACTAAGGAGACTATGTAAATGTAGAATCGAGTTACAATATTGCATCTCGGAGGCCATGTGTTATCAGGAAAACTAGTGTCTATGCAGAGCTGCTAGACCCACTAAGGCTGATAGCTACCTTAGAAACAAACAAACTAAAAACTACTTTCGTTTTCCTTTATGAGAAATAGATGAGAGAAGAATAAGGAGACCAACCTCTATCTTGCACTTGGTTCCTTGCTCGATTCCTCTCTCTTCTGATAGGTCTTTGCCACTCGCTTCCTTGTCTACCCAGCTTCAAAGAGTACCTATAGAATCAAAGCAGAATAAAACTATCCAAGAACATAGATCTATTACCATAAACAATATAGGACCAGATGTATATTGACCACACAAATGCATAAATCATCAACCATACAAGAATGTGGAGGAAAACTTGAATAGCTTTATTGATAATCAAGAAAGAGCAAAGAGGATTACAACCAATTGTTCTGACCCAGCATCATCCTCTTAGCAAGAAATCCCTTCTTCACCTCATGAAAAGCTTAGATCACCCAACACTATGATATTGCACCAAGAAACCAGCAGCACTTCCTTACAAGATACAAAATTCCAGCCTCTGGATCTCTGGGATGAGGGATCCATATATAGATGCTTGCAAGGGGAATGAATCAACTTTTGAGATTTGATTAGTGTCCTCTCTCTGATAGTTCTTGATTCCACTTGGAGATTGATGATCTCTTACTCATCCCTGGTCGAATGCAGAGAGGCAAGTGTCACAGGAGAAGTTTCTGGAAGATTCCATGCTCATCCACCTTGCGGATTGACCCTGCCATTTGTCCACTCTTGCCCATCGCACCCCATAGAAAGGCTTTTCAACATGCATCGCACCTACTGTGTGTATTCAGGTGGGATGCAACGCACTTTGACTATGGAGCAGGTGAAATGGTCCAGTTTTGACCAGTTCTGAGTAGTTTTTCATGGAGAACTTCTGGGAGATGCTGTAATCAGTTGACCTTGTTCTTTTAGGGGTTATAACAACACCGTTAGGGACTTAGGAGCCCTTAGTTTATGGACATTTATGATTGGGGTTGCAGTGCCCAAAAATGTCTATAACAGTTGCCCCCTAAAGCATGAGGTCGTTAATCTTTTGATGTCGGGTGAAATGCTTTATCATGAGGATCCAAAGTTTTTTCGAGCTGGAAGGCGACCTGTAATAAGATACAATACAATACATTATCTTCATAATATTTTCATGATCTAGCTGAGGTGGGCATTCCCATGCTTAGCTTTATAAATTCATTTTCATGTACATAGGACAGACAATCGTCTGAGTGTAGACTGATGATTCTGGTAGAGCCATCATCCCTTAGATTGGATGATTATCTGTGCAGCAATGATGTACATTTGATGTATTTATTTTCCTGAATATATATCGCAGCCCGGATGGATGAAACTAGATCCGGGGTCTTCAATCTCGTTCAATCTTCACTCAAAGTACAAGTCGATCCACGTGAGAGATGTTCTGGAGTCGAACATGGAAAGACATCACCTGATTACCAGCCAATGATGTAAGTTGTTAACAGGCACGAGAGGAATCACCGATAATGATGATGACCCTCAAGGTACTGCAGTACAATTCACGTGGTGTGAATAAGGGACTTGGCGTCGAACACCACGCAAAATCTTTCGGTCGAAGGCCATTGATGTAAACCTGTCGCCGGAAGTGAGAAACTTGCCACTGAGGCATGCAAGCTTCAAAGTACTGAAAGGGTTGTTCCTAGATCGACTTCTTGGATAATGAGCTGATGTCGACAAGAAGTGATCCGTCATAGGAGGGCCTTAGTGAATCCCACATCAATGACACGAAACAGAGCAAATGATTTTAATGGAGGTGAAAACGATCTGGTGATATAAGGTTCAGGGTGGCAGTCATGAAAGAATGGAGCGAAAATGTATTATAGTGGGTGAGACACAGGTGAATTCTCTGAGCAACTTCTCTTGAACATATCGGCAACACTAACATGATGGATTGGTAGCATTAACCCCAAATGTGGATGGTGTGATGGAACCATGGCAATGTGACCAGTGAATGGAACAAACCAACCCGACTCGGATGCGGAGTGAAAGTGTCATGTTCAAGAGTGACTTGCTACCAACAAAGTTTCTTCAAGTTTTCTTCCCAATTTTTCCCCAGTCATTGTTGACCAGTACCTATTTATTTTTGTGAAGCTTGAGGAGGATAACATATTCTTGCTCTATAATTTTCCCTTCGGGAAAACCCATCGCTATGTTTTAACGAGCCTAGAGATAGTGAAACTCGTTCTTGTCTGTTATGGACAAGTTTGTCGCTATTAGGTTTTAACGAGTTTAACGACAAAGATAACTCGGTCATTTTCAATTTTAGAGAGTCTGAAAAGGGGCGTAAAGGAAACTCCAAAAAATCCTTTTTCGTCATCTAATCCCTTAAGTCCGAAAAAGTATAAAATAATACAAAAGGGATGAATTTTCGGTAATTTTAATGAGCCGAACAAAACAAGCGCTCGATCTTTTTGTGTAATAATCCCTCAGGTCCAAAAAGATTAAAATCTAAAGGAGGGATAGCACTTGCGGTCACTTTAACGAGCTGGAGAGGCCAATGGCTCGGCAATCTTTTCATATTTTACGAGTCAGTTGAAAAGAGCTTAAAGGAGACTCGGTTTTTAGGAACGAGTGATAGATTCGGGTAGCAGCTGATTCCAGGTAAGGTTTGGAATTTCCAATCACGGCAGTGTCACAAGGATGGCTAACAAGATCACTCTTCGCAGTTGTTCCTCAAAAGGGGTAAACAATCAAGTGGAGGTGAATGATCAGCCAATACAGAGTGGAGGTGATGATGAGAACATGACCAAGGCTTCAAAGGCTGAAGTAATACATTCATGATGGTTATTTACCGGGAATTGGTTCATTTTTTAATGAGCTTAAACGCTGGGGGAAACACTTGCTCATTGCTTATGTTTATTTTTTAACGAGCTTGAGTTCCGCGTTAAAACTGCTCGATCCAGTCGTATAATAAGGATGTCTCATCTAAGATGCCATTTTTAAGAAGCTTCCACCTTACAAAGCTTTGCTCCGCATCCTTTCTTTATGCAAGTTAGGAAACGACCAATCCTACGAGTTTAAAGGGTTAGAGGACCTACAAATTTAAAAACTAAATGGTCGCTCTTCGCTTGCATGCCAAAAGGTTTGCATGCCCCCATGTATAGCGAAAAATTTCCAGGTTGCACAAAGATTGTTCCAGCTGTGTCACAGACAAAACACTTCCTCGGTGATGTTTGCTGCAATAGACAAAGGTGAGTGGCATAGATGCCTCCACTCACATAAATTTGACAAGGGAATCTTATTCCAGCCTAATCCCATTTTCCTAAATGGACGGGTGTGTCAGACTAGTCATATATCCTCCGTGGAAACCTACACTATACCCAAGGTTTTCCTGCCGAAGCAGACCAGGGTGCATGCCCCCTGGGTTTCAGTCATGTCCTCCGAATCACTCGCGCTCATCATGAGGATGGACTGGGGATTGATGAGACATTCCTTGTGTGAAAAGAACATTTAGGGTTGGTATATGACTATTTGCTATGTGTGAACCGGGAAATGAAAGCTGGTCTACGAGCTTGACCACTCTTCCTTCGTGCAGAAAACACATTACTCTAAAGAGTGAGGAGACGACGGCTCCCATGTAATAAATATAGTCTCGTCCAAGGAGTAGATTATAATCCAGGGGTCCTTGGACTACCATTACGTTCATGTGAACGATTTTCCTTCTCAATGTTATCAGCACATCAGGAAGGATACCTAATGGTCCACTGATTCCTTTGTCAAAGCCTGTTAGATTCCTCATCTCAGGCAAAAGCGATGGCGAACCAAGCACTTTCCAAGAAGTTGAGGAAAGGATACTCACAGAAGCCCCTTCATCTATGATGGTACCAGCCATGACCATTCTATATATTTGAGCAATGATTCGGAATGGTACACTAGCCGGTAAACGGGGTTTGCCTAGTAGATTCCAGTCAAAGGAAACAACTAGGTTGCTTGGAGGTGGGACCGAATAGATGATCGGATGTGACTCTGACGAACTTCCTTCCTGCGGTAAAGGAACGAGTAGACTGCTCCCATGTTCATCGGAGTCTGTGCTTACGAAGAGAATTTGAACAGTGTCATTTTTGTTCTCTTCGGTGACTGTATCATCTAAAGATGGACCTTCTGAAGGCAAGACCGGGTCAACTGCCACCTCGACCTTTTGACTTTCATCTGGTATGGATTTAGATGGTTTGACTTTCTTCTGGTATGGATTCAGATGGTTTATCTTCAATGATAGATGCTTCGGCCGACCACAAGGGCGTGTCAGTCGGATTTTCAACTAGTGACGGACTCGGCAAGAGTTTCTTGTATCCAGGAGGAAGCCGTAATGGTGAAACCAGACGGTAGTGCAAAACTCTTTTAGCTTCGTCTAAGAAGCAACAACGGTGGACGGCGTGATCGCCTTCACACAATTTACAAGGAAATTTATATTTTCCTTTTTGTCCAGGGGCTTCACTTTCACTAGTTGACAGTGTATGCTCAACATGATCGTCAGAGGTTGATGGCACCGGATTGTGCAAACAAGGAGACCAGTCCCTTGAGATCCGAGGGATGCAAGAACAATCTCGATGATAGTGGTCTCCTTTGCAAATGACACATGGCGATTCAGGCCTAGTCAGTGCAGTGTGTGGATTTTCGCTAGACGATGCTTGGTTACCCTTTTTCGCCTTTGATTCCTTCTTCTTCTTCTCTTTCTTCTT
The DNA here is from genome assembly GCA_031772625.1 of Pinus tabuliformis. Lineage (NCBI taxonomy): Eukaryota > Viridiplantae > Streptophyta > Pinopsida > Pinales > Pinaceae > Pinus > Pinus tabuliformis. The sequence continues at coordinate 864,621,109 of CM062812.1, forward strand.
CTTTTCCTTCTTCTTCTCAGTTACTTGATTTTGGGCTTTACCAGCTTCATCAAGCGAAGAGGAAGGAGGAGAGGAAGAATTGGATGAAGTAGAGGGTTGGGGGGTAACTCTGGTATCGTTTAGTTGCTGACTTGACTGTTCAGGAATCACGGTATTCTGAATGACAGAAGTTGAGAAGAGCCATACGAGCAAGCCGATTGTCAATCCTGGAAGGGACAATGTGGCCATATGGGGTGCACCAACATCTCCCCAAGAGGAGAAGGGACTAGGATTTCCTCCAAGGGGAACTCCTTGGTTGGTGGACTCCATTTTTCTCAACCTAAGGCCAACATAGGAAAGGTGATGTTTATTCCATTTAAAATAAATTTTAGATGCTTTGACACAACTTGTTTTTACAATTTTAAAGAGTCGAGAAAAAACAAAAGATGGCTCTAGTCGCCTTCAATTTTTAATGAGCCTAAAGTGACAAGTGCTCAGATGGACCTTTTCCGTTAAGGAGTCTGAAAAGGAACGAAAGGGTCTGCTCTGGAAATCTAGACAGAGGGATTACCAAACCGATCGCAAAACTGCAGAATACTTTTTACGGTACGGCAGTCAATCTTCCCGAATGCTGTGTTCAGTGCATTGCGATCGATAGGGCAGCAGACATGGCTTCCTATGGATAAAGGATTAAGCCAATTGTGGTATCCCAAAATATACTCGACGGTACGTGGGAGCACAAGTCCATACTGGCACTTATCGTCTCAAAGTGGAGGAATCACCCAACCAACAGTGAAAACAATAGTTACCAGGCTTTACGACACCAGAATACATCTCTAGCCTAGACTTCTAGATGTTGTGCGTTAGGTTCCAAAGTGTTTTTAGATTCATTAAATTTATTTTATAGTTGATCTTGCTTAAGAAATTTTCCTTTCAGGTTCACTGCATGATGTAGATGTACAATTCCTAAAATGAAATCTAAGATGATAAATAGTCGTTTATTCTTCTTTTCGCAATGAAAATCCTAGCTACTAAGGAAAGAGAGATGATTTTCTTTCAACAAAGAGTAGAGAGCACACACTATATGCACTGTCCTAAATCAAACCAACAAATAGTCTAAATGCAAATGCACATGCATGTATTTGTTTTCATCCTTCTTAATGTGTGAATGATAAAAAGAAAGCTAAGCACAAATGTGAATTATTTTTCAAAGCAACAATTAATAATCAAGTTTCTTTTCAAAACAAAATGAGGACAATGACGACACTTTGTTATTTTGACTTGAAAAATTGCTTTCGACACTTAAAAAACTACTAATTCAAATCAAATACAAGAGTAACAGTGTAATCGACTATCAAGAATAATCAGATTCTCTTCTATGACTGAAAACGACACTTGCGACACTTTCAAATCAAGAAACGACAGTACAATTACGCTACTTCTTTGTAAAGGAGAACTGAAAATGACTCAAAAATACATAAAAACATTTACAGTTCTTTGCACAATGGAGGCGGAATAACAGCAAGGAAAGGGGTTTCAAACAGAGGTGTACTGACTACAGGTAGCAAAACTCTTGAATAGAGCTGAAAAGCATGAACACATAAACCAAAATTTAGGAACAAGGCCTTGTCTGATCAGCGCACCTGTAACACAGTGAAACTGAAATGCAATGCACCTACTACACTCGGGAAGTGCGATGCATTTGGAGTTCACAGAATAGACAGTGCGCTGGACCATGGACGAGACTTTGACTTTGTTCCGGGTCACATTTTGCAGTTCAGTTCAGGGATTTAGGCTGAGCAAGTGGTAATCAGTAAATCAATCACAAGGGTAGATCTAAATAGGTTACTAGAGCCACCACGAGGGCAATTAGAGAGCTTGTAAATCAATCGTTTAATTCATAAACAAAACCTGGACATAGACTGAAGCATCGTTGATCTACTTTGCACTTGCATAGCAAATGCAGTTCGAAGGCTAGCTAGCTTGACTTCAAGCTCCATCTGTAAGTTTATAAAGTAAACAAATGTAGATAAACAAACAATATATTCGCTCCCCAGAGGAGTCGCCATTTTGTTATCGGGAAAACTAGTGTCTATGTAGAGCTTCTAGTCCCACTAAGGCTGGTAGCTACCTTAGAAACAAACAAACTAAAACCTACTTTCGTTTTCCTTTATGAGAAATAGATGAGAGAAGAATAAGGAGAACAACCTCTGTCTTGCGCTTGGTTCCTTGCTCGATTCCTCTCTCTTTTGATAGGTCTTTGCCACTTTCTTCCTTGTCTACCCAGCTTCAAAGAGTACTTGTAGAATCAAAGCAGCATAACACTATCCAAGAACATAGATCTATTACCATAAACAATATAGGACCAGATGTATATTGACCACACAAATGCATAAATCATCAATCATACAAGAATGTGGAGGAAAACTTGAATAGATTTATTGATAATCAAGAAAGAGCAAAGAGGATTACAACCAATTGTTCTGACCCAGCGTCATCCTCTCAGCAAGAAAGCCCTTCTTCACCTCATGAAAAGCTTAGATCACCCAACACTATGATATTGCACCAGGAAACCAGTAGCACTTCCTTACAAGATACAAAATTCCAGCCTCTGGATCTCTGGGATGAGGGATCCATATATATATGCTTGCAAGGGGAATGAGTCAGCTTTTGAGATTTTATTAGTGTCCTCTCTCTGATAGTTCTTGATTCCACTTGGAGATTGATGATCTCTTACTCATCCCTGGCCGAATGCAGAGAGGCAAGTGTTACAGGAGAAGTTTCTGGAAGATTCCATCCTCCTCCACCTTGCGGATTGACCCTGCCATTTGTCCACTCTCACCCATCGCACCCCATAGAAGGGCTTTTCAACATGCATCGCACCTACTGTGTGTATTCAGGTGGGATGCAACGCACTTTGACTATGGAGTAGGTGAAATGGTTCAGTTTTGACCAGTTCTAAGTAGTTTTTCATGGAGAACTTCTGGGAGATGCTATAATCAGTTGACCTTGTTCTTTTAGGGGTTGGAACAACACCTTTAGGGACTTAGGAGCCCTTAGTTTATGGACATTTATGATTGGGGTTGCAGTGCCCAAAAATGTCTATAACACCATGGGAATCACACGGAACAAGTATGTATCAAGATCCTAATCAGAAAAATATTCCTTATTATAATGCTCCTCAAAATACATGGACTTCATGAATTCCATGACATTCATGGAATCCACAACAAGTCCAAAATCAACCCTATCAAAAAACCTCGAGGGAATTTCCTTATGGAAATATACCACCCCATCCTTGTCCTTCACAATTTCAGGCTCCATAACAACAACAATCATATCAACAATCTCAACCATATCAACAATCTCAACCTCCATATCAACAAAAACCATATCACTCATATCCACAAATTCAACAATAATCATATGTACCTCTTCAACAAAAACCACATCTTCCACAACAACCTCAACAATTATAACTTCCATCCAATTAGCCACCTCCATCACCTACATAACTTTCTTCTCGAGGAGTTGAAAATTCAAATAATAAAATAGAAAAACCTATTTATAAACCTGAATCTGAATCATTCCCTACATATCTTATATCTCTAGTAAATTTATAGGACTTATTTGTACAATTACAAGAAAAAGAAGTAAAATTACAAGAAATTTATGTACAATTATAGGAAAGTCCAGTAAAATTACAGGAATTCGTTGTAATGATAACATATAGCCCTGTAGAATTACAAGAGATTAATTTTTGATCTAGTAGAGTTGTAAACCCAAAATCTACAATTGTAATTGAAGAACAAGTTGAAGAAACTGTAGATAAAATAGGAAAAAAAACAAAAAAAGTTGCTTTACAAGAGAAATTGAAAATAACTATGAAACAAATTGTCCATTCACAAGAGCAACCTCAAACTTCTAGGGAATATCCATTTCGTAAGAAATTAATGTTTGAAAAATAAGATATACCAAAAATCATACTTGAATTTCATATTATCGATGAATTGAAAAATATCACTATAAAGATTCCCTTACCTAGAGCAACAAAAGAGATACCAATTTACACCAAAACAATAAGGGAATTTTGTACTAAAAGAAGTGGAAAAATAAAATAAGATCCATAAAAAATACAAGTCATAGGTAAATTGGCAAGTCTAATGACTACAAAACTCATTTCATAAAAATATTTTGACCCAGGCATCAATGTTATAATAATAACAATTAACAATTTTTCTATTCCAAATATACTTATTGATTTGGGTGCTACTATAAATGTAATGAAAAAAGAAACCATCGATATCTTAGAAATAAATAACATTAGACCAACTCCAACAATGTTAGAATTGGATGATAGATCAAAAATTAAACTTAAGGGAATTATAGAAGACATCATTATTTCTATTGACTCTTGGGCATATCCAGTTGATTTTATGATAGTTCAACCCAAATCCACATTAGGAGGACGTCCTCTAATTTTGGGAAGACCATGGTTGGAAAATACTCACGCATATATTATCTATCGTTCTTGAAATATGCCAATAGAAAACAGTGATAAAATTAAAAACATTACTCTGTACCCCCTTGACAAAACATAAGGATAATTAAAGAAAGTTCATTAGTTTGACAAGAATGAAGTATATGATGAAATAATTCAGCCTTTGTTAACCATTGAACAATCATTTAATCTCAAAGGAAATACTAATGAAAACAAAATTGATCATTTTATTTCTCATCCTGCTTTTCTACAATATTTTAGGGGGAATTCATATGGAACATCAACTGCAACAAAAGACTATGAACCACTTAAAAATTCTGCAATTTCTAAACATACCATTATTCCTGTAAATTCTGAACAATCTACAATATTTCAACAATCTGCAATATTTCAACAATTTGAAATTCCTGTAGTCCCTCAAAATTCTCAAAATTTTGGTACATGCTGAAATTCGTATAAATCTTCTAAATTTTCCTATAAATTTTGAAATTTCTATACATTCTGAAATTATTGTGAATCATGTAACTATTCCTGTAAACTCTTCATTAGTTGTGTCAAGAACCCCAAATTTTCTTTTCATTCTCTTTTAGGACAACATTTTGAAGAAACATGTACTAAGGATGATAAAATCAACTTATTTATGAGCTTTTACTCTACACTCAATATCAAGTCCTTGCAATAATTTATTAAAATATCTCGTAGAAAGACTTTAAACACTTCTAAATTGGAAAATTTTCAGCAAGATCAATTGATTATGTTATTGCATAATTCCAAAGTTTTTGCTTGGGAATGCACTAATATGCTAGGAATATATCCTGATACATGCACATATCATATTTACATTCAAGAAAATTTTAGACCTATTAGACAACCACAAAGAAAAATGAACCCTGCATTTGAAGGAAATTGTGAAAACGAAACTTCAAAAACTATTAGATGTAGATTTATCGACCCAATATCTGACAACCAATGGGTCTCACCCTTGGTTATTGTTCCTAAAAAGAATGATAAATGGAGGGTACGCATAGACTGCATGGAACTTAATAAGGCCAGTCTAAAATATCATTTTCCTCTCCCTTTCATAGATCAAGTCCTCGATAAACTAGCTAGGAAAAACTATTTTTCTTTCCTTGATGGTTTCAGTGGATATAATTAGATATGAATAGCCTTGGAAGGCCAAGACATGAAAACCTTTACCTTCCCATTGGTAGCCTATTCTTATAAACTACTACCTTTGGACTTTGTAATGTTCCTACTACATCTCAAAGGGATGTTTATGTTATTTTTGCGGATTTAATTCATGATTATGTGGAGGTGTATATGGATGATTTCATTATTTATGGAAACACTTTTCAGGAAGCCCTTGATAACCTTGTAAAAATATTCAGAATATGCCAAGAGTTAAATATTTCTTTAAGAAATGAAAAATATTTTTTAATGTTTAATGAAGGATTTGTCCTTGGACATCATGTCCCTTTCTTGGGTATTAAGGTAGATAAACATAAGGTTGAAGCAATTGTTAACTTGGCAACTCCATCTTCTGAGAGAGATATAAGAAGTTTTTTCGGACATGCGGGATATTATAGGCATTTTATTAAAAAAAATTCAAAAATGGCCTCGCCATTATTTAAACTTCTTGCAAAATATATTGAGTTTTACCATAATGATGAATGCCAAATTGCTTTTGATGCACTTAAAGAAAAACTTTCTACAACTCCCATGTTAAGAGGACTTGACTGAAAATTAACTTTCCATATATCTACATATGCTTCTGATTCAGCCATAATATTAGTTTTAGAGAAAAAAAAAAAACAAAGAACATATGGCATTTTTTATATTAGTAAAAAGTTGACTTCATTTGAAACTAATTACACTGTTAGAAAAATTGAATTTTTGGTAGTTATTTGTGCAGTTAACAAGCTTCATCATTACATTATGGGTTATGAAGTCTTTGTGCATAATAATCATTATTCTATATGATACCTAATGAATAAACCAATAAAGAATGATAGAATTACAATATGGTTGCTATTATTATAGGAATTTAACATCACAGTGCTAGACAGGTCAGGAAGAGAAAATCAGGTAGCAATTTTCCTCTCTCGAATTAATAATTATAGTGAAACCATTCTTGTAGTAGATAGCTTTCCGGATGAAAATTTATTTGTAATTTCTATAATAACGCCTTTTTTTCTCTAGCATTTTCAATTATTTGTCTACACGAAAATTCACACTACGCTTTTCATCAAAAGAAAAGCAGAAAGTGATCCGAAAAAGTGTTAGATACTCCTAGATTCAAGGAGATATTTTCTATACAGATGTATTTATGGATATCCATAAATGTGCTAGAGAATATGAGGTGTTAGATATCTTTGAAGAATTTCATGATGAGCCATTTGGAGGAAACTACTAAGATAAAAGGACAACCTATAGAATTCTACAACTATTGGCCAAGTCTTTTTAAAGATGCGAGAAAGTATGTGAAAACCTATGTCAGTTGTGAAAGAATGGGTTGTCTAGTTGGAAATGATGAAATTCCTCTTTATCCACAAGTTCTTGTAGAACCATATGAGAAATGGACCTTAGAATTTGTGGGAGCCATTCATCCATCATCAAAGAAGAAGAGATACATATTAGTTTGTACAGACTATGCGACAATGTTAGGGCCCTATAATACTATTGTACTCCACTTAATGTCATTGTAAGTGTAGCCCCGTATTTTTATTGTTATGCCCATGTATCTCCCATGTTGATATTTTTTTCCCCATAGAGGCCCACTATTATTATTGTTGTACCCTTACATTATTATTGTTATGTAGGCTCTGATTATATGGTGACACCTTAGACTCTTATATAAACCAAGGAGCTATTATCATTTGTATCATCCAATAATTTTTCATTTATGTAATATAAAGGAGGTTTCCCCTTTGAAGAGGCTAATTTTCAAGTCGTTCATCTATCTTTTCTTCAATTTTGTGAGCTGGTTGCATAGCATTTGGTTTCAGAGCCTTAGATTCTAGGATTTCACTTCTTCAAACATATCATCTTGGAATTTTTGCTATAAATTTATTTCTACAAGGTGTTAGAAGCTAAAATTTTGACTACGTGGAGAAGAAATATTGGCGAAATTCATGTAAAAATTTTAGGTCTTGGTTTGCTATATTTTCAGATATATGATCCGAGAAATTTAGGGTTTTTGAAGGCTTGAGAATTCCATCTCAAACAGGTGACCTAGGTAAAATTTCTCTATGAGAATCAGATTTGAATTTCATAAAAATTGGATGAAATTGAACATACTTAGGTTTTTCATGTATCATTTTTATGGTTGTAGATTGAAACAGTGACACATGGAACTCCATACAAGTTCACTTTATTGAATCAATCGATAATCAGGTCACCATGTGAGATTGGAAATAACTCTTTCTTGAACAATCCAATCTCAGTCTGAATTTTTGGGTTTTAAATAAGACTCAAAGTGATACCAGAAAAAAATGTTTCAGGCGCTGAAGATCCAAAATTACAGAAATATGATAGTTTCCATATCGATCTCCTAAAAATAAAGAAAAAGGTGTGTATTTTTAAATTTTGTATAACTTTTGTTTCAAAATTCAGTTTGAAGTGATTCAAAGGGAATATTGAAGTATATATATATATATATATATAAATATTTGGTTCTAAAATTCCTCCCAAAGAAAAGAATTCTACACCCATTAAGCCCTCAGAAAGATCTACTATGAAACATGAAGATGACAAATTGCAACATGATATATCAAAATTACAGGAGCAAGTGCAACAAATTTTTCTCTCACAAACAAAAACCAAATATGACATAGATGGCTTAAAAGGGGACATGGATGGTACAAAATGAAATGTGGAGGTTTTGGGAGTAGACATGGATGCGATGAATTCCAATTTGGAAGGGTTGACAAAGTTACTGCAAGAAAGGCTTCTCGGTGGTGATAAGGTAATCCATGAAAATCATGATGAGGAAAAAAGGAATATGAATTATGATTTTAGATACTCCAATGCAGGGTTTAAGAACCCCCAAATTCCAAATATAGATATGAGGAAGCTTGATGGAAAATATCCTGTAACATGGATACTATAGATGGATAAATATTTTGATTTACATGATGTGCAACCCTTAGAAAAGGTACGTATTGCACCTTTATATTTAGAACCCCATCAATTTGTATGGTATAGATGTATTTATTCTGATAAACCACTTGTCACCTGGTCAAATTTTAAGAAGTAAATGATAGCACATTATGAATATAAAAAGAGAAAAACCTTCTTTAGCCAATTGATAAATCTCAAACAAAAGGGTTTAGTGGCAGAGCACATTGAAGTCTTCCAAAAATTGAGTGTTAGGGTATTGATATTCTAGAGGAGCATAGGATTGAAGTATTCATAAGGAATTTAAAATATAACATCTAACATGAGGTTCACCTTTGGGAACCTCATTCCTTACAGAGGGCATTCAGTGTGGCAAGAAATTTGAAAGAAAAACTATGGCAACAAGAAAGTCCACAACTCACAACTATAAACATGGAAGTGTTGCTACTCCTAGTATTCCACAACCTACAATGTTGACACCAGGAAAATTTTAGGAAAAAAAAGAAAGAGGGATTTGTTATATCTGTGATAAAAATACACTAAAGGTCATAAGTGTGCTGAGAAGAAATTATTCTACATAGATTGTGAAGAGGAGGAAGAAAAGGAACAAGAAACATGAAAAGAAGAGGATATACACCAGGAATGAACCTTAGAGAAAGAAGAAATGAATCCGACCATATCATGTAATGTATTGGTAGGAATTATCATTCCTTAAACCCTCAAGATAGAAGGATATATCAAGAAGAAAAATGTAGTAGTGCTAATTGATTTAGGTAGTACCCATAAATTTATTCATTGTGAGATACACAATGAATCGAATTGCTTCCTCTATTCAACACCGAGTTTGAAGTGATAATTGCAAATGGAGGGACTATAGATTTTTCTGGAAAGTGCCAAAATATCAAGCTAACTGTGGGGGAATATGTATTGAAAAATCCAATGCTTTCCATTCAAATGGGTGGTGTTGATGTTATATTAGGATTCCAATGGTTACAATTTTTGGGGACGATATCTTTTCATTCTTAAGAATTTTTTTGAAATTTTTCTCGGAAGGAAAGGAAGTTTAATTAAGGGTCGTCATAGGGAAACTAGGAAAGATAATCAGCTCTAATGGCATGAAAAAGGTTATGAAGAAAGAAAAATAGGGGGTAAATGCAAAATTATCCTCACTAGAGATTCAAACATAGAAATCATCTATTTCTCCAGATCTCCAAAGAGTATTGGACAGTCATTCCAAGGTATTTGAGACTGCTAAAGCCCTCTCACCTATTCATGATCAGGATCATGCTATTCATTTGGTTCCAGGAAGTGTTACTCTAAACATCATACCTTATAGATATCCCTATGCCCAAAAGAGTGAAATTGAACGTATGGCGACATAAATGCTAGAGGTTGGTATAATTCAACCTAGTCAAAGTTCTTTCTGTACTCCAGTAGTATTGGTAGATAAGAAGGATGGATCATGTCATATGTGTCCAAATTATAGGGAGTTCAATAAGATCACTATTAAAGATAAATTTCCCATTCCTGTCATTGATGAATTGTTGGATGAATTACATGGAACAATTTACTTCAACAAGTTGGATCTTTGTTCAGGATACCATCAAATTAGAATCAAGACTTAAGACATCCCAAAAACAACATTAGAACTCATGAGGGTCATTATGAATTTGTGGTCATGTCTTTTCGTCTTACTAATTCACCTTTCACATTTCAAGGTTTTATGAATTCAATTTTCAAACCCTTAGAAAATTTGTGTTAGTATTTTTTGATGATATACTAATCTACAACAAGTCTTGGAAGGATCATGTTCAACATGTTGACAACGTGCTCAAACTATTGGAAAAGAAACAATTATATGCAAAAACCTCCAATTGTTTCTTTGGAGTATAAGAGGTGGAATATTTGGGTGATATTGTATCTCATTAGGGTGTTAAGGTAGACCCTAAAAAAATTAAATCCATTAAGGAATTGAAAATCCCCACAACAATAAAGCATATTTGAGTATTTCTCGGGTTGGCAGGGTATTATTTCAAGTTTTTTAAGAATTATTTGAGAATAGAAAGACCTATAATAGGGTTACTAAAGAAATATGATTTTTTTTGGACTCCAGAAGAACTAAGTTCTTTGACCGTTTTAAAGAAGCAATGTCCCAAGCACTAGTCTTAGCTATGCCGAACATCAAAAAAACCTTTATTGTGGAATGTGATGCCTCAGGAAATAGAATTGGTGTTGTTTTAATGAAAGAAGCAATACCCATTTCTTTTCAAAGTCGTCCAATAAAAGGAAAGTATTTACAACAGCCTATTTATAAGAAGGAAATGCTGTCAATACTACATGCACTAAATCAATGATGACCTTACCTAATGGGAAGGCACTTCGAGGTAAAAAGAGATCATGATAGTCTTAAATACATTTTGGAACAAAGATTATCTCCAGAAGAGAAGAAAAAATGGGTCACAAAGATGTTGGGTTATGACTTTGAAATCATCTACAAAAAAGGGAATCAAAATTTTGTTGTAGATGCACATTCAAGAAAGGATGAGGATGTGGAAGCATTGATTGGTTCCATTTCTATTATCAAACCTGATTGGATAACCAAAGCAACGTATGAATGGAAGAATGATGAAGAGGTGTGCACACTCATTCAAAATTTGCAACAATATCCTAGTACATATGATACATTTAACTGGAAAAATGATTTATTATGGTACAAAGATCGCTTACATATTTGAAAGAATTCCCAACTGAAGCAAAATATTCTTTTGGAATTGTACACCTCCCTTTTATGAGGGCACTCAGGATTTAAAAAAACTTACAACAGGATCAGGAAGGATTTTTTTGGGATGGCCTTAAATTTGATATTCAAAAGTTTGTGGCAGAATGTTTGGTTTTCCAAAAAAATAAAGTTAAGACAATTAAGACCCCGAGTCTGTTACAAACTTTATTGATTGCAAGTCAGCATAGGGAGGATTTCTCAATGGATTTTATCACAAGCTTGGGCAAGTCTGAATGAAAGAGTGAAATCATGGTGGTAGTTGATAGACTTACCAAGTATGCACACTTTTTCACATTATCTCATTCTTTTAAAGATAGCACAGTTGCTACTACATTTATGGAAACAATTCAAAAGCTAAATGGAAACACAAAGATTATTGTAAGTGATAGAGATCCCATTTTCACTAGAAAGTTTTGGAAGAAATTATTTTCATGTCTTGGTACACAATTATCTCATAGATCATCTTCTCATCTTCAATATGATGAGAAAACTAAGATAGTGAACAAATGTTTGGAAGGATATCTTCGTTGCTTTATATATGACAAACAAAGAAAATGGGTTAAGTGGTTACCTCTAGCTAAATGGTGGTATAACACTTCCTTCCATACTGGAGAAAAAGGAACTCCATTTATGGCACTTTATGGATATCATCCACCATTCATCACATCATTTTTAAGAGAAAATTTTAGGGTTCAAGCAGTGGAAGATCACATGAAGCATCAAAAACAAGTTCTCCAAATCCTAAAGGATAACCTCACTCTGGCACAGAATTGAATGAAATAACAGATAAAGCAACATCATAGTGAAAGAAGTTTAGATGTAGGTGACTCAGGATTTTTATGGATACAACCATACAAACAAAAATCCCTCAAGCAAGTTAAGAATGATAATAAATTATCACCCAAGTACTATGGTCCTTACAAGGTGCTGGAAAATATGGGTATTACGGCATAGAAATTGGAGTTACGTGCATCTTCGTGAGTACACATAGTTTTCCATGTTTCATGATTAAAAAAGGTTATCGATGACAAGGTCCTAGTTCAAATAGTGTTTCCAAAACTTGATGAAGAAGGAAAAATCATATTTGAGGCATGAAGGAGTCATGGGAACAAGAACCCAACAACTACAAAATTGATTAATTTTAGAGTATCTCATTAAGTGGAAGAGCTTACCCACTGAAGATTCAACATGGGATGATGCAAATTTTATATAGAAGCATCTAGAACTACTCAAGAGTTGAGGATAACACTTTTTTAAAGGAGAGGGTCATATTAGGTCCCTATAATACTATTGCATTCCCATTATTATTATTGTTAGTGTATCCCCCTATTTTTATTGTTGTGCCCATGTATCCCCCATGTTGTTATTGTTGTGCCCCATATAATCCCACTATTGTTATTGTTGTGCCCTTACAATGTTATTGTTATGTAGGCTCAGATTATAATATGGCCCCATAGACTCCTATATAAACTGAGGAGGTCTTATCATTTGTATCATGCAATAATTTTTAATTTGTGTAATATAAAGGATGTTTCCCCCTCGAAGAGGATACTTTTTAAGTCGTTGATCTATCTTTTCTTCATTTTTTTTAGTTGGTTGCATAACATACAAAGTGGGTAGAGGCAAAGGCTTTGGTAAAGGCTAATGAACAATCAGTGGTGGATTTTCTTTTTGAATATATTTTTGTTCACTTAGGGGTACCTAGAGAGATAGCTACTAATGAGGGGGCTCAATTTACATCACATATAGTTGAATAAATTATGAAGGAATATAAAATTAAAAACTTAAAGTCAACTCCTTATTATCCATAAGCCAATGGCTAATTCGAATCTACAAATAAGGTTTTGGAAAGCATCTTAATACAAAATATTTTTATTAAATGAATAGATTGGGCATAAAGGCTTCTTGAGTCCTTATGGGCATATATAACAACATGGAAGAGTACAACCATCATACCCGATAAGCATTAGTTTATGGAAAATAGTTACTTTTTCCCATTGAATTTCAAGTTTAAACTTTCAAAATTGCAGCAAGATTGGGATTAAACTTATATGAAGCTAAAAGAAAAAAGAGTCCTTTAATTAAATTAATTATATGAGATGTGATTATATTCTCTATAGAAAACCACTCTTATACAACAACAAAGAGCTAAATGACATGACATATTTATAAAGAAGAAATAATTCAAAGTTGGAGATTGGGCCCTATTGTTTGACTCAAGATTTAAATACTTCAAGAGTAAGTTTACTACTAATTGGTTGGGACCCTATGAAATTAAAAATGTGTTTGATAATGGTGCTGTAGAAATAAAAATAATTGATGAATCAAACATTTCATTTATAGTTAATGGCCATAGGCTGAAGCTGTATCATCAACCAATTTCTAGAGATGATTTTGTTTCAAATTTTAAGCATGTAGAGATGGATTGTCTAGATAAAGGGGCTAATACCCCTCATCCACTTTCATCCTGAATTTATATTTATGAAATAATGAGCTAACTTTATTCCTTCTTGCGGTCATTAAACACTCAGAAGGATGTCTATCAATTTTAGGTTTACTCCTTACTTTGATAGATTTATAATGGGAAGGGAACCCCCTTAGAGTCAGGGGGGCTTCACTAGGGGAGAAATGCCATAGAACATGAGTTCATATTGGGGGATATTTACTAAGGAAAAAATGACATAATAGATTGGGGGATATATAGGGGGTAAAGGGGTTTTATATTGTTAGGTATAAAAAATGGAGCTCAAAGTTAATGAAAAATTATAAAGGGGTATAAATTTTTTTAATTAAAAACTGGATACCTACAATATCTAGTGAAATTAGAGGTTCTTTAAATTTGGAAGTTGTATTAGGTTTGTATTGGTATGGGGTTAAATAATGTGATTTTTAGAGTTATTTTCCAATATGTAGTCAAATTAGGGATATTGTTTAGTATGCCATGAATGCACGTGATATGCCATAGGTCCATTGAGTGAATCCCCCATGCTTAGGGTTTTATTTAATTTTGTATACTCTCTAAAATTGAAGATACCGGTGAGTATTAACCATCTTTGGCTTGAGAAAAATCCACACGACAATAATTGAGGTTTCTTTAATTTTTTTAGACTCATTAAAATTTGAAAACACCAACGAGAATTAACTGCCCTGGGCTTGATAAAAATCCATAGGATGATGTCCTAAAGATGTAAATATTGCAGTTTGGTAATAAGTGGTAGCTACTCAGAAAAAGGGCCTCTTACTTTAAAAAAAATAAGAATATTGTTTTCTGTAAATGCAAAATTAAAACAAACATTTATGTACATTCTCGTAGTCATAGGAATTTATGAAGGAATATATTATTAGTCCTTGTAAAAGAGAAATTAGAAAATTTTCCTGTAAAATCCCTTTAATTACAGGAATCTCTGAGCTTAAGTACTTTCAATATTTATTGGAGTAGATATTATTTTTATCACTGATTACCTCTGTTAAACAACTACATTGGAAACGAATTGCATTGATATCAATTATGAAAATTTTGAGTAGTATTGATAGGAGAATCATCACTTTCAAGGTTCCTTTAATTGAAAGATGATTTCTGTAATTTAAGTAGTAAATTCAGTTTCTGCAAGAAAAATTCAGATTCTTGCATATAAAGTTCAGATTCCTCCAAGCAAAGTAAAGTTCAAATTCTTGCAAGTAGAGTTCAAATTCTTGCAAATTAAGTGGAAATTTCATGTAAAATCAGTCGCAAAAGAAAGAATATAGTTTTAGAAAAAAAATATTTATTCCATCATGGAAACAATGGTGAAGGTACCAACAAGATAACATTTTGTACTTCGTTGGAAGATAATGAAGAGGTAACTAATTCATTACATTTGCTTATTAAATTGAAAATATTTTAGATACAAGTGATTTTATTTTTAAATACATCCTATGCTATTCCCCATAACTTGACATTATTACCATGATTCATACCCCTTTGTGTAATTATTGCTATCATGGCCACCTATCCCTTTTGAAAGTATTATCCTATAATGTATACTAGGAATTATGAAATCGTAAATGGTGTGAACCTGCTTCTCATTATGATAAATTGTTTATGGCCAATGATTCTTAAAAGTGACATTTGTACCTTTAGTTACAAATATAACTTTTATTCAAAATTGAATCATTTTCATTCGCATGATATAACCAATTTCCATTTCCAAATTTAAAAATATTGTAAAACTTAGTGTCATTATTCTGCTCATACCCTGTATACCCAAAGCAAGTTTAAGCCTTCTGACCCAGAGACAATATAGGGAATGGCGACCACACCGGTGGTGTGCATTTAACTGTATGGAATTGCTATCCTAAAAGCTTTCCTAGCATGTAGGATACATTTTCCCAAAATCATATTAATCCCATTTTTTGAAAGGTTTCAAGGACATAATTTTACAATCACAAAACAATTTTCTAATACATTTAATGGTGAAAAAATAAGGGTTGGTGACCTCGTATTCATAGTCTCAGAGGAAAACCTAGCTATGCTTAAATGACTAGCATGAACTGGTGATAAGTGGTTTAAAGGGAAGAGCATAGTGAAGGGAGCAACCAAACAGTCTTTGAAGAGATCATATGGGAACATAAACTAGACCAAAGGAGTATCAAGACTGTGGCTAAAAGAACCATGGGTTGAAATTTCTTATTTCTTGAAGAAATACATGACTTGTGAAGGTAAATACAACATTATATTCCTCTACCGTATACACTTGATGGATCATATAAAAAAATTCTAGGAGAATAGATTTTCTATTTTTCTCGCATAAAAGTTTGTTGAAAATGTTTGACAATGTTCAAAGATTCCATGGAAATAAAGAATGGTTTTGTATCATCATGGCTTAGTTAAATTACTTGTGCTAAGGAAATTGGTTATATTAAATCAACAATGTATCAATTTGGAGTTGAAGAGATAGGGCCTCCTAAAAACCCTAATGAAATCAATCGAGACTATGGTGAGAGACAAATTGAAGGGAACATGCCAGAAGAGTCAGAAAATCTAATTCTCCTATTACAGGAGAATTTAGAACCTCAGGGTGAAATAAAATTGAGGAAGATCAAGAGGAACAATAGTAGATACAAGAAAAAATGGAAGAACAAGGGTTACAAGAAAAATAAAAGGAACACAAATCTCCACCATCCCTAGAGGTTATTGGTTCCTCCTCTACCAGAAAGAAAGCAAGAGCTAGTTCTAGTAGAGTTCCAATAGCTGGTAGCAGGATTACTTGATGACATATGTGGTTGTTAAAACAAACCTATGGAGAAGAATACACGCTTTTCAAATCACAGGGACATTCTAAGAAACCTAAAACTAAAATGCAAATATTGTATGAGGAAGCTCTCGAGTAGGTGCAAGCTGAACAAACTCAAGAACTTCAAGAGGAACAAGAAATATATACTAGAGGAGATTATACTAAGGAGACCTATGTAGATCTAAGTCAATCACATCAAAAGGGACATGAAGAATACCCACTGCAAAGTCAATCGCCACAAGAGGAACAGGGGGGATATGAAGGACATTCATCTAAGCAATTTCAAGAACAAGGAAGCCTTGAAAATAAAATAAACTTTCTATTGCATAAATTGAGGAAAAATAATAAGGTTATTAAAAAGTTGAAACATAATTTACATAAGGAGGCGATGGTTAATGAAACAATAAAATCAGAGAATTAAATTTTGAAGGACAGGGCTTATAGAAACAAAGAAAAATGTAAATCCCTAAAAAGGAAATATATAGACATGTATGAGGAAAATATCAACAGTATTCAAATAAAAAAATGGTTTATGGTAAGGATCAAGGTATTAAAAACAAAATTGAAAGATAAATTTGACAAAGAAAAACCTTCCAATACAAGTCTTAATCTTCTTATTCAAGTAGATGGAGCAGTTCAAGATAGTATGGAAGTTAAATTTTGGCAGATAGGTAAGAGAATTTTTTTTGTCTATTGATCAAGGTATTAGAAGAAAGGTCTTCACTTTTGATTTCATATGGTCATGAAAATGGATAATTATGGGGGTGAATGTTGGGCTTAAATTTCAATACCTATGACCACCCCATTTTTGATATAATACATTCATCTGAACCTCCACCCTACACCATTTTACCAATTTTTGGCATCTAAAGGATGCAGTTAAAGGTAAAAATCATTTGTAGAATTATTCTCTTCTTTTTAATTCTTAAATGTTTATGAAAAGGTTATTTTTGTTACTAATAAGGTTGAAAGGTAAAAAACTTGTCAATACAAAAATTAAGCCACCAAATATGTTCCACATTAGCAAGGAGGATTCTTATGTGGATCCATAAGTTGAACGAAAAGTGTATCCAATCAGCAGGATTGACCAAAATATCGTTGGACTGCCATAATCTTCTCCAATGAATTCAGAAGCAGAATACACATTGTATGATTGAAGCTAATGTACTAATTTTATTTTTAGCATAAAAAAATTGAATTGACCCTGATTTTGGGCATCTTAGTTAGGCAGTAATATTTTGTATAAAAATAGATAGCTCAACATATATAGTGTTTTAGAGAAAAAGAGAAAACGAGAAAGAAATTTAAAAGACATTATTCCTTTTTATTGAACATTTGTTTTTTCAGTAATATAACGCTTATGTGAATTATTATATAATTTGTAGTAACTTTTCATAGATTTAACAGAAATAAATACCAGAGGCCCCCTTGGTATGTGCTGATCATATTTGTATTATATATTTTTAATCTTTGACATGGTTTGGTGTGAATTTGTCTATAATTTTTATGATGTGGATGATGAATGAACATGCCTTGTTTTTCCTGTAAATACTTAAAGTTCCTGCAAACACAACATAAATTCCCATTATAACTACTCGATTTCATGTAGTGATCATGTAATCATATATAAATTCCTGTAAGTAATTATAGTATTTCCTTTAGTGATCATGTAATCACGCAATACCCTACGTAATTGATGTAATTACATATTTTTTGCTTTTCAGGTGGTTTTATTAGATTAGCATGATTTTAAGTATTGATACCTACAACCATTAAAATGATTAGATTTATATAATTTGGTTCATGTTTTAGAATAGAAAAGAGTGATTTTGATTAGAATTTGGTTACATAACTCAGAACACTGGTTCCATCTAAATTCACTTTCAGTACAATGTTAGTTGATTTTGATAAGTAATTAATTTAGATGGAGTATCTCGTGAGGTTGGGTGATATATCTTTCTAAATCTGTAAACTTTACATCAAGAATTAAAAAATGGATTTAAGAATTTGAAAATGAGTGTAAGGTGAATCAACTCTAAGATCTGCTTGTACATGCTTTTTAATTGATTTTGATAGGAAAGTATCAAGAACTAGTTTACACACTGGTTTTCACCACGAAGTTTACCTACCTAGATTGACAAAATAAATGTTAATTCATCTATTGCACTTTATAAGTTGATACCGGTATAATTTGTGTCCATGTTGTCAATTTATTACTAATTTTATGGCCCTGAGGTGGATTAGGATGACTATGTATACAATGACACAATGGTGTTGTCAATATATTACTGGGTCAATGGTTTTGAGAGCACTGAGTTGGCTTATGGTGCTAATGATATCCTTCTGACCTCCAAGTCTACAAGATGTATAAGCAATCTTTTTTTATATTCATAGAAGTCATTTGTGTTAGCTTAAAAAAAAAGATAGTGAAATATAAGTTAGAGAAATGGCCAAAAAGTAAAAACATAAAAATAATAACAATAAAATCAGTAAATTTAAAAATTAATAAAGGTAATAATTAACGGTATAAGAGGGATGAGAGTATTAAGGAGAAAGTAAACCTATATTATAGAAAAATAGAGACACTAAGGAAAGTGGATGAAGAAGGATAATACAGAATAATAAAAGAGAGTATAATAAAAAGTAATGTAAAGAAAAAGATAAAGGAAAAACGATATGAATAAGGAAGGAAAATATACATAAATGGAATAAGGAAAAGCTAATAAAGGGTGCATATAAAATAATCAGTGCAAATGTATAAATATTGATGGTAACATGGATACCATTAAAATATACATCAACATTGTTATTAAATTGACAACAACATTAGAAATAAAGCAATCTAAAAAAATACGTAATTCCCAACATGAGAAGGAAGTTAGAAACATTGTAAGCAGCTTGACACTAGCATAATATATATATATATATATATATATTTTTAAGTATGCAATGCCTAGAACCAGTAGAAAATTGAACTAATCCAAGCCTATTAGTAGCAAATAGCTCAAAGAATTCTTTGTTGAATACAAGGGCTAAAAGAAAATTCAAGCTATAAAGATCCCCAAAAATCTCATGCATACTACAAACATATTTTAAAAAACCCAAAAGAAGATTTAAATTCTAAACATTTTTTAAAATACCCAAAATAATATTTAAGAAACAATCCCATACAAATAGTTCGTTCTAATAAATATATTGTTTTAAATCGTTTAAAATTCGAAGAAAACAAAAAAAGAATTAGCAAAATGGTCTTTCCCAATTAAATTGATCAAGGATTTTAAGAGTAATTTTTCTTCTCTAGAAAAGGAAGTAGGAAAAACTTTGGAGAGTTCCAAACAATGTTCCCAAGAGAAATTGGCCAAGTCTCTATAGACTAATCTATCTTCTCCAAAACAAACTAAATTAGCGTAGACTTCATATAATACTCTATCCACCATCTCCATCTATTTTCTTAGAAGAAAATTAGCAAATCAAAATTCTCAATATGAAGTGACCATTGTTGAAATGATTTCAAATGGTAGTCCGCCATCTAAAAGAAGTAAGTTGATGAGAGAGTATTCCTAAAAACAATTAGCAAAGGCTTCAAAGACTAATCTATGTCACCCATACAAAAGGGATAAACTACAGAAGTGGGGTCTAATTTCTGACGAAGCTAGGGTTCAACAACTTTCATTTAGTTTAGGCCATTAAAACTAAATGAAAAAAAAGATAAATAAAATACCTAGAATATCATGACTTATTCATACATGTGAAAGGACCCCGACTAGGATTACATATAAGAAAACAACATAGAGAAATCCAATTTTTACAACCACCATTATAGGACTCATACTTAAGTGTTTCTCCATTACCTTGCTTTCCCTAGAGACCTCATTCCTTTGAACATTGAAGGATTAACATCCTATTGATTTTAATTAGTAAAATAACATTATACAAGATTGAGCATTTCAAATGTCGTGACTTTGATTTTGGGTCTGTGATCTTGAGGGTGTTCATTGAATTTCTTCAATCCAATGCACTTATATGGGTGGATTTGATATGGGATAGAGAGTTCTTGATGAATTCAAGGATCTTGACCAATCCCAGCCAATAGAAAACAAAAACCTTTCCAATTGAAACTTTGTATGTTTTTTCACTCTTATTTCAATATTTACTTCTTACGTTAGAGAGTTGGACATAAAACAACATATATTTAGCTTTTATATAGTTTACACCACATTGAATTCATTTCCTTATAGACATATGTAACTTGATCAAACTTATTTCTTGAATAAGTGATGATATTTCTAGCCCTGATACGTGCAAGCTCGTGCTCCCAAACCTACCACCACTCAAATCCCCAACAGTGAAAATGGGGTTTAAGAAGACCAATATGGAATTATCCATTCCTCCTTATGGGAAACTTGGGTCAGTTCAAGGAGATCAAATCTCTCCAATTATTATTCACCTTTTTTATTTTTATATTTTTACATCATCTCCTCTCTGTCCTTAAAATCATGTTAATTTTAGTTCTAGGTGCATTAAACCTTAGGGCCTTACTACTATGAGATGTCAACAGATAGATGTTTCTTGACCACGGAGTTAACAAAAAAAGGTGCCTAAAACTAGGTTAAGCAATGATCCCTTATTAAATTCAAACACCTATTATTTCTAGCAGAGCTACCATGGAACCCATTCTTATTTCACTACAACAAAAAATGTCATTAGTGAGGGGCGAAAAATGTCACGATAAGCTCATTGGTGATGGTCAAAAGAGCCTTCGTCACCAAAAACTGAACGTCACCAAAGGTGGTGTCACCAAAAGTATAGGTGTTGTGGTGACATTCAAAGTCCGTCACCAATAATGATTTATAATGATGGATAGCAACAGTTACCATTTCATATGAGCATTGGTGATGAACCATAGCCTCCGTCACCAAAAAATGAATGTCAGCAAAGGTGGCATCGCCAAAAGTATAGGTGTTTTAGTGACATTCAAAGTCCGTCACCAATAATTATTTATAATGACGGATATTGACCGTCACCATTTCATATGAGCAATGGTGATAGATCATAGCCTTGGTCACCAAAAACTGAATGTCACCAAAGGTGGCGTCGTCAAAAATATGTGCTATGGTGACATTCAAGGTCCACCACAAATATTGATTATAATGACGGATAGTGACCGTCACCATTTCATATGAAGAACAACGATTTATTGTGATGGATCTTTCATGGCTGTCATTATTGGTGCATATATATGGTGATGTTCGTTGATAGTCACCAAAATCTGCATTGCCAGAAGTATAGGTGTTGTGGTGACATTCAAGGTCTGTCACGAATAATGACTATAATGATGGACAGTGACCATCACCATTTCATATCAACAACAAAAATTTATGGTTATGGACCTTTGAGGGTTGTCACTATTGATGCGTATATATGGTGGTGTTCGTTGATCATTATTGTTTCATGTTTTGGTGAGGGTCGAAAAATGTCACCAAAGCTCATTGGTGATGGTCAAAAGAGCCTCTGTCACCAAAATTTGATCTTCATCATTCCATACGGATGTCAGGGCATGATGGAATCAAACCACCAACCTCCTTCTTGTAAATTAGGTGCTCTTCCATTGAGCTAGCACCCTTTAAATAATTATACTTTTAAAAATTAGACCTTGAAAGTTCATAAATTGTAAATTCTACAACTTTCAATAAATTAAAGTCTCGAAAATATTCTACTAAACAAGCAAAGCATCATTGAAGCTACAGGTCCCTACCTAATGGTTATGGAAGTTATGAAAAGTGGGTGGAGGGAAAAATAGTTGTGTATAAGTTAATCAATATGTTAATTTGAATACTTAATTAGAAGTGAAATGCTAAAGACATTTATAACTTATAAATGACCTATAACTAGCAAATGCACCAAATATTGCAAAGGAAATGTCATAAGTGGATAGCATATGGAAGAAGAGCATTGATGAAGATAGATGCAATATGTTATAGGTTGAGTGAAAGAAAAATCTCAATGTTGTTGTTTAGATATCTGAATGATATCTAAACTTCTGTGCAAATATAACACGAGTCTTCGGAAACCATGAATGACATATTGGAATCATTAGCATTATAGGTACATCTAACAAGGCCCCAGTGGCCTAAAAGAAAGATAAAAATAAACATCCAAAGAAGCAACATCCTCACAACAACAATAAAAGTAAGGGTTTTGGTACTTTTTCACCATTAGGAAGAGAATAGAATGATAGGCTCTATTTCATTCTTCCTTCTCCCATTATGTCACCTTTGTAGATCCTTCAATCCTATCTCAAGTTGTTTTTAAGGGGGGATGTTAGGTTATTTAGACAATTAGGAGTTAATTAAGTTCAACTTAGTCTAATGTGTCTATTAGGTAAAAGTGTGTTTTTTAATGTATTTATTTAGTATGAATTAGTTGCATTGTAGTCTGATGGTCATGATATGCTATAGACGTAGATTGATCTAATGGCTCATAGTCTCCTTGATACTAATGGCTATTAATTTGTCGCTTAACACCCAATTGTTACTTAAGGTGTTCATCTTGTATGGAATACCCTGTTAATCGAACAAAGTAAATGCATGCCCACAACCAAGCAATAATAAATGCTACTTTGATCAAATGGAGTTGTAAATTTTTTGGTAGTAAACTATAACAATGGTGTAAAATTTATCTAATATAAGGGTAGTGACTTAGATATAAACAAGCATGAATCTCAAAACATGAAAAATGTATTCCAAAGAATATTTAAGATACTTTAAACCCTAATGTATTCATATAAAAGGAACCTAAATGAATGAACTACAAACATAAATATTATTATAATTATTTAGAGAATATAAATAACAACTTCATTTCTAATAGAAGGCATACATACTTTCAACTACAAAGAAAACTTTGATGAAGAAGTGGCTCCACAATCTCCTCCTTGGGAGGATAATTTGCTTCCATGGTTTACATTGATTCCCTCCTTTGTTGCAAGTAGCATGAAGATCCAAAAACTATCATCAAGAGGAAGGAATCTTTGAGATTTTTTGGCATAATTTTGGTAGCATGTACCTATTAAATGTGGATGGATGATAGATGGAGAGACCTCAAGTCTTTATTTATAAGAAAGTAGTGGTTAAAAGACCTTGAAGTGGTCATGAAAGTTGTGGTTAATTGAGCAAGTCAAGGCTACTAATAGAAATTAAGGTTTTAAAATGTCCATTTATAAGTTCTACTTTCCTTTTCTAGAAGATTATGGTTAGAAATAATCAAAATTAAGGTTTTTATGGGCCAATGTAGGTTTTGGGAGTAATTTCTACACTAGCCACAACTTATTAGGGGTAAAAAGTGTATTACCCCTAACAGTTCAAAATCCAAGTTTTCTTCAAATGTTTCCATAGTTTTAATGAAGGTGGAGAATGAGGTTACATTGGTGGAAAACATGTATTTTGATGATTTATTTTGGTGAACTTGTGCAAAAGGGACAAGTACATATTTTTTAGGTGGTAAAATCTAACTACGTGCATCTTTTTCTAGTTTTTTTGACCTATGGGTACCTTTAAAAATGGAGCATCCCTTTATAAGATTGAAATATACATTTAAGAAATGAATTTAAGTAGTAATGAAGGATGTCTGAGAAAACCATGAAATAAACCCCATGGTAATAAGAGAATACCATAGATGGCATGGAAGGATAGGAAATTTGAGCTAATAACAACAATGAAACCATCCAAGAAGAATAAAATGATAATTTATAAACTTGCATTTATCACCCGAAGCGTTGAAGGGAATTGAGTACTATAATTTTGTTTAAATCATGATATGCACTTAAGAAATCACTTCCAAGACATAGTTTTCAAGACTAACTATGCCCTTCTTAGGAAAAAGGGTGTCTGACTAGATGTTGCTAATACTCAAGCTATGATTGAATACTAATTGTCAATAACAAACCTACGACCACCCCTGTAATCTTTGAGATTCAGATAATTTTGAGGAGATCAATGAGAGATGGGCTGGCCATCATGCATTATTTAGCATGGAACTTGTGCATGAATTGTTTTCTCCTTCTTCCTATTCTTTGAACCTATCTCTTCTCCCTCACTATCTTTTTATAAATAGAGGCCATATCAATGAGAATGGGATATAGTAAGTCTATTATCAAGCATCCTCATGGTAGTGGAAATAAATAAAATAGTTTTTTTGTTATCTTGTGCTATGAATTGAGTATTGGGCATCAACACAAGATAAACCATAATCCTAGCTAAGAATCCATATTATTCTTGCCACAATATGGAGATATTTGCTTTCTTTTTCCAACCAAGAAAAGATGGAAAAGGATGAGCTCAATGAGCATGGAGATGGAATTGTAGCAAAGACTTAAGGTATCTTCATTTGTTGTCTCTATTTCAATATATAATATAGATCTATGTTCACCCCCCTTCCCTCGACAAAAAAAAAAAATTACTTATTGACAAACCATGATACATGAGGAAATATCACTAATTTGGGTTTTATTTTATAGCCAATGGTTTTCCTAAATATGCTAACGGGACACATCCAAACAACTAGAAATATGAAATGAGCCTAAATTTTAAATATTCTTAAAACCACCTGTGTAAAAGTTAATTTGTCTTAGAATAGCCCGAGGAGAGGACAATAAATAAGAAGCATGCAATCTCTCTCATGGAGATGAGGGGAAACTCTATATTCAGTAGTACTACTACCATGTAAGACTTGTGTGGCATGTTGTAGATGTCTTGTTTATTTACACGTGGATTTAATTAAGTAGTATCATTTTTCTCTTATAGTACCTCATCTAAGGAGGCAAGGAACCATCCCAGGATAGGTACTACTATAGCTTTGGTAGGATTGGCAATCTAGTTCCGAGATTTTATTGCAAAGGTGTGGTTAATAAGATTTTGTTACAAATCATAACTATTTTCTAAATATTTATTCAAGTTTGAGATTGATAAAAATAATATTATTAGTAGATTGTTAGTAGGAATAAGTCATCGATTTTTTTGTGGATTTTTAATTAATTGTTCAACAATTCTATTATAGGAAGTTTTGATTTGTAATTTGATTCTTATATTCTCATTGGATTTTGATTGTTGTATTTAATAATCACTAGTGATTAGAAGGTATATGGTGCCAATCATTCCAGCCCAACCCAATTTCGAAACTCAATATACTTGTCTAACCTATCAACCTGATTCTTGAAATGTTATTATCCTAGATTGCAGAAGTTGTACCCTCTATTCTCATGCATACATTGTTTTGCCCAATATTGGACCACAAGACCTGCAAGACCAAACTTTCCCTCCTAACCATTAGACCACATTTATAGGACTTAGCATGCATATGATACAGGTACTTGTGTACCTTATCCGCACCAAATAAGTGAAGGTTTTTCTCTCCCTCTAATAACTTTACATTTGGCCTTATTCGGTAATGTTCACTACTAGAGACCATATACTTGTTACATCAAAGATTTTCTGGATAACCAATGTTGTTAGTCTAAAGAGGTGTTATTTTTTCCTAGAAAATAATGAAAATTTTATTACCATTTTGATCAAATTTTAGGGAAATTTTTAGAAATGGGATTACAATTTTCAATTTCAAAATTTTGGATGTCCTAAATTTTTTTGATGATACTGAATCTATTTCTAATAGAAAAATACAATTCAAACACTCTTACTTCCAAACTTTTTGAAAAAAAAAAAACTAAACAACACCTATTTCTTTGGTATGAATGGAGTCAGAGTCTCATCATGCAAAACCATTAGGGACCATGCTTAACACATGAACCGACTAAGTGATAACCTGGCTGGGGACAATAGCAACAATTTGGAGTCAGTGTCACAGATAACCAAATGGACAACACAAATCTAAGCATAAAACATATTTCTTTTAATTAAATATCAATCCACAATTTACAAAGCATGGATATATTAATATTTAACACTTTAAAGTGTATATATAGCAGAACCATACTCAGAAAATGAGTGCACTGTGGAACCTGGAGTCACAGAATAAGTTTAACAACATCTATGCTCTTGCACCAACTTTTATATTAGCTCCTACCAGCTCATTGTAGCTTGAATAAATATTCCAGGAGGCTGATAACATGTACAACAACAAGGAAAGTTGAGCTTTTTGTAATAACCAGCCTTTATAAACTTCAGCAAGAGAAAATTTCAGTGAACAACCTCTGCTTTAGTCAGTGTTGCAAACTATACTACAACCATTAGACACTATAGGAACACACTCAATAAAGAATACAACTCCAACAGACAAATAGTAAGATACTTGGCCTTCACTAGCTCGGGAACTTAACTCGTACACCTAAATTGGCCTTCAACAAGTATTTATACATTCAACTAGCTACTAAAAGGAGTGCAGAATTCATTTAATATTTAATGGAAAACTCGGCCTTTGTTCTGTTCATATAAATTATCCCACCAAAACGAGAATGATCTTTGAAACCTTGCTTTAGTAAACTCAGTCCTTAGTTCCAACAACTTGACCAAAAATGACTTTGGAGCAGTACAAACCTTTCTTTGTAGTGCAAACTCATCTTTAGAAAAGATAAAAGCTTGGCCTCTCCTCCTTAACAAATTCTGGGCTCTTTCTCCATAGCTTGATGCTGCCAAACACTAGGTTTGAAAGATCAATTTCTTTGTAAGTATAGAGGATACTTCAACAGTCTCAAGCAAGAATTTCTGAAGAAGAAAAAGAAAGGAAAACTCCTCATGGAGGCAAGGCAGAAGATGCTTGAGTGGTGGAATGTACATTACAAGTGACCATATCCTTTACAAACAGACAAGGCCACTTTGGTTGAAATTACTGCTCTGGATCAGAAACAAATAAATAATTGGTTCATAAGCCAACGATGCCATTGGAAACCTTCAGAGGATATGCAACTTGTGGTCATGGATAGTATAAATCCTCATGATGCTTCCTTTTATATGGATGGAGATGAATGCTAAAAGTATTGGCTTCTGTCTATTCAGTTGACTGCCATGCTATGGCTTTCCTTGTGTTCATTATATATGGCAGATATTTATTTGAATGTATAAATATCCCATGTATTTCTCAGTGACAGTTCTCAATGAACGTTCTAGTTTCCCAACCTGTTAATGTATAAATGTCAAATGTTTTCTGAAAAAAAAAAACAAATTATATTTTGAAAAGTTTACCTAAAGGATTTGGGATCTCTGCAGAGTTCATTATTTGTTTCAATATCTCTGCTACCACCTCCATGTGTGTCTGCTTAGTATGTTATGTTTCCCATGAGCTTTCACTCTCTGAGGGAGACTCACGCACATTGTCAGGATGGGAAATAGGCCCTCGTAGGTTTGTTGATCCACAAGCTTCAGATGATGCAAGGGAAAGAGAGGTCCGTAGGCTAGGAGTCCTAGATTGTTGCCGAGGTGGAGGGGTTTGCTATTTTTGTTGTTGAAAGGAGGCTCCAGAGGAGGTCCCATGAAATCAATGACCCCACCTAATAGAAAACCTGAAGAAAATGAAATAAATTAAGAAAAACACTACCTCAGAGGAGGTCCCATGAAATCAACGACCCCACCCAATAGAAAACCTGAAGAAAATTAAAGAAATGAAGAAAAACCCTACCTCATAGTCAAACATTGTGCACATGAAAAATCGCAAGGTAATGGCTCATTTCAAATGAAGGCACCAAAATTCAACCTGTACATTTTGCACCATCCCCAAATAAAAATAAAAATAATATTTGATGGGCTTGAAAAACTATACCTCATAATCAGACATTGTGCACATGCAGAATCAGAAGGTAATGGATGATTTCAGATGAAGGCACCAGAATTCAACCTATACATTTTGCACCATCTCGAAATAAAAATAACAATAATATTTGATAGGCTTGCCCTCCCTCTAGTTACACTAATTCGATATAGAATCCAAGAGCTGTAAGAGTTTGCTAAGGTGTTTTTGGAGGAGATCATTAGAACCATATTAGAACCATATAGATTGCAGTGGGTTGTTACATGGCTTCACTGATAAATATACTCTCTAAATGATTGCAATGTTTACTTATATAAAGTGTTTATGATATATGATTAATGATTTCTTTTTGTTTGAAATACGAAGAGAAAGACAAGATAAAGTATTTATGATATATGATTAATGATTTTTTTTTTTTTTTGGAAATAGGAAGGGAAAGATGAGAATGGAGAGGCACTACGGTTTGTTGTAAATAATTTAAAAAGAAGGAAAAATATCTCCAAATAATAGGATTTTTCAAGTTTCATCTTCAGTAGGACTAAATTTTGGTTGGAGCTATGGAGTTGGCCTCAAAAACATTGATTGGGTACTCTAGAAATCAAGACCTTACATATCCAAGTCAGTCTATTAGATAGATTTGTATTGGAGAAAGGTTGCAAAAGCTAAGGTGTAAACCTCACCTTTTTAATGTGGGTTTTAAACCTTCCATTTGAGAATGCTAAAAACAAGGTCAAGATTTTGAAAGGAGTTCCTTGATTTTACCGAAACTCAATATCAATGATTAATCAATGGTGTGATTCTTTCTATTTGGGTTTGGCCTTGAACTTTGGGAAAAAATCTTTGGGTCTAGTTATCAATATGTAATTTCGTTAATGTGTTGAGAAGGTATTAAGGGCTATAGGGGATAAGATGGTTATTTTCCAATACCCCTCCCTTGAAACCCTATAAGGAGATGGTGCGCCCCATTTTTTTGTTGTAATATTTCAACCACATGCTCTTCCTATGAGGATGCCCCTATAGGGAGGGTACATAAAGGAAGTGAAAAAATAACAAAATTTTGTGTTGAGTCAATGGAGGGTTATATATTGTAGGTGCGTCTAGAGGTCTCAACAAAGGTGGAGGGGAATGGAGTTTACCTCCTATTGCAACACCTCCTATTCCACCATTTGAGGTGCCAAAGGGCATTAACATTAAGGGTCATCGGTGAAATCTCACAAATATCTTAACAATGATAAGGTAGGAGTGATTTAGCATAGGATTGATTCTTCACAATTTCACTTTTTCGGTGAGATTTTCCATTAAATGGAAAAAAATGAAGCGCTACCACCTACAAATTAAGTAGAGTATGAACACATGTTTCCTAAGCCTAATTTCGAAACTCAATATACCTGTCTAACCTATCAACTTGATTCTTCAAATGTTATTATCTTATATTGCAGAAGCTGTACCCTCTATTCTCAAGCATACATTGTTTTGCCCAAGATTGGACCACAAGACCTGCAAGACCAAAATTTCCCTCCTAACCATTAGACCACATCCATAGGACTTGGCATGCATATGATATTGGTACATATGCACCTTATCTACACCAAATTAGTGAAGGTTTTTCTCTCACTCTAACAACTTTACATTTAACCTTATTTGGTAAGGTTCGCTGCTAGAGACCCTATACTTGTTACATCAAAGCTTTTCTGGATAACCAATGCCATTAGTCTAAAGAGGTGTTATCTTTGCTTAGAAAATAATGGAAATTTTATTACCATTATGGTAAAATTTTAGGGAAATTTTTAGAAATCGGATTACAAATTTTCAATTTCAAAATTTTAGATGTCCAATTTTTTTTTGATGATACTGAGTCTATATCTAACAGAGAAATAAAATTCAAACATTCTTACTTTCAAACTTTTTGGAAAAAAAAAACTAAACAACAACTCTTTCTTTGGTATAAATGGAGCTAGAGTCTCGTCATGCAAAACCACTAGGGACCATGCTTAAAATGTGCACCAACTAAATGATAACCTAGCGGGGGACAACAACAACAATTTGGAGTGAGTGTCACAACTCTAACCAAATGGACAACACAAATATGAGCATAAAACGTATTTCTTTTAATTAAATATCAGTCCACAATTTACAAAGAATGGATATATAAATATTCAACACTTTAAAGTGTATATATAGAAGAAAAATACTCAGAGAATGAGTGCATAGTGGAACCTGGAGTCAAAGAATAAGCTTGACAACATCTATGCTCTTCCACTAGCTTTCATATCAGCTCCTAAAAACTCACTGTAGCTCGAAAAAATATTCCAGGATACTAATAACACGTACAACAACAAGGAAACTTGAGCTTTGTGTAATAACTAGCCTTTATACACTTCAACAAGGGAAATTTCAGTGAGAAACCTCTTCATTTCTCATCATTGCAAATTGTACCACAGTCATTAGAAGCTACAAGACCATTCTCAAATGAGAATGGGATATAGTAAGTCTATTATCAAGCATCCTCATGGTAGTGGAAAGAAATCAAATAGTTCTTTTGTCATCTCGTGCTATGAATTGAGTATTGGGGATGAACACAAGAGAAACCATAATCCTAACTAAGAATCCATATTATTCTTTCCACAATATGGAAATATTTTCTTTCTTTTTCCAACCAAGGAAATATGGAAAAGGATGAACTCAATGAACATGGAGATGGAATTGTAGCAAAGACTTAAGGTATCTTCATTTGTTGTATCTCTTTCAATATATAATATAGATCTATGTTCACTCCCCTCCTCTGGCTAGAAAAAAGTACTTATTGACAAGCCCCTGTTTGACACCTTTTTGCACCCTTTTGGCTACCCACAACATATGCTTCCTACCTATATTTTACTACACTATCCCTAAATTTTGTGTACAAAAGTAAATTTAGCAAAAAGGTGTTAATTAGCTATGTTTTATTATTATTTTTTGACTATTTGGTAACAAAAATATCATTTTGATACTTATTGTGCATTGGCAGTTGTTACAGTTTTAGTGTAGCACAGGGATCTTGTAGAATAATCATGGTTGGGATATGAGAAATACATAACGCATCTGCAACCGCCTGTAGGAAAGTGAAAACATAATCATACTTGGAAATTATTGTCATCAATTTCATAACAATGGCAACATGACTTCAACTGTCTCCAACCCTTATATTGGGAAATGAATGAGGTCATGATACACTAGGAAATATCACTAATTCAGGTTTTATTTTACAGGCAAGTATTTTCCTGAATATGCTAAAGGGATGCATCCAAACAACTAGAAATATGAAATAAACCTAAATTTTAAATATTCTTAAAACCACTTGTGTAAAAGTTAATTTTTCTTAAAATAGCCCAAGGAGAGGACAATAAATAAGAAGCATGCAATCTCTCTTATGGAGATGAGGAGAAACTCTATATTCAGTAGTACTAGTATGATGTAAGACTTGTGTGGCATGTTGTAGATGTCTCGTTTATTTACACATGGATTTAACTAAGTAGTATCATTTTTCTCTTAGAGTACCTCATCTAAGGAGGCAAGGAACCATCCAAGGATAGGTACTACTGTAACTTTGGTATGATTAGAAATCTAGTTCATAGATTTTATTACAAAGGTGTGGTTATTAAGATTTTGTTACAAGTCATAACCATTTTCTAAATATTTATTCAAGTTAGAGATTGATATAGGTAGTATTATTGGTAGATTGCTAGTAGGAATAAGTCATCGATTTTTTTGTGGATTTGTAATTAATTGTTCAACAATTCTATTATAGGCAATCTTGATTTGTAATTTGATTCTTATATTATATTTGGACTTTGATTGTTGTATTTAATAATCGCTAGTGATTAGAATGAATATGGTGCCAATCATTCCAGCCCAACCCAATTTTGAAACTCAATATACCTGTCTAACCTATCAACTTGATTCTTGAAATTTTATTATCCTAGATTGCAGAAGTTGTACCCTCTATTCTTAGGCATACATTGTTCTGTCCAATATTGGACCACAAGACCTGCAAGACCAAACTTTCCCTCCTAACCAGTAGACCACATTCATAGGACTTAGCATGCATATGATACTGGTACTTGTGCACCTTATCTACCCCAAATTAGTGAAGGTTTTTCTCTCACTCTAACAACTTCACATTTAGCCTTATTCGTTAAGGTTCACTGCTAAATACCCTATACTTGTTACATCAAATATTTTCTAGATAACCAATGTCGTTAATCTAAAGAGGTGTTATTTTTGCCTAGAAAATAATGGAAATTTTATTACCATTTTGATAAAATTTTAGGGAAATTTTTAGAAATTAGATTACAAATTTTCGATTTCAAAAATTTGAATGTCCTAAATTCTTTTGATCATACTGAATTTATTTCAAACAGAAAAATACAATTCAAACACTCTTACCTTCAAACTTTTTGAAAAAAAAAAAACTAAACAACACCTATTTCTTTGTTATCAATGGAGCTAGAGTCTTATTGTGCAAAACCACTAGGGACCATTCTTAATGCATGCAACGACTGTGATAACTTGGCTGGGGAAAAAAACAACAATTTGGAGTGAGTGTCACAACTCTAACCAAATGTACAACACGAATCTAAGCATAAAACATATTTCTTTTAATTAAATATCAGTCCACAATTTACAAAGCATGGATATATTAATATTCAACATTTTAAAGTGTATATATAGTAGAACCATACTCAGAAAATGAGTGCACTGTGGAACCTGGAGTTAGAGAATAAGCTTAACAACATTGATGCTCTTCTATTAGCTTTCATATCAACTCCTACCAGCTCATTGTAGCTTGAAGAAATATTCTAGGAGACTAATAACACGTACAATAGCAAGGAAGCTTAAGCTTTGTGTAATAACTAGCCTTTATACACTTCAACAAGAGAAATTTTCAGTAAGCAACCTCTCCTTTTCTCAACATTGCAAACTATACCACAACCATTAGAAGCTACAGGACCACGCTCAAATGAGAATGGGTTATAGTAGGTCTATTATCAAGCATCCTCATGGTAGTGGAAAGCAATCAAATAGTTTTTTTGTCATCTTCTGCTATGAGTTGAGTATTGTGGATCAACACAAGAGAACCATAATCATAACTAAGAATCCATATTATTCTTGCCATAATATGGATATATTTCCTTTCTTTTTCCAACCAAGAAAAGATGGAAAAGGATGAGCTCAATGAGAATGGAGATGGAATTGTAGCAAATAACTAAGGTGTATTCATTTTCTATATCTCTTTCAATACATAATATAGATCTATTTTCACTCCCCTCCACTAGCAAAAAAATAGTTCTTATTGACAAGCCCCTGTTTGACACCTTTTTGCACCCTTTTGGTCACCCACAACATACCCTTCTTACCCATATTTTGCTACACTATCGCTAAATTTTGTGTACAAAAGTATATTTAGCAAAAAGGGTGTTAATTAGCTATGTTTTATTATTATTTTTTGACTATTTGGTAAGAAAAGGATCATTTTGATACTTATTGTGCATTGGCAGTTGTTACAATTTTATTGTAGCGTAGGGATCCCGTAGCATAATCATGGTTGGGATATGAGAAATATATAACACATCTACAACCACATGTAGGAAAGTGACAACATAATAATACTTGAATTTTGTTTTTAATTGAGAGGAAATTATTGTCATCAATTTCATAACAAGGGCAACATGACTTCAACTTCCTCTAACCCATATATTGGGAAATGGGCTTTGGAAATGAATGAGGTCATGATACATGAGGAAATATCAATAATTCAGGTTTTATTTTATAGGCAAGGGACACATCCAAACAACTAGAAATATGAAATGAGCCTAAATTTTAAATATTCTTAAAAGGACCAGTGTGAAAGTTAATTTGTCTTAGAATAGACGAGGAGAGGATAATAAATAAGAAGCATGCAATCTCTCTCATGGAGATGAGGGGAAACTCTATATTAAGTAGTACTACTACAATTTAAGACTTGTGTGGCATGTTGTAGATGTCTCGTTTATTTACACGTGGATTTAATTTAGTAGTATCATTTTTCTCTTATAGTACCTCATCCAAGGAGGCAAGGAACCATCCCAGGATAGGTACTACTATAGCTTGGTAGGATTGGCAATTTAGTTCCTAGATTTTATTGCAAAGGTGTGGTTAATAAGATTTTGTTACAAGTCATAAATATTTTATAAATATTACGGAGGCAAGGAGCCATCCCAGGATTTAATTAAGGAGGCAAGGAACCATCCCAAGATAGGCAGTACTATAAATTTGGTTGGATTAGAAATCTAGTTCCTAGATTTTACTACACCAGCTTTCATATCAGCTCCTACCAGCTCACTATAGCTTGAAGAAATATTCCAGCAGACTAGTAACACATACATCAGCAAGGAAGCTCAAGCTTTGTGTAATATCCAACCTTTATACACTTCAACAAGAGAAAATTTCAGTGAGAAGCCTCTCCTTTTCTCAACGTTGCCACCACAGCCATTAGAAGCTACAGGACCACGCTCAATAATGAATACACATCCAATAGACAAAT
Source organism: Pinus tabuliformis (assembly GCA_031772625.1). Lineage (NCBI taxonomy): Eukaryota > Viridiplantae > Streptophyta > Pinopsida > Pinales > Pinaceae > Pinus > Pinus tabuliformis. The sequence continues at coordinate 864,656,073 of CM062812.1, forward strand.
AGTAAGATACTTGGCCTTCACTAGCTCGGGAACTTAACTCCTACACCCAAATCGACCTTCAACAAGTATTTATACATTCATCTAGCTACTAAAAGGAACACATACTTCATTTAATATTTAATGGGAAACTCGTCATGTGTTCTATTCATATAAATCATTCCACCAAAATGAGAATGCTCTGACCCCTTTCTTTAGTAAAATCGGTCCTTAGTTTCAATAACTTGACCAACAATGAATTTGGAGCAATACAACCCTTTCTTTGCAGTGCAAACTCTTATTTCCAAAATATGAAAACTTGGCCTCTCTTCCTTGACAAATTTTGGGCTCTTTCTCCATAGCTTGAAGCTGCCAAACACCAGGTTTGAAAGATCAACTTATTCGTAAGTACAATGGATACTTCAGCAGTCTCGAGCAAGAATTTTTGAAGATGAAAAAGAAAGGAAAACTCTCGACGGAGGCAAGGAAGAAGTTGCTTCAGTGGTGGAATATACATTACAAGTGACCATATCCTTCTGAGGCAGACAAGGTTGCTTTGGCTGAAAGTATTGGTCTAGATTAGAAACAATTAAATAATTGGTTCATAAACCAGTGAAAGCACCACTTGAAACCTTCAGAGGATATGTGGCTTGTGGTCATGGATAGTCTAAATCCTCATAGTGATTCCTTTTATATGGATGGAGCCGAATGTTAAAACTATTGGTTGTTGTCTATTCAGTTGACCGCCATGCTAGACTTGCCTTGTGCTCATTATGTATGGAAGATATTTATTTGAATGTATAAATATCCCATGTATTTCTTAGTGATAGTTCTCAATGACGTTCTAATTTCCCAACTCGTTAATGTGTAAATGTCAAATGTTTTATAAAAAAAAAAAAAAAAACATATATTTGAAAGGTTTACCTATAGGATTTGGGATCTCTACGAATTCATTGTTTGTTTCAATATCTATGCTACCACCTCCACGCGTGTCTGCTCAGTATGCTATGTTTGTTGTGAGATTTCACTCTCTGAGGGAGACTCATGCACATTGCCAGGATGGTAGATAGGCCCTCGTAGGTATGTTGATCCAGAAAGAGAGGTCTGTAGGATAGGAGTCCTAGATTGTTTTCGAGGCGAGGTGGAGGGCTTTGTTGTTTTTGTTGTTGAAAGGAGGCTTTAGAGGAGGTCCCATGAAATCAATGACCCCACTCCCCAAAAGAAAACCTAAAGAAAATGAAAGAAATTAATAGAAATCCTACCTCAGAGGAGGTCCCATGAAATCAATGACCACATACAACATAAAACCTAAATAAAATTAAAGAAATGAAGAAAAACCCTACCTCATAGTCAAACATTGTGCACATGCAAAATCGCAATGTAATGGCTGATTTCAAATGAAGGCACCAGAATTCAACCCTGTACATTTCGCACCATTCCCAAATAAAAATAACAATAATATTTGACGGGCTTGCCCCCACCCAACATAAAACCGGAAGAAAATGAAAGAAATGAATAAAAACCCTACCTCATTGTCAGACATTGTGCACATACAGAATCAGAAGGTAATGGATGATTTCAAATGAAGTAACTAGAATTAAACCAATACATTTTGTGCCATCCAATAATAATAATAGCAATAATATTTAACAGGCTTTCCCTCCTTGTAGTTACACTAATTCGATATAGAAGTCAAGAGTTGTAAGAGTTCGGTAAGGTGTGTTTTGAGGAGACAATTAGAACCATATTAGATTGCAATGGGTTGTTGCATGGGTTTGCTGATAACACATTAATATTTAATTAATTATAAAATTTAAAAATATAATAATAAATATTTTAAATTAATAAATATATATAATGCATTTAAATTAATAATTGAAGCATAATTTTATTTATACTATAACTTAATATAAAAAAATTGTTATTTTTTAATATTAGTTTTAACAATAATAAAATAATATGTATATTAACAATTTAGAAACCAACATAAAATTTATTAGTAGTTAAGAGGGGTCAAATTTTTTAAGATTTATTAAAACCATATTAGAACCATATTAGATTGCAACGGGTTGCTGCATGGGTTCACCTATAAATATACCCTCTAAATGATTGCAATGTTTACTTATATAAAGTGTTTATGATATATTATTAATGATTGTTTTTTGTTGGAAATAAGAAGAGAAAGATGAGCTAAAGTGTTTATGATATATGCTTAGTGATATTTTTTTGTTGGAAATAGGAAGAGAAAGATGAGAAAGGAGAGGCACTGAGGTTTGTTGTAAATCAATTAAAAGGAAGGAAAAATATCTCCAAATAATAGGATTTTTTATTTTCCTCTTCAATAGGACTAAATTTTAGTTGCAGCTGGAGAGTTAGCCTCAAAAACATTGATTGGGTACTCTATTAATCAATACCTCACATATCCAAGTCAACCCATTAGATAGATTCGTCTTGGACAAAGGTTGCAAAGGTGAAAACCTCCCCTTTTTAATGTGGGTTTTAAACCTTCCATTTGAGAATGCTAAAAACAAGGTCAATATATTCAAAGGAGGTCCATGATTTTACCAAAACTCAATATCAATGCTTAATCAATGGTGTGATTATTTCTATTTGGGTTGGGCCTTAAACTTTGGGATCTATCTTTGGGTCTAGTTATCAATCTGTCATTTCATTAATGTGTTGAGAAGGTCTTAAGGGCTATAGGGGATAAGATGGTTATTTTCCAATACCCCTCCCTTGAAACTCTATAAAGAGATGGTGTGCCCCATTTTGTTGTTGTAATATTTCAACCAGAAGCTATTCTTATGAGGATGCCCCTATAGGGAGGGTAAGTAAAGGAAGTGAAAAAATAGCAAAATTTCGCATTGAGTTAGAGGAGGGTTATATATTGTAGGTTCATCTAGAGGTCTAGACAAAGGTGAAGTGGAATGGAGTTCACCTCCTATTGCAACACCTCCTATTCCACCATTCGAGGTGCTAAAGGGCACTAACTTTAAAGGCCATAGGTGAAAGCTCACAAAGATCTTAACAATGATAAGGTAGGAGTGATTTAGCATAATTAATTTTTCAGAAGTTGATTTTTTGGGTGAGATTTTCGAGTAAATGGAAAAAATTAAAACGCTACCACCTACAAATTATGTAGATTATGACTACATGTTTCCTAATATTCAAAGAGTCTCCTCATATCCTTTCTAGGAGATCCATGGCAAGTATGTTCAAGTGTCTATAACTCATGCTAAGATATCATCTTTGATTCACGACACATATACTCCTTCAACTAGCGATGAAGAGTCCATCCAATGAGTAGGAAAGGTTGTTCATTTACAAGGTTGGCATCAATCAAGTATTCTCCCTCTCTGGCCAACTCTAAGATGAAGAGTGTGTATAATGGACTTATTATTGTAAAAAATTGCAAATATTGGATTATCTTCAAGTTCAAGGGCTTGAAGTGGTTGCCTCAACCTACAAATCTTTAAATGAACTATGTGTTTTTCAATAGGACCCTCCTGGTGAAGGAGATGCAAAAGAGGAAGGTTGTATGGCTATTTTTAAGGGGTTGGCCTAAGCTCACCTATGTACTAACTTCTTTTTCAAATAACAAATGTAACTTTGGTTACTATTACAATAAACTAAATTACTCTCTTCTCACTTGTTTATTCTTGTGTATTATTGATCCCAAAAAATTAGATCATGTGAAAATTAACCTCTACTTGAAGGGTTTGTAGCAGTTGTTCAATATTGTAAAAGTCTACAATGTTTATCTTTCACTAACTTGCTCATGAATAATGCCTTTCAAGGTATTCTAAACAAATACATAGAACAATCATTGCCAATATTATGTGCATGCTCCCTCTTTATTGACATCCGTGGAGGAATGTTATTGTTAATAGTAAAATCAGGTCACACTGAGTAAGTAGATTTGATATCTCTAAATGGATTGACACCATGAGCTACCAATGAAAGCCTAAGAATATAGAGAAACCAATGACCCCTAAAACGTTAGTTAAGTGACAGGATAATACCAAATTCATTCAAGGAATTTGTAGTCCACTTAGAATTTCAAGTTGGTGGTTTAAGATTCCGTGGTCCTAATGAGCATATCATATAGAGAGGAAGACACAACCCATTTCTACAAGAATTGGATCCTTGTGTTCTATGGGTTTATGAATACAAAACCATTGTCAATGAGGTCGAGATGATCTCAACAACTTGGTCCATGCATAGGTAAGTTCAAGAATCATTTCCTTGGTTAATGTTTCAAACTATTTATGTCCTCCTACCTATCAGACTATTAAGTATGTTCTTTGACACATTACCTAACATGTCCTTTAGGTTGGATTTAGAATGTATCCTGCAATGAATGTATTTTGACAAAATCCTTAGAATTTGAAGCATATTCACTATTATCCTATGACTTGTAACGACTTTATTTCCCCACTCTATAACTTATCTTTGAGAAGGTGTTCCCTCGGTTCTCCCCCACAATTGTGGTTTACCTGGACTTGATTGGTAATAGATATATAACTAAGAATGGAAGATACATACATGCATATGGAGTTACTAAGCTTGTAGGGCCCACTTTAGAGTTAGGTTTCACATTAGTGATTTGGGGTCTTGTAGATTTGATTGGGAGCCAATTTTGATTACATAGATCCATCCCTTTGATGTTACTCTAGACATTGGAATCTTTCCAACTCTGTGAAAATCCCCTCAAACGAAGTTCATATGTGAAAGGTACATATGTCATAAGTTGACATACCTTATTGACCACCATGGAAGTGAGTGGATGCCATGTTAGCCCCCATTACTCACACATGTGGGGGTGTTCCAAAATATAAACAATAATTGAAGATTGAAGAATGCAAAAACCTTAACCTTGATGTTCAGTGACTACATGTTGTGTTATACTAGGTTACTAGGAAAGGAAGGGGCTCCATTCTTTTGGCATTATTATTATTCCATAGTTGAGGATGGAATCAAAGAATGGGATATCGAGCATAACATAAGATGAATAATATTTTTTTAGTAATATTTGATGCCATAGTGTCCATTCCCACTCCATAGTGAGTGACCATTTCTTTGTACATATATTTCATATTTGAAAAAGAGAAGCTAGAGCATATGCCTCGCCTTCTAGCTAAGATTTCTCTCATATTAGGTTTCCCAAGTCATATATTCTATTCACTTGTGTGGATGGTTTGTTTATTTTCTTGTTTCTTCCATTTTGATTTCAAATATATCCATAATTTGGAGTGATACACTAGTAATATTTAATCTAAGATCTAAGATAATAAACTACATAATAAAATATTTCAAAACAATGTAAGAATATCATGATAGTCTATTCTAATAGAATATCCACAACAATTTAAAGGTCAATGAAATTGTTCTAAATGATTGTCAATCATTGGATTGACAAACTCATAATATGACCTAGAGTTTCCTACCTATGAGCACTCTCTAGTGAAAACCTTATTATGTTGTGTAATGTGGTGTGTGGATGTTCTTATGTTTGGCTATTTATTTTTTTCTTGGTATTTGGATTATGAGACAAAGCAATAAATAGCATGAAGTATATGCACAATAGTTTTTGAATAGATAAATAATATATATTGTTTATGCATTGGGTAATTTTTACTTGTTCATTATAATGTGTTTAGGATCCCATGCTAACTCCCCTAATTACGAGAATGGAATATCACTTAACGTATTAGGATAATATTTATTCAATAATTATCATGAGGTAGTAGAGTGTCAAATCAATAATTGTAGGTGGTCTCATTGACGAAGGTCCACTTGTTAGTGGTTGAGGACGCACTAAGAGAATTCCACTAAGTTTTCAGGGTTTTGGTCAATTGTAAAGTATATATATATTAGTAGAAGCTATGTAAGGAATTTTCATGTGAATATTATTGTATTTGGAGTCGTATTTATGTTTGGGGTTGCCCCCTATAGGACACAATTAAACATTTCATTCAATTATGAATATTAATAAAGGTTTTCTTAGTATTTTTATCTCCCAATTTTGGTTTGTTTTGTTGGGTCCCTATAATACTAGTGATTACCCCATTACTATTGTAGTTTTACCCCTTATTAATATTTTTGTGCCCCTATTATCCCCATATTGTTATTACTATGCCCCATAGAATCCCTCTATTGTTATTTTTGTGGCTTTATATTATTATTGTTAGGTCGGCTAGGCTATATTGTGACTCCTTAGACTCCTATATATAGAAAGGAGGTTTTGTCATTTGAATCATCCAAGAATTGTTCATTTATGTAATGTAAAGGAGGTTGCCCCCTCGAAGAGGCTAAATTATAAGGCATTGATCTATCTTTTCTATCTTTTTCTTGAGCTGGTTTCATAACATTTGGTATCAGAGCTTTGGATTCTAGGGTTTCGTTGCTCCAAACAGGTCATCATGGAATTTTCGCTATAAATTTTTTCTGCAATGTTTCAGAGGTTTAAAAAAAACCCATTTGAGAAGAAATCTTGCTGATCCTCGGGTCCGAATTTTAGAGCTGTTCGCGCTATATTTGTGGAGATATGATCTGAGGAAGTTGGTCTTTTTGCAGACTCTTGAATTACATTCCAAACATGTGACCTGGGGAAAAGCATCATAACTTTCTCTCTGGGGATCGGATTGAAATTTCGTAAGAAGGTACAGAAAGAGGACGGACTGTAGTTTCTTGTATGCATTTTTCAGATCCAGAGGTCGAAACAGTGACTCGTGGCAAGTCATACAAGTTCACTCTACTGAACTAGTCTATAATCAAGTCAATGTGGGAGATTTCGCATAACGCTTCCTTGGAGAATCCAATTTGGGTCAGACTTGTGGCATTGGAAAGAGGACACAAAGGGCTACTGCAGGCCACAAATTCAAATCTAGATGATTGGAAAGTACAGAGATACATCAGAGGCAATATCGAGCTCCTACAAAGTGAAAAAAGGTGTGTAGATTTTCTTAAATTTTTGCTTAAGCTTGGTTTGAAAATTTATTTTGAAGGAATTAAAAAGGCATAGTAGAGCATTATTATTGGTAACGGATGCCCTGAGGAAAGAAAATGCAAACACCTAGTAAGGAACCTGAAAGCTCTAGCATGACTCATGAAGAAGAGGAAGAAATGCAACATGATATATCAAAATTACAAGACCAAGTGCAAGAACTGTCCCTTGCACAAAAAGGAATAGAATCTAAGATGGATGGTTTAAAGAAAGGCGTAGAAGCTAAGATGGATTGTTTAAAGAAAGGTGTAGAAGCTAAGATGAATGACGTGGAAGCTAAGATGGATGATTTGAAGATAGATTTGAAGACAGACATGGAAGAATTGAAGATAAATATGAATAAGTTGCTACAAGAAAGGGTCACTAACGGTGAAAGGGTAGTAAAGGAAACTCATGAGGAGAACAAAAGAAATGTTAATCATGATTCCATAGACTCTAATGTTGGATCAAAGACCCACCATATTCCAAAAATCGATATGAGGAAGTTTGATGGCAAGGATCCCACAACATGGATATTACAGATGGAGCAATTTTTCGATCTCAGTAATGTTCAAAACACACAAAAGGTACGTATGGAAACTTTATATTTGGAACCAAATCAGTTGGTATGGTATCAATGGCTTTGCTCCCGTAAACAATTTATCACTTGGGAAATTTTTACGGAAGAATTGATAGCACATTATGAGGATACAAAAAGCAACAATTTTTTTAGCCAATTGATAAGTCTCAAACAAAAGGGTTCAATAATGGAGCACATTGAGGAGTTCCAAAAATTGAACATAAGGGTAAAAGATATTCCAAAGGAGCATAGGATTGATGTGTTCATAGGGTATTTAAAGGATAATATCCAACATGATGTTCGCCTTTGGGAACTTGATTCATTAGAGAAGGCATTCAGGTTAGCAAGAAAAATGGAAAGCAAAATTATGGCAACCAGGAAGCATACCACTCACAACTATAAAGACAAAGTGTTGTTGCCACTAGTCTTTGACAACCTATAAGGTTTACACCACAACAATTGGAAGAAAAAAGAGCAAAAGGGCTTTGTTACAGTTGTGATAGCAAATACACTAAAGGTCATAAGTGTGCTGAGAAGAAATTATTCTACATAGATTGTGAAGAGGAAGAAGAAAAGGAGCAAGAAAGGTCAAAAGAAGAGGATATACTCCAGGAACAAAGCCTAGATAAAGAAGAAATGAATCCGACCATATCTTGTAATGCATTGGCAGGAATTACCACTCCTCAAACCATCAAGATAGAAGGACAAATCAAGAAGAAAAAGGTAATAGTGTTGATTGATTCAGGAAGTACCCACAATTTCGTTCATTGTAAGGTAGCAAGAGAATTGAATTGCTTCTTATATCCAGCACCAGAGTGTCAAGTGATGGTTGCAAATGGAGGAACAATAAATTGCTCGGGAAAGTGCCATAATATCAAGCTATCCATGGGAGAATATGTATTGACTAGCCCAATGCTTTCCATTCCAATGGGAGGTGCTGATGTTGTACTAGGAGTCCAATGGCTACAATCCTTGGGTACAATAGCTTTTAATTTTCAAGAACTTTTCATGAAATTTTCTGTGGAAGGAAAGGAAGTTGAATTAAGGGGTATTGCAGGGAAACCGGGAAAGATAATCATCTCTAACGGTATGACAAAGCTTCTAAAAAAGGAACAAAGAGGTGTAATTGCACAATTATGTTTGCTAGATGTGTCCACATTGGAATCATCTATTTCTCCAAATCTCCAAAAAGTCTTGGACAATCATTCCAAGGTATTTGAGACTCCCAAAGGCTCCCACCTATTCGTGATCATGATCATGCTATTCATCTGATTCCAGGAAGTGTTCCTCCAAACATCAGGCCATACAGATATCCCTATGCCCAAAAGAGTGAAATTGAACGTATGGTTGCAGAAATGCTAGAGGCTGGTATAATTCAACCAAGTCAAAGTTCTTTCTCTGCTCCAGTAGTATTGGTGCACAAGAAGGATGGATCATGGCGCATGTGTCCGGATTATAGGGAGCTCAACAAGCTCACTATTAAAGATAAGTTTCCCATTCCTTTCATTGATGAATTACTGGATGAATTGCATGGATCAATTTACTTCACCAAGTTGGATCTTCGTTCAGGATATCATCAAATCAGAATGAAGATTGAAGACATTTCGAAAACAGCATTTAGAACTCATGAGGGTCATTATGAATTTTTGGTCATGCCTTTTGGCCTTACCAATGCACCTTCAACATTTCAAGGTTTGATGAATTCAATTTTCAAACCATTCCTTAGAAAATTTGTGTTAGTATTTTTTGATGATATACTAATCTACAGCAAGTCTTGGAAGGATCATGTTGAACATGTTGACAGGGTGCTACAACTATTGGAGGAGAAACAATTATATGCAAAAAGATCCAAATGTTTCTTTGGAGTACAAGAGGTGGAATATCTGGGTCATATTGTATCTCATGAAGGAGTTAAGGTAGACCCTAGCAAAATTAAAGCCATTAAGGAATGGAAAATTCCCACATCCATAAAGCATCTGCGAGGATTTCTCGGGTTGACAGGGTATTATCGCAAGTTTGTTAAGAATTATGGGAGAATAGCAGCACCTCTAACAACATTATTGAAGAAAGATGCATTTTCATGGACTCCAGAAGCAACAAAGGCATTCGAACATCTTAAAGAGGCAATGTGCCAAGCACCGGTCTTAGCTACACCGGACTTCACAAAAACCTTTATTGTGGAATGTGATGCTTCAGGAAATGGAATTGGTAATGAAAGATGAAAGACCCATTGCTTTTGAAAGTCGTCCAATCAAGGGAAAGTTTTTACAAAAAGCTATTTATGAGAAGGAAATGTTGGCAATACTCCATGCACTTAAGAAATGGCGACCCTACCTAATGGGAAGACACTTCAAGGTAAAAAAGGATCATGATAGCCTTAAATACTTTTTAGAACAAAGATTATCCTCTGAAGAGAAACAAAAGTGGGTCACAAAGATGTTGGGTTATGACTTTGAAATCATCTACAAAAAAGGGAAGCAAAATGTGGTGGCAGATGCACTCTCAAGAAAGGATGAGGATGTGGAAGCATTGTTGTGCGCCATTTCTATTATCCAACCAGATTGGATAAACGAAGCAAGGGAGGAATGGAAGAATGACGAAGAAGTGTGGGCACTTATTTGAAAGTTACAACAAGATTCCAGAATGTCTGATACATTTAGCTGGAAAAATGATTCGTTATGGTACAAAGATCGCTTATACCTCTGTAAGAATTCCCAGCTAAAACAAAAGATTCTTATGGAATTGCACACTTCTCCCTTAGGAGGGCACTCAGGATTTTTAAAAACTTACCACAGGGTTAAGAAGGAATTTTCAGATATTCAAAAGTTTGTGGCGGAATGTTTGGTTTGCCAACAAAATAAAGTTGAAACAATTAAGACACCGGGTCTATTACAACCTTTATCCATTCCAAGCCAACGTTGGGAGGAGGTTTCAATGGATTTTATCACAGGTTTACCCAAGTCTGAGGGAAAGAGTGTCATCATGGTGGTAGTTGACAAACTTACCAAGTATGCACACTTTTGTGCATTATCACATCCATTTAAAGCCAGTACGGTTTCTACTGCATTTATGGAAACAATTCAAAAGCTACATGGAAACCCAAAGATTATTGTAAGTGACAGAGATCCCATTTTCACTGGAAATTTTTGGACATAATTATTTTCTTGTCTTGGTACTCAGTTGCTCATAGCTCATCTTATCATCCTCAATCTGATGGGCAAACTGAGATAGTAAACAAATGTTTGGAAGGATATCTTCGTTGCTTTGTATCTGATAAACAGACACAATGGGTCAAATGGTTGCCTATGGCTGAATGGTGGTATAACACTTCCTTCCATACAACAACAAAAATGATCCCATTTATGGCACTTTATGGGTATCGGGCACCATCCATCACATCATATTTAAGAGAAAATTCTAAGGTTCAAGAAGTGGAACATCACATTGAACATCAACAACAAGTCCTCCAACTCTTAAAGGATAACCTCGTGTTGGCATAGAATAGAATGAAACAACAAGTAGATCAACATCGTAGCGAAATAAGTTTTGATGTAGGTGATTGGGTATTCCTACGGCTACAACCATATAAGCAAATGTCCCTCAAGCAAGCTAAGAAGGATAATAAATTATCACCAAAGTATTATGGTCCATACAAGGTGTTGCAAAAGATTGGTACTATGGCATACAAATTGGAGCTTCCTGCAGCTTCTCGATTGCACCTAATTTTCCATGTTTCATGTTTAAGAAGGTTATAGGCGACAAGCTCCCAGTTCAAACAATATTGCCAGAACTTGACAAGGAAGGAAAAATTATATTGGAACCGGAAGCAGTCACAGAAACAAGAACTCGACAGCTATGAAATCGATCAATTTCAGAGTATCTTATCAAGTGGAAGAACTTATCTGCTGAAGATTCCACATGGGAGGATGAGAATTTTATACAGAAGCATCCAGAATTTCTCAAGCGTTGAGGAAAACACATTTTTGAAGGAGAGGGGCATGTTGGGTCCCAATAATACTAGTTATTACCCCATCACTATTGTAGTTGTACCCCTTATTAATATTGTTGTTCCCCTATTATCCCCATATTGTTATTACTGTGCCCCATAGAATCGCTCTATTGTTATTTTTGTGGCTTTATATTATTATTGTTAGGTCGGCTGGGTTATATTGTGACTCCTTAGACTCCTATATATAGAAAGGGGGTTTTGTCATTTGAATCATCCAAGAATTGTTCATTTATGTAATTTAAAGGAGGTTACCCCCTCGAAGAGGCTGAATTCTAAGGCGTTGATCTATCTTTTTTATCTTTTCCTTGAGCTGGTTTCATAACATGTTTACTTCTTGCAATTATATTTATGTCTATTATGCTCTAACTATTATATTTCAAAAAAAAAGGAACATTACAAGTGGTATGATAACACTTTGTTGTGCTAGCATGCACTCTTGTTTTAGAGAAAAAAAAAAGATCAAGGATGTGTTTTGATGTCTCTAAATATCACGATGTTGTTGTTTAATAGGTAAGCTAGTGGTTGTGGAAGAATACACATAAAAAATACAAGTGACATGACTTGGTTGGACACCTTTCTAACATCTATTAGCACCCCTTTACGTAGTATCATATCGGAAAACACTTGTATATGAAGTTGCCTTCCGCATATCCTCAGGAAAATTGGAAGCCCCATAGGAACACTTGAAACAAACCTAACTTAATCATATCATCCATCTTGTTAGCATCACTTGTTTGGACAACCTTTTAACCTTTGTTCGTGTTCCTTTAAGTAGTATCCCAACAAACATCACATGTAGTTAGAGTTGTCTTATGCATGTCCTTAAGGATAGTGGAAGACCCTGAAGAACACTTGAAACTAGCATAACATATTCCTATCAAGCATCTTGTTGTAATACACCAAGAAAAACATATGAGGAGATCAATATTGCATATCGAGGAATTGAGTAGTACAACGAAGGGTATTATTTGTCCTCCTTAGTTAGTGCCATGGAAGACTTGACCAAATATTATTATCAAAAATCATTTGGTATATAAAAGAGCTAGAATTTGATGCTTCTTTTCTCCTAAGACCCTACAAACCCTATATTGTCCTTTAAAACCTTAGCCTCTATAACAAAAGAAAAAATTTCCTTCATAATTTACAATGTCATGAATTTGGGAAATCCACCAATTCACTGACACTCCAAACAAATTTTTAGAAAAAGAAATGCCTATCTCGAAAGACTCCATGTGTGGCATTGATCAACATTATTCCACTCTCTAGTAAATATTTTTTGGTGGACTCACCAACATAATTTATTTTGATCCCTCTCCACAAATTTCTCTCAGGGCATTGATTATGTTGGGCTATATCTTACACAATCTTTCTAATGGCCATGTGGTCCCATGAAACACACATACAACATGTCATCCATAGATGACACAAATTCAATGGTTCAGTCCCTCTCATAGTACATTAACACTCTCGCCCGGTCACTCACCACACCACAGACCAACATACCTTCCCTCACTGTGCAAGTTGGCCTTTATTTTGAGAACATTAGGACTTTGAGGGTAGCATGACGATGGTTTCATTTTCTCAAGATGAGTCTCTCATAAGGATAAGCACTTTAATGAGAAAGAAAATCACAATATTGACTAGTCACTTCTTACCATTCCTACACCATCAAAAAAACCCTAAAAATGTCATTCTTAAAATATCTTATGTAGTTTCCTAAAGTCATTCAAGTAGAATCTCAAAATTACTTATGTCAATAATGGTGCGACCATTTTGTTTATTCTCTTAAAGGAACTCTTTCTATATCTGCACCCCATCAAACATAAATCATCAAGTCAAAATGGATGGAAATGAACGAATAAGAGGGTGTGTCAGGGAGTGTCACTGAGTGCTAGGCGTACCAAGGAGGCAGTGACAAGGCATGCTAGGCAGTGCCAAGGCATGCTAGGGAATGCTAGGCCATGTCAAGAAGAGTCAGGGTGTGCTAACATGTGCTAGATAGTGCCAAGGCATGCCAAGACATGCCATGTGCTAAGGCATGATAAGATGTGCTAGGTGTTAGGGTATGCGAACGTGTGTCAAGGAGTGTCAAGGCAACAAAAAGGAACACCAAGTTAAAATGCAAAGAAATTAACACATAATAGGGTTAATAAGTTAGGACCTTACCTTTTCAAGAGGGGCATGCTAGGCATACCAACACTAGTACCAATACATGCCAAGGGCCAAGTGCTAGTGTGTCTTAAGTTCCAGATCATACTCTATTACTTGTCTGTTAATTGTGAATAATTGATCTCAAATAACTTTTGTCTTAAACCATGGCAAGGCATTCCAGGGCATTCCAATGCATGCCAAGAGAAAATATGTTCCAGGGAGTTATAGGGCATGCTATGGAGTGGATAGGGCATGTTAGGGAGTGAGAAGGTGTGTCAAAAACGTTAGTGCATGCTAGGGAGTGTTAGGGATAAACAAGGGAGTGCTAGGTCAAAATGCATAGAAATGAATAAATAAGAATGTGTTCTAGGGGGTGTGAATGAGTTCCAGGTGTGTCAAGGATTGAGTGTCCTAAGAGAATTTAAAAATAAGAATTATAAGAGGCTAGTATGTGGTGGCAACAAGGAGATAGACAAAGCAGTTTCAAGAAAAGGGAGACTTTGGGTTGCGCACAACATTGTTTTGTCAATGACTTGGTTGGGGTTTCAATTTGTAAAAAATGTAAGGCTGTCTATAAAGGCATGATAGCTAGGGAGTGTCAATGTGTGTCAGGGAGTGTTATCAAGTGCCATGGAAACATAAGGGAGAACTAGTTCAAAATGCATGGAAATGAATAGATAAGAATGTTTGTTAGGGAGTGCTAATGAGTTTTAGGTGTGCTAAGGAGGGAGTGACAAGGTTATATGTTAGGCAGTGCCAGTGCATGTCAGGGAGTGGTATGGTGTTCTAGGGATTCCCAAAGCATGCCAAGGAATGTAGGCAATGTTAACATGTGGCACATAGTTCCAAGGGATTGTTAAACATGAAAGGTGCTATGGCATATCAAGATGTAAACTATTTTGTTCAATTGTTTTATGGCCATTGTTGGACGTGATCCTTGACTTGATAACTTGTAACTTGTTAAGTGGGATAAGTTGAAATTGGACATGAGTACAATAAGATGAGCTATAGTTAGTTCTTAGGTTAACGAGGAATAGTCTAGTTGTAATAATCATAACTTGGTCAAGCTATTGTAGTTGATGAAGGACTTGGTTAGGTTCCCAAGTCCCAAGAAAAGTAAGTGTAGATGTGAGGGAATGATAGCTAAGGAATGTCAAGGAATGGATAAGAATGAAAATGCATGCTAACATATTCCAGATAGTGTCAATGCATAGTGAGGAGTGTTAGGGAGTGTCAGGGCATCACAAGGGATAAGTAGGTCAAAATGCATGGAAATGAACGAATAAGAGTGTGTGCCAAGGAGTCTCAGCAAATTCTGGGTGTCCCAAGCACAAAGTGTGTGAGGAGAAGTTCATAATAGGACTTGCACAAGCCTATGGTTCCCATGTTGCAAAAAATATAAGGGTATTTGTGAGGGCATGATAGCTAAGGCGTGTCAGGGCGTGCTAAGGATTGAAAAGGCATGCTAACACATGCTTGACAATTTTGTGGTCTGATGGTTTGATTTAATCTTATGGTGTTATTTTTATTGTTTGCTTTGAATAACACTATTTTTCCTAGTTTGGAACATTATAGTTAGTGAGCTCCAGGTGTGCTAAGGAGGGAGTGACAAGGTATGATATGCATTGCTGCCAAGGCATGCTAGAGTGCTAGGGAAGCATACCAAGATGTGACAAATGCTAAGGTGTGCCAATGCATGATAAGGAGTGTTAGGGAGTGGCAGAGAAACATAAGGGAGCGCTAGGTCAAAATGCATGGAAATGAATGAATAAGAGTGTGTGGCAGGGAGTGTTAGCGAGTTCCAAGTGTGCTAAGGAGAGAGTGACATGGTATGGTAGGTTGTGCTAAGTCATGCTAGATTTCTAGGGCGACATGCAGCCAAGATGTTCCAGGTGCCAAGGTGTGTTAAGATGTGCTAGGATGTGTTAGGGAGTGCAAGGGAAACAAAAAAGAGCACTAGGTAAAATTAGTGCATGCAAATGAACAAATAAGAGTTTGTGATAGGAAGTTTCAGTGAGATACAGGTGTGCTAAGGGAGTAGCAAGGTATGGTAGGCAGTGCTAAGGCAATGCTAAAGGCCAGGGAAACTCTCCAAGATGTACCAGGTGCTAGGGTGTGCCAATGCATGTTAGGGAGTGTTATGGAGTGTTAAGGAAACAAAAGGGATCACTAGTTTCAAATACATGGACATGAATCAATAAGAGTGTGTGACATGGAGTGTTAGTGAGTTCTAGGTGTGGTAAGGAGGGAGTGATAAGATATGTTAGGTAGTGTGAAGGAATACTAGAGTGACAGGGCAACATGCCAAGATGTAATAGGTGTCAGGGTGTGCCAAAGTGTGTCAGCAAATTTTAGGGAGTGCCACAGAAACACAAGAGAGAAACATTTCAGAATTCATGGAAATGAACATATAAGAGTGTGTGATAGGGAGTGTTAGCAAGTTCGAAGTGTTCTAAGGAGGGAGCGACAATGTTATATGCTAGGCAGTGGAAAGGCATTCTAGAGTTCCAGGGCATGTTAGGGAGTGCTAGGGTGTGCTAGGGAGTGTAAATCATGCCAAGAATTGTACAGGATTCTAACACGTGTGCCACATAGTGCTAAGTGATTGCTAGACATGCTAGGTGTTATGGCATGTCAAGCTGTAAATTGTGTTTCTTAGTTGTCTTATGGCCATGGTTGGATGTGATCCTTGACTTGGTAACTTGTTATGTGGGATGAGTTGAGATTGGACATTAGTAGCCTAAGATGTGTTATAGATAGTTATTAGGTGAATAAGGCATAGTCTAGTTGTAGTAACTATAACTTGGTTAAGTTGTTGTAGTCAAGGAAGGACTTGGTTGAGTTCCTAAGTGTAAAAAAACGTAAGGGCAGTTGTGAGTTCTTGATAGCTAAGGAGTGCCAGGGCATACCAAGGAATGAAAAGGAATGCTAACACATGGAAGACAATGTCAATGGACGTTGAGGAGAGTTAGGGAGTGTTAGGGGAACACAAGGGAGAACTATGTCAAAATGCTTGGAAATGAACGAATAAGACTCTGTGCCAAGGAGTGTTAGAGAATTCAATGCACCCCAAGGATAAAGTCTTTTAGGATAATTTAAGAATAATACTTTTAGGAGAAAAGCCTATGTTTGTGATAATGCGTGGACAAAGCAATTTTAGAGAAAGGGAGACTTTGGGTTGGGCACAATATTGTTTTGCTAATGAATTGGTTGGGTTCCCAATTCACAAAAAAAGTAAGGTTATTTGTGAGGATGTTAGTGTGAGTGAGTTCAGTCTATCACCATTGATCAAATATACTCTTACAAGGCATTGTTAGGGTTTCAAGTCAAATTTTTTCATTTCAGTGAGTCTTCAAATAAAAATTTGGTCATTGGCTAGTGTGTCTAGGGCTATTTCCACTCTCTCAATAATTTCATATTCCAGTCACTTTCATCACTCGGTTGAGTCTACCATCACGAAAACATCATTAATATCACTTCAATTACATCTTCATGATCTTCATTCAGCTTAGTGTCATCGTTAGGTCATTAGGGTTAAGGTCACAAAATCAGTCATGTCATGTATAAATCTGGAAAATGAGGAGTAGAAATATGTAAATTTGTTCAATAAGACTTGTTTTAGAATGAGATTTATGTTTTTATTTGTAACAATGTTCCTAAGGTTCTAAAGTTACAAGAATAGGTCCTAAGGCTACAAAACTGAAAAAGAAAGTGAATTGGTGAGGTGGGCCATCCTACCTCATTAATCACTTAGACACCAAAAGCAAATTATAAAGGCACATGGAGGAGATCATTCACACTCATTTGCACTTGTCTACCATCCTAGTATCAAGATCCTACCTCTCCTTTGCAAAAAATTGTGATTCGATATCCCTCACTGGAAAAAATTAACTCTCGTTGCGCATAGAGAGCCTTCGTTGCACACCTGGACAACATGCTACACACAGGAAGCCTTCGCTGTGCAGGGGGTAAAGTTGTCCAAAATTGTTGTTTGACCACCAAAATTATTTTTTCAAAGCTCCTCTTCAATCATTTCATCCTCTAGGATATATAACAAGTAAGTTTAATTATTTTCATGCCCTCCTTTGCCTCATATGTCAAGAAAATGATAAAATAATTCTTCTTCTAGGGTTTACATGATTTTCATGGTTTTGATCCTCAAATGATGATTTGTTGCCCTAAACCCTATATTCCTTGTCCCTACACCTTTGTTTGTAGCTATAACAACATTTCCATCCATCACAAAGCCTTATCCCCTCATTTTCTATCATTTTCCTCTAAACCCTAATCTACCCTATATCATTCTAGGATAGGCTTTTGTTTTGGCCTTTTCCACCCTGTCCCCACACTCATTTCCCAAAATTCCTTTTTCCCCTACTCACTGACATCATCCCCTACCCTCCTAAATTTTCTTACAAATTTAGGAAACTCCTAAGTCCATCATCCCACTTCATTCCCTCACAACAGAAAATTTCACTATTTTTGCTTGCCTTTCACCTAGCGTTTGAAGTATGGAGCCTGACTCATCACCATTAGAGAAGAGGAATTATAACAAGGGGGAAAATATACTAAGGTTTGAGCCCTCTAAGTTCAATGAAATAACCTCCTCCCAATTTGTTATGAAATTCTTTGAAGATGTCAATTGTTTAGGGTTTTGTCAAAGAGTGCAGGAAGTAGGTTACCATGAGCATCTCACAGGTATATTTTCCCTCACCTTGAAGGAAGACAACATCACCATTGCAGGGATTGATTTCATGTTTTTAGTGGATGCCATCTCTCAAGCTACATTCATACCAAACCATGGTCAAGATCGGTTTAAAGACATGCACCTAGACCTAAAAGAGTACAAGCCCTACTTGAAATCACAAGACAAAGGAGCTCACTCACATGTTTTTCCATTCAAACACTTGTTGGAGAGATATGCATCATTGATGAAGGCTTTCATGAAGGTATTCACATGGGAGGGAAGCTTTTCTAGGCTATATCAATACCACATAAGACTTCTCATTCACTTTACAGCTGCCAAGTCTCTAAATTTGTCTAGCTACTTGTATAGGAGCCTAACCATAATGCATGAAAGGGTGCAATTGAAAAGAAAAGTTCATTATCCCAGCCTATTTCACCATAGCCTAATAAAGGCTATAGCACTCCATCAATTGAAAGAGAATAACATGAGATGGGACACCTTCATTGAGGCAGCCTTGAAAATGCATATAACCACTTCACCAAGCCAGCACCAAACCATGTGAGTACATCCCATGGAGGTGAGGTCATCAAGAAACATGATTACGTTTCCAAGGAACCTAGGCCTGAGGTGATCGAGACATATTAGAGAGGCATAAGCCTTGTGTTTCCTCCTCAAATTGAGGAAGGAGGCAAGCCTACTACATCAGGAGACCAAGGATCACCATTAGATCATGACGCTTATTTCCATGATGAGGAGCCCATTGAGCATGAATTTGACCTATTTGACTTGGAGGCACATGATGAGAATCAAACCATACAACAAGTCATCAAAGAGAAGGATTATTAGATCATGGAGCTCAAGGACAATTTGGAAAGGACCAAATTCATCATTTCATTCCTTGAGCAAGAAAACAATCAACTTAAGGCAAAACAACTAGCCATGGAGAAAGAGCAATTCAAAGCCAAGAAACAAGAGATGAAGGAAAGAAAGTGGTGGACCATGAGGACACTGAGAAACATGAAGGACATGTGGCAAGGAAGAGACTAAGGATAGTGGGTCTTAGGAAGGCACTTCAGAGGGAAAGATGATAAAAGCCACCAATGGAAGAATTGACCTTTGAAGAGAGGATTTCCATGGAAATATATGAGGAAAGGGAGTTTTGGCTTGAAAAAGTCAATTTCCACCTTAAGAATATCCTTGACAAGGCCATCAAGGATAACACGTTGCAAAAGAAAATGGCCATCCATTATTACACAAGGAATTCGGTTGCCAAGGTCAAAATCAAGCAGTTGAAGTAAAAATTCAAGGAAACCCTAATCAGCCAAGAGGAGAAGGTTAAGTTAGATTTGATTGATGATGCATCCATAATTGCATAACATACCTCATCAAGCATCTCTTGATAAATTTTGTGAGGATTTGGAGAAAAATTTGTGTTTTGGTGCAGACTGGTGCAAACTTGCAATATTTTGGCAATTTTTTGTCTAGGAGCGCAATGAGCTCACACTGCGCTTCTTCCTCAGGTCTCCAGATGATGGAAACTCAAAATTTTTGGAAATATTATGACCCTCTCTCAAAACCCAGTTTACCACTTTCTTACTCTGGGGCTCAATTTTTGAAATTTTTTCAAAAAGAGGCCAAAAATCACCTTTCTACCCCTCTTTTTCCATTTCGTTGCGCACTTGGAGACACCTTGGGACAATGGCCATATCTCAGCAAAAAATGGGTCATTTTGAATGCACAAATACTATAAATACATATAATCTCTCCCATATTTCTAGAAAAGGATTCAGATATGGATTCAGAAAGGCACTCAAAAATGGCCTCCAAGAAGTCGTTGCACACCTGGAAATTTCTGAGATTTTTGTAAAATTTTCACTGCGTAATTTTTTCTAATTCCTAGTTTGAATTTGGTAAAAGTCAAAAGGGTGTAGTAGATGAATGTGAGGGGTAAAAGTAAGTGTAAATAATGGGTGGTTATTTTTTTTATGTTGTTTTGATGGAAATTTGACCTCATTTATGAGAGAGGTTGGAGTCAAAGTTAATTGTAGAAGTTGGTTTTAACTACCCTAGACTCCTTTACATTCCAGTCATCTCTTGGTTGTGATTTCATAGAGAGAGCCCTTTCTGGTTTGGTAGGGCTAGCTACCAAACTAAAATCTTGGTCTATGGTTACCTCCATCGATCTCCTCATCGGTCTGGGACATTGTGGAGGATAACAAAGGGTATGGCAACTAAGGAGTGCCAAGGTGTTCTGGTGAATGTAAGGTTACCAAGTCATGGAAAAATGTAATGCTTGTTGTGAGGTCATAATTGCCAAGGTGTGTTAGGGAATGCTAGGGCATGCTAATTTGTGCCAGATAGTACGAAAACATATCAAAAAAAATAAGATGTGTCATGTGCTAAGGCATGCCAAGATGTACAAGGGTGTGACAATTCATGCCAAGGATTGTCAAGGCAACAAAAGGGAGGAAAAATTTGAACTACAAGGAAATGAGCACATAATAAGGTTAATAAGTCATCAATTTACATTTTCCATGAGGGGTATGCTAGGCACACCAACACTAGGTTCCAATAGGTTGCAAGTGCCAAGTGTCAATGCATTCTAAGTGCCAAATCTTCCTTCGTTTCTTCTAATCTAGTTTCCAATAATTGATCTCAAATAACTTTAATATTAAACCATTCCAAAGCATACCAAGTATTCTCAACACATTCCAAACATGCTAAGACTTTCCAAGTGCCAACACGTGCCAAGTGCCAATGTGTGTCAAGGAGTGTGATGCATGCTCTGAAGTGGCAGAGTATATCGAAGAGTGCTAAGCTGTGCTACAGAGTTCCAATGCATGCTCAAGAGTGTTAGGGAGTACTAGGTGTTAGCCTCCTATTGCAATAGGTGTTCATATTTGATGATTGACTGTTTTACATGACAAATATGTCATCTTTTCATGCTGCAAAGTTCCATATTTCCATCAAATTCCATTTTTGAAGAATCATACAATTTTTGAAGAGTTTCACAATTAAGGGAAGGTCAAACAGCTTAATCTTGTTTTAGAATATAGAGAATAAATATCTGTCCAAACTGTTTAATCTTGGCAGATTTGTAGATAGGTAGAGAATCTTGGGTGCTCAACAGCTTAATCTGAGCCCCGGAAGAAATGAGGATCGATTTAGATAGGAGTACAACAAAAAAGAAAAATTGACAAGATGGGTTTGCTAGTTCAAGTGCACCCAAAACAAAACGAAGAAAAAATGTTAGGTAAGTAGGCTGGGTAGGTAGTTTTGTGGTGGCAGAATGAAGAATTGTGATCCATTCCATGTTTTCAAGTTTTATATTTAGTCAGATCACAAGTATGAGGCAGTTTTCCGTTTGGATCCAGCTCAAGCGAGGCATGTCTAACTTCCCCTTCTTCCTCTTCCCCAAATCATTCACTAACTTCCCCTAAAGAGGTCAAGATCTGATTGACATCTCTTAATTTCATCATTTTTCATATTATTTGCCTAAGTAAAGGTCTACTTTGCTTAGGAGCACTCTTATTCACTCTATGAGTCATTTTCCCCTTTAATAGCCTAAGATCTCTAAACTTAGCGCTTTCTGATCAAACATTCATATTAACCTCTAACTCTAATATGTAAATCCCTTCTCATTTTCCCCTTCCCCTATAAAAGTATGTATAAAATCCCCCTATTTACATATCCCCTCCCCTGGTTGAAAAATAACCATAAGTATGCTTGGGAATTGCTAAGTTTGCCTGAAACTTGGTAAGAACTCTCTTTTTCCTCCTTAACCATCTTCCAAATGCATTTGGACTCCTTCCTATGCATAAAATCCCTCCTCTGATCTATAAAACCCTCCATTAGCCATGTTTTAACCTTTTCAAGGCTTAAAACCCTTCTCAAAACACATGAAATCCCTCTTTTAGGCTATCGGACCCCTTCTGAGGCCTCAATAATCCCTCATTTTGCTTAAAAACCCTTCTCTGAACCATTATAAACCCCTCCGATATCATATTTCATTCCCTCGATTGCAATAACCCTTTGCCGATGCGTAAAGCATGCCTCCGATCCACATCCCCTTCCCTCCGACGCGATATCGCTGTCGGAGGTCGCAGCGAAAAGAGTTGGCCCATATATATGCATTGCTCCGATGGCAAACCACCGATGCGATATCGCTATCGGCGGTCACAAGAGTCTTGCGCCCATATTACAATGCCCCCGCCGATCGCCGATGCTCCGACTTATCGGGAGCTGTTGGATCGAGCCCTCAGATCAACGGCCCTGATCTTGTCGCGGCGCTCCCTATTTCGGCAGTCGCAATATGTAAAGGTTGTGCCCCATGTCCACCCCGATAGTGAAACAACGACCAAATCTCAGCTGTCCATCGGCCCACACCGGATCCAACGGCCCAGATCTTCTCGTCGCTACATTGGTCGCTCCCACCCCCGCAAAGCTCAAATTTCACGTTTAAAGGCAATTTTCGACTTATAAAGGAAAGGGCCATTTCTTCATAGTTTCTGTTCAGCGCCCATGCGCGCTTGAAGTTCAAAGGAAGTAGGGTCATTTCTTCACCATTTTCGATTGATCTAGCTCAGTTTTGCTTCGGACAACGAGCACGACCTCCGTACAGTCAGGTTTTCACAAATCCTCTGCCATTTGTATAGCGTTTCTTCATTTTTGATAGTGTTTTGATCGGCCAGTGCTGAAACTCCTTCAAAGCCTCCAGAAGCCCGCAGAAAGTGCCACAACAGTCAAATCTTGCCATAAAGTGCCAGGCAAGGGCGATTTTAACAACGAAAGTGTACCAACAGTGAGGATGAGCCCCAATTCAGATTAAAGAGTATCAGAGTAGCGGAAAAGAGTATTAGTTAAAGGTTTTTTAGTGGAAATCTTAATTTCAAAGCAGATGAGCAACAAAGGCCCTCCATCCAAGTCAAAGAGCATCAGTAAGGAGCTTAAAGCCATTAATGCTCACCAAATCAGAATTTATGAGTAGTAAAGACACATGAGAGCAGCGCTTCAGAGCCCAAGGCACAGTTATGGAAAAATGGCCAGCGCAGAGCTCAAAGGACCCATATTTACTCATTTCGTGATGCTGCTACCTCCAGCGCAGCTTAGATAGATATTTTGTGCATTTATTTCAGTACAAATTAGGTTGAGACACTTATTTCATGAGATCTGTCTCAGATCTGTTGCTTGTAGATATTTTCTCTATATATACCACCCTCAGTGATGTAGAAAGGGTTGGTTGGTTGAGTTGCATTACTCTAGACTTGTGCTGTATTTTTTGTGAACTACTATAATCAAAGATTGCTGAAGAGCTTGTTGATGGACCTTCTGTTGGATGTTTTAATGGCTAAAGAGTGACTACAGGATTCTCATGCTCCCACATGGCTCAATAAGTCTTCCTTGTCTCTGTTTTTCAATTTATATATGTTATACCATCTATATGTCATGATCCAAGTTGCAGAAAGAAAGATTAGCTTAGAATTTGCCTAGCAGCACTCTATGCACAGTTTTTGTGGTTTCTATATGTTTTCTTCTGATTTAGGCATAAATATGAATACCTCATGGCTCATATTTGCTCTATTTCATCCATGTATGACTGTTATTTAGGAATCCTTGACTGCTCCTAGATAAGTTTCATTCACCTTTCCCTCTATTAGTTAGATGAAAGATTCTTAGTTGCCTTTCATTTCTGACTTCCATTTCACCCTTTTCAGCTTGAATGTTGTTCTATGTGTAGCTATCCTGCTCTGTATTCCTCTTGTGACCAAGAAAATGCACCAGCAGCCCTAAAGCATGACTCCATGCCCAATGGTTCGAATTTCTCACACTATGCATCCCAACTCTCCTTGAAAGCATCATCCTTCCAACCCAAAATCAAAACAAAACCCAAGAACATCATAACTAGCCTAAAATCAACTCAAAACAAAGCTAAATCATAAAGAGAGAGCCCTCTCTGATTGCAGGTAGGCTAGGACTTGCAATCCAAAGATTGGTTTGTGGTTACCTCGGCTGTATCCCTTAAGGAGCCAAGGGACAACCTGAGTGATAACATACTGGCGACTCCACTGGGGAACTTATTGAGAAAGTTCCAAAAGACAAGTTAGAAGCTGGCTCCCAAGAAGAATTCACGTTATACAAGGTCAAATCTAGACCCAAATCCCCCAGCTGCTTTTGAAAATCCCAATATAATCCCAAGGAACCTCAGGAAGCTAGAGCGAAGAGAAGATTCTAGTCCTGAAACAGTTCAGCCAAGCTGTGTTCCAACCCCTGTCAAAGTTTTATTTCGTTCAACCCCCACCTCTCCTAGTTCTTCACCCACTTCTCAAAGCACCTTCTCCACTCCTCTATTGACTACACATACTCCTACTATTATCACAACTGTTCCAGTCGTTCCATTTCTTCCTGCTGTTCCATTTATCCCTATAAATATGGCTAATAGATATGCACCCTTACAGCTGCCTGCTAATCCTGGGGCTATGCCTCAGGATTACCAACCTAAAATCACATATTTTGATGGTACTGGTTCTTGCACAGCCCTGCAACACACCAAGGAAATGCAGGACTATTTTGAGAGTTATGAAATAGATTATGATCATGTAAGAATGAAGATTTTGTCCAAAGTCTCAGAGGTGACGTTAGGCCCTGGTTTAGAGCTCTTCCTGCAAATTCCATAGCTGATCCAGAGGCCGTTTACCAGACATTTCTTAACAGGTGGGAGAAAACGAAAGATCCGCTGCACATTCTGTCTGAGTATGACACTATCAAAAGAGGCCCTCAAGAAACTGTCTCAGACTACTGTGCTAGGTTTAACAATGTTTATAATGCAATCCCACAGAGCCTCAGACCTCCGCCTGATCTTGTTTTGTATAAATTCCCAGATGGTTTTGATACCGACATGGCATATCAATTGAGGGAGAGAGCCCCTCAAACCTTAGCAAACATGCAGAATGTAGCTGTCAGTGTGGAGGCAAACCTGATTGCCAAAAGAAGTAGAGCAAGAGCCGAGAGAAGAATCACTTTTAAAGAAGAACCTCTAGCATTTGAGCAAAAGTTGGATGCAATCTACAATAAGGTGAACAGTTTTGAAGATAGAATGGGAACCATGGAAAGAAAAGCCTCATGGGAAGGACAACAAAACAATCCTATCAGAAACCCAAATTTTAGGAAAAACCAAAACCCAAACGTTGGAAGGGCTAGCCCCGACCATGATATAAGACCTCCTTTTCATGAAAACTATTCTGAAGCATCCACATCTAGTGAGCAGACAGAGGACGCTCACATAAACTTGATGGGTTTAAAGGATGAACAACAAGTATTTCTAGCCCAAAAAGACCAATATGACCATGACATAAATCAATTTCAGACTAAGTCTGGTGAGTCTTTTGACTTTAGAGAAGGCTATGATTCAACAGTTTATGAGGTGCACAAACAATACAAATTGAGAACAAGAACCATTAATGTGTCTGATCCCATCAAGCCCAAGGATGCCAAACAGCCCAAGAAGATAAAAGATAAGGTTGTTTTCACAGAACCTGCTGAAAAAACAGTCCCAAACCCAAAAGAAGTAATTGTAGAGGATATAACAGATATATCAGATGTACAGGTCTCTATTAACCAGCCATTTGTATCCTCTTCCTCAAAAGAGAATGTAAACAACACTCCTGAAAGCCTTCCCAAAACAGAAAAATCTCAAGAAATCACTGATAACCAAGAGAAGATCACTGAAGATACAATTGAAAAGGGAAAATCTGTCACTCACAATACTAAAACCCAATCGGATAAACCATCTGATTTAGAGGCAGAAATTGCCAAACTTAAGATATCCATCCCTTTATCTGAACTTTCTAAGCATGATGTATATAGGCAGCAAATCAAAAGATCACTGCAAATGCCAGAGAATAGGGATGATGTGAATGTATTAGATGATCAACCTGAGCTCCTTTTCGGACCTGAAGTCGATGGCAAATCAGCACATGGAGCTGTTCTACCCTTTTATGTCAGTTTACACATACATGATAAAGTCTTGCATAATTCCATGTTTGATTCAGGTGCCTCACACAACCTTATGCCCAAAGCTGTAATGGAGAAGCTAAACCTTGATGTTACAAGACCCTACAAAGATTTATTCTCCTTTGACTCAAGTCAGGTCAAGTGTTTAGGCTTAATCAAAGACTTATGTGTGTCTTTAGTCCAATATCCCAACAAAACAATTCTAATGGATGTGGTGGTTGCTGACATTCCACCAAAGTATGGCATGCTTTTATCAAGATCATGGGGAGCAAAACTCCAAGGATCTCTCCAATTAGACCTCTCTTATGCCACTATATCAGTCTTTGGGCAACCAAAGAGACTGTATAGAGAAACACTAATGAAGTATGTGGTAAGTAGTGAGGAAAAGCCCCAAAACTTCCCTATCTATTCAATCCATTCTGACATGGATTCATTTATTTTGTTTAATGATGAAACAAGTCCTCCAACTGATGATAAGCCTTTGGCTTTAGAACAAGAAACATGCATGAATGAGGAATCGGTTGCCCATACCCATGAAACTGTCAAAACAATCAATGCAACCAGCACACAAGAAGAACCTCCCGAAACAGAAAATTCAAATCTGCCCACTCCTAAAATGGTCGAAACTCTCAATATTAGTCAAGAGCAAGAAATCCTATGGTATTTGGAGTTTGATGGTTCAGTTAATAAGTTAGGAGCAGGGGCAGGAGTGTGGATCCATAACAGGCAAACCAACCATGCAGAGGGTCATGCCTATAGATTGAATTTCAAATGTACTAACAACATGGCAGAGTATGAAGCCCTCCTTTTAGGCCTTAAGCTAATCAAATCTCTAGGAGCTGCAAAATTTTCCATTCTAGGTGACTCTGATTGGATCATTCAACAGATGAAAGGTAACTTTGTTACTAATGACAATAGGCTAAGGGCTTATAGGACTGCTGCCACAGAAATACTCAATTCCTTCACCGAATCCAAGCTTGCCAAAATTCCAAGAAGCCATAATCTCCATGCGCATAGTCTAGCTACTTTTTCTAGTACTTGTAAGCTACCTTTTGAGCCTAATCACCACTTTACAACTGAGATAAAGCACAGGCCTGTTGTCCCAAACAATGTCAAAGACTGGCAAGTCTTTGAAAACGATGCACAGATTAACAATTTCTTGACTTTACAACAAGAATTTTCAAGCTTAAACATTGATATGGATGCCATGGATGATCCACAACAAGCAGTAAACCAAAATGAGCAGACCATAACAGCTGAAGCAGCAAAACAAATGCTGCACCCAACTATTTTTGATGACAAAAACATTCAAGAGCTGAAACAAATGAATTTGGATGAAATAGCTGAAGCAGAGGCCGAAGTGATGGATTTAAAGGACAATTTTCTGCCTGCTGGTCTCACTCCATTAGAAGGCATCTTTGATGCAAACGATATCCCTAAGAAACCAAAGATGCAGCCCTTAAATGCTGCAATTGAAGACTGTAATATTGGGATGGCTGAAAAGCCCAATTTGATAAAACTGTCCAAATCTTTGCCACCAGATTAGAAGCCGAAGTATGTTGACTTGTTTAAAGAGTTACAAGATGTCTTTGCCTGGAGTTATGAGGACCTTAAGTCCTATGATACTTCAGTCATTCAACATACCATTCCTTTGAAACCACATCAAAATCATTTCAAACAGAAACTAAGGAGAATCAATCTTGTGCTTCTCCCCTTGATTGAGAAAGAAGTGAAAAGAATGTTCGAGGCTGGTATCATAGCACCCATTAGATTTTCAGAATGGGTATCCAATCTTGTTCCCACAAGAAAGAAAACAGGTGAGATTAGGCTTTGTGTAGATTTGAGAAACTTAAACCAAGTCTCCCTTAAAGACCACTACCCATTGCCAAAGATGGACCACATCCTACAAAGAGTAGTGGGGTTATCTAGAATCTCTTTGCTAGATGGCTTTTCAGGTTTCAATCAGATACTAGTTCACCCGGATGACCAAGACAAGACAGCCTTTACAACACCATGGGGAACATTTAAGTATGTGAAGATGCCTTTCGGCCTGAAGAATGCAGGTGCTACCTTTCAAAGGGCCATGGACATTGCATTTGCCAAGGAAATCCATGATTTTTTGGTTGTCTATCTTGATGACTTAACCCCTTTCTCAAAATTTGATCAAGAACATTTGAAACATCTGAGACAAGTATTCCTAACCTGTAGGAAATATGGCATTTCCTTGAACCCCAAGAAATATCTCTTCAGCCTAGAAGAAGGCAAATTGCTGGGCCATATTATCTCAAAAGATGGGATTAGAATCGATCCGGAAAGAATCCAAGCCATTCTTCAAATCCCTTATCCAAGAAACATCAAAGAGTTGCAAGCATTCCTAGGAAAGATCAATTTCTAAGGAGATTTATCCCAAACTTGGCTGAGTGAACAAGAATTCTGAATAACATGTTAAAGAAGGATTCCAAGGTAAAATGGACCTTAGAAGCCAAGCAAGCCTTTGAGGGCATAAAAACTGCATTAACCCAAGCACCAACCCTCACAAGCCCTAAATTTGATAAGGATTTCATCATTTTTTCATTTTCATCTGAACACACCATTGCTGCTGTCCTTTTGCAAAAAGATGATCAAGGAAATGAAAAGCCTATTGCTTTTTTCAACCGAGCCCTTAGAGATGCACCCTTGAAATATCAAATAATGGAAAAGCAGGCCTATGCCCTGGTTAAGGCCATCAAGGATTTCCGAGTTTACATTTTATATTCACATGTGATTGCTTATGTCCCAAACTCTGTTGTAAAAGACATATTATCTCAAGAGGGCATAGAAGGCAAAAGAGGCAAATGGATTGCCAATATCCTTGAGTATGACATTGAGATAAAGCCCACCAAGCTGATAAAGGGACAAGGTTTAGCCAAACTGATGTCCGAAACCAATTTTCAAGCCTTAGACATTAATGAACTGGACAATGAAGAGGAGCTGGCGACTCCATAGATCAGTGAAGCCTTTTTGCAATCCCCATGGTATGCTGATATATGTTTTATATTGTTAAACTTGTTTGCTCCCCCAGGGTTGTCCAGAACCAAAAAGAGATTTTTGAAGATGAAAGCATCAAAGTTTTGTGTCATAGATAGTGCCCTGTTTTGGAAGAATCATGAAGGAATTTTGCTGAACTGTTTGACTTTAAATGAAACTGACAGTGTCATGAAAGATTTCCATGCCGGGGACTGTGGAGGGCACTTATATTGGAAGTCCACTGCTGACAAGATTTTAAGGGCTGGTTTCTATTGGCCCTCCCTCTTTGCTGATGTAAGAAAGTTTGCTATCTCATGCCACAAATGCCAAATCTTTGAGGGAAAAAGAAAGCTGCTGCCCTTGCCCCTTAAGCCCATTTCAACCGAGAAACCTTTTCAACAATGGGGTCTAGACTTCATTGGAGAAATCCATCCATCCTCTTCTGGCCAGCACAAGTGGATTCTAACAGCCACAGATTACTTTACCAAGTGGATTGAAGCCATCCCATGTAGGCAAGCCAATGACTCCACCATTATCCAATTCCTTGAAACCAACATTCTGTCCAGATTTGGTTGTCCTGAGAAGATCATTACAGACAACGCTACTGTCTTTAAATCCAAGAAAATGATCAACTTTTGCCATAAATTCCACATTTCCTTAGGTCACTCCACAGCCTATTACCCTCAAGGTAATGGCTTGGATGAATCATCCAACAAGAGTCTGATTAACATCATCAAGAAAGTGCTGGAGGAAAACAAGAAGAACTGGCACAAGAAGCTCACAAATGCCCTATGGGCAGACAGATTGTCAACCAAGAGATCCATTGGGATGAGCCCTTATGAGCTAGTATATGGCATGGAGGCCAGATTTCCTTCATCTTTGGGAATCCCTGTTATCAAGTTGCTGCAAGAGATTCAAGTTGAGCCAAATGATATACAAAGGGGAATAAACCAAACCATTCATTTGCAGCAGACAAGAGAGCAAGTTTACCACAGAAGTCAGATTTTGCAAGAAAGGCTAAAGAAAATGTTTGATAGAAGAACCAAGGCCGAAGATTTTTTCATCGGCAACAAAGTCTTAATATGGGACTCAAGAAGAGAGGACAAAGGAAAGCACGACAAATTCGATTTCCTGTGGAAAGGGCCATATGTTATTCAGGATGTGCAAGGCAACAATACATATTTTCTGAAGAGCTTGGATGGCACAGAAGTTGAAGAAGGCCCTGTCAACGACCGAATGCTCAAGCACTATCATGACTCCTTTTGATGTACATAATGCATCTGTATGCTATATTTGTATTTTCAGCATTTTCATTTACAACAGTCCGACAAGGGAATAACACAGCAAATTTTGAAGGAAGGATCAAAGCAAATGCACCATTTGATCTCTGTTTTGAATTGATTTCAAAAAGAAGTGCTCAAGCAGATTTGAATATGTTTACAAGCACCCAAAAGGCGAGAAGTAGAGTTGTAATTTCTCTGCAAATCAGCTCAAAGGATATTGCATATCAGCTTACAAGAATTCCGTCAAAAGCATCAAAGAAGAAGGAAGTTTTCAGATTACAACAATAATTGAAGACCAAGGCATTCTGACCTGTTGTTCTTGGCTTTTCATCTGGAAAAGCCATCCCCAAGTGGAGCCACTGTTAGCCTCCTATTGCAATAGGTGTTCATATTTCATGATTGACTATTTTACATGCCAAATATGTCATCTTTTCATGCTGCAAAGTTCCATATTTCCATCAAATTCCATTTTTGAAGAATCATACCATTTTTGAAGAGTTTCACAGTTAAGGGAAGGCCAAACAGCGTAATCTTGGCTTCCCTAGGTTTAAATTTCTTGTTTTAGAATATAGAGAATAAATATATGTCCAAACTGTTTAATATTGGCATATTTGTAGATAGGTAGAGAATCTTGGGCGCTCAACAGCTTAATCTGAGCCCCGGAAGAAATGAGGATCGATTTAGATAAGAGTACAGCAAAAAAGAAAAATTGAAAAGCTGGGTTTTCCAGTTCAAGTGCACCCAAACCAAAAAGAAGAAAAAATGTTAGGTAAGTAGGTTGGGTAGGTAGTTTTGTGGTGGAAAAATGAAGAATTGTGATCCATTCCATGTTTTCAAGTGTTATATCTAGTCAGATCACAAGTATGAGGCAGTTTTCCGTTTGGATCCAGCTCAAGCGAGGCATGTCTAACTTCCCCTTCTTCCTCTTCCCCAAATCATTCACTAAATTCCCCTAAAGTGGTCAAGATCTGCTTGACATCTCTTAATTTCATCATTTTTCATATTATTTGCCTAAGTAAAGGTCTACTTTGCTTAGGAGTACTCTTATTCACTCTATGAGTCATTTTCCCCTTTAATAGCCTAAGATCTCTAAACTTAGTGCTTTCTGATCAAACATTCATATTAACCTCTAACTCTAATATGTAAATCCCTTCTCATTTTCCCCTTCTGTTAACGGGAAAAGTTTCTATTCAGAACGACCCTATCCCACTGAGATGTGACAGTGACCTCAGAAACAAACAGGGAAAACTACTTTCGTATTCTTCTTTATGAACTATAAATGAAGAAAGTTCCTGCAAGATCACAGAAGAAGGAAACTACACAAAGACATGGATTTATATTCATAAATAGCTTAGGATCAAATTTAAGCTAAACATACAAATGTAACAAACATCAATGATACATAAGCATGTAGGAGAAACTCAAATAGTTTTATTGATAAAACAAGAAGATCCGGGAGGAGTTACAACCGATGATTCCTGATCCAGCATCAACCTCCTAGCATAGAATCCCCTCTTCACCTCCAACAAAGCATAAATCACCCAATACTCTGATATCTATCCCAAAACCAACAGCAATTCTCTGCAATGTACGAAATTCCAGCCTCTGGATCTCTTGGTGAGGGATCCATATATAGATGTATGCAAAGAGGATGAGTCAGCTCATGAATTTATTAGTGGCCTCTCTCTGTCAGTTCTTGCTTCCACTTGGAGACTGAGACCCTCTTACTCATCACTGGTCGAATTCAGTGAGGCAAGTGTCATTGGAGAAGATCCTGGAAGCTTCCATTGTCTCTCCACCTCGTGGAATGACTCTGCCACTTGTCATTTCCCGCTCAACGCACCCTGGTAGTGCATTCAAGTGCGTTGCAACGCACCTAGCCAGTGTATTTGGGTGCTTTGCAACGCAGCTAGCGAGTGGAGCAGCTGAAATGATCCTGATTTGACTAGTTCTGAGCAGTTTCTGGTGGAGAACTTCTGGGAGAAGCTGTAATTTGTTGACCTTGTTCCTGTAGGAGTAATAACAACACTTTTAAGGACTTAGGAGCCCTTGGTTTATGGACATTTCATGCTCAGAGCTGTAAGGCACAAAAATGTCTATAACAGTTGCCCCCTAAAGTATGAGGCTGTTTATCGGGTGAAATGCTTTATTAGGAGGATCCGAAGTTCTTTCAATGCTGGGAGGAGACCTGTAATAAGATACAATACAATACATTATCTTCATACTGTTTTCATGATCTAGCTGAGGCGGGCATTCCCATGCTCAGCTTTATAAATTCATTTTCATGTACATAGGACAGAAAATCGTCTGATGGTAGACTGATGATTCTGATGGAGTCATCATCCTTTTGGTAGGATGATTATCTGTGCTGCAATGCTGTACATTTCAATGTCTTTATTTTTCCTGAATATATATCGCAGCCTGGATGGATGAAACTAGATCCGGGGTCTTCAATCTCATCCAATTTTCATTTGAAGTACAAGTTGATCCATGCGAGAAATGATTTGAAGTCGAACATGGAAAGACATCGCTTGATTACCAGTCAATGATGTAAACTATTAACAAGTGCGAGAGGAATCACCGATAATGATAATGACCCTCAAGGTACTGCAGTACAATTCACGTGGTGTGAATAAAGGACTTGGCGTCGAACACCACGCAAAATCTTTCGGTCGAAGGTCATTGATGTATACCTATCGCCAGAAGTGAGAAACTTGCCATTGAGGCATGCAAGCTTCAAAGTACTGAATGGGGTGTTCCTAGATCAACTTCTTGGATAATGAGCTGATGTCGAAAAGAAGTGATCCGTCAAAGGAGGGCCTTAATGAATCCCACATCAATGACATGGAATGGAGCAAATGATTTTGATGGAGGTGAAAACGATCTGATGATATATGGTTCAGGGTGGCGGTCATGAAGGAATGAAGTATAATGTATGGTAGTGGATGGGCCACGGGTGACTTCTCTGGATGACTTCTCTTGAACATGTCGGCGACACTTTATGTGATGGATTGGTAGCATTTACCCCAAATGTGGATGGTATGGCATGACCATGGTGATGTGATCGGTGAATGAAACAACCCAACCCGACTCAGGCACGGAGTGGAAGTGTCATGTTCAAGAGCGACTTGCTACCAATAAAGTTTCTTTGAGTTTTCTTCCCAATTTTTCCCCAGTCATTGCTGACCAGTACCTCTTTATTTTTGTCAAGCTTGAGGAGGATAACATATGCTTGTTCTATAATTTGCCCTTCGGGCAAACCCATCGCTATGTTTTAACGAGCCTAGCGATAGTGAAACTCGTTCTCGCCTAAAGACAAGTTTGTCGCTATTAATCTTTTTAACGAGTCTAACGACAAAGATAACTCGGTCCTTTTCATTTTTATAGAGTCTGAAAAGGTACGTAAAGGTAACTCCAAAATTCCTTTTTCGTCATCTAATCCCTCAAGTCCGAAAAAGTATAAAACAATACAAAAGGGATGAATTTTTGATTAGCTTTAACGAGCCGAACAAAACAAGCGCTCGATCTTTTTGTGCAATAATCCCTCAGGTCCAAAAAGATTAAAATCTAGAGGAGGGATAGCACTTCCGGTCACTTTAGCGAGTTGGAAGGCCAAAACTCGGCAATCTTTTCATATTTTACGAGTCAGTTGAAAAGAGCTTAAAGGAGACTCGTCTTTTGAGGAACGAGTGATAAAATGGGTAGCAACTGATTCCAGGTAAGGTTTGGAATTTTCCAATCACGGCAGTGTCACAAGGATGGCTAGTGAAATCACTATTCGCAGCTGTTCCTCAAAATAGGTAAACAATCAAATGGAGGTGAATGATCGGCCAATGAAAAGTGGAGGTGACGGTGCAAACACGACCAAGGCTTTAATGGCTGAAAATGCTTCATTCACGGTGGTTATTTACCGGGGGATAGTTCATTTTTTAACGAGCTTAAACGCGGGCAGAAACATTTGCTCGGTCTTATGTTTATTTTTTAACGAGTTTGAACTATGCGCTAAAACTGCTCGATTAATCCAGTCATATGATAAGAATGTCTCATATAAAAGCGGCAATATTTCGAGTGTTGCCCCACATCCTTTCTTTATGCAAGTTAGGAAACGACCAATCCTACGAGTTTAAAGGGTTAGAGGTCCTATAAATTTAAAAAATAAATAGTCGCTCTTCGCTTGCATTCCAAAAGGTTCACATGCCCCCAGGTATAAAACAGAGTTTCAAGGTTACCCCTCAATTTGCAGACAAAACATTTGTTCTATCAGAAGAGGCCTACCTCTTATAGGTTACCCAAAGATTGTTCTATTTACGGTGTAAACGAAACACTTCTTCGGCGATGTTGCTCGAAATAAACAAAGGTGAGTGGTGATGCCCGCCAACTCACATAACTTTGACAAGAGAATCTTATTCTAGAATAACCCCTCTTCCACTGACGGACGGGGTACAGACTAGTCATATTCTCCCGCGGAAACCTACTCTATACCTAAAGTTTTCCTGCCGAAGCAGACCAGGATGCATGCCCCTTGGGTTTCAGTCATATCCCTCCGAATTACTCACGCTCATCGGGAGGACGGACTGGGGATTGAGACATTTCTTGTGTGAAGAGACCATTTAGGGACGGTATATGACTATTTTCTATGCGTGATCCGGGAAATGAAAGCTGGTCCACGAGCTTGACCACTCTTCCTTCGTGCGGAAAACACATTACTCTAAAGAGTGAGGAGACAATCGCTCCCATGCAATAAATATAGTCTCGTCCAAGGAGTAGGTTATAATCCAAGGGTCCTTGAACTACCATTACGTTCATGCGAACCGTCTTCCTTCTCAATGTTATAGGCACATCGGGAAGGATCCCTAAAGGTTGACTGGTTCCTTTATCAAAGCCTGTCA
This sequence comes from Pinus tabuliformis, assembly GCA_031772625.1. NCBI lineage: Eukaryota > Viridiplantae > Streptophyta > Pinopsida > Pinales > Pinaceae > Pinus > Pinus tabuliformis. The sequence continues at coordinate 864,691,649 of CM062812.1, forward strand.
GATTTCTCATCTCAAGCAAAAGCGATGGCGAACCAAGCGCTTTCCAAGTAGTAGAGGAAAGGATACTCATAGAAGCCCCCTCATCTATGATGGTACCAGCCATGACCATTCTATATATTTGAACGATAATTCGGAATGGTATGCTTGCTGGTAAACGGGGTCTGCCTAGTTGATTCCAGTCGAAGGAGACAACTAGGTTGCTTGGAGGTGGGATCGAGTAGACGGCGGGGTATGGCTCTGACGAACTTCCTTCCTACGGTAAAGGAATGGGTAGATTGCCCCCATGTTTTTCGGAGTTTGTGTTGATGAAGAGAATTTGGACGGTGTCATCCTTGTTCTCTTCATTGACTGTATCATCCGAAGATAAAACCTCTGAAGGCAAGACCGGGTCAACTGCCGCCTCGACCTTTTGACTTTCATCTGGTATGGATTCAGTTGGTTTATCCTCAATGATAGACGCTTTAGCCGACCACCTGAGTGGGCCAGCTGGGTTCTCAACTAGTGACGGACTCGGCAAGAGTTTTTTATATCCAGAAGGAAGTCGTAACGGTGAAACCAGACGATCATCCAAAACTCTTTTAGCCTCGTCTAAGAAGGGACAATGGTGGAGGGCATGGTCGCATTCGCACAGTTTACAAGGAAATCTAACTTTCCCTTTTCGTCCTGGGGCTTCACTTTCAATAGTTGATGGTGTGCTTTCAACATGATCTCCAGAGGTTGATGACACCGAATTGTGCAAACGAGGAGACCAGTCCCTTAGTATCCGGGGGATGCAAGGACAATCTCTGTGAAAGTGGTCTCCTCTGCAAATGACACATGGCGATTTAGGCTTGGTCGGTGCTGTGTGTGGATTTTCGTTAGACGACACTCGTTTTCCCCCATTCGCCTTTGGCTCCTTCTTCTTTTTCTCTTTCTTCTTCTTTTCCTTCTTCTCCTTAGGAACTTGGCTTTTAGCTTTACCAGTTCCATCAAGCGAAGAAGAAGGAGGAGAGGAAGAATTAGAGGAAGTAGAAGGCTGGTGGGTAACTCTGGACTCGTCTAATTGCTGATTCGATTCTTCAGGAATAGTGGTGTTCTGAACGACATTGGTTGAGAAGAGCCATACTGGCAAGCCAATTGTCAGTCCTGGAAGCAACAATGTGGCCATATGGGGTGCACCAACATCTCCCCAAGAGGAGAAGGGACTGGGATTTCCACCAAGGGGAATTCCTTGGTTGGTAGGCTCCATTTTCTCAACCCAAAGATCAACGTAGGAAGAGGGGATGAATATTCCATTTAAAATAAATTTTAACACGCTTTGACACAACTTGGTTTTTTAGTTTTTAAGAGTCAAGAAAAAACAAAAGATGACTCTAGTCTCCTTCGATTTTTAATGAGCCTGAAGTGACAAGTGCTCAGATGGACCTTTTCCGTTAAGGAGTCTGAAAAGGAACGAAAGGGACTGCTCTGGAGGTCTAGGTAGAGGGAGTACCAAACCAATCGCAAAACTGCAGAATACCTTTTACGGTACGGCAGTCAATCTTCCCGAATGCTGTGTTCGGTGCATTGCGATCAGTAGGGCGGCCGACACGGCTTCCTATGGATAAAGGTTTTATGCCTATAGGGGTCTCCCAATATATACTCGACGGTACGTGGGAGCACATGTCCGTACTGGCACTTATCGTCTCAAAGTGGAGGAATCACCCAACCATCAGTGAGGACAACAGTTACCAGGCTTTACGACGCCGGAATACGTCTCTAGCCTAGACCTCTAAATGTTGTGCGTTAAGTTACAAAGCGTTGTTAAGTTCATTGAATTTATTTTAGGTTGATCTTTCTTATGAAGTTTGCCTTTTGGGTTCACCACGAGATGTATATGTAATTCCTAAAATGCAATCTAAAGATGATAAGCAAGTTTTTATCTCTTTTCAGCAATGAAAATCCTAGCTACAAAGGGAAAAGAAAGACACAATCTTTTCTCAAAGAGCAAAGAGCACACTGTAAATGCACTTTTCCTAAATCAAGCCAAACAGACTGTCAATATGCAAATGCACATGTGCATGTATTTGTTTTTCACTTTCTTAATATTGATGCCTAAAAAGAAAGTTGTTGTACAAATTTGAATTCGTTTTCAAGTGAAAAACACAAACAAGCTTTTTTTCGAAATCAAAAGGTAGAGACGATTACGACACTTTATGATTTTGAAATAAACACTTGTTTCGACACTAGAAATTCACAAATTCAAGCCAAAGGCAAAAGTAAAAGCATAATCAACTGTCAACAGCAAATAAACTTTCTCCTAAGATCAAAATCGACACTTACGACAGATCTAAATCAAAGGATGACAGTATGAATATCCTACTTTTGCAATGGGAAACTGTAAATGACGCAACAAACACACAAAAACAAATACAGTTTCTTTTATGCAACTGAGGTAGAATTAAGGCAAAGAAAAGGGGCTTTTAAACAGACACACACACTGATCACAGGCTGCAAAAATCAGAGGCAAAACTGAAAAAATGAGCAAAGAACCTCAACTGCACAGGGCTAAGCTGATCAATGCACCTGGTACACAGAGAAACTAGATTGCAACGCAGGTTACCCTCTCGGGAACTACGCTAAAATGCAGGAACTCTTCACAGCACCTGTGCTGGGGCAGAAACGAGAATTCTATCCGGGTTCTGGGTCACGGTTTACAGTTTAATCTATGGTTTTTGGCCGAGTAAAAGCAATCAGTAATGCACAATCAGAGGGTTGATTTAAAAGAGGTTTAAGAGCTATCACAAAGGGTAATCAGATCATTTGTGAATCAGCTGTTCAAATCATAAACAGATCCAGCGAATGGATTGAAGCAGCAGGTGTCTACTTTGCATTTGTTAATGGCAAATGCATTTCGATTCGCTACTTCTAAGTTTATGAAACAAACAACAAGAGAAACACAAACAAACTAACTAGACACGATCCCCAGTGGAGTCGCCATTTTGTTAACGGGAAAAGTGTCTATTCAGAACGACCCTATCCCACTGAGATGTGACAGTGAGCTCAGAAACAAACAGGGAAAACTACTTTCGTATTGTTCTTTATGAACTATAAACGAAGAGGAATAGGATGAACCAACATGTGTCTTGCGCTAGTCCTTTGATCCAATCTCTCTCCTCTTTGACAGCTTCCAGCTACCTGCTCCCTTACTTGCCCAGCATCACCAAGTTCCTGCAAGATCACAGAAGAAGGAAACTACACAAAGACATGGATTTATATTCATAAATAGCTTAGGATCAGATTTAAGCTAAACATACAAATGTAACAAACATCAATGATACATAAGCATGTAGGAGAAACTCAAATAGTTTTATTGATAAAACAAGAAGATCCGGGAGGAGTTACAACCGATGATTCCTGATCTAGCATCAACCTCCCAGCATAGAATCCCCTCTTCACCTCCAACAAAGCATAAATCACCCAATACTCTGATATCTATCCCAAAACCAACAACAATTCTCTGCAATGTACGAAATTCCAGCCTCTGGATCTCTTGGTGAGGGATCCATATATAGATGTATGCAAAGAGGATGAGTCAGCTCATGAATTGATTAGTGGCCTCTCTCTGTCAGTTCTTGCTTCCACTTGGAGACTGAGAGCCTCTTACTCATCACTGGTCGAATTCAGTGAGGCAAGTGTCATTGGAGAAGATCCTGGAAGCTTCCATTGTCTCTCCACCTCGTGGAATGACTCTGCCACTTGTTATTTCCTGCTCAACGTACCCTGGTAGTGCATTCAAGTGCGTTGCAATGCACCTAGCCAGTGTATTTGGGTGCTTTGCAACGTAGCTAGCCAGTGGAGCAGCTGAAATGATCCTGATTTGACTAGTTCTGAGCAGTTTCTGGTGGAGAACTTTTGGGAGAAGCTGTAATTTGTTGACCTTGTTCCTTTAGGAGTAATAAAAACACTTTTAAGGACTTAGGAGCCCTTGGTTTATGGACATTTCATGCTCAGAGCTGTAAGGCACAAAAATGTCTATAACACCTTCCCCTATAAAAGTATGTATAAAATCCCCCTATTTACATATCCCCTCCCCTGGTTGAAAAATAACCATAAGTATGCTTGGGAATTGCTAAGTTTGCCCGAAACTTGGCAAGAACTCTCTTTTTCCTCCTTAACCATCTTCCAAATGCATTTGGACTCCTTCCTATGCATAAAATCCCTCCTCCGATCTACAAAACCCTCCATTAGCCATGTTTTAACCTTTTCAAGGCTTAAAACCCTTCTCAAACCACATGAAATCCCTCTTTTAGGCTATCGGACCCCTTCCGAGGCCTCAACAATCCCTCATTTTGCTTAAAAACCCTTCTCCGAATCATTATAAACCCCTCCGATCTCATATTTCCTTCCCCCGATCGCAATAACCCTTTGCCGATGCGTAAAGCATGCCTCTGATCCACATCCCCTTCCCTCCGACGCGATATCGCTGTCACAGGTCGCAGCGAAAAGAGTTGGCCCATATATATGCATTGCTCCGATGGCAAACTGTCGCTGCGATATTGCTATCGGCGGTCGCAAGAGTCCTGCACCCATATTACAGTGCCCCCGCCGATCGCCGATGCTCCGACTTATCGGGAGCCATTGGATTGGGCCCCCAGATCAACGACACTGATCTTGTCGCGGTGCTCCCTATTTCGGCAGTCGCAATATGTAAAGGCTGTGCCCCATGTTCGCCCCGATAGCGAAACAACGACCAAATCTCAGCCGTCCATCGGCTCGGCCAGATCCAACGGCCCAGATCTTCTCGTTGCTACAGTGGTCGCTCCCGCCCCCACAAAGCTCAAATTTCACGTTTAAAGGCATTTTTCGACTTATAAAGGAAAGGTCCATTTCTTCATAGCTTCTGTTCGACGCCCGCGCGCGCCTCAAGTTCAAAGGAAGCAGGGTCATTTCTTCACCATTTTCGATTGATCCAGCCCAGATTTGCTCCGGACAACGAGCACGGCTTTCGTACAGTCAGGTTTTCACAAATCCTCCGCCATTTGTACAACATTTCTTCATTTTTGATAGTGTTTTGATCCGCTAGCGCCGAAACCCCTTCAAAGCCTCCAGAAGCCTGCAGAAAGCGCCACAGCAGTCAAATCTTGCCATAAAGTGGCAGACAAGGGCGATTTTAACAACGAAAGTGTATCAACAGTGAGGATGAGCCCCGATTCAGATTAAATAGTATTAGAGTAGCGGCAAAGAGTATCAGTTAAAGGTCTTTCTGTGGAAATCTTAATTTCAAAGCAGATGAGTAATAAAGGCCCTTCATCCAAGTCAAAGAGCATTAGTAAGGAGCTTAAACCCATTAAGGCTCACCAAATCAGAATTTATGAGCAGTAAAGACACATGAGAGCAGCGCTTCAGAGCCCAAGGCACAGTTATGGCAAAATGGCCAACGCAGAGCTCAAAGGACCCATATTTACTCATTTCGTGATGCTGCTGCCTCCAGCGCAGCTTAGATAGATATTCTGTGCATTTATTTCAGTACAAATTAGGTTGAGACACTTATTTCATGAGATCTGTCTCAGATCTGTTGTTTGTAGATATTTTCTCTATATATACCGCCCTCAGTGATGTAGAAAGGGTTGGTTGGTTGAGTTGCATTACTCTAGACTTGTGCTATATTTTTTGTGAACTTCTATAATCAAAGATTGCTGAAGAGCTTGTTGATGGACCTTCTGTTGGATGTTTTAATGGCTGAAGAGTGACTATAGGATTCTCGTGCTCCCACATGGCTCAATAAGTCTTCCTTGTCTCTATTTTTCAATTTATATATGTTATACCATCTATATGTCATGATCCAAGTTGCAGAAAGAAATATTAGCTTAGAATTTGCCTAGCAGCACTCTATGCTCAGTTTCTGTGATTTCTATATGTTTTCTTCTGATTTAGGCATAAATATGAATACCTCATGGCTCATATTTGCTCTATTTCATCCATGTATGACTGTTATTTAGGAATCCTTGACTGCTCCTAGATAAGTTTCATTCACCTTTCCCTCTGTTAGTTAGATGAAAGATTCTTAATTGCCTTTCATTTCTGACTTCCATTTCACCCTTTTCATCTTGAATGTTGTTCTATGTGTAGCTATCCTTCTCTGTATTCCTCTTGTGACCAAGAAAATGCACCAGCAGCCCTAAAGCATGACTCCATGCCCAATGGTTCGAATTTCTCACACTATGCATCCCAACTCTCCTTGAAAGCATCATCCTTCCAACCCAAAATCAAAACAAAACCCAAGAACATCATAACTAGCCTAAAATCAACCCAAAACAAAGCTAAATCATAAAGAGAGAGCCCTCTCTGATTGCAGGTAGGCTAGGACCTGCAATCCAAAGATTGGTTTGTGGTTACCTCGGCCGTATCCCTTAAGGAGCCAAGGGACAACCTGAGTGATAACACTAGGATAACACAAGGGAGCACTAGGTCAAAATGCATGGAAGTGAATGAATATGAGTGTGTGTCAGGGAGTATCAATGAGTGCTAGCTGTCATGCCAAGGAGGGAGTTACAAGGTATGCTAAGCATGGGTAAGGCATCCCAGGGAATATCAAGAAATGTCATGAAGTTCTAGAGCATGCTAGGTAGTTCCGGGGTGTGCTAACATGTGCCAAATAGTGCCAAGACATGCCAAGTGCTAGGACATGCTAGGATGTGCAGGGTGCCAAAGTATGCCAATATGTGTCAAGGAGTACCAAGGCAACAAAATGAATAACCAAGCTAAAATGCAAGGAAATGAACACATAAGAGGGTTAATAAGTCACAAATTTATATTTTTCAAAAGGGGCATGCTAGGCACACTAATAATATGTTCCAATACATGCCAAGTGCCAACTCGTGCCAATTGCTAATCTTTGTCAATGCAATATTATGCTAAGGTGTTCCAGGGCATGTTAGGGACTATAGGGCATGCAAACACATGATAGTGGAGTGATATGCTATGCTAGGGCATGCCAACATGTGCTTCGGCATCCTATTCATGACAAGATGTTTTAGGTACAAAGACGTTCCAGGTACAAATATGTTCCAATACATGTGAGGTGCCAAGGAATGTTAGTGTAATGTTCTAAAGAATGTTAAGGTCTGCCATGAGTGTTGAGGATTGCTAGGTCTCTCTCATTAATAGAATTAACAAAGCTTGATTATGTATTAAATAATATAGTTCCTACACACACTAGTGGAACTTTATTTAAAGGAAATTTGCTAGATAATTAACCTAATAGAGATGAATCATGTGTTGACTCATAGGAAAACTATATTCCTATGACTTGAGGGAAATGATACACACTAATTACTTCTTAACAAATTGACTGACTATTATAACCACTATGACCTGGGACACATAATGAAAAAGACTCCACAACAATGGTCTTAAATCATTATCTTTTGATAAAAAATTATAGTAATAGGTACATAGCGTCATCAAAAACTCATTGGAATGATCAATGATGATGAACATTTTTTGACCGTCATCAAAAGTAACCAAAAAGAGCATTGGTGAGTGTCAATAAAAGATCATCACTAGAAGTGTCACCAAAGAGAGAGTTAGTGATGTGCCTTTAACGACCCTCACCAAAAGTGTCACCAAAGAGAGAATCAATGATAGGACTTTAACGACCCTCACCAAAAGTGTCATGGAAAATGGCTTTGGTGACAAACCCTAAAGTACCATCACTATATACACTTACAACAACGCTTTTTTAAAGACCATCACCATATGCGACATTGGTGACGGACCTTAAAGGTCTGTCACAAGCATGACCCTCACCAATGACCTTTTTTCTTGTATTGTTTTTTGCACAAAACTGACATGTTGCAAGGAATCCAACCTTATCTAAGGCCATGCCCCTGGGAACACTAAAAAACCTCTAGAGTTATAGAAGAAGTGAACTCACAGGAGGGAATGAGCATGGTGAGGGATAAGGGATTTGCTAAAGTGTGCTAGTGGAATAAAAGGTGAGGGAACGTGGGCCTCGTGCATGCCCACACATTCCCTTAAGCCCAACTCCTAGGAGACCCATGGAAAATTAGGGGAATATTTGTTTTAGTCATTGTATTTATCTATTATCTATTTTCTTTTGTGTTATAATTTTAGAGAAGTTTTTATTTTGAAAGAAAAAAGGTATTTAAATACATAATGAAGTAAGTCTAAAATGAATTACTACCTATTAATTATATATAAAAAAATAATTACATAAAATAAATGTCTAAAAGAGTAGATTGTGAATAATATTAATTAATCAAAGAATAACTAATGATGCATGATATCAATTAAGAATTTTAATAATTTTTTTATGGAACATGAATATGGTTAGTTGAATTTATGATAATTCATTTGATTATTAATTTAGTCAACATTATACGTAATATTTTTACCATAGTGCTATTTAATTTAACAACATGTTATGTTGATGATGTTAATGAATGAACTAAGGAGGGAGGTTTTAAACCACTCTAAGAAGGGACCCTCTTTAAACCAACACCCAATTCTATTAGAATTTGATGATGTTTTTCCTGAAGAGCTAGTAGGATTACCCCCTACGGGGGAGATCGATTTCAAAATCAATCTAAAACTTGGTGCAAAGTCAATATCCAAGACACCCTAGAAGATAATGACTTAAGAACTTTGTGAGTTGCAAATGCAATTAAAAGCGATATTAGGTTTTGGATTTATTACACCTAATATTTTACCTTGGGGTGCACTAGTGATTTTCTTCAAGAAGAAGGATGGTTGCTTACATATTGAACACATATTAGATGGACTTGAATTGAGCCACAATAAAGAATAGGTACTAGATTCCTAGAATAGATGATCTTTTTGATAAAAAAGAGGGGAGAAATGGTTTTCTTGAAAATTGATCTGGGATTAAGATACCATCAATTAAGGATTAAGGAAGGTGATATCCAAAAAGAGGTGTTTCAAGCTTGGCTTGGATTCAACAATAGTGTTCATGAGTCTCATGAATCGTGTGCTCTAAAATGTTTTGACCACTTTGTTCATTTTTTTCTAGATGCTATTCTCATGTATTCTAAGAATGATAAGGAGCATGAAGAACACTTAAGGGTTTTGTTGACATGATTAATGAAAAGTAAGTTGTATGGTAAACTATCAAAATTCTCTTTCTTTCAGAAGGAGATTCATTATCATGGGTACATCATTTCAGGAGAAGGGATTTAAATTGAACCATAATAGGGGAATACCATATTAAATTGGCCGATGCTGAAAATTGCTCATGAGGTGTGTAGTTTCAAGGTGAAAATATGTAATTATCGAAGATTTGTAGAATTATTTTAGAATATTCTGAAACTCATCAGCACAGGGTATATTGTGAAACTCATTACCATAGAGTAGAAATGTGAAGTTGGCTTACACTTTTGTAATAATTGCCATGAAAAATTTGTGAATGCAAATTTTCGGCTGAAAAAATTAATGTTAAAATTAATGACAACCTTCAATATCGGGCAACAAATTTTTGCGCTCGGGGGGGCGAGTGAAAATTTGGACACTAGGTTTTTTGTAAGAAATATTTTGTTGACTAAAAAATATTTGACCCAAATTTTTTTTTTATGTCGGACCAGGAGGTAACTCCTCAAAATGAGATTATGTTATTCATTTAGGCTGTTCACTATTATATACAAGAGGGAGTGACTGTTGAGTTTCATCTCCCAATGACTTTCCATTTTCTCTATTATTTATTTAAACTATTTATAGTTGTTCACCCAATCCCTATGATTAGGTGTCAACATTCCCCCCCTTAATTTGAAGGGATGTTGGTGAGTCCAAGCATCGTTCTGAATCTTTCAAGTTTTTCTCTTCCAAGCACTTTGGTGAAGATGTCTGCAATCTGCTCATTAGTGGAACAATGGCGAAGATGGATTGTTTTGGCATCAACATGATGTCGAATCAGATGATATTTTGTATTGATGTGCTTTGTTTGATCACAGGACTTTGAGTTCTTGGATGAATTTATTGCTTAGGTATTGTCATTCATGAGTGGAGTCAAATGTACTTGTTTTACCTGCAAATCTTCCAGAATTTTCCTGAGCCACACAATTTCTTTTGTTTCCTCAGCTGCCACCACATATTCTACCTCTACTGTAGAATCTACTGGAACTGATTGTTTGTGTGATCTCCAGGAGACAACTCGTGATCCAAGACTCATAGCATAACCCAAAGTAGATATCCCAGTTTTTTTGTCTCCATCGAAGTCTGAATCGGAGTATCCAATCGCGCTGAAGTCACCAACCTGTGTATACTTGAGTGCAAAGTCTTGAGTTCCCTTCAAGTACTTTATAACTCTTTTTAAAGTAGACCAATGTCCTTCACAAGGCTTTTGCATAAACCTGGAGAGGATTCCAACAATAAACGAAATGTCTGGTCTGGTAGTAGTTAGGTAGTTGAGACTTCCTACAAGTTGTTTATACTTTGTTACATCCTTAAATTCTTTTCCTTCAATGGATGTGAGATTTAAGTTTTGTTCCATTTTAGTAGTCAGAGGATTGCATTTAGCCATGCTAAACTTGTTCAACAGATCTCCAATGTACTTCTTTTGAGAAAGGAATATGGACTTCGAATGTTGAGTTACTTCAATTCCGAGATAGTAATGAACATAGCCCAGATTAGTCATTTCAAAACCTTTCCTCAATTCCTTCTTTATGGATGCAATGTAGCTCTCATTGTTCCATGTCATCAAAACATCATCTACATATACCACAAGATATATAACTGTTTTGCCAACTTTCTTGAAAAACAAAGTTGCATCATCAATATCATAATGTTTGAAGTTGAGTTTCAAAAGATGCTTAGTTAGTTTTTCATACCAGGCTTATGGTGGTTGTTTGAGGCCATACAAGTATTTCACAAGTTTTGCATACTTTATGTTCATGTCATTTCAGAGAAAATCCTTTAGGTTGGGACATAAAAACATTATCTTTTAGATCTCCATTCAAGAGAGCAGTTTTTACATCCATTTGATGGACTTTCCAACCGTTTTGAGCTGCTAGGGCAAAGAGTGTCTAGATGGTAGCTCATTTTTCTGTGGGGGAAAAAGTCTCCTCATAATTGACCCCTCTGTTCTGTGAAAAACCTTTTTCCACAAGCCTGGATTTATGCTTGTCAAGTGAGCCATCAACTTTATACTTGTTCTTGTAGACCCACTTGCGACCAATTGGTTTGGTTCCAAATGGAGGATCAACTAGCTTCCAAGTTCCATTCTTTGTCAAGGCATCATACTCCTTTTGGTATGATTCTTTCCATTCATCATGAGAAGTAGCTTGTTTGAAGGAAGTTGGTTCAAAATATGTAGACAAATTCAATTCACAATCATTAGAAACATCCATATCAATAGGTAAATCAAAGTCATCTACATCACCTCCATTTTTTCGGGTTGAATTTCTAGTTCTTGTCTTTCCAACCTCATCAGGATGAACACTTTCAAGTGTCTTTGTCAGCCACTTTGGGGGACCTATCTGAGATGGTCCAGACTACTATGTTGATTTAGTTGGACTGAATCAAGATTGAGTCTCCCAATTCTGTCAATCACATCACTCAAAGTATCATCCGCTGTTGGAGTTTCATGCGGAGGAGAGAGTGGTTTAGAAGAAGATTCCAGAGGTTGATCTAGTATAGGAATCCCCCCTCCAAGATTTGGAATTTGATTATCAAATTCTTGAAAAGATTTTGCATTTGCGAATCTATCCAAGAAATCAAGTTGCCACTCAACAACATTCTCAGCTTTGGATAATTCAAGATAGATTACATCTCTAGATACAACAAATTTTTTATTGACTTCATCATAGAGACGGTATGCTTTGGAGGTGTTTGAATACCCCAGGAAGATACACTTACGACTCCTTACACCAAGTTTGTTTCTATGTACCTTTAGTATCAAGGCATAACATATGCAACTAAAGACCCTAAAATGCTTTACCGAAGGAATGTGCCCATACCATATTTCGTAAGGAGTATTGTTTCTAATAGCATTAGAAAGACACATATTCTTTACATATACAGCACATAGAACTGCATCAACCCAAAACATCAATTTTACATTTTTGAAAAACATCATGGAGTGCACCATATTTAAGATTGTCCTATTCATTATTTCAGCTACTCCATTTTGTTGGGGATTATAAGGCACAGTTATTTGATGTTTGATCCCATGTTGGCAAAGATAGTTTTCAAATTCATTTGAAGTGCATTCTTTTCCATTATCAGTGTGAATAGAGCCAATATGAGATTGTGCATCATTTTCAATCCATGTATGAAAGTTCTTGAATGTTTGAAAAGCATCAGATTTGTTCTTCAATAAATAAACCCAACACATTCTGGTGTAGTCATCAATAAATGTCATCATATATTTATTTCCATTTGTAGAAGGAATAGGCATTGGACAACATAAATCTAAATGAATGAGTTCAAGTTTTCTATGTGCTCTGGAATGTGAATCATGAAAAGATTGTTTGCTATGCTTTCCTAGAATGCAAGCATCACATTGCTTAAGTTTTGTAGGAATTGTAGGTAAACCAATAACACCATTTTTCTTCAACAAGTGGAGGCTGTCATAGTTTAAGTTTCCAAATCTAGCATGCCATAATAAACTTAATGGAAATGTACCTTCTTGATAATGAGAATTGTATGAGAAATTTTGTGCAAAAGCAGAGGTACCCTATAGCCTAAGAAGCCTTTCTTATTCTATCCCTGTCATGACAATCGAGTGGCATGATGCTTTTCTCACCTCAAGCTTGCCATCAAACATATGAATGGAGTGTCCTTGCTAGTGGATGTGGACCAAGGACAACAAGTTTCTCCTCAAATGTTGGAGATATAAAACATGATGGAGAAGAAAGTCTAGAAGACTAGGCAATTTAAGCCTGATTGTGCCAAGCCCTGATGCATTGAGTTTTGATTTGTCTGCAAAGTATACTCCTCCATCAACATTGTTAGTAAATTACTCAAAAAAATCTCTTCTAAAAGTCATGTGGCAAGTTGCTCCTGAATCAAGCAACCAATCATTTTTCCAAGAAGCAAGTGAAGCATTAAATAAGACTTCATTTACTCCAATATTACAGTGTTCCACAACATAGTGAGTGGATTCAGGATCTTTACCTTTCTCTTTGTCATTAGTTTTACCTTTGGGTTGGTTTCTTTCCTGCTCAATTTTGTCCCAAGGAAAATTGCATGTGGATGCATCATGTGATCCATATCTTTTGCAGCGTATGCAATGCAAATCTGATTTTTATCCTTGAGAGTGTCTACTCTCCCTGTCTCTTGTTAACACCCAGGTTGTTCCCTTTGACACCTGAGGGAATACGGCCGGGGTAACCACTAACCAAGCTTTGGATTACAGGTTCTAGCCAACCTGTAATCAGAGAGGGCTCTCTCTTATGATTTTTCACTATGTTCTTGGGGATCTTAGGCTAGCTATGAGGTGAGGGTTTTGGTTTTATATTTTGGTTGAATGATGTCTTTCAGTACCTGAGATGATATCTTCAGACAGTTTTAGTTCATTGGGCAATGGAGTCTGTGGTTACAGGCCGTTTGAAATGTTTAAGTGGGATTGTTGAAACTGCAGGGCCATTTAAATATTTCATGAAACAAACTTGAAATTGAGATGATGAAGTATGTTTAACCAGTGGAAGGCAATTAAGAATTTTCCACTAAGCTGGTGGTGTGAGAAAGAGATGTATTGCCCAGGAGCAGGTTTGAATTCCTGAACAATAATCACTGTGAAAGGTACAGTCTGAAGGTGCAGCAATTAAGAATCACACTCTTATAACTATAACTGAGGAAAACATTCATAACAGCATAGATTGAGTTCAGGGTATTCTATGAATAAATCCTGAAACTATTCTTTTTCTTTGCCATTAAACTGTGAAACATAGAACATGAATGGATTATGAAGGAAATAACAAACATAACGAAGAGGTTAAAGAAACTTATTGTTCCATGAAATACGCAGGAATCCTGTAGCATTCAGCAAACACACCATAACGCATCAGACAACACCGAACTTTGGAAATTCCATCAGCTTTTTGTATTAAAACTCTGAACATTTATAGCATAGGATCTCTTGAAGAGAAAATCAACAACCCCTGCAAGCTTATGCGAGGGGGAATATATACAATCGGTTCTACAAAAATATCTGAACCGCTGAGTCATTTGATTAATAAATACGTTCACCAACTTTCAAAATAGCAGATAAGGAAGTTATTGCTGCTCTAATTACAAAATGAATGCTCTTTAATTCTGTCAGAAGTCTTTTTGACATTTGGAGGCCACTGAGTCGGTTGAGCGTTCTGCATTAATGCTGAATGATGTGTCTTTATGGCTCTGTCATGCTGTAGCGTTCTCGGCCCTGTCACCTGTAGCTGTCAGTGTTGCTGTGGTGGCCGAATCTGTCTGCTGAGTTGGCTCAGTCCACTCTTCTCTAGTCATACTGAATGCATAAAATTTTCTGAACATGATGACTTATATTTTGATGAAAAAACTTGATGAAAGCCTGTCGTTTACAGTAATAACTGTATCATGCTGGTCCACCATTCCTGTGTAGGCAATTGATGTCTCAAAATTGCACCTAAGGTTTCATCTGCCTCTGTATATTTGTAGAAATTTGGAGGCACCTCGAACAAATGTCTGATTTCATTCATGATAAAAAACAAATTTTCTACTTTCTCATAAAGGCTCTGCCCAGATGCAGGCCCTGCTTCCTCTGGGGTGCTTGATCCTGCAGTGATCTGATTGGTGGCAAATGCATTTACCCTTTTTGCATAGTTCTCATGTGATAGTAGCCTTCCTGCGCTGTTCAGTAAGCTGGGAAGGCCTCGGGTGTGCAATACTGTGAATTTTTCCACAAACTTATTTACTTCTGTTTGCATTTCCTGGCATCTTCTATCCAATGTTTGCACCAGGCTTCTCAAAGTGAGCACTCTTTTTATCAACAATATGGTGTCAGTTCTACCAGAGATACCCATGGCTGTCAGCTGAGAGCCTGTACGGTTGTTGAGGACGTTGATCATCCTGTTGGCTATCTCAGGCATGTTTCCAAGAGATGCCCTTGCCTTTTGAATTTCCTTGTGGGCCCTGCCAATGAGATCCATGTGCTCATGAATAGTCTCTATATACTGCCATTGATCTGTTATTGATTGGCCAATGTTGGCCCATAAAACTTTCTTGATCTCCGCCACCACTTTGTCAAGAGTGAGCTCTTTCTCCAGCTCCTTTATCTTCTCCTTAAGAGCTTTTATTTCTCTTCCTTTTTCAGCTACACTTTGCTTAGACTTGTCATATTTTTCATTCAGGGTAGCTAATTTCTCCTTGGCTTCATTCAGCTCTGCCATCTGGGCTTCTAGGACTTGAATCTCATTCATCAACTTCTGCATGTCAAGGCTTGGAGCCTGCTCTGATGTTGGTGCTGGTGCTGATGTTGATGGAGCTGTCTCAACTGTCTGCACTGTAGGAGGAGTGACAATTTGAGGGGGTTCCTCAAGGTTGATTACTTGCTGAGGGGGCTGAGATGTTTGGCCTCCCTCTTTCTGTTGTAGGGCTGTCTGCAATGCAGCCTCTATCTCTACCAATTTTCCCTCTGTCTGTACCAGTTGCTTATGGAGTGATATCCCCATGGCTACTACATCTTGGTCCTGCCTTCGCTGGGCAACCTCCTCTGTTTGAGGGTGAAGGGTTGCTGGGGTCTTCACCATCTTTCTTAAGGCTGCAATATCTGCATCTCTTTCTTTAAGCAACACTTGTATAGCTTTGGGGTCCTTTGGGTCATGCCCAAGCTCTATGATTATATCCTCCAAAGACCTGATCCTGTTGTCTTTGGCCTGAGAGGATGCCTTCTCCAACTCAAGTTGGGCAGTTGTATTGTTCAGGCTATTTTCCAATTTATGTGCCAAGAAGGTCTTATCTGCAAGTGTCGAATACACCATCTCACCCGTTTGCTTGTGAAGTTCTATTTGGTCCATAGGGTGGATGTCTTTTGCAAGAACCTCAAGGTTGGTCCTTATATAGTCTGCAGCTGACTGTGGCTGCAGCATGGTTGGCATGAAATGACTCATGGTCATTTTCCCCTCTGTTATGTCATAAGCTGACATAAGCCTCTGCTAGTTTGTAGGGGCCATCTTAAGAAAGTGATTGTAGAGCTAGAGCCTGAGTGGCTCATTTCTCTTTTTGATGTCAATGAATTGTTGCTTGATGCCTATTTCGGCTCTCCTTTGCTGACTTGAGGAGCTGACCTCTCCTCCAAGGGTTATTTCTTGTTCCTGCTGAAAGGAACTGGCAGATGCCTCCATGCTTGGTGGGCCCATGCCCAAGGATTGCCCAATAGGCATCTCTTCTTCTGAAAGGGGATTTAGTCTCTGTCTTTTCTCCCCTTGATTTGTGGATGTAGTGAGGGGAGTGTCCTGTTCTCTATCCCTCTTCCGGTTTCTTTCTTCATTCTGTGGAGTTTGGAGCACCGAGGCCTCCACTGTCGTTTCTTGCCTAGGAGGCACGGTTTCTTGTGCCTGATGCTCTTTGGATTTTAGGGCCTCAGCTGTTTCTTCTTGCTGCATTGGCTGCTCTTCTTTTTGCTGTTCTGCTGTAGGAGGTGGTTGTTCCTGCTCCATCTGCTTTTCTTTACCCTTGCTTGATACCTGATGAACAGTTCTAGCTGCTTGCTGGTGGGCTGTAGAGGATGAGGCAGCTGCTCCAAGTTGCCTTTGATAGGAAGAGGAAACCTGCCCACAAGTTTCCAAGTCAGCCTCTTTCTCAATATTCTTTGCCTCTCTTTGTAGCATTTTCTCTCTAGTAATTGCCTCTTCTAGAGTGCCCTCTTTCCAACTTAACAAATTGGCATATTTCTCAATATGAGGCAATCTGATGTGATCATAGCTACCCAATTTATATTTTACCCTCCTGAGAGTAATGAAATGATTAGGGTCATAAGGTACCCAGCGGAAACTGGTTTGAAATTGGAGGGTCACTAGGATCCTATCTGCTTCCTTCCATCCCTCCTCCCTTTTGTTGTAAAGAAATGGGCCTGGCTGGTTCCTGACTTTTAGTTGCACCTTCTTGTTTTTACTGTGGAAATGGACCTGGTCTGCATTTCCAAACTGCCTGAAATACTCTAAGGCAAAGAGTCTCATAGGGACATATCTTGGCAGCCTATAAGGGTTCAACTCATAGCCGTATATTCTGATTACTGTATGGTGTTGGTAAAAGTACCAATCACCAATGTTGTAGGCCTTTGAGAGCTGGAGTACTCTTTGCATCTCATCAGTCAATCTTGGAGGAGGGACACCCAATAACAAGGTCATAGCTGGATGGATAAAAAGGTCTATGAATTCACAGTAGGTGTATGGTGAACAGGAGGTGTGATGAAAAACTGAAGTCCAAAATACCACAGACCTTGGGTTTCCCTGAGCATCAAGCTTCTTGAGAGGAATAGGGAAACTGTCAGGCTGATAAAATAAGAACAAGTGATAGATGTATGAAGTGTATCTAAACACCTTTTCCCTTTCTAGATTCATCAGTTGCTCATGAATCTTATTGGCAATGTATGCAGCATAATCATAGTGCACAGCAGGAGGCATTCCAGGGGAAAAAATGGACAGCATGGCCATAATGGTGTCATCAACATCCTCACATGATCTGTAACCCAGGACATAGCTGATCAAATCCACCATCATTTTGCCCAAGTCATTGAGATATGGATTTCCAATAGGGGGTGTTCTCACAGCTTCAGAGCTTGGCTAAACAAATAATTGATTAATCTTGATGATCTGGGCGCTGGACAGCTTACCCCCTTTCTTTAGCAAATCCATCATAGAGAGAGGAGTTAGTGGCTTTGCAGTGTGAAAGTGTAGCATCTCATTTATGGCCTCAGGGGTGATATGGAACAGAACTGATCCTGAGGGGCTGAGAACAGCTCTTTGACATGGATCATAGTTGGCACAGCATCTATGGATCAAGTCTGGAAGGACATTGACTTGAGGAAGGTTGAAAATGGGCAAATTGGAGTCCCAAATCCCTAAAATATCAGCTCCACTGAGGTATTGGGCCTTTAACTCATTTAGCATATGAATGTTAAACTTGGAATTCATTGAAAATATCTCAGTCATCTGGTAATCTTTATCACCCAGGGTTTTCCACTCTAACTCTCTGTGTGGGGCATTCAAAGGTGGAATGTTCAGTGCTACTGGTGTTTCCATGGTTGACTAGTATTCTGAATTGTATTAGGACTTGTTTTATTGGACTGAGCAACACAGAGGGGTATTTTTGCAAGAGTGAGGCAAATTGCAGGGGAAAACGAGGTAAATTGTGGTGAGGGCAATTGAAATGCTCCAAAGAGAGTTGAGTGAGCAAATGCTGGGACTAGTAAAACTGTCTTCACGGTGAATTAGTGCAGCACAGGTTTTAAGTTCACGAATGCGCGAACTGACTGTGAATTTATGAAAACTTGACTAAATGTGGGCTCTGCAGGTGAATTTCGACCCAACAACTGAAAATAAACGCTGGTCACCGGGGATCTACTGGTAATTACGCTGCTTTTTACTCTCCTTTCTCAATGGTTTTGGGTGAATTTATACAAAAACCAGGCACGGAAGAGAACTTGGATAAATACCTGGTGAACCTTCGGCAATGGTGGCAAGTGGGGCAGACTGAGAGCACCCACGGTCCTTAAGTTGATTTTTGCAGGTTGGCGGCTAAATGGTCGTAATTCGCATGCAGAGCGGAACAATATTTCTTTTGGCAAAAGTGACAAAAAACACGATTTTTGGCGAAAATATGGACTTTTTGGGTTATTGGCGCTTTTTTTGGATGACGTCAGTATGACGTCACCGGGTGGGGTCGGGTACGGAAAGGTGACGTGGCAGCTTGCGAGTGGTCCACGGGGACTGGTGAGGTGGCGGACAGGTTGGAGCAGTGGCGGGCCGGGCGCTGATGCGGCACTGCTTTAGCACGACGTGGGGATGACGTAGCGGTGACGTGGGCAGGTGGTATACAAAGGGTGGTAAGCGGTTCCATCAGACTGGTTATGGTACGGTGGTGGTATTGGCAGGCGACCTCCCGATAAGATTTGGGAGCGACGCATGGCAGAGGCCTGACGTCACCCTCTGACATTTCTCGGGAGGTAACGTCTGGTCATCGGGGGCGACCCGATATGGATGTGGGTCGTCGGATGGGAAAGCCCAGATCCAACGGTCGACGGGTCGATAAAATGCAAGGACAATACGGGAGCGGGGCAGGAATATTTTATTGTTTTTCTGGAAATGTGCGCCCATACTGAACTTTGAAACTTTGGCGGATTTGTGGTTTTTTACAAGGCTATTTGCAAAATGCGCTTTTTAACCCGAAACTTTGGATAGGCGGAAAATGGGTTTTTTTGGTGTTTTTTGTATTGAAATGCGCATAGTAACAAACTTAGGATAAAGGGTGAAGGTGGGTTTTCTGGTGTATTTTGCAAATGGCGCGGGTTAGGGGTAATAGTGGGTTTTTACAAGGCTGTTTGCAAAATAAAGTGGGTAAATCATTTCAGAGGGTTGTAGAGGGAAAAGGGGTAGGGCTTAGGTTATTAAACCAACATGGGGTTAGTTTAATCCCTGACTTTGAACAAAGCATCCTGTTTCAAACTTGGACTCAGCATGGTTGTCCAATATTTGGACATATGGCTATAATGCCAGGGGGAGGGAATATACATATTGTGGAGGTTTTATACACCATGGTGTTATAGTAATAGGGAAAGGGGAACATAGGGAATTAAGTATAGATAGAGTTAGTAGTTAGTTTTGGAGGGGAATAGGAATGGGAAGTGATAGATACTAAGTTTTAAGGAAACAAACTTAGTTAGGAAGTAGATCAAAATGAAAAGAATTTTACACAAGAAATGTGGCTCTTAATGAAACAAGAATCAACAAAAGACTTTGACTTTCTTCCATGAACATAGGTGGTATTGGGATGTTAGCAAGAAATGTGATGGGGGATAATCAGGAAGTTAGACATGCTTCATTGTATTGCTGTAAAACTGCTGGATAAGAGATCTGCTCTGGCACCATGTATTTCCTTTGCTTGGGCCAGGGATATGAAAGAAACCATGCTTCTACAACCCCATCTACCTACCCACTCTATTGCCTAGCATTTTTTGTTACTCCAAGGAGGGTGCACTTAGACTTGCAGACCCTTATGTGCCTTTTCTTTTCCTTTGGCTTTTCTTTTGATTTTCTATCTAAGGCTAGCCTTATTGCTTCCAAGGCCCCAGATTAAACAATTGGGAACCTTCATTCTCTACGTAACTACTTCATCTGCCAAGATTGAACTGTTTGGACAGATTTCTTTCTCTAATCTACAACAAAAAATTGAAACATGGCATGACCCAGCTTAGACTGTTGGATCACCCATTCAGAAGTGGGGCAGCATCAACCAACTGTAAACATGTATCTTTCACCAAAATATGAGATCTTTGCATCACCAAAGCAGATCATATTGGCACTTCCGCTGCTAATCATGAAACATGAAACCTATTGGTATAGGTAGCTAACATCTCTGAAATTTCTTTCTCTTCCTCTTCGACCACCTCTTCCTCTGGAAGAATCTTGAGCAAGATTCTTCTCTCTATGTGTAAGACACAGAGCCTCTTCAGAAGACCGAGGAGCTGTCTTCTTCACAAAAGCTTTCTCTCTTTCAGTGATTTTTTTCACAAGGTAGCCAAAGGTAATATCTTTGAGGTTTCCATTTTCTTGTAATGACTCAAGATAATTTAAATGGGATAAAGTGCCTTGAGAAAATATGTCAGAGGAATGTCCAGTTCAACATTAGTGACTTTGATATCATGCATAATAGATTTTACTTCTGATGCAAGAGCAAGAGGATCATCATTTTGTAATTCAAGGGTGAACAATTTAATCATGAGTTGAACAAATTCAAGTGCAGAGTGTGATTCATGGAGTTCCTTCAGTTTTTGTAAGGCTTTGAAAGCATTTGTAAATGGAAAATTATGGCGAATCGCCTCTTCATTTACTGATGCTGTAATCAATGCATAAGCCTTGTTGTTCTTATTTTCGCAAATGGTGAATTCCCTGTCTGAGGTAGGCTATTCTAGCTATTTGTCTTCATCTCCAACACACACTCTTTTCCACAACTCATTAAAAATGAGAGTGTGTTTGATTTTCCGAGACCACTCAGGATAATTTTCCTTCCCATTGAGGACCACTCCCACAATAGATATTAATGAGTGCATTTTAAAAACTGTGAATTGTAAAAAAAATATACTTTTGCTGCCAATGTATAAAATTGTACTTTTAGTGGAGAAAAAATATAGTTATGGTGTAAAAATGAAAAAAAAACAATTACACTCTAAAATATAGCACAGAGGGGAAACCACAGTGGTGTAAAAACTTAAAAAACAATTGCACTCTGATATATAGGACAGAGCTTCAGAGAACCACGAAACCTCAAGCTAGAAAACTCCTGCAATGTAATAAATCAACGAAAAAAACCAATCTGAATGTAAGGAGAGGAAAAAAACAGGTCAAGATGCTGGTTATATGGGAGAGGTTATATCACTATAGAAGGTTATGGCATAAAACTTGGAGTTGATAAGCGTGATGCCATGGGGATATGGAGGGCAACAATGCGTATGACAAGAGATAGGAGTGATGCTGAGGGGATATGAAGGGCAAGCGTAGGAGAACTGTCACACTGTGAGAAAGTTGCTAGGGAAGGAAGTTGTATTACCATAGGAGGAGGAGTTTACCATAGTGTGATGCCACGGGGAAGACTGCGTATGGGAGAAACGTATTGAAGAGCGCGAAGTGCCTGGAGCATTTCAAGAACCTGAACTTCTTCAAGGTAATCACTAGTGACAATCCTATAATGAGGTGGCTTGCAAGTGAGGATAAGGCCATTGTATTTGCTATAGATGCAATCTTGGCTACATTGATGTGTGCTCCCCGGTCTGTCTATTCATGGGACATTGTAGTTCAGAAGGTCGGCAATAAGTTGTTCTTTGATAAGAGAGATGGGTCTCAGTTGGAAGGGGTGAACTAAACAATGCAGTATAGCCAAATGATGCAGCATATAGAGTTAAATAAGCTCATATTCTCTAGTTTACTCGAGATGATCTACTGCCCATGGAAAATTCCAATGCATATGCAGCTGCCAAAATATGTTGGAGTATCCTAGGTATGGATCTATAGACCAATGTTCGGGCCAACGTTTAGGCATTTTTCAGGAAACATTCAAGAATTAAAAACACATATGATAGTGTATGGAAAGCAGGTTCAGGCCTCAGGAGCATGGTAGAGGTGTCAGTTCTACAAAATAGGCAGAACATAGGCAAGAGGGACTTATAAGGGTAGATGGGAATGCCAAAAATGGAGTTGGCTCTGATACCATGTTAGGCCAAGAGGTAATTCCTCAAAATGAGATTATGTTATTCATTTAGGTTGTTCATTATTATATATAAGGGGGAGTGACTGTTGAGTTTCATCTCCCGATGACTCTCCATTTTCTCTATTATTTATT
The DNA here is from genome assembly GCA_031772625.1 of Pinus tabuliformis. Lineage (NCBI taxonomy): Eukaryota > Viridiplantae > Streptophyta > Pinopsida > Pinales > Pinaceae > Pinus > Pinus tabuliformis. Next base: position 864,714,155 of record CM062812.1, read on the forward strand.
TACACTATTTATAGTTTTTCACCCAATCCCTATGATTAGGTGTCAACATTTTATAAATATCTAGGGCATGAGCCCATTAAAATTTTTCACTCTATGTTTTAACATTGTTTCCCACTAAAAAATTGTAACCATGCTGTCATTTTTATTTGGTTTTGTTGTTAGTATGGAGGTCGGTTCTTTGTTGTTAGTGTGGAGGCTAGTTTCATGTTGAAGTTTTGAAGTTTTTGTAGGTTGGAATTCGGTTAGAATTTTTTTGTGTACATTGATGTTTTCAAGTTTTTGCAAGTCAACGTTCTGTTAATTTTCGCTTTTTTTTTTGCAGGAATGTTGGACTGGATGAGTTTGATGCTAGTTTGTTCAATGTTGTAGGAGTTTGACGCTAGTATATTCAGTGTTAGAGGAATTTTGTCAACCACTGAATAGTAAGTTACCTGTATTTTTTCAAAAGATCCTATAAAATTTGATTGTCAAAAGATATTTTAAAATTTGACCTATAACATTTAACTGTAAGATCTTGTAAAGTTGCCACACTTTTCCATGAATTTCCATATACAATATGAATTTTGTAAGATAAAATCAGTAAAATGATTAGTCTCCAAGTGGAGATCAATTCAATATCACTAATTATAGGCATCAATTTTATGTTATCTTGATTAAACATAGTACCTAGATTTTTGACTTGTAACTCTTCATTGTAAATTCATCGACCTTCATATCAAAAAAATGAAGATTTTTTTTATAATATATCTGTACTATTTCATTTAACAACATGGAGATAAAATATTTAAGTGTTTTAGGAACAAATAATTAATAATTTTTTTTGTTGAAATGTGTTACCTTCTTTGTTTTTGCAAGAATAAGGTATTTTCTGATCCTTTAGATACTACCCAAAATCTTCTTGATAACATAGAAAACTACCTAAGTAAATGAAAATATTCACAATATTTAATAAAAGTTCTTGCATTAATAACAAATCAACACCAATTAATATGTTATTTATGTTTCTAATGGTGAAAATGTTTTTAATGGTGGCATTGTCCACGTTCCCCTTCACCTATTATGGCAATAGATGTATTCTTGGAGCATTTTGGCTCACTCACAATTGTTAACCGGATTAGAGCTTCCATTGGCTATTGCCTTTGGTTGCTCTTCATCCTCTGCTATCAGCTCAATGTCTAAAGACACACTACTATCCCGAATAATTATTGTGGCACTATTTTGGGTACCTCTACTTCTATTTTCACACTGCTTCGAAGGCTTTTCTATACCATTTAATCTTGTCTCTCCTTGTGGTTTCAACAGCAAATTCATTTAAAAATTAATCTCACTAGTTGAAAAGATGAATGTACCTATTTTTATCCTATTTCACTCTCTTCCTCAACTAAAAATAAGGCACATATGCCTCAAAATATGGAAATCCAATTTGATTAGATAACATTGTGTGATTGTCTTGTTATGCCTCTATTATGTAAGCCTAGTTTAATGAAAATGAGTTCTTTTAATCTATTTCTTGAGCATAGAGAAAACAGTCACAAGACTTAATCCTGTTATATTATCCCATCAAAGTAAGATTTGGTTTTGAGGATAATTTTTTCAAATCTTCATCAATTTGTTATAGATTATGCCTGAAATCTATTTAAAAAAAGAATTATTTCCCTCTATGTTATGGGAAAATTTAGTGTCTTTTCGAATGACTAACCCCTGGACCTAGTAGCATGTCTAGAACAATAGTTAAAGTAATTCCATTGCTTTTCCTATAGCTAACATATAAAAGAAAGAGGAGCAAAAGTACCAACCTATATCTCTCACTCGATCCCTCTTCCCTTTGACCGCTTTCACCACTCCCTTTTGTACTTAACGCACTTGAAAGGTACCTGCACACAAGCCGAGATAGAAAACCATCAAAGCATACATATGGATATGTTAACTAAACATATTATGGAATCGAAAGTACAATATACATCACATAACACATGAATGGGAAAAAGCATAGAACTCTTTATTCATAGAAGGAAAGATTACAACCCATGTAGATGCATGTCTGATTCAGTGTCTTTCTTCCAGCTTCAAACCCTTCTCTCCTCATGGAAACAACAATTTGACATGATATCATTACTTTCACTACTAATCTCATGCAAGCAGCATTTCCTTAGCTCAAGAAGTTCAAACCTTAGACCAGCCTTGAATGTCTGGTCCTTTTATAGCTGAACAAAGGAGGTTAGGCCATTAATGGTCCTCATGAATGCTTTTCCATATTTGGGAAGTGGTTCCATGGAGGAAGGGATAATGGATTAAGGTTCATTCATCTCCTTCCTCATCAAAAAGTGAGCCCAATCCTTCTAGAAACCTCTAGAATCATCCATTGGATGAGGAATCCAATAGATTCATTTGAAAAATTCGATCGATCTCACCCATCGCAGGTGATACAAAGGCCAGGTTCTATGCATAGCACCTTGACAATGTAATGCCTGCCATTCATTGTAGCCAGATAGAAGGCCACCTGCAATGATCTCCTTAGGGACATTTTTGGGATGAATGGTGTCATGAAACTCTTGGGAGGCAAGCATGATGTAGGTTAACTTCATTAGGGAATGAAACCAACTGAATTAGGGGTTGATAGACCCTAATACTACAGATCTGGATGTTGGGGTTGATGTGCCCAAATTTTCTTGTAACAGATGCCCCGTAAAGCATGAAGTCAAAAATAACCATGTCGAGTGAGGTGCTTTACCAATTGGAGAGAAGGTTTTGAACCGGAAGGTGACCTGCATCAGTTACAATACAAATATCATGCTACCTTGATTTTTTTCTCTTAATTAACTGACGGAAGACATACCCATGCTTAACTTTATAAAATTTCATTACATATACAAATATAGTTGTCTACAGATATAGACCCATGAGTGGATGAACATGAATGTAAGGCAATTGTACATTTGATATAGTACTCCTGAAAATATATCACAGCCCAGATGGATGAAACTAGATCTGGGGTCTTCAATCTCGTCCAATCTTTCACTCAAGTACAAGTCTAATAATGTGAATAGATGATCTGAAGTTGAACATGGAGGGACGTCATCTAATTACCAACCAATGATGTAAAATGTTAATAGATGCGAGAGGAATCACTGATAATGATAATGATCCTCAAGGTATTGCATTACATTCCGCATGGTGTGAATAAATGATTTGATGTAGAACACCATAGGAAGTCTTTCGGTCGAAGGCCATTGATGTCAACCTATCGTCGGAAGTGAGAAACCTGCCATTGATGTATGCAAGCCTCAAGGTACTGAAGGGGTGTTTCTAAGTCAACTTCTTGGATGATGTGTTGATGTTGACAAGAAGCGACTCATCGCAGGTGGGCCTTAATGTATCTCACATCAATGACACGAAACAAGGTAATGATTTTGGAGATGAAACATCGACTGATGACACAAGGTTTAGGAATGGCAGGCATGAAAATGAAGGTTTACTGTATTATAAAGGATGAGGTTTTGAAATGAATGAATTCTCTTGAACATATTGGTGACACTGAAGTGAATTGATAGCATTGACCCAAAACAAAGTGACGAATGGTACAATAGACCAACGGTGTGATATCCATCAAGCTGAATGTCCCAACCCACATAGTCACGGTGATGAGGTGAAAGTGTCATGTTCAAGAGCGACCTGCTATCATAAAGTGTTCCCAGCTTTATCCCATTTCCCCCAGTCATTTCTGACCAATACCTCTTTATTTTTAATCAAGCTATTGTATAATTTCACCCTTCGGGTGAATCCATCGCTATCTGATGTTTTAACTAGTCTAGCAAATGTGAAACTCCGTCTTGTCTAGATGGACAATTTTGTCGTTATTTGATGTTTTTAATGAGTTTAACAACAAAGATAACTTGGTCCTTTTCAGATTTAGAGAGTTTCAAAAGGGACGAAAAGGAAACTCCAAAAGTTCTATTTCATATATTTGTCTTTCAAGTCCGAAAAAGCATAAAATTATACAAGAGAGAACCTATTGATCATCTTTGACCAACGAGTACCTTTTTCATAATTAATCTAACTCAGCCCGAAGAAGGGGTAAAACTATACTAAGTAGATATCAATTCTAATCTGTTAATGAGCTAGAAATGACAAGAGCTTGGCAATCTTTTCATGTTTAGAGAGTCTGAAAAGAGCTTAAAGAGGACTCCATTTTGAGGAACGAGTGGTGTATAACGTAGCAACTGGTTCCGGTGATGTTGGAATTTCTAAAAACATGATGATTGTTGTGAAGAGGCTGGCTAATAAGACCACTCATTGAAACTATCCCTCAAAAAAGGGTTAAAAACCAAGTGAAAGCATATGATGATGGTGGCGATGGGATGAAAAAAACCAAGGCTCATCTAATGAAAAGGCTGATAGAATGGCAATCACAAGGGTTAAACTCGAAATGGGTTCATTTTTAGACAAGCTTGAACCATAGGGAACTATGCTTGGATTCAGCTTCATGTTTACACAAGCTTGAAACGAGAAACTATGCTTGGCTTCAGTTTCATTTTTACATAAGCTTAAAATGAAAAACTATGCTTGAATTGGTTTACATGCCCCCAACATGATGAAAAGGAGAGTCTCCAGTAACGAGATGGAAGTCACTGTGGTGAAGTAGGATGGTTATCCAACACCTTTTTGGCTTCGTCTAGATAGACAAAGGTGAATGGGGTGATTCCCTTCACATAACCTACAGGGAAACTTATCTTTACCACTAGGTGTATGCCCCCCAAGCTTCATTACATTCACCTAAGTAGATTGCTCATGGCTATCAAGTGGATGGAATGAAGGTTCGTTTACTAGATCAAGTGAAAGACTCGACTGGGATTTTATGAGATCTACTCAAAGACTCGACTTGGAACTTTTCTCTAGGGGTCCTTGTTTTATTTTTTGATGAGCTTGACACATGACAAGGAACTATTCTCATGAACCTGTTTCATTTTTTAACGAGGTTGACACAGCAAAAGAACTATCCTCAGAGGGGTTGTTTCATTTTTTAGTGAGGTCAAAACTATCCTCATATTGCTTGTTTTATTTTTTAACGAGGTTGAGACAGTAAAAGAATTATCCTCGTAAACACTTGTTTCATTTTTTAACGAGGTTGAAACAAGACAACGAACTATCCTCAGATTCGTTGTTTCATTTTTTAACAAGGTTGACACAAGACAACGAACTATCCTCGAAGGTGTTATTTGAGGTTGACACAGTAAATGAACTATCCTCATATTCCTTATTTAATTTTTTAACGAGGTTGACACATGACAACGAACTATCCTCGGATTCCTTATTTCATTTTTTAACGAGGTTGACACGAGACAAGGAACTATCCTCATGGAGCTATTTCATTTCTTAACGAGGTTGACACAGTAAAAGAACTATCCTCGAAGACCTGTTTCATTTTTTAATGATGTTGACACAGTAAAAGAACTATCCTTGAAGACCCTTCTTTCATTTTTTAACGAGGTTGACACAAGACAACGAACTATCCTTAGCTTCAATCACAACTCATAAGAGGTCATGAAGGAGAGATCTGGTACCAATGCCCCCAGTACATGATGCACAACATCACTGAATTGATCGTCAATTGATGTAGGTATGGAACAGGTTGCCACATAATTAACCCGTGGCGGGGATGATACCATTGGTACAAAAGGACCATTTACAAAAGATGGTTGACTGGGAGCCATATTTGGACCGGGAAATGAAAGTTGGTCAACGGTGACAATTTTGCCTTCATCTGGGAAACAAATCACTCGAAAGTGTGTTGAAACAATAGCTCCCATGCCATAAACATAGTCATGCCCAAGAAGTAAATTATAATATAAAGGCCCTGGGACTACCATCGCATTCAGATAAACGGTTTTTCCTCCCAAAGTAATAGGTAACTGAGGAAGGATCCCTAATGGTTGAATGGTTCCTCTATTAAAACACAACAGATTCTGTGTAACAGGCATAAGTGGTGGCGAACCAAGCGCTTGCCAAGCAGTTGAGGAAAGGATATTGACTGATGCACCTTCATTTATAATAGTGCCTGATACAATCATATTACAAACTTGTACCATCATTTGGAAAGGCACATAAGAAGGAAGTCGGAATGCTGCTAGTCGATTCCAATCAAAAGAAGTGACTAGACTACTTGGAGGGGGGACCGTAGAAACGAGAGGATTAACCCCTTGAGTTACGAGAACTGGAGGATTTTCCTCTTGTCTTAATGGAACAGGAGGACTTCCCCCAAGCTCATTTGAATTTGATGAAACAAAAAGAACTTGAGTGGTTTCATGTTCACTCTTTTTGGGAAAGGTATGACTTGCTAAAGGTGAAACTGAGTCAACTGTTGCCTTGACCTATTGATTTGGGTCGGGTATAGAGTGATAGGATTCACTTTCAGAGAGAGTGGGTTTGACTAACGATTGATTTTGGTCAGTCAACTCATCAACTAGTGAAGGATTTAGGGAGAGTTTCCTCTAACCAGATGGAAGTTGCTGCAGTGAAGCAGGACAGTTATCCAACACTCTTTTGGCTTCATCCAAATAGGGACAAAGGTGAATGGGGTGATTCCCTTCACATAACCTACAGGGAAACTTAACTTTTCCCTTCTTTCCATGAAATTTACTGTTGGCATTATGATTCAAGTTTGGCGCTATGGCACAGGTGTTGTACTTGATGGCAACCCACTCAAGTGGAAAATCTCTATTTTGGATCTCAAAATGATGGAAAATAAGGGGTTCACAGGTACACCGTTCAAAAGGTGCGGGCCCACAGGCATGCCGTTCACCTAGTGTGGTCATGTCCGCAGGTTATCTGAACAGAAGGTGCGGACCCAGTCCACTCATTCCAATGCAGAGAAAGCACGCACAGGTGGGAATTCTTATGTCTGGCCCATGGTATTTAGCCTGACGTTCATGATCCTATGGTTTTGGCCCGTGGTATAGGATCTAAATTATTGAACCCCGGTTTGGATCCCTTGTTTTGGTTTTCGATGGTTTTGTCCCATGGTGTGAATAAGGGCTTGCCTATAAAAAGGAAAGGAGATCACTTGGCTAGTCACCTGTGAAATTTGAATATCTTAAGATCTGAATATTGGGTGATCAATTTGAAAAGCTAGATCTAAATCAAGGTGAAATTTAAGGTGAATCTGTTGATAGGTCGTGATCTCTCGGGTGCATGATCAGATCTGTGGTTCTGACTGTCTGTGGCACATTGGAGGACTGTTAATTTGGCTCTATTCAGAGGTCTGCAGCGCAGCAGAAGGTGCATCTGCAGGGGTCTGTAGCGCAGCAGAAGGAGCAAGTGCGGGGGTTTGCAGCGAAGCAGAAGGCGCTGGTGCGGAGGTACGCAGTGCAGCAGAAGGCACATTGCGGAGGTACGCAGAGGAACAGAAGGACCAGGTGCGGAGGTACGCTGTTAGGCAGAAAGTGCAGGTGCGGATCTGCGCAGAGGTACGTAGTGCAGCAGAAGGAGTAGGTGTAGAGGTACGCAGAGAAGAAGAAGGACCAGGTGCAGATCTGCGCAGTTTAGACACAGAAGAGCTGCGGATATTCGTAGGCTTCTATTGGTGAAGTTGCGGAATTTTCTTGAAATATTTGTTGGCTGCCTTTTATCTATTGTTGAAGAGTTCTGGGTTTAGATTACTGGTATTGTTGTTCTGGTTACTACATTCTGAGAAGTTATTGGTTGATTCAAATATACTTGATGATTATTTGATGTTTATGGATCCAGTTTGAAAATTTATGAAAAGTGGTCCTTGCAAGAAAAGAAGTAGGCCAGCACCTACGTACTAGTAGATTAGCTAGTACAAGATCTAAGGGGGTTGTAGCTCCCTTCCAGGAGAGACTGGAAAACGAGAGAGAGTTGTAGCTCTCAGCAGGTTGTAGCCTGCGTACTGGTAAAGGACTGCACCAGTACAAAATCATTGTAAAAGAAGTTTCTAATTGAAAGAAGATAGAGACATATTGCAGTAGGTGGTTTTCACCCACATTGGGTTTCCACCTTATATCTGGTGTTCTTTGGTGTGATTATCTATTTTTCCTGTTCTTGCTCATCATTATATGGTACTGACATACAAACTAATGATCAATATCTGAAGAATAAATTAAAGTATAAATCTGGAAGATATATTGAAAAGAATTAGATAATACTGATTCACCCCCCCTCTCAGTATTATTTCCATCAATCGGTATCAGAGCAGGTCCTTCTGAAGAAGCTTGATCGCTTGAAGGAAGATCCATCATCATGAGCAACTACGAGAGAGAAGCATCCATCAGGCCACCAATTTTTGACAGGACAAACTTCGTATATTGGATGGTAAGAGTTACTACCTATCTTCAATCTCTTGGTATAGAAGTCTGGGATATCATAGATACAGGGTACACTTTTCCATCAGCAACTCCTACAGATCCGGCTGAGAAGAAGAAATATGAAACAAATTCAAAGGCTATCAATACTCTTCTAGGATGTCTATCTCAATCATAATTCGTGAAGGTTATGCAGTATAAATCCGTAAAAGAAATATGGGACAAGATTGTTCTGAGCTATGAAGGAGATGATTAGGTAAAACGAGCAAAACTTCAAACCCTCAGAATTCAGTATGAAAATATCAGAATGCACAATGATGAAAGCGTGGCTAACTATTTCCTTCATGTAGATGACATTGTTAATTGTATGAAAAATTTGGGTGAAGAAATAAAAGAGGCTGTTGTGGTTGAAAAGGTTCTAAGATCTTTGTCCCCTAGGTTTGAATCTAAAGTTTCTGCAATAGAAGAAAAGGAGAATCTATGAAACCTTACCATGTCACAGCTGCACGGAATTCTAACTAATTATGAAATGAGGAAAGGAGGACCATCAGACAGGAGAGAAGCTACCTTCAAGGCTTCCGGCAAAGGAGATTACTATGAGTCAGGACACGTGTCAGAAGAAGAATAAGAATCAAATTTTGTCAAAAAATTTCAACGGGGTGCTGGACGATTCTGAGGTAAGTTACCTTTCAAATGCTTTGCTTGTGGAAGAGTCGGTCAATATGCTTCCAAATTTCCTCATAAGGGTAAGATTGACAAGGGGAAGGAACCTATTAGATGGAACAAGAAACAGAATGCAAATAAGAAAAGCTATTACACTCATGAAGATAGTGATGGACTTTCAAATAGTGACGAAGATGAATGAGGTAATAATTATAAACTTTTAATGGCTTTTGAAGATGATGATTATATGGATGCTGTAGATGAAGAAGGTCTTTATGAAGATATTTCTAATCTCAAAATTTGTTTAGAAGAGAAAAATGTGATTATTGATTCTCTGCAATGTCAACTGGCTGAAAGGGAAAAACATCAAGAAAAATTGGAATGTGAAATTGTTAGTCTTAGAAAAGAGATTGAGAAAACAAAAGCTCTTAATCTTAAATTTGTTAAAGGGTCTGAAACTCTGGATGAGATTATCAATGTGAAGCGTTATCCACTAATCAAGACAGGTCTGGGATATAATGGAGAAGCATCTCAAGCATCCACCTCCAAAAGTTATCTTGATGCAGCAAGGAGGAGCGAGAAAAGGCCTAATAGAAATTATCAGTTAAATCAGGGACAGTTTACCTCAAGAATGAACAAAGACTATCAAGAAAATCGGGGGCAAGCTACCTTAAGGACAAACAGAAGCTACAACCAGCCACAGGTAAAATCTTCCCAATTTGCCTCAAGAATGGATGTTAGTAGAAACTACAATCGGTTGGGTGATAGATTTGATAATTGCAGGAGTTTCTTCAATGGCCAATGTTTCTCTTGCCATAAATTTGGTCACAAAGTAGCTCAATGTGTTGCCTATAAGACAATCATGACTAGAGAAGCTCAAAAACAAAGAAATATGATTGGAATCACGAAAAAGACCTATAACAACTTTTCCACCCTTGAAAGTGAAATTGAATCTTCTATTTGTAATAACTTCGGTCATCAAGAGTCTAAATGCAGGAGTAGGTTTTGGAAGACAACTCAAAAGGAACAAACCTCAAATGCCAGAACATGGAGAATGAAGGAACCGCAACCAGAAAGATGTGGGATAGCTTTATATGCAGAAGGACAGGAAAATCAATGGTACATCGACAGCAGATGTTCGAAGCATATGACAGGTGATAAAGAAAAACTTCAATCATATAGTGCTTTAGAAAAAGGAAAGAAAGTTTCTTTTGGAAATGATACCCCTGCAGTCATAAAAGGAAAAGGCATTGTTCAGTTGAAAGAGAAAGTCAAGGCTGGAAATGTTTTGTATGTTGATGGCTTGAAGCATAATCTACTGAGTGTCAGTTAGATGTGCGATCAAGGAACTGAGGTAATATTTCAATCAAATGGATGTAGTGTTCGTGATCTTGATACGGGAAAAACAGTGATCAAAGGCATAAGAACTCCAAATAATTTATACATATTTGAAGAAGGACTACAACAATGTTATTTGAGCAAGAATGATGAACACTGGTTATGGCACTGGAGGTTGGGGTATCTAAGCTTTTCACAGATAAGGAAAACATGCAAATACTAGGCAGTTCGTGGTCTTCCAGACATCAGAATTCTAGACAATACAATATGAAAATCATGTCAGTTTGGTAAGCAAACCAGAACTAACTTCCCTGAGAAGGAAGGATCAACTAGCAGGCCTCTTGAACTAGTCCATACAGATGTATGTGGACCATCTAGGAAAAGGTCACCTCAAGGAGAAGAATACTTTATATTATTCATTGACGACTTCTCGAGGATGGTTTGGATAGGACTTATGAAACACAACGACGAAGCCTTCGAAAGATTCAAATCTTTCAAAGCCTTGGTTGAAAACGAATCAGATCACAAAATTAAGTGCCTCAGGTCTGACATAGGTGGGGAATTTACCTCAAATGAATTTTTAGATTTTTGTGAAGAACATGGAATAAGAAAGGAATTCTCTACAGCTAGGACTCCTCGGCAAAATGGAGTAGTGGAAAGGATGAACATAACGGTTCAACAAATGCCTCGTGCAATGCTTGATGAATCTGAAACTCCCGCAACCTTCTGGGGTGAAGCTGCATTTGCTGCGGTCGTTATTCTCAACAAAACAAATGTCCGGGTGAATAGCACTCAAACTCCTTATGAGCTCTGGTATGGTGAGACTCCTTTGGCAAAACATTTCAAAATCTTTGGAAGCAAATGTTATATTAAGAATAATGATGAACATCTTTGCAAGTTTGAACCTAGAGCAGATGAAGGGATTCTCCTTGGTTATTCTCCTCACAGCAAAGCATATAAGTGTTACAACAAAAGACTTGGAAGAATAGTTGACAGCATTGATGTAGTGGTTGATGAAGAAGGAAACATTCCTAGGCAAGTAAATTATGAAAATATCGAAGAGGATGAAGATCATCCTTCAAATCTGACTGATGATGAAGAAGAACCTCAAGAGGCACCAGAGGAACATATAAGGATAGAAGAGAAGATTCCATCCAGGTATGTTCAAAAGAATCATCTAGAATCTCAAATCTTGGGGCAAAAGGAGGCAGGCGTACAAACAAGAAGAACAATTGCAGAAGCTTCAAGCTATTTGGTATTACTCTCCTCCACTGAACCACAAAATGTAAGAGAGGCATGCAAAGATGAATGCTGGGTCAAGGCAATGGATGAAGAACTTGAGCAGATTGAAAAGAACAACACTTGGAAGTTGGTTCCTAGACCAAAAGATAAGAATGTCATAGGGACAAAATGGATCTTAAAAAATAAGTTGAATGAAAATGGGGAAGTAAATAGAAACAAGGCCAGACTTGTTTGTAAAGGGTATGCTCAACAAGAAGGAATAGACTTTGAAGAAACTTTTGCTCCCATTGCTAGACTTGAGGCCATCTGAATGTTCCTTGCTCTCTCAAGCTTTCAGAAGTTCAAAGTATTTCAAATGGACCTGAAATCAGCCTTTCTGAATGGAGACTTACAAGAAGAGGTGTACATTGAGCAACCAGATGGTTTCATTCTTGGGAATGATCCAAATCTTGTATGCAGACTAAAAAAGGCTCTTTATGGTCTTAAACAGGCTCCAAGGGCTTGGTACTATCGTTTGGACAAATATCTTTATCAACAAGGATTTTCAAAGGGATCAGCAGATAGCAATCTTTATATAAAAATTGAAAATGACAAATTGCTAATACTTGTTGTGTATGTAGATGATATTATCTTTGGCAACAATGAAGAAACTATGAGTCAAAGCTTTGCCTTGGTGATGTAGAAAGAATTCGAAATGTCATTACTTGGAGAGCTGACATATTTTCTTGGTCTACAAATCCAAAAAAATGAAGGTAGTATCTTTTTGTCTCAAACCAAATACCTCAAGAAGATCTTGAAAAAGTATGGCATGGAAGATTCAAAACCAGTATGTATCCCTATGGTTACAGGATGCAGCCTCAGTGCAAATGATGAATCAGCAGCAGTGCATCAACCAACCTATAGATCCATGATTGGAAGTCCACTTTATTTGACAGGTACCCGACCAGACATCATGCATGCAGTGGGAATAGTTGGAAGATTTCAAGCAAATCCCAAGGAAACTCATCTTCAGGCAGTTAAGAGAATCTTCAAGTACCTTCAAGGAACTAAAAACTATGCCTTATGGTATCCTAGAGATACAGATCTCACACTTCATGCTTACACAGATGCAGATTGCGCCAAAAGCGTGGATGAAAGGAAGAGCACAAGTGGTGGTGAATTCTTTATGGGTTCCAGATTAGTATATTGGTTCAGCAAGAAACAGAGTTCAATTGCTTTATCTACAGCTGAAGCGGAATATGTGGCTGTTGCATCTTGTTGCACTCAACTCCTTTGGATGATGCAGACCTTGCAGGATTTTCAAATCACTTGTACACCACCTATCTCCATCTTATGTGATAACACAAGTGCTATAAGCATTTCAAAGAACCCAGTCATGCATTCAAAGACCAAGCATATACCTATCAAATATCATTTTCTTCGGGAACAAGTGCTTGAACAAAAGGTCAAGTTGGAGTATGTTCCTTCTAAGGAACAAGTTGTTGATATACTCACCAAACCATTGCCCAGGGAGACCTTTGAATACCTCAGGCAAAAGCTGGGGGTAGTTGATGCATCATCTTGTTGTTGAATCTCATCTGTTTCAGAGATTGTTGGTTGTATGCGAGTTTCATATGGGGTATACGCGTACATTTGTTGGGTTATGGATTGGTCGAAGATTGAATGGCACAGGTTCAGGGGGAGCATATATTCTTCTAATAATGCATTGTTGGCATTATGGTAGAAGATCTTGGAGGAGAAAGTACAGAAGGAGAACATGGATGCTGATCTGAATATTGCTGCTAATATGTGTCTATCTCTCTTGTCAAGGCACTTAGGGGGAGTATGGATAGCGAAGGAAGAGAATATCTTGGTCCGCCCTTTGCCCTTGATGTCAAAGGGGGAGAATGACTTTGAGGATCTTGGGGTTGCCATCAAGTCCAAAGGGGGAGATTTTTGGCATTATGATTCAGGTTTGGCGCTATGGCACAGGTGTTGTACTTGATGGCAACCCACTCAAGTGGCAAATCTCTGTTCTGGCTCTCAAAATGATGGAAAATAAGGGGTTCGTAGGTACACTGTTCAAAAGGTGCGGGCCCGAAGGCATGTCGTTCACCAAGTGCGGTCATGTCTGCAGGTTATCCAAACAGAAGGTGTGGACCCCAGTCCACTCACTCCAATGCAGAGAAAGCACGCACATGTGGGAATTCTTATGTCTGGCCCATGGTATTTAGCTCAATGTTCATGATCTTATGGTTTTGGCACATGGTATAGGATCTAAATTATTGAACCCCGATTTGGATCCCTTGTTTTGTTTTTCGATGGTTTTGTCCCATGGTGTGAATAAGGGCTTGCCTATAAAAAGGAAAGGAGATCACTTGGCTAGTCACTTGTGAAATTTGAATATCTTAAGATCTGAAATTTTGGGTGATCAGTTTGAAAAGCTAGAACTAAATCAAGGTGAAATTTAAGGTGAATCTATTGATAGGTCATGATCTCTCGGGCACATGATCAGATTTATGGATCTGACTGTCTGTGGCAGATTGGAGGACTGTTAATTTGGCTCTATTCAGAGGTCTACAGCGCAGCAGAAGGCGCAGGTACGGGGGTCCGCAGCGCAGCAGAAGGTGTAGGTGCGGGGGTCCGTAGCGAAGCAGAAGGCGCTGGTGCAGAGGTATGCAACGCAGTAGAAGGCACAGTGCGGAGGTACGCAGTGGAACAGAAGGACCAGGTGCGGAGGTATGCTGTTAGGAAGAAAGTGTAGGTGTGGATCTGTGCAGAGGTATGCAGTGTAGCATAAGGAGTAGGTGCGGAGGTACGCAGAGAAGAAGAAGGACCAGGTGTGGATCTGCGCAGTTTAGACACAAAAGAGTTGCGGATATTCACAGGCTTCTATTGGTGAAGTTGCGGACTTTTCTTGAAATATTTGTTGGCTGCCTTTTATCTATTGCTGAAGAGTTCTGGGTTTAGATTACTGGTATTGCTATTTTGGTTACTACATTCTGACAATTTATTGGTTGATTCATTGGTTGATTGAAAAAGGAGATTGATTGATTGACATATACTTGATGATTATTTGATGTTTATGGATCCAGTTTGAAAATTTATGAAAAGTGGTCCTTGCAAGAAAAGAAGTAGGCTAGCACCTACGTACTAGTAGATTAGCTAGTACAAGAGCTAAGGGGGTTGTAGCTCCCTGTCACACGGAATCTGTCAGGGGTGCGGACACGACTGACCTTCCTAGAAGTCTAAGACATTCTAACGACAAACAAGACAAAATGGAGTGATCTTTCTCTAAACACACCTTTTACAACATGAAAACTACAAGTGTTTAGGCTTACCTTATTCCAAAACGCTATTGTTGAAGTCCGTTCTTGACGATCCGGATGAGCTCCTCCTTCAAGTCAATTCCTGCAACCACAAACAATCAAACAATTACCGAGCACTTGCATTTCATATAATAAAACATATATTCAACATGCAGACCAAGGAACACATGAAATAACTCATTATCATAAGCTATTGAGAAAAATAAACCAGTTTGTATTAATAACGAAACAAAGAAACTCTTACAACCTGGCCTTGGTGTTGTGCAAGTTCCTCCCAGGGTCCATCAAGGGTTTTCCTCTACTTTGACAAAGCTCACCCTCTCCCAAGTAGAATCAAGTGAAGACAATCTCTCCTCACAAAGGCTCTAATGGAAGACCTAAATCCTGCAGCATTTACCCAAAGAAAATGTATAGCTCCAACCTCTCCTCCTTCTGGCTCAATGCCTTTATTTATAGTGCTGTAAAGAGGTTATTCAGGTCCACTATCAATGGGATCATCCCCCTCTATGGGTGGGATAGCTCCCTTATTGATGGGATAAGTTCCCCCTTAATAGAGATACATGAACCAACTGGAGGCGCATCCATTTCATCAAACCGACCTCTAGAATGTTCTAGAAGTAACCACAAGTAACTTTTTCAAGATAAAACTCGCGCATTTTGCCTTTTACAGAGGGACGCACCTGTCCCTTAACATACAGAGCGTCCATGGACGCAGATTTTGTGAACATGGTCAGCGTCCCCGCAGGTAAGGCTAGAGAGAACCTGCGACCCCAGAGATAAACATAGTTTTTACAAGACTTTCTCTCTTCTTTGAGTTTGAGATGGATAACAGAGGCATGAGACTTGCCTAAGAGGGTAGCATGACTGTTGATTTGAGCCATACTAACTGTAAGTAGTCAAGGTGACATTTTTTAGTGTAACAGATTGCCCCCTAAAGTGCGAAGCCTGGAATAGAGTAGGGTTTTGTAATTCTAGGAAGGGTGAAGCGCTTTATCATTTCAAGGATTGTCTTGTGGATGGCCTGGTTGGAACCTGCAATTTTCAACACAAAATACATGGATAAGATTATATCATCACTGAGGTAGGCATTCCCATACTCAGATTCAAAACTTTAACTAATGGACTAACTATTCTGATACAGGAATGATCTTGCAGTACATCATTTTAATAGACTTTTGTAGACACAGTATGGACGCAGCCATCTGTTTATGATTAGTCTACATAGATAATGAATACAAAACTCCTCGCAGCCTGGATGGTAGAAACTAGATCCAGGGTCTTCACTTCTACTTCCCGAATTGGTACGATTCTAGCCATGTGATTAAATGATTCGATGTCGAACACGGTAGAAACCACTTGATTACCAGTTGATGATGTAAACTGTTAACAAGCGTGAGAGAGACCACCAGTAATGTCAATGGTTCTCAAAGTACCAAGCACAACCCGTGAAATGTGAATAGATGTTTTGATGTCGAACACTTCACGGAATCCTCTGATCGAAAGTCAATGATGTAAATTGACGTCAAAGGCGAGAAACCTGCCATTGATGCATGCAGACTTCAAGGTACTGTCGATTCCTAAGTCATCTTTCTAGATAATGTGTCGATGTCGATAGAAAGCGACCCGTTGCAGGCAAGCCCACAACACGAAATCATTGTTCAAGTTGAAGAAATGTTGCTGTGAGGACTGACTCAGGGATGGTCAAATGGATGACAAGTATTTTGCAGATGAAAGTTTTGCTTGCAGACCTCTTGAACACATAACGACACAACAGATGGCTTGGTGACGAATAACTCAAAGTTAATCCCCGAAACCCGGTTAAAGACTTTCAAAGTGATTTGGTCAACTGTGAGGTAAAAGATTTCCCAACCCAGGTGAATGAAAAGTGTCGTGTTCAAGAGTGGTAATAAAGTTTCTTCTGAGACAAAAGGTGACAAACAAGTTCATTCTTCTCTCTTTTCCCCCACCATTTATGGCAAGTACCTCTTTATTTTTAACAAGCTTGAGGAGGATAACATATGCTTGATTATAAGCTCATCCTTCGGACAAGTCCAACCTAGTTTAAATTCGAACCCTAGGAAGGAGTGGTTCGTTCCTGTTTGTAATTGAACAGGTCCTTTACTGTGAAATGTTTAACGAGCCCAGTATAGGAGAAACTCGGCGTTTTTCAATTTTAGAGAGTCTGAAAAAACTAAAGGAGACTCCACGTTGAACTTTTTCGTACATTTGTGTCCCTCAAGCCCGAAAAAGTATAAAATAATACCTGGGGGAACCGCTTGATCTTGCGACCAAGGAGTACTTTCATAATTAGTGCCACTGACCTGAAAAGTAAAAAGCGATCAAGGACACGTCGTTTTATTTCCTTATCGAGTTTGAAACGACAAAAACCCGGCAATCTTTTCCTGATTTTACGGTCAGAAAAGAGCTATAAGGGGACCGTCTTTTAATTCCATTTTAACGAGTGTAAAAGAAACACTCGGCAATCTTTTCATGTTTTAGGAGTCAGAAAAGGGCTTAAAAGATAACTCCAAGGTTTCACTTTTTCGTAAATTTTAACGAGTTCGAAAAAGGGATAAAAATGTACTCATGGTTTTCACTTTTTCGTAAGTTTTAATGAGTTCGAAAAAATGATAAAAATGTACTCATATGGCCTGACTTTCAATTTAATTTACGAGCAGGAAAAGACGGAAAGAACTCGGCATTTTCATTTGTTTTACGAGAATGAAAAATAGCAAAATAATCTCGGTATTTTCATGAGTTTAACGAGTCTTGAAAATAACTGAAATTGACTCGAGCTAGGTTTCATTTTTACAAAAGCTTGAAACAGAGTAAAACTATGCTTCATAGTAGTTTCATTTTTACACAAGCTTCAAACAGAGAGAAAACTGTGCTTGATGCCCCCTAAGCATAACTGCTAGAGCGGATGCCCCTCAACTTCATTTCATTCAACTAAGCACAAGCTGGATGGAATGAAGGTTCATGAACGAGATCGTTTGAAAGACTTGACCTAAAACTGTAAGAAAATTATGCAAAAAACTGAAATAACTAACCTAAATATACAACTTAACATCTACGAGATCTAGTCAAACTCTCGACTCAAGTAGAGGAGGATTTGTTTCATTTTTTAACGAGCTTGACACAGGAAAAGAACTATGCTCGGATTCGGTTTCATGTTTACGCAAGCTTGAAACAAAAAACTATGCTTGTTATAAGTCACATGCCCCCAGCATAATGATGCAAATCAAGGTACATGCCCCCCAAGCTTCATTGCATTCAATGAGGTGGATGGAATGAAGCTTTACTTTCAAGATCTTGGAAAGATTTGTGGGAGTTGTTTCATTTTTTAGAGAGCTTGACACAAGACAAGGAACTATGCTCATAACTACTCTCTACAATCTACCTAACAAAAACTTAACTCTAAAAACCTTGATTCATTTTTTAACGAGCTTGACACAAGACAAGGAACTATGCTCTAAAATCCTTGATTCATTTTTTAATGAGCTTGACACAAGACAAGGAACTATGCTCCTCTCTACAATCTACCTACTTAACCTACCCTTGTTTCATTTTTTAACGAGCTTGACACAAGACAAGGAACTATGCTCGAACTAACTGATTCATTTTTTAACGAGGTTGACACAGTAAAAGGAACTTTCCTCGGACACTCCTTGTTTCATTTTTTAATGAGCTTGACACAAGACAAGAAACTATGCTCATGACTTCCAGTTTCATTTTTTAATGAGGTTGAGACTAGAAGAAACTATCCTCATGCTAGCCTGTTTCATTTTTTAACGAGGTTGATACAAGAAAAAACTATCCTCGTATCCAATTTCATTTTTTAACGAGGTTGAGAGAGGAATAAACTATCCTCGCAATCCTTGTTTCATTTTTTAAACGAGCTTGACACAAGATAAGGAACTATGCTCATTACAGCCTGTTTCATTTTTTAACGAGGTTGATACAGGAAAAAACTATCCTCGCACGCACTGATTCATTTTTTAACGAGGTTGACACAGTAAAAGGAACTGTCCTCATGCTAGCCTATTTCATTTTTTAACGAGGTTGATACAGGAAAAAACTATCCTCGTGACATTGATCATGGCTTCCAACTGGAAGAAAGACATGTCAATGGACACACCTTGATCATGGCTTCCAAGAGATCTTCATCAGAAGGAAGAACAGTTCTTTGGAAGGAACACATGTCAAGGGACTCAAAAGGGATAAGAACATCGTGTTCAACCCAGTTTTCCATGTCAATTACCGGATCTAAATCAACAGTGAGAGGCTCACTTACATTGGTAACTGAAAACATGGGATCGGTTGCCACATAATTAACCCGTGGCAGGGTAGATACCACTTTAGAATCAGGAACAGTTAGGGGTGTCATATTATCGGTAGTTGAAACAAGACTAGGGAACGAAAGCTGGTCTACAGTCACAATACTGCCATTGTGAGGGAAAGACATCACGCGAAAGAGTGTCGATACGACAGCTTTCATTGCATAAACATAGTCTCGCCCAAGGAGTAAATTGAAATCCAAGGGTCCTCGAACTACCATAAGATCAACACAAATAGTTTTACCTTCCAAGGTAATAGAAAACTTAGGAAGGATCCCTAAAGGTTCACTAATTGTTCTGTTAAAAGCTTTCAGATTCTGCGTAATAGGCGCAAGCTGAGGGGAACCCAAAGCTTTCCAAACAGCTGAGGATAAAATACTAACAGAAGCACCTTCATCTACCTGAGTACGATGTATGTCCCTACCACCAGCCTTGACAATGATTTGGAAAGGGATGGAGGAAGGAAGACGAGGTTCTGTCATTCTATTCCAATCAAAGGAAAAGACCTCAGTGCTTGGAGGGGGTTCTGTAGAAACAGGTGAAATGCCCCCCGGTATAGAAGAATCTGATGTAACAAGAAGAACATCAGCGGTATGAAATTTACTCTCGAAAAGGAGAGTGTGATCGACCGAATGTGAAATTGAATCGACCACTTGATCAACTAACGGATCATCAACCTGAGTGACATGAGTTTCACTCTCCAAAGGGAGAGTGTGATCGACTGTACTTGAATTTAAATCAATCACTCCGTCAGTTGACGGTAGGTTGGGACTAGAAGATTTACGGTAACCGGTTGGAAATTCTTGTTGTGGAACAGTAAGGTTTTCCAATAATGTTGAGGCTTCATCCATGTGAGGGCAAATGTGAGTTTGATGACTCCCTTTGCATAACTTACAAGGAAACCTAACTTTACCTTTTTTCCCAGGAACCTGACTATCACTGGTTGATGGATCAATGGAAAGTTGATGAGATTTTTCTGACCATACTTCCAAGACCTTTGGAATACCAGGACAATTGACAAGGAAGTGGTCACCCTTACAAAGCCTGCAAGGGTATTTGGGTTTACGATGCATGTCGGAATTTTCCTCAACACAACTAACACTTACAGTCGTGGTTGGTTGGTTGACTTCTTTCTTATCTTGCTTCTTCTTCTTCTTCTTCTTCTTCCCTTTCTTCTTCTTCTTAGCCTCCTGGTTACTAGCATCAAGGCTTGTACCAGGCGAAGAGGAAGAAATGGAGGAAGAAAAATTAGGCGAAGAAGGTAAAGGGTCAACAGAAGGTTGGGGATGTTGAGATGGTGAACTCTGTTGAGGTGAAGCATCCGGTTGAGATGGAACAATTGGAGTATTTTGGGCCAACGAAGTTGAAAATAACCATATCGGTAAACCTATTGTAAATCCAGGTAATGACAAAGTAGCCATATAAGGAGGACCAACATTTCCAAAGTAAGGAAAAGTACTAGGATTCTCATTAGGAGGGGTTCCTAGGTTGATAAATTCCGGAACATTTGCCATTATATTCAACTTCAGTGAATTTTATTAACAATTTAAAACTAAAATTAACAATTAACAATTCACACCTAACAACTAAAATTCACAATTCACACCTATGGTCTCTAAAAGTAAAAACAAACAAATTAACACGCGCTATCAAATCTAGGAGTCAAACCACACACAAACAGTAAGCTCTCCGGACCGAAAACACTAGTTGGTGATGAAGCCCAACATCGCAGAATTCAGTACAGAAATGGCAGGTGGAACAGTTACCCCGGCAACCTGCTTAATGAATAGACCGGCACAAGTTCCTCCACTTTAACCGTCTCGAAGTGAAGTGAACCCCCCGGAAAATCCAAGTGAGTATAACCGACGTCTGCTCCAGGTACAGTGGGACCTTCCCTCCACCGTCACCTCGGTAGAACCCTAAAGATTATGGTCACTAAGGTCACCAACAGTAACAAATACACCTGGGGGAACAGTCTAAACTCCGACAGCACGCAAGGGCAGAGTAGCAAGCTCAATCCCCTTACCGGCTCCTTGACAACAATCCAAGGTTTACCGATAAGTGACCCCTGGCTCCTCGACAATGGTTAATCCGAGGTTTACCGTTTGTAATACGTACTGTCTGGCGCCGTTCCCAACGAGGGGGGAATGATCCCCTTACTGGTTCGGACACGAGCTCGTGCTTCTCCTTTAAGAGGAGCTTTCTCAGAGTGCAATTGAAACAATTGGATTTATTCTACTCAAGATAAACTATCTGTTTGGTTTTGTAGTCTTGGAGAGTTAAGTACTCACCTACTCCAAGACCCTAGCCTAAGCTATGTTGGTGCTTCAGAGCCCTAGAAATGTAAAAATTACTAGATGAATTTTAATTAAGCGTTGTGTTATTAAGGCTGTTATTACTCAAATGGGTAAATGGAGATGAAACCAATGGTGTTATGACCCGACTCAACTGAATGCAATCGAATATGATAATGTAATCTTTCCAATTCGATGAATCCTAACTAAAGTAAGGAGAGAGTTTCCATTCACTTCCGACAATGCAAAAAATTGATGCACTAATTTTATCAAGAAAAACTAATGCAAATCAATTCCAAACCATTTTTTATTTTTATTTTTGTGTAAATTCAAATCAAAGAAAGCTGATCTAAATCTACAATAGATTTTTCAGAATGTAAACTATGCAATTGTAATCTAAGCACAATTCACTCGAAAAGTATGCAAATGTAATCTATGCACATTCTTCAATAATATTCTGAAAATGAGAATTCTAATTGTGCAAATGTGATCTATGCAAAAGAATTCTCAAACACAAGACGATTCTAATGTGATCTAAGAACCAATCAAGTGCAAATTGAGAAAATTGGGTGAGAGTTCCAAAGATCAAAACATAAAAACACTCAAAGGCGATTAACACTCATACACAATTTAGCCCCCCCCGGCGAATGAGGGGGAAATTTTTTTGCAAAAACAAAAGCAAAAAGATGCAAAATTGTGAAAAGACTGAGACAAACCTCCAAGTAATGATCAAAGGAAACCAAATCAAGAATTTCTCAAGAAAGAGACTCAAAACACCCAATTGATGAAAGCTAAGAGCAGGAACAAGCTTAGGTGAAGATTTTTGACAGGGTACTAAAGGATCTGGGCAGAAAACACTAAGAAAAACCAAAATCTAAAAGAAATTTAAAGCAAAAATGGAATTTTCTTAACTTTTACAGGAAGACGCAGGCCACCCGTTGTCACAGGTGCGGGCCCGCACTGTGCAGTCGACAACAGCGCGTCCAAGGACGCACTGTGCAGCACACAGAGACTGCGTCCTTCTGGAAAAAGGAAGAAAAACTAAAGCCAACTAAATCTAAAGCTAAGCCACCCAAATACTAATTCTCACAGTCAAAAACCAGAAAATAAAAATGATTTTCTCAAAGCAAAGTTCATATAAAGGAAAAGACTCTCTCATTAATGGAATCCCCAGTGGAGTCGCCAATTTGTCACACGGAATCTGTCAGGGGTGCGGACACGACTGACCTTCCTAGAAGTCTAAGACATTCTAACGACAAACAAGACAAAATGGAGTGATCTTTCTCTAAACACACCTTTTACAACATGAAAACTACAAGTGTTTAGGCTTACCTTATTCCAAAACGCTATTGTTGAAGTCCGTTCTTGACGATCCGGATGAGCTCCTCCTTCAAGTCAATTCCTGCAACCACAAACAATCAAACAATTACCGAGCACTTGCATTTCATATAATAAAACATATATTCAACATGCAGACCAAGGAACACATGAAATAACTCATTATCATAAGCTATTGAGAAAAATAAACCAGTTTGTATTAATAACGAAACAAAGAAACTCTTACAACCTGGCCTTGGTGTTGTGCAAGTTCCTCCCAGGGTCCATCAAGGGTTTTCCTCTACTTTGACAAAGCTCACCCTCTCCCAAGTAGAATCAAGTGAAGACAATCTCTCCTCACAAAGGCTCTAATGGAAGACCTAAATCCTGCAGCATTTACCCAAAGAAAATGTATAGCTCCAACCTCTCCTCCTTCTGGCTCAATGCCTTTATTTATAGTGCTGTAAAGAGGTTATTCAGGTCCACTATCAATGGGATCATCCCCCTCTATGGGTGGGATAGCTCCCTTATTGATGGGATAAGTTCCCCCTTAATAGAGATACATGAACCAACTGGAGGCGCATCCATTTCATCAAACCGACCTCTAGAATGTTCTAGAAGTAACCACAAGTAACTTTTTCAAGATAAAACTCGCGCATTTTGCCTTTTACAGAGGGACGCACCTGTCCCTTAACATACAGAGCGTCCATGGACGCAGATTTTGTGAACATGGTCAGCGTCCCCGCAGGTAAGGCTAGAGAGAACCTGCGACCCCAGAGATAAACATAGTTTTTACAAGACTTTCTCTCTTCTTTGAGTTTGAGATGGATAACAGAGGCATGAGACTTGCCTAAGAGGGTAGCATGACTGTTGATTTGAGCCATACTAACTGTAAGTAGTCAAGATGACATTTTTTAGTGTAACACTCCCTTCTAGGAGAGACTGGAAAATGAGAGAGGGTTGTAGCTCTCAGCAGGTTACAGCCTGCATACTGGTAAAGGATGGCACCAATACAAAATCATTGTAAAAGAAGTTTCTAATTGAAAGAAGATAGAGACATATTGTGGCAGGTGGTTTTCACCCACATTGGGTTTCCACCTTATATCTGGTGCTCTTTGGTGTGATTATCTATTTTTCCTGTTCTTGCTCATCATTATATGGTACTGACATAAAAACTAATGATCAATATCTGAAGAATAAATTAAAGTATAAATCTGGAAGATATATTGAAAAGAATTAGATAATACTGATTCACCCCCCCTCTCAGTATTATTTCCAACATTTACTATCACTAGTTGATGGTATGTCACCAACATGATCTCCAAAGGTTGATGGCATGGGATGATTTGAACGAGAAGACCATTCTTCTAAGATCTGAGGAATGTCAGGACAATTCCAAAGAAGATGGTCTCCTGTACAAAGCTTGCATGGATATCGAACTTTGTGTGGCTTAATGGATGGTTTCTCATCAGATTTTGCATTGAAATCAATGGTTGCTTGGTTGCCCCTCTGCTGAATTTCCTTCTTCTTCTTCTTCTTCTTCTTCCCTTTCTTCTTCTTCTTAGCCACCTGGTTACTACTACCAATACTTTCACCAGGCGAAGAGGAAGAAGGGGAGGAAGAAAAAACCGAGGAAGAAGGCAAAGGGTCAACCTTATGATCAACTAGATTTTGATTTTTTCCAGTTGGAGGTGTAATTGAATGTGGAGAAGTCACGAAATTTGGAACCAAAGAGTTTGAAAACAACCATACTGGCAAGCCAATGGTAAATCCCAAAAGGGACAATGTAGCCATGTATGGAGCATCAATATTTCCAAATGGAGGAAAAGGAATGTGGAGAAATCATGACATTTGGAACCAAAGAGGTTGAAAACAACCATACTGGCAAGCCAATGGTAAATCCCGAAAGGGACAATGTAGCCATATATGGAGCATCAATATTTCCAAATGGAGGAAAAGGACTAGGATTCCCATCAAAAGGAATACCTTGATTGGTGGACTCCGGATTTGTCGCCAAATGTTTCAACCTAAGATCAACTAAAAAACAAGCGTGGAGGATGTTATCTGTGGTCAATTAATTTTTACGACACTAGAACTTAACTTTGCTTTTTCATGTTTTAAGAGTCAAGAAAAAGCAAAACGTGACTCTAGTCACTTTTGTTGTTTAATGAGCTTTAAAGGACAAGCGCTTGAATGAAACTTTTCTTTTAAGGAGTTGAAAAGGAACAAAAGTGACTTCTTTGGAGATACTAAGCAAGAGGGTTTACCAAACTAATCACAAAACTACAATATACACCTTGGTGGTAAATTAAAGAGAAATTACCAAGGATTTACTGTACGGTAGTCAGTCTTCCCGAATGTTGTGTTCGGTGCATTGTGATTGGTAAGGCGGTAGACTCGACTTCCTAGGGATAATGGATTTAAGCCTATTGGGGTCTCCCACTATAAACACGACGGTACAGGGAGCACAAGTTCGTACTAGTACTTATTGGTTTAGAGAGGAGGAATCAACCAATCTCAATGAAACGACAACCACTAGGTTTTAAGACGCTGGAACACGTCTCTAGCCTAGAGACCTATAGATGTTTGCATTAAATTTCAATGTGTTATTAGGTTAATTGAGGTTAATTTTAGGTTGATCTTGCTTAAGATTTGCGTTTGAAGGTTCACCACGTGATGTTTTCCAAAATTCCTAAAAATACAACTAGAATAAAAATAACTCGTTCAATTTAATTTAACAATGAAATTCCTAACTAATAAGGGATAGAGCAAAAAATTTCTTTTTGGATCAAACAACAAAGAGCACTCACTAATGCACTTCCCTAACCATTCCTTTCAAGCACACACATTCAATCTCCTAAAATGAAATTACATGTATTTCTTTTTCTTTTCGGTTCTCCCTAATGTGAATTATGCACTAGAAAGAACAAATGCACAATGATTCAAAAGCTCCTTTTGAAAAAAATGTCGATTTATGACAATTTCACTTAAAGATAAAGGAAGACTAAATGACACTTTCAACTTTAAGGAAAGGAAGATTTTCGACACTTAAACAAAAATATGAATCAGATGCACAAATAGACCAATTGATTATTTAATGAAGGACGATTTTACAACACTTCATATTTGACAAAACAATCGACTGAAACTACTTTTGACAATGGACTGCAAATGATAAAACAAATACATAAACAAAAATTTATCAATCCAGTGTAAAATCGGTCGAAACATGGAAATGAAGACTGCTTTCAAAGACAAGAAATCATCTAAATCCAACAAACAATTCAAACAACTTAAAATTGACTTAAGGATTTAGCTCCTAGACGGGAAAACTGATCCAAATCGAATCAACGTAGGCTAGAGTGAGGGACAGTGCGATGCATAACACTGTCTCTGTGCAGAGGGTGCAATGCATAATACCCTGTCAGTTATAGGGCTGCAATGATTTCAGAATGACAATTTAAATAGCGGGTAAAGTATGTCAAAGTGTTTCAAAAGATGGATTAGCTACTATAAGATATAGGATTTCTCCCCAGTATGGTCGCCATTTTTTATGGGAAAATTTAGTGTCTTTTCAAACGACTAACCCCTAGACTGAGTAGGAAGTCTAGAACAACAGTTAAAGTAATTCCATTGCTTTTCCTATAGCTAACAGATAAAAGAAAGAGGAGAAAAAGTACCAACCTGTATCTCTCGCTCGATCCCTCTTCCCTTTGATTGCTTTCACAACTCCCTTCCGTACTTAACTCACTTGAAAGTTACCTGCACACAAGACAAAACAGAAAACCATCAAAGCATACATATCGATATGTTAACTAAACATATTATAGAATCAAAAGTACAATATACATCACATAACAGATGAATGGGAAAAATCATAGAAATCTTTATGCATAGAAGGAAATATTAAAACCCATGTAGATGCATGTCCGATTCAGCGTCATCCTTCCAGCTTCAAACCCTTCTCTCCTCATGGAAACAACAATTTGACATGCTAATATTACTCTATCTACTAATCCCATCCAAGCAGAATTTCCTTAGCTCAAGAAGTTCCAACCTTAGACTAGCCTTGAATGCCTGGTCCATTTATAGCTGAACAAAGGAGGTTAGGCCATTAATTGCCTGCATGAATGCTTTTCCATATTTGGGAAGTGGTTCCATGGAGGAAGGGATAATGGATTAAGGTTAATTTTTCTCCTTCCTCATCCAAAAGAGAGCCCAATCCTTCTAGAAACCTCTAGAAGCATCCATTGGATGAGGAATCCAATGGATTCATTTGAAAAATTCGATGGATCTCGCTCATGACAGCTGATACAAAGGCTAGGTGCTATGCATAGCACCCTGAAAGTGTAATGCTTGCCATTCATTGCAGCCAGATAGAAGGCCACCTACGGTGATCTCCTTAGGGACATTTTTTGGATGAATGGTGTCATGAAACTCTTGGGAGGCAAGCATGATGTAGGTTAACTTCATTAGGAAATGAAACCAACTGAACAATTAGGGGTTGATAGACCCTAATAATATAGATCCGAAAGTTGGGGTTGATGTGCCCAAATTTTCCTGTAACACTCTAACTTTTAATTTCATTTTTTCATTTTATGTTTAATGTAAACTACATACAACATAAATACAAATATTTTTTAATCTTCTTTATCTGGTCTTTACCATTGAAAGATGAATACTTGAAACTTGTTACCCTTTTGTTACTAGTTGGGGAAAGTATAGTCGGTGAAACCATTAACCATTGGTCTTAATGTCATGGTTATGTTACAACATTTTTGTTTGTGTCTCGATCATAGTTAGGTTAAAATAACATTTCTTTTGCATTTTTCTACCAATAAAATACTTTTAAAGTTTCATCAATCCAATTGAACTATGCAAGCTAATAGTATTGTGCAAAATTGAAAACCTTTTATATAAGGTTGACATTTTCAATCTCATCTCTTTGTTGTTTTTCATGGCTAATCCTTGAAATCCAAGAGTTCTTGGATTCAATTTTTATCTCGTGCATTGATGGCATTTTGACTGAACCACTTTAGAACACTACTTTTTATTGTGTTCATGCTCTTACTGTTTTAGTCATGATTCACTGGAAAATTCTCTTAGACCTTTGAATCATGGTGCTATAAGGAAGGAAATTGTTGCGGTTTAGGATTCAGCTGGTGTTTACGATTGCAAATAATGATGAATTAAATGGTTTGTACCATAGAAGTATTAGAATGTATTGGTATTTGTTGTAACAAAATGTTATATAGCAGTATGAAATGCAACAATTTTTTCTATACAACTACATGATCAACCTCTGTTTGGCTATCTTTGATAATATAACTCATGTATTCGATACCTTTATACCAACAAAAACAAAAAGTCAACCCAAAATCACCAAACAACATTAAAAAAATAAGAAAAAACGTGTATTAGAGTGTTTAACTAGGGTTCTTGTAGCTCGGAAGTGAAATCGTTGTTTTATCGTTAGACATACATTTTGTGTTTTCCTATTTTGTCACAAAAATATTTAATCTCATTAATTGTTGTGGACCAAAACAGTTTGACATTGGATGAACGATTTCAATAAACCCATTCTTATTATTTAATTATATTAAATGTTTATCATGTTGGTTCCGAAGACATTGTTGGAAGATCATATTGAAGATATTTCATTATAGTCCTATGTAGTGAATTCCTTTTTCTTGATTTTTAAGTTGACTTCTTGGTGTTTATTTGTTGATTCTATGCCTAAGAGATTTTGACTCAACAATCCATCAAATAAAATCATTTCTTATTGTCTTAACATATTTACTTTGAGTAAATCATAATTACACCATAAATGTCTATCTATGGGGTTGGACTAGACAAACACACATATCTTATTCCTTAGGTGTATCTTTGCACATTTAGGGGCAATTTCTAGTTTAATTCTACTCATACTAAACAAAAATGTAGTGTACATTGTAAATTTTGAATTTGATGTTGCTTAGTACATCACCTTTCTTCTTAGTCCAAAGATCGTGTAAGGCTGTAACAGTTTACCACACTATACGGTTAAAATATAACATTAAAATATTTCCATGAGCAATTCTTGTAATGTGCAATGAAATGTGTAAAAATTATTTTTGACAGTTGATTTTTTCCTTCAAAGCTTCATTAATATCCTTTTAAATCCTTCTCTAGTTTAAACACTTGGAAACTAACATTTTTGCATATCAATTCAAGAATCTTAATTTTCCTAATTATCTCAAATCTCTATTTTATTGATCATATTTCCCATAAATTTCTTGATCAAAATTTTTATGACCAAGTCATTTGTAGAAAAGAAATATACTATTCATTTTATTGAATATGTTTTTTACTCGGATCAGAAAACCCATTGAAAAATCGACATTATGCATCAAAGCTTCTTGTTATCCCAATCCAGGACATGTAGTTATTAATTATGTTCTATACAATGTTGTGAATAACAAATTCCTCCAACAGAAAAGGGATGTACTTGGAAGGAAAATAAACAACGAAGAATATTATATTGCACTGATATAAGGCTTAGGAACAACTAGGGAGTAAGGAACCAATAGAATTTTAGTCTTCAAAATCTCGAACTTGTGTGAAACCAGATGAAAGGTGTGTACCAAGAACAATGTAAACTTTGAAACGGGAACTATAAACTCAACATGGGAACTCTCGCCAAAAAAACCCAAAAAAACATAAAAAACAATGCTAAAACGAAAAGTGTGTATACTAGAACGATGATTTTATTTTTTAGGGGTCAATTTTGAACATGTTTTAAAAATGGCAGTGACTACGAAAATTACTACGAAATTTTCATGCAAAATTTAGCCTCAAAACGAAAAAGTGATGATACTGCAATGATGATTTTTTTTTAGGGTCAATTTTCAAACTTTTTAAAAAATGCTAGTAAAACCAAATTTTTATGTGCCAAATAAAGTTGTTTATGAGGAAAAAACACATTAATGTTTTTGGTAGAATATCATTTTTCTTTCCTAAGTAAAAATTCAACATGTTCTCAACCATAACATGCTAGATACAAAATAAATTGAAAATTTTCAACTATAAAATTAAAAAACCATGACATGATGATCTGGAATGAACTTCAAAAATTGCAAACCTAATGACAGTGCCCATTCTGCAGTAGTTGAATACTTCTTGCCCCATATTAGTGTTTTCCCATCAATTTTTTTGATACGAAATTGATGTTGGAGGCTAATGTCATTAAGTTGTTCAATGCATTTCCTCGCACCATATGATCCCAGAATAAACCTTCGCATGTAAATAGTTTCTTCCAACACATCAAAAGTAGGCTCTGGCATGTATGATTTCTTAATACATTCAACTAGTGATGGCAAGCTCCCAACTTCCTTCCTCCTCAATGTGACTGAAAAACGACTGAACATCTAATCAATATGGTCATGAGTGTGCCCAACTAGAAGGAAACCAACCTTTACCTTTTGAAAAATTCTCAATTCGACAAGCATGTTTAGATATCCAAAAACAACCTAATTTTTGTTTTCACAGCTAGTGTTGTGACCCAATTGTAGATACAAAACTTCAGGAAGATTACCAGACCAATGAGAAATCACATCATGAATTATGGTTATGGTCAGATTTGCATCATTATGAATATTTGGAGTTGTGAATTACACCCTTGGCATCATTTTCCCATTGAAGACCATACAACCGACCAAGTGAAACTGAGTAAAATTTTCCTCCTATAAATTTTTGGGTGTGCGAACAAATGTGGTAAAAGTGTTTTCTTCTGGTCCATACCATCAATTATGAAACCCACACCCACCCTCCCACACTTGCCATACCATGGTAAAGGTGGCCGCACTAAAATTGAGATGCCTCTTCCTCCAATTGAAAATCGAATTTGCCTTGCGATTAGATTCTGCCCACAATTAGAGCATTTACCTCATGATTAGATTCATGCATTGCTGCAAATTTTCATCGAACGAGACAATTTGGTGGCTCCATATTGTCGGGAGGCAGCCACATGGCTCAGCTGCCCTGAAAATGAGCAAGAAGGAAGGTAAGCTTATTGTGGGCTCTGGCAGCCCACTTATGGGTATAGATTTTGATCTGCCAACCAGTACAAACACTCTCAGTGACAAACAACTATTAATTACCAGTTCGTTTATGAATATAGATTTTGATCTATATGCATAGTTCGATATACAGGTATTAGTCTCTGAGGAAGGAGAAGAACATCTGTTTTGGGATTTCTCCACTTACTATCGTATTGGATGCCCAATAAGCATTGTTTGGGGTGATTAGTAGTAGATGGTGTGATTATGAGAATCATCGGGTGGTGGGGCGATTCTCAGAATTGCCCTGCCACCTGGCAATTCTCAGAATCGCCCCATGTGCGCATGACGTAGCAGCTTTTTCTTTGAAAGGGAACTCTGCTATTCTTAGAATTCCCCATTCTGTATTAAATGTACCCATTCTGTATTAAATGTACATACAATTGCTTTCAACAATTGTTGGATTATGATGAGACAAACACAAATATTTTAATTCAGGCAAAATGATTCAAAATTTGAACATTTCAATCCGGCAATTTCATGTTTAATGACTCGTTATTTGCACAATTACTTCACTCCAAAAGATCTCACTGTCTCTACAAACATTTCACTGTGATTTATGTGTGCAGAAGTAGCTTTAGGCTGTAGGTGGAGCTTAAAAATCTAGAAAATTGCCGACATTTTGAAAACTAATTGGGGGTTTTTGAATGTGTAATAGGTAGTGTAACATCCATGGACGATTTCCTTGAGAAGTTTTTTCCACATGTCTACCGACGAAAGCAGCATCATCTGCATGAAATAGACTACTGCAAATCATAGTTACCAAGTTCGAATTCAAATTTGAATTTGAATTCGATTCGATACGATAAAAATTCGAATGAAAATTTTCTAATTCGGAAAAAATTCGATAGTATACATCATAAAAATTTGAATATATATACTTTATTTTTGTAATAATAAGATATTTCCACTATTTTTTTCTAATTCATCTTAGATTTTAAATAATTTTGAATAATTCTAGATTATCTAACCACTTTTAAGATATAATTAAAACAAAATAGCCATACTTCTTCTTCCTAATAAGAACTTAAATCCAAAAAGTCTAATAGATAAATACATATTTAGAAAATCACTATTCTAAACTTATTTAATTTAAAATATTTCAAAATATAAATATATTTAGAAAATACATAGTAACCAGGTTCAAGTTTTTTTCTTATTTTTCCAACACTACAAAACAGATTGAAATTGAAAAGAAAAACTTTTCCAATTTACACATTTTTTTCCATTTCCTTTTTTTTTTAAATAAACACAGTTATGTATTCAAACTTTAGACCTTAACATTATATGTATATGTCCAAGAATCTTGAGCAAATCCATCCTAACGTCTAGAAACTAACACTAACTCCTGACTCGTTAAAAAGCACTAACGTTTCAAAAGCCAGTTCTCCTCACAATGAAGTATTACTTTCTTTGAGAAGGCTCAAATGAATAAAACCGTAAATGAACCGACTCGAATTTCCTTGAATAATTCACTCTCCGAATCGAATTGACGAATTTCTGAATTTTTTTCCTCAATTCGGACGTATTTGGTAACTATATACATTATATATTCTCATATTTAGTGCAACTTCACGTTTTTGGAGTTGTTTTGTTGACATTGTAACTTTGACATATACCATACGGTGGTATATACATTACAATGCGTTGATAGGGTCGTTTGTGGAAACAACTTTCAAGAGTGTGTGAGAATCAAAACATACTATGGACAATACAATTGTAGAAACAACATTTATATTCATTCAACATATCAATGTTATATAAAGTTGTAGTGATGATATATGGATGACATTGATATTATTTTATTGCTTACACTCTGTGAATTTTTCTATTGTAACATTTCTAATACATTGCACCATTTTTTGTTCATCGCATGAGGGTGTTGGCGCTCATTTCCACATTCTATTCCAACAACTGAACAAGAAACACAATCATCGACGTTGTTTATTCTCTCCGTGGATTTGGAGGCCTGAAGAAA
This sequence comes from Pinus tabuliformis, assembly GCA_031772625.1. NCBI lineage: Eukaryota > Viridiplantae > Streptophyta > Pinopsida > Pinales > Pinaceae > Pinus > Pinus tabuliformis. The sequence continues at coordinate 864,747,046 of CM062812.1, forward strand.
TAGGAAAAATGATGGTTAGTATCAATTGCACATGTCGTGATGCTAAAATTTCCAAAGACTATGGATATTTTTCTCAGACATCCTCAAACGGAGAATACAATCATTATGTTAATTTTTCCCACGTCCTAGGAATTTCTTTCACCCCGATTCAGTCCTAAAATGGTCCTTACATGGTCATTTATTGCTATTCTACCAACAAACAAAGCCATTTGAGCTCGTTCACCCATCTGATCCCTAGCATCATATTTAAATAATCTTTCAATTGTATCAAAGTCTGCAAGGCATTCAGGTGGTACAATGGTAATGCATTTGAATATAACGCTAATAGTCTCATCATTATATTGTTCAAAAGAATGACAATTTTCCTTTCGAATTATGGTCAGAAAAGCAGTGTTATATATCCATTCGGCATGACATCTTTGCTGGTGCCTTTAACTTCCCCAATTTTCTTTTACATTGCGAAGAAGAACGTGTTTGGGGCGTCGTGGAGGCAACAAAACTCTCCAATCCTTTCGATACTTGTCATGTTTATATGCAGTGTTGGTGGTTGATAGTGCAAATACGACAACCAGCTGCTCACTCTGTTCACTTCGTCTCTTTATCTTGCTGGCTTGGTTGCCACATTCGGGGCCTCGCATGTAACGCGAAGCAAGGGGCGAAGAGTAAGCATAATCGTCAGAGGCCTCAGTTTCCTCCTAGGAGTGATCTTGAATGCTGGAGCTGCGAATCTCGCCATGCTTATAGTCGGCCGCATTCTTCTCGGCGTCGGCATTGGATTCAACAATCAGGTAAGTGATCTTTGGGTTGTGAAAATAGTGCTCAAATCAAACCAGGTAAGTGATGTTGGTCCGGTGGGCATGGAACCAACATGCGAGTTGAGGTGTTGCATTATGGGGAGTTTTGCGTTGTGCCTCTTGGATTATGGTGGACGAGATTCTTATTATACTGGATTCAAAGGTTGTTATAGACTGGGCCTTGGGGCATCACTCTCTCTTTGTGCCTTCTCTATTCCACTAGCTTGAGAAGATTGCTTCCTTAAAGGCTTGCTTCACCTTTATCTCTTTTTGCCACATTTTCTAGGAGCAGAATGTTTTGGCTGATCAACTTTCAAAACGCGGAGTCACTGTCTCTCCTGGGCTTATTTATTATGAATGCCTGGAAAATGGTCTCCCCATTGGATTAGGGGCTTTTGTTACTTCGCGATGGCCTATATTTTTTGTTCCATGTGGTTTTTACATGCCTCCACTGTTAAGTCACTCTCTTGGCTCCTCCCTGTTTTTCTCTTTATTTTTGTAGGTGGGTGTTTTTTTTTTTCTTTTTTTTTTTTTTCTGTTGTGTGATCCTTCTGCACTCGTTGCATTTTCAAGCTTCTTCCTTTGCCATCATATGGGAGGTTTACATTTGGTTTTTATTGCAATGTGTTCCTCCACAATATATGGTGAAGTTTTTGGATGTTTTGTGCTCTTCCGTGAGCGTTTTTTTACTTAGGTGATTGCAACCTCTTTTAGTTTTAATAAAATTTGTTTTTTCTTCTGGAAAAAAGGTATTGAGCAATGGAAATTGCTTAAGTTTTTGTCACTCAAGAGAGATCCAATCTAACTTTCCTCAAAAAACATAACCATGCATATGACTCAGGATAACAATTCAGCAAAATTTTATCCTATGTGATTTCTACTGGAAAAACTCTTCCTAATTATCGAAAGTGTTCATACTTTTAATGTTATACATAACAAATCCTAAAAAAAAAAAAAAAACAAAAAAAAAAAAACATTTTTATTTAACATGATCTCTATGTCAGAGTTTCAAAAGCATAATTACTCCATGCTACAAGGTATGAGAGTCTTTGAAACAACCTAAAACCCAAAAAATTCCTTAATAACAGATTTCCTCAATAACAAATATAACAAATATTTCCTCATTTGGTTTCATTCTCACTCATCTCATATGCAAACCAATTCAACTATCCTCCTAGAAATAAGATCATACATACGTTGAAAGATAAAATATTATTCAAAATAACTACTTTTTCCAACAAATTTTTCTGGAACCAAAAAATCTAATCTCTAAATACTTTCATGTGCTCAAATTTAAAAAATAATAATCTTATTTTGATAATATATTTTGGATGATTTAATTTCTTAGAAGTGGGATCGGATCTGGAGATGGCGATGGTTAGGGTTTGCTCGAGCAGGGATCGCTTTGCAGCCGCATCGGCTCCCAAGCCAGTCTCAGGATCCGAAGGCGATTCAGGGTATGGGTTAACAGTGAACGTGGCTGGGAAGCTGTCTGCGCCTTCAGAGAAATGGTCTACCTCGAGCAGATATACGCCTCAAATATACCCAGATCAGTGCGGCGGCGCATATGGAGGGTTGTTTGTCACATGGAATCTACTGATCCTGGTTTGGGAGCGAAATACAAGCTTTCAACGAGACTGTGAGGCGAGGGCATCAACGGAAGCTCACCTTTCTACGTGGATCCACGAGGAGGGTTTTCTCTGGTGGAAGATCGAAGCCCCAAACTGCGCTCTTGAACAAGGAAGCCGTTGGGCCGTATGGCGTTTAGGGGCAAGGGTTCGTCAAACCCAGAACGCATGGAGAATCGGCAGGGGGGGACCACATGATGCAGATCCGCTCCCCCCTTCAACGCATGGACCCAAACTTTGTAGTTCCGGCTTGGATCTACACGATCTAGCTTTTATCCGAGTACAGCTTGATTCCAGGCAGTAGATCGAAGGCACAAATCATAGATCGAGCAGAGTTTCGGCAGATCTAGACATGCACAAGGAAAAATGAACCAAAACAGAGCCAGATCTGGACCTTTGCCTACAGCCAGAGCAGGTAACAAATACTTGTTTTCAGATTCTGATTAATCCCCCTCAGGGGAAAACTCGTTTAGTATGGGTTCATGCAGGAGACACCTCCTTGCAGCTGAAACAACAAATATGGGCAGAAATGGGATACCCAGTTCAGATCCAACATCTGGTCAGTGGTAGGCGGTCCCTCCAGGACTGTAGATCGTTGGAAAGTTATGAGATTGGGCCAGGATCAATCATTACCTTAAATTTCAGATTGAGAGGAGGGGCTCTGCCTCAGGGATAGACAAGCTCCTCAGGGGGAGACAAAGGGAAAAAAACTGCAGCCCAGCACCAACCCAAGGGAGGTTTATCCTACAAAAATATTTTACAGGGCAGCAGGAATTCAGGGCTCTCTCCAGATCAAGGTGGACACATGCCCAGGCCATACATAGTAGATCAGTCAGAGCAAACCCCAGCTTTAAACTTAGATTCTTCAGGGCTTGATGATTTCGTTAAGTCCTATGAAACGCAAGCTCTAATTTTCCGTTTCAACAGCTTTTGGCCTAAACCCATGGATCTTTTCCATTGGATCTTCACCAGCTGGACCATGGAATGTGATATTCATCTATGGTCAAAGGGGTTCTTCATAGTAAGATTTACATCCAAGGAAGTAAGAGATACAGTCATCAGTGCTGGGCCATGGTTTTGGGGAACATCGGGGTTGTTTATGACCCCATGGTTCCCAGATTTTGACCCAAATAAAATGACTGTAACCAAAATGCCAGTCTGGGTTAGACTATACAATCTTCCTCTGCACTTTTGGAATGAACAAGTGTTGGAAGGCATTGGTAACAGCATAGGCAAATATATCAAAACAGACCTGGAAAGGATCGATGAAAGGATCTACACCTTCGCATGTATCTGTGTGGAAGTAGATTTAAGTAAAGGGCTGCCGAACAATATAAGGCTGATCTACAAACAACATAACTGGTTACAGGTACTAGATTATGAAAACACCACTTTCAGATGTAGGCTCTGTAGGCAGACAGGACACTTACAAAGCTCATGTCCAGAAGCCAAGAATAAAAAGAAGCAGAAAGGGAAGCAGAGAAAAGGATGGCAATTTTCACCCCTAGATTCAGATGAAGAAGAATCAGAAGCAGCAGAGGAAGAGATCCCAGCAGAGAAGACCGAGGTAACTCAAGAAATGGAGAATCAGAAGGAAATCCCATCAGACAACAGGGCAGAGAAGACTAGCATGGATCCTAGCACGGGTGGCATCAAACGGCACCACCACTCAGATACTTCAGATTCAGACAAAGAAACTGGCCCACAGAATGCAGAAACACAGTTAGTCATTGCTTCGATCGAGCCCACTCAAGGAGAGTGGCGTAAGGTCGAAAAGAAAAAGGGGAGAAAAACTTGAAGCGTGAGTCCTACTCACAGCCGGAATTCAGTTTTTTGCCTCTTTCTCTCTCTCTCCTCTCTTCTATTTTCATATTCTTTGTGCACGTTAGTCCTCTAACGTTGCGTGGGGTGCGAAAGCACTCGAGCCCTTGTGGCAGCTCACGAAATGCTTCAATGCATCTGCTAGTGTAACTTTTCATTATCTTTTTAATAAAAAGTTACCGTTTTTTTCCTTGGAAAAAAATATATTTTGGATTAATCAAATTATTAAAAATAATAATCTTTTATACCCAAAATTTAATAATTTTTAAATTTATATTAAACTCTAGAATATATTTTAACATTTTATTTAAATTAATATAGTAAACTTTAACCAACTCCAATAAAATGAAGTTCCCACACAATTTTGAGTAACATTAACTGGCCCTCATAAATAGAATAGATAATACAAGTTAGCACGTAAGGAGTATAGCTAGGAAGTAATTGAAAGATTCTATTTATAGAACCTACACATATTCGATGACAGACATTAAATTTGATTTTCTATCATTTCTTGCGAGCGCATATAAGTGGAGAGAAGTTGTAGCTCTCTGAATTCTTTCTGGTTCAAAATTTCCCCAGCCTTAATACAATTTTATCGCACCCATCGCGCTGCCATTGATTTAGTGGAGTGCGCCATTACTGTATTTGGGATTCTTTTTCTCGTGTTCTTTTAAAGATTTCAGAATGATGCAGCAAGACACCACGGCAGCCCCCGCGATCGATTCCCAGCAGCAGCAACATCAAGTATTCTACGATCTTGAATGCAGATGGGGTGATTCTCAGAATTGCTGGGTGGCGGGGCGATTCTCAGAATCGCCTCGCCACCGCCCCACCACCAGTGGCGGTGGCGGGGCAATTCTGAGAATCGCCTCGCCACCCGAGCGATTCTCAAAATCGCCCCATGTGTGTATGACGTAGCAAATTTTACTCTGAAATGGAACTCTACTTTTCATATTGGAATCATTGAAGACATGAGTGTGACTCCATAGCCATAAATTCTCATTGCAATTGCAAGAATACTTCATACTCTTGGTAACTATCACTCCAAAGTGTGCGTAATGGTAAAAATATGACCCTAGAAGAATTTATGAAAGACCAATGGTACACGAAGTTTGACGGTAAAAAATTTCATGCCACCAATGCTCATAGAGCAAGGGGTAGCATCCCTTTCGACCCTATTTGGTAGACAACTTATATTCATTTTACTATGACAATATAAGCTTATTTAATTCATTTCCACGTTTAATAATATGCAGTTTAAATCTTTATGTGATGAATCTTAAAAAATATTTTAAAATATGCTATATAAAAACTCGAAATATCCCTTTCTTATGTGATCTGGGGTGACATAATTATCCATGCAATATACTTTTAGGACGATTATTCAATTGCACTTCCATCATCAAATTGTGGCACTTCCATTGCTAAGAAATTAAACATTTACTGAGACAAATTACGTGGTGTCCCATACGTCCGCATCTTTTGGTACTTTCAATGTTAATAAACGAAAAAATTTACTCAAAGAGATTAGTTAATGTATCATTTTGGCATGTCTTATGATATCACCGTGTGATATATAGGGATGGGTTGCAGAAATTATTTTGTCACTACGTTAAAAATTTTGAAATTTTTTGTGGTTTTACAATGTTGACATTGGGATTTTCATATAATTTTTTTGGTGACATACGCACCTGGTGGCGGGGCAGTGGCAGGGCGATTCTGAGAATCGCCCTGCCACCCGACGATTCTCAGAATCACCTAGCCATAAATTCTCATTGCAATTGCAAGAATACTTCATACTCTTGGTAACTATCACTCCAAAGTGTGCGTAATGGAAAATGTACAACCCTAGAAGAATATTTGAAAGACCAGTGGTACACGAAGTTTGAAAGTAAAAAATTTCATGCCACCAATGCTCATAGAGCAAGGGGTAACATCCCTTTCGACCCTATTTGGTAGAAAATTTATATTCATTTTACTATGACAATACAAGCTTATTTAATTCATTTCCACCTTTAATAATATGCATTTTAAATCTTTATGTGATGAATCTTAATAAATATTTCAAAATATGCTATCTAACAACTCGAAATATCCTTTTCTTACATGATTTGGTGTGACTTAATTATCCATGCAATATACTTTTAGGACGATTATTCAGTTGCGCTTCCAAAGTCAAATTGTGGCACTTCCAATGCTAAGAAATTAAACATTTACTGAGACAAATTACGTGATGTCCCATATGTCCGCATCTTTTGGTACTTTCAATGTTAATAAATGAAAACATTTACTCAAAGAGATTAGTTAATGTATCATTTTGGCATGTCTTATGATATCACCATGTGATATATAGGGATGGGTTGCAGAAATTATTTTGTCACTGCGTAAAAAATTTTGAAATTTTTTGTGGTTTTATAATGTTGACATTGGGATTTTCATATAAATTTTTTGGTGACGTATGCACCTGGTGGCGGGGCGATTATGAGAATTGCCTCGCCACCTGGAAATTCTCAGAATCGCCTAGCATCGCTGCAAATTTTCATCGAACGGGACAATTTGGTGGCTACATATTTTCTGATGAGCTAACACCGAAGCAATATGTTGGGAGGCAGCCCAAGATGGATGGGTTCCACCAACGTGTGATGGTTTCAAACTTGGCTAATTCCTCCTACCACGAACCTGGCTAATTTCTCCTTCAAATCCTACCTAGTTGTAGAAAGAATAGAACCTGGCCTCCTAGCACAGTGAGTGGGGTCTGCCCTCGAACGACTCACTGCACTTTTTGCAATGAATTGATAAATGATACTCCTCTATGATTCAAGAGATAGAGAAGTCTAAGATATAGAAGTAGTTCCCATGATTGAAGGCATGGTTCCCACCATTGAAGCGACCAGGTAATTAGTAATTCAACCATGAAACCAAGCTCCTAATTAATTCCTTGTTCAAGGAGCAAGAATATCTATGCTTATGATTAATTCAATTCCTTTCTAGGATTGGTGATTAATGACTTATATAAAATATCTAGGATGTACTATAGAGTTGTTGGACATGGCTCAGCTGCCCTGAAAATGAGCGAGAAGGAAGGTCAGCTTATTGTGGGCTCTATCAGCCCACTTATGGATATAGATTTTGATCTGCCAACTAGTACAAACACTCTCAGCCACAAACATCTATTAATTACCAGTTCGCTTATGAATATAGATTTTGATCTATATGCATAGTTCGATATACATGTATTAGTCTTTGACGAGGAAGAGGAACCCCTTTTCTGGGATTTCTCTGCTTAATATCATATTGGATGCCCAGTAAGCATTGTTTGGGGTGATTTGTAATAGATGGGGTGATTCTGAGAATCACCGCACTTGGCGCCGGGTGTCGGGGCGATTCTGGGAATCACCCCACCACGAGGCGATTCTCAGAAATGCCCCATGTGCGCATGATGTATAACTCACATTACTTTGCTATATATTCTTCTTAAGTGGTTGATAGGGAAGGAGTCTTCTAAAGAATGCGCCATTATCTATACAGTTTTTAAATGGATTTCTTTTAAATCCTATAATAAAGATTTTTTTAATTTGATTACGAATCAAATAAATGAGACTGCACACGAATTTCCTTTAGGAAATAACATTAACTTTTAATCCTTTCACTCTTGAATGACCTTCTATGGAATTTTGAAAATAACTCTAACTTTTAAAACATCTAATTCTTAAGTCAACTTCACTGTTAATGAATATGATGTGGGACAAATCGTATTTAATTCAAGGGAGAAAGATTTTGCATCCATCTACGAAATGTAATAGAGAAAGGTTAACACTACTCAAAAGAAATGTAAGAGAGAAAGTTCAACACTACTCCCAATATTGATTAAATGATCAACATAAAGTGTCACCATGAAAATGTAATGATATTGTGTACGGCTTCTTCAAGTGAACCCACTGAACACAGTTCGCATCACATTGCGAGACAGATGTTGAATATATGAAGCGAAGCAACATATCTCCCCGTTATATAATACTGAGTTGTTGATTACATGCAGCTTTTGCTCTGAAAGGGAACTATGCTATTCTCAATTTTCCCCATTTGATTCAGTACGTGCCTCGACCTCCTACCTCTTCGCCCAAAGACATTAAAGCTACTGCTGCAACAACAGCAACAAAAATTAGTTTAATATTCCGTCAATCGTTTGCACAGAGCAGCATCAATGAAAATCATTTCTTAAAATGGTATTTGAAATAGTTATTCAAGAAAATTTCTAAACATTTCATCCTTTCATGATAAAATGTTCATTTTTACATTCTCTTGTATGTTTGTTTTGATTAGGTCTATTGAATCAAATTGCTTTTCAATAGGTTTGTTTTGAGTATGTGAGGTTTCTAGTGTCTTATTAATTCAAGTGGAAGAGATTTTTCTTACATATCATTAGATTATGAAGTGACATTGGACATAATTAAGCTTTGGGCCATACCCTTTTAGAAACAACAACCCAAACTAAATGATTAGTTATTATACCTTTTTATTTAGTCGATCTAAACTAGAAGATTATAAAAAAAATTCCTTTCATTGCTCCTTATAAACCAATATAGATTGATTCATCCCTCCTTTTTAGTGTACAAAGAGGAGTGCTTGATTTGTAGTCAAAGAGATGTGGTGATAATGTATCTAGATATGGGTGTTGAGTTTTTTATATTGAAATTTTCTCTTTGTTTCAATTAGAATTAGAAGGGTTTGTTCTTTTTGTTTTCCTTATAATAAACTATTGTTCTCAATTGAAATTGGATCATTTGTATTAATGTTTCTTTTCAATGTAAGTTTGAGGTGCAAGTTACTTATTTTATTTTTAGACTATGATATTTAACACATAGTGACCTATGCTTAATAAACTAAAATTAGGAAGGTTTAATAACTTGCTTAGTTTTTTTTATGGTTTTGGTGTAGCTTGTTTGTAGAGAGACTAGAGATTTGTCCCCTAGGCAATAACATTCTCTTGCATCTTTGAAATCTTATTTATTGGTTCTATGTGCTTGCATTACCATCTTTTCTTAAATGGTATTTGAAATAGTTATTCAAGAAAATTTCTAAACATTTCAGCCTTTCATGATAAAATGTTCATTTTTACATTCTCTTGTATGTTTGTTTTGATTAGGTCTATTGAATCAAATTGGTTTTCAATAGGTTTGTTTTGAGTATGTGAGGTTTCTAGTGTCTTATTAATTCAAGTGGAAGAGATATTTCTTACATATCATTAGATTATGAAGTGACATTGGACATAATTAAGCTTTGGGCCATACCCTTTTAGAAACAACAACCCAAACTAAATGATTAGTTATAAAGAATTAGAAATTTCACAAATATAGTAAACCAATATTAAGTGTGATTTATGGCCTTAAATGAGTTTTGGAGGGTAAACTTTGAAATGCCATAGAACTGAAATTAGAGGTCAATAGAGTGTGTGAGGTCCAATTATTGGATAGATTTCTTGAGAAGATGCTCCTATAACATTAGAGTTAAACATGAGGCATCTCAAGTCAAGTGCATAATGGTTAAGAGCATGTGTTTCCTCCTAAGAGGTCATAGGTTCAAAAACCGAAAGAGGTTAGAGTAGGTATGCCTTCGTAGACAATAATGAAATCGTTGCATGGAGGTGGGTTTGTTGGGTCCCTATAATACTAGTGATTACCCCATTACTATTGTAGTTATACCCCTTATTTATATTGTTGTGCCCCTATTACCCCCATATTGTTATTTCTGTGCCCCATAGAATCCATCTATTGTTATTTTTGTGGCTTTATATTATTATTGTTAGGTCGGCTGGATTATATTGTGACTCCTTAGACTCCTATATATAGAAAGGAGGTTTTGTCATTTGTATCATCAAAGAATTGTTCATTTATGTAATGTAAAGGAGGTTTCCCCCTCAAAGAGGCTGAATTCTAAGGCGTTGATCTATCTTTTCTATCTTTTCTTGAGCTGGTTTCATAACATTTGGTATCAGAGCTTTGGATTCTAGGGTTTCGCTGCTCCAAACAGGTCATCGTGGCATTTTCGCTATAACTTTTTTTCTGTGACGTTTCAGAAGTCGCAAAAAAAACCCATTTGAGAAGAAATCGCGCTGAACCTTGGGTCCAAATTTCAGAGCTTTTCGCGTGATATTTGCGGAGATATGATCTGAGGAAGTTGGTCTTTTTGCAGACTCCTGAATTACATTCAAAACAAGTGACCTAGGGAAAATCGTCATAACTTTCTCTCTGGGGATCGGATTGAAATTTCGTAAGAAGGTACAGAAAGAGGACGGACTGTAGTTTCTTGTATGTGTGTTTCAGATTCAAAGGTTGAAACAGTGACTCGTGGCACGTCGTACAAGTTCGCTCTACTGAACCAGTCTAAAAGCAAGTCACTGTGGGAGATTTCACATAACTCTTCCTTGGAGAATCCAATTTGGCTCAGACTTGTGGCATTGGAAAGAGGACACAGAAGGCTACTACAGGTAGTAATTTCAGAATTGGATGATCCGAAATTACAGAGATACATCAGATTCAATATCAGGCTTCTATAAAGTGAAAAAAGGTGTGTAGTTTTTTTTTAAATTTTTGTGTAAGCTTGGTTTAACGGAATTCAAAGGGCATAGTAAAGCATTATTATCGGTAACTGATGCCCCGAGGAAAGAAAATGCAAACACCTAGTAAGGAACCTGAAAGCTCTAGCATGACTCATGAAGAAGAGGAAGAAATGCTACATGATATATCAAAATTACAAGAACAAGTGCAACAAATGTCACGCTCACAAAAGTTAACAGATGCTAAGATAAATGGCGTGGAAGCTAAGATAAGTGGCGTGGAATCTAAGATAAATGGCGTGGAATCTAAGATAAAGGGCATGGAAGCTAAGATGGATGATTCGAAGACAGATTTGAAGAGAGACATGGCAGATTTGAAGATAGATTTGAAGACAGACATGGAAGAATTGAAGAAGTTGCTACAAGAAAGGGTCACTAATGGTGAAAAGGTAGTAAAGGAAACTCATGATGAGAACAAAAGAAATGTTAATCATGATTCCATAGATGCTAATGTTGGATCGAAGAATCACCATATTCCAAAAATCGATATGAGGAAGTTTGATGGCAAGGATCCCGCCACATGGATATTACAGATGGAGCAATTCTTCGATCTCAATAATGTGCAAAACGCACAAAAGGTACGTATGGCAACTGTATATTTGGAACCAAATCAGTTTGTATGGTATCAATGGCTTTGTTCTCGTAAACAATTTATCACTTGGGCAATTTTTACGGAAGAATTGATAGCACATTATGAAGATACAAAAAGCAACACTTTTTTTAGCCAATTGATAAGTCTCAAACAAAAGGGTTCAGTAATGGAGCACATTGAGGAGTTCCAAAAATTGAACATAAGGGTAAAAGATATTCCAGAGGAGCATAGGATTGATGTGTTCATAGGGTCTTTAAAGGATAATATCCAACATGATGTTCGCCTTTGGGAACCTGATTCATTAGAGAAGGCATTCAGGTTAGCAAGAAAAATGGAAAGCAAAATTATGGCAACCAGGAAGCATACCACTCACAACTATAAAGACGGAAGTGTTGTTGCCCCTAGTCTTCCACAACCTATAAGGTTGACACCACAACAATTGGAAGAAAAAAGAGCAAAAGGGCTTTGTTACAGTTGTGATAGCAAATACACTAAAGGTCATAAGTGTGCTGAGAAGAAATTATTCTACATAGATTGTGAAGAGGAAGAAGAAAAGGAGCAAGAAAGGTCAAAAGAAGAAGATATACTCCAGGAACAAAGCCTAGATGAAGAACAAATAAATCCGACCATATCTTGTAATGCATTGGCGGGAATTACCACTCCTCAAACCATCAAGATAGAAGGACAAATCAAGAAGAAAAAGGTAATAGTGTTGATTGATTCAGGAAGCACCCACAATTTTATTCATTGTAGGGTAGCAAAAGAATTGAATTGCTTCCTATATCCAGCACCAGAGTGTCAAGTGATGATTGCAAATGGAGGAACAATAAATTGCTCTGGAAAGTGCCATAATATCAAGCTATCCATGGGAGAATATGTATTGACTAGCCCAATGCTTTCCATTCCAATGGGAGGTGCTGATGTTGTACTAGGAGTCCAATGGCTACAATCCTTGGGTACAATAGCTTTTAATTTTCAAGAACTTTTCATCAAATTTTCTACGGAAGGAAAGGAAGTTGAATTAAGGGGTATTGCAGGGAAACCAGGAAAGATAATCAGCTCTAATGGTATGACAAAGCTTCTAAAAAAGGAGCAAAGAGGTGTAATTGCACAATTATGTTCGCTAGATGTTTCCACATTGGAATCATCTATTTCTCCAGATCTCCAAAAAGTCCTGGACAATCATTCCAAGGTATTTGAGACTCCCAAGGTCTCCCACCTATGCGTGATCATGATCATGCTATTCATCTGATTCCAGGAAGTGTTCCTCCAAACATCAGGCCGTACAGATATCCCTATGTCCAAAAAAGTGAAATTGAACGTATGGTTGCAGAAATGCTAGAGGCTGGTATAATTCAACCAAGTCAAAGTTCTTTCTCAGCTCCAGTAGTATTGGTGCACAAGAAGGATGGATCATGGCGCATGTGTCCGGATTATAGGGAGCTCAACAAGCTCACTATTAAAGATAAGTTCCCCATTCCTGTTATTGATGAATTACTGGATGAATTGCATGGATCAATTTACTTCACCAAGTTGGATCTTCGTTCGGGATATCATCAAATCAGAATGAAGATTGAAGACATTCCGAAAACGGCATTTAGAACTCATGAGGGTCATTATGAATTTTTGGTCATGCCTTTTGGCCTTACCAATGCACCTTCAACATTTCAAGGTTTGATGAATTCAATTTTCAAACCATTCCTTAGAAAATTTGTGTTAGTATTTTTTGATGATATACTAATCTACAGCAAGTCTTGGAAGGATCATGTTGAACATGTTGACAGGGTGCTACAACTATTGGAGGAGAAACAATTATATGCAAAAAGATCCAAATGTTTCTTTGGAGTCCAGGAGGTGGAATATTTGGGTCATATTGTATCTCATGAAGGAGTTAAGGTAGACCCTAGCAAAATTAAAGCCATTAAGGAATGGAAAATCCCCACATCCATAAAGCATCTGCGAGGATTTCTTGGGTTGACAGGGTATTATCGCAAGTTTGTTAAGAATTATGGGAGAATAGCAGCACCTCTAACAACATTATTGAAGAAAGATTCATTTTCATGGACTCCGGAAGCAACAAAGGCCTTTGAACATCTTAAAGAGGCAATGTGCCAAGCACCGGTCTTAGCTACACCGGACTTCACAAAAACCTTTATTGTGGAATGTGATGCTTCAGGAAATGGAATTGGTGCTGTTCTAATGCAAGATGAAAGACCCATTGCTTTTGAAAGTCGTCCAATCAAGGGAAAGTTTTTAAGCAAAGCTATTTATGAGAAGGAAATGTTGGCAATACTCCATGCACTTAAGAAATGGCGACCCTACCTAATGGGAAGACACTTCAAGGTAAAAACGGATCATGATAGCCTTAAATACTTTTTAGAACAAAGATTATCCTCTGAAGAGCAACAAAAGTGGGTCACAAAGATGTTGGGTTATGACTTTGAAATCATCTACAAAAAAGGGAAGCAAAATGTGGTGGCAGATGCACTCTCAAGAAAGGATGAGGATGTGGAAGCATTGTTGTGTGCCATTTCTATTATCCAACCAGATTGGATAAACGAAGCAAGGGAGGAATGGAAGAATGACGAAGAAGTGTGGGCACTTATTCGAAAGCTACAACAAGATTCCAGTACTTCTGATACATTTAGCTGGCAAAATGATTCGTTATGGTACAAAGATCGCTTATACCTCTGTAAGAATTCCCAGCTAAAACAAAAGATTCTTATGGAATTGCACACTTCTCCCTTAGGAGGGCACTCAGGATTTTTAAAAACTTACCACAGGGTTAAGAAGGAATTTTTTTGGGATGGCCTTAAATCAGATATTCAAAAGTTTGTGGCGGAATGTTTGGTTTGCCAGCAAAATAAAGTTGAAACAATTAAGACACCGGGTCTATTACAACCTTTATCCATTCCAAGCCAACGTTGGGAGGAGGTTTCAATGGATTTTATCACAGGTTTACCCAAGTCTGAGGGAAAGAGTGTCATCATGGTGGTAGTTGACAGACTTACCAAGTATGCACACTTTTGTGCATTATCACATCCATTTAAAGCCAGTACAGTTTCTACTGCATTTATGGAAACAGTTCAAAAGCTACATGGAAACCCAAAGATTATTGTAAGTGACAGAGATCCCATTTTCACTGGAAATTTTTGGACAGAATTATTTTCTTGTCTTGGTACTCAGTTAGCTCATAGCTCATCTTATCATCCTCAATCTGATGGGCAAACTGAGATAGTAAACAAATGTTTGGAAGGATATCTTCGTTGCTTTGTATCTGATAAACAGACACAATGGGTCAAATGGTTGCCTCTGGCTGAATGGTGGTATAACACTTCCTTCCATACAGCAACAAAAATGACCCCATTTATGGCACTTTATGGGTATCAACCACCATCCATCACATCATATTTAAGAGAAAATTCTAAGGTTCAGGCAGTGGAACATCACATCGAACATCAACAACAAGTCCTCCAACTCTTAAAGGATAACCTCGTGTTGGCACAAAATAGAATGAAACAACAGGCAGATCAACATCGCAGTGAAAGAAGTTTTGATGTAGGTGATTGGGTATTCCTACGGCTACAACCATATAAGCAAATGTCCCTAAAGCAAGCTAAGAAGGATAATAAATTATCACCAAAGTATTATGGTCCATACAAGGTGTTGCAAAAGATTGGTACTATGGCATACAAATTGGAGCTTCCTGCAGCTTCTCGATTGCACCCAGTTTTCCATGTTTCATGTTTAAAGAAGGTTATAGGTGACAAGCTCCCAATTCAAACAATATTGCCAGAACTTGACGAGGAAGGAAAAATTATATTGGAACCGGAAGCAGTCACAGAAACAAGAACTCGACAGCTACAAAATCGATCAATTTCAGAGTATCTTATCAAGTGGAAGAACTTATCCGCTGAAGATTCCACATGGGAGGATGAGAATTTTATGCAGAAGTATCCAGAACTACTCAAGCATTGAGGACAACACTTTTTTGAAGGAGAGGGGCATGTTGGGTCCCTATAATACTAGTGATTACCCCATTACTATTGTAGTTATACCCCTTATTTATATTGTTGTGCCCCTATTACCCCCATATTGTTATTTCTGTGCCCCATAGAATCCCTCTATTGTTATTTTTGTGGCTTTATATTATTATTGTTAGGTCGGTTGGATTATATTGTGACTCCTTAGACTCCTATATATAGAAAGGAGGTTTTGTCATTTGTATCATCAAAGAATTGTTCATTTATGTAATGTAAAGGAGGTTGCCCCCTCGAAGAGGCTGAATTCTAAGGCGTTGATCTATCTTTTCTTGAGCTGGTTTCATAACAGGGTCTCTTGTCCCACAAACAAGGGGGTTTCATACACCAATTTGGTTTCTGGCTTGGCTATGACCTTAAAATTGGATAATAATAATAATTAGGATATAAATTGTTAGAAATTCATAATCTATAAGGGTGAAAGCATGGAGCTGGGTTACAAATTTTGGCAAGAGATGGCATGTTTGGGTGGAAAAAATGATTGCTCAATTGGGCCCTTTTTAAGTGCTCGATCGATCCATTTGATCACTTAAACAATGTAACCCAATGTTATTTAGGAGCTCCATTTAGCCATGTCTTTGTGGCAGTCAAATGAAGGAGATTGGGTTTTGGATCTATTTTCTGCCTCAAGTAAGTTTTATTATATGGAATTGAATTTAAATATGTTATTTATTAATTTATATGTCATTGTACTAATTTACTTCATTATTTCTTTTGTGCTTGATAATTAGGTATAACACTAGCATGTTGCCTTCAAAAAGGAACAAATTGCATTGCAATTGAAAAAAGATCCAATACAGTGCAATTTCATTAAGCAAAGAATTAATGCTCTTCAATTTCTTCCAGATGCAATGCAAGAAATTAGGTTGAAGAAAGGGGACCTTAGTGAATCATGTGTGGCAAAAAAGGCAAAGTAACCCCAACCACCATTACATGGAATGTTTGAAAAGACATACATTGGGAGATTCACAGACATCAAAGATCCATTAGAAGAGGAAAATGAGCAAAAGGAAGCAGAAATTGGAAGAAGACAATGATGAAACTCTAGAGGACGAAGAGTTTGGATTACATGACATTGTTGATTAAACTTAAGTTATGCTTGGAAATCAAGCTTTGCAATGTTTTGACTTTGACATTTTATGAGAAGAATAAACACTCAATTAAGGTTGTTATGCGTTCAATATTTGTAATATGTGATTTTCACATTAATTTTTAAGTTAATCATTATTTTTTGAAAAGAAAAGTGATTATTATTATTTTTTTGACATGAAATTCATAAAAAAACTATTATTTAACCATTTTTAGTTAAAATTTTCGTATAAAAATTATGATTTTGACATGTCAATTCTAGCAAAAAATTATCAAAACGTGTAGTTTTTTAGTTATATTTATGTTAAAAATGGTTATTTTTATGTCCATTGTTAAAAAAAATTGTTTTTTAGAAACAATTATTTCATGTGGATTGAAAAAATTAATTAAGGATGTATAAATATGTAAAATATCGAAAATTCAAAATATCAACCTTCTAATTTAAAAATGCAAAACAATAAAAACCTCACTACAAAAAATTAAAATTAAAATAAAAAACAAGAAAATATGAAGAAAACAACCATTTCAAAAATTATTAAATTTGCAAAATAATTATTTACATTTCATACATTAGAAAATTTAAAGTTAAAAAATAGGTCTTTTAAAAAAAGGGTCTGATGCAGAATACCCACTTTTTTAAATCAGCATGAAAATCACTACCATTCTAAAACATAATGTACATAAAAAAAATTAAAGTGCCAAAAATAATGCTCTAAAAAAACATGTGTGTTCTGCATCACCCCTTTTCAAAATCATGTCACTTTTTTGCTATCTCTATGAAATGGGTAACAGTATCAGTTCCTGTTTCAAAGTTTACATAGATCAAGTCAAAAAGGAGAAGTTAAAGCAATTGCATAGAGAAGAGAAAAATTGTTTCTAGTCAATTTCAATCATTTATCATTTCATTGTCCAAATGCCAATAGGATGTCTAGTGATCTATTGTTTGGGTCAATGCCCATTCAATATTTGTGTGTGAAATATGAATTGGTGTTAAGAAGCATTCCATCAAAATTTGTTGATGAGAATTGTAAGATATCTTTGATATGTGTGTGTTTTTTAATTATAAATGTGGTGTATTTAATGACCACGTGTTTCTTTCAATACTATACCAAGTGTGCCCCCATTGTGTAATCACCACTTAGTGAATTATTGGGTGGACCTAACAAGTTTTAGAAAATTTTGTATTTAATATATGTGCACTTTAGAATTTGTATTTTTAGTCTTCAGTATATTTGATATGAAGAATTTATACCGAATAATTTTGAGGAAACCCTTAGATGGTTACATTATTTATTTGTCTTATTAATTTTTTGAATCCTCGATCTTTCTAAATTTTAATTTTAAATATTTTTAAATGCACGAGGTAACTTGGGAATTATACACACACACACACACACACATATATATATGGATTGAGGCTATGGATCATTAGATGAGAAGTCACCACCTTATTGTTCAAGGTGTAAATAGGTTAGAGCATCAATTGAGTCTAGAGCATCGACTAGAGGGTGACTTTCTATGCATGATGACGAGATTCGTCATGGATGGATGAGAGTATAAGATAAATCAAGGGAGAACCATCGTTCATTAAATCATCATTGTGGTATATATGTTTATATGCAAACTTAAATGATACTAATAGAATCACATGTACTTACATATTGAATTGATTTTTTTCAAATTAAATTTATTAATTGATAATAAATTCTATCTTTTTTAGGAGCATCTCTCACTAGGTCAATGAAAGTATTAGATTAATCAATGGAGGACAATTTTTCGCATCATTTTCGTATATATATATATATATATATATATATATATATATATATATATATATATATATATATATATATATATATATATATATATATATATATGTTTGTGTGTGTGTGCATTTAGTTGAATGATAAATCGATATAGTCATATGTACATTATTGCCTAATTTTTTTGTCAATTTAACTTAATTAGTTTATAATTTCTATTTTTTTTAGAAGCATCTCTCACGAGGTAATCATGTGAGGGTGCTCAACATTCTCCCTGTGGTCAAGAAGATCAATCAAATCATGTAGTTGGGCATTATGGTGCTCAGCCAGATCATCATGATCCTCATTTTGGTAAATTATATCATTTAGTTTTCTTTTATGTTAAAATTAATTTGTACATAAATAAATTGTATGTACATATACATGTGTGTCTATTTTTCATGTGTATAAATAAATTGAAATGTTTTAGTATTTACATAATTATATTGAAGAAGGGATTGAAAACATTGACCAAAGTCAACATAGGCGAAGGAGAGAGATTCAATAAGGCCATAATCCAATTACCACATATCCATCTGAAATTCTCGATGAGATTCATTGGGAATCAAATATCCAACAATGTACGCTACAGAGGTGCAAAAATCATTATCCAAAATTAAAGAAAAATCTTGGGAGGTTGGAGCTCCCTACAAAGAGTTGACAAAGTTTAGAAATAGATTTGCACTCTCTAAGTACATTTCTTGATTATCAAAAGAACATTGAGCAAACAACTGATGGATTTATAGATATGATGAGGCATAGAAAGGAAACAATGATGGGTCTCGATAAATGGGTTGAGGTAAATAGGAGGTTCACAAAAGCACATGCCAAATCTATGTTTAATTTCAAAGAAGGGTCAAAAATAAATATTTCAAAGGTGCAATATTTCAAGCATCCTAAAGTAGCCCACCATTTGTATGTGAGGTTCCTTGTTGAGTAAGGGAAGATTCTATGGAATGACAAGGTTCCACATTATTTTTATCGATTATTTTATGTAAAAAAAATTGGGTATGAAACCTAATTACACTGACCTTCCATCTGAATTTTATGGCATTGGGAAAGGTCAAGAATATGAATATAATGGTGCATTAAGGGATATTGAAATTCATCATCCCTCACCTCCTTTGATAACTCAACCTTGACATCTGGTAACTTTGCGGTCAAACATGGGAGCCACTTCTCAAATTGGTCGAGAAGCAAGGGATGCCATTATAAACAACATACAAACTACATTAACTAGAATTGATCTTGGTCTAAACTAAAAAAGAGCATGAGTTGATGCACGTGCTATTTTTGTATTTAAATCAGGTGTGGAAATATATAATATGAATATTGAAGAGGTTAAAGTGTATATAAAGGCTTGCTGTGATGGCTGGCAAGAGCTAATTGGTCGTGAGGAATAGGGCATGGGATCGGTATGTGTTCATGTTTAGGGTTGATATTTTAATTTAATGTAATGTATGTGTTAATGTTCATTCACATACATTTTATTAAATTTTTTAGATATAATCTAACACGAATGTATCATATGATCACCATTTGTAGTTAAGTCATTCGTTGAATGAAAATTTTGATAATATGACATTGCCAGGTTTCGAATCAAATGAAGATATGTTGAAAGATGTTAATATTTTTTTAAGAACATATTCATACTATTAATTTAATATTATTATATTGGCATTGCAAAGATATTTTTTGTAAAAGAAATAATTACATTATTAAATGCTAACATATTTCCATTCAATCCAACATTTTTGACAAAACACGACTCTCTTCCCCTATATTATGATATGTGAAAATATTGGCTTGTCACAAGTGTTAAATATATATATATTTTTTTGTTCTAAATTGAAGCAAGTTTCGTTCAGAAATGAGATCTATCTTACAATTTTAAAATTTTAAAATTTTAGATTTGTGGCGATAGTTTCCCTTCTCTAGGGACATTACAAATGGAGAGAACTATGAGGATAGGATCATCTAGACAATTTGAAAAAGTTGTCATAATTTTTTTAATATTACAAGTTTATGTGAAATTTAAATTTTTAATATGTACATATACATGTGTTGTATGGGGAATCCATGAGGGTGTAATGGAGGGGGAACACCATGAGGTATTTCATGGAATTTGAAACTTGATTCAACTACGGGGATTGGATCATCTAGATAATTTGAAAAAGTTGTTACAATTTTTTTAATATTACGAGTTCATGAATTTTCATGTCAAATTTTAAATGTTTAATACATGAATGTACATGTATTGTATAGGGATTCCATGACGGCACAATCGAGGGGTAACACTATGAGGTATTTATGGAATTTGAAACCATTTTATAATTTTGTTTTGATTATAAAATTCTCATTTAATTTTGATACATTAAAATTTAATTGAAAACTACACAATATTTTGTATATATGCATATTACAGATCTTGTACAGAGCACCCATGAGGATGATGATAGATCATAGATTGCAGTGACATTCTCTTTGATGCATATTTTTGTTTTACAATCTTTTTATTATATTTAGTTTTATAATGACATAAAATTTGGACATATTTTAAATAGAACTCTTTACTATGATATGAATTTTTTTGAGTTTAGACATTTTCCATGATTATTATTATAATTTTAGTAGAAGGTAATATAGATTTTGGTTGATTCTTAGGTTTTGTGAAGTTGTTTAATGAATATTAAAATTGTAAATTATAAAACATGGTACAATTTGCATTCATGAACCTTATCATGGTGCAGATGTCTAAAATAATCATAACTTAAATTTTCATTATAAAACATGGTATACATTTTTCATTCATGAATAGATAATCATCTTGTATAAAAGAGCTACTATGGATGTCGGATGATACTTAAGTTTTAATATAAAGTTTTTCAAAGCCAACATACTATAAAATTACACCATAAAACATGGTACATTTTACATGATGCATGGTTTGATGCTTAAAGGTTTTACATTTAAGTTCATGAATATGAAGCAATGAAAATACATTTTCATTTAGTTGGTACTTTGTATGGCTCACATATGTAGAGTTTTAGAACCCAACTTTTGATACACTTCGTAATAGTCACAGTTTTCCGATACAATTTTTCAAGTGATGTATGGTTCAAGTTAAATGATAAGTAGAATGAATGAAGTGATAAGTAGAATGCATATAGTTAAAATGTGGATAAGGAGAATGCATCAAAATTGTGAAAAAATCTAGTCACATATAAGTCACATTTTGGATGCCATTATTACCCACCAAAGTTATCATTGATCAACCTTTTCTTCGTTCTTCTAGTTAATTTCCATCTCTTTGTCTCATGTAACATTTCAAGTCATATTTTGTGAGTTTAATCAACAATTTAAGAATCATAAAACATGGTACATTTTCCATGATGCATGACTTGATGCGTAAAGGGTTTACAATTAGGATCATGAATATGAAGCAACAAAAGTAAATTTTCATTTAGTTAGTATTTTGTATCGCTCACATATGTAGAGTTTTAGAACCCAACTTTTGATACCCATTGTAATAGTTAAAGTCCCCCCATACTAACTTTTCAAGTGATGTACATGTTTCATGTTAAATGATAAGTATAATGCATATAGGTAGAATGCATGATTTATGGTACATATATAAATGAGATATGTGTTTTGTACAAAAGAAAATTCCATTAAGTGTGTTACATACATACATTATAAAGCTAAAGTACTTTATTTTTCTTAAAGTCACTTACTATTGTATTTTTCATGAAATTTGAGATAGCTTAGAGATTGAGAATTAAAAACTCCATTGTTGAATCAACTAAAGTTGCACTTTTCTTCAAATTTGCAATAATCCCAACGTGGGCCTAACTTTTGTCTTAGTAAATTAAATTTTCAAATATTAAATACTATGTGTGGAGCATGCATTGTTAGTTTTAATAGTTCATATAATGGATATTATGGAATGCACATATAAATGGTGTATGCATTGCATGTATAGGACAAAAACAATAAAATGCATTTTTTTGAGCTATCAGGATGTACAAGAGATACAAAACATTTGAAATTTATGGTAATCAAATTTTAATGAAGTAAATAATGTCAGTAAGACAACACTAAAAGTATTTGAA
The DNA here is from genome assembly GCA_031772625.1 of Pinus tabuliformis. NCBI lineage: Eukaryota > Viridiplantae > Streptophyta > Pinopsida > Pinales > Pinaceae > Pinus > Pinus tabuliformis. Next base: position 864,769,540 of record CM062812.1, read on the forward strand.
AAGATACAAAGATGACATAAAAAATAAAAATGCATTGCAAACATGATAGGTGTATGATTAACAGAAAACAAGAAGATTCTCATATCACATCTTTACATTATAGTAGTATTTGGGATCTTTGAATTTCCATTGAACTTAACAAAAAAGGCACATTAATGAAAACAATAATGTAATTCCTCGTAGTAGCTAGAATGGACAACATAAGAGTACAAAAAAAGGAAGGCTACCAATGAACTTGAACTCTTTCTAAGAGATGAATACAAGCAGAATATATTGTTGGTCAGTACAATTAAAAATATTCTAATGTAATTCTATCGTCAATGATCCATTCATGGTCAAATTTAGACATTTTCCATTTTTTAAGTTTATTTTTCTTTCTTGATTGAAGTTCTACCAACCTTATACGTTTTGAACACACTAAGTGACTATATTTACAAATTACGACACTAGGTTGATAGTCTTGAAAGTAAACATGACTCTTGGTTGATGATTTTCCTTGAAAAAATATCCTTTTAGTGTATAGATCCTGTTTCATATATAAAATTGTTATCATCATAGTCCTCCATTAACTTCATCTTTAATTGAGTGCACCGCAATCAAATAATACTTGAAATTTTCTATGTTGTTAATGGGTGCAACTACAAAAGAAAAATTTGCTACACAATAAAAAAAAGTGTGCAAATTTATATCATCATTAACAAGAAATTAGTTATAATCATGTACAATTTTATTAAATCTAGATCTATATTTAAACTATTACCTATATATATATATATATATATCTATATATATATATATATATATAGATATATAGATATATATATATATATATATATATATATATATATATATATATATATATATATATATATATATATATCTATATATCTATATAGATATATATATATATATATATATATATCCTTTGAAATCTATCCAAATGTTACCTTCTCTAAAAAGATCAAAAACTCTATCACCTTCAGATGACACTATTGTCTCCTTTGATTCCATCCATTTGAAGCTTGCAAACAACATTTCCCCATTGTATTGAGTTTTGTATGTTGCCAAGATTTAACCTATATATTGTTTTCAAAAACATTATTGAATTATGTTTCCTATATCCAAACAAGACAAAAACAAGATTGTTTTCTTTTATTAAATGCAAACCCATTTTGATACTTTTTTTTTTTAATTGAAGGCAATTTTCGAGTCCCTTTTACTATTTCAGATTCATATGGAATTGATCTATCTACATCTTGGAGTCTAATATGCCCAATGAACTTGTAGTAAATTTAGACAAAAAAATTAAATGTGTTATTTAAAATACAATTTATATATAAAAAATAATCCTCGATGAATTGTTTAAGCTACAATTTTTAAAATTTTAAAATTTAAAATTTAATACAAATCATCATATATTACAAGTATATAAAAGTTCATATATATATGTACATACCTGCTTACATGCCTTGATGGGTTAGTCTCACGCGTTAGTGCCATAATGCACCATTGAAAAACTTGATGAACTGAGACAAGTTGGTTTTCTGAGTGGTCCATTTGATATCTTCAAAGTGCTCATTTTATACACGCCCTTGTGCTGTCACCTTCTCCTTTTCCATGACCAGTCTCAAAAAAATTCCAACAATGTTTAATGTTAGTTTTCATATGAAGACGACACAACCAAAATAATGATCGTGAAGATTTGAATTGACTTTCACATCCATCTGACCATATCCAATTTTCATTGAATTTTATTCCATGACCTTTCAATGAATCATAGATCTTATCAAAGTAATGTTGTACAAAATGTGTATCATGTGTATGGGCATCACTGATATGAAAATGATATTCTTTAATAACAGTCGATTTTCGTTGGTGCTTTTTATATGATAAATATTGTTTTCAGTATATTTGTATAGAACATGGAAAAGCGTAGAGACTTGGTCAAAATGATAATATTCACTCCATATTTTATTTTGTGCAACAAATGTGTAATTTTCTACAAAATCAACTATCAACAAAATTGTCTTTGTTGGAAAAAACTTCACAGGATTTTTTGAGTTGCAGGTCTTGCGATTGAGCACTATCACAGGAATTTCTTCTTCTTGTAAGTAAATCCTTCTTTCACTTGTACGACCACTTGGACCAATATATATATGGATATATTCAGATCTCTTCCACTTCACTTTTATGTTGAAAATTGATTGATAATTCATATAAATATGATATTTTCTATGAAACAAGGTCAAATTTCCACAATGATCACATTTTTTACCACCAACACATTTCTTTTAGTAAAAGAATTCATGATTTTCTCTTCCACATAGAATTTGAGATTTGAAAATAGGGAGAGTGGAAGCAGGAGTTGAATTTAACCAATTTTTTTACCAAAATTAAGGAATCTATCATAATATAATTAAAATTCAACATGATAATAACAACAAGTGTCACGTACAATGCTAGGCTTAACATACCATGGCTTTTGTTTCACAAAAGTACTGATTGAGACATTAATTCCATGGTTCTATTCTTTGAACTTATTGAACAACTTTATCTGAGTGGTGTCCAAGATATTTATTGCACATTCTTCATAATAATTTCATTCTATTATTCGTCGCATCACATCCCTTTCTTATGGTGAAACACATGAATTTTTCACCCAATATTCATCTATCATTTTTTTAACATTTGCTCCAAGTCTATCTCTGTATGTTTGCCTACAAATAACTGTTGGAAATAATACTGAGAGGGGGGGTGAATCAGTATTATCAGGTTCTTTTAATAAATCTTCCTTATTTATACTTTGAATTATTCTTGTATGTCAGTACCATAAAACTATGAGCATGAACAAGAAAAATAGCTAGTCACACCAAAGAACACCAGATGTAAGGTGGAAACCCAATGTGGGTGAAAACCACCTGCTGCAATATGTCTCTATCTTTTTCAATTAGATACTCCTTTTACAATGATTTTGTACTGGTGCAGTCCTTTACCAGTACGCAGGCTGCAACCTGCAGAGAGCCACAACTCTCTCTCGTTTTCCAGTCTCTCCTGGAAGGGAGCTACAACCCCCTACTTCTTTTCTTTCAAGGACCATTTTTCATAAATTTTCAAACTGGATCCATGAACATCAAATGATCATCAAGTACAAGTAAATCACCCAGTCAACTGCAGTAACCAGATCAATAGAAACAGTAAACTAAACCCAGAACACCTTATCAACAGAGAAAAGTCAGTCAAGTAAATGCCTTAAGACAGGTACAATATTTTTCTTTATCTGGCATGCGTTGCTACGCACTTCACCTTCTGCGCCTCTGCGTATCCCCGCAGAGAGCCTTGAACTGCACTGCGTATCCACGCAGTGTTCCTTCAAACGCGTCGTGTACCTTCACTGTGCCCACGCACCCACTGCTTCTATCGCGCTGCGTACCTACGCACCTGCAGCTTCTGTAGCACCGCGTACTTTCACTGTGCCTCCGCACCTGAACCTCTGTCGCGCTGCGTACCCACACACTGCGCCTTCTTCTGCTCTGCCTACCCATGCACTGCGCCTTCTTCTGCTCTGCGTACCCATGCACTTCGCCTTCTTCAGCTTTGCGTACCCACGCACTTGCACTGTTAATCACCTGCGTACCTCTGATTAGGGCCAAATTGGCAGTCCCCCAGTGTGCCACAGATAGTCAGATGCCCAGATCTGATCATGCGCTCGAGAGATCATACTTCATAGATTCACTTTCAACTTCACTTTTATATAGATCAAGCTTTTAAACCGATAACCCAATCTTTCAGATCTTAAGATATTCAATTTGCAAAAGATACATTAGCCAAGTGATCTCCTTCCCTATTCATAGTCAAGCCCTTATTCACACCATGGGACAAAACCATCAATAACCAATACAAGGGATCCAAACCGGGGCAAAATTAGATCCTATACCACGGGCCAAAACCATAGAATCAAGAATGGCGGGCTAAATACCACAGGCCAAACATAAGAAACCCCACGTGAGCGCGCTTTTCTGCCTTGAAGTGAGTGAACTGGGGGTACGCACCTCATGAACGGGTAACCTGCGGGTATGAATGCACTTCCTGGCCGACGTACCTACGGGTACGCACCTTTTGAAACATTCACCTGCGTACCTCTTAATTTCCAACATTTTGAGAGCCTAATCAGAGCATTGCCACTTGAGGGTGTTGCCATCAAGTACAACATCTGTAACATAGAGCCAAACCAGAATCATAATGCCAACAATCTCCCCCTTTGGACTTGATGGCAACCTCAAGATCCTCAACGTCATTCTCCCCCTTTGACATCAAGGGCAAAGGGTTATGCTTTCCCTAAGAACATGCTCCCCCTGACTATAAACCAGATCTGAAAAGAAGAACCATAATCCACCAAACACCATAAATGACCATGAAAGAGATAGAGACATATTGCAACAATATTCAGACCAGCATCCATGATCTCCTTCTGTACGTCCTCCATAATGCCAACAATGCATTATATGCTCCCCCTCAACCAGTGCCATTCGATCTTCGACCAATCCGCAACCCAGCACATGTACGCATATGCTCCAGATGAGCCTTGCGTATAACCAACCATCAGAAGAGATTCAACAATAAGATGATGCATCAACAACCCCCAACTTTTGCCTAAGGTATTCAAAGGTCTCCCTGGGCAATGGTTTGGTGAGTATATCAGCAACTTGTTCCTTAGAAGGAACATATTCCAACTTGACCTTTTGTTCAAGTACTTGTTCCCGGAGAAAATGATACTTGATCGGTATGTGCTTGGTCTTTGAATGCATGACTGGGTTCTTTGAAATGCTGATTGCACTTGTATTATCACATAAGATGGAGATGGGTGGTATACAAGTGATTTGAAAATCCTGCAAGGTCTGCATCATCCAAAGGAGTTGAGTGCAACAAGATGCAGCAGCAACATATTCCGCTTCAGCTGTAGACAAGGCAATCGAACTCTGTTTCTTGCTGAACCAAGATACTAATCTGGAACCCATAAAGAATGCACCAACACTTGTGCTCTTCCTGTCATCCACGCTTCCGGCCCAATCTGCATCTGTATAAGCATGAAGTGTGAGATCTGTATCTCTAGGATACCATAAGCCATAGTTTTGAGTTCCTTGAAGATATTTGAAGATTCTCTTTACTGCCTGAAGATGAGTTTCTTTTGGATTTGCCTGAAATCTTCCAACTATTCCTACTGCATGCATTATGTCTGGTCGGGTACCTGTCAAATAAAGTAGACTTCCAATCATAGATCTGTAGGTTGGTTGATGCACTGCTGCTGATTCATCATTTGCACTGAGGTTACATCCTGTGACCATGGGTGTACATACTGATTTAGCATCTTCCATGCCATATTTCTTCAAAATCTGCTTGAGATACTTGGTTTGAGACAAAAAGATCCCTCCTTCTTTTTGTTGGATTTGCAAACCAAGAAAATATGTCAGTTCTCCCAGCAAGGACATTTCGAATTCTTTCTGCATTACCAAGGCAAAGCTTTGACTCATAGCTTCTTCATTGCTGCCAAAGATAATGTCATCTACATACACAACAAGTATTAGCAATTTGTTGTTTTCAACTTTTATATAAAGATTGTTATCTGCTGATCCTTTTGAAAAACCTTGTTGATGAAGATATTTGTCCAAACGATAGTACCAAGCCCTTGGAGCTTGTTTGAGACCATAGAGAGCCTTTTTCAATCTGCATACAAGATTTGGATCATTTCCAAGAATGAAACCATCTGGCTGCTCAATGTATACTTCTTCTTCCAAGTCTCCATTCAGAAAGGCTGATTTCACATCCATTTGAAATACTTTGAAGTTTTGAAAGCTTGAGAGAGCAAGGGACATTCGGATGGCCTCAAGTCTTGCAACATGAGCAAAGGTTTCTTCAAAATCTATTCCTTCTTGCTGCGCATACCCTTTACAAACAAGTCTGGCCTTGTTTCTAATTACTTCTCCATTTTCATTCAATTTATTTTTGAAGACCCATTTTGTCCCTATAACATTCTTATCCTTTGGTCTAGGAACCAACTCCCAAGTGTTGTTCTTTTCAATTTGCTCAAGTTCTTCATCCATTGCTTTGACCCAACATTCATCTTTGCATGCCTCTTTCACATTTTGTGGTTCAGTGGAAGAGAGTAATGCCAAATAGCTTGAAGCTTCTGCAATTGTTCTTCTTGTTTGTACACCTGCTTCTTTCTGCCCCAAAATCTGAGATTCTGGATGATTCTTCTGAACATATCTGGATGGAGTCTTCTCTTCTATCCTTATCTGCTCCTCTGGTTCTTCTTCTTCATCATTCTGTCTTTGAGGGTAGTCTTCATCTTCTTTGATATCTTCATGATTTACTTGCCTATGAATGTATCCCTTCTCATCAACCACTACATCAATGCTGTCAACAATTCTTCCAAGTCTTTTATTGTAGCACTTGTATGCTTTGCTGTGTGGAGAATAACCAAGAAGAATGCCTTCATCTGCTCTAGGTTCAAGTTTGCTAAGTTGCTCATCAGTATTCTTAATATAGCATTTGCTCCCAAATATTTTGAAGTGCTTTACTGAAGGAGTCTCACCATACCAGAGCTCATGAGGGGTTTGAGTGCTGTTCACCCGAACATTTGTTTTGTTGAGAATAACAACCATGTTGCAGCATATGCAGCTTCACCCTAGAAAGTTGCGGGAGTTCCAGACTCATCAAGCATAGCACGAGCCATTTGTTGGACTGTTCTGTTCATTCTTTCCACCACTCCATTTTGCTGAGGAGTTCTAGCTGTAGATAATTCTCTTCTTATCCCATGTTCTTCACAGAAATAAAAAAAATTCATTTGAGGTAAACTCCCCACCTCTGTGAGATCTGAGGCACTTAATTTTGTATCCTGATTCATTTTCAACCAAGGCTTTAAAGGATTTGAATTTTTCGAATGCTTCATCTTTGTACTTCATAAGTCCTAACCAGAAAAACCTGGAGAAATCGTCAATGAATAATATCAAGTATTCTTCTCCTCGAGGTGTCCTTTTTCTGAATGGTCCACATACATCTGTATGTACAAGCTCAAGAGGCATGCTAGCTGATCCTTCCTTCTCTGGAAAGTTAGTTCTGGTTTGATTTCCAAACTGACATGATTTGCATATGGTGTTGTCTGGAATTTTGATATCTGGAAGACCGCGAACTGCCTGATATTTGCATGCTTTCCTTATTTGTGAAAAGCTTAGATGCCCCAACCTCTGGTGCCATAACCAGTGTTCATCATCCTTGCTTAGATAGCATTGTTGTTGTCCTTCTTCAAATATGTATAGATTATTTGGAGTTCTTTCACCTTTGATCACCGTTTTACCTGTATCAAGATCACGAACAAGACATCCATTTGATCTAAATATCACCTCAGTTCCTTGATCACACATCTGGCTGACACTCAGAAGATTATGCTTCAATCCATCAACATACAAAACATTTCCAGCTTTGACCTTTTCTTTTAATTGAGCAGTGCCTTTTCCTTTTATAGCTGCAGGAGTATCATTTCCAAAAGAAACTTTCTTTCCCTTTTCTAAAGTAGAATATGATTCAAGTTTTTCTTTATCACCTGTCATATGCTTCGAACATCCACTGTCAATGTACCATAGATTTTCCTGTCCCTCTGCATAAAATGCTATCCCACATCTTTCTGTTTGTGGTTCCTTTATTCTCCATGTTTTGGTGCTTGAGGCTTGTTCCTTTGTCTGCTGAAACCTGCTCCTGCATTCAGAATCTTCATGACCAAAGTTATTGCAAATAGAACATTCAACTTCATTTTCAAGAGCTGAAAAGTTGTTATAGGTCCTTTTTGTAATCCCGGTCATACTTCTTTGTTTTTGAGCTTCTCTAGTCATGATTGTTTTATATGCAACACATTGAGCTGCTTTGTGACCAAAGTTATGGCAAGAGAAGCATTGTCCATTGAAGAAACTTCTGCGTTTATTCGATCTTCCGGCCCAATGATTATAATTTCTATTGTCGTCCATTCTTGAAGAAAATTGAGAGGATTTTACCTGTGGCTGGTTGTAGCTTTTGTTCATCCTTAGGACGGATTGCCCCTGGTTTACCTGATAGTCTTTGTTTGATGTAATTCGTCCCTGCTTTACCTGGTGATTTTCATTGTGCTTTTGCTCATTCCTTCTTGCTGCATCAAGATAACTCTTTGAGGTGGATGGTTGAGAAGTTTGTCCATTATAGCCCAGACCTGTCTTGTTTAAAGGAGAACACTGTACATTGATGATTTCATCCAGAGTTTCAGATCCTTTGACAAACTTAATATTAATAGCCTTTGTTTTCTCAATCTCTTTTCTAAGACCAACAATTTCACCTTCTAACTTTTCAAGATATTTTTCTTTTTCATCAATTTGAGATTGTAGGGTATCAATGATCATATTCTTTTCTTCTATACATGTCTTGAGTCTATAAATTTCTTTATAAAAGCTATGCACATCTATAGCATCCATGTAATCATCACCTTCAAATGCCATTAAAAGTTTATAGTCATTACCTCGTTCATCTTCATCACTATTTGATAGACCATCACTATCTTCATGAGTGTAGTAGCTTTTCTTATTTGCATTCTGTTTCTTGTTCCATCTAGCAGGTTCCTTTCCTTTCTCAATCTTATCCTTATGCGGACATTTCGTAGCATAATGACCTACTCTTCCACAAGCAAAACATTTAAAAGGTAACTTACCTCTGAACCTTCCAGTACCCCATTGAAGATTTCTGACAAAATTTGATTCTTCTTCTTCTTCTGGCACGTGACTTGCTTCATATTAGTCTCCTTTGCCTGAAGCCTTGAAAGCAGCTTCTCTCCTGTCTGATGGACCTCCCTTTCTCATTTCATAAGCAGTTAGAATTCCGTGTAGCTGAGACATAGTAAGAATTCGTAGATTTTCCTTTTCTTCTATTGCAGACACTTTAGATTCAAACTTGGGGGACAATGATATTAAAACTTTTTCAACCACAATAGCCTCTTTTATTTCTTCACAAAAGTTTTTCATGCAATTAAGAATCTCGTCTACCCGAAGAAAATAGTTAGCCACACTTTCATCATTATACATTATGAGATTCTCATACTGAATCCTGAGGGTTTGAAGTTTAGCACGCTTTACCTGTTCATCTCCTTCGTAGCTTAAGACAATCTTGTCCCATATTTCCTTTGCAGATTTATATTGCATAACCTTTATGAATTCTGTTTGAGATAAGCATCCCAGCAGAGTATTGACTGCTTTAGCATTTCTTTCATATTTCTTCTTCTCCGCCGAATCTGTAGGAGTAGCTGAAGGAAAAATGTAGCCTGTATCTATGATATCCCAAACTTCTGTACCAAGAGATTGAAGATAGGCAGTAACTCTTACCTTCCATAATTGAAGTTTGTCCCATCAAAAATTGGTGGCTTGATTGATGCTTCCCTCTCATAATTGCTCACGATGAATGATCTTCCTTCAAGCGATCAAGCTTCTCTGAAGGATGATACCAATTGTTGGAAATAATACTGAGAGGGGGGGTGAATCAGTATTATCAAGTTCTTTTAATAAATCTTCCTTATTTATACTTTGAATTATTCTTGTATGTCAGTACCATAAAACAATGAGCATGAACAAGAAAAATAGCTAGTCACACTAAAGAACACCATATGTAAGGTGGAAACCCAATGTGGGTGAAAACCACCTGCTGCAATATGTCTCTATCTTTTTCAATTAGAAACTCCTTTTACAATGATTTTATACTGGTGCAGTCCTTTACCAGTACGCAGGTTGCAACCTGCAGAGAGCTACAACTCTCTCTCGTTTTCCAGTCTCTCCTGGAAGGGAGCTACAACCCCCTACTTCTTTTCTTTCAAGGACCACTTTTCATAAATTTTCAAACTGGATCCATGAACATCAAATGATCATCAAGTACAAGTAAATCATCTAGTCAACTGCAGTAACCAGATCAATAGAAACAGTAAACTAAACCCAGAACACCTTATCAACAAAGAAAAGTCAGTCAAATAAATGCCTTAAGACAGGTACGCAATTATTCTTTATCTCGCATGCGTTGCTACGCACTTCACCTTCTGCGCCTCTGCGTATCCATGCAGAGAGCCTTGAACTGCACTGCGTATCCACGCACTGTTCCTTCAAACGCGCCGCGTACCTTCACTGTGCCCACGCACCCACTGCTTCTATCGCGCCACGTACCTACGCACCTGCAGCTTCTGTAGCGCCGTGTACTTTCACTGTGCCTCCGCACCTGAACCTCTGTCACGCTGCGTACCCACGCACTGCGCCTTCTTCTGCTCTGTGTACCCACACACTGCGCCTTCTTCTGCTCTGCGTACCCACGCACTTCGCCTTCTTCTGCTTTGCGTACCCACGCACTTGCACTGTTAATCACCTGCGTACCTCTGATTAGGGCTGAATTGGCAGTCCCCCAGTGTGCCACAGATAGTCAGATGCCCAGATCTGATCATGCGCTCGAGAGATCATACTTCATAGATTCACTTTCAACTTCACTTTTATATAGATCAAGCTTTTAAACCGATAACCCAATCTTTCAGATCTTAAGATATTCAATTTGCAAAATATACATTAGCCAAGTGATCTCCTTCCCTATTTATAGTCAAGCCCTTATTCACACCATGGGACAAAACCATCAATAACCAATACAAGGGATCCAAACCAGGGCAAAATTAGATCCTATACCACGGGCCAAAACCATAGAATCAAGAATGGCGGGCTAAATACCACGGGCCAAACATAAGAAACCCCACGTGAGCGCGCTTTTCTGCCTTGAAGTGAGTGAATTGGGGGTATGCACCTCATGAACAGGTAACCTGTGGGTATGAACGCACTTCCTGGCCAGCGTACCTGCGGGTACGCACCTTTTGAACTATTCACCTGCGTACCTCTTAATTTCCAACATTTTGAGAGCCTGATCAGAGCATTGCCACTTGAGGTTGTTGCCATCAAGTACAACATCTGTAACATAGAGCCAAACCAGAATCATAATGCCAACAATAACTATCCAACAAGCAATCTCATCATTTGCATCTATTTGCAATCAAAATTTCCTATGCTTGTGCAATGTTTTTCGTGAGGTCCCTAATGCTTTTTACATATATTTTATCAAATGGTTTTCTTTAGTACTTGATGAAACCACTCTTGTTTCAATTTATCTACATGAATCTACATCAATTTTCTTTATAGATCTTCCAATTTATTTTAGAGAATTACTTATATTTTGCATCACATTTTCCTTCACCATTTTACCTTTTGTTGAATTTTTAATGCCCAATAGTGTTGTAGCTTATTTTTATTTCTTCGATGTTAATAAAACTCTCAAAATTTAAACTTGAACCATCACATTTTCACCTTTGAAGAAATTATCAATAATGATCTTTACATGATATCTTATAACATGGTAATTTTTTTTGTCTCCATATATGTGAGTGTAAACATTTTCTAACATCTCATCATCATTATTGATTTCATCTGTACATATGACAATTTAATGTAAATGAGAGTAAATATGAGTTAAATAATTAAATTAAAAAGTACAGTTCATGAAATTGAAACTAATAAATATGTATAATTTGAATAATACATGACATATATATACATACCTAAGGGTGGTTCAAATTCTTCTTCACTTAGATCTATTTCAACATCTTCAAAAACATCATCAATATCTGGTTCATTTTCTTCTTCACTTTGTCTTTCAGCATGTTCAATGTCATCGTCGGCGTTATAAGGAAAATCTCTCTTTATTTACATTGCAAGATATTTTTCAAATTAGTTCATAAAATAAAAATTAAATTGCACAATACAATAATAAATTTTAAATATCATTTGGAGCATCTACATTTACATAACTGGTTCAACTTCATGTTGAGATTGATTTTCCCTTTCAATATTTAATCGTTTTTCCTCCTTTCTCTTGTGATAGTTTCTTAAGTATTTTCTACGAACTCAATGTCTCTAATTCGATCATATTTTCTATTGAAATTTCTTTGGTTCCCAATGATAAATAAATCTACAAATATTTGTAAATGACTAATGAAAATTTTATAGTAAGAAATATAATATCAAAGAAAATATTGTATATTTTAAAAAGAAATTAAAAAAATTATAATCATGTAGAAAAATGTGGATAATATAAATTTTCATTAAACAAAAAGTTTGAAAAAAACTTTAATACTACAACTTTAAAACATCTTACTTATGCTATCCACAGTCTTATTTACCTATTCAAGGAATTTTCTACTCACAAAATTTTACTATCTTAAATTTATCCCAAAAGTTTTGAATATACAAAATGTAGATCCGATTTTTTTTTTTATTAGATCATTTAGCACAGAAATGAAAACCCGTTTTTTTAATTCAACCTTATCAATCCTCAATGATAAGTCAACAGTCAACCCTACTCAACAAAAATATTATCAAACCAAACCCCAACCAGTAACACTCAACTTAGTAGATTCAATAGTAAACCATTGTGATTGGAAACATTAACAACCGTCAATAATAATTTGATCTATAAATATAATGACAAACTAGAAATTTCAATACATCTTAAATATTCATACAACCAAACCTTGAATAGAGAGTTTTGACAAGTTCAACTTAAACCAACTATAAGCCATTCTTCAATAAGAAACTCAATGAAATATATCATAACCTTTTTTTGTAGAAATAATTGCATATACAAATATGTTATCCACAATCTTACTTACCTATTCAAAAAATTTGTTACTGAAAAGAAATTCACTTTCAAAATCCAACCCAAAAGAAATTACTTCAAAAACATTTGTTAGATTTAAAGAAGTTTGTTATTCAATAGCTACACATGAAGGGTGTGAGTGAGAAAATGATGTATTGTTTGAGTTCATTAATAGATTTTGGCTGAAATGGTCACATTGTTTCAATTTCGTGGTCAGTAGAAAACATGGAAAATAAATTCGGCAAGAAAAATAAAAAAACAAATATATATATATAGCTGAAAAATTTCTTCCCATTAAATTTAGAGCCTGTTCGAGGAAAGAATCTTAGCCTAAAACATGTAACTCTACAACATCTTAGCTCTGTTCATGCTTCTCTAGTTTTGGAATGGTCAAAATCCATTAAGTATAGTGAATTTGCTTTCGGAACCAACACCAACATTTGTAGAATTGAATCTACTTGCACTATAAATTTTATCGAATTTCACAGATATTTGCTAATGTTAACTAATTTTCTAGTAAAATGTGTGCAAATTTTTTGTGAAGGTCTTGATGATTCAGACAAATAAAAATTTTGTATCTTCAAAAATACACTGTGAGAAAATAAAGAAAATTTATCGTGCATTACACTGGTTCGTCCTCTTTAATGGGTAGTTTTTAGATGTCTGGTTTTTAACAAATATGATGAGAAACATGGTTCCTTGCTAGAGATCCTAAAAATATGCAATATTTTCATATTGGTTCCGTAAAAAAAATTCTGGTAATTATGATACGCATCTTTTACTTTCATAAATAGAACCATACCAAATTTGAGCCTGTCGAGATTGTCGCAACACATTTTTTATTTTACACGCAAGGTTAACAAGGAATACACTGGTAGCAAAAAAAAATGACTTTTTATGAGACAGATCATATATGAATAAAAAAATTCTAAAAAATAAGCAATAGAAAGCCTGACAAGTTTTATTTTAATATAAAAAGAAATTCTAAACCAAAAAATTAATTTTTCTTACCAAAAGTTTAAAAAATTCTAAAAATGATATTTTTTCTCAAAAAAGGGCCAAAAGTGTAACCCAACTTCACATTTTCAAAATGACTTATAAAAACGTGAATATTAAATAAATAGTTAGTAGAGAATATCAAGTAAAGTTTAATGAATATTTATTTACATGGTTTTATATTTAAACAAGGGTAACAAGTGAGATGCAACATAGTGATTGCCACTACCATTATTTAATTGAGTTTTCTCATTAATGATATATTCGTTTTCCAATAATAAAATAAAATAAATAGCTCTGAACAATGAGCTAAGTTCCACACAATAGGCTAAGTTTCTTGCTTCTTCAAAATAAGCTAAGTTTCTCGCACAAAATTTATTAGTTGTTTTCTCGGTAATGATGTATTCATTTTAAAATAATAAAGGTAATGGCACATCCATTTTCCAAAAAAATAATAAAATAAAATAGATATCTCCTCACAAATGAGCTAATTTTTGAACAATAGAAAAAGTTTTTCGCTTCTTCACAATAGTCTAAGTTTATCAACATAAATAAGAAATCATTCACACAATTAGCTAAGTTCTGGAAAACAGGTCAAGTTTATTGCACTAAAGTTATTAGTTATTTTCTCTGTAATGATGTATCTGTTTTCCAATAATAAAGGTAATGAGGTATTCTTTTTCCAATAATAAAATAAAATAAATAGCTCCACACAAGGAGTTAAGTTTGGCACAATAAGCTATAAGCTCTACACAATGAACTATGTTCTACACAATAGGCTATAAGCTTGGCACATTGACCTAAGTTTCACACAATAGGCTATAAGCTCCATATAGTGAGCTAAGTTCCATACAATAGAATAATTTTATCACTTTCACATAATAGGATAAGTTTCTCACTCAAAAGTTATTAGTTTTTTTCTTGTTAATGATGTATTTGTTTTGCAATAATAAAGGTAATGACACATTCATTTTCCCCAGATGCGGGTGGAAATAGTGGACGGTGAGGTGGCTGCCAACTGGGTTGGCATGTGGAAAGAGCACATGGAATCCCATAGGGTGGCATAGAGATTCAAATATGGCATTAACCATCGCCATAAATGTGCCTTGAATGAATACTGCCACCACTCTGATAACTTACTTCAACCTCAACTTAAAGGAACAATGGGCTCTTGGGAAAATACCACATCTGCTCCTGCCATTCCTCCTCTGCAACCTTAGCCCCTGTAATGCCTCTACCCTCATACAGTGGCAATGCCTAGTTCCCACACAACCACTCGGAGACAATGTAATCTTTATTGCTGCATCAATTTTGGCTCGGGCATCCATTTCACCCACAGCTTGAATTTGCAAATTCTCATCCCCTCGGCACTGGTAGCTCATTCCTCTGTAGAATTACTTGTTAGCTCTACTACAATGGTGCAGCCCACTGTGCCTAATTCGAACCAAAACTTGCCTTCAATTGCAGAAAGAATGGTGCACCATAGGATGCGCAGCCGCAGAGGTGGGAACCCAGGGAGCCTGAGTCGCTCCAGGCACTCTTCTACTTCGGAGACCACCTCCTCTCTGGCTGAGTAGAACACTCGCTATTATCCCAATACATGTAGTGGTAGAGGTTGTTTCCACTCGGGGGCCTCTGCTACGCCTCCCTCCACTTCCGGCCCTTCTCCCAGAAGCACTCCACCAGCTCCTCAGCCACACTCCCAGAACGCTCAATTTACCTTTTGCTCTGCCCTGAACTAGCCTCTCATCACTACCACTATTACCATTAGTTTTCATGAGGAGAAGAAAAATTCAGAGGCACAAGACTCTGAGGTTGGCGATCGAATCACAGCAGCTGAGGAACACAGAGCAATGGGTGATGGTTGCATTGAAGCAATGAGGCTCTCAGGCATTACTCTGGGAGATCGCACCACTACGGGGAGCAGCCAACCCAAGGCCAAAACAGAATCGGCACAGTCGAGTCTTCAAGGTGCAGGGAGCGAAGCACAGAGCTGCCAACCAGACGCGCGGGGAAGGAAGTGGAAACGGCTCTGCAGATGAATTGGGTCATCGATGAATGCTACTGCATCATCGAGGAAGAGCAAGCAGAGTTGCAGATGGGCGATACGGAGACTACACCACTGGAAAGTGGCACCATGGACGAGTATAGATGCTTCCTTGTGGAGGAGCATCCTCTGTCGCCGCCACCTCGATGCCATATGTTCACTGCCTGGTTTGCCACCTCGCTGCCATTCAACATGCCACGTGCCTGCCTAGTAGATTGCCACTTAGCTGCCACATGTCTCAGGTTCATTGGGACTTTGTTCTTCAGTTTCTGTTTTTTAATGGTTTTTTCTTGGGGAACACTAAAATTTTAGGCTCTTCAGTTGGGTTTACATTTTTAGTCTCCTCAGATACAATAATGCAAAACTTGTTAATTTTGCTGGTTTCCCCTACATGGGCAGCAAGATCATATTTTTGAGAAACTTCGGTTAAGAACTGGTTTCCCTTCTGGGCAGTTCAAATCTAGCCTTTTTGCTGGTTGATGCCTTTCCCGTGGCATAGCTAAGTATAGGCTTCGGCCTCTGTGTATGATAGTTTTCTTACCTTAATAGAATTAGCATAACTTAGAAAAAAAATGACATATTCATTTTCCAATAATAAAATAAATAAATAGCTCCTCACAATAAGCTAAGTTCTGAACAAAAGGCAAAGTTTCTCATACAAAAGTTATTAGTTGTTTTTTCGGAAATGCCGCTGTGAAACCCATTTAATTTCTATGGTAATGTTGACTATTTTTAGACTCGATTGTTAGGAAGCCATGTTATAATTATGTGATTAATAAAATTATTGTGATGTAATTAATTAATTAGTATTTATAAACAATAATGTTGGAAATCACTCAAGAAAGAAGCATTAGAGTTAGAATATTCCTTGCCATGTTGGTAGCAACTATTGGTGGTTAAACATAAGATACATCATCCCCTAAATATCTCCTAAAAATGCCTAGGAGGAAATATTAGAAAAAAAATGGATTTAATATGATCAGAGAGAATGATCTTATTAAATTACATAGTTATATAAAGATACTAAGTCTAGGTAAAATCAAGCGTTGTGAGAGAAAAAAGTTTGATTGAAGGAAAAAAGGAAAGACCCTCTTTTAGGAAAAAAAAAACCAAAAATGCATAGGAAAATGGGTTGACAAACCCAAAATCAAGATGCTGCTAAAATCTACTGGGAAGAAAAATGTAACAGACTCCTCCCACATTTACCCAATTTCACTGTCCTTCCCAATGTAAACATGAGTTGAGGGTCACTATGATAAGAATCAACCTCCTATATGACCTTAAGGAAATGGATTCGACAAAATAAGGCATTAGAAACCTCCCTTGCGTGCTATAGGATCCTTAGGAGCTAATCCACCACTCCAGGTGCCCAACCACTGAGCTAACATAGCCTTTCAATGAATTAGACCCCCATTTGCTCTGACTAGAACCCTCTAGTCACTCCTGAAATTCCTACAAGGGTGATACTGTAGTCTTTTTCATCCAGTTCTGTGTGAAAAACTACGAAATTTAAGCCACTTTTTTAGGGCTAGTTTACCGTAGTGTCCTATTTTTCTAGTATAGTTTTTTCACTCCTATCAAGGGCTATATATATGGTATGCTGATCACTTGATTGAGGGATAATGTTTTATGTACATAGTTATGTTTCCTTTTATGTTTATGTATGACAGATTGATCACTGGAATGGGGAACAATGTTTTATATAGTTATATTTCCTCTTATATGTGGCATCATTGATTATCTGTATTAGATGGTTTTGGTTAAGTTAAATGTTATACATATGTTTTTTTGTTTGTATCTAATTTATGAAGCATGTGTATGACATGGATGGTCATCCAAGCTTGAGACACATATACCCATGGATTCTCATGGTTATGCGGAATAGATGGTTAATTATGATTTATGGATGATATAGGATTTGTGTGATTATATATGTCTAATATTGTACTAAGCAGGATGTGGTAGGGTACCTGGTCATTTTCCAACAATGATGTTCAATTATGAATGATTGTGGAAGTCATTTCTTCAAAACCAAAATGACTATGGAAGCCATGCACCATTCTAGGTAAAATGTGATTAAGTTAATTTCATTATGAAATTCATTTGATTCATTTGATCTATGAGATTGTAATGTGTGTAGGTCTTTGAACAAGTCCTTACCAGTGAACCATCAAATGGGTAAAAGCTCACAATCAATACCATAAGAAGAAACACAAAGTTTCAAAGCACAGTAGATGAGAGGGCATGGAAATTAGGGCATTGAGTCTTGAATCCTAGAAAGACAAAGACGTGGAGTCTTGTATATTTAAGACGCAGAGTCCTGAATATTTAAAAAGATCAAGTTGTGGAATCTTGGATCTTTGGAGAAGGTGAGGGCATGGAGTCCTCAATCTATTAAGGCACGAAGATGCATAAAATAGGGGTGTGGAATGCCTACTCTCTAGAATAAAAATAGCACTCATGGATGAATTTCCTTAAATAAAATTTCATTCTCACAATTATTGAATGACTTTCTAAAAATAGAAAGTCATGTCCAACATCTCAACCATGACTTTCCAAAAATAGTAAATCACTTTACATAAATTGGTAATCAAGCAGAGTTGAAGAAAAATGAATTAAATTATCATTAATCAATATTAATAGTTAAATATTGATTGAATCCTCAATATTATTAATATTATCTTTTACGAGACTATGATATTATTATTAAAAAGGAATTACAAGTCAATTGTATCTTCTCAATCAATTCACACATCTCCTTCATGACTCTCATGGATCTATGTAACTCTCTCTCTCTCTCTCTCTCTCTCTCTTTTATAAATAATTCATTATACTCTATTTCATGCACTCATCAAAGAATGGCATATTCCTTTTCACTCATTAAAAATATGTCATTTAATATTCCTCTTACGCTCTCTTTAATGCATATGTTACACTCTCCTTAACTAAGGCATGCATACCTCTCCTTAATGGCATAAGTTACACTCCTCTAAATGGAATCCAATGCATGCACATTACTCCTCTATGACAAGAATTGGTTGCTCCTCCTATATATGAGTCTCATGTATTCTCACTTGGGGATAAGGAGGCCAAGAGTGGAAGAGACTTGAGGAAAATAGTGAGAGGGAGAGATATGGAGAGTAGCCAATTTCTTCCATAATAAATCTGAAATTATTGTTAAAATCCTAAGATCTCTAGCTATTGAGGCTGGCCATGAGTGGTATTGGGAGGAAGTGAAAATTTGCTTCCTTAGCTTGCCTTGCAAATCTCTCTACTATTGTCTTTTGGTACTGCTTTTGAGATTTTTCTGCTCAGGGGTTCCATGGGGTGAAGTTCTTCCTGAACATGGTTTGGAGGAAAATCGAGTTGGTAAGGATATTGGAGCTGGAGCATACTCTCATTGGAGTTGGAGCGTACTCCCATTTTTTGAGTTGTATAAATTCATTTCAAGGTATGTTGACAACATTATATTTTGTTTCTTTTTGTAGTTCATTACATGGTTTTGATTATTTGGTTGTTGACTGAAACTTAGACGTATATCAAATGTTGCACGCTAAATGTTGAAGGAATTTTCCAATAACTCTAGTTTATTTTATGTAAGTTTTGTTTTTGTACAGTTTCATTGCAAGTTGATTTACATCATTTCTTAATGGCTAAAGCATTTAGGGTACCATGAGTCTTATGAAAACATATTAATAGCATAAGGTTTTTAGGAAGTCAACCCACACAGAAAGCTACCTCCACCCTGATTCCCACCATCACCTAGCCCATAAATTTGGTGTTTTAAACACTCTTGCTATCAAGTCCCTTCGAGTTTCTGACGCTGAGCATCTTAATGAAGAAAAGAAACATTTAGTTTCTACCTTTAAGAGTATAGGCTACAAAGAAAAAGAGATTAAAAGAGCTATAGAGAAAGCTGAAAGAAGGATGTTATCTCATAAACCTAAGGCTCGAGACCAGTCTCAGTGTGGTAGGGTTTTCCTACCTTATATTCATGGAGTAACAGATAAGATTGCTAAAATCCTAAGGAAGAAAAACATAAATCTAGGAACTGCAAAATTGGCCGAAATCTACTTGTGATCAACTGTCTTCACCTTCCAAGGAATATATTATGAACAGACATCCAGTGTGGCAATGGGATCACCTCTTTCGCCAATCGTGGCCAACTTATACATGGAATACTTTGAAAAGAAATCCCTGGAATCTTACCCTTTGAAGCCAGCTTGGTGGAAGCGATTCGTCGATGATACTAATATAAAGTGGACACATGGTAAAACAGAGCTTTACAAGTTCTTTATTCACCTGAATTCTATCTCATCAGAAATAAAATTTACCATGGAACTTGAAGAAAACGTGAGCATTCCATTTTTAGATGTGCTCATCATCAGAAAAGAGGATGGCTCTTTAGGGCATAAGGTTTTCAGGAAGTCAACCCACACAGAAAGCTACCTCCACGCTGATTCCCACCATCACCCAGCCCAGAAATTTGGTGTTTTAAACACTCTTGCTATCAGGGCCCTTCGAATTTCTGACGTTGAGCATCTTAATGAAGAAAAGAAACATTTAGTTTCTACCTTTAAGAGTATAGGCTACAAAGAAAAAGAGATTAAAAGAGCTATAGAGAAAGATGAAAGAAGGATGTTATCTCATAAACCTAAGGCTCAAGACCGGTCTCAGTGTGGTAGGGTTTTCATACCTTATATTCATGGAGTAACAGATAATATTGCTAAAATCCTAAAGAAGAAGAACATAAACACGCAATTCTCAGCACCTGGAACTATTAGGCAAGGTATGAGGTCGGTCAAAGATAGTATTGATCGACATCAGCTTAAGGGAGTCTATAAAATATATTGTTCATGTGGAAAAAGCTACATTGGTGAAACATGTTGCTCACTGCAGACTAGACTCAAGGAGCATGGAGCTGATATTAAGAATGAAAGGTCTCGTACCTCGGCCTTGGCAGAACACTCCTCAAAAACAAAACACCATGTCTGTTTGGAAAGCACCTCAATTGTCGCAAGGGAAGAACAACATCATAGACGAAAGATTAGAGAAGCTCTTGAAATTATGAAGCATCTGCATAATCTCAACAGAGACAATGGTATGGAGATTAGTGGTAGTTGGCTTCCCCTAATCAGAGAAATTAAGGTCAACAATACATCTTAGGCTTAGCATTTAGTGGTAGATTTCCCTCTCCCTTTCTCTGTTTTAGTAGTTAGTAGCCTTGCTATAATAATTTAATTATGATAATAATAATAATAACTAGTACTTAATTACAATATTTACATTAGTAATTATGATATAGCTATTACCTTATCATTAACTATTATTATAAAGCATTATTATGATGTATTAATCATAAGCTATTAATTAGTTATACTATTCATAAAAATAAATATATTAATTAATTAAACTATTTATTAATAATTAAAAATTAAACACTTGTCATGAATTATCAATTTTTTTTTTTTTTTTTGTAAGCTATGATGGTACTCTTTCTATTACTTGATCAACAGAACATTACATCGTTTCAAAAAACAGTTTCTGCCCGCCCTCTAGGGGAAACCGGGTCATAACGCCACCTATAGTTTTTAAGTGCAGCCCAAAAATAGTAGGTCCACTGTCTGATAGTCTTAGCTAGATAAACTATGCAATCTTGAAACTTACTGAAACTGTTACTAAAACTACTGCTCTGTACTACATACTTTTTCCTATCTTTAACATATACAAAGCTATAACCAAAAAAATTGTTGCATTTTCTAAACATATCTCAAATCAGTCATTGCCGCCATCAGGTTGCTGGTTCGCTGCTTCCGCTGGCCCTGGCTGGTCCCGATTCAGCATTTGCTGGATAGCATCCAGTTTCTCCTCCTGTTTTATCATTGCTATGCGAAGGAAGCGCAGTTCTCTGCGGATGTCTGGATCCCCCTTAGCCAGTGCAACCATCTCTCTGGCCACTTGTTCCAACGCCTTGGCCATAAGCCCCTTCATCACCCAATAGATGTGAAGCGACTGTTTGAATAATGATATACGCCCTCTGGTATGACCCGGGTCGTGGAGGAGAAAATCCCATTCTTCCATCTCCTCATCGGATTGCTCCTGAAGCGATTCCTCTTCAAGATGCTGCATGACCCTACGCACTGCCGGGTTGGAATTACGGAGGAAGGCCTGCTCAGCCCTTCGAACTCTGTGGTTAACCGTCTCCTTCTGCTTTCTACTTTTCCCCTGGCCGCGCCTGGAAGTCTCCCCTTCCTCCTTCCCTTTCCCCCTCTGACCTCCGGTTCTTTTTCCCTCCCGGTCCTTTTCCTTGTCAGGAGTTGAGCTGCGCTTCCTCATTCCGTAGCGTCGGACCTTCGAATCCCGTAATTCAGACTGGTCCGCCTTCGCCTGCTCTTTTTCTTCCTCAGCCAAGTTCTTATGGTGGCGCCTACGTTCACTCACTGCGCCCGGGATCGAGTCTTCTTCCGAGTCATCCTCAACCTCCCACACTTTGAAAGGAGGTTCCTCCTGCATAATGACTTTGCCTTTTCGGCTTCTGTCCTCCTCCCCTGCACTCTGTTGCTCCTCCGCTTGTCTCCGTTTCTGTCTAGTTTCCATATTGTCCGAAGGTCTGACGCACCTCGTTCTCTGGTTGCCTGGGATTATCGTTGTTCTCTGATGCCGCTCGATGGGAACTTCCACACTTACCCAAATTAGGAGCTCACAAAATGCCTTCACAATCGGCCATCTTTGATTATATATCGAATTCCTTGCCTCGGAGAACCAATTTAGACCGGTTTTCGAATGCCGCCGGTAGCTCTCCGGTGAACCCCTACTCTCGACCATCATATCGTTGTTAATCCCCTCTGTTGTGAAGTCAGGCGAACCGCAACCATCACCTCTCATAGTTCGGACATTAATTATCTTTCCTTGTGTGTACTTATGCCTAACCACTCCTCCCGCCGCCGCTGTACTGTCACCGAAATTCTGATCCTTCATCCTGCAGCCTGAAATGATGATTTTATCAAATCTCAAATGAACCATATTCTTGAGACGGGGTCTCCACTTCCCCCTGTTAGTCCAACTCACTGATCCGTACATTGCCGCCGCTGTACTGTCACCGAAATCCTGATCCTTCATCCTGCAGCCTGAAATGATGATTTTATCAAATCTCAAATGAACCATATTCTTGAGACGGGGTCTCCACTTCCCCCTGTTAGTCCAACTCACTGATCTGTGCATTGTCATTTGCAGCGTGATCATGATCAACCTTAATTAGGTCCGCCAACTCCTTCCATTCCCTGTTACCCTCCACGGCTCTCCACTGACTATCTATTGTGCTACCACGTCCTCTGCAGCCCCAATTGGCTAGCCAATCCGCTGCCTGATTCCCTTTTCTACGAACATGACTGATGAGTCTGTAGTCGATGCGTTTAATCAAGCCTGCAATTTCTTGAATAATGCCCGCAGTCCGCCAGCTTTTGGTGACTTTCTCCCATCCCTGCCCGTTATTGAGCCTCCTCAGCATGTCCACAGCAATCTTCGAGTCCCCTGTAATTTCCAGATTGGTATAACCATTCCTGATGGCAATTCGTAATCCTTGATGCAGGGCCCAAAACTCGGCTTCGTTATTGGTCATCTGCCCTCCCCAGTCTGCAAAAATCCACCTTACTTGGTTATTGCTGTCTCTGAAAATCCCCCCGAAGCCAGCTTCGCCCGGGTTTCCCTTCGAAGCCCCGTCGAAGTTTAGCTTAACAAAGTGATCTCTCGGGTATGTGAACTTATCTGGGCTTTGAATTCGCATATCATGGCTGGCCGAACATTTAAAGTGAACCATCTCCAGTTTTAGATTTAACTTGCTCAGAATTTCTTGTTCTTCAGGGTTAGTCTTCCAGTCATCACTCTCCCATTTATCAACTAGGATAGTTTCCCGCATACTCTCGACCACCCGATCCCAAATTACCTCTGGATCTTTAGCAGAATTCTGAAACACCCTTCTATTTCTCTCCTTCCAGACCATCCAGAGAATAAAGGGAGATATAAGATTCCATGCCCTCTGGACAACCTTACAGTGAAAGGTTTCCTTGTTCCACTGGAAAACCAATTCATTAAATTCTCTGATGTTAAATCCTGGTCTGTTGAACAGTCGTTTGGTAATCATCCAGAGCTTCTCTGTATAAGGACATCCGACCAACAAATGATCTCTGGTCTCGTCATCGTTGTTGCACAGGTAACATCGTGAAGGGCCCATGAATCCCTTCTTCTGGATACGGTCCCAAGTCAGAATTTTATTTTTTGAGGCTAGCCAAACAAAAATGGACACCTTTGGCCACCAGTTACTTTCCCATATTGTTTTCCATTCCAAATTCCTGTCATCTCCGTTTTGAGAATCCATTAGATAATAAGCCTCTTTGGTTGTAAATGTCCCCTTCATAGAGTTCCCCCACCGGAGGATGTCCTTCCCATGTCGAACTCTAATTTTCCTTGATCCCATTTCTTTCCTGTAAAGTTCTTGGAGATCTGAGTTAAGCTCCCGATCCCATTCTGTCGGGTCCTCCCAGACTCTCCATCCCTCCAACAAGTCATTTACTTTCCAATAATCTCTTACACTAGTTCTGTTTCCTTCAATTCTGCCACGGACCTGGAGGAGGTTCTGAATACTGTTCAGTCTTTCTCGTTGTTGCCACCTATCTTCCCAGAAGTTGGCCTCTGTGCCCCCCCGGATTTCCCAGAAAGTATGTTTGTCAATCAGATCTCTGTTTTGAGAGGCTAATTCCCAAATAGTGGAACCTTTGGGGATTTCCTGTTGCCTTATGACATCGACCAGAGAGTTTGGCATTTTGTATTTAGTCCTCCATATGATTTTCCAGAGATCATTTCCACCACTGAGCTATCTCCACCACAGCTTGGCTCCCAGGACCCTGTTAAGAACTTCCGGGTCCCTTAGACCCAATCCTCCTTTCTCTTTTCTTTCTGTTAGCTGACTCCACGAGACCAGGGCCCATTTTTTCTTTTGATCAGATCCACTCCATATGAATTTCCTTATGATTTCCCTGATTTTAGCACAAACCCCTGCTGGGGCAGCCATAATCGATAATGGGTAAATAGGGATAGCCTGAAGGACCGACTTGGCAAGAACAACTCTGCCAGCAATATTTAGAACTCTGAAGGCCCAATTTGCAACCTTGTTGTTTAGTTTGTCCAGTACCCCTTGCCAGTTTTTCACCCTTTTAGAAGTGAAGTCTAGAATATTACCCAGATATTTAGTAGGTAATTCCCCCCTTTTGAATCCTAGAATTCTGATTAGATGGGACTTGACCTGATCCATTGTGTTGAAGATGAAGATACAAGATTTGTCCTTATTGATTTCTAACCCGGAGGCCTCTGTAAACAGATCCAGGATTCTCCTTAGATGTTGGACTTCTCTTACCATTGGTTCTCCAAACAGCATAATGTCGTCAACAAATTTTTGATGAGTCAGAGGCAGGTTGTTTCCCCTAATTTGCAATCCTTTGATTCTATTTGCTGCTCTTTCTTGTTTGATGAATCGACCTAGTCCTTCAGCGGCTAGACTAAATAGAAATGGGGACAAAGGATCTCCCTGTCGAATCCCTCTAGAAGCATTGAAAGTTTTTGAGGGGCTTCCATTAACCAAGATAGAAAAGTGAGGAGAGGAGATCAGGTTGTGGATCCAGGCAATCCATCTTTGGTGAAAACCAAATCTCTCCAGGACAGTTTCCAGATACTTCCAGTTTAATCTATCATATGCTTTGGATAAATCTAATTTGATCATCATTCCTTTTTGCTTTTTAACTTTTAAGGAGTGGATGACCTCCTGAGTTACAACAAGACCATCAAGAATCTGCCTGCCTTCCACAAAAACTGTTTGTTCAGTCGAGATTAAAATGTCCAAGAGGGGTTTTAATCTCTTGGCAATCAGGGAAGTGATCATTTTGTAAACGACATTACAAAGTGCTATAGGTCTGAAGCCATTAGCCCCTTCTTGGTTGTCTCCCTTCGGAACGAGGGCATAAAAGGTAGAATTAAGAGCAGGCCAGACCTTTTGATTTATCCTTGATTCTTCCACTAGATCCAGAATCTCTCATCCTAAGAAATGCCAGCCTGCCTGGTAAAAGTCCACTGTGAAGCCATCCGGCCCAGGAGCTGTCCCTTTCTTCATTGCCTTCACCACTTCCTCCAACTCTTCTAAGGTCACGGCCCTCATAAGCGCTTTGTTTTCGTCCTCAGTGACCAAGCTGGGAATAGCTGAGCAGATCTCTTGTATGGCTCTCGTTCTATCGATTTGAGGTTCTGTTAAAATCTCTTTGTGGTGGTCCATCAGGACTTGTTCAATCTCGTTTTGCTCTACCACTCTTTCCCCGTTCTTGTCTTTTATCGATAGGATCCTGTTTCCTTGCCTGTGCTTGATCATAGCCTGGTGGAAGAATTTAGTGTTTCTTTCCCCCTCCCTTAGCCACTTTATCCTAGATTTTTGGCGCCATAGGATCTCCTCTTGCTTTCGTCTCTCTTCCAATCTGCCAAGGATTACCCCCTCCCTGTTTATGCTTTCCTCTGTTCTTCCTTCCAAAATTATCTTTTGCTGGAGATCTGCCATTTCCCCTTCTAGTTTTTGTTTATCTTCCAGAATGTTGCCAAATTCCTCCTTGTTCCATTTTTTTATTTTGCCTTTCAGCTCTTTCAACTTTAGCTGGAACGTGTGCATTCTACATCTGCCCTGACTAGTACATTGTTTCCACCAGTCCTCTACTTTCTTGATGAACTCAGGGTCCCTTAACCAAAAAGCTTCAAATCTGAAAGGCCTTTTCCCCTGAATCCTCTTGATATCAACCTCTAATCAGATCGGCCAGTGGTCAGATCCCAGAGATGGAATGATCTTGGCCTCCACAAAAACATCCTTGTTCATGATGGCTATAGAAACTAAGAATCTATCCAATCTAGATGCAATTTGGTTTTTTCCTCCCCTTCTGTTGTTCCAAGTGTAAGTCCCATTAATGGTCTGGATATCAACAAGCCTAAGTTCCTCTATCATATCGTTGAAGTTGTCCATGAAGTGATCCCGCCTCCTAATCCCTCCTTTTTTCTCTTCCAAGGATCTGATCAAGTTAAAGTCTCCACCAATGATCCAAGCAGCTTCAGGGTAAAGTCTACGGACTGATTTGAAACTGTTTATGAACTGCTCCTTTTTCCCAGGGGAAGGGGGGCCATAGACCCCTGAAATAACCACCTGTTGTTTGGTTCCTACTATCCTACCCAGCCCAGTAAGGGTTCCGCTCATGCTGGACCAGTTATCTATGATGATTTCATTGGGGTTCCACAGGACTGCAATACCTCCTGCAGAACCGATTGCATCTTGCCCAATCACTTGATATTGTAATCTGCTTTTTTCTATTATTTGTTCAAGCTGTTGAACCGAAATCTTTGTTTCCTGTAAGATCATAATACTAGGTTTCTCTTTTTTCAACTTATCCTTCATATACCTTTGTTTACCTCTACTATTCAAACCCCTAATATTCCAACTGATAACTATCATTTAAAACTTTTTGTATGAGGGGAAGAATACCTCCGACAGAGGTATCACCTTACCTGAGTTTATCAATATTTCTCCCACCGTCTGGATAGTTTCACTCATTGTTTTCCGGCCTCTTTTTCTGCTGTTTTTGCCAGAGCTGCCCATTCCTTTATCTTCATTCCCCTGCTCGCTTTCTATCATAGCTGGTTTATCCGGGGGCTCTCCTTTTTTCTCCTTGTATTTCTGAAATACTTCCTTATACAGCTGTTTTTGTTTTTCAGGTATGAACCTGCTATCCAGATACTTCCATTCCTGGAGTAACCTTCTCATGATTTTCTCCTCTTCTGCTTCATTTTCAGGCGGGTTTTCCACTTCCATCTGAGATTCCAGTTCTGTTTCTATTGACTTCTCCTCTGGTTTTTCTCTACTTGTTTTGCTTATATTTGTTTCTTTTCCTTTCTCCTCTCCAGCTATTTCCATGGGGGTGTTTTCCGGATCCTCATCATCTTCCAGGTTTATTTCATATTCTTCATTTTCGCTCTGCAGTACCTGAAATTTGTTTTGATTTCTTGTTTGGCTGGGTTGCTTCTGAGGTTGGGTCTTTGTTCCCACTTTATTCTGCCGCTTTTTCCTTACTACCTGTTGAAAGCCTCTCTCCGGATCCTCTATTCCCTCAGTGGTTGCCTGACTTTTCTTGGACTCTTCCTCTTTATTCAGAGTGAATTGCCTGTATAAGTGGCCATATTCATGGCATATGTGGCATCGGAAAGGGATATGTTCGTAATCAATTGGCTGCTTCCAGATTTCATCATGATACTCTACTTCGACATTTTCCGGGAGGGGGTCTGCCAGATTTATGTAAACACAGATTCTCGTATAAGCATTATATTTACCTCGTTTCGTAGCCTCTGCGATTTTGACAAAGCCCCCAATCGTGTTTCCTATTCCCTCCAGAATTTTAGGGTCCCAGAACTCATCAGGAAGCCCAAACAGTCTGACCTAGACTGGTGCATCAAGCATTTTCTCCTTTTCAGGGTTGTATCTCTCTTCCCAATATTTCATGAACAGGCCTGCATTGTTCAAGAAATATGGTCCCTCCTCAAAGATCCTGTTCTTATCTTCCAGATTGGAGAAGATTGCTGTGAAAAAACCTTGGGCTCCAAGCTTGAGATCTACCTGTCCCCTAGGTCTCCATCTCTGATCAATCCATCTGTAGAGTTCCCGCTCAGAAGGCCAATACCCAACAAATCTACATATTAAGGCATGGTCTCTCATGTAACAGTTATAATCCTCCAATTTGTTGTTGGGAACAACATACCTTGGCTGTTTTTGAGCCCTAGGTAGACATTTTCCTCTCATTCTTTTCTGCCACAGGTTGCCCATTACTGGGGCATGACTTTCCTTCTCAGTGTGCTGCTCTCCTCCTGTGCTCGTCTCACCTATTACCACATTTTTGAAGGAGGGGATCTCTCCCCCCCCCCTTGGCTCTCCCATGTCGCTCAGGGCGTTTTCAGGGGTTTAGAATCCCGTTTGCCGTTGAAATCTCCTAAACCAACCCGTGCCTGCAATCTGGGGTTCACTGTCCCAGCGGATCTGAGAGCTCTTACCACCGTCTAAACCCGTCTGCAACCACTGTCAGCGTTGTCCGTTTGCGCAAACCCTAGCGCTCATCCCTCTTCGAATTATCAATTATTATTATTTATTAATTAATTATTAATTATTATGATTACTATTTTAATTATTAATATTAATTATTAGGTCTTGACATAAATTATCAACTATTAATTATTAATATTGATTTCTAATATTATTAATATTAATTAATAATTACTATTTTAAGTTATTTTAATACACAATACACTAATGTTACTATTCATTAAAATACCAATATGTATTATTAATTAATATATAGATTTTACATACTATTTTATAATAAATATTATACTAACATATATTAAAATCAAATACCTATATGTAGTATTAATATAATAATCACTAAATATTTATAATAAAGATTATTATATTATATTATATTAAAAATAAAAATAAGTTATTAATTTTAATTAGAATAATAATTAACATAATAATAATTTATAATAAAATAATAATTTATAATAAATTAATATCAATTAATTAACTCATCAATAATTAATCAAAAATTAATATTATTGAAACATGGCTGACATTCATCTCATCCCAAAACCTAATCTCCTCATTACTATTTAATCCCTCAATTGAGCTCTTCTTCTATCAAGCATTCATGAAGTCCTATTGATGGATCCCAGTTGGGATTTGAAACGTTGACGAAAAATGGTTTTTACTGTGGATTCTCCGATAACTAAGTCAGAGCATAAATTTGGCTTTTCCATCTCTTTTTATAGCTGTAGATAAGTTTTCACAGTATATGTTCGACAAAAGGGATAAATGAGATAGTATGAATCTATTCTTTATTGTGGTTTTAACTAGTCGCATTTCTGGGTGTTTCTGTTTCGATTTATTTTAGCTTCAAGGGGTATCTATACCATAAGGCCATGTCACCCCAACTTTGATTTCCAAAAACAGAGTTTCAGAATTCGGTTCTGTAATCTTTTATATTTTACAGATTTGCTACTGCTGCCTGGTGGTTTGTCTTGTCTCTTTTCTTCTTGTAGTTGTGGTTTACCTCGTAATCTCTTTTTATGAAACCAGTCTGTTATATAAACTTGGAATTATTATTTTAAAGTATCAATGGTTAATACATTGATAGTTTAATAAACTTGGGACTGCTTGTTTGGTAGTTTAATAGCTAGTAACTCGTTTTGTGACTGCTAACCATTGTTCAAAATTCCCAATGGCTATAGCTACATCGCTGCAAGCTATTTGTAAAAATTATTAAATATTTATAGTCATTATGTGCCTAAATTTTTGTATATGTAACAATCAAGATAGATGACAGTTCCACTTATGTATTAGGTTCACTTCTTGGCATTACTGACAAAGAAAAAGAAATTATGTAATCTTAGATTAATGTTAGTTAATTTATGGTTGTAAGTGTTTGACAAAATTCCTCTATGGCTATACATTTTATGATTGAAAATTGATTGACATAATGCTTCAATGGTTGTAGCTAATTACATCTATGAATTGTCTATAAAAATGACTAAGTAAATTTAGGATTGGCAACTAAGGTGTTTCTGGAAATATCTCAAAGAATTATCATGATGATTCCATTGAGTTAAAATACATGGAAGGCAAATTGGTTAGGTGAAACGTTGTAATTGTTAGCTCACATATGAATTCATAATAATTGGAAACCACTTGTTTAGAAGTTGAATTATCTTGTTTTTCTTCCCTTTGTTTTACCAAAAGATTCATAGGCATATTATCTAGAACAAAATCAAATTAGTCACTCTTAAACACTCTTAATTGCAATAGAATGAACAATTAGCTTATTGGATGTTGTGGTTTGTAAAGATTGATATTATTTATCCCACTAAAGACTCTATCATTTAAATGTGATTTTAAGACTTATGGTTGTAAGTTTTGGATCTTGAGGAACCATGACCCTGTAGAATTAATGAGAAGTTTAATATTACCATGGGTTAGTTAGTTAGTAGAAATTAGTATGAAGTGTAAAGAATACGAACAAAAATCAAAATAAAAATATAGATATATGACCTTGCATTAACTTTTACGTCTTTAAAACTTAAACTTAAATCCCTTTTTGAGTCAGCCTTAGTATAATACTGATGGTTTGTAAGGTGGGACCTTACATATGGTATCAGAGCCAAGTTAAAACTCTAGGACCTAGGGCTTTCCTGCTAATATTTATTTACTTAACTAAATTTTTCCTTGGTGAGGTTCAGTAATCATGGCGAGAACATCATGGAGGAGGAAGGAAGTTTCTCCACCTCCCCAAGATAAAGAATCTGAGAAAATATACATTAGGGAAGTAAGGGATATGATGTTATCTTTCCAAAAGATGACTAAAGTCTTGATTAGTAGGGTTGGGGGAAATCCTTCAGTGGCTGGTTCTTCATCTCAATTAGAGAGGCAAGAAATACCATTTGATGGAGATGTACATAGAGAGTTGGAAAACGTTAAGCTTGATATCTTTAAGGGTACCACAAAAGGGGACGTAGCAGAAGCTTGGTTGGAAAACATGCGCTTTTGTTTTGAGTTGTGGAATTATGCTAGCAACCAAAAGGCAAAGTTGGCTATATACCAACTTAAGGAGAGTGCACTATTATGGTGGAGGAACTTACAATTCCAATTGGGAAACTCCATGTCTACCTTGACATGGGAACGACTTTAAGAGGAATTTCTCGCAAAGTGCCTTTCTGTCGAATACTTGGAGAGGAAATTGATTGAGTTCCATGATCTTAAGCAAGGAACTAAGAAAATTCTTGAATATGAAGCATGATTCATGGAGTTTTTTAGATATGCTACCCATCTAAATACCAAAGCCCTCAAGGTAAATAAGTTTTTGTGTGGATTGAATCCTATCATAAAGGAAAAGGTGCACATTTTGAGGCCTACTATGTTGCATGAGGTAGTGCAACAATCAATTATAGTCGGGGAAGAATTATTGGAGAATAAAGGGGGGGGAAAAACCCCAAATCTATCATTCCATGGGAAACCTACTTGAATGGGAGGCCAATATGTAAGACATAAGTCAGGTGGTTCACATCATCAGGTATTTCAAAAGAATCATACTTTTAAGAACCAAAGAAATAACCCAAGGCAACATCTTTAACAAAGTAATGCTCGCACTCAGGAATCACCTAATAAAAGCGTCAAATTTATGAAAGTTTCTCCCACTAATAGATGTTGGACTTGTGGAGGACCTCATTATGAGTGAGATTTCCCTGAAAAGAAGACTGAAGCACAATTAGAGCAGGAACAAGCCACTATTAGAGATATTGGCAGAGCCCATAGGATTCATGCAGTTATGCAAAATCACCAGGTCAAGCATGAGTCTACAGTGCTTGAAGCATCAGGTAAGCTAAATGGTATGGTTGTTACTATTTTGATTGATCCTAGTGTAACTAAAAGTTTTATTTCTCCTAATGCTTTATTGAAATGTAAATTGGTGGCAATAGAGAAAAATGATTTTAATCAGGTTCAGATGGCCTTGGGGTGATCTCAAAAGGCTAAATTCTTAGTGCAATAGTGCCCTTTAGACTTGGGAGTGTGTGTCACAAATGTGAACCTTTATGTGACGCCACTTGCTCACTATGATGTGATAATTGGGATAGACTAGCTTGAAGCCCACTAGGCTGTGCTTAGTTGTCGAAGCAAAACCCTTTATTTTTTGAGTGATGATGGTCAATCTATGGTTATCCATGGGGAAAGGAGACCTATTTATTTAAGACTTATTTGATTCTTGCAGATGAAGAGAAGTCTTAGGAAAATATGTCAAATGTATGCTGTAATGACTTTAAATGAGAGAGAGCTTTCATCCTTTAAACAATATCCTTTCCTTTCAGAATTCTCTGATGTCTTTCTAGAGGAGTTGCCTGGTTTACCTCCAAAGCGGGAGATTAACTTCTCCATAGAGCTAAAGCCTGGTACTGAACCTATATCCAAATATCCCTACTGAATGTCTATTGTTGAGCTTCGTGAGTTTCAAGTGTAACTTCAAGGGTTATTGGACAGGGGTATGATTAGACCTAGTGTTTCACCTTGGGGCACTCCAATGATATTTGTAAAGAAGAAGGATGGATCCCATCGACTCTGTGTTGACTACAGGCAATTGGATTAAGTAACTTTTAGAAATCAATATCGTTTGCCTTGCATTGATGATCTATTTGATCAAATGAAGGGATACACCGTATTCTCCAAGATCAATCTTCAATCTGGATATCATCAGCTCAGAGTTAAAGAAGAGGATATCTCCAACACTACTTTTCGAACTCGTTTTGGTCATTATGAGTTTTTGGTTGTTCCTTTTGGGTTATCTAAATCCCCAGGAGTGTTTATGAGTCTGATGAATGGTGTATTTAGGAATTATTTAGACAAATTTGTACAAGTGTTGCTCAATGACATCCTAATCTATTCAAAGTCCCCAAAAGAGCATGAGAAACACCTAAGATTGGTGTTATGATGCTTAAGAGAAAATAAAATTTATGAAAAAATGTCCAAATGTTCTTTTTTCCAATCAAAAATCCATTATCTTGGACATGTTATCTCTAGTGAAGACATTGTTGTTGACTCAACAAAGATCGATGCAACTTCAAAATAGCCAACACCCTCTAATGTGCATGAAGTGCGTAGCTTCATGGGTATGGCAGGATACTATCGTAGATATGTGGAGTGGTTTTCAAAAATAGCCAGCCCTATCACTTCATTGCTTAGGAAGGGAGTACGATTTAATTGGACAGATGAGTGTGAGCAAGCATTTTCCAAGCTCAAACAATGTTTGACTACAGCTCTAATACTTAAGGTTCTAGATATGGATAGACCATTCATAGTATGTATCGATGCGTTAAAAGATGGATTGGGTGTTGTATTATCACAAGATGGTAGGGTGATTGCATATGCCTCTATGAAGTTAAGGATGCATGAGCAAAACTATGCAACCAATGATCTAGAACTAGCAGCTATAGTTCATGCCTTATGAATTTGGCAACATTATTTGGTGGGAAAGAAATTTGAATTGAAAATAGATCATAGAGGTTTGCAATATATATTTACCCAAATTGATCTAAATTCTAGGAAAATAAGGTGGTCAGAACTACTAAGTGAATATGATTTTGACATAACTTACATCAAGGGTACATTGAACAAAGTAGTCGATGCACTCAGTTGAAGACCATGAAAATTTTCAGTAATTCCATTGAAGATTGATTTACAAAATCACATTTTGAGGGCACAAGATGTAAATGAATGGTGCAAGGAAGTTAAAGTTTCTCTTTCTGGGGAGGGGGATAAGAAAAACAAGATAGAATGGTATTCTTGTGATGACAACGGTATGGTGAGATTCATGCAAAATATTGTAGTTCCAGATCAAGATGGGCTTCGTGAGTTCATTTTGAAAGAAGCTCATTGTGCAACATATATGGCTCACTCGAGAGTCTAGAAGATGTGTGTTGGTTTAAAGAAAATTTTCTTTTGGGTAGGCATGAAGAAGGAGGTAGAAAATTTTGTGGCAAAATGCTTGGAATGTCAGCTAGTTAAAGCAGAACATGGTCATCCAGCAGGATTTTTGCAGCCGCATAACATTCCTGAGTCCAAATGGGAATAAATATCTATGGACTTTATTATTGAATTACCTGAAACAACCAAAAGGCATAACTCCATTTTGGTGGTGGTAGATAAACTTACTAAGAGTGCCCATTTTATACTCGTTAGTGATACTTATAAAGCATCTCAAATAGCACAAGTATTTATGAAGGAGGTGGTTAGACTTCATGGTTTTCATAAGAAACTCATATCAGATAGGGCTCTATATTTACAGGAATATTTTGGACTAGTTTCTAGGGAGCCCTTTAGACACAATTAAATTTCATTACAGCTTGTCATAGAGAGACCGATGGCCAAACTGAAAGAGTAAATCAAGTGTTGGAGGACATGCTTAGAATGTACATAATGGATCAAAAATCTAAGTGGGAAGATTATCTTCCTCTAGTGGAGTTTGCTTAAAATAACAATTATCACCACTCCCTTGGTATGGCAACTTATGAGTTATTGCATGGAAGACCATGTAGAACACCTTTAAGTTGGGATAGAATAGAGGACAGAATCTTAGTAGGTCCTGAAATTCTTCAAGAAATGGAAGAACAAGTGTGTCATATAAGGAAAATATTAAAGCAGGCACAAGACAGATAGAAGAGCTATGCTGATATGAATAGAGTGGATCATGGTTTTAAAGAAGGGGAATTTGTTTTTCTTCGAGTAAAACCTCAGAAAATCTCTTATTAGGTTTGGGAAAGGATCTAAGATCTCTCCTTGATTTGTTGGGCCTTTTGAGATCATCGAAAGGGTTGGACCTCTCGCATATCATCTTGATTTACCACCAGTTTTTCATCATATGAATGATGTATTTCATATTTCGGCACTACGCAAGTATGTTCATGATCCTTCTCACATTTTAGATTGGCATCAATTACAGGTAACATATGAAGGAACTCTTAAGGAAGAGCGAGTTTTCATTTTGGACCATCACACTCAACAACTTAGACGTTGCATGGTGGACCAAGTAAAGGTCCAATGGGACCCGTACAGTCCTAGTTCCACCACTTCGGAAGATGCATATTCTATGCATCTTGAGTTTCCTTTTTTGTTTAGTCAAAATTTGGGCCAAGCTTACTCCAAGAGGGGGAGTAT
This sequence comes from Pinus tabuliformis, assembly GCA_031772625.1. NCBI lineage: Eukaryota > Viridiplantae > Streptophyta > Pinopsida > Pinales > Pinaceae > Pinus > Pinus tabuliformis. The sequence continues at coordinate 864,805,140 of CM062812.1, forward strand.
GTAGTGTCCTATTTTTCTAGTGTAGTTCGGTCACTCTTATCAAGGGTTACATATATGTGATAGGTTGATCACATGATTGAGAAATAATGTTTTACATACATAGTTATGTTTCCTTTTATGTTTATGTATGACAGATTGATCACTGGATTGGAGAACGATGTTTTATATAGTTATATTTCCTCTTATATGTGGCATCATTGATTATCTATATTAGACGGCTTTGGTTAAGTAAAATTTTATACATATGTTTTTCTGTTTGTATCTGATTTATGAAGCAGGTGTATGACATGGATGGTGATCTAAGATTGAACAGATATACCCATGGATTCTCATGGTTATGTAGAATAGATGGCTGATTATGATTTATGGATGATACATGATTTGTGCGATTATATATCTCTAATATTGTACTAAGCAGGATGTGGTAGGGTACCTGGTCATTTTTCAACAAGGATGTTCAATTATGAATGACTCTGGAAGTCGTTTCTTAAAAACCAAAATGACTATAAAATCCATGCATAATTCTGAGTAAAATGTGATTAAGTCAATTTCATTATAAAATTCATTTGATTCCTTTGATCTATGAGATTGTAATGTGTGCAGGTCGTTGAACAAGCCCTTACCAGTGAACCACCAGATGGGTAAAATCTCAAAATAAGTACCATAAGGAGAAACACAAAGTTTCAAAGCACAGTAGATGAGAGGGCATGGAAATTATGGCGTGGAGTCCTAAATCAAAGAAAGATAAAGACGTGGAGTCTTGTATATTTAAGGCATGGAGTGCTGAATATTTAAAAATATCAAGTTATGGAATCTTGGATCTTTCGAGTAGATAAGGGTGTGGAGTCCTCAATCTACTAAGGCACAGAGATGCATGAAATAGGGGTGTGGAATCCCTATTCTCCAGAATAAAAAGACCACTCATGGATGAATTTCCTTAAATAAAATTTCATTCTCACAATTCTGGAATGACTTTCTAAATATAGAAAGTCATGTCCACCATCTCAAGCACGACTTTCCAAAAATAGTAAATCACTTTACATAAATTGGTAATCAAGTGGAGTTGAAGAAAAATGAATTAACTTATCATTAATCAATCCTAATAATTCAATATTGATTGAATCCTCAATATTATTAATATTATTATTATTATCTTTTACGAGACTATGATATTATTATCAAAAAGGAATTACAAGTCAATTTTATCTCCTCAATCAATTCACAGATCTCCTTCATGACTCTCATAGCTCTATGTAACTCTCTCTCTCTCTCTCTCTCTTTTAAATAATTGATTATACTCTATTTTATGCACTTGTCAAAGAATGGCATATTCCTTTTCACTCATTAAAAATATGTCATAAAATATTCCTCGTACGCTCTCTTTAATGCATATGTTACACTCTCCTTAGCTAAGTCATGCATACCTCTCCTTAATGGCATAAGTTACACTCCTCTAAATGTAACCGAATGCATGCAAATTACTCCTCCTTTATGACAAGAATTGGTTGCTCCTCCTATATATGAGTCTCACGTATTCTCACTTGGGGCTTAGGAGGCTAAGAGTGGAAGATACTTGAGCAAAATAGTGAGAGGGAGAGATATGGAGAGTAGCTAATTTCTTCCATAATAAATATGAAATTATTGTTAAAATCCTAAGATTTCTAGGTATTGAGGTTGGCCATGAGTGGTATTGGGAGGAAGTGAAAATTTGCTTCCTTAGTTTGCATTTCAAATCTCTCTTGTTATCTTTTGGTACTGCCTGTGAGATTTTGCAACTCAGGGGTTCTAGGGGGAGAATTTATTCCTAGATATGGTTGGGACACAAATTGGGTGGTTCACAATGAGTTGGTAAGGATATCGGAGCTGGAGCATACTCTCATTAGAGCTGGAGCATACTCCTATTTTTTGAGTTGTATAAATTCACTGCCAGGTATGTTGACAACATTATATTGTGTTTCTTTTTGTAGTTCATTACATGGTTTTTCTTATTTCGTTTTTGACTGAAACTTAGATGTATATCAAATGTTGCACACTAAATGTTGAAGGAATTTTGCAATAACTATAGTTTTGTTTCATGTAAGTTTTTTTTTTTTTTATACAGTTTCATTACAAGTTGATTTACATCTTGTCTTAATGGCTGAAGTATTCAGGTTGCCATGGGTTTTATGAAAAGATGTTAATAGCATAAATTTGGTTTTTCCTTCTCTTTTTACAACTGTAGATAAGTTTGCACAGCATATGTTTGACAAAAGGGATAAATGAGATAGTATGAATTTGTTTTTGGTTGTAGTTTTAGATAATGACATTTCTGGGTATTTCTATTTCAATTTATTTTAACTTCAGGAGCTATCTGTACCTAATGGCCATGTTGCCCCAACTTTGATTTCAAGAAACAGAGTTTTAGAATCCGGTTATGTAATCTTCTATATTTTACAGAGTTGCTGCTCTGCTTTTTTTTTTGTAGCTGTGAATTACCTGGTAATCTCTTTTGATGAAACTAGTGTGTTATATAAACTGGGAATTATTATTTTAAAGTATCAATGGTTAATACATTGATAGTTTAATAAACTTGTGACTGCTTGTTTGATAGTTTAATAGCTAGCAACTTGTTTTGTGACTGCTAACCGTTGTTCAAAATTCCCAATGGTTGTAGCTATATCGCTGTGAGCTATTTGTAAAAATTCTTAAATATTTATAGTCATTATGTGCCTAAATTTTTGTATATGCAGCAATCAAGATGGATGACAATTCTACTTATGTATTAGGTTGACATCTTGGCATTACTGACAAGGAAAAAGAAATTATGTAGTCTTAGATTCATGTTAGTTAATTTTGGTGAAATCGCCTTAAGGGTTATGGTTGTAAGTGTTTGACAAAATGCATTAATGGCTATACATTTCATGCCTAAAAACTGTTTCACATAATGATTCAATGGTCGTAACTAATTAAATCTATGAATTGTCTATAAAAATGACTATGTAAATTTGGGATTTGCAACCAAGGTGTTTCTAGAAATATCTCAAAGAATAAGCACGATGATTCCATTGAATTAAAAATCCATGGAAGGAAAATTTGTTAGGTGAAATGTTGTAATTGTTAGCTCACATATGAATTCATAATAATTGGAAACCACTCCTTTAGAAGTTGAATTATCTTGTTTTTCTTCCCTTTGTTTTACCAAAGAATTCATAGGCATATTATCTAGAACAAAATCAAATTAGTCACTCTTAAACACTCTTAATTGCAATAGAATGAACAATTAGCTTATTGGAAATTGTGATTTGTAAAGTTTGATATTATTTACCCCACTAACTCTATCATTTAAATGTGATTTTAAGACTTATGGTTGTATGTTTTGGATCTTGAGGAACCATGACCTTGTAGCCTTAATGAGAAGTTTAATATTACCATGGGTTAGTTAGCTAGTAAAAATTTGTATGTAGTGTAAAGAATACCAATAAAAATAAAAATAAAAATATAGATATATGACCTTGCATTAAAATTTTATGTCTTAAAAAATTAAACTTAAATCCCATTTTGAGTCAGCCTTAGTGTAATATTGATGGTTGGTAAGGTGGGATCTTACATTTACAAACCAATGTCCAGAACTTGATGAGACTTTCCATGACAATAAATGATACCAAGGAAAATCCTCTAACATAAATCTTAATCAAGAAATTGACCTAGCCAAGCCGAGCCATGATAGTTACTATTTCAAACACATGATAAACATGCAACCTATAGGTCATGAATGCAAGTGTAATCATAGCGATCTGAAAAGTTATTTGAGGTTTACTAAGAAGGACCAATACCTTATCACCATAGTTTTCATAACACCAATTAGGTCATGCATTCATTAACCAAAATTCATTTAATAAAATGTGATAAGAGCCATACTTGAATTTGTCATATAACCATAATATAACAAAATAAATAACCATAAGAGGGAAACCATTAGATCCACATAATAACCAGTACCTTTCCTTACCAAAAGTAGGAGAAACTTAGATTTTATTAACCATAGGAAATTAGCAACTTGGTTTACAACTTCCATCAACCACCTGACATAGGTTGGCTAAACTAGATCTTCGTTTCATCCAATCACCCCCATGCCATATTCCAAGCATGAACGTTTGATCTTATGAGATAAACCAATCCATAAAAAACCAAGGGAATCCAGATGTTAAAAGACCTCCCGCCTCACCATACCATGATTTCACCTAAACCAGTCCCGAGATTACAAAACCAAACCGAACTTGGATGCCTCAAGATTCCTTCACCATCCTTGAGGGATTTTCTTGTCCCCACCCTCCTTTACCATGTATCTCACCATTACTGAGAAACATATTCCTAACCCTTTGGGGATTTTCATGAGACCACCTCACCCGAGATTCTGAAAACATCCGGTAATCCAAAGCTCAAACCAAGAAAAATCCCATAACAACATGGCTATTCAGAAATGGCAAGGCTAGGTTAAATTATACTATTGAATCCCAGAAAAATCCATGCCAATGAAAAAAAAGAAGCCAATACCAACAAGCACATATCATGCATGCCAAAACAAGCTAGGAAATCACGCACGCAATCTATTACCTGCAAGTATTCTCGCCAAAGTTGCTTGATCCTTGCCTTCCTTTTCTTTCATTTATTTCCTTTCCTCTCCTTTCCTTGCTTGCTTGCTTTCTTTCTCCTCTCTGAGACAAATTCTAATGCTAAATTGACGAAAATATGATGAAATCTACCAACTGATCCCGATAAACCTTTTTATGAATGAGGCTTCTATTTTCTTGATTTTCCCTTATTTTCCTTCATTTTCCTCCTCACATGCAACCCGTGACCTTTCACCTTCCTTTTCTCCTAAGTTAATTTATTTTCATAAATAATGTTCCAAAAATGCCTTTTTTCCTTTCCAAAGCCTTAGCCATTTCCTCTGCCAATTTCCCTTAGCCATAAATACATCAAGTGATTCCCACTAGGATATTTTTTGCAACATACAACTTGGAATAAGCTTCGCTTAACCATGGTCTTATTTTTCCTTTATTATATTTTATTACATAAAATTTTAACATGAGGTTGTTACAAACCCCTCCCCCTTAGGGGAACACCGTCCTTAGTGTTAAAACACACCTATACCCAGGAAAATGGTTGAAAATAAAAAATTTATTGCCTATGGATATATATATAAACTAGCCCATTTCAATATTTACAATGAACAACTTGCTGAAAACATGACAATCATACTGTGTACTAGAGATTTATAACACAAATCATTACAATATTTACAATAACAACCACATATACTTATGCACATTTTCTTGAACCATCAAATAAAGATACTATGTATGGTGCTTTATAAATCCACCTCAATATAGTATTTACATTAATATACACATATATACATATGTAAATTTACTCAACCAACAAATAAAAGGATACAATGCCTTTAGCAGAAACAAGGGGGTCTAGAGGCTCACACCTCTATGCTCAAAGTAATACTAGGATTCACCTCCCACCCAAGGAGTCTAGAATCAACTATTAAAGTCAAACCTGCATCCAATGTCTAGCGCTACGATCCTTCACTATTTTCAGCTCCATTAATACTTACCAACTCATTGTATTAGGGCACACTCCCAATGTGCATATTATTCCATTTGGATATGCTACTACCCATAACAAATCCATTCCCCAGCCTTCCCTTCTCTGCTACACATTCCCTCACGAAATCCAATCACCCCCTTCCGTTCAGTCACTCACCTTCCAAGTTCCCCGACATCCCCTATCTCGGGTGATTCATCCTTTGGGAAGGCTTTCTCCCATTGAAAGGTCAAATAGCCAAGGCATATACCTGCCTAAAAACAATCATACTAGTCATAGCATGCTCATGGAAATCAATGGAAACTTTTTGGTACTAGTGTCACATAATGACACTGCCCCTGATGTGATTTACAAGCATACTGCTGCATGTTCCAATTCTATTTTCCACTATTGCTAATCCTTGCAGTCAGTTTGAACCACCCAACTGGGCATTTCCATTATTTCCTGTATGAAGCACATAATTTACATTAGACAAGAAGGAATTGAAATAGATTCAAATCATTCCTCATTAGTGGCCCATCAATAAGGTACACTTGTAATTCTATTTACTTATTGTCACAACAAGTCAAACTAGATCTTTAATCAAATCATCATGTGTAAAAATATCATATATGGTTAGCTCAAAACACAACCATCATAAATTAAAATCATAGATCACATGTAATCATCATAAATAAAAGTCATAGATCACATGAAAATATAAAACTTAAATAAAATATTGATACTTAGCTTTCAAATGATTCTTTTCCTTCTTCCTTTGTACTTTATCCTTTCTGTATAGACATTGAATCGATTTCCAAACCATGAAAGCACCCAGTTCCTTCTCTTATAAGTAACAAGGTAGTCTAGAGACTAAGCTGCCTCCTCCCTCAATATCAACAAGAAGGCTATCCTTAGACTAAACCGCCTCAACCCCTAATATCAACATCAAGGGCATCCAAAGATTAAATTGCGTCAACCATCAATAGAAACAGGGGTATCCCAAGACTAAACTGCCTCAACCCTCAATATCAACAACAACTGTATCTCGAGGTGAAACCACCTCAACCACCAATATCAACAACAAGGGAATTTAGAGACTAAACTGCCTCAACCCTCAATACAAAGAACAAGGATCCAGACAATCCCATACATTTCTATCCCATCACGCTGTACAACAGATACACATACACAATATACAATGGAGCACATAAACCTACACGAGTTGTACAATAAAACATATACACCTACACTCTGTGTACAACATGACACATACACCTACACCCAATGTACAACACAATGCATACACCTACACCCAGTGTACATCACGACACATACACGTACACCCAAAGCTTAACACAATACATATATGTACCCCCCATACAATACCATGAATACACATGTCACAAAAAAGGACTACATTATACCCGTAGCACCATACCAAACATACACAACACAACATGTACGACGTGTACACAATACCACATCTACACAACACCACCTGCATAACGTGTACATAGTATCAAAAGTACATAGAACCAGATGCACAATGTCTGCACAACACCACATGCACGACATGTACACAACACCACCTAAAGATAGCACCCCATGTACAATATGTACACAACACCACATGGACACAATACCACATTTACAATCATGCACACAACACCACACATACATAACACTACACATAGAACATGCACACAATACCAGATGTACACAGCACCACACATACAACATGCGCACAACACCATATGTATAGAATGCTGCATAAACAACATGTACACAACACCATATCTACAGAACACTACATGTATAGAACATTACAGGTACAACATGTATATAGATACACAACAATAATATTGCACATCAAAAGACCACACTATCTGTAACAAGAATCCTTGCTTCTGGTGTTTTATCCATGCTTTCCTGAGCATACCACAGATCACACTATTTTCATTCCATTGACGTATCCCTTTGCATTACTTGTCCATAAGATAAACACGAACATAGTATAATCACATAATATCAATTCACATCCACATGACAATGACCTCATAGATTTGTCAGGGCTACTCTTTCCACTTAATTCCTCATAAACCAGAAGCCTCTTCATGCCATTCACTTGCATAAACAATCATTCCCCCACAAGAATGATCATTGATGACCTTGTCAGAGGACGTCACACATACATATATATACATGCATACATATAATCATTAACATTAAACAATCATGATCTCTGACGACCCTGTCCGACAACGACATACATACATTCATGTATACATATATAAACATCAGCATAACCATGATCACAACATAATTGTCAGGTATTTTAAGTTGTAGGTTAAGAGAACTCCCTTTATGCATGCAACACATGCACAACATTGAAGAAAATAGTTCCCAACATGTCCAAGGCATTTGAAACCTCAAATCCATTTACCTTACCTTTCCTCTTACCTTTCTCATGAATTTCCTGCCACCATCCATTTACCCCAATGGACTAGCTGTCACACTATTTCTTTTAGCTACCCTTATACATGCACCAAGAATCATCTGGGTCTTATATTACCTGTTGGACTTCATTCAACTCTCACCCAACTCCATTAACTTTCCTCTTTCCCTAACTACTCCCCAAGACCCTCAAAACATAAAAGGAAAGAAGCAAAAGAAACTAAGAAGAAACCCATGAAAACCAATAATAATACGACACCACAAACAAAGTGATATGTCCATACACTAGACATAAACAAATCTGCAATTAAGCAGAACAAATCACAAAAGAATAAAAGCACAAGACTAGAAAAAACACCATGACTCAATCCCCATGGCTTCCCAATACTTCCAAAGGAAATCTCAACTTGAGACTTCTCTAAGGTTTCATAGAAGTCTCTTTGCCATGCAATTCCCTGTATCATGCTGCCATAAAGACATAATTTTCAGTGTATAAATAAATATAACGATATACCAGTTATCTTACCTTGTTGTGCCAAAGCATGATGCCTTGTAACTGAACACAAATGTCACTGACATGTTTCAAAGATCAAGACATCATATCTATTAATTTGAAATCAACCTTTACCAAGTCTAACAACCATATCATAATCCACAATAAACTCACATTCATAAGTTATAATACATAATGGTACAGCTATCACCTACTTGCACTCAAGTACATATCATTTGTTCTCAACACATGTGTTAGTGAAAACATCTCAAAAAATATTATTCCTTCATGCAATCTTATCAATACAAAATCATATCATGCAATTATTCAAACATTCGAACAATATATAGACGACATAATAGGAACGAAACACTCAAACAATAGATATATGACATAATGAAACATTCAAGCACTAAGTAGATGACATAAGAAAACTCATACCAACTATTAAGCATAATCAAACACTCAAACACCAAATAGATGACATAATCAAACTCATACCTCAATGTATCTAAGTGAAGGCTATCTTGTCTACACAATAAATCTAGATTAGCATGATCTAAATTCACAACATATCTACCTAAACATAATTAAGGTAATGATATCCATAATAATAACTAGCTAACATGTTCACACCATAAACTCATTAACATTTTTCATTCATGCATAACAATCACATATGCACAGTCAGTCTAGATTATTATGACACAATATAACAACCATATCTTATCTTATATGAATGTCATAACCCAGACCATTCGCATAGGAGAATCCAAATTAGCATGATACAGATAACATCAAGATCCTACGTACAATAAGCATAAGCATCATGCATATGATGACAATGTATATAATAAGAAGTCAATATCCTTCATGACTAACCGACACAGGTACATATGATCACACTAATTAACTAACATATATCATACATGTAACCATAACAACCATAGATTGATAGACATGTACACAACCCTAATGCTTATAAAAATCATTAACCAACATACCTACATGCCAAACACATAATACCTATATGACGATCTTCTCTTACCCCAAAGTCTAGTGTTGTAGCCTCACTTTGATGATCTACATCTCTTGTTTCATCTCAACCAACACATCAATATCATAACATACTAATAGCATCATGATCACATTAATTACATGCAATGACCTCATGCATGAAAACCTTAACCATAATAATGCATGCATAAAAATATGCATCTAGCCCATCCAATCTAAGTGTTGAACCATTCTCTGATACCACCCTATAACATCCTCCTCCCACATTTACCCACTTTCACCGGATTTTCCAGGATAAACATGAGTTGATGGTCACTATGATAATACTCAACCTCATATATGACCTTAAGGAAATGGAGTCGACAAAAAAGGACCTTATAGACCTCCCTCGGGTGGTACAGGAACCCTAGGAGCTAATCCACCACTGCAGATGCCCAGTCATTGAGTTAACCTAACATTTCAATGAATTAAACCCCTAGTTCCTCCCATGAAATGGTAATTCATATGACTAGAACTCTCCAGTAACTCCCACAATGCATGTAAGGGAGAGACTAAAGTTTTTTTAACTAGTTATCTACCAGAGGCTGCAAGAATTAAGCCACTTTTTTAGGGCTAGTCTCCTAACCATTGCCCAAAACTTGATGAGGTTTTCCGAGACAATAAATAACACCAAGACAAATCCTCTAACACAAAACTTAATGAAGGAATTGACCTAAACAATCCCAACCATGACAATCATTATGCTAAACACATGATGAACATGCAACCTATATGTCATTAATGCAAGTCTGAACATAAGGATATGAAAACCTATCTAACGTTTACCAAGAAGGACCAACAACTTCTCACCATAGTTGTCATAACACCAATTAGGCCATGCATTCATTAATCAGACATTAATTTAATAAAATGTGATAAGATCCATACTTGAATCTATCATATAACTATTCTTATAACCAACAAATAATAAGATAAATAACCATTAGAGAGAAACCATTAATGCAACATAATAACTAGTACATTTACTTACCAAGTTCAAGAGAAAAATAGATTTTATTAACCATACAAAATTACCAACCAGGTTCGAGACTTCCACGAAACAACCGACCATAGATTGGCTGAACCAGATCTTTCTTTCAGCCAATCACCCCCATGCCATATTCCAAGCATGAATATGGGATATCATGGGTTAAAATAATAGATAAACAACCAAGGGAATCCAAAGGATAAAATACTTCCACCCTCCCCGTATCGTGATCTCACCTAAACCAGTCTCGAGATCACAAAACCAAACCAACCTTGGATGCCTGTGAATTCTTTCACCATCCTTAAGGAATTTTCCTGTATCCACCCTCAAGCTTTAATTCCTGTCATTACCAGTCAAGGGATTCCTAGGCCTTTGGGAATTTTCCTGAGAACACCTCACCCTGGATTTTGAAACCATCTGAAAATCCAAAGCTCCAACTGAGAACAATCCCATCACACCATGGCTATCTAGAAATGGAAAGGCTAGACTAAATTCCACTGTTGAATCCCAGAGAAATTCATTCCGATGACTACAGAAGAAGCAAATACCAACATGCACATACCATTCAAGTCAAAACTAGCTAGGAAATCACACATGCAATCTACTAGCTGCAAGTATTTCCACTGAAGCTACTTGATCCTTCCCTTCCTTCCCTTCCCTTGCTTTCCTTGCTTTTTCCTTTCATTTGCTTGCTTACTTTCTTTCTCCTCTCAGTGATTTCTCCTCCCTGAGATAAATTCTGACGCTAAATGACAAAAAATTGACCAAAGCTACCAACCGATTCTCACAAGCCTTTTTATTAATGAGGCTTGTATTTTCTTAATTTTCCTTCTCACATGCAACTTGTGACCTTTCACCTTCTTTTTCTCCTAATTTCCCTTATTTTCATAAATAATGTGTGAAAAATACCTTTTTGCCTTTCCAAAGCCTTATTCATCGCCTTTGCCAATTTCCCTTAGCCATAGACACATCAAGTGATGCCCACTAGCATATTTTTCCCAGTATTAATCTTGGAATAGGTGTCCCTTGACTGTGGTCTTATTTTTCCTTCATTAACTTTTAATACATGAACTTTTAACCTAAGGCTATTACATGAAACTTATAAAATGAACCACCCAAAAATCAGTGAGGTTGTTGATTCCGATGAAAAGTAAATGCTAGCTCGGCGGGAACTCACAAAAGGGTTCATAGTTGGGATGAAAGTGTGATTTCATGAGTAATTGTCGAAGGGTTAATTTCCAATTGTTACTTATGGTTAGTTTTTTTAGCTATTTGGTTTTCATTTAAATTATGTGTACATATTTTAGATCATGGATTGTATTACATGCTGGTTAGATAACACCTTAATTAAAATTCAAATATAAAAGTGTTATTGTTTTGTAGAAATAAAATCTTATGATTGCTGCATTAAGCGTTACAACAGAGTTACAGTCAGATCTTCAAAAATGGAAATTCAGACTTTTCTTATAAAGTAATAAATTGGAGCACAAAATAATAGCTATAGAACACTCGTATTCATAAAATCATAATTACCAGGTGTAGAATTCTATTAGATGTATTAAATAAAGAATTGTTTATGTAGAAGCACTCGGCTCCCAAGAAAATAGGCCCAAATCGAAAATCATTAACACAATTTGTAAATGAAGCATACAGTTCTTGTGGAGAATCCAAATCAAAATTTTCTGGAGAAATTGTCAATTGTATGTAACTAATTTATGAAAACGAATAGTAATTATAGCCATACCAGGATCAAGTTGAAAATTAGTTATTCTTCCTAAGATGATTCCGCCAAATTCGAATATAGTGAAAAGAAAGAAAAATGATGTGCTAGAAAGGTATATAGAGAGGCGTTAACGGAATTGTGATATATACATGCATCTTCTTGACGGCATCCCTAAACATAGGAAGTTATCCAAGCTCGAACGCATTGTCAGGTTGATTCTTGGCCAATCGAAAAGGCTCGCTACATTTTGTTTTGTAGTTGAAGTCTGGAAATTTTCGCTTCTCGCGAGGGGAACACTAATTTCCTGATGGTGCCGTTGAAAACCCTTCCCCATGGGTGGCAGAGATGCATCATATTATAGCCATGACTGTGGATAAGGTAACCCAAAATTAATCTGAGTGAATTTAATGAGATACAAGTATAGGGTGATAGGAAACAAAACCGTAAATATAATATTAAATATATAATATTTAATATAAAGCTATGCTGTTTTTTTTTTCTCTGAAAATATTAAATATATAATAACAAAAATCTAGGGACGGTAGAGAAAGGTCAATGGAAATAACATTAAAACAATTAATTAAAGCCATATCATTTACTGCATATGCTATAATTTTCGACAAATATCAATCGAATTACCGTAATCCTGGACCTCGAGAGGGAAATACGAATCCCAAAACTTAAAGATCCGCATATAAAAAAAATATAATAAATAATATGATGGGGTTGCTATCAATTAACAATTAGAGAAAACTAGACACATTAAAATTGTACATGACAGAAGAAACAATGTAAATGACAACAGTGAACATAACATCATATAATATTGAACCATTTATGTTAGAAAATGTAAAATCAAATAAACATAAAACTAGAATTCTTCCTCATAATAAACGTAAATAAATGTTGTATAGAGTTTTACAGTGCTACACATACGAAGAATTTAAGTTTTGCAAACCGTTACATCATGCCTTAAAATTTAAGGTACAAGAATCCTATCTACGACGTCAGTGGCTCTAAATTAAAAGTATTTCTGAAGTATCTAAGTTGCATCTCAAGAAAATATTAGACAAGAAATGAAAAAAAAAAAAAACCAAATTGAGATTTCACCGAGAGTGAATAGGTAGGAACTGGCATGGGAAAAAGGTACATATTGACAGATCTATAATGTAGGAAACCATTGTAAAAAGGGTAAATGAAGGAAACAAACATCGAATATTTGTATCCTTACCTTATTATACCTGCATCGAACCCACTGAGTAAGATCAAACAAACAGAATTAGTTCTCGAAAAAAATTGCAGTCAGTCCAATATGGAAAAAAAAAGCGTACGTGCAAAGAAGAGGCGGGTTTTCATCCTTGATTACTACCATGTGAACGAATATTGTGAGAAAATTCATCATACTACGATAACCCCAAAATTTAGAATTCATTGTGAAAGACCAAAAGGGAACAACAAGGCCACGGAGATTGCAACTAGGATATTTAACAAATAGGAAAATAAACCAGGGATTCTCCTGGGACAATTACAGGAAAACCCTTGACTCATGGAAACCCTATTCATCACGAGAGATGCATGAGAATTAAGCTCTTTCTAATTACCTATGTAGGTGCACTAGTGGAAATAAGAAGAATCCACACCATAACCTATGGCAAAACAAGTGTTGAATCTTTGATTTAGACACAAGCAAGAAAAAAAGGAAAACAAAAACCTAAAACTTGCATTCAATCAAACCAAACCCCAAAATTTGAAGAGAAAATGGTGAAGAGTAAACAACTTGTGAAGATGTTGTGAGGGAATAAGAAAAGACTCAAAACCATTCCTTTGCTAATGAGCTCTTCTCCATGATTGAAAGCAAGGTAACTTCCATAGAATGAAAGCTTGAGCAAACTCCTCGACACTTAATTGTCAACCCAAGGGTTTCGTAACAAGCAATGCCCAGGAATGGTATGAACTTTTCCTATCTCTAATCCTACTTCTTAAAAGAAATGCTTTGCAGAATTAGATAGAAAACAATCACACCAAAGAAACTCTAGTGCTAGAATGTAAAAGACAATTTGCATGTAAATCAAGTAAAGAAATTCTACACAACGGAAACAATCTTAAACGCTGTAATGAAATGCTATGTTCTTCAGATGGATGGCTAACAGTCTCACAAGTGGGCCCTCCAGAATTTTGTCTCCTTCTCATCTTCCTTCCACACAAACAACCTGCCCTTGCACTGTTGCAATCTGCTTTCACTAGTGTAGGTACAATATCTCTTTGCAAAAGTATATGTGGCCTTCCTTACTGAAGAATTATGTCTTAGTGAAGGTGCTCTAAGCCTAAGGGCTTAGATCACTCTGTTTCTATGACAAGAGACCATCTCTTGCACTGAGGTACAATTTCCCTCACCCAGTTTTCAAATTACTTTTGAAAGGACTAAAAGATATGCTGAAAAAAATTTGCAACTGTAAATGAAATTCTGAAGTAAATTATGTGTGAAAAAGAAAATGCTTCAATTCATTAAACCTTGAAAAGGAAACAAACTTCATGAAATAAAAACATTTCAAAAGGATCAAACAGTAGTCTAAGTGTTTTTCATGTGTTAACTAACTTTACTAATCCATTCAAAAATTCTTATGTTCTTTGCAAGTATAATATGTTTATGATAATTTTATGCAACTCCTTCCAGATCCTCTAAAGATATACTTTTAATACTGAAGATAGTTACTAAGTTAATGATTCATTCACTTGCCAAAGAACTAGAAATAATATGTGAAGAAGTGATTCAATGTTCGCTGCAAAAGAATGATTAAACCAAAGTGCAGGCAACAATATTCATTGGTGCAGGAAAGAGTTCCTTGCATGATCCGAATGAAAATGAGTTAAAACAAATATTGAGAGTAAAGGAAATGCAAGAAATATATTTCATAAACAAAGTAAACACCAATAACTCTCAAACCATGGATTTGTTTCACATGTTAGCTACAAAAGATATCTTAAATTAGAACTTGAAAGAAAAACATTAAAACTATAACATCACACAGTTGCAAAAGAAATATCCACACCTTCTTTATGAATAACGAAAGCGAGAGGGGTAAACGAGCTGGGTTAGCTGGGCCCTAGCTAACCAACTCGTTCCCCTTCTAAGGAACGAAAAAGCTCAACATTTCAAATATACATCAAAGATAAACTAGACGTTGTGTATGCAAATCATGGCAGTTTTCTTGTATTACTTGATTCAGAAAATATACATAACAGAGCAGTCCAGTCCCAGAGCTGAGGTGATAACTAGATTACATAAAACAAAATTCTAATTGATGGTTCACTGACCAGCCTCCTCCTACCTATAATCTATATCTTATATATCCTTTCAGCTATAGCCATTTTCAGTAATTAAAAACATTTCTTGTTCATGCCTTTCGATTGAACAGAGTTAAAAACCAAACTTACAAACTTGGCCAACAGTTATAATACACATGAATTTCGCTTGGTCGTAACCTAACTTTGGAAAATATTCCCTGATTGCGCACCACCTGTTATCCTGCTTCAGTTCATTAATAGCTAAATTCAGTTTCAAAGATCAAGACCCATCATCATGGAAGATTTGGCTTTTTGGAAATCTCAGACAATCTTTGCGGTGGTGCACGAATCTACCTACACTAGTCATACTCATTCATAATTAATACTAAGTTCCATGATTACTCTAGGAAACTAACATGAGTTACAAGAGATATGTAAATAGGCATGGAATCCATACAAAATGATTAATAAAGGACTATAATAAATCTTAATATAAAATATGAGCGTGTGTAGGAATGGGTAACTATCTTGTACTGGTGCTAGAAAGAAGGGTCTTTCATTGAGATAAAACAGAGATTGATTTTGATAGAAATGTGGTAGAAAATATGGCAATTTAGGATACCAAATCCTCCCATCCCTAAAATTTTGTGTGTCTTCACACAATGTTTTACCTCTGCAAAAAATGTTCAAAAATGAATGGCCAACTCCTTAGTCCTGAATATCAATGTTTATTCCTGCCTTTACTATCTTTGCCTTCTTGTCTCGAGCTTTTTGCAACTTCTTAGTCACCTTCTTGAGGCATCTATAGCATTTGGATGCCCGATACTTCCATAACTTTACTTGTTGCTTCCGCCTCTTTACTTCTGCAAGTAACTCTACCTCACTCTATTTCTGCCAACTTTTCTCTTTCATGACCTGGTTCAAAGCCTCCAGGTCATGGACTTATTGCTCCAAATATACTATTCTACTTTTGAGGAAAAGAGTGGAGGGTGTTGTACTAAGTTCTTCATGTGTGAACGTCTTTTTTTCCACAGACTCGAAACAAGTCCCATCATCATCAAGGTCAAGGTTGTTGAAAGCCTGCTTTATGACATCGTTGAGGGTTTCTATACTCGAGGTTTTCTCATTAATGAGGGTTTTGATGGTCCCACCAATCTCTGTGCCTTGCGCACCCAAATCCGTGGGGCACTTAACACCTTGTTCTCCTAGCTTCTCAGGGGACTCAACACCCTATATTTCCAGATCCCTATCTTCAGTACCCTATCCTTCAAGCACTGTAGGGTCTTCAATACCCTGACCTTCAAAAATTGTAGGGTCTTCAGTACCCTAACCTTCTAAAATTGCAAGGTTTTTAGTACCCTGACCTTAAAAAATCGCAGGGTCTTCAGTACCCCGCTCCTCGAAATCGTTAAGGGTCTCTACATTTGGTTCACTGAAATTATGAGGATCCTTTGCATGTTGTTCCTCTTTGCCCTCCTTTGCTTGGACTTCACCAGTGTGCAGTGTTGACATCATCTTTCTGCTCCTTAGCCTGCTCACAAATGTTGACAACACGACGTCGTCTTCTGCATTCTCCTCATCTTCCACAATGTGTGCCACTGCGTCTGCAAGCATCGAGAGATTGAACTGTGGGAGAAACTTGGGGTGTTTCATCGATTACGATTGTTGAACTCGATTGGTTCGTCCGTTGGGCAACAGTCTTCATCCTCATCAAGGTTCTCGTCTTCCTCTTCTTTGTCGCGGGTGGAGTATTCTCAACGACTCTCTTCTCTGCTTGCACTGGTGAACTTTTACGTTGCCACTTGGCAGGGGGCAATGTCCTCACCTTTCTCTTCTTACCTGTACCTGTGCCAACAGACTCTTCTGCACCCCTCTCTCGGAATTATTTTAGAAACACTCCCCTCATTATCCCCTTTTCTTCTAACTTCTTCTTGACCAGCATCGTAATAAGCCCATGATAGCAGAGCTTGTATGCAACCTCGCTTGCGCTTCCATTCTGCATGCTTTTTGCCATCTTCTGAAGGCTCCTAAGCAAGAAGTGAGGAAAATTAATCAATTTTCCTGCCTCGAAATGCAACAACAATCGAAGGTGGTATAAAGATGCCAAGGTATAATGTTCTTCTCCAGTTACAAACTTCTGCAATATAAACAGTAAATCTCGCCACTTTCCGACCATGGTAGTCTCTGGAAGTCCCTTTCTCCAATCGACCTTAATTTTCTTGTCGACCACGAGCCAGTGTCAACGCTTCTTCATGAGCCACTCCTTTTTAAACCAACATTCCATTGTAAGTGACAAGCCTATGGTTTGTGCGATGAAATCCTCTGTAATTTTGAATTTTAAGGACCTGACCCTGACTTGGCCTTCTTTGAACATCCTTGCAAACTCTAATTCCGCCACCATGTCAAACTCGTCAAACTTCTATTGGAATGGCAGGAACCTAGATTCTTGCAATAGTGCAAGAATATTCTTGTACTCGGCGGTTTGTTCAATTTCCTGCAAAGATAGCAGTTCATTCCTCACAGGTACCATTTTGAACCACACTCCACTTCACTCTGTTCACACCCTCAAAGGATTTATGAGCGACTCCAATGTTTGCCAAGAGTTTTATGCCGGAGGTTCATCGCCCTCCGTCTTTTCAAACCCACTCACCCGACTATGATGGAACAACCCCCCATATCAGGTGTTGATTCATGCCAGCCCGCTATGGGTGAATCGTAATGATTGGATGCAATGACGGTCTAGGTGGTGGTGGTGCAATGACTACAATGATTGAATAGCGGGTAAGCTAATAATGGCCAAGAAGTGTGCAATTATTTGAAGGAGGGTGTGTAGGTTATCGAACAGTAGTAGCATCCCATAGTCAGGATCATAATGTTGGGTCCCTATAATACTAGTGATTACCCCATTACTATTATAGTTATACCCCTTATTTATATTGTTGTGCCCCTATTACCCCCATATTGTTATTTCTGTGCCCCATAGAATCCCTCTATTGTTATTTTTGTGGCTTTATATTATTATTGTTAGGTTGGCTGGATTATATTGTGACTCCTTAGACTCCTATATATAGAAAGGAGGTTTTTCATTTGAATCATCCAAGAATTGTTCATTTATGTAATGTAAAGGAGGTTGCCCCCTCGAAGAGGCTAAATTCTAAGGCGTTGATCTATCTTTTCTATATTTTCTTGAGTTGGTTTCATAACATTTGGTATCAGAGCTTTGGATTCTAGGGTTTCGCTGCTCCAAATAGGTCATCGTGGAATTTTCGCTATAACTTTTTTCTGTGACGTTTCAGAAGTCGCAAAAAAAACCCATTTGAGAACAAATCGTGCTGAACCTTGGGTCCGAATTTCAGAGTTTTTTGCGCGATATTTTCGGAGATATGATCTGAGGAAGTTGGTCTTTTTGCAGACTCCTGAATTACATTCAAAACAGGTGACCTGGGGAAAATTGTCATAACTTTCTCTCTGGGAATCAGATTGAAATTTCGTAAGAAGGTACAGAAAGAGGACGGACTGTAGTTTCTTGTATATCTTTTTCAGAACCAAATATCGAACATTGTACACGTGGCACTTCATACAACTTCGCTCTTCTGGAAAGGTCTATAATCAGGTCATATTGGGAGATTGTGCATAACTCTTTGTTGGAGAATCCAATTTGGATCAGATTGGTGGCATTGGAAAGAGGACACAGAGAGCTACTATAGGTCACAAATTTAGAACTAGATGAGTGGAAAGTACAGAGATACATCAGAGGCAATATCGAGCTCCTACAAAGTGAAAAAAGGTGTGTAGATTTTTTAAAATTTTTGCTGAAGCTTGGTTTGAAAATTTATTTTGAAGGAATTCAAAGGGCATAGTAGAGAATTATTATCGGTAACTGATGCCCCGAGGAAAGAAAATGCAAACACCTAGTAAGGAACCTGAAAGCTCTAGCATGACTCATGAAGAAGAGGAAGAAATGCTACATGATATATCAAAATTACAAGAACAAGTGCAACAAATGTCACGCTCACAAAAGTTAACAGATGCTAAGATAAATGGCGTGGAAGCTAAGATAAATGGCATGGAAGCTAAGATGAATGGCATGGAAACTAAGATGGACAATTTGAAGATAGATTTGAACACAAATTTGAAGACAGGCATGGCAGATTTGAAGACAGATTTGACAAATTTTCTACAAGAAATACTTACTAATGGTGAAAAGGTAGTAAAGGAAACTCATGATGAGAAAAAAAGAAATGTTAATCATGATTCCATAGACGCTAATGTTGGATCGAAGAATCACCATATTCCAAAAATCGATATGAGGAAGTTTGATGGCAAGGATCCCGCCACATGGATATTACAGATGGAGCAATTCTTCGATCTCAATAATGTGCAAAACACACAAAAGGTACGTATGGCAACTGTATATTTGGAACCAAATCAGTTTGTATGGTATCAATGGCTTTGTTCTCGTAAACAATTTATCACTTGGGCAATTTTTACGGAAGAATTGATAGCACATTATGAGGATACAAAAAGCAACACTTTTTTTAGCCAATTGATAAGTCTCAAACAAAAGGGTTCAATAATGGAGCACATTGAGGAGTTCCAAAAATTGAACATAAGGGTAAAAGATATTCCAGAGGAGCATAGGATTGATGTGTTCATAGGGTCTTTAAAGGATAATATCCAACATGATGTTCGCCTTTGGGAACCTGATTCATTAGAGAAGGCATTCAGGTTAGCAAGAAAAATGGAAAGCAAAATTATGGCAACTAGGAAGCATACCACTCACAACTATAAAGACGGAAGTGTTGTTGCCCCTAGTCTTCCACAACCTACAAGGTTGACACCACAACAATTGGAAGAAAAAAGAGCAAAAGGGCTTTGTTACAATTGTGATAGCAAATACACAAAAGGTCATAAGTGTGCTGAGAAGAAATTATTCTACATAGATTGTGAAGAGGAAGAAGAAAAGGAGCAAGAAAGGTCAAAAGAAGAGGATATATTCCAGGAACAAAGCCTAGATGAAGAACAAATAAATCCGACCATATCTTGTAATGCATTGGCGGGAATTACCACTCCTCAAACCATCAAGATAGAAGGACAAATCAAGAAGAAAAAGGTAATAGTGTTGATTGATTCAGGAAGCACCCACAATTTTATTCATTGTAGGGTAGCAAAAGAATTGAATTGCTTCCTATATCCAGCACCAGAGTGTCAAGTGATGATTGCAAATGGAGGAACAATAAATTGCTCTGGAAAGTGCCATAATATCAAGCTATCCATGGGAAATATGTATTGACTAGCCCAATGCTTTCCATTCCAATGGGAGGTGCTGATGTTGTACTAGGAGTCCAATGGCTACAATCCTTGGGTACAATAGCTTTTAATTTTCAAGAACTTTTCATCAAATTTTCTATGGAAGGAAAGGAAGTTGAATTAAGGGGTATTGCAGGGAAACCAGGAAAGATAATCAGCTCTAATGGCATGACAAAGCTTCTAAAAAAGGAGCAAAGAGGTGTAATTGCACAATTATGTTCGCTAGATGTTTCCACATTGGAATCATCTATTTCTCCAGATCTCCAAAAAGTCCTGGACAATCATTCCAAGGTATTTGAGACTCCCAAAGGTCTCCCACCTATGCGTGATCATGATCATGCTATTCATCTGATTCCAGGAAGTGTTCCTCCAAACATCAGGCCGTACAGATATCCCTATGTCCAAAAAAGTGAAATTGAACGTATGGTTGCAGAAATGCTAGAGGCTGGTATAATTCAACCGAGTCAAAGTTCTTTCTCAGCTCCAGTAGTATTGGTGCACAAGAAGGATGGATCATGGCGCATGTGTCCGGATTATAGGGAGCTCAACAAGCTCACTATTAAAGATAAGTTCCCCATTCCTGTCATTGATGAATTACTGGATGAATTGCATGGATCAATTTACTTCACCAAGTTGGATCTTCGTTCGGGATATCATCAAATCAGAATGAAGATTGAAGACATTCCAAAAACGGCATTTAGAACTCATGAGGGTCATTATGAATTTTTGGTCATGCCTTTTGGCCTTACCAATGCACCTTCAACATTTCAAGGTTTGATGAATTCAATTTTCAAACCATTCCTTAGAAAATTTGTGTTAGTATTTTTTGATGATATACTAATCTACAGCAAGTCTTGGAAGGATCATGTTGAACATGTTGACAGGGTGCTACAACTATTGGAGGAGAAACAATTATATGCAAAAAGATCCAAATGTTTCTTTGGAGTCCAGGAGGTGGAATATTTGGGTCATATTGTATCTCATGAAGGAGTTAAGGTAGACCCTAGCAAAATTAAAGCCATTAAGGAATGGAAAATCCCCACATCCATAAAGCATCTGCGAGGATTTCTTGGGTTGACAGGGTATTATCGCAAGTTTGTTAAGAATTATGGGAGAATAGCAGCACCTCTAACAACATTATTGAAGAAAGATTCATTTTCATGGACTCCGGAAGCAACAAAGGCCTTTGAACATCTTAAAGAGGCAATGTGCCAAGCACCGGTCTTAGCTACACCGGACTTCACAAAAACCTTTATTGTGGAATGTGATGCTTCAGGAAATGGAATTGGTGCTGTTCTAATGCAAGATGAAAGACCCATTGCTTTTGAAAGTCGTCCAATCAAGGGAAAGTTTTTAAGCAAAGCTATTTATGAGAAGGAAATGTTGGCAATACTCCATGCACTTAAGAAATGGCGACCCTACCTAATGGGAAGACACTTCAAGGTAAAAACGGATCATGATAGCCTTAAATACTTTTTAGAACAAAGATTATCCTCTGAAGAGCAACAAAAGTGGGTCACAAAGATGTTGGGTTATGACTTTGAAATCATCTACAAAAAAGGGAAGCAAAATGTGGTGGCAGATGCACTCTCAAGAAAGGATGAGGATGTGGAAGCATTGTTGTGTGCCATTTCTATTATCCAACCAGATTGGATAAACGAAGCAAGGGAGGAATGGAAGAATGACGAAGAAGTGTGGGCACTTATTCGAAAGCTACAACAAGATTCCAGTACTTCTGATACATTTAGCTGGCAAAATGATTCGTTATGGTACAAAGATCGCTTATACCTCTGTAAGAATTCCCAGCTAAAACAAAAGATTCTTATGGAATTGCACACTTCTCCCTTAGGAGGGCACTCAGGATTTTTAAAAACTTACCACAGGGTTAAGAAGGAATTTTTTTGGGATGGCCTTAAATCAGATATTCAAAAGTTTGTGGCGGAATGTTTGGTTTGCCAACAAAATAAAGTTGAAACAATTAAGACACCGGGTCTATTACAACCTTTATCCATTCCAAGCCAACGTTGGGAGGAGGTTTCAATGGATTTTATCACAGGTTTACCCAAGTCTGAGGGAAAGAGTGTCATCATGGTGGTAGTTGACAGACTTACCAAGTATGCACACTTTTGTGCATTATCACATCCATTTAAAGCCAGTACAGTTTCTACTGCATTTATGGAAACAATTCAAAAGCTACATGGAAACCCAAAGATTATTGTAAGTGACAGAGATCCCATTTTCACTGGAAATTTTTGGACAGAATTATTTTCTTGTCTTGGTACTCAGTTAGCTCATAGCTCATCTTATCATCCTCAATCTGATGGGCAAACTGAGATAGTAAACAAATGTTTGGAAGGATATCTTCGTTGCTTTGTATCTGATAAACAGACACAATGGGTCAAATGGTTGCCTCTGGCTGAATGGTGGTATAACACTTCCTTCCATACAACAACAAAAATGACCCCATTTATGGCACTTTATGGGTATCAACCACCATCCATCACATCATATTTAAGAGAAAATTCTAAGGTTCAGGCAGTGGAACATCACATCGAACATCAACAAGTCCTCCAACTCTTAAAGGATAACCTCGTGTTGGCACAAAATAGAATGAAACAACAGGCAGATCAACATCGCAGTGAAAGAAGTTTTGATGTAGGTGATTGGGTATTCCTACGGCTACAACCATATAAGCAAATGTCCCTAAAGCAAGCTAAGAAGGATAATAAATTATCACCAAAGTATTATGGTCCGTACAAGGTGTTGCAAAAGATTGGTACTATGGCATACAAATTGGAGCTTCCTGCAGCTTCTCGATTGCACCCAGTTTTCCATGTTTCATGTTTAAAGAAGGTTATAGGTGACAAGCTCCCAATTCAAACAATATTGCCAGAACTTGACGAGGAAGGAAAAATTATATTGGAACCGGAAGCAGTCACAGAAACAAGAACTCGACAGCTACGAAATCGATCAATTTCAGAGTATCTTATCAAGTGGAAGAACTTATCCGCTGAAGATTCCACATGGGAGGATGAGAATTTTATGCAGAAGTATCCAGAACTACTCAAGCGTTGAGGACAACACTTTTTTGAAGGAGAGGGGCATGTTGGGTCCCTATAATACTAGTGATTACCCCATTACTATTGTAGTTATACCCCTTATTTATATTGTTGTGCCCCTATTACCCCCATATTGTTATTTTTGTGCCCCATAGAATCCCTCTATTGTTATTTTTGTGGCTTTATATTATTATTGTTAGGTCGGCTGGATTATATTGTGACTCCTTAGACTCCTATATATAGAAAGGAGGTTTTGTCATTTGAATCATCCAAGAATTGTTCATTTATGTAATGTAAAGGAGGTTGCCCCCTCGAAGAGGCTAAATTCTAAGGCATTGATCTATCTTTTCTATCTTTTCTTGAGTTGGTTTCATAACACATAATTCAATCACACATACTCCAACATTTATTAAAAAGATTAGATTTCAAACCTTACACATCTTGCACTTTAAAGATTTGTTCCTAGATTAATAAATAATGAAATAAAGCATCAATTAAAACATGGAATGAGATAACATATTAGCACATGTGCAGGAAAGTATAGGCCCATAAATATCCCTGACAAACCACTCGAGGACTGTGTAAATTGCTTTCACAGTCAACTGTGTTTTTGCACCAAACCTGCTTGCACTGCGTTATGCTTGCACTACGTTGTGCTTGCACCAAAGACTTTTACCAAATAGAGAATTTGATAGAACATACTTCTGTAGTTGGACTAAAAAAGTTTGCCTCATTATACAATAAAAATTTATTCACCGTACTTTGGTGTTTCTTGAACATTCCTTCTGGATTGACTGCATCAAATTATGCAATCAATTTATGAGGAAATAAATAAGTGGGAAAGGGGTAAAAATTTTATAATGGAAAGGAATATTACAATAAGGATTTCAGAAACAATATCACCAAGAGGGATAAACGAAATGGGATGTGGGAAAAAATTCAAGGGAAAAGAGGTATTTTACGAAATCGGGCAGGGGTAGTTTCTTGGAAGAAAGAGGAAGGTAATTCATTGGGGAATTTAGGAAAGAAACTAGTGGGAAATTTTTAAATGGGAAATAGAAGAAAGACAATATATTTACCTTGAAATTTTTCTGCACTGGTGTAGGAAAAAAAATAACTGTAGCAGGAAGTAAGTGTTTACTTGGATAAAAATGTCCATGCTAGTTACCTGAAACTTGGGTAAGTGCTCGGTTTCGTGAAATTTCTTCTTCTTGGTGGCAGTGAACATATCTAAAAATCAAGAAACATTCCCTTTTTATTAAAATTTTGACCTCCCTGCCAGCATGCTTGTTTTCAGGTTGATCCTTCTGCAATCATGTCAGTCAACTAGTTTTCATAATTACAACAAATTTTTTTCTTTTTTTTCTTTTTCCTTATTGTCATTTTTCTATTTATTTTTTCTTTAATTATTATTTTTTTCTTAATAACGACAAGAAGGAATCAATTCTTCAATAGGTTGGTGTTACCACCTACCAACTCCTTTTCAAATGTCTGTTGGACTTGCTGCATAAAATCTCCTTTAGTAAGGGGTTGAAAATATACCTTCAGTCTATGCCCATTTATCAGGAACACAAAATTCCATCCATCAATAGTTTTGGTTTATACCGCTCCATTTTTGAACACTTTAACCACCACATAGGGTCCCATACAATGTGTATGGAATTTTCCTTTAAAATGTTTAAATCTCGAATCATAAAGGAGTGCCCAATCATTTGGTTGGAACTGCTTCTTCTGAATGGACTTGTCATGCCACTTCTTGCATTGTTGTTTAACCAAGATGTTCTACTGAACAACATCCCTTCGGATTTCATCTAACTCGGTTAATTGTAGAAGGCATTGCTGCCATGCTTTAGAGAGATCTAGTCCCAATTGGATTGGAGTCCTGAAAGTCTTGATCTGGAATTCTATTGGCAAGAGGACTTGTTTCCCATACACCAGCTCATATGGTGTGTGCCTTGTGTTGTTTCTCCAAGTGGTTCAATAATGCTTCCGGTAATTTGTCAGCCCAATCCTTTTTGTGCATGTTTACTATCCTTGTGAGGATGGACTCAATCACCTTATTCGTGGACTCCACCTGACCATTTTCTTGCGGGTGATACAGTGTAGATTTCCTATGTCATATTTTGTACTGCTCCATCACACCATGTACTAGATTAGAAATAAACTGTGATCCATTGTCAAAAACAATTTCTCTAAGCTCACCAAATCTAGTTAAGGTTTTAGTAAAAATAAAATCAATAACAACTCTTTCAGGAGCAATGGAAACAACTTTAGCTTCTACCCATTTTGTAACAAAATCTATACAAACCAAAATATGTTTTCTATTTGATGATGCACAATTAATTGGTTCTACAAAATCAATGGCCCATTTTTTAAAAGGATTGATCATAACCTGAGGACATAAAGGCATTTCATTGGTTTGATTAGGCTGGCCAATTCGCTGACAGCTATCACACCGCTTGACATACTGTTTGGCATCCTTGAACAAGGAAGGCCAAAAATAGCTGACTATTAACACTTTGTATGCAATCTGCTCATCAACGAAGTGACCTCCACAAGGTTCATCATGGGCAGATTTGAAGATATCAAACACCTCTTCCTCTCTTACAAATCTATGGATAATGAGATCTGCTCCAGTGTAAAAGAGGTATCGTTGGATCCAGGAATATGCAACACTTTTCTGAATGATATACCATTTTTCACAAGCAGATAAGCGAGGTGGTAATTTTCTGGTGATTAAATAGTTAGCTATGTCAGAAAACCATAGAGATTTTGTTGCCACAACAAAAAGATGTTCATCGGGAAAATCATCATCAACAATAATTGATTCACCAAGATTATTTAATCTTGAAAGATAATTTGCTACTACATTTGACTTTCCTAATCCATCAACAATGGTAATATTAAATTCCTGTAATAATAGAAACCACCTAGTCACTCTATCACTAGTTAATGGTTTATTCGTCAAATATCTTATAGCGGAATGGTCAGTATGTATAAAAACTTCATATCCTATAATATAATGTCTGAATTTATGAATGTAAAAAATTACAGATAAAAACTCTTTCTTAGTAACCGTGTAATTGAGTTCAGTGGGTGACAAGTTTTTACTAATGAAATAAATAACATAAGATTGTTTTTCTTCTTCTTGTCCTAAAGCTGCACCCATAGCAGTATCTGAGGCATTAGAGTAAATATGAAATGGCAGGGACTAGTTTGGTCCTCTCAATATTGGAGCCTGAACCAATTTTTCCTTCAATGTCTCAAAAGATTGTTGGAAAGCTATGGACCAAGAAAACTCACTATATTTAGCCAAAAGTTGGAAAAGGTGGGTAGTTATCCTTGAGAAATTCTCAATGAATCTCCTATAGTAGCTTGCATGTCCTAGAAAACCTCTCACTTCCCTTTGAGTTTTGGGTATAGGAAGACTCGAAATGACTTCTATTTTTGCAGGGTAAACCTGGATACCTTTGTCGGAAATAATATGGCCAAGAGCCACTCCTGCCTTTGACATGAATATGCATTTCTTGTCACTCAAGGCGAGATGAGCTTCTTGGCAGTGAAGAAGCACTTTTTTCTAGATTCTTGAGGGCTTCCTAAAATGAATCACCAAACATAGAGAAATCATCCATATAGATTTCTACCCATTCAAGGTCAGCGAAAATAGCCAAGACTGCCCTTTGAAAGGTAGTTGGGGCATTACGTAGCTCAAAGGGAAGCACTTGATATGAAAATGTATCCTAAGGACATGTAAAAGTGTGTTGGAAATAATACTGAGAGGGGGGGTGAATCAGTATTATCAGATTAATCAAACTTTTAAATGCCCAAAAGCATATACGCTACTTCAGTTAAGTGAACCAGCGTGTACACGCTACTGTGACGAAGTAAAACAGCGTATAAGCAGAAAACTCACAATTTAGTTGGCTTATTCTTCAATTAAGTGCATCAGGACATTATTCATCATATTAACAGTAAACATGTGCAATATAACAGAACAGATAAAAAGCCACACACATGAACACCAAGATATAAGGTGGAAACCCAATGTGGGTGAAAACCACCTGCTGCAAGTTGTCTCTATCTTTCTTAATATGAAACTTCAGTTTACAATCTTTTGTACTGGTGCAGCCTTATACCAGTACGCAGGCTACAACCTGCAGAATGCTTCAACCTTCTCTCGTTCTCCAAACTTCCTTGGAAGGGAGCTCCAACCCCCTTTGCTTTTGTACTAGCCAAGATACTAGTACGTAGGTGCTGACCTACAATCTTCCTTCTTCCAGGTATCACTTTTCATACATTTTCAGACTTGGATATTCCTGAAGCACAACATTACAATCTGAAGACCACAATTCATTCAATTTTCACAACAGATCATTGAAGCATAAAACAACCCAACTTTGAATCACTGAACCACTGAACCCTGTCAATCACCAGTTACCAGAACACAGAGCAGACTACAGAACTCTGTAATAACAGTCAGACCCCACTGTAAACCAAAATCAAGCTTCAAAAGATATACGCTACTTTAATGAGCAGAAACCGCGTATACACGCCCTTTTACCGAAGCCAACCTGCGTACAGATCTAAAAATAAACTTTCTCAACTTGCAGCTGTACCAGATATTAGTTAGACTCAGAACGTAACATTGCGACAATATGCAGATCTAGAAATACGCATAATCAACCATATCATGATAGTGCATTTCAAACCATTAGATCCCGATCTATCCTTAGATCTAGTCTTCCATTAACCGATGTGATCTCTCCTTGGCTTAGATCAACCAACTCAGAACCTGCATATCAGATCTCTTTCTCTCTTAGATATTCATGCCTTGTCGAAAGATGATCTTTGCCTAATGATCTTCTTCTCCTTATATAGCCTTAGGCCTTTCTCAATACCAAGAGCCAAAACCATAGTAACACAATACCATCAACTTTAAAACTAGGGATCGACACGCCCGTCGAGACATAATGGTCCGAAATCATAGGCACAACTTCCAAGGTCTAACCACCATGAACCAAAGGAACCTTTCCACATACACGCGCTTTTTCTGAATCTAACTTGCGTGTACACGCGACTTGGGCTTAACGAAACAGCGTGTATGAGTTTCCTTGGCATGCTGTACTGAGATCTGTCTTCTGATTAAGTTGCCATCACCTGTACCAACTTCTGAGCACCTGTACCATCCACTGAGTGAGTTGCCATCAAGGACAACACTTGAACCATAATGCCAACAATCTCCCCCTTTGGACTTGATGGCAACCACCACACCAAGTCACTCTCCCCCTTTGACATCAAGGGCAAAGGGTGGACCAAAATATTCTCTTCCTTGGTATTCCTTCTGCTGTCCATACTGCTGTCCATACTCCCCCTGAGTACATGCTGAAATCTCCAAGTGTGCTCCCCCTTTGTGTATGCCAAAGTGTACCAATCTATCCGTCCTGCTTACCAAGTGCTGTTCATGCTCCCCTTGACTGTAGGCAAGATCTGCAAAAGATGTTCTTCAAGAAGAAAGAAGACCTTCCTATCATCAAAAGACTCAACATACATTCATCACCCAATCTAGTGGGGATATACCAATATAGACTCATCCACCTAACCATGTGAAGACACATGATAATACATGAACATTTCATCATTCATCCCAGGCATAGTGGGGAAACCAACAAAGGCCGTTACATGACCTTGACACCATAAAAGAGACAAGAAAGACATAGAGACAACAGATCTAGACCAAGATTTAGAAAAGACACCAGCAGCATCGGATAAACATCTTGTTAGATCAGCAACTAGAATTGCTTTCTGAGCTCCAACAACCAAAACATCTGAATGCCAACAATGCTTTATGAGACTTTTGAGCTGCTCCCCCTGAACCTGTGCCTGTTGCACTCCCTGAAACTGTGCCAGAATACTTCTGACATTCCTATTGCTGTTCAGAACTTCAGAGTTTTCCTTTGCTGTTCAGAACTTCATATACGCGTTTTATCCTGTATAAAACAGCGTATGTACGCGGATATTCTTTCTGAAACAAGCGTCCAGAATACACGCGACTTACTCACCATAAATCCGCGTGTATACGCTCATATCCCTTCCGTAACCTGCGTATACCAACTTTTCTGTAGAACAAAACAAATTTCAACAACAGGATGAAGCATCAACTACTCCCAGCTTTTGTCTGAGATATTCAAAAGTTTCCCTGGGCAGTGGTTTTGTGAGAATATCAGCAACTTGCTCCTTAGAAGGAACATACTCCAATTTGACCTTCTGCTCAAGCACTTGTTCCCGAAGAAAATGGTACTTGATTGGTATGTGCTTGGTTTTTGAGTGCATGACTGGATTCTTTGAAATGCTGATTGCACTTGTATTATCACATAAGATAGAGACAGGTGGAGTGCAAGTGATTTGAAAGTCCTGCAAGGTCTGCATCATCCAAAGAAGTTGTGTGCAACAAGATGCTGCAGCCACATATTCTGCTTCAGCTGTAGATAAGGCAATCGAACTTTGCTTCTTGCTGAACCAAGACACTAATCTGGAACCCATGAAGAAAGCACCTCCACTTGTGCTTTTCCTATCATCCACACTTCCAGCCCAATCTGCATCTGTGTAAGCATGAAGAGTGAGATCTGTATTTCTAGGATACCATAAGCCATAGTTTTGGGTCCCTTGAAGATATTTGAAGATTCTTTTGACTGCCTGAAGATGGGTTTCCTTTGGGTTGGCTTGAAATCTTCCAACCATCCCTACTGCATGAGTAATATCTGGTCGAGTACCTGCCAAATAAAGCAAACTCCCAATCATGGATCTATAAGTGGGTTGGTGAACTACTGCTGATCCATCATTTGCACTGAGGCTGCATCCTGTAACCATGGGTGTACATACTGGTTTTGATTCTTCCATGCCATACTTCTTCAAGATCTGCTTGAGGTATTTGGTTTGAGACAAGAAGATACCTCCTTCATTTTGTTGGATTTGCAATCCAAGAAAATATGTCAATTCTCCAAGAAGTGACATTTCGAACTCTTTCTGCATAACCAAGGCAAAGTTTTGACTCATAGTTTCTTCATTGCTGCCAAAAATAATATCATCTACATAAACAACAAGAATTAGCAATTTGTTATTTTCAACTTTTATATAGAGATTGCTATCTGCTGATCCTTTTGAAAAGACTTGTTGGTGAAGATATTTGTCCAACCGATAGTACCAAGCCCTTGGGCTTGTTTGAGCCCATAGAGAGCCTTTTTCAATCTGCATACAAGGTTTGGATCATTCCCAAGAATGAACCCATCTGGCTGTTCAATATATACTTCTTCTTCTAAGTCTCCATTCAGGAAGGCTGATTTCACGTCCATTTGAAATACCTTGAAGTTTTGAAAGCTTGAGAGAGCAAGGAACATTCGGATGGCCTCTAGTCTTGCCACAGGAGCAAAGGTCTCTTCAAAATCTATTCCTTCTTGCTGTGCATACCCTTTACAAACAAGTCTGGCCTTGTTTCTAATTACTTCTCCATTTTCATTTAACTTATTCTTGAAGACCCATTTTGTTCCTATTACATTCTTATCTTTTGGTCTAGGAACCAATTCCCAAGTGTTGTTCCTTTCGATTTGCTCAAGTTCTTCATCCATTGCTTTGACCCAACATTCATCTTTGCATGCTTCTTTCACATTTTGTGGTTCAATGGAGGAGAGTAGAGCCAAGTAGCTTGAAGCTTCTGCAAGTGTCCTTCTTGTTTGTACTCCTGCTTCTTTCTGCCCCACAATCTGAGTTTCTGGATGATTCTTTTGGACATATCTGGATGGAGTCTTCTCTTCTATTCTTGTCTGCTCCTCTGGTTCTTCTTGAGATTCTTCTTCTTCTTGAGGTTCTTCTTCTTCATCATTTCGCCTTTGAGAGTAACCTTCATCTTCTTCATGATGAACTTGCCTAGGAATATATCCCTTCTCATCAACCACTATATCAATACTGTCAACAATTCTGCCAAGTCTTTTATTGTAGCACTTGTATGCTTTGCTATGTGGAGAATAACCAAGAAGAATGCCCTCATCTGCTCTAGGTTCAAGTTTGCCAAGTTGCGCATCAGTGTTCTTAATATAACATTTGCTCCCAAAGATTTTGAAATGCTTCACGGAAGGAGTTTTACCACTCCAAAGCTCATGAGGTGTTTGAGTGCTGTTTACTCGGACATTTGTTTTGTTAAGAATGATAACAGCAGCATGTGCGGCTTCTCCCCAGAAGGTTGCAGGAGTACCTGATTCATCGAGCATAGCACGAGCCATTTGTTGGATAGTTCTGTTCATTCTTTCCACAACCCCATTTTGCTGAGGAGTTCTAGCTGTAGAGAATTCTCTTCTTATCCCATGTTCATCGCAGAAATCAAAAAATTCATTTGATGTGAACTCCCCACCTCTGTCAGATCTGAGGCACTTGATTTTGTGTCCTGATTCATTTTCGGCCAATGCTTTGAAGGATTTGAATTTTTCGAATGCTTCATCTTTGTGCTTCATAAGCCCTAACCAAACAAACCTTGAGAAATCATCAATGAATAATATCAGATATTCTTCTCCTCGAGGTGACCTTTTCCTAAATGGACCACATACATCTGTATGGACTAGCTCAAGAGGCAAGCTAGCTGATCCTTCCTTCTCTGGAAAGTTAGTTCTGGTCTGCTTTCCAAACTGACAAGATTTGCATATGGTGTTGTCTAGAATTTTGATATCTGGAAGATCGCGAACTGCCTGATATTTGCATGCTTTCCTTATTTGTGAGAAGCTTAGATGTCCCAACCTTCGATGCCATAACCAGTGCTCTTCATCCTTGCTAAGATAGCATTGTTGTTGTTCTTCTTCAAATATGTATAGATTATTTGGAGTTCTTTTGCCTTTGAGAACTGTTTTACCTGTATCAAGATCACGAACAAGACATCCATTCGATCTGAAAATAACCTCTGTTTTTTGATCACACATCTGGCTGACACTTAGAAGATTATGTTTCAATCCATCAACATACAAAACATTTCCAGCCTTGACCTTTTCTTTTAAAGGAGCAATACCTTTTCCTTTTATAGTAGCAGGAGTATCATTTCCAAAAGAGACTTTCTTTCCCTTTTCTAAAGTAGAATAAGATTCAAGTTTTTCTTTATCACCTGTCATATGTTTCGAACATCGACTGTCAATGTACCATAGATTTTCCTGTCCTTCTGCATAAAATGCTATCCCACATCTTTCTGTTTGAGGTTCCTTTATTCTCCATGTTTTGGTGCTTGTGGCTTGTTCCTTTTTCTCCTGAAACCTGCTCCTGCATTCAGAGTCTTTATGACCAAAATTATTGCAAATAGAACATTCAACTTCATTTTCAAGCACCGAAAAGTTGTTATAGGTCCTTTTTGTAATCCCTGTCATACTTCTTTGTTTTTGAGCTTCCCTAGTCATGATTGTTTTATATGCAACACATTGAGCTGCTCTGTGACCAAAGTTGTGGCAAGAAAAGCATTGTCCATTGAAGAAGCTTCTGCGGTTATTGAATCTACCAGCCAACTGATTGTAATTTCTATTTTCATCTATTCTTGAGCCAAACTGAGAAGATTTTACCTGTGGTTGGTTGTAGCTTTTGTTCATCCTTAAGGAGGATTGTCCTTGATAGTTTCTGTTTGTAACTCGTCCCTGCTTTACCTGATTATCTTCATTGTTCTTCCGCTCATTTCCTCTTGCTGCATCAAGATAACTTTTTGAGGTGGATGCTTGAGAGGTTTCTCCATTATAGCCCAAACCTGTTTTGTTTAGAGGAGACCGCTGCACACTAATAATCTCATCCAAGGTTTCAGATCCTTTGACAAATTTAAGATTAATAGTTTTTGTTTTCTCAATTTCTTTTCTGAGACCAACAATTTCACCTTCTAGTTTTTCAAGATGTTTTTCCTTTTCATCAATCTGAAATTGCAAAGTATCAATAATCACATTCCTTTCTTCTATGCTTCTCTTGAGTCTAGTGATTTCATTATAGAGATTATCCACATCTATAGCATCCTCATAATCATCATCTTCAAATGCCATTAACAGCTTATATTTATTACCTTGTTCATCTTCATCACTGTTTGATAAGCCATCACTATCTTCATGGGTGTAGTAGCTTTTCCTATTTGCACTTTGTTTCTTGTTCCATCTAGCAGGTTCTTTTCCTTTATCCTTATAAGGACATTTTGCAGCATAATGACCTACTTTCCCACAAGCAAAACATTTGAAAGGTAGCTTACCTCTGAACCTTCCAGAACCCCTTTGAAGATTTCTGACAAAATTTGATTCTTCTTCCTCTTCTTCTGGAACATGGCTTGCTTCATAGTAATCTTCTTTTCCTGATGCCTTAAAAGCAGCTTCCCTTCTGTCAGATGGACCTCCCTTTCTCATTTCATAAGCGGTTAGAATTCCATGTAGCTGAGACATAGTGAGAACACGGAGATTTTCTTTTTCTTCTATTGCAGATACTTTAGATTCAAACTTGGGGGATAAAGATCTTAGAACCTTTTGAACTACTATAGTTTCTCTTATTTCTTCACCCAAGTTTTTCATACAATTAACAATCTCATCTACCCGGAGAAAATAATTAGCCACACTTTCATCATTATACATCCTGAGAGTCTCATATTGAATCCTGAGTGTTTGAAGTTTAGCTTCCTTTACCTGTTCATCTCCTTCATAGCTAGTGATCATTTTGTCCCATATTTCTTTTGCTGATTTGAAGTGCATGACCTTCATGAATTCTGTTTGAGATATACTTCCTAATAGGGTAGCGACTGCTTTTGCATTTGTTTCATATGCCTTTTTTTTATCTGGATCTGTAGGAGTAGCTGAAGGAAAAGCATAGCCTTTTTCTACAATGTCCCAAACTTCTGTACCAAGAGATTGAAGATATGCAGTAACTCTTACCTTCCAATAATTGAAATTTGTTCCATCAAAAACCGGTGGCCTGATTGATGCTTCTTTCTCGTAGTTGCTCATGATGAATGATCTTCCTTCAAGCGATCAAGCTTCTCTGAAGGACCTGCTCTGATACCAATTGTTGGAAATAATACTGAGAGGGGGGGTGAATCAGTATTATCAGATTAATCAAACTTTTAAATGCCCAAAAGCATATACGCTACTTCAGTTAAGTGAACCAGCGTGTACACGCTACTGTGATGAAGTAAAACAGCGTATAAGTAGAAAACTCACAATTTAGTTGGCTTATTCTTCAATTAAGTGCATCAGGACATTATTCATCATATTAACAGTAAACATGTGCAGTATAACAGAACAGATAAAAAGCCACACACATGAACACCAAGATATAAGGTGGAAACCCAATGTGGGTGAAAACCACCTGCTGCAAGTTGTCTCTATCTTTCTTAATATGAAACTTCAGTTTACAATCTTTTGTACTGGTGCAGCCTTATACCAGTACGCAGGCTACAACCTGCAGAATGCTTCAACCTTCTCTCGTTCTCCAAACTTCCTTGGAAGGGAGCTCCAACCCCCTTTGCTTTTGTACTAGCCAAGATACTAGTACGTAGGTGCTGACCTACAATCTTCCTTCTTCCAGGTATCACTTTTCATACATTTTCAGACTTGGATATTCCTGAAGCACAACATTACAATCTGAAGACCACAATTCATTCAATTTTCACAACAGATCATTGAAGCATAAAACAACCCAACTTTGAATCACTGAACCACTGAACCCTGTCAATCACCAGTTACCAGAACACAGAGCAGACTACAGAACTCTGTAATAACAGTCAGACCCCACTGTAAACCAAAATCAAGCTTCAAAAGATATACGCTACTTTAATGAGCAGAAACCGCGTATACACGCCCTTTTACCGAAGCCAACCTGCGTACAGATCTAAAAATAAACTTTCTCAACTTGCAGCTGTACCAGATATTAGTTAGACTCAGAACGTAACATTGCGACAATATGCAGATCTAGAAATACGCATAATCAACCATATCATGATAGTGCATTTCAAACCATTAGATCCCGATCTATCCTTAGATCTAGTCTTCCATTAACCGATGTGATCTCTCCTTGGCTTAGATCAACCAACTCAGAACCTGCATATCAGATCTCTTTCTCTCTTAGATATTCATGCCTTGTCGAAAGATGATCTTTGCCTAATGATCTTCTTCTCCTTATATAGCCTTAGGCCTTTCTCAATACCAAGAGCCAAAACCATAGTAACACAATACCATCAACTTTAAAACTAGGGATCGACACGCCCGTCGAGACATAATGGTCCGAAATCATAGGCACAACTTCCAAGGTCTAACCACCATGAACCAAAGGAACCTTTCCACATACACGCGCTTTTTCTGAATCTAACTTGCGTGTACACGCGACTTGGGCTTAACGAAACAGCGTGTATGAGTTTCCTTGGCATGCTGTACTGAGATCTGTCTTCTGATTAAGTTGCCATCACCTGTACCAACTTCTGAGCACCTGTACCATCCACTGAGTGAGTTGCCATCAAGGACAACACTTGAACCATAATGCCAACAAAGTGGTCTTGTCTTGATCCTCAGGTGCTATCTGTATCTAGTTATATCCGCTAAAGCCATCTAGAAGAGAAAAGTACTTCTTACCAACAAGGATTCGAGTACCTGATCGATGAAAGGAAGGGGGAAGTAATATTTGAGAGTGGCTTTACTGAATTCTTCGTAGTCAATACAAATGGACCATCTCCCATCTTTCTTTGGGACTAATAATAATGGAGAGACCCACTAGCTGTCAGAAATGGGATAGATAAAATCATCATCTAAGAGTTTTTGAAATTCTTCCTTTACAACATCTCTTAGAGCTCGGTTCATTCACCTTCGGGTTTGTTGTACAGGTTAGGCTCCATCCTGAATATAAAGATGGTGTGTACAACTTTCAGGAGGGATGCCTTTCATATCTTCATAACCCCATGCAAAAGCATCAAGATGGTTTCACAACAAATTCACAAGGTGCTCTCATTGAGAAGGATCCAAGTCTAAACTGATATACAAGGATTTACATAGACTAATCTCAACAAGAGTAGTGTCAGGATCAAGAGTACAAAAATGTGTCGCTAGAGATGGTGATGATGGAGGTAGAGAGGCATATCCTTTCCAAAAATCTGGACTAAAAATCTGACTCAATGACTTGACATTAGGCATGGTGTCTAGATTGCTAAGGAAGTCTTGAATCTCACCCTCCTCTGAGGACTCAACATTCTAATGTATCAAGGAAATAGGCTAAGTCTCCTCATCATTGTTGTAGTCTAACCATAAAGATTCTCGGAGCTCCTGAATAGATCTAGCAGGTGGATATAGGGTGACTTTCTTTCTGGAATCTCCATGGGAAATATACATATCATGAGAAGGATGTCTGATATAAGCATCGAACGTAGAAAACCACAGTCGTCCCAATATCAAGGGATGCCCTGCCACAGGGTTCTTTGGTTGAAGCACAATGGAATTTTCGGGATATTCCCAAGAATCTAGGGAAATGACC
Source organism: Pinus tabuliformis (assembly GCA_031772625.1). Lineage (NCBI taxonomy): Eukaryota > Viridiplantae > Streptophyta > Pinopsida > Pinales > Pinaceae > Pinus > Pinus tabuliformis. Next base: position 864,842,585 of record CM062812.1, read on the forward strand.
ACATCATCCAACACCACTTCCGGCTTGATTTTAGAACAATCTGCCAGTTCAAGCACAGTGGGAGTAGGATGAATATGGACCAATCCAAGTTGGTCCATGGTTTTCCTGGTCATAACATTAATGGTTCCCATTAGGTCTATAACTACGTTGGAGACAAGGACATCACCTATCTGAACAGAGATAACAAGGTTTCTGGGGTCAGTATATTTTTCCATGTGCAGACATCCCATCATTAACTTTGCTACTCTACCAACAAACTGAATGGTTTGGGGTTCCAATCTTCTACTTCCTTGCTTCTTGAGACAGAGTTCCCTAATGATTTTTGTACAAATGGGGATCACTTTGATAGCTTGGAGCAAAGGTACCCTTATGAAAAGGTTCCTAAGCTTGGAAGCCAAGATAGACTCAAGAATGGTGTCTTTCTTCTCCGCAACTAACTTCTCTAGATAGGGAGGTGGGTTGGAAGAAGATGGCAAGGACTCAGAATGCACAGGGATAGGCTGAATGGTGTCATCTTTTTCAGAATGTTTAGGAGTTTCCTCCTCTCCCTTCCCATCAATAACCACCATGGGCTACTTTTGATTTTCTGAGGTTACGACCTTCCTTGATCTCAATTGGAGATCATTGACTCCAACTGAAATAGTCTGAAGTCTGGATGAAGAAAGCAGGGTCATAGAATGGATCATTTGTAGCGCTTTATTATTGAGGATGGGTACAGGTTGAGCAGGCAGCTCAGAAGGTCAAAACAATGAAGGTAACGATAATGGTGGCATAGTTTGACTCAGCTAAGGTAATGATGGTTGAGTTATTGGATAAGGTGCATATGTGGGAGGGTATGATTTAATAGGTGCATGATAGGAATTATGTAAATGATGTCACTGGTTTGGCCCTCTCCATCCTTGTTGCCAAGATTGGGAGGGTTGTCCATATTGATATTTATTCCCATGCTGCAAATGTTGAGAGTGACCAGTGTGAGGATAGGAATATGAATGTGCATTATAACTAAAAAAATGTGGTCAAGATTCAGGAACCATACTTGCACTTACCTGAGGCCAATTCCTTCTTTCTCCCATAGCATGCAATGGTTTAGCTTCAGGTTGCCCCCCTTCAAATACAACTTTCAACCCAGGTATATAGGTTCATTTATCCATAGCATGGTTATCTACACAAATTGCACATTTATTAGTTTCTTCAATACCTAGAGGACATTCTCTTAAAGGATGCTTTCTTCTACATTTAGGACATAAAATAGACAATCTCTCTTGCTCTTTTACAAGTTTCTGCTGAAACTTCAAAGAGTCTATTTTCTTACTAACGGTATTCATTATTTCAATTTTCATATTTTCCATTTTGTTTTCTAATCCAATAATCATAGCATCAATAGATTCAATTTTTCTCTTTTTATTCTGAATTCCTTTACTAGATCTATATTGGTTCCTAGAGAATTTCCTGCACAGGTCATAGATCTGATCAAAAGTATTTTGAGAAATATCCTCTTGTCCTAAGAAATTTAAATTATTTCTAGCATCGTCAGTGAGACCACATAAAAACAAGGTTCTAATGTTACTTGGATCAAATTTGTGCTTTGACCTTTGAAGGATATATAAGAATCTCTCCAATTATTCCTCTAAAGTTTCATCATCATTTTGCACAATAGTAAATATTTCATCTTGAATATCTCTAGTTTTACAATATTCCTGATATTTTGACAAGAACACTCTCATCATTTTCTTCCAAGAAGATATAGTGTTTCCTCTTAGTCGCATGAACCAGTGAAGTGTTGCATCCTTGAGAGTTGTAGGAAACAACTTTAACTTCTGGGCATCAGATGAATAATCATAACTTCTACACAAACTATCAAACTTAAATAAGAAAGAGTCTGGGTCTTTATGTACCTTACCATAAAAATGAGGAAGATCTGATGGTGAAATGTTTTTCATTTGTACTTGTGTATCAGGATCCACAATTGAGAATCCAAAATTTTGGATTATTCCTCATTTACCCGATTTTCACCACTTCCTTCTGCATGGTCTTCCATATCTACCATTGTTGTTCTTCCACCTGAGCTACTCTCAATAGGTCAAGAAGGCTGACCATGGATTCCAATAGTTCACTTCTTCCCCATTATGGGTTGTGTCACACCTGAACCACTACTACAAGGGCCTAGGTGGTCTATTCCTGCGTGATGAGTCTAAGTTTGTTTGGACTTTTTGCTGGCAAAAGAAGGCCCAATATGAGTTTTGGTTTCAGATTTGTCAATGTTTGTTTGGCCCCTAGTGGGCTTCAGACCCTACCTCTTTTAGGCATTCATTTAAAAAAAATGATAAAACCAAATTCAAATAAAAACTGCAAGTTTCAAAAAATAAATCCACACCTATAAATTCCTTCAAACAATAGAAGCACACTACAGGAAAAAATAATAGAAAACTTACCCCTATTGCAAAAAATGGAAAATTCTTACCAATTCAAATCGCCTCCCCGACAACGGCGCCAAAATGATGGGTATAGGAATTGTGCTAGGGAAAACTCCTCAATAATAAATTGTCAATCTGAGGGTTTCGTAGAAATAGAGATGAAGCACAGGCAATGGCAGAAATGGTATGAACTTTTCCTATCTCTAATCCTACTTCTTAAAGGAAATGCTTGCAAAATAAGACAAAAAACAATCGGAACGTAATTGACACCAAAGCAACTCTAGTGCTGGAATGTAATAGGCGGTCTGCATGTAAATCAAGTAAAGAAATTCTACACAACGGAAACAATCTTAAATGATGCAATGAAATTCTATGTTCCTCTATAGATGGATGGCTAACAGTCTGACAAGTGGGCCCCTGCAGAATTATGTCTCTTTCGGATCTTCCTTCCACATAAACAACCTACCCTTGTACTGTTGCAATCTACTTGAACTAGTGTAGGTACAGTATCTCTGTGCAAAAGCATATGTGACCTTCCTTACTGAAGACTTATGTCTTAGTGAAGGTGCTCTAAGCCTAAGGGATTATAGCACTCTCTTTCTATGACAAGAGAAGTTAGCTCTTGTGACAAGGAAGAGATTCCTTCACCCAATTTCCAAATTACTTTAGAAAGGACTGAAAGATGTGCTGAAAAATATTTGCAATTGTAAATGAAATTCTGAAGTAAATTATGTGTGAAAAAGGAAATGCTTCAATTCATTAAAACTTGCAAATGAAACAAACTTCATGAAATAAAAGAACTTCAAAATAATCAAAGAGTAGTCTAAGTGTTTTTCATGTGTTAACTAACTTTAGTAATCCATTCAAAAATTCTTATGTTCTTTGCAAGTATAATATGTTTATGATAATTTTATGCAACTGCTTCCAGATCCTCTAAACATGTACTTTTAATATTGAAGACAATTACTAAGTTAATGATTCATTCACTTGCGAAATAACTAGAAATAATATACAGAGAATTGATTCATTGTTCGCTACAAAAGAATGATTAAACAAAGTGCAGGAAACAACATAGACTGGTGCAGGAAAGAGTTCCTTGCACGATCCGATCGTAAACAAGTTAAAACAAAGATTGAGAGTAAAGGAAATGTAAGAAATATATTTCATAAATAAGGTAAACAATGTTAACTCTCAAACCACAGATCCGTTTTACATGTTAGCTACAAAGATACCTTAAATAAGAACTTGAAAGATAAAGATTAAAACTATAACATCACACATCTGCAAAAGAAATATCCACACCTTATTTTTGAATAACGAAAGTGAGAGGGGTAAATGAGCTGGGTTGGTTGGTCCCTAGCCAAAAAACTCATTCCCTTTCTAAGGAATGAAAAAGCTCAGCACTTCAAATATACATCAAAGATAAACTAGACATTTTGTATGCAAATCATGGCAGTTTTCTTGTATTACTCGATTCCGAAAATATACATAACAGAGTAGTCGAGCCCCAGACCTGAGGTGATAACCAGTTTACATAAAATAAAATTACAATTGATGGTTCGTTGACTAGCCTCCTCCTACCTATATTCTATATCTTATATATCCTTTTGGCTTTAGCCCTTTTCACTAGTTACAAACATTTCTTGTTCAGGCCTTTCAGTCGAACAAACTTAGAAATTGAAATTACAAACTTGGCCAGCAGTTATAATACACATGAATCTCACTTAGTCATAGCCTAACTTTGGAAAACATTCCCTGATTGCGCACCACCTGTTATCCTGCTTCAGTTCATCAACAATTAAACTAAGAGTCAAGGATTGAGACGCTTCCTTGTGGAAGGTTTTGCTTCTTTTAAATCTCGGACAGTCTTCGTGGCAGTGCAGGAATCTACTTGCACTAGTCATACTCATTCATAATTGATACTAAGTTCCATGATTACTCTAGGAAATTAATATGAGTTACAAGAGATATGTAAATAGGCATGAAATCCATATAAAATGATTAATAAAGTGTTGTAATAAATCTTAATATAAAATATGAGCATGTGCAGGAATGGGTAACTATCTTGAACTAGTGTAGGAAAGAAGGGTATTTTATTGAGATAAAACAGAGGTTGATTTTGATGGAAATGGGGTAGAAAATAGGGTAGTTTAGGACACCAACAGAAAGGTAGGGAGTCAAATAATATCATAAAAGAACACAACAAGAGAAATAGAGGACAAAATGACGAAAAATTAAGAGGAAAAACTTCACACTCTAAATATGCGAACCACCAGTAGAACTTCCATTTCTTGGTTTGTCCCTGCCTCCACATGACAAATATTCTAGTAAAGAAGTTACGTGTGTGGAAGGTTCCCATATCCCTGTGACCAAAGAAATATTCTCTACTCTACGTGGCGCGAGGAAAAACCACCACAATGAGTGAAGGGAAAAATATTAGTTCAAAAAATGGTTGCCAAACTAAGGTTTGGCTAAATAGATTTGAACCCTCAGATAAGAGAAACACCAATCTCCACCATTGACAGTGTTGAGTACAATGAGCATGTGATTGTCACATTGGCGAATGATGGTAAATGAATCACTTGCATACAAGTGGAAAACCACCATAGTCTCCAAACACATTACCTATCATTCAAAACCATGTGGACTCCACTGAATATTTAGTTCAATCACAGGTAAATTGCACCATGAATACGAAAAAGAAAAGAAAAACTGTGTTTGTGAAAAATGGTATCAAACCACCAGTTTCAAAATTGTGCCTATGGAAAACCACCACACTTGAATATATTTTAATAAGAATTATGTATAAAGTTTAAAATGTGTAAACTAATGAGAGGTTGTGATGTCTATAAGGTACTCAAACTGAAGCAAAGTTATAAGACAAAATGGTGGGTGATTCTAATCCACTCGCGGTAGAGGGACAAGGAATCTACATGGAGTTATGTGGAGGAAATACCCCACAAACATGCCAATTTATAGAGATTATTAGAATTATACAGCAAGAGATGGCTCACATGAGAACTAGTAATGAGCATTTTCTAAAGGCCAGTGAAAAACAAGAAAGGATGATCAGAGATTTAACTGAAAAATACAGTCACAGATTCATATAAACAAGAGAAGGTGGAGAAAAAATAGAACCGCTGAAAAGAAAAAATGTGGAGATAAAAACAGAAAAATATGAAAGTGGAGATGAATCAGAAAAAACCTATCTAAATACATAGAGAAGGAAGAATAAAATGGAGTTGCGAGGGGAGTTATAAAAAATAAAACCCGCTACATTTGAGGGTGAAAAGGAGGAGGATGCGGAAGCATGGCTTCTCAACATGACAAATTAATTTCAAGTCTATGAGTATGAGAGTAATTTGACGGCCAAATTAGCCATTTAGAAGATACAAGGGTAAGTTTCCCTCTAGTGGGACGAGGTAAAAATGGTACACACGCTAGAAGAAAAGACAGTTTCCATGGAAGAGTTCTAGGAACAATTCAAATCGAGATATTTGAATGAACACAACTATAATGATAGGGAAAATGAATTCCATGAGTTAATATTGGCATAATTAACAATGGTTGCATTTTTGGATAAATATAAAGTGCAACAATTTTTAAACTACTTACTAGTTTCTTACAAAGAAAGGATTGAGTTTCAAAATCCTAAAACTATGGATGAAGTCGTGAGAAAAGCAATGCTATGCTATCAATAGTTGAAGAAAAGAGGAGAAGGTTCAAAATATTGGCAAGGTAAGGATAGAAATAAATATGTAGTGGGGACAAAACATCAAAAACTTGAATATCTTAAAAATTTTGGAAGGGACCACCAGCGCAAGAAATTCAATAGAGGCAATTGATCCCAACCTGCACAATCTCAAACTGGGTCCAAACCCATGGATCTATATAATAAAAATTCAAGCGGGGTCAAAACAAGAGAACCTTTGAAATTTTGGGGTTGTGGAGAACCTCACTTGCTAAGTGATTGTTCGTGTAACCCCAGGTCTCTTCGAAACATACAAGCAATACATGAAGTTAGAACAATGAATGATATTGCAAGGAATATCCTGAAGATAAGTGTAGCACTGGAAGATAAGAAAGTGAAACACCAATCTACTATGATCGATATTGAAGGTACTATTTTTAACAATTATGTTTATGTCTTATTTAACCTAAGGGCTAGTCTTAATTATATTATTCCTCAAATGGGGGGAAAATGTGAAAGTTTTAAAAATGCATGGTTGGTGCATCTAGCAACAGGAACAAAAAGGAAGGTAACTAGCCATGTAAAACAATGTCCCATAGATATAAATGGTTTTCTCACCAAACAAAACTTAAATATGCTTCCTTTAGGATCATATGATGTATTAATAGGTATCAATTGGTTGGAAAACATGGATTTGTAATAAAATTCTTAGATAAAACAATGATTTGTGTAAATGAAGAAGGCCAAACACATTTAATAAGAGGCATATCAAAACCAATTTCAATTAGACATATTTCATCATTACAACTGGAAAATAGTGCTAGAAAAGGGTGTCAACTATTTGCATTTGATGTTGATGAAAATGAGAAAAAAACCAAAAACTAGATGGTTTTCCAATTATTAGGGACTTTAAGGATGTTTTCCGAGAGGATTATCTAGGTCTGCCTCCCCACATAGACATATATTTTTCCATTGATCTATTGCTAGGAGCTACTCGAGTGTCTAGAGCGCCTTACCACATGAGTATTCCAGAGTTATTGGAATTGAAGATGTAGTTGCAGGAACTAGTCAATAAACGTTATATTATTACCCAACGTTTCACCATGGTGGTGCGGGGGGGTGGTGGGTGTTGGAAATAATACTGAGAGGGGGGGTGAATCAGTATTATCAGATTAATCAAACTTTTCTAATGCCCAAAACATATACGCTACTTCAGTTAAGTGAACCAGCGTGTACACGCTACTGTGACGAAGTAAAACAGCGTATAAGCAGAAAACTCACAATTTAGTTGGCTTATTCTTCAATTAAGTGCATCAGGACATTATTCATCATATTAACAGTAAACATGTGCAGTATAACAGAACAGATAAAAAACCACACACATGAACACCAAGATATAAGGTGGAAACCCAATGTGGGTGAAAACCACCTGCTGCAAGTTGTTTCTATCTTTCTTAATATGAAACTTCAGTTTACAATCTTTTGTACTGGTGCAGCCTTATACCAGTACGCAGGCTACAACCTGCAGAAGGCTTCAACCTTCTCTCGTTCTCCAAACTTCCTTGGAAGGGAGCTCCAACCCCCTTTTGCTTTTGTACTAGCCAAGATACTAGTACGTAGGTGCTGACCTACAATCTTCCTTCTTCCAGGTATCACTTTTCATACATTTTCAGACTTGGATATTCCTGAAGCACAACATTACAATCTGAAGACCACAATTCATTCAATTTTCACAACAGATCATTGAGGCATAAAACAACCAACTTTGAACCACTGAACCCTGTCAATCACCAGTTACCAGAACACAGAGCAGACTACAGAACTCTGTAATAACAGTCAGATCCCACTGTAAACCCAAATCAAGCTTCAAAAGATATACGCTACTTTAATGAGCAGAAAGCGCGTATACACGCGCTTTTACCGAAGCCAACCTGCGTACAGATCTAAAAAATAAACTTTCTCAACTTGCAGCTGTACCAGATATTAGTTAGACTCAGAACGTAACATTGCGACAATATGCAGATCTAGAAATACGCATAATCAACCATAACATGATAGTGCATTTCAAACCATTTGATCCCGATCTCTCCTTAGATCTAGTTCTCCATCAACCGATGAGATCTCTCCTTAGCTCAGATCAACCAACTCAGAACCTGCATATCAGATCTCTTTCTCTCTTAGATATTCATGCCTTGTCGAAAAGATGATCTTTGCCTAATGATCTTCTTCTCCTTATATAGCCTTAGGCCTTTCTCAATACCAAGAGCCAAAACCATAGTAACACAATACCATCAACTTTAAAACTAGGGATCGACACGCCCGTCGAGACATAATGGTCCGAAATCATAGGCACAACTTCCAAGGTCTAACCACCATGAACCAAAGGAACCTTTCCACATACACGCGCTTTTTATGAATATAACTTGCGTGTACACGCGACTTGGGCTTAACGAAACAGCGTGTATGAGCTTTCTTGTCATGCTGTACTGAGATCTGTCTTCTGATTAAGTTGCCATCACCTGTACTAACCTTTGAGCACCTATTCCATCCACTGAGTGAGTTGCCATCAAGGACAACACTTGAACCATAATGCCAACAATCTCCCCCTTTGGACTTGATGGCAACCACCACACCAAGTCACTCTCCCCCTTTGACATCAAGGGCAAAGGGAGGACCAAGATATTCTCTTCCTTGGTAATCCTTCTGCTGTCCATACTGCTGTCCATACTCCCCCTGAGTACATGCTGAAATCTCCAAGTGTGCTCCCCCTTTGTGAATGCCAAAGAGTACCAGTCTATCCATCCTGCTCACCAAGTGCTGTTCATGCTCCCCTTGACTGTAGGCAAGATCTGCAAAAGATGTTCTTCAAGAAGAACATGACTCTATACATCATAAAAGACCTTCCTATAACCAAAGACTCATACACCCAACCAAGTGGGGATACATCAATATTGACTCATCATTCATCCCAGGCATAGTGGGGAAACCAACAAAGGCCGTTACATGACCTTGACACCATAAAAGAGACAAGAGAGATACATGACATAGAGACAACAGATCTAGACCAAGACTTAGGAAAGACACCAGCAGCATCTGATAAACATCTTGTTAGATCAGCAACGAGAATTTCTTTCTGAGCTCCTTCTTAAAACAATCAACCAAAACATCTGAATGCCAACAATGCTTTATGAGACTTTTGAGCTGCTCCCCCTGAACCTGTGCCTGTTGCACTCCCTGAAACTGTGCCTGAATACTTCTGACCTTCCTATTGCTGTTCAGAACTTCAGAGTTTTCCTTTGCTGTTCAGAACTTCATATACGCGTTTTATTCTGTATAAAGCGGCGTATGTACGCGGATATTCTTTCTGCAACAAGCGTCCAGCATACACGCGACTTACTCAACATAAATCCGCGTGTATACGCTCATATCCCTTCCGTAACATGCGTATACCAACTTTTCTGTAGAACAAACAAATTTCAACAACAGGATGAAGCATCAACTACTCCCAGCTTTTGTCTGAGGTATTCAAAAGTTTCCCTGGGCAGTGGTTTTGTGAGAATATCAGCAACTTGCTCCTTAGAAGGAACATACTCCAATTTGACCTTCTGCTCAAGCACTTGTTCCCGAAGAAAATGGTACTTGATTGGTATGTGCTTGGTCTTTGAGTGCATGACTGGATTCTTTGAGATGCTGATTGCACTTGTATTATCACATAAGATAGAGACAGGTGGAGTGCAAGTGATTTGAAAGTCCTGCAAGGTCTGCATCATCCAAAGAAGTTGTGTGCAACAAGATGCTGCAGCCACATATTCTGCTTCAGCTGTAGATAAGGCAATCGAACTTTGCTTCTTGCTGAACCAAGACACTAATCTGGAACCCATGAAGAAAGCACCTCCACTTGTGCTTTTCCTATCATCCACACTTCCAGCCCAATCTGCATCTGTGTAAGCATGAAGAGTGAGATCTGTATTTCTAGGATACCATAAGCCATAGTTTTGGGTCCCTTGAAGATATTTGAAGATTCTTTTGACTGCCTGAAGATGGGTTTCCTTTGGGTTGGCTTGAAATCTTCCAACCATCCCTACTGCATGAGTAATATCTGGTCGAGTACCTGCCAAATAAAGCAAACTCCCAATCATGGATCTATAAGTGGGTTGGTGAACTGCTGCTGATTCATCATTTGCACTGAGGCTGCATCCTGTAACCATGGGTGTACATACTGGTTTTGACTCTTCCATGCCATACTTCTTCAAGATCTGCTTGAGGTATTTGGTTTGAGACAAGAAGATACCTCCTTCATTTTGTTGGATTTGCAATCCAAGAAAATATGTCAATTCTCCAAGAAGTGACATTTCGAACTCTTTCTGCATAACCAAGGCAAAGTTTTGACTCATAGTTTCTTCATTGCTGCCAAAAATAATATCATCTACATAAACAACAAGAATTAGCAATTTGTTATTTTCAACTTTTATATAGAGATTGCTATCTGCTGATCCTTTTGAAAAGCCTTGTTGGTGAAGATATTTGTCCAACCGATAGTACCAAGCCCTTGGGGCTTGTTTGAGCCCATAGAGAGCCTTTTTCAATCTGCATACAAGGTTTGGATCATTCCCAAGAATGAACCCATCTGGCTGCTCAATATATACTTCTTCTTCTAAGTCTCCATTCAGGAAGGCTGATTTCACGTCCATTTGAAATACCTTGAAGTTTTGAAAGCTTGAGAGAGCAAGGAACATTCGGATGGCCTCTAGTCTTGCCACAGGAGCAAAGGTCTCTTCAAAATCTATTCCTTCTTGCTGTGCATACCCTTTACAAACAAGTCTGGCCTTGTTTCTAATTACTTCTCCATTTTCATTTAACTTATTCTTGAAGACCCATTTTGTTCCTATTACATTTTTATCTTTTGGTCTAGGAACCAATTCCCAAGTGTTGTTCTTTTCGATTTGCTCAAGTTCTTCATCCATTGCTTTGACCCAACATTCATCTTTGCATGCTTCTTTCACATTTTGTGGTTCAATGGAGGAGAGTAGAGCCAAGTAGCTTGAAGCTTCTGCAAGTGTCCTTCTTGTTTGTACTCCTGCTTCTTTCTGCCCCACAATCTGAGTTTCTGGATGATTCTTTTGGACATATCTGGATGGAGTCTTCTCTTCTATTCTTGTCTGCTCCTCTGGTTCTTCTTGAGATTCTTCTTCTTCTTGAGGTTCTTCTTCTTCATCATTTCGCCTTTGAGAGTAACCTTCATCTTCTTCATGATGAACTTGCCTAGGAATATATCCCTTCTCATCAACCACTATATCAATACTGTCAACAATTCTGCCAAGTCTTTTATTGTAGCACTTGTATGCTTTGCTATGTGGAGAATAACCAAGAAGAATGCCCTCATCTGCTCTAGGTTCAAGTTTGCCAAGTTGCTCATCAGTGTTCTTAATATAACATTTGCTCCCAAAGATTTTGAAATGCTTCACGGAAGGAGTTTTACCACTCCAAAGCTCATGAGGTGTTTGAGTGCTGTTTACTCGGACATTCGTTTTGTTAAGAATGATAACAGCAGCATGTGCGGCTTCTCCCCAGAAGGTTGCAGGAGTATCTGATTCATCGAGCATAGCACGAGCCATTTGTTGGATAGTTCTATTCATTCTTTCCACAACCCCATTTTGCTGAGGAGTTCTAGCTGTAGAGAATTCTCTTCTTATCCCATGTTCATCGCAGAAATCAAAAAATTCATTTGATGTGAACTCCCCACCTCTGTCAGATCTGAGGCACTTGATTTTGTGTCCTGATTCATTTTCGGCCAATGCTTTGAAGGATTTGAATTTTTCGAATGCTTCATCTTTGTGCTTCATAAGCCCTAACCAAACAAACCTTGAGAAATCATCAATGAATAATATCAGATATTCTTCTCCTCGAGGTGACCTTTTCCTAAATGGACCACATACATCTGTATGGACTAGCTCAAGAGGCAAGCTAGCTGACCCTTCCTTCTCTGGAAAGTTAGTTCTGGTCTGCTTTCCAAACTGACAAGATTTGCATATGGTGTTGTCTGGAATTTTGATATCTGGAAGATCGCGAACTGCCTGATATTTGCATGCTTTCCTTATTTGTGAGAAGCTTAGATGTCCCAACCTTCGATGCCATAACCAGTGCTCTTCATCCTTGCTAAGATAGCATTGTTGTTGTTCTTCTTCAAATATGTACAGATTATTTGGAGTTCTTTTGCCTTTGAGAACTGTTTTACCTGTATCAAGATCACGAACAAGACATCCATTCGATCTGAAAATAACCTCTGTTTTTTGATCACACATCTGGCTGACACTTAGAAGATTATGTTTCAATCCATCAACATACAAAACATTTCCAGCCTTGACCTTTTCTTTTAAAGGAGCAATACCTTTTCCTTTTATAGTAGCAGGAGTATCATTTCCAAAAGAGACTTTCTTTCCCTTTTCTAAAGTAGAATAAGATTCAAGTTTTTCTTTATCACCTGTCATATGTTTCGAACATCCACTGTCAATGTACCATAGATTTTCCTGTCCTTCTGCATAAAATGCTATCCCACATCTTTCTGTTTGAGGTTCCTTTATTCTCCATGTTTTGGTGCTTGTGGCTTGTTCCTTTTTCTCCTGAAACCTGCTCCTGCATTCAGAGTCTTTATGACCAAAATTATTGCAAATAGAACATTCAACTTCATTTTCAAGCACCGAAAAGTTGTTATAGGTCCTTTTTGTAATCCCTGTCATACTTCTTTGTTTTTGAGCTTCCCTAGTCATGATTGTTTTATATGCAACACATTGAGCTGCTCTGTGACCAAAGTTGTGGCAAGAAAAGCATTGTCCATTGAAGAAGCTTCTGCGGTTATTGAATCTACCAGCCAACTGATTGTAATTTCTATTTTCATCTATTCTTGAGCCAAACTGAGAAGATTTTACCTGTGGTTGGTTGTAGCTTTTGTTCATCCTTAAGGAGGATTGTCCTTGATAGTTTTTGTTTGTAACTCGTCCCTGCTTTACCTGATTATCTTCATTGTTCTTCCGCTCATTTCCTCTTGCTGCATCAAGATAACTTTTTGAGGTGGATGCTTGAGAGGTTTCTCCATTATAGCCCAAACCTGTTTTGTTTAGAGGAGACCGCTGCACACTAATAATCTCATCCAAGGTTTCAGATCCTTTGACAAATTTAAGATTAATAGTTTTTGTTTTCTCAATTTCTTTTCTGAGACCAACAATTTCACCTTCTAGTTTTTCAAGATGTTTTTCCTTTTCATCAATTTGAAATTGCAAAGTATCAATAATCACATTCCTTTCTTCTATGCTTCTCTTGAGTCTAGTGATTTCATTATAGAGATTATCCACATCTATAGCATCCTCATAATCATCATCTTCAAATGCCATTAACAGCTTATATTTATTACCTTGTTCATCTTCATCACTGTTTGATAAGCCATCACTATCTTCATGGGTGTAGTAGCTTTTCCTATTTGCACTTTGTTTCTTGTTCCATCTAGCAGGTTCTTTTCCTTTATAAGGACATTTTGCAGCATAATGACCTACTTTCCCACAAGAAAAACATTTGAAAGGTAGCTTACCTCTGAACCTTCCAGAACCCCTTTGAAGATTTCTGACAAAATTTGATTCTTCTTCCTCTTCTTCTGGAACATGGCTTGCTTCATAGTAATCTTCTTTTCCTGATGCCTTAAAAGCAGCTTCCCTTCTGTCAGATGGACCTCCCTTTCTCATTTCATAAGCGGTTAGAATTCCATGTAGCTGAGACATAGTGAGAACACGGAGATTTTCTTTTTCTTCTATTGCAGATACTTTAGATTCAAACTTGGGGGATAAAGATCTTAAAACCTTTTGAACTACTATAGTTTCTCTTATTTCTTCACCCAAGTTTTTCATACAATTAACAATCTCATCTACCCGGAGAAAATAATTAGCCACACTTTCATCATTATACATCCTGAGAGTCTCATATTGAATCCTGAGTGTTTGAAGTTTAGCTTCCTTTACCTGTTCATCTCCTTCATAGCTAGTGATCATTTTGTCCCATATTTCTTTTGCTGATTTGAAGTGCATGACCTTCATGAATTCTGTTTGAGATATACTTCCTAATAGGGTAGCGACTGCTTTTGCATTTGTTTCATATGCCTTTTTTCCATCTGGATCTGTAGGAGTAGCTGAAGGAAAAGCATAGCCTTTTTCTACAATGTCCCAAACTTCTGTACCAAGAGATTGAAGATATGCAGTAACTCTTACCTTCCAATAATTGAAATTTGTTCCATTAAAAACCGGTGGCCTGATTGATGCTTCTTTCTCGTAGTTGCTCATGATGAATGATCTTCCTTCAAGCGATCAAGCTTCTCTGAAGGACCTGCTCTGATACCAATTGTTGGAAATAATACTGAGAGGGGGGGTGAATCAGTATTATCAGATTAATCAAACTTTTCTAATGCCCAAAACATATACGCTACTTCAGTTAAGTGAACCAGCGTGTACACGCTACTGTGACGAAGTAAAACAGCGTATAAGCAGAAAACTCACAATTTAGTTGGCTTATTCTTCAATTAAGTGCATCAGGACATTATTCATCATATTAACAGTAAACATGTGCAGTATAACAGAACAGATAAAAAACCACACACATGAACACCAAGATATAAGGTGGAAACCCAATGTGGGTGAAAACCACCTGCTGCAAGTTGTTTCTATCTTTCTTAATATGAAACTTCAGTTTACAATCTTTTGTACTGGTGCAGCCTTATACCAGTACGCAGGCTACAACCTGCAGAAGGCTTCAACCTTCTCTCGTTCTCCAAACTTCCTTGGAAGGGAGCTCCAACCCCCTTTTGCTTTTGTACTAGCCAAGATACTAGTACGTAGGTGCTGACCTACAATCTTCCTTCTTCCAGGTATCACTTTTCATACATTTTCAGACTTGGATATTCCTAAAGCACAACATTACAATCTGAAGACCACAATTCATTCAATTTTCACAACAGATCATTGAGGCATAAAACAACCAACTTTGAACCACTGAACCCTGTCAATCACCAGTTACCAGAACACAGAGCAGACTACAGAACTCTGTAATAACAGTCAGATCCCACTGTAAACCCAAATCAAGCTTCAAAAGACATACGCTACTTTAATGAGCAGAAAGCGCGTATACACGCGCTTTTACCGAAGCCAACCTGCGTACAGATCTAAAAAATAAACTTTCTCAACTTGCAGCTGTACCAGATATTAGTTAGACTCAGAACGTAACATTGCGACAATATGCAGATCTAGAAATACGCATAATCAACCATAACATGATAGTGCATTTCAAACCATTTGATCCCGATCTCTCCTTAGATCTAGTTCTCCATCAACCGATGAGATCTCTCCTTAGCTCAGATCAACCAACTCAGAACCTGCATATCAGATCTCTTTCTCTCTTAGATATTCATGCCTTGTCGAAAAGATGATCTTTGCCTAATGATCTTCTTCTCCTTATATAGCCTTAGGCCTTTCTCAATACCAAGAGCCAAAACCATAGTAACACAATACCATCAACTTTAAAACTAGGGATCGACACGCCCGTCGAGACATAATGGTCCGAAATCATAGGCACAACTTCCAAGGTCTAACCACCATGAACCAAAGGAACCTTTCCACATACACGCGCTTTTTATGAATATAACTTGCGTGTACACGCGACTTGGGCTTAACGAAACATCGTGTATGAGCTTTCTTGCCATGCTGTACTGAGATCTGTCTTCTGATTAAGTTGCCATCACCTGTACTAACCTTTGAGCACCTGTTCCATCCACTGAGTGAGTTGCCATCAAGGACAACACTTGAACCATAATGCCAACAGTGGGGGGGGGGGGGGGAGCTAGTGTTATTTGTGAAGGAGGGAACATATATGATGTGTATATATTACATATAATTGAACAAATTAACCATTAAAAACAAATACATGTTGCCCCACATTGATGATCTGTTTGATCAAGTAAGAGGGGCAACCATATTCTCAAAAAATTATTTGAGAACCGGGTATCACTAGTTAAGAATTAAGGATTAGGAAATTCATAAGACAACTTTTTGAACTAGATATGGTCACTGCAAATTTGCAATGTTACCATTTTGTGTTATTAATGTACCAACAACATTTATGTGTTTAATGAATAACGTACTTAGTAAGCATCTTGATAAATTTGTGCTTGTATTTATAGATGGCTTTCTGGAGTATTCCAAAAATCAGAAGGATCATAAATAACATTCTATGTTGGTACTACAAACTTTAAGAGAACATCAATTGTATGATAAAATTAGTAAATGTGAGTTCTAGAAGGACATAATACAATATTTAGGCCATGTCATTTCAAAGGAGGGGTTGTTTGTTAATATGGAAAAGGTTAGGGACATTTTGAAGTGGGACATACCTAAGGATGTTTCAAATGTTTGATCGTGCATGGGAATTATGGGATACTACAAAATATTCATTTAAGGCTTCTCAAATTTTTCCTATCCTATCACTTCATTGCAAAAGAAAGGAACAAAACTTGAGTGGACAACTAAGTCCTAAGAAAGGTTTGAAAAACTAAAACATTTTTTAATAGTAGCACCTATTTTAAGAATTGAATATCTAGAGAAGGAGTTTGTTGCATGTGCAGATGCTTGTTTGGAGGGTTCAGGTGGAGTCCTAATGCAGGATAGTTTTGTAGTGGCCTATGAATATAGGAAATTAAAACACCATGAAAATAACTATGCAGTGTATGATTTAGAGTTGGATGCTTTAATAAACACTTTGAAAATCTGGATACACTATTTTTTTGGTAAAAAGTTCACATTTATGAGAGATCACATTAGCCTAAAATATTTTTTTAGCTAATGAGATCTTAATGCTAGACAATGTACGTGGATGGGGTTTCCCAGTTAATTTGAATTTGATATCAAACATGTTAAGGGTGAAGAAAATAAACTAGAAGATGATTTAAGTAGACATGCGAATGCCATTATGGAAATTTTTGTTAGGAGTGTCTCCACATATTTTTTTGATCAAATTAGGAATTCAATAGAAGAAGATCAAATTTATTAGAAAATTAAACAAAATTACATCATGTAGAAATTTCAGGCTATGTTGAAAATTCAGAAGAATTATTAGCATACCAAAATAGACTATACATTCCAAATTCAAGTTTTCTAAAATAGATTATATTAAATGAGAATTATCACATCACCTGCTAACCTCGCCTGAAAATGCATGGAGTTCGAAAGTTTTTGCAGAGTTTACCCACAAGTAACTATCCAAATTCACAGTTAACTATCTAGATTACTATTGTAGATTCCTCATTAACCATTAGATATAATCTTCATCATTACATATAGTAACTTTAATAAAGGAATAGTAAGTTACAGAACCATTAACAACCATTGTTGTAGCATATTAACATAAACATTATAATGTAATCTTGCAACGATTCCATGATTCTTTTAACTCAGTTAATTAATCACATTCCTTATAATATAAACATAACAACATGCAAGGAATCAACATTATAAAATGACACAACATGAAACCACATCCTTAGACATCGATACACCCTGGAAACCTCATAGGTTGAAAATGAATAAATGTTTAATTTTATTAATAAACACTCATGAGGGTTTTAACCTCTCACTCCATAGTAATAAAGGAGTCCATCCCTTGACCATTTCCATAAAATATTTCAAAGAATATCATCTCAAAAGAAACATAAGTCATTATAAGCGATCACAATCATCAGGACAAAATTTGCCCACAAAACCTTCAGCATTGTGTCTTTAGGGCCGGGTTTTTCCAATCAATGGATTATCCTACATCTCACATTCCTTCAAGCTACATAGACCAATAACTTATTACTTTCCATAAAGATATACATAACCCATTTTTGCATACGTCACAGCCTTTTCCTACAACCTCTAATGTCAACAACCTTTGATATCATGATTAAATCAACTATTAATCAACCAAATAATAAATCCATACTAGTGATGCTTCACCATCTATTCATGTACATTCATGAAATGCAAAAAAATATCAAGACAGACTTAATTTAAAAACACTGCATATGCTTTAAATATAAGCATATATCCATTCAAGCATGTCTATAAATAAATACCACATTAACTATTATTCCCCTCACAAAAGAACACATTCTTGCAAGAAAAATCACTACAACTTTTTAGACATTCCTTTAAAGGAGACTAACACATCAATTATGATCTTCGCACATGCGAATTACATAAACTAGATTTCCAACTATCAAGTTTGGTGCATGCAAATATGTACAAAAATCTAACATAATGAATGTTCCTATGCCTGCAAATGCATATACTTTCCAAAATAATCTTTGCACAAGAAATATTAACACAATAGAGCATGCAAATACATGTTTACTTTTCGATGAAATATAGCACAATACGACATGCAAAATCAAGTTTTCCTTTCCATAAAATTACTGCAATAAAGCATGCAAATACATGCCTTGTTTTCCAAAATATTATACCAACATTACCCATATATATATTCCAAGGAAACCAACACATTACTATGGTTTTTGTGCATGTAAAATCATCTTCTTTCCCAAAAAATCTTTACCAATGTAGGCTAACATAGCATGCTATCATTTCTCGCATTCAAATATATATTCATTCCAAATGAAAGCTAATACAAATATTTCATGCATATACATGATCTTATTTCAAAAGGAACTAACATAACAATTATGATAGCATAAAAATAATCACATATAATTTTTCTAAAGAAATATAGGTCAGTAGTTCCTCTATCCATGCAAAGAACATATCTCTATAATGCATTGACTAGTATTTGTGCATGAAAGTGGTTATCGTGATAGCCCTTCTTTAATGTGTGCAAGACATATTTCTTTCTATAGAATTCTACAATCATTAGCTATTATTTTCATGTAATCAAATGCAAACTTATTTTTTGAAAGGAAGTTAATATAGCAACTAGTGTCTCTATGCATAAATATTCTCATTCTTTTTCACAATAGATATAGTATTTTGTGCACAAAGATATTTACCACAATCAATTAATATTTGGCATATGTAAATACACATTTCTCTTTCCATAGATCTAAGAAAATAGTTATTCATTGGTTTTGATTTATTTTTTTCCCATAAAATCCATAAAAACTTGTCAAGAATTTCACAACAAATAATTTTAAGAAAATAAAAATATATTTAGCCTATAATCATGCACACAAAAAAGTGGTATTTTTCCAAGATATTATTCTATTATTGCATGCTAATATATCTATTTTCTTTTCAAGAAATTGACAAATTAATTATTCCTTTCTTGCATGCAATATCTATATATATATATATATATATATATATATATATATTACTCATGCATATGTAAATTCTTTGCTAAAGGAAATCTAATATATTAGATATTACTCTCACACATATGCAAATTATTTCCTAAAAGAAATATATTAGATTTAATCTCAGGCATATGCAAATTCTTCTCTTAATCTCACACATATGAAAATTATGTTCTAAAATAAATATATTACATTTTAATCTCACCGTATGCAAATTATTTTCCAAAATAAATATAATATATTGGGTCTGCGTATAGTCTTGCATTTTTTTAGTTCAAGTACAAAGAAAAAAATAATCCATCTCAAAAGAGTAAAGATATTTTCATATATATATATCAGTGCATAGCACTTGTAAGACTATGAAAAAAACATGACAGTAATTTAAGAATGCATACCTGAGGATGTGATAGTGTATCCCAACCGACACCATAGAAACTAAGAAAATCGACGATAAGACCATCTTACCAAATATTGCCAAGAGTCTTTCCACTAAATGTAATGATTAATTTCTGCATCATTAGATTGGACACATGTCCAACGTCCCCGCCCTCAATCACAAACACCAATTCCTCCTTCAATCTCATTGTCAGGGGACAAATATTATGTTTTTGCTAGTCTTCCTTATTCAAAAGACAAATAATAATGCAACCTTTATTTCATTTTGATAGGCTTACCAAGCAGGAGCAAATGGTCAAGCAAAGATTAAATATCACAATAATAATGGTGAAAGTAGTGTCATTTATTTTTTCTTGTCGGCTATCCCAATTCACCTACAGTATCAATCCAAGACAACATGAAACGAACTTGTGGCTACAAACTGATATTTATGGTAATTGTTTGTTAAAACATGTAATTTTCATGTTTTTTTAACTGTTAACAATATTTTAAGAGCATAGAAGGGATTTTACATACTACCCCCTTGAAGTGAACATCATCCTCTATGTTTATCATTAAATTTTACTCATGACATAATAATCTAAACAACTGGAAGATGAGCTTTTCGTTCGAAATGAAGGGTTTATTTCTAGGAAATATCAATAAGCCAAAAACAATAATGTTCATCAATAAGAATAAGCATTTTTAACTGTAAAACACACAATTTCTACTTTCTTATCACTTCACAATTATTCAATTTCATAAAAAAAATTAGAATATCTATGCCAACTTACAATTACTTACCGATTATTCTTGAAAATCATGGTCATTTTTATGCAAACACTATAAAAATGGTTTGATATCCCATCAAAACTCTATGGTAAGAGCCCTATAATGTAACAAATCCAACATAGTCACATTAATCACAACATTTCCAATCAAATGAAATACTTTTAATTATCAATTATTTATGAAATATCAAATAATAATTTAAGAACAATACTTCTACAAGTACTCACAGAGCAGCAACCCTCTATTCATCAAAATGATAAATCACTACACCACATGCACACTGTCTTAGCTACCACTAAATACATCCACACAATCCTTCTAAAAGTACTGAGACAGCACCTGGCTCTCTAATCATCAAAGTGATAAATAATGTACCAAGTTCATATTGTCTTAGCACCCGCTAATACATTTAAAAAAATAGTAATACAATAAGGGATCTTGTAGTTCTAATAATCGTTTTTCAAGAAATAGGCTCCTTTCCTATCAAGATGTACATTAAATATTTACACAATTATATATAAAATTCAGTTTTAACATACTCATAACTGATTATTTAATTTTTTCTACTATGAGAACAATAGTAGGCTAAAGAATGCTCCTCCCAACTAATGGGAACTGGTTTCCACAACCAAATCGAGCCATTTTCATATCCAGACAATTCTTTGACAAAGACAATACTAGGTCCAGTCGAGATTTCCACTGGCCAACTAACTCAAGAATTCCATTGAACATAAAGGTTCCAATATGGGGTTCGTCTTCGCAGTGTCCTTCCTATTCCTCCACCAGCGTCCCATCTATGAGGAATTTTGGGCCTCCTCCAACACGCTAAAAAATCATTAGAATCACCTTGAGATTTTTCTTCTCTCACCGTCCTGGCCAAATATTTTCCTTTGCTGAGATCATCTACCTCTAGGGAGAGGAAATTGCGCCATCAACCCCTCTGGGCAGGCAAGCGCCATCAACCCAAGGCCTCCTAGCCTTTCACATCTATCCAAAACTATATGGAATGTGAAATTCTCATTTTGCGCTCGTTCCCACAATAATTTACATAATGAACCATATGCACATTATCATTAAAACAAAGAAATTTTTATGTAAATGATGCATTCATACATGACCCTCATCATGGGTCTATAATATTTAGATTGACAGGAAACATAACCGTCATATAGGTGGTATACATTCCCATTTTCCAAATAACACAATCATGCATATCATAACATTATACTTTCTCATTTAGGGTTGCAATTTGCATTGCAACATTTTATGTTCACAAGTTCTCATGTTGGCATTAAGCTACCCGTCCTTAATGTCATAAATATGCATTGCTTAAACAAGTATTCACTTTCAAAATCTTTTTAGTTTCAAGCATACAATTATGTCATGCATGAAGGTATATACAAATATCCATTAACGTGTAAATGCCAATAATAATTAGGGTAACAATCTAACATTTCCATTTTTCAACAATAAACTTTTACAAATATACCAACACATGAAGTACTACCATAATCACTCATTTATAACTTACAATAAGCTTTAATCAAAATGAATTCATGCATATAATTTTTAATAGCTAATCATGTAACACTAACTAATCAATTCTACCAACCATCTTGTTGTAGCAATGACAAGCCTCAATCAAAAACTAGCTATTACAATCAAGTCTCACTACTTGCCCATTGTTTATTTTTATCATCTAAATGGGTTCCTTCAATTTCTATTTTAAAATACTCTATCATCCTCTTCAAGGAAATTCTTGTCTTTTACATTCATGCATTTATTCATTATAAGTAGTGCATTGTAACTTTAGCCATGTTCATTAAATATATCAGTAATATTGTCATATATGCAAAGTTTGGTAGTCAATACTCAATTTTTCTATTGAGTACTAAGGATTTTTCATAAGTGCAATAGAGGTTTTATTTTCTTTTATCCTAATAAAGATTCAAATTTCATGAGCATATTTTTATAGCAGACTTTATTACTTCCTACTCTTTAATTTGGTTATAGGCACACATCGTGCATTAAACGTATTCAACAACATATATCATTATATATTTCGTTAAAATCATGCATGATCCAATTCCTACTAATATCATACATCTACTTTCTTTCTTCTTACCAATTCGCAAAAGGAGTTAGTGTTGCAACCTTCCGCTTTGGTACCACTTATAACATCCTTGGGTAACCTCACATGAAAATGTGAGTTACAATTTTTTTACAGAATTTGCCCATGGGTTACTATTAAAATTCATGGGTAACTATCCGGATTACTATTCCAGATTCCTCATTAACCATTAGATATAATATTCGTCATTACATGTAGTAACCTTAGTAAAGGAATAATAAGTTATATAACCATTAACAACCATTGTTGTAGCATTTTAACACACACATTTTGATGTTATCATGCATCAATTCCATGATTCATTTAACTTAGTTAATTAATCACATTCATGATAATATAAACATCACATCATGCAAGGAATCAACATCATAAAATGGAACAACAGGAAATCACATCATTAGACATTGATATAACTTGGAAACTTTGTAGGGTGAAAACCAACAAATGTTTAATTTTATTTTTAAAGGCTCGTGAGGGTGATCACCCCTCACTCAATGGTTATAAGGGAGACCATGCCTTACTCATTGTCATAAAATATTAAAAAGAATATCATCTCAAAAAAAACATAACTCGTTATAAGCTATCACAATCATCATGACATCATTTACCCACAAATCCTTCAACATTGTGTCTTTAGGGCCCGATTCTTCCCATCAATGGATTATCCTGTAGCTAAAATTTCTTCAATATGCATAAACCAGTAACTTATTACCTGCCATAACAGTAAACAGAATCCATATTTGGATATGTCGCAACCTTTTCCTGCAACTGCTACTGTCAACAACCTTTGATATCATGATTGAATCAAGTTTTGATCAACTAAATTTGTAAATCTATACTAGTGATGATTCACCATCTATTCATGTACATTCATTAAATACAAACAAAATATCATATCATGCTTCCTTTAACAACAACACATATGAATTAGTTATAATCATATAACCATTCAAGCATGTTTATACATAAATACCACATTAACTATTACTCCCCTCACACAAGTGCACATTCTTGCAAAACAAATCACAACAACTATCTATACATTCCTTTGAAGGAAACTAACACATCAATTATGATCTTTTTGCATGTAAATTATATAGACTAGCCTTTCAACTATTACTTTTGGTGCATGCAAATACATAATGAAATCTAACATAATGAAAGATGTTCCTATGCATGCAAATGCATATACTTTCCAGAAGAATCGTCCCACAAGAAATATTAACACAATAGAGCATGCAAAAACATGTTTTCTTTTCGAGGAAATATAGCACAATACAACATGCAAAAGCATGTTTTATTTTCCATAAAAATAATGAAATAAAGCATACACATACATGCCTTATTTTCCAAAAGATTATACCAACATTACCCATATATATTCCATGGAAACCAACACATTACTATGGTTTTGTGCATGTAAATTCATCTTCTTTCAAAAGGAATCTTTTCCAATGTAGGCTAACAGAACATGCTATCATTTCCTTATGAAAATGTATATTATTTCCAAATGAAAGCAAAAAAAAATATTTCATGCATATACATGATCTTATACCGAAAGGAACTAACGTAACAATTATGATAGCATAAAAATAATCAAATAAAATTTTTCTAAAGAAATATAGGTCAGTGGTTCTTCTATCCATGTGAAAAACATATCTCTATAACACATTGACTATTATTTGCGCATGCACAAGGTTATCATAATAGCCCTTCTTTAATGTATGTGACATATATTTCTTTCTCTAGAATTATACCATCAATAGATAGATTTTCATGTAAATAAATACATACTTATTTTTCAAAAGGAAGTTAATATAATAGCTATTGTCTTTATGCATAGAGATTCTCATACTTTTTCACAATAGTCATAGTCTTCTATGCATAAAGAGACTTACCACAATAAATTAATCTTTTGTGTATGTAAATACGCATTTATTTTTCCATATATCTAAGAAAAGAGTTAATCTTTGCTTGTGATTTAATTCTTTTCCACAAAAGTTGTGAAGAATTTCCAAGAATTGCACAACAAATATTTCTAAGAAATTAATAACATATTTAGCCTATGCTCATGGACACAAAAAAGTGGTAGTTTTCCAAGAAACTATTATTTTACTTCATGTAACAATGTATTTTCCTATCCCAAGAAAATATTTTCTATTATGATAAAATATTATTTTACTGCATTGTAATATATCTATTTCATTCTCAAGAAATTGAGAAATTAAGTATTCCTTTCTGGCATGCAATAACTATAGTTTCTTTTCTAAAACAAATATAGTGCAAAAGAAATTAATCTTATGCACATGCAAACTATTTAGAATAAATAGATTAGATTGTAAATTTGAGGCATATGAAAATTATGTTCTAAAATAAATATATTAGATTTTAATATCGACATATGCAATTATTCTCTTAATCTCACGCATATGCAAATTATTTTCTAAAATAAATACAATAGATTTTAATCTTGACATATGCAAACTATTTTCTAAAAAAAATATAATAGATTGGGTCTGCATGTAATATTGCATTCTCTTTAATTAAATCATAACCAAATATTAACTATTAAAGATCAGATCACACAAGAAATCAAGAAAATCAACTATAAGGACACCTTACCAAATCTTGTTGAGGGCCTTTCCACTAAATCTAATGATGAATTTCTACCTACACAGATTTGACATGCATCCAAGATCCCCACCTTCAGCAAAAAACAAAAATTTCTCCAATCACATCGCTAGGGGACAAATCTTTTATTTTTTAAGTGTTCCTTATTCATACGATAGAGCATAATGCATCCTTTATTTCATTTTCAAAGGCTTTACAAGCAAGAACGAAGGGCCAAGCCAAGATTAAATATCACAATGAAAATGGTAAAAATGATGTCATTTCTTTTTTTTCTACGGGTTATCCCAATTCACCTCCAGTATAGATCCAAGAAAAAATGAAACTGGCTAGTGGTTGCAAACCGATCTTTCTGGTAATTGTTTGTTAAAACATGTAATTTTCAAGTTTCACTAATCGTTAACAATGTTTTAAGAGAATGGAAGAGATATTACAAGCATCATAAGAAACCATATGTTGGACACCCTGGATATCAAAATATGATACCTACATTAAGAAAGGAGTTTTACTAGCTGGGTATGAAAAGGAGGTACCACAATATTTGTGTAAATGCTTATAATGTCATAAGGTGAAGGTAGAACACTGACACCCAGTTGGACTGTTGAATCCACTAATTCTTGAATGGAAATGGGAGGCCATTTCTTTAAACTTTATTATAGGACTAGAAAGAAGAACATGAAATCATGACTCCATCATGGTGGTTGTAGACACATTAAGAAAGGAAACACACTTCATACATGTACAATCTACTTTTGGAAAAACTCATATTACAAACATTTTTATGAGGGATATTTTTCGATTGCATCGGGTACCGAAAATGGTAATATCTAGTAGGGATGATAAATACACTTCCAAACTTTGGAAGGATTTGTTTGGCGGGATGGGGACTTAACCTAATTTTGGTACTTCTTATCACCCCCATCCTCATACAGAAATTGAGTGGAAAAATCAAATTCTAGAGAACATGCTAATAATTTATGTCATGGAAAGGCCTACTAAATGGGAAGATTTTACATCTAGA
Organism: Pinus tabuliformis; assembly: GCA_031772625.1. NCBI lineage: Eukaryota > Viridiplantae > Streptophyta > Pinopsida > Pinales > Pinaceae > Pinus > Pinus tabuliformis. Next base: position 864,869,012 of record CM062812.1, read on the forward strand.
AAAAAATTCCTACAACAACAGTTATTAAGCCTCTATAAAGATGAGCTCCCTTGAAGCCTTGTATGGTAGGAAATTCCACACACCTTTGAACCATATTCACTCAAAAGGATAGCTAATATTTATCCTAGATGCATTACATGAAATGGAACAAGTAGTACGAAAAATTAGATAGAAGATAAAAACTACATAGAATAGACAAAAACGTTATGCTAATCAAAGGAGAACCCATAAGGAATTTCAAGTTTGGAAGAACGTATATATAAGAGTTAAAACAAGGAAAGGTACTTTGAGGATGGGATCCTATGCTAAATTATCACTGCAATTCTGTGGTCCTTTTGAAATTCTGAATAAGGTCAGACTAGTAGCATATCAACTGGCATTTCCCATCCATACAAAAGTACACAATGTCTTTCATGTTTCCTTGTTAAAGAAATATGTTCATAATGATTCTCATATAATTGATTGGTATTTGATATAGGTGGAACCATAGGGAGATTTCCTAGCATAACCACACTGCATATTAGATCACAAAGAGATCTTCCTCCAAAATTGAGTCATTGCTTAGGATAAAGTGCACTCGAAGCACTTTACACTTGAGGAGGTCAGCTCTAAGATGGAGAGAAAAATGTTGGATTCCTTTCAAGCACTATTCCAGAATGAAGGAAATTAAACATCCAACACTGACGATGGTGTTCAATAAAAAGTGGGGGGGGGGGGGGGGGGAGATGTAACACCCCTCTATTTTCTATGCTAATATTGACTATTTTTAGACATGGACTATTTTTAAATTGGATGGATAGGAAGCTATGTTAGACTTGTGAATGATGTGATTAATAAAAATATTGTGATGTAATTAATTAATTAGTATTAATAAAACAAAATGTTGGAAATTACTTAGGAAATAAGCACTAGAGTTATAATATTTCTTTCCATGTTGGAAATAGTTGTTGATGGTTAAATCCAAGGTAAATATTCCCCTAAATATCTCCTAAAAATCCCTAGAAGGAAATATTAGAAAAAATAGATTTAATATGATGGGAGAGAGAGATCATATTAAATAACTTTGTTGGTGAAAGGTACTAAGTCTCGGTGAAATAAAGCATTGCAGGAGAAAAAGGCTGGCTTTAAGGAAAAAGGGAAGGAAAGAAAAAAGGCCTAGGAAAATGGTTTGGGAGGCCCAAAAGTGGGACGCTGCTAGAATTTTTTTGGAAGGGAAATTTATAAAATGAACCACCCACGAATCGATGACGTTGTTTATTTCAGAAGAAAGTAAATGTTAGCTCAGGGGGAACCTGCAGAAGGTTTCATCGTCAGGAGGAAACTGTGATTTCTTTAGTAATTGTCCAAGGGTTAATTTCCAAATGTTACTTATGGTTAGTTTTCTAAATTATTTTATTTTTTATTTAAATTATGAGTAGATATTGTAGATCATAGATTGTATTTCATATTGGTTATATAACACCTTAATTACCATCTGAATAGAAAAATGTTACTGTTTTGTACAAGTAAAATATTATGACTACTGCTTGAACCATTAGAATAGAGTTATAGTCAGATCTTCAAAAATGGAAATACAGACTACTAATAAAATAATAAATTGGAGTAGAAAATAGCAGCTATTGAAGAGTTGTATTCATAAAATTATAATTACCAGTTGTAGAATTATATTAGATGTATTAAATAAATAATTTTTTATCTAGAAGCATTCGACTCCTAAGACAATATGCCCAAATTGAACAGCATTAACAAAACTTGTAAATGAAGCATATCGTTCTTGTAGACAAACTCAGTCATCTTTTTCTAGAGAAATTATGGATTGTATGTAACTAATTCAGTAATTATAGCCATATTGGGATCAATTTGAATATTAGTTATGGTTCCTACAATGATTCTACCAAATTAGAATATAGTAAAAAGAAAGAAAAATGGTGTGTTAGAAGGTATATCGAGAGCCATTAACCAGGTCATTGTGTAGTTTTAATATATATACACATACTTTTGGAGGTGTCCCTAAACTTAGAAAGCCATCCTGGAATTAGAATGCATTGTCATGTTGATTCTTGGCCAAACCGAAAGGCTCACTAGATTTTGTTTTATAGTTGAAGTCAGGAAATTTTGGCTTCTCAATAGGGGGATGCTGATTTTATAATTATGTTGTTGAATAACCTTCCCCATGGGTGGTAGAGATGCATCATATTATGGCAACAATTATGGATAAGGTAACCCATAAATAATCTGAGCGAATTTAATGAGATACCAGTTAGGGTGATAGGAAAAAAACTACAAATTTAATTAGAAATGTATAATAAAAAAAATCTAGGGTCTATAGAGCAAGGCCAATAGAAGTAATATTAAAACAATTAATTAAAGCGATGTCAGTGACCGTGTATGCTATAATTTCTGAGTAGGCTAAAACGAATTTTGGTAACCCTAGAGTTAGGGTGGGAAATACGAATCTCCAACCCTAATGATTCACATATAAAAAATGTATATAATAAATAATAAGGTGGGGTTGTTATCCATTAAAACTAGACAAAACTATATACATTAAGACTATACATGACAAAAGAAACAAAGTAAATGATGATAGTAAATACAACCTAATATAATGTTAAACCATTTATGTTAGAAAATGTAAAATTATATAAGCATCAAACTTGACTTCTTCCTCAAAAAAACTTAAATAAATGTTGTATAAAGTTTTATAGTGCTACGCATACAAAGAATTTAAGTTTTGTAATCCCGTATGTTGTGGCTAAAAAGGTAAGGTACAAGAATCCTATCTACCCCATCAATGACCATAAATTAAAATTTTTCTGAAGAATTTGAGTTACCACTCTAGAAAATGTCAGAGAAGAAATGAAAAAAAAACAAATTGAGATTTTGCTGAGAGTGAATAGGTAGGAATCGGGGTGGGAAAAAAATTCCATATTGACCTAACTATAATGTAGGAAACCATTGTCAAAAAGATAAATTAAGGAAACAACCATCAAATATGTTTATCCTTGCCTTAACATACCTGCATAAAACCCACTCAGTAAGTTCAAACAAGCAAAATTAACTAATTTTGGAAAAAAAATTCAGTGAGTCCAATATGGAAAAAAAACATACCTATGAAGAAGAGGTGGGTTGTCACCCTCCATTCTTGCCATGGGAAAGAATATTGTCAAAAACTACATAACACTATGATAGCCCCAAAATCTACAATTCATTTTGAAGGATCAAAAGGGAGAAAAGGGGAGGGAGATTGTAAATATGATATTTAATAAATTAAAAAATAAACCAAGAGTTAAGGGGAGGGAGATTGTAAATATGATATTTAATAAATTAAAAAATAAACCAGGAGTTGCTCTGGGATAACTACAAGACAAACACTTAATTCCTGGAAATAGTGTTCATCACCATACATGCATAAGAATCAATTTCTTTCCAATTACATGTGTAGGTATGCCAGTGGAAATAAGAAGAATCTGGACCAAAACCTATGGAAAAATCAGTGTAGATACTTCGATTTAGAAATGAATAGGAAAAAACAAATCCAAAACTCACATTCAATCCAACCAAACCCAAAAATTTTAAGATAAAACAACAAAGAGTAAAAAACCTATGGATGTGTTGTGAGGGAAGAATAAAATATGCAAAACCCTTCCTCTACTAATTAAATCACGATTGCCTCCAGAAAGCAAGGTACCTACCATTGGACAATTGGTAGGGAATTGAATAATCTCAGAAAAGAAAACAAAAAGAGAAGAAAAGCACAAAATTAGCCATATTTAAGAGGAAAAACTTCACACTCTAAATTTCTAATAAATAATTTGTAGGTGTGGAAGGTTCCCATACCCTTTGTGACCAAAGAAAGCTTCTCTACTCTACATAGTGATAGGTGAAATCACAATAGTGATCCAAGGAGGAACAATTAGACCAGAAAAGGGTTTCCAAACTAGGGTTTGCCTGAAGAGATCTCAACCCTTGAGTCATAACAACACTGGATCTCCAATGTTGATAGAGTTGAGTTCAAGGAGCATGTGACTATCACATGGGAGCATGACACTTAACCAATCCCTTGCGTACAAGAGGAAAAACAACATAGTCTCCAATCCCAAAACCTGTTGTTCAAATCCATATGGACTCCAGTAAATTTTTAATTCAATTACATCTAAATATCTCCAATAGAATTACAATGTGTAAAATCAAAGAACCATGATAGCAACTCTTCGCACTAAACAAATGAAACCAATAGAAGGTAGAGCATAATATAAATTAAATTGTGATATACTAAACCATCGAAAGTAAATGTTTGTGATGAAATTAACATGTAGTAAGATCTATAGTCTATCATGTAAATCATATCCTAATCAATTAGGTCAACAAAAATTATTATGTGTACCTTGGAACCTTTTGAAGCCTTGAAAGTCGTATCAACAACATGGTGGAAAACCACCCCATCACGGAGTTGAGTACCATCCCTTTTCTGTTTGGGTTAGTGGCTCTGACTAGATATAATGGGACTTGTTTCCCAATCAAAATGTGATAGGATGGATAGGGTGTTTGATTGGTAAAACTAAGTGATAGATGGGGTGGGTTTCAATTTAAAACACACACACACACACATATATGTAATCTATCTATATATATTACCCGATAATTTTTACTTTTATTTGTGCCATCTAAAATGATGATCCTTAGTACTTGATAATGAAGATTAAACAGATACTAATAGAAATAAAAATCCTTTCAAGTAATTATTTTGATTAAATAGTTAATCAAAATAATCTAGAAATCATATATCACATCAAATATTGTTTGACCAATTTCTCATCAATATATTAAAAACATAACAGTTCTAGTATGTTCAAAAGTGAATGGATACAACATTGTATGGAAAAAGATACATAGGATAAACATTATATAGAAATGGTTGTTAACTCATGAAAAAATAAATAAACAAAGATAAAAGTACCCAATGCATATCAGTCTGCTCATAAAATAAGTAGCTTCAGTCTAGTATGTCTTATTAAGATGGTTTGCAAAAGTACAAAAGTGCAAGCTTCTACAAGCCTTCTCCAACAAAAGTTCATGACTCTGATACAAGAATTCTAACAAGAGAAAATTTAAAGTACAAAAGTGCAAGCTAATAAAGAGTTCCTTTATAAAATTTTGGACCCTTTCATAAAATACATGAAAGGGTTTGTATAATAAAATATAAGTAAAAAAATAGGCAATGCATGAAGTTATGAGGAGGTTTAAACAACCCTCCCGGAAATAAGTGACATAATTACCTAAAAGATAAATTATGAAAATGACTACTTGTAGCATGCGATGGTGTCTACTCTTTCATTTGTTGTCTAAGATGATATATATCCATCATCAACTTGAGTTTAGGAGGTTGTTTCATCATCCTTGTATGCATCTGGCTAATATACATTGCATATGAGAGGGAAGGCAACATCTGCATGGCTAAGACAACAAGAAAACGTAGCACTAAGCATTGACTGTGTGGCTTTACAAGATACCTCCAACACACTTCTGAGTCTAGTTTTGTAAGTTGTTTGATCACTTGTTCTTTTGCTATAGAAGTTTCCTTCGATTTTAATTTTAAGTCTTTCATACTGGGAAGACTCAGAGGTGGGCATTCTTGTCTCATGTTGCCATTGTGTAAATTGTCATTGATGGTCTCAACGATCTTGCTTGCAGTGTTGATTACTCTTACGACTGCCCTTTCTGCCTGTTTTAGCTATATATCCCATTCATTGAAAATGATATATTTGTGAGTCTCTTCTATCTTGGGTAGATCAGTTATCATTCCTTCTGGGGTATCCTGCCATGCAATGTATCTTGAAATAATTTCATCAATCACATTAAAAGTGAACCTCATTTCAGATACTTGATTAATCATTGAATCACTTTCCTGGCACATTGGATTGATGACGGATATCCTCTCACAAAATGTTGCTTGTTGCATGGATAACAAAGAATTTAGTTCAAGTGCTTCTTTTACAAACTTCTCAACTTTAGGATTGTCTTTTAGTTGTTCCACTGAAAATTCTGACCTGTTGTATTTGAGCATCTTTGGCACTTGCCTTTTCTTGAAACTAGAGCTTTAACTTATCAAAGCCCTATTGTAGTTGTGCCATCTGTGCCTTCATTTGATGATCTATATTTTGCTTTTCTTCAGCCAAATGTTGTTCCAACTGTTGTATCCTCTCATATTTTTCCTTTATCAATTGTTTGATCTTTGTTTCCTTATCAATAGTAGCAGATGCATAAGAAGCTGCAAATTGTGATATTTTGGTCAAATTATCTGCAGGGTCCATAGGAGTACCCTTCCAAACAAAATCCATCAGCTCATTTTCGGGACTTATCACCATGGTATGATCTATTTTCTTTTCTTCCTCTCTCATTTTATTACAGCTTGATGTTTTCGACTGTAAAAGACATCAAGAGGAGGAATCTCCTCTACTCTGAGAACATTTTTTGTGGAAGGGAAGGCCAGGATGATTTCAATTTATTCTGTGGCAACAGTCTTTTCATTGGCTCCATCATTAAGCGAGCTCTGTCCAGTATTATGGGGTATATTGAATATCTTTTGTCTCTCAACATTCTCCTCCCTTTGCTGTCCTTTGAGTTGTTGGCCAAACTATTTCCAAGCCTAATCTAGTTGGTTTCTTAATGGGTTCTCCTTTGTGTGTTCTATAGTGGAAATATATTCAACTTCTTTCTCTTGTGTGGAATTTTTAGATCCCCTTTCAGTGTCATTTACAAGACTCTTCTTGGGGATTTTTTGTGAAATTTTATGTGAGTAATGTTGTGAGTCGTGATCTAAATTCTAGCCCCACCTCTACTCTAATGTCTGTTCAAATCGATGTTTTGATTTTTATTCTGAGTTATTCTCAAAATCGTGTTGTGTGGCTTTCTCTGAATCGTGCTCCGAGACGTTCTCTGAGCCCTTTTCTGAAATCTGGCTTGAAATGTTTTCTATTCCAATATTTGGCTTAGGTATTTCAAGTAGATCCAAAGGGACCTTCAATAACCTTTTCTTCCTGTATTGGTGTAAATGGGCCAAATATGTTGGACTTGTGAGAAGAGCTCGGCTCACTTACATAAATCATCAAAATCGTCCTCTTCATGGTTGAACTGCCTTATTTTAACCGATGTAGTGAAGTTTTGTGCAACTTTACTGGGGTCATACTGCCTGTCGGGAATTGTAGTGAGCTTCAAAACTAAAATGTGACTGATTTTAAGTGCAACATGCTTGAAATAATATAACGCATAAACACCAAATTGGAGGCAAAAATAAGGCCAAAGGGATTTTTTGTATTCTTTTAAGGTTTTGGTTATCCCATCCCCTATAATCTGGTAAACAATTTCCCTGGAAAGAATCTTATCCGTTACATAGTAAGGAAGGGAATGAGGGGGTGCTATGATTCCAAAAATCGTGACTTTGTATACAACTCTTCCCCAAACAACCTAGCTACTCAAAATATCTATCTTGGCCTCATCGGATAACCTTGGGGCCTTCTTTTAAAAAACCACTTCGTGGATGGGTAACATAACTCCCTGGTAGATCTTGAACAATGGGCTTGGTAATTAGACTGCCATAGAATCTTATGATATATTTGAATGGGAGTAGGGTCTTGAATAGTCCATTTCCACCCCATAGTTGAAAAATTGGTCATGAAACAGACTGCATCCATAATATAAGCACTCATAAAAAATGCAGTGACTGTTCGAGTAGAGAGAAATCACTTTTGCGAATATTCCTGAATTTGTGTAGCTAGGTTATTCGACAAAATGGTTTCCCAATCCATTATAAAAGATTTCACTGCTGCATCTGTTAGGGGAACCCACTCAATAGAAAACTTTGTGTTATCGGCATGCCCAAATAGTCTACACATTATAGCTACGACACAAGAGTAGGGAACAACGAGAGATGATATAGGATACTTACCCGTTTTCTCTTGTTTCAACTTGCTGGAATTGGACTTCCACTGTCGAATTGGGTGTAATGGGTCCTTTTTCTCCTTCACAAAATTCTGAAGGAAGGATTTATCATATACCTTCTCTGGGTTTGGTATATGATACATTATTTTAAGATCTCCTGTCGTGAATGAACCAATAACTTCTTTTCTTGAAGTCAAGAATGCACGGTCTGAAATGTTGATGTTGTCTATAATCCATTTTACCATTTTAGTGTATGGTAAAATCTTTGGTCTGGTAGCAATTCGGTGTAGGAAAGAACTTGCAGCTTCAAAATAAGAAGCCTCAGAAGAAGTGGTATCATCCGCTATTTCTTTGGCTTGAATTATTTCCTGTAGATTGTACATAGCTTCCCATGAGGAGGTCCCACTCTTAATGGTGCATTTGGTGTCTGAAAATAATGGAATAATTTTAGTGATATCAGATGTAGAGGATTGAGTAGCCTCAACAAACTTTCTTCCCATATTAGATTTAGTCATTTTTCCGCACAATTCTCTTTCCGCAGAAATCCTGTAATAGAGAGAATACATAGGAAATGAAGAGAAACCATTAATATTGTTAAAACACAATATTGTTAAAACACACTAATTAATTGAAATCATGGCTCCACATGTTTTATTTATTACTCATTAATATATCGCATCGCAAGATTTTCTCGGGTGGTGAAATAAGTTCATTCTTTAAGTGTTGAGCCGATAAGTGATAGTGATACCTTTGTATCAGCATGTTAAGCATGGGAGATTCATGATTGTGATAATCACATTATCACAATATCTCAATCCACGATGTCAGGACAATGGAGAATAAATGATGTGCAAATAGCTTTTAACGATTGCGATTGGGATAAATGATGTGGTAGTATAGCCGACCCTAGGTTTATATTTAAGCAGCACTTTTGTTTAACCTTTATATTTTCCTTGGGCACCTTTCTTTAATAAATACCTTAATCGCTATCAGAAAAATTTGGAATGTTATGGGTGGAGCTAGTTGGAATTCTTGCAATACATCGAATGCAATTGTATTTTAATGATATGGTTTAATGTTCCGTCAGGTCCGATGATATCGTCTATGAGAGGGAGGCTTTTTAGATATATGAATTGAGATGCGAGGCATTTCTGTGTTAAAGCATTCTCGTTAATATTTTTAAGCCTTTGCCAAAAATGAATATGTTTTGGTTCTTCGAGGGTTATCCTTTATCGCAATTGAAAGTCTTGACTGATGGATAAACATATACTCTTAAGACTTTGCGATTTGCGATATGGTCAGACTTGCTTTTAAAGTGGCCTTCTTTGGTCATTCAAGATTTAGTTAGGTTTTATTAAAAGGGAAAATCAAATTTATTCCTTAGAAAATCTTTAAATTAAACTTATATTCTTATGTTTTAATTTTTTTTAAGGGTCCCTATTTATTTGTACAATAATTACGTAAGGATTAACAAAAATAAATGGGGGGTTTTTGCATAGCATAACAATTGTTGATTCACTGAAAGAACTAGCTATCTATCATAATAATGAAATTTATAAGACTTTACTAAGTAAAAATAATTCAGGAAAGAAAAATATTTTTGAAATATTTAGATAAGTAACATTACTGTGAACATAAAAAAATCAAGCCAGATCTAGTTAGTAGCGTGAAGATGTTATACGAAAGCCTGCTGTAGCAAATATTGTTGGTGGACAATGTCTCTGGATAATTGAAGCCAAATTAAGGTGTTTTAATTGTGAGGGATTCCCATTCCTCAGGTGCGTAGTATTCTACCTTCATGTATTTCTCTTCCTTACCTACTTGTGTAACACTCAGTAGTGAATTGTAGTAATAAATGGCCTCAAGTAGTTTTGATTTCTCTGTTGATATGAAAACTTCAAAGAAAACTAGTTGGATTGGAAGGAAATTAAACCAATCTGAGCCCTTGTATGATACCAGGGTAGTAATTCAGGAATTTACCCCTACTCCTAATTGGAAGCTTCCTCATATATCTCCTAACAAGATTTATGACCTTCCAATGTTTAAGTTTCATGCCGCCAATCTTATTCGATATGCCTCCATAAATGTGCCTATCAATCTTACCCAGTCTATGTATCAGATACCTCTCAGAAAACCAGAAGATGTCCAATGGGGACTAGAATAAGGTTATAAGTATGTGCATTTTGGACTAATAAAATTTGGCATTAACCCTCTTGTTAGACTTGGTTTTAATGTATCTTGCTTAGATTGTGTGATTGATTCATGCCATAATCAATTTACTAATGCCCTGTTAGGTGTTTTTGAGGCCCATTTTCCCAATGGTCCAGTTTGGTTATCCATCATCCCACGATACGAAGTCTAATATTTCCCAGTTACATTCCACTGTTTGTTTACGATTTGTCTCGACAACTCTGCCAGCACTCAATCCTCAGCTTACTTAGAAAGGCAGAATAGAAGGAGTCGTGGTTGGACCTAGTAATGTCACTCCTAGCACAATAGGGTTTATTCAATTAAAAGTCCCTGATGAATGGACTCCAGAATACCATCCGTTGTCTCAAAGGTATTTTCTGACACCAGAACCTAAAATATTGTCTACTTCTACGTTGAGTAGAGGACCAGTCATTAGACTAAGGAATCAAACCTCATTACCCAAAAGCACTATTAGAATTCACTCTCTCAGAAGCCATGATACTTCAGACCTCAATAGGCATTTGGAAAAACACAAGTATGGATCATCCCCTCAATGCAAGTTTTGTATTGCCTCTAGAAGTCCAAGTTTAGATAAAAAATTTCATGTCTTTCACAAACCTTAGTCCACCTTGAAAGAGGAGAATTTGGGCCAACATATAGAATGGCAGGAATGTTTACAGATTGCCTCTCTGAGAGATATTATGTTCATAAGTTACACATTGCTTAGAGAAAAGGTAAGGGAAGATTTAGAAAAGCTTTTACTCCCAGAAAGGAGGCTTGCTCCTGGCAATTTTGTACAAAAATTCAAATATGGGAATATTGTAGCTGATGTGGATTTCCTACATTATACGAAAGTGATAGATGATAAGCCCCAAGAGATTATAATGCTTTAGAACTACAAAATTATCAGCTAACATGTGTAGCACAAAATTTAGATGATTTATCACAGGAAGTGCTGAAAGTACAATCCCATATATCAGGACTGCATTCTAGTTTAGATGATTTGAGTCAAAAGGATTCTGAGCATTTTGATATGTTAAAAGATATAAATATGAAGTTAGAGAAAATTATGGAAGTAGTAGTAGATTTAAAGCTGAGTCTAGAGAAAGAAAATCCCAAGTTAGAAGAAGCACTTACTACAACATAATTTTATAGCCAGACATTCCAGCTAGAAGAAAAGAACCCTGAAAAGAAAAATACTCCACTGTTGCTCAAATAGTTCTCTGTACGCAATCCCAGAAATTTTTAATTTGAAAATGTTATTTCATTTGCTAGAGAAGAATTGGCTCTAGTCCAATCACAAATCCCAGTCTATGATATGCCACCATAGAACAAATTAGAAATAAAAATGGTAAAATATGAGGGAGAAGGATTGAGTAAGATACCTAGGAGTGCAGATAGTGATAGACCAAACCAACCTTTTGAATCTGCATGGAAAAAGTGTTGTAATGCTAAGTATGGTTCTCCTAGGAAAACTCCATATGATCCTTCAAGCAGTGATGAGTTCCCTACTCTTAGTTGAGCTAACATTGATCAAATGGAGTTTTCCTCAAGGATGGTTCTCCTAGGAAAAATCCATATGATCCTCATGGAAATCCATGGAAGAATATTTTTTAGTCACAAATTCAGGTGAGTCCAACCCTCCATCTCCACATCCTGAAGACTCATTTGCTCTGAATCCACTTCAGATCTTGATTTCATTTCCGATGTCAAGATGTTTCATTTAGAAAATCCTGCAGACCTTCGATTTGACATTGAATATATATAATCTCATATTTATTCTCTCACATGAGGAGATTTCACCATCCGACACCGACTCATTGAATGCCTCTCAGACCTCCAGCACCAAATTGCGAAAATCATGCAGCCAAGCGTGGTAAATCTTGGTGCCTACTATCAAAGTGAGACACCTACCACATCTGCATAGATTTCCTTTTGACCCTCATCCAACATTCCACCAAAGATGCAGTTTCCCCACAAGTCTACTGTAAGCAAAGAAGAAGTAAGATTTACTCATCAGAGGAAATCCTATGGGTTTAAGAAAGTTTCTCCCATCATTGAGAATCTCTTGGATGAAGAAGAAGAATCAGATTAGGTAAGTAAACTGCAAGGATAAATTTTGCATCTAGAAACCACCATTGAAGACAAAAGAGGTTTGGTTAAAGAAATTCTAACTAGTATGAGAGTTGGCCAAGGGAATTGGCAGAAAAACAGAAACAACTTCCAGAACTGAAAGATTCAATGATGATAGAAGAATTTGAAGATATGCTCAGAGAATAATAAGATCATAAACGGAAGCAACAAGCATTACAATGCATACAAGAAGACCATCAACCAGAACCAGGTATACCTATTCTATAGATGAAAGGATTTGAAGATAGGATTGTTATTAGAGTACATGTCAAAGTAAGTGGTGATAAACAATATTCTCTGGATTCACAACTAGACATAGGAGCTATGAATTCATGTGCAAAACATAGTTCCATTCTTGAATATTATTGGCAACCCACAAACTTGCAGTTCAGAGCTGTAAATAAGACATTAATGACTATCGTAGCCATGGCTCATGATTTCCTGATTATTCTTAATGGAATTCATACTTCTATAAATTTGTACAGTTTTGATATAGGTAGTGATATTTTGTTGGGACAATATTTTGTAAGGAAACATCCTCCTCTTGTTGTAGAAGCAAGCCATATTTGCCTCAACATCCAAGGAAGAACTGTAAAAATCTAGAGCAAGTCAAGCCATGCAAATAGAATTGTAGAACCTATCCCAGATATAGTTGAATGTTCTCTTGAACAACTAGCAAAAATCAACAAAGTAATTAGAAATGTTGAGATCCAAGGACCAAAATATATCAGAGAAATAATGAGAAAATTGAAGCAGAATGTACAACAGATGCACCCAATGCATTTTGGAAAAGAGAGCAATACTTTGTGGATCTTCCCTACAAGGAAAATTATTCTGGGACACCTCAGAAATCATCAAGAAACCAGATGTCCCCACAACAGCTTGAACTCTGTAAAAAGGAGATTGTTGATAGAAAGAAATTTGATCGAACCAAGAAGAAGTCCTTGGGCTTGCCCAACATTCTGTGTCAACAAGAATCAGAGAAAAAGAGAGGTAAACCTCGGATGGTGATTAACTATAGATAATTAAATGATGCTTCGTTGCATATTAGGTATCCTCTATCATCTAAAGAAGCTTTATTTCAGAAAATCAGTAATAATAATGTGTTTAGGAAATTTGACCTTAAGAGCGGATTCTAGTAGATAGGGATCAAACCATCTAACAATTACAAGACTAGTTTTGTGGTACCACACAGGTAGTTCGAATGGCAAGTAATGCCCTTTCGATTGAAGAATGCACCCTCTAAATTCTAGAAAATAATGGAAGATATTTTTGGGGACTTGAAATTTTTTATTGTTGATATTGATGACTTATTAATCTAATTTTTTCATTTAAAGGAACATATAAAGCACTTGGAGATAGTTCACCACAAGATTTTTAAGCATGGGTTAGTCCTCAGCAAGCCTAAGCTTGAGTTTGCAAAAACTAGAATTTAATATCTAGGACTAATCCTATCTAGAACATGTGTTGAAAGCTTTAACAAAATTTCCAAATGCCAAAGGTTCTTGGGAAGCCTCAATTACATTAGGCAGTTTTATGAAAATCAAGCCAAACATGTCAAGGTCCTATAGAAGAGGCTCAGAGGAATAGAATGGATCCCATATAGGACTATTGCACTTCAAATTATTAAACAAAAGATTCAAAATCTACCAAGTCTAGTTCTTCCAAGGCATGAATTTCCCTATATTTTGGAAACAGATGCATCCAATGACGTATGGGCGGGAGTTTTCATGCAAAAGCATGAAAAATGGAAGAAGTTTTCTCATATGCATAAAGATGTTTTAATGACACTGAACTCATGTATCCATTTTCTCATAAATAAATCCTTGCCGTAAAAAATGGAATCAAGAGATTCAGGTTGTTCCTGAAGCTAGTAATATTCATTGTAAGAACAAACATCAAACATATGGTTGGGATCCTTAGAAACAAAATATTGTTAGAACATGGAAATAATAGGATACTAAGATGGAGCTTATGGTTGGATAGATTCAACTTTGAGATCGAGTATAAAAAGGGAAAAGATAATTGTTTAGTAGATTTTCTTACAAGAGAAGCTACTTTGAAAGAAATCAAGATTTTCAGTTGTTCATTAGCTTCAACTTCATTAGTACCTCCCTCTTCTCCAGAGGTTTTTCAATGGGTTCTAATATGTAAATATTTTCATATGTAATTTCTTTTCCAATGTCTCATAGATAGGGTCAAGGAGAGTCCTGTATATGCATACATCCTTGAAAAATGGGTTAATAGTAGTCATAGTATTGTAAGTAATATCAAGTATTTTATAGAGTCACCAATAATGTTTCAAGGGGCCATTAGATTTGCACCTTTTTCAGGACAAAAATATATTTGTTTTTATGGGCCATGGTTGAGCTATGCAGACTATTGTAATATCCTTTTGTACACCAAATATGTGAAGAGAGTTTTAGTGATGTTCAAATGTAGTTATATGTGTAACCCCTATAATCACTGGTCGCCCTGGTTCAAAGCACTACTACATGACTGGTGCCCAAGAGAAGGAATATTTTGGACCATCAGGAGACATGAATTTATTGATTATCTTCTAGAAGATATCAATACAACAACATAGTTTGAGGCATGGTTTTTCTTCCAGATAGAGAATTTCTTCAGCACACTTAAAGTACATACTACTCAGCCACCAGAGAAACCCATATACAAGGAAATATCTTAGTTCTTTGGATCGATTTGTAATCCAACAGATGAGAGGGTACCTAGTATGTATGGATCTCCTTTCTTTCCGTGTTATAATATCATGCCACCTCATTCAGAGGGTCATTTGTCACATGGCCTGCAAAATCTATATTACTCAAGTGACAGTGATAATTATGGATATCCAAGTGACTGACATAATCTTTGTAAGGGTTGTATTTCAATGTATTTCATGTCTAGTCACCTAATAGTGAGTGTGACTGGTATTGTGGGATTTCGATAAAATATCCACTATGTAAATCTTAGAAGATATTTTTTTGAATGACTAAGTGTAAGGGTTTGTCCTCCAAAGTAAAATATTAGGTTAACTTTCTAAACGAATATCTGAAACTCGGAGGACTTCTCCGAATTTCGCTGGGACTTAACCCACATTTCAGATGATTTACGAAATATTTTAGATTTTAGATCTATAGTTTCTACACATTATGCAGACAGAGGACAGATTTCGAGAAGAGATTTGATGCTCTCTGGAAATCCTATAAATAAAGAAAATGTATTGCCATTTAGGAATTCGAGTCACTAGAGCTCTCTCTTTCTACAAGCTTTGTGTCATTCTGTTTTAGGTCGAATTCACCAAGCCTCTGCATGTGCACTTTGATGCATATGTAAACCTAAAGTGGCGGGACTCTTAGGAAGCATTGAGCCCTTGTATGATACCAAGGTTGTAATTGAGGAATTTACCCTAACTCCTAATTAGCAGCTTCCTCATATATCTCCTAACAAGATTTATGACCTTCCAATGCTTAATTTTTGTTTAGCCAATCTTATAGGTTTCTACATTGATATCACAAACTCTTGCATTGAAGCCAAGTTGTTTCTTCATTGATTTGGTTGTCTTCTTTCGGATGCATTCTTTCCGTAGAGTAAATACAATTTGTTCATGGAGTCCTACAAGAGAAAGATTTTCAATATCTATATTTTCAGCTTCAAATATGGCCCTGACAAGGTCTAGGATCCTACGAAAAGATTGCATTGTAATAGGCAGAGTCTGTAATGAGCCAAAAAGATTTTTACCTTTGAATAATGTTAGCTTCAACCATTTTAGCCTGGTTGATAAATGCTCTTACAGTAAATCTCTATATTTATAATGTATCTGTTGTAATATTTTCGATCAGTCAGTAAAATTTATGCCTTTTCATTCTGAGAATTGTCTTTGTTATTTGAGTAAGCATTTTGAGCCATATTAACTATTAATATAGCAAGCGAGATGTGGTTAGTAGTGTTAAGATGTTATATGAAAACCTGTTGCAGCAAAGATTTTTGGTGGATAGTGTCTCTAGATAATTGAAGACAAAGGTAGGCACTTTAATTATGAGGGAGTCCCATTCCTCAGGTGCATAGTATTTTACCTTCACGTATTTGTTTTCCTTACCTACTTGAGCAACACTGAGTAGTGAATTTTAGTAAGCAATGGCCTCAAGTAGTTTTGATTTCTCTGCTGATATGAGAACTTCAAAGAAAAGTAGTTGTATTGGAAGGATATTAAATAAATCTGAGCCCTTCTATGATACCAGGGTAGTAATTCAGGAATTTACCCCTACTCTTAATTGGCAGCTTCCTCATATATCTCCCAACAAGATTTATGACCTTCCAATGTCTAAGTTTCATGTAGCTAATCTTATTCGATATGTCTCTATAAATATGCTTATCAATATTACCCAACCTATGTATCATATACCTCTCATAAAACTAGAAGATGTCCAACAGGGACTAGAACAAGGTTATAAGTATGTGCATCTTGGACTAATACAATTTGACATTAACCTTCTCGTCAGACCTAGTTTGAATTTATCTTGCTTAGCTTGTGTGAATGATTCACACCATAATCAATTTACTGATGCCCTACTAGGTGGTTATGAGTCCCCCTTTACATAATGGTCCAGTTTTCTCATCCATCATCCCATGATACAAAGATTCATTAACTGATCCCCATATTAGTGAACTACTCCAAGCTTACACCCATTTTTTTAGGTTTAATATGACTGAGCAGTCTTATATTTCCCAATTACATTCCACTGTTTGTTTATGATTTGTCTTGACAAATCTGACAACACTCAATCCTCAGCTTACTCAAAGAGCTACAATAGAAGGAGTCATGGTTGGACCTGATAATGTCACTCTTATCACAATAGGGTTTTCTCAATTAAAAGTCCTTGATGAATGGACTTTAGAATACCATCCATTGTCTCAAAGGGATTTTCTGACACTAGAACCTAAAATATTGTCTATTTCTGAGTCGAGTAGAGGACCAGTCATTAGACTAAGGAATGAAACCGCATTACCCAAAATCCCTATAAGAAGTCACTCTCTTAGAAGCCATTATACTTCAGAACTTAGTAGGAATATGGAAAAACACAAGTATGGATCATCCTCTCAATGCATGTTCTATATTGCCTCTAGAAGTCCAAGTTCAGATAAAAAATTTCAAATCTTTCACAGAGCTGAGTCCACCTTGAAAGAAGAACATTTGGGCCAACATATAGAATGCCAGGAATGTTTACAGATTTCCTCTCAGTGAGATATTAAGTTCATGAGATACACACTACCTAGAGAAAAGGTAGGGGAAGATTTAGAAGAGCTTCTACTCCCAGAAAGGAGGCTTGCTCCTAGCAAGTTTGTAAAAAAATTCAAAGATGGGAATGTTGTAGTTGATGTGGATATCCTATATTACAGGAAAGTGGTAGATGAGAAACCCCAAGAGATTATAAGGCTTCAGACCTACAACAATTATCAGCTAACATGTGTTGCATAGAATTTAGATGACCTATCACAATAATTGTTGAAAGTACATTCCTATGTGTGAGGACTCCACTCTAGTTTAGATGATTTCAGTCAAAATGCTTCTAAACATTTTGATATGTTAAAAGATGTAAATATGAAGTTAGATAAAATTATGGAAGTAGTAGTAGATTTAAAGCTGAGTCTAGAGAAAGAAAATCCTGAGTTAGAATAATCTCTTATTGTAGAAGAATTTTATAGCCAGACATTCTAGCTAGAAGAAAAGAACCCTGAAAAGAAAAATACTCCATTGTTGCTCAAACAATTCTCTTTACATTATCTCAAAATTTTTCAATTTGAAAATGTTGTTTCATTTTCTAGAGAAAAATTGGCTCTAGTCCAATAAAAAATCCCAATATTTGCAAAGCGCACGGATCGACCTTAGCAAAGTCTCAGACTCAATGGTTCTTATGAGTCCTGCCACTTTGGGTTCACTTACGCATCAAAGTGCACATGTGCAGGCTTGTCGAACTTGACCCAAGACAAAATGATAGAGAGCTTGTAGAAAGAGAGAGCCCTAACAACTCAAATGCCTCAATGGCAATACATTTTATTATTTATAGGATATCAAGAGAGCATTGAGTCTCTTCTCAAAATCTGACCAATGTCTACATAAAGTGTAAAAACGATAGATCTCAAATCTAAAATTTCTGTAGATTCTCTTAAAAGTGGGTCAAGTCCCACCAAAATTCGCAGAAGTGCTCTGAGTTTCAGATATTCATCTGGAAAGTTAACCTAATATTTTACTTTGGAGGATAGACCCCTCCACTTAGTCATTTAAAAGAAATATCTTCTAAGATTTACACTGTGGATATTTTATCGGAATCCCACAATACCGGTCACACTCATTGTCAGGTGACTAGACATGAAATATAATGAAATACAACCCTTACAAATATACTGTCATTTGCTTGAATATCGATAATTATCACTCTAACTTGAGTAATACAGATGTTGCAGGCTAGGTGACAAATGAGCTTCTACATGAGGTGGCATGATATTATAACATGAAAAGAAAGGAGATCCATACATACTAGATACCCTCTCATCTACTGGATTACAAATAGATCTAAAGAACTGAGATATTTCCTTGTATATAGGTTTCTCTGGTGGCTGGGTAGTATGTTCTTTAAGTGTGCTAAACAAATGCTTTATCTGGAAGGAAAACCATGCCTTATATTGTGTTGTTGTTCTGATATCTTCTCAAAGATAATCAATAAATTCATGTCTTCTGATGGTCCAAAATATTCCTTCTCTTGGCACCAGTCATGTAGTAGTATTTTGAACCACGGTGACTAGTGATTATAGGGGTTACACATAGAACTACATTCGAACATCATCCAAACTCTCTTCGTATATTTGTTGTACAACAAGATATTACAATATTCTGCATAGCTCAACCATGGCTCATACAGAAAAATATATCTTTGTCGTGCAAAAGGTGAAAGTTTAATGGCCCCTTGAAACATTATGGGTGACTCTATAAAATACATGATATTACTTACATTACTATGGCTATTTTTAACCCCTTTTTCAAGGATATATTCATATGCAGGAGTCTCCTTGACCCTACCTATGAGACATTGAAAACAAAATGGCAGATGACAATATTTACATATTAGAACCCATTGAAAATCCTCTGGAGCAAAGGGAGGTACTGATGAAGTTGAAGATGATGAACAACTAAACATCTTGATTTCTTTTGGAGTAGCTTCTCTTGTAAGCGAATCTACTAAACAATTATCTATTCCCTTTTTATACTCAATCTCAAAGTCGAATCCGTCCAACCATAAGCTCCATCTTAGTATCCTATTATTTCCTTGTTCTAACAAACTTTTGTTTCTAAGCATCCTAGCCATATGTTTGAGGTTTGTTCTTACATTGAATCTTACTGGCTTTAGGAACGACTTGAATATCTTGATTCCATTTTTTACGGAAAGG
This sequence comes from Pinus tabuliformis, assembly GCA_031772625.1. Taxonomy (NCBI): domain Eukaryota; kingdom Viridiplantae; phylum Streptophyta; class Pinopsida; order Pinales; family Pinaceae; genus Pinus; species Pinus tabuliformis. The sequence goes on from CM062812.1 coordinate 864,888,722, forward strand.
ATTTATTTATGAGAAGATCGATACCTGAGTTCAGTGTTACTAAAACATCTTGATGCATATGAGCAAACTTCTTAACATTTTTCATGGTTTTGCATCAAAACACTTTCCCATACTTCATTGGATGCATCTATTTCTAAAATATAGGGCAATTCATGTCTTGGAAGAACCAGACTTGGCAGATTTTGAAACTTTTGTTTAATAATTTGAACTGCAATAGTCATAGATGGCGTCCATTCTATTCCTTTGAGCCTCTTTTGTAGGACCTTGACATCTTTGGCTTGATTTTCATAAAACTACCTAATATAATTGAGGCTTCCCAGTAACCTTTGGAATTGTCTGCAATCATAAATGGCATTTGGAAATTCTGTTAAAAATTTCAACACATGTTATTGTAATTCAACCTTGCCTTGGAATAGGATTAGTCCTAGATATTAAATTCTAGTTTTTTCAAACTCAAGCTTAGGTTTGCTCAGGACTAACCCATGCTTAAAAATCCTATGGCGAACTATCTCCAAGTGCTTTCTATGTTCCTTTAAATCAAAAGAACATATTAATAAGTCATCAATATAAACAATAACAAATTTCAAGTACCCCAAAATATCTTCCATTCTTCTCTCGAATTTAGAGGGTGAATTCTTTAATCCAAAGGGCATTACTTGCCATTGGAATTGCCCATGTGGTACCAGAAAACCAATATTGTATCTATCAAGTGGTTTGATACCTATCTGCCAGAATCTGCTCTTAAGGTCAAATTTTCTAAACACATTATTATTACTCATTTTGTTAAATAAAGCTTCTCTAGATGCTAGAGGATACTTGATAGGCAACAAAACATCGTTTAATTGTCTATAGTTAATCACCATCCTAGGTTTACCTCTCTTTTTCTATGAATTCTTATTGACATAGAATGTTGGGCAAGCCCAAGGGCTTCTGCTTGGTTCGATCAACTTTCTTTCTAATAGTTCAACAATCTTCTTTTTACAGTATTTGAGCTTTTGTGAGGAAATTTGGTTTACTGATGATTTCTGAGGTGTTCCAGAACAATTTTCCTTGTAGGAAAGATCCATAAAGTATTTCTCTCTTTGCCAAAATGCATTGGGTGCATCTGTTGTACATTCTACTTCAATTTTCTGTTTTATTTCTCTGATATCTTCTGGCCCTTGGATCTCAGCATTTCTAATTACTTTGTTGATTTTCGCTAGCTTGTCAAGAGAACATCCAACTATATTTGGGATAGGGTCTACAATTCTATTTACATAGCTCGAACTTCTCTGGATTTTTATAGTCCTTCCTAGGATGTTGAGGAAAATATGGTTTTCTTCTACAAGAAGAGGAAGATGTTTCCTTACAAAATCATGTCCCAACAAAATATCACTACTTGTATCAAAACTGTACAAATTTACAAAAGTAGGAATTACATTAAGAATAATCAGGAAATTAGGGGCCATACCTCTGAGATTCATTAACGTCTTATCTATAGCTCTAAACTGCAAGTATGTGGGTTGCCAATAGCATTAAGGAATGGCACTATGTTTTGCACAATAATTCATAGCTCCTGTGTCTAGTTGCACATCTAGAAAATATTGTTTATAACGACTTATTTTGACATCTACTCTAATAAAAATCCTATCTTCAAAAGGATAGATGTACCTGTTTATGGTTGGTCATCTTCTAGTATGTATTTGTAATGAAACCAACTCACAAAAGGATAGAAAAGATAGATCAGTGCCTTAGAAATGAGCCTCTTCGAGGGGGCAACCTCTTTTATATTACACAAATGAGCAATTCTTTGATGATACAAATGATAAGACCTCCTTTCTATATATAGGAGTCTAAGGGATCATAATATAACTAGAGCCGACATAACAATAATAATGTAAGGGCACAATAATAACAATAGTGGGCTTCTATGGGGCACAATAATAAAAATATGGGGATTACATGGGTACAACAATATAATAAGGGGGTTGTACTAATAATAATAAGGGGTTACACTAGTAGTATAGTGGCCTAACATGCCCCTCTCCTTAAGAAAGTGTTGTCCTCAATGCTTGAGTAGTTCTTGATGCTTTTGTATAAAAATTTTGTCCTTCCATGTGAAATCTTCAATAGGTAAGTTCTTCCAGTTGATGAGCTGTTTTGAAATTGACCGATTTCGTAGCTGTTGACTTCTCGGTTCTGTAAATGCTTCAGGTTTCAATATGCTTTTTCCTTCCTTATCAAGTTCTGGCAATATTGTTGGAACTGGGATATTCAGAAACTTTTGAATGAGTTCCCACCCGACTTCCCCATTCTTCCATTCATACCTTCCTTTGTTTATCAAATTTGGTTGGATAATTGTACCAACCTCTACCATTTCTACGACCATATGTTCAGTTTCACTCCTTTGGGCATATGGATATATATAAGGCTTGACGTTTGGAGGAAAACATCTTGGAATAAAATGAATAGCATGATCATGATCATGAATACATGGGAGACCTTTGGGAGTCTCAAATACCTTGGAATGATTGTCCAAGGCTTTTTTGAGATCTAGAGAAATACATGATTTCAATTTGCAAACAGTTAGCAAACATAATTGTGCAATTACTCCTCGTTGTTCTTTGTTTAGAAGGTTTGTCATTCCGTCAGAGTTGATTATCTTTCCTGGTTTCCCTGTGATACCTCTTAATTCAACTTCCTTTCCTTCCGAAGAAAATTTCATAAAACATTCTTGAAAATTAAAAGCTATTGTACCCTAGGATTGTAGCCATTGGACTCCTAGTACAACATCAGAACCACCCATTGGAACAGAAAACATTGTGCTATTCAATAGATATTCTCCCATGGTTATCTTGATATTGTGGAACTTTCCAAAGCAATTTATGGTTCCTCCACTTACAACCATCACTTGACACTCTGGTGCTGGATCTCGGAAGCAATTCAAGTCCTTGGCTATATTACAATTAATAAAATTATGGGTACTACCTGAATCAATCAACACTATTACCTTTTTCTTCTTGATATGTCCTTCTATCTTTAAAGTTTGAGGAGTGGTAATTTCGAAAAATGCATTACAAGATATGGTCGGATTCATTTCTTGATGCTCGATGTGATCTTTCACTTCTTGAACATTTTTCTTTTTGATATGTCCTTCTTGATAGTTTGAGGAGTGGTAATTCTGGCCAATGCATTACAAGATATGGTTGGCTTCATTTCTTCTTTCTCGATGTGATATTTCACTTCTTGAACCTTTTTCTTCTTGATATTTCCTTCTATCTTGAGAGCATGAGGAGTGGTAAGTCTTGCCAATGCTTTACAAGATATGGTCGGATTCATTTCTTCTTTCTCTGGGGTTGGGTCCTGGTGCATATCCTCTTCTTTTAATGTTTCTTGATCCTTTTCTTCCTCCTCTTCATACTCTGTGTAAAATAATTTCTTTTCAACACACTTGTGACCTTTAGTTCATTTGCTATCACAATTGTAACAAAGCTCTTTTTTTCTTTTTTCTTCCAATTATTGTGGTGTCACCCTTGTAGGTTGTGAAGTGCTAGGACAAACAACACTTCCATTATTATAGTTGTGAGAGGTAGACTTCCTTGTTTCCATAATTTTACTTTCCACTTTGTAACAAAGCCCTTTTCCTCTTTCCAATTATTGTGGTGTTTCTCTAAAGAAGGTGTTTCCCTTTGTATCCTCATAATGTGATATCATTTCCTCTGTGAAAATTAACCACATAACAAGTTGTTTACGAGAACAAAGCCCTTTATACCATAAAAAATGATCTTGTTCTAAATATGAAGATGCAATACATACCTTTTGTAATAGTGGTACACCATGTAGATCAAAATATTTCTCCATCTGTAGTATCCAATTTATTGGATCATTGCCATCAAACTTCCTCATCTCGCTTTTTCTTGATTTTAGGATCTCGATCTTGAAATGACTATAACTTTGTACTTTCATATCTTTAAGTTATGAAATTACAATCTGTGGTATCCCTCTGCATCCTCTTTCCAATGCCACTAGTCTAATCGAATTTAGATACTCCAAGAAAGAGTTATGCGCAATCTCCCAATATGACCTGATTATATACCTTTTCAGAAGAGAAAACTTGTATTAAGTGCCATGTGTCACTGTTTTGACGTTAGGATCTAAAAACTATACATAGGAAACTACAATCTGTCCTCTTTCTGTAACTTCTTATGATATTTCAATCTAATGCTCAAAACAAAAGTTATTACTATTTTCCCCATGTCACCTGTTTGGTATGTAATTCACAAGTCTGCAAACAGGCTAACTTCCTCCGATTGTATCTCCTCAAATATAGTACGAAAAGCTCTAAAATTCAGACCTGAGGTTCAGAATGATCTCATCCAAATTGGGTTTTGGTTTTAGCATCTGAAACAATGCAGAAAAAAAAGTTATAGCGAAAATTCCACGATGACCTATTTGGAGCAGTGAAACTCTAGAATCCAAAGCTCTGATACCAAATGTTATGAAATCAGCTCACGAAAAGATAGAAAAGATAGATCAATTCCTTAGAATTCAGCCTCTTCGAGGGGGCAACCTCCTTTACATTACATAAATGAACAATTCATTGATGATACAAATGACAAGACCTCCTTTCTATATATAGGAGTCCAAGGGGTCATAATATAATCAGAGTCAACATAACAATAATAATGTAAGGGCACAATAATAACAATAGCGGGCTTCTATGGGGCACAATAATAACAATATGGGGACTACATGGGTACAACAATATAATAAGGGGGTTGTACTAATAACAATAAGGGGTTACACTAGTAGTATAGGGGCCTAACAGTATTGTAATGCTTGTTTCTCCTGATTATGATCTTCTTCTTCTCTGAGCATATCTTCAAATTCTTCTATCATCATTGAATCTTTCAGTTCTGCAAGTAGTTTCTGTTTTTCAGTCAATTCCTTTTGGTCAGCTCTCATATTGGTTAGAATTTCCTTAACAAAACCTCTTTTCTTTTCAATGGTGGTTTCTAGATGCAATATTTCTCCTTGTAGTTTACTAACCTGGTCTGATTCTTCTTGTTTGTGCGAGATATTCTCAATGATGGGAGTAGCTTTCTTAAACCCATAGGATTTCCTTTGATGAATAAAGCTTACTTCTTCTCTACTTACAATAGACCTGCGAGGAAACTACTTCTTTGGTGGAATGTTGGATGAGGGTGTAAAGGAAATCTGTGCAGATGTGGTAGGTGTGTCACTTGGATAGTAGACACCAAAATTTACCATGCCTGGCTTCTTGGTTTTGGCAAGTTGGTGACAAAGGGTTGAGAGACATTCCATGAGTCGGCGTCGGATGGCCAAATCTCCTGGTGTGAGAGAAGATATACGATATTGTATAGACAAGGATAATTTTAGGGAGGGGTTTTAAATTTTTAGTGGGCGAATATTTTGTATCATAGTACATTTTTACAAATCACCTCAAATAGCCCACCTTATTTTAAGGGAGAGGGTAAAAAAGGTAAATTTAGCCCTTGAAATTAGGACTTACAACCTTCCATTCGCCCATTTTCAAGAATAGGTTTTATTTAAGTGAGTCCGTTCGCCCATTTTCAAGAATAGGTTTTATTTAAGTGAATCCTATGGGCCAAATACCATATTTATAAAAGAGGTATGGTAAATTAATAAAAATATAAATAAATGAGAGGTATGGTAAAGAAATAAAACATTTTTTTATATTTACTCCATAAGTCACCTTATATACATGTAAGGGTGTAAACAAATAAAAATATAAGTAAAGTGGAGGTATGGTAAATAAATAAAACGTCTTTTTATACTTACTCAAAAGGTATGGTAAATAAATAAAAATATAAATAAACTAGACGTATCGTAAATAAATAAAACCTCTTTTTATATTTAGTCCATAACCCTCATTCTATTTATGAAGGCTCAAGAAAGAGGTTTTATTTAAGTGAATCCTATGGGCCAAATACCATATTTGTAAAAGTGGTATGGTAAATTAATAAAAATATAAATAAACGAGAGGTATGGTAAACAAATAAAACATTTTTTTATATTTACTCCATAAGTCACCTTATATTTACGAACACTCAAAAAATGGGTTATATTTAGGTGAAACCTATGGCCAAAATACTATAGGACAAATACCATGGACTAGATTGTTATTAATACCATGCAAAAAACCATTATTAACCCTAATATTATAATTAATAAAAATAAAAATGGCACATGGTATTGACCCATGGTATTCACCAAAATGGCACATGGTATTGACCCATGGTATTCACCTGGAATGTAGCCTATTTAAATGGGGGAATTAAACCAGCATGTAGCCTATGCTAAGATTCACTAGGACTTTACAAAGTTTTATTATTTAGTGAAAGACTCGCCAAGATCTTACAAGTTTTTATAATTGAGTAAAATATTCGCCATGCTTGGTGAGAGATTCGCCAAAAAATTATATATACATATTATATTATTGATAAAATTGCCTTCCATTTTTCCTATATACCATGGAGATTCGCCCATTTATTATATTTATAAATTTAGGGGGGGTTCTTAAAATTTTCCCTGTGTATAGATGCAATTTCAAAGGGGAGGTCTATAGGATTTTCTAAATGGAACATCTTAACATCGGAAATGAGGTCAAGATATGAGGTGGATTAAGAGCAAAATGAGTCTTCAGGATGTGGAGATGGAGGGTTGGACTGATATGAATTTGTGACTGAAAAATATTCTTCATTTTGTGGGGGCTGATCTACTTGCTCCCATTCAGTCGGATCATAAATATTAGAAACAATGTCAAACAATTTATTTTGGAAATGATTTTTACCCTTCAAAGGACATTTTCTTGCCCAGTTGTCGGGCTTCTTACAAATGAAACAAGTTCATGATTGTGCTCTTTGGGCTCCTTCTTTCCTTTTCTTGAAATATCCTTTTCTCGGGCTCTGAAACATTTGTCTTCTAGGGTAAAACCTTCTAGGTTGGCTTTTCTTCATGCATTTTAGACATTGGAAATCACTTCCACATTGTCCTTTGCTAGTGTTCTTCTTTTTTCTTTTGTAGCCAAAATGATAGGTTTCTGCATAGATATCACAAACACTTGCATTGAAGCTGAGTTGTTTCTTCACTGATTTGGTTATCTTCTTTCGAAGGCATTCTCTCTGTAGAGAAAATACAATTTGTCCATGGAGCCCTGTAGGAAAGATTTTCAATATATATATTTTCAGCTTCAAATCTGGCCCTGACAAGGTCTGGGATCCTGCCAGGCATTGCAGACAAATATTTTCTCAAATAAGCTATATTTTTTGGGTCTCTTTCCTTATAAAGAAGTTCTTTTATATCACAAAGTCTTTGGCTCATGAACATATCTGCATAACGATGGCCATCAACATTAATTCATCCATAAAATTCATGGAGAACTGCCTTGACAAGTTCAGCGACTGGCTTATCACTATTCGTAATATTGAGCTTGTCAGGTTCATGCATTCTAGACCACCATAATTCTAAGTTACCTTGGAAACCCCACGTTATCCTTAAAGATAATTCTGACCATGAGACTTTGTTTCTGCGAATCAACTTTTGAGTACCTGCCCATGCACTCCAAGTATGGATTTCCATGAGGATTTTATTTTTAGATTTTCATTTCAGATTTGTCATTGGAGCTGGATCAATGTTAGCTTGACTAAGATTAGGGAACTCATTAATGTTTGAAGGATCATATGGAGTTTTCTGAGGAGAACCATACTTAGCACTACACCACTTTTCCCATGCAGATTCAAAAGGTTGGTTTGCTATATCACTATGTGCACTTTTGGGTATTTTACTAGATCCTTCTCCCTCATCTTTTACCACTTTTATTTCCAATTTGTTCTATGGTGGCATATCAAAGACTGGGATCTATGATTGGAATAGGGCCAATTTTTCTCTAGCAAATGAAATAACATTTTCAAATTGAAAAATTCTGGGATTATGTACAAAGAACTGTTTGAGCAACAATGGAGTATCTTTCTTTTCAGGGTTCTTTTATTCTAGCTAGAATGTTTGGCTATAAAATTGTGTTGCAGTAAGTGCTTCTTCTACTTGGGATTTTCTTTCTCCGGACACAACATTAAATCTACTACTAGTTCCATAATTTTCTCTAACTTCATATTTACATATTTTAACATATCAAAATTCAGGGAATCCTTTTGACTCAAATCATCTAAACTATAATGGATTCCTGACACATGGGAATGTACTTTAAGCAATTCTTATGATAGGTCATCTAAATTCTATGCTACACATGTTAGCAGATAATTGGTGTAGTTTTGAAGCCTTATAATCTCTTGGGGATTCTCATCTATCACTTTCCTATAATGTATGAAATCCACATTAGCTACAACATTCACATATATGAATTTTTGTACAAAATTGCCAGGAGCAAGGCTCCTTTCTGGGCATATAAGTTTTTCTAAATCTTCCCCTGCCTTTTCTATAGGCAGTGTGTATCTCATGAACTTAATATCTCTCATAGAGGCAATGTTTAAACCTTCCTGACATTCTGTATGTTTGCCCAAATGTTCCTCTTTCAAGGTGGACTCAGGTTTGTGAAAGATTTGAATTTTTTTATCTGAACTTGGACTTCTAGAAGCAATACAAAACTTGCATTAAGAAGATGATCCATACTTTGTTTCTCCATATGCTTACTAAGGTTTCAAGTATCGTGGCTTCTGAGAGAGTGACTTCTAACAGGGATTTTGGGTAATCTGGTTTCATTCCTTAGTCTAATGAATGGTCCTCTACTCGACTTAGAAATAGAAAATATTTTAGATTCTGGAGTTGGAAAATACCTTTGAGACAATGGATGGTATTCTGCAGCCATTGATCAAGGATTTTTAACTGAGAAAACCCTATTGTGATAGGAGTGCCATTATGAGGTCTAACCACGACTCCTTTTGCTGTGGCTCTTTGAGTAAGCTGAGGATTTTGTGTTAGCAGAGTTGCCGAGACAAATCATAAACAAACAATGGAATGTATCTAGGCAATATTAGACTCGTTAGTCATATTAAATCCAGAAAAATGGATGTAAGCTTGGAGTAGTTAATTAGTATGGGGATCGGTTAACGAGACTTGGTATCGTGGGATGATGGATGATCAAACTGGACCATTGTGCAAAGGGGGCTCAAAACCACCCAACAAGGCATCAGTAAATTGATTATGGCATGAATAAATCACACAAGCTAGGAAATATACATTCAAACTAGGTCTGACAAGAGGGTTAATTCCAAATTGTATTAGTCTAAGATGCACATACTTATAACCTTGTTCTAATCCCCATTGAACATCTTCTGGTTTTATGAGAGGTATCTTATACATAGACTTGGTAAGGTTGATAGGCGCATTTATAGAGGCATATCGAATAAGATTGGCTGCACGAAAGTTAAACATTGGAAGGTCATAAATCTTGTTAGGAGATATATGAGGAAGCTGCCAATTAGGAGTAGGGTTAAATTCCTAAATTACTACCCTTGTATCATGCAAGGGATCAAATTTGTTTAATATCCATCGAATCCAACTAGTTTTCTTTGAAGTTTTCATATAAGTAGAGAAATCAAAACTACTTGAGGCCATCTATTACTACAATTCCCTACTCAGTGTTGCACAAGTATGCAACAAAAAGAAATACATGAAGACTAAATACTATGCACCTAAAGAATGGGATTCCTTCAGAACTACAACGCCTTCCTTTGGCTTCAATTATCCAGAGACGCTGTCCACCAACAATATTTGCTCCAGCAGGCTTTCGCATAACGTCTTCATGCTACTAACCACATCTTGCTTGCTATACTGATAGTTTATATGGCTCATAATTCTTACTCAAATAATAAAGACAACTCTCATAATGAAAAGGCACAACCTTTATTGACTGATAAAAAATATTACAACCGATATATTATAAATACAGAGATTAACTGTAAGAGCATAAATCAACCAAGCAAAAATAGGAAGGTTGAAGCTAACTCTATTCAAAGGTCAAAATCTTTCTGGCTCATTATAGACTTTGCCTATTACAATGCAATCTTTTTCCTCTAATACCTGAATTTATGCCCACTCCTAATTGGCAGCTTCCTCATATATCTCCTAACAAGATTTATGACCTTCCAATGTTTAAGTTTCATGTAGCCAATCTTATAGATTTCTACATAGATATCACAAACGCTTGCATTGAAGCCGAGTTGTTTCTTCACTGGTTTGGTTGTCTTCTTTCGGAGGCATTATTTCTGTAGAGTAAATATAATTTGTTCATGGAGTCCTCCAGGAGAAAAATTTTCAATATCTATATTTTCAACTTCAAATCTGCCCCTGACAAGGTCTGGGATCCTGCTAAAAGATTGCATTATAATACACAGAGTCTATAACGAGCCAGAAATCTTTCGACCTCTGAACAGTGTTAGCTTCAGCTTTCCTATTTTAGTCTGGTTGATAAATGCTCTTTCAGTTAATCTCTGTATTTATAATGTATCTGTTGTAATATTTTCGATCAGTCAATAAAAGTTATGCCTTTTCATTCTAAGAGTTGTCTTTATTATTTGAGTTAGCATTCTGAGCCATATTAATTATCACTATAGCAAGTGAGATGTGGTTAGTAGTGTGAAGATGTTATACAAAATCCTGTTGCAGCAAAGACTTTTGGTGGACAGTGTCTCTGGATAATTGAAGCCAAAGGAAGGCATTGTAATTCCGAGGGAGTCCCATTCCTCAGGTGCATAGTATTTTACCTTCACATATTTCCTTTCCTTAGCTACTTGGGCAACTCTGAGTAGTGAATTGTAGTAAGAAATGGCCTCAAGTAGTTTTTATTTCTTTGTTGATATGAAAAATTCAAAGAAAGCTAGTTGGATTGGAAGGATATTAAACAAATCTGATCCCTTGTATGATACCAGTGGAGTAATTCAGGAATTTACAACTACTGCTAATTGGCAGCTTCCTCATATATCTCTTAACAAGATTTATGACCTTCCAATGTTTAAGTTTCATGCAGCCAATCTTATTCAATATGCCTCTATAAATGTGCTTATAAATCTTAGTCAGGCTATGTATCAGATATCTCTCATAAAACTAGAAGATGTCTAATGGGGACTAGAACAAGGTTATAAGTATGTGCATCTTGGATTAATACAATTTGGCATCCACACTCTTGTCGGACCTGGTTTGAATGTATCTTGCTTATATTGTGTGATTGACTCACACCATAATCAATTTACTGATGCTATGCTAGGTGGTTTTGAGGCCCCTTTGCACAACGGTCCAGTTTGGTCATCGATCATCCCATGATACCAAGTTTCGTTAACTGATCCCATATTAATGAACTACTCCAAGCTTACATCCATTTTTTGGCTTTAATATTACTTTGAAGTTTGTTATTTCCCAATTACATTCCCCTATTTGTTTACATTTGGTCTCGACAACTCTGCTAGAACTCAATCCTCAGCTTACTCAGAGAGCTAGAGTATAAGGAGTCGTGGTTGGACCTGGTAATGTCACTCCTATCACACTAAGGTTTTCTCAATTAAAAATCCCTGATGAATGGACTGTAGAATACCATCCATTGTCCCAAAGGTAGATTCTTACTCCAGAACCTAAAATATTGTCTATTTCTGAGTCGAGTAGAGGACCATTCATTAGACTAAGGAATGAAACCACATTACCCAAAATCCCTGTTAGAAGTCACTCTCTCAGTAGCCATGATACTTCAGACCTGAGTAGGCCTTTGGTAAAACACAAGTATGGATCATCCTCTCAATGCAAGTTTTGTATTACCTCTAGAAGTCCAAGTTCAGATAAAAAATTTCAAGCCTTTGACAAACCTTAGTCCACCTTGAAACAAGAACATTTCAGACAACATACAGAATGTGAGGAATGTTTACATATTGCCTCTTTGAGAGATATTAAGCTCATGAGATACACACTTCCTAGAGAAAAGACGGGGGAAGATTTAGAAAATCTTCTACTCCCAGAAAGGAGGCTTGCTCCTGGAAATTTGGTATAAAAATTCAAATATGGGAATGTTGTAGATGATGCGGATTTCCTACAGTATAGGAAAGTGATATATGAGAAGCCCCAAGAGATTATAAGGCTTTAGAACTACAACAATTATTAGCTAGAATGTGTAGCACATAATTTAGATGACCTATCACAAGAAGTGTTGAAAGTACAGTCCCATGTGTCAAGACTCCATTCTAGTTTAGATGATTTGAGTCAAAATTCTTCTGAGCATTTTGATATGTTAAAATATGTAAATATGAAGTTAGAGAAAATTATGGAAGTAGTAGTAGATTTAAAGATGAGTCTGGAGAAAGAAAATCTCGAGTTAGAAGAAGCACTTACTGCAACAGAAGATTATAGCCAGACATTTTAGCTAGAAGAAAAGAACCTTGAAATGAAAAATACTACACTGTTTCTCAAATAGTTCTCTGCCCATAATCCCGGAATTTTTCAATTTGAAAATATTATTTCATTTTCCAGAGAAAAAATTGCTCTAGTCCAATCACAAATCCCAACCTTAGATAGGCCACCACAGAACAAATCAAATAAAAATGTTAAAATATGAGGGAGAAAGATGCAGTAAAAGACCCAGAAGGGAAAATAGCAACAGACCAAACCAACCTTTTGAATCTGCATGGGAAAAGTGGTGTAAAGCTAAGTATGGTTCTCCTAGGAAAAATCCATATGATCCTTCAAACACTGATGATTGAGTAAACATTGATGAAGCTCCAATGACAAATCTAAACTGCAAATCTAAAAATGAAATCCTCATGGAAATCCATACTTGGAGTGCAAGGGAAAGTACTCAAAATTCCATTCACAAAAACATAGTCTCATGGTCAGAATTAGCTTTAAGGATAACTTGGAGTTTCCAAGGTAACTTAGAATTATGGTGGTCTAGAAGGCATGAATTTGACAAGCTCAATATTATGAATAGTGGTAAGCTAGTTGCTGAACTTGTGAAGGAAATTCTCCATGAATTTTATGGAGAAATTAAGGTTGATGGCCATGATTATGCGGATATGTTCATGAGCCAAAGACTTTGTGATATAAAATAACTTCCTGAGTTCTTTTGTATAATGCAAGATTTTCTTTATAAGGCAAGAGACCCAAAAAATACAACTTATTTGAGAAAATATTTGTCTGCAATGCCTGGTAGGATCCCAGACCTTGTTAGGGCCAAATTTGCAGCTGAAAATATAGATATTGAAAGTATTTCTCTTGTATGACTCCATGAACAAATTGTATTTACTCTGCAGAAAGAATGCCTTCGAAAGAAGACAACCAGATCAGTGAAGAAACAACTTGGCTTCAATGCAAGTGTTTGTGATACCTATGCAGAAACCTATCATTTTGGCTGCAAAATAAAATGGAAGAACACTAGCATAGGACAATGTTGAAGTGATTGCCAATGTCAAAAATGCACGAAGAAAAGGCAACCTAGAAGGTTTTACCCTAGAAGACAAATGTTTTAGAGACCGAGAAAAGGATATTTCAAGAAAAGGCAAGAAGGCGCCCAAAGAGCACAATCAAGAACTTGTTTCATTTGGAAGAAGTCGAGCCACTTTGACATTTTTTGTAATATTTATGATCCAACTGAATGGGAGCAAGTAGATCAGCCCCCACAAAATGAAGAATATTTTTTAGTCACAGATTCACATGAGTCCAACCCTCCATATCCACATCCTGAAGACTCATTTTTCTCTAAATCCACGTCAGATCTTGACTTCATTTCCGATGTCAAGATGTTTCATTTTGAAAATCCTACAGACCTCTGCTTTAAAATTGCATCTATACAATCTCGTATTTCTTCTCTCACACCAGGAAATTTCACCATCCAGCACCAAATCATGGAACATCTCTCAATCCTCCAGCACCAAATTCCTAAAATCTCGCAGCCAAGCGTGGTAAATCTTGGTGCCTACTATCAAAGTGACTCACCTACCACATCTGCACAGATTTCCTTTACACCCTCATCCAACAATCCACCAAAGAATTAGTTTCCCCACAGGTCTACTGTAAGTAGAGAAGAAGTAATATTTCTTCATTAAAGGAAATCCTATGGGTTTAAGAAAGCTACTACCATCATTGAGAATCTCTCAGACGAAGAAGAAGAATCAGACCAGGTTAGTAAACTGCAAGGAGAAATATTGCATCTATAAACCAGCATTGAAGAGAAAAGAGGTTTGGTTAAAGAAATTCGAACTAGTATGAGAGTTGACCAAAAGAACCAGTATGAGAGTTGACCAAAAGGAATCGACAAAAAAATAGAAACAACTTGCTCAGAGAAGAAGAAGATCATAACCAGGAGCAACAAGCATTACAATGTATATGAGAAGACCGCCAGCTTGAACCAGGTACATCTATTCTCTAGATGAAGGGACTTGAGAATAGGATTGTTATTTTGTAGATGTCAAAGTACGGAATTATAAACAATATTCTCTTGATGCACAACTAGACACAGGAGATATTAATTCTTATGCAAAACACAGTGGCATTCCTAAATACTATTGGAAAACCACAAACTTGCAGTTCAGAGCTGTAAATAAGATGTTAATGATTATCAGATCTGTGGCTTCCGATTTCCTAATTATTCTTAATGGAATTCCTACTTTTGTAAATTTGTACAGTTTTGATACAGGTAGTGATATTTTGTTGGGACAATATTTTGTAAGGAGACATCTTCCTCTTGTTGTATAAGAAAGCCATATTTGCCTCAATATCCAAGGAAGATCTGTAAAAATCCAGAGCAAGTTGAGCCATGTAAATAGAATTGTAGACCCCATCCCAGATATAGTTGAATGTTCTCTTGACAAGCTAGCAAAAATCAACAAAGTAATCGGAAATGTTGAGATCTAAGGGCCAGAATATATAAGAGAAATAAAAGAGAAAATTGAAACATAATGTACAACAGATGCACCCAATGAATTTTGGCAAAGAGAGAAATACTTTGTGGATCTTCCCTACAAATAAAATTATTCTAGGACACCTCAGAAATCATCAACAAACCAGATGTCCCCACCAGAGCTTGAACTCTGTAAAAAGGAGATTGCTGAAATATTAGAAAGAAATTTGATCGAACCAGGAAGAATCCCTTGGGCTTGCCCAAAATTCTATGTCAACAGGCATCCAGAGCAAAAGAGGGGTAAGCCTCAGATGGTGATTAACTATAGACAATTAAACGATGTTTTTTTTCGTATCAGGTATCCTCTGCCATCTAAAGAAGCTTTATTTTATAAAATTGGTAATAATAATGTGTTTAGAAAATTTGACCTTAAGAAGGGATTCTGGCAGATAGGGATCAAACCATCTGACAGATACAAGTCTTGCTTTGTGGTACCACACGAGCAATTTGAATGGCGAGTAATGCCCTTTGGATTGAAGAATGTACCCTCTGAATTCCAGAAAAGAATGGAAGATATTTTTGGGTATTTGAAATTTGTTTTTTTTTATATTGATGACTTACTAATCTATTCTTTTGATTTAAAGGGACATCGAAAGCACTTGGAGATAGTTCACCACATGATTTTTAATGAAATTTGTTATTTTTTATATTGATGACTTATTAATATATTCTTTTGATTTAAAGGGACATAGAAAGCACTTGGAGATAGTTCACCACATTATTTTTAAGCACGGGTTAGTCCTCAGCAAGCCTAAGCTTGAGTTCACAAAAAATAGAATTGAATATCTAGGACTAATCCTATTCCAAGGAAAAGTTGAATTACAAGAACGTGTGTTGAAAGCTTTAATAGAATTTCGAGATGCCATTTATGATCATAGACAATTGCAAAGGTTCTTGGGTAGCCTCAATTATATTAGGCAGTTTTATGAAAATCAAGCCAAAGATGTCAAGGTCCTATAGAAGAGGTTTAGAGGAAAAGAATGGACCACATCTATGACTATTGCAGTTCAAATTATTAAACAAAAGGTTCAAAAATTGCCAAGTATGGTTCTTCCAAGACATGAACTGCCCTATATTTTAGAAACAGATGCATCCAATGAAGTATGGGCAGGAGTTTTCATGCAAAAGCATGAAAAAAGGGAAGAAGTTTGATCATATACATCAGGATATTTTAATGACACTGAACTCAGGTATCCATCTTCTCATAAAGAAATCCTTGCCGTAAAAAATGGAATCAAGAGATTCAGGTTGTTCCTGAAGCCAGTAAGATTCATTGTAAGAACAGACCTCAAACATATGGTTGGGATGCTTAGAAACAAAATATTGTTAGAAAAAGGAAATAATAGGATACTAAGAGGAGCTTATGATTGGACGGATTCGACTTTGAGATTGAGTATAAAAAGGGAAAATATAATTTTTTAGAAGATTTTCTTACAAGAGAAGTTGCTTTGAAAGAAATCAAGATGTTCAGTTTTTCATCAACTTCAACGTCATCAATACCTCCATTTGCTCCAGAGGATTTTTAGTGGGTTCTAATATGTAAATATTTTCATATGTCATTTTGTTTTCAATGTCTTATAGATAGCGTCAAGGAGGGTCCTGTATATGAATACATCCTTGAAAAATGGGTTTGTAGTAGCCATAGTGTTATAGACATTTTTGGGCACTGCAACCCCAGTCAAACATGTCCATAAAGCAAGGGCTCATAAGTCCCTAAAAGTGTTGTTCCATCCCATAAAAGAACAAGGTCAGCTGATTACATCATCTCCCAGAAGTTCTCCATGAAAAACTACTCAGAACTGGTCAAAACTGGACCATCTCACCCGCTCCATGGTCAAAGTGCGATGCATCCCACCTAATGCACACGGGAGGTGCGATGCATATTGAAAATCCATTCTATGGGGTGCGATGGGCGAGAGTATACAAATGGCAGAGACAGTTTGCGAGGTGGATGATCATGGAATCTTGCAGAAACTTCTCCTATGACACTTGCCTCTTTGAATTTGCCCAGGGATGAGTAAGAGATCATCAATATCCAAGTGGAATCAAGAACTATCAGAGAGAGGACACTAATCAAATCCTAGAAGCTGACTCACCCCCCTGCAATCATTTATGTATGGATCCCTCATACTAGAGATCTAGAGGCTGGAATTTTGTATCTTGTAAGGAAGTGGTGTTGGTTTCTTGTTGGAATATCATAGTGTTGGGTGATCTAAGCTTTTCATGAGGTGAAAGAAGGGCTTTCATGCTGGAGGATGACGCTGGGTTAGAACAATTGGTTGTAATCCTCTTTGCTACTCTTGATTATTAATAAAGCTATTCAAGTTTTCCTCCACATTCTTGTATGTTTGATGATATATGCATTTGTGTGGTCAATATATATCTGGTCCTATATTGTTTATGATTGTAGATCTCTGTTCTTCGATAGTATTATGCTGCTTTGATTCCATAGGTGCTCTTTGAAGCTGGGTAGACGAGGGAGAAGCGGCAAGGATCTGTCAGAAGGGAGAGGAACTGAGCAAGGGACCAAGCACAAGACTGAGGTTGGTGTCCTTCATTCCACTCTCATCTACTTCTCATAAAGGAAAATGAAAGTAGTTTTAGTTTGTTTGTTTCTAAGATAGCTACCAGTCTTAGTGGGACTAGTAGATCTGAGTGGACACTAGATTTCCTGATAACAAAATTGTGACTCCGTTGGGGAGCGAATAGATTGTTTGTTTGTCTATATTTGTTTGTTTTATAAACTTACAGACGGAGCCTGAAGTCAAGCGAGCTAGCCTTCGAACTGCATTTTCTATGCAAGTGCAAAGTAG
Organism: Pinus tabuliformis; assembly: GCA_031772625.1. Lineage (NCBI taxonomy): Eukaryota > Viridiplantae > Streptophyta > Pinopsida > Pinales > Pinaceae > Pinus > Pinus tabuliformis. Next base: position 864,906,449 of record CM062812.1, read on the forward strand.
ATTATTGCTACTTTAGTCTATCTCCGGGTTTTCTTTATAAACTGAACAATCGATTTGCAAGCTTTCTAATTGCCCTAGTGGTGGCTCTAGTAACCTCATTAGATCAGCCCCTGTGTTTTCTATTTATTGTACATCATTTGCTCGGCCTAAATCGCTGAAGTGAGTTTCAAACTGTGACCAAGAGCCAAGTAAAGTCTTGTCCTGGTACCATTGCACCCTCCCTTCAAGGAAATCTAGATGCATCCCACTTCCCGTGTGCAGTAGATGGGATGCATCCCTGTTTCCCTGTGTTACAGGTGTGATGATAAGAAAAGGCTAATTTTGCCTCCAGGTCTTGGTTTTTCTTCACTCTTTTCAACTCTATTCTGGAGTTTTGCTATCTGTGATCAGTATACAACTGTGGAAACCCCCTTCCTTTCCATCATTCCGCCTCCATTGTGCAAAGAACTGTGAATGTTTTTATGTATTTTCCACCATTTTCAGTTCTCTTTTGCAAAGTAGTAGCATAGGCGAACTGTCGTCTTTTGATTTGAAAGTGTCGCAAGTGTCATTTTTAGTCAAAGAAAAGAATCCTATTGTTCTTGATGGTCGATTATATAGTTACTCTTGTATTTGATTTGAATTAGTAGTTTTTCAAGTGTCAAAAGAATTTTTCAATTCAAAATAGTGAAGTGTCATCATTATCTTCCTTTCATTTTGAAGAGAAATTTGTTAGTACTGTCGCTTTGAAAAGATAATTCAGATTTGTACTTACCATTCTTCTTATCATTCACACATTAAGAAAGCTGAAAACAAATACATGCATGTGCATTTGCATTTAGACTGCTTGTTGGTTTGATTTAGGACAGTGCATCTAGTGTGTGCTCTCTGCTCTATGTTGAAAGAATACCGTCTCTCTTTCTTTAGTAGCTAGGATTTTCATTGCAAAAAGAAGATTAAACGATTGTTTATCATCTTAGATTGCATTTTAGGAATTGTACATCTACATCACGCGGTGAACCTGAAAGGAAAATTTCTTAAGAAAGATCAACTGTAAAATAAATTTAATGAACCTAAAAACGCTTTGGAACCTAACGCACAACATCTAGAAGTCTAGGCTAGAGACGTATTCCGGCGTCATAAAGCCTGGTAACTATCACTTTCACTGTTGGTTGGGTGATTCCTCCTCTTTGAGACGACAGGTGCCAGTACGGACTTGTGCTCCCACGTACCATTGAGTATATATTGGAAGACCACAATAGGCTGTATCCTTTATCCATAGGAAGCCTTGTTTGCCACCCCATCGATCGCAATGCACTTAACACAGCATTCGGTAAGATTGACTGCCGTACCGTAAAAAGTATTCTGCAATTTTGTGATTGATTTTGTAATCCCTCAATCTAGATTTCCAGAGTAGTCTCTTTCATTCCTTTTCAGATTCCTTAAAGGAAAAGGTCCATCTGAGCACTTGTCACTTCAGGCTCATTAAAAATCAAAGGCGACTAGAGTCATCTTTTGTTTTTTCTCGACTCTTAAAAATTGAAAAAACAAGTTGTGTCAAAGCTTCTAAAATTTATTTTAATCGGAATAATATCACCATTCCCGTGTTGGTCTTAGGTCAAGAAAAATGGATTCCACCAACCAAGGAGTTCCCCTTGGAGGAAATCATAGTCCTTTCTCCTCTTGGGGAGATGTTGGTGCACCTCATATGTCAACATTGTCGCTTCCAGGATTGACGATTGGCTTGCTCGTATGGCTCTTCTCGACCTCCGTCGTTCAGAACAACATGATTCCTGAACAATCAATTCAGCAACTAGATGATACTAAAGTTACCCCCCAACCTTCTACTTCATCCGATTCTCCCTCTCCTCCTTCCTCTTCACTTGACAAAGTCGGTAAGGCCCAAAATCAAGTAACTAAGAAGGCAAAGGAGAAGAAGAAGAAAGAGAAGAAGGAGAAGGAGCCAAAGGTGAAAAGGGACAACCATGTATCGTCTAGTGAAAATCCACACACTTCATCGTCCAGCCCTGAATCGCCACGTGTCATTTTCAAAGGAGACCACTATCATCAAGATTGTCCTTGCATCCCTAGGATCTTAAGGGACTGGTCTCCTCGTTTGTACAACCTGGTGTCATCAACCTCTGAAGATCATGCTGAAAGTACACCATCAACTAGTGAAAGCGAAGCATTTGGACAAAAAAGGAAATGTAAATTTCCTTGTAAATTGTGTGAAGGCAATCACGCCGTCCACCATTGTCCCTTCCTAGACGAAGCTAAAAGAGTTTTGGATGACCGTCCGGCTTCACCGCTACGGCTTCCTCCTGGATATAAGAAACCCTTTCCAAGTCTGTCACTGGTTGAAAATCTGAATGACACGCCATTTTGGTTGGTCGAAGCATCTGTCATTGAAGATAAACCCGCTAAATCCATACCAGATGAGAGCCAAAAGGTTGAGGTGGCAGTCGAACTCGTCTTGCCTTCGGAAGGTCCATCTTCAGATGACATAGTCACAGAAGAGAATGAGAATGACATCGTTCAAATTCTTTTCGTAAACACCAACTCCGATGAACATGGGGGCAGTCTACCCGTTCCTTTACCACAGGAAGGAAGTTCGTCAGAGTCATATCCAGCTGTCTATTTGGTCCCACCTCCAAGCAACCTAGTCATTTCCTTCGATTGGAACCTACTAGGCAGAGCTCGTTTACCGGCTAGTGTACCATTCCGAATCATTGCACAAATATACAAAATGGTCATGGTCGGTACCATCATAGATGAAGGGGCTTCTGTGAGTATCCTTTCCTCAACTACTTAGAAAGCGCTTGGTTCGCCATCGCTTCTGCCTGAAATGGGAAATCTGACAGGCTTTGACAAAGGAACTAGTCGACCGTTAGGGATCCTTCCCAATGTGCCGATAACATTGAGAAGGAAAACCGTTCACATGAATGTAATGGTAGTCCAAGGACCTCTGGATTATAATATACTCCTTGGGTGTGACTATATTTATTGCATGGGAGCCATTGTCTCCTCACTCTTTAGAGTAATGTGTTTTCCGCATGAAGGCAGAGTGGTCAAGCTCGTAGACCAACTATCATTTCTCGGCTCACACATAGCAAATAGTCATATACCATCCCTAAATGGTCTTTTCACGCAAGGAATGTCTCATCAATATCCATTCCGTCCACCTGATGAGCGCGAGTGATTCGGGAGGATATGACTGAAACCCAGGGGGCATGCACCTTGGTCTATTTTGGTAGGAAAACCTTGGGTATAGAGTAGGTTTTCGTGGAGGATATATGACTAGTCTGACACACCCGTCCGTTTAGCAAAATGGGATTAGACTGGAATAAGATTCCCTCATCAAAGTTATGTGAGTGGAGGCGACTGCGCCACTCACCTTTGTCTATTTCAGTAGACATCGCCAATGAAGCATTTTGTCTACAATGCGGATGGAGAGCTTTCATATGGTAGCTTGGAAACTTTTTGCTATACCTGGGGGCATGCAAACCTTTTTTTGATGCAAGCGAAGAGCAACCATTTATTTTCTTAGTTTGTAGTTTCTCAACCCTTTAAATTCGTAGGATTGGTCATTCCTAACTTGCATGAAGAAAGGATCTGTGGCAAACCTTTATAAGGTGCAAGTTCCATAAAAAATGGCATCTTAGATGAGACATCCTTATTACACGACTGGAACAAGTAGTTTTTATGCGGAGTTCAAGCTCGTTAAAAATTAAACATAAGAAATGAGCAAACGTTCCCCCAGAGTTTAAGCTCACTAAAAAATCAACCAATTTCGGGTAAATAACCATTGTGAATGCATTATCATTATCTTTTGAGCCTTGGTCATGTTCTCATCATCACCTCCACTCTGTTTTAGCCAATCATTCACCTCCATCTGATTGTTTACCCCTTTTGAGGAACAGCTGTGAAGAGTGATCCTGTTAGCCATCCTTGTGACACTGTCGTAACTGGAAAATTCCAAACCGTACCTGGAATCAGCTACTACGCGAAATTATCACTCATTCCTAAAAAACGAGTCTCCTTTAAGATCTTTTCACTTGACTCGTAAAATATGAAAAGATTTCCGAGCGATTGGCCTCTCTAGCTCGTTAAAGTTACCGGAAGTGCTATCCCTCCTCTAGATTTTAATCTTTTTGGACCTGAGGGATTACTAAACAAAACAATCGAGCTCTTATTTTCGTTCGGCTCGTTAAAATTACTGAAAATTCATCCCTTTTGTATTGTTTTATACTTTTTCAGACTTAATGGATTATATGACGAAAAAGGATTATTGTAGTTTCCTTTACATCCCTTTCAGACTCTCTAAAATTGAAAAGGACTGAGTTATCTTTGTCGTTAAACTCGTTAAAACTGAATAGCGACAAACTTATCCATACAGACAAGAACAAGTTTCACTGTCACTAGGCTTGTTAAAATATAGCGACTGGTTTGCCTGAAGGGAAAATTATAGAACAAGCATATGTTATCCTCCTCAAGCTTAACAAAAATAAAGAGGTACTGGTCTGCAATGACTGGGGAAAAATTGGGAAGAAAACTTGAAGAAACTTTATTGGTAGCAAGTCGCTCTTGAACATGACACTTTCACTCCTCATCCGAGTCAGGTTGGGTTGTTCCGTTCACTGGTCATATCACCATTGGTCCATCACACCATCCACATTTGGGGTTAACGCTACCAATCCATCATGTCAGTGTCACCGGTATGTTCAAGAGAAGTTGATTAGAGAATTCACCTGTGTCTCATCCGTTGCAATACATTCATGCTCCATTCTTTCATGACCGCCACCCTAAACCCTATATCATCAAATCCTTTTCACCTCCAGAATCATTTACTCCGTTCCTGTTGTAGATGTGGGATTCATTAAGGTCCTCCTATGGTGGGTCGCTTCTTGTCGACATGAGCTCATTATCCAAGAAGTCGACTTAGGAACAACCCCTTCAGTACTTTGAAGCTTGCATGCCTCAATGGCAAGTTTCTCACTTCCGGCGATATGTTTACATCAATGGCCTTCGACTGAAAGATTTTGCGTGGTGTTCGATGCCAAGTCCCTTATTCACACCATGCGAATTGTAATGTAGTACCTTGAGGGTCATCATCATTATCGGTGATTCCTCTCACGCCTGTTAACGACTTACATCATTGGCTAGTAATCAGGCGATGTATTTCCATGTTCGACTCTAGAACATCTTTCACATGGATCGACTTGTACTTCGAGTGAAGATTGAATGAGTTTGAAGACCCCAGATCTAGTTCCATCCATCCGGATTGTGATATATTCAGGCAAATAAAGACATCAAATGTACATTGTTGCTACATAGATGATCATCCAAATCAAAGGATGATGGCTCTACCAGAATCATTAGTCTCCCGCACAGACGGTTGTCCGTCTTATGTACATGAAAGTGAATTTATAAAGCTAAGCATGGGAATGCCCGACTCAGCTAGATCATGAAAAGTATTATGAAGATAATGTATTGTATTGTATCTCATTACAGGTTGCCTTCCAGCTCGAAAAAACTTCAGATCCTCATGATAAAGCATTTCACTCGACATCAAAAGATTATCGACCTCATGCTTTACGGGGCAACTGTTATAGACATCTTTAGGCACTGCAACCCCAATCAAACATGTCCATAAACAAAGGGCTCCTAAGTCCCTAAAAGTGTTGTTCCATCCCCTAAAAGAACAAGGTCAGCTGATTACATCATCTCGCAGAAGTTCTCCATGAAAAACTACTCAGAACTGGTCAAAACGGGACCATCTCACCTACTCCACGGTCAAAGTGTGATGCATCCCACCTAATGCACACGGGAGGTGCGATGCATACTGAAAATCCCTTCTATGGGGCGCGATGGGCGAGAGTGGAGAAATGGCAGAGAAAGTTTGCGAGGTGGATGATCATGGAATCTTGCAGAAACTTCTTCTATGACACTTGCCTCTCTGAATTTGCCCAGGGATAAGTAAGAGATCATCAATCTCCAAGTGGAATCAAGAAATATTAGAGAGAGGACACTAATCAAATCCCAGAAGCTAACTCACCCCCCTTCAATCATCTATATATGGATCCCTCATCCTAGAGATCCAGAGGCTGGAATTTTGTATCTTGTAAGGAAGTGGTGTTGGTTTCTTGTTGTAATATCATAGTGTTGGGTGATCTAAGCTTTTCATGAGGTGAAATAAGGGCTTTCATGCTGGAGGATGACGTTGGGTTAGAACAATTGGCTGTAATCCTCTTTGCTACTCTTGATTATTAATAAAGCTATTCAAGTTTTCCTCCACATTCTTGTATGTTTGATGATATATGCATTTGTGTGGTCAATATATATCTGGTCCTATATTGTTTATGATTGTAGATCTCTGTTTTTCGATAGTATTATGATGCTTTGATTCCATAGGTGCTCTTTGAAGCTGGGTAGATGAGGGAGAAGCGGAAAGGATCTATCAGAAGGGAGAGGAACCGAGCAAGGGACCAAGCGCAAGACTAAGGATGGTGTCCTTCATTCCACTCTCATCTACTTCTCATAAAGGAAAATGAAAGTAGTTTTAGTTTGTTTGTTTCTAAGATAGCTACCAGTCTTAGTGGGACTAGCAAATCCAAGTGGACACTAGATTTCCCGATAACACATAGTAATGTAAGTAATATCATGTATTTTATAGAGTCACCCATAATGTTTCAAAGGGCCATTAGATTAGCACCTTTTGAAGGACAAAGATATATTTGTCTGTATGAGCCATGGTTGAGCTATGTAGACTATTGTAATATCTTGATGTACAACAAATATGCCAAGAGAGTTTGGTTGATGTTCGAATGTAGTTCTATGTGTAAGCCCTATAATCACTAGTTGCCCGGGTTCAAAATACTGCTACATGACTAGTGCCCAAGAGAAGGAATATTTTGGACCATCAGAAGACATGAATTTATTGATTATCTTCGAGAAGATATTAGAACGGAAGCACAGTCTGAGGCATGGTTTATCTTCTAGATGGAGAATTTGTTCGGCATGAATTAAATTACATACTACTCAGCCTTCAGAGAAACCCATATACAAGGAAATATCTCAGTTCTTTGGATCGATTTGTAATCCAATAGATGAGTGGGTACCTAGTATGTATGGATCTCCTTTCTTTCAATGTTATAATATCTTGCCACCTCATGCAAAAGCTCATTTGTCCCGTAGCCCGCAACACCTATATTACTCAAGTGATAGTGATAATTATGGATATCCAAGTGACTGACAGAATCTTTGTAAGGGTTGTATTTCATTGTATTTCATGTCTACTCACCTGACAATGAGTGTGACTAGTATCATGGGATGCCGATAAAATCTCCATTGTGTAAATCTTAGAAGATATATTTTCTTAATGACTAAGTGGAGGGGTTTGTCCTCCAAACTAAAATTTTAGGTTAACATTCCAGATGAATATCTGAAACTCATAGCACTTCTCTGACTTTTGGTGGGACCTGATCCACATTTTAGAGTACGTAGGGAAAAGTTTAGATTTGAGATCAATAGTTTTTACACTTTATGCAGACAGAGGTCAGATTTCATGAAGAGACTCGATGCTCTCTTGAAATCCAATAAATAAAGAAAATATATTTCCGTTTAGGCATTCAACTTACTAGAGCTCTCTCTTTCTACAATCTCTTTGTCATTCTCTCTTAGGTCGAGTTCGACAAACCTGCACATGTGCACTTTGATGCATATGTGAACGTAAAGTGGTGGAACTCTTAGGAAGCATTGAGTCTGAGACTTTGCTAAGGTCGATCCGCATGCTCCATGAAAATCATTTTGTCTATATCAGTCCTTAATTAGTTACAAAGAGAAAGTAGGGGGATTTTTACAACTTAGCATTTTAATATACTCATTTGTCACAGGTAGAGTCGCTGCTGCTAGGAGGCATCCATAGCCTCAATAGGTTTAAGTTTTAACCAACAACGATTCACAATCCCATCCATATAAGAGTGCAGTCTTTAGAGATAATTTCAAAAGTATATATATATATATATATATATATTGTTTTTTTTCCTTTTTATTATTATTTTTTTTTTTTTACTTTTGTTTAACATTTCTTTTTTATTACCTAAAAGCCATTTTCCTAGTTTGGTATCCAGAAAGTGACAATGTCATTCACTAGTTGTAATTGAAATGAACAAGCTCGCTCGAGATGAGACCCCTTGTCTTAAGATTAACATAATCATAAGCCATTACGCTAGTTTGTTATTCAGCGTTGGTAATGTCAGTCTATTATTTCCCTATGAACATGGTAAGCAGGCTCGTGATGAGACCTATTATCTTTTAAGGTTAATATATATTTGAATTAAATTCTAAAAATAGTAAAGTTAATGGATGGGGAGATCCATTGACTTCTTAAGAGCTTTTGGATGACAATTTTAGAGTTGGAGATGCTAAGTTGTAATTATTTCCAATTATTAGTTGTAATTTTAGCCAATTTTCAAATATTGTAATTATTTCCCTAAGAATTTCTACTTTGAAAGTGAAAGACAAAAATACTTCAATAGATTTTATTGTAAATCCAAAATTAATGTTATTTAACATTATTTTCCTAATAAAACAAAAAAAGTAAATTCAATAATGTATAATAGAAGATGTAATCTTCTAAGGAACGATTTTTTTCAAAATAAGCTCATTAAAAGGAAGAGAATCTATCTTTCCTGATAAATATTGCAATATAGATGTTGATGGGCCTACTTGTATAGCAATTTGAAATGGTCCAAGCCACATTTTGTGGAATTTGGTATGCTTTCCTTTTTCCTCGTGGGCCTTGTCCCATTTAAGGATGAGATCACGAATTTGAAAAGATTTTGTGGAAACAGAACTTGCATCGAAAGAAGATTTGACTAGTTGTTGATGGCGAGTACGTGTAAGTTTGGGATTTTCACTTTCTTCTTCTAATTTAAGAATTTGAGATTATCTTAGTTGTAAAGAAGAAGAAGGAGATTATTCAATGAATTGTACTAGGTATAATGAGGGAATAGCTGTATTTGAAGGGATGATAGGTTCTTTTCCATATACCATATTGAATTGAGAAATGCCTATTCAGGCCTACTAGGTTATCCGATTTGCCCATAGAGAAAATGTCAACTATTTATGAAAATTCTTTTGGGCCTGATCAACAATTCTCTTTATAATTCTTATGAGGTTCTTGTTGGTTGACTCTGCTAAACCTTTTCGTTGAGGGTAGTAGTTAGCATATTATTTTTGCTTAAATCCCCTCTTAAGAGAAAATTCAGTCATATTATTTCCTAAAAAGTAAAATGCATTATCAAACATAAGTGCAGTTGGTATGCCAAATCTAGTAATAATTAATTGATCAAAGAATTCAATGATAGCATTAGAATTAGCTACATTTAGGGGAAATTCCTCCACCCACTTAGTAAAATAGTATGTAGATGTAAGGATATACTTATGTTTCTTTGAGGAATGAGGAAAAATCTCACATATTGTATCTAATCCCCATTGTTTAAAAGGCTGATCAATGTTGAGTAGTTGTAGAGGTAAGGCAAGTTACCACTATCTTCCTACAGTAATTTTCCATATTTTTCATTTCCTTGCGTAGTCATGGGTATCTTTGAACAATATTGGCCAATAGTACCCAACATGCAGGATTTGTGTGCAATAGTATCTCCTCCAAAATGTCCATCAGCTAGTCCATCGTGGAGTTCATCCAAATTTTTTGTGCTTCAGAATTTTCAAGGCATCTTAATAATACAGAATTGCAATTCCTTCTAAATAACACATCATCAATGACTTCATATTGATTTTCAATCTTAAATACATATTACTTTTACGATTGAGTTCATGAGAAGGGTATCCATTTTTCAAATAAAAAATAAGATCAACATATTGGGACTCTAAATCATTTAGGTTTACCTCTGATACATGTATAGTGTTAACTGAGTCCTTATCTACTAGTAGGATGGAAGCTCTAGTAAAAAATCGGCAAAAACCTTGTCCTCTAACAATTTTGGCTGGTTTAATGTCAATATGATATTCTTGTAGAGTTGTTACCCAATTTTCCCTTTCTTCCCCTACTTCCCTTTGCATAAGTAATTGTCTCACTGTTGAGAATGGGACTATTATTTTATTATGGGTTTTGAGGAGAAAAGACCTGAAGTTCTTTGCATATTTGAAAATAGAAAAAGCCTATTTTTCACCTCTGAATAATTAAGTTTAGCACCTTGAAAATTAGAACTAAAGAATGAGATGGGTTCTTCGGTTTCTTGATCACTAGGTTGTGTTAAAACAACAACATATGATGTTTCGGAAGCGAATGCATACAAAATGAAGTGGTTAGAAAAATTTGGAGTCTTTAAAGAGAGAGCATTCAGAATGGCTTTTTTGATAAGATCAGAAGATTCTCCTTCGTTATGTCCCCATTTAAATATTGAATTTTTCTTAATCATGGTTTCTAATGGTAAAACAATTTGGTAAAAGTCGGTGACAAATATTTTAACAAAATTTATCTGACCTAGAAAAGATTGCAAAGATTTTTTGTGGTTGGGTAAAGAAATTTCAACAATTTCTTTTATTATGTCTCGATCAATACAAATCTCGTTTTTGGATACAATGAACCCTAGAAGTTTATCTTCACTTAGAGTAAAATAAGACTTCTTTGGATTTAATGAGATTCCATATTTCTTACATCATTCAAAGATCTACTTCAGGTCATGTAAATGGTTGTTTTTGGTCTTGGAATAAACAATAATATCTTTTTTTGCTAAAGCAAGAGACTTTCCTTCTATTTCAAAAACCCAAAAGTAAAGTTACAATAAGAACAAAAGGCCTAATAAACTCAAGGCCTACGAAACCGAGGAGACCGAACAATCATGGAAGTGAACCTCTAAACCAAAAAAGGAGCAAACTAACCGATCAAAATGTCCCTACGATTACAGTTTAACCCAAAGTCAAAGTCCGACAAACCCCCAGCCAAAACTCTCAAAGATTGAACAAGCTCGCTTCCCACTCAAAGATTGAGCAAGCCCGACCAGATTTCACCATCGGTTGCCCACACCAAAAATGATGGAACAGAGAGATATCAGAGCACCAAGATGCAAGGTATTTAAGTCACGATGAATGGTGGTAAGGCAACCCCCCCTGCCACGTGTTGAGAGCTGAGTGGAATCGCTCTCAACAGGCCAAAACCACTTACCATTTGTGAGCCTAGCGATCAAAAGAAAACCGCTTGACACCTAGTTTTCCAAACCGCAAGTAATGTGCCGTGGAATTTCCTTTGGGGGAACACTCCAGCCTTTCAAACTACTGACCCTGATAATGGAGCTTGCCGCTGAGGCATTCTGAAACTGTAAATGTAACCTTGAGTCGCCATACCCGACACGAAGGAGATAAGTTCCCTTACCCCAAAGAAAGTTATCGCCGAGTAGAGAAAGCCCTGTATCAAAGAACCTACCATCGAAAAGAGAAAGAACAGTCATAAGAGAGCTTTAAACATGGCCTGCCTCTGGTGCCCAAAAGATAAAAATTTCCTTGTCCTCTGCGCCTTGAGAATTGCAGAGAGCTTTTAGCCTGCTTGGAGGCATATCCTGCCTATTCATTTCGATCCTGCAGTCTGGATTAATCACTCCTAGGTTGGCCAATAGATCTGCAAGTTTGTTGGCCTTCCACCGAACATGATTGAAGTTGACTATTCAAAGACTCTAGAGATGTTTTTCGATTCTCTGGTACACTTGTATAAGTCTCCAATGTTTTGAGACCCTTTCAGGGGCTATTCCAAAGCTGATTTTCTTAATAGCATTTATAGAAATCTCAGAGTCTGCTTCGATGAGAACATTTGAGTTGTGATTGAGTTTAAGAAGCTCTAGACATTGTTCTAGAGCCATTAGTTCAGCCAGTTTGTTGGTAGCTTTGCCTAAGTGACAGTGGAAAATGAAAATTATTTTTCCTTCTTCATCTCTTAACACCCCTCCATAACTTGCAGTCCCTGGGTTGCTTTTTGAAGCCCCATCAATGTTGCATTTTAGAAAACCTTTTGGTGGAGGATGCCAGTTCTCCTTTTCCCTTTCCAACACTCTTTCGTTTTTACTAAGACCCTTGAGGATGATCTCATGCATACCCAGCTGCTTGAGAGTTCTCAATTTGAGCGAAGTAGGAGGATTCAAGGGATAGCTGCGCTCCATGGTGGAGATGGTTTCCTTAATCTGCCTTAAGATCAATTCCATCAAGCCAAGAGGAGTAGTTTTTCCATCCTTGAAAATCCTCTTATTCCTTTCCTTCCAAACATTCAAAATAATGAAGTTCGGTGTCAAGGTCTAGGCTAAATTAAGGATCTCATCCTCTGAAAAGTTTTTTCTCCACTTGTTCAGGGTGTTAATGATGCTTCCTTTGTCTCTGTCTATCTGTTGAAAAATGATGTTGAAAGAATACCATAACCAGGTGGTATAGGTGCAGCTATTGAGAATATGCTCCATTGTCTCCTCATGAGCCTCACATAATTGACATCTAGAAGGCCCGATCACCCCCCTCTTCTGAATGTTCTCCCAAGTTAATATTTTCTTTTGAAGAACTAACCACATAAAAAGTTTGATCTTCATCCATCCTTGGTGGTTCCAAAGTTTATGCTAGGACTTAGCCAAAATGCAGGGTTCTAGGTTAAGGGTAATTCTTTTTGCTTCTTTGAAATTAAAGCTGCCTTCATTGTTTTTGCCCCATCTTAATTGATCCTGCCCCTCTGTAGCCAAGATCTTCCTCTGTTCTAATATTTGCATGAGTTCTTCTATTTTTGTTTTTATGGGGCCATCCCCTCTGCATTCTATTTTCCTCCAGCTTCTCCATTTCTCAGTGTCATGGGGGAGATTCTAGAAATCCCTAACTTTTATTAAACCATGGAAATCAGTTTCCTGCTTGATGCTCATAAAGTCCTCCCTTAACAATATTGGTTCTTGTTGCCATTTATCTTCCCAGAAGAGAGCTTGTTCTCCTGCTCTGATTTCCCAAAAGCTATTGTTTTGTACTAGGCTCCTGTTATCCCAGGCTTTATTCTAGATGTGGGAGCCTCTTATGTTTCCTAACATTCTGATAAGATCACTCATTTGCCAGGAGCTTGCATATTTTTCTTTCCAGGTTTTAGCCCAATGCACCCCTGGTTCTTTGACCCATCTTCACTAGAGTTTGGCTCCTAAAACATTACTTATAATCTCCTGATCGTCTAAGCCTAGGCCTCCATGACTTTTGGGTTTATAGACTTTATCCCAAGAAACCAAAGCCGATTTCTTTCTGGTTTCCTCCTTGCCCCAGAGAAAGTCTCTCTGAATGTCCCTGAATTGCTGTAAGACCCCTTTGGGAGCTGGCAGGGCTGATAAAAAGAAAATGGGGGTAGATTGAAGAACTGCCTTCGTCAAAATCAATCTACCAGCAAGGTTCAACTCTCTAAAGTTCCATCTTTTGATCTTGTCTTGCATCTTGTTGAGCACCGGTTCCCAGATACTTTTGTATATTTGTTTATCCATAAGGGGGATTCCCAAATACTTAGAAGGGAGTCCACCTCCCTTTGCAAGCCCAGAATTCTAGAGATGTTCGTTTGAATAGCAATGTAAGTGTTAAAGATATTTTTTTTCATTTGGAGAGATTGACTTCCATACCTGAAGCCGAGGCAAAGTCATTTAACATTTTTTTTTATATGTTGTAGCTTCCTTAATTGTGGGGATACCCTGCAGCGTGGTGTCATCCACAAATTGTTGATGTGTCAAGGTTTGACCATTCTCCGTTAGTTGAAGGCCCTTGATCCTTCCTGAGACTTTAGCATTTTCAATGGTTTGGCCCAATCCTTCCATCATGAGTATAAACAAAAAGGGAGAGAGTGGGTCTCCCTACCTGAGGCCTCTGGAAGGAGTGAAGATCTCTGAGGGTGAGCCATTCACTAGAATTGAAAAGTTGGTTGAAGTAACCAAAGCCATAACCCATCTGATCCAGTCATGGTCAAACCCAAAAGCGGAAAGGATCTTTTTGATATAGATCTAGTTCACCTTGTCATACGCTTTTGCAATCTCTAATTGCATGATCATGATAGCCTGATTTTTTCTTGTGACAGAGTGAACAACCTCGTGAGCTTGAATGATATTATCCAGGATTTTCCTCCCTTCCACATAACCAGACTGTTCCCTAGAAATTAGAGAAGGAAGAAGAGGTTTGAGTCTGTTGGCCAAGATCTTAGAAATAATTTTGTAGACAACATTGCATAAAGCAATGGGTCTGAACTTATCAGGAGTTAGGGCCGAGTCCTGTTTGGGGATCAGGGAGATGAAGGAGGTGTTGAGGGCTTTCAGAATGGATCTGCTTCTTCTGGAGTCCTCTACCACCTCCAAAATGTCCTGTTGGACAACATTCCAGTAGGCATTGAAAAAATCCACATGAAAACCATCTGCACCAGGAGCTTTGCCATTCTGCATGTCTTTGATCGCCGTGTTGACCTCCTCTTTAGTTATTGGTTTGTTCAAGTTAAAGTTGTCTTCTCTAGACACCATCCTAGGAATATTCTTTATAATCTTCTTGATGTGTTGGTCTCTATCTAGATTATTTTCATTTGTGATGTCTCTAAAATGTTGAACCATCACAGCTTTAATATTCTTGTGAGTGGTCTGAAGCTCCCCATATTCATTCAATAATGAGGAGATTCTATTATGCGTCCTATTGGCTATGGTGGAACGGTGGAAAGAACAATTGTTTCGTTCACCTTCTTTGAGCCATTGAACTCTAGACTTTTGTCTCCAAAATATTTCCTCCTGTGTGCATAAATTATCCCAATCAAGGTTGTATTTTTTAGCTTGCTCACTTTTTGTTTTAGCAAAACCATCTGTGATCATTGCATGATTGAGTTCCTGCATTTTGATCTCTATTGATTTTTTGTTTACAAAAATCTTACCAAAATCCTTCTTGTTCCATTCTTTGAGCTTGATTTTTATGTGCTTTAGTCTCTTGTGGAGGAGGAACATTTTGGAGCCCTAAACCTGTAGATCTTCGGACCACCATTTTTCAATGTTGCTGATGAAATCTGTGTGGGAGAACCAGATATTCTCAAATTTGAAGGCTCTGTTCCTGGGAGCATCAATTCCCTTGATTTCTAATTGAATCAGCCAGTGGTCAGAGCCTCCAAAAGGGAGAACACTAGCATATATTTCTATGTTTATGAGCATCAACTTCTTAGAGATTAAAAATCGATCTAACTTGGAGGCAACCTGAGAATTACCTCCTCTTTTGTTGTTCCAAGTGAAAATACCATTATGCATTTCAAAGTCCACCATTTTCATGTCTTCAGTGAAAGAATGGAATTCAACTAAATCTCTACTAAGGGTTCTGGTGCCTCCTTTTCTTCGAAAGAGATTTACTCATGTTAAAGTCTCCTCCAATAACCCAGGGGATTTCTTCGTGTCTGCTTCTGAGATCTTCCAGAGAGTTCAGAAATCTAATATTCTCATCTATTCTCTAAGGACCATAGACATTCGTAACCAAGAAGGACTCAGATATCCCCATTGGTTGAGTGATAGCTGATAAGTAATTTCTCGTTGCCTCTGCATCTATAATGTTGACTTTTTGGGGCTTCCAAAGGGTAAGAATGCCTCCTGCTATGTTCTCTGCTTTGACTTCTAGAAACTCAAATATACTGAGCCATTTGTTATGGATTTTTTTTATTTTCTAAATGGAGCATTTTGTTTCTTGAATGAAGATTATGTCTGGCATTGCTAGTTTCATTCTGTTACTTAGAAATCTTTGTTTTCTTTTTCTACCTAGACCTCTGATATTCCAGGATATAAACTTCATAATTAAAGATTTGTAAAGGAGTAACTGGCTAGATCTTTCATCTTACCCAAATCTATCATTAGCTTTCCACACTCCATCAAGAGCTCATTTTGCTTTTTTTTGCCTCTCTTCTTCCTTGGATTTCTGGTGGCTAATCCTAGAGTTAGTTTCATTTTTTTCACTCCTCTGTGCTCCTGTCTGTGGATGATTTTACCTTTCTCCATTCCTCGTTCCTGTGTTTTCCATAAAAATAATTGTTGTATTCTGTTGCACTCTTCTTGAGGTATAGAATCTATTCCTCCTTTGGTTCCTTGCATTAGAAATCCTTCCAGATCCAAGTTTTCCTTGTTGAGTATTTCTTGTAGTTCGTGGCCTTCCAGATCCGTTTCACTTTGGATCATTTCCTAGTCCATTTCCATTTCTGTTTCACTTCTCATGGTTTCTTTTTGGGAGTCAATGTCTGGGGAAAACTCTGTGTCCTCTTTTTTTTCTTTTTCTTTAGCATCTACCTCCTGATCTTGACTCTCTCTTGTGATTTCTTCCGACTCTTCTAGAACTTGAAACTTGTTTTGGCTACCCATTTTCCCCTCAGTATGTTGTTGCTTTGATCCCTTTTTTCCTCTCCTTCCTCTACTAGCCACTTTTTGAAAGCTTTCTGTATCCTTCATAGTATTAAGTTTTTCTTTTTTATTTTCTTTGCTGAGAGGGTAGTCTCTTAACAGATTCCCATGTTCATGGCACCTTCAGCATCTGAAGGGGATATGTTCATAGTCTACCGTCTGCACCCACTACTCATCAGACACTTCCAGGATGATTTCATCTGGAAGTGCTCTTGATAGATCCATTTCCACACAGATGCTAGCAAAGGAGGTATATTTTCCCCCTCTTGTGGCTTCAAAAGCTTTTACATAGCATCCTAGTTTATTGCCAATAGCAGCCAACGATTCAGTTTTCCAATAATCAAGAGGTAGAGAGTAGAGCCTTACCAACACAGGAACTGAAGAGAAGGTCTCCCTCTCGGGGACAAAGTTCATTATCCAAGGTCTCATATAGAGACCAACAACAGCAAAAAAATAGGGTCCTCCTTAGAATATTCTATCTTTATCTTCGATGTTAGAGAACATTACTGTGAAGAATCCTTTTGACCCAAGATGTAGGTCAATGCTTCCTTTAGGCTTCCAATGATACTTGATCCATGTCTGTAAAGCCTTTTCGGTGGGCTAAAGTCCAATGAATTTACAAATAATGGCGTAGGTTCCCATACGTTCCCTGTGTCCCTGTAGAGCAGGATCATTTAATATTACTTGAGGAGTGATATCTGCTTTTGGTTTGCAAGGTACTTTTTGTTTTTTGTCTCTTAACCCCAAACTTTTGTCTTCTTCCTCTTTGTCCTTTGTGCTGCTGTTCTCTTTTGTTATGGTCCCATTTGTTTCCTTTTCTTTGTCGCTGTTTCTGTAGTTCAAACCGTCTTTACTATTTCCAGTTGGTGATTTACTTCTGCTGGACAGTGCATCTTTGTATGAGGGAGCCGAGATCCCTCCCCTGCCACTCTCCATTAGGATCGAACTTTGCTCACTGTGGAAACCCTAGCCGCTACATTTCTCTTGCTGTCGCTCGCTCCGTTACTTCTAATATATTGGGGAGAGAGAGTTGATAATAAAAGTTTCATTAAGCTCTCTGAGCGGAATAAACAATAATATCATCCAAATAAATGACAACAAATTTTTTTATCAAACATTTATAGGCTATATCCATAGATCTTTAGAAAGTTTCCCTTGCCTTAGTTAAACCAAAAGGCATTTTATGGTAGGAATAGGTTTCCCATTTAGTCTTGAATGTAGTCTTTAATCTATCATCTAGATGAACAAGGGTTTGATTATATCCTAAAAATCCATTGAGAAAACACATTAATTCTTAACCAGCTACTGATTGCAGTATTTGTTCCATAGTCAGTAATGGAAAATTGTCATCCCAACAAGCTTTGTTGAGATTTCTAAAATCAATACAAATGCGAATGTCACCATTTTTCTTCCTGACAGGTACTAAGTTTGAGACCCATTTTGAATGCCTAACAGGATATATGATTTTTGCCTTAAGGAGTTTATTCAATTATGATTTGATTTGAATTTCTAAATTGGGATGAATTTTCTTTAATTTATGTTGTACAGGCTTGTCATTAGATATCATTGGAATGGTGTGTTGTATAACAGAGGTATCATATGTTTTAATATCATCATTATTCCAACAAATTATACATTTTTACTTTCTTAACAAGTAGATAAAGGCTAATATCTCATCAGGAGAGAGACAAAGTCATAGATTAATGTTTTGAGGTTTGTCATTAGTTCCAAGGTTTACTAGTTCAGATCTTAAGGTTGAGCTTTGGATTTTAAAATTAGTAACCTTTTTGAATCTGTCCTTAAGATCATAAAGATCCTCCAGTTTTACCATACATTTAGGTTTGGGATACTCATTACACTTCTGTTTCAACTGATTATCATGCTCATTTTCAACTATTTTCTGGTCATCATATGACCCTTATGATGTTAGAAATTTTATGATATCCTCATCATCATTAAATACTTGCCAATTGATGACATTATCATGAATGTATGCTCTAAAAATAAATTCTATGGAAAACCTATCTGGACTGTAATCCTCTGATGGTATGAGCCTGGATGCTATGTTAGCAAAAATGTCAACACTTTCATTTTGAAGTCTAGGTATAAGAGAGATGTTGAATGCTAAAAAATGTGAGTTAAGATCCTGGACTAATTATTGATAATGTTTTAAATGTCTAGAGAGAAAATGAATGGTGTTTCTTACTTGCTTGATAACAATTTCTAAATCTCCAAAGACTTGAAGATATTTTATATCGAGGCCTATTGCTTTATACAAACCTTGTATCAATGCCTCATATTTAGTAGTATTATTTGTGCATTCAAATTCCAACCCACATGCTAGCATAGTTTCTTCTCATTTTGGACTGATTCATATACAACTAGCTCCTGCACCATCATTGGATTTAGATCCATCAAAATATAATGTCCAAAAAAAACTTTTAACTAATAGTTTATCTACAATATGTATACATCTGGAAGAATCTATTTGAGAAAAGTTCTCAATCTAGGAAGTAACATAGTTGTCCAAAAAAGGAGACCTTTGCACGTTGAACTTCCCTAAAAGCAACTCAACGGAGTAATTTCCAATGATATTATTACTGGAAGCTATCGGCTCATTCTCACCTTCAAATTTAGTCAATGTATGCTTCAAATTATTTTCTTGGTCAATTGAAATTTTATTTGGCTTTCCATTATATGGGACCCACATGTGAGACCAATCTGTTGGAAAATAGTCATGAAGCTTTTCATACCAATCTCTTCTCATAATTAAATCGTAGAACTCGGGTATATTAGCAACTCATATGTCAATTACTTGATAGAATTTCAGATTAGAAGAGAGTTTGATGGTGACTGAGTTCATTTCTCCTAATAACTCGACTTTCATCCTATCAAGTTGCACAATATGAAAACACACTTTTGGGGTGAAACATTTAATTTAGAATAGATTGTTCTCGACATTATCTTTGAAGAGGCCACTGAATCTATTAAGTAATTGCGCAATTTTTTATTAAATATTTCATAATTCAAGAGGAAATGGGGAGTATGTGAATTGGATATGTTACCAATTAAGATAGCATTAGTAGGATTGACCTTATTTGATGAATCATTAGGGGGTTTACCCATTCATCTGGCAGCTTTGGATACAACATCAACAAGTAGAGGAGAAGTAGGAATTGCATTCAATTCTTTCAACAATAATTTATGTTGATGTTTAAGCTTACTGATCTCATGAACAAAGATATTCCCTCTCGCTTTCTTCATGTCCTCTCCTATGTTATATTCCATGGTATCTGTAACTACCAAGGTTTTGGATGATGATGGAGTATTTGATCAGGATGGAGTTAGTTGAGGAGTTTTGGGAGAAGACATTTTATTGGCCACCTTTTCCTTGGCAGCAGGGGTTGAAGCCTTTTTCTTTTGATTTGATTGTGTTAAATAAGTAGGGCCTTTACTCCTGGTGCTAACAGGTAGAGATTATTCCTCTTTTTCATTACCGGAAACAGGGAGGATGAAATCCCACATTCCATGTACTTCAACCAATTCTTCATCTTCAGTCTCTTCATCAATTAATGCGTTTCTTCTTCCTCTTCTTCTAAGTCAGATTCAACATCAGATATTGTATTTGGTTGCCGAGGATTAGAAGTATGATTCCTCTTAAAGGATCTGAAAGGTTTCTTAGAAGAGGATTCAACTGCTTATTTCATAATTTCTACCATTTCATTTGAAATGGTTTTTAGGACTTTTTTCATACCTTTGAGATCAAAAGGGTCTTTAGTGATTTTTTTTTCTTAGGTTCATATTTAAATGTAACCTTTTTCTTTTTTCTATCTTCCTGAGTTTTTTTCTTCTCTAATGCAACTATTCTCTTTTCTACAGACAGGGCTTCCTTCATATTTCTACCAGAGTAGCCTTATTAGCTCTATCTAAAAACTTGCTATATTGGAAGGAAGACTAGAAATATTCCAATCGATTTGGACATCAACACCCGGGTTGATGTGGCTAGGATTTTGTTTAGAAATTTATTGAATCTAGAATTGAAGTCATTGATCTTTTCATCTGATTTAGATTTTAAATTATAAATATCATTGATAACAGATGTTATTGTACGACCATCACCAAATTTGGCTAGAAATTTCTCTTCAAACATGTCCCAATTAGTGATAGATCATGGTGGTAATGAAAAATACCATGAACCTACTAATCCTTAGAGAGTGTAGGGAAATAATTTTATTACACAATATTCTTCAGCTACTGTATTTAGACTGATAGCTAACAAATAATTATGGATATGTTCGTCAATGTGCAATCCATTATTAGTATTGAATTTTGGCATCCATCTTTCAGGATGCTTCGGTGGGTCATGAAGGGGAGGTGCCATTTGTACAACACCAAGATTAGCCCATGGTATGACTTGTGGTGGTGGTTGTTGTTATGCCATTATTGGAGTTTGATTGGAAGAAGAGGAAGAAGAGGGAGGTTGTTTGCTTGAGCTAGATGAGCTAGCACCAGTACCTTGAGAAGAAGGGATATCACGAGGAATGAATGGAGGGAATGAAGGTGTCTATGAAGGGGAATTTGATAAAACCTCACTAGTTGGTATCCGTGACTCATATTTCTTAGTTTTGTTTCGGAAAGAAGGAAGGAGAAATTCAAATGGAGGAACCCCAAGCTTCTCACTTTGAGATCGAGTTAGAATCCGAGTGGGCTATAAAATAGAAGTGATACTTCCTGAGATGCTTCAGATGTGACATGCTTTCCTATTGAAATAGAGACTTCCTATATTTTCTTTGTTAAATTCTAAACCTTAGGTGATTAAGGATTATAATCCAACGAAGGTACTTTAGGAATAATACTAGGAGATTTTGGGAGTGACTGCTCAACTTTTGATCTAGAAATAAGAGTTTTAGATGAGCATCAAGAAGATGGAGGTGATCTTGAGGGGGAGTCACTATTGGAATGTATTGTTAATTTAGATTGAGTTCTCTTTGCCATTCATAGTCTTGGCCCTCCTTCTAGTGGCAAAATGTTAAAGCCTTGAAATTCACCACACCAACATGGGGAAAACCACCCAGTTGGGGAGATGAATATCGTGACTTTTCTGTTTGGGTTAGTGGCTCCAACTGGATATAATGGGAACAATTTCACAATCAAAATGTGATAGGATGGATAGGGTGTTTGATTGATAAAACTAAGTGATAGATGGGTTGGTTTTCAAGTTAAAACACACACACACACACACATATATATATGTGATCCAGGTGGATCTTGGTGGCCACCTGCCAAGTCCACCTGGACCCCCACCATTGTTTCTCTCAGCATTTCAGTTTCCTTAATTGTAGCACAACTTACTATTTTTAGCAGTTTTTTCAGTCCTGAACTTCCAGAGCCGTTTTGAGGCCCTAAATGACGTTTTTTGGGGAATCTAGGGAAACATGGGTCCATGGACCGATGTTGCCTCCAAAAGTGGTAGTGCTCGGATAGATCTTTCTAACAAGCTATTGTACACATCAAACGGAGATCGTATGCCAAAGTTACGACCCCGGGAAGTTGATGTACCAATTTACCCAAATGAGGCCCACAGTTTGGCGTTTCATATTCTAGGGTTAGGTTTTGGAATGTTAAGGGTTTTCCATTGTTTCTCAACAATAAATAGGACTTAGAGCCTCATTGTAAGACAATTCAGAGGCATGTAGCCGCCACATCTCTTCTCAGAATAAGCTACCATCGCCCTAGCTGGTTTATTTCCATTTCTGTTTATAAGCATATTTCAGTATTTTACAGTAATGAAATGAAGTATTATTTCCGCTGCATATCTGTCTTTATGGTTATCTCTGTGTTTTATTGCATTCCTGTTTAAATCCAGATCAGTGGTATCAGAGCGGTTTGTTTTTTTCTCTGTTTTTCTTTGCATGTCCCCAACGAGGTCGGGATATAAGGAGTTAGGGCTTGAACTGGTCGAACCTTTGCAAGACCAGCCTCGCAAATCTTGATGGCCTCCCATGGCGGATGAGAAGAAAGATGAGGGGGCAGGAGATCCTATCAAAATCTTGCTCGAAGAAGCCCTCGAGCAACAACGAAACGCGATGATGGACAACTTTGCCCAGATCCTTCAGTAGCTACCCAGAAGCGACGCATCAGCTTCCAGCAGCTACTCTGGAAATGCCACGGCCTTTAAGGTACAAGTTAATTTTGCAATCCCCATATTCGAGGGTCAGATAAATGCAGATGTCGTAGATAAATGGCTAAATTTGCTAAAGGGTTATTTTTCTTTTCATGAATTTTCAAGTCTGGAAAAGATTGTTTCTACTCTTCTCAAAGCAGCCCCCCACGTCAAGGACTGGTGGGAAACCTACTGCGAGTAGAAAGATGAAAGTACCGGCTCACTATTTTCAGCTACACCCACTTGGAATTAATTCCAGGATGCCATCAAGGAGCAGTACTACCCTGTCGGAAGCTATGAGAATGAATACATAAAGTGGACCACGCTGCAGCAGGGAAGGGACCCAGACATGCCAAAGTTCACCAATCTTTTCCATACCCTTCGCACAAAGTTGGGTATCAAGGATTCAGAGGAACATTTAATACTCAAATATCGTGGCTGCCTGTACAAGTACATCCAAGAAGAAATAGAATTCTTGAACATCTCCTCGCTCGGCACAACATACCGGTATGCCGTCAAGGTCGAGCAGAAGTTTAAACAAAAGAAGTGAGACTTTGGGTTCGCGAATCCAAAGAAAGGGAAAGGTGCCCCTAAACCACAGAATAGAGGACAAAGACAAGGCAGGGCAGCCAAGACAACCCTCCAAAGCTGCAAGCAAAGAACAGTGCCGCGAAGCCGAAAAAGGACACGGGAAAATGGTGTGAGTTCCATAAGAGCTCCACTCACAACACAAGCGAGTGTCGGGCCAAGCAGTCACTGGTGGCTGAGCTAAAGGTTTCAGAGTCAGATGCATGTTCTAACTCTGAGTCAGAACTTGACAAGGGGAATGACAAAGGGAAGAAGATCATTGATGCGGATCCCAATGCCACTATTGCCATCGCCAAGATCAAGAAAAATGAACCCAAAGATCCAGAGGAGGAGGAGCGTCTCTTCCACTCCCAAATGTGGGTAAAGGGCTCCCCGCTACAGTTCATTGTCGATAGCGGGAGCCAAAAGAACCTTATCGCGGCAGAGGTCGTGAAGCGGTTGGGCTTATCAACCACAGCACATCCACAACCGTACACCATCGGGTGGCTTCACCAGGGACAGGATCTTCACATGAGCCAACAGTGTCGCCTTCCATACAACATCAAGCCCTTCACGGATGAGGTATTGTGTGACATTGTTCCCCTTGAAGTTTGTGATGTATTATTAAGACAACCATACATGTGGAAGCGACATGCTGTGTATGAATCAAGGCCCTGTGCTGTTATTATTACATTGGGAATAAGTTTACAAGATACCAGAGGTAGCACCGCCTACCGCCATTTCTTTGATTACGGCAAAAAGATGCAGTAAGCTCACTTCCAAAATGGGGAAGTTTGTCTTCTTGATGATATGCCCTCAAGGAAAGAAGAAGATGGTGGCCATGGCCTCCAGACAGGGCCCATCCACATGACAACTACAGATGGACAAGGTCGTGGAGGAGTACGAGGACATCTTCACCCCCCCCGCAGTGGTTCCTCTGCACTGTTAGGTCAAGCACTCCATTGATCTGACCCTAGGTGCGCCACTACCCAATGGACCAATTTATCGGTGCTCCGTTCTGGAGAACGATGAAATCAAGAGGTAGATTCAGGAGCTCCTACAGAAAGGTCACATCCGTCCGAGTTCATCGCCTTGTGGGAGCCCGATTGTGTTGGTACAGAAGAAGGATGGGACTTGGAGACTCTGTATTGACTATCGGGCGCTGAACAAGATCACTGTCCATAATAGGTACCCAATCCCGTGGATTGATGACCTCCTAGACCAACTGAAGGGGGCGAAATATTTCAGCAAGATCGATCTGAAGTTAGGATATCACCAGGTACCAATCGAACCCTCTGATGTGTGGAAGACTGCCTTCAAAGCCAAGGAGGGCCTTTTCGAATGGTTGGTTATGCCTTTCGGATTGACGAATGCTCCTGCAACCTTCATGAGGCTAATGGATGACATCTTGTGGCCATTAACCAACTCATCTGTAGTAGTATACTTGGATGACATTCTGATCTTTAGCCAGAGTTGGGAAGAGCACCTCCACTACATCCGACAGGTTCTCTAAACACTGTGGCAACACAAGCTATGTGCCAATTTGGAGAAATGCACTTTTGGCATGACCCAGGTTCAGTATCTGGGATACATTATTGATGAACAGGGGGTGCATGTGGATCCATCCAAGATCCAAGTCATTCGAGATTGGCCATCTCCAACCACTCTAACAGAGCTCCGCAACTTTCTAGGCCTTGCCAACTTCTACCGGAGGTTCGTGTTGGGGTTTTCTCATATTACTTGGCCCTTGAGTCAAGTCACCAAGGGAGGAGCGAAAGAAAAATTCTTTTGGTCTGGTTCTCAACAGAAGCATTCATAGACTTGAAGGATCGCCTATGCACGGCACCAGTGCTCGCGTTACTAGATTTACAACAACCATTTGAGGTCGAGACAGATGCCTCTGACTATGCTATTGGGGCAGTCCTTACTCAACATGGACATCCAGTGGCATATCACAGTGAAACACTTTCAGACACAGTCCGGAAGTACCCCACTTATGATAAAGAGATGTATTCCATTCTGCAAGCCTGCCAACAATGGAAGCATTACATTTTGGGGAAGGAAACAGTCATCCACATAGACCACCGACCCCTGCAGTTCATACAGACCCAAGGGAAATTGCATAATGATCGCCATCAAAGGTGGTCTACGTACCTACAACAGTTCCACTTGAATATCAAATATAAGAAGGGCAGCACCAATAATGTTGCAGATTGCCTCAGTCGACCACCGATCATGGCGTTAACCACTATGCTCAACTCTTCTGGGCACGAGACTTATGATTGGCCACTTCTCTACAAAAGCGACCCAGAATTCAGTCACACATACCAGACACTCTTGGAGGGTCGGCATGTTCCAGATTTTCACCTCCAGGATGCCCTATTATGCCACCTGGGTCACCTTTGTGTTCCTTCAAGCAAGCGTACTAAGATGATTTGGGAAGCACACTACAGTCGGGCCGTTGGGCATTTCGTGGTCGAGAAAACAGTGGCAGTACTACAAAATTATTTCTATTGGCCGAATCTTCAACAAGATGTTGGGAAGTACATCAGATCATGTACTTTCTGTGCCATTGCCAAACCGACCATTAAGAAGCAATGCCTCTATGCCCTGTTGCCTACCCCTAGTCGACCTTGGAATCCATCTCCATGGATTACATGTCAGGCCTTCCTTCCACTAAGCATGGAAATGACTGTGTTTTTGTGGTCATCGACAAGTTCTTGAAGATGGCCATTATGGCGGCCTGCAAGAAGAATATCACAGCGGAAGCCACTGCTAAACTCTTCTTTGAATGAGTGTGGGTGCACTTTGGGATCCCACAATATATCATCTCAGATTAGGACAGTCGGTTCCTCAGCACATTTTGGTCCAGTCTCTGGTCAATGCTGGACACCAAACTCATGAAGTCCACTGCCTTCCATCCTCAAACTGATGGTCAGGTAGAGGTTGTCAATAGGATGATTGTGCACATTCTGCGCATGTATAACTCAAAGCATCCACGCACATGGGACGAGAGCCTCCCCTATGTTCATCACAGCTACAGCTGAGCTCTTCACAGCTCCACTGGCCATAGCCCTTTTTAGGTGGGCTTGGGATTCCAACCACTATGCCTCATTGATGTGGCCATGCCACTTGCAGCTACTCACATAGATTCGGCTCATGTCCAGTCCAAAACAGACAAGGCAACCAGCTTCATTGAGCACATCCAACATATTCGCCAGCAGGTCCATGACATTCTGGAGAAATCAAATGCCAAGTACAAGCAACAACATGATCAACATTGGGTGCCACATAAGTTTCAGGTGGGCGAAAAAGTTTGGTTGCATTTGCAAAAGGAACGCCTTACTGGAGCTATCGGAAACTAAGGCCACTCTGATATGGTCCCTACACCATTACTAAGGCGGTGGGAGACAATGCATTCGAGCTCAACATTCCCCCATTCCTTGGCATGCACCCAGTGCTCAATGTGGATCGCCTTCGGCCATACTTTCCACCATTGCTAGACACATCCGACATTGCAGAACAGCTCACACCCATGGAATTAAATCCAGATTGCATGGAACAAGTTTCAATTGATCGGATCATGGACACACAGATCAAGAACACTTGCCAACAAAATATCCAACTGTATCGAGTTGTCAAAGCAGGCCAACTCCTTCACCAGGGCAAGTGGTTCACCAGGGACCAAGTTCAGCAAAAGTTTCCTCATCTCATGGAGGAACTCAACGCAATGGGGACCATTGCTTCCTAAGGGGGGAGGAATGATCCAGGTGGATCTTGGTGGCCACCTGCCAAGTCCACCTGGACCCCCACCATTGTTTCTCTCAGCATTTCAGTTTCCTTAATTGTAGCACAACTTACTATTTTTAGTAGTTTTTCAGGTCCTGAACTTCCGGAGACGTTTTGAGGCGCTAAACGACATTTTTGGGGGAATCTGGGGCAACATGGGTCGACCCATGGACCCATGTTGACTCCCAAAGTGGTAGTGCTCGGATAGATATTTCTAACGAGCTATTGTACGCGTCAAACGGAGATCGTATGCCAAAGTTACGACCCCGGGATGTTGATGTACCAATTTACCCAAACGGGGCCCACAATTTGGCGTTTCATCTTCTAGGGTTAGGTTTTGGAATGTTAAGGGTTTTCCATTATTTCTAACAATAAATAGGCCTTCAAGCGTCATTGTAAGACAGCTCAGAGGCATGTAGCTGCCACATCTCTTCTCAGAGATAAGCTACCATTGCCCTAGCTGGTTTATTTCCATTTCTGTTTGTAAGCATATTTTAGTATTTTACAAGTAACGAAATGAAGTATTATTTCCGTTGCATATCTGTCTTTATGGTTATCTATGTGTTTTATTGCATTCCTGTTTAAATCCGGATCAATATGTAACCTATCTATATATATTACCAAGGAATTTTTACTTATATTTCTGTGATCTTAAATGATGGTCTTTAGTACTTGATAATGAAGATTAAATAGATACTAACAAAAATGAAAAACCTTTGAAGTATGATTATTTTGATTAAATAACTAATCAAAATAATTTATAAAGCATATATCACACCAAATTTCTTTTGGCCAATTTCTCATCAACGTATTAAAAGAATAATAGTCCTAGTATGTTCAAAAGTGAATGGATACATCATTGTATGGAAAAATATACACATGATAAACAATATATAGAAATGGTTGTTAATTCATGAACGAATAAATACACAAACATAAGAGTACTTAATGCATATTAGTTCGCTCATAAAATAAGTAGCTCCAGTCTAGTCTATCTCATTAAGATGGTTTGGAAAAGTACAAAACTACAAGCTTCTGTAAACTTCTGTAAGCCTTCTCCAATAAAAGTTCAGGATGCTAATCGAAGATTCTAACAAGAGAAATTTTAAAGTACAAAAGTGCAAGATAATAAAGAGTTCCTTTATAAAATTCCAGACGCTTTCTTAAAAGACATGAAATGGTTTTTATAATAAAATATAAGTACAAAAATAGGCAATGCATGAAGTTCTGAGGAGGTTTAAACAACCCTACTAGAAAAAGGTGACAAAATTACATAAAAGATAATCTATGGAAATGACTAGTTGTAGCATGAGATAGTGTCTACTCTTTCATTTGTTGTTTGAGATGATATATATCCATCGTTGGCTTGAGTTTAGGATGTTATTTCATCCTTGTACACATTTGATTGGTTTACACTGCATCTGAGAGGCAAGGAAAAATTTGCATTGCTGAGTCAGCAAGACAACGTACCACTAACCACTGACTATGTGGCTTTACTAGATACCTCCAATACTCTTTCAAGTCTAATTTTGAAAGTTGTTTGATCACTTCTTCTTTTGTCGTAGAATTTTCTTGCCATTTTTCTTATAAGTCTTTGATATTGGGAAGACTCCCAAGTGAGTATTCTTGTATCAAGTTGGCATTGTGTAAATTGTCATTGACGGTCTCAATGATCTTGCATGTAGCATCAGTTTCTGTTGTGACTACCCATTCCTCCTGTTTAGGCTATATATCCCACTCAGTGAAATGGATATCTTCATGAGTCTCTTCTATCTCAGGTAGATCTTCTATCCTTCCTTTTCAGGTATCCTGCCATGCAATGTATCCTGAAATGTTTTCATTGAAAGTGACCCTCATATTAGACACTTGATTCATCAGTGAATCACTTTCCTTGCAAATAGGATTGATGATTGATAGGCTTTGACAAAATGTTTCTTGTTACATGGATAAAAAATAATTCAATTCAACTGCTTCTTTTACAAACTCCTCAACATTAGGATTTTCTTTCAGTTGTTCCACAAAAAATCACAGTTGTTGTATTTGAGCATATTTGCTACTTGTCTCTGCTTGAAACTGGAGCTTTAACTGATCAAAGCTTCGTTTAGTTGTGCCATTTGTGCCTTGATATGATGGTGTATATTTTCTTTTCTTCCGCCAACTATTGTTCCAACTGCTGTATCCTCTCGTCTTTGTCCTTTATCAATTATTTGACCTCTATTGCCTTATCAATAGTAGGAGATGCATAAGCACCTGCAAACTGTGATAGTTTTGGTCACATTATCCATATGATCTATAGGAGTATCCTTCCAAGCGATATCCATTGGCTCATTGTCGGGACTTATCATCGAGGTCTGATCAATTTTCCTTTTCTTCCTCTCTCATTTTACTACAACCCAATCTTTTGGACTATAAAAGACATCAAGAGGAGGAATCTCCTCTACTCTGAGAATAATTTCGGTTGAAGGGAAGGTTGGGATGATTTCAATTTCTTTTGTGGCAGAAGTCTTGTCAATAACTCTGCTAGTCAGTAAGCTCTTTCTAGTATCCTGGGTGTGTTGAATATGTTTTATGTTTCAACATTTTCCTCCCCTTGCTGTCCTTTGAGGTGCCAGTCAAATTGTTGCCATGCCTCATCTAGTTGGTTTTTTAAGGGGTTCTCATTTGTGTGTTATTTAGTGGAAATATCTTCCACTTTTCTCTCTTGTGAGGACTTTTCAGATTCCCTTTCAGTTTCCTTTACAGGACACTTCTCAGGGCTTTTCTATGAACTTTTCTATGAGTCATGCTCTGAATTCTAGCCTGATCTCTACTCTGATGTCTCTTCAGGCCCCCATTCTGATTTTCCTTATGAGTTATGCTGAGAGTCATGTTCTGAGGCTTTCTCTGAATCATGCTCCGAGTCATAATTTGAGCCCTTTTCTTAAGTCTGTCTTGAAATGTTTTTTATTTCAGTATTTTGCTTAAGTATTTCTAGTAGGTCCAAAGGGACCTTCACTAACCTTTCTTCCTGTATTGGTGGAAACGAGCCAAATCTGGTGGACTGAATTTCAATGTAGCTAGATGTTGAACTTGTTAGAAGAGCTCAACTAAATCAAATAAATCAAATAAATCATCAAAATCATCCTCTTCATGGTTGAACTTCCTTCTTTTAATCGATGAAGTGAAGTTTTGCATAACTTTATTGGGGTCATACTGCCTGGCAGGAACTGTAGCGAGCTTCAAACAGAAAATGTTCTTGATCTCAAG
Organism: Pinus tabuliformis; assembly: GCA_031772625.1. Classification (NCBI taxonomy): domain Eukaryota; kingdom Viridiplantae; phylum Streptophyta; class Pinopsida; order Pinales; family Pinaceae; genus Pinus; species Pinus tabuliformis. The sequence goes on from CM062812.1 coordinate 864,936,602, forward strand.
TGTAGCATGCCTAGAATCATCCAATGCATAAACACCACATTAGAGGGGAAAATAAGTCCAAAGGGATTTTTCTTATTCTTTCATCGTTTTGGTTATCCCATCCCCTATAGTTGGGTAAGTGATTTCCCCGGAAAGAAGCTTATCCGGTACATACCAAGGAAGTACATGAGGGGGCTCTATGCTTTTAAAATCCCCAACATATGTAAATAGCTCTTCCCCATATTACCTAGCTACTGGCAAAATATTGGTCTTCACCTCATTGGATAACCTTGGGACCTTCTTATCAAAAACTGTTTGGTGGATGGGTAATATAACTCCTTGGCAGATCTTGTAAAAATGAGCTTGGTAATTTCACTCCCACATAATCTTATGATATATATTAATGGGAGTAGGGTATTGAATAGTACATTTCCACCCCGTAGTTCGAAAACTAGTTTTGAAACATACTACATCCATAATATAAGCACTCATAAAAAATGGAGGGACTGTTTGAGCAGAGACAAATTGCTTTTTCCTATATTCCCGGATTTGCATAGCTAGGTTAAATGGTTCCCCAATCCATTACAAAAGAGTTCCCTACTGGATCTATTAGGGTAACCCACTCAACAAAAAACTTGGTGGTATTAGTATGCCCAAATAGTCTACACATCATAACTACAACAGAAGAGTAGGGAGCAACTAGAGATGATATAGGATACGTACCTGTTTTCTCTTGTTTGAACTTGCTGGAATTGCACCTCCATTGCCAAATTGGGTCTAATGGGTCCTTGTTCTCCTTCGCAAAATTCTCAAGGAAGGCTTTATCATATACCTTTTGTGGGTCTCCTATATGATACATTATTTTCAGATCTTTTTTCGTGAATGAACCAATAGTTTCTTTCCTTTAAGTCAGGAATGCACGGTCTGAAATGTTGATGTTGTCTATAGTCCATTTTACCATGTCAGGGTACGGTAAAATCTTTGGTCTGGAAGCAATTCGGTGTGGGAAAAAACTTGTAGCTTCAAAATAAGAAGCCTTAGAAGAAGTGGTATCATCTGCTATTTCTTTGGCTTGAATTATTTTTCGACCGTCCTTTTCCTGCAGATTGTACATAACTTCCCATGAATAGGTCCCACTATCAATGGTGCATTTGGTGTCTGAAAATAATGGAAGAATTTTAGTGACATAAGACGTAGAGGATTGAGGAGCCTCACTAGGCTTCTTTTCCTTCTTAGATTTAGTCATTTTTCCGCACAATTCTCTTTCAGGAGAAATCCTGCAATACAAAGAATACAAAGAAAATGAAGAGAAAATAGGATTTAAATGTAAATGAATGCAAACACATAAAGTTTTTTAAATGAAAGAAAGAGAGGTTTTAATCCAAATCAATCTAAACAGGTCACCAAATATCTCTTCTCTGAAACCATTAATACGGTTAAATCCCATTAATTAACTGAAGTCATGGCTCCATGTTTTTTATTTATTACTCATTAATATATCGCATTCCAATATTTGCTTAGATGGTGAAATAAGTTCATTCTTTAAGTACTGAGCCAATATGTGATAGTGATACCTCTGTATTGGTGTGTTAAGCATGTGAGATTTGTGATTGCGATAATCACATTATCGTAATATCACAACTAGCGATGTCAGGATAATGAATAATAGATGATTCCCAAATAGATTTCAGTTATTGCGATTGTGATAAATGATATGGCAGTATAGCGGGCCCTAGGTTTATATTTAAGTAGGAATTTTTTTTAACCTTTATAATTTCCTTGCATGCTTTCCTTTAATAAATAGCTTATTCACTATCAAAATCATTTGGAATGTTATGAGCAGAGCTAGTTGGCATTCTTGCAGTACATCGGATGTGATTGTATTTTAATGATATGGTTTAATGTTCCATCGGGTCCGGTGATATCACCTTTCACAAGAGGGAGGCTTCTCAGATATATGAATTGTGGTGGGGGGCGTTTCCACCTTAAAGCATTCTCATTAATATCTTTAAGGCTTTATAAAAAATGAATATCTATGGGTTCCTTAGGTGTTATCCTTTATCGCAATAAAATGTCTTGACTTGATGGATAAACATATACTCTTAAGACTTTGTGATTTGCGATATGGTCGAAATTTCTTTTAATGTGGACTTCTCTGGTTGTTCAAGCTTTAGTGAGGTTTTATTAAAAGGGAAAATCAAAATTATTCTAAGAAAATATTTAAATTAAACTTATATTCTTGTGTTTTAAATTTTTTTAAGGGTCCCTATTTATTTGTACAATAATTACCTAAGGATTAAGAAAAATAAATGGGGGTTGTTGCACAACAAAACAAAATCATAGGTATGGAATTCACATATAGTAATCAAATTATTAAAATTTTCTACATGCATATAACAAAAAAAGCTATGAAATTTGATGGTGTGGAATTGATAACATTAGAAATTGCACCATAAATAAAGAAAAGAAAATAGGGTATGTGACAGATGTATTCGCTTTTCAATAATAAAATAAAATAAAATTAATGAATTTTTTTTGCATAGTGTTTTTTCTGTAATGACGTATGCATTTTCCAATAATAAAATAATAATTCCTCTGCACAATTATTGACAATATTTCAATTGTAAATAATTACGCATATTTGTAGAAGTGCGAATGAGTTTTATGGTGTAGAGGAAGTTTTTGATTTGTTTATGGATAACTTTCTCCTCACAGCTAGTGATTTTATCATATATACGTTACTGAATCCTTATTCCAGAGTTTTCTTTTCACTTTCATTTTCTCATTATTTCTCCCTTTGTTTTCTCGTATATATGTTATTAAATCCTTATTCGAGAGTGTTTTTCACCCTTGAATTTTCTTGTTATTACCTCTTCGGCACAAATTCTTTCATACAATTAGTACTTTTTTTCTTTTGTTCATATTATTATATATTTTAGTTAAAATAAATTAATATGAAACTATATATTTTTGAAGGATAATAGTGTGCAGCGTATGCACTTGTCCACATAATAAGCCTTACAAAACATGTTCATTAGGCAAAAACTGGAAAATGCTAATCAAGAATTTGCCAAGGTGAACCATTAATGCAAGATTGGAATTTCATTTTATTCATATCTATAAGTGTAACATATACTTTAATCTATAACATATTTTGTTACATCATCTACCATTTGTTGCCATTATGGCTAATGTGTTTTCCTTTATGGAAACCTACATGATAAAGATGTCAACATTATGATAACAGGATGATTATGAAGGCTCAAAAAGATTATATAGAAGGGATGAATAGGGAAATGATAGTTCAGAGGCAGATGGATCTAAAATATGGAGATTGGGAAAGTATAAGCGAATCATGTTTACAAGGGTCACGTACATACACACGTACTGTGAAGAAAAGTCATGTACATAATCCACACCATGGTACTTTGGATACTAGGGGTCTTTACCATGTTATTGTTCCATAGTAATGAGTGTGACGACAATTACTTGATCCCGTCAAAGAATAGCAATGACATTACTAAGGTATTGGCCTAAGGTCTTTGCTGAGGCTAAAGCTATATAAGGATATGGAGATCAAAGTGTTACATGTGCAAGTAATGTGCATTGATGCGTGATCTAAGGCAAAACAAGTGTGCACGAGGGAGTAAGGAGAAGACTCAGATACGAAATATCATAATATGTGTTGAAATATATGCTTGATTGATTTTCATGTTGGAAATATCTAAGTAGCCAACAATAATAGATCTGTGGTTGTACTGATGTTGTGAACTAAACGAAGTATTTTAAAGTTTGTAATGCTAACAATAATGGTTTGAAAGAGTAAAATTGTTTTGGTAGTGAAAGTTTTCAGATATGTACATAGGTTTGTCTTTGGTTAGTCGCATACATACACATATATGCTTATGGGTAATCACGTATATATTTTGCAAAGTATTTTTCAATATGTTGAGAGATGTACGTAGGTGTTGTGCATGGTAAGTGCATAGATACAATGATATGTTTTGTGGAAGTTGTGTACATATACTAAGGCTTTGAATTATGACTTGTAGATGACATTTGATCAGTTATATTATGAATTTTGATGTTTGTCGATGATGTCTCTATTATGATGATCTATATCTGACAGTGTTGACTGGGTGAAATGTGTAATGGGATGTTGATTAGTGGTGATGCTACAGTATGGTGATCGTGCTTGGTACAGTAATATGTGTTCAGCTCAAGTGATCTATAATTAGTGAAATGGTCTATGTATGATTCAGTAATTGGTGATTCAATGCTCAATATTCTAAGGTCTTTAGACAGATGTAATACAGAGGAAGCGTGTACATACACAAGTATGATTTAGAACATTAGTGTATACATTCTGATGTGTGTTTGAATAGGGTTTTCAGTGACACCAATTGGTTTCCATGATGACTAACAATGTATGGCTTGGTATATTTATGAAGGCTTGTGCATTGTTGTGATCCAATTATGATTGGTTTGATTTGGTTACAATAGTTGGCTGAGATTCGATGATTGGTCTAATCATGTTATAGAGATTCAGTTAGTTCATTAATTCGATGATTTGATTCAGTATTTGGTTTCATAATTATTACTTCGTTTGAGCTTAATAATGGAAGTGGGTCTAGTCTAAAAATATGATGAAAGGTAGCCCACATGTTTGATTTTTGAGTCAGCTCGATCCAATATGACTGTTGGCTTAAGAGGTCCTAACCCAGGTTTAGATTTATTCACGCCAACCAAAAAAATCCTAACTTTTGGCCCTTTCGACAACAACCGGCATAGCTCAGGCTGTAATCTCACCCAAAGCAGTATTGAGGATTCTAGAACTAGGTTTCTGCATCCAGAGATCATGTGATATGTATTCTGAAGCCCTTGTGGCTCAGATCTACCTTTGCATAGATCTATACCTTCCTATGGTCCATTAATGCAACTCTATCCAAATGGTTCCTAGACCCTCGCGAAGGTCTACAACCAAGCTTTTCAGGCCTAAAAGAAGCAATCTCACAACATTTTCTTAGTAAATAACAACCCTAGGTATATCTTCTTATAGATATACCTGTTCTGAACAGTTATATTACCATATCTATCTAATATCTTTGCGAAAAAGTTTGTTACACTTTTCATGCACGAGTATTAATGATCTAATAGATTCATGCAAAGATTACACTTTATTTGATAGAAACCTAACCATTAAGTGGCGATGCATAAACATAACATAAATAAGAACAAGACAAATATGTAATAGATTTAGTCTAAAATCAGTCTTTATTAGATTCATCATTCAATTTACAAACTCTTCCACCCTTCACACCCAACTTTAGTTCCCCATGCACTCAGCTATGCACTTGTCAAAGTATCTGTGCACTCAGTTGCAGGAGCCTTCCCCTTTCACCTAAGTATAGGAAACAAATCTTTCCTACCTTAGCACTTTCCTTTTCACTTGTTCTTCACCCGAAATTTCTTCTCCTATACTCGCATGACTCAAATATTTATAGCCTTTCTATTACAATACCATGGTCCATAGCTTATGGGTGAGTCTCAAAACCATCCTATCACTTACCCATACAAGGGGCTAAATCCCCTTTGACTCTTACTTATTTTTGCACTCTGCTTCACCATTTCAAAGAGACTTTACATTCTTTACAAAACCAAAACTGGTTAAACTAAGCCAAAGTTGACCCTAGGGACCCTATCCCAATAGGCCTCGAAGACAAATATGGTGACTCACCCTCGAGTCACTCAGCTGGCTTCTCTATTTTGTGGTGGAGCTCACTGAAATCCTACTTCAATTCTTCCAGCTCCGTGATGCCTCGTACTGTAGCTTACTCAAGCTCTTCGACCCACTTTTCTATAGGTCCTTCTATTGCAAGCTACATGGTCCTATGAGTCTGTTGCATAGCTTTCAATTTCTCCTGAATGGTATGAGAAATCTAGCTGGCCTCTTCTGTCCAAGGTTGAAGTTGAGCCTTTAACACTCATTCTTTTTGTTGCAACTCCTATACTTGTGCCTGTATCAACTTCCTTTCCTATAGGCGCATGAAGCTTTGGATAGGCGCCAATGTGCACGCAATCACCCTCATCTCATCATATCTTTACTAGGCCTCTCTAATTTCCATACTTAGTATTTTCAAGTTTGGGTCCTCCCACAAAGTGTCCCATAAATCCATGGCATTGTTAAAAAGGAAGTGACAGACTTTGACTTCATTCTCCAGTGTAGTCATGTGCTCCTTTATAGTTGCGTTGCACTACTCCCTGACCTCTAGTGGAGTAGTCTGATGTAGCTTCAACTGTAATTTTGATCTCTTCATTTAGAAGTCAAATGTGACTCTTCCTATCTCATATTTTGATTCGCGAACCGCAATAGCCAGTTACCTAATATTTGTTGTAGCTAAGAAATATTTTGGAATATGTGATTCTCAGAAGGAACTACATGATTGTGTAATTGATGCTTCCAAGCTCTAACTCCGTGCTTGAAGCTATTTTTTTTCATTCAAGGCCTGAGCCTTCTCAATGAATATTTTCTCATTGTTTACCTTAACCTGGCAGACTACTGGAATTGTGCGCTACTCTCTAATTCTAATCTTGTCCAAGGTTCCCTGATTCAGTGCATTAAGGGTCTGAAGTGGCAATGTAGCTAAGTTTATCCCTATGTCTTTGATCGTGCCTAATAGAGTGTGATCTTCCTTTGCTTCTGCGTGAACTGATCCATCTGGTAAGGAGATGATTCTGAGGTCCACAACCCTTTTTGTCTCTAATACTCTCTCGCTCCCTTGTGCTAGGCTCACTTGCACCCCACTCACTTGCCCTACGGTCGCTTGAATTGTACCTGTTTGGATATGCATCTCATGAAGATCCTTCTAGATGCTCCTTAGCATCTGCATGTATTTTTGCTCAAATTGCAGCCACAGATCCGTTGTGGTGTCTCTGAATTTTCCCAATTTCATCGAGGTACCCTTCTGTGAGGACCATTTAGTCAATGTATGCTTGTTTATCTGATTTGTGCTTCTTCCTTGGGCTGAACGTTACCTGCTTACTTCGCTTCTTTAATGTGAAGGGAGTGCTCTCCTACTCCCCTACGTCTCTGCCCTACTCAGACAGTTCCTATTCTTTAGTATGTTGGGAATTCAATGCTTTGACTTCCTCTATGTTAGTGTGATCTGTCTTAGCATGCTCTTTCTCATCGCACTCTTATTTAGCAGCTGCCTTAGTAGTAGCTACTTTCTTTCTATGCTCGACCAATGCCCACACTGCGGCCTGTGTTGCTTCTGTTCATTTTTGTGTAGTTGTCGTCTATGGAGTAGAGCTTTCTCCACCCTGACTGGTACTTCTACCAACATCTATGGGTTGTTACCACTACGCTGGTTAACTTCACAAAAGTTCGTGAACATCTGTTTATGAAACTAAGTATGGAAACTTGTGTCAGATATGCTTAGGGTTTTGCCTCGTCTGATCAATACATTATGGAAGTTAGTCTTAAACTTCGCGAAGGCCCTCAACTACTTAAACAAGGCTGGAGACAACCTTGGTCGCTGACTTATTAGTGTGCATAGGTCCATCTAAGCGACTATCCAAAAAAAATTTGACTCCATGATTCGCTTTAGATCCTTCATCGACCAAAGTGAAGTTATCTTTGGTAATTCTTCTTCTTGTGGAGGAAACTGACTATCCTTCGATAGACACCATGTTACTAATACAATTAGAAACATGAGCTAGGCATAATGGAACACCTTTCTCTCCTCCTATGCTTCATTGCAGTTTTCTAGGAATTCTTTACATAAGTACTCCGCCTAGTTGTACTGGACCACCTTCATGCACTGTGCAACGAATGAAACTACTAGCGTCGGAACTTTGTCCGAATGACATTTCCTCATTATCTTCCTGGCTAGAATTTGGGCAGCAAACTGCACTGTCTGGTCTTGAATTAAGTAGATAGAATATCCACACGACTTTTTGATTAGCCCAAACTCTGTCTTCATTTTATCCACCAGCTCCTTTTCTTTGCTTTTCCCTTCAAACTCCTTGTCAGGGTACACCCCTTTATAGGGTAGCTTCGTAATTCTATGAATGAGCATATCGGGTATAGGGATAGGTTCACCAATCCATAAGCACACATCATGCACCAACATGATCAGCTAGCACACACATAGTGTTGATGATTGATTGGTGGAGGTGTGGCACGCAAATAATATGTAGTAATCCGGCCTGCTCAACGCCTTTTACCCATTTCATGGGTTCGAGACTTGTGACCCTAGGTTATTTGTTGTAAACCTTTGTCATGTACTTATTGGTAGCTAGGTGAGGGAATTTCATGTCGTCGGTGAGATCCCAATCCTCCATCTTCAACATCGATATGCATGCTAATAGCACACCTTCAACAACTACCTCCTTTGGCAACAACGGTGTAGAGATTGTGAATTTGCCTGAATTTGGGTCCTTGGTTACGTTGGCCTTCTCTTTCTACAAAAGGATATACACCAGGAGCTATTTGATGGGCTTAGAATCCTTAGCATCTAACTCCTCAACTCCATCGTGGAGTTCCCCTACCTTCAAGTACACTATTTCGACTGCGTTGCCTTTTCCTTCTTTTCTTTCTATCGAACACCCGGGTTCTTCCTCGATGATTGCCTCATTGGTACAAGTTTCTTTAGCTTCTCCTTAGCAGCTGATTTCTTCATCCTAGGTGACCTCAGTGTTGTAGGCACTGAGGGCATAGCTTCCATGTATATGACTTCAGGGCCTTCCACTTGAGAAACAGTGGCTTCAGAACTGACTAGGACAATCGTTTTTTCAAGGATGATCTTTTGGTTCCACTCAGGTAAGGTTTCAAATATCGTGCTTGAAGCTAAATCCTCCCAAACTTGTTGACTCATATAGTAGGAACAAGAGGGCTCATACAAAATCAACGAAGGCAAAGTGTTCTTCGACACACCAACATGCCTTATTTATAGGTGATTTTGAATTGAAATCCAACCGTTCCCTCCATTTTCTAATCATAAATGCATATTTGGCGGCAGATCTCCAAATATTTTCTCCATAAATGTCACCTACATGCTCCTCCTAATGGGATTTTTTCCATCCGATCATGAATAGTTACTCTAATGACTATTTTTGGAATCGGTTGTGCGGTACCTCCCCCTATGGTGCAACTCATCCATCATAGCTTCACCCATCGCACCGCTTACCTCCATCGCACAACCACCTTATTATATTTTTCTCCTCTTCGGGAAATGTAGTTTAAAGTACCACACTTCGTTGCAACTGTCTGGAGCGCTAAGACTGTCCTACAACCATATCATCATTTCCTGGGGCTAGGATCCCTTGTATACAGCTTCAACCTACTTACATTCACTTTCCTAGGGAATGGATCCACATTCATCTTCGCGATGAACTGCACCATCATTTGTGATCTCCTTAACAAAATATGGCCCTAAGAAATGCATTTGAAATTTCCACAGAAACTTCGTGAATTTATTGTCATATAGCAACACTAAATCATCCACCTTGAAAGTGCACAACTTAATATGCGTATCATTCCATTCTTTCTCACTTTCCTTTTTCACTTATTGGTGAAATCCTGTAAGAAATTTGTCCTCATCCAACTCCATCAGCTGCAAGAGTCACTCATCCGAGGTCTCGTGATCCGCCATCTCTATTAAAGCTGCAATACATAGACTTAGCATAATGTACTCCATAGGCGTCACTACTTCAATCCCACAGACCAACCTTAATGGTGTTTGGTTTGTCAACTTCTTGTAGGTCATCCTATATGCCCATAGAACTAATGGTACGTGTATGTCCTAATCATTACTCTGCCCACTACAGAACTTTGTTAACGCATTCTCCAATATTTGGTTAAATGCTTCCACCATCCTATTCACTAGTGGGCGATAGGGCGTGTTGTTTTGGTGGTATACCAAGAATTCTTCAAGCATCACACTGATCGTTTCATTCAAGAAATGTGTAGCCTTATCACTCGTCAACACCTCTGGGCATCCAAACCATGTGAAGACATATTCAAACAAAAACTTCATGGTGGTGGCAGTTGTATAATCCTTCACTAGTTGTGCTTCCTCCCATCTGGTTAAATATTCTGTTGCAGTAATAATATACCACACGCCCATATTTTTTCCCAGTGGTTATATTGGGCCTATGGAATCAATAGCCTACTTATCAAATACCTGGAACAAAACCTAAGGATTTAAAGGCAATTTTTCTTGTCGTGAAGGCTTTCCCATCCTTTGGCAAGCATCACATGCCTTGCAGTATGCCTTAGAATCCTTATGTAATTCTAGCCTCCATAACCCAATGCACAAAATCTTATGCACACTCTCTTTTCTTGCGTAGTGTCCTCCTATTGCTCCTCCATGTGCTTCAGAGATGATACTAGCATGTTCAAACTATGGAACATATCTTTGCAGTATTTCATCTGTTCCCATCTTATACAAGGGACTTGAAATCACTGAAAAATCTGCAAAACGAACTACTAATTACTTCTTCTGCTGAGTGGATTATCCTTTTGGAGCTATAACAGTGGTTAAAAACTAAATGATATGAGAAAAATGGTCATCCGTGACGTGCACCACAAAGAGCTATACATCTGGCAGTCCTTCCTCCAAACTATTTGGTTCTTCACCCATTTCAATCCTTGACAGGTGGTTTGGTCCTGCATTCATACTTCTAGGCTTCACAATCACTTCAAAGTCGTATTATTGAAACAAAAATAACCATCGGCAGATTCCCCCCCCCCCCCCCCCCCAACACAGGATTATTGACCAGGTACTTCAACGCGGAGTGATATGCATACATTTTAAGATGTTCACCCAACAAATAACGCCAAAAATTATGCAATGCGTGGACCATCGCCAACCCTTCGCACTCTGTAGTGGAATAACTCTTCTCAGACTTTGATAACTTTCTTCTTAGGAAGGCTATTGGATGATCAATTTCTCCTTCTAATGCCTGTGTTAATATTGCACCGAGGTCAATACAAGAAGCATGTACATGCACATGTAATTCTTTCTTCTAGTATGGAAACACCAAAATAGGTGCAGTCACAATATTTTCCTTTAAGAAATCTAGATTGCGCTAACATTCTTCATCCCAACAAAACATCACATCTTTCTTCAATAATTTTTCCATCAGCACAGTTATCTAAGCATACACCTTGATAAACTTCCTATAATACCCATTGCACCCCAATGTCGCATGTAGGTATTTCACATTCCTATCTTCGCAGGGTCCAACATCAATCCCCGCTTACATATGACATGGCCGAGAAAGATTTGAAAGGGCACACAAAATATGCACTTCTTCAAATTCAGTGCAATATGATACCTTCAACATGTATCCAGCACAAGGCGTAGACTCACAACATGGTGCTTTACCAACCCAAACACGATTTAATCGTCAAAATAATCCTCCAAACATTTATGAATAAATTCCTTAAACACCGCAATTACTACCTGGGAGAAGATTGTAGGCGTGTTCTTCAATCTGAATGGTAGTAGTGTATATTGAAAGAAACCCCACTCCATTGTGAAGGTTGTCTTGCATCTATCTTCTGATGCAATATTTATTTGATGGTATGCTGAGAACCCATTAGTAAATGAATAAGCCTTCTGTCTCCCAACATTCTCTAATACTTCATCTGTAAATGGTGTCGGAAATGGATCAGGCACGCATGCATCATTTAATTTTCTCAGATCTACACATATCCTGATTTCACCTTTCTGTTTCTTCTGTTGGACAACCATCGGGCTTACCCAATTGGATTCTTCTACTAGTTCAATAATACCATAATCTAGCATCTTATCAATGTCTTGGCAAACCTTTTCTTTATACTTTGGATTCAGCGATAAGGTCTCTACTTGACAAGCTTCGCATCTAGTTTCAACATAATCCTCATAACACCAAAATCTCCAATGATCCCAATAGTCTCCTCCATTCATGAACTTAGGCTCTACTTCAGATCCAATATTTACTTGTTTAGGTTTCAAAGGCTCTGATGTATCTGGGTTTTCCTCTTTTGATCCTTCCACTTCATGCTATCCTTTTGTCTCTGGAATGTTAATATTCTATGGGTCTTCTTCTTCCTCTTCAACACTCACATTGTGACATTCCAGTGCATAGTGCAACTGTGTACTATAATCTATCTGAGCCCATTTGACTGGTCCTTTAGGTGATCTGAATATGGATTCTTTTATCTCCTGTAGCGCTCCATCAATGCATTCAAACCCATCCTCGTAGATGAAAGTCAATAATAAACTCTCTCTTAATATATACCATTCAATTTTCCCATGGTGAACCTCCGTTTCAAAATACCAGTTCATTGGGATTGTATCTAAGGTATGACAAAAAATGTGCACCCATTCTAGTCGTGGTTCCGTACCCCAGGCCTTAGTCCATCGTGTTAAATGATCGCACAGATCATCCTTATCATCATATTTTTCTATCATCCGGGTATTAGCATACCCAAATCGTAATCTCATTATTCTTCTGTATTCCTTCCATCCAGTGAAGCTTTCCTTGTGCGTACCCCACCAATGGGCAAGCATAGCACGCAGTGCCAACTCCATTGCTTAGAGGCGATTTTCTTTAGGCCCCTTTCAAATTCATCTAAAAAAATCCACATTAGTCAAACCATCATAACGTTGAAGCTTCCTTACCTCAGTTGAGACACACCGTAGTGATTGGTCATCATATTGCAGTAGAGGGTAGATACTTCATGGAACTGATTATGTGAGTGTTCAAGCTCTTTGTCTAAGTCTGAGGTGCCAGAACTACTCCTGTCCCACGTAATTCATCCATCGGTCATAGGAATGATCCAATATCTTTTTCATGCTTTGATCTTGTATATTTTCTTAAGATCATCATCATCTTCCACAAAATTGTGAACAGGTTCACTATAATGTGCTCCCTTAGCAAGGTCTAGTGGCACTACAACCCTGAGCGCCTTCATGTCAAATGTCATTTTCAAATTTTTCAAATTGATTACCACATCCATATGAAAATCCCAGTCAATCCCGAGTAGCGTGGTGTACATGTTACTATCATCCACTATTTCAATGTCCTCAAAATCAGCCAGTGTGCTTGCGCCCTCAATCTCTATCGTTACACCATATAAGCACCCCATCAAAATAATCTTCTATTGATTTTCCATGTGCAACTGAATAGGAGATCACTACAACGCAAGTCTCCCCATCCTTTGCAACGTCTACCTGGGAAATGCATTCGCATCCCAAATCTAGGATGACTTGGTCCATTTCATATTCGCCTATCTGTGCAGTCAGCCTCATCTCGCACCCCGTTCTCTTATTATGGTTACCAATTTTTCTCACGATGCATTATTTGGCAGGGGTCTTTTCTTTATTCACTCATTTTTGATTAGCTCTCACATCCCTTCTACTTCTTTCTTATCGCGTAGTAACTTCATACATGTCTTTAGAAAAGTAGCTAATATCGAAGGATCTACTTCTTGTGTCATACTAGTTTCTTTCATTTTCCTCCTTGATCCTAAGGTGGAGGCCTCAATGAAGTTCGTATTTGCTTCCATGAAGGTCTCTTTAGCTTGATTAAGATCAAATCCTCGTTCTTTCTCAGCAGGATTTGCACCCACCCATTAGTCTCAAACACCTTACCCTTATCTACACTAGTGATCATCCCACTTGTTGTTGCTATATTGATGCTATGATCTTCTTCACGTGGTTCCACTCTCATCATCTGGATGTTCTGTGTAGGATGCTGGGGTTGCATCTTGTTTTCTTGCGTCTTTTCCATAAGGATCAAATATTCCTCTATCAAATGGTCAAATTGCTTGCAATACTGACATGATGGATGCGTGGGGTTTGGGCAATCTCACGCGAAGTGTCCGGCTTCACCACAGTTATGGAAAATTGTCTTCCCACGTCCTCGGCCAGCTCCACCTCCTCTTCCCCATCCTCGACCTTAGAATCCTCTGCCCACTGCTCCTGTGCCTTGATCCTGAGCTTGATTTTCTACCTGCATTCGGTAGGGAGGGGTTCTATCCATCATTAGCTCATAACTCCTACAATGACATTCATCATGACCTGTAGATTTACAAAAATTCCAAAACAACTACTGAGGGGTCTGTACAAACTTTAGTGGAAAATGGATATTATGAAATGCATGTTGTCCTGTAACTTGACAGATAACATACCATGGCACAAATTCCATGCTCGACACAAATTTATTCTCTGCTTTCAGGGGAACAAGCTCCCCCCTAATAAGATAGTTCTTACTAACCAGGGAATGGCCCTTATCATTCCCATGGCCCTTGAATTTCAAGCACCAGACTTTAGCGTGCACCTTTGGCTAGAATTACTTTCCTTTCTTCAGGCTCTCCAATTGTAAGTGCAGGCTTTCCAGTTGTAATTGAATATGTTGCACTCCAAGGTTTGTATCTTGTATGAGTGAGGTTTCCAGCCTCATCGCGATTTCTAAGGCTTTTACTTGCATTGCTGTATTTTGTTGTGATAGCGACAATCTTAAGTGCGGAAAGAGCAACATGATATACTAGTCTCGATGTTGCAAATCTCTAATCACCATATCAGCTTGCCTAATTAGGCATTTCAACCTTTGATCGAAATCCTACTGTGTGTCATCTATCTTCTGTCAAATTTCTTTAAACTCAGTCACTGACTGGGCCTCTAACTTAGGCTTCCTAAACTCCTTGTTCAGAGCTTGTTGGGTTTCTTCCAATGTCGCAGTGGGGTTTTCAGTGCAGTACTTGATGTACCATGTCAATGCTTGATCTTGTAAGGTTGTGAGTAGCTACGCTTTCTTGATGTTATCATTTTTAATCTACTATGTCATCCATACAACTCTTGCAACAAACCAGAATTTTTCGAGGTCTTCGCTCCCTATCCCTTTAAAAATCGGCATCTTCATCATGTTTTCCATGTTGAATGGTGGTAGTGGAGGTGGAGGTGAAGTCGTTGGCATATGAGGTGGAGGTGGGGGTGGAGAAGGAGTGGACGGACGAGGTACCCTCGGGATACCCTGATTCATCAAATGTACTTCACTTCGCGGTGTAGTCAGCACTATCCCTTCATCGTCACTTGAAGGGGTTTGAAAGAGTGGACTATACTCTGAGCTCGATCCTTCATTTCTTCTAAATAATTTCCCACTTCATGTAGCCCAAAAAATCAAGGTAACTGCATAACCCTATTTCACATAACACCATTTTAATCCACATTTTCAATGATTTCAAATACTTCGCGGTCCATTGAAGACCCTGCTTTCGCTGTGCTATAGTTGATATTTATATCCATCACGAACTTAGTCACAAAACTTATAAGTGTGCGATCAATCCAATGATCCAAGGCCTGTGTGATATTGTTTCCTGATGCTCCGAGATTTTGCACAAGTTCCCGAGTCCACACTCTAACGCCATCAAGCCTCCATGTCCCTTGACTATCCACCAATTTAGATAACCATTCGTGTAGTA
The DNA here is from genome assembly GCA_031772625.1 of Pinus tabuliformis. Lineage (NCBI taxonomy): Eukaryota > Viridiplantae > Streptophyta > Pinopsida > Pinales > Pinaceae > Pinus > Pinus tabuliformis. The sequence continues at coordinate 864,952,056 of CM062812.1, forward strand.
TTTGAGGGAAAAGATAGAAAAATGCTTTAGTTTCGTATGTGTATAAATATTTCTGAAATCGTTGTTCCTTAGATAATTTAGGGCTCCTATTCTCTTGAGCCACAAACATGTGCACTTTTTTGTCAATCCACTACTTAATCTCTTTATTTGTAGGAAACCATTTGTCACACATATCTTAGATAGATCCTGGTCCCGGCAACAGAACAATTTGTTGGCTTAAGGGGGCCTCAGCCAGGTTTAGAGTTATTCACGCCAACTGAAAAAACCCTAACTTTTGTGCCTTTCTGCAACAACCTACATAGCAGAGGTTGTAGTCTCACCCGAAGCAGTATTGGGGGATGCTAAAACTAGGCAAGGAAAATTTTAAAGATGGAAGTTTATCTTAAAGTTTAGGAACCTTGGCAAATCTTACTAGTTCGCAATATGTAAATTGTAAAATTTTTTATGATATTTTTGTAAAAAAATTTAGGTTTCTAATTATTTTATATTACTATATATAAAATTTTGGCGATTTTTAGGGAAAAATAATTTCATACTATAAAATTTGGGTGAATCAATTTAAAAAAAATGGAAATTGGTGAATCTTATTTTTGGAAAAAGCATGGAAAATTAGCCCACTTGCGAATATTAGCCTCCAAAATTTTCCATGGAACTAGGTTTCTACATCTAGAGACCATGTGATATGTATTTTGAATCCCTTATGGCACAGATCTACTTTCGCGTAGATTTATACCTTCCTATGGTCCACTACTGCAGCTTTATCCAAACTGCTCCCACACCTTTGCGAATGGATACAACCAGGCGTTTTAGGCCTAAAAGAAGTAAATTCACAACTTTCACTTGATAAATAACAACCCTAGATATTCCTTCTCACAGATCTACCCATTTTGTGCAGCTATATTACCAGATCTATCTAATATCTTTTTGAAACGGTTTATTACACTTTTCGTGCATGAGTATTAATGATCTAACAGATTCACCCAGAGAATAAACTTTGTTTCATAGAAAACAGACCATTACACGGTGATGCTTAAACTTAACATAAATAAGAACAAGACACAAATATAATAGATTTGGTCCAAAATCAGTTTTTATTACAAACTCTTCCACCTTGCACACCCAGCTACAGGGGTGCACACACTCAGCTATGGACTTTCCAAGGTCTCCACGTACTCAGCTGGAGCAGCCTTCCCCTTTCTCCTAAGTACATGAAAATGAAGCTTTCCTTCCTTATCACTTCCCTTTTCACTTGTTCTTCACCCAAAAGTTCTTCTCCTATACTTTCTATGACTCAAATATTTATAGCCTTTCTATTACAATACCATGGCCCGCGACCTATGGATGAGTCTTAAAACCATCCTGTCACTTACCTGTACAAGGGGCTAAAGTCCCTTCAACTTTTACTTAGCTATGAGATCTACTTGCCCATTTTGTGGAGACTTTACATTCTTTACAAAAATCTTGACCAAAATGTTGGAAATAATACTGAGAGGTGGGGTGAATCAGTATTATTTAGGAATTTAATAAGTCTTCCTTATTTGATCTTTGAATTATTTTTGCATGTCAGTACCATAAAATAATGAGCATGAAAAACAGATAGTCACACCAAAGAACACAAGATGTAAGGTGGAAACCCAATGTGGGTGAAAACCACCTGCTGCAATATGTCTCTATCTTCTTTCAATTTAGAAACTTCTTTTACAATGATTTTGTACTGGTGCAGTCCTTTACCAGTACGCAGGCTGCAACCTGCAGAGAGCTACAACTCTCTCTCTTTTTCGTTTTCCAGTCTACTCCTGGAAGGGAGCTACAACCCCCTACTTCTTTTCATAAAGCATCAGATGATCAACAAGTACATAACAGATATAGACCACTACAGATATCAGATCAGCAATAACAGAACTAACCCAGAACACCTTATCAACAGAGAAATTCAATCAACAGAACATCTTAAAACAGAGACGCAGTTTTTCCTTCTGTGGCCTGCGACCAGACGCAGTTAACCTTCTGCTAATCTGCGTCCACACGCAGATATCCTTCTGCTGCGCTGCGTGCCCACGCACTGTTCCTTTGACTGCTCTGCGTTCTGTTGCTTCAGGGACGCATCCTAAGATACTATCGCACCGCGTCCTTCTGCTTCAGAGACGCATCTGAACCTTGATCGCTCTGTGTCCCCACGCAGATCTACAGTCACTGGGCTGCGTCCCAGACGCACCTGAACTTCGTCTGCCCTGCGTCCCCACGCAGATCTCCAGACTCTGTACTGCGTCCCGGCGCGCTTTCCTTTCACTGTACCTGCGTCCCTTTGGGTATGAATGATTTCAAGACCTTAAGAGTAACCCAAACAGTCAGATCTACAGATCTGATCTTGCGCCAAAGAGATCTCAGTCCTTCAGTAGATTCACCTTTTAGATCTAGACCAGATCTCACCCAATAAGATATTCCACAAAAAAGACATACTTAGCCAAATGATCTCCTTGCTTTATATAGGCAAGCTCCTCCTCAAAACATGGAACAATACCACGAGCCGACACCATAGAAACACAAAACCGTCGGCTAGATACCACACAAGAAACCCCCACGTACTTTTTCTCTGCCTTGAAATGTGTGCACTGGGTGGACGCACCCCCTGAATGGCTGGCCTGCGTCGATGGACGCGGACCTTGCATGGTGTACCTGCGGGTACGCACCTTCTGAACTGGTTTCCTGCGTCCTTCTTAATTTTCAACAAACTGAGAGCCTTGCCACTGGAGTTGCCATCAAGTACAACATCTGTAACATACAGTCATACCAGAAAACATAATGCCAACAATCTCCCCCTTTGGACTTGATGGCAACCTTACAAACTTCAGCTTCATTCTCCCCCTTTGACATCAAGGGCAAAGGGTTATGCTCCCCCTAAGATCATGCTCCCCCTGAACCAAATCTGTAACAAAGAACCATAATCCTCCATGAAAGAGATAGAGACATATTGCAGCTATTTCCAAGATCTCCTTCTGACCATCCTCCATAATGCCAACAATGCATTATATGCTCCCCCTAAACCTGTACCAAAAGAAAGGTTTCAACAATAAGATGATGCATCAACAACCCCCAGCTTTTGCCTGAGGTACTCAAAAGTTTCCCTGGGCAATGGTTTGGTGAGAATATCAGCAACTTGTTCCTTAGAAGGAACATACTCCAACTGGACCTTTTGTTCAAGCACTTGTTCCCGGAGAAAATGATACTTGATTGGTATGTGCTTGGTTTTTGAATGCATAACCGGATTCTTTGAGATGCTGATTGCACTTGTGTTATCACATAAGATGGGGATAGGTGGTGTACAAGTGATTTGAAAATCCTGCAAAGTCTGCATCATCCAAAGAAGTTGGGTGCAACAAGATGCAGCAGCAACATATTCCGCTTCAGCTGTAGACAAGGCAATCGAACTCTGTTTCTTGCTGAACCAAGATACCAGTCTGGAACCCATAAAGAACGCACCACCACTTGTGCTTTTCCTGTCATCCACGCTTCCGGCCCAATCTGCATCTGTATAAGCATGAAGAGTAAGATCTGTATCTCTAGGATACCATAAGCCATAATTTTGAGTCCCTTGAAGATATTTGAAAATTCTCTTCACTGCCTGAAGATGAGTCTCCTTCGGATTTGCCTGAAATCTTCCAACTATTCCAACTGCATGCATGATGTCCGGTCGGGTACCTGTCAAATATAGTAAACTTCCAATCATAGATCTGTAGGTTGGTTGATGTACTGCTGCAGATTCATCATTTGCACTGAGACTACATCCTGTGACCATGGGTGTACATACTGGTTTTGCATCTTCCATGCCATATTTCTTCAAAATCTGCTTGAGATACTTGGTTTGAGATAAAAAGATTCCTCCTTCCTTTTCTTGGATTTGCAAACCAAGGAAATATGTCAGTTCTCCTAGCAAGGACATTTCAAATTCTTTCTGCATGATCGAGGCAAAGCTTTGACTCGTAGCTTCTTCATTGCTGCCAAAAATAATGTCATCTACATACACAACAAGTATTAGCAATTTGTCATTTTCAACTTTTATATACAGATTGCTATCTACTGAACCTTTTGAAAAACCTTGTTGATGAAGATATTTGTCCAACCGGTAGTACCAAGCCCTTGGAGCTTGTTTGAGATCATAGAGAGCCTTTTTCAATCGGCATACAAGATTTGGATCATTTCCAAGAATGAACCCATCTGGCTGTTCAATGTACACTTCTTCTTCCAAGTCTCCATTTAGAAAGGCTGATTTCACGTCCATTTGAAATACTTTGAAGTTTTGAAAACTTGAGAGAGCAAGGAACATTCGGATGGCCTCAAGTCTTGCAACAGAAGCAAAAGTTTCTTCAAAGTCTATTCCTTCTTGCTGCGCATACCCTTTACAAACAAGTCTGGCTTTGTTTCTAATTACTTCTCCATTTTCATTCAATTTATTTTTGAAGACCCATTTTGTTCCGATAACATTCTTATCCTTTGGTCTAGGAACCAGCTCCCAAGTGTTGTTCTTTTCGATTTGCTCAAGCTCTTCATCCATTGCTTTCACCCAACATTCATCTTTGCATGCTTCTTTCACATTTTGTGGTTCAGTAGAGGAGAGTAATGCCAAATAGCTTGAGGCTTCTGCAATTGTTCTTCTTGTTTGTACACCTGCTTCTTTCTGCCCCACAATCTGAGATTCTGGATGATTCTTCTGAACATATCTGGATGGAGTTTTCTCTTCTATTCTTGTCTGCTCCTCTGGTTCTTCTTGAGGTTCTCCTTGGGGTTCTTCTTCTTCATTATTCTGTCTTTGAGGGTAGCCTTCATCTTCTTCTATATCTTCATGATGTACTTGCCTAGGAATATATCCCTTCTCATCAACCACTACATCAATGCTGTCAACAATTCTGCCAAGTCTTTTATTGTAGCATTTGTATGCTTTGCTATGTGGAGAATAGCCAAGAAGAATGCTTTCATCTGCTCTAGGTTCAAGTTTGCCAAGCTGCTCATCAGTATTCTTGATATAGCATTTGCTCCCAAAGATTTTGAAGTGCTTTACCGAAGGAGTCCTGCCACTCCAAAGCTCATGAGGAGTTTGAGTGCTGTTCACCCGGACATTTGTTTTGTTGAGAATAACAACCGCAGCATGTGCAGCTTCACCCCAGAATGTTGCGGGAGTTCCTGATTCATCAAGCATAGCACGAGCCATTTGTTGGATTGTTCTGTTCATTCTTTCAACAATTCCATTTTGCTGAGGAGTTCTAGCTGTAGAGAATTCTCTCCTTATCCCATGTTCATCACAGAAATCGAAAAATTCATTTGAAGTAAATTCCCCACCTCTGTCGGATCTGAGGCACTTAATTTTGTGACCTGATTCATTTTCAACCAAGGCTTTGAAGGATTTGAATTTTTCGAATGCTTCATCTTTGTGCTTCATAAGACCTAACCAGACAAACCTGGAGAAATCGTCAATAAATAATATCAAGTATTCCTCTCCTCTAGGTGTTCTTTTCCTGAATGGACCACATGTATCTGTATGTACTAGCTCAAGAGGCATGCTAGCTGATCCTTCTTTCTCTGGAAAGTTAGTCCTGGTTTGTTTTCCAAACTGACATGATCTGCATATGGTGTTGTCAGGAATTTTGATATCTGGAAGATCGCGAACTGCCTGATATTTGCATGCTTTCCTTATTTGTGAGAAGCTTAGATGTCCCAACCTTCGATGCCATAACCAGTGCTCTTCATCCTTGCTTAGATAGCATTGTTGTTGTCCTTCTTCAAATATGTACAGATTATTTGGAGTTCTTTTGCCTTTGAGAACTGTTTTACCTGTATCAAGATCACGAACAAGACATCCATTCGATCTGAAAATAACCTCGGTTCTTTGATCACACATCTGGCTGACACTTAGAAGATTATGCTTCAATCCATCAACATACAAAACATTTCCAGCTTTGACCTTTCCTTTTGACTGAGCAATGCCTTTTCCTTTTATAGTTGCAGGAGTATCATTTCCAAAAGAGACTTTCTTTCCTTTTTCTAGAGCAGAATAAGATTCAAGTTTTTCTTTATCACCTGTCATATGCTTCGAACATCCACTGTCAATGTACCATAGATTTTCCTATCCCTCTGCATAAAATGCTATTCCACATCTTTCTGTTTTAGGTTCCTTTATTCTCCATGTTTTGGTGCTTGAGGCTTGCTCCTTTTTCTGCTGAAACCTGCTCCTGCATTCAGATTCTTCATGACCAAAGTTATTGCAAATAGAACATTCGACTTCATTTTCAAGAACCGAAAAGTTGTTATAGGTCCTTTTTGTCATCCCTGTCATACTTCTTTGTTTTTGAGCTTCCCTAGTCATGATTGTTTTATATGCAACACATTGAGCTGCTTTGTGGCCAAAGTTATGACAAGAAAAGCATTGTCCATTGAAGAAACTTCTGCGGTTATCGAATCTACCAGCCAACTGATTGTAATTTCTATATTCATCTATTCTTGGACCAAATTGAGAAGATTTTACCTGTGGCTGATTCACCCTTAACATGGATTGCCCTTGATAGTTTCTGTTTGTAATTCGTCCCTGCTTTACCTGATGATCTTCATTGTTCTTTTGCTCATTTCTTCTTGCTGCATCAAGATAACTCTTTGAGGTGGATGCTTGAGAGGTTTCTCCATTGTAGCCCAGACCTGTCTTGTTTAGAGGAGACCGCTGGACATTGATAATCTTATGCAAAGTTTCAGATCCTTTGACAAACTTAAGATTAATAGTTTTTGTTTTCTCAATCTCTTTTCTAAGACCAACAATTTCTTCTTCTAGTTTTTCAAGATGTTTTTCCTTTTCATCAATTTGAAATTGTAGAGTATCAATGATCACATTCTTTTCTTCTATACATCTCTTGAGTCTAGTGATTTCATCATAAAGGTTATCCACATCTATAGCATCCATATAATCATCATCTTCAAATGCCATTAATAACTTATATTCATTACCTCGTTCATCTTCATCACTGTTTGATAGACCATCACTATCTTCATGGGTGTAGTAGCTTTTCTTATTTGCACTTTGTTTCTTGTTCCATCTATCTGGTTCCTTTCCTTTATCCTTATAAGGACATTTTGCAGCATAATGACCTACTCTTCCAGAAGCAAAGCATTTGAAAGGTAGCTTACCTCTGAACCTTCCAGAACCCCTTTGAAGATTTCTGACAAAATTTGATTCTTCTTCCTCTTCTTCTGGAACATGGCTTGCTTCATAGTAATCTTCTTTGCCTGATGCCTTAAAAGCAGCTTCCCTTCTGTCTGATGGACCTCCCTTTCTCATTTCATAAGCAGTTAGAATTCCATGTAGCTCAGACATAGTGAGAACACGGAGATTTTCCTTTTCTTCTATTGCAGATACTTTAGATTCAAACTTGGGGGATAATGATCTTAGAATCTTTTGAACTACTATAGCCTCTTTTATTTCTTCACCCAAATTTTTCATACAATTAACAATCTCATCTACCCGAAGAAAATAATTAGCCACACTTTCATCATTATACATCTTGAGAGTCTCATATTGAATCCTGAGAGTTTGAAGTTTAGCTTGTTTTACCTGTTCATCTCCTTCATAGCTCGTGACCATTTTGTCCCATATCTCTTTTGCTGATTTGAAGTGCATTACCTTCATGAATTCTGTTTGGGATATACTTCCTAATAGAGTACTGACTGCTTTTGCATTTGTTTCATACTTCTTTTTCTCAGCTGGATCTGTAGGAGTAGCTGAAGGAAAAGCATAGCTTGTTTCTACAATGTCCCAAACTTCTGTACCAAGAGATTGAAGATATGCAGTAACTCTTACCTTCCAATAATTGAAGTTTGTCCCATCAAAAATCGGTGGCCTGATTGATGCTTCTCTCTCGTAGTTGCTCATGATGAACGATCTACCTTCAAGCGATCAAGCTTCTCTGAAGGATCTACTTCTTGTGTCATACTAGTTTCTTTCATTTTCCTCCTTGATCCTAAGGTGGAGGCCTCAATGAAGTTCGTATTTGCTTCCATGAAGGTCTCTTTAGCTTGATTAAGATCAAATCCTCGTTCTTTCTCAGCAGGATTTGCACCCACCCATTAGTCTCAAACACCTTACCCTTATCTACACTAGTGATCATCCCACTTGTTGTTACTATATTGATGCTATGATCTTCTTCACGTGGTTCCACTCTCATCATCTGGATGTTCTGTGTAGGATGCTGGGGTTGCATCTTGTTTTCTTGCGTCTTTTCCATAAGGATCAAATATTCCTCTATCAAATGGTCAAATTGCTTGCAATACTGACATGATGGATGCGTGGGGTTTGGGCAATCTCACGCGAAGTGTCCGGCTTCACCACAGTTATGGAAAATTGTCTTCCCACGTCCTCGGCCAGCTCCACCTCCTCTTCCCCATCCTCGACCTTAGAATCCTCTGCCCACTGCTCCTGTGCCTTGATCCTGAGCTTGATTTTCTACCTGCATTTGGTAGGGAGGGGTTCTATCCATCATTAGCTCATAACTCCTACAATGACATTCATCATGACCTGTAGATTTACAAAAATTCCAGAACAACTACTGAGGGGTCTGTACAAACTTTAGTGGAAAATGGATATTATGAAATGCATGTTGTCCTGTAACTTGACAGATAACATACCATGGCACAAATTCCATGCTCGACACAAATTTATTCTCTGCTTTCAGGGGAACAAGCTCCCCCCTAATAAGATAGTTCTTACTAACCAGGGAATGGTCCTTATCATTCCCATGGCCCTTGAATTTCAAGCACCAGACTTTAGCGTGCACCTTTGGCTAGAATTACTTTCCTTTCTTCAGGCTCTCCAATTGTAAGTGTAGGCTTTCCAGTTGTAATTGAATATGTTGCACTCCAAGGTTTGTATCTTGTATGAGTGAGGTTTCCAGCCTCATCGCGATTTCTAAGGCTTTTACTTGCATTGTTGTATTTTGTTGTGATAGCGACAATCTTAAGTGCGGAAAGAGCAACATGATATACTAGTCTCGATGTTGCAAATCTCTAATCACCATATCAGCTTGCCTAATTAGGCATTTCAACCTTTGATCGAAATCCTACTGTGTGTCATCTATCTTTTGTCAAATTTCTTTAAACTCAGTCACTGACTGGGCCTCTAACTTAGGCTTCCTAAACTCCTTGTTCAGAGCTTGTTGGGTTTCTTCCAATGTCGCAGTGGGGTTTTCAGTGCAGTACTTGATGTACCATGTCAATGCTTTATCTTGTAAGGTTGTGAGTAGCTACACTTTCTTGATGTTATCATTTCTAATCTACTATGTCATCCATACAACTCTTGCAACAAACCAGAATTTTTCGAGGTCTTCGCTCCCTATCCCTTTAGAAATCGGCATCTTCATCATGTTTTCCATGTTGAATGGTGGTAGTGGAGGTGGAGGTGAAGTCGTTGGCATATGAGGTGGAGGTGGGGGTGGAGAAGGAGTGGACGGACGAGGTACCCTCGGGATACCCTGATTCATCAAATGTACTTCACTTCGCGGTGTAGTCAGCACTATCCCTTCATCGTCACTTGAAGGGGTTTGAAAGAGTGGACTATACTCTGAGCTCGATCCTTCATTTCTTCTAAATAATTTCCCACTTCATGTAGCCCAAAAAATTAAGGTAACTGCATAACCCTATTTCACATAACACCATTTTAATCCACATTTTCAATGATTTCAAATACTTTGCGGTCCATTGAAGACCCTGCTTTCGCTGTGCTATAGTTGATATTTATATCCATCACGAACTTAGTCACAAAACTTATAAGTGTGCGATCAATCCAATGATCCAAGGCCTGTGTGATATTGTTTCCTGATGCTCCGAGATGTTGCACAAGTTCCCGAGTCCACACTCTAACGCCATCGAGCCTCCATGTCCCTTGACTATCCACCAATTTAGATAACCATTCGTGTAGTATTTGAGGGAAAAGATAGAAAAATGCTTTAGTTTCGTATGTGTATAAATATTTCTGAAATCGTTGTTCCTTAGATAATTTAGGGCTCCTATTCTCTTGAGCCACAAACATGTGCACTTTTTTGTCAATCCACTACTTAATCTCTTTATTTGTAGGAAACCATTTGTCACACATATCTTAGATAGATCCTGGTCCCGGCAACAGAACAATTTGTTGGCTTAAGGGGGCCTCAGCCAGGTTTAGAGTTATTCACGCCAACTGAAAAAACCCTAACTTTTGTGCCTTTCTGCAACAACCTACATAGCAGAGGTTGTAGTCTCACCCGAAGCAGTATTGGGGGATGCTAAAACTAGGCAAGGAAAATTTTAAAGATGGAAGTTTATCTTAAAGTTTAGGAACCTTGGCAAATCTTACTAGTTCGCAATATGTAAATTGTAAAATTTTTTATGATATTTTTGTAAAAAAATTTAGGTTTCTAATTATTTTATATTACTATATATAAAATTTTGGCGATTTTGAGGGAAAAATAATTTCATACTATAAAATTTGGGTGAATCAATTTAAAAAAAATGGAAATTGGTGAATCTTATTTTTGGAAAAAGCATGGAAAATTAGCCCACTTGCGAATATTAGCCTCCAAAATTTTCCATGGAACTAGGTTTCTACATCTAGAGACCATGTGATATGTATTTTGAAGCCCTTATGGCACAGATCTACTTTCACGTAGATTTATACCTTCCTATGGTCCACTACTGCAGCTTTATCCAAACTGCTTCCACACCTTTGCGAATGGATACAACCAGGCGTTTTAGGCCTAAAAGAAGTAAATTCACAACTTTCACTTGGTAAATAACAACCCTAGATATTCCTTCTCACAGATCTACCCATTCTGTGCAGCTATATTACCAGATCTATCTAATATCTTTTTGAAACGGTTTATTACACTTTTCGTGCATGAGTATTAATGATCTAACATATTCACCCAGAGAATAAACTTTGTTTCATAGAAAACAGACCATTACGCGGTGATGCTTAAACTTAACATAAATAAGAACAAGACACAAATATAATAGATTTGGTCCAAAATCAGTTTTTATTACAAACTCTTCCACCTTGCACACCCAGCTACAGGGGTGCACACACTCAGCTATGGACTTTCCAAGGTCTCCATGTACTCAGCTGGAGCAGCCTTCCCCTTTCTCCTAAGTACATGAAAATGAAGCTTTCCTTCCTTATCACTTCCCTTTTCACTTGTTCTTCACCCAAAAGTTCTTCTCCTATACTTTCTATGACTCAAATATTTATAGCCTTTCTATTACAATACCATGGCCCGCGACCTATGGATGAGTCTTAAAACCATCCTATCACTTACCTGTACAAGGGGCTAAAGTCCCTTCAACTCTTACTTAGCTATGAGATCTGCTTGCCCATTTTGTGGAGACTTTACATTCTTTACAAAAATCTTGACCAAAATGTTGGAAATAATACTGAGAGGGGGGGTGAATCAGTATTATCTAGCAATTTAATAAATCTTCCTTATTTGATCTTTGAATTATTTTTGCATGTCAGTACCATAAAATAATGAGCATGAAAAACAGATAGTCACACCAAAGAACACAAGATGTAAGGTGGAAACCCAATGTGGGTGAAAACCACCTGCTGCAATATGTCTCTATCTTCTTTCAATTTAGAAACTTCTTTTACAATGATTTTGTACTGGTGCAGTCCTTTACCAGTACGCAGGCTGCAACCTGCAGAGAGCTACAACTCTCTCTCTTTTTCGTTTTCCAGTCTACTCCTGGAAGGGAGCTACAACCCCCTACTTCTTTTCATAAAGCATCAGATGATCAACAAGTACATAACAGATATAGACCACTATAGATATCAGATCAGCAATAACAGAACTAACCCAGAACACCTTATCAACAGAGAAATTCAATCAACAGAACATCTTAAAACAGAGACGCAGTTTTTCCTTCTGTGGCCTAGACCAGACGCAGTTAACCTTCTGCTACTCTGCGTCCACACGCAGATATCCTTCTGCTGCGCTGCGTGCCCACGCACTGTTCCTTTGACTGCTCTGCGTTCTGTTGCTTCAGGGACGCATCCTAAGATACTATCGCGCCGCGTCCTTCTGCTTCAGAGACGCATCTGAACCTTGATCGCTCTGCGTCCCCACGCAGATCTACAGTCACTGGGCTGCGTCCCAGATGCACCTGAACTTCGTCTGCCCTGCATCCCCACGCAGATCTCCAGACTCTGTACTGCGTCCCGGTGCGCTTTCCTTTCACTGTACCTGCGTCCCTTTGGGTACGAATGATTTCAAGACCTTAAGAGTAACCCAAACAGTCAGATCTACAGATCTGATCTTGCGCCAAAGAGATCTCAGTCCTTCAGTAGATTCGCCTTTTAGATCTAGACCAGATCTCACCCAATAAGATATTCCACAAAAAAGACATACTTAGCCAAATGATCTCCTTGCTTTATATAGGCAAGCTCCTCCTCAAAACATGGAACAATACCACGAGCCGACACCATAGAAACACAAAACCGTCGGCTAGATACCACACAAGAAACCCCCACGTGCTTTTTCTCTGCCTTGAAATGTGTGCACTGGGTGGACGCACCCCCTGAACGGCTGGCCTGCGTCGCTGGACGCGGACCTTGCATGGTGTACCTGCGGGTACGCACCTTCTGAACTGGTTTCCTGCGTCCTTCTTAATTTTCAACAAACTGAGAGCCTTGCCACTGGAGTTGCCATCAAGTACAACATCTGTAACATACAGTCATACCAGAAAACATAATGCCAACACAAAATTGGTTAAACTAACCCAAAATTGACCCGACGAACCCTATCCCAATAATGAGATATTATGAAACATTGTCCACAAGTGGTGTAGAAGGTTGGATCCTCCAATGAGGGAGTTAGACCTTTCTTCCAGTGTTAGTTGGTAAATTTGTTCAGGGGGTAGGTTATCCCTTTCAGTAGGAACCGGTAAACGCGATCAGGGGGGTGTAGCTCCCTTCAAGTGTTTTTTGGAGATTGAGAGAAGGTTGTTTCCTGCTACAAGTGGGTTCTTGCATGAAAATATGAGTCTGCACTAGTACAATATTGTAATAAGTTTTATTAATAATAAAAGAAGAATAAAGAGAGCACAACAACGATGGTTTTTGCCGACATTTGGTTTCCACCTAAAATATTGGCGTTCATGTGTGTCGATATGTTTCTTTTGTGTTGATAATATATATGTTATTTACTTATCACAGTATATGATTATTAAATGAATAATGAAGTAATGATGCACTGGTTAAAGATGAATCGGTGATGAAATGTATGAAAAGTTAGTTAACTGGTTATACACTATTTTTCTCCACCTTAGTAGTGTAGATACATTGGTTTCCTGAATGAAAGTACAATACATAAATCAGAATATGAAATTGAAAAGTTGAAGTGAGTTTAAAATCCTTATTCACACCCCCCCAATATTTTTCCCAACACCATTATTCAACACACCCGAATTAGTTATGGAAATATAGTGAATCAATACTATGAATAGAAAAGGATCACTCTACCATGGATCATATGCTTAAGCTATTATGGTAATTCTTTGGTATGACATCAAGTATGAGCATACTGGACTAGCATACCATTATTGATTAGTATACAAGCTACTTAGTGACGCATAAGGAGAATGACCTTGTAGCGTCTTATTTTGGGTCTACAATGCTTTGTCTTCCCAGCCAATCATTTTATCTTTTAATCTCTTAAGCTTCCATTGTATGCACTTTTTCTTTCAACCAGCTGAATAAAACCAATATCAAAATGCATTATAAATAAAAGGTTCCTATGCATTTTCCTCATCCCGTACAAATTCGATGCATGCATTTATTCTCTACATAACCTCTGCACACGAATAACCACCCCTAGACAATTCCTTCCCTAGATAATAATTAAAAAGTCCATTGTGTGGAAGAAGATTTCAATCTTTCATTGCACGATTGTTTTTGTTTCTATGACTATTTCACTTCTTTTTTTTACATAAAGCTTTTTAGCCTATGTTCAAATTAAAGGATTTTTATTGCCAATAGTTTAGTATTAAAAATGAATACTTTATGCTTATACTATTCATAATATTTTAATTGTAAAAAATTAGGCATATGTCCTCAAGTGTGGATAAGCACAAAAGTTTTTATAGTTAATACTTTATTTAATATTAAATAAAGCATATTTTCTTAACAACATTGTCTATGCTTAGATTATTATTTAAATGGTTATATCTAATAAGGAAGATCAAGGCTACATGGCCTAGAAAAATCACAACATTGGAACAATACCCTATGGATGACCCCGCACGATGGATACTAATGATATTAATCTTTTTTCTAAGATACATAACACTAAAAACTTCATAATCCGCACAATAAAAGATGCACACATTGAAACATGATAATATTCCTCATTCTCCCACACATACCCCATCCTCGATAAACATTCATACAATATAATCTAGAAATTTGTAAAAGTCTCTCTGCACAACGCCTTGTGTAGCTTGGTGTAGCCCCATCTTATTAATAATATATTAATTTATGTGGAAGTGAAAAGAAAGCCCATTTTGTGGAGGGATCTTTCAATGTATGATAAATAATGTATATATATTTGTCTCTACAACTAATTAAGTGGGATCTGAATTTCTCCCACATTTCTACCTTAGCAGATGGATAGACTATACTAGAGAAAGTAATTATTTTAGTACACCATTCACGTATACAAAGTTATTTCTAATAATTTAATTGTAAATATTTCAAATATTCCAAATATTTGTTTGTTCAAGATATCGTGCAAGCTGATATATGCACTTTTTAATAACTGCTAATATTGTTGCTCATATTTTAGTTATAACTACTGTGATTTAAGCGATTATGTATAAAAACCACATTAATATTAAATTTTGGTGTGGTTTTGAGGGCATATGTCGCCCACATTTCTGTGCTAAACTATGCATGTTTTGTGTTGCGTGCTCTACATAACAATGTGTGCAAAGCTTTGTTCGCACATGATATATCTTTATGCTTATGTTCATATCTATGAATATGTTTCAAATAAGGAACTTTTTGGAAGTGCATAAGAAGTCTACTATGCAGACGAAGCTTTTAATGTGTGGAAAGCGACAATTCACATTAAAGGTTTTTATTGCTAATATTTTAGTATTAAGTAATGCATATTTGTTGCACGAAATAAGACTGAGGAAATTGCTGGACTTAGTGATAAATAATGTGTATCTTCCTATCTCTACAGCTAATTAAGTCAAGTCCACATTTCGTCACACTATTACAAAAACAATGAAAACCACACTCAATATCATTGTTTGATCACTCATTGACATTCGAGTTTACAAACAATACTGATAATAATTTTACTTAGATAATAAATATATTGAGGAGATATGATGCAACATATTCGCTTGGTCTACTGCTTATTAATTGATTCTCCCAACACAAATATTTTTAGACAGTTAGCATTTGTTCTCCGTACACACTTAGTTTGCACAAAAAAATCTAGCTTTGGAATATTGCATGTAAAATAAATGTGGATAATTACAACAAAAAGGAGATGCATCAAGTTGGCATGTCATCATTTCTTGTTATATTGGTAGATATAATTGTTTAGTAGAACAAATCGTATCATAATCCATAATTATATTCACTACAATAGAAAAATACATTGGTGAGGGTCAAAATATGTCACCATAAGCTCATTGGTGACAGTCAAAAGAGTCTCTGCCACCAAAAAATGAACGTCAACAAAGGTGGCATTACCAAAAATATAGGTGTTGTGATGACATTCAAGGTCTATCACCAATAATGATCTATAATGACAGGTAGTGACCGGTGCCATTGCATATAAGCAATGGTGACATGCCTTAACCTCCATCACTAAAAACCTAAACCTCACCAAAGGTGGTGTCACCAAAAGTATAATTGTTGTGGTGACATTCAAGGTCCGTCACAAATAATGATTATAATGACAGAGAGTGATCATCACCATTTCATTTGAAAAATAACAATTTATTTTGATGGACCTTTCATGGTCATCACTATTGATGCATATATATGGTGACAGCCGTTGACCATCACCATTTCATATTTTAATGAGGGTCAAAAAATGTCACCATAAGCTCATTAGTGATGGTCAAAAGAGCCTCCATCACCAAAAATTGAATTTCAGCAAAGGTTGCATCACCAAAAGTGTAGGCATTGTGGTGACATTCAAAGTTTGTCACGAATAAGAGTATAATGACAAATAGTGACCATCACTATTTCATATGAACAACAACAATTTGTGGTGATGGACCTTTCATGACCGTCACTATTGATGCACATATATGGTATTGTTTATTGACCGTCACCATTTCATATTTCGATGAGGATCGAAAAATGTCACCTTTGTCACAAAAATTGGTTGTCTCCATTCCATATGAATATCAAGGCGCGATGGAATCGAACCACCAACTTCCTACTTATAAAGAACTTGCTCTTCCATTTAGCTAGCACCCTTTAAAGAATTACACTTAAAAATTAGACCTTGAAACTTTATAAATTGTAAATTATACAATTTTCAATAAAATATAAAGCATTGTAATGTCTTGGCAAATCTTTTACTAAACAAGCAAAATAGCGTCAAATTTGCAAGTCCTTAGCTAATGGTTATGGAATCTATGAAAAGTAGGTGGAGGGAAAATTAGTTACGTATAAGATAATATGTTCAGTTTAATACTCAATTAGAAGTGAAACTTTGAATACATTCATAGCCTATAAATGACCTATAATTATCAAACCTAAAATCTACAGTTGCAGCAAAGATTGATTTCTCACCTTGTGAATCATGTAAATCTATTGTGACAACATAAAAATATGCCTCGAAAAATCCGATTTGCATGCTAAAAAGTAAAAAACAATGAGTATATATGATGGAATTATGAATAATGAGCTACATGTTTGAATCCTACTGGAAATGGGGTTTGAAAAAATGATTGAGCATGCTTATCATTATTAATTAATTCAAGATGTCAAAATACAACTCATTAACAATGATCCTCAAATGCAATCATTAAACAAACATGAAAATTGTAAGCCCAAAGTTTGGCTAAGATCCGTTACACCAACAAAATATCCAAGGGGCACTCAAATACTTCCAAAACCACACCAAGCACGAGTATTCAAGGATACAATTTCATGGATACAAGGAACTAACTCTACCTTTCAATGATAACTAGAAATTTCATTGACAGGTGCAAAGGAACACCGATAGGAGGACTGGGGAGAATGTGGAAGGCAATAGTTCGTACATTATTTTGTGTAATATTTTAGGGTTGTACGAAGTTGTATACATTGAATGATCACGATTAGCACATCATAGGCTTAATATTTAGTTGTTAGACTATAGTGGAGAGGGAGGATTTTTTTTGCAAATAAGAGTTAGAGAATGTAAATATATCAAGTAAATTTATCAAATAAATTCGGTGTCATTCTAGTTAAAATAAGCATCTTTATCATATTGACTAAAGTCTTGTACAAGAAAAAACAAAAAATTACACCAGAAATTTTACATGGTTGACCTATAAAGCTCATACAAATTACAAATGATTGAAGAAGTGTTTGATGATGAGTAAAGTTAGATAACACCTAAATATATTGCAAACTCGAGTCTAACTACAAATCATTCAAAAAAGTTCAAAGAACAAATAATCATTGATGAATATTGTATAGAAGCATAGCATCTTACCATAATATCAATGTATAATATGAACATTTAACCATGGCATAACTAAACACTAGAAAACTTGCATTATTTACCAACACAACTCTATGATTTAGTTACAAAATTTCCACAAAATTCAAACTTACTAAAAAAATATTATTGCAAAACACAAATCAGAAATACAAAAATGGTCATCTATCATTTATAATTATGTGGAAGGAAAATTATGTTCCCCATGCCATTGATATCTACCTTGGATGGCTAAAAGGAGATGTTTTGATTCTCCCCGTATAGATTCAAATCTCACTTGTGACATGCTTGCACCTCGTAAGCCGATAGCCTTTGAAAGGGGCTATTTCATGTTGATGGGACACGTGCCATCACTAAGTGACTTTTGATGGATTAGATTCCACAATCATGGTAGCTTAACTAATAATGGACTCCATAAGTCCACAGGTGATATTCCTATCATTGACATGAAGGATTCAAACCAAAAGAAAAAAACCATGTTCCCCATCCTTTTGTTTGCAATAGTCTAATCTCATGTTAATATGTGAGGGAACTTATGATCAACTAACTTGGGAAAGGCAATAAGTGATGAGTTCCAATATTCAAACCATTAATGCGATGAATCTTTTCTACACATCATTTATAAAAATAATATTAATGGCAATTTTTATTCAACATAGAGGCTTCCAGTTATTCTTATTGTCATCCCAAAATGCTACCCATCAAAATGTTGTGTTGTATAGTCAAATTTTTCATTTCTTTTGTTTGTGAGAAACTTATTTACGGATACTAAATATGTTCAACCAAAGTCACAAATTAACATCATGTATCCTTCATTATTGAATGATAGAGCTTAGGATCTACATGCACTAACTAAAAAAACAAAAATAACAAGGATTAGTAAGAAACCTATGATACAACAAAAAGGAAGACAAAAAGAGCTTTAATAGATGTAGTTGCTAAATTTATAATCATTGAAGGATACAAAATATAGTATGTCTCAATAGCACATTTTTTACTCTTGAGTATGTACAATTTTTCAATGGATATTAGTGATGGTCAATGTAGATAAAAGAATCAAGTGGCATGTTGCAAAATAAAAATACATCAGTTATATTATAGAGTGGGCATTTGGAACCCACTCTCATACAACAAACCTATCATACAACAAAAAGGAAAACAAAAAGAGCAATAATAGATCGAGCTACTAAATCTCAAATCATTGAAGGAGAGAAAATAGGTACATAGTAAGTCTCAAAAGTACAATTTTTACTTTGGAGTATGTATGATGTTTCAATGCATACCTGTGATGGTCAGTGCAAGAAAAAAAACCATGTGGCATGATGAAAAATAATAATACATCAAGTCCCTTGGAGAGTGGACACTTGGAACCTACATATGTCAACATGAGATTTCAACAGAGCAAAAATTATTATATTCAACGTGTGATCTTATCTGCATTCTAAGCTCAACTCTTTCTCTAGAGGTGACCCTAAGAGTCCAAGTCTACCTCAGAGCAATGTAACCATAATTTAAAGTGTCTCTCAAAATCTATGTTTCACTCCAGGTGGTTTATGTAGCTCAACTTCCACCAAGCTTGGTTTCAAGCTCAAATTGTCTTGACTCTTACCAACGGGTTCATACTAAATATTTATGGAGCAACTAATGTCTAAGAAAGTAGAGCTGGAAATGATGGGGTAATAACGAATCACAAAGATAGCATCATTTTATCTTTCTCCATCAGCATATCAAATAACACTTGAATTTGAGGCTCTAGTTTAGGGAATAACTTAAGTACTGAATAAGGAAATGATACATTCAATATTGGAAGAGACTCTCCCCTCCAATAATCAAGTTTCAAATAAATGGTGTATTAGATATTGGAATATTTAGGATCTCTCGAATGAAATTAATTTTCGTGTTGCAAAGATTATTGTAATAAGGTTTTCCTATGTAAGAAGATGGTTCAATAAGATTAGGAACTAGATAGGTAACTAAGAAGAATATTTGGGATTAAATTATATTTAAGTTAGAATTCAAACATCTCCATGTTGGAAGAAGATAAGAGTGTGACACATGGATGTATGGGAATACTAGCACCTCTAGTCATGTTAAATCGTAGCTCTCTCATTTAAGGCAAGAGGCCTACTTTCCTCCACCAGCCATAATGAATTGCATAGGAAACAGAACTATCATAGTTTTGGGTGGAGAAAAAATATTACTGCCTACCTTGAAAAAAATAGAAAAATACATCTAAAATTTGTATAATGCAGTCACTGATCTAGTTTGAAACATAGCACATAGAGGAGACAAATTTCAGGAGTTTTTCAAACTCTTGCTAGAAACAAAGGGGCTTGTAGTTCTACATCTCATTTAACAATACCTGAAGAAATAAAACAAGATGAAGCTTTGAATAGAAATTTGGTGCTAACACATTGGTCAAGGTGATCTTAGATGAAGAAAGGGACATTGCAAGGATTTTTTCCATTTCATCCAGGAATGCTTGAAGCAAAGGCACCTAAGGATCAGATCCTAGAGGGGTTGGTAAATCCGAAAAGGAATTTTTGTCACAGCCCTTGCGAGTAAGTCAGATCCACTTTATGGCGATGCACCTACCCTAACCTCTTTCAAAGCTTAGGTTCATAAATAGGCATAACATCATGTTTTATGATTCTCCAAATGCTCTTCTCCAAAGCTTTTATGATTCTGCAAATTCGAAGGTTTTAATGTTGTCTATTATTTTTCTTGCATATTCGAAAATCCCACATGCTACCATGGCTAAGCCCAAGTTGAATCAAATTTGTTCACCATCATGAATCAAGGGTTGCCAGAAGAGACATAAGAGTTTGGAATCAAGTCTCTAAGAAAATAAAAATTCTTTGATTTTGTGAGAAAATCATGTTTTAAGCTACTATACAACATATTTTTTAAGCTACTATATAGTAGGAAAAAATTTTAATCCACACAATAGCTAAGAAGATTAGTTTGCGACAATTTCCAATAGCCCACCATCCTAGATGTAGTCAAACCAAAAGAAGACAAGGATATTCAAGAAAAAATATATTTTTCAGAGGAAGTGAATTCTCTCGAATTTGATGTTCTGAAAGCATAAAAGGGGACAAATGCATGTATAATTTACTTTTAGAAGCTAATATTTTTCTTAGTTCCAGAAAGTGAATTTACTCTATCTTCAAATATTTCATACTAGTTCTAAAAATGAAAACCCCCATACTATGAAACGGGAATGAAGAATTGTAACATTGTCATGGGGAATGGATCTAGACAATGATTCTAATGAGAATGATATTGAATTGAGTGACGAATACTTATCTTAATTATTGTTCAGTAACTTACCAATTTAAACTTCTCATACAAGATGTCTTAGAACTAAGTAGTGTCTTTTTGTTGAAGTTTGAACAAGGATGTATTTCGGATTTTGTGATTATCCTTAATTATATGGGAAATGGAAATTGATATTGTATTCAAGGGGGTATTTAAAAAATATAATGTAGCATAACTACCTAAAGTAACGATATAGAATGAGACCAACCCCATTGTATCATGTGACTTGGTGATTACAGAAGTCCATTTGAAATTCTCTCTCATCTATCTTGTATGCTAAAAAATACAAGAACCACCATACTAACTCCAGCCAAGTAAAAAGGCCACAATTGTAATTTTGAGGCATGCAACACAGAAACATGTGGATTTATTCTCAACAATAGTCAATATTTACCATATATTGCATATAAATACACATAATTCTTAATAGAATAATTGTATCATTCATTCTAGCTTCCTCTGTGCAATCATTTTCTAGTCTCAATTTTAGAATCAACATATGCCAAATTAGCTGAATAGACATTATACTAACAACACAAAAAGAAGAAAATACATATGCAGTACCTAACATTGGCTAATAAGAAACCAATAGAATATGGTAAAGGTAGTATGAGAATTATTTACAAGGTCTGAGGAAGATGTATCACAAGATTATTATAACCTGCATTTATCCTTGTAAAAAGTCTTTATTTCAAATTCAAGGCAGTTGGAAAATGGAAACAAACACAAAGTACCCATCCAATAGAATCACATAAAAAAGATCAGAGGGAATGAGGTCAAGTAAATGAAGAAAGGGCATATTGATATGGAACATTAGAATAGTCATCAAGATTATCATATTTAGTATAACCATCAAAGGTAATATCTGGAGATGCTCGAGCAATTGTATTCAAGAAGACAATGGAATTGTGAAATCCCTTTAACTCTGGCCCCCATACCCAATAAATCTAGCTCCCATTACTAAAAAATTTAAATCCAAACAAACCATATACCAAATTAAATCCAACTAGGTTTCTCTTCTCTGGCCAATCTTCACCCGTCTTGTAAATGTTGTTCCCTTGAGTAGTACATTAAGAAGCTAGTAGTAAAATCTTGTTCAAATTGGCATCCTTGCAAAGGCCCAAGCATTGACTCGATAAATTTGGACTATGAATTCTTTTTAATGATGTACAAAATACTTCCAGATGCCTCGTTCTAGAGTATGTAACTACCTTAATGTTGTTATCAACTGCCACCTTCCTAGGAAACTTCACTTCTAAAAATGTCTTTCAAGAATGATTTGAGGATGATATTGAGCTCTTATCAACAACAAATAGAGGTGTGTGATATTCACAAACCTTCCATCAAGAACCATGGACTAAGGGGATTGAAAACATCCAGGTAATAGTTCCTGACATGAAAATGGTGTTTTTGTGATCAATTGTCTGATCAAACCATCTATTTGGTTGATTGAAAAGACCCAAATTATGAAAGCCTGTAGTTGAAGATAACTATCTATACCAAAAGAATAGGAAAATAAGATATTTTGCGACTTATTGGCCCCTTTGAGTAAACCCATTGCAAAATTATGATGTTCTCAGTGTTTCAAAGTTCTTCAGCAATTTCCTTGGAAAGCATATTTCAACTTCAGTAAGTTTTGTGTAGATAGAATTTTATCCTCGACTAACTATCTTCTCGGCCTCCAAGAAACAACAGTTTCTTTACAAGGCAAGAGCTTAGGGAACTCTCTCAATAAACCACTTCATGACTTAAACAAAATAACAATCACTTTGTCAGCATGTAATTTTTTAGAAATGTGAGCAAAGTCTTCACAATCATAATTTGAATACTAGAAGCTGCCCTTCTACCCTTTGATCAATCTTCAAGAAATTCTTCCAACGAACACTGGAATTTTCCTGCACACCAGAGAGATTTTGATATTAATTACTGCATTTTCATCCTTCTATTTATCGATTCCAAACCCTCCATTAGATTATCTATGTAATTCAATCTAGGAATTACATTGAATTCCTAGATTCATCTCCTGAAAAAATTGGCACTCAAGAAGACAAGAAGTCATTATGTAGAGTAATTTTTCTTAGAATTATTATATCCAAAGAAATATTTCCACAATTGTGGTGTTAAGATATATTTTTTGAATATAAAGCTTCATTAGATCATTGTTGAAACCATTTCCTGTTCTGCTGGTGAATCATATTTTACAATTCTCTTTGTCTAGTATTTTTTTTTGGAAAAGTGGCTCTATGTTGTTGAGATAACAATAGCCGCGACACAACCATGTTCAAATCATAGTTACCAAACTAGAACAAGTTGACTAGAAATTTCTAGTTTGACTAAACTAGAGGAATAAACCAAGTCAAATTAGGCAAGAAACTCAATTCTGTCCAAAATCAGCCAGACCTAGACCAGTTGAGTCAAATTGGTTAGAACTGTGTTGACCCAATGAGTTCTAGGAATATTTATCTAAGTTTGAAGGGACGAACCTTGGTGATCTATGTTCGGGTGTGACAAAGAACCCTTCCAAGACCTTTCACTTTGGTGATGTGTTAAATTGCATTTTTAAAAGAACATAATTTAATACATTTGCATGTTGTAAAGAAGAAGGAACATGACAATCATCAGAAACACAAAATAACAAGATGTTAATCGCAGAGTTCATCAAGGAGGGAGTACGTCTTCGAGCCCCAGTGTCAATATGGTGTAGGCTGCTACATTAAATGTTGTCAATAGTGATGATGTTCATAAGAGGTGACGTCGTTACCATACAAGGAAAATTCCCTCACGCAAGAGTGGCTCCAAGAGATGTTCTGCTACAGGAATTCTTAGCCAAAAGGAATCCTATCGGTATGACATAAACTCATGCACGATGATGATGAGCATCCTACAAACATGGCATAAAAGGGATCTCAATGCAAACATACATGGTGACACATGAGTATCCTATCAACATAACAATAAAGGGATATCATCAAAACATGACGAATCATGATAACAAGTACATCTCACAGATGATTCCGCGTCACATCAAGAAAGAATCATGAACAAGTAAAAAATAAGATCCCACATCAAACATCAAACAGGGATCCGTGCGGCACAATGCATCTCATAGCAAAATAATTACATGAACACACTGCATATACCTCACATCTTGCGGCCATCTAAAGAAGAGGATGTCAAATTGCTGAAGTTGGTTGTAGCATCAATCTCACAACGTCGAATCTCATGGAATGTCTATTCGTACGCTAAATGTTGACACCTTGTTGAAGCCTCGAAAATCGCTGCAACAACATGGGGGAGACCACCCAGTCCGGACCCTGGTTAGTAGCTCCTTTTCCGTTTGGAATGGTGGTTCCAACTGGTTCAAGTAGGTCCAGTTACCTTCTCTCAATTTCCAATGGCTTTAAAATATGACTTTCGTTTTCCAATGGGAAAGAGACATTCGATCGTCCTTCTTGCTGATCAGGCAAGAAAGTGATCCTTAAGCTGATTTAGGGCTCAGCCAATCCACTACTAAAGTTTGCCTCTTTCGGAAGAGGACTTAAAAGAATGTAAAATTTACTCTAAATGCAAACTTGTTCTAAGATGCAAGCAAAAGAAACTATCCTAATCCTATCTCAATTAGGCAGATATAGATCTAACCTAACCAAGAGCAGGTATTTAAAATATTTCGATTGAAAAGTGTCGTTTATAATGAATATCAAGCTAATGAAGTAGTTCAATTAGCCGACATTATGGATACCAAACACATCCTATTGAGACCCTTTAACTGAAATAATCAATCAACAACACTCAGGAAGTAGTTCACAAAATGGTATTGATCCTTTAATCAGTAACTTGAATAATTAAACAATAATATGCGGAAGAAGTTCACAACATATCGCTATCTCTTCATCCAATATTAAAAGACAGATTTATGAGTAAATAGTTATGTTGAAGCCTCGAGAATCGCTGCAACAACATGGGGGAGACCACCCGGTCCGGACCTTGGTTAACAGCTCCTTTTCCGTTTGGAATGGTGGTTCCAACTGGTTCAACTAGGTCCAGTTACCTTCTCTCAATTTCCAATGGCTTTAAAATATGACTTTCATTTGCCAATGGAAAAGAGACATCAGATCGTCCTTCTTGCTGATCAAGCAAGAAAGGGATCCTTAAGCTGATTTAGGGCTCAGCCAATCCACTACTAAAGTTTTCCTCTTTGGGAAGAGGACTTAAAAGAATGTAAAATTTACTCTAAATGCAAACTTGTTCTAAGATGCAAGCAAAAGAAACTATCCTAATCCTATCTCAATTAGGCAGATATAGATCTAACCTAACCAAGAGCAGGTATTTAAAATATTGAGATTGAAAAGTGTCGTTTATAATGAATATCAAGCTAATGAAGTAGTTCAATTAACCGACATTATGGATACCAAACACATCCTATTGAGACCCTTTAACTGAAATAATCAATCAACAACACTCAGGAAGTAGTTCACAAAATGGTATTGATCATTTAATCAATAACTTGAATAATTAAACAATAATATGCGGAAGAAGTTCACAACATATCACTATCTATTCATCTAATATTAAAAGACAGATTTTTGAGTAAATAGTTACTCAGAAATCAGAATTCAGCTCATAAGAGCAGAGATAAATAACAACAAAAGCAGAAGCAAATTACCCATACCGACAAAAGTGCACAAATATGTAAGCAAATTGACACCATTCCTGTTATCATAAAATGAAACCAGCGTTTAAAACAATACTATTCGAAATACCAGTTTATTAAATCCATTTCTCCAGCTCCGGTCTCTAATAGTCCTTTACAATGCCTGGGCTTCTGCTTTCAAAAGCAAAGCTACAATAGTGCAAACGCTATTCATTATACAAAACTCAGGATGTAAAAGAAAAACCTCAATAATCTCCAGATCTGAGATTCCACTCCTCCCACCTACAACTCTAAATCCCTATTACAAAAGTGCTTTTAGAATTCCAGAATTGCAGAGGAGAGTAGCCCCTCTTCCATTCTGCAATCTGCTATTTATAAATTTTTGCAAAGGAATTCTTGAGAGAAAGTTTTTTGAAGAGAAATCTGTTCAATCCCATTTTACTTGCTCCAAATTTCCATCTTTAATCGCTGGAGCATTCTCATTGATTAAGATCTTTTTCTCCATATATCTTCTACTGTTTTCCTGCAAGAAGAAATCAAAATGAATTAAAATATAACAATAAAATCAAAATACCATTTCTGACATTAAAACAAATCCAATCAAATTCTATTTAAATAAATAATTGAAAATAAAATATAAGCTCTCTATTGATGCCTGGGATGGTTTAATTGGCCGAGGATATTATTGACGAATGGATCTTCAATTAGAAGAGGCTTGGACAAATGAAAATGCAGAAAATAACTCAGAAAATTAATTTTGTTCTTAGAAATTCGGAGCTTTATCTTCTGCATGATTTTCGACCCAATAAATGACCAAATCTGTTAGTGAAACCTCCTCAGAAGTGTTCTCCTTGATTTCATCTTTCCAATGAGTTGTCCTGGGCCTCATTTGGCTAATTAAAACTCAATCTATGGGCCTCCAAAGTTGGTGAGTCAAACTGGCGTAAGTCTGGAATTCTGTTGCTGGGCTAAAAATCAGAATTTTAATTAAAAATCTAATCCTGAATTAGTATTCTAATTCTTAATATTTAATACTAATTTAATGGTTAATAATAAACTTAATTAACTATTTAATAAATTACTTATTAATCTAACTAACTAATATATAATTAATTATTTACGAATTATATAATATTAATCTAAATAATAATTGCATTTTAATTTATTTAAATTAATTATATTACATATATTAATTAATTTAAATATTAATATTTAAACTATTAAAAATAAACTAACCTACCACTATCCTATTTCACTCATACGTATGAGTGTTGAAATTTAAAACAAAACCTAAAAAAAAAAACTAACCTAAGTTAATGTCATGCCTTTTCACTTTATAGCCATCGCGTATTGGTGAATTAGGGTTATCGTAGTTCTTTCAAGAATGTTCTGATAAGAAATTTGCGATGCGATGCATCCATTGTATTGTTAGTTTTTATTTTAATATTAAATCATTTTATTTTAACATTCCATTACCTTTTCACCTATTCGCATGAATGCAAGTTTTATGAAAACTAAGGTTAATGCCCCGAGTCCTCATCGCATATCGGCGATCGGGGATATGAGGGCTATCGGGGTTTAAATGAAATTGCGATAAGGATTCCCGATGCGATGTAAACTCCCGATGCGATTAAGTTTTGTTTTTTTGTTTTTTATATGTTTTTTATTTTATATATATTTTATGTATTAAATTTTATTTTAATTAAATTAATTATATTTTACATATTTTAATTAATTTAATTAATTTAAAATTTAACACTAAATATCAATTTTTTATTTTGGTTATGTTTTTATGAATGTTTAGTTTAGTTATGAAATTTTCTAAACTACAACCACTTCGAAAATAAATAAAAATAATAAAAATAACATTTTTAACCGAGACTAGATAAATGATGGGACTCCAAAGGAGTAACATTTTCAAACCAGTTGACCAAATAAGGCAAAACAAGCGTCAATGTGAAGCTTATAAAAAATCAATTCTAACAAAGTAATCAAAACAAGAATCCAAAGAAAATTAAAAATTAACAAAAGCGTAGGATAATCAAATAAAATAAAAATCCTAAAAGGCGTTTAGCCAAAAATTTATAGAAAGGGTCCCCATTATTTGAAGTGAACAAGTCAAAAATGGGGGGGGGGGTTGTGTTTTACCACAACAATGGCGACACACAAGAGAAGAACCAGTTATCTCTTTTTGATATGAATAAGATTTTCCTAAAATTAAAGTAAAACTAATTAAAGAAGGGAGAATTATGCTTGAAACGCTTGACTAGGTTCATTATTCTGAATAAAAGCAAAAATCATCTAACTGTAATTTTTCTTAAAATTCCTTATAAATTACAATATTTCAAAACTCTATATTAGTCTTTAATTAGTTGTAGAGATAAAGCAGGGGTCACTTTATAGCTTAGCTTTTAAAATATACTCATTTGTCATAGGTAGAGCCACTACTTCCAGCAAACGTCTATAGTTTCGACAGGGTTACCTTTTAATCATCAATGATTCAGAATCCCATCTCTTCAAGAATTATTGACCTGGAGATAAATCCATTTATATATGTTTTTTTTTATTATTATTATTTTTATTTTTATTATAAATCTTAAAAGCCATTGTCCTGGTTTGGTAGCCAGATAGTTGACAATGCCATTCACTGGTTATAATTGGACTGAACAAGCTGGCTCGTGATGAGACCCCTTGTCTTATAATTGTTTGCAATCATAAGCCATTACCCTGGTTTGTTTAGCAGTGTTGGTAATGTCAGCCTATTTTTCCCCTATGATCATGGTAAGCAGGCTCATGATGAGACCTCTTATCTTTTAAGTTTAAATATATTTCTGGATTATACTCTAGAAAAATAAGACTTTTTGGGACGGGGAGAACCATTGACTCCTTAAGAGTTAAGAATGACAATTTCAGAGTTAAAGGTGCTTTGCTGTAAAGTGCCTTTACTTGGTTATAAATAACTTTTCTTGACTGATAATAGAACTTTTGAAAGATCTTAATAAAATTTTGAAATCTCAAAATGATTACAATTTTGATGAAAAAGAAATTTTTCAGATTTTATGATACTTTGCCAACTTCTCTTGATTGGTAATCTCTTCCTTAATTATGTCTACCTTTATAATAAGAAAATCAAACTTTACTAAGAGATTTAATAAAAAGCTAATAGCTGACTATTAACAATTTTTTCTTCGTGTATGCCAACCATAGTTAGGTAATAGAAGGCCTTCCATATAAACCATGGCAAAGTCACCAAAATCAAAACTGAAAACCAAAGAAAAGAAATCTTATGCTAAAGTGAGAAAAGAAATCAGCAAACCAAAATGAAGATGAAGAAATTTTAAAAGTGTAAAGGAAAATCCAAGTTTCAAAAGATAAACTCAAACAAGAATGTTTATACCAATGTCTCAACAATATGAAGAAAAAGAAAATAATCGTGTAATCATTCCTTCTTATGTCGAGATTTTAGAAAAATCATACCTTGCAGGGTTGTAAGTGTTTTAGGCTTTTAGATAGCAGTGATGATAAAATTAAGCCACAATGAAAATTTTATGTCTGATATCAATCTTCTTGTTTCAAAGCATCAACTTAATCATTTTCTAATAAAAAGAATGCTTAGAGAAACAAGCTAAAGGTTCCAAAACTTCCTGGTGTAGCTGTTTCAATGAGGATTATCGTTGCTTCTTGAAATTAAGCCAGGAGAAGAGTATGGACTTCGAAAATATGATCTGGCTGAGGATTGGAAGCTTTTATGAAGAGCTGCAAAACAGATTTATATATCAGGAAAACAAAATGGAAACTTAAAGTAAAGAAATGGAAATAAATGAAAGTGGGTACATGAAACTTACCATTGGATAATTGTTTTTGATCTTACCTGAAAGGTATCAGTTTCTCCAAACTAGCTGACTTCTGATTTTAATTAACATTAAAAACTTGAAGAAGTCAAACTAACTAAAATCCTATAACCCAAAATCATTATTTATTTTATCTAAACTAAAGAAAGTAGTAAAATGCAAAAATGGAATGCTTAATGCTCAAGAGAATTGAAATTAAAACCAATGCATCAGAAATGAGAATGAGAATTTGCAGTGATGACCTTTTCTCAAAATATTATAAGTTTCATATAAACTCCATGATTTTGTAAATTGTCCAGAATCAAGACCAAATCCAAGATGATAAAATTTAAATATGAAGATAGAAAGGTCTTGAATTTCTTATTTAATTATGGAATTATATATTTAAAACTGAAATATATGAGAAATCAAAATGATTTAAATATGCTGCAAATTTGTCATTAACATCTTTCTTACCATAGTGGTTACCTAAGCTTGCTTTTAAAATAACACATCACCGTATCAGATGATTCACATCACATGTTTCTTCACCATGCTTTAAGTTTAATTTGCAAGACTTCACCTTTGTTGCTATGCCACATATTGATTTAAACGTTAATGGCTTAGAGGAATGCATTGGAAAGTATCGCATCGAAGGTTGCAATGGCAAGTTGTTGATAAGAATAGGCGATGAGAACATGTGCCATGAAATGAAGCGATCACATCATTAAAGATATATTGTATTAGGGATCGTGGAATATTTAAATTGTGCTTCCCACATCGCACATCGCACATCGCAGAGTCAGAAATGTGATGTGAGCATAAATATAAATGCGATGAAGCGATTGCGATATCGGCGATGCGATGGGTGACATAACTAATCGGCGATCGGCAATTTTAAGCACCCGATATAACACAATATGATTCCTGCGATGCCGATATGCGATGAATAACGTGGCTAATCGGCGATCGCGATCGGCAATCTTAAGCGCACGATGTAACAATTCTCAATACGTCGATATGCGATGAAGAGCGGACGTGATATTTTTATGAATTTGATTTGAATTCCATATCGGGTCCGAAATTATGTGGTCATCGCAATATCGGTAAAGCCATTTATCGAAGATCGGCGATTCATGATAATGGAAGTATACTTCACTCGAAAACCTCCGATATGCGAAATTCAATATGGCATATGAGTGAGGTAATACATCGGAGATCTTTTATTAAACAATTGGTTATCAAAAAATGCTAAAAGATACTTCTGATGAAATATTTTGCTACAAATGGTAGTGAAGTGGATGATGTGATTGACGAAGATGAGCGGGCTGAGAATATTGCAAACATTTTTACTGAAGTATCAGCAATACAAAAATCAAGTTGAATGCTATGATATTGCTTGACATTTCAATTGGGTTTTCTGATGGTTGAAAGCAAAGTTAAAAATGTTCAAATTCTAATGAATCAAACATAAAATTTCCCTGAACCTATTGCAAATTTAAAATGGGTTTGCTGCTTACTTCAAGTTTTGAGAAAACAAATGAAAATCTGTAAATAAAACAGAACAAGAATAAAAAATAAACTAAGGAAAAGAGAAACTTAATAAGAGATGAGAACGAGCTTGTAAATGCATACCTTGAAGGAAATTGTCTGCAGATCTTACCTCACAAATCTTCAAATCTTTCCTTGGATTTAACAAAATTCTTACTTCGTTCAACATCATCTTATTATTTATTCTAAATCGGAGTGTGCAATCAGCCTAAATAAAATCTATTTATTCATGTTCAGGAAATCTGAAATTTACCAGAAATAAATATGAAAATAGTCTTCCCTTTTGAATTGAAACAGCAATTTATTACCTCTGCTCATTCCGAATTAATCTTGAGAAAAATCTGTATTGTTATAGTGACTGTTCAATAATGCCTTTAGTAAATAAATATGATGCATTTTACAACATCAGATAATAAACTAAAGGACCGAATGGGATAAAGCCACTAATTGTGGAAGAATATCAACACAGATTTAGATGTGTGCTAGGTGCATATTCTGTCAATACATTATTCGAAATAGGCAGAGATGTATTCATGGGTAGAGGTATTGCTGCAAGAGATTTTGATTTAAAAATGGGAAGGAAGAATTAGAAATTTATTATGAGAGGCAAATATTTCCTTGAACATGTATATGATATGAGAAGGGCTAATTGCTTCCTTTATTTTTAATCTGCAGAACTATTAAAAATAAATTAACTACATTAACTCTACTCCTATTCTAACCATATACATGAAAAATGACTAGGTATAGTCATATTTCCAATGTAACCATTTCCTCATTTTAATCCCTGCATGTATCTACAATTCAAATTTTAGTAATAAAAATAAAAATCTTATTGAACTAAGAAAGTTAAATCTGAAATCAGAATGTACAACTATTGTTAGAAGCTTATTTGAAATCTCCTTCTCATGAAATTTTCTTTCCAATTGAGTACCAATTGGATCATAGAAATCTGGATGGATTTCTATTAAGGATTGAGAAATGTTCAAAGGAAGAGATAACAGGCCAGATTGTGGATATGAGCTTTTAAATTCAAAGGCCTGGAAGAAACTGTTATTGTTATGTGTAAATGTTAAGTTATTAACAATCTTCCATGAAGGAAAAGTTTCCGAATATTTTCCAAATGAATTAATGAAAAATGGATGGAAATCTTTCAAATGAAATGGAAAATTATTAATTAAATTGGATTGCTGGCAGATTTCTAAAAATACATTCTCTTGTTGATATTGCCTTTGAGAAGATAGAAGCTTTTGATAAAACATTAGCATTGATTGAATTGAAATTGAAATTGCTTTTGATGCTCATGATTATAATATGAAACTTCGATTTTCCAATCAGGCAATGTATCAATTGAATGTTTGATAGTCAAGTGCTCAATATACCAGCGTAATGTATCAAAAATATGAAAAATAAAATCTGAAAATAAATCTGATTTTATATAAAATAAGTGAGGAAACAAAAATAAAATGAAATCACTATTTATACAACTAATGTTACAACACAATTGGGATCGTTTTGAAATAATTTCTCTTTCACAAGGATTGGCCAGAATTATGGAATTTGAGTAATTTCGAATTCCAACTTGTGAACTAAAAAGAGAATTATGATTATGAACAGGAATGAAGGCTTGATCATTGCAAATTTCAGATTCCAGATCATTCCTTTGTGTGGTCATGCTCTTTTGAAGAAGATTGTTTTGCTGCTCTGATTTCAGTATTTGTTCATCATGGAAAGATTCAGAAATTTGTACAGCTGTTTGCATTTGCTGATTTCCAATTTGATTTTCTGAATTTACCTCAAAGTAGCTTTCAGATTTCAAGGTGGCTCTTTCTCCAAAATTGTTGCTATTGTCTTCTTGTATTTGATCAGAAATATTTTCCAAGCTTTGTGAAACTTCTTCATCACAATTTATTTCCACATCCGAATTGGATTTCTCATTTATATTGGAAGGGGATGGAACAAAGCTTGAACTAATTTCATATGGATCGAGAATAGGAGGAATAGAATAATTATGTTCAAACCAACCTAGTGATTCTTCTTTCATAGGTTCATCTTTGACATTAAATTTTAAACAATTCAAATGAAATCGAATGATAAAATCTCTAACAGACTCATTTTCATTTCGCAGATATTGAATTTCATCACATACTTGATCATAATCATAGCGGTCAAATTTACAAACGAAAATTGTAACAAATTGATCCCAGCTGTGAATTGAGGCAACCGGAAGAGTTCTACACCAGTTCCTGGCTTTTGCCACAAATGTGAGAGTAAAAATTCTGCATAAGATGCCTTCATCAATTCCTTGAAAATCATAATTTGAAACATTTTGAATAAATTGAAGGACATGATTAAAAGCAGAAGAATTTCTCTCACCATTAAATTTTACCTGAGACAAGAGTCTTACCACTTCGGGTGGAGTATTGGAAGATGCACGTCCATGGATACAACTCCAAATTGGAAGTTTAAGAGGAGCCATCGTGATTAAATAGAATGTTAAAATTGAAAAGACTCCAACAGACAACAATTTTCAGGCCCTCCTTCTAGCGCCATTATGTTGAAGCCTCGAAAATCGCTGCAAAAACACGGGGGAGACCACCCGGTCCGGACCTTGGTTAGCAGCTCCTTTTCCATTTGGAATGGTGGTTCCAACTGGTTCAAGTAGGTCCAGTTACCTTCTCTCAATTTCCAATGGCTTTAAAATATGACTTTCATTTGCCAATGGAAAAGAGACATCAGATCGTCCTTCTTGCTGATCAGGCAAGAAAGGGATCCTTAAGCTGATTTAGGGCTTAGCCAATCCACTACTAAAGTTTGCCTCTTTGGGAAGAGGACTTAAGAGAATGTAAAATTTACTCTAAATGCAAACTTGTTCTAAGATGCAAGCAAAAGAAACTATCATAATCCTATCTCAATTAGGCAGATATAGATCTAACCTAACCAAGAGCAGGTATTTAAAATATTGAGATTGAAAAGTGTCGTTTATAATGAATATCAAGCTAATGAAGTAGTTCAATTAACCGACATTATGGATACCAAACACATCCTATTGAGACCCTTTAACTGAAATAATCAATCAACAACACTCAGGAAGTAGTTCACAAAATGGTATTGATCATTTAATCAGTAACTTGAATAATTAAACAATAATATGCGGAAGAAGTTCACAACATATCACTATCTATTCATCCAATATTAAAAGACAGATTTATGAGTAAATAGTTACTTAGAAATCAGAATTCAGCTCATAAGAGCAGAGATAAATAACAACAAAAGCATAAGCAAATTACCCATACCGACAAAAGTGCACAAATATGTAAGCAAATTGACACCATTCCTCTTATCATAAAATAAAACCAGCATTTAAAACAATAGTATTCGAAATACCAGTTTATTAAATCCATTTCTCCAGCTCTGGTCTCTAATAGTCCTTTACAATGCCTGGGCTTCTGCTTTCAAAAGCAAAGCTACAATAGTGCAAACACTGTTCATTATACATAACTCAGGTTGTAAAAGAAAAACCTCAATAATCTCCAGATCTGAGATTCCACTCCTCCCACCTACAACTCTAAATCCCTATTACAAAAGTGCTTTTAGAATTCCAGAATTGCAGAGGAGAGCAGCCCCTCTTCCATTCTGCAATCTGCTATTTATAAATTTTTGCAAAGGAATTCTCGAGATGAATGTTTTTTGAAGAGAAATCTGTTCAATCCCATTTTATTTGCTCCAAATTTCCATATTTAATTGCTGGAGCATTCTCATTGATTGAGATCTTTTTTTCCATATATCTTCTACTGTTTTCCTGCAAAAGGAAATCAAAATGAATTAAAATGTAACAATAAAATCAAAATACCATTTCTGACATTAAAACAAATCCAATCAAATTCTATTTAATTAAATAATTGAAAATAAAATATAAGCTCTCTATTGATGCATGGGATGGTTCAATTGGCCAAGGATATTATTGACGAATGGATCTTCAATTAGAAGAGGCTTGGACAAATGAAAATGCAGAAAATAACTCAGAAAATTAATTTTGTTCTTAGAAATTCGGAGCTTGATCTTCTGCATGATTTTCGACCCAATAAATGACCAAATCTGTTAGTGAAACCTCCTCAGAAATGTTCTCCTTGATTTCATCTTTCCAATGAGCTGTCCTGGGCCTCATTTGGCCAAGTAAAACTCAATCTATGGGCCTCCAAAGTTGGTGAGTCAAAACTAGCGTAAGTCTGGAATTCTGTTGCTGGGCTAAAAATCAAAATTTTAATTAAAAATCTAATCCTATATTAGTATTCTAATTCTTAATATTTAATACTAATTTAATGGTTAATAATAAACTTAATTAACTATTTAATAAATTACTTATTAATCTAACTAACTGATATATAATTAATTATTTACGAATTATATAATATTAATCTAAATAATAATTACATTTTAATTTATTTAAATTAATTATATTACATATATTAATTAATTTAAATATTAATATTTAAACTATTAAAAATAAACTAACCTACCACTATCCTATTTCACTCATACGTATGAGTGTTGAAATTTAAAACAAAACTTAAAAAAAAACTAACCTAAGTTAATGTCATGCCTTTTCACTTTATCGCCATCGCATATCGGTGAATGAGGGTTATCGTAGTTCTTTCAAGAATGTTCCGATAAGAAATTTGCGATGAGAAATTTGCGATGCGATGCATCCGTTGTATTGTTAGTTTTTATTTTAATATTAAATCATTTTATTTTAACATTCCATTACCTTTTCACCTATTCGCATGAATGCAAGTTTTATGAAAACTAAGGTTAATGCCTCGAGTCCTCATCGCATATCGACGATCGGGGATATGAGGGCTATCGGGGTTTAAATGAAATTTCGATAAGTATTCCCGATGCGATGTAAACTCCCGATGCGATTAAGTTTTGTTTTTTCTATTTTTTATATGTTTTTTATTTTATATATATTTTATGTATTAAATTTTATTTTAATTAAATTAATTATATTTTACATTTTTTAACTAATTTAATTAATTTAAAATTTAACACTGAATATCAATTTTTTATTTTGGTTCTGTTTTTATGAATGTTTAGTTTAGTTATGAAATTTTCTAAACTACAGCCACTCCGAAAATAAATAAAAATAATAAAAATAACATTTTTAACCCAGACTAGATAAATGATGGGACTTCAAAGGAGTACCATTTTCAAACCAGTTGACCAAATAAGGCGAAACAAGCCTCAATGGGAAGCTTATAAAAAATCAATTCTAACAAAGTAATCAAAACAAGAATCCAAAGAAAATTAAAAATTAACAAAAGCGTAGGATAATCAAATAAAATAAAAATCCTAAAAGGCGTTTAGCCAAAAATTTATAGAAAGGGTCCCCATTATTTGAAGTGAACAAGTCAAAAATGGGGGGGGGGGGGGGGGGTTGTGTTTTACCACAACACACCTACACTCCAATTTGGAAATTTTCTAAAAAATGAGATGAGAAAATGAGAAATATAAATGCACCATCAAATTTTTGGCGTCAAATAGCGCAAAATCAACTCTCAAATTTCTGAATTCTAAGGAAGTGGAATTCTAGGGCTTAGGGAATCTTTTAGATTCCCCCTAGATTCCTTGAAGACTCCATTCTCCAAGTCCTCTGCAAATCTGTAGCTTAGATTAGGAAACCAACTGCGCCATCGGGTTTGTGTCACTGAGATGTGTAAGATCAACATAAAATTTGTCCAATTTGGACACTGCAAAAATTCCCCCCTCTTGAGAATTTCGCTCAATCATGGTTCCACCTCCAATAAATTAGTTAAAAAAACATTATGTCTCGATTTCCATGCCCACTCATATTTCCTCCATGCCTGGGCGCACTGGGAAAATGTTGGCTTTATATTAAATTTTTGGCCAAAGCTTTTTCAAAGAGCTCGTTTGAGTGGATTGGTATGAGATCTGAATTTGGTGGAGGAGGCCAGGTGGTGAAACCCCACCTCCTCCATGTTTAAAATTTTCTTGCTTTAATAAAATCACAACATACTATTTTGGAGGGTGGTCGGGTCTGCATTGGGTGGCTCGCTCCATAACTCCCATATCTCCATTGAATTAAATGGCATATTAAGCATTGATTTATATGGGAGGTTCGATGGTTTATGTGGCACATTTATTTGAGTTGTACATGGATTGTACATGGGGCTACCACATGTTGGCAGGCCAGCCCACATGGCTGGCACGAGCTTGATACCCATCAACCTCCTCATTAAAATGATAACATATGTTCTTATGGAGAGGCGTGGAATGGTGGGGGTGATATATAATAATAATAATAATAATAATAATAATAATAATAAGGCGATTTTGAAAATTCCAAAATTTGACCGAAGGAGTCAAGTTAAATAGGCCACAAATTCCCCTAGAATCTGGCCAGATTCGGCCAGATTTTGTCTACCAAAAAACTTCCAAATCGTGTCTCCATTAAGCCTACCTAGTGAACAAAAGTCAACCAAAACTTTCACTGGCTCGTTCTCCCTCATACGAGCTCGGATTGACAAACTGTTCACACCATTGCGATCAGGATGATGAGATCTATGCTTTGGTCGTAGTTTGAAAGCATTATGATCACTTAGATTTTCAAGCTTTCATAAGCCCTCTTTGTTTCATGTGTGTCTCTGGAGCCACCTAGATCAATCCTTCTCACTAAGGAGCTTTTGGTCCTCCAAAAACATGAAAAATAATCTGTGACTTCTTTGTACCTTGTCTACATCACAAACATCCTTAAAAAGGTCCCACTTCCATCTCCTTCACCTTTGTTCTTTAGAGCCTTAAGCGATGAGCCAACACCTGCAACCTCTGCAACATGTAGTGCATTGTTTTGCAAATTACATGCTTGTCTTACATGACCAACTAATGACCCAAGCATCCCACACTTGCCACAAGTTTATAACACATACTCAGTGGTCAAGTTTACATTGAAATGGAAACAATACCCTAGCTATGAAAACAAGGCCAACATATCATTGTTGCTCCAACAAGTGATGGAAAACACATCATCACTACAACACATGATTTACAAGATAAGGCCGAACACTATTTTTTTTTGATAGGTGAGGACATCGCTTTCACAGTTTATCATGCAACACAAAATAAGACCAGACATCATTGTTGCTTAACAAGTGACGTAAACACATCATCACTTTTACATTTTAAAATGAAACAAATGACTTACAAAAGCACGACCATGACATGCTAACATGTCTAGAAACCATTTTTCACTTATCAATGTGAATGGGTCACCCCCCTATCATGTTTTTTCTTGTCGAACAATCATTTTACCAGGTTCATGCACCGACACTTTGTCTTTAAGGCACTGCTCTGGATGGAGCCTTAAATAAGTGGCTTTTTGATGGCCACCCTTATTGCAATTACTGCAATACATCGTCTTCCTCCATATCTTCTTAACATGTTTCCCTGCCTGTTGTTGAGAGGTTCTTTCACACCTCATCCTGTTGTGTGCTACTATTATTTTCCATCACTTAGAAAATGTATGGTTATGTAATCCACAAAAGGTACATGTTTTGATGCCATGTTTTATGTTCATCTTTAACAACATGATTATAATCGAAATGAATATTCCCATGTCGAGAGTGGTTATACCTTTCCTTGTTGTCTCTGGTATAAGTATGGTGATGAGAGCTTGCCTCAGCTCTTTCCCAGCAATGGGCACTCCCATGGGATGATGGGTATGTGTTTCCATCATTTTCTTTCCTTGACAATTTTGATGATGTCTTGGAAGAATCTGACACCTTTGAGCATTCTCCCTCGTTGTACCTCAAGCCTACAAATTGAGGTCTTTGCATAACCTCAAATGGTTGAGTTATGCCTTGCTTGTTAACACGAAGTTCTTCTTCCTCCTCATGCCTCATCCTGGTAAGGAGCCTCATGTTTTTCCCTATAATTGAGATCTCCACATCTCCAACAGAAATCATACTATATGAAGACGAAATTGAAAGGAAATCAACATCTTTTACCTCCTCTGACAATTTGGAGATAACTGATGAGGGTTACTCATCAGTTGTTGTTGGTGGTTCGCTGGTTGTCTCGGCGGATTTCACAACTTCCTTTCTAACATACCCAAGTCCTGCCTCACGAGGTAATTCTTCTATTCTCATGGGGTTGACAATCCCTTAGCCATTAACTCCCAATCTTTTTCCTTCATACCCCATTTTCTTCAATTGTTTGGAGCTAATTCATGTGGTATGATTTTCGAAAACAACGAAATCATCATCAGGATACATACATGAATTCAGAGAATTACATTTTACCTCATATGGGTCACGCTGTAGCTTTTCTAAGGCCTCATCATTTGCTTGCAGTTGTCGTAGCAAACTGTGTTTCTCCTCCTCTTCATATAGAAGCATCATCAATTCAGCATTATCTATTTGAATACTTTGGTTGTTGTGCTTCATTTCTTCTAGGGCCTCTTCCATGGCTTGCAACTGAAGTTGCAATTGCTCCTTTTCCTTTGACTCTTTTTGTAGAGTTTCATACATTATTTCCACCCTCTGTGAAATTTTGGGCATGGTCTCGTACATCGCTTTTTCATCCTCTGTCACTGCACGTTGCATTGTTCACACTGCAATTTGCATCCATGCAGAGATCACTTTGATACAACTTGATCTAGGTCTGGGTGTGACAAAGGACCCTTCAAACACCTTTTACTTTGGTGATGTGTTAAATTTCAGTTTTAAAAGAACATAAGTGAATACATGTGCATGCTGTAAAGAAGAAGGAACATGACAATCATCAAAAACATAAAATAACAAGACGTTGATAACGGAGTTCGTCCAAGAGGGACTACGCATCTGGTCCCTGGTGTCAAGATGTTGTAGGCTGTTGCATGAAGTGATGTCAATAGTGATGATGTGCATAAGAGGTGACGTCGTTATCATACAAGGAAAATACCCTCACGCAGGAGTTGCTCCAAGAGATGTTCCGCTACAGGAACTCTCAGCAAAAGGACTCCTATCAGTATGAAATAAACTCATGCATGATGATGATGAGCATCCCGCCAACATGGCATAAAAGGGATCTCAATGCAAACATACATGGCGACACATGAGTATCCCATCAACATAACAACAAAGGGATCTCAACAAAATATGATGAATCATGACAACAAGTACATCTCACAGATGTTTCTGCGTCACATCAAGCAAGAATCATGAACAAGTAGAAAACAAGATCCCACATCAAACATCAAACAGGGATCCATGCGGCACAACGCATTTCATAGCAAAAAGAATTACATGAACACATTGCATATACCTCACATCTTGGGGCCATCTGAAGAAGAGGATGTCAAATTGCTGAAGCTAGTCATACCATCAATCTCGCAGCGTCGAATCTCATGGAATGTCTCCTCGTACGTTGAATGCTGACACCTACACTCCACTTTGAAAAGTGGTCGAAAAATGAAATGAGAAAATGGGAAATCTGAATGCACCATCAGATTTTTGGTGCCGAATAGTGCAGAATTGACAGTCAAATTTTTGAATTCTGAGAAAGTGGAATTATGGGACTTAAGGAATCTTTTAGATTCCCCATAGATTCCTTCAAGATTCCCTCCTCTGGTTCCTCTGGAAATCTGGTACTTAGATCAGGAAACTGACTGTGCCATTGGGTTCATGTTACTGAGAGGTGTAAAATCGACATAAAATTTGTCCAATTAGGACACTACAAAAATTTCACCCTCATGAGAATTTCGCTCAATGATGGTTTCGCCTGTAATAAATTAATTAAAAAAATATTACGTCTCAATTCTTGTGACCACTCCTAGTTCCTCTATTCCAGGGCACACTGGGCAAATGCTGGGTTTATATTAAATTTATGGGTGGATTTTTTTCAAAAAGCTCATTTGGGCGGATTGGTATGAGATCTGAATTTGGTGGAGGAGGTCAGGTGGTCAAACCTTGACTCCACCATGTTTAAACTTTTCTTGTTTTAATAGAAGGGAAAAATACTATTTTGGAGGGGGGTGGGTCTGCATTAGGCGGTCCGCCCCATAACTCCCATATTTTCGTTGAATTAAATGGCATATTAAGCATTGAATTAAATGGGAGGTTCAATGGTTTATGTGGTGCGTTTGTTTGAGTTGTACATGGGTCGTACATGGGGCCGCCACATGGTAGCAGGCTAGCCCAGATGGCTAGCATGGGCTCAATACCCACTGGTCTCCTCATTAAAATGATAACGTATGTTCTTATGGAGAGGCGTGGGGCGGTGGGGCCAGTGGCCCACTAACTCCTTTATATATATATATATATATATATATATATATATATATATATATATATATATATATATATATATATATATATATATATATATATATATATATAATTTTTAATAATAATAAGGCCATTTCGGAAATTCCAAAATTTGATTGAAGGAGTCAAATTAAATAGGCCAAAAATTCACCCAGTATCTGACCGGAGTTGGCCGGATTACGTCTGCTGGAAAACTTCCAAATTGTGTCTTCATTAAGCTTGCCTAGTTAGCAAAAGTCAACCAAAACTTTGACTAGCTCGTTCTCCCTCATACGAACTCGGATGAAAAAACCGTTCACACCGTTGCGATTAGGACAACAAGATCTACGCTTTGGTACTAGTTTTAAAGTATTCTGATCACCTTGATTTTCGAGCTTCCATAAGCCCTCTTTCTCTTGAGTGTGTCTCTCAAGCCACCTGGATTACTAGGTCATAACTTCTTTCGCAAATTAGGTGGAACTGATTTTATTGCCATTACCATGGACAATGCTAATGCAATCTTTAAGTGGATTGCTGAGCAAGGCCAAGAATTGTAATTCACAAGAGCCATTGTTTTCAGAGGATGAATTAATGTTGTTAGAGCAAAATGTTTAGGTAGGGCGAGGGACAGGAGGGCCTTCTATTGGCACTCATTCCTAAGATGTTATATTTAATATGTAGTATAATATTTTGTCATATGATTTCAGACTTGACTCTTGACATTGAACATATTGAACCTTGTCCATTTAGTTCATAACTTACTTCCATGCTCCATGGAAATTTTGATCTATGTTGATAATAGATATATACAATATAATTTGATATTTTATATTTGCGTTATATTCATCATTTCCATTATATTCAGCATTATGATGTTATCTTTCATCTAGGTTAAATTCAATGACAAAAATTCTATTTTTCATTAGTACATTTTTTCTATTTTTCGATATTCTGAGTCACTACTAGGTTGACTAGTGGGTCGTTGCCAAATACTGCGCCAAGTTTAACTGGTGGGCCAAAATGGGCCTTGATTCAATTCAAGTATGGTCAATTTGGTTCAAACAAAATGAGGATCACAAAATATATGAAGATCAGTCGATTCTCAAAAAAATAGACACTAAATTTCAGAGGATTTAGAGAAAAAATAGAGAGATGACAACTTTCTGGTGGGTCTTTGCGAAGTATTCAGTCAAGCTTGACTAGTGTGTCAAAACAAGCTATGATTCAATTCAAGTCTGGTAAATTTTGTTCAATGAAATGAGGAGCACAAAATTTCTAAACATCAACGGATGAAGGGAAAAACAGAAACCATGAACATCAACAGATTTAGAGAGAAAAATAAATAGATGATAACCTCTCTCTCTGTGTCTCTCTCTCTATATATATATATATATATATATATATATATATATATATATATATATATATATATATCTATATATCTGTGTGTGTGTGTGTGTGTGTGTGTGAGAGAGAGAGAGAGAGAGAGAAATAAATATATCTGATCCAATCTTTTCTCTTCCCTCCTTCAGTTCCATGGATGTTGGATGTGACTGGCTGGAAAGATGCATACATACCTGGCTAGGATTGCATATTTGTTTTGCCTCAAGAAATTTGAGGTCAAGCATTGAACATGAGCCAAATTATATTTTTTTCTAAATTCCCTTGTCTATGGATATGTTGGCCAAGTGGTTGACAATAGTACAGGAACATAAACTATGTGTTTATTTAGTTGAGGGAGGGAAGAATAGGAAATAGAAAATCAACTTTTTCTCATTTCCAACATTATTTGCTGCTATGGTAGGAGCTCTAGAAAATAGTAAATTTCATTGAAATTGATGGATTTTATGGTGGTTTTAATTTCCCTCTAAATATTATCATCTATCTATGTAGGTATTTTGTTCGTAAAAGTAATTATTCAAATTTTCTCAATAACAAAAAGTATTAAATCATGAAAAAATTGTTGTAAATGAAGACTATTGATTTTTGCTATTGACACAAAAGCAATACATAATTTGTGTTAATGGGAACTTGTTAGAGGTGGCTTTTCTACAAAGCTCTATTAGACAAGGGTATCCTTTGCTCCCTATTTTTTTGTTATTGCACTGGATACTTATGGATATATCATTGAAGCTACTTTATTTCAAGGACAAATTTGATGAATTCTCGTTCCTAATGGAGAGCAATTTCTTAACCTACATTTCACAAATGATTTTGCTCTCACCACATAGCTCACTGAAATTGTTTAGAGGGAACGATGAAGTTTATGGACATCTTCACTAAAACATTAGAAGAAGCAGTTAGAGAGGATCATGATGGAGGTTCTTATTCTTTGGCATGATAACTTTCCTCAGTAGATTGTTATAAAATGGAAAGTCATTCAACCATGGAAGTTATAAGCCACCTAAGTATTCTGGTTAGAATCGATGTGTCTTCAGTAGACCTCTAGAACTAGATATTGACCATGATTGAGAACAAGCTTAAGAAATGATTCACTTAGATATACCACTTGTAGGAAGAATCACCATAATAGATAGAATTTTGGAAGAAAGTCATATTTACGGTCATCCTGCCTCTTTCTCTCTACAATAGGAAATAGGATATTAGAGATATTCCTTAGGCAGTTGCTTTAGGGGAGCATGGAGGAAAGAGAAATATCATACTAGTGTCATGTCCAATCTATACAATGCCTAGGTAGGCTGAAGGGCTTGGTTTGACTGATATACAAGCTCAAAGACCAACATTTGTAGCTAGGTGGGTCATAAGGGCTTCCATGAATGGGAAGGGTCCAAGGCAAGTTCCTGTTCACCATTACCTATACAATTATATCAATATAGATGGCATAAATGGTTCTTTCAGATCTATGATGTAGTTGATCGGACCACACTTTTTGAAACATCTAAAATATCTATAATGTAGTCACTGATCTAGTTTGAAACATAATACATAGAGGAGACAACTTTCAGGAGCTTTTCAAACTCTTTCTAGAAAAAAGGGGCTTGTACTTCTACATGTCCCTCCACAATACCCCAAGAAATAAAGAAAGATGAAACTTTGAATAGAAATTTGTTGCTAATGCATTGGTCAGGGTGATGGTATATGAAGAAAGTGCCATTGCAATGAATTTATCCATTTCATCCAGATATGTTTGAAGCAAAGGCAGCTAATGATCAGATCCTAGCATGGCTAGTAAAGGCTAAAATCAATTTTTGTCACAGCCCTTGCCAGCATGTTAGATCCACTTTATGTGGATGCTCCTACCCTACCCCTTTTTGAAGGTCAGGTTCATAAATAGGCATAACATCAGGTTTTATGATTCTCCAAATGTTCTTCTCCTTAGGTTTTATGATT
Organism: Pinus tabuliformis; assembly: GCA_031772625.1. Lineage (NCBI taxonomy): Eukaryota > Viridiplantae > Streptophyta > Pinopsida > Pinales > Pinaceae > Pinus > Pinus tabuliformis. Next base: position 864,996,799 of record CM062812.1, read on the forward strand.
CTGTAAACTCAAAGGTTTTATTGTTGTCTATCCTTTTTCTTGCATAGTTGAAAACCCCACACTATATCATAGAAAAACTCAAGTTGAATCAAATTTGTTTATGGTCTTGAATCAAGGGTTCTCAGAATAGGCATAATAGTTTGGAATCAAGTCTGTAAGAAAATAAAAAATCTTTGATATTCTAAGAAAATCATGTTTTAAGCTACTATACAACATATTTTTTAAGCTACTATACAGTAGGGAAAATATTTAATCCAACCAGTAGCCATGAAGATTAGTTAGAGGTAATTTCTAGTAGCCCACCATCCAAGATGCAGTCGAACTAAAACAAGACATCAATATTCTAGAAAACTTGTACCTTTTAGAGGAAACTAATTTTCTTGAATTTGAAGTTTTGAAAGAATAAAAGGGGACAAATGTGTTCATAATTTACCTTTAGAAGCTAGTATTTTTCTTAGTTCCAAAAAGTGAATTTACTCTATCTTCAAAGGTTTCATACTAGTTCTAAAAATGAAAACCCCCATACTGTGAGAAAAGAATGAAGAATTGTAATACTGTCATGTGGCATGGATCTAGGCAATGATTCTAATGAGAATAATATTGAATTGAATGATGACTACTTATCTTAATTCTTGTTCAGTAACTTACCAATTTTAACTCCACATACAAGATGTCTTATAACTGAGTAATGTTTCCTTGTTGAAGTTTGAGCGAGGATGTATTTCGATTTTGTGATTATCCTTAGTTATATGGGAATTGGCAATTGATATTGAATTAAATGGGGTATTCAAAAAATATAATGTAGCATAAATTCCTAATGTGATGATATACAATGAGACCAACCCCATTGTATCACGTGACTCAGTGATTACACAAGTTTGTTTGAAATTCTCTCTCATCTATCTTGTATACTAAAACATACAACAAGAACCACCCTGCTAACTCTGGCCACGTAAAAAGGCCGTAAGTGTAAGCTTGAGGCATAAAAAACAGAAACATGGGGATTTATTCTCAAGAATAGTCAATATTTACCATATATTTCACATAAATACACAAATCGCTTAATAGAGTAATTATATCATAGGTTTTAGATTCCCGTGTGCAATCATTTTCTAGTCTTAATTTCAGAATCAATATCTGCCAATTCAACTCAATAAACATTAGACTAACAACATAAAAAGAAGAAAATACATATGCAATACCTAACATTGGCTAATAAGAAACCAATAGAACACACTAAAGGTAATACCAGAATGCTTTGCAAGTTCTGAGGAATATGTATCACAAGATTATTATAACATGCATTTATCCTTGTAAAGAGTCTTTATTGCAAATTTAAGGTAGTTGGCTAATAGAAACAAGCATAAAGAACCCCTCCAATGGAATGACATAAAAAAGAGCATCGATACTAAGGTCAAGTAAAGGAAGAAAGGACATACTGATTTGAAGCATTAGAAGAGCCATCAAGATTATCATATTTAACAGAAACATCAAAGGTAATTTCTACAAATGTTTGAGAAGCTATATTTAAGAAGGCAGTGAAATTGTGAAATCCCTTTGACTCTGGCCCCCATATCCATCGAAACTAGCTTCCATTACTAAAAAATTGAAAGCCAAAGACATTGTATGCCTAATTCAATCCAATAGGGTTTCTCTTCTCTGGCCTATCTTCGTCTCTCTTGTAATGGCCATTCCCTTTAATACTATCATTTTATTTCCCTTTTAAGTGGGATTTCAGTCCTTATTTGCAAAATCTAATGCTTAGGGTTTGACCCGAAATCGAATATGTTTTTCCCTAGCTCATCGAAACTGTGGTAGCCCCCACAAGTGTTTAAATGCGGTTATTTCCAATCCAAATTTAGGTATAGAGATGCAGAGGTAACTAGTTTCCCTCGGAGTTGGAAAATCGACATTGTAGAATTGTAGCGATAAGAAAACATAAATACCTAGTTAATGGGAATGTGAATTTTGGAATGTGATACTGTGCAGATCTAGAAGGCTGCGGGTCTATAATGGATTGAAGTTTGAAATGGATTGAAGGATGCACCACTCTAGATATTATGAGAATTTAGAAAATGGAAATGGTGGAGTGAATATATTATGAGAATTTAGAAAATGAAAATGGCGGAAAAGAAAGGGAAAAAAAATTAAATTCCCAGATCCATGAGAGGTGAGAATGTGTGCACATTGGTGTTTAATAATGCTTAGGAATTATTGTTCACTCACAAAATTGTTCCCTGTAATTCCCTTTGATAATTATAGTGTGACTAAATTTCATAGGCATTTCTGTTATAGGTATATTTTTTACAATTGTCATGGATATTTTGTTAAAATGTTTTGGAGCGAAGTACCCAATTTTATAAATGATTTGACAAGATATTAATATCTTAATTTAAGAATGAAAAATAAAGGGTATATTAATGAATAAGTTGTTACATTTTGTAAATTTAAGTAATGTTTTTTTAAATTAATAGGGTTGACTCTATTCATGTATTTTTACCCATCTTTATGAAGAAAGAGGGGTTGAGGATTGGTTTTTATAAATTTATTGAATTATATTAACTTTCCCCTCTTTATTTTTTTACAACATAGATGTGACACTTATCTAGAATTAGAAGAGTGTGCTTTTAAATGGAATAAATTGGATTGGTAATAAGATCGCTTAAAAAGGAACATAGATTATATCAACATCTTCTCTTGCACTTTTTTTCATTCAACAAAGTAGTTTTTATTTAAGTTGGAAGAACAAAAAAAAATCATGTTTTTAATTACTATATTTTAATTCTCCACCTCTTCATCCAATGTAATCACAATTAAATTTGGTAGAACAATCAGGCCTTCAACGAAAGTAATTGTAGTATTTGAAGTTGAACCTAATAACATCTTTGAGTCAAAGGAATCATTTCAATTATCCATGGAGCTACAATGAAATTATGCCAATTTATCTAATATTGGACCTTCAATGACTAAGAAAACTCAAGATTTTGGATATGGCATATTTATGTTGTTTGTGTTTTTGGGAGATGACTATATGACCAGATGAATGGAATGCAAACATGAAAGGTAAATTCAAAAATAAAATGGTGATCTTACTTAAGAAATTAGTTGCACTAGTTAAAGTTGTAGTTAAACATTAGTAAGAATTCAAAACTTTTAAGGGGTAGAAAAAGTAATGTGGCATATCCATCCCATGCATTTTCAGCCATAGATGGATATCCATTTATAGGCCAATAAAATTTTGGCCCTTGAGGGACCATATCTCCATTATAACACAAATATGGTTTTCTTAAGGAGGTATGTAATTCATTCAAATATACACATAAGGTGTAATAACAAAAATACAGTGGGATTAAAAAAGCATTCATTAACATTTCATAGCAGCCAAGAATCTATGTTTAAATTAAACCTAACTACACATAACATGCATAATCCATGTAAATTTATTACAGTAAATAATATTCAATCACATTTCACAAACACTTGGTTTTAACTAGGAATGGTCCAAGGAAATCCATTTCGTATGAACAATTTTCCTCCTAGTTATAGGCATCCACTTAAGATGCCATCCCCAAGTTGGATTATGAGGTCACTAGGGAAAATCAATGTAAGATATAGGCTCCCACTCACTCAACCCAACTAATTTCTCTCGTGGAATTGTTACTTCACTCATTACAAAGAATTAGACATATAATCTAACCCACAAATATGAATGGCACTCTCTTTCACGTCCCTACACGACATAAGGAAGATCTTCCCCTACTATGGTCGACAATGCCTTGGGGATTTTCTTCCCTTTAATGCTCTTTAGTGTAGGCAGAAAGAGTCCAATTTGCTAAATGTTTTATAGGAATAACTTGGAAGATTAAAATGTGCCTCTCAAATAGATGATGATCAATTTAGCTAATGGGTGAAATATTCCTTAGGTACCCAACCTCTATGCTCATCTACAAAATCTCTATATCTTCACCAAGGACAATTGGTTCCCATTTCATGGTTTTTATTTTGAAAATATTCATATTTATGGTTAATTAGTAGAAGAGAATTAACAAGAACTACAAACATAAGCCTTTTTTAATGCCTCAATTGCAACTTGAAATTACTTAGGAAAAGGTTTTTTCAACCTATTGTTTGACTTTGTGATGCACCCATATTCAAAATAAGGGTCGCAAATTATGTTGATAATAGAGTTGAAAAGTATTTAGTCCAGAAAACCAATATAATATATGTCAAAAATCTAGGTCAAAATTATTTATAAAAATCATAATTTTAGATACAAAAACATATGTCAAAAATCGATATTACAAATGTGATTGAAAAAGATTCGATAACTGCGATTTATTACACAAATATTATAAATAAGGTAGAAATTTATTTTGAAAGTTTAATAGGAGGTATAGGTTGAAACTATTTTTCAAAAAAAAAAATCTTGATCATGAGCTCAAAGATGATCCTAGTCATAGTTAAAAGATCAAATCCTAATCCTAAACTCACTTCCTCCTCTTAATCTTTGCTTCCTGAGCCTAACACCTAGCTGAGTCTAAATCACATTCTAAGTAGCTATATTTAACTTTGGATTGATAAGCTCCATAATGATTTATATATATGTTATGCTGTTATGCTTTACATTTATATTAATGCTTGAATCTCTCTCCATTGTTTAATATCAATTACAACAATGTAATTTAATGTCATAGCATAATCAAACAACAAATTATGGTTGTTGTTGGATTGCATAGTGTTAAATGAATGTATATGGAATGCTACTTAAAAGAACTACATCATGGCATGATAACTTAACTATGTAGAGCTCCTCATCTATATAATGCTTTGGTAACACTCCTCAAGTAAGGCCTTCCTTGCATCAAGAATTAACAATGTTAATGCTAGACTAGTACAATGTTTGTTGGACACTTAAGTGGACCCTAGTTTACCAATTAAAGCCAATAAATGGTTATATTATTGGGACCACAAAATAATTTTGAGGTCTTAGAAAAATGAAGGAATGACTGGCTAAACCACAAGTGGAATATTGTTTTTATGATAGAACAAAATATTTTCTAACGAGGAAGCCCCACTATTTTGTTAGAGAATGGAAACATTCATGGACACATTCATGTATGAAGACATCTTTGAAATGTTATGTATAGTTTTTTCTAGTGAGTTTGTGTGAATGGTTGGATATGGTTGATGAAGCCCCACATCACCATTGAGGAGACAAGAAGACAAGTAAGTTGAATCTTAAATCCAATAACTTTGGAGCATTGTGATCAGTTGGTTAATCAAACAATAGAGTTTTGGGGAGAGCAGATAATGTAACGATGCATTGTATCTAGTTTGTAGTAGAATTGTAGTAGTTGTACTCAAAATCTAGGGACCAATTTTAGAATGGGTTTTGAGAGAGATTGGTGAACGCAAACCCTACAAGGATAAAAATGTTGTTGGTGAAGGAAAGGTTGTTTCCTACTAACCCATTGAGCATGTTGTTGTAAAACCTTACATTAAGGAATGTGTTACAACGAGGTTGGAAAGGATGAGAGCTTAATGGACCAAATGAGCATGGAGGACACAAAAGCTAAAGAGCAAGTTGAACAAGCTTTGAGGAAGTATAGATAAATAAATAGTGGTGGTTGAAGTAGATGTGATAAAATGAAGAAAGCTATGAGGAGTTGCAAAATGAGATTAGTGAGGAAGGGAGTAATGGAGTGAGAATGATAGATTTGGAGAATTTGAATAGGAAAGGTGAGTTAGCGAGCGAATGGTTGCAAAACAAAGGTCTGGTAATAAATATAGCTCGATAAGGAGTAGTAATCAAGGCACCTCAATAAGGTCTATTGAACGCAGTAGATAAAGAATGATATTGTGGATGATAAAGAATCAAATTAACTAATGGGAAACCATATCCTAAGTCCAACATATGTGTCCCTTCTATTTAGGGAGGATGAGAACCTAGTAGTGGGCATGGCACTAGACATCAGCAATGTTGGCCATGTACCAACCCTACCCCTTATGCTTCTTAGATACAATTAGGTAACACTACACTAGCTTGTTAATAATAGTTCAAGTCCACCTAGTAGTTAGCTTACTTATCGAGGAACAATAGAAATTAGAGGAAGTAGTCCTAAAAATAGTGAAAGTTGAATATTAGAAGTAGCATAATGGGGAGTTATAGCTATTTAGAGAAAAAAATAAGAGTTTCATGAGTTTTAGTACCTATGATATTTTGAATTATAACCTAGGAGAATGTAAGAGAAATAATATTACAATGATGCACTATTTAATTTAGTAGTATGTAAATTCTTTAGAAAAAAAACATAATGATCCACCTAACTTGATATAAAAAAAACCATAAAAATGTCATTCTTAAAATGTCTTGTGTATCTACCAAATATAATTCAAGTAGAATATCCCAATTATTTACGTTAGTAATGGTGTGATCATATTTTTCGTTCTCTTAAAGGAAATCTTTGTAGACATGCACCCCATCAAGCATAAATCATCCTAACATATATCTTTGAAGTAATATGAATCGTCCAATGACTATACTGAAAAGAATTCTCACCCATAGACTTGGTGATGGTGTAAGGATCATATTAAAGTGGTATGAGAATCTTATGCAAGTTCGTTAATTTCTCTTAAGGCGAGTCTAACCATAACTTGTCACCAACTTGAAACTTATGGGAAACCGAATGGATTGTTTATCTACTTGTACTTGGAGTTGGCAACTTTCTAAAAAATATCATGAACTCATTGTTGAATTTGTTGGATACATTCCTCAAAATTGGTTGCTTTGCTTACCTCACTCCAAGCATGGGAGGTATCTTCATGTGTTATTCCATGAATATAGCTACATGAATTTATGTCAATTGTGGGGACCCTAAGCACACTTGAAAATGCTTGTGGCTAATAGAAATATGAAGAGCTATGTTGAATTTCTATTGAAAATATGGAAGGCTTTCAATATGTGTGCGTGGATGCTCACAATTGTATATAGTAAGAAAATCTACAATAATCGTATTGACTACCTTTTACTTATCGATCTAGGGATGGAAGGAAGTGGATTTGGTCAAGCTTGATGTCCATCATGGACGAAGGGTTAAACCAGAAAATACCGAGGAATCAACCATCCCTATCAGGAAATATGGTCTTTGGAAACTTAAAACTAACCAAAATATTCTTGAAGAAGATGTTACGAGTGGATTTTGTTGTGACACTCTTCTTACAGCGTGTCAAAATTCCCATCCTAAGGAAGTGATCAACAACAATAAAAACACATTCATTACCTTGCTCAACTAATGAAAAAAATGACATAAAATCCATGGGCACTAACTCCCAAGTATTATCTAGAGTAAGAAAAAGCCTACAACTGGTGTGGATGGCCATTTCCTTCGGTAGAATATAGTTCTTCCACTACCTATAGGCTTGGAGAATAGAATGAAACTCATTGTTATAAATTAGGTATCTATGAAACCCATTATAGAGTGTCTGTCTATGATAAACCATTGAATGTTCATTTTCATGTGGGCACCACATAAATGACATGAACGATTGGCTCATAGGGTCCTTGTTTTGTAACCATTCATTGACGAAAAATACTTCCCTGAGGGTATATAAGTGAAAACTGTTAGTTGCAAAGGTTGGAATAATGACGTGATCCTTGACTTGGTAACTTGTAACTTGTTAAGTGAGATAAGTTGAAATTGGACATGATTAGACTAAGATGAGTTATAGTCAATTCTTAGGTGAACAAGATATAGTCTGTTTGTAGTAATTGTAACTTGGTCAAGTTGTTGTAGTCGAGGAAGGACTTGGTTGGGTTCCCAAGTCCCAAAAGAAGTAAGGGTAGTTGTGAGGGCATGATAGCTAAGGAGTGTCAGGGCATGCTAAGGAATGAAAAGGCATCCAAAAGAATGAAAAGGCATGCTAACACATGACATGAAGTGTTAATGCATACTAAGGAGTGTTAGGGCATGATAGAGCATCACAAGGGACAACTAGATCAAAATGAATGGAAATGAATGAATACGAGTGTGTGCGAAGGAGTATTAGCTAATTCTGTATGTCCCAAGGATGAAGTGTGCTAGGAGATGTTCATAAAAGGACTTGCAGGAGGTAATCCTATGGTTGCGATAAGGGGCTAGACAAAGTTATTTCAAACAAAGGGAGACTTTGGGTTGGGTACAACACTTTTTTTCCAATGCCTTGGTTGGGTTCCCGTGCCTCCAAAAAAGTAAGGTTATGTATGAGTGCATGAAAACAAAGTGCTAAGCGGGGTCAGGGAATGCTAGGAAGTAATAACACATTCTAGATAGTTCCAAGGCATGTTAGGCATGCCAAGACATGACAAGCGCTAAGGCTTTCTAGGATGTGTCAAGTGACAGGGTGTGGCATGAACACATGATAGGGAGTGTGAGGACTAACTGCCAGGGAAACACAAGGGAGCGCTAGTTTCAAATTGATGGAAATGAAGTGTCAATGAGTTCCATGTGTGCTAAGGAGGGAGTGACAAGAGATGTTAGATAGTTCCAAGCCATGCTAGAGTGTTATGGATCCATACCAATATGTGCCAAGTGCCAATGTGTGCCAATGCGTGCTGAGTGTTAGGGAGTTGTTAGGGAAACACAAGGGAGAACTAGGCCAAAATGCATGGAAATGAATGAATAAGAGTGTGTGACAAGGATTGTCAGTGAGTTAAATGTGTGCTAAGGAGGGAGTGCCATGGCATGCTAGGAAGCGCTAAGTCATGCTAGTGTGCGAGAGCTGTATGTGGTCAAGATATGCCAGGTGCTAGGGTGTGCCAACACGTGCTATGGAGTGTTAGGGAAACACAAGGGAGCACTAGGTCAAAATAATGCATGCAAATGAATGATTAAGAGTTTGTGATAGGAAGTGTCACTGAATTCCAAGTGTGTTAAGGAGGGAGTGATAAGGTATGTTAGGGATTGTTAAGGCATGTTAGAGGCTAGGGAAACACACCAAGATGTGTCAGGTGCTAAAGTGTGCCAACACATGCCATGGAGTGTTATGGAGTTCTAGGGAAATGCAAGTGAGCACTAATTTCAAATGCATGGAAATGAATGAATAAGAGTGTGTGACAGGGAGTGTCAATGATTTCTAATTGTGCTAAGGAGGAGTGAGAAGGTATGCTAGGTAGTGTCAAGGCATGTTAGAGTGCTAGGGTATGTCAGGGAGTGGTAGGTGTGTTAGGGAGTTCCAAATAATGCTAAGAAATGCAGGGGATGCTAATATGTGCCACATAGTGCCAAGGTATTTTTAGACATGCCAGGTGTTATGGCATGTCAAGATGTAAACTATGTTTCTTAGTTGTTTTTATGGCCATGGTTGGACATGAGCCTTGACTTGGTAACTTGCTAAGTGGGATGAGTTAAGATTCAAATTGAGTAACCTAAAATTATTTATAGGTCATTCTTAGGTAAATAAGGAATATTCTAGTTGTAGTACTTGTAACTTGGTCAAGTTGTTGTAGTCAAAGCAGGACTTGGTTGGGTTCCCAAGTCTAAAAAAAATAAGGGTAGTTGTGAGGGCATGATAGATAAGGAGTGATGGGGTGTCTGAAGGAATGAAAAGGTGTGTTAACAAATGCCAGACAATTTCAATTCATGTTGAGGAGTGTTGGGATTTTCCAGGGCATCATAATGGAGAATTAGGTCAAAGTGCAAGGAAAAAATGAATAAGAGTATATGTCGGGGAGTGTTAGTGAATTCCAAGTGTCCCAAGGACAAAGTGTGTTGGGAGAATTTCATAATAAGAATTGCAAGAGGCAAGAATATGATTGTGATAAGGAAGAAGCTTCAGACATAGGGAGACTTTGGGCTAGGCATAACACTATTTTTTCAATGACTTGGTTAGGTTCCCAAGTCGCAAAAATAGTAAGGCTATTTATGAGGGCATGACAACTAAGGAGTGCGAAGGTGTGTAGGGAATTCCACGAAGTGCTAACACATGCTAGACATTTCGAAGGCATGTTAGTCATGAAAAGACATGCCAAATGCTAATATGTGCTAGGTGTTAGCGTGTTACACCAACACATGCTAAGGACTGCCAGGGAAACACAAGGGAACACAAATTTCAATTTCATGGAAATGAATGAATAAGAGTGTGTGATAGGGAGTGTTAGCAAGTTCTAGGTGAGCTACGGAGGGAGTGAAAAGGTATGCTAGGTAGTACCAAGGCATGATAGAGTGTTAGAAAAGAATCCCAATATGTTCCAAGTGTCAGGGTGTGCCAATGTGTGCCAAGGAGTGTTAGGGAGTGCTAGGGAAACACAAGGGAGCACTACATCATAATGCATGGAAATGAATGAATAAGAGTGTATGACATGGAGTGTCTGTGAGTTCCAAGTGTTCTAAGGAGGAGTGACAAGGCATGATTGGCAGTGCTAAGGAATGTTAGAGTGTTAGGGTAGCATGCGGCCAAGATGTGCCAATGTGTGCAGGGATGTGTTAGCTGGGAGTTCCAGGGAAACACAAAGGAACACTACGTAAAAATACATGGAAATGAACAAATAAGAGCTTTTAATTGGAAGTGTTAGTGAGTTCTAGGTGTGTCAAGGGAGTGACATGACATGCTAGGCTGTGTTAAGGCATACTAGAGGGCAGGGCAACATGCCAAGATGTCCAACGTGCTAGGGTGTACCAACACGTGACATGGAGTTTTAATGAGAATTAGGGAAATACAAGGGAGCACTAGGTAAAAATGCATGGAAATGAATGAATAAGAGTTTGTGACCGAGAGTGTCAGCGAGCTCTAGGTGGGCTAAGGAAAAAGTAACAAGGTATTCTAGGTATTTCCAGTGAATACTAGAGCATTAGGGAGGCATGCCAATACGGGTTAGGTGTCAGGGTGTGCCAATGCATGTTTGGATGTGCTAGGTAGTGTCAGAGAAACAAAAGGAAGCACTAGGAAAAAAATGCATGGAAATGAAAAAATAAAATTCTGTGACATGTAGTGTCAGTGAGTTCTAGGTGTGTTAAGTAGGGATTGGCAAGGTTATATGCTAGGCAGTGCCAAGGTATGCTAAAATACCAACGCATGTCAGGAAGTGCTAGGGTTTGGAAGGGAGTATCAAAGCGTGGCAAGGAATGTAGGGGATGCTGACACATGCCACATATAGCCAAGGCATTCTAACACATGCCAGGTATTATGGAATGTCAAGAATTAAATTGTGTTACTTAGTTCTTTTATGGTCACAGTTGGATGGGATGAGCCTTGTCTTGGTAGCTTGTTAAGTGGAATGAGTTGAGATTAAACATGAGTAGCCTAATATGAGTTACATGTAGTTCTTAAGTGAATAAGGAATATGTTCAATTTCTACGTCACATGAGAATTTAAGTTTGGTCTTATAATCATTGAGGCTAACACACTTAAGTGACACAACGCATCTACTTTGTTATCACCAAAAAATTGATCATCTAGCCTAATTTACTAGATGGATCGAAGTGCACCATGTAAAGCCAATTTTACCATAGCAAAATTTCTTTCACTGTGAGAAATTACCTAACAAACCACATTTATTAAGTAATTTATAGTTAAACCCATGATGAATAATTAAATAAATCACTATTTATTTGATTTTCTTCTAGGAATTATTAATTAAACCATTTTTTTATTATTATTCCTTGTTAAATTTGACCCAAACATGAAAAATAAACGGATAAATCATTATTTATCTTATTTTTCTCTAAGAATAATTAATTAATCACTAATTAACTATTATTCTTTGTTAAATATGACTAAATCCCCTAGGAATAATTAAATAAATCATTATTTGTTTATTATTCATTAACTAATTCCTTGATATGATAAATAAATAATTTATTTATTTATTATTTCTAAATAAAAGTTTAAATATTTTTCCCTCCTAAACAAATATAATAAAATATTCCAAGTGGTTATTTCAAGAATGGGATCAATAATGTTTTATTATTTCTCATTATTCAAGGATAACTCAATATTTTGTTATAAATATGAGCGTTTTCCATTCATTATTGACTTTTGATTATTTTCATTGTTGCACTCACTATTGTAACTCTAATTATTTTCATTGTCGCACACCATATTTTTCCTATGTTTATGCATTATAGAGGAGAGAGACTCTACAAAAGCTAAATAAATTTGAGGATAGCCAACAACCCCTCCCACAGAGGGGGGTTGGTAACATTTATCTGTTCTCTTCACATGTGTTATTATTAAATTATTGTTTACATATCTAGTTTCCGTTGGATGTTTTGGGGTTATTACTCTTTCTTTCACTGTTTAACTATGACTGCAGCATAGATCATAATTTTGGCAGATTTTATTTCTATCAATAGCTACAAATATACAATGTTTGACAATCATTTCTATTATTGAGATTGTTTGTCATCAACAATATTAACTAGGTTCTTTTCGTACATCATTGAGAAGAAAACACTACAATGAATTGGCGAGTCTGTTGGGTTTTATACTTCAGATCCAAAAACCTGGGTGACCTTTGGTTTTCAGCTTAGGGTTTCTTCTTTTTTCATTTATATTAATGTTTCCTAGTGTTTTAACCCTAGATCTGATAACTTTCGGACTTCAGTAAGCTTTCTGGTCGTTTCTACAGGTCACAGGAACCAGTCACGACAAAGGCGACACTTTTTTCTGAAATTTGCAGATCGGGAGTCTCAGAGTAGAAATCACAATTTTGAACCAAAAAGGTGTGATATGTGCTCTAGAATGCAATTTTCTGCCCAAAAGCGTGATTTCATCAAAAAACAAGTTAGAACCTATGATTTCTGGGTTTTAGGGTTTCTCTCTGATCTGTTTCTAGGTTTTGATGTCTAACCTCTGTCTCATCCTGCTTAGGGCTTGACCCATTATGTTTTACTTTTAAAAGTTGAATTTAGCCTCCCCCAGGGCTTTTAGTACACTTCCACCTTTCCAGAAGGAGTTTGGTTGAGCGAGAAGTTTGTGTTTCTGCAACACTTTTAGCCACATTTTCCATATTTGTAACCTTTTGTTTCAGATCTAATAAGATAAGTTGCTACCATCCATAGTTTGATATTTAAACTTGTTTGGTCATTCCATTAGGGTCCCATTGGTTACCCTAGGTGTCTCAGCCATCTCCCTAACATTTTGCAACAATCTTCCCCTCTGCTTTTTGTTGTTGCTGCACCACTTTCTAGTAGCTTAGAGTCACCTAATCCCAGTCACACTGAAATTTAGGTCTCTTGACCATTTCAATGTATTTCCATTACTTTAGCCACCAAGCAGTACAGTGTTTGAAAACCTAGTTTGGGTGGGGTTTAGTTAATTGTTTTGCTATTTATTTTCTGTTATTTATTTCATTTTATTTGCAACAAGCTTTTTTCTTCTTTACAAACTTGATATGGGCTTAGTCAATTAGTAGACTTGCACCCACAAGAACACCTTCAGTGAAGCGCGCTTGGTTTACACCGCCAAGCCAAGACTTAACATAATAAATTTATCTCACTGCATCAGAGAGAGAAGATATATTGTCGATCTCCCTTCACCATTTCCATGTTCTGTGTGTCCTTCCATCATTGCGCCACGAAGGTGTGAGTTGCTGAGACTATTAGGCCTTCAACCCCAGTTTCTGCTTGGCTGTATTACTCCTCCCTATCGAGTTTGAGTTCATAGCCCTCCGAGTCCCCATCTTAACTCTCCTCGTGATTCCTCATCTGATTTCAGGCCTCCTTCACAACATATCGTCACCATGTATGGACCCACAACTAGTGCAGGAACACAAACTAGTGGTGGCTCTGGTAATATATCGGTGGTTAGGTCAGGCGAACTAGTCTCAAGAATCGTTCTAGAAACCCCCATGCTCCCCTCTATGCCTAGATTAAGTGTACCTGATCTAAACCAATTGATAAACAACCCATACACCATGATGCTAGTTGGCCGTCTATGCCAACAAATCTTCCCTCAAACATACCAAAGATTGAGGGTATTGCTGGAGAGGATCCTACCAACCATGTCCAATCCTTCCACATGTGGTGTTAGTCCAACTCCATAACCAATGACTCCATTCGTCTTCGGATCTTCCAACGCGCGCTCAATGAAGACACTGCCAAATAATATATAGACTAGTCCTCCACCTCTCATTTTATTTCTGCAATGCTTGCTAAAGCATTCTTATCCTATTTCTAGTTACCTCTCTGGTATGACACTGGTACTCAGCTTTTAACCACATTCCGTTAATCCTCCGCTACTCGCCTTTTGGACCATGTTCAATAGTGGCACTGAAGAAGGAGCACATGTCGTGCCCTGCCTTTTGAATACCATGTTTATCTAGATTAGTTTCTTAAGAGCCTTTTATACCCCATCAGGAAAGATGTCGCGTCCCATTTTCCTCAAACCTAGGAAGAAGCTCTCCAGACTGCTTTGAGATATGATCTAATTTATGCACAATCTAGTTATGTCTATATTGTCATTCTAGACCCCCCTTGTCTTGGAAGTGCCAATGCACCAGGGGCATCTCACACCGCCGACAGTATTGTTTGATATATTTCACATTCTTCACCATATTCTCATTAGATTTATGGCTATCCGTAGGGGGCCAACAGTTCCTCCAACATTTATGCCCTTCCTGCTAGCAAGATGTTTCCAGGTCCCCAACCCGTCTACCAAACTGTTTCTCCTTCTTATGCACAGCCTGGCACTTTAGCCCCTTAAGCATTAGTGCTGCAGCCTCCAAGGAATCCTTAATCCCAATAGCCACGTCCTGCTTAGGGACAAGTGTTTGCATAGAGGAGTGCTACCAATCCCCAATATTTGAAGGAATATGTTAAGAGTAAGGGTAGCAATGGTAACTAGGGTAACCAAGGTAACCAAGCTAGCGAAGCCCAGGGGAACCAACCTAACACCAACAACCAGCAACAGGGTGGCCAAGCCAAGTAGAACAAGGCTATTCGTATGAACAAGCCTTGTGCATGTTGTGGTGTACATGGTCACTATACACATGAGTTTCCTCTTTTACCCTAGATGCACTAATTGTGGGAATATCAAGTAGGTTCTTGAGGTCAACAATCGCTATAGAATCCTGTGCCACCTCAACCGGCCATGCTAACAAATCCTTTCCCTCAGCAAGGATTTGTTTTTGCTTAACCTCAGCTAGGTCAAGCAGCCCATCTCCCCTAACCTTTCGGTCGCGGTGACTACCAGAACCTCATGATGGATTCTGATGAGGTCAATACCTCTACTCAACAGCCAACTCCTAAGCACTCTATTGTTTCCATCTCAGTCGAGCCACCCATATCCATCCAGCCAAGACCTCCTCGTTTGTGGGTGCCTCTCCTATGTTCCCAATAAGAATTGTTCCTCTAGGTCTTAACCATATAGGAGATGTTCCATCGGGACATTTCCATGTAGGACAGATACCTTTCTTATTTCCCCCTCTGGGAGTATTTTATGTCCTTGTCATGGCTTCACTGGTCCTTCCTAATGTGACTTTGGGGATCCAAGTATGGTACATTGATCCCCCAACAAGCACTCTGTCTGGTTAGCTACGACTATATCATGCTTTGTTCGTGGTTCAACTGGTTCCTACGACCCTTTCTGTTACTTGAGTTCCATCACAACCTCAATAGGAACTAGCTCCTATTGCGAAAGCATCTGGCCAGGGGGTCAAAGCGAAAAGGAAAGATGCAAAGGATAAGTTTCCAAAAATTCCTCGAGCCCCTAAGGCCCCAAAGTTGATACCCTCGTGTGCTTTATGTGAAGTTGTTGGGCACACCACCAACAATTTTCCTTAACCTCCTCAACTTAAACCTTTGTTTCATGAAGCATTCCTTGAGTCAAATATCCATGAAGTCCATGTTAACTTACCGGACCCACCCAAGAAACTCAAAGCGCTACGCTCAAACCACCTTGTGCCCTTGCCTATCCTCAAATGTCTTCAGCTTGATTGGTCTCTCTCTCTCTCTCTCTCTCTCTGACTCCCCTGTGTCGTCTAAGTGATTGTGTCTTTACAACGTACTTCGGTCATACATTTTGCTCCTAACACTTGTACATTGGGGGGTAATTTGTTATCACCAAAAAATAGGTCATCTATACTAATTTACTAGATGGATCAAAGTACACCATGTAAAGCCAATTTTACCATAATAAAATTGCTTTCACTGTGAGAAAGTACCTAATAAACCACATTTGTTGAGTAATTTATAGTTAAACCCATGAAGAATAATTAAATAAATCACTATTTATTTTATTTTGTTATAGAATAATTAATTAAACAATTATTATTATTATTATTCCTTGTTAAATTGGACCCAATCATGAAAAATAAACAGATAAAACATTATTTATATTATTTTTCTATAAGAATAATTAATTAATCACTAATTAACTATTATTTTTTGCTAAATTTGACTAAATTCCTTAGGACTAATTAAATAAATGCTTATTTGTTTATTATTCCTTAACTAATTCCTTGAGATGATAAATAAATCATTTATTTATTTATTATTTTTAAATAAAAGTTTAAATAGTTTTTCCCTCGTAAACAAATATAATACAATATTCCAAGTGGTTATTCCAAGAATGGGATCAATAATATTTTATTGTTGCTCATTATTCGAGGATAACTCAATATTTTGTTATAAATAGGAGGGTTTTCCATTCATTATTCAATTTTGATTATTTTCATTGTTTCACTCATAGTTGTAACTCTGATTATTTTCATTGTCGCACAACATATTTTTGTTTGGTCTATGCATTATAGAGGAGAGATACTCTACAAAAGCTGAAAACATTTGAGGATAGCCAAGAAACCATCCCATATAGGGGGATTGGTAACATTTATCTATTATCTTCACAGGTGTTATTATTAAATTATTCTTAACATATCTGGTTTCCATTGGATGTTTTGTGGTTATTAATCTTTCTTTCACTGATTAACTATGATTGCAACATAGATTAGAATTTTGGCAGGTTTTGTTTCTATCAATAGCTTCAGATCTACAATGTTTAGGAGTCATTTCTATTGTTGAGATTGTTTGTCATCCACACAATTAAGTAGGTTACTTTTGTACATCATTTAGAAGAAAAGACTACATCATACTTTTCACAACGAAGTCTACACACATCATGGAATGAACTAGTGCACATGACAATTTTTAACTTTTTCAAACACTTCTTTGTTATATTACAAACAATAATACAACAGACTAGAGCTCTTGTACTAGGGATCGTGGCCCTTTACAATCACATTGATACAGGGAACACAACTAGGGCTTGGTGTTGTCCTTGGAAAACCAATCTACCTTCAACAAGAAAACATTTGACCTAATTATTGATGATGGCCACACAACCCTTTCATTCCATGTGTCCTGAGCACATCTAGCAGGTCCTCCTACCTCCCATTTTTCAACTCCCCAATCTGCCTCTATCAATGAATTCAACACCTTTAGGTTACTGAACTCATCTCAACAAACTTTTCCCTCTATCTACCTTATTTTTTCGTCAATATCTACAACACTTAGCACCTTCGATCAGTTGTTCACAACTCCATTTGTGAACAACTCTCTGGTATGCCCACTTTTTCTAGAATGGTACTCCAAGATGACAAGTCTAGGGCTATGGAGGTTTCCCTTCTTCTCACTAACTCAATCCTCTACAATACATTGAACTAGGGATCGTTGGATAGCCTACTTGAATTCTACTTTAGTCCTTCAAATTTTGCACATCCTTAGCCCCAATACAATTACCCTTCTACCAGTTTTGTTTTCCTTCACAAGTACAAGAATTAGAGCTCTTCTTTGACAGTCATCTAACAACCTGTCAAATGTACTTGGAATGCCATCAATTTTCCCAAACACAATCAATTATTTTACTAATCTAGGGCCAACAACACTTCCATCATATAGGGCTATTCAAATATGCCACCTAATAGTGATTTGAGTCCTCTAAAAATCAGTATTTTTGTGTACCAATTTCTTTGTTGTCCAAACTATGAACAAACCTAAACTACCCCTCTTATAATCCTTCTAAAAATATGTAGATGACTAAAATAGGGTCACAAATCATCCACTAGTATTCCATTGACTAACTATTTATAGTATGCTTCAAATATTTGTCTAAAACTCTATGGATAGTCCACCAAAATCAACTCCTCTTCATGTTAATCCATTTCTCATATGGCACATTTCTTTTGCTCAATCTTCTACTCGCGTTCCAGCCTCCATATATATGGTCTATATTTCAAAGATAAACCTTGCTCTAAGGGTCATGACCCCTCTTCTTCTACGTAGATTCTTCATAGTCTTAAGGGAATACCTTATGGATTGAACATGGTAAGAAATCACCCTAACTAGGGAATTATACTTCTATTCTAATTGCTTTAGAACGAACCCTATACACTCATAGGAAAAACAACAATTCTTGCCTCCATAAGAGACTCGGCCTAGCTCATATGGATCCATAGATTAAATGCACTTATTTGACTGAATATTGACCTAAACTTTAGATATTTATGATCCTGAAACTATGGTACCTCAATAAATATTACTCCTACGACTACTTTTTTTCTAGACCTAAATTAAGCCCCCCTTCATTTGTGTTGGTATTTATCATAGACCTTGCGACCTACTAACCATCACATGATAGGGTCTCAACCCTCTTTTCTATTTCAGAATTTGATGCAGCCTTCACACATAAACACAACTAAAATGACATTTCGAAATTCTCATGAGGAACCTCTCTTGAGCTTGATCTGTAAGAAGAGAACCAACAATATGCCACCCTACTTCCTAGCTCAAACCCATTAAGGTATGTGACATTTGTGTGAATCCTCACATGATGATCTTTCTCTTGGTGGAGGATCATGACCTCCCTTTAGCAACCCTTACTCAGCCCTCTAACTCGGCCTACTTTAGGACTAGATCTCTCCTAGCCTCATTGCTCAAATGAGATCCTTCTCAATTGATGTTCTTGCCTTCATACTAAGCTCTCCTTAGATAACTTTTCCTAGCTAGGCCTCTTAGGAACCCTGTAGAACTTATGGGTTTTATGGACTTAGACCCTAGCAAATATTAATTTTCCTTTTTAATTTTCTTTTAGATTTTAAACCCCATCTTAGGTCTAAATACCCTTCGCCTGGATTGTTTACCCAAAAAGCCTTTTTTGACCAAACTCACACAAACCATCTCATTAGGCTTGTGGAGTACCTCCCAAGCTACACAATTCAACACCATAGTCTAGTTGTAGTAACTGTAACTTGGCCAAGCTCTTGTAGTTAAGCGAGGACTTGTTTGGGTTCCAAAGTTGAAAATTAAGTAGGGTTACTTGTGAGGGCATGATATCTAGGGAGGATTAGGGCATGCCAAATAATTAAAATGCATTTTAAAATATTCTAGACAATGTCAATGCATGCTAAGTAGTGTTAGGGAGTGTCGAGGCATCAAAAGGGAGTACTAGGTAAAAATGCATGGAAATGAACAAATGAGAGTGTGTGTCAGGGAGTGTCGGTGAATTCAATTGTTCCAACGATGAAGTGTGTTAGGATAAGTTCATAATAGGATTTGAAGGAGGCAATCCTACGGTTGCAATAAGGGGCTCGATAGAGAAATTTTAGACAAAGGGTTGCTTTGTGTTGGGAACAACATTATTTTTCCTTTAGCTATTATTTTTATATGACATGTGGCACATTTTGGCCTAATTCTCTTTTTTTAAACTATTTTAGACAATTTTATATTGTACATTGTTGTGTATATGTTTTAGGGAACTCGGCCTGTGCCAAAATATATCTTGTGTGTCTTGTGCATCTTGTGTTTCTTTCAAACTCTAAGTTAATTCTCTACTATTTATATGAATTCTGTAGAAATTAATGTGTATATTCTAAACTAGTCATGAAATTTACTAAATCACAAGACTAGAATCTACTCTACTGATCCATGGAATAAAATTCATGATCAAGGACACATATCATAAAAATGAAGAAATATTTATCACACATACAAAAAGATTTATCTAGGGGAAAACAACTGCTCACAACCACTTACTATCTATATTGCATTATTCAAAGAATATGGATGAATACAATATGCTTGATCAAGCTTGAGCACAACTTGCAACTCTGTCTTCCATCGTCTACCTGATTGACTGAACCTAGCCAATACTTAGTCAAATTCTTTAGCCTCCAAGCTCATATTTACTTGCGTTGTTCCCCTGGGAAATTTCCCCTATTTTTTAGGAATTTATCACCAAGGCATTACGCAATTACCATAGGTCAATTATCTGACTACATGCACCACCTTTACAATTTCGATTAGTTTACAACTGATAGTACATTGCCCTTGAACTCCAATCTCAATTGGGTAACTTGAATTCTATGCATGCAACAATTATTTTGGGCTAATTGATTAGTTAACTAGTTGATCACTAAGTGTGACTGAAGCTACACTGCACAACTTGACCCTACACTACTTCTTCTAATAGATAGAACTCATTAAACTAAGAATAACTCAAATTAACTGAAGAAGATTGCTACAAATTAGTAATCAATCATGTAGAATTGAACTCAAGTGTCTCCAAATCGAATTAACTAAGTTAACTAAGTGACAAGTGGCATGTCACCTTAGTCAACTACCTGCAAGTATTCAACCAAAATTGAAATTCAAATTTTAATCTAGTTTGACCAAGGAAAAGACAAAACTAGATTTTCTTGCTGCATTTTCAACAAACCAAACATACATGTGAAATATTGCCTATGTAAGCTATGTTGCTAAGTTGTTTTATAGTCATGGCTAGATGTGATCCTTGTCTTGGTAACTTATTAAGTGGGACAAGTTGAGCTTGGACATGAGTGGCTTGAGATGAGTTATATGCAGTTCTTAGGTGAACAAGGCACAATCTACTTGTAGTAGGTGCAATTGTTCAAGTTGTTGAGGCTGAAGTGGGTCAATGTCACATGAACTCTAGTAGCTAAGGACTTGATTAGGTTCCCAGTCATGAAAAAATGTAAGGCTATTTGTGAGGGCATGAGTGCTAAGGCATGCTAGGGAATGCTAACATGTGTTAGATAGTGTCAAGGCATGTCAAATATGCTAAGATGTGTTAAGTGCTATGACATGCCATGATGTGCAAGGGTGTTACAATACATTCTAGGGATTGTCAATGAAACAAAAAGGGTAAAAAGTTAAACTACAATGAAATGAACACATAAGAGGGCTAATAAGTCGTCAATTTACCTTTTCCAAGAGGGGCATGTTAGGCACACCAACACTAGGTGCCAATATCTTCCACGTGCCAAGGGTTAGAGCATTCTATCTACCAAATCTTCCTATGTTACTTCTCATATACTTTCCAATAGTTGATCTCAAATAACTTTAATATTAAACCATGCTAAAGCATACCAAGGTATCTCAATGAATGCTAGAAATGCTAAGACTTTCCAAGCGCTAACACGTACCAAGTGCCAATGTGTGTTAGGGAGTGATACACATGTTATGAAGTGGAAGGGCATGTCGAAGACTGTTAACATGTGCCAAAGAGTGATAATGCATGCTGAGGAGTGTTAGGGATTACTAGGGAAACACAAGGGAGCACTAGGTTAAAATGCATGGAAGTGAATGAATATGAGGGTGTGCTAGGGAGTGTTAATGAGTGTTATATTGAATACCAAGGAGGGAGTGACAAGGTATGCTAAAAACTGGTAATGCATGCTAAGGAATATCAAGACATGTCAAGAAGTGCAAGAGTGTGCTAGGGAGTTCCAGTGTATGTTAACATGTGCCAAATAGTGCCAAGGCATGTTAAGACATGCCAGATGCTAAGGCATGCTAGGATGTGTAGGGTGACAGGTTACGCCAATATGTTTCAATGAGTGTCAAGGAAACAATAGGAAGAACCAAGCTAAAATGCAAGGAAATAAACACATAATCAAGTTAATAAGTCAGGACTTTATAGTTTTAGAAAGGGGCATGCTAGGCACATTAATAATAGGTTGCAATATATGCCAAGTTCCAATGTTTTCTAAGTGAAAATGCATGTTAATACATGGAAAAGTGTTCCAGGGCATGAAAACACATGCTAGGAGAGTGTTATGTTATGCTAGGGCATGCCAACATGTGCTTGGGCATCCTTGTCATGGCAATATGTTCTAAGTACAAAGATGTTCCAAGACATGCGAGGCACCAAGCAATGTTAGTGTGTGCCAGAGCATGTTAAGATGTGCCAAGAGTGTTGAGGAGTGCTAGGTCTCTCTCATTAATAGAATTGATAGAGCTTGATTATGTATTAAATAATATAGTTCCTACACACACTAGCAGAACTTTATCTATTAGAATTTGTTAGACAATAAACTTAATAGAGATTAATTATGTGTTGAATCATAGGAAAACTATATTCTCATTACTTGAGGGAAATTATACACATTAATTACTTCTTAACAAATTTATTTATTCTAACCACTATGGCCTTGGACACATAATGAAAGGGACTCCACAACAATGGTCTTAAATCATAATCTTTTGACAAAAAATATTGTAACATGCACATAACGTCATCAAAAACTCATTGGAATGATCAATGGTGACAAACATTTTTTGACCATCATCAAAAGTCACCAAAAAGAGAATTGGTGAGGATCAATAAAATATCGTCACTAGAAGTGTCACCAAAGAGAGAATTAGTGATGAGCCTTTAACAATCCTCACCAAAAGTGTCATTGAAAAGGGCTCTGGTGACAAGCCTTAAAGGACCATCACTATATGATTTTACAACAACATTTGTTTAAGGATAGTCACCATATGTGACATTGGTGACGGACCTTAAAGGTCCTTCACAGGCATGACCCTCACCAATGACCTTTTTTGTTGTAGTGATTTTACCATCCGGGTGGTTACTCCATCAATTAACATGTCTCCATCTATTAACATGTAAGTGCTTCATGTCGTTCAAGTTTCATTGTGTAGAGGTGTGAAATTTTCTTAGTCCATGCTTGTTCTGCACTGGTTTCTCTAGCCAACAATGTCTACACAGCTTCCTCCGAACACACTCTATTTTGAGATGTATGATAAGTTGTTTCTAATACTTTTAGGTGTAAATAATGCTTATATTCGATATATCGGATATATGTTTGTTTAGGCTATTTTGGAAGTTCTCTTTGTGCAAATTTCCAATGTTTTTATAACTACTTGTATTATAGTTAAAAATAATACATACTAGTACTCAACTCAGTAAAACGTAGGTCATCAATAATTTTAGAACAAAAAATACACCTTCCAATAACTTTGACGATACAAACTTTATACAAAATGCTTTTATTACTAGTATTATTGTTAACACTTTAGTTATAGATATGCATATCAGTATTCAATTGAGTAAAATTAATGTAGAATGCAAAAAATCTTATGTACACAATTACATTTCATTCAACAAAAACATTGTTTGTGTAGAGGAAATTCAATGTATGTAGAAAGGTTTTTTGTGCAGAACTCCAAACTTTGGACTAAAATTTTTTATTGCTAATATTATTGGTAATATTTTAGATTGTTAAGTTCAATTTTCACATCATTGGACACATTCAAACTTCATGCTTAAATGATTTAATCAAATCTTAACTTAGTTGATTTTTAGTTAGCAATAATGTTTATTTTTATTTTAATATATAACGCAATATGAGATATAAAAAAAAAGTTTCAAAGCATATGGTAAAGTAAAAATAAAAAACATTATCATAAAATTGATATAGTCAAGTGGTTTTGAATGCAAAATAGTTAATGTAGTTCAATTTGTCAATTAAAACTAGTTCGCAACATGTTTAGATTCAAGATATAGGCATTAAAACCAAATTTACTCAACACGATGAGAACAAATTTAATTTAATTTATATCTATGCTTTTTGGATTTATATTTTTTTAATTAAAATATTCCTTTTGCAAATATTTGACTATGTGGAAGCAAGTTCTTGTGCTTAGCGGAAATTTTTGTTGTAGTATTCTATTATTAAGAGATATATGTCTAGAATGCCAAATGATTTCCAAATGTTCAACTTTGTTTAAAACAACAACACAACACTAAATGTAATAAAGAAGTTGAAATCTTATTTTTGGAAATTTATAGAAAATAATGTCAGAATGTAATGTCAATGAGTGTGGCCATAACTCATATTCATAAGAGAACATATTCAAAACATGGTCTTCAAAGACAAAATTTCTTAATAGAATGGAAACTTTCCAAAGAAAGTTGTAAAGTAAATGGATTTGTTGTACCAAAAATTGGTGTTATATTTCCTTGAACAATATCTATATCTACAAAACAAAAACCTGTAAGATGTATTGTGATTTCATGACTCATTGAAGAAAGGAATTGGTCATTGTTTTAATGTAGTCCTCACTGATGGCAACAGTGATTTCAATTTTCTCGTTTTTGGTGAAAATCTTGTTTTCAATTTCTCTAGTTTCTTCTTGCACATCAACAAACAACCTAGAATTCTACATATTAACCTCGGAGAAAGTAATTCTCCATGTGTTAATATGTTTTGCAGTAAAATCAATGTTGTTATCAAACCCTACCACCTTTTTCTATTTTTTCTCCTTCAATTGAATTTGTAACATGTCCTTTGAACTTAACTTAGAATCGTGCAACATGCATAGACTGTCTAAGCCTTTTAAAATTTCCATTTCCCTAAAATAGGTACCATATCTCCCTTTAGTTCACTACAAGCAGACTTGATATTCTCAAGTGTAGTGACCTTTTCTGCACATCTAGCTTCCAATTGCTTCACTCATTCAACATTTGGTAATTATTGGTTTTGATTTTTGAGATTA
This sequence comes from Pinus tabuliformis, assembly GCA_031772625.1. Taxonomy (NCBI): domain Eukaryota; kingdom Viridiplantae; phylum Streptophyta; class Pinopsida; order Pinales; family Pinaceae; genus Pinus; species Pinus tabuliformis. The sequence goes on from CM062812.1 coordinate 865,021,572, forward strand.
GAGAATATTGATAGCCTATGCTTAAGAATATTTAATTCATTGTAAATAAATTTCTTTTATTTCATAAGATTACTATTAACAAAGTTTGTAAATTTCATTATTTTCTCTTGGAAATGCGTTAAATTGAGAACTTCTTGCCAGACATCTTTAATAATTTCTAATCTTTTGCATATGTTCTCAAGGATATATGTCTTCATTGCATTAAGCAGATTAACAACCTTGTTGAATGTTTGTGGTGTTGCAATAATAGGACTTAATGATGGATTTGATCGTACTGCTAGTGGAGTCATTAAAGAAGGAGTTGGTTTGCAATGTCCTGTAGTTTCTTTAATTTCCTTTTCAGCATATGATTTCTTGTAAGCACGTTGCAAACATTTTGAGTAATTACATCATTGGCACATTGTTGCAATACCATGAGCCCCATCTTATGAACACCAGAAAGATAAATATCCACATGTTCTTGATCAATAATATTTTCATTTTCAATATTTACCTTTTGAAATATCAAATTTTTGTTGGTCTTGTCATATTTTTCATTTTTCAATGTGATCGGACATTCATTAAAAATAATTTCCTCTTCTATAATTTTCTCCATTATTTCCCGATTTTTTGCTAAATGAATATCAACCCAGTTATCTTGTTCACCGCTATATATTTCTATGTCTAAACCCTGTTCAATTATTTCTCTATTGATGACACCTTTGGACTTGTGCATTTGAACTATATGCTCATGTTGACGACTCACTGACTGACCAATAATCATTTTCCCACAACCAAGTCTTTTTTTTTTTTTTGAGTTGTGGATGACATTGGACTAGTAATAGGTGTTGAAGTTGAATCTTGTTTTGCAGGAATTAGTCATTTTTGTTTTCATTTTCCTCGTCTATTCTTCCAGTGTCCATTTTTGATATTTTATACTTGATTTCCTACAAATTTTATAAACTGTGTGTTGTGTGAACATATTTTCTTGTAGATTATGACATGCAAAAACTTCATTGGTTCTTTATTCACATGCAATTTAAGTTATTAGGGAAAATAAAGTTCACATACCAGAGGAAAAAGAGAAAAACATATTGAATTGATAAGATGCAATGAGAAAATACAAATCCATAAACAATTGGTAATGTTCATGTGTTCAGAGAATGTGTAATTAGAAAACAAAAATCCCTAAAGAATTATGCACAAAAGGAAATACATTGTAGAGAGAGTTGTGAAACAACTTGAGCAATTGGGAAAATGAATTATTGAATACTACTATATCTGCCGAGAAGTGAGACCAAGAATGTATTTTGTAGAGAAAATGTCTAGGTTTATGTTATTATCTATTGGCATATTCAAAAACCATTTCTTGGATTATATAATTATAAATAGCTTGCTTCGTTTAACTGCTACTTATATTCATCTACGATGTTGCATAAATTTGCAATTTGATGTTGCAATGGAAATTGCCAACTGTTGTTATTTTTCATTTGCAAACTGCTAGATATGACACTCTTAATAAATAGCAATTGAAAATATCAAATCCAATGTTTACGAGAATTAATAAAAATAAATATCAATATTACAAAGCCATCTTCTCCACTAACTACATATTTTGTTGTTGATTTAATATTATTGAAATATGTGTCATAGAAATAGAAATTTTAATACAATATAGGACGATCGTATAACTATACTATGTTCGGAAAGGTTTTCTGATGCATTTTTCAGCTTGAATTTCCCAAAATATGTCAACAATTTATTGACATCCATACAAGTTTTTGAAACAGTTAAATGCATACATGCAGCAATAATAGAAAATCTCATGAAAATTATGACATTTAGCTTTGAAACTACGAACAATAATTGTTAACAATCATAAATGAATATCATGTCTAGAGGTGTTTTGCTATTTGTATAAAAAATTGGTTTAGTTATTGTCGGTAAATTCAATTACTTAAATTACTCTCATTAAATTATCAAACAGGGATACTCATAAGCTTGTGATGATGCCAACAAAATATATGCAGGAGTAGGCAATTGACTCTAAGCTGAGCAAACTTGGTTGTTGTAGGCAAGAAAACACTAAGATCCCTTATAGGAGGTCCTTCCATAATGTTTCACATGACCTATCAACAATCAAAATTATAAAGTATTCCTAATTAAGAAATTAAAGTTATAAACCTATCGAAAAAATTAAGATGAGTTGCATGACCTAGTTGTTGTATGCAAGAAAACACTAGGTTGCTTTATGGAAGGTCTCTTCATAATGCTTCACGAGACCTATCAAAAATCAAGATTATAACCCAACATATAAATCTAACCAATATTCAGAACTATTTTTGATGAAATAAAATTCTTAATTGATCCATTTGGAGTGAGCTCAATTCTCCTAAGAGAAAAGTGACAAACTATTCAATAACTTCATACACTACATTAACGCAAATATCTTCAAAACTATGGAATCGAAATTTATGTAAAAGGAATATTTATTCTAGTCCATCATAAATTGGATACATGCTCAATTATTCCTCCACCTTGGAATGGAGGAGGTACTCCTACTTATACATAAACTTTAGATAACTAACAAATATTTGAGATCCACAAATCTCTCCTAGCTCCATAAATATCTCATATGGTTACGACCATGAGCTAACACTTAGCCAGTAACATATCTAAAAACCCTCTCAAAAACCTATAATATCTTTTATAAGAAATCTTATTAAAACTTCCATGATTCTTCTCCATGAAGTATTCTTGAAGGAATTTCCACATCATATCTTCAAGGGGTTCAAGAAGAAATTCGAATTTGAGGCTTGGTGGCCAAGTATGATTTTTTTGGAGTGTTCAAATACACCTACAAACATCATGAAACTCATCCCACTTTCATATATAGGTTAAAATATGTTATGTTTGTAATATTTAATCATAAATTCACTCCAAAACACTAAAATTGAAGCATTGGAAAATAATAAGTCTAAACCTAATGTAATCATGAAAATAGTTTAATGTAAGGGTATGGGAAAGTGAAATATGGTTTAAAAGTGAAGTGAAAGGTTGGTAAAAACATGGTATTTGAGTGACCCAACATTCCCCCCAACTGAAGGTGTTGCATGTCGTCATGCGACCTTGCATTGGCTTTCTTGAACTATGTGGTGCAGTCTTCTTTTGTGATGTGTAGCGACATTTTATTCTTATGGTTGGTTCTTGTGTGATAACCATAAATATTGCAAGCATTAGTTCTTGTGTCAGAAGACTTTCATTTTTACTCTTCTTCTTACTACACCAAGGAATGAACTTGAAAAATCAACCATATGAATACATTCCAAATGATGATTTGGTAATGCATGCATCAACCATTCATTCTTTTTAGGTTCGTTTGATTGAAATTGTTGTGCAAACCATGCTCTTTAAATAGGTTATGCATAGGAAACCACAAAATTATGGATAGATTATTGAAAATTTATGTTTCTAGGGCTGCAAAAGTTATTTGGAACATCCTCCACATCGTAGTTTTTCTTGGGAATGTATGCTTCATATGAAAACCAATGATGCATTATGGAAGTCAATAAGGGTGTTTATAAGGAAAAACAAATTCAATTGGGAAAAACATGTTGGTCAATAATATATGAGGTTGTGAAATATGGGATCAATAAATAGTGTAATGAATATAAGGAATGATGAATATCCCCCCCTAGCTGAAGGTATTTTCCATTTTTGGAAAGTATAGCAAATAAGGAAGACAAAGAATGACATGAAATAGGGAAGGATATGAAAGGACGGATAGGGAATTTTTTCCAAATACATGTATTTTAGCATTCAAGGAATTATTGACTAAAGAATGGAAAAAAAATACCTTGACCTCCCTGAGAAGGTCCTGAGCTATTCATATGAGAGATCCATGTATGGTTGGAATGTTTTTGGCTGCAACTGTTGGATCATCGATCTTGAAGTGAAACAATATGATTTGCTTGGTTATATGAGCATATAATGAAATATGAAATCGGTACATTTATACCATCTTATTGCTAGGACTAAGGTACTAGTACTAAACTCTCGAGATAAATTATGATTTATTGGAACACTGCTACAAGCTACTGTAAGTGTCACAGAATCATATAGTTTTCATTCATATCCACATTGTGGCATAATTGTTTTTTATGTGAATAAATTTTGCTTATGTCGAACATAAAAAGAAATTATTGGGTTATTGACCATTAAGGAATGTCATTAACCAACATGAGATTATTCACCATTAAGGGTGATGAGAGTCAAGATGCCCAAGAACATCTTAATAGGTATTATGACTCCTCTGGATCTCCAAGGCTGAGGTAACTACAGACCAACCTTTTGACTTGGTAGCTAGCTCTACCAAGCTAGAGAGGGATCTCTCCAAAGAATCACAACCAAGAGGGCTAGATGAATTAGGTTTTTGGTCTAGGTATAAAGTGCAGCGGTTGTTTTGATTTGATTTGTTGGGGTTATTGTTGGATGATGATTTTAGGTCAAGGAAAATGAGATATGATTGCAGACATCCAAAGGGGCAAGGTGGGTAGGATTCTTAACACTTAGAAGGTGATTTGGTGAGGTGGTTTAAGACTGATGAGAATTTAGGAAGAGCATAGGAGATGTATTCTTCCTAAACTGAAGAAAAATGGACAAATTAGGATAAATTTCTTGAAACGGAGCATGGATTTTTCCTATGAACTTGAAAATTACCATATAATAGACATGAAATGGTTTATGAGCATACAAAACATTCATACAAACAATCACAAAGAAGAAACACTACGGAAGAGTAAAGAAAGGGAAGATATAGACATCAAAACAAACTCCTCCCATCCTCAAGGGTCGAATCCATGAGAAGAGGAGCAGTTCCACCAAAATGTGAATTGATAGCTAGAGTGTAGGGTGGTCAAAGTGACTCATCCCTAATTACATTGAAACTCATTCATTTGACTTGATGAAGTCTATTTACCTAATGTATTTAACCCTAGGTAATAGTAAAATACTATAATTACATTTACAATATCAATTACATCAGTAAAAAGTTGATTCCCAAGGATGAAAATAAAAAATGGAGAAAAATAGTGAAAAATCAGGCAAATTGTCAAGTGTGCCATCTTTCTGTCAAGTACACCCTCACAGTATCATGTGTGCCCTCCATGTTGCAAACTGCTTTTGACTTCCTTTCCGGTGTCGAAATTGAAGCCATGCTAGCTCATTGGGAAGCGTATCCTGTCTAGTTTCAAAATATGCATTTAGTTTACCTAATGGACCTGATTTAACACTCCAAAACTGCACTCTCCCAAGACTGGTCAAATGCGCAGTACCTCAGCCAAAATTGAGGCAGAAACATTATTTTTTTCTAGTTTTTTGCCCCTTTCACCTGCCAGTTTTGCCAACTAAGGCTAGGAACATGCTTTTCTTAGATGTATTCATCATTCTTCATCTAGTGGTGGTGTCCATTTCTTGAAGAAGTGCCACAAAAAAGTGCGCATCACCACGTTTGACCACACTGCTAATAAGAAATTGCCTATAAAAACACAGAAATGGAAATATTTACAAAAATAAGCCAAGAGGATTCAAAATTGGTTAAGGAGCTAATGTTTGGTGTGGCTACGCTTGGATTGAAGCCTCTACAAGTGTATCAAGCTTCCCCTTCTCTTCTTGGTGAGTGAGGGCTTCAATTTTTGTCTTTCCAGCCTTGGCCTTTGCCCTTGCAGTTTTTCTCTGTTGGCATAGTGTTTTTCTGTCTTCCTCTAAATGTAAGTTTGCTGATTAGCCTTGTCTACGAGCTGCTATAAATGCTGATTGACTTTATCAAGACAATGCTCATGGTTCTCAATGATCAAGATGGATAATTGCTCATTTGATGTGAGCTCATTTGGAAGCTCAACCTCCTTTTGTTTCTCTAGTTCTAGAGTTATTTTCAGCCCTCTACTCCTAGGTCCACTTCTTGGTTCTTGCTCTTCTTCAGGTTCATCATGCCTGTCATAGGTCGCATCAAGCAATGACTTTGCTTTCATTATTTCCCTTTTTCCCTTGATGATCTGAATCTCCATGACATCATGTTTGGATTGAAGTTGCTCATTCTCTTGCTCATAATATGAAATTATGTATTTTGACCTCTATAGGTTGACCTGGAGCTCCCTAATGAGTTCATCCTTTTCCTTGATGAAAATGCAGGTGTCCTTATTGTCATCTTTCTCACCTAGGTCAACCAAGTCAAAGTCCTTCTCTATCTCATGGAGGTCTTCCTCCTTATGTTGAATCTCTGGCTCTATTATCTTTTCTTTGCCATTTTTTACTTGCTTTGCTAATGAAGAAGGCAGGGTCCTTCCCACAATCTGTGGGGAAAACACCTACTTATGGCCTCTCCGATAAGTGTGTTCCAAAGTGCCCAAATATTCCTGATATCCTTAACCTGCTCAATCTGCTCTGGATAGTTGATCTCATCTCTGCTAGGTGACTCAATATAATCATGAAATGGTGATGGTGGAGGTGATGGTGAAAGTGACTGATCTGATGATAATGAATGATCTATGGGGTGAGACTGAGGAATGGAGGTGGAAGGATGAGATGATGAAGGGACATTTTGAACATTCTGAATGGATGGATCAGTGAATATGGGATTGGCTATGAAGGTGCCCCATGCAACATTTAGCTCTTTGAGGTGATAGACTACTATGATTTTAATGAGGGGATGATGAAAAAGACTCTTCATTTGATGTTCATATTCCCTTTTCTAGACAATATAGTCCATCTTATCAATGCTCCGGAAAAGGTACTAGGGTATGTTGAGAAATTCTACCCTCGTGAAATGCATTAAGAGCTGGATGTGATAGGAATAAAGCCTAGAAAATCTACCTTCACATGAAAAGTATTTCATTATAATCTGTTGGCATTAGGATACAGGTGTTGTCCTTGATGGAAACTCACTCAGATGAGAGATCATAGTACATCGGGTTAACAACAAAGAATTACAGATTAGACTACACAGAATGAAGAAAGAGAGGTATATGTAGGTTCACCTTAACAAAGCTCTGTATACATGCAGGTTCACTGACCACAAGTAGCGTATAAGTACACATGCACTTTCATAGAATGAAAAGCATGTATACCTTGTAAAACTAAGTTTTTGGTCCGAGGTATTTGGTCAATGGTATTTTGATCCATGGTATTGGTCCAAGTTATCTTGTGCGAGGTATTGACCCTAGGTATTTGGTCCAAGGTATTGGTCCTAAGTGGTTTTGATCCATGGTATTGAGAAATGCCTACAACTATAAAAGGAGGAGAATATCATTAGGTTATGTGTGCAAGTATGAAATATCCGATGAAGTGTGAGATCTACTATGCAGGTTATTGGCTTATGGTGTGGTGCTTGATCTGAACCAAGGATGAACCTTAGCAGTTGATGAAGGATAAGATATAATGATGGATTAGGATCTTTAGGCTTGAAATGAATTATCATTATGTGATTTGATCATGTATAGTCTAGATCTAAATACTAACGCATGTGTTATTCTATAAATATTATGATCTGGGTATAACTGAAGTCTGGAATAGCTGCAGAATTATGAATTAGTATTTGCATATGTATACGGTGGTTGGCATTGAGAAAAGCGCATATACATGCTGGTTCGACACATGGAAGTAGCGTATACCTTATAAAGTATGTTTTAGTTGTTTCTGTTTGCTATTGAAGAGTTTTGGGTTTTGGTTTGTGTTCTGGTTATTGTATTCTGGTGATAGTATTTTGAATGATCAGATTGATTGTGGTTTAACGATGGGGTGACAAAGTGATTGATTGATTCGGTTGTGGTTGATTCAGAAATTGATGATTGAGTCTCAGTGATTGGTTGATGCAGATGTATTTGATGATTGAATTTCAGTTATGATGTAGTTGATGGATCCAGTCTGAAAATTTATGAAACGTGGTCCTTAGAGGAAGAAAGAAGGTCGTAGCCTTTTGTAGGTCATTGCCTACGTGCTAGTAACATATTGGCTAGTAGAAGAGTTAGGGGGTTCTAGCTCCCTTCTAGTAGAAGCTGTAGAACGAGAGAAGGTTGTAACTTTCTACAGGTAGAAGCCTGCGTACTGGTATAAGTCTGCACCAGTACAAGATTGTAAACAAATTTTCTTATTATTAAAAGAAGAAAGAGATGATATCAGTAGGTGGTTTTCACCCACATTGCGTTTCCAACTTATATCTTGGTGTTAATGTGTGTTTCTTATGTGTGATGCTTTATTCTGCTTTTACTGCACTGTCTAATAAATCTCCAATATATTGGTTAAAGTTCAATGCATGATAAATTGGGTAAATCAAAAGTTCTCTGCATATACACTGGTTGCTTCAAGGATAGTCGCGTATACACACCAGTTCACTTAGCTGAAGTAGCGTATACAAATCCGTTTGCGAAACTAAATTATTCATATGATAATACTGATTCACTCCCCCTCTCAGTATTATTTCCAACAATTGGTATTGGAGCAGGTCCTTGAGAAGAAGGTTGATCGCTTGAAGGGAGATCCATCATCATGAATAATCAAGAAAGCGTGGGACCCATCAGACTGGAAATATTTGATGGGAGAAACTTTGTTTATTAGAAGATAAGAACCACAACCTATCTACAATCACTTGGAACAGATGTCTGGGAAATCGTGGAAGGAGGATATACATTTCCATCAATAATTCCTAAAGATACGGCAAGTAAAAAGCAATATGAAACCAATGCCAGGCCTATTAATACATTATTGGGAAGCCTGTCGCAATCAGAGTCTGTCAAAGTTATGCAGCTCAAATCAGCCAAAGAAATATGGGACAAAATCGTTCTAATCTACGAAGGAGACTCTTAGGCAAAACGTGCTAAACTGCAAACTCTCAGAATTCAATATGAAACTCTTAAGTTGGATAATGATGAAAGTATAGTTAGTTACTTCTTACGTATAGATGAAGTTGTTAATTGTATGAAGAATCTAGGTGAAGCGATAAAGAAAGTTACCTTAGTTGAGAAAGTTTTAAGATCCTTGTTTCCTAAATTTGAATCAAAAGTATCTGCCATAGAAGAAAAATAGGATCTACAGACAATCACTATGACACAGCTACACAAAATCTTAAATTTCTTTGAGATGAGAAAAGGAGGCCCATGAGATATGAGAGAAGCCACATTTAAAGCTTCAACAAAAGGAAACGAAGAATTCAATGAATCAGGACATATTTGAGAAGAAGAAGATGAAGTAAACTTTGTTAAGAAGCTTCAATGGGGTTCTGGAAGATTTAGAGGTAAGCTACCCTTCAAATGTTTTTCCTGTGGTAGAGTCAGTCATTATGCTGCCAAATGTCATCATAAAGATAAATATTATTAAGGGAAGGAATATGTAAAATGGAATAGAAAGCAAAGTGTAAGTAAAAAGAGTTACTATACTCATGAAGATAGCGATGGTTTATCAAATAGTGATGGAGATGAAAATAATAATGACTATAGACTTCTAATGGCTCATGATGCTGTTAATTTTTGGGATGCTGTAGAAGAAGATGACCTTCATGAAGAAATCTCTAAACTCAAAATCTATTTAGAAGAAAAGAATATGATTATAGATACCTTGACATACCAACTTCCTGAAAAAGAAAAACACAATGAAAAACTAGAATGTGAAATTGTGGGTCTAAGAAAGGATCTTGAGAAAAAAAAATCTCTCAATATTAGATTTGCTAAAGGATTACAAACCTTAAATGAAATTATCAAAGTGCAGTGTTCTCCTCTGATAAAGATAGGTCTTGGATATACTGAAGAAGCATCTCAATCACAGAAGCCGTCAATCTCCACTAAAAGCTATCTTGATGCAGCAAAGAACAATGAATAGGATGAAAATCATCAGCAAAGGCATAAAGCATATCACCAGGTAAATCAGGCTCAATTTGCTTCAAGGATGAATAGAAACCACAACCAATCTCACGTAAACCATACTCAATTTGCTTCAAAGATGAATATCAATAGAAACTATAATCACCAGGTCAATAGATTCGATAATCGCGGGAACTTCTTTTATGGTCAATGTTTCTCATGTCATAGTTTTGGACACAAAGCTGCTCAATGTTTTTCTTACAAAACCATCATGACTAGAGAAGCATGAAATCAAAGGAATGTGATAGGGATCAAGAAAAGTTCCTATAATAACTTTTCTCTTCTTGAAAATGAAATAGAATGCTCACTCTGTAACAACTTTGGCCATGAAGAATTTGAATGCAGGAGAAAATTTCGGCTAACATCTCAAAAGGAGAAAACTCCATTAAATCCCAAGATATGGATAAGGAAAGAACCTCAAACAGAAAGATGTGGTATAGCCTTGTATGCAGAAGGACAAGAAAATCAGTGGTACATTGACAGTGGATGCTCAAAGCGCATGACATGTGACAAAGAAAAACTTCACTAATATAATGCCTTACAAAAGGAAAAGAATGTCTCATTTGGAAATGGCACTCCTCCTGTCATAAAAGGTAAATGCTATGTTTTCTTGAAAGAAAAGGTTAAAGATGGAAATGTTATGTATGTAGATGGTCTAAACCATAACCTGTTGAATGTCAGTCAAATGTGTGACCAAGGAAATAAAGTGGTGTTTCGATCAAATGAATGTGTTGTTCATAAGCTTGATATAGAAGAAACTATGATCAAAGGTACAAGAACTCCAAACAACTTATACATACTCAGGGGAGGACAACAACAATGCTATCTAAGCAAAAAATGATGAAAACTAGCTATGGCATAGAAGATTGGGACATCTAAGCTTTTCTAAAATAAGAAAGGCATGCAGATTCCAGGTTGTTTGTGATCTTCCAGATATCAGCATTCTTGAAAATACAATATGCAAACCATATCAATTCGGTAAGAAAACCAAATCTCACTTCATTGAAAAAGAAGGGTCAGCTAGTAAGCCTCTTGAACTTGTTCATATTGATTTATGTGGATCATCAAGGAAAAAGTCACCTCGTGGAGAAGAATACTTTATTTTGTCCATTGATGATTTTTCCAGAATGTGTTGGATAGGTCTTCTAAAGCATAAAGGTGAAGCATTTGAAAAGTTCAAAGCCTTCAAAGCCTTGGTTGAAAATGAATCAGATCGCAAAATCAAATGCCTTAGATATGATCAAGGAGGGGAATTTACCTCGGATGAATTCTTTCACTTTTGTGAACAACATGGAATAGAAAGGCAGTTCTCCACTGCAAGGACTCCACAACAGAATGGAGTGGTAGAAAGAATGAACATAATTGTTCAACAAATGGCTCGAGCTGTGCTAGATGAATCTGGAACTCCTGTAACCTTTGGGGGTAAAGCTGCATACATCGCCGTAACTATTCTCAACCAAGAAAATGTTTCAGTAAACAACATTCAAACTCGACATCAACTTTGGTATGGTAAGACTCCTACTGTAAAATACTTTAAAGTTTTTGGAAGCAAGTGTTATATCAAAAGGACTGATGAAAAACTTGGTATGTTTGAGCCCAGAGCAGATGAAGGTATCCTTCTTGGTTACTATTCCTAAAGTAAAGGATATAAATGTTATAATAAAAGACTTGGGAAAATTGTTGAAAGTATTGATGTTGTGGTTGATGAAACATGCAAAGATTCAAAATAGATAAAAACTGAAGATTATGACAATGAAGAAGATGGGGATTATTTTTCACATCAAATCACAATGATTCTGAAGAAGAAACCAATGAAGCACTAGAAGATGAGATAATGGTAGAAGAAAAGACTCCATCCAAGTATGTTTAGAAAAATCATCCACAAACTCAAATTTTACGGGAAAAAGAGGCAGGTGTACAGACAAGAAGAGCTATTACAGAAACCTGAAGCTATCTAGCATTACTATCCTCCACCGAACCTCAAAATGTAAATGAAGCATGCAAATATGAATGTTGGGTCAAGGCCATGAATGAAGAACTTGACCAAATTGAAAAGAATAATACTTGGGAATTAGTTCCTAGACCTCATGATAAAATATCATAGGAACTAAATGGATATTCAAAAACAAGCTGAATGAAAATGGAGAAGTTATTAGAAACAAGGCCAGGCTTGTTTGTAAAGGGTATGCTCAACAAGAAGGTATAGATTTTGAAGAAATTTTTGCACTTGTTGCTAGACTTGAAGCCATAAGGATGTTTCTTTCTTTTTCTAGCTTTCAGAAATTCAAGGTATACCAAGTCGATGTAAAATCTGCTTTCCTTAATGGAGATTTAGAAGAAGAAGTCTATATTGAACAACCAGAAGGATTCATTCTTGGAAATGATGCAAAACTTGTATGCAGACTCAAAAAGGCTCTCTATGGTCTAAAACAGGCTCCAAGGGCTTGGTATTACCGCCTTGACAAATATCTACACCAACAAGGTTTTTCAAAAGGTTCAGCAGATAGCAATCTATATACAAAGATTGACACTGATAAATTGCTAATAATTGTTGTTTATGTTGATGATATCATTTTTGGTGGCAATGAAGAATCCATGACTCAGAGTTTTGCTTCAGTAATGCAGCAAGATTTTGAAATGTTCTTGCTTGGTGAACTTACCTATTTTCTTGGTCTACAAGTTCAAAAAAATAAAGATGCTATTTGTCTTTCACAAACCAAATATCTCAAGTAGATCTTGAAAAGTATGGCATGGAAGATTCTAAACCAGTATGTACCCCAATGGTAATAGGATGCAGTCTGACATGGAGTAGGATCCTAAACTGGAGTCACGTACACATGCGAGTTTCTATGGGTCAAGGAGCGTATATGTTTTTGAGGCAAGAAAAACAATGGGGTGGGCTCTGATATGGGTGCTCTGATTGATATTGATGACATGCTTTGTTCATTAATTTTATCTAACTAACAAAGATGGCTTGATCTTTGACCTGTTAACATTGTGCAGGTAGCACCAGTTCAGGGGGAGCATTAGCCTTCACGTACATTCAGCATTGTTGGAATTATGGTTGCTGAGTCCAGTTATGGCTTCAGATATTTATACCATTGGATGCTTGACTCATGTAAAAGTCTAGGATGTGATATGTCTTCTCGCACATTTGAAATGGGTCCTCTTGGACAAATGATGTAATTTATATCCGCACTTTACGTGGGATGGATTATGTAATGTTTCTCATTTTTTTCATGTATAAACAATTGGTATATCCCCACTTGGTCGGGTGGATGAGTCGTATTTGCTATATCCCAACTTGGTTGGGAGATGGATGTATGTATGAGTCATTGGTGATAGGAAGGTCATTGGTGATGTATGTATAGAGTCATGTTATTATTTTAGAAAATCTTTTTGCAAACTTTGCTTATGCTCAGGGGGAGCATGGACTCAATCATGGGAATGCAATTAGTCTGCTTCAGTATATCAAAGAATTCAACATGTACTCAGGGGGAGCATGACCAGCATAATGTATGTCAAAGGGGGAGCATGACCCTTTTCCCTTGATGTCAAAGGGGGAGAGTGACTTAATGTTGTTGTTGACATCAAGTCCAAAGGGGGAGATTGTTGGCATTATGATATAGATGTTGTCCTTGATGGAAACTCACTCAGATGAGAGATCACAGTACAACACGTTAACATGAAAGAATGACATATCAGACTACACAGAATGAAGAAAGAGAGGCATATGCAGGTTCACCTTGAACAAGCTGCGTATACACACAGGTTCACTGACCACAAGTAGTGTATACGTACACACACACTTTCACAGAAGGAAAAGTGTGTATACCTTGGAAAACTAAGTTTTTGGTCCGAGGTATTTGTTCCATGGTATTTTGATCCATGGTGGACCTGGACAACTCAGGGATAGGTTTTTCTCCACCTCGTACTCCTTTTCCACCTGGAGGTATTTATACTCCTGTAAATATGTCTGGTCAGTCGTCCGTGTTTACTCAAAGTCCTAAATCTTTCTTACACGGCAGTCCTTCTATTCCCATTGGGTATCAAGCACTTTCTGGTACCTTTGCGGGGGCATCTCCTCAACCCGTTGATCATGGGTTATTAGCTGGAAACAATGGTAATATACCATTGGATGTAGGAGACATTTACATGATGTCAGGTTCAGCTCCCGTTTCCCAACCTCAAGGTGGCCAATTACCGCCTGGGGGGCAGCCTCAATTACCGCCTGGGGGGCAACCTCAAAGTACACAAATCGTGTCTGGGGGGCAACCTCAAGGTCAGTATGCACCTATGGTACAATACATGCCTCAAGGTCAACCCCAGCCTCAATATGTACCCCAGGGTCAACCTCAGTATCAATATCAACCTCAAGGATGGCAACCTCAAGGATGGCAACCCCAAGGGTATCAACCCCAAGGGTACCAACCTCAAGGTCAAGGTCAAACCCAGTATCAGTATTTACCCCAAGGTTATCAACCTCAAGGTCAATACTCGAGTCAAGGTTATCAACCACCTCAAGGTTAGTCATATGGTCAGGGTATGGGAACTGCACCTTTCAATTATCAATCCTATCCTCAATCCGGTTATGGACCTCAGTATTCTCAACCTGTTACGGGTCAATACCCTGGAATGTTAGTGTGGGATCCATCACAGGGTCAACAGGTGTTGCAGCCAAGTATACAGTTGGTACCTCAAGCTGGACAACCCGTAGTTTCTGGTTCACCCCAGCAACCGCAACCTGCCCAGTCAAATGTTCAAACTTCTGTAACTTCGGTAGTTACTCAGCCGCCAATTGCACCTAGTACTCCATCTCAAACGGCTGCTGCAACTACCGCTGCATCTACCGCACTTACTTCTGGAGTATCGACAGCTCCGGTTTCTACTGTCTCTGCAACCACTCCTCAGGCATCTTTACCATTGTCTGGACCTACGATTCAAACCATGTTCCAGATGCCTATGGGTCAGCCTGGTATAAGTACGGTTGTCACTTCTCAACCTCAATTTGTCCAACAACCGTACCAGGGACAGTACCAACAAAGGCAAGCTGTCCAGCAGCCGGTTTACCAGTATCAACCATATCCTGGGTACACTTATCAACAACCTCAACAACCCCAGTACGGTCTGATTAATCCTGGTTTTCCAGGAGGATATAATATCCCTAATGCGATTCCTGTTCCTAGTTATCTTGGATATCCTCCTCCTGGGGCTGGTGTCATGACTCAGAGTTTTAGAGATCCTAATCGGCAATTACCGTTTATCGCAACTTTGGATTTACCAGATTTGACGTGCCTAACGAATGATCCAATTCAATATCTTCAGTTCTGGCCACCAATGCCAAATAAGTTGCCCAGTGATATACCCAAGTTCGAAGGTAAGCCTGGAGAGGATCCGTCCAATCATGTGATGACTTACCACCTCTGGTGTGCTTCAAATTCTATCTCGGATGATTCGATCCGCTTACGTCTTTTTCAGCGTACACTCATTGGTCTCGCGGCCAAGTGGTACATTGAGTTACCACGGGCCTCTTTTTACAATTTTAGCTAGTTAGCTACCTCGTTCTTAACTCACTTTCAGTTGCCGGTCAGATACGATAATGGCACGGAGTTATTAACTTCACTAAAACAATCGATGTCCACGTATATTTCCGATCACATTCATGAGTGGAGACGTCGAAGAAGGTTGGTGAAAGTTTTTATTCCGGACCAAATCTTAGCTGAATGGTTTGTTAAATCATTGTTACCGAAGATTACTGAAGATGTAGCTAAGGCCGGAGTAGTTACTGAGGAGCAAGTCATTGCTCAGGCGCAGTACCTTGACTTAGTTTATACTCAGTTGGGTACGTTACACGAGAAGATTCCAGATCTTCCAAAAACGAATCAAATCGCTGCTGCTCCTTCGGGATCTCATGCCGCTGATGGTATGATTGGTACGGTGAACACAAAGAGCAAGAAGAAGTCTTCCAAGAGTTCTACTGCTCCTATAATCACCTTGCCTGATTCCCCAACAGGAGAGTCTTCTCCTGAACTTTCCGCCGATATTCACGCTGTAGAGTCATCTACGGCCAAATCAAAAAACGGTGGAAAGAAGAAAGGTAAGAAGAAGGCTAAAGCAGACAAGGCTCCGAAGGAGAAAACAGAAAAGTCGGAAACCAATGATGAAAAACGCAAACCTCGATATCCTTGTCTTATTTGTGAAGAGGATCATTTTACAAGAGATTGCCCTCATCGGGCCGAGGTTGTGAAAATAGTCAAAGGTTTTCCCACTCCTGCTGTGTTGAAAGATCCATTTCCAAAGCAGGAGAGTAAGATGATAGGTTCTTCCTCGACTACCAGTGAATAACCCATTTTGATGATGTCTCATGTGAGGATTGCGACTCGATCGCAAGATTATGGTAGTAAGAATCCTGTTGATGGTAAGGAAGCAGAATCTTCTCACTCTAACCCATCAACCTCAGCTCCTGGTTCTGATCCACTACAGATCGAAAAACCTAACCCAGACTTAGTAATCAAACCGCCCGCCAAGGGTGTACTTCGAAGGTCTGCTTTCAATCCACATGCGAGAGCAGCCCAGAATTACAACATTGTTGAGGACTTAGCTGTTTCACCCTCAGCAATGTCGGCGTTAGAAGTGCTGCAATCATGCCCAGCACAACGAAAATTACTTTTGTCGGCTATCGGAGCTGTTGATGTTCAGGACCCGAACCTGATAATCTTCGATCTAGAAAATAGTACACCGCGTCTACCCCATCAAATGGCTTTCCAAATCCCAGTGATAGTCAAAAACAAGCCTATTCATCGGACTGTGATTGATGAGGGAGCTTCTACGTGTATTATGTCGATTCAATGTTGGAGATCTCTTGGTTCTCCTTCGTTGAACCAATCCCCCACCATCCTTAAGGCCTTTGATGGCCGTGGGTTCTGTACATTTGGTATTCTACAGGAATTACCTATAGGGGTAGAAGGTAAAACCGTTAGTCTGGATGTGGAAGTGGTTGATGCCCCTCTAGACTAAAACCTTCTTTTGGGTCGAAGTTGGTCATATGCTATGACAGCGGTCGTTTCATCGGTCTTCAGAGTAATTAAGTTTCCACATAACAGTAAGATCATGACAATTGATCAGCTGACATACTTTTCATCCGACCCAGCCTCTTCAGAGAGTATCCAACATGTCGGTAAGACGACAATCCCTTATAGGGACGTTGGCGTAGGTTTAGTTAAAGATTCTGGTTTACTGGGAACTTTTCCTTTCCCTCCAATCAATGCAGACCCTTCATTTGCATCAATTCATATGATTACATCAGACAACATTATTTATGATGATCCTTGGATTGTCCCATCTGAATCTGAGATAGACTCATTCGGTGATGCTATGCCTTTGAGTCCATATGAAATCGCTTATGAAGCTGTCATGTCTTTTACCGACTCGCGTTCAACCGAGATCGACCAAATGAATGTGGTCAGTGAAGAGTCACTTTTCACATCATCCTTAGAACGGATAGCGTTTCCCGAAGTCGTGTCATCTGATGAGCAACTTCGCGAAATCCTAAGTGTAGACGATCTACCATGGGAAGATCTTCATCACAGATCTTCGTTTTTACCTCAGGAGGATGTTCTTGAAAATGATTTTTCATCTATTTTTACCGCTGAATATGACAAAGACGCTCAGAATCCAACGAAACATCCTGATTCAGAGTTGAATTTAGGGAATATTTCTCGCACTATTCCCATTGACATTTCAGTGAAGCTCGGAATTGAGGAAAACATTCATATAGGTGCCTCATGTACAGAAGATGAAATCCAAATTTACAAGGCCCTATTCCAAGAATTCCGCGATGTGTTTGCCTGTTCTTACGAGGAAATGCCGGGAATCGACCCTGCCATTGTTGTTCATGAAATAAAAATCTACCCGGACGCTAAACCCGTCCGGCAACGGTTGCGTCAGATTCACCCTCGGAAAGCGGCTGCGATTAAAGCAGAAGTCGAAAAGCTGTTGAAAGCAGGTTTCATTTATCCGATCCCGTTAACGGATTGGGTATCGAATATTGTTCCGGTCAACAAGAAACAAGGAACAATAAGAATCTGTATCGACTATAGGGATATAAATCGAGCTTGTCCAAAAGACAACTATCCTACACCTTATATCGATCAAATTATTGATGATTGTGCTGGAAGTGAAATGTTTTCCTTTATGGATGGTTTTTCGGGCTATAATCAAATCAATATTCTACCTGCTGACCAACCAAAAACGGCATTCATTTGTCCATGGGGGACATTTGCTTATTGCAAATTACCTTTTGGGCTTAAGAATGTCAGGGCCACTTTTCAACGGGCGATGTCTTACGCATTTCATGACATCAAGCACATTGTGCAACCGTACCTCGATGATTTGCCTGCTCATTCTTTACATCGAGCTGATCACCTTGTCCACTTATGAGCAATCTTTATGAGGTGTAGGCATTATCGTATTCGGTTGAATCCACACAAGTGTGTTTTCTATATAGAAGCGGGTCGATTGCTGGGATTTGTTGTTTCAAAAGCCGGCATTCGCGTCGATCCCTCAAAGGTTGAAGCTATCATCAAATTGGCTCCTCCTTCGAGTTTGCGCCAACTCCAAAGTTTGCAAGGGAAAGCGAACTTTTTACGCCGATTCATCCCAAATTACGTCGAGGTCACTAAAGGTTTTACACGGTTGTTGAAACAGAACGCTCAATTCTCTTGGGACGAGATTGCCCAACAATCTTTTGATGCACTTAAACACGCGTTGACCCATGCACCGTTGTTGCATCCTCCCAACTACAACCAGGACTACTTCTTATACCTCGCAGCTTCGCATTCCACCATTGGAATGGTGTTAGTTCAAGAAGATGAATTCGGAGCGGAACATGTGATATATTATCTCAGTAGGACCTTAAATCCCACTGAGCTAAAATATTCGCATGTGGAGAAATTGGCCCTGGCAGCCGTTCAAGCTGTCCAGCGTTTTCGTCACTACATTCTTCTCCGTAAAACTACAGTTATTTCGGATTGCAACCCTATGATTTACATTTTGACAAAACAATTGCTAGGGGGCAAGTACTCTAAATGGATCGTTATCCTGCAAGAGTTCGACTTGGAATTCGAGAAGTCCAAGTCTAAGAAATCCTTGTTTTTGCGGAATTGATGTGTGATTTCCCTCGTGCTGACACAGAGACTGTGGCAGAGGAGTCCATTGCGGACGAATCTTTGTTTCTTATGAGTACTTTAGATCCGTGGTACGGGGATATAATCATCTATCTCCAAACCCAAACCTTTCGGCCTGAAGCTTCAAAGGCGGAACGTCGAAAAATTCGGTTTCAATCCCAGCAATACAAAATTATTGGAGATACACTTTATCGCCGGGGGGCAGACTTAGTTTTTCGACGTTGTTTAACTCACGAAGAGGCTGAGAGGGTTTTGAATGATTGTCACTCTGGAGCATGTGGCGGTCATATGTCTGGGTATGCCACAGCTCAGAAGGTGTTGCGCGCTGGCTATTTCTGGCCGTCTATGTTTAAAGATTGTATCATTGCAGTCCGGAAGTGCCACAACTGTCAAGTGTTTGATCGCAAGATGTGCGCACCACCTGCTCCTCTCCACCCTATAATTGCCGTTGGTCCATTCGCCAAATGGGGTATCGACTTTATTACTTGTAACCCTCACTCGGCCGGGGGGCATGCGTATATCATCCTCGCGGTTGATTATTTCACTAAATGGGCCGAGGCGATGCCTACATTCGACGCAAGGGGCAAAACAGCTGCAGTTTTCGTATTCAATCATATTATAACTAGGTTTGGTGTCCCACAAGCAATCATTACTGACCATGGGAGCCATTTTCGAAACATCATGATGACTGAGCTTACAAGCCAGCTTGGTTTGCGCCATGATAGCTCTACTCCTTATTATCCGCAAGCCAACGGTTTGGTTGAGTCTATCAACAAAGTTCTGGTTATCATGATCCGACGAACCATTGGTATTCATCGGTCGAATTGGCACAACATGTTATTTTCAGCGCTATGGGCATACCGAACCTCAGTGAAATCTTCAACAGGGTTCACTCCTTTCCAGCTAGTTTATGGCTTGGAAGCTGTGTTACCCATTGAATGCGAAATCCCATCACTTCAAATGGCTGTCGAATTACTTCCAACTACTTTCGAAGAGGAGAAACGTTTATTGTACTTAGCTAAATTAGATGAGACTCGACGTGACGCTGCATTGGCAATCGAGACTCACGCGAAGCGAATGAAAGCTCAGTATGATAGAAATGTGACCCCTCGAAGTTTTTCGGAGGGAGACCTAGTGCTATTATATGATCAAGCTAACGATAAGCTAGGTGCTGGAAAATTCGTTCCTATGTGGCATGGACCCTACATTGTAAAGCGAAAGCTAGCAAAAGGGGCTTATGAGCTGGTAGATTTTGATGGGGACTCTTTGGGTAAACCCAGAAATGGACTTTACCTAAAGAGGTATTATGCTTAAATGGTGGGTATGGAGAATTTTTAGTTAGGTTAGGTTTTCTTTCTAGCTAGTATGTTTGTTAGTTAGTCAGTGTGCTTAGCTTAGAGAGTGTGTTTTTCGTCGTTATTCTGGCTTATCTTGGTTTTACTCTTGATATTGCAGATGTCGACGCCTCTCCAAACATACATTGGATTTGCTGATGGTGCTTGTCGTAGTACACGGAATATCTCTTCCGCAGCTTGGGTTATTTATTCACCCTCTGACGAGTTAGTTTCTATGCATGGGGTAAGCCTCGGTCAAACAACGAACAACATTGCAGAATACAGTGCAGTGGTTGAATTATTATCCGAATCTATTTCTTTTGGAATTCGACGTTTGATAGTGAGGTTAGATTCTGAACTTGTTGTATTACAGCTTAATAGAGTTTATGCCATTAGAAATCCTGTGTTATTAAGGTTGTTTTTGAGAGTGCATCTCTTGGAACGTGAATTTGATTACATTGAATATCAACATATTCCAAGGTCTTTAAATACATTAGCAGATGCAATTGCTTCTCGAATGTTGGACAGACATTTACGATAATCATGCAAGTAAATTTAAAAACATTTCATCACATATGTTAAACAAGATAAGCCGGTAATAGTGATATATATATAGTGGGAGTGTGTCAAAAAATATACATCGTCTTCGATCATAGGTTGAAAAACACCTTATGATCGGCAAAAATGATAAAGTACAAAAAGTCAAAAATGTCACATGTGTCTACAAAGTGACTAGCCAATCACTGGTGGTGCTCCCTATACGACACCACTGCACGGGCTACCTTACACAAAAATCTCCTAAACGGTCCAGGGACTGCGACTACATAGTGCTGAAGTCTAATAGGAATATCATCTATGGTAGTCTCAGGTATATCCACCGTCAGACGCTCTAGATCCTGCTCCAACTCAGCTAGTGACTCTGCAGCCGCGTCCTGTGGGGCCGGTACCGGTGCAACTAGATGTCTCCTCTCAAAAGGCCGGAGGTTGGCTGGCCGCTGTGGTCCAACATCTGCATTTTGAAAATTTTTACTGTCAGTTTTGAGACGATATATATAAAAAACAAAAAAAAATACATAATTTGAAAACTTGTGAAAAATAAAGTACCTCTGTCATCCCATTGTTCTCCCTGTGGAAGAACCATGTCCGGATCACCTCGAAAATCTACTCCGGCATACAGAAAGTCCTGGATCAAAAAAACCTGGTCCTCTAACCAGTGAATATAAC
Source organism: Pinus tabuliformis (assembly GCA_031772625.1). Lineage (NCBI taxonomy): Eukaryota > Viridiplantae > Streptophyta > Pinopsida > Pinales > Pinaceae > Pinus > Pinus tabuliformis. The sequence goes on from CM062812.1 coordinate 865,043,202, forward strand.
TATAAGAGAATTGAACAATCGCTGTGCCCTCGTCAGGATGCCGGGCCATCACCGTAACCCATCGTATCAGCTTTGGCTCCCGAGGACCCAAGATATCAACAGTGAGTTGCTGAGGGATCAGCATCAGAACTCTCTCTAAGGCAAATCTCACAACTAGAGGCCCATATCCAAAGGTCTTCAGTTGTCTGTTCTTTACCCTAGTCATTTGGCTCTTCATATTAGCCGACACAGCATCACACCAGTTGAAAATGGTGCCTTGGTAACAGTCAATCGCCATCTGCATTTGGGACCCGGAGGCAATATGTAAAGCAGCTGCACCGCAAATTCTGGTAACCGTGAAAGCTATAACTTTGAGTTCACGCAGAGAGATGTGTTTGATTTCCACGCCTTTCGCATGGTGTGCATTGGGTGTGCACCAATCTACCCGGAGACTAGCAAGGGATTGGCCACCCGGCCTAGTCCCGGCTAGATTGAGTTGCTCGCCTCTATTTGGCAAGCCAGTGAGAAAGTATACGTCAGAGGGATCTATCTCGAGCTGGTGCCCTCCTATGTAAAAGCATTGCTCTTGAACGTTCCATCTCTCAACCAGCCATTCTAAGAATCTCACCTGAGCCCTCATGCTAGGTATGGCCCAGTATTTATATAGCCCGCATGCTTTTAGGGCATCAATGGAAGGTTGATGTTCAATTGCGGCTAAATCAACGTCTTCGTGCTCTCTTTCTCTCCAATCCAACATGGTGAGTGCCCTACACACCAAGAAACAAAGATTAGAATTCATTTGGGAAATTTTAAATGGTTGATTTTGGAGTTTGGGGTTTCAAATTCCACCTTTCGCGGGGGACGCACCCCGCGTTTAGAACACAGGGCGTCGGGACGCAGCTGGCCTGAAGGTGGGCTACGTCCCCCGACCTTTTTCCTGTACAGGAAAAAGTCGGGGGACGCAGGTCACCCGAAGGGCACCTGCGTCCCCCGCAGAGCGCACTTTGAAACCCAAAACCCCCCAAAAATCAAAACTAAAACCTAAAACACAATTTTAATCGGATGAAATTGAAGAGCAGGATGTTGTAAAATACCTGGAAGAGACGGCGTTCGATTCTGACGGTCGGATTTTCCGCAGCAACCACGGGAAGTTTCTTGCCAAAAGCCCCTTTTTCAACCTCAACAGTAAAACGGTAAAAATGACATGGTAAAAAGTCTTTTTATAGGTTTTTTGGATGAAATTGTTCATTTTTCACCATGGAAGGATGTTTTTCGATGTATTTTTGCCTATCTTAAACAGGTATGAGTAATGTGTCATTTTTGTGCAGGACAAAGGGATTTAGAGGGAAAATTGTCATTTTTCACGAACCAAAATATCAGAGTCATCTTTTAAGCCCTTTTCTGACTCCTAAAATATGAAAAGATTGCCGAGCGTTTCTTTTACACTCGTTAAAATGGAATTAAAAGACGGTCCCCTTATAGCCCTTTTCTGACAGTAAAAACAGGAAAAGATTGCCGGGTTTTTGTCGTTTCAAACTCGATACTGGAAATAAAACGACGTGTCCTTGATCGCTTTTTAATTTTCAGGTCAGTGGCACTAATTATGAAAGTACTCCTTGGTCGCAAGATCAAGCGGTTCCCCCAGGTATTATTTTATACTTTTTCGGGCTTGAGGGACACAAATCTACGAAAAAGTTCAACTTGGAGTCTTCTTAAGTTTTTCAGACTCTCTAAAATTGAAAAACGCCGAGTTTCTCCTATACTGGGCTCGTTAAACATTTCACAGTAAAGGACCTGTTCAATTACAAACAGGAACGAACCACTCCTTCCTAGGGTTCGAATCAAAACTAGGTTGGACTCATCCGAAGGATGAGCTTATAATCAAGCATATGTTATCCTCCTCAAGCTTGTTAAAAATAAAGAGGTACTTGCCAGAAATGGTGGGGGAAAAGAGAGAAGAATGAGCCTATTTGTTACCTTTTGTCTCAGAAGAAACTTTATTACCACTCTTGAACACGACGCTTTTCATTCACCTGGGTTGGGAAATCCTTTACCTCACAGTTGATCAAACCACTTTTAAAGTCTTCAGCCGGGTTTCGGGGATTAACTTTGAGTTATTCATCACCAAGCCATCTGTCGTGTCGTTATGTGTTCAAGAGGTCTGCAAAAAAAACTTTCATCTGCAAAATACTTGTCATCCATTTGACCATCCCTGAGTCAGTCCTTACAGCAACATTTCTTCAACTTGAACAATGATTTCGTGTTGCGGGCTTGCCCGCAACAGGTCACTTTCTATCGACATTAGCACATTATCTAGAGAGATGACTTAGAAATCGTCAGTACCTTGAAGTCTGAATGCATCAATGGCAGGTTTCTCGCCTTTGACGTCAGTTTACATCATTGACTTTCGATCGAAGGATTTCGTGAAATGTTCGACATCAACTCATTCATTCACATCTCATGGATTGTACTGGGTACTTTGAGAACCATTGACATTACTGGTGGTCTCTCTCACGCTTGTTAGCAGTTTACATCATCGACTGGTAATCAAGTGGTTTCTACCATGTTCGACATCAACTCATTTATTCGCATGGCTAGAATCGTACCAATTCGGGAAGTAGAAATGAAGACCCTGGATCTAGTTTCCACCATCCAGGCTGCGAGGAGTTTTGTATTCATTATCTAAGTAGACTAATCATAAACAGATGGCTGTGCCCATACTGTGTCTACAAAAGTCCATGATTATGATGTACTGCAAGATCATTCCTGTATCAGAGTAGTTAGTCTGTTAGTTAAAGTTTTAATCTGAGTATGGGAATGCCTACCTCAGTGATGATATAATCTTATACATGTATTTTGTGTTGAAAATTGCAGGTTCTGACCAGGCTCTCCACGAGATAATCCTTGAAATGATAAAGCGCTTCACCCTTCCTAGATAATACAAAACCCTAATCTATTACAGGCTTCGCACTTTAGGGGGCAATCTGTTACACTAAAAAATGTCACCATGGCTATTTACAGTTAGTATGGCTCTATCAACAGTCATGCTATCCTCTTAGGCAAGTCTTATACCTCTGCTCTCCATGTCAAACTCCAAAAAAGAGAGAAAGTCTTTATAAATGTATTTATCTCTGGGTACGCAGGTTCTTTCAACCTTACCTGCGGGGACACAGCCAATGTTCACAAAAGCTGCGTCTTTGGACGCTCTGTATGTAAAGGGGCAGGTGCATCCCCCTGTAAAGGTTAAAATGCGCAAGTTTCATCTTTAAAAAGTTACTTGTGGTCATTTCTAGAGCATTCTAGAAGGTTGTTCGACGTGTATTGAGCGCCTCCAGATGGTTCATGCACTCCTACCAAAGAGGAACTTATCCCATCAATAAGGGAGCTATCCCATCCAAAGAGGGGATTATCCCATTGATGGTGGACCTGATTAACCTCCTCTTGAGCACTATAAATATAGGCATTGGGCCAGAAGGAGGGGAGGTTGGAAGCTATACATTTCTAAGGGTAAATGCTGCAGGAATTAGGACTCCCATTTAGAAGCTTGTGAGGAGAGATTGCCATCTTTGCTTGTTCTATTTGGAAGTGGGTGAGCTTTGTCAAAGTAAAGGAGAACTCTTGATGGACCCTGGGAGGGACTTGCACAACACCAAGGCTCAGGTTGTATTTGTTCCTTTTGTTACCTATTAATGCAAATGAGTCCATTCTTCTCAATAACTTGTTATTTATGAGTTGTTTCATGTACTCCTTGGTCTATGTGTTAAATATGTTTTATTCTATGAGATTATCAAGTGCTATTTAATCGTTTGATTGTTAGTGTATGCAGGTTTCAAAGTGAAGGAGGAGCTCATCCGGATCAGCGGAGCTGGACTGCTACAACAGCGTTGGATTACAGGTAGGATCTAAACACTTGATTTCCCATATAGTAAATGCATGTTTAGAGAAGGATTGCTCTTGTTTGTCTTGTTTGTCACTAGAGAGTCTTAGGCTCCTAGGGAGGTTGATTTGTGTCCGCACTATCGACTCTTTCCGCCTGACAGTCCAAGGTATCTGGTCTGAGGTATTGACCCTAGGTATTTTGTCCAAGGTATTGGTCCTAAGTGGTTTTGGTCCATGGTATTGAAAAAGGCCTAAAACTATAAAAGAAGGAGCAAATCATTAGGTCAGGTGTGCAAGTATCAAATATCTGATGAAGTGTGAGATCTAGTATGCAGGTTATTGGCTTATGGTGTTGTGCTTGATCTGAACCAAGGATGAACCTTAGTGGTTGATGAAGGATAAGATATAATGATGGATCGAGATCTTAAGGCTTGAAATGAATTATCATTATGTGGTTTGATCATGTATAGTCTAGATCTGAATATTGATGCATGTGTTATTCTATAAATATTATGATATAGGTATAACTAAAGTCTGGAATAGCTGCAGCATTATGAATTAATATTTGCAGATGTATACACTGGTTGGCTTTGAGAAATGTGTGTATACGTGCTGGTTCGACACATGGAATTAGCGTATACCTTATAAGGTATGTTTCAGTTGTTTCTATTTGTTCTTGTAGAGATCTTGGTTCTGGTTACTGTATTCTGGTGACAGTATTTTGAATGATCAGATTGATTGTGGTTTAACAATGCAGTGTCAAAGTGATTGATTGAGTCGGTTTTGGTTGATTCAAAAATTGATGATTGAGTCTCAGTGATTGGTTGATGAAGATGTATTTGATGATTGAATTGTAGTTATGATGTAGTTGATGGATCCAGTCTGAAAATTTATGAAACATGGTCCTTGGAGGAAGAAAGAAGGTCATAGCCTTCTATAGGTCACCGCCTACATACTAGTAAACATATCAGCTAGTACAAGAGTTAGGGGCTCCTAGCTCCCTTCCAGTAGAAGCTGGAGAAAGAGAGAAGGTTGTAATCTTCTGCACGTAGAAGCCTGCGTACTGGTATAAGTCTGCACAAGTACATGATTGTAAATCGACTTTCTTATTATTAAAAGAAGATAGAGATGACAGTAGCGGGTGGTCTTCACCCACATTGGGTTTCCACCTTATATCTTGGTGTTCATATGTGTTGCTTATGTGTGATGCTTTATTCTAGTTTTGCTGCAAAGTCTAATAAATCTTTTATATACTGGTTAAAGTTCAATGCATGATAAATTAGCTAAATCAAAAGTTCTCTGCATATATGTTGGTTTCTTAAAGTACAGTCACATATACACACTAGTTCACTTAGCTAAAGTAGAGTATACAAATATGTTTGGAAAATTAAATTATTGATCTGATAATACCGATTCACCCCCCCCCGCGCTCTCAGTATTATTTCCAACATAATCTTCATCATTGGGGCATATCTGTCCAAGAGGTGAGAAAAAGGAAAATATCCCTTTCACTCATTTCAGTACCTTGGATTTATGAAAGGCCCATAGTAATGTTTCTCCAACTCACCTTGTTTAAGCCGTTTCTCTCGACCATCGGGGATCCCTGTGGTAGCTGATATAATGGCAATAGATAAAGTAAAGGTGACACTAGCTAGGGTAACTTGGTTGTCCTGGAGTATAGATATGAAGAGTCTAGTCAACATAGCATGGTGTTGGACTGCTTGAATTTTCTCACGAAAATCATAACGACCCAGATATTTGAAGGATGTCATAGCCATAAGAGATCCCAAGAGTTCGCTTAGATTTGTTGGCTCGAATATATGTATTCTACCCGCTTTGTGTGGTTTCTTCACCTATGTTTCCTCTCCCTCTATTTCTTCTCCCTCACTGTATGGTTTTTATTCCTCTTCTTCGATGGTGTTTTAATATCAAACCCTAGGGAGGTATTAGGTTGTTGGAATGTGGTTTTTTAGGAGTAGGTAATGGGTGGGGATGTATGTAATGGAGGAGGATAAGGAGTATTAATATGATAGATTTTTGCGAGGGAGAAATGGTTTACAATGTTGGGGGTTTTGGGACCCTAGGTATTTGTAGAACCTAGGGCTTAGGGTTCCGGGATAAAGGTTATAGAGTATTGGGATAAAGGGTTTACGAAAAGGGAATGAAAATGTAGCAGAGTGTATGAAAGTGTATTTTTGGAATTGAGAGTTCAAGGGTGGTTTTGAGGGAGATCTAGGGTTTAGATGTAAGAAAAACACCAAATCTTCAATAAACTTTCAAAACACCATAATAGTAACATTAGGAGGAAGAAGCATGCTATCTTTAGTTGTTACTTACTTGTGGGAGGTTGGATACAAGTTTGGTGGAGCTTTGGAGGCAATTCTAGCTTCCTTGGACAAATGCGCAACACCACAAGGAAGTGCACCATTCTCTGGCAAGTGTGTAGCGTTGGTAGCAAGTGCGCAGTGCCTAAAGGGAATGCGCAATGCCTGAAGGGTGTGCGTAGAGCCTAAAGGAAATGCATGCTCGATGGTAGGAGGAAAATGAAGCTAAGTTTGATGCTAAGAAGGCCTTTATACTTGAGTGAATTTTAATTTTCAACTTTAAAATCCACTTTCTAATGTTTCAATTTACCTTTTTGAAATATTTGCTAATTTCCCTTTACACTCTGATTTTCTTCTTTGCAGATTGATGATGCTGGAGTTTGACACTCTTTACTTTTGAATTTGCTTGGATGAAGTTGGCACATAGAGTTTCAGTTACCAGCTTAGGAATAGTAACTTATTCCATTTAATGAATATAAAATTACATAAATTAAAAAAATATCACATTTATGTTATTCGGGATAAAATTACAATCTAAAATAGGACTTATACTTCAATGAAAATTAGAGCTTGGGAAAGCATAGTTACATGTTTGAAAATCCTTTTTAAATGGAAAAGGGATACCATTTTGCCCATTGTCATTCTTTTTTGCTGGCAATATGGAGTGAAACAGAGTATTATTGGACCTTGGAGAATGAAATCTAGTGACCTAATGGGACCTTAAATGACCAGACTCCATGCAGACTTGACTGACACAATACATGATGAAATGAGATTTTAGGATTGATGTATTCTCAGTAAGACATGAAGGTGGGCCTTCAAGGATTTTTTTTTTATTGGAGAGTGAGGTTTTTGACTTTGAGCTACCATCAGCGAGTAAATTTTTTCTTGAGGACCTTGGTGGAATGAAAAAAATTTTAGAATGGGACCCTAATAATATATAAAGAGGATTTTTTATCACTGATGGTAGTATGCAAATACTGACTCTAACATCGACCTTATTTGGGGATGGCATCTCCTTGGAGGTGTTACAATCGAAAACTTAAGCTGAAATTCATGACTAAATACTAAAAACTCAGATAACACTAACTGACTTAAGATTGACTTGAAATCAAATGAAAAATGACTGAAAACTAACCTACTTAACTGGTGACTGAACTTCGAAACTGGCAGAAAATCAGTGAAGCTCCATGACCTTCACTTTGGGCTTCGAAATCCAGTGATTCTCTACTTCACACTTGCAGAAAGTCAAACTATTATGTACAATGAAATCGAGAAATTTCTAAAAAGAATATTTATGAAAAGATAGTGCTTAAGGAGCCTACCATTGACTGGTCCTACTAAGCATGGTTCTGCATTCATCTCATCTAACAAGAAAGCATTTTTCCCTTGGAAAGTTGAAATCTGATAAGGGCCTTTCCACATATTTTCAAATTTACCATACTTACCCTTATCCTCGTTTCTGGCATCCCAAAGGAGCACCACATCTCCAATTTTGAAATCATCCTGCTTTGTTTTATAGTCATAGGTTTTATTTATCCTATCATGTAGCTTAGAGGTGTCCAAAAATAGCTCATCCCATGTATGTTGTAGGTGAATCATTTGATTGATCTGATGTTGTATATCATTCTCTTCACTTCCTACTTGTTGTAACAATTTCATGACCAGGACTGCTAATGATGAAGGAAAAGCAATATCTACTCCATACACTATTTGAAAAGGAGAAAGTCCAAGAGATTTCTTACTACTCACCCCATCTACCCACAATTCATTGATCAACTTTTTGTGCCAATTATTTTTGTTGGCCTCCAAAATTTTCTTGATGATGTTGATTAAGTATTTATTGGAGGACTCCACCAAACCATTTCCTTGGGGATAGTATGTTGTACAATGTCCCAAATTGATGTTATATTTGTCAAAAAATTCAGTCATATTTTTAGACATGAATGCTTTCGCGTTGTCTGTGACGATCTTATGAGTACAACCAAAATGGGGCAAGATGTTAGTTACTAAAAACTGAATGATAACTGAATATGTTTCTTTGCTGTTTGGAATCACTTCAATCCACTTAATAAAATAGGCGGTAGCTGTCAATATCCACATGTGTTGTGCGGATGATGATTGGTTAATATCGCCTATGAAATCTAGGCCCCACTATTGAAAAGGTGCATGAACTAATATAGGTTGTAGAGGCAAATGAAGAAGTTTTGTTTTACCTTGGAAAACTTGGCACTCGTGACAATTCATCACCGCCTTCTAGATATCTGTTAAAAGTGTAGGCCAATCGTAACTACTCTAAGTACTTTGTTAGTCGAGGTCTTCCAGTACAGGTGGGCCCCACAATCTCCTTTGTGGAAGTCATTTATCACCTATTTAGACTGATCTTCAGTTAGATAGTTGAGAAACACACCTCCAAGATCCTTCGAATAAAGTGCGTTGTCCATAATGCAACATTTAGAAGGATTCAACTTCAATGACCTGCTCTTAGCCTTAGACATGCCTGGAGGGGGATTTAGATGTTGCAAAACAAAAATAATATCAGAATATCGTGGAGATGATAAAAAGGTATTAGATACCTGAATGACATCTACTTCTTTTGATTATCAGACAATGTTTCTACAAGGTTGATATCTATAGCATGGGGATTTGAATCAGCCATGAGTTTGTCTAAGCATTGACCCTTAATCAACTTCATAAGTTTGATCTCAAGATCATATTCTAATAATGCTTCTATCTAGCCACCTCTTCTACCTTCTATGTCATTCTGCACAAGAACTTCTTTTACCACTACATTGGGCACACAAGCAAGAGTATACGAATGTAAAATGTAAACTCTGAAATCTTTCAGCTCTATTACTAAATCCAAAGCTTGTTTCTCTATGATGCTGTACTTAAGGGTTGCATCCCTGATATTGCGACTGAATAATTCTATTGGAAGCTTGGTTTTATCCCTTTTCTGCATCAATACTATTGCCATGATAAGCTTAGAAGAAAAAGAGAATACTACGAAATGAATGGACTAATCAGGACTGATTAAAATAGAGGCAGTGGTCAAGGCAAGTTTTACCACATGAAAGGATTTGTGGGATTCTTTGAACCACTTTACATCATTATCCTTTTTCAACATATTTGTCATTTCCCTAATATGTTCAGCCAAATTAGGAATAAAGCTATGTAATAAATTCATCTTACCATTGAATGCTTGGATTTCTTTCTTGCTGTGAGGGAAATCAATTTGTTGAATGAATTCTACCTATGAAGGGTTAATCTAGATGTCATCCTTTGAGATGATGTGGCCGACAATTTTACCTTCCTCCATAGCAAATAAACTTATCTTTGGGTTGAGAGAGATCCTGAACTTTCCGCATCTTTGGAAAATAAATCTTAAATGATGCAAATGGTCATCATCTGAATGTGGAAATATTGCCACATCATCTAAATATACAACCAAGAAAACATCATTTTCATTGGAAAAGGTTATGTCCATGGCACGCTGAAACGTAGCCCCTGCATTTTTGAGACCAAATGGCATTTTTCCATATTTGAACGTGCCCCAAGGTGTAGTAAATTTTGTCTTGTCCTTATCATCCTCGTGCACTAAAATTTGATTGTAACCGAATAGCCATCTAGTAGTGACATCCCGGAAACGCTAAAAGCTCTTTGAAGCATATGTTCCATTTTGGGAAGGGATAATTATATTTCATAGATACTTTGTTTAAGTTTCTGAAGTCCATGCAAACCTTATTTCCTCGGTCTTCTTTCTTGTCAGAACTAAATTTGATATCCAATCAGAAAATTTGATAGGATCAATGATGCCCACCTTGAACAATGATGCCCACCTTGAAAAGTCTGTTAATTTATTTCTCTATGGATGGTAGTAATCTTGGGTTAATCTTTCTTAGCTTTTGTCTAAAGGGATTTTGATCATTAATTGGGATGGTATGCTGAATTATTTTCTTGTCATACTCCTTTAAATCTTCATAATCCCATGCAAAAACATCTAAAGAATCATACAATAAATGAATATATTTTCCTTTTACTTCTTGAGATTATGATTTGGATAGCTTGATCATTTTTTGTTTTTCTGTTGTTCTGATATTCACGTCTTCGACACCTTTCTCTGTAGGAACCAATGTGGGCTTCCTGGCTACATCATCTTGATAGAACAAGTATTCCAAAGGTGCAATACCTTTCAGAATATTGTTGTTCTTCATCTGTAGTATATCAACCTGAGTTGCCTCAATGACTTGATCATCCTTGTCGTAAATTTGATCCATGGAAAAATTCTAAAACTCTCCTTCACTCTGAAGAATGTTATTTACCTTCTTGTCATCCCAAAACACTTGCCAATATCACAAGTTGTCAGGAACAGAGGGCCGATGATTTACATGAATCTCAAATTTCCTGTTTGAAAATATGGGGATTTTGAAATTGCTTGCAGCTATAGCTAATGAATCTTCCATAAGATTCTGAATCCTTGGTACAACTGAAAGTGTATATTCAGGAAACATTCTCAAAATATCTAAAACAACATTTTTATATTGTTTCATTCATGGATGTTGAGCTTGATATTAACCTTCAACTTGCTTGATCACAAGTTCTGAACCACCATACACAAAAATTCTTCATGCACCCAATCTTTTCACGATCTTGAAACCCATGATCAGCACTTCGTACTCTGCCTCATTATTAGTGCAATCAAAATATAATTTGTACGAGCATAATATAATATTCTGAGGGACCTCACCTTGTTGATGATGTCGACTTCGGATCCAAATGCCAATTCCTGCACCATGTTTTCCAAGAGCACCATCAAAGTCCATGGTCCAAAGACCATCCTCCTCTTCCAAGGGCTATAAATCTGGTTTCTACTTTTGGTCAACTTTCTAAACTTTCTCTTGCTTTTTTGAATTTTCCATTACCTTTTCTGATGGTTATTTTGAGACTTTCTCTTCCTTGTTCGATGGCTATTCTAATGAACTTGGCAGATTTTATTTTCCCTGATCTAAAATTGTTTTTATACAATCGGGAATCTCTGATATATCTTTTGTTTCCACAAACTGACTTTCTACATCAATCAATTCCTTACCATTATATAATGTAAATTATCCTAAATCTATATGTACATCACTTATAGGATGATTATTTGGCTTCTCCTTGCTATTTATCATGAATTTCATTTTGTTTTCTCGGTAAAATTTCCTCATTTTCCCAAAAATCGGGATGGTGGCATAGGAGAAGTATAACTGCAATATGCCTCTTAGTTTCACTCCCAGGACCTTGATGATAACATACCAAACCATGGTGGTATATCAGCTACCACCACATCCATTAAGACATTATTTGTCATGATTTGGTCCAAGGATACTACCAAATATTTTATTAGACCAATACAAAAGACCTTACCAGAATCAAAAGAGTATAAGTCATGGTATTCAAAAGTTATATCTAGAGCCAACTTTTCCATGATGGCCTTGGGCATTAAATTATGGGAGTCTCTGAAGTCAAGCATGGAGTTATGAAGAATGTACTGATGGATTCTTAAACTCAAGTAAAATGGAGGAACCTCAGTATCTTTTGATTGATCATCTATGGCTGGACCAAAAATTAATTCAGGTTGGTCATCTTCAACATTAAACATGTCAGACAAAGGATCAACTTTGATCATTTTAACCATATCAGACTTGTAATGGCTATTTTTTACTAGTTCAGTAAGAGGGGTTGACACTTTCAATTTTGAAATTTCAGTTTCTAGATTGAATGAGCCAGACTTATCTACCTTTCTTTAGATGATGTCTCTCATCTCGAACAGACCTTTTGATGTCTAATCCTTCTTCTAACTGTCATGGCCCTTCTTTGGATTGGTTGTAGATGGCTGATTTACCTTGTTTTGATTAGATGTTTCCAGATCTTTACCTTTACTTTGATTACCTTGAGGATGTGTCTTGTGTTGGGTATCCTTCTGCTGCGATGCCCATTTCTAAATAGGAGTGATCAGGACATCCCTATTTCTCCAAGAATATTGCTTCTATTGAGAGTTGAGTGCATTCAAGTATTCTCTTTGATAATCATCTGATTGGGTTTCCAATGCATAGTCATTCACCAATATGTAGTCTTCATCTTTGGGTTCTTCCGTTTTCTTGACATACTTCTCATTTTCAGTCAAGAAAATGGGATGGTAATCTTCCCTAAAGAAGTGGTTTTTCTCAACAATCAGGTCTGTTTCATACTCTGATTTTCCTTGAGCATAATTCTATTTCAAGGGTGTCTGAAGTTTCTATTGAGATGTTGATGCCTCAGGAGCTTTCTACTCTCTTTGTTTTATCCTGTACTGAGGTATCTTTTGGTTTCTAAAGTTCGGATTTTTGACTTGTGGCTATTTCTCTCTATTTGAATTTATCATTCAGTCTACCATCCTCTCCATGGTTATGATTATTGCATCTAGTTTAAGATTGGTGGAAGAAGAGGGTTATTCTTTAATTGTCACTTTCTTCTCTGGTTTCTCATGTTTTAACTCAGACATTCTAATCATCAATGTTTCTTCCACACTCACTGCATTATTCTGTATTTCTTCCATAGTTGCAGGATCTCTTTCCCTCAGTTTATAAGCCATCTAAGGATCAAAGGCATCTGGATATTGTTGAAGTGCCAAATCAGGTGGAGGTTTCATGTTATCTAGAATGGAATTGTAGATCTGATTGAACCTTATAGTAAACTCATGAACCGTCTCATTAGGATTCCTTTTAAATGTGTTTTATTCTGCCAAGCTCTGCAATGGATTCTTCTTTTCCCACCACCTGGCTAAGAAAAACTCATTTAGCCTCCGAGGAGTATCAATGGAGAAAGATGCCAAACCACAAAACCATTTTTTCACGTCTCTAGAAATAATTTAAGCCATTAGTCTCATTTGGTCATAATCTTCATCAACCTTCTCTAAATCAATGAAATCATCCATTTTGTCAATATGTTTCTTTGATGCGATTCCCAGGATGCCATCGAAAAGCAGATGTCTCTAGCCATAGGTTTGAGGTAAAGCTATCAACTGACCAGGTAATTGTAACGAAGAAAATCTCGCCATCACTACTGGGGGAGGATGTACGGGAACCACAATGGGTTGTGTTGGCTGGGAAGAAGATGGAGGTAAGGATATGAATGTTTTCGGAGGTGCAGTAGAGGGTATGGTAGAAGATAATCTTTCAAGATGATACTGGATATAGGCTTTTTCTACAATAATTTGTAATTGATCAGTTAGGCTTTGAAGTTTATCAAAATTAAACCAAACCTCATGCTCAAGTTTTCAAAACTAAGATGTTGTAGAAGGTTCACTAAACAAATATTTTGAGGTGGGTAAGTATGAATCAGACTTTATGGGATCAAACATTATCTATGTAAGACAATACTTAGACTTAGAATGAAATAGGGATAGCTCAAATTTAATATCAAAATGAATATCCTCAACACTTAGTATCTGATCTAGTAGAGAGGTAGTTCTTTCCAATTTTTTTCTTTCATTCTTGGGGAAAGGGCTTTGAGGTTTTCTTAACAATATTTTAGGATCATCAATAGGAGAAGGAGGGTTTGGGTGAGGGTTTGACCTGGTTTATATTTTTGGAGCCAGAATCTTAACGGGGTCAAAAACTATGCGAGGTAAAAGACTTCAGACTTTGAGCGGAACAAAGCGAGCTTCAAACTTCACAACAAAGGAATGTCCTCAAGAGAAAATTTTAAACTGCTAACAATCAAGAGCATACCAATGGAATGAGGTTTGATTTAAACTTTTAATTTGTAAATTTCTTTTCTTTTCCAACAAACTCTGAAAATCTTTGACTGAATTAGCTGGATCAGGATATGGATTTTGATCTTTTTTGTCTCCTTGAAGCAAGCTCTACACTCTTGACACTGGAATTACAGAATCAGCCATTGTGAAACATAGTCCTCTCATCTAGAGGACCAAATTCCAATGAAAACTTCTCGTACACCTAGGGAAAATGAATCTTTCATTCTCCGACACTGGCGTGAGTATGTTATCACTCTTACAAATCTCCAAGGCTGAGGCAGAGGCCACCTGAGGTAACCACAGGCCAACCTTTTGACTAGGTAGCTAGCCTTACCAAGCCAGAGAGGGCTCTCTCGAAAGACTCACAACCAATAGGGCCATATGAATTAGAATTTTAGGCTAGGTATAAAGTGCAGAGGTTGTTTTGATATGATTGGTGGGGTTATTGCTCGATGATGATTTTAGGTCAAAGAGGATAGGTCAGGGCAAATGAGATATGATTGCAAACATCCAAAGGGGAAAGGTAGGAAGGAGGCTTAGCACTTAAAAGGTGATTTGGTGAGATGGTTTAAGAGTAATGAGGAGTTAGGAAGAGCATAGGAGATGTATTCCTCCTAAACTAAAGAAAAATGGACAAATTATGATAAATTTACCAAAACAAAGCATGAGAAAACATGTAATATGCCTATCAACTCGAAAATTACAATATAATAGACATGAAATGGTTTATTAGGATACAAAAAATTAATACAAATGATCACAAACAAGAAACACTAATAAACATCCATACCACATGCATCCTAAAGAAATAGCTACAACTCATCTATTAATACTAGCCAAAATCTTATACAATAGTGTCTTTGATCTCAAGTACAACATCCAACTAAGTCCAACCTCTAAAAAGAGTAAATAAATGGAAGATATAGACATAAAAAAAAACTCCTCCCAAACATAGGGGTTCAATCCATGAGAAGAGGAGAACTTCCACCAAAATTTGAACTAATATCTAGAGTGTAGGGTGGTCAAATTGAATCATCCATAATTACATTGAAATTGATTCATTTGATTTGATGAAGTCTATTTACCTAATGTATTTATCCCTAGGTAATAGTAGAAGACCATAATTACATTTACAGTATCAATTACATCAGTAAAGAGTTGATTCTAAAGGATGAAAATCAAAACTGGAGAAAACAATGAAAAATAAAGAAAATTGTCAAGTGCACCATCTTTCTCTCAAGTGCACCCTCACAGAGTCATGTGGGCCCTCCATGTTGTAGACTACTTTTGACTGCCTTCCCAGTGTTGAAATTGATCTTGGGATAGCTCATGGGAAGTATTATACCATATAGTTTCTAAATCTTCCTTTAGTTTCCAAAATGGATCTAACGTGACCCTCCAAAACTTCATTCTTCCAAGACTTTTCAAACACGCAGTGCCTGGGCCAGAAATGAGGTAGAAACATGATTTTTTGCTAGTTTTTTTTCCCTTTCCACCTACCAGTTTTACAAACTAAGGCTAGAAACATGGTTTTCTTAGATGTATTCATCATTCTGCATCCATTATTGGTATGCATTTCTTCAAAAAGTTCCCCAAGAAAGTGTGCAGTGCCTAGGGTGTTGCGCATTTGACCACACTGCTGATAAGAAATTGCATTAAAAAACACAGAAAAGGCAATATTTAGAAAAATGAGCCAAGAGGCTTCAAAATTGCTCAAGGAGTTTATGTTTAGTGTGGCTAGGCTTGGAGTGAAGCCTATGCAAGTATATTAGGCTTCCTCTTCTCTTCTTGGTGAATTAGGGCTTCAATTTTTACCTTTGCAACCTTGAGCTTTGCCCTTGCATTTCTTTCTTTGTTGGCTTCGTGTTTTTCCATCTTCCTCTGAATTTCATTTTGCTGATTAGCCTTACCTAGCATATTCTCTAAATGTTGATTCAATTTATCAAGCCAATGCTCCCAGTTCTCATTGATGAAGATGGAAAAATTATCATTCCATCTCAGCTCATTTGCAAGCTCAACCTCCTTTTGTTTCTCTAGTTCTAGAGCTCTTTTCAGCCCTCTAGTACTAGGTCTCCTTCCTGGTTCTTTCTATTCTTTAGGTTCACCATGCCTGTCGTAAACCTCGTCAAGCAATGACTTGGCTTTCATTGCTTCCCTTTTTGCCTTGATGAGTTGAATCTCCATGACATCATGTTTGGCTTGAAGCTTCTCATTCTCTTGCTCATAATATGAAATGATGTATTTTGACCTCTCTAGGTTGATCTAAAGCTCCCTGATGAGTGCATCATTTTCCTTGATGACAATGCTAGTGTCCTTATTGTCATCATGCTCACCTAGGTCAACCAAGTCAAAATCCTGCTCTATCTCATGGAGGTCCTCCTCCACATGCTGATATTTGGCTCTGTTATCCTTTCTTTGCCCTTGTTGTACCTGCTTTGCTGATGAAGAAGGTAAGGTCCCTCCAATAATCTATGGGGCAAACACCTACCTATGGCCTCTCTAATAAGTGTGTGCCAAAGTGCCCAAATCTGCCCCTTTAAGCCTGATATACTGAACATGCTAAATCTACTCCGACTCACTGATCTCATCTCTGCTAGGTGACTCAATATGGTCATCAAATGGTGATGGTGGAGGTGATAGTGAAAGTGACTGATCTGATGATGATGAATGATCTATGGGCTGATATGGAGGAATGGAGGTGGAAGGATGAGATGATGAAGGGACATTTAGAACATTATGAATGGATGCATTAGCGAATATGGGATTGGCTATGAAGGTGCTCCATGCAATGTCCAGCTCTTTGAGGTGATAGAGGACTATGATTTTAATGAGAGAATGATGAAAACGAATTTTCATTCGATGTTCATATTCCCCTTTCTAGACAATATAGGCCATCTTATCAATGCTTTGGAAAATATAGTAGGGTATGTTGAGAAATTTTACCCTAGTAAAATGCATTAAGAGCCAGATGTGATAGGAATAAAGCCTAGAAAATCTACATTCACGTGAAAAGTATTTCATTATAATCTCCACCATTGGGCATATCTATCTAGAATGTGAGAAAAAGGAAAATAGTCGTTTCTATCATTCCGTTACATTGGTTTTATGAAAGGCTCATAGTAACGTTTCTCCAACTCACCTTGTATAAACCATTTCTCCCAAACATCTACAATCCAAGTGGTAGTTGATATAATGACAATAGATAAAGTAAAAGTGACACCAGCTAGAGTAACTTGGTTGTCCTGGAGTTTGGATATGAAGAGTCTATTAAACATAGCATGGTGTTGGACTGCTTAAATTTTCTCACAGAAATCATAACAACCCAGATATTTGAATGATATCAAAACCATAGGAGATGCTAAGAGTTCCCTGAGACCTATTGGCTCAAATCTGATTATTTTTCACCATTTGTGTGGTTTCTTTACCTCTATTCGTTCTCCCTCTGTTTCTTCTCCCTTATTGTATGGTTTGTATTCCTCTTCTACCATGGTGTTTTAATATCAAACCCGAGGGAGGTATTAGGTTGTTGTAATGTGATTTTTTAGGAGTAGGGAATGGGGAAGGGAAATTGAAGGAGATGGGTTTGGATGCATGTAATGGAGGAGGATAGGGAGTATTAATATGATAGATTTTTGCGATGGGGAAATGGTTTGCAATTTTTGAGGTTTTGGGAGCCTAGGTAGTTGTAGCACCTAGGGCTTAGGGTTTTGGGATAAAGGTTATAGAGTATTGGGATAAAGGTTTTAGGGAAAGGTAATGAAAATGTAGGGGAGTGTATGAAATTTTAGGGGAGTTTATTTTGGGAATTGAGAGTTCAAGGGTGGTTATGAGGGAGATCTAGGGTTTAGATGTAAGAAAAAAATCAAATCTTCAATAAACTTTCAAAACACTATAAGAGTGACTTTAGGAGGAAGAATCATGCTATATTTATCTGTTAGTTACTTGTGGGAGGTTGGATACAAGTTTGTTGGAGCTTTGGAGGCGATTCTAGCTTCCCTGGACAAACGCACAGTGCCACAGGGAAGCGCTCCCATCTTTGGCAAGTATGTAGCACTGGTAGCAAGTGCGTAGTGCCTAAAGGGAATGAACAGTGCCTGGAAAATGCACAATTCCTGCCAAATGGGCAGCAACCGAAGGTTCTGCGGAGTACTTGAAGGAAACATGCAGCGCCTACTACATTTTTTCAAATTCGCCCAAAATCGTGAAAAACACTCTCTTGGGATTTGCTCAATCGATGGTAGGAGGAAAATGAAGTTGAATTTGATGCTAATAACGCATTTATGCTTGAGTGAATTTGAATTTTAAACATTAAAATCCACATTATAATGTTTCAGTTCACCTTTTTGAAATCTTTGCTAATTTTCCTTTACACTATCATTTTATTCTTTGCAGAGTGATGATGCTAGAGTTTGACACTCTTTACTTTTGAATTTGCTTGGATGAAGTTGGCACATGGAGTTTGAGTTAACAACTTAGAAATAATAACTTATTACATATAATGAACATAAAATTACATAAATTAAAAAACATATCACATTTCTGCTTGGATGAAGTCGGCAGATAGAGTTTGAGTTAACAACTTAGGAATAGTAACTTTTTACATATAATGAACATAAATTTACATAAATTAAAAGACATATCACATTTCTATTTTTTGGAATAAAATTACAATGTGAAATATAACTAATACTTGGAATTAAAATTAGAACTTGGGAAAGCATAATTACATGTTTTCAAATCATTTTTAAATCAAAAAGGGATATTTTTTTGTCGCTCTCATGATGTTTTGCTGGCTTTATGCAGTAAAACAGAGTATTATTGGACCTTGGAGAAAGAAACCTTGTGACCTAATGGGACCTTAAATGACCAGACTCCATGCGGAGTTGATTGACATAAGAAATGATGAAATGATCTTTTATGATTGATGTATGCTCAGTAAGACACGATGGTGGGCAATCAAGTATTGATTTTTTAAGGGAGAGTGAGGCTTTGGAATTTGCGCTACCATCAGTAAGTAGCTTTTTGCATGAAGACCTAGGTGGAATGACAAAAAATTCAGAATAGGACCCTAATATGATATAAAAGAGGAGTTTTGATCACTGATGGAAGTATGCAAATGTTGACTCTAACACTAGGTACGAATAGATGAGTTCAAGTCGAGTCACCTAGAAGATCCGACAAATAGGGGACATTGATGTATTCCCACTGCTTATTGATGAGATCACTTGTCATTAATTCATGCAAGCCTCAAGGTACTAGAAATAACTCTAGTGTAAAACCCAGATAATGTGTTGGAGTCGATGGTTCAAGACTTTCTAGAAGGAGGGCCTTAATGAATCCCCCATCATATAACACGAGAATAAAGTAATGATTTAGAGGACCATAGATGAAATATTTGCATTTATGAAGTAGGTTCTATTTTGCAAAAGGAAATGAACAATGAGGTAAATCAACATTGGAAGTGAGCTGAATGAATTTATTCATAGGTTAGGTATGAAATGTGAGTGATGCATGAAAGTGTGAAAGTTGCAAAGGAAAAATTATTTGAATTTATGCTCTAGGAAGATGAAAATTCATGGATGGATTGCAAGCTTAGAAAGAGGCAAACCAATGAGTAGAAATGGTATTATGGATGTGATTTGAAATGGACATGACTTATTCATGTTATTTTTGAAAAATAAATTTGTCTTGGAAAACCACTTGTGTATACACTGATCTTATTTAATAATCTTGGAACCTGCAAAAACTTAGCATGAATATGAAATAAAACGCAAGATTCTTCACAATTAAATTTCTTAAATTGATTTCATTAAATTGTCAACCTAGGATACTTGTAAGCTTGTTATGATGCCAGCAAAATATATGAAGGAGTAGGTAACTGACTCTAAGCTAAGAAAACTTGGTTGTTATAGGCAAGAAAACACTAAGCTCCCTTCCAGGAGGTCCTTCCACAGTGTTTCGCACGATCTATCAACAATCAAAATTTTCAAGTATTCCTAATGAAAATGGTAAACGATATAAACTTATAGAAAGCATTAAGATAAGTTACATGACTTAGTAGTTGTAGGAAAGAAAACACTAGGTTACTTTATAGGAGGTATGTTCGTAATGTTTCACAGGACCTATCAACAACCAATACTATAACCTAACATATAAATCTAACCAATATTAATAACTATTTATAATGAAATAAAATTCTTCCTTGATCCATTTGTAGTGATCTCAATTCTCCTAAGAGAAAAGTGACAAACTATTCCATAAATTCATACATTACATTAAAGAAATTAACATCTAAAACTATAGAATGGAAATTTATATAAAAGGAAGCTTTATTATATTCCATCATAAGTTGGATACATGCTCCAAGAGTCCACCCCCTTGGAATGGAGGGTGTACTCCGATTTATATGTAAACTTGAGATAACTAGCAAAGGTTTGAGATCCACAAGTGTCACATAGCTTAACAAATATCTCATGTGGTTACATCATGTGCTAACACTTAGAAAGTAACATCTCTAGAAATCCTGTGAAAAATATTTAATATCTTTGATAAGAAATATTACTAAAATTTCCATGATTCTTCTCCTTGAAGTATGCTTGAAGGAATGTCCAAACTCGTCATCAAAGCTTCACGGGGTTAAAGAAGAAATTCGAATTTGAGGCTTGGTGGACAAATATGACTTTGTTGGAGTCTTCAAATACACCTACAAACATCATAAAACTCATCCCACTTTCATATATATGTGAGAGCATGTTACTTTTCCAATATTTAATCATAAATTCACTCAAAAACAATAAAAGAGATGCATTGGAATATAATATGCCTAAACTTGATGTAATCATGAAAATAGTTTAATGTAAGCGTATGGAAAAGAGAAATGTGGTTTAAAAGTGAAGAGAAAGTGAACTGAAAGGTTGGTAAAAATATGTTATTTGGGAATGCCAATAGTTAATAAGTTCTCCCCCACTGGTAAATCATCGATGATTTGTTCTATTTTGATCTTAATAAAGCTAATGGATTACCAAGGCCACGAATTTTCCTAGAAAGTTAATTTGTGTAAGATTTTGGCAAAAATCATAACACAATTTCCACAGTATTCTAAGCGAATTTTCCATCTTCTGACAAGGGTTTAAGTTTACTAAATACATTAATCATGATTAATAGTACAATTCTAGTAGTCATCACCGCCATTATTCTATAACTGTTACTCGATTCATATTTGATTTATTGACATGTTTAACATTTTAATAAATAGAAATTGAAAAGCTCAAAGAAAATGTTAGAAGTAGATGGTGAAATAAATCTCAAAATTTGAAAAATCATTATGAAATTTCCACAATCTTCCAAGTGAATGTTTTGCTTTCTGACAAGGGTTTCCATTTACTAAAGCCATTATTCATGGTCAATAGTACGCTGTTAGTAGTCCTCATTGCCATTATTTTGTACCCATTATGAGATTCAAGACTTATTTATTGACACATTTAACACTTTCAATAAATAGGAATTAAAAATTTCAAAGCAAACATTAGCAGTAGATGGTGAAATAAATCTCGAAATTCGAAAATTATTTTCTTTCTTACTTTTGTAATGGTTATTACTTTAATGTTCTCGATATACATATATGAAATATAAGGAAGGTATGAAATAAAATAAAAATGATTTCATTGTGATCATGTACATTATTGTACATGTATTCAATATGGAAGTACAACAATATCACGTTCAGATGAAAGGAAAAATTGATTAGCCAAAAAAATACCAAAACATTTTACATTTAATCTAGTAATAAAGCCCCTTAATTAATTGTTTAATATATTTTTCTTTGCACAACTATCAATATATTTTTTATTTGGATAAATATCAGGCAAAGATTTTGGAATAATCAAAGAACTACTAATAGTGCATTTTTTGTCAGATATGCACAACCATTTCTAGATAGCTACTTTTGTATTCAATAACACCGTTCACTGGACACAGTAAATAAAATACAAACATCCATTTATCCTTTGAACATGCTTATTCAGAATAGAAGCTCTACCATTCAGGAATCTCAAGAGAATAAAAACATCTTTTAATAGCTTCTCTCGCATACCATAATCATTAGATTTAGTGTTATTAAATAATTGTTATTAGAATTGCATCAAAAAATAGTCTTCTTTCTTTGAAATGAGAAAATAATGGTTTCAAATATGTAAAAATGGACTGTGTTTCAAATATGTGTGGAATGATGGTGTCTAGAGCAAGGAACATAAACTTTCGCATTCACATTCAACAGAACTTCGACGTCACTCCGCACAAGGGCCGATGAAGTATGGAAATGTTAAATTTAATAAAATTTGTGTCCTTAAGTGACATTTTTTTTTCATAAAGTAATTTACACACTATATTTTTTGTCCAAACAACTATGAAATTTGTAGTTGGATGCAAACAATATTTGAAAAAAGATAAAAACCATATACAATATCAAATCCCATTTATCAATTTTAACGTTGCGTAATTTAGTGGGTTTCAGTGAAATTAATATATGTGTTTATGAAATATTTTATCTTGTATCCATCATAATAATAGCATATAATGTAGAAAAAAATGAAAGAATTCTCTACATTCTCGATAAAGAAACTTGGTGTTTGCACATAGCATGCAAAAATTGTCAAAGCTAAAATCCACATACAATGACGTTATCATAGCTAGTTGCAAAGATATTGATATGCACTCTGTATTACTTGTCTGAACACCTACTTAAATACTAGTTGTATACAAAAAAATATCTCGGTAATGACGTATTCATTTTCTAATAATAAAACAAAATAAATAGCTCCACACTATGAACTAAGTTCCACACAATAAGCTATAAGAGCTAGGTTCCACATAATATGCTAAGTTTCTTGCTTCCACGCAATAGGCTAGGATTCTTGAACAAAATTTATTAGTTGTAATCTCAATTTTAGTGTTGTGTATTGTAGCACATTTTAGACAAAATTAATATTCGTGTTTATGACATACTATATCTCGTAACTATCATAACAATAACATATAACATATAACATACAAAATATTGAAATAATTCTCTATGTTCCAACTAAAAAATCTTGGTATTCACACCTAGAATGCAATAAAATTAATTAAAAGTAAGTACTAATATTAATATATATTAAGTAAATCCACATGCAATGACGTTATCACAACTAGTTGCAAGGATATGGATAAGGTTGTATCTATAAATATGCTAAAATAGCATTTTCGATATCGATTCATTGAATTGAGGTATATATTGCTCTTAACATACCAGTATTTAGGATTCGATTCAGTTGTCCTCGATTAGACAAAAACCTATGAGGATCGGTTGGGTGTGCTCTTGGTGTTGGTGCTAGCGTGTCCCTTGCTATTATAGTTGTTGCTGGTATAGTTAGTGTACTAATGAGTATCTTATATATATGTGTGTGTGTAAATAGTGAGAGAAATTAGTGATAAACAAAGAACATGTGGAGAAAGTACAACTAATGAATTAGATATTAGGTTGAGAATATTTCTCGACTTAGCGGTATGCTATGATTGTAATGAGAATGCAATATGGATATGGATAAGGATATTGAGGTTGTTTTTGTTGTTGATTCTTCTTTTTTTTTTAGTAGTCAATTGCAAAGTGCTATTTGTTATTAGCCTATTGGAAAACATTGTGCAGATGATCTTGTGTGTATACAAAACTAGTGGTTATTTTATTATTCGTAAATTGTACAAAATGCGGGGCTTAGTGCAATGAAATCTCAAGTGTTTTTTGCGCCTTATTAATTTGCTTTGAAACTCTCCCATGTGAATTTATATTATTATTATTATTATTTATCAACGTATTTTGCAACTACGAAAATGTCTATGTGAAGAAAGTTGTGCGGGAGTAGTTGTGCAGAATCATTTTTAAGAAAAAACATGAGAGGAAAAGAAAAAATGGATGTGCATAAGCATAAATATATTTGTATGCCTTAGATACAATATTAATACTTTATTTTCATGCATTTCAATTTTGATAATCATGTTTTTTTATTCGAGAGATTCTTCCCATAAAGCTTTCATTATAACCTTTACAAAATGTAATTAGTATTATTTAGGACTAATTTTTGTAGCTCTTATTCTCATTACTTTTGTATTAGAAGACATTAGGAAATTTGCAAAGAAGAGAATAGGATAAGTTGTAATCCTATAGTCGGAAGTGCCTTTTTACTTTGTTGAAAGAAACCTTACAATTGAAATTTTTATTATTTATTTCATAAACTAAGTTCCTTTAATATTGAATAATACGAGTACAATCACCAAATGTGTTATTACCTAATCCAAAATTAGAAAATAACAAAAAAACAATATAGAGTGAATGTGATGAATTATATTGATATCGATTTCTAAAGTGTATGAAATGTATCTGAGATAAGTAATAGCAAAATTGCAACATTGATGACAATCACTACTTAATGAATATCATTAAAATAGATAATAGAAAAATGTCATTTTATATCATTAAAAATAATAGTATTTAAATGCCATTTCATGTACGATATGTTCAATTATGGCAAAGTTAAATCGGTTGCAATTTCTTTGCAAAAGCAATGGCGTGACTCGCCGGGGGGAGGGGGGTAGTTTGAATCAAAGATTTCATTATGCAGAATACAAAATGATTTCAGAGATTAGATATCAATTATTGTTACTTTTGAAAATAATTTGATAATGCTCATTTTCTATAGTGTAAAGATAAGAGAATAAAACAAATTGCATAGATTGGTCAAAGCTAGATGACAATATTCAAAGTAAAAAAAGATCTTTGTTATTAGTATTATAAGAAACTAAAATACACCATTCATGTAGCAACAACTATAGGCATGTTAAAATTGTAATTACCATAGCTATAATCAAAATAAACATCAAAGGTGAAACACAATTTCCACAATAAAAAATAGTTACTGAATATTGAATTCATAACAAAATATAAAAAATATAAACATTTGATAACTAGTAAACAAAAAAGCAAACATTCCACGATTTATGAGAACTTACATTATGTAAAATGTTGTGTCTTTATTGCTTAAATCTGATCTATTTTTAGAGTTGTTGGTTTCTTGAAACGATTTATTTAATTTTGCGTGTATGCAATCTTTAATACGAGTATTTGTAATTTCAAATTTGAAACTTTGTCTAAATATACGTTTTTCAATTTCTATGACATCGCATTGCAATTCTGCATCCAAAACATAGTTCTGTTCATTAACATTAACAAATCCAATTAGCCATTCCCTGCCTTCTTGTGTATTAAAATCATCTATATCATCGAATTTTGATGCCTTTGATTATTTTAGTTTATCCAATTCAACTGTTAACATTTTCCTTGAAATTAAACCAAATGCACATCTAATACGTGGGTTGTTCAGATTCTTTATAATCTATATAGCTTTGACATATGCATCTTCTCTTGTATTCTCTATGTTTTGATATAAAAAATAATGTTTTTCATTCTTCTGATTCTCTAAGGAAATGCAACTTTGAGTTTCTTTATTTGATTAGAATTTGGCATTTCCTTCTCTCTTTTCTTTGCATGAGAAAGTTAATTAAGTCTTTGGATGAAAGCATATAATTCATTGTTCATAAAATACCTATCTCCTATGAGATCAAATTCAATTCACTCGACAAATTAATTAGCTCTTTGTCCTGAGTGCTTAAGATCAAAAGTTTCTTTCTAGGCATGTTCAATGGTTTGTAATCATGCCATATATTTCTAATAATATATGTTTTCACCGCATTAAGAAAATGGATAGGCAATACAACAAAAAATCCCATTGTTGAGGCTCATTCTCGTGACATACCTTTAAGGTTCATTGCCAATGTTGCATATGGTGATGGTCCTTAAAAACAAATGTTGTAAGTGCATATAGTGATGATCCTTTCAGGTCTGTCCCCAAAGCTATTTTCAATGACACTTTTTATGAGGGTTGTTAAAGGTCCATCACTAATTATCTCTTTGGTGATACTTCGAGTGACGATATTTTATTGGCCCTCACCAATGCTCTTTTTGGTTACTTTTGGTGACAGTCAAAAAATTTTCGTCATCATTGATCATTCCAATGAGTTTTTAATGACACTATGAGATTGTTGCTATAATTTTTGTCAAAAGATAAATATTTAAGACCATTATTATGGTCATTTTCTTTATGTTTCTAATTCCACAGTGGTTGGAGTCAATCAATTTGTTAAGAAGTAATTAGCATGTATCATTTCTCTCAAGTAATGAGAATATAGTTTTCCTATGAGTCAACACATGATTCATCTCTGTTAGGTTTATTATCTAGCAAATTCCATTTAGATGAAGGTCCAATAGTGTGTGTAGGAACCATATTGTTTAATACATAATCCATCTCGATCAATTATATTAATGAGAGATACCTATCTCTCCTCAACATTACTGGTACACCTTGGCATGCTTTTGCCTACTAACATTCCTTGGCACCTGACATGTCTTGAAACATCTTTGTACCTAGAACATCTTGCCATGACTAGGACTCCCAAGCACATGTTGGCATGCCCTAACACAACTAAACTCTCCCCTACCATGTGTTGGAATTGCTTGTAACACATTGTCATGAATTGACATATATTAACACGGAACACATTGGAACTTGGCATATATTAGAAACAACTGTTAGTGTTCATAGCATGACACTTTTGAAAAAGGTAAAGTCTTGACTTATTAACACTCTTATGTATTCATTTCCTTCCATTTTATCTTGATTCTCCCTTTTTTTGCCTTAAAACTCCTTGACACATGTTGACACACCATAGCACCTTACAAATCCTAGAATTCCTTATCACTTGGCATGTCTTGACCATATTTGGCACATGTTAGCACACCCTCAAACTCCCTAGCACACTCAGGCACTTCTTGACATGGCCCAATATTCCCTAACATGCCTTACCACTACCTATCATACCTTGTCACTCCTTCCATGGATCACCTAACACACATTGACACACCCTCATATTCATTCATTTCCATGCATTTTAACCTAGTCCTCCCTAGTGTTTCCCTAGTACTCCCTAACACTCCTTGGTACGCATTGGCACTCTTTGGCAAACCTTAACATTCTTCGACACCCCCTACCACTCCATAACATGTTTAACACTCCCTGACAAATATTTTCACTTAACACGTATTATAACTTGGTAAGTCTTAGCATTCATGGCATGCATCGAGATGCCTTGGCTTGCTTTGTCATGTGTTGATGTGGTTTTGCATGGTTTAATATTAAACTTATTTGACGTTAATTATTGGAAAGTAGGAGAGATGTAACAGAGGAAGATTTTGTGAATAGAATGCACTAACAATTGGAACTTGGAATGTATTGGTGCCTACACTAATACAAAAAAATTCCTTTAGGGATGGTTTGGCTTGTAGCGGTCTTTCCAAAACCACCTCTAAAAGTGTTTTTAGGGATTTAGGGGTGGCTTTTGAAAACTTGCCCAAAAATCATGAAACTTTGAACATTTTCAGGAGATTTTCTAACAACTGCCTCTAAAAGTGTTTTACCATGACTTTTGGAGGCAGTTTTTAAATTGTTACCCATAAATATATTTTTCATGATGTTTTTTTTTAAATCACCCACAGAAAGTCATGCAAATTGGACTTTGGAGAGGGTGGGGGGTAACAACCACCTCTAAAAGTTTTTTCTCATTAACTTTTTTAGTGGTGGTAGGTTAAATTACTTCCCCTAAATATATTTTTCATGGTGGTTTTTAAACCCCCCTTGAAAGTTCATGAAAATCAAAACTTTTTTTTTTGTAGCGAGTAGTTTCTAACAACTACAAGTGTTTTCTCATGACTTTTGTTTGATGAGGGTGGTTTAAATGATTGCCACAAAATACAATTTTCACAGTGGTTTTTTAAAAAACCCCTCAAATTCATGAGAATTTAACTTTTCAATGAGATTTTTGAAACCCTTCCCCCGCCTCTAACAACCGCCTCTAAAAGTTCAATTCTCATGATTTTTTTTCAGAGGGGTGTCTACAAAACTACCTCCATTTCAATTATTGTGACATTTAAGGGGGTTTGTTTGACAACCCCCATTAAAAGTCATGAAAATGTAACTTTTCGATACCCCTCCCCCAAATCTCATTACAATTAATTTTTTAGAGGTGGTTATTAAATGAGCGCCTACAAATTTTTAATTCTCATGAATCTTGGGAGAGGGGGATCTTTTAGTGGATTGAATGGGGCAAGGGGACATAAGGATAGCATGGATGGGTATATGTGAGAGGTTCAAGCATGGTTTACCGGGTACTATAATACTAACATTAGAGAATGAGAAGAGGACTTTGGATCTCATGGCATAAGGACTAGGGGGCCTATAGGGAATGTAAC
The DNA here is from genome assembly GCA_031772625.1 of Pinus tabuliformis. Lineage (NCBI taxonomy): Eukaryota > Viridiplantae > Streptophyta > Pinopsida > Pinales > Pinaceae > Pinus > Pinus tabuliformis. The sequence goes on from CM062812.1 coordinate 865,071,553, forward strand.
GAGATAAATTCATTGGGGAACCCCCAATAGCTGTGATATGGGGATTAGGGGCTCCATTATCACAACCAATAATCCCTTAACCCATAACCACTAAATTCTCAATCCCCTTAACCCCCAAGCCATAATCCCTTAACTCATACACTCATAACTCATAACACATTAACCCCTTGATCCCTTAAATCCTAATCCATTAACCCCTATGACCCCTAAACCATAACTTAGAATCCTTTAACAACCCAATTGTAACTTTTGCGAGCTGTTTTGGATAACCACCACCCAAAAAGTCATGAAAATTAAACTTTTAGAGGAATTTGCTAAATGATCGCCTCCAAATGTTCAATTCTCATGAATTTTGAGGGAGGGTGACATTTTGGTGTATTGAACGGGAAAAGGGTACATAAGGGTTTCATGGATTGGTATAAGTGAGAGGTTTGAGCATGGTTTACTAATATCTATAATCCCAGCATTAAATAATGAGAAGGGGCCTCTTGACCTAATTACGTAGAGACTAGGGGTTCGAGAGGGAAGGAAATGAGAAAAATTGATAGGGGAACCCCCAGTACTTGTGATAATGGAATTAAGAGCCCAATTATCATAACCCATTATTTCTCAACCCATAACCATTGAATTCCCTATCCCCTTAAGCCCAAAGCCATAATCCCTTAACCCCTAAGTGAATAACACATAACCGATTAACACATTGATCCCTTAAACCTAAGCCACTAACACTTTAACTCTTAAATCCTAAATTATAATATATGAACCCCCTAAGCTCTAATAAATTATCCTCTTAAACACATACCCTTAACCATTAATCCCTAACCCTTGACCATTAAAACCTTTAACCCATTGACACCTACATCCCATAACGCTTAACCACTTAACCCCTAGATCCCCTAATCCATAAGCTCTTGGTGCTTAACCCTTAACCATTAAATCCCTTAATATATAAACCATAAATAGCTTAGACCTCAACATCCTAACTCCTAAACCCCCTAACCCATAATACTTTAACCTTTACCTTTAACCCCTGACTCCTAAACCCATAAATCGCTTAACTCCTAGAACCCCTAAGCCTTTTTACCAAACCATGGGTTCTCCAACACTAATATTCTTGGTCATATTAGTTTTTTGTCCTGTAACCCCTCCAAATACAACCTACAAGCACTACTACGGTCCAAGGAGAAAAGCCATAAGATCCCAAATCTTATCTACATTTTATAGACAATCAAATTTCCTTGAAATATCCTCCACTTATTTTCTTTTAAAGGGAAACAATATGGTATTTTAATGTCTACAAATCCATCTAAGTTCATAGTAATAAAGTAAGGTTCATCTCCATGCATGACACAAATGTAATTCATGTCCACTCAAAAGAAAAAGAGGATATAAGGATGTCTCTTCAATTGTCATCATCCTTTAACACTGGTCCATTCTCTTACAATATTTCTCAAAGGTTATATCCATAACATGCTCAAAACAACATTCAAATTCCCTTAATTTTCTCCAAATCTATTTGAAACAGTCACAAGCAGTCCTCAACTACATGAATGGTGGAATCCTTATCTAAGTTCATCCCTTTTTGACCCCCTTTTTTGGGCCTTCAACGCAAAGTTGACCAAGGTCATCTTACAATTGGATTTCCCTTTTCCATTTGGTGGGAATACAACTTCATTCTTCAGGAATGACTTGCTTCTAAATATATTTATACTAATACTCTCAACATATGTGGGGCTAGAAGATACATTAAGAGGGGAAACATAAGTCAAAATCAACCTTATTGTCAAACATAGGTCAAACATATATAAAAAATTAAATAGCCTTCACATGTAGTTCCTACATTCTTTGATGGTTTTAGATTAACTTCAACATTTCATTTCCACACTTCCATGGAAGATTTTCATTCAATTATTTATTCAACAATTTCTTTCAATTTTCCAAGTTCCTTGTCTTTTTCTCCTAGTTTCTCTTATGTATCATGCAATTGAAGTTGATTGGGGAACCCCCAATAGTTGTGATAAGGGGATTATGGGTTCCCTTATCACAACCCATAGACCTTGATGCATTTAAGCCCTTATTCAAGGGGACCCAAGGCTGTAGTTATATGGGCATTAGTACCAAATTTAAGATATCATAACATCAGGAGAAGTTTAACAGCATGACTAAAATGGTGGGAGGGGTACCTTGTTGTGTAGTGAATGATGCAAGGGGAGGTCCAAGCATGGTTTAGTAAGACTCATAATCCTCACATTAGAGAATGAGAAGTTGTCTTAGGACCTGATGTCATATAGGCTAAGGGCCCTAAAGGGAAGGTAACAAGAGTAATTGACAGAGGAATCCCCAATAGTGGTGATAAGGGGATTAGGGGCCCCATTATCACAAGTGGTAAGCCCTTAACCCATAACCACTAAATTCCCTATCCCCTTAACCCACAAGCCATAATCCCTTATGCCACTAACTCCTAAGCAAAAATCCACAAACCCCCTAAGCCCTAACCCATTATCCTCTTAATTCATGACCCTTAACCCCTAACCCCCACTAGTACATATTGGTGGAAAATTTGATGTTGTAATCTGATAGTTTGGTCATATTGTTGAATTTAGTTGCAAATATTTTTGTAATTTTTTTAAAAGCCCCGAAATTTGTCAAATCTTTGAAAAAAAAAAGCTATCATCGGATATTCGACAATATGTTAGTGAGATATCCGACTATGATTTTGTTTGTCAAATATGAAACAACATTTGAATCTTCATAAGATATCTGACGTTTGACTAAGCCAATTATCTATATATCGGAATATTGGTGTTCAATAATGTCAATATTTTTCCAATTGGATAATTTTTCTCTCATCAAGAACTGGTGAAAGTCCAATGAAATGGCTATTTTTTGGTCATAATACAAATAAATTTTATTTTCTTAATTGCATTAAAAATAGTTAAACACTATTGAGATTTATTTTTCAAGGTAATTATCACTCAAAATTTGGTAAGGAAAAGTGTAGCATAATATTCCTCCAAGAGGAAAAGGAGATGTGAGATGTACATTGCAGGCTTTGGGTGATTTTCTTCCCTTGTTTAATCAATGTTTATCATCCTTAACCACTCACAAAATTCAGAATTACTGAAAAGAAAATTTCAATCTCTGAAGTTTGAACATGCCAAAAATTGATTTGTTTCCAACCCATATTTTTACAGTTAAAAATCACACATCATTGAGTGCACGCATTATGCTTTCTATCGGATGGGACCTTGGTATGAAAACCTTGACAAACATAAAGGAAACTTGTGTACTAAGGCCTTATTGGACCAACATATATCACAAAAATTTGCATCTAAATTTGGAAATTGACATAACGTCAATTGAATTTTTCCCGTTACTGACATTTGTCTTGGCATGCCCAGCTAACAAACAAAATATCCTCACATTCTATCTAAACAATAGTGAGCAAAAAAGTTGCACTCAGAAATGCATTGAGCATAGAAGCACATATGAATCACTTAAGAGTCTTCATACAAATCCAAGGTAGTTTTAGGCATGTAAGAGCACTATCCTTAACATTGTACTAACATTCATCCATTTTTGTAACTATAACATTAGGCTATATTGTATATGTGGTGCATACAAAAACTAGGGCCAACAAGTTTCTCATGATCCATGAAGCTACAAATGATCAGATCTGAGGCTTTAGCATTTAGCTCATGCTTGTTATGGTGTATATAATACCTCAAAAACTTATAGTTGATCCATACATAGAAGTTAAGGTCAAAATGTTATTGAAAATAGTGTTGATTAGGGTGAAAGTTTTATATAATTATTAAATTTGGTCAAAAATTTAGAGGTGGTTGTCCACATTGTAGAAACAACTTTCTTTTCATCACTAACTTGAACCACGCTTAAAATTCATATACACATCCTAATGGAGTACGTATGAATGCCAATAAACCATCAAAACCTAGATTAGAGCACTTGAAATTAGTTTGGTTAAAATCTTAAGAAAACCCTAAGGCATCAATTCGAACTTCCAAATTTATTCATAGTTCTTCCAAGGTTTCACCGAAATATTCATTGAAATTTATATATACGAAAAAAAAAAAGTATTTTACCCCATTCTCATAACCAAACCTTGACAACCATGTTAACATAGTAATTGTCACAATTACTAGTAGAGCTCAGGTGGGGTTTGTTACAAATTCAACCTAATAAAAAAAGTCAATGTGATCTACAATCCTCAAGAATTTGTACAAGGTTAGACAAATGACACAAGAAAAAATCAAGAAAATAAAGGCAAAATGACAAGGAAAATAATCTACTTAAGCTTGTGCAAAGGACAGATTTCATCACTTGCAATTATATTAAAAGTCTTAATGTTATATACATATTCAATTTCATTGTTTGGAATGAACTCCATCAATTCAATCAAAGTTAAAATGAACTCAATTCGTGGTTGATAAGAATACTAAAAGTCAACTTGAGAACTTGTCATCCCTTGTTCCTCTTGAAGAAGAGTTGTTGATATCATAATCAATGCTTGGGATAGTAATTTCCCGAGTCTTTTCTCTCAATCATTGATCAATTCAATGTCACTTCTCTTCCAACATATATTAAAAGTGTTAAGTGCATCATCTAAATACGTGGATCAATTAATTCTATGATTAAGCTTGATCTCATAATCAAGGTCAACCAAAATTGATGGTGGCACACAAAACAAATATCCTTCTCCTAACTATTTTCCATTGGGCATGACAAAGTTGTTGGCATTATGATGCATGTCTTGAACTTGATGACAACCCTCTTGTAGTAGAACAACTCACTTGTATATGGTAACTAGATGAATCTACGTAAATAGATGAATCTACAGGAGATATATCAAATGTGACAGAATGCATGGCAGTTGTGTTTATAGATGTGACAAAATGCAGGGTCGTTCAAAGGAATCATTTCAAAAGTAATATGGAAAATCACATTATAATAGGTCTATTCAGAGGGAAGAAACTAATGGTACAAAAGAATAAGATGAAGGAACAAAGGACTCGAGATCATAATCAAGAAATTTAAGAAAGAGAATGGTTTAAGAAGTATATGTTGGTTCACCTTGTCTAAGTCGCGTATACACATGGGTTCACAGAACAAAAACGGCGTATATGTATGCATTCACTTTCACAAGAAGAAAAGCGTGTATAGGTTGGAAAATCAAGGAATTTCAAGAGTAGAGAATACCGGGGGTCAATACCATGATATTAGCCCACAATATTGTGTTGAGTAATGACTATTTGATCCCGTCCAACAATACCATAGATCCTAAGTGTGGTTTTGGTCTGAGGTATTGGTCCAAAGTATTGGTCTGAAGTTTTAGTCCGAGGTTTTTGGTCCAAGGTTTTGGTCTGAGGTTTTTGGTCTAAGGTATTGGTCTGAGTTTTTGGTCCGAGGTATTTGGTCCTAGGTATTGGTCCTAAGTGGTTTTGGTCCGAGGTATTGAGAAAGGCCAAAACTATATAAGGAGGAGAAGATCCAAGGGGTAAGAGAAGAAGTAATGAATATCTTATGAAGTGCTAGATCAAAAGAAAATATGCGTGTTGTGGGTTACTGATGCTTTACTTGATCTAGACTAGGTATGCGCCTGAGTGTTTGATGATGGATGAGATCTAATGATGTATCATGATCATAATGACTTATCATTATGTGATCTGATAATGGATGGGCTAGATCTGATTGATAACACATGTTTTATCATTTATATGTGACGATTTGGGTATACATGAAGTTGGGAATTGCAGCGAAGTTATAAGTAAGTATTTGCAGATACATACGCTCGTTTGCTTTGGTGAAGGTGCATATACACGTTGGTTCAACTCTTCCAAGTAGCGTATACAAAAGAAAAGCTTGATGTCCAGGGATGACTAATCTATGAGATCAGTACTATAGACGTGCTACAGTTTTATTGTTGTTTGTCAATGATGTCTTCTTAGATCTGAAAGTATAACTGAATGTATAAGGAAATTGAGATTGATTGATTAATTGATTGAGAAAGAAGGGCGATCCTTGTTTCTATGTGTTTATAACTCTGTAATATGATAACAGATCTTCAAAATGTCATTGATTGGTACAGTTTGTGGTTCATAGGTTTTATGATTCAATTTTTTTAGAGGTATATGCAGGTTGGGCTAATGGAAGTAGCGTATATAGACACGTTGGATTCATTGAAGGAGCATATACATTCTGAAACATGCCTTTTGATGTTACTTTTAGTTCTGGTTGTTGATGTAGTGATCTGGGTTCAGATTTTTGTACTGGTTATAGTGATCTATTAATTCCAATTGATTGGTTGAATTTGATTAATTTTGAATGAATGGTTGATTCAGTTGTGTCAGAGGTTTAGTGATTTTTTATTGTGACAGAGGTTTAGAGGTTTCAGCGATTGATTGTTTCCTTTATATCAGAGATTGATAACTGAGTTTCAGTGATTGGTTGAGGCAGATGTGTTTGATGGTTGTATTGTAGTGGTGAATAATTTTGAGCTTCAATGTTACTAATGGGCCCAGTGTGAAAATTTTATGAAACATGGCCTTCATATTGTAGTGTTGTGTATGAGGAGTATCCAATGTGAAAATTTATGGAACGTGGTCGCTGGAGGATACTGAGCATTGGAGCCTTTAGTGAGGAAGTAAAAGTTTCCTGCCAGTAGTGGCTGGTGATTTGATTAAGGGGTTGGAGCTCCCTTCGAGTAGCAACTGGAGAATGAGTGAAGGATGTAACCTTCTATAGGCTGGAGCCTACATACTAGTAAACATATTGGCTAGTACAAGAACTAGGGGGTTGTAGCTCCCTTCGAGTATAAGCAGGAGAACGAGAGAAGGTTGTAACCATATGTAGGTGGGTCCCTCCATACTAGTATGAGTTTGCACCAGTACAATATTGTAAACAAATTTTCTTATTATTAAAAGAAGATGGATATGACTACAGTAGGTGGTTTTCACCCACATTGAGTTTCCACCTTAAATATTGGCTTTCATGTGTGTTTATTATGTGTGATGGTTTATTTTATTATTACTACACATGGTTACTATTTAATGCTTAATAAAGTACTGATTGAATGATTAAAGATCAATATATGATGAATTAACTGAATCATAAGTTCACTAAATATACGTTGGTTACCTTAAGAATAGTTGCGTGCACACGTGAGTTCCCTTCACTGAAGTAGTGTATATAAATCTGATTATGGAAATGAAAAAGTTATTGATTTGTAAATACTAGTTCACCAACCCTCTTAGTATTATTTCCAACAATTGGAATCAGAGCAGGTCCTTTGGCAGAAGATTGATCACTTGAGGGAGATCCGTAGTAACAATGTTAAAGAAGAAAAAGAAGAAAGCACCTCAAAAGAAGAAGACATCTCAAAGGAATAATGATAGTGGGAGAGACGATTGGCCATTATGTGGAAGCAACTCTTTAGATTCAGAATCACCTCAGAATGAAGATGTACAAGAAAAATTATTATCAGATATGAATTTATTTTCCTCTGGTGATACAATTCTCTATTCATTTGAAGATAATGAATGTGACTGCGAAACAACTGAATTTTCTCTTTTGGGTGAAAGAGAAAGAAATAAAATAGAGGCATAATTTAAAAAGCTCACAGACACAATTAGAGATCAAAAAGATCTAATTGATAGAAGGGAATATGCCTACAAAGAAGAATTTACCAGATTAAAATATCAGTTGGAGGAAGGAAACAAAGTAAGGAAGCAGTACAAGGAAAAGGAAGATCAATGTCAAAAGCTGTCGGATGTAGTGACATCATTGAGAAATGAAGTGAATGAACAGGACACAACAACTAAGGAAATTATAGAAAGAACTAGCTACTATTAAGGTCTTGAAGATGTGGTCATTTCTCTAAAATAAAATCTCAAAATTTCAACTAATAAGAACAAATAACTACTCCAAGCATTTGAAGAACAAGAAAATGAAGTTCTTGTATTAAGGCAACAAGTGGAAGAATGAAGAAAAGTTTAAGAAGTCATGAAGAAGTAGTATCTTAAAAAGGAAGAGCAATCTTAGGTTGAGGTAAATATCCTAAAAGGTAAATTAGAACAAAAGGATAAACTTTTATGATTTCAAGAGAGTACTAATGTTAGAAAATTATATATTACAGAGCAATGGAACACATAAAATATTGCAGAAATATAAACACAGAAAACGCATGAAACAAGAGAGACACAGATATACGTGGTTCACCCAATTTGGGCTACATCCACAGAGAAACATCCAGTCATTCTTTTATTATATTATCTAGAAAACTAAAGAGATACAACCTACAGCAGATCCACTGTAACTCCCTCTTCACTCTCAATCTCCTCTCTCTTCCTCACTCAAAATACAGATATACATAGACGCAATACAATTCCCTCATATATAGTGAGGGGTTGCCTTCTAGGGAAAAAAAACCTAAATTAAACATAACATATACCGTTAGATCATCCGCCTAATGAACGTCCCAGATTGATTAGAAATTACTAGACTTTTACAAGGCAATCAATTTTTAGCTTCGGGGATGTTGCCCTGGAACCCCCGCCTAGGGACCGCTAGCCCCCGGACCCCCCAGATGGGGGGAATTACCTCGCCCGGACCTCCACGGGGGGGAAAAGTCCCCCACACATGGAGGGGTGTACTGTCTTCCTGCGGTATACATCCAGCTGAGACCTTTGAATAAAAAGATAATCAGGCTCCACACCCAACAATCTCCCACTTGGAGACTGATTATAACAACTCCACCACTGCTTCATTTGGTAGACAATGACACCACTTTGGATCTCGTTGTTTCTCATCTTCTTCATCATACTTTAAGACCAATTGAAACTGAGCAGATTCTCAGTTTCTCCCTGGTTACGACTTTTGTTAGCATATTTGTAGGATTCTAGCTAGTGTGTATCTTTTCCAGCTTCAACTGTCCATCTTCCAATGCTGATTGTATGAAATGGTACTTGAGATGTATGTGTTTAGCCTTGGAATGAAATGCATAGTTCTTTGCAAGATGTATGGCACTCTGGCTATCACTGTATAACCTTCCCAACTCCAGCTTTTTACCGAATTGATCCAGAAACCTTTGTAACCAAATCATTTCTTTACTAGCCTCTGTAGCAACAACATACTCTACTTCTATTGTTGAAAGTGCAATAACACTTTCGATTTTTGAAACCCAACTGACAGTTGTTCCACCTACATTAAATACATATCCTGTAGTGCTCCTCCTATTATCTCTGTCACCTGCCATATCTGCATCAATATATCCCTGTAGAGTAATGTTTGAACCACTAAAGCATAATGATTGATTTGTGGTACCTCTCAAATACCTGAGAATCCACTTCACCGCCATCCGATGTTCTTTTCCTGGATTGTTCATGTACCTGCTTACAACTCCCATTGCATGTGCAATAGTAGGCCTTGTGCAGACCATTGCATACATTAAGCTTCCAACTACTGATGCATATGGAACTTTAGACATATGAGCCATTTCTTCTTGAGTTTTGGGACATGCCTCCTTACTTAATTTGAAATGGCTAGCCAAAGGTATACTAACTGGTTTTGCATTCTGCATATTAAACCTTTTCAACACCTTTTCTATGTACTTACTTTGAGACAATGTTAATTGCGATTCTTCCTGTCTCTAGTTATTCTCATACCAAGGATTTGTTTTGCAGCACCCAAGTCCTTCATTGCAAATGAGTTTGCCAATTTCCTTTTCAACACATTTATTTCTTTCATGTTAGAACTTGCAACAAGCATGTCATCTACATACAATAACAATATAATAAAGATGCCATCATTTTTCCTTTTGAGATAAACACAATGATCAGAGTCACACCTAGTATAACCTTGTTCAGACATAAACCTGTCAAATTTTAGATATGCCTTGGAGCCTGTTTTAAGCCATACAAGCTCTTCTTCAACCTGCACACTAGTTTCTCCTTCCCTTTTACCTCATATCCTTGTGGCTGCTGCATATATATCTCTTCCTCCAAATCCCCATGGAGAAAGGCTGTCTTTACATCTAACTACTCAAGATGCAAATCTTCAGCTGCTACTAGACTAAGAATAGTTCTGATTGAAGTCATTTTCACAATAGGAGAAAATATTTCATCAAAATCAATACCTTTCTTCTGTGCAAACCCCTCCACCACAAGGTTAGCTTTGTACCTTTTTCTACCTCCATCTTCTTCCTTCAGCCTATAAACCCATTTATTCTATAATGCTGTTTTACTTGCAGGCAACCTAACTAAGTCCCAAGTCTGGTTATGTGCTAATGAGTCCATCTCTTCTCTCATGGCTTGCTCCCACTTCTTCGTGGTTTCTACCTGCACTACTTCTTCATAACATTCTGGTTCACCAGAATCAGTCAACAATACATAATATAATGAAGGAGAGTATCATTCAGGGGGTCTATTTATCCTGGTAGATCTTCTACCACCACTTTCAGGTGTTTGAAGTGCTTGTCGTTGTTGTGGTTGTTGCTCTGGCTATTGATCATTATGATTTTTAGGCACCATCACTTTTTCTGTGACCTTGTCAAGCATTGAGTATTCTCTATTTTCTTTTTCCTGTTCCTTTTCCTAGAGTTGATCCTTATACAAAACCTTTTCATTGAATATGACATCTCTGCTCCTAATGATTTTATGTTTTTCATAATCATAAAAGCCATAACCAAAATCATTAACACCATATCCAATAAAGGTACATTTCTTTGCTTTTGCCTCAAGCTTTGTTCTATTTTCTTTGTTAATGTCGACAAAGGCTTCACAACCAAAAGTCTTTAAAAAAGAGTAGTTTACCTTTTTACCTATCCATGCCTCTTGTGGAATACCACCATCCAAGTAACTTGAAGGCCCTTTGTTTATTAGATAAACGACAGAATCTATAGCATTTGCCCAAAATTGTAAAGGCAATCCTGCATGCAATCTCATGCACCTTGCACGCTCCATGATTGTCCTATTCATCCTTTCTGACATGCCATTTTCTTGTGGTGTTCCTGGAACTGTCTTTTCTCTATGAATTCCATTCTCTGAATAGTACTTATCGAACTCTTTGTTGCAATATTCACCTCCATCATCTGATCTGAGACACTTCAACCTTTTTCCTGTCTCATTTTCAACCAAAGCTTTCCATTTCTTAAAAATATCAAATACATCATATTTATTTTGAATACAATAAATCCAAGTTCTTCTCGTTACATCATCAACAAGAGTAACATAATAACGAGAGCCACCAAGAGATGATACCTGAGCAGGTCCCCATATATCTGTATGAACAAGGTCTAATTTTTCACTCTTATTTTCTTTCCCAACTCTAAGGAATCCAACTCTCTTTTGTTTTCCAAAAAAAAAATTCTCACAGAATTTTAAATCAACATGCTTCAAACTTGGCAACAAATTTCTTGAGTGAAGAATCCACATCCCCTTCTCACTCATGTGCCCGAGCCTGTGATGCCACAATGTCGTATCTTCTCCTATAGAGGTTAAAGCATTAATAGAATTAGAAATACCATTGCATGAATACAATGTACCAACCTTTCCTCCTTTCGCTATTACCAGGGATCCTTTAGTGACCTTCCAGGTTTTATCTGTGAAAGTAGTTATGCAACTTTCTCCTCCAAACTACCCTGTTGAAATCAGATTTTTCTTCAGATCTAGAACATGCCTTACCTCCTTCAATAGCTATTGATTTCCATTCTATTGTTTTATGAAAATTGTACCCATTCCAACGATTTTACAGGGTTTATCATCACACAATCGAACCTGTCCAAAATCTCCTTGAACATAATCATGAAAATGTTTCTTATCAGGTGTGGCATGGAATGTGGCCCCTAAATCTACCACCTAGGCATCAATAATATTCTCTAATGAAAGAATAAAAGCATCTTGCAACATATCACCTATTACATTTTCTTCATGATTAGTTTCTTTCTGCGTGTCTCCCTTTTTTCCCTTCTGAGACTTGCAATCATTCTTTAGGTGTCCTTTCTTCCTGAATTTCCAGCACATTATCCCTGATCTGGACTTGGATCTACCTATTCTTGACTTAGTGCGATATCCTGGGCTCTTTCCTCTTTCCATTTCTCTTCCCCTAGTCTCTACAGTCAAAGAATTACCTGATGTCTCACTGGAGCTTTTCTGTTGCATTTCCTCACTAAGGATTGCACCAACAATAGAGCCCTAACTTCAACATCAAAATTTACCCCTACAGAACTTAACTAACTTGTAACTATATTAAATCATTTAAATGATCAGCAATAGATCCACCTTCTGACATCATCATATTAAATAAATGCTTCATAAGAAATACCTTATTTGAGGCCGAGGGTTTTTCAATGCCGACATTAATCCCTCTGTTGTCATTTCCTTTGAAATATTAATCGCTACCGATGCCGCTAGGCACAACCGTATTGTTCCAAGTGCCTTTCTGTCGAGAGTATCCCATTATGTGTCTGTCATACTCGTCGGCTTCTTTTTCTTTCCACTCAATGGTAGGTACAGATCTCTCTGATACAGATAATCTTCCATCTACATCTTCCACAGCTGGTAGTTTTGGTCGTTGAATTTTTCGACCCCAAACCTACCATCTTCTACCATTGCTCCCACCCGAATCAGGAACCCTTCTCTCTTGCAAGTTTATCAGCCAAATAGACCTTCGGCTCCGATACCAATTGTTAGAAAATTATATATTACAGAGCAATGGAACACATAAAATATTGTAGAAATATAAACAATAAAAATGCATAAAACAAGAGAGACACAGATATATGTGGTTCACCCAGTTTGGGCTACGTCCACAGAGAAACAACTAGTCATTCTTTCATTATATTATCTAGCAATATGAAGAGATAAAACTACAGTAGATCTGCTATAACTCCCTCTTCTCTATGAATCTCCTCTCTCTTCCTCGCTTAGAATACAGATATACATAGACGCAATACAATTCCCTCATATATATTGAGGGGTTGCCTTCTAGGGAAAAAAAACCTAAATTAAACATAACATCTACCATCAGATCATCTACCTAATGAGTGGTCTAGATTGACTATAAATTACTAGACTTTTACAAGGAAATCTATTTTTAGCTTCGGGGGCGCTACCCCCGAACCCCCATCGGGGGACCGCTAGCCCCCGGACCCCCCAACCGAGGGTGATTAGCCCCCCTGGACCCCCGTGGGGGGGGACAAGTCCCTCCCACGTGGAGGGGTGTACAGTATTCCTAGGGCATACATACAGTTGACACCTTTGAATACAAAAGATAATCAGGCTCCACACCCAACAACTAAGACTTTGGATGATATTCTTGTAGTCAAAGGTCTCCTGCCATCAAATCTAGTCTTGTCTTTCATGAAATTGTTAAAGGTGAATCTACTCCACAAAATGAAGCAAGGAACTCTAGTGAAAAATCTAAAATGCTCAACAAGTAGACAGGAGGTCAACCCCATCAACAACTAAGGAATGAAAGTCTTCAAAGAAAATCATTTACTTCTAACTATGGAAGAGTTAATCAATTCTTTCCTGTCATGAATAATGTTGAATGTTTTATATGTCATAATTTTGGACATGTTGTAGCAATATGGAGAAGTAGAATGGTTCAAACTAATAATAGTCACAGAGACAGATCATCAGCTTCTAGGTACTTTAATGGATATTTTTTTTCTTGCAATATGTTTGGTCAGAAAGCCATTTATTGCTATAGAAGGAATATGAAACATATAAGATGTTATGATTGTAACAAATTTGGGCATGTAGCAAAATAATTCGAGAGAAAAATTTGGCCAACATACCAAAAGGAACAAGCATCATCACACTCCATGGTATGGAAGAAGAAGGAGGTACAACAAGAAATATGTGGCATTATTCAATATACAGACAAAACAAATTGAGGAGGAACTGAAAGTATGAAATTTAAGTGTTCTAATTCTCATACACAATTATCATGAAGACAAGTCACTTATATACTCAAGCTCAAAGCTGCACAGTCATGTATATGTTGGTTTGATGAAAAAGAAATGGGACAGACTCAAAAAAATGATCTAATATGGTTCAGACAATTTTTTGTCTTGATGATTGATGACTACAGTCTGTGGATGTTATTTAGAAGTTCTTTTGACCCTCATAAGTTGTTGATGACTTGATGCATAACTAGTTGATGATGATGCCTTGATGACCATTACTGATATATGCAATGGTCAAATCTGATAGTGAACAGGTGGCACAGGTTCAGGGGGATAATATGCTATGCTTCTAATAATGAATTTTTGGCATTATGTTTAGAAGTATTTGGTACATAATGATTCTTATCAATGGTGAGGATTCTTATGTTGTTGAAGTGTTTAAATGATACATCATGCAATGTTGCAGTCATAAGTTGCCTACGATGAAATCTTAGATGATACTTATATTGCTTAAGCCACATAGTTATTACTCAGTTCAAATTTATGGATGATTGTGGATGACTCTTTTGATGATGCATATATGATATGTTTCCTACATGATGATCTTCATAAAGACAAGGAGAAGAACAAAGCTTAAGTACACAACTTCATTATTTGATAAGTGTCATTTATTTTATGTTGTTCAAATATGCATAAACTTCATATGGTGTGGTTATGTATGAGGATTCCTATAGCTCTTCGCTCTTACATGGTTGAGGAAGTCTACTATTGATGGTATCAAGAAAGCTTGACAAATGACTATGAGCTCATGGTTTTCTGGATACATATTGTTGGATACACATTATATTGGATACATGGATGATTACTTAAGTTTCATATTGATAAATATTGTTGGTTGGCCAAGAGAATGGTGTTGTTACAAGTTCCATGAAGACATATCTATTTGGAGGCATGGCTTACTTAGTAACATAATGATGATGACTTCTTACTTTATGATGATAGGTTTGATACTCACATATGTTAATTATCATGATCGATGCTTATTATATATGGGACGTTTCTTAGTGATGATACATGGTTGATATATTGAGGGATCTTGTGGAAAGATCATGCAATTCTTGATGATTATGCTATGATCATAGATGATTACTATGGTGTTTTCACATATAAATGATATGATTTTGTGTTACTACTTGGAGATATGACATATTCTCAATTGATTCATGGAAGGTTATGATAAGGCTCTTTCTACTAAGGAAACAGAGCAAGTTGATCTTGATGACGTCAAGAGGATGAGTTGATATCTATATGCGGCATACTTTGTCACAGGTTGATGATATTTACATTGTCGTAACTTGGCAACTGATGATGGACATATAAAGGTTGTTGGTCTGGATGATGCTGATAGATGCTTATGGTGCAGATGGCATATGGAGTATGATAGTTGATGATGACTATCATAGTCTTGTTTAGATCTTTGGTCTTTGTTATTAATGTCATGTATATCATTCGATGTAAAGTTCATATAAATGCCCATGATGTAATAATATGTCTTTGTTTGTCAAAGTCTTTTAATGAGTCCTTTTTGGTCATATGATGTAATTTGTACCCCCACTATACATGGGAAGGATGATGTAATAATTGCCATATTTCAGTCATGTATAAACAATTGGTATATCCCCACTTGGTTGGGTAGATGAGTCAAATTTGGTATATACTCACTTGGTTGGGAGATTGATGTATGCATGAATAATTGGTCATAGAAAGGTCATACTCACATAGTTGAGTAATAGAGTCATGTTATTCTTGTGGAAAATATTTGTATTCAAACTCTGCATGTGCTCAAGGGGAGCATGGATGGTATAGCGCATCTCAGCATGTACAAAGGGTGATTTTAATCATACAATTTAGCATGTTCCTAGGGGGAGCATGACCAATGTTCATATTCAGCTATTCAGATATTAAAGTCTTCATTTTGGTTAACCCTTTGCCCTTGATATCAAAGGGGGAGAATATCTTGGTTCGCCCTTTTCCCTTGATGTCAAAGGGGGAGAGTATTTTGGTGTTGCTTTTTATTGGTTTTACCTCTAACAGTTTCTACAGCTTGTAGTAATCAACACACACAGTTTTTCCATCAAGTCCAAAGGGGGGGATTGTTGTCATTATGATGTTGTACTTGATGGCAACCCTCTTGTAGTAGAACAACTCACTTGTATATGGTAACTAGATGAATCTATAGGAGAGATATCGGATGTGATATAATGTGTGGAAGTTGTGTTTACAAATGTGAAAAAATGCAGGGAAGTTCAGAGAAATCATTTCAGAAGTAATATGCCAAACTACATTGTAACAAGTCTATTCAGAGGGAAAAAAGTAATGGTACAAAAGAATAGGATGAAGTAACAAAGGACTACAGATCATAATCAAGAAATTTAAGAAAGAGAATGGTTTAAGAAGTATACATCGGTTAACCTTATCAAAGTAGCATATACACGTGGGCTCACAAAACAAAAAGGGTGTATACGTGTGCATGCAATTTCACAAGAAGAAACGTGTGTATAGGTTGGAAAATAAAGGAATTTCAAGAGTAGAGAATACCATGGGTCAATACCATGGTATTAGCCCACAATATTGAATGAAGTAATGACTATTTGATCATGTCCATGAATACCATAGATCCTACGTGTGGCTTTGGTCCGAGGTATTCGTCCAAGGTTTTTGGTCCAAATTATTGGTCTGAGATTTTGGTCAGAGGTTTTTGGACCAAGATTTTGGTCCGATGTTTTTGGTCCGAGTTATTCATCTGAGGTATTGAGAAAGGAAAAAACTATATAAGGAGGAGAAGATCAAATGGCTAGGAACAAAAGTAATGAATATCTTATGAAGTGCTAGATCACAAGAAAATATGCATGTTATGGGTTTATGATGCTTTGCATGATCTAAACTAAGTATGCACCTAAGTGTTTGATGATGGATGAGATGTAATGATGGATCGAGATCATAATGACTTATCATTATGTGATATGATAATGGATGGGCTAGATCTGATTACTAACACATGTTTTATCCTTATATGTGAGGATCTGGGTATATCTAAAGTCGAGAAGTGCAACGAAGTTATAAGTAAGTATTTGCAGATCTATAAATTGGTATGCTTTGGTGAAGGTGCGTATACACATTGGTTTGGCTGTTACAAGTAGCATATATAAAAGAAAAGCTTGATGTTTAGGGATGACTAATCTATTAGATCAGTACTATTGTTTTGCTCCAGTTTCATTGTTATTTGTCAATGATGTCTTCTTAGATATGAAAGTAGAACGGGATATATAAGGAAATTGAGTTTGATTGATTGATTGATTGAGAAAGAAGGGTGATCCTTGTTGTTATCTATTTAGAACTTTGTAATATGACAATAGTTCTTCAGAGTGTCACTGATTGGTACAGTTTATGGTTTAGAGGTTTTATGATTCAGTTTCTTTAGATGTATATGGAGGTTGGGTTAAAGGAAGTAGCGTATACACACAGGTTGGCTTTATTGAAGGAGCGTATACATTATGACACATACCTTTTGAGGTTAGAGTTAGTTCCAGTTGTTGATGTAGTGATCTAGGTTTAGATCTATGTATTGGTTACAGTGATTTGTCTGTTCCAGTTAATTGGTTGAATTTGATTAAGTTTGAATGATTGCTTGATTCAATTATGTTAGAGGCTCAGTGATTGTTTGATTGTGATAGAGTTTCAGAGGCTTCAGCAATTGATTATTTCATTTATATTAGAGATTGATGATTGAGTTTCAGTGATTGGTTGATGCAGATGCATTTGATGGTTGTACTGTAGTGGTGATTGATTTTGATATTTAATGTTACTAATCAGTCGAGTGTGAAAATTTGATGAAATGTGGCCTTCATATTGTAGTTCTATGTATGAGGAGTGTCCAATGTGAAAATTTATGAAACATGGTCCGTGGAGGACACTGAGGGTTGGGGCCTTCAATGAGGAAGTCAAATCTTCCTGTGAGTAGTGGCTGGTGATTTGATTAAGGGGCTACAGCTCCCTTCGAGTAGCAGCTGGATAACAAGTGAAGGTTGTAGTCTTCTGTAGGTCGGAGCTTACGTACTAGTAAACATATTGGCCAGTACAAGAACTAGGGGGTTATAGCTCCCTTCCAGTAGAAGCTGGAGAATGAGAGAAGGTTGTAGCCTTCTGCAGGGTGGTGCCTGCATACTGGTATGGGTCTACATGAGTACAATATTTTAAACATATTTTCTTATTATTAAAAGAAGACAAAGACAACAGTAGCAGGTGGTTTTCACCCACATTGGGTTTCCAGCATAATTCTTGGTGTTCATGTGTGTTTCTTATGTGTGATGGTTTATTCTGTTATTATTGCAGATGGTTACTGTTTAATTCTTAATAAAGTACTGATGCACTGAATAAAGATGAACATATGATGAATTAACTAAATCATAAGTTCACTGGATATATGCTGGTTAAATTAAGAACAATTGTGTGCACACATGAGTCCCCTTCACTGAAGTAGCATATATAAATCTGATTATGGAAATGAAAAAGTGATTGATTTGTAAATACTCATTCACCCCCGCTCTCAATATTATTTCCAACAAAAGTTTGGTTCAATTTTTTTTATGTAACCCTTTACCACCTTCAGTTGACCATTAAAATATGCAAGTAAGCATTTTTCTCCCTTCAATCCTATATTTGAAGGTAGTAATTACAGTTGACCCTACCAATAAGTAGTTTCTTGTGAGATTTGACATAATAAGAAGATAATATTAAACAAGAAAATAAAAAATCATAAAACTTACATGTGTTATTGAGTCAACAGTTGGGTTATCAATATGTTGTCCCAAAGTCAATGGGGTTTGTTTTGTTGAAGCCTGACTAAGGCTTAGGGAACTCTACTAAAAAATAAATACTTTGCATGAATACCATGAAATCAAAAGAGGAAGGGTTAAGCTACAAACAAATTGTTTCATTAATTACACATCTCACAACAATATAATCATGTTCATATTAGCATTGTGATTTTAAAATCCCAATCTTCGAATATGGAATACATCTAAAATTAAAGATTCTACACATATAATTCTTACATTGTTAGCTGTTTTGGATCAACCTAAAAATTTTATTTTCTCAACTCCATGGTAGCATTCCGTTGCATTAACTTTTCAACAATTTCTTCCAATCTTGAAAATTCCTTGTCTTTTCCTCTTAATTTATCTTTTGTATTAAGCAATTTCTTATTGTAAGCATGCTCTTTTCCAAACAATTTAGTTGGAGTGACTCCAAAGCCAACCCCACATACACAAACCCTCGTCTAAGGCCCCAAAACTATTCCAATAAAATATTACCTTGTTTCATATGTGGGAGACACTAAATCAGTTTGTATTGATTCAATTTGTTTCTATCAATGTCAACATTTCAACAAATTCATATAAGAAACAACATTAACATTTAAAAAAAAAACTAAATATATACAAGAATAGGTTGGGAACTTACTATTCTATCTACATTAAATCATGACATTGGATTTTCATCCTTGTCTGTATGGAATTTCATCCACACATCAACCCTAGTTATAGTTGTCCCATTTTGATTCCAAGTTTGATTCTAGTCACAAAAAATACAACTCTCTAGATAAGTATATTCGAAGTTGGTAATTGGAAAAAAAATAGATTTGGTTATAGTTTACAAGGTCAAGTTCAACCCTAAATTAATATCTATGGCCAGAAATATGTGTATCTTTCTCTAATGCCCTATTTTCCTTATTTACTTTTGCCTTCTCTCATAACTTAATAAAAAATGGATGCTTATATTGAAGTTGACTGCATGAAAGGATTCAAATTCAAATCTCATTTGATGATAACATGTAGATTTATCTTTCATTTTTACCTTGAATTTAGGTTATATTGTATTCTGATGATTTCAATCCAATCGATTTCATTTATTCCAATAGTAACATTTTGCATCCTCTCATCATCTGTTTTGTATTTCAAATAATAATTTTTATACAAATTATATCTATGAGTTCTCAAGCATTGAGATATTTCTTTATGAAACCATTTCTTTGCTTATGAATGTATTCAGTAAGTACACTACAATAGATAAAAAATGCATTATTAGATATAAAGTTCTATTCGAAATTAAAATTATGATACAAATACTAAACTTGAATAAATGAAATGTAAAACAAAATTCCAATAATTTTTTGGTTGATACTCACATTGATTGCACTTGATATGCCTTTCACAAGTGCTTTGAGCACTTATTTGCATTACATGTGCTTGATTTCTACAACCTTTCTTGCAAGGAAGCCTAAAAAGGAGGAGAATTTATCTGACTGTGGACCGATAGGTGTTCCCCTCTCATTAAATTGAATTTTGAGCATTGCAAATCCTTGTGTAGTGTTTCCAAAGAGGCATTTTGTTGTTCCTCTACCCTTTCTTTTCACATTCATTGTAATATTGGCTTAGGGAGTTGTATCTGCCCCTTCCAAACCATGTTGTCTTTGTGGTGGTTATTGCTCCACACCATGATGTTGTTGTGATGGTTCATCCTGTTATACTCCTATAGTAATAGGTGTCATATTTCATGATTGACTAATTGAGCTCTGTAATATGTTCACACCTTTCCTTGCTGCAAAGGTTTCGGTATTTTGTAAAAAAAAAAAAAAAAAAAAAATGTAAAGAGGGTATACCCTAAAAGAAAAAGCAAAGGGTGAAAAAAATAAATGGTCAAAAAAAAAAATGAAAAGAAATGAACCCCAAATAAAAATAGACCAGGAAAGTGTGCAAGTCCAAGTGCCAGTACTATTTCATGTTCTGTACATAAAGCATCATGTACAGCTTGTTGAAACTTTTGCCACAATTAATGAATGGCCAAACAGCTTAATCTTGGCCAGTTCATGTTTGAATTTCATGTTTTAGAGATAGAGAATAAAATATGTCCAAACTATTTAATCTTGGCAGATATATATATAGGTAGAGAAGCAAAGGAGCTCAACAGTTTAATCTAAGCCCTTGGAAGTAATGAGTGCAGACTTAGGTAGGCTTGCTGTGAAAAGAAAAGAAAAGCTGAAAAGGGTTTGCTAGTCTAAGTGCACCCAAAGAAAAAGAAGAAAAAATGTTAGGCAAAGTAGGCTGGGTAAGTAGATAGGTGTTGCAGAATGAGACTTGTGATAGATTTTGTCTCTCAAATGTGTTGATTTTATCCCTATCACAAGTACAAAGCAAATAGTTTTCATGCAGCTCAAGCGAGGCATGACTAACTCCCCTTCATCCTTTTTCCCAGTCATTCACTAACCTCCCCAATGATATTGAGATCTGCTTAAGATCACTAAAGCCACTCATTTCATTACATAAACATTGTCTAAGTACAACACTGTTTTGCTTAGGGCAATGGCCATCTTTCTTGAATAAACCGTGTTCCCACTTTTTAGCCTAAGTCCAAAAATACACCTATTTTTATACTTAGTGCGCATTCATTCTTCAAATTTCATATTGACAAATTAACATTTATTATATTAAATCCCTTGTGAATGTTTCCCAACCCTGTATTATGTATTTATAATAAAAATCCCTTGTATTTTAATATTCCTACCCCAGTTGAATACAACCATATCACTATTTTTTGGCAATTAATAGATCCATTTGGGATTTATTGATAACCTGCCGCATGCTCAAAGGTTAATTAACCTCTTGTTAATTAAATAACTTAATCACCCCTGTCAACCAATAACATTGCACCCGATGCCATTATAAAACACTGTTTAAATGCATCCCCCGCACGTTAACCATCCGCCATCTTTGCTAAGCGCCCACCGTTAGATTGACCATCGCTCATCGGACGATGGAGATCCATTTCACAACCCGTCTTTCCACCGAACTTTACCTCCGGGGAGCCGGGGGTATTGCGCCCATATCGAGGACAGGTGTCGACCACCCACGATGTTCGTTGCCCCTCTGCCCGAAACCGCCCTAGCCCAAAAGCGGTGCGGAAAAAACAACTTACCGCCCTCCCACTGACCCTTCATTGATGTCATCCTGCCACATCACCCCTTACTGATGTCACCCTCCATGTCACCATCCGTATTGCCATGTCACCTACCATGTCATCCATACCGTACCCCCCGCTAATGGAATTCGTCTGAAAAATCAAATTTCCCGCCAAAAATCATTTTTGTTCAATAAAGGGTAAACAGGGTTATTTTGTTATGTTTTCCTGCATATTGCGCTCCGAGCGTAAAAGCGATTGAGCTCTTAGTTGAGGTTTTGACTGCCTCCGACTAGCAAAGTCTCCATCAATGAGCTCACGACCTCCCCTAACTGGCCATTTTGCAGTTTTTTCTTCCTCTTAGAATAGTTTAAAGCAATCATAGTACTCCGAGTTCGCAGAAAAAGAATTAAAGGGATGAACAGAGATATGCGCTACTCCGGCCAGGGAACCTGCATAGACATGATTTACCATAGGAAAGGCACTCACAAGACATGTTGCAGTCTTATTTTTTCCAGAAAGGTGGTGAGCCGGGGTGAGATCAGTGATAAAGAGTATCAAATCGAGCATTAAAGTGTATCAGTGTAGAATTAAAGGCAAATCAAGTCAGAATTAATGAATATTGGAGCCGACTAAGAGAAGCAAATCAGAAGTTAAAGAACAGTTAATACAAACAGTCGGCCTAGAGCTACAAAGGACACCTCTAAGCTGAACCCTAAAGAGCTAGCCTCTAGCACAACATAAGTTAGTTGTTTCTACTTTATTTGTAAATTAGTTTAGGTTAAAAAATAGATATTATCTCACAACCTTTATGACATATTCTGTTGTACATATTTTGTAATATAAATACACCCTCCATTAGAGTTTGAAAGGGTTGGGTGCTATGTGTAGATTTTTTTAGACTTTGTTGTAAATACTGAACTATTGGAATAAAAAGCTTTTGGAACCAAATTGTTGTCTGGCCTACTGAATGAAGAATTGATGCAGAGGACTTGTTACAGAATTCTTGAATCAATCTATGGATCAACAAGTATTCTATACCTTATGTTTTATAGTTTTCTGAGTTATTATGTCATCTACGTTTCATGATTTGAATGATAAAGAAAAATATTAATTCAGAATTTGCTTAACTGTTTTAGTCTTTATTATTCTCTGTGTTTTCCTCAAAATTAGCATAAACAGTGAATTCTTAATTTCTCCTATTTCCTGGTTCTCTCATCTTGTTTATTTGATAAGGAATTCTTAACTGCTCCTTAATAGTAATCATCCATTTTCCCTCTGTCAATATGTTGAAGGATTCTTAATTGCCCTTCATCCATTTGAGTCCATTCCATCTGATTCCAGCCTTTAATTGTTCCTTGTTTGACTACCTTTCTCTGTGATGCCATCCTCTGTTAAGAAACCCAATCCAGGAAGCTGTCTTCTTTGACTCCATCATGCCCAATGGACTAAACTGCTTAGTTTTACCTCATTGTTCTATTGAATCTCACCACCCAAACCCAAACTCAAAACAAAACCCTTGAACTTCATAACTAGCCTAATACCTTTTACAAAAAAAAACTAAATCATAAAGAGAGAGCCCTCTCTGGATGCAGATTGGCTCGAATCTATATCTAAAAGATTGGTCTGTGGTTACCTCGGCTGTATTCCCTTTCTTACAACTTTTGGGAACAACCTAAGTGATAATATCATTGGCGACTCCACTGGGGACCTGAATAATTGTATGTTACTATTGTTTATTTGATAAGCTACAGATGGAGCCTGAAGTTAGCCAAGTTGCCTTTGAAACTGCTTTTGCTTCGCAATTGCAGAAGTAAATAAATGTTTCTTCAGTGTTTCTCTGGTCTAGTTTATGTTTTGAACAGTTGGTTACAAATAGTTGATCAGTTCCTTGTTTCAAAAAGTCTCTAGGATAGTTCAAAATTCTCACCATCTAAAATTCCTAGAAGACATTGTTAAAGTTGTATTGTTAAAACTATTCCATGAAAAAACCAAAAACATACCTAGAAACTGGCTTTAGAAAAGATTCATTACACCAGATCATATCCTGATCCTAATCCCCCACCCGTGTTTGAAAATCCTAATCTGATTTCTAGAATTATTAGAAGCCAAGAGAGCCAAGAAAACTCTGTTAATTCACACGTTGACAAACATTTGCAGAAATCCCTTCAATCTGATCTTACCTCTGAAAAAACACCAAAGCTTTCAGTGATAGCCACAGCTTCTCCAAGTTCACCATCAACACCTCAAACCACCCTTTCCACTTATCCATCTTCAACATACATTCCCATTGTTATCCCTACTCATCTAGTTGTCACATCTATCTCTGCAATCATGGAAAACTGATATACTCCCCTAAACTTACCTGCAAATCCAGGGGCTATGCCTCAAGATTATTAAAGCAAAATCACTTATTTTGACAGTACTGGCACTTACATAGCTCAACAACATACCAAGAAAATGACTGACTATTTTGAAAACTATGAGATTGATGATGATGATGTCAGAATGAAAGTGTTTGTTCAAAGTTTAATTGGAGATGTTAGAACCTAGTTTAGAGCCCTCCCTGCAAACAATATCAATGATCCAAAAGAACTTTATCAGACCTTCTTGAACAGATGGGAAAAAAAAAGATCCTCTCCACATTTTATCAGAATATGACAACCTAAGAAGAGGCATGCAAGAAACCGTCTAAGATTACTGTACCAGATTCAATAATATCTACAATGCTATTCCTTAGAATCTCAGACCTCCTCTAGATTTTGGCTTGATCAAATTCCCTGATGCATTTGATTCTGATATGGCATACCAACTTAGGGAAAGAGCTCCCCGAAACTTAGAAGAAATGCAGAGTATAGTTGTTAGTGTTGAGGCCAATCTGATATCCAAACGATCTAGAGCCAGAGTTGAAAGGAGGACACCTTTCAAAGAAGAAACTTCTACCTTTGAACAAAAATTAGATGCAATTCTTAAGGGAATGGACAAACTTGGAGATAGAGTAGAAAGAATCGAGAGAAAATCCCCTTGGGATGGTCAACCAAGCAATGCTGGGAGAAATCCAAATTTCAGGAAAAATCAAATTCCTAACACTAGAAAGACAGGGCCTGACCAAAATATTAGGCCCCCATTTCAAGAAAACTATGCTGAAGCCTCAACTTCTGATGAACCAACAGAAGACACTCAAATTAATCTCATGGGACTCAACAATGAACAACAAGTTTTCTTGACCCAAGAAGATCAAGAAGCTCACATTGTAAAACAATTCCAAACTCAGTCAGGTGAATCATTTGGCTTTAGGGAAGGATATGATACGACCATTTATGAATTCCACAAATAGTATAATCTGAGGAGCAGAAGGATAGATGCCCCTGAAATCAGCAAACAGAAATATACCAAGCAGCCTAACAAAGGTAAGAGCAGTAATCCCCCTGTAAATATTCTTTCTAAAACAGATCCTAACCCTGATAGTCCAATTGTTGAAGATATATTAGACAATCAGCAACCTAACAGAAAACCTTCCACTGATGTTTCTTTTGAAGAAAAAGAACAAAAGCCTCTAGAACATGATTTGGAAACAATTGCAGCCCATAATCCCACACCTCAAGAAGAGAAAAACGTTGAAAATTCAGTTGTCCGAAATACCAAAATTCAGACCGAGAAACCTTTCAATTTTGAGACAGAAGTAGGAAAACTAAAGATAGTTGTTCCATTATTAGAATTAGCTAAACATGAGGTCTACCGAAGTCAAATCAACAGATCGCTCAAATTTGCTGTGGGCGAAGATTCAGTAAATGTTTTTGATGACCAACCTAAACTGATATTTGGCCCTCACGTAAATGGAAAAACAGCTGACGGACAAGTTCCTCCTTTTTATGTGGCTTTAAACATACATCATAAGATACTCCATAATGCCATGTTCAATTCTGGTGCAGTAATCCCCCTGTAAATATTCTTTCTAAAACAGATCCTAACCCTGAGAGTCCAATTGTTGAATATATATTAGACAATCAGCAACCTAACAGACAACCTTCCACTGATGTTTCTTTTGAAGAAAAAGAACAAAAGCCTCTAGAACATGATTTGGAAACAATTGCAGCCCATAATCCCACACCTCAAGAAGAGAAAAACGTTGAAAATTCAGTTGTCCGAAATACCAAAATTTAGACCGAGAAACCTTTCAATTTTGAGACAGAAGTAGGAAAACTAAAGATAGTTGTTCCATTATTAGAATTAGCTAAACATGAGGTCTACAAAGTCAAATCAACAGATCGCTCAAATTTGCTGTGGGCGAAGATTCAGTAAATGTTTTTGATGACCAACCTAAACTGATATGTGGCCCTCACGTAAATGGAAAAATAGCTGACGGAAAAGTTCCTCCTTTTTATGTGGCTTTAAACATACATCATAAGATACTCCATAATGCCATGTTCAATTCTGGTGCTTCCCATAACTTAATGCCTAAATCTGTGATGGAAAAGCATGACCTTGACATCACCAGGCCATATAAAGATCTTTTTTCTTTTGATTCAAGTCAGGTCAAATGTTTAGGTTTAATCAAAGACTTATGTGTGTCACTTGTCCAATATCCTGCCAAAACCATCTTAATAGACATAGTAGTAGCTGATATTCCTCCAAAATATGGTATGTTATTGTCTAGATCTTAGGGTGCAAAGCTTCAGGGATCTCTATAGTTAGACATGTCTTATGCTACTGTTTCAGTGTTTGGTCAACCAAAGAGACTATACAGAGAAACCTTAATGAAGTATATAGTAAGTAGTCAAGAGAAACCTCAAAATTTCCCTATCTACTCAATACATTCGGATATGGATTCTTTTATCCTTTACAATGCTGAAATTGATCCCTCACATGAAACAAAAGTTCTGCAGATAAAATAGAAAAAACAGCAAATGTCAGGTCTAGGGTCCAAATCCAAGAAATTTTTGAAACTCATCAAACATTAGATAAACCAAAAGAGAATCAAAAACCAAATTTCCCTGCTGAACAGATCCCTGAAGCTCCAGATACTAATTATAAACAAGAAATCCTTTGGTACTTAGAGTTTGATGGGTCTGTCAACAAATTAGGAGCAGGTGCAGGGGTCTAGGTGCACAACCTTGAAAACAATCACGCTGAAGGCCATGCCTACAGATTGAACTTTAGATGCACTAATAATATGGCTGAATATGAATCTTTGTTACTAGGTCTTGAACTGGTCAAAAAACTAGGAGCAACTAGAGTGTCAGTCTTAGGAGATTCTGATCTAATCATCCAGCAGATAAAAGGGGAGTTCTTGACAAATGATCCCAGATTAAGAGAATACAGAGGGACAGCCATAGAAATCTTCAACACATTTTTGGAAACTCAGCTTGCCAAAATTCCAAGAAAACATAACTTGAAAGCTCATAGCCTAGCAATGTTTGCCAGCAACTGTAAATTGCCATTTGAACCATATCATCAATTCACAGCAGAAATTAGACACGGGCCAACCATACATGATAATTTGAAGAACTGGCAAGTGTTTGATAATGATAAACAGATCAACAATTTTTTAACCTTGGAAGAGGAATTTTTCAGCACCAACGTAGATGAAGATACAGTTAGTGAGTATGGTATGCAAATCAGATAGAAACAACCATTTCAGCAAAAAACGCAAATCAATTGCTTCATCCAACAAAATTCACCAAAGAGGAAATTCAAGAGCTTGAAAAAACAGATGTTGATGAGATCATTGAAGGAGAATCGAAAATTATTAATTTGAGAGACAATCATTTGCCCAAAGGTTTGACTCTTTTGGAAGATCTCTTTGATTTCAATGACATTCCAAAGAAACCTCAGATGGAACCTCCAAAAGTAGACAAAGATTACAACATAGGAACTAAAGAGAATCTAAAAATGATAAAACTATCCAAATCTTTGCCCCCTGATCAAAAGCTTAAGTATGTTGAACTGATTAAAGAATTTCAGGATGTTTTTACCTGGAGCTATGAAGACCTGAAATCTTATGACACCTCATAATTCAGCATACAATACCCCTCAAGGAAAATAAAAAACCATTCAAACAGAAAATTAGAAGAATCAACCCTGTACTGCTTCCTTTAATTGAAAAGGAAATCAGACGAATGCATGATGCAGGGATAATTGCTCCAATCGGACTCTTAGAGTGGGTGTCTAATTTAGTGCCTACCAGGAAGAAAACAGGAGAAATCAGATTATGTGTTGACTTAAGAAATTTATACAATGTTTCTTTGAAGGACAACTACCCTTTACTTAAGATGGATCATATTTTACAAAGGGTAGTAGGTGCTTCTAGGATTTCACTTTTGGATGGGTTTTCAGGTTTTAATCAGATTCTAGTTCATCCTGATGTCCAAGAAAAAACTGCATTTACAACACCATGGGGTACATTCAAATATGTTAAATTTCCATTCGGACTTAAGAATGTAGGGGCAACCTTTCAATGAGCAATGGACATAGCTTTTGCAAAAGAAATTCATGATGTTTTGGTTGTATACCTAGATGACCTCACTGTATTTTTCAAAACAGATCAGCAACATTTAGACCATTTGAGACAAGTGTTCCTAACATGCAGAAAGTATGGTATTTCACTAAATCCTAAAAAGTATTTGTTTGGTCTAGAAGAAGGAAAACTCTTAGGCCACATCATCTCCAAAGATGGCATTGGAATTGACCCTGCTAGAATAGAAGCTATTCTGCACATACGACACCCCAAAAATGTCGAAGAACTTCAAGGTTTCCTAGGGAAGATTAACTTTTTGAGAAGATTCATACCTAACATGGTTGAATTAATAAGAGTGTTGAACAACATGTTAAAAAAAGATTCAAAGGTTAAATGGACAATAGAAGCCAAACAAGCATTTGAAGAAATTAAATTGGCTTTAACTAGAACACCAGTCCTCACAAGTCCAAAGTTCGATAGATACTTCATAACTTTCTCATTTGCATCAGAACATACCATAGTAGCTGTTTTACTCCAAAAAGATGACCAAGAATGTGAAAAACACATAGCCTTTTTCAGTAAAGCACTAAGATATGCACTTCTGAATTACAAAATCATGGAAAAATAGGCCTTTGCACTTGTCAAAGCCATTCAAGACTTTAGAGGCTATATACTATACTCACATGTAATAGCTTATGTGCCAAATTCTATTGTCAAAGATATCTTGACTCAGGATGGAATTGAGGGCAAACGAGGTAAATGGATAGCTAAAATATTGGAGTATGACATTGAAATAAAACGTACTAAGCTGATAAAAGGACAAGGGTTAGCTAAACTCATGATTGAAGAAAACTTTCAGGCCCTAGACATCAATGAACTGGATAATGAACAGGAGATGTCGACTCCACAAATCAGCCAGGTCTTCTTAGAATCACCTTGGTATGCTGACATAATTCATGCATTATTAAACCTATAGGCTCCTTCAGGGTTATCCAGAACAAAGAAACGATTTTTAAAGATGAAAGCTTCGAAATTCTATATTGTAAATAATCCCCTTTTTTGGAAAAATAATGAATGTATTTTATTAAATTGTTTAATAAAAGAAGAAGCTAACAAAGTTATCAAAGAACTTCATGCAGAGGAACGTGGTGGATACCTGTACTAGAAATCAACTGTAGACAAAATCCTGAGGGTTGGATTGGCCAACCTTGTTCACTGATGTAAATAAGTTTGTCACTACTTGCCACAAATGCCAAATTTTTTAAGGCAAGAGAAAACTGTTGCCCTTACCCTTGAGACCAATTTCCACTGAAAAACCATTTCAACAATGGGGTTTGGACTTCATTGGAGAAATATACCCTTCCTCTTCTGGCCAACATAAATGGATCCTTACTGCCACAGACCATTTCACCAAGTGGATAGAAGCCATTCCTTCTAGACAAGCCAATGATACAGTAATCATAGGATTCTTAGAGACAAACATCTTGTCTATATTTGGCTGTCCTGAAAAGATCATAATTGACAATGTTGTTGCCTTTAAATCCAAGAAACTGATAAATTTTTGCAGCAAATACCACATCACTTTAGGCCATTCCACAGCCTATTACCCTCAAGGTAATGGTCTAGCTGAGTCGTCCTTTAAAATCCTGTTCAATATTATTAAAAAACTGCAGGAAGAAAACAAGAAAAACTGGCACAAGAAACTCACAAATGCACTGTGGGTAGACAAACTTACTACAAAAAGATCAATTGGAACCATCCCTTATGAGCTAGTTTATGGCATGGAGGTTGTGGTTCCTTCATCTTTAGGAGTTCCTGTGATGAAATTGCTGCAAGAAGCTCAGGTGGAACCAAATGGTATTCAAAGGAGAATAAGTCAGACCATCCTTTTGCAGAAGGCCAGAGAAGAAGTGCATCAAAGATCCCAAGTATTACAAGAAAAACTCAAGAAAATATTTGATAAAAGGACTAAAGCTGAGGATTTCTACATTGGAAACAAAGTTCTAAGGTGGGATTCTAGGAGAGAAGACAAAGGAAAACATGGGAAGTTTGACTTCCTGTGGAAAAGGCCATTCATCATTGAGGCATTGAAAGGGAACAATACTTACTTTCTAAAAAGCCTGGATGTTACAGAAACAGAAGAAGGACCAGTGAATGGTCGAATGCTAAAACATTACTTTGATCCAACGTTTTGATGAATATTGACTCTAAAATTGTACATACTAAATCCTTGATAATGTCACAGTTTGTTGGATAGTAACTTGTTGCAGTTGAAGCCCGAAGAGAAGGCCCTAAGCTTCATAAGTGTGTTGTCATATGTACCAATAAAGCAACCAGCAAGGGAGATTTCAGAGCATAACAAAAGTTAGTTAGAAGGCCATCTGACCTGCTGTTCTTGACTTTCCGCCAGGGAAATCCATCCCCAAGTGGAGCCAATGTTATACTCCTATAGTAATAGGTGTCATATTTCATGATTGAGTGACTGAGCTCTGTAATATGTTCACACCTTTCCTTGCTGTAAAGGTTTCTGTGTTATGAAAAAATAAAAATAAAAACAAAAAAATAAAATCAAAAAATGTAAAGAGGGTATACCCTAAAAGAAAAATCAAAGGGTGAAAAAAATAAATGGTCAAAAGAAAAAATGAAAAGAAATGAACCCCAAATAAAAATAGACCAGGAAAGTGTGCAAGTCTAAGTGCCACTACTATTTCATGTTCTGTAAATAAAGCATCATGTACATCTTGTTGAAACTTTTGCCACAATTAATGAATGGACAAACAGCTTAATCTTGGCCAGTACATGTTTTAGAGATAGAGAATAAAATCTGTCCAAACTATTTAATCTTAGCAGATATGTAGATAGGTAGAGAAGCAAAGGAGCTCAACAGTTTAATCTAAGCCCTTGGAAGTAATGAGTGCAGACTTAAGTAGGCTTGCTGTGAAAAGAAAAGAAAAGTTGAAAAGGGTTTTTCCAGTCTAAGTGCAGCCAAAGAAAAAGAAGAAAAAATGTTAGGCAAAGTAGGCTGCGTAAGTAGATAGGTGTTGCAGAATGAGACTTGTGTTAGATTTTGTCTCTCAAATGTGTTGATCTTATCCCTATCACAAGTACAAAGCAGATAGTTTTGATGCAGCTCAAGTGAGGCATGACTAACTCCACTTCATCATTTTTCCGAGTCATTCACTAACTTCCCCAATGATATTGAGATCTGCTTAAAGTCAGTAAAGCCACTCATTTCATTTCATAAACATTCCCTAAGTACAACACTGTTTTGCTTAGGACAATGGCCATCTTTCTTGAATAAGCCATGTTCCCACTTTTTAGCCTAAGTCCAAAAATACACCTATTTTTATACTTAGCACGCATTCATTCTTCAAATTTCATATTGACAAATTAACATTTATTATATTAAATCCCTTGTAAATGTTGCCCAACCCCGTATTATGTATTTATAATAAAAACCCCTTGTATTTTAATATTCCCTCCCTGGTTGAATACAACCATATCACTATTTTTTGGGAATTAATAGATCCATTTGGGATTTATTGATAACCCGCCGCACACTCAAAAGTTAATTAACCTCTGGTTAATTAAATAACTTAATCACCCTGACCAACCAATAACATTGCGCCCGATGCCATTATAAAACACTGTTTAAATGCTTCCCCCACACGTTAACTATCCACTGTCTTCGCTAAGCGCCCACCATTAGATCAACCGTCGCTCATCGGATGGCGGAGAACCATTTCGCAACCCGTCTTTCCGCCGAACTTTACCTCCCGTGGAACTGTTGGTATTGCGCCTGTACCGAGGACAGGTGTCAACCACCCGCGATGTTCACTACCCCTCCGCCCGAAACTGCCCTAGCCCAAAAGCCATGTGGGCAAAACAGCTTACCGCTCTCTTGCTGACCCTTCACTGACGTCATCCTGCCACATCACCCCTCGCTGACGTCACCCTCCATGTCACCATCCGTACTACCATGTCACCTTCCACGTCACCCATACTGTATCCCCCGCTGACGTCATGCTAACGTCATATGTTCGAAAAATCAAATTTCCCGCCAAAAATCATTTTTGTTCAATAAAGGGTAAAAAGGGTCATTTTTTTATGTTTTCCTGCATATTGCGCTCCGAGCATAAAAGCAATTGAGCTCTTCGTTCAGGTTTTGATTTCCTCTGACCAACAAAGGCTCCATCAATGAACTCGCAGCCTCCCCCAACCAGCCATTTTGTAGTTTTTTCTTCCTCTTAGAACAGTTTAAAGCAAATAGAGTACTCCAAGTTTGTAGAAAAAGAATTACAGGGATGAACAGAGATATGCACTACTCTGGCCAGGGAACCTGCAGAGACATGATTTACCAGAGGAAAGGCACTGACAAGACACATTGCAGTCTTATTTTTGCTAGAAAGGTGGTGAACGGGGGTCAAATCAACGATAAAGAGTATCAAATTGAGCGTTAAAGTGTATCAGATCAGCCATAAAGAGTATCAGTGTAGAACTAAAGGCAAATCAAGTCAGAATTAATGAATATTGGAGATGACTAGGAGAAGCAAATCAGAGGTTAAAGAACAGTTAATGCAAATATTCGGCCCAGAGCTACAAAGGACACCTGCAAGCCGAACCCTAAAGAGCCAGCCTCCAGCACAGCATAAGTTAGTTGTTTCTACTTTATTTGTAAATTATGTTAGGTTAAAAACTAGATATTACCTCACACCCTTTATGATATATTATGTTGTACATATTTTGTAATATAAATACCCCCTCCAATAGAGTTTGAAAGAGTTTGGTGCTATGTGTAGATTTCTTTAGACTTTGTTGTAAATACTGAATTGTTGGAATAAAAAGATTTTGGAACCAAAATGTTGTCTGGCCTACTGGATGAAGAATTGATGCAGAGGGCTTGTCACAGAATTCTTGAATCAATCTATGGATCAATAAGTATTCTCTACCTTGTGTTTTACAGTTTTCTGAGTTATTATGTCATCTACATTTCATGATCTGAATGATAAAGAAAAAGATTAATTCAGAATTTTCTTAACTACACTTTGTTTTCAGTCTTTATTATTCTTTGTGTTTTCTTCAGAATTAGCATAAACAGTGAATTCTTAATTGCTCCTGTTTCCTCGTTCTCTCATCTTTTTTATTTGCTAAGGAATTCTTAACTGCTCCTTAACAGTAATCATCCATTTTCCCTCTGTCAATATGTTGAAGGATTCTTAATTTCCCTTCATCCATTTGAGTCCGTTACATTCGATTCCAGCCTTTAATTGTTCCTTGTTTGACTACCCTGCTCTGTGATGCCATCCTCTGTTAAGAACCCAATCCAGGAAGATGTCTTCCTTGACTCCATCATGCCCAATGGACTAAACTGCTCAATTTTACCTCACTGTTCTATTGAATGTCACCACCCAAACCCAAACTCAAAACAAAACCTTTGAAGTTCATAACTAGCCTAATACCTTTTTCAAAAACAAAGCTAAATCATAAAGAGAGAGCCCTCTCTGGATGCAGATTGGCTAGAATCTGTATCTAAAAGATTGTTTTGTGGTTACCTCAGCCGTATTCCCTTTCTTACAACTTTTGGGAACAACCTAAGTGATAACACATCCTAAGAATTTACTAGAAAACAAACCACACCTCTTGAGACAATGACAATATGGATTTCTTAATAGAAAATCTTAAATTTTTTATACACTAAATATAAACTTGAGAAATTATCATACCTTCCAATGGTTCTTGCACATTTTTCTCAAGAATACATGCATTATAATTGTTTTTGACACTAAAGTAACTATATTCAAATTGTAATGAGGAAATGAAATGTGATGCTCCCTTTCATGGGTATTTTATGATGAGGCCACATCGGATGTTGTCATTTTTTTTGTAATGTAGTTGAAATTTGTGGTTTTAGCCATTGTTAAAAGTGATATTGTACAACGTCTTCCAATCATATTGGATAACTACAAATATAAATTGCAACACTTTATCAAAGTCACTAAGAAAAATTTTAAAGTAGAAAAGAAAGCACAAGAATTGTTAAAAGCTTATTGAAGTCCAAAGAGAAAAATAATGTCTTACCTTAGTATGGATATCCACAAATGTACTGCATAACCAAAAAAATTCTTTTTATCATCACATCCTTTCCATTTCAAAAGAGTTCAATTCAGATCTTAGTATTTTTAAGGGTCCATTTATGTTGTCGGAAAATAATACCCATGTCAATGTGTGCTAAAACAGAGTGCAAGTTTTAGAAGTATGTTTTGATTGAAATCTAATAAAAGTTCTTAGATAACTGAAAACCAATAACAAACCTTTGATGAATTTCAACTTTTAATATGAATATTTCAATTTTTTATCCTAAGAAAATTCTGGAAAATCTCAAAATATGGTCTGAACCTTTTTTTAAGTATGTCTCAAATAAAGACTAGATTTCAAAGGGAAGGTCTCATAAGTCTATAATATAAATCAAGCCACTTAAAATCTTGAATTCAAAAATTTGAAAGACAATACTAGTAAATTACTTCAGAGGCCCAAAGGGAAATCTTCATCTAGGAAGAGAAGACTCAATCATCTCAAGAAGTCAAGAGGAAATATGAAATATGAAGTTTGTCTAAAGTTTGGTAGAATGTTGAAGTATCAAAGACACTTGTTATTACACATATTGATGATAATGTTGGAAGGTCAAGTTATTCATCAAGATTGAAGGTCTGTAATTTGAAGTGGAATTGCTCAAGCACAAGTCTCCTTCTTCCTAAACAACATCCATGAATTCAAATTATGACACAAGGCCTATACATATTGCTCATACGAAGATATTGTGAATATTTGTATATCACTTGCTTATGTAGATATTTGTGCACTTGACTCATGCAAAGGAAAATGACACCTACACAAACATTGGTGTTTAGAATATATGAAGACCCAATAAAAAACTTCTTATGAGAAAAACTTAAAGGAATCCTTATGAACAATATTGAAGAGTTGACTTTGTTGAAAATGAGACTAATATAGGTCCTCATAATTGATGTCTAGACCATGAAATTATGTAATTATTATGTATTTGTAAAACGAAATAAAATGAAAAATTATTGTAAAAGAAAAGAAAATTATTATTTTATAAGCATGGATTTCATGCTATATTTATTATGATTATAGTTAAAAGAACCCATTGACTACTTCTAGGATTGAGTTATATGTCATTTCCCTATCAATATATTCTAGACCCTTTTTGGGATTCTAATGTTAAGGAAATTTATTTTATGTAATTTAGTTTGTGTTACTCCTCCACCAAGTCGACCTCATAAAGATGATTCGACCCCTATACATTAGTGATGAATTCAAATTATTGTGATCACTCACCAAGTAAGATTAGATCTAGAATTTTAGATGAAGAAACAAGTGCGAATAGGGTGAAGAAGAGGAGAAGAAACTTGATTTCAGAAGAAAGAAGGCCCTAAAAATCAAGAAGATCAAAATTTCCATCATTTCTATCCACACGTGTCAGAGGTATGAGGTAAAGTGCGAAGTTGCATGTCTGAGCTACTATAGGCTGAAAAAATTCAGAAGTGGAAAGGAGGTCGAGACTACATTTGTGAAGAATTTGAATTTGATTTTACTGTGATTGATAAGAATACTGACTTGGTGCATTAAAGTATGTCTTATTGTTGGTCCAAGAGTCTTGGTTGTCTTATTTGACTTGGTTCTTGAAGAAAAGAAGAAACATTTGGTTGGGTTCTTCCCTCGCTGAGTGCCTACATCATGTGTCCTTGTTCTTTTTATATTCATGTATCTATGTTTTGGTAATTTCTTGAAGATAAGAAGATAAAATAATAAATAAATAAGTTAAGGAATACCTAAAGAAGATAATAATATATCACAAGTAATTATCAAAATAATAAAATCTTTTTGCCTTTCTCATTTTCTAACATGGTATCAGAGCTAAGGTGAAGTAGGGAAAAAGGCAGTTGAAAAATACTTTTTGGGCTTGTTTATGTTCCAAGATATTTGAAATAAGGCCACAGAATTGAGCTAGAAGGTTGAATATATTGAAAAAGTTGAAAATCATATGTTAGAGATACAAAGAAAACAGGAAATAATCCTAGTCCAGGGCAGGAATCCTGTGAAGAATATCAAAGGTTTGGGCATTATCTAAAGGTCTCAAAAACATCTCCAAGGTCAATAATATGTAACGTAAATCCTCATATTTGAAACTTTGTAACAAGACCTTATGAAGGACTCTTAAGTGAAGATTAGAGGGATATTAATCCATGTGGAAAAGTGAATTGAATTGGGTCAGATATGAAGTTATCAAAGTAGCTCAACAAGCCAAGAAATCAGCCCTATATTTTGAAATATAACGTCAATTCGGGTTCAGATCAATGGTTATGTGGATTTACTCTAAAGGAATGAAGTCTTGGTGATATAATATCATATTCTAGCCAGCAAAGAGTTTACGAAGGTTGAATTATATAGAGGCATTGTTAAGATCATTTAGAAGGGTTGATTAGAAGTTACAGTCATATAAAAAAATCATGGTCATCTTCGAAAATATATACCAGTCTCTGTCAAGGCTTGTAACAGTCGCTCCCTCCAACAAATTATAACTATTAAAAAGGAATCAACTATGGATTTTTTGTAGTAGTATTATGATCACTTTGTGTATTTATTGGAAGCCTTAAAGAGAACAATCTTGCTATTAAAGGAAAATGAAAGGAGAATTTTGTGCAAACCTATCAATGACCAACCAAAAATCTATGCCTCAAGGAGAAGAAGTCGCCTATCACATTAAGGAATATCCACAACCAAAGGAATAATAATTATTGATTTTAAGGTAGAACATCTTGACTCAAAATCCTTGAAGTTCCTCTTGAAGACATCACTCGAGGTACAACTTTATCCTTGGGAAGCAGTCACTTTCAAGAAAATTAAAGGTAAGGCTGGTATAAGGTATGTATGACATACGATGTTCATTTTTTGTTTAAATATAAATATTCGTTAGGGTTTTGGTATATGCTTTGAGTCTATGGTTTGTATTTCTATATTTGTTGAATATTTTTTTAATATCTTCAATTATAAACCCTACATGGATATTGAATTAGAAAACCATAGTCAGTGTAAAAACCCTAAACCTAATTTGGTTATTCCTTCATATAAACCCTTGCTTTCAGTCCCTAGGGTTTTTAGGTAATCTAAGGTGAAATGGAAAACCATTGCGAAGGTAAATTTGGATTTAATATTAAAACCCTAGAACCAATGTTTCGAAAGGTAACATCGTGATTCTTAGGGTTTGGATTTGGAAATTCTAAGAAATCTCCCTCTCTAAAAAATTCCATGAAATCTGTAGATTGCCAAAATCATAATCATGCCCTTGTATTTGTATAATTTTGGTGGTACTTACCTGTTAATGTGGAAGGTACATTAAACGTTGATATTTTGCCATGAAGAGCTTGATGAACGAAGAAAATAGTAACTTCGTAATAAAATTAGATCCTTGGGCACTTTGACAAAGGTAGACTCATATGAATATAAATAATGAGGATATTGATACTTTGTTGAAGAATATTGCCATTGTGAGAGGGAGACCTTTCAAAGTTTGTAGAAGCAACTCAAGGTATGCTTAAAGTTCTAGTATTTGCAGTAGGTCTCCATCACATGAGCAGGTGCGATCATTTTTATAATTACTCTCTCATGTCTAGGGTTTTGCTACAGAACCATAAAGATCCTTATATTGTTAGCGAGTTTGATATCTAGATTAAATCAACCCTTGTAATAATTATATTTTTCTATTTGTTTACTCCGATACAACCATAAATTTATATGGTTTGATAATTGTATCTAGGGTTTATGAAAATACCCTAGCAAAGGTTGATGTAAAAGTCTAGGGCATGAATGTATAACACTAGGTATAAATTCTCTTGCTATGATTGAAACGTTAACATGGATTATTTGTTGGATATCTAAGGGGTTTTTTCAAAGTTTTGATAACCCTAAATGCTCTCCTTCTGATAAAAATATAACACTAGTTCAATAAAGTTAATTTCATTTTCTTGTACATATAAATCTATGCTTGGTTGTACTTGTTAATGAGATTTGTAGGTGCATAGTTTTAAAAAGGTTGTAAAGAGGTATTCCTACCTCATACTTGATGATGATCTTATGGTAATGTTGAGCATAATGGAAAGAGGGAACTAAAAGAACCCTGATGACATTGAAGTTTACATTGATGATTGAAAGATGACCTTGTTGCCATATGAAGATAAAGAATGACGTTCTTGAAGGTAAAATTTCTCTAATAATATGTTGATACAAATGAATAGCTCATGTAGCTAGAAGAATAACTTAGTGGTTGACGATGAACTTACCCCCCTAGTTGGAAAGGAGCTTAAATGTATTTCTCTTATGAAGGAAAGTGTATATCCTCCATAGTGAATAGGGATGACATGATGTGTCACGATTAACAACCGTAAATTTAATAAAGGTAATGAGCAAAGGAGATCATAGAATTACTAAAGCACCACTGAGGGATATTTTTGTTTAAGGAGTGGTGAACAAAGAATTGATTGTTTTAAGAAGTGCCGACATTGAGTTTGGTGCTTCTTGGGAAGTTGGAAAAGGATGCTTTTATTGAGATTGTTTTGGATATTTTGATAAACTAAGTAGCATCAGAATGATTGACAACCCCAAATTTTATGCAAGCATATTGATAATAAGAACTAATATATTGGAAGCTTGATACTGGTTGGGATTGTAGCTACAATACAATCTAATGGATGGAAAAGTAGTTGGTGTTTTGATCTCTCCCTGAGAAGCTTTGAATATTTGATAAGAATGCTTAGATTTATTTGGTTGAGAGGGAGCGATGAGAACCTTAGGATACATGCATGTATGATGGTACCTAGGAGGACATCTTGGCGTGGTTGGTATTTAGATCTGAGTTATAGTTTTCCCTTGAATATATGTAGATCCTGGTGTGGGAGGGTATCTTGGTTTTTTGGAGCTCCATTTCAGCATTTTACCTTAATGATACCTAGATCCCTACAAATGGATAAAATCCTTGGAGCTAGCCCAAATTTGTTGAAAATTCCTTCCTCTAGTGCATAATCCACCATCTTCTCCTCCTCCATGTGGGTTAGATAGTAAGAAACCAACATCTCAACTGAAAAGCATATTTGATGAGTAGCTATTTATATTCAAAGGGTTTATCATGGCAACCATCTCTGTAGTGGATAAAAAACTAATATTTATCATTTAATCATATTTTTCATTTCAACAAGAATATCATAGCTTGACATTGTCTAGAGCCCATTCACTCTTCATCAAAACTACACGTTTCTCTAGTTTGAAACTCCACACCCCTTTCTTCGCCTCCAATTTTTCCATGGTCCTATAGGGTTTCTCCATTATCGAATTCTTCTCCAACGGTAGAGATTTCGTAATGTCTTATTTAACATTTTTACACCATAAAAAAATTTGAAAAAATATATATAACTAAAATTATCATTAACTAAAATTAAAATTAAACCAATCTAGATCCATCTTGACTTCCGATCTACCAAGCGCCAAGAGGGAGGGATAAAATATCTTAATATGTAGACATCTTTTAAAATTAAAGGACATTTTATTTCTTTGGGCACTTGGTAGATCCAAAGTTAAGATGGATCTATATTGGTCTAGAATGAAAAAAATAAAAAATAGGGAGGAAACAAAGTGAGTTTCACATTCAACATAATTTCAACCTCTTCTGAAAAATATTAGAACATTTTATAATATTTGGAAAACTTTGAAATATTTGAAAAAATTAAAATATTTATTATATTGGAATAGTTTCTTTTAGATTAAGGTAAAAGTTTTTTACCCTTGAGTTAAAATCCTTTTGACTCTTTTGAATTTTATTTTCCCACTCCACAGTATGGCCAATGAGGATTTGCATGCAAACTAGACACCTGTAAATACTACATTGGAGAGTTTAACTCAGGAAAATATGATGAAGAAATGAGAATTTGACTCACGCAAAGATCATGGAGTGATTATTCAGTTCAAAAAAGAAGAAGAAGGCCCCTCTTCCTCCATCTGTGGAGAGGAATATGAGAAGGAAATCATTTAAGAAATTATTATTACCTATGTAATGTAGATTCCATGGATGATCAGACTAAGTAGCTGTGATGGAATCTATTTTTGGGTTTAGGTAGATGAACAATAGAGGTGATGTAATTAAAGAAATATCATGAAATTGGACATAGAGCTCTACATATACAAATAGCATCTCAAGAATACCCGAATCAATCCTTCTTAGTACACTATCAAAGAACAGGTTATGTTCTTTCTCAAGTAGGAAAAAAATGTATGTATATACACTCTACATTTTAACATTTGTGTGTACTTTAATCTATTAAAGATTAGTATGCTTCAATAATAGAAAACAAAGTTATGTAGAAAGGAATATTATAATCTGGACACAAACTGTAGAATTGAGTGGTTCTTGAAGTGTTGTTTGGTTAGGTGAAATTTCTAAGCAGTGGGTTTGGCGGTTCGAATATTTTTTGCAAAAAAGA
The DNA here is from genome assembly GCA_031772625.1 of Pinus tabuliformis. Classification (NCBI taxonomy): domain Eukaryota; kingdom Viridiplantae; phylum Streptophyta; class Pinopsida; order Pinales; family Pinaceae; genus Pinus; species Pinus tabuliformis. The sequence continues at coordinate 865,112,498 of CM062812.1, forward strand.
TAAAATCATAAGCTAAAGTGGATATCCAAAGCTTTGTTTTGTGCGGGGTTGGGATTTTGAATCCAGCTAGAAAAATATGCATAGACTCATAATTGAAGGTGGTTATTCATGCTTCTATTACCTTTTAACATAACGGGGATAAAATTAGTAACACACCCCCTTATCAACTCAGATAAAAGCCAGTGGTTACTATGTTGACTCAATTTCCAAGTACAGTTGTGATGATGTTATTCATAGGGAGAATACACTAGAGCTACATAAATGCTCCTAGAAGTTTTAAAACTTGGAATAAATGGCTCATCACCCTCACATTTATGACGTACACTGGAGAAAAAGGCATCACTCTATTATAGGGGCATGGGAAAAAGAACATACTGTCTCACACACACTAATAGCCCATGAAATGTTTTCCCTTGGCATGGTTTCATTGGGAAAATATAAGGTATTATGGCATTGATGATGCACAATGATTTTATATCACACTCCATATTTCATACCAATTCCATCAATACCCTTGTTTGGTCAAGTATAAATTCATGGTTACATTATGGGATTTAGTTTCATAAAAAATTTATCATTCAGCAGCAAGAGTTTTGAATTCTTTACCAGACTTGGCACATGCTCACAAATCTTCTTTCTCAAAGTTAAAATATTGTATAGCTTAATACCTCCAAGAAAAGGGTTTCCATTGCATTTGTGGAGAGTTGGCTCAAACCCAAGGTCTCAATCATTTCTTGGATGAAGGAACACAAAACTCTTATTGTAGGCCTTTTGAGGATGAATCTTGAAAAATAGAGCATCAAGGCCTAGGTATCTAATGCACTTCATTGCCTCGTAGAAAATATTGATATTATCTAAGATAAATTGATCACAAATGATTTTCTTTGGCTTTATGATGACATGTGGGATGTGTTTGACTTTCATGGCCAAAGCGTTGACCAATATATTTTAAGGCACATTGAGTATTGTTATATGCCTCCAACTTGTGATGATTTCCTTGCTTGGGAATAAATTTAATCAATCCTTTATTGATATGCTATACCAAAGAATGCATTTCTAAGGCTTCCTTATAACCCTGAAGAAGGCTAGGGATTTTAAATTTCCACACGGCCTTACAAAATTTCCATGGGGATCCATCAAGTCTTGGTCAGTTTCCCCTTTTCGTATCCATCAGGGCAACTGCCAACTCATCTAATTCCATCTCTTGGTCACAACATTGTTAATGCTATGGCTTTAGCAAATAGAGTATAAAATTCAAGGTCATTTGCATGTCCATCTAATGCTCCCTTTTTAATCCTTCAGGTTGAGCATCGTCCTACATTGGGCAACACTTTTCTTTTTTTCACCATGTTTAAATTTACTAATGTAATTTCCTACATATTTGATGGTTACAACTATTTTGGAAAAGACATTTGTTGGTTTGCATCTGAATTTAATTTAGTGCAGTTGGATGCTTCGGTGAGCTTCTTTTAAGTCCAGTTGAGTTTTTTTTTTGAGTTTCGTTGCTTGGGTATGAAATTTCTTAGCAAGTGGTTGAATTGATTGAGTTTCTATAGCTCTTCTTCTAGAATTTTATAACACCTTCGCTTGGTATTTTTGTTCCATCGCCCATATCCTACAAAAATGTAGTGTCTTGGTTGATAGTGTCACCCAAATAGGGATTTGACTTCTTAGATCCTCTAGGTGAGCTAGAGTGTAGAAGAATTGCTATTTTTAAATTTGTTGGGGTCATAAAGGCTCAATTTTGCCTTGAGGCCATTGTAAGTCATTTTATTTCCATGGATCAATCTTACTAGGAGGATATATTCCTCATTAGTAGGAGCTTCAACCATCTTTCTTTTACATTTTTTGAAGCTTAAATGTTAGCAAGTCCCAAAATATAACCATCTAGATTCCATAACACCTCCCTCTCAGTTATTGGTTGATCACCTCTAGTATAATTTTTGTATATATTTCCACCAAGTTTAGGTATGATCCACACTTTTCATATTTTCAAACACTTCATTAAGATCAAATAGGGTGGCATTATTCACTCTAAAAAATATTCGCGTAATATAGGAAAGGTCCAATCATTATCTGTTGGGAGCTAATTCCATATAAATCTAGTTAATGGCCCCATGAATTCTAGGGCTTTCTTGGTGTCACTTAGCTTCTTGTACCTAGAACTTGTTCCCAACCACTCGGGTAAACCACCAACACACATGTGCTTACACTGGTTTAATTCAACCACGCACCCCGTAAGGTTATCCACCATGCTAGTCAAAATAATCTCTCATAAGTAAGTGTAAAAACCAATCAACACTTATGTTTCAACCTATATCTATGGCCCCTCTCTTGGGAGATTAGTGGGGAGGGAGGACCCTCGATTAGGGCTAGAGAGAGAGGAAGGAGGAAGCGGGTGAGAGTGGGTTGTCAGGAAGGAAGAAAATTGGGGAGGTGGTGATTCGATCCATCACAAAATAAGGCAAGAAATAGTGATAAACATCCATCATTGAGATATTTCATAATCGACATCGTATCGAGTAACCTAAAGTAAACAAGTTATTTCAACAAGTGTTGTTCTAAGCGGCGTTAATGCTGGGTAGTAATTCTAGGCGATAATGCTTCAATTAATCAAATGATATCTATCTTATGCTCTTCTTCTATATTATGGAGAATGAAGTAAAATTCTAAATTTTAATTGTTGCAACCAATGATTTAACTTCATAGCATTCTTCTCATATTAATAGGTCTTGATGTATAGGCATCCACTTTAAATAGAGGCTGGTAAGATGTGTTATTGGAACACAGTCTCTCTCTCTCTCTCTCTATCTTCTTTATCCAAAGAGAGCCATCATCCATATTATAGCCAATGAGCTCCTCAAAGGGTCTTGTTCTCTAGTGTTGGCATTAATATTGTTATAGTCTGAGAGATGTTGGATAATTATGCCTACACTATTACAATATCTCTTCTAAATCATTCCTTTGACCATCACTTTACTTGATTGTCATTGTTAGGACATGATATTGTTTCCTTGTATAGCTTGCGCCAATTTGTAGATCTTGCAATATTCTAGAGAATCCCCAAATAAAACCACTTTGGTTCCTATATGATCTCAATAATGATATTGTTATATCATTGATTAGGTACTGTAGGTTCCAGATCTCTTCTAAATTACAAATCTGAAGAGAAAGAACTGGTGATGTGTATCTGGTTGCTCAACCTGCGCTGTAAGGAAAATATTGGCAGACAATGCATACCTTTTTGTGGCTTGAGGAAAGTAGTTTTTCTGGCCACATAATAAGACCATTTATTGTAGTTAATGTTTATGTAGTAAGACATCAAACTTATCCTTAGAATGCCTAACATAAAGGATCGATTCTAGGTATAGGATATGATGTGATGAATTTGAGATCTCGGATTAAAGAAAAAAATGTGGTGATGTTTGGATGGGTGGTAATTTGCAGGGTTTTCCATTTTTCATAATTCTCTTAGTTTTTCTTTCTACCATTCTGCCTAGTTCCTTCCATGTTTCCCTAGTATTTTAACTTATTCAATGTGTATCTATGTACCATTTCTTGCCCCATTTGAAATGTCATCCTTATTTGGTAGGTATTTTTTTCAATATAGTGTGAATAGTTTTCTATCACACTACTTCTGTGGCACTTGTCTACGCAGATAGCTTGTAAGGCCCATTCATCAAGGTCTTGATGAAATGAAATGATTATCAATGATTACAAACTAATGGTACATATACGAGATTTACTATAACAATTCTATAATCTTCTTGTGCCAATAATTCTATAGAATTGTGACCTCATGAACTAGCATCCCCTCTTCTCTTAGCGAATTCTAGTTGATGCTATAAGCACTTATTGTCAAAGTTTGGACTCTCTAGTCCGATTGAGATATTTTGGTTATTTGTGGACATTGAACTAGTTTCATTTCATTTTTTCAATTTTTATGACTCATATGTGTTGCTTTGGTCAGTGCCTTCTTTCTTACCTATGATTTTTTTCTTTTTCATTTTAGGGCTTATTTTCTTGTAGTAATGAGAACATGTTCCTGTTTTGAGATTTCATCTAGTTTTTCTTCTTTTTTTTGTCAATTTTTGTGGTTCCATCCATCTCATTTAAATAAAGTACATTGAATGATTGATCCCAATTTTTATTATTTCAAATGGTATTGAGGAATGCACCTCCATTACTTTCTACCTTGAAAGAATTGAGCTTGTGTGTGCAGTTTTTGGGCTTGTTGATTTATTTCATGTTCATGAGTTGTTTGATATGGAGATATTGTGTGCTTCTCTATAAAAAGGATTGCAAAGAATTCTTAAAGATGAATTTTTTCGTTGTATTATTGAGTCTCGCTGATTTGTTTTGTTTATAGCTTTTGTGCTTTTCATTGATGGCTTCACTATTTACTAGATCAACTTTTTATCTTCTTGTGTTTGTTTTGATAATATTGTAGAAACTTAAAATCAAAATTAGATTCATATGATTTCCACAATTTTCTTTTGAATTATGGTTTGCATTTTTTGTCTGAGGCATCATCTGGCATTATCAAAGGAATTTTTTAATCATAAGAAAATATGGAAGGGAAATAATATATTTCTCTGCCATGGTAAATTTGTTTTCTTGGAATGTCTTAATGGAGTAATTGGGTTGATTTGTGGGATTATTGATTTTTCTAAAAATGGCACTAGTTTTTTAGTTGTAGTAGCAAGTTCTTCAGAAGGTATCAAGTCAGAAATATTATAATCTAAGAAAGCATTGAAACATTTAAATAAGATGAGAGCTGAGCGGAATGAGGATATTCCTCTTAGAATTGGGGTTTGGCAGGAAGGTTTCTCTAGCTTGTCGTATATTATGGATTTTGAACAAAAAGATAATCCAAGGCCAGATGATTCATTTATTGACTCTGATGGATTTAGAATTTGTGATTTGTTTCAATTTTACGTTCATTATGTATTTTCCCTTTGATTTGGTGTGTGTAACATCCTTGGTGAAAATTACATGTAATAAAAGTTAATAAAGGGAAAAATAATAACTACAGTTGATGGGACACTTATTCGAAGCTTAATGTTGGGCAAGACATCCTAGTGTGAGTGTTCGTCGTTTATTATAGCTAAGGAAATTGCCAATGGAAATGGCTAAGGATTTCAAAAGGAAAAATGGAATTTTTGGCACATTTATTTATTGAAATAATGGAAATTAGGAGAAAAGGGAGGTGAAAGGTCGTAAGTTGCATGTGAGGAGGAAAATAAAGGAAAATAATTGAAAATGAAGAAAATAGAGGCCTCATTAATAAAAAGGATTCTGAGGATCAGTTGGTAACCTTTGTTATTTCAATTTTAGAGCTCTCTCATTATTCTCTCTCTCTCTCTCTCTCTCTCCCTCAGTAATGACACAAAGTTTTCTTGGAGAATTTTGGCATTGGATCAATAAAGGCAAAGAGGGTAAGAGGAAGAAATGATCAAGCACGGAAAAGCATGATCAAGCCGCTATAGTAGTATTCTTTTCAAGTATTGATTTGCATGTGTATTTGCCTTGGTAGATTTGGCATGCATGGTATTGCATGTGGTTCTTTTGTTGCTATGGCATGGGTTTTTCCAGTTGTGATAGTGTTTTCATCCTAGCCTTTCCATTTCTGGATATCCATTGTGTGATGGGCTTGTTATGTTTTGGTTGACCTGGATTGGATGATGGATTCAAAGCTGAGTGAGGTGGATTTTCGAATGAAAGAACACCTTTCCTAGTGGTTACTAAACCAGAATGTGGATTGCAATAAATCCACTGGCATATTGACCCCTGTGCTAGACTATGGGTAGTAGTAAATCTAGGATTGTTTTGCCTTGGTGCACCTAGTAATCCTTTCCCATGAATGGAAAGATATACGGTAAATCCAAGAGGTAGTTTACTCTATTTTGGGCCTAGTAATCTCGGATTTGGGATATGAAGTAAAGAGTATATTGTGGGTCTCGGTTTAGGGTGTAGCGATTGGTTTTGGATTGCGGTAAAGCCTAAGAGACTAGGAGACAGGAAAAATCCTCACGGTGTAGGTGGAGAAATCTGGTGGCATTTGTTCCTTTTTTGGCCTAGTTATTGGGTGGAGATCAAGGTAAAGCATGTTATGACATGTTTATTGTGCTAGACTAGTGATCTAGGATGGATTACAAGAAATCCTGGCTTCTATTGATGAGGGTGAGGTGGTTTCGCCTTGAGATGCCCTGGTTGGTTCTTTGGTTTGAGTCCTACTTTCATGGTTGGAATATGGAACGGGGATGAATGGGTAAAGACATATTAGGCTCATCCATTCCATGGTCGAGTGGAATGCGGTAGTCCCATCCGGAGTTTGGATTTTGCATCGTTAATGAGAGGTTATTTCTCCTTGTATTTCTATGAGTATTACACTGATCTATATGTGGATCATATGAATCTGATTTCGTATTGATGCTACTATTATGCTGGTTATATATGTGTTTTATGATAGTGGGTATGTATGGCTCTCATCATTTTTTTACTTGTAAATGAATGGAAAATGTATCTATGACCTAATAAATGATAATGCAACAAATGATATGAAGGAATAATGGTCCTTATCGATTCTGAGATAAGTATGAGATCCCTAGGATTAAATTTGTTATTTACACCTGTAGATTACATATTTGTGATATGTTTAATGAAATTCCTATCATGGCTAGTAGGGGTTAGGTTAAGGGCTTTTCCAACTATTTTCTTTCGCATCATTATTTCCCTGTTATTTTACTATTCCGGAGATGTCATTCAAGTTTGGGTAGTGACCTCGGCTCTAGGCCTGGAAAAGTGGCTTGAAACCTGACGATGCTGGCACATCACTGGACAAAATAGTCCCTAAACACTGCATTCCTATAACATGAGAGTGCCCAGAGGTTAAGTGGTAAAAATTATTAGTGGTACGTAGGGTCTAGCTGCCCGAAGAATTGGGATGGTTCTCAGGGGTCATGCAATTGATGTGGAAAGTTAGTATGTTGTGTTTCGATCGATTCCATTTCCTAAAGGTCACATAGGAGGTTGAATCTAAACATAGTAGCCGCTCATTGCATCTTTACCTTGGTTAGACAATTACTTGGGTAGATGTGCGAGTAGGGTTTTTTAGAGTTGTATCAGAGCATGGTTCACCCCTCAAATTGGATGTGTTGTGTGTGTGTTCATGCATGCATGTCGATTGCATGTGTGTCCCTTATGCTTTCATTCCATGTTCTTGTTTCATTGCATGGTGTTGATCATGGTCGTAGTGATTTCGCCATGTGGAAGTTGAGGTTGTTGTTGTGGGATGCATCGAAATGAGTGTCTGACTGGTTACATGTTGTTATATGTTTCTTATATGAATCATTTTGTACACTTGGTTATAGTCTTGGATGCTTAGCTACATTCTTGTATGATTGGTTGCATGTATCATTCTTTTAAGCTCGGTTTCTAGTATTGTTCACTTATGCTTGATTATATGCGCTCATTGTTGTGAGTGGTTGATTATGCATTGTTGATGCATGTTGCTATTTTCATGTAGCCATGTGTACATTGGAGTAATGGTTGTTGTCATGCATGAGGTCATGGTATGTGTAATTGATATGGTCATGCATTGATGACTGGACTCTAGTTAGAATTATGCTTATATGTTCATCCACTTATTTGTATATGTCTATATGTTGTTATGATTATGTTATACATTTATCACGCTGATTTTGTGATCTTGCAAATAAGGTATCATCCCCAAGCTATGCTAAGGTACACTGATTTATTTTGATTTGGTTTAGCTGGCATAGTATGCCTTGTAGGAAAGAGATTAATTGGCTTGCAAGATGGTAGACTAAAAAGACTCTCCCTAAGAATCATATGAGAAGTGTGTTGTTGGGAACTCTTTTGATTTGGTAGACACATTGAGAAGCTTGAAGGAATAAATAAGGAGTTTTAAGGAAGACAATGACATAATCATGTAGGTACAAGAGAAGCAAGCAAAGGTTAATGCAACACTTCTTCAAATTTTGTTAGAATTGCAGCGATAAGGGCCACTTTGGATCAGCCATGGAGAGGAGGACATAACTAATGGGGCATGTGGTAGTAGGTCTCATGGTGGTCACATTTCATATATAGATGACACTATTAGAAATGGCAGGTTGCTGGATACTCTAGATAAGAGAGTTGATGGATACATGTATTATTCTAGTCTTGGTTCTGATAGACATCATGATCATTATCGTTATAATCCTTATAGGAAGAGTGATAGGGGATACTTTCCAAATGAGTTTAAAAAAGGAAATCCACCTACTTTTGAAGGAGATGTGAAGAAGCTAGAATATGCAGAGGCTTGGATACTTGGGACGAAAAAATTCTTTGAGTTGCATAACTACACAAGTAACATGAAGGCTAAAGTAATGATTTTCAGCTTGAAGGGTAACAAATACATTTCGTGGGAATATGTTAAGTGGGTTAGAGACATCAGGATAGATGACTTGAGTTCACATGAGTTCAAGAGGCTTTTTAGAAAGAAATACTTGTTAGAGAGGTACTACGACAGTAAGGCTAAAGAATTCTATGAGATAAATATGGGACCAACGAAAGATGAAGAGTACGAATAATTTTCTGGAGCTATTGAAGTATGTACAATATCTTAAATATGATAAGGCTAGAGTTCAACGATTTTTTAGTAGATTTCCATTAGCATTTACAGATCAAATTGAGTATGATGAGCCTTGGTCACTTGGGTAAGTTATTGGGAAATTAAAGCATTGATATGAAAAATGAAAGCGTAACAATGAATCTTAGCAAGGATGGAAGGGAAAATACAAAGGTAAAGGTAAGGGAGCCTAAAAGAACAAGGTATCACAATGCAGATGAGAAAGAAAATGTGGCACCACAAAAGAGGTCCAATTCAACTAGACAAGGACGTGGGTTATAGTAGTAGCATAGAGGTGATGGTACTGGTTGGTTGGAGTGTTGTACATGTGGTAAGGAGCACCTTAACAGAGATTTTCCATAGAATTAGGGTGGTAGGCCTTAGATATATAGTGTACAGGAGGCACAAACTATTGTGGATGTTGGTCAGAGTGTTCCCTGCATTTATGCAACATTGCATAAAGACCATGTTGACCATAAAGAATATATCATTGAGATGGATGATAAGCTTTGTGATTAAGTTATTTCTATTTTTATTGACTCTAGATCTAATTATAGCTATGTTAGTCCCGACTTGGTGGATAAGTGTGGTTTGAGCAAGGAATTTCATGAAAAATCTTGGTTAGTGCAGTTTCCTACAAGTACAAAGAAGTGAGTTCATCATTGTGTAAAATTTTATGCATTTGATTTGAATGGTATGCCTAAGGCAACACATTTGATTGTATTACCGTTAGGATCATATAATATATTGTTGGGCATGGATTGGTTGTATCTTCATAGAACCAAGATAGACTACTATGAAAAAGCTATTGAGTGTGCGGATGACAATGGGGAACCAAGAGTCTTACAGGGAAAGAAGAAAGGCACATCATTTAGGATGGTGACAACTATGCAAGAAAAGTGTAGTCACAGGAAAGGGTGTATGTTATTGTACCACACATTTCTAGTGACAAGGGTAAGGAAGTTGAGGATTCAGATGTTTTGAGAAGGTACCTAGTTTTACAATAGTTTTAGGATGCATTTCCTGATGACATTTTAGAGTTTCCACCCCATAGGGAAGTATAATTTTCTATTGAGTTAGTTGTAAGGGCAGCTCCAACATCAAAGGCACCTTATAGGATGAGCACTCTAGAGTTGATTAAGTTTAAGTTGTAGTTAAAGGAAATTTTGGACAAATGATACATTAGACCAAGTGTATCATGTTGGGAAACACCGATATTATTCGTAAAGAAGAAAGATGGAACTCTCAAATTATGCATTGACTACATTTAGTTGAGAAAAGTTACTATTAAAAATATGTACCCATTGTTGAGGATTGATGAGTTGTTCGATTAGTTGAAGGGAGAAACATTGTTCTTGAAGATTGATCTGAGATCTGGATATCACCAGGTACACATCAAAGAGGAGGACATTTATAAGAGAGCTTTATGGACCAGGTATGGGGATATGAGTTTGTTGTAGTTCCATTCGGTTTGAATAATGCTCCAGCTACATTTACATGCTTTATGAATAGTGTGTTGCATCCATATTTGGATAATTTTGTTATTGTGTTCATTGCTGACATATTCGTATATTCTAAAAATGTGGAAGAGCCTGTCGACCATTTAGAAACAGTGTTGAGGTTATTGAGAGAGCATCGATTCTCCTCATCTCAACAAGTGTATCTTCTTTCAGACTAATGTACACTACTTGGGACATGTTTTCTCCAAGGAGGGATTGCATTAGATCTGGAAAAGATAAGGGCCATCATGGAGTGGGTAGCTCCCAGAAATGTGGATGAGGTGAGATCAATCATGGGATTAGCAGGCTATTATAGGAGGTTCATCAGGAACTTCCTACAAATTTTTTATCCTATTACATGACTACATAGGAAAGGTAAGAATTTTGAATGGATAGAGGAGCATGAGGCTAGTTTCGAGTAGCTTAAGTAGTTGTTGACACATGAACGAGTGCTACAGATTGTAGATATTTGTAGTGTGCACAAATTATTACAAAGAAGGAGTTGGTGGAGTCCTTATATAGGATGGACATGTGGTATGCTATGAGTCGCAAAAGCTAAATGAGCACAAGAAGAACTATCCAACGCAATATTTGGAGTTAGCACTTACCATACATGCATTGAAGATGTGGAAGAACTATCTTCCTGGTAGGAGGTTTGTACTAATGAGTGATCACATTGGGTCGAGGTATTTGTTTTACCAACTGAATCTGAATGTCAGGAAAGCTAGATGGTTGGCCATGATCAATGAGTTTGACTTCGAAATCAGATACATCAAAGGAAAGGAGAACGGGGTTGCAGACACTCCTAGTAGGAGGATATAGGTAAATAAATTAAGAGCTATGAGATCCTATGGTACATAATTATAGGATAGGATCTTGCAAGAAGGTTAGCATGGTGTCAAGTATTTGGAGATTGTGCACAAGTTGTAGCAAAGTACTGGTATAGGTATAGGTGATAGGACAGGTAAAGGTATAGGTAGTAGTACAGGTAGAGGTACATGTGACAGTATAGGTATAGGTACATGTATAGGTACATGTACTGTTATAGGTGCAGGTGCAGGTGAAGGTGTAGAGGATGTGGACTATTGTCTTACGATAGATGGATTGGTTAGATTCAGAGATAGGATATATGTGCCAAACAAAAGTGATCCCAAGAAGGTTATTTTGAGAGAGTTTCATCCGAAACCATATTCATGTCACCTAGGTTATCAGAAGACATTGACTGTAATGAATTTTTTTTGTTATTGGCCGAATATGAAGAGGGATGTAGCAGAGTTTGTGGCTAGGTGTTTCAGTTTCCAGCATTCGTAGTGAGAGTGTAAAAATCTAGGGGGATTGCTACAACTGATTGTAATTCCAAAGTGTAAATCGGAGGTCATTTCCATTGACTTCATCACACGTTTTCCAAGGACAGTGAGGAGAAATTATTCCATCATGGTTTTTGTGGACAAGTTGACAAAGGTTGCACACTTCATTTGAGTGAAGTCTTCATTCTTAGCTAGTGATCTAGCACATGTATTCGTTAGAGACATGGTCAGATTTCATGGTGTTCCAATGAAGATTTTATCAGACAGGGATGCAAAGTTAACTTCCAAGTTCTGGAAGGACTTATTTGCAGGTTTGGGAAAAGAGTTGGCCTTTAATACAACTTATCATCTACAGAAATATGGATAGAATGAGAGGGTCAACATTGTATTGGAGGACATGCTCAGGATATATGTGATGCATCAACAACGAAAGTGCGAGGAGTATCTTCCGCTAGTAGAGTTCACTTATAAGAATGGGTATCATAAATCTTTGAAAATGACTTTGTTTGAGGCATTATATGGGTGGGTCACAATACTCGTATTAGTTGGAGTGATCTGATTAATGGGGTGTTGATTGGACCGGACATGTTGGTGGACATGGAATAGGAAATGTAGGTTATAAAAATGAATTTAAAGGAAACACAGGGTAGCTAGAAGAGATATGTAGATCGGAACAGGTTATTCAAAAAGTTTCAGGTTGGGGAACATGTGTACTTTCACATCAAATGAAAGAAGAGCTCCTTATGGGTTGGATCATGTGCCAAGCTGGCACCACAGTTTTGTGGACCCTTCAATACTATTGAAAGGATTGGACCAATAGCTTATCGACTCGCATTGCCTCCGAAACTGAAAGTCCATGATGTTTTCCATGTTTCATTGCTTAAGAAGTATGTTAAGGATGTTAAGCATGTGATTGACTGGTCTATATTGTAGGAGGAACCAGATGAAAAATTCTTGGGAGAGCCTCAGTGTATATTTCAGAAAAAGGTGCTCATGATACAAAACAGAGCAATTGAGTAGGTCAAAGTGTAGTTGAAGCACTTTGCAACCAATGAAGCTACATTGGTGATAGCAGATGAGATGTGGGCTATGTATCCTTCTTTGTTTGTCGGTTGAGGCAAATCAGTTTTAGTATGGTGTTTTGGTATATCTCTCGATATATGTTTTGGTATATGTACATAGGTAAATGGATGTAAATACCACCGTGAGATACGTTATAAAGCTCTGATAAGTAGTATCGATGTCTTTTCATTATGTTGTAATGTTGTTACGTTGTCATGTTGTTTTGATTTTCAGCAGGGTGATCATTGTAAATACTACATCAAGCTATGTTATAAAACTCCATGTGAAGTATTTTTGCTTTTCAACGGTTTTGCTGAGGTATAGGTGTGGTTGAACACTGAGGATGGTGTCCCCCAAGGGGAGGGTTCTGTAACAACCTTGGTGAAAATTCCATGTAATAACAGTTAATAAAGGCAAGACACCCTAGTGTGGTTGTTCATTGGTTTATTATGGCTAAGGAAATTGGCAAAGTTAATGGCTAAGGCTTTGGAAAGGCAAGATGGATTTTTTGGCATTTTTATTTATGAAAATAATGGAAATTATGAGAAAAGGGAGGCGAAAGGTCACATGTTACATGTGAGGAGGAAAATAAAGGAAAATAATGGAAAATGAGGAAAATAAAGGCCTCATTAATAAAAAGGATTCTCATGATTAGTTGGTAACCTGTTGTTAGTTCAGTTTTGGACCTCTCTCATTATTCTCTCTCTCTCTCTCACTCTTGGACACTTAGATTTTTCTTGGAGCATTTTGGTATTGAATTAAGAAAGGCAAAGAACGAAAGAGGAAGAAATATCAAGTCGGGAAGAGTAGGATCAAGCTGCTACAATAGTATTGTTTGTAGGTACCAATTTGCATGTGCATTTTCCTTGCTAGATTTGGCATGCATTGTATTACATGTGGCCATTTTTCTATTATCACATGGGTATTTCTAGGTGTGATAGTACTCTCATCCTAGCCTTTCCATCTCCAGTTAGCCATGGTGTGATGGGGTTCTTATGTTTTGGTTGAGATGGATTTCCGTATGGATTTGAAGCTGAGTGAGGTGGATTTCTGAATGATAGAACACATGGCCAAGTTGTCCCTGAACCAAACTATGGATCACCGTAAAGCCACTCACCTTGTGACCCTTGATCCGGACTATGGCTTGTCACAAAGGTACGATTGTGTTGCCTCGATGGGCCTAGGAATCATTGTTGTTGAATGGAAGGATATATGGTAGAGCTAAGAAGTGGCTTGATCTCAATTAGGCCTAGTAATCCTTGGTTTGGAATATGTGGTAAAGCCTAGATAGTGGGACTTGGTTTAGGGCCTAATGTTCTGGGTTTGATTTGCGATAAGTCTTGAGAGACTAGGAGACAAGAACATTCCTCACGGTGTAGGTGGAGAAATCTGGTGGAATGCATGCTCGTTTTGGCCTAGTGATCAGTTGGGGATCATGTTAAATCCTGTTATGACATGTTTATTTTGTTGGCGTACTGATTCGGGATGGATTATGGTAAATCTTGGTTTCTATTGATGAGTGTGGGTTTGTTTAGCCTTGGGATGCCCACGTTGGTTCTTTGGTTTGAGTCTCACATTAGTGCTTGGAATATGGCACATGGGTGAATGGATGCAGAGATATTTGGCTCAACCATTATGTGGTTGGGTGGAATGTGGTTGTCCCATCCCCGTTTTGGATTTTTCATCATTAATGAGAGGTTATTTCTCCTTATATTCCTATGAGTATTATACTGATTTATATGTGGATCATATGGGTGTGATTTCATTGGTATTTATGCTGCTATTATGTTGGTTATATATGTGTTTTATGACAGTGGCTATGTATCACTCTCATCATGTTTTTACTTGTAAATTAATGGACATTGTATCTATGACCTAATAGATGATAATGCAACAAATGATATGAAGGAACAATGGTCCTATAGATTCTCAGATAATTATGAGATCCCTATTCTTAAATATGTTATTTACACCTATAGATTACATATTTGTGATATCTTTGAAGAAATTCCTGCCATGGCTAGTAGGGATCGAGTTAAGGGCTTGTTCAACTATTTTCTTTTGCATCATTGTTTCCCTGTTATTTTACTATTCCAGAGATGTCATTCAATTATGGGTAGTGACCTAGGACCTATGCCTGAAAAGGTGGCTGAAAACCCAGGGACGTTGGCACAACACTGGACAAAATAGTCTCTAGACACTAGCAGGCATGTAGGATGAGAGCGTTTAGGGCCTCCTACATGCTTGGAGGCTAGTAACATAAGAGTGTCCATAGGTTAAGTGGTCAAAAACATCAGTGGTACCCAAGGGTACGCTACCATAAGAGTTAGGATGGTTCTCAGGGGCCATGAAGCTAATGCAAAAGGTATGTATGTTGTGTCTCCATTGATTCCATTTCCTCAAGGTCACATAGGAGGTTGAATCTAATCATAGTAGAATCTTCTTGCATATTTACCTCGGTTGGTTGGATACATGGGTAGATCTGGGAGTAGGGTGTTACATGATGTTTGAGTTCTTATTGGAGGAATAAGTAAATTCTCTATTAATTTGTCCATGTTTCTTGTATTTCAAGTTGCAATATTGAGTAACTCTCAATGTCTAAAGACCTAGAAATGAATTGTCTAGTTTATTTAACCTATATTTGTGAACTTTACTACAGAATATAATGTCTACTGTGAATGGACAAAGAAAAATTTAGACAATTTTGAGCCTGATTATACATGCACCTAGTGTGTCTATGGTATGATCACTTTCAAGGACTGTGTGCTATGTTAAAGATTGACCATTCTCTTGCTACTGAAATTTACTCAAGGCTTGGATAGGTTATCTATGGTATTGTGGAAGTTTAGGACCTATCTCTTTAGTAGGAATTTATTAATATGATAAATGAGATGGCTGAGAGGTTCATTAGTGAATGAGGTGGATAAATCTCACAACGTGTGCCTTAAAGGTGTTATCATTGCAAATTTCTATAAGGCTATAATCCTATCTTAGTAAGGAAAAAGATAACTGGCCATTTTCCTTTAGTGATGGGAAATGAAACCAATATTGGATGTCTATACTAGGACCATTTATATATTATTTGACAAATATTTATAATAATTATCTTCTATCCCTTCCTTTTCTGACAAAATATGAAGTTGTTTTAGCAACTCCATTAATTCGAGTACAAAGTCAGGTTGAGTAAAATTTCTTGTTATCACATATTCATAGTATTTTTCTTTGAAGACATGTTTGCCTCATGATTATGGGAAAGAAATATTCACAACTAAATTTGACACAATTTTTCCCTAAGATAACCTTGTATATTTTGACCTCATGTTCTTGTTTTACTGTAGTCCTATATGATGCTTGCTATTTATGAAAAGATACTCATTCCACATTTTATTGTATATGAATTCCACTACACACATATGTTTTAATATTGTTCTTGGCCAATGCTAATTTTGTATAAATTAAAATTCTAGTACTTGGATTCTTATTTTTTTCTTTTTTGTAGGAAAAGGATACACTTTATGTTACAAAATAGAAAAAATCATTAAAAAAAGAGCTTCTTTGAGAAGAGATGATGATATGTTCCCGACACAGGGTACCTGGGTTTACATGTAACATGAACTGATAATAACATTATTTTCACCCAAGTTCAACATATTTCTTTTGAAAAAATATCTTGAACCAATTCTGATGACCACTTGCATTCAATGAAATTTTGTGTTGTTGCAATTTCTGGGTTGGACATATAAGTTCATGTTTTCAAGACACTTGGCTTTAATGGTTATTGCATCATTCACCCTACAAGGCACAAACATAAATATTACTATTGCTTTTAATCTTGTAATAAAGGGAAGGTTAGGGCTAGGTTGGTTATTAGTATATTACTAATGGACAAAGAGAAGTAAGGGTCTTTTGTATAACTTAATAGGGTCCATATGCATATTTTCTATCGGAAGACTCATCGGGTCTACCCCATTTCTTTTCATTTGGTTCATCTTGATGGATCCATTTTTATTTGGAGCATATATTCCATGATCTAATGTTGTTCCATTAGGGAGGGTAACAATCACAAGACAACCAATGTCATGGGGAGAAACCCTTCTAGGTGGACATTCCACTTAAGGTGTAATTCTTCTAGGTGGAAATTCAACTTAACCCATACATATTCTCAATAAAATTTTAAGCAAAAGACACCAATTTCTATGCAAAAGAGGAATCTTTCTTTTCTATACATGACTTAAAGCAAATTCTAAGTATGGGTTATGATATTAAATGTTATATTGTGCCTCGAATTCCCTTCTTCTTGTTCGGGCACACTCATGAACAAATCTAGGCATTTGAACCTGACAGTGAGGGCCCACTTCTTCATCAGCTTGGTGCATTAATTATTAGGGAGTAATGAGTCTTTTAATAACGTATTATTGTTAATATTTAGCAATTTGTTCTCAACAATTTTCATGTTTTCTTGTGTAAGAGAGTTTCATGTTGTTTCTTAGTTAACTGAAAGAGGGTGCATGCAGTTGCATGTTTTAATTTCAACTTTCAATTATATAAAATATTTTTTTTTAATTTGTAGCGAAAGTTTTATGTTCAATTAGGTGCATAAAGTCTAATATGTAGGTGACATGCTTGCATTCCTTAGATCATTTTTAGTTGAGCATTGTTGTGTTAGAACTTAGTTACATGTGTTAGTTTCAAATTTCAGTTATATTAAGTAGTTTTCTAATTTTTAGCTCAAGTATAAGTTCAGTTAGGTGAATGCAGTCTAATAGGTAGGGCGTATGCTTGCATGGCTAGATCATCTTTAGTTGAGGTGTTATTTTTCATGTGCCATTGTACCTAATATTCTTCTTAGTCTATAAAAGAGAAGGCATCAATATTGGTTCACTCATTCAGTTTTTTATGACCTAACAATGAATTAGTTGGATATTGTTTCCCTATAGAAGATTTAATTCAATAATTAATTATTGAGCAGTAACAGGTTTTGATAGTCCATGTACTAAGGTTTTTTTTAGTTTTAATTGTGATTTAGAAAGTATTATTTAATTTTGTTTTTTTTCCTACTTAATAATAGTGATGTGATTTAGGACAGACCTATGTGTTTTCACTATAAGTTATCTGCATTATGTGATTGTTGACTTTAGCATTATTCAGACAATTTTTGTCAGTGGCTTTTAGGTTTCATCTATCTAGTACTTTAGGAACTATTTTAATGCAAAACGTAGTTACCATGTTTTATAAAATCTAACAGTGAATCAAAGCCTAGATTTTGAAATCTTCTTGTTTTTGTGGATGGAGAGGCAAGTGTTTGTAGTAGAGAGCTATTGGAAGGTATTAGTGGGTAATA
Organism: Pinus tabuliformis; assembly: GCA_031772625.1. Lineage (NCBI taxonomy): Eukaryota > Viridiplantae > Streptophyta > Pinopsida > Pinales > Pinaceae > Pinus > Pinus tabuliformis. Next base: position 865,130,342 of record CM062812.1, read on the forward strand.
TGTCTAAATTTTTGTGATTGAAGCAGAATTGTGTCATTGATTGGCACATGGAATTGACAATAGTTGTGCGGCATAGAAACCCTAGTTAATTTAGTGATTGTATATTATGGCTTTCTTGAAGGAGTTGTCACAATCACCATTGCTATTATGTGAGAGGGTCACTTCTTATAGAGAGCCTTCGACATTGTGATGTGGAATTCGATATTATAAAATCTCTTGGAAATGGTAGGTTTATCATTCCTAATGGACAAGGTGGATGCATTGCCCAGTGCTAACACATCCCAAATATATGGCAGAGCACAATAAGAGGGCATTGAATGTGATGAAAATATTTTTGGATTTCTTGGGATTGTTTGATCCCTCATATCATTGGGGAAAACACTACCAATGATATGTATGGTGTGTTGGGAATCTTGTACCAGAGTTTGAATGTATTTAGGAAGATGTCGTTGAATAACAAGCTCACCTCAACGAGTAAAAGAGGTACAGTAGCAAGTTACCTCATGAAGATAGAAAAGTTGAGAGATCAAATTGATGCCATTGGGGACACAGTTGAGGATGCGAATTAGTATATATTGATTTGAATGTTTTTAGTCACCATGGCACAACTTTCTCCAAGTTATATGTTGTTAAGAGAACCTACTTAACTTCAAGAAGTTGTGGGATGCTTTCATTGGAGAGGATATGAGACTAGAACAAGACTCAAATAGTGATGAGGATGATGTATATCTAACTTTTTTTAAGAAATGTATCTTGAGCAGGAGCTTAATGCACAGGTTTAGTATGAATGTGTATGAAGTGGTTCAATACATTTCTTTGGTGACCACATTGGAATCACTTGAAAAATAAAAATTAAAATGAAGTCTAATTTTTGTAATTCAACTACTTTTAGGAATTTAAATGAAGAGTTCTAGAAGTTCTAGAACATTATTGACATAAACAAGGATTTAATATTAATCATACATTTCATGATTGAGATAAATATAACCTAGGATTGAGGTGTTTAGTTGTAATTGAGCATATTAATTATCCTCTCTCAAAGCATAAAGAGGACAATATAGGAGAGATCTTGTACATGATAAGGGAATAAGAAAAATGAAGGAAGAGTGCATTTTAAAGAAAAGCCAAGAAATTTTTCTAGAGAGACTAGCAAGTGGACTAGTCTCTAGAATATGTATCATTGTTGTAGTAGTTTATTTTTATGCATGTGCTATACATTCTTAAATCTGGCCATAGTGTCTATTTTTGGAGCATTCTTTAGTGACTGAGAGAGAGAAATATTGATTTGTTGTCCAAGAAAGGAAGCAATATAACATAATTTACTGTTGTAGTTGTACCCTATTTTCACAAGTCATATACTACTGCTTGAAGTGATTTTATTGACGAGAAAGTTACTAATTCAAGCAGAGGTCACCATTGATCAGAGGAATGAAAAATTGATTTGAAGGAGAAATCATTGTGTATGTGTTTTATTTCTTCTATTGTTAATTTTTCAACTATTTGTGTGATTGATGAAATGAGCAAAAATTTAATTTTGTACTGTTAAATAAATTTTGTTTGAGTTAATTTAATTATCATGATAATATTAAGATATCACTCACAGAGGCATTTATCTTACGTGATATATTCAATTTCAATTCAGGAATTTGAATCCATTGTTGTTGTCCAGTATGTGGATAATTTTTAATAGGTTCATGGATAAGCTAACATATTAATGTAATTTATATATTTATCTCTAGCTCCCTCAGCAAAAATCTAGTAAACTATAGTGTGTACATGGTGATGGAAAAAACAATTTTTACCAAATGAAATGGGGTTTTGTTACCTAGACAATGGGTCGCCTACCTCTGTAAATGGCTATTACAACATCCAATCATAGCCCCCACTAGATTAGAATCAAGTGCCCGATGAAGTCTGCACATAGGTTATTTTTCTTTCATTATATTAAAACTCTTTTCTCCATATAATGTTTTTGGAGAGAAATTCTTTGTAGTAAAAAATTTATGTCCTTGTGTCAATTTGGTCAATGACTCAAACATACTTTTGGTATTTATATTTTATTTTCTGAGGAAGTATATGTGCCTAGAAAATTCCTTCTCTGTGAAATTTGTGATTCTGTAGTAGCCATTTTTTACTTCCCCAACCATGCTAAGGATATGGGAGCCTCATAAGCGTCAAGTTATGTGTGAGCTATGACATTGGCCATCTCAAAAACATAAGGAAATTAGTCACCCAAGAGATTAGCAGACTACTGCATTGGACATATATGGGTTATGTGACTACACTTCTCTTTCAACTTTGATACTAGATATGCAATGTTAAGAAGTACCAAACCAACTGCAGTTCTTGTAGGTTGGATGCACTTGTCATACATCCTTATCAATGCAATGATAAGATTTGGCCAAATAAATTTTATCATTCTCCAGTAAAGAAAAGACATCATCAAGGACTGATTCCTTTAACACATTTTTATATGGCTCTGAAATATTCTTTCTATTGTGGCTTCCTTAAACAAACTTGCTACATACTATCAGAGATATCACCATCGTTTACATGTGGTTCCTCAAATGCCACATTACATATTTATATTTCCATATGGGGTAACAATACATTTACCTTATTGTGTTTTATATAGGATGAAATTCGGAAGCATGGGGATGGAAATTGGTGATTCCAAGAGGGTTGTCTCTTCTTGGGATTGCATTATACATTTGGGTTTAAGATAGAAAGCTTGTTTTTGTTACTATGTCTATGAATACATCATATAAGAAATAGACAAAGCAACCTCCCCATTACCTATAGAAATATTTGAATGATAATATATATCTATATATATATATATATATATATATATATAGATAGATATATATATATCTACACATACCCTTCAAGATTTTCAATAGTTCTAAGAATGGTAATCATCGAATGTTTATGATAAGCATTCCATGCAAGTAGAGTTCCCACAACTATATGTTTCTGATGTATATTTCATTACATAGACTGCCAGAATGGAATACTCTAAGATTAAGTTGCTTTTCATTTCTATTTATCGAAGAATGTGTTATGTCATTGCTTATGAGGGTTTTTCAAGTGTGGGAACCACATCAATATCCATATCAAGCTTTTTATATTAAATTTTGTAGTAGAGGCTTCTGCAAGTACATCAAACTTGTTGTTGTAGCATATATGTAGAAGCATAACATGTTGCAACGATTCATTAAACTCTTTTGCTCGCAGAGGTTACCCTACAACTAGTGATAATATATGTTATCTTGGGTGTCCAAGCACCCTCTAACTATCTTACACTTCCTGGAAATGTGGGAGACATTACTACCAACTTTTGTACTCTATTCCTTTCTTGAAGAGATGGCAATGGTGATGCCTAAATAAAAAGAAATAATATATTCTATGGCTTTTTGCCAAGGGTTTGTGCTAGTTCATGCATGGTTAATTGCACCCATGGCTTCCATTATTGGGACAGTGGATAGAGCCCTTGTATCATTAAATTTCTTAAAAGGGTACTTCTTCTTGGGCATGCAAGTGACGAATCTACACCAACAATTATCTGTCCTTGTAATTTGTTCTTCATCCTACGAGTTGGAAGAAATTGATTATCTACTCTATTATGCTAAAACTATGGTTGTATTATAGGAGTTTCAAATTAATCCAGCTTCTATTGGTTTATTAGTTGGGAGCCAACTATTCCTACACACTAATGGTTACTTTGTTAGAAACATGTTTTTTCCTAAAGAGTCAACAATTTTTATTATATTGGTTTTGTTCAAAGAATCTTGACCTTGATGAAATTACATAGTGAATTTTGGTGTGAAAATAATTTCTAAACCCTAAAATCCTTACTAATGAGAGAATTAGAAATCAACTAAATGTCAGCTTATCTATCATGTAGCATACTATGGTGAAAAATTCACTTTGACAAAACAATCTTGTACTACCTTACAGGGACTAATTCATTTGGATGTGAATTCTTTATTATCTGTAGCTTTAATATCCTTAAAATCACTATGTATTTATATGAACTAGTCAATTGGGTTGTATAGAAGTGTTGATAGTTAGAAGAGTTGAGATAGGAGGTATGCAAGGTTGCATCCATGAGTTAAACTGGAGATCACTATTGAATCTTTTTTTTTTATAACTTTTCAACTCTTGTGACTCTATCATTATACTTTCCTCAGCAACCCCATCTATACTTGTTGCATGCTTTCCCTATATATTGTATGAGAGGGCAGATAATTGGTGTACAACACTTTTGTCAGCTTTAATGTTGATATTTTAGTGCCTTATTTCTAAACGATGTATAAAGGGTATCTAGATAACCCTTTAATATCGATAGAAAGTTTCATTATTGATGACAGTTGCATACCTCTTCAAACTCAAAATTGGTGACAAGAATCTTAATGAATCAACTATAACTAATGAATCAACATATATACATAGTGCTAGACATGGGAAACAAGTTTATATCCAAAAATGAAGGATGAGAGGTGATCACGAGACATGTAGGTCATGTTCCTTAAATTCAAAGGATTCTACGTTCTGTATATTCTATTATTGATTGTGAGTCATGCCATGTGTTGTTCTTCACTTCCAATAAGGATTCTGTTATGGTTACTATTTATGATTTAAGTGCAACATGCAACAACCATATTATTAAGATAGAATAAGTACCTCTGCATCCAAATTTCCTTGATTTGCTGACATGACATAGCTATAATGACATACCCACCATGGTATAGTGTTTCCACATTCACTCTATAATAACTTCTAAAAGGTCACATCTATCGAGCATAGACTTAATGGATTTGTGTATGAGATACACCATAGGAGAAGTATTTCATGAGACATGTTTTCTTTAGAGAGAGGATGTCATAGTAAGACAAATATTCTTGGATACCACTGGAATTTTCTAAAGAATGAAAACCAAAATTGTTTCACATTAGGGAATCAAGCTTGGTTTGCATAATTTTGTCTGACACTCACAACTTCTGGTGAGTTGAGAATATTGTAGAGCTGGGAATGTTGAGCTCGGTATGATTTTTTGATAACTCCATCCAATAGTGACAACTTATAGTCAGTTGAATAGATTGTAGAGATAAAACATGTTGAGCCTTCTCTGAGTTTTCTCATCTACTTTGTGGCAAGTTGATTCCGCATTACCCAACATAGACTCTGTGGGTTTGTGTGTGAGATACAATATTAAGAAGACTATTTACTAAAGCACATTTTTTGAGAGAGAATGTCATACTTGGAAATGTTTGGATATCGTTGGTTTTTTTAAGAATGAAAACCAAAACCCTCTCACATCAGCGAGTATGCTTGTTTTGCATAACGTTTTTTGACATTGAAAACTTTTGTTGAGTTGAACATATTGTAGGGATGCAACATGTTGATCATGGTGTTACTTTTGTCATATAATTTGTGGAAAATTGATTCTAATTTTATTTTTTTTGTACAATCGTCATATATCCATTTCATTTAACAATTTGTGTGGTAAATATAGATATTTATATTATGGTACAGAAGGAAGTACAAGACTGACTGATGCATTAAAGATAACAACAGGTCATAAATTTGACCTTTTGGTCCCATATTGGTGTCCATTGAAGCTATGACTTTTATGAGTGACCATGCCTTAGATTTATAAAAACAAAATGTATATATCATAAATTTATAAACCCCATTCTCATAAATGAACTTTAAGAGTCAGGTTAGTTTAATAACCACCTCTCGTTACTGAATTAGATAAGAGGGTGTGTTACAGCGTCATCATAATAGTTTAGAAAATAATAACCATTGGGACTGTGATGATACCCCATGGGAATATTCATAAAATTATCTTTGTGATATTCATATTGAAATGTATTTCTCCCACAAATATTGATTTGATGTCATTTCTCCAGTTCATGAGAAAAACCTATTTCTAAGTTCACATCATATTCTTTTCGACATTGTTCCATAGGATTGTACCAAGACGTTAATAGATTTTCCTTCATGGTGTTTGAACAATTGATCAAGATCTCATGTCCTCCATTTCTAGCAACACCCCCCGTGAAGGAAAACAGGACAAGGAAAAATAGAACACTCCATTCTGGCATCAAGGGTTTAATAGTTTAACCATAAACAAATCCTATCATGTCACATATCTCCCATGCACTCCCTCGAAGCTTAAATACAAACCCTCTGATAAAATTAAGCATAAACCAAAGATACCAACGTTCATGTGTCTTTAATCGCAAACTCAATTGTCAATATCACTTTTATATTACATAAAAGAAAACAAAAGAAAAGGAAGAGCATCCAAAAGCCTTATTTCTGTTGGTTTTTTTATCTCCCCCCCAATAAGAGCTATCTAATGGAAAAAAATAGCCTTGCGATCCTAGGGCTCTCTTTTGAGTTGAGTTGTAGGAAAAGGCTGATTATGAGACTATGCTAATGGAAATTAGAGTTTCCTTTTAATGATAGTAGAATAAACTATACCATTTGAATAGAATTCCAATTGATCAAATGAAATATGTTAGTATATTTTTGTATTGTGTAGTTTTTTTCTTCGAGGTTCTTGACTTCACACCCTTTTGCTAGTTGAAGTACTTGTGGGAGGATATAGATATCATTGAGAGGTAGAGAGTGCTTTCCTTGTATCCATGCAATTCCATCTTTGGATACTTGTGCTTGCTGTGAATTTGGAAGTGTTTGAATGCCCCGTAGATATTTTGTTAGTGCAACAGATATTAGCCAAACTTTGTGCTTACAATTTTAACATATGTTTAGTGGTTTCATTTTAGGATCATTATTATTGATCATTCTATTTTAACATATTCAATTAATTAATAACAAGAATCACTCTAAATTAGGTTTCTAGACCTCATAGCCAATGAGATTCAAGGATGTTGCTTGTTATTCATAATTGTATCATATATACTCATACCTTTTTTATTTTTTGGCATGAAAATTAGTCTTTTAGAGGTAAATGTTTATGATGTCACAACATATCTACATTATTCACAATGTGATAAATCAATATTTGGTGTAATTGTAGATTTTAGGTTTCATAATTATAAGTCATTTATATGTTATAAATACCTTGAAATTTTCATTACTAATTTAGTATTCAACTGAACACATTGAGTATCTTATACGTAACAAGTTTTCCCTCCACCCACTTTTCATGACGTCCATATTCATTAGGTAGGGACTTGTAGCTTTGATGTTATTTTTCTTGTTTAATAAAAGAATTTCCTAGAATTTAAAAAGTTTCATAATTTATTAAAAGTTGTAGTATTAACAATTTATAAATTTCAAGGTCTACTTTTTTAATGTCTAATTCCTTAATCAGTGCTAGCTCAATGGAAGAGAACCTACTTTGCAAGAAGGAGGTTGGTGGTTCAATTCCATCGTGTGCTGATATTTATATGGAATGGCCATGACATATTTTTGCTGATAGAGGCTCTTTTAACCATCACTAATGGGTTTATGGTGACAAATTTTGACGCTCACCAAAATATGAAATGATGACAGTCAATGATCCCCATCGTATATATGCATAAATAATAACAACCATGAAAGGTCCATAGCCATAAATTGTTGTTGTTCACATGAAATGGTGATGGTTACTATTTTTCATTATACTCATTATTAGTGGCATACCTTGAATCTCACCACACACAAATACTTTTGGCAGTGCGACCATTGGTGACATTCATTTTTTATCATGCAGGCTCTTTTGACCATCATAAATGAGCTTTTGGTCACCTTTTTTGACCCTCACCAAAATATGAAATGGTGACGGTCAACGAACGTCACCATATATGTGCGTCAATAGTGACGACAATGTAAGGCCCATGACAATAAATAGTTGATGTTCATATGAAATGGTGATAGTCACTATTCGTCATTATAATCATTATCTGTGATGGACCTTGAATGTCACCACAACATGTTTAATTTTGGTGACACCACCTTTATTGACATTAATTTTTTTGCTAAGGAAGGCTAAGGTCTATCACCATTTCTCATATGAAATAGTGACAGTCACTATCCGTCATTAAAAATAATTATTTGGTGATGGAACTTTAATGTCAACACAACACCTATATTTTTGGTGATTCCACCTTTGGTGATGTACATTTTTTGATGACAGATGCTCTTTTTACCATCACTAATGAGCTTATGGTGAAATTTTTCGACCCTCACCAATGTCCTTTTTTCTTGTATTGAGATTTACGAAATTTGTATGATGTGTCGTCAATAGTAGTTGTGTGAACTATTGTTCATATTTCTAATGAAGTCATCAATAAAGGACCCAGATCTATAACATATTCTAGGTCCTTTATTCTTGTTTTTAATTTTAATTTTTTTACTCCCCATTGATAAAGATACTCTGCAAACATGTTGTTGGTAACTTGATCCAGCTCCATGAGAGATGTGATTGTAGGTTTTAACCCCATACAGAAATTACCCGCATACGAATTCTAAAACATAGAAAATAAACAATGCGAGAACATAACACATAAAACACATTTACACAAAGATTTTCCCCTGGATCCCAAAACCGGGACTACTAGCTTGTTTTTCCATTATGTTCCTTTCAATGTTACAATACATATTTATACATGCTGAAGCATCCAATACCATGGACCGAAAACTATCGCGTCCAAAACCATGGACCGAAAACCATCGTGTCCAAACCATGTGCAAAAATCATGCACAAAACCATAGGTAAGTCCACCCAGCCTAACATAGGGTGAAAAACCAAAATTTTCCATGGCACTGCCCTCAACCCCATAGAGTGGGCTTACCTGCACCCCTCAAACCCCTTGTGACTCCCCCCACTATGTAGTCGACACAATGAAGGGGAGGCTCCACCCCCTTCTAATCCCTTGGTCAACTCTGTGGGCTAGTCATGGAAAGAATATAACACAACCCAACAGTGATTACATCTCTAGGAAAATCAACCTACATTTCTTTTTGGTCTAAAATGTTATTGTTGTGAAGCTTTAACTTTTCAATATTCATTTATTTACTATTATTTTCATACTTTTCATTTTGAAATGTGCAAAACCATCATAGGAAATAATAGATTCATTGAGAGTTTGTGTTATTGTTTCTTCATTTTCCGCAAAACAAACACCAATCCATTCATATAGTTTAATGTTTCAACTTCTTCATTCATAGTTCGATTAAAATTTATTCTTCTCATAAGACTTCTAAAATTGGTAGATTCAATAGTGTACACTTCTTTTGAAATAAAACTTCGATCGAGCTTTTTGTGTTTTATTGCTCTAAAAAAGTACTAATTCCTGATTCGTGGATGATTTGTTCAAAATATATGATTAGCTCTCTCTTTCTATGGGTATCATTTATGCAACATACATATTGATCTTCAGAAATATTGATGCTTGATACTTCCATGATTTCTTTAGTATTTATGATTAGCCATTTTTTTTTGTTAATGCTGCCTTGACATTGTTCAATAATTTCTCTAATTTCTGCAAATAAGTTTCCATAACCAATTATTTCCAAGTGTGCTTGAAAAATGCCCTCTTCATCAAAAGATTTAATTTCTTCATATTTACTTAAGTTAAAATCATTCAAAGTATCTGCAAACTCTTTAAAATGCGAAACAATTTTTACAGTGATTTATCCAACACTAATGGTCCTGATGATGAACCACACTTGTTGGTTCAAAAAGCATCGGCCAAAAAATTATCTCATGTGATTTCTATCGAAAGACTTTGTTTAAAGGAATGAATTGTTTTGTCTTTTTTCATCCAAATATATCTAACTAGTTAAGGTATATCCTACAGGCGTCAACAACAAAATACCTATCTAGAGAAAATTTTAGCAATAGAAATGGCTTACCTTGAAATCCATATATTTGAATTAGTGTATTACTTTTTATTTCTTCATGCATACCTTTGCCCCATAAGAAAACTTCTACATGCCTATATATACGATGAGGATCTTATTCAGTTATCATATAGTTGATTTTCCTCACAAAAGCATCTTCAATTACACAAAAGTTTGAAGAAGCGATATTCTTCTATCGTATAGGATACCAAAATTGCATTGGTTCTTGATTAACATTCAATTTAGGATTACATGGCAAATTGTTAAAGCTATCACTTGTAGTCAAAGTTATTATGAGATACACCATCATAAAGAACATTTGGTCTTGGATAAATTGGTTAAATTAAAAGTTATTTTCTTAGAAAATATGTTAGCCCAGTTGAATACACAATCCTTTTTGTATATCTGACAAATCATTTAGAAAATGGATTTTGGAACCCTTGTTGTAGTTTCTTCACCCATGACACGTGCAAAAAGAGAAAAAAAAGTCTTTAAATGACTATTTAAACAAATAGATTTCTAGAAGAAACAGATTGTAAGAAACTTGTTGACTCGTAAAATATAAATATGCAATATCATATGATTCACCTACTTATGAGATCTTGAAAATATTTGCTTCAGGCAATTGTAAGCAAAGATTAACCTCTAGTAACTTGAATGTTCATCTAAATGTCTTCACATTCGAAGCTATCCTCTTTGTTTGTAGAATTATTAATTGTTCTTGTTTCTTTGTTAAAATTTTTCGAACAACAATGAACAATTTCCTTTGATATCAAAAATTGTTAGCACACATGAAACATTTGCAAATCCAATAGTCCAAATCTTGTTAACTTTTTTCTCTTCCATCAATATATTAGCATAATGCTTGTATGCAATGGAACAATGGATGTTCTCATCGATAACACCAAGTAAATTAAAGTCATCATTGCAAATGGCTTCTTTTCTTTATCTACTAACCATATCCATTTAGTAGCTGAAAACACCTTCTGAATCAATAATGTTCTTAACAACATTGAATTGAACAAATTTATTTTTTAGATTATGTGTATATTAACTACAACTTACTTTTGCAAACACAAAAGTGGGTCTGACTATTGCAAGTTTGAAATCCATTACACTGAAAATTTCTCAATACACATAAATAACATTGAGAAAAATATTTATTTATAAGACATGTAGAAGTCCGAAAGATGTTCATTGTGTGGAAGAATCTTTCACATTTTCATTATGCGGATAATAAGATTTTTTATGTTTATATTATTGATGATATTTTAATTGTAAATACTTTTTCTAATACTCATTTGTTTGTTCTCCTGTGGGCCATATGATTAATTAATAAATACATTGACATTAAAAGATTTTATTGCTAATATTTTACTAAGAAATAGATTTCACAACTTATCCAATACATGATCTCCCACATTATATGAAAATTGTTCAAATTAAATAGATTATAATGTGTTAGTATTTCATTCGTACCATTGCTTTTTATAGTAAACAAATACTTCTCCATTGATGATTTAGCAATCACATTTCAAATATAATTTTTCATTTATGCTTTAGGAATTACGTATCCAATAATAATAATAATAATAATAATAATAATAATATGAACTTTTGCTAAATGACATGCACAAATTTATCAATTTACAGGAAGAAAAGTAAAATGATACAGATAAAACCAATTTTACGTAAAGCATTTTTCAATGAATGAGATATAGAGTCAAAAAACAAAGGAAGCACAACATACTTAATACGCATATCATAAAATATGTATTTGTGCTTGAAAAGTAAAATGCACAATTCTCATAACTGTGTTTTGATTCTAGTAACCAGATTAAAAGCAATGGTAATGAGCCTTCTCTTGCAAAGAACTATGAAATATAGCAACATGCATCCCCCTCGGCCCCCCCAAAAAAAGAGAGGAAAAACCAATGATCAATTGTTGACCAATACAACTACCGAAACATTACGTGTTAAAATTACGCCACATAAGTGTTATAAAACTTCGAACATTTGATTTATGATTCTTAAGCTAACAAGAAAAACGTGCTATCATGTACCTTATTATTATTATTATTATCAAAATTATGTAAAAGAAGCTATATAAAACTTAGACCCTTTGATTTATGATTTATGCCAAAGAACCATCATGTAGAATAACAAACATAATTTTCATATGACATAAAAATATTTCACGTAGTTTTCAAACATAAGTGCACCAATCTTGATCTGCAATTACTAATGATAAAGTGAGTGCGATAATCGTTTACCAAAAATGGAAATTTGTGCAATCGCACTAGCAATAGATATTGTCATGTTAATAATTCAGAGGATAGCTAAAGCAATATCTATAAAGAACAAAATCTTATATTGTTTATCGATTTGCTATCATCCAAATGCACAAAAATGCTCTGAACAGAAGCCCTATGATTATCAAGAGCCCCTAGTTGTTCAGATTATTCTATGCTGAGAATACAGGCATATGACACATTGTCAATGAACTAGAAATGGTGCCCCTATCATTAATTCTAGTATCATATCCCCATCTTCATAATAAATAACATTATAACTGATAAAATAAAAAAATTAAATATAATTTTAAACATTTCTCCGAGACACTTTTCCTTTCCATAATATTTATCTTTAAACAACAAAACTTACTTAACATCACTAATTCGGTATAATATGTCATGCGATGTTGGGATGGGGTCCCTTGGGTTAATTTTTGGGTTAAAATAACCTAAGTTTTGATATATTTATGTAATTAATGTAATTCTTCACGATTTGTGGATGTGGAGCGCATAGATGATTAGGAGCCAAAGGGGTTTTAGCCTCTTGTTTATGTAAAGTTTGAGTCAGTTTTGAGATCAACCCATGGTCCGTGGAGCATGGGATTGTATAAGAGAGGCTATAAATAGGTGTGTCCTATGGTGTCTAAGGCATGCCTATGGGTATAACGAATGGAGTCTTAGAAGGGATGGTGCAGAGAAGTGGGTAAGATAGGAGAGAAAGGATCTACAACTGAGTGTGCAAAGGCCTAGGTAGAGTCTGCACCTGAGTGCACGGACCCCTACAGCTGAGTGCACAAGGTAGTTTCAAGTTTGTAAAGCTGAATTGAAGATAAATAAAGAAACTTACTAAAGAAATCTTGTGTATATATTTTTATCTCTATTTAATTTTTTTTACGATATATGTTGTGGATGAATAATGTGTTTATGAAATACTTATCTAAGGATGCACAATTTTCTTGAGTAAGTCTTAATAACTGTACACAATTCATGATAAGTACTTTTGCGAAGATTGTGATGAATTCTGTTATGTTTGCTAAATAACTTAAGTAGATCTGCACAAACAATAATTTAGTATTTCTCTCTAATGTGGATATGCGGATCAATCAATTGTTAAGGGTCCGCAAAGGCTGATCGTAGACCTTTATGAAGATCTGAAGGCAGTTTTAAAAAATTTGTTGTACCGAGCCCTAAGGGCTTATCGATTAGCGTGAATGCAGATCTAGTGTTCTAAAAGACATCACACTCATCTATGGATGTAGAACCTTGGTTCTTGCATCCCCCCATACTGCTTCAGGTGAGACTGCAGCCTACGCTACATAGGTTGTTGCAAAAAGTCCCAATAGTGTAGGGATTTGTTGATTGGTGCAACTAACTCTGAACCTGGGTTAGAACACCCTAAGCCAACAAATGGTTTCATTGCCATGATCACAAACTACATGAAAGAGATGTGTGATGTCGCATCACTAGAATCTGAACAAGTAAGAAATTGAAAAGTGGCAGGATAGAAAAATTCATGAACTCGAGGCATAAGAAAACACAAATATACTCCTATCAAAGGAGCAGTGGTTGGATAGATATTTGTATACGAAGATACAAGAAATATTTTTCTACACTTTTCCCATTGAACTGTACTAGTGGTTAGCTAAATTGACAGCCAGTGAAGGAAGGTGGAAGCTTGATAATCTTATAGTTTGGACTCCTGAACTAGTGTGATGATTAGAAGACTCTGCTAATCATATCACATGGGTTCTTGATCATTGGCTCGATTAGATTCTAGGAGGATTTGTTAGAAAATTATAGGTCAATACCTTAGTGAGTTACATCAAACTGGAGCAACAATTTTTCAAGGGACCACGAGATAAGTATTTAAGATCTTAGAATACCTAGATTAAAATGTTGTTATGTGAAAAATGGGTTATGCCATTGCCTTGATGTTCGAAGCTACGCGAAGTGGAAAACTCTTTAGAGATCGACAGAGATCAGATCTTGAATATAGGCTGTTGATTAGACCTGCTTCGACAGATGAAGATGCAGTAGTATACGTGTCACCGTAGAGTTTTGTCCAACTGATAACATAGGGTTTTCTACGAAAACATCATCCGAACAGTCCGCCTCCACCTCCACCTCCATCGCATACATCTTTACCCACACCTCCACCACCACCACAACCATTCAACATCTCTAACATAATGAAGCTATTGATTTTCAATGGCATAGGGAGTGAATATATAAAGCAGTTTTGGTTTGTTGTGAATGTTGTGTGGATAGCGCAGCAAATTATTGATGACAATATAAAGGAGTCCCAATTGGTTACCGCTCTGTAGGATCACGCGCTGACTTGGTATATTAAGTATTATTCTAATAATCCTCTGGCAACGCTAGCAGAGACTAAGGCTACTTTAAACAATGAATTTAAGTAATCCTAAGTCTAATTCACCATCTGTAGTCAGATTTAAGGAAATCATGGTGAGGGTCAATGAGAGGCATTTGGAATTAGATCAGAGGTTGAAATGTGTGATTAGAGAAGCTAACATGTAGCTCACTATGCTAAAGTAAAATTATAAGTGCGGACACAAACAAATTCCTCTCACTCGATAATGGGTCTAGCCACAATAGATACATTCTATGGAAGATTTCTTTAGGCTAGAATCAATCAAGAGGGCTTACCTCTTGGTCGCTTATCTTGCTTGATGATGTCCTAGCTTTCTCGCTTGAGCAATCTTCTACTTCCTTCTTCAAGCCCCTAAAACAAGTAAACAATGACAACACAAAAACATAATAATAGACAAATTGCAATTCAACCTACTTAATGAGTCAAGAAGCATTAAGAGATGAATATGTAATATTACAAAACATGTAGGAAATCAGTTGATAGTTTCATATATTAATATCAAAGAGAGATTACAACCATTCATCTTGACGTCGCAGTCTTCGTCTGACAAGACTAGGTTCCCACACACTTCTGCTAGCATTCCATGATGGCTTCAAACGATAATAGTTTAAAGGCCCTTCCCTTTAGACTTCATTCCAAACCAAACACACTTAGCCCTCACACAACTAGATGGCTACAACTAGTAATAGCTTGCTTATCTAATCAGAATAGCATACTCACACTAAGCCAACACTCTAGCTAGCTTGTGTTTGGGAAGAAGGGAGGTTTATATAGGAAATATGGATGGGAAATGGATCCTCTTCTCATGGGAGAAGGACTTATCCCTTGAGGTAGTTCCATCATTATAGGGGAATGGAGCCCAAACTATCATCCTCAACCCCACTTGGCTAAACCATTTACCAGACTTCCGTTACGAAGCTTCTAGAGTTGGAAGCTTCGACTCTAATTTCAAAAACTTTCCATAACTGGACCGGTGCAGCTTAAACATAGCTCGGTCACACCAGTCGGCATGGGGAATATTGTTGACCTCTAGACATTAGCATGGGGGACACAAAGGTCATTAGTGTTGCCGTTGTAAACTAGGCAAAACAAAAGTTTCAGGGGAAATGGTGCAAAAGGGAAATGATCTGCTCATGATGAGGGGCATAATGGGAGTTTCTCTATGAAGGCAAAGCATGCAAGGTTCATTGTAGAGTTCCTCCAGGATCAAGGAATGGGGAGAATAGGGACAGTGCCAAAATTTTGTGTAACAGATTCCCCCTAAAGCATGAAGTCCGAGTGGGAGTGAGGGATGAAATGCTTTATAAATCAGTGTGGGGAACCGGTCTACCGTCGGAAAACCTGCAAGCAGGTACATATACATATACATAAACTGAGATCCCTGTCAAATGATACATGAATCGTGGCATGGACGCAGCCATCTAGAGAATGATCATGTAAATGGATCCAGGTATGGGTGCAGCTATCCATCAAAGAGGATCATAACGAAACCAAGGTATGGTCGCAACCATCCAATAATGAGAAGGATCACATATGGTAACTCATGGTATGGTCGCAACCAGCCATCTGAAAGAGACATGCATATCATCATAACCATGTCACACCACTTCACAACTTGGACTTTTTGTGATCTGAGTCCAGGGTCTTGCACTCCAACATGACCCCATCAAAGTACAAATCCTAGCATGTGAATAGATGTGTTGATGTTGAACATGCTAGAAAGTCGCTTGATTACCAATCAATGATGTAAAATATTAAAAAGCTTGAGAGAAACCACCAATAATGACACTGTCCCTCAAGGTACTATCAACACAATTCACGGAATGTGAATATAGGAACTGAAGTTGAACATCTGCGAAATCACTAGTTAGAAAGCTAATGATGTGAACTTGTCATCAAGTGTGAAGAACTTGCCATTATGGCATACAATCTCTATGGTACTAGAAGGGAGCCTCTCAGTCAACTTCCCGATAATGAGCCAAAGTTGACGGAAAGTGACCAGGTCGAAGGAGGGCCATAATGAATCCCACATCATCGATGAGAGATGAGAGGATGGAAAATGATTTTGGATGATACCGAGAATCAGAGGTAAGTGTAACTATAGAAGGACAACTCTTGAACATATCGGTGACACAACTGGAAGTTTGGTAGCTTTTGGACCCATAGGATCGGTGGTCATGATGATGTGGCAAAGATAAAATCGAAGACAAAAATTAATGGCCCAAACCAGGAAGGTCAATGATGCAAAGGAGGATGTCCCAACCCGACACAAAGCAAAGAGTATCATGCTCAAGAGTAAGCTGCTGACATGAGTCGATAGATTTCCAAATTTTCCCCCACCATTTCTGACATGTACCCAAATTATTTTTTAATTACAAGCTTGAAGGGGATAGCATATGCTTGCACTGTAAGTTCATCCTTTGGATGAATTTGACCTAGTAATTCTAAGGAGCCCTAGTAAGGATAACCTCGTGTTCATCATGGTGATGAATCAAATGTCGTTTAATAGTTTAACGAGTCCGACAAAGGTGTAACTTGGTATCTTTTTCATGTTTAGAGAGTTTGAAAAAGACACGTAAAAGAAAACTCCACATGGTCCCTTTTTTCACATTTGTGTCTCTCAAGCCCCAAAAGGTAGAAAATGATACATGAGATAACTGCTTGACCATTTTAGTCAAGCAGTACCTTATTCATAAATAGTGCCTCCTAGCCTGAAAAAGGGGTAAACTTATACTGGGTGCACAACATTTCGCACCCATTAACAAGTTCAAAATGACAAGGGCTCGGCCATCTTTTCACTTTTAAAGGGTTAGAAAAGAGCTAAAAGTGGACCCCCCATTTTTATTCTCTTTAACAAGTCAAAAAGGGAAAAAATACTCGGCAATCTTTTCATATGAGTTTAACAAGTCAAGGAAAGAGCTGAAATGTGACTCATCATTATCATCGAACATCCAGCACTTATTGTTGCACAAGTAAGGCAAAGCATATTATCAAGTCCTTGAGGTAAAATAGGTCAAAAATATTTACAAAACCTAGTATTTTCACGAAAAATGAATAAATGTTATAGACATTTTTGTGCCCTACAACCCCAAGCATGAAATGTCCATAAAACAAGGGCTCCTAAGTCCCTAAAAGTGTTGTTCTAACCCCTAAAGGAACAAGGTCAACAGATTACAGCTTCTCCCAGAAGTTCTCCATGAGAAACTACTCAGAATTGGTCAAAACAGGATCATTGCAGCTGCTCCATTGGCTAAGTGCGTTGCATCTCACCTAAATACACTGTGAGGGTGCATTGCATTTCAAAATTCCCTTCTGTGGGGTGTGATGGATGAGAAATGACAAATGGCAGTGTCATTCCGCGAGGTGGAGAGGCAATGGAAGCTTCCAGAATCATCTCCTGTGACACTTGCCTCACTGAATTCGACCAAGGATGACTAAGAGGCCCTCAGTCTCCAAGTGGAAGCAAGAAATATCAGAGAGAAGACACTAATCAAATCACAAGCTGACTCATCCCCCTTACAGATATCTATATATGGATCCCTCATCCCAGAGATCCAGAGGTTGGAATTTTGCATATTGTAAGGAATTGTTGTTGGTTTCTACAGACAAACATCATATTGTTGCGTGATCTAAGCTTTGTTTGAGGTGAAGAGGGGCTTCTTTGCTGGGAGGTTGATGCTGGGTCGGAACAACTGGTTGTAACTCCTCCTGGATCTTTTCTTGTTTATCAATAAAAGCTATTTGAGGTTTCCTCCATGCTTTTGTATCATTGATGCTTGTTACATTTGTATGGTCAATTTACATCTGATCCTAGATTGTTTATGATTATAGATCCATGTCTTTGTATAGTGCTATGCTTCTATGATCTTACAGGTACTTTGTGAAGCTGGGCGTGCAAGGGAGCAGGTAGCTGAGGACTATCAAAGAAGAGAGGGATCGAATCGAAGGATTAGCGCAAGACAGAGATTGGTCTTTCTCTTCCTCTCTACCTATAATTCATAAAGGAAAAACAAAAGTAGTTTTTCTCTATTTGTTTCTAAGGCAGTTGTCACACCTTAGTGGGATAGAGCAGTTCTAAATAGACACTTTTCCCTGTAACAAAATGGCGACTCCACTGGGGAAGTAATTGGTTTGTTTGTTTATCATTCTTTGTTGTTTGTTTCATAAACTTACAAGTAGCATTCGAACTGCATTTGCCATAACAAATGCAAAGTAGATAACTGCTACTTCAATCCATCTACCAGATCTATTTATGATTTAAACAATTGATTCACAAACTATCTGATTGCCCTTGTGATAGCTCTTAGATCCTCCTTAGATCTACCCCTGATTGTTGCATTACTGATTTCTTTTTACTCGGCTAGAACCCAAGAACTGAACTGCAAACTATGACCTGGAACCCGAACAGAGTCTCGTTTCTGGCCTAGCGCAGGTACTGTTCAAAGATTCTGAATTTCAGCACACTTCCCGAGTGGACAACCTGCACTGCATTTCAGATTCTCTGTGTTACAGGTGCGCTGATCAGACTAGCTCTGTGTAGTTGTGGCTTCTGTGATTCATTCTTTCCAGTTCTATTCCTGAATCTTGTTGCCTGTGATCAGTATATGTCTATTTGAAACCCCTTTTCCTTGCTGTTATTCCACCTCCTTTGTACAAAAGAACTGTAGATGTTTTTGTGTGTTTGTTGAGTCATTTATAGTTCTCCTTTGCAAAAGTAACATAGTCGTACTGTCGTCCTTTGATTTGAATCTGTCACAAGTGTCGATTTCGATCGTAGGAAAAAGTTTGATTGTTGTTGATGGTCGATTATCCTGTTACTATTGCTTTTGGTATAAATTTGTAATTTTCTAGTGTCAAGAACAAGTATTCAGTTCAAAATCGTAAGGTGTTGTAATCGTCTCCATTTTTTGATTTCGAAAAGAAGCTTGTTGATATTTGTCGCTTGAAAAGAAATTCAGATTTGTGCATCAACTTTCTTTTTAGCATCCATATACTAAGAAAGTTGAAAACAAATACATGCATGTGCATTTGCATATAGACAGTCTGATTGGACTGATTTAGGAAAGTGCATTTAGAGTGTGCTCTTTGCTCTTTGTGAAAATATTCTGTCTTTCTTTTCCCTAGTAGCTAGGATTTTCATTGCATAAAAGAGATAAAAAGTTTGTTTATCATCTTAGATTGCATTTTAGGAATTACATCTACATCTCGTGGTGAACCCGAAAGGCAAACTTGATAAACAAGATCAACTTAAAATAAATTCAATGAATCTAACAACGCTTTGGAACTTAACGCACAACATTTAGAAGTCTAGGCTAGAGACGTATTCCGGCGTCGTAAAGCCTGGTAACTGTTGTTCCCACTGATGGTTGGGTGATTCCTCCACTTTGAGACGATAAGTGCCAGTACAGACTTGTGCTCCCACGTACCGTCGAGTATATTTTGGGAGACCCCAATAGGCTTAATCCTTTATCCATAGGAAGCTGTGTCTGCCGCCCTATCGATCGCAATGCACTGAATGCAGCATTCGGGAAGATTGACTACCGTACCGTAAAAAGTATTCTGCATTTTTGTGATTGGTTTGGTACTCCTTCTACCTAGATTTCCAGAGCAGTCCCTTTCGTTCCTTTTCAAACTCCTTAATGGAAAAGGTCCATCTGAGCACTTGTCACTTCAGGCTCATTAAAAATCGAAGGAGACTAGAGTCATATTTTGTTTTTTCTCAACTCTTAAAAATTGAAAAAACAAGTTGTGTCAAAGCGCCTAAAATTTATTTTAAACGGAATATTCATTACCCTTTCCTACGTTGATCTTGGGTTGAGAAAATGGAATCCACCAACCAAGGGATTCCCCTTGGAGGAAATCCTAGTCCCTTCTCCTCTTGGGGAGATGTTGGTGCACCCCATATGGCCACATTGTCACTTCCAGGACTGGCAATTGGTTTACCTGTATGGCTCTTCTCAACCTCTATCGTTCAGAACACCACAATTCCTGAACAATCGAATCAGCAATTAGATGAGTCCAGAGTTACCCACCAACCTTCTACTTCCTCTAATTCTTCCTCTCCTCCTTCCTCTTCGCTTGATGGGGCTGGTAAAGCCAAAAGTCAAGTACCTAAGGAGAAGAAGGAAAAGAAGAAGAAAGAGAAGAAGAAGAAGGAGCCAAAAGCGAATGGGGGAAAATGAGTGTCGTCTAGCGAAAATCCACACACTGCACCGACCAGGCCTAAATCGCCATGTGTCATTTGCAAAGGAGACCACTATCACAGAAATTGTCCTTGCATCCCTCGGATCTTAAGGGACTGGTCTCCTCGTTTTCACAACCCGGTGTTGTCAACCTCTGATGATCATGTTGAAAACACACCGTCAACTAGTGAAAGTGAAGCCCCAGGACAAAAAGGAAAATATAGATTTCCTTGTAAACTATGCAAAGGTGATCATGCCGTCCACCGTTGTCCCTTCTTAGACGAAGCTAAAAGAGTTTTCGACGATCGTCTAGTTTCACCGTTACGACTTCCTCCTGGATATAAAAAACTCTTGCCGAGTTCATCACTAGTTGAAAATCCTGCTGGCCCGCTCAGGTGGTCGGCCGAAGCATCTATCATTGAAGATAAACCATCTGAACCCATACCAGATGAAAGTCAAAAGGTCAAGGCGGCAGTTGACCCGGTCTTGCCTTCAGAGGTTCCATCTTCAGATGATACAGTCATTGAAAAGAACAAGGATGACACCGTCCAAATTCTTTTCATAAGCACAAACTCCAATGAACATGGGGGCAATTTACTCATTCCTTTACCGCAGGAAGGAAGTTCGTCAGAGTCGTACCCGACCGTCTATTCGGTCCCACCTCCAAGCAAGCTAGTTGTCTCCTTCGATTGGAATCAACTAGGCAGACCCCGTTTACCAGCTAGTGTACCATTCGGAATCATTGTTCAAATATATAGAATGGTTATGGCTGGTACCATCATATATGAGGGGGCTTCTATGAGTATCCCTTCCTCAGCTGCTTGGAAAGCGCTTGGTTCGCCATCGCTTTTGCCGGAGATGAGAAATCTAACAGGCTTTGATAAAGGAACCAATCGACCATTAGGGATCCTTCCCGATGTGCCCATAACATTGAGAGGGAAAACCGTTCACATGAACGTAATGGTAGTTCAAGGACCCCCAGATTACAATCTACTCCTTGGATGAGACTATATTTATTGCATGGGAGAAATTGTCTCCTCACTCTTTAGAGTAATGTGTTTTCCGCACGAAGGAAGAGTGGTCAAGCTCGTGGACCAGCTTTCATTTCCCGGATCATACAGAGCAAATAGTCATATACCATCCCTGAATGGTCTTTTCACGCAAGAAATGTCTCAATCTCCAGTCCGTCCTCCCAATGAGCGCGAGTGATTCGGGGGGACATGACTGAAACCCAGGGGGCATGCACCCTGGTCTGCTTCGGCAGGAAAACTTCGGGTATAGGGTAGGTTTCCGCGAGAGAATATGACCTCCGTACTCCCGTCCGTGATTGGAAGGGGGAGTTGGACTGGAACAAGATTCTCTTGTCAAAGTTATGTGAGTTGGCGGGCATCGCCGCTCACCTTTGTTTATCTCGGTAGACATCGCTGGAGAAGTGTTTTGTTTGTGTTATGAATAGAACAATCTTTGGGTAACCTGTAAGAGGTAGGCCTCTCTCGGTAAAACAAATGTTTTAACGGACTAAAGAAGGGGTAACCTTGAAACTCTGTTTTATACCTGGGGGCACTCAAACCTTTTGGAGTGCAAGTGAAGAGCGACTATTTATTTTTAAATTTTTAGGACCTCTAACCCTTTAAACTCGTAGGATTGGTCATCTCCTAACTTGCATAAAGAAAGGATGTGGGGCAAAACTCTAAAAGTTTCCATTTCATATGAGACATTCTTATCACACGACTGGATTAATCGAGCAGTTTTAGCACATAGTTCAAGCTCGTTAAAAAATAAACATAAGACATGAGCAAATGTTTCCCCCCGCGTTTAAGCTCGTTAAAAAATGAACTATTCCCCGGTAAATAACCATCGTGAATGTAGTACTTCAGCCGTTAAAGCCTTGGTCATGTTTGCACCGTCACCTCCACTTTTTCATTGGCCGATCATTCACCTCCATTTGATTGTTTACCCATTTTGAGGAACAACTGCGAAAAGTGATTTCACTAGCCATCCTTGTGACACTGCCGTGATTGGAAAATTCCAAACCTTACCTGGAATTAGCTGCTACCCATTTTATCACTTGTTCCTCAAAAGGCGAGTCTCCTTTAAGCTCTTTTTCAATTGACTCGTAAAATATGAAAAGATTGCCGAGCCATTGGCCTCTCCAGCTCGTTAAAGGGACAAGAAGTGTTACCCCTCCTCTAGATTTTAATCTTTTTGGACCTGAGGGATTATTACACAAAAAGATCGAGCGCTTGTTTTGTTCAGCTCGTTAAAAGTATAAAAAATTCATCCCTTCTGTATTGTTTTATACTTTTTCGGACGTAAGGGATTAGATGATGAAAAAGGAATTTTGGAGTTACCTTTACGTTCCTTTTCAGACTCTCTAAAATTGAAAAGGAACGAGTTATCTTTGTCGTTAAACTCGTTAAAAAGATTAATAGCGACAAACTTGTCTATAGACAAGAACGAGTTTCACTATCGCTAGGCTCGTTAAAACATAGCGATGGGTTTTCCCGAAGGGAAAATTATAGAACAAGAATATGTTATCCTCCTCAAGCTTGACAAAAATAAAGAGGTACTGGTCAAAAATGACTGGGGAAAAATTGGGAAGAAAACTCAAAGAAACTTTGTTGGTAGCAAGTCGCTCTTGAACATGAAACTTCCACTCCGTGTCCGAGTCAGGTTGGGTTGTTTCATTCACTGCTCACATCACCATGGTCACGCCATACCATCCACATTTGGCATTAATGCTACCAATCCATCACATCAGTGTCGCTGATATGTTCAAGAGAAGTCATTCAGTAAATTCACCTGTGTCTCACCCACTACCATACATTATACTCCATTCTTTCATGACTGCCACCCTGAACCTTATATCGCCAGATCATTTTCACCTCCATTAAAATCATTTGCTCCGTTCCGTGTCATTGATGTGGGATTCATTAAGGCCCTCCTGTGACGGATCACTTCTTGTCGACATCAACTCATTATCCAAGAAGTTGATCTAGGAACACCCCATTCAGTACTTTGAAGCTTGCATGCCTCAATGGCAAGTTTCTCACTTCCGGTGACAGGTTTACATTAATGGCCTTCAACCGAAATATTTTGCATGGTGTTCGATGCCAAGTCCGTTATTCAAACCACATGAATTGTACTGCAGTACCTTGAGGGTCATTATCATTATCGATGATTCCTCTCACGCTTGTTAATAGTTTACATCATTGACTGGTAATCAAGCGATGTCTTTCCATGTTCGACTTCAGAACATTTCTCACATGGATCAACTTGTACTTCGAGTGAAGATCGGACGAGATTGAAGACCCCGGATCTAGTTTCATCCATCCGGGCTGTGATATATATTTAGGTAAATAAAGACATTAAATGCACATCATTGCCACACAGATATTCATCCACTCAAAAGGATGATGGCTCTATCAGAATCATCAGTCTACACTCAGACGATTGTCTGTCCTATGTACATGAAAATGAATTTATAAAGTTGAGCATGGGAATTCCTACCTCAGCTAGATCATGAAAATATTATGAAGATAATGTATTCTATTGTATCTTATTACAGGTCTCCTCCCAGCATTGAAAGAACTTCAGATCGTCATAATAAAGCATTTCGCCCGACACCAAAAGGTTAACGGCCTCATACTTTAGGGGGAAACTGTTATAGACATTTTTGTGCCCTACAACCCGAAGCATGAAATTTCCATAAACCAAGGGCTCCTAAGTCCCTAAAAGTGTTGTTCTAACCCCTAAAGGAGCAAGGTCAACAGATTACAGCTTCTCCTAGACGTTCTCCATGAGAAACTACTCAGAATTGGTCAAAACAGGATCATTGCAGCTGCTCCACTGGCTAAGTGCATTGCATCTCACCTAAATACACTGTGAGGGTGCGTTGCATTTCAAAAGTCCCTTTTGTGGGGTGCGATGGGCGAGAAATGACAAATTGCAGTGTCATTCCGCGAGGTGGAGAGGCAATGGAAGCTTCCAGAATCTTCTCCTGTGACACTTGCCTCACTGAATTCGACCAAGGATGACTAAGAGGCCCTCAGTCTCCAAGTGGAAGCAAGAACTCTCAGAGAGAAGACACTAATCAAATCACAAGCTGACTCATCCCCCTTATAGATATCTATATATGGATCCCTCATCCCAGAGATCCAGAGGCTGGAATTTTGCATATTGTAAGGAATTGCTGTTGGTTTCTAGAGACAAACATTAGATTGTTGGGTGATCTAAGCTTTGTTTGAGGTGAAGAGGGGCTTCTTTGCTGGGAAGTTGATGCTGGGTCAGAACAACTGGTTGTAACTCCTCCTGGATCTTTTCTTGTTTATCAATAAAAGCTATTTGAGTTTTCCTCCATGCTTTTGTATCATTGATGCTTGTTACATTTGTATGGTCAATTTACATCTGATCCTAGATTGTTATGATTATAGATCCATGTCTTTGTATAGTGCTATGCTTCTATGATCTTACAGGTACATTGTGAAGCTGGGCGTGCAAGGGTTATGTTATGTTGTTCCTTCTGAAACAATATTGCATTATCTGATTCGGATATTATTGTTCACTTACAGATTGAAATTGTTGTTCATTTACAAATTGATATTATTGTTCATTTACCGATTGGTATTTATGTTCATTTAGCTACGGTTTACTTACAATTGTGATTGTTGTTCACTCGATTACTGTTCCATTATCATTGCAATTGTCGTTCCTTTATAACTATGGTTAATATCCTGTATGCTAGAATAAGATTACTGATTCAATTACTCTAGATTTGTTGTGTGTTTACATTTAATTAAGTTTGTTGTTCAGTTTCTGTAGGTTTACTTAGATTTGTTGTTCCTTTCTTAGATTGCTGCTCAATTCCTTTATTAGTTAAAGATTGTTGTTCAAATCCTTTCAGTTAAGATTGTTGCTTAATTCATTCCTGTAGATTAAGCTTTGTTGTTCGATCTTTTCAATAGATTAGTTGTTGTTCCTTTTCTGCTAATTGAATTGTTATTTCCAGTATTTGCTTTGGTGTGGATAGAAAGATCTACAACTGTAACGAACATTGACTACTGTTGTCTAAGTTCTCAGATTGGAGGTCTTGTCTTTGATTGATTTTCATTTACATTAGTTTACAGGGGAAAGAGTTATCATTATTGCATCCTTGACTAATGATTGTTGTAGTTTCTTGAGTGAATGATTTAGTTACAAAGCATTTAAGCTTCTTGCCATTACAATTAGAGTTTGTTTCCAACATTTATTTACCTTTTGCAAAGCACTATACTGCAAACATTACTCTTTAACAAGTGACTTCCTCAGACTGCGTACACTCTTGAGATAAAAAATCGTACCTGGATTGATAATTAATGTAGGGTAAATAGAGTTTAAAAAGACCCTATTTATCACTCAACATTTTGGCGCCATTGCCGAGGAGAGTGTAGCCATTTGTTTCTTTTGAAAGGAGAGTAGTGTAAGCACCTACTAGGAGAGAGTTGGGTTTTAAAAATGGAAAGTAAGAACCTGCATACAGAGCATGTAACAGCCTTGCTCCCCCACCCACTTTCTTGCAGATTTATGGTTATTTTGGGTAGAAATAAGTATTTGATTTATGTGCATTACTAAGCAGAAAGAGCCTGAAAAGAATCTTAAACCACTACCAAAACCTGATAAAGAAATGGAGCCAGTGACCCTTGGCTGATCGACCTTTATAGACGAAATCCTTAAAAAAGCAGAATCTCAGCCATCAGTAGGCCCTAGAAAGGTTGCTTCTAGTCAACCTACTAGTTCCCTTCAGGCCACAGGATCACCATTTGTAGCCTTCGCTGAGGTACACAGCCAAATAGAGGAGCAAGATTTTCAAGAAATTGAGAATTCTAGCCCAAAATCATTACAAGAAGGGAACCTTACTAACCTCTACAAACAAGGAGGAGAAATAAGCGAAACTGAAGAACTAAGATCTTCTCTTGGAATAGTTCAGCCATTAAGCAGCCCAAATAAGGGAAGTGTTGTCAAAATTATCCAGAACAAAGTTGAAGAACTTGAAGAGCTAAGATCCCCCCAGACATTAGTTCAGCAAGGAATTCTCATCATCCCCAGAAAACAAAGTGTTGTTAAGGCCATTCTTGTTAAGGCCACTCCTGCTCCTTCTATCCAGCCTAGGAATACCCTCCTAGAAATCCTAGAAGGATATTGGCACATATTTGACCAAATGGCCCAAAACCAGCAAACCCCCCAAACCTCCACACTACAATATCCCATTGTAGATACTGTAGCTAATGCACCTATGAAGGTCATTCCTCTCCAGCATATCCCTACATTCCATGGCCTAACATCGGAAGATCTAGATGCATTTTTATTTGAATTCGATGGACTATGCAGGGGGTACGACTATACCACCGATCCCCAAAAGCTAAAATTATTTCCCTCTACGCTAAAAGGGGCTGCTTTACGATGGTTTATGGGGTTAGGTGGAGGTGTCATAAATGACTGGGATTAGATGAAATGTGTTTTCCTGAAGAAATATTAGGATTATTGTAGGTCTAGAGAGTTAAAGGATGAAATATTTCAGATGGTAGCCAGACCTAATGACACACTAGAAGAATATGATGAACGCTTTTAGTATAATATTCAGAGATCGCCTTATGCATCATTTCCCTTACCTGACAATGTATTAAAAATGACATTAATTAAAGGGATGAAGGAACAATGGGTTGAAACACTAAATATTATGGGAAAAGGAAACATTTATTAAGAAAATTTTGGTGACATTATTGATTTATGTATCAGGAGTTCACGAGGCAGCAGAAGGCTAAAACCAGCGGAACGTGACAAGTTCACAAGGGACAACAAGATCTCTGGTGAGGGAGTAACCCGCGCAAAAATTGGAAATTTACTGGAGAATTTCAAAACTAATATACTGGGGACCCTGACAACGCAACTTGATATTATGCAAGATAAACAGAAACAAGTAGAAGCAGAGAAAAACCTGGCAATATTCTGCCCCAGATGCAGAAAGAAGCACAACCATAAAGAGTGCCCACTAGATGTAGTTCAAGTCTGCGCTATCTGTACGAAAGGTCATCCCACAGAGAACTGCCCCTCACTTCCTGGTTTGAAAGCAGTATATAAAGAAGCAGAAGAAGAATTAGAGCCAGTGTACCTACTTAATCAGTGCCGTCAATGGCAGCCATAACAACCAGGTATATCCTCTGATCCGTCTTCTTCTTTCCAACCTCCGCACTATCATGCTCAACAATATAATACAATGTGGAAAAATCAGCCTCCATTTTCAGACTCGTCACAACAACCATTTCCTTCATCACCATGGCCGAATCAAACAAGCCAACCTAATTGGCCAAATTTTCCCTACTCTCCACCATATTGGCAAAACAATGCATATCCAACACAATGGTCCCCTACCACTTCACAGAGTCAAGCCTGGAAGAGACTGATGAATCAGCCAGCTGGAACCATTCCACTCCCTTAACCTACACTGCCAGCACCATATGCACTACAACAAAATCCCCAGTCCAACTTAAGACCGCAACTTCCAGCCCAACCCAACCTGAACCCAAATCCGTTCAAATAATCAAAACAACAGAACTAGAAACTGATCTAAGGGAGTGCAATGACCTTCAATTAAGGTCTAGGCGCATTATAGAAACTGAGGGAGATAAAAATGTTCAAGTTGAAAATCAATTACTTGCAGAACAACCATTACAAGAAGAAGATGTGGTCAGACAACAAACTCATGACCAAGCAACCACATCTTCTCCCCCATTCCCAGAACGATTAATCATATTGTGCCTTATCGAACATCCTGACTTTCATATTCTTGGAGAACTAAAGAATTTGTATATAAAAATCCCACTCCTCCAAGCTATCCAAGATATCCTAATATATGCAAAAACCATCAAAGAGTTATGTATAAAAAAACCAAGGAGTAGAATAACAACTAACCCAATAGTCCAAGTAGTTGGCACCCTATCTGATCTGTTATCAAGAAGAGAAGCACCTGTCAAATATGAAGACCCAGTGAATCCAATAGTGACAGTGCAAATCAATGGACAAATCTTTTCAAATTCCCTAGTTGATTTAGGGACTACAATTAATATTTTAACAACCACTACTTGTCAAAAACTGGGCATTAAATCAATAGAACCAACCTCCACCTTATTAGAACTGGCTGAATGATCAGTAGTTATACCAGAAGGTACACTTCACGATGTAATGGTATTAGTAGATTTCTAGGAATATCCTGCCAACTTTTTGATAATCAACCCCAAAAACTTACTTGACGGACATCTGTTAATCTTAGGTAGACCTTGGCTTGCGATTGATGATGCTTATATTGGCTGCCAACAAGGCAATATGACTATAACTAGAGGGAGCAATATCAAGAATCTAGCTCTATACCCTCCAGCCCAGCCAAGTGTAACAATAATAAAAACTAACAAATAGCTTGTATCATACCTCACAGAAAAAAGTAGGTCCCCATTAACCATAGAAGATACCCTCTATTTTAAAGATCAAACAGAGGATGGTGTAACTATTAATAACTTCATTAACCAATCACAACCTAGATCCCATGTACAATATAACATGATAGAGGCAACATTTGATAATGAACTAGAAGAAGATCCACTCAAAAACACTCGTGATCAAACTATACCCACTACCTTTGTTTCAAACAGCAAAACTATAGAGATTAAGCCAGGAAAAACCCTGAACTTTAACAATAAATTGACTCCTGAACAACGGGAAAAGCTGGTCCAACTACTGATAAAATGTAAGGAAGCCTTTGCATGGGATTATTCGAACATGAAGGTAATTGATCCCCAGCTGTGTACGTACCACATTTATACAGAAAAAGATGTTAGACCCATTCACCAACCCCAACGGAGATTCAACCCTCACCTGAAAGATATTGTGAAAGTTGAATTACAAAAACCTTTGGATGTAAACTTTATTTATCCAATCTTCGATAGCAAGTGGGTCTCTCCACTAGTAGTGGTGCCAAACAAGAATGGAAAGTGGAGGATTTGTGTAGATTACAAATAATTAAACAAAGCAACCCAGAAAGACCAGTTTCCTCTTCCATTCATTGATGAGGTATTAGATACCTTAACACGAAAGAAATTCTCTTCTACCTTGGATGGCTTCAGTGGATACAATCAGATTCAGATAACCCATGAAGACCAGGACAAAACTACTTTTACCTGTCCTTGGAGAACATTTACTTACAGAGTCCTACCCTTTGGCCTATGCAATGCCCCTGCCACATTTAAGAGGGTCGTCCTTAGGATCTTTTCAGATTTAATAAATGAAGGGCTCGAAGTATACATGGATGATTTCACACCATACGAAGATGATTTTGAGCCAGCACTAGACACATTGGAAAAGGTGTTGCAACGATGTATTGCCACCACGCTTTGCTTGAGCCATGAAAAATGCTATATGATGATGACCGAAGGGCTCATCCTAGGTCATTATATCTCAGAAGCTGGAATACAGGTAGATCTGACCAAAATTCAAATAATTTTGTTAATGCCAACTCTTACCACACAGACAGAGGTACGTAATTTTCTAGGATTTTCTGGTTATTATAGGAGATTCATAGAACATTTCTCAAATAGCTGTACCTCTATACACACTGACAGGGAATGTTGATTTTGTTTGGACAGATAAATGTGACTGTGCTTTTGAGGATCTAAAAAAGCTTGTGTCAACAGCCCCAGTGCTCAGAGGCCCAAACTGGGACCTGCCATTTCAAATTTCATCAGATGCTTCAAACACAACTATTGGAGCAGTCCTTGGACAGGAAAAAGATAAAAAACCATATGCAATCTATTATATTAGCAAGAATTTGTCTCCTACTGAGCTAGACTATACTATTATTAAAAAAGAGTTTTTAGCTGTAATACATGCTATAAATAAATTTAGGCATTATATCACTGGATATCCTATTGTTTTATATACAGATCACTCTGCCATAAAATATTTAGAAAATAAACCAATTACAAATGGTAGAATAACAAGATGGTTGATCTTATTGCAGGAATTTGACATCACGATAAAAGATCGACTAGGGAAAGAGAATCATGTAGCTAATTTCCTCTCACGAATGCCGAAGCCAGCGGATGTAGCAACAGTCGAAGATCAATTCCCAAATGAACATTTATTTGTTGTTACTGTCAAGACACCCTGGTATGCTGATGTTGCAAATTATTTAGCACTAGGGAAATTACCAAAGCATCTGACCCCTAATGAACGAAAACAGATTGTGCAACATAGTACCCGATTTTCATGGATTGGGGGATACCTATTTCATATAGGGGCAGATATGCACATCAGAAGATGCGTCCGTGAAGACGAAATATTTGACATTCTAAAAGCCTGTCATGATGAACCGTGTGACAGACATTTCGCATATCGAAGGACTGGTCACAAGTTTTTGCAAACATGTTATAATTACTGGCCCACAATCTTTGAAGATGCCAATAAATTTGTTCAAGCCTGTGATGGTTGCCAAAGAGCAGGACAGCCTGGATAGTTCGACGAAATGCCTTTAAACCCATAGCTAGTAATCGAACTATTTGAGCGTTAGGTGCTCAATTTTGTTGGTCCGATCAACCCATCATCAAATTAGAAAACATATATTCTAGTAGCAACAGAGTATGTTACCAAATGGGTTGAAGTAGAGGCACTTCATAGAGCTACAGAGGGCTCTGTGATTCATTTCCTGTTCCAAAAATTTGTGTGATATGGCCTCCCAAGGGACATATTCATGGATGGAGGACCACAATTTGTAGGTAATAACATTGCTGCAACGTTAAAAAATTATTACATTCAGCACAAAATTACCACTCCGTATCACCCACAGGCAAATGGCCAAGTAGAGAGCACGAATAAGGTAATAGAGGCAATATTGACAAAAACTATTGCATCACACAGGCATGATTGGGCTTCAAGATTGCTAGAAGCCTTGTGGGCATACCGAACAACGTGGAGAAACACCACCGGTTATTCACCATATCAACTAGTATTTGGAAAGGAGCCCATCTTTCCAATAGAGTTCGAAATACAAACATTAAGAACAGCACAAGAGATCGATATGGATTTAAATGATGCCCAGACTAATAAATTACAGAAAATTAACGAGCTAGATGAAATTAGGCTCTCAGCTCTTCAACATACTACATTAATTCAATAGCAGAGAGCAAAATGACACGATGCCCTGATAAAAAAGAAAATCTTCCATGAAGGAGATTGGGCACTCCCATATGACTCCAAGTTTCAAGATTTTTTGGGAAAACTTCAGACTCACTGGCTTGGACCATATGAAATCTAGAAAGTGCATGACAATGGCACCATTACTTTGACGACTATTGACGGATCTGGACATACCTTTAAAGCAAATGGCCACCGAGTGAAAATGTAGCATAAACCACCTACTCGGGAATCCTTCTAACAGCAGCTCCACGAAGATTCTGATATGTAGATTCTTGCTGAGGAAAGTAATCCTTCCTCGGCTTTAGTTCACTAAATAATTTCATTGTTTTTAAACTTTGTACATAACTTTTTCTTTTCTTCTTGTATAAATTATTTTTTGTACAGATTTTTGCATTTTTGCATTTCTTTTTCATTTTGTTGTTCCTTTCCAAAGGAACAACATTTCTTCCATTTTGCTGTTCTTTTCCGAAGGAACATCATTGTCGCCATTTTGCTGTTCCTTTTTGAAGGAACAACACATTTGCATTTTGCTGTTCCTTTTCGAAGGAATATCATTTCCTCTGTTTTGTTGTTCCTTTTCAAAGGAACAACGCTTTTTCATTTTGCTATTCCTTTCCAAAGGAACAACATTTCCGCCTTTTTGCTGTTCCTTTCCGAAAGAACAACACTTTCATTTTCTGTTGTTCCTTCCTGAAGGAACAACACTTTCATTTTTTGTTGTTCCTTTCTGAAGGAACAACACTTTCATTTTTTTGTTGTTCCTTTCCGAAGGAACAACACTTTCGCATTTTTGCTGTTCCTTTCCGAAGGAACAACACTTTTGTTTTTTCCTATTCCTTTCCGAAGGAACAACACTTTCCCACTTTTGCTTTTCATTTCCGAAGGAACAATTCTTTCTTTTTTTCTGTTCATTTCCGAAGGAACAACATTTCTGCATTTTTGTTGTTCCTTTCCAAAGGAACAACACTTTCGTTTTCTGTTGTTCCTTTCCGAAGGAACAACATTTCCACATTTTTGTTGTTCCTTTCCGAAGGAATAACACTTTTGTTTTCTGTTGTTCCTTTTCGAAGGAACATAATTTCCGCATTTTTGTTGTTTCTTTCCGAAGAAACAACACTTCCACCAGATTGTTTTTTTGTTCCTTCTAAAGGAACAACCCTCCTTCGCATTTTTTTCCTTTTTGTCATTCCTTCTGAAGGAACAACAGTTTTGATTTCGGATGATCGTAGGTTGTTCTGCTAAAGGAGTGGTATTTTATTTTACACTTGCTTTATTTGTTGTTTCAATTAAGGAACATCTACTATTCCTCTTAACGAACAACAGTTTCGAGTATGTTTTTTTTCTTTTTCTTGTTGTTCCTCTTAAAGGAACTTTGATTTTTGCATGCAAATGTTCTTTTGTTGTCCCTCTTAAGGAACAACAGTTGTCCCATCTAAGCAACAACACTTTTTGACTGCATTTTTTTTGTTGTTTTTTGTGTGTGTGTTTCATCATTTAGAAGATTTTTGTGAATAATGGTTCGTTTAAGGCACAACTATACATTTATGCAAGAATACGAAAAGTAGAGGATACTGAAATCAGCAAACCAAAGAAAAATCATTATCTTTAGAGAGATTGCTTTGAATGGATAAGAGAAAAGAGGAAAGGACACAACTATTTATATCACTTTGCTGTCTTTATTTTCACTAAAACCAATTTGATTGATTATTTTTATCATGTTGGTTCTCTCTTAAAATCTTCATAATTCTTTTTTATCATTATTATTGAATAAGAATAAGGGCATATTTTCTTCTATTGAGATGCTCAGACTTCTTCCACCATCCCTACTCTTAAGGAGTGTTGAACCACCCTCTATATATAAATAGGAAAATTCTATATAAAAGAAAAGAAAAAAAGAAAAAATACATATCTCTATGATTACTAACATAATTTGTCAGATGAAGGATAGGGGGTCTCATCAAGAGCCAGCCTACCATGATCATAAGGAAGAAAGTGAAGTGGCATTCCCACTATGGCCACCACACTAGGGATATGATCCAAGAGGCATATCAGAAAAATAAAAATTCCTTGGAACATGAGGTCTCATCACGAGCTGGCCTGCCCACCTTTCACTCCTTCCTAGTGAATGGCATTATGATTCATCTGGTTACCAAGACAACACAATGGCCTCCATTCTGACATCGCACAACACTGTCCTAGGCATACATAAAGGATTATGGTTTGAAGGGTGAAATAAGCAACTCTGTCAAGGTTATGGACACCCGTGGGCAACAAAGCACTGCTGATAGTACTGAAGTCATATTTTTTATACACCAATAGTCATTATAAACCCTTCTTCTTATATCTTTATATTGATTTCAAATGAAATTATGTTATATAACCCTTTCGAACCTTTTATACATGAAAATAATTTATAAATAAATCATAATGGTTAACGTGGATAATGACTGCATAAGAACTTTTACTTATGTCAAGCTGTCATATCATCTATTTTTCACATCATTTCATGGCATTTCCATATTTATTCATGATTTTCATCATAAGCCTCAATTTCAGTTATCCGCCAATTTTTGTAAACATGTCATGGATTTATACGTCATTCCTTTATTTTACTATATGACTATAGTTCAGCATGCTGCTCCTTTATTTGGTGGTCGAGGACGACCTATCACATTTCAGGGGCACGCGGGTGATCTCCATAATACTTTGGCATACGTGTCAGCTCCTTATTTGGAGGTATTATGACTCCATCAAAACTTGAGAATAACAAGTTTAATGGTATTGTATTTCCCAATATGCACAGCTTGTTGTTCCATTGCCATATCTGTGTTTTTCTCTGTAAAAATTAGCAATGAGCTAAAGCTTGAACAACTTGTTGTTCCATTGTCATCTCTGTGTTTTGATCTGAAAAATTAAAAGTGAGCTAAAGCTTGAACAACTTGCTGTTCCATCGTCATCTGTGTGTTTTTTCTCTGGAAAAATTAATAGTGTGCTAAGCTTCAACAAAGATGGGAGGCAGATCGATACGTAGTGAACCACAGGTGTTAATGGTCTCCGATGCTACACGCGAAATCTTAATAAGATCATAATGGATTGTCTACCTCAACCGACTACAGTATTCTAATGAGACAGTGGCCATTGAATTTCTACAAAACTTGTAGGAAGATCATTCCATGGTGAGGGGGAGGAAAATAGCAGTAACAGACATGATAATTGCTGAAGTATCGAGACTGCCAGCTATTGGACCAGTGTGGACCTTGAAGAAAATGAGACTTCAAGATGCTATAACCATCTTCTAGGATGAAGGACAAAGCCTTACGGTCAAAGGGAAAGGAGTTCTACGTGGAACCCTAAGAGAGCCATGGGAAGAATTGGCCAAAATTGTGCAAAGCTACATCACTTACGATGGAAGAAAAGAGGTGGTAAGAACATGCCATCTCAAACTTTTAGCTGTATTAAAACAAAAATGTGTTGTGAATTTACCCACGTACTTAAATTCTTTATTGCATGATGCTGCCCGAAGTATAAGAAAATGTCGTCATGTAAAATCAGTAGTAAGTCATCACAATTTAATTCAGCTAATAGTCAGTTACAGTCTCGCCCAACAACAGAGTAGTTGGGAAGAATTGGTTTTATCAATAGATGGGGGATTGGCCTTGCCAGCCACAAAACGAAAATACACTGCTATCACATCAATTAGACCATAGAAACAAAGACAATTCATCAGATTGGGGAGAAGCAGAGGAATGTTGGGAAATCCCCAAGGAAATAGTAGCCAGCTTGTAGAAATACATGACTCATAGGACGAGCAACCTCCACAACTTGAAGGAGGGGAAAATTAACAAGAAGAATTAGAGGAAAATGAAGAAGAGGAACTGGAAGAAGAAACCGAGCACTCCGGTGAGGAAGAACAGGAGGAAGTAGAGCAACCCAGCGAAAGCCCATTACAAAACCCTCTGCAAGAAGATGAATTAGCCTGAATTTTGGCCAACATTGGGGAATACATCTAGCCCCATAGCCCACTCAACCTTGATATTGAGGCAGGACCATCACAGGAGCACTCTACTCATAATAAGAGTGCATCTGAAGAAATGAACAATGAGGAAGAAGAGGAAAGAGAATCACAGGAACACTCTTCTCATAGTAAGAGTGCATCTGGGGAGATGAGTGATGAGGAGGAAGAAGAAGGACAATTTCAGGAACACTCTGCTCACAGTCTAAGTGCATCCGAAGAAATGCATGATGAAGAAGTGGTAGAAGAAGAAGCTGCCCAGGAAATAGCAGATCAACCCAGGGTTTCCACCCCTAAGAAATCTGATCAGCAGGACGAGAACACTAAAGAAGTGTTCGAAGCAGAAAACATGGAAATTGGCTAAGGCAAGGGTACAATCCCTGAAGAACAAAGTCCAGGCACAAGAAAAGAAATAGTTGTTCCTTTAAAGGAAACATATGAAATCAAGAAGTTGAAAAAGGAACAGCAGAGACTGTTAAACGTAATTAAACAACTCAGATAACAAATAAGGGTCCTAAAAATGGGGAAAAGCTCAAAAATAACCCCTGGATCAAAGCATGCAGCCATGCAGGCAAAAGCCCATAAAATGGAGACCAAGAGGAATCAAACCGATCCTATTATCATCCAGGACCGCAAGGAACAACATGCGGTTGTTACAAATGCAGAGGCCCAAATAGAAAGCAACCCAGTCTATAATAAGGACATCCAGACAGAGGCATTGTCCTCTAATATCACGATCGATCGGACAGTTCATGAGAAGGGAATGTAGACTATAAGAACCAGATGTCGCAATAAGCAGATCTAGGTAGATCTCCAGCCCAAAAATGTTATGATGGACAATGATCTGAGGATAGTGAAACTTCAAAAGGATTTGGTACAGGCCGAAAAAACGATAGAAAAGCTCACAGAGGAAACTGTTTTTCAGGAGCAATATCAGAAGTTATAGCGTAGCTAAAGAACGTCAATGCATCAGAGAGCGAGGCCTTCGATAGATGGAGAAGAGCAGAGGAAGAAGTTAAGAAGGTAACCAATAGACTAGACATAGTTATGAGTCAAATGGATCTACCTTATGTTATCTGTATACTGATGTTCTAGCGTGTAGGGCACCTACCAAAAACTATGCTTTGTTTTTGATGGAAAGGTATTTACAATTGAAAATTAAGGCTGTCAAGGCAAGGGTGCCTATAGAGCTAAAAATTATTGATGATTTCATAAACTGTTGTAAGAATTATGGGGTGAAAGTCTAGTGATTTCTATGTGAGTTTTATTTGCATAATCTTGTGTTGGATGGTGAAATGGAAGAGAACCCTAGCCCTTTTGTGGGTGATATCCAGCTTCAGGCATTTATCTCTTTTGCTGTTAATTAGTTAAAGTGGCTTAAAGCCCACAATAGCTTCCAGAGGTAGGAGAATGGGTTAGATATGTGGGTAAGGGGTGAACGTAGAAACCCATTGCAACTGTGGAATAAGCATATAATCTTAATGAGAAAAAAGGGTGTGATCTAGACATTGGGACCCATTCACATAGCAGTTGTCCAACAAAGGGTAGAATACTTCCTAGCCATCAAAGACCTTGCCATAGCAGCAGCCAAATTCCAATACAAGACTTCCAATCGGAATGTCCAAGACAGAGAGCCTTTCAATTACAAAAATTTTAAGCTAGATGTTGATCCCCTGTATACCTATGGTGACCTCATCATGAGAGAAGGCCTGTCTTGGTTAGGCTGTAGGTTTCAAAGTTCAATCATCTAGTATTCTGCACCAGGGTATAGAGCCCTATGTGAATTTCCTAAAGGCCAAACAGGGCATATTTTTGAAGTCTTAGCTAGAAATCATGGTTTTAGACCACTGCATGAAAAGCATTCTCTAACCTATTCGCTAACTGCCTTGCATGTCAATTACAATGTTTTCATGAGGGCATGAAAAAGGGTACGCAGGGGGGTGTGTTGAGCATTGCAAAGGGTATGCATTTACCATCTATTTCTTTAACTTTTCCTTTAAATCATAACTTCTTTACATTCTAAGATGGAAATATGTTAAAGGATTATGATAGAATTAAGGAGATTTGTGATTGATGTAAAATGATTAATTATTGTCTTTTTCTATGCAAAAAGTGAAGAAAATGGAAAATCACTATTCCGGAGGAAAAGACAAAGAAACACCAATTGTTCTCCCTTTGACAGGAAACCACATCCAGACAAGGAAATTAAGATCGGATCACATGGACTAGGAAAAGGAAGAAGAAACGTGGTATTAGTGCAAGAGGACAAAATGATAAGTTGAAGATTAAACATATGGAAAATCACTCAGGATCCTTTGATCCTGAAGGATCGCTTCCTCAAGACTTATTTGCATTTTTTATACTTCCTCTTGGCCATTATAAAAAGGGACAGTGCTAGTAACCCAAGGGGCGGATTATTGTTGATTTGTAGAATTTACTGTTGTAATTTGAACTTTGATCATCGACTCTCTCTAAAGAGTGATAGCTGTAACTCTGCCTTTACGATTAATATATAACTTCATTATTGTTCCATCTTCTGATCCTTGAGTAACCGCAGCAGTGCTTCCCTCGTGGCTAAGGGCCCGACCCTACTGGATCATTTGCTTCTTGTATCATTATTTTTTTATTCCAGTTGTGTGTGGTTTGATTTCCTTTGCATTCTCTTAATTTGCTTTATTCAGTAATATTATATTCTTGAACATTTCATTGAGTTGATCTGTTATATTGAAATCGCGATCGAATAACAAAATCATTATTCATTATTGGAAATGTTATGTTGTTCCTTCTGAAACAATATTGCATTATATGGTTCGGATATTGCTGTTCATTTATAGATTGATATTGTTGTTCATTTACTAATTGGTATTGTTGTTCATTTAGTTAAGGTTTACTTACAATTGTGATTGATATTCACTCTATTACTATTCCATTATCATCGCAATTGTCATTCCTTTATAATTGTGGTTAATATCCTGCATGCTAGAATAAGATTACTGATTCAATTACTCTAGATTTGTTGTGTGTTTACATTTAATTAAGTTTGTTGTTCAGTTTCTATAGGTTTACTTAGATTTTTTGTTCCCTTCTTAGAATGCTGCTCAGTTCCTTTATTAGCTAAAGATGGTTGTTCAAATCCTTTCGGTTAAGATTGCTGCTTAATTCATTCTTGTAGATTAAGATTTGTTGTTTGATATTTTCAATAGATTAGTTGATGTTCCTTTTCTGCTAATTGAATTGTTATTTCTATAATCTGCTTTGGTGTGGATAGAAATATCTACAGCTATAACGAACATTGACTATTGTTTTCTAAGTTCTTAGATTGGAGGTCTTGTCTTTGATTGATTTTCATTTACATCAGTTTACAGGGGAAACAATTATCATTACTTCATCCTTGACTGATGATTGCCGTAGTTTCTTGAGTGAATGATTTAGTTACAAAGCATTTATGTTTCTTGGCATTACAATTA
This sequence comes from Pinus tabuliformis, assembly GCA_031772625.1. Lineage (NCBI taxonomy): Eukaryota > Viridiplantae > Streptophyta > Pinopsida > Pinales > Pinaceae > Pinus > Pinus tabuliformis. Next base: position 865,169,773 of record CM062812.1, read on the forward strand.
GAGTTTCTTCCCAGCATTTATTTACTTTCTGTAAAGCACTATACTACAAACATTACTCTTGAACAAGTGATCGCCTCAGACTGAGTACACTCTTGAGATAAAAAATCATACCTGAATTGATAATTAATGTAGGGTAAATAAAGACCATGTTTATCCCTCAACAAAGGTGTTACTCATCCTTTGAGCAACTTAGTCCATCTCGTCATCTTTTATGGCCCTGGTGGCCTCTCTAGCATCTCAAGCTTCTGATGCTTTTTCCTCTTCCTTGTCATAGAAACCTGCTTTTCTGTGTATCTCTTGCCACTACCTCTGCTCTTCTTCTTCTGTCCTTCCTTCTACCATGCCTAACAATAGTGGTGGACTCAGTTTGAGGCCAATCCAATTGACTTGTAGCCTCCGCATTGACTACTTGTACATTGGCACTCTCATTAGTGCCTCCTTCATCCTCATTGGGGAATGGTATTCCCTAATATTTAGGTTGTGTGGTAAGGTGTCCCATCTCCAAATACATGCATGCACATCTCCATCCCCAAGTAACCTTTGCATGTCCTCAAAATGTGCAATGGCCTATGCTTGATCACTTATATATCTAGGGGAAATTTGAGGATTATTGGTAAGCAACTGGTGTGTGCTGATGAGAGCCATGGGATCTGATGGCTCATATCTGATCATTAATGGCTCATTTTGCTCCCTTATCATCAACCTTTTTACTTCTGTTCCCCTTAACTCTTCATGGTTCAACCAGGAAGCCATGGCCATTAGTTGTAGGTCCCTTGGCCTAGCATTGGGGTCCCACACATTCATGTCTATGACAGCCATATTATGCAGGTAAAATTCTTCCATCTTTGCCTTATCTTTTGTTGTGATTTGATCACAGAGGTCCATAAACTGTCTGTAATCTTGAAAAAGCATTGTGCCTCTTTGTGCCAAAGTCTTGATCTGAAATTGCAGCCATTGGTCCTTGAGGTTCTACATTGCAGTGCCTCCATGGATAAGCTAGCCATGCATGCCAACTGGGTCTCTTTCTCCTTTAGCTACCTCCTTAGCAATTCATTTTCTGTTTGAAGTTGGTTTCTTGCAATTGCTTCTCTACGTCTGACAGCACTTAACTTTCTACCCATTTCTCTAAGTCTATTCTCCATATGGACAACATCATCAACTCCCTTGGATTTGGCTATTTGCATCCACCTATGTGTTCTTATTCTTTCCTTCTCTAGTTCAAAGAATAGTGGAATTGCAAATGTTTGTGGAATTATCCTTCCTCCTTCAAGAAGATGGTAATAGGAGGCAAGGCTAGGCTGGTGATCAGGTTCTTGTGGCTCTGTAGGTTCCTCCTTCCCTTTTGGCTACTCCTCTATTCTTTTCTCCAGTTGTTGGGTCTCCTATAGCTTCGATAGTGTCTCCTGTAGAACTATCTATGTTTCTTGTCGGACTGCTTTTGGGTCCTGTAGTTGCACTTTTTCCTTCCAGGAGGAAGATCTAGGAGTCCCTCTTTCATATGTGATAGGTTTTTTAGATGGAGATTCTTCCCTTTTGACAGTGGGTGTTTCTTCAATTGCAATGGGCACTATTGAAGATGGTTGGGGTTTCCCTGTTTTGATCCTTGTTATTTTCCTAGCCTTGAAATACATGGAGGCCTACCTTTTTCTCTTTTCTTTTGGCTTAATTGGTGTGCTCAGGGCTGTGAGGGCAGCTACTGCCTCCCTTTCCAGCGTCTCAGGGGACCCTTCTCTTTGTTTTGCCTCTACTGCCTCTTTTTCTCCTCCTTCTGCCTCCTTTTCTATCTCTGTTTGCTATGTTTCTTCCTATTTTGTTTCTTCCCCCTTCTCCCCCTTTCTTCTCTTCTTCGTCACTGTCAAAAGGAATAATATCATATGTGAGGGTCTTTATGTCATCTTCTACTGTCATGTTCTTGAAGACTTCCCATGTTATAGGGAGTGTGAATGTATGGAGGGCTTCTTCCACTAAAATTTTGATTAACCCATGGTGAGCCAGCTGATCTGGACTCCCTGCCTTAAACATAATGCTGGAGTCTATGAGGCACTGCAGGAGGAAATAGGGGATGTTGAGTTTCTATGGTGTTGGAGTGTCCATGCCATATCTCAGCTCATGAAGGATTCTAAAATGGTAGCCATAGACTATGTTGTACCTCCCTTCACACGAAATGTATTTGATGATTTGATAACTAACTTCATCCCAAGGGTATGGTATGCTAGCCCTTCTAATGCCATTTTTATCTTCTACAGGATTTTCATTGTTTTGGAAGAATTTTTTCTTGGCAGCTTGTCCAATTGGTTTTTCATCTTTGCTCCAAGGTAATCCAAGAGGAAGGATAGTAACCCTATCGATAAATTCAGGGGTTACCTGCATGGAAAGACCTCTAAAAGTGACAATGGCATGTGTTCTTCAGTGAGGGACTAAAGAGAGGGCAAATTCCTGGGCAATTTCCTCATCAAACCCTCGAAATTTCTCAAAAAAGTTCATCCAATTTTCCCTTGTGAATATGGCCACTACTTGGGGATGTTCATGGAGCCTAGTGGAATTAGTGGGATCCTTCCTCATGAATCCTCCTTTCATTGTGTTTATACCCCTTTTGAACACTGAATGTAGAGATGGAGACAATAATTTTGAAGAAATAGGAAAATAGAGGAAAACTATGTTTTTTTTTTAAAACAGGTAGAAATTTTTTATGTAATTCCTCTTCTTCTATGGACTCAATTCCTCCTTAAAATGATATCATTTCTTGCATATGCTGATAATCAAGGTGGGTATGCATCGAAACTACCCCCTCAAGAAATAAGTCGAGCAAAAAACCTGTGTTTTCTTCTTGAAAAAAGCTCAATCCCCCCCTGTAGAACTCCCTATAGGTGCTCTTGTAGAACCTGTAAGTGCTCCTGTAGACAACGCTGAGAATAGGAGGTCAGGTGAGATCTATGGAAAATGATGGTTTGGACGTTGTGGTGTGACAATGAGTTTTCTGCAACTAAGTTTAAGAGGAGAGAATGAAGGAAAAAGTGGTGAGAGTGCTTGAGGAGGAGTACTTATTACATCTTTTAGATATTTCAGGTGATGGGGATGAGTTGGAAACAACGTACATTGGCCATATTTGAACCATTAGTCCCCACCTACCTTATCATCATGGTTCCTTCCCACAATCATCTGTCATTATTGCATCAGAGTTTACATACCCTCCACTACCTCTCCATGGTATCTTTCTCTGAGTTGACTATGCGCATGTGTGGGTGACATCTTCGGATGAGTGCAATCAACTAGATGAAGGTGTCCAAGTTAACTGGCCACCTCTTCCTCATTCAACCTCAACCATCTTGTTACTCATGCATATCTTTCAATTACACAAATGCAAACAGAGGAGTGGGTTAGTCACTTACCTGTGAGTCGAATGTATGTGTTATGAGGTATTTTGGCTCCTTTTACTGCTGCATGCCCGTGTTTCCCTCGCTGCATGCTCTCTGATTTTTGATGTGTGGTTGTTTGTCTTGTGCAGGTATCCTCTGGCTGGATCTAAGCTTCAGAGGTCTCCTTCAATCCTCATGGTTGCACTTCTTTTGCTGTTGTGGCTTGATTTTAATGGGATCAACGGCTAGAGGAATTCCTATAGGAGCTCCTGTAGCTGCTTCTCCCCTTGAAATTTCAGCTTATTTTAGTGTTGGGGGCTGTGAGGATGATGCCAGAGCTATTGATGGATATGGAGAGGTAATAGGTAAGATGCAGGTGAGATTTGAGGTGCTGCTTCCTTTCCTATTTTTGTTTTTTTTCTCTTTTTACTAAAAACTGTTTTTTCTATGTCTTTCTGGGACAGGAAGAGAAAAATGATGATGATGATGTGATGCAGGTGTGGAATGGACGGCAAGGCAAGTTTATAGCTATAGGAGGGTTTATATGTTCTTCATGAAGCTTCCCATCCCCTCAAACTACTTTCTGGAACCATTTCTGGCTCTCTGTAATTGCTACAGGAGTAGGGAAAATTTTAGGAACCCCCCCCTAAATTTACATGTATAATAAATGGGTGAATCTCCATGGTATATAGGAAAAATGGAAGGTAATTTTAGCAATAATATGATATGTATATATAATTTTTTGGTGAATCTCTCACCAGGCATGGCGAATATTTTACTCAATTATAAAATCTTGTGTTTATTGAATACACAAATGAAATCATTGCATTTCTTTACAATATCTTTTGAAATCAAAATTACCGAAATTACATATCGATAACCTAGTGGATGTAGGATAAAATTCACCAGTGCCATTCACAGAAAGCATGAGAAAAAACCTAATACTATATATAAAACCAAGAAAAATTCAAATTCATCACTTCTAGGGACCTCATAACCACACTGCCAATACACAAGTATGCTCCTGTTTGTAATTAGAAAAATTACCCAAATTACATTCTGTTTGCTCCAACATATGTTGGAAAGTTATATAAGGATGACTAGTGCAATCAATCCATTCCTTTTAGCCCTGGATTTGTTTCAGTTTAAAACAGAAGTATACAAATACACTTGTCCAATGTCTATGATTTAACCATTCACCTTAAGATGTTTTTACAATATAATTTCCTAAGTCTATTTAATATCTTCATTATCATAAAAACCAACCTATATCCATCTTAACTCCACATCTACCACTCTTAGAAGGATGAAATCTATTTATCCCTCTGAGCACTTGGTAGACCCAGAATTAAGATGGATCTAAGATGATAGAATTTCCCCTTTAAATAGTCTATACTCACATGAATACCATGGTATTACCATGGGTCAATACCATGGGTTATCATAAACCTAGAGCTTAAAAATTACTATTCGTAATTTATAAAAATTAATAAAATTAATAGTTGATTTTTATTTTATTTTTTACTTTAACCAAGCTAAAATGTTTAACATACATTAAATTACAACATCCATTTTTACTCTTGATCGGATCAAATATTTTTTCACTCTATGCTAGTTTGCATATCACGATATTTGATACCTCTCGGGGGTTAGTAGATCCAAAGTAAAGATGGATCTATGCGGGTTTAATTACCCCATTTAAATAGGTTACATTCCAGGTGAATACCATGGGTCAATAGCATGTGCCATTTTGGTGAATACCATGGGTCAACACCATGTGCCATTTTTATTTTTATTAATACTAATATTAGGGTTAATAATGTTTTTTTGCATGGTATTAATAACAATCTAGTCCATGGTATTTGTCCCATAGTATTTTTCCCATAGGTTTCACCTAAATATAACACATTTTTTGAGTGTTCATAAATATAAGGCGACTTATGGAGTAAATATAAAAAAATGTTTTATTTGTTTACCATACCTCTTGTTTATTTATATTTTTATTAATTTACCATAACTCTTTTACAAATATGGTATTTGGCCCATAGGATTCACTTCAATAAAACCTCTTTCTTGAGCCTTCATAAATAGAATGAGGGTTATGGACGAAATATAAAAAGAGGTTTTATTTATTTACCATGCGTCTAGTTTATTTATGTTTTTATTTATTTACCATATCTCCACTTTACTTATATTTTTATTTGTTTACACCCTTGCATGTATATAAGGTGACTTATGGAGTAAATATAAAAACTGTTTTATTTATTTAGCATACCTCTCATTTATTTATATTTTTATTAATTTACCATACCTCTTTTATAAATATGGTATTTGGGCATTTGGCCCATAGGATTCACTTAAATAAAACCTATTCTTGAAAATGGGTGAATGGATTCACTTAAATGAAACCTATTCTTGAAAATAGGCGAATGGAAGGTTGTAACTCCTAATTTCAAGGGCTAAATTTACCTTTTTTACCCTCTCCCTTAAAATAAGGTGGGCTATTTGAGGTGATTTGTAAAAATGTACTATGATACAAAATATTTTCCCACTAAAATTTTAAAACCCCTTAATTTCGCCAAAGGGCGAACATTCGCCCCTAAAATTTTCTATGTATAGGAGCCTTCTGTAGGAAACACAAAGCCGCCTCTGGTAGAACACACAGTTTCCAGAAAAAACCACAGTGGGGTGGAAGAAAGGTCAGAAATGATGGAGAAGAGTGTGGAGGAGATGAAATAGGTGCTGGTGTGAATGTCAGGGCTCTGTGGCATCTCCTCTTGCTCTCTATGGTCCTCCTGCAAACCTGCAATGCACATTAAAATTCAGTTTTATTTTTCTTTTTCTATTTTTTCTTTTTTTTGAAAACAATTAGGGTGCCTCAAGGAGGTTTTCACCCTAATCACCTACCCTAGGCACCTCCAAGGGAGGTTTTCATCCAGGGATCTTATTCTCTTTTTTTCTTTTTTTGACATCACTGGGCCGCCTTAGGAGATGTTTTCAACCCAATGATGGGACTTCAAGCGCCTCATGTAGGTTTTCACTTGAGTCCTTATTTTTTCTTTCTTTCTTTTCCATTAGTGAGTGGGTGAAGTGAAGGCTAAGACATGCTCCACTACCATCATTGTCTTATTCAAATCTTTAATGAACTCTCGCTTGGAGAGGGGATTCTTGTAAATTTTCAACTAATGTCTATTAACAAGCATGGGGATGGCTTCATCATCAATGGTTCTGATCAGGACTGAACCATTGTCATTGCATTTTTCCATAGTGTAGGGTCCCAACCATCTTGTCCTCAGCTTGCCTTTGAAGTCTTTATACCTTGAATCATAGAGCAGTGCCCAATCTCCTTCTTGGAATTGCTTGTCCTTGATATTTTTGTCATGCCATATCTTCCTCTAAAGCTGAACTACCTCTGTGTGGAGAAGGGTCTGCAATCTTTGTTCATCCAATCCATTGAGCTGGAGTAACCTTTCCTTCTGTGCATGGCTGAGGTCTAGGTCCTGCTGAGCTGCCATCCTAAGTGTATTGAATTCAAATTCTAATGATAGCAAATCCTTCTTCGCATAGACCAGTTCATAGGGTGTGAAGCCTATAGTGGTCTTCCATGTTGTGTTGTAGGCCCAAGTGGCCTCAACTAATCTGTTTGCCCAGTATTTTCTACTCCTTTTCACTACCTTGGTTAGAATTCCTTCCAAAGCTCTGTTAATGACTTCCACCTACCCATTGGCTTGTGGATGGTAAGGGGTGGATGTTGTGTGCTTGATTTTATGATGTACGAGTAGGTCTTCAATCAAATTGGAAGTGAACTGACTACTTTGATCTGTGACCAATTCTCTTGAATATGCGAACTTGTAGAATATGTTTTCTCTCAAAAAATCAGCTACGTTTTCCTCTGTTGCTTCTTTGATTGCTTTTGTTTCTTCCCACTTTGTCAGGTAATCAGTGCACACAATGATGTATTTTTCTGTCTTGAAGGAGGGCTGGTAGAACCCACCAAGTCCATGCCCCACTTCTCAAATGGCTCAAAGGTCACTTGAGGTTGCATGGGCATCTCATCCTTTGGAGTAGGCTTCCCCATCCTTTGACACCGATCACATTGGCTGGTGTATCTCCTCACATCTTGATGAAGAGTGGGCCAATAGTAGCCTGCTTGCAATATTTTGAAGGTAGTTCTCTTTGCTACAAAGTGACCTCCACAAGGCCCGTCATGACAAGTCAGGAGAATGTCAAAGACTTCCTCCTCCCCGACACATCTTCTCAAGATCTGATCTAGGCCATGTTTGAAGAGATTACCCCCAATCAAAGTGAAAGGGGTGTTTTTCCTTATTATCTTTCTCTTTTCTTTTGAGGACAGGTGTGGTGGAAACTGTGCCGAAACCAGGTAGTTTTCTCTATCAGCAAACCATGGAGAGAGTACTGAAATAGAAAATAGATATTCATTTGGCATTTGGTCATCCACCATTCCTTCTTCACCTATAGGAAAATTTACTCTAGACAAAAAGTCAGCAACAACATTTTGTTTACCAGGCTTATAAATAATGGTTAGATCAAACTGCTGCAGTAAAAGCAACCATTTAATAATGCGAGCATGTATGTCTAGTTTGTTCATCAAATATCTAATTGCAGCATGATCAGTGTGCACGAAGGCTTGATAGCCTATGATATAATGTTTGAATTTGTTTAAGGAATGCACAACAGCTAGGAGTTCCTTCTTGGTCACTATGTAATTTAACTCTGCCTTTGACAAATTTTTTCTTATAAAATATAAGGCATAAGGCAACTTTTCATCAATTTGTCCTAAGGCTGCTCCTATTGCTTTGTTCGAGGCATCTATGTGAATGTGAAAGGGTAGGGCCCAGTTTGGGCCTCTGAGAATTGGGGTAGTTACTAACTTTCTCTTCAAGGTATCTAGGGCTTCTTGACAGTTTTCGAACGATATGAAATCAACATCTTTGCCTAAAATTCCAAACAAAGGATAGGCTATCTTACTAAAATCTTTAACGAATCTTTGGTAATATCCAACTAAGCTTAGGAAACTTTTGACATCTCTCACATTTTGAGGAGGTGGGACCCTTTGGATGATGGCAGTCTTTTTGGGGTCCACCTGCAGTCCTTGTTAAGATATTGCATGACCTAACACGGTCCCTTCAGTGATAAAAAATTCGCATTTTTCCACACTTAGGGATAGGTTCATCTCAATACAATTGTCTAGAACTTTTCCTAGGTTAGATAAAGCTTGCTGAAAGTCAAAACCATTAGGAGTAAAATCATCCATATATATTTCCATTGCATCATGAACCAGTTCATAAAATATACTCAATACCGCTCTTTGGAAAGTGGCTGGAGCATTGCACAAACCAAAATAAAGGACCTAGTATGCAAAGATACCCCAAGGACAAGTGAAAGTGGTCTTATCTTGGTCTTTCGAGCTGATTTGAATCGGATTGTACCTGCTGAACTCATCTAGGAAGGAGAAAAACTTTTTCCCCGCCAGACCATCTAACACTTGATCTATGAACAGTAAAGGAAAATGGTCCTTTTTAGTGGCTTTGCTCAATTCCTGATAGTCAACACAGATTCTCCACTTGCCATTTTTCTTTGGCACTAGCACCAAAGGAGAGACCCATTCACTATCAGACAAGGGTTAGATGAATCATGCATCAAGAAATTTTTGCAACTCTTCCTTAACGATGTCTTTAAGTGCCGGATTCATCCTCCTTTGAGGTTGTCTGACTGTTTTGCAATCTTCCTTAATGTATATATGATGAGTACATACTGAAAGATGCACTCCCTTCATCTCCTTATAACTGTAGGCGAAGGCATCTAAATGCTTTCTCAATAAGCTGCAAAGCTCCTTCTCCTGGGAAATGGATAGGGATGGATTTATTTTCAAAGGTTCTTTCTGGGCCGAAATATATATTCGTAACATGAAGAGAGGTCAGGTTGGCCACACAGAGATCAGTTGAAGGGTTGTTTTTGGTTTCTCTCACTACGTCCTCTAATGGTAAGACACTCGGGGGTGGATTCTGAATCAAACTTTAAATCATATCATCCTCATCTTGTAGTTTTACCCCAATGGTGGTTTCTAATGCACAAAGTGGTGCAGAATAGACCTCGTCCTCATCATCCTCCTCCAACCAGAGAGGTAGATCATGTTCTAGCAAGGGTTGGGTAGGAGGGTATAAGATTAACTACTTGGACATATGCCCGTTCTTTATGGTCATGTTCCCAGCTCGACCACTGATGTAGGCATCAGTAGTAGCCACCAGGGTCTTCCTAGGATGAGAGGATACCTAGTGAGCTTTACCTTCCACCAGAGAACTAAGAAATTAGTAGGGTACTCCAAAGAATCAATGGACACCATCACATATTTCACAATCCCTTCAGGGGTCACGGTGGAGCGGTCTGCTAGCTATAGTACTATCATGCTCTCCCTCAAGGAGCCCTGGAAGTTAATTTTGAGCATTGTGTCCTTTGTCATCACATTAATGGCAGCTACCAAATCAATCAAGGTATGTGGGATCATGCTGCCATTGATGTGGACATCAACTACTGGGCTTCCAGGGTCTAGATATTTCAGAGAGATTACCTTCCCCAACATCAGATCAGATAATTGTCCTATGACGTTGATGGTTGGGGTATCTCTTTTGTGCCTTCCTGGATGCCTAAAGCAGTTCTCTTTGATCAACCTATTGTAGGTAGGCACATCTTTTATGGCTTGGAGAAGTGGTATCTTCACACATAACTGTTCCAATTCTCCCAGAAGTTTAGTTTCTTCTAGGGTAGGTTTTGTTGTCTCGGATAGTCTCTCAGGAAAGGGTGGAATTGCTTTAGGTTCACTTTCCTCTTTATCTTCCTCAACCTCCCTGGGTGGAGGCTGACTATCTGGGAGAACCTTCCCAGATCGCGGGTTAATCTCCTAAATCTCTACAACATATGTTGGGCATTATGGTTCCCCACTATATACTTGTTGAGCCTGTTTATTGTTCGGGTTCGAGTTTGGATGGGCAGGCATTTGGGGTTGCCTTGGTGGAGCAGAAGCTAATGGTTGTGGTTGAGCAGGTGGTGGAGGAAAAAAAGAGGGAGGAGAGTTGTACTGGGGCCTCCACCCCCGATGAGATGCATTCCACTGAGGTTGTGGTTGAACATAGGATTGAAATGAATGAGTGGTTGGTTGGGCATGACATTGAGATGGGAAGGACTAAGGAGGAGGCGTGGACTAGGAAGGATGAGCAACAGGGCCCCAAGAAGGTATGGAAGTGACTTGGTTGGGGTTGTAGTATGCCTGAGATGTCCCTTGCATCCCCTGCTGGTATGGTCTAGGTCCATGCGGTATCCTTTGGTTCATGAAATAGAGTGGTTCAGTGGCTCCTTTGGCCCCTTGGTATAAAGCTTTAAGTCCAGGAAAGGAAGGGCACCTATCTGTAGAATGATCTTCTTCACAGACTAAACAAACCTTTATAGAATTCAATGGACATTCGTTCCTAGGATGCCTCCTAGTGCATCTAGGACAAAAGATGGCCAAAGCCCTCTCTGCTTCCTCTTGTTTCGTTTTGATATGCAAGGTATGCATTTGCATGGCAAGATTCTGCAGCATCTCACTTTTGAAGTCTTCCAACATGTTTCCAATTTCACCTTTAATGGATCAATTGGAAGAGGAGGTACTGGGTATGGGTTGACTCCCCCTACCTTTCTTTCTGGCTGCTCTAGAGTGGTTTCTAAAAATAGACTTTATGTCCTCATAAGATAGTTGGTAAATGTCTCCCCTAACCAACAGATGGAGGGAGTCTAGAAGGTCTTCTAGAATTCCCGTGAGAAGGACCAACTTTAGAGATTCTGGGTCAAGTGTACACGTGACCCTTTTGTAGCTGAGTTGGAACCTCTCTTCATAATGTTCCAAGGATTCATCACTTTCCATAGTCATTCCAAAGTTTTCTTCTTTGGTATATTTTGACCCACAGTAGTCTCGATACTTTTCATTAAAGGACTGCTCCATCTGAGCCCTAGTTGTGATGCTATTTCCAGGTAACCCCATGAACTAGCGCAATACTACATCCTTGAGAGTAGAAGGGAATAGCTTCAACTTTTTCTCGTCTTCAACATAGTAATAGGTTCTACAGGTGACAACAAACTCAAACAAGAAGGTGTCAGGATCTTCTGTAGTCAAACCATGGAAGTGAGGTAGGGCTGAAGGGATTATATTCTTCATTTTGGTGTCCCCATTGGTCTCCCTAATGGGAAACGTACCCTCTATTCTCTCTCCATTCCCCCTATCATTTCCGTTTTCAGCCATTAGCTTAGGAGGGATGTTTTCTTCTTCTTCTTCCCCTATAGGTTCTTCAAATATCTCTGGTTATTTACCTAAAGGTTCTTCTTGATCACTGCCACCGAAGAAGAGAGAAGGCTGGCTGTGTGAGGTAGTGGGAATGTTGGGAAAGAATTTTCCTGAATTATCTCTACTCATAAGAGGCATGAAAGGAAAATATTTTGGTTGGTTTTTTTCTTCACACTAATGGTACCTGCAAAATTGAAATGGATTGAACAAAACAAATTGCAACTAACTTAAATGAACTTGTTGAAATGAAATTTGCAAAATTGAAAAGGAAAGCAAGGAAATGCAGAACTTGAAAGAAATGACTAGCCTACTCTTGTTGAAAAGAAATTTGCAGAATTGAAAAGGAAAGCAAGGAAATGCAAAAGTTGAAAGAAATGACTATTTTACTTTTGCTGAAATAAACTATTTAGCATAATGTTGCGATAGAAAATAGAAAAAAGCAGTAATCACAAAATACTCTTACACTTCCCCAGCAACGGCGCCAAAAAGTGGTGAGCACCAGTATTGCAACAATAATGTTGCAACTCCTAGGCTGCCGACTTTACTCTTATCAATCCAGTAGTTCGTAACAAACTTGGAAGTGACGGTGTTGTATGCACAAGTACTAGTTCTTACTGCAGGTTGTCACTTGGTTAGCTGGCACAAGATCACTAGGAGCTCAAGCCAACTTCTATGGATTCCAGAAGAAGCTCTATATGTGATGAAAGAAAGGAAATATTACTCTACAGAGGCTACTCTAATTGTAGAAAGGAAAAAGACTAAAATGTAAAGTAAACCTAGCAAACCCTACTTAACCAACTAATCCTACTTTTTCAGAAAGCACTATGAAAACCTTGAAATGAATGCCATTATCTACTCAAGGAAGTAAACAACATCTACTCATGCTATTCTAGAAGTAAATGAGCAAAAAAACATCTTTTTGGATGTTTATGTGAAATTGACAGGCATGTATTTTATTGTGTGTGAAGGAGGAAGCTAATAGGTGATGTTGAAGGGTGACTTTGGGCTTTCTGGGGATGTAGGATGGTGTGGATGGGTCCTAGGAGGTCTCGGGTGGCCTTTTGGAGGCTTTGCCCACACTCAGTCTTCAAAAGAAAGCCTACAGGAAAATCTATAAAAGGACACAAGGGATCTACAGGAGGTCTACAAGAAGTCTACAGGAGGATGCCAAGAGTAGTTTTAAAAGTTTTGAGGGTGTGAGAGTAGGTGGAAAAGGTAGGTGAATGTTGGGATGATGTGTTAGGTTGCCTAGGGTCTGCCAAGAATCACTAGGAGAGGGAAAGATGATTGTGAGAGAGGAAGAAGTCCTATGGAAAAATGCAGAAAACTAAGGCAGATTTGAGGTGAACTTTGGGCGACCTGTAGGGCATGGATCAAAGAGAGAATGTGATGGCTGATAGGCTGACCTGCTATGAGGAGAGATCTGCTGCAAAAGAACTGACAGTCAACCAATAAGATCAAGCAAGAAAGGAAGTGAGTACATCTAAAAAACAAAATTTTGCATGAAGCTAGTCTAAACTATGATCCATGGAAGTGAATACTCAGCAATGATACAAGAAAAGAAAGCATGGAAGAAGGCTTATTGCAAATAGAGAAATGAGCATGGTGGAAGAGATCTACAACAAAGCATTAACCTTCTAACACACTTGCAAACACTAGAAATCCTATGGAGAAGGAAAATCTATGTTTTGGGGCAGCAAGAGGGTCTTTGCCTCAATTCATAGTCCCAAAGGGAGGAAAAGAGGCAAAGGCACTGTTTCTAGCCTTTTGAATCTTCTTTCTATCACTGCTTAACTTGCTATAGAAAACACAAATGAAAGAAAACTACTAAACCATAAAAAACAACCTATTCTTAACTAAGAAATTCATTCATCTAACAACAACTAATCCATAAACTGAAACAAAGCATATAAATACAAACAAAGAGGAGCTTGGCTGCTTGGATTGGGCCCTAACCCAAGATATTTAGTCCTCTGATGCAACTCAGTGTTAGCTTAAAAAGGATCTCATCTTTATTATCAAAAGAGTAATAGGATTACATGAAACTGTCCACAAAAGTAAGCTCGAAGTTGAGCAGAGTTTTACAATAGAAAAAGTACAACAAAAATCTGACCCTAGTAAGGTTGTAGGCCTCTCTACCTATACAACTGAAGCTCCCAATAGCTTCCTTAAAATCACGGAGGCTTGGATCCCAAACTTGAGATAAACATAAGTTACCCTCCACTTGCTCCACTGCCTCCTAGTGCATTGATTTGGTTGTTTGTACTTCGAGCTACATGAAGGGAAATTCAAAGTAGGGAGTAATAAATGAGGGGGATTCCCTACTATAAATCCTCTCTTTTTTCCACTTCAAATTATTGCTACCAATTGTCCATTGAATCTTTGATTTTGTCTTCAAAATTCAACAAAAAACTGCATTAACCACATATTAGACCACATGGCATCATAACTAACTCAAATCACTCCATAAGCATAAATATAATATAAAAACATGCAATAAGCTAAGAGAATGGTTGATTTAACTTTGTTAGGAGGCAAGATGAGCCCATATAATTACCCATTTATGGGGCTCATCAAGGGGTTGACTCATGGTATCCCGGAGTATGCTCAGATAGGAAACATGCCCCAACGGTACCAAAGGCACACAATGGGAGTCTCAGATCAGATCCACCAACTGCTGAGTCAGGTCGCACGAACTATCTCATGCTACCATGACCACCATGCTGAGTAGTTCCTAGGTCTAGCACTTACATATTTTGTAAGGCCTTTGTGCCACAAATGTGCGAGGCATGCAAGCCGCTGATGTTATTATAGACACACATATTATTTTTTGGGGTTGTGATGTATCAAACATTCTCACAGATATATATATATATGTGTGTGTGTGTGTGTGTGTGTGTGTGTGTGTATTTTCCCATCTATTATGGTACAAATTGTCTGTCTTATCTTTTACATGTTTTGTAAATGTCTATCCAACACGTAATTAGCTAATGCATCTATTAATGTATTCATTCGTCTATGAATATGATGATATGTAATATAATCAAAATGTCTTTCCAATAGATGGATAAGGAGATACATTCATAATAGTTGAGGGCTCCTGACAGAATATTTCCTGTTGATTTGAAGGAATACAAGTTGTGAATCCAGGTTGACAACCAATTCTCTGATGCCCAGAGCAATGGCTTCTGACAACAATTCGATGACCGCACAATATTCAACAATGTTATTGGTTTTACGACCTAGGTAGATACGTTGAAGGTTAATCAACTCACCATTAGGGTCATATATAGCCCATGCTGTGGATGATAAGTTCCAGGTACTACAACAAGAACCATTGACAAAACCAACGTGAGGAGTTGGAGACATCTGCAAAGCAAGAAAAGCATAGTAAATAGGAAAGATGTTTGAAAGCTATCATAGGAAACCATACTGTATAAAAATGAATCACACACTAATGTACATAAGTATCTATGTGAGATGACCTAAGCATAGTACTTTTTGAGGTAGAGCCCATTTCGGGGCTTATAGAGAGTATTTCCTTCATAATAAATAAGCTCATAGGGTTCTTTCTACAAAACACATTTTACAATATAGGGACCATGCCACATAGGTTCGAACTCGCTTGCCCCCAGCTTATCATTAGCTTAGTCGTATAGCAGTACCAAATCACCCTTAGAGAAAACACGAGGGGAGACCAACTGATCGAAATGGGATTTGACCCATTTCTTTTGTGCTTCGATGACCAAGGCAGTGAGACAACGAGTGTGTTTCAATCGTTCTAAATATAAGAGGAATTCCTCTTGAGGTGATGTTTCAGGGAGGAGTTCAACAACTAGCTTGAGTGAAGGAATCTCATGTTCGATCGAAAATGTTGCTTCCAGACCATAGACCAGTTGGAAGGGTGTGAAACCAGTTGCATCTTTGGTTGAAGTTCGGTAGGCCCACAGAGTTGAAAAAAGCACGAGATGCCAATTTGACTTGTGCATCCCAATGGTACGTTGAAGCTTCATGACCAAAACCTTATTCACAGCTTCAACTTGGTCGTTGGCCTAAGGGTAATATCAGGTCAAGCCATCTTGGTTCCAGCCCAATGTAGATGTCATTTTTGCGATCATGTAATCTCTTAAATGGGAGCCATGGTCTGCGATAATGGCTTAGGGTACGCCGAACCTAGAAATAACATGTTTAAAAAGGAATTGAGTTGTCATCTTACCATATGCAGAATATGTGGGCATCGCTTCGGCCCATTTGGTGAAATAATCCACAGCGACGATAATATAGCCATGCCCCGCGGTCGAACGAGGGTTACATGTCATATAATCGATGCCCCATGTGGCAAAGGGACCAACGGTAATGACGGGGTGTAGGTGTGTGGGTGGGGTGCGCATCTTGCATTGGTAAATTTGGCATTCTTAACACTTGCGAATAACAAGAATGCAGCCTTTGAAGATAGATAGTCAGAACTAACTAGCGTGAAGGATTTTCTGAGCTTTAGTGTAACGAGACATATGACCAGCACATGCCCCCAAGTGGCAATCATTTAGAGCTCTTTCGGCTTCCTCGATCGTGAGGCATTGGCGAAGAACATAATCGACACCGACACGGTATAAAGTATTGCCAATAATACGGTGGGGTTGGGAATGATGCCGAATTCTTTGATGATCATCCTTGGTCAACACAGACTGAAACATTGAGGTTTGGAGATAGACGATGATATCACCATACCATGCATCAAGGGTGATGTCTCATCTAGAAGTTGTTCATCTACACTAGCAGGGAGAGCTTTGGAGGGAAGGGAACAAATCAATTCAGTGAAAAGAAGTGACTTCTTAGATTTGGCCGTAGTGAAGACCAAATCGAATTCTTGCAGGATAACAATCCATTTAGAATACTCACCCCCAACAACTGACGAGTCAGGATATAGGTCATAAGGTTGCATTCAAAAATCACTATAGTCATACGTAAAAGGATATAGTGCCGAAAGAGTTGAACAGCCTAAATGGCAGCCAAAGCCAACTTCTTGACATGTGCGTAACGTGTCTCAGTGTCGAGGAGATTCCGACTAGGGTAGTAGATCACATTTTCGCTGGCTTCATCATCATCTTGGACTAACACCATAACAATGGTGCTCTGCAGTGTAGCTAGGTAAAGGAGGTAATCTCGATAATAGCTTAGTGGATGCAACAAAGGAGCATTTATGGGGACGACCTTAAGATCATCAAAAGATTTTTGGGCCACCTCATCCCATGAAAAGGGAATTCCTTGTTTGAGCAACTGGGTAAATCTTATGGCTAGCTTGATGTAGTTGGGTATAAAAAGATGGAGAAAGTTGGCCTTTCCTTACAGGCTTTGGAGTTGGTGTAGTGGAGATGGAGGGGGTAAATTTACAGTGGCCTCGACATTTAGCAAATCTAGGCCAATCCCGTCATTGGAAACAATGAAGCAGAGGAGTTGACCAGATTCCACATAGAAAACACATTTTTGTGGATTTAACCGAATTTTATAGTGTCTGCAAGGTAGAAAATATGCCGAAGATGGTTTGGGTGATCTTGTCACTTACGAGAATGGGAAAGAAGGTCACCCAAGTAAGGCTAGACAATGATGTGAACATCATGAAACACATTGAAGATTGGTTGTTGAAACGTGGCTCCAACATTTTTGAGGCGAAAAGGGAGCTTCTTGTATGCGGACATACCCCAAGGGAAGATAAAGGTTGTCTTTTCTTGGTCGGCCGGTGTGATATTAATCTGGTTATAACCAGAAAAAATGTCCATAAAGGAAAAGATCTCTCTTCTAGCACATTCATCAATGATTTGATCAGTGAAGGGAGTAGGATAGTTATCTTTAGGATAGGCACGATTAAGATCTCGATAATCCATGCAAACACAGATCATGCCTTATTCTTTAGTCATCAAGACAGTATTGGACACCCTGTCTGTAAGGGGGATGGGATAGGTGAACCCATCTTTGAGAAGCTTTTTGACTTCACCCTTAACAGCAACAGTCTTCCTAGTGTGCACTGGATGAAGCCATTGGCGAGTGGGCTTCACATGTGGATACGTTGGTATTTCATGCACCAAAATGCTAAGATCGATGCCAGGCATTTCTTTGTAAGACCATGCAAACACATGATGGAATTCCTAAAATAGACAAGTGTATGTCTTCATCTCATGTGGAGAAGAAGATACCCCAATATGAACGTGTTCAATGATACCGGGTTTGATAGAAATGTCAATCGGTATCGTTTGGGTAATATTACCCAAATTTCCTTCCGAGCATACTTCATGAGTAATAGTTGGTGGCGGAAATGGAGAAGGGGACTCTTTGAAATTGGTAGACATAACTGCTGGGTGAGGCAGGAATGAGTATCGATGATGAGTATTGATCCATGGTGGTTCCTTGAGAGACATGATTTCCATGATACCTTCATCAACGAGGAAGGTCTCGGTTAAGGGATTGGATGATTCCAAAGTGCGAAGCTAGGGGGATTGAGAATACATATCAACATAGGTATTCGATGTATGAGAATTAGGGGATGCAAAGTTCGAAGCCAAAACAATTTCCACATAATTGACTTTGGCAGGACTAAGTGATATGAACTCACCCCAAGCATCAAAAATATTTGGTGCAAGTATGACCGAGGGATCAGATTTGACCGAGACCATGTTGACAAAGGAAACATGAGGAGGTGGGAGTGGAAAAATTCCCATTAAGGCAGAATCTTTGAAGAGACCCACCTCCACACTCTCATAGGGAGCACTAGAGTGCTTGACGTACAGAACATTGCCATCCAAGGAGGAAGAGGAAAAGAAACACAATTGATTGACAGTGACAATCTTCCCTTGAAGGGGAAAATGGATCACGCAAAACAAAGAGGAGGCCACGGCATGCACGGCATGAGTCCAACTTCGGTCGAGTAGAAGATTATAATTGAGATTGGCATCAACAATCTCTACTTTGACTTGCACAATCATGCCTTCCAAGGTGATGGCAAGGTTAGGTAAGACACCAAAGGGTCGCGAATCACGCCCATCGAAAGCTTCCAAAGTGTTTGGAATTTGGTTCAGTGTAAGGAAACCAATAGCCTTCCAACATGCAGTTGACATGATGCAGGTAGAATCACCTTAATCAATGACAGTGCGGTGGATTGTCTTCTCGTTAATTATTACTTGAATAAGAAAGGCAATTTGATGAGGGATCCATGGGACATGGTTCTCCAGATTGAAACAGATCAAATTAGAATCAGTGGGATCAATGCCCCTGATAGTTGACAGCAAACATTTTTGTTGCGATGGGTAGGAGTACCTTGAGAGCCAACATGGATGACGGTGCCTGAGCCAAATCTTCAACAATATTGTAGTGTTGAGTGGCTTGGGCATTGGGATTATACAAGGATTTCTGTAGCACACCTCGAGAGGGTGGTTGCGCAATGGAATCAAGGTTAGGGCGCTTGATTTATAGAGGGCCAAAACTTAGGGTAGAAGAACAAGGTGTGACTTCTTTTTCTTTCCCAGCTGCCAAAGTTGGAGTTTGATAATATTTCAATCGGGTAGCCACATTAATGGGCATGATCATCCTGAACACTTGAGATCCAGAGGAAACACATTAGGGTTGGTCTACCATTTGAGTCTGCTGAGATAGAAATTGATCATTAAGGACAGTAGGGGTCCCTTTGAGCAGGAAACTAACTTCAAATCATCGTGGACAATACTTAGTACAATGATCCTCCTCGCAAATGAGGCAAGGATACTTAGGTTTCCATTGCAAAGATTCACCAGTAGACGATTTGGGAGGACCCTCTTTCAGAGCATCGGCTTTAGCTTTGCCTTTGCCTTTCTTTTTCCCTTTCAAGGATTTGTCTACTTTGGTAGACTTGATAGCAAGGACCTCTGAGGTTTTACTAGGGCCTGGCGGATTTTGAGACGAACTATTAGGAGCAGTATTCGAGACTGACTTCTATTTGGAAGAAGTTTTAGAAGGGGTATGGGATACTAAAATAATAACTCCATCAATGGGAGGAACAAATGCTGACTTTGATGTTGGAGGATTGAATGATGGCCGTAGAGCATTAGGTAACAATTCGTATAAGGTGTTAGTTTAAGAGTAGACTAGATCCAAGTACTGGGCACAGGCAATGGCTTGCTCTTCAGTGACACATCCACCCATAGCTATATTATGAGCAATTGGGGCTACGAATGATTTGGTAAACCATTTAGTGAGCAACTGATCAGCTATCTCGAACTTGATCATGCGACATCTACGTCTCCATTCATGGATATGATCAGAGATGTGGGTCGCAGTGTCTTTCTTAAGCAATATGAGCAAATAGGTGCCAATTTCATAATGAACCGGCAGCTAAAAATACGTGAGGAAAGCCATGGCTAGCAAATTGAAGTCATGGTAAGTACTTCGAGGTAGCTCGATGTACCACTTTGCTGCAACACCCATGAGGGTCCATTGGAAAAGACGAAGATTAATGGAATCATACATGTACGAGTTCAATGAGCACTAGAGGTGATATGTCATCACATAGGCCTGAGGATCTTCTTTAGCTTTTCCATCGAACTTTGGGCAATCACTTGGTATGTTGGACGACACCAGAGGCCAGTACGACAAATGAAGGATCAGATCATTCATAAGGTGCGATACATCTAGAAAATTAAGTGTAGCCAAGAGAGGTAATTGAGTGTTGAAAGGTATGGGAGGTCAATAAGTGGGCCCATAAGGAGGAGCCCATCCCTGCTGGTAAGGATTTTGCCCCCATTGTGGGGGATTTTGGCGATATGACATCTGAGGCTAACCCCATTGTGGATTACCTTGACCAAAGGGAGGATTCTAACTTTGAATACCTTGAAATTGTCTAGGCACAAGTTGTTGTAGGCAACGTATAGGTTGAAAGGCTGTTGAGCTTGTTGACCTTGGATGTATGGATATGGGAGCTGTTGTCTTGGAACATAGGGTTGTTACACCTGTTTTCCCTAGGAAAGAGGGTTCTAGACCTACAGTCCTTGGGCATAAGGTTGATGCACTTGTTTCCCTTGGACATAGGGGTTTTGTACCTGGTCACCTTGGCCAACAGGATTCTGAACCTGTTGACCTAGGACAAGAAGATTATGTGTCTGCTACTACAGGACTTGACCTTGACCATGTCCTTGCAAGGGTTAACCTTGTTGATATGTATACAAGGGTTACTACTGCCCTGGTTGGTTTTAATGTTGCAAGGGCTTTCCTTGAGGTTGCAAAATTTGTCCCTGGGTTTGCAGAGGTTGGCTCTGCGAGGGTATGGGTTGAGAGGTATGTGGAGCATACTGCATCTGCTGCTACGTGGCTTGCTACAACTGTTGGAAGGATTTGCCTTGCGGTTGTTGCAAGAGACTTTGCTATGGGATACTCTTCCCTTGTTGTTGTGCGGAAAGCCCTTGCTGTAACAAAGGTTTCCCTTGCTGTAACAAAGGCTGCCCTAGTTGTTGTAAAGTCTATCCTTGTTGTTCCAAGGGTACTTGAATAGTTCTTGGAAAATTACCAAACTGAACCCGGTCGTAGTTAGGCTGGATGTACTATCCAGATTGGAAGGTGTAAGGTTGATTAACCAATCCTTGAGAACCATATGGAATGTAAGGATTTTGGTATTGGACCTGAGCCCCATAGGGTTGCTGATACTGAACATTTCTCAATCTAGATGGACAACCAGGGTTATGAACCTGTTGGTACTAGACATTGCTTGATCCACTAGGGTTAGTAGGGTTATAAATAATACCAGAAGAGGGTTGGTTTATACCAAGGATGTGAGCTTGTGAGCCACTCACATTAGTGGCACCTAACACCATAGAGACATTTAGATTTTTCCCCTAGGTGGTGGCACAATTTGGCCACTAAGTAATGGGATAGAATAACTGGGAGAGACAATATTTGAAACCACCGGTTGTAACTGATGTGTAACTGGGATCGATGATACACAAGTATTTGGGATGGTGGGTTGCATCGGGACTGAAGAAATAGCTGGTTGGGAAGTCATGTTCATGATGAACAGACTTGATGTAGGCCTAACGCCTAATGCCCAAACAGGATTATGGTATATTGATGAGGCACTAGGTGTGCCTGAAACTAAGTGTCCCAAAGACACAAAGCTGGGAGGCAAGCTGGCGGGAATTCCTTCTAAATAAGGTAATCACTCGGGAGGAAACTGCAATTGCAATTCTTCTCCCTCAACAGTGTGTGGAGTAGAAACTTCGGACTCATCCACATAAGTGACTGGAGCTTCGCCTTCAGGTTCTATGTTTGAAAGAAAATGATGACGAATGTCCAAATGTGTACTGGGGGATAGTTCTAAAGGAACTCCCAGTTGGTCATACAGATTGTAAGGATTGTGCGGTGATAGCTCAACAGTGTCAAATAGAGGGTTCAAAGGATAGATAACCAGTCCAAGCTGACCATCTATGGTTGGCGAGTTTTCTGGAGTTCGAACTGGATTATCTAAAGATTCTGGGCCAAGCTCAACAAATGACCCTAAATCGAAGGTAGGTGGAGGATGAGATAACAAAGGTTGAACACTCAAAAAAATTGTGAGTTCAACATTTTGGTCCTCAAGTGACTCTCATAACTCAGGAAACAGCTCCTCAGACAATCTTTCAAATGGAGAGGAAGAGGAATTGGGTGAACCATATGGTTCAGCCACGATGACCTTGTCTTAGTCGATAGAACAAATAACTTCAAGGCTTTAAAATGTCCTTTTAAGGGAACTCACGATTTGGTCAAAAATACTAACAGGATATTTTGGGTCATGGGCAATCAATTATTGAGATGCATAAAAGATTGATGTTCTTTAATTTTTCAAGAGTTGAGAAAGAAACAAAGATGACTCTATCACTTTCGATTGGAAACGAGCTCAAAAGGACAAGTGCTCGAATGATTTTTTAAGTTTAATGAGTTAGAAAGATCAAATGTCTACTCTGGATGATCTAGGTAAATAGGATTACCAGGCAACCGTGAATTGCATAATACCTCCTGGTGAACTAAGAGGTACAAGCAGGAAATCTCCTTGAATGTTCTGTTCATTGTATCACATTAGCAAGGCAGCCGACTTGGCTTCCTAAGGATAAAAGGATTGCAGCCTAATGGGGTCTCCCATTATATACTCAATGGTACGGGGAGAACAAATCCATGCTAGTGTTGTCTAATGCAGAAGCTAATGGCAGCTGCTAGGTTTAAAGATGTCGGAACACATCTCTAGCCTAGACCTTCTAGATATGATTGTTAATGTCAAATGTGCCTTAGGTTAATTGAATTCATTTTAGAGTTGATCTTGAGTTAAGTTCTAGCTTTCGGGTGTCAGTGATGCTACTCGAAAAACCTAAAATTCAACTAAATGTGACAATACCCTTTCAATTTGATGAAATGCTGACACTAGAGAGGGTAGAAGCTACTCAATCAAATGCAAACAATCAAGCAACTGAAAATGTAATGATCTTTCACTACTTCGCTTTTTCAAAAAATAAACTAATGAAAAATGCATTCCAATTCCTCATTTCCTCAAAAGCACTTATCTATCAGTCCTTTCAAAATGAAAAAAAAATATATTTTCCTTTCTCAAATGTTGATGAAATTCTAGTTTTTAAGAGATGCAAATCATAATGATGCAACAAGCTAGAATTTCATACTTTCTCATGAAACAACGAAACAAACTTTCACATACAATGTTTCAATGAAAAAAATTTCAAGGCTATGAGCTCTTCAAGTAGATGAAAACATGAAAAGAGAAGTTCATTCAAATCAATGAAACACTAACTTTACCAAACACAAGACCAACAATGTGTTCTATGCCTGAAAAATACGTTCAAGTTAGTAAACGAAACCTTTTTCAACTCGTGCAAGAAAAAGGTCAAAGTTGTAAAAGGATGAAAAAAAAAATGCAAGGAGCAAACACACCCACACTTGGACTTGATGAGTCCACAAGCTGCTGAATGGGTGACCAAATATATTCCCTAGTGTCGCTGACCACTCAATGACTCAATCAATCAAATAGCAAGATGACAAGCCAACAAGCAAGCAAAAACCAAATGAAAGGTAGCTTTCTAATCAGGGAGAAAATAGTCAAAAAGGCCCACGAGGTCAAAAACACAAGAGCATAACAAATTGTCCAAGATTGGGGTCAAGCCCTAATCTTCACTTACAGGCATCGGCACGACTGCCTAACTGACAAAAAGCACCAAAGGTTGGTTAATGCGACTGTTCCTTAGCAATTCACATTGGTCGGCGCGACTGTCAGTGGATTAAACACATTGGCCAAGGTAACTAAGGAAAAATAAAAAAAAATTCAAAATAGGGACTAGATATGTTACTATGAATTTTAGAGATAGGCCAGTAAGCATGAGAAAAGAAACAAAACCAAAGGGAAAACGCGAAACTAGCAAAGTTCTCACAAAATCATGAAATCCAAAACAAACAAAAGATGGGATCTTCACCAGCGGAGTCGCCAATTTGTGGTGAGGTAAACTTATAAGTGCAGACACGAACAAATTCCTCTAGCTCGATAATGGATCTAGCCACAATAGATACATTCCATGGAAGATTTCATTAGGTTGGAATCAATCAAGAGGGCATTCCTCTTGGTTGCGTATCTTTATTGATGATGTCCCAGCTTTCTCGCTCCAGCAATCTTCCTCTTCCTTATTCAAGCTCCCAAAACAAGTAAACAACAACAACGCACAAATATAATAACAGAAAAATTGCAGTTCAACCTACTTAATGAGTCAAGAAGCATTAAGACACGAATATGTAATATTACAAAACATGTGGGAAATCAATCGATAGTTTCATATATTAATGTCAAAGAGAGATTACAACCATTTGTCTTGACGTTGCTGTCTTCCTCTGACAAGACTGGGTTCCCACACACTTTTGCTAACAGTCCATGATGGCTTCAGGCAACAATAGTTTAAAGGCCCTTCCCTTTAGACTTCACTCCAAACCAAACACACTTCTCCCTCACACAACTAGATGGCTACATCTATTAATAGCTTGCCTGTCTAATTAAAATAGCATACTCACACTCAGCCAACACTCTAACTAGCTTGTGTTTGGGAAGAAGGGAGATTTATATAGGAAATATGGATGGGAGACAAATCCTATTCTCATGGGAGAAGGACTTATCCCTTGAGGTAGTTCCATAATTATAGGGGAAAGGAGCCCAAACTGTCATCTTCGACCCCATCCGGCCAAACCATTTACCAGACTTCTGTTACGAAGCTTATAGAGCTGGAACCTTTCGCTCTAATTTAAAACAATTTCCATAACAGGACTGACGTGACTGGAACATAGCTTAGTTGCACTGGTTGGCATGGGTAATAGCGCTAATCTCGGCACATTAGCACGGGGGAGACAAGGCTCACTAGCACCAGCCTTGTAAATTGGGCAAAATAGAAGTTTCAGGGGAAATGGTGCAAAAGGGAAATGATCTGCTCATGAAGAGGCACATAGTGGGAGTTTCTCTATGAAGGCAAAGCATGCGGGGTTCACTGTAGAGGTCCTCTAGGATCAAGGAACAGGGAGTATAGGGACAGTGAAAAAATGTTGTGTAACACTCACAGATGGTCAGCATCGTGAGTGGCTTATAGCTTCGCTTTCGTCCCACCTGAGGATTTCTCTATCATAGTAGAAGATAGGAACTCAGGTGGAAGCCCAAGAAATCACGATGAGGTTGCAGGAAATGCCCATTCAGGATGTGCCTTGGGGGCACAACAAATTCATTCCCAGTTACAAAGCCTCTCTTTGGAGTTGTAGAGCTTGAAGAAAGACAGGGAGACTAAACCAGAGGTGCACACGGAAGTTTGGCGTTTGAAGTGCAAGGTCGAGGGGCATGATAAAGACAACTATCCTGTATTTGTGAATTATATTATAGGAGGGGGACCAATTCCCCTAAGGCCAGAAGCTCCATTACAGCTAAGCGTGGTGGCTGCACCATGGTGCACTATACTTTTAGGTTGTTGGACACTGCAACAATTATTCTATAACTTCTACAAATTAGTGGGCCACAATGAGTGACACTGTCGCAACTATGAATTGATGGTGGAAAGAAGATGCAAGTAGACACATGGCCTATAGAATAGGGCATCGAAGGAGAACGCAGAGGATACAGGGATGAGGACGAGGCCAAGGAGGAGGAGGACCTAGTATAAGGTGAGGTCAAGTTATCTGTTACAACTACAGAACACCAGGGCACTATGTGTGGGAGTGTCAGAATAAGACATGCCTGTCATGTCAATACTGCAACTAGTTTGACCACACTATAGAAGAATTCTAGTGCTAATAACTACGATGCAAGAGAATAAGGTGCAACCTCAACAACCTACACAAAACTTGTATATGATGAGACCTGAGCCCCACAGAGAGGATCAGAGTGTGAATATAGTGCTAAGAAGTAGAATAACAATTGGCGATGATAAAGGAAAATAGGCTAAACAGGACAGATGGGTCTGCAAGGCACCTGATAAGGAAGTTGGTTTTGATCTAGAGCATGCTAAGGAAACCTTTATGGAAACCAAGAAGAGCTCTGCTGAGGCCTCCACCTTAGGAAGCCATAACAAAGTGTAAGAAACGAACGTGGCCATAGAGGTTGATCCCTCTGTCCTTACCACGTTATTGGAGATGTACATGAAATTGTTGCGTGATAACAAAGCTGTGAAAGGCCTGTATGAATTAATAAAAAAATGCATCAGAAAAGAGAACGTCCTTGATGGACATTGCATAGTTAGAAAAAATGGCAAACATAAGGCATGAACAGGGCACGAGATCAAGCTCATTGCGTAGATAGGAGATTATGAGATGGACTAGGTCATTTTGGATCTCGAGTCTAATGTGAACATTTTTCCAAAACAAACATGGGAATGAATGGGGAAACTTGCACTGCAGTGGTCTCTGACTCATCTTAGGATGGTGAACCAATAGAAAATCATCCCTATGGGTTGATTATATGGAGTAACAGTTGATATAGAAGGTGTGAATGCAATGGCCGACTTTGAGGTGATATAGTTCCTGGATGACAATAACCAATACCCTACACTCTTGGGAATTGACTGGGCCATTGATATGAACTAAGGCATCAATTTGAAGAAGAGGACGATGTCGTTTGAGAGAAAATCACTTTGGTTTATAGTATCATTGGACCCTGCAAAAGGGGTGTGCTACATTGAACCAGTCCGCAATTATGAAGAATGTGAGGATGAACTTGATCAAATCTATAAACTAACAATGTGAGACTAGGATTGGATCAATCCAACAAAAGATGGACAAATTGCATGGGTTTGGGAGAGTTCCTGCACCTCTAATTCAGATGAAGTGTTGGAGCATTGACATAATTGTTTGCATGAAGTATGAACACTGTGATGCAACATGATGACAAAATAGGTGTCTTGTGTTTTGTTGAGGGTAAGGAACTTACCCTATTATGATGGTTTAACTGAAGTGGATAAGTTTTTGGATGCATTTGAGAGTTAATTCCTCAAGGATCACCACTTCTGAGCATTAGATTTGTCACTGCACACTACGCTTACATGATGGTGGGGTACGCAGGAGGATAGCTTTGATGGATGGTGGGATTATAGAAGAATGACGAGGTTACAGTTTGGGTGCCCTACCACTAGATTGACTAAGAAATATAGTGGGAAGGATGATCCACGTGATCACCTAGAAAAATGGACTAAATCATGGGGGAAAAGCCACAGACAGAGTGGGTACACACATTTTTGCATACATTGAATACAATTCCCATGAACTGGTATTTGGAGATGGAGCTCCGCCATAGCCCCGTGGAGTGGGATATATTGAGGGCAGGGTTCTTATTGACCATCAGTTTTGAAGATGGCTTCACAAGCATCGATGAAGCTCTATAGGAGATTAAGGCAGTTATATTCATAATGCCACAACAACCTATGGAGTGGGTCCAACCATATTGGAGCATCCAACTATGCCATGTGCTAGAATGTTATAATGTAATCGCTGATGAGGAAGATGAAGATCCAAGAAATATTAACATTCTAGAGGCAGAAAGACATCGCAAAGTTGAGGGTCAACAAATACACAACCTGGACATCATTGCGCCATTGAAAACAAAGCAAGTAAACAATGGGATTGAAGCAGAGCCAAAATTTGCAAAGATTGGAGATTATTGGTATGATGATATTGTGGATAAAGTTGTTGAGTTACTCTGCAAATATCATGATCTCTTCCTTACAAAGTTTTCATATTTGAATGGCATAATCCGTGATTTGGGCATTATGAAAATCACTCTGAAGCCGGACATGAAGCCTGTTAAACAAATACCATATCACCTTAATCCTAAATACATGGAAAAGTTTCACCTAGAGCTGGATAAGATGCTGGAAGCAGGCATCATATAACCGATTGAAGGATTTGATTAGGTGAGCCTGATGGTGGTTCAGGAGAAGAAGCAAAAGGGTGAGATAGGATTCGTGTCAATCTGTGGAATGATGCATATGTCCATGGTCCATTCTTGACATCGTTTACTGATGAAGTATGAGACAATGTTGGATGGCAGGAGGCCTACTCGTTGACTAATGATTTTTCGGGGTACCATCAGATTAATTTTGTGCCTGAGGATAGGAGAAAATGACCTTCGTGACAGAATGGGGTTTTTTTAATACATTGTAATGTCATTTGGACTTAAGAATGTGCCTGTGATATTTTCCCACATAGTAATCGCAACATTCAAGGAGTTCATTCATAAGTTCCTAGAAGTATGTTTGTATGATTGGACATTGAGCGGATTAGTAAAGTGCCATGTATCAAGTCTGCGCTTGATGTTGGATACGTGTCACAGATACCAGATCGTATTGAATTTGAAGAAATGAATCTTCTATCCCTTTGGAATGTTGTTGGGTCATGTGGTGCTCAAGCAAGGGCTAATGCTAGACACTACAAATATTGCAGTAATTGTGAATTTGGAGGCCCCAAGGAACATTAAGCAGTTGCGCGTGGTGCTGGGACATACGGGATATTACAAGAAATTTATCAAAGAATATGCTCAGATTACCATGCCTATGGATAAAATACTGAAGAAGGATGCAACATTCTTCTAGGACAAAGAATGTCAATGCAACTTAGATGTTTTGAAGGAAAATATGGTCACCACACCAGTCTTGGTATTCCCAAATTAGAAGAATGAATTTCACAGACATGTGGATGCCTCTTGCATTGCATTGGGTGATGGGTGATGTATTAATGCAAGCTAGTGAAGGACTAATGGACCACCCTATAGTCTTCATGAGTAGTAAATCATCAAAGGCTGAGGAGAATTATTCAATAACTGAGTGCAAAGGATTGGCCATGGTATATGTGCTAGAGAAATTCAGGCACTATCTATTAGTAGGGAATTTCATAATGTATAGGAATCGCTCTGCTTTGAAATACTTGGTCAATAAGCCTGCGTTGGGGGGGGAGATATGGAAATGGTTGCTTTTATTCCAAGAGTATGACTTTGAAGTAATTTCGAAGCCAATGATGTTAAATGCAGGGCCTGACCATCTATCGTTGATCGAAATAGGAGAGGAGCCAAATAATCTGGAGGAAGGGTTGCCAAACATGCACCTCTTCGCGGTGCATGTAGCGAATACTCATTTTGCAGATATTATTCAGTTTCTGACTATGGGGATGGTGCCATAAGGGCATACAAGTCAGAAAAAGAAGGAACTAGTAGAGCACAGAGAAAATTTCTCAGTTATTGCAGGACATTTGTATAATATTGATGCAGATGAAATATTGTGAAGATATGTGCCACACTTCGAGAGAGATAGGATCCTCGTTGAAGCTAACGGAGGGACTGCGGGAGGACATTATGCAGGAAGGCGACTGCACAGAATATTTAGCGCGTAGGTCTATGGTGGCCAACACTGCACAAGGATTCTAAAGCATATTGTAAGGCATGTGATGCATGTCATAGAACTAGCAAACCATCGTGCAAGGATGAATTTCCATTACAACCCCAAGTATCTTTGTAGCCATTTGAAAAATGGGCAATTGACTTTGTTGGGCCGATTTACTCTTGAGGGAAGAAAACTGTTGTGCGCTATAACATCACCACGACATAATATCTAACCAGATGGGTGGAAGCACAGCCGATTAAGGACTATACAAGGGCTACAGAACCAAGTTTTTTGTTTGAGTATGTCTTAATTAGATTTAGATGCCTGAAAGTGTTGATGAGTGATAGAGGTATGCACTTTCTGAACGAAACGATTAGCACGTTCACAAAACAATTCTAGGTCTACCATCAGAACAATACACCTTATCACCCAGAGGCCAATGGAATTGTTGAAGCCTTCAACAAGATTTTGGAGAACGCATTGATGAAGACCTACAATGTGTAATGAAATTATTGGGATGTGTGTGTACCTACAGTACTATGGGTGTATAGGATTACTTGGAAGAAGCTGACAGGACAAACACCATTCAGGTTGGTCTACGGGGTAGAAGTTGTAATGCCGATGGAGTATATTATGCTTAGTCTATGCATAACAGCTATGACAGGTATGGTAGATCACGAAGCCTTGTAGGAGCGGCTCAGGCAGCTGATGGAGCTTGAAGAGGACCAGTTCTTGGTAGGATTACATTAGAAGGTACAAAAGAAGCATGAAAAATCATGGCACGATTGCCACATCAAGCTTTGTACATTCAAGGTAAATGATCTTGTCTCGTTATACGATAGTAAACTCACTATGTTTCCTGGGAAATTTCAGATGCATTGGCTGGGACCATATATTATCAAAGAAATTACTAATGGAGGTGCAGTTCAGCTCATGAAGCTGAATGGAGAACCTTTTCCAGGACGAGTGAATGAGATCTGATTGAAGCTGTCTACTGGGATCCTGTGAAACGACTATATGGTGATAGGATAGTATTAGTTCTCAAGGAAGTTGCAAGGGAGTGCAGGACTATAAAATACATTGTGAGATATGGAGGACTACGTGGTAGGTGGGCTACACATAAAATAATGAAGATTCAACCTAGGATGTTGCGCACAGGAAGCTGCGCCATGGAGGGAGGTGTCGCGTAGCACAACAGAGAAGTGATCGTTGGAGTCACTGTTAATGACTTGACAACCAAAATATGGTTAAAAGGAGCGGGTTGGCGGAATTGAAGGAAAAAATATTTGAAGATATATCACCAAAAAAACATTAATTATTAGAATTTGGGGGTAACGGTCGGATCTAAATTCAAAACCCCTTATAAATTCCACATGCCAGCCCAATAGACAACACTTTGTGGCCTTAGAGTTGTTGTTGAAATTTGTTGCCTGTCGCTCATGAGATGAGTGTTTTGGGAGGAATTCTTCACACACACAAACGTTTCTAGTGAAGCCCGTGTGTTTTTTATGGAGAGTATGATTGCCGCCAACACCACCAAAGCCTTCAATTCAGAATTCATTGTATTTGATGCTCTAGGACCTGAAGTATCCATTGTTGAAGCTACGCCTGTGGTTCCCATGGCACCGAGGTCACCAAGTCCAAAATAGTCCACGGCGAAAGAAAAGCAACATGTAGCAAAGGAAAAGCAGAAAAAGTTAGTGTAGGTACATGCTTACCCAAGGAAGCATACCACAACACCAATATAGAAGAATGATAAGCAGCTATCAAAAGATAAGCAGAAAGCAATAGACTTAGAGGTGGAAGAAGGCTAGGGAATGAAGGATATTGACGTTGAAGGTGTGGAACTTATCAAAAAGCTACCTGGGTATATCCCTCCGAGAAAGGGAAAGGAGAAAATCACAAAGGACCCAAATTCGAAGAAATTCACCATTTCCATGGCCCTGCTACTTGAGCAAGTTCCTTTTGAAGGTCTGCCGCTCGCGTGAATCCCAATATTGAAGATGGACGATTTGGACCTCATGGATCACGCTAAGTTCCCAGACTTAGCGACAGATAAATAAATGAAGAGGAAACAAGTGTTACCGTGTTGGAAATGGAGGAATGGGTCCACAGTGTCTAGCAATCATGATTTCTCAACTTTTTATGGGTCCCACATTACCACTGCACACCCATTAACACGATTTGTATATTCCAGCTTCTTACATTGTTACACGAT
This sequence comes from Pinus tabuliformis, assembly GCA_031772625.1. NCBI lineage: Eukaryota > Viridiplantae > Streptophyta > Pinopsida > Pinales > Pinaceae > Pinus > Pinus tabuliformis. Next base: position 865,201,561 of record CM062812.1, read on the forward strand.
GGGTGCCTATGGCTAGGAGGGCCTATACCCATCACATATATTCTCATTCACTGGATTATGCACTTGCCCTATGAAGGTCTGAACCCTGCCAAGTAGTTTGGTGAAAATATGGGGGAGAACGAGCTTGCGGAAATAATGAAGAAAGATTACGAATAAAGAAGTTGCATGCGTACTCAATTTTATCTATCTCAGACCCCACAGTTCAATTTTTCGCATAGATATTAGTAGGAAAGGTGATGAGGAAATTCCGCATGGATGAAGTTCTGACGCCCGTAGTGTCCCTAGCTACATAGTGTGTGAAGGGTACGCAGTTCAACTGGTCTAGATACCTCTGTCAAGAGTTCCTCGCGAACTGTTGTGAGGTCCAGGATGAAACCAAGTCATTTCACTATGCTTGGTTACTACTTTCTATTGTGTTGGTTGCGTGGGAACTGTCAGAGGATAGCCAGTTTCCTCCACTTGAAGAAGTATTACCAGAAGCATCATATTGTGCCTCCTTATGGGCTACTAATGACCTCGGGCAGATCATCAAGGCAAAATTTTTTAGGGTCCTGATGGAATCGGGCCTCCGCACAGCTATTAACCAACATCAAAAGGTTGTCCTCAACCTTGTACATGCAGATATTAGCCTACGCAACCTTCAATGATAACTTCCATAGGGTGTATATCCACCCGCGGAAGGATCCAATGCAGAAGCAACATCACTTGCCATATTTCGGAAAAGAGATAGATGTGCTGGAGGTAGTAGCATGATGGCTAGCAGAGTAGCACGCCACTTCAAATCTAGCTAATGGGCCAAGCACAGGTGTTGAGAGTGCTTCTGCGAAGAAAAGGAAGGAGGCATCTCAGTAGGTTGCATAGAACTTGGCCACACAGAAAAAAAGGACTCTACAGAGAAGGCCTGTGTTGAAAAGGAATGTGGTGCTAAGGACAAGGCAGAACAGGAGCAAGATGAGACCCAAAAATGGGACAAGTCACCTTCACCAGAAACATAAACATAAGAGCTTATAGGACACAACAATGGAGGTGAGGAAGGGTAGCACACCCCCTTCATTTTGAAAAGGAATGAACTAGAAAACACAGGTTTCTCCCACAGTGCCCACCAAAAGCGACCTTGATGAGATCAGTGATAAAGTTAGGGAAACTGCAATAGAAGTACTGTGGCAGTTTGAACAATAATACATGCAGACTTTGGGAGGTCTAGAAAATGATCTTTGAGAGTTTCAGCTCCAAGCAACCAATATCCAAGAAGATGTCGGGAAGGAAAGCAGCGCACAAGGTAGTTTGGCATGGGGTGAAAGTACAACCATGAAGATGGTTTTGTGGCTGCAAGATGTGCGAGTGTTTTCCTTACCTGCAAGTTTAGTTTGTCGACACCGACGAACAATGTGCCCTCTGTGAAAGGGTCCCAAATATGGGCCTGAACATTGCCACGATATCACTGGAGTCATTGCATGCATTACTAGAGGGATTCATGGAAGAGCTTCGCGTAAGGGAACAACGAGCACTCAACACTGTCAATGAAATCAAAGTCAATAATCAACAACTGTTTGCTAAAAAGATGCAAGTTCTACAGGAGAAGGAGACGCTCTAGCCGCACAGTTCACGACTAGATTCCGTAGTCGCAAAGGCATGTAGGAAAGTGCCTGGGCTTTATATCCCCAAGGACGACTAGCCAAAAGAAAAGATTTGAAATCTAGTTGTTAATGTGCGCGAAGCCAAATCTCAGGTTAACTGAGTTTAGTTTGAACTCAACATGAAGATCATCGAGCTACAATTAAAGTTGTAGCCCACAACTCTGTCGGAGATCTGGTAACAACGCGGAGATGCGATCAAGGAAGGAATGACCACTCTAGAAGCCACCATTCTAGACTGCACAACATTATTTGAGCAAGCCATGGAGTTAGTAACAAATCTACTAGAGGATCTAAACCTTCAGATGATCAATACAGTAATAAAGGAGCTGTAGTGACAGTACGATGATGCTAGGGTAACTGAGTGCTCCAATTCACCAGTGTAGCACCTAGCCAAATTATAAGAAGGAAAGCATCTCCCTGCACAGGTAGAGGCAACACAGAAGGAGGAGGCCTTGCTAAAGGTCGGGTTGCAGCCATGGTTGGAAGAGGCTTATAAAGTCACAACCACTATCCAGGACAAGCTTAAAGGCTTGTAGGAGACGCAACAGTCAATGAGGCTAGCCACAAGAGGACCAGCTACAGAGAAGTTAGTTGAGGAAGTCAAACAAGTAGTTACGTAGAGCGTAGCCAATATTGCAGTAATCTAGGTGGAGCTGGGGGTTCTTCACAGCAAGATCACCCCGCCAGCCAACTGACTCAAGGGCAAGCCATGATCTTTGTGTTGGGGTCCTGTTGGGATGGTGTCCCCTAGGTTAGTTTTGGGGTTAAAATAACCCAAGTTTTGATATATTTTTGTGAGCAATGTAAAGTCTCCGTGATTTGTGGATGTGGAGCACATAGATGATTAGGAGTCAAAGGGGTTTTAGCCCCTTTTTTATGTAAATTTTGAGTTGGTTTTGAGATCCACCCATGGTCCATGGATCATGGGATTGTATAAGAAAAGCTACAAATAGTTGTGTCTTAGAGATTCTGAGGCATGTCTATCGGGATAATGAACGGAATCTTAACAAGGATAGTGCAGAGAAGTGTGTCAGATAGAAGAGAAAGGCTCTACAACTGAGTGCACAGGGGCCTAGGTAGAGTCCGCAGATGAGTGCATGGACCCCTGCAGCTGAGTGCGTAGGGTAGTTTTGAGTCTGTAAAGTGGAATTGAAAATAAATAAAGAAGGTTACTGAAGAAATCCTATGCATATATGTTTATCTATGTTTACTTCTATTTATGATATATTCTATGGATGAAAAATATGTTTATGAAATATTAAACTAATGATGCACGATTCTCTTGAATAAGTCTTAATAACTGTACATGATGCATGATAACTACTTTCCCGAATACTGTGATGAATTCTGTTATGTTTTCTAAATAACTTAAGTAGATCTGCGTGAACAATAATTTAGGATTTTTCTGTAATGCGTGTAGGTGGGTAAATCAATTGTTAAGGGTCAGCAAAGGCTGATCGTAGACCATTGCAAAGATCTGAAGGCAATTTTAAGAAATTTTCAGTACCGAGCCCTAAGGGCTTATCAATCATCACGAAGGCAGATATAGGGTGCTGAAAGACATCACACTTGTCTCTAGATGCTGAAAATTTGTTCTTGCACCCCCCCATACTGCTTCGGGTGATACTGCAGCCTGTGCTATGTAGGTTGTTTTCGAAAGGGCCAGTAGTGTAGGGATTTGTTGGTTGGTGCAACTAACTCCGAACCTGGGTCAGGACCCCCTAAGCCAAAAAACAATTTCATATTTATTTTACTTCATATGTTTTTTCCTCATGTGCAAAACAATTACATTCATGGAAAAATTTAGAGGCTAATATTCACCGAGTGGGCTAATTTTCCATGATTTTTCCACTAAAAAGATTCGTCAATTTCCAATTTTTATAAAATATGATTCGCTAAATTTTATAATACAAAATTATTTTACCTTAAAAATCACCAACATTATATAGAGACTATATATAAAATCATTATAAATTTGAATGGTTTTACAAATATATCAATAAACATTTTATAGTTTGGATATTAGGGATTAGTTAGATTCGCCAATGTTTTTAAACTTCAATAAAATTTTCCATCCTTTGAATTTTCCTTGGTTACATGTGGTCATTATACATGGAATTGAGAAATATAGGGTTAAATGACATTCTAAATGAACCTCGCTACCAGCAAAGCTGCCTTATAGTAAATACCTAGAAAAGAAATTGCATAGAGCTCTCGATCTATGCAAAATAGAGATTTGCGTAAAACGATAAAGAATAGATGAAAATACCTTCATATTTTAATTGTGATTGAATGGAATATATAAATATCGTATAAAACACAAACATATATTGGAGATGCCATCTAGGCTCAATTGAAAATATTTTTTTTGGACAATATATCATTACTCTAGAAAACAACCTATGTTCAATAAACCACATTAATTTTTTCTTACTCGTGAAGAGAAACTTGTGCACACATTTGTTTTCTTATATCATTAATCTAGAAAACAACCAATGTTCAGCCAACCACAATTTTTTCTCCTCGAGAAGAGAAACTTGTCTTTTTGCTCATTGTAGAGAGATGATAATTGAATTGAAAAAAAAAATCAATGTTATTTCCTAATCATAGTTTAATCATCCTCATCATTATCTAGATACACTGCTATCAATACAATATTGACATCATACAACCAAGAGTTATGACAGTAAGTAATTTGATTCAATCCATTTCAAAATACAAATAAATTATCATAATTTTTATAATAATAATAATGACAATTGAATTGAAATAAACAAGCCAATGTTATTTCCTAATTATAGTTTAATCATCCTCATCATTATTTAGATACAATGTTATCTAGTATATATTTTTAACTGTTGTAATGACTTCAATGCAATATTGATGATAGAATGTCAACAAAACTGAGGGGAAACCATAATTTCTATAACAATCACAAATGAATTGAAATAAAACAATTGTTCTTATTTTTGAATCGATTGCTATAAATTTGAGAAATGTCATGTGCGACTTATCCTTCTCATACTAAATAGAGAATATTTCATGTAATTTTTACACATAAGTGTATCGATCATGATCTACAAGTACTAATTATAAAGTGAGTGCAATAATCCTCTATAGAAAATGGCAACAATCACGTTAGTAATAGATAATTCCATTCTATTAATTATTTGGAGAAGAGTTAAAGGGATATCTACAATTAAAAAGAGATCATATTGTTTCCAAATGTGTTATGATCCAAATCTACCAAAATTCTTCGAAGATAAGCCCTATGATTATTAGGAGCCCCTACTTGATCACAATGTTCTATGTTGACAATATGGGCATACGATGCAGTTCTAATGAACCAAAAATGATGCACCTATCATTAATTATAGTATCATATCCCTATCTTCTCAACACATAACATTATAATCAACAAAATGAAAAATTGGATCAACGAAGAGGATGCCAATGAAAGAGATGATTATATCATGGCCATTGTCCAAAATTCACAATAATAACACATTGTCAAAGCACTTGCATAATTGAAAACACTATGAAAGAACTTCATATTTCATTTTGCAATGCTCAAGTGTAAACCAATTTTCATAAATAAAGTACTTACAGACATATATAGTTCTTTATTTAAAGCACATATGCATTTTAATAAGTCCTACTAAATATAGAAACATTTTTTATTATAGGAAATTTTCCTTATGCGAAACCCTTATTAAATCTTATGTTGTAAGTCATAGAAGTTACAATAGTCAATTGCAAATGAGTATTTGTAAACAGTTCCAAAGAGAAAAAAAATACAAAATTACATTATGCACCACCCATTCACCCGCACCAATGGAAAGTAAAAACTCCGCTCAATGAAAAATAACAACTTTAATCGTTATCTTCTCGAGTAAATAACTTTTCCCCTATAAAGATTCATAGTTCTAAAATAAAATATCTACACAAATAAAACATAATAATATTCCTCCATACTTCGTCTTTTGTAAAAATTCATACAATATACGATTTGAAAATTTGTAAAAGTATTAGATATGTTCAAGAAATCGACAAGCGCACACCATCTCCAAACAGTAAAATCTCCACACAATGCAACATAATGATATTCCTTGTTCTCCTCCATATACCTTCATATGATACATAATCGTAGTTCTCCTCAAAACACCCTGTCTGAATTTCATATTTTCCATAAACGATCAAAACATCAAGATATCAACACAATGAAATCTCCCGCACATACCCCGTCCTCTATAAATATTCAATTATGGCACTAATGCTTAGAACAATACCGAATTAATTGATTAAATCCAGTCTCCACACAACTTCCTCCACAAATGCTTCTTTGGTACATGCTTCCTTCACACAAAAAACTTTAAAAAACAACATGCTTCACCTGGACAACCACCATTATACAAGCTTAACCTGTTAATGTCTAGCTAGATGAACTAGAAAGAGACCAACAAGCATTGCTTAATGCTCATATGATATTGCAGATCGAGACTGCATAGCCTGGAAAAATAAAAACATTGAAATTAACAATATTAATCATTCCGCAAAGATACATAGCTCTAAAATCCAAAGATCTATACAACTCGTCTGCTTCACAAACTTCGTAACCTGCAGAGTAAAAGCTTCACACAATGAAACATGATAATATTCCCCATTCTCTTGCACATACCTGGTCATCTATAAAAATCCATACTATATACGATCTGGAAATTTTTAAAAGTATCTATGCATAATAACTTGTGTAGCCTGCCACCACCAACATTTAACTCACTAAGAATTTTGCTCCTCGAGAAGAGAAACTTGTCTTTCTATTCATCATAGAGAGATCACAATTTAATTGAGTGAAAGAAGATGATGTTTTCTCCTAATCACAGTTTAATCATCCTCATCATTATCTGGATACATTGTTATGAATGCAATATTGACAACATAGAGCCAGGAGTAGTGACATTAAGCAATGTAATGCAATCTGTATCTAAATACAAATAAATTACCATAATTTCTATAATAATTGCTATGACAATTGAATTGAAATAAAGCAGTCGACGTTATTTCCTAATCACAATTTAATTGTTCTCATCATTATCTAGATACACTATTATCTAGTCTATATTTTTAACTGTCACAACATATTCAATGTAATATTAATGATGAAAATTCAGTGAAAAAAATGGTAAAAATCTCAAGGAATATGAAATAAGTACCATAATTTCTATAATAATCACAATTTAATTGAAATAAAATAGTCGTCACTATTGCCGAATCAATTGCTATATAGTTTAGAAATGCCACCTGCAAGTTATCCTTTTCAAACTGAACTAAAAATATTTCACTTACTTTTCACACATAAGTGTATATATCTCGATCAGAAAGTATTAATGATAAAGCGAGTGCAATAGTTGTTTACAGAAAATATTGATTCGTGCAATCACACTAGAAATAGATAATGCCATGTTAATACTTCAGAGGATAGTTAAATCAATATCTAGAATAAACAAAAGATTAGATTGTTTGTTAGAGTGCTATGGTCCAAATGCACCAAAATGCTCCAAAGACAAGTCGTACAATTATTAGGAGCCCCTACTCGATCAAAATGTTATGTGATGAGAATATGGACATATGATGCACTTCCAATGAATCAAGAATGACGCACACGCCATTAATTGTAATATCATATCCCCATATCCTCAAAACATAATATTATAATCGAAAAAATATTCTTAGCACATATCAACACATTACACTATCCTTAGCATAATATAACAATCATCTACGGAAAATAACAAGTCCTGTGAACTTGCTATAGCTGTAAAACTATAGAAAATAGAAAAAACACACCAAAAGAACCAAGTAGTGCAACAATCACACCAACAATCGATAATGCCATGTTATTAATTTGAATTTTTTCTTAAGGAAAACCTACACAGATGAGAGCTTATATTGTTTGCTAATATGTTATGATCAAAATGAACCAAAACACTTTGAAGAGAAGCGCTACGATTACTAGGAGCCCCCACTTAATCACAATGTTCTATGCTGAGAATATGGGCATATGATGGAATGCTATTGAACCAAAAATGATGTAGTTTTCATTAATCCTAGTATCATATCCCCATCTTCTCAACACATGACATTATAATCGATAAAATGGAAAATTTGATCAATGAAGAGGACGATAAAGATAGTGACAATGATATCATGGCCATTGACCAAAATTTTCAACAATAACATATTGTCAAAGCACTCATGTAATTCAAAACACTATGAAAAACTCAATATTTCATTTTGAAATGCTCAAGTGTAAAGCAATATTCGTAAGTAATATATTTAAATACATACAATTTCTTTACTTAAATAAAATAATTATCTAAATAAGTCCCCACAATAAAAGCTCTACACAATGAAAAATAATAATATTCCTCATTCTCCTACACATACCTTCGTATGATACATAATCATACTTCTCTTAAGAATACCTAGTCCTAATTTCATCTTTGCCATAAAAAATGAACACAATAAAATCTTATCATAATGAAATCTCCTGCATCTACACATGCTTCTTCTCCTACACATACCTTCATACGATACATAATCATAGTTCTCCTCAAAATACCCTGTCCCAATTTCGTCTTGGACATAAAAGCTCAATAGAGTAAAAACTCCTCACAATGAAATATTTCACACATACCTCGTCCTCCATAAAGATTCAATTCTAGCACTAATGCTTAGAAAAATACTTAATTAATTGATTGAAACTAGTCTCTGCACATGCTTCTTTCGTACATGCTTGCTTCGCACAACAACCTTTGAACAACCACATGCTTCCTCCACACAACCACCACTGTATAAGCTTGACCTATTAAATTTTAGCCAGATCGAACTAGAAAGAGATCAACAAGATTTGCTTGGCGCTAATCCGATAATGAATACCAAAACTCCATAGCCTAGAAAAAGCATAACATTTAAATTAACAATATTAATCATTCCGCAAAGATACATAGCTCTAAAATCAAAAGCTATATGCAACTACTCTCCTGCACAAACTTCGTAATCCTTATAGTAAACGATCCACACAATGAAACATGATAATATTCCACATTTTCAGGCACATACCTTCATACAATACAATTTTTCAATGCTAAAGAGTATAGTATCTTTCGTAAGTAATGTGTTTATAGACATATACAATTTGTTTGTTGAAAGAAAATAAGCATTTAAGTAAGCCCCCTTAGTAAGAGCTCTTGTTAGGGTCCAACCCTAACCCCCTTATTTATGTAATAGGGTCGAGTCATAGTTATAGTTTGTTATAGAGTCAATAAAGCCCATATTAATAATTGTAAGTGGTTTACCCGCATTTAAAGAAGGGACCACACTTAGTTGCAAATGGGCCATGGTATTAGATAGATGGTATTAATAAGAACCATGGTTCTGACCCACGGTATTGCATGTATGAATCCTATATAAAGGATAGAGACTCCCCTTGAGGAGCGTCATGTATTATTTTGTAATTGAGCCCATCTCTACTAGAGGTTGCCCCCTCGAAGAGGCAAGTGAACATTGCTTTCCTTTTTGAATAATAAAATACATGCTATTTTTTCTTATTGTTCTGTGTTCTGGGTCTATTTCTTCGCATACTTAGTATTATGTTATCTTCTCGCAGGTTAAGAGCATACCAAGTGGTATAAAAGCTCTTTCCAGGGCCGGTGGGATCTCCATTTTTAGCAGTTTTTTTTTTTTGGCTAGAGACGTGTTCCAACATCTTTAAACCATGGGATTTGTCATTGAGCGCATAAACCTATGGATTTGGGGAGGCATGCACATAGGAAATACAAGAGGTGGTCACGCTTGTTGGACTCCCTTGTAACCCCTGTGGGTACCTCTTCGAGTAGTAGCACATTAGGTAGAACCGCTCACGGACTGTCTTCCAAGTACCCTCTGGGTATATCGAAAGCCCCCTAGGCTCTCTTGAATCCTTGCCATAGATAAACCGTCAGCCATCTTGCGACTACAGTACACCGAGAACAACACTCGTGGAGATTACTCGTGCGTACGATAGGGTAGTCGGGTTGTACGGCTAAGGGTATGCTTGATCCTCCTTGGTTAGTGCCCTGAAAGATTAGGCTGAGTACTACTGTCAGACCCTTATGTATATTGCGATCTGTAGCACCTGACACTCCTTGAGACCATAGTTCCCTTGTCTCTCTCTAGATCACACATCATCTTTGCTAGATTAGATCTAGCAGGTTGGGTTATATCGCAGCCACAACAATCAGTTCTGCCATTCAGATCTCTCAGATCAACCATTCAGATCTATCAGATCTGCCATTCAGATCTAGCAGTTTGGGTTTTGTAGCAATCGTAACAATAAGATCCACCATTCATATCTAGTAGCAGGGGTTTGATCAGTGGCACATTCCTACTCATACTCTGCAGTTGAGGGTTTCACCGACATATCTAACTGTTTGTGTGGCTCCTATTCCTGGGTTTGATTCTCGCAGGAGATTGGGTAGAATTAGCTTTTCTGGGAATCGGCTACTATAGTATTCCTAAGTCTGAGACCCTACCGGGATGCTTATAGGAGACTTAGCCCATAAGAATCAGGTCAACAAGTTGAGCAAGGTGGTACCATTCACTTGTCAGCATCAAAATTTTGGGTGGTCCCAATTTTTTTTTCACAGTAATGACAAGTGCACTGGATCGGTGCTTGGTACAAACCAGAGCTCAAGTTATGGCCAGTGAGAAGATTGACACCCTTGAACAAATGTTGGAGGCATTAACAAACCAGATCTAGACCTTAACTAACACAATCACGAAGGGAAAGTCGGGGGAACAATTAGAGGCATATAATTTTAATTAAAACCTTGAGGGCGAGTCTAGCCATTCTCTTCATTTCTGTGGACATTTATAAATTTGATGGCTCTCATCCAGCCATATGGCTAGCACAAATGGAGTAATATTTCACTTTGAATCACATCAGAGATGATGCGACTAAGCTATGTGTGGGAAGCTTGTACTTGGGCCAAGAAAGATGGCAATGTTGGTAGTGGCACCAATGCTACTATGAAATGCCACTGACTTGCCAGATATTCTCAAAATCCCTTTCTAATCACTTTGACCATGATTGCAACTTTTTGGGTCATCTTAATAAGCTCCCACAGACAGGCACAATGCAAGAATATATTAAAGCCTTTGAAGCATTAGCCTGCTACACAGGAGCTCTAGCAGATGAATTCTACTTGGAATATTTTATCAGTGGTCTCAAAGACGCCATACAATCCCACGTCTGACTACAACACCCATTCTCATGGCTGGCATCTTGCAAGATAGCTCGTGAAGTAGAACGCGTGTTAGCAGACCAGTCGACTCTTCCAAATTTCATAGCCAAGAGATGCCCCACCCAAGCTCCGAGAACAACCCAAACACTTAAGGTTCAAAAGGTGTCACTAGTGGAAATGACGGAAAGAAGAAAGCAAGGATCGTGTTACTACTGTGATGAGAAATACTCCCCAAGGCATAAATGCAAGGAACCCAAATTCTTTCAAATTGATGCTACTGATCACAGTTCATTTGAGGAAGCCCCACCATTTGAGGGAGCCTAGGAGGAAGATGAGGACAACCAGCCAAACAATGAACTCCCAGCTAAACATGAAGAACCAGTTATCTCGCTTCATGCTTTGGTAGCAATTTCTTCTACCCAAACTCTCAAACTCAGAGGTTTATTAAGCATCGCCCTGTAGTAGTCTTGATCGATACTGGTGGTACACATAACTTTTTCCATCAAAGAGTTGCTGAAGTAGTGCATTGTTTTGTCAAAGCAACCTCTAATTTCCAGGTCTAGATTGCTAATGGGGGGACAATGAAATTTGAAGGCAGCTATGAGAATGTCAAACTTCAAATGGGGGATTATCACCTAAAGGCACACATTTTTGCCATCAACATGGGTGGGTGTGACATTGTCTTGGGTGCTGAATGGTTCTGCACACTCAGTCCAATCACAATGGATTTCCAGGAGTTATATATGACCTTCAAGTAGAATAACCACACACATACCCTCCACGGACTCGAGGCAAGTGCTCCTTCTATCATCAGCTCACATAGGATGGAAAAATTGTTAAAAAAGGGCCACCACGGAGTTATAGCCCAATTTAATACCATCCAGGCCTTTGATCCCACTTCTCTTCATATTCATCCTGAGATGCAACTGGTCTTAAACAACCATCTGCAGGTCTTTGACAAGCATCATGAGCTTCCACCCTCGAGAGGGGAACATGCTCATAGCATTACTTTGGTCCCAGGGGCACAACCACCAAATGTGTGCCCATATAGATATCCTTTCGCCCAAAAGAATGAATTTGAAAAAATCATCAAGGAACTCCTGTAAACCGATGTCATTTGTCTTAGCATTATTCTTTATTCATTGCCTGTGGTCATGGTGCTTAAGAAATATGGGGAATGGCGTATGTGTCCAGACTTTAGAGCCCTCAACAAGCTGACGGTCAAAGATAAATTTCCCATCTTGGTTGTTGATGATTTGTTGGTTGAACTAATTGGGGCTCAATTCTTTACTAGGCTCGACCTTTGCTCAGGCTATCACCAAATTCATAAGAAATAAGTAGACATTCCAAAGACTACTTTCCAAACTCATGAAGGCCATGATGAATTCCTGGTCATGCCATTTGGTCTCTGTAATGCCCCATCCACTTTTCAGACCCTCATGAACCACCTACTCAAACAATATCTCAGGAAAGTTTTCCTTGCTTTCTTTGATGACATCCTCATCTACAGCCTCACTTGGCAAAAACATCTTCAGCATGTAGATCTGCTCTTGCAACTGCTCTGGAAGCATAAATTATTTGTCAAATTGTCCGAGTGCTCTTTTGGCATGGATGAAGTTGAGTATTTGGGCCACATTGTGGGGCATGAAGGTGTCAGGGTGGATCCCGAAAAGATGCAGGCAATGTAGGATTGGCCTCAACCAAGGACCTTGAAGAGCTTAAGAGGATTTTTGGGTCTCACCAGCTACTATCACAAATTTCTCTGCAATTATGGTCATATTCGTAGACCCCTCACTAACCTTCTAAAAAAAAATGCATTCCTCTGGAATGATGAAGCGCAACAAGAATTTATAGCTCTCAAACATGCCATCTGTTCCACTCCCGTATTGGCACTACCCAACTTCACCAAATCTTTTGTGATTGAATGTGATGCTTCAGGTATTGGTATTGGGGCTATCTTAATGCATGAAGGTCGACCCTTGGCCTTCACAAGACAACAACTAAGTGGGACAAATCTGGGACAATCTACCTATGAGAAGGAGATGATGGCCATCTTACATGTAGTGGATACATGGCGACCATACTTATTCGGGCAGCGCTTCCAGATCTGTATAGACCATCAAAGCCTTAAATATTTTTTGGAGCAACGCCTATCCTCGCCACAACAAAATAAATGGCTAGCCAAAATGTTGGGATATGATTATGAGATAATTTACAACAAAAGGTGAGAAAATGTCGTAGCGAATGCTTTATCACGCCAATTTGAGGAGGAAAGCACCCTGCTAGCAATCTCTCTTCCCATTCCAGAGTGGATTGAAGAGGTTCGCAAGGAATGGTTTTCACATCCTTTGCTCTCCCAACCCATTAATAAATTGTAGGTGGATCCCAATTCCACAGCCGGCTACTCTTGGCAGGATGAGATTCCTTGCTACAAGGACAAAGTAGTGATATCACCAACATCCACCCTCAAAAGTCACATTTTGGTAGAGTTGCACTCATCTCCCACTGCAGGTCATTCAGGCTTTCAGAATACTTATGCTCACACTCGACGTTCATTCTTTTGGACAGTCATGAAAAAGGACATTCTTACTTTTGTAGCTAAGTGTGATGTGTGTCAGTGCCACAAAGGAGAAATAGTCAAATCCCGAGGCACATTACAGCCATTGCCCATCCCTACCTCAATATGGACGGAGGTTTCTATGGATTTCATTACGGGTCTTCTAAAGTCAGGCAACAAGTCAGTCATCATGGTGGTTGTGGATAGACTTTCTAAGTATGCTCATTTTTGCGCCCTACCCCGCCCTTTTACACCAGCTTTGGTGGCTCAATCTTTCATGTACCAGATCTTCAAATTGCATGGCATGCCCACTTCCATTGCGTCTGATCATGACCTGATCTCCACCAGTAACTTTTTGCAAGAACTCTTCAGGCTACAAGGTACCCAACTACAACTCAGTACTTCCTATCATCCCCAAACTGATGGTCAAACTGAAGAAGTAAACAAATGTCTGGAGAGCTACCTCAGGTGTTTCACTTCAAAAAAGCAACATCTATGGGTACAGTGGTTACCTCTAGCTAAATGGTGTTATAATATGAGCTATCATGCCACCACCAAAATGACTCCATATGAAGCAGTTTATGGTCAAATCCGTCCCTCAGCTTCTTCTTATATCAAGGGATGCTTGAAGGTATAGGCAGTGGATCAACTCCTACAGAACCATGCAACCATGCTGGCCCACCTCAAAGAGAATCTTCATCAAGCTCAAAATCGCATGAAGCAACAGGCAGACCAACATTGTTCAGAGCACAAATTTCAAGAAGGGGATCAAGTATTCTTGAGGCTGCAAACATATAAGCAAACATCACTCAAAGGCAAGAGTTGTCAGAAATTATCTCCAAAATTCTACGGACCGTATCAAATACTTCAGTGAATCAGAGAAGTAGCCTACAAGCTAGCCTTGACACACTACAAAAATCCATCCCGTCTTCCATGTCTCAGGCCTCAAGAAAGTGGTTGGGAACCATTGCAGAATTCAAGCCAGTTTACCGGAATTGGATGAAGAAGGTTCAATCTGGCATCAACCTGAATAGGTTCTTGACACGCGAGAACGGCACCTGCGCAACTGCACGATCAAGGAAGTCCTCATCAACTGGAAAGACACCTCTCTAGAAGATGCGACCTGGGAACCAACCACTATTCTTCAGTAGTTTCCGCAGCTTCAGCCTTGAGGACAAGGCTATTTTATGGGGGAGGGCATGTCAGGGTCCAACCCTAACCCCCTTATTTATGTTATAGGGTCGATTCATAGTTATAGTTAGTTAAAGAGTCAATAAAGACCATATTAATAATTGTAAGTGGTTGATCCGCATTTAAAGAAGGAACCACAGTTAGTTGCAAATGGGTCATGGTATTAGATAGATGGTATTAATAAAAACCGTGGTACTGACCCATGGTATTGCATGTATGAATCCTATATAAAGGATAGAGACTCCCCTTGAGGAGCGTTATGTCTTATTTTGTAATTGAGCCCAGCTCTATTGGAGGTTGCCCCCTCTAAGAGGCAAGTGAACATTGCTTTCCTTTCTGAATAATAAAATACATGCTGTTATTTCTTATTGTTCTGTGTTCTGGTTCTATTTCTTCGCATACTTGGTATTCTGGTATCTTCTTGTAGGTCAAGAGCATAACAACTCTACACTATGGAACATAATAATATTCCCCATTTTCCTACACATACCTTAATATGATACATAATCATAGTTCCCCTCAAAATACCTTGTCCTAATTTCATCTCTTCATATAAAATCTCAGCACTGTAAAATCTCCGCACAATGAAATCACCCACATTTGCAGACACTTCTTCTCCTCCACATACCTTCATATGATACGTAATCATAGTCCTCCTAAAAATGCCTCTACCTAATTTTGTCTTTACCATAAAATATCAACATGATCAAATCCTTGCATAGTGAAATCCTCTGCACATACGCGATCCTCCACAAAGATTTAATTCTAGCACTAATTCTCAGAAAAATACTGAAATAATTGATCAATAACAGTCTCTGCACAACATCCTCTGCACTTAATCATTCTATACATGGTTCCTTCGCACAACCACCTTCAAACAACAACATGCTTCCTCTGCACAACCACCACCATACAAGCTTTACCTATTAACTTTTAGCGAGATCAAACTAGAAAGAGATCAATAAGTACTCCCTCATGTTGATCTGATAATTCAAATGAAGACTGCATAATGTTGAAAAATATTAACATTGAAATTAACAATATTAATGATTTCAAAAAGGTACAAATCTTTAAAATCAAAATCTCTACACAACTTCTCTCCTGCATAATCTTCTTAATCCGCACAGTAAAATCTTTACACAACGAAACATGATATTATTCCTCGTTTTCTCACACATACCCCATCCTCCTTAAACATTCATACAGATATGATCTAGAAATTTGTAAAAGTATCTCCACACAATGACTTGTGTAGCGTGCCATTGTCACCACCCTCCTCCCCCACCACCTAAGAAAAGGGCCTGCAACTGCCTTAGTTCTATAATCATGGGGAATATTAGTACCATAAGAGAGTGAGTGTTAATGTTAATGTGAGAGAAATCACCAACGAAATGGCTCCTCGGAAAATTAGTTTTTTGTTTATTTTAAAATTGATTTTCATGTAATGACAAATACCAAAAATAAAACATTCTCCACCACGGGAATTATGTCCCATTAGAAGGCGTTATGCCAATGAGAAATTAGAAACAAGATTTCAATGAAATTGTAAAATTATTTTGAATTCATCCAAAATAGAAAAAATCTGCGTTTTCCTCAAACTTTTGCTAAAATGGCTAAAAAACAACAAAATAATGAATGGTCAATACAATTTGACTGCGAGACGAATGCTATAGTCCCTAATAAGGCGACTAACAAGTAAATTAAATAAAAATATGATAAAAATTGTATATAGAATAAATCTATTATTTATAAAAATAATAATAATTATTATAATTTTAAACCGAATATAAAATTTGAATTATAAGAAAAATATGTGAAATGAAGAAATGGAATTAAAAAATTTAGATAAAAGAAAATTAATTATTTAAGTAATTGAATGCTAAATCTCTAATGTTGACATATATTCGGGAGATTATTTTAGTTTATGACAATTTTAATAAATGTGGTGATGCAATTTGGAGACCAGAGATGTGATCGTGCCACCTTTGGCAGAAATTATAATAAAATGGTATTATGGTATGAATTGATTACAATATATTTGTTACTCGAAGTTTTCAATATTACATTGTTGTTTGTTTTGTTATTAACATATTGTTTATTTTCTTTTTCAGTTAATATTTTATTTAATTTAGTGGAATTTCTATAATAATAAGAATATTTTTAATATTATTTAAAAATAAGTACGATAGATATATATTAAATAAAACTAGAAAATGATATATTATTTAAAAAATTTGATTTTAGTGATATTGAATTTTTAATTATATTTCATATGTTAAAGTTATCGATTTAATTTTAAATATTAATTAAAATTATAAAATAAAAAATAAATTATTTACTTGAATATATATATATATATATATATATATATATATAAACTATTTATTTGAATATATATATATATATATATAATTTTCATTTTTATTTAAGTGAGGTAAAGAGATAAGATTTACTTGAACCAGATTATTTATATATCATTCGTTTAATTAATACACGAGTGTCTAGGAAATTCTCTTTGCTCTTATATCCCATTTGACGTTCGTTTGCCACGTTGTGTGTTTTTATTTTATATGTGTATATTTTGAGTTTTAAAGAGTTGCGATGTTCTTTTGCACAATACTACTTATCTAAAATTTTGAATTGGATTAACGAATTTCAAATATATTGTTAAATATTTTTAGATATGTGATTTCAACGTAAGTGGCGTTTATTCTAAGTAGGTATATCTTATTATTAATTTTTATTTGCTTTACCATATCTTATAATTATTATATTCTAAGTTCATGAAGAATGGGACAGGATAGGCAGTGGTATTAAAATGTTTCACTTTTGTGAGTTTAAAAATGCTATCCCTGATGCTATAACAAATACTAAAGTTTAAATAATAATAATTAAAAAAGGTATATAACGATAAATATAAAAGAAAGTAAGAATATTTTTTAACAAACTAAAATCCTCATAGTTCGGTCGTTGATGGTTACTGGTATTCGGATTCTTTCTTGTCACCTGGTTATGGTATTCTCCCTTGTGACTTTATTGAGCATCTACATGTTGGAGCAAACAATGCGCAGTGGAAATTTAACAGACATACAAAGCACATACAAAATCATAAAAAATAACACAAAGATTTAACGTGGTTCACCCAACCAATCTGGGCTACATCCACCAAACAAAGGCATTGGCAATCTTATTGTTCAACAGGAGATTACAACAATTTAATTCTTCACACATACTATCACCTCAGCCTATTCTCTACACTCATATCCTCTACGGGCTTACATTTCTTATAGCTGGAGTAGAAAACTGAATCATAAATTCTCTCACAACAAATATAGGATGCATTAACTCCTCCTCAAGAATAATGGAGTTAATATAACAACAAATCCTATTGTTGTCACCTACATGAGATTTTTGCTAAATTAAATAAAACAGAAAATCTCAACAATCTCCACCTTGACAACAATTAGCCTGATACCCTGTTCATTTATTATTTTATCTTTTCTGCAAGCCAAGAGAAGCCAGACACCAACGTAGCTTCTCTAACAAAACTAGTTTCGTGAACATGTCTGCACAGTTTTCCTTCATATGCACTTTTTCAAGAGAGACTCCAACCGGATTCTTAGCCAAATGAATTGCACTTTGACTATCACAAAATAACTTGATGTTGTCCTGCAACCTACCAAACTCACCAAACAAACCTTTCAACCAAATCGCTTCTTTGCAAGCATGTGAAGCAGCTATGTATTCTGCTTCAGTAGTGGATAAATCAACAATTTTCTGTAGCTTTGACATCCAGCTAATAGCTCCACTTGCAAGAGTAAAGACATATCCTGAAGTTGACCTTCTCTTATCCAAATCACATGCAAAATCGGAATCAACATATCCGCAAATAAATTCACTACTCCTGTTATAAGTGATACAATAATCACTTCTGCCGCTCAAATACCGAAGCACCCATTTCACTGCTGACCAGTGTTCTTTTCCTAGATTCGCCATATACCTGCTGACAACCCCAACTGCATGTGAAATATCTGGTCAAGTACAAACCATCACATACATTAAACAACCTACTACATTGGCATATGGAATTCGAGACATATATTCCTTTTCTTCATTTGTACTAGGACATAAACTAGAAGAAAGCTTAAAATGGGAAGCTAAAGGGACTGAAACAGGCTTCACATTGTTCATACCAAACCTCCAGAGTATTTTCTCAATATACTTCTGTTGTGATAGCCACAACTTACCATTGCTCCTGTCTCTGAAAATATCCATGCCCAAAATTTGTCTTGCTGCTCCTAGATCTTTCACATCAAATGTCCTAGCCATCTGAGCCTTTAACCTGTTGATCTCTATTATGCTTTTGCTTGCTAAAAGCATATCGTCAACATACAACACTACGATAATGAACATGCCATTACTTAATTTCTTAAAGTAAACACAATGATCATATTCACTTCTTATATAATTTTGACTCATCATGAAAGAATCAAATTTCTTGTACCATTGTCGAGGCGACTGCTTTAGACCATAAAATGATTCTTTGAGCTTGCAGACAAATTTCTTGTTGTGATTTTGAACAAACCCTTCCGGTTGTTCCATGTAAATCTCCTCATCTAAATCTCCATGTAAAAATGCAGCTTTAACATCTAGTTGTTGTAATTGTAAATCAAGTAAAACAACTAATGCTAATACAATTCGAATTGAAACAATTTTTACAACTGGTGAAAATATCTCATGAAAATCAATGCCTGCTTTCTGAGAAAAACCTTTTGTGACCAGCCTTGCTTTGTACCTATCCTCTGTATCATCAACACCCCTTTTCAATTTGTAAACCCATTTACATCCCACAGTTTTTCTGTCTTTAGGAAGTTCTACCAGATCCCATGTGCCATTCCTGTCTAATGCCATCATCTCGTCCTTCATAGCTTTTTTCCACTTTCCACTTTTAGAAGCTTCTACAGCTTCCTGATAGCACAAAGGTTCATCATCGTTAGCGGTTAAAGCAATGGAAGTAACATAATCATCATACCTTTTACGAGGACGTTTGATTCTCGTGGACCTCCTTAAAGATGTTTCTGGTACTTCCACAATTCGCTGATTATTATCTGTAGGAGCTTCTTCATGATCTACATCTGAAACATGTTCATGATCTACATCTAAATCTTGTTCATGATCTGCATCTGAAACTTGTTCATGACTCACATCTGAACCATGTTCATCTTGACTATCATCAGTATTTGAACTGGTTTCAAACTGAATGTGTTGAAGCTTAGATACATTATCCTGTTTCAATTTATCATCTACATCTGGATTTTCAAGTGAGGATTCATTAAATTTAACATCTCTGTTAATGATGATCTTGTGAGTAGTAGGATCCCACAATCTGTATCCCTTAGTCCCATCACCATATCCAACAAAGATATATCTTTTTTATTTAGGATCTAATTTAGAACGCTGATGTTTTGGAACTAGAGCATATGCATCACAACCAAAAACTTTTAGTTTAGAATAATCACAAGGATGACCTTTCCATACCTCTTGAGGAATTTTGCATCCTATTGCAGTTGATGGTGATCGATTTATCAAATAGCAAGCTGTAGAAACCTCTTATGTCCATAATTCCTTCTGCAAATTGGCGTTACTGAGCATACTTCTTGCTCTCTCTAAAAGAGTCTTGTTCATGCTTTCAGCAGCTCCATTTTGCTGAGGAGTATATATAGTGGTTTTATGTATTTCGATCCCAACATCCTTGCAATAATTATCAAATTCCTTTGAAGTAAACTCACCACCATTGTAAGTTCTTAAACATTTAATGGTTCTTCTAGTGATGTTTTCAACTAATGCTCTAAACTGTTTGAAAACTGTAAACACATCAGACTTCTTTTTTAACATGTAGACCCAAACTTTTCTAAAGAAATCATTAATAAAAGATACAAAATATGACGATCCTTCATATGAGGTTGTAGGAGATAGACCCCAAACATCAGAATGGATATAATCAAGGATTCCCTTACTAGTATGTTTTCCAGTTTTAAACTTCTGCTTGCTTTGTTTTCCAAACAGACAATGTTTGCAGAAATCTAACTTATCAGACTTTAAATTAGGAAGTAATTTACGATCAGATAAAATATTTAAACCTCTTTTGCTCATATGGCCCAACCTTTGATGCCATAAACGAATAGAATTACTGTCATTTTCAGACACTATAGAAACATGATCTAACTCTATTCTCCCTTCTAATTGAAAAAGATTTCCAACCTTCTTTGCTTTCATTACTAGTAAAATTCCTTTATAAACATTCATTAATCCACCTTGAATAAAAGTTTTATATCCATTAGTGTCTAGTACTCCTAGTGAAATGAGATTTTTCCTTAGTTCAGGTACATGTCTTTTTTTTTCCGGAGAAAAAAGCGAACTTTTTATATATGAAATAGATAAAAAGTTACAAGCAGATGCTAACGCTTTCAGTTGCAGTGAGGAGAAACCCCTCAGCTGAACCAGAGAAAAGTATCTCTTCTCTGAAACTGTCCAAAGACAAACCAAAAGTCCATATCCCCTGAGGGTGGGAACAGTTCTGTTCTTTTCACAAAGAAAAAACAAAAAAACCTCGGCAGATTCTCTGCCTGTAACAGTCACCAAATACATTACTCCGACTGTATGAAAACGTGGGCCTCCATAAGAGGATAAACAGCCCATTGTTTACATGTAATAACGCCCGCAACACTTGGGCCGAGAAGAAAAAGCGGTCTCAGCAAAAACATCAAAGTTTATATGCACAAAATACATACGTCCGTGACCAACAACGAGACTGATAAAAACAGAAACAGCGAGCGGAATTTAGACATAAGGAGGCTGGAACGACTCCTGTAGCTGATCATGATGCTTTTCAATCACTTTCCAAATGCCCACAGCCTGCTGCAGAGCATCTTTAGATAGTTTATCCGCGTCTTCATTCCGGCTCCTGTATATGTGATCAATGGAAAAGGCATTAAAAGACTGTTTTAAAAGCATAATTTCTTCAAGAAGAGGTCGCAGCATATAGTTTTGACATCTAATGGTTCCATTAACCCATTTAATCACATTTAAAGAGTCCCCAAAGATCTGGATTGCGAAGATGTGTCTGTGAATAAGCCAACAGAGGAGTAACTTGAGGGCTGACAATTCAGCGAAGTTGTTTGAACCAGTGCCAATGCCCACCGAAGCCGAGAGAGAATGAGAATCATTTAAATGAATGACTATGCCTGCCCCTGCTGTGTTGTTTTGTGAGGCTCCATCGAAATAGGCCCACGGGATGTTTGGTCTTATTTGTTCTTCCCTGTTTTGAGATTTTTTACTTGGTTCCTCCGGCTCAGGAATACTTAAAAATATGGCTGAGCTTTGAATGGCTATGGTCTCAGCTAAGAGAGATGTATCTTGAAAAATGGTTTTGTTCCTGGCTATCCAAATGCCCCAGGAGATGATGGGCAGGAGGTTCCTCAAATTCCCCCCCGAGTTTTGATTCCACCATAGATCCCAAGCTGCCATACTGGAAGCCCCTTCCCATCTAAAATGCTTCTTTAATAAGCCCTGCACCTCTTCCCACACCTTTTTAGTGAAGGGGCAGTTCAGAAACAGGTGGTGGATGGTCTCAGAATCGTTTTTGCACAGCGGACATCTGCCAGGACCTTGCATGTATCTAGCTTGTAAGATATCCCAAGTTGGGGCCTTCTTCTTTAGAACGCACCAAAAAAACAATCTCGATTTCTTTGGACATTTAAGATTCCACAGGAGCTTTGCCCACCAAGCAGGTTCTTCCCAACCTTTCTTTGTCATTAAAAAACTATACCCTGCTTTTGGGACATAAGAGCCTGAGTCAGCATGGGCCCAGACCAGCTGATCAGGTCTATATTTTATCCTTACATTGGATCTTGATAGTTCCTGAATAAAGATTTGCCACTCATCCCACCATACAGGGTCTAGATCGAGGTCTTCACCAGTTTTCCAAGCTTGCCCCCATATGGAGGAGTGACCAATTTTCTCTATCTGGTGCAGATGAAGAATATCTTTTGAATCCAGATGTCTAATGAGGCCCGGAGATAAAGCATAACGCTCATTGCATCCCACCCAACGGTCCCTGCCTATTTTAACATTTTCACCATTGCCCACCTGCCAAGACAACCCTTGTTCTATGACTTTAAAAGCTTCAGTGGTAGCTTTCCATATTACAGAAATATTCCTCCCTTTTTTGTTTGGGTCACGGATCCAATTGTCCAGAGACATTGGATCTATATACTTACGCTTTACTACTCTTGTCCAAAGGTTCTCAGATGATATGAGCCTCCACCCAGATTTGGCTGCCAAAGAGATGCTAAAGTCATTAAGATTGTTTATACCCCAGCCACCCCACTCTTTTGGCCTGGCAATCTTGTCCCAAGCAACCCAAGGAAGAACCGAGTCCTCCTTTGCCCCTGACCAAAGAAACCTGCAACAGATTCTCTTTATCTTATGAAGAGTGCCTTTTGGTATCCAGGTCAAGGCTGCCCAGAAAACTGGCATGGCCTGCAACACTGATTTTACCAGTTTCAACCTTCCAGCTCTAGACAGCCACTTGAAGCTCCAATGGGCTATCTTAGCTTCAATTTTAGCCACCAGCCAGTTCCAGTCTTGCTTTTTATAGGAATTTGGTTTAAGCCAAAATCCCAAATATTTGAAGGGAGAATCCATGTTGAAAATTTCAAAAGGTAAAATAGCAGTGATCTGGGAGCATTCATTCCTGCTGAAACCTTCCATAATGAAATGGGATTTTCTGAGATTGATTTGCATTCCTGTGGCTTTCATGAACAGATCCAGGATGTTCTTTAGTTCCTTCACTTCACTCAGACTTCCATTAGTAAAAAGCAAAATATCGTCTACAAAAAGGAGATGTGAAATGAACAGATTTACAGCTACTTCCAAACCTTTAATCAAACCTGTTCTTTTTGCTTCCATAATCAGCCTGCTAAGACCCTCTGCCACTAGGAGGAAAAGCAAAGGAGAAAGGGGGCATCCCTGTCTCAGTCCCCTTTGGCCTTTGAAGAAAGGAGACGCTGCCCCATTGATTAGAACTGCAAAGATTACACTAGTGACACATCCCATTATCCAATTGATGAACTCCAACTTGAAGCCAAGATGGGTTAGCAGCATTCGGAGATAAGTCCAACAGATTCTATCATATGCTTTCGATAGATCAATTTTGATCACAGCCCCTTTCTTGATTGTCTGCCTGATACTATGGATCGTCTCCTGTGCTACCCCTATGGCTTCATGAATCTGCCTTCCATCCAAAAAACCAAATTGTTCACTTGAGATGTTATTGGACAGAATTGGTTTCAGGCGCACAACTATAATTTTTGCTATGATTTTGTAGACACAGTTGCAGAGGGAGATAGGTCTGAAGTCTTCAAAGGAGTCAGGGTCCTCCTTTTTTGGAATGAGGGCGATAAAAGTAGCATTGAAAGGGGGAAACATCTCACCCTTCCTTCTAGATTCTTCCACTACTTCTGTTAGCTCATCACCAATTGAATCAAAGAAATGATTGAAAAGTTCAATGGTCCACCCGTCTGGACCTGGGCTTTTATCTTTTGCCATGGATTTGATTATATGCTCGACTTCTTCCTTTGTCACGGCATCCATTAAACTTTCAGCTTCCTCCTCTTCAACAAATCTAGGGAAGCATTGAGCAGTTCTGATAATTTCTGCTAGGGTAATCCCTCCTTGAGCTGTAAAAAGGTTTTGGAAATGGGCTTTACCCATTCTAGAGAGATCCTCAAAAGAGGAGGCTTCTCTACCATTTTGATCCCTTAGCTTCCAGATGGTGTTAACATTTTTCCTGCCCTTTGCATAATTGTGAAAAAACTTTGTGTTCTCATCACCAGCTTTTAGCCATATAGCCCTGCTTTTTTGCCTCCACTCCTCTTCCCTCTCTAGGAGGATCTTACTTCTTTGATTTTCTAACATCAGGATCTTATCCTTTGAATCCTGATTTACATACCCATCAGCCTCCGGCTCCTCAAGATCTCGTAGTTCAGCATCTATTAAGGAAAGCGCCTCATTCTGGGACACCTTCCGAGCTTTGGCCCATTCTATAGTTGCTTTTTTGAGTCTTTTTAAATTATCCCAGAAATGGGCTCCTTTGCTTTCTGATGGAGAACTGCCCGGGTGTCTCCAAGTATCCCTGAAGAGGATATTGAAAGACTCCTCCTGCAACCAAGCCACATTAAATTTGAAAGGAGAAGCAGGTTTAGGGGGTGGCTTTTGAAACTCCAATATTATGGGAAAATGATCAGAGTTCCCCCCTTCACCGACCCACTGTCGGAACATAGGAATGTTTCTTATCAAATCTTCACTTATGAGGAACCGGTCCAGCCGCTTTGCCACTCTTCCTTCCCCTATTCTTCTGTTCCTCCATGTAGGCTTGACTTTGATTAGATTGACATCTATCAAATTATGAGAGAGGAGAGTGTTTGTAAAAAAATCCGAGAGCGGGTCTTCCCTGGCTGAAGGACCCCAGGCTTCCGCATTCCCGATAGAGAAGTTAAGGTCTCCTCCCAAGATAACACTCCTGTCTTTTACAAGGCTTTTTGAAAGAAGGTTGTTCCAGAAGAGCTCTCGACCTTGACATGGCCCGTAAATATTTAGCATCAAAAAAGAAACCCCCGTGTCAAGGGAAGAGACCTCCATACCAAGAGCATGGTCCATGCCCCATAGACTGTTGATCATCATCCTTCCTTCTTTGACACCAATAGCCAAACCCCCCGAATGTCCAACAGCATCTATGGCATGAAATGCCCATCCTGGGAAAGAGGACCTGAGCAAAGATTCCACCTCTGGACTCCTTCCAAGGGTTTCTTGTAAGAAAAGGACGTCCGGATTGTAACGAGTAATTAACTCTTTTAAAGCCAGTTTTTTGGGCTTACTAGCTAACCCCCTACAGTTCCAGGATAGAAGGATCATTTAACAACTTGGTCAGGGGCATTTGCTGCTCTAAGCACCCCAGTAATGGACATTTGCTTCCCATCAGCTACATCAAACTTTGCTTTGACCTGAGCTTTTGACAAATTCGATTTCCTACCCCTACCCTTTCTTTTGGAGGCTTGGGATGAAGAAGGGCCTAAGCCACCTATCGGGTCAGGAGACTCAATAGACTTATCCTGCCTTTTGTCCAGAGATCTCAGATTATAATGACAGCTCATAGAGGAGGGGATCGGTTTTTGGTTACATTGAGACACATCTTCGCAATTCAAATCTATGTTGGGGATGGCATCAATAAGCTTTTCAACAGTTAAACAATCAACATTCCTACATGAGGTAAAAGCTTCGATTACAGGATTAACAATATGATCAGGGGAAAAATGATCATAAAGCATTCCGATATGATCCTCCATTACAGTGTCGGGACCTTCTGCTAGCCGCTTCCTGGCGTCCTTCACCGGGGTCTCTTGGGCCTTTGGTTCTTCAGTCATAGGATTAGCGCCTTCTCTGACCGGCTCCTCTTTATTGCTGTTCCTCTCCTCCATAGCCGCGTCCTTCTGTGTTTCCTTAGCCCCAAAGACCTGTTCCCTCCGCATCTTTTTCTCCCTCTGCTCATCTGGTTTCTGCGGCCTTCTTCTGCGATTACCCAGAGGGCAGTCCTTTGCCAAGTGCCCGTATTCGTGGCACCTGTAGCACCGAAAAGGAAGGTGCTCATAGTCCAGAGGCTGCTCAAAAACATATTCTCCATACTCAAGTTTTATAGACTCCGCTAATCCATCCTTAGGGTTCAATCGAACCAGAATCCTTGCCATTGTTCTTTCATAGGTATGAAGAAAAGACATGTCAGCTTCAAGATAAGTGCCCAGCAGGTCCCCTATGGATTTAAAAACTGATTCAACCCACAAGAACGGAGGAAGTCCAGGCACTCTGACCCATACTGGGAACTCATCCGCCTTCTCCCTATTGGCATCAAAATTTGGCGTCCATCTCTGAAACAATACCGGGCAATTTCCAATAATCCAGTTCCTCTCAGCAACCCAATCTGCATCTTCTTTTTTAACGAAACTAACCATGAACCATCCCTTTACTAACAGAGCCACGCTGAAGGAATTTGACAAGGATTTTTTCCATTGGGTCTCCGCCCACTGATTCAAGGACTTACCAGATAGAGCCTTCCCTCTGATTCGACCTACAAGAGTGCATTCCACCACAGTCAGAGCATCCTGAACTTGGACATCCATGCCGAGTACCAGATTGCCTTCAAAAGTCTTCTTCTTCAGGGAGAAATCCTTCTTTCGGTTTGCCTCCGACTTGTCCTGACCCCGATCTAAAGCCCCTCCCAGGAGATTAGGATTTGCAGATTCTTGATTGTCCTGAGGATTCCCTCTATTACCTACAAGGATTTGGGGTGCTGTTTCTCCCCACGCAGACTGTCTATCGGCGTCCAACACCACCTTCTCGGCTGCCCCCTGTCCTGGATTTCTAGTTTCACTTCCACTAAATAGGGTTTTCCCCACCTTCTCTAGCCTTATCGTCTCGTTCCCCTCAGAAATAAGCCCTTCTAGACTTTTGCTGGGGTTTTGAGCATGTTTTAAGGGTGAGCGTCTCACAGTATGCCGGTGACCCCTTTCTATATCCACATTCCCTGTCTTCGAAACCCCGCCAACTAATCTCCAGATGCCTTGCTTGGTCGGGACATTTATAATGTCTTCAAGCCCTCCTGATAACCTGGCTGGAGCTGAGAGGGGTTTTAACTTGCTGCCATGGAAACCTACTGTAACCTGGAGCGGGCTCTTCTCCGGAAAAAATGGTGAGAAGGTATCCTTCCCTCCTTTGATGCGCGATCCGTCCACTCCTGCCTTGACCTCTATCTGCTCGGGTTTCCTCTTGGGGTTCCACGCGCCTTCCGTAACCGGCTCCGCATCCGCATGGCTGCCAACTGATCCAAAGAACTTAACCAAGTTTTGGGCGGTTACATCTTTCCCCCAAGCTGAAAGCAAATCCTCCGGTGCCGGTTCCAGGTCAACCGACTCGTTAGACTTTACCATGGTGAAAAAACAGTAAAAAACTCAGTACCTGCCACTCTACACTGCACTTAGCTGTAGCTGTCACTGCCGCTTCGGAACGGGTAAACGCCGGTTCCCCAAAACAGTTGTTGTCTCTCCGGAAAATAGCTTAACTTTGCCGTTTCGCTGTTTAGTCTTCAGCTTAGCTCTTAACAACACCATTAACAGCCAAACCCTCCGCTGCCTCTGCGGTTATGGTTGAAACATGCCATTTTCACTGAAGACCTCCAGGGTAATCAAAATGCCTTCCAAGTTGTGCCTCTTTTGCGACCAGCCCGCCTCGAAACGTACACCAACTGTCGACCCCTGTACCGTGGCTGCCGCTTTCTGCCACAAAACACCTAGACCCTGTACAG
The DNA here is from genome assembly GCA_031772625.1 of Pinus tabuliformis. Lineage (NCBI taxonomy): Eukaryota > Viridiplantae > Streptophyta > Pinopsida > Pinales > Pinaceae > Pinus > Pinus tabuliformis. Next base: position 865,229,644 of record CM062812.1, read on the forward strand.
TAGCTACCTAGGCTAGCATCCTAGGTGACCCCAGGTTGATCCCTACTGCCTCCGCTCGCCTCCATCTCCTTCAGCTCTCCTTGCAGTAAAATTACATCGGCTAAGAGTTTTCAGTTCAGGTACATGTCTTACATCAGTTAGAATTTTATTTGTCCCATCAAACATTTTAAGCTGGATGCTTCCAATTCCCACAATGTTACATGTGACATCATTTCCCATGTAAACTACTCCATCATTGATTCGTTTATAAGTTTTAAACCATTCTCTATGAATGCACATGTGATTTGATGCACCAGAATCTAACAGCCAATGTTGATCATGATTAGACAAATCAACTGATAACACTTCATCACTCATACCTGTCTTGGATGCCGAACCTGTATCTGTCGTGTTTGCTTCTTTCTTCTCTGTTGAAGAGTCTTCTTTGGATGTTTGTTGTCTCTTCCAATAGTCCTCCTTCAAATGTCTTGATTTGCCACAAAACCAGCACTTTACCTTACTCTTCTTCCCTTTCGATTTTGAACGCGAGTCGTTGTGCTTACTGAAGCGTCTTTCTTTAGAGCGACCTCTGACCATCATTGCTTCTGATGTAGAGGTTTCTAAATTTGACCTCTTCCTTGTCTCTTCGGACAACAAAGCTCCAACAACATCATCAAATTCAAGGGTTTCTGATATACTAAGACTTATAGAAGTATCAAAATGAACCCATGACTCGGACAACAAGCATAATAAAGTTATAGCTTTATCTTCTGATTCAAATGTTACTTCTATACTTTCTAATTGCACCAAGAGAGTATTAAAGATACTCAAATGATCAGTAATAGCTGTACTTCCTTCATGCGCAAACTGTACAATTTTCGCTTTAGAAGAATCCTATTGGTTAAGGATTTTGTCATGTACAGCATCGCAAGCTTTGTCCACAAACCAGCAGCAGTTTTCTCTGACACGATGTTAAAGAAAACATCATCCGCCAAACACAGTTGAATACCGCTCAATGCTCTTCCATCCAATTCGCTCCATTCATCATCTGTCATGGTGTAAGGCTGTTTGGATTTTCCCAACAATGCCTTCGTCACGCCTTGTTGCACAAGTAGATCATGCATCTTCACTTTCCAGATCTCGAAGTTGTTTTTGCCATTGAACTTCTTGATCTCAAAACAAGCACTTTGAGTTTTTGCCATGTTGTACCAAACAAACAAACAAAAAATATCCAGTTCCAACTTTTAATAAATGAAGTTCTTATTTAACAAATGCCTTTACCTTATACTAAAATGCCTCTGCTGCACCATGTCATTATAATTTCAAAAAACAAAAAATTGGAGTTTTACCAGAGGGAAAAATGTCTGGCACTCCTTGACGGCGGAAGATCTGTGGCTGAAATGAAATCCATGCGAGGCATGAAATTGGCATGATTAACCCTTTCGTTTCTATGCCAATAGCCCTTTCTGGCGCGTTGGCGCGACTGTTTCTGAATCTTCCGCGCCAATGGGCGCGACTGTTACTGAATAAACCGCGCGAGCCCTTCTTTCGTTCAAAATTAGCATTATTGTTCTTACCAAAACCGCGCCAACAAAAGTTCAACCTTCCTCCTTTCGCAGTGTCTCTGTCACACGTACCAGCTCCACAACATGCTCTGATACCAATTGTTGGAGCAAACAATGCGCAGCGGAAATTTAACAGACATACACAGCACATACAAAATCATAAAAAATAACACAAAGATTTAACGTGGTTCACCCAACCAATCTGGGCTACATCCACCAAACAGAGGCATCGACAATCTTATTCAACAGGAGATTACAACAATTTAATTCTTCACACATACTCTTAGCTCACCCTATTTTCTACACTCATATCCTCTACGGGCTTACATTTCTTATAGCTGGAGTAGAAAACTGAATCATAAATTCTCTCACAACAAATATAGGATGCATTAACTCCTCCTCAAGAATAATAGAGCTAATATAGTAACAAATCCTATTGTTGTCACCTACATAAGATTTTTTTCTAAATTAAATAAAACAGAAAATCTCAACACTACACACGTGATGGGACTATACTATACTCAGAACGTAACTTGAGACTTGAGATTTCCAAAGTGTACTAGGCAAATCTACATTTACATATCCCATCAAATTAACATCAATATCCACCATTAAGTCATAACCATGATTAGTTATTGTCTATTATCTATTCTAAACCATTCAATTAATTAAAGGAGACATGTCGTTATAGTCAACAAGGAATTGTTGTAATCACTTCTCTCAATCTGTCAACGCTCCATAGATTATCAATGGGAGATTCCCTTTAGAATTAGGGAAAAAGAAAAAGAATTTCAAATATGAAAGTGAATAAGGATCCCTTAATTGAGACCTCAACGATTCACTACTCTTTTTCTTCCGGCATGAGTAACGTTCACATTCTATGTTTTCTTCTTCTATAAGAACATCTTTTCTTATTCTTCCATTCCCACTGTTTGTATTTTTTTTATCACGTAGTAATAGACCTAGATGCATAATTGGTTTAGGATTGTGATAATTTTAAATGATTTTTGGAAAATGTTATTTCTTCTTTTACTAGTACCATTTAATTCATGAGATGTAATTGAGTTTTTTGTTTTCATTTTCGTACATCCAAATGCTTTCCTTGGTAATATATCTGGATGGGGATTAGTGTATGGAGCTCCTTTAAAATTACGAATATATTAACGCTTTCTTTTTATTTAAATTCAATCTACCTAGGAAGTTTACATGTCATGCAGTGCATGATAAAGTTACATAGTAAGAATGTTTCCAATTCGATGAAGTATTATCCGCTTTCATTGAACATGTTAAGAATAAATAATGAATATCTATAATTGTTAGAAATGCAATGGTGTATCATTTTTCTTAATTCAGATTTGCTACATGTTTATATAAACCATTTGATACACCCTAGGCATGTTTTGTAGGTTCTCTTTCATTAGGTTCTTTTAAAGTAATTTTCTTGTATTTAATGTGAACAAAGTAAGGACATGTGAGGCATGTTCATTCCAATTTAGTTTATCCTTAATATTAAATAAATTAGACTTCTATGTCTGATCCTTTGATTACATTGTTTTAAATATTGGCCCCTTTTGATGTAAGATTTAGCTCAATATTTGTAGGAGTATGTGTCAGAGTAGCGGAGCATAGGTCCTCTAAAGCTCCCCTAAACCATGTTTGGTTCATTGGAACTTCTAAGATAAGAATAGGTAAAATATGGATTCTTCAAGGATGGTTACTTATCCTTTAAAGAATGGAAAAGCATCTTCTCCTATTTTACATAATGAATTTTGTTGTAGCTTTTTGGAAGATAAAATAGCCATGCATGTTTTATTTCTATATTGAATTTTATGATAGGATTTTGTAAGATAGAATGGGAAGGAATATTCTTTTACAATTACATGTTTTTATTATGATAGTTTGAAAATCTAGGCTTGCATTTAGGTTGTTCGCAACTTCAAAGCAAGTCATTCAAATGATTTCCTATTATTATGTTTTTATTTTCCCAGTATTTGAAATAGCTAATAGCCAAATCCCTTCTTATAATATATTGAGTGTCTCTTTTTTTCTCTTTCTTGAAGGTTTCACATTGTTTTTTATTTTATTAAAAAACGGCTTACTTTTTAGTTAAACCTCTTTAAAAGGCATTGCCTAATCTAATAGATTACAAAATAAAAATTGGTAGTAGTACTATCGAATAACTTAGATTTGAAAATTCCCTCGTATACAAGAAATCCAATAATACCATAAAAATTCTCCCTCACTTGATTATTATATATATTATTAAAGTAAAAGAATACCTTACATCAAATATTTTAATGGAAGGAACCCAATCTTCATCACTTATACCTTAAGGTTGGGTGACCTCTTAATGAGAAAAGTTCCAAATACAATGAAAATTACATTTTCCATCAGTACTCCATCCTTTTTCATAACAAACAAGAGATCCTTAATAATAAGAGCCTCTTAAATGCAAAGTGAACCTCCCTTAGTGAGGGCTCATTCTAATTATTCAATACTAACAATGTTCCTTATTTTATAATCTAGAACTACAATAATGTTCCTTATTTAATAATAAAGAATATAGTGGACCTAATTGACCTTACATTGGATGGCTTCCACTATTATTACCCTAATATGGTCACTAGAACCCACCATTATATTCATAGGGTGTTTCTTAACATTCCATGACCCTTAGAATAATTTTTCCCTTGATCATTTTTGTGAGTAGGTACAAGCATAAACTAGAGTCTATATAATGAGTGTGTGCCACAATGTTGAAAAAACTCAGAGAACAGGTCACATGTAAAATTTCAAGCCTTGAAGCTAAACTAATAATAAAAAACCAGCATCAACATAGGTCCTATATATGAATGCTAAACATCATGTTGAAGTAGTCAATTTCCTTATGAAAGTGACAACTATGATATTGGATTAATTTAAGGAGGCAATTCAAAAAATTAGGTCTTATGTCTAAGAGCTCATGCTAACTCTGCACTAAATACACCTAAGCTACATACTTGGTAGTGAATGGTTCTCCAAATGCCTAGCATGATTATGCAGATCCTAATATACAGATCCAATGATTTTAAAAAGTTCTCAACATAAATGAGAAATGTTAGATGTGCATATGGAAGGAACATTCGTTGTGACATATTGAATTCATAACTGGATCATAAATTCCCTCCATTTTGTTCTCCAAATAGGGTAGATTAAATTCATCAAATAGAATGCTAACATATTTTCCATCCTAAAAATGACAACTATCATTCTTCTAGTCATCAAAAGCATCCTCTATGTCATACAAGCCATAACTTTCTAAACTATGTATTTTATTGATGAAAGGACATGCGGTACCAATATTATAGTGACGGTTCCCATCGATAGGTATATTTTGAGGCCCATTGTGCTATCCTCGAGGTCATAAACTCTCATTTCCTCAATTAATTTACATTTTGTAGCCATAATGTTCTGATTAGGAAGACTAAAGGGTGTGTGTCATATTTCATGGCCTAATGTGGTTAATATGTAGGAAAATGAAGCATATTTAGAGATATTTACTATCCAAGGGCATGTTGGAGGTATCTAGAGAGAATATAGGAGGCTTATCCACTACATTAAATCTCCAACTTAGCTTGAGTGCTAGGATTTCTCACCAATACCTTGAAGTCCATTGGGAGTCAAGGAACTCAAGTACATGCGAAGAACCAAGAGAGCCATATCCACCAATTTCAAGAATTTATAGGGAAACAATACTCCTCGCAAGGGAGCTACCCATAAATCACTTTTTGTATAAGTAAAAAAGGCTAAGGGCTCATTAGGATTGGAACATTTGTTGGAGATAGAGATAACTATTGAGAGCCAAGAGCTTGACACTATGATTTCATATTTGATATTATGTATGTGACTCTTATTTGTTGTTAATGGAAAACTTACTATTGGTCCACATATTAGTTAACTTTGGAGGGTTGAAACCCTTGGGGTTGGGCCCAACCTAGAGGCTTTAGCCCCTCTCATGTATTCTTTCCTTTGTCTTGTTCAAGTGATTATGTTTATTTCCTTTTTTAGGTAGGAATTATATTGAAAAAATTATATTTGTAGGTTGGACCACCACCTCTCTTATGGGAAGTGTGGTTGAAGAATCTACAACAACAAGCCAAAATCATGTGTTTATGATTTCTTGGAACTTACTAAGTTTTGGATTGAGATTTGTTTGCATGCTTGATTTCTACAACTTAGAAATTAGCATAATTAATTTGGCAATTAGATTAGATTCATGTTGTAGGACAAATTAGATCTTGAATAAAGAAAATTCAACTCACCCTTTCCACTTTGATTAATTTCATGGCAATATTGATATATGTACTTGATTTCTAATCCACAAGAGCTTGCAGTGATTTTTAGGGTTGGTACACCCATCCAAATTCACTTAGACAATCCCATCTTCCTCTTGGACACCTCATACTGCTCTCAAGCTCCATGATGAAGGAGCATTCAGGCCTAGTCAACAATGTGATAGCATGATCACATGTTGTGACTAGCAAGGGGTTGGAAGGTGAGAATTTAATTAATTATATTTATTTAAATATGTGAGAGTGTTTATTTATTGTAAAATATGAGAAAAGGGGCATAGTGGCTGACTCATTCTCCCTGTGTGGAGATCACTTGTTAGATTTAATTGGTTTGAATAGAAAATGAGGAAACTTAAACATTGATTTAGTGGTTGTTTAGAAAAGAGTGGAGTTGAAAAGACTTTTTAGGAGAGGATGAGAGATTTCTAGTTCTAAACCAAAAATGGTTCATGAATCCATTTTTTATAGAAATTGTGATTCTCTTGTATAATTTAGGGGTTGGATAGGTTAGATAGGTAGATGTTTTGAGAGAGGTTAGATATCACGAGTTGTTTGAAGCCTACGTGCAGATTTGTAAACAAAAGGCCACTGTAAAGAGGAATTAGGCCTAAGGAACGGGGATTCCATTATGTAATCATTCATTTGTATTTATATATACAGTAATTTAGTAGGACTATATAAGGTGTGATTGAGTGTCGAATGATTGTTTAATGCATCATAGGATTGCATATATACATATTTATGCAGGCGGAGTGTGTGAACACAAAGGAGCAGAATTCGACAAATACACAGAGAAGAACATGACGAGGAGGATCCTAATGAATTGTTAAATCCATTAGAATGATCAAACCAAAGCTCAGGAGGGATAGTGTATAGTTGGAAAACCCCAAGAAACTAAGCGGAAACCATAGAAACAAGGCTGAAAATAGTTTAAAATCCAAGTAACAAAAAGAACAAGAAGTGAAGTGGTGACACTTAGTAGCCGTTGGATCATTTAGATCAACGGCCAGGATTAAGTTGCAGCAGCATAAGCCTTTTGAAAACTTCGACGCGAACCTTTGGAATGGAGCGATCACGATCCAGTGATTAAACGTGGACCATTGGATCAAGATTTAGATCGACGGTCCAAATCTAATTGCAAATCACGTTCTTAATGGGTTCGAGTGGCATCGATCGGCCAATGCATATGTAATATGCCGATAGTGGTAAGGTGATCAAGTGATTAGGCGATTGGCCTATTAGAGGAGTGGGCAACCTAAGGCGGATCTGATATATTTATATATGGTGGTATATAAAACATTGAGATCCAGCTCCATTGTAATATCAGAGATCAGAGTTAGAGGAAGGAAAGTTACATATCTTTGTGTTAAAGATCCGCGGTAGGACCGATTGGGATCAGCACTGAGGTACAACTCTGGGTTCTGTGTGGAGGTCGTACAAAAGGCGGAAATGTTGTTTTATGAGGATTTCCTTTATAGTTGAGTCAAAAAGGGAATTAAGCGTTGATACATGGTTTGTGTGGTTTTATATATATTAACCTTTGGTTGAAAGGGGGAGGTTATGTATATGCAGTTGTTGGTTAATGAGAGGCCTAGCGAAGGTTTAGGAGGATTTCTTAAGCTTCATAGAAGGATTTTGAAGAAAGACTTTAACCAAAGTCTTATACAAAGACTTGAGGGTCGATATAGGCTGATAGGCTTTAAGGCGGGGTGATGGGGTTCCGATAACAAGGAATGGTTATAAAGGGCTTAACCATTTATGCTTTGAAGTTTTGACTCCATAGAAGAGTCAAACTCCTGGGACAATTATTTTTATGCGTTTCATGCATATTGTGGGTATGTGCAGAGGTAACCCTGCGTCATTTGGTATCATAGAAAGATTAATGCTCTGGGGAGATTGATTGAGGAACTGAATTTTATTTCCCAACATATATAACTAGCTTTGTAATGGATCTGACACAGAGGGAGAGTGTAAGGAGTCATTCATAGAAGAATTCTGACATGTTACAGGCAATGAAGACTTTAGTTGGTTATTCAAGAGAGACTATGGAAAAGGGATTTGAGGAAGCTAGGATCAGAAAGGATCTGGTAAGTTTTAAAGCTTTAATGGTATGTGTAGGTGAATGTAGGCAATGAAATTACAGCAAAACTATTGCAAGGAAAGAAAGCGAATATAGATGTACTTAGCAAGAACAAGAATTTGGTTGAAAGAAGGATTGAAGTGAAGACAATGAAAGGTAAAGTAGCATGTGTATTGTCTAGCCAGAGCAAGATGAAAGAGATAGATCAGCAAGTATGAGTTGTATTTTGATGATTGGTTCATTTGAATTGTTTTTATAAAGGGAAGAGAGTGGTAGCAACAATACACAGTAGCAGACTGTGTGAAGAAAGAGAAGAGTTGTGTTAGTGGTAGTGAACCTAAATATTCCAGCTGAAAGTTGGACAAGGAGAACATTTACAAAGTTCTCAAGAGAAGGCGAGTTGAGGATACAAGCCTAAAGAGAGCAAAAGAGAATGCTCAAGAGGTTCTAGAGATAGGGAACTAGTGCTTGCCAAAAGACCAAGTCTAGAGAACGGATTGGTGAGGTAAGTGACAATAGGAAGGACTTGTTGTCACAGAGGCTTAGTGCAACTCATAGTGAGTGAGGAGCTCATAGAGATAACGAGGAAATGACTATTGATAGTCATAGTAGGGGTTCAAAGAGAAGCCACAATAGAGGAAAGGAGGATGAAAAGGAACAAGGCAAAGGAGAGAAGATGAGTCAAGAGGTATTTGATGAAGAAATTATAGAACTGAAGATAATTATGGATAACATGATAGTGCTACTAGAAAAAGATGAAGGAAATTGAAGATATGGTTGTACTATGAAAAGAGAGAAAATAAAGTGGAAGCTATTGCAGAAATAGGTAAAGAGGAGAAAGTATAACAAATTAAGAGAAGAACGCAGAGAAGCTGAGTTAGAGATGGAAGATAGTTATTGTAGACACAAGCAAGAGGTTTACCTTTCTGAGGAAGGAATCATTGATGATTTCCTGAATTGTTGGACAAGTTCAAATCAGCAGAGAGATGTGATGTTTGAAACATTGAGGAAAAAGGAGCCTAGAATTTTTGAAACTAATGATTTGTCTATGTATGCAGGTGATGAACAACCTTTAGTAGATATGTTTATGCACGTTGCTAAAGAAATGAAAATTTTAGAAGAAATGGAAGTAATAGAACAATTCTTGATTGACCATGTGTTCAAGGACATTGCAGATGGACAAATGTTGATGACTACTAAAGAAGATGAAGATGATGCATCTAGTAAGACTTGGCAGAAAGATGGCAGACAGTTTGAAGACAAAAGGGAGTTGCAGATTGCAAAAGGAGCACTAAGAAAGAGGTATGAAGATGACCTCATGGAAGGAGCAAATAGGAGTGTAGATACAGTACAAATACTTGAGGTAATGGAGTTATCTCTTCAATTTTTATTCAAAAATTATGAACCTGTATTGATAGTTAATGGACAAGAAATAATCTTGAAAGGACATAATGGATCATTAATGGAAAGGACTCTTACTGAAGAGTGTATTATGGAAGATGATAGAACCAAGGTTTATAAAGAAAATTCAACCCAAGGAGGTACAGTTAATCCATTCAAGGTTATGAAGAAGAAAGGAAAAGAGGATAAACAGGAACATAAAGAGAGGTTGGTGGACACTAATGCAGAACTAGAAATTGAAGACAATGATATTTGTACAAATTGCCAAAATAGTAAAGTGAGCAACTGAGGGGAACAGTGCAAGGTGGTACTCATGGTGATGACAATAATTTTCACTATTGTGAAATGGACTCAACAATGGAATGGAAAACCCATGGTATATTGTGATTTTGTCTCTTGTATGGAAACAATAGAACCTTAGGTTCTAAACTCAAATATTGCTAGATTTTTATTGAAACTGAGGAAAGGAAAAATACATCCACAACAAAAGGTTTGGCAACCACGAGAAACAAAGGAGGCAGAAAATACACTTGCAGATGAAAAGGATCAGGTAACCAGTGGGGGAATGAATTTTGATGAAGTTTACAACAGAGGAAGTAGAAAGACTCATGAACAAGAGTCCATGGAAACTTTCAACTTTAGGAGTCTGATGCAAGAGCATTCAGGCCTAGTCAGCAATGTGATAGCAAGATCACATTTTGTGACTAGTAAGGGGTTGGAAGGCAACAATTTAATTAATTATATTTATTTAAATATGTGAGAGTGTTTATTTATTGTAAAATATGAGAAAAGGGGCATAGTGGTTTATTGATTCTCCCTGCGTGGAGATCAAGCCAAAATGTTAGATTTAATTGGTTTGAATAGAAAATGAGGAAACTAAAAGCTTGATTTAGTGGTTGTTTAGAAGAGAGTGGAGCTGAAGAGACTTTTTAGGAGAGGATGAGAGATTTCTGGTTCTCAACCAGAAATGGTTCATGAATCCATTTTTTATATAAATTGTGATTTTCTTGTATAATTTAGGGGTTGGATAGGTTAGATAGGTAGATGTTTTGAGAGAGGCTAGATATCAGGAGTGGTTTCCAACCTACAGGTAGATTTGTAAATAAAAGGCCACTATAAAAAGAGGAATCAGACCTGACGAACGGGGATTCCATTATGTAATTATTCATTTGCATTTATATATAGAGAATTGAGTAGGACAGTATAATGTGTGATTGAGTGTTGAATGATTGTTGAATGCATTAGAGGATTGCATATATACATATTTATGCAAGCAGAGTGCGTGAAAACGAAGGAGCGAAGTTCGACAAATACACATAGAAGAACATTACGAGGAGGATCCTAATGAATTTATAAATCCATTAGAATGATCAAACCAAAGCTGAGGAGGGATAGTGCACAGTTGAAAAACCCCAAGTGACCAAGTGGAAACCATAGAAATAAAGCTGAAAATAGTTTAAAAACCAAGTAACCTAAAGAACGAGAAGTGAAGTGGTGACACTTAGTACCTGTTGGATCATTTAGATCAATGGCAAGGATCAAGTCGCGGTAGCATAAACCTTTTGAAAACATCACCACGAACCTTTGGAATGGAATGATCATGATCTTGTGATTAAACGTGGACCGTCAGATCAAGATTTAGATCGACAATCTAGATCTAATCGCAAATCGCATTATCGGCGGGTTCGAGTGGCAACGATCGGCCAGTGCATATGTAATACACCAATAGCGGTAAGGCGATCAGGCAATCAGGAGTTCAGCCTATCGGAGAAGTGGGCGACTTAAGGCAGATCCGATATATTTATATATGCATGTATATGAAACATTGAGATCCGGTTGTATTGTAATATCAGAGATCGGAGTCGGAGGAAGGAAACTTACATATCTTTGTGTTAAAGATCCACGGTAGGACGAATTGCGATCAGCGATGACGTGCAACTTCAGGTTTTGTGTGGAGGTCGTACAAAAAGCATAAACGTTTTTTTATGAGGATTTCCTTTTGTAGTTGATTAAAAAAGGGAATTAAGTGCCGATACGTGGTTTGTGTGGTTTTATATATATTAACCTTTGGTTGAAAGGTGGAGGTTATGTATATGTGGCCGTTGGTTAATGAGAGGCCTAGCCAAGGTTTAGGAGGATTTCTTAAGCCCGATAGAAGGATTTTGTAGAAAGACTTTAACCAAAGTCTTATATAAAGACCTGAGGGTCGATATAGGCCGATAGGCTTTAAGGCGGGGTGATGGGGTTCCGATAACAAGGAATGGTTATAAATGGCTTAACCATTTATGCTTTGAAGTCTTGACTCCATACAAGATTCAAACTCCTTGGAAAATTATTTTTATGCGTTTCATGCATACTGTGGGTATGTGTAGGGGCAACCCTGCATCACTCCACCACCAAAATCATATTTTCAAGGTTAATGAGGGACACTATGGGCATGAAATTTTGTGCAAGATAGACCAACAAGGGGTGCTATGCTTGGAAAAAGTCATGGTACATCCTTCATCAACCTTCATCAAACATATTCCACCATTACCTATCTTCATCACACCATCATTTCCCTCAGAAATCTCTTAGACCTACTCCTATTTAAAAATACGATAGTCTCATAGAAAAAAATGGCTTCCTATAGCAGTTCCTTTAGTAGTCTTATAGAAATTGCTAAATTCAACTAGATTCATCCTAAGACCACTCCAAACCTATCCTTGATTAGGGAGACTCCATGACCACTCCAAACCTATCCTTCATCCTCTGAAAACAAAAAACAAATAGTAGATCATACTTAGTTTTGTAATTCCATAGTTGTGTTGAAGATTGAATTCATTCTTCTAAAGAGTGTTGAAATTAGATTAATGATTCCCACAATTATAACTTTGATTTGATTAATATACAAATAGAATATCATAAGTTTACTTTTGCAACTAGAGTAGTATCTCCCTTTGATGAATTTTCAATTAGTATTTACATTTAATGAATGATATTTTCAACTTTGCAGATAAAATATTGTTCATTCCCTTACAACCATGATATGTTTTCATAGAATTTCTCTTTGTATTTAGTTGAGGGAGTGGTCTCTGTATGACTTGACCTGATCTAATGACTAAGAGTGACATGAGTAGAAATTAACTTAATGTGCATATAACATTCTCACCTCTAATTTTGTATGAACCCCAGGTTGATAATTTAAGTTGAGAGCCTTAGGCGTTGCAACATATTTGATGCAATAACATGGCTCATCACTTTTTGGCACTGTTGTTGGGGAGGTGTCCAAGTAAGTGTTATTTCTACTTAGAAAGTTTCTTATTTTTTTTCCTTTTTTGTTTTGCATTAGTACTATTGGTTTAAAAGCTTAAAAAAAAGAGAAAAATTAGAAAAATAAAGTTAGTTCTTTCATGCCTCGTAGGAGTAGGATCGTAAAGGGAAATTCCTACTGAAAGCCCCCACCCCTTCAAGCAACCAACCATCATTCTTCTTTGGCGATTGTAAACTTCGCTCTCTGACTGTAGGGGAATTAGAAAATCATCTAGGCGAGGAACCTGAAATTTTTTAGGAACCCATAGAAGAAGAAGAGCCCACCTTGCCTACCCACACCATGGTTGAAAATAGATATAATGAGATTTTCCATATATGAGAAACAAATGGGGGGAGCATAATGAAGAATATAAGTCCTTCTAACCTTCCACATTTCCATGGCCTAACCTTTGAAGAATCTGACACCTTTGTGTTTGTATTTTTTGTTGTCTATAGGACTTATGAATATACCTCTGATGAAGAAAAATTGAATTTGTTTTGATCTACCTTCAAAGATGTATCCTTGAGTTGGTTCATGGGTTTATGTGGAGGCAACATCACTACCTATTCCGAAATGCAACAATCCTTTATAAGAAGTACATGGACTACTGTAGGTCCAAAAAAACAAAGGAATTTTTTTTAGGATGACCATTGGACCCAATGAAACCTTAGAAGACTATGGGGAGAGATTCAAGCTCAATTATAGGAGGGCTAACTATACCCTTGACCCGGAGTCCTCAAGTTAGTTCTTCTTTGATGGATCAGGGAGGATGTAATGGAGACCCTCAACATGATTTTTCGACGAGACATCTGACATTTTCCTTATGATTACATCACAAAAGTATTTAGGAATCACTCTAGGGATGCTAGGAAAAAGGGTACGTCTAGCCAAGGCTTGGTTAGTTCATCTCCCTCTGCATCAACCATCAAACATGAGATAAGAAGTATGTTGGAGGACTTCAAAAGTGAAATGTTACATACCTTTTCCCTACATATGGATACTATGAAAATCATAAGGAAGAAAGTGGAAGCAGAGAGAGCACTAGCTATTTTTCCCTAGATGTAGTAAGAGACATCTTGGAAATGAGTGCCCACTAAATGTTATGGAAGTCTACTCCATATGTGAAGAAAACCATGAAACAAACAAATTCCCCTCTCTATTAGGCCTAAAAGTTGTATACGAAGGGGAAGAAGGTGGTTATGAGAAAATCTACTTCATTAACCAAAGGAGGCCCTAAGGCCCTCAACCATATTAATAGGTCATGCAAGGTACACATTATCCACTTTATAATCCAAATCAAAATGCATGTTTCTAACCTCGGTAGAATTCCTCTCATCCATCATGTCTTATCCCCTCTCCTTGGCCTTATGCTCCTTAGTATCCTCCTCAACCTATCAACCTCCTTTCCATCCATATCTACCTCAATCTCATCAATGGGGAAACTCCTAACAAGGGTGGATGCCTCAAACAACCCAACCTCCTATTTTAATGCCACCACCACAAGCTCAACCATAGCTTTGTCACCATAACCCACCTAAGCAACCTCAACTATTTTCTCAACCCAATCCAAACCCAAATAATAAGAAGATACAACAATTATATAGTGGGGAGACATCTTATCCTGCTTATGCTGTGGAAATACGAAAGATCAACCTTCAGTATGGGAAGGTACTTCTAGATGCCCACCCACCTTTTCCACCTAAAGAGCTTGAAAAAGATAAGGAAGAAGGTGTCCCTCAATCCAGTGTGCCTCCTTAACTGGATAGGTTGATCCAACCTAAACAATACACCTGAGAAGAGGTAGAACTTTTGGGAGAATTGAAGAATTTTTGTGTCAAAATACCCCCTCTTGAAGCGATCAAAAATGTCCCCATTTATAACAAGCTTATCAAGGAAGAGTGTTTCAAAAGTCTTGGGAAGTTGGGAAATTGTTTAATCTAATTCTTGGGAGGTTGATCTTCCCAATGTACTTGGACCCTGGTAGTTCAATAGTGGATGTGGACATAGATAGAATTATGGTCCCTAATACCTTGATTAACATTTTGGTTTAAATCAATGTGATGAATAAGGAACCATGCTCAAGCTCAACCTCCAATGGGCCTTAAGGAGCTCCACTAGTACTCCAACCTGTAGACAGATCCATAATATTTCCTAAGGGAGTTATTATGGATGTAATGGTCTCCATTGACTCCTAGGGGTACCCCACTAGTTTCCTTGTCCTCTAACCCAAAACCAAGTTTAATGGATACCCTCTCATCCTAGGAAGACCTTCGTTGGCCACTTTTGATGCCTCGATAAGATGCAGGGCTCAAAACATAACCATCAAGAATGGGAATCTATCAAAACAACTTGTATTATATCCTCCCACTCAACCTTATATTGACCATGACTTTCCCTTGTGATTAGATGATGAGGAAGAGGAATAATTTTATCATGCATCCATCTACCCAGTCTACACACTAGACATTAATATGGGGGGAGGAAGCTTGATGAAGATAACCTTATTGACCATATCTTACAGAACCAGCCTCGCGCTTCCATGCTAATCGACGAACTGATGAAGGAATCCAAGACTAATGTTGGATTGGTTTGTGATCTGTTGGCCTTATGCTAGAACATGCCAAGTTTGTAGATATTATCATATCCATAACTCCAAAGATCAACCCCTCTCTCTCATATGAGAAGGAAGAAAAATTATGTAGAGTGTTAAGGAAACACCTTAATTTTTTACTTTGGACTATAAGTAGATGAAAGGTGTGCATCCCTCGGTCTATACGCTGACCCCATAGAAGGATGAACCCAAATCTTAAGAACATGATGAAAGAGGAATTACAAAAGCTACTACATGAAGGGTTAATATACCCCATTTCAAACAATGAGTGGGTGGCCTCCCTCATTACAGTCCCCAAGAAAATTTGAAAGTGCATGATCTATGTTGATTATCAAGAACTTAACAAGGTGACAAAAAAGGACCACTTCCCTTTTCTTTTCATTGAATAAGTATTAGATGTCCTTTCAAGGAAGATATTCTTTTTTTTCCTATATGGGTTTAGTGGGTACAACCAGATATAGATCATCCCTGAGGACTAAGCCAAGACTACATTCACATGTTATTCGGGTATCTTTCCTATAGGGTCCTTCCATTTGGTTTGTGTAATGCACCTGCTATCTTGTAGAGGGAATTTTTTAGTATCTTTAGTGACCTTGTTCATGACACTATTGAGATATACATGCATGAATTAGTTCCTTATTATTGTGACTTCTAGGAAGATCTTTCTAACCTATGTAAAGTATTAAATAGATGCATTGAGATGAATATTTCATTAAGTCACAAAAAATGTGATTTTTTTATGAATGTAGGGACCGTCCTAGGCCGTTCCATATCCAAAGAAGGGATACAAGTTGACCCTGACAAAATTTCCATCATAAAGGGTCCCTATACATCTAAAGCAAAGAGATTTCATGAGCTTTCTTGGATTAGATGGGTATTATAGAATGTTCATTAAAGAATTTAGTAAATCAGCTTCACCTTTGTTTGGACTATTGGCTGAAGATTCAGACGTTTGTTGAAAAATTAAATGTCAAGATGCCTTTGAGGTGCTAAAAGAAAATGTGACCACGTGGGGTCCCAATTGCCAATTACCTTTCCATATACACATACATGTATCAGATAAACTTATAGGGGAAGCCTTAGGATAAGTGGAAGATAAATTTATTGATGATATCTATTTCATGAGTATGAACCTTTCTAAATCTTAGCTAAAATATACAATCACTAAGAAACAACTCCTAGATATGGTACACTCTTTGAACAATTTTAGGAACTGTGTCACTGGATATCAAACTTTTATCCAAAATAATCATGCAACCATTAAGTATTTAGTGAATAAACCTGATGTCAGTGCTAGGATAATTAGATGGTTGTTATTATTGCAACAATTTGATTTGACTATTATTGAGAAACTAGGGAAAGCGAACGTGGTTGCAAATTTCTTGTCAAGTCTGAGATTACCTTCAGAGAATGAGGATATGGTAGATGATAAGCTCCTAGATGAACGTATCTTTCCCATATCATTCCTTTATTATTCCTTTGATGATATAGTAAACTATAAGGTTGTTGGGAGGTTCACTCCTAATCTATCCTCCAAGGAGAAAATAAATATTATTAGGAAAATTTGCTCATTCACTTGGACTGGGGGAAATATTTTCAAGTTGGGGCCAGATAAGATTTTGAGAAGGTGTGTGAGGCAATATGAATGTTTTGACATCCTCTTAGCATGTCATGATGGATCTTGTGGATGCCACTTTAGTGCTAAGATAAAAACCTTCAAATTTCTACAAGATCACTACTACTAGCCCATTGTACATCAAGATGCAAGAAGGTGCACCACCAGATGTGATCAGTGCCAAAGGATGGGTAATCCCACAAGTAAGGAAGAAATTCCCTTACAACCTCAAGTGACTGTAGAGCCATTTGAGAAATTGGGCATGGACTTCATTAGGCCCATTGATCCCCCATCATGAAAAAAGAAGGTATATCATTGTGTGCCATAATTACCTGACTCAATGGGCTAAAGAAAAGGCAGTTAACACATCAGCTGAGAAAAAGGTGATTGAGTTTCCAAGGGACAACATCATCTACAAGTTTTATTTTCTAAGAGAGATGGTCACTGATCAAGGGATACAATTCACCTCAAATATGATCAAAGACATCATGAAGAAACACCACATCATGCACAGGACATCCACTATCTATCACCCTCAGGAAAATGGTCAAGTAGAGGTTACAAATAGAGCCTTGGAGAACATTCTGACCAAGGTTCTTAGAAACAATAGAAAGGATTGCGTAGATAGAGTTATATTATCCACTTTGGCCTACAATACCACTTGGAAGACCACCATTGGCTTTACCCCATATGAGTCGATATATTGGAAGAAGGCCCTCTTGTCCATTGAATTTGAATACAATACCCTAAGGATGGTAGCTCAGTTAGACTTGGACCTCACTCCAACACAATAAGAGAGGTTGCTCCAACTCAATGGTTTATACGATTTCAAGATGCAATCTCTCCTACACACTAAGGTAGTCCATCTATAGAGGGAGATTTGGCATGAAAAACACATTAGGGAGATAGCTATTTGAGAAGGTGATTAGGCCCTTATATGTGACTCAAGGTTCAAGGATTTCAAAAGAAAATTAATAAGAAGATGGTTGGTACCTTATCTAGCATAAAAATATCATAAGAATGGGTCTGTCCAAATCAAAACAATTGATGAGGAGGGTATCCCCTTGCTAGTTAATGGGTACACGTTGAAATTATACAAGAGACCTTTGTCCAAAGAGGAGTTTATTAGTTCAATTTTTAAGGAGTTGAATGTGATTAGGAGGCTCACAACCATTAGTCCACCAATATTCTGAAAATATAAAGAAAAAATAAAGGGCCTAGATGAAAAACTCCATGATGCATCTAAGGCAAAGTCTAAGTTTGAAAACATATATGAGGTAACCCAAGAGATAAAAACAAAAACAAAAAAAGAGAAGAGAAATAAGATGAAAATATCCCGAGGTGAAAACCTCCTCTTAGGTTCCTAGGGAAAGCATGCAGGTTGAAAACCTATCGAGAGGTAGTATGCATGTCTCACATAAAAAAAAGAGAGAGAGAGAAGAATAAAACATAATGAGGAGTCATTACATACATTATGCTAACATTTTTCTTTTCCAGGACTCCAAAAAAGTCAAGGAAGCAACAGTTGAAGGCATGGAGTCCACAATCCCATTCTCTATTACCCTATGCCAACCATTGAATTTTCATCAGCATTCATCCACCTCCCTACCTATTTCCATCCCTCAGCATGAAATTGCACCCAATTTTTCCTTGACCCTGCAATGCGACATGATTGTCCTAAATGGCTACACAATTATCGTGAACTGCTACATGAGGGATATCCACTTTGCAAAAGCGGTAAAAGGTTTTTTTTTTCATTTGGAAATGTTAGGAGAGGTCCACCCAAATTCCTCCATGCCTCATCCACTCCATTTATCCAATTCCATCCTCAAGGTTCCACCTCTCACCATATAAAAAACATAGAAAAAGGACTTTTCTTCCACTCTCTTTTTCGACAAACTAAATATTTTTTTCTTTTCACTAAACGCACTATGACTTATCTAAGTCCCTAAATGCAGTATGATGTTTTAAGAAGGAACTAAGTGATTTCTACGGGTAGGATATCAATCCTGTAGTAGCCTGCACAAATCCAAGAGGATAATAGACCAAGCCTGGTTCTTGCCACTCCAAAATGAATATTTGGCCACCCTGAGGATCCAAGAGGTCATTACTAAGGTTGAGAGAAGTTACACCATCCCTAATGAGGGGTTGTCAGGTCACCTATCCACTCGAGTAGCAAAAAATTGAACACTGGAAAGAGACGTGCAAGGAAGAAATATTTCATGAGTCAAATATATCATCATGTTGTGAAAACCTGTGCATAATAAAAAAAAGGAAGTCAACACCTCCAGAGGAGAGTGGATCGATCATCACCTTAGTAGTAGCATGCATGCACCTCCAACAATTGGAGGTCACAAGAAAGTTCAGGTATGACAACCCTCACCTCTTCCCTATTTTCATTATGGTAAAAAAATGTGTTTAATGAATGAGATTAGAGTTTTTATGGGATGGACATGGCCAGTAAACTTGGTGATCTTCCATTAGTAAAGTGTAGTTTAGTCAGCCACCCATGCAGCATGGAAAACTAAAAATAGGGGGAGTGATAATCATGAGGAGTGGGGAAAACAACTAGAAGAGTAAATCTGTGCAAGGGACAAGTCACCAAAGTGCTCCAATCCCATTACTAAAAAGAGGAATAAAAGTACAAGGCTTGATTCCACTTGCATATTTTGTCATTCCCAGGAAACGGCTGGAGAGGCCCATGAAGGTACCGAAGGACAAGATAGATGCTACCAGAGTACTCAAATACTACAAGCTAAGTTTGTAGGTGCTACAGGAGGCAACACTGGAATGGATACCATTGCTATAAGAGCACCTAAATTTCTACACGAACATAGAAGAGGTGCTATAAGGATGAATTAAAAGAGAAAAGGAAACTATAGCGTTAGGATTTTTCCTCAAACCCCCATGAATATAAAGAATTCTTCCTTAAAAAGGATAAGTGGCCTCCTTCATCCTCACTTTCCATGCAATTGAATAAAAAAAATAATTTGCTGCAAATATCCTGTAGCAAACCCTTGTGCAAGTAAATTCCTTTGAAATATTATATTATTGCATCAAAAAAGTAAGGCAAAAGCAAAGGAAAAGTTTTTTCTCGCTACAAAAAAAATAATTACCCTTCTTCTTCTCTGACACAAAAAGGAAAAACTTCAGGCACCTTATCGCTACCTCTACAACCAATACTTCTTAGAGGAAAACCTTGAAAAATTCTCCTCAGGTAACTTAAGGAAGAAGAAATAGGAGCCATGGGGGGAGGTTTCAATCAAAGACCACCCACAAACACCAAAATAATCCATCAATATCCTTGTTTTAGGGATATTTTTATGGGACATCAGTTGATGGAGTCCTTCAAGCAATTAAAGTGGTATGATGATGAGGTATCGCATGATTTTGCCAAGTTCCTGAATTCTCAGGGAGAAGAGAGTACTATCGCTATTGTTAGGGGAATTTCCATCGATATGAAAGCATAACTCATCAGGAAATTGACCACCATACCCTTCGGAGTTTTATTGGGAAAAGAGGATAGGACACTAAATGTGACATCCAAGAAAAACTTCTTTCTTCCTAGAGAGGATCCTGTTGAAGATAAAAATGGAGTGAGAAAAGGGAACCTTCCTTACCCTTGAAATGAAGTATCTTATAACATCCTTAAGTACATATCTTGTGAGGGGAGGTTGATCTATGTTTATAACTATCAATTTAAGCTTCTCCATGAGCTAAGGTTCCACACAAAGTTACCAATTCCAAGAAGGCTCATTGTTCCACATTTTCCCTCTCATTCGATTATTGAAATGCACCAAAAAGTGATGGAAATGAATCACCAACACATTTCCCATCATGGCCTCATGATTCTTATTCTCATGAGTTCACTAAGCCATATCAGAAGTCATGTGTTATGGGTTGACTTTGTGGACATGGATAGGGAGGCCTTTATTGAGACAAAAGCGCTTGCCTCCACATAGAGAGAGGAGACAACAAAATCTGGTACTGGAGGTAGCGAAGAAGAGAAAAAAAAGGAAAAAAGATAGAGCATAAAGAGAAAAAGGAAGAAGAAAAAATAGAGGAATAAGAAGGGGGAAGAATAAAGCAGAGGAAGATACCCTTGAGGAGCCTCTAGATCTCACAAAACTAGAAAACAAGGAAAACACATAAGCCTCTCACCAAGGAAACATAATAAGAGCTAGTTGTTACCTTGGCCACACTTAGGACCCCTATCAAGCCCAAGCAAGGCCCCTTATACTTTAGGAACAGAAAGAGAACCAAGGTGAAACCAAGGAAATCTCATCCTCCTTCAACTATCCCAATAAAAAGTGATGACTCATATAGCCAAGGAGGATAATTTGGACCTAGTGAATGGATAATTGAGGATGTCACCTCCCCTAAAGTCATGGGAAAGCAACCTTTGGCACCAATAAGGAGCCCAAAAGTAGAGGAGTCACATCTAAGAAGCTCAAATCATAGGCAAATGATCTAAAGAAGAAAACATAGGAGCTACATGTAGAAACAGGGCTACTATAGGAAGGGATAAATCTGCTACAAGAACAACAAGGAATGTTATAGGAAAAGGAAGCCACATAAAAGAGGGAACAGGAAGGTATCCAAGAACTAAAGGATCCTGAACCATAAATTGACCTTAGATCCTACAACAAATTTGTTGATGGAGGTAGGATTATTCTCGAGCAATTTGTAGTCCCCCTCTAATTCAAATTGGAAAGAGAGAGGGGAAGAGCTCACAAGTGGATGCTGATTGCAAAATCAAAGAAGGTGGAGGTTGTGAGTCTTATGGAGGAGAAATTGGAAAAAATTGGAAGGGAAATGACAAACCTAATCTTGAGGGAGTCAAGGATGACAGAAAGACTGCAATTAGAAAATCAGAGACAAAGGAAGAAACTACCCAAAAAGGAGGTACAACTTTCCACCATGGAAAGTTTGCCCATGGAAGCCAGACAATGCAGACAACCATCCAAGTATTATGCCATCTTCCTCAAGAAGGAGAGGTTTCAATTCCAAATAAAAAAATTAGCACAATATTTATTTCTACCATTCCAAGACTATCAGGTGTTCATTGACTTTTATTAGAAGGTAATTACTAAGAACAAAGAGAAAATAGTTGAGTTCTATGTGCATAATATGATCCTTATAGACATGAAATTTTAGGACCACAACTCAAGATTGGGGGACATGTAACTAATGGCGCTAGTCTCTTGGTTGACCCATGAAGGAACAATGGTTGAGGAAGTGAAGAGGGTGATGAACAAAGAATAAAATGAGCCTTTATACATTAGAGAAGAATTAGTGAGCCCCAAGGCTCTCATTAGTAACCATAGCATCATCTCCAACGATCCCAAACTATCCCCTCATTACATGGAAAAATAAGAACAAGTTATCCTCAATTTTATGGACAACTTTAGGTTATTGGGGACTGAGAAATTGTAGACTTTAGAAAGGAGATGGTATGCCCTACCTCACAGTTTGCAAATCAGATAATATCACTCTCCTGAATGTTTAAGAAATTACCTAGAGAAAACTCCACTTTACAAGAGGATCATTCAAAGATTAAAGATAAATCGGATATGGCTCAAACGCAGTCCTCCATTACTATTGGTTTTACAGGAGAGAAGAGGCTAGGTAGAAGAAAGAAATAAATGGGTTGAAATAGATGCAACTGTAGGTTTCTATCCACAAGAAGGCACACCATCTGAGGTTCCTTTGGATGTGAGAGAAGCTAGCAGGGTCATGAATGAACTCGACATCAGTGAGTGAGGATCTTAGAGAGTGAGAAACACCTTTAGCTGTGTTGAAAAGTGTGCAACAAGAAATGCTTGTTGAGAATGCAACAAGATGATGGAGCTTAGTGAAAAGAGTCGCCTTCACTAAGTGGGCCCGCAGGCAAATTATGGCGCAAGTTCTATTTTTTATCATAGTGTGGATGATCACAGTGTGGGTGATCACACTATGAGAGATCACAGTGTGGGTGACCACAGTGTGAGTGATCACAGTGTGAGTGATCAAAGTATATTTTTAGACTGGTTGTCAAAAATAGAAAAGTCAAATATTATTGTCTCATAATAATATTTGGACTATAAACTTGATCTTATCCTCTTGGAGCACTTAAGTTTGAGCTACAGAGGTGGCACATGTAGCTGTCAGAAGGAAATACGCTTTTCTTATGAGTCAGTTGAGTTGTTGCATGCATGACTTCAGTTAGAACTCAATCAGTTGAGTTTGGTGGAGTTGATTGTGCAGTTGATGGAGTTGTGTTCAGTTTAGCTTTGTTAAACAAGTTGTATTCAGTCTAACTGATCAATAGACTAGAGATGAGTTGGGTGAATTAGTTATTAATTAATTCACAAGTTATTAACTCATAATGCAATTATAGAATACATTAGTTAACTCAGTTGCATGTCAGTGCATGTTCAGTTCAACAGGGACAAGTGGTAGAGAATCAGATTGCTATCAGTTGTGACTATAGTTGTGCACCAGATCTTGCACAATCAAGGGATTGAGGATGCCAATGAGTTTGCTCACGTATTTGCCCAGTATTGTAGCCTTTGCTCACGTCCAACAAAGTGTGAGTGATTATTTTGAAGTGAAATACGAGTTTGGGAAGCAATTCTCATCAGTTCTTGAGTAGGTATTGAGCAGTGGAGGCAGGCAAGCAGTGGAATAGATTTGGAGATCAGATCTGAGCTGTATTGTGTGTAACGGGTGGAGCTGGTACTGGATTGCTTGTGATAAGCATTGTACTTTGTAATGTTACATGATTCAATCAATATAATATATAGATAGTTGGGGTTTTTAGCGAGATGCTTTCCCCGGGATACATACTGTGTTTATGAGTTTGATTGATGCTTCTATGTGTGCCTGTGAATGTTTCTGCTTCTGTAAATTGATGATCAACGTAGAGGAGATTATGTATTATACATGTTCTGCTTATAATTGTATGATCAAGATAATCTCTGTGAATATGTGTTAAATTATTCAAAATTTCTACATGGTATCGGAGCTGCTTGATTTGTAGAAGAGATTTTTACAGGATATCAGGCGAGGATTGATCATCAGATCTACTATTCAGGAAGTGTTTACATTCTATTTCTTCAGGCAGAGTCTGTAATCGGGCCAGGTAGCCTCTGGATTCATCCTTCTTTTGGAAGGTGAGATATCTGGTGAATGCCCATACAGTCGATCTCTGTACGAGAAATACTTTGTTCTCACAAATTCTAGATCAGAAGCGATTGAGTTTTGAGCTAGTAGAATTCGAATTTAATTACAAAGAAAGAGATAAAACTCAGAAACATTCAGTGTGAGAATGGAGACAGTATGCCCCAATATCTCACGAAGTTCACCTAATGCCGGGATAAGCTGGGAAGTGTTGGGGTGACTGTCGGATGAGGATGGTGAGTCTAGCACTCCTTGACCTTCCTAAGAGTTGGCATAGCTACCAGGACTTGGTGAATGGAAGGGAGAAACTGCCAGGATGGGAGAGACTTTGGTCGGATCTTGTGCAAGAGGAGATTAGACGGAGCACCAGAGATGGTTCTTCATCCATGCAGGATGAGGAGAACTGCGCCTTAGCGAGTAAGACGAAGAAGGGGAAGGGGAAGGTTTCTCTTTCCGAATCCAGTTCTTCCAATGATGGGAAGAAGGTTGACAAGGCGAAGGTGAGATGCTTTCGTTGTCATGAGTTGGGTCATTATCCTACTAATTGCCCAAAGAAGAAGTCCAAGAAGGGATCTGGGGAAGGATCTGAAGGTGAGGCAGCCTCACTTGCTTCACATTTTGAGTTGGACTTCACACTCTTCGCATGCATGGTTTCATCCATGGTGGGAAGTGGTTGGTTTCTTGACAGTGGAGCTTCTTTCCACATGACCGGTGACAAAAGTTTGTTCAGTACTTTGGAGGAGAAAGATCTCCAGATACTCATAGGGATGGGTAATGATGAGAAGTATAGTGTCTCAGGTGTAGGCACGGTTATTTTTCAGAGGGAGCATGGAGCTCGCCTTACCTTGACCGATGTCAAGTATGTACCAGGACTTAAGAGAAACTTGGTGTCGATCGCGATGTTGGATGACAGAGGCTATGATGTGGTCTTTAGTAAGGGAAAGGTTTTCCTTAGACACATCATCACTAGACAGGTGAAGCAGATTGGTTCACGGGTCAAGAACCTGTATGCTCTTGAGGCTCAAGATGCATGCAAAGCCTTGAGCAACGAGGCAATTGATGGAGACTTGGTGGTTAAGAGGGAGGGTATATTACCTCTCAACATGCAGAGCCAGAAGAAGTCTAAGACGATTGTGGAGGAGCCATAATTGGTGCAGCAGCTTCAGGAGGTTGTGGAGGAGCCACAATAGAGGAAGCTGAGAGGAGATCGAGTAGAAACATCTAATCATCCAGAGACCTCCAGTAGGGGGGAACTTCGAGCCAGGTGGGCTAGGGGATCGCATGCAGCCATACCTCCAGGTAGGAGGTGGGGTGATTTGGATTGATTGTCCCAAGGAGGAGGGGAAGGATCCTTGAGGTACCTAACCTCTTGGATGAGACCTTGCTACGGGAGCCCCAAATGTGTAGTAGCAGGAACTGACTGATTGGGTAGAGACAAATGCGGATGGAGCGGCAGAGAGAGCGATAGTGTAGGGAATCCCAGGACAGCGCATAGCTAGCAGGCTGTAGCAATGCGAGAGGCACAAGTGTTTTTCACAGTGCTAGGTGGCACAGAGTGGTGTGCAATGGTGCGAGATACATGGAGATGTTGCAGTAGCACAAATGTCAAAGAGGGAGCACTTGTCAGCAGCAGGTAGAGCTTCAGCATCAGAGGATGTTTCTAGCCCAACAGGGAGGTCAGTTGGGAGGTGCAGTGCGGATGCAATGCTGGGAGATAGAACCAGCAGCAGCACGGATGCAGTCAGAGATCAAAGTGACAGTGGCTAGAGCAGTCAGATATTGAAGAGCACAGAGATGCAGAGTTTCAGTCGACAGAGGCAATAGCAGTCAGAGACTTTGATGACAGAGCTAGTGGACCGGCTAGATGTGTTGCATGGAGAACATTCCAGAGTTACAGGATCGGGTTTGAGAGGAAGCCTTTCTTGTTGAGAGGGAGTGTTGAAAAGTGTGCAACAAGAAATGCTTGTTGAGAATGCAACAAGATGATGGAGCTTAGTGAAAAGAGTCGCCTTCACTAAGTGGGCCCGCAGGCAAATTATGGCGCAAGTTCTATTCTTTATCACAGTGTGGATGATCACAGTGTGGGTGATCACAGTATGAGAGATCACAGTGTGGGTGACCACAGTGTGAGTGATCACAGTGTGAGTGATCAAAGTCTATTTTTAGACTGGTTGTCAAAAATAGAAAAGTCAAATATTATTGTCTCATAATAATATTTGGACTATAAACTTGATCTTATTCTCTTGGAGCACTTAAGTTTTAGCTACAGAGGTGGCACATGCAGCTGTCAGAAGGAAATACGCTTTTCTTATGAGTCAGTTGAGTTGTTGCATGCATGACTTCAGTTAGAACTCAATCAGTTAAGTTTGGTGGAGTTGATTGTGCAGTTGATGGAGTTGTGTTTAGTTTAGCTTTGTTAAACTAGTTGTATTTAGTCTAACTGATCAATAGACTAGAGATCAGTTGGGTGAATTAGTTATTAATTAATTCACAAGTTATTAACTCATAATGCAACTATAGAATACATCAGTTAACTCAGTTGCATGTCAGTGCATGTTCAGTTCAACAGGGACAAGTGGTAGAGAATCAGATTGCTATCAGTTGTGACTATAGTTGTGCACCAGATCTTGCACAATCAAGGGATTGAGGATGCCAATGAGTTTGCTCACGTATTTTCCCAGTATTGTAGCCTTTGCTCACGTCCAACAAAGTGTGAGTGATTATTTTGAGGTGAAATACGAGTTTGGGAAGCAATTCTCATCAGTTCTTGAGCAGGTATTGAGCAGTGGAGGCAGGCAAGCAGTGGAATAGATTTGGAGATCAGATCTGAGCTGTATTGTGTGTAACAGGTGGAGTTGGTACTGGATTGCTTGTGATAAGCATTGTACTTTGTAATGTTACATGATTCAATCAATATAATATACAGATAGTTGGGGTTTTTAGAGAGATGCTTTCCCCGGGATACATACTGTGTTTATGAGTTTGATTGATGCTTCTATGTGTGCCTGTGAATGTTTCTGCTTCTGTAAATTGATGATCAACGTAGAGGAGATTATGTATTATACATGTTCCGCTTATAATTGTATGATCAAGATAATCTCTGTGAATATGTGTTAAATTATTCAAAATTTCTACAAGCTGGGGGTGCTGATGGGCCCCATCAATAGGTATATTTTTAGGCCCATTGTGCTATCCTCCGGCTCTTAAAATCTCTTTCTCTCACATAAATTTACATTTTGTACCCATAATGTTCTTAGTAGGAAGACTAAAGTTTGCTTGTCATATTTCACGGGCTAATTTGGTTAATATGTAGGGAAAAAAATTATTTTTTGATATATTTACTATGCACGGGAACGTTAGAGGCATAAAGAGGGAATATATGATGCTTTTCGACTACATTAATTCTCCAACTCGACTTCATTCCCAAGATTCATCACTAGCAACTTGAAGTTCACTAGCAGCTAAGGAACTCAAGTGTGTGTGAAGATCCAAGGGAATGGGATCCACTAATTTTGAGATTTGAGGGAAGCAGTCCTCCTCTCAGGGGAGTTTCCCTTCAATTACTTTTTTTATAAATAAAAAATCCTAAAGACACATTAGGATTGTAACTTTTGTTGGAGAAAGAGATAGCTATTGAAATCCAAGAGCTTGACACTTTTACTTTCATATTTGATATGATGTATGTGACTCTTATTTGTTGTTAATGGAAATATTGTTGTTGGTATACATCTGAGTTAACTTGTTACAATCGAAAGCCTTGTGTTTGGGCCTAACCCAAAGGCTTTAATCCCTCTCATGTATTATTTCCTTATTCTTGTCCAGGTCATTGTGTTTCTTTCCTTATTTAGGTAGGAATTATATTGCAAAAAATGTAGTTGTAGGTTGGACCACCACCTCTCTTATTGGAAGTGTGGTTGAAGAATCTACAACAACAAGCCAAAACATGTGTTTATGATCGCATGGAAATTACTAAGTTTTAGATTGAGATTCGTTTTCATGCTTGGTTTCCACAACTTAGAAATTAGCAACATTGATTTGGAAATTATCTTAGATGCATGTTGTAGGAAAATGTATATCTTAAAGAAATAAAATTCAACTAATCCTTTTGACTTTGATTAATTTCACTGCAATATTGATGTAAGTCCTTGATTGGTAATCTGCAATAGTTTCCAGTGATATGTAGGGGTTCCTACACTCATCCACATTTAATTATACAATCTCATATTCCTCCTAGACACCTCATACTTCTCTAAAGCTCTCCCACCAAAATCACCTTTTCAAGGTTAATGAGGGACACTGTTGGCATGAACGTTTGTTGAAGATAGGCTTTTGAGGTGTGCTAGGATTCGAAAAATTTCTCAAGCATCCTTCGTCAAGCTTCATCCACGTTCATCCACCCTTCCCCACCTTCATAACACCATCCTTTCCTTCATAAAGCTCTTAGACCTATTCATATAAAAATATAGTGCAGTCGTGTAGCAAAACAAGGCTTCCTGTAGCACTTCTTGTAACAGTCCTGTAGTACTTCATAAATTCAACCATATTCACCCTAGGATCCTAACTCTTGAATTGCGAAGTTGAATAATAGCCGCCATATTTTGATTGCATGATTAGGGTGACTCCAGGATCACTCCAAACCTATCATTCATCCTCTATAAGCATAAAACAACAAGTAGATTAGACTTAGTTTTGTAATTCCATAGTTTTTTGAAGATTGAATTCACTCTTCTGAAGAAAGTTGCAATTAGATTAATGATTCCTGCAAGTAGAACACTGATTTGATTAGTGTGAAAACAGAATAACATAAGTTTACTTCTGCAACTAGTATAGTTTGTCCCTTTTATGAAGTTACAACTAGTTTTTACATTTAATGAATGGTATTTTCATCTTTGCAGATAGAATAATGTTCATTCCCTTGCAACCATGATATCCCTTCATATAAATTCTCTTTGTCATTAGCTCAAGGAGTGGTCTATGTATGCCTTGATATGATCTAATGACTCAGGGTGATATGAGTAGACCATAACTTGCTGTGCATATAACATTATCACCTCTAAGTTTGTACGAACCCCGAGTTGATAATTTATGTTGAAAGAACTAGGAGTCACAGCATATCCGATCCAATACTAGGGCTCATCATATAGGTCCCCTAAAATTTATCTTCTATATCTATAATATTTTAGTGTCCCATATATAGATCCTAAAGATAGTTTTTCACCAAAATTCGTTCCTCCCGTGGCTTGTTCTATCAAATTTCTATTCTTCGGTTCCATTAATCTTTTATGGTAGGAATTTCTAAGAGCTATAATTGTAATTGTTACTGATTGGAATCATAAAATATAAAATGGAAAATGAAAGTCCTAGAATCATATTTTTATTGGCATTGATCTATCAATAATTTAAACAAACTATTAAAAGGTATTTTTTATATAGTCCATATGGATGTCATAGGAAAACAATATAATATTTGATTTTAAATTAGTATTATCTCCACTTCTCAAAATATAATATAGATAACGTTTTTTTAACTAACGTATTTTCTTAAAAGAAATCAAATATACAATTGATTTGTTCAAATTCCTTTCATACAAATATATTAATTGATTTGGATATCATAGTTTCTTTCTTGCTTTAGAAAATAGCAAAACAATTTTTTTTAGCCCAACAAAGAGTTTCGATGCAACTTCTTATCTATCTTAGATTTGAAAATTCTCTTAGAAAAAAAAGTCTCAGAATACCATAGGAAAACCTCACTTATTTGATTATATAAAGTGTCATTAACATAGAGAAATACCTTACAATTAACCATTCTATGATGGAATCAACTATTTTATTTGGGGGGCTTCTTCTTGTTACTTACCTCTTAGGTTGGGTGATCTCTTAATGAGCTAATCTCCAAACACAATAAACTCCATTCATCTAATAAAGAGTACTCCATCCCTATTTATAACTAACTAGAGAACCTTCATAATAAATACATCCCAATTACTTATTGTAGCTCTTTTAATAAGGCCCCATTATATCTACTCAATATTAATTATTCAATAAGTACTCAAATAAGCGTACCTATTTTAACTTATGTATATGGGTTTGCATATTTTTTTTTTAAAGAGATTTAAAAAAAAAATGGATGAAGAGGATTTGATCTTAGCAAAAATATTCTTAGTATGGTAAACCTTTCTATGATGGTGGATTCACTCATTGATTTCATCTTGCATGTTACAATTGATTAATATTATTTTTTATTTAATTAATTGATCATGTAACATCCCCCGATAAACCAGGCATGAAAACTCATAGGATTAGATAATTTTTACACAATTTAAACATTAGTAACTTTTTGAATTACTTATTCCATTTTCCTTTACTAGCTATTAGATGGAATCTTCATTATCACAAAAATTAATCTTTAGTAAAGGAATAAGAAGTTATATAACATCCACTATTATAGCATATTATCATAAACATCCTAATGTAACCTTGCATCATTTCTATGATTCTTTCAACTAGGTTAGTTAATCACATACTTGGTAATGTAAATGACATGTTATGCATGGAATCAACATCATCAAAATGGCAACATAGGAAATCACATCATTGGACACTGATATACCCTAGAAACCTCTTAGAGTGAAAACCAACAAACGTTTAATTTTATTATTAAATGCTCATGAGGGTGTTCACCCCTCACTCAATGGCTACTAGGGAGTCCATACCTTAATTGTTGTCAAAAAAACCTTACAAATAAATATCATTTAAGTACAACATGTCTAGCTAGAATCTATTACAATCATCATGATATGATTTACCCACAAATTCAAAATCTTTATGTGTGGCATGGATGTTCCCATTAGTGGACCATCCTGTAGCTCGCAATCCTCAATTTGCATGACCATTAGTTCTTCACAGGCCACCATATTAAATATAATCTATCCTTTGCATAATTCGCCATTATTTCCTTCAATTGTTTTCATCAACAGACTTTGGTATCATGATTAGATAAAAGTATTAATCAACTAGTAATCAATCTTTATTAATGATTTTGCAACATCTATTCATGTGCATACATGAAATATAAGGAAAATATCGTGACGTGCTCCCTTTACAACACTTCATATGCATTAATTATACACATATAACTATCAAAACATGTCTATAAATATATACCATATTAACTAATATTCCCCTTGCGCAAGATCACATTATTTTCCAAAGGCAACTCGCTACAATTGTACATATTCTTTAGAATAATACTAGCATCTTATCTTTCATCTTTGTGCATGTATTTATATAAACTTATTTAAAATAACAACCACTGCTTGTATTATTTGCACGCATCTACATCAATTTTATCCAAAAGGACCCAGTCGATTAGCCAATATCATGTTAACACATGTTACCTTTTGTGAAAATAACTTTTTTTCTTGCACGTGCAAAGACAATTTCTCTTGTTACAAAGCATTCTTTTCAAGAAGTAAAATGTTATATGTATGAAATACATTTTTTTTCTTTTCAAGAGGTTAAACATAGTATATATTCTTCTTGTGTATACAATTATATAAACTTTACTCAAAGAATACAACGCCTCAGCTATTACTTTTGTGAATGCAAATACATAAAAGAAAACTAACACAATGATTATTCTTCCTATGCATGCAAATGCATGTATTTCTCTAAAAGAGTATTTTCCAAAAGAAATCTTAACACAATATTGTATGAAAATGCATAATCTTTCTAGAAGAAATCTAACATTATAGTCTTATTTGCAAATTTATAATCTTTCCAAGGGAATTCAAACATATAAGATATTGTTTTGGCATATCAGTAACATTATTTAAAAGAAACTATGTAAATGAATATTCCTTTTCAAAAGCAAACTAATACCTTGGTTGGTTTATACAAGTATACACCCTTCTAGCACAATAGATTTTATTGAATTGCACAACATTAACCATTATTTTCGACATGTGACATTTATTTTTATTTTCCAAGAGACTAATTCAATAATTAATCCATCCCCATGTATGGAAAAATAATCAAATAAAATGGACATAATAGCTCTTACGGTTGCATGCAAACATAATCTTTTCCAAAGGAAACTAACATAATAGTCTCTCCTTTATGCACGAAATCCCAATTTGGTATTTCTTTTATGAGTGCACACTACATTTCCAACCAAGAAATCTATCCCAATAGTTTTAGCTTCCATGCATCTAAAATGTGTTTCTTTCAAAGAAGACTAATTCAATAGCTTTTCCTTCCACGCATTTAAAATAAATTTGTTTCCAAGAAGACTAATTGAATAGATTTTCTTTCAATGCATATAAAATTCATTTCTTTCCAATAAGACTAATTCAATAGCTCTACTTTTCGTTTATGCAAAGGACATATCTCCTTTCAAGAAATCAAACACAATAGTTCTTTTTTTCTCATGCAAAGACTTTATTAGTTATACAATAAATCCTCACATAATTGGTATTCTTTTGTGCATGAAACATGTGTTCTTTCTAACACAACCATCATTCTTTCCAAAATTACAACTACACAATCTTTTCCAAAAATAAACATGGGTTCTTATCTCCATATGGACATGATCCATAAGCAAGTTTCAAAGAAAATAATCCTACTTCTTACAGCTTCATGCGCAAAATTTGTATACAAACTTGAAGAAAATAATATTGGCTCTTATTATTTCATGTGCAAATATTTTTATGCAAATGATATTCATGTGTAATCCTTTTGTGCTTTTGAATACTTCTTTCTTTTCCAAGTCATCTAACAATATAGCTATTCTTTTGTGCATATTTTCATTCAATATAAAAGCCTATCTATGTCGTAAATATTTACATAAAGCTTGTATTTTACTCAGACTTGAAGAGTATGAGGTAAATATGGCAAATGTGTTCAAGGTTAACTTTTATTTATGAATGCATGAACAATCGAAACGTCACGAACGTAGGAAATTACTGTATCCATTTATTCAACCCACATAAAAACCATGCAAACTATATAACAACTTTTCCATGGCAATATTTTAAAATAAATATACCATAACTATTATTTTCAGCCTGCAATATATGTTCCTTTTCCCAAAATTCATGCAAATATTTTTAAGAATTACCATTGAGAACTAAACTTCATTTTTTTCAATAACTCATGCAAATATATTTAAGAAATACCATTGAAAAGTCATAGTTATATATTTAATATCTACACATATATGTATAACATCCACACCATATATAATCCACTCACAAGTTGCATGAGAATAACCATTTAAACTATGGCTTGTTCTTCTCGTTATTGCCAGTTAATGTAGCCCGCAGTTGTTTTTATTGTCTACATTTTATATATAAATGCATTATGTACTACAAACCATTTCAGACAATTCTATTTTACTCACTTGCATGCTCAAAGGATTTAACACAACACAATTAAAATAAATTCCACTCCATCTGCATGCGGGAATGCAGCTTAAGTTGATCAGAACAACAAACACAAGTTTGTTGGATGCATCCACAAATGTTAACTAGCCTCTATTCATCGAAATTATATGAAATATTTCCAAGGAAAATAATCTTACACAAGGTTCAATGCATGTTTTTTCACTTTTCCAAGAATATAATTATTGATATAAGCCTACGCATAGAGTTTCATGCATGCTTTCCAAGAAAATGATTAACACATACCTTAGATGCATGCTTCGACTAACTTCTTCACTACCTTCTCTTGTGAAAGCGTCGCAATTTTTCAATTACAATCCTCTTGGTTCTGCAATGGCTACACCAACCTATGCAATGCTCAAAAGTTATGGTTCCCCTATTTTGGTTTTTTTTTCCCTCATAACCTCATCTACTATTCAAACGTGCGTCATCTCTTAAGGTTTCCGAAATCAGAAACCTCATAAAAATACAGTTGAAATCCACAACAGAGAAGTCGTGCTTCCATTGAGAAATGGGAAACCGAGAAGCCTGTGTATTAATCTGGTATCGAGCTCATTTTAGAAACTATTGATAAAAATATTGTAATACAACCCCCATCTAGTCCATTCATCTTTTGCTCTCTAGAAGCAGGAGAAAAATGGCTCCCATCGTATTAATAATAGCAGTTGTCGTTAAATAACCTCATCGAAACAGTTACATGCCGAATGAAATTCTTTCTTCGCATTAATCCACTTAGGCTATGCCCACGTATTACTTATTTTTTTATATATTATTAAATCTTGATGCCAAATTGGAACAATATGTCAATTGTAAGGTACATTACAGATCATATGTTTCCTAGACATCTAGGCGATGGCAATGGTTTGTTTCAATACACTGTGAGTTACTGTGGTGGTAATTAGAAACCTCATGTCGTCCTGTAATTCTCCTCCACTAATATGGAAAAGTCTCAAAGTTATTTGCTACTCAAAACATTTGCCACCCTCATTTATCAAATGTATGTGGGTTGTCCTTCCATTTCATCAATTTTTTAATTGGTCCATCATTCCCATTCAACACATTATGTTTGCAATGTTTCTTGAATGCCACTCAGGGAGTTTGTTTATGGATTGCAAGGTTAATTAACCAATAAATTAAAAATGATATTACAATCCTAGGATCCATGTAAATCCACATATATTTTCCTCGGAGAGGGATCAAATACCTCGAGGTGGAAACATTTCCTCAAATTCATTGCATTCGAAATTAATATTTTCAAATATTACAAATTTTGGGTAGAAATATTTTTGTCTTTAGATATTTTAATATACATAGGATATGATTTTTCAAACATTTAAGTAAAATAAATATTAAGAGATTTTGGAGTAAAATTTTCCATTCTTCTTGTTGAATTAATATTTTTTCTTTGATTTAAGAAATGTTATTGGTTTAGTAAAGAGTAAAGATGTTTGAAATTTCACCTAATTTGGAATTTTAATGTGGCAATTTTTTTTGTTGAAGATAAATTTATGAGCCATTCAAATTCAACGTATATGAGATAACTATATTGCAGTTCTTTTCATTTTTGTTTAGTCCAACATTAACTTTTTTAATTATTTTATTATTCTACTGGACAAACATACTTACACATAGCCTTATACTAGGCTATAGAATGTACCTATTAGTACAACAAATATATCCGAGAGGTGGCAAAATAAATATAGCCCATAGGTGTAAAGTTGAAACAATCATGTAGAGCAGTAGAATATTGAACAATTCCTAGTAGCGGCATCAAATCCTATTTATAACATAACAGAGAAGAAGCGCATCTCATAGTCGAATCACAATGGCTTTAACAACCATTATTTTTTTTTTTCTTATAATTCTTGCGTTTTTGGGTTCAGTGGAAACAACGAAGACCCTGAATGGTGTTCACAACAATACACACTCTATGGAATTTATCAGAACTTTGTGTAATGACTCTGTATCTACAAGTGTGTGTTACATCATTGTCTTCTTGTATAGGGTCTCTAAAGGCCACATAGAGCAATATGGTCAATGCAGCCATGCAAGTGAGCCTCGTTAAATACCAATGCCTGTATGTCTCAGCCATGGGTTCAAAAGAGAAAAGAGCTACGATGCGTGAAAGAGGAAGCGAAGTGCTTGGGGTCACCATGAACCACTTTCGCCAATATCTTATGAAGGTGATGTTCAAGTTGATGGAAAAGCACGTTCAAATTTTAGCTGAAATGTGGAGATGTAGATTAGTGTCACCCTTACCAATGAGGACTCTACCTTGATGAATTCCAGGTCGCAAGGGGGAGGGTTAAATCCATGTTCATGGTCCATGTGCACAATGTGTGCAAATTGATGGGTAATTCCACCACTCTCCTCAACAAATTCATTTCCATTGAAGGAGGATATGAGATTAGTTTTTGACACTAAAAACCTGCATGATATTTTTATTATGTTTCAATATTCAATGTACCGATCTAGGTCGATATTTGTGGCCACTCGCCTATTCCACCTTGACCTCCAGCTCGTTTCAATAGTGTCCTTGGTTATAGCACAATTTACTATTTTTACGATTTTTTCAAGTCCTGAACTTCTGAAGCTATTTTGAAGCACCAAACAATTTTTTTTTTAGGTCTGTAGTAGGCCTGTAGCCATAGGTATGGGCCTGCCATAATTTTTGTAGTAATTGGAGAAACCTTTCTTACGAGGTATCGTACATGCCAAACATAGATCATATGACCAAGGTATGACCTGAGAAGTTGGTTGTCCAACTAACCCCAACGGGGCTCATAAACTCTTGGTGTTCCATCTCCTAAGTTTACGTTTTTAGTTGTTTATGGTTTCCCTTTGTTGTTCAATAATAAAAAGTCCCTTGAGCCTCATTGTAACACAATTCATAGGCATGTAGGCATGACATCTCTTCTTAGAGTTAAGCTACCATCACCTGAGCGAAATTATTTCCATTTTTTATGTAAACATATTTTAGTTCTTTGATATTAATGAAACACAGGTTCATATTTGGTGTGTATCTATGTTTATTTTTAGATTTGTATTTTGTTTCATTCCTGTAAGATTCTAGATTAGCATTATCATAACACTCTTCTCTTTCTCTATCCCCAACGAGGTTAGGGTATAAAGAGTTGGGACTTGAACTAGCTGAGCCCTTGTAAGAACAGTCCCACAGACACCGATGACCTCCCATGGTGGAAGTAATGAAATATGAGGGAGCTAGAGATCCTATCAAATTGTTTCTCAAATAAGTCCTCGAGTGACAAAGAGACGAAATGATGGACAACCTTGCTGAGGTCCTTGAGCAGGTACCAACTGGAAATGTATCTTCATACAATAGTCACTTTCGAGGCACTGCCCCCTTCAAGATAGAAGTTAACTTATATATGCATATATTCAAAGGTCAAATATATGCAAATGTTGTAGATAAATGGCAAAATTTGCTAGAATATTATTTTCTGGTCCATAATTTCTCCAAGAGGGAGAAGATTACTTTTCCACTGCTTAAAGTTTCCCCCATGTCAAGGATTGTGGAAAACGTATTTTGAGAGAAAGGCCAAGGAACCAACTCTAATTTTATTTGTACCCTCTTGGAACACTTTCCGAGATGTTGTCAAGGAACAATATTACCACATTGGGAGCTATGACAACAAGTACATACGATGGACTATGATGCAACAACAAAGGGATCAAGATGTGTATGAGCTAACGAATATCTTCCATACCCTACGCACAAAGTTGGGAATCAAAGATTCCAAGAAAAATATGGTGCTCAAGTACCATGCTTGTTGGCACAAATACATTCATGACGAAATGGAGTTCTTTTACATCTCCTCGCTTGGTTCATTATACCAATATTCTTCCAAGATCGAGCAGAAATTATAGAAGAAGAAGCGAGACTTTGGATATGCAAACCCAAAGTAGAGAAAAATCACCCGCAATCCCTAGGGAAAAGGGAAGATTTGGGCTATGAAACCCTAGTAAAAATCCTCAAAGCTATAATATAAGCACTAGAGGAAGGTGGACATGGACACCAATGAGTGGTGTGAGTTCCATAAAACACCCACTCACAACACAAATGAATGTCATGTAAAGCAGGTTGGTGATTATGAGAATGATCTCATGTGACTGATGAAGTTTTCTAAAATGGAGGTTACAAAGAGCTCGGGTTTCAAGCTTCTGCAAGCGTTGAACTCCATGGAGGGGTGCAAAGGGGGGAGCTCCACACCCTCCTACCATCATGCCATAGCCAGTTGAGCTAAGAAACCGATAGAACCTACCAGAGGTCCTTCAGGAGAAGCGAAAAGGAACATTGAAGAGGAACAGGATGTAACCAATACAAGGTAGGACAATAGAACAAAAGAAGATGAGGAAGAAGACAAGAAACAGGCAGCAGAAACAAAAACGCAAAAGGGGCCATGTAAACCTATGGCTGAGGTCATGCCCATAGTAGTTTTAAATGATCCTGCTCTGCAGGTGCATAGGGACGACATGCAGACCTATGCTATCATTTGTAAATTCATGAGATTATCGCCCACAGAAAAGGCACTACAAGCATGGATTAAATGCCATTGTAAATTGAAAGGAGGCATAGACCTACATCTTGGGTAAAAGGGTTTCTTCACTGTGGTCTTTACAAATATTGAGGACAAAGATAGGGTGTTTGAAGGAGGGCCCTACTTCTATGCAGCTCCAGGCCTCTACATGTGGCCTTGGATGATGAATTAGTCTGGGTAAGACTCTATTCCCTACCTCTAGATTACTGGCAAACTGAATCTTTATTTGCCATAGGAAACAAATTGGGGTGTTTTGTCAAAGCATATGAGGCCACCAGAAGGGGAAAATATACTGCCTTCGCACGAATATGTGTGGAGATGCATCTCTCTGGAGCTCTACTGGATGAGGTCATCTTGGAAGTTTTTGATGAAGAATGGGTGCAAACAGTAGATTATGAACATATTCCTTTCAAATGTCGCAGATGCCATGAGCATGGGCACCTATTTAGAGACTTCCCTCTCAGTAAAATAGAGAACAAAAGTAAAGCTACCATAGTGAAAGACACTAAAAATTTTCACAAAGTGGGATATAGAGGAAAAGGAGGAAAAAGGGGGCCAAAGAAACATCAAACAGAAGGGCAACATGCCACTCTGAATAGGTTTCAAGTACTAGAAGAAGAGGAAGAGACAACAAAGGTAGATCAAGTAATGGAAGGGAGCCTAGGGGAGAAGGAGAAAGAAGAAAATAATGGGCAAGCACAAGATATTAATAAATAGAAAGAGACTACACTGAGCGATGGAGAACTGGAAAAGGACCAAGAAATGACCCAGAGTGAGATGGACATGGAGGATCATGAACTGCATGATATTCTTGATAGAGAACACCTAGATCTGGAAGGGTTCTTGAAACAGGGGACCATGGGAGGGGTAGATTCACTACCTCAAGAAGAGTTCAACAGAGTACAACAGCTGTTCCTATGGAAAACTCAGCCTAAAGGTTTGGAAAGGCAAATAAATAATGAAAGGAAGGGCAACGAAGGTGTGAAAACCATGAAAACCACACCAGGATTAGCTCCTAGAAATCTCGGAAGGAAAAGTGGCAAAAAAAAGCAGAATGAGTTATTGATGGAATGTGGAAAGCTAATGATAGATTCAGGTAAGATGAAAGAACTAACCAGCTACTCCTTTACAAAAAATTCATAATTAATTTCACATCTTGGAATATCAGAGGTCTAGGAAGTAAAAGAAACAAAGAATACTTAGCAATAGAATGAAACAAGAAGATCCGGATATGATATTTATCCAGGAAACTAAATGTTCCATTCAAAAAGTAAAAGAAATACACAGTAAATGGCTCAATAAATATGAGTTTCTAGAAGTCAAAGCAGATAAAACAACATGAGGTATACTTACTCTTTGGAACCCGCAAAAGATAGGCATAATAGATGCTGAGGCATCTAGGAATTATTTATCAGTGGTTATTCAGCCTGTGGGAGATAGGGAGACTTTTTTGATTACCAATTTTTATGGCCCCCAAAGACCGGATGATAAACTTAGGCTTCTAGATTCTCTTGTGGAATTAAGAGATAGACATGCAGGAGTACCATGGATCATGTGTGGGGACTTCAACATGATCAAATCACTATCAGAGAAAAAAGGTGGAACCAGAACTTTAAGTAAAGACTCTATAGCATTTCAAACTTTTCTAGACGATATGAAGCTAGTTGACACTGATATGAGTAATGGCCTCTTTACTTGGAACAATAAGAGAGGAGGAGAGTCTCAAGTAGCCTCAAAGTTGGACAGATTCATAATCTCAGAGAACCTTATGCTCATAGATAAGGAAATGACAGTGAGAATTCTCCCCCTTGGAGGCTCGGACCATTGGCCTGTACAACTTGAGGTTTAGGGCATTAGCACCCCCAAGCACAGACCTTTTAGATTTGAGAATATCTGGCTCACCCACCTAGATTTTATCAGCAACGTTGCAAAGTGGTGGATAGAAGATCTACATATTCAGGGTACAAGAATGTTTCTGCTACACAAAAAGACTAAAACACATCAAGTTCAGACTCAATGATTGGAACAAGAATGAATTCGGTAATATTTCTGAAGAGAAAAAAGTTGTTGAAGGTAAAATTCAGCAACTCAATAAAGCCCTTATCACAGATGGCTTTGATAGAGTCAGAAATGATCAAGTCACCAAGCATCATCATGACTGGGAGAACTTATATAAACAAGAGGAGATATTTTGGAGACAAAAATCAAGAGTTCAATGGCTAAAAGAAGGGGAGCGAAACATTAAGTTTTTCCACAGATCCACCATGGCGAACAGGTCTCCTAATAGGATCTCATCGATCAAGGATGCCAGAGGTCAACTACACAATACCCATGAAGATATAGAAGCTGTGTTGGTTCAGCACTTTTGAAGTATCACAGAGGAGACTATTTTAGACAGAGCTCATTTTATCAGGGACTT
Organism: Pinus tabuliformis; assembly: GCA_031772625.1. NCBI lineage: Eukaryota > Viridiplantae > Streptophyta > Pinopsida > Pinales > Pinaceae > Pinus > Pinus tabuliformis. Next base: position 865,270,100 of record CM062812.1, read on the forward strand.
AACAAGGCACATACCTAAGCTAGTAATAAGAGAGGATAATTTCAATCTCAATACGCCAGTGACTAAAGAGGAGCTTAGTGAGGTCGTCAAAGAAATGTAGAATGATAAAGTGCCAGGCCTTGATGGTTTCAATGTGGATTTCTTTAAATCTTGTTGGAACATTTTCAAGAAAGATATTCTGAATGTCATGGAGGAGTCCAGGATGAATAGAACCATTTTGAAGGTGCTTAATACATCCTTCATCTCTTTGATCCCCAAACAGGACATTGCTCAGGCTCTAGACAGATTTAGACCCATAGCTTTGTGCAATATGGTGTACAAGATAATATCCAAAGTTATTGCCAATAGACTCAAACCCATTCTTCCTACTCTAGTTTCTGGGGAGTAATCAGGATATGTGGAGGGTAGACAAATTCTCAATAACCTCATTCAAGCGCATGAGGTGGTGCATTCATTGTTAAGCAATAGGAAGGTGGGAATGATTATGCAAATGGACCTAGCTAAAGCTTATGATAAGTTGACTTGGACCTATATCAGGAAGGTCCTTCTAGCCTTTGGATTTGACCATAACTGGGTAATATGGGTTATGGCCCTGGTAACTTCTTCTAGCTTTTGAATTCTAGTTAATGGTTCCCCATCCTAGACTTTTACTCCTTCAAGAGGCCTTAGGCAGGGAGATCTGCTCTCCCCCTTTCTCTTTATCCTCATGATGGAAGGACTTGGTCGATCTATCAAGCATGTTAGAGAAGTGGGTAACATCAAGGGTCTCCAATTCTCGGAGATTTGACAGGCTTTGACCCATCAACAATTTGTTGATGACACCAAGCTGCAGGGCATCCCCACAGTCAAAGAAGCACTAGATTATAAACAAATCTTGAGTGACTTCACCATGGCTACAGGTATGGAGATAAATCTCTCTAAATCTAAGATTTTCTTCTTTAATACTAACATTGCTATCCAAAGGAATATCTCCAGAATTCTGGGCTTTCAAATGGATCTCCTTCCTTCCAAATAGTTAGGAGTTCCTCTAACTGAGAAACCTTTACACAAGAGGATTTGGGAGCGAGTGATTAACAAGATGCAGGATAAAACTAGAAATGGACTATTAGATCTTTAAACTTCATAGGTCGGTTGGTGCTTACAATAGCCATACTTCAATCAATCCCCATCCTCATGCTTTTAGCCCTTGCAGCTCCAAAAGGAGTTTGGAAACAATTTAGAACCATTCAAAGAGACTTTCTTTGGGGTAAGGGGGAGGAGAGAAAGAAATGGGCCTTGATAGCCTAGGATAAGATTTTCAAACCTGAAAACCATGGAGGTCTTGGACTGGATGATCCGGAAGTGCTAAGAAAAGTTTTAGGGGAAGAATTATGGTGGTGTTGGGTAAAAGATCCAAAGGCTAAGTGGGCTCGTATTTGGAAAGAAAAATACGCTAGCAATTGGAAATATAATGATCACATAAGGATGACTAGCATCATAAAAGGGTCATACATCTGGAATAAATCCTGGGAGAGTAGAGGCTTAGTGCAAAAAAATAGCTTCTAGGAAATCAGAGAGGGAGATCATGCTTTGTTTTGGGAGGATAAATGGCAACAAGAACCTACACTACTAAGAGAGGACTTTGTGGACCTCAGGAAAGAAACTGATACCAAAGGGTTAATTAAGGTAAAAGATTTTTGGGATCAAACCAATAGTGAAGGGAAATGGAGAACCTGGAAGAGTATGGAATACAGGGATGATAGCCCCTTAAAAGCAAAAGCTGATGCACTTCTGACAATGTTTGACCAAAGGAAAATTCTGGTTTCAGAGAGTCTTGACCAACTTAGATGGGGCAACAATAATGAAGGTACCTTCAATCTTAAGAAGGCAAAGCGCATAATCCTAGAGCTGGATTCCAATGAACTGGACAGGGTTTGGCAGAACCTATGGAGGCATCAAGGATGGATGAAAATCAAACTCTTCATGTGGCTAGTACATCATAAGAAAATTTTGACCTGGGAAAACATTCAGAAGAGGGGTGTTCTAGGACCTTCTAGATGCCAGCTTTGTGAATCCCAAGAGGAAACAATGGAGCACCTTCTCAATAATTGTATTTTCACCTCCAGGTTGTGGGATACTTTTGCCACAATTTTCAAACAGACAGATAGGGACAAAGGAAGCATTATCAATACCCTTAATAACTGGAGAAGAAACTTCTCTGATTATGAAAGTCTTCGCTCAGCTTGGGATTTAACTCCAAGCTTCATAATATGGAATTTCTGGAAAGAAAGGAACTACAGAATATTCAAAAATGAAAAGTTCCTCCCAATGCTTTATTGCGCAGATATTAAGACAGCTTAAGGAGACGGTGGGAATATTAGTGAGAACTTCGCCAAAGAATCCACCTTTAGAAGCTGAAATGCAGATACTTCTTCAGTTGGGTATGCAGGGGCTTATACCAAAGGGCTTGGATAGGAAGATGAAGAAACTTGTCAGTAAGCCAGATTGATGGCATCCTCCCCCTCAGGGTTTTTTGAAATGCAACATTGATGGGGCCTCAAAAAAGAACCTGGGTATTGCTGGTTTTGGAGGGGTGTTAAGGGATGAAAATGGATGCATCCTTTTTATTTTTCATTTCCATTTGGGAAGAGCTACAAACAATGTGGCAGAATTAATGCACTTGAGCAATGTTTAGAAATCCTAAGGCAGGGCAATCTCCAGAATATAATAATTGAAGCTGATTTTGAGTTAATCATTAACTCGATCAAGAGAATCTGATGTGGCACGGAGTCAGGAAAAGTCTCAAGACACTGGAGGCTGCTTCAGGTCTTTCAAAGGATTCAGTTTCACCTTCTGTGCTTGTGAACCGTGAGTTTTACTCATGTGCGAAGGACGGCAAATAAATTGGCAGACATTCTAGCCAATCAAGGGGTGCTCTGCACCAAAAGCAGGGTCAAGTTGTGTTGGCAAGAGATGCCTCAGAATAGATTGAGGGAGCATTGTCTCAATCAGGTGGATGAGGACAAAACGTTATTTCGGAATACAGTAGCAGAGATGGGGTCTAGTTGATTCAGATTCTTTATGAAGTGTTATTTCATAAGTGATGTTACAATTGGGATGCAGGTCTCTGTCAGCCTCCTCAGCCCAGGTAAGTGCAAACCCAGAAGTCTCAGGTGGAAGTTGCTCAGCAGACTGTGGTTCTCGGATGACCAGATCGAGAACATTAAGAATGGTAAGAATATTTTCATCCTCCTTTCGTTCAAGTGCCTGAGGAGTTGGGATGGTGCGAGAGACTAGAGGCCCGGATTTCGCAGCAGACTCAAAACCCCATGCATTACTTCCAGTGGTGTCAATACCACCCTTGGTGTGGTTTCTGGTTTACCGCAATCCCTTAAATCCGGGAGTGGTTTTTCGGAGTTGGGAGCGGTTCCACTCACCACACAACACATGGTCAAGGTTGGGGAGATAATACCACCATCATCGTGGGGTAATTCTCTGTGCTTTTGGTTCATGCGATATGATCCTCCGCCATTGGATTAGGCGAGGAGAACCAATGGTCAGGGAATAGCGTGCATGTTGGTGGGTCCGGGTCTTTTATCGCGCGGTGGGTCACAAGGTGATTGCATGGTAAATCTCTGTGCTTTTGGTTCATGCCATATGATCCTTCGCCGTTGGATCAAGCAAGGAGAATCAACGGTCAAGGAGCAATGTGCATGTTGGTAGGTTCGGGTCTTCGGGCCTTTTACGCATTGTTTATTTTGGATTCGAGTTACTTCGGGTCTGCTCTTTGGGTCTTTAAGACCTAGTTGGTGGTTTTTTATTTTTCTAAGGCTTTTACCCAGGGCAAAAAGGTTTAGCTTGTGGTCATTTGTATTATATGTAATTTTACCCTTTGAACATTTTGAATAGAAGGCTCGACTCTTGCATTAGCAAAAAAAAAAGAATGTCGTGTAAAGCAGGTAGTGGTGGTCGAGCGAAAAGAATCAGAGATGGATGCATGTTATGATTCTGAGCTGGAACCTGACAAGAGAATTGACAAAGGGAAAGAATATCATTGATGTAGAACCCACTGCAATGGTAGCCACCACCAAGCTCCAAAAAGAAGAACCTCGGGATCCAGAGGAGGGGGAGCACCTCTTCCGCTTGCATATTTGGGTAAAGGGTTTACCGATGCACTTCATCATTGACAGTGGGATCCAGAAGAACCTAATCTTAGTCAAGGTTATTAATAGATTGAAGTTTCTAATAATTCTACACCCATAACCATACACCATTGTGTGGCTCCACTGAGGGTGAGATCTTTGTGTTAGCCAACTGTGTCGCTTGCCTTATATCATTAAGCCCTTTGTAGAGGAGGTGTTGTGTGATGTTTTAATAGGTCACCCATACCTATGGAACCATCATGATGTATATGAATCTAGACCTCATTTTGTTATTATTACTTTGGGTTATAAATTGTATAGGATACCAGAGGTAGTGTCACCTACTTCCTTTTCTTTGATCTTTTCTAAAAAATGCAGTAAGATCATTTGCCAGACCAATAAATTTGTCTACCTTATTATTTTTCCTGAGAGAAAGAGGAAGATTATGGCCACATCCACAGCTTCCAGATAAGGCTCCTCTACATGACAACAGTAGATGAACGAGTTCGTGGAGGATTAGAGGGATTTGTTCACCTCACCCACAAGGGTATCGCTACACTCTCAAGCTAAGTACTCCATTGATCTATCCTGTGGTACATCACTACCAAATGGTACGATCTACTGATGCTTTATTTTGGATAATGATGAAATCAAGAGTCATATTAGGGATTTGTTGCAGAAAGGGGACATCAGGCCTTGTTTATCACCCTTTGGGAGCTCAATCGTGTTGGTATAAAAAAAAAACGAAACTTGTAGGATTTTTATTAACTATCGTGCGTTGAATAAGATCATTGTCCATAAAAAGGTATCCAATCTCATGGATTTATGAACTTCTAGACTAGCTGAACGGGGGGAATATTTCAGCAAAACTAAATTGAAGTCTAGTTATCACCAGTTACCAATCGAACACTACAATGTGTGGAAGACTGCTTTCAAATCCAAGGAGGGAATTTTCGAATGGTTGGCCATGCCATTTGAGTTAATGAATTCCTACAAAACCTGCATGAGGCTGATGGATGACATCTTGCAACACTTCACCAACTCATTTGTGGTATTCTATTTGGACAACATCATGATCTTTATAAGGAGTTGAGAAGAGAAGCTACACCATATTTAGAAAGTCCTCCTAGCCCTCTGACAACACAAATTGTAAGCTAATTTAGAGAAATGAACTTTTGGTATAACCAAAGTTCAATACCTTGGGTACATCATTGATGAAAAGGGTGTGCATGTGGACCCAACCATGATACAATTTATTCGGGATTGTCCATCCCCAACGACTCTAATAGAGCTCCATAGCTTTTTGGGTCTTAGAAAAACTGTATCGCAAGTTTGTGTTGGGGTTCTCTCATGTAACTTTTCCTTTGAGTCAAGCCAGCAAGGGCAGAGTGAAAGGAAAGTTATTTTGGTCTGAATCCCAACAGAAGGTGTTTGTCAAGTTAAGCATCGCCTATAGTCTCCACCAGTGCTCATATTACCTATAATATCCATGGCATAAGCTACTATAAAAACTCATGTAAAATGAGTGTTGATGAATAATTTATTATTATTAATTATTATGTTGATACTACAAGAATAATATTCTTCTAATTATTAATTACAAGAATTAATTCTTAATTCTTGTATTAAGAATAATTTATATTCTTCAATCTAAATAAATTATATTTTCCAAGTTGGTATATTTTATGAGTTTTAGGGCTAATGAGACATTGTTTTTCTAAAACTATGGATAGGTGATATTTTGTACATATTGTAAAAATAAATCTAGTTTGAAATAACATGATATATTTATGGATGATTTATTGAGTGATTTTAGCATTTAGAAAAGTATGATTTATGGAATGTTTTTAGGATTTGGAAAAACTATTGAATCTCTTAATTATACTTATTGTAAGCCTATAGACAATGAGAACAAATGGTCAAATACATTTAGAAGTGGGCTAAGGTAGAGGAAGGAGTTTTTTTGAGTAATTATATCTACAACATTTATTGCAGGGAAAATTTTAAGAACCCCCCCTAAATTTATAAATATAATAAATGGGCGAATCTCCATGGTATATAGGAAAAATGGAAGGTGATTTTATCAATAATATAATACGTATATATAATTTTTTGGCGAATCTCTCACCAAGAATGGCGAATATTTTACTCAATTATAAAATCTTGTAAGATCTTGGCGAGTCTTTCACTAAATAATAAAACTTTGTAAAGTCCTAGTGAATCTTAGCATATGCTACATGTTGGTTTAATTCCCCCATTTAAATAGGCTACATTCCAGGTGAATACCATGGGTCAATACCATGTGCCATTTTGGTGAATACCATGGGTCAATACCATGTGCCATTTTTATTTTTATTAATTATAATATTAGGGTTAATAATGGTTTTTTGCATGGTATTAATAACAATCTAGTCCATGGTATTTGTCCCGTAGTATTTTGGCCATAGGTTTCACCTAAATATAACCCATTTTTTGAGTGTTCGTAAATATAAGGTGACTTATGGAGTAAATATAAAAAAATGTTTTATTTGTTTACCATACCTCTCGTTTATTTATATTTTTATTAATTTACCATACCTCTTTTACAACTATGGTATTTGGCCCATAGGATTCACTTAAATAAAACCTCTTTCTTGAGTCTTCATAAATAGAATGAGGGTTATGGACTAAATATAAAAAGAGGTTTTATTTATTTACGATACGTCTAGTTTATTTATATTTTTATTTATTTACCATACCTTTTGAGTAAGTATAAAAAGATATTTACCATACCTCCACTTTACTTATATTTTTATTTGTTTACACCCTTACATGTATATAAGGTGACTTATGGAGTAAATATAAAAAATGTTTTATTTATTTACCATACCTCTCATGTATTTATATTTTTATTAATTTACCATACCTCTTTTATAAATATGGTATTTGGCCCATAGGATTCACTTAAATAAAACCTATTCTTGAAAATGGGCGAATGGATTCACTTAAATAAAACCTATTCTGGAAAATGGGCGAATGGAAGGTTGTAAGTCCTAATTTCAAGGGCTAAATTTACCTTTTTTACCCTCTCCCTTAAAATAAGGTGGGTTATTTGAGGTGATTTGTAAAAATGTACTATGATACAAAATATTCATCCACTAAAAATTTAAAACCCCTTAATTTCGCCAAAGGGTGAACATTCGCCCCTAAAATTATCCTTGGTTTATTGAAAGACGATCCTGTGGGGAACTCAATGCAATATTTATTCATCTCTTACCATTGCACTATTGGCTATATTAGGGTGATATAAATTATCGATTCAACATAGAATACTACATCAGGATTCTCATTGGGATGAATAATTCCAAGAATTAAAATATATGTTATATGTGCATTAATTTCTTAAAAGAATTTGCATATGTGTGAGACAAATCTTTGTTATATTAGATTTCTCTAAGAAAAGAAATTTCATATGCATGAGATTAATATATATTACGCTAAATTTATCTTAGAAAAGAAGTAAATGTTTGCATGTAGGAATTTGCATGAACTATTAAAAGATAAAGATAATTTAATGAGACAAATCTTGTAAAAGATTTGTGCGGGTTATTGAAAAATAGGGTCAAATATGCCTTCATATCTCCCAAACCATGATAGATGAGTAAAAAAAAAAAAAAAATTCCATAAATGAGCATGTTCTTCAAAAAATCCTTTCTCATATTTGGAAACTTCATTTTCAACTTCTCAAAAAATGTGCCCAATGTTGGTGACTAAAATATTTTAAATTTGGAAAAATTGGCTGCAAATATTCATTCAAATCTTTCAAAAAATGACACATGTATAAAAATAGATAGATTCATTTTCAGCTAACCCATTCCCAACATAAACCTCTTTTTGTTTTCAAAAATTAATTTCCATATGGTCAGAAATAGTGCCCAAAGTTGATGGCTAAAACAAATTAAAATAGAGTGTTGTCATTTGATTTGTCAGCGCAAAAATTATACTTGTTTATGTACATATAGATATAGCTAATGTCTTAGTGTTCTTGGAGAAAAATGTAGTGTTTTGTGCCCAGTTATTCATATTGATCTTGCATGAAAAAGATAAGTCATTATGATAGATTTTGTTGAAAGAAAGATATATATATATATATATATATATATAGATATATATATATATATATATATATATATATATATATATATATATATATATATATATATATATATATTGATTGATCTTGCATGAAAAAGATAAGTCATTATGATAGATTTTGTTGAAAGAAAGATATATATATATATATATATATATATATATCCATGCAGAGGAGAATATAATTATCGTCTTAGAATTTTTTAAAGAAATAAAGTAATTGCATGTAAAAAAAATATTAAGTTTGATATTTCTTGAAAGAAAATAGGTTATTAGCATGCACAAAAATATAACTATTATGTTGATATTTCTTGAAAAAAAAATTAGTTATTTCATTTAAAATATTATCACGGATATTCTCATAATGCATATGCATTATATTTTTGAAGATACGGATTGGAATCTTTAAGAGAATGTGTGTTTATGTGCATAGCAGTAATATCTAAAATATCTGATCTACTAGAAATGAATATGTGATTTTACATGCATAGGACGATCGAGTTGTGCAAAAAGAGATAAATAACATTTTGAAAAATCCTTCACATGAAACCTTTGCATAAAATATAATTAGTTGTGTTATTTGAGAATGATTTGTTATTCTTGATATTTCTTATTGAAACATAGCATATTTGTCTAATCTTTGAAATGATAGAAAAATAATTATATTGCATGTTCATAATAGCTAGTGAGTTGGCTAACTTTTGGAAGAAGAATAATTAGTGTGTTAGATTCCTTGGAAAATATATATTTGTATGCAAGAAATTATTTGATTTGTTAGAACTCTTAAAAATAGAAGGGAAGAGACTTTTTTTCCTTGTATGCATTATTGATGTAGATTCTTGGAGAGGAAAACTGGTAATTGTGTGCTTTATTTCATTAAGATTACTTTTGGAATATTTGTTAGAGAAACATATCCACTTGCATGCATCAAAAAGTATAGTTTTTGTATTAGATTTTTGAAGAAAAGGAAGGTGCAATCACATAGTATTAATTGTGTTAGCCTTATTTTGTGAAAAAAATATGCATTTGCACACATAAAAGGATTAGCTATGGTATTAGATTTCTTTCATGATAATACTATGTATAGTTATTGTGATAGACATTTTGGTAAGAGGAAAATGTCTCTTTACATCCATGAAGGAATATATGTTATGCATTTGATGCCTAGGAAAAGAAATGTGTTTTTCCATGCAAGATTTAGTTAGTTTCCTTTACAAGGAAAGATATGCTTCACATGCAAGAAGAGCAAACTATCATTTAATTTCCTGTTGGAGAGGAAAAGTAGTTGCATGTAGGAAACTATAACTATTATGTTACCTTTGTTTGAAATAGAGCTTGCATTTTTATATATGATACCCATTGTGAAAAAGTCTTCGGTGGAAAGCATATTGCTGGAAAAGAACATGCATTCACATACATAAGTATAAAATATATTGTGTTAATCCCTTTGGAAAAGAAAACATAATAGTAGGCACAATGAAAATTTCTTGTTGGGCTAGTTCTCTTGAAAGATTGTTATGCATTTGCATGCACAAGAATAGTATCTACTATGTTAGCCTTCCTTTGGAAATAATATGAAAGTGCATGCAAGATTATGTTATTGTTTTCTTCGAAAGATCACGCTTGAGTGTGATATCCTTGCTACTAATGCATGTGCAATGATGTTAAATAAGGAATTTCATGTTATTGTATTTATATTTTATGCATTCAAACAAATAGATGTTGAAGTGTCACTAATAAAGATTAATTACTAGTTGATTAATTTTTATATGATCATGATATCAACTGCGTTAACAAAAACAATGGTAGGAACATATGGTGACTTGTGCAAAGGATAGTTCATGTTTAACATTGTGGGATATAAAGATTTGTTGGTCCATGAAAATCTAGGAATACAAACTGCAAGATCATCCAGTTATGGAAAAATCATAACATAAAGGCATAAAGATTGAGGATTCATGGGTAAATGATATCATGATGATTGTAATGGCTTATAGCTAGTTATGTTGCATTTAAGATGATTTTTCTATGTAATATTTTATGAAAATGGTAAAGGGTTGGACTCCGTTATAAGCCATTGAGTGAGGCGTGAACACCCTCACAAGAATTTAATAATAAAATTAAATGTTTTTTGGTTTTCAAACTATGAGTTTTCTAGGGTATATCAATGTAAAATGATATGATTACTCGTTGTGCCATTTTTTTATGTTTTTGATTCCTTACATGAAGTGATGTTTAAATTATCAAGTATGTGATTTACTAATTGTGTTAAAAGAATAGTGGAATTGATGTATGGCTACAACAAGAAGTTCAAGTTAATATCCTACAGTAATTGCAGTTAATGGTTACATAACTCATTATTGTTTTACTAATGATTACTTTATGTGATGATAAGTATTTGATATAATAATTAATAAATATTATGGAATAACAATTTATAAAGTTACACATTGGTAAACGACGAAAAAAATTCTAACTCCATGCATTTTCTTGCGAGGTTACCGGGGGATGTTACATTACTAGACCTACAACAACTATTTGAAATTGAGAGAGATGCCTCCTACTATGCTATTGGTGCAAATCTTACCCAACAGAGGCATCTGGTGCTATATCATAGTGAGAAACATTCAAATATATTTTGAATGTATCCCACCTATGAAAAGTAGATGTATTCAATTGTGAAGGCCTACAAAAAATGGAAAAATTACATTCAGAGGAAGGAAACGATCATCCACACAGACCACCGACCCTTACAGTTCATACAGAAGCAAGGAAAGTTGTAGAACTATCACCACCAGAAATGGTCCACATATCTGCAACAATTCAATTTAAACATTAAGTACAAGAAGGGTAACACCACCAATAGTTTATACTTCCTTAACTGTCTTTTGATTCTAGTGCTAACCACTATGCTCATCTATTCTGGACATGAGACATCGGGATGACCACATCTTTATAAGGGTGATCCAGAATTTGACGCCACGTAGTATATGCTCCTTGAAGGAAGACAAGTTATAGACTTCCACCTCTAAGATGCATTGTTATGCCACCTTAGACACTTGTGTGTTCATTCAAGCAAGAATGCCAACAGGATTTGGGAGGCATACTACAGTTGCTTTTCTCGACATTTTGTGGTAGAAAAACTAGTGCCAGTATTGCAAAAATATTTTTGTTGGTGGAACATTCGACAAGAAGTTGGGAAGTACATCGGATCTTGCACTTCTTACACGATAGCTAACATACAATCAAGAAGCAAGGTTTGTATACTCCTTTTTCTACTCCTAGCCGACCCTAGAAATCCATCACCATGGATTACATATCGGGCCTTCCTTCTACTAAGCATGGCAATGACTATGTTTTTGTGGTCATCGGTAGATTCTCTAAGATGGCCATTTTGGTAGCATGCATGTTGGCTTCATGGGACTTGACCAAGGTTCAAGGTTATCTATGCCAACCAACAAAACCGTAAGTGTTGGCCGTTTCGGTAACAACCTATGTAGCACAGGCTATATTCTCACCTGAAGCAGTATTGAGGGATGAGGGAACCATTTTTTTTGCATCTAGAGGTTTCTGTGATAGGTTCCTATAGTCCTTATGGCTTAGATCTACTTTTGTGCACCCTTAACCCCTCTGAACAGATAATTACTGTAAATTTACTTAAACAACTTCTAGATCATTGCGAAGGTCCTTAGTTAGTATTAACATACATTAATATTATAGATCTATTATTTTCGCGTAATATATAAACATTAATTCATATAAAACATAACACAGAGCAAAGATACATCAACTTTCAGAAGTAAGAAATAATACTCAGATGCATAAAAAATTGGTTCAAAACTATCTTTATTAATTAGGATCATTTAATTACAGACTTATTTTCCCTGCGCATTCAGCTATGGGGGTTTGTGCACTCTACCTATGGACTTACCAAGGTCTCCACGCACTCAGCTACAGGAGCCTTCCATTTTCGCCTAATTATATGAAACAGACCTTTCTTGCCTTAGCCTCTTTCCCTTACAAAGGTTATTTTGAAAAAGTTACTCTTTAGACTCACTATGACTCATCTAGATGTAGCATTTTTCTTATAATACCATGGTTCGTGGACCATGGGGGTGTCTCAAAAACCTCATATCACCTACCCACCTAAGGGACTAAAGCCCCTTTGACTCATACAAGCTCTGCACTCTGATTCCACATTCTGCAGAGACTTTACACTTTATACAAAGAGATATTAATTTATACTCAATCTTTTGAATCGACTTGACCCTTGGGACCCTATCCCAATAAGCCCCCAACACAAATTGGGTGACTCTCCCTCGAGTCAGTTGATTGGCACAACAATCATTTCCTAGAGTTCACAGAACTCCACCTTTAGCACCTGAAAATCAGTAATACCCTGCACCACGACCTATTGTACTTCTTCAACCAGATTCTCTACAATAGATCCTTCCATCGCAAGGCCCATCGTCCTTTGTATCCATTGGATGGTCTTCAATTTCTCCTGAACTGCCAAAGTGAGTTGGCTAGCTTACTCTTTCCATGGTGTGTCTTGGCCTTCAAGATGGCCTCTTTTCTTTGTAGCTCTTGAATATGCGTTTGCAACTGTCTTCCTTCTATCAATCAAGTGAAGCACTAAAATAGCACCAAAGTGCATACAGTTGCCCTGAGTTTGCCAATTTGTTATTTCTCCTCCTTGATATCTGTACCAATTTTCTACAGAATTGGGTCCTCCTACAGAGACGTCCATAGTTCCATTGCCTACTCAAAGAGATGTGTTCATTCCTTGACTCCTACATCTAAAGTGGTCATTCTCTCTTTCATGGCTACTCCACACTATTCTTAGACTTCTAGCAGAGTGGATGGCTGCAACTTTAACTCTAGTTTGGAGATCTACATCTGTAGCTCAAATTAGACTTGGCTTATTTCCTCCTTTGATTCCTTAACTATTGCAGCTAACTTCCGAATATTTGCTGCTAAGGCCTCATCTTCGATAGTGTTGAGTTCTGGGAGCACATTACATGCCTGTGTAATGGTTGCATCCAAGTTCTAGCTGCACGTGGCCAATTCTTCCTTTTCTTTCAGTGCATGCACCTTTTATGTGAATATGTGTTTGTTGTTGGTCTTCACTTCGCTGATTACTAGTAGCGCACGCTGCTTCTTGGCCCTTAGCTCGTACTTGATGTAATTCATGGAGGGTATGGATGGGCAGCGCAGCAAGGTTGACACCCACATCCTTTATTTATGTGAGTTGGGTGTTCAAATCATGTATCCGTGCATGTAGCGATCCTTCTGGTAATGGTATGACTCTAAGATCCAGAGTTTAATCTGTCTCCAGAATAGTCACGCTCGCTCTCTATAGGCTTGCTTGAATCCCACTTGTCTATCCAATGCTTTCTTATAACCAACTTGTTTGAATTTTCATTTCGTGAAAACCCTTTTGTACTTTCCCCATTGCCTACTGATATTACTGCTCGAACTGTGTCCACAGTTCTGTTGTTGTTTCGCAGACCTTATACCCAATCTCATCCAAGTCCCACTCGGTGAGGACCATTGGATCAACATGTGCATGCTTATTAGATTTTTTCTCTTCCTTTGTCCAAAAGTCATCTCTTTGTGGCTCTTTGTTATTCTAAAGGAAGTGGTTTGTTCCTCTCCCCCACGTCCTTCAACATCAGACTCTCCTTTGTCCTCAGTGTGTCAAGAAGTGGACTCCTCAACATTGACAAAGGTCTCCTTAGCATAGCATTCAATCTCAACAGCTACCTTAGCAGCAGTTGCCTTGGCTATAGCTTCCTTCTTTTGTTGTGCATCTTTCTTCCCAGTTTTAGCTTACTCGAATTATTTCTACTTTTGCACTATTGTTGTCTGTGCAGAGGAACTCTCTCCTACCTTGACGGTACCTACATTGAGATCCAAGGGGTGCAACCACTCCTCTGGCCATTTCCTTATAACCTCCTATAAATCAGCCTCACCTGCTAGGTATGGTTGCTTGTACCGTGTTCTCTTCTATTCCTTCCTTGTGAAAATAGACACGTTATGAAAAACCATCTTAAATAATGCATAAGTTTCCAACTGCTCAAAGAGGGTCAGTGACAGCCTCTGCCGATGGCTGATCACCATGCAAAGATCCATCTTGACCAATACCCAGAACATCTTCGTCTCCATGACCCTCGTAGGGTCCTTTGTCACCCATAGTATAGTGAACTTTGTGGCTTCTGGTAATTCATCATCATGCAGAGGGAATTGACTGTCTTCTAGTAGCCTCCACATGACTAGGGAAATTAACAATAGTAGCCAGGCATAATGGAATGCCTTTCCCTCATCCTACGCTTCGTGACAATTGAGCAAAAATTCTTTACAAAGGTATTGCACCCAATTGTACTACACTACCTTAGCACATTGCGCCACAAGAATAATTACTAGCATCGAGACCTCATCTACGTGACACTTCCTCATGACCTTGCAAGCCAAGACCTATGTAGCAAATTTCACTGCCTTTTCAGTCATAGAGCAGAAGGAATAGCGGCGTAACTTCTTTACTAAGGCGAACTCAATCTAGATTTTTTCTGCGAGTTAGTTTTCCTTGGTCTTTCCTCCAAACTCCTCTGCTGGTTCCACCCCTGGGTATGGCAACATTGTTATGCAGTGGATTAGCATATCCATAATGGGGATGGGTTCTCCCAACTAGAGACACCCATCATGAAATAATGTGAGAAATTGGCGCACACACACCGTGTTGATGAGGGTTCTACTGAAATGCGGCACACACAACATGTTCAACAATCCAGCCTTTTCAACCCCCGCAACCCATTTCATTGGCTCTAGTTGCATTATTGCGGTCTCCTCATATTAACTCTTCACCAAAATTTACTTATTTGGTACCAGCTAGGGGAATTTCTCGTAATCCTCCAGATCCCAATCTTCCATCTTAAGCACATGGATGTGTCCAAAGAGTGCACCTTCAAATACCACTTTCTCTAGCAGCAGTGGTGTAGAAACCATAAATTTTGCAGTATCTGAGTCTTTTGGCACCTTCTCTTTGCCTTTTTGTGGAGGGATATACTTCAGGAGCTGAGTTATAGGCTCACCCCCTTCAACATCTAACTCCTTATTGCCTTCATGACACTCTTCCTCATCCAGATCAAGGGGTTCATGCGACTGTTTGACTTGTCTATTTCCCCTTGTAGCAAATTTGAGTGGGGAATTTCCTTGGTGAATGCCTCACTAAAATTGACGGGGGCTTATTTTATTTCTTCTTAGTGGCAGGAAGCTTAGATCTAGGTATCCTCGGACCATAGGTACATAGGGTATTTCTTCCATTTCTTGTGCGACTTCAGGGGTGGTGGCTTCAGAACTGGTGGCTTCTACAGGGTTAGTGGCCACCATTCTCTCCAAGAAAGCCTTATGGAATGCTTCGAGAACATTACCTAACCCTAGATGTAAGAAATATATTCCCAATCAGACCGATTCATAGACTTAAAGCATGAAAGCTCACAAGTGATTTTCGGAAAGAAAAGTGTTCTAGTGTAGGGCAACATGCCAGATTTATGGGCGATTTCAAATTTAAATCCGACCATTCCCTCCAAATTTCTGTCATAAATGCATCCTTTCTGGTACGTTTCCAAGGATTTTCTCCATAAATGCACCCTACCCACTCCTAATGAAAATTTCGCCATCCAATCATCTACAGTGCACCCAACGACTACTTTTCAACCTTGCTGCATGGTACCATTCTCCATATTGTAGCTCCTCCTGGCGCACTGACTGCTTCCATCACATAACCCCCTTACTTTGTTTTTCCACTCTTTGAGCAGTGTATTTTATAGTTTCATACTTCCTTGAAGCTTCCTGGAGTAATAAGACTATGCCACCATCATGTAGACATTGCGTAGGGATAGGATCCCCTTTATACAATTTCAATCGGCTTCCATTGACTTTACCCAGAAAAAATTCCCCATTCATCTTGGCGAGCTAAACTGCACCACCATCTATAATATCCTTGACTATATAGGGGCCCAGCCAATGCATTTGAATTCTAGGAAATTTCGTGAATTTTCTATCATAAAGCAACACTAAATCATTCACCTTGAAAATGCATAGCTTAATCTATCGATCATGACACGCCTTCTCGCGCTCCTTTTGCACTTGTTGGTGAAATCTTGCTAAAAATTGGTCTTCTTCTAATTCTAGCAACTACGTGAGGTGCTCCTCCATAGTCTCGCAACCACCATTTCAGTGAGCACTGCAATCTGCAAACTCGGCACAATATACTTCGTAGGCATCACAACCTCTATCCGATAGACCAATCTAAACAGAGTTTGTCCTGTCAGCCTTTTACACGTCATCGTATATGCCCATACGACTACTAATATATGTACATGCCAATCATTAACTTTTTCATTACAGACCTTCATCAATGCTCTCTATAGGATTTTATTGAATGCTTCAACCATACCGTTAACTTGAGGATGATAGGGTGTACTCTTCTGATGATAAACCTAGAATTATTCGAGCATCATAGAAATTGTTTCATATAAGAAATACATACCCCTATCACTGATTAGTATTTTAGGACACCAAAACCGAGTCAGGAAAAACTCAAAAAGGAACTTCACAGCTATAGCAGTGCAGTAGTCTTTGATGAGATGCGCTTCCACCCATCTTGTCAAATACTCAGCTGTAGTGATAATGTACCACTTACCCACCCTTTTCATGGGTGGTTGTATCAGACCTATAAAGACAATTGCCAATTTGTCAAATAACTGCAATGAAATCTGAGGATTTAAGGGCAGTTTATCCCTCCCTGATGGCTTCCCCATCTGCTAAAAAACATCACATGCCATGCAACACACCTTACAATCTGTATGCACCATCGGCTACAATAATCCTACACGTATAATCTTCTATGCGGTTGCTCTTCTGGCATAGTGTCCTCCCGCCACTCCTCCATGTGATTCGACAAGGATGCTAGTTTGTTCAAACTCAGAACATACCAATGCAGTATTTCATCATTGCCCATCTTATACAATTGTCCAGCTATTATAGAAAAATCAGTTGTGCAGACCATCAATTCCTTTTTCTATTTTGTTGAATATCCTTCTGAGGCTATGCCAGTAGTTAAAAACTAGATTATATCAGAAAATTGATCATTGGCGACACATACAAAAAAGAGTTGCACATCAGGCGACCCTTCTTCCAAACTAGTTGGTTCTTCGCCTGTCTCAATTAAGTATAGATGATTCAATCCCACATTCAATCAACCACGCTTCACAATCACCACAAAATCATATTCCTGGAAGAGTAATAACTACCTACAGATTTACCCCCCTAACATATGCTTTTTCACGAGGTACTTGAGAGTAGAGTGATCTGTATACATCTTGAAGTGCACGCACAACAAGTAATGTCAATTTTTTTGTAGAGTGTACATCATCACCAATCCTTCGCACTCTGTAGTTGAGTAGTTCTTCTCCACCTTCGATAATTTCCTTCCTGCAAAGTCGATAGGATGATCAATATCACCTTCATTTGGCTGGGTCAAAATCAAGCCTAGAGCAATACATGAAGCATCCACATGAACATGAAATTCTTTCTTCCAGTTTGGGAATACCAAAATGGTCACAGTCACCATATTTCCCTTTAACACATACAGATTGTGTTGACCGTCCTTACCCTAGGAGAAACTCACGTCCTTCTTCTGTAATTTTTCCATTGGCGTAGTTATCTACGTATATGCTTTGATAACCTTACTATAATATCCGATGTGGCCTAGCATTGTGCACAACTTATTTACATTCTTGGGAGCCTCTAAATTAACAATATCAACTATCTTCGTAGGGTCTACCATTAATCCTTGCTTTCATACCACATGACCTAGCAACATCCCATAACGCACAAAAAATATACATTTCTTCAAATTCATGGCAATTTTCTATCTGCGAAAATTATCCAACATAAGGCACAGACTTGCAACGTGGCGCTTTACTAATCCAAACACAGTCTAGTCATGAAAATACACTTCTAATAATTTATGGATAAACTCATTAAAATTTGCAATTACAAACCTTGAGAATATCGCGGGTGTATTCTTCAGCACAAATGGCATCACTTTGTACTGGAAGCATCCCCACTCTGTCGCGAAGGTCATATTGGTATGATCTTCCAGTGCGATCTTAATTTCATGTTACCCAGAGAACCGATTAGTGAATGAATAGACTTCTTGCCCTCCAACATTATCCAAAATTTCATCTGTGAATGGCGTTGGAAATGGGTCATGAACACACACATAATTGATATTTCGCAAATATATGCATATCCTAATTTCATCTTGTTGCTTCTTCTTTTGAACGACCATAGGGCTCACCTCATCAGATTCTTCCACTAGCTCAATGATTCTAGCCTCTAGCATTTTATTGAGCCCCTTGCACACCATCTCATTATACTTTGGATTTAGACAGTAGAGTCTTTGTTTCATAGGATTTTCATCAGGCTTTAAGGTGATATACATTACACCTAACTCCCCTACTATTCCCTTTAGATCTGAGAACTTGGTAGGAAAGAATTCCTAATATTCACGTTAGGGGTTCCACAACTTTATTCATGGTGTCTTCATCCTAATAATATCCTATCTTTGTAAACTTAGGCTATGCGTTAGGTCTAATGTTTACTTGCCAGGTCTTCAAAGGTTCTGTTATATCAAGGTTCTCTGCTTTGGGGCCTTCAACCTCACGCTATCCCTCCATCTTTAGAATGTTGATATTTCGTGGATTCTCTTCTTCTACCTTTGTAGTCATGTTGTAGCATTCCAGCGCATGACACAACTATGTATTATAGTTTCGTTGAACCCATTCTATTCGCTCCTCCGGTGTCCTAAAGATTGCATCCTTTATTTCCTGGAGTGCTTCATCAATGCACGCAAATCCATTCTCAAAATTGAAAGTTAACAAGAAATTTTCCCTCACGATATCCCATTCGGCTGTCCCACAACGTAGCTCTGTTTCCAAGTACCAAGTCATCGGAATAGTATCTAGGGTGTGATAAAAAATATGTACCCATTCCGTTTGAGGCTTGTCTCCCCAAGATTTTTTCCATCGTGCCAAATGTTGGCGTGGATCATCCTTACCTAAGTATTTCTCTGTCAGTCGAGTATTGACATACTCGAATCTTAGCTTCATCATTCACTTGTACTCTTTCTAGTCAGTGAAGCTATGCTTATGTGTACCCCCCCAACGGGCAGGCGTAGTGCACAACACTAGATCAAGAGCACATAACCGATGTTCTTCTCGTACCTCCCTTTCAAACTTATCTAGAAACAAACTAACATCATCTAAGCCATCATAATGAGGAATATTTCTTGCCTTCGTGGATACACACCCAAGTGATTTGGTCATTATATTGTAGCGCAACGTTGAAACTTCGTGCAACATATTTCGCCAATGCTCAAGTTCTTCATCTAAATCCGAGGTACAAGAGCTATCTTTATCCCATGTAAATCATTCATCTACGGTGGGATTGATCCAATATTCATCACGTGCACTAATATTGTATATTTTATCCATATTATCGTCCTCTTCATAATCGTGGACTGGTTCAGTGTAGTGCGCTCACTCAACAAGTTCTAGGGGTACCATAACTCGCAACACCTTCCTTTCAAATGTCATCCTTTTCTTCTTCAATTTAATTATGACATCCATGTCAAAGGCCCAATCAATTCCCAATAGCATAGGGTAAGGATTGTTGTCATCCACTATTTCAATTACTTCAAAGTCGGCCATAGCACTTACTGCCTCAATGTCTACTGTTATGTTATATAAGAGCCCCACAGGAATGATCTTCTGTTCATTGGAAATGTGTAGCTGTATAGGAGACCATTGTAGTGCAGGTCTCCCCATCCTTTCCCACGTCTATTTTGGCAGTACGTTGGCATCAGATCCCATATCCAAGATGACTTGATCCATCTCGTACTCTCCAATTTGTGTGGTCAGCCTCATTTTGCGCCCTGTCTGCTTCTTATGCTTACCCAATTTACTCACAGTGTGTTGTTTAGTAGGAGTCTTCATCTTACCCTTACAATTGTCAATTAGCTCCTGGAGCACTTCCACTGCCTTTTGATCCCACAACATATTCATACAGGTTTGTAGAGAGGTAGCTAAGAGCAAGGGATCCCTATCTTGTTCTTCATTGTTTTCATCTGGTTTCTCCTGACTTCCTGATGTAGAAGCCTCAAAAATGTTCTTCTTGGCCTCCATAAAAGTTTTCCTAGCCCTGTTGAGGTCAAATTCGACCTCCTTTTCAGCAGCCTTGTGTACCCATCCTTAAGTTTTTGGCTGCTTCCCTATACCTTCTCCCATGGAAATACTACTTCATGTCACGATATTGATGCTAATATCCTCTTCATGAGGCTTTGCCCGCATCATTTGTATGTTTTGTGTAGGTTGTTGTGTCTTGTTCTCCTGCATGTTGGCTATCAATAGTGGACAATCCTCTATCACATGATCAAACTGTCTACAATACTGATAGGATGGATGCATGTGGTTCTCACAATAGTGTGCAAAATTGTCTACCTCACCACAATTATAACAAATGATGTGTATACGATCTCAGCCAGCCCCTCCTCCTCATCCTCTTCCACGAACATGGAATCATCCATGTGCTGCACCTGCGCCCTGATCCTAATGTCGATTTTCTACCTATATTCAATAAGTAGGGGTCCACCCCATCATCAATTCATAGCTTTTTCATTTTCACTCATCATGCCCAATCGATTTATAGAAGGTACACAACAACTATTGCGGCATCTGTAAAAGCTTTTGCAAGAGGTGACAATGGTTAGTTGTAAGCTTCCCATCTATTTGGAAGATAATGCACCATAAGGGTATTCCTATGCTCGATCCCACAATGTTCTCTGACATCAATGGTACAAGACCTCCTCCGATCAAATAATTCTAATAAATAAGGTAGTGATCCTTATCATGTCCCTCGTCTTTACATTTTATGCACCAGGATTTTGAATGCACCTCAGACTGAGCTTCCTTCCCTATTTTCAAGCTCTCCAATTCCACGTGCAGGCTTCCCAGCTGCGACTGAATCTGTTGTACTCCAACATTCATATGCTACACTTGTGAGGCTTCCAACCTCATCGCGATCTCCACAACCTCTGCTTTTGTTCCTATATTTTGTTGTGATAATGGCAATCCCAAATGAGGCAATAGCAAAAAGATGTATTAGTCTTTGTGTTGATCCTCTGTGATCTTCAGGTTTTTGATTAAGGCATTTTAGCCTCCGATCGAAGTCCCATGAAGACTCGTTCAACCTTTATTGTATTTCGTTAAACTCTGTTACAGATTCTGTCTAAGACTTAGGCTTCTTAAACTCATTGTTCAGTACTTGTTGAGTCTCTCCCATTATCGCACTGGGTTGGTCTATAGAGAACTTGATATACCACGTAAATGACCTATCCTATAGTGTTGTGACCAACTGTGCTTTCTTCATATTATCATCAATAATTTGTTGTGCCTTCCACACAACATCCGCAACGAAGAAGAATTGTTCGGGGTCTTCACTTCCTACCCCTTTAAATATGAGCATCTTCATCGTGTTCACCATGTTGAATGGTTGATGCAGAGGTGGAGGTGGAGGTGGCAATGGAGTGGATGGATGAGGTATCCCCTGGTCACCCTAGCTTAATATCTGTAGCGCTCTTCATGGTGTTCTCAGAATAGCTCCTTTGTCATCGCTATCAGAGGATCCTAATAGCAAATTGTACTCAGAACCTGATTCTTCATTCCTTCTGAATGGTTTTCTGCCTCGCGTAATCCAAAACATAAATGCAATATCATAACCTGTGTCTCACACAACAACATCTTAACCCAAGTGTTCAGAGATTTTATGTAATTACCTCTTGGTCCCTTGAAGAACCTACGTTGTGATTCACTATAGCTGATGGTCGTATTGATCACAAGCTCAGTAATGAATCCTCCCAAGATACGATCAATCCTATGATCAATGGCCCGCATGATGTTATTTTTGAGGCTTCGAAGTGCTTCACCAACTCTGGGGTCCACACAATAGGGTCATGAAGCATCCATGTACCCTAACTATCCGCTAATATGGACATCTACTCATGCAATTCACAAGGAAAGAAAAAAAGGAAGGCTTTTGTCTCATCTGTCTACAGGTATCTATTCAGCCATTGTTCCTTGGATAATTGTCGGTTTCTATTCTCCTAAGTTGCAAATGCATGCAACCTTTGATCAATCCACTTTTTTATTTCCTTCTTAGTAGGTAACCACTTATTTGACATCAAGCATTCCTTAGACAAATCGCGGTCCTGACAACGAAACCATTCGTTAGCTTGATAGGGTCTGACCTAGGTTCAACATTATTTGTGCCAACCAACAAAACCCTAACTGTTGGCCCTTTCGACAGCAACCTGCATAGCATAAGCTACAGTCTCACTTGAAGCAGTATTGGGGGGATGACAGAACTAGGTTTTTTCATCCAGACGCTTGTGTGATAGGTTCATGCAGTCCTTATGGAGTAGATCTACTTTCACGTATCATTAACCGCTCGGAACAAATAGTTACTATAAATGTATTTAAACAACTTCCATATCTTTGCGAAGGTCCTTTGTTAGTCTTAACATGCATTAATATTACAGATCTACTATTTTGACGTCGTAAATAAACATTAATTCATGTAAGTCCTAACATAGAGCAAAGATACATAAACTTGCAGAAGTAAGAAATGATACCCAAAAGCATCTGAATTGGCTCAAAATTATCTTTATTATGTATGATCACTCAATTACAGACTTATTTTCCCTAGACACTCAACTTCAAGGGCCCGTACACTCAACCTACGAACATACCAATGTCTCCACACACTCAGCTACAGGAGCCTTCCCCTTTCACCTAAGTATAGGAAATATACCTTTCATGCCTTAGCCTCTTTCCCTTACAAAGATTCTTCTCAAAAATTTACTCTTTAGACTCGTTATGATTCATCTATATATATCATTTTTCTTACAATACCATGGTCCATGGACCATGGGCATGTCTCAAAAACCTCTTATCACCTACCCACCTAAGAGACTAATGGCCCTTTAACTCATACTAACTTTGTGCTCCACTTCCACATTTCGCAGAGACTTTACACTTTATAGAAATAGAGATTAACTTATACTCAAAATTTTGACTCAACTTGACCCCACGGACCCTATCCCAACAATGCAAGAAGAGTATCATAGTAGAAGCCACTACCAAAATATACTTTGGACGAGTATGGGTACATATTGGGAACCCACATTCCATTATCTCATAACAGGATAGCACATTCCTAAGTACATTCTGGTCAATCCTCTTGTCATTGTTGGATACCAAACTCCCTAAGTCCATGGCCTTCCACCCCCAAAATGATGGCAAAACATAGGTCCTCAACATCATGATCATGCACATCTTGCACATGTACATCTTAGAGAATCCACGTACATGGGATGCAATCCTCCTTTATGTACACCATAGATACAATAGAGCTCTCCACAACTCAACCGACCACAACCCCTTTTACGTTGCATTGTGATTCTAGCCACCATGCTCCATTTATGTTTCCACATCACTTATAGTTACTCTGGAAGATTCATCTCATGTCCAATCCAAAGCTAACTAAGCTACCATCTTCATTAAACACATTCAGCACATCCACCAATAGGTCCATGACATATTGGACATAGAAAATTCTAAGTACAAACAACATCATGATCAGCATCAGGTGCCACACAAGTTTTGGGTGGGCGACAAATTTTCATTACATCTATAGAAGGAGAGCCTCGCTAGCACCCACCGAAAGCTTCGCCAACTCCGATATGGGAATTATTCCATTACTAAGGTTATATGAGAAAGTTTTTCGAGCTTATCATTCCAATGTTCCTTGGCCTCCACCTAATATTCAATTTGGACTAGTTATGACCATACTTTCACTCATTGCTTGAGAGATTAGACATTGATGAGCAGATAACTCCAATAGAGCTCAACCCAATATATATTGAACAAGCCATTACTGATAAGATCATGGATACGCAAATTAAGAATACTCACTGATAGAGGATCATACTATATTGATTTGCCAAAACAGGCCAACTTCTTCACCAATGCAAGTGGCTCACTAGGGACCACATCCAAAAAAAATTCTTCACCTCATTAGAGGCTCTACATGAAATAGGGACCATAGCTTCCAAAGTGGGGATGAATGATCCAGATGGATATTAATAGCCACCTACCTATTTTACCTTGACCTATAGCTCGTTTCATTATTTTCCTTGATTATAACATAATTTACTATTTTGAGGACTTTTTCGGGTCGTGAACTTTTGGAGATGTTTTGACCCCATAAACAATTTTTTTTTGAGGTACATAGCATGACTATAGCCATAGGTAGTGGCCTTACACAAATATTGTAGTACTCAAAGATACATTTCTAATAAGGTATAGTATGTGCCAAATAGATATCATAAGACCAAGTTATGACCATAGGAAGTTGGTTGTCCCACTAACCCGAAGAGGGCCCACAAAATCTTGGTGTTCCATCTCGTACGATTAGGGTTTTGGTTGTTTAGGATTTATTTTTTTGTTTTTCAATAATAAAAAGGCCCTTGATCCTCATTGTAACATAATTCAGAGGGATGTAGCGACCAGATATCTTCTCAGAGATAAGCTACCATCAATTGAGCTAGTTTATTTCCATTCTATATGTAAGCATCTTTCAGTTCTTTGATATTAATGAAACAAAGATTTATTTTTGTTGCATCTGTGTATTTATGTTTATGTATGTATTATGTTTCATTACTGTGCAAGTCTGGCTCATCTAATTTGTATATGATAACTCCTTTTCTTTTGCTTTCTATGCCTCTAGAATTTAAGATAAGTCTAGGTTTTTCTTGGGTTGTAAATTTTGTGCCATTGGGTGCAAAATAATTAGGAGGTTCCTCTAAGGAAAGGATGGGAGATTCAGACTATACTGAAGTTTTGAAGAGGTTTTGTATTCATAAAACAATGAAATTTTACGTTTCTAAAGCTCTAACCTGTATGTTTATTGATTTTGATGGTCGTGTAACTCTAAATTTAATGTAGATAAATCTAGGCGAGTCAATACACTAATTTGAGTTATTAAGGTTGTAAGAAACATTGTTGAATGCTATAATAATTTAAGTTATTAAGGGATTTGAATATAATTATATATTTAAATGGTGAGTTATTAATAATTTGAATTTAATTAAGGAATTTAAATTTAATTTATTTAATGAATTTAAATCTAATTTAGTTAAGTATTTAGATGGCTATATAGTTAAATTTAAAACACATAATTTCAAAGTAGATTTAATGGTTAAAAAATTATATATTTTTTTCAAAAACTATAAGGTCAAAAATGACTAAGTTGAATGTTTCTATTTTTATATGAAGAATTAAAAGTAAAATAAAATAAAACGAAAAAACCTAAAAGTTTAAGCTTTTCTTTTAATTTTTAATTTGTAATTTTTATTTTTATTTTACTTATTAATATATACATATATATTTTTGTAAGATTGGCAGGACTACATCTTCATCATGTCCAATATACCACCCCAATTGGGGTCCACAGGGTCTTGAATAGATGGTGATTGGGTGCTCTATTAAGGCACTCCTTGATGTGAATTCACCAGTCAATTTTGTCTTCGATAGATGGTGATCGGGTGCTATGTTAGGGCACTCCTTGATGTGAATTCACTAGTTCAATTCTCCACCTCGATTAGGGTGATATATTGGACATGATGAATATGTAGTCCCGCCAAGCTTAAAAAAAAATTCCAATTTATTAACATAAAGTTTAAAATGTTTTATGTAAAATATTCACAAATGTACAAATTAATGTTATATTAAAGGAAAAGTAACTACTACAGACCACATGGAAATCATTACAATAAATTATATTTTTAATAATAATAAAAGAAAACAAAATTTAGTTATTCTTAAGAAGTTAAAAAAATAGCACTATTTAAAAAAAAAGAAAAGTAATTATATCTTTTCATTCCATAATTTATGTTAAATAATAAAAATTCCAGCTTATATTATAGTATAGAATTGTATTAATTTTAAAGGTAAAGACTATAAATATTATATGTTTTTAATAGTGTTAAAATAGTAGTGGGAAGTAAAAATTATTATATCTAAGCTAAAGATAAACTAGTCCTTACGTTTTGAGGATTATAGATACTTATTTATGTTGCAATTATGTTATATTAGATAGCCACATTTATAGTTGCAAGTTCATTTGCGAAGGCATATGATGCAATAGGAAGTGCTAGCTGGGAAGATAGATTGGCCAAAATACAAGTAGATAAATATTTTTGACCTAGGTTTACTCAACCATGGGAGAATCAATTCAAAAGGCATCAAAGGTTGTTAAGTGAATTAAGAGACCATAATCACTCTCCATAAAAAATAACAAATATATACTTGATTGGATAACTTCACTTATGGTCATGTATAATGAGAATGTTGGGAAGCTTCAGGTGGTTTTATTAGTCATGTGATCTAAGGGAACACTAATTTATATTAGTGATTTGGCTTATCTTATACTAGGCACTGGAACTTGAAGACAATACATTAATCTATACATAAACACATCTTAGTTATGGTTGAGTATTGTTGACATGGTCAACTACATTCAACATGTGCATCATAGTCAACAATAGTAACCATTGCTACCATGGTGAACCATACTTACCTCTAGAATCATGGTCTATCTGTAAGCGACTTATAGTGAATGATAGTGGGTGACAATGGATGACAATGGAGTCTTATAGTACATGGCTAGGGTTAATAATAGTCAAACTATGGTTATCCATTGTTAGCCATAGTCGAATATATTTAGCATGGTTGACCTTCGTCAACCATGGTTAATCATGTTCAACTATACGAAACCTAGGTCAACATGTTATGAAACTAGCTCACAAAAATATAGAAGAGATAGATAAATGCCTTCAAAATAAGCCTCTTCGAGGGGGAAACCTTCTTTACATTACACAAATGAACAATTATTGGATGATACAAATGACAAGACCTCCTTTCTATATATAGGAGTCTAAGGGGTCATAATATAATCAGAGCCGACATAACAATAATAATATAAGGGAACAATAATAATAATAATGGGCTTGTATGGGGCACAATAATAACAATATGGGGACTACATGGGCACAACAATATAATAAGGGGGTTGCACTAATAACAATAACGGGTTACACTAGTAGTATAGGGACCTAACATGCCTCTCTCCTTCAAAAAGTGTTTCCCTCAACGCTTGAGTAGTTATGGATGCTTCGGTATAAAATTCTTGTCCTCCCATGTGGAATATTCAACATGTAAGTTCTTCCACTTGATGAGATACTGTGAAATTGATCAATTTCGTAGCTGTCGAGTTCTTGTTTCTGTGACTACTCGAGGTTCCAATATCATTTTTACCTCCTCGTTAAGTTTTGGCAATATTGTTTGAACTGGGACCTTCTCATTATGTAAGGCCACCATTTCTTAAGTGCATGTAGTCTTGCCAACATTTCCTTCTCATAAATAGCTTTGTGTAAATACATTCCTTTGATTGGATGACTTTCAAAAGTAAAGGGTGTTTCTTCTTGCATTAAAACATAACCAACTCCATTTCCTAATGCATCATATTCCACAAGAAATGTTTTTGTGATGTCTAGAGTAACTAAGACCGATGCTTGGGACATTGCCTCTTTAAGATGTTCAAAGGCCTTTGTTGCTTCTAGAGTCCATGAAAACACATCTTTCTTCAACAATTTCGTTTTTGAAATGTCTTCAGTCTTCATTCTTATTTGATGATATTCTGAATGAAGATCCAACTTGGTGAAGTAAATTAATCCATGCAATTCATCCAATACTCAATCAATGTCAGGAATGGGAAATTTATCTTTAATAGTGAGTTTGTTGAGCTCTCTATAATTTGGACAGATGTGCCATGACCCATCCTTCTTCTGCATCAATACTACTAGAGCAGAGAAGGAACTATGAGTAGGTTGAATTATATCAGCCTTTAGTATTTCTGTAACTATGCGTTCAATTTCACTCTGTTGGGCATAGGGTTATTTGTAAGGCCTGATGTCTAGAGGAACACTTCTTGCAATCAAATGAATAGAAAGATCGTGATCACAAATAGGTGGGAGGCCTTTAGGAGTCTCCAATACCTTGGAATGATTGTCCAAGACTTTTTGGAGATGTGGAGAAATAGATGATTCTGATGTGGGAACCTCTATCAAACATAATTATGCAATTACACCTCGTTTTTATTTCTTTAGAAGCTTTGTCAGTCCATTAGAGCTAATTATCTTTCCTGGTTTCCCAATGATACCCCTTAATTCAAGTTCCTTTCCTTCCGAAGAAAATTTCATGACAAGTTCTTGAAAATTAAAAGCTATTGTACCCAAGGACTTTACCCATTGGACACCTAGTACAACGTTAGCACCACGTATTGGAATGGAAAGCATTGGGCTATTCAATACATATTCTCCCTTCGATATCTTGATATTATGGCACTTTCTAGAGCAATTTATGGTTCCTACACTTGCAACCATCACTTGACACTCTGGTGCTGGATATAGGAAGCAATTCAATTCCTTGGCTATCATACAATGAATAAAATTATGGGTACTTCCTGAATCAATCAACACTATTACCTTTTTCTTATTGATATGTCACTCTATATTGATAGTTTGAGTGGTAATTCCAGCCAATACATTACAAGATATGGTCAGATTCATTTCCTCTTTCATGATGTGATCTTTCACTTCTTGAACCTTTTTCCTCTTGATATGTCCTTCTATCTTGAGAGTTTGAGGAGTGGTAATTATTTCCAATTGTTTACAAGATATGGTCAGATTCATTTCTTATTTCTCTAGGGTTGGTTCTTGGTGTATATCCTCTTCTCAGCACACTTATGACTTTTAATGTATTTGTCATCACAATTGTAACAAAGCCCTTTTGCTCTTTTTTCTTCGAATTGTAGTGGTGTCAACCTTGTAGGTTGTGAAAGGTTAGCAGAAGCAACACTTCCATCATTATAGTTGTGAGGGTTAGACTTCCTTGTTGCTATAATTTTTCTTTTCACTTTTCTTTCCAACCTGAATGCCTTCTCCAATGAATCAGGTTCCCAAAAATGAACCCCATGTTGAATGTTATCCTTTAAAGTCCCTATGGAGACATCAATCCTGTGCTTCTCCAGAATATCATTTTCCCTTATATTCAATTTTTTAAAGTCCTCAATGTGCTTTGCCATTGAACACTTTTGTTTGAGATTTATGAATTGGCTAAAGAAGGTGTTTATCTTTTTATCCTCATAATGTGCTATCATTTCCTCCATGAAAATTTACCTCGTAACAAGTGGTTTACAACAACAAAGTATTTTATACCACAAAAATTGATCTGGTTCTAAATATGAAGATGTAATACGTACCTTCTGTAACATTTGCACCTCATGTAGATCAAAATATTGCTCCATTTTTAGTATCCAATTTACCTGATCATTGCCATAAAACTTCCTCATATCGCCTTTTCCTAATTTTAGGAGCTCGATCGTGAAATGATTGTAACTTTGTAATTTCAGATCTCCAAGTTCTGAAATGGTGTCCTATAGTAGCCCCTTGAGGGCTTTTTCTAACCCCACAAGTCTGGTCAAGATTGGATTCTGCAAGGAAGAGTTTTGTGAAATCTCCCAGGATGAACTAATTATAGACTGGTTCAGCAGAGCACACTTGTATGAAGTGCCACGTGTCACTGTTTCAACCTTAGGACATGAAACTGATATACAAAAAACTATAGTCCATCCTCTTTCTGCAACTTCTTACTAAATTTCAATATGATGCTCACAGAGAAAGTTATGACGATTTTTCCCAAGGTCACTTGTTTAAGATGTAATTCGGGAGCTTGGAGAAACCCTACATGTCTTGGATTGTATCTCCAAAAATATAGCGAAACAAGATCTGAACTTGAGCCCCGAGCTTCACCGAAATTGCGGCTCCAACGGGTCTTAATTTCAGAGTCTGAGCCATCGCAAAAAACCAATTATAGTGAAAATTCCATGATGACCTATTTGAGATGGAATTTTGGAGTTTTCCAAAACCCTAACTTCCTCATATCATATCTCCGAAAATATAGCGAGAGAAGATCTTAAATTTGACTCAAAGTGTAGAATGATTTCGGCTCAAATGGGTTTTTGTTTTAGCTTATGAAACTTCGTAGCGAAAAAGTTATGGCAAAAAATTCACGATGACCTATTTGGAGGACCGAAACCCTAGAATCCAAAGCTCTGATACCAAATGCTATGAAACCAGCTCACAAAAAGATAGAAAAGATAGATAAATGCCTTCAAAGTAAGCCTCTTCGAGGGCGCAACCTCCTTTACATTACACAAATGAAAAATTATTGGATGACACAAACGTCAATACCTCATTTCTATATATAGGAGTCTAAGGGGTCATAATATAATCAAATCTGACATAACAATAATAATATAAGGGCACAATAATAACACTAGTGGGGTTCTTTGGGGCACAATAATAACGATATGGGGACTACATGGGCACAACAATATAGTAAGGGGGTTGCACTAATAACAATAAGGGGTTACACTAGTAGTATAGGGATCTAACACAACAATTGTCAAGCATGGCCATATTTGGTCAACCATAGGTACCATAATTAACTTTTAAAAACTATGCTAACATGTGATCCACATCAATAAGGGTAATCCTATGGTTTATAATATTAGTCCTAGGGTTTAGAATATTATTTTTAAGGTTTCTAATATTAATCAAAGGGTTTAATATATTAATCTTAGGGCTTATAATAATAATCTTATGATTTAATATATTAAAATAATGGTTAAATATCCTAGGGTTTATATTATTAGTCTTAGGGTTTATATTGCTAAGGTTTAATATATTAAACTTAGGGTATATAACCTTGAGTATTATAATAATATTATTATGATTTTCTATACTAGGTATTATAATCTTATGATTTTGAATTATAGTTTATTATTGTGACACTAGAATGGTACAATGGAATTATCTAACATCGCATTGTGAAAAACATTTTCTCAATCCAAAAATTAATCTAACAATCATTATCAGAATGTTACATTACATTGTGATTTATTTAATGTTGCATTACGATGTTACAAAATTGGGGTTTGATATTAGGGTTTCTAATATTGGGTTTATAATTTATAATAATGGGGTTTAATATTAGGTTTATTATAATGGTTTTTATAATGCTAGGGATTTATATTAGGGTTTAATATTGTGAGATTAGAATGGCACAAAAATCAATCCACATTAATGAAACATTATTAATATATTGGTCTACACATTTACAAAGTTTTAACTATAAATTAATTTATAAATTAACAAATGTTAAATATGGTTGAGTATGGTTGGCATGGTGAGCGATAGTTACCTTGGGAATCTTGGTCTATCTATAAGTGACCTATAGTGAACCACAGTGGATGGCCATCATTGACCATGATGACTTATAGTGGATCGTTGGAGTTAATAATATTAGTCCTAGGGTTTAATATATTAAAATAACAGTTTATAATTTGTGTGTTTATTATATTGTGTTTTATAAAGTAAGAATGTTCTATTAGGGTTTAATATTGTAACATTGGAATATTACAAAAATATATCCAACATAGCATTGCAACAACATTCCCTTAATGTGACAATCAATCTGACTGCCATTGATGGAGTGTTAAATTGCATTGCAATCTATTCAATATTGCATTGCGAAATTACAAAATTGGCATTTAGTATTAGCATTTAGTTTATAATATTCATCCTAGGGTTTAATATTAATCACATGGTTTAT
Organism: Pinus tabuliformis; assembly: GCA_031772625.1. Taxonomy (NCBI): domain Eukaryota; kingdom Viridiplantae; phylum Streptophyta; class Pinopsida; order Pinales; family Pinaceae; genus Pinus; species Pinus tabuliformis. The sequence continues at coordinate 865,302,270 of CM062812.1, forward strand.
ATTTTTAATATTAGGGTTTATATTTGTAGGGTTTTGTATATTTACAATTTGTTATATTGTGCTTTATAATGTTAGGGTTCTGTTTCAGGGTTTAATATTCTCACAGTGGAATGGTACAAAAAATTATCCAACATCGCATTGCAAAAAAAATTGTCTCAATGCAAAAATTATTCTAACAATCTTTGTTGTAATGTTATATTACATTATGATTTATTTAATTTTTCATTGTGACATTACAAATTGGGGTTTAGAATTTAGTTTTATAATATTAGGGTTTTTAGTATTAGGTTTATAATTTATTATAGTGGGGTTTGATATTAGATTTTATAATTTATAATAGGGGGGTTTAATATTATGGTTTATAATAGTAATCGTAGGGTTTATTATATTTGGTTTTATAATGTTAGAGATTATTATTAGAGTTTAATAATGTGATGTTGGAATGGTACAAAAAATTGTCCATATTAGTCTACACATTTATAAATTTTTAACTATAAATTAACACATGTTAACTATGGCTCACTATTGTTGACATGGTCAACTATAGTTAACATGGTCATCATAGTCAACAACAAACAACATCACTACCATGGTGAACCATACCTACCTTGGAAGTTATGTTTTATCGATAAGTGAGCTATAGTTAATCATAGTGGATGGTCATGGTTGACCATGGTGGCTTATAGCAGATGGCTAGGGTTAACAATATTAACCATGGGCTTTGTACTATTAATCATAGGGTTTAAAATATTAAACTTAGGGTTTATAATCTTAAGTTTTATAATAATAATCTTAGGGATTATTATATTGCATTTTCTAATTTTACGGTTTTGTATTAGGGTTAATATTATGACATTGGAATGATACAAAAATCCATCCAACATCGCATTTTCACAACAATTTCTCAATGCGACAATCAATCTGACAATCATTGTCACAATGTTACATTACATTGAAATTTATTTAACGTCACATTATGATATTACAAAATTGGATTTTTAAATTACGGTTTCTAATATTAGTTTTTTTAATATTGGGTTTATAACATTAGTGTTTAATATTGGGTTTATAATTTAAAATAGTGGAGTTTAATATTAGGTTTTATAATATTAATATTAGTGTTTAATATTGTGGCATTGGTATGGTACAAAAATGTATCCAATGTCACATTGTGACAAACATTGTATCAATATGACAATCAATCTCACAATCACTGTTTGAATGTTATGTTACATTGCAATTTATTCAACGTTGCATTGTTATATTATAAGATTGATGTTTAATATTAGGTTTATAATATTAATGATTTTTAATATCGATTTTATAATATTAAGGTTTAATATCGGGGGCATAATTTATAATATTAGGGTTTAAAATATTAATCCCCTAGTTTTATAATATTATTCCCTTCAGTTTATTAATGTTAGTGTTTACAAACTATTGTGTTTATTAATATTATGAGTTATAATATTAATCCTAGTTTTTATAGTGCCTTTGATTTATAAGATTAATCCTAGTGACAAATATTGTTCCATTGAGTTTCTCCCGGGTTTATTAACCCCTTGAATTTATAATATTATTAGTCCCTTGGGTATTTATTATTAATAATCACTTGAGTTCATTAATCCCATGGGTTTATAATACTAATCCCCAATATGCATGATAATATATTAGGGTTTATAATATTAACTCCTTAGGTTTATAATCCCTTGGATATATAATCTTAGGGTTTATATTATTAATCCTAGGTTTATAATATTAATCCCATAGGTTTATAATATTAATCCGAAAGTTGTATTAATGCATTAGATTTATAATATCAATAATCCCTTGGTTTTATAATATTAATAATCCATTGGGTTTATTATGTTTTGGTTTTATAATATTAATGCCTTGGGTTTATAGTTTTAATCACGAGGGCTTAAATTTTCATCCCTTAGATTTATTGGAAAGATGATAATATGAATAATATCATCATATTTATATTATTATTATAATATTATAATTATTATCATAAATATAATTATAATATTTTATAATATAACTATAATTATTATAATATTATTATTTTAATTATATATCTATTGATATCAATATCAATATCAATGTTAATATTAAATCCATATTGTTGATGACTATCAATGTATATCAATCATATTTATCAAATATATATCCATTATCATTTAACATCAACTTAAATTAATATAAATTTATATAATGTTAAACTTTAAAATCTCCACTAAAATTTTAATTTAATAATTAAATTTATAATTAATTTTACTGCATCTTAAATTTAATAATTAAATTTTAATTTAATAATTAAATTTATAGTTAACCTTACAATTCTCTAGGGTTAGTGTCAACTCTTCATCTTGGGCATCTCTTTATTGAACTAAGTGGTAGACTAGTCTTTCATAGATCTTTCTCATCCTGATGATGAATCACCATTGCTCGTTCGAAACATCGATTACAACAACAACCAAATGTGATATGAACCCGAAAACTCATTTACATAAATAAATATTATTAAATTTAACCAAATATAATATAATTACAATTAGTGGATTTTTATAAATTAAATGATTGGTAAATTTTTGGGAGGCACCTCAACTTGCGATGTTTGTGTTTATGTGCAATGAAGTCTTGTGTTCAAATCCCCTCGATCCACTTATGTTTTGAAGGGGTATACATGCATGCCTAGAGTTTATAGTGATAATTATTGGAATCAAATCCTTGTCACATGAGTACCAGATTGGCCTAGTCGTCGCTTCCTCTAGACAAAAAAAACAAATAAAAATATAATGATTGGTAATTGGAAATGTGCGTCAATTCATAATAAACATAAAAAACTTCTTTGTTATACATTTCAAGTTGCAAAAAAGATTAAAATTCATAAAAATTAACTAAATTATAACTTTGTTTAAAATTATTATCATTGTAGTACTCAACATTTCATTTTCGATTATAACAACATATTTCCTTCAATCAATTCATAGTTTAAACATACCAATTTAGAAGTATGGACATACCTTGCTGTCTTGACTAAAGTCGATCCCTAAATGACATTGCTCTATGGGAGAATCTGAGTTTTGCATTTCCGCTACCAAACCAACCAATTCCTCCCTACCTATTTATCATGAATACTTCGAGATCAAAGTCTTCTAGCCATTGTGCCAAAAAATCCAACTACATTGTCCAACTCTTGTCGATCTATAGCTAAATCCTGAGCCCTAAGGATCATCCATCAATTTTCCTACAATTGATAAAGTTTCCCGCTCATATTTCCAATCTTCCCCAATACTCGTTTTTGTGCCACGAAAGAAGGAAAACCCCCATTCAAAATTTAGATTTCCTTATAAAGGGAAGGTTTCTTCCCTCCAAAGAAAACCTTCCCTCTAATATATATATATATATATATATATATATATATATATATACCCTTGATTCGATCACCTTGCATTTTAATTAATTATATAAATAATCAGTTCTTAGTTATTATGGAGTTGGTTTCCATTCCTTTCAATTATATATATATATATATATATATATATATATATATATATCAATGATTCTTAATGTTTTTTAAGTAGGTTGTGTGAGCTGACAATTAAATCTACATAGCTTAGGTAATTGTTAATGGTTATTTCATGAGACGGTATTTCAAGAGCTCTCAAGTTTTTTCTAATGTTTATAAATGATTATTAATCTTGATCTGAATGCAAAGTGGCATCTACTCATGGAATTCATTCACCCATGGTATTGTAAGTGGCATCTACCAATGGTATTCATTCACCCATGGTATTTACCCACCCATGGAATTTACCTGTGGTATTGTAAATAAAAAATACTGTAAGTAACAAGTAACAATTTCTAAAAAGAGATAGTGTCCACCAAAATATAGCTTTTACATTTTTTCTCGATTTTAATAGATGTTTTCTTGGTGGTTTTGTTTAATGTGTGTTCTCTTATTTTCTTCTGGCATTTCAATTTTTCAGACCTTGGAGGCCTCCCTCCAAGATCTCAGTGGTATCAGATTCAGGTCAAAGCTCCATGGGAATGAGGTTTTGATTCATATTTCAGTTCTAAATTTTTGCAGAAATCTTCAACAAAATTCATATATGTGCTACGACCTCCACAAAACACTTTCTTGGGCAAAGCGGGAAGATTTTTTTATTCTTTTTCTTGTAGGAATTTTTTGGGCTACGAGTTTGCAGAACACATCTCAATCTTTTGATGGAAAACTTAAAAATTAAAATAACACATCTGATTCCTTGCAAAAACCACCCAAATTAAAAAAAACATATATGCCGAATCGGAGTCCGGATGAACGAGATAGCATTCATTTCCAATTAGTTTTGTTGCAGATTTTTTTCTAACAACAATTCATTGATTGAGACTCTCCTATCATTTTTTGCAATATTTTTGCAAAATTTCAGAAAAGTAATTGTAGATTTGATCTCCTCTTGAAAAACAACTCAATTTCATAAAAACATTGGTCGAATTGGTGTTTGGATGAGGGAGATATTGATGATTTAAACTCATCTATTTTTTCAAAACTTTTGCCACTACGAGAGTGTTGCAGCGCAAACATGATTTTCCAAAGTGTCCAGATAGGGATTTCAAACACATGGAAAGATGCATAACAGTCATTCTATTTCAAAAAATAGGTTATTATAAATATTCTGAGTTATATTGACCGAGTTATGTCCATTTTAAAATAGTTTTTATATCTGGAGCAACATTCAGAATGAGTTCCCTTTCGAGAGAGCCCTCCCACCCCACTTTAGTAGGCACCTTCTTCACATTCATTAGTTTCAACTTAGCATCATATGGATTGGGTTATTTGGAGATGTTCCCTTGCACCCCAGGATATGTAGGCATGTTCTACTTCATCAACAGTCAGCATCACGGCTATGGGTCAACTACACAAAATCCTTGTCATCGAAGTCCATTTTCTAGGTCGTGCAATTTTAGTATCATAGTTGGTCACAGGAATTACATGGTATCTCTATCCTTGGATCTCTGTTTGTCATGGTCATGGGTCATCCACAAACCCACACTTCATGAAAGTCCATTTGCTAGGCGGGACACTGTCAGTATCACAATTGGTCCCAAGCATTACAAGGTATCTCTATCCTAGGATCTTCGTTCATCATGGTTATGGGTTAACCACACAAAACCATTATCTTTAGTTACTCTTCATATTCAACACAGGCTTCTTAGGATGGAACTTCACACAATGCGGACCATTGCTTCTTCAGGAGAGAGGAATGATTTGAATGTAAAGTCGCATCTACCCATGGTATTCATTCTCTAATGGTATTCATCCACCAATGGGATTGTAAGTGGAATCCACCCATGGTATTGTAAGTGGCGTCTACCCATGGTATTCATTCACCGGTGGTATTTATCCAACCATGAAATTTACTCTTGGTACTGTAACTAAAAAAGAGAGTATACACAACAAGTAAGATTTTGTAAAAGTCGATGTTGTCCACCACAATGTAGCTTTTACAATCATTCTCTATTTTAATAAAAAGTTTCTTGGTAGTTTTCTTTAATGTTTGTTCTCCTATTTTCTGCTGGCATTTCAATTTTTCAGATCTTGGAGGCCTACCCCAAGATTTAGATCAAATCTTGCCCAATCATAAGGAGTTATTACTTAATTAAAATTCTATTAATGACATTAGATTAATATACCTTATTATAATTATTTGATAATTAGGGAGGTAATTAATATTTTTAATGATTATATACTTAGTCATTTATATAATTAAACTTGCATTCATACTTCTGCAATGCATGTATATGTAGCTAGCATACGCAAGTCTTGCATGCATGCTAATAATTATATTTATTAGTAACTCGAGATTGGTCATTACAAGTTTATTATTAATGATAATGATAAAATATATATATATATATATATATATATATATATATATATATATATATATATATATATATATATATATATATATATATATATATATATATACTTTTGAAAAACAAAGCATGTAACAAGATTCTTAACCATGGAGATTCACTCGCCACTTTATCATGGAGATTTTAAATATGTAAAAAAGGTTTGTTAGAATACCATGTTTTAATATCATGACTTACCAATACTACATGCCCAAAAAAATGATAACTCATTTCATATGATACTTTTATAATTACTAGATTCAATTCCATTGGAAGAAAAGACATAACTACTTTGAAACAAATCTTATCCTTTGATTTGTGTATACTAATAAGAATATTCTAGAATATTGAATGGAGATTAAATTTGTACCATCCGCCTAACAACTATTGATAATTAAATTAAAATTCTAAAAATCATATTCCAAAATAAGCATGTATGTCAGCGTAATTAACTCTAAACCACAATAGACCATGTTACTATATATATATATATATATATATATATATATATATATATAGAAAGAGAAAGAGATTTTATTCAACACGGTCATTGAAATTATTTATTTATGACTCAGACTCTTCACATTGAATTTTTTTTATTATTATTAATATATATTCTTAAGTACACATCCTCATCATATTGAGAGGTAAAAATCATATATCTATAAGATAGAAACTGTCTTTATCTATCTCAATATAAGAATATGATGAATTATAAATCTCATTCAAAACTTGAATTCGAAAGTACCTATGAATGGTATACGAACACACACTCCCTATATATTTTATGTTGAACATATTTTACTCTTCTAACACACATTGAATATTTTTATTTTATTAATATTTTCTAAATGTTACATTATGAACTTCATATTAAGAATGCAATAAATTAGACCCCTTCATAATGAAAAGTGAAAATGTAAAAAATATTTTAATTTCAATTACTTTATATCAAATTATGTTACATATTATAAATAAAGGAAAAATATATTTATAATTTATAAATAAAGGAAAAATATATTTATAATTGACATACATATATATATATATATGATATAGATATATATATATATATAGTTTGATATTAAATACTGAAGTATATATATATATATATATATATATAACTTCAGTATTTTTAAATTTATCTTTATCAATAACATTTTCCTCTCTTAGATTGTATAGTCCCTCTAAGTAAAAAAGAAAATTGCTTAATATTAATAACGAATTAAATTTATTTATTTAAAAAAAAAAATTACATATGATTTTAATTTTGGATAATTAATTTTTATTATTACATCAACTATGCATGCAATATGGCTTACTATTTGAAGCACATTCGCATTACAATCTGAATTTTATAAGTTGAAACCCTTTATGATTTCATTGTTATGGGAATGAATGAATTAGTTTTTTTTATATTAAATAGTGGGAGTTGAGAAATATGTTTGGTGAAACCAATAAATAACCAAAAATTTAGTTTGTGTTATATTTCTAATGAGGGATCAGTGTTGTTATCGTGAAGGAAAGTAATGGTATAAACAACCAAGGAGAATATGAGCCTTCTGGGCACTCTCGTTAAGGAACAAGGAACAAATGAATAAAGCTAAGAATTATATCTAGGACAAGGTATTTTCAAATTGTTTTTTCTAGAAATTTAGATACTTGTTCTATGTGCATTGAGAATGAGTGGTAAGATTAACATTAATATGTTTTACGTGCTAGTAGATGGATAAGGATGGATAAGGAATTGAATGTAGCGGATTTTGGGTCCAAGTGTTTTGTATTTTACTATTATGATTCCGTAAGCATGTAGATTGATAAAGTTAATGTAGATAATCCAATATGTAAAAAATAGTTCACGAGAAAAAGGATGCTAAACCATATAATTTTGATATGAAAGAATATGCTCTCTGGATGAATGTAGAGCCTCAAAAGAAGAGTTAAAAGAAACTTCCCACACAAATATAGACCACCATATTGTAAGAAACATTGGCGTTCTTACTGATTTTGTGGGAATGGGTACCCCTGGAACTTACAATTTTATATTATTTGGTTATCCAACCACCTAAAATGTAGTAGGGAATTAATTATATATATATCAACATCCATGTGTTATTTTCTATGAATCTAGGTTGGAGACATGATAGCTTCGTACACATCATGGCCATGCATTCAATATTTACAAAGAAATGTTATAAATGTATTCACAATGCCTAAGATCTTCCAACCAACCATCCAATTGTTAACAACGTTATTTAATCCTGGTTATTTATTGGTGCATACATTAGGGGAATAATGAGGTAAAAAATTGACCTCAATAATAAATGTACAAAAAAATTAATTTTAAAACAACTAATATGATTTAAAAGGTTGATTTTATCTCTATGACTAAATATTTTGTAGGGAAAAGAAGTAAAGTATCATTTTTAATTATGTATTTTGGTTATTTCCTTATAGGTTTACTCAAATGTCATCTGTAGACATTTGTTGGATGCATAATTAGATTCCACATCCAATGAGTACCAACTCTGCATACTCTAAGTAGACCCTTATCGAAAAGAATTGAAAATACATCAACAAAACATGTTCAACAAACACTTTCATATATTTTAATTAATTAATCAAAAAAAAATATTTCAACAAGTGCCATATGAATTGAGTTATTGTTTTTTATGTGTACTGAATTGAAAATCCATGGTATTGTGATAAATCCCATTTACATATTAAGAATCTCCATCGTAAAGTAAAAGTAAATCTCCACATTTAAAATTTTTGTTCCGTGTTTTTTGAATGTATATATGTTTAACTTATATATTAATTCTTACAATTATTTTTTATTAATAATAATAGCCTAAATTAAGGTTAAACTTTAGTAAGTTTTTATGATTCTTATTATGGATTGATTATTATCAATGTTTACCATCCATTTAATTTATATGGTTAGTTTAAATAAAAAAATTATATATGAGTTAAACATACACACATTTAAAAAACATGTAACAAAAAATAATAGTAAAATAGCAATAAGCAATAAGAATTCAATCACATAAATGAAAATCATAAATCAAATGTGATAGTTATTGAGATAAGATATTTTTTTTACATAATTTGAAAAGAGAAAAAGACGTAGCTACCTTTCAGATAAATGTAAACCCTCTAACCTTAATGATTACTAAAAATATTATGTCATATTCCATGGAAACCAATTGTAAATTGAATCTAACACGGTTAGAGATGATTTTTTTTAATTAAATTGAAAATAAAAAGCAATTATTTTTTATATAAATCTCAAACCCTATATGATATGATGTTGGGTATTTTTTTGAATAAACCATTAATACCACCGACATCTACTCTTTCACTGATCAAACTCACCGTTCTTCTAATTATATGAAATTTTCATTCCTATAATGACTCGTAGAAAACAACACTACAAGATTTCTAAAAATATTTCCTCAACTCTACTCCACTCAATATAGAATTTAATCCATATTCCTAGGAACATATGCCCATTAATATCGAAAAATTCAAAAAACCTTCAATAACAGGAAAATAACGAATAAACAAGTGGATTACTGGATTAAGCAAATGTTGCAAGAATCAAACAATGGTTACAAGAAAACAGAGATACGAGAACTTCAAGGAGTTACTAGACCTATATATCTGTCATAGGGACCCTCACTGTAATTTACATTGCTACCATTATTTCTACTCTCTTCTTTGGATTTGAGTTATCATCTCATTCTCATTACCATAAAATTGGCACAACCCATGGTTTATGATGAACTCAGTACAACTGCATAGTCTTAATACCTCACGGTCTCGATAATATTCAAACTCAGTTCCCTTTCAAATGGTATTTATCAAGGACAAAATGTAGAAACTTACCATTTACCGTCGGCCCAATATCCTAATGCATATTTACCTTCAAGAATTAAATAATGCATTTCCAGATTTCTTGAATTTGAGCACACCTTGGTAATAGTTTATTGTTGATATATGTTCCACGCTAATCACTCAACCCAAAATCTAATCCCACATTGAAATTACTATCTTTCCCAATGCGAGGTTCCACAAAGAATTTGAATTACATGAATTGATAAAGTAAAGACTGTTCAACATATCTCTAATGAAACTCATGATCTTTCTTGAACAGTGTTATCAAATCAAATCACCTCTTCACTGAAAGAAAAATATAGGGTTAATACCTTTCGATGCGTTCTTCCATTCGTTCCATCATATATACATTTCAAATGCGTTCTCTAGTGTTACAAAAGAACAAAATATTTGATTTAATTACACATAAATGATGATTTCCTTCAATGCTTGGCTACACTTTAATCACAATCGATTACAAATAACCAGCACTGAGTTCAAATTCACAATCCATTTGCAAGATGGCTTCACACAGAGTCATACGGGTTGATGCCATTATATTACAGCCTTCCAGAAATCAAGTCATTTCGTATTTATAGCTTGACTTCCTGCATATAATCTCCATTACTCTTGGAAACCAAAGTTACTCATAAAACCCATTACAGGAACTACATTCACGAATTCATTTACTACATTCATAAGCTCATCCAATTGATCATAAATGGATCAACTCACACACACGTGCAACCGTTTCCATGTTTAAAACACATCATATTTTCATTAAAAATATTATTTTTACATAGATGGCCTAATCATAGAGAGATGGGAATACCTTCCCCTACCTCTCTCTTCCTGTTTATTCATAAACTCATTATTTGGGAATACCTTCCCCTACCTCTCTCTTCCTGTTTATTCATAAACTGATTATTTAAATATAATCTAAGGGAACAAACATAATTTGTTTCAGATCCACCTTTCTAGCTAATTATTCCTAAAAAATTGTTTCCCCTACAATATGTCATGCCTAACAAGGAACATTCTCACTCAATTAATTTCTACCATTCAAATATTTTAGATCGTATAATCCCTTAATAAAAATCCTATTTGAATTATTGTGCTCAATGCAGATTTGATTACATCCAATAAATTAAGCCACATCTTTCGTATAATCCCTTAATAAAAATCCTATTTGAATTATTGTGCTCAATGCAGATTTGATTACATCCAATAAATTAAGCCACATCTTAATGAAACACTCTAGACTATAACTCATTCCATCTAAAACTCAAAATATTTATTTTGGAAAATACATACTATTTACATATAAAAATTTGAATTCTTCTCCAAAAATAAAGATCCTTGTTTCAATATTTTCCCACCAATGTCTTGATTTATCATAGATGACTTGGAAGCTAAGATGGTCGTGCATCAAACTCCCAAGGTAGAAAATTTATGGCCTCCTGATCATAAGCCTTTTATGTCACAATATTACTAGATCCCAAACTTTATATTGTAGTTGATCACCCATTTCATCATGTTGTTGTCCAATTGCTTCTACTGCTACTACCTTCAACACTCCAAGCTTCTAAAACTTATGCTGCAATTGTCAACCTTACTTGTTGATGCTCTCATGTGCAATCATTTTCATCCTACTATTGACTACCCTTCTCACATTACTATTCCTCTTCTTAGGAACTTTCATCATCAACCTTATAATCCTACCAATCTCCACATGCAAAATATCTTTTTGTTGGTACATGTTGCTCTAGATTTCTTTGAAATTACTACTGCTACTACCTACAATTTGATACATATTCTCCTCATCTAAGACACTACCATATGGATTTCTTATTTTCTTCTCTAAATTAGTTGAGTCTAAAAACTTCCTATATTTTTCATCACTTACACCTCTTTCTAGCCATTCCCCTAGAAATGTCACTTATTCTTCAAGATTACTGAACACTAAATCTAAATGTTTTACATTAGTTTTAACTCCATATTTAAGAAATATATTAACTTTTATTTCTCTAAATACACTCTCATGTTCAAATCTACCTTCTAGGCCTACATCTTAACAATCAATTTGTAATTTTAAATTTACATCAACTTCCTCAAATGTTTTAAACACATATTCAATTTTAGGCACATATGAATGTTTCTCCCCTTTGATTGTAATCTCCCTTGTTGACTCGGATGCTTTCAAAAAATTTCGATCAATTGTAACTCTTACTCATTTTTCTCAAGCATTGCATTTGAATGCTTCATTTCCTCTTCCCTTCGACTATCTTCACTACTCAACTTCATTCCATTTTCAGCCAAGAGAAATATATGTAATTTTCCTTTAAAAAGTTCCTTCCATGACAATGTATGAACATACATTCAATGATCTGTATGAGACAATGGTGTCCCCACCTCTTTTAAAATAGAAATTAGGTTTTCTTCACTCTTCTCCATCATTAAGAAAAAATTTAGTAGTTGTCCAACATCTTCATCAAAATTTGTAATCATAGACAAATTTTTAGCTTTGAAAACACAAGGATTTACAACCCTACTTGATGTTTTGGTCATAAAATCCACATAGTTGATGAGACCCTCTTGAAGTCTCTTATTAACATTATCCTCATCGTCTTCTTCGCTTAGTAAGGATCCTTTCTCTGGTTCAAAAATTCAAAATATTCTTTAAGTCATTATCCTTTTCTTCAGTCAAACTCGTTTGAGCTTCTCATTCCCTAACCCAGGATTCATCCTTTGCTTCAAATTTACCTACAACATATTCTACTTCACTTTCTTTCACATAAGATGAATCCACCTGCATATTTTGTCTTCCTTACTTCCCTAGAGTTGTTTTGTCATCACCTCTAGTTGTACTTTCATTGCAACTATCTCCTTATCAAATTCCTCGTCACTTATATTATTATGGATTACGTTTGAACCATTCATATGATCATTTGTAGTCATACTCTTCCTTGCTCCATAAGCTTCCTCTTGCTCATTGTGAGCTACATTAAATCCTATGTAACAATCCTCCTCCATTAATTGTTATTGAAATCCTCACTAATATTTCATTTTAGCTGATCCTTTTGGTATTCCTCGGTTCTCTCCATTAGAATCTCTTTTTTCATTAACCTGAGTTCAAGCCTCAGATCTTTTTTTCTTTTATTTTCTTATTTATAGATTTCTAGTATATAGACTCTACTTAGTTTTGTATGAAGAATCTATCAACATAATAATCTTGCTAACATTTTCTTATAATGAACAGAAAGATAGTATAATTTGTAAGTATACCTTGTCTCTAGCCCTACATTCCTCGAACCTTTCGTCATCATACAAGTGATACTAGAGAATATATTTGTAGGTTTAGTCCCTCCTACGGTTGTCCCTAGATCCTTTTCACATTTGAGTCTTCACCATTTGAGTCTAACTTCTCACCACCAAAAAGGTTTTATTTACCATGATGTAAAATACACCTTAGAACATGAAATGTGTCATATATGTTGGCATTGGTTAACCTGCTTTGCTAGTTTAATTTCTTTCACGATATAAGTTATAATTCTGACGTTACGAGATATATGTTACAACACCACTGATGGGATTTATTACTCCCATTAGGTAACGAAACCTCTAGAAGGGGTACAAACTCTAATAGATATTAATTATTTTTCCAAGTTTGATGTTCTTGAGATGTGGGACACTATAGTTGTACACCAACGCACAATGGTCATGTGATAATGAAATGGTCTATGTGTGAAGGGGAAGTAAACGGATAGGATGTTTCTCCATAATCCAATGGTGGAGATCATCTGGAATAACCATAACCATCCACTTGGCGTTCCCTTCAATGTCATTTAGCTCACGAAATTTGCTAAAGGTGTCATGCAAGAGGTTTCTGCCCAAACCTTTTCCCCTCATGCTCGCAACAGGAACTCACCATGGACATAACGTAGGGTGGATCATGGTAAGAATTCCCATCCATATTTATTTTTTGTTGTTGTTATTTTTTTTTTAATTCTTATATATTCATCTCCTTCTGCATCTCATTTCCCCTACGCTTATTTAGTCTATGTGCACCTCCTATCTTTCGTATCAAGCTCAAAGAGGTGGATTAGCAGTTGTGGAAGTCACATGGAATATGGTCTTGGCCTTCCCTCCCCATTGCATTATGAATGAACCCTTCACTCTTTCTAGACTTTGGATGGGTTTCCTTATTATTTTATTTTATTTTATTTGAAGTATCTCTTTTTCTTATTTCACACTCCACTTAATCAATTCTTCTTTTACTATTTTGTTCGAGGTTGGCCACTCCAAGTGGGGTTTTTAGTTACGAGGATTTGCCATGACTATGATTCTTGTAATAGATCTGAAACACCAACATAAAAATGAATATTGTCGTTAATATTCTGAATAATTATTCTCAACATTCTCACTACATAAATCTTCAATCACTCAGGGGTTTTCATTTACTTGGAGAAACCCTCCTTCCTGTAGGTGATGAGGAAGAGTGTGATATGATTATAGAAGAGTTATTTTCCTTTAATAATAAATTCTAATACCTATTGTATGTTCCATAGCTCTCTTGATTCAGGGTTATGGATGTATTTCTGTGCTAGGTAGCCAGCTCACAAAAAGATATCAAAGATATTATATCAATGGATTAGAATTCAGCCTCTTTGAGGGGGCAACCTCCTTTTCATTACACAAATGAAAAATTCTTGGATAATACAAATGACTAAACCTGCCTTCTATATATAGGAGTCTAAGGGGTCACAATATAATCAAGTCGACATAATAGTAATAACATAAGGGCACAAAAATAACAATAGTGGGTTTCTATGGGGCATACTAATAACAATATGGGGACAATAAGGGATACAATGACAATAGTAAAAGGGAAATCACTAGTATTATAGGGGCCTAACATTCCTCTCTCCTTCCCAAAATCATTGCCCTCAATGATTGAGTAGTTATGGATGCTTCTATATAAAATTCTCATCCTCCCATGTGCAATATTGAGTGGATAAGTTCTTCCACTTGATGAGATACTCTAAAATTGATCGATTTTGTAGCTTTGGAGTTCTTATTTCTATGACGGCTTCCGGTTCCAATATGATTTTTACTTCCTCATCAAGTTCTGACAATATTGTTTGAACTGGGAACTTGTCACCTATAACCTTCTTTAAACATGAAACATGGAAAATTGGGTGCACTCAGGAAGCTGCAGGAAGCTCCAATTTGTATGCCATAGTACTAATCTTTTGCAACACCTTGTATGGACCATAATACTTTGGTGATAATTTATTATCCTTCTTAGCTTGCTTGAGGGAAATTTTTTTATATGGTTGTAGCCATAGGAATACCCAGTCACCTACATCAAAACTTCTTTCACTGTGATGTTGATCTGCATGTTGTTTCATTCTATTCTGCACCAATGTGAGGTTATCCTTTAAGAGTTGGAGAACTTGTCGTTGATGCTCGATGTAATGTTCCACTGCTTGAACCTTAGAATTTTCTCTTAAATATGATGTGATGGATGATGGATGATATCCATAAAGTCCCATAAATGAGGTGACTTTTTATGCAGTATGGAAGGAAGTGTTATACCACCATTCATCCAGAGGCAACCATTTGACCCATTGTGTCTATTTATGAGATACAAGTCAATGAAGATATCCTTCCATACATTAGTTTACTATCTCATTTTACCCATCATATTAAGGATGATAAGATGAGCTATGAGCTAACTGAGTACCGAGATAGAAAAATAATTTTGTCCAAAAATTTCGAGTGAAAATGGGATCTCTATCATGTACAATAATCTTTGGGTTTCCATGTAGATTTTGAATTGTTTCCATAAATGTAGTAGAAACTTTATTGGCTTTAAATGGATGTGATAATGAACAAAAGTGTGCATACATGGTAAGTCTGTCAACTACCACCATGATGACACTCTTTCCTTTAGACTTGGGTAAACCTATGATAAAATCCATTGAGACCTCCTCCCAACATTCGCTTGGAATGGATAAAGGTTGTAGTAGACCCAGGGTCGTAATTGCTTCAACTTTATTTTGTTGGAAAACCAAACATTCCTCCGCAAACTTTTGAATATCTGATTTAAGGCCATCCCAAAAAAATTCCTTCTTAACCCTGTGGTATGTTTTTAAAATTCCTGAGTGCCCTCCTAAGGGAGAAGTGCACAATTCAATAAGAATCTTTTGTTTGAGTTGGGAATTCTTACATAGGTATAAGTAATCTTTGTACCATAGTGAATCATTTTTCCAACTAAATTTATCAGATGTACTGGGATCTTGTTGTAACTTTCAAATGAGTGCCCACACTTCTTCGTCATTCTTCCATTCCTCCCTTGCTTCGTTTACCCAATCTGGTTGGATAACAGAAATGGTGGACAACAATGCTTCCACATCCTCATCCTTTCTTGAGAGTGCATCTGCCACAACATTTTGCTTCCCTTTTTGTAGATGATTTCAAAGTCATAACCCAACCTCTTTGTGACTCTAGAAAAATTAAAGTTCATACCTTTGTTTATACATCCACCATTCTGGCCAATCTACCAACTTATATTAACGATGTAAATGAAAGATTAGTTAATGATGGGGTTACTTTACTTATCCTCTTGAAATGTTTATCAAAGTCTCAATGCTACAAATCACATAATATGGAAAATAATTCATCAAAGTTTCAAAAATATACAGACCATCTAATTCTCAGCTATAATAATTTTTTACACAATGTATCTGATGCGATTCTTTATTCTACTAATTTCCTGATAATAACATGCACAAAATTAAATAACTTATATGCAACAATAATTTCAAAAAAATATTTCAGAACTTAATTATAATCAAAATTTTGACCGTATTTGTTGCTAGCACTATACTTAAGACATACCATTATCCTACCAACTATAAATTGATCCAGAAATCCCCTCCCTGAGCTGAGATCTGTTGCCTCCAAGAATCAACAACCTCTTGTGATTCCAGGTAATGTATTTTTATACATTACTTCTCTTGCATTTTTTTCCTTAGCAATGTCATGCTTTTCTTGGGTCTGCCAACCCACTATCTTAGGCTTCTTTTTTTTTGAAAACATTTTTCTTTCTTTAAAGTCCACCTTTCTCTCCTATGATGCTTTATTCCACCCTTACTCAGTGTTTTTTTACAACTGAGTGATTTAATATATTTTTTCTCCCTTCAAATTAAATTTTGTTGATCAACTCCCAGGAATTTTTGGGATTTATTTAAGGAAATATTATTTTTATCTTATCCACCAACACTGATTTTCGGATCTTAGAAAGAATCTCTTAACTCTAGTGTTTATTTCCCGAGTAGTTTCCACATTTTCTTTCCATTAATAAAATTCATTTATTACATCATCACACATTTATTGTTCACATTGATTCAAATCCATCATGGATTTCTAGCCATCAAATATAAAAACAGAAAAATATTTACATAGAAACAAAGGGGTATTACATCCTCCCCCCCTTTTTAAGGTAAAACTGTCCCCGAGGTTTATTTCTCATTTACTTCATTCCTAAAACAATGATGGGTAATATTCTTTCATTGTATATTCTCACTCCCAAGTAGCCTGCTCAAGTGTAAAGGGCCTCCATTACACCTTAACCTGAGTGAAGACTCGATTCTTGAGCAAGATATCTTTCCAATATAAGATGTGGAGTGGCTCTAGCAGAAAATCTCATTTGGGTTCCACCTGTATCAAATTCCATTCAATTATGTGAGAATTATCATGGACATAGTTTTCTAATAACGACACATGAAAAAAGTTGTGCACTTTAATATGTATGGGAAAACCGAGTTGATATGCCACGAGGCCAATTGTGTTTAATATTTCAAAATTCCCATAGAATCATAGTGCAAGTTTTTCGTAAGTCTTGGTTCTTAAGGTACCCTTCCTTAGTTTTACTCTTAACTAAACATGGTCTCCAATCTTAAATTATTTATGAATTACTTTCTTGTCCACATAAATTTTATGCCTATTGTGTGTCGTTTTGATGTCCTACCTAATATTCCGTACCACCTGTTCCATTTCTTGCAAGGCATCCGGTCTTAATATCAATCTATCCTCTTGCTGACTTCAACTAAGAGGTGTATGACACTTTCTACCATACAAAGCTTCAAAGGGACTCATCTGTTTTGAGGTTTGATAGTTGTTTTTGTAAGAAAATTATTCTAAATGAGGAAAATCCTCCCATTTGGTAGATGTGTTCATGATGTACATTCTCAACATATCTTCAAAAATTTGTTTGGTCTATTTGTCCATCTGTTTAAGGGTGATATCCAATGTTGGAATTTAGTTGAGTTCCCATGCTCCCAAACATAGGTTTCCTGTTAGGTCCTGATATTACTAATGTATTCCCTCATTACTATTTTCATTGTAGCCCCTTATTGTTATTGTTGTGCCCATGTTATCCCCATATTATTATTATTGTTCCCAATAGAAGCCAACTATTATTATTGTTGTGCCCTTACATTATTATTGTTATGTTTGCTATGACTATATTGTGACCCCTTAGACTCCTATAAATGGAAAGAAGGTCTTGTCATTTAAATCATCAAAGAATTGTTCATTTGTGTAATGTAAAGTAGGTTTCCCCCTCGAACAGACTAATTTTGAAGTTATTTCTCTATCTTTTCTTCTATTTTTTGAGTTTGTTGCATAACAATTGGCATCAAAGCTTTGGATTCTAGGGTTTCGCTGCTCCAAACAGGTCATTGTGGCATTTTCTTTATAACGTTGTTTCTACAATGTTTCAAAAGCTAAAATTAAAAAAATTTGAGCCGAAATCTCTATGAACCTCCAGTATGAATTTCAGATCTTGTCTCACTATATTTTTATAGATATGATCCAAGGAAGATAGAGTTTTTGTAGGTTTCCGAATTATATCTCAAACAGGTGACCTGAGGAAAATCATCATAACCCTCTCTTTGAGCATTAGATTAAAATTTTGTAAAAAGGTACAGAAAGAGGATGAACTTTAGTTTTATTTTTATCAGTTTGAGTTCCGAAGGTCGAAACAGTGACATGTGGAAATTCTTACAAGTTCGCTCTCTTGAACCAGTCTATAATTAGGTCATCGTGGGAGATTTGGAATCACTATTTCTTGGAGAATCCAATCGTGATCAGACTTATGAGGCTGAAATGGGGACTCATAGAGCTACCACAGGGTTAAATTTCAAACCTTGGAGATCCAAATCTCCAGATATACAATAGATTCAATATCGAGCTCCTACAAAACCAAAAAATGTATGTAGTCTTTTTAAAAATTTTCATAAGTTGGTTTGAAAAACTAGTTTGAAGGAATTCGAAAGACATAGTGGAGCATAATTATCATTAATTGATGCCCTGAAGAAAGAAAATGGAAACACCTAGTAAGCAACCTGAAATTTATAGCATGACTGATGAAGAAGAGGAAGAAATGAAACATGATATATCAAAATTACGTGACCAAGTGCAACAAATTTCACTCTCACAAAAGTAACAAAACCTAAGATTGTTGGTTTAAAGAAAGGCATGGAAGCTCAGATGGATGGTTTAAAAAATGACGTGGAAGCTAAGATAGATGGTTTAAATAAAGGAATTGAATCTCATATGGATGTTTTAAAGAATGGCATGGAAGTTAATATGGATGGTTTAGAAGTAAACATTGAAGATTTGAAGAAAGCCATGGAAGGCTTAGAAGGAGGTTTGGAAAACTTGCTACAAGAAATGCTTCTTAATGGCAAAAGGGTAGTAGAGGAGACTAATGACGAGAACAAAAGGAATGTTAGTCATGATTTCATATACTCTAACATTAGATTGAAGACCCACCATGTTCCAAAGATTGATATGAGGAAGTTTTATGGCAAGGATCTCGTAACACGGATACTACAGATGGAGAAATATTTTGATCTCCATAATGTTCAAAACACATAAACGGTACGCATTGCAACTTTATTTTTGGAACCAAATTAGTTTGTATGGTATCAATGGCTTTTCTCTCATAAAAAAATTGTCACTTGGTCAATTTTTATGGAAGAAATGATAAAAAATTATGAGGATACAAAAAGAAACACCTTTTTTATCCAATTGATAAATCTCAATAAAAAAGGTTCAATGGTGGAGCACATTGACGAACTCAAAAAATTTAATATAAGGGTGAACGGTAGTCAAAGGGAGCATAGGATTGATGTGTTCATAGGGACATTAAAGGATAACATCCAACATGAGGTTCGCCTCTGGGAAACTGATTCATTGGAGAAGACATTTAGGTTGGCAAGAAAAATTGAGAGCAAAATCATCGAAACATGGAAGGCTACCAATCACAACTATAAAGGTGGAACTGTTGTTTCTCCTAGCCTTACATAACCTAAAAGGTTTACACCACATCAATTGGAGGAAAAAATAGAAAAAGGGCTTTGTTAGAGATGTGATAGAAAATACACTAAAGGTCATAAGTGTGCTGAGAAGAAATTATTTTACATAGATTGTTAAGAGGAAGAAGAAAAGGAACAAGAAACATCAAAAGAGGAGGATACACACCACGAACAAATCTTAGATAAAGAAGAAATGAATCCGACCATATCTTTTAATGCATTGGCCGGAGTAACCACTCCTCAAAGTATCAAGAACATATCAAGAAGAAAAAGGTAATAGTGTTGATTGGTTCGGGAAGTACCCATGATTTTATTCATTTTAAGATAACGAAGGAATTGAATTGCTTCTTACATTTAGCACCACAGTGTCAAGTGGTGGTTGCAAATGGAAGAACCATAAATTTCTCTGCAAAATTCCATAATATAAAGCTATCCATGGGAGAATATGTGTTGAATAGTCCAATGATTTCCATTCCAATGGGTGGTGCTGATGTTGTACTAGGAGACAAATGGCTACAATCTTTGGGTACGATAGCTATTAATTTTCAAGAAATTTCCTTGAATTCTTTTTCAAAAGGAAAGGAAGTTGAATTAAGGGGTATCATAGGGAAGTTGAGAAATATAATCAGCTCTAATGGCATGACAAAGCTTCTAAAGAAAGAACAATGCAGTGTAATTACACTATTATGTTTTCCACAGGTTCCCAAGTCAAAATCATCTATTTCTCAAGATCTCCAAAAAGTATTTGACAATCATTCGAAGGTATTTGAGATTCCCAAAGGCCTCCCACCTATTCGTGATCATGATCATGCTATTCATTTGATTCTAGGAAGTGTTCCTCCAAACATCAAGCTTTACGGATATCCCTATGCCTAGAAGAGTGAAATTGAATATATGGTTGTAGAAATGCTAGAGGTCGGTATAATTCAACCTAGTAAAAGTTATTTCCCTGCTCTAATACTATTGGTGCACAAGAAGGATGGATCATGGTGCATGTGTCGGGATTATAGGGAGCTCAAAAAGATCACTATTAAAGATAAATTTACCATTCATATCATTAATGAATTATTGGATGAATCACATGCAATAATTTACTTCACCAAGCTGGACCTTCATTCAGGATATCATCAAACCAGAATGAAGATTGAAGACTTTCTAAAAACAACATTTAGAACTCATGAGGGTCATTATGAATTTTTGGTCATGCCTTTTGGCCTTACGAATGCACCTTCTACATCTCAAGGGTTGATGAATTCCATTTTAAAACCCTTCCTTAGAAAAATTGTGTTAGTAATCTTCGATGATATACTAATCTACAACAAGTATTGGAAGCATCATGTTGAATAGGTTGATAGAGTGCTCAAACTATTGGAGGATAAACAATTATATACAAAAACCTCCAAATGTTTCTTTGGAGTACAAGAGGTGGAATATTTGGGTCATATTGTATCTCATGAGGGTGTTAAGGTAGAACCTAGCAAAATTAAAGCCATTAGGGAATGGAAGATCCCCACATGCATCAAGCATATGCAATGATTTCTCGGGTGGATAGTGTATTATCACAAGTTTGTTAAGAATTTTGGGAGAATAGAAGCACTTCTAACAATATTACTTAAGAAAGATGAATTTTCTTTGACTCCAAAAGCAACGAAAGACTTTGAACACCTTAAAGAGGCAATGCACCAAGCCCCAGTCTTAGCTACACTAAACTTCATAAAAACCTTTATTGTGGAATGTGATGCCTTAGGAAATGGAATTGGTGCTATTTTAATGCAAGAAGAAAGACCCATTGCTTTCAAAAGTCGTCCAATCAAAAGAAAGTATTTACAGAAAGCTATTTAAGAGAAGGAAATGTTGGCAATACTACTTGAACTTAACAAATGGCGACCTTACATAATGGGAATACACTTCAGGGTATAAATAGATCATGATAGCCTTAAAACATGGTTCACATAGATTTTGGGTTATGACTTTGAAATCATCTACAAAAGAGGGAAGAAAAATGTTGTTATGGATACACTATCAAGGAAGGATGAGGCTGTGGAATAATTTCTTAGTGCCATTTCTATTATCCAACCAGATTTGATAAACGAAGCAAGGGATGAGTGGAAGAATGATGAAGAAGTGTGAGCACTCATTCAAATGTTACAACAAGACCCCAATACATCTAATACATTTAGCTGGAAAAATGATTCCTTATGGTGCAAATATCACTTATACCTCTGCAAGAATTCCCAACTTAAACAAAATATTCTTATGGAATTGCACACCTCTCCCTTAGGAGGACACTCAGAATTTTTAAAAACTTACCACAGGGTTACGAAGGAATTTTTTTGGATGGCTTTAAATCTGATATTCAGAAGTTTGTGGTGGAATGTTTGGTTTTCCAACAAAGTAAAGTTGAAGCAATTAATACCTCAGGTCTGTTACAACCTTTATCCATTCCAAGTCAATATTAGGAGGAGGTTCCAATGTATTTTATCATAGGTCTACCCAAGTCTGAAGGAAAGAGTGTCATCATGGTGGTAGTTGATAGACTTAACAAGTATGCACACTTTTGTGCATTATCTCATCAATTTAAAGCTAGTACAGTTGCTACTGCATTTATGGAAACAATTCAAAAGCTATGTGGAAACCTAGAGATTATTGTAAGTGACAGAGATCCCATTTTCAATGGAAATTTTCCAACATAATTATTTTCTTGTCTAGGTACTCTATTAGCTCATAGCTCATCTTATCATCCTCAATCTGATGGGCAAACTAATATAGTGACCAAATGTTTGGAAGGATAGCTTCATTTCTTTGTATCTGATAAATAGACATAATGGGTCAAATGGTTGCCTATGGCTCAATGGTAGTATAACACTTCCTTCCATACTGCAACAAAAATGACCCCATTTATGGCACTTTATGGATACCATACACCATCCTTCACATCATATTTAGGAGAAAATTATAAGGATCAAGTAGTGGAAGACCACATCAAGAATTAACAACAAGTTCTCCAAATCTTAAAGGATAACCTCACTTTGGCACATAATAGAATGAAACAACAGGAAGATCAACATTGCAGTGAAAGAAGTTTTGATTTAGGTTACCAGGAATTTCTACGGCTACAACCATACAAAAAAATGTCCCTCAAGCTAGCTAAGAAGGATAATAAATTATCACCAAAGTATTATGGTCCATAAAAGGTTTTGCAAAAGATTGGTACTATGGCATACAAATTGGAGCTTCCTACAGCTTCTCGAGTGCACCCAGATTTCCATTTTTCATGCGTAAAGAAGGTTATAGGTCATAACCTCCCAGTTTAAACAATATTGCAAGAGCTTGATGAGGAAGGAAAAATCATATTGGAACCTGAGGCTATCATAGAAGCAAGAACTCGACAGCTATGAAATCAATCAGTTTCAGAGTATCTTATCAAGTGGAAGAACTTACATGCTAAAAATTCCACATCGGAGGATGATAATTTTATATAGAAGCACCCGAAATTACTCATTGATTAAGGACAACACTTTTCTGAAGGAGAGGGACATGTTATGTCCCTATATTACTAGTGTATTCCCTTATTATTATTTTCATTGTAGCCCCTTATTATTATTGTTGTGCCCATGTTGTCCCCATATTGTTATTATTGTGCCCCATAGAAGCCCACTATTATTATTGTTGTGCCCTTATATTATTATTGTTATGTTTGTTTTCACTATATTGTGACCCCTTAGACTCCTATATATAGAAAGAAGGTCTTTTCATTTGTGTCATCAAAGAATTGTTCATTTGTGTAATGCAAAGGAGGTTTTGCCCCTCGAAGAGGCTGATTTTGAAGTCGTTTATCTATCTCTTCTTCTATTTTGTGAGTTTGTTGCATAACATTTCCAAAATTTGAAGGTAAACTTAGCATCCTTGTTTGACAATACCATCTTTGGCACTCCATGTAGTCAAATATTTCCTTCATGAGAATATTAGCACCGGTATAAAATGTGTTACTTTAGTCAAGGTGTCCACCACCACCACAATGGAATGATGTTTTCGTTTTGTCTTTTGTAATTCTATAGTAAAATCCAATGAAATCACTTCCTATTTCCATTCACGAATGGGAAGTGGGTTCGACGATCGAGCAGGGTGTTGGTGTTCCACCTTAACTTGTTGAAATTCTAGACATTTTGCTAAGTATTATGCCACCTCCTTTTTCATGCCCCACCAAAATAATTCTTTCGTTAATGATGTTAACATATTTTGATATCTAGTATGGGATGCATATGGTTTCTTCTGATATTCATCGAGGATCATTTATTTTAAATCACTCACATTGCGAACATACAATTTATTCTTGTAGGTTAACAGTTTTTCAAAATTTTTAGCATATCTTGGAATTCCCATTTGCTGTAATTTCTGTTGAAACTTTACATATCTAGGATCTTGTTGTTTTTATTTTTTAATATTCTCTACAAAATCTATACTAATAATACTAACATAAACTCCCACTAAAGCTTGTGCATGTCTGCTTAAGGCGTCTACTATTTTCTTTTCTTTTCCTTTAATGTGTTAAATATCAAACGCAAACTCACTCGGAAAATCCAACCACCTTGCCTATCTAGCATTTAAATTTTGTTGGGTAAAACAATATTTCAGGTTGGTATGTTCTGTCACCACAGTAATTTTTTTTGCTAAAAGGTAGTGTCTCCACATCTTTAAAGCATGTATTACTGTAGGCAAATCTAACTCACATACAACATAATTATTTTTGTGTGTTTTTAGTTTCCTAGACTCATAGGCTACTACTACATTTTCAAACCTCAAAACTCCCCCGTGCTCTTCCAAACAGGCATCAGTACAAACAATGAATTCTTTGTTTGGGCATATAGTTTTCAATATAGGCACTACAATCAATATTTGCTTCAATTTATTAGAGCTTTCCTGACATTTTGTTGTCCATTTAAATTTTATTCCCTTCTTCTACAAAGAGGTAACATGGTAATCAATTTTATAAAAACCTTCTATAAATATTTTATAATATCCAATGATTCTCATAAATGAGCGGAAGATTGAAACATCCTTAGGTATGGGCCAATTTAAAATAGCTCTAACCTTCTCATGATCAACAAACAGTCTCTCCTTTTAAATGACTTGCCCCAAATACTTTATTTTGTCTTTATAGAACTCACATTTGGTAAGTTTTGCATATAGATGATATTATCTTAAAGTTTGTAGCACTAATTTCATATGTTTTTTGTGTCCTTCCTCATTCTTGGAATACACTAAATAATAATCTATAAACATGTGTAGAAATTTATCAAGATAATTATGAACTAGATAATTCATTAAACACATAAAGGTTGATGCTTCACTAGTAAGACCAAAGGGTAACACTAAGAACTCGTAGTGACCATATCGGGTTCTAAAAATTGTCTTATGAATATTTGCAACTAGTGATAGCTAGTCCTTAAGAAAATCTTTGAAAATATAGTCGCTCCCCTCACTTGATCGAAAAAATCATAAATACGGGGTAGAGGATATTGATTTTTTATGGTTAACTTATTTAATTGTAGATAATCGTTGCACATTCTAAATGTTCCATATTTCTACAAATACTATAGGGCCCCCCAAGGTGAGACATTGCGCTTAATATATCCCTTATCTAGTAGTTCATGTAACTGCATCTTCAGTTATACTAGCTATGGTATACTCATTCGATAAGGAGATCTAGATACTCAGGTGGCACCTGGTACTAAATTGATGGAGAAATTTATGTCTCTACGGGGAGGTAAACCTGGGATTTATTCTTGAAAAGGAATCTTGAAACTCACTAACGAATGGTAATGTCTATAAATTTTCCTTTTTCTATTTTCTATTTATTTGTTTCCACCTACACCATGTATAACTGGTATCCTTTTCTTGCACTCCTTTTCAACTATAATACTGATATCTTTCTGACTGATGTTGCTTTTGGTATACCTTTAATTACCTGGGTTCACCCATCTTAATTGACATAACTTACTGTTTTCTCCAAACAATTTGTAATGGTGCCTTGTTTCTCCAACTAGTCCATGCCTATTAACCGTGATAGGACCCAAAAGGAAGAATGTTTAAATTTACTTCTGTGGAATAGCCATTTAAGTTAATGGGGCATTGTCTTACTTGACTAGTTACCTTTCTTTTGGTGTCATTTTCTATCTTTACCAACCACGCAGTCTTAAATTTCTCAGATTTTAATTCACCTTTTCTTCAGTAAGTTTGGGACTAATGTAAATTAAACCGCCTCTGGATCAATTAAAACATAAAAATATTGGTTTAAAATCATACCTTCTATCTCAATCACGGTAGATTGATGGTCAGCCTTTCTGTCCTCTAATTCAACACTAATCCTAGGAATGTTTATAGTAATGTCATTCACAGTTGTTGATCTGTGGACAACTTGAATATTCTGAATGGATCATGTATTTTATGGGTGGTACTCTATTAGGTTTGGTTCACCACACCCCCAACACTTCTGTGGTTCTCTGTTCTTGACCCAACTGATCTTTTTGTTGTTCAACTCCATAGGTTTTGACCGAGTTTGGGATTGTGCCAGCTAATTTCAATTTCCTTTGTTGAATTTCTACCACTGATGGTCCTTCCCAACATTCTTAAAATAAGAGGGTTTCTATCTTACAGTTTTTATTTTATCTTTACCTTGCCAAGATTTCAAGCCTTTTGCTCGATTCTTGAACTACTGGTAGCGAAACATTTCTTTTCTTACTACCTCATACATTATCTTAGGTTTGTTGAGCTCAATTCTTTCTTTTTAAGGAGTTCGTAAGAAGTTCAAAAATTGTTGTGCCTTTGCTTTATCCCCTTTAATATAAGGGGCATACCACAATTAATTGGTAAATTTCTCCACAAACACGTCCATTGCTAATTGGCACAGACTTCACTAATGAAATTCCTTAGTGTGATCATCATATTATCTTTCATTCAAATAACGAGATTTAAACTTTTTTCTGGAATTCCTCTAAGGAAACGATTTTTTCCTCCAAGGTGTGCAAACTTTTGGCCTCCTCCAACCAAAGAGTATCTTTTCCTTGCAACTGGTAAATGGCCAATATAGCCTTGAAATTACTATGATACTCATACACTTGAAAATACTTGGTCATGTTTCGGATCCAAGCCTTTGTATCCTCCTTTTCCCTATCAAAAGTAGGATGTTTTATCTTCCAGAAATCCCCTTGTACTTCCATCATCCTTTTTCTCTTTATTTATTTTGGTTAAGTCCTATAAGAATGGTTGTTGCTTTCATAATTCTATGACTCCATTAGCAACAATGGTTTTTTTGATGCCTCAAGTACAATTACTCTGTGACTAGAATTTTCAGACAATTCTCTTATCATTCCTTCCTCCTCTTCAATAGCTTTTAGCTGGCATTCATTACTACTCCTGAGATGAGCCAACTCTTTCTGCATATTTATGATAACATCGATAACCTGAGAGGTTGGTGGGGTACTTTCATTTCCCAACCCAACATATAATTCTTCACCAACTGTAGTGGATGGGGGGGAATTTTTCTACCAATCTGTTGTGGCCTGTTTCACTCACGTACCTTATAAACAATACAAATTGTTGTCAACATCTCATGTTTACACTTCTACACACATTTCATTTAAATATGATGGTCCTTTCCAAGGCCAGTGTGGAAACTTGCTCTAATACCATTTGTCAATAAGCTAAGTTGAAGCCTCAAATATTTTTTTTTATGCTTTTATTTATTTATAGATTTCCAGTATATAGAATATACTTAGTTGTGTATGTAGAATCTATCAATATAATAATCTAACTAACATGTGCTTATAATGCTCAGAAAGATAGTATAATGTATAATTATACCTTGTCTCTAGCTCTACATTCCTGAAACCTTTCGTCGCCATACAAGTGAAACTAGAGAATTTATTTGTAGTTTTAGTCCCTCTTACGCTTGTCCCTAGATCCTTTTCACATTTGAGTCTTCACCATTCCTAAAATATTATAACTTCTTACCACCAAAAAGAGATTATTTATCATGATGTAAACTACACCTTGGAACATGAAATGTGTCCTATATGTTGGTGTTGGTTAACCTACTTGGGTGGATTAATGTTTTTCATGATATAAGCTATAACTTCGACGTTATTCAATATATTTTACAACCTAAGTGGTGGGATTTATTAGTCCCATTAGGTAAGAAACCTATAGAAGAGGTACCCACTCAAATAGATATTAATTATTTTTCCAAGTACAAGGTTCTTGAATAGTGTGGCCCTATAGTTGTTTGCCAACAAATAATGGTCACGTGATAATCAAGAAGTTTGTGTGCAATGGGGAAGAGAATGGTTAGGATTTTTCTCCATAATCAAACCATGGAGATCATCTGGAGTAAACCTAACCCTCCACTTACTGTTCCCTTCGATCTCATTTGGCTCATGAATTTTGTTGAAGGTTTCATGCCAAGAGGTTGTAGTCCAAACCTTTTCCCCTCTTGCAAGCAGTTGGAATTCACTATGGACGTAGTGGAGGGTGGCTCGTGGTAAGAATTCCCGTTCATATTATTTTTGTTGGGTCTTTTTTTTAATGCTTATATATTCAGCTCCTTCTGCATATTGTTTCCCTTGCACTTCCTTAATGCATGCGCACCTTCTTTCCTCTCTCTCAGGCTCAAAGAGGTGGACTGGTAGTTGTGGAAATGGTATGGAGGTTGGTTTCAACAAATCATCTCCTGGTGAATTATGAACTAACCCTTCACTCTTACCAAACCGTAGATGGGTTTCCTTACTATTTATTTTGTTTTATTTGAGGTATGGTTCTATCGTGTTTGACAATCTAGTTATTTGATTCGTGTTTGACTATTCCTCCTTAGGTTAACCACTCCAGGTGGGGTTTTCCGTTGCCATGAGAAACCTTCCTTCACGCAAGGGATGAGGGTGAGTATGATATGATTATAGAAGAGTCATTTTCCTTTAATAAGAAATTTTAATACCTATTGTATAATCCATAGTTCTCTCGCCACAAGGTTATGGATTTATTTCTGCATCATCTTTGGAATAGTTTTTTGTTCCTTTGCATTACCTTGTTTGTTTATGGTCTTATCTACTATACCTTTTTTTATTTATTTCAAGAGCATAATCTTTCCACTGTGTGTCCTTATACAAGTATTACTCTTCCCCGAGGAACTATTTCTTCCCCCCTTAGATGTAGGGTATTCAGTTATTTATTATACATAGCGCAAAGGCTAATACTTTACCATTTATTTTTTATTCTTGATGATTCAGGTACCATGGTGCCTACATATGTTAAGTTACTATCCCTTGAAATACCATTTTCACTTCCTTACCACCACTCCTATCTTCTCACAAGTCGATACTCTTCCTTATGGCATAGGAGTCATGTCATTCATTGCAATAGGGATGAAAACTCTATCTCTATCTATCCAGAGGATAAAAAATTATTTTTCTTTTATAGGTTATGATAAAAATGCTAAGCGAGGAGTTTCTACTAGGCGAGTATTCTCTGGCTGAATCTATTACTTTATGTAATTAAATATAGGTTGAATCTCACAACTTTCCCGTAGCTAATTTTGCCATGTAATTATGTAAAACCCTTTGGCGAACCATTCTGTATTTTGTTTCCCACACATGCTTGATAAAATTATGTATTCAGAAATTATGGACCGTGGGAAAGAATTAATATATATATATATATATATATCTTTAATTTTGGTCACTCTAGACAAAAAATTCTCTGGTTAAGTTGTGTTTTCATTATGTTTCTTCTACAATGATGCTCCTATAACTAAAAGTACAATTTTCCATTTTATTTTATTTTCCCTTTGTTGTGTTAGTAGAACTAATACTTCGGTTCATATCTTGAATATTTGTTGGCATCCAATCATTTCTATTTTTTTGCCATTGGTTGAATTCCAACATATAAATGTGGCTAATTTTCCTTTCTCCTTCATACAACGATTTAATGTTTGTTGTGCATTGTTTTCTCTTACATTATATACTACTTAATGCCATGGTTGCATCATTTATGATAAGCGCTATTAATTAGTTCCATAATTGAGTTATATCTGTTATACTTAGTAGGTATATGTGTGTTTCAATGGTACACTTAGTTATTTATCTTAGGGTTTAACTCCACAAATTTCGAGTAAGGAAAGGGTTACCCATTATGTTAGCACAACTCTTAATAATAAAAAAGACTCTATTTGAAATTAATTTCTCTTGTACATATTTCTGCTTGGGGTGCTTAGTCTCAGTGCATGCTTCAGGAACTAATCTTCTAATTTTTAAAGTTATGTTTTCTTTTTCTTCTTTCCATAGTTCGCTTAGGTTGAATAATAATTCTTCTTGCTGGATTACTTAGCCAAAACTTTTAGATGCATAATATATATGTTAAACTACTTGTTTAATTTTTTTATAGCCTTGTCTATATCCCAACTGGTGATTTTGGTTTGTTCCGCCTAGGATTTTAACCACAAATTTTTCAATACCATTCTAAACCTCTTAAGCAACTAAAAAGGAATGAGTGTAATTCCCTTTGGCCTTGCAAATGGCTCTTAGCCTTGCGAATTGCATTAGCTCTTAAACATCCACCATTATGTCCAATCTATCAACATATATTAAGGATGTACATGCAAGCTTAATTAATTATTGGGTTACCTTTCTTACCCTCTTCAAATATATATCAAAGTCTTAATACTACAGATCGCATCATATGGACACCAATTTGCCAAAGTTTCAAAAATATACTCACCATCTAATTCTTAGTTATAATAATTTTGCACACATTGTAGCTAATATGATTCTTTACTCTACCAATTTCCAGATAATAACATGCACAAAATTAAATATTCTATACACAACAATAATTTCAAACAATAATTTCATAACTTAATTATACTCAAAATTAGAATCGTATTTGTTGATGGCACTACACTTTGGAAATACCACTATCCTCCCAACAAGGAACTGATCCAATAGGCCCTCCGATATGAGATTTATTTCCTCTCGAAATCAACAACCTCTTGTAATTCCAGATAATTTATTTTTATATATTAATTCCTGAGTAGATTTTTCCTTAGCGGCATCATGCTTCGCTTGGGTCTGCCAACCCACTTCCCTAGGATTTCTTTCTTTTTCTTTTTTTTTGAAAAAGGTATTTTTATATTTCAAGCTTACCTTTCTCTCACACGATGCTTTATTCCATACTTAATCAGTGTTTTTCTACAGATGATTGATTTAATATATTTTCTCTCCCGTCATATTAAATCTTGTTGATAAAATCCCAAGGATTTTTAGGAGTTATTTCAAGAAATATTATTTTGATCTCATCCACCAACACTAGTTTCTAGATCTCGACAAGAATATCTTAACTCTAGTGTTTCTTTCCAAATTAATTTATATATTTTCTTTCCATTAATAAAATGCACTTATTATATCATCATATGTTATTGTTCAGATTAATTCAAACCCATCATGGCTTTCTATCCATCACATCTAAAACTAATTCAGTATAAAAACATAAAAATATTTACATAGAAACAAAGGGGTATTACATCATTCTTCCAATCACTCCTTTCCCTTATGGATTCTGCACTTATCTAAAACACCTCTTTGAGAACCTTGCATGTATTCTTTCTTCCAAATTAAGTTGGAATACATCCTTTTCTATAGCCTCCAAGAAAATCACTTGTTCTATGATATAGTCCTATTGTAGTCATATTGTTCTAATCATTTACACCACTGCTACATATAAATAGTTTACTTCATAAATTAATTGAAAAAATAATACCACCTTTCCTTTGTGTTCAACCTTTGTGAACATAGTTACACTGCTATTGTAGTCTGTATTATCCTTCTACTAACTATATTATTGTGGTCCCTTCAATGTCCTTTTAAACTTTGAACATTCTTCCCTTAGATTCGCTTCCCAAGAAAATTTTGTTCTACTTCCATCCAAATAAATTTTCTTCCAAAGAAATTTTGTGTTTTTTCTACACAGAACGTAATCCTACAATCATCAATCCTCTAGATAGAAATTACAGATCAAAGCAATTTTTCTCAGACAAATCTTCCGAATCTGAGATGTTGCAAGCTTTGAATTTCCTTTCTAAACAGAATAATCTCTAAATATCCATTTCCTAATCAAATCAAATTAATAATATAAAATAATTTCACCTATCATATTTTACCAAATCTAAACTCATGCAAGTCATGTAAGCTCTATAGCTTCACTGCAATGTTTGAGCTCTTTCAAAGAGTAATCATGTCTCCACATTTCACTTCGACAAGGCTTACTATCTATGATACAACTTGATGCTAGATAAATTATTGGATGAACTATTAATAACATGAACATCTACTCTTTGATTGATCCAACTCATTATTCATCCAGATACAAGGAATTTTTGAGATTAGCAAAAAGAAACATTACAAGATTTCTCAAAATATTTTTTCACCTCTGCTCCATTCAATATAGAATCTAGTACATATTATTGTGACCATATGGCCATTAATACCCATAGATTCAGAAAAAAAATTAGTAACTAGGATATAGAAGATAAAAAAGTGGATTACTGGATTAGGAAAATGTTGTGGGAATCAAACAATGGTTACAAGAAACTAGGAATATCATAACTTCAAGGAATTATAGATCTATATATCCATCACATGAACACTCATTATAATATGCATTTTTAACTTTAATTCTACACTATTATTTGGATATATATTATCTTCTCATCTCATTTTCATTATATTAAAATTGTCACAACCCGCAATTTATGATTAGGTGGGCGCAATTACACGTTCTCAATAGATAACAATCTAGACAAGATTCAAACCCAATTCCATGTCAAATGGTATTTCTCAACCACAAAAATAGAACTTACCATTTACCCTCAAAGCATTTCCAATGGTTAAATTACTTCATGAACTCAACAACGCATTTCCAGAGTTCATGAATTTGGTGAATCCTTCGTCATAGTTCATTATGGGGTCTATGCTCCACACCAATCACTCAACCCAAAATTCAATCTCATGTTGAAATTACTATATTGGTCAATGCAACGTTCCACAATAGATTTTGATTACTTGAATTCATAAAGTAAAGGGCATCACTATTCAACATATCTCTAATGCAATTCACCAGCTTGTGTGAATAGCATTCTCACATTAAATCACCACTTCAATTGAGGCGAAATATAGGGTCAATACCTTTCAATGCATTCTTACAATCGTTGCATTCTATCTACCTTCCAAATTCATTCTCTGGTGCTCCAAATCAAAAGAAATTTTGACTTAATTTCACACAGATGATCATTCCCTTCAATGATTTCTCACATTTTGATCAAATCAATTATAAATGCCCAACTCTAAGTTGAAATTCACATTCCATTCACAAGATGGCTTCACATAGAGCAATATGGGTTCACTGCATTGGATTACAACCTTCTAAAAATGAATATAATCCATATTCATAACTTGACTTCCTAGATATAATCAACATTACTCATGGACACCAAAGTTCCTCATAAAACATGTTATAGGAACTACACACAAATTCCTATAGTACATTCATGTGTTCATCCAATTGATCATCTACAGATCAATTCACACACATGCACAATTGTTTCCATTTTAAAACACACCATATTTTCTTTACGGATATAATTGTTACATAGATGGCCTAATCATACAGAGGTGGACGTATATTTCCCTTCCCTCTCTTCCTATCTAATCATAAAATAATGATATAACCACAGTCTAATGAAACAAAATGATTTTTTTTTAGATCCACCTTTCTTGCTACTATTTCTAAAATTAATGCAACATTTTTCCCTACAATCTCCCATGCCTAATAAGAAAGATTCTCATTCAACTAATTTCTACCATTCATATCTTCTAGATCCTACAACCCCTCAACAAATATCCTATTCAAATTTTGATTCTCAATGCAAATTCAATTACATCCAAATAAACTAATTCACATCCTAATTAAACATTCCAAATTATGAAACACACAGTCTAAAACTCATAACACAATTTTTTTGTAAAATACAATTTATTTACATAAAATAATATGAATTCTTCTCCAAACATCATGAGCCCTATTTGGATCCTTTCCCTCTAAAATCTTGATTTCTTACAAATGACTTAGAAATTGAGATGCTCCTACATCACTATCTCTCACTGCTATTAAACATATTCTATGCACATTTAATCTCCTTTGTCCATGTAATATCTCCTAAAAAAACATCATAACTCAAAGAATTTTTTTTCCTTTTGTTAGAGTATATCTCATGCTATTTACCATTATCGTTCTAACCTACCCAATTTACCTATAGCAGGATTTACCTTACGATCACCAAGTTACACACTTCCTCTATCATTCCTCAATTCATCACAGGATTGATTTATATACATTATTGTGGTAATGGTTGATATTACATTGTATGTTTCATTGATGGTTCTTAATTTCTATAATGTATTTTTTGTGTTCTAAACTTTACATTGGTTTCTTATGGTGTAAGGATGTCTTTGCTAGTACATACTATCAATGTGTGAGTATATCTTTGGTTCTTTGGTATAATTCACAACCCTTATTATAATTGTACGCTATAGAGTTTGTTGTACCCTTGAATGGTGTTTATGATTATTCCGGACCAATTTCAGTATCGTAAAAGGTAACACCCCTAGTTATATTTCAAATGTGATATAAATTTACATCCCCCATGATCGTATTGATTTCCTAGGCAATTTACGCTATTATTTACTAAAGGCTCTCCACGTCTCGTCTAGAGTTACCCATCGACATAGTCATGCTTCGTCACCTCACCTAGTCCACATGAATGAGAGAGGCATCCATGTGACGAATTCAGAGTTTTTCTTGAGAACTGTTTAATGGTGGTCATGGGTTCCATGGAAAAAATAATAGTGCATCCAAAACCTTCACCCTAATTTGATTTTACCCTAACCCTCATTTGCACTTTGTCATCTCTGTCGCCACATTCTCGGTTAAGGCTCACAGAGCACCTTGGCTGGGTTTATGAGAGAATCTAAGCTTTTTCCTTGTTTCGAGCTTACCTTGGATGATAATTAGGCACCATTGAAACCCACCACTGTCATATTCCAGTCACACATAGAAAATCCCTTTCTCTATTACTGGTTAACGATTTGTATGTCTACACAATTCGCAAGGTTGCCTAAGATTCATATTTTTCTCTTTTCAAGTTTCCCCCTTCTATTTTTGTACTCAACATTACCGAGTAGCTCCTCCTAGAGTGCTTTCCTACCAAGACGATGTAGGATTTGGCACATCGAGCTTCTTACAGGTGTTTTGTTGTGTTTTTTATTTTTTTGTTCTGCTTTGTGTTATGACCTTGCAAAATTCGAATCAATACTTCCATTTTTGTTTATTCACTGGTGTCTTGTGTATAGGAAGTTATTTCTTCTAGTTTCTATGGTAATTTAGGTATGAGGGTTCAGAGCACAAGGTCTCTTCACTGGATTCTTCTTCTTATGGGCATAAATTCTATGTCAGTATCTCCAAGCAACTAATTTCTTCTTGTATTTCCATAATTTCTCTAATTACATGGTTCGATGCATGCATTATTAATAACTTTATTTCCTTTCCCTATTCTTAGCTGACATCAGAACCAAGCACTCCTGCACTTCTTGTTATTTACTGCAGGTAATTTTATTCCTTCATTCAACTTATATACTTTAGTAGTTACTTGTTTAACATATATTGTCTATTCGAATTCTACGTTATTAATTCCTTTTGATTTTCGTCTTTGATCTAAAGGTATTTGAATACCCTTTAACTTAGGGTTCAGGTGTGTGGCGTACATAGTCCATTCATTTATTAACCAATTTCAAATTCTATGTTATTGTCCAGGTCAATTGATTTTCCTCCATTTCGATGTTGCTTGGGTGATGAGGGACATCTTGATTTCTTTTCGTCAGTTGGTTGCATGTGACTAGGTGCAACAATTTCATTGTTATCCCACATGGCTAGGCATTGGGACATCCGTTGCACTTGTGAGAACTTCCACAGATAGACTTTTATATTTTCATCAAAATTGTGGTTTATAACCTGCCTCTACTTGAATTTTGACACTGTAACTTTTGCATTTCTAGCTATTATCAATATTATATTTTAAGTTATATGAGTGAATATTTCCGTAAGCATAGGGCATGTGTCCTTGAATGTATTTATTTTTATAGACATTATGTACATATATATCCTTTGGTCGCATATATTCTTGGATAATCTATTGGTATTGGCATGTATGCAAATTCGCTATGTTTCTCATTGCATGGTGCTAGGTTATGATAGAGTTATCCTCTTGCTTGAATGATACTCTCATGATAATTTAGTTGAAGTAATTTTCTAAATTACTATTAGCTTCGGTACTCTTGTTTACATATGCATAATTTCTTTCGTTATCTTTTTTGTTATTTCTAGTAAGGTAAATGACACACTATAACCAAATCTCAAATCGATTATAATGTTGTGGTCATTCAGTATCGATAATGTTTAACTCTATACATGGATATATACTAATACTAGGTATAATTCGCCCTTAACTTCATAAATTGTGTTCATTTTTCTGTGTATCTCGCAATATTCTGATTGCCTACTATGTTAAGAGCAGTCTACCTCTTAGCTACATAGAACTATTACAATAATTTTTCACTACATAGAACTATTACAATAATTTTTCTCTTTTTTCTACAAAGGTTTACTGCTTGATTTCCTATGAGGGTGAGGATTTACCTCAATTCTTCCTCCCATCAACCGATAGTCTTATATTGCTTCTCATTGGGGTTTGTTTCCCTTTTTCAGTTAAGGCTAGAAAGTGATAGCACATTGTTACTATCAATGATAACCTAATCTGGAACTTTAGCCTTACCTTAGCAGTATTTAATCGCAACACAACACAATCTAACCCCTCATACTAACAACCCACTATGCATCTGATATCGCACATGTTTACCATGAAAATGTTATCTTTTTCATTTCTGATTAATCTAGGTTCATAACCAAATTTTATGCATAAAAGAGAGAATAAGTCCTAAGGATAATAAACCTGTCAATTGATCTCTTACATGGGTGAAACATTTTATTCCAAAACTTCTATAGACCAATCATTTTTTAATACTTAAAACTCATAGTTTAATATCAATCTTGTAATATATGTTTTTATATACATTAGTTAGTTTTCTCATTATAAAATCTTTTCTCTAGGACCACAGATTGTTATGATTTAGAGAAAGGATATTCATGGGTCTACAACATAATTATGTTCCCTAATTTCAAAATACTAGTACATTTCAAAGTATTTCACTGGTGAAGTTACAAAAATATTTATGTTAAAAACCTCAGAGTAATATTAATAATCCTCCTCCTATATACTAACAGAATTATAATACAGATGCTCATCACAGTACTAGATCTTCCATGTCATTCTAAACTATCATTACACAAAACAAATCAAACTTTACTATCCTTCAATGATATAGAAAAATAAATCACTGTTTAATGAGTAAGAAATAAATATGGCACACTCGAACATAAAACACCATTTTCCTCCCAACCATAGATTTACTTCTCCTAAGTTCACCCCGAGCAAAGAGTCATTTTCCAAGCTATCAATAACCTTGTTGATCCTTGTAATATGCTTTTTATGCCTTCCTTCCATGTCAGATTTTTACTCAAGTGGTTTCCCACTTTTATGGTTTTATTTTCAACCAAAAACTCTCTTTTATTCGCAATGATGTTTTATGCCAATCCCAGCTTAGCATTTATCTCCAACTAATAACTTAATGGATCTTTCTCTCCCATTCATTAAGTTTATCCATAATTATTTCTACAATTCTTATCATAGA
This sequence comes from Pinus tabuliformis, assembly GCA_031772625.1. Lineage (NCBI taxonomy): Eukaryota > Viridiplantae > Streptophyta > Pinopsida > Pinales > Pinaceae > Pinus > Pinus tabuliformis. Next base: position 865,340,365 of record CM062812.1, read on the forward strand.
AAGGTTATCATATATAGAATCTCATCTACAACTTTTCAATTTTAAAATATTTCCAAATTATTACTCATTTATCAATAAAACATCTATATACATAATTACGTCATCATTTTCCATGACTTTTTCTTTGCCATCATTGTTTAGTTTTAGAAAAAGTAAAAATACTAACATTTTCAATAGAGGAGCGTCATTACAATCTCCCTCCCTTTTATTTACATTGTCCTCGGTGTTTATATTTCAATTCTTGTTTCATGAAATATTGTTGAATACTTTCTATGGATTTCCTCTTCAAGTTCCTTGGTAGCCTCTTCAGGAGTAAAGTGCCTACATTGTATGTTCAACTAAGAGACAACTCGATTCCTGAGCAATATCTCTTCCCTGTCTAGAATACAGAGCAGTTTTGCCACAATGTCGCCTTCGAGTTCCACTTGTAGCATTTTTCAATCAATAATTTGAGTATTATCACACACATATTCTTTTAATAAATATACATGAAAGACATTATGAACCTTAATGTCACTAGGAAAACCTAATAGGTAAGCTACATGTCCAACTCGATCCGAAATTTTGAATGGTCCACAAAACCATGGGGCTAATTTTGAACAAGTCGTAGTACGTAGAGTGCTTTTCCTAGGTTTCACTCTCAGATAAACATGATCCCCGACTTAAAATTCCTTGTTCATTATTTTATTATTTGTATAACTCTTTTGTCAGTATTGTGCTTCTTTAACATTCTGTTGAATTCTTTTCACAATTTGTTCCATTTCCCACAATAATTCTAGCTCCAAAATCAATTTGTCTTTCGTTGAGTCCAACTGAGGGGTGTATGGCATTTCGTGCCATACAAATCCTTAAAGGGGGTAGTTTTAATAGAGGTTTGGTAACTATTATTAAATAAAAATTTGACTAAATGTAAAACATCATCCCACTTGGTATGTCTATCCATCACATACATTTTGCGAATATCCTCCAAAATTTGGTTGACCCTTTCGATTTGTCCATCCATTTGAGGATGTTATTTTGTGCTGAAATTTAGCTTAGTGCCCATGTTTCCAAATGATACCCCCCAAAATTTTCAGGTGAATTTGGCATCTCAGTCTAATACTATCATTTTTGGCACTCCATGCAGTTGCAAAATTTCCTTCCTAAATATATTAGCAATTCATGTTGTGCCATAAGTGGATTGGACGAGTATGAAATGGTTTGTCTTACTTAGTGTATCCACTACTACTATAATGGAGTCATGTTGTCCTTTTGTTCATGGTAATACTATGATAAAGTATAAGGCTATTATCTCCCATTTCCATTCAAGAATAGGCAGTCGGTTAAACAACCTAGCAGGGTGCTGATGTTCGACGTTAACTTGTTGAAACTCTATACATTTGGATAAATATTTTCCCACCTCCTCTCTCATACCTGGCCAAAAGAGAGTTTTCCTCAATGATGTGATCATTTTGCGGTATCCTAGATATCCCGCAAATGGTTTTTTATGATAGTCATCACGTAACATCTCTTTCAATTTCGATATATTGGGTACATATAATTTCCCCTGGTAAATCAACAGTTTTTTAGTATTTTTGATATATCCCATTACATGAACTTGCTGCAATTTGTGTTGCATATCCAAGTATTTTGGATCCTTATGTACATAACTTTAAATTTTCTCAACGAAATTTATTTTAATGCTACTAACAGTTACCTTCACTAAATTCTAAGTATGTATTCTTAAGCCATCAACTATTTTGTTTTCCTTCCCTTTTATGTGCTTTATATAGAACTCAAATTTGCCAAGAACTGCCATCCATCTAGCCTATATTGCATTAAGGCATGTCTGACTGAATAAATGTTTTAAGCTGAAATGATATGTTATTAAAGTGAATTTCTTGCCTAACAAATAGTGCCTCCACATTTTCAAGGCATGTATAACAACAACTAATTGCAAATCTTATACAACATGATTCTTCAACTTCCTTGATTCATATGCTACTACGAAATTATCATGTAATAGACCTCCTCCTATGCCTTCCATACATGCATCCATCCATTCAAACTTTACCCATTTCTTATGTAGAGAGGTAACAGGATATGCTATCTTGGAAAAACCTTCAATAAACTAACTATAATATCTATCAAGCCCCATAAATGACTAGACAATAGCTAAATATTTGGGTATAGGCCAGTTAACTATGGCCTTCACCTTATTTACGTCAACTGCTAACCCTTCCTTCGAGATGACATGCCCGAGATATCGGATTCTGGGTTGATAGAACTCACACTTACTAAACTTGGCATACAATTTATTTTCCCTTGGAGTCTGCAGCACCACCCTTAGGTGCTCCTTATGTTCTTCATTTATAGAATATACTAGGATACCATGAATAAATACTAGTGAAAATTCATCTAAATATTTACTATGTACAATGTTCATTAAACACATGAAATTTGTCGGGGCATTCGTAAGGCCAAATGGTAACACCAAAAACCTATAGTGCCCATATTTGGTCCTAACTGTTGTTTTATAAATATCCTCATTTTTTATTCTCAACTAATGATATCATGTCCTTAGATCGGTTTTGGGAAAGCCAGTGGCTCCCCTTGCTTGGTCAAATAAATCGTCAATGCAAGGTAGGGGATACTTATTTTTGATACTTAGCTTGTTTAGCTGGTGATAATCAATGTACATTCTAAATGTGGCATCTTTCTTCTTAATGAAAAGTACAGGCACTCCCCATGGTGATACACTAGGCCTAATATATCCTTTATCTTGCAACTCGTGTTGCTTCATTTTCATCTCCAACAACTTTGGTCGACTCACCCTGTACAATGCTCGAGCCACTGGACCTGCACCCGGTACCAAGTCTATGGAAAAGTCTATATCTCAATGAGGTGGTCAATAGGGAAACTTCTCTAGAAAAACATCTAGAAATTTGTTAATGATTGGGACAATATTCAATTTTAGCTCTATGTTTTATTGTTCACTTTCTTCTACATGAACATGAATACTTGGCATCCTTTCTCGAGCAGTCTTCTTCATTTGCAAGGCTGTAATTTTCCTCACCAATATTGATTTTGGCACACCCTAAATGGTTTGAGTTTGTCCCTGCGAATTTACACACGTCACAATTTTTTATAGGCAGTTTATAAGTGTTGCTTCCTGCTCCAGCCAATCCATTTCAATTAATATATCATAAGACCCAAGGGGGAAGTACATTTAAATATATTGTAGTTAGGTAACCATTTAAATCTAGTTGACATTGTATTACTTAGCTAGTAACGCTTCTCTTGGTGCCTGTTTCCAATTGCACCAGCCAAGTTGTTTTATATTTTTCAGTTTTCATTTTACATTTTTACACTATTTGTAGTCCAACGTAGCTTAGACTAGGTCCGGGATCAATTAAAATGGAAACAGATTGGTTGGAGAGAATAACTTCTAACTCAATCAATGTATATTTATGTTACACCTGTCTATCCTCCAAGGCTTAAGTTATTCTTGGAATGCTCCTAGCAAAGTTGTTCATCATAGTAGCTTCCTAGACAATTTTTATATTTTTCACAAACCTATGATTGTGTGGGAAATCCCTTAGTGGATGAGGTTCACCAAACCCCCAACATTTCAATGATCCCTTTTCCTTTTCTACATTACTTCTCTTAACATTCAAATGTATGGTTTTTGACCCCACCTGGGAATGTGTTTTCTTATTTACATTCACCTTATCAAACCTTTTCCACTCGTGATCCCTACCAAAATTCTTAAGATATCCCAGTTTTTGTCATCTGCCTCCCATTTTGGCCTTGACCCTATCCTTATTCTACCCAATCTTAAAACCTCCCCCCTTACTTTTAAACTGCTGGTAGCATAACCTTTCTTTCCTTGCCACCTCATCCATTATTTTTGGGTTATCAAACTCGATTCATTCCTTGTAAACTATTGGCAAGAAGTTGACAAACTGTTGTACTTTAGCTTTTTCCTCCTTGAGATATGTGACATATCTCAGTAATTTTGTAAGACTTTCTACGAACTCATCCATGGTAAGTTTCCCCAATCTTAACTCATGAAACTCTTTGACGTGATAATCATAATATCACTCACTTAAGTAGATATTCTTAAAGCATTTACGAAAGTCATCCCATAATACTATTTTTCCCTCTAGTAGTTGTACACTCTTCGCCTCTTCCCACCATACGGTATATTGCCTTGTAATTGATAAATAGCTAATTTGGCTTTCAAATTTAATCATAAACCTGAAAATACTTGGTCATATTCAATAACCAAGCCTCCACATCCTCCTTCTCCCCATCAAAGGTAGGGGGCTTAATCTTATGGAATTCCCCTTGGAGCTTTGTCTGTATCTTCCACTTAGATTTTCAAGAACAAGTTATATATGACTCCTCTTCACTCTCAGATTTTCCATGTTCTGTCCCTTCTGCCTCTTCTTCCTTCAATAACTCTGGCTCCACTTTTTTTTGGCTTCATTTCTCTGTCAAACTTTTGATCATTCTTTCTTTCTCCTCGCTAGCACGTAACATATGCTCCTCCAAATCTCGTTGCATATTTTGTATGACTTCCATGAATGGATTAGTGGTTGGGGTAGCCCCCTCTCCCAATTCCACATATAGACTATCTCCTGCTGAATGATAGGTGTTTCTTCAGTCATCTTGCTGAGTAGGTCTTTAGCCTAGTTATCCTGCTATGTAAACATAAAAATTACTAGTTAGCTTATTATACATTTCCTTCTATTTTCGTTTATTTTCTTTGTGGTGGTTCATTAAGGCCCAATGGAGAACATGGACTCTGGTACCATCTATCATTTCTCCTAAAAAGAACATCATTACTGATTTTTTTTCTCCTTTTGTTAGAGTATATCTCATGTTATTCACCATTATCATTCTAAACTAAACAACTTACCTATATCAAGATTTACCTTAGGATCACCAATTCACACACTGATTCTATCATTCCTTATTTCATAACAAGATTGACTTATTGTTTTCGAGAATTTGGTATCTACGGATAAATACTAATTCCCTAGATAAGTAGCCATATCTAGAACAACAGTTTAAAGCACTTTAGCCTTTTCCTATAAGAAATAGATAAGACAAAGAGAAGGAGAAGACCTACTTGTAGTTTCACTTTCCTCTTGTCTCCTTTGTATCAGTCCCGTCGCTCCTTACCATACTTAACACACTTGAGAAGTACGTGTAAACATCAATAGAAGACAAAGAACCAATCAAAGAAAAAGATCTATTGATTACAAGTAAATGGAATCATATACATTCACACATATAAGCATCATATAACAAGATAAGCATATGGAAAAAGGTTCAAATACTTTATTGAATAGAAGGAAGAACTACAACCATGAAGTCTGATTCGGAGTCGCTCCTCCAGCTTTGATCCCATCCACATCACATCAAAAGAAAGACACTCCAACAACATAACAACACCTGTCTCAAAGTCAATTCTCATAGCAACATTATCTCCTTACAATTCATCAAAGTCCAACCCCTGATGACTTAGATGAGTGCTCAATTTATAGGAAGATGGAGGATTTTATGTCATAAATGGGGGTATTGAATGGCCTTCCATACTTAGAATTAGTTCCATGGAGGAAGGGATGTGAGAATAGGATGCATCTTAACTCATTCCTCATCCATATTCGAGCTCGGAGGAGTTGATAAGTGAGGGGAGCTTCTAGAAGATCCCAAGAGATAAGAATATTCCCCAAACCCTATGTGAATTTAGCTCAATCTCGCCTAGCGCGGGTCAAAGAGGGCCCAAGTGCTCTGCGGAGCACCGTGGCATGTACTTAACTACTCTGCAACGCACCCTTACATGGGTCTACTCGCGCTAGTCCCTTTAGAGATCATTTTAGGATGTCTTCAAATCATGAAACTGTTTAGGAAGGAGCCATTGAAAAGTGTGACCTGTTTAGGGCATGTAGCAACTGAAAGTAGGGTTTGATGAGCCCTAAACCACTGATCTAGATGATGGGAGTGACATGGCCAAATGGATTTATAACAACTACCCCTAAAGCATGAAGTCGAAAAATTTAAATGTCGAATGAAATGCTTTACGATGTGATGAGGAGGTTTCAAAGTGGAAGATTACTTACATCAATTACAATACATATGATATTTTGATTTTTTCATTGTTATAGACATTTTTGTGCCTTACATCTCTAAGCATGAAATGTCCATACCAAGGGCTCCTAAGTCCCTAAAAGTGTTGTTCTAACTCCTAAAGGAACAAGGTCAACAAATTACAGCTTCTCCCAGAAGTTCTCCACCAGAAACTGCTCAGAACTAGTCAAATCAGGATCATTTCAGCTGCTCCACTAGCCAAGTGCGTTGCAAAGCACCTAAGTCCACTAGCTAGGTGCATTGCAATGCACCTAAATGCACTACCAGGGTGCGTTGAGCGGGAAATGACAAGTGGCAGAGTCATTCCACGAGGTGGAGAGACAATGGAAGCTTCCAGAATCTTCTCCAATGACACTTGCCTCACTGAATTCGACCAGGGATGAGTAAGAGGCTCTCAGTCTCCAAGTGGAAGCAAGAACTGACAGAGAGAAGCCACTAATCAATTCATGAGATGACTCATCCTCCTTGCATACATCTATATATGGATCCGTCATCGCATAGATCCAGAGGCTGGAATATTGTACATTGCAAAGAATTGTTGTTGGTTTTGAGATAGATATCAGAGTATTGGGTGATTTATGCTTTGTTGGAGGTGAAGAGGGGCTTCTCTACTGGGAGGTTGATGCTGGATCAGGAATCATTGGTTGTAACTCCTCCTGGATCTTCTTGTTATATCAATAAAACTATTTGAGTTTCTCCTACATGCTTGTGTATCATTGATGTTTGTTACATTTGTATGTTTAGCTTAAATCTGATCCTAAGCTTTTTATGAGTATGAACCCATGTCTTTGTATAGTTTCCTTCTTCTGTGATCTTGCAGGTACTTGGTGAAGCTGGGCAAGTAAGGGAGCAGGTACCTGGAAGCTGTCAAAGAGGAGAGAGATTGGATCAAAGGACTAGGGCAAGACACAGGTTGGTTCATCCTATTTCTTTTTGTTTATAATTCATAAAGAAGAATACAAAAGTAGTTTTCTCTGTTTGTTTCTAAGGTCGCTGTCACACCTTAGTGGGATAGGGTCATTCTGAATAGACACTTTTCCCATTAACAAAATGGCGACTCCGCTGGGGACGATTGTCTAGTTAGTTTGTTTGTGTTTCTCTTATTGTTTGTTTCATAAACTTAGAAGTAACAAATCGAACTGCATTTGCCATTAACAAATGCAAAGTAGACATCTGCTGCTTCAATCCATTCACTGGATCTGTTTATGATTTGAACAGCTGATTCACAAATGATCTGATTGCCCTTTGTGATAGCTCTTAGACCTCCTTTAAATCTACCCTCTGATTGTGCATTACTGATTGTTTTTACTCGGCCAAAAACCATAGATTAAACTGCAAACCGTGACCCAGAACCCGGATAAAATTCTCGTTTCTGCCCCAGCGCAGGTACTGTGAAGAGTTCCTGCATTTCAGCGCAGTTCCCGAGAGGGCAACCTGCGTTGCAATCCAGTTTCTCTGTGTAACAGGTGCGTTGATCAGCCTAGCCCTGTGCAGCTGAGGTTCTTTGCTCAATTTTTTCAGTTTTGTCTCTGATTTTTGCAGCCTGTGATCAGTGTGTGTGTCTGTTTAAAAACCCCTTTTCCTTGCTGTAATTCTGCCTCAGTTGTATAAAAGAAACTGTAGATGTTTTTGTGTGTTTGTTACGTCATTTACAGTTTTCCATTGCAAAAGTAGAATAGTCATACTGTCGTCCTTTGATTTAGATCTATCGCAAGTGTCGATTTTGATCATAGGAGAAAGTTTATTTGCTGTTGACAGTCGATTATGCTTTTACTTTTTCCTTTGGCTTGAATTTGTGACTTTCTAGTGTCGAAACGAGTGTTTATTTCAAAATCATAAAGTGTCGTAATCATCTCTACCTTTTGATTTCGAAAAGAAGCTTGTTTGTGTTTGTCGCTTGAAAGCAAATTCAGATTTGTACAACAACTTTCTTTTTAGGCATCAATATTAAGAAAGTGAAAAACAAATACATGCACATGTGCATTTGCATATTGACAGTCTGTTTGGCTTGATTAAGGAAAAGTGCATTTACAGTGTGCTCTTTGCTCTTTGCGAAAAGATTGTGTCTTTCTTTTCCCTTGTAGCTAGGATTTTCATTGCTGAAAAGAGATAAAAGTTTGTTTATAATCTTTAGATTGCATTTTAGGAATTACATCTACATCTCGTGGTGATCCCAAAAGGAAAACTTCATAAGAAAGATCAACTTAAAATAAACTCAATGAACTTAACAACGCTTTGGAACTTAACGCACAACATTTAGAGGTCTAGGCTAGAGACGTATTCCGACGTTGTAAAGCCTGGTAACTGTTGTCCTCACTGATGGTTGGGTGATTCCTCCACTTTGAGACGATAAGTGCCAGTACGGACTTGTTCTCCCACATACCGTCGAGTATATATTGGGAGACCCCTATAGGCTTAAAACCTTTTATCCATAGGAAGCCATGTCGGCCGCCCTACTGATCGCAATGCACCAAACACAGCATTCGGGAAGATTGACTGCCATACCGTAAAAAGTATTCTGCAGTTTTGCGATTGGTTTAATACTCCCTCTACCTAGACCTCCAGAGCAGTCCCTTTCGTTCCTTTTCAGACTCCTTAACAAAAAAGGTCCATCTGAGCACTTGTCACTTCAGGCTCATTAAAAATCGAAGGAGACTAGAGTCATCTTTTGTTTTTTCTCGACTCTTAAAAACTAAAAAAACAAGTTGTGTTAAAAGCGTCTAAAATTCATTTAATACAGAAACATACTTTCCCTCTTATTTTAGTTGATCAAGTAATCCGCAATCGTGGAAGAAAGTCAATTGAAACCCCATCGTTCGCGGAGGCTTACGAGTCAACCATCTTTGTCTCTGGAAGCGAAACCAGTACGGACAAAGTGAACTCGTTTAACCGGATCCAAGTCTCCTATCAAAGTTAGAACAAGTGTTCCAACGACATCAGAGACTCTGGTTACTCCAAACATTTCTGGAATACCTGCCTCAACAGAAGAAGTTCAACAACCACAGAAGGACAGTGGTATTGATCCTAGTTTGAGAATAAACACTTGTGTTACTGAACCAGTTCCATCTATAACCGGTTCGGAGAGTCTTACTCTTCAAACATCTGTCGCTACTTCTTCGGCACCAGAAATATTTTACAGACCTGACGGTCTTCCCCTTCCACCTGGTCTGATTGCGATAGAAGAAATTGTAGAAGATCCTCAAACAAGTACTCCAACGCACTTTGGAGTCGGGATCACTCTATATCCTTCGACATCAGAAGTTAGTCTACCACCAGCAGAAGTCCCTGTAGAATCACTAGGTAATCTTTTGGATAGACTACAAATGTCTGAACAACCGTCAACATCTAGGACTGTGTCTTCTGACACAGCGATGGCAAAACTCCCTGCTGTCACTCCGACAATGTTCGCCGCCATACCATCTGTCCCGACTAGCTCACAACCGCTAGAAGGAGCCCACCCAGGGGCTATTTCGACAGTCTGGTCCGTTCCTGTTTGTACATCCGGAATAATATCCAGAAACTCTTATGTTGAGTCTCGACAAATTGATCCATTTGGAGGTCAATTTGGGCAGTCCGGTCTCCAAGGGCAAACAATTCCCTTGAGTTCTGGATTACCACCATATGGGGGGCAGTATGCCCTTTCATTATCCCCCCCCGGGAGGATATCCATACGGGAGTTCACAATAGCATTCAGGTTATACTGGAATTACCTTAAGTGGTTGGGTACCTATACTACCTCAACAACCAAGAGTTGTGTATTCGATGCAACAATGCGTACCTGTGTCGAAAATACCGACTACGCCAGCTATTGTGATGGTGTCGCAAGTTCAAGCGATGCCTCTTGTATGCCAACCTCAGGTTTCTCAGGTTGTAATGCAACAGCCCCTTGACCCTATGACTCAACCACAATCGCCGACTAGTGGGGTGACATAGGCCCAGATGGGTACAATTAACCCTCACCTTGGTCAAACGGTTAGTATCGGGCAACAGCACATGGCTTCACAACCGTGGCTGGTGCAATACCAACAACCGCAATTCCAACAAGTATACCAAGGTACTGAGCAGCAAATCTTTGCGAACAGTGGACTGTCGTACATTCAAAATGGTCAAAATCAACCATTCTACAATGGTCAAGTCCACCAACCTTACCAAACATACCAGCATCAAATGCATTATGTCGGTATGCAAAGACCAACTGCTCAGGCGATTCCATCATATCCTGGGTATGCTTCACCTAACCTGAATCAACAGTTACCATTCATGGCAACTTTAGAGTTACCTGATTTAAACCGGTTAACAAACGATCCAATTTCTTACGCCCCTTGGTGGCCAGCGATTCCACATAAACCTCCATCAGATATTCCTAAATTTAATGGAAATCAGGGTGAAGATCCATCGAATCATGTGATGACCTTTCATCTATGGTGTTCATCAAACACCTTAAATGATGATTCGATAAGACTTCGCCTTTTTCAAAGGACGTTAACAGGTCCAGCGGCAAAATGGTACATTGAATTGCCTAGAGCTTCATTCGACAACTTCAGTACCTTAGCCACAACCTTTTTAACCCATTTTCAATTACCAATAAGGTATGAAACGGGAACAGAACTGCTCACCAACTTCAAACAGACAACGGCCACTCACATATGTGATCATATACATGAGTGGCAACGTCGTCGTAGGATGGTGAAAACATACGTTCCCGATCAGCTATTAGCTGAATTGTTTATCAAGTCATTACTGCCTTCCATCACGGAAGATGTGGCAAAGGGGGCAGTCGTAACGGAAGAGCAAGTGATCGCTCGTGCACAATATTTGGACTTGATTTACACTCAGTCCGGCACGCTCTACGACAAAATACCTGACGCCCCTAGACCGGAATTCTCAATTCCTCCTCCTCCTAAATCGAATAATGACTCTCATGTTGGTGATGGCGTGATTGGCACAACAGACACGAAATCGACAAAGGCTACATCAAAGAAGGCCCGTAATATTTCAGGTCGAAATGCGAAAGACGAACTTCTTGCTTCGGAAGTAAATGTCGTATCGACAGATAAGGGCAAAGAAACCAAACAACCAGGAAGCAAGAAGAAAGGCAAAGGGAAGAAGAAGAAATAGGATGAGTCATCTCCTGAAAAATCTTCTTCAAACCCTCCTGGAAATAGGAAACCCCCTGCAGGGTGTCATATATGCGATGAGGATCATTGGACGAGAGAATGTCCATACAAAGCTGAGCTTAAGAGATTCTTTAAAAGTTCGAAAACCTCAGCAGTGTTAACTAATCTGTTTCCAAATCCAGGAAAAAATTTGGTTGAAAGTGGAAATGCTTCCCCGTCTTAAGTGCTAATGTTGTCGATTTCAAAACAATACAATGATGCTTTGATTTTGACGAGGAATAAAGATTACGGGAATCCAAAGCTGTCGAATAACAAGGCTAATGAACAACCTAGTAGTTCGACAAAAACTTTGACAGAAGTTGTGCCACCCATCATTCCTGAACAAATCATAAAATTGCCAAAGGGAGTAGTACACAAATCGACATTTAATCCTCGTGTAAAAATAGCACAGAATGATAATATAATAGAGGACCTGGCCCAATCGCCATCTGCTATGTCGACACTTGAGGTACTGCAAAATTGCTTCTCCCAAGAGCAAGCTTTGTTATCAGCAATAGGTGGGATTGACCCAAATTCAAATCTTGTGGCCTTTGATCATAAAGGATATGACCCTCAGTTACCAGCTCAACTGGCTTTCCTTATTCAAGTGAAAGCCCTCAACAAAATTGTTCATCGAACAATTATTGATGAGGGGGCATCTACATGTATTATGTCGATGAGTTGCTGGAAACATTTAGGCTCACCACCCTTGTCGCGATCGTCAACAATGTTAAAATCATTTGATGGACGATCATACACTCGATACGGGATTTTAAGTAACTTACAAGTTGAACTGGGGGGAAAAACAGTAGAAATAGATGTTGAAGTAATCGACGGAAACCTTGATTACAATATCCTACTCGGAAGGCCCTGGATATATGCCATGGCCGCAGTTGTGTCGACCTACTTCAGAAAGATTGCATTTCCCTTCCAAGGAGGAATTACAATCGTCGACCAACAAACATTTCTCCCCAACAGTTCACAAGTTACGGGAAGCATTCCAATGATCCATGGAAGCAATCATTCACTCCAAAATATCGGAGTAGGTCTCCTAAAAGACCCTGCCTTAATGGGTACTTTTGCCCTACCACCTCCGAGTAATCTGGCGGAAGTGGCCACAGTGGAATATGAAATCTTCTATATCTAATGGATTTGGATTTCGAGGATGGTTCTTATCTCGTGTCAACCTCGTTAAAAAATGAAACAAGGAGTCGTGAGGATGGTTCTTTTACTGTGTCAACCTCATTAAAAAATGAAACAAATTACCTTTCCAAATATCAAAGGTAAACCTTCATTCCAACCACCGAGTTGAATGCAATGAAGCTTGGGGGGCATGCACCTCGATTTGCGTTATTATGCTGGGGGCATGCAAACTTATCACGAGCAGTGTTACTGCAGGGTTCAAGCTCGTTAAAAAATAAACCCACATCGAGCAGTTTTAGCGCATAGTTCAAGCTCGTTAAAAAATAAGCATAAGACATGAGCAAATGTTTCCACCCGCGTTTAAGCTCATTAAAAAATGAACTATTCCCCGGTAAATAACCACCGTGAATGAAGCATTTCAGCCATTAAAGCCTTGGTCATGTTTGCACCGTCACCTCCACTTTTCCATTGGTCAATCATTCACCTCCATTTGATTGTTTACCCATTTTGAGGAAGAGCTGCGAAGAGTGATTTCACTAGCCATCCTTGTGACACTGCCATGATTGGAAAATTCCAAACCTTACCTGGAATCAGCTGCTACCCTTTTTATCACTCGTTCCTCAAAAGACGAGTCTTCTTTAAGCTCTTTTCAACTGACTCGTAAAATATGAAAAGATTGCCGAGTTTTGGCCTTCCAGCTCGTTAAAGCGACCGGAAGTGCTATCCCTCCTCTAGATTTTAATCTTTTTGGACTTGAGGGATTATTGCACAAAAAGATCGAGCGCTTGTTTTGTTCGGCTCGTTAAAACTATCGAAAATTCATCCCTTCTGTATTGTTTTATACTTTTTCGGACTTAAGGGATTAGATGACGAAAAAGGAATTCTGGAGTTACCTTTACGTACCTTTTTAGACTCTCTAAAAATGAAAAGGACCGAGTTATCTTTGTCGTTAGACTCGTTAAAAAGATTAATAGCGACAAACTTGTCTTTAGACGAGAATGAGTTTCACTATCGCTAGGCTCATTAAAACATAGCGATGGGTTTTCCCGAAGGGAAAATTATAGAACAAGCATATGTTATCCTCCTCAAGCTTGACAGAAATAAAGAGGTACTGGTCAGCAATGACTGGGGAAAAATTGGGAAGAAAACTCAAAGAATCTTTATTGGTAGCAAGTCGCTCTTGAACATGACACTTCCACTCCGTGCCCGAGTTGGGTTGGGTTGTTTCATTCACCATTCACATCACCATGGTCACGCCATACCATCCACATTTGGGGTATGTGCTACCAATCCATCACATAAGTGTCGCCGACATGTTCAAGAGAATTCATCCAGAGAAGTCACCTGTGTCCCATCCACTACCATACATTATACTTCATTCCTTCATGACCGCCATCCTGAACCATATATCATCAAATCGTTTTCACCTCCACCAAAATCATTTGCTCCGTTCCGTGTCATTGATGTGGGATTCATTAAGGCCCTCCTTTCACGGATCGCTTCTTGTCGACATCAGCTCATTATCCAAGAAGTTGATCTAGGAACACCCCATTCAGTACTTTGAAGCTTGCATGCCTCAATGGCAAGTTTCTCACTTCCGGCGATAGGTATACATCAATGACCTTCGACCGAAAGATTTTGCGTGGTGTTCGATGCCAAGTCCTTTATTCACACCACGTGAATTGTACTGCAGTACCTTGAGGGTCATTATCATTATCGGTGATTCCTCTCGCGCTTGTTAACAATTTACATCATTGACTGGTAATCAAGCGATGTCTTTCCATGTTCGACTTCAAAACATTTCTCACATGGATCGACTTGTACTTCGAGTGAAGATCGGACGAGATTGAAGACCTCGGATCTAGTTTCATCCATCCGGGCTGCGATATATATTCAGGAAAATAAAGACATTGAAATGTATAGCATTGCAGCACAGATAATCATCCTACCAAAAGGATGATGACTCTATCAGAATCATCAGTCTACCATCAGACGACTGTCTGTCTTATGTACATGAAAATGAATTTATAAAGTTGAGCATGGGAATGCCCGTCTCATCTAGATCTTGAAAACAGTATGAAGATAATGTATTGTATTATATCTTATTACAGGTCTCCTCCCAGCATTGAAAGAACTTCGGATCCTCCTAATAAAACATTTCACCCGATAAACGGCCTCATACTTTAGGGGGCAACTGTTATAGACATTTTTGTGACTTACAGCTCTAAGCATGAAATTTCCATATACCAAGGGCTCCTAAGTCCCTAAAAGTGTTGTTCTAACTCCTAAAGGAACAAGGTCAACAAATTACAGCTTCTCCCAGAATTTCTCCACCAGAAACTGCTCAGAACTAGTCAAATCAGGATCATTTCAGCTGCTCCACTAGCCAAGTGTGTTGCAAAGCACCTAAGTCCACTAGCTAGGTGCATTGCAACGCACCTAAATGCACTCCCAGGGTGCATTGAGCGGGAAATGACAAGTGGCAGAGTCATTCCACGAGGTGGAGAGACAATGGAAGCTTCCGGAATCATCTCCAATGACACTTGCCTCACTGAATTCGACCAGGGATGAGTAAGAGGCTCTCAGTCTCCAAGTGGAAGCAAGAACTGACAGAGAGAAGCAACTAATCAATTCATGAGCTGACTCATCCTCCTTGCATACATCTATATATGGATCCCTCATCCCAGAGATCTAGAGGCTGGAATATTGTACATTGCGAAGAATTGATGTTGGTTTTGATATAGATATCAGAGTATTGGGTGATTTATGCTTTGTTGGAGGTGAAGAGGGGCTTCTCTACTGGGAGGTTGATGCTGGATCAGGAATCATCGGTTGTAAGTCCTCCTGGATCTTCTTGTTATATCAATAAAACTATTTGAGTTTCTCCTACATGCTTGTGTATCATTGATGTTTGTTACATTTGTATGTTTAGCTTAAATCTAATCCTAAGCTTTTTATGAGTATGAACCCATGTCTTTGTATAGTTTCCTTCTTCTGTGATCTTGCAGGTACTTGGTGAAGCTGGGCAAGTAAGGGAGCAGGTAGCTGGAAGCTGTCAAAGAGGAGAGAGATTGGATCAAAGGACTAGCGCAAGACACAGGTTGGTTCATCCTATTTCTCTTTGTTTATAGTTCATAAAGAAGAATACAAAAGTAGTTTTCTCTATTTGTTTCTAAGGTCACTGTCACACCTTAGTGGGATAGGGTCGTTCTGAATAGACACTTTTCCCGTTAACATTCATGAATCGCTAAGGGAAGGGATACCCATGCTCATTATATAAACTTTCATTACATGTACATAGATAGTCGTCTATAGATATACCTATGAATGGATGACCATTAGTGTGAGGCCATTGTACATATGATTTAGTACTCATGAAATCACAACCTGGATGGATGAAACTAGATCTAGGGTCTTCTATCTCATTCAATCATTTTCTCAAGTATGATTCTAACCATGTGCATATGTGATTTGAAGTCGAACATGGGAAGACACCATCTGATTACCAGCCAACGATGTAAGTTGTTAACAAATGAGAGAGATCTCACTGATAATGATAATGATCCTCAAGGTACTGCAGTAAATTCTGCATGGTGTGAATCGATGTTTTGATGTCAAATACAAAGAGTTTCAGTCGAATGCCAGTGATGTCAACCTGTCGCCGGAAGCAAGAAACTTTCCATTGATGTATGCAAGCCTCAAGGTACTGGAAGGGTGTTTCTAAGTCAACTTCTTGGATAATGTGCTGATGTCGACAAGAAGTGACTCGTTGCAGGAGGGTCTTGATGTATCCCACATCAATGACACGAAATGAGTGTAATGATTTTGGAGACGAAATTTCACTGATGACACAAGGTTCAGGAATGGAAATCATGGAAATGAAGGTTTATGGTATTGCAAGGGATGAATTTTAACTATATAACTTCTCTTGAACATGTCAATGACACTGAAATGAATTGGTAGCATTGACCCAAAACAAAGTGATGGATGGTATGATAGACCAATGGTATGATAAGCATCAAGCTGATAACCGAGCCCAAGTACTCAGTGATGAAGTGAAAGTGTCATGTTCAAGAGAGACCTACTACCAAAAGTGGTTTACCCCTTTTTCCATTTTCCCTAGTCATTGGTGACTAGTAACTCTTTATTTTTTTCAAGCTTGAGGAGGATAACATATGCTTTTTGTATAATTCCACCCTTCGGGTGAATCCATCACTATGTGATGTTTTAACAAGTCTAGCGAAGGTGAAACTCAGTCTTGTCATGATCGACAAGTTTGTCGCTATTTGATGCTTTAACAAGTTTAATGACAAAGACAACTCGGTCCTTTTCATGTTTAGAGAGTTTGAAAAAGGGACGAAAAGAAAACTCCACAAGTTATTTTTCAGAGATTTGCCTCTCAAGCCTAAAAAAGCATAAAACAATACGAGAGAGAACCTATTGACTATGTTTGGTCAACATATTCCTTTTTCATAAATAATCTATCTCAGCCCGAAAAAGGGTTAAACTTATACTAAGTAGATGTCGTTTCCAATCCGTTAACAAGCTAAAAAGGACAAGCGCGCAACAATATTTTCATATTTCGAGAGTCTGAAAAGAGCTTAAAGAGGACTCCACTTTGAGGAATGAGTGGTGTCTAAGATAGCAACTAGTTTCCGTGATGTTGGAACTTCTCAAAACATGTTTATTTCTATGAAGAGGCTGGCTAATAAGACCACTCATTGCAATTGTTCCTCAAAAAGGGTAAAACAACCAAGTGAAAGCATATGATCGGCCATGCAAATAGTGACGATGGAAGGAGAAAAGCCAAGGTTCATCTGATGGAAAAAGATGATAGAATGGAAATCATGAGGGTTTAAATGGGCTTGAACCATAGGGAACTATGCTTGGATTAATTTTCATGTTTACACAAGCTTGAAATGAAAAACTATGCTTGGATTAAGTTTCATTTTTACACAATCTTGAAAAGAAAAACTATGCTTTGATTTCAATTTCATTTTAGACAAGCTTGAATCATGAAAAACTATGCTTGAGATTGGTTTACATGCCCCCAGCATGATGACTCAATTCTAGGTGCATGCCCCCCAAGATTCATGTCATTCGCGTATGTAGACTACTTGTGGCTATCAAGTAGATGGAATGAAGGTTCATTTATGAGATCAAGTCAAAGACGCGACTGGGATTTTATGAGTTCTAATCAAAGACTCAAATTGGAACTTTGTTCCAAGGGACCTTGTTTCATTTTTTAATGAGCCTGCCACAAGACAAGGAACTCTGCTTAGATTCCTTGTTCCATTTTTTAACGATATTGACACAAGAGAAGGAACCCTCCTCTGGGACCTGTTTCATTTTTTAATGAGGTTGACACAATAAAATAACTATCCTCATATTCCTTGTTTCATTTTTTAAAGAGCTTGACAAAATACAAGGAACTATGCTCATGGACCTATTTCATTTTTTAATGAGGTTGGCACGGTAAAATAACTATCCTAATACCCTTGTTTCATTTTTTAACGAGGTTGACACAAGACTAGGAACTATCCTCATACCCTTTATTTCATTTTTTAACAAGGTTGACACAAGACCAGGAACTATCCTCATATTCATTGATCACGACCCATAAGAGGTCATGACTTCCAAGAGGTTCTCATCAGATGGGAGAACAATGCTTTGGAAGGAGAGGTTTGGTTCCAATTCCCCCAATGCATAATGTACGACATCACAAAATTGATCATTTGTTGATGTATGCATGGAACAGGTTGCCACATAATTGAACCGTGGTGGGGAAGATACCATTGGTACAAAAGGACCATTTAGGGAAGATGGTTGACTGGAAGCCATATTTGGACCATGAAATGAAAGTTGGTCAATGGTGACAATTTTGCCTTCATGTGGGAAACATATCACTCGAAAGAGTGTTGAAACAATAGTTCCCATTCCATAAACATTGTCGTGCCCAAAAATTAAATTGTAATCTAAAGGTCCTAGGACTACCATCACATTTAGATAAATGATTTTTCCTCCCAAAATAATAGGCAACTGAGGAAGGATCACTAATGGTTCACTGGTTCCTCTGTTAAAAGGAAATGGATTCTAGGTAATTGGCACAAGCGGTGGTGAACCGAGCGCTTTCCAAGTAGTGGAGGAAAGTATACTCACAGATGCACCTGCAACTATAATAGTTCTAGATACAATCATATTACAAACCTGTACTATGATCGGGAAAGGCATATAAGAAGGAAGGCAGAATCCTGCCAGTTGATTCCAATCAAAGGAAGTGACTAGACTACTTGGAGGGGGTACCATAAGAATGGGCGAATTATCGCCTTGAGTTATGAGATCGGGAGGATTTCCTCCTATCTTGATGGAATAGGAGGGTTGCCTCCAAGCTCATTGGAATCTGAAGAAACAAAAAAAACCTGAGTGGTATCATACTCACTCTGTAAGGGAAAGGTAGGATTAACTGAAGGAGAAATTGGGTCAACTGTTTCCTTGACCTGTTGATTTGGGTCAGGTATAGACTCATGGGATTCACATTCAGAGAGAGTGGGATTGACTGACAGTTGATTTGGATCAGTTGATTCATCAACTAGTGAAGGATTAAGGGAGAGTCTCCTATAACTATATGGAAGTTGCTACAGCGAAGAAAAACGGCTATCAAACACTTTTTTGGCTTCATCGAGATAGGGACAAGGGTGAATGGGGTGATTCCATTCACATAACCTACAGGGAAACTTAACTTTACCCTTCTTTCCATGAACTTTACTACCACTAGTTGATGGTGTGTCACCAGCATGATCTCCGGAAGTTGATGACACAGGATGATGTGAACAAGAAGACCATTCTTATAATATCTTAGGAATATCCAGACAATTTCAAAGAAGATGGTCTCCTGTACAAAGTTTGCATGGATATCGAACTTTGTGAGGCTTATCGGATGGTTTCTGATCAGAAGTTTCATTCAAAGCAATGGATGCTTGGTTGCCCCCCTATTGAATTTTCTTCTTCTTCTTCCTCTTCTTCCCTTTCTTCTTCTTCTTAGTCACCTGGTTACTAGTACCAATACTTTCACCAGGCAAAGAGGAAGAAGGGGAGGAAGAAACAACTAAGGAAGAAGGCAAAGGGTCAACTTGAGGATCAACTGGAGGTTGATTTTTTCCAGTTGGAGGAGTACACGATTGTGGAGAAATCACAACATTTTGAACCAAGGAGGTTGAAAACAACCATACTGGAAAGCCAATCGTAAATCCCAGAAAGGATAATGTAACCATATAAGGAGCACCAATATTTCCAAAAGGAGGAAAAGGACTAGGATTCCCATCAAAAGGAATTCCTTGATTGGTGGACTCCAGATTTTTCGCCATATGTCTCAACCTAAGATCAACTAATGAGTGAGGATGTAGGATGTTATCCATGGTCAATTAATTTTATTTTAATCAAAATAGAAAAACCAAATGAAAGAGGGCTGATCTAGGCAAAAGGATTACCAAGTAACTGTGAACTGTAGAATACCTCCCAACGAACTGAGAAGTATGGGCAGGCGATCTCCCCGAATACTGTGTTCGATGTATCATAGTGTACAAGGTGGCCGACTTGGTTACCTAAGGATGGATAGTAGCCTATTTTTTTCCTCCAAAATATACCTGAAAGTACGTGGAGGCCGAATCTGTATAAGCATTGTTTAATGCAAAACCACACAGTGAGAGCATTCCCATATACTTTATGTAAGGTAACACCGACCTATATACCTAAAGGTACATGGACGAGCTACGATATAATCATGTACATGGAATGAGGTATCACACTCGGAATGTATTGCAGACAAGTTAGCAACAACTTCTTTGTTTTATGACATTGGAACATGTCTCTAGCCTAGAACCACTAAATACTTTTCGTTAGGTGACAATGCTCCATTAGGTAAATTGAGGTTAATTTTAAGTTGATATTGCTTAAGAATTTTCCTTTCAAGTTCACCACGCAATGTATTATGAAATTCCTAGGAATACAACTATTATGATCAGAATTATTTCCATTCAATTTAAGAATGAAAATCTTACCTACTAGGGATATAGAAATCATATTTCTTTCGATCAAAGAGAAAAGAGCACAATCTAATGCAATTTCCCTAAACTATTACTATGAGCACACACAAACTTTTTCAATGCAAAATGCATGTATTTGTTTTCGGTTTCCTTAATGTGAATATGAACAAAAGGAAACTACTGCACATACAATCAACTAACTTTTTTTTTGCAAGAATGAAGACTTTACAATAGTTCTTTTTCGAAGGAAAATAAGACTTTTACGACACTTTCTTTCGAACAAATATTAATTGACTATAATCTAACTTTGACTATGGATCGATAATGATAAAGAAAAAATTTAAGAAACATTAATCAACCAAGTCAAAGTAGGGCTAGCAAAGGAGATAAAAACTTGTAATCTGAGACATGACATTCATTTACCAATCAGCAAGCAATCAAACAAAAGAAATTTGGCCAAAAACTCAATCCAAAGGTGGGAAACTGACCCTCGGAGGATCAACGCAGCCCTGAATGGGAGACAGTGCACTTCAGAGCACTATCCCTAAGCCAAGGGTTCTCTGCAGTGCAATGTGTCTCTCACAAGCCTGCACTGGTGATAGTAAGCCATTTCAAGAGGCAAATTGACACAGTTTTTTACCAAAATTCAATGCATTAAAGCTGAAATACAATCAATGAAAATAAGTAGGGTCTATAAGAGTGCCCTAGGAGGTGCATAAGCTACTAGGAAGGATGATTTATCTCCAATGGAGTCGCCAATTTGTTTTGGAGAATTTGGTATCTACTGATAAATACTAATTCCCTAGATAAGTAGCCATATCTAGAACAACAATTTAAAGCATTTTACCCTTTTCCTATAAGCAATAGATAAGACAAAGAGAATGAGAAGACCTACTTGTAGTTTCACTTTCCTCCTGTCTCTTTTGTATTGGTCCCATCGCTCCTTCTCGTACTTAACATGCTTGAGAAGTACGTGTAAACATCAATAGAAGACAAAGAACCAATCAAAGCAAAAGATATATTGATTACAAGTAAATGGAATCAGATACATTCACACATATAAGAATCATATAACAAGATAAGCATATGGAGAAAGGTTCAAATACTTTATTGAATAGAAGGAAGAAATACAACCATGAACTCTGATTCGAAGTCACTCCTACAGCTTTGATCCCATCCATATCACATCAAAAGCATGACACTCCGGTAGCATAAAAATACTTGTCTCAAAGTCAATTCTCATAGCAACATTATCTCCTTACAATTCATTAAAGTCTAGCCCCTGATCATGTAGATGAGTGCTCAATTTATAGGAAGATGGAGGAGGTTATGTCATAAATTGGGGTATTGAATGGTCTTCGATACTTAGAATTAGTTCCATGGAAGAAGGGATGAGAGAATAGGATGCATCTTAACTCATTCTTCATCCATTTTTGATCTCATAGGAGTTGATAAGTGAGGGAAACTTCTAGAAGACTCCAAGAGATAAGAATATTCCCCAAACCCTATGTGAATTTTGTTCAATCTCACCCGACGCAGGTCAAAGAGGGCCTAAGTGCTCTGCAAAGCACCCTCGCATGGACTTAACTGCTTTGCAGCACACCCTTACATGGGACTAGTTGCGTTGGTCCCTTTAGAGATCATTTTAGGATGTCTTCAAGTCATGAAACTGTCTAGGAAGGAGCCATTGAAAAGTTTGACTCGTTTAGGGCATGTAGCAACTGAAATTAGGGTTTGATGAGTCCTAAAACACTAATATGGATTATGGGAGTGATATGCCCAAATGGATCTATAACACTTATATACATTATGGTGGTAATGGTTGATGTCACCTTATATGTTTGGTTGATGGTTCTTAATTGCTATAATGTATTTACAATGCTCTAACCTTTACATTGGTTGCCTATGGTGTACACATGTCTTTTCTAGTACATAATATCAATGTGTGAGTATGCCTTTGGTGGTGTTGTATAGTTCACAACCCTTATTATATTTGTGTGCTATAGAGTTTGTTGTAATCTTGAATGGTGTTTATGATTATTCTGGACCACCTTGGGTATTGTACAAGGTAGCATCCCTTGTTATATTTCAAACGTGATATAAATTTAAACTCCCCACGGTCATATGGATTTCCTCGGTAGCTTGTGCTCTTATTTACTAACGGCCCTACATATCTCACCTAGAATTACCCATTGATCAAGTCACACTCTGCCACCTCACCTAGTCCACGTGAATGATAGAGGCATCCATCTAATGTGGTCAAAGTTTTTCTTGATAATTTTTTAGTGGTGGAAATGGGTTCTATGGAAAAATCACACTTCATCATTTCTGTCGTAGCTTTGAACTGATACTTCCATTTTTTTATACTCACTTATGGCTTGTGTAAACGAAGAAATTTCTTATGGATTCTATGGTCATTCAGGTATCAGGGTTCATGGTACAAGTCCTCTTCACTGGATTCTTCTTCTCATGGGCATAAATAATGCACCAATGACTCCAGATAGCTAATTTCATCTTGTATTTCTGTAATTTCTCTAATTGCATGGTTTCGATACATGGGTTACTACTAATTTTTTCTCCTTGACATGTTATTAGCTGACGCCATGATCCAGGTGGATTTTGGTGGCCACCCACCAAGTCCACTTCGACCCCCACCATTGTTTCTTTTAGCTTTTCAGTTTCCTTAATTGTAGCATTGTTTACTATTTTTAGCAATTTTTTGGGTCCTAAAATTCCGGAGCCGTTTTGAGGCCCTAAATGACAATTTTGGGAAAATTGGGAGAAACATGGGTCCATGGACTGACGTTACTCTTCCAAAGGTTTTAGTTCTCAGATAGATCTTTCTAATGAGATATTTTATGTGTCAAACGGAGATCGTATGCCAAAGTTACGACCCCGGGAAGTTGATGTACCAATTTACCAAAACGGGGCCCACAGTTTGGCGTTTCATCTTCTAGTGTTAGGATTTTGGATGTTTAGGGTTTTACATTTCTTATTAACAATAAATAGGCCTTCAACCTTAATTGTAACACATTTCAGAGGCATGTAGCCACCACATCTTTTCTCAGAGATAAGCTACCATCGCCCTAGCTAGTTTATTTCCATTTCTGTTTGTAAGCATATTTCAGTATTTTACAGTAATGAAATGAAGTATTATTTTGTCCGCATCTCTATTTGTATGGTTATATTTGTAATTTGTTGTGTTCCTGTTTAAATTTAGATCAGTGGTATCAGAGTGGTGTGCTCTTTCTCTATCTTTCTTTGCATGTCCCCAACGAGGTTGAGATATAAGGAGTTAGGGCTTGAACTGGTTGAACCTTTGCAAGACTAGCCTCACAAATCCTGATGGCCTCCCATGGTAGATGAAAATAAATATGAGAGGGTAGGAGATCCTATCAAAATCATGCTCGAAGAGGCCCTTGAGCGACAAAGGAATGCAATGATGGACAACTTTTTCCAGATCCTTCAGCAGCTACCCAGGGGCGACACATCTATTTCCAGCAGCTACTCTGGAAGCACCACACCCTTTAAGGTACAATTTAACTTTGGCATTGCCATATTTGAGGGTAATATAGATGCAAACGCCGTAGAAAAATGGTTAAATATCCTAGAATAGTATTTTTCTGTTCATGATTTTTTCAGCCAGGAAAACATTACTTTCACTCTTCTCACAGTCGCCCGCCACATCCAACACTGGTGGGAAACCTAGTGCGAGAAAAAGGATGAAAGTGCGGCCTCACTTTTTTCAGCCACACCCACTTGGAATTCATTTCAGAATGCCATCAAGGAGAAGTACTACCCTGTCAGAAGGTATGATGATCAATACATAAAGTGGACCATGCTGCGACAGGGAAGGGACCAAGATGTGACAGAGTTTGCCAATATTTTCCATACCCTTTGCACGAAGTTGGGTATTATGGATTCAATGCAGAATTTGGTACTCAAATACCATGGCTACCTGCACAAGTAAATCAAGGAAGAAATAGAATTCCTGAACATCTGCTCGCTCAGCACGTCATACCAATATGCCGTCAAGATAGAGAAAAAGTTTAAACAGAAGAAGCGAGACTTTGGATTTGCAAATCCGAAGCAAGGGAAAGGTGCCCCCAAACCATAGAACAAAGGACAAAGCCAAGGCGGGGCATCCCAAGACAACCTGCCAAAGTTGCAAGTAGAGAACAATGCCACAAAGCCAAAAAGGGACATAGGAAGGTGGCGTGAGTTCCATAAGAGCTCCACTCACAACAGAAGTGAGTGTCAGGCCAAGCAGTCACTGGTGGTTGAGCTAAAGGTTTCAGAAGAATATGCATGTTTCAACTCTGAGTTAGAACCTGACAAGGGGAATGACAAAGGGAAGCATATTATCGATGTAGATCCAAATGCCATCGTTGCCACCACGAAGATTGAGAAGGAGGAACCTGAAGATCCAGAGGAGGAGGAGTGTCTCATCCACTCCCAGACATGGGTAAAGGGATCCCCGCTACATATCATTATCAACAGTGGGAGCCAAAAGAACCTCATTTCTGAAGAGGTCATGAAGCAGTTGGGCTTACCAACCAAAACACATCCATAGCCGTACACCATTGGGTGGCTTCACCAAGGATGGGATCTTCGTGTGAGCTAGCATTGTCATCTTCTGTACAACATCAAGCCCTTCACTAATGAGGTATTGTGTGACGTTGCTCCCCTTGATGTTTGTGATGTATTATTAGGACAACCATACTTGTGGAAGCGACATGCTGTGTATGAATCAAGACCCCATGTGTTATCGTTACTTTGGGAAATAAGTTGTATAGGATACCGGAGGTAGCACTGCCTACCACCATCTCTTTGGTTACTACAAAAAAATGCAATAAGCTCATTTCCAAAACCGAGAAATTTGTTTTCCTAATGATATGCCCTCAAGGAAAGAAGAAGATGGTGGCCACAACCTCCAGACAGGGACCCTCCACACGACAACTACAGATGGACAAGCTCATGGAGGAGTATGAGGACATCTTCACCTCCCCCGTAGGGGAGCACTGTCAGGTCAAGAAATCCATCGATCTGACCCCAGGTGCGCTGCTGCTCAATGAACCAATCTATCAGTGCTCTATTATGGAGAACGATGAAATCAAGTGGCAGATTTAGGAGCTGCTGTAGAAAGGTCACGTTCTCCGAGTTCATCACCTTATGGGAGCCCGATCATGTTGGTACAGAAGAAGGATGGGACTTGGAGACTCTGTATTGACTATCGGGCGTTGAACAAGATCACTGTCCATAATAGGTACTCGATCCCACAGATTGATGACCTTCTGGACCAACTGAAGGGGGAAAAATACTTCAGCAAGATCAATTTGAAGTCAGGATATCACAAGGTACCAATCGAGCCCTCTGATGTGTGGATGACTACCTTCAAAGCTAAGGAGGGCCTTTTCGAATGGTTGGTTATGCCTTTCAGATTGACGAATGCTCTTGCAACCTTCATGAGGCTAATGGTTGACATCTTCTGGCCATTCACCAACTCATTTGTAGTGGTACACTTGGATGACATCCTGATCTTTAGCTAGAGTTGGGAAGAGCACCTCCACCACATCTGACAGGTTCTCCAAACACTACGACAACACAAGTTATGTGGCAATTTGGAGAAATGCACTTTTGGCATGACCCAGGTTCAGTATTTGGGATACATTATTAATGAACTGGGGGTGGATGTGGATCCAGCCAAGATCCAAGTCATTCGGGATTAGCCATCTCCAACCACTCTGACAGACCTCCACAAATTTCTAGGTCTTGCCAATTTCTACTGTAGGTTCGTGTTGGGATTTTCTCATATCACTTGGCCCTTGAGTCAAGTCACCAAGGGAGGAGAGAAAGAAAAATTATTTTGGTCTGAATCTCAACAGAAGGCATTCACAGAGTTGAAATATTGCCTCTCCTCGGCACCAGTGCTCACATTACCAGACTTTTAACAACCATTTGAGGTCGAGACAAATGCCTCTGACTATGCTATTGGGGCAGTGCTTACTCAACACAGTCATCCAGTGGCATATCATAGTGAGACACTTTCAGACACAGTCTGCAAGTATCCCACTTATGAAAAAGAGATGTATTCCATTGTGCAGGCCTACTGATAATGGAAGCATTACATTTTGGGGAAGGAAACTCTCATCCACACAGACCACCAACCCTTGCAGTTCATACAGACCGAAGGGAAATTGTAGAATGAACGCCATCAGAAGTGGTCCACATACCTAAAACAGTTTCGTTTGAATATCAAGTATAAGAAGGGCACCACCAATAATGTTGTAGATTGCCTTAGTCGACCACCAATCATGGCTTTAACCACCGTGCTCAACTCTTATGGACACAAGGCTTCCAATTGGCCACTTCTCTATGAAAGCGACCCAAAATTGGGCCACACATACCTCTAGGATGCCCCGTTATGCCACATAGGTCACCTTTGTGTTCCCTCAAGTGAGTGTGCCAAGATGATTTGGGAAGAACAGTACAGTCGGGTTTCTGGGAATTTCGAGGTTGAGAAAATGGTGGCAGTATTGTAGAAGTATTTCTATTGGCTTAATCTTCGACAAGATGTCGGGAAGTACATCAGCTCATGCACTGTCTGCGCCATTGCCAAACCGACCATCAAAAAGCAAGGCCTCTATAGCCCGCTACCTACCCCTATTCGACCTTGGGAATCCATCTCCATGGATTACATATCAGGCCTCCCTTCTACTATGCATGGAAATGACTGTGTTTCTTTGGTCGTTGACAGGTTCTCGAAGATGGCCATTATGGCAGCCTGCAAAAAGAATATCACAGTAGAAGCCACTGCTAAACTCTTATTTGAACGCGTGTGGGTACACTTTGAGATCCCACCGTCTATCATCTCAGATCGGGACAGGATGTTCCTCAGTACATTTTGGTCTAGTCTCTGGTCAATGCTGGACACCAAACTCACTAAGTCTACAGCCTTCCATCCTCAAATTGATGACTAGACAGAGGTTGTCAACAGGATGATCGTACACATTTTGCACATGTACAACTCAAAGCATCCATGCACATGGGATGAGAGCCTCCCCTATGTTCAGCATAGTTACAATTGGGCTCTCCATAGCTTGACTGGCCACAACCCTTTTTAGGTGGGCTTGGGATTCCAGCCACTATGTCCCATTCATGTGGCCATGCCATTTGTAGCTACTCACGTAGATTTGGCTCATGTCTAGTCCAAAATAGATAAGGCAAACAACTTCATTGAGAACATCCATCATATTCGCCAGTAGGTCCACAACATTCTAGGGAAATTAAAATGCCAAGTACAAGCAGCGACATGATCAACATTAGGTGCCACACAAGTTTCAGGTGGGCAACAAAGTATGGTTACATTTGCAATAGGAATGCCTTACCTGAGCCTATCTGAAACTCAGACCACATTGATATGGTCCTTACACCATTACCAATGCTATGGGAGACAATGCATTTGAGCTCAACATTCCCCCATTCCTTGGCCTGCACCCAATGTTCAATGCAGACCGCCTTCAGCAATACTTTCCACTATTACTAGACTCATCCAACATTGCAGAACAACTCACACCCACAAAGTTAAATCCAGATTTCATGGAACAAGCTGCAACTGATCGGATCATAGACACACAGATCAAGCACACTTGCTAGCAGAATATCCAACTGTATCGAGTTGTTAAAGCATGCCAACTCCTTCACCAGGGCAAGTGGCTCACCGGGGACAAAGTTCAATGGGGGAACTCAACGCAATGGGGACCATTGCTTCCTAAGGGGTGAGGAATGATCTAGATAGATTTTGGTGGCCACACTCCAAGTCTACTTGGACCCCCACTATTGTTTCTTATAGCTTTTTAGTTTCCTTAATTGTAGCACAGTTTACTATTTTTAGCAGTTTTTCAGGTCTTGAACTTGCGGAGCTGTTTTGAGGCCCTAAATGACATTTTTTTGGGAAAAATGGGAGAAACGTGGGTCCATGGACTAATGTTGCTCTTACCAAAGTTGTAGTTCTCGTATAGATCTTTCTAATGAGATATTACGAGTCAAACGGAGATTGTATGCCAAAGTTAAGACCCCGGGATGTTGATGTACCAATTTACCCAAACGAGGCCCACAATTTGGCGTTTCATCTTCTAGGGTTAGGTTTTTGGATGTTTAGGGTTTTCCATTGTTTCTCAACAATAGATATGCCTTTGAGCCTCATTGTAATGCAATTCATAGGCATGTAGCCGCCACATCTCTTCTCAGAGATAAGCTACCATCGCCCTAGCTAGTCTATTTCCATTTCTATTTGTAAGCATATTTCAGTATTTTACAGTAATAAAATGAAGTATTATTTCGGCTGCATCTCTATATGTATGGTTATATCTATAATTTTTTGTGTTCCTATTTAAATTTGGACCATGCCAAAACCAGGCACTCTTCCACTTCCTATTATTTGCCGCACATAATTTTATTCCTTCGTTCATCTTATAAACTCCAATGGTTACTTGTTTAATAGATATTGTCTATTCGAATTTTGGGTTACTAATTCCTTTTAGTTTTCTTCTTTGATGTACAAGTATTTCAGGAGCCTTTAACTCAGGGTTCAAGTGCATGGTGTACAAATTCCATTCATCAGTTAACCAATTGCAAATTCTATGTTATTCTCCACGTCAGTTGATTTTCCTCTTCGGTGCTCAAGGATATCTTGATTTCTTTTCGTGAGTTGGTTGCATATGACTGGGTGCAACAATTTCATTGATAGACCTCATGGCTAAGAATTGGGTCGTCACCTGCACTATGATAGCTTCCACTGTTAGATTTTTCTATTTTCATCAAAATATGGTTTATAACCCACCTCTATTTGCATTTCGACAGTATGACTTTTATATTTCCAGCGCTTCGCTATATTTTATTTTAAGTTATCTTCCTCACTATTTCCATAAGGATAGAGCATCTTATTTGGAAAGTTTAATCACCTTTTAATTGAACTCAACCACAATCATTTAATTGTCGACCAGGGAGAGTCTTTTTATTTCAAAGGTGTCTACATTGTTTATGAAGATACATAACAGCCAGGGCAAGAAATGAAAGAAATGTCATTGAATACAATTGTAGAACTTAAAGCACTCATGCATAAATTAAAAATACATTCTGCAGGAATGAAACCCACTCATCACACTTCGTGCTTTTCTGAAAGAACGAGTGTGCCACACATTATTAAGGAAAATGTATCAGTTGATTGTAGTTCTAGCTAATCTTGTGTAATAACATATTACGAATTCGATAACAGAAGTGCATTTGTGCTACATTTTATACAATGAAAATAAAAAATCCATATTTAGCATAAATAAAAGAAATTAATCTACTACTGCTACAATCCCTGCGAAAAAGGAGGGCCCTTCTTCCCTAGCAGGGTGCAGTGATAGAACGAAAACTAGTTAAAAAATCAACACGAGATTTGTGCATACATCACCAAATGTGTTCTGCATTACAAAGTGATTCAAAGTTACAAGATCAAAATTTCAATATTGTTCCTGTGTTTCTGTCCCCATTTATGGGACCGAACCCTTTTTATAAAGTTTTACAAGCCCTAAAAATTAGGGAAGATATTAGTCATGTGAATCTCATGATTCCTATGCTGATCAATATTTGGAGTAAAATATAAATCATTACAAACAATTTTTGAATAAAAGACCTATCACAGTTACACCATCTTCTACAGTCACAATAGCTCAGATCCTTTAATCACCCGTAGATAATTTCATGATTGTCAACAACTATCTTTTAAGACAACAATCACAGTCCTTGGTAGTTGATGTGTAACAACATCCTCACGGTGCAACAACTACTTCAAGGTGTAACAATAGAACTTTGGAATGTAACAAAAAATCTTCAAAGTGTAACAACAAGTAATAGTAGCAACTATTCATCCCTTAGTCCTTAGTATATGTGTAACACTTGAAAGAAAAATAACCAGAAGACCTCTTCCACATTTACCCTAGTTAGTCATCCCAAAAAGACATCACCTCAGTCGATATTTAACAAAAAATGGTAGAATAATGCATTGGAGAAAATAGTCCTCTTATAACCTAGGAAAGTGGCATTTGTGAAATAAATTTCATAGGTTAAAGAGAGAAAATGATCAAAAATAGTGAAAGAGGTGTCTAAGATATGCTTAAAATATGGAACCCAACGTCTCCCCCCAGCTGAAGCCACTACATATCCTCATGCAGAATCTTCAGGTACCACTGTTGTATCACCAATGTAAGTTTGTCAAATTTTAAGCACCAACAATTTCTTCATCAACTGATCTGTAACCCTGAGTAGCCATGAGCTAATGCAGCCATGATTCATCTTCATAATCAGACAATTGGTAATGGGGTTGATAGACTTATCCAGAAAGCTCCCATTGTTTAAGTCCTATCCAAAAATCTCCCATTGCTTTCACAATCCGCGCATACTCCTGAACACATGTAACAACAACCAAAAAATTAGAAAACCCAAAAGGATCACTCTCCTACAAACTTGCACTACCAGCCTTTGTACGTTTCAAAGATCGAATCAATGCTCAACTTTTTAGTTGTGTTTCTTATGTTGAGGAAAAATCCATCAAACCTCCTTCTATAGAGGGCTGATTGTTCCACCATATTAGGAGCACTAAGAAACCTTCTAAACTCATGGCTCATTTCAGTAGCCATGCTCAGTTATGCTCTTATCCACAAGGCTACATTCTCCTCATTTGCGTCAGATGAATTCATGGCAAGATGCCACTCCACTTGATTTCTCATGAAGGATATGAAGGCGCAAAACTGCAAGTCCCCAATATATGAGAAGATGTGTAAAATCATGTTCAGAAGAGCATATTCAGAAATCATGTTATGTAGAAAACGACCACACAACAAGCTTTTCTCATCAAAATCACATGCACGAAAAAGCTCTAAGAAAGTTTGGGTAGAATTACCCTAATAGAGTATATTCTCATAGACAACTTTTAACAAAAAGATATGAAATCTCTCCCATATAAATAAGGGATAATATGGGGAAGGCCATCTACACCCTAAAACATTCATGGTGAGTCTATAGAGTTTATCTTTATCATTTGTTAATTCCTCAACCTTTTGTTGTAATTGTTGCATCTATCATTCCTTCTCCTTTTCATTTTTCCTTTTTCCCCACTTTGTCCATTCTTCCATCAACCTCATCTTGGCCCGCTATTATTTTAGAGTATATATGACTTTTAGATGTTCCTCCAGAGAAATCACTCCCTTTTGCAAAGAGAGTGACAACTGCTTCCATTTATGTAACTCTGATATGAGCAAAAGTTTCTCTGAACACCACCCTGCCTTAGGATCTCATATTATATACATGCAACATCGGTAGGGGGTGTAACAACATCTCCTTATCTAAGTTTTTTTGCTTCAGCTATTGTTTCTTGTGTAATAGCAGCTTCGTCACTAGGTTCTTATGGATCAACTCTTACCTCTTCTTCCTGAGGAACCTCTGCTTCAACTGATGGTTATTTTGTAACAATAACATGGTTGACAGGTTCTTGTGTTTCAGTTTCTAGGTCAAATTCCGTGGGATGCACCATTTCAGATACTGGTTCTTGTGTAACAACAACATCGTTAATGGGTTCTTGTGTAACAACCTCACAGGGTTTTGTTTGGGTTTCTTCTGAGATGGTACTCGGGGCACAAACTTTATGCCCTGTTGTTTCTAAATTATGAGCACATGTTGTACATATAGAACCTGGTGTAGTTTATGTTCTCAGCTTGTCAACAACCTCCGTGAGAGTATCAAGACCTGTGACCCTTGTTTCCACTTTATTACCTAGCAGAACGCTTTACATCAAAAGTCTTATTTACAATACTTTTGAGGGTACTATAAGAAAAAATTTAAACATAACAAAAACCTTAAGCTTGTAAGAGCATAGGATAAAATATATGAAATAAATTATGCTTTGTTTAGAAACTTTTTGGCGAAATCACATAATTGATCATTTGTCGACGCGTTTCGAACCAACTAGTGTGGTTCATCGTCAGGACAAGTTGAAGATACAGATCCAGTATAGCGAGTTAAATAGTCCAAGCAGAGACTCCAACGGCTAAAAAGACTAACGGCTATTTTTCAACTTAAGGACCCAGTCAAACCCCCTTTAACTAAATTAATATTAATATTCTTTATAATTATTATTATACTTCTGGAGCTAAGTATAATAATAATTATAAAGAATATTAATATTAATTTAGTTAAAGGGGGTTTGACTGGGTCCTTAAGTTGAAAAATAGCCGTTAGTCTTTTTAGCCGTTGGAGTCTCTGCTTGGACTATTTAACTCGCTATACTAGATCTGTATCTTCAACTTGTCCTGACGATGAACCACACTAGTTGGTTCGAAACGCGTCGACAAATGATCAATTATGTGATTTCGCCAAAAAGTTTCTAAACAATCGTTATGGATCACAGAAGTCTAAATTCCTTGATAAATTATGCTATTACAGGGAAAAAAGTGTGTAACAACCACCACATAATGGTTTTCAATTGTTACCATTTTTTGCATGTGCCCCCATAAGAGGTTTTCATAGCCAGATTTTTTATTTATATATTTTTCAATTTTTTTTTTATTAATTTATTATTTTATTTTTTATTTTATTTTGGTGTATCATCTACCAATAAAAGTTATTTTTTATCTATTACACTTATTTAAGATTAAAGCTTTTGTAGCACACGAGAATTTTTCCACACCCCTGTGATTTGAAGGTCAGTTCCAAGACAATGTTGACATATGAATCCCTTGAGTTTGGTTTATGATATAACTAAAGATGATGCACATTAGCAAGTAATGGTGTCCTGACACTGTCGATGGTGACTAAATTCATAGTCCCATTATTAAATACTATATCAACTTCATAACAACCTGGCCATCTAGTGCAGAGATTCCCTTTGATATCCTTGAATCGTCATTCGTATAGCAGAGCCCAATCTGCTTTTTGCAACACATTTTTTTTTATCAATTTGTCGTGCTACTTAGCCCTTTGATGCTAGATGATATATGTTTGTTGAATGGAAGCCAACCTATTATCATCAACTTCATTTAGCTAATTTAACTATTGTTTCTGTGTTCTAGCCAAATATAGGTTCACTTGTAGTGTTGTTCTCAGTGTCTTTATTTCAAACTCTATGGGAAATAAAGGATTTTTACCATACACTAATTCGTATGGTGAGAATCCTGTAGCGTTCCTCCATGTAGTCATGGATGCCTACAGTGCCTCTGGGAGTTTACCAGTTTAGTTCCTCCAATGGTTGGCCACAATCTTGCTAAGAATTCCCACAATGACCTTATTGGTGTTTTCCACTTGGACATTTTCCTATGGATAATAAGGTGAAGTACTCCTATGACATATTTTATATTTCTCAGCTAGCTTCCCGATAAAGTGAGATGTGAATTGTGGTCCTTCATCTGTTATTATTTCCTAAGGTGTCTCAAAACAAACAAAAACGTCTTCAAATAAAAAGTCTAAAACAACCTATTATGTGGCTCTCGTTTAAGCATTTGCTTCAACCCACTTTGTGACATAATTTATGTAGACCAGGATGTAGGAATTTTATTGAGATGAAGGATTAATTAGGCCTACAAATACCAATGCCCATTTCTCAATTGGCTCTAAAACTATCTGAGGGTGCAATGGCATCTCATCTGACTGGAGTGGTTGACCCATTCTCTGACAACTGTCACATCCCTTCACAAATTTCTTTTCATCCTAAAATATAGTGGGCCAATAGTACCATGTTGAAAGAACCTTATACCCTGTCCTTTTATCTACAAATCTGTGCCGCCCCCCCACTCCCCCCCCCCCCCCCCCCCACAACAAGGTTCTTCATGACAATATTTCAAGATATCAAAGGTCTCATCCTCCCTCACACAAAGCCTTATCTAATTATCCGGCCCAATGTGATAGAGATATACTTCAAACCAAGAATATCTTGTACTTTGTTGAAAAACTCTTTTCTTTTCTTTTGAGGATAGGTGTTTTGGGAATCTTCCTATACCAAGATAATTAGCTATGTATTCATAAGAAGTTGAGTAAGTTGAAATATCAAAATGTTATTCACCAGTAAAAGAATCGTCAACAAGCATGCATTCATTACCAATATTGAGCCTAGAAAGAAAATCATCCACAACATTATCTTTCCCAGGTTTATCTAGGATTGTTATATCAAAATCTTGTAACAACAATAACCAATGTGTAACCCTAGCATTATGTTCTTGTTTATTCATTAAAAAATGAATAACGGAGTGGTCAATGTGCCCAAACACTTGATATCCTATAATGTAGTGTCGAAATGTTTTGATGGAATGCACTACTGCAAGATATTCACTTTTTGTCACCGCGTAGTTTAGTTCAGTTGGAGTCAAATTCTTTGTTATGTAGTAGGTGGCATATGGGTTTTTATCCTCTATCTAACCCAATACAGCTCCTACAACAGTATCATATGCATCTGTGGCTATATGAAATGACAAAGTCCAGTCTGGTCCTTGCAAAATAGGGGTTGGTGATACACATTTTTTTTATTTTGTAAAGGATTTCTTGAATTTCCCTATCCAAACAAATTCCACATATTTAATAAGAAAAGAAAATAAATGGGATGCAATTATTGAACAAATTTCTATAATCCTTTTATAATACCTTGCATGTCCCAAAAAACTATGTACCTCATTTTGTGTTTTGCGACTTGAATTTTAAAAATTACCTCTATCTTAGCAAGGTTGACTTTAATTAAATCAGTAGAGATAAAATGTCCCACCACAATTCCTTAATTCATCATCATGTGACATTTTTCGGTACTTAAAGCAACATTATTTTGTATGCATAATTTTAGTAATTTTTCAATAAAAACGAATGTTGTTTCAAAGGCATCGCCATAAGGTGTAGAGTCATCCATGAATACTTCTAGACAGTCATTTAATAGATATAAGAATATCCCCAATATCACCCTTTCAAAAGTTGTTGGTGCATTACAGATTCCAAAAGGAAGAACTTTGCATGCAAAGGTTCCCCAAGGGAAGGTAAAGGTGGTTTTATCCTGATATTTTGGAGCAATCTATATCTAATTGGAACCACTAAACCTACATAGGAATGAAAATAATTTCTTTCCAGACAAGGTATTAGGGACCTGATCTATGAATGGAAAAGGGAAATTGTCTTTTTGGGTGGCCCTGTTAACTTCTCTATAGTTTACACAGACTCTCCACTTGCCACCCCTTTCAGGAAGGATGACAAGTGAGGACACCCACTGACTATCATAAATGGGATAGATGAAGATGGCACTTAGGAGTTTTTGCAATTCTTCTTTTACTACCTCCTTATGTGTTGGGTTCATATGTGGTTTTGGCTGCCTAATTGGATTGCAATCCTATTTTAAATAGATACGTTGAGTGCATAGGCTAGGATTAATTCCTTTCGTGTATGTGTAATCCCACACAAATTCCTTTTTATACTTCTGTAATAGTTGTAACAACATTTTGTTTTGTTCAGAAGTCATGTTCAGATTAACATTCAGATTTTTGCTTGGTTCTATTTTGATGGGGCTGCTCTTGATGTTTGGAGTGGTCTTCATATGTTCAGGGCTCAAGTATTCCACAATATCTTACTCCCCCGAGTCCTCAATAAAAGTAATAGAAGGAGGATTATTGATAAAACCATTTATAATATCATGTTTTGTATAATCCTTAAAGTATGGGGCTTTATCAAGGGTAAGAAGTGGCTAGGAGTTATCAGATTTGGGTTCGAATTCATCCCATAAGGGATTTCCAAAACCCTTACTTGGTTTTGGGGGGGGGTAAAGGATCCGCTTCTTCGTAGAATTTCCATATGAAATTGTCATAAAGCACAACCTATAACCTATAAATGCATCTGTGGTGGCCAACCAAGGCCTTCCCAGAATCATGGGATGACCCCTAAATTTGATTTGGTTTGTAGAATAATGAATTCAACTATATTGTGGGTGTTTGTCTAAGCTCGTACAATCCTAGTGTGGTATGGACTTATTTTGTCATTACATTGATTTTCTCCCCTAAATCAATTAGTTTGTTTTGGATGGGCATCTCATCAATATAAACCGTAACTGTAGGATTCTCGGGATCGTTATACTTAGTCAAGAGAGACTAACCAGTCATTAACTCTGATAATTTCCCCATCACATGCATAGTGAGAGGATCCTTAGGCTCTCTTCCAGGTTTTCTAACACACAGGTCGCTTACTATTCTTCCATGGATGGGAACATCCTTGATAGCTTACAACAAAGGAATCCTTATGTGTATATTTTTCAACTCTCTGAGAAAACCAGATTTAGTTTGTGAAATCATACTAGTTTCTGATAATATTTGTGGATGTGGGGGGTCCTTAGTTACTATAACAATTAGGTTGGTTGATACAGAGGTACCAACATTATTTGGGTTAGTTGTTAAAGGTGTAGAAGCATCACCTTGACCTATTAGTAATTCTGTTAGAATCCATAGGACCATCCTTAGGAGATTCACATTCTTCTTCAGTAATAATAGGAGAGGCTTTTACTACTTTTCTCAATCGTAGAAGAATTTCATTGCATTCAATGGGAGTAATGTAGTAAGTTTGGAAGAATGAAGGAGATTCTAAATCCTAGGTTGACTTATTATTTGGATTAGGGTTATGTTTTACAAGTAATTGGAGTCATACGGGAGGTGTAGTAGCGGGTGTCGAGACAGGTGGAAATTGTAATTGCTATTGCATTGATAACACAAGAGGGTTTCCTTTCTAGTTCTAAGGTCAAGGGTATGGTTGAGATAGAGGATACGGGAAGAAGGGAGAAGGAGACCACTAAATCCATGGTGAGGGGAACTAAACTCGAGGAGGAGTAAGTACTTCCATGAAAACTATTGAGTGTTATACACATTAATCCATGGATTAGAAGAAAAATATTAGAACATACTTTGTGGTCTTGCTGACCAAGGTTGCCTCAATCCAGTGAAGTAATAAGACTAAACTTCCTCACTTGATTCCTTGAGTACTAATTTTAATCATGGAAGCTCTGGGAAATATCCCATAGAATGCTCCAAGTCATAAATGTTACACAAGCTAATGTTGTTTACTCTACAATCTTTCAACGAGTATTTTTCTTTACACGTTGGGTAGAATATGGCCAGAGCCTTTTCAGATTCATCTTGTGCTTTCTTTACTTGTGTTGTTGTCAACTGAGCAGATAAAGTACTAATAAGATCCATCTTAATGTTTTCAAATACATTTCCAATCTCGGCTCTAGTTGCACTTCCATTTGCTGATTTTTATATTTTGACATAAGCATCTCGTGTCATGCTTCTTCCTCGTGATGATCCTCACGAATGCTTTAAGAGAATATTCATAAATTATTCATATGTTTCTCGACATATGTCCCCTTTTCCTAACAGGTTATGAATATCAAGGCATTCATCTCTCATCCCTTGAATAAATATTGTCATCAAAATTTCAAGATACAAATCACTATGCTTTGACCTCTATAATTCATAATGAAATCATTCCACATAATCTTCTAAGCTCTCATCCTCTTTCTGATTAAGTTTGAGAAACTCCTCCTTCAAGTTTCTGGTCCGATAATAATCTTGGTATTTTGTCAAGAATGTATTTTTCATGTCTCCAAATGTTCGCATAGTGCCAGGGTCAAGTCCCGTAAACCATTTCAATGTTTCACCTTTCAGGGTTACAAGAATCATTTTTAATTTATGGGTGTCTAAAGTATAACGATAACTTCTACACAGAACATAAAATTCAAATAGAAAATTTTCAGGATCTTCTATAGTTAATCCTTGAAAATATGGAAGAACCGATAAAGACATATTTTTCATGGGGGACTCTCCCCTTATGTCACCTATTGGAAATTCAAAGGGAGTAATAGTGTTATCTATCTTATTTTTGTTATCCCCCATTGTTTTTTCTCTTGATTCTTCTTCTGGTGAAGGTTATTCTAGAGATTTTTTGGATTGATGGTCTACAAATAAATATTCCTGTAATGATTGCTCATATTGTTCAGGGACTGGTTGTTTTATTGCACTTCCTAAATCAGGGTATTGGAAAGTGAAAGAATGTTGTTCTAATTCTGAATCCTGGTAATTCCCACTAGTTTCGCCTTGTCCTTCTAATCCAAATTGTGGTGTACTAGTCTCTCTTTATTGTTCGTGAATTGCAGTACTGGGAGATTATAGAATAGTTTGAGGAGCATAGGGTCCTAGAACAAAGGAGCTAGACATTCCTAATTTTTATGCAGATGTAGTAGCATTTTGTGGCCCTATTTTCCTTACCTCTCTATGTGATGTCGATTGTTCCTTCTCTGCTTTTGAGATCAATTGTTGGATTTATGTAGTCCTCCCTTGATCAACATTTTTCTTATTCTTAAGTTGACCCCTCTTTCCTGTAGGTTTATTGTTATCTCTATGGGTTTCTTCTTTTCCACTCATACATCCTATACTTGGACCCAATATAAAATTATTTGTACTCTCTAAGTGTCCTAATTATTTCAGGGGTTAGCACACTCAAGTATGTTAGAGCAATGTTCAAGTTCTTACCTCTCCTCTTACCACCCAACACCTGCAAAATTAGAGACACACTGTGAAAATAAAAAAAAAAAAAAAAAAATCACCAACACACCGTAAGTGTCCTAATTATTATAGGGGTGAGACCACTCAATTATATTAGAGCGATGCATAGGTTGTTACCTCTTATCTTACCCCCCCCCCCCCAGCACCTCCAAAATTAGGAACACAAAAACCTTCAAAAAAAAAGTGCTCATTGAGTGTATCGCTATAGCCTTCGATGACAACGGTGCCAAAATGTTTAGATGGTTTAATCATCTTTTAATTTTACTGAACCACAATCATTTAATTGTCAACTAGGGTAAGTCATTTTATTTCATAGGTGTTTGCACTATCTTTGCTTATACATAACAGCCAGGGAAATAAATGAAAGAAATGTCATTGAACATAATTGGAGAACTTAAAGCACTCATGCAGAAATTAAAAAGACATTATATTGGAATTAAACACATTATTAATGAAAATGTATAAGCTGATTAAATATTGTAGTTCTAGCCAATCATGTGTAACATCATATAATGAATCTAAAAATAGAAGTGCATCTGTGCTACAATTTATATGACAACAATAATAAATCTACACTTAAAATATATAAAAGAAATGAATCTACTACTGATGTAATCCTTGCTAAAGAGGAGGGCCCTTCCTCCCTAGTAGGGTGTAGGGATAGAATGAAAAGTAGTTAAAAACACAACACGAGATCTATGTAAACATTACTAGATGTGTTCTGTATTTGAAAATCACTAAAATTTACCCTGGTTATTCATCCCAATAAGACATCACTTCATTCGATATTTAATAGAAAATAGCAAATAATATGTTGGAAAATATATTTCTCTTATAACCAGGGAAGGTGGCATTTGTGACATAAAGTTCATAGGTTAAAGAGAGAAAATGATCAAAAATAGGGAAAGAGGTGTCTAATATACGCTTAAAAACTGCATCCAACACATGTGTCCTTCACATTATTTATTTTTACAGACAATATAGACATATATATCCTTTGGTTGCATATACTCTTGGGTAATTTATTGGTATTGGTATGTATTCAAATTTGCTTTGTTTCTCATTCCATGGTGTTGGGTTATGCTAAGGTTATCCTCTTGACTGAATGATACTCTGAGGATAATTTACTTGACATAATGTTCTAAATGATGGTTAGCTTCAGTACTCCTATGTGCATATGCAAAAATTTCTTTCGTTATTTTTTGTCTTGTTTCTAGTAAGGGAAATGAGACACTATAACCAACTCTCAAATCGATTATAACATTGTAGTTCTTCAGTATCGATATTGATTAATTCTATACATGGTTATCTACTGATACAGTGTATGGTTCGCCCTCAACTTCATAAATTTTGATGAGTTTTTTATGTATTTCACAATATTCCGATTTCCTACTGTGTTAAGAGCAGTTTTCATCTTCGTTGCATAAATTTATTACATTCATTTTTCTCTTTATTGTACAAATTTTTACTGCTCGATTTCCTATGGGGGCGAGGATTTACCATGATTCTTAATCCCAAAAACATATAGTCTTAAATTTCTTCTCATTGGGGTTTGTTTCTCTTTTACAATTAAGGCTAGAAAGTCATAGCAGACTGTTATTGTCAATGATAACCTGATCTAGAACATTAGCCTTACCTTATGAGTATTTTCACAACATGACACAATCTAACCGCTATGCATTTGATATCACATATGTTTACCATTAAAATATTATATTTTTGGTTTCTATTTAATGTAGGTTCATATCCAAATTTTATGCATAAAGGAGAGAAGAAATCCTAGAGATAATAAACTTGTAAATTGATCTCTTACATGGGTGAAATTTGTTATTCCAAATATTTTATTGGTCAGTCATTCTTGAATACATACAACTCCTAGTTTAATATTGATCCTGTAGTATATGTGTTTATATACATCAGTTACTTTTCTCATTATAACATCTTTTCTCTACGATCACAGATTGTTATCATATAGAGAAAAGATATTTGTGGGTCTGCAATTGAATTTTGTTCCCTAATTTCAAAATACTAGTACATTTCAGAGTATTTCACTAGTTGAGTTATTGAAATATTTATGTCAAAAGCATTGTTGTAATATAAATAATCCTCCTCCTACAGACTAAAAGAATTTTAACACTGATGCTCATCGTTGTACCAAATATTGCATGTCATCATAGATTATCATTGCACAAAACAAAGAAACCTTTAATAACCTGCAATGATATAGCAAAATAAATCAGAGTCTAACGAGTAAGAAATAAATATGGCACACTAGAACATAGAACATTGTTTGCCTCCCAACCATAGAACTGCTTCTCCTCAGTTCACCCCCGAGCAGAGATTCATTTGCCAAGCTATCAACAACCTTGTTGATCCTTGCAATAAGCATTTTATGCCTTCCTTCCATGTGGGATTTTTCCTCAAGTGATGTCCCACTTTTGTGGTTTTATTTTCAACCAAAAGCTCGCTTTTATCCCCAATGGTGCTTTATGCCAATCCCAACTTAGCATTTATCTCCAGCTAAGCACTTAATGGATCTTTCTCTCCCATCCATTAAGTTTATCCAAAATTCTTTCTAGAATTCTTATCATGGAAAGGTTATCATATATAGAATCTCATCTGCAAGTGTTCAATTTTCAAGTGTTTCCAATTTATTACTCATTTATCAATAAAACATTTATATACATAATTATGTCATCATCTTCCATGGCTTTTTCTTTGTCATGATCGTTCAGTGTTAGCAAAAATAAAAATACTAATATCTCCAATAGAAGAGGGTAGTTACAATTCATGTAATAATTATTAATAATTAAATTAAAATTCTAAAATCCTTATTAAAAAATAACACCTCTATGTAACTAACAAAAACTTAGACTAAATCTTATAATCTTTTCACATAAATAATAATGATGATATAAAATTTCTAAATTATTTATTGAATAACTCAATTTTTATTAACAATTTAGAAAAAAAAAAAAAAAAAAAAAGATTATCTAATTAAAAAATATGTGAAATGATTTACTTTAAGTAAATAAGATACATATAATATAATGCAAAAGCTTAAAATATATATATAACAAAATACAAAAGTTTAAAAGAGATAACAACCATTTTGCCCAACCACCAAAGATAACCCCAATTAACACACACATAATTTCTTCATTTTTCTTATATAATATATAGAGTTTGCTCTTTTCCTCTTCATTTATTACTTCAATTAACTTACTTAATTGAGGTGAGAGGTTGATGTGTAAGTGTGTCTCCTTTCTTTAAAATAAAAATAAAAAATATGTTTTAACTAGAAAAATAATGTAAGCGATAGTATAAAAAAATTACAAGTAAAAAATTGTACGAGTAAGATGTTTAAATCTTATATTTTTAAAAAAAGAAATTATTTCTGTGCTTTTAATATAAGGTAAGTTTACCTAGCAACGAGTGCTCTCTTGGCTAAGAGCTCGTCTTCCTCGGACGTAAGGAAACAGGTTAACGGCCCAAGACCCAGAGGCATAGGACTGAAAGCCTGCTCCCTTACGGACCACCAGCAGGTTATTTCAGGTGGCGTGGTTTTCCTTGATAACAGTGATGTGTCAACTGACATTCGCGGATAGCAGCCAGAGATGGCTGTCCTCACTGTTGGTTTGACAAACTGAGTTTGATAGGTTTTTCCACCTTTTGAAAAAAAAAAAAAAGAAAAGAAAACAAAAACGAGTGGTCTCTTTCCATCTAAATTATATATCATGGCTATTTAAATCTGAAAACTTAGCTCCGAAATGTGCTGAACAATATTCATTAAATTCTTAATCATTAAAAATTCTTTTATTTTACACGGTTATCGCCTTCCATTCCTCATAATAATCATTAAATTATTAATTATTAAAAATTCTTTTATTTTACACGGTTATCGCCTTAAATTCCTCATAGTTAGAGCAACCTTTATAGGTAAATGCTTACGAATATGTCAATATTTACATAAATTTACGGTTTAGTTGGCTAATCAGTTCATAATGTAATTCGGTTAGATGTATGAAAAGCAATACATATCATCTTCATTGACAAACAAAGAATTGTGTTCAAACATATATGCGAAGCAGCATCAATCAATCCTATCACGTTGAGTTAATAACACAGAATAAACACAAAATGTCAAAACAGAGCATCACCTGGTCACAGAACAACAAACACTAAAAAGTTACTATTTTTTGAATTATTATAACGGAAATGTGGAGAGGCAATTATAAAATTAATAATATTGTGACTATTTTAAAAATTATTGTAACGCATCAAATAACATTGAAGGAAAAGCAGACAGGTAATTATAAAATTAAATAATAATGTTCCATCTTCAATATGGAT
The DNA here is from genome assembly GCA_031772625.1 of Pinus tabuliformis. Taxonomy (NCBI): domain Eukaryota; kingdom Viridiplantae; phylum Streptophyta; class Pinopsida; order Pinales; family Pinaceae; genus Pinus; species Pinus tabuliformis. Next base: position 865,383,811 of record CM062812.1, read on the forward strand.
TTCTGAAGGAGTCTAATTCAAGTAGACTGCAAACCTGCCCTCTTGTGGCTGTTTGTCTGGTCCAGCAGGAAATATTTGGACTTTAGGGCAACTAGTATTAATCCAATTGGTAAGATGTTGCGATATAAAAGGTTGTTTAACCATTTTAGTTTAAAAGCCTCACATTCTCCTAAGAAAATATGAAAACGTATAAAGCGCACTTTCCGCTCAAATATAAATCAATGCATGTTGAGATATTTTTGAAATATAAATTAACTTTGACTAACAGTGAAAAAACCTATTCATTTTAAGCTACGTAAGGATTACATGGGTGAGAGACATCAGAACAGAGGATGGGGAGATCGAAACTGATTGAGTACAAGTTTTACTTACAAAACGAAATCAACACAAAAATATTAATGGATTGTGGCTTATATACCTCACATCCCACAGAGGGCAAGGCGAACCTAGGAAACAACCATCCTTATCCAATAAGAGTTTGAACTACAAGTGGATTCAATGGATTTGGAAAGATATGAGTAAATTTCTTAAGTATATTGGATTTTTTTTTCCTAATTAAAAAATATTGTATTCTAAAGTGAATTTGAATTTAAACTTGATAATTACGCTTTCAACATCTTACCACTGTAATTAGTTACTTTCCCTATCTCTTTAACAATGTTTACCCATTCACTGTGTGCTTAAACTAAATTCAAATTCAAACTTGATAACTATGTTCTCAATATCTTGCCACTGTAGTTAGTTACTATCCCTATCCCTTTAATAATGTGTACCCCTTTACTATGTGCATAAACTAAATTCAAATTCAAACTTGATAACTACCATTGTAGTTAGTTACTATCCCTATCCCTGTGATGATATGTACCCCTTTACCGTGTGCTCTCATCACATGACGTGCTACTCACCAACCATAGCAAAAATTACCTTAGGTCTAAGTGCTTCCGATGATATATTTGTCGAGTTAAAATCCAAACCTTGTGGTTTTCCCATTTTGTGTTAGATTCTCATGTATCTTGTACATATGTAAAACCATGAAATCTCCCTCAATTGAAAATCCAAACATTGGGTTTCTGATTTTGTGTGTTAGATTCTCAAAATGCAAAGCAATGTTAGATATATTTTTAGATGAATTGTATGTTTGTCAATGTCAAAGTGACGCATTGCCCATTGATATGTTACAAATTGTAGAGAGAGTCTTCAACCCATGTTCCCGTGTTTCATTCAGCGAGTCTCTCTCATGCATAACTGACCTGGAAAGCCATCCGTCCTCAGCATCAACTTCCGAAGTTTGATTGATTCTTTCCCTACATCAGATTCAATGTACAAAGCAATCCTCCCTTCCATTGGCATTGTCTTAAATTCAACAATCTGCATTGCATTCTATTAATTTTCTTTGCCCATTTGACATCAAGAAAATCATCTATACCGATTCTTGTGTAGAAATCTTTTTTGACTTGGTCCACATAATAACAACAGATCAGTTGCATGGTTTAAAGGAGACAGTAGCTTTGTAAATGTGTTAGAAAACTTGCACAGATGAATCTAGCTAGTAAAGGTTGAACACACAGCTTTGCAGAGCAAAAACACTAAAAGAATCAAAAGAACAAAAAAGAATGATTGATTCAGAAAATAGGTTAAAATGCTCATGATATAGAATTACTAGGTGAATATCCCAAGGTAATGCACCATAGTGGTGATCAATGAGAGGACTCAACACCTACAACAAGTTCCGGAGAGAACTAGCCAACTGTGGAGTGAAAGGAGGAGCAAATTAGGGATTAGATCATGCAGAAGAACTAGCCGGTTGTGAAGTGAAAGGAGGAGCAAATCACGGAGTAAATCATGCAGAAGAACTAGCCAGTTGTGGAGTGAAAGGAGGAGCAAATCAGGGAGTAAATCATGCAGAAGAACTAGTTAGTTCCGGAGTGAAAGGAGGAGAAAATAAGGGAGTAAATCATGCAGAAAGGATCTTTCATGTAGTCCCATGCTCTAACTAAGTGTCCGCATGTGCCAGTAATGAAGGTCCTGGGCGTGTAGTACCTCCAACACCCCCCATGAACACCACTATGGGGAAAAATAGAAAATGGTCCCTGGCAACTAAGGCCAAAGGTCACCCAAACTATAGTGCAAATTGTACTAAAATTGAGGAAAGAGGGAAAACCTTGTGGGAAAAATCCCCACTCAAAATACAACGTAATCAAAAGAAAAGAGCAAGAAAAGATAGTTGCTAAGCAACTGTGTCCTTCACTTGAAGACAATCGCACAGAGAGTGAAACTTCTGCTCAGTGAATGTCTTGGTGAACATGTCTGTAGTCTGTTCTACTGAAGGATAGAACTGCAAACCAATGACCCGATCACGTACTAAGTCTCTGATGTAGTGCATATGGATCTCTATGTGCTTTGTTCGCTGCCACTATACTAGATCCCTGGAAAATTTCAGAGTACTCTGGTTGTCACACCACATGACAGTGGGTTGGTGGAATTGGACACCCAACTCAGTGAGGAAGTGTTGTAGCCACAGAGCCTGAATGGTGATGTTGACTACTCCTCTGTACTCAACCTCAGCTGAAAAGAGAGCAATAGCAGCATGCTTCTTTCTTGACCAACATATAGGGCCAGACCCTAGACTGAGTGAATATCTGGAGGTGGAATTGTGATCAATGTTGTCGCCCACCCATTTAGAATCTGTGAATCCAAGGAGATTCAAAGCAGTGCCTGCTGCATAGTGAATCCCGAAGGTGATGGTGCCCTACACATATCGGAGGATGCGCTTGGCAGCATTCTAGTGTAGCTCATGTGGTTCCTGCATGTATCTAGAAATCGCCCTGCATATGAGAGATCTGGTCTGGAGTGGGTGAGGTACAGTAAGCTCCCTACTAGCTGTCGGTAGAGAGTACTGTCAACTAATGGAGTTTCACCTCCATCCTCAAGGCGGACCCTAGACAAAAAAGGATTCAATGCTGGCTTGCAGCTAGTCATGTGAAATCTCTCGAGGAGTTCTTGTGCATACTTAGCCTGAGAGAGTTTAATGCATGTGGCATCCTAGCCAATCTCAAGACAAAGAAAGAAGTGTAATGGACCCATGTTTGTCATCAAGAACCTATCATGCAAGGCCCTCTTGACTGCAGCAATGGTTGAAGCTAAGCTGCCGGTGATCAGGGGATCATCCACATACAAAACTAAGATAAGAAGAGAATCATGTGTCCTGAGCATGTAAACATTTGGATCAGACTTACATCTTTCGAAGTTTTGTGATAAGAGAAAAGAATCCATCTTCACATACCAAGCTTGCGGGGCCTGCTTAAGGCAATAGAGAGACCTCCTCAGTCTGCAGACCAAAGATGAATCCTCAATGAAACCATGTGGTTGCTCCATGTAGATCACCTCAGATAGGTCTCCATGAAGAAAGGCATTCTTCACATCGATCTGATGTACTTCCCACCCCTGGGTAGCCACAATGGCAAGTGCAAGGCATATAGAATCCATCTTTGTTACTCGAGCAAAGGTCTCATCATAATTAATGCCATGCACTTGCTGGAAGCCTTTGGCTACTAGCCTGGCTTTCTATCTGGTGATTTTCTCATCTGCAGCACTCTCAGTCCTATAGACCCACTTGCATCAGACAAGTTTCCTTCCTGAAGGAAGGGGGACCAAATCCCAGGTCTGGTTCTCAAGGATGGAGTTATACTCCTCCTCCATGGCGAACTCCCAAGGGGGATGCCCAACAGCCTCAACATAAGACTGTGGATCAAAAGACTGAGCTAGATGACAATGTCGAGATGGCATTGGTTCAGTGGTAGTGAGGGCAAGACGAGGCTCAATAAACTTTGAGCTAGTCATCCATGGATCAGAATTATCCCCCATAAGACCATTTCTCGTAGTTGGGTGGTCTTGTGCATATATCTCACTTAAGCTCCTTGTTCTCTAATTTTATGACAGGGGAAGTTGATTGACTGTTGGAAGCCTGATCTAGGCTTGGATGTGGACCATCATATGCATGCATTGGATTTGTATCTGAAGACTCTGTCTCTGCATCTACGTGCTCTACCTCGGCATCTACATGCTCTGTATCTGCATCTGCATGCTCTACCTCGGCATCTACATGCTCTGTATTTGCATCTGAGTGTACTGAATCATCATCTCGGACATGAGTTAGATAAAAGGTGTCTGCATGCAGCAATTGAGGTGCATGTAGAGACTTTCCTCAAATTTGACACTTCGCTCAATGATGAGCTTGTCCGTAGAGGAAATCAGGAGTCAGTTTCCCTTCACACCATCAAGGTATCCAACAAAGATGCACTCAATGCTCTGTGGATCAATAGCTTTCCTCTTTTCATAGGGGATCCTGGCCCATGCTCGAGAGCCAAAAACATGGAAGTGCGTGACCTCCAGTTTAATGCTGCTCCAAGCCTCAAAGGGGGTCTGATCCTTGACAGAGCTATGAGGAGATCTATTCTGGATGTAGTTAGCACAATTAAGTGCTTTAGCCCATAGCTTATGAGGTAGTGACTTAGCATGCAACATGCAAGAAGCCATCTTTTTGAGAGATCAGTACTTTCTCTCAGCAACTTCGTTCTGCTGTGGAGTGTATGAAACTGTGTGCTGCAACTGTATGATGGACTCAAGGCAAAGGTCTTGAAGTGTTGTGTTAACATATTCCCCCCCATTATTTGTACAGAGGGCTTTGATCTTTCTCTCTCACTACGTCTCAACTAGTGCTTTGAATCTTGAAAGTGCGCAAAAACTTCACATTTGGCCCTGAGAAGATACACCAAAGTATACCATGAGAAATCATCAATAAATGTAAGCACAAACCTTTCTTTGTTGATGGAATGATGAGGAAAAGGCCCCATGAGATCACTATGGATCAGATCTAGAGGGGAGGATGCTCTGTGAGTCTTGCTGGTGTCAAACTTTTCTCTAGGATGTTTGCCAAGGACACACCCTTCAGAAACTCCTTTAGATAAATTGATATTTGGCAAGCCTTCCACCATCTCATGCTTGCTTAGTTGCTGCATATACTTGTAATTTAAGTGACCAAACCTCTCGTGCCAAAGCCTACTACTATCATCAGCATGTGTAAGCAATAAGGAGGATTTAGATTCAATAAATTTAAAAAATGTATATAGTCTAGCTCCATTGTTTACCTCATCGGTTGCAATTTTGGAGCTGTTATGTAGGTCATATATGTTCACTACATCTGGAGTGAATTCCACTCTCTTTCCAGTGCCGAAATGAGTGATCTGATAAACTAAAAGTAGGTTAACCGAAAGTTTTGGAACATGAAGCACATATTCAAAGCTTCCGTGTAAAGGTTCCACTCTACCTCTTCTGGTGACCTCAATAGGTGAGTCATCTCCCATGAGGATGGGAGGTCCTTTGCATGCATCCAAAGAGGAGTAGACTTCCTTTGCAGTAGCCATATGATGTGATGCACTAGAATCTATAATCCATGCATCAGGGGAAGGGTTAATTACAACTAAAGCATGAAAATTGTTACCTTTCTCGTGTGGTGGATCCTTAATTTTCTTCTTGGCGCCCTGAGGGATGTGATCCCCAAGGTTGTGCTTCTGAAGGATTTTTGCCATTTGGTCAACTTGTTTCTTTAGGTAGGAGGATTTTGGATGTAATCCTAGGTTACGGTAGGTGCACTTGTCTCCTTTCTTTCCTTTCTCATTTCTGGAGCTGGAGGAGTCATTAAAGGGATTGTTGTACCCTTCCTTCATTCGATGGGAATGTGCTTTTCCCTCGTCTTTCTGCTACTAATTTTTCTGATTTCAATCATATCTGTGATTTTTATTGTGGTTGTCATGCACAGCAAGTTCATGTGCTTTTGGAGATTTGATTTTCCCCATGCCAATGAGTTTATCTTGCTCAAAAGTGAGGGACTCCATGAACTCTTTGAGAGAAGGCGTAGTATAGGATTTACTTGTTGCGAGCCTTACTAAATGAAATGTAGACACAAAGATGGAGAATTCTGGTCTAAGCTTTGACATAATAGAGAGAAATTGGTGACTCTCCTCCTTGGATTTGCCAATTCCACAACCCTTGAGTTGTAGCAATAGATCATTATATTTGGTGAAGAAGCCTTGAATTCTGTCATAGTTCCGTGGATCCAATGAGAGCAGCTCCACTTTGAGTAGATGTCCTTTCATCTCATCCTATTTCCCATAGAGTTATTCAACCTTTTTCCAAATCTCATTGAGAGTATTGCAGGAAGATAAATGAAATTGCAACTTTGGGGAGATGCACATGCATATGGATCCTTGGGCCTCATCCATGCAGTTGAGGTACTTGGATTTCTCTATGGCTGAAGTGTTAGGATATTCTGACACATAGGAAATCGTTAAGTTCAACTTGGTCTAGTATAGAGTTAGGTATAGAGTTAGGTAAAGTGTGTTTCTTTACCGTTGTACATTTTGTAACTTACAATCCGACGGTCACGATATGTAGTGATCCGACGGTTCACTCTCTCCTCGGTATTACCGACACTTGATCCGTGGCTTGACACCCGATTGGTCCATGAGTTCTATTTAAAGCGCATGGAGGGTCATTGTTCGGGTAATCTGTGCATGAGAGAAGCTTATGTAAATTTTCATTCTTTGATTAATAAATTGCCTGTAGTAGCCACGTTGGTGCAGGCTGTGGACTGTTTCCCTCTTTGAGGGTTTTAACCACGTCAAAAATACTGGTGTATTGATCTGTGATCTGGTTGTGAGCGGTGTCCTTTTGGTGTTCTTTCTGAGGAACTTACCCTGTAAATTCCTACATGGTATCGGAGCTATTTGAGGGCCGCGTCCGTTGGTGATCCAAATCTGAAGCCGGTAGAACTGCATCCGACTGTCGTTTCCTAGATCTGCTGTTTCTGACTGCTTTCGGGCCGACAAGACTGCTCTATTGTGTTCGGAGCATCTGTTCCACTGAGGAACCCCTTTCGTTTCACGCGAAAAGGTTTCCGGTAGCCCTAGTTGTGTCATTTTTTCAGATCGGGAGGTATACAGTGTTTATTTGTAGTTTACTGTTATTTTCTCTCTACTTATTTCGGTTTCGGTTTATTGAGCTTTTTTATCTAACCGGATCTATACCTTTCATTTCTGCGTATGCTCTTTGCCCTGCGACTCTGTGCGATCTGGGAAAATCAGAAACAGAAAGGAAGGATTTTTCTCATGCGTATGCTCTTTTCCCTGCGCCTTAGGGTGATCTCGGAAAATCAGAAACATTGAGAAAAATATTTAGTTTCCAGCCAAAGCTAACTTTGAGCCGCAAGGTTCATTTTTGAAAATATCTAGTTTTTTGGCTAAAGCTAACCTCGAGCCATAAGGTTCGTTTTCTTTGCATGTCCGTGTTGGGTTTTGTGTTTTGTGTTTTGTAGGGAAAAAGAGCTTTCTCAAGGCAAGCACACAAACCAAGCCCCCCCCCTCTCTCTCTCTCTCTCAAATTTTTTGTATAGATCAATTGGTTCAAAGCTATTTTAAGAGAGTAGAGGTCTTGGGTTCAAGTCTCCATTTTGTGGGGGCGGATTTTTTCATTCCCGCACATTCGCGCACTTTGCCGGCAACTTCAACAATTTTTTTTCAAAAAGCCATAACTTCTTCATCCCGAAGCCTTTTTCAGAGCCGTTTTTTTTAAAATAGCCTAATTTTTCGAGATCTATCCATTGGAACACTTACTTTCAGCATCTTCAGCTTCAGTTTTTTTTTAAATGGAAAGTCCATGCCAAGTCATTCTTGACAGCACTAACTACTTCCAATGGATATCCTACATGGAAGATTTACTTAGAAGTAAAGGTCTCTACAGAATAGCCACAGGCCAAGAGAAGAAACCAAAAGATGAAGACAAGGCTGCAAAATGGGAAAATAGACAAGATCAAGCACGTGGTTTGATAGGGATGTCTATTTCTCCTGATCTTAGATTCCATATTGCAGAACTTGAAACTCCTCATGAAGCATTGGAACAAATCACTAAAGTTTTTGGGATTAAAAATGAAATTAGAGCCCATCAACTTGAAAATGAGTTGCTTACATTGGATCCTAATAATTTTTCTTGCATTGAAGATTTCTTGTCCAAATTCAAGACCCTTAGATATCTCTTGGAAGGTGTTAAGGTTAAGAAAGAAGATAGTAACCTTATTTATTCCATCCTTACTAAGTTGGGACCAGCCTACTCTGTATTTGTTTCCACCTTCCATTCTACAAGGGAAGCTTTCATTTGTCAAGGAAAAGACTACAAGGCCCCTTCCTTTGACTCTTTTTGTGATTCTTTAATAAGAGAACAAGAAAAACTCTTACACCTTGGTCTTCTTAATCTTGGAAACTCTTCCAAGAAAGCGTTAGCCGCCCAGCAGCAACCAAATTCAAAGAATCCTAAGAAGTCATATCCTAAAAAGAATGGTCCTAAACCAAACAAGGGTCCTAAGCAAACTCACCCTCAAAATGAAAGATCATTTCAGCAAAATGATAAGAGCAATAAAAACAAATGGAAGAAGACTGATAGACATTGTAACTTTTGTAATCGAGATGGCCACTTAGAATCTAAATGCTTTAAGAAGATGGAAGCCTTGGAAGCCGCAATGAAGAAACATAACATCCATGTGGAGCATTCTTCAACTTCAACTTCAACTTCATCTTCAGGAATGGCACTTTCTGCATGTCATTGTCAATCATCTCAGTCTGGTTATGCATTAAATGTATCTTCTTCTTCTCATTCTCATGAGTGGCTCATTGATTCTGGAGCCTCTTATCACATGGCCAAAAAAAAAGCCATGTTTTCTTCTTTAAATGATTGTAACACCAAAAATATATATGTTGGTGATGATAGATCTCTTAATGTTGTAGGGACTGGAACTGTTCATCTAGACAATGGTCAGTTTAATGATGTATTATGTGTTCCAACCTTATCCTGCAACCTTCTATCTGTATATCAGATAACTCATTCAGGTGAAGGTAAAATTGTTGAATTTTCACCTCATGATGTTGTAATCAAGGATCTGAGAGATCCTAAACAGATTCTAGCTACTGGTATTGCTGATGATTCCACAAGGTTGTATAAGTTTCACAACTTTGGGTCATCAAATCTTCCCTCAGTATTTGTTGCTCATAATGATGAAGTGAGCAAACTTTGGCATGAGCGATTTGGTCACTTAAACTATCGCTCCCTTCAACATCTATGTAAAGAAAATATGGTGACAGGTCTTCCTATGGTATCTTGCAGAGATGGTGTTTGTTCCGGATGTGTACTCGGAAAACATCATCGGGACAGTTTTGAAAAACGTGCCTCTTGGCACGCCTCAGCCCCTTTACAGCTTGTGCACAGTGATTTATGTGGTCCACTTCCTGTTGCTTCATTCTCTGGCTGCAAGTATTTCTTAACTTTCATTGATGATTTCTCCAGACGCACTTGGGTATACTTCTTAAAACTCAAGAGCGAAGTATTTAACACATTTTTGGCCTTCAAAACCTTTGTTGAAAAACAATCTGGACATCAAATTCTTAAGCTAAGAACTGATAATGGTGGAGAATATGTTAAAAACACATTCATCAACTTTTGCACCGAAAATGGAATTCAAATGCAACATACTGTTCCATACACTCCACAACAAAATGGTGTAGCTGAAAGGAAAAATCGCACCTTAAAGGAAATGGCTAATTGTATGCTGCAATCTAAAGGACTCAGTCTTAGTTTTTGGGCCGAAGCAATTAATTGTGCAAATTATATAATAAATCGCACTCCTACTAAGGTTCTAAAGAATATCACTCCAGAAGAAGCTTGGAGTTCCATTAAACCAGATGTAAGTCACTTTCGTGTTTTTGGAAGTGAAGCATGGGCCCATATTCCAGATGAAAAGCATAAAGCTTTAGAACCTAAGAGTGAGAAATGTACTTTTGTTGGATATTCTGAAGATGTAAAAGGTTATAGACTTATTCCATTTAAGTCCAAAAATGTTATCATTAGAAGAGATGTAAAATTTGATGAAAATAAATCGGCCTGCGAGCCTAGTCCGGCGGATGTGCCACCTCTTCCTATCTCTTCTACTTTTGAAAATATTTCTTCTTCAGATGATGAAAGTGAGGATGACAATCCTCCCCCACCTTCTCAGGATCCTCAACTTCCAAGATGGGTCCGTGCTACTCAGGATGCAGCAGGTGATCTTGCCGGTGATCCTACAGATCAACGACGTACACGTTCTCAGTTTGAAAGAGCCTCTTCTTTACTGGCTCAAGCTCCAGTAAATCATGATCCTGACACTTTTGCAGAAGCTTCAGGCCATCCACATTGGGAAGCAGCTATGAATGAAGAATATCATTCATTGTTGGCAAATGATACATGGGATCTTGTTCCTCTACCAAAGGGACGCAAACTTGTTAGATGTAAATGGGTTTACAGAACCAAGTATGGACCAGATGGAAAAGTTGATAAACATAAAGCTCGTCTTGTTGCTAAGGGCTTTTCACAGGTTGAAGGCATTGACTACACTGAAACCTTCTCCCCTGTTGCCAAAATGAACTCTATCCGCCTTGTTCTTTCCCTTGCTGCCTCTTTAAAATGGGAAGTCCATCAGATGGATGTTAAATCTGCCTTCTTGCATGGGGACTTGCATGAAGAAATCTATATGGAACAACCCATTGGCTTCATCCAAACAAACTCCAGCCTTGTATGTCGACTTAAGAAATCTCTTTATGGTCTCAAGCAAGCTCCTCGGGCTTGGTATGCCAAAATGGATAGCTTTCTTTTAGAATCTGGCTTTTCTAGGTGTTATTCTGATAATACTGTCTACACCAAGAAAGTGGGCAACTCTCTTATCATCCTTGTTCTTTATGTTGATGATCTTATTCTTACTGGTAGTGATCCCAACCTTATAAACCATGTGAAGTCCAGCCTTAAAAAGAAATTTGAAATGACAGACTTAGGACACTTACACTATTTTCTCGGTCTTCAAGTCTTGCAATCCAAGGAGGGTATTTCCCTTTCCCAGTCCAAGTATGCTTGTGATATTCTTCGTCATTTTCACATGGAAGACTGTAAGCCAGCCCCTTCTCCCTTTCAGTCTGGAGTCAAACTTTCAGTCTCTTGTACTTCTCCTGAAGTTGATGCTACCTTATACCGTCAACTTGTAGGAAAACTCTTGTATTTAACCCATACTCGTCCTGACCTTTCCTTTGCTGTTGGCCTTGTTGCTCGTTTTATGAAAAACCCCCGTGAAAGTCATTGGAAGGCAGCTAAAAGAATACTTCGTTATGTTCGAGGTACAGTACAGTTTGGGATTCATTACAGTGCCAAAGCAGCTCCTCTATTAGTTGGTTTCACTGATTCTGATTGGGCTGGTGACCCTGATGATCGGAAGTCTACTGCCGATTATGTCTTCACTCTTGGTTCAGGACCTATTACATGGGCTTGTAAGAAACAGGCTGCCATTTCTCTTTCGTCAGCAGAAGCAGAGTATCGTGGTGCCGTGGAAGCTAGTAAGGAAGCCTTGTGGCTTCGTCAGATCCTATCAGAGTTTGGCTTTGAGCAGCAGCATCCAACCACACTTTGGTGTGATAATCAAAGTGCAATTCAGCTATGCAAAGATCCAGTCCAACATCAGCGCAGCAAACACATTGAACTACACATGCACTTCATCAGAAAGCTCATTCATGACCATGTTCTTGAAGTGCAATATTGTTCAACAGATGATCAGGTTGCAGACATCTTCACAAAGGCTCTCACAGAGGCGAAGTTCACTAAACTTCGATATATGCTTGGAGTTCAGGAAGTTGTCACTAAGGGGGGATAGGCTCTAGTGCCTCCTTCCTTCTCCTATTGTGTCATATTTGTAAATCCTTCAATCCTATCCCAAGTTGTTCTTAAGGGGGGATGTTAGGATATTCCGACACATAGGAAATAGTTAAGTTCAACTTGGTCTAGTATAGAGTTAGGTATAGAGTTAGGTAAAGTGTGTTTCTTTACTGTTGTACATTTTGTAACTTACAATCCGACGGTCACGGTATGTAGTGATCCGACGGTTCACTCTCTCCTCGGTATTACCGACACTTGATCCGTGGCTTGACACCCGATTGGTCCATGAGTTCTATTTAAAGCGCATGGAGGGTCATTGTTCGGGTAATCCGTGCATGAGAGAAGCTTATGTAAATTTTCATTCTTTGATTAATAAATTGCCTATAGTAGCCACGTTGGCGCAGGCCGTGGACTGTTTCCCTCTTTGAGGGTTTTAACCACGTCAAAAATACTAGTGTATTGATCTGTGATCTGGTTGTGAGCGGTGTCCTTTTGGTGTTCTTTCTGAGGAACTTACCCTGTAAATTCCTACATGAAGTGGGTTCCACTTCTGCAGCCATGGTAATCCTATACAACCCTTTCTGAAGAAGGTATCGAGCCATTTGGTCCTTCCATTCATGATATTTGTATGGTGTTAGGATCGATGCTTTGGGAAACTCCATTTTTCTGTCAATCCTCAATCTATAAGCTGTAATACCTGCAAAATAAAGTATTGGTGCACCTTTTATCTAGCAACCTGTGGGCCTTGATACCATGTAAATGTGTTAGAAAACCTACACAGATGAATCTAGCTAGTAAAGGTTAAACACACAACTTTGCACAGAAAAAACACTAAAAGAATCGAAAGAACAAAAAAGAATGATTGATTCAGAAAATAGGTTACAATGCTCATGATATATCATTACTAGGTGAAGATCCCAAGGTATGCGCCATAGTGGTGATCAATGAGACGACTCAACACCTACAGCCAGTTCTCGAGAGAACTAGCTAGTTGCGAAGTGAAAGGAGGAGAAAATCAGGGAGTAGATCACACAGAATAACTAACTAGTTCTGGAGTGAAATGATGAGCAAATTAGGGAGTAAATCATGCAGAAGAACTAGCCAGTTATGGAGTGAAAGGAGGAGCAAATCAAGGAGTAAATCATGCAAAAATGATCTTGCATGTAGTCCCATGCTCTAACTAAGTGTCCGCGTGTGCCAATGAAGAAGGTCCTAGGTGTGTAGTACCTCCAACAAGCTTTTGGAATCCACCGTGACAAAGTAGGCGAGTTTAGGATACTCGAATATATATCTACGTTAGGACTTTTCCAGCATTTTTCATAGACTATCAATAGTTTAAAAGATGGGGGAGTTGGATTATTTAATAGGTCATCAATAGTTTAAACGAGTTACACAGTGACCTTTTCAATTAGGGTAAAAAAGGATGTGGAAAGAAATAGTTTTATCTCTCTGCGCTTTATAGAAAAATAATTTTAATAATATTTTAAATTATAAATAAGTATTTAAATTAGAATAAAAATTTATATTAATAGATTGCATTTTTAACAGTTATTTCCTTATAGAAGTTAAAAAATTCATTAAATTATCAATTTAAATCATTATTATTATTGATTAATGATAAAAAGAATAAATATATAAATAAATTCTTAACTATAGAGATTCGTTTTTACTTTTTCATAAGTCTTTTTTTTCTGAATAAGCTTTGTTACAATGTCATGGCTAACTAAAAATGTTAAAAAACATGACTAATTTGCAAATAAATTTAAAATTTTCAGACCAATTTGTATATATTATTAGAATATTCTACAAAGTTTAAATCCCTACAATCCATGTTACAAATCACCATGGGGAAGGCCAAATATGAAGGATAAACATTGAATGCATATATTATTCACATTATATACATTTTATAATACATTAAAGTGACCACTGGGTTCCATATTCCAAGTTCTCATCGACTCCCTTTGACTGCTCACATTCCACACCAAACCTTAGAGGATTAGATGTCCAATAGACTCCCTCTAAATCCAAAGGGATATGTATGAGTCCATGGAAAGAGCTGTAATACAAAATGTGCAAAATACATGGCAGCACTAAGCTCAATGTGTTCACATAAGGTAGTGGTTAAAGGATGACCACCAATAGTGGAACGCTTAGTGGAGTACCCGCAACTCTTCCAAATTTGACAAGAAGTTGAACACTTCTACTAGAGGAAGTTCTCCTAATGCTTTTAAGAGGGAGACCTTCAACATGGAAAATGGAGGTCTACATCCTGCATGAAAAGGGAGAACCTCAACCTGAAAATGGAGGTCTCAACGTGAGGTGGTTTAAGGATGACTCCTAACTCTCGATTGCTTAGTGAAATTCCTGTAAATCTTCCAAAATTGGCAAGAAGGTGAAGATTTATGCAAGAGCAACTCTCCCCAATTCTTTGAAGAGGGAGAAGCTCAACCTGAAAAGGAAGGTCTCACCCCAAATAGATGGTTTAAGGCTGACCACCAACCAAAGAGATGTTGAGGGGCATCTTTGTCTCTCACTACTTTGAATCTGATATGGCAAGTTGTGGCTTAGGCTCACTTGATGTGGCTTTGAAACTTGTATATGACCATCACTTCCCCCCTATTAGATACAAGGTGAGAAGTTGGAGAAAACTCAACTGCAATACTGTTCAATACTCTAGAACAAATTATGTTATATCACTGGAATATCTTATTCGTTGTTGAAGACCAGTGCCAAAATGAATCATGCCAAGAAGCGATCCATCCAAGGTCAATCTTTGTTACTGCAAGAGTTTTGTTTTTGAAGCATCTATTTGAAGAATGAGTGGTTTTATCAAAGTGCTTACGTGGATGTATATCAAAACAATGATCGTTCATATGGCCAACCCAATCACAATGTTGGAATTTCACATTATGTTGTTGTTGTTGTTGTAGAAGAGGAACATAATGTGGAATAATTGAAGGTGCAGTGCCATGAAGAAATCCAGCACTCTGAAATTTGATGGACTTTGAGTAATCTAGAATCTGGAAGGGCACCTCCTTATCATATCGAAGACATGTTCTTATCTTGTTTTTGACAAGCTTTTCCCAAGGTCTAATGATTCGCATGGGAAGTGCAGGTTGTATTTTTGCTTCTGCATGCAAATATGCTCTTGCACTAGGCACTGAATGTGAATCAACCTCAACTTTACATTCTTGGGGTCAATGGGAGTATGTCTTAACTTTTTGAACAGAAACAAGTTCAGAATGATGACTGCACTATTGTGATTCTTCTTGCTTAAGTTGAGACTCTAACTACAAAATCTCAATCTTTTCCTTTGCATTTTGCAAACATATTTGAATGTCAACCACGGTGGTTTTGTTGATTTTGGTAGTGTCACTAATAATATATTGTATCAATGTTTCCAAGGACTCAAATACTTTATAAAAGTTGGCCATTTTCCAAACAACTCAAGCTAAAGAAATGAAGGGTGTTAGCTTCAACAGCTAATGCACCCATTTACAATGTAAACAACTTGTGAATATTCTTCAGTTTGGATGGATTTTCAAAATCAATGTGCCATCGATTTAGTAAAAAACATAAAACTAAAATGTTGAATATAGCATAAATGGGCCATTGATTTAGTAAAAAACATAAAACTAAAATGTTGAATGTAGCACCTCCAGACTAAGAAAAATGTCGACTATACCTCTAAGATTGCGAAAAGTGATAATGATAGTATCATTACTTGCTATTCAGCGTTTTCTGATGCCAGAAAATATAACATATCTATGGTGAGGGGTTAATAATTCTTTGAAGCTTCTTGAAAGTGATACAAACACACTCTTCCTATCTTAATTTAATGGCTTTTCCATCACTTTTGACCATAAAAAGAATGATCAAATATCAGTTCCTCCATCTATTTAGTAGAGCTAGTTTACCAAACAAACTCTACACAGAGGCAGTTGATATCGTTGGTCCTATAGAAATCGACGTTCATGCCTGTTGTATAATATTCTTCATTGGAGTTCATCCGCTATTGTTACCATTACTGCTTTTTTTTACTAGCCGTTACTTGTGCCTGCAAAACCTCGAATGCAAATCATATTGTTGCTACATTTTACTAGCATTTACTTGCGCCTGCCAAAGTATTGTTTGGGTAATGCGATCACAGGAGTAATAACTGTGCGTATGGGTATGATGCCTCAACGGGAGTGATCGTGTGTAGATGCAGTCACGATGCCGCAACAGTCATGTTGGGAGGAACGAGAGTCGGGTTTATGCGATGCAACGCCACCATAATCAATATGCGTAGTAGGGAGAGCATCGTTATATATTATAGATAGAGGGAGGCATTTTGTTTAAAGAAGCGTTCACAGTCACAGTACCGAATACCAAAAACGCAATGTGAAAACCGGCTTCAGGCCTGCATTATATATTAATAAAAAACCAGTGGTAGAGCATGTAACGGATAAGCATAATGGCAGCGGATTTGTAATATATTCAACGTATCACAGTTACGATACCTGGTATCATTCAGCACAATATTCTATTAAAACGTAGTGGATTCGTTGACCAACTTATGGTGATAAGCCAGTGTTATACCAAGCGTTATATGAATATTATGCAACGGAGACGCCAACGACTAAATAAAAAACGCATCCAATTGGAAAGTTACATATGGAAGTTGTGAGGAGTACTGGACTCTGGTATGGTGGTATCGCAGGACCAAGGGACCGGAGTGTGAACTGGAGTGGTAAGGAGTGGAGTGTGAACCGGGAGTCGAGGGTGCGGGAATCAGAGGAGGGAATATTGCAGGGGAGCGAGTAGTGGTATATTGTAACGAAACTACGCAGTGGTATATGGAATCGGGTGTAGCATGGACCTACGAATAGTCACACTGGAGCCACGATTTGTAAGCCCAACATAT
The DNA here is from genome assembly GCA_031772625.1 of Pinus tabuliformis. NCBI lineage: Eukaryota > Viridiplantae > Streptophyta > Pinopsida > Pinales > Pinaceae > Pinus > Pinus tabuliformis. The sequence goes on from CM062812.1 coordinate 865,400,495, forward strand.
AACTAGAGGCACGATATAGTTAAGTCCGACACGTAGCGCCAAACCACGATTTGGACAGGCGGTTTGGAGAGCCACGAATGGTGGTTCCAGGCCACCATACTTCCGCTTCAACGGAGATGACAACGCACAGGCCGAGGATGAATGTTCCAATCAGAGCGGTATGCGTATGGTGCACACTACCAATGGGAGCGGTATTGTTGTCATTGGTTCGCTGGTTATGACACAAATGGAATTCTTGCACAGCACCTCCAGGCAGCGTAGCAACTTGCTCCAGTCTTCACAGAAGGCTTAGAAAATTTGATTCTTCAACAATTACAATAGAATGCAGTCTCGACCAATGCACCAACAACAATGCATAAAATTCTGGTCGACCAATGCATTCAACAACAATGCATAAAATTCTCGAGAGAGTATACATGGCCGATTGTCACCTCAAAGGAGCAACGCCAAATAAAGTTTTGGGTATTCACAATGCCTGAGATGCCTTCCCCTGAACAGGCTCTATGGGTTCACTCCATTACGACGCTGAAACCTAGTATTTGTGACTTCAACGAATAGTTTTATGGTTCTCCCTCACCAACACCATTTCAACTAGATTTGAAGGGTATGTAGAAGAGTAATGGATGAGAGAGGCAGTCTTGAGGAATGCCACGGATTTATCACTAATTTATGGACTGCATGCAAGCTAACATATGCATATTTGGTAAACTGCGGAGTGGTAGATAGAGAATTGGAGGGAATGTTAGGCACCTCCTAAGCAAGCTAGAGTGAAAGAAGATTAGACTAACACTTATTTAAGGAGCAGTTCAAGCTAAATTGGGCATATGAAAACCTTATGCTATGATACCAGGTTAGAAATCATCATGGCTAAGACCAAATATGAAGGATAAACATTGAATTCATATATTATTTACATGATATACATTTTATAATGCATTGGACTGATCGTTGGATTCCATATTCCAAGGTCTCTTGGACTTCCTTTGATTCCTCCCATTCCAAATCAACCTTAAAGGATTAGGTGTCTAGCAATCCACCTAAATAATTAAATTAAAATGTAAAAACTCTATTCCAAAATAAACATACCTATCAACAAAATTATCAATATACATTTAATAATAGAGTAATAAATATTTTATACAATAACATAACAAATTATATAACAATAAAAAGGTGGTTCAATATTATATCAAATTTAATATAGTAGGAAAGAAAAATAATATTGTTTTACGTTTATTTTTTATTTTGAACAAGGAAATTTTCTTTTTTTGTGATGTTCTCAATTTTTGTGCATGCAAAAAACTATTTAGGAGATTCGCAAAAGTTTTGAGATATTGAAAATGGGGAATATTATTTTGTGAGAGAAGGGAGAAAATGTTATTTTAATGGGATGGTGGAAAAATAATATTTTATTGGAGGAGAAAGGAAAAATATTATTTTAATGGAAAATGGCTGAAAACTAATATTTTTTTGGGGAATGAAGGAAAAATATTATTTTTTCTCAAAATGGAAGCAAAATAACTTTTATTTGGAAAAGAGGCAAATCACTGTTTTATTTAAAATGGAAACAAAAGATCTCGTAGTGGAAAGTGGGCCCCACCAATAAAATAATGGGGAAAAAGGAGAATCTATAAGCTAGAAGGAGTCTCAGTGGAGAATTATAAAAGGAGGATTCGACGCAATTGGAAGACATTCTATTGTATGATTTCTATTTCACATTGTAAAGAAGCTCAAGTGAGTTTCAAGAGTTTGACATTGTAATACCCCTCTGTTGTTATGGAATTATTGGTTGTTTTTTTTTACATTGGACTATTTTTAATAAGTTGGCCAATAAACCATGATAAACTAGATTTTGAAGTAATGATGTATTAAATAAATAAATTTGAAAAATAAAGTTGGAAAATGATGGGAAATAAATTTGTATAAATTTGTATAAGAGATAGTTCGCAAATCTGAAAGATATTCAGATTATGATAAATTCCCTAAAAATACTCAATTGGAGAGAAATACTGAGAAAACCTTTGCAGCAGAGAAAACCTGACTTTAAAAGAAAAAAATAGCCTAGGCTTATTATTTGGCAGAACCCGGAAAGATGGGATGCTTCCAAGGAAATATATATTGAAGATTAATGTGTAAGATACATGATTGGAATCAGCAAGAGGTTTTTTATTCTAGGGAAGATTTTTGTGCTCGGGGGGGACGAGAGGTTGTTGGTTCATGGTTGGGAGGAGAGCTCATTTCCCAAGAGAATTTTCCAATTAAGACTTCGGTTAGAGGTTTATCTAATTTCCTCTGCTATGGTTAAAATTTATGTTAAAGCTATTGTTCTATTTGATATGAAGAAGGAAAAATTATGAGGATGTGGTTGCTGTTGATTTCAAAATTGTGATAGAAGTTCTTTCTATTTTCTCTTGATCTCATTAAAATTCTCTATAAGGAAAAATTGGAAAACTTTTGGTTCTATTATGAAAATGTTGATTCTGGAAAGGATTTAGGTAATTACATGTGTAGGTAAATTAAGAAAAGGGATTGTTAAAAGGAATGGTTTGTGACATAATTTTAGGAATAGTATTACACATGCTTGTAATAATCATCTGAAAGATGTAGTCATAAATTATTTAATCTGATTTAGAGCTACTTTTCAGTACAGTAAACTAGTTTGATCGGTGAAAAACTAGAACATGTAGTCATTAGTTACATAATATGAATCAATTTACTGATCTGTATATTTAGTTTTAGATAATTAATGAAAAGGCTTGGGACATAATTGTTGAGAAGAAATAAAGTTAGTAGATAAGGGTGTAGCTAAGTATACAAGAAGAGCTATGAAACAAGGTGAGATGCATGTTAATTAAATGTAAACAGATCATGATTTCTAATTTGATTGTTAGAATTTAGAATAAGGATTTGATAACATCCTTTTGTGTTTAGCATCCAAACAATAAAATTACTTATGTGATTTTTTTGAGATTTGACCTTCGAGAATGAGACCCCTGTTGGGAAAGATATTGAGGGGGGGTGAATCAATATTTTAAAACCTCACAATAATAATTTTCTTTGTTGAAATATATATGTGACTTTGCTGAACCCACCTCACGTATGTACGAGATTGTTGTAAACAAAACAAGTGTATGCTTAGTAAACTTGTAAAAAAAATAATTCTTCATTTGTTAAACTTAAACCATAATGTAAGAGATTTATCAGGAATTTGATAAATAGTAAATAGGTGCAGTAAGAATAGAATAAAGTATCACACATAAGAAACACACATGAACACCGATATTTAAGGTGGAAACTCAATGTGGGCGAATACCACCGTTGTTGTCATCTCAGTATTCAAACTTATTAATATAAAAAATTTCCTACATCCTTACACTAGTGTAGATTCATGTCAGTACGAAGGTGCCCACCTACTGAAGGCTACTGGAAGGGAGGTGTAGATTCATGTCAGTATGAAGGCGCCCACCTACTGAAGGCTACTGGAAGGGAGGTGTAGATTCATGTCAGTACGAAGGCGCCCACCTACTGAAGGCTACTGGAAGGGAGCTCCCAACCCCTGATATGATTACCAACTACTACTAGCAGGAAGCTTTGACTTCCTCACTGGCGACTCCAACCCTTAGCAACATCCGTGGACCACATTTCATAAATTTTCACACTAGATCCACCTACTTTAATATATCACAACTTGAAGATCAATTGAAGCAAACACCAACTTAATTGTAACAGGAACACGGAACTGAACTTAGAATACTGAATAAACACACAGAATCAACTGCGACCATGATCATTCATATGCCAACATGTATATGCTATTTAACTTAAGGAAACTCACATGTATATATGTTTTTATGTCGACAAATCTACATACATATCTCAACATACTGAAAACTTGTAATGTTGAATTAGACACAGAGTTGACCAGAGTTATTTTGAAATCATTTGTTAGCTTACAGAACCCTCATACAATTAGCAACTATGATAATATTTTCAACCAATCAACATGTAATCAAATTCAACTTCATCATTCAATCAGTTCTACTTCATAGATTATCACTCAACCTAGATCAACATGAAGACATCATTGATAGACAACAGAGATACAACATCATTGATCAGATTGATCAATCATTTATGAACATAAACCCTTCCTCTATGTACACCACATTGAAGAAACGCACACGTGTGTATACATTACTTCAATGAGACCAACCTGCTTACAGATCTAAAAACAAGCATAAACCCTTCATTTATCTACGTGCTTTTGAAGAAACGAACCCGCATGTATACGTGCCTTCACTAAGACCAACCTGTGTATAGATCTGTAAATTTTGACCTAAAATTGCTCACCACTTCAGAACTTTAGAATTAACAAGATCATAATATTGAGAGGCAAAAACATGCGTCAATACTTAGATCTAGTCAAGCCATGAGCAAATCATACAATGGAAATTCATTTTAGGTCTCATGATCCTGATTCATCATTATATTCATCAGTGCATAATTATTTCAGATGTATGTGTCAACTATGGCCCTTACAATGCAAATAGACTTCAGATTGAAGTATTAATCAAAAACCCTTTCAGATGCACACATATCACTTTGATATTCACCTCCTTATATAGTTAGAGCCTTAGCCAATACCACGGGTCAAAAGTACACTATTGTCAGTGGTAATCTTGGACAGGATCAATATCTATTGTTGCACTCATTACTATGGGCCAATACCATGGTGTAGAAATTGTACGTGACTTTGTTTCACCAAACCTATGTGTATACGTGGCTTAGCCTTGACCAACCCGCCTATAGATCTTCAAATATTCACATTTATTAAACTTTTGATTATGATCTGTAAACCTTTGTCCCATCATTATGTTATTTTGTTCCATCACTCTATCACCTCTGAACTGGCATGTGGATTCATCTAGCTACCATATACTTGTTCTGTTACATGTGAGTTGCCATCAAGGACAACACATGCATCATAACGCCAATAATCACCCTCTTTGGACATGATGGCAAACAATGTTGTTCTGATCACCTCAACCTGTAGAAACATGTTAGATACATCAAATAATTGCTATTCAAGACTAAGATACTCTCCCCCTTTGACTTCAAGGCCAAATGGAAGACCAAAGATCCCCCTTTGGATCTAATTTGCACTATACTATCCATGCTCCCCCTGAGCACATGCTGAATGTTGAGAAATATTTTCAAATGAAGAAGATGACTCTATAACTCAACTAAGTATGATATTCCTATCACCAAGGACTCATACTTACATCAATTACCCAACCAAGTGGGGATACATATTTGACTCAACCACCCAACCAAGTGGGATTACATTTTTGACACTACCACCCAACCAAGTGGGATTACATATTTGGCATGAACTCAAAAGTCCATACATGACTAAATATGGCAATTATTACCTCATAGGTCTCCACATGACCTTTACATCAAATGACATTAATAAATGAGACCAAAATATCTTAATAGTAGCATAATTCAACAACCATAATGCCAGCAATGGATTATATTCTGCAAGGCTAATGCTCCCCCTGAACTTGTGCTACATTTTCATTATAAACAACTCATTCATCAAAGCATCTTCATCAATTAGATAAATATAAATGAGAAAAAAATAACTCAATACCAAATCAGCATACTGTACGCATCAACTCCAGACCAAGAAAAATCAAATCATAGTTGTCAATAGCATGTGAGAAGTTGATCTTAAGTGCGTCACACTATTTTTCTATCATAGAAAAACATACATGAATATCTCATTCCTTCTTTTTATTTCTTCTATAGTCAGGATGGTTTTGTATGCAACACATTGAGCAACATTATGACTGAAATCATGACATGAGAAACATTGTCCATTAAAGAAGAAATTGATGTGATCATACAATCTTCTGGTGTTGTTTACCTTTTGACTGGTGCTTCTGTTGTTGTTCATTCTTGGATTAGAGTGAACATGATTTACCTGTGGAATGCCTTTATTCTTTTGTTGAGGATTGAAGCTTTGCTGACTGGTTTTTGCTACATTTAGTAGCTTTCGGTGGTGGCTGAAGAATTTTCTATTTGAGATGTTTCTACAGTGTATACAAGACCTGTCTTCATAAGAGTAGAGAATTGTACCTTGATAATTTCATATAAGGCTTCATATCCTTTAGCAAATTTAAGATTCCAAGTTTTTATTTGGTCAAGTTCCTTTCTTAGATTTACTACTTCACATTCTAACTTCTCATTATGCTTTTCCTTTTCTATGATTTGATGCTCCAATAAATCTATGGATACTTTATTTTCTTCCAAAAAAATTATGAGTTGAGTAATTTATTCAAAGAAATATTTTTCTCTAAAGCATCCACAAATTTGTCATTAGAATCATTAGTATTTTTCTCAAATTCCATGAGTAATTTAAGATCTTGATCAGATTAGATCCTTCTTCACTATTTGACAAGCCATCACTATCTTCATGAGTATAATAACTTCATCTATTGTCAAACAGTCTCCTATTACATTCTGCAATATCCTTCCCTATGTCATGGTTGTCTCTATGAGGATATTTAGTAGCATAATGACCAACTCTATCAAAACCAAAACATTTGAAGGGAAGCTTACATCTGAACTTTGTAGTGCCTAGTTGAGGTTTCTTTACAAAGTTCACCTCGTATTATTTTGGTATATATCCTAATTCCTTGTGTTCTTCCATTTATTTTCCTTTTGTAGATGCTTTAAGAAAAAATTCTCTGACATCTGAGGGACCTCCTTTCCTCATTTCAAAAGAAGTAAGGATCCCATGATTTTGAGCCACAGTAAGAGCCCGCAGGCTCAAATTTAGGAGTTAGAGATCTTAATATTTTCTCTACTAAAGTGGTGTCCTTTATTTCTTCACCCAGATTTTTCTTGAGATTTACAATCTCAACTATACGTAGAAAGAAACTAGAAATACTTTCATCATTATGCATCCTAAGAGTTTCATATTGAATTCTTAGAGTTTTGATTTTAGAACTTTTTACCTTGGTATCGCCTTTATAGATTTGAATGATTCTGTCCCATATTTCTTTTGATGTGTTTAACTGCATAACTTTGAAAAAATATGATTCTGTTAGACTTCCCAATAATGCATTGAAAACTTTGGCATTGGTTGCATACGTCTTCTTTTATGCTGCATCTATGGGAACTGCAGATGGATATTCGTAACGTCCTTTGACAATTACCCAAACATATGCTCTAAGGGAATGAAGATGTATTAAATTATTTTCATTGAAGAGTGGTGGTCTAATAGATGTCACTCCATATTGATTGCTCATCTTGGGAGTTCTTCCTTCAAGAGATCAAGCTTCTTTTGAATGACCTACTCTAATACCAATTGTTGGGAGAAATACTGAGATGGGGGATGAATAAGTATTTTAAAAACTCACAATAATACTTTTCTTTTCTAAAATATATACGCGACTTTACTGAACCCAACTTGCATATGTATGCTATTGTTGTAAAAGAAACTAGTGTATCATTACTAAACTTGTAAAACAACTAATTATTCATATCTTAAACTTAAACTAAAATGTAACATATTTATCAGGCTTTTGATAAACAGTAAGTAGGTGCAGTAACAACAGAATAAAGTATCACACATAAGCAACACACATGAACACCAAGATTTAAGTTGGAAACCCAATGTGGGAGAAAACCATCGTTGTTGTCCTCTTAGTCTTCAAATTTATTAATATCAAAAACCCTTACATTCTTGTACTGGTGCAGACTCATGCTAGTACATAGGCACCCACCTGCTGAAGGCTACAACCTTCACCCGTTCACCAACTCCTACTGGAAGAGAGATCCAACACCTTGATCTGATTACCAGCTACTATTGACAAGAAGATTTGAATTCTTCACTGAAGGATCCAACCCCTAGCAACATCCATGGACCACGTTTCATAAATTTTCACATTGGATCCACCTACTTTAATACATCACAACTTGTGGATCAATTAAGGCAAAGGCCATCTTAATTAAAAAAGAACAGTGAGATCATTGTAACCAAAACATAGAACTGAACTAAGAATATTGCATCAACACATATAATCAAATACAACATTGATCATTCATATGCTGACATGTATACACTACTTCACTTAAGAGAACTTGTGTGTATACATGCTTTTCTGTAGAGCAACCTGCGTGCAGATCTAAATACACTAAAAATTTGTAATTCTGAATTAGAGACAGAGTTTACCAGAGTTATTTTGAAATCTTTTGTTAGCTTACATAACCCTCATACATTTAGAAACATCAAAAATATTTTCAACCAATCACCATGTAACCAAATTCAACTTCATCATTTAATTAGTTCTACTTCAGACACTATCACTCAACCCAGATCAACACGTAGACATCATTCACAGACATCACATATACAACAACACTGATTAGGTTGACCAGTCATCTATGAACATAAACCCTTCCTTGATGTACGTGACTTTGAAGAATCAAACTCACATGTATATGTGACTTGAACGAGACCACCCTACGTACAAATCTACAAATGAACAAAAAAAACCTTCTTTTATGTATGTGACTTTTGAGAAACGAACCTGCATGTATACATGACTTCCCCAAAACCAACCTCCATACACATCTGCAAATTTTGACCTAAAATTGCGCAGCTCTTCAGAAATTCAGAAAGAGCTAGATCATAACATTCAAAGACAAAAACATTCATCAAAACTTATATCTAGTCAATCCATGAGTAGATCATACAATAGAAAGTCATTTCAAGTCACAGATCCTGATCCATTATCGGATTCATCGGTGCATAATTATTTCATATCTATGTGTCAACTATGGCCCTTATAATGCAAATATACTTCAGATTGAAGTATTCATCAAAAACCCTTTCACATGCACACTTATAACTTTGACCTTCAACTCTTTATATAGTTATAGCCTTAGCCAATACCATGGGTCAAAACTACACTAATGCCGGCGGTAATCTTGGATGGCATCAATATATGTTGTTGTGCTCGTTAGTATGGTCCAATACCTTGGTAAAGAATCCTTGCATTTAGAATACCATAGTACAGAAACTGTACGCGACTTTGCTTCACCAAACATGCATGTATACACGACTTGGATTTGACGAACCCATGTATAGATCTTCAAATATTCACCTTTATCAATATTTTGATTATGACCTGTAAACCTTTGTCCCATCATTCTGTTATTTTGTTCTATCACTCTATCACCTCTCAACTAGCCAGTGGATTCATCTAGTTACCATATAATGTTTTTATTACAAGTGAGTTACCATCAAGGAAAACACATGCATGATAATGCCAACAACTCCTTCGAAAACCCTTTCATACCAGTAATATTAGATTCGAGTAGTAGTTGAGGGAAAACTAATTCTTATCGGCCCTAGGAATATTTAAAAAAATTAATAATAAAAGGGGCATGCAATTACAAATAGTAAGTAACAAGCGAAGTTATTCAATACACTTCACTCAGCTAATAAACCTTTAATATAACCCTCATAACGAATATATATGTGTTTTAACCCTAAGAAAAAAAGGGGTAAGGCCATACACATAGTTTAGGACAAATAAAAATTAATCACATAATAAAGTCTTGATGATTCCAATTCTGTAAAATGTGAATTGACAGTGCGCACACACACAATTTTTGAGGGAAGTCTAGAATCATTCTAGACTTAGTAGGTGTCAATTTAGTAATTATGCCATGAATAGTGGTTCCAATATATCCAGATCCTTAGAGGAAATTTATAAACTGGAGAAATCGATAGTGGCTACAGGTAACAACATGCATGTAAGTTAAGAATTTACACATGAAATCTTACAATTCTAGAGCACGCAGCATTAATCGACCTCACTTTAATAGCTGGATATGAAGAAAATCTAAAGCAAATTGTAGACCTAGGATGAATCTATATCACTTATGAGAATCAACTACTAAAGGGCATGGAACTATTTAGAAAGTATATGTTAACGAACAAATTCGACTGAGTCCTCAACAAATCAAAATTTTTTCCTAAATCCAATTTAAATGCAGAGAAAAGGGACAATTGATTTTTGGTCATGCAATGTATATATATATATATATATCCTCACAAGTATGATGTACACAAAAACATTATACATAGTCATAACTTCAACCCAAGCCGTTGAGTAAAATTAAATATATGGACATCTCTAGTAGGATCAAAAGGTATTAATACCCATTATAATAGTTATGAGAAAAATAGTAAATAAACATACATTTGGGGAGTACTTGTGGCATCAATCCACTATAAGAAACAAAGGATTTCACACCAAGGTATATGAGTCAAAAATTTATTATTTCTAATATGATTACTATCCTACAAATAACCACCGTTCATTATTATACAACAACCTATAGAAACAAATGTGTACAAAGGTACGCCTTCGCATCAGAAACCCTTTGAGGAAACTAACATAAAAACTTGCATAGGAGTTTAGCAAGTAGGGTAATAACTAGGACTTTATCAGGTGAATCATAAAGGATGCACAATGTACCGAACTGTAGAAAAGACAAGGCATGTTAACTATTCTATCATAATCTAAAACGAGACAATAAGAAGTTGCAAATTGCGATGAGCGGTACATGGAACAGGGGAAAATGAATGAAAACCCCAATTTAATGAAGATAATGTCAAGAAAGTTCTTTCATAAGGTACTTAATGTTGGTGGAATTGAATTCACCTGGACAAACAGTGAACCCAACATAATGTCATCTCCAAGGATGCCTGAAGATGCAAAGAAATAATAACCATGTTAAAACCCCACATTAATGGGAGTAAACCATAAAATCTAGATCCAGAGAGCATTTTAACAGTTAAATGACTGAAAAAAATTAATAGTGGGAAGAAAAATAAACAGAGGGGAAGTTTTTTTTCCTATTCTATGACCTAGAAACCCTCTTGCTAGTTCATTAATTGGAGAATGATCAGTTTATCTCCTAGTCAATTGTTGACAAGGGATTAGGTGCACTGACATATGAATTTTCAACATGAAAGGAAAAAAATGAGAATTTAGAAACTTGCAAAAGTGAAGACACATAAATAGTTATTATCTATCACTATGAATGAAGGAAATAATCAAACATGTGTAGGAGAATCCCATGCTACCATGGTAAAAGGGTAAACATAGAAGTATTGAATGAAACAAACAATAGAAGGAACTATCAAGGTGTTTCTTTATAGCTGGTGGTTTGTGGCAAGTACATCGATGTTGCAAGTTAAGCCAGCGAGGGTAGAAGAGCCACCTTGATAGACATTTCGAAAGTGGGACAACAACATTCGAGAGCAAGGACAGGTGTGCAGGAGGGGCATCTAAATGAGGGTTAGTTGGCATAGGTTACAAGGTAGTTTATTCCAACAAATTATGCATTGTAGATCAAAACCCTTTCCTTCCTAACCCTTGATCAACTTATGTACATCAGTTCTTGTGCAAACATGTGATGAGTGTGGGTGTTCACATGTGTAGTGGTGGAATGGAGATCAGTGGTTGGTTGGATTCGTGCATAGAGGGACACTCTAAATACTCACCAAGCGACTCGATTATAGGGAGTATGTTACATAGATATGCATATGATGAAATAAAATCAATGGATGTTAAGTGTTGTAGCCCTAATATCCATCTGGCCGAAGGTGAATACCTTTGTGTTGGATAAATTTATTGAACATAGCAAACCAAAGTTAACCTGGGATATGAAAGGTCCAAGTTATTAACCAAAACATCACATGATATAACCATATTGTATAAACAAATCCCTTAAGACAGTAAGGAATATTACCCAAAGGTTATTTAATGAATAGTGTGGTAAATATTAACATAATTCTATAGTTTGTTGTCTATGAAAGAAGAAGTAAATTACATATTGGCTATACAAACTCATAGGATGGTATAAAAGAAAAAGAAAAATTTGGAGTATATGTGTTAGAAGTAAATATATTTAAATTGGATATCTTAGGCACATGACAAATGGTACGAGAGCTCCAGTAACTAAACTAGACTTTGAAGGCATTACCATAGGTAAATACAAAGTATTGATAGAGTTGTATGTCTCATAAGGTGTTGAGGTGAAGTAGGTCACAGCATAATGACGAAGAATTCTCCTCGAGCTAACATGGCTGGTGAATATTTGTATGTGGAGTTGGGCAAAGATAGTACTTTACTACCCTCTTAGTTCGCGGATATAGTGAAAAAATTTCAATAGGAGTTAGCAAAACTTCAGAGTAATAATGAATGGGTATTAAAAGCCAATGTGAAGCCAGAAAGAATGATCAGAGAATGGACAGAAAAGTTAAGCCATAGAAGTATGGCGCTGAAAGGGCTGAAAAGGAAGAAAAACGAAACAAAATCTAAAAAATATGAAAGTGGAGGGGAGTCAGTTTGGATATCTCCAAAAGTGCAGAAAGGAAAAAGGAAAATGAAGTTACAGGGTGAATTTAGGAAGATCAAACCCCTTACCTTTGATGGGGATAAAGAGGAGGATGCAGAGGCTTAGCTTCTGAACATGATTAAAGATTTCTAGGTGTATGAATATAACAATATTTTGAAGGCTTGACTAGAACTTTATCAATTGCAAGGTAAAACTACTCTTTGGTGGGAAGAAGTAAAAAGTGTGCATTTTCTACAAGAAAAGATAGCTTCTTGGGAGGAATTCTAAAAGAAATTTAACTGGTGATATCTCAATGAGAGTTACAATGATGATTGAGCCAAGGAATTCCATGAATTAAGGTTGGGACAACTAACCATGGACAAGTTTGTTGCAAATTTCACAAACTTGTTGTGGTATGTGCCCTATCTTAAAGATGAGAGGACTAAAGGACAACGATTCTTAAATTGTTTTCTAGCCACCTATAAAGAGAGGATTGAGTTCGAAAATCCAAACTCATTAGGTGAAGAAGTAAGGAAGGCTAGATTGTGTTATCAGTAGTTCAAGAATAAGAGTGAAGGTGGAAGGTCATGGAAGAATAAGGATAGGATCAAGGTGGGAAGGAATTTGAAACGAAATAAACCTTCTTACCTTAAGAATTTTGGTAGGGATCATCAAAGGAATAATTTTAGTAAAGGAAATGCACTTCCACTTGCACAATCTTTTACTAGATCAAATCCAACACAAGTAAATAGAAAGAAGAATAAAGGAATAAAGGAGAGGTAACCATTAAAATTTTGGGGCTACGATGAGCCACATTTGCTAAGAGATTGCCCACATAATCCCAGATATGTTTAGAACATTCAAGAAATCCATGAGGCAATGACGGTGAATGACGTGGCAAGAAATATTCCTAGGATTAGCGCAACATTAGAGGATAGACAAGACGAGCATTAATCTACCATGATTGAAGTCTAAGGTACTATACCAAACCAAGTTGTGTCTATTTTAATAGATCTAGGGGCTAGTTTAAGTTATATTAGCCCCGAAATTGTAGAAAAATGTAAACTGAAACCTGGAAAATTCAAGAATGTATTAATGGTACAACTGGAAATGGGTGCCAAGAGAAAAGTAACCAGTCAAATAAAATAGTGTTGCCTTAATTTAAATGGTTATCCTACAAGAATATATTTATGTATTCTTCCCTTGGGGTCTTATGATCTGTTAATCGACATCGATTGTTTATAAAAAAGAGTTGTTATAAATTGTTTAGAGAAAATAGTCTATTTTGTGGGTAAATGTGGGCATACTTGGTTAATTAGGGGGAAACTAAAACCAATATCAGTTCAAAAAATTTCTACTCTATAGCTAAAAATAAGTTTAATTAAGGGATTTCAGTTGTACTTGGTTTAGGTGGGAGCTAGTGAACAACCAATAGAAAAAGCAAATGTAAATAATTTACCGATCACTAGGGAATTTGAAGATATTTTTCGAGAAGAAATTTTGGGGTTATCCCTGCATAGGATATAGATTTCACCATTGTTTTGGTGTCGGGTTCCATTCTCGTGTCTAGAGCCTAATATCAAATGAGCACACTAGAGCTATTTGAATTGAAAATGCAGTTACAGGATTTGTTGAAAAAGGGTTATATCGGGCCCAATGTCTCACCATGGGGGAACCTATACTTTTTATCAATAAAAAAGATGGCACACTTAGAATTTGCATCAACTACTATCAGTTGAACAAATTAACAATAAAAAAATACCCATTGCCTCGAATCAATGATATGTTCGATCAAGTGATAGAAGCAACAATATTTTAGAATTTGACTTAAGGACTGGTTACTACCAACTACGTATAAATAAGGAGGATATACATAAAACATCTCTTAGAACTAGATATTTCCATTATGAATTTGTTGTGTTATCCTTTGGTCTCATGAATGAACAAGCAACTTTCATGTGTTTGATGAATAGCATACTTCATCCATACCTTGATAAGTTTGTATTGGTATTCATAGATGATATTTTAGTATATTCAAGAAATGGGAAAGAGCATCAGGAACATTTGAGGGTAGTGTTAAAAACATTAAGGGACCATCAAGTGTACCTAGAACTCATCAAATGTGAGTTTTATAGAGATAGGATATAATATTTGGAACACGTCAATTCTAAATAGGGATTAGCTATGGATCCCAAAACGGTTAAGGCCTTCATGAAATGGCCTATACCAAAGGATGTATCAATAGTTCGTTCATTAATGGAGATTTCAGGATATTATCGAAGATTTATAGAAGCCTTTTTAAGACTGGCTTACCCTATTACTTCTCTACAGAAAAAGGGTGTAAAATTCGAATGGAAAACCACATTCCAAGAAAGCTTTGATAAGCTAAAACAATTATTAACCACAACTCCTATACTAAAAATCACAGATCCAAATAAGAAATTCACTGTATGTACAGATGCATGCTTGGAAGGCCTTGTAGGAGTGTTGATGCAAGATAATCTTGTAATAGCTTATGGGTCCATGAAGCTAAAATTACATGAGCAGAATTATGCAGTGTATGAATTAGAATTGGTAGCAGTGGTACATGTGCTCAAAATTTGGAGACACAATCAATTAGGGAGAAATTATACTTTGGTGACTGATCGTATCAGTCTGAAATAGGTTTTCAGCCTACCAGATTTAAATGCTAGGCAAGAAAGGTGGTTGGCATTCCTCACTAACATTAACTTTGAAATAAATCACATAAAAGGGAAGGAAAAGAAACTGGCAGATGCTCTAAGAACACATCCTCATGCCATGCTAGGGATGCTTATTAGTAAGGTGAGTACATATTTTATGGAGCGGGTTAAGAATTCAATACAACAAGACACTCAATATGTATAAATTTAGCAAAAATCAAAGCAAACGTAAATTTCAGAAAATTTAGAAAAAAAGTACTCACCTACCGCAATAGGTTGTATATTCCTAATGTGAGCACATTGAAACAAACAATATTAGATGAGTATCACAAGAAATGTTATATATTCCACCCCAGATACTAGAAAATGATCACTCCAGTAAGGACAAAGTTATTTTATCCAGGTATGAAGAAAGATGTGGCCAAATATTTAGCAAAGTGCATAGAATGCCAACAAGTAAAGGTAGAGCATTAGCATCTTGTTGGATTGTTGAATCCCCTACTGCTACATGAATGGAAGTGGGAAGTAATTTCAATAGATTTTATTACATCATTACCATGGATAAAATGGCAGCATGATTCTATCATTGTGGTAGATGTCTTGACTAAAGCAGGACACTTTATATCGGTGCAGTCTACATTTGGGACTGCCCAATTTGCTAGGATTTTCATGAAATAAATATTTTGCCCACATGGGGTATCCAAGGTAATTGTGTCCAATAGAGATGCTAAATGTACCTCTAATTTTTGGAAATCATTAGTCGAGGGTATGGGAACGCAGTTAAATTTTAACACTTCATATCACCCTCAAATAGATGGACAAACAGAAAGGACTATATGTTATGGATGACCCTACCAAGTGGTAGGATTTTCTACATTTAGAAGAATTCTCTTATAACAATAACTACCAAGATTCTATGAAAATCACTCCTTTTGAAGCTTTGTATGGTAGGAAATGCCATACACCCTTTAGTTGGAGTCAACCAAAACATAAACTAATATTCAGGCCAGCTGCTTTGTAGGAATTGTAAAAAATAATGTTGAAGATACGATAGAATACCAAAACAACAAAAGATTGAAAAAAAAGTTATGTAGAAAAGAAAAGGGTTCATAAATAATTCAGCATTGGGGACCATGTATTTTTGCGAGTAAAACGCAGGAAAAGTACTCTGAGAATAGGAGCTTGTGCAGAGTTAGCACCACAATTTTGTGGGCCTTTTGAAATCTTAGACAGAATTGGGCCAGTGGCATATCAGCTAGCTTTAGCCAACCATATTAAGGTTCATAATGTTTTTCATGTGTCCTTATTAAAAAGGTATGTCCATGATAATTCTCATGTAATTGACTGGAATTTGATATAGATCGAACCTGAAGGAGATTTTCTACTAGAGCCACTCCGCATCTTGGATCAAAAGATACCATTCTCTGAAATCGAGCCGCCACTCAATTTAAAGTGAAATGGAAGCACTTTACACATGACAAGGATACATGGGAGCAAGAGGACACAATGAAGGAAGCATATCCAATACTATTTCAATAAAGAAATAAATGAATAGTAAAACAATGGGGATGATGTTATTTTTGAGAGGGGGAAGATGTAATACCCCTCTACTGTTATGGAAATATCTGTTGTTTTCATTTTACATTGTACAATTCTGATTATGTTGGCCAACAAGTCATGATAAACTGGATTTTGAAATAATGATGTATTATCTAAATAAATTTGAAAATAAAAGCTAGAAAATGATGGGAAAGAAATTTGTATAAATTTATAGAAGAGATACTTCCCAAATCTGAAAGATATTTAGATTATGATAAATTCCTTAAAAAACTCAGCTGAAGAGAAATACTAAAAAATGTTTGCAAGAGAGAAAAGTGGGCTTTAAAGGAACAAAAAAAACAACCTAGGCTTATGGGTTGGCAGAACTTTGAAAGGCAGGACACTGCGAAGGAAAAATATGTTGAAGATTAATGTATAGAATACATGATTGGAATCATCGAGAGGATTTTGATTCCAGGCAAGATTTCTCTGCTCGAGGGGGAACCAAAGGTTGTTGGTTCATGGTTGGGAGGAGAGCTCATTTCCCAAGAGAATTTTCCAGCTAAGACTTCGGTTAGAGGTTTGTTTAATTGCCTCTGCCATGGTCAAAATTTATGTTAAGTTTATTGTTCTATTTTATATGAAGAAGGAAAATTTAAGTGGATGTTGTTTGTATAGATTTCAAAATTTTGATAGAAGTTCTTTTTATTCTTTGTTGATCAGATTAAAATTATGATAAGGATAAATTAAAAGATTGTTGGGTCTGTTATGAAAATGTTGATTTTGGAAAAGATTTAGTAATTGCATGTGTAGGAAATTTAAGGAAAAGGATTGTTGAAAGGAATGATTAGCAACAAAATATTAGGAATAGTATTATGCATGTTTGTAATAACCATCTGAAAGATGTAGTCGTAAATTATTTAGTCTGACTTAGATTTACTGTTCGATACAAGAAACGCGTTTGGTTGGTGAAGAACAAAAACATGTAGTCATTAATTACTTAATATGAACTGACTTACTGATCTGTATATTTAGTTCTGGATGATTAATGAAAATTCTTGGGACATAATCGTTGAGAAGAAATAAAGTTACCATGTAAGGGTGTAGCTAAGTATACTAGAATAATTGTGAAATGAGGTGAGATGCTTGTTAATTAAATGTAAACAGATCAACATAGATAATTTGATTGTTAGAATTTAGAGTAATGATTTGATAACATTATTTTGTGTTTGGCATGCAATCGATAAAAGTAATTATGTGATTTTTCGGAGATTTGACCTTCAGGAGTGAGACTCCTTGGAAAAACCTTTGATACTAGTAATATTAGGTTTTAGTATTAGGAAAGGGAAACCTTATGTTAGACATTAATTGGGAACCAAGAAGTCATGACAATTAAATGATGGAATATTATTACTATACTGGAGGTTAGACTACAACCTCGGAGGTGATTTAGAATAGCGAGGGCAAATTAATTCTTATCGGTCATAGGAATCTTTAAAAATAAAAATAATAATAAAAGTGTCATGCAATTACAAACAATAAGTAACATGAAAAGTTATGCAATACACTTTTCTCAGCTAATAAACCTTTAATATAATGTTGGTAGCAATTGCATACCTTTCTTAGCCCTAGGAAAAAAAGGGGTCAGGCTATACACATAGTTTAGGACATAAATCAAATGGTCATGCAATAAAATCTTGACAATCCCAATTCTGCGCAACGCGAATTGACATAGTGCATAGACACAATTTTTGAGGGAATTGTAGAATCAGTCTAGACTCGGTAGCAGTGAATTTAATAATTATGCCATGATTAGTGGTTCCGATATATATTGAATCTTAAAGAAAATTTATAAACAGGAGAAATCGAGGGGTTACAACTAACAACATGGATGTAAGTTAAACATTTACAGCGGAAAACTTATAATTCTGTAACACACAACTTTAATGGACCTCACTTTAATAGTTGGATATGAAGAAAATCTAAAGCAAACTACAAACCTATGATGAATTTATATCACTCAAGAGAATCAACTACTGAGGAATGTGGAACCATTTCAGAAAGTAAATGTTAATGAACAAAGTTGACTCAGTCCTCTACACATTGAACTCTTTTCCTAAATCAAATTTAAACTGATAAAAAAGGAACAATTGTTTTCTTGTCATGGCAAATATATATATATATATAAGCGTTAGAAGTATGATGTACACAAAAACATTATATAGAGTCATAAATTCAACCAAAGCCACTAAATAAAATTATACATATGGACATCTCAAGTACGGTGAAGAGGTATTAATACCCATTATAATAGTTATGAGTAAACTAGTCAAATAAACATAAATTTGGGTAGTAATTGTAACATCAATCCTCTATTAAAAAAATGGGATTCAAGCCAAGGTCCTTGATTCAAAAATTTATCATTTCTAATCTGATTACTATCCCACAAATAAACAGAGTTCATTATTATACTATGACCTATAGTCACAAAGGTGTATAGCGCTATGCCTTAACATCAAAAGCCATTTGAAGAAACCACTTGAAAAACACGCACAATAGTTTAGAAAGCCACGTACTAACTGAGACTTTATTAGGTGAATCATAAAGGACACATAGTCTACTCACCTGTAGCGAAGAGAAGGTGGGTTAAATATTTTATTATAATATGAAACGAGACCATAACGAGCTGTAAATTGCGACAAGGGGTACCTGTCACAAGGGAAATGAATGAAAACCCCATGTTAATGTCAAGAATGTAAAGCAAGTTCTTTGATAAGGGACTTAAAATTGATGGAATCAAATTGACTTGGAGAGGCAGTGAACCGACCAGATGGAAAGAAAGAATAATCAAATTAAAACCCCAAATTAATGGGAGTAAGCTTTAAAAACCAGAACTAGTGAGCATCCTAACGGTGAGATGACTAAAAAACTTAAATAGTGGAAATAAAAAGAAATAGAGGGGAAGCTTTTTTTCCCTATTATATTACTTGGAAACTCTCTTCCTAGCTCATTAATTGGAGAACAGTTAGTATAAACTCCTAATCAATTGTTGATAACGGATTAGGCTTAATCACATATGCAGATTCAACATAGAAGGAAAAAAAAGAATGAGAAGTTAGAAGCCTGCGAAAGTGAAGACACAGAAAGAAGCAATATTTATCACTATCAGGGAAGTAAATAATCAAACTTGTGTAGGAGAAGCCCACGCTACCATGGTAAGAGGGTTGCGGCCATTAACACACCTTCGTACTTGAAGCAAGGAATTTTTCAATTAAGCAAAGAAGAAGTATTAAATGAAACCAAACTATATAAGGAAATATCAAGTTGACTCTTTTTACCTATTCGTTTGTGGCAATTGCGTGCGTGTTACAGGTCAAGCGAGTGATGGTAGAAGAGCCACCATGATAATCATTTCAAAAGAGAGACAACACCATTGCAGAGAAATGAAAGGTTCAAAGGTTGGGAATCCAAATGAGGGTTGGCTGGTGTAGGTTGTGAGGTAGGTTAGTCCAACCAATTATGCACCGCATATCAAAACCCTTGCCTTCCTGTCCCTTCATCAACTTTTGTACGTCAGTTCTCGTGCAAACATGTGATGAGTGTGGGTGTTGTCATGGGTATGGGTGGCATGGAGATCAATGGTTGGTTGGATTCGTGCATGGAGGGACACTTGAAATACTGACCAAGAAGCTCGATACTAGAGCATACATTATATAGATGTGCATATGATCAAATAAAATCAAAATCAACGGATGTTAAGTGTTGTAGCCCTAACATCCATCTAGCCTAAGGTGAGTACCTTTCTGTTGGATGAATTTATTAAACATAACAAACCAAATCTGACCTGAGACATGCAAGTTCCAGGTTATTAACCCAGACACCACATGATATAAACATATTTTATAAACAAATAATTTAACACATGAAGGAATATTACCGAATAGGTTATATAATGAATAGTGCGATGATTATACACATAATTTTCTAGATTAATGCATATCAAGGAATAAATAAATTACATATTGTCTATACAAACTCATAGGATGGTATAAGAAAAAAATGGAGTCTATTGGTTAGAAGTAAATATGTTTAAATTAGTTATCTTAGGCACCTGAAAAATGCGACTCAATAGGTAATTTAGGTGGACTTTGAATGCCACCCTAGTTAGCTCGCTGGAAATATTATTTCAGATCTTCTATTGTAGTCATTATATTGAATCTACCATCATTTGAATCATTTCTTTCAAGGTCATATCATCTCTTTGAGGTTTGATTTCATCTCTCCCAAGAGGGTCGAGTACCAAGCTTTGAAATATTAAGTTTGAAGAAACTTGCCAAGACCAAGGGCATAGAATTCGTGACAAATTCCATGCTCATTTCAAGATTAATCATATTTCATCTTTAGATTTAAATGAAATTTCATCTATGAAGGATGAATTAAGCATATAGTACCGAGAGATCGAATCTCTAAGGAGACCATTACAAATTTGTTTAAAAGAGAAAACCAACAACATTTTATATCTCTAGAGACCATATTGTTGATTTGGTGTCATAATTTGGAGTAGAAATTAATTCCTGATAGTCTCAATTTTCTAGGCAGAATACTCTCATAATTTCAAAGGATATATGTGATTGTACCTTCCATCATTCATGGGCTTTATTATTTTGTAACAGGAAACAACATGGCTCTCTGAAATGCACTCCTATAACAAAGTTCAAGTTTGAGAAAAGAAGCTTTAAATTCTTGTGGTTGATATTGTTGTTATATTCCAGTGGTTTGAACATCAAGATGTAATTTTTGTTGTCTTAGAAGACACTAGGTTCCTCTATTTTCTTCCCAATATACTCCCCCTTTTGAGTTTATATGATGACTAAAAATATGTTCCAAATTGGTAATATTTCAATGTCCTTTAATAAATATTGCTATATATGAGTGTTACATTGTATGGTTGGAGTTTGGTTGCAAACTTGTGTCACTATGTGTATGTTAAATGCAAAAAAATGAAACTTACACCTACAATAATATGCCAACAATGTGTTTGACATAAGTCCTCATGGAACAAACTTGTTAAAGTCAGAAAAATCAGTGGCCATTCTAGCTAATATACATTAGGAACATTATATTAGTACTAGAGCATAATCTTTGCCAATTGTGGGAAATCCAGCAATATCATGAAAGTGTTGGGCATATATACATAATAACAGGTAGAATTACCAGCCAAAATATCGCTCAAGGGAGAGTGAGTATACAAGAACTCAGGGAGGAAATCATTAGAAACAATGAAAAACTAAAAGAATTAAAAAAAAATGGGCCCAGTGGTTTAGCAGTAAGGGGATAAAACTAAATCATTTTCATTCTTATGATACAAAACTTAAAGATAGGCATGCCATGGAGGTGAAGCCATTCACAACAAATAGGGGAGATCAACCCAAGTACAACATACACAAAATGGTGGAAAAAATGTCTGTCACCCACTTCGATAAATCAGCTAGGAGTTATGTCAGAAAATCGTTGGAGGAACTGGACACATACTCCCGGCTAGAGCCCATGACAAATGTGGATGCCATTAGATATTCTACTTTCCATTTTGATGAAGATTCTATGGCATGGTGGTACCAAGGGTTGATCACTTTGGGTCATGCACGCATCACATCATACCAACATTTCACATGGAATCTCATAGAGATATTTGACCAAACAGACACCAAGCCTCCTCGAGGGGAGTGGAACGGAGGATAGCAGTTACATGATGGGACTAGGAGGATATATTACTTCATATGATAGGGCCTAGGAAACAAGTACATTGACAAAAACCATCAGGAGGGGGTTGAGTGGGAGGTTGATGACACGCAGGATTATGAGGAGGGCATAGGTTGGTCTAGCGTGACTCCAAAGTCACCACCATTGGTTAGCCCTCTAATTGTGAAGGTTGAAGCATTAGTAGAGAGAATAGAGAATACACTTATCATGCCATCAATTGATGAGGTTTCCAGGGTCGTGTCTAAGTTTTTAGGTGATAGAAACACACAACAATTTTATGAGGTGTAAAGAGACATATCCACCATCGATGAGGAGATGAAAGGTACATAGGCATCAAGATCTATGATAGACTTGTCAGAGAAAAACCACCTATAGATAACTAGTGAGGATGTTTTTCATGATGGGTTATCGAAGGAGGAGCAATTGGAGGCTCATGTTGAAGCAGCATTGGAGGATAATATGCAATCGTCCTTTGGGCTATCTCTTAATGGGGGGCAGTGAAGAGACCACACATTGAGACTTCAGATCAATTTACTTCAGAGGAAAATTGATGGGGCTTTCAACATTATTCACCCGCCTCTATGAATCAGACAAAGGGAGTTGGATTTATCTACCCAGATCATAGGGGATGACCAGGTGAGGGGGAGTGAGCAACTTGAGTTGACAATGGCATAACACTAATATCGAGGAATTTTCCCATAAGTAGGAGATTATGCATTTCATATGACCTTTGGGATTGGGTGGTGAGAGGTATTGATTTGGTACCCAATGGAGTAGGTCAGGAGGTTAGATACATCCATGGCAAATAGTTTAGCAAAGGTCGTATATTACCAAAGGGGAAAGAGGTCTAGATTATTGTCGGGATCCCGGTGGGTATCACATAATGGTCTTGGTTAGTAATGTTGTTAGTGGAGTGGTGAGTCCATAGACTAATTTTTCTTGCGTTTCAGGTCTTTATTAGATGCACGGGTAACACTAGTGACAGGATGGATTGATAGGACAATGGGTAGACATCGTGAGTTGTCATCAAATGTTCATAAAGCATGGGGTCATAATATGACCAACATACTCTGGTAGGTGTGGATCGAAGGAGGTGGAATCGATAGGCCACCATACATAGAATTATATGGGGATGAGGATTTACTACATATATGTGGGGCACAGAGGTCACCCAGATGTAGCACCTTAGTCACACTACCACTAACACTTAGGGAGGTGTGTTTGTCAGATTTCTCCGAGAGGATCAGGAGGGTAGTTCCATTCATCCAAGGTTATGGATGTGTGGTATTGGAGATGGTGATACTAAAAGGACACAAGCCGATACCCACTAACTCAGTTTTTTACCATGGCACCCAAGGATGTATAGGGGTATGTAGTGATGTGTAGTAGAGGAGAACAAAGGTGCATGGTGGTACGCAGTGGTGTCGATGGTTGCATCATGTCATAGGAGGAGTGGTTAGTGCATTTCATCATAACGTGACAGAAACATTGATCCTAGAGGGATTCTAGCTTATTTGGAATGATGTAGTCATATGTAGAAAGGTCCGATGGTGCATAAAGATGTGCATTTGTGTACATTTGTATGCCAAGGGGCACGACGATACATTGTTACATATTGTAGTGTGCAGGGCTACACTACAGATTGGGGGATTGTTACTAGTATAAATATTCCTTAATGAGGATTTAAGGCATGCCATTGATGTGGTCATATCCAGGTTCCGAAAGTGGGTTAGAGACAGGGTTTGTCATGACTGTCTGTAAGGGTTCTTAGACATATCCGTCGGAGCCCACACAAACAACACTCTATATTATCATGCATAATAAAGAAGGAGTTGTACATGCTTCTTGATGCTTGCCTCATGAGAAACATGGCACAGGAGTTCCATTTGAGATAGCTAGATGGAGCATAGGGATTTGAGGGGCAACCTCCTTAGCTGAGTCATGTGGTTAAGATGAGAGATGACTGCAGGGTGGTGGATAACAGATGTCACTATCTAATATGGCATTCGTAGGGAGGTTTAACATGCATAAGATCTATTCATGATATATGGAGTAGTTATATGTATGGCATGCAAGGACGAGAGATGAAGCATGGATGGATCCCAGTAGTAGTCAAAACCCAACCACAATGGATCTCGCTATAGGATCTAGGGATTCAGTTGGCTGATAGGACACTCCATTCTATGATGAGTAGGATTATGTTAGAGGACGATCTAGTTCACCTTGGGTTTGAAGAAGGGGGATCACTGAGACCTGCATTGTATGGTGAGGCACATTTATCCTATTGTTGCTTAGGAAAGATATTGACAATGGATTGGTATACATTGACATCATGGAGATGTTAGGACAAGATGATCTTGGACCTCATAATTTTTTTCCATCATGTTCCAGGAGAGGAGGATACAATCTGTGCACGATGGGTAATATGTCATAGTTATAGTGGCACAACATTAGTATTTTGGTACCCTTCTATGACTGGCATGGGATCCAAGCATCACATGATTATGCGATTCAGCTACACTCTGGGGTGATCTTGTGTCTATAGGGGGAGATCATTCAAATCTCCCGTTCAACTTTAGTGATTCGCTAATGACATGGGGTAACTCACTTGTATGGCAGGATATTCCACAGTAGGAGGTCATGTTGGTCTTAGACCCTGATGACATAGGATTTGTTGATGTGATGGTGGAACAAAAACAATGGTTGGTTCAGTGGCATATTTGGGACCCTAGCATTAGCCTGTCTAGCATATGGATCGACAACATAAGGTGATATTTCTTGAGAACAAGAAATTTTTGGTGGGGTGGAGTGTGATGTTCCTAATTTTTGTGCATGCAAAAAATACTTAGGGGAGTTACAAAATTTTGGAAATATTGAAAAGGGCAAATATTATTTTATGAGAGAAGGCATAAAATGTTATTTTAATGTAGTGGTGGAAAAATAATATTTTATTGGAGGAAGACAATATTATTTTAATTAAAAATGGTGGAAAGCTAATATTTTATTGGGGAGTGAAGTAAAATTATTATTTTATTTGTGAATGGCGGAAAAATCATATTTTATTGAGAAAGGAGAAAAATTACTATTTTATTTAAAATGGCAGCAAAAGGTCTCCTAGTAGAAAATGGGCCCCACCAATAAATAATAGCGAAAAATGAGAATCTAGAAGCTAGAAGGAATTATATCCTATTATTTCTATTTGACATTGTGAAGAAGCTCAAGCGAGTTTCAATAGTTTCAAGTGAAATTCAATAGCTAATTTTAGTGGGCATCAAGTGCCACACTAGTTAGCTTGTTGGGAAGATTATTTTATATCTTTGGTTGTACTCATGATAGTGAATCTACCATATTTTGAATCATTGTTTGTAGGATCATATCATCTCCATGAGGGTCGATTTCATCTCTCCCAAGAGGGTCATGTACCAAGCTTTGAAGGTTGAAATTTGAACAAATTTTCCATGACCAAGGGCATAGAATTGGGGACAAATTCCATTCTCATTTCTAGATTTAATCAAATTCCATATTCAGATTTCATCTTTAGATTTAAAGCAGATTTCATCCTTAGATTTAGATAATATTTCATCTCTAAAGGAGTTGTTCATTTTTAGATTTCTCCAATAGATTTACCAAGGTTGTGTGCATCATTATTGTTGGTCAAAATCAGATTGGATTCTTCTCCAAGGCTAGTAAGGAGGAATGAAACATATATTAGGTAGAGATTGAAACTCAAGGACACCTTTACAAATATGTTTAGAAGAGAACATCACACAGAGATTGGATTATGGGGTTGGTGTCATTATTTGGGGAGAAATTAATTCTCGATCATATTAATTTTATGGGCATAATACTCTTGTAATTTCAATGGATATGTGTGGTTTTACCTTCCATCACTCATGGCCTTGATTATTTTGTAACTGGCAGCGACATCTGTTTTTGTAATGTACGCTTGTAGTAGAGTTCAAGTTTGAGAAAATAAGGTCTGAATTCATGTGGTTACTCTTGCTAGTATATTCCAAGGGTTTGGACATCAAGCTATAATTTCTAGTGCTTTAGAAGACACCAGGTTCCTTTTTTTTGTTTGTATTGTATTTCCCCTTTTTTGAATTTACATGATGAGTAAAGGTATGTTCCAACTTGGAAATATTTCAATGTCCTTTAATAAATCTTGCTATATATGTGTGTTACATGGTATACCTTTCATTGGTTGGAGATTGGTTGCCAATTTGTATCACTGTATGTATGTTCAATGCAAAAAAATGAAATCTACAACTACAACAATATGCAAATAATATGTTTCACACAATTCCTCATGGAACAAACTTGTTAAAATCAGAAAACTTAGTGACCATTCTAGGTAGTATCCATTATGAAAATTACATATTTAAATTTGATACATAAAACTACCATCCACAGATATTATGTTATAAAACTATATTTACACATAAAATTTCTAGCTTATTTTTATTGAATTTCTGATTTGACAAAATTTGTTTTTATAATATTAAATTATTTTCAATAATAAATGTTATATCAATTTACTTTCTAAAATAAAGTTTTTACAATCCTTACAATAGGTGTTAAGTAGGGGAATGGGATCCTTTTATGAGAATGTGAGGAATTGAGTTTATGAGGAGCTAGGCCCTGTATCATAATGCCAACAATCTACCCCTTTGGACTTGATGGCAACAACAACACCAAGTCACTCTCCCCCTTTGACATCAAGGGCAAAGGGCAGACCAAGATATTCTCCCCCTTTGATATACAAATGCTGTCCATTCTCCCCCTGAGTACATGCTGAAATCTCTAATTGGGCTCCCCCTAAGTACATGTTGAAATCTCTGATTAGGCTCCCCCTTTGTACATACTAAGAAGTACCAATTTGTCCATGCTCCCCATGAGCACATGCAGAGTTTGCAAAAATATTTTTCAAAAAGAATAACATGACTCTACAACTAAAATAGGTGAGTATGACCTTCCTATCACCAATGACTCATACATACATCAATCTCCCAACCAAGTGGGGATACACCATTTTTGACTCATCCACCCAACCAAGTGGGGATATACCAAATCTTTATACATCAATGAAATAGAAATTATTACATCATCCTTCCCATGCAAAGTGGGGTTAAAAATTAGGTATTTGCATGACCTTTACATCAAATGATATACATGACTTTTATAACAAGGACTAGTAATCTAAACAAGACCATGATAGTCATCAGCAACTATCATACACCATATATGATCTGCACCATAAGCATCATCACCAAAGACTTTTAACCATAATGACAACAATGCATTATTCAAAGCATATGCTCCCCTGAACCTCTTCCATCTTTTCATTGTCAGATTTGATCATGCATATATCAACAAGAAGTATCAAGCCATCATCATCAATCAGATATACATCAACTTAGTTTGTGAGGATCAAAAGAACTTCTAAATAACATCTTATGAGTACCAACACATTTCCACACATCATCAACAGATTGTAACAATCATCAAACAGAGCAAATAATTGACTGAACCATATCAGACCCTTTTTCTTGAGTTTGTCCCACTGCTTTTCCTCAAACCAACATATATGCAACTTTGTAGCTTCTAACTCACGTATATACATGACTTGTCTTCATGAAACTTGCGTATGAGATTTAGAAGACTGAAGTTTCACACTTTTAGCTCCCTCTGAGTCTGTCATGTTTGTATACTCTGTTATGCCACATCTTTATGACTGTAATTCCTTTTTCTTCCATATCTTTGAGTGTGATGATGTTTTCTCCCTTTGGTATGCTGGCCAAACTTTTCTCATGCATTCCTTTGCTATATGTCCAAACTTGTTACAAGCATAACATCTCATATGTTTCCTATTCCTTTTATAGCAGTCAATGGCTTTCTGACCAAACATATTGCAAGCAAAAAAATATCCCTTAAAGTACCTGGAACGTGATGATTTATATGTGCGATGGTCTTGAGCCATTCTACTTCTGTGTCTCACTACAACATGTCCAAGATTATGACATACATAACACTCAACATTATTCCTTGAAGGAAATAACCGACTATAACTTCCATAGTTAGGAGTAAAAGAATTTCTTTGGAGGATTTCTTTCCTTGGTTGTTGATGGGGTTGACCTCTTATCTCCTTGTTGAGCATTTCAGGTTTTGCATTAGAGTTCCTTGCCT
Source organism: Pinus tabuliformis (assembly GCA_031772625.1). Classification (NCBI taxonomy): domain Eukaryota; kingdom Viridiplantae; phylum Streptophyta; class Pinopsida; order Pinales; family Pinaceae; genus Pinus; species Pinus tabuliformis. The sequence continues at coordinate 865,429,090 of CM062812.1, forward strand.
CACCCTGTGAGCTAGATTCACTTTCAACAGATTCATAAAAACCAAGACTAGTTTTGATAGCTGGAGCCCTTTGACTACTAAGAATATCATCGAAGATCTTAGTAGTATCTTGAAATCATAACAGTTTATCCTTTTCTTCTAATTTACTTTTTAAGATATTTACCTAAACCTAATGTTGTTCTTCCTTTTCCAAATATTTCTTCTTCAAGATTTCCTCAGACTTTCTTCCTTCTTCCACTTGTTGCCTTAATTTGAGAATCTCATTTTCCTGTTCTTTATCTACTTGAGGTAGTTCTTCATTCTGCTTATATTTTAATGATATCACTTCATCCTACAACATTTGACGTACTTTGAAGGCACACTCCAGCTGGGCTTTTCATTTGGTAACTTCTTCTTTGAGGGCACACTCCCTTTTGTTAAATAGATCTTGTTGATATATGATTTTATTTGATGCTTCATTTGGTTGTTCATCTTGAGGTGACTTGTAATCTGAATCCTTTCTTCTCCTGTTGTCACTATTCCTTTCAGTTGTGTTCTTCTTCTGAGGCACTTTCTTGTTTAGCTTCTTTCCCATTGTTTCTATAGATCTCCTTCAAGCGATCAAGCTTCTACCAAAGGACCTGCTCTGATACCAATTGTTGGAAATAATACTAAGACGGGGGGGTGAATTAGTATTAGCAAATCAATAACTTTTTCATTTCCATAATCAGATTCATATACGCTACTTCAGTTAAGGGAAATCGCATGTACATGCAACTGTGTTTAGTGAAACTAGCGTATATCTAGCAAACTTATGATTCAGTTAGTTCATCATATGTTGATCTTTAGTTAGTGCTTATTAACCATATAACCAATAACCAGGTGCAGAAAAAACAAAACAGATCATCACACACATGAAAACCAAGATATAAGGTGGAAACCCAATGTGGGACAAAAACAACCTGTTGTTGTCTTCCTGTAATATAAGAAAAAACTATTTACAATCTTGTACTGGTGCAGACTCATACCAGTATGCAGGCACCCACCTGTAGAAGGATACAACCTTCTCTCGTTCTCCAGCTTCTATTGGAAGGGAGATACAACCCCCTGGCTCTTATACTAGATGATATATTTACTAGTACATAGGCACCAGCCTACTGCAGGCTACAACCTTCACTTGTTTTCCAGCTGCTACTGAAAGGGAGCTACAACTCCTTGGCTCTTGTACTGACCGATATGTTTACCAATATGTAGGCACCAACCTACAGAAGGCTATGACCTTCTCTCCTCCTCCAGGGACCATGTTTCATAAATTTTCAGATTAGATACACCTGGAACACAACACCATAATCTGAAGGCCACGTTTCATCCAATTTTCATACTGGACCCATCAACAACATTGAAGCTCAAAATCAACCACCACTACAATACAACCAATGCATTAACCAATCATTAAATACTCAATCATCAATCTTTTAATCACCCACAACTAAATCACACAGTCACCAGAACACAAAGCAGAACCTAGAACTCTGCAACAACCACTAGAACCAACTGCAAATTCAGATATCATAATTTATCATGTATACGCTACTCTGATGAGCCGAACCAGCATGTATATGCGCTTTTTCCAAAGCGAAGCTACGTACAGATCTGAAAATATTTGTTGATAACTTTGCAGCGATTCCAGACATCAGTCATACCCAGATCATAACATTTATAGAATAAAATATGCATCAGTAATTCAAATCTAGTCTATCCATGATCAAACCACATAATGATAATACATTCCAAGCCTTAATATCTTGATCCATCATCCATCATCATCCACATAGGTGCATCCTTGGTTCAGATCAAGCAAAGCATCAGAAACCCATAACCTACATATTGGATCTCATACTTCATCAGATATTCAATACTTTCACACCTTGCACCCCTTGCCCTAATGATCTTCTCCTCCTTATATAGTTTTAATCCTTTCTCAATACCATGGACCAAAACCACTTAGGACCAATACCTTGGACCAAATACCTGGGTCAATACCTCGAACCAAATACCATGGACCAATACCATGGATCAAAATGCCATGGACCAAATACCTAGGACCAAAACTTAGTTTTCCAAGATATACGTGCTTTTTATTCTGTGAAAGTGTGTGTGTACGTTATACACTCCTTTTGGTTTGTTAACCTGCGTGTATATGCTCCTCTGTCATGGTGAACCTGCATATACCTCTCTTTGTTCATTCTTTGTAGTCTGATCTGTAATTCTTTGCTACTGCATTGAGAAAAGTCATCTGAGTGAGTTGCCATCAAGGACAACACCTGTATCATAATGCCAACACCTTTTATGAGAATGTGAGGCATTGAGTTTATGAGGAGCTAGGCGCTCCCTACAAATGGAATTTGGCATGCATTCAAGGATTAATGGGGTAGTTTATGTTATGGCATGGCTTGGGAAATTGGTTTTGTTTGCAAGACATCGCGATATTTTACTTCACTCTCTAGTTATTCATGTAGGTAGTATGGAAGGTGGTAAAAATGGAGGTGCTTATAATGTAGTGGGGCGATAGATATCAACATTCACTTGCACAAGTTTAAAGGGAGGTCATGCTCAATGGTTTTTCATGGTATAGGCTAGTGTATGGCATTTTTATAGAACATTTCCACTTGGTTGAGGTATTACTAGCTTGATTTAGTTTTTCAATTTTAAGGCAATCCTATTTTAGAAGTTTTTCTTTGTAATTGGGAAATTTATTATGGATTTCCCTATATCGATTATGATGAAATACTTTTCATATTTTATTAAGTATTTGATTTAGGATTGTGACAAGTGTTTGATTATCTTATATGTGCTCTTCAAGGTTTGGTTGTTCACTTGTATATTTGGTTTGGTGCTCAAAAAGTAATCTCCACCACTTCTAGGTCCATGTCCTTAAGTGGGTTTGTTTTACTTTTGAATCTAGTAAATGGATCTTTGGCTAGGCATCTCCTTTTTAACAATTTGGGAATTTATTCATTTTAGGTTTGGTGCTCTTATGAGCTAGTCAAGATCTCTAATTCCTTTGGAAAGGTTGGAGAAGTTTTGGGTTCTCTTAGTTTAGTTTGTACCAATTCAATTATGGCCTTCTTTTATCTATTATATGTGCTCTCTTTCAAGGTGTGCTTATTGTTGGTGGCTAGATTTGCATACTTTTACTCATCGTTTTACCATGGTCTTTTTACTCATTTCTCGCCAATAATTGCTAATTTATATCTTAAAATGCACAGGTATACCTCTTGTCATGTCATTATGGATTATTGGTCAATGAAGCATAGCTGTAGGGGATTATTACCTAAGAATATTCATAGTTCAGTTATTTGTGTAGATCTAAAGGAAGAATGACTATGACCATGATTCACTGGATGATATCGTCAAAGTTGGCAGTGCTATCCTTGAACGTTGGTTGAAACGGTGAATCAATCTCTCGATTGACATGCTGCTATATTTTAGATTTTGTTTCGTTATAAAAACCACCATGTAATTAATGCTAGACAACGTCATAATTCTAGGAACTATATTATTGATAAAATGTATAAAGTGGAGTTACGGGATGTGAAAGCTATCGTTGTTAAGAGTCATTAAGGTTAGAGGAGAAATACTCTAACTCTGAGTGTGTAACAACATACTTGTAATATTTATTTAATTAATGATGGTTTGATCTTGTGAGTATATGGTGATCTGTTCATCTCGCCACAACCCTGATGAGCAAGTTGGGCCCACTCTCCTGACCAGGTGTTGTTGGATTAGATGTGTGTTTAGGTTTACTTTCATGAGTTTATTATTGCTATGAATGTTTATCAGTGTGTTCTCTAAGTCCTAATTGTTGTTACTCTTATTGCAGTTACAATTATTACCTTTTGTTACTCTTATTTAAGGTTAGAATTGTTGATTTTTGTTACACATTGATGAATTTATAATTAATGCTCAATGTTGGCTAGGGAAACTATGGCCTCCACATATAGTGGATGATACCTTAGAAATAACTGGTAGAACCCGAGGTTAACAATTAAATTTGGATTGGGTGAATTGCATGATTCATACTTGAACACCAACATTTTGGTGTCGTTGTCGGGGAGGCTATCAAGGCATGAAAGTACAACAAATATTGACAATAGGACTGATCTATTGTCCTCGAGAAGGAAACTTACATCTTGGTCCAGGTCCTGAGTATTAGATCATTTGGTTGTTTGGTTTCTTTTTCTCATTACTTTTTTAGGATTATACTCTCATCCTCAGGAAGAGAGTTTTTAGCACCTTGCTCCACGTCTGGAGCTTTAGATCTCTTTTTTTTTCTTTCATAATTATTTCTCTTGTCTTGGAAGGGAAGTTTTATTTTTCGCCCTGTTTTAGGTCATGAGCTTGATTTTTGGGATTTATTTATTTTCTTTCTATTCTTTTCTTTAGGGGCTACTCTCTCATCCTAGGAGGGAAGTTCTCATCCTGTTCCAAGTCTTGAGATTTTAATTTTCCTGAATGCTTCCCTTTTATTTCCCAATTGTATGAACAAAGACACCAATAAAAGGGGTAGAGGGAGACCCCCGAAAAGAAAAGCGGTTGATTTAAGCAGAAAAACTTACATCCAAGAGATCATCTCAAGTGTTGAGTATGGAGCATCATCATGAGATTCTGTTAGGGTAAGATCTCATATGAGATCTGTAGGACAATCACTTTCACAACCAGATCCTCCCCCAATAACAGAAGTGCAATTTGGGGGAGAAGAAGTAGCAAGTAGAGGATCTAAGGAACTTCATATTGAAAGTTCAGATGAATAATATTTGAGGGAATCCTTTGGACCATTTGATGAAGGGAGTGTTGTTAAACAAATTCAATCACCTGTTATGGAATAGCTAGAGCTAGAACCTGTTGAGATTCCAAGTGGGTATTGGCAGATATTCATGGCTCCTGCAACTTCTTTGATTGAATTTCCAATTGGAGATATTAGAGGTGATGCGCCTAGGAAGCCTATTCATTTGAAAACACTACCTAATTTTTGTGGTCTTTCTTTCAAGGATCTGGACTCATTTCTTTTTGAAATCATTGTTTGTTTGGAGTATGATTATATTTCTACTGCTCAAAAATTGAAGATATTCCCCGCTACTTTAAAGGGCACAACTTTGAGATGGTTTATGGGTTTAAGGGGAAAATATATTGCTACATGGGATGATATGAAGACAATTTTCCTCGAGAAATATCAAGACCACTACAAATCCCGAGTTGTGAAGGAAGAATGTTTGAAGGTTATGCAAAAAGACGATGAGAATATGGAAGATTTTTTGGAACATTTTCAATATAATTTTCAGAGATCATGCCACAGTGATCTGGATAATAATATCTTGAATATAATCTTTCTTAAAGCACTAGGGGAGGAATCTCTAGATCTATTGAACGTAGTAGGGAAAGGAGATATATCAAAGGAAGAATTTGATACCATCAGCAAATTATGCATCAAGTGTTCACGAGGGGATGTGAGACAGACACAGATGTAGCGAATCCGAACTCTCAAAACATCCAACAATGGAGTAACAAAGGTTGAAATTAGGAATTTGCTGGACAACCTAAGAACATATATCCTTAGCACATTATCATTACAGCTAGACGTATTGTAGGCAAAACAAAATCAGATGGAAGAAGAGAAGGCTATGTTTATTTTCTACCCTTAAAGTAGGAAGACGAATCCATTAAAGGAATGTCCATTAAATTCCATGGAGACTTGTGTGATCTGTGAACAAACTCATTCCACTAGAACTTGTTCATCTCTTCCTGGATTGGAGGCAGTCCTTCGGGGAATAAATGAAGAAGAAGAACATCTTTATTTTATCGGATCAAGGAAACCATGGAAACCACGCACACTGAACATGAATCAAGGTATGCCTTAAGACACATCTCATTATTTTAATAATATGAATTTTGGTCAGTAGTTTGTACCTTCTTCACCTTCTTGGGCACATTCTTACCAATATCCAATTCCTTGGCAACCATGGTACCCTCAATCTGGTCCAAATTCTTCATGGCCCCAGAACTAGCATGGACCTACTCATCCTCCTTCAGGACAATTCTCCCATCCTATGCCACAATAACTGCTATAGATGCCTGCTAATGCGCCCACTAGTAATCCTCCTCTTCATCCTCAAGTGCATGTCTAATCCAATCCAAGTATAAATAATAGAGGGGCTCAATAGTTTGATACCCTCAACCTCACTGCATATAGTATTTCCACCATGGAATGTAACGAATTAAATCTTTGATCTGGTCGGATGGTCAATACTTAGACTTCATCAATAATTGTTGAACATATCGATGATGAAGTCTCAGAAAGAGAACATAGAATAATAGGGGATGAGCCAACACAGATTAATACAAAGAAACAAACTCCTTCACAAACTATTGTTACTACTACTGTTTATCTGGAAATATTATCTTTGAGCAAACAAATTACTCATCCTGAATTTCACTTTTTAGGGGAATTGTAGAATTTATTTGTTAAAATTTTGTTACTTCATGCTATGAAGGACGTATCAATTTATGCTAATACAATTAAAGAATATTGTTCTAAGAAACCTGACAGAAAACCAAAGAAACCACTTGCTATTCATGTCATGGGGAAATTATCATATATAATGCTGGGGAATTCTATGCCTGTCAAATACGGCAATCCTGGGAACCCGATTCTGACAGTATAGATTAAAGGGATGGATATCCCAAATGTATTAATAGATTTGGGGGAACAATTAATGTTATAACCTCTGCAACCATGATTACCTTGGGTCTACGGAACCTTAAACCAACTCCCACCGTCCTAGAGTTGGTAGATCAGTCTACTATAAGACCGATAAGGAAGCTGGAATATATCACTATTACGGTAGACTGATGGCAGTATCCCACTGACCTTTTGGTTTTACATGGCCAATCCCCAACTAGTGGGCATCCATTGATTTTAGGAAGACCTTGGTTTGCAACCGTAGATGTTTGCATTGGGTATCGGTCTTGAAACATGGTAATATCTAGTGGAGAAGTTACAACAAATCTTATCCTTTACCCCCTGCAGAACCAAATTCGTGAAATAAAGCTGGACATATCTTGATAGAAAAGTATCTACCTACCAAAGAGCCTGAATCTGAGAATGAAGAAGTTAGACCCATCCTGACAATCAATGAGGCTCTCTATTTTAAGGATGAAATGGACGACGATGGCATTAACACCTTTCTCAGCAGTCTCGACTTTGGTTCTGATTCAACCCGTCAGTTGTTAGAAATTGTCATGAGTTGCAATGTTCATGAAGATATTGAACAAGAAACAGAAGTAGAAAATGTTCCTAAAATTGTACCTCGTAATAGTTTTCATGTAGAAATTGAACCAAGGAAAACACTCAATATTAATTGTGACCTTTCATATTCCCAATCCAAACAACTGCTAAAAGTCCTTTGGGGTCGTAAAGAAGCCTTTGCTTTTGGAATATACATATATGAAAGGCATCCCTACTGATTTATGTACTCATCATATATACATTAAAGAGGAATGTCGACCTATTAGGCAAACACAAATAAGAATGAATCTTTCCTTAAAAAACATTATCAAAGATGAACTAGAAAAGCTATTAGATGTGGGTTTTATTTATTTGATATCAAACTGTCAATCAGTTTCCCTGCTGGTCATTTTTCCTAAGAAGAAGGGAAAGTGGGGGATTTGCATTGATTACAGGGAACTAAACAAAGAAACTTAGAAAGAGCATTTTCCCTTACCCTTTATTGACCAAGTTCTTGATACATTAGCCAGGAAGGAGTTTTTCTCCTTTCTAGATGGCTTTAGTGGATACAATAAGATACAAATAGCTCTTGGGGATCAGTACAAAACTACCTTCACATGCCCTTGGGGAACCCTTTTCCTAACCAGTCCTTTTATTTGGCCTCTGTAACAGACTTGCTACCTTTCAAATTTCAATATTAGGAATTTTCTCTGATCTAGTTAATGATAGTGTTGATATTTACATGGATGACTTCACCCCATATGGGGATTCCTTTACAGAATCTTCAAAAAAATTAGAGAAAGTGCTTGAAATATGTAAGAAAACACATGTTTCTCTTAGTACAATCAAATGTCATATGATGGAAGAAGAAGGAATAGTGTTGGGACACTTGCTTTCATCTGCAAGAATTTGTGTTGATCTTGCGAAGTTAGAGGTAATATTAAAGTTTCCTATGCCTAAGACATTGACACAGGTACACAAATTTATTGGTTATGATCGCTATTATAGGTGTTTCAGAGAATTTTTTTTCTAAAATAGCATTCCCACTTTTTCGATTGCTACCTAAGGATGCAGCTTTTGTGTGGATAGGTGAATGTGAAGCAGCAGCTTTTGCGGTCCTGGCTGGAAGCTCTCGTTTCACATCTCTACTGATGTTTCTTGAACAATAGTAGGGGCAATTTTGGGGCAATAGGAGGACAAGAAGTTGTATGCAATACTATTTCAACAGGAATTTGACCCCTACTGAATTAAACTATACAGCCACTCAAAACTAGTTCTTGGTTGTCATTTATTCTATTAATAAATTTCAGCATTATATCACAAGGTGTGCTACTTTTGTGCACACTAATCATACAACTATCTTGTATTTGATGAAAAAACCAATAATCCTTGGTCGTGTTATAAGATGGTTATTGTTAATTCAAGAATTTGATATTACCATTGTAGATAAACAAGAGAAAGATAATGTAGTTGCAGATTTCCGATCTAGGATCGATACTAGTAATGAAGGTACACATATAGGGGATATTTTTCCAGATGAAAATATTTTTTCAATTTCTACTCACACTCCGTGGTATGTAGATATTGCTAACTATCTTTCTACAAGAAAGGTGCCTCAACACTTGCCTTGCAAAAAACAACGAATGATTATCCATCATAGTGCTAGTTATTCATGGATAAAGGGATTTCTCTTTTGCACAAGATATTATCAACAAATGCGGCACTGGATAAGTGGTGATGACATCTATGATTTCCTGAAAGCTAGTCATGGTGGCCCCTGTGTAGGAGATTTTACAGATAAGTGGACAGGTGATAAGGTGTTACAAATGGGATACTATTGGCCTTCTATTTTTCGTGATGAAAGAAAATATGTTAGAGGGTGCGATAGATTCTAGCAGATGGGTTAGCTTGGTCCGGTAGATGAAGTGTTGTTACAACCCCAACTAGTTCTTCAGCCCTTCGAAAAATGGGCTATCAATTTCATTGGACCATTTAATCCATCTTCATAGCAGAAAGTTCACATTCTAGTTTGCACAGATTAAGTGAGAAAGTGGGTAGAGGCCAAGGCTATTGTGAAAGAAACAAAATAGGTTGTCTCATACTTTTTATTTGAAGAAATTATTGCATGGTACGGATCTCGTAGAGATATAGTTTCAGATGGATGGGCACAATTTACATCACATCTAATAACAAGACTTATGAAAAAGTATGGAATCAAGCATAGGGTAACATCTCCATATCACCCTTAGGGGAATTGTCAAGTTGAAAGCACAAACACGGAACTAGAGAATATTAGTAGCGAACCATCATCAGAATTGGGCTAAGAAGCTTCCTGAGGCACTGTCAGCATAAATAACAACATGGCGGAACACAATGGGGTTCTCACCATACGAGCTTGTCAATGGGAAATCCCCTTTGTTTCCAATGGAATTCGAAATTAAGACGATCAAGACAACCCTTGAAGTAGGTCTAGATATTTCAAAAGTGCAGAAACACAGACTAGAAGAGTTGAATGTGTTGGATGAAATTCGTCTGGTAGTTGTCCACAATACTGTTGCAATTTAGCAGTAGTGAACTAAATCGAACGATAAATTGAATAAGAAAAAGGTGTTTCAGAGAGGAAATTAGGCATTGATATATGATTATCTCTTCAAGGATTGTAAGGGAAAACTCTACTCCAGGTGGATGGGAACATATGAAGTTGTCATGGTGTTCGATAATGGGATTGTTAGACTTATAACAATTAATGAGGCACATAATCCTGTGATCATGAATGGACATCGCCCCAGATTATATCACCGTCCAGATTCAAGAGACTCCTTTATTAGACATCTCTCTGATAACTCTAGTTTTGAAGAGATTAGTGCAGGGAATTCCTCCTTTGCACCCGTGATAAAAAACAAAAGCAAAAAACCAATCATATATATATATAGATATATGTAATATAATAAAATTTTGTTACTACTCTATCAATCTTTTGCTTGCATTTACCTCACTGGTGTTGTTACTCCTCTGGTTCTGTTACTCTATTTATGGCGACTCCAATTACTTCACTGGTGATGGTACTCCTTCGGTGTTATTACTCCATTGTGATTCTGTCTAGGTACCTCGGTGTTGTTACTCCATGGAGATTTCTTCAAGTACCCCGGTGTTGTTTCTCCTCTACTGTTATTACTCCATTGTGATTCCGTCGAAGTACCTTGGTGTTGCTACTCCTTTGGTGTTGTTACTGCATGGATATTCCATCTAAGTACCACCGTGTTGTTACTCCTTTAGTGCTGTTACTCCATGGTGATTCTATATAAGTACCCTAGTGTTGTTACCTCTTCGGTGCTGTTACTCTATGGTGATTTCGGCTAAGTTTTCAACCAGTGGTGTTACTCTTCGGGTGTTGTTACTCCCTTGATGCTTTTACTCCCCCGATATTGTTACTCCTCTATTGTTGTTACTCCACCAAGGTAAGTCATCAGGTACGTCCCCAATCAACTTTGTGGATTTGATTTGATCATTCATTTGACATGACCTGATATGATCGAGGACGTTCATCCCTTAGTTGGGGGGAGTTTCTATAATAAATAAAAAAGATGCCATAATTAAATTACAATAATGACTTGTTATTATCACTATTGAACCTTGTACACTCCACGATTTTCACTATACCTCACATGATTACCCATATGCATCGGGACATGATGTTAGTATGATTGTATTAATGAACGTCGCTTTTGAATGCTATGAAGTAATTACCAGAATTACCACTCATTATTACCATTATCTGGCATGTATTTTTCCATATTTCACCGTTACTTTCCCGTATTTCACTCCAACTAAACCCCATCGCTATCACAACTCTCTCACTACAAATCTACCTACTTGAACACCTCCTCGATAGTTCATTGTCACTCTGAAGTGTTGTTATAGAGCTGCCGTAGAATGGGTGGGTAGGGTGTGAGACATGAACAAGAAAGCACATAGTAGGTTCAATGCAATGGAGATGTTTGGCAAGTCTTCTTGGATGCAGGATGGCCTGTGTATTTTGAGAGGATATAAGGATTTAACGAAACTATCGTCGTTGGTTTTGCGTTAAACTTGGTAGGAAATCATTCCAGAGTTCGTGGGCTAGATATTTCTGTCATGAAGTTATTTCGATTGTCAATGGGTTGCAAAGAGGAGGTCAAAAATCGTTCTCTTGGAAGTCTCCTCTGCCAGAGTTTCCAAATTTTTTTTGTAGACTAGGGAGACAGCGGTCTAGAAAGGAAGAGGGTATGATCATAAATCTATGCCATACCCATGGGCTAAGGTGGTGTATTTTGTTATGAGGTATGTTACCTGCGAAGGTCAGTTTTCTACACTATTTAAATACCAATTCAAACTCTTTGCATGCCTTTGGTTTTGGCATGCGTAGGCTCATTATTTAGACATGCCATACGTTGTATGGAGAAGGCTTCAATTAATGGTGTAGTCTACCCATTGATGTCGACACCCAATAGTGGTTCTCATAAATTATGGTTTGGTTAGATTATTTTTGGTGCATGCTATGTCTCAAACATTCATGGCTTGGCCACAATTTAGTGAGTTAGCGGAGGAAGAACTTGTGGTTGTGTTGCCTGCAAGGGAGGAGGAAGAAGACATAGCAGTGAAGGGAGAGGCCACAGAAGACGCTACTACCAGCTACACATGTTGGCCCTATAGAAGTAGACACAATGGATACAGAAGAGATTGCAGTCAATGTTGCTCCACAAGAAGCAGCGTCGACTACCAATTTAAGACGAGAATCACCACCCTTAGATGAAGTTATAGGTGGTGCTAACACACAAGAACCAGCATCACCTTTCCAAGCAATTGAAGAACCTTTGGCTAAAAATGTACCTCGGGCTGACACACAACAACCAACACCACCTGTCTAACGAGTTCAAGAACCTTTTGGATGGAAAAGTAGGTGCTGCTTCCACACAAGAATGAGCACCACCTACTCAAATGAATGTGGAACCTTTGGAATAAATAAGGGCCACAGTCGACACTGCTCCACAAGAACGAGTGTCGGTTGTTGGGAAGAAGGACAATTTCGAAGAAGCACAGGTAGAAGGAGAAAAAGGGAGCATAAAAGAACTGGTGAACATTGAAGAAGAAGAAGGAGGGCCTACATCAGGAGGCATTGAGAGAATGGAAATTGATGAAATTATTCCTCGCTCTCCTTTTCTTGCATCTTTGCCAAAAGGGGCAAGGAAATTCGGTTTCCCTAGATGCATGGAGAAAGAAAAATCTTCTCCCCTGATCCAAATTTTTTTGGGGGCAGTTAGAGGCACCATTATCAACACTATTATTCAAAAACCAGTGTCGACTGGTGAACGAATTGAGGAAATTGAAGGGTTGGTGGTCAGAACTGCCACATAAGAACCAGTGTCGACTAAAGGGAAAAATGAAGAAGTGATGACTGGTACTACTTCTACAGAACCATTAGAGGAGGATGTTGCTGATAAGACTAACCCACAAGGGCTAGAGACAATTCCTGAGCAATTGGAAGAGGATGGTTAGGCAACAGAGAAACTGCAAGAAAAGGGTGTGAAAGACACTACCCCAGAAGACCCTACAGTGAATCGAGAGTGAGAGAGGGAAGACATAAAGATCCTGAGACCTTAAGAAGGAGATCATGGTGTTGTTCCCTAAGTCGAGGAACAAATGGAAGAAATCAAAATAAAACAAGAAACAATTGATGACTTTGTCAGAATTAACCTGCGAAGCCTTGGACCAGATGTGAGACATGTGGAAGAAGTTGCTATAAAAGAGGAATTCATCGAGCAATGTGCAAAAAAGAGACCACCTCTTAAGGAAAGATATCAGTCACAATTCAAACAAAACATGTAGTTGAGATTGGAAATCATTAATTTGAGAAAACAGGTATGATGCTTGCATAGAAGAGTGAGGAAGCACAAGAAAAACACTGCAAGCCACGATCTGAAATTGTTTTAGTGGTAGCACAAACCGAGGATAGGCCCACGACTTCAACGGCTACATAAACTAAGTTGTTCTTGCATTGATTTATGTCTTGAGAACTCGTGATCGATGTAGAGACCTAGAAATTGAAGATTGTTGTAGCTCGCCTCCAATAGGGGTCCATTTCTCTAGAAGCCACCAGGAAGGAATAAGAGAAATTCATGAGAAAGTTGTGAAAATAGTCTTTGACCACATAGAACAGATAGAGAAGGAAAAGGGGAAGCATGAGAGACATCAAAATGGAATTGAGGGACTGTAAGAATAGGTGAAGTTGTTAAAGGCCAATAAGGAAGAAATATTTACTTTGGCACAGTAGGTAATGGTTTGTCGAACCCCTTCCCACAACTATGTTATGTTCCTCCATGAACAATATCTATTCTTTTGTTTAAATGTGTCTATGAGGAGCTCAGCCATGAGATAGAAGATTCAATGTAGCTTCTGTGGATCTTGAGATGCCACATATTTTGGCTCAACACTTAATGTGCAAACTCTATATGCATTATTACTCTTTGGGCAATGATCAATCATTTAACCCAATTCCATACGTAGGAGACATTCAATTGAGACCCTTTACCTCCTACATAGTTAATCAGGTTAAATGGAAGAATTCCTTCGACACGTTTAAAGAGAATGAATAAAATAGGCCACTTGTCTTTGGTTGGAGAATTGCCAGTCTGTGAATGTTTATAACAGACACGAATCCCTCATAGGGATTAACGGACAGAAAGAAGAGATGATGGCAACCTAGAAATGGTGCATTGACATATGAAAAAAACAAATCTTTACTTGTCAAGAGGAGGTCCAGGACGGCTGCCAGAAATGTTCGATGCTATCATCATCAGTCGTTAGGATATGTGATCCTTTTGGGGCATCCAATTTTTCTTGGGCTCTAAACAGGGTACCTCGGTATATTGCATGTATGCCACTTCATGAGGTCCAATGGATGCGTTTGAGGTTTCCATTCCCCATTATCTAGCTTCCAGCTAATCAATATACTCCAACTTACGAGGTAGATGAGGATTGGTGGAAGGAAGTCATCTAGACAGATGGATATAAGCCTCCACGGATAGAAATGGCAGCAAAATACAATCTTTCCCAGCTTCATACTGGTCACAACAGGTCTAACCCAGACTTCCCTAGGTGACGAACTGCATGAGGACATGCAGTAAGGCCAGTTGGGGGGAGATGTTTGTGGCTAGATTTTCATACTTTTACTCACCCTTTTACCATGTTCTTTTTATCCATTTCATGCCAATAATGGTTAAAATGCACAAGTATACTTGTTGTCATGTGTCTATGGATTATTGGTGAATGAAGCATAGTCATAGGGGATTATTACCTAAGCGTCTTGCTAATTCAATTATTTCTGCAGATATGAAGGAAGAATGACTAGGACCGTGATTCACCGAATGATACTGTTAACGCTGGCAGCACTAGCCTTGAGCATTGGCTACAACAGTGAATCAATCTCTCAATTGACACAATGATATCTTTGACATTCTCTTTCGTTTTGGAAACCACCATGTAATTAAAGGCAGACAACGTCATAATTCTAGGAACTGTATTATTTACCAAATGTATAAAGTAGATTTGCGGGTTGTGAGACCTGTCGATGTTAAAATTCATTACAGTTACATGAGAAATACTCTAACTCTGATTCTATAACAACATACTTGTAATATTTATTTAATTAATGAGAGTTTGATCTTCTTAGCATATTGTGATCTATTGATCTCGTCACAATCCTCATCAGGGAGTTGGTCACACTCTCTTGACCATATGCTATTGGGTTAGATGTGTGTTTAGGTTTATTTCCATGAGTTTATTGTTGCGGTGAATGTTTATTAATGTGTGTTGTCAGTCCTAATTGTTGTTACTCTTATCATCATTACAGTTATTACTTGTTGTTACTCTTATTTGATGTTAGAGTTATTGCTTGTCGTCACACCTTGATGAATTTATAATTAATGTTCAATGCTAGGTAGGAAAACAGTGGCCTGCAGATACAGTGCACGATAGCCTTGAAATAACTGGTAGAACCTCGGGTTGACAATCAAATGTGGATTGGGTGAATTGCATGATTCATACTTGAATGCCAACAGTTATGCTTTTCTCACAATTGGGATAGGTGTTATTTTATGAGGGCTTCTTACTCAATATGTCATGGTGAAGAGCTTCCTTGGGAGAGCGCTAAGGAAGGAGGAGTTTGTCAAACTCATAGCCACGAGCTCAAGTGGAAGCTCGACAATCCATGATAAGGTATAACCTTTCCACTCATATGGAAATTCACAACATCATTTCAGACATGGAAAATTAAGTGTGTTTCAATCAATATTTCATCCTAAATCAACATCAGGAGAGGAAACTCACAACTAGTTTCCAGAAACTAGCAATAATAGATATCGGTCGAATTGTAATATGTGATCTATTGACCTCCATTGGCATATCAATACTCTATTAGAAAATGTTTTAGTGGAGCGCTCATAGAATCAAACACAAATACTAATGTACATCAATTAATATTTGTAAAAGATGCATAAATTAGATGAAAAAGTCTCAATTCTTGTTAGGAGGCTAGTTAGCCTTGTCGTGACCCCACTAGAATGTCACACTAATTTGTCTTCTTCCATTAAGGTGGACTCTCATTCTAATTGATATGGCATATAAATATGGTTTTTTTATGTTCTCAACATATATGAGGCTACTCTTTACGGATATGGTAGGACCCTACAAATCTTAAGCTTACTAGTTGAATATGGTTTAACTTGTATCTGGTATAATGGATTAATATATATTTTGACATACAATTTTGAAACTTTAAATATATCATTAGGGGAAATTTGAAAACAAAAAATGTACTAAAAAATCAACTTTAAAAGATTCAAGATTGTGATGTCATCCTCAAGGGTCAATATTTTGGAGGGAAAACAAAAAATATACTTTTTCTTATTGTATTTTTCATTGATCTCCTTATAGTTTTACTCAAATGTCAAGTGTACACATTCATTGGATACAAAATTAAATTCCACATCCAACGAGTACCCACTCTACATACTTTTTAGTATATCCACAAAGAAAAAAATTAAAAATACATGAAAAAATGTCTTAAAACATGTTTTTCATATATTTTATATTTTTCAAGTATGGGTATAATCAAAGGTATGCAAATTAGGTACCTGTTGGATGTGGAATTTACTTCTGCATCCAACTCGTGTGTACACTCTACATTTGAGTAAACCTATAAGAAGATAAGCCAAAAATACAATTAAAAAATAGTTCTTCTTTTCTTTTTTCTTTAAATATTCATACCTTTTAATTTATTATTTTCTTTAGTAAACACATTGTATACCACAAAGTTTCTTAATGGATATCCATATGATTTCTCTCATGTGGTAGGTTGCTAAGAATACATTGATATGAGATTATTTCAACCACTACAACTATATTTCCATGTATACCGCAAGTTTTCTTAATCGATATTGGTATGATTTGTCTCATAAGTTAGGTTGCTAAGAATACATTAATATGAGATTATTTCAACCACTACAACTATAATTCCATGCATATCAAGAATGTCCCTTTGGCATAAAAAATAATCTTAGAGAAATTTGAACCTTTGATGACATACTTTACATAATACTTCATAGCACCACCATGACCAAATAAATTACACCTAAATATCTCCATAAATTAAGTTACTCACTAATCCATTAAAAAACCATTCTCTCAATATCCCCCTAAATTAAGTTAATAACCCATTAAAAATTCATTCTCTCCATACCCATCTAGTTACCTTTTCACATTAAAAACGCATTCTCTTCATACCCATCCGTTACGCTTTTCAGCTAAAATCAATAGTTGTTTGGGTTCATTCTTTCAAACCATTTGCTCATACTGAAAGAGAGTAAATCTTATCTCTTCCAAATCCTAGGCTCTCGTTTACGAGGTGCAAACTTCTCTACCCTCCAGCTTGGCTGAGAAAAATTCGCTACTTTGTCCTAATTATGAGGCATGGCTGGCTGACCCCACTGACATCAAAGTTTCAAACCCAATGCCCAACTAGTTTGGCCCTTATGTAACTTATTCTATGGAAGGGGAAAGCACCCATGGTCAAACCCATTGCCGAGGTAGTTTGGTCCTTAAGTTAGTTCCTGGGTAGAAGGGGAAAGCATCCATCTACTCGGTTACGCCAAATCCTATCTCAACTAATACAACCTAGATTGCTCCATTCTATATACTCCCTAGATTTATCCCGTGTATATTACACACTTGAAATATTAAGTTATCCTCAATGCTAATTTTATAAATTAAACGGCGTTTATTTCTCTCCCATGTACCCTACGTTTTACTCTGCGATTTTATCAATGATCGTAGTGTGGTTTAAGAAGATGCGGAGGTTTCTTTTTACGGTAATTTCTCAGACAACCTCCGACGAGATTTTGTTTCCCGTAATTTGTCTTTCTTTCTCCACCGCTCGTTAATTCCTTCCTTCAACAGAAAAACAAACAGGAAAGCCATACAATAAACCATCCATCATCGTGAACAGACCTGTCAAACAAATGAAGTACAAAGAACCATCCATTCCCGTCAATATAGCGACCAAAACGAAGTTGAAAAACTATTTGACTAAGCAGTCGCGATACAGAACCCTACAGTCCAAACATAACACTTCTACTCGTACATTCGTTACACATCCATTACACATTTACACATAAGGGGATCAGTTGTGTCGACGTCAATATAGGTTGGCTAACGCACATGAAAATCTAAATATAGATCTACAACGCCATAAAAATAGTGATCTCCAACTCTCCACAAAACATTATCTTTCTGCTCTATAGCCATGGGGCCTACTCTTACGGAAAAAGCAGACTCCCCGGATCTTAAATTTCTTAGTAAAATGGAAAATGTATGACTAATAAATTGTTAAAAGCAATTGAATCGAAATTACAGTACGCCCAACACTCGATGATTCATATCATGACGGATGTACACCATATATTTCGAAGGCCGAAAATTGTGGAATGTCATAAAAGATTCTATATGAACAGTATAACAAGCACATATCATTATTCTCTTTCATCACACTGCAAACATAAAATTTATTTCTTTCAACAGGTGAGCAATCAACACTGACTCTGACATCTCGATCCAGACAACGGCCATAGCCTCTCGAACGACCGGGGAAACGGTTAAGAATTGAAGCAGAAATGCCAGATATTGACGTTGTCTCATGTACGCTAATGTTTAGTTCCATTATTAAGGAATAAAAGCTTTATACGGATACATAAAGCCGAACTAAAGACAATGAACGAGCAAGATTTTAAAAAGTCTAGAGTGCCTAGACGAGTTCTATGATTTAGATGTAAAATAGAGTCACAGATTATATACATACTTACTAGATTCTGGATCTGCCTTCGCAGGTTGAGGAGATTTGGCCATGGTAAGATACTGGCCCGCCTTGTGACTTTTATTTCACAAAACCTAATACCTACTGAAATAGCCGCAACTCCCCCGGTAAACTATTCAGATCCAGGTCGGGATTCGTACTGGCCTCCGGTTTCTCCCCTGGTAAACTATTCAGATCCAGGTCGCAATTCGTACAGTCCTCCGGTTTCAGATTGTTACTCACGTGACGGACAACATCCTCGTCCTCGTCCCCGACCCGCCCTTCTCCAGCTTTCACGGCGGACAAGCCGGGCTCGACGTCGCGGTTTTTCCCGTGGTTTGGGAAATCCTGCCACTCGAAAGACGGGCGCCAGGACGCGTTGGATGCAATGGTTTTGACGCATTTTAATGCTGGTTCTTGGCGGTTGAGGTCATTAGGAGTCCTGAGGAAGTACCTGCGCGATGCCTTGATTCGTTTCAGCACAGCGAGGAATTCTTCAAAACTGTCGCCGTCTGTGCTACTGCAGGGTCTCTTCGGAATGGGATTGATGTCGTCGGCCTCCGCCTCCGCATCCTCTCCATTCAAGGTCCAACGCACTGATAATTCCATAGAACGCTTCATCGCGGTTCCCGTGGACTCTTCCATCACCAGTGGCAGATGTGGATGAACCCCGGAACCTGTGAACACTGAACAGTGATTATCTCACGAGCGTTCCGCTACACGGGCTTAAGAGTGGTGAAAGTTTCCTTCATCACTCTTAGGTTTCTCAGATGAAACAGGAAAGTCCAACTTATTGGAAGAAGTAAACGAGTACAACCTGTTCTATGACACCGGTGATCGAACCCTTCACTATTATTGTTGGCGTTAAAACAATCGTGACAGGCCCTTTCAGGGACCAGCTACCAATGCCGGAGGTACGGTTGACAAAGAAGAGTGACACGCAACGAACTCCCGAATAAATAGCTGACATTGGGCCATTAATATTCTTCCGAAAGGGGCGGGGACGAATAACTGGAATTAATCACGGTCGTGTTGTCGTTACCGATGAGCAAGAGTACGAAACGCATCGCGCTTTTCTCCCCACTGCTCTCTATATTTTTCTTAATATTTGCGTCTAATGGTCTATATTGAAATTGAGTTAATGAAGGGTTAAGATTTGTTTTCTGAGAATATTCCTAGTCTTATATATGGTCTAACTCAATGGGTTTACAAATCAATTTTCAGTTTAAAATATAAATGAAAATATTATAAAGCATTCCACTATCTTCTCTATTCATTTCATTCTTCTCTGTTTATCTATTTCATTCCCCATTGGCCAGATTTAATCATTTCAGCCCACTTTATCCATCAAACCCTTTTATTCCCAGTTTCATGTTTCATTCCGCATCCTTTTAATTAATTCCATTTCTTTTTTAGGTTTCCCTATGTCCACCCTAGTGACTTTGAGAGGTGCACCCTCTCGTAAAACACAGTGGAGTCTTGGTTCCTGGCTTCTCTTTTGGAGGAACAACACACAAGTACTGGTCCTAGCTTCTCTTTTGGAGGAACAACACATGATTCGAAAATTAAAATGCAGTGTATTTCTCTTTTTGATTAAATACCTCGAAAATAAAAGGAAACTATCTTGTTTTAATTTAAAATTTATGTACTACAAACCCTTAATTTCCTACCAAATTTTCAGATAAAAATCCTGCCCTTGACATTTATGAATAAAACTAGATACTGGTCCTTTTCCGAGATGAAATAGTGATTTCCCATGACACGTACTAAAGTCAAGTTACATCGACACCGAATGTTGTTGGATACACTGAATAGCTATAACTGCACACATTAAAAATCTACTGATATCTAACTTAAACTTCCTCATATTTTTTTATGAGAATAAATTTATGTATATCGTCTATCTAGTTGCCCTTAGTATTTAGGTCTGATTAACTTTTATTTTAATTTAATTTAATTATAATTCCCATTTTGCCAAACTAAACCCTTCCTACAACTAAATAGGTAATACGTGATCATTTTAATTTAATTTAATTATAATTCCCATTTTGCCCAACCAAATCCCCCCTGAAACTAAATAGGTAATACGTGATCGTGTTGGATATTCACTATGCCTAGTTTTTTGAGCTGGTTAATTAAGTAGGGTTTTCAAAATTTTCATTTTTTATAAATAAGAGGAAATTATAAAACTGACTCTATTTGGGTAAGAGTTCATCTTCCTTGATCTAAGGAAATATGTTAATGGCTCAAAATTAAGAGGCATCTCTCACTAGTGAAAGCATGACCCTTTAGGGACGGTGGCCTGGTTTTCCTTGAATAAGGGTGATGAGTGAACCTGCATTCTCACATAACAACTACAAATGGTTGTCGTCTCTTGGTTTGACAACTCAGTCATAATAGGTTTTCCCACTTATGAAAAAAAAAGAAATTATCAAAAACTTGTTAAATAGTAAAAAATATAATATAGTAAAAAATTAAGCTTATTAAATGTTACTAAGCTCAAGCTTCATATACTCCACTCACGATAGTGGTTAGCCAAATTATTAGATATGGAATAGCTAGATTATTGGGTATGGAATAGCTTTATTTATTTAGAGATTATAGATTTTGTATACATGATGGAATGGAGTTGTATAGTTTATTGTTTGGAATAGAGAAAATTAATGTTATTCATAATTTTAAATTTTGTGAAAGAATTGAGAAAATATTTCATTTTTATTTTATCACAAATAAATATTTTATTGAGAGAGTTGGTCACTCTAGGAAAAAATTGGAGAGAAAATTGTTTCCACCAAAATAAAGATTTTATAAGAATTTGAACTTATACATAAACTACAATGAAACCCATGAGAGTGTAATTTGTCATTGCTAAACCAAGGTCTACGACATGATTTTCAATTTTCAATTTACATTTTTATAAGTTTAGTATATTTTAACATAAACTCAAGAGAACAAAAAAGTTTAGTAGAAAAGAAAAATTATTTCATTTTAACATTCAAAATATATATCATAAAATTAATAAGCAAAAAAATCGATTTAAAAATAAGCAAATTTAATACTATTTGAAAATATAAATAGAATATTTTGGAATATATTAATTATTAAAAATATATTTTATAATACTCAGCTAGATTATGTTGTAAATGAAATTCGAAGTTTGCAAATTAGATTTACAACTTAAATAGAATGTTTTGGAATATATTCGTTATTAAAAATATATTTTATAATATTCAGCTAGATTATGTTGTAAATGAAACTCGAAGTTTGCAAATTAGATTTACAACTTAAATAGATGTATATTAGGATTAGTTGTTATTTCAAATACTAGAAACCCCTAGAGGTACATATTATGTTATGTCATATTATCAAAATAAATAAAATATTATGTTATGTCATATTATCAAAATAAATAAATAAATGATTATTGAATTAATGGTAGTGTGGTTATTTTAATAATTTTTTTATAATTAGGTTAACCTTCCCAACACATTTTATAATTATTAATGTGTTTTTATTTTATTTAACAATTGAAAATACAATTTAATTTAAACAATGAATTTTTTTTATATTAATAATTATATAATATAATTTTAAAAAAATTAGAAAAAGAATTTAGTTATTTTTTTCTTTATTATCTAATTAATAATCAAATTTTATAATAATTATTGAAAAACTCAAAATAAAATATTTGTAGTACTTTTTCTTTATTCCAATCCAAAAAGTGATGTTGATATTTTTTAAAATAATTTATGCGAACTATATATATATATATAGATTGGACAATTTATATTACTCTATATATATCTATATATCTATATATATATATATATATATATATATATATATATATATATATATATGCGCAACTGGTTTTTTATTTGGGAAACAAGATCGCTAGCCTAATTTAAAAATTTTATAACTAGCATTTGCACTAGATGTTGCAATGGAAATGTCATAAGGCATGAAGTGGGGAAGAATAACAACACGTGAATGGGCATTGTTGAAAGCAAGGGTGGAGGATAATGAGTTGTAGTTGTAGCTATATCTTTGAGCTACTTGCGAGTATTTCTAATATGGATATTTTGTAAATAACAATACTCTCATGTAGAGGTTATCCATTATCCATGTAGTTTCTATCGTCTATGTGAACATGTTATGGTATATTATTTTAAGGTTTATTGTTTTTATTTTTAAACAATTTTGAGGGACAAAATATTGCATAATATATGATATTTTTCCATATACTACCTATTTGTGGTGCTGCTTTTTGACATTTGGGGCAATTGAGGATTAATTGTGACATGGGAAAGGTTATTGAAGATACTAATTAATAAACAAGATTGCATATAACGGTGGAAGATGCAACTAAATGATATACATTAGGTGCAATATACAGATAGTATAATGTTTGTAACAAAGATTGCCTCTTGATCTTCAAAGATGCTTTTTTAAGTTTCAATTTAAAAATATAAGTAGTTTATTGTAGTGGAAGAGGTGGAAAAAGAAATATAAAATTGTGAGCAACATCATGGTTCTCATTCCTTATTTGAAAATGCATCAAAACTTGTTGGAGACATCTAAGACTTGAAGAAGGAGTAATGAACTTGCAAAATGCATATTTTGTTAAAATTTGAAATATCTAAATTAATTGTGGAAATTCATTAGTAATAGTTTGCATGTGATTTGTGTTAAAATGAATTTCGAATGAATGGACATGAATTTACCTTTGCATGGGAATTTAAATATTGTTAGTAAAAAATGCAAGGCGAACGCTAGCATATCAAATACCATTCAAGATTTATGCGTAGTTGAAGATGCATATTTCTTGATTGCCAGTTCTCTTGTATGTTTCGCATTATGTCATGTTGATGAATCTGGATTATGCATTTCAGAGTATATTTTATTTGTAGTAATAATTGTATAGTTGGACAAAGGCGGTATAATGGTACTTTTGGATTTGGCACTGGTAGAAATATTTTTTCTATATTTTGTAATGTAAGTATTGATGCTTCAATTTCGTTGTAGTAGCTATATAGTTGTGTTATTTGTGAGTCCATATCTCCTGTTGCAGAAGAAAGATAATGTTAGAAGCAAGTAAATAGAAAATATAATAAAAATGTAATATTTGCAACCATGTATTAATAATGATTAAATTTGATTATTGTTAATAGATATAAAAGGTATGTCATAAAATAGATTGAGCTTAATAAATATGGGAAACCTCTTGGTGATGTTAACGTATGGATTGGAGCAGATTTTGAGGAGGTGGGATTGAACAAAGAATTTCTTCTGCATGTTTTATGCAAGCATTATTTTTGTTGTCTTTCATTCAGGGCAAATCCAAAGATCTTGTAGAGAAGGGACTCTTGAAATTACTGTGAATGTGAGACCTTGATGTTCAGTTTTTCCAATGTCAATTGTTGCTTTTGGCAGTGTCATACTTTCAGATTTATGTATGGTTAATGCCCAAGCCATCTTTAGTGGAATTTGCATACGTTTATTTCTTTTTATTTCTAGAATATGCAAGTGAATGGGATTTCTTTCATCCCAAAGAGACTAATTGTATGTGGGAAAAGCTATGAAAACAAATGTTTGAAGCTATGGAGGTGCAATTCATTCTTTGTAAAAGATAGATATAATTTCTCTGAGGGAACCATTAACAAGCTCAGTTGAAACCCAAACATTGAAAGTTATCATTACTTTTTGGCCTTTGCATAGGAAGACAATTCACTCAAGCTACTCATCTTCTGAGGAAAGGCTAGAATATGTGTTGTCGTCTTCAACAATGGATCTTGTGATAGGAGCATTTAGAGATTTTTTTATTTTCTTATTATGGATCATTGTTCGAGAATTGGTTGGGAATAGATGCATGGAATCATGTAAATAATGTATTTCGTCTTCTAATAAGAACGAGTGTGTGCGTGACATGAGTATGTTGTAGTCATCAATTGTTGGATTTTCATTTCTAATGTTCTGGACGATGTTCTTGAACGTAACATGGGCAATGTTGTTGCCTTGTTGATGAAATATTTTGTCCAATGTGATGATTGTGTTGAATGTCTTCCATAGTGCACTTTCGTGGCTCGTGCCTCCATATAGAGGTATGTCCTTGACGGGCATAATTGGTCAAGATCACCAACTAATATAATTGAACAACCACTGAAATGAGTGTTTCTTTGTAGTGGAAATGCCTCTCAAAGATGTTCATAAATCTCAATAAGAAGCTTTGGCCCAATGAAGCTCATTTCATCAATTAGTATGTTCCTGATATACTTAAGTTCTTCTTCGAATTTTGCAAGAGGAGTGCCTTTTAATGGCACAATATCCTTTATAGGGAGGTGGAGGGTAGAATGGATTGTTGGTGCTTTTATGTTGAAGGTTGCAACACCTGTAGGGGCGAGGAGCATGATCGGTGAAGGTTCTGGGTTTGCAAGGGTTATGGTCATTTCTTTGATACAATTTATAAGGAGGGATTTTCGAGTACCAACATTGACTTGTATTATCATTCTTAGAGTGCCTAAATATCATTCTTAGCAAAATTTATTGAAATAATATTTAGAGCGTTTCTTTGCATTGGAGATAATGTATAAAGGGTCGTCAGGATATGTTTATGTGTTTGAAGAATGCGTTGGACAGAGCGGCTATTCTCAATGAATTGTATGCCATTATTTTGTAGATCTAATGAGATAGTGGTATGATTCGAGTTATGGTTGTCATCAAAACCACGAAAGCCAAACATGTCAATGTCATTTATGAGGAGCTCTTTCATAGGGTGTAATTGGGAGTGTAATTCCCATTGATTTATTTCCATAGTGTATGGAGGATTGGTTTCATGAATAGTTGAGTTATCATTTGCAACAGATTTAATATCAGATAATGTGTGCTGTTGATGCCAAGGTTTGTAGAAATGACAAAATGTTTGCTAGTTTGTGATGAATTCTTCAGCAGAATCTCCTCTATCTCATGCAATATGATGAAAGGGTTTGTATAACATAAGTTCAACTCGACAAAAGTCAGCATAACAAGGTTTCGTAGTGGATGTTATGGAGGAGTAAACTGGTATGACCTAAATAATTTCTTTTGTAGGTCTAATTTTCTATTTGTTTGTCTTGCGATGAGGATCATATGACCAAGATCTTACTTTTTCTATAATTAATGTGGATTCTAGGGTAGATGAGTGTTTGATATATGTATCTATGATGTGTGGTGATGGAGAATAGGTGATGTAATTTTGTGGAAGGCACATATAATTTTTTTGGGTTACATTTAAAGAAAAGAATGATCGACTACACAATGTCAATGGTAATTTTTGTAGCATATGGCAAGTTTCTTGTGCTCTAATGTCATGACCAACAAGGGTTTCTACAAGTTATTTTCGAAATGCGGATGATGTCGGGTCAGCTTAGGTGAAGGGAGGGATATTCTACGTACCATGTGGTGGAAGCTTTCAGATTTTATTTCCACTTTGAATGCATATTTTGCGATATATTTCTGTACAACATGTATGGAGAGTATTGTTTGGAAGTCAACATTTCCAGACCAAATAAATAAGATGGTAGGGTTACATGTATTGAGTTGATCATCGTTACGAGCAAGGGTGTATGTTTCTTGGCCATTGGAGTCAACGAACAAGGATGATTTTGGATGTAATTCCCAAGGTACTTTATAGAGGCATTCAAATGAGGATCCTTTCTTTCTTAGGCATGTGATTTCGGTGCATTTTGTATGACGTTCAATGTAATTGATGAGTTGTTCATAATCATTGAGAGGATTGGTTCTGAAAATATGTGGTGTGGAAAATAATCAAGGATCTTATGAATTTTCTTGAGCAATTGGTTGGTTTGAAAGAGAAGGAGTGCGAGGGTTACAGGCTGAAATATATTTTTCGAAGAATTGCTTAGCAATATCAACTGCTTCTATGTCTTCCAAGTTGAGGTTTTCCATATCATGTGCATTTTCTATCCAATGGAAACCATGGATGTGTGTGCATCCTCTATGTTGAGATTCATACCTGTCATGTATGCATTTATGTAAGATAATTTTTTATTCGATGAGGTTTGATTTTAGAGAGTTACCAAAGAAATGTGGTAGAATGCGCACATGTACCGGTAGTCTTTTGTCTGTAAGTTTTTCTCTAAGATAACTTCACGAAATGCTGTGAATCTATGGTGCATATATAGTGATGTTAAATGTGGGTTAGAGATAATGTTATCATTTCTCCATTTTTGTTATTTTTCAATATGAGAAGGTTGACATCCATGCATAGCTCCATGAAGATCAGGCCATTTTGTATCAACTGCACTTAATGTGAAGAAGAACATTGGGAAAATGAGCTGAGATATCATGTCTGTGAGTTCATTTTTAGCTTTGTGCGAAAAACATCTTGTGCCACGTAAAGAGAAACTGAATTGCATGACTTGTTCTACCAATTGCTCAACTGGAAATTATTCTAATCAGATGTTTAAATCTTGAATAGATGTTGGAAAGTTATTTGTGATGTTCTTTTTTACAAAAATGGAGGCTATTGGTTAACTGTGATGTTGCATCATGAGATTTTATATGTAGTAACGAAAGCATGGATGCTTACCAAATTTGATATTGTGGTAATATATGAGATTAATTGTGCATTCATGTAAATATACTTCTTTCATTCTTGGTTGATTTAGCATTGCAACTTCTGTAGGGAAAATGGTGGGGAAAGCCAAAGAGAGTAGACTTTATTTTTTGTATTCATTGATTGGGGATAGGACAATTGGTGGGCGTTCAATTGTAGTATGAGAATGGTGGTTGTAGGCATGTAAAATATGACGTATTTCTTGGATTTCTATATTTGTATTGGGAAATATGGGTATGAATGATGATGTGTGGTGTAGGTATGGGTTTGCAGAATATTCAATGGGGTCAAGTAGTGTTTTAGGTGAAAGGTAGGTAGTTGGACCTGTGGTATTGCAATGGTGAAGCGAGTAGGAGACAACAGTGGGGAATGTTGATAAGGATGCTAGTGGATTATTATCAATATGAGCATTCTTATAGTATGGGTCATTTTCCGATTTTTATTATATTGCAATGAGCACACAATGTCTATTGACAATGCAATCATAAGCACGATGTTCATTACTATGACGAGTGACAATTACAATGTCCAAGTCTTCAACATGTCGTAGCAACATGCTTGTGATTTTTGTAATGTCTTGTGGAAAACAAATTGTGTGGCCACTGTATTTATATTGGCCACCAAATGCATGTGTTACCTAGAGTATAGGGTTAACCCTAGAAATGAGAATTTATTCTATTTGTGAAAGAGATGCAATGACAACTTGTTGAGGACCAAGGTCAATTTGTTTGATAATGAGAAGAGATGAACTTTTGTTTTAGATATGTATCTGGAGCAACAATACATTTGGTTCGAATTGTAGATATGTATTCCAAGAAATGATTCAAGACAAATGGAGCATGGACTTCTAGGTGAAAGTTTATCAATCTTTGCACAGAATTTTCAATGTGCCTCGTTAGTGTGAATGTTGTTGAAGGCATGTGCAATGGAGGGTTTATGGAAATGAGCTATTGATGTATTTGTTTGAGAGGTTTGCTCAAAAGATAAAGAGTTTGATAATTTGAAAGGATGATTTCTTTCGTGGTGGGAATTGGTAAATATGGAGAGGTTTGATGGCAAATGTGAATTTGCATCATATGTTTCAAACAATGAATGTTGGTTTTCATCCTGCTTTTTGTTTTTTTGGCATTTTGTGATGCCTTTTTCTCCTTATAAATCTCACGTTGGCGTGCATTTATTCGGTCTTTATTTGCTGCATAATATCTTCAGGCATGTTCATCATTACAAGAAGAAGACATTTGTAGAAGTTATGGTACCTATAGGAAAGAGAGGGGAAAACATAAATATTATTTGGAGAGAGAACAACCATGTTATTGTATAAAAGTGAAAGAGGAAAAAAAAATTGAAGTTTTGAATAGTTTTATGTTAATTTATGATTTGAACAATGTGTTTGAAAGAACATTTAAGTAATTTTCATTTATACATGTAGATAATTTCATGTGTAATGCATCAAGTTACCTCATTTGTTAAAAGAAAGAAGGTGAAAAGAATGTGAATAAGTGTACGTACACAATACAATAATAGATACAATGGAGGATGAATATTTATTTCAATACTAAATAAGATAATTTTTCGAGAAGACATACAATAATATATGGTGTAAAATTGTATTTATAAAATAAGATAATAGAAACAGTCAGAAAGAGAAAAATACATTTTACTATATCTATCGATGATATCGACATGTCATCAATTGCTCGAAGGATGTTGTTTCATTCTGTTGTGAAATGCAAACTTTCTTCTTTCATGATAACACATTTCAACTGTGGTATTCCTTTAAATGTTTTTGCCTTTAATGATAGTGTGAAGATGTGATCTTTACATATTTCTTTCGAGGTGATTTCCTTGATTAGATCTAGATATGAGGATAACAAATAGAAGTCCTCGACATTAATCCCAAGAATTGTAGATGTCGTGTCTTTGAAAGAAACAATTGAATCTAACTCATCAGTGTGATCTTGTATGTCGATATTAAGTAAGTATTTATAATCATAGTCAGTTACTTCAACGTTGCATTTTAGCCAATACCACATACTCGTATTTCGTGGAATAATTTCTTTCATGCATGTTTTCCCATAAATGATGGACAGGCAAGAAATGTAGTAAAAATTGTCCATCCAAATTTGTGTTATTATGCCCTTGAGTGGGAAGAACGCTGGGTTCTCTAAGGAATCCATACTGTAAATATCAACAATTGTTATTTTTTTGGCTGATGGCCAAAAGGAGTTGAATATCTTATTGTTAAGGATGTAGAGGTTGTAGTGGAACCTTGTTTTTTAAACCATGACTTCAATGTGTGGGCCATTTCAATGTCAGGATTTACAAGAATAATGGATCTCATTGTAGTGCCGACATTTTTTCCATTAAATTCTCCAACACTGACAGACTTGATTACAATGATGGAGTTATTTCCTACAACACACAAGGAGCATATTTCTTGTGACACAGCATCAAAATTTCCTCCCCAAAAGATCGCATCCATGTTATACCTAGACATGTCTCCAATTTTTATTGTTTGTTTGGTAATTTCAGAGCTATCTTTTCTACGTATAGTGCATAGATTGGAATGTCAGTGACAATACCAAGAACATCAACAATGGAGTTGATGTTTTTGTTCTCATGTCATTGATTGATTTTATATTAAATTTCACCATTGGATTGTGTTTTTTTTCGCCGGAAACATACTCTATGGTAGATGTTGCATTTAAAAAAAAAACTGAGTCATTGTTTAAGTGGTTATATTACTTATTAGCCATTTTCACATTCCCTTTAGAGACAATGTAGACATTTCCAAGTTGGATTTTGTCAAAAAATAATCAACTACATTGGTGAAACAAGTAATATGTATTTCTCCACCTTCTTTATCAAAGAGGTCAAACCCAAACACTTTACCGTGTCTATATTGATTATGAAATTGTCGAAGAGGTTTTTTTCTTTGAATATATCCTTTTATGCACTAGTTTGAATGGTAAGGGTTTAGTGGTTCGATGGGAATTTGGACTGGCATGACGGATGAGGTTGGAGTAGTTGGAAGAGGGCAGTGCCTTTTTTATGAAGGATCTTTATTCGATGAGGAGGGATTTAAAGTTAACATAAGAAATTTATAACAAACTGACATTGATGGACTAATAGTTGAAGTAGTACAACTTTTTACATGTGTAACAAAACCCTTTTTATTAAGCCTATAGCTACGAGATCATTGAAATCTCTTGGAATCATAAGGTGTTTCATATGTGTGCTATGATAGATGGCAGTGCGATATCATGAATTTGAACTTTGCATTGATTGAATGGGTTCAAGTTCAACAATTTATAGCAATGGTTGAATATGAGTTGATCCAGAGAGCATTGAGAAAATAATATTCTCAGTAAGGATTGTTGTCATTTTCTAAGAGTAGAGATAACAAAATAAGTACTATACAGAACAAAATTTATAAAGGTGGTTTTTTCTTTAAAATTGTTTATATGTGGTTTTCCTCACGTAAGATGTTTAACATTCATAATATTCCTATAACACTACATGAAAATTTATGAACTAAGGACATGAAGCATGTTCATTTTATTTGTAATTGAGTGGTTATCTAGGCTTGTAAACAAAAAAAATGAAGAGATTTTTGACAACAACTTCCATAGGATTATTCCCTTTCAGTCATAGTTAAAACTATAAATTGAAAATTTCATAAACCTGCGCATGTTAGAAACAATCAAACAGGCTCCCTAGCACTCGGTGATAATATTTAATAAACCTATGTTGATTGCATAGGCAATCAGAATAAAACCACTCCAAGTCTTCATTTTTTGGAGGGAAAATTAGTGGATGGGAAGCATTAGAAATGAGCAGTACCTTTTATTAGGCTTGTGATGTGATGGTCATCTATGCCTGCTCAACTATTAATGGTTGATGGTTTTAAATTTTACCTAATTGTAAGGAAATTACCTATGTATCATAACTTCAAACTACATGCAATAATATCTTTCTGAGTATTCACAACAAAAAATGTGAAATAAAATACACAACATTTCAGAGCAAAACGTATACTATTTCATAGAATGGAAAAGAGAGGGCTAGAAATTTTTAAGAGTACATTCTTATAACATGATTCCAGAGACTACATATATGATACATCATAGAATGTGGAGCCTACAAGTTACATTTTGTTCAAAAGATAAAGCTTAAAAAAATACTTCAATTTCTCTCCTTTAAAAATAATTAAACATCATTGAATAATTTGACACAAAAATGTTAAGATGCATTGATGTGTCCTTTTCAAGTGATACATTTTATCATGCTTACAAATATATGAAGACTTACCTGCACAATAACATTTATTGTGTGCATTATGTCAATGACCTAAATATCAACATATATATTCACTTTTTCTAAATGATGTAAACAACCAAAATTCTTGAAATTTTTGTCAATCTATACAATTATTTATAGGTACATTCCCTACACCTCAATCTTTTTAGTTTTAGATTCAGGTTTGGAAGTCTGCAGATTTATCCAAGCTTCAATTTTTGCTTCTTCTGGCTGATATTTGAAATTTACAGACAACCTGAATGCTCACACATTTTGTTGTGAAAATTATAGATAAGAAATTCTAGCAATCTCTGAAAGGTCTATTTTATACTATTGTAAGCTGATTTTGTTCATGATTTTGTGGCAAAATAAACTAAAGTAATATCTAGAAAAAATTTGTGTAATTCAAATTTCCTTGTTTTAGTTTCATTTTTTTCAATCACACAGGTGGGAGATAACAAATAAATGGCAAACTTATGCATTAGTTTCATTGCAAACTTTGAAACTTTGAATAAAAAGAATTTTTGAAATGCGAAGTTACCCCAACCTATGATTATAACAATGAGGTTAGATGCAAATACCACATCTTTGTTATTGCAGCAGAATAGTATTTTACTACAAATATTTATTAAATATCAATTGAACCACTCCTAACATCAATTAAGAACCTCACATTATGCTCTTGCACGAATCACTCCAAAATTCTATAGAAATTCACATTGAAATCATATGAATTTTTTTTTGAAAACCTAAGAAAGAGAGCATAATAAAAAGATAGTCAGAGATAAAAACTGTAGGAGGAAGAAATAGCTAAATTCGTTGTTGGGAGTTTGAGAAGCAATATTATAATACAAATATAGCCTTCATAGCTAATTCAAAATACATGATTTATTAAATAGTTTGGTTTGTAATTTGGTGTGAGTGGAGGTTAGAAACAAATTTTATATGTCAATCAATGAGAAAGTTAGAGAAGGATGGTTTGTCTTGTTGTGGATAAAGATAGGATATTATAGGAGGAGAGGGTGATTTCGGTTAGGTCTTTGCCCCGACCCATGGTCCCATGGAGGCAGACACTCTGCGTGACAACAACAACAGGAAGAGGAGAAAAAGGATTAGGAATAAGTCAAGCTTTGGAAGGAAATAAAAAATAATAATGATAATAAAGGGGAAAAATAAATATATATGGCCAAGAAAAGATGTAGGCATCAAGCTCTTTGAAACCATAATCAGAGAGTGATGATTTTGGAAATTTATGATGGAGAGCAAGAAAAAGAAAAAAAAGAACACATATATACACACATCTGTAGTTGATGATGAAATTAATGGTTGTGAAAAGGAGGCCTTGTTAATCAGCCTGAATTCATGCTAGATATGCCCAACAACAAAGCATAGCCTATAAGGCTCTATTTTTGGGGTTTTATGGCATTACCCAGATTAACTCTTAAAAAACCCTTAAATATGGTTTTGTGCATCTCGTTATTCTTTTGCATAGTACATGACACATGTAAACATAAAATATGGTTTTCGACATCTATGTATTCTTCTGCATAATATATGTGCATTTTGCACTCCATTAATCATAAATTCCTGACTAACTAGTTATACTTCAACTCATGGAAGGTCCTAGTAGGGTTATAGTATCAAATTCCTGTTGAATAGGGAACAACGCAATCGGGATATACCCCTTTCCCTCTATTGATCCAGCAACTAATATCTTCCCTTGCCTCTTCGATCAACAAGCAAAAACTATTGAGATTGTCATTTCAACAAATTTGATATCTGTCATGTCTCTGGATATGGTTTCTGACATCTCTACATTATTTTGTTTAGTAAGTGTGCATTGTGTAGGCTAGTTTTGAAACCTTGTTGGTTCTTATATATACACAAATTAACACAAGATCCATCTTAACTCAAGATTTGAGATGTGTCCTCCTGAGCTTGCAAGCTAGGAGGGTTGGTATGGAAAGGTCTTAACTAAGCTAGTTGTACAGTGCCTTGAAAAATCTTAATTGAGCTCAGTTAAAATGCTTTTCATGAGCTCAAGCTCAACTTAAGAAGCTATGGTCTTGATTACTTGGTTATACTTGAGCTCATGAAAGCTCCTACTAGGGTTTTAGTATAAAATTCCTCTTTAGCTTAGTGCAAAAGAATTCAGAATGACAATTTAAAAAATTTAAATATGGTTTTGTCCATCTCGGTATTCTTTTGCATGGTACATGTAAATATGGTTTTGACCATCTCTATGTTTTTGTGCACAATATATGTGCATTCTACAGCCTAGTATTCATAAGGTCCTGACTAACTAACTGGTTACACTTCAGCTCAGGGAAGGTCCTAGTAGAATTACATTATCAAACTCTTCATGAACACAACACAAAATTATAGAGAAACACTCCCTAAGGATGAGGAATTCATAGCTAATGAAGTTTCTTTTGTAAGTAATTATAATATAAACAATATCCATCTAATTGTAGAAGGATTATAATTTGGAATTTGGATGGGAAATGAATTATGATCAGCAATCATGGCTATAAAATTGCTAACAGTTGAGACAAATCTTGCAGAACCGTTGGACTCTGTTGGCTCAACTTACTAAAATTATTGCAGGCTCTCAGAATGGCATATTTCCAATGATGTTCCCTCCAGATTTAGTGCACGTAGTAACAACAGAAACTCCCTCGCTTTACATGTGAACAAATTGAGCAATTAACATAGGCCTACAAACACACAATTATTTCTTTGCTAATGGAAATCCTGAACATATTGCCCTATATTATGTTGCAGGGGAAATACCTGTCGCTGGGAATTATGATAACATTTATACAAAAGTACAGTAGCCACCGATTGTAAATGAAGTCAAGATAGAAGCAACAATTGTGAATTAGATGAGAACTTTCATGGAAAATTTAATACTGGCAACCACATGTTGAAAGTTATATATTATTACTACATAAAGACTAGTGATAGGGTAAGATAAAATAGATATTAAGGTTAAAATTCCCTCAAAATTATATTTATCTTCCACAAATCGATGAAATAATTAGTCATTCATAGGCAGAACAATCAAAAGGCCAAAAATGTCAATAACTACACAAATGAACAATGAATTTAAATATGATCGAAAATCCTTTTCAATCCTTGCAATGTTGCCACTTAAATTTAGCAGAATTTGATCAAAGAAAAATGAAAATGTAGTTGAAAAACAAAAATAAAAATAGGAAAATAACTGTGTGATCAGAACTTAGGGTTTGAAGAGGCTTCAACATTGAAGGATCATTTTTTTGAGAGAGCTCACAAAAAAAAACTATTTCTATGCTAATTACAACAAATATAACATCAATCTTTGCTAGTAGACATCAATCAATTATGCCTTTCTTTGTAAAACCCATTTTTGAACTTTTTGTATCTTGGAAAACTTTTGACTGTATGTGGGGTTATGAGATGTGAGCAATAATGATTTTCTCACTTTTGTAGCAGTTTTAACAAGTAGTGAACTAGAGTCCTCAAATACCCTCCAAGAGACTGTTTTTCCCCCATATGGAGCCAAGTGCTACCCCTAAAAAATGTATGTGCATTTTAATAAGAGTAACACAAGGAAAAACAAATATATATAGATATATCTGCAAATAGAATACAAGGCAGTAGGGAAAACTATGAAACGGATCCAGTTGATGAAAACATTAGTAAAAGAACTCTAAAATCTCAGAGAAAATGCATTTATGAATATGTATTAGATCCAACTTTTGCAGATGTTGCTCGAAGAATACACTCATTTTTCTATCCCTAGGGAAGCAAGGCTACATGATCTTAGTTATTTACCAGAGATACCTACAGGAATCATGATTCCATTCATTAATTATTAATCATGTAAGACTAGTTTCAGGTTGAATATAATACAGGGCTATAAAATTACCAGCAGTTGAGACAAATCCTATAGAATATTTGGGCTTTGTTGGCTCAAATTACTAAACTTATTGTATCCCCTGACAATGGAATATTCCCAATGTATGATGTTCCCTCCAAATTTAGTGTAGGCAGCAACAACAAAAACTCCCTTGCTTTACATGTGAATAATTTGAGCAATTAACATTGGAAAAATTAAGACTGGAAACCACTAGTTGAAGGATATATATTATTACTACATATAGACAAGTGATAGGGTAAGAGAAAATAGATCTAAGGGTTTAAATTCCATCAAAATTATTTTTATTTTCCACAAATTGATGGAATAATTAGTCATTCATAGGCAGAACAATCAAAAGGTGAAAAATGTGAATAACTGCACAAATGAACAATGAATTCAAATATGATGTCAAAGCTTATCCAATCCTTGCAATGTTTCCACTTAAATTTAGCCGAATTTGATTATGCTTGAGCTCACAGAAGGTCCTAGTAGGGAATTTAGTATCAAATTCCTCTTTAGTTGAGTTCAAGGGCAATTACATTGACTCTTAAAAAAAAAAATCTGGTTTTCTGCATCTCTTTATTGTTTTGCATAGTACATGACACATGTAAACAATAAATATGGTTTTGGGCATCTTTGTATTCTTGTGCACAATATATGTGCATTCTGCAGTCTAGTAATCATAAGTTCCCGACTAACTGGTTATACTTCAGCTCAGGGAAGGTCCTAGTAGGGTTATCATATCAAATTCGTGATGAACATGTCACAAAACTATTGAGATTTCCATTTCAAGAAATTTGATATCTCTCATGCCTATGTTGATATGGTTTTAAACATCCCTACATTCTTTTGTTTAGTAAGAGTGCATTGTGCAGACAAGTAGTCAAACCTTTTTGGTTCTTATATATACACAAATTAACACAAGATCCATCTTAACTCAAGATTTGAGATGTGTCCTACCGAGCTTGCAAGCTAGGAGGGTTGGTCTAGAAAGGTCTTAACTAAGTTAGCTATACAATGTCTCGAAAAATATGAATTGAGCTCAGTTAGAATTCTTATAAAATCAATGAAAAAATGGGGGTGAATATCCATGATTAAGAATCCTATCATATTATTATAAAATATTTTGATTTTGAAATGAGTTATGTCTTTTGGGCTTGTGGTATTGATAAGCCATGGTATTGGCCCATCATGGTATTGTAACACACCCTATTTACAAGTTAATAATATCCATGGTAAGTGGGGATGAATATCCTGGTTAGGAATATTTTGTTATTGTTATAAAATATTTTGATTGTGAAATAAGTTATGTTTTTTGTGCATGTGGTATTGATAACCCATGATACTCGGCCATGGTATTCTAACAAAGCCATTTTTTTACAAGTTAATAATATCCACTGTAAAGTGGGGGTGAATATACATCGTTAATAATCTTGTCATATTGCTATAAAATATTTTGGTTGTGAAATAATCTATGGCTTTTGGGCTTGTCGTATTAATAAGCCATGGTATTGGTTCATGGTATTGTAACAAAACCTATTCACAAGTTAATAACAAAATACAAATACAACAAATTGAATTTTATTATTTTATTACTTTAAATTTTTATTATTAATCCAGCCAACATTTAGATATTTGTCACTCATCCGCGACCACTTTTGACTTTTTATTACTATTATTTTGTAAGTAAGCCGATGTTTAGAATTTTTTACATACTTACATTACACCTACACATCTACTTTATAGTGGACAATAGAGAGCCTCTCAACATCTCTGCATTATTTGGTTTAGTAAGTGTTCATTGTGCAGGCTAGTAGTAAAACCCTTTTGGTTCTTATATATGCACAAATTAACACAAGATCCATCTTAACTCAACATTTGAGATGTGTCGTGTTGAGCTTGCAAGCTAGGAGGGTTGGTCTAGAAAGGTCTTAAATAAGCTAACTATGCAGTGTCTTGAAAAATCTTAATTAAGCTCAGTTAAAATGCTTGTCATGAGCTCAAGCTCAACTTAAGAAGGTATGGTCCTGATTACTTGGTTATACTTGAGCTCACGAAAGGTCCTATTAGGATTTTAGTATCAAATTCCTCTTTACATGAGTGCAAAAGCATTTAGATTGACAATTTAAAAAAATTTAATATGGTTTTGTGCATCTTTGTATTCTTTTGCATGGTGCATGTAAATATTGTTTTTTCCATCTCTATATTCTTTTGCACAATATATCTGCATTCTGCAGGTGGGTAATCATAAGGTACTCACTAACTAAGTGGTTATACTTTAGCTCAAGTAAGGTCTTAGTAGAGTTACAGTATCAAATTATTCAGGTTCAGGGCACAAAACTATAGAGATTGTCATTTTAAGAAATTTGATCTCTCATGCCTATCTAAATATGGTTTTTGGGCATCTCTTCATTCTTTTGCTTAGTATGTGTGCATTCTGCAACATAGTAATCAAACCTTCTTTGTTTCTATATATATAGAAACCAACACAAAGATCCATCTTTGGTTTTAACTTTTTATTTATACATAAATTAACACAAAGATCAATCTTAACTTAAGATTTGATGTGTCCTGCTAAGCTTGCAGGTTAGGCGGATTGGTTTGGAAAGGCCTTACCTAAGCTAGCTCTATAGTGTCTTGAAAAATCTTAATTATGCTGAGTTAAGATGCTGGTCATGAGCTCAAACTCAATTGAGGAAGGTATGGCATGTGAATATAAAAGACAGCTAAACTGAACTTGGAGTGAGTGTCTCCTCTCTACCTCAACAATATTGTTGTCTTCTGCCTCACAATCTAGTCTTGCAGGAATCACTCCAAATTTCTATAGAAATTTAGATTGAGATTATATGAAATTTTGTTTGAAAACCCAAGAAATAGAGTGCAATAAAAAGATAGCGAGAGATAAAAACTGTAGGAGGCAACAGTAGCTAAATTCGTTGTTGGGAGTTTGAGAGGCAATATTCTAATACAGAGATGGCCTTCATATCTAATTCAAGAAATATGATTTATTAAATAGTTTGGTTTGTAATTTGGTTTGAGTGGAGGTTAGAGAGTGATTTTATATGCCGATCAATTAGAAAGGTAGAGAAGGATAGTTTGTACTATTGTGGATAAAGATAGGATATTATAGGCAAAGAAAAGGAGAAAAAAGATTAGGAATATGTGAAGCTTCCGAAGGAAATAAAAGGTAATAATGGTAATAAAGGGGGAAAAGAGGTACATATGGCAAAGAAAAGCTATAGGCATCATTTTCTTTGAAACCAAAATCATAGAGTGATGATTTCGGAAATTTATGATGGAGAGCAAGAAAAAGAAAAAAACACAAATATACACACATTTGTAGTTGATGATGATATTGATGTTTTTCTAGTTTGATTTTTTAATAAGTGACAAAGGAATTAGCTGCTAGCTGATCCCAGAGACTTGCTTTCACAACGTCCAGTTCTACAAATCTATCTTCTTTTGTAAGTAGATACTGAGATCATCAGCATAACGTGTTGTACCACCACCAATAACAACAACAAACAACATTCGTAATGTGCATATTCACTAAGGAAAGGCATGCACAATCCGATAAATATTTTCCAACCCATTTCTGAAATCCCTAACCATAGAATTACATAACTACATGCATAAACGTAATATAATTTGAATCCAAGCTCTTCTAGCAAGAAGATTCATAAATTTACTTAGGAAAATGAAGATGTAAAATCATTGCTACAGAACTCCATAGTAGTAAGCACTCATGGAAGATAAAAGGATTGGGAATATGTCAATCTTTGGAAGGAAATAAAAAATAATAGTGATTATAAAGGGGAAAAGGAAATATATATTGCCAAGAACTGGAGTTCTCACTTTTGCAGCAGTTTTAACAAGTAGAGAACTA
Organism: Pinus tabuliformis; assembly: GCA_031772625.1. Lineage (NCBI taxonomy): Eukaryota > Viridiplantae > Streptophyta > Pinopsida > Pinales > Pinaceae > Pinus > Pinus tabuliformis. Next base: position 865,468,440 of record CM062812.1, read on the forward strand.
GAGTTCTCAAATATCCTCTGAGAGAGTGTATGTCCCCCATATGGAACCAAGTGCTGCCCTTAAAAATGTACGTGCATTTTAATAAGAGCAACACAAGGAAAAATAAAAATATATAGATATATCTGCAAATAAAATACAAGGAAGAAGGGAACACTGTGAGAAAAATCCAGTTGATGAAAACATAAGTAAAAGAGCTCTAAAATCTCAGATAGAATTTATCTATGAATCTGGATTAGATCCAACTTCTACAATGTTGCTGGTAGAATACACTCATTTATCTATCCATAGGGAAGCAAGGCTACAGAATCTTAGTTATTGATAGGAGATACCTATAGGAATCAAATTCCTATTTAGCCGAGTGCAAAAACATTTGATCAATGGTGTGGATTGTGATTTTCTGATGTGATTTTAATTGACTTTACTAAGATTTAACATAATAGAACAAAATAACGACCTCACCAGCAAAGTGTGTCTACAAGTACATAATTTATGCAACACTCTTACAGACACATTTATGGTCACAGCCATAACAAGCACCGAAGGTCTTCAAAAAACATAAAATGATGTTTTTAACAACATTATTATTGATATTTAGCCTTCCCCACAATCCAGGGAAGAGAGCTTAAACTTGTGTGTTGTATTTTAAGTGCTTTCTTCTATGCTTACATTGTAATTGGATTACAGGACAAAATATGTATGTGGATTTTAAGTTACAGTTAAAAATCAAGTGCTAACAAGGTTGTTCTCGGCATGGTAAGGACAATTGCAGGGTTGAGCTCTCTTATTTTTTTGTTACTCATTTTAATCCTGAATTTTTAAATATAAAGAGAACAAAAATATGGCCAAACAATTTTTACTCGGTAGATTTTATTGTTTTGTTATTCATTTTAATCTTGAATTTTTAAATAGAGAGAACAAAAATATGACGGAAGATCTACACAATTTTTTAGGGAGACAATGCAGGCAACAGATGGAGACTGGTAGTGAAAAACACGCAATTTCTCTGTGGAGCTAGCAGTGGGCTATGGGAGGCTGCTGAAAAAAATTACACAATTTTTCTTGGGAGCTGGGAGCAGACTGCGGCAGGCTATTCGATAAAACTATGCATTTTTTAAGATGAGAAGTAGGTCGGCTGATAGGGTGACTGGCTAGAAGAACTATGCAATTTTTTAGGGCAGTGCAGTGACAGACAATGAGTGTTTATCCATCATGTCTGCGAAATTTCTTCAGTCAGCGGGAGTAGTCATGCTTGGCAGCTTCTGTAAATTTTTTTGGAGGACTGAGGCCTGTGGTCATTGCCTGGCCAATGTTTCCAGTTAACCAGTTGGAGGCTTGGTTGATTTGCTCATGGGCAGTGCATATTGAGATGGCTTGCTGGGAAACTTCTGTGTTGTTTTGGGTGATAGTCAGTCGAGTCAATTCCAGGATTACGCAGTGCAAACTATTGAGGATGCATTCTATCGGGATGGGTTCTCCTATGGTCAATTTTGGGGCAAAAGCCGAAGTTTTGGAAAAGCCTTCAACTCCGCCAGAGGAGAGGGAACGACGCGATGTCGCTATGAAGGATGGAGTTGCGATAGTGGATGCCGCAGTGGTTGTCTGTACCACACTTTTTTAGAAAGAAATGAACATAGTCACAACTCTACAGGAAGATCCCACCCTGCAGGCCTTGAATATAGAAACTTGCAAACTCTAGAAACAATATGATGATGTAAGGGCGACAACATGCATCATTGCTTCTAGAAAATGCCTTGCTAGGCTGTAGGAGGCGAGGAAACTATTTACACAGGTGGAAGCAACACAGAACAGAGGCAGTCCTCAAGGCCAAAATAGGGCCTTCATAAATGGTTTTACCCTTCTTTTATATAAGTTGAGTCGGCTTTTGAAGATCTACCCATGGTCTGTGGACCATGGGATTGTATAAATAGGTGTGTCTTAGAGAGTCTAAGGCATGGTCATGGAGAAGTAATTTTTTCATCTATGGGAGAATTCTAAAGAGTTAGTGAAGAAGAGTAGGAAAAAAGGCTCTGCAACTGTGTGCACAGAGGCCTGTAGTAGAGTCTGCAGTTAAGTGCGTGAACCCCTGCAGTTGAGTGCACAGGGAGGTTTTATGTCTGTAAGCAGAATTGAGTATTAATAAAGAAGATTGTTTCATAAATACTTGTGTTATCTCTTTACTTCTATTTATATGAATGTGCCTTATGTTATAATGGGTTTATGAAATAATGATGTATTGATGCACAACTTTACATGACTTATATTGTTATATGAATGCAATTATTGTTAACTGTTTACGCGAATATTATATTGTTGTATGTTGAAGTTATCGAACACTTAAGCTAATCTGAATAATTACTGGGTTATATGTAATCTTTGATGCACGTAAGTAGTGGATTCACCTATTCAAGGTTCATGAAAGACAGTCGTAAACATTCACAGAGGTATAGAAGCTGATTAAGGGTAGTTATATCGATAAGCCCTAAAGGCTTATCGATCTGTGCGAAATCATATTGAGGCCATAAAATGACATCACACTCATCTCTGGGCACGGAAACTGGGTTCCAACATCCCCCCATACTGCTTCAGGTGAGACTTCAGTCCGCACTCCGTGGATTGATGCCAAAAGAGCAAATAGTGTAGGGATTTGTTTGGCGCAAATAACTTTGAACCTAGATTAGGACCCACTGAGCCAACACAGCTCCATGCTCTGCACAATTCTGGGAAACATTACATGTTCACTGAGGGTTGAAACTATGCAGTGCATCTCAAGAGTGGTCTAGCTGTTGGGGTTGGTCTGGTCGATGTAGCTTCAACAAAATGACTAAGTGTGTGAATGAGTGATTTCATACATGCGTGACTTTGCGAACACACACTCAACATGACTTGATGAAAAGACTCCTCGAACCATCAAGGGAGCATACACTCAGTGTGACTGACCGACGGTGCAAGCAACAAGTGCAACACTTTTGATAGATCGTTGAATGACCGTGAAGACACTTGCATGACAATGCATACATCTCTATGTGTGAGTGCGATGGATGTTTACATATCGAATGGAACTTTTACACAGAAAGAGGGAGCTTGTGCATAGCCTGAACATGGCTACAAGCATGACATTGTGACCAACATGAAAAAAGATGTCTAATGAACGATTAAGCGAGGAGGGTTCAAAGAATCAACACAGGCTCATGAAAAAAATCTAAGGAAGGCTCTGAAATTGGATGCAAGCAAAAATTTCTGAGGGTGTTGCAGCCACTACAACAGAGTGAAAAGAGTTTTGATCCCTGTCGGTGCTTGGTAGATCTAGAGTTATGAAATAAGATGGATCTAATTTCATTATAAATTAAATATATAATAAATTAAAAATTTTCATTTAAATGTAACGAATTTTTGTTAATATAGTTTTATATTTAAATTATATTGACACAAACATAAAAATCATAGAGAAAAATTGCATATAAAATAAATTATCCTATATAAAATGGATTCTATGAAGAATGCTAAGGTTTTTGGTTTTCATAGATCCTTGGATGGCACCATCGTTGCAATCCCTGACACTAGTATTCAATGAGGAGAAGGATTCAAGATGGTGGTTACCATAGACTTCTTTCCCCATGCTGATGGAAATTGGTGGAATCAGTCGTTGAAGGGTTCATTGCCATTTCGTTTCATACATTCAAGCAACTGAAAGACTGAGCTATGGTATTGACTAATGTCTCTCCCTTATGTCTAAGCCCTAGTCTTGCATAAACCATGGAGCCATTGCTATCTGGGTAGTGTATTTGTTGAACGAAGCACATATAAAAGGTTGCGATAGGGGTCTTCAAGTTGGATGTGGGAAGATGGGTCGAAAGCGTTCACTTAACAGTTTGGGGTACCACTCTTGGTTTGAACTTCAAAATAGACTCTATGTAAGAGAATAATTTTGTGAGTGATGAACACATGTGCAGGAATTTTCCTTGTAGAGTGTTTGTCATTGACGAGTGATGTGGGATTGCCTGCCAATTATTTGACATAACTCTCTAGCTAAACTTGGTTCACAAGTCTAGGCAGACTCTTTCGATTTGTTTTCTTGTGATGGATCCCTTCTTTCTAGACCCTGAATCCATCCTGTTAAAAATTGGCTTTGGGGATTTTTCCTTCAAAAAATTCCTAATCCTTGTTAAAACTTTGTCTAGAAAAACCCTATGCTTCATGCTTAGTGAAGGGTGTCGAAAATGGCAACAAGAAATGTTAAAAATAGCATTGCTATAAATAGAAGTTCAGGTACTAGTGTTGGACATAGCAACAAGGAATGAAAAATGGAGGTGCTAAAAATAGAATTGCTATAAATAGCATTCCAGGATGGATTCCAATTTTAGTGAGTCCCTGAACTAAAATTGAGAAGCAAAATTCGAATTTGATCTTAGCAGCTATTTGTAAAATAATTAATTAATTCATCTTGAGTTAATTAGTTGTAGAAAATAAAACATGAGGTCTATGTGGGGACATGCAACAGTTTCTCCATTGATTGAGGAATTTATCCATTAGTTAAAGAGCTAAGGATGAGTTGTAATATTGAGTTGTAATTAGTTAGCTCAGTTAACTGAGTTAAGTCCAGTTAGATTAGTTCAAATAGTTTGTTGAATTAATTGTGAGTTCAGTTAATTAATGCATGCATGCATGTAACTATTGCACTTCAGATAACTGAATATTCTCTCATAAATAACTCATGCATGTCAGTTTAGTGAGAGACCCAATTGAGATCAAAGGAAGGGACAGTGTACTATCAGTTTGAGGATTTTTCCTATATAGGAAACTCATCCATGTAGAAGGAATCTTCTCCTTCAGGATTGCGTAGTTAGATTAGAGGTTAGTGAGTGTGTGAAGAGGCCAATTCACACAAGTGGCAGCATTGGACCCCAAGGAAAATTGCGCAAGGAAATAAGAGGCTTGGAGGGTAGAGGAGGAGGTTTGTGAGAAGCCTTTGATTGTCCATGAGTAGCAGTTGGATTGCAGAGAGACCAGGATAGCGTGTGAGCTAATTCCTTTTGTAATCTGAACATATTTCCACTTGTATGATAATACAGAGATCGGGGTTTTTAGCTGAGGCTTTCCCGAGAGTATTTTTCTTTGTTCATGTGTGATTTCTTTCTCATTCTCAGTTATATGTGTTCTATTTGATCTTGGTCATATTTGATTAAGCTTTCGCAAGTTTTTTATAGAAGTAGATCTTGTATTTTGCTTTAGTATATCACGTAATCTATTGATCTACAGTGAGAATTTATACAAATGGGATGTTTTTTCATCACTTCCAACTAGTATTCATAAGAAGACATGTATCCCTATAGGGGTGATGAGACTCCTTTTCTAAAGGAGGTAGTTGAATTTGACTCAGGTTCTCACAGACAATGGCATAAAAAAAAATTGTTGTATTTCCCTCAATGTAAACCTTAGAGGTGGTGATAGAGGAAGTGGTGCATCCTCAGCATCAAAAAACGTTTCATTCAAACATGCCCTTAAGCCAAAATCTTGTTACCAACCCTCTAAGGATCTTTCAGGCCTAGCATTTGTGGTGGAGCACTCAACAAACAACCCGACACGTCAGATGAATTAATTTCTTACTAAGCTTAAGATAATTAACTATGAATGGCTAGTTGTGACTTTCTAGTTCAATGGTTTCTAGCCCCTCACTTCTTCCCTCTAGGATTGGGTTCAGCAGAATTAGACACGTAACTAAGATGATGACTCTTTTGTTCCAAAGGTTATTTTGTGGTTGTCCTCAAGGATCTTGAAGATAGGCAGATATTTTTGGAATAGGGGCCTTGGATTTGGGGCCATGCAAGTTTTTGAATTAATCCACGGTTTTTAGTGTTTAACCCCCTTTCCATGAAGTCTCTGGCTACTCTGATTTGGGTATGACTCACAAAATTACTCCTGCAGTGGATCCAGACAAACGTCCTCGAAGATATTCAAAACGCAATTGGATACTTCATCAAGATAGACAATGAAGTATTTCCTAATAGGTTGTTCTGATTTGTCCACATTTATTTTGAGCTAGATTTAAGTGAAGGATTACTAGATAAAAACATTCTAAATTGAGATGGAAAGGAATATACTCAGCCTTTAGATAAAGAAACACTTCCTTAAGGTTTATAATTTGTGAGCAACCCAAACATCTTCAAAATGCATACCCAACCTCAAAAGGGTTGTGTGGCTCCTAGGATCTGAGGAAACCCAATCACAAATGGTGATATCCTATCACAACAACACGTTTCAATAACATGACATGCCATTAGAAGAGCTACTCTCATCAACAGAAGTCATTCTCAGATACCCAAACCTCTCAAGATCTAGTGTAGACTGTTGTGCATTTGCCACATCCCTAAGTAGATGAAAATCCCCTAGAAGAGGATATTGGAAGAATATCAACCATTAATCATGCATGCAATCAACAGGTTGAAGCATTCCCATGTGTTATACCATTTAAACAATGATACAAATATCACGAGTTCTATTGAGTTGGAAGCGATGGAGCATTCTCTAAAAAATTAAGAGATGGCTTTATCCTCATCTGTAACTGATAACTTTGTAGGTTGAGTATAATATGTAAGAGATAGGGTAAAAAAAAAGCCTAAAACCATTATGGTGTGTGATATCATAAATGTAGAAGATGATCCATAGACTATTTGAGTTCCTCATATAACCTTTTTTTTATTATATAAAATCATTTAATTAAAAAAAAACATAATAGATGATGTGATCATGAAAATTCTTAAATAAATGATAATATAATAGTGCTATAATGGAAACTGATTATATTGTAGTTGTTATTGAGGATATTCAATATTATATAATCTTTTTTGCCATCGTGATGATATTTTTTATGCTCTTTCCCATCGAGTTAGTGATATTTAAAATAGAAATCACTCATAAAGGTGGAAAGTTACACCGAATGAATATAATATTTGAGAAGATCATCTCACAATGAACATAGTGCATTGCTAAATGCATGCACATGAGTTTTGTCAAACTCTCCAATGCAAGCATCATTAGTCATTCGTCTGAGTGGAGCTAAATTGCTTCTTGATAAGAATACGTAGATGAGAGAGATCTAAAGATACTTAGAGATGTTAGTAAGGTGCATATAAATATTTGAGAAGGACTCCACATATGTTGTTGGCCTCGAAGGAGATTACTCATCCCAACCAATTAGAGAGTCGCACCTTCATCTTCCTCCCTCCAATTAAAATATAACACGTGGGGTGGGTCGGGTGGTTCAACAATGTTCTGTATTCATCCGACAGAGATATCTTTGACGCAGATATCTCACCCCATACTAAACATTCACTTGCCTTGGGAACAAACTTTATTGCACCCTACTAATTAGCAACAATGATCACAGTTATTTGTTTCTTTTTATCATATGAAAGATTCAAAATTTCTTGACAATTTTAATAATCAAATAAGTACACAAAAATTGAATGCTTATCCCATGAAACAAAAGAATTAAAAAATAAATAATTGAAATAATTTTACAAACATCACAATATTAAGATTACCAATATGTTTATCTTGTAAAAATATGCATGTAAATACAGAGTGATAAAACAAAATAATGACCATAAATGAAATCTCTAATATCGTAATATAATTGAATCGAGCAATATTGAACTTTGATCCCCATATAATTCTTTCCGATTGGAATTGAATTCTATTAGATTTTCTTTTTTAATTTTTTTTAATATAACATAATTCTCCCCTCCATTTGTAATATGATTTTCGTTTAGACAAAGAGACAAATATATTTAATCGCTTCCAGAATGGGATCAATCTTGTTAAGCCGTAAAAGGACAAAAAAATCGTGAAGGGAATTTTCTATATTGAATTCGAAGAATTTTTTTACCAAATATGTTCCAAAAGTCATGAAAACTTTCTCTCAAAAATGTATGGTAGAAGGGTTTAAATAGTGGCAAGACCTTATAATCGACCTGACTACCATAATAGTTGAAGACATGAATTCATGCTATCACAATGGTACTGCTTTCTTGAATGATGTGAAGGTAGTAATCTCTCAGATTGCAGCAAAAGATTGGACGTCTGTAGATGGTAAACGTGTAGCCCTCAGGGTGGAAACATTAAGGAGAAATATGAAGTCGGTTCTAGATAGAGGATGGCAGTACACCATAGGGGTTCTAGATAGACGATGGCGCTACAGCATAGGGGAAATATAAATGCTAGTTAATTTGGATACACACGAAGAAGTTTTGGATTTTCCCGTAGTAGTTGAGGATATCATGTTCGATTTCCTCGATACTGGCTTAGAATTGGAACCTTCACTAGAACCAATAGAAAGATTAGGGAGTGTTGTGCCAAAGAAAGGAAGTGATGGTTAATGATGGAACTTTGTTTTCGAATGTTTTTTGGGTGCAATGGCTGATCAAAGACGAAAGGGAGTTGAACAGTGGTTGATTTCAAACACAGTGGACTTTTTTTTTTCGTTAAAGAGGCGCATAAATCACTGTTAGAGGCTATTGTGGGTATTGTAGAAATGAAACTAATAACAATGTGCTGCTCCCCATGGACCCCCTATCGATGGGACCATTGCTTGAGGGGAAGCTAGTGAGAGTGGCGTACCAGGGCGTGCATGGATCCTACTGCCAAGAGGCATCGGTTCAAATGTTCCAGAGGTGTGTTTCCTTTCCATGCGAACGAGGTATGGAGTCTGCCTTTGATGCACTAGAGCCAGAGGTCGCCGACCACCTTTATGACGTGGTAAAAAATGTTGGACAGAGGAAGACGAAAATGAGCAGCTGTGATGGGGTGAATTTGTTAAAAGTATTATTCTTCACGTTATGTAGCTGTGACGGGGTGAATTTGTTAAAAGTATATTATTCGTCATGTTATGTAGCGATAATTCTTTTTTCTAGATTTAAGTAATTACATTGTATTGCGTATTTTTATTAAACTGGTTTAAGAATACATTTGCATTTTTTAATATATGTTAATGTTCATAAATAAAAATATGAAATGATATGTTATTAAGAAATTATGGTTTATTGATATTTTATTTTTTTATTATATTATCTACAAATAAAGTGAAAATTTGTCAATCAATTTTAATTTTTATTAGAACTTTTAATTAGAATTTTTATTAGAACTTTTAATTAAAATTGTTGAATTAAAAATTTTAATGATTTGATTAATGTGAAAAACATTCTTATTCACAATATAGATCACAAAAGTTTACGATCTAGTAATAAATTATTTTAGAATGCAAATTTCTATGATTCATAATGTTATTAAAAAATACTTATAGTAAATCACATTTCAATTTTTTTGTCCACGTGTTGCCAACACTTAGTGTTGTTCATCATCATGACTTGGATGAAAGTATTGATACAACCATGCAATTATATGCTATAGAGATGCAAAATGCCTAGAAAAATTAATGTTAAAAGTATTAATAAATAAATTAAAGTATATTTTATATAATTAATAAAATAATCAATATATATATATTTAAATATTAATATAAAAAGAAATTACTAAATTTATACTTAATAAAATGATGTTTATAATAATATGCTATTATTGCTTTGATATAATTTAAAAAATATTAGTTTCATTTAATAATAACCCAATAAAAATATAAACTTCGAAAATAATAAAAGAAATAAAAAGTAGAAATAATAATTTTTTTTGAAGCAAGAGACAATTATTCTATTTCATTAATCCAAAAGAAAAGTTACATAATGTATGAAAAAACCATCCATTTACATGGACTCAGGAAAAAAGGGTTTCCCTGCCAAAGACAAAAACCCTCACCCAACACCAGAATTCACCAAGCCCAAGAGATACACATTCTGAAAGGCTACAAGATCCCCCAACCATTAGGGAAGCTTCAGAATTTCCACTCTCCCCTGTGTGGACAAACTATAAACGACACCCTCGACCTCGCATTTCGCGCAAACAACGGAAGAGGGAAAAAACACGCCAACATGATGAGTGGAGAAAACCGACCTAACCACACAAAACAACACGGTCAATCCTAACCGTAGATTCGGGTGGTTGGATGCAATGGGTAGGAGCCAAATCGCACTACCTAAAACAACCGAACGATAGTGTGCGATGGAGAGCAGTTTCAAATCCAAAACCCATCCATATGTTGGAAGCCCAATGGAATCACTTCCAAAACTACAAAACTGATAACCATTCAAGAGTTGTGCAATCACCGGAAAACCAACATGGGCTTGGTTTTCCTTCCCGAATGTGGAATGAGGGTAAATTTCATCTGTCGGTAAAAACCAACCACCCATCCTGCCTATTCTTTCTTAGGAATCTGAACTCGAGACTGTGCCTGTCTGAGATTTGACCCATCTTGCTGTCGTTCGACAAACTGAGGACTCCGATCAACTTACTTCGAGGAGAATTGAGGTCGAACTTTGCTTGCTCTCCTTCCAAGTACATACTGAAACACTGGGATTGCTCTTAATGGGAAAAATCAATTCGTGCCAGTCACCCTGGCATGATATTGAAAAACTTCTCTTTCCTCTATAGCTTGATCGTCGTAAATAGCTTTTAATCGGATTTGAGGCATCTCTTGCCACATCATCGCAATCCCGCATTCTGCATTGTTCACACCTTGGTTGGCCAGAATGTCCGCTAGCTTATTGGCATTTCGTTGAACATGGTTGAAACTAATAGTTTGAAGACCCTGGAGGTGTCCTTGAATTCTTTGGTAAACTTGGATTAGTCTCCAGTGATTTGAGACTTTCTCCGGCCTAGTACCACAACTGATTCTTTTCACAAAGTTAATGTTTATCTCTAAGTCTGTTTCTATAATGACATTTGAGCCATGGTTCTAAATCAGAAACTCTAGGCATTGCTCCAATGCCATTAATTTAGCCATATTGTTGGTGGCTCTTCCTAAATGGCAGTGGAAGATAAAGATAATACCTCCTTCTTCATCTCTTAACACCCCTCCAAAACCAGTTGTTCCCGGGTTGCCTTTTGAAGCACCATCAATGTTGTATTTCAGATAGCCTTTCGGTGGAGGATGCCAGAAATCCTTCTCTGTATCCATTGCTATTTCCTTCCTGTTTAGGCCTTGGGGAATAATCCCTTGCATTCCCAGTTTCCTGAGAGTTCTCAACTCAGTCTCTGAGGGGGGATTCTTGGGGTGATTGCGAACTATGGTGCTAACTGTCTCCTTGAGCTGTTTCAAGATCAGATCAAAAATTCGATGAGGGATAGACTTTTCATCCTTGAAAATTCTTTTATTCCTTTCTTTCCAAACATTCCAGATAATGAAACTTGGCATGAAGGCCGAGGCCAAATTAAGGAACTCATTCTCCATAAAGTTTCTTCTCCACTTGTTTAGGGTATTTATGATACTTCCTATGTCCCTATCTGTCTGTTGGAAAATGGTAGCGAAAGAATCCCACAACCAGGTGGTCTAAGTGCAGCTATTGAGAATGTGCTCCATTGTATCCTCTTTCTCTTCACATAGCTGGCATCTGGAAGGCCACATAACACCCCTCTTCTTAATGTTGTCCCAAGTCAATATTTTCTTATGATGAACCAACCACATGAGAAGCTTGATCTTCATCCACCCTTGGTGCCTCCAAAGGTGCTGACAAGTTTTGTCTGGAACACTGGAATCTAGCTCAAGGAGAATTCCTTTTGCTTCCTTAAGATTAAAGGTGCCTTTATTGTTCTTGCGCCATCTCAAATGGTCCTGCCCCACTGTTACCAAGATCATCCTTTGTTTTAACAAGCTCCTAAGTGCCTCTGCTTTTATTTTTATGGGGATGTCATCTCCGCAATCAATGTTTCTCCAACTTCTTCACTTTCCCGAGTTATGAGAAAGATCCCAAAAATCCTTTACTTTGTTTAACCCTTGGGAATCTGTTTCCTTCTTGAGGCTTAAAAAATCCTCTTTTAATAATGTTGGTTCTTGTTGCCATTTGTCCTCCCAAAATAGTGCTTGAACTCCTGCTCTGATTTCCCAGAAACTATTTTTTTGTACTAGGCTTCTATTTTCCCAGGATTTATTCCAGATTTAAGAACCCTTTATGTTTCCATACATTCTTATGAGATCACTAGTGTGCCAGGAGGTGGCATATTTTTCTTTCCAGATCCTTGCCCAATGGCCTTTCTGCTCTTGTACCCATCGCCACCAAAGCTTGGCTCCTAAAACTTTACTAAGAATCTCCTGATCATCTAAGCCTAGAGCCCCGTGGCTCTTGGGTTTACAGATTTTATCCCAAGAAACTAGGGCCAATTTCTTCCTTGTTTCCTCCTTACCCCAAAGGAAATCTATTTGAATATTCCTAAATTGCTCTAAGATACCTTTGGGGGTTGGGAGGGATGATAACATGAATACCAGGATTGATTGTAGAGCAGCCTTTGTCAGCACCAACCTACTAGCCAAGTTCAAGGCTCTCATGGTCCATTTTTTGACTTTGTCCTGGATCTTATTGAGCACCGATTCCCATATACTCTTGTGCATTATTCTGGCTGTGAGAGGAACTCCCAAATACTTTGAGGCGAGGAAATCCCTTTGAAAGCCAAGAATTCTGGAGATATTTCTCTGAATAGCAATGTTAGTGTTTAAGAAGAAGATTTTTGACTTAGAGAGATTGACTTCCATACTTGTAGCCATGGAAAATTCATTAAGGATTTGATTGTAGGCTGAAGCTTCTTTGACTGTGTGGATTCCATGCAGCATGGTATCATCTACAAATTGTTCATGAGTTAGTGCTTGACCATTCTCAGTTAATTGAAGGCCCTTGATCTTGCCCATGGCCTTGGCATGCTTAATGGACCAACCAAGTCCTTCCATCATGAGGATGAAGAGAAAGGGAGAGAGTGGGTCTCCTTGCCTGAGGCCTCTAGAAGGAATGAAGATCTCTGAGGGAGAGCCATTCACCAAAATTGAAAGGTTGGAGGAAGTCACTAGAGCCATAACCCATCTGACCCAGTTGTGATCAAACCCAAAAGTAGTGAGAACCTTCTTGATGTAAATCCAATTCACCTTGTCATATGCTTTGGCAATATCCAATTGCATGATCATTCCAGCTTGCCTTTTACTAGTTATCGTGTGAACCACCTCATGGGCTTGAATAATATTATTTAAAATTTGTCTTCCCTCCACATAACTAGATTGTTCCTCTGACACTAAAGAAGGAAGTATAGGTTTGAGTCTATTAGCCACTACCTTGGATATTATCTTGTAAACCACATTACATAAAGCTATGGGTCTGTACTTATCTACAGTTTGAGTTGAGTCATGTTTGGGGATCAAGGAAATGAAGGAGGTGTTGAGGGCTTTCAGAATAGTTTTGTTTCTCCTGGAATCCTCCACAACATTCAAAATATCCTGTTTGACTATATTCCAACAAGCTTTAAAAAAATCCACATTGAAACCATCCAGGCCTGGTGCTTTGCCATTCTGCATATCTTTGAGAACCTCGTTGAGCTCCTCTTCAGTTACTGGTCTATTTAGGTTAAAATTGTCCTCTCTAGACACCAGCTTAGGGATATGACTTGTAATTTCCCTAATGGATTGTTCCCTGTCTGAATTGTTTTCCCGCGTGATGCCTCGGAAATGCTGAAAAAACATAGCTTCGATATTCTTATGAGTGATTTGAAGCTCCCCATCCTCATCCTTTATTGAGAGATTCTTTGTATGCTTTATTAGACATAGTGGATTTGTGGAAAAATCTTATATTATTCTCTCCTTCCTTGAGCCATTGAACTGTAGACTTTTGCCTCCAAAATATTTCCTCTTTTTTGCATAAATTCTCCCATTCTTGATGATGTTTATCAACTTGATCACTTTTGACTTTTTCAAAGCCATCTTTGATCAGTGCCTGGTTGAGTTCCTGAATTTTGATTTCCACTGATTTTTTTCCACAATAATGTTACGAAAATCCTTCTTGTTCCATTCTTTGATCTTGAACTTAATGTGCTTTAGTCTTTTATGAAGGAGGAACATTTTTTATCCTTGGAACTGCATGTCTTCTGACCACCATTTTTCAATGTTACTGATGAAATCCAAGTGGGAGAGCCAGATATTCTCAAATCTGAAGGGTCTATTCCTGGGAGAATCTATACCCTTGATTTCCAATTGAATCGGCCAATGATCTGAGCCACCAAAGGGAAGAAATCTTGCTATTATTTCTTTATCTATAAGCATAAGCTCCTTTGATATCATAAACCTATCTAACTTTAAGGCAACCTATGCCTCACCTCCTCTTTTGTTGTTCCAAGTAAAAAGGCCATTGCTTGTTTTTGAGTCAACTAGTTTCATATTATCTGAGAATTATTGGAATGCTAAAGAGTCTTTGCTTAACACTCTGGTACCTCCTTTTTTTCTGAAAGATATTTGATCATGTTAAAATCCCCTCCGATGATCCAAGGAATTTCAACCTATCTGTTCCTGAGATCCATAAGGGAGTCTAGCAATCTAAGTTTATCATCTATTCTTTGAGGGCCGTAAACATTTGTGACCAGGAAGGTATCTGAAACCACCACTGGTTGAATAACCACTAATAAATAATTTCTAGATGCCTCTGCATCTATTATGTTGACTTTTTGGGGGTTCCAAAGAGTGAGAATGCCCCCTGTTGTGTTCTCTGCTTTAACTTCTAGAAACTCAAATCTATTGAGCCATTTGCTATGTATTTGTTTTAATTTTTGAATGGAGCATTTCGTTTCCTGGATGAATATCATATCTGGCATTGCTTGTTTCATTCTATAACTGAGCATTCTTTGTTTTCTTTTACTACCTAAACCTCTGATATTCCAAGATGTGAACTTCATTATTAAAGATTTGTAAAGGAGTAGCTGGTTAGGTATTTCATCTTACCCGAATCAGTCATTAGCTTTCCACACTCCATCAAGAGCTCATTCTGCTTTTTCCTACCCCTCTTTTGTCCTAGATTTATAGTAGCTAATCCTGGATTTAATTTCATTGTTTTCACACCTTTGTACTCCTACTTTTAATGGTTTTTCTTTTATCAAACCCCCTTTCCTAAGTTTTCCATAAAAAAAATTGTTGTATTCTGTTGCATTGTTCTTGAGGTAATGAATCTATCCCTCTTGTGGTTCCTTGCATCAAGAACCCTTCCAGATCTAGGTGTTCCTTATCTAGAATTTCCTGAAGTTCATGGTCCTCTAGATCTACTTCACTCTGGGTCATTTCCTGATCCATCTCCAGTTCTATTTCACTCGTCATAGTCTCTTTCTTATTACCAATATCTTGTGTTGGGTTGTAGTCTTCTTCCTTATCCTTTTCATTAGGACCTTCCTCCATAGATTGGTCTTCTTTTGTAATTTCTTCATTCTCTTCCAGTACTTGAAACTTATTCTGACTGACCTTTTGCCCCTCATTATGTTGTTTCTTTGGTCCTTTTTTACCTCCTTTTTCTCTACTTGCCATTTTCTGATAGCTTTCTGTGACCTTCGTTATATTAGGTTTCCTCTTGTTCTCTACTTTAGTTAGAGGGCAGTCTCTGAACAAGTTTCCATGTTCGTGGCATCTACGACATCTGAACAAGATATGCTCATAGTCCACTGTTTGCACCCATTCCTCATCAAAAACTTCCAAGATAACTTCATCCGGAAGAGCTCCTGATAGATCCATTTCCACACAAATCCTTGCAAAGGAAGTATATTTTCCCCTTCTTGTGGCTTCCGAAGCTTTGACAAAACGACCTATTTTGTTGCCTATGGTAGCAAGCGATTCAGTTTGCTAGTAATCAAGAGGTAGAGAATAGAGCCTTACCTAGACTGGTACCGAAGTGAAAGTCTCCCGCTCTGGAACAAAGTTCATCATCCAAGGCCGCATGTAGAGGCTAGCTGCTGCATAAAAGTAGGGTCCTCCTTCGAATATTCTATCTTTGTCTTCAATATTTGTGAACACCACGATGAAGAATCCCTTTGACCCAAGATGTAGATCGATGCTTCCTTTGGGTTTCCAATGATACTTGATCCATGTCTATAAAGCCTTTTCAGTGGGCCATAATCCCTTGAATTTACAGATAATAGCATAAGTCCCCATGTGCTCCCTGTGCGCCTGCAGAGCATGATCATTCAACACTACTCTAGGAGTGATCTCCATTTTGGGTTTGCAAGGCCCCTTTTGTTTTTTTCCTCTTGTTCCCTAGCTTTTGTGTTCTTCCTCCTTGTCCTTTGTGCTACTGTTTTCTTTGGTCTTGGGCCCATCTGTCTCCTTTTCATTATTTCTTTTTCCTTCCTCCGCAGATCCTCTGACATTACCCAGTGGTGTCTTACCTCTGTTGGAAACAATGTCCTTATAGGAGGGAGTGGAACTCCCTCGTATGCGGCCCTCCATTAGGATCAAGCTCTGTAACTCTCAAAAACCTTAGCAGCATGCTCTCCCATCCTTAATCCCACAACCATATTCTTCAAAAGTAGAAATAATAATAATAGTAATAATAAAGAAATATATATATATATATAAACATTAGACCATGGGGCTTTGGATTGATGGTGAATGGGTGCACTGTTAAGGCACTCCTTGCAATAGGTCACTAGTTCAAATCCCCCGTGGGTGCTTACTTACCAAAAATAAATAAATATATATTAACATTAATAATAATAATAATAAATTAATTTATAAATAAGAAACTAAAATTACACGAGAATATGGGAACAATGAAAAAATAAAATGAGGAAAGAGAAAAAAATCAAGAATCAATCTAAAAGAAGGGATACCAACACTAAAAATGAAAAGAGAAGGGGAAGGGCACTAATTTATGGAAAAAGAGATGGGACCCAACAACTGGTAATCTTCCTTTCATCATCCTTATTCAAGGTGAAAGACCTTTTTTCAATTTCAATTGTTTCCCTAAAATTAGCGTGATGGAAGTGGTTGATCCTTGCAATGACATGAGTTTAGTTTTGTCATCATGTTCCGCCAAAGTTGAGAAGTGTGTCCTATAATGAAAGGTATTTATTTAATCTCATGTTCCTGTGAGACCCCCTACATTAGAGAAATAGGTTGCTCTATAAATCAAAAGATTCATGAGCATGTGGCTGATATCAGAGATTGTGGGACAGACTCCTCATATTTAGCGTTAGTTTTGTCATCATGTTCCGCCAAAGTTGAGAAGTGTCTCCTACAATGAAAGGTTTTTATTTAATCCCATGTTCCTGTGGGACCCTCTACATTAGAGAAATAGGCTGCTCTATAAATCGAAAGATTCATGAGCATGTGGCTCATATCATAGATTGTGGGATGCGCTCCTCATATTTAGTGTAAAAACCACATTTGTTTAGAATATTCTCATGTCATTGTAAGGATCGACCACTTCTATCACGCAAGCTTAGGGAAGCAATCAAAATTGGAAAAAAGTCTTCCAAGTTGAATAAGGATGATGAATGGAGAATTATCAGTTGTTGAATCCTCACTCTTTCTCCCTAAATTAGTGCCCTTCCCCTATCCTTTCTTTCTTAAAATTGGTTTCGCTTCTTTTAGATTTATTCTTGATTGTTTTTCTTTTTCTTGATTTTCTTTTATAATTGTCGTGAGGTTATCTTGTCTTGTCTTAATATTAATAACATATTATTATAAACATTAATAACATATTACTATAAACATTATTTTATTAAGACTAAATTTGTTAATATATATATATATATATATATATATATATATATATTAACTTTTTTAATAATTATATTGATTCTTTAACTACTTTTCTGGTCGGTTTGCATTTCTACAATATATAACTGCATTGTTGGATCGACTGCTTGGATTTAGTTACAGCCTTACTACTAAATTGGAAGAGCTTGGGCACGAAGACCATTGGTATTACTTTTTTAAGCCTACTTGCTTTAGAGACCGCTCAGTTGGTTGGTGGGTGGGATCCTTGGAACCGCCCAATTGCTTTGATCTCGAAAACACGGGTTCGAATCCCGTTATTCACCGCTCCCCATTGTCAACCAGGCCCTCCCCCGCTATGAAATACCTGGCTTTCAATACGTTACACTTCATATTTCTTACCGTAAAAGCTAAGCCAAGGAGATACTCCGACTTCGTCCCTTACCTCTCTTACTCTCCAGAACTTATCCCACTTACAACCTCTTCATTCAGGCCTTCATCTAAACCTTGATGATTTATCAAAAATATTCTTTCATACAAATAAACTATTTATTAAAGCATTGTGAAAATTATGTTATTCTCATTTTTATTTTAAAAAAATAAACGCAATTTTATTTTATTTTTTATTTTTTCTATTAAAAAAATCAAATTCTAGTAGCTCCGTTTCTTGAAGTTTATACATCTTGTGATTTTTCTTACTCAGTACCATTTCCTTAAGTTTCGCAGATATAACCCATATAAATGTTGATTTTGGAACATTTGATTTAATATTTTTAAACAGTGACTTTCTCACAAATCGGGTTTATTCTAAATGGTTATGAGTAAAGTTTCCTTAATTTCAAATCTTAAAACCACTACATTCTAAGTTTATGAAGAATGGAATATGATAATACAAGTAATAAATATGTTTATTTTATGTTAGATTTTTAAAAGATTACTTTAATTATTAATAATTATTGAGTGGATGGTAAAGATTTAACTTTTATAGAATATCTAGAATATTTATAGTAGTACAGACAAATAAAATATTGAGATAAACATAAATACATTTATTTCTTTCTTTATTACAAATTTGTTAAAGCTAAAATAACCAAACATCTTTTATCTATATAATGAATTTTATTATATATTTTTTAGAGTTAAAATAGCCAAAAATACTCTTGGAATGATATGTTTTTATTATGATAGTTTAAAAATTTTCTTCTCTTTAAGCAACAAACAATTCAAAGTGTGTCATTCCAATTTTTTTTTTTTTGGTTATGATTTTGTTATCTTCCCTATATTTAAAGTTATGAATAAATATAACAATTTTAATAATATGTTGAGAGTCACTTGTTTTTCTTTCTTATTTTTTCGCACTCCTTTTTCTTTTAGAAAAAAGAAGGTTTATTTTGGGGTCAAAGCACCTTAAAGGGAGCCACCCCATTACAATGATTATAAAGGCCACATTGCTAGTGGGTCTATCAAGTACTTTAGATTTGAGAATGCCCTCACATACAGGGAATTGAAGAATATCAATGAAATATTATTTCCCTTTACTTAATCATATAAATATAACATCAAATAAAAATATTAAAACTAATATTTTTATCTGAGAAATCCACTCTTGTTCACTTCTACCATAAGGTTAGGTGACATATTAATTAGCTAATATCCAAATGCAATAAAATTCACGTATTTCATGAATACTCCGTATTTGTTCATAGCTAACAAGATATATTTAATGATAACATCTTGAATACCTATTGGACCTCCCTTAATGAGGTCCCACTCCAATTAATGAATAATAACTACCCATGGGCCTTATTTAATAATAAAGAATATAGTGGACTTTATCCTCCTTACATTGAATGCACTCAATTACTATTACTCTACCATAATCACTTGAACCCACCATTACACCCCTATAGAGGATGTCAACATTCCACACCCCTTAGAATATTGTCTTGCCTCAATACTTGTTGTGAGGAGGTACAAGAGTAATATACAAACCTTTCAATGAGTATTGACCAAAATGTTGAAGTAAGAAAAATAACCAAGGCCCTATGTACAAGTGTTGGCCACTAAGCTAAAATAGTCTAACAAAATCCACCATGAATTTAAAGGTCGTTTCTATAAATGCTAAACATCATGTTGAAGTAGTTAGTTTCTTGTGTTCAAGTTCAACTATAATATTGAATTAATATAAGTAGCTCATACATAGACTTAGGTCCGAAGTGTAAGAGCTAATGTTGACTCTCCATTAGATGTACCTAAGACCAATACTTGTAGTGAATGGTTCTCCAAATACCTAACATGATTATGTGGATCCAATTATATAGATTCAACCATATCAAAATAAATTGTCTAGATAAATGCAATAGGTTCAATGTGGATCTAGATTGAATGGTAATCTTATACAATAGAAAAGTTAATAATTACTCGTCTCACTGCCTATTGAATTCCTCCATGGTGATTCCCATAAAATGTAAACTAAATTCATGAAATAAAACACGAGCATAGTTTTCATCCTAAAATTTATACGTATCCTTCTTAAAGTCATAACAAACATCCTCCAAATCATACCAAGAATAACTTTCTCAAAGACACTCTTCACTAAAAGGAATTTTGGGGCAAATAATATATTTCTCCTCAAACTTATCTAGTATCTTCATTACATTTGGGCATCCCATATATAGATCTTAGAGAGATTTTTCAACCAACATTCATTCGTCCTCTAGCTAGTTCCACTATATTTCATTCTTCACTTCGATCAATGTTTGAGAGCATAAACTTGGGAAAGATACAATGAGCTTGATCTTTATTGGAAGAATTCCATGTTATATCTCAAATCGATGCCCATCAAGTCCTCTTCGTAATGGTGTTGGTCATTGTTGAGAAAAATATTAAATGATATATTCTATAGTCCACACGATTGTCAATGAAAAAATAATAATAATATTTGATTTTAAATTAATGATATCTCTACATCTCAAACTCTAACCTGAATGAGTTTGAGATGTAGATGTAGAGTTTAGAGCTTATATGAATTTAATTTAATTAAAAAATAAAGATATAATAAATTAAAGCTTTTCATTTAAATGTAATGAATTTTTATTAATATAGTTTTATATTTAAATTATATTGGTACAAATATGAATATCATAGAGAAAAATTGTATGTAAAATAAATTATGCTTTATGCGATGAAGGCTATGAGGGATGTTAGGGTTTTCGGTTTTCACAGACCCTTGGATGACGCCATCGTTGCAAACCATGACACTAGTATTTGTAGAGGATGAAGATTCAAGTAAGTGGTTTCCATAAGCTTCTTCCCCATGCTGATAGACACATGTGGACTTAGTGGACTGAGGTTTGATTGCCATTTTGTTGCAGAATTTCAAGCGAGCAAAATACTGAGCTATGGCTTTGACCAATGTAACTCCATTTGGTTTAGTCTCTAGTCTTGCAAGAAACCATGGAGTTGTTAGTGGCATTATGACTAATGTCTTATCCTCGATGGAAACCTTCTTGATAAAATGTCAACATGATGGTAGAAGGATGAGTATACATGCTAGTACAGATGTGACAAAGAGATTGGATAGAGGAATATTAGTTCAAAGATAGAGGACTGATAAAGGTAAAGCGTATGAAAATATACGAGGGTCCTCTGAGCAAAGACTGCATACATACATAAGTATGGTGAAGCAAATTCATGTAGAATTTTTGCACCATAGTAGTCTCAATGCGAGGGGAATTTACCATGCTATTGGCCCATAGTAATGTGTGTGACAGCAAATATTTTATGCTGTAAAAAAATACCATCAGTATAACTACAGGATTGGCCTAAGGTATTGGCTAAGGCCTAAGTTATATAAGGAGATAGTGATCAAAGTGCTAAGTGTGCAAGTTATGGGTTATTAACAAATGGTTTGATCTAGAACATGTTTGCACCAAGGAGCGTAAAGTAGGTGCAAATTTGATAAATCTAAAAGAATAATAGTCACTAACGAACATGCTTTCTTGATCCTTTATGATTATAACTAAAATTTATAAATTTGTGATGGTAATGATATTCTAACATGAACATGTGACAGTAAGTGTTATGAAATATGTTTTGTGGTTACAGTGTGGGAATGATTAAGTAATTATAGATATGTGTGTAGGTTTTCTTCAGAAAGGTCACGTACATACACAGATCTACTTCAGGGGGGCTGCGTATATATTATGCAAAATTTAAAAATATGTATACAAGTGTGAAATATTAAAATCACTTACATAGAAGGGTGATTTTTATAAAATTCATGTACGACTGCTAGGGTTTTGAAGCATGAATTGTTAATGATGGTTGATTAATTCATATATGCTTCATGTTTTCTTTTAGTGATGTCTCTCTCATAATTATCTGTGTTTGAAAGTACGGATTGGGTTGAGCTAATTATGGAATGAAATGTTAACTAAGTGATGATGCTACTGTATAATGATCTGTATTTGGTTCTATGATTTGTGATGGGTTTAGTATGTGGTACAGTGATTATTTTAGTGTGACAATGATTGAGTTTCATGTATTAGTAATTTTTGAGATCTATACGCAGTTATTCTTCACGAGAAGCATTTACATACCTATGTATGATTAAGAACAATAGCGTATACAATCTAATATATGCTTGATCAGGGTTTGCAGTGGCAGTGGTTGGTTTCTATGATGGATACCAATGCTTGGCTTGGTGTATTGATCAGTGGCTATGCATTGTCATGATCTTTTCTGATCTAGGTTGATCTAATTGCATTGGTTAGAAAAGTTAATTTGATGATTAAGTTTGTTTAGTGTTTGAGTAACAGATTTCAGAATAGTTGAAAGTGGATCCAGTTTGAAACATTTTGAAAAGTCATCCATAAAGATTTGACGATAGAAATCTTCAGAAAGGTGTTTTAGCTCCCTTCCAGTAGGAGCTGGAAAATGAGAGAAGGTTGTCACCTTATGTAGGTGGGATCCTATGTACTAGTAAAAGCTTGCACCTATACAAGATTGTAAGAAGTTTTTTTTTTTTTTTTAAAGAAGACAGAGACAACACCAGTGGTGGTTTTCTCCCACATTGGGTTTCTACCTAAAATCTTGGTGTTCATGTGTGTTCATGTGTTTTTGATGTGTTAATGATCTATCTTATCCCTATTGCATCATAGTTTCTGCTTAATACATGTTTTAAAGAAGTAATGATGCACTGGTTAAAGCTTAACAAATGATGAATTATATGTAAAGTTATTTAAATAGATATTCTCAGTTATCTTCCATCATAGTTGCATATGTATGCAGGTTTACTCAATAACAATTGCGTACAAAAATTGGAATAAGAAAAGTAAAGTTGAAGTAAGTTTTATTCACCCTTCCTCCCTCGTAGTATTTTTGCTATCAATTGGTATGAGAGTAGGTCCTTCAGAAGAATCTTCACTGCTTGAAGGAAGATTCATCAAGATGAGAAATCAAGATGAGAAATCAAGGGGGAGTAATATTTATCAGGCCACGATGGTTTAATGGATCCAACTTGGTTTTCTGCAAAGTC
Source organism: Pinus tabuliformis (assembly GCA_031772625.1). Lineage (NCBI taxonomy): Eukaryota > Viridiplantae > Streptophyta > Pinopsida > Pinales > Pinaceae > Pinus > Pinus tabuliformis. Next base: position 865,491,593 of record CM062812.1, read on the forward strand.
AAAATGAGAGCTTACTTGCAGTCACTTGGAGTTGATGTTTGGGGAATTTGTTAAGGAGGCTATTAGTATCCATCCTTCATTCCCATAGATGAAGCAGAAAATAAAAAATATGATACCAATGCAATGGATGTCAATGCTCTATTGCGAGGCTTCGCATAATCAAAATTTGTAAAGTTCATGCAGCTAAATACCACAAACGCTATATGTGACAAGATCATTGACAGTTATGAAAGTGGAACTAAGGTAAATAGTGCGAAACTTCAAACCTTTTGAATTCAATATGAAACCCTCATAATGCATAGTGATGAAAGTATTGCAAGTTTATTTCTTAAGGTATATGAGATAGTTAATTCATTGAGAAATCATGATGATGAAGTAAAATAACCAATGGTTGTTGAGAAAATCCTAAGGTCTCTAACCCAAAATTTGATTTCAAAGTCTCTCTCATTGAAGAAATGCAGGATTTGAAGAACCTTATTGTTGACCAGCTTCAGGGGATCTTAATAGGTTATGGAATGAGAAAATAGGGTGCTTCACATGTCACAGAATAAAGATTCAGAGCTAGTTCTAAACTAAATGAAAAGGAGGAGCTTAAGGAATCAATTTATATATCAGATGAAGAAGAGCCAAGAAACTCCAAGTAGGAACTGGTAGATTTAGAGGTAATCTTCCTTTGAAATATTTTTCTTGTGGAAGAGTTGGTCATTATGATGTTAGATTCCCTTATAAAGAAAACCATGTGAAAGGGAAAAATTATGAAAAAGTAAATTTTAGGGGAAGGTTTGAAAACAATAAAGTTTCTACTCACATGAAGATAGTGATGGTCTTTCAAATGGTGAAGACAGTGATTCTAATCAAGAATATCAATTACTTATGACATTTGGAGATAAATGTATTGATGACTCTCATGATGTTTCTATGGATACTATAGAAGGAAAGGATAAACTCATTGAAGAAATAACTCAACTTAAAATTCAACTAGAAAAATATAAATTACCAAAAGAAGCATTGAAGGAACAAATTCTAGAAAAGGAGAGGCATAATTAAAAGTTAGAACTAGAAAAAGTAAGTCTGAGAAAGTAAATTGAGAAAACAAAATTTCTAAACCTTAGATTCGCTAAAGGATTTGATACCCTAGAAGAAATCATCAAAGCACAACGCTCTCCTCTAATAGAAATAGGCCTTGGATACAATGGAGAATCATCAAACACTATAAAATCTTTTGAAACAGGTTCATGAAACTATCTCAATATAATAAAGGGAGGTAGTCAAAAAAATTCCAACTCTCAGGAAAGGAATGAAGGTTCAAATGTCTCTCCAGTAAATCACCCTTACCAGAATAAAAAGGGGAATTAAAAAAAAGGTACTACACTCACAAGAACTTCTAATTCAATAGTCAATTCTTCACTTTTCATAATTTTGGTCATAAGGCTACTCAATGTGTCGCTTATAAAACTTTCATGACTAGAGAAGCAAGAAAATAAAAGAATGAAATTGGATTAAAGAAACACTCTTACAATCCTTTCTCGTCTTTCCAAGGTGAAAGAAAATGTTTCGTGTGCAATAACTTTGGGCATAGAGAAACTAAATTTAGAAGTAGAAATAGACCAACTCTTTAGAATGAAAAAAAGGCAACAACAACCAAGGTATGGGAAAAGAAAAACATATAATCTAAAAATTGTGGTTTATCTTTTTATGCAGGAGATCAAGAAAATTCATGGTACATTGACAATGGATGCTCAAATAATATGAAATGTGATAAAGATAAGTTTATGTTATTTAATGAAATAAATAAATAAAAGAACATAACCTTTCAAAATAACTCACCTGCTGCTATCAAAGGAAAAGTAATTGTTTTGCTAGATAAGGTTAAAGCTAGAAATGATTATTTTGTTAATGGATTAAGAGATAACTTGTTGAGTGTTAGTCAAATGTGTGATCAATGACATGAGTTTGTTTTCAGATCAAATAATTGTGTGTTACAAAATCTAGATATAGGTAATATCATAATACAAGGAACAATAACTCTAGGTAAAGTCTATGTTTGGGAAGGAATAGAAGAGCATTGTTACTTGAGAAAATTAGAATAAAGTTGGCCTTGGAACAAAATATTGGGAGCTTCACTCAATTACACAATTCAAGTAGAATGGTAACAGTACGTGACTTGCCTAACATCTCTCTTCTAGAAAACAACATATGCAAATCATTTCAATTTGTTAAGAAAACCAAAGTTCAATTTAATGCTAAAGAAGGTACTTCAAGTAAGCCATTTGAACTTTTTCATAATGACTTCTGTGGTCCTATGAGAAACAAGTCTCGTCTAGGTGAGAAATACTTCATATTATTCATTTATAATTTTACTAGAATGTGTTGGATTGGCTTATTGAAACATAAAGATGAAGCACTTGATAAATTTAAGGTCTTCAAAGCTCTAGTAGAAAATGAGTTACACTTAAAAATAAAATGTATTAGATATGATAGAGGAGGAGAGCTTATATCAGATGATTTTTTCATTTTTTGTGAACAACATGGTATCAAGAGGCAATTTTCTATAGCTAAAACTCCTCAACAAAACAGAGTGACTGAAAGAATGAACATAATAATCCAAAATGGCACATGCCACGCTTGATGAGTTCGAAACACCTCATACCTTCTACGGAGACTAAGCACAAACAACCGTAAATATCCTCAACAAAGCTCATATTCAGGTAAACAATGATAAAATTCCTTATAAACTATGGTTTGGTAAACCTCAAATTGTCAAATATTTCAAAGTTTTTGGAAGAAAATGTTACATAAAGAACAATGATGATAAAATTGGAAAGTTTGAATCTATATATGATGAAAGAATTCTCCTTGGATACTCCTATTGAAGCAAAGGATATAATTGTTATAATAAAAGGCTTCAAACGATTTTTGAATGCATTGATGTTTTAATTGATGAAGCATCCATAGGTACCAAAATGGAAGCATCAACAGATGATGAACTTGTTCCCACAAACAAATCTAAAATGAGCTGAGAGGGATCAAATTTTTTCACATGCAAACTTCTTTAGAGTAAAAAATACAATGTGTTATTTTTCATTATTTAAGTTCTATTTTTAATTGGTAAATAGAATATATATAGGAACGAATAAATGTTTTAACCATAAAAATTAATTTTCATATATACTAGCATAGATCCATCTTAAGTGCAGATCTAACATGAGCTGAGAGGGATCAAATTTCTTCACGTGAAAATTTCTTTAGAATGCAAAATACAATATGTAATTTTTCATTGTTTAAATTGTATTTTTTATTTAAATATTCTTATATACAACATTAAAATATTTTATTTTAACAATTTTTTTCTATATATAGATATATGTGAAGTTGATATCGACATAAATTAGTTGACATAGATCTTCAAATAGTTTATTTAAATTTCTTGTTCAAATATTTTTGAAAAGTATAAGGTTTAAACATGTTACTCACACATTCTTTTACTTCCAATTACTTTTCAGGATATATTTTTTTTATTATAACCAACGTTCTTTTTCTATTTAGAGAATAATTTATTGAGTTGAGAGGCACATTCTACAACCCAGTATAAGCTGATGTGTAGGTTTGTCCGTCCATCCGTGCCCCCTTTAAAATAAAAATAAAAAATAAAAAATATGTTTTAGAAAAATATTGTCGTCTATAATTAATTGAAAAAATTGAATATGCTATAAAGAAATTAGAAGTAAAAGAATGTGTGAATGAGATGTTTAAATATTATAATTTTCAAAAATATTTCAAGAAGTGATTTAAATAAACTATTTGAAGATCTAAGTTAACTAATTTATCAACTCCATATATATCTATATATAGAAAAAAATTATGGTTAAATTTTTTATTTGATACTATATATATTCTATTTAGAATTCAAAAATACAATTTAAAAAATGAAAAATAAAACAATGTATTTTGTACTCTAAAAAAGTTTGGACTTGAAGAAATTTGATCCCTCACAACTCATGTTAGATTTGTACTTCCGAATCTACAACCCAGTATGAGGGGGATGTGTATGTTTGTCTATCCTTTTGTCCATTGAGTTGACATGTGCCCCTTTATTGAGCCATGAGTTTCATTCTACAGTCCAGTATGAGGGGGATGTGTAAGTTTTTCTATCTATCCATCCATCTGATTTGACACACGCCCCTTTAAAATAAAAATAAATTATTCTCTGAATAGAAAAAGAATGTCGACTATAATAAAAAAAGAAATGCTGAAAAATAATTAGAAGTAAAAAATGTGTGAGTAACATGCTTAAACATTATACTTGTCAAAAATATTTCAATAGGATACTTAAATAAAATATTTGAAGATCTATGTTAACTAATTTATGTCGATATAAACTTCATATATATCTATATATAGAAAAAATTTGTTAAAATAAAATATTTTAATGTTGTATATGAAAATATTTAAATAAAAAATACAATTTAAATAATGAAAAATTACATATTATATTTTTCACTCTAGAGAAATTTTCACGTGAAGAAATTTTATCCCTCTTAGCTCATGTTAGATCCATACTTAAGATGGATTGATGCTGGTTTTCATTTTAAGGGGTCATGTGTCAACTCGATGGACAAAGAGACATATATACTTACACATCCCCCTCATAGTAGACAGTAGAACCAACAGAGATCCATCTAAAGTACAGATTGAACATGGGCCAAGAGGAATCAAATTTCTTCACATATGAACTTATTTAGAGTAAAAGATACAATGTGTTATTTTTCATTATTTAAATTCTATTTTTGAATGCTAAGTAGAATATATAGGACCAAGACACAAGGAAGGCTGATTGGGCTTGGAGGTGTTGTCTGATCTAGGGTTTTGTTGTATGGTTTGTGTAGTTGGTTACCATGGTGGGGCGAGGAGGAGGGAGTTCGGCTCCCTCCTACAATCAAGTAGTTGTGGACAGAGGCAAGAGAGTTGGTGCCCATCAATTCAAGAAACCAGTGGAGGCGGCAACAAAGATTATGAATAATGAAAAATCAGAAACCATCACACCTCAAGAGTAGGAAGAGAACCATGAGGATCAAAGTAAGGAGAAGAGGATAGATGGTAGCAGTCAGAAAGTTGCTCCCATGAAAATATCAGGGGCATGTAAACCCAAGGTGACCACTATTCCTCGAGTCGTTTTAAGTGACCTAGCATTGCAGGTGTGGAGAGACCACATGGCGGAATATGTTGTTATCTATAAAAAAACCATGGGGATCTGGTCGACAGGGAAGGATTTGCAAGGATGGATAAGGAACCACTAGAAACCAAAGGGGAAAATTTCCCTTCACCTTGGGTCCAAGGGTTTCTTCACGGCGGTGTTCACAAGCCTAGAGGACAAAGACAGAGTGTTCGAAGGAGGACCCTATTTTTACGCATCTGCAGGCCTTTACATGAGACCATGGGTAATGAAATTTGTCCCAGAATGAGAGACTTTCACTTCGGTACTGGTATGGATAAGACTCTACTCCCTTCCTTTAGATTATTGGCTGCCAGAATCTCTAAAGGCTATTGGTAACAAGCTAGGGCATTTTATAAAAATCTCAGATACTACTCTAAGAGGAAAATACACTTCCTTTGCCTGGATATGTGTGGAAATGGACTTATCTGGGGAACTTCCAGATGAAATCATTTTGGAAGTGTATGACAAAGAATGGGTGCAAATGGTAGAATATGAACGCGTCCCATTCAGGTGCCGTAAGTGCCATGAACACGGGCACCTACACAAGGATTTCCCTTTGAACCAACTGGAGAGTAACACAAAAGCCACCACAAGTAAGGATCCCGAGGGTTTTACTAAGGTAGGGGGTAAAGGGAAAGGATGAAAGAGGTACCAAAAGAAAAGTACTGAAGACAGACAATCGAACCACAATAGTTTCGAGATCTTAGAAGAAGAAGTTGCAAACAATGGGAAAAACCAGGAATCGGAGAATATTCACAAGGAATAGGAAGGGGATGCTAACTTGGAGGAGATACTAGAAAACCATAGACAAAGGGATGACTTGCCAAATATGATGGAGCTTCGCAGGGACCACAATATTACTCCAAGTGAGGTAGGCACAGAAGACCATGAGTTGCAGGAGATTCTATAGAGAGAGAATTTAGAACTAGAAAATTTTCTAGAGTAGGGAATCGCCAAAGGGGTTGAATCTCTGCCAAAAGTGGAGTTTGGCAGGGTTCAATAGCTCTTCCTATGGAGATCACAAACAAAGAGCTCTGGAGTAAAAAGAAACCATGACAGCCAGGAGAGCAGGGTAGTGAAAACTATGGGGGATACACTGATGCTTTCTTCAAATAACCCGGGTAGGAAAAGAGGAAGGAAGAAACAAAATGAGTTGTTGTCTGAATGTGGAAAACTTATGATTAACTCAGGTAACATGAAGGATCTTACCAGTTACTCCTTTACAAACCTTTTTTAATGAAGCTTACAACCTGGAACATTAGGGGTCTATGAAGTAAAAGGAAACAAAGAAATTTTAGCAGTCGAATAAAAGAAGAAAAATCATATATGATTTTTATTCAGGAAACAAAATGTTCTATGGACAAGATCAGAGAGATACACAACAAATGGTTAATCAAGTATGAGTATCTAGAGCTAAAAGAAGATAACTCGTCGGGGGAGATTCTCACTCTATGGGATCCTCAAAAACATTGAATCCTGGATGCTGAAGCTTCTAAGAATTATCTATTGATGGTGATTCAACCTTTGGGGGTTAAGGAGATCTACATCATCACTAATGTCTATGGCCCTAAAAAACTAGAAGACAAACTAAAACTTCTCATATCCCTTGAGGAACTAAGAGAGAGACATCCTAATATGCCTTGAATTCTGACAGGGGATTTCAATATGATCAGATCTCTTACAAAAAAAAAGGAGGTACAAGGAAACTAGGCAGTGACTCCATTGCCTTCCAGAACTTCATGAATAACATGGGGCTAGTGGACGCAGAAACAACAAATGGCATTTTTACTTGGAATAATAAAAGAGGAGTAGCTTCTCAAGTTTCCTCTAAATTAGATAGATTCATAATCTCAGAGGAACTCCTTATCAAAGGCCTTGATATGTTAGCTTTAATCCTTCCCTTCGGAGGCTCAGACCACTGGCCTGTCCAGATGGAAGCTACTTTTAAGGGTACACCAAGGAATAGACCCTTTAGGTTTGAAAATATCTGGCTCTCTCACCCTGACTTCACCAGTAATATTAACAAATGGTGGAGGAAAGATAGGCCCGTTCAAGGCACTAAAACATTCATACTGCGACAAAGACTCAAGCACATCAAATCTAGGCTTAAAGATTGGAATAAAAAGGAGTTTGGAAATATTTTTAAAGCCAAAAGAAAAGTTGAGACGAAAATCCAGGAGATTAATCAGATCAACATCCTAGAGGGTTCTATTGAGGAAAGGAAAATTCAGGTTGATTCTCTACAGAAAGAATGGGAGGATCGGTGCTTGCAAGAGGAGATTTTATGGAGACAGAAATCAAGGGTGCAGTGGATTAGAGAAGGAGAAAGAAACACAAAGCATATTTGAGCTTGTCTCACACATAGAAATAGAATTTGTCCTAGTTCATCACGTCCATAGCATAGCAGAGGGGCCTTTTGTTGACAGATCTCGGTTCATTAACAAATTCACAAAGTTCATTGCTAAACTTGTAACCAAGGAAGGAAACCATAATCTTAACAGGCCAATGTCTGAAGAGGAGGTTAGCGAGGTCATCAATGAGATGCAAAATGGGAAAGCTCTTGGTCCTGATGGTTTCAATGTGGATTTCTTCAAAGCTTGTTGGAAAATAGTAAAACAAGATATCCTTGCAGTTGTGGAAGACTCTAGAAGATCTAGAAATGTGTTGAAAGCTCTTAATGCCTCTTTCATTGCTTTGATTCCAAAGAAAGAAAAAGCCATGACACAAAATAGATTTAGAACCATAGCTTTATGTAATGTGGTGTACAAAATTATATCCAAGGTGATTACTAACAGACTAAAGCCTCTTCTTCCTGCTCTTGTTTCAGAGGAGCAAACCAGTTTTGTGGAAGGAAGACAGATTCTCAATAACATCATACAAGCACATGACGTGGTTCACTCTCTTAAGAGCAAGAAGCAAGATGGTATGATAATGCAGCTAGACCTAGCGAAAGCTTATGATAAGCTAAGTTGGGCTTACATCAAGGAAGTGCTAAGAGCTTATGGTTTCGACCACAACTGGATAAGATGGGTTATGGCCCTTGTTTCCTCAGTTAGCTTCTCAATTCTGCTTAATGGATCTCCATCTACAACCTTTATACCTTCTAGGGGTCTTAGACAAGGGGATCTACTCTCCCCCTTCCTTTTTGTTCTCATGATGGAAGGACTTGGCAGAGAAATCAAAATAGAAAATGGTAGAGGAAGAATCCAAGGTCTGAAACTTACCCCAGATGGGGATGCCTCTACTCATAAAAAATTTGTGGATGATATAACACTACAGGGCATTCCTACGGTCAAAGAAGCCAGAGCTTTCAAACAATTCCTGAACGAATTTGCTTTGGAAAATGGTATAGAAGTAAGCCTTGAGAAACCAAAAGTTTCTTTTTTCAATACTGACATTGCTATTCAGAGGAACCTCACTAGAATTCTAGGATTTCAAAGGGCTCAAATACCTTCCAAGTACCTTGGAATGCCTCTTACTGACAAACCTCTGAGTAAAGGAGTGTGGGAACCGGTCACCAATAAACTTCAAGATAAAGTCAGGAAATGGACCTATAGGTCTTTGAACTTAGCAGGGCATCTTGTGCTTACAAAGGCTATTCTACAGGCTATACCCATGTTCATGTTTTCAGCCCTCCCTGCTCCCAAAGGTGTTATACAACAAATCAAGAGTATTCAACGAGATTTTCTTTGGGGTAAAGGGGAAGAGAAAAAGAAGTGGGTGTTGGTAGCTTGGGACAAGCTCTACAAACCTAAGGCCCAGGGAGGTTTGGGGCTTCATGACCCTGAAATCCTCAACAGAGTTTCGGGAGAAAAACTTTGGTGGAGGTGGCTAAAAGAATCGACAACCCCTTGGGAAAAGCTTTGGAAGTAGAAATATGCAAAGAATTGGCAGGAGAGGGATCATATCAGAATGTCAGGGCACATCAAGGGCTCCCACATTTGGAATCTTGCTTGGGAGAATAGAGGCATTGTCTAGAAGCATAGTTTCTGGGAGATCAAAGCTGGGAACCTTGCCCAGTTTTGGGAGGATAACTGGCAGCAGGAACCAAATTTGTTTAAAGAAGAACTAACAACTCTCAAAAATGACACTGATAAAAAAGGTCTAATCATGGTAAGTGACTTCTAGGATCAGGTAAGAGATAATTTGGCAAATGACGAATGTGGAAGAATCTAGGTTATAGTGAAGAGAGTCCTTTGAAAACATAGGCAGATTCCCTAGCTCTAGACTTGGAAAAGAGGAAGATTTTAGTGTCTTCCTTGTCTGACCAACTGAGATGGGGCCGAAACAATGAAGGCAATTTTAACCTCAAGGAAGCTAAACACATGGCCCTAGGTCTTGATTATCCAAACCCTGACCAGGTTTGGAATAACCTTTGGAGGAACCCGCAATGGATGAAAGTCGAGTTATTTATGTGGTTAGTATACCAAAAGAATATTCTCACTTGGGAGAATCTTCTGAAAAGAGGTTTTGTTGGCCCATCCAAATGACATCTATGTGGATTACAAGAAGAAACGATGGAACATTTAATAAACCACTACCCCTTTACTACTACATTGTGGGATTCACTGGCTTCAATCTTTAGGCAAACTGATAGAGACAGACTCAGCATCATCAACACATTGAATAATTGGAGGAAATAATTCTCAAGCAACGAAAGAATTAACAAGTCTTGGACTCTGGTTCCAGGCTTTATTATCTGAGATGTCAGGAAAGAGCACAAGAGCAAGATTTTCAAGAACAAAATCAGCTCGACCCAGAATTTCATTGGCCAAATTCTACGACAAATCAAAGATACTGTTGGAGCCCTAATGTGGAAAATTCCTGAGGACCCCCATTCGGCTCAGGAGGCTCACATTTTGAGCCAGTTGGGTCTACATTCTCTGTTTCCCCTTGGCACTATTGAGGGTGTGAGTAAAACAACTACTGGTAAAGATATCTGGGAGCTTCCTCCTCATGGTTCTTGAAAATAAATATAGACGGGGCTTCTAAGGGCAACCCAGAGATGGCTGGATTAGGAGGTGTCATAAGAGATGATTAGGGGAGTATAAAGGCTATCTTCCACAATCATTTGGGGACTGCCACTAATAACATGGCAGAGCTCATGGCCTTAGAACAGAGCATGGAAATACTAATTGATTTAAATTTACACAACATCATCATAGAAGCTAACTCAGAATTCGTCATTAATGCGGCCAATAAAATGTGTAATGGGATGGCACCTGGAAAAGTGTCGAAACATTGGAGGCTCTCGCAGGTCTTCCAGTGCATTCACTCCCACTTGATAACCCTGAGAACAATCAATTTTGTTCATGTGCGCAAAAAGCCAATATGTTAGCTGATTGTCTGGCGAATGAAGGCGTGATATGCAAGGAGAGTTATATCGAGTATGAATGGGAGTCTATACCCTCTAGAAAACTATGGGAGGATTGTCATAGATAGGAAACCACAGATAAAGAGTGCTTCTAGATCATGAATAACGAGCAGGAGGAAGACTAGCAGATCATGAATAATGAGTGGGAAAGAGCAGAAGTCAAGAGTCAGAGTGAATCCTAACCGTAGATCCCACAGTCAATGCTTACGCCATAGCATAAACAACGTGCTCGGTGGGTGTGGTGGTAGGGTTAAAAAGTGTGCTTTTTGTTGGGCCACAGACCATTGACTCTATTGACCTTCGATATTGAATGGATATTGGGCTTCAATGTGTTCGGTAGTTAAGGGGTTGAGCGAACCTGATATCTTTTTAGACCATGGTTTTATTCTATATCGGGTCCGAAAAAGCGGGTAATGTCCGAGTAAGTTTCTGCAGCGATGACTTGTGGACCATCTGATCAAATGGGTTTTGATCAATGACGCAAATTCATCATGCAACTCGGGTGATCAAAATGTTTATCTACCGTCTGATTGAAGGAAAGATAGATGGTGGATCTCGACAGATGGGAGTTTTGTCAACCGTCCGATGGAAAGTTTGATCGACGGTGGATTTTGAGGGTTAAGTTTTGGGGAGCATGAGTGGAATTGCGGAGAGTCCAGCAATATGTTCTTTTAGGTTTTGCCCAGGGGGCTTTGGTGGGTATGATTGTAAGATTATTGGTTTGGTTGTCCCGGTTGTATGATTGTTCTTATAACGGTCTGTATTTTGTTAGTTTTTACACTTGTAAAGATGTCTACCATATGTAATCTTTGTTCGGTTAATTGAAGGATCGAATCTTACTTGACCAAAAAAAAAAAGGAATATATAGGACCAAATAAATGTTTTAGCCATACAAATTAATTTTCATATATAATACTATTATTATTATCCAATTTTAAGGTCATGACAAAGCGAGACACCACTTTGGTGTATGAGACCCCTCTGTTTGTGGTACAAGGGACCGATACCCACCTTCATGTAGGTATTTGACCACTAAGTCTACGATGGCATAAATACTATACCCCTTATGGTTTTGAACCTATGACCTCCTAGGAGGAAACACATGCTCTTAACCATTAGGCCCACTCAAGTTCCATATATATATATATATATATATAATTGACATTAAAATACTTTATTTTAATAATTTTTTTCTAGATATAGATATATATGAAGTTCATATGGACATAAATTAGTTAACATAAATATTCAAATAGTTTATTTAAATATTTTTGAAATTATAATATTTAGACATCTTACTCACACATTTTTTACTTCTAATTACTTTATTACATATTCATTTTTTTTATTATAAAGGACATTATTTTTCAATTTAGAAAATAATTTTTATTTTTAGTTTTATTTTAAAGGAGAAGAGACAGACGGACATACTTACACATCCCCCTCATACTGGGATGTAAAATGAGCCTCTCAACTCAACAAGAGAAATGGATGTAGGAGAGAGAATTAATGAAGCACCAGAAGAAGGAATTGAAAGCACATAAGAATCAGAAAATACTCCTTCAAGGTATGTTTAGAAAAATGATCCAGAATCTCGAATCCTAGGTGAAAAGGAAGCGAGAGTACCGACTAGAAGAACTTTTGTTGGGACTTCCAGTTATCTAGCCTTACACTCTACTATTGAGCCTCAAAATGTAGATAAAGAAAGCAAAGATGAATGTTGGGTTAAGGCAATGAATGAAGAACCTGATCAAATAGAGAGGAACCATACATGGGAACTAGTAGCAAGACCTCATGATAAAATGTTTTTTAGAAAAAATGTGTATTCAAAAACAAACTAAATGAAAATGGAGAGGTAATTACAAACAAACCAAGACTTGTATGCAAAGGCTATGCTCAACAAGACGGAATAGACTTTGAAGAAACATTTTCACCCATAGCCAGACTTGAAGCCATTAGAATGTTCCCTGCATTTTCAAGATTTCATAACTTTAAAATATATCAAATGGATGTTAAACTTGCGTTCCTAAATGGAGATCTAGATGATAAAGTTTATATTGGACAACCTAAAGGGTTCATTCTATAAAATGACAAAAATCTTATCTGCAAACTTAAGAACACTCTATATGGGCTAAAATGAGCCACATGTGCATGGTATTATTGTCTTCACAAGCACCTTCAACAGCAAGGCTTCACCAAGGGGTTTGTAGATAACAATCTATATATAAAAATGGATAAAAATAAACTTTTGATTGTTTTTGTTTATGTTGATGACATCGTATTTGGAGGCAATGAAGAATCTGAGTCAAGGATTTACTTTAGCTATGCAACAAGAATCTTAAATGTCCTTACATGGTTAACTAACATGCTTTCTTGGTCTTCAAGTTCATCAAGAAAAGAATGGTATCTTTCTCTCAAAAACCAAGAACCGCAAGCATATTTTGAAGAAATATGGAATGGAAGAGTGCAAACATATATGGACACCTATGGTAACATGATATAATCTTAGTTCAAATGACGATTCTCCTTCAGTTAACCAACCAAAATTCATATCTATGATCAGGATCTTTCTCTACCTTACAAGCACAAGACCAGATATTATGCATGCATTTGAGATTGTTGGACAATTTCAAGAAAATCCTAAAGAAACTCATCTCTATGCAGTCAAGAGAATATTCAAGTATTTACAAAGAACTCAAGATTTTGGTCTATGGTATCCCAAAGATGCATATTTCTCACTTCATATTTACACAAATGCAGATTGGGTAGGTAATATTGATGATTGAAAGAGTACTAATGGAGGCGAATTTTATTTGGGAGCTCGCTTGGAATCCTGGTTCAACAAAAAACAAAGCTCCCTTGGTTTATCTACAATTGAGGTAGAATATGTTGTTGCTGCATACTGCTGCACTCAACTTCTATGGATGATGCAAACATTGCAAGACATTAAAATCACTTGTCCTCAACATATACCTATTCTATGTGATACACTCAACAAATCTTTTCATGCACTGAAAAGCCAAGCATATTCCAATCAAATATCACCTTCTGATAGAATAAGTCTTTGAAAACAAGGTAAAACTGGAATATGTTCCCTCAAAGGAACAAGTTGCGGATATGTTTACAAATCCAATTCCACATGATTCCTTTGAATATCTCAGAAAAAACTAGGAGTGCTCTTTGCCACATCACTTTGTTAATTATTGATAAATATTTAAACTTAGTTACCGATCAAACAAGAAAATTACCTAGTACCCATTTATTTTAGGTAGGCAAAAAATCATTCGATTTTGAAAAATGGTGATTCATAATACACCTTTTTTTGGAGCATATTTTCGCACTTTAAATCTTTTTATGTATCAAGTATGAACAATTTTTTTAAATGTTAGTGATTTTCATGCTCATATTGAAAAGTGTTGATGCAACATCAACGCATTTTTTTAGGGCTTATTTTTGACATTCAATTTTTTTGATGTATCAAATGTGAATATTTTTTTTGTTAATGATTTTCATTTTGATTTTGGAAAGTTTTGATGAGCATTAACCGTTTTTGTTTAGAGGGCTTATTTTTTACACTTTAAATTTTCTAATGAATTAAGTGTGGATAATTTATTTTAAATGTTGGTTATTTTCAAGTTGGTAATAAAAAATTAAAACATTCAAAAAAAAAAACACACATGACCAAAAAAATCAAATATATATATATATATATATATATATATATATATAGAGCAAAACAAAATTCACTTGTAAAAATAAAAAAAAAATTGAACAAAAAATTGACGGAAAAAACAAAAAATCAATAAGTAAATATGAAAAAATAAATAAATAAATAAAAAATATTTTTTTTTTCAAAAAAAATATATAATTAAAAGATAAAAAAATAAACCAAAAAAAAAATTAAAACCATTTTTTTAAGTTAAAAAAAAACAAATAAAAAATAAAAACCTCATTAGACAAGAAAATTAAAACAAATACAAAAAAAAAAAGTATTTAAGAGAAAAAAAAATCAATTGAAATAAAACATTAAAATATATTTAAATTAAATAATTTAAATAAACAAAATTAAAAATAAAATAAAAATTTAAGAATTAATTTTTAAATTAAAATTATAAAATAAAAAAATAACATAAAAGAAAAATCAAATTAAATAAAAGAAAATAAAAAGTTAAATTATAAATATTAATATATATATATATATATATATATATATATATATATATATATATATATATATATATATATATATATATTAAAAAAAATTAAATTAAGAAAAAATTCAAAACAATTAATAAAAAAATAAATTAAAACTGAAATAAAACAAACAAATTAAAAAATATTTAAATTTAAATATTAAAAAAAAAAACATTAAAAAATATATATTAAAAAAAAACAATCATGCCCCCTCCTTCCCTCTGTCCCACCCCACTGCCCTTCTCCCCCTCCCTACCCATGTCGCTCCCCCACCCTACCCGCGCCACCCCACTCACCCTCCTCCCCTCTCCCTCCTACCGTCCTCACCCCACCCCTCCCTCGCTCCCCGCCCACCCCCTCTCTCCCTACCCCACCCCCAACCACCCCATCCCTCATTGACCTCCCCTGCCCATGCGACCCTCCTCGCTGGCTAAAGGACTGGGCAGGTGGGGAGGGTCGAGCGGGGAGGGGAGTGGGGTGAGGGAGGGGGTGGGCAGGGTTGGAGTGGGGAGGGAGGCGTGCGGTCTCAAGGGGAGAGGAGAGGGGGTAGTGGCAGTGGTGTGGGGTGGGGAGGAGGGGGAACGAGGTGGGTAGGGTGCGGCAGAGGGAGGGACGGAACGTGGCGGGATTGTTTTTATTTTACTTTTAATTATTTAATTTTTTTAATGTTTTTTTTTAATATTTTTTTTAATTTAAATTATTTAATTTTTAATTTTTAATATTTTTTTTTTTTTTTTATTTTAATATTTTTATTTTTTTTAGTTGTTTTGAATTTTTTTTTTTTTGCTAATTAAATTTTTCTTTAAATGATGTTTTCATCTTTTATTTTTTATTTTTTCTTGAATTATATATATATATATATATATATATATATATATATATATATATATATATATATATATATATATATATATATATAATTTTTTGTTTATTTATTTATCTTTTATTTTTACAGGTTAATTTTGAGTTTTGTTTACATTTTTATGTTTTTTTCTTTTTTTTTTTATATATTTTTTGATCATTGATTTATTTTTTGTCATGAATCATCTGCATGCCACCCCTCGTCAGTTGGGCCTCGGGGTGGCTGGGGAATCATCCCTTGCCTAGCCTAGTTTTGAACCTTGTTCCTAGGAATCCTCCCAAACAAGGGCTAGGTTTGCATCTCGTACCTCCTAGAAACTATTCTTTTGAATGATGTGTTTATTATTCCAAGCTATATTCTAAATATACAACCATTTTATTTCCCCTTGTAGTCATATTAGTTGATTTTCATTTATATTAGGGACACATTTATTTCCCATATTTTGCTCCAAAAATTTCTTAGATTCTTAAGCCATCTCCACCATGTTTTAGCCCGAAGAGCTTGGTTGAGGATTTATGCATCGCTCAGACCTAAACCCCCTAAGAGTTTTGGATTACATAACTTCTCCCGAACAATAGGGTCAAATTTTATTTTATTTTTTTCTCCTCCCTATATGAAAGAGCTTTGAATGCTTATAATATGTTTTAGGATGAATTTGTGTAATATAAGAGATAAGAAAAGGAATAAGGGAATAGTTTGAAGAAAAAATTTGAGCAAAGTGAGTCGACTTGATAGGTTATGAATTCCATAGGTCTAGAAAGAAAGTTTTTTTTCTATGTTTTGTAGGAGATATTTCCATACTTTCATCCTAAGGAGATTTTTTACTCGTGGAGTCCCAAGATATTTGGATGGAAGGGATCTTCTTTGAATACCTAGTGATTTGGATATGTTGACTTTGATGGAAATGAGATTGTTGAAGAATACATTTTTTATATGGAAAAATGAATGTTAGTGTCTCAAGCACTAGAAAAGTCACTTGCGATGGATTTGAACATATGAGTTTACTTAATAGTTGTCTTACTCATGAGCAAGGTATCATGTACAAATTGTTGATTAGTGGAAGGTAAGTTGGAGTCAGTATAAGGGATCCCTTTTAAGGGTACCTGGGAGATATCTTATTTTAAAGGATCTACCTCGGTCCTCTTCCATGAGGAGGAAGAGATAGGGAGAGAGGGGATCACCTAGTATTAATCCTTTGGATGGATAAAACATAAGATAAGGGTAACAATTGACTAGAATGGAGGAGAATGATTTTGTGTTCAACTTCATAACCCAAAGAATCAATGTTACAAAAAACCCATATGCCTTTAACATGTGAAATATGAATTGTTAGTTGAGGAAATCAAACACTTTTGACATATCAAGCTTGACTATCATACCTATCACTTTATAGGTAGTGAGGGTGTGGATATCTTCATGAGTGAGGAGAATGATGCCACTGATTTTTCTACTTCTGACATATCTTGTCTTTTTTGTGGAAATTAACATAGGAAGGAGAGACTTCATCCAATTATTAATGATTTTTTAGATGATGTTATAAATATTATTATAGAGGGCTATTGTTTTGAAGTTACTAGGGGACTCAGAGTGGGATTTCTTAATAATTAAGATAATGAAGGCTTCCTTTAGAGTAGTAAGAAAACAGGTTGATTTTCAAGATTATTCTATTAGTTTCACAACAACATTTGAAATAATAACCCAAAATTCCTAAAAGAACTCAATATTGAATCCATCTAGGCCTAGGGATTTATTTATAGAAATCCCCATTACAATTTCTTCCACCTTTGTTAGAGTAATTTCTCTTAATGTAGTTTAATTTTGTTCAATTGTTACTAACTTCGGGATATGGTTTATGATCTTATTGATAGCACGCTTTCCATACCTCACTAGTTCCACAAGAATCTCTTCGGAGTAACTCATAAGTTCTTACATAATCTCCTCATGAATCAATATTATTTATTTATTTTGGGATTTCTTGAGATTCATAATTCTACTTTTTTGACAATGCTAAATACTTGAGCGATGGAAGAATATGGTTTTTTTCTCTCCTTCTTTGACCCATTGCATTATAGATTTATTCCCTCGTAAGATCTCCTCTCACTTAAATTGTTATTCTATTTTGATTTCTGTAGTAGATTCTTCATGATCTAGTTCTTTTTTCCTTCCTTCCTATATAAATTTCGTTTGGATGTTATCCATTTCCCATTCAAGTTTTTATCTTCCTTGATCGATGTTACCAAATTCTAGAATTTTCTACTCCTTGATCTTGAATTGGATAAATTTTACCTTATGTTGGAATTGATTCATTACGTTACCTTTTATTATATTTTCTTCATTTCATCAATTTTAAATACTTCTCTTAAATGAGGGGTGTCTTAGCTACAAGGATTTAACTATAAGTGTTTATTCTAGGGACATCCTTTCTATCTATAAAAAAATTTATAGGACAATGGTCTGAACCATACCATGAAAAAATAGTAGGTTTAAATTCAAGCCCCGAGAGGAAAAAAGGCTCAGAGAGGAGAAATTTTTCAATGATAGAAGAGAATTGTGAAGGTCCTCCTATCTTATTGTTCCAGTTGAATATTACATTAAGAGTTACTTGGTCAACTATTTTTCAATTTTTCATAAAACCTGTGAAGATAAGGGAATCATCATCTACTCTTACGTTTCCTACCTTTACAGAAAAGAAAAAGAAAAAGAAAAGAAATTCTTGGTCCATTAATTCTCAATTTTGCATAAGGTATGTGAAGATAAAAGAATCCCCATATTGTCTTATGATTCCTCATTTTTTCTCATATAGCAAACAAAAGGAAAGAAAAAAGGGAAACATCATTATTTAGGAAAGACTTCTTATTAGGAATGATAAGTGGTGTTCTTTATCTATACTGCCCAACTTAATTCTTCATAATTTATTATGACAATGAAATAGAAAAAAAGGGCACATTTAGAGAAATGCGTTAATTCATAGTCATTGATTACAAAGAGGATTTGTGTAGAGCTTTAGTATGGTGTTAAAACACAAAAAACAAAGTTACCAAGTCAACAAAAACTTTACAAAGCCGTTTTTTGGAGGTTTTATTAAATCATGCTTTTCATGCTAATTTTGAAAAGTCTTCATGCAACATCACCCTTTTTTCATTTCAAAATTAAAATTCCAACATTATTCAATGAGGGAATTAAAACTGGATATCGTGATTACCACACTATTGAAAAACCACACAAATATACAAACTGTGTGATGCAATATTATCTCTTTCTTTTTAGGGTTGAAACTAAAACATTTTTCAATCATTGCATCAATGAAAAAATATCATGACTACAATAGACGTGGAAAAGCACATTGAAATAGAAAAATGGTTGTGTAACACTGGCCATTTTTAAGGTTAAAATTCAAAGAATTTTCAATGATGGTATTAAAAGCCAAATATCATGATTGCAGAAAACCCTAAAAATTAACATTTAATATTTGTATACCTTTATTTTTTTCTCCATTTTCAATGCTTGTCTTTTAAGTGCTTTACAATTTTTTCTAATGTTTCTTTTTTTTTTTTTAGTTTTTGGGGTTTAAATTACTAAATAATTGAGATTATGGTCTTGATTTTTGGTTCCAATGAAAATAAAAAACACAAATTCAACTATAAATTTGAATGTGGTAATAGGTTCTCTCTAATCATTGTGTTGGTCTATGAAACATTGGAATTCTCAAGGGTGGGAGGGGGGGCTTGCCACCCTACTGCCTCCCACAACATTTAGGGTGGGGCAGTTGGCATGTCTCCCTGCAACCTACCAAAATATTTAAGGGGGGAGGGCATAGCATCGTTAACCCTCTTAATGCTACACACATAAGAACCACATACCCTATCCCCATTATAATGTCAAGCCTTCCTTCATATGATTTTTCTGTGAGGGGAGAGGTTACTCACTTGATTTTTTGGTATCCCTCAACCTTTCCCTTGCTTCAGGTGGGAAAATTTCTTTGGGTGGTTGACAGTGGAATGTCTATTTGTGCAAGTAAATGATCGAAGTCATGACATAATTCATAGTATTTTCACCAAACTTGGATATTTCCCTTCTATGATGGCATGGAATTAACCTTCTCTTGCATACAGAATATACTAGTCCTTGGTTGTGGAGGATTGTGATGCAAACTATGACAACTGAGCAATGATCATGAATCAACCTTTAAACAGAGAGTGATTTAAAATTCTAAGACTTCACTGACTACTTTGGAGGTTGTGATGTTTGTCATCCTTCAGAGCACACGACTTCTACGATCTCAGTTTGGTGGGATAGAAAACTCAGGGTATTATCTTATCCCTCTGGTTCATTAATCTTATTCTCTATTTTTGTCTCTCCTTGGTGGATATTGGTTGTCTTCTTTTAAAGTCTAGGTGGGTCAGGCCGTGGCCAAAGTTATGATTTCTACTATCATGCTCTAGGCCCTACAAAAATAATTTCATCTTTTAGCTCTCTTCATTTGATCTTCTCTGTTCATTATCCTTTCCCACTCTGGTTTCATAAAAGCCCATGGTTTTTTCATCCTAAATGTTTTCTCAAACTTATTTCCCTAATTTTTGGGTTGTTGGGGTCAAGACATATATCTTTGATACTTCTATTCTATTACATTATGCCCTATCAACTGATGCACATTGGTTAGGGGGACAAGGGATAGAGGCCTGTAGGCATTCCTTGAGCTCAAGCCCATACCCACGAAGTTGCACCGATCTTCCATTTTTCTATATCCCCTGAAATTTGTGAAATAATACATCAACTTGAAGCTCTCAAAACCAATCGTAAAGAATCTTATTAAGATTCAGAAATATTGTAGGAGGTAACTAATTGGGTTCCCAACTCTGGTCATACTAATGAAATATAGAGCCAATACTTGAACATTGTCACCCTCCATTAGCAAATTAAAACTCTTTTGGGTAGGGTGTTAAAAGAAAATAATGAAGGCCACAATGATATAATATCCTCTTTCAATTGAATCAATTGGGTGAAACATTACTACTACTCATGTCCGGTTAGTTTGGATTCCTTGCTAGCTCATTGAGAAAACCACCTTCAGTGTGACATAAAACCTCATACTCTAGTTGGAACTAGTGCTCAAGGCCTATTAATAGTCACGTCTTTAGACTCTTCATATCATGTCACGCCATTTGGTAACTATTTTATTTCCTTTTTTAGTCCAATGTATTGTATTTTTAACAGTTTCTGAGTATTAGTTGTTTTTATTTATCATTACTTGAACTTTCAATAGATAAAGTTTCCATAGGGGCAGATTGACTCTATGTTTTGTAGAATAGTGATATATTTATCTAATGTATCCTGAAATTTTCAGGTAATACAATATTACTTCACCAAAAAAAGTGGCATTACATGAATTTTTAACTATTAATTAATTTTTTAAAATAATTAACATTAATAAAATTGAGAAGAAAAATTGTAAATATTTTTTAAGGGGAAAAATTAAATTTGAAAAATAAATTAAAGTAAATTGAAGAGTCCCAATTGTTGGTTAATTTCTATGGCTACGAGCACAGGAGAATTGAGAAATTGTGAGAAAACATGTTTTTTGGGAACCTAAGAAGGGAGACTCAACTTTGTTTTGGGATGAGGTTGTGCAGTAGTTAACATGTCTTAATGAGAGAGAGGACATAAAAAATTTGAAAGCATTTCCACCGGTATGGGAGTGGTGAGGGCCAAAGGCTTTTTGAAGTTAGATTTAGATTCTTCACTCTCATGAAAGTGAAAAGGTAAGGAAGATTTTCCATGTTTGTCCAAGGAATTTCCTTAGGAAATCCTTCAACAAGAATTATTACACGGGAAAATAATATTCTCACGGGATAGTGTTATATTACATTGGGATGTTCCAAGGGGGGAAGCTTAATTGGTGATCGATGTAAAATAAAATATGTGAAAACTGAGAGATCTAAGGTTCAAATCGCCCTGTTTTTAACCCATATTACAGAGAGGAGGTTAGGTTGTAGATGCTAAGAGATTTACTAGTAGTTACGTGTCAGTTGGGGTTTGTGTCCAATTGGGATGTTTACATTAAAATCAGTATACTCTTCCCTTTTGGATCACCCTAGCTTAAATAAAGACATTATTTGGCATAAGACCTTGTCTATGACTCATTTCCATTTTTTTTTCTATGTTGGTGTGGATGTGCAGGCTTCTCACCTAGAACTACGTTAGAAAGAAGGGTTTTGAGGGGCCATCTCTTTGCTTTCTATGTAAAATGGATGAGGAGATGATGGATCATGTACCTTTTTACTTCTATTTTGCAGAGGATGTATGGTCTTTTTTTTTTATTCTTTGGAACTGACAATTGGAATTGAGAGAATTTAGTGGAACTAATTGTTCAATGGAATTTTTCTATGTTTAAGATCCCCATAGTCAACAGGGCTTGGATCTTGGCAAGAGGATTTATTCTCTGGAATTTATGGAAAGAGAGAAATGCAAGGATTTATAGAGACAAGAGGAGAAGGGTAGTCATCATTAAAGAGGAGATTCTCCAAAATATAAGAGAAACCATCCTTGTTGTCTCTTGGTTGATAGATGATTGGAAGGTAGACAATATAGAGGTAAGGGTTCTATAGAAATTAACATTAAATTAGAAGATGAGATTTTTTAAGGAAAAAATGGTCTCATATATGTCTTCTCATCTTTATTAATCACCTTCTCCAAGAGGATTTATTAAATTGAATTTTTATGGGGCATCGAAGGATAACCTTGGCATGACTCATTTTGGAGGCATTTTCTGAGATTGTAACTCATCAACTTTGTGAGTCTTTGCAAAAGATAGTGCATTGAAAAAAAAAAATATGGAAGGGTTTTTGGCTTAGGGGAAAGGTATTGAAATAACTATATGTGAGAGGTTTCATTTGCTACATATTGTTGGATATTTGCAGGCTATAGTTCAATGTGCACACAAACTCCCTAATTGGAAACATGATAAGAAAATTGTGATGATTTGGAGGTTGGAAGGAATAGTTGGAAGTAAAAGAATCTTGCATAATAGTCTAAAATTCCACAAGGGAGCGTGTAACAAGGTTGCATATTTTCTGGAGAGTTTGGGTTGTAAATCTCGTGTTCTTAACTTGGATGTGAGCTCACCTCTCTCTAGTTTGGAGGAAGGAAGAAAACCTCTCCATTATTTGTTTGAGTAATATAAGATGGACCTCGATGTGGGTATTTCTTTAGATATCGGGGCTTATTTGGAAGGTATGCCATCCTTCCAAGTGTCTCGTCCTCGTAATGACATCAAAAAGGGTCGTTGAGGAGTGAGTGAAGTTTAACGAGTGTGTTCATCATTTTAAATTGGATGTTATGACGATTGTAAGGAAAAGGAATGGGGTCTATGTGAATGGAGGTGAGGATAGTTCCTCATCCTCTCGTAGCTATTTTAAGATAGTGACATTTCATTCTAGTTTCCAATTTCAGGAGTGGCTTAGTAAATTATTATGTTTGTTACTGTGTGGTTAGCTATGCCTCATTGTTCTGATAAGATTGTTAAAAAATGTCAAGGAATTCACTTCCCATTTACTGGATCAATGTTATGGTTTTGACAAGTTTTTTTATCCATTTCACCTTCCTCATTTCCTGAGGATAAATTCTCAATTACTCTGTTTTTTTGGGTTCTTAAGGGCGATTGTAGTTATTTGGCTAACATCAAATTGTTGTATTAGTGTTTGATTTCAGAATGGTTTAGTGTTTGAGTGTTATGTTCTGGAATATACTTTAAATGTTCGATTTCAATTTGGTCCAATTACTCATATTTTGGTGTCAATTACAATGTTAAGCATTTTAGCTATTGTCATAGTTCCGTAGAATTATGCATTAAATATTTTCAACACTAGTTGCTCGGTTGTGTAATTCTTTTGAGTTGTGGGGAGCTTGAAAATTTTCTTAAATTCGGTCTTGTTGTGTGGCATTTGGGATATGCTTTGTTTGTTCTCAGGTCAAGTGTTCATGGATTTTTTTCTCATCCCTTTTCTTTCATAGAGGGTAGAGTTTATTTCAGTCCTTATTCTTAGTGTTCCTAGGCAGAAAATGCATAGTAGTATATGTCGTAGAGGAAATTTCAGAAATAAAAGAAGCTGACTTTTTTACTATAACTTTGTCGTTTCCTTTTTTGTTGTTGTTCCTTTGAAATTTATGAAAAAATATCACTACTCAAAAGAAAAGAGGTAGGGAATTAGCTTTATCACTAATATTTTATGTTACTCGGGGAAGACATGAAATCAGTTCTAGACCGTGGTAGATTTAGTTAAATAAGGCTTCATGTTATGAATTCACTAGCCTTACACCAACAAATGGCTACCTTTCCATCCTTGATATTCAAAGAAAAACAAGTGGAGAACTATAATGAATTCTGCTATTTGGAGGATATCAAACATATGCTTCACAATCAAACGTATTGTTTGGATAATTTGGATAGTTGCTTGGCTCATGTAAAACTATTTCTAGTGAGTGACTCTACCTTTGGTGTCCTCACTGATCCTTTTTGGTTAATAATGGCTAGGCTCCTAGTATAATTTCTTTTGAGCAAGATTAATGATGGTGGGTTTCATGAAGTCTTGCACAAAACTTTTGACATACATCCTTTAGTTATATGTTTTCATGGCAATCTAAACATCATTTTGGATCTGAAGTGAAATGCCATAAAATTATGCTTATTGCCAATTTGATTTATTCTTGAAAATTGTATAGTCCTTTGATACTCTTTTTATGGATATTTTAGTGGTGAAATTTGTATTTTACGGATTATGTGAAATTTGGAGGTAGTTTTATTACAGACACTCTGTTTTTGGTTCGGAGGTGGATGGTACTCATTTTTGCTGGTGATATCATTTCAATGATTTTTTGTGGAACATTATGCATGCTCTTGGTTTTGTGGAAAACTCTATGTTTTGATGCATATGACACGTTGATGGGTTGTTATTGTCCCACACATTGCAAAATATTTTATGTTTCCTTTTTCTCTCTTACGCTATGAATTATGGATTGGTTTTCCTGTAGTTGGTAAAAAGTGCATTGGTCACAAGGAATTTTGATGATCATTTTGCACTGCAGGCATGCCACAATGCTTCAGTTGTTGAACTTATTGATATTTTTTTCCTCCTTTTGATATTGTAGATGTAGACATTCATGGTTTATGGGTATCTTATGAATACATCTTGGTGGTTATATGGAGCAAAAGTTTGTTGGGTTTCTTCTAAGGATGTTGTTGTGAAATATTAAAGCCAAACCTATAGTGAGCACTATATTTCTCACTCGTTGGTTTTCCCTTACTTTCATTATTAAAATTTGTTCTTTCTCATTTTTGGTTTATGTTATTATAGATCCTTGGTATGTATTGATGCTGAATTTATTTGATACACAGTCTTTGTATAGTCTATATATTGGGTAAATGTTGTATTGATGAGCATCTTCTACGCTGAGATGTGGATGGTGTGTTTTTTTAGCTTCTTTTGTATTGTTGGGGGGATCTCGAGATGTTTTCAATGTACTGAATGTAAAATATGTTTGATTATGAACACTAAGTGATAGTCATGATAAATTTAGGTAAAAAAATATGTACATTTGGAATATAAGGTGGAGGGACAAAAGATAGTAAATGAATTACCATGCATCCCCTATCCCCACACCAAAGAGTAGGAAATTAACAAAGGAAAACAAACTAGAACCTAACTAATTCTTTCATGTGTAAAGGAACATTTTCACTCAACACTAACCAGAAATCAAAGGATGCATATGTTGTGAAGAGGAAAATTCATTCGTGATACAATATGGCAACTACAGCAACTACGAACAAATGAAGAACATATGAATCAATGGAAACCTTGTGAGCCGAATATGCCTACCGTTTCTTTTGCTGAAAGAAAAGGAAAATCAAAGGTAACAACAAAAAGTTTTTTATTTTTTATTTTTTATTTTTCATGTGGTTCACGAGCACCCTGGTCAGTGAGTGATCGCTACGTCCACAGAAAAATATGGGCAATAGCTAGGCTAAATCTCCCCTCGGCCTATTGCAAGACCTGACGCCAAGGGCTTCGGGTGGATTCGACCCTGTCACCTCCCAATGGCGAGGCACGGTTTTTGACCAACTGAGCTAACCCTTGGGGCTGTAACAATAAAAATATTAAATAGTGAAGTGATATGATTAAATAGTCCAATAATTAAGCACTAAAATGAATAACAATAGAAGATAAACCATAATGGACTAACGCATCATAATGCCCTAGGAAAAGAGTTATTTAGAGCCAAAAACATAGGTAAAACTCACAATTGAGGTAAAAATGATAATTATACCTTGCAAGGGAGCTCCACAATAGTATTCTAGGTGCCAAACCTCTGCGCAATCACCAACCCAAGCACCGTGAATCAAGAAGAGTGAGGAGGAGATGAGAAAATGGCAAAAAATATGGAGGAAGGAGGATTAAGTGACAATAGAGGTTAGGGTTTAGTGCCAAAACATTGACCATCCAAATTCCACATTACCTCTTCGTCATGAATTAGTGATCTCCTGACAGGGCATGTGAACGCCTCAGGCTCTCGTGTAGGTGTCAAGGAATGAGCCACTTACTAGTTTAAGGAGATCAAATCAACAAGAGGCATACCACAGGTTTGTGTGCATAATTAAATCGTCAAGCCACAAATTTAACCATTGGCTAGTACCATAATTAATTCCTGAGTGATGGGTAGAAATGAAAATGACATATAAGTAATAACCAACATGAAATAAAAATTGGATATAATCAACAAGACGGAGGGTTAGTATGTGTGCACAAATCATACAATAGGAGTATTCACTACCATTACTTTACCAAGTCCCTAAGAGGGTAAGAGGGTTATGAATTTAGAAGATATAAATTAAGCGTAAAAGTGAGAGTAGATAATTAACATAGTGAAGCAAAATTGTATATGTGTTGCATAAGTGAACTATGTGAGAAAATTTCTTGATGGTGGAACCCCTTCATTAACACTTTACATGTATAAAGTGGCTAATATTAAGTAGTTCTTAATAAAGATTAACGGTTAAAGTGGGAAAGAAAAAATTTTATTTATAGAACAGAGGTGCATGACACCTTAATAGTTAGAATATTATTTATAAAACCATGTGATTCACCATACTTGAGCTAGAGAATTTTGTGTTTTTGGCACACATTATAGACAACCAAATCTAGCCCACCATACTAATTAAGAGGGGAAGGTATCAATAGATAATCGATGTGTATCTATAGGTCTTCCATTCTTTGTTGGAAATTTGTGCACTACTCCATTCCCCATGGACAAGATGGATATGTGGGGCCCAATTATTTGTGACACACATCCACTTCCACATCCTTCATGCAGATTCTAGTCCAATAACCATTTTTCTCCTCCCCTCTGCTACTCTTGGCTACCTCCGTGTCAATATATATTATTTCTTTCGTTTGATTCTCACATGTAATGAAAACCACATGGGCCTCCACTATCTAGGCCTCAATTGAAATGGGCTCCGTGGTACCCTGCCATTTTAGCCACGAAAAAAAGTTAGTCTATAATACACCTTCACCCCGCACTTTAAATTTCTTGTTTACTTGAGACTAAGTCTCCCACACAACATTCATAGCCTTAATTTTGACAAATGGTAATTGTTCTCTCTTGTATCCTTGTGTCAAACTACTTTCTGAGAAATCATAACATTCATCCAACTTCGCCACGTCAGATTATTTACATCCCAAATGATGAGAACCTACAAAATGATTAAAAACCCCTGAGGCAAGGACCATTTGGGAAATCTATTAAAAATATTTCTCTGTCAATGTACAACTTGTCATCTATACCTTTGAAACTAGATGCTTGTGATTTTTCCACATGAAAACCAAAAAAGAAATTTCTCCCCTTGTTCGGCCAATAAAACTCTTGACTCTCACCTCCTGTACCAGAAGGAAGCCATTGACAACATTTGCATTATTATAGTAGGGGATATAATCTATAATCACTAGTGAACATAGGTAGATTATGCTTCAAATATTATATTCACTTGGGAACTAGTATAAAAAATAGTATCAACTTTCATATGGTTAATAATCACCATTATATGAAAAAAAATCACTTCTTCTACTTTCGGTAGTAGGAGTCGGAACAAAAGAACTAGAACTAGCATGAGAAAATGTTTTACCTTTCACTCCTATAACTATGACTTGAGATTCATCATTTGAATTATATCCCAAATCTTGTTGCACTAATGAAACATTATTTTTTTTTCTCTTTCCCTCAGAATGTCTTACGCCTTAGTTGAAGATGAAATTAATAATAGTGAGCACCATCATTTGCTTCCTTTTTACAATGAGAGCATGCCAGCTTTTCCCATTCTTTCTTGACTATAGAAGTATTCTTTCTTTTCCTCTTTACCTTAAATTTTCCTTTAGCGAACATAGATGGTTGCATCTTTGCAAAGTCACTCTGCACACTCTTTCCCCTAGACTTGAGATGAGTAGCTTGGGCATATACTTCATCCAAATTAGTGGGATTTTATAAAAGAAGAGTATGGAAAAGATAACTATGCAATGCATCAATGTATTTTAGAAGCATCTATGGAGAATCTAATGGAATATTTAAGGCCAATGTTTTATTTCTAAATTCTTCAATAAAATTATGTAAACTTTGTCCTTTTCCTTGTCTCAAATTTTCTAATTCCATGATTTCTTTATGAGTATAATCTAATGAATCAAATTTCTTCTTTAATGCATTAGTGAATTCTGACAATGAAGAAAGGAGCTTACCATTTCTTTTTCTACCTTGTGAAAGTTTACTTTCCCACCAAACCAACGTTGTACCTTCAAGCTGAAGAGAGGCCAACTAAATATTTACCTATTGGTCAATAAATTACTGAATAAAACAATACAATTATATAGCTCGAATCCAATTATTTAATCTTTCTCCATTAAACTCACCATTATACAATGGTAATTAAAACTTAACATCAAACTTCAATGATGGATTCTTTGAAGCAATCTTCTTATGAGAAGGTGAAAATGAAGAATTATACGGAGGAGGAAAAGAATGAGGAGAGTAAGTTCTTGAAGCCTAAGGATAAAATAGAGGAAGAGGGGGTTAATCACCCTCATTATTTACTTGACTAGTGCCTTCTCCTTTCTGAAGTTCTCTTTGTTTATAGAGCTCTTCCACTTTTGAATAAAACATAGTGGATGCCTTGAGAAAATCCAACATGGAGCTAAAAGTATTCTCTCCTTTTGGCGAAGTCGTCTCTCCTCTTTAAGTGAATATCCTTGAACCAACTTCAGGCTTGTAAGATGCAAGATAACATTCTCTCTTCTTAAGATTAGACATGGTAATCATTCACACTCAAAACAAAAATCAAACAAGATCATTTAGCTTTGATACCATGCTTGATCAAGATATTTTATTGTGAACATATGATTTAGTGACTTAAACGAAATTTGAAATAGTAAACTTGACAAAAATATATTAAAAATATTGTAATAGAAATAAATGATTACAAGATAAAATAGAATAACGCAATGAGATTGATAGCAAAGTTCACCCAATGTTGGTTACATCTCTGGATTTGCTTGCAATGGATTGGTCTCCTCAATTATGATGTAAAATGACTCAAATTGCATCGAATCCCCAATCTCTAAAGTTGGCTCTCTATTCTACAACTTTTCAAAAAGCCTCAAAGTACCCTCTGCAAGAATATCGTGTTTCTTAAATCTCCAAAAGACCACAAAATCTATGTATTATCACATAATAAGTGATAATAGTGCTACAAAAATAAAGCGCTCGACATTTTCTTACAACTATATCCCCTCTATGGTGCAGTGGAAAACATTTTGTATATATAGTGTTGGGGGGTCCACAACCACAGGGTGGAGCTCACAGAGGTTGTAGCCCCTCCATTATAACAACATAATATAAGTAGAACTTTTTTCAACAATAGCTCAACAACATTGGGTTATATTAATACAATCCATTTTGGTTTGTTGTAACATATCCATATTATATACCAAATATAATAATTTGTTTGGCATATTTCAACCACCTATGTCATGGCCCAATCAATAAAAAATGTGTAAGTGTGACATATTGTTGCTTGTGCAGTGGTCGCGAGGCTAAATCCGTATCCTTCCCCCATTTTTGCAATATGGTTAAAACGAAAATTTAAATATAGAATCATGCCATTAACATAACAAACAAACTTGTGGGTAATTGGTGGAGTCGTTGGCTTGTTCTGTGTAGGTCGACGGTTCAATCCCCAATGTGCCAATTGTTATGCCCTTTGATTGAGCCACATATCACCGTCTTATTAGTCCATTGTTACACAATTTGTTTCTACCACACCATCCTACATTTGCCATGTGTCAATCGTAGGGGTTGCCACATCATGTTGTCCTTGCTACCACATGTCATGTCTAGATGTTGGTACATGTCCCAATAAGTTTGAATTTTGTCCTACTAGTCAAAATATTCAAAATGCCATAACTTCTACATACATACTTTGTTCGACGTCATTCAAATTATGTTGGAATGGTCTTGTCGAGCTCCTTAACATTGAATTGTTTCCTTCAAATTTTTGGGACTTTTATTTTTAGGCCTTTCTGGATTGTCTTAGATCATATTTGGTGCTCTTGTTAACTTAACGAGATCTTTAATTTCTTTGGAAAGGTCAGAAAAGTTCTTTTCTCTCTTAGTTTAGCTAGTACTAAGCCCTTTGTGGGCTATCTTTATGTATTATGTGTGCTCTCTATAAAGGTGCAGCTTATTCTTTTCCTATAGTTGGGATAGATGGTGTTACATGAGGGAGGGATTTTTACTCAATATGGTGTGGATAAGAGCTTCCTCGAGAGGCTTCTAAGAATGGAGGGGTCAGTCAACTATGAAGCCATGAGTTTGGGTAGAAACTTGATAATCCATGGAAAAATATAACAAGTTCACTCTAATGGAAATTGAAAACATCACTTTAGACATGGAGGGGAAGTGTGTTTTAGTCATCATTTCATCCTAAAACAATATGCAGAGATGGGAACTCACAACTGCATTCCTGAAACTAGCAAACAGGTTTTTGTAGACTTGTTATATGCAATATATCAACCTCCATTGACATATCAAAACTCTCTTCGAACATGTTTAGTGGAGCTCTCAAAGAATCAAAGAGAACTACAAATTTGCATCGATAAGGTTTTGCAAAATATGCATAAATTAGATGACAAAGTCTCAATTCTCGTTAAGAGGCTAGCTAACCTTCCCATGACTCCACTAGAATTCCATGCTAATGTGTCTCCTTCCATTAAGGAAAACTCTCCTTTTAGTTTAGATCGAGTATAAATATGGGGTTTTTTATGTTGCTAACATACATGAGGCTATTTTTCGGGATATAGTAAGACTCTACAAATCATAAGCTTACTAGTTTAGTAGGGATTAAATTGTGTCAAGTGCACTAGGTTAATACATTTTTTGACATACAATTTTGATACTTTAAATTTATCATTAGGGAAAGTTGGAAGTAAAAAATGGGCCTCAAAACAGAAGATGTACTAAAAAGTAAAATTTAAAGATGAAGATGTCATCCCCATGGGTAAATAATTTTTAATTTTTGTGGGAAATGAATTTTTACTAATTTTTATTGTATTTTTCACTTATCTTCTTGTAGGTTTGTTCAAAGGTCAAATTTACACATTCGTTGGATGCATAATAAAATTCTACATCTAACAAGTACCCACTCTACATACCTTTGGACCACACTAAAAAAGATTGAAAATACGTGAAAAATGTGTCTCAAAACACATTTTTTTAATGTATTTAACCTATTTTTGGTTTGGGGCTACTAAAAAATATGCAGAATGGGTACTCGTTGGATGTGAAATTTAATTTCCACATTCAACATGTGTATACACTTGACATTTGAATAAATCTATAAAACGATGAGCTAAAATTACAGTAAAAATATTTTTTATTTCTTCCTTTAAAAATTAATAACTCTACTTTTATTATTTTATTTAATAAACCCAATGTCCATAACTCTGATTTCTCTCCTATGTCACACCAATAGCAGTTGTGTACTTTTTATCTTCACATAAATGGAATGTTGTGTATTTTTTATTATCATCACATAAATGATTTCGGGCTTAAACTGAAAAAATTATAAATAAAATATTAATTTTTTTGTACATTGAGATAACATTACGCCAACCGTACCCATTATAACCCAATACATACCAACCCTGTCCCTTTGACAAAGAGAGATAATCTCGAATTTAAACTTTTGATCTCGAAGGCATTTGAAACTTTGACCACACGACCATAACCAAATACCCCGTCCCTTTGAGAGAGAGAGATAATCTCGAATTTAAACCTTTGATCTCGAAGGCATTTGAACCTTTGATCACACGACCATAACCAAATAAGCTGCACCTCTAGAATAGATCTACGTAAGTTCAGTTCAATAATTCATTAAATACCTGTCACTGCGCCATATCCATCCAGTTTCCTTTTCGCTTAAAATCAATAGTTATTTGGCTTGATTCCCATCGCGGATTCGTCTGAACAATTTGCTCATGTTACATTTTTTTTAGAGTACATTTAATCTCTACCACATATGTTACATTTTTTTTAGAGTACATTTAATCTCTACCACATCCAAACAATTTTGTTCAGAGTACAATTAATCTCTACCAAATCCTTAGGTTTGGAGTAGATGGCGGAAACTTTTCTACCCTACATTTTGGCTGAGAGAATGTAACTCGTTTGTCCAATTACGAAGCATCATTGGTAGATCCCACTCACAAACCCAAACCTACTACCCAGTTATTTTTTTTTTCCTTCAGTATGAAAAAAAGCATATATTAATATCATTTGGTAAAATACATATAGCATAACTAAAACTTGTTCCAATACATATAGCATACATAAAACTTGTTCCATTCGAACAAGTGACAGTCAAGATTATGTTGTATAAGAGAGGATCATTACAATTCCTCATGTAAAAAAACATAGCTGAGCAAGTATGTGAACATTTATTTATTGAGAAACATATCTTATGAGATTGCTCCATATAATGTGCAAGAGCAAGAAACCTGTTGCTGAAAGACACCATCTACGAAATGGAAACCACTTCATAGAGAACATTGTATTTGCCCAGTGGTCAGGCCAGAACAAAACCATCAACGGGAAAAAAACCATGCACAGTAAGATAAAGCAATAGTATATTGAATGAACACTAAGTATCAGGAGGAAAGAAATCCTCAAAATTGTAGATGCAGTTCACCCATTGGATGACCATATGCCATTTGCCAAGATCTTGTAATAAGCCCTTCTTTGCTAAACAACCTACTTGCTTCTTTTGTAACCTGTCTATATGCTGAATTGTGTATCCTTTTTGTGATTGCCAGTAGGTCCCAATCCTTTTCATCCATCTTGAAAGAAGAGAATTCTTTATAGACCACTTTCATAGAACATGATCAATTATAACTTTGGAATCTCCATGAATGTGTAAATTCAGAATATCTAGAAAATGACTAAACCGTAGAAGACCCCAAAGAGCCATAGCTTCTACTTTATTATTTGTTCCATTGCCTCCATTCTAGTAAAGATTGTATTGAAGATGGTCATTGATACAAATCAAAAATCCACAAGCACATGTTCCATTTTGAGCCACTCCATCAAGAAAAGCCATTGGAAATTGTAATAAAGCTTGGCGATTTCTACTAGGGAGGACCCTGCAAAACTGTTCGGGCTGAGGCAAGAAACCATTATAGTTTGTAATAATTTTGTCAACAATATAAAGAAACTCCTCTCTCCTATTTTGGAACAAAAAGGTGTTCGTCCATTTCCAAATTTCCCAAAAACATAGGAGAGGAATGGATCTCCAAGAGGCTTTCTGAGCACTCCACCATTCTAGAGAGTCTTTAATGGAAGAATGCAAGGTAAAAGAGAAACCAAAAGATTTAGATACCTGATTTCAAACTTGTGCAGAGAGTTTACACTGTAAGAAAATGTGATCATTGTTTTCATCATCAGATTCGCAAATGGAACACATATACATGGTCCATCCCAATTCCTCTTCTTTAAGTTTTCCTAAACAAGAATTTTATTGTGGTAAACCAGCCAAGAGAAAATTGTAATTTTACATGGGATGCCTGTCTTCCATAAAAGAGTGAGGAAACGTCGGTCTGAGAGAGAAGACATCATGTTGTTTAATGTTAAGGAAGTGTCTGCCACACTAATATTGTTAGAGGACATCTTCCCTTTCCAGGTAAGATAGTCACGAGCTTTCCTACGACAAATTCCTATATTCCTGATGTTAGAATAGACCTTCTCGCATTGAGCCGCCTCTTGGTTATGAAGACTGATTCTTTTTGCCTCTTTCCAAATCGGAATCGAACCTTGCCAGCCCTCTATGAGCTGTCCCCATACAAAAATGTCTGAACTGTTAGTTTGGCCCTTAAGAAGTTTCTTATGGGCAGATCCCAGTCACATCAAACCCAAACCCAAACCTAGTGCCCAGTTAGTTTGACCCTTAAGAAGTTTCTTCTGGGGTGAAAGGGAAAAACGCTCATCTATTCAGCTACGCCAGATCCTATATCAACGAGTACAACCTAGATTGCTCCACTCTATATAATCCCCTAGATTAACCCAGTGTATATTGCACACTTGAGATATTACATTTCCCGCAATGCTAAATTTATTTTTAAAATGTAAAATATTTAAAATCTTATGTCACGGTATACAACTTCGATTACTCAACTCTCAACTCTATATAGTCGCCTGGATGACTCCACTGTTTATACTGTCTAAATTAAACCGCTTATTTCGGTTGTGTGTACCATACTTTTTATTCAAGTGCGTAGTTTATTCCATAACATGAATATTTACATGAATATTGTTGGAATTTAATTCCAACTGCAACAATGAACAGCTGCACAGGAATCTGATTTGCAGTAAATGTTACAAGCTGTTCGGTGCAGCCAAGTCGCCTTTGATATTTCTGCACATTAATATGCATTAAAGTTTCAGTTGATTTCCCCTGCAGACAGCCGACTTGTTTTTGATAAAGGCATCACCGCCTTGCTGCAATAAATTCTGAGATAAACATTAGTAGATATTTTGTAATATTTTATTGTTTTAATCAAATATCTTTCAGCATATAAATACCGCACAGCAGTTCTGTTTTAAAGTTAGCAGCTGTAGCAGCAGAGTGATACACAGCAGAGAAGAGCACGCAGCAGCGTGAAGATAAATTCTTCCAGAAAAGCACGGCAGTGCACAGCAGTGTAAACGCAACAGTGTAGCAGAGAGCGGAAAGGCAAAAATGCACAGCAGTGCAGATTTGTCTGTAATTTGTTTTATGTTTGTTTACTAAGAGAGAACACAGATCTTATTTGTGTAAAACAGCAGCGTTTTTTTTTCAAGCACAATCTCTTATGAAATTCCTGTAACAGTTAGTTTACTTTTATTAAACGCAAGTTATTTTCCTGTTGCTGTTACACCGTAACTTAAAAAATACTTGACGTCAAAAATTTACGTTGCTGAAACACCACGATCAGCGTTGTTGAAACACCTGTTTCAGCAACTGAAAAAAAACTGTGTTGCTGAAACACCGTTTCCAGCAAGCGATTTTTCTATTTTTTTGTGTAAAAACAGAGTGCGATTTTTGTCTATCTGTTATGGAATTTATCAGAAAATTCCAACATGGTATCGGAGCTAGTCTAGGCACTCAGTGAGTCAAAAACAGAGATTGTTTTTCATTGTAGGAGCTGTAAGAAGTTTGTTAAGCAGATTTTTCTAGCAGAGAAAGTTTTTGCTTGTTTTTCAAAATACAGTCAGTACCTTTTCTTTACCAGTACAGGTTAAGATGGCAGATGCTGGAACAGGTTTGACAAATCCCCAACTGCCTCAGTTTAATGGGAAAAATTACATTTATTGGTCCATAACAATGAAAGCATTGTTTGCTTCTCAAGGAATATGGGAGCTGGTTGAAACAGGTTATGCTGAACCTGCAGATGCAACAGCACTGGCTGCTTTGACAGCAGCAGAAAGAGACCAGTTGAAGAGTGACAAGAAGAAGGATGCCAAAGCCCTCTTTTTCCTCTTCCAATCAGTACATGAAAGTGTTTTTCCGCGGATTGCAGCAGCAACAAAATCTAAGGAGGCATGGGATATTCTCCAAACTGCCTACCAAGGCATGGAGAAGGTGAAGACTGCAAAGTTGCAGATGTTGAGGAGAGACTTTGAAAATCTCAGCATGAAGGAATCTGATACAATAGATTCATTCTTCACCCAGGTTATTGGCTTGATAACCCAGATAAGATCTCATGGAGAGATTCTTGAAGATAGAAGGGTTGTAGAGAAAATCTTGAGATGTTTACCCTCAAGGTTTGAATCTATTGTGGTGGCAATAGAAGAAACAAAAGATCTCTCACAGTTCACGGTAGATGAGCTGAGTGCTTCTCTGTTGTCTCATGAACACAGACTGAGTAGAGGAACAGATTCCTCTTTTGAGCAAGCATTCAAGACTCAGATGTCTTTTGGCCAAAGAAGAGGTGGAAGCAGAGCAAATTACAGAGGTTGTGGAAGAAGCCAAAACAGAGGCAGAAATTATCCAGCTAGCACAAGCGGAAGGAGCTGCAATCAGAACCAAGCTGAAGGTTCAAGTAAACAGCAAGCTCATGGACAAAGGTATGACAAATCCCAAGTCCAATGTCATTATTGTAAAAAATTTGGGCACTATGCAAATGAATGCAAGAAAAAACAAAATGACATGAACAATAGGCATAATATTAATTTTGCAAATGAAGAAGATAAGAACCCAAAGAATGTGCTGTTAACATGTAACATAGCACAAGACAAACAAGATGTTTCTTGGTTCTTAGACTCAGGTTGTAGTAATCACATGACTGGAAATATTGCAATGTTTGCCAATCTGGATGAAAATGTGAAATCTGAGGTAACAACAGGGACTGATGATAAGATAACTGTTAAGGGTAAGGGCAGTGTCAATATCCGAGCAAAAAATGGAGAACAGATGACTGTGCAAGCTGTATACTATGTACCTGGTCTGAAATGTAATCTTTTGAGCATTGGACAGCTCATGAACAAAGGTTACAACGTGTTCTTCAAAGATGATTTGTGTACTATCAGAGACATACCTCCAAGTAAGAAGATCATTGCACAGGTGTAGATGACCAACAATAGAATGTTTCCTCTCAAACTCAGGGCAGATTTGAAGGAAGGCAGAACTATTGCGGCTGTAACACAAGAAGTCTTTCAAGAACAGGTGAAAGATGTGAATTGGTTGTGGCATTTGAGATTTGGACATCTCAATTTCGGAGGCCTGAATCTGTTGCACAGAAAGGGCATCGTAAAGGGATTGTCGTTGATTGAGAAACCGGACAGCCTTTGTGAAGGCTGCATCTTGGGCAAGCAACATAAGGAAAGCTTTCCAGCAGGAAAGTGTATAAGGGCAAAAGCACCCTTGGAAATTGTTCACTCTGATGTGTGTGGACCGATGCAAATACCATCATTTGCTGGAAATAGATATGTTTTAACTTTTATTGATGATTACACCAGAAAGACATGGGTGTATATGCTGAAACAGAAGAGTGAAGTGTTTGAGAAATTCCGCCACTTCAAAACTCTTGTTGAAAAGCAGAGTGGGCATTATATCAAAGTGCTCAGAACAGATAGAGGAGGAGAGTACATCTCCCAAGAATTTCTGCGTTTTTGCAGAGAGAATGGCATACAAAAGCAGTTCACAGCAAGGTATACACCTCAGCAAAACGGTGTTGCTGAAAGAAAGAATAGGACCATTCTTGACATGGTCAGAAGTATGCTGAAGGTAAAACACTTGCCGTATGAGTATTGGGCAGAAGCTGTTACTTGCGCAGTTTACATCTTGAATAGATGCCCAACTAAAGCTGTCATGAACAAAATACCAGAAGAGGCATGGAGTGGTCAAAAGCAAACTGTCACTCACATGAGAGTATTCGGTTGTGTGGCATATGCACATGTACCAGATCAGCTAAGAAAAAAGCTTGATAGTAAGGGGGAGAAGTGTGTCTTTATTGGCTATTGTGATGAGTCAAAAGCATACAAACTCTATAATCCATCCACCAAGAAGTTAATAGTAAGCAGAGATGTGCAGTTCATTGAAGATGAAGCTTGGGATGGAAGCTTGGAAAAAACAGTGAATGTGAAGACAATAGTGTCTCATGAAGAAGAAGAGGAAGGGACAACAGCAAATAATCCTTCCTTGGTGGCTCCTCCTACACCACAGCAAGTACAACAAACCACACCACAAGCTGGAATCCGAACAGCCTTGAGAAGTCAAGGAAGAACAGTTGTTGTTACACCACAAACAGCTACTGCTGAAACACCACAGGGATCAAATACACCCTCAAGTTCGGATGGAACTCCAAGCACACCAAGAAGACCAAGATTCAGAAATCTGAATGAGATTTATGAACAAGGAGAGGTAAGTAACAGTATCGGTCTGAATTCATTATTTGCTTTGTATTGTCATATTGATGACCCAATCCATTTTGAAGATGCTGTAAATGAAGATAAATGGATTGAAGCAATGAATGAAGAAATTGGTGCAATTGAGAAGAGTAAAACATGGGAGTTAGTGGATCTCCCTAAAGGCAAAGATGCCATTGGAGTTAAGTGGGTTTATAAGACCAAAAGTAATGCTGAAGGTAAGATTGACAGGCACAAAGCAAGGCTTGTTGTGAAAGGCTACAAGCAGCAACAAGGCAGAGACTATGATGAAACCTTTGCACCAGTAGCAAGGATGGAAACAGTCAGAGCAGTGTTGTCTATTGCAGCACAACACAAATGGAAGATTTATCAGATGGATGTTAAATCTGCATTCCTGAATGGAGTGTTAAAAGAAGAGGTTTATGTTGATCAACCTCTGGGCTATGAAGTTGAAGGACAAGAGCATAAAGTTTGTAAACTGAAGAAGGCTCTTTATGGGCTAAAGCAAGCTCCAAGAGCATGGTACAGCAGAATTGATGCTTATCTGATTGAGAATGGGTTTGCTAAGTGTGATGGTGAACCCACACTCTACATAAAGCAGAATGACGGTAAGATTATTATTGTTGTTTTATATGTAGATGATCTGATTTTTACTAGCAATGATGCTTCTCTCATTGCTGATTTTAAAGCAGTCATGAAGAGTGAATTTGAAATGACTGACTTAGGCTTCTTAAGATATTTTCTTGGAATTGAAGTAGACCAAAGCGAAAATGGTGTTTTCATTTCTCAAGATAAATATGTAGAAGCTGTTTTGAAGAGATTTAACATGCAGAACAGCAAGGCTGCTGTGACTCCAACAGTAGTGGGGCTGAAATTAACCAAAGAAGACAACAGCAAATATTTTGATCCAAAATTGTACAAGAGCATAGTTGGCAGCCTTATGTACTTGACTGCAACTAGGCCGGACATTATGCACGCTGTGAGTTTAATTTCCAGATTTATGGAAAGACCGAAAGAAACTCATTGGCAGGCAGCCAAGAGAATTCTAAGGTATGTGAATGGAACGAAGGGGTTTGGTATTTTATACTCCTCTTCTGAAAGTTTCATGTTGACAGGTTACACTGACAGTGATTGGGCTGGAAGTGTTGATGATAGGAAAAGCACATCGGGATATGTGTTTCATATGGGATCGGGAGCCATCTCATGGGCTTCCAAGAAGCAACCAGTTGTGGCTTTGTCAACAACAGAGGCAGAGTATGTGGCAGCAACAACAGCAGCATGCCAAGCAGTATGGCTGAGAAGAGTTCTCAAAGATTTGTGTCATGAACAAGAAAATGGCACAACCATTTACTGTGACAATAGCTCAGCAATAGCATTGTCTAAAAACTCTGTTTTTCATAAAAGAACAAAGCACATAGACACCAAATTTCACTTCATACGTGAATTGGTTAACAATGGTGAGATTGTTTTGCAGCACTGCAAAACAGAGGATCATCTTGCAGACATCTTGACAAAACCATTAGCAAAGAAAGGTTTTGATCATTTCAGAAAATGTCTGGGTATGCAGCAGTTGAAATTAAGGGGGAGTGTTGGAATTTAATTCCAACTATAACAATGAACAGCTGCACAGGAATCTGATTTGCAGTAAATGTTACAAGCTGTTCGGTGCAGCCAAGTCGCCTTTGATATTTCTGCACATTAATATGCATTAAAGTTTCAGTTGATTTCCCCTGCAAACAGCCGACTTGTTTTTTATAAAGGCATCACCGCCTTGCTGCAATAAATTCTGAGATAAACATTAGTAGATATTTTGTAATATTTTATTGTTTTAATCAAATATTTTTCAGCATATAAATACCGCACAGCAGTTCTGTTTTAAAGTTAGCAGCTGTAGCAGCAGAGTGATACACAGCAGAGAAGAGCACGCAGCAGCGTCAAGATAAATTCTTCCAGAAAAGCACGGCAGTGAACAGCAGTGTAAACGCAACAGTGTA
Organism: Pinus tabuliformis; assembly: GCA_031772625.1. NCBI lineage: Eukaryota > Viridiplantae > Streptophyta > Pinopsida > Pinales > Pinaceae > Pinus > Pinus tabuliformis. Next base: position 865,531,723 of record CM062812.1, read on the forward strand.
GCAGAGAGCGGAAAGTAAAAAATGCACAGCAGTGCAGATTTGTCTGTAATTTGTTTTATGTTTGTTTACTAAGAGAGAACACAGATCTTATTTGTGTAAAACAGCAGCGTTTTTTTTTTCAAGCACAATCTCTTATGAAATTCCTGTAACAGTTAGTTTACTTTTATTAAACGCAAGTTATTTTCCTGTTGCTGTTACACCGTAACTTAAAAAATACTTGACGTCAAAAATTTACGTTGCTGAAACACTATGATCAGCGTTGCTGAAACACCTGTTTCAGCAACTGAAAAAAAACTGTGTTGCTGAAACACCGTTTCCAGCAAACGATTTTTCTGTTTTTTTGTGAAAAAACAGAGTGCGATTTTTGTCTGTCTGTTATGGAATTTATCAGAAAATTCCAACAAATATTTACCGGGATTTTTGTAAATTTAAATTTTGATGGTTAAATTTCAAAATGTTAGGTAGTCTACTTTTTATTCAAGTGCGTAGTTTATTCCATAACATGAATATTTACATGAATATTTACCGGCATTTTTGTAAATTTAAATTTTGATGGTTAAATTTCAAAATGTTAGGTAGTCTAGAGGTTTTTGATGGTGCTGAATCTATTTCCAAATTATCATTCTCAAACTTCAAAATCTTTAATACCCAGAAATATCTATAATACCCAAAAATATACGATAATACTGAATCTATTTCCACCATCAAAAATACATTTAAACATCCAAGCTATTTTTGACCATCCAAACCATTCCTTAACTTAGTTATCCTTCATCTTTTATCAGTGATTGTGCTGTTGTTTAAGACAAGGCAGAGGTTCCTTTACAGTAATTTCTCATATAACCTCCGTCAAGGTTTCGTTTACATTGCTCAGATAATCGTGTATCTTTATTGCCTACATTTCTTTCTCCACTCCTCTTTAATTTGTTCCTTCAACACCACTCAGTCACTCAATAATTTTTAGGCCAGGCGTTGAATCGCTTATGTGACCTCATTTTATAAACTCGAATACAGTCAATATCGATGGTGTGCGTTGATAAAGGAAAGCCATACAAAGAACCATCTATACTCGTTTAGAGACTGATCAAACAAAATGAAGTACAAAGAACCGTCCATTCTTGTGAATAGACCGATCAACGAAAATGAAGGAGAAACAATTTAACTAAGCAGTGAAGATACACAGAGAAACCTTCTTTATGTAACCCTACAGGTTGCCCAAGTAATATAGATCTTCTACTCTTCGGAAAATATAAAATATTGATCTGCAACTCTCCAAAAAATTTATCTTTCTGCTGTAGCCAGAGTCCCTCTCTCAGGGAAAAAACAAACGCCCCGGATCCTAAATTTCTTAAAAAAAGATATGTCTAATAAATTGTTAAAAACAATTGAATCGAAATTACAATAATATAATGCTCACGCAAATCACTCGATGATTCAGATCTTGACTGATGCAAACCAAACATTTCGGGGGTGAAAATTCTGGAATATCAATAAACATTCTATATAAACTAGATAACAAGCACACATCATTATTCTCTTTCATTACGCTGCAAACATCATATTTCTTTCAATCGACCGCGACTGTCACATCTCGATCATAGCCTCTCGAACGACCCGGGAAAACGATTAAGAATTGTTTGAGAAATGCTAGATATTGTCGTGGACTCATGTACTAGATGTCCAAAACGAAATGATCTCCAAAATGTTTATTGGGTATAGACAAGTTTTATGAAATAGATGTAAAATAGTCTACTTACAGGATTCTAGATCTGCAAGCGCAGGTTGAGGAGATTTGGCCTTGGTAAGATATTGGCCCGCCGTGGGACTTCTATCCGACAAAACCTGATACCTACTGAAATAGCGGCAACTCCGCCGGTAAACTATTGAGATCCAGGCCTTCGAGGTCCGGATTCGTACTGGCCTTCGTTTGATATTGTTACTCGCCGGAGTCGCGCGACGGTCAACTTCTTCCTCCTCGACCAGCTCATCTCCAGACTTCACGGCGGATAAGTCGGGCAGGACCTCGCAGGTTTTCCCGTGGTTTAAGAAATCTTCCCACTCGAAAGACGCGCGCCAGAACGCGTTGGACGCAACGGTTTTGATGCATTTTAGTGCGGGTTCTTGGCGGTTGAGGTCATTACGAGTTCCGAGGGCGTACATTCGCGTAGCCTTGATTCGTTTCAGCAGGGTCTCTCGGGAATGGGATTGATGTCGTCGGCCTTCACCTCCGTCTGCTCTCCATTCCTGGTCCAACATATGATTCCAGTGGGCGCTTCATCGCGGTTTCCGTGTACTGTTTTATCACCAGTAGCAGATGGGGTTCGACCCCGGAACCTGTGAACAGTGATTATCTCAAGGGCCTTCCGCTACAGAGGCTTAAGAGTGGTGAAAGTATCCTTCATCATTCTTAGGGTTCATCCAATGAACCGGGAAGTCCAACTTGTTGGGAGAAGTAAACGAGTATAACCTGTTCTCTGAAATCGGTGGTCGAACCTTCACTATTATTGCTGGTGCTAAAAGAATCGTGATAACCCCTTTCAGGGACCGGCTACCAATGTTGGAGGTACAGTTGAGAATGCAGAGTGACACGCAACCAGGTCCCGAATAAATAACTGACATTGTGCCATCAATTCTTGCGAAAGGGGTGCGTACGAGTCAACTGCAATTAATAATGGTCTGGTTTTCATTGTTTTGGAAAAAATTTAAAATATCAAAATCACTGGGCAATTAGGCATGGGTGTTAGGAGTTGTTTTTTATATTGTTAATGGTGGAAACTTTTATTCTTATAATTATATGAATTTACTAACTATGAAAAGAATATCTATCTTATGTTGAGGGTATTTGACTCCACAACTATACAGTTGTGGTTTAAACTTTTCCTTGTTTTGCGTGGTTGCTTAAATCTATACAGATTTCTTGTCCAAGTACCACTTTTCATGAAGTTTTAATTCTCTATAAAGCTACATGTTTCCTTAAATGTTACAGAACATGATTCAACCATGTAATGAATTACCTATCAAGAAATATATAGTCAAATCTTATGGCATCTTGCTAAACGTTGAATTTTGTCTATCTCAATCTTCCTAAGGAATTTTTAATTTCTGTATTTACTTATTCTATTGTTTTTATTTATTTAATAGGTGTAAATCTTAAAAAATGTCTCCTATTAGTCGTCCTAAGTAGGATAAAAGGAAGTTCTCAATTCTTGAATCATTTGGCCTTGCACAACATTCTAATCAACCATGTAATATTCAAAATGAAGTTGATGCTCATCTACATGAATATGATGAATCAAATAGTGTGGAGCTTGTTGAAAGAGAAAACCCATCAAAGAAACATAAAATAATATTCAAATCTAAATGAAATACAAGATTTCCATGGGCTTATGTTGTAAAATATTGTAACAGTAATGAAAAGATAAAATGTTCTTGGTGTGTTAAGTTTAAAAGTGAGACTCCATTTGCAAAAGTGGGAACTACCACTCGTAAATTTAGTGGTTTAAGTGCCCATGCAAAATCAAAATCTCATAGTTGTTTTTTATAGCTTTTGGAGGCAGAAAGCAAACAAAGCAATATTCCAAACACTAAACATGTAGAAATAACATGGAGAGAATTATATCAGTGATTGAAAACATGTATTTTGTTTGTATACATGGTTTATCTTTAGAAATGTATAAGCCAATATGTGGCTTGAATATGTATAAATGCACTCCACAGGTGCTTATAAGAGATGAATATTTTACATACACAAATAGCACACCACAAAAAGAGATTCTTGAAGGTGTTAAACTGGTGTATTGGAACAAACTAAAAGAGGATATTTTATATAGCCCATTTTACTCAATTTTACTTGATGAAAGCACTAATAAAATTATGGAACACCAATTGATTGTTTATATTACATATTTGATGAATGGAGGAAGAGGTCAACGTTTAACATAGTTTATATGTTTTCTTCAAATAAAGGATGGAATATCTCAATGTATGTATGATCTATTGATAACTCTTTTAGCATAAATGGATTTATATTTGATGAAGTTTGTTGGTTTTGCTTCAAATGGTGTATCTTCCATGAGGGGTATTCAAAGCTTTGTATGCTCCTCATTTATTAGTTATAAATTGCATAGTTCATATGGAAGAATTAACAACCAATGAAGCTTCATCTCATTTTATCCAGAGTTGCAATATATTAACAAATTTGGAGACAAAGTTTATTCATTGCCTCGGAGATCAACTAAAAGGTATGGAAATTTGAGATAGCTAAGGTATACATTTCAAATAACTAAGTTAGTGGCCTTACACATTCATCTAATTAGGTGGCTTTCTAGAGGAAAGGTCATGGAAATACTTATTAAGATCATGCAATATTTGTTAAAGGATTGGAAGTTTGGAGAGAAAAACTATTTGAGCTGGAAATAATATTCAAGTGTAATTTTGCATCCATCTACTTGCACACATGCTCATTTAATTAAATAGGCCAAACAAAAATTTCGAAGAGTATCATGTTGATATTACATATATCAACACTACTTTACATATTTCTATTAGCATGCTTCATAAATGATTTTTGGGAAGCATTGTTGGTGTAGATGCAGTGCACGTGTATTCATTTTTAGTTAAAGCATAAAAAGGTGTCAAAATGTAACTCGGTTCAGTATTCATTTAATGTATTTGAGTCAGCTTGTAATATACTTGTCAAAAGAAAGTGAAAATAATTTTTATTATTAATTTGTTTTGACTTATTAAACCATGGGTTTCATGCTTGGACCAAATGTATAGGTCAAGCCTCCATTGTAGGATTTAGGTTATTGTCAAAATAAATTTGTAAAGACTCCTCCATCCATTCAAGTCTCCTTGTTGTTGAAACGATCTCTGTGAGGTTGACTTCCATAAGGAGATCACATGTCGCCCTTCAAAAATGAAAGAATATCCATGTCACCTCAATAATTATGACACAGTTATTCACAATATCACGTCAGCCTATTTACTTGGGGCAACCACTATATATACCAGCCTGGGATCTTCACATTACACCATCTGAGAGCTAACAAATTTCAGAGATACATTTTCGTTGATCACACAGAAGCTTACATAGAATCATATTTTACATGTTCGGATTTCAAAAGGATTTCTATTCAATGATCACACAGAAGTTCACATGAATGTTTGGGGGTCTTTGCAGAGATAATTTCAGATATCATAGTTTGTTGTGTTAAGAGGAATTCAAGGAAAAGGTATCGGTGCCATTGTAGAAGAAGACTAGCACCACAGTAATACATGAAGGAGCTTAGATTGATTTCAAAAGGTGATCTCTTTAAGGACAAGTACGAAGAAGATTGACTGCTACATGTGCAATGGAATTGTAGCATAACAAGGTTGTCTTGATGGATGGAGGTAGTCTCTAGTCTGAGTTGTAAGGGTCTTGGTCATCTCATCTTGAATCTAATGAAGGAAGAATTTGTGACTAGGTTTTCCCCATGAGAGGGGTTTGGCCCTCACATCATGCCTATATCTCGTGTTCTTCTATTTGTTGCCTGGCATTAATCTTGATGATGAGAAAATATAATTAAAAGAAATAATACTAATAATGAAAAACATCACACATTAATGTCATAGAGAGGAAAATCATTTAACAACCATCTATATCGATTTTCCAACATGGAATCAAAGCCTTGACAATGGTCAAGGCAGTTTGAAGAAGGGAGGTTTTGGGCTAATAATATTATAGTGAGCATGTTAAAGAATGAAGGAGAAATAAGTTGGATCATTTTTTGAGAATACTTAAAGGAGTGACTTCACTATAAATTGTATATAAGTAACAATGAAAAATAAGAGAGATTGTTTCGATGATATAACAAGTTTAGTTCTTTTCAGAATGGATTCGTAACATTTTTTGTGAAGACACAGTCTTGAAGGATCAATATTGACATTTCAGTGACGTCACAATAAAGATATAACTTCACTATGTATTTCAGAAATGGCTTAGGTAATACCACAGTGACAGGATCTCGGTATAGTAACATAGTCTCAATGCATTCACTACTTCGGTACAATCACATGATAAAGGGTTCATCATTGTAAGAACATCTCAGTGCTACTTCAGAAAGAAGATCTCAGTGATACACCTCAATAAGGAAGTTTTGTGCTTGTGCAAAGTGCTTGATGACAAAACATCTTTAAAGATAGGGTGAAGTCACAATCATGAAGAAGAATTCAGGCTCATTATGGTTGAAACACGATAATATTGAAGCAATGATATATACAGTGAAGTAGTTCATCCGATCTACAATTCGTTGAAGAAAAGGGGTCTCAGAATAGCTACCTTTGGAAATCCACCAATGATCTAAGGTATTTACAAGAAGTATTCAATTTGAAGGGAATACAAAATCTATCCTATAAAGAGCACAAGGTACCAGTTTAATAAAATCAAGTACTTCACACTCAACAAGATACACATGCAAAAAGTCTAATAAAATTAGAGGTATGTAAACACAGGGTACGTATGCTCACGAGTTCTTAAATTTTCAATATATGTAATGATTAATGGTTCACATAATCCTTGCTGATATCTAGTCTACGATAAAGAGTGTATTCTCTACATAACATATTAGATTCTTAGTCCTCTCCCTCTAGGATCTAGAAGTAATTTAGGATTCCAAGAAAAAATGGTTGATTAAAAGAAGGAATAATTTTTCATAAGATTTTGTCCTCCATGGTTATGTAAGAGATCTAACTTGAGAAATGAAGACATGGTATCACATGTTTTTCGTGAAATCGTGCATTACAGGCATAGAGGTTCATGGTATACACTTCAATAAATACCTACAAGGTTTGTAAAGAAAAATCTCCAAGTATGTCTATATATCTTATAAAATTATCTTTATCTTATTTTTTGAAGTTTGTATTACATTACTAACATCATTATGTCTAGATATCTTGAATCATAGAGATTCTTGTTTAGGGTGATTCATCTTTCAATAAAGCTACCCCCCCTCATATTCTTAATTGACTTTAAATAACCCTAAACTGGTTCTCTGGAAAACCCTAACCTAAGGGTATGCTAACAATTTGTGATACCATAGTCTTCTTAGGATTATTGTCAAATTCTATTTGAAGTTATTATTGATGATGTCATGTTTGGGATTTCGGTATGATCATGAAATCTTAACTTGTTAGGGTTGAATGATGTTTGTGTGAGATCTTAAACCTTTGAAGTTTTGGTATTGTAGGTTTTTCTTTGCTATGTTATGAAACCCTAGATTCTTAGGGTTTGGTTGGGTATATAATAAAAACCCTTAGTTATAGAGTCCTAGGAATGAAACCCTAGCTATGTGTCCATTTGGTTGAAATCCTACATTGTTCTAGGACGAGACATGTCTAATATATTAATGTTGCCTAACACATGATGTGCATATGCACGATGATGAATTTCTAGATGTATGAGTTGACCATTTTGCTATCGGTCATGGATCCTAGGGTTTGGAACTAAGCCCTAGTCAAAGTTTGTTTTTCTAGGATGATAGTATTCTAGTGTTTTGGAGTTAAAGGTTAGTAGAAGTAAAAGTCTTTGTTGTATGATGACAATATTTGAAATTTGTATTCAAGTTTTGGTTAGGATTGATGTTTGATTGAAAATATACGTTTTGCAACTAACCCTAATGGAATTTGGTTATGTTAACGGCTGAGCTGTGATTGGTTTTGATTGACTCTTTGGTATGAAATATAGGGTTTGTATGAAACCCTAGTGAGAAGTCTGACATATGATTTCTTAGATGTTGTTAGATGCTTTGTAGAGATATATTTGTTTGAATTGTTTCTAGTGTTTTCTTTATGTTGCAGTAAGGTATGCCATACATTTGGAAGAAACATTGAAACCCTAGATGTAATGAAAGTTGTTATGATGTAGTGTAGGGTTTATGACAAAGTCCCTAGCAAGATGTTGAAGAGTATGTGTCTCTTTGATATAATGAAGTTTGCACATATGATATATACAAAATCTAAATGCTTCTCTTATTATAAGTTTTTCATACGGTTAACTTCATGCTTCTATAATTTTGGGTGTACTTCTTATCTAAGTTTTGCAGGTACATCATCTTCAAATTAGTGAAGATGATCGTAAGAAAAATTGATGTGATAAGCATGAGATATGAATGAATGTGATAAGAAGGATGGAAGCCATAAAATATTCTCCAATGCCATAAATAAGATGTAGAACTTCCTAAATTAAGAGGGATTCTAGATGAAATTTCCCTAGGTTAGGAGGGAGCTTCAATGGCTAAAATCTCCCTAGGATAAGAGGATGGTTGAGAATATTTCCTGCACAGGAATGATTAGACCCTCTTTTATTAAGAGGGAGTGACAAATATGGTTCTCTACTTCATGTGTCATGCACTAAACCAAGACTAATAGTCATAAGTTTAGTGAAGGCCATGAGTGAGACAAGGAAATTGGAGAATACATTTTGAGGTGTTGTTGAAAGAAGGAAAGCAAGATCCTATTAAAGAATATGTTGTTGCATATGAAGTAGGAAAATGAAAGTGTATGATTAAGGAATATTCTGTCAAAGATTCAATGGATAGTCCTACTATGAAAATTTCAAAAGAAAGATCAAGTTGTCTTCAAGACCCCAAAGGTTTGTAATTGATTATGCACATGTGAAAGTGTATTATTGATTGCAGTTCTGTTTGCACAGGTGAATCTCTCGAAGGTTTTTATAGCATGCTCGTTACTAGTCAGTTTCATTGGGAGGCGTTTGTCATACTTGATCTACTAGATCTAGGAGTGTTGAGGCTTTGTGAGTGAAGCATTTCCTAGGAGGACATATGGCTGATAGTTTTTGTTGATGTCTAGGTCGCGAAGTTGGAAAATGTGGTGGTTGTTATAGAGCTATGTTTTTGGATACACGACTAGCTTTTTGGATTGGTGGTTAACAAGTAAACCTAATTGTACCTGGAGGGGCTAAAAGCTTGATTCGACCTTATTCTCGCTCGATAGATTTCCATGGTTAAAAATCTAGTCCGTGGCATTATGTTTCTTAAATTGTTGAGAGACCAATGAACAGATTGCCCTCTTCAGGAATCTAGTCCATAGCATTGTGGTGCCTAGAAGTTCTTCATGATTCATAGAGTTGAGATATTCCATTATATCTGTATATCATGAATACCTCCCTAGTTAAGAGGGAATATTGGAAAATATAACTAGGTTTGGTCTTCATTTAATGTATTTGACTCAACTTGTAATGTACTTGTTAAAAGAAAGCGAAAATATTTTTTATTATTAATTTGATTTGATGTATTAAACCATGGGTTTCATGCTTGGGTAAAATGTATAGGTCAAGCCTCCATTGTAGGATTTCAGTTATTGTGAAAATAAATTTTTAAAGGCTCCTCCTTCCATCGAAGTCTCCTTCTTGTTGAAAGGATCTCCATCAAGGTGAATTTCATAAGGGGATCACATGTCAGCCTACACAAATGAAAGAATATGCATGTTGGATCAATAATTATGACACCAGTGTTCACAATGTGATGTAGGCCTATTTTCATGGGGAAGCCACCATATATACTAGCCAGTGATCTTCGCATTACATCATCTGAGAGCTTGCCAATTTCAGAGATACATTTTTGGTGATCACACAAAAGCTCACATAGAATCACAGATTACAAGTTTGGATTTTAGGAGGGTTTCTATTCAGTGATCACAGAGAAGTTCAGATGAATGTTTTAGAGTATTTGCAGAGAAAATTTTAGATATCACAATGTGTTGTGTTCATATGACTTTATGGAAAAGGTCTTGGTGCCATTGCAGAAGAAAAGTGGCATCATAGTAATGCATGAAGGAGCTTGGATTAGTTGCAAAAGGAGATCTCCTCAACGTCATGTATGAAGAAGATTGATTGCTACAGGAGCAATGGAATTGAAGCATAACAAGGTTGACTTGATGGATGGAGACAGTCTCTTGTATGAGTTGTAATGGTCTTGGTCATCTAATCTTTAATCTAATGAAGGAAGAAATTGTGACTGGGTTCTCCCCTCGAGGGGGGAATTTCCTTGTCACCATGTCTATATTTTGTGTTCTTCTATTTTTTGTGTGGAATTAATACTCATGATTAGAAAATATATTTAAAATACATAATACTAATAATGAAAAGCATCACAAGTTAATGCCATGGATAAGAAAAATCATTTAACTTCCATCTATATTGATTTTCCAACAAGAGGAACCCTTGAATTTGAAGATAGCATAGGTATGGTACATTTACATCCATTGAGGTTCAAACATTTTCCAAATATGAAAGGATCGAGGCTACTATATGACTGTGTTCTTTTGGGAAAATGTTTTGTTGTAAAGGTGATTAAATCTTTAGATAGGAGATTCACAGATTTACATGTATTTAATGTGGCTAATTTTTTCACTTCTCAACGTTATTATAAATAAGTGAATGAATAGACTCTCCAACAAAAAGAGAGTGGAAATGTTTATGTGAAAAAATTAGCGTTGGGGAATCATCTATTGTGGATACTGCTAGATGTTTGGGTGAAATGGATGAATTCATTTGTACAATTTGTAAATCATATGCTAAAAGGCATATGTATGGCATGAGACCAATATGGATATGTGCCTAAATGGTTTGAAGGCTTTCCATATTTGATGTAATTATCGAAAGCTATTCTCGTTATCCCAACAACTACATCAGTGTGTGGAAGAGGCTTCTGAAAATTAAATAAGATAAAAAAATGATGACAGATAAATACTTTCATTAGAGAGACTAGATATGTTAATTTTTCTATCTCTAAGTGCACTTAATCCCCTAAATGAGGTAGATTGTATTGCTACTTATGATGTATGGAAATAAATGAAAACTAAAAATTCATTTCCATTGGGAAAATAGATTTATATTTTTTATTATGTAAGTTCAAATATCATCGAATGAATAGATAAAACATATGTTTACCATTTTTTTAATGGAATTTTTAGAATTTGTTTTTCTTATTTACTAGTTATATTGAGATTTTATACTAGTTTAATATGGCTACTGTTTAAAATTTTAAGAATTTAAAAATTTAGAAGACACTATCTCATTATGCAACTTGTTTTATGAGGGGTTTATGAAATATATAATTTTCAGTAGAAGTGCATTTTTTTTATAACCTTTCATCCTTCCATGGTTAGATGAATATATGCCCTTCCATATGAAAGTAAGCATAGACATTCAAATTTGATCACTGGGTACAAAGCGCATCATGCTTTTCTCCAGAGAGATCTTTACATTTTTCTAAATATTTGCGTCTAATGTTCTATATTGAAATATTGAAATCGGGTTAATGGATGGTTGAGATTTGATTTGTGGAAATATTCATAGTTGAGCTAAGAGGCTTATTCTACAATCTACTATGAGCGGAGAGGCTTATTCTACAAATCTACTATGAGGGGATGTGTAAGTTTGTCCCTACTTTCGTTACTCTTTAAAATAAAATTAAAAATTAAAATTATGTTCTAATTTAAAAATAATGTTTGATGCGATAGACTCATTCTATAAATCTGAGGGTGATGTGTAAATCTAAATTATGTTCTAAATTGAAAAATAATGTGAGCTATAATAAGAAAAATGAATATGCTATAAAGTAATTGGAAGTAAAAAAATGTGAGTAAGATGTTTAAAACTTATACTTTCCAAAAATATTAAAATAAACTATTTGAAAATCTTTGTTAATTAATTTCATAGATATCTATATATAGAAAAAAATGTTAAAATTAAATATTTTAATGTTGTATAAAAAAATATTCAATGTGGGTTATCATAAAATATTTTAATACAAATTAATATTGAGATATACTTAAAACATATATTAATAATTAAAATACCATTTTAATTTGTGTGATAAAATTTCTTGATTTACATTTTATGTAAAATATTTTAATGTCAATTACTTATATATATTATATACAAGTTAAAAAAAAGATGTACATATCACTAAAAATATATGTTTTATAGTTAAAATATTTATTTAGTCCTATATATACTCTACTTGTCATGCAAAAATACAATTTAAAGAATGAAAAATAATAAATTAGATTTTACACTAAAAAAATATGATCTCTCTAAGCTTATGTTAGATCCGTATTTAAAGTAGATCTATGCTAGTATTATACATTATCTAACCCACATTATCAAATATTTACAAATCAATTTTCAGTTTGAATAAAAAATATCCATTTAATAAGAATATCTCATTCTGAAATTAATTAATAAAAATATTATAAAACACTAGAGTATTTTCTCTTCATTTCATTTCTCTCTCCTCTCTTCATTTCATTTCTCCATATCCATCTGTTTCATTCCCCATCTGCTAGATCCATTCATTTCGTTACACTTTGTACATCAAACCCTTCCATTCCCATTCACCTGTTTCATTCCCATCCTTTTAATTAATTCATTTTTTTAGGTTTCGCTATGTTTAGCATCAATAACACTTACCAAGCCAATCACTTTTACTAGCCTTTTTAAGAGGTGTAGCTTCTCGTAGAAGACTGGAGTACTGGTTCCTGAGTTTTCTTTTGGAGCAACAACAAATGACTCTCGAATTAAAATGTAGTATATTTTTCCTTTTGATTAAATAAATACCTTGAAGATAGAGGGGGACATGTTGTTATACTCCCTTAACCTCCTACCAAATTCTCACATAATAGTCGTGCCCTTGATATTTATGAATTAAAACTAGATACTGTCCTTCTAGGTGCAATTGTGTTTTCGCGTAGCACGTACTAAAGCTAAGTTGCATAGAAGCCGAATGTTGTTAGATACACTGAATAGCTATAACTGCAGACGTTAACAATCTACTGATATCTAACTTAAACTTCCTCAAGTTTATTCTGAGAATAAATTTTTGTATATGGTCTATTTAGTTGCCCTTCCTGTTTAATTCTAATTAGCTTTAATTCTAATTTAATTATAATTCCCATTTTGCGAAACCAAATCCTTCATACAATTAGATTGGTCTACGTGATCGTGTTGGACATTCAGTATGCTTAGTTTGTTAAGCTTGTTAATTAAGTAGGGTTTACAGAATTTCAGTCTCTTCATCAATAAGAGGAAGTCATGGAAAGCTGACTAGATGCTTAAGGAATGTAATATGGTGAAAATTTTAGAGTTGTTTTGAGTGTGATGTTATTCAGCTCAGGGTTAATACATAAAAAGGTGGAGGCATAGTGGTTCGGCAGATGATTGGGTATGGAATAGTTTTATTTATTTAAAGATTATAGATTTTTTATACGAGATGGAATGGAGTTGTATAGTCTATTGTTTGGAATAGAGAAAATAAAATTATTCATAATTTTTTATTTTGTTAGAGAATTAAGAGGATATTTCATTTTTATTATATCACAAATAAATGTTTTATCAAGGGAGTTAGTAGGTCATGGAAGCAATTGGATGGAAAATTGTTTTCCTGGGATATAGATTTTATAAGAATTTAAATTTATACGGAGACTAGAATGAAACTCATCACAATGTAATTTGTCATTTCCTAACTAAGGTTCACAACTTGATTTTCAATTTACATTTTTGTACCGAGGAAAGAAAAGAAATATGTTAACACAGATTAAAAAAACAAAAAAATTATAAAACGAAAAAATCATTCTATTTTAATATTGAAAATATATATCATAAAATTAAAATAAGCAAAAAAATAATATTATCTAAGAAATATTCTATTTAAAAAAAACCAAAATTAATAGTATCTAAAGAATATAAATCTATTTTTTTTAATATATAGTTTTTACAAATATTAACATTTAATTAATTATTAAAAATATGTTTTATAATAGTTAGTTGGATTGCGTTGTAAATGAGATTAGTAGTTTGTAAATTATATTTATTTGGAAAGAACTTAAATAGATGTATATTAGCAATGTATATTAGGGTTAGTTGTTATTTCAAATAATTATTAATGTGTTTCATAAATGCATATGGACATATGTCAACAACATTTGTTGTTACAAATGTGGTTGTGCTAGTTTGGTATATGTTGTAGTTTTATTAGTTGGAATTGTTGATTATATTGAAAAATACTTTTATATTGAGTTTTCAATTTATTTAGTCATTAATAATATAATTTAATTTAAACCATGAAAAATATTTTTTTAATAATTATAATCTCCTTTTTTAAAATTTAGAAAAAATATTTATTTTATTTTTCCTTTCATATATAATTAATAATTAAATTTTGATAACATTATAAAAAATTCAAAATAAAATATTTGTAGTACCTTTTCTCATTTGCAATCCAAAAAATGATGTTGATATTTTGTAGCATAAGTTATGAGTGCATGATATATATATATATATATATATATATATATATATATATATATATATATAGATATATATATCTATATAATGAAGATAAAATTAGTAGAAAAACTAAACCAGAAACTGATAGACATTCCAATGACATTTCTATTGTGAGAACATCACCTAAGGTATTTGTTTCAGTTGATTATCATTTAGCTGGAGAGTTCATCTGAATCAATGGTTATGATTCATTGTCATTTTCTTGGGAGTTGAAGTCTAGATCTGCCAATTTCTTAGTTAAAGTTCTTAAGTTCACATTAAGCCTGTCAATTTTATAGATTAAGTTTTCCATGTAGATAATAATTTCCTGCTCAATATCCACTCTGTTACTAAGAATTTTTCACATGAGTGTTTTGATGTGCCTGTATAAATTGATGTTTTGCATATATGAGGAGGTTCAAGATCTCGAAGCGTTCCCCATGTTCGGTATCCAATCCCTAGTCTTTGAGTCAACTTGATTGTTAGGAATATATCACCTAGATTGTCGAACTTGCTTTTCAACATTAGAGATTCCCCTCTGGACTCCTATAAGGATGATACCCTTATATCAATCCATGATTTCTTAAGTCATTTCCTATTCCTAGGTTTGATGTGCAAAGGAGCAGAGGTGGTTAGAGGTAGGAGATAGTCTAAGGCGCATTCTCCTTTTCCCTCACAATTAAGCAGAGGGATGGCATCTAGCCATAGAATAAAAGACTAGATAAGGTAATCAATCGATGTTGGCAGATATTGGAGAAGGGGATACACAAAACCCTTGCAAGGGCAGCATGAAAGAATGAAATATAAATCAGAGTGAAACTTAGAGAACATGCCACTAGGATAGGAAAATAAAGGGAGTACAGAAAAACCCATCCCAACATTAAATGAAAAAGTTAGGAGGGGTGAGAGGAAAAATGAGAAAGAGAAAAAAGGAAAATAATCATGTCCGGAGGAGAAAAATTGGTCCTCCCAAAATAAAGATGCCAAGAATGGGATGTAGCCCAATTCTTGAATTGTGAGCTACAAATAAGAAATTTATAATCAAAAAATGTTATAGACCGGGACAAGAAAAATACGGATCTTGAAATGCTTGAGTCTTCTTCATAGCATATTGAAGGTGGCACGTCCTCTAGATATTAACTTCTAACCAAATATTGATGCTATCCTCTCATGCGGCGGAGTGTCCATTGGTGGTCAAACATTGATTTTGTTTCTGATTTAATAGTTGAACTCCAAGAATAGAAACCCCAAAAATCTCCAAGAAATTCATAGATGGTGGATGTTCTTTAGGTAAGAAAAAATAATGAGGGTGTCTACATTTATCATTTTTCATCTTATATCAAGTTAAATGAATCTTCTCCCATAAATTTCCATTATAGTCTCTAAGATTCCCCTACAATATGGATGTGAGAAATATCTTCCTTTGCTTGACACCCACGAGATCAAAGTCAAGTGTGTTCTAACCTCCCACAGGTTAGCCAACATACTTCTCCAAGTGTGTTCTATGTTCAGTTAGGTAAGTTTCAATTTGGAGAGAATCCTTCCACCCTCATTTATGTTTATGGCACTGATATCAAGTTTGTGAGGATGTCCCCTTAGGAGAGCACCTACCACGGGTAGCGTAATCTTGTTCTAAAATTTCTTTACATGGTGCTCTAAGAGAGTTTGCTATATTTTGGAGCCAACTTTTGTCTAGTATTTCCTCATTTAACTTTAATCCTTCATTATCCAACTTATATGCTAATTTGTTTTCATTTCTTTTACATTCATGTGAGTAAAGGTTGTAGTTGTGGCTAACAAGCCCTTAGTTACCTTAAGGCTTGCAATAATCCTCCAATTATTGGTAATTTTAGTTTGGCTTGAGTCATTTTGATGTTTTCTTATCATTAGTATTTTTGGAATCCCTCTCTATTATTCACTTCTCTAAACTAATTTTGTTTGTTATGATTAGGCCTTGCTCAAAAGCATGAAGTTGTGTTTCATTAATAGTATCAATACCAAGTGCTCCTACATATACGTGACTAATTTTACCATGTTCATTTCTAAATACTCCTTCATAATTGGTAGGACAAGAAATACATTTGGAGGCTCCATCAAAGTTCCTTTTTAAGAATCCCTTTGGAGGAAGGTTCCATTTATCTGGACTTAAGGGGCTAGGATGAGGTTGGGGTGAAGGTAAACTTGAAAGGGATTGATTGAGTCCTATAGCCAAAGAATAATGCATTCCTTAGAGTTACAATCCCATTCTTGGGATGTCTAGGGAGTGATAGAATTGTTTCTCTTACTTTCCGCATAATTGAGCATCAAATTGTGATCAAGTCTAATGATTCATCTTTGAAGAAATTTATGTTTACCTCCTTCCTTATTTCCCATATCATAAATTATGGGAAGAGTTGTCATGCTCTATTTCATCTTGCATTGGTGAAGGAATCCATAGTCCATTCTTCAATTGAAGACAATACATTGTCCCTTATTCTGTTTATTTGTCTAAAGGTTATGGCTAATAAATCCCATAATTATAATGTAAATTTGAATATTTTTAATAAGTCCTTAGGTACATCTATGTTTTCCAAGTATATGTGGAAGCTAGCAAGGCCATAAAAGATTTTTCTTTGAATATTGTCCTAGGAAATGATCTTATTTTACATGATTAACTAGGGAAAAATGGTCCCTTTGGGCAATAATTTAGTACTCCAAAGTTTTTTCCACTTATTCCCAATGTTCTGCCCTCCTCCTATAATAATATTATATGCTTTTTGTTAACAAAAGGATTATTTAGGTCGATACCCCCACTAGAGAATGTTATTCCCATTTTGTATTTTAATTCTCTTGGATTCCAATTCCTTTGTTAAGGTTTGTTGAGCTTTCATGCTTATATTTGGTGGTCATTTTATGCTCCTCTCTCTTGTCTCAATTTTTTTTTACTTTTTCTTTAACTAGTACTACATGACAAGGGTTTTAACTTATTAGTCTAGACTAATTTTTAGATCATTCATTTCCCTTCCTTAGTCTAGTTTTGAACATTGTTCCTAGGAATCCTCCCCAACAAGGGATATGTTTGCATCTCGTATCTCCTAGGAACTATTCTTTTGAATGGTGTGTTTATTATTCCAAGCTATATTATAAATATACAACCATTTTATTTCCCATGTAGTGATATTAGTTGGTTCTCATTTATATTTCAGACACATGTATTTTCCCATATTTTGCTCCAAAATGTTTCGAGATTTTTAGGTCATCTCCACCATGCTTTAGCTCGAAGAGCTTGGTTGAGGATTTATGTGTCACTTAGACCTAAACCCCGTAAGAGATTTGGTTTACATAACTTCTCCCAAGCAATACGGTCCTATTTTATTTTATTTTTTTGTCCTCCCTATATGAAAGATCTTTGAATGTTTCTAATATTTTTTAGGACGAATTTGGGTAATATAAGAGATAAGAAAAGGAACAATAGAATAGTTTGGAGCAATAAATTGAGCAAAGCGAGTCTACTTGATAGGTTATGAATTCCATAGGTCCAACAAGAAAGCCTATTTTCCTATGTTTTGTAGGAGATATTCCCATACTTTCATACTATGGAGATTTTTGACTTGCGGAGTCCCAAGATATTTGGATGGAAGGTATCTTCTTTGAACACCTAGTAATTTGGATATGTTGACTTTGATGACAATGGGATTGTTGGAGAATAAACTTTTTATATGGAGAAATTAATGTTAGTGTCTGAGGCACTAGAAAAGTCACTTGGAATGGATTTTAAGGTTTGAGTTTAATTAATAGTTGGCTTACCCATGAGCAAATTATCATCTACAAATTGTTGATTAGTGGAAGGTAAGTTGGAGTCATTATAAGGTATCCCTTTTAAGGGTACCTAGGAGATATTTTATTTCAAAGGATCTACGTAGGCCCTCTTCCATGAGTAGGAAGAGATAGGGAGAGAGGGTATCACCTAGTATTAATATTTTGGATGGATAAAACATAAGATAAGGGTAGAAATTGATCAGAATGGAGGAGAATGATTTTGTGATCAACATCATAACCCAAATAATCAATTCTTCAAAAAACCAATTGGACTTTAACATGTGAAATATGAATTGTTAGTTGAGGCAATCAAGCAATTTTGATATATCAAGCTTGACTATCATACCTATCACTTTAGAGGTAGAGAGGGTCTAGACACCTTCATGAGCGATGAGAATGATGTGGCTAATTTTTCTAATTTTGACATATCTTGTTCGTTTTGTGGAAATTAGCATAGGAAGGAGAGACTTCAACCTATTATTAATGGTTTTGAGATGATGCAATAAATGTTACTGTAGAGGGCTATTGTTTTGAAGTTAATAGGGACTCAGAGTGGGATTTTTTTAATAACTAAGACAATGAAGGCTTCCTTTAGAGTAGCTATAAGATAAGAGGTTGACTTTCAAGATTATTATATTAGTTTCACAACACCATTTACAATAATAACCCAAAATTCCTAAAAGAATTCAAGATTGAATCCATCCAGGCCTAGGGATTTATTTATAGAAATCCCAATTACAATTTCTTCCACCTTTGTTAGAGTAATTTCTCTTAATATAATTTAATTTTTTTCAGCCGTTACTAACTTGGGATGTTCTTTATTATCTTATTGAGAGCATGCCCTCTATACCTCACTAGTTATACAAGAACTACTTTAGAGTAACTCATAAGTTCCTAAGTAATTTCCTCATGAATCAATAATTTCTATTTTTATTTTTGGATTTCTTGAGATTCATAATTATATTTTGTTGACAATGCTAAATAGTTGAGCGATGGAATCATTTGGTGTTCTTATCTCCTTGTTAAACCTTTACATTCAAGATTTATTCCACCATAGGATATCCTCTCGCTTAAATTGTTATTCTATTTGGATTTGTGTAATAGATTTTTTGTGATATAGTTCTTTTGTCCTTCCTTCCTATATACTTTTTTTTTTGGATGTTATCCATTTCCCATTCTAGTTTCTATCTTACTTCATCGATGTTGCTGAATTCTAGAATGCTCTATTCCTTGATCCTGTATTTGATAAATTTTAGCTTATGTTGGAATTGATTCATTATGTTACCTTTTATTATATTTTCTTCATTTCATCAACTTTAAATATTTCTCTTAAATGAAGGGTGTCTTAGCTAGAAGGATTTAACTAATTATTTATTCTTGGGACATCATTTCTATCTATAAATTTTTTTATAGGACAATAGTCTGAACCATACCAAGGAAAAATAGTAGGTTTAAATTCAAGCCCCGAGATGAAGACAGGTTTAGAGAAGAGAAATTTTTCAAGTACAGAAGAGAGTTGTGAAGGTCATCCTATCTTATTATTCTAGGTGAATATTCCATTTAAAATTACTTGGTTAATTAGTTTTCAAGTTTGCATAAAACCTGTGAAGATAAGGGAATCATCATCTACTCTTATGTTTCCTACCTTTTCTCTTCTTTATGGAAAAGAAAAAGAAACAAAAAATAAAATCTTGGTCAATTAATTCTCAATTTTTGCACAAGGTATGTGAAGATAAAAGAATCCTCATCTTGTCTTATGGTTCCTCATTTTTTCTCATATAGGAAAAAAACGAAATAAAAAAGGGAAACATCCTTTGGTATAAATATTTAGGAAAAAATTCATATTAGGAATGATGAGTGGTGCTCTTTATCCACATTGCCAAATTTCATCCTTCATAATTTATTATGAAAATGAAATAGAAAAAATGAGCACATTTATTGTTAGAAAATTATTTATTACGGATCAATGGAACACATAAAATATTGCGGAAATATAAACATAGAAAACACATAAAACAAGAGAGACACAGATATACGTGGTTCACCCAGTTTGGGCTATGTCCACCCCGAATAGCCAGTCCTTCCTTTCTATTATCCAGCAAAATGAAGTGACACAACCTACAACAAATCCATTGTAATATCCTCTGTTTTCTCTCACAGTCTCACCTCTCTGTTTCTTGCTCAGAGAATACACATCTATATCACAGCCTCAAATACAATGCCCTCATAAAAAGAGAGGTGTTGCCTTCTCGGGCAAAAAACCCTAAACTAAACATAAGTTCTACCATCAGACAATCCGCCTAATGGATGACCCAGATTGACTAGAAATTACTATACTCTTACAAGGAAATTTTACATCTATTTTTGGCTTCAGGGGCGCTGCCCTCGAACACCCGCTGGGGGACGGTTGGCCCCCTGACCCCCCAGCCAGGGGGGATCGGCCCCCCCGGACCCCTATGGGTCGGACAAGTCCCCCCTGCACCCCCCCGCATGGAGGGGTGTACAAAGTTCCTGGGATATACATCCGGCTAAAACAAAGACCTCTGAACAATCATTCTCCACACACAACATTTAGAGAATTACATCAAGTCATAGTCATTTATTACAAAGAGGATTTCTTTCGGGCTTTAGTATGGTGTTAAAACACTATAAACAAATTTACCAACTTAACAAGAACTTTACCAAGATGTCTTTTTGGAGGTTGCATTAAATCATGATTTTCATGCTAATTTTGAAAAGCCTTCATGCATCATCACCCTTTTTTTATTTCAAAAATAAAATTCCGACATTATTAAATTATGGAATTAAAACCAAATATCATGATTACCACACTCTTTAAAAACCACACAAATATACAAAATTTGTGATGAAATATTAGCTCTTTATTTTTAGGGTTGAAACTTAAACATTTTTCAGTCATTCCATCAAATAACAAATATGATGACTACAAAAGACATGGAAAAGCACGCCAAAATACAAAAATGGTGATGTAACATTGGTTGTTTTTAGGGTTAAAATTCAAATAATTTTCAATGATGGGATTAAAGGCCAAATATCATGATTATGGAAAACACTAAAAAAAAAAAATTAATATCTGTATACCTTTATTTTCTTCTCCATTTTTAATGCTCATTTTTAAGTGCTTTACAATTTTTTCTAATGTTTGTTTATTTATTTATTTATTTTGGGTTGAAATTACAAAATAATTGACATTATGACCTTGATTGTTGGTTCCAATGAAGATAAAAAACATAAATTCAACAATACATTTGAAAGTAGGTTCTCTCTAATCATTGTGTTGGTTAATGAAACATTGGAATTCGTGTGGGGGGGGGGGGGGTGTCACCCTACCATCTCCCACAAAAGTTGGGGGGCGGGGTGGTTGGGGTGTCACCCTATAGCCTACCAAAACATTTACGAAAACATTTAAATGGGAGGGGGTAGTGTCATCAACCCTCTCCATGCAACACACATAAGAACCACATACATTATCCCCATTATAATGTTAATCCTTCCTTCATATGTTTTTTCTATGAGGGAAGAGGTTACTCCCTTGATTTTTTGGTATCCATGGACCTTTCCCTTACTATAGGTGGGAAAATTCCTTTGGGTAGTTGACAGTGGAAGGTTTATTTATGGCAATAAAGGATCAAAGTCATGACATAATTCGTAGGATTTTCACCAAATTTGGATGTTTCGCTTCTATGATGGAATGGAATTAACCTTCTCGTGCATACAAAATATACTTGTCCTTGGTTGTGGAGGCTTGTGACGTAGACTGTGAAAACGAAGCAACAATCAAGAATCAACTGTTAAACAAAGAGATATTTCAAATTCCAAGACGTCACTGACTACTTTGGAGCTTGTGATGTTTTACCTCCTTCAAAGAACATGAATTCTTTGATCTCAGTCTAGTGGGATAGAAAACTCAGGCTATTGTCTTATTCATCTTGTTCATTAATGTTATTCTCTAGTTTTGTCTCTCGTCAGTGGATATTGGTTTCCTTCGTTTAAAGTCTAGGTGGGTCAGGTTGTGGTCAAAGTTTTTATTTCTCTTGTCATAATCTAGGCCCTACAAAAATAATTTCATCTTTTATCTCTCTTCACATGATCCTTTTTGTTCACTGGCCTTTCCAACTTTAGTTTCATAAACACCCATGGTTTTTGCATCCTGAAGACTTTCTCAAACTTATTTTCGTAATTTTTGGGTTTCTGGGGCTTAGCTATCTAGATTATATACTTCCATTCTATTGCATTATGCCCATTCATGAGGGCAAAATGGGATATGGGCCTGCAGGGCATGCATTGAGATCAAGCCCATTCCCAGGAAGTTTCACCCATCTTCCATTTTTCTATATCCCTCTAAAATTTGTGAAGAAATACATCAACTTGAAGTGCTCAAAACCAATGGTACAGAAGCTTATTAATATTCAAAAATATTATAGGAGGTAACTAATTATGTCCCTGACTCTGGTAATACCAAGGAAGTACAGAGGAAATACTTGAACATTGTTACCCTCCATTAGCAGATTAAGACTCTTATGGGTAAGGTGTTAAAAGAAAATAATGAAGGCCACAATTAGATAATATCCTCTTTGAATTGCATCAAGTGGGTGCAACAATACTAGTACTCCTATCAAGTTAGTTTGGATTCCTTGATAGCTCATTGGGAAATCCACCTTCAGTGTGACATAAAACCTCTTACTCAATTTGGAACCAGTGCTCAAGGCCTAGTCCCAGTCACCTTTTTAGACTCTTCATATCATGTCATGCCATTAGGTAGATTGAGACTATGTTTTGTAGAATAGTGATATATTTGCCTGATGTATGCTAAAATTTTGAGGTAATACAATCTTAATTCACCAAAAAAAGTGGCATTACATAATTTTTTAACTATTAATTAATTTTTTTAAATAATTAACAATAAAATAATTGACAAGAAAAATTGAAAATATTTTTTAAGGGGAAAAATTGTTTGAAAAAATAAATTAAAGTAAATTGAAGATTCCCAATTGCTGGTTAAATTTTATGGCTATGGGCTTAGGAGAATTGAGAAATTATGAGAAAATATTTTTTTTGGCAACCTAAGAAGGGAGACTCAATTCTGTTTTGGGAGGAGGTTGCACATTAGTTACCAAGTCTTGACAAGAGATAGGACATCAACATTCTAGAAGAATTTACAACTAGTATGGGAGCGAAGAGGGTCAGACAATTTTGGAAGTTAGATTTAGATTCTTCACTCCGATGAAGGTGGAAAGCTAAGGGAGATTTGACATCTTTGTCATAGGAATTTCCTTGGGAAATCCTTAAACAATAATTGTTGTAGGGGAAAAAAATATTCTCACATGATAGTGATATATTACGCTAGGTTGTTATGAGGAGGGGAGCTTAATTGGTGATCGAAGTAATGTGAAATATGTGAAAACTGAGAGATCTAAGGTTCAAATCCCCCTTTTTTAACCCATATTACAGGGAGGGGGTTAGTTCATAGACGCCGAGAAGTTTACTAGTTGCTACGTGTTAGGTGGGTTGTTGGGTTCGTCTGGGTCATATATATATATATATATATATATATATATATATATCTATATATATATATCTATATATATATATATATATATATATATATATATATATATATATATATATATATATATATATATATATATATATATATATATATTGAGTTGGGGTTTGCATCCAATTGGGATGTTTACATTAAAATAAGTATACTCTTTCCTCGTGGATCACTGTGGACTATAGAAAGACATTATTTGGCATAACACCTTATTTAGGATTCATTTCCAAAAAAAAATAAAATTCTATTGTGGTGTGGATGTGCAGGCTTCCCACTTAGGACTGCATTAGAAAGAAGGGTTTTGAGCGACCATCTCTTTGTTTTCTATGTAATATGGATGAGGAGATGATGTATCATCTACTTTTATACTGATATTTTGTAGAGGATGTATAGTATTTTTTTCTTTTATCTTTTGATATGATAATTGGAATAGAGAGAACTTAGTGGAACTGATTTCTCAATGGAAATTTTCTATGTTTAAGATCCCCATAGTCAACATGGCTTGGATTTTGGTGAAAGGATTTATTCTTTGGAATTTGTGGAAAGAGAGAAATGCAAGGATTTTTAGAGACAAGAGGAGAAGGGTAGTCATGATTAAAGAGGGGATTATCCAAAATATAAGAGAAACCATCCTTGTTGTCTCTTGGTTGAAATATAATTTGAAGCTAGAGAATATAGAGTTAAGGATTATACAGAAATTAATTTGAATTACAAGATGATATTTTTTAAGGAATAAAATTGTCTCATATAAGTCTTCTCATATTTATTCTCACCTCCTCCAAGAGCATTTATCAAATTGAATTTTTATGGGGCGTCAAAGGATAACCTTGGCATGACTAGTTTTGGAGTCATTTTCTAAGATTGTAACTCATCAACTTTGTGAGTCTTTGAAAAAAATTGTGGGTTGAATAATACAAATATGGAAGAGTTTTCGGCTTTAGAGAAAGATATTGAAATAACTATGTGTGAGAGGTTTTAGTAACTCCATATTATTGGAGATTCACAGGCTACAATTAAATGTTCATAGAAAATCGTTAATGGGAAACCTCCTAGGAAAATTGTGATGATTGGGAGATTGAAAGGCATAGTTGGAAGTAAAAGCATCTTGCTTTGTCAAATGTAATATGTAATAGTCTAGCACTCCATAACGGAGGATTACAAGGTTGCATATTTTTTGGTGAGTTTGCGTTGTAACTTTTGTGTTCTTAATTTGGATGTGAGCTAACCTCTCTCTAGTTTGGAGGAAGGAAAAAAACCTCTCCATTGTTTGTTCAAGGAATACATGATGGACCTCGATGTGGGTGTTTATTTAGATACCAAGGCTTATTTTGAAGGTATGCCATCCTTCCAAGTGTCCCGTCATTGTAATGGCATCATAGAGGGTCGTTGATGAGTGAGTGAAGCTTAACAAGTGGGTTCATCATTTTAAACTGGTAGTTATGAAAATTGTAAGGAAAAGGCATGAGGTCTATGTGAATGGAGGTGAGGATAGTTCCTCATCCTCTCTTACCTATTTTATGTTAGTGAAATTTCATTCTAGTTTCCACTCTCAGGAGTGGCTCACTAAATTAGTATGTTTGCTGGTGTGTGTCTAGCTAAGCCTCATTGTTCTGGTAAAATTGTTAGAATTTGTGAAGGACATCACTTCTCATTTAATGGATCAATGTTATGGTTTTGGCAAGTTTGTTTTTCCATGTCAATTTCCTCTTTTCTTGAGGATATATTCTCAATTACTCTATTTTCTTGGGTCCTTAAGGGGGATTGTAGTTATTTGGGTAACTTTAAATTGTCCTCTTAGCGCTTAATTTCAAAAGGGCTTAGTGTTTGCATGTTATGTTATGGAATATTGTTTAAATGTTCCATTTCAATTTGGTAGAATTATTGATAGTTTGGTGTCAATTGACAATGTTAAGCATTTTAGATATTTTCATAGTTCCTTAGAATTCTATATGAAATATTTTCACTACTTGTTGTTGGCTTGTGTAATCTTTTTTAGAAGTGGGGAGGTTCAAAATTTACTCAAATTCGCTCTTGTTCTGTGGCGTTTGGGAGATGATTTCGCTTTTCTTGGGCCAAGTGTTCGTGGATTTTTTTGTCATCCATTTTCTTTGTTAGTAGTTAGAGTTAATTTTAGTCCTTGTTCTGAGTGTTCGTAGGAAGAGAATGCATGATATTATAGGTCATAGAGGCAATTTTAGAAATAAAAGAAGATGTCTTTTTTGCTATGACTTTGTTTCTAGCTTATTTGTTGTTGTTCCTTTGGAATTTATGAAATAAAATTCACTACTGGAAATTAAAGAGGCGGGGGATTAGCCTTGTCACTAATATTTTGTGTTACTCTTTGAGGAGATGAAATCGGTTCTAGACTGTAGTAGATTTAGGAAAGGAAGGCTTCATGTTATGAATTCAAAGGCCTTCCACCAACAAATGGCTACCTTGCCATGCTTGATATTCAGAAAAAAACAAGTGGAGAACTATAATGAATTCTCCTCTTTGGAGGATATTAGACATATGATTCACAATCAAATGTATTGTTTGCATAATGTGGATAGTCGCTTGTCTCATGTAAAATTATTTCTAGTGAGTGATTTTGCCTCTCGTTTCCTCACTGATCATTTGGCTGATAGTGGGCTGGCTCCTAGTATAATCTTTTCTAAGAGCATGCCCTCTATACCTCGCTAGTTATACAAGAATTACTTGGGAGTAACTCATAACTTCTTAAGTAATTTCCTCATGAATCAATAATTTTTATTTTTATTTTTGTATTTCTCGAGATTCATAATTATATTTTGTTGACAATGCTAAATAGTTGAGCGATGGAATCACTTGGTGTTTTTATCTTGTCTTTAAACCATTGCATTCTAGATTCCCCCCCATAAGATATCCTCTCACTTAAATTGTTATTCTATTTGGATTTGTGTAATAGATTTTTTGTGATATAGTTCTTTTGTCCTTCCTTCTTATATACTCTTTTTTTGGATGTTATCCATTTCCCATTCTAGTTTCTATCTTACTTCATCGATGCTACCAAATTCTATAATGCTCTACTCCTTGATCTTGTATTTGATAAATTTTAGCCTATGTTGGAATTGATTCATTACGTTACCTTTTATTATATTTTCTTCATTTCATCAATTTTAAATATTTCTCTTAAATGAGGGGTGTCTTAGCTAGAAGGATTTAACTATAATTATTTATTCTTGGGACATCATTTCTATCTATAAATTCTTTTATAGGACAATAGTCTGAACCATACCAGGGAAAAATAGTACGTTTAAATTCAGGCCCCGAGAAGAAGAAGGGTTTGGAGAAGAGAAATTTTTCAAGTACAGAAGAGAATTATGAAGGTCATCCTATCTTATTATTCTAGGTGAATATTCCATTAAAAATTACTTAGTCAATTAGTTTTCAAGTTTGCATAAAACTTGTGAAGATAAGGGAATCATCATCTAGTCTTACGTTTCCTACTTTTTACCTCCTTTATGGAAAAGAAAAAGAAATGAAAAATAAATTCTTGGTCCATTAATTCTCAATTTTGCACAAGGTATGTGAAGACAAAAGAATCCTCATCTTGTCTTATGGTTCCTCATTTTTTCTCATATAGTAAAAAAACGAAATAAAAAAGGGAAACATCCTTTGGTATAAATATTTAGGAAAAACTTCTTATTAGGAATGATGAGTGGTGTTCTTTATCTACATTGCCCAATTTCATCCTTCATAATTTATTATGACAATGAAATAGAAAAAATGGGCACATTTAGAGAAATATGTCAAGTCATAGTCATTTATTACAAAGAGGTTTTCTTTCGAGCTTTAGTATGGTGTTAAAACACAGTAAACAAATTTACCAACTTAACAAGAACTTTACCAAGCTGTTTTTTTGGAGGTTGCATTAAATCATGATTTTCATGCTAATTTTGAAAAGCCTTCATGCATCATCGCCCTTTTCTTATTTCAAAAATAAAATTCCAACATTATTCAATTTTGGAATCAAAACCAAATATTGTGATTACCACACTCTTCAAAAACCACACAAATATACAAAATTCATGATGAAATATTAGCTCTTTATTTTTAGGGTTGAAGCTCAAACATTTTTCAGTCATTCCATCAAATAACAAATATGATGACTACAAAAGACATGGAAAAACATGCTAAAATACAAAAATGGTAATGTAACATTGGTCGTTTTTAGGGTTAAAATTCAAATAATTTTCAATGATGGTATTAAAGGCCAAATAACATGATTATGGAAAACCCTAAAAATCAACATTTAATATTTGTATACCTATATTTTATTCTCCATTTTTAATGCTTTTTTTAAAGTGCTTTACAATTTTTTCTAATGTTTATTTATTTATTTTGGGTTCGAAATTACTAAATAATTGACATTATGACCTTGATTGTTGGTTCCAATGAAAATAAAAAACATAAATTCAACAATAAATTTGAAAGTGGTAGTAGGTTCTCTCTAATCATTGTGTTGGTTAATGAAACATTGGAATTCATGGCCCGGGGGTGAGGAGGGTGTGTCACCCTACCGTCTCCCACAAACGTTGGGGTGGGGGCCGTAGGGGAGAGGGGGGGGGTAGTTGGGGTGTCATCCTGTAGCCTACCAAAACATTTAAATTAGAGGGGGTAGTGTTGTCAACCCTCTCCATGCAACACACATAAGAACCACATACATTATCCCCATTATAATGTCAAGCCTTCCTTCATATGTTTTTTCTGTGAGGGGAGAGGTTACTCCCTTGATTTTTTGGTATCCATGGACCTTTCCCTTACTATAGGTGGGAAAATTCCTTTGGGTAGTTGATAGTGGAAGGTCTATTTATGGAAATAAATGATCAAACGCATGACATAATTCATAGGATTTTCACGAAACTTGGATTTTTCCCTTCTATGATGGAATGGAATTAACCTTCTTGTGCATACACAATATACTAGTCCTTGGTTGTGGAGGCTTGTGACGTAGATTGTGAAAACTGAGCAACGATCAAGAATCAACCTTTAAACAAAGAGATATTTCAAATTCTGAGATGTCATTGACTACTTTGGAGCTTGTGATGTTTTCCCTCCTTCAGAGCACATGAATTCTCCGATCTCGATCTGGTGGGATAGAAAACTCAGGATATTGTCTTATCCGTCTGGTTCATTAATGTTACTCTCTAGTTTTGTCTCTCGTTGGTGGATATTGGTTTCCTTCATTTAAAGTCTAGGTGCATCAGGTTGTGGCCAAAGTTTTTATTTCTCTTGTCATAATCTAGGCCCTACAATTTTTTTTTCATCTTTTAGCTCTCTTCACTTGATCTTCTTTGTTCACTGGCCTTTCCCACTCTCGTTTCATAAACACCCATGGTTTTTGCATCCTAAAGATTTTCTCAAACTTATTTCCCTAATTTTTGGGTTTCTGGGGTCTCGCTATCTAGATTATAGACTTCCATTCTATTGCATTATGCCCAGTAAAATGATGCACATTCATGAGGGCGACAGGGGATAGAGGCTTGCAGGGCATGCATTGAGCTCAAGCCCATGTCCAGGAAGTTGCACCCATCTTCCATTTTTCTATATCCCTCTAAAATTTGACATCAACTTGAATCCCTCAAAACCAATGGTAAATAAGCTTATTAATATTCGAAAATATTGTAGGAGGTAACTAATTAGGTTCCTGACTCTAGTTATACCAAGGAAGTACAGATGAAATACTTGAACATTGTTACCCTCCATTAGCAGATTAAGACTCTTATGGTTATGGTGTTAAAAGAAAATAATGAATGCCACAATTATATAATATCCTCTTTGAATTGCAGCAAGTGGGTGCAACAATACTAGTACTCCTATCAGGTTAGTTTGGATTCCTTGATAGCTCATTGGGAAAGCCACCTTCAGTGTGACATAAAGCCTGCTACTCGAGTTGGAGCCATTGCTCAAGGCCTAGTCCCAGTCACCTTTTTATACTCTTCATATCATGTCATGCCATTAGGTAACTATTTTATTTCCTTTTTAATCCAGTGTATTGTATTTTTAGTAGTTTATGAGTATCAATTATTTTTATTTAACATTACTTGAACTTTCAATAGATCAAGTTTCCATAGTGGGAGATAGAGACTATGTTTTGTAGAATAGCGATATATTTATCTGATGTATGTTGAAATTTTGAGGTAATACAGTCTTAATTCACCAAAAAAAGTGGCATTACATAATTTTTTAACTATTAATTTTTTTTTTAAATAATTGACAAGAAAAATTGAAAATATTTTTTAAGGGGAAAAAATTGTTTGAAAAATAAATTAAAGTGAATTGAATATTCCCCATTGCTGGTTAAATTGTATGGCTATGTGTTTAGGATAGTTGAGAAATTATGAGAAAACATTTTTTTTGGGAAAGTAAGAAGGGAGACTCAACTCTGTTTTGGGAGAAGGCTGCACATTAGTTACCAAGTCTTGACAAGAGATAGGACATCAACATTCTGAAATAATCTACAACTGGTATGGGAGTGACGAGGGTTAGAAAATTTTGGAAGTTAGATTTAGATTCTTCACTCCCATGAAAGTGGAAATATAAGGGAGATTTGGCATGTTTGTCCAAGGAATTTCCTTGGGAAATCCTTAAACAAGAACTATTGGAGGGGAAAATAATATTCACACATGATCGTGATATATTACGCTTGGTTGTTCTGAGGGGGGAAGCTTAATTGGTGATCGAAGTAATGTGAAATATGTGAAAACTGAGAGATCTAAGGTTCAAATCCCCCCTTTTTAACCCATATTACAGGGAGGGCGTTAGTTCATAGACGCCAAAAGGTTTACTAGTAGTTACGTGTCAGCTGGGTTGTTGGGTTCGTCTAGGTCATATCTATATATATATATATATATATATATATATATATATATATATATATATATATATATATATATATATATATATATATATATATATATATATATATATATATATATATATATATTGAGTTGGGGTTTGCATCCAATTTGGATGTTTACATTAAAATAAGTATACTCTTTCCTTTTGGATCACTGTGGATTATAGAAAGACATTATTTGGCATAAGACCTTATCTAGGATTCATTTCCAAAAAAAAAATATTTTTCTATGCTGGTGTGGATGTCGAGGCTTCCCACCTAGGACTACATTAGAAAGAAGGGTTTGGAGTGACCATATCTTTGTTTTCTATGTAATATGGATGCGGAGATAATGTATCATCTACTTTTTTACAGATATATTATAGAGGATGTATAGTATTTTTTTCTTTTATCTTTGGATATGATAATTGGAAAAGAGACAACTTAGTGGAATTGATTTCTCAATGGAATTTTTCTATGTTTAAGATCCCCATAGTCAACATGGCTTGGATCTTGGTGAAAGGATTTATTCTTTGGAATTTGTGGAGAGAGAGAAATGAAAGGATTTTTAGAGACAAGAGGAGAAGCCTAGTCATGATTAAAGAGGGGATTATCCAAAATATAAGAGAAACCATCCTTGTTGTCTCTTGGTTGAAAGATGATTGGAAGGTAGAGAATATAGAGTTATGGGTTCTATAGATATTAAATTTGAATTACAAGATGATATTTTTTAAGGAAAAAAATTGTCTCATATAAGTCTTCTCATATTTATTCTCACCTCCTCCAAGAGGATTTATCAAATTTAATTTTTATGGTGTGTCAAAGGATAAACTTGGCATGACTACTTTTGGAGTAATTTTCTGAGATTGTAACTCATCAACTTTGTGAGTCTTTGAAAAAAATTGTGGGTTGAATAATAAAAGTATGGAAAAGTTTTTGGCTTCAGAGAAAGGTATTGAAATAACTATGCATGAGAGGTTTCATTAACTCCATATTATTGGAGATTTGCAGGCTACAGTTAAATGTGCGCAGAAAATCGTTAGCGAGAACCCTCCTAGGAAAATTGTGATGATTGCGAGTTTGAAAGGCATAGTTGGAAGTAAAAACTTCTTGCTTTGTCAAATGTAATATGTAATAGTGTAGCACTCCATAAGGGAGGGTAACAAGGTTGCATATTTTCTGGTGAGTTTGGGTTGTAAATTTCATGTTCTTAATTTGGATGTGAGCTAACCTCTCTCTAGTTTGGAGGAAGGCAAAAAACCTCTCCATTGTTTGTTTGAGTAATACATGATGGACCACGATGTGGGTGTTTATTTAGATACCTCGGCTTATTTGAAAGGTATGCCATCCTTCCAAGTGTCTCGTCCTCGTAATGGCATCACAGAGGGTCGTTGAGGAGTGATTGAAGCTTAACGAGTGGGTTCATCATTTTAAATTGGCAGTTATGACAATTGTAAGGAAAAGGCATGAGGTCTGTGTGAATGGAGGCGAGGATAGTTCCCCATCCTCTCTTACCTATTTTATGTTAGTGAAATTTTCTTCTAGTTTCCACTTTCAGAAGTGGCTCAGTAAATTAGTATGTTTGTTGCTGTGTGTCTAGCTACGCCTCATTGTTCTGGTAAAATTGTTAAAATTTGTGAAGGACTTCACTTCTCATTTAATGGATCAATGTTTTGGTTTGGGAAAAAAAAAATTTCCATGTCGCTTTCCTCGTTTCTTGATGATACATTCTCAATTACTCTATTTTTTTGGGTCCTTTAGGGTGATTGTATTTATTTGGGTAACTTCAAATTGTCCTCTTAGCACTTGATTTCAAAAGGGTTTAGTGTTTGCATGTTCTGTTATGGAATGTAATTGAAATGTTCCATTTCAATTAGGTCAAATTATTCATAGTTTTGTATCAATTGACAATGTTAAGTAGTTTAGATATTGTCATAGTTCCTTAGAATTCTATATGAAATATTTTCACTACTTGTTGTTGGGTTTTGTAATGTTTTTTAGCAGTGGGGAGGTTGAAAATTTGCTCAAATTCGCTCCTGTTGTGTGGCATTTGGGAGATGATTTGGCTTTTCTTAGGCCATGTGTTCGTTGATTTTTTTCTCATCCCTTTTCTTTCTTAGAAGGTAGAATTTATTTTACTCCTTGTTCTGAGTGTTCCTAGGAAGAGAATGCATAATAGTATAGGTCGTAGAGGCAATTTTACAAATGAAAGAAGATGTATTTTTTGCTATGAATTTGCTGCTACCTTATTTGTTGTTGTTCCTTTGGAATTTAGGAATTAAAATTCATTACTAGAAATTAAAGAGGCAGGGGATTAGCCTTATCACTAATATTTTGTGTTACTCGGGGAGGAGATGAAATCAGTTCTTGACCGCAGTAGATTTAGGAAAGGAAGGCTTGATGTTATGAATTCAATGGCCTTGCACCAACAAATGGCTACTTTGCCATGGTTGATATTCAAATAAAAACAAGTGGAGAACTATAATGAACTCTTCTCTTTGGAGGATATTAAAGATATGATTTACAATAAAATGTATTGTTTGGATAATGTGGATAGTTGCTTGGCTCATGTAAAACTATTTCTAGTGAGTGATTTTGCCTCTCGTTTCCTCACTCATCGTTTGGTTGATAGTGGGATGGTTCCTAGTATAATTTATTCTAAGAAAGATTAGTGATGGTGGGTTTCATGAAGTCTTGCTCCAAACTTTCGGCATACATCATTCAGTTATATATTTTCCATGGCTGTCCAAATATCGTTTTGGATCTCAAGTGAAATGTCATAAAATTATGCTTATTACCAATTTGATGCATTCTTGAAAATTGTCTAATCCCTTGCTACTCTTCTTATGGATGTTTCAATGGTTAACTTGGTATTTTAAAGTTTATGTGAACTTTGGAGGTAATTTTGTTACAGGCCTTCTATCTCTAGTTCAAAGGAAGACGGTCGTCATTTTTGTGCTAGTGATATCGTTTCAATGACCTTTTGTGGAACGTTATGCATGCTCTTGGTTTTGTGGAAGACTCTATGTTTTGATGCATATGGAACTTTTATGGGCTTTTATTGTCCCACACATATTTTGTAAAATATTTTATCTTTGTGTTTTCTCTATTATGCTATGAATTATGGATTGGTTTTCTTATACTTGGTAAGAAATGCATTGGTCACAAGGAATGTTGATGATCATTTTGTACTGGAGGCATGGTACAATGCTTTAGTTACTGAACTTATTGATATTTTTTTCCTCCTTTTGATATTGTACCTCTATCCATTCATGGTTTATGGGAATCTTATGAATGCATCTTGATGTTTAGTTACTAAACTTATTGATATTTTTTCCTCCTTTTTATATTGTACCTCTATCCATTCATGGTTTATGGGCATCTTATGAATGCATCTTGGTGTTTTTATGGAGCGAAGGTTTGTTGGGTTTCTTTTGAAGATGTTGTTGTGAAAGATTGAAGCGAGACCTAGAGTGAGCACTATATTTTTCACTAATTGGTTTCCCCTACTTTCATTTTTAAAATTTGTTGTTTCTCATTTTTGGTTTCTATTATTTTAGATCCATGATATGTAGTGATGCTAACTTTATTTGATACGTAGTCTTTGTATGGTCTATAGATTTGGTAAATGTTGTAATGATGAGCACGGTAAATGTTGTAATGATGAGCATCTTCTACTCTGTTGTAATGTGGATGATGAGTTTTTTTAGCTTGTTTTGTATTGCTGTGGGGAGATGGAGATGTTTGCAATGCACTCAATGTAAACTATGTTTTATTATGAACACTAAGTGTTCCAACTCACAAAAATAATCAGAGATCTCTTTTATTTCAAAAAAAATAAAAAAGAATTTTAAAAAATTATTAATATTTAAAAGATTTGTAAAACAAAAAATTTAAAACAATCTAACTAAAACTCATATTTTAAAAATTAGAAAATAAATAAATAAATAAATAAATTTAGTAAATAATAATAATAATAATAATAATTATTATAATAAAACTGCGAAAGGAAATGTTCATCATGCCACTCTCATGGGCCTCCCTGCTTATGTAGCCAAACTTCAGTTGCCGCACAACCCATGCTCGAGGTATGTATCAGTTGTAGGCTAGCCATGTGGCTAGAGGGGCGACTTGAAGGATTTCCTATCTCACCATAGTTTTGTATCTTTTGTTTTTTAATTATTTATTTTATATATACATATTTTTTTTTAAATTTTTTTAAATTAAATGTTTGTTTTAAATTAGTGCTTATATATATATATCTATATATATTCAATTTTTTCTTTTGGTTTTTTTTTTTCTTGGCTTCATGAAATAGAGCCTTTCAATTCCTATAGTTGGCTAGTATTTACTATTGTAGATTCATCTTAACTTATGATTTTCTAAAGGTTAAGATACATCAAATTTATTTTTACTCCAAAAATAATTGCACTTCAACATTTTTTATCCCTCTCTAGATTGGGTACGTTTAGAGTTAAAATAGACTTAAACTGATTTGATTATTAATTATAATTACTTATAAATATAATTATTATTATTATTTTTATATTTTAATTGTTTTTCTTTATGTTTTATTTTTCTCTTAAAATGTTTTATTAATAATTAAAATAATTATTTTTTTATCTATTTAATTTTTTTTAAATGTAATTTGATGGACTCAAACCACATATTACTTGGCTAGTTAGTGGACAAGGTTGGTTCTATGTAGAAACCCAAGTGGATGTACCTACGTTGAATTTAAATTTCTAATATATTTATTCATGTATCAACCGCGTAGATTGAATGTTCTTGGAAAATATTTTGTCTGATACATAGATCCACGACAACAATGGATAGGTTCGCACTCCCAATATAGTAAATTGAAAGTGAACAACAAAAGTGTGAGCCGTCGAGTGGCCCACGTGAAGGTGCACTCCTTCCTCAAACGGTTATTTAGTCTTCGTCTCAGCGTTCATCTCCTCCTTTCCGTAGCCTTCCTCTCTTTGTTTCTGAAGGGCCTGCGTGTCCTACCATTTTAAACAAATCACAATCATCCAGTTTCTCCATGGAGTCCCCAAATCGATCTACACACCCTTCAGCGATGAGAGGGCAGACACGGAAAACAACCTTTCGTGTACCCCTCTGCAGGTAATCAATGTACTTTTCTTCGAATTCATGACAACTATTGTTGAAAATGGCACTTCATCTATCAAATGCCATCGAGAATCGATTGGCAAACCTTAGGCATCCAAATCATCACTTTATAATGCCATAAGACCTCTCATGCTTCATGTTGTCGGTAACGCGTGGAAGGGTTCTTCCCAGAGGTCCACAACTGCGATGACTAGAGATATATTTTTGTTTCCGATACCGGAGGTGTACTCTACACCAGCTAGGAGACCCTCCACGGCGGGTAAGGGAAGCTCCACCAGATTTATTCGATCGTCTGAGCGAAGGAGAAGTTTGATCTTCTGTGATAACCCCAGATCCTGTAAATATTTAAATTTACTGCATACTAAATAGACTATTTACTATTTTGTTATAAAAACTATTTTTGATATTTAATATCTTTTGAAAGGTGAAATAACAGTTATTTGTTAATATGATTTTTTTTTTTTACTTGCTAAACTAATTAGGACTTCATACCAAACAGACTATTTATTATTTTTTTATAAAAACTATTTTTGGTATTTAATATCTTTTGAAAGGTGAAATAACAGTTATTTGTTAATATGATTTTTTTTACTTGCTAAAGTAGTTAGGGAGACAATTACTTGTCCCTAACTAATTTCTTGAGAATTTATTCAAGAAGATCAAGAGGATAGGGGTATCTAAGATCAGGAGAGGAAAAAGAGAGCAAGAAAGAGACAAGGAGAGATCTGTGCTGGTTGGTCAGACAAATTTCGGTGGCTATGTCTGGTGAGGACCAAATAGCTAGGAAACATTTAAAGTAAAGAAAGAAGGTTCTTGTGGTCAGGAACAACTTGGGGGGAGATTTACTAGTACAGTAATCTCAAGGTCGGGAGGCAAAATAAACCACATCTGGAATGACATAATCCAGATAAGTGAGAAATTTCTTATATTAAGTAAGCATAGAACTTATACAGGTCATATGAGTTTATGTGATTTTCTTATATTAGGTAAGAAATTATACTGTTATATGAATTCATGTTTTTAACAGATATTAGCGATGAACTGTTAATTAGGAAACATTACAAGTAAACTAATCTGTATATCTACAAGAAGTAGGAATTATTCATTTACATTTAGTAAATTAGTGCAAATACGATTATAGAGACCAACAAGAGTATTTCTTTTATTTAGAAGTAGGAAAAGTAAAATACAGTATAACATAGACCAAATATTTTCAATGACTGAGACTAATAGCGCTGCGTTATCTTCGTGTGAGGAGTATAGCTAGGTACTCACTAAGTGCTAAAACATGACAGTATATAATGCTAAGACCATGGCAGAAATGAGAGAATGAATAGACACATTATTTTCATGAGAAAATGAGACAAACTCAAACTGAAAAGAAAAAATCAATAGTAAAAGATTTGCATGTAAACGCTATGAATCTTTAGAACCCAAAAGCTGAAATTCCATTCTTAAGAACCCTATAATCCTGTATGCCAAGATTGGAGCTGAAGGAAACGAAACCCCAATCTAGGGTATCAGATAAACAATCTCTAAATAATTGATAAGCAGCATAATATAATCCAAACTAAGAACTAGAAGTAGAATCACGAAGAATAACATCAAGAAATTCTAGAAAAGCTATACAAGCAAATAAGTTTCGAGTATACTCGAAGGTCGAACGAGTAAATAACCAATTCATACTTAAGAAAACAATACCCTCACGGGATAACTCTTAATGAAATATCGAAATCATTTATTCAAAAACCAAAAGGAAGGCGTTACAGTCTCTCTGGAATCACAAGTTTCTTCTGAGCAAAAACATTTAAAAACCTTGGAGTTAATATGGGCTGGAACCCCAATCCTACCATACAAAATATTCAATATTATATAGTCCAGTGGAATGGAACCACTCAAAAAACCCAAAAAGCAGTAGACATTGTGCCGAAACCTCGGACCTCTTAAAATGTTGTAGCAAAATACTACCCTACTCTTCCAAAACAGCACCAGACAATAGAGACCAGTCTTGAAAAGTTTTAGAGTGCTAACTAAAGACCATTCCTGGGTTATCTAACCTAAATTTAAGGAATAGTAGAAGTTACAATACCTAGAAGGGAGTTCCCGTTATCCGAGGATTGAGAGAAGGGTTTCCACAACCCTTCATCTCCTGAACCTGCAAAACCCTCCATCAAAAACTGGATGGATAAACCCATTAGAGAAATTCATATATTAAAAGACTGCAAGGAAAAAGTATCGTAAACAATGAAAGGAAAGCTATATCTGACCAAGGAGAAACGTTGGTTGAAACCCTCTCTGCAAAAACAACGGATTTAGTTGCGAGCTAAGTTGATGAAGAAACCCCAAGCGGACAAGAAGATTACCATGCTGGTGAGAAACAAAGGAGAAGCATATGCAGGCCACAAACCATGAGCAAAGCAAATAAAGAACACTGTGTAGAACGTCTGTTGTGCAGAGCACTTAGGTTGCCAAACTGAGACCTTTGGAATATAGAAATAACAAACTTGGTGATGTGCACGTAGGAAGAAGGGAGCAATAAGCATGAGGAGGACTGGGAATCTAGCACAGGTCTGTAATTAGAACAAGACCAACATCATTTCAGGAAGGAAATCTTGAGGTTATGTGCATCTGGGTGATGAGCTACAAAATCCCAATACAAATATTAGGGTGACCGTACAAGAATTGAAATATGAGATGGCCCGGGTGTGGGCCGACAGTGAAAGATTAATGCAGGAGCAGGAAAAGATCATAAAGAGTCTATCAGATAGACAAAATCATTGGCAACTAGCCCTCAACCTTGAGCATAGAAATATGACAGGGGAACAAGAGTTTTGAACAGAGAATGTAGAAATAGAAGGTGGAGAAGAAAATCATGAAGAAGAATCAGATAATGTGTCAGATCACGAGACACAAAAAAGGAAGAAAATGGAACTTCAACGAGAATTTTGGAAAATCAAGCCTCCTTTCTTCGATGGTGAATAGGAAGAGGCAACAGAAGCATGGCTCATTAATATGAACAAGTATTTTTAGTTGTACAAGTATGATCATAATATGAAGGCCTGACTAGCCATTTTCCAGCTACAAGGGAAAGCCACACTATGGTGGGAGGAAGTAAAAACAACTCATTGAGTCAATGAGCAAAGCATAACATGGGAAACATTTCAGAGATATTTTAGAGAAACATATATAATGAAAATATTTTATGATGAAAAGGAAAATAATTTCATGATCTTCGACTCGGTCAAATGAGCATGGATGAGTTCATAACAAATTTTAGATCATTACTGCGATATGTCCCTTATATTCGTGAAGAAAAAGTTAAACTTCAATGGTTTATCAGCAGTCTTCCATTGTTCATGAAGGAATGACTAGAGTTTGAAAACCCAAAAACCATGGACGAAGTTATTCGTAAAGCACGGATCTGCTACTAGCAAAATAAACCAAAGGGAGATATGAACAAGATGTGGGCTGACAAGAAAGGAAGTAAATTTGTACCCAACCACAAGGGGAATAAGGGACCAGGCAACAAGGGATTGTATAAAGGTCCAAATAACCAAAATTTTAATAAAGATCATCCCCTATTTAAAATACCAGGCGAAACCAGAATTAATGTGGAAACTGGCAAAACTAAAGCATAATTAACCAACAGACCCCCTGTACAGTGTTGGGGATGCGGAGGCCTGCATTATGTCAAAAACTGCCCACACCGTAAAGGAGCTGATCAGATTTCGCAAATACAAGAAGCTTCCATAGTGGGAGAAGTAGCAAGAAGCCTCCCTAAAATTAATGCCACCCTTGAAGATCATCAGGCATAATTTCAGCCAACCATGGTCGAGTTTGAAGGTAAAATTTTTAACCAAACTGTATCTATTTTAATTGATCCTAGGGCTACCTTGAGTTATATTAGCCCCAAGATCGTGGAACAATGTAAATTGCAAGCTGTAAAGTTTAAAAATCCCTGGTTAGTACAACTAGCCACAGGAGCAAAAATAAGAGTTTTGGCCAAGGTCAGTAATTGTCCTCTAATCTTAGTTAACTAGTCCATCATGAAAGATTTGAATGTGTTACCCTTGGGGTCATACGAGGGGACGAAAACAGTCATCCACATAGACCACCTGCCCCCGCAGTTCATACAGATACAAGGGAAGTTCCAAAATGATGAACATCAGAAGTGGTCCACATACCTACAACAGTTCCATTTGAATATCAAGTATAAGAAGGGCAACACCAATAATGTTGCATACTGCCTCAGCTAATCATTGATCATGGCGTTAACTACCATGCTCAACTCTTGTGGACGTGAGACTCCTGATTGGCCACTTCTCCACACATACTAGTCGCTCTTGGAGGGTCAATAAGTTCCATATTTTCACCTACAAGATTCCTTGTTATGCCACTTGGGACACCTTTGTGTTCCTTCAAGCGAGTGTGCCAAGATGATTTGTGTAGTGCACTACAGTTGGGCCGTTGGGCATTTCGGGGTCGAGAAAATGGTGGTAGTACTTGAGAAGTACTTTTATTGGTCAAATATTTGACAAGATGTCATGAAGTATATCAAATTATGCACTGCCTGTGCCATTTCCAAACTGACTATCAAGAACCAAGGCCTCTATACTCCAATGCCTACCCCTAGTAGACCTTGGAAATCCTTTCTCCATGGATTACATGTTGTGCCTTCCTTCTACTAAGCATGGCAATGACTGTGTTTTTACGGTCGTTGACAGATTCTTGAAGATGGCCATTATGGCGGTCTGCAAGAAAAATATCACAGCAGAAGCCACTACTAAACTCTTCTTTAAATGAGTATGTGCACACTTTGGGATCCCATAGTATATCATCTCAGATCGGGACAATAGGTTCCTCAGTACATTTTGGTCCAGTCTCTGGTCGATGCTGGACACCAAGCTCACTAAGTCCACAACTTTCCATCCCCAAACTAATGGCCTGACAAAGGTCGTCAATAGGATGATCATACACATATACTACTCTATATGGGTTGGTATTGCTAACTAGTAGGCCACTAGCCCTACTCTGGCTAGTATTTCAAATGGTCCACAAAACATAGGTGTTAATCTAACACATGTTTCGAGCCTCAAGTTGGTCTTGTTTGGTTTGACTTTGATATAAACATGTTCCCCCACATTATGTTCCTTGTGAATCCTTTACTAATCCGCATAACCTTTTTGTCTATCTTGAGTTGTTTTTAAGTTCTTCCTTACCTTTCTCACCACCTACTCCATATCTTTTAATATATCAAGTTCTAAAACAAATTTTTCCTCTAGGTGACTCCAACTTAATGGAGTATGGAATTTCCATCCATACAGAACTCATTTTAAGAGATGTATGATAACCATTATTATATCCAAATTCAATGAGATGTAAGTAATATTCACATTTAGTGGGTTGATCCATTGCATAAATGTGAAGCATTTCCTCTAGGATATGGTTATTTCTTTCAGTCCAACCATTAGCTTAGGGATGGTAAGTAATACTGAATTTCCATTGTGTACACAATCTTACAAAAAGTGTCTTCCAAAAATTTGATGTGAATTTTTCATCTCTGTCAAGAATGATTGTTTTTAGTACTCCATGAAGTATGAATATCTCATTCATAAAAAAATTAGATATGTGAATAGCTTTGAATGTTGAATGCGCTCATATAAAATGGGTTTCCTTACTCAATTTATCAACTACAACTATGATAAAATCATATTGTCTTTTAGTTCTGGGTAACCTTGTGATAAAATCTAGGGAAATAATTTCCCATTTCCACTGAGGAATAGGTAAAGGATTTAATAGCCTATAAGGATTTTGGTGTTCCACCTTAACGTTTTTACACTCCATACAGTTTTCAAAATGCCCAACTACTTCTCCTTTCATTCCTAGCTAATAAA
Organism: Pinus tabuliformis; assembly: GCA_031772625.1. Classification (NCBI taxonomy): domain Eukaryota; kingdom Viridiplantae; phylum Streptophyta; class Pinopsida; order Pinales; family Pinaceae; genus Pinus; species Pinus tabuliformis. The sequence goes on from CM062812.1 coordinate 865,573,314, forward strand.
ATTATTTCATAAGTGTTGTAACATTTTTTTGGTAGCCTGGATGACCTGAAAAAGGGCTTCTTGTGATGTTCATCTAAGATCAGTTGTTTAATTTTGTACACATTCAAGACATAAATTCTATTTTTTTTTAATTCAACAAATCATCCCCATTTAAAGCATAATCTGATCCTTATATTGAACCAGTTTTATTTTTCAATGTGTCTTGTATTTTTCAATATTATTGATCGTCTAAGGCTACAATCTTGATCTATTCATTAAGGTTTGTGTTATCATTGCTAACAAATATCTCACAGATCTGATTTAATCTTTTTCTCAATGCATCTACAATTTTATTTTATTTCCCTTAAATGTGTTTGATGGCAAAATCAAATTCACTATGGAAAGTCATCCACCTTGATTTTCTTTACATTTAAATTTGGTTGACTAAAGAAATATTTTAGGATGATATGATCAGTTACTAATGTAAATTTATTTCCCAAAAGTTAGTGTCGCCACATTTTTAAAGCATGAATTACTGCAACTAATTATAGATCATAGACAACATAATTCTTTTCACACTCCTTTAGCTTTCTAGATTCATAAGCTACAACATGGTTATCTTGCATCAACATTCACCTAATCCCTCCAAATAAGCATATGTGCACATTGTATAATATTTATTTTGATCATCATTCTTAAGTATGGGAGCTACAATTAGAAAATATTTCAAATAGCCAAATCTTTCTTGACACTTTTGGGTCCAAATGAATTTAACTACTGTCTTCTGTAGCGATCTTATAGGGTAGGTCTGCTTAGAGAGCGTTCAATGAATTTACAGTAATAACCAGTAATTCCCATAAAGGATTTGATGTCAAGTACATCTTTAGGGAAAATCCAGTTAGAATTTCCTTGACCTTTTCAAGGTCTACCACAATTCCCTCGTTAGATATTACATGCTCCAAATACTAAATCTGACCTTGATAAAACTAACACTTACTAAATTTGGCATATAGTTTCTTCTTTCTTAATGTTTGCAACATTATTCTTAAGTGTTGTTTATGCTCTTCTAATGTCTTAGAGGAATCCAGAATGTCTTCAATGAATATTAATACAAATGTTTCAAAGTACTAACCAAAGACATTGTTCATTAGACACATAAATGTGGTTGGGGAATTTGTGAGTCCAAAAGGAATCATAATGAACTCATAATGGACATATCTGGTTCTAAAAGTAGTCTTATGAATATTCTCATCTTTAATTCTTATTTTGTGGTAACTGGTGGGCTCCAGTATTGTAGCAATAATGCTACAACTCCTGGAACTCCCTTCTTTAATTTTATCAACCCGGTAGTTCGTAACAAACTTGGAAGCGACGGTGCTGTATGCACAAGTACTAGCTCTTGCCGCAGCTGTCACTTGGTCAGCTAGCACAAGTCCACTAGGATCTTAAGCCAACTTCTATGAGCTCTTAGAAGAAGCTTTTTAATTGATGGATGAAAGCTAACTCGAAGGAAGCTAATCTAATTGCAAAAAGAAACTGAAAGCCAAAAAGAAACGCAAACCCTAGCAAACCCTAATTCTACCAGCTAGTCCTACTGACGCAAAGGAGAGCATGCAAACTACTGAAAGAGATTCCATTACTTCTATGAAGGTAAAATGCATGTGTCTAAGTTATCACTATCTGAAGAAAACGTCTTTTTGTATTTTTGATTAAGTTATTAGAATTATCATGCATGTGCTTTTAACTGGCTTTTCACTGTGCAGGGATGGATCAAGGAGGAGGAATGCTTGGAAAAGGTTGGGATGGTACAGAGAGGGTCTAAGGGATCCCTAACATTCTTTCCGAGAGTTTCACAAAGTCTGGATGCTATGCAACCGAGGTTATGGACTTCTACAGGAAGTCTGCAGGGGTTTCTACAGGATGTTCTGTAATTCTTCTACAGGATGTTTCGAAATGGGATTTTTGAGGATGGGTGATTGATGGAAGATGCATGGATGGTTATGGAGGTAGGATGGGGGTCTGAAGTGACCCAGGAACTGATGGATGGAGTGGTGAGATGATATGTGGAAGGCTGATTTGGCTTTAAGGTAGTTGAGACAACAATGGAGAAGAAGGTAGGGTTACGTGGCAAAAGAGCAGATGGGAGATGAGGAAACAGACTTGGTGATGGAGGAGCTGATCTGGACGAGGCTCAGATGAACGAGGAGGTGATGAAGGTGCCCTGCATAGTGTTTACCTGATCAAACCAACTACGTCTTGCATACAATCAAAATATTAGATGATCTATCTAACAGTTTAATGAGATCAGTGAACAACAACCTTATTCATGACAAAAATCACGTACAGCATGTGAACAAAACATTATCAAAGAGATATAAACACATGACTAGCTCCTACCAATCCATCCTAAACATAAAAAGCTACTTTTACCAACAAAAACAACCAAAATAACAAAGCAAGATCTAAAGAGCAGATTTTATTTTAAGAACGCAGCAAACACATAAAGATAAACAAAGGAGGTATTGGGCGCTTGAGATGGGCCCAACCCCAAGAGCTACAGCCTCCCAAGAGAGATTTAGAGCTGGTGCAAAGTTGGATTCATCTTTATTAATCAAGAAATGAAGAGTTACATCAAAACTGTCCACAAGGAGAGCTTGAGAATGAGCTGAAAGCAAAGCTAATCTATTGCCTACAAATCGAATGACAAAATGACTACAACAAGGCTATGAAATGACTAACTACCAGCTACTATCTACTTGCTAACTAGCTAACATCCACTGGCTACCCTGGCTACACTGGCTAACCCAAATGAGGCCCTAAGCCTTCTTATTTATACAATTTGAGGACCCAACAGTCCTCCTAAAATTTAGGGACTCGGCTGCCCAAGACTTGGAGTTAACAGCAATCCTACTTGACTTTCTTGGCTGCCCTTGTGCTGATTGATTCGGTGGCCCTTGAACTCCGAGCTGATGGTGGAGAATTAGAGGTAAGGGCCCATAAATGAAGGGGAAACCTTCCTACAAATCCTCTAGCTTGTTCTCCCACGAATTTGGCTGCCAAGTGCTCATTAAGACCTTCAATTTTGTCTCCAAGTTGACCAAAAAGGCTACACAAAGCACCCATTAGACTTGTTGGCATAATGACTAACCAAATTCACTCTATTAACATAAATATAATCAAAAACATGCAATGAACTAATGAGAATGGTGGATTAAGTCAAATTAGGAGGTTGAATGAGCCCAAATAATTGTCCATTTTTGGGGCTCATCAGTAACAAGGTCTCAATTATACATTAAAGAAGATTGTTGATCCCATTACTTGATCAAATATATCATCAATTCTTGGTAATGGATATTTGTTTTTTTACTATCAACTTGTTCAGTTGTCTATAATTAATACATAATCTAAGAGTACCATCCTTTTTTCTTACAAAAAGTATTAGTGCTCCCCAAATTGAGACACTTGGTCTAATATATCCTATGTCAAACAATTCTTGAAGTTGCATATTTAACTCAATCAACTCTAGTACACTCATCCTATAATGTGCCTTTAACACTGGAGTTACCCCAAGTACCAATTCAATGGTAAAATCAATGTCCCTTTTTGGTAGTAACCCAACAATTTCATCTAGAAAAATATCCTTGAATTCCCGCACAAGTACAAATTCATCCAAACTCTTTGCTTTTCTTTCATGTGCTAAATCTTCCACCTCTATTACATAGAGATTACACCCATTCCTTGCACATCTTTTTAATTGCAAGGTTGGTATTTTTTTTGTTGAGATTAGTTTGGGTATGCCTCTAATAATCTGTACTACTCCCTAATAGGTTGGTACAAGTAACAACCTTTTCCAAACAATTAATAATTGCTCTATGATTTTCTAACTAATCCATACCCACTAACACATCATATGTTAGACATTGGATAAAGCAATGCTCACTATGTGTTTCGTGACATGTGCTTAACCGCCTCTTATGGATCTGTTAATTTTGGTGATGTGTCTGTTTACTAACACCTATGGGTTTTGGTGTAATAGAATTCATAATTCCAACAAGTGCTATCAGAGCCAAAGGTCTCAAGTTTGAATCACACCTGGCTCGCGTTGGGTGGAGATTGTTGGACATTGGATAAACCAATGTTCCTTTGTCTTTTGTGACATGCTTAATTGCTTCTTGTGGATCTGTTAACTTTGGAAATACATTTGTTTACTAACATCATTGGGTTTTGGTGTAACAAAAATCATAATTCCAACATCGTATAGGATATTCAAATTCATTTATGTTTTCCACGCATTAAAATTAATAGGAAAAACCCTAAGATTTTTTATGTTTTTCCATATTTAACTTGCATTTTTCCATTATATTCAACTAACATAAATTAAACTAGCTTCTGGGTCTTTTAGAATTGACACAACTTGGTTCAGAATATTACCTTCTATATCAATCATAATGGATTGATGTTCAGCATATCGATCCTCCAAGGAAACATTGATTATAGGAAAACTTTTAGCCACATCATTTATTGCGGAACATTCTTGTACATTGTGCAAAATTTGATTGGACTTAACATTATACGAACAATTTCGAAGTAAATGAAGCTCGCCATAGCCCCAACACTTCAAGGGTTCTCTTTCCTTATCATTAACTATTTTACCATTTAAAACAATCATTATGGATCCCTCTTATGACTAAGTCTTTTGTTGATTAGTATTCTTATTGAAATTTATGTTTTGATGATTTTTAACATAATTCTTAAATGAATAGGATTTGAACCCTTTATTCCCTTGCATGAATCTATCATTTTTCTTATTTTTCCAAGGCTTTGAATTATCATTTTTGTTTAAATTGTTGGTAACATATTCTATCCTTTTGGATGACTTCATCCATTATCTTGGGGTAGTCATATTCAATCTTCTCTTAGAAGGAAATGAGTAAACAATTGATGAATAAATGAATTTTGGATTTCTCGTTGTGAATGTATGGTACATATAACAACAGATGGGTGAATTTAGTGACCAATTCATCCATGGTCATATAAACAAGATTTAGTTCATGGAACTCTTTAGCCCTATCATCGTAATATCTTTTTGTAAAATATTGTCATTTGAAGTGTTATTGAAAATCCTCCCAACTGATACTCTTATATTCTATATTATGTATAGTTTTAATTTCATCCCACCACAGTGATGCCTTACAATGTAGCTAGTAAGTGACCAATATGGCTTTAATATTATTGGTATATTCATATACTTGAAAGTATGTATTCATCATTAACATCCATGCTTTAGTTTCCTCCTTTGATTCACCACCAAATACCAAAGGCCTAATTTTCTTGAATTCTCCCTATAGTTCTAATTTCTACTTCTTCACCTCATTAGGTGCTATCAATGGCATTTTGGTTTAACTATGTTCAATTCCTTCTTCACCTAGTTCCTTTTCATTTTCAGGTTTGAGAGGCTCACTCTCATCTATACTATCATATTCATTCCTTTTGTGGGATTTCTTTTTGTCTCCATTATCCAATATTTGTCCTAATGTTATCTAATTTAGCTTTTTCGTTAAACTTTTTATAACTTTTTCCTAGTTGTCTCTAGCTTTCAACAGTTCTTCATTATCTACTCTAATACTTGCTAATTCTACTTTCAGAACTTTCATAATCTCTAACAGTTCTATTGAATGCGATGATGTTTCACCACCAAGTTATACCCAAAGTTCCTCTCCATCAAGAGGTTTTGAAGATGGTTTTGACATGATCATTCTTACTTTGCTCCTTACTATGTAAGACAAAAAATTTATTCAATTAAATTTTAATTGTGATATGGCTCAAAGGCTTCAAGACTCTAACCTACAGCTCTAATACCATATGTAGTGTACCCTAGTACCAAAAAAATAAAAAATTATTTAATTCAAGAATTTATAAGGAAAAGATTTCTCTTACATACGGATTCTAATGAATCATTATATACTTTCTATGTGTTCTAAGCAGAATTTTAATTAATAATAATTTTGCAACACTTTGGCTATCATCATCCATTTGTTTTTATTTTCAAAATTATAACACACACAAAAAACTTGGGTGATAGAGACTCAAACACTCAACCTTTTGATTTCTCAATGAAACCTATTAGACATACATGCTAACCAACTATGCCATCACATTGTGCACTACGACTCGATTATGTTGTTACAAAGTTGCCTTGATTAAAAAAAAATAGTTGGACTCAAACGCTAGTCATTCTTCCACTAAATAGGTTTATGCTACATGCCAATAGTGGAACTATTGTACGTTATATGTTCTTCCCCTTTAGATCAAGGGCATTATTATATTTATGTTTAAGTATTTAATAATTTAAACCATTACATGAAGCCCTCCTCCTTGCCTCCCAATACACATGGAGTATATGAGATGTGGGTCCCCTCTCTCTAAATGTCGAGCTTATATCCAAGGTTGTGTCCCATCCATGAGATGGGTCACAAATGGATGGTTTGGATCTTCCATAGTGATCAAACAATGATATTGGTTAGGTAGATCAATCATTCAAGATGACTACCGTCTCGACATTGTCATTTCACATTTCCCTTTTCTTTGTTGTTCAAAATCTCTACAACACAAGTCTAGGATTAAACTCTACGGAATGTGTTTTACTTACACATGCATTTGGCTTCTAGCCCACTTCTTTAGCAAATCTTCGATCAACATACTATAGATAAACTTTATATATGCCTACACACTTAAATTATATAAATTTATTTATTTATAAACAATTATCGAAAAAAGTTACAACAATTTTTAGTGTTATATATAAAACAAGCTATAATTATTTGTATAATTATTTGTATGTCAAACTTAATACTAAATTTTATTTTCAAAATCTTTAATATCATATTATTGTGAAACTTTAAAGTCATCAAATCAACCTAACTTTGATGTTTTATGCTTTGACCATCAATTAAATAACATTTAACTGATTTGTCATCCAATCATGTTAAATTCACATTTCTCATTAATCAATTTAGTATATATTATTCAATAATACATATTTATATTCTTAAATAACCCAAGTTTGAAATCTTATACTCTCATAACCAATTGTGATTTTTCTCTTTATCTATATTTTTAATGTAAAATCTACATACTTCATAACATAAAAATGTAAAAACAATTACATAACTGGAGACAATTTAAAGGAAATTATTGTAGATTTAAAATTTAATTAATTTTTAATGTAAAATCTAAATACTTCACAACATAAACATGTAAAATAATTACATAATTGGAAACAATTTAAAGAAAATTAGTGTAGATTTAAAATTTAATTAATTTTCTAATGAGAGGTTTAAAAATTACTTCATGTTAGTGCTTCATGCTTTTCTTTGACAGATATATTTATCGATTCTAAGTATATGCCATTTTCTTGAGATATTTGAGTGTTTCATTATTTTTTTTGCGAGGTATATTTCTCAAATTCTTATTATAAAAATTAATTAGATAAAAAATTAATTATTTTTAATTAACATAAAACAAATAAATTTATTGATGCAAACAATTATTTCAAACAATATGTTGCTAATAACCTTGTGCAATTAATACAAACAAAACCATCTACAATTAGACTTATTTAAAATAAAAAAAATCAGAAAGAGAAAAAGTACATTACTCATAATACATGCTCATACGTATAAGGATTACCTATTTCTCTCATTTTTTAACCTATTCCTCTCATTTTTTCAAGTTGAAGAACATATTTACAGTTTCCTATGAATTTAAACAACCTAACAAAAAGAAAAAACAAACGACCTCTGAATAGATTTCTAACTATACAATACTGAAGGACGTTGGATGTTCTGTTATAGAAAGGACACCGTTGCTCCATTTGTATTACTGTTTAGTGTTTTTGAATTTACATTTATATTCAAGGAGGAAACCCTAGTTTCCGCAACATCCTTCAATAGTCCAATATGATTCCGGATTAAGAGGCCAGTACAGAGGATCTTGTATATCCTTGTTGTCCACAACCCTATCCTTTAACGCTTTCAAGGTCAAACGACCCATTTCATCATCCAGCTGCATCAGTGATTTTTCCATTGTGGAAGTGAAGCTCGTTTCATCCTCCTAGTCTAAGCACCTAGGAGCAAGTTTTCCATGACTATGACTAGAAAATTTACGATGCATTACAGAGATTCCTGCGCAAGAAAGGAGATGGTCACCAACTTTATTGGCTTCACTCAAAAAATCATGAAAACTTAATCCATTTGAGTAGAACTCATGGAACTCTGTCTCAGTCCCATCAAAATCTTGTGTCAAAACAGAAGAATGCGATGAGATTCTATCCCACTCTTGATGTTTCTGTTGTGAAAAGCAGAGCTTCTCACCTACGTAGCTACTTAAACAGTCATTTAGACGTACAGGAGGAGTCCCACTTGAAGCCAAATAAGTGTCATAAAGTCACATCGAGTCCTACCATGCCTCTACATAACTCATGTTTATTTCATGGTAGAATCTTAGTGAGCATATCAGCAGGGTTCCTATCTGTATGGATCCTTTCCAAGGATAACCGTTCTTCCTCCAACACATGCCAGATCCAATGGTACCTTAAGTCAATGTGCTTGGTTTTTGAATAAAATGTTGGGCTTTTCACCAAGTGAATGGCACTCTGACTATCACAATATAACACATACTTGTCCTGCATTATTCCTATTTCTCCTAGGAATTGTTGCATCCACAACATCTCTTTACAAGCTTCTGTTGCAGCTATGTACTCTACTTCTGTTGTAGAGAGGGCTACTATTCTTTGTAGCCTTGACACCCAAGATACTGCTGCACCTCCAAATGTATACAAATAACCTGTAGTGGAATTTCTGGTATCCATATTTCCAGCCATATCTGCATTTGTAAATCCTTCAAGCACAGTCTCATCATGACCAAAACATAAACAATAATTACTAGTACCCTTGAGATACCTCAAAATCCATTTCACTGCTTGCCAATGTTGTTTTTCTGGATTGGTAATGAACCTGCTCACTACTCCCACTGAATATGCAATGTTCGTTGTGTGCATACCATGGCATACATCAAACTACCAACAGTTAAAGCATAAGGAATTCTGTTCATCTCTTCTTTCTCTTTGTCATTACTAGGACATAATTCAGTACTCAACTTGAAGTGGGCAACAAGGGGTGTACCAACTGGCTTGGCATCCTTCATATTAAACCTGTCAAGCACCTTCTTGATATGTTTTTCTTGTGACAACCACAACCTTTTGTTATTCCTATCACGCATAATCCGCATGGCCAATATTTGTTGTGCTGGTCCCAAATCCTTGATTGCAAATTTGCTACTCAAATCTTTCTTCAACCTATTGATCTTATTCTTATCATGCCCAACGATCAACATTTCATCCACATATAACAATAATATGATATACTTTCCTTGATCATACCTCTTGATATAGACACAATGGTCAACTTCCAACCTCTGAAAACCATGTTCCAACATGAATGAATCAAATTTCTTGTACCATTATCGAGGTAGCTATTTCAACCCATAGAGACTCTTCTTCAACCTACAAATAAGGCCTTCTTTGCCTTTTTCTATGAAGCCTTCTGGTTGTTCCATATAAATTTCTTCCTCCAATTCACCATGAAGGAATGCAATTTTTACATCTAACTGTTCACATTCTAGGTCTAAAGTAGCAAGTAGACTAAGAATGACTCTAACGGATGAATTTTAACAATAGGCGAGAAAATTTCAGTGAAGTCAATACCTTTTTTTGGGAAAAACCTTTCACCACCAGCCTTGCTTTATACCTCTCCTTCTTTTCGTCAATGCTTAATCATGTACACCCATTTGTTTTGTAGGGCCTTTCTACGTTTTGGGAGGTTTACCAACTCCAAAGTTTTATTTTCCTACAAAGAGTTCATTTCTTCTTCCATTTCTTTCTTCCATTCTTTACTGTTCTTGACTTTACAAGCTTCTTGAAAACAATTAGGTTCACCTTCATCAGTCAACAAAATATAGTTTGAAGGAGGATACCTTTGTGAAGGCTTATGAGGCCTAGAATATCTGTGAACCAACTGTGGTGGCGCATTGTCAGGTTGAATCTCCTGTAAAGGTTCCTACAAAATTCCTTCTTCTTGTTGTTCATTATTTTCCACTTGTTGTTCTTCATGCTCCTGAATTTGCTGTTCATTTTCTTGTATTGGTGGTATGTTTTCCTGCTGCTCTTTAAACCTGTTAATAACCTTCTTGACCTCCAACTCACCTACAGTCCTCTTGGACATTTCTGACTCATTAAATATAACATCCTTGCTTCTAATAATTTTATGCTTGACTGGATCCCATAGACGATAACCAAGATCTTCATCCGCATATCCCAAAAAACTGCATTTCATAGATTTATCATCTAGCTTAGTTCTATTTTCTTTGTCAATATGTATGAATGATTCACATCCAAAGATTTTCAAGTGAGAATAATTCAAATTGTCACCAGTCCAAACTTCTTCAGGGATACCACAATCCAAGTTTGTAGTTGGATATCTATTTATGAGGTAGCAAGTGGTCCTGACTGCTTTAGCCCAAAAATTCTTCTCCAAACTAGAATTGGAAAACATACTTCACACCTTTTCCATAATGGTGTGATTAATCCTTTCTACAACACCATTTTGTTGAGGAGTACCAGGCACAGTATTCTCATGCTTTATCCCAAACTTGTTACAATATTCCTTAAATGCATTTGAGCAATATTCTCCACCATTATCTGTTCTTAAACACTTCAGCAATTTGTTAGTCTCTCTTTCAACAACAACATGAGATTTTTGAAATATTACAAACACTTCACTTTTACTTCTCATAGGATATGCCCAAACCTTCCTAGATGCATCATCTATAAATGTTACAAAATATGATGTTCCTCCTAATGATTTGATGTTAACAGGCCCAAACACATCCGAGTGTACCAATTCTAACACATTTTTTTCTGTCATGGCCACCTCTAAGGAATGAAACCCTTCCTTGTCTACCATATATATAATGCTCACAAAGATCAAGATTGTAGGATTTCAAACCTCGCAATAATTTTTTATCAACAAGGATTTTTAAGCCCTTCTCGCTCACGTGACCAAAACACTTATGCCACAAATCTGCTGAATTTCCTTCTTTTGTGATAGCAACCAAATATGACTTTCCTATAAGTGTCTTCAATGTGTATAATGTTCATATCTTTAGCCCTTTGGCCATGACCAATGCACCTTTGCTAATTTTCCAACCTCTTTTTCCAAAGCTTGTCGAATAGCCTTCATCATCCAGTCGTCCCATAGAGATTAAAATCATGCGCATTTCTGGTACATGCCTGACCTATTTCAACAATATATCTTGTCCATCCTTCATCTTCATCTGGACATCTCCCACTCCAACAACACTAGAAAAATGATTATTCCCCAAATGCACCCTACCATAATCACTGGGATTATATGAAACAAAACTATCTTTACATGGGGTTACATAGTGAGATGCCCCAGAGTCAAGGATCCAATCAAAGCCACTGCTAGATGTATATACACATGCATCCTCTACTGAAACAGTAAACAACACATCACCATCTGTGGCTACAATAGTAGTCTCACATTCATTTGTGTTGGATGACTTGTGATTTGTACTAGACGGTCTCTAATCCTTTTGTCCTTTCTTCTAGAATCGACATTCTTTCTTCATGTGCCAGGGTTTGCCATAATGAAAGTAGATGATCCTTCCTCTCCTTGCCCCAACAATATTCAAGATATTTCGAATGATCTAGATAGCTAAGTAATATTTAAAGTATTTGTGAAATAAGCAAAGTATAAAATTTTAATATTTTAATTTTTTTAAATGAATTAAATAATACTTTTAAAATGAAACTCAGTTGATGTCATTTTTTTGGGGTTCACATAGAAATTCATGACAACATCTTCCCCTAATGATTTGTAAAATGTTTATTATATATAAAATAAATATAATATTAGTTATGAAAGATGTTCAAAACAACATATAAATTGCAGTGTCTTCTAATTATTATTTTAATAAATTCATTATTAAAATGTATAAAATAAAAATAAACAACGATCATTAAAAATATGGCTTGCACCAACCTATCAAATTTAATATGTGACGATTTTAAAATTGGTATCCTATTAAATGGTGAACTCGTTATTTCTTTATTTCTTTTTATTTAATTAGTACTACAATTATATAAAAGGGGTTTAATGTATGTGTTGGTTTACAATATTAATTTTGAAAAGTGAAAATTAATTAGTGAAATTTGATTATGTTATTCTGTTAGTTGGTGATTAATATGCAAGGGGAGGATTAGTAAATTTGTGAATTAAAATATCAATATTAATATTGAAATATTTGATATTTTAGTGTGATTGATGACTATATTTGACTACAATTAATTATAGATGTCTATATTGAATATGGATAACCATGTTGATTATGGTTGACTATGGATGATCTATTTGGATATCCATATTTGACTATAATTGACCATAGGTGTCTATGTTGACTATGGAAAATCATGTTGATTATGGTTGACTATGGATGACCTATTTGGATATGGTTGACTATGTTTGACCATGTTGACTATGGATAAGCATGTTAACTTTGGTTGATAATGGATGACTATGGTTGATGATGTTTTACTATGGTTACTTTTTATTGACCATGGTTATTTATTGTTGAACATAGTTGACCATAATTAACTTTAGTTGACTTTGGATCACTATAATTAACATTGGTTGATTTATGTTTGACTTATTATTCTTAACATATGGTTGACTTCATTTATTATTGTTGATCTTGGTTGACTTTGGCTTACTATGAGTTCATTATTATTGAATTTGTCTTGATATGGGTGACCACATTTGATCATGTTTGGATATGGTTGAACATGGTTGACTTATGATGACTATGACTGATTTTTATTGATCATTGTTAGACATGGTTAACCATGTTTGACCATGTTTATTTTCATCCATGGTATGACTATGGTAATGTTGTTGGTTTTAATTATGTAAAGCTAATTATTGCACACGTATATTTAATAAAATAGAAAAGATGCAATGGAAAACACACATATTAACATATAGATTTTTCCTTGGAAATACAAATAGGAAAATCATCTTACAGTATTACAATAAGACATAAATATCATGTGGCATCCATAAATCGCTAATCCATCTACCTTGCATTAGAATACAACTGTAGTTTTTTAACTAAAACTGCAAAACCCTGGGCTAAACCACCATGTGCCACAAAATGGCTAAAAATGAAAACCCAACACAAAAATCTACCCAAAAGAGATTTCAAGGGCACTTGGACTCCACAAACCCCACATAAGGGGGTCTACCTCTATGAACTCAAATGGACTAATCCAATGTACAACATGTGGAAATGGTAGTGCAACAAATATAATGCATGCCCAATGATAAGAATATAAAAAATACTCTAAAATAGAAAAATTCTAAGGGTGAAACTTCGGGATTTTTTATTTTAGTTGGGTGAAATTTTATTTTTAAATCCTTATCTCATGGGAATTTGAGAGGGGAGAGCTTGAATCCATTTCTCCTTGAAATTTTCAAATATTATCCTCCATTTTCCCCTATTGTTCGATAATGGAAATTATTGGGATATTTTTCACCGTAATTTTATGGGAATGTTAATTTTCCTTATGTCTTACAAAATTCCCAATCTTTTGTGACTTATAAAATTCCCAATCTTTTATGTCTTACAAATTTCCTTGTTGGGAAATCCAATGGCATAATGCTTTCTTCTACTTGAAAAATCAACCAAATTTCTTGTTGGGTATGTGTTATATTCTTTCCACAACTACCCCATACGTGCGGGGGGGAGTCATAAGGGGGGCGACAACCCACCTTGTACTTTGCATGGGGCTTAGCAGGGGGATGCTATCCCCCCTACACAGGGTCTAGGGCAGCGCCCCAGGAATTTTTTTTGGACCCTATCTTAGGTGGGTAAACCTACCTATGGTTTTGTGCATGGATTTCACACATGGTTTTGGGCATGATGGTTTTCTGTCCATGCTATTTTGTAGATCCGGTCAAGGGAACTATGATTATGTTCTAATCCGGGGTTAATGGATTGGGGTTTATGGATGCTTCGACATGTATACATATGTATTGTAACATTGAAAGGAATATAATGAAAAATCAATCTGGTAGTCATGGTTTTGGGATCCAGGGGAAAATCTCTGTGCATATCTATTTTATGTTTTATGTTCTATGTTCTTGCCATTGTTTATTTTCTGTTTTTTTAGAAATCATATGTAGGTAACAAGATAACGATGCCAAGAATATATGATAATCATTTCAATTTTTATCTTCAAACTAAAACACACAAACTAAAAGAACTAGACATAGTCATCATATGCATTGTAGGTTTAAGCATTTTGTTTTGATAAATTAAATCTCTAAACCAAGAAAAGTTTTAATGGATAATCTTTCATTAACCAATTATAAATATCAGTTGTGTAATAAGTATCTTGGCACCCAAGTAGTATACCACATTTTACTCAAGAATACATTTTGCAATACATTTTATGGGAGAAAGAAGACTACAACCAACAAAAATCAATTATTGTCTAGTGTCAACTAGTTTTCAATGGTCAAATCTAAAGAAACTTCCATGTCAAAAACATTCTCAAAAGAGTTTTAGGTTGGAGAAATTAATTTGGTAGGATGTAAACATGCTCAATTTTATAAGAAAATTTGTTTATTATGCTTCTTTCTCAAGGATGTCACCATGGATCTTACCAATCATTATAAGGGAAGGAGGTGGGACACTCTCACTATGTTTCACACCAAGGCTTCTTATTACGTCTCAACACATCAGCCATTGAGAACCCTAATGTAAAATCATTTTTGGCAACAAGGACTTTCCTTAAACTTCAAGAGAAAACAACACAAAATGTCAACTAATATTAGATTTTTGTGATGATATCATTCATAGTGATGTTACATTATTCTTCCTAAAATCAATGGTTAAGTTTTCTTCTTTGTCCCATAAACCTATCAACACCAAGATAATTCTAGATAATATAATGCAACAATTGCATCAATATTTGAGCAAAGCTCTCTATGTGTTCCTCCACTTTGTCCCAAATGATAAGTACTAAACTTATACTTGTTTATCAATAAGTAAATGTGCCAAAATTTTCTATAATTCCTTCCAAATAATATTCTCTCACTCTCCTTATCCAAGGCAAATTAAAATTGAAGAACTTGTGGAGTTTAAAATTTGTTGGAAATACTAGGGGGGTGAATCAGTATTTCTTACAGTTTTTTATATTATGCCACTTAATATTTTTCCACGATTAAACCTAACACACCGTAAGTAGAACAAAAAAAATAATTTTATTACTAAAAATAGTGAGGACTCTCATCCTCTTTTACAAATATTTAGGCTCCAACCTATATAAAATAATCTCCAACTTCTTCAAGGCTACGTCCTTGAATGAGGACTCCAATCCTCAAATACAAATCCAGGCACCAACCTGGTCTTAAGAAGGACACCAATCCTCTTAGGCTCCAACCCAAACTAACACTTCTGATATAATTTAAAAATTTACCATAACATTGCTTCAAGATGTCATCAAAAATCTCTCCAAAGTCTCCTCCAAAGATGCTTCAAAAAATGTCCCAAGAAGTCTTCAAGAATCTACTCAAGTTTTCTCTACAACTACCTTCAAGTCTACACAACAATGTCTCTAGGTCTATTACAAAGGTTTTTCCACTTCAAGCTTGCTTCAAAGATAACTAAATGTACTCCAAAAATACTACTTCAAGATACTTCAAGGATAAAGATGTATGCAAGGATCACTTCACTTCTACTCCAAGTTTGGTCTTAATACTTCATAGACTTCTTGAAGTGCTAGACTAAAATTTTCTTCAAATATGGCTTTAAGAGCTCCTCCAAAAAGGCCTACAAAATCTTCTTTGAAGACACTTCAATGTTTGTTTCTAGGTTTTGTTCAAGATATTTCAATACTAATTCAAAAGGGCTGCCCAAGAATAGCTCAAGAGGTATTTCCAGGATGTCTCTAATGTTTTCCCAAGATTCCACCTAAAAAATTTCTTAATTATACTTCAACAAGCCAGCTATAAGTCTGCTCCAAACAACTTCAAAAGTAGGATGAAACCATAGGTCAAGATCTATTCTCAAAAGAGTTTGGATACAGTCCCTTCCACAGGCCAAATTTTTCTCTTGGCTCGGGTCTGAAATTGTCCACAGTAAGGCCAAATTCCATAGGCATGAGGTTTGGTCACAGAGAGAGGGTCAAGCATTATCCACAAGTCTGATATTTTCCTCAGGAAGGTCAAGTATACAAAGGAAATATTTTTTCATAGGGGTGTCCAAGTTGTAGAGCCAAATCTACCTGCAAGAGACCAAATTAAAGACCCTGAGTTTTTCCATAAAATGCAAAAATGTTTACCTTAAAGAGGCTAAAATTTGAGATGTAAGGAGGTCGACATTTGAGCTGTAAAAGGCCTAATTCTTACTTCAAAATATAGATCAACGTTTTCTCCAGAATTAGATCAATTAACTCACCAAAGCCCTTAATCCAAAATAGTGATATAACCATAGATTCACCCTTAAAATTTCCTTTAGTTTCATGAGATATTAAACTTCTTCACTCCTTCCTCGAACCTGAATTCTCTCTCTACTCTCTTGACTGAATTGGTGATAAAATCAAGAATACAAGTTGAATATATATAGTGGTTGAATAGGCCTATAAAGACTTTGACATGACCCTTTGAAGATACGTGTCTTATAGCATAGTCGACTTGAAATTTAATCTTGAAGTTGACTTATCAAGGTAATGTTGTTCAAGATATAATTAATGTAATCACAATAATTCATTGACATTTGTTGGTACAAGAGTGTGTTTCTTCCCTTAATTGATAGTGTGTCTTAGATTATCTAAACGGTATATCATTTGCAGGTTGGTTCTTTTGTTTGATCAAAATGTAATATATCATATAATATATTCTTGGTGCTGAATAGAACACTTTGAGGCCATTGGTAAAATCTCCATCCATGCAACCCATATATGGCATGAATTCGTTACTCTTCGCCATATCACACTGGTAGAAAAGCTTGCATTGATTCAAACAATGTAGACCTATTGAATTGTGTCTATATGTAAGCCCTCCAACCTTACAATGGACTCTACGTGTCCTTTCAATATATGTATCTCTCTCATCCTAGAAATCTCAGCATGTCTCTTAGCCTCCTCCACCATTTGATTGAGGTTAGTAATGTTTCCCCTTAAATTGAACATTTTTATGTTTGTTGTATGAAAACCATGAAATGTCCTAGCATCCCCCTTGCATTGGCATCAATGAAAAATATTCAACAAAATTACTCTCATATTTATTTAGAGAAACTAAATTCCTCTCTAATCTTGATGAAAAGAACCCTAGAAAATTGCAGTAGTTTCCTTTAATAAATTTCTTAACCAATATATACATCCCACAATAAGTAGTAGGTACATGAATACCTTTCATTTCTCTTTGTTTTATACAAAATTATTGAAGATATATTATTATTTTTAGTTCCTTTCATTAGTCAATTACGATCATTACAACTTGTTTAAAATCCCCTGTTTTGACTATCTTGGAGAAGCTAATCTTCAAAGACCTTTAATAGATACATATATTTTACAATAAGGTATTTTAAACTTCCCTCAAAAATATTTTTTTCTCTTACTTCTACTCTTCAATTTGTTTACCATGTTTGAAATTACATATTGGAATGTATTTAGAATTTCCAAAGTCTTATAAATATTTTAGCCTCACCACGTTCATATATGTTTCCACAAAAGGTGTCATTCCCTAGAAACATATCCTCTTTCTTCAAACTTCCATGGACTTACATTATGGAAATGGCCTTCTATATGTACAAGATCCTTATATTTAATATAAGCCTCACAGGCTCAAGATCCTGTTGAGGACCTTTGTCTTGCACAACCATTAGACTTACCCAATTGGATTCTTCCACAGGCTCAATGATGCCTACTGCGAGTATTTTGTCTAGTTTTACACGGACCTTTTCTTCGTATTTTGGATTTAAGCGGTAAGGCCTCTGCTTAACTGGCTTCGCGTCAGGCTTTAACGTGATCTTCATTACTCCTAGATCTCTGATTATTCCCTTCAAATCCATAAACTTGGTAGGGAATAAGTCTTGATATTCGTGGAGTAATTCATCGACCTTATCCACTGTTGTGTCGTCCCTGTAGTTTTCGATCTTCACGAATTTGGGTTCTGCCTCTATACCAATGTTCACCTGTTTAGTTTTCACCGGGGCAGTTATATCAGAGTTCTCAATATGTAGTCCTAGAACCTCGCGGTGGCCTTCTGTTTCTAGAATGTTAATATTCTGTGGATCCTCATCCTCCTCTTCAGCAGTTACATTATAACATTCGAGTGCGCGACTCATTTGAGTAGCCCATTTAGGCTGAATCAGGTCTAAAGGCTCCTATTTTATTGTAAAGATGGCCGCTTTCATATCTTGTAGTGCTTCATCAATACTGTCAAACCCATCCTCAAAACTGAAGGTCATCGTGAACCCTTCGTGTAGGATATCCCATTCACCTGTCCCATAGCAGAGCTCTATTCTATATACCAGTTCATTGGGATAACATCCAGGGTATGACAAACTGGGTGCACCCACTTAGGTTTTGGCTTTTCTCCATAGGCCTGCATCCACTTGGCCAGATGCACGCGCAGATCATCTTATCCATCATACTTGTCTATCAGTCGCATCTTAGGCTTCCCAAATTGTGCTCGCATCATTCTCCTACATTTGCACCAATCATCAAAGCTTCCTTTGTGCGTAACCCACCATCTTGTGGGAATAGCGCATAGTACCCAGTCTAAGGCTATGAAGCATTGCTTTTCTGACACCTCCCTTTCAAATGCATCCAAAAAGGTATCTACCTCATTTAGACCATCACAAGTAGGTAGATTTCTTTCTTCTATCATCACACAATGCAGCAACTTGGTCATCATATTGTAATTCAGTGTAGTTACCTCATGTAACTAATTCTGCCATCGTTCCACTTCTTCATCAGAATCCAAAGTGCAGGAACTATCGCGCTTCCATGTAATCGATCCATCTGTGGTGGGATTCACCCAGTCTTGGTCTTGCATTGTTATCTTATAGATGCAATCTAGATCATCCTCACTCTCATAGTCATGAACTGGTTCTGTATAGTCTGATCCTTTAGCAGGATCTAGGGGTATTATTACGTGCAATGATTTCTTCTCAACGATCATATTTTGCTTCTTCAGATTGATTACCCTTTTCATATCAATAGCCCAGTCAACTCCGAGAAGCACAGGGTAGGGATTGTTTTCATCAACAATCTCTATAACTTCAAAATCTGCCAGCGCACTTTCTCCCTCAATATCCACAGTTACTCCTTGCAATTACTCCATGGGTATGATTTTTTGTTGATTCGCCATCCTAAGCTGAATCGGAGACCATTATAGCACAAGTCTCCCCATTTTCTCCCATGTCTATTTCGGTAAGAGATTTGCATCTGATCCCAGATCCAGAATGACTTGATCCATCTCGTATTCTCCAATCTACGCAGTCAGTCTCATTTCACACCCTGTCCCTATTTTATGCTTTCAGATCTTGTGGACTATGTGCAGTTCTCCTAGCGCGGTCCCAGCACATCTGTTGATGAGTTCCTGTAACCCTTTCATAGCCTTAATGTCGCATAGTAACTTCGTAATGTTTTCCAAGACAGTATTGAACATAGAGGGGTCCATCTCCAGCTCAGGGTTATCTTTGCTTCTTGAAGTGGAGGCCTCGGGGAAGATCTTCTTAGATTCCATGAAGGTTTCCCGAGTGCGCTTCAAATCAAGCTCAACCTCTTTTGCTGGGGCCTTGTGCACCCAAGTGTTGTCTTCCGGCTATTTCCCCTTGTCATCCCCTATCGCGATTCCACTTCGGAGCACTATATCTATGTTCGGATCTTCCTCGCGTGGGTCAAGCCTCATCATCTACAGGTTTTGAGTTGGGGGAGGTTGTAGTGCTCCTTTGTCACGTATCCTGGCTATCAGCATAGGACAATATTCTGTTTCATGATCAAATAGCATGCAATACTTGCACGACGGACACGTTGTATTAGTACAATCATGGGCATAATGTCCTGGCCCTCTACAATTGTAGCAAATCAATTGTCCATGACCTCTATCTGGTCCTCCTCCACCTTGGCCTCGTCCATGCCCCTGAAATCCTGTCTGCACCATCCCTGCATTCTAGTCAAGGGGCCGTGTTTTGGCCTAAACTCTGTAGGCAGGCATTCTATCCATCATCAACTCATAGCTCCTACAAGTACGCTCATCATGTCCCACCGATCTACAAAAGTTGAAGAAAAACTATTGCAGAGTTTGCGTATACTTCTGTAACAAGTGGCAGTTATCTATGGCAAGCTTTCTAACTATTTGACACATAGCGCACCATAAAGCAGACACCATGCTAGGTCTTTCTTGAGCTTCTGGTCTTAGAGGCATCAGTCCTCCTCCTGCAAGGTAATTTGTAAAGACTGGGCAGTGGTCCTTGTCATGACCCTGACTCTTGCATTTCAAGCACCATACTTCCTCGTGCACTTCTGGTCAAACCGTCCTGTCCTATTTTAGACTCTGCATCTCAAGGCATAGATTCTTCAGCTCCGCATGGATCTGCTAGACTCCTAGATTAGGATACTACATCAGAGTCTCGTGTAGTCTCATGGCAATCTCCAAGGCTTCTGCCTGAGTTGCTATCTTCTGTTGCGATAATGCAATTCTTAGGTATGGTAGTAGCAAAGCCAAAAACCACTTGCGATGTTGTCCATTTGTCAAATTCATGTTGGCTTTGTGGATCGTACATTTCATCCTCTAACCTAGTTCCCAAGGCATATTTCCTGTTAGCATCATGATCTCATTGAATCCAACAATCGAATGTGCTTCATATTTATGCCTGCTAAATTCCCTATTCAGTGCTTCTTGGATGTCTGCTACTCTAGCATTCGGGATATCATTGGAGCAGTTAATATACTAGGTTAGTGCGTGATCTTGCAGAGCACTAACCAGTGTTTCCTTCTTTATGTTATCATCTATAACACCTTGAGCTTCCCATACAACCCTCACAACGAACCAGAATTGGTCCAAATCCTCATTTCCCAAGCCTTTGAACAAAGGCAACTTCACTTTGTTCGCCATACTGAATCGCGGTGGTGGTGGAGGTGGTATGGGTGAAGTTGGAGGTGATGGAGGTGAAGCCGGTGGTGGTGTGGGTGGAGGTGGTATTCATGGAAATCCTTGTCTTATCAACTGAATAGCACTTCGCAAAGAGACCTCTGCGATCCCTTCTTCATCCCCTCGTGGAGGTGAAATCAAGGGGCTATGTTTTGGAACCTTATTTCCTTCGTTTTTGTAAATTCTTCCACTTCACATACACCCAAACATCAAGGTAGATGCATAACCATATTTTTTCATAACAACATTTTAATCCAAGTATTCAAAGATTTTACGTACTTACATCACAGTCCTTCGAAAAAGCATCGCTCTGCCTTGCTATATGTGACTAAGGTGTCAACCCTGAACTCAGTAACAAATCCTCTTGTAATGTCGTCGAGCCAATGATTGTCAGTGCGCGTGATCTTATCCTTTGATCCTTCCAACCTCCGAACTACCTCTGGGGTCCATAAAGTAGGACCATGATGTTTCCACCTTCCTTTTTTATCTGCTAGCTTCATGATCCAATTGTATAGCTTAGAAGGGGAGGACGCGAAAAAGATTTCATGTATCTCTGTGTACAGGTAGCTATCTAACCATTGTTCTTTTGACAATCGTAGGTTACTATTTTCTTGTGCCGCGAGCTTGTCAATCCTTCTATCCAACCAACCTTCCATTTCTTTCTTAGTTAGATTCCAATGATATGACATCACACATCCCTTATGCAGATTTCGGTCCTGACAACAGAACCATTTGTTCACATAAGGGGGCTTGATCTAGGTTCACGTTAGTTAGCCAAACAAATCCCTACACTATTGGCCCTTTCAGCATCAACCCGTGGAGCGCATACTGAAGTCTCACCTGAAGTAGTATGGGGGATTATGGAACCGGGTTTCCACACCCTTGAGATGGTTGTGATGTCAGTTTATTCCAACTATACCTACCTTCGCACAGGTTTCTTATCCCTCTGCTCTATCCTTCAGTACCTTCATGAAATGTTATAATCGGTTACAACGCAGCCCTAACCAGGGGCTGAAGTCCTTTCATGCTGCTAGGGTAGCGAACTGTGATATCTCCTAAACTGGGCTAAGTATCTTACTTATCTTATTAACAAATCTTAGTTAGCTTCATGTAAACAGATGTTCTTACTTGCATTTACTTAACCAATACAATTATACACATTCGCGTATCATATAAGCATTAGAAGTGAAATTCATACCCAATATATCAGATGCATAAATAGGAAATAAAGACGCAAAAATGATAGAATACTCTTCTTTATTGATACTTCCAGATAATTACAGACTCGACTCGCACTGCGCACTCAGCTGCGACTTCTAGGGCTTTGTGCACTCAGCTACAGACCCTCTACCTACACTATGACCCAAAACTTAGACTTCTACTTCCGAGCTATCTCTCAATTCTTTATTACTTCCATTGCTTAGTTTTTTCTTCTTACTACTTAGAGCTTAGCTCTATTTATACAATCCCATGGTCTACGGACCATGGGTAGATCTTCAATAATTGATAATACATTATCAAAATAAGGGCAGACAACCCTATGACTTGTTGAACATCTACGCACTCCACGCCCACAAAAATACAGAGTCTTTACATTTAGATTACAAAATTAGATGAAAAAATGGGCTTTAAGCCCCAAAATTTCCCTTGGGGGATCTCGAGCCCAATAGGCTCCCAACGCGAACATCATGACTCACCCTCGAGTCACTATATAGGCGCAGAGATCTTAGTGTGAAGACCTCCCAACTCTATTTGAATCGCTGCAACTTCAGCAACGTACTGAGCGATCGCCTGCTGGACTTCTTCCACATGCTGTTCGGTGACCACTGCTGCTAAACCCTGAATGCTCTACTAATTTTCCTCTAGTTGTGCAAGCTTTGCTTTAATGGAGGTTGTAATTGTATAGGCCTCATCGATCCATGGCTATAGGTGTACTTTTAGAACCACTTCTTTGTGCCGAGTGGCATCCACCTGTTCTTTGAGCCCCTTTTCCTACTACATCCGTGCAAGACTTTGTGTAAGGGAAACCGTTTGTGTAATCCCTTTTACCTTGCCATACCTCTGTTGGATCTCACGTGCCTCTGTCTATAGGCCCTCTATATTCGAGTCTTCCTGCAAGGTGGTTATGACCTTGAATGACTATTCGAAGAGCTGCATGCAGTCTGCCACTGCACTGTCAACTGCCACTATTGTTGTTGTGACTCTGATGGTACGTTATTCTCTGACCTCCAACGAAGTTGAAGGCTGAGCCCTGAACTGTAATTTTGCAATTTGAAGGTTCAACTCCAGCTGAACCT
Organism: Pinus tabuliformis; assembly: GCA_031772625.1. Classification (NCBI taxonomy): domain Eukaryota; kingdom Viridiplantae; phylum Streptophyta; class Pinopsida; order Pinales; family Pinaceae; genus Pinus; species Pinus tabuliformis. Next base: position 865,596,892 of record CM062812.1, read on the forward strand.
TGGCCATCTCTACTCTTGCGTTGTACACCCCTGTGGCTAACTTATGAACGCATGCTTCCATTGGTTCCTCTGCCTTAATGGTCAACTCCGGGACCATTTGGCTAGCATCATCCATAACCTCCATTATCTGTTTATTCTTCTACACTTCCTTGTCATGCTGCAGGCCCAACTGTTTAATGTTGATGTTGCTGCTCACTCATTACCTATAGAGTGTGACTCTCCCTAGCCCAAAGTTTTATGGTGACTCCATCCTGTAAGAGGTAGAGCATCTCTAAGGGAGCATAGCCATGTTCAACCCTACCCCTTTCAAATTACCCATCATGGGCCTATCGACCTCCTGATTTGTATTAAGTACCTCATCTAGTACCACTATTGTGTTGCTCACCCTTGTGCGCAACATCTCTTCGGCAGCTGAATTGCCGACTATGAGGCTAGTGGACACTGTGCCAGCCTGTGGAGTGCAAACCTACAACTCATGTATTTATGTCTAGAGAGCCCCCAATACCAGCTGCTGCTATTCTTCAAATTGTTGGAGGGCCGCTGTGGCGACATCCCTCACTGTTTCACCGATATCATGCAGATCCCCCTCAGTGACGGTGATTACATTGAAATAAGTCTTTGATGCCTTTGTTTTCTTTTGCGACACTGTCTGCTCCCATTGTCGTAGACGCTTGAGCTGGGTGGACGTTGTCTTCGGGTCCGCACCACCTTCTTTTGTGTCTATCTCTGGTTCAGGAAAAGGTTACTTTTGTCCTTCGTGCTCTTCCTATATTATTTTTTGGTATTCTACCATCTTCGTAGCATCGCACGCTGCCTAGGCCTTAGCCACTGCTTCCTCTTTCTTGCGCTTCTCAGCTAGCTGTGTCATTCAAAGCTTTGTCTCCTCCTTTTTGTGCTGCATAGTGGATTTGTCCGTGTCCACCGAGGAGGCAGCAAGATCATGCCACTCTGGTGGCCAAGACTAAAGGACTGAGAATATCACATAATCAGTCGTCAGGTATTGTAAATCATTCCACGTATTTGTAGGGTCCTTCCGCGCCCTGATAAAGACATGGTGGAAATCCTCTTTGAGCTCTGCAAAGCTCTACAAACTGTTGTATACTTTGGCGACAATTGCGGCTAGCGATTGATCGCCATCCAGATATTCATCTCCATTAGGACCCAAAATATATTGCTTTCTCTGATATGATGTGCATCCTTAGTCACCCACAGCGAAGCGTACTTCACTGCCTCTGGAATTTTTGGCGCGACCGAAGTGAATTGTTTATCTTCTTGCACCTTCGATGCCACCAGTACTATCGACAATAGGAGCCACGCATAATGAAACGTTTTTCCTTGCTCCTATGCCTTACGATAGATCGCAAGGAACTCGCTGCATAAATAGTTCACCTAGTTGAATTGTACTCCTTCTACACATTGGGCCGCTAGCGCAACCACTAACACGAGCACCTCATCTAGGCGACACTTTCACATCACCTTCCCTGCCAATATTTGTGTCACAAACCTGACTGCAGGATTGTTGATGCTGGAGAAGGCATATCATCGCTTCTTCTTCTCCAACTTAGACTTTTTCTTCATTGCTTCCGCGAGTTCCAATTCACCACCTTTTCCCTCTGAAATGATTGTTGGATCCTCTCCTAAGGCATTGGTGTAATTTGGTGAATCAGATATTCTGTGATGGGGATGGGCTCCTCCTACCACAAACACCCATCATTCACCAAGAAGAGCAGCTGCCTAATGATGAAGATGGTCACTGGGGTGCGGTGGAAATGTGGCACCTAGAGTAGGTTTAGCAACCCAATCTTCTCTATAGCTCTGAGCCATTTGCACGGCTCCAATTTAATCATTCCAGCCATCGTTTCCATCCTTTAGTGAATTAGCTTCTCAGTCGCTAAATGCGGAAAATTCTTGTGGTCTGCGAGGTCCCAATCTTCAAGTTTCAACATAGGAACCCATCCCAAGTGCGGTCCCTAAAAAATAATATCGTTTGCGAGTAGCAAAGTTTATACAGAGCTCTTGCTCTCATCTATGTCCTTTAGCACTTTAGATTTTCCCTTTCGCGGAGGAACATATTCAAGTAACCAGGTAAGAGGGTCCACACCCTAGGTTTCAACTTCCATCTCTATGTCCTCCTCTTCGACCAGGATTTCTTCAAATTCTTCCTCTTCTGCCTCCATATTAATGGCCTTCCACTTTTCCTGCAAGGTGAGCTTGGTCCTATGTGGATTTCTGGTTGAGACGCACCCCGGGATCATAGCCTGCTTATCCTTCTTAGGTCGTGGTGTATGAGGTGATTTAGGAAACTCAACTACCGCTCCAGTGCTCTGTGGAGCTTCTACTTTTGTAATTTCCTATGCGGCTTCCATGGGTGTCGACATAGCACTATTACACAATTATTTCAGTGTCTTCAATGGTATCTTCTCAAACAACGAATTCACTCTCAGAGTCTTGAATAAGTCTCTGTTCATGTATACTTGAGCACACAACAACTCAGTTCTCAAAATGCCAAGTGTTGTTCGCTGGACAACCACTTGTAATTTATAGGGCATTTTGAATTTGAGTTTGACTGTTCCCCCCACATTAGGTCCATTAATGCTATATTTGTGGTAGACTTCCAAATCTAACCCATAAAGTTCACCTTAATTGCATGTTGCACGCTCCATTTGGCCTCAAACCAACCATCAGATCGCAAATAATGACTTTAATTGTCACTTTCTAGCAGACCTGCACATCAGCGTAGCTGTCTTTGTGTTGTTGCAGACCCTGTGACACTTCGCTGCTGCACGTAGTCCTAACATCACGTATCTCCTGATAATGTAGTTTATAGTCCCATGCCTCCTTTCGGCTACCTGGAGCACTAAGACTGTGCCACTTTCATATAGTCACATCGCCGAATCACTGGTGTATGGCTTCAAGCGACTGCCATTCACCTTTCCTGGGAAAGGTTCTCCATTTAACTTGACCAGATGTAACGCGCCTCTATCGGTAATCTCCTTAATAGCATATTAGCCTAACGAGTGCATCCTGAACTTTCCAGGGAATTTATCAAACTTACTATCATACAACAGAACCAGATTGTTTACCTTGAATGTGTGCAGCTTGATGTGTCAGTTGTGCCATGCTTTTTCACGCTGCTTTTGGACCTGCTGATGAAATCTAGCCAAAAATCGTTCTTCTTCGAGCTCATCCAGTTGCGCGAGCCTCTCTTCCAGGGCTCCACGATCTGTCACAACTATGAGTGGTACTATGCGTAGACTAGGCATGATGTATTCCATAGGCATTATGACATCCACTCCATAGACAAGCCTGAAAGGTGTCTGTCTCATCAGCTTCTTACATGCTTCCGATAAGCCCATAATGCTGCAGGTATGCGTAGGTCCCAATCACTTCGTTGAGCATTGCATACCTTGGTCCACGCATTTTCAACCACTTTGTTGAATGCCTCCACTGTCCCATTAGCTTGTGGGTGATAAGGTGTGCTCTTTTGATGATACACCTAAAATTCCTCGGTTAGTGCGCTGATTTCTCATTCAAGAAGTGCGTACCATGATTACTCATCAAGATCTTTGGACATCCAAATTGTGTCAGTACATGTTCAAATAGAAACTTAACAACAGTCATGCTCGTGCAATTCTTCACCATCTACGCTTTTTCCCAACGAGTCAAATATCCTGTTGCAGTGATAATATACCTCGCGCTTGTCTTTGCTTGAGGCTGAATAGGTCCTAAAAAAATCTATTGCCCACTTTTTGAAGGGTTGCAACATTACTTGTGGATTCAAGGGCATTACATCCCTTCGAGATGGCCTGCCTATTCTTTGACATACCTCACATGCCTTGCAATATGCTTTTGAATCCTCATAAAGGGTTGGCCACCACAACCCTGTGCATAGAATCTTCTATGTGGTTTCTCGTCCTGCATAATGTCCTCCCGCATCACCCCCATGAGCATCCGTGAGGATGCTGCTTCGCTCAAACTTAGGTACATACCTTCGCAGTACTTCATCATTTCCCATATTATATATATGCCCAGCAATGACAAAGAAATCTTCCGTACGCACAACTAATTCCTTATTTTGCTGGACAGAGTATCCTTCCAGCACAGTTCCCATTGATTGAAAGTGTATTATATCCTCGAAGTGTCCATCTGCAACATGCAGAGGAAAGAGTTGCGCGTCATGTAATCCTCCCTCTAAACTAATGGGTTCCTCCCCTGTCTCGATGCGCAACAGGTGATCTAGTCCCACGTTCAATCGTATAGGCTTTACAACAACTTCAAAATCGTACTCCTGTAACAATAGGAGCCATATCCAAATTTGCCCACCTAACACAGGTTTATTGACCAGGTACTTTAGCGCGGAGTGATCTGTATACATCTTAAAGTTGCATCCTAGCAAGTAGTGTCAATACTTCTGGAGCACATAGACCATAGCTAGCCCCTCACACTCAGTGGTGGAATAGTTCTTCTCTGATTTGGATAATCTACAACTTGCGAACGTGATAGGGTGATCCAAGCCTTCTCTGCCATCTTGTGTTAGTACTGCCCCCAGTGCTATACACAACACATCGACATGTACATGAAACTCTTTCTTCCAGTTCGGGAAGACAAGAATCAGTGCAGTAACCATCTTTTCTTTCAATATATCCAATATCTTTTTACAGTCATCATTCTAGCAGAACGTGACATCGTTCTTCTACATTTTTTTCCATCGGCATAGTGATTTGGGCATAGCCCTTGATAAAATTTCGGTAATATCCCGTGTGACCAAGAGTAGCATGCAACTGTTTCACACTCGTCGGTGCTTCCAAGTTCAGAATCACCATGATCTTTGTGGAGTCTACCATCAACCCTTGTCTGCAAACTACATGCCCCAATAGGTTCCCAAAAGGAATGAGAAATAGATACTTCTTGAGGTTGAGCGCGATTTGGTATCTTCGACAGGTATCCAACATCAGGCACAAGCTCGCTACATGGCGCTTAACCAGCCTAAATACAGTCCAGTCATTGAAATAGACCTCTAGGAACTTATGAATATATTCCTTGAATGCTGCAACAACCACACGTGAAAAGATAGCAGGCGCATTCTTCAATCCAAACGGCATGACAATATATTGAAAGCAACCCCACTCAGTCGTAAAGGTTGTCTTGCTCTTGTACTCTGGTGCAATTTTGATCTGGTGGTACCCCGAGAACCCATCCATGAAAGAATATGCTTCCTGACCACCTACATTGTCCCACACTTCATCCATGAACAAAGTTGGGAAGGGATCATGCACACAAGTGTCATTCAATTTCCTAAGATCCATGCACATCCTTACCTCATCCTTTTGCTTCTTCTCTTGCACCACCATCGGACTTACCCAATCGGATTCTTCCATAGGCTCAATGATGCCTACTACAAGCATTTTGTCTAGTTCTATGCAGACCTTTTCTTTGTATTTCGGATTTAAGCGGTAAGGCCTCTACTTAACTGGCTTCTTGTCAGGGTCTAATGTGATCTTCATTACTGCTAGATCTCTGATTATTCCCTTCAAATACATAAACTTGGTCAGGAATAAGTACTAATATTTGTGGAGTAATTCAGCAACCTTATCCACCATTGTGTCATCCCAGTAGCCTCCTATCTTCGGGAATTTGGGCTCTGCCACTATACCAATGTTCACCTATCTAGTTTTCACCAGCACGGTTATATCAGAGTTCTCAATTTGTGGTCCTTGAACCTCGCAGAGGCCTTCTTTTTCTGGAATGTTAATATTCTGTGGATCCTCATTCTCCTCTTCAGCAGCTACATTATAACATTCGAGCGTGCAACTCAGCTGAGTAGCCCATTCAGGCTGAGTCAGGTCTAAGGGCTCCTGTGGTATCCTAAAGATGGTTGCTTTCACCTCTTGTAGCACTTCGTCAATGTTTTCAAACCCATCCTCAAAACTAAAGGTCATCATCAACCCTTCATGCAGGATATCCCATTCACCTGCCCCATGGTGGATCTCTATTTATATATACCAGTTCATTGGGATAACATCCAAGGTATGACAAAATGGGTGAACCCACTCAAGTTTTGGCTTTTCTCCATTGGCCCGCCTTCACTTGGCTAGATGCATACGTAGATCATCCTGTCCATCATACTTGTCTCTCAGTCAAATCTTAGGCTTCCCAAATTGTGCTCACATCATTCTCCTACATTCGTGCCAATCATCAAATCTCCCTTTGTGCGTACCCCACCATCTTGTGGGCGTAGCGCACAGTACCAAGTCCAAGGCCTGGAAGTGTTGCCTTTCCAACATCTCCCTTTCAAATGCATCCAAAAAGGTATCTACCCCATTTAGACCATCATAAGTAGGAAAATTTCTTTCTTCTATCGACACACAATGCAACAACTGGGTCATCATATTGCAATTCATCGTAGTTAGCTCGTGTAACCGAATCTACCGTCATTATACTTCTTCGTCGGAATCTAAAGTGCAAGAACTCTTGTGCTTCCATGTAATCCATCCATACATGGTGGGATTCATCTAGTCTTGTTCTCACATTATTATCTTATAGATGCACTCCATATCATCCTCACGCTCATAGTCTTAGAGTGGTTCTGTATAGCATGATCCTTCAGCGAGATCTAGGGGTATTATTACACGCAATGATTTCTTCTCAACGATCATCTTCCGCTTCTTTAGATTGATTACCCCGTTCATGTCAGTAGCCCAATCAACTTCCAGGAGCACAGGGTAGGGATTCTTGTCATTAGCAATCTCTATTACCTCAAAATATGCCAGCGCACTTGCTCCCTCAATATCCACGGTTACTCCCTGCAATTACCCCATGGGTATGATTTTCCGTTGATTCGCCATCCTTAGTTGAATAGGAGACCATTGTAGCATGGGTCTCCCCATTCGCTCCCATGTCTGTTTTGATAAGACATTTGCATCTGATCCCAGATCTAGAATGACTTGACCCATCACATTTTCTCCGATCTGTGGAGTCAGTCTCATTTCATGCCCTGTCCCTGTTTTATGCTTTTCGATCTTTCAGACTATGTGTGGTTCTCCTGGCGCAGTCCCAACACATCTGTTGATGAGTTCCTGTAACCCTTTCACAGCCTTACTTTCACACAGTAACTTCGTACAGGTTTCCAGGAAACTAGTGAGCATAGAGGGATCCATCTCTGGCTCAAGGTTATCTTTGCTTCTTGAAGTGGAGGCCTTGATGAAGCTCTTCTTAGCTTCCACGAAGGTTTCCTGAGCATGCTCCAAATGAAACTCAACCTCTTTCGTCGGGACCTTGAGAACCCATTTGTTTTCTTCCGGTTGTTTCCCTTTGTCATCCCCTATTGCAATTCCACTTCGGAGCACTATATCTACATTAAGATCTTCCTCGCTCGGCTCAAGCCTCATCATATGTAGGTTCTGATTCAGGGGGGTGGTAGCACTCCCTTGTCACATATCTTGGCTACCACTGTAGGTCAATCTTCTATTTCATGATCAAACAACGTGCAATACCATCACCAGATGGACGTGTTGGAATAGTGCAATCATTGGCATAATGTCTTGGCCCTCCATAATTGTAGCAAGTCAATTGTCCATGACCTCTACTAGGTCCTCCTCCACCTTGGCCACATTTTCACCCCTAAAATCCTGTCCATACTGTTATCACTAAGGTTGTTCCTTGCTCCGTGAAGGGAATACGGCGGAGGTAACCACTAACCAATATTTTAGCTGCAGGTCCTAGCCTACCTGCAACCAGAGAGGGCTCTCTCTTTGTAATTTAGCTTTGTTTTTTGGAGTACTTTAGGCTAATTATTATGCACAAGTTTTGTTTTAAGTTTGTTGGGTGGTGATTTCAGGCAGAGCTGGGGTGCAAGTCCAAGATAGTCTGTTCCATTGGGCTATGGAGTCGATGATGGTGTACAGCTAAAATCGTTTCCTAGGCAAAGGTAATACTACAGAGCGAGATAGGCAGTTCTAGAAAAATTTTCGAATCTGGAAATGATGGAATGAAGTCAGGGAATGAAAGGCAATCAAGAATCTTTCATTATGCTAGCAGAGGGAAAGTGTATGAATGTTATTTAGGAGAAATTAAGAATTCCCAAATAATATTCAAAATGAAAGGACTTAGTGCAAACATGAGCAGTTAAGAATTCATATTTATGACTAATCCTGAAGAAAACATTATTAATAGCAGATATTGAGCAAAGTGTGTGTTTAAACAAATCCTGGGCTATTCTTCTTCTCTGTTATTAAGATTATGAAACATACATGCCATTTTGCAAACACAGAAAACATAAAACAGGGTTTAGAATATCTTATTGTTCCATAAAGTGACACAATAATTCTGTATCAAGTCCCATAACATCATTAGCACATTCAAACAACGCAGAAACCATGAACTTCAACAGCCATTTGCATTAGAGTGTCTCAGAGATTACATTGTAGCTTAGAGAGAAAATCGCCAACCCCAAATACATATTATGGGGAGGTATTTATACAAAAGGGAGATACAAAATATCATGAAGATAAGTCTTTGAACTCATAACTTTCTTTACCAACTCTTAAGAAGTAGTAAATGAGGGAATAAATGTTGTAATAAATATGAATGTGCTAGCTGTCCAATTAGTCAGAGATATTTTGACTTTTCTGGGCTGTGTGAGTCGGCTGCTTGTTGCGCATTCATTCTGTGTTTCCTGTCCTGATGCTGCTATGTTATTTGTCGTTGTCTTGTCCTTTATTATCAGTGCTTGGTTTCCTTTGCATTTAATGAGCTGTAGTGACCATTCCACTTCTGCCTTGCGCTGCTTTTTCTTCCCTTTGACAGGTGAACCATGCTATCTGTATGTGCTGACCTGTAGCTGATCAAAAAAGGAATTAATAAACAAAATCACCTGAGCAATGTCTCCATCATTCCTTTCCACCAATCCTCTGTAGGCAGCTGATGTCTTTGTATCTTTATCAGTGTTTCATCAGCTTTAGTGTATCTATAAAAGTTTGGCTGGACTTCAAAGAGATGGTTTATCTCATGCTCAATGTAAAACAGGTTTTCTAGTTTGTCATAGAGACTCTGTCCAGATGGAGGCCCTGTTTCTTCTGATGTGCTTGAAGACGCTGTGATTTGATTGGAGGCATAGTTGTTCACCCTGTTGGCATAATGCTCATGTGATAGCAGTCTTCCAGCGCTAGTTACTAAACTTGGTAGCCCCCTGCTCTGTAATGCTGCAAACTTTATTCTGAATTCATTCACCTCTGCCTGCATTTCTTGGCATTTTCTTTCTAGAGTTTGCACAAAATTCCTTAGGGTCAGCACCCTTTTTACTAGTAAGATGGTATCAGTCCTGTTCCTGATACCTATTGCTGCCAGTTTCTCTTTGGTATGAGTATTTAGGAATTGAATCATTCTGTTGGCTTGCTCAGGCATGTTTCCCAAAGATGCTCTAGCCTTTTGATTTTCAAACTGAGCCAAGCCTATCAAGTCCATTTGCTCATGTATGGTCTCAATTGATTGCCACTGGTCAGTAATTGATTGGCCGATCTTGGCCCACAAAATTTTCTTGACCTCAGCTAGGGTCCTATCAAGTGTAAGCTCTTTTTCCAGCTCCTTTATCCTTTTTTCCAGGGCTTTCACTTCCCTTGTCTTCTCAGCTACATCCTGCTTTGACTTGTCATATTTTTCCTCAATTTTAGCCAGCTTTTCTTTGGCCTCTCTCAATTCTGCCATTTGCACTTCCAGGGCCTTTATTTCTTTCATCATATTGTCCATACTCAGGCTGGTCTCTTGCTCTGCAGGTGTTGTAGTAGTTGCCGAAACTGGTGCTGAACTTGAGGTACCTGCCTCTGATGCTGGAGCAGTGGGAGGGACTGTTGTGGTGGCCGTAGGAGGAGCAGCTGTAAGAATGTGAGTTGTTTGAATTGGCTGAGAGGCCAACTCTCCCTGTCTTCCTTGTAATGATGCCTCCAAGGCACTCTCTATTTATATCAACCTTTTATGTAAGCTCATAAGTAAAGTTACCACATCCTGCTCTTCTTTTTGTTGTGCTATCTCTATGGTTTGAGGATGTAGTGTAGCTGGTAGCTTGAGTTGTCTTTTGAGGGCTGCTATGTCTTCCTCTTTCTTCTTTATCAAAGCTTGCACGCCCTTGGGATCAGTGGGATCATGTCCCAGCTCTATAATGATCTCCTCCAAGGACTTGATTCTATTGTCCTTGGCCTGTGATGAAGCCTTCTCCAATTCTAGTTGGGCAGAAGTATTGTGCAGAGAGTTTTGCAATCTATGGGCTAGCAATGTTTTATCTGCCAAGGTAGAATATACCATTTCGCCGGTCTGCTTCTGCAACTCAATTTGGTACATTGGATGGATATCTTTGGACAACACTTCCAGATTGGTTCTAATATATTCAACAACTGATTGTGGTTGCTACATTATAGGTCTGAAATGACTAAGAGTCATTTTTCCTTCCTGGATGTCATAGGCTACCATTAGCCGCTGATTGGTGGGTGCCATCCTTAGCAATTGGTTGTAAAGCTGGTACCTTACTGGCTCATTTCTAGCTTTGATATCAGTGTATGCTTTTTTAATGTCAGAGCCCTGTCTGCTTTGTTGCCTGGTGGATGTAACCTCCAAACCTTGTTGTCTCTCTTGCTCCTGCTGAAAGGAGCTAGCTAATGTCTCAATGCTTGGGGGAACTTACTGTTCTGTTGGCCCTTCTGGTATTTCTTCCTCTGAAAAAGGATTTAATCTCTGTCTCTTTTCTCCTTGCTAGTTGGTAGATGTCCCTGGAGGTGTCTCTTCTTGTCTATCCCTTTTCTTTGCCCTTTCCTCATTAAGAGGAGTCTGTAATACAGGAATTTCAGTTGTCTTCGCTTGAGTAGAAGGGTCTTGCCCTTGACTTTGTTCATCTGTAGAAGCAGGCCAGTCTGCCATTGTTTCTTGCTGTTCCAAATTGTGCACTAGCTGTTCTGAATACTGCACCTCTTTTCCTTTAGCTGTCGCTGCTGGTGGGGCACTTACTTGGGCAGGTTGCTGGGAGGCCGTGGCAGATGAGGTGCCTTCTCCAAGGTGCCGAGGAGCTGTGAAAAACACATGTCCAAAAGATTCTAAGTCAACTGATTTTTCAAGATTCTTTATTGCTTTTTCTGTTATCTCTTCTTCAGTAAGTTCTTCCACAAGTGTGCCCTCTACCCATTCTTGTTGGTTGGCATATTGTTCAATTTCAGGGATTCTGTGATGGGGATACCCTGTGAGCTTGTTTTTGACCCTTCTAAAGCTTATGAAGTGTTCAGGGTCATATGGTGACCAATAGAAACTCAGTTTGAGCTTGAGTTTTTCTCTCAAAATCTCATCAGCATCCTTCCATGCTTCTTCCCTTTTATTAAAGATAAAGGGGCCCAATTGATGTCTTATTTTAAGCTGTGCCTTTTTCCTGGCACCAAAGAAGTGCTTTAAGTCTGCACTGTTGAACTACCTGTAATATTCCAAGGCAAAGAGTCTCATGGGAACATATTTTGGTAGCTTGCATGGGGCTAATTCACAGCCATAGATCCTTATTACAGTGTGGTCTTGGTAGTAATACCAGTCACCAATGCTGTATCCCTTTGATAAATGTAGGATTCTCTGCATTTCAGCAGTGAGTCTAGGAGGAGGATCTGCTGATAATAAGCAAGTGGCTGGGTAGACAAAGAGGTCAATGAATTCACAGTATGTGTAGGGGGAGAGATTAACATGATGGAATACTGATGACCAGAATATCACAGACCTTCGCTCCCCCTTAGCATCCAATTTCTTGAGGAAGACCGGAAAACTTTCAGACTGATAGTATAGCAGCAAATGATAGATATATGAGGTGTATTTGAATACCCTTTCCCTTTCTAAGTTCATGAACTGCTCATGAATCTTGTTGGCTATGAAGGTGGCATAGTCGTACTTGACAGCAGGGGGTTGTCCTGGAGTGAAGATAGACATCAAGGCAAAAATAGTTTCATCTACAATTTCACTTGTTCTGAATCCCAGGATATAGGAGATCATATCTGTGATCATTTTCCCTCCTCAGTAAACGCAACATAGACATAGGGGATTTTGAACCTGGAGTAACAATCTGGTGGCATAAATAGCTTGGCAACTCGGTCAATTTCTGCAGAGGGAAACTTTGAGGCTTGATCCAGCAGATTTTTCATGGAAAGGGGAACCAAAGGCTGGGTTGGCCTGAATTGCAACATCTCATTTATGGACTGAGGAGTAATGTAAAAGAGGACATTTCCAGAAGGGTCCATCACTGCCCTTTGAGTAGGCTCATAGTTAGCACAACACTGATGGATGAGGTCAGGGAAGACATTTACTGAAGGCAGGTAGTACATTGGCATGTTGGATTCCCATATTCCCAATAGGTCATCATTGTTTCTGAATTTACCCCTTATCTCACAGAAAGCCTGAAGGTGAGGCTTGTCTCCTTCCATATCAGCAATTTGATAATCTCTGTCTGCCAGAGGTATCCACTCTAACTGTCTATGAGGTGCATTTAGTGGTGCAATATTTAAGGCTACAGGGGCCTCCATGATTTTACTTGGATTATGGTTGGATTTGGTGTGTATTTCAACAAGAAAACAGAGCTCTGATAATGGATTTTTGACAGGGAATTTGCAGTTTCGGATTCTGTGCGAAGGTAGCCCTGCTGAGTAGAGCTCAACGGGAATAGAGCGTGCAGGGCTCTGCAACAAGTACGCTTGAAAGGGATGGAGATAAAAGGGCTTTTTGCAAATAGTCTTTAGTGGTTTAGTGGGCGGACTGGAGCCAGATTTTGAGCTCCAATGGCAATTTTGCAGAGGGTCACAGAGTAAAGAGGTTTTGGTCGCAAATCAGGTTACACAGTGGGCAGAGAAGAGAAGCTCGTGGGTGCCAATGTCTTCAAATCGAATTTAGGTGTATTGGTGATCTTATGTAGAGAATTCATGAAAAAAAGGGTCAATGGTGCTCCTGGGTAAATACCTGTTTGTTTCGAGCGCTTGCAGTGGAAAGGAGCTGCAGGTAGAGCCGAGGAGGTTGGGGTGGCAGGTTGAACATGCCTGGGTAGTAGACTGGAACGTCGAAGGCAGTTGGACGTAAGTTTCATGCAAGAGCTTTCACCATCGGTTGCATAAAAAACAAAACAAAAAACGTCGCTTTCGCAAGTTTTAATGCAATTTTTGTGTTTTTGCGGGTTTTTGGCGCTTTTTTGTGCTGACGTCAGCATGACGTCACATGGCACTGTAGCAAGGTACGGCGGGCAACGTGGCGCCTGACGCGGATGGGTGACGGGGCGGCCACGGAGGACTATACAGTAGCGGGGGTGCTGACGGAACGGTTGACGCGGAGCTGACGTGGGCGGCGGAGAGGACAGGCGGTAAGCGGTTTGCTATCGGACCGCCTTTGGTACGGGGGTGGTATGTGTCAGCGCGGGCCCGATGCAATCAAAACGGGCCATGCATCCCTGCGTATGGCGGCAAAACCGTCGTCTATCGGGTGCTAACTCTCGTACGTCGGGGCGGCTCCGATATCAATGAAAGCCGTCGGATGGGGATGGCCCGATCTGACGGTTGATGGAACTAGGAGCTGGCGGCATGTTAATGTACAGGACCCGCTGCCATTTTTTAGCAATTAAATATTGTTTGGCGGGGTTTAAACTTTGGGTTATGGGTTATATGGAATGTGGTTATGTGATTAATCAAACATTAATCAAATCCCAATGTTTATGCACAGCGACTATGGTTGTTCATTGAACCAGATGTTAGCGAATCCTAGCGCAACAAGTGGCGGGTTGTTATTGGTCCCAGGTGGACCAATGACTGTTGAGAAAGAGTTTATAGCTGTATTAGGCCAGGGGTGGGGTATTTACAATATTTTTGGGTTTTTTGTAGATTTTTATACATAATAGGGGAGGGGAAATATAAAGGGGATTTATATATTAGAGTTTAGAATATTAATATGAATGTGAAGGGAAAAGTGCTAGGTGCATGACATTGAATCACCTAGGCTTTTAGGGTGTTTAGGAGAAATGAAACTTTTTACACAAGAAATGTGGCCTCTTCCACTAAGTAAACCGAGAGTTTAACTTAGAATTTCTCATAGAATGAAGTGAAATAGGACTATTGGGCAGATCCCAAGGTCCTTGAGGGGATGTTAGTCAAAGATTTATGGGGAAATGGAGGGGAATTAGTCAAGCTTCCATTGTTCTACAGTCAAAAAACTACCTTAGTGCTTATGTCACTGATGATATAAGTCTTCTTTGACAAGACAAAAAATTATCATAACCTTGCTTCTGCAACCTCAAACTACCTACCCAGCCTAATACACCTAGCATTTTTTCTTCCTTTTGATTGGGTGCATTTGGACTTGCAAACCCTGAAGTTCCTCTTTTCTTTTGACTGCCCTCCTATCTAAGTCTACCCTTATTTCTTCCAAGGGCCTAGATTAAGCAGTTGGGCTCCTTAATTTCTCTGCCTATCTACTCTTCTGCCAAGCTTGGATTGTTTGGACAGATATTCATTCTCTAGTCTAGAACAAGCAATTTAAACATGGCATGGACCAGATTGAACTGTTGGGCGATCCATCAAGTGTGATGAACAATAATATCTGCACATTGTGAACTTGCAAACAAGATAGCAGTGGCATTTTTGACTGGCCACTTTCCTAGTCTTTTGGTTTGGGGTTGATTTCTATCATTTTTTCGGACCAATTTACTCTTTTTGCCCTTTGATTATTCTTTTAGTGCATACCCTCTTTACATTTTTTAACTCTCTCTAATGTTTTACAAAATATGGAACCTTTGCAGCATGAAAGGATGAACATATTTGGCACTTCCATAGTCAATCATGAAACGTGAAACCTATTGGTATAGGAACCTATCAGTGGCTCCACTTGGGGATGGATTTTCCTGGTGAAAAGTCAAGAACAGCAGGTCAGATTGCCTTATTTTTTGTTGACTGCTGTAATTCAAAATTTCCTTCTCCTGGGAACCAATGATCTAAACCTTTCTAACATGTGTTCAATGCTTATGAGCTAACGTGCATAAAATTACAGCTCTGTCTTTGTTGGTTTTTCTGACTGCTTATCAACATCTTTAGACTTCCCAATTCTTCTTCTTGATCTCTTGTGGTAAACTTAAATTATACACCAAAATGGGAGTAATTCTTTGAATCTTTCCTCAAAATCTGCTACATGTTGTTCCATATTTAATTGCTGTAATGAAAACTGATGGAAATACAAATATTTATGTACAATATACAGTGGTGTTGTTTTGATCAAAGGGAATCAAAATAGTGCTTGAGCATTCGCCCATTGACCGGGCCTTCCTCATTATCTGTGCTATCCAAACTCTTCAGAAAATAGGTGTTGTTACCTTGTACAACATGAATAACATATGGTCCTTTCCAAAGAAAATCAAATTTCCCATGTTTCCCTTTATCCTCTCTTCTAGAATCCCATCTCAGCACTTTGTTTCCTATGCAGAAGTCATCAGCCTTTGTTCTTTTATCAAAGATCTTCTTGAGTTTATCTTGTAGAACCTGGGTTCTCTGATATACTTCCTCTCTTGTCTGCTGCAAGTGAATAGTTTGGTTGATCCTTCTCTGAATATCATTAGGCTCTGCTTGTATTTCTTGCAGCAACTTGATCACAGGGATTCCCAAAGATGAAGGGAATCTTGCCTCCATTCCATAAACCAATTCATATGGACTTGTACCAATGGATCTTTTGGTGGTCAATCTGTCTGCCCATAGTGCATTTACAAGTTTTTTATGCCAATT
Organism: Pinus tabuliformis; assembly: GCA_031772625.1. Classification (NCBI taxonomy): domain Eukaryota; kingdom Viridiplantae; phylum Streptophyta; class Pinopsida; order Pinales; family Pinaceae; genus Pinus; species Pinus tabuliformis. The sequence continues at coordinate 865,612,650 of CM062812.1, forward strand.
CTTTTTGTTCTCCTCCAAGACCTTTTTAATGATGTTGATGAGGCTTTTGTTGGAGGACTCAGCTAAGCCATTACCTTGAGGATAATAGGCTGTGGAATGGCCTAAGGTAATGTGGTATTTGTGGCAAAAACTGATCATTCTTTTGGATTTGAAAGCAGCAGCATTGTCTGTAATGATTTTTTCTGGACAGCCAAATCTGGACAAGATGTTGGTTTCTAGAAATTGCATGATGATTGAGTCATTGGCTTGCCTACAAGGGATGGCTTCTATCCATTTGGTAAAATAGTCTATGGCAGTCAGGATCCACCTGTGTTGGCCAGAAGAGGAGGGGTGAATTTCACCAATGAAGTCTAAACCCCATTGTTGGAATGGTCTTTCAGTTGAAATAGGTTTGAGGGGTAAAGGTAATAACTTTCTCTTGCCTTCAAAGATCTGGCATTTATGTCAAGACATTTCAAATTTTTTCACATCAGCAATCAGGGAGGGCCAATAAAACCCAGCCCTCAGGATTTTATCAGTTGTTGATTTCCAATACAAATGTCCTCCATAGTCTCCTGCATGAAATTCCCTGAGTACTTTGTCAGTTTCATCCAATGTTAGGAAATTAAGCAGAATACCTTCATGATTTTTCCAAAATAAAACCTTGTCTATAATGTGATGCTTTCATTTTCAAGAATCTCTTTTTAGTTCTGAATAACCCTAGAGGAGGTTTAAAAATACAAAACATATATCAGCATACCAAGGGGATTGTAAAAAGGCTTGATTGATCTGTGGAGTTGCCATCTCCTGTTCGTTGTCCAGTTCATTGATGTCAAGGGCTTGAAGATTAGTTTCAGCCATCAGTTTGGCTAATCCTTGTCCTTTTATCAGTTTTGTAGGCTTGATTTCAATGTCGTATTCTAAAATATTGGCTATCCATTTGCCCCTCTTACCTTCAATTCCTTCTTGAGTTAAAATGTCCTTGACCACAGTATTTGGAACATAGGCAACCACATGTGAGTACAAGATATAAACTCTGAAATCCTTGATGGCTTTTACAAGGGCATAAGCTTGTTTTTCCATGATCTGATATTTTAAGGGAGCATCTCTAAGGGCTTTGCTGAAGAAAGCAATAGGCTTTTCACATCCTTGGTCATCTTTTTGTAATAGGACAGCAGCAATAGTATGCTCAGATGCAAAGGAAAAAATGATGAAGTCTCTATCAAACCTGGGACTTGTGAGGACTGGTGTATTTGTCAAAGCTCTTTTGATGTCCTCAAAGGCTTGTTTAGCTTCCATGGTCCATTTGACTTTAGAATCTTTCTTTAGCATATTATTTAACAATCTAATTAGCTCAGCCAAATTGGGAATGAACCTTCTTAGGAAATTGATCTTTCCTAAAAAAGCTTGCAGTTATTTAATGTTCCTTGGATGAGGCACTTGAAGGATAGCTTGAATTCTGTTCAGATCAATCCTAATGCCATCTTTTGAGATTATGTGACCTAGGAGTTTGCCTTCTTCTAGACCAAACAGTGATTTCTTTGGGTTCAATGATATGCCATATTTTCTGCAAATTATGAACACTTGTCTGAGATCTTCTAAATGTTCTTCGTCTGATTTTGAAAAAGCAATGAGATCATCAAGGTATATGACTAAAAAATCATCGATCTCCTTGGCAAAGGCTATATCCATTGCTCTTTGAAAAGTGGCCCCTGCATTTTTGAGTCCAAAAGGCATTTTGACATATTTGAAGGTTCCCCAAGGTGTTGTAAAGGCAGTTTTGTCTTGATCATCCGGGTGGACTAGAATCTAATTGAATCCTGGGAATCCATATAACAATGAGATCCTAGAGGCTCCTACTACCTGTTGTAGGATATGATCCATTTTTGGTAAAGGGTAATGGTCTTTGAGAGAGACTTTGTTCAAATTTCTCAAGTCAACACACAATCTTATCTCTCCGATTTTCTTCCTAGTAGGGACTAGATTTGAAATCCACTCTGAGAACCTGATAGGTGCAATGATTCCAACTTCATACATACGTTTAACTTCTTTTTCAATTAAGGGAAGGAGGAAAGGATTCACTCTTCTAAGCTTCTATTTAAAAGGTTTTTGATTCTCTTTCAAAGGTATAGTATGTTGGATGACTGAAGTATCATAGGATTTGAGATCATCATAACTCCAGGCAAAGACATCTTGGAACTCCTTAAACAAGTCAATATATTTCAATTTCTGATCAGCTAGCAATGCTTTGGAGAGTTTTACCATTTTGGGATTTTCTGTGGTTCCAATGTTGCAGTCCTCAATTTCTGCATTGAGTGGTTGCATTTTTGGCTTCCTTGAAATATCATTTGAATCGAATAAATCCTCCAAAGGAGTTAAACCTGTGGGCAGAAAATTGTCTTTTAGTTCAATTACTTCAGCTTCTACCTCAGCTATTTCATCAAAATTTGTTTGCTTCAGCTCTTGTACATTTTTGTCATCAAAAGTTGTTGGGTGCAAAATCAGATTTGTTGTTTCAGTTGATATATTTTGTTCAATTTTGTCTATTTGTTGTTGGTCATCCATGGTGCTTGTATCAATGTTTATGTTGGAGAATTCCTCTTTCAAAGTCAGGAAGTTATTTATCTGTGTATCATTTTCAAAGACCTGCCAATTTTTGACATTATCTGGGACAGCAGGTCTATGTTTGATTTCAGCAGTGAAGTGGTGATTGGGCTCAAAAGGAAGCTTGCAAGTGCTAGCAAAGGTTGCCAAGCTATGTGCATGTAAATTATGCTTTCTTGGAATTTTGGTGAGTTGAGATTCTGAGAAAGTGTTAAGTATTTCAATGGCTGCCCCTCTGTAAGCTCTCAACCTAAGATCATTTGTGACAAAATTTCCCTTCATCTGCTATATGATCAGATCTGAATCCCCTAAAATTGAAAACTTGGTTGCCCCTAAACCTTTGATCAGTTTGAGTCCTAACAAAAGGGCTTCATATCAGCCATATTGTTTGTGCATCTAAAATTTAACCTATATGCATGACCTTCAACATGGTCATTTTGCATGTTGTGGACCCAAATCCCTGTCCCTGCTTCTAACTTGTTTACTGAGCCATCAAACTCTAAGTACCATAAGCTATCTTGGTTATGACTTGTGTTAAGAGTTTTAGAAGTTTGTTTAATGGGCAGATTTGGATCTTGTATGTCATTTGATATATCATTTCCCTTTACTGCATTAATCACATCAACAATTTTTTGATCTTGAGTAGCAGATTGTTCATTCATACCCTTTGGTTGTGCTGTTATCAGGAGTTTGGCATTAGTTTTGGGACACATGTCAGCATTGTATAAGATGAATGAATCCATATTGGAATGCATTGCATAGATGGGGAAGTTTTGGGGCTTTTCTTGACTGCTAACCACATATTTCGTTAATGTTTCTTGGTATAATCTCTTTGGCTATCCAAAGGCTGAAATAGTGGCATAGGACATGTATAGTTGCAAAGATCCTTGGAGTTTTTCACCCCAGGATCTTGACAAAAGCATACCATACTTGCGTGGAATATCAACTACCACCACATCCATCAAGATTGTCTTAGCTGGGTATTCAAATAGGGACACACAAAGGTCTTTGATTAGGCCTAGACACCTGACCTGGCTAGAGTCGAATGAGAACAAATCTTTTTAGGGTCTTATGATGTCTAGCTCCAGCCTTTCCATCACAGATTTAGGCATTAGATTGTGGGAAGCTCCTGAATCAAACATTGCATTATGGAGCACCTTGTCATGAATGTTCAAGCTTACATAAAATGGAGGAAATCCTCCATCTACTGTTTTACCATTGACTTTCGGACCGAAAATCAACTCTGGTTGATCATCTAGAACATTGGCTACATCCTTATTCTCTGGTATTTGGAGTGACCGATTGATTTGTTGTCTGTATACTTCATGTTTAGCCAATTCAGAGAGAGGGATAGCTATTTTCAGCTTACCTATTTCTGTTTCTAAGTTAAAAGGTTTTTCTATCTGTATTTTTGCATTATGGACAACAGACTTTTCTTTGTCAACTGGATTTTCAATGATCTTCTCTTGATCTTGAGTGTTGTTTTGAGGCACAGCTGATTTGAAAGTATTTTCAGGAGAACAGTTTGGATTCTCTTTTGAAGAATGAGATGTATCTGATTGATTCTTTGAAGGCTGTAAGTCTGATATATCTTCCACAGTGACTTCCTTTGGATTTGAGTCCGTTTTAGTAGAGGGTTCTATCAGGGCAGCTTTATCTTTTGCTTTCTTTGGCTGTTTGGTATCCTTCAATCTGGTAGGTTCAGGCACATCTATGGTTCTGCTTCTCAACTTGTACTATTTATGAACCTCATAGACTGCTGCATCATAGCCTTCCCTAAAATCAAATGACTCTCTGGATTTGGTTTGGAATTGATTGAAATTGTGAGCCTCTTGGTCATCTTGGGTCAAGAATATTTGTTGCTCACTGTTCAATCCCATTAGGTTGATTTGGGTGTCCTCAATTGGTTCACTAGATGTTGAGGCCTCGGCATAGTTCTCTTGAAATGGAGGTCTGATGTTTTGGTCAGGGCCAGCCCTTCCAACATTAGGATTTTGATTTTTTCTAAAGTTTGGGCTTCTTGTATTGTTACTTGGTTGACCTTCCCATGATGATTTTCTTTCAATAGTTTCTACCCTATCCCCAAGTCTGTCCATACCTTTGATGATTGCATCAAGCTTTTTTTCGAATGCTGAAGGTTCCTCTTTGAAAGTTGTTCTTCTTTCAGCTCGTGCCTGATTTCGCTTAGCAATAAGGTTTGCCTCCACACTAACAGCTATATTCTGCATGTCTGCTAAGCTTGGAGGGACTCTTTCCCTCAATTGATATACCATGTCAGAATCAAATCCATCGGGAAATTTGATCAAAGCTAGATCAAGTGGAGGTCTAAGGTTTTGGGGAATAGCATTATAAACATTGTTGAACCTAGCACAATAGTCTTGGACAACTTCTTGTGGGCCTCTCTTCAAGTTGTCATATTCTGTTAAAATGTGGAAAGGGTCTTTCCTCTTTTTCCATCTATTTAAGAAGGATTGGTAAAGAGCTTCTAAATCAGCGATAGAATTTGCAGGAAGTGCTCTAAACCAAATCCTCACATCACCAGTTAAACTTTGGACAAAAATATTCATTCTCACATCATCATCATCTATTTCATAATTCTCAAAATAATCTTGCATTTTCTTGGTGTTTTGCTGGGCTGTATAGGAACTAGTACCATCAAAATATGTGATTTTACTTTGATAATCCTGAGGCATAGCCCCTGGATTCCCAGGCAACTGTAGAGGAGCATAACGGTCTGCCATATTTACAGGGACAAATGGGGTGACAGGAAGAAATGGGACAACTGGAACAACAAGGACTGGAGTTGAAATATGTGCAATGGATGGAGGTGTAGGAAGGGTGCTATGAGAGGTAGATGAAGAACTAGGAGAAGTAGCAGTTGCGTGAAGACAGACTGAGACTTTAGCAGGAATTGTGATATAGCTCTGCTGAACTGTTTCAAGGTCTAAATCAGCAGAACTTTCTTGAGCTTCTTGTTTCCTAAGGGTCTTAGCAATTAAATTGGGATTTTCAAAAATAGCTGGAGGATCTGGGTCAGGGTTTGACCTGGTGTACCGAGTTTTCTTCTTTGGAGCCAGCTTCTAAATCTGTTTTTGGTATTTTCTGGGAATGTTTTAAGATTACAGTTTTTGACAATATTTTACATGAAGTTCTTTTGAAACATAGGAGGCTTTAAGATTTTCCTTTGAATATGTTGAAACAGGGAGACTGATCAAATCTTTTGAACAGCTGTCTAAAGCCTAGAGATATACTGGAGATTGACTAAAGCAGCTTTTATCTACTCCTGTCAATGCAGAGCAAAGATAGTTTCAAAGGCTACCTGGCTAACTTCAGACTCCATCTGTAGCTTTAGAAAACAGACAGCAGTTATAAACAAAATAAACATTCAGTCCCCAGTGGAGTCGCCAATGATGTTATCACTCAGGTTGTTCCCTGCCTCCTGAAGGGAATACAGTGGAGGTAACCACTAACCAATCTTTTAGCTGTAGGTCCTAGCCTACCTGCAACCAGAGAGGGCTCTCTCTTTGTAATTTAGCTTTGTTTTTTGGAGTATTTTAGGCTAGTTATTATGCACAAGTTTTGTTTTAAGTTTGTTGGGTGGTGATTTCAGGCAGAGCTGGGGTGCAAGTCCAAGACAGTCTGTTCCATTGGGCTATGGAGTCGATGATGGTGTACAGCTGAAAGCATTTCCTGGGCAAAGGTAATACTACAGAGCGAGATAAGCAGTTCTAGAACAATTTTCGAATCTGGAAATGATGGAATGAAGTTAGGGAATGAGAGGCAATCAAGAATCTTTCATTATGTTGGCAAAGGGAAAGTGTATGAATGTTATTTAGGAGCAATTAAGAATTCCTAAATAATGTTCAAAATGAAAGGACTTAGTGCAAGCATGAGCAGTTAAGAATTCATATTTATGACTAATCCTGAAGAAAACATTATTAATAGCAAAGATTGAGCAAATGGTGCATTTACCAAATCCTAGGCTATCCTTCTTCTTTGTTATTAAGATTATGAAACATACATGCCATTTTGCAAAAACAGAAAACATAAAACAGGGTTTAGAATAACTTATTGTTCCATAAAGTGACACAGGAATTCTGTAGCAAGTCCCAGAACATCATTAGCACATTCAGACAGCGCAGAAACCATGAACTTCAACAGCCATTTGTATTAGAGTGTCTCAGAGATTACAGCGTAGCTTAGAGAGAAAATCACCAACCCCAAATACATATTATGGGGAGGTATTTATACAAAAGGGAGATACAAAATATCATGAAGATAAGTCTTTGAACTCATAACTTTCTTTACCAACTCTTAAGAAGTAGTAAATGAGGGAATAAATGCTGTAATAAATATGAATGTGCTAGCTGTCCAATTAGTCAGAGATATTTTGACTTTTCTGGGCTGTGTGAGTTGGCTGCTTGCTGCGCATTCATTCTACGTTTCCTGTCCTGATGCTGCTATGTTATTTGTCGCTGTCTTGTCCTTTACTATCAGTGCTTGGTTTCCTTTTCATTTAATGAGTTGTAGTGACTATTCCACTTCTGCCTTGTGCTGCTTTTTCTTCCCTTTGATAGGTGAACCGTGCTATCTATATGTGCTGACCTGTAGCTGATCAAAAAAGAATTAGTAAACAAAATCACCTGAGCAATGTCTCCATCATCCCTTTCCACCAATCCTCTATAGGAAGCTAATGTCTTTGTATCCTTATCAGTGTTTCATCAGCTCCAGTGTATCTATAAAAGTTTGGCTGGACTTCAAAGAGATGATTTATCTCATGCTCAATGTAAAAAACGTTTTCTAGTTTGTCATAGAGACTCTGTCCAGATGGAGGCCCTATTTTTTCTGAGGTGCTTGAAGACGCTGTGATTTGATTGGAGGCATAGTTGTTAACCTTGTTGGCATAATGCTCATGTGATAACAGTCTTCCAGTGCTATTTATTAAACTTGGTAGACCCCTGCTCTGTAATGCTGCAAACTTTATTCTGAATTCATTCACCTCTTCCTGCATTTCTTGGCATTTTCTTTCTAGAGTTTGCACAAAATTCCTTAGGGTTAGCACCCTTTCTACTAGTAATATGGTATCAGTCCTGTTCCTGATACCTATTGCTTCCAGTTGCTCTTTGGTATGAGTATTTAGGAATTGAATCATTCTGGTTGCTTTCTTAGGCATGTTTCCCAAAGATGCTCTAGCCTTTTGATTTTCAAACTGAGCCAAGCCTATCAAGTCCATTTGCTCATGTATGGTCTCAATTGATTGCCACTGGTCAGTAATTGATTGGCCGATCTTGGCCCAAAAAATTTTCTTGACCTCAGCTAGGGTCCTATCAACTGTAAGCTCTTTTTCTAGCTCCTTTATCCTTTTTTCCAGGGCTTTCACTTCCCTTGTCTTCTCAGCTACATCCTGCTTTGACTTGTCATATTTTTCCTCAATTTTAGCCAGCTTTTCTTTGGCCTCTCTCAATTCTACCATTTGCACTTCCAGGGCCTTTATTTCTTTCATCATATTGTCCATACTCAGGCTGGTCTCTTGCTCTGCAGGTGCTGTAGTAGTTGCCGAAACTGGTGCTGAACTTGAGGTACCTGCCTCTGATGCTGGAGCAGTGGGAGGGACTATTGTGGTGGCCATAGGAGGAGCAGCTGTAAGAATGTGAGTTGTTTGAATTGGCTGAGAGGCCAACTCTCCCTGTCTTCCTTGTAATGATGCCTCCAAGGCACTCTCTGTTTCTATCAACCTTTTATGTAAGCTCATAAGTAAAGTTACCACATCCTGCTCTTCTTTTTGTTGTGCTATCTCTGTGGTTTGAGGATGTAGTGTAGCTGGCAGCTTGAGTTGTCTTTTGAGGGCTGCTATGTCTTCCTCTTTCTTCTTTATCAAAGCTTGCACACCCTTGGGATCAGTGGGGTCATGTCCCAGCTCTATAATGATCTCCTCCAAGGACTTGATTCTATTGTCCTTGGCCTGTATAAAGCCTTCTCCAATTCTAGTTGGGCAGAAGTATTGTGTAGAGAGTTTTGCAATCTATGGACCAGCAATGTTTTATCTGCCAACATAGAATATACCATTTCGTCGGTCTGCTTGTGCAATTCAATCTGGTCCATCGGATGGATATCTTTGGAGAGCACTTCCAGATTGGTTCTAATATAGTCAGCAGATGATTGTGGTTGTTGCATTATAGGTCTGAAATGACTGAGAGTTATTTTGGCTTCCTGGATGTCATAGGCTGCCATTAGCCTTTGCTGATTGGTGGGTGCAATCGTTAGCGATTGGTTGTATAGCTGGTACCTTACTGGCTCATTTCTAGCTTTGATATCAGTGAATGCTTTTTTAATGTCAGAGCCCTGTCTACTCTGTTTCCTGGTGGATGTAACCTCCACACCTTGTTGTCTCTCTTGCTCCTGCTGAAAGGAGCTAGCTGATGTCTCCATGCTTGGGGGAACTTGCTGTTCTGTTGGCCCTTCTGGTATTTCTTCCTCTGAAAAAGGATTTAATCTCTGTCTCTTTTCTCCTTGCTGGTCGGTAGATGTCCCTGGAGGTGTCTCTTCTTGTCTATCCCTTTTCTTTGCCCTTTCCTCATTAAGAGGAGTCTGTAATACAAGAATTTCAGTTGTCTTCGCTTGAGTAGAAGGGTCTTGCCCTTGACTTTGTTCATCTGTAGAAGCAGGCCGGTCTACCATTGTTTCTTGCTGTTCCAAATTGTACACTAGCTGTTTTGAATACTGCACCTCTCTTCCTTTAGCTGTTGCTGCTGGTGGGGAACTTACTTGGGCAGGTTGCTGGGAGGCCATGGCAGATGAGGTGCCTTCTCCAAGGTGCCGAGGAGCTGTGGAAAACACCTGTCCAAAAGATTCTAAGTCAACTGATTTTTCAAGATTCTTTATTGCTTTTTTTGTTATCACTTCTTCAGTAATTTCTTCCACAAGTGTTCCCTCTACCCATTCTTGTTGGTTGGCATATTGTTCAATTTCAGGGATTCTGTGATGGGGATACCTTGTGAGCTTGTTTTTGACCCTTCTAAATCTTATGCAGTGTTCAGGGTCATATGGTGACCAATAGAAACTCAGTTTGAGCTTGAGTTTTCTCTCAAAATCTCATCAGCATCCTTCCATTCTTCTTCCCTTTTATTAAAGATAAAGGGGTCCAATTGATGTCTTATTTTAAGATGTGCCCTTTTCCTGGCACCAAAGAAGTGCTTTAAATCTACAATGTTGAACTGCCTGTAATATTCCAAGGCAAAGAGTCTCATGGGAACATATTTTGGTAGCTTGCATGGGGCTAATTCACAGCCATAGATCCTTATTACAGTGTGGTCTTGGTAGTAATACCAGTCACCAATGCTGTATCCCTTTGATAAATGTAGGATTCTCTGCATTTTAGCAGTGAGTCTAGGAGGAGGATCTGCTGATAATAAGCAAGTGGCTGGGTAGACAAAGAGGTCAATGAATTCACAGTATGTGTAGGGGGAGAGATTAACATGATGGAATACTGATGACCAGAATATCACAGATCTTCGCTCCCCCTTAGCATCCAGTTTCATGAGGAAGACCGGAAAATTTTCAGATTGATAGTATAGCAGCAAATGATAGATATATGAGGTGCATTTGAATACCCTTTCCCTTTCTAAGTTCATGAACTACTCATGAATCTTGTTGGCTATGAAGGTGGCATAGTCGTACTTGACAGCAGGGGGCTGTCCTGGAGTGAAGATAGACATCAAGGCAAAAACAGTTTCATCTACAATTTCACTTGTTCTGAATCCCAGGATATAGGAGATCATATCTATGATCATTTTTCCCTCCTCAGTAAACGCAGCATAGACATAGGGGATTTTGAACCTGGAGTAACAGTCTGGTGGCATAAATAGCTTGGAAACTCGGTCAATTTCTGCAGAGGGCAACTTTGAGGCTTGATCCAGCAGATTTTTCATGGAAAGGGGAACCAAAGGCTGAGTTGGCCTGAATTGCAACATCTCATTTATAGACTGAGGAGTAATGTAAAAGAGGACATTTCCAGAAGGGTCCATCACTGCCCTTTGAGTAGGCTCATAGTTAGCACAACACTGATGGATGAGGTCAGGGATGACATTTACTCAAGGTAGGTAGTACATTGGCATGTTGGATTCCCATATTCCGAATAGGTCATCATTCTTTCTGAATTTACCCCTTATCTCATAGAAAGATTGATGGTGAGGCTTGTCTCCTTCCATATCAGCAATTTGATAATCTCTGTCTGCCAGAGGTATCCACTATATCTATCTATGAGGTGCATTTAGTGGTGCAATATTTAAGGCTACAGGGGCCTCTATGATTTTACTTGGATTATGGTTGGATTTGGTGTGTATTTCAACAAGAAAACAGAGCTCTGATAATAGATTTTTGATAGGGCATTTGCCGTTTCAGATTCTGTGCGAAGGTAGCCCTACTGAGTAGAGCTCAACGAGAATAGAGCGTGCTGGGCTCTACAACAAGTACGCTTGAAAGGGATGGAGATAAAAGGGCTTTTTGCAAATAGTCTTTAGTGGTTTAGTGGGCGAACTGGAGCCGAATTTTGAGCTCCAATCGCAATTTTGCAGAGGGTCACAGAGTAAAGAGATTTTGGTCGCAAATCAGGTTACACAGTGGGTAGAGAGGAGAAGCTCGTGGGTGCCAATGTCTTCAAATCGAATTTAGGTGTATTGGTGATCTTATGCAGAGAATTCATGAAAAAACAGGGTCAATGGCGCTCCCGGGTAAATACCTGTTTGTTTCGAGCACTTGCGGTGGAAAGGAGCTGCAGGTAGAGCCGAGGAGGTCGGGGTGGCAAGTTGAACATGCCCGGGTAGCAAACTGGAACGTCGAAGGCAGTTGGACGTAAGTTTCATGCAGGAGCTTTCACCATCAGTTGCATAAAAAAAAAACGAAAAACGTCACTTTCGCAAGTTTTAACGCAATTTTTGTGTTTTTGCGGGTTTTTAGCACTCTTTTGTGCTGACGTCACATGGCACTGTAGCAAGGTACAACGGGAAATGTGGTGCCTAACGCGGACGGGTGACGGGGCAGCCACGGAGGACTATACAGTAGCGGGGGTGCTGACAGAATGGTTGACGCGGAGCTGACATGGGCGGCGGAGAGGACAGGCAATAAGCGGTTTTCTATCAGACCGCCTTTGGTACGGGGGCGGTATGTGTCAACGCAGGCCCGATGCAATCAAAACGGGCGACTCGTCCCCGCGTATGGCGGCAAAACCGTCGTCTATCGGGCGCTAACTCTCGTACGTCGGGGTAGCTCCGATATCAACGAGAGCCGTCGGATGGGGAGGGCTCGATCCAATGGTTGACGGAACTCGGAGCTAGCGGCATGTTAATGTACGGGACCCGCTGCCATTTTTTAGAAATTAAATATTGTTTGGCGGGGTTTAAACTTTGGGTTATAGGTTATATGGAATGCGATTATGTGATTAATCAAACATTAATCAAATCCCAATGTTTATGCACAGTGACTATGGTTATTCGCTGAACCGGATGTTAGCGAATCCCAGCGCAACAACTGGCGGGTTGTTATTGGTCCCAGGTGGACCAATGACTCCCGAGAAAGAGTTTATAGCCATATTAGGCTAGGGGTGGGGTATTTACAATATTTTTGGGTTTTTTGTAGATTTTTATACATAATAGGGGAGGGGAAATATAAAGGGGATTTATATATTAGAGTTTAGAATATTAATATGAATGTGAAGGGAAAAGCGCTAGGTGCATGGCATTGAATCACCTAGGCTTTTAGGGTGTTTAGGAGAAATGAAACTTTTTACACAAGAAATGTGGCCTCTTCCACTAAGTAAACCGAGAGTTTAACTTAGAATTTCTCACAGAATGAAGTGAAATAGGACTATTGGGTAGATCCCAAGGTCCTTGAGGGGATGTTAGTCAAAGATTTATGGGGAAATGGAGGGGAATTAGTCAAGCTTCCATTGTTCTACAGTCCAACAACTGCCTTATTGCTTATGTCACTGATGATATAAGTCTTCTTTGACAAGACAAAAAATGATCATAACCTTGCTTCTGCAACCTCAAACTACCTACCCAACCTAATACACCTAGCATTTTTTCTTCCTTTTGATTGGGTGCATTTGGACTTGCAAACCCTAAAGTTCCTCTTTTCTTTTGACTGCCCTCCTATCTAAGTCTACCCTTATTTCTTCCAAGGGCCCAGATTAAGTAGTTGGGCTCCTTAATTTCTCTGCCTATCTACTCATCTGCCAAGCTTGAACTGTTTGGACAGATATTCATTCTCTAGTCTAGAACAAGCAATTTAAACATGGCATGGTCCAGATTGAACTGTTGGGCCATCCATCAAGTGTGATGAACAATAATATCTACACATTGTGAACTTGCAAACAAGATAGCAGTGGCATTTTTGACTGGCCACTTTCCTGGTCTTTTGGTTTGGGGTTCATTTCTATCATTTTTTCTGACCAATTTACTCTTTTTGCCCTTTGATTATTCTTTTAGGGCATACCCTCTTTACATTTTTTAACTCTCTCTAACTTTTTACAAAATATGGAACCTTTGCAGCATGAAAAGATGAACATATTTGGCACTTCCATAGTCAATCATGAAACATGAAACCTATTGGTATAGGAACCTGACACACACCATCCCTGCATTCTGGTCAAGTGGTCGTGTTTTGGCCTAAACACTGTAGGCGGATGTTCTATCGATCATCAACTCATAGCTCCTACAGGTGCGCTTGTCATGTCTCACCAACCTACAAAAGTTGTAGAAGAACTATTGCGAAGTTTGCGTATACTTTTGTAACAAGCGGCAGTTATCCGTGGCATGCTTTCTGGCTATTTGATAGATAGTGCACCATAAAGTAGACGCCACGCTAGGTCCTACTTGAGCTTTTGGTCTTAGAGGCATTAGTCCTCCTCCTACAAGGTAATTTGTAAAGACCGGGTAGCGGTCCTTGTCATGACCCTGACTCATGCATTTCAAGCACCATACTTCTTCATGCACTTCTAGTCGAACCGTCCTGTCTTGTTTCAAACTCTGCATCTCAAGGCGCATATTCTTCAGCTATGCATGGATCTAGTAGAATCCAAGATTAGCATCCTACATCAGAGTCTCGTGTAGTCTCATGGAAATCTCCAAGGCTTCTGCTTCAGTTGTTATCTTCTATTGCGACAATGTTCCTCTTAGGTGTGGTAGTAGCGAAGCCAGAAACCACTCGTGATGTTGTCAATATGTCAAATTCATGTTGGCTTTGTGGATCGTACATTTCAGCCTCTGATCTAGTTCCCAAGCTGTCTCACTTGTAGCATCATGATCTCTTTGAATCCAACAATCGACTGCGCTTCAGATTTAGGCCTGCTAAATTCCCTCTTCAGTGCTTCTTGGACATTCGCTACTCTAGCATTTGGGTTATCCCTGGAGTACTTAATATACTAGGTTAGCGCGCGATCTTGCAGAACACTAATCAGTGTCTCCTTCTTTATGTTATCATCTATAACACCTTGAGCTTCCTGTACAACCCTCACAATGAACCAGAATTGGTCTAGATCCTCGTTTCCCAAGCCTTTGAATAAAGGAAACTTCATTGTGTTCAACATACTGAATTGCGGTGGTGGTGGAGGTGGTACGGGTGAAGTTGGAAGTGATGGAGGTGAAGCTGGTGGTGGTGTGGGTAGAGGTGGTATTTGCAGAAATCCTTGTCTTATCAAATGAATAGCACTTCGTAGAGATACCTTCGCGATCGCTTCTTCATCCCCTTCTAGAGGTGAAATCAAGGGGCTATGTTGTGGACCTATTTCCTTCATTTCTATAAATTATTTCGCTTCACGTACAACCAAACATCAAGGTAGCTGCATAACCCTCTTTTCTCACAACAAAATTTTAATCCAAGTATTCAAAAATTTTACGTACTTACCTCTCGGTCCTTTGAAAAAACATCACTCTGCCTTGCTATAGCTAACTAAGGTGTCAACCATGAACTCAGTAACAAATCCTCCTATAATATGGCCGAGCCAATGATCGACGGCGCGCGATCTTATCCTCTCATGCTTCCAACCTTCACTCTAACTCTAGGTTCCACATAGTAGGACCATCAAGTTTCCAACTTCATTGGCTATCTACAGCTTCACGATCCACTTGTATAGCTCAGTAGGGGAGGACGTGAAAAAGATTTCGTAGATGTCTAACCACTATTCTTTTGATAGTTGCGAGTTACTTTTTTCTTGTGCCATGAACTCGTGAATCCTTTTGTCCAACCAGCCTTTGATTTCTTTTTTAGTTGGATACCAATGATACGATATCAGAAATCACTTATGTAGATTTCAGTCCCATCAACGGAACCATTTGTTGGCTTAAGGGGGCTTGACCAAGGTTCACCGTTAGTTAGGCAAACAAATCCCTACACTATTGGCCATTTCGGAATCAACCCACGGAGCGAGGACTAAAGTCTCACTTGAAGCAGTATGGGTGGATTCTGGAACCAAGTTTACGCACCCTTGAGATGGTTGTGATGTCGGTTTATTTCAACTATACCTGCCTTCGCACAAGTTTCTTGTCCCTCTGCTCTATCCTTCAGTACCTTCACGAAATGTTATAATCGGTTATCACACAACCCTAAGTAGGGGTTGAAGTCCTTTCGCACTGCTAGGGTAGTGAACTACGATATCTCCTAAACTGGGCTAAGTATCTTACTTATCTTATTAACAAATCTTAGTTAGCTTCACGTAAACAGATGTTCTTACTTGAATTTAATTAACTAATAAAATTATACACATTTGCGTATCATATAAGCATTAGAAGTGAAATTCATACCCAATATATCATATGCATAAACAATAAATAAAGATGTAGAAATGATAGAATACTCTTCTTTATTGATACTTCTAGATAATTGTAGACTCGACTTGCCCTACACACTTAGCTGCATAGGTCGACGCACTCAACCGCGGACTTCTAGGCCTCTGCACACTCAGTTGTAGAGTCTCTACCTATGCTACGATCCAAAACTTATACTTCTACTTCTGAACTATCTCTCAATTCTTTATTACTTCCATTGGTTAGTTTTTTCTTCTTACTACTTAGAGCTTAGCTCTATTTATACAATCCCATGGTTCGTGGACCATGGGTAGATCTTCTACAGCCGACATTACATTATCAAAATAAGGGCGGACAACCCTATGACTCTTTTAACATCTACGCACTCCGCACCCACAAAAATGCAGAGTCTTTACATTTAGATTACAAAATTAGACCAAAATATGGGCTTTAAGCCCCAAAACTACCCTTGGGGGATCCTATGCCCAACATATAGAATAATGACTTTATGGAAATCATTAACATTAACACCATGTAGTTATCTTCTGCCAACTCCTTTAGTATAGTCAAAGGAATACAGACATGCAAAAAAAGCCCACAATAGTGGAAATCATTCGATAAAATATAATATAACACATGGACAATTCTAAACCTGAAGCTACACAATGTAATAGAGATATATATCTTCAAAAATTCTGACATAGGTTTCACCTTCGAGGAGACAAATAAGTTAAATAAGTAATATACATTATTGCATCAACACACATATTTCATTCCACTACTGAATTTTCTTTGGACTACATTAATGTCACATGCATCTATTCAGTAATTTTTATGGCAAGGAAACTTAAGAAAATTATCTCAAAGACTAACTGAAACTATAATAGAGAGGAGAAGAAACCAACATACGGTACATTCTATGCATATGAAACCAACTAAAACATCACTTGCAGAGAGGAGCACCACCACCCAACCATGAATCACCTTTGATTCCCGCCGAGCCGAGGTTCTTTCCATGGATCAAATCCTCTAATTGATCTATACAATGGGTATTAAATACCCTCTTTCATGATATAGTTTCCATTATCATCCTCCCACTTTTATGGATTTTTCCATTTGCCTAGATATTTTCCGAAAAAGCTCGCCTTTTTGTCCCACGAGGCTTTTCCTCATAAAATCTTGCCTTTATCTCCCACAAAGCTTTTATTCTTTTTCCTTGATGGATATTTATCTCCAATCCATCCAAGATTATCTAGAATCACATCTAGAAGCTTTATCATGAAATATTTATCTTATCCCATTCCTCAATGGGATTTGGCAAGAATCTCATACCTTGGTGTCTTGCTTTTCCAAGGGATCAATTTATTAATTATTTAATAATATATTTGTTGTTCAATTTAGATATCACACCTAGCTTTCCTCAGCTTAAGATTACAATAGTTTAGCACATAAGGGAGGGGTATTACATACTCCCCCCTTAAACTTTACACTGTCCTCAGTGTATCATTCGATAATGACCTCGTTCATAGGGAGCTGGCTTCTGAATCCACAACTCTCATGGCCTTCCCACCTGATGAAAATATACTGATATATATCAGTTACAAGGAGTGCTCCCAGCACAAATCCTTCCATAGCTACCTGTAACATTGTTTTGAAACAATTTGTAAGAAATTTTAAATAAAGAATTCCAACTAGGTTTACCATGATCAATATCATAATTTGATACATAATATTATTAAAGTAGTTATGGCTTATATTTCCAACTATTCATTTATTTGAAGAACACATCTTCACCCCTTGCATTCTTCCAAGCATTTGCGTTCTTGCTGAACACTTTCTTCTTGCAGTTCCTTTGCATACAACAAGTGAGTTAGCATATTTGCCACATCAATATGCATAAAACTTCATAACAAGTTAGCTCACATATAACCATCATAACCATATATTCTCATCACAATCATATGTATGCCAACTGCAATTAAACCAATGTTACTTATCCTTGAACCACTTCTCAATTTCTTGCTTTTGTGCAACCTCCAAGTCGGTTCCATGCCAGACACCCACCCATTGTCTTCATGCATAACTACACGAAATTTGTATTACACACATAGATTTACATATCATGTTTTAATCATGTAATACATATAATCATATTGGTACCATATGTATTGCTTGTACATAGTACAATATGTACCACTGCCCATCATACCATGCTCATAGCATCACCTGCATGACATACACTTTATCCACATGTTTCCCACCATGTTAGTATCATGCCAAACATTCCTTTATCTATTTTTGGTATGTAGAACAACTGTGCTCAGTTTATAAGGAATTTTCATGAACATGGTTCATTTCTGCAACCAATGAAAGCTTTTATATCATATTGTTCAAGTGCCATTACTTAGAAATCATTTTCCTATGTCATGTGGTTGCAACATTAACATAATAGTATCATAACAATCATCCTTCCCACTATCACTCAATCATACCCATAACTCTTAGTTTTGGAATTTAATCTGTCACCTGTACCAGGTTTTAAAAATGAAATACATCATAAAGCAGACTATGATACTCAGTCTATCATAGATACTTGAAGTCTCATGCCCATCAGAGAAAATTTGGTTAGTTCTTAATAATCATTCCATACTTAAATAATCATGTCATAAAATTTCCTTCTTCCAACACCTTGTTGGTTCATGTAGGTCTAAACATTATGGTTAAATAGTATGCACCTACATACAACTCCCATGCAGGAGTTATAAGTGAAAACTTATACTATTCTCCACTTCACATCCTTAATACCAAGGAATTGGTTATCCTCTCTTATCTTACTTGATGCATGTGTTATGTTAACATTAGATTTTTAGATCATTATGAGTGGTAATTTGACAAAATATTTTTTCTTTACCCATTTTCTGCTTACTATCTCGGAGGCATTTTCTGAAGAAGCATTAAGACTTGCTTATAGATTTCCATTATGTTAGGTTGATCATGTCATCTATCAACCACTTATTTCTTACTGAACTAATTGGTTTTGATAACAATAAATTTTTTCTAGGGAGTCTCTCTTCCCCATACTATAACTATCCAACTGGTATGTTTATCATTGGTGTAATGATTAGTTTTCCATTTTTCTCATATATTCATTTAATGATTGTTAAGACATATCATAGTTTAGCCTTGGATTTCCTATCCAAATCCAATTACACCCCAGTTTCCAGGGTAACTTCTTCTTTAATTTTTATCATAGTTTAATTGTGAGAATTTGTGATTCTTCACATATTAAGGCACATCTATGCAACTCATTGCATCCTACAATGGGTCCTACATGCAAGTTACACTTTCAAATGTACAATTAAAGTAATCATATCTTCTACTATATGCATTACTTGTTAACCAGATTAATATTGTCTTAATCTGATGACCATGCCTTCCATTTATTTAATTAACCTTCTATACCTATTTGCAAGCATCGTATTTCAATCATGTCATTTTGTCCATATAATAGTGTTTATCCATGGTTTAAGTTTTATAACTTTTACAATTAATAAACATGTTATTTTCTCACTTTAGCATTGCTTTATGCAACTTAACGAAGCAATCGTTGTTCGCCATATACCAAATATGCTCCCCCTAGAGCATCATCTTATCATCAATATAAAATCACAGCTAGTTCTATGGATTTCTCTCTATGATGGCAACATTAGGTTAAACAATACCTATGTTTATCATGAGCTCATCACATATCATTTCATTCTCAAAAGCAAGACAACAATATTATTCAGCAAATCTTGAATAATTTATAATAGCCATATGCAACATAGCATAGCATCATTTTAAGCCATTTGTTCAATATGGCATACGACATGCAATAACAACTTAGCTATAATATTTTTCACATGAGAGTAAGGATTAATATTCTTCAATTTTCTTATCTAGCCTAACTTTAATTCTATTGTTTTAAACCTCAAAAACATACTCATAAGTTGATCATGCATACTTTGTCTGCTTATAATGAGTTGACATATAAGCACGTAGAGGCTAAGCTAAGCAACTCAAGAATACTAATTCTCTTATGGGAGCATATTTCTATTATGTTTTGGGCATGGAAGACAATATCTTAGATCACGGATACCCGTGCTTATTGCAATTTGCGATGACCTCTTGTTTTTCCTGCTTAACTAAATTTGTAGATTTAAACAATATTTGTGTCCTTGAGTATCGAACCTTTCTAATCGACATATGATTTCATTATTACCGACATTTATGGTTGTGAAACAAACAGGGTGTTTGAGAGGTCAAACGAAAATTTTGGTTTCATAGATTTTTCTCAACAAGTAACAACATGTCATCTTTCCAAAGGAGGCTCATATTAAACTGTAAATGAGAAATTTTTAGAGCAATGTGTTCTTTTATTTCTCAAGATCTCGGTATTCCTGAATTTTACATACAAAAAATATTTTTCTTTTGTTATTAACTACCGGGGTTGTCTCTCATGCTTTCCACTAGTTACAGTAACAAAAATCATCAACCCTTTCCCTCTCATTGTGGCCTGAGTGGAATAATAATGTTTAGAATTCACAAATTAATTCACACCCAACATCTCACAAGCCAACAAATCAAGATACAAGGTATGGAGAACCCCACAAAAGGAGTTGCATGTACTACACCTCCAAAGAGGCACCTCTAATGGCCTCTTTCCATTTGGTCTTAACCTGTTTGCTTAAAAATTATGCATAATAATTCCAAACCACATCCTTTTTAAATTATAATATGCAGTATCAATTTTAACAAATTTTTTTTAAAGGTAAAGAATCACTTCTTTGCTTCAGTAAAGCAAGACTCAACATTTATGCAGTTACTTTTTTTCTTCAAGAAAGAGTGTCCCTTTTCACCATTCATGCAAGAAATTCATGTAAGTCAATCCAACGCAACAAGCACCAAGGCACACGACAGACAGGAAAAGTGTGTGCATAATGCACCAACATTTACATCAGCAACCATGGCGATCCCCACAATTTAGCTTAAGCTTTTTTTCTAAATTTTCCTCTACCATAATATCACAGATCATTCAAAAGTCACAGATGATTTCATTCACTGAAACCTCCGAATTTTATATATTAACCATAGAAAAATTATTTTGGGCAACACAAAACCCCTTTTTCATTCGAGATATGTGATCTCATGAGCATTTTTCTGAATTCAAAACAACAATGTTCCCACTTAATACCATCAACAAAAAACATGGAATATATATTTATCTGTTTTAGATTTTAATAAAAAATCAGGAATGAAACAAATAACCACCCACACACTCTATGTATTGTCACGACCATTATCAAAACGAATTCTGGGACATTGATATCAACCCATCGACTCCCTTATCACAGACATTCATTTGCTACAAACTAATTGGTACAACTGTGAGGTTCCAACAGTGGATTAATTCTATGAATTATGAGCAATGTATCATCTTTATCTGGCGTCAAACACAATTATTCAATGCATAATACAGTATATATATATATATATATATATATATATATATATATATATATATATATCAATCTAATTTTTCTTCTAATAAGATTATCACAATAAAGAAATGAATACTCGTGCCATCTTCCACTCACCGGAACTGGTAGCACGATCTTATTTCTTTTACATTCATGGCATAGGATAAACAACCCCCTGCTTATAGCCACTTAACTCCTACAACAGTCTTAACTCCTACAACAATCAGGCTTGACACTCACAACTAGAGAACAAGACAATTTGTTCAGGATCGAGTTGGTTTATTTATTGATGTGTAACTCTACGCATTGGAGGATAAGGCTCACTGTAGAAGGTGAGGAAAAATGTTATTTTTTTCCTGTCGATGTTATCAATTTTAATAAGATGGTGATTTTCCTAATTCGACTAGGGTGTGGATAATCATTATCACAATGTCTTCAACTTACCATAAATAGTAGGCATGTATAAAGGAAACCAAGTGTTGGAGCTTTTTTCTGATATCTAAGAGGAAAAACAAGGATCACACCTTCCTTTTTCTTTAAATTTGGTGCACACAGTTTCTTTACCCACAAAGCATGGGTCAAGAACCACCCAAGCCAGCGTGCATACCATTCCATCGAACTGAAAAACAAACTTATACTGCAATCGATGAGGAAACAACAATGTATGAGGATCAAAGCATTGCATTCAACATCAAACTACCAAGGAGGAGTGATAATATGCCAAATTGCATGACTAATCTCCCTATAATAATTTACACAGCCAAACTTTTCTCTAAACAAAATTAGAATTCGTCATCGAGTATATAACCTTTCCACTATTAGATTTAGAAAAAAAATCTAAAAGCTAACGTCTGGCGTTATTTCTATTCGTGGCGAGGGCTTTTTTTTATGGTCTTATTTACAACATTCTTTTCTGTGATCTTTCATGGATAGTTTTGTTGGATTTTTGGCGAAATCACATACCTCTAAATGGTAACAAGCCATGTGACAGGCAGTATTACAAAATAGTAAATAACAACCGATATTTTGTGTGGTGGTTTACACATTATCTTCATCGGCATACATCCTTACAGATACGTTGTATGATAACTCTATCCAAATCCTGATGATAATACGCCAAATGATATTATCCACTCCTACATTTACTTTTTATCCTTCCACACCTGTGGTAAAGCAAACCAAGAAAAAAAATTAGGAAACAACATTTAGCAACGTGGTTTTCTCCATAAAATCAAAATGAAATCCACTGCCTCTAATTTGGCATGGCTTATATGCTTATGGTAGTTAGAGAATGATTACGAACAAGTTGTGAATAACTGTGTCCTATTCAACCACGCGTAGGTTGTTGAGGTGCTTGGATTATGATCCATCTAATCAATGCATTAATGCACCCGCATTTCATTCTAAATCCAATCCCGTTGTTATCGCTTCTAAAATCTCGGTAGAAATTCTACCTTCATCTTATAGAATTACAGCATAAGCATTTTATGCCAAAATGGAAGAAGTAGTAGTTCGTATTTGTGACTTCAACCCTTAATTTTCAACAACTTCTGCGTTATTTATTATATGGCGATCTTTTTTTTTCTTGAACAAAAAGACTAACTCCTAAGACAACCAGAGGACGGAACATATGCCAAATTTTCTAGATCCTCTATCGCAATGTGTGTATTTCACTACGCATTATACAACCTGCACATATCTGCATTTTGGATAGGCCTTGTGTTTAAACGATCGACAATTTTTCCACAGTGAAATGTCACTTGGATGGTTCCAATGGGTTGACCCATTATAACGAAATAATAGATATGCCCATCAAAGTTTCTTTTTAGACAACCCCCATTCTCAGCATGTATTTGAGTGACAAGGAAGTCCAAGGGAAGTGGGACTTGATCGAGAAATGAAGTCGCAATGTTTGGCATCTGAAAACCAAATTGATGCCTAATGGCACTTGGAAAATGCTCTGAACACCCATTTTCCCTGCGTTGATATTTTGTCGATTGTTCCAAGTGAAAATATTATTGGATGGTCGATGTATTGACTGTTAACAAATATATATATATATATATATTGACATTTCAATACTACGAATGAGGCCGATTATGCTTTCCAAATTTTAACGATGTATACCATCATGTATATATATAAATCCCAAAATGTATCAGAGAGAAATTGATCCGTAATACATGTATGGAAGGTTATTGATTTTTTTTCCAACTTTAAATTTTGGTTCTACTTTTAAGGAAACCTAACCTGATAATACCCACATATTCTATGTTCCAAAATTTAACTTTACCTTATATTCTCAACAATTCCTCAATAAGTCATGTTAACACTTGGATTCAACCTTAACATGTTCTAAGTCTCAAGATTCAGTTTCATCTTTATGAATCTTCGGTTATTTTCCATATAGATATTTTTATATCTAAAACCTTGTGAATGAAATGCTACGGAGGTGGATTGGTTCATAGGCCTTAGTGATTGAAATTTGATGCTCTGATACCATTTGTAACGTACCTCACGAGCCTACCCTAGAAAATAGTTGTTAGGCCCTAGTAACCTCAAATTTCTTCATGTGTAGTTTAGATTTGATGGTTATTACACACATAATATTTATCCATGCAACTCTACTCATAACCAAAATAATCATCTGCATAGTGAACCATACACTCTCACCACAATAATTGTAATCATTCCAACACTTGCATCCACTTTTTCTAGCATAGTTAGGCTACAGGGAGGCTACATGCATAATCAATAGATATTACTGACATAAATTCTTATGCAACATGCAGATATGGCTAAGCTAGCCTCATTGGTTACATTTATTATGATGCATTGACATGAGTATATACCCGGAATCATAACTACACAACTAAAATCATTATATCCTAATTGTTACATATGCATCAGGGTTACCACCTAATGTTAGATTCAATAACTATCTCAGCATCATTAAATGACCATTTTGGAATAATGACTCATTATTATTCATGCACTATATTCATTGTTTTAATAATCGGATCCTCGGTGGGGCCTTTAGATCCATTGTAAGACTTATAGGTCAGATCAATCATTAAGAATAATTAACAATTTGTAGGAAGGGACTAACCATAGCATGCAATCCATAAAAATTCTTTGATTAATCCATACAACATTAATGGATATTAATTAAAATCTATTGTAGATATCCTGGTCATGCGTCATGATCATAGTCCTGTCGACATGGTAAGAATGTTACTGACCAACATATCTTTCAACATGCATAACTTGCAAGCCTAAGTGGATAAAAGCCTTAGGACATGAAAACACAGATATTGAAGCATTGGTCATACCATGAGAATCATTATTTCTGCAAATGTTCTGCATGCATAAGAAATTAACAATTTAGGACATTATAGGCATACCATATTCCTTTATTAAATGTAAGATGATGAGTTATAAAATAATGACTTTATGGAAATCATTAACATTAACACCACGTATTTATCATTTCCCAACTCCTTTGGAATAGTCAAAGGAATGTGACATGCAAAACAAGCCCGTAGTAGAGGCAATCATTTCATAAAGCATAATACAACACATGGACAATCCTAAACCTTAAGCTAAGCAATGTAACATAAATTCATATATTCAAAACTTCCAACATAGAGTTGACCTTAGAGGAGACACATAAGTTAAACGAGTAATATATATTATTGCATCAACCCACATATTTCATTCCTCTACTAAATTTTCCTTGGACTACATTAATATCACATGCATCCATTCTGTCATTTTTATGCCGAGGAAACTTAAGAAAATTCTCCCAAAGACTAACTAAAACTATAACAAAGAGGAAAAGAAAGCAACATACAATACATTCCACACATATGAAACCAACTAAAACATCACTTGGAGAGCAGAGAACCACCACCAACCATGAATCACCTCTTATCCCCCCCGAGCCAAGGTTTTTGCCATGGATCAACTCCCGCAATTGATCTATGCAATGGCTATTCTATACCCTCTTTCATGATATAGTTTCCATTAGTGGTGTCTCGCTTTATGGATTTTTCCATTTGCCTAGCTCTTTTCCAGAAAAGCTCGCATTTATGTCCCGCGAGGATTCTGCTCATAAAATCTTACCTTTATCTCCGAGAAATATTTTATGTTTTTTCCTTGATGGATATTTATCTCCAATCCATCCGATGGATATTTATCTCCAATCCATCCAAGCTTATCTAGAATCACATCTAGAAGCTTTATCATGAAAGATTTATCCTATCCCATTCCTCAATGGAATTTCACAAGAATCTCATCTCTTGGTGTCTCGCTTTTCCAAGTGATCAATTTCTTAATTATTTAATAAAGTATTTACTTTTCATTTTAGATATCACACCTACATTTCCTCAACTTAGGTTTCCAATTGTTTAGCACGGAAGGGAGGAGTGTTACATCAACACTCCTCTAGGTGTATCTTTGTTTCTTATTCTTTTCGTTCCTACTTCCTTCAATCTTTGGTTATTTTACTTTTATGAATGAAT
This sequence comes from Pinus tabuliformis, assembly GCA_031772625.1. Classification (NCBI taxonomy): domain Eukaryota; kingdom Viridiplantae; phylum Streptophyta; class Pinopsida; order Pinales; family Pinaceae; genus Pinus; species Pinus tabuliformis. Next base: position 865,638,075 of record CM062812.1, read on the forward strand.
TTTCACTCCCCTCACTTGCTTGATGCAACTTCTTCCCAGAATTGCTGGCAAAGTACTTATTATCTTCCTCCAGTGAAAAGCACAACTTTGGGGCTGAATTTTGTCATGGTAATTCGGAGTTGGTATATTTTCTCCATGGCATCATTAGGAACTAACATTTCCATTCACGACCACTTTTTTTTCCCTCGTGGGTCAAGAATTTTTACATTTTTTATTCCTTTGTGTCTCATGCAGTGAACATAGGAGCTTTGTCTTCTCACCTTCGCAGTATATAGACTGTGTTTTTAAATCAATCTTGATCGTGGCTTGTTACTTCCATCTATGTGTGACACTGTGCTAGTATTGTATATTCTACCAGGCAAGGTTTGATGTCTAGTTTCCATGATGCCACTAATTAAAGTACTATAATTTACATAGGTTCTTAAATAGCTTTAACATCAAAAAAAATTTACTCATTGGTTAAAAAATCAATAGGGTATCTTCCAAATTAGGTTGAAGGGTCAAATAATTATTCTGGCACTCTCAACTTAGGTGTCCCACCTAAATATGCCTTTCTATGTTTCTTGGGTTTTATATCTTCTATATGATAAGCTATGCAACCTGTAAAATCCCCTCAATTATTTAATTACTTTATCCTTTAATGATACTATAGATAGTGTATATGTATCATTTGGTTCCCCCGACTGGGGTTACCTCTCAGTTTCTGTGTGTTCCTGTTGATCATTAAAACTATTGAAATTAATCTTGCCTTCCTAGATATTGTTATCCATAGTATGCTCAGTTCTAGTATATGATAAGACATCTCAGCCACTCATTATATTTTAGGTAACACCAAGAATCATATATATATATATATAGATATAGATATACTTAACCATATTAGCCAAAAACTCATATTCCTGTACATAACAGTCAATCGTAACTGAGTAAGAAATGAACATATTAATTCGTTCATCTAATTTTCTTAACTAATACATCCTCCACTAGAAACTAGATCTCTTACAACTTATTCATTTGCACGCATAATGATTTATTTGTTAGCTATACATCAATATAGCCATAGAAAATTCCTCACATTTATTTTGTATTCACACTTCCTACTACTATATTTCCTTTCGTTACACACACAATTCTATTGATTTTATAAACAAAAGACGATAGTAACTGAAAATCATTTGTAGTTGATTCAGTTCACCATTCTCCTAACTATTGGAAATACCGAAAATATACATTAGTAATAATTTGAAACGAATAGCATATAAATTCAACTTTAGATTCCAATCTACAAAATCCAAAAATTAATATTAAGGAGAATTTATGACCGTCTACTAGCAGGAAATTAAATTGGGAAGAACACTTTTCCACCAAACCTTGAGCCCCAAATCCTCAGGTTCCCCCCCAAGCTGAGATGAAATTTCTTGGAATCAACTACCTCATTGATCTACTCCATGGGTAGTTTATACCCTTCCTTCATGATAACTTTTTCCTTTTTGCAGCATCCCATTTTTGTTGGCTTTGTTGCCCACTTGCCTAGGCTTTTTCCTTAACAACCCACCTTTTTCTCCCATGGTGCTTTAATTGAAAACAACTTAGAACCTTTTCTCAACTAAGCCCTTCTAAGGGATTTTTCTCTCCCATCCCTTAGTCTAGAATCGTTGTCTTGAAGGATTTATCCAATTTCATTAGCAATGAGATCTTCCAGATTTTTTATATTTTTGGAAATCAATCTCATTCTCGAGTGTCTCCTTCGATTTCCAAAGTTTCATTCATTTTATTAATAAAAGGAATACTTATTTACCACAGTTTTTTTTTCCAAAGTATCTTCCTATCTCTTCTTCCATTCTTATACATAGGTATTGAACAGAAAGAAAACAACACTACATAGTAGAGGGATATTACATCCTTCCCCCCTTTTATGCACAGTATCCTCGATCTTTAGTTCATAGATATATTTGGTTGAAACAATGCTGGAAAACTGCATTTCGTTCTCTCGCTCCCAAGTACCCTCCTCAGGAGTATAGTTCTTCCATTATACTTTAACTCGAGTGACAAAGTGATTTCGGAGCCAAATCTCTTTTCGGTCAAGAATGTAGAGTGGTTATTCCATGAAATATTCTTTGGGTTCCACCTGTAACATTTTCCACTCAATAACATGAGAATTATCATGTACATACTTCTTAAGTAAGGAAACATGAAAAACATTGTGAACTTTCATGGTACTAGGTAGTGCTAGTTGATAAGCTACAGGTCCTACTCTATCTAAAACCTCAAACGACCTAAAAAACTAAGGTGCTAACTTTGGACAAGTTCCTATTCTTAATGTATGTTTCCTATGTTTTACTCTTAAATAAACATGGTCCCCAACTTTAAACTCTTTGTGTGATCTCTCTTTGTCTGCATAACTTTTTTGTCGGTCCTCTACTATTTTAATATTATACTGAATCCTTTGAACTATCATTTCCATATCCTGTAATGAATTTGGCCCAAGAACAAGCCTAACCTCTGGTTGACTCCAAATGGGTGGTCTATGGTATTTTCTTCTGTAACACCTATCCTCTTCTGGAAAACAATTAGTACTTTTATTAGTTATGATTGGTGCTTTTGGTTGAGTGTTAAAAATCAGTAATTGCTAATATAATGATGTCTTGGGTTGTGTTATATTCTTTCCACGTAGTTAACAGGGGGTTTGAAGGGCACCTGTAAGCTCACTTTATGGGGTCTGGGGTAGCACCCCGAAAATTTTTGGTTTTGGACCCTACGTTAGGTTTGGCGGACCCACCTATGGTTTTGTGCATGATTTTCACACATGTCTTTTGGACGCGATGGTTTTCGGTCCATGGTATTGGACGTGATGGTTTGTTTTTAGTCCATGGTATTGGATGCTTCGGCATGTATAAATATGTATTATAACATTGAAAAAAAAATAATGAAAAATCAAGCTGGTAGTTTCAGTTTTGGGATCCAGGGGAAAATCTCTATGTATATGTGTTTTATGTGTTTTGCTCTTGCATTGTTTATTTTCTGTGTTTTAGAATTCGTATGCAGGTAATTTCTATACGAGGTTAAAACCTACATTTGGTACCAGAACAGATTTGGCTTCAAGGGGACGCCTTTGTTGCTGAGGGGTTTCGCTTGGGCCTGTGGTAGACCCTGTTCAGTGGGAGATCTGTGAGATCGATTCTGGTGGTGAAAGAAGATGGCGAGTAGCAGAAAGGTAGAGATCGAGAAATTTAATGGTCAGAGTTTTGAGTTGTGGAAACTCAAGATGGAGTATCTTTTGGTGGATAAAGACTAGTGGATCATGGTAGATCCAGGTACTAAACCAATGGGAGTGTCTGATGAAGAATGGAAGAAGTTCAGGATCGGAAGGCAAAAACCACAATACGATTGTATGTCTCAGATTCAATATTGATGAATGTATCAGGGGAAGCTACGATGAAGGCTTTGTGGGACAAGTTAGGGATTTTGTACCAATCTAAGTCTCTGGTGAATAAACTATTCCTACGGAAAACGTTGTATAACCTGAGGATGAAAGATGGAGACTCGGTGAGAGAGCATTTGAATTCATTTAACACTGTGGTAGTTCAGTTAGCATCTATTGATATTAAAATTTCAGATGAATATAAGTGCATCAGTTTGTTGTGTTCTCTACCATATTTGTGGGATAGTCTAGTTATTGCAATAGGTAGTAATACAACTGCCTTTCATTTTGATGAAATAGTCTCATCCTTGCTGACGGAGGAGATGAGATGGAAAAATATGGAGAGCCAAAATGGTGATTCCTTTTCTATACGAGGGTGGACCCAGAATAGAAACAAAAATAAGTCATCGAGTGGTAGATCTAAATCTCCAAGAAAACCTGTAAAGGTGGTGTGCTGGAAATGTGGAAAGGAAGGGCACTACAAAAGGGACTGTAAATCTAAACCTCCTAACAAAGGAAAGGGATCTGATGAGGCTCCTTCTGCAGAGGTGAAAACCACCTCAAATGAAGGTGGGGATGTGTACTTGGCTTCTTCAAGTACACATGTAGATCATGAGGCATGGTTGATTGACTCCGGTGCATCCTTTCACTTCACTGCCCATAGAGAGTGGTTCTGTGAGCATGAGAAATATGATGGTGGTGATGTCTTCTTGTGAGACGACAGGAAGGCTAGAATCATTGGTCATGGAAAAGTAAAGTTGAAGTTGCAAGGTGGAAGGGTTAGAACACTTCCGGGTGTTTTACATATTCCTGCATTGGCCAGAAATCTGATTTCTGTAAGCAAGTTGGATGATGTAGGTGTAAAAACAGTGTTCGAGAAGGATACCTGCAAGATGGTTTGGGGAGCATTGGTATTGATGTGGGGAGTTTGGATTGGAACTCTGTACAAGTTGCAAGGTAGAACTATTATTGAAGGGTGCAATAATTTTGTGGTTCCTGAAAGTGGAGTAGAAAATCTAGTGGTCTCTAGAGAGAAGACCATGATGTGGCATCAGAGGCTTGGACATATTGGAGAAGAGGGCCTCTGGATACTTCATGGTAAAGGTATGGTTGAAGGTATGAGCAATAGCTCTCTGGATTTTGATTCTGTGAAAATTGTGTATATGGGAAGCAGAATCAGGTGAGTTTCCCCTCTGGTAGTAAGAGGGCGAAACAGATATTAGAACTTCTGCACAGTGATGTGTTTGGACCTATGAAGGTTCCATCACTGGGTAAGTCTATGTACTATGTATCGTTTATAGATGAGTTCTCAAGGAATACATGGATATATTTATTTACGAAGAAATTTGAAGTCTTTGACAGGTTTAAAGAATTGAAGGCTCTGGTGGAAAAACAAATAGAGAAGAAGATAAAGGTGCTAAGGACAGATAACGGTGGAGAGTTTTGTAGTAAGGAATTTGAATAATTCTGTAAGAAGTGTGGTATAGCATGGCAGAAGACTACTCCATATACACCTCAACAAAATGGAGTTGCAGAAAGAATGAATAAGACATTGATGGAAAGGGCAAGAAGCATGCTCAGTGGTGTCGGGTTAGGACAGGAATTCTGGGCAAAGGCAGTGGTTACTGCATGTTACCTAGTCAATAGGTCACCTTCATAAGAATTGGAGGTTAAGACTCCACAAGAGGTATGGACTGGTAAGAAACCCTCTCTTTCGCATCTGAGGGTATTTGGATGTGATGCATATGTACATGTTCCAAAGGAGAAATGAACCATGTTGGATAGTAAATCTGGAAAGTGCATCTTTATTGGGTATAAGGATGGTTTAAAGGGGTATAAGCTTTGGAACCCCGTCACACGGAAGGCTGTGTATAGCCAAGATGTGGTGTTCAGAGAGGTGAAAGATATTATTAAACATGAAGTCCAATGAAAGGAACCTAAGAGGATAGAGTTTGAGCTAAAGGAGGGAGAATCAGACTCTACAGCAGAGGAGGAATCAGAAGATGAAGAGCCACAAACTTTGGCTAGGAGAAGATCAGTTCGAGAAAGAAGGCAACTTGAAAGGTATAGTCCATCTGCTTTCTATTCAAATTTTTCTTTATCTATTATTGAAAATGATCCCAGAACTGTGGAGGAAGCAGTAGATTCAGAGGATGGAAAACTCTGGAAAGAGGCCATGGTTGATGAAATGACATCTTTGCACAAAAATGGGGCTTGGGATCTCATGGAGTTGCCAGTTGGAAGGAAACCCATTGGCAGTAAATGGGTGCTCAAAAAGAAGACAAATGTAGAAGGAAAAGTGGAGAAATACAAAGCTCGGTTGGTAGCAAAAGGTTATTCCCAGGTGCCGGGAATTGATTTTGGTGATATTTTTTCTCTTGTTGCCAAGGTAACTTCTATTAGATTACTTTTATCTATTGTCGCTGCTTTTGATTTTGAGGTAGAATAGATAGATGTGAAGACAACATTTCTTCGCGGGGATTTGGAAGAGGAGATCTACATGAAGCAGCCTGAAGGCTTTGTGGTGAAGGGTAAGAAAGAACTAGTATGCAAGTTAAAGAAGTCTATGTATGGGTTGAAACAGTCACGAAGGATGTGGTATCAGAAATTTGATACATTTATATGGGGACTTGGCTTCACCAGAAGCAAAGCAGATCACTGTGTGTATTTTAAATTAATTGGTGACCGTGTTATTTATCTGGTCTTGTATGTGGATGATATGTTGCTGGTTGGAAATGACAAAGGAATTATCCAGGATTTGAAGACCCAATTGTCCTCCAAATTTGACATGAAAAATCTTGGTGCTGCAAACTATATTTTGCACATGGAAATTAAAAGAGATCGTACAAAGAGGAAGCTCTGGTTAAACCCAAGGAACTATGTCGAGATGATACTGCAGAGGTTTAATATGCAGGATAGTAAACCGGTGAAGGTTCCTATTCCTCTAGGTGTGAGGTTATCTGCTAAACAGTGTCCCAAGTCACAAGGAGAGGAAGAGGACATGTCCCGTCTTCCATATGCAAGTGTAGTCGGTAGCCTAATGTATGCAATGGTCTGTACTAGACCAGACATTGCTCATGCAGTGGGAGTATTGAGCTCGTTTATGTTAAAACTAAAGAAGGAGCACTGGACAACAGTGAAGCGGGTTTTCAGGTATTTTTGTGGCACTAGTGATTATGGTTTGTGCTACCAAGGAAGACCAGGATTGGACACAGTGTTGGATATTCATGGCTTTGTTGATGCAGATTGGGCTAGAGATCTGGATCAGAGAAGATCTACAAGTGGGTATGTATTTAACCTATTTGGAGGTGCAGTCAGTTGGATGAGTAAGAAACAATCTGTAGTGGCACTATCAGCTACAGAGGCAGAACACATGGCAGCCACTCATGTAAGTTGTTAGGTCCCTATAATACTAGTGATTATCCCATTACTGTTGTAGTTGTATCCCTTATTAATATTTTTGTGCCCCTATTGTCCCCATATTTTTATTACTGTGCCCCATAGAATCCCTCTAATGTTATTTTTGTGGCTTTATATTATTATTGTTAGCTCGACTGGGTTATATTGTGACTCCTTAGACTCCTATATATAGAAAGGATGTTTTTTCATTTGAATCATCCAAGAATTATTCATTTGTGTAATGTAAAGGAGGTTGCCCTCTTAAAGAAGCTGAATTCTAAGGCATTCAACTATCTTTTCTATCTTTTTGTGAGCTGGTTTCATAACATTTAGTGTCAGAGCTTTGGATTCTAGGGTTTCGCTACTCCAAATAGGTCATCGTGGCATTTTTGCTATAACTTCTTTTCTGCGACATTTCAAAAGCAAAAAAAAATCCATTTGAGAAGAAATCGCATTGAACCTCGGATCCAAATCTCAAAGCTTTTCGTGTTATATTTGTGGAGATATTATCTGAGGAAGTTGGTCTTTTTGCAGACTCCTGAATTACATTCCAAACAGGTGACCTAGGGAAAATCGTCATAACTTTCTCTTTGAGCATCGGATTGAAGTTTCGTAAGAAGCTACAAAAAGAGGATGGACTGTAGTTTCTTTTATATATTTTTCAGAGCGAAAGGTCGAAACAGGGACATGTGGCATGTCATACAAGTTCACTCTACTGAAGTAGTCTATAATCAGGTCACAGTCGGATATTTGGCATAACTCTTCCTTGGAGAATCCAATTTGGATTAGACTGGTGGCATTGGAAAGAGGACATAGAGGGCTACTGAAGGTCACAATTTTAGAACTGGATAATTCAAAATTACAAAGATACATTAGAGGAAATATCAGGGTCCTTCAAAGTGAAAAAAGGTGTGTAGATTTTTTAAAAAAATTTCTTAAGCTTGGCTTGAAGAATTATTTTGAAGAATTCAAAAGGCATAATAGAGCATTATTATCAGCAATTGATGCCCAGAGGAAAGAAAATGCAAACACCTAGTAAGCAACCTGGAAGCACTAGCATGACTCATGAAGAAGAGGAAGAAATGCTACATGATATATCAAAATTACAAGACCAAGTGCAACAAACGTCACTCTCACAAAAGCTAACAGAAGCTAAGATAAATGACGTGGAATCTAAGATAAAGGGCGTGGAAGCTAAGATGAATGGCATGGAATCTAATATGGACGATTTGAAGACAGATTTGAAGACAGACATGGAAGAATTGAAGATAAATATGAATAAGTTGTTACAAGAAATGGTCACTAATGGTGAAAGGGTAGTAAAGGAAACTCATGATGAGAACAAAAGAAACGTTAATCATGATTCCATAGACTCTAATGTTGGATCAAAGACCCACCATATTCCAAAAATTGATATGAGGAAGTTTGATGGCAAGGACACCGCAACATGAATATTACAGATGGAGCAATTTTTCGATCTCAATAATGTGCAAAACACACAAAAGGTACGTATTCAAACTTTATATTTGCAACCAAATCAATTTGCATGGTATCAATGGCTTTTCTCTCGTAAACAAATTATCACTTAGGCAATTTTTACGCAATAATTGACGGCACATTATGAGGACACAAAAAGCAACACTTTTTTTTAGCCAATTTTTAAGTCTCAAACAAAAGGGTTCAATAATGGAGCACATTTAGGAGTTCCAAAAATTGAACATAAGAGTAAAAAATATTCCAGAGGAGCATAGGATTGATGTGTTCATAAGGACTTTAAAGGATAATATACAACATGATGTTCACCTTTGGGAACCTGATTCATTAGAGAGGGCATTCAGGTTAGCAAGAAAAATGGAAAGAAAAATTATGGCAACCAGGAACAATACCATTCACAACTATAAAGATGGAAGTGTTTTTACGCCTAGCCTTCCACAACCTATAAGGTTGACACCACAATAATTGGAAGGAAAAAGAGAAAAAGGGCTTTGTTACAGTTGTGATAGTAAATACACTAAAGGTCATAAGTGTGCTGAGAAGAAATTATTCTACATAGATTATGAAGAGGAAGAAGAAAAGGAGCAAGAAAGGTCAAAAGAAGAGGATATACTCCAGGAACAAAGCCTAGATAAAGAAGAAATGAATCCGACCATATCTTGTAATTCATTGGCTGAAATTACCACTCCTCAAACCATCAAGATAGAAGGACAAATCAAGAAGAAAAAGGAAATAGTGTTGGTTGATTCAGGAAGTACCCACAATTTCATTCATTGTAAGGTAGAAAAAGAATTCAATTGCTTCCTTTATCCACAACCAGAGTGTCAAGTGATCTTTGCAAATGGAGGAATGATAAATTGCTCTGGAAAGTGCCATAATATCAAGCTATCCATGGGAGAATATTTATTGATGAGCCCAATGCTTTCCATTCCAATGGGAGGTGTTGATGTTGTACTAGGAGTCCAATGGCTATAGTCCTTGGGTACAATAGCTTTTAATTTTCAAGAACTTTTCATGAAATTTTCTGCGGAAGGAAAGGAAGTTGAATTAAGGGGTATTGCAGGGAAACCAAGAAAGATAATCAACTCTAATGGTATGAAAAAGCTTATAAAAGAGGAACAAAGAGGTGTAATTGCACAATTATGTTCGCTAGATGTTTCCACATCAGAATCATCTATTTCTCCATATCTCCAAAAAGTCTTGGACAATCATTCCAAGGTATTTGACACTCCCAAAGGTCTCCCACCTATTCGTGATCATGATCATGCTATTAATCGGATTCCTGGAAGTGTTCCTCCAAACATCAGGCCGTACAGATATCCCTATGCCCAAAAGAGTGAAATTGAATGTATGGTTGTAAAAATGCTAGAGGGTGGTATAATTCATCCTAGTGAAAGTTCTTTCTTTGCTCCAGTAGTATTGGAACACAAGAAGGATGGATCATGGAACATGTGTCCGGATTATAGGGAGCTCAACAAGCTCACTATTAAAGATAAGTTTCCCATTCCTGTCATTGATGAATTATTGGATGAATTGCATGGATCGATTTACTTCACCTAATTGGATCTTCATTCAGGATATCATCAAATGAGAATGAAGACTAAAGACATTTCGAAAACAGCTTGTAGAACTCATGAAGGTCATTATGAATTTTTGGTCATGCCTTTTGGCCTTACCAATGCACCTTCTACATTTCAAGGTTTGATGAATTCCATTTTCAAACCCTTCCTTAGAAAATTTGTGTTAGTATTTTTTGATGATATACGAATCTACAGCAAGTCTTGGATGGATCATGTTGAACATGTTGACAGGGTGCTAAAACTATTGGAGGAGAAACAATTATATGAAAAAATATCCAAATGTTTCTTTGGAGTACAAGAGGTGGAATATCTGGGCCATATTGTATCTCATGAAGGAGTTAAGGTAGACCATAGCAAAATTTAAGCCATTAAGGAATGGAAAATCCCCACATCCATAAAGCATCTGTGAGGATTTCTCGGGTTGACAGGGTATTATCGCAAGTTTTTTAAGAATTATGGGAGAATAGTAGCACCTCTAACAACATTATTGAATAAAGATGCATTTTCATGAACTCCAGAAGCATCAAAGGTCTTCGAACATCTTAAAGATGCAATGTGCTAAGCACCAGTCTTAGCTACACCGGACTTCACAAAAACCTTTATTGTGGAATGTGATGCTTTAGGAGATGGAATTAGTGCTATTTTAATGCAAAGATGAAAGAATCATTGCTTTTGAAAGTCATCCAATCAAGGGAAAGTTTTTACAGAAAGCTATTTATGAGAAGGAAATGTTGGCAATACTACATGCACTTAAGAAATGGTGACCCTACCTAATGGGAAGACACTTCAAGGTAAAAACGGATCATGATAGCCTTAAATACCTTTTAGAACAAAGATTATCCTCTGAAGAGAAGTAAAAGTGGGTCACAAAGATGTTGGGTTATGACTTTGAAATCATATACAAAAAAGGGAAGCAAAATGTGGTGGCAGATGCACTCTCAAGAAAGGATGAGGATGTGGAAGCATTGTTGTGCGCCATTTCTGTTATCCAACCAGATTGGATAAACGAAACAAGGGAGGAATGGAAGAATGATGAAGAAGTGTGGGCACTTATTCGAAAGTTACAACAAGATTCCAGTACATCTAATACATTTAGCTGGCAAAATGATTCGTTATGGTACAAAGATCGCCTATACCTTTGTAAGAATTTGCAACTCAAACAAAAGATTCTTATGGAATTGCACACTTCTCCCTTAGGACGGCACTAAATATTTCTAAAAACTTACCACATGATTAAGAAGGAATTTTTTTGGGATGGCCTTAAATTGGATATTCAAAAGTTTGTGGCGGAATGTTTGGTTTACCAACGAAATAAAGTTGAAACAATTAAGACCCTAGGTCTATTACAACCTTTATCCATTCCAAGCCAACATTGGGAGGAGGTTTCAATGGATTTTATCACAGGTTTACCCAAGTCTGAGGGAAAGAGTGTCATCGTGGTGGTAGTTGATAGACTTACCAAGCATGCACACTTTTGTGCATTATCGCATCCATTTAGAGCCAGTACAGTTTTTACTGCATTTATGGAAACAATTCAAAAGCTACATGGAAACCCAAATATTATTGTAAGTGACAGAGATCCCATTTTCACTGCAACTTTTTAAACAGAATTATTTTCTTGTCTTGGTACTCAGTAAGCTCATAACTCATATTATCATCCTCAATCTGATGGGAAAACTGAGATAGTAAACAAATGTTTGGAAGGATATCTTCGTTGCTTTGTATCTGATAAACAGACACAATGGGTCAAATGGTTGCCTCTAGCTGAATGGTGGTATAACACTTCCTTCCATACAACAACGAAAATGACCCCATTTATGGCACTTTATGGATATCAACCACCATCCATCACATCATATTTAAGAGAAAATTCTAAGGTTCAAGCAGTGGAACATCACATCGAACATCAACAAGTCCTCCAACTCTTAAAGGATAACCTCATGTTGGCATAGAATAGAATGAAACAACAGGAAGATCAACACCGCAGTGAAAGAAGTTCTGATGTAGGTGATTAGGTATTCCTACAGCTACAACCATATAGACAAATGTCCCTCAAGCAAGCTAAGAAGGATAATAAATTACCACAAAAATATTATGGTCCATACAAGGTGTTGCAAAAGATTGGTACTATGGCATACAAATTGGAGCTTCTTGCAGTGTCTCGAGTGCACCCAGTTTTCCATGTTTCATGTTTAAAGAAGGTTATAGGTGACAAGCTCTCAGTTCAAACAATATTGCCAGAACTTGACGAAGAAGGAAAAATTATATTAGAACCAGAAGCAGTCATAGAAACAAGAACTCGACAGCTATGAAATCGATCAATTTCGAAGTATCTCATCAAGTGGAAGAATTTATCCTCTGAAGATTCCACATGGGAGGATGAGAATTTTATACAGAAGCATCCAAAAATACTCAAACATTGAGGACAACACTTTTTTGAAGGAGAGGGGCATGTTAGGTCCCTATAGTACTAGTGATTACCTCATTACTGTTGTAGTTGTATTCCTTATTAATATTGTTGCACCCCTATTGTCCCCATGTTTTTATTATTGTGCCCCATAGAATCCCTCTATTGTTATTTTTGTGGCTTTATATTACTATTGTTAGGTCAGCTGGGTTATAATGTGACTCCTTAGACTCCTATATATATAAAGGAGGTTTTTCATTTGAATCATCCAAGAATTTTTCATTTGTGTAATGTAAAGGAGGTTACCCCCTCGAAGAGGCTGAATTCTAAGGCGTTCAACTATCTTTTCTATCTTTTTGTGAGTTGGTTTCATAACACAAGCAAGGAAGCAGTTTGGTTGCAGAGATTGTGTTCAAGTATGGGGTTAGTACAGGAAGCTATAAGGATAGAGTGTGACAGCCAAAGTGCAATTTTCTTGCCAAAGAACCCTGAATATCATTCAAAGACAAAGCACATTGATGTTTAGTATCACTTTGTGAGGGAGATGATAGAAGACAAAAATGTGTTACTGGTAAAGGTGGAGACTTTGAGGAATACTGCAGATGCATTGACAAAATCTGTGAGCTCTGAGAAGTTCTCTTGGTGTAGAGAGACAATGGGCATTTCGGGACTGGAAAAATGACCAAGCTCTCCTGTGGCCCCCCTGTGGAAAGAAAACAACAAGTGGGAAAATGCTGGGTTGTGTTATATTCTTTCCACATAGTTAACAGGGGGTTTGAAGGGCACCCGTAACCCCACTTTATGGGGTCGAGGGTAGCGCCCAAGAAAATTTTGGTTTTGGACCCTATGTTAGGTTGGGCAGACCCACCTATGGTTTTGTGCATGATTTTCACACATGTTTTTTGGATGCGGTGGTTTTCGGTCCATGGTATTGGACGGGATGGTTTTCGATCCATGGTATTGGACGTGATGGTTTTTGGTCCATGGTATTGTATGCTTCGGTATGTATAAATATGTATTATAACATTGAGAGGAAAATAATGAAAAATTAAGCTGGTAGTCCCAGTTTTGGGATCCAGGGGAAAATCTCTGTGTATATGCGTTATATGTGTTCTGCTCTCACATTGTTTATTTTCTGTGTTTTAGAATTCATATGCAGGTAATTTATGTATGGTGTTAAAACCTACATGATGTACATAAATGTTTATTAATAAATAAATAATGAAATTGGAAACATTTGAATGTTAATCACCTGGAGAAGAGATTCTGGATAAGATGGCTTTCCATAATAAGAATCCTAGAAAGAATTTTGGGTAAAGTTAATGTATGGGAGATAAATATCCGTTAACAACTTAGCTGGATATAAATTCTACGTTGAGATTATCATAAAGCGTCAATAAAGATAAAAGGTGAAATTTTGGTTAGAAAGGAAAAAAAATCCCATAAAGCGAGACGTCGCTTTAGGGAAAAATGCCACATTGAAAGAATGCATAAAATTCCTATTGTAACGATCAATGAGGTTGTTGATCTCTTAGAAGAAAAAAAAATCTCTGCATGGGGGTGAACTAAAGAAGAGAAGTTCAATGGTTGGGAGGAGAGTAGTGCTCAATCTGCAAGTGCCTCCTAACTACAAATTTTATGGTTATGTTATGACTTACATTACATAATTACAATTGGTGTTTGTTGTAGAATGGTTCTTTGCTCTTAGATTAATGCTTAAATGTAATGTAATTATGGTTGTAACGTTGGATTCTTACAAAGTAGGTAGAGTAGAATAGATTTATATAAATATTATCAGAGTGTTATTTTAAGGTCAAGATTGTTTTGAGCATATGAAGTATAGTAACATTGATTTAGAAATAGCTTCTATAACATGTACAATAGAGAAATGTTGTATTATAGAATGGGAAAAACATGATTTTTTATTGAATTGTATAGTCAAATTAGTTTCTGTATACAATTAGCCTATGTACTGCATTATGAATAGAAAGGAATAACCGAAAAATAAAACATTTACACTAGCACTAGATTTTTGTTATCATTTTTCATAAAGATAATAAATATAGGTACATGCTTAGGAAAGGCATAAATAAGTCAAATAGATGTAAACCTTAAAGAAATATTGTAAAAATAGTTCCCTGCCCAAGGAGGGATAGAAAGAAAGTATGTCGAAACGAAATTGAGCTATGTATAGGGGTAGACACTACAGCGGGAGTACCAGTTTTTGCAATCTTGTAAGCATAAATCAAGAAGAAATATAACATGTAGAGAAGACCTAGGTACAGGGCTGAGACATTGATGAAAAGAGTGGGGCATCCCTCTTGCTTCGCAGTTGCTCAGTTAGGACATCAATGGGGACCATTAAGTATTGACACTACACGTTGGTGATTATAGGCATCTAATTAAGTGCACAAACATTTCATAAACAACAGTAGGCATAACATACTAAACGCAAAAACATGAGCGAACCCAAACACCACCCACAGTGAAATACCCAGGCAGTTAATAGCTACACTTCTGTACCTAAAGAGTAAACTCACGAACTTTTGTCGATATTAAATATAATAGAACGAGTAGCGAAATAAAAAAATTGCAAGAGTAGCATATAAATATAGTACTACTTTATCCAAAATTTCCAGAGTAATAGAAAGTGAAGAACTTTGACTTAAATACCATGCACAAAGATGGAACAATGATTGGAGCAAAGGAAATACAAGTATTCTGAAAACCCATCATAACTAAGGAATGATAATTGCACAAGAAAATCACATGCATCTATGTTTGTATATATAATCATTGTAGCCTTGGAGTATGCATCCAGTATATAGGATTGTATAAAACTAAATTCAAAGACCATGAATGACAAGTCAAAACCCCATACTTAGCTTTCATAATAAAAATATACATTCTCCAGCTTACTGGACATAAGAGCAGTATGATTCAATTGAGTCATAAAATTATATATGATACAATGAGACCAAATGAACCACTGTGGCAAAACCCACAAACAATACATTATATCCAGAAAACAAAACAAGCATATACCATCGAGGCGATAAAAGGTCTCAAGCCATCAAGGTTTCCACAGTGAAGTGGAAAGAAAACAGGAAACAATGAGGAAGAGCAGTGGAACTCTTGTGGACCAAAAACACACAAAAACCACCTGAATGAGAAACTATCCATCCTGGGAAAAGATACCAGAGCAACAATGTGTTACGAAGACAAATGTAGCCAAGAATGATGACCAAAAATCCAAATCTAGGAGAGCTTTGACACCTGGGAGCATTGGGAACCAACGCAATAGAGAAATTTCGTTAGGAACAATGCCTAGCATAGGAAAATGGAAACCAACGAACAAAACTCGAATGAAAAATTACACCCTAATGAAACAAGAAAAAAATAATAATAGTTACCTACAAATTACTGAAGTAATGCTGAGGGAAAGCCTGAGACTAGCACCAGCATCCATAGGGTAAAAAAGGAATGATTAGTAGGAGTTCCAGTTAAATTATCATAGATTGTTTGTAATGAACCATCATGAGCAGTTTTGTAAAAATACTTGTAAGTGTCAGGTTGTTGTATTGGGTCTTTGTCGCCGACCTTGGTAGAGAATTCTACTAAAGGAACCATAGAGCTGAACAATATAAGAAAAGGATTATATGAACGTACACCTCTATCATAAGGGTAAATGAGCCATTATCCAGAGGAAAATTCATATGTAAAGCAAGAAGAACAACCCATAAATTAAAATCAATCAAGGGAAAAGAAAAACACAAACCCCAATTACCTAAAACCAAGAGCTTTGTTAACATTTGTGCAACCAGGAGACAACAAAGTCCAAAGAAATGAAAAAATTCACTGCAGAATTGGGCCTGGGTTAAATCATGGAATTATGGAAAGAAAAACTGAGGTAGCACATTCTTTTTCTGAGTAGATAGATAGCAAAAGGAAGTAGGGAGGGCGACAAAAGCTAGAAGAGATCCTACATTTTGCATGTGAGGTTTTAGAGGTGTCAACAGGGTAAACCTGATACCTGAGGGTTTAGATCATATTTTGAGGACCATCCCTCAATGAAACTAGAAATGGCGAGAAAGACATTCATTTAGGGTTTTAGGATTATGAACATTAATGTTCACAGTGAGATCTCAACCCTCTTTCATGGTCATTGATCCTGACTCAATCCTATTTAATTGAACCTAGGTTCACCTCACCAGCCACTTGAACCTTATGATGTGGCAGCGGAGCATTGGTTGATACACATGCGCATTAACTCACCCTTAAGACTATGGAATCTAAGGGTTTAGGAACAAAAAATTAACTATCTCCATCATCCACCATGTAGATCACAAAGTATGTGCCTTTGATATTGTCAGCTAAGAAATCATGGGTACAACATTTTGGAAAAGGATAGTTATATAAATATCACCTTGTAAATATAACACCTTGTAAGCTTTGGTAAACTTTGATGTCCAACTAGAAGGAAGGGGTATAATGTTATGAGAAGCCCAAGTTTAAATAAAAGTATCAAATACCAACATAAACCGCTTAGTTATATAATTCAAATGTCCTCTAGTGATTGTGCATACACATATAAAATGGTAATACCAACAACTTAAAGAATGCGTGTAATTAACGAGAACCTGGAAATAATTAACCTCTGAAATACATATGCATACATGAAAAAAATGTGTAGTGTGTGGAAGGGAGATCTGACATCTTCCATACAAATATTTAAAAGGGCTCATTTTTATGGATGCCTGATAGCTATTATTGTAGGTATATTCGGCTAAATGCAGAAAATCCTCCCATTTTGTACGCATTTCCATAACATACATTCTGAGAATATCTTATAGAAACTGGTTGGCTCTCTTAGTTTGTCCATCTGTTTGAGGATGGTATGATGTGTTGAAATTCAATTTGATTCCCATGCCCCCAAATAACACCTTCCAAAAGTTTGAGATGAATTTGGCATCCCAGAATGAGACTATCATCTTGGGTATTCCATGGAGTCGAAAATTTTCCTTCATAAAGTTGTCAACAATTTGTGTTGTACCAAACATAGATTGCATAGGAAAAAAGTGAGTTGCTTTAATTAAAGTATCCATCATCACCATGATGGAGTCATGTTGTATTTTTTTTCTAGGTAGCCTTGTAATAAAATTTTAAGTAAATGGTTTCCGAATTCCATTCAGGAATAGGTAGGGGATTCAAAAACCCACTTGGGTGTTGATGCTCAACTTTTACCTTTTCACATTCCAAACACTTTGTTAAATATTCAACCACTACTTTTCTTCATTCCTAGTCAGAAGAATTTTTTTCTTAATGTTGTGAACATCTTTTTGTATCCTAGGTGCCCTGCATAAGGTTTCTTATGATATTCATCAACTATCAACTATTTCAAAGCATGGACATTAGGGATATACAATCTGTTTTTGTAAATTAGAAATATTTCATGATTTTCCACATAATTAGGAACATCGATTTGTTGTAAATTTTTTTGGATTTCCAAACATTTTGGGTCACTAGCTATGGATTTTTTTTATTTTCTCTAGAAAATTTGTATTGATACCAATGGAAACCAATTCCATTATATTATAGGCATGTCCTCTCAAAGCATCTTCTATCTTGTTTTCTTTGCCCTTTAAGTGCTTTATGTCAAACTCAAATTCACTAAGAAACAACATTCATCTACCTTGTTTAGCATTTAAGTCTAATTGGATAAAAATGTATTTTAGGCTGATATGATCTATTGTCAGAATAAAAAAATTTCCTAGTAAATAATTCCTCCACATTTTTAAGGTATGTATGATAGCAGTTAGTTCCAGATCATATGCAGCATAATTTTTTTCATGGTTCTTCAATTTCCTAGATTCATATGCTATTACATAATTACCTTGCAGCAAAACTCCCCCTAGTCCTTCCATACAACCATCAGTACAAACTGTGAATTCTTTATTTGGATCTGCCAATTTCAAGATGGGAGTTGTTGTAAGTAGTTGTTTAGGCTTGTCAAAATGTTTTTGACATTTTGAAATCCATTCAAACTTTACCCCTTTTCTCTACAAAGATGTACTAATGGGATGAGCTATTTTAGAGAACCCTTCGATAATATCCTACAAGTCCCATAAAAGATCGGACAACATACACATTCGTTGGTGTAGGCCAGTTAACCATGGCTTTCACCTTCTCTAGATCAACTGTCAATCGTTCCTCAGAGATAATGTGGCCCAAGTATTGTATTTTGTGTTTGTAGAACTTTCACTTGTGTAATTTGGCATACAAGTGATTTTATCTTAATGTTTGCAGCACCAATTTTAGGTGTTCCTTATGCTATACCTCATCTTTGGAATATATTAAGATATCGTCAATAAATACTAGCACAAATATGAAAATACTTTCTAAGTATGTTGTTCATCAAGAACGTAAAAGTTGTTGGGGTGTTAGTAAGGTCAAATGGTAACACTACAAACTCATAGTGTCCATATCTGGTCCTATGCGATGTTTTATGAACATCCTCCCGATTTATCCTTAAGTGATGATATCCTGTTCTCAAGTCAATCTTTGAGAAAATGGTTACCTCCCTCACTTGTTCAAACAAATCATCAATACGGGGCAATGGGTACTTCCTTTTTATAGTTAACCTGTTTAACTATCAGTAATCGATGCACATTCTGAATGTGCCATCTTTTTTCTTAACAAATAATACAGGTGTCCCCCATGGTGATGTACTAGGCC
This sequence comes from Pinus tabuliformis, assembly GCA_031772625.1. Classification (NCBI taxonomy): domain Eukaryota; kingdom Viridiplantae; phylum Streptophyta; class Pinopsida; order Pinales; family Pinaceae; genus Pinus; species Pinus tabuliformis. The sequence goes on from CM062812.1 coordinate 865,657,111, forward strand.
TAATGCACCCTTTATCTAACAACTCTTGTAGCTTCATTTTCAGTTCCAGTAACTCAGGTGGACTCATCTGGTAAGCTTCTCTAGACATTGGGGTTGCACCAAGTACCATATGGATGGTAAAGTCTATATATTTGTGTGGTGGTAAATGGGGAATCTCCTCAAGAAAAACATCTTCAAAATGCTTAATAATGGGTAAAGTATCTAAGGTTCGCTCCTCACTTTTTTGTTTACCCTCTACGACATGGATCATGAATAATTGACAACCTTTCCACGCACTCTTTTTCATTGGTACCTTCTGAAATTTGTCGTACTAATATGGGATTTGGCACCCACTAAATTGTTTGTGTCTATCCTTCCAGATTCACTTGTTTTGCTAGGAAATTTATAGTGGCTCCCCATTTCTCAAGCCAATCCATACCTATTAGTATGTCATATGGTCCTGAGGGAAGGACTTTTAAATTTAATGTTGTTAAATAACCACTTAAATTATGGGGATATTTCTTTACTTGGCTGGTTACTAGTCTCTTGGTGCGAGTTTCCAACTATACTAGCCAAGTAGTTTTATATTTTTCAATTTTAAGTTCTCATTTTTCCATTATTTGAGGTCCAATATAACGTAAACTAGCGCAAGGATAAATTAAAATAAAAATCTGTCTGTTGGAGAGAGTACCTTCTATCTCAACCGTAGTTGATTGATGTTCTGCTTGTCTATCCTCTAAGGAAGAACTTATTATGGGAATATTCCTGGCAATATCATTCACAGTGGTGGCTTCCTGCACAACTTGAATATTTTGGACATATCTAGGATTATGTGGACAATCTCTTAGCATATGAGGTTCACCAGATCCCCATCATTCCAATGGTTCTCTTCCTTTTCCCCCACTGTTCTTTTTCCCTTCAAAATTCATGGTTTTTTATCCAACTTGAGATAATGCCGGCTAGTTGGTATTCTCCTTGCTAAACATTTTCTGTTGATGATACTTCCTAAGGTTTTTCAGGTAACCTAGTTTCTGTCATTTTACGTCAATTATAGATTTAATTTTGTCCCTATTTGGCCAAAATTTAGAATTTCTCCCTTGTTTGTAAATTGTTGGTAACACAACCTCACTTTCCTTACAACCTCTTCAATTGTCTTTAGGTTATCAAATTCAATATACTCTTTGTATATTGCAGGCAGCCACTTCAAAAACCATTGTACCTTATCTTTTTCTTATTTATTGTAAGGCACATACCATAGCAATTTGGTAAAATTTGCCACAAACTCATCCATCGTGAGTTGTCCCAACCTTAGTTCATGGAACTCCTTGGCACGGTCATCATAATATTGTTCACTCAATTATTAGTTTTTAAACCATTTCTGAAAATCCTCCCATGAGACGGTCCTTTTGCCAAGTAAATGCACACCTTTAGCCTCTTCCCACCAGAGAGTAGCTTTACCTTGTTGCTGGTAAATTGCCAATCTGGCCTTCAAGTTTCTCTTGTACTTGTAGACTTGGAAATATTTGGTTATATTCAGTAGCCACATTTCAACGTCCTTTTCCTTTTCATGATCAAAAGTAGGGGGTTTAATCTTCTGAAATAGTCCTTACAATTCAGTTTGCTTATTTTTATTCTGACTCCTAGAGTCACTTTAGGATGATTCAGACTTTGTGCCCCTTTTGACTACTTTTTCATGTTCCACTCTTTTATGGCTAGACTTTCTAGTCATCCCTCTAATCATTCTTTCTTGTTCCTCACTAGATTTTAACAATCATTCATTGGTCCTCCTTAAATATGCCAATTCCTTCTGCATATAACTAATGACCTCCATGAATTGGAAAGTTGTTGGGGTGACCCCCTCTCACATTTCAACATGCAAACTTTCACCTTTATTATTGGCTAGAGCCTCCTCAACCATTACCTGTTGGATTTGGTCGTCGTCGTACCTTGCAATTTCACAGAATCCAAGTTTAGTTCATCCTGTATAATTATGGTAGTTATTTTTTTTTTAAACTTAGTGCTATTCTTTTGATTCCTATGATAGCCACCTTGCTTAGTGGTGTTTTAGGCCTCTAATACCATATGTCACATACTTAGTTCCTTCAACAGTTTTTTTTATAATATATTTTCAATTTTGAATTATTTATTTAATAAATATGGGTGAATTTTAACACCAAAAAACCTTTACTACAATTTCACTAAGGTTTTCCATTTATGAAAGAGTAGCACCAAATTTCAAGGGTTATATTTTAGAGTATATAAGGTTACTCTGATCCCTAAGTAATTTACTTCCCTGTACTTACTTGTGGTTAACCTAACTATTCATTTACTGGTGAGGGGAATAACTCCCCTTCTCCTAATTAAAAGCTATACACCCTAAGGTTCGTAGGAAGAAATTAATATTCATTTGAATAAATGGCTATAATAAAATGTGTTTCATATACCCTATCCACACATTAAACTCAATTTTTCTCTCTATGAATTAACCATGAGATATTTGAGCTTTACCTCCGGTATATCATAAATTTGGTGAAATCTCGTATTACCTGTGCCATTTTTGCTTCCTTGTCTAGCTATGCAATTGGATTCCACCACATTGGACATTGTCACATGGATATCACGTAACCACAGTGGGAGCATTGGGATTGATGGGTGGTAACATGTGGACGATCAGGATGAGGATTTCAACATTAACATTTCTGATCAAATTTCATAACCCTAAACTAATTGTAACCATAATTGCATGGTCAATGAATTATTTTCATTATTGGCTCCTCCACCCGTCAACACCGATGCATCACTCTCTACTCCCCTTCAGCACATGGCCCTCTGTGGTAGCATAGATGCCATGATAACCAACAGTGTTGGCACTCCTCCATGTATATATTCTTTTGTTATGGTTTTAGTTCCTACTTCCTTCGATATTTGATTATTTTACATTTGTAAATGAATTTTCACTCCCATCGATTACTTGTTGCAACTTCTTTCCAAATCTTCAACAAAGTTCTTATTGTCTTCCTTAAGTGAAGTGCACATCTTCAGGGTTGAATTTCATAAACATATTTATGAGGTGGGATATTTTTTCCATGGTGTCATTCAAAACTATTGCTTCCCTTCATTGCCACTAGGTTTTTCCTCATAGGTCAGGAATTTTTATAGTTTTGATTCCTTTGTGTCTCATGTAGGGAACACAGGAATGTTTTCTTCTCACCTTCGCGGTATCTAGATTGTGTTTTTAACTTAGTCCTAGCCACGCCTTGTTACTTAAATCTATTATTGACACTACGCTACTACTGTATCTTCTACCAAACAAGGATTTGATGTATAGTTTCCATGATGCCATGACTTCAATCTCTGGAAGAAAAGGCAAGTTAATTTTAGGTATTTATGAACAACACTGTGCACAAGGTCATTATATTACCATATTTTTAAATCTAATTTCCCTCCTACAGTTAAGATTTGGTTGTCTGATATGCCTTTGTCACAGTTTAGTATGGTATTGGTGGTGGATCCAACTCTGTTGAGAAATTTCCCTCCAACTTCAAAAGCTTAGGTCAAGTCTCAAATTTATTTTCCTTCAGTGTCAGACGAGGTTTTTGTTTTCCTCTATCCTAGGTTTTCATGCTAGTCATTAGGGGTTTTTCTTTATATATATATATATATATATATATATATATATATATATATATATATATATATATATATATATATATATTATATATATATATATATATATTATTTTTTCTCCTTGTTCCTTGTCCTCTCTCTTGAACTCGCTAATCGGTTATTCCTTAATTACTGGAGCGAACCCCTAAACAAAACCCCCCCTTCCAACCTCATGTTTTCTGTTTCTATTATATCTTATGTGTTCTCCTTACACCCTCACAGATTTAATTGTTGCCTTTCATTTCCTTCACAAGTACAATAATGGCTCTCTTTGGAGTTCTGGTTATTGCCCTTGATTTTTAATCCTTTCATCATTGGTGAAAAATCTGTTTTTGTTCCCTTCTTCAGGTTGGTGATCTACACCAGTTCCTAGGGGTGTACTTCCTCCAAGATAGGCTTTGGGGTCATAAATTAAAGTGGAAATCAACCCATAAGAAGACAATTTTTGGTTGTCTTAACTTATGATGTATCATTTGTCGTATAGGGTAGTGGTTGTGTTTGTTAGCTTCCAATCATGTTGGAATATTCTATAAGGAATTTTTTTATCAATCTCTTAAAGAAACATGTCAGGTCATGTGCTCATTGTAGCCCATTGGACTTATATATTTGGCTTATATTTCCTGGCCTCAGAATTCCATTTATATATAAAATGATGTAATAAACTATCTACAATGAAAATTTATGGTCATAACTATGGGCTTATTGTTTGCATTTCCTTTTGATATTTATTCCTTATGAATAAGTGGTTGTAGACATGTTGTGTGACCTGCATGGTTGCATAAATTACAATGTAGTTTTACATGTTTTCTTTAGTCATTATAGACCGCCAATTCCCCCCCCCGGAATATGTATTATGAGGTGTTCTTGTGTTTTAACAGTGAATTGTTGATACCTAATTTTGATTTGTTTGGTGTAGTTGGCTATGATTTTCCTTGCATAAAGGTTGCATGTGTACCGTTATTAAATTACACAGATTTCATCTATCTTGTAAAATAGATTGTTGTTGATTTATATGCGTTTATGTCCTTATTAAAGTACTATAATTTATGCAGGTTCCTAAAAAAGTTTAGCATCGTATTTTTTTTATTCATTAGCTAGCAACTCAATAGGTTATCTTCAAAATTAGGGTCGAGGGTCAAATAATTGTTCTTGTGCTCTCGACTTAGGTGTCCTGCCTAAATCTGCCTTTCCATGTTTCTTGGGGTTTACAACTTCTCTATGATAACCTATGCAACCTGCAAAATCCCCTCTATTATTTAACTAATTTATTATTTACTTATACTACAAATAGTCTATTTGTATCATTCGATTCCCCTAATTGGGGTTACCTCTAATTTTCTTTTTCTTCCTGTTGATCATTAAACCACTGAAATTAGTAGTCCCTTCCTAGATACTATTATCCATAGTATGTTCAGTTCTAGTATACGGTCAGAAACATGAGCAACTTATTATAATTTGTGTAACACCAGTAATCATATATATATAAATATTTAACCATCTTAGCCAAAAAATCATATTCAAATACATAAGAGTTAGTCCTAACCGAGTAAGAAATGGACATATTAATTCGTTCATCTGATTTTCTTAACTCCCACATCCTCTAGTGGAAACTAGATCTCTTACGACTTATTCATTTGCATGCATAATTATTTATTTATCACTCATACATAAATAGAATTCATAAACAGAATTATAGAAAATTCCTAACATTTATTTTGCATTCATACTTCCTACTACCATATTTCCTTTCGTCACGCACACAGTTTTGTTGGTTTTATACACAAAAGACCATACTCAAAAAAATAATTTCTAGTTGATCCATTTCACCATTCTGCTAACTATTGCATATATTGAAAATCTACATTAATAATAATTTGAAACCACGAGCATATACTTTCAACTTCATATTCCAATCTACGAAATCCACAAATTAACCTTAAGTAGAATTTATGACCTTCTACTGGCTTGAAATTCAACTGGGAAGAACACTTTTCGACCCAACCTTGAACCCAAAATTCTGAGGTTCGCCCTTAATATGAGACAGAATTCCCTGGAATCAATGACCTCACTAATCCCCTCCATGGGTAGTTTATACCCTTCCTTCATGATAATTGTTTCCTTTTTTAAGTGTCCCACTTTTGTGGGCTTTATTTCCCACTTACCTACGCTCTTACCTTAACAACCCACCTTTTTCTCTGATGGTTCTTTAAGTGAATCAAACTTAGCATATTTCCTCCGTTAAGCCCTTCTAAGGAATTTTTCTCTCCCATCCCTTACAAAACTACATAGTAGAGGGATATTACAAATACAACTTAGAGGGTGTCTAAATTTATCATGATCCATCCTATATCATGAGAAGAAAACCTTCTCCCACAAATTTTTATTATAGTTTGTAAAATTTTGCTGGAATATGGATGTCAAATATATCTTCTTTTGCTCGACTCCCAAGAGATAAAATTCAACTGTGTTTTAATTTCCCACTAGTTACCCAACATACTTGGGTTAGCCAACATACTTCTCCAAGCACATTGTATGTGGAGGATGGATATTTTCCTTTTGTAGAGCTACCTTCCACCCTCATTTTTGTTGATGGAAATCATATCAAGTTTAGGAGGATGCCCCCTTATGCGAGCACCTACCATAGGGAGTGTAATTTTGTTCTACAATTTCTTGAGAAGGTTCTCCGAGTGAGTCTGTAATATTTTGGAGCCAAATTTTCTCCAATACTTCCTAACTGAGCTTTAATCCTTCATTATCCATATTATCTATTGATTTTCTTTCATTTCTTTGACATGCATGAGATTAAAGGTTGTAGTTATGGCTAACAAGCCCTTCGTTCTCTCTAGGCTTGCAATGAGCCTCTAATTATTGGTAAATCTAGTCTGACTTGAGTTATTTTGATGGTTTCTTATCATTATAATGGTACTTTTGGAATCCCTCTCTATTATTCACATCTCTAAATTAAATATTTTCGTTATGATTAGGCCTTTCTCAAAAGAACAAATTTTTGTTCCATTATTAGTATCAATACCATGTGCTCCTACATAGATGTGAGTAATTTTGCCATGTTCATTTCTAAATACCCCTTCATAATTGGCAGGACCATAATTACCCTTGGAGGCTCCATCAAACTTCCTTTTTAATAATCCCACTGGAGGAGGGTTCCATCTATCCGGAATTGAGGGGCTAGGATGAGGTTGGGGATTTTGTAAACTTGAAAGTGATTGATTGAGTCCTATAGTCAAAGAATATTGAATTCCTTAGAGTTGCAATCCCATTCTTGGGTTGTCTAAGTAGTGGTAGAATTGTTTCTCTTACTTTCCACATAATGGAGTATCAAATTGTGGTTATGTACAATGATTTATCTTTAAATATTATTTTATTTCCCTCCTTCCATATTTCCCATATCATAAACGACAAGAATATTTTACATGCTCTATTTCATATTTCCTTGGTGAAGGACTCCATATTCAATTCTTCGATTGTAACCAATACATTGTCCCTTCTTCTATCTAATTGTCTGATGATTATGGCCAATCAATCCCATAATTATAATGTAAATTTGAATTTGTTTAATAGGTTATTAGCTATATCTATGTTTTCCAAGTATAAGTGTTACCTAGTAGGACCATAGAACCTTTTTCTTTGTAGATTGTCCTTGGTGAGGATCCTATTTTGCATGATTAACTAGGGAAAAATGGTCACTTTGGGCATATTTTAGAACTCCGAAGTTTTTTCCACTTATTCTTGATGTTCTGCCCTTCTAATGTTGCAATAATATTTTATGCCTCTTGTAATGTGAACGAGATGAAACAAGCTCAAGAAAAGATAGTAAAGATAGATCAACACCTTAGAATTTAGCCTCTTCAAGGGGGCAACCTCCTTTACATTACATAAATGAACAATTCTTGGATGATAAAAATGAAAAGACCTCCTTTCTATATATAGGAGTCTAAGGGGTCATAACATAATCAGAGCCGACATAACAATAATAATGTAAGGGCACAATAATAACAATAGTGGGCTTCTATAGGGCACAATAGTAACAATATGGGCAATACATGGGCACATCAATATAATAAGTGGGTTGTACTAATAACAATAAGGGGTTACACTAGTAGTATAGGGGCCTAACATGCCCCTCTCCTTCAAAAAGCATTTTCCTCAACGCTTGAGTGGTTCTTGATGCTTCTGTATAAAATTCTTGTCCTCCCATGTGGAATCTTCAGCGGGTAAGTTCTTCCACTTGATGAGATACTCTGAAATTGATCGGTTTCGTAGCTGTAGGGTTTTTGTTTCTGTGACTGCTCTAGGTTCCAATATGATTTTTCCTTCCTCTTCAATTTCTGGCAATACCGTTTGAATTGGGATCTTTTGCAACTTTTGAATAAGTGGCCATACTTCTTCATCCTTCTTCCATTCATCCCTTGCTTCATTTATCCATTCTGGTTGGATAATAGAAATAGCACAAAACAATTCTTCCACATCCTCATCCTTGAAGAGTCTTCCCGTTCAGTAAGGTCGCCATTTTTTAAGTGCATGTAGTATTGCCAACATTTCCTTCTCATAAATAGCTTGCTTGAGATGTAGCAGTAAAAATACCTAATCACCTACATAAAAACACTTTTCACTACGATGTCGATCTACATGTTGTTTCATTTGATTTTGCACCAAAGTGGCTTTATCCTTTAAAAGTTGGAGAACTTGTTGTTGATGCTCGATGTGATCTTTCTCTGATTGAACCTTTTTCTTCTTGATATGCCCTTATATCTCTAGAGTTTGAGGAGTGGTAATTTCTTCCAATCCTTTACAAGATATGGTCGGATTCATTTCTTGATGCTCGATGTGATCTTTCACTTCTTGAACATTTTTCTTCTTGATATGTCCTTCTATCTTAATAGTTTGAGTGGTAATTTCGACCAATGAATGACAAGATATGGTTGGATTCATTTCTTCTTTCTCGATGTGATCTTTCACTTCTTGCACCTTTTTCTTCTTGATATGTCCTTCTATCTTGAGAGTTTTAGGAGTGGTAATTCTTGTCAATGCTTTACAAGATATGGTCTGATTCATTTCTTCTTTCTCTCGGGTGGGGTCCTGGCGTATATCCTCTTCTTTTGATGCTTCTTGATCCTTTTCTTCCTCTTCTTCATATTCTATGTAAAACAATTTCTTCTCAGCACACTTATGACCTTTAGTGCATTTGCTATCACAATTGTAACAAAGCCCTTTTGCTCTTTTTTCTTCCAACTGTTGTGGTGTAACCCTTGAAGGTTGTGGAAGGCTAGGAGAAACAACACTTTCATATTTATAGTTGTGAGGGGTATGCTTCCTAGTTTCCATAATTTTGCTTTCCACTATGTCACAAAGCCCTTTTACTCTTTCCAATTGTTGTGGTGTTGCTCTTTGTATCCTCATAATGTGCTATCATTTCCTCCGTGAAAATTGACCACGTAACAAGTTGTTTACAAGAACAAAGCCCTTCATACCATAAAAATTGATCCGGTTCTAAATATGAAGATGCAATACATACCTTTTGTAACAGTGGTACACGATGTAGATCAAAATATTGCTCCATCTGCAGTATCCAATTTACTGGATCCTTGCCATCAAACTTCCTCATCTTGCTTTTTCTTGATTTTAGGAGCTCGATCTTGAAATGACTGTAACTATGTACTCGTGAATCTTTAATTTTTGAAATTGCGATCTGTAGTAGCACTCTACGTCCTCTTTCCAATGCCACCAGTCTAATCCAAATTGGATTCTCCAAGAAAGAGTTATGCACAATCTCCCAAGATGACCTTATTATAGACCTTTTCAGAAGAGCGACTTGTATGAAGTGCCACGAGTGACTGTTTCGACCAATGTCTCTAAAAAATAGAAAAAAAGAAACTACAATCCGTCCTCTTTCTGTAACTTCTTACGAAATTTCAATCCAATGCTCAGAGAGAAAGTTATGACGATTTTCCCCTGGTCACTTGTTTGGAATGTAATTCAGGAGTCTACAAAAAGACCAACTTCCTCAGCTCATATCTCCGTAAAAATAGCGCGAAAAGCTCTGAGATTTGGACTCGAGATTCAGCTTGATTTCTTCTCAAATGGGTTTTTTTCTTAGCTTCTGAAACATCACAGAAAAGAAAGTTATAGCGAAAATTCCACGATGACTTGTTTGGAGAGTGAAAGCCTAGAATCCAAAGCTCTGATACCAAATGTTATGAAACCAGCTCAAGAAAAGATAAAAAGATAGATCAATGCCTTATAATTTAGCCTTTTCAAGGGGGCAACCTCCTTTACATTACATAAATGAACAATTCTTGGATGATACAAATGTAAAGACCTCCTTTCTATATATAGGAGTCTAAGGGGTCATAACATAATCAGAGCCGACATAACAATAATAATGTAAGTAACAATAGTGGGCTTCTATGGGGCACAATAGTAACAATATGGGCAATACATGGGTACATCAATATAATAAGTGGGTTGTAATAATAACAATAAGGGGTTACACTAGTAGTATAGGGGCCTAACATTCTTCCCTTCTAATGTTGCAATAATATTGTATGCCTCTTGTAAAGTGAATGATTCTTTCGGTTGATACCTCCACTAGAGAACGTCATTCCCTTTTTTTATTTGATTCTCTTGGACTCTAATTTCATTGTTAATATTTGTTGAGTTTCCATGCTTATATTTGGTGGCCATTCTACACTCCTCTCCCATTGTCTCCACTTCTTTTGAATTTGAGTATGTACCTAGTACTACATGACAAGGGTTTTACCTTATGATTCTAGACTAATTATTAGGTCATTCATTTCCCCTACTTATTCTAGTTTTAGCCATTGTTTCTAGGAATCCTCTTAAAAAGGGCTAGGTTTCCATCTCGTAGATCCTAGAAACTATTCTTTTGAATAATGTGTTTATTATTCCAAGATACATTATAAATATGCAATCATTTTATTCCCCATTGTAGTCATATTAGTTGATTTTCATTTATGTTTCAAACATATTTATTTTCCCATATTTTTCTCCAAACATTTCCTAGGTTCTTAAGCCATCTCCACCATGTTTTAAATTGAAGAAATTGATTCATGATTTATGTGTTTCTTAGACACAAACCCCTTAAGAGATTATATTTACATAGCCTCTCCCAAGCAACAGGGACCCATTTTATTTTTTGTTTTTCTCTTCCCTACAGGAAAAATCATTTTATGTTTCTAATATTTTGTAGGATGACTTTGGGTAATATAAGAGATCAGAAAAAGAATAAGGGAACAAATGGGAGAACAAATTTGAGAAAAGTGATTCTACTTGATAGATTATGCATACCATAGGTAGAACAAGAAATAATGTTTTTCCATGTTTTGCAGGAGATCTTCACATACATTCATATGGAGGGGATTTTTGTCTCGTGGAGCCCCACGACATTTGGATGGAAGGGATATTATTTGAATATTTAGTAATTTGGATATGATGGCTTTGATGGAAATTGGATTGTTGAATAATTTAAAATTTTATTTGGAAAAATCAATGTCAGTTCCTTAAGCATTGGAAAAGTCACTTGGAATGGATTCGAACATCTAATTTTCCTTAATAGTTGGCCTACCCATGAGCAAGGTATTATCTACAAATTGTTGATGAGTAGGAGGTAAGTGGACTCATTATAAGGGAGTAATTTTAAGGGTCCCTAAGAGATATTATATATTAAAGGCTCTACCTACGCCTTCTTCCATGAGGAGGAAGAGATAGGGAGAGAAGGAACCACCTAGTCTTAATCCGTGGGATGGATGAAACAAAAGAGAAGAGTAGAAATTGATGAGAATGGATGAGAATTTTTTTATGATCAACTACATAACCCAAACAACCAATGTTTCAAAAAACCTATAGGCCTTTAACATGTGAAATGTGAATTGTTGGTTAAGGTGATTGAAAACTTTTGACATATCGAGCTTGAGTATCATACCATTGACTTTAGAGCTAGTGAAGGTGTGGACATCTTCATGACAAATGAGAATGATGACAAGGATTTTCCTACTTTTTACATATCCTATTTTTCAGAGGAAATTAGCATAGGAAGGAGTCACTTCATCCTGTTATTAATGACTTTTGAGATGATGTTACAAATGTCATTGTAGAGGGCTATGGTTCTGATGTTAGTACGGGACTCATAGTGGGATTTCTTAAGAACCAAGGGAATGAAGGTTTCCTTTACAGTAGTAATAAAATAGGTTGATTTCCAAGATTTTACTATTAGTTTCACAACACCATTTGCAATAATAACCCAACATTCCTAAAAGTATTCAATAGTTAATCCATCTAGGTCAAGAGCCTTATTTCTAGCAATCCCAATTACAATTTATTTCAACTTAATTAGAGTAATTTCTCTTAAGATATTTTCATTTTGTTCAATCGTTACTAACTTGGGGATATGATTTATGATCTTATTGATAGCATGCCTTCTATCTCTCACTGGTACCATAAGAATCTCTTGAGAGTAACTCATAGGTTTTAATGTACTATCCTCGTGACTCATTTTTTTACATTTTATTTTGGGATTTCTTGAGGCTCATAATTCTATTTTGTTAGCGTGGCTAAATCGTTGAGTGATGGAAGCATTTCGTTTTTTCTCTCCTTCTTCCAGGCATTGCATTCTAGACATTTTTTCCCATAAGATCTCCTCTCACTTAATTTGTTATTCTATTTGTATTGATGTAATAGATTCTTTGTGGTCTACTTCTTTTCTCCTTCCTTCCTGTATAATTTTTTTTTTGCTTGTTATCCATTTCCCATTCCATTTTCTATCTTCCTTCATTGAAGTTACCAAATTCTAGAATGTTACACTCCTTTATATTGTATTTGCTAAATTATAGCTTATACTAGAATTGATTTGTTGTGTTACCTTCTATTATATTTTCTTCCTTTCATCAATTTTAAAAAATGATCTTAAATGAGGGGTGTCTTAGATAGAAGGATTATGTTATGAAACCAGCTCACAAAATGATAGAAAAGATAGATCAATGCCTTAGAAATAAGTCTCTTTCGATGGGAAGACCCCCTTTAAATTACATAAATGAACAATTCTTGGATGATTAAAATAACAAAACCTCCCTTCTATATATAGGAGTTTAAGGGGTCACAATATAACCAAGCCGACCTAACAATAATAATATAAAGGCACAAAAATAACAATAGAGGGATTCTATGGGGCACAATAATAAAAATAGGGGAACAATAGGGGCACAACAATAACAACAAGGGATACAACGACAATAGTAATGGGGGAATCACCAGTATTATAGGGACCTAACATGCCCCTCTACTTCTAAAAAGTGTTGTCCTCAACACTTGAGTAATTTTGGATGCTTTTGTATAAAATTCTTATCCTCCCATGTGGAATCTTCAATGGGTAAGTTCTTCCAGTTGATGAGATACTCTGAAATTGATCGATTTCGTAGCTGTCGAGTTCTTGTTTCTTTGACTTCTTCAAGTTCCAATACAATTTTTCCTTCCTCATCAAGTTTTGGCAACACTGTTTGAACTGGAAGCTTGTCACCTATAACCTTCTATAAGCATGAAACATGGAAAACTGGGTGCACATGGGAAGATGTAGGAAGCTCCAATTTGTACGCCATAGTACCTATCTTTTGCAACGCCTTGTATGGACCATAATACTTGGGTGATAATTTATTATCCTTCTTAGCTTTCTTGAGGGACAATTTTTTATATGGTTGTAGCTGTAGGAATATCCAATCACCTACATCAAAACTTCTTTCACTGCAATGTTGATCTGTCTGTTGTTTCATTCTATTCTGCGCTAAGGTGAGGTTATCCTTTAAGATTTGGAGAACTTGTCGTTGATGCTCAATGTGATCTTCCACTGCTTGAACCTTAGAAATTTCTCTTAAATATGATGTGATGGATGGTGGATGATATCCATAAAGTGCCATAAATGGGGTCTTTTTTGTTGCAGTATGGAAGGAAGTGTTATACCACCATTTAGCCAGAGGTAACCATTTCACCCATTGTGTCTGTTTATCAGATACAAAGCAATGAAGATATCCTTCCAAACATCTGTTTACTATCTCAGTTTGCCCATTAGATTGAGGATGATAAGATTAGCTATGAGCTAACCGAGTACCAATACAAAGAAATAATTATGTCTAAAAAATTTCAGTGAAAATGGGATCTCTGTTACTTACAATAATATTTGGGTTTCCATGTAGCTTTTGAATTGTTTCCATAAATGCAGTAGAAATTTTACTCGCTTTAAATTGATGAGATAATGCAAAAAAATGTGCATACCTGGTAAGTCTGTCAACTACCACCATGACAATAATATTTCCTTTGGACTTGGGTAAACCTGTGATAAAATCCATTGAAACCTCCTCCCAACATTGGCTTGGAATGGATAAAGGTTGTAATAGTCCCAGGGTCTTAATTGTTTCAATTTTATTTTGTTGGCAAACCAAGCATTCCTCAACAAACTTTTGAATATCCGATTTAAGGCCATCCCAAAAAAAATCCTTCTTAACCCTGTGGTAGGATTTTAGAAATCCTGAGTGCCCTCCTAAGGGAGAAGTGTGCAATTCCCTAAGAATCTTTTATTTGAGTTGGGAATTCTTACATAGATATAACCGATCCTTGTACCATAACGAATCATTTTTCCAGCTAAATGTATCAGATGTACTAGGATCTTATTGTATCTTTTGAATGAGTGCCCACACTTCCTCGTTATTATTCAATTCATCCGTTGCTTCATTTATCCAATCTAGTTGGATAATAGAAATGGCACAAAGAAATGCTTCCACATCCTCATCCTTTCTTGAGAGTGCATCTGCCACAACATTTTGCTTCCCTTTTTTGTAGACGATTTCAAAGTCATAACCCAACATCTTTATGACCCATTTTTATTGCTTTTCTGGAGATAGTCTTTGTTCTAAGAAGTATTTAAGACTATCATAATTAGTTTTACCTTGAAGTGTCTTCCCATTAGGTAGGGTCACCATTTCTTAAGTGCATGTAGTATTGCCAACATTTCCTTCTCATAAATAGCTTTGTGTAAATACTTTCCTTTGATTATATGACTTTTGAAAGCAATCGGTATTTATTGTTACATTAAAACAACACCAATTCCATTTCCTGAGGCATCACATTCCACAATAAAGGTTTTTGTGAAGTCCCGTGTAGCTAAGACTAGTGCTTGGCACATTGCCTCTTTAAGATGTTCAAAGGCCTTCGTTGCTTCTGGAGTCCATGAAAATTCATCTTTCTTCAATAATTTTGTTAGAGGTGCTGCTATTCTTCCATAATTCTTAAAAAACTTGTGATAATACCCTATCAACCCGAGAAATCCTTGTAGATGTTTTATGGATGTGGGGATTTTCCATTCCTTAATGGTTTTAATTTTGCTAGGGTCTACCTTAACACCTTCATGAGATACAATATGAACCAGATATTCCACCTCTTTTACTCCAAAGACACATTTGGAGATTTTTGCATATAATTGTTTCTGCTCCAATAGTTTGAGCACCATATCAACATGTTGGACATGATCCTTATAAGATTTGTTGTAGATTAGTATATCATCAAAAAATACTAACACAAATTTTCTAAGGAAGGGTTTGAAAATGGAATTCATGAAACCTTGAAATGTAGAAGTTCCATTAGTAAGGCCAAAAGGCATGACCAAAAATTCGTAATGACCCTCACGAGTCCTAAATGATGTTTTCAGAATGTCTTCAGGCTTCATTCTGATTTGATGATACCTTGAACGAAGATCCAACTTTTTGAAGTAAATTGATCCATGCAATTCACCCAATAATTCATCAATGACATGAATGGGAAATTTATATTTAATAGTGAGCTTGCTGAGGTCCCTATAATTTGGATACATGTGCCATGATCCATCCTTCTTGTGAACCAATACTACTGGAGTAGAGAAAGAACTTTGACTAGGTTGAATTATACTAGCCTCTAGCATTTCTGCAACCACACGTTCAATTTCACTCTTTTGGACATAGGGATATCTGTAAGGCCTAATGTTTGGAGGAACACTTCCTGGAATCAAATTAATAGCATGAACATGATCACAAATAGGTGGGAGGCCTTTGTGAGTCTCAAATGCCTTCGAATGATTGTCCAAGACCTTTTTCTTTGAGAAATGGATGATTTCGATGTGGGAACCTCTAGTGAACATAATTGTGCAATTTTTCCTCGTTGTTCTTTCTTTAGAAGCTTTGTCATTCTATTAGAGCTGATTATCTTTCCTGGCTTCCCTGTGATACCCCTTAATTCAACTTCCTCTCCTTATTAAGAGAATTTCATGAAAAATTCTTGAAAATTAAAAGCTATTGTACCCAAGGATTGTAGCCATTTGACTCCTAGTACAACATTAGCACCACCCATTGGAATGGAAAGCATTGTGCTATTCAATACATATTCTCCCATGGATAGCTCGATATTATGGCACTTTCCTGAGCAATTTATCGTTCCTCCACTTGCAACCATCACTTGACACTCTGGTGCTGGATATAGGAGGCAATTCAATTCCTTAGCTATCTTACAATGAATAAAATTATGGGTACTTCCCAAATCAATCAACACTATTACCTTTTTCTTATTGATATGCCCTTCTATCTTGATAGTTTGAGGAGTGGTAATTCTAGTCAATGCATTACAAGATATGGTAGGATTCATTTCTTCTTTTTCAAAGGTTTGTTTTTGGTGTATATCCTCTTCTTTTGATATTTCTTGTTCCTTTTCTTCCTCCTCTTCACAATCTATGTAAAATAATTTCTTCTTGGCACACATATGACCATTAGTATATTTGCTATCACAACTGTAACCAAGCCCTTTTGCTCTTTTTTCTTCCAATTTTTGTGGTGTCAACCTTGTAGGTTGTGCTTGGATAGGGGTAGTAACACTTCCATATTTATGATTGTGGGTGGTAGGCTTCCTTGTTTCCATAATTTTGCTTTCCATTTTTCTTGCCAACTTGAATGCCTTCTCCAATGAATCTGGTTCCCAATGGAAAACCTCATGTTGGATGTTATCTTTTAAAGTCCCTATGAACACATCAATCCTATGCTCCTCTGGAATATCTTTTACCCTTATATTCAATTTTTGGAAGTCCTCAATGTGCTCCATAATTGAACCCTTTTGTTTGAGATTTATCAATTGGCTAAAAAATGTGTTGATTTTTATATCCTCATAATATGGTATCATTTCATCCATGAAAATAGCCCAAGTGACAATTTGTTTACGAGAGCAAAGCCATCGATACCATACAAACTGATTTGGTTCCAAATATAAAGTTGCAATGCGTACCTTTTGTGTGTTTTCCACATTATGGAGATCAAAAGGTTGCTCCATCTGTAGTATCCATTTTCCAGGATCCTTGCCATCAAACTTCCTCATATCGATCTTTCGAACATGGTGGTTCTTCGATCTTACATTAGAGTCTATTAAATCATGATTAACATTTATTTTGTTCTCATCATGAGTTTCTTTTACCACCCTTTCACCATTAGTAAGTATTTCTTGTAGAAACTTTGTCAAATCTATCTTCAAATCTATCTTCAAATATTCCATGTCTGCCTTCAAATCTTCCATGTCTGTCTTCAAATCTGTCTTCAAATTGTCCATCTTAGCTTCCACATCTTCCATCATAGCTTCCACGCCTTCCATCTTAGCTTCCACGCCATTCATCTTAGCTTCTACGCCTTTCTTAAACCACCCAACTTAGCTTCCATTCCTTTCTTTAAACCATCCATCTTAGCTTCTACATCTTTCTTTAAACCCTCCATCTTAGATTCTATTACTTTTTGTGATAGTGACATTTGTTGCACTTGGTCTTGTAATTTTGATATATCATGTTGCATTTCTTCCTCTTCTTCATGAGTCATGCTAGAGATTTCAAGTTGCTTACTAGGTGTTTCCATTTTCTTTCTTCAGGGCATCAATTACCAATAATAATGCTTAATTATGCACTTTGAATTCCTTTAAAATAATTTTTCAAACCAAGCTCATGCAAAAAAATAAAAAATAAAAAAACTATACACCTTTTTTGTTTCACTTAGTAGGAGCTTGATATTGAATCTTATGTATTTCTATAATTTTAGATGTCCAAGGTCTGAAATTTCTTCCTGCAGTAACCCTCTGAGTAATATTTCTAACTCCGCAAGTTTTATCAAGATTGGATTCTCCAATGAAGAGTTATGTCAAAGCTCCCACGATGACCTTAGTATAGACTTGTTCAGTAGAGCGAACTTGTACGACGTGTTGCGGGTCACTATTTCAACCTTAGGATCTGAAAATGGTACCTGAAAAACTACAGTCTATCCTATTTCTGTAACTTTTGACAAAAATTCAATCTGATGCTCAAAGAGAAAGTTATGACAATTTTCCCAAGGTGACCTATTTGGAATGTAATTCGGGGGTCTCCAAAAACCCTAACTTCCTCAGCTTATATCTCTGAAAATATAGCGAGACAGGATCTGATCCTCGGCGCTGCGGTTCAGAACGATTTCTTCTCAAATGGGTTTTTTTCTTAGCTTCTGAAACTTTGTAGCGAAAGATATAGCATAAATTCTATGGTGACCTGTTTTAGATGAAATTCTGGAGCTTGCAAAAGCTCTAACTTCCTTAGACCATAGCTCCGAAAATATAGTGAGACAAGATATGAAATTTGAACCTGACGTTCACCAATATTTCTTCTCAAATGGTTATTTTTTAGCTTCTGAAACGTCACAGAAAAGAAGGTATAGTGAAAATGCCACGATGACTTGTTTGGAGTAGTGAAATCCTAGAATCCAAAGCTCTCATACCAAATGTTATGAAACCAACTCACAAAAAGATAGAAAAGATAGATCAACACAGAGATAAGCCTCTTCGAGGGGGTGACCTCCTTTACATTACACAAATGAACAATCCTTGGATGATTCAAATGACAAAACCTCCCTTCTATGTATAGGAGTCTAAGGGGT
This sequence comes from Pinus tabuliformis, assembly GCA_031772625.1. Lineage (NCBI taxonomy): Eukaryota > Viridiplantae > Streptophyta > Pinopsida > Pinales > Pinaceae > Pinus > Pinus tabuliformis. The sequence continues at coordinate 865,675,737 of CM062812.1, forward strand.
CACAATATAACCAAGCCGACCTAACAATAATAATATAAAGGCACACAAATAACAATAGAGGGATTCTATGGGGCACAATAATAGCAATATCAGTACAATAGGGGCAGAACAATAACAGTAAGGGATACAATGAAAATAGTAATGAGGGAATCACTAGTATTATAGAGACTTAACAAATTTAAGTATAATTGTTTATTCCTTGGACATCCTTTCTATATATAATTTTTTGTATACGACAATGGTGTGAACCATAGCATGGAAAAATAATAGGTTCAAATTCAAGCCCCAGGAGGAAAAAAGGGTCAGAGAGGAGAAATATGTCAAGGACGGAAGAGAATTGTGAAGATCTTCTTCTATTATTGTTCTAGATGAATATTGCATTAACAGTTTCCTGACCAATTAGTTTTCAATTTTTCATAAACTCTGTGAAGATAAAAGAGTCCTCATATACTCTTATGTTTCCTCCTTTTTTTCTCATTTATGGAAAATAAAAAGAAAAACGAAAATAAATTCTTTGTCCATTAGTTCTCAATTTTGCATAAGACATGTGAAGATAAAATAATCCTCATCTAGTCTTATGATTCCTCATGTTTTATCCTATAGGAAAAAAAACAAATGGGAAATATTCTTTGGTGTATAGATCTAGGAAAGACTTCTTGTTAGGGACGATGGTGTTCTTTATCTGCACTATCCAATTTCATTCTTCATAATCTAATATGACAATGAAATAGAAAATGAGGATTTGTGTAGGGCTTTAGTATGGTCTTAAAACACAATAAACAAAGTTACCAACTTAACGAGAACTTTATTGAGTTGTTTTTTTGGAGGTTATATTAAATCATTATTTTCATGCTAATTTTGAAAGGCCTTCATGCAACATCACCCATTTTTCATTTTAGAATCAAAATTCAAACATTATTCAACAATGGCATTAAAACCAAAAATCGAGACTACAAAACACATGAAAAACCACACTGATATAGGAAATGCATGATGCAATATTACCTCTTTCTTTATAGGGTTACACTGAAACATTTTTCAATCAAGGCATCAAGGAACAAATATCACGACCACAAAATACACAGAAAAGGACACTGAAATACAAAAGTGGTGATGTAACATTGCCCATTTTTAGGGTTTAAATTCAAACAATTTTAAATGATGGTATTAAAGACCAAATATCATGACTATGGAAAACCATAAAAAATAACACTTAACATTTGTATACCTTTATTTTTTCTCTTTTTCTAATGCTTCCTTTTTAAGTTCTTACAATTTTTTCTAGAATTTATTTTATTTTGTTTTAGGAGTTGAAATTACTAATTAATTGAGATTATGGACATGATTGTTGGTTCCAATGAAAATAAAAATCATGAAGTTGACTATAAATTTAAAAGTGGCATTAGATTCCCTCTAATCATTGTGATGGTTAATGGAACATTGAAATTCACAATTTGGGGGGCGGGCGTGGGGGGGGTGGGGGGGGTTCCACCCCATCACCTCCCACAACATTTGTAGGGGTGTTACCTGGCAAACTCCCACAATTTTACAGGGTAGGGAATATTGTCACTAAACCTATCCATGTAACATACATGTGAACCACAAAAAATCTGCCGATTATGATCTCAAGCCTTCCTTCATATTTTTTCTTTATGAGGGGAGAGGTTACTCCGTTTCTTCTCTGGCATCGCTAGACCTTTCCCTCGCTACAAGTGGAAAAATTCCTTTGGGTGGTTTACACTGGAAGGTATGTATGTGGCAGTAAACTCTAAGAGTCGTGACATAATTCATGGGATTCACAAGTTTGGATGTTGGCCTTCTACAATGGACTAGATTCAACCTACTGTTTCATGCACAAAATACTAGTCCTTGGTTATGGAGGCCTGTGACACATATTGTTGTAGCCAAGAAATGATCAAGGAAAAACCTTTAAATAAAGAGAGATTTGAAATTATGAGAGTTCACATACTACTTTGGATCTTGTGATGTCCACCATCCTTCAAGAAAAATGACTTCATTGGTCTAGGTTTGTTGGGATATAAAACTCAGGGTATTGTATTATCCCTCTGGTTCATTAATCATATTCTCTAGTTTTGTCCCTCGTTTAAGGATGTTGGTTGTCTTCAGTTTGAGTCCAACTAGGTCATGTTGTGGCCAAATTTCTGGTTTCTCCTATCATTCTCTAGGACCTACAAAAATATTTCATCTTTCATCTCTCTTCATTCTCTTTTCTCTACTCATTGGCCTTTCATCAATTTCAAAAAATGCTCATAAATGAGGGGTGTCTTAGCTAGAAGGATTTAAGTATAATTGTTTATTATTGGGACATCCTTTCTAGATATATTTTTCTTTATAAGACAACGATGTGAACCATAGCAAGGAAAAATAGTAGGTTTAAGTTCAAGCCCCAAGAGGAAAAAAGGATCAGAAAGGAGAAATATGTCAAGGATGGAAGAGAATTGCGAGAATCCTCTTCTCTTATTGTTCCAGGTCAATATTCCATTAACAGTTTCCTGGCCAATTAGTTTTCAATTTTTCCTAAACCCTTTGAAGATAACAGAGTCCTCATATACTCTTATGTTTCCTCCTTTTTTTCTCCTTTATTGAAAATAAAAAGAAAAACGAAAATAAATTATTAGTCCATTAGTTCTCAATTTTTCAAAAGACGTGAAGATAAAATAATCCTCATCTAGTCTTATGATTCCTCATTTTTTATCTTATAGGGAAAAAAAGCAAATGGAAAATATCCTTTGGTGTATAGAGCTAGGAAAGACTTCTTGTTAGGAATGATGTGGTGTTCTTTATCTACACTATCCAATTTCATTCTTCATAATTTATTATGACAATGAAATAGAAAATGAGGATTTGTATAGCACTTTAGTATGGTCTTAAAACACAATAAACAAAGTTACCAACTTAACCATAACTTTATCTATTTTTTTTTTTGGAGGTTATATTAAATCATGATTTTCATGCTAATTTTGAAAGGTCTTCATGTAGCATAACCCATTTTTCATTTCAGAATTAAAATTCAAACATTATTCAAAAATGGCATTAAACCAAATATCGAGATTACGAAACACATGAAAAACCACACCAATATGGGAAATGTGTGATGCAATACTACCTCTTTCTTTTTAGGGTTACACTCAAACATTTTTCAATTGGGCCATCAAAGAACAAATATCATGGCTACAAAAGACATGGAAAAACACACTAAAATACAAAAGTGGTGATGTAACATTGCCCATTTTTAGGGTTAAAATTCAAACAATTTTCAATGATGGTATTAAAGACCAAATATCATGACTATTGAAAACCATAAAAATTAACACTTAGTATTTGTCTACCTTTATTTTTTCTCTTTTTCTAATCCTTCCCTTTTATGTTCTTTAAAAAAATTTCTAGCGTTTATTTTATTTTGTTTTAGGAGTTGAAATTACTAATTAATTGAGATTATGGACATGATTGTTGGTTCCAATGAAAATAAAAATCATGAAGTCGACTATAAATTTAAAAATGACATTATATTCCCTCTATTCATTGTCATGGTCAATGGAACATGGAAATTCACAATTTGGAGGGGGGGGGTGGGGAGTCCACCCCATCGCCTCCCACAACATTTACCGAGGGTGCTACCCGAAAAACTCCCACAAATTTATGGGGTAGGAAATACAATCACTAAACCTATCCATGCAACATACATGTGAACCACAAAAATATGCCCATTATGATCTCAAGCCTTCCTTCATATTTTTCTTTGTGAGGGGAGAGGTTACTCTATTTCTTTTCTGGCATCGCTATAGCTTTCCCTCGCTGTAGGTGGGAAAGTTCCTTTGGGTGGTTGACACTGGAAGGTATGTATGTGGCAGTAAATTTTGAGAGTCATGAGATAATTCATGGGATTTTAACCAAGTTTGGATGTTGGCCTTCTACAATGGACCAGATTCAACCTACTCTTGCATGCACAAAATACTAGGCGTTGGGTATGGAGGCCTGTGACACAGACTGTTGTAGCCAAGAAATGATAAATAATCAACCTTTAAATAAAGAGAGATTTGAAATTATGAGACTTCACATACTAATTTGGATCTTGTGATGTATACCATCCTTCAGAAAACATGACTTCATTGGTCTAGGTTTGGTGAGATATAAAACTTAGGGTATTGTATTATCCCTCTAGTTCATTAATCATATTCTCTAGTTTTGTCCGTCATTGGTGGATGTTGGTTGTCTTCATTTTAAGTCCAAATGGGTCATGTTGTGGCCAAAGTTTTGGTTTCTCCTATCATTTTCTAAGCCCTACAAAAATATTTCATCTTTCATATCTCTTCATTCTCTCTTGTCTACTCATTGGCCTTTCTCACTTTGGTTTCATAGAAACCCCTGGTATTTGCACCCTGCAGGTTTTCTCAACCTTCTTTCCCTAAGTTTAGATTTTTGGGGTCTATTTATCTAGCTTATATATATCCATTCTATTTCACTATGCCTCAACAACTGATGAACAATCGTCAAGGGGACTCAGGGCAGAGCCCTGCATGGCAGGCATTGAGCTCAAGCTCATGCCCACGAAGTTCCATCCATCTTCTATTCTGCTACACCACCATAATTTTTTTAAGAAATACGTCAAGTTAAAGCACTGAAAAAAATGGTCATAAATATTATTAATATTTTTAAATATTGTAGGGGGTAACTAATTGGGTTCCTGACATTGGTCATACCAAGGGAAGACATAAATGATACTTGAAATTCATTACCCTCCATTTCCACATGAAAACCCTTTTAGGTAGTGTGTTAAGAGAAAATAGTGAATAACACAATGATATCATCTCATGCTTGAATAGAATCAAGTGGGTGCAACAATACCAACACTCCTACCTTGTTATTTTAGATTCCTTGCAAGCTCATCGGGAAAGTCACCTTTAGTGTAACATAAAACCTCCTACTCTAGCTGGAATCGGTGCTCAAGACCTAGTGCCAGTCACCTCTTTAGACTCTTGATATGATTTCATGCCATTAGGAAACTATTTTGTTTACTTTTTAGTCCAATCTATCTTTTCTTTAGAAGTTTCTAAGTATCAATTCTTTTTATTTGAAATTACTCGAACTTTAGTTAATGATCAATAGATCAAGGTTCCACAGTGGTAGATTGAGACTCTATTTTGAAAAATAGTGATACATTTATCTGATGTATGCGGAAATTATGAGGTAATAGAATCTTAATTCACCAAAAAAAGTTGGATTACAAATTTTTTTAATTATTAATTACTTACTTTTTTTAAGGGTTAATAATAGGAAAATTGAGAAAAAAAATTACAAATATTTTTTAAAGGGGAAAAATTAATTTGAAAAAATAAATTAAAGTAAAATAAAGAAGTCCCATTGTTAGTTCAATTTTATGGCTATGGGCTAAGGAGAATTAAGAAATTGTGAGAAAACATTCTTTTTAGGAAGCCAAGAAGGGAAACTCAACTCTATTTTGGGATGAGGCCTGGCAGAAGTTACCATGTCTTAATTAGATAGAGGACCTCAACACTCTGAAAGAATTTACAACTAGTATGGAAGCGGTGAGGATTAGAGAGTTTTTGAAGTTAGATTCAAATTCTTCACTATGTCAGAAGTGGAAAGGTAAGGAAGATTGGCCATGTTTTTCCTAGGAATTTCCTTGGGAAAGCCTTCAATAAGAATTATTGGAGAGGAACATAATACTCTCATAGGAGAGTGATATGCTGCATTGGGTTTATCTTGAGGGGGCAACTTAATTTTTTATCAAAGTAACATGAAATATGTGAAAATTGAGAGATCCAAGGGTCAAATCCCCTTATTTGTAACCTAAATTATAGAGAAGGGGACAGGCACTAGGCCCCTAAAGGTTTACTGGTAGTTACATTTCAGCAAAGGTTGTTTGGTTCCTCTTAGTCATAAAATATAAATATATATTGCATTGGGATTTTTGTCCAATTGGGATTTCTACATTACAAGAAGTATATGTTTTTCGTGCGGATCACCCTATATTAGACAAAGCCATTATTTGGTGCAAGATTTGGTTTATGATTCATCGGCCAACTTTTTTTTTTTCTCTATGCATGGTGTGCAGGTGCATGCTTCTCACTTGAGACCACATTAAAAATAAAGGTGTTGAGGGGCCATGTCTTTATTTTCTATGTAATATGGACATGGAGATGATGGATCATCTACTTATTTACTGTGATTTTGTAGAGGACATATGGTATTTTCTTTCTTCCTTTTTTAAAACTAATACTTGGAATAGAGAGTACTTAGTGGAACTCATTTCTCAATGGAAATTTTTTATGATTAATATCCCCATATTCAGCGTGGCTTGGATCTTGTTGAAAGCCATTATTCTCCAGAGTGTGGAAAGAGAGAAATGAAAGGCTTTTTAGAGGTAAGAGGAGAAGGGTAGTCATTATTAAAGAGGCGATTCTCTAAAATATAAGATAAACCATCATTGTTGTCTCTTGATCGATAGATGATTGGAAGGTATATAATACAAAGGTAGTTATTCAATATAAATTCAATATGAATTAGCAGATGAGCTCTTTTAAGGAAAAAATGGCATTAAATATCTCTTCTAATATTTATTTCTCACCTCCTCAAGAGGAATTTTCAAATTTAATTTTGATGGGGCGTCGATGGATAACCCTAGAACGATTGGCTTTCGAGCCATTTTCTCGTATTGTAACTCATTAACATTGTGAGTCTTTGCACAAAGTTGTAGATTGACTACTAATAATATGGAAGATTTCTTGGCTTTAGAGAAAGGTATTCAAATAACTATTCATGCGAGGTTTCATTTACTACATATTATTGGAGATTCGCACACTACAATTCAATGTGTACAAAGAATTCTTAATGGGAAACCTCCTAGGAAAATTGTGATGATATGGAGGTTGGAAGGCATAGTTGGAAGTATAAACATCGTGATTTTTCAACTGCAATATGTAATAGTCCAAAATTATATAAGAGAGGGTAACAAGGTTACATATTTTCTAGCAAATATGGGTTGTAAATCTCATGTTGTTGATTTGGATGTGAGCTTGCCTCTTTCTAGTTTATTGGAGGAATACAATATAGACCTAGATGGGGTTGCTGCTTTAGATACTAGGTATTCCTTGGAATGCATGACATCCTTCCAAGTGTCTTGTACTCATAATGGTGTGGCAGAGGGTCATTGAGGAGTGTGTGAAGGTTAATGGGTGGGTTAATCATTTTAAATTGGCAGTTATGATGATTGTAAGGAACAGGTACGAGGTCTATGTGAATGGAGGTGAGGATAGTTCCTCATCGTCCGTTACCTATTTTAAGGTAGTGAAATTTCATTCTAGTTTCCACTTTTATGAGTGGCTCAGTAAATTATTACGTTTGTTGATATGTGACTAGTTATGCCTCATTGTTTGGGTAAGATTGCTAATATTTGTCAAGGGCTTCAATTCTCATTTAATGAATCAATGTTACGGTTTTCGGAAGTCTATTTTTCCATTTCACTTGCTTGGTTTATCGAGGATAAATTCTTAATTACTTTATTTTTTGGGTCCTTAAGAATGATTTTAGTTATTTGGGTAACTTCAAATTGTCCTATGGGTGTTTGCTTTCAAAAGGGTTTAGCCTTGGTATCTTATGTTCTTGGATCTAGTTTAAATATTCCATTTGAATTCGGTCGAATTATTCATAATTTGGTGTCAATTGGCAACATTAAGAATTTTAGATATTTTCATAGTTCCTTAGATTTATGCATTAAATATTTTCATTATTAGTTGTTGGGTTGTGTCATGTTTTCGAGTTGTGGGAAGCTTTAAAATTTTCTTAAATTTTCTCTTATTGTATGGCATTTGGGAGATGATTTGGTTGTTCTTAGGTCAAGTGGTTAGGGTGTTGTGTCTCATCCATTTTCTTGCTTAGAAGGTAGATTTCATTTCATTCCTTGCTCTTAATGTTCCTTGGTAGCTACTCTCAAGCCTCCTAGGTAGATAATGTGTACTAGGATAGGTGACAGAGGCATTTTCAGAAATAAAAGAAGTTGACCTTTTTCCTATGAATATCGCTGTCTTATTTGAGGTTGTTCCTTAGGAATTTAGCAATGAAAATTCACTACTGTAAAGTAAAGAGGCAGGGGATCAGCCTTATCACTTAGATTCAAAGTTGCTCGGAGAGGATACGAAATTGGTTCCAGATCGTGACAGATTTAGGAAAAGAAGGCTTCATTTTACGAATTTGTTGGCCTTACAGCAACAAATGGTTACCTTGCTATGCCTTATATTCAATGATAAAAAAATGCAGAACTATATGCATTCTCCTCTTTGGAGGATATTAAAAGTATGTTTCATAATCAAAGGTATTGTTTGGATAATGTGGAAACTCACTTGGATCATTTAGAAGGCTTCTTGGTGAGTGATTTTTCCTATGGTGTCCTCATTGATCCTTGAAATGATAGTGGGAATGCTCCTAGTATAACTTCTTATGATCAAAACTAGCGGTGGAGGGTTTCATGAAGTTTTTCTATAAACTTTTGGCATGCATCCTTAGTTTATAGATTTCCCATAGTAGCTTGAATATCATTTTGGCTCTAAAGTGAAATGTCATAAAATTATTCGTATTCCCAATTTGATGCATTCTTGAAAATTGTCTGCTCTTGTGCTATTCGTATGGATATTTTAATGGTGAAATTGTATTTTACAGTTTTTGTGAACTTCGGAGGTAATTTTGCTATGGGCACTCTATTTCTAGTTCGAAGGTGGATGGTCCTCATTGTTCTGCTGGTGATATCGTTTCAATGCTCTTTTGTGGAATGTTAGGCCCACTCGTGGTTTTGTGGAAAACTCTATGTTTTGATGCATATGGATCGTTTATGGGTTGTTATTGTCCCACACATACTTTCCAAAATATTTTATGTTACCCTTTTCTCTCTTGTGCTATGAATTATGGAGTAGTTTTCTTATAGTTGGTGAGCACTGCATTTGTCACAAAGAATGTCGATGATGATCATTTTGTGCTCGAGGCATGGCAAAGTGCTTCAATTGTTTAACTTATTGATATTTTATGCCTCGTTTTGATATTGTACCTCTATCCCTTCATGGTTTATGGGTGCCTTATGAATAAATCTTGTTGGTTTTATGGAGCGAAGGTTTGTTGGGTTTCTTCTAAAGAGGTTGTTTTGAAAGATAGAAGTCAGACCTAGAGTGAGCACCATATTTTTCACTAGTTGGTTTCACTTTCATTTTTAAAATTTGATGTTTCCCCTTTTTGGTTTATATTATCTAGATCAACGGTATGTATTGATGTTAAATTTATATGATATACAGTCCTTGCATGGTCTATAGATAAGGTAAATGTTTTAATGATGAGCATCTTCTGCTCTAAAGCTTAGATGTTGGTGATGAGTGTTTCTAGCTTCTTTTGTATTGTTGGGGGATCTGGAGATGATTGTGATGCACTCAATGTAAACTATGCTTTGATTATGAATACTACATGTTTCAATTCACAAAAAATCAAAGAATCCCCTTTTTGTTTTAAAAGATAAAAATAAATTATTAATGAGAAAAAAATTCAAATATTTATTTGTAACTACCTTTAACCATTCAAAAAATACCCAAAAGAAACCAATAATAATAATAATAATAATAATAATAATAATAATAATAATACCCCACATAAAAAAAGAAGAACCAATAGTTACAAAAGAAAGTTAAAAACCCAAAATAAGATTAAAATAAAAAAAATAAATTTAAAGAATTATTTATATTTAAAAAAAGTTGTTAAAAAAAAAGAAAAAATAAGTCTAACTAAAACTCTAATTTTAAAAATTATATAATAAATAAATAAATTTAGTAAAAAATAATAACTGAGTTATGATATGATAGTTTTTCATATGTGTTAAATAATAATAATGATAATAATAATAATAATAATAATAATAGTACTAGTAATAAATCACTGTGGGGAGTGAAATGTTAATCATGCCCTCTCCCCACCTATGTGGTCATTCTTCATTTGTTGCACAACCCATCCTGAGGTTGTGTAGCAATCATGTGCTAGCCATGTGGTTGGATGTGCTCACCCCACAATACTTTTGTTTCTTTGTTTTTCAATGTTATCTTAAATTATTTATTTTATATTATTATTTTTATTTTTAAATTTTTAAAATTAAATGTGTGTCCGTTTTTTATTAATGTGTTAATATATTTATATTCCTTTTCTTTTTTTGATTTATTTTAATTTTGTTTCCCCTTTTTTGGTTTTATAAAATAGACCCTCTCAATGACTATAGTTAGTCAGTGTTCACCAACGTAGATTCATCTTAACTCATTATCTACCAATGGTTAAGATGAATGAAATCCATTTTTACTCCAAAAATATTTGTACCTCAAAATATTTGATATCTCTAGATTTAATGCATTCGGAATTAAAATAAATTATTTAAATTTAATATATTTTATTTATTTATATTTATATTTTATTTTTAAGAACAAATAATTTATTAATAATTATAAATATTTATTTATTTTTTATATCTCTAGATTTAACGCATTCAGAATTAAAATAAATTTAAATTTAATATATTTTATTTATTTATATTTACATTTTATTTTTCAGTCCAAATATTTATTTATTTCAATTTTTTTTAATACAATTTTACAGACTTATGCATACTTGTCAGAATGCTTAGACAATGTTGGCTCCAGGTCGAACGGATCTTATGGCTAGTATTAATTGGGGGATAGGTATCTAGTCGCGTACGTCCAGAGCAAGTAGACGATGTCAAATTTTCATGTATGTTAGCCAACCAATATCGACGTTCACACATAAATTATAATTAGTTTTATCCATGCAAATTAATGAGTATCAATATATCTAGTGCTATCTCTCCATTACTGTGCAGATACTATATATCACTACAAGTTACGTTTACTACCCATAAATGGATATCCACAAGATATATTGGAGGTCGCAACTGAGGAACTCACGCCTTTATCAGTAATTCACGTTTGAGTGCAAGTGTTATGTTTAGAGTGCAGGGTTACGTCGGAAGATTTACTATCTCCACGTGCCAGTTAATTAGTTTTTCGATAATTCACGTATGAGTGCAAGTGTTATGTTTGGACTGCGGGGTTACATCACAAGATTTTCTACCTGCACACGTCGGTCAAATAGTTTTCCACTTCATTTTGTATGATCGTTGTATTTCTGTGAATGGACGGATTTTTGTATGACTGGTTCACTTGCCCCTTTTAATATCTATTGTAAACTCACGTCGTCCAAATCGATTGTAGGTCACCGTAAAATGATATGACATAATAGAGAAATATAGAGGTTCTAGATTAATGGATGGTTGAGATAACGGTCATATTTAGTCTTTGGATTTTATTTATGAGGAAGTTGTTTTAATTCCTCAACGGATCCAGATCAGTAATCTTATATATGTATAGACTTTTCTGATGGGTTGAATAATAGTGTCATGTACAAGCATTGTTCAAGTTGAACTAATCTCACCTGAAAGATGCTTATTTTATCCCTATTCTGTCTCTACTAATTTTTTTGTTGGTATCAGACTGCAAGGGAAGAGTTGAAACTATCATGTGGCTGAGGTTGTGTGATCGAAACTGTTGGGTGCGGCCGCCTGGAATTTTCCAGATCGTTTGATCGGTTGTTGAGCAAGTGTTTCACCCCGAGAAGAGCCTACTGCGTTAGAAGACACGCACCAATTTGGTTGATTGCGGACGGTGGGGAGGAAATGGTGTGCAATTGTCGATCCAAGGAGGTGTGAACGTATATTACGCTCTCTTGCATCTTATGGGAGCTACGCTGGAGTTGAATTTTCTCTGTGATCCATTGTTGTTGCATGAGAGATCGTTGAGCGATTGAGGAGAACCATCTCTGTATTTTCTATTGGGTATATAATTTTGTGTAGAGAGGCTAAGGATCGTGAGGCATCTCGTTTGACAACTAGAGTTTTGATTGTGAGTTACAAATGCCTGTGAGTTCAAATTTGTGCGAAGAGTTAAGACCGTGTGGAGCCGTTGCTGTGTTTCCATTGAGGGGTTCCTTCAGAGAATCACAGGGTTAAGATTGGTGGTGCCATGAGCCCAACATCGTCCAACATGCAGTGGAAGCGTGGAGGGGCGATCAGTGTATTGGGGGAGATTCTTGGGTATTTGAATGCTGCGTAAGGTTTGTCTGTAGAGCTAAACGCGGCTCTGCAAGTTCTTATTATCTCAATTCAGGCCTCTGCAAGCTTGAGATCAATTTTTTTATTTATGTTTTGGTCATCGCTTCCTGATATAGAGCGTAGAGTGCATTGATATAATGAAAACTTCAGGTTAAAAATTTGTTGCATTGCAGTGCTAATGGTTAAAAGCGGGAGGTGCGTTGATGGCTTCACTTTTTTTCTTTTTATTTTAATCAGCTTGCCCACCGTGAGTGATTTTGACAAAATGTTTATGTGCTCTTTGAGCTCAATCGATAGAATTGTGCAACTATTGGTTCTGCATATATATGCTCTTACAGCTCCTGTCGTCCATTCGTAAGTGATAATATGGTTCTCCGAGATATTGGAAGGGCCATAGTTTGTTGAAGATACACATTTTTTTCATGTGTGGATATGTTTTCCATGCATCATATGTTGGTTGTGAGAGTGAATTGCCATTGGCATGTGCGTGTCTGGAGTGGTTGCCAATCTGTCCAGCTATGATCTGTTGGTGTAAGTTCAGTTGTGAGGGGCCGACTGGATTGACGTGAAGGAGTTGTGGTTTCACCGATCTGCCCGGTGGGTGCTCGTTATAGAGCAACCCTCTTGTTGTGAGGAGCGGTTCTTGATGGGAGCCTGTGGAGAGCCGACCATGGAGAGCCTGTGCCTGGGTTTGTGCGATCTAGATCACTTGAAGGTGGATATTCGACTGTGGTGCACGAAGCATCGATCTTCACTTGTTGGAGAGGTTGTCTTGAGTGTTCGATCCTCAGGACGAGTGTTTGTGTGTTGCAACGAATGCAGTGATGGGTCGACAAAGGAGGCTCAGAGACGCTCAGTCTCTGAGTAAATTGAAACATACTAAGAAAAAGCATCAAGAGACAAATGCAATATATTTTTCGGTTAAATTTGTTGAAGAGTTTTAGGTTGGGTTGATGGACCTTAGCTGATCAAGTCAACGATGAAAATGTAGATATGGATCAACACAGTGAGAATTTGTTGAATTACATGAAATCTTGAAAACGTTAATGCCACATCTATCCTATTTCTTAGGTATAAATTATGAAATTTGGGAACTGAAATGAAAACAATACTATGGAAGGTAGATTTATTGAATTATGTTGAAGATGATTTTGTGAATTCAAACCAAGATATGAGTAAAGATGTATCAGCATTACATTTTCTAACCTATGCATTAGACGAAAACATCTTGTTTATTATAATACATGAATATGGTGAGATTCAAAATGAAAAAGTATTGTGAGATATTTTATATATGAAGTAAAGTTTGAATAACGCTGAAGATGATGAAAGTATTTTTTTGAAAATGATGATTGTGCTTTCAGTCTCATAATTGTTTTTGAATTTGAAGATGGATACACTGAAGCTGCAATGATGCATGATGAATGTGTGTCTGTAGTTGACATTGAAATATGTGATAATGAAGAAACAATCATTGATGTAGAATATGAATTTTCTTATGAGGAAAGTGTGGCTGATGCACAGTAATATGATGTCAAATTTGATGAAAACTATGTATCTCATGAAGAGTGGTTAAATATGATGCATGAAAAGCATATTATTAATGAGTTGTTGTTTGATGAGAAGAAATGTCTACCACCATACACAAATGAAATGCATGACAACATGTTTGCAGCAACATAATCGATTAAAGAGGTTGAAGACATGAAACAACAAACTATGTCAAGAGAGAAAGATGAAGAAAGGAAATCTCTCTTAAAAGAGAAGCATAATCTTTTATATGAGATTGATTTTAAGTGTGCAGATATTGACAACCACTACGAAGCAATAAAACTTGAAGAAATTGAAAACATTAAGGATAAGTATAAGTCCCAAGAACCTGCAACAATCTTGAATAAAAATAAAGTTAGCCTGAAATCAACACCAAGAAAGAGGAGATTAAGAGTTCAAGTGTTCAAATTTGGGGGAGAAAAAGTAAAAAAGAGGAGAAGCTCCACCACTATATTATGGGAATAAAAGTGAAGATGAAGTTGTACTAGCAAATGTATAAGCATGGACCCTTTAGCAAGAAGGAAAAATGAAAGATTTGTTATTAAGTTTTGTAAACCTAGTTGAGGCTGAGACGAGCAGGCATATGTTGTTCATGTTATTCGTTGATCCATTTATCCATTGAGGGGGGAATAATGGAGAAATATAGGGTGTTCTAGATTGAATGTTGGGATTATGGGTCATATTTAGTTCTTGGATCCTATTTATGAGGAAATTATTTTAACTCCTCAACATATCCATAATCCTATATATGTATGAACATTTTGATTGATTGAATAATAGTGTCACTTGCAAGCACTCTTCTTATGCTCACCTACCAGATGCTTATTTTCTCCATATTTTGTCTCTCCTAGTTTTTAGTAAACTCATATCGTCCAAATCGATTGTATGTCACCGTAAAATGATATGACATGAATGATTAAGGATCTGAACAAAAAAGTATGGAATAGTGTCTGAGGAAGAAATTAGGTAGGGTCAGAGAAGGAAAAATAAACTACAAAGGAACATGATTATTTTAGAAATTACAGTAAAAGAAGCATTGTTGTGGGGTGAAACTAGAGTAAGATTATGTGATCTGAGGAGAAAAATATCGAACAATGTGAGAGTAAGAAATTAGCTAGGGGTGGAGAAGCAAAGATAGGCTACAAAAGCACATTATTATTTGAAAAATTACATTAAAAGAAGCCTCATCGTGAGTTCAAACTCGAGTAAGATTATGTGAGTGAATAATATTTTTAAATTTAGTTTGATAAAGTTGTCATATTTGTTATTTGGTCAAATATTATGAGGTAAATTAAAGATATATGAATAAATAGGTTACATAGTAGAGAAATAAGCTCTCTATAATCTATCGAGTATACATAGTATCGACTATACACAGTCAAGGAATATAGTCTCTATATCTTGACATAAGATCTCAAATATCTGACAATTTTGCATGTGTCATTTATATAATATTTTTCAATTTATATTATTTATTACCGTAAATCATTTTTGTTTTAAAAATTCACTAAGAAGAATTAGTATTAGTATTCATATAGGTTTTTTTCAATTAGAATACATCTAAATTAAATTAAGCCCTTAGATCCATGTTATCTTTGAATTTTCCAAGTGCAGAGAGGAATCAAATCTCGTGAGGTGCAAATCTCTTTTAGAGTGTGTTGACAGTGCTATACCTGCCAACATTTAGAGGATCTCCATGGTATGAAGTCCCAACTAGACCTCACACCGTTTGGTGTAGGAGTCACATCCGGTATGATGGCCCAGTTGCCATTATCGTAAATATCTGCCTTAGCTCTTGCTTGTTAGCACGTGAGAGTGACTTTCTTTATCTTTGAATAATTAGGTTCGCATGTTTGGTGAGTGCTTAGTTCAACTTGTGTCAGGGTTCTTTCACTGTAGAGCCAGAGGGTCGAAGTGAGTCTCAGGTTGAAAGGGAAGAGTCCCAACTCTGCTTGAGGCACACAACACAACAGGGCATGCACAACTTCCGGTGGAGTAGGTGACACAGATGCAGCAGTCACAAACACAATGTGAACATATATCACATACAACATCCAACGGAATAGTCCACATGAGTGTGAAGGGCGTTATAACAAGTTTACAAGAATGAATCTGTCGAGTTTTCGGCAGGATAAACCACACGGGTGAGACAACATTTGCAACTAATACAACACATTTCCAATAGCATATCTACTAAAACAACTGAAATAGTTCAACTGTCTTAATATAGGTTAAAGAAACATGCATTACAAGCATCAATATGATAGTCTTACAAACAAATACAATACATGTGTGAAAACGTGATGGCCTGTTAACATGATTCTGAATTAAGTGAATGTTCCAAGACACATTCGTAGACCATTACATCACTAACCCCGATAGTTGGGCATTGGAGCCACTGCTCACTCCTCAAAGAAAATATTACAGACTCTCAACGCTATGTGGGAGGAGCCAAGGTGAAAAAAGGTCCTTTTCATGTACAAATTAGGGGTATTTATAGCCAAGGGTAAAACTAGCCCTTGTGACTGTTCAAATTCCCTCGTGGCTATTTGACTTACTTGACTCTTCAGCTTTGCATGACTCTTCAGATTTACATGTGGGTCTCTGTGACTTCAACGTTACATTACATTGATTACAACAGTGTGGCCCACATTAGTGATGTGGCCGATATGACTCATGACATGACTCGACATGACAAAGATGGTATGTTCATGTTGTTCGTGGTGTGCATGCCGAGCTGCAGTGTTGTTGAGTGATGGATGTGCTTTTGGTGTATCATAGGTTCACCTTTGTGTGGCAAGGTGTGGAAAGTCTTCAATGGTATTGGTGTTTGCATGATGTGATAGGTGCACATCGCTCATTTGCTTGTCCTCTAGCATGCTACATGTGTTCGTCAGTTCACAAAAAAGTCTCCTTGCATGCACTCCTTGTTCATCCCATTCATCGTCGCACCATGCCTCATCCATGTAAATATATCTGGAATCACTCATGACAAGATGACATCAAATCTAAAAATCTCTGAGTCTACCATGATGCATTATCTTCCGCTTTTAGATGCAAGTAACCGGGAGAGAGGACAAGGATCTACAATTGTACAAGGAAGATTTCAAGCTGGGATGCAGGCTCTAGGCACTGTCCATGAAAACTACGCAGAGGTCACTAGGAGGCTAAGATGGTCAATCCGTATCATCAGTGACTTTCTACAGGACCTGGATCAGCTCAAGGGTAGATTTGCGCAATTGTTTTAGGAAGACAATGCAGGCGGCAAAGGGAGACTCGTAGTGAAAACTGCAGAATTTCTCTAGGGATCTAGCAACGGGCTACAAGAGGTTGCTGGGAAAAACTGCATAATTGTTTTGGGGAGCTGGTAGCGGGTTGCGGGAGGTTACTGGAAAAAACAATGCATATCTTGAAGGTTGGACTCCTCGACATCCCTACGCAGTTTCTGAGCTAAGCAGGATGATGGAAAGTTGGGAGGTTGCTCATTAAAACTGCGCAGTTTTCAGGATGAGTAGTAGGTTGACTAATAAGGTGATTGGCTGGAAAAAGTGCCCAATTTTTTTGGTAGTGCGGTGACAGGCAACACGTGCCTATATGGCATGTCTACATAGTTTCTTCAGTCAATGGGAGTGGGCATGTTTGGCAGCTTCTACGTAATTTTTTCGAGGAGTGAGGCCTGGGTTCACTGCCCGGTCAAACTCTCAGTTGACCAGCTAGAGGCTTTGGTTGATTTGCTTGCGGGAAACGTAGATTGAGATGGATTGCTGTGAAAATTCTGTGCTATTCTGGGTGACAGTCAGTCGAGTCAATTCCAAGATTGTGCAGCACAATTGCTTGGGAGGTAGCCTCAAGCTCTACGCAATTCTAGGCAGTAGTACATGTTCACTGAGGGTAGAAATTCATAGTGCAACTCAGTGGATGTCCAACTGTTGGGGTTGGTCTTGTTGACATACCTTTAGTAAAATGACTAACTGTGTGAACCAGTGACTTCGCACATTCATGACATTGCGAACACACACTCAACATGGCTTGACAAAACGACGCCTTGAACCATAGAGAAAACATACACTCAATGTGACTAACCGATGGTGTGAGTGACACGCGGGACACTTGTGATAGATCCTTGAACGACCGAGAAGACACTTGCGGGATAGTGCATACAACTTTCTGTGTGAGTGCGATGGATGTTTACATAGCGAATGCAACTTGTACACGTTAAGAAGGACATTGTGCATAGCCAAAACATTGCTGTAAGCATGACATGATGACCAACATGCAAAAGATGTCTGATGAATGGTCAAGTGAGTACAAAGACTCAACACGGGCTCACGAGATGAGCTCGAATTCTTGCAAACATCAAGGAAAATTCCAAGGAAGGATCTGAAATTGGATGCAGGTCAAAATTTTGGAGGGTTTTGTAGTGGCTACAACACTTGGCAACATATTGGTTGAACTCTAGCTTCTCTATTTTGGTCCATTGATAGCACAGGGCCTTGCTCTTTCAGGGATTATTGAATCACTGTTGATGAGGCCCAAATTTTGGTAACATTTTGGGCTCATTTGGCCTACTCACCTTGCTCAACCCTTCATTTTTTATCACTTATGCATCATTTCTTAGTATATTCATGTTATTTGTAGGAAGGAGGGCAGTCATTATGCCTATGTGGCTAATACACGTTTATTTCAGGTTTTTTCGACATTAAATGGAGCAAAGACCACGCAGATGGAGGCAAGGAGACAGCCAAGGTGGCATTGCGGGTTTGTAGGAAGGTTGTCCACAGCCTTGAATGACCTTCCTCGTGGTCTCCACCCCAACTCCGAGCTCCAACAGCTATCACCACCGAGCTAGAAGGCAGCCAATGGATTCTACAGAAACAGCAGTTTACTTTTAGTTGGACAGCCAAGCCCCACTAATCTAGGAGGCCAGCTTGGCCCTCATAATGTATAAATATTGAGGTTGTAGCCTTCGATGGGGACTTTTTGAACCTTTGTTGCAGATTTTGAATCACGAGCTATAGCTCTGTTTTGCTCTTTGTAAGCCATTTTTGGCATGTTGTTAGACTTATGATTATGATCTTTTAATAAAAGGCAGGCAGATTTGAGTTCAATCCTGAGTTCTTAGAGGAGCTATAGCTCTCAGGTTTGGGCCCAACCTGAGAGCAATAGGCCTCCTTTCTTTGTATTGTTACTTGTCTTTCCTTTCAGCATTTCGTTTCTTTGCTTTGACATGCATTTGGAAAACACAGTCTGCTGATTCAAACTTCTTGATGTGATTAAGTAGGTTAGTTGTATGGATAAAGTGCTTTCAGCAGCTTAGATTAGAGTAGGAGGATTAGAATTCATCAGAGCTCCAAGAAAGGTTGATCGTACACTCACTTCCATCTCTGTTTAGAGATTGGGAGTGTAGACCGTGCCAACCACCAAAAAAACGCAGTTTTACATGTTCATGCATGCTTTAAAGTAATATTTCCATTGGTAGAAGTGTCCATGCATTTAGATCTTGAGAAATAACTCCTTGTTTCAGCACCATGCACGATTTCTATCTTAACTTCCATCGTTGTTCTTTGGTTTTTAATACAACAGTTAGAATAGGTTGATGAATTCTCGGTTTTGTGCAAGACAGAGGTGATTTGTTCCATTTACACTGCGCAGCACCACTCTATCACATCCTTATCCTTCTCAGCCGTGCCTAACCCATCTCCTTACCTCCCAGCTAGATCATTTGCCCACCATCTCTTCTGTTATCCATGTTGTTTCACCTTTTCGGCCTTCCATTGCCTCTCCCCTTCTATCGACCAACCAGCTTTACACACACCTTCCCCATCTCATCTCTCTGTCCATAGGCCATCACAAGCTCCTCTCTCATCCTACCTATCCACCCATACAGCTCATTCACTCCTCCATCACCCAAAACTCCGACTGTAGAACATCCTGTAGAAGTTAGCAGACTTCCTGTAGAAATCCCGAGCTTCCTGTAGGATCCCCTGCAGACATCATGTAGAAGCTTGCAAACATGGTTGCTAGGCACCTGAACGTTGTGATCTTCTGTGGAATGATGTTAGGGATCCCTTGGAACCTCTCAGAGTCCTCCTGACTTTTCCCAAGCCTTCCCCCCCTTGAACTACCCCTGCACAGTCAAGACCCAGTGAGAAGCACAGTCATAATAACTCCAACCACTTGAGCAAAAATACAAAAACATGTTCTCTTCAGATGAAAGTAGTTTAAACTCATGCATCTCATCTCACTAGAAGTAATGGCATCATTTGTAGAAGTTGCATTCCCACCATTGCATCATAAGGATTAAGCTGGTCAGATTAGGGTTTACTAGGGTTTCCATGCTTTGTTGGCTTTCAGTTCATTCTTGCAAAGTAGGTTAATTTCCTTTGAGATAGCTTTCGTTCATCACTTAAAAAGCTTCTTCTCAGAACATATAGAAGTTGGCTTGAGCCCTAGCGGACTTGTGCCAGCTGACCAAGTGACAGCTGCGACAAGAGCTAGTACTTGTGCATACAGCACCGTCGCTTCCAAGTTTGTTACGAACTACCGAGTTGATAAAACTAGAGAAGGAAGCTCCAGGAGTTGTAGCATTATTGCTACAATACTGGAGCCCACCATCTTTTTGGCGCCATTGCCGGGGAAGCGTCAGAGTATTAGTAATTGTTGCTTTTCTTCTATTTCCCTACTCTCGCCTTCTGCCAAGTAGTTTATTCCATTTCCATTCTGCAAAAGTAGCATAGACATTTCCTGCTTTCATAGATTAGCATTTCAATTCCGCAATTTCAATTTTGCAAGCATAGATTAGCATTTCAATTCTGCAAGCGTAGACTAGCATTTCCATTCCTGCAATTCCATTTGAGCAAAGTAGATTAGTTCTTTCCTGCTTTCATTTCAATTCTGCATTTTTATTTCAGCAAGATAGTTAGTTGTAGATCAATCTATTTCAGTTTTGCAGGTACCAAAGAAAAAAAACAAAAGCAATAAAAAAAAAAGTCTTCCCATTTCATGCCTCGTAGGAATCAAGATAAAACAGGCAAATTCTTACCCAACACCCCCACCACATCACTGAGTCACCCTTCTCTCTTCTTCGGTGATAATGATCCAGAAGAACCTATAGGTGAACCTCCTGAGATATACGAAGATCCTATAGCAGAAGAAGAATTAGAGACCATCCCATCTGAAGCTATGGCTGACAATAGGGGAGAAGATGAGAGAATAGAAGGTGCCTTCCCCATCCGAGAAACCAATGGAGACATGAAAATGAAAAACATTAGTCCCTCCGCTCTACCTCACTTCCATGGACTGACTACTGAAGATCCTGATACCTTCCTGTTTGAGTTTGCTGTCCTTTGTCGAACCTATGACTATACTGAAGATGAGCAGAAGCTGAAACTCTTCCCTTCGACTCTTAAGGATGCAACATTACGCTGGTTCATGGGCTTACCTGGGAATAGTATCACCACTTGGGCTCAGATGCAGCAAGCTTTCAATACCAAGTATCGGGACTACTGTAGGTCCAAGGAAACCAAGGGGGAAATCTTTCGGATGACCATGGGAAATGATGAGTCCTTAGAGGATTATGAGGAGAGGTTCCAACTTAGCTATAAACGAGCCATGTGCACACTTGACCCTGAATCCCTCAAGTTGGTCCTGCTCCGAGGAGTCCCTGAAGACCTCTTAGATACCCTTCACATGTTAGCTGGGGGAGATATTTACCAACTGCCTTATGAGGACATCAAGACTGTGTTTAGAAACCACTCTAGGGCAGCCCGGAAACGAGGTAGAGGAAACCTTCTCTCAGCTGGTATTCCTTTCTCCAAGCATGAGTTTGCAAATCAATTAGAAGATCTTAAGAGTGAGGTGAGACAGACCATTGCCATGCAACTTGACACATTCAGGATCCAGCAGAAAAAGGAAGAAGCTGAGAGGGCCTTGGCTATCTTCTACCCTAGATGTACAAGGAGACACCCTAAGAACGAATGCCCATTGCATTCGGTTGAAGTGTGCTTCGTTTGTGAGGAGGACCATCCCACAAATCAATGCCCAACCTTACCTGGACTTAAAGCCATGTACCAAGGGACAGAAGCCCCCACTGAACCTCTCTATTTCCTCAACCAAAGGAGGCCACAAGGACCTAGACCTTACCAGCAGGGGATGCAAGGGGCACCCCAAGCTTATTACAGCCCCAACGAATTGACTCCTATGCCTTCCTGGGGTCCCCCTGCTCATCCTTCCTGGTCCATGCCTCCTCCATGGTCTTATCCACCTCAGTACCCTACTCATCCCACTACTCATTCATATCACTCACATGCCCAGCCACAGCCTCAGTGGAATGCACCTCAGTCGGGGTGGAGGCCCCAATACAACACTCCTCCCGCCATTTTGCCTCCACCACCAGTTCAACCTCAACCATTACCTCCTGCTCCTCCAAGGCAATCTCAAATGCCTTCTCAACCGAACCCGAACCCGAACAATAGACAGGCCCAGCAGGTATACACTGGGGAAACATCATGCCCTACCTATGCTGTGGAGATCCAGGAGATCAATCTTCGATCTGGAAAGACTCTTCCGGATCGCCAACCTCCTCCCCCAGAGGACGAGGAAGACAAACAGGAAAGTGAACCAAAGGCTATTCCACCCTTTCCTGAGAGACGAACAGCCACCACACAACCCAACCCAGAGGAGGATGAGCTTCTGGGAGAGCTCAAGCAGTTGTGTGTGAAAATACCACTTCTCCAAGCCATCAAGAATGTGCCAATATACAATAAACTGGTTAAGGAAAAGTGTTTCAAACACCCAGGCAGGCGAAAGAGAGATGCTTCAACCATCAGTGTCTTAGGACAACTTTCTGACCTTATGTTAGGACAAGTCATCTGCCCAAAGTACCTAGATCCTAGGAGTCCTGTAGTAGATGTCCACATCAATGGCACCATCATACCTCACACTTTGATTGATCTGGGGGCTGCCATTAATGTGATGACCAGGGATACCATGCTCAAACTCAATCTTCAGGGTTCTTTGAGGAAGACCTCGACAGTCCTGCAACTAGCAGATCGCTCCACTGTGACTCCCGAAGGGATTGTGGAGGATGTCTTGGTCTCTGTCGACTCTTGGGAATACCCTGCAGATTTCTTGGTTCTGCAACCCAAGGCAAAGCTTACTGGATATCCTCTTATTTTGGGAAGGCCGTGGTTAGCCACTGCAGATGCTTACATAAGTTGCCGTGCAGGAAACATGACCATCAAAAATGGTCCTACGTCAAAGCAGCTAGTCCTATACCCTCCTGCCCAACCCTCCTTAGAGCATGACTTACCACTGTGGTTGGAGGAAGGAGAAGAGGATGAGGTGTACTCAGCACCTTTGTGCACCCTAGACACCACTAGAAGAGACCCCCCAATTGAGGATGACTTGATTGAGACCTTGATCCGGAATCCACCTTCCAGTGCGCTATCCTTAGAGAAATTGGTGGGGGATGCCCAAGCCAGCACCTTAGTGGACCTTTGTGCCACCAACCCTGTCACTCCCAGAGTCAAGAATGTGGAGTTCGGCCCTGAGAGAACGTTAAAGATCAGCTCCTCCCTATCTCCTTCCCAGGAAAAGGAGCTGTGTAGCCTGTTGGCCAGTCATCTAGATGCTTTTGCTTGGAGCTATAAGGAGATGAGAGGAGTCCATCCTTCGGTCTGTACCCATCACATATACATCAAAGAGGATTGTAAACCAGTTAGGCAACCTCAGAGGAGAATGAATCCATCCCTTAAGGACATTGTCAAGGAAGAATTGCAAAAACTGTTGGATGTCGGATTCATTTACCCCATCTCAGATAGTGAATGGGTGTCCCCTCTGGTGTTGGTTCCCAAGAAAAATGGGAAGTGGAGAATCTGTGTGGACTACCGAGAACTGAACAAAGCTACCAAGAAAGACCATTTCCCTCTACCTTTCATAGATCAAGTGTTGGATGGACTGGCAGCAAAGAAGTTCTTCTCTTTCCTGGATGGGTTTAGCGGGTACAACCAAATCCAAATCAGCCCGGAAGACCAAGATAAGACCACCTTCACTTGTCCTTGGGGTACCTTTGCCTACCCAGTTCTTCCCTTTGGGCTCTGCAATGCTCCTGCTACCTTCCAGAGAGCTGTCTTGAGCATCTTCTCGGAGCTGGTGCATGATGCGGTGGAAATCTATATGGATGACTTCACTCCTTATGGGTCCAACTTCCAGGAAGCATTGTCCAATCTGGGAAAGGTCCTAACTAAATGCATTGAGATGAACCTGTCCCTTAGTCCTGAAAAGTGTGAATTCCTGATGACTGAAGGGACCGTGCTAGGCCATACCATTTCTTGCCAAGGGTTACAAGTGGATCCTAACAAAATTGCTCTCATCAAGAAGGTTCCACCTCCCCAAAAGGTAAGGGATGTTCGAAGTTTCTTAGGATTATCAGGGTATTACAGGAGATTCATTAAAGACTTCAGCAAGCTAGCCTCGCCATTGTTTGGCCTGTTGGAAAAAGATGTGGAGTTTAAATGGACTGATGATTGTCAGAGGGCCTTGAATGAATTAAAGGACAAGTTGGTGTCAGCCCCAATCTTGAGAGGTCCAAACTGGGCCCTACCTTCCCACATCCACACTGATGCCTCGAACAAAGCCATAGGGGCAGCTTTAGGACAAGTCGAACAAAAGCTTCCATATGCCATTTACTTTGTTAGCAAAAACTTGTCCAAAGCTTAACTGAATTACACTGTAACCGAAAAAGAATTCTTGGCTGCGGTCCATGCACTGAACAAGTTCCGACATTATATTACTGGCTATCAAACCTTTGTACATACAGATCATGCTGCAATTAGATATTTAATGAATAAACCAGATGTGAATGCTCGTATTATTAGATGGTTACTTTTGTTGCAGCAGTTTGATTTGACCATTGTTGACAAGCCAGGTAAAGAAAATGTTGTTGCTGACTTTTTATCTAGATTGGATTTGTCTGCAGATGAGGATGGAACAGTGGATGACCAGATTCCCGATGAACATCTGTTTGCTATCTCAGTACTCTCTCCATGGTTTGCTGATATAGCAAACTACCTTGTTTCAGCACAGTTCCCTCCGCACCTATCTTCAAGAGAGAAGAGCATAATCATCAGGAAAAGTGCTTCATTTACTTGGATCAGGGGCAATCTGTTCAAGCTTGGCCCTGACCAGATCTTAAGGCGTTGTGTAAGGGAGGAGGAAGTCTTTGATATCCTCCTCACCTGTCATGATGGGCCTTGTGGAGGACATTTTGCAGCAAAGAGGATTGCCTTCAAAATCCTGCAGGCAGGCTACTATTGGCCCACACTTCATCAAGATGTCAGAAGATATATCAGCCAATGTGACCGATGCCAAAGAATGGGGAAACCGACTCAAAGGGATGAGATGCCTCTCCAACCTCAAGTGACTCTTGAGCCATTTGAGAAGTGGGGTATGGATTTTTTGGGTCCAATCAACCCTCCTTCGAGGCAAAGGTCTTACATCATTGTGTGCACTGACTACCTGACAAAGTGGGCAGAGACTAAAGCAATCAAGGCAGCAACAGAAGAAAAGGTGGCTGAGTTCTTAAGGGAGAACATCTTCTACAAATTTGGCTACCCAAGAGAGCTGGTCACCGATCAAGGGAGCCAGTTCACATCCAACTTGATTGAAGACCTACTAGCTCACCACAAAATCAAGCATAGGACTTCCACCCCCTATCATCCACAGGAAAATGGGCAAGTGGAAGTCACCAACAGAGCATTGGAAGGGATTTTGACTAAGGTGGTGAGCAGCAGTAGGAAAGATTGGGCAGATCGCCTGGTTGAGGCCACATGGGCTTACAACACGACCTGGAAGACCACCACCGGCTTCACACCTTATGAGCTGGTCTATGGGAAGAAAGCTTTGTTGTCCATTGAATTTGAATACAACACTTTGAGGATGGCAGCTCAACTAGATCTAGATCTTAGCCATGCACAACAAGAAAGGTTATTGCAGCTGAATGGACTGGACGAGCACCGGACGCAGGCCCTCCTTCACTCAGAAGTGGTTCAACTTCAGAGAAAGGTGTGGCATGACCAACACCTCCATGACAAGCAATTCCAGCCAGGAGATTGGGCATTGTTGTATGACTCCAGGTACAAAGATTTCAAGGGGAAGCTGAGAACCAGATGGCTAGGACCATATGCAGTGGAAAAATGCCATGACAATGGATCTGTTCTTATTCGAACCATTGATGAGGAAGCCATCCCCATGCTTGTCAATGGGCATCGATTGAAGATCTACAGGAAACCTCTCTCAAGACAAGAATTCATCAAAACTATGGAGAAATTAGTGTTGGTCATAGAGAAGGGTTCTGCCTCTGCTTTGGGCATACCCTGAAAGATCTAAAAAATATATATATATATAATAAAGATCCTTGGGTGAAAACCTTTCTGAGGCTCCCAAGGCAGGTGGTAGGGGTGAAAACCTCATTGAGGCGCCCCTATTGTCTTTCAGAAAGAAAAAAAAAAAGAGATTTGAAAAGATCCTTGAGTGAAAACCTCTCTGAGGCGCTTAAGGCAGATGGCAAGGGTGAAAACCTCATTGAGGCGCCCCTGCTATCTTTCAAAAAAAAAAGGGAAGAAAAAAGAAAAAAGGGGAAAAAACAATAAGCAAAAAAGACAGGGACACCAAGTTTATAATGTGAAAATGCATGCAGGTTGCAGGTGTTCTATGGAAGAGAGGAGGCCTCTCAACTCAAAGCCAAGGATCCTTATCATGCTACTGGGAGACCTCACCAGCACCTCCTCCAAGAGTACTCATCTTCTCCAAGGTGTGGGCACGATTGCATCACAGCTTAAGTCTTTCTACAGGAAGGTGCAAACTTTCTACAGGAAGTTCTGTATTTCTACAGGAAACTTCCTGTAGAAGTTCGGGACGGCCCAGAATTCATTGTATGAGGAGATCTAATGACCAAGGGTCGGGTTGGACGCATGCAAGCTACTGTTGTCACCCCTACACACTGTTGTCACCTCTTTCTACCACCCCTGTCGACATGCAATGAAGATACCTGCACCATCAAAGCAGATCATTGAGTTATCAAGAGAAAGCAATTTTTTTTTAAAAGAAAAAAAACGCTGAGATGTCATACCATATCCATCCCAGCCATCCATGAGCTCTGTGAGCGTGATCGTGAGGCCACTACCTTCGTCGTGCAGCATGCACCCGAGGAGGAAAAAACTGTTACAGGACATCCTGCGGGAGTCCCTTAACAGTTAAGCCCGCTAGAGTGTACACCATTCACAGCGCTTGCCACATGAAATGAAAACGCGGGCGCATGCAGCCGAAGCATCAAATTCATCGTCAGCGGCCTGTGCATATGAACCTCTGGGCCTGTGCAAATCCACCAGAAGCAAATGAATCCACTCACCGTCGTCCAAGAACCGAAAAATCGTGTTGCGGCTGCACAGGTAAGTGCCTCGACCCTTTCTTCCATCGAATTGCATGAATTTCACTTTGAATATGTTTGCAAGTGTGAAGTGAATGGGTTGAGCGGTTGTATGGCCATTCGACTGGCCACGTCGACCAGTTAGTGGTCTAGTTGGATGTTTGGGCGGTGGTCGTGGCAAAAAGGAATGGGCAGTGCACACGTGAGAGCCATCCCGTCGGGAAAAACGAGTTTTAAACAGAAGAGACGGCGGCGGATCTGCGGGGAATGATGTGGCAGTAAGGGAACTCGCAGACGAATGATGGAGTGACGTCGTCCAACGGTCCGGCAGGGACAGCTCACCCCCGCGCCACGGATTCCGCCAAATTCAAATCTAATCGGCTAGATTGCCACCCCATGCATTTATCATTCACCGTTTGGAACTCGAGTGATTATCCGGATCCCTCTGCAGCTCGACACTCCAAGTCTTTGGCCATTCGAACGCCTGTTGAGCAACACCAAGAGCGCAGACCCACTGCAGTATCCTCCAGAATTTGCGCACTGCTCCTACAGGAAAGTTGTTTCTACAGGAAATCGAGTTCCTCACGTCAGAAGGTGGCAGATTAAAAAGGTAAGCCTGAACTCTTCATGCAATTGGTTTTGAGGGTGGCAGAATCGACGTCTATAGTCTGGTCGTAGAAAATTTTTGCAAATATTGTCTGCCATTGCATGAATTGTCATCCTACAGGATGTCAGTGTACTTAAGCTGTGTTAAGGTCCTCAGGAGATAAGCTTCGTGAATTATATGCATGACAAAGGCGTAATTCTACGCTCTGTCCCCGTAGGCCAAATTTCTTCCGCATTCGCCACCTCTAGCTAACGGAGCAGTTTTTCACCATGCCGGGTGGGTTCATCAGAAGGGAACCAACTGATTCAACGAAGTTAAGAGAAAATCCTGAGGTGGTGGAGCTCTTCACACGAGCGCAATGGATATCCTTTTGTGACAAATTGCAGGGCTATGACGACGAGGTGGCAGAGGAGTTTTTGCAAGCTTTGAGGCCGAAATCCAAAACATTGGCCACCGTTAACTTCAGGGGATTGAGTCTCAGACTCACCCCACAATTCATCAGCTGAGTTACTGAGCTCCCAATGGGATTACCATGGGATAAAGAAGAAAGGAAATTGGGCCAACAAGCTAAGAAAGAATTCTTTCCACCAGAGGAGGAATTCTCAGAAGATAAAAATGGGGTTCGTAGAACCAGTTTACTGCCACCGTGGAATGAAGTTAGCCTGCAGATTATGAAGTACATCACCTGCGAAGGTCGTTTTAGCATTATATATGGGTACCATTTTCGGTTACTCACTGAATTACGACACCAGATGGATCTACCTATAGAAAACAAACTCAGTCTCCCTTACTTTCTACTACAATCTCTGATTGAGTGTGCAACCAAGTTGAAGGAAGGCACACCAGACCAGGTAGCCCACCATGGACTCATCAAACTCCTTGTGGAGGATGCGCTCCACACATACAAGGTTCCTCTCTCATTGGAAGCCTTCAGAAATTTGACCAAGGATGGTGATATAAAGATGCTGACCGAAGAGCTCGGTTCATCTAGCAGTGATGAGAAAGAGTCAGTGCCCGCAGCGAAGAAAGAAAGAGGCCAGAAGACCCCGACCACGGAGCAGAAGAAAAAGCAAGAGAAGAAACAAGAGAAAAAGGGTGACAAAGAGAAAGATGACACACCCGTTTTGACGGCAAGAGAGAAAAGATTGCAAAGCAGAGTGGACAAGACTGAGAAGGTCCACGTCAGCAAAAGTGCCTCGACAGCAACTGCAACCAAATCAAAAAGAAAAACTCATGCAGCAAAACAAACCAAAGCGGTGACACCTGTTTCTACAGGAAAACCGAAACAGGCTTCTACAGGAAGCCCGAAATTAACTGAAAAAGGGTCTTCTACAGGAAGCCCGAAATTAACTAAAACAGGGTCTTCTACAGGAAGCCCTGAAAAAGTGAAACCCAAGGAGAAGAAAGCTGACATTCTTGCAAGGGAGGCAGCAGCTATGTTGGCCGCCCTCAGCACACCTCCTAAGCCAAAGGAGAAGAGAAAGAGGGAGACCCCTCTATATTTTAAAGCTAGAAGAAGTGTGAGAATAAAGACGGGCAAGCCACAGCCTCCGTCTAGCAGCCCAATCATTATTGAAGATGCCCCTACTTCGCCCAAGGAAAGGTCCCCCTCGAGGATATCAGTCACCTATGAGAGGGGGAGCCCGAAGAAAACTACGTGGCAAGAAAAGTTAGACCAATTGACTACAAAAGCTCGGCTACAGGATGCTGAAGATGCTCTACAGGAAACCTTAGCCAGACTTAAAGAAACTGAGAGAATGGAGGGAGAAGCGCCCTTATCACCACCGAGGGAGGGCGAAGTAGAGCCACCAAAAGAAGTGGAGACAGAGCATATACCAGAGCCCAGCCCTCAGCCAAGTCTGAGTTCATATTACAACTTTTTAGAGGCTGGCAAAATTATACCTCAGAAATTTACTGTGCCACTATTTTTTGCATTGGAGGAAGAAAGAGTCCGTACACACACGTGGATGAAAATAGCAAAGTCAAAGGGTGTGGCGGACATAGGTCCCTTGCAGGAGCAGCTCAAGAAAGCCAGAAGTGAATTGTCCATGGCTAAACACGTGGAAAATTGCCAACGAGTGTTCCTACAGGAAGAAAACCAAAAGCTGAGATTGCAGCTACAGGAGCTAAGGGCAGGGACAGGGACATCCTCCAAGGACACCACAGCAGAACAACAAGGCAAAGAGGAACTGCACACCGGCCTTGGGGAGCCAACTACACATCTACAGGAAGCAGAACAGCAAGCACAAATTGAGGTGCAAGCTCTAAGAGAACAGCTGCAGCAGAAAGAGGCACAATTGGCCTGCATGGCCAGCTGGGCCATGGATGCTATCCAATGCAGACAGCCGGCCAAATCTTATGGCCTGTACTTAAAAGACCAATGGCTGCAGTTTCAAATCAATACCTTGGCGCAAAGAGGTATCTCTCAGCTCCAAGACCCGCAGCAATTCGCTGAAGTATGCAGTACTAGTTCATCAGAGGATAGGGCCAAATTAGCGAAGTTCTACCTCCACAATTTGGCCCTCCCTAATGTAGTTTCATGGGATCCCAATATGGCCTTGGGAGATATGCAATTAATGGCCCTTGCCTCATGGCTGAACCATGAGGACAAAAGAGCAGCAGAAGCCAAAGCGGTCATGAACCGAGAGCTGAACGAGCCATTGCTCATCAGACCAGAACCAGGGGATCCAGTTGCACTAATCTCGGCACACCAACATTTGTCCACTGACCCTCAAGCTTCATTAAGATATATGGATCAACAGGCCCAAGCCATAGCTCATTTTGAGGACATGGAGAGACTGTTAGGAGACAATGCTGTCCAAGCGTGCACCCGCAGATGGAATACATTGGCCCACAGTCTGAAAATCCGAGAGTACCATACCCCAACTCGAATGAGGGAAGCTCTGGTACGAGTGGCCCTCTATAAGAAGTCCATGCAAAACCTCCAGGCTAGCTGGATTGGCCTTAAGCTAAGCCCACCACTGCTGCTAGGATTGATGGAAGGTAGCACAAAGAAAGATGATAATGAACAGTGGGAGGAGGTAAACAGAAGGGCTGGGTTTCATATCAGCAAGGAGGACACTACTACAGAGGCTTGGGATGTAAGGGTAGCAGTAAAGGCAATGAAGGATGAAGAGTTGGACTAGTTGCTCAAGGATGAGCAAATATTTTAGCTGGGGGGTGATAATGAGCCCCAAATTTTGGTAACATTTTGGGCTCATTTGGCCTACTCACCTTGCTCAACCCTTCATTTTTTATCACTTATGCATCATTTCTTAGTATATTCATGTTATTTGTAGGAAGGAGGGCAGTCATTATGCCTATGTGGCTAATACATGTTTATTTCAGGTTTTTTTGACATTAAATGGAGCAAAGACCACACAGATGGAGGCAAGGAGACAGCCAAGGTGGCATTGCGGGTTTGTAGGAAGGTTGTCCACAGCCTTGAATGACCTTCCTCGTGATCTCCACCCCAACTCCGAGCTCCAACAGCTATCACCACCAAGCTAGAAGGCAACCAACGGATTCTACAGGAACAGTAGTTTACTTTTAGTTGGACAGCCAAGCCCCAATAATCTAGGAGGCCAGCTTGGCCCTCATAATGTATAAATATTGAGGCTGTAGCCTTCGATGGGGACTTTTTGAAACTTTGTTGCAGATTTTGAATCACGAGCTATAGCTCTGTTTTGCTCTTTGTAAGCCATTTTTGGCATGTTGTTAGACTTATGATTATGATCTTTTAATAAAAGGCAAGCAGATTTGAGTTCAATCCTGAGTTCTTAGAGGAGCTATAGCTCTCAGGTTTGGGCCCAACCTGAGAGCAATAGGCCTCCTTTCTTTGTATTGTTACTTGTCTTTCCTTTCAGCATTTCGTTTCTTTGCTTTGACATGCATTTGGAAAACACAGTCTGTTGATTCAAACTTCTTGATGTGATTAAGTAGGTTAGTTGTATGGATAAAATGCTTTCAGCAGCTTAGATTAGAGTAGGAGGATTAGAATTCATCAGAGCTCCAAGAAAGGTTGATCGTACACTCACTTCCACCTCTGTTTAGAGATTGGGAGTGTAGACCGTGCCAACCACCAAAAAAACGTAGTTTTACATGTTCATGCATGCTTTAAAGTCATATTTCCATTGGTAGAAGTGTCCATGCATTTAGATCTTGAGCAATAACTCCTTGTTTCAGCACCATGCACGATTTCTATCTTAACTTCCATCGTTGTTCTTTGGTTTTTAATACAACAGTTAGAATAGGTTGATGAATTCTCGGTTTTGTGCAAGACATAGGTGATTTGTTCCATTTACACTACGCAACACCACTCTATCACGTCCTTATCCTTCTCAGCCGTGCCTAAGCCATCTCCTTACCTCCCAGCTAGATCATTTGCCCACCATCTCTTC
Source organism: Pinus tabuliformis (assembly GCA_031772625.1). NCBI lineage: Eukaryota > Viridiplantae > Streptophyta > Pinopsida > Pinales > Pinaceae > Pinus > Pinus tabuliformis. The sequence goes on from CM062812.1 coordinate 865,707,905, forward strand.
TGTTATCCACGTTGTTTCACCTTTTCGGCCTTCCATTGCCTCTACCCTTCTATCGACCAACCAGCTTTACACACACCTTCCCCATCTCATCTCTCTGTCCATAGGCCATCACAAGCTCCTCTCTCATCCTACCTATCCACCCATACAGCTCATTCACTCCTCCATCACCCAAAACTCCGACTGCAGAACATCCTGTAGAAGTTAGCAGACTTCCTGTAGAAATCCCGAGCTTCCTGTAGGATCCCCTGCAGACATCCTGTAGAAGCTTGCAAACACGGTTGCCAGGCACCTGAACGTTGTGAACTTCTGTGGAATGATGTTAGGGATCCCCTGGAACCTCTCAGAGTCCTCCTGACCTTTCCCAAGCCTTCCTCCCCTTGAACTACCCCTGCACAGTCAAGACCCAGTGAGAAGCACAGTCATAATAACTCCAACCACTTGAGCAAAAATACAAAAACATGTTCTCTTCAGATGAAAGTAGTTTAAACTCATGGATCTCATCTCACTATAAGTAATGGCATCATTTGTAGAAGTTGCATTCCCACCATTGCATCATAAGGATTAAGCTAGTCAGATTAGGGTTTACTAGGGTTTCCATGCTTTGTTGGCTTTCAGTTCATTCTTGCAAAGTAGGTTAATTTCCTTTGAGATAGCTTTCGTTCATCACTTAAAAAGCTTCTTCTGAGAACATATAGAAGTTGGCTTGAGCCCTAGCGGACTTGTGCCAGCTGACCAAGTGACAGCTGCGACAAGAGCTAGTACTTGTGCATACAGCACCATCGCTTCCAAGTTTGTTACGAACTACCGGGTTGATAAAATTGGAGAAGGAAGCTCCAGGAGTTGTAGCATTATTGCTACAATACTGGAGCCCACCAATTGTGTAGGTTACTTCAGCTTCCCCACTTACCCCATGGATAGACATGGTTCACCTTTCATCAGCTCAGTTAAAAGCAACAACAAGTTTCGGCTTGATCACAGTGTTTCGAAATCAAGAAGCGTAGTTTGGATCACTAGTTCAAAAAATTTAGAGTATAAGTTTTCATCTCTGGTGTTTCTCCGCTACCAGTTTTCCTCAACAGTATCTTGGCAGAGTCACGCAAGAACACACACATTGATCCACTGCTAGCGTGCTTGGTTAGTTCCCTGATGGAGTTGTATGCTTCACCTCTCTACACAGGAAGCCTTTCTCTTCTTTCACCTTTGAAATTTCTAAGAGGATTGTGCATAGGAATGTATTTCTTTTTGAGGCAGAAGAAGGATCCCGACTTATTGAGAGTAAAATAGATTGTTCCTTTAGAGAAGCATCTACGAACTCTGACATAGGTTTTCTCATTTATATTTTCCCCTTCTTTGTGTCTACTAGTTGGATGAGCTTGAACACATGGGGCAGAAAGTTGATTATAGGCATGAGGTTTCCTACTGTGGACACAGGTTCATGGTTGGACAAAATATTCCCTTGTAGATGACTTGTATTTTCTGTCAATACTTCATCACCCAAATGTTATAACCAAGAACATAGAAGACATACGTAGGGCTGGACAATTGTTGTAGTGTCACAAGACTCTTTGGATCTCAGCCACATACTCATTTAAAATCCAGAGCTCACTAGGGGGAAGCACTTATTTAAAAAACCAAAAAGGGCATGAAACTAAGAAAACAAAACAAGGCGAAGAAAAAATATCAAAGGAAAGGGAAAATACAACAACCAAGCAAAGCGAGCAAGAAAAAAAACCAAACTAAGTCACCAAGCAAGCACACATGCAAACTAGAAAGAAAAGACAAGCAAGAAAGCAAACACTACTCCTATTCCTATGCTTAACAATGGGGGTTACGTGAAATGAAATTTCAAGTGAAACCACCATAGGCATACCCAACTTGCAACCACAAAGATGCAAGCGATTAAAATAGATAAAAAAATATTGTGCACTAGAAAATACAAAAACTTGACAAACTTTCGTACGAGAGAGAAGGTTTTTCCTGTGGGCAGAATGATGTGTCACAACCACCCAACACACATGCTTACCTCTTCGGTAACTACCATTTTTTAACAAACCTCGAAGCCCTCTTGTGAGTATGTTTTCTTCTGCACCAAGTTTCTTATTGAGTGCGAGGAAGGACTAAAGCCTGTTACCTGCAACACGACTCCTCGAGTAAAACTGTTCCATCCATTCAGCAATTGGATCATAAAATTCATGATGGTTTTTTTGAAAGACTCCTAATCTTTGAAAATATGGATTCTTGATTCGAGAGACGGGATCACGATGAGAATTTGGTGCAAATAGATAGATCTGATCATTCTCGTTGGTCATGTAAAGACAATGAGGACCTTCCATAGCCATCAGTGCAGGCTGAAGTGCCTCGCCTGCTTGACACAATTCCAAGGAGAAAGATGTTACATGGTGAAGATCGTGGTGCAAGGAGCAACTATCATTGGATGTATTGTTGGGAACATGATAAAATGCATGACAGTCACCCATGATAGGAGAAATATGAGACTAGTTGGTCGAGATTCTAGATTCCTAGTTTATCATGAATAAAGAAAAAAAATTAACAATCTTGCAAACTCTCTAAATGATGGAACAATGTTCGTTGTGCGCTAGATATGATAGAACACCCACCTGTAACTAGTGAAAAATTGTGCAGGCATCACGGTCATCACAAGAATAGGGGTGTGGTGAAATGAGAGGAACTTGATTCGCGTGATAGCTTGTGCCCTTGTCATCACACAGGGAGATTTCTGGTGTGATGAGTGGGTAGATTTGAAGTGCAAGATTCGTAAGAAGACCAAGGAGATGATCACGAGAGAGAATATCTGATAAGTATGATTCCAAACAAATATATTCTTTAAGATGATCAACTTCACAGTTCCATTATTGCATGAGAGACGGACACTTCCACCCTAAATTGGATGGAAGAAAAATGCATGAAGATGGACCTGCTAATAGACTCATGGATTTGGTCATTAGTGAAAAATTGAAATTTCGAAATATCACACCCGGAATAATAAATATTCTTTACATGAGGGTTCCATGTTGAGTGCAACCATGCAGATAGACAAATTGTGCTTGAGAAACCATGTTTAATTCAGTTCAAGGGGCATACCAGTGTCGCAAGGTTCTGACATAACCATCAACAGATGTTGAAGTGCCTCATCTTCATTGCACGTCTCAGAACTTTCGAGAATTGAAAAATGACATTTTAAGATGTGAACTAGATCATGCATGGCTTGAGAATGATTGTTGTCGCTGATTTCAAAAATTTTCTTAGCGTGGCAGCCATCTTTGTCACATGCTTTATAAAATTTTCCAGCTTCAGCAAGCTAACTTTACGAGTTGTCTTCATGCAACACACAAGATCATGACGAGTGGGAAGAGACTTGTGCGTTGAGACTATTTTCATCATGGACATCCTCACTGCCTAGTATCGATCAAGGAGATAACTCATTATATGAAGAAGAAAGAGAACAGGGAGTATCTCCATTGCATGCATATGCGTTGTCAATGGTAGGACAAACGGGCAACTGAGGTGTAAAGGAAGTTTCGATATGGATGTCTGCTTTGACTGGTGCGCATTCCAGATCTGAGAACTGAGTTAGAGTGTACATGAGAGAAACCAATCACATGATGTGCTTGGGCATTCATCCCAACATACGAAAGCATTTGATTGATGACATTAAGACTAGAGGTTAATCGAAATGATTAATTGTGGATGATGTTTCACCAAGATTAGTAGATTGAGAATCGATTACGAATGGAAGCTCAATGTCTTGATCTAAACCATTTTGAAAAATAGAAGAGGAATTGATTGTGTCTTCACCTTTCTTGTCCTCTTCCTATTTAATGAGACTTCCTTGCACCAAAGCAGTTTGAGCGAACAACTTGAGAATCAAGAGAATGTGCGCAACTAGCTTGGGCAGTAGATTGACCAAGCAAGTCATGGTACAAGGAGTCATGGCTTGTAGATGATGGAAGATACAAGAGACACAGATTAGACTCAAGACTTGGGTTATGAACAGTGATACCCTCTTGTGGAATGCAGGATGAATCTTCACCATAGGCTTTCTGAGGCATTCTAGAATTTCATCCATGGCAGCAGGAGAGAGCTGAGAAGATGGGTTGGGAAAATTCTGCACAAATTTCTCATCTTGGTGACCACTCAGAAGGAGCACCCTCTGCACAAATTTCTTACATTTTCAACCACTGAGGAAGCAAACATTTTGAGACTGGAAGGGGAGGAGGACAAGGAACAAACGGGTTGTTGGGCTCCTCCTCCGCAAACTGATGGGTCTCATGATCCACAAGAGTTGAGGAAGAAGCGAAATAAAGAGGTTCACCATTTTGGGAGACATGAAATAAGCATTTCAAATCTTGGCTCACGAAGTGAAGGTCCAAAAACTATTTAGGACTTTTGTGACAGGGGTGAAGAAAGTGGGTAGCGAAGTCCTCAACTGATTTGCCATGCTTCATTCTCAAATGAGAGATTCTTTCATAAACATATTGGTGGTTATACTCGTCGAAGGCTTGTTGGAGCTCCTTGAAAAGAGTGAGAAGGGAATGGATGGAAGTAGGTGCAGGGTATGACACCACCGATTAGCTCGACCTTCAAGAGCGAGGAAGAAAAGTACGAAAACAAGTTGTTCAGTATAGATTTCATGAAATTCACAAAACTAAAGAAAATAATAAATGTTCTTGGTTACGAACGTTCCTTCCTCACTGTCAAACTTTAAGAAGGAAAAGTGATTGAGAAGCTCATTGGCAATTAATAGTTGATTAAGGGAGAAATGAGAGAAACACCCCGGGAGCACGAATTGTGTATGATCCATTTGGTAAGGGATTCAAATAGGATGTAACAGGATTAGCTTGTTATCTAGCCCTCCTTCAAGAGCCAAAAATGTTGGCGGTGTTGGAACTGCCAAGATTCACGAGATCTCCCTAGTATGAAGTCCAAACTAGACCTCACATCATTTGGTGTAGGAGTCCCATCTGGTATGATGGCCTAGTTGTCATTATCTTAAAGATATGCCTTAACTCTTTCTTGTTATCATGTGACAATGTTTTTCCTTTTCTTCGAACAATGAGGTTCATGTGCCTTGTGAGTGCTTAGTGCCGCTTGTGTCAAGGTTATTTGACTGTAGAGGAAGAGGGTGAAAGTGAGTCTCAAGTTGAAAGGGAATAGTCCCAACTCTGCTAGAGATGCACAACACAATAGGACATGCACATCTTTCGGTGGAGTAGTCCACACGGATGTGAAAGTCACGAACACAAGGTGAACAGATAGCACATACAACACCCAGTGGAATAGTCCACATGAGTGCAATGGGCATTATAACAAGTTTACAAGAATCAATCTGTCGAGTGTTCGGGAGGATAGACCATATGGGAGAGACAATGTTAGCAACTAATAAAACAGATTTCCAATAGAATATGTAATAAAACAACCAAAATAGTTCAATTGTCTTAATAGAGGTTGAAGTAACACGCATTACAAGCATCCAAAGAATAGTCTTACAAATGAATACAATACATGTGTGAAAATGTACTGGCCTGTTAATAGGCTTCTGAATTAAGTGAAATTTCCAAGACACATCCATACACCATTATATCACTAACCCTAATAGTGGGGCATTGGAGCCATTTCTCACTCCTTAAAGAAAAGATCACAGACTCTCAAGGCAATGTGGTAGGAGCCAAGATGAAAAAAATTTCTTTGCATGTACAAATGAGGGGTATTTATTGCCAAGGGTAAAACTAGCCCTTGTGACTGTTCAACTTCCCTCATGACTATTTTACTTACGAGACTCTTCAACTTTACATGACTCTTTAGATTTACATGTGTATCTCTTGGACTTCCATGTTACATTACATTGATTACAACAATGTGGCCCACAGTAGTGATGTGGCTGAGACGACTCATGACATGACCTAACATAACAAAGCTGGTATGTTCATGCTGGTGGTGGTGTGCATGTCGAGCTGCAGTGCTGCTGAGTGATGGATGTGCTCTTGGTGTATCATACCTTCACCTTTGCATGCCAAGGTGTGTGGAGTCTTCGATGGTCTTGGTGTTCGCTTGATGTTGCATGTGTACGTTGCTCCTTTGCTTGTACTTTGGCATGCTTCATGTGTTCATCCATTTCTAAACATCTCGTTACATGCACTACTTATTCATCTCATTCATCATCGCGCCATGTCTCATCCATGTACCTATATTTGCAATCACTCATGCTGAGATAACATCAAAACGAGCAATCTCCTAGTCTACCACGATGCATTGTCTTTTGATTTTGGATGTAGGTGACTGGGAGAGAGGATAAGGCTCTGCAACTGTGTAAGGAAAATTTCAAGATGTGATGTGGACTACGGGCACTAGCCATGAAAAATGCATAGAGGTCATTGGGAGGATGAGATGGGAAATCTAGATTAGCATTGACTGTCTACGAGATTTGGCACGGATCGAGGACAGATCTGCACAATTTTTTTAGGGAGACAATGCAGGCAACAGACGAAGACTGGTAGGGAAAACTGCTTAATTTCTCTGTGGAGCTACCAGCTGGCTGTGGGAGGCTGCTAGAAAAAATTACACAATTTTTCATGGGAGCTGGGAGTGGACTACGGCAGGCTAGCGGAAAAAACTGTGCAATTTTTAGGATGAGAAGCAGGATGACTGATAGGGTGACTAGCTAGAAGAACTATGTAATTTTTTAGGCTAGTGCAGTGGTAGGAAACGAGTGTTTATCCATCATGTCTGCGAAATTTCTTCAGCCAGCTGGAGCAGTCATGCTTGAAAGCTTCTGCAAAATTTTTTGGAGTGAGGTCCATCGTCACTGCCTGGTCAATGTTTCTAGTTAACCAGTTGGAAGTTTGGCTAATTTGCTACAGGAAATGCAAATTACGATGGCTTGATGGGAAACTTCTGTGTTGTTCTGGGTGATAGTCAGTCGAGTCGATTCTAGGATTGGGCAGCGCAAACTACCAAGGAGGCAGCCTGTTGGGATGGGATCCCCTAGGATCAGTTTTGGGGAAAAAGCCCATGTTTTGGGGAAAAATTCCATGTTTTGGGGAAAAATCCTTCAACTCCACCAGAGGTAAGGGAACAACGTGAAGTCGCTATGAAGGATGGAGTTGTGATAGTGGATTTCATGATTGTAGACTGCACCACGGTTTTTGAGAAAGAAATCGAGATAGTCATAGCTTTGCAGGAAGATCCCACCATGCAGGTCTTGAATATAAAAGCTCGTGAAATTGAGAAACAGTATGATGAAGTAAGGGTGACGACGTGCATCGTTACTTTTGCAGAACACCTTGCTAAGTTGTAGGAGGCAAGGTAACTATTTACACAGGTGGAAGCAATGCGGAAGAGGGAGGCAATCCTCAAGGATAGATTGGTGCCTTGGTTAGATGAGGCCTACGTTTAGGAGAAATCGACAAATTTATAGAGTATGCAGTAGAAAATGAAGGAGGACAGTACAAGACCTACAACAGAGTAGCTGGTGGAGTAAATCAAGCAGGCAACCATGCATAGCATGTATGTGGTAGAAGTGGTGCGAGTGGAGAATGGGGATCTTCACAGTGAGATCTCCGCACCAGCAGAGTGACTTGAGGGTGAGTCAGGAGCTTTGTGTTGGGGTCCTATTGGGATGGGGTCCCCTAGGGTCAATTTTGGGGAAAAATCTCAAGTTTTTTTGTATAAAGATGTAAAGTCTCTGCAAGTTGTGCTCACGGAGTGCGTACATAGTTAAAGTGTCATAAAGGGTTTTACCCTTCTTTTATATAAGTTGAGTCAGCTTTTGAAGATCTATCAATTGTCTGCGAACCATGGATTTGTATAAATAGGTGTGTCTTAGAGAGTCTAAGGCATCGCCATGGAGAAGTAATGTTTTGGTCTATGGGAGAAGTCTAAAGAGTTAGCGAAGAAAAGTAGCGAGAAAGGCTCTGTAGTTGTGTGTGCAGAGGCCTAAAGTAGAGTCAGTAGCTGAGTGCATGAACCCCTGCAGCTGAGTGCGTGGGGAGGTCTTCAGTTGGTAAGTAGACTTGAGTATTAATAAAGAGGATTGTTTCATAAATACTTGTGTTATCTCTTTACTTCTGTTTATATGAATGTGACTTATGTTATAATGGGTTTATGAAATAATGATGTATTGTTACGCAACTTCACATGACTTATACTGTCATACGAATGCAATTATTGTTAACTATTTACGCGAAGATTATCTTATTATATGTTGAAGTTATCGAACACTTAACCTAATCAGAATAATTGTTGGGTTATACGTAATCTTTTATGCGAGTAAGTAGTGGATTCACCTATCCAAGGTTCGTGAAAGATAGTCATAAACATTCGTGGAGGTATAGAAGCTGATTAAGAGTAGTTATATCGATAAGACCTAAAGGCCTATTGATCTATGTGAATGCAGATTGAGGCCATAAAATGACATCACGCTTATCTCTGGGTGCAGAAAGATGGTCCGAGCATCCCCCCATACTGCTTTAGGTGAGACTTTAGTCTGCACTCTATTGATTTATGTTGAAAGGGCCAAGAGTGTAGGGATTTGTTTAGCAAAACTAACTTTGAACCTGGATCAGGACCCATTAAGCCAACACAGCCCCAAGCTCTGTGCAATTCTGGGAAGCATTACATGTTCATTGAGGGCTGAAACTATGGAGTGCATCTCAATAGAGGTCCAACTGTTGGGGTTGGTCTAGTCAACATAGCTTCAACAAAATGATTATGTGTGTGAATGAGTGATTTTGTACATGTGTCACTTGTTGAACACACACTCAACATGACTTGACGACAAGACACCTCGAACCATCAAGGCAGCATACACTCAATGTGACTGACTGACAGTGCAAGCAACAAGCGTGACACCTTTGATAGATCGTTGAACAGCCATGAAGACACTTGCATAATAGTGCATACATCTTCGTGTGTGAGTACGATGGATATTTACATAGCGAATGCAACTTGTACACACAAAGAGGGACCTTGTGCATAGCCAGAACATGGCTACAAGCATGAAATTGTGACCAATATCCAAAAAGATGTCTAATGAATGGTTAAGCGAGGAGGGTGCAAAGACTCAACACAGGCTCATGGGATGAGTATTAGTGCTTGCAAGAATCAAGGAAAAATCCAAGGAAGGTTGCGAAATTGGATGAACGCCAAAATTTTGGAGGGTGTTGCAGCCACTACAATAGAGTGAAAAGAGTTTTGATCCCTCTCAGTGCTTGGTAGATCGAGAGTTAAGAAATAAGATGGATCTAATTTAATTATAAAATAAATATATAATAAATTAAAAAAATTTATTTAAATGTAATGAATTTTTTTTTAAATAGTTTTATATTTAAATTATATTCATACAAACATAAAAATCATAGAGAAAAAATGCATATAAAATAAATTATACTATATGCAATGGATTCTATGAAGAATTCTAAGGTTTCTGGTTTTCATAGATCCTTGGATGGCACCATCGTTGCAATCCATGACACTAGTATTCATAGAGGAGAAGGATTCAAGAAGGTGGTTACCATACACTTCTTTCCCCATGGTGATGGAAACAGGTGGACTCAGTCCTTGAAGGTTTGATTGCCATTTTTTTCATACATTCAAGAAACTAAAAGACCGAGCTATGGTATCGACCAATGTCGCTCCCTTCTGTCTAGGCCCTGGTCTTGCATGAAACCATGGAGCCATTACTATTTAGGTAGTGTATGTGTTGAAGGAACCTCATTTAAAAGGTTTTGATAGGGGTCTTCAAATTGGATGTAGGAAGATGGGTCGAAAGCATTCAATTAATAGTTTGGGGTACCGCTCTTGGTTTGAACTTCAAAGTGGACTCAATGTAAGAGAAAAATTTTGTGATGACGAACACACGTGCAAGAATTTTCCTTGTAGAATGTTTGTCATTGACGAGTGATGTGGGATTTCCTGCCAATTATTTGACATAATTCTCTAGCTAAACTTGGTTCACAAGTCTAGGAAGAATATTTCGATTTGTTTTCTCGTGATGGATCCATTTATTTTAGACCCTGAATCCATCCCGTTAAAGATTTTCTTTGCGGATTTGTCCTTCAAAAAATTCCTAATCCTTGTTAAACTTTGTCTAGAAAATCCCTATGCTTCATGGTTAGTGAAGGGTATGTTGTTTCATCACTTCCAACCAGTATTCTTAAGAAGACATGTATCCTTGCAGGGGTGACGAGACTCCTTTTCTAAGGGAGGTAGTTAAATTTGACTCAGGTTCTCACAAACAATGGCATCAAAAAATATTGTTGTATTTCTCTTATTGTACACCTTAGAGGTGGTGATAGAGGAAGTGGGGCATCCTCAGAATGAAAAAAAATTTCATTCATACATGCCCTTAAAGCAAAATCTTGTTCCCAACCCTCTAAGGATATTTCAGGCATAGCTTTTGTGGTGGAGCACTCAACAGACAACCCGACACTTCAGATGAACTAATTTTTTACTAAGATTAGGATAATTAACTATGAATGGCTAGTTGTGACTTTCCAATTCAATGGTTTCTAGCCCCTAACTTCTTCCCTCTAGGCTTGGGTTCAGCAGAATTAGACAAAGAACTAAGATCGTGACTATTTTGTTGCAAAGGTTATTTTGTGGTTGTCTTCAGGGATCTTGAAGATAGGTATATATTTTTTGAATAGGGGCCTTAGTTTTGGGGCCATGAAAGTCGTTCAATTAAGCCACGATCTTTAGTGTTTAACACCCTTTCCATGAAGTCTTTGGCTACTCTCATTTGGGTATGACTCAAAAAATTACCCCTGCAATGGATCCACAGAAACTTCCTCAAAGATATTCAAAATGCAATTGGATACTCCAGCAAAATAGACAATGAAGTATTTCCTAATTGATTCATCTTATTTGTCCACATTTATTTTGAACTAGATTTAAGTGAAGGATTACTAGATAAAAACATTCTAAAATGAGATGGAAAGGAATATATTCAACCTTTACATTAAATAAACACTTCCTTCAGGTTTATAATTTGTGAGCAACCCAAACATCTTCAAAATGCATGCCCAACCTCAAAAGGGTTGTGTGACTCCTAGGAGCAGAGGAAACCCAATCACAGATGGTGATATCTTATCACAAGAGCAGGTTTCAATAACATGACAAGCCATTAGAAGAGCTACTCTCATCAACAGAAGTCATCCTTAGATACCCTAACCTCTCAAGATCCAGTGTGGACCCTTGTGTATTCGCCACGTCCCTGAGTAGACAAAAATACCCTAGAAGAGGATATTGGAAGAATATTAGCCATTAATCATGCATCCAATCAACAGGTTGAAGCACTCCCACGAGTTAGACCATTTAAACAATGATACAGATATCACGAGTTCTACTAAGTTGGAAGCAATGCAGCGTTCTCTAAAAAGTTAGGAGATGGCTTTATCCTCATCTATAACCGATAACTTTGTAGGTTGATTATATATATGTAGGAGATAGGGTAAAAGAAAAGCCTAAAACCGTTATGGTGTGCGATATCATAAATGTAGAAGATTCTCCTTAGACTATTTGACTTTCTCATATAACCTTTTTTTATTATATAAAATGATTCAATTAAAAAAAAACATAAGAGATGATGTGATCATGAAAATTTTGAAAGAAATTATAATAAAATAGTGCTATAATGGAAACTAATTATATTGTAGTTGTTATTGAGGATATTCAATATTATATTATTTTTTTTTCATCACGATGATATCTTTTATGCTCTTTCCCGTCGAGTTAGTGATATTTAAACTTGAAATCACCCATAAAGGTGGAAAGGTACACGGAAGGAATAGAATATTTGAGAAGATCATCTCGCCATGAACATAGCGCATTGCTAAATGCATGCACATGAGGTTTGTCAAACTCTCCAATGCAAGCATCATTAGTCATTTGTGTGAGTGGGGCTAAATTTCTTCTTGATAAGAAAACGCAGATGAAAGATATCTAAAGATACTTACAGATGTTAGTAAGGTGCATATAAATATTTGAGAAGAACTCCACATCTCAGAGAAACATAGTTGGCCTTGAAGGAGATTATTCATCCCAACCAATTGCAGAGCCTCACTTTCATCTTCCTCCCTCCAATTAAAATCTGATAAGTGGGGTGGGTCAACAATGTTCTGTACTAAGATATCTCACCCCATACTAATTAAGAACAAACTTCATTGCACCGTACTAATTAGCAACAATAATCACACTTATTTGTTTCTCTTTATCCTATGAAAGATTCAAAATTTCTTGATAACTTTAATAATCAAATAACTAAAAAAAAAAATTGGATGCTTATCCCATCAACCAAAAGAATTAAGAAATAAAAAATTGAAATAATTTTACAGACATCAAAATATTAGGATTACCAATAGGTTTATCTTGTAAAAATATAGGATTACCAATATGTTTATCTTGTAAAAATATCCATGTAAATACAGATTATAAAACAAAATAACGACCATAAATGAAATCACTAATATCCTAATATAGTTGAATCGAGAAATATTGAACTTCGATCCCCACATAAGTCTTTCCGATTGAAATTGAATTCTATTAGATTTTCTTTTTTAATTTAACATAATTCTCCCCTGCATTTGTAACAGGATTTTCATTTAGACAAAGAGACCTATATTTCATCGCTTCCAGAATGGGATCAATCTTGTTAAGCCGGAAAATGACATAAAAATCTTGAAGGGAATTTTCTATATTGAATTCGAAGAAATTTTTTACCAAATATGTTCCAAAGCTCATGAAAACTCTCTCAAAAATGTATGGTCGAAGGATTTAAATAGTGGCCATACCTCCTTATAATCGACCCGACTACCATAATAGCTTAAGGGATTTAGCAAGTATAGTTGAAGACATGAATTCATGCTATCATAATGGTACTGCTTAAGGTTGGACGTCTGTAGATGGTAAACTTGTAGCCAGGGGAAATATAAATACTAGTTAATTTGGACACACAACAAGAAGTTTTGGATCTTCCCGTAGTAGTTTAGGATATCATGTTTGATTTCCCCGATACTGGCTTAGAATTGGAACCTTCACTAGAACCAATAGAAGATGGTGGATGCATTTTATTTGAGTTCAGCTCAAGGTTAGGAAGTGTTGCGCCAAGGAAAGGAATTGATGGTTAACGGTGGAACTTTGTTTTCGAATGCTTTTTGGGTGCATCGGCTGATCAAAGACGAAAGCGAGTTGAACAGTGGTTGATGTCGAACACAGTGCATAAATCACTGTTAGAGGAAATGAAGCTAATAACAATGTGCCCCCCATCGATGAGACCATTGCTTGAGGGGAAGCTAGTGAGAGTAGCGATCCTACTGACAAGAGGCATCGGTTCAAATGTTCCAGAGGTGTGTTTCCTTTACATGCGAACGAGGTATGGAGTCTGCCTTCGATGCACTAGAGCCAGAGATCGCCGACCACCTTTCTCACGTGGTAAAAAATGATGGACAGAGGAAGACGAAAACGAGCATCTGTGATGGGGTGAATTTATTAAAAAGTATACTATTCGTCACGTTATGTAGCGATAATTCTTTTTTATTTTGTTTAAGTAAATACATTGTATTGTGTATTTTTATTAAATTGGTTTAAGAATACATGTGCACTTTTTAATTAAACATTTGAGAATACATTTGCATTTTTCAGTTAACATCTAAGAACACATTTACATTTTTTAATATATGTTAATGTTAAATAAAAATAGGAAATGATATGTTACTTGTAAATTATGGTTTATTGATATTTAATTTTTTTATTATATTAGGCAGAAATAAAATGAAAATTTGTCAATTAATTTTAATTATTTATTAGAATTTTTAATTAAAATTGTTGAATTAAAAATTTTAATGATGTGATTAACCTGAAATATATTTTTATATGCAATATACATTACAAAATACTAAGATCTAATAATAAATTATTTTAAAATGTAAATTTCTATAATTCATAATGTTATTAAAGAATAGTTATGCTAAATTACATTTCAATTTTTCTGTCTTGCCCTTAAAAGTATTACTAAATAAATTAAAGTATATTTTATATAATTAATAAAATAATCAATATATATGTATAAAAACTAATATAATTTTTTATACTAATTTTATAGTTAATAAAATGACGTTTTTAATAATATGTTATGATTGTTTTGATATAATTTAAAAAATATTAGTTTCATTTAATAATAATCCAATAAAAATATAAATTTCGAAAATAATAAAAGAAATGAAAAGTGATTATATATATATATATATAAACATTAATAATAATAATAATAAATTAATTTATAAATAAGAAATTAAAATGAGACAAGAGAACATGGGAACAATGAAAAAAGAAAATCAGGAAAGAGAAAAAAAATCACGAATCAATCTAAAAAAAGGGATACCAACACTAAAAAAGAAAAGAGAAGGGCACTAATTGAGGGAAAAAGAGTTGGGATCCAACAATAACTAATCTTCTTTTCATCATCCCTATTCAGGGTGAAAGATCTTTTTCCAATTTCAATTGTTTCCCTAAACTTAGGGTGATGGAAGTCGTTGTTCCTTGCAATGACATGAGAATCTATCTAACAAACATGTTGTTTAGTTTTGTCATCATGTTCCACCAAAGTTGAGGAGTGTGTCCTATAATGAAAGGTATTTATTTAATCACATGTTCCTGTGGGACCCCCTACATTAGAGAAATAAACCTTTCTATATATCAAAAGATTCCTGAGCATGTGGCTAATATCAGAGATTGTGGGACACGCTCCTCATATTTAGTGGAAAAACCATGTTTGTTTAGAATATTATCATGTCATTGGAAGGATCAACCACTTCCATCACTGTAGGCTTAAGGAAGCTATCAAAATTGAAAAAAAATCTTTCAGGTTGAATAGGAATCATGAATGGAGGATTAGCAGTTATTGGATCCTGCCTGTTTCTCCCTAAGTTAGTTCCCTTTCTCTATCCTTTCATTCTTAAAGTTGGTTGGTTTCACTTCTTTTAGATTTATTCTTCATTGTTTTTCTTTTTCCTAATTATGGTTGTTTTGAGGTTATATATATATATATAATTTCTTTTATTATTTTCAAAAAAATTATTTTTATTTTCTTATTATTAAATTAAAATAATAATATTAAATCAAAGTAATATTTTTGAAATTATAGGAAAAGAATTAATAACATATTATTATAAACATTACTTTATTAAGACTAAATTTTATAATTTATTTTTATATTAATATTTTTAATAATTATATTGATTATTTAATTAATCTTTTTAACAACTTTTCTAATTGGTTTGCATTTCTACAATATATAACTGGATCAATACCTTCCTCCAAACCTTGATAATTTACCAGAAAGATTTTCTCATACAAATAAATGGTCTATTAAAACATTGTGAAAATTATACATCTTGTGATGTTTCTTACTCAGTAACATTTCCTTAAGTTCTGCAGACATTAACACATATAAATGTTGATTTTGGAACATTTGATTTAATACTTTTAAATAGTGACTTTCTCATAAGCCGGGTTTCTTCTAAATGGTTATTCCTTATTACTAAATTTTTCTTAATTTCAAATCTGAAAACCACTACACTCTAAGAGTTTATTGTTAAATAGTGACTTTCTCATAAGCCGGGTTTCTTCTAAATGGTTATTCCTTATTACTAAATTTTTCTTAATTTCAAATCTGAAAACCACTACACTCTAAGAGTTTATGAAGAACGGAATATCATAATACAAATAATATATGTTTATTTTTTTTTGTTAGATTTTTAAAAGATTAATTTAATTATCAATAATTATTGAGTGGATAATAAAGATTTAACTTTTATGTATTATTTTAGAATATTTATAGTAGTACAGAGAAATAAAAGATTGAGATAAACATGGTTAAGTTTATTTTTGTTGCTGCTAAAATGACTAAATATCTTTTATCTATATAATGAATTTTATTATATATTTTTGGAAGTTAAAATAGCCAAAAATACTCTTGCAATTATATTTTTTTATTATGATAGTTTAAAATTTTTCTTCTCTTTAGGCAACAAACAATTCAAAGTGTGTCATTCCAATTTTCTTTTTTTTGTTTGGTTATGATGTTGTTCTCTTCCCTCTATTTAAAGTTATGAATAAGTATATCACTTTTAATAATATGTTGAGAGTCACTTATTTTTCTTTCTTTCTTTTTTTGCACTCCTTTTTATTTTATAAAAAAGAGGGTTTATTTTGGGGTCAAAGCACCTTAAAGGGAGCCACCCCATTACAATGATTATAAAGGTCACATTGCTAGTCGGTCTATCAAGTACTTTAGATTTGAGAATTCCCTCACATACAGGGAATGGACAAATATCAATGAAATATTATTTCCCTTTACTTGATTATATAAATATAACATCAGAGGAACATATTAAAACTAATATTTTTATCGGAGAAAATCAGTCTTATTCACTTCTACCATAAAGTTAGGTGACATCTTAATTAAATATCCAAATGCACTAAACTTCACATATTTCATGAATACTCCATATTTATTCATAGCTAACAAGATATATTTAAGGATAACAACACCTTGAATACCTATTGGACCTCCCTTAATGAGGTCCCACTCCTATTAATCAATACTAACTACCATATGGGCCTTATTTAATAATAAAGATTATAGTGGAGTTTATCCTCCTTACATTGAATGAACTTAGTTCACATTACTCTACCATAATCACTTGAACACACCGTTACACCACTACAAAGGATCCCAACATTCCACACCCCTTAGAATATTGTTTTGCCTCAATACTTGTTTTGAGGAGGTACAATTGTAATATACAAACCTTTCAATGAGTATTGACCAAAATGTTGAAGGAAGCAAAAGAACCAAGGTACTATGTACAAGTGTTGGACGCTAAGCTAAAATAGCCTAACAAAATCCACCATGAATTTAAAGTTCGTTTCTATAAATGCTAAGCATCATGTTGAAGTAGCTAGTTTCTTTTGTTCAAGTTCAACTATAATATGGAATTAATATAAGGATCTCATACATAGACTTAGGTCCCAACTATAAGAGCTAATGGTGACTCCCCATTAGATGTACCTAAGACCACTATTTGGTAGGTGAATGGTTCTCTAAATACCTAACACGATTATGTGGATCCAATTATATAGATTCAACCATATCAAAATAAGTTGTCTAGATAAATCCAAAAGGTTCAATGTGGATCTAGATTGAATGCTAATCTTATACAATGGAAAAGATAATAATTAGTTGTCTAACTAGCTATTGAATTCCTCCATGGTGATTTCCATAAAATGTAAACTAAGTTCATTAAATAAAAGGCGACCATAGTTTTCATCCTAAAATTTATACCTATCCTTCTTAAAGTCATCACAAACATCCTCCAAATCATACCAAGAATAACTTTCTCAAATACAATCTTTACTAAAAGGACATGTGGGGCTAATAATAGTGTTCTCCTCAAACTTATCTAGTATATTCATTACATTTTGGCATCCCATATATAGATCTTATAGAGATTTTTAAACCAACATTCATTCCTCTTCTGGCTAGTTCCACCATATTTCATTCTTCACTTCCATCAATGTTTGAGAGTATAAATTTGGGAAAGATAAAATGAGCTTGATATTTATTGGAATAATGCCATGTTATATCTCAAATCAAAGCCCAACAAGTCCTCTTTATAATGGTGTTGGTTATTGTTGAGAGAAATATTAAATGATATATTCTATAGTCTACATGATTGTCAATGAAAAATAACAATAATAATTGATTTTCAATTAATGATATCTCTACATCTCAAACTCTAATCTGAATGAGTTTTTTTAAATAAACTAGCTTATTTTTTTTAAAGAATTAAAATAAATAAGTTGTTTCTTCAAATTATTCTCATACAACTATATGAATTTATCTTAGCGTTATAGTCCCTTTCTTTGAAAAATAGGAAAACATTTTTTTTTATGTGTTGGTCAAATAAAGAGTTCTCATACCAATTATTAATTACCTAAGACTTGATAATGTTTTTACTAACAATATCTAAGAATATTATAGAAAACCCTCTATACTTGATTATATAAAATTTCCCTTAAGATGTAGTAATACCTTAAAATTGACCATTTTTTGGAAGGAATCTACTTCTACTGACTTATATCTTAAGGTTGGGTGATCTCTTAATGAGGCAAGCTCCAAACGCCATAAATTTCATTCTTGTCATAAGCAGTATCAATCCATATTTATAAATAACAAGAGAACTCTCATAATAACAACATTTAAATACATAGAAAATCTCTTTTAATGAGGCCCCACTACATTTATTCAATATTAACTATATATGGACATCTCGGCCCATTGCTTTTATTCAAAATGAACTATTTAGTAATAAGAAGCATAGTGGACGTAATCCTTGTTACAAGGAATGAACTCTAATATTATTATTTTATTGGAAGCTCTCTAGGAATTATCATATTCAAAAAATTATCTAAAAAAATTATTTAGCCTTGGAATTTAAATTATAATTAAAAAAAAAATCATCTAATCTTCTATTTATTCATTTTTCAAATTTTTTAATAGACTTATTTCCCTTCTCATAAACATTATTTAGATTATATATATATATATATATGTGTGTGTGTGTGTGTATGTATATATATAGATATAGATATATATGTATATATATATATATATAGATATATATATATATATAGATATATATATAGATATATAGATATATATATATATATAGATATAGATATATATATATATATATATATATATATATATATATATATATATATATATATATATATATATATATATATATATATATATATATATATATATATATATGAGTGAGAAATTTAGTTGAAATAACATATTGTGTTTATTGCGCGAGAGGTTGGAGATGTTATGATGTTTAACAATTTAGTTAATTCAAATTGAAAATAAAAATAAAATGGTTTTGGTTTCTACCATTGAATTATTCTCTAATGTCGGCTATATTTCCCATGGTATTCTTAACACATTTTTTTTCCATCGCATTCTGTTTTAATGTCTAATGATTAAACCAACCCATAGCCTTATTAACTCTAAATCAACCAAGCACTCAAAAGGATGAGATGTAGTTTCACTCTAAAAGAGGTTTTCACCTCAAGAGATTTTATCCCTCTTGGTGTTTTCCTGTAACATACCTACTGAGCCTAATCTGAGAATTAACTACCCGACACTCATTATTTCAATTTTCTTCGGTTAAAGTTAAGATTCAACCATCGTCACAAGTATTCTTAGGAATTGAACAACATCAAAGTAATGAACTATAATACGACATACTCCTTCTATGCTTTACTCGATCCATGATGTAGAATTTTAGATTCATTTAGAAGACTTGTATATTAGATCAACCCTTATGCATAATTTACAATGTGGAGAAAGGAATTAATCATGTTATGAAACCAACAAACTTGTTTGATGACTCCACACAAGCATTACTGGAACATTATCTTGCATCTACTATAGCTAGCATGGCCATGAATCATAATCGTAGTCCTACAGGAATAGTCAAAAGTGTTACTGACATAACTCTTATGCAACATGTAGAAATAGCTAAACTAGCCTCATTGGATACAATCCTTTTGATGCTTAATGTATGGCATAACTAACCTATACCATGGACTATCGAATTTGAAGTATTATGCCATAATTGTTCCACATCCACAAAGGTCTCATGCATACATAATTTCGAACTTAAAATGGAGGTATCACATAAGGTTAGAGGCATACTATGTTCCTTTACTAAATTTAATGGTGATCAAATCTAGACTCAATAGATATCCCACACATCCGTATATGATCATCTCATAAACAAAGTTAGTACAAGAAATTCTACTTATGCATAGTGGTCACATGCAGATTCTACCATGAGTAACATGTGTCAAATAGCTCTTTGACCCAAGTATTAACAACTACCTACTATGCTTCCACCACTAACTCTACACTTCCATGCAATAAGAGTCACATGCATAGGAAGTGAATCATTCTCATAAATACCAATAACACAAACATCTATACATCTGAGTTGAATGATTCCGCAACATCAAAAGTAAGGATTAAACATATAGTCTTTTCAATGCAAGTGAATCCAACTAGATTAGAAGAGAGAACACCACTTGGAAAACAGAGCACCACCACCCAAATTAGAACTAATTCTTCGAGTTCACCTCCAGGCCGAGAGTTATTACCATGTATCAATTGCCTCTGTTGATCTATTCAATGGGTATTTAATACCCTATTTCATGATATGGTTTCCATTAGCGGTGTCCTTCTTTTATGGATATTTTCTATCTATTTTCCTAGGCTTTTCTCAGAAAAGCTTGCCTTTCTCTCCTGTAAGGTTTTTTCTCATAAAAGCTTTCCTTTCTCTCCCACAAGTCTTTTATGTTTTTATTAATGAATATTTATCTCCAATCCATCCAACTTATCTAGAATTGAATCTAGAATCGAATCTAGAATCTTTATCATGAAAGAATTATCCATTCCCATTCACCAATGGAATTTGGAAAGAATCTCGTCTCTTGGTTTCTCACTGTTGGAAGTGATTAATTATTTTATTTATTTCATAAAGTATTTAATTTTCTTGTTACACCTTAGACCTATATTTTATCAACTTAGGTTAGCAAATTTTTACATACAAGGGAGGGGTTTTACATACTCCCCCCCTTTAAATTTACATTGTCCTCAGTGTATTACTGCATCTTACAATATTATTTCATCATTCATAGGTAGTTGTCTCTAAATTCATAGGTTTACATGGCCTTGCCATTTGATGCACATCTTCCAATATATATATCAGTTACAGGTAGCACATCTCCTTCCATCGCTACCTGTAACATTTGTTTCAATCAATTTTGTGAGAGATTTTAGTTGCAAAACTCAACTATGTTTATCAAAGTTAATATCATAATTTGATATGAAGTGCTAATATTTAAGTAACTACATGTTATGTTGTCTTCCATTTAAATATGATTCCTCATGTACATTATATTTGAATAAATGTATGTCCTTCCCTTGCATTCTTCTAATGCCCTTGTGTTCTTGTCGAACACTTGCTTCCTGTACTTCCCCTGCATCATTCAGAACAAGTGAAACTACACATTTCACTAATCAACATGTATAAAATATAATATCAGGTTTGCTCAACCTAACTATCATATGTATTCATCAATTATAGATCACCTATAATCCACATAGATCATAAACATAATCACATGCATACAAAACTGAAAGAAAATGTTGATACTTATTATTCTTTTCTAATACCAATTCTTAGTTTCCATCGTTGTCCTAACTTTGTACACACTCTAAATCAGTTTCCTTATAAGGAAATCACCTAGTGTCTTCATGCATACCTGCACATAGTGTGTATTACACACACAACTATACATGTCATATATTATCATGCAATACATGTATCCATACCGGTACCATATGTACCACTTGTACATAATACCATCTGTATAATTTGTACACCATACCAATTTCCATAACATCACCTCCACAACACATACTCCATCCACGTGTTTCTAACCATGTTAGTGTTATGCCAAAAATTCCTTCATTTATTTACATTACCTTTATGTAAGTGGAACAAACCATGCTCAGTTTATCGATAGGAGAATAAGGAATTTCATGGTCTTGTTCAACTTCTGTAACTAGTGAACTTTTTTATGTAAAAGTGTTCAAGTGATTTCATTTAGAAATTCATTTTCCAGTGTCATGTTGCAGTGTAATGTTAGCAAAATAATATCATAAAATTAATCATGCATACTACTACTTTATCATACCCATAACTTTGACTTTTTGGATTAACTGTATCACCTCGCCAAGGCTCTAACAACAACAAAATATTACCTCTGCTTAATCATAATGTAGACTATTGACTATGATACTTAAGTTTATCTTTAACCAAGATAATGATCATTTGGTACATAAAAGTACTCCATACTTAACTAGTCATGTCATATGCTCTTTTTACACGTCTTCCAACATCTTGTTGGCCCTGAATAATTCGGTGTAGGTATAAACACCTTTCCCCTTCATGAGTTATAATGAAGGCTACAATTTTTTCAAGTCCACACCCTCTAAGTTTTCAAGCACTATATGGTCTTAGGGTATTTACATGTTATCACCTCCTTTTAACATTAAGTCACCCCTAAACTAAAATATTAGTTATCAAATAAATTCCAGCCATAATTCTTATGCTGTCCTATTTAGCCCATACAACATTATATATGCCTTATGTCAGGTAAACTTCCCAATATTTCATGGTAGGGAATAATGTTACAACATATGTATTCTAGTTGGTATGATTGTGACTTAAGTGACTAGATTTCTAGATCCCCATATCCCTTCCCAACAACCTCAATTACCAGTACCCCGTAGCCATCCCTATGGTTCAATCATCCTCATGTTTTCTGTTTCATGATTGGTTATCCTTAGAACCTTCCTGATGCATGCATTAAGTTATTACTAGCATAAGGTCCTTAGATCATCATAAGTTGTATTAATGTGAAAACCTTTTCGGTTTATAAAGAATTTTCTTATTAATTTGGACCATCATGTTCTGAATCCGGTGTACCATTCTTGGTATTCATTAGGTTGCTCTGAATTTCTCTAATTCATCAAGAACCATCATGTCTAATCTACAAGTATACTTTATTCAGCTAAGTATAAACCCATTGATTATTATTCGCTTATCACTTTCCACAAAAAGTGTAATTATAATATCTTTAATCATCCTACTGTAATCACCTTTCTGAAAGGTTCTTCTTTATGAGATATTATCTGAACTCCATTTGTATCTAGATGGATATTTCTATTAAGGTTGTGGAGTTTGAGGTTGCAAATTTTAAGTCATATTAGAAATTTGAGTGAACTTTTGAGAATGTGCTCATAAGCTTAATATTGTCTTTCTGTTATTAACCAAGAAGCACAAGGAGTTTCTTTTACACTTCCATTATGTATTTACACTAGAGGTACTTTTTCCATCGGTCCCATTGACATTCTTATGAAGGTCATACAATTATTAATGTATGATGTTTTCCTGCATATAGTAAGTTATATTGCATGTGTGCCTACTCTTCACACTTTTACCATAAAATTGTGCTTCTTATTAGTTACAATTGTTTAGGTACGGTTTCAATCAAGAATCTGTAGGTCTAAACTATGCACATGTTACCTTTTAAGATTAAGTTCCCTTAAATAGTACTTTCCTCAATGACAAAATTACATTCCAAAATGGATTGCGTCATTGCACTAATGAAGAGATTAAATTGAAAGACAATTGGTACAATTACATATTCTTTAATGATATTTCGTGGGAACTTCATGAATAAATACAATCAATCTACTCTTAGTTGGAAATTAATTAACTAACCATTGATTTATGCTTTTATTTTAATATGTGTTGACCATAATATATGGAAATGATGCTTTTCATTTTATCTTTTATGTTTTCCTTTTACCTTATATGTGTTCAATGTTTCTTCTTTCAATTATCATCCTTTCTTAAGATCTCTCTAATGGTAAAATTTATTCCATTAAGTGATGTCTTTAACTTGACTTAGTTTTAGTTTATTCCTCGCATTTATACAACTCATAATTTAACTTTAACATGAGCAAGTAATTTGAGGAAAATATGGAAGGAGAGATCTATTAACGATAGAATTTAAAACTACCATTACTCCTTTCAATACCACATAATTGTTACAATTTTGTTCATTCCTCTCATTCTACCATGATATTTAGCATCTTAAATCAAATTTTTCACTCATGTTAATTTTTGAGAAATTTATCCATCTATGCATGTAAGCATACCTATGCAGCTCATTGTAACCATGCAAATGAGCCCTACATGCCAGCCATAGACATATATTTAATCATAGACATGTAATCACATCATGAGTGTAAATTTGGAATTATGATGATAAGTCTCCATATTCTTTTGTTTTATGTGAAACAAAATAACAAATAACTCATATAAACTATACACACTCTTATGTGTAGTTTGTCTTCGCACACAGTGACTACATCTCATTTAATATGATAATGTCTATTTAAAATAATTATGCATAAGAATCAGAACAATATCCTTATCATCAAGGAAATTGCACTTAATCAAACTGTGGTACCTATGTCGATGAGTTTATACATGTTTTGATGTTTTTTCTGATATTAACAAAATAAAACATGTGTAGCACACTCCTCGTCCATAAAAAATAGCAATAGGTATTTTCCATTAATAGTGGCATATAAACATATATATCTATCAAGCTCCACTATCATGTGTAATTCATCTTAAATTACTTTTTAACCATTTTAAAAAATGATAATTTTCGCCCTGGATATTATTTTCTGGTCTCTTACATTATAGCCTTTCTGTGAACAATTCCGTATTCAAACCATCTTGATCCATTTAGTGCAATTTTTAAGCCTTTTCATTGACATGAGACTTCACAAGGTAACTCTCTCTCTCTGGCACATTTGGTCATTCCCGAAATTCCATTACCCTAATATATAAATCCCAAGCGTGGTTGTGGTGTTGTAAGTATCCCATACCAACACTACCTAGGGTTTCATATCATGCTAATCAAAGAAGAGTGAGTCAACCTTTTAATAGAATCAGTATTTGACCACATTACGGATCTCAAATTGTATGATAATTAAAACATATAACTTTTTGATGTCAACTAGGTTAACCACCTCCTACATATCTACCTAAAATAGCCAACATTTAAAATGAAAATCACGTCATGAGTTTTCCGTGAATTCTCAACCCATGCAATTCACCATGACTGCTAATGTACAATATCGAAACCACAAGTATACTATATGCCGATTTGCTATGTTTGGCCTCCATGTTGAAAATCTCGAGATCCAGATTATTTATTAATCGCCTTCATGTGGCCTCCAAATAATTGTACGGGTTACCTCATTTCCAACCATTCCTTCCATCATATGTTGATAGAACAACCCGAACTGTAGTCATGCTCACTTACAATAGTCCAAAATACATGATATCCATTCAAGAATAAAATAAAACAATTGCATACGATACAAAGACTGCAAGCGAGTCATAACGACATATTCTCGCAACACAAAGTCACTAAAAAATTTATCTTGACGAACATTCTCTAGGTACCCGAGCAATTTTCATCACTAGAAACTGAACCCTAGACTCTGTGAAAGTGCACAAGAGCATAGGGTTTAACTTTATTGCAACCACGAAACTGAACACGACTTCTTCCAATATTCATATCAATTTCAATATCATGGTGGTGTCCACATTACCAATGGAGTTTCACATATGCCCAATAGGAGAATTGGTAACAGATCCACTGGATGTTGAGATTATTCAGCAAGGGAACCGTGAGAACCCCCTCCCTTGAGAGGATTCCTTGAATCTTGGTCTCAACCATGGTCTGTCTAGAACCTCTCCCACCTTTTCTTCTACGTCTTTGGGTAGCTTGGCCAAAAAAGACGAGGCAACACTTGTAACGATATTCACCAGAATTTGTGAGAGTGCATTTAATCAGACTCTTTTCCTTGGTTTGTGGCTTGATACATTGGCATGTGACTTCAATGTTCGATGGACTTGATCCCTGGTAAACTTTCAGATTGGGTGACAACCCAATCGTTTTACCCGCCGAGAGGAGAAATCATGCCCTTGAATCAATGGGGTGTCTTCAACTACGGCCTTGACCGTTTACTCAATGATTTGGATGCCCGTTCACTCAATGAATTAGATGTCTTCAATCATAGTAGAGCCGAACAATTTGTGCAAGTCTTGGCATCCTTAAGTAGTTATTTGGTAGGAACCTCTAGATATTTTAATTTTCACCTTCTCTTTCTTTTATTGTCATTACGCATAGGGAGGGGATGAGGTTAAAGAGATTTGATGACTTGTACACATGAAATTGAGGATAATACTTATCCCCTAACTGTTGTTACGAGCCTCTCCAATAGGATAATCGTTATCCATGGCTATTCTTAGTATCGAAACAGCTCTAGATTAGGAATTTAAGCCAAAAAAAAAAAAAAAACCAGTTTGCAAGGGCACAACAATGGAAAAAGATATTTTGTTCAATCCTTCCATTGAAAAGGTGTCATTTCTTCTTTGTTTATATTGCTCACGTGGGTTATGGTCCCACTTATTTAGCGACTGATTTAGAATAGAGTAGTTTTAAGCACGTTGTCCCAAATTTACTTTGTCGTGAATGCACCAAGCAGCCAAAGGCGCAATGAATTTTGGAATTTATTCAGTTACCAAAGGAATAAATTTCTCTTTTGACCCTGGATCGAATGAGACTTCTATATTTTTTTTTCTACCAGAAAACATGACGCATCTAAGTTTTTGTTACTCATTTTTCAATATTTAGGTTAGACCTTCCACCTGAAAGTTGGTCTACCTGGCATGTTCCATCTTTTTTGATCAACTTCATTCATTCATTCACTCATACCATTTGTCACATGTCTAGTACTCTGACCTATGGATCTCCTAAAAATTCTTTGTCATTATTTCAGCTAGGCCACATTAGTTTTTTTCCTTGATGAGGATGTAACAAGTAACTTATTTTTACTTGATGGTTCTATATCCCTAGCTATACGAATTTTCTAGTAATATATCTTTAAAAATCTATACCGAAAGCATACCTTTCCTTTCATTAAGGGCATTTCTCTACATGTTCAAGGTGCTGGGGATCCTTTCTTTATTGCCTTAATTATAAATCTAACTAATCCCGGGTGGAACAACATAACCTCATATTACCTATGCTACACAATAAATATTTCAACGCTCGTCTCCATTAGCAACCTTACTGATATGATGATATGAAAACTTTAATTCAGTTACCGTGACTCCACTGGCAATCCAAAATGTCCTCTAGTATTTGGTGAGAAAGGAGTATTTATATTATGAATATTTATACCCACTCATGGCCTCCATCAAGCCTAAGCGAGTATTATGTGTGGTGATTCTTAATATACCAGGTGCTCGTTCCCCTAAAATTTCTTCTTGGGTTTGAGCCAACATATTTTTAGTTTATTTCTATGATTTCTAGAGTAAATACACACATGAGTCATGTCTTTATATAAGTCAACAGTCGTTTTCACCCAACCCTCTTCCCTCATATTCATTATGAGTCTAATATCTAATATCTTAAAAATTAAATGGAATAATACTAGGTTCAAAATAAGGCTAATCTGGTAACCTTTACTCCACTTTTGAAATCTCTCTATTTACCGTAAATACAATTCTCCATATAAGGTAATATATGTGATTACTATGGTGGCGATAATCGTCCACACCAGGTTACCTATATATCTAAGTTATTATTGAAGTGTTTCATTGAATACCTTAATGTTTCTTCAGTTACTTTAACAAGTTGCATGCATAGCCATTATTAACAGCTATGCACATCTACCCATAAAACCCACATAACATTTATTCTATATTATAATCATATTATGAATTCTCAAGTAAACAAGGGATCTTAGAGGTATGTGTTGGCCTGTCGGCCACAATATTTGAACTTAGAGCTCTGATACCATTTGTAACATGCCCCTTGAGCCTAATCTAAAAATTAACTACTAGGCTCTCATTGTTTCAGTTTTCTTCTTTTAAAGTTAAGATTCAACCATCGTCACAAGTATAATTATTGTATAAACAATTATTATTCATGTGACTATACTCATATTCTTAACAATTTAAGAACATCAAAAGTAATGAACTATAAAACCACATACTCCTTCTGTGCTTTGTTGCGACTAGTCGACGTAATTAATTGAGGGGTTAGAATGGGGGTGGAGCCCCCCCTTCGTTGCGCTAATTGCACACCGGGGGGGTCAAAGGGGGTTTGAGGGGTGCAGGTAACCCCACTCTATGGGGTTTGGGGTAGTGCCCTAGAAAATTTTGTTTCTGGACCCTGTATTAGGTTGGGCGGACCTACCTATGGTTTTGTGCATGTTTTTCACACATGGTTTTGGATGCGATGGTTTTCGGTCCATGGTTTTGGACGTGATGGTTTTTCAGTCCATGGTATTAGATGCTTCGGAATGTATAAATATGTATTGTAACATTGAAAGAAAATAATGAAAAATCAAGCTAGTAGTCACGGTTTTGGGATCTAAGGGAAAATCTCTCTGTATATGTGTTTGATGTGTTATGCTCCTGCATTGTTTATTTTCTATGTTTTAAGAATTCATATGTAGGTAATTTATGTGTGGGGTTAAAACCTACATTTTCTACCAAAGATGTTTTTGCTTCAAGGGGACACCTTTGTTGCTGAGGGGTTTCACTCGGGCCTGTGGCAGACCCTGTTCAGTGGGCGATCTATGGGATCGATTCTGGTGGTGAAAGAGGATGGCGAGCAGTGGAAAGATAGAGATAGAGAAATTTAATGGTCAGATTTTTGAGTTATGGAAACTCAATATGGAGGCTCTGTTGGTTGATAAAGATTAGTGGGTTGCGGTAGATCCGGGTACTAAACCAATGGGAGTGTACAATGAAGAATGGAAGAAGTTGGATCGGAAGGCTAAGAGCACAACACGATTGTGTGTCTTAGATTCAGTATTGTTGAATGTATCAGGGGAAGCTACGGCGAAGGCTTTGTGGGACAAGTTAGGGACTTTGTACCAATCTAAGCCTCTGGAGAATAAATTGTTCCTACGGAAAAAGCTCTATAACCTAAGGATGAAAGATGGAGACTCGGTGATAGAACATATGAACGCATTTAATACTGTGTTAAGTCAATTATTATCTATTGATATTATAATTTCAGATGAAGATAAGTTCATTAGTTTGTTATGTTCTCTACAAGATTTGTGGGATAGTCTGGTTATTACAATAGGTAGCAATGAAACTACCTTGCAGTTTGATGAAATAGTATCATCCTTGCTGATGGACGAGATGAGATGGAAAAATATGGAGACTCAGAATGGTGATGCCTTGTCTGTATGAGGACGGTCCGAGAACAGAAACAAAAATAAGTCATCAAGTGGGAGATCTAAATCTCCAGGAAAACCTGTAAAGGTGGTGTGTTGGAAATGCAGAAAGGAAGGGCACTATAAAAGGGACTATAAATCTAAAGCTCCTGACAAAGGAAATGGATCTGATGATGCTCCTTCTCCAGAGGCAAAAACCACCTCAGAAGAAGGTGGGGATGTGTACCTGGCTTCTTCAAGTACACATGTAGATCATGAGGCATGCTTGATTAACTCAAGTGCATCCTTTCACTTCACTCCCCATAGAGAGTGGTTTTGCGAGTATGAGAAATATGATGGTGGTGATGTCTTCTTGGGGGACGACAAGAATACTAGAATCGTTGGTCGCCGAAAAGTAAAGTTGAAGTTGAAAGGTGGAAGGGTTAGAACACTTATGGGTGTTCTGTGTATTCCTGCGTTAGCCAGAAATCTGATTTTTGTAAGCAAGCTGGATGATGCAGGGTAAAAATAATGTTCAAGAAGGATACCTGCAAGATGGTTTGGGGAGCACTGGTATTGATGCGGGTAGTTTGGATTGGAATTTTGTACAAGCTGCAAGGTAGCATTGTTGTTGATGGGTGCAATAGTTCTGTGGTTCTTGAAAGTGGAGGAGAAAATCTAGTGGTCTCTGGAGAGAAGACCATGCTGCGGCATCAAAGGCTTGGACATATTGGAGAGAAGGGCCTTCTAATACTTCATGGTAAAGGTATGGTAGAAGGTATGAGGAATAGCTCTCTGATTTTGATTTTTGTGAAAATTATGTATATGGGAAGCAGAATCAGGTTAGTTTCCCCTCTGGTGGTAAGTGGGCGAAACAGATATTAGAGCTTGTGCACAGTGATGTGTTTGGACCTGTGAAGGTTCCATCACTAGGTAAGTCTATGTACTATATATAATTTATAGATGACTTCTCAAGGAATACATGGATATATTGCCTTAAGAAGAAATATGAAGTCTTTGATAGGTTTAAAGAATTTAAGGCTCTGGTGGAAAACCAAACAAAGAAGAAGATAAAGGTGATGAGGACAGATAATGGTGGAGAGTTTTGCAGTAAGGAATCTGAAGAATTCTGTAAGAAGTGTGGTATAGCATGACAAAAGACTATTGCATATACACCTCAGCAAAATGGAGTTGTAAAAAGAATGATCAAGACATTGATGGAAAGAGCAAGAAGCATGCTCAGTGGTGTCAGGTTAGGAAAATAATTCTGGGCAGAGGTAGCGGAGACTGCATGTTACCTGGTCAACAGATCACCTATTAGAAAATTATATATTACGGAGCAATGGAACACATAAAATATTGCAGAAATATAAACACAGAAAATGCATAAAACAAGACAGACACAGATATATGTGGTTCACCCAGTTCGGGCTACGTCCACCCCGAACAGCCAGTCCTTCCTTTCTATTATCCAGCAAAATGAAGAGACACAACCTACAGTAGATCCGCTGTAATATCCTTTGTTTTCTCTTACAGTCTCACCTCTCTGTTTCTCGCTCACCAAATACACATCTATTACACAGCCTCAAATAAAATGCCCTCATAGAAAGAGAAGGGTTGCCTTCTAGGGCAAAAAACCCTAAACTAAACATAAGTTCTACCGTCCAATCATCCACCTAATGAACGGCCCAGATTGACTAGAAATTACTATACTTTTACAAGGCAATTTTACATCTATTTTTAGCTTCGAGGGCGCTGCCCCCAAGCCCCTGCCGGGGGACCGCTGGCCCCCAGACCCCCCAGCCGGGGGGGATCGGCCCCCCTGGACCCCCGCGAGGGGGACAAGTCCCCCCTGCACCCCTCCCCCCACGTGGAGGGGTGTACAAAATTCCTGGGGTATACATCCGGCTAAAACAAAGACCTCTGAACAATCATGCTCCACATACAACATCACCTTCATCAGTGTTAGAGGATAAGACTCCACAAGAGGTATGGACTGGTAAGAAACCCTCTCTTTCACATCTGAGGGTATTTAGATGTGATGCATATGCACATGTTCCAAAGGAGAAAACAACCAAGTTGGATAGTAAATCTGAAAAGTGCATCTTTATTGGGTATAAGGATGGTTTAAAGGGTTATAAGCTTTGGAACTCAGTAACAAGGAAGGTTGTGTACAACTGAGATGTGGTGTTCAGAGTGGTGAAAGATGTTATTAAACATGAAGTCCAACCAAAGGAACCTGAGAAGATAGAGTTTGAGCTTAAGGGGGGGATTTAGACTCTACAGTAGAGGAGGAATCAGAAGATGAAGAGCCATGAACTCCGAGTGTGAAAAGATCAGTTTTGAGAAAGAAGGCAGCCAGAAAGGTATAGTCCATATGCTTTCTCTTCATTTTGCTTTATCTATTACTAATGATGATCCCAGAACTGTGAAGGAAGTAGTAGATTCAGAGGATGGAAAACTCTGGAAAGAGGCCATGGTTGATGAAATGGCATCTTTTTAAAAAAATGAGGCTTGGGATCTGGTGGAGTTGCCGGCTGGAAGGAAACCCATTAGCAGCAAATGGGTGTTCAAGAAGAAGGTAAATGCAGAGGGAAAGGTGGAGAAATACAAAGATCGGTTGGTAGCAAAAGGTTATTCCAAGGTGTCGGAAATTGATTTTGGTGATATTTTTTCTCCTGTTGTCAAGGTCACTTCTATTAGATTACTTTTATCTGTTGTTGTTGCTTTTGATTTTGAGGTAGAATAGATGGACGTGAGGACAACGTTTCTTCATGGGGATCTGGAAGAGTACATCTACATGAAGCAACCTGAAGGTTTTGTGGTGAAGAGTAAGAAAGAACTGGTATGCAAGTTAGAGAAGTCTCTGTATTGGTTAAAACAGTCACCAAGGATGTGGTATCAGAAATTTGATACATTTATACGGGGACTTGGCTTCACTAGAAGTAAAGAAGATCATTGTGTGTATTTTAAATTAATTAGTGACCGTGTTATCTATTTGGTCTTGTATGCCGATGATATGTTGCTCGTTGGAAATGACAACGAAATTATCCATGATTTGAAGACCCGATTGTCCTCCAAATTCAACATGAAAGATCTTGGTGCTACAAACTATATTTTGGGCATGGATGTTAAAAGAGATCGGGCAAAGAGGAAGCTCTAGTTAAACCAGAGGAAGTATGTCGAGACAATATTGCAAAGATTTAATATGCAGGATAGTAAATCGGTGAAGGTTCCTATTCCTTGTAGGCATAAAGTTATCTATTAAACAGTGTCCCAAGACACAAGAAGAGGAAGAGGACATGTCCCATGTTCCACATGCAAGTGTAGTTGGTAGCCTGATGTATGCAATGGTCTGTACTAGACCAGACATTACACATGCAGTAGGAGTATTGAGCAGGTTTATGTCAAAACTAGGGAAGGAGCACTCGACAGCACTGAAACGAACTTTTTAGGTATTTGTGTGCCACTAGTGATTATGGTTTGTGCTACCAAGGAAGACCAGGATTGGATAGAGTGTTGGATATTCATGGCTTTGTTGATGCAGACTGGGCTGGAGATCTGGATCAGAGAAGATCTACAAGTGGATATGTTTTTAACCTATTTGGAGGTGCATTTAGTTGGATGAGTAAAAAACAATCTATAATGGCACTCTCAACTATAGAGGCAGAATACATGGCAGCCACTCACACAAGCAAGGAAGTCGTTTGGTTGCAGAGATTGTGTTCAAGTAAGGGGTTAGTATAGGGAGCTATAAGGATAGACTGTGACAGCCAAAGTGCAATTTTCTTGGCAAAGAACAATGCATATCATTCAAAGACAAATCGCATTGATTAACAGTATCACTTTGTGAGGGATATGATATAAGACAAAAAGGTGTTGCTTGTAAAGGTGGACAATTTAAAGAATACTGCAGATGCATTGACAAAATTTGTGAGCTCTGAGAAGTTCTCTTGGTGTAGAGAAACAATGGGCATTGCGAGGCTGGATAAATGACTAAGCTCTCCTGTGACCCCTTCTGGAAAGAAAACAACAAGTGGGAGAATGTTGGGTTGTGTTATATTCTTTCCATGACTAGCTGACGTAGTTAACTTGGGGATTCGAAGGGGGGCAGAGCCCCCCCTTCATTGTGCCGATTGCGTAGCGCGGGGGTCACAGGGGGTTTGATGGGTACAAGTAACCCCACTCTATGCCCCAGAAAATTTTGTTTTCAGACCCTATATTAGGTTGGACAGACCTACATATGGTTTTATGCATGTTTTTCGCACATGGTTTTGGATGCGATGGCTTTTTGGTCCATGGTATTGGATGCTTCAACATGTATAAATATGTATTGTAACATTGAAGGAAAATAATGAAAAATCAGGCTAGTAGTCCCAGTTTTGGGATCCTGGGGAAATCTCTGTGTATATGTGTTTTATGTGTTATGCTCCTGCATTGTTTATTTTTTGTGTTTTAAGAATTTGTATGCAGGTAATTTCTGTACGAGGTTAAAACCTACATGGTTTAGTTGATCCGTGATGTATAATTTTAGATTCATTTATATGACTTGTATGTAACATGAACCCTTATAAATAATTTACAATTTTGATAAAGGAGTTAATGATGACATGCAACCAATAAACATCTTTGATGAATCCACACAAGCATTACTGGAACATTATCTTGTGTCTACTATAGCTATCATGACGATGAATGAGAATGATAGTCCTACATGCATATTCAAAAGTGTTACTTATATAAATCTTATGCAATCTGTAGAAATAGTTGAACTAGCCTCATTGGATACCATTCTTGTGATGCATAATGTATGGCATAGCTAACGTGTACCATGGACTATCCAGTTTGAAGTATTACGCCATAATTGTTTCGCATCCACCAAATTCTCATGCATACATAATTTCCAAATTAAAACAGAGATATCACATAAGGTTAGAGGCATACTATGTTCGTTTACTAAATTTAATGGTGATCAAATCTAAATTCAATAGATATCCCACACATCCGTATATGATCATCTCATAAACATAGTATAGGAAATTCTACTTATGTATAGTGGTCAGATGCATATTCTACCATGAGTAACATGTGTCAGATAACTCTTTCACCCAAGTATTAACAACTACCTACTATGACTCCACCACTAACTCTACACTTGGATGCAATAAGAGTCAGATGCATAAGAAGTCAATCATTCTCATAAATATTGATAACACAAACATCTATAAATCTCAGCTGAATGATTCCACAACATAAAAAGTAACGAGTAAATATATATTATTTTCCATGGAATTGAATCCAACTAGATTAGAAGAGAGAAAACCACTTGGAAAATAGAGCACCACCACCCAACCTAGAAATGATTCTCCCAGTTCACCCCTGAGCCAAGAGTTCTTGCCATGGATCAACTACCTTTGTTGATCTCTTCAATGGGTATTTAATACCCTCTTTCATGATATGGGTTCCATTAGCGACATCCCGCTCTTATGGATCTTTTCTATAGATTTTCCTAGGCTTTTCATAGAAAAGTTCGCCTTTCTCTCCGAGGAGGATTTTCCTCATAAAAGCTTGCCTTTCTCTCCCATAGAGCTTTTATGTTTTTCTTAATGGATATTTTTCTCCAATCCTTCTAGCTTATCTAGAATTGAATCTAGAATATTTATCATGAAAGAATTATCCCTTCCCATTCACCAATGGGATTTGGCAAGAATATCATCTCTTGGTGTCTCAATTTTCCAAGTGATTGATTATTTTTCATAAAGTATTTACTTTTCTTGTACATGTTAGACCTATCTTTTCTCATCTTAGGTTAGCAATTTTTTACATAAAAGGGAGGGGTGTTACATTGCTAGATCGAGAGTTTAGATGGATCTAGGCTAGTCGTAATCCAAAATAAAAACTAAGATGATAGGCCATATAGTAGGGACAGTAGGAGAATGAATTAAACACATTGAGTGAATAGGATTTGAATAAGGTTTTTTTTGTGCAAAATATCGTAAAAGTCAAGTTCTTCTAAGAAATAATATGATTCTTGATATAAAGGATTTGGTTTTTGTTCTTATTAAATTAATTTAAAGTTAACAAGTTAAAATAATATGTTACAATATATTATTACGCCACCAGGTGTATAGAACATGGTGACAAAGTGTTATGCTAAGGCATTTCACGGTGTAAAAGTCACTAGTTCTAAACTCCATGGGAAAAGTCCATACATTCTAAGGGTTGGTGTTGTAATATCCGGGATTTTGTTTTTTCATTTAATAGGATTAACAAAGTTTATTCAGGAAGTGCCATGTCTAGCATAATATTGTAATCTCAACATTAGTGACATTTTGGGTACATGGGACATAGGATAAATCGAAAATTCCAACCTCAGTCGAATGTGGGGGGCACCTCTCATGGAATACAAATCCCTTGGATGAAAAGTGAATTCTTTGGGAAGAGGATCAAAATAGCTGACTAAGGGACCCACAAGTAAAGGTGAGGTAACAATTATAAATAGGTGGTTGAAGGAAGCATAAAGCACTTTCTTGATAATTTGTCATTTTACACATTATTTCTCAAGTTGTTCACTTGATTCACAAGCGTTGTTTAGAACTAGATGTTTCCAAGGAGAAATATCACCCTCTTCTTCGATTGACCATGAGTTCCACCCTAGGGAGGCAAATCAGGCTCATCTTTGGTAGTTGGGAGGATACGATGCAGTATCACGATTTTTTGGAATCAGTGGGACACATAAAAGGGAGCTACATAGGTCTTTGAGAGGTATTGTGCCAGAGGGAAGAGATTTGTTGTCGCTGGGCTATTTCCTCACATAAGTACTTTCCGAAAGGAGGGAATTTTGAGGAGTGGTGCCTTTCTCAGCAAAATGAATTAGTGTGGCTAGGCTTGCATCATTTTTCTTAGGACTGTGATGGGGATTGTGGAGGTGTTTGTGGGGAGGCCTGGTGAGTGGGATTGAAGAGTTGGGATTGTTTGCGAATTTATTGGAGGGAAATGGGAGGAGAGTTCCTAGACATTTAGGAGTAGAAAATCCTCCAACTATCACATATGACATTTTCTAGCAACAGAGGGCCAAGCATTTTGGGGTCAATTTTGAAGTGTTAAAACTAGGGAAAACCCTTTCTCAATTATTTTTTGTTCTATTTAGGAGAGGCCAAGATTACTTTGGAAAAATTTTCTGAGCAGTCTAGAGGGCCCAAATAGAGGCCTCTTTCCATCCAACAATGTATATTTCAAGGGCAATGCAAAGTATAGAGGAGAAGTCACTTCCCATTATCCGACCCCCTCGATTTCTAACGTGGGATTTGCCTAGCTTACCTTTGGACAACCCAGGTGCACTTGTTCTTACCTATTGTACTCCTACTATGATATATAATAAAATGGATCAACTTATTTTGGAATAAATTGTTAATGTGATGATATTTTGCGGCGTTTTGATTTTTGGTTGTGTGTAAGAAAGTTATGGTTGTTATTAGTTAATATTTCCATTATGAATATTACAGGTGTGGCCTAGGTCAGGGGTGATACATGAGTGATTTTGACAGATTAGATGGACTTAAGATGTGACTAATGAAGCAACATGCTAGTCATCTCAAGACTCTCATAAGCTAGCAAAAAAAATATTCTATTATATTATTAAATTTGTAATAAATTTAAATATAATTTTATATGACATTGATTAAGCTATTATATGTATATATATAGCGAGAGAGAGAGAGAGAGGATCTGACTAATGAAGAAACATGTTAGTTGCGCTAGTCAT
The DNA here is from genome assembly GCA_031772625.1 of Pinus tabuliformis. Taxonomy (NCBI): domain Eukaryota; kingdom Viridiplantae; phylum Streptophyta; class Pinopsida; order Pinales; family Pinaceae; genus Pinus; species Pinus tabuliformis. Next base: position 865,744,648 of record CM062812.1, read on the forward strand.
CTCAAGACTCACATAAACTAGCAAAAAAAATGTTCTATTATAATATTAAATTTGTGATCAATTTAAATATAATTTTATATGACGATGATTTAGTTGTTATATATATATATATATATATATATATATATATATATATATATAGATATATGGGGAAACAAGTCAGCCTTGCTCTTGAATGACGGGGTAGAGTGAGGTTCCTAAGGTTACTGGTACTAGACCAACCCAAAATTATAATCAGTTAGGAATTCACAAGCCTTGAAGCCAATATAACAGTCTTCATAAGCATCAATCCATTGCAATAATGCTCATCATGTCACTAATGGGGATTTGAACATTAGTGGGGAACATAACAATCATTTCATGTAATCACTCAAGATATCCTGAATTTACTACATGATAAATATAATACATAACAGCGTAGCTATATAAACTAAGTGGTTAATGGGCATAAATTTGTTGTACGGATCCAGATACATCTTACATTGTGATTAATAATAATTATATAAAGAATTGATGTATGAGTTAAATATAAGTACATTCCAAAATAAAAATGTAACACTAAAAACATACTAAAGTAACAATAATAAATAGAATTGAAGTCACAAATCAATCAAAATTAAATTTGAGACTTTGTAAAAATGATAATTTTTTTAACCAAATTGAAAAGTAAAAACGGCATAATTATCTTTGAAATAAATTTCAACCTTCTATCTTTTGTGGATATTCCAGTGAGGTTAAATGGTTGCAATCTATTTAACAATTGTTAATATTTAAATTAAAATTCTAAAAAATCTCTTCCAAAATAAATACATTTATCGAAATAATTTAAAAATATTATAAATGAGTAAATTATTTAAATTAATATATTTTATTAATTAAAATGTTTTAATTATAATATATAGAAATTAATATTTTATAAAAATTATTAAATTAACTAAAAAATAATATCATATAATTAACATTAAATTTATGTTTTTTCTAATGGCAAGTTTTGTTAATAATAATAAAAAATACGTCGAAATATGTAAGTATTTTAAAAAGGCATAATTTAATTTATAAATAAAATGATGTGACTTTTTATTTTTAAATTATATTTTTAAATGCATAAATGGAGTCAACACCCTAAAAAACCCAAAAACACTTAATTATATACATTAAACATATAGACTCAAATTTTTAAAAATCTCGATTAAAATTAAATAAAAAAATGCTAAAAAAACTATTTGCTTAATAATTTAGATTATGCCTTTTAAAAATAATAAACCATATGAACTTTTATAATTATTCATTATTATTATTTAAAATATATTTAACAAAATCAATTATGAATAATTTATTTCTTGTTATTATTCAAAAACAGTATTAATAAAATATTATAAAGAAGTAAGACCTATCTTTAAGTAGGTGGGTTCAAATACACGTTGTTAAGTGGGCTATTTAAAGTTTTACACGTAAATCTCCTATAAATTTTCTATTGAAATCAACTTCGAGGACTGAAATGTTTTATAAATGATGAGTGATACTGCTTAATGACGTTGGAAAATCAAAAGAGACCCATCTATATTCATAACAATTGCATTTATTGCATGTTACAAGGTGTACTTGTTGGATGAACGTTTAGAAAAACCTATCATTTAGTCTTTTTATGTACTTGTTGGATGAACGTTTTTTACTATCATTTATACGTTCATGTTATTTACTTTTTGGACATAACATGCACCTTTAAGGTTGCTTTTTAATATTTCAAATAATGTCCTTGAAATAACTTTTTACCGGAATCTTAATTTAAACAAGGAGAGCTACCCGGCAGCAAGACTGGAATTATGAATGATCTAGTTTGAGGATGCTTCTTTTGGTTTGAAATTAAGTTTTTCAGCATTGTAGCGTGCCTTATATCATGTTTTTCTGCACCGGAATCTTAATTTAAACAAGGAGAGCTACCAAGCAGCAAGACTGGAATTATGAATGATCTAGTTTGAGGATGCTTCTGTTGGTTTGAAATTAAGTTTTTCAGCATTGTCGCGTGCCTTATATCATGTTTTTCTGCACAATGCATGCATTTGTCTGATGTTTTGGAATTATTGTTTGAAGCAATTAGATTTGGTATAATATTTGAATTATTCTCAAGGAAAATTGTTTGTGGAGTGAAACAATTTACAATAATTACGAGCCCAGGCTTGTCTTTGTCACTGTATGTTATTTTCCCTTCTTCTTTTAGGGTCACTTTCGACATACTTGATGTATGTAAGCATTAACAGGATTGCCAACTTGACATATGACTGATATGATAGCATGTGGGAAGTGGTGCCTAATACAATGTGGCAAGTGGCCCCTGAATACTCAAGTTTGCATACTCATGTTTTAAGATGATCAAATTTCTTTATTTAGAATGCACAAACTTGGAAAAGGGAATACAATGTGGGAAGTGGTGCCTGAATACTCAAGTTTGCATACTCATGTTTGGAGATGATCAAATTTCTTTATGGAGAATGCACAAACTTGGAAAAGGGTAAACTATCAGATGCAACAAAGAAATTATCAAAAAGTACTTGTATGAATAAGAAATTATCAAAAAGTACTTGTATGAATAATATTTCAATTGTAATTACATGAAATGAATTTTTGGGGGACTACTCTACATTTCACTCCATGCAAATACGTCCACTCGGAGACACAAATAGGATAATTCAGAGCACTCTTTGACCCAAATGAGAGGCATTGGAAATCATCACAAAATGAATTCTAAATTATTGCAAGCCTAGAGGATTAGTATAGCCAAAAATAAATTTTGATTTCTTTAGTGGGAGATGAAAGCTTATTTACTAGTAAAAGAAATTTTACTAGTACGGCACAAGTGATGTATAAGTGAATTAAATACAAGTGATGTATAAGTGAATTTAAATTTAAGGTGTCATGTGGTAATCTTACTTTTAAACTATTTATGTATTATACAGGAGGTTTAGGGGTTTATAAAGTGAATTTAAATTTAAGGTGTCATTTGGTAATCTTACTTTTAAACTATTTATGTATTATACAGGATGTTTAGGGGTTTATAAAGGGTGCACCTTGTTCCTGAATAATATGACTTAATTACAAGGGTTTTAGGGCCTTTTAATTCCTATTTAGCACAATAATATCAATTTAGGGCTTTTTGAAGCTTATTTAGCCTTATAATAATTACCTATTTAGGTAATAAGGTTAAGCTCTTTGCATTATAATTAATGTTATCATGACCTAAATAAATTAAAAGTGTAATGAAACCCAATTTGGCAGAAGAATACGGCTAGCACAAATTTTATCATGAAGTTATATTGTTTTTTTGTCTACGTAGTCATGTAGTGATGTTGGCATAGTAATAAAAGTACATGTAACTATTGAGTTTCACGAAGGCATTTCAATTAAGAGTTGCCATTAGGAGTTCATGAGTAAGAAATCCTCATCTGGAAGTTCTGATTAGGTAGGGATGGACACTTTCTTACACAACTATCACACACATAACGTCAATGTCTATTAGAGTCCCCACCCCTCTTCCACCCTATATTATTCAAATAGACTTTCCATCATTAGTGGAGGCATCATTTCTAGTACTGAGATTCCCATCTTCATTTTCTTGCTCACTTATACATATGTATGCAGATTGCCAGGTTGAGTACCAAATGAAATCCTACTCTTTGTACTAACATAAATATTTCCATTTTGCTTTCATTCATTTAGGTCACATGCAAATACTACCGTAGTACTTACATTTTTAATTCTCCAGAGTCTAAACATATAGCAATGTGAATTCTATATTTAACATGTTAGTATAGTTACATGATTTATAGTTCAGTAAGAAGCTAGAACCAAGGTATAGCATATGGAATTATAGAAAAGTTTAGTAGTCTAAATTTAACATATTGATGGGCCTTGGAAATGGAGGATTCAATATTCATACCATATGTCAATAAAAAAATGTTGCTTACCAGAACCAATATTATGTGCATGCTCCTTCAATATAATACAAACAGATCTAATGTTTTTGGACAACAATAGAAACATTCAGACGTAAATCATTGCAAAGTAGGGTATTGGGAAGGATACCAATCAATGCATTATTAATCATTGCCACTTGAGTTGAGCAATAAAGAAAGAGATGGCTTGGCATCATGCTTGAGGATTCTTGCACGAACAATATTACCAACTTCACATAGGATTGGCATATTACAATGTGGTTAGTGATGCCCAATTTTTTCATTGTTGCAGTGTTATGTTAGTAATCCAAAAATTTGTAACTTCCCTGTTGCAGTCTTACATTAGTAATACAAAAATACGTAACTTTCCTACTGCAGTCTTACGCTACTAATCCAAAAATTCATAGCTTCATTCAAAAGAGTATAAATTTACACATCACAGATTCTCATAACATTCAAAGATTCCGTAATAGGTAACTGATCATAGTCAAATCTTTGTCCATAGACATCCCATCCCTATTCCTTCAAAATATATTATATCTATTGAAATCAAATACATAGTTGTATATGGTGTCCTTCATAAATAACATAACTTTTATACAATACGACCAAAATTATTTTCAAAAATAAATTAGGACAATCCCTTTATAAGTAAAACCTAGTATACCATTCCATTACAATTGTTATTGAACCTTAAATTTCCAATATAATTTGAAACACATACTTGGTAGATGTTAGCCATAATCAAACATAGCATTGTTCCTAGATAGTAAGGGTGATTTGGTGCGAGTGTGCATGCAGATGTCGGTACAAGTGCATTGGCTTCAAAATTTAGGCCCGAAGTATATGTACAAGGAGGGGTGCAACAATTTCATATATATATAACTTATATTGGAATGTACTAAAATACATACTTAAGAGCCTTGAAATGTAAGAGTTGGAAATTAAAATATAAAAGAATATTAGCTATGACAATAACAATGTGGCAATCACAACTTTTGTTTGACACTCTTGGTGTGAATTTTGAACATTTGAGTATTCTCCATTTTCTTCATTCATCTAGGTGGATATTGGTGGCCACTAGCCTTTTCCACTTGGACCCCAACATTGTTCCTTTCAGTTTCGTTAATTGTAGCATAGTTTACTATTTTTGGTAGTCTCCCATGTCCTACTTTTTCAAAGTCGTTTTGAGGCCCTAAGTGATGTTTTTTTGGAAAACAGGAAAACATGTAGCCCATGGCACAAAATTGTAGTTGAATGCCCTGGATAGATATTTCTAACGAGGTATCGTACGCTTCAAGAAAAGAACAAAGTTGTATGCCTTGGACAGATATTTCTAACGAGGTATTGTACACGTCAAACAAAGATAATATGCCAAAGTTACAACCCCGAGAAGTTTATGTACCAATTTACCCAAACGAGGCCCACAAAGTCTTGGCGCTTCATCTATTAGGGTTAGGTTTTTGTATGTTTTATTTTTTCCATTGTTTTCCAATAATAAATACACCTCTAAGCCTCATTGTAACATAGTTCAAGAGGCATTTAGTTGTCACATCGCTTCTCAGAGATAAGCTACCATCATCCAAGATCGTTTATTTCCATTCTGCATGTAAATAATTTTCAATATTTGTTATTAATTAATTGATGTCTCATTTTCATTATACCTCTATGTTTTTTCTTTAATATGTTTTTCATTTTGTTCCTACATAAATCTGGATCAATGGTATCAGAGAAATCTTTGCTTTCTCTACTTTTCTATGCATCTCCCCAATGAGGTCGTCGTTTAAGGAGTTTGGACTAGAACTAGTTGAGCCATTTCAAGACTATCCCCATTGACATGGACGACCTCCCATGGCAGAAGAAAAGAAAGATAAGGGAGTAGGATATGCTATCAAATTTTTCCTCGAAGAATCCCAGTAGCATCAAAGGAATGAGAAGATGGACAACTTTACATAGATTCTTCAATGGATACCAACAAGTGACACATCTCAATCCAATAGTCACGTTGGAGGCGACACCCCTTCAAGGTACAAGTAGACTTCAATATCCTTATGTTCGAAGGTCAAATAGATTCAAATGTTCTAGATAAATTTTTGAATCTATTGGAAGGTTCTTTTTTGGTCCATAATATCTCTGAGAGGGAAAATATTACTTGTGCACTACTTAAGGTCACCCCCCATGTCATTGACTGGTGAAAAACTTACTGTGAGAAAGAGTTCAAGGAATAGGCTCTATTTATAGATACACCCTTCTGGAAATCCTTATAATATGTTTTTAAGCAACATTATCACCCTATGGGGAGTTATGAGGACAAGTACATACAATGGACAACACTATGGCAATAAAGGGACGAAGATGTGCTTGAGTTCACAAATATTTTTCATACTCCATGCATAAATCTAAGTATCAAATAATTTGAAAAACATCTAGTTCTCAAGTACCACTATTATCTGCATATATACATTCAAGAAGAAATGGAGTTGTTGGACATCTCATCGCTTGGTGCAACATACCGATATGCTTCCATGATTGAAAAAAATTAAACAAAAGACGTGGGACTTTGGATTCGTGAAACTAAAGAAGGGTAAGAGCACCCCCAATCCATAGAAGAAAAGACAAGGTCAAGGTGGAGAATCCCAATACAACCCATCGAATTCACAAGAAAATAATGGCACCACGAATAGAAATAAGGATACAGGAAAGAGGTGTGAGTTCCACAAGAGACTCACTCACAACACAAATGCATGTCACTCCAAGCAATCATTAGTGGACGAGCTAAAAGCTATGGAATCTCATGCATGTTCTGATTTTGAGCCAATACCTGATAAGGGGAATGACAATGGAAAGAAAGATATTGACATAGAACCTAGTGCCACCATTGTCATGAACAAAGTCCATAAGGTTGAGCCTGAAGAGTCAGAGGAGGGGGGTTGTCTCTTCCACTCATATATGTTGGTGAACAGTTCTCAATTGTAGTTCATTTTTGACAGTGGGAGCTAAAAGAACCTCATCTTAGAAAAAGTTTTAAAGTAGTGGGGCCTTCCAACCACACCACACCCACAACCTTACACCATTAGATGGGTCTTTCTTATTCGCCCTCAAAGTAAGGGGAAGATCGTGGCACATACATGGCCCCGAGGAAGGGTTCCTCCACATATAATAAATAGGTGGATAAGGTCATGCAATAATACAAGGTCTTCTTCTCCTCACCTACAAGGGTACCTTTGCACTGTCAGGTGAAGCACTCGATCAATTTGACTCCTAGAGCACCCCTACCCAATCGACCAATATACTACCACTATGTTTTGTAAAATGAAGATATCAAACGGTAGATCCAGGAGTTCATACAAAAAGAGCACATCTGACTAAGTTCCTCACCTTGTTGGAGCCTCATTGTATTTGTACAAAAGAAGGATGGGACCAGGAAACTTTGCATTAAGTATCAGGCACTAAACAAAACCATGGTCAGGAACAAGTATCTAATCCCATGGATTGATGACATTCTTGACCATCTCAAGGGTGCCAAGCACTTTAGAAAGATCAATTTGAAGTCTCGTTATCACTAAATCCTAATATAGCCCACATATGTATGGAACACTACCTTCAAATACAAGGAGGGCATTTTTGAGTGGTTGGTCATGCCTTTTGGGTTGACAAATTCCCTTGCAACATTTATGAGATGGACAAATGACATCTTGCGCACTTTCACCAACTTTTTCATGATTGTATATCCGGATAAAATTGCCATCTTCAACAAGAGTTGGGAAGAGAACTTGCAACACATTTGACAAGTCCTCCAAACATTACGATAGTACAAACTATGTGCCAACTTGGAGATATTCACCTTGGGCATGAGCTAGGTGAAATATATAGGTTACATAATTCATGATCAAGTCGTGGATGTGGATTTGGCTAAGGTACAAGTCATGCAGGATTGGATAACCTCAAGCACTCTAACATAGTACCACAACTTTTTGGGACTTGGCAATTTTTATCAGAGGCTTTTGTTGGGATTCTCTCATATCACTTAGCCTTTTAGTCAGGCTACCAAGGGTACATTGAAAGAGTATTTTTCATGGTCCGAGTCATAATAGAAGGTTTCCATTGAGTTGAAGCAACACCTTTGCTCTGCACCAGTACTCACATGGCCAAACCTGCAACAGCCAATTGAAATTGAGATAGACATCTGTGACTATACTATTTGTGTAGTTCTCACTCAAAAAGGGCATCTAATGGCCTATCACAATGAGATAGTTTCTTATACAATTCAAAAATATGCCACCTATGATAAACATATATATTTTTTCATGCAAGCTTAGGAGCAATGGAAACATTACATTTTTGGGAAGGATAGGTTCATCCACATAGATCACTAACCTCTCTAGTTTATACATACCCAAGGGAAGTTGCTAAACAATCGCCACCAAAAGAGGTCAAAATATCTTAAACAATTTGATCTGAACATTAAATACAAGAAGGGTAACACCAATCATTTTGTAGATTGGCTCATTTGGCCCCTAGTTGCAGAACTAACCATTGTCCTCCACTCTTATGGCCTTGAGAGATATGGATGGCCAAAACTATACACAAATAATCCACAGTTCACCACCATGTACCAGATGTTAGTGGATGGCAAGCAATTACCATACTTTCACATCTAGGATGCATTGTTATGCTACCTGACAGGATGGTTGAAAATATATCAGACCTTGTGATGATTGTGCCATTGCTAAGCTAACCATAAAGAAGCAAGGCCTATAAACTCCTCTGCCCACTCCACACCAGCCCTAGGAATCTATCTCCATGGACTAATTTTCTAGTCTCTATTATGAAACCAGCTCAAGAAAAGATAGAAAAGATAGATCAATGCCTTACCTCCTTTACATTACATAAATGAAAAATTCTTGGATGTTTCAAATGACAAAACATCCTTTCTATATATAGGAGTCTAAGGAGTCACAGTATAACCCAACCGACCTAACAAGAATAATATAAATCCACAAAAATAACAATAGAGGGATTCTATGGGGCACAATAATAACAATATGGGGATAATAAGGGTGCAACAATATTAATAAGGGATGCAACTACAATAGTAATGGGGTAATCACTAGTATTAGAGGGACCCAACATGCCCCTCTCCTTCAAAAAAGTGTTTTCCTCAATGCTTGAGTAGTTCTGGATGCTTCTGTATAAAATTCTCATCCTCCCATGTGGAATCTTTAGCAGATAAGTTATTCCACTTGATAAGATACTCTGAAATTGATCGATTTTGTAGCTATCGAGTTCATGTTTCTGTGACTGCTTCCAGTTCCAATATAATTTTTCCTTCCTTGTCAAGTTCTAGCAATATTGTTTGAACTGGGAGCTTGTCGCCTATAACCTTATTTAAGCATGAAACATGGAAAACTAGGTGCAGTCGAGAAGCTGTAGGAAGCTCCAATTTGTATGCCATAGTACCAATATTTTGCAACACCTTGTATGGACCATAATACTTTGGTGATAATTTATTATCCTTCTTAGCTTGCTTGAGGGACATTTTCTTATATGGCTTTAGCTGTAGGAATACCCAATCACCTACATCAAAACTTCTTTCGCTGCGATGTTGATCTTCCTGTTGTTTCATTCTATTGTGTGCCAACATGAGGTTATCCTTTAAGAGTTGGAGGACTTGTTGTTGATGTTCGATGTGATGTTCCACTGCTTGAACCTTAGAATTTTCTCTTAAATATGATGTGATGGATGGTGGCTGATATCCATAAAGTGCCATAAATGGGGTCATTTTTGTTGATGTATGGAAGGAAGTGTTATACCACCATTCAGCCAGAGGCAACCATTTGACCCATTGTGTCTGTTTATCATATACAAAGCAATGAAGATATCCTTCCAAACATTTGTTTACTATCTCGGTTTGCCCATCAGATTGAGGATGATAAGATGAGCTATGAGCTAACTGAGTACCAAGACAAAAAAATAATTATGTCCAAAAATTTCAAGTGAAAATGGGATCTCTGTCACTTACAATAATCTTTGGGTTTCCATGTAGCTTTTGAATTGTTTCCATAAATGCAATAGAAACTGTACTGGCTTTAAATGGATGTGATAATGCACAAAAGTGTGCATACTTGGTAAGTCTGTCAACTACCACCATGATGACACTCTTTCCCTCAGACTTGGGTAAACCTATGATAAAATCCATTGAAACCTCCTCCCAACATTGGCTTGGAATGGATAAAGGTTGTAATAGACCTAGTGTCTTAATTGTTTCAACTTTATTTTGTTGGAAAACCAAACATTCTGCCACAAATTTTTAAATATTTGATTTAAGGCCATCCCAAAAAATTCCTTCTTAACCCTGTGGTAAGTTTTTAAAAATCTGAGTTCCATTCTAAGGGAGAAGTGAGCAATTCCATAAAAATATTTTGTTTTAGTTGGGAATTCTTACAGAGGTATAAGCGATCTTTGTACCATAAAGAATCATTTTTCCAGCTAAATGTATCAGACGTACTGGAATCTTGTTGTAACTTTCAAATAAGTGCCCAGACTTCTTCGTCATTCTTCCATTCCTCCCCTACTTCATTTATCCAATCTGGTTGGATAATAGAAATGGTGCACAATAATTCTTCTACATCCTCATCCTTTCTTGAGAGTGCATCTGCCACCACATTTTGCTTCCCTTTTTTGTAGATGATTTCAAAGTCATAACCCAACATCTTTGTGACCCACTTTTGTTGCTCTTTAGAGGATAATCTTTGTTCTCAAAAGTATTTAAGGATATCATGATCCGTTTTTCCCTTGAAGTGTCTTCCCATTAGGTAGGGTCACCATTTCTTAAGTGCATGGAGTATTGCCAACATTTCCTTCTCATAAATAGCTTGATGTAAAAACTTTCCCTTGATTGGATGACTTTCAAAAGCAATGGGTCTTTCATCTTGCATTAAAACAACACCAATTCCATTTCCTGAAGCATCACATTCCACAATAAAGGTTTTTGTGAAGTCCGGTGTAGCTAAGACCGGTGCTTGGCACATTGCCTCTTTAAGATGTTCGAAGGCCTTTGCTACTTCTGGAATCCATGAAAATGAATCTCTCTTCAATAATGTTGTTAGAGGTGCTGCTATTCTCCCATAATTCTTAACAAACTTGCGATAATACCCTGTCAACACGAGAAATCCTCACAGATGCTTTATGGATGTAGGGATTTTCCATTCCTTAATGGCTTTAATTTTGCTAGGGTCTACCTTAACTCCTTCATGAGATACAATATGACCCAGATATTCCACCTCTTGTAGTCCAAAGAAACATTTGGATCTTTTTGCATATAATTTTTTCTCCTCCAATAGTTGTAGCACCCTGTCAACATGTTCAACATGATCCTTCCAAGACTTGTTGTAGATTAGTATATCATCAAAAAATACTAACACAAATTTTCTAAGGAATGGTTTGAAAATGGAATTCATCAAACCTTGAAATGTTAAAGGTGCATTGGTAAGGCCAAACGACATGACCAAAAATTCATAATGACCCTCATGAGTTATAAATGTTGTTTTCGGAATGTCTTCAATCTTCATTCTAATTTGATGATATCCTGAATGAAGATCCAACTTGGTGAAGTAAATTGATCCATGCAATTCATCCAGTAATTCATCAATGACAGGAATGGGAAACTTATCTTTAATAGTGAGCTTGTTGAGCTCCCTATAATCCAGACACATGCGCCATGATCCATCCTTCTTGTGCACTAATACTACTGGAGCAAAGAAATAACTTTGACTCGGTTGAATTATACCAGCCTCTAGCATTTCTGCAACCATACATTCAATTTCACTCTTTTGGGCATAGGGATATCTGTACGGCCTGATGTTTGGAGGAACACTTCCTGGAATCAGATGAATAGCATGATCATGATCACGAATAGGTGGGAAACCTTTGGGAGTCTCAAATACCTTGGAATGATTGTCCAAGACTTTTTGGAGATCTCAAGAAATAGATGATTCCAATGTGGAAACATCTAGCGAACATAATTGTGCAATTACACCCCTTTGTTCCTTTTTTAGAAGCTTTGTCATACAGTTAGAGCTGATTATCTTTCCCAGTTTCGCTGCAATACCCTTTAATTCAACTTCCTTTCCTTCCAGAGAAAATTTCATGAAAAGTTATTGAAAATTAAAAGCTATTGTACCCAATGATTGTAGCCATTGGACTCCTAGTACAACATCAGCACCTCCCATTGGAATGGAAAGCATTGGGCTAGTCAATACATATTCTCCCATAGATAGCTTGATATTATGGCACTTTCCAGAGCAATTTATTGTTCCTCCATTTGCAACCATCACTTGACACTCTGGTGCTGGATATAAGAAGCAATTCAATTCTTTTGCTACCTTTCAATGAATAAAATTGTAGGTATTTCCTGAATCAATCAACACTATTACCTTTTTCTTCTTGATTTGTCCTTCTATCTTGATGGTTTGAGGAGTGGTAATTCCTGCCAATGCATTACAAGATATGGTCAGATTCATTTCTTCTTTATCTAGGCTTTGTTCCTGGAGTATATCCTCTTCTTTTGACCTTTCTTTCTCCTTTTCTTCTTCCTCTTCACAATCTATGTAGAATAATTTCTTCTCAGCACACTTATGACCTTTAGTGCATTTGCTATCACAACTGTAACAAAGCCCTTTTGCTCTTTTTTCTTCCAATTGTTGTGGTGTCAACCTTATAGGTTGTGGAAGACTAGGGGCAGCAACACTTCCATCTTTATAGTTGTGAATGGAATGCTTCCTAGTTTCCATAATTTTGATTTCCATTTTTCTTGCTAACCTGAATGCCTTCTCTAATGAATTAGGTTCCCAAAGGCAAACATCATGTTGGATATTATCCTTTAAAGTCCCTATGAACACATCAATCTTATGCTCCTTTGGAATATTTTTTACCCTTATGTTCAATTTTTGGAACTCCTCAATGTGCTCCATTATTGAACCCTTTTGTTTGAGACTTATCAATTGGCTAAAAAAGTGTTGCTTTTTGTATCATCATAATGTGCTGTCAATTCTTCCGTAAAAATTGCCCAAGTGATAATTTGTTTATGAGAGCAAAGCCATTGATACCATACAAACTTATTTGGTTCCAAATATAAAGTTGAAATACATACCTTTTGTGTGTTTTTCACATTATTGAGATCGAATATTTGCTCTATCTGTAATATCCATGTTGTGGGATCCTTGCCATCAAATTTCCTCATATCGATTTTTGGAATATGGTGGGTCTTCGATCCCACATTAGAGTCTATGAAATCGTTATTAACATTTCTTTTTTTCACATCATGAGTTTCCTTTTTACCTTTTCACCATTAGTAAGTATTTCTTGTAGAAAATTTGTCAAATCTATCTTCAAATCTACCATGTCTATCTTCAAATCTGTCTTCAAATTTTCCATGTATCTCTTCAAATCTGTCTTCAAATCTATCTTCAAATCATCCATATTAGCTTCCATGCCCTTTATCTTAGATTCCACATCATTTATCTTAGCTTCTGTTAGCTTTTGTGAGAGTGACATTTGTTGCACTTGTTCTTGTAATATTGATATATCATGTAGCATTTCTTCCTCTTCTTCACGAGTCATGCTAGATCTTTCAGGTTTCTTACTAGCTGTTTGCATTTTCTTTCCTCGGAGCATCAATTACTGATAATAATTCTCTACTATTCCCTTTGAATTCCTTCAAAATAAATTTCAAACCAATCTTAAGCAAAAATTTAAAAGAATCTACACTCGTTTTTTCACTTTGTAGGAGCTCGATATTGCCTTTGATGTATCTCTGTACTTTCGGATAATCCAGTTCTAAAATTGTGACCTATAGTAGCCCCCTGTGTACTCTTTCTAATGCCACTAGTCTGATCCAAATTGGATTCTCCAAGGAAGAGTTATGCAAAATATCCCACAGTGACCTGATTACAGACTAGTTCAGTAGAGCGAACTTGTACGATGTTCCACGAGTCACCGTTTCAACCTTTGGCTCTAAAAAATATATAAATGAAACTACAGTCTGTCCTCTTTCTCTACCTTCTGACGAAATTTCAATCTAATGCTTAGAGAGAAAGTTATGACGATTTTCCCCAGGTCACCTGTTTGGAATGTAATTCAGGAGTCTGTAAAAAGACCAAATTCCTCATATCATATCTCCGCAAATATAGTGCAAAAAGATCCAAAATTCGGACCCAAGGATCAACGCGAATTCTTCTCAAATATGTTTTTTTTAGCTTCTAAAACGTTGCAGAAGAAAAAACATTATGGCGAAAATGCCACTATGACCTATTTGGAGCAACGAAACCCTAGAATCCAAAGCTCTGATACCAAATGTTATGAAACCAGCTCAAGAAAAGATAGAAAAGATAGATCAACACCTTATAATTCAACCTCTTCAAGGGCGCAACCTCCTTTACATTAGATAAATAAACAATTCTTGGATGTTTCAATTGACAAAACCTCCTTTCTATATATAGGAGTCTAAGGAGTCACAACATAACCCAATCGACCTAACAATAATAATATAAAGCCACAAAAATAACAATAGAGGGATTCTATGGGGCACAGTGATAACAATATGGGGATAATAGGGGCACAACAATATTAATAAGGGATGCAACTACAATAGTAATGGGGTAATAACTAGTATTATAGGAACCCAATAGTCTCCCTTTTACCAAACATGGTAATGAATGTGTATTTATGGTCGTGGACAGATTTTTTAAGATGGATGTATTGGTAGCCTACAAGAGGAGTATCACAATATAGGACACTACAAAAATCTTCTTCAAATGAGTATGGTTATATTTTGGGATTGTATAGACCATTTTATGTGATCGGGATAGTAGGTTCTTCAGCACATTTTAGTTGAGTCTCTAGTAATTATTAGACAATAGGCTCAACAATTCGACCACATTCCATCCCCAGACTGATGGCAATACGGAGGTTGTCAATAGGGTGATAGTGCACATACTATGCATGTACAACTCGAACCATCCAAAGACTTGCAATGCGATCCTTCTGTATGTGTAGCACAATTATAACATATCTCTCCACAACTTGACTGTCTACATTCCATTCCAGTGGGTCTTAGATTTCAACCATTATTTATGACTGATGTTGCCATGACTCATGCAACTACACAAGAAAAATCTACGCATGCACAATCTAAGGATGGTAAAGCAACCATGTTTATTGAATGCATCAAGCACATCTTCTAGTAGGTTCATGAAATCTTGGACAAAGCCAATTCCAAATACAAACAACAACATTATCAACATCGGGTGCCACATAAGTTTTAAGTGGGCGATAAAGTTAGGTTACATTTGCAGAAAGAATGCCTTGTCTGAGCCTGTCAAAAGCTTCCACCACTCCAATGCGTGCCTTACACCATCACTAAGGGCGGGGGAGGTAACGCTTTTGAGCTCAGTATTTCCCCATTCCTTGCCCTACACCCGTTGTTTAATGTGGACCACCTTCGACCATACTTCCCACCATTGGTGGACACATCAGACATTACCAAACAACTAAGACCAACAGAGCTCAACACATACTACATGGAACAGGACACAATTGTTAAGATCATGGACAAATATATCAATAACACTTGCCAATAGAGGATCTAGCTATATGGAGTTGTCAAATATGGCTAGCTCCTACACCAGGCAAGTGGTTCACGAGGGACCAAGCTCAACAGAATTTTCTCCATCTTATGTAGTATGTCAATGCAATGGGGACAATTGCTTCCTAATGGGGGATGATTGATCAAGGTAGATACTGGTGGCCACATTCCTATTCCACTTGTAATCCCAACATTATTTCTTTTATTTTCCTTAATTGTAGCACAATTTACTATTTTTGGTTGTTTTTTGGGTCGTGAACTTCTAGAGCCATTTGGAGGCCCTAAACAATATTTTTCTTTGAAAATGAGAAAATCCTGTGGCATAGGTTTGTAGTAGAAAGTTGTATTTCTTAGATATATCTTTCTAACAAGGTGTCATAAGCATTAAACAAAGATCGTATGTGAAAATTAAAACCTTGGGAAGTTGATGTAACAATTGACCCTAATGGGGCACACTGAATTTTAGCGCTTCATCTCCTAGGGTTAGCTTTTTTATCTTTTGTGTTTTCCATTGTTTCTTAATAATATATATTCCTATGAGACTAATTTTAACACATTTCAGAAGGTATGTATCTGTCACATCTCTGCTTAGAGATAAGCTACCATCGTCCCAGCTAGTTTATTTCCATTCTTCATGTAAACAATTTTTAGTATTTGTTATTAATGAATTGAAGTTCCATTTTCATCCTCTAAACCCTTAATCAGGATAGACTAGAGGTGCTTTTCAGTCTCAAGTTCTGACCCATTTATTGAGTTTAAAACTATATGTATCTCTAGAAGGCTATCTAGTTGAATATTATTGTTTGCACATACAACATCATCTGTAAATTGGTCCCATTTCACAGGAAAGTGACAAGAGATTTCTTCCAAGGCTCAAGTAACTTGAAAATCTAAGGTAGTGATTAATAGAGGAGTAACTCCATTTGTAAATGTTTAAGAGAGAAGGAAACCAAATATATTTAGGTTCACAAAGTGGGGAGAGAGTTCAAGCGCCAAGAAAGTCATGTTCAAGCAGGAAAGAAAGGAATCTATAGACACTCCCATAGTGATATCATGGAAATTATGATGGAAAGAAAAATAATAAGATGTAAAATACAACAAGAACATAGAAAATATTACATAAATTTGAAGTTAAACCATCAACAAGAATGTTATTTACAATTAACAATTACCTTGGTAATAATGAAAGACTACAACATAAGATTGAAAATTTGCTACTTAGACTTGATAATAAACATTTAAAAAGTAATGAATACTAGAAGTTTAATACAAGGATAAAACAGATGATACTACCTGACCCTAACCTTGTCTCTTAAGGTCAAAAATACAAAAGTTGACTTTGGGACCAAGGGTTACAAATATTTGAAAAATTTCCACATATTAACCTCTAGCATTAGGATAAAGATTAAGTTTTATATTTTGAAGAACACAAACCAGAGATAATGATCATAACTTCACAAAAAAACCTAGAGAAAAGCACTCTTAAAGAGAAACTAAGAAACATTAAAAAGAGTATATTATCAGGTACAATGAAACAAAAAACATCAACAATTATCACATTAAGCTCATTTTACATGATAATACATTAAAGGAAACGTTACAAGAAAATTTATTTATCAAATTTCAGAAATTAAATAGATGCAAATAACTTCATAAAGAGACAATTATTTATTTAAAATAAATATCAAGACATAACTTCATGAATCAAAGGTTAAGATAAGATAATATAATTATATTAATGCTTGAAAAATGGTTTCCATTATCTTTACAAAAACCATTTCAAGATACTTATGAACCAGAAATAGTGTAAAACTAGATGGATTTTCGGAGGGAGGGCTATTACAAATAAATTTACATTGATATATATTAAAATTTCCTTGAATCGTCATTGAAGAACTAACTCTTAAATAGATATGCCATATAGGAAATAGACTAAGCCACCAAAAATAAATTTCCATTTTGAATTTTTAGTGTCTAATATAAAACACATATAATAAAGAAAATGAATAATGCATTATGGAGTAAAACCAAGTGGTAGATGAGAGTGAAAAGGTGACAATGTATTTGACCAATAAAATGGATAAAACCTTTCATAAGTTACCCTGGATGATTTTTTTCAATGTTGAAGGGCTTAGGTACTGAATCAATGACTCAATAAAATCTTAGGAAGAGATCAAATATTAACCAGCAAGCCATAGGTATATTTCCACAAATTGAGGCATTTTGATGCTAATTTCTCATTTCATGAATGATTGATTCATTGGTCATGAAATATCGATCCATTTCTCTTTGATATTGTTTTTTCTCATTGTTTTTCTTGTAGTTGTATTTTTTATGCCGATAAGGATCATCTAGGCATCATACTAACAAGAATGACATTGGTGATATAGAAGTTGCAGAAAAAAATTCATACTACACAAAAAAAGAACATTTGGGACTTGACATGGCATTTACTAGGCCTAATTAGTACTAATGGCACTTGGTGATTATCACCATAATTGTTAATCCATAATGCATGCAGATGTTGAAGTAGCATGATACATAACTTTTATTGAATACTTTGGCATCTAGTCAGAGTGCTTGAAATTTCATAGGTCAAGACTTAGGATCATTCACTGCATATGTTATCTCCATGATTGTGGAATAAATGACATAATTACAATGCATATAAAAAAATATGACACCATGTTGCATGGGTACAGGTCTAGAATGGGGTCTACGCTTGTAGCATGGATTAAAACTTTCAACTACAAGGTGAAATGGTATGACAAATTTCCTTTAAAAAATAAGAGGTTGTTAGGAATATGAATGAAGTTGATAGAGGTGCAGTTCAAGAGGAGAAACAATAGCCCATTCAACTTGGGGGAATATCTTGCACATATAATTTCTAAGATTCCCACAAAGAGATCCCATATTATGTAAGTGTTAACACAAACCGCGTGAAGAGAATGATTACAAAAGTGTGAAGATTGATTTGACGAATGACTTATTCGGTGGGTCCTGCAATACTAATCCATTTTTCTTAATTATTGTTATTGCTCATTGTCATTTTGTAGTTGTAATTTTTAGGTCAATAAGGATCATCTAGGAATCATGCTAATAAGCAAGACATTGGTCAAATAGAAGTTTCATAAAATAATCTATAATATTAAAAAAAAGAACATGATGGATTGGCATGGAATGTACTGGGATTGATTAGTACTAATGGAACTTAAAGGGTGTCGCCATAATTAGTAATTGTTAATGCATGCAGATTTCAAAGTAGCATGTTGCATAACTGATGTCCAATAATTTGGCATCTATTCAAAATGCAATAAATTATGAAGCTCAAAACTTGGGAGCATTCATTGCATCTAGTGCTTCCATAATTGGGGAACAAATGACACATTTACAATGCATATAACAAAATATGAAACCATGTCGTATGGGTGTTGGTCTAGAATGTGGTCTACACTTGTAGCATGGATTGAAGCTTTTAGCTACAAGGTGCAAAAATATGCCAATTTGCCTTTGTAAAATAAGAGGTTGTCAGGAATTTGAATGCAATTAATAGTGGTGCAGTTGAAGAGGATAAGAAATAACCCATACAACTTGGAGAGATATATTGTACATATATCTGCTAAGTTTCCTACAAAAAGATCTGATTTTTTCAAGTGTTAACACCAACCAAATGTAGAGAATTATTACAAAGGTGTGAATCTTCATTTGACAAATGATTGATCTAGATGGCCCTACAATGTCGGTCCATTTCTCACTGATCATTTTATTTCTCATTATAGTTATGAATTTGTATTGTTTAGGTCAATAAGGATCATCTACGAATCATACTAACAAGAAAGACATTGGTGATAGAAAGGTTGTAGAACGAAATTTATATTACAAAAAGAAGGACATGTTGGACTTGGCATGGCATGTGTTGAGCTTGACTAGTACTAATGGCACTTGATGATTGTCACCATGATTGATAATGTGTAATGCATGTGGATGTAAAATTAGAATGTTGCATAATTATTATCCAATACTTTGGGATATGTTCAAAATACAATAAATTTTGAAGGTTATAACCTGGGAGCATTCATTGCATCTGGTGTTTGCATAATTGGGGAAGAAATGAAGCAATTACAGTGAATATATTGAAATATGACACCATGTTGCATGCATACAGGTCCATAAATGACTGTACACTTGCAGCATGGATGATAGAATTCAACTACAAGGTGCAGTAATACGACACTTTTCCTTTGTAAATTAAGAGGTTGTCAGGAATGTGAATGCAATAGATAGAGGTTCATTTTAAGGGGAGAAACAATAACCCATACAACTTGGAGAGATATATTGTGCATATAATTTCTAAGCTCCTTGCAAAGAGATCCCATTTTATATAAGTGTTAACACCAACCGTGTTAAGAGAATGAATATAAAGGTGTGATGATTCATTTGACGAATGACTTATTTGATTGGTCCTACAATACTAATCCATTTCTCTTAATTAGTGTTATTGCTAATTTCCATTCTAGAGTTGTACCTTTTAGGTCGATAAGGATCATACAAACATCATGTTACCAAGCAAGATATTGATGATACAAAAGGGCAGAAAATCATTTATGTTACAAAAAAATAAGACATTAGACTTGGCATAGCATGTAGTGGGATTGATTAGTACTAATGGCACTTGGTGAATGTCACCATAATTGGTAATTCATAATGCATGTAGATTTCAAAGAAGAATGTTGCATAATTGTTATCCAATACTTTGGCATTTGTTCAAAATGTAATAAATTTCGAAGGTCAAAACCTTAGAGCATTCATTACATTTGCCTGCATAATTGGGGAACAAATGAAAAAAATAAAATACATAAAATGAAATCTGACACAATGTTGCGTGTGTACAGGTCCAGTATGGGGTGCATGCTTGTAGCATGGATGAAAACTTTCAACTACAAGGTGCAACAATATGGTAATTTTCCTTTGTAAAATAAGAGGTTTTCAGGAATGTGAATGCAATTGATATAGGTGTAGTTTAAGAGGAGAAACAATAACCCATAAAACATAGAGAGGGATAATGTACATATAATTACTAAGATTCCCACAAAGATATCCAATTTTATGTAAGTGTTAACACCAACCATGTGAAGAGAATGAATACAAAGGTGTGTAGACAATGATTTCAAAAGTTAGCACTCTAGATGTCTCAAACATTTATTGTGGGTTCCACAAGATTACACAATCATATGGTGAAAATGGATACACAAGCTATATTTGATGTAGATATCTAAAGAATATACCATGGGTTCAACAAGAGTAACAAAACTTAATAGGTTATAGCTAGACATAGATCTAAGTCATGATCTACACATTCTACCTTCTTAAGGAATTGCATATCATTTTCCCCTGGGCACACTAAAATTCAACCAAAATTTAGTTCGTAAGGAATTTTGACAAGAATGTTTCTAATTTTATGTCTTAGATATCACCTGTTCAACTAGGTGTACCAACATAAACAACAACTATTTGTGATTTCAAGAAAACATTTTCTAAAGAAAAAGGCATATCAAATTTGTGGATTTCAAACTAATAGGTGTTACATAGCACCTTCATATTATTATTTTATAAATGAAAAAGACGACATTATATAATAATGTGTGTGAACCTTCCTTTTTTCCATCTTGTATCACTAGCTGGGAAACCCATAGAACATTGTGAATCTTGAATGTTTTGATGTTCATTTAGCTTCAAAAAACTTTTGGAAAATATCACAATCAGTAAATAACTTTCATCTACATCAAACTCAATGTTAAAATATATAGGCACAAATTACATGTGAATATCCATAGCTAGACCCTACATACACAAGTCCATTATCTAGATAAGAAATGGTTGAAGCAGTAGATGTCTTCCTTGATAATTCTACCTTAAGGCCAATAACCATATAGAAGAGATAAACCGCATGAGTAGAAATAAAAAAGTACACTTCTGTAAAGATCAACTCTGTGACTCACAGTGAAAAGAATAACTTGACATTAGTAAAGAAATTTCCAAACTATGGTTACACTACATATTAGGAATATGTAATACCATCATGAAATCATCAAAAAAGATAAATGGCATTGCATTTGGCCTATGTACACACTCAATAAGAAAGAAAAATGTGCACGATATATCCAAAGAAGGACAAGGGCAGAAAATGGATACATAAGTGATGTTAATCTAATGAAACAGAAAAATACCAGTTCCAGTTTATTACCATATCCTCTATTGTATTTGATTGTTGTGATGTCAATTAATTCATTCACCTGTAGCTAAGAATGAACTATCTTTTTGTATGTCAATCATTTGTAAGCCATCATGTGATATTCTTTCTATTGGTGTCACCACTAAGGGTAATCATCTCTCGGAGCAGAGATTATTGTTCACCCTATTAACTGAGAGTTTATGGAAGTGTGGACATAATTTTCAAGAGAAACCCATGGCTTGTTTAAACTAGCTATATACACTCAAAGAAACAAATGAATTTAAACAACCAAAGAGTGAATATTCTACAAACAACTATGAGTTCATATTGTATCACATGATTTTTTTTAATTATTATAACCTAATTTATGCCTACCTCTAACTTAGGAAGAAACCTAAGATTTCTTGTAGTAGGAAAATTTAGAATAATAAACTTACTATGAGCATGATGATTTAAAAGTTAGAAGACTTACTTGAGGTCTTATTCCAAGTAGCTAGTGTGAAGGAAGGGATGAAATGTAGGTTGAGAAGTAAGGGAGGGGTGAAATGTTGAATCATATCCATGATGTCTACTGATCCGTGGAAATAGACACCTAGGGAATTCCCAACTCCATATCTAAGCTTATAATAGATAATTGATTGGAGTCAAATTTTGGTCCATAAACATCCCTATTCCCTCAAAACAAGTTTTCCCTATCCAACTGTATTACATATTTGTATATGACCTTCTTCAGAAATAACACAACTTTCATATATTTATGATCATAATTAATTTCAAAAGTAAATTAGGACAATCCTTTTATACATAGAACCCAATATACCACTCCATTAAAAACAAGATAGGATCATATCTTTTTAATAAATTATTCTAAACGTGACCATTGAAAGAAAGGAAGGTCATCATATTCATAAATATGTCCACTAAGCTCATCATTAATGATTCATTCCCTTGAGCTAACTAAATCCTTGATTTTGACAAACTACCAACAATCTGTTTTCTTTCTTGCAAGAAAGAAATGTAACATCCATGCTAAGTATGATATTTCAAACGTGAGAATAGAAACAAGGACCATAAGTGATTGATTGAATTTCAAGATGAAAGAAGAAAAGAAACGACAAAAACATTCATTAGGCATAGTAACTAAATAATGAAAAATATACCATATATAGTGTACCAGAGATATAACTAATCTAAGTAAACTAATGAAAATTTACAAAACCACTAGATGTGAATTACTAACCTAGATGCTCAACTTGAAATATTTCTCCTCTTCTCAATGGACATGGCAAATCGAAAGGAGTATTGGTTAACCTTTATTTTCCTATAACTAGAGAAAGGGTGAGAGGGTCTGGTATACATGTGTTCTGCATGCACCAATTTATTTTATATTAAATTTACAATGGACCAGTTAACTTTATTTTAAATTTACAATTCAAGAAAAAATAATAAAAAGTAAAAAAATTAATATAAACTTAAATATCAGAAAAATAAAATAAAACTTTCGTCATGGCCACACGAGGCTTGAATGGAAATCCCACATGCCCCTTCATACTAATAGTGCCAGTGAAATAATTAGCAGAGATGTAGAGCCCTACTTCTGGATCTATTGTCTTTACTACCATATCCTTTGTTATTGTCTTTGTTACAAGTACCCTAGCTCTTTAGGATGTTTATCTCATCTTGGAACTAGCTCTACGATTGTATTTGCTATTATATATTCTTATTATGTTATTGTTATAGGTGATGTTGGTTATTTTTGTGGGTCTAAAACATAAATTTTTGGGTCTATTGCATTTGGTGCTACTCCTTCCTTTGCTAAGCATTCTTCTCGCTCCATCTTTGCTGCCTATATCTTTTCTTCTCCTAGTTTTTGTATCTAGGTTAAAAAGTAGCTATTAAGAAGAAATGGGAAAATTTCCCTAAGGAACAAAATCAACGTCGAACTAGATTGTATGCAGGTTCCATTGCTAGGGAAATATATTTGATGATGAAAGGAGACAATTACCTACCTATATTCTGACCTAGAAAAACATGGACTAAATACACAATTCTATATGGAATTGGGTGGGGTATTGGCTCCGGAACTAGAGAATATCAAAAAGCTTCTTCTTTCTTTGTGGAATTTGGTTAGGTAATGGATTTAGAACTTATCAAAAGTGTTCTTCTTTCTTAATGATGGTTGATTATGAAATGATTTGGTCGATTAGCCATCTGATCCAATTTCATTTTGATAACTAGGAACTTAAGAAAAGGTGATAACAACTAGGTTTCTAAAGTAACATTCACTTGTATAAGGTAAGATTTCTTAGTTCAATATTTCATTCATTTCGAAAAGGCCAATGTTTATCCAATATTCATTCTATGTAGCTGAAACAGTAAGCATGCTAGAGTTGAACCTTTATCCTACCCACATTCATGTATCAACATCAATAGTTGTAATATCCCTCTGTTTTTGTCATGTTAA
This sequence comes from Pinus tabuliformis, assembly GCA_031772625.1. Taxonomy (NCBI): domain Eukaryota; kingdom Viridiplantae; phylum Streptophyta; class Pinopsida; order Pinales; family Pinaceae; genus Pinus; species Pinus tabuliformis. Next base: position 865,768,938 of record CM062812.1, read on the forward strand.
TGTCTTAATATATATAGACTGAGTTATTTACTTGATGAAGGGAAAGCATGTTTAGTTGATTGAATGTGAAAAATAAAGTTATTATGATCTAATAGATAAATTTTTAATAATAAATAGAAAAACAGGAAACTACATGGGAAAGAAATTCTAGAGTAAAGAGATTGTTTCGAAATAAAACTTCCATACAAAAAAGGAAAAAATAAAAAGGACTCCTAATAACAAATCCATAGAAGGAAATGGATAATATTTAATGATATGGGAGATAAATATCTAGTTATGTATGGGTGGAATAAAGCATCGCAAGAGCGAAAGGTGGGTTATAGAAGAAAAAAATTGTTTTTTTTTTTTCAAAAACCTAGGTAGGCGGGTTGGTAGGAGCAAAAAAGCAAGACACCACTAAGGAAAAATCTGTTATGGAAAAAATTGTATAGAAATACATTAATTGGGAATCAAAGGGGCTTTTGATTGCATGAAAATTATATCTCAACTCGGGGGAACTAGTGGTTACAAGGAAAGTGTGAATTCTAAAGAAGATTTATGTAGAAGACATGGTTAGAGATTTCTAAACTCGATTAGTTATTTTGTACATATTGTGCATGTCATTGCTTGGACAAATGATTTCATGTATGTGGAATTTTAATAAGTTTGGTTATGGAACCGATGGAATTGGTGCATGGTGTAAATGAAGTTATGATGAGCATAGTTCATTATGAAATTAAATTCTTGGATCGAATTAGGTTATTTTCATGTGAATGAACTTTATGAATTGAAACATGTTATTTTTAAGTGTTTGTAGGAACTTTCATTTTACAAAGAAAAAGATTATTTTGAAATCCTCATGCAAATAGGTATATAGTAACTAGTAGGAGGGATGTCGGAAGACGACTAAGATACCTATGACTCAGGATAGCATTGTTTATGGGATCTAGCAAGAGTAACTCTTTCATATTATGCTATAGAAAAAAACAAAAAATTTCCTTAGTGATATGCAACCGTAAACTGTACGAAAATTAATAAATTTTATGACTGTAGAAAGAGTAACTCTATTATTATTCAATAGGAAATTCGACATTTTGTATTAGTTTTATGCAACCATAGAATGTACAATGATTCATAAATTTGATGACTGATTTTATACTCTGTGTTGATGGGTCTAGGCCCACCAACATTCAAGGGATCACCTCGGTATGAAGTCCCAACTAGACCTCACACCATTTGGTGTGCGATTCCCATCCGATATGATGGCTCGGTTTCCATTGTCTTAAGTATTTGCCTCAACTCTTTCTTGTCAACACATGAGGGTGGTCTGATTTTCCTTCGAGAAGTGAGGTTCACGTGCCTGGTGAGTTCTAGTGTACTTGTGTCAATGGTTCTTTCACTGTAAATGGAGAGGGTGAGAGTGAGTCCCAAGTTGGATGTGATGAAGTCCCAACTCGGCATAGGAACACGCAAAACAACAGGATGTGCCCAACTTCCAGAGGAGTAGTCCACATAGATGCGATACTCACAACACACAATGTAAGATAACACATACAACACTCAACAAATGTGTCCGAACGAGTGCAACAATTGTTAAAGAAAGCTTTATGTGAAAGGTTTGTCTGATGTCCGAGGAGATAGCCACCATGGGTGAGACAACGTTAATAGCATATACAACACATTTTCATTAACAGATTATGTATTACAACAAGTGAAATAGTTCAAGTGTTCAACACAGGTTAAAGAAACATGCATTAAAAGTGTACAAGCTTAGTCTTACAACAGTTACAATACATGTGTGAAAATGTGCTAGTCTGTTAATAGGCTTCTGAATCAAGTGAAAGTTCCAAAACACATTGTTACACCATACATCACTAACCCCATGACCAGGGCATTGGAGCCACCACTTACTCCTCAAAGAAGATATTACATACTCTCTTGCCTATGTGGGACGAGCTGAGGTGAAAATTCATTTCATGTGCAAATGAGGGGAGTATTGATAGCCAAGGGTGAAACTGACCCTTGTGGTTGTTCGACTACCCTCATGACTATTTGACATCCATGAATTTTTGACTTTGCATGACTCTTTGTACAACAAGTGGGTCTCTTGGACTTCCATGCTACATTACATTGATTGAAAATATAGCCGATAGTAGAGATGTGGGTGACATGACTCATGACATGACTCAAAATGACAGTGCTAGTACATTCCTGCTGGTGATGGAGTGCAGGTCGAGCTATAGTGCTGCTAGGTGATGGATGTCTTCATGATGTAGAATGACTTCACCTCCACATGGAAAAGTGCACGAAATCTTTGATGGTCTTTGGTTCACTTGATGATGCTTTGGCACGTTGTTCCTTGCTTGCATGTTCATCCCTTCGTCTATCTATGAGCACATCTTGCATGTTTGCTTGTCCATCTGTCCGTGAACACATATTTGCATGATCATCCATTTGCGAGCACATCTCTTCACATGCATCATTCGTTCTTCCATTAGTGAACCTGTCCTTCTGCATGTTCTCCCTTCATTCATGCCTTTCATTGTCGCGCCATGTTTGTTAGCATACCTACAATCACTCATGACGAGATGACATCAAATCCAAAACCTCCTAGTCTACCATGACAGATGATCATTTTTGATGTAGGTGAATGGGAGAGGAAGCAAGGTTGAAAAACAGGATGATGGCTCTGAGCACTATTGATTAAAACTGCGTAAGAGTAATTGAGTGATGAATATGGGAAATCCAAGATGATAGTGACTATCCGCGAGGTCCAGCTCGGCTTGAAGGAAAAATTATGCAAAATTTGGGAGGGACAATCTAGGCGATAGGAAGGCAAGGTAGGAAGAATCTGCGCCATTTCTAGAATGAGAAGGAAGTAGTGGATGGAAGGAAAATTTGCGCAATTTTCTAGAGGAACAAGCCGGGTTGTAAGGAGGATCAACAGGCAGAAATTGCGTAGTTTTTGGGAGGAACTCGCCGGGAATTGGTAGTCTACTGCTATGAGTTACTAGTGAGGAAAAATGCACTTAGGCTGACATGCTGACCTACTGTTCACCTCTACGCAATTTCTAAGCTGAGAGAACTGTTGTCTAGTAGAAGGCCTACTCATGACAACTACGTAGTTTCCTAGATGAGCAATCAGTCGACTGTGGGGAGGACCGACTCGAAAAACTATGCAATTTTCTGAGGGAGATAGGGATGGGCACTTGGTGTCATTATGGCCTATCTATGCAATTTCCTCAGTCAGTAGAGAGGGCAAGGTTAGTAGCCTCTGTGCAATTTTTGAGAGGAGTCAGTCCCAAGGTGGCTGTTGGGTTCAACTGTCCAGGTGGTCAACATGAAGGCTAATTTAATTACTTGCGATCAACGCAACTTTGAAAGAATTACTTGGTGCTTCTGCATGGTTCTAGGTGACAGTCAATTGATTCGACGGTAGGGTGATGGTTTGACTATTAGAGGGGAGTCTGATCATCAAAACTTCAGCAAAATGACTAAGTGTGTGAATGATCGAAAGCTGGATAGGTGATCATGCAAACATACACTCACATGCCTCGACGACAAAAGGACTCAAAACATCTAGACACACATGTTCAACATGACTGACTGGCAGTGCAAGCAACAAGCACAACACTCATAATTGATTGTTGATTTAGCTTGACGATGCCTGTGCGGCAATGAATGTGACTCTATGTGTGAATGCGAAAAAATGCTTTCATGGAAAACACAACAAGTACACATGAAGTGTCGACCTTGAGCATAACTAGAACATGGTCGCAAGCATGAATTAGAAAGCAACATGCAAAAAGATTGAATGAAATGAACAAGCAAGGTGGATGTAAAGACTCCCATGGGCTCACAGGGTGAACCCGAGGGTGTGCAATCATCAATCAAAACTCCCAAGGGAGGCTTCGAAATTAGGTGCAGGCCAAAATTTTGGAGGGTGGTTGTAGCCACTACAACACTCTCATAGGTGCTAAATTTTAATTATGAACCAGAATGAAGCGAAGAATTATGAGTTTTAATGTATAGTATGAATGCGAGGAGGGAATTTACGAAAACATCGTAGAGAGGAAAATCACTTCTCTCATCCAAACTTTCGTGTCATACCTTAGCACATATCATGCAAAGGTGGAATAAACTTGAGGTGTCGATAGGGGTAGTAGAAAGTATGGCTAGATAAGTACCATCAAGGTAAAAACTTAAAAATATAAATATAAATTTGAAAGCAAAATTATTAGTTCATATTACACTTTTCCTCAATTGTATATTCTTGGGGCTTTATATGGTGTCAATAGGATAGCCAAGAAAGATACTAGATTGGTATATCCAAGGCATGGACAATAAGGGATAATTATAAACATTCAGTGGTTTCCCAAATCCATAGGAAAAAATAACCCAAAAATTCCCACTATCAAACTAGCGAAGACGGGCAGTAATGTATAAAAGTCATTATACAAGACTGTTAAATTAGCCCCATATTATTATTATTTGGAAACCAAAAGCCATTAATAGTGAGGAAAATAACATAAACTATGGACATAAAACAAAGTTGAATATGATTATATATGCACCAATGCCCCCCAATAAAAAGGAATAATTACTAGATACATATCAAATGTCCATAGAATAAGAAGTATATTTACATTGCCTTCACATTCCCAATGTAGGGATTAAAATGACAACCCAGTTCACAACTAATAAAAGGAAGAAAATCCCATACAACAATAGACTTTAAATTTAAAAGAAAAATAATGTTATATATATTCAAGTAGTCAAAAACCCTGGTGATATAGAAGAATCATAAAAGGCCAAATTTTTAGAGTCCTCGAAACACATCGAAACTATTTTCAAATTGAAGAGATCCTTGTTATGAATCCAATGATGTGAATGAAACCTCAATCCGACATCATATGACAAAGTTATGGCCCGCTGAAGGTTTTTGGAAACAACTAAAGTTTTTGCAGAGAAGATCCAAAGGTGAAACTTGGTATGTTGACATTAGTAATATAGATGTTGATGTGAGCAGTACAAAGTGTGACATCAATCGTATGAATGTTTATGTCATCCGTACGGATGAAGATTTTACTAGGGTGACGTGGTCGTATGGATGGAGGGGAGCCAATCAGGGGATGACATGTGGTAGGTGATGGTAGCTACCTGTTCAGCAACCTAGTCAATTGTACGGACCAATCAGTTTACACCATGTGCTGCCTATTTAGCATTGCCAGATTTCCTTAAGGAGGCAACAATTTGGATCTTTTTGGTGGTAAGTGGCGGTGAATTTGTCACCTGGTTAATTTTCTGAATGACCCTTAAAAATCAGCTGAAAAATGAACCAATGAGATTCTTTTATAATAAAATTTTAAAAAGTATCGGTTGTCGGCTGTTGGGTGATCAAACCTAGCTGAATGGTCAACCAATCCACGAAACATCCAAATGACAACAATATATATATATATATATCAAACAAGCGCAAAGGGTCTGTCAGTCAGTCCTCTGTTGCCAACAACATGAATTCTAATTTAATAAAAAAAACGTGCCAACCGTTGTAACATCCACAAGTTGGGGTTCAATCCCAGGTCATCTAAGCAAAAATCTTTTGCATTACCACTTGGCCACGGGTGGTGGCCTTTCATATGTCTACTCACCCACAATTATTTAAACACAAATCGACCAAGTGACATGGGTGACAAGGATGCGTGGAGCGGAGGACAAATTGTAGAAGGGTGTGGAACCAAAGCTGAATTAGTGCCCCACTTGTGCAAAATTTTTGAGACAAATTCATTTGGAATCTTGGGGAATATTCCCACAGGGAATCTTATAGGGAAACTAAAATATTCCCTATAACCCCAAAGGTCAACCACACAAAACATGGACCACTTTATAGTCATCTTTCACGATTTTTTTCTAGGAATCCAACCGTGCAGTTTGTTTCTTCACCCGTGGTCTACATTTTTAGGCCATCCCCAAAAATTTAGGTATAAGATGTCATTTCATAATGGCATATAATTTGATTTTACTGTCGATTAATGAAAGAGGCCTCCCCACATTGAGCAGAGCCTGGAGATTTAGCCCACACTAGGTGAGCTTCGTTATCAACTTCTATGTGATTCTTTGATCTCATGGTGTCTTTTGATTTCCACTTCTTTTATGTGTATGTTTCACTTGGTTAGATGCTCTTTTAAATGCAATTCTACCTGCATCCTTGAAGTAAAATATTTAGATCATGTTTGGTATCAGAGTAGGTCTTGTTAATGTGAGTTGCATGAGTGAATACTAACTAGGAACGAGCTCCAACGAGGTGAAGGAATACTCAAATCATTTGATCCCAAAGCGGGGTGTGTAACATGAAGATAAAAAATTGTATATGAGGAAGCTCGAACGGAGGAAGACAGAAATTATTGCAAGATCTTCTTCACCATGGCAGAGAAAGTGGAAAAATTGTTTGGCTAATATGAGAAGGAAATAAAGCTTGAGAAGAAAGAGCCAAGTGATCATGCCTCGATAAATCAAGGAGAAGGAGGAGAGCCTCATGAACCTCCCTCTCCATATTGCATTGAAATATATTCATCTTCCTCTTCTCAACATTCTAATAGGTGTCATAGGAATGTATCTAAAATCCATTTTTTAAGAAATATGTTATGTTTTATTTTCCCACATATAATGGAAAATGTAATGTAGAGAAGTTAAAAAATTGGATTAGATAGATCAAGGTCTGTTTTTGGATTCAACTGATCGAGGAGGATAAGGCCAAGGTCTAATTACCACCTCTATGGATGAGTGGCACTGCTCTTGTGTGGTGGGAGAGCAAGTTGAAGAAAGGTAGCAAAAAATCGGGTAATCTCCTTTCTTCTTCACCCAATTTTGTTTCTGCATTAAAATTTAAATTTTATCCTTTGGGTTATCGATAAAATACGTTAATGGAATGGAAATATTTGAGATGAGGGAAGGGTAAAAATGTACAAAGCTTCACAGAAGAGTTTAGAAAACAATCTTTAGATTTGGGAAATTCACTTGATTCACCATAAACCATAACAAAGTATATTGGTGTTTTACATCGCTACATCAAACATTCTTTGTTTTTATTTGAGCCTACTAATATTGTTGCATTCAATGTGAAGGCCATTCACCGTGAAAGCAGGGGAAAGAATAACAAAGAGGATCATCCCAAGAAATCATATTTAAAACCTCATAATGGAAAGTTCAAAGGAAAAGGCAAGGGAAAGGACAAGAAGGAAGCTACAACCAAGAAGGAAGAAGGAGAAAAGCCTTCTTGCACACATTGCAAGAAGGAAGGCTATGATGATGACTAATGTTGGAAGTTGCATCCAGATTTGAAGCCAAAGAGATTTGGTGGAAAGGGAAAGCAAAAGGAAATTACAACTCTGTAGCAAGATCTTGGATCTAACCCCGGTGACGAGACACATATCACAACAATGGGCATACAATATAACCTTTCTCCTCATGCTAATGGAAATTATAAATTGCATGTGAGTATACGTTCTTCAAATGAGTCTCTTGTTAATGAATGAAAGAGGACTGAATTGTTTCGTATTAGAGTTGTGATGAAACATACTAAACTAGAAACCTTGTTTGATATAAACTCTCAAGTAACTTGATTTCAAAACCCTTGGTTAAGAAACTAGGTTTGGAGACCAAGCCTCATACGAAACCCTACCCTATTGGTTATGTTTGTGACAAATAAAAATTAAAAGTAATGAAACAATGTAGGGCTCGATTTTTTATTGCATTCAAAGTAGTAGGTGAGGTTGATCTTGATGTTTTACCTTTGGATATCAGTGGCATTGAATTGTGGAGTCCATATTTGTATCAGAAGAAAGTATTTTTCTTTCACCATAAGAGCAAGTATCATTTCATGAAAGATGAGGTGGAATACATTGTTAGACCCCATCGTGCCAATATTAGTGCAAGTCTTGTAAGCGTAGGTTAAATGAAGAGATTGATAAATTCCAACAAAGGGTGTATGCTCATGGTTATGAGAGAAAAATATGTGGAGAGGTCTGAAGATTTCCAAGATTGTGATCCCACTCATAAAAAAAAATTGTAAGAAATTGTTTCTAACTATCATGGGATTTTTCACGAACCAAGTGGGCTTCCTCCAAAGAGTGAGATCCAACATGAAATTATCTTTTAGCAAGATGCTCCTTTACCAGATATTTTTATGTACATGTTGTCAACCATTGAGATGGAGGAGATAAAGAAACAAGTGAAGGAATTGTTGAATCAAGGGGTTATAAGGCCAAGTTCTTCTCCATGTGGCTCACCCATTGTGTTGGTGCCAAAGAAGTATGGCACATGGAGGATTACCATGGACTATATGGCACTCAACAAAATAATAGTGAAGAATCGGTACCCTCTCCCTTGCATTGATGATTTATTAGACCAATTGAAAAATGTTGTCTATTTCACAAAATTGGACTTGCGCAGTGGCTATCATGAAGTCAGTATTGCATAACAAGATGTAAAGATGACTTCATTCAAGACAAAACAAGGGTTGTTTGAATGGTTGGTGATGTCATTCAGACTGTGCAATGCTCCAAGCAGATTCATGAGGGTGATGAATGAAATTTTCAGGCCTTTTCTTTATGATTTTGTACTTGTGTATCTCGATGACATTCTTATTTTCAATAGAAGTTGGGAAGATCATGTGAGGCATGTTAAAAAGTTGCTTGAAGTTTTGAAAAAAGAAAAATTATATGTCAAAATGCCTAAGTGTGAATTTGGTAAGACCTTTTTAGTTTACTTTGGTCACATTGTTGGTGGTGGAAAGTTAAAAATAGATCCTTCTAAATTTATTTTATTATAAAGTGGCCTAAGCCCACTAATGTTCCAGAGGTTCGTAGCTTTTTGGGTGTAGTACAATACTAGAGAAGATTCATTTCCAGATTCTCCATCATTGCATCCCCCTTACATGCATTGACAAGTGTGAAGCAAACCTTTCATTATAGACGAAAGCAGTAGAAATCCTTTGATACACTGAAAGAGAAGATCACTACCGCACCCATTTTGGCCTTACCTGATCTCTAGTAGCCTTTAGAGATTGAGATCGATGATGAGTCTCATCATTGAGTAATTATATGGGCCTTAATTGGCCTTAATTCACCTCCTAGCTTAGTCAAACCAACTATTCTCACAATTTGTTGCATACTTTTGATTATATTTTGCTTATGAGTTGAGTTAGAGTTGGCTATTTTGCTTTTTGCTCTAATGTGCATGTAATACAAGAATAAAGGATAAAAGCGAGGGATAAAAGATAAAAGCAAGAAGCTATGGTAAAATACCTTGGTAAAAACTCAAATGGGACAAGGGAGAGGAATTATAGGAGGTAAATCCTCCTCATTTACTACCCATCCATTCAAATATCCCTCCACGAGCTGAATGTATAAATAGCCAAATCTGAAGTACTAAAAGAAAACCAAGCAAGTGGAAGTACAAGAAGCCTCCCTACTAGAAGATAGCCAAGCTAGTGAAAGTGAAAGGACAAGTTACCATTAAGTTGGGAGTTGTACCTCCCTAATTTTGAGGAAAGTCGTTGAGACTTTAGATGTATAAATAAAGAGGATTAGGACCTCAATTTTTTTAACCAGTTAGAAGTTAGTTAGCTAGGCAGTCAATCAGTTAGAAGTATTCAAAACTTGTTCTTTGTAACAATTTTGATGTAATACAATGTTCTTTGATAATGAAGATTAGTTTTGATTTCAGCTAGCATTGAGTTAACTCAAAGGGCTGAAGCTCTTGGGTTAGGGCCCAACCCTAGCAGCGAAGGCTCCTCTTTCTTGTATTGTATTCTAGTACAAAATCCTTCTTTCTGTTCATTAACTTAAGCAATTCATTTCCATTAGATGAGTATCATAGATGGATGGTTTTATTGTTCATCTAGTTAAAGAGATGCATTTTCATTATATTGATTTAGCAGACTCATGGCTTTCCTTCTCATTGACTTAAGTAGCTCCTTGTTTTCTGTTCATTTTCTTGAATAGTTGCAGTCCATTACAGTAGGGTAGAACAGAGTAGTTGTGTTTCAGTTTGTTCCATTTATGCTTTCATTTAATCAGTAGATTGGCAAAGAGAAGGTCCACAAGGTTGTTCATAGGTGTCTCGGCCTCACCTCCTCCCTCTGGGACTATGTTGTGAGGAAGAAACCCTGCAGCAACCCCAAAAACATAGGGTTTTTTATTTTTACAGAGGGTTTGTTGTTTAACCCAGTCACCGAGTCATTTCATAAGTGCTCTGCCCCTTTAATGGTCCTCAGCTTGTTCTCTCTCTCCCTGTCAGTCACCCTCACTCACATTCCCCGTTCATTCTCCTACAGCATGAAAATCTCAGCAGAAGTTGTTCATCCATGTTCAAATGGTTTTTAATCGTCGAACGCTTTTTACAAGCCAAACTGCCCAACCACTGCTCAGCTTCACTTTAGCGCTAACTTTCTGCCTTTAAAATCCCCACCGTCGATCTTCCTTGTCAAATCCGATGGTTGTTGCACACCCGCTCACCAGCCTTCTCAGTCACATCTCTGCCGTAGATCTGCCTTGCTAGATCCGACAATGCCCGCACCATATCACGTTGATTTCCTTCTGACCATTATTAGGCTGAGGACACGTGATATGGGTGGTTTCCCAGTGCTACGTGTCAGTTGGGGAGGCTAATCACGTGAAATTCACCAAAACCATTTACGAATTTGAGAGCGCAGGATATTCCGGTTACCACCCTCCAAACCTGCTCATCCTCTTTGCATGTTTTCTTTTCGCACTCTGACCTCCAATGCCAATCTTCCCTGTCAAATATGATGGTTGTCACTTCAGCTGATATCGTTTTCTCACGTTTTCTTCTGCTCGCATTCTCCGTCGTTCATCTGCCAACTTCCCACGCGATCTAATCCTAGTCATCCATCCTGTTAGGCCACCATGTATATCCATTTGCGTACGTACCCTCCTACTGTCTGATCTCATCCATTCGTTTGCCTTTCCCCTGCCTGATCTATCAGTCCTCATGTTCTATTTCTCCTTCACATCCTCTTTCCACTAGTTTTGAACTTTGATTGTTTTTTCTCGCTCAAACACAGACTTAAACCATTTTAATTGTTTATTCCTTTCTCTATTTTGATGCCTTTTGGATAGCAATAGTAGGTTAGTGGTAATTTCTTATTTTTCTCAGCATAGTTGTTTAATAGGTTAGCTAGGGTTTGGTGTGAGTTAAGCTTGCATGTTGTTTTCTTCATTTCTACAGTAGAATAACTCTCCCCTAGACTATTTTTGCTCTCCTCCCATCAACATCAAGCTTCTTCTGACCCTATAGAAGTCTAGCTTCGAACCCCTAGGGTCTCTTTCCAGATGAGTAGTGACAACAACAAGTACCTTCGCTTCTACTTTTGTATATAGCACAGTCACCTCCAAGTTTGTATGAAGCCCGGGTTGATAAGTAAAGCTGGTAGCCCTGGGAGTTGGAGCATTCTTGTTGCAATACCTAGGCTCATCACTTTTTGGTGTTGTTTACGGGGATGTGTTAGAGTCGTGGTGCTTACTACTCTTTTCTTCTATTTTCTAGTTTCCAACTTTCTTCCATTAGCTTATTTCTGCAAAAGTAATCTAGCTTCTTTCCTTCATTTTGTCATTTATCTGATTTCCTTTCCATTCTGCAAGTTAATCTAGTTTCCTCTCCTGCAAATAGAATTTCAATTGAGTAATTAGTTCTCTTTTTGTCAGTAGTCTTTCATTCAACAGTTTCAATTCACCAAGTAGTTCCCTTTTGTTAGTGGTTTTCATGCAGTTCAGCAATTTCATTCTGCAAATAGTTTCCATTTTGTTAATTGTTTTACATTTAATCAACAATTTCCTTTCTGCAATTACTTCCTATCTTTCAAGAAAAATCTCACAAAAAACCAAAAATCATTTCCATTCATGCCATGTAGGATTAGGGATACTTCAGGAAAATTCTTGCCAAACACCCCCACCTCATCCAATAGTCAACCGCCTTTCTTCTTCACTGACAGTGAATTGGAAGCCCCTTTGGTTGAGCAAACTAACATATTTGAAGAACCTTTAGGGGAATAATAAGGCGAAGAACCCATTCCTATTGAACCAATGGCTGAACACTTAAATGACAGGGGAGATAGAGGGAGAATTGTGAGTGCCTTCCCCATTAGGGAAACCAATGGGGACACTAAAATGAAGAACATAAGCCCCTTTTCTCTACCTCATTTCAAGGGCTTGACCACAAAGGACCCTAACAGTTTCCTATTTGAGTTTGTTGTTGTCTTCTGAACCTATGACTACACATATGATGAGCAGAAGTTGAAATTGTTTCCATCTACCCTCAAGGAGGTAGCATTGCACTGGTTCATGGGTTTACCTAGAGATAGCATAACAACTTGGGCTCAGATGCAGCAGGCCTTTAACAACAAATATAGGGATTATTATAGGTCAAAGGACAATAAAGATGAAATTTTCAGGATGACCATAGGCCATGCTTAATCCCTAGAAGACTACGAAGAGAGATTCCATCTCAACTACAAAAGGGGCAGGTGCACACTTGACCCTGAGTCACTGAAGCTTTTCTTGCTTAGAGGAGGGGGGGAGGATATCCTAGACACCCTACATATGTTATCAGGAGGATATCTCTACCAACTACCCTATGAGGACATCAAGACTGTGTTTAGAAACCATTCTAGGGCAACCAGAACAAGGGCAGAAGTAGTCAACCTATGGCCAGTACATCGTCCTCTAACTTATCCATCAAGGGTGAAATTGGAAATATGTTGGAAGACTTAAAAAGTGAGATGCTACAAACCCTTGCCTTACAATTGGATACCATGAATATCAGAAGAAAGAAAGAGGAAGTAAAGAGAGCCCTAGCCATCTTCTATCCTAGGTGCATCAGAAGGCATCCTAGGAATGAATGCCCATTGAATTGTATCGATATTTGCTTAGTATGTGAAGAAAACCACTCCACAGACAAGTGCCCTTCCTTTCTTGGACTCAAAGCTATATATCAAGGAGTTGAAGGGGTCACTGAGAAACTTTGCTACATTAACCAAAGGAGACCTCCTAGGCCTAGACCATACCAGCAGGGTATGTAAGGATCATCCCATGCATATTATAGACCCAACCAAACCACAGCTACACCTTCTTGGGGACCCCCTCCCAACCCTTCCTGGTCTACACCCCCTCCTTCGTCCTATGCATCTCAATATCATCCCCAACCACTCAACTAGTCATTTAAACCTTACAATAAACCACAACATCAGTGGAATACCCCACCCTAGGGGTGGAGGCCCTAATTCAATAATGTTCCAACTCTATTGCCTCCATCACCTACCCAACCACAACTCCTGCACTCTGCTCCACCTAAGCAACCCCAGATACCTGCCCAGCCAAATCCAAACCCAAACAGTAGGCAGGTTGATCAAACATACGGTGGAGAGACATCATACCTAGCTTATGTTGTTGAAATTCAGGAGATCAACCTGAGATCTGGGAGAATTCTCCCAGATAACCAACCTCCCTCTCCACATAAGGAGGTTGAGGAAAAAGAGAGGAAAGCAACCTTAAAGCAAATCCACCCTTTCTTGAAAGATTAGCCCAACCACACCAACCTACCCCAGAAGAAACTAAACTTTTAGGAGAATTGGAAAACCTATGTGTAAATATTCCACCTCTCCAGGCAATCAAAGATCTGTCCATTTACAAAAATTGATTAAGGAGAAGTGCTTTAAGCATCCAGGAAGAAGAAAAATGGATGCCCATACCATTAATGTCATTGGGCAGTTATCTAACTTAATGCTAGGGTAGGAAATATGTCAAAAATACTTAGACCCTGGAAGCCCTGTAGTCGATGTCCACATCAATGGAACCATTGTCCCACACACTCTTATTGATCTTGGGGCTTCGATTAATGTGATGACAAAGGATACCATGCCCAAGCTTAACCTCCAAGGGTCATTGAGAAAGACCACAACAGTGCTGCAACTTGCAGACCATTTCACAGTCACCCCTAAGGGAATTGTGGAGGATGTGATGGTCTCCATTGATTCCATGGAGTATCCAGCAGATTTCCTAGTTCTCCAGCCTTAGGCTAAGCTAACTAGTTATGCTCTCATCCTTGGGAGGCCATGGTTTGCCACAGCTGATGCCTACATTAGATGCACAGCTGGGAATATGACCATCAAGAATGGGCATATGTCCAAACAATTAGCCCTATACCCTCCTGCTCAACCCTCCTTGGAACATGACTTACCTTTATGGTTGGAGGAGGAGGAAGAAGATGAGCTTTATTCTATAGAACTTTATAGTTTAGAAGCCATCATAGGAGGAGGACAACAAGATGAGGATGATTTAATTGAACACCTACTCCAAAATCCAACTCCTAGATCATTACCCCTAAAAGAAGAGGTAAAAGAAACACTGAACAATCATCAAAGTGACTTATGTTGGGCTGATTCCAACCCAATCCGAGTCAAAACCAAAGAATTTGGGCCAGAGAAAACCTTGAATATTAATCCATCTCTCTCTACTTCAGAGGAGGAACGGCTATGCAACTTGTTGAAAGAGAACCTAGAAGCCTATGTTTGGAACTACAAGGAAATGAAGAGAGTACACCCCTCGGTGTGTACTCACTAAATATACATCAAGGAAGTTTGCGAGCCCGTCAGGAAACTACAAAGGAGAATGAATCTAGCCCTAAAAGACATAGTCAAGGAAGAACTGCAAAAACTGTTAGATGCAGGGTTTGTTTACCTTATCTCTGATAGTGAGTGGGTCTCTCCTTTAGTGTTAGTTCCCAAGAAAAATGGGAAGTGGAGGATTTTTTTTCGATTATAGGGAGCTGAACAAAGCCACCAAGAAGGGTCATTTTCCCTTACCCTTCATTGACCAAGTGTTAGATGGCCTGGCAGCAAAGAAGTTCTTTTCTTTTCTAGATGGATTCAGTGGGTACAACGAAATCAAAATATGCCTAGAATACTAGGATAGGACCACTTTCACCTGTCCATGGGGTGCTCTTGGCTATAGAGTCCTTCCTTTTGGCCTATGCAATGTTCCTGCCACTTTAGAGAGAGTGGTCCTAAGTATTTTTGCTGAATTAGTTCATGACGCTATGGAGATCTACATGGATGGTTTTACACCTTATGGCTTTGATTTCCAAAATTCCTTGAATAACTTAGGAAAAGTATTATGTAAATGCATTGAGACGAACTTGTCCCTCAGTCCAGAAAAATGTGAATTCTTAATGACTGAAGGGACTGTGCTAGGTCACTTAATATCTCAGCAAGGACTACAAGTGGACCCAAGCAAAGCAACAATCATTGAAAGGGTCCCACCTCCGCAAAAGAAGAGAGATGTTAGGAGTTTCTTAGGGCTAACTAGATATTATAAAATATTCATAAAAGACTTCAACAAACTAGCCTCTCCTTTGTTTGGATTATTGGCCAAATATTCTGAATTTATGTGGTCAAAGAGTTGTCAAGAGGCCTTGGACATTTTAAAGGATAAGGTGACCACTGCACCAATCCTTAGAGGCCCAAACTAAGCCCTCCCTTTTCAGATTCATGATGATGCCTCACATAGAGCCATAGGAGCATCCTTAGGATAGGTAGAAGAGAAATTTCCTTATGCCATCAATTTTATCAGTAAAAACCTATCAAAGGTCAAACTAAATTATATTGTGATAGAAAAAGAACTCCTAGCTATTGTGCATTCATTGAACATGTTTAGGAATTACATTAGAGGCCATCAAACATTTGTGCATGCTGATCATGATACAATTAAATATTTAATGAAAAAACCAAATGTAAATGCTAGAATCATTAGATGGTTACTTTTGTTGCAGAAGTTTGATTTAAGTATTGTTGATAAGCCTGTTAAAGAAAATGTTGTTGCTGACTTTCTGTTTAGAATGAATCTTCCTGCAAGTGAAGAAGGAATGGTGGGTGATCAGTTCCCAGATAAGCATTTGTTTTCTATTTCAGTGCTCTCCCCATGGTTTGCTGATATAGAAATCTATTTTGTGTCAACACAGTTCCAACCAAACCTGCCCTTAAGAGAGAAAAGAAAGATAGTCAGGAAGAGTGCCCCCCTTCACCAGGATTGGGGGCAATCTGTTCAAACTTGGTCAAGATCAAATCTTGAGAAGATGTGTAAGGGAAGAGGAGGTCATTGACATCCTTATGACCTATCATGATGGGCCTTGTGGATGTCACTTTGTAGAAAAAAGGAAAACATTCAAGGTGTTGCAAGAAGGTTATTATTGGCATACTCTTCATCAAGATGTGAAGAAGTATGGTAGTCGGTGTGATCGGTGCTAGAGGATGGGAAAACATACTCGAAGGGATGAAATGCCCCTGCAACCTCAAGTGACTTTAGAGCCATTTGACAAGTGGGGCATTGACTTCATTGGGCCTATCAACCCTCCTTCCAAGCAAAAACAACACGTCATTGTGTGCACTAACTATCTGAGTAGGTGGGAAGAAACCAAAGAAACCAAGGCAGCAATAGAAGAAAAGGTGGCTGAGTTCCTAATGGAGAACATATTTTACAAATTTTGGTGCCCTAGAGAACTAGTCAGAGACCAAGGCAGCTAGTTCACCTCCAGCATGATCGAAGAACTACTCAAGCATCACAAGATCAAACATAGGGCTTCCACTCCTTATCATCCACAAGCTAATGCGCAAGTGGAGGTGACTAGCAGAGAACTGGAGAACATCCTGACCAAAGTAGTCAACAACAGCAGAAAGGACTGGGCTGAGAGAATAGTTGAGGCCACCTGGGCCTATAATACAACATGGAAGACAACCATTGGGTTTACACCCTATGAGCTGGTCTACGGGAAAAATGCTTTGTTGTCCATTGAAGTTGAATATAAAACATTAAGGATGGCAACCCAACTAGATCTAGATCTCAGTCATGCACAAAAAGAAAGGTTGTTCCATTTGAATGGCCTAGATTACCTCAGAATGTAGGCCCTCCTTCGTATAGAGATAGTTCAGCTTCAGAGGAAGATCTGGCATGACAATCACATTAAGGAGAAGTTGTTTCAAGAAGGAGACTAGGCCTTATTATATGATTCAAGGTACAAAGACTTCAAGGGAAAACTAATAACAAGATGGCTTGGACCATATGTGGTGGAAAGATGCCATGACAATGGTTCAGTGTGAATCGGGACTATAAATGAAGAAGCTATTCCATTGCTAGTTAATGGACACAAATTGAAATTATACAAGAGGCCTTCATCTAAACAAGAGTTCATTGACAACATCAATAAGACAATGATGATGGTGGAGCAAGTTTCAGCTCCCCCCCATCAGGTCACTAAAAAAGAAAGAAGAAACAAAATAAGGATTCAAGTGGAAACCTCCATGAGGCGCCTGAGTCCCATCTTTGGGTTAAAAACCTCCATGAGGCGCCTGAGTCCCATCTTTGGGTTGAAAACCTCCATGAGGTTGCCCAATGATGAGAAAAAAGAAAAGAAAAATAATATCCCTAGGTGAAAACCTTCCTTGAGGCACCCAGGGTAGATACCTAGGGTGAAAACCTCTCTAAGGCAGCCTAGGTGTTTTTAAAAAATATAACAATAAAAGAAAAAAACAGAATTTTTGTTTGGAGGAGGATAAAAAAGACAATCAAGGAGCAAAGAGAACATCCAAAGGGGGCTCTGCCTCACATATTTTCATCTCTTCCACTCCTTACCATGCGTCCCTCCATAAATTCCATTGTTTTTCACTTCACTACTTCAATTTAGGAGAGGATGTGTTTTCCACATCATCACCTCATCCATTACCATCATCCCTAACTTCACACACTCCTTCTCCCTCTATACAGCACACAGCAGAAGAGACAGAAAGATTACCATACAGCAACAACAACATCATCTAAGCTGAAGTCATAGACACCATCAGCAGATAACAGAGGAGGAAGAAGAATGACCATCAGTAGCACCTCTGACCTTTGACACCTGCAGTGTGGCATTAAGGCCACAAGTAAGTATCCTACTCACTCACTCATTTACATCATTCGATCAAAATTTGTAAAGGTTAAGAGGTAGTTGGTTTCTAAGTAAAGAGGTGGCCAGACCTCTAAAAAGGCTATGCCCTCCAAAACCTCAGGATCCCTATAACATGGACAGTCTTCAATGACTTACGAGCAGAGAATGACATCAAAACCATCATCTCTGATGTTAGTCCTTCTATTAGTAAGGAGGAGGAAAAACAAGAAAAAGCAGAGACATAGCTAGAGGGGGAGGAGATGGATACAGAAGAAACTAATACAGAGGAACATGATGAAGGAGAACACAAAGAAACGTGATGCTGAAATAGTAGAGAAAGAAGGCATTGAGAAAAAAGAAAGAGGAGCAAGAAAAAAAAGAGCTAAATGGCCTCAGGGATAGAGAAGCAACTGAACAATCAAACCCCCTGGTCCTAATCAGCACCTAATTGCAAGTAATCCTCAACTAACACTTAGATATCTTGCTGCCCAAGGGCAAGCAAGTACACATTTTGAGGATATGTTTAGGCTGATAAGAAATGATAATATACATGCCTGCTAAAGGAGATGAAACACTACCACATAGCTTGAAGATCAAAGAATATCAGTTGGAAGAAAAAGTAAAGGAAATCAGGATGCTATGAACAGGAAGAAAATACCACAACAAAACAATGAGATGTCAGAGTGGCTACCAGAGCCACTAAGGTGCTTAGAGGATTAGCAACACATTCAGTAGGGTGGTGATAATGAGTCTTATCATTGAGTAATTATATGGGCCTTAATTGGCCTTAATTCACCTCCTAGCTTAGTCAAACCAACTATTCTCACAACTTATTGCATACTTTTGATTATATTTTTCTTATGAGTTGAGTTAGAGTTGGATATTTTTGTTTGTGGTCTAATGTGCACGTAATGCAGGAATAAAGGATAGAAGCAAGGGAAATGTAGGGATAAAAAATAAAAGCAAGGAGCTATGGTAAAAGACCTTGGTAAAAACTCAAATGGGACAAGGGAGAGGAATTATATGAGGTAAATCCTCCCTCATTTACTGCCCATCCATTCGAATATCCCGCGACTAGCTGAAAGTACAAACAACCAAATCTGAAGTACTAAACGACATCCAAGCAAGTGGAAGTACAAGCAGCCTCCCTACTAGAAGGCACTCGAACTAGTGAAAGTGAAAGGAAAAGGCACCATTAAGTTCGGAGCTGTAACTCCCTACTTTTGAGGGAAGTCGTTGAGACTTCATATGTATAAATAGAGAGGCTTAGGAGCTTAGTTTTTTTAGTCAATCAAAAGTTAGTCAGCTAGGTAGTCAGTCAATTAGAAGTATTTGTAACTTCTTCTTTGTAACAGTTTTGATGTAATACAGTGTTCGTTGATAATGAATATGAGTTTTTATTTGAGACAACATTGAGTTAACTCAAAGGGTTGAAGCTCTTGGGTTAAGGCCTAACCCTAGCATCCAAGGCTCCTGTTTCTTGTATTGTATTCTGGCATAAAATATTGCTTTCTGTTCATTAACCTAAGCAGTTCATTTCCATTATAGCAGTACCATAGATGCATGGTTTGATTGTTCATTTGGTTAAATAGATGAATTTTCATTACAGTGATTCAGCAAACTCATGGATTTCCTACTCATTGACTTAAGTAGCTCCCTGTTTTCTGCTCATTTGATTGAATAGTTACAGTCCATTACAGCAGGGTAATACAAAGTAGTTGTGTTTCAGTTTGTTCCATTTATGATTTCATTTAATCAGTAGATTGGAAAAGAGAAGGTCCATAAGGTTGTTCATAGGTGTCTAAACCTCACCTCCTCCCTCTGGGACCATGTTGTGGGGAAGAAACCCTGCAACAACCCCAAAAAAATAGGGTTTTTTGTTTTTACAGAGGGTTTGTTGTCTAACCTAGTCACTGAGTCATCTCATAATTGCTCTACCCCTTTAATGGTCCTCGTCTTGTTCTCTCTCTCCTTGTCAGTCACCATCACTCACATTCCCCATTCATTCTCTTGTAGCAACAAAAGCTCAGCAGAACCTGTTCATCCACGTTCAAATGGTTTTTAACCATCGAATGCTTTTTATAGGCCAAACTTCCCAATCACTACTCAAATTCACTTTTTGCACTAACTTTCTACCTTTTAAGTCCCCACTGTCGATCTGCATTGTCAGATTCAATGGTTGTCACACACCAGCTCACCAACCTACTCAGTCACATCTCTACTGTAGATCTGCCTTGCCAGATCCGACAGCCCTCGCGCCATATCGCGTGGATTTTCTTCCGACCATTATTGGGTTGAGGGCATGCGATATGGGCACTTTCCCCGTGCTACGTATCAGCCGGGGAGGCTAATCGCATGAAATTTCCAAAACGATTTACAACTGTGAGGGCACGCGATATTTTGCTTACCACCCTCCAAACCCACTGGTCCTTTCTGCATGTTTTCTTTTCACGCTCCAACCTCTACCGTCGATCTTCCGTGTCAAATCTGACGGTTATCGCTGCACTTGATACCATTTTTGCACGTTTTCTTCTACTTGTGTTCTCTGTCATTCATTCGCCGACAGCCCGCATGATCTAATCCTAGCCATCCATCCTGTTATGCCACCATGTCCGCCCATTTGCCTACATACCCTCCTGCTATCTGATCTTGTCCGTTCATTTGCCTTTCCCCTGTTTGATCTAATGGTCCTCTTGTTCTATCGCAGCTTCACATCCTCTTTCCACCAGTTTTGACCTCCGATTGTTTTTTCTCGCTCAAACACAGACTTAACCTAGTTTCATTGTTGACCCCTTAGTCTAGTTTGATGCTTTCTGGATAGCAATAGTAGGTTAGTGGTAATTTCTTATTCTGCTCAGCATAGTTATTTAATATGTTAGCTAGGGTTTGGTGTGAGTTAGGCTTGCATGTTGTTTTCTTCATTTCTAGAGTAGAATAGCTCTCCCCTAGACTAGGTTTGCTCTCCTTCCATGAACATCAAGCTTGTTCTAACCCTATAGAAGCCTGGCTTGGAACCCCTGCGGTGTCTAGCCAGATGAGCATTGACAACAGGAAGTACCTTCACTTCTACTTGTGTATATAGCGCAGTCATGTCCAAGTTTGTACGAACCCCAGGTTAATAAGTAAAGCTAGTAGCCTTGGGAGTTGCAGCATTCTTGCTGCAATACCTAGGCTCATCAATGTATTATGGTGGGTATGTCATGGGATCTGTGTTTACGCAATAGAGGAAAAATCTATGTTAGCATTCAGAGACATTCTCCCAGGTTGTCGTGAACTATCCCACATATGAAAATGAGTTGTATGCATTGATCTAAACCGTGAAGAAGTTGAAGCACTTTTTGATTGGAAATGAGACCATCATTGACACAGAGCACCAGCACTTGCAGTACCTCCAGTCATGAACCAAACATCAATAAGCACATCATTTCAGATCGATGGGGTTCCTTCAATAGTTTCATTAGCTGACACATATCTTCTTAGATGCAACCAGACTTTGTCACCCATCTATTGAAGGAACCCCATCCATCTGAGAAATGGTAGCTTATCTCTAAGAAGAGATGTGGTGGCTACATGCCTCTTAACTACGTTACAATGAGGCTCAAAGGCCTATTTATTGTTTAGAAACAATGGAAAACCCTAAACATCCAAAAACCTAACCCTAGAAGATGAAACACCAAACTGTGGGCCCCGTTTGGGTAAATTAGTACATCAATTTCCCGGGGTCGTAACTTTGGCACTCAATCTCCATTTGACACGTACAATAGCTCGTTAGAAAGATCTATCTAAGAACTATAACTTTCAGAAGAGCAACAACAATCCAAAGACCCATGTTGCTCACAGATTTCCAAAAAAACGTCATTTGGGTCCTCAAAACAGCTCCGGAAGTTCAGGACCTAAAAAATTGCTAAAAATAGTAAATTGTGCTACAATTACGGAAAATGAAAAACTGAAAGAGACAGTCATGGGGGTCCAAGTGGGATAGGGGGGTGGCCACCAACATCCACCTGGATCATTCCTCCCCCCTTAACAAGCAACGGTCCCCATTGCGTTGAGTTCCTCCATCCACTGAACTTGGTCCCTGGTGAGTTGCTCTACAGTCTCGGATGTGTCCAGTAATGGTGGGAAGCATGGTTGAGGGTGGTATACATTGAACACTTGGTGCAATCGAAGGAATGAAGGAATGCTATATTCCAAAGCATTGTTTCCCGTAGCCTTGGCACTGGTGTAAGGACCATGTCGGAGTGGTCTGAGCTTTGGATGGGCTCTTGTAAGACGTTCTTTCTGTAGATGCAACCAGACTTTGTCACCCATTTGAAACTCTTGTGGTACCCCTGTGGGTGAGGAGAAGTTGTTCATGTATTCTTTCATGACCGTATCCCTTTGCTGCTACTACTACGTGGAGGAACCCTTCGCAGGGGTCATGGATGTGGTGACGATCTTCCCCTTACTTTGGGAATGAACTAGACAGAAAATGAATTTCCTAATCTAGGAGATGAGCTTGCTACCTTTCTTAGCAGTGATAGAAGAGGTGGCGATAGGTGGGGATACCTCTATTATCTTGTATAATGAATTACCCAAAGAAATAATAACAGCACGAGGCCTTGACTTATACACAGCATGTCACCTCCACAAGTATGGTTGGCCTAATAATACATCACAGACATCCATAGGTGTAACATCACACAATACCTCATCTATGAAGGGTTTGATGCTATAGGGAAGGCGGCACTACTGGCGAACTCGAAGATCTTATCCTTGGTGAAGCCACCCGATACTATATGATTGCGGGTGTGGTGTAGTCGGTAGGCCCAACCACTTCACGACCTCTGCTAAAATGAAGTTCTTTTGACTACCACTATCGACAATGAATTGCAGTGGCAAACTCTTCACCCACATCTATGAGTGGGAAAGACTCTTACCCTCCTCTGGATCTTTAGGCTCATTCTTCTGGATATTGGCGATGGCTACAATGGTGTTGGGCTCTGCATGAATGGTCTTCTTCCCTTTGTCATTCCCCTTGTCGGGTTCTGACTTAGGGTCAGAACATGCATCTAATTCTGAGGCCTTCAACTCGGCCACCAGCAACTGCTTGGTTTGACACTCACTTGTGTCATGAGTGGGGCTCTTATGGAACTCACACCACTTTCCGATGTCCTTCTTCAACTTCATGCTGTTGTTATTTTCTTGTGCTTCGACGGGTTGTCTTGGGTCACCCCACCTTGGCTTTGTCCTTTGGTCTTCAGATTCGCAGATCCAAAGTCTTGCTTCTTATATTTGAACTTTTTTTCTCGATTTTGACAACGTATTGGTACACCGTGCCGAGCGAGGAGATGTTCGGGAACTCCATCTCTTCCTAGATGCATCTATGTAGGTAGTCGCGGTATTTGAGTACCAAATGCAGCTCAGACTCCGTGATACCCAACTGTGTGCGAAGGGTATGAAAAATGTTTGTGAACTCCGGCACATCTTGGTCCCTTCCCTGCCGCAGCGTGGTCCACTTTATGTATTTGTCCTCATAACTTTTGACAAGGTGGTACTGCTCCTTGATGGCATCCCGGAATGAATTCCAAGTGGGTGCAGCTGAAAATAGCGAGCCCATACTTTCATCCTTTTGCTCGCAATAGGTTTCCGATCGATCCTTGATGTGGGGGGCTTCTTTGAGAAGAGTGAAAATAACATTTTCCTGACTCGAAAATTCATGAACAAAAAAGTAGCCTTCCAGCTTATTTAACCATTTATCTATGACATCTACATCTATCTAATGCTTGAAGATGGGGATTTAAAAGCTAACTTGTACCTTAAAGGGTGTGGAGTTCCAGAGTAGCTGTTGGAAGCCAATGCATTGCCTCTGAGTGGTTGCTGAAGGATCTGCGCAAAGTTGTCCATCATCACATTCCTTTGTCACTCGAGGGCTTCTTCAAGCAAGATTTTGATGGACATCCTAACCCGTCATTTTTCTTCTCATCTGCCATGGGAGGCCGTTAGGATTTGCGGGGATGGTCTTGTAAAGGTTCAACCTATTCAATCCATAACTCCTTATATCCCGACCTCGTTGGGGACATGCAAAGAAAAACAAAGAAAAAGAAGACCGCTCTAATACCACTGATCTAGATTGAAACAAGAATGCAACAAATTACAGAGATAACCATAAACAAAAAGATGCAGTGGAAATAGTACTTCATTTCATTAATGTAAAATACTGAAATATGCTTGCAAATAGAAATGGAAATAAACCAGCTAGGGCGATGGTAGCTTATCTCTCAGAAGAGATGTGGTGGCTACATGCCTCTGAACTATATTACAATGAGGCTTGAAGGCCTATTTATTGTTGAGATACAATGGAAAACCATAAACATCCAAAAACCTAACCCTAGAAGATGAAACGCCAAATTGTGGGCCCTGTTTGGGTAAATTGGTACATCAATTTCCCGTGGTCATAACTTTGGCACCCAATCTTCGTTTGATGCCTGCAATAGCTCATTAGAAGGATCCATCGAAGAACTATAACTTTTGGAAGAGAAACATTGGTCCATAGTCCCATGTTGCTCCTAGATTTCCAAAAAAACGTTGTTTAGGGCCTGAAAACGGCTCCGCAAGTTCAGGGCCCAAAAAACTGCTAAAAATAGTAAATTGTGCTACAAATATGGAAAATGAAAAACTAAAAGAGACAGTCATGGGGGTCCAAGTGGGATAGGTGGCTTGCCACCAACATCCACCTACATCAACTAGGGCTCTACACACCACTCCCTATTCTGAATCATCCATGGGAAATTGTGTCAATAGATTTTGTTGGCGTTTTCCATTTCCTAAGAGAGGTCATGATTGTTTGTATGTCATTGTGGATTGATTTAGTAAAATGTGTGTCTTCATTCCTTGTAAAATTAAAATCAATTTCTCATCTCTTCCTTCGATTTGTATGGGTCCACTTTCAGTTGTCCACATCCATTGTGTCAGATCAGGACTCTTGTTTCCTTGGAGACTTTTAGATGAGTTTGTGGAGAATGATGAACATGTAGCTGAAGAGGAGTATGAAATTTCATCTATAGACCAACAGGAAATCAGAGTTTGTAAGCATCACAGTGATACATTTACTCTGAGGCTATTGTGGAAATCATTCCAAGTTGAGGGACGAGAAACTTCCTTATGTACAACATGCATACAACAGGGTTATGCATTCATCCACTTAGAGCTCACCATTCGAGAAATGCTTTGGATATTTTCCAAAGGATCCCATAAATAAGGTATTTTGGAGAGATGAAGATTTCAGTGAGAAAAATGACAGGGACAAGGCACACAAGTTCATTTAGTGAATTTAGATGACTCATCAGCAAGTGTCGGTCCAATGGGAGAAAATCCAAGCTCAATACAATGCTCGACATGACAAGCATTGAGTTGATCACCAATTTTAGGTTCGAGATAGGTTGTGGCTCCACATCAACAAAGACAAAATGAAATGGGAAGGAAAGAAGTTGATACCAATCTGATATGGCCCTTTCACCATATTAGAGAATATTAGAGACAATGCTTTTTGTCTCGATTTGCGAGCATACATGCAGATTTAGTCAGTGGTAAACATTGAAACTTTGAAGCTTTATGAGCCTCCTTTCATCACGGACACTGAAGAGGATGGAAAGTTTCCTAGTGTGGATGATGTTTCACTCGAATTCTTGGACAAGATACTTGAAGATATCATTTTGACAAGAGAACTAGGACTTCACGACAAGGAGACGTGGAGTACCTTTGTATTGGCTTCAAGGGAATGAATCCAGGTAAGGCCCATTTGATTGAAAAGGAGAAAGTGAGGGAGAAGTTCCTCACTAGCCAATTGACTGATAAGGCTTTTGGTGGCGCCAAAGCTCATTAGTGGGGAGGAATGATCTCGGAGGATGCTAAAAGGCCAAATTTTCAAAGTCCTAAAAATGCAGTGAAGCTAATCTCAAATCGAAGAGATCATCATTCTGAATCCAATGACATGAATGACACCTCAATCCAAAATCCTATGAAGAAGTTATGGTCTGCTAATATTTTTCGGAAAGAACTAAATGTTTTGTAGGGAGGACCCACAGGTGACACTTGGGATGCTGACATCAGCAGTATGGATGTTAATGTCAGCCATATGAATGATGACATCAGTGGGGTGACATGGTCATACAGATGGAGGGGAGCTAATCAAGTGATAACATGTGGTAGGTGATGTCATCATGAAATCAACATCCTGATCATCTGTATGGACCAATCAGGGCATGCCACATGGCTCCCAATCAGCATCGCCAAGTTTTCTTAAGGAAGCTGTTGACCTAGATTATCATTGATGTCAATATGGCAATATTCTAGGATACTAAATGATGATATGGAGCCAAGGAGAAGCAGAGTAGATCCATGAAGAAATAGGAGCAAGAAGCCAAGGAGAAAGGCCATCAGGAAAGCTAAGCCATGAGTAAGAGTCTGTTAATAGAGGAGTTAACAAAGAAGGAATATCAAAGCTATCGCTTATGCTTAAGAGTCTTGCAGAGTATCAGAGGAGTTAATACATCAGAGGAGTATTGCAGAATATCAGAGCAAGAGAGGCATATCAGGAGTATCGCACGTATTATATGCCGAAGAAGTCCCGCAAAGAGGAAGAAGTCATCAAAAGAGAAGGAACAAAGAGGAACATGCATTAGGAGGAGAAGCCAGTGGAAGATTAGTTAACAGAGGAACCATATCATGAGATATGGGAGGAATATCATAGAAGAGTTATTGGAGCAATGTATTAGAAGCCATAGGAGTGACAAGCCAAGAGCAGATAACAGAAGATAAGGGCAGAGTAGTATATATATATATATATATATATATATATATATATATATATATATATATATATATATATATATATATATATATATATATATATATATATATATATATATATATATATATATATATATATATATATATCGAAGAAATCACATCGGCGTGTTCTATTAAGTACCACATGAAAAAAACTGAAGAAATGAATCAAGGTGAGGAGACAGATGAAGATTGAACGCACAGGAACCGTTGGATCTTGGAGATCAATGGACAAGATTGTTCGTAATGAGCAGCCAGGATTATGTCACGCAGCGTAAAGTCAAAGAAATTAACGACGGGGATTAATTTAAGTATTAGCAGACAAGGAAATTGGAGGAGCCATCACAGCCATCAATGGTAGAATATCTACGGTCGTCAGACGCTAAATAGCTCGAGCGTTAGTCAAAGAGAAAAGTGGGTTTGTAATAGTGGGAGTGGTTTTCGGGTGGACACTAAGCATTAAGTGGTATTTAGAGGAGAGTGCCGAATTCCATTAACTGCTTGGGTGGAGAGAGAAAACCACTTTTTCAGGTGGTTATTTCCCTTGTAAGTGGCTCACCCAAAATTCATGTAGGCCATTGGATCTAGCACAGGTTGATTGGCAGCAAAGGATCAACGAATGGTTTTGGGTTGATCGGGTTAAGTCTGGACTATTAGATCTGGAGAGAAGAGATCAATGGTGGAGGATTGATCTGAAAAAGGAAAACATCGGAAAATGTGCAAAGGAAGTAAAAAGGTGGAAAAGGTAAGTTACGCATGATTATTGTGTATTTCTATTATATAAACATTATAATAGAAATAGCGTGGATATAAGGATTTCATGTGGTTAAATTCTATATAACGAATGTTATAGAGTGAGAAGGTTATATATATGTGGACCCGCTGCACCATTATAAACTGCCCTATTCTTATATCGCATCTGCCTATTGGAACTCTCATAGCGCAAGTTATAAAGAGTTGTCACCCCCAAACCACCGATTGCGATATGTATGTGGACTCGCTGCAACATTATAATATGACCTATTGAAATATTGCATCTGTTGAATCTTAATGTTCAAAAGAATTGACACCGCTAAACTGTCGATTGCAATATATATTATGGACCTAAATGCACCATTTAACATGACTAAATGTAATATCACATCCGCTGTATCGCTAGTCTCTAGGGGATGTCAAACCACCGATTGTGATTGGATAGTAACGTGGCATGTGGGACCTCTCTGTTGGTACAGCCTATCCAATGAAATCCTCCGTAAATAAGGATTGAGTCTATTCTATAAATATTAAAGAAAAAAGGGCCCCTTTGATATTGTTTAATATGCAACATTTCTTTGTAATTTGGTCTCTCTTCTGAATTTACATGTCCTGTGAGTATTGGAACATTTGAATAGACAAAGGAAGCCATGGACCAGGAAGTTGAAGAATCAAGCTAGCGTAGATGGACAAGCAAGCACAGAGGAAGCTAAAGCGACCGGAAGAGGGAAGCCAAAAGGTCGAGCGTCTGTTGAGGAAGCCGAAGGTTGATCGAGCTTTGAGGAAGCCGAAGCTCAAGCGAGCAAGGAGGAAGCCAAAGGTTAGCATATTACGCTTATATAATAGAGATAAAAAGTGGTTAAAGTTGGCAAGCTGGAAGAAAGGAAGAAGCGGTAGGTCCAGTAGGACAGGAGGAAGCTGAAGGTCCAACAGGATAGGAGGACGCTGAAGATCCAGCAGGACAGGAGGAAGCCAAAGGATGACCAACTCTGTTGATTGGATTCATCTTTGAAAAGCTCTAACCAGTGTTGGGTTAATCAATAACCAGCACCAGCATTGAAGCGTATGTGAATTT
This sequence comes from Pinus tabuliformis, assembly GCA_031772625.1. NCBI lineage: Eukaryota > Viridiplantae > Streptophyta > Pinopsida > Pinales > Pinaceae > Pinus > Pinus tabuliformis. The sequence continues at coordinate 865,797,571 of CM062812.1, forward strand.
GTTTTCTAGGAAGTAAGAGATAGCTAGAATAGTGAGAAGCAGTCATGCCTGAAGAATTTACAATGACAGTGAGAACAGAGGCCTGAAACTGAGAGTTGATTCTTGTGCAGAGCTTAGTGTAGTTAATTGTAGACACACTTAAGTTGTGTGGAGACATTATTGGAGATCAAGATGGCTATTTGATATCATCATGAGATACATTTTTGCAGACTCTGTGTGGACAGTATGAAGAGTTGTAAAGACTCCTTCATATGAAGACTAGTTGTCATTGATGTTGCCACATGGAGACTATAGTGAAGTTGTAAACTGGCAGAGGGTTGGAGCCCTTACCTCAGAAGTTGGAAGGATTAGTGTCCTTGGAATTGGTGCTCCTATATCCAATGTTGGTGCCTTCATAGTAGAGGGTTGGATCCCTTGAGGTTGGTGCCTCAAAACTGGAAGGATTGGTGTCCTGGGAGTTGGTGCTCCTAAGTCCAAGGATGGTGCCTTGACAGAACAAAGTTGGTGCTCTCGAGGTTGGAGCCTCACAAAAGTCCAAGTTGGTGGTTGGCAATAGATTGGAACCACATATACATTGTATCTATTTCATTGGAAAGATTATATTAATAAAAGCATTTATTCTTGTTTTTCATCTTATGTTCTGAATATAAATGTTTTAACTGGTAAAATAAAAATTGAAAAGAAATACTAATTCACCCCCCCTCTCAGTATTTCCAACAAAAGCGACAATTTGTACCTTTTCGGCTGTCGGTGATGATGAATTTGTCACCTAGTTAATTTGACCAATAATCCCTAAAAATCGGTAGGTAAACGGACCAACAGGATTATTTTATAATAAAATTAAGAAAAATACCAGTTATTGGCTAACGGGTGGTCAAACCACACCGACTGGCTGGTTGATTTGGCCAACAACCAAACAAAAGTTATATATATATATATATATATATATATATATATATATATATATATATATATATATATATATATATATATATATATATATATATATATATATATATATATATATATATATATATATATATATATATATATATAACAAGTTGATGGTGGGAGTCGAACATTCCCGACAGGTCCACTCATGTCGACACCATGAAAACAATTTCAAACAACAAAACATGCCAATCATTCTAGCATGGATAAGTCAGGTTTGACCTTGGGTTCCCCGTACTGAAATCTGGCAGATTACCACTTGGCCATGGGTGGAAACCTTTGATAGGTATGCCCACCCACAATTATTTAAATATCATTCGAACGAGCAATGGGGGTGAGAAGGATGTGTGGAGCAGTGGCTAAATCATAGGAGTGTGTGGAACCCAAGCCGAATTGGTGCACCACCTAGGCACAATTGTTGAGATATATTCCTTTGGAATCTTAGGGAATATTCCCACAAGGAATCTTGTAGGGAATCTAAAATATTCCCTAGAAACCCAAAGATCACCAACACAGAATAGGGATGGATTTATAGCCATTTTTCATGATTTTTCACCAAGAATCCAGCCATTGAGTCTATTTCTTTAACAGAGATCTAAACTTTCAGGCCATCCCCAGAAGTGGAGGTATAAGGTGTCATTTTGTAATTTCATGTAATGTGACTTCACTATCGATTAATGGAAGAGGCCTCCCCACATTGTTGAGGGCCTGGATACGTAGCCCACACTAGGTGAACTTTGATATCGACTTGTTTGTGTGCCTTTGATATCATGGCTACTTTTGATTTTTGTTTCTTTCATGTGTATGTTCCATTTGGTTAAATTTTATTTTACATGAAATTATGTATGCATCCTTGAAGTAAAAGATCTGGATCACCTGGAGGGTTCCAGTACATTGCACTTCATTAAAATTACACTGGCCAAAATGGGCCTCTTTTACTAAATCCGTAATATAAAACTAATGAATAAGTTCATGTGTAATTTACCCTATGATGGGTGTTCATCAAGAGAGCTATACTATGCCTATTTCCCCCAGGGATTAACTTGGATAAATTGGGAATATAAGTAGGGAAGGATGCATCTACGTGATAACTAGTAAGAGGCACCCCATAGAGACTAACTTGTATGAAGGGCGAGAAAATATTAGTTGAGGAAGCTTCCCCAATGAACACGAATCCAAATTGAACGAACTGAGTGTTACCTACAAGCAAGAATCTAGATTGAGGTCATGAGTCCTAAAGTATTAGAAACGTGTACCATGTTTAAACAAGAAAAAAAAAAACATATAGGATGAATCAGTATCTAAAGCCTGAAGACTTCGGATGTTGATTCGTTTTAAAAGTTTGATATGGTCTTTAACATTAGATAGAAGACCACTTCACACCCTCATACAGAGAACAAAAGCTTGTATATCCATAAAGGAAAGCAACCAAGAAAATAACCTAAAAAATAATAGACTCGGTGTTGAAACCCTTTTGAAATAAGTGATGTTGAGCTTATTAAGGATTTATAACCTGGTAAAATAAAGAAACAAAAATGCTCGCCTTTAAGGTACACTTCACAATCAATTTACCTGATTTGTTGTTTGAGCTGATGAAAATTTCCCCAAACGAAGCATCATCTTACCTCTAGAAATTGAAAAACAACGACCCTATGGGCAATGGGTTCAATGGGAAATTGACGCAAGTGTTCAAAAACTAATAATAATGATCAGAGGCAAGACTAAATGGACAAAAAAGGAAAATCCCCACATCCTGACCATATAAAAAAGGGCAAAGTCATACTAGGAATAATGAGGGTTATTGTTCACAAAGTAGTCTAGGACTAAGGGCATCCAAGGGGGACATGGGGAAATAGTCATACCGGTAAATATAGTGCTTCACACAATTTAAGGAACGTCAAACCCAGCGTGAAAAAATGGGCAGAGTCACCAAATAGAGAGTGGTTAACACCAAAAAATAAGGGAAAACAAAGTTAGAAGCCATCCTGCCAAATATCGTAAGAATAGTAGAGAAACTTCTGTCAAAATCATGGGTGAAAGGATTACCATTTGTCTTGGTGAATTTAGGATGAGATGTGAGCACACCCCGAAACTTGAAATAGAAAATTCAACTGTCAAGTTATTGGAGTAATTTTTCAGAGCTGAATTAGATGGAGCATAGACTCTTCATCTTAGCCAAACCCTCAATAGTTTAGGGTTAGAAGGAAAACTACCCACCATTGGATTCACGAGACTTATATCCCAACCATCCACCTCAACACAGAACTGAAGAACACATGAAGGGCATGTGAACAATGGTGCCATGGAAGAGTGTAAAAGGTGCACAGTAAGCACAATCTATCTTCGACATGCCACTTGCAAGTTGGCAGAGGGAGCCCTAATGTCGGTCAAACTATACATTATAGGAACCCACTAAGGTATGATAAAATCACCTGCATTTCTTCTTTTCCCTTGGTGTTAAGGTTATAGGAACATAACACATTTCTAGCTAGATTTCAAACTAAGAATATAATATGGGAGGACATAATGTAATAATGCTCTTTAATGTTGAAGGATGTCTTATTACATGGAAGTAGGAGAAGTATAAGTTTTGTATGTACTAAATAGGATGCTTAGATAACCTACCCTATAATAATTTAATTGAAAAATTAAATCACGACGATCAGGTATTATGACATATGGTATCAGTGCCCAGGTTCAAAATGGGGGTTGAAGGAACCACCATAGTAACACTTAGAGATGTATAGAATTGAAATATAAATTATTTGATGTTTTACAAATACCAGAATTTGTTTGAATAAAAGTTAATAAAGTGAAGCAGCCTACCAGATCCCCCTCCAATTATAATAGTGGGAGAAGAATTATATGCTAAGTTGGGAAATGGAAGTACCCAACCAACATCTCAGTTTATTGATATTATTAAAAATATGCAAAAAGAGTTGGGTCACCTTAGCAGCAACAATGAATGCCTATTGAAGGCTAGTGAGGAGTAGGAGAAGATGATAATAGAGTTGTCCGAAAGGTCTATCCATAGAACCATAGACACAAAATCACCAAAAAGGAAAAATATGGAGATAGAATAAAATAATTCTGAAAGTAGAGATCATTTAGATAGAAGTTATCCAAAAACACAGAAGAGGAAGAATAAAGTGGAGTTGCAAGGATAATTTAGAAAAATAAAGCCCCTTGTTTTTGCTAGTGAAAAGGAGGAAGATACCTAAGCATGCCTTCTCAACATGATAAAATATTTTTAGGTTTATGAGTATGAAAGTAACCTAAAGGCCAGAGTGACCATTTATCAACTGCAAGGCATAGTCACTATCTAGTGGGAAGAGGCCAAAAGTGTGCACATGTTGGATGAAAAAACAGTTTCCTGGGAGGAATTCCAGAAAGTATTTAAATCTCGATATTTAAATGAACGATATTATTTTTATCATGCTAAGGAATTCAATGGGTTAAGGTTGGGACAATCAACTATGGATGCGTTTCTGGCCAAATTCACCAATTTGCTGTGATACATCCCCTATATCAAAAAGAGAAAGATAAGGTAAAATGATTTGTGAACTTCTTACCTACTCCTTATAAAGGAAGGATTGAGTTCAACAATCCCAAGAGAATGGATGAGCCAGTAAGGAAATCACAACTATGTTATTAGTAATTTAAGAAAAGGGATGAAGGCTCAAAACATTGGCAAGATAAGGACAAACACAAAATTACAATGGGGTAAAAGAGTCAAAAGCCTCCTTATATTAAGGATTTTGAGGAAGGCCATATGCGGAAGAAATTTAGTAAAGCGAATTTAAATTAGCTGACACAATCTTAGATTCGGTGTAAACCCATGCACTTGAACAATAAAAACACCAATGGAGGCAAGGAAAGGGAACTGTTGAAATCTATTTTTGTTTTAATTAGTCTATGGGGCTAGTTTCAGTTACAATAGTCCTTAGCTTGTGGAAAAATTCAAATTGAAAATTGAAAATTTTAAGAATACATGGTTGGTACAGTTGGAAACTAGTATGAAAAGAAGTGTAACTAGCCAAGTGAGAAAGTGTCATATCAACTTAAATCGCTGCCCCATAGAAGTAAATATAAATGTAATCCCCTTAGGATGCTATGATGTATTAATAGGTATGGACCGGTTGGAGAAACATGGGGTTATCATAAATTGTCTGGAGAAAACAGTAAGTTGTATGAGTCAAGAGGGATAAGCTCAAATAATCAATGGCATACCAAAACCCATATCAGTTAGACATATTTCAACCTTACAAATGAAAAGAGTGCAAGAAAATGGTGTCAGTTATTTGTGGTGTGGGTGGAAATAAATGAGAAAAAAATAAAAAATAAAAATTTGGATACTTTGCCCATCATTAAGGAGATTCGGGATGTGTTTCAAGAAGAAATTTTGGGCTTCCCTCCCATAAAGATATAGATTTCTCTATTGAATGGGTATTGGGTGCAGTCCGAGTATCTAGAACCCCCTATAGTATGAGTGTACCTGAGTTATTAGAGTTGAAAATGCAGTTACAAGAATTATTAAACAAAGGCTATATTAGGCGCATTGTATCACTGCAGGGGGATCATGTGTTATTTTTTAAGAAGAAGGATGGCACATTTAGACTGTGCATCGACTATTGAAAATTAAATAACCTAACCGTTAAAAAAAATACCCCTTTCCTCATATTGATGATCTATTTGATCATGTGAGTGGGGAAACCATATCTTTGAAAATTGATTTAAGAATTAGATATCACCAACTAACAATAAAAATGAAGATATTCATAAGACAACATTTTGGTCTAGGTATGGTCACTAAGAATTTGTAGTGTTACCAATTGGTCTTATTAATGCACCAACAAACTTTATGTGCTTAACAAACATTGTACTTAATAAGTACCTCGATAATTTTGTCCTGGTATTTATAGATGGCATTCTAGTATACTCCAAGAATGAAGAACAACATAAGGAATAATCTGAAATTCGTGCTGCAAATTTTAAGAGAACATCAGCTATATGATAAACTTAGCAAATGTGATTTTGTTAAAGATATAATATAGTATTTGGCCATGTTATTTCACAATAAGGATGTGGATCGTGAGAAGGTGAAGGTTATCTTAAATTGTACCATACCTAAGGATGTGTCAGTTTTCTGCTCATTTATGGGTATCACAGGATATTATTGACGATTTATAGAAGGATCCTCTAAACTAGCCTACATTATTACATCCTTATAGAAGAAAGGAACAATGTTTGAGTGGGCAAGCAAATTTTAGGACAACTTTGACAAACTAAAAAACTTACTTACAGTGGCTCCTATTTTGAAAATTGTATACCTAGATACGGAATTTATTGTCTGCATAGAGGTTTGTTTGGAAGGGTTAGGTGGAGTTTTGATGCAAGAAAATTTATTAGTGGCTTATGAGTCTAGGAAGCTGAAAAAAACACGAAAAGGATTCTTCAATGTATGATTTAGAAATGGTTGTTGTAATACATGCTCTAAAGATGTTGAGACACTACCTATTAGGAAAAATATTGACTGTCGTCATTGATCATATCAACTTGAAAAACATTTTCCGCCAACCAGAACTTAATGCTAGACATGCAAGGTGGTTGGATTTAATTAGTGAATTCCAATGTGATATTAAACACATAAAAGGTAAAGAAAATAAAATAGAAGATTCCTTAAGCAGACACAAACATTCTCTAATGGGGGTATCTGTTAGCACTGTTAGTAAAAATTTTGTTCAGCAAATTAAAAATTCAATACATAATGATCAGAAATACCTTGAAATTCAATAATAATTGCAGCAAATTGAAATCTTAGGATATGCTGAAAACTTTGAAACATTGCTATTCTATAGAAATAGATTATATGTTCCTAATGTGAGTGCTCTGAAAAAAATAATACTAAATGAGTATCACAAGAAATCGTATGTAGGTCATCTTGGATATCGAAAGATGATAATAGCATTGAGAATTTTTTTTTTTTGGCCAGGCATGAAAACGAAATGGCAAAATACTTATCAATGTGTATAGAATATCAATAGGTAAAGGTGGAACATCAGTACCCTGCTGACTTGTTGAACCCACTGTCCATTCCTGAATGGAAATCGGAAGTGATTTCATTGGATTTTATTACAGGATTTCCAAAGACAAAACAACAACATGACTCCATTATGGTGGTGGTGGACACCTTGAGTAAAATCGCACATTTCATACCTATGCATACTACTTATCGAACAACATAGATTGCCAACATTTTCATGAAGAATATGTTCTCGCTGCATGGAGTACCAAAGATGATAGTGTCTATTAGTGATGCCAAATTCACTTCCAAATTTTGCAAGCCTTATTTAGAGGCATTGGGACACAACTAAATTTTAGCACTGCATATCATCACCAAACTGATGGGCAGACCAGGAGAACCAATCAAATTTTGGAGGACATGCTAAGAATGTATGTAATGGATAGACCTACCAAATGGGAAGACTTCCTGCCCTTAACAGAATTTGCTTCCAACAATAGCTACCAAACTTCAATAAAAGTGAGTCCTTTCAAAGTTTTATATGGAAGAAGTTGTCATACACCTCTCAGATACAGTCAGCCTAAGGATAGACTAATATTGTCGCCAGATGCATTGTAGGTAATGGAACAGGTGGTGCAAAAAATTAGACAAAACATAAAAACTGCACATGACCACCAAAAAAATTATGCTGATAAAAAATGAGCTCACAAGGAATTTAAGATTGGAGACCATGTTTACTTAAGGGTGAAACCATGAAAAATTACCTTAAGAACTGAAACCTATATAAAAATGGCACCACGATTTTGTAGGCCTTTTGAAATTTTGGATAGAATTGGGTCAGTAGCATATCAACTAGCGTTGCCTAATCATGTTAAAGTACACAATGTTTTTCATGTGTCTTTACCAAAACAAAATTGTTCATGATAATTCTCACATAAATGACTATAATTGAATATAGGTCGAAACAAAAGGAAAATTCTTGGCAAAGCCACTCCGCACCTTAGATCGGAAAGAGATCTTGCTCTGAATTGAGTTGTCTCTCAGGTTAAAGTGCAGTGGAAACAATTTACACCCAAGGAGGCCACTTGGGAGCTCAAGGAGCAAATGAAAAAAACATACCCTACACTGTTTCAAAAGTGAAGCAATTAAATAAGGAAGACTCAGGATATTGTAAAAAAAAAAACGGGGGAAAGATGTAATATCCCTGTGTTTTTGTCATGTTAATGTGTTACTATATGTAGACTGAATTGTATACCTGATGCGGGGACAACCATTTTTGGTTGACTAAATGTGAACAGTAAAGTTATTATCATGTAGTAGATAATTTTTTATTAATTAAAAAAAATGGAAACTACTTGGGAAAGAAACACTAGAGTAAACAGATTGTTGCCAAATAATTATTGCATAGGAAAGAAAAAAAAAAAAAGGACTCCCAAAAATAAATCCCTAGGAGGAAATGGATAAGATTTAGTGAGATGGGAGAGAAAGATCTAATTAAATCACTCAGCAGGAGAAAGATGCTAAGTATGGCTGGAACAAAGAACCACAGGTCAGAAAAGTGGGCTTTAAAAGAAAAAAAAAAAAAAAATTACAAACGGTGGGCAAGTGGGTTGGAAAGCCAACAAAAGAGGGACATAGGTAACAAAAAATATTCTATGAAAGAAATTGTATTAAAATACACTAATTTTGAATGAAAGGGGTTGTTGATTCCATTGAAATCATATCTCATCTCGGGGGGGAACTAGTGGTTAAACCTCATGGTTGAGAGGAAGGTGTGAATTCCCAAGTAGACATCCATAGTAGACATGGTTAGAGATTTCTAAACTCAATTGGTTGTTTTGTATATATTGTGCATGTGACTATTTGGATGACTAATTGCATGTATGTGGGATTTGATTAAGATTGGTTATGGAACTGATGGAATTGGTGTGTGGTGCAAACCAAGTTGTGATGAGCATAGTTTGTTATGAAATTAAATTCTTGGATCAAAATAGGTTATCAGTATGGGAATGAATTTTTTAAATCAAAACAGGTTATCATTAAGTATTCGTAGGAACTTTCGTTTTACAAAGAAAAAAATTATTGTGAAATCCTCATGCAAATAGGTATAACATAACTAATAGGAGGGGTTTCAGAATTGAGTTAGAGTACCTATGACTCAGTATAGCATTGCATCTTTAAGTCATCTAGGAATATTAACCATTTGGTATTATGCTATAGAAAAATAGAAAATTTTCTTTAGTGATATGCATCCATAAGCTATACGAAGATTCGTAAATTTGACGATTGTAGGAAGAGTAACTCTTTATTATTATGCAATAGGAAATTAGAAATTCTGAACTAGTGTTATGCAGCCATAGACTGTACAATGATTCGTAAATTTGATGACTAATTTTATATGATGGTATATGCTAAATTTTAATTATGAATCAGAATGAAACGAAGAAGTATGAGTCTTAATGTATAATATAAATTCAAGGAGGAGGGAATTTACTAAAACACCATAGAGAGGAAAATCACTTCTCTCATCTGAACTTTGGTGTCATACCTCAGCACATATCATGTAAAGGTGGGATAAACCTGGGGCATGGATAGGGGTAGCAGCCAATATGGCTAGATAAGTACAAGTAAGGTAATAATTTGTAATTAAAAAAAAGAAGTTTGAAAGCAAAATTAGTAGTACATATTACATTTTCCTCAGTTGGATATTAATGGGGCTTTCTATGGTGTCAATATCATAGCCAAGCATGATATCAAATTGGTAGAGCTGAGGCATGTCCAAGAAGGAAGAATTATAAACATTCAGTTGTTTCCCAAATCCAAATGAAAAAAAAAAACTAAAGAGTCATGTTATCAAACTAGAGAAGAGGGGCAGTAATGTATAAACATGATTATAAAAGACTCATAAATTAGCCCCATATTATTATTATTTTGAAACCAAAAACCATTGATAGTGAGGAAAACAACAAAATTTGTGGTCATAAAATGAAGTTGAAAATGATTATATATACACCAAATCTCCCCAATAAAAAGGAATAATTACAAGATACATATTAAATGTGCATAGAACAAGAAAGACATTTACACTGCCTTCACATTCCCAGTGTAGGCATTAAAATGACAACCCAGTTCATAAGTAATCAAAGGAATAAAATTCCATACGACAATAGAATTTCAATTTAAAGGAAAAATAATGTTATATATATTCAAGTTGTCAATAACCCCAGAGGGTTCTAGTATAGTGCACTCTGTTAAAATTACAGTGGCTGAAATGGGCATCTTTTACTAAATCAATAATATAAAATTAATGAATAAGTACATGTGCATGTACCCCTATAATGGGTGCTCTTCAAGTGATCCATAATTTGCCTATTTTCCCCAAGGATTAACCTAGATAAATAGGGCTACTAAACAAATAAGGAGGCATTTCCATCATAACTAGTAAGAGGCACCCCATAGAGACCAACATATACGAATGATGAGCAAAGATTAGCTGAGGAAGCTTGTCAGATGACCAAAAATCAAAATTCACCGATGTGAGTGTTACCTACAGGCAAGAATGTAGATTGAGGTCATGAGTCCCAAAGTATTAGAAACACGTACCACATTTAAATAGAAAAAGAAATAAAAATAAAAACCATATAGGTTGAATTGGTACCTGAAGCCTGAAGACGGATGCTGATTCTTGTAAAAAGTTTGATATGGTCATTAGCATTAGATTCAAGACCACTTCACTCCCTCAAGAAGAGAACGAAAAATGGTATATCTATAAAGGAAAGAAACCAAGAATAAAACCTAAATAATAATAGACTCGGTGTTGAAACCCTTTAGAAATAACTGATGTTGATCTTATTAAGGATTTATAACCTGGTAAAACAAAGAAACAAAAACACAAGCCTTTAAGGAAAGCTTCACAATCAATTTAACTGAGTTGTTGTTCCGTTTGAGGCAAATTTCCCTGAACAATTCCACACCTTTCCTACATAAATGGAAAAATAACGACCTTATGAGCCATGGATTCAATGATAAATTGGCCAAGGTTTTCAAACACTAATAACAATTATCATAGGAAAGGCTAAAAAAAAAATTGCCCAAAATTTGCCCACAACCTAACCATATCAACAGGGGCGAAGTCATACTAGGAATAATGAGGTTTATTTTTCACAAAGTAGTCTAGGAATAAGGGCATCTAAGAGGGGCATCAGGAAATATTCCTACTTATAAATAAATTGGTCCGCATAAGCTAACGAGCCTCAAACACAACACAATCAAATAGGCGGAGTCACTAGACACATAGAACTTAACACTAATAAATAAGGGAAACCAAAGTTAGAAGCTATCCTGCTAAATATCGTAATAACAATAGAGAAATTCCTATCAAATAATGGTTTAAAGTATTACTAGTTGTCTTGGTGAATGTAGGACATGATGCGAGCACACCATGAACCTTAAAATGGAACAAAGACTCTCCATCTTAACCAAACCCTCGATAGGTTAGGGTTAGAAAGACAAGTCCCCAACGATGGATTCATGGGACTTCGATATCGACCATTCACCTCAATGTAGTACTGAAGAACACGTGAAGGTCATGTGAATAGTGGAGTCATGGAAGATTTTAATAGGTGCACGATAACCACAGCCTGTCTTTGACATGCCACCTGGAAATTGGTAGAGGGAGCCCTAATGTCAGTCAAACTATACATTATAGGAACCCACTAAGGTATGAGAAAATCACTTGCATTCCTTTTTTTCTCTTAGCACTAAGGGTATAGTAACTTAACACATTTCTAGCTAGATTTGCAACTAAGAAATAATATGCGAGGATAGATTGTAGTAATGTTCTTTAATGTTGAAGGATGTCTTATTACATGGAAGTAAGAGAAGTATACATATTTTATGGGATAAATAGGATGCTTAGATGACCCACCCTTTAATCATTTAATTGAGAAAACATATCGTGAGGATCAGGTATATGACATATGGTATGAGAGCCTAGGTTCAAAATGGGGCTTGAAGGAACAACCACAGTAACACTTAGGAATTTATGTAATTGAAATATAAATTATGTGATCTAGTACTAATACCTGATTGTGTTCGAATAAAAGGTATTGTTATCAGGAAAACTAGTGTCCATTCAAAGCTCCTAGTCCCGCTAAGATGGGTAGCTATATTAGAAACAAACAAACTAAAGTTACTTGTGTTTTCCTTTATGAGAGATAGATGAGAGAGAAGCAAAGAATACCAACCTCAGCCTTTCACTAGTCTCCTTACTTGTTTCCTCTCTCCTTTGATAGAGCTTTCACCACTCCTTTCTCACTTGTTCCACTTCAAAGAACACTTGTAGAGTCAAAGCAGAAAAATACCATCAAAGCATAGAGATCTATAACCATAAACAATGTAGGATCAGATGTACATTAACCATATAATTGCATACACAAATACAAGATTTAGAGATATACAAGCATGTGGAGGAAAACTCAAATAGCTTCACTGATAGAAGTAGTAGAAGAGAGGATTACAACTAAGCTGTCTGATCCAGCATCATCCTCCTAGCATGAAAGCCCTCTTCACCTCATACAAAGCAAGATCACCCAACAATACAATGTCTCAAAGAGGACCAACAACACTTCCTTACAGATTACAAAATTCCAACCTCTGGATCTCTAAGATGAGGGATCCATATATAGATGTTTGCAGGAGAGTGAGTCAGCTTCTGGGATTTTGATTAGTGTCATTTCTTTGATAGTTCTTGGTTCCACTTGGATATTTCATGATCTCTTACTCATCCCTGGGCGAATTCAGAGAGGCAAGTGTCATATGAGCAGTTTCTAGAAGATTCTTTGAGTTTCCACCTAGAAAACTGCTTCTTCCATTTGTCTGCTCTCGCTCATCGCACCCTACAGAAGGGCTTTTCAGAATGCATCTTACCCCCATGTGTAACAGGTGAGATGCATCGCATCCTCAGCATGGAGCAGACCATATGGTCCAATTTTGACTAGTTCTGAGTAGTTTTTCAAGGAGAACTTCTGGAAAATGATGTAATTAGCTGACCTTGTTCCTTTAGGGTATGAAAAAATACTTTTAAGGGTTTATAAGCCCTTGGTTTATGGACATATGTGATTGGGGTTGTAGTGCCCAATTATGTCTATAACAGTTTCCCCCTAAAGCATGAGGTCGTAAATCTTCTGATGTCAGGTCAAATGCTTTATAATGAGGAGCCGAGGTTTTTCGAACTGGAACGTGACCTGTAATAACATACAATACAATACATTATCTTCATAATATTTTCATGATCTAGCTGAGGTGGGCATTCCCATGCTCAGCTTTATAAATTCATTTTCATGTACACAAGACAGACAATCGTCTGTGTCGCAGATTGATGATTCTGGTAGAGCCATCATCCCTTAGTTTGGATGATTATCTGTGTAGATGTGATGTACATTTGATGTTTTTATTTTCCTGAATATATATCGCAGCTCGGATGGATGAAACTAGATTTGGGGTCTTCAAACTCATTCAATCTTCGACTGAAGTACAAGTCGATCCATGTGAAAATATGTTCTGATGTCGAACATTGAAAGACATTGCCTTATTACCAGCCAATGATGTAAGTTTTTAACAGGCACGAGAGGAATCACCGATAATGATAATGACCCTCAAGGTACTACAGTACAATTCACGTGATGTGAATAAATGAGTTGATGTCAAACACCACGCAAAATCTTTCGGTCGAAGGCCATTGATGTAAACCTGTCACTGGAAGTGAGAAACTTGCCATTGAGGCATGCAAGCTTCAAAGTACTGAAAGGGTTGTTCCTAAGTCAACTTCTTGGATAATGAGCTGATGTCGACAAGAAGTGACACATTGTAGGACGGCCTTAGTGAATCCCACATCTACGACATGGAACGGAGCAAATGATTTTGTGGAGGTGAAAAATATCTGATTATACAAGGTTCAAGGTGGTGGTCATGAAAAATGGAGAGTGAAGGTATTGCAGCGGATGAGGCGTTAGCTAGGTTGGTGAATTCTCTGAGCGACTTCTCTTGAACATATCAGCGACACTGAAATCAATTGGTAGTGTTAACCCCAAAATGGATGGTACGGCGGACCAATGGTGATATAACCGGTGAATGGAATAACCCAACCCAATTCAATCATGGTGACGGAGTGAAAGTGTCATGTTCAAGAGCGACCTGCTACCAATGAAGTGATTCAAGTTTTCTTCCCTTTTTCCCTAATCATTTCTGACCAGTACCTCTTTATTTTTTTCAAGCTTAAGGAGGATAAAATATGCTTGTTCTATAATTTTCCCTTCGGGCAAACCTGTCACTATGTTTTAACGAGCCTAGCGACAGTGAAACTCGCTCTTGTCTGAATGGACAAGTTTTTCGCTATTGTTTTAACGAGTTTAATGTTAAATATAACTCAGTCCTTTTCAATTTTTAGAGAGTCTAAAAAGAGACGTAAAGGAAACTCCAGTAGTCCTTTTTCGTAATATAATCCCTTAAGTCCAAAAAAGTATAAAATAATATGAAAGGGATGACTTTTCAATAGTTTTAACGAGACGAACAAGACAAGCGCTCGATATTTTTGTGTAATGATCCTTCAAGTCCAAAAAGTTTAAAATCTAGAGGAGGGACGGCACTTCCGATCGCTTTAATGAGCTGGAGAGGCCAATTGCTTGGCAATATTTTCATATTTTACGAGTCAGATGAAAAGAGCTTAAAGGAGACTCATTTTTTGAGGAACGAGTGATATTTTTGGATAGTAACTAGTTCTAGGTAAGGTTTGGAACTTTTCAATAACAACAGTGTAAAGAAGGTGGCTAATAGAATCACTCGTCGTAGCTGTTCCTCAAAAGGGTAAGCAAGCAAATGGAGGCGTATGATCAGCTAGAAAAGAATGGAGGTGATGGTAAGAACATGACGAAGGATCAAAAGCTGATAATTATGTGATCGCAATGGTTATTTACTGAAGGTGGGTTCATTTTTTAATGAGCTTGAACTCTAGGGGAACATGTGCTCATTTCTAGGTTTATTTTTTAACGAGCTTGAATTTCGCGTAAAACTGCTCATTTCTAGGTTTATTTTTAACGAGATTGAACTTCGCGTAAAACTGCTCGTTGCTAGGTTTATTTTTTAATGAGCTTGAACTTTGCATAAAACTGCTCGTTTTTCCCTTTTATGTAAGCTAGGAATGACCAAACTATAAAGCTAAAAAGCTAAAAATGAAATTGGTCATTTTTGCTTGTATAAAAGTGTTTGCATGCCCCCAGCATAAAAAAGAAAAAGTCTTCAGTAACCATATGGAAACTTACTATGGTTAAGCAGGATGATTTTCTGTCAACGCTTAGACAAAACACTTCCTGCACTTTGTCTGCCCAATAGACAAAGGTGAAAGGTCACTCGGACCGATCACATAACTTACAAGGAAACTTATCTCTACAGCTGGGTTTGTCCGCAAAATAGACAAGGGTGAATGCCCCCTAAGCTTCGTTACATTCACCAGACTACTCGTGGTAATTAGGTGGATGGAATGAAGGTTCCTTTACGAGATCAGGTGAAAGACTCGACTTGGAGCTTTTCTCAGCCTTGTTTCATTTTTTAATGAGCTTGACACAAGACAAGGAATTCTGCTCAAATCCTTGGTTTCATTTTTTAATGAGGTTGACACTAGTCAACGAACTATCCTCTGCCAACCTTTGATCACAACTCATAAGGGATCATGAAGGAAAGATCTGGTTCCAATGCCCTCAGTACATAATGTACAACATCACTGAATTGATCATCAGATGATGTAGGTATGGTAAGGCTTGGGGGCAATACCTTGCTATGATCCACACTATCAAAATGGTCAGAGTTTTTCTTAATCTTTGATGATGTAGAAGATATCACACGACAAGTTTCCACTGTGGCTACTTCCGCTAGATTACTTGGAGGCGGGAGGGTAAAATTACCCATTAAGGAAGGGTCTTTTAGGAGACCTACTCCGATATTCTAAAGTGAATGAGACCTTCCATGGATCATTGGAATGCTTCCTGTAACTTGTGAACTGTTGGGGAGGAAGGTTTGTTGACCAACGATTGTAATTCCTCCTTGAAAGGGAAATGTAATCTTTCTAAAGGATGTTGACACAACAGCAACCATAGCATAAATCCAGGGCCTTCCTAGTAGGATATTGTAATCGAGGTTTCCATCGATAACTTTGACGTCAATTTCTACTGTTTCCCCCCCAGTTCAACTTGCTAGTTACTTAAAATCCCGTATGGGGTGTATGTTCGTCCATCGAATGCTTTTAATGTCGTTGATGATCTTGACAAGGGTGGTGATCCTAAAGTTTTCCAGCAACTCATTGACATGCTGCAGGTAGATGCCCCCTCATCAATAATTGTTCGATGAGCAGTTTTGTTAAGGGCTTTCACTTGTATGAGGAAAGTGAGTTGAGCTGCTAACTAAGGTTTGTATCCTTTATGATTAAAGGCCACAAGATTGGAATTCGTTGGGTCAACCCCACCTATTACTGTTAATAGAGCCTACTTTTGGGAGGGGCAATTTTGCAGTATTTCAAGCGTCGACATAGCGGATGGAGATTGGGCCAGATCCTCTATTATATTATAATTCTGTGTTTCTTGGGCACGAGGATTAAATGTCGATTTGTGTACTACTCCTTTTGGTGCCTTTATCGTTAGCTCAGGAATGATGGGGTGCACAACTTAGGTTGAAGTTGTTGTCGAACTACTAGGTTGATCTGTAGCCTTGTTGTTCGACAGTTGTGGATTCCTGTAATATTTATTCCTTGTCAATATCAAAGCATCATTTTTCTGTTTTGAAATGGACAACATAAGCACTTGGGATGGGGAAGCATTGTCGCTAGCAACCAGATTGGTTTCTGGGTTTAGAAACGGATCAGTCAATACCACTGAAGTTTTTGAACTCTTAAAGAATTTTTTAACCTCAGGTTTATATGGAAAATCTCTCATCCAATGGTCCTCATTGCATATGAAACATGGCCCAGGAGGTTTCTTTTTCCCAGAAGGGTTCGCAGAAGATTTTTCAAGAGACGAATCATCCTGTTTCTTCTTTTTGTTTTTCCCTTTCTTCTTGCCCCCTGGTTGCTTCAGTTCTTTGCCTTCGTCGGTCGACACGGCATTAACATTTGAGGTGAGAAGTTCTTCATTTGCATTTTGACCAGAAACCATACGGGCTTTCTTAGATGTAGCCTTTGTAGTTTTCGTGCTGGTCATACCTATCACGCCATCGCTAGCATGAGAGTCTTTGTTTGATTTAGGAGGAGGAGGAGGAACAGAAAACTCTGGTCTGGAGCATCAGGGATTTTATCATAGAGCATGCCAAACTGAGTATAGATTAAATCTAGATATTGTGCATGATAAATTACTTATTCTTCAGTGACAACCCCCCCAGCCACATCTTCTGTAATAGAAGGTAACATTGACTTAATAAACCATTCAGCTAGAAGCTGATCAGGAACATATTTTTATTGATAGAAGCAGTAGAAGAGAGGATTACAACCAAGCTGTCTGATCCAGCATCATCCTCCTAGCATGAAAGCCCTCTTCACCTCATACAAAGCAAGATCACCCAACAATGTGTTCAAAGAGAAACCAGCAATACTTCCTTGCAAATTACAAAATTCCAACCTCTGGATCTCTAGGATGAGGGATCCATATATAGATGTTTGCAGGAGAGTGAGTCAGCTTCTGGGATTTTTATTAGTGTCATTTCTCTAATATTTCTTGGTTCCACTTGGATATTTCATGATCTCTTACTCATCCCTGGGTGAATTCAGAGAGGCAAGTGTCATATGAGCAGTTTCTAGAAGATTCTTTGAGTTTCCACCTAGCAAATTGCTTCTGCAATTTGTCTACTCTTGCTCATCATACCCTACAGAAGGGATTTTCAGTATGCATCGCACCCCCCGTGTGTAACAGGTGCAATGCATCACAACCTCAGCATGGAGCAGTCTGTATGGTCCAGTTTTGACCAGTTCTGAGTAGTTTTTCAGGGAGAACTTCTGGGAAATGATGTAATCGGCTGACCTTGTTCCTTTAGGGTATGAAACAACACTTTTTGGGGTTTATAAGCCCTTGTTTTATAGACATATGTGATTGGGGTTGTAGTGCCCTAATATCTCTATAACATGTATTCAAGTGAAGCTAGCTACTCTGAAATGGCAACGGATCCCCCTCTAGCTATAACAGTAGGAGAAGAATATGTGTTGAGTTAGGAAATGGAAGTACCCCACAAACATCTCAGTTTATGGATATTATAAGAGATTTGGAGTAAGAGTTGGCTCCCCTTACGAGTAGAAATGAACACCTGTTGAAGGCTAGTGAAGAGAAAGAGAGGATGATAAGAGAATTGATCGAAAGGTCTAGCCATAGAACCACAGAGCCAAAAGCACCGAAAAGGAAAAAAGTGGAGATAAAATCAGAGAAGTTTTCAACTAGAGATGATTCAAATAGAAATTATTCAAAAACAAAGAAGAGGAAGAAGAAAGTTGACCTGCAAGGAGAACTTTAAAAAATAAACCCCCCTGCTTTTGATAGTGAAAAGGAGGAGGCTACAGAAGCATGCCTTCTCAACATGAAAAAATATATTCAGGTTTATGAGTATGAAAATAACTTAAACGCTACACTGGCCATTTATCTATTGTAAGGTAGAGCTTCTCTCTGATGGTAAGGGGCCAAAAGTGTGCACATGTTGGAGGAAAAGATAGTCTCTTCGCAGGAATTCTAGAAACAGTTTAAATCTTGATATCCGAATGAATCATATTATGATGATCGTGCCAAGGAATTTCATGAGCTAAGGTTGTGACAATTAACTATGGATGAGTATGTGGGTAAATTCACTATGATATGTACCCTATATCAAAGATGATAAAGCCAAGGTACAATTATTTCTGAACTTCTTACTTGCATCTTATAAAGAAAGGATTGAGTTTGAGAATCCCAAGACATTGGATGAGGTAGTAAGGAAGGCACAAATATGTTCTCAACAGTTTAGAAATAGGGGTGAAGGCTTAAAATGCAATGGGGTCAAAGGAGAAGAAGCCTCCTTACCTTAAAATTTTGGGAAATACCATCAACAAAAGAAATTCAGTAAACGAAACTTAAATCAATCGACACAATCTTAGACAAGGTCCAAACCCATGGAGCTGAACAATAAAAGGAGCAATGGGGGCAAGAAAATGGAATCGTTGAAGTGTTGGGGGTGTGGTGAAACCCATCTACTGAGAGACTTCCCAAATAATCCTATTTCTATTCAAAATATTAAAGCTATCCACAAAGTAAAAACTGTGAATGATATTGCGAGAAATATCATGAGGATAAGTGTTGCACTAGATGACAGATATGCAGAGCACCAATCTACATTGATCAAGATTGAAGGTACAATTTCAATCCAATTTGTTTCTATTTTAAATGATCCAAGGGCTAGTTCAAGTTACATTAGTCCTCAACTCATGGAAAAGTGTAAATTAAAAATTGAAAATTTTAAGAATGCATGGCTGGTACAACTGGAAAATAGTGAAAGAAGGGTAACTAGCCAAGTGAGACAGTTTCACATCAACTTAAATGGTTTTCCCATAAAAGTAAATCTAAGTTTACTCCCCTTAGGATTTTATGATGTATTAATAGGAAAGGACTGGTTGGAGGAACATGGGGCTGTCATAAATTGTATGGAGAAAACAACAAGATGTATGTGTTAAGAGGGACAAACTCAAATAATAAAGGCCATACCAAAACCCATATTAGTTAGACGGGTTTTAGCCTTACAAGTGAAAAAGAGTGTAATAAAAGGGTGTCAGTTATTTTTGGTGAAGGTGGAAATAATTGAGCAGCAAATATAAAAGCAAAATTTCGAGACCTTTCCCATCATTAAGGGTTTCGAGATGTTTTTCCAGAAGAAATTTTGGGCTTACCTCCCTAGAGAGATATAGACTTCTCTATTAAGCTAGTACTAAGTGTAGTCCCAGTATTTAGAGCAACCTATAGGATGAGTGTACTTGAGCTATTGGAGTTGAAAATGTAGTTACAAGAATTATTAGACAAAGGTTATATTAGGTCAAGTTTATCATCGTGGGGGGCTCATGTATTATTTGTTAAGAAAAAGGATGGCACATTTAGAATGTACATCGATTATTGACAATTAAACAAGTTAACTATTAAAAACAAATACCCCTTGCCTTCTATTGACGATCTGTTTGAATAAGTGAGGGGGAAAGCCATATTTTCAAAAATTGGTTTTAAAACTAGACATCACTAGCTACGAATAAAAGATGAAGATATTCATAAGACAACTTTTCAGACCAAATATGGTCACTAAGAATTTGTAGTGTTAACATTTGGTATTACTAATGAACCAACAACCTTTATGTGCTTAACGAACATTGTACTTAATAAATAACTTGATAACTTTGTGCTGGTATTTATACATGACGTTCTAGTGTACTCCAAGAATGAAGAAGAACACAAGGAACATTTGAAATTAGTGTTGAAAATTTTAAGAGAACATTAGCTATATGATAAATTTATCAAATTTGAGCTTTTTAAAGACAATACAATATTTGGGCCACATTATTTCAAAAGAAAGATTGTCTATGGATCATGAGAACATCAAGGCTATCTTAAATTGGCCCGTACCTAAGGATGTGCGAGTTGTCCGCTCATTTATGGGTATCACATGATATTATTGAAAATTTATAGAAGGATTCTCTAAACTGGCCTTCCCAATTACATCCTTACAGAAGAAAGGAACAAAGTTTTAGTGGGAAACCAAATGTCAAGAGAACTTTGGAAAACTGAAACACATACTTACACTGGCTCCTATTTTACAAATTGTAGACCTAGATAAGGATTTTATTGTTTGCACAAATTCTTGGTTGGAAGTGTTAGGGGGATTTTCGATGCAGGAAAATTCAATGGTCACTTATGAGTCTAGGAAATTGAAACACGCATGAAAATAATTATTCAGTGTATGATTTAGAACTGGTTGTTGTAAAAAATTCTCTAAATATGTGGATATGATAGCTTTTAGGAGAAAGATTTACTTTGGTGACAAATCATATCAGCATAAAATACTTTTGAAGCCAACCAAATCTTAATGCTAGACAAGCAAGGTGGATGGATTTCCTCAGTGAATTCCAATGTCATATTAAACACGTAAAAGGTAAAGAAAATAAAATCGCATATGCCCTAAGCAGAAATGCACATACTCTAATGGGTGTATCTATTAGCAGTAGTAGTATAGATTTTGTTGATAAGATTAAAAATTCAATACAGAATGATCACAAATACCTAGAAATTCAATAGAAATTGCAACAAACAAAAATTCCAAGATATGCTGAAAACTATGAAAAATTGCTAATCTACAGAAATAGATTGTATGTTCCTAATGTGAGTTCTCTGAAACAAATGATACTAAATGAATATGACAAGAAACTATATGCATACCATCATGGGTATGAAAATATGATAACAACATTGATAAAATATTTTTTTTTGTTGGGGCATGAAAAAAGAAGTGGCAAAATACTTATCAAAGTGTCTAGAATGTCAACAAGTAAAGGTGGAACATCAACACCATGATGGTTTGTTGAACCCACTGCCCATTCATGAATGGAAATGGAAAGTGATTCCATTGAGTTTTATTATAGGATTCCTAAAGACACAACGACAACATGACCCTATTATGGTGGTGGTGGGTACCTTTAGTAAAGAGGAACATTTCAAACCTATGCAACTTACTTAGGGAACAACACATATTTCCAACATTTTCATGAATGATATTTTTAAGCTACATGGAGTACCAAAGATGATAGTGTCTGATAATGATGCCAAATTCACTTCTAAATTTTAGAAAGCCTTATTTGGAGGAATGGGGACACAACTAAATTTAAACACTACATATTATCCCCAAACTTATGGGCAAATAGAGAGAACCAATCAAATTTTGGAGGACATGCTAAGAATGCATGTCATGGACAAACCTACCAAATGGGAAGACTTCCTGCAATTTGAAGAATTTTCTTACAACAATGGCTACCGAACTTTAATAAAAATGACTCCTTTCAAATCTTTGTAAGGAAGAAAATTCCATACACCTCTCAGATGGAGTGAGCCCCAGTATAGACTAATATTGGGGCCATATGCATTGCAAGAAATGGAACAAGTGGTGTAGAAAATTATACAAAACATAAAAAGTGCATAGGATAGACAAAAGCGTTATGCTGATAAGAAGCGAACTCGCAAGAAATTTAAGATTGGAGACCATGTTTACTTAAGGGTGAAACCGTTGAAAAGTACCTTAAGAACTGAAACTTGTACAAAACTGGCACCACGATTCTGTAGGCCTTTTGAAATTTTTGATAGAATTGGGCCAGTAACATATTAGGTGCATTGCCCGGCGATGTTAAAGTACACAATGTTTTTCATGTGTTTTTATTATAACAAATGTTCATGATAATCTTCACATAATTGAATGACATTTCATACAGGTGGAACCAGAATGATATTTACTAGTAGAGCCACTCTGCATCTTACATCAGAAAGAGATATTTCTCTAGAATCAAGTCATCACTTTGGTTAAATTGCAGTGGAAACACTCTACACCCAAGGAGGTTGCATGGAAGCTATAGGACCAAATGCAAGAAGCATATCCAACACTATTTCAAAAGTGAAGAAAATAAACAAGGAACACAGAGGACGGCGTTGAAAAAAAATGTGGAAATATTTAATATCCCTACATTTTTCTCATGTTAATGTGTTACTATATGTGGACTAAATTGTAGACTTGATGGCGGGAAAGACATGTTTAGTTGACTGAATGTAAATTGTAAAGTTATTATGATCTAATAGATAATTTTTTATCAATAAATAGAAAAACTAGAAACTACTTGGGTAAGAAGCACTGGAGAAAAGAGATTGTTGCCAAATAAATCCTTCTTAGGAAAAAAATAAAAGAAAAAGGACTCCAAAAACCAAATCCCTAGAAGACAATGGATAAGATTTAATGATATGGGAGAGAAATATCTAATTAAATCACTTAGTTGGATAAAGATGTTAAGTATGGGTGGAAGAAAGCATTGCAGGAGAGAAAGGGGGGCTTTAAAAGAAAAAGAAAAATACAAAAGCCTATGCAAGTGGGTTGGCCAGCCTAGAAAAGTGGGACACCGCTAAGGAAAAATATTCTATGGAAGAAATTGTATAAAAATACATTAATTGGGAATCAAAGGGGTTGTTGATTCCATGAAAATTATATCTCAGCTCGACGAGAATGGGTGGTTACAGTTCATGTTTGGGAGGAAAGTGTGAATTCCCAAGTAAATTTTCATAGCAGACAAGGTTAGAGATTTCTAAACTCGATTAGTTGTTTTGTATATATTGTGCATGTGACTATTTGGATGACTGATTGCATGTATGTGCAATTTTCTTAAGTTTTGTTATGGAACCGATGGAATTAGTGCATGGTGTAAATCAAGTTATCGTGAGCATAATTCATTATGAAATTAAATTCTTGGATTGAATTAGGTTATCTACATGTGAATGAATTTTATGAATCGAAACATGTTACCATTAAGTGTTCGTAGGACCTTTTATTTTATAAGGAAAAATATTATTATGAAATAATAATGCAAATAGGTATACAATAACCAACAGGAGGAGTATGAGAAGGCAACCAGAGTAGCTATGACTCATACATCATTGTTCCTTTATGGGACCTAGGAAGAGTAACTCTTTGGCATTATGCTATAGAAAAAGACAAATGTTTCTTTAGTGATATGAAACCATAACCTATATGATGATTCATAAATTTGATGACTATACAAAGAGTAACTCTCTATTATTATGCAATAGGAAATTAGAAATTTTGAATTAGTGTTATGCATCCATAGATTGTACAATGATTTGTAAATTTGATGGCTGGTTTTATATGATGGTAGGTGCAAAATTTTAATCATGAATTAGAATGAAGCGAAGAATTATGAGTGTTAATGAAAGGAGGAGGGAATTTAAGAAAACACCATAGAGAGGAAAATCACTTCTCTCATCTGAACTTTGGTGTCATATCCCTACACATATCATGCAAAGGTGGGATAAACCTAGGGTATGGATAGGGGTTACAACCAGTATGGCTAGATAAGTACCAACAAGGTATAAACTTTTAGTAAAAAAAAAAAAAAATAGTTTGAAAGAAAAATTAGTAGTACATATTACCCTTTTCCTTAGCTAGATATTCTTGGGGCTTTATATGTCATCCATAGCATAGCCAGGCATGATACCAGATTGGTAGAGTCCAGGCATGCACAGGAAGGAAAAATTGTAAACATTTGGTGGTTTCCCAAATCTAAAGGGAAAAAAAAAAACCTAAAGAGTCTTGCTACCAAACTAGCAAAAATGGCAAGTAATGTATAAAATTGATTATTCTAGACTCGTAAATTAACCCCATATTATTATTATCTTGAAAATAAAAAACATTAACGCTGAGGAAAATAACGGAAACCATGGACATAAAACAAATTTGAATATGATTATATATACACCAACGCTACCCAATAAAAAGGAATAATTACTAGATACATATTAAATGTTCATAGAACAAGAAATATATTTACACTGACTTCGCATTCCTGATGTACGGGTTAAAATGACAACCCAGTTTACAAGTAATGAAATGAATAAAACTCCATACAACATTATACATTAAATTTAAACTAAAAATAATGTTATATATATTGAAGCAGCCAATAACCTCGAAGGGTTCCAGTAAAGTGCACTCCGTTAAAATTACAGTGATCGAAATGGGCCTCTTTTAATAAATCCATAATATAAAAGTAATGAATATATACATGTGATGTTAACCCTATGATGGGTGCTCGTCAAGTGAGCCATACTCTGCCTATTTTTCCCAGGGCTTAACCTAGATAAACAAGACTACTAAACATAGAAGGATGCATCTATCATGTACCTAACTATCTTAACCAGATTTGATTTTTATAAACACAATTCTATAAATATACAGATTCGTCAAGCTTCGCATGGCCTCTAACATGCCATATCATGTGTACTACATTCAGGAGTTTCTGTATATATTTTTTTCATCAACACTACCCAAAACTAAATAACAACCATTCTTTCAACATTTAACTATATATAGAATCTGTCTCTTGCACCTTTCACCAAGAATTTTATTTATTACTAAGTTTTATAACTTGTATCTATATCGTTTCTTTTTTTTTCTAACATGTTATTTATATTTCATGGAAGCTATCTCCTCCTCTCTTCAGAAATTCGGAATAAAACCTTTTTGCTCCAAATCCCATTACAATAGCATCAAACTTACATATGTATTGGTTCATGTTAACAACCAGTTCCTAAAATAAAGTCTTAATTTATCATAACTACCAGTTCTGCGAGACATCCTCCTCGAGAACCTCCACTATGCTTAACTAATACTATCTATTCAACAAGGTATTCTCCTCGAGAACCTCCTCCACAGCTTATCTATTTAACATTTATTACAACATGATTTAGTCCTATATTCTATCTCTATGCTAAACTACAAAATCATGGAAATTGATGGCTACATGATCCCACTCCTTTGCTTGTAGATTTTTTTGTGTTTTTGGAATAAATTTGAAGATTTTCCCTTTAATTCTCATACTACTGCATCAGACTCTTGAGGACAAAATTCTTCATGGGCTCCTATCCATGAGCTCTTCTACAGAATTGCCCAGCTTCTATAGCATGCTTTCTATTACGCAAGTAGCTTCAGGAGTTGGCTGATCCTTCCGTTTTACTAAATACTCAAAGTAATCCTATCCTCTGGTCTTCTTGAAAACCTTCTTTTCCAAAATCGTTTCTGGATGTAACTCTTTTTTTATAGGTAACTGCTTTATCCAGTCAATCTCTTGTGTCTCTTGATCTTGTGTTGTATCATCTGCAGTTTCACCTTCATACTTGTATAGGTTAGCAACAATGAAAATTTGAGATATTCAACATCAGGGGGTAATTCAATCTCTTATGCATTTGCAGAAAACTTCCTTAACACTCTGCATGGTCCAATTTTCTTGAACTTTAGTTTGTTATACTCCCTCTTTTGAAATCTTTCCTTTCTAACGTGTGCTAAAACCAAATCTCCAACTTCAAATTTCACCTCTCTTTTTCTCATGTCTGCTCTGGTCTTGTACTTGATGTTGCGAACCTGTAGCTGTTGTTTCACTTGTTCATATATTGCTTGCATTTCTGAAGCAAAATCTTCTCCCTCTACACTTCTCATTTCCTCTTTTCCCAAGTTTCTCAACTCAGATAATCCTCTTGGATGCATTCCATAAACTATATGGAATGGACTCTATCCTGTACTCCTACTTGGTGAGTCACTGTTTCCATATTTAGCTTTTGCCAACACTTCATCCCACTAATGTTGGCCTAGGTGCAGGCGATATAGACAAATGACCAAAACCTGATATAATTTCCTCTAATTATGGTGGAGTTCCTTCTACTTCCTACATGGGAGTATCAACCATCTATTTCTATACAGATTGTTCATAAAAATTTCCCTCTTTCTCCCAAAATCACCACACTTTCCCCTTTTATCGCCCCAACCCTTGTTACCGGGAACAACTTACACAATAGAGCTTTTTCCCTCTATCGGGACTGTAATTCCATAGGAATTATGAATACGCTATCGGAAAGCTTTTGAATGGCTATAACACGGTTTGGCACAAAATACACTATTGGTGGTTCTAAATCACCATAATGCGATTATACATAGAAATGCTCTATCGGCAGGCTTTATTATCGTAGTGTTGTTTCACATGAAAATACGCTATTGGCGGAATGTTCCCAAAGGAAGAGTTAATACACAATTTCACTATCGGCAGGGCTTTACTCCATAAAAATGGAATACACTATCGGCGATTCCACATGGAATGGTCAATACATAACATAACGGCCCTTCTGATGTGATAACACGTAGTGTTATCGGAAAAGCACAATAGGTGGTCTCAATGCCTTGTTACCAGACTCTTTCTGCTTGGGTCTTGCGATTCAATTAAACCGTGGACCCGATATGTTATCAAAGCCTCTCATATAATATTTCGGGTCGGAAGTCTCACTTTGGACTTTGACACTTCAAAGGGTTAGCTCCACTCCATTGTAGTTCTGCGATGCGATATTGGGTTCGTGCCCGATATGGTATAAGCTAGATATAATAAGATTTCAGGTCCGGAACTCCATTCTAGCTAAGTCTTTTCATGGTTTTCCTGTGTAAAATAGAGTTTCCGCTTGCAAAACTCAATAATGATTATAAGTGACAACAGAGATGTCGATATAAAGGAAACATCCCCACAGGGTTCAAACAAAATGTTAATAGAAAAAAAAAGCCAAATCCCTGTTAATAAAACTCAAAAGGAAACAAAGCCGAATACACAATAATACCAGCTTTGCAGGCAAACAACCGTTCAAATACATAAGAAGGGTTTTAGAGAGCATAAGTTCCCCGGGATCGACCAGTAAACAAAGATATCTTCTCCTCTCTTCAAAAATGTGGAATAAAACACTTTTAGTCCAAATCCCATTACAATAGCATCAAAATTACATATGTATTGGTTCATGTTAACAACCAATTCCTAAAACAGAGGCTTAATTTATTATAACTACCAGTTCTACAAGACATCCTCCTCGAGAACCTCCACTATGATTAACTAATCCTATCTATTCAATGAGATATTCTCCTCAAGAACCTCCACTATGGCTTATCTATAATACATTTATTACAACATGATTTAGTCCTAGATTCTATCTCTATGCTAAACTAGAAAAGCATGGAAATTGATGGCTAAAGGATCCCACTCCTTTGCTTGTAGATTTTTTTGTGTTTTTGGAATAAATTTGAAGATTTTCCCTCCAAGTCTCATGCTCCTGCATCAGACTTCTGAGGACAAAATTCTTCATGGGCTCTTGTCCATGAGCTCTTCTACAGAACTGCCCAGCTTCTATAGCATGCTTTCTATTACCCAAGTAGCTTCAGCAGTTGGCTGATCCTTCCATTTTACCAAATACTAAAAGTACTCCTATCCTTTGGTCTTCTTAAACACCTTCTTGTCCAAAAAAATTTCTGGCTGTAACTCTTTTGCTTTAAGTAACTGCTTTATCCAATCAATCTCTTATGTCTCTTGATCTTGTGTGGTATCATCTGCAGTTTCACCTTCATACTTGTATAGGTTAGCAACATTGAAAATTGGGGATATTCCAACATCATGGGTTAATTCAATCTCATATGCATTTGTAGAAAACCTCCTTAACACTCTGCATGGTCCACTTTTCTTGAACTTTATTTTGTTATACTCCCTCTTTGGAAATCTTTCCTTTCTGACGTGTGCTAAAACCAAATCTCCAACTTCAAAGTTCACCTCGCTTTTTCTCATGTCTGCTCTAGTCTTGTACTTGATGTTGCTATCCTACGGCTGTTGTTTCACTTGTTCATGTATTGATTGCACTTCTGAAGCAAAATCTTCTCCCTCTACACTTCTCATCTCCTCTTTTCCCATGTTTCTCAACTCAGATACTCCTCTTGGATGCATTCCATGAACTATATGGAATGGACTCTACCCTATACTTCTATTAGGTGAGTCATTGTATGCATATTTAGCTTGTGGGAACACTTGATCCCACTAATGGTGGCCTAGGTGCAAGCGATATAGACAAACAACTAAAACCTGATATAATTTCCTCTAATTCTGGTGGAGTTCCTTCTACTTCCTGCACGGGAGTATCAGCCATCTATTTCTATACAGACTGTTCATAAACATTTCCCTTTTTTTCCCAAAATCACCACACTTTCCCCTTTTATCACTCCAACCCTTGTTACCGGGAACAACTTACACAATAGAGCTTTTTCCCTCTATCAAGACTGTAATTCTATAGAAATTATGAATACGCTATCTGAAGTCTTTTGAATGGCTATAACACAATTTGGCACAAAATACACTATCAGTGGTTCTAAATCACCATAATGTGTTTATACATGGAAATTCTCTATCGGCAGGCTTTATTGTCGTAGTGCTATTTCACATGAAAATACACTATCGGTGGAATGTTCCCAAAGGAAACGTTAATACACAATTTCACTTTCGGCGGGGCTTTACTCCATAAAAATGGAATACACTATCAGCAGGATCCTATCGGTGATTCCACATGGAACGGGTCAATACATAACATAACGGCCCTTCCAATGCAATAACATGTAGTGTTATCGGAAAATCGCAATCGGTGGCCTCAATGCCTCCCTGCCAGACTCTTTCCACTTGGGTCTTCCAATCCGATTAAATCGCGGACCCGATATGTTATCAAAGCCTCCCGTATAATATTTCAGGTCCGAAGTCGCACTTCGGACTTTGGCGCTTCAAAGGGTTAGCTCCACTCCACTGTAATTTTGCGATGTGATATTTTTGGTTCAGACCCAATATGGTATGAGCAAGATATAATAATATTTCGGGTCCGAAACTCCATTCCGGCTAAGTCTTTTCATGGTTTTCCTGTGTAACGCTTACAGAACTCAACAATTCTTATAAGGGAAAACAGACACGCTGATATAAAGGAAACCACTCCACAGGGTTCAAATGAAATGTTAATCGAAAAACAATGTCGAATCCCTATTAATAAAACTCAGAAGGAAACAAAGCCGAATACACGCAATAATACGAGATTTACAGGCAAACAAGCGTTCAAATACATAAGAAGGGTTTCAGAGAGCATAAGTTCCCTGGGATCGACCAATACACAGAGATATCTGCTCCTCTCTTTAGAAATGAGGAATAAAACACTTTCGGTCCAAATCCCCTTACAATAGCATCAAACTTACATATGTACTGGTTCATGTTAACAACAAGTTCCTAAAACAGAGGCTTAATTTATTATAACTACTAGTTCTGTGAGACATCCTCCTCGAGAACCTCCACTACAGCTTATCTATTAAACATTTATTACAACATCATTTAGTCCTAGATTCTATCTCTATGATAAATTAGAAAAACATGGAAATTGATTGCTAAAGGATCCCACTCCTTTGCTTGTAGATTTTTTTGTGTTTTTGGAATAAATTTGAAGATTTTCCGTCCAACTCTCATGCTTCTGCATCACTACCTTACCTTCAAAATTATTTTTGTCATGTATTTGACCTAGCTTCAGGTCTACAATATCTACTTAAGTCACTCATTACCCACAAATAGATGGTGTATTAACCACTATAATAATCCAGGACTCGTATGTTAATTAATATAGTATTCATTTTAATCTGACTCGACCTTAGAAATGGAAATGGTAGCCTCTACAGTGACTGCCAACTACCCTAACCCAATTCATTAATCTTTCTTGATCTTCAGAGAGCCATACCACCTTTATTAGGTCTCGCTGTCTAACCTGGTTTTCACGTGATTGTTGTACCTATAGGCTACCTGCAGAAAACAAATGAGTGTGATTGTTTCTCCTGATTGAACGGTGGAAGCCTCGACACTACACCCTAGACTAGCATTGAAACCCTCGCTCAGTCAAATTTGGTTTTCCAATTCCTCAATGTTGGCAAGGTGTGTCTTGTTCGCACAATGGTCTTCATGTACAATAACCCACTTGCAACCAGATGTTTGTTGTCCCGGAAACTCCTAGCAAGTCTAACACTTCCTTGCCTCAGTGCTAACCTTGGAAGTTGGTTAGGGAGGTCATTTTATTAGTGCCACGGAGTGTCTGGGAGTTTCATTTTATGTTATTCATTCCACAATGGTTGTAATTGTTATCTAATTGAACCTTTAGCCAAAATTTCTTATTGCAACAGGTTTAACATGTGGTCCTCATTACGGTGGATTCACTAATTTTGGACCTTCAAGCTATGGTTTTCGAGGGTAGGTCCTTCCTTCAGTTACAGGGGTTTCTTCTAAACTTGGTATGCTTCTTCAACAATACTTATCTATA
This sequence comes from Pinus tabuliformis, assembly GCA_031772625.1. Classification (NCBI taxonomy): domain Eukaryota; kingdom Viridiplantae; phylum Streptophyta; class Pinopsida; order Pinales; family Pinaceae; genus Pinus; species Pinus tabuliformis. The sequence continues at coordinate 865,828,528 of CM062812.1, forward strand.
TTATACTTTTCTTTATTTTTTAACAAGTAGTTGTTGGTGTGAGTGTGTGTCAAGTCTACTTGAACCTTCAAGGTTTCCATGAGAGAATCCTCCCCTGGCTTAGCTATTATTTGTATGAGAATTAATAGGTAGGACATCAAGGTGCTTTAATGATTTTTTCCTCATCATGAAATTTGCTTTAGCCAAAATTCTTGAGACGAAATCTCTTTTGGGGGTCAACAAGTTTGAAACCCTTAAATATATTTTTGTATTATCTCATGAATCCAGTGTTGGTTGTGCTCCTAACTTACTTCCCCTGTATATTTGATTCTTTTATTTTCAAGTACGAACCACCAATTTTTTTCCTTATTCTGCAGGTAAATGGTCATGCAACTATGTGAATGATTCTTTTGTTTCTTTTTGGTTCCTATCCCTTCCATAGGGTTCTAACTGCCCCGATCTATAATTTTCATGTAATTTTGACATTTGTAGCTCCTCGGTTTTCTTTTTAAGGTTAAACAAATGTCAAGTTGGGTCTTCAACATACTAACCTCTTATATTCGCACCCAAGTCAGTTCCTTTTCATACTTTTTCTTCCTAGAGGTGTAGCTTGAGCCTAAAAAGAAAAAAATTTCCGATGTTCTCTCATTTCATATTTCTCTTATTAACTTCTAGCTCTTCGAGACTAGCCACTACTTAGGATTCCATTTAACTATTATTTCCACATTTTTTGTGCACAGTAGTTGAATGTATATACATATATACATATGTAAGAGGTTATAGCCCTCCAGATGTCTGATGAGCTTGGCTCAAAATTTCCCTCTTGAGAAATATTCTGTTAAACTCTTGTTTTATTCATTGAACATATTTCATGCTTTCATCACTATATTTATGTCATTACTTGTCCCATGGATTATAGAAAATTTACTATTTATACCAGGAATTTTGTTCCATTCATTCACTCCTCGAGTATTTTATTTTTGTGTATCTAGCCAGTACTATAGTTTTTTGTACATATGCATTCCAAATTTAACTAGGAAATGGTGCTACGTTGTTTCCTTCAATTTTTGTAACTTACTAAAGTGGTGGTTAGTCAAATATCTTGGTTTTGTTTTTCTTTCTCTTATCTTGCTTTGCATATATGCACCATTATCCCATCAAGTTTTATGGTTTTGTATCGGATAAGGAAATGGAAGGGTCTTATTACATTTTATTTGTAACTTCCCTCACGGGTTTGTGTCCCAGTAACCTCTATTTGAATTTTCCCTCCTTGGCTAGCATTTTCTTTTTATTTTTTGTTTTCATGAATCTATATTTCTCTATAATATTAATTTCTATCGTTTTGAGGTACCATTACTTGTAATTTGACAAGTTTCTCCAAGTTTTATGGTTCGGTATCGAATAAGGATATGGAAGGGTCTTGTTACATTTTATTTGTAGTTTCCCTCATGGGTTTGTGTCCCAATAACCTCTATTTTAATTTTCCCTCCTAGGATAGCATTTTTTTTTCCTTTTCATTTTCATGAATCTACATTTTTTTTTAATATTAATGTTTATCATTGTGAGGTACCATTACTTGTAATTTGACTAGTTTCTCTACACGCAGACCTTTGAGAGGCACTGCTAGACATAGTTTTTTTCTCCATTATTGAAGTGTAAAAATTCTCTTAGTGAATCCCATTAATGGTATGAATATTCCTTCATCACTTACAATCTGAATTCAAAACTACTTCTTTATTCGTCCTAGATGATTTTGACTACACTTTAACGAGTAACCTATTTCTGTAAGCTAAAAGAGGAAATTGACACTTCGACTATACTAACCGATGATGAATAATTGAACGATATTAGTCACTTACGGATAAGTTACCCTAGATACATTAAGCATCAACTAGGGCACCTGTTTCATATATCACAATTCTCAAACTTTGCTAAGAGTTTATCTCTTTTGATTCCTCTCTATAGCATATAATATGGCTATTTTCCCAGTTACCTATCATGACTTATCAATTCAAGGAAAAGTTGTGGAATACTATTGTCTGCCTTTATATTAACCCATGTGCAAATGGAAATACTGTACTTGGTAGAGAGTTAAGGAAATACACCCAAGTATACTACTATGACAATATATATGTTTCAAACACTATTCACAATTTCTTTCATATGTTATTTTTCATATATTAATTTCCTAGACCATATATCCGCAACATTTTAATGTTCATAATCCATACCATAATTGTTATTTTAAATTTCAAGTGCATGCTCATTATTGCATGCACAGAAATTCCAATAATGCATACTATACACAATTATAACTTTACAACTAATGAATACCACCACTATAACTATTATGCTCCTAGAAGAATGCATCATACGAATTCCACATAAAACAAAATGCATTCATAACTTAATAAAACATATGTTCCATAATACATTTAGAATTAAATATAACGAATTTTCTAAAATACATTCCGAATTCAAACATAAATAAGTGTAGCTAACTATGTCTGCTACTACAACTATCCTTGGGAAATCACACTCTCCTCCAAACCATGAACTTGTCCACCAATTCCCCCCGAGCCGAGATACACTTGCCCAGGAATGAGGAACCTCTTTTGATTCTTGAAAAGGTATTTTAAGCCTTTATTTCCCTAACAAATTTTTCCTAAGTGACGTCCCTCTTTTTAGGGTTTGCCAACCCACTAACTTAAAATTTTATTTTTTTTCTTCTTTTTTTCTTTCCTTTAAACCTCGCCTTTCTCTCTCGTGGGACTTTATCACATGCTTTTCTCAATGTTTTTCTAAAATCGGGTGATTTAATATATTTTCTCTGCCGCCATATTAAATCTTCCTAATCAAACCCTAGGGATTTTTATGAGTGATTTAAGGGAAGATTGTCTTGATCTTATCCATTAACCTTGGTTTTTGGATCTTTGCAATAATATCTTTAACTCCAATGTTTCTTTCCCAAGTAATTTCTAGTTTTCATTTTCATTAATAAAATTCATTTATTACATCATCATACTTTATTTTAGGTTGAGTTCACCATGGATTTCTAGCCATCACAACTAAAAATAGTCCATTGTGTAAAAAAAAAAAAAAATTACATAGAAACAAAGGGGTATTACATCTTCCCACTCATTAAAATAACTTTGTCCTCAGTGTTTACTATTCCTTTGCTTCATTCTTGAAAAGTGTTGGGTAAACTTCTTTCATTGTATCCTCCTTCTCTCAAGTATCCTCTTCAGGTGTAAAGTTCCTCCATTGCACTTCAACTTGAGCAACAACTCATTTACAGAAAAAGATCTCTTTCCGAAATAAGATATGGAGTGGCTCTAAGAGGGAGTCTCCTTTGGGTTCCACCTGTATCAAGTTCCAATAAATCACATGAGAATTATCATAAATATATGTATTTAACAAAGACACATGAAAAACATTATGAACGTTAATATGGATGGGCAAAGCCAATTGATATGATCATGGACCATCTCTGTACATGATTTCAAAAGGCCCACAAAATCATGGTGCCAACTTTTCACAAGTCCCATTGTTAGAGTATTTTTTCTCGATTTTACTGTTTCGTAAGCATGGTCTCCAATGTTAAAATCTTTATGCATTCTCTTCTTGTACACGTAACTATTTTTCCTATCTTGTGTTGTTTTGATATTTTGTCTAATATTTTGCACTATCTATTCCATTTTTTGCAAACCATTAGGTCCCAATATTAATCTATCCCCCGCAAACTTCAACTGAGTGGTGTATGACATTTTGTACCATACACGTCTTCGAACAGACTCATTTTAATTTAATTCTGGTAACTCTTGTTGAAAGAAAACATTGCTAGATGCAAAAATCCTCCCATTTAGTAGGCCTATCCATGACATACATTCATAGCCTATCCTCCAGGATTTGATTAGTCCTTTATGTCTTTCCATCCATTTGAGGATGATATGTTGTGCTGAAGTTTGATTGACTTCCATTGCCCCCGAACAAATATTTCCAAAAATTCAAGGTAAATTTAGCATCTCTATCTGACACTATCGTCCTTGGTACACCATGCAGTTGAAAAATTTCCTACATGAAAATATTAGCAATCTATGCAGTTCCAAAAGTAGTATGCAGACATATAAAATGTGTTATTTTAGTCAAAGTTTCCATCACCACCATGATGGAGTCATGCTATCGCTTTGTCCTTCGTAATCCTATAATAAAATACAATGAAACTACTTCCCACTTCCATTTGGCAATGAGGAGTATGTTCAACAATCCAGTAGGGTGTTAATGCTCCACCTTTACTTGTTAACATTCTATACATTTTTCTAAGTATTCTTCCAGCTCCTTCTTCATGCATGGCCAAAATAATTTTCCCTTAATGTTGTTATCATATTTTGGTATCCAGGATAGCCTTCATATGGTTTCTTGTGATATTCATCCAGTATCATTTGTTTTAGCACACTCACATTGGGAATATACAATCTATTTCAATAGGTTAGCAATTTTTTTAAATTTTCAACATATCCTAGCACTTCCATTTGTTGTAATTTATGTTCAAATGCTAGATATTTATGATCTTGTTGCATTAAATTTTTAATTTGTTCCACAAAATCGGTAATGATACTGCTAACCGATACTCCCATCAAAGCATGACCATGTCTACTTAAACAATCTTCTATTTTGTTTTATTTTCCTTTTATGTGTTTAATAATGAATTCAAACTCATTGAGGAAAGCTAGCCACCTTTCTTGTCTAGCATTTAAATCAGGTTGGCTAAAAGAATATTTCAGGTTGATGTGATCTGTTACCAAGGTAATTTTTTTCCTAACAAATAGTGTCTCCACATTTTTAGAGCATGTATCACTATTGCCATCTCTAGATCATACACATCCTAATTCTTTTCTCGTGGCTTCAATATTATAGACTCATAGGTTACTACTATATTTTCCTGCATCAACAATCCCCCAAGGCCCTCCAAATAGGCATTTGTACAAACAATGAATTCCTTACTTAGGTCTGAAATTTTTAATATAGGAGCTGCTATCAAAAGTTGTTTTAACTTGTCAAAACTTTCATGGAATTTGGTTATCCATTCAACTTTTGTCCCTTTCTTCTGTAAGGAAATAATGGGGTAAGTCAATTTTGAGAAGCCTTCTATAAATCTTTAATAGTATCCTGTGATTCCCATAAATGAGCGAACCACTGACACATCCTTAGATATGGGCCAATTCATAATAGCCCTAACCTTTTCAGGATCAACAGATAGTCCCTCCTTGGAAATGACATGACCTAAATATTGTATTATGTCTTTCTAAAACACACATTTTCTGAGTTTTGTGTATAGTTGATGTTCCCTTAAAGTTTGTAACACCAATTTTAGATGTTATTCTCTTCTTCATTTTTAGAATACACTAAAATGTCATCTATGAATACTAGCACAAACCTATCAAGATATTTGTGGAGTACATTGTTCATTAAACACATGAAGGTTGTTGGTGCGTTAGTGAGACCAAAGGGTAAGATTATAAACTCATAGTGACCATATATGGTTCTAAAAGTTGTCTTATGAATATATCCATATTTTATCCACAATTGGTGATAGTCAGTCCTTAAATCATTTTTGAAAATATACTTGGTTCCCTCACTGGATCAAACAGATCATCAATTCGGGCTAGTGGGTATCTAATTTTTATAGTTAACTTATTCAATTGTCGATGATTGATGCACATTCTAAATGTGCCATCCTTTTTCTTGAAAAATAGTACATGGCCCCCCCATGGTGAGACATTGGGGCTAATGTAACCGTTGTTTAACAATTCCTGTAATCAAATTTTTAGTTCCAGTAACTATGGTATGCTCATTGGGTAAGGAGCTCTAGACACTGGGGTGGTACCTGGTACTAAATCGTTTGAGAAATCTATGTCTGTATGGGGAGGTAACCTTGGCATTTCATCTAGAAAAACATCTTGGAACTCACTGCTGACTCGTAGTGTCCCTAAATTTTTCTTTTTTTGTTTTTTGTTCATTTGTTTCCGCTTCCACCATGTATATCTAACATCCTTTTCTTGCATTCATTCTCAATTATAAAGATGAAATTTACTGGACTGATATTGGTCTTAGTTTACCTCTAATTAATCTAGTTTGCTCATCTTGACCCACGCAACTCACTGTTTTCTCCAAATACTTTATTACAACTACCTTTTTCTCCAACTAGTTCATGCCTATTAATATATCATAGGATCCTAGAGGAAGAACATTTAAATCCACTTATGTGGGGAAACGATTTAATTCAATGAGACATTATCTTATTTGATTGGTTACCTTTCTTTTCGTACTAGTTGCTAACTCTACCAACCATGTATTCTTGGATTTTTCATATTGCAATTTACGTTTCCCACAATTTGGGGGCTAATGTAGCTCAAGAAAGCCCCTAAATCAATTAAAACAGAAACATATAGGTTTAGAATAATACCACATTGATCTTGGGAATATTTCTGGCAACATCATTCATAATCGTTGCTTCATGGACTGCTTGAATATTCGAAATAGATCGCGGAATGTGCAGGTAATCCCTTTATATATGTGGTTCGCCACAACCCCAACACTTTAGTTGTTCTCTTTCCTTAATCCCACTCCTCTTTTTTTTTCAGCTCCATGGGCATTGACCCAGTGTAAGACTCTCCAGGATGATTTACATTTCCCTTGCTGAATTTCTTCCTCTGATGATCCTTTCAAAAACAATTAAGATAAGGATGTTTTTGTCATTTTATATTCATTCTAGACTTGATTTTTTCCTTACTTTTCCATGGTTTTAAACCTTCGCTTCTATTTTTGAATTGTTGGTAGCATAATCTAGATTTTCTTACTACCTCATCCATTGACTTAGGATTGTCAAACTCAATCCTCTCTTTGTAAGGTGCTGGTAAACAGTTCAAAAATAGTTGTACCTTGGCTTTTTCTTCTTTAATATAGGGAACATACCATAATAAGTTTATATACTTTTCTACAAGCTCATCTGTAGTTAGTTGTACCAACCTTAATTCATGGAATTCCTTAGCATGATCACCATAGTCCCACTCACTCGGGTATATAGGCTGAAGTTGTATCTAAAATTTCTCCCAAGAAACTGTGTTTTCTTCCAAAAGGTATACAGTTTTGGCCTCTTCCAACAAGAGAGTAGCCTTGCCTTGAAGCCAATAAATAGCTAGTATGGCCTTCAAATTACTCTTGTACTCGTATACCTTAAAATATTTTATCATGTTAAGAAGTCATTATTTTGCATATTCTTCGATTTCCCCATCAAAAGTAGGGTGTTTGATTTTCCTAAACTGTCCTTGTAACTCCATTTTCTTCTTTTCCTTTTGTGATTTTGGATATGTCCTATCTGATTCTCCTCCACTTTTAGACTTCTCTAATTCTGCTTCCACCTTTTTCCTCTTTAGCTCGTCTATATCTATGTATCTATGGCTAGGTTTTTCAATCAATTCTCTTATCAGCCTCTCCTGTTCCTCACTAGCCTTTAACCGTTATTCATTCTTGTTTCTGAGATAATTCAACTCTTGTTGAAGATTCTGGATGACATCCATAAACTGAGAAGTTTGTGGGGTACTTTCATTACCCAATTCCACATATAATTATCAACCAACTATTATGGTTGGAGGGAAATCCTTTTCCATTTGTAGTGGTCTACTTCATTCTGTACCTTATAGAGTAATACAATTTGTTATCAGTATTCATAATTACATTTATACTCAAATTGTATTAGTAAATGATGTCCTTTCCAAGCCCAGTGTTGAGATTGAAGCTCAGACACCACTTGTCATGTACCTAGCTATCTCAACCAATTTTTATTTCTTTTATAAACACAATTCTAAGAACGTGCAATGGATACGTCAAGCTTTGCATGCCCTATAACACACCATATTATGTGTGCTACATTCACGGGTTTCTGTATATATATTTTTTCATCTACCTTACCCAGAACTAAACAACAATCGTTCTTTCAATATTTAACTATATATAGAATCAGACTCTTACACCTTTCACCAAAACTTTTCTTTATTACTAATGTTTATAGCTTGTAGTTGTACCATTTTTGTTTTGTTATAGCATGCTAGTTACATTTCATGGAAGGTAACGGGTCGCCCCTTCCTTGGTTGTGACAACTATATATATGTTACTACCTTACCTTGGAAATTATTTTTCACATTTATTTGACCTAGCTTCAGGTCGATAATATCTACTTAAGTCACTCACTACCCACAGATAGATGGCATATTAACTATTATAATAATCTAGGGTTCACATGTTAACTGATATGGTATTTTTTTTAATTTGACTCGACCTTCGAAATGGCTATGGTGGCCTCCACAATGACCACTAGTTTCCCTAACCCAATTTATCAACCTATCTCAATCTTCGGAGACACATACCACCTTTTCCAGGTTGTGTGGTTTCAACTGGTATTCACATGATTTTTGTACCTATAGGCCACATGCAAAAAATGAATGACTATGATGGTTTCTCCCAATCGAACAACGGAAGCCTCGATACTACACCCTAGACTTGCACCAAAACCCTCCCTTAGTCAGATTTGGTTTTCCAATTCCTTAATTTTGGAAAGTTGAGTCTTGTTGATAGAGGGGCCTTCTTATACAACAACCTACTTGTAGCCAGATGTTCATCGTCGCAAAAAATCCTAGAAATTCTAACACTTCCTTGCCTCAACGCAACCCCTAGTAGTCAGTGAGCTGGGTCATTTTATTAGCATGGTTGTTATGAAACCAGCTCACAAGAAGATAGAAAATATAGATCAACGCCTTAGAAATCAGCCTCTTTGAGGGGGTAACCTCCTTTACATTACACAAATGAAAGATTCTTAGATGATACAAATGACATGACCTGCTTTCTATATATGGGAGTCTAAGCAATCCCAATATAATCAAAGCCTACATAACAATACTACTGTACGAGCACAACAATAACAATAGTGGGCTTCTATGGGCTACAATAATAACAACATGGGAACTATATGGGCACAACAATATAATAAGGGGGTTGCACTAATAACAATAAGGGGTTACACTAGTAGCATAGGGACCTAACATGCCCCTCTCCTTCAAAAAGTATTGTCCTCAATGCTTGAGTGGTTCTGGATCGTTATGTATAAAATTATTGTCCTCCCACATGGAATTTTCAGAAGGTAAGTTATTCACCTTGATGAGATACTCTGAAATTGATCGATTTCATAGCTGTCGGGTTCTTGTTTATATGACTTCTCCAGGTTCCAATATTATTTTTCCTTCCACGTCAAGTTCTTGCAATATTGTTTGAACTGTGATCTTCTCATTATGTAAGGTCGCCATTTCTTAAGTGCATGTAGTCTTGCCAACATTTCCTTCTGATAAATAGCTTTGTGTAAATAATTTCCTTTGATTGGATGACTTTCAAAAGCAATGGGTCTTTCTTCTTGCATTATAACATCACCAATTCCATTTCTTGATGCATCATATTCCACAATAAAGTTTTTTGTGAAGTTTGACATAGCTAAGACCAATGCGTGGCACATTGGGTCTTTAAGATGTTCAAAAGCCTTCGTTGGTTCTTGTTAGGTCCCTATACTACTAGTGTAACCCCTTATTGTTATTAGTACAAACCCCTTATTATATTGTTGTGCCCATGTAGTCCCCATATTGTTATTATTGTGCCCCATAGAAGCCCACTGTTGTTATTATTGTTCCCTTACATTATTATTGTTATGTAGGCTCTAATTATATTATGACCCCTTAGACTCCAATATATAGAAATGAAGTATTTTCATTTGTTACATACAAGAATTGTTCATTTGTGTAATGTAAAGGAGTTCGCCCCATCAAAGAAGCTTATTTCTAGGGCGTTGATCTATCTTTTCTATCTTTTTGTGTGCTAGTTTCATAACATTTGGTATCAGAGCTTTGGATTCTAGTGTTAGAAAATTATATATGACGGAGCAATGGAACACATAAAATATTACAAAAATATAAACAAAAAAAATGCATAAAACAAGAGAGACACAGATATACGTGGTTCACCCAGTTTGGGCTACGTCCACCCCAAACAGCCAGTCCTTCCTTTCTATTATCTAGCAAAATGAAGAGACACAACCTACAGCAAGTCCGTTGTAATATCCTCTGTTTTCTCTCACAGTCTCACCTCTCTGTTTCTCGCTCAGAGAATACACATCTATATCACAGCCTCAAAAATACAATGACCTCATACAAAGAGAGGGGTTTCCTACTAGGGAAAAAAACCCTAAACTAAACATAAGTTCTACCGTCAGATCATTCGCCCAATGAACGTCCTAGATTGACTAGAAATTACTATACTTTTACAAGGCAAATTTACATCTATTTTTGGCTTTGGGGGCACTACCCCCGAACCCCCGTCGGGGGACCACTGGCCCCTGGACACCCCAGCCGGGGGGGAGCGGCCCCCCCGCACCCCCCGGCATGGAGGGTTGTACAAACTTCTCGGGGTATACATCCGGCTGAAACAAAAGACCTCTGAACAATCATGCTCCACACAACAATCTCCCACTTGGAGAATGATTGTAGCAACTCCATCGCTGCTTCATTTGCTGGACAATGAATCCTCTTTGGACCTAGCTATTTCTCATCTTCATCATCATCCTTGAAGACCAATTGAAACTGAGCATGTTCTTAGTTTCTCCCTGGTTACAACTTTTGTTAGCATGTCTACAGGATTCTGGCTAGTGTGTATCTTTTCCAGCTTCAACTCTCCATCTTCCAACACTGATCGTATGAAATGGTACTTGAGCCATATGTGTTTAGTCCTGGAATGAAATGCTAAGTTCTTTGCAAGATGAATGGCACTTTGGCTATCACTGTATGACATGCCCATATCATGCTCCTTACCCAATTCACCCATAAACCTTTGTAACCAAATCATATCTTTACTAGCCTCTGTAGTAGCAACATGCTCTGCTTCTGTTGTTGAAAGCGCAACAACACTTTGGATTTTTGAAACCCAACTGACAGTTGTTCCACCAACAGTAAATACATATCCTATAGTGCTCCTCCTGTTATCTCTGTCACCTGCCATATTTGCATCAACATATCACTATAGAGAAATGTTTGAACCACCAAATCATAATGCTTGATTTGTGGTACCTTTCAAATATCTGAGAATCCATTTCATTGCCATCCAATGTTCCTTTCCTGGATTTTTCATGTACCTGCTTACAACTCCCACTGCATGTGCAATATCAGGCCTTGTGCAAACCATTGCATACATTAAGCTTCCAACTACTGATGCATATGGAACTTTATACATATAATCCATGTCTTCTTGGTTCTTTGGGCACATTTCCTTACTAAGTTTGAAATGGCTAGCAAAAGGTGTACTAACTGGTTTTGCATTGTGCATATTAAATCTTTTCAACACCTTTTGTATGTACTCATTCTAAGACAATGTTAATTTGCGATTTTTCCTGTCTCTAGTGATTCTCATACCAAGGATTTGTTTTGCAGCTCCCAAATCCTTCATTGCAAATGAATTTGCCAATTTTCTTTTGAGCACATTTATTTCCTGCATGTTAGACCCTGCAACAAGCATGTCATCTACATATAATAACAATATAATATAGCTGCCATCATTTTGCTTTTTCAGATAAACACAATGATCAGAGTGACATCTAGTATAACCTTGTTCAGACATAAACTTGTCAAATTTTAGATACCACTGCCTTGGAGTCTGTTTTAAGCCATACAAGCTCTTCTTCAACCTGCACAATAGTTTCTCCTTTCGTTTCACCTCATATCCTTGTGGCTGCTGCATATATATCTCTTCCTCCAAATCCCCATGGAGAAAGGTTGTCTTTACATATAATTGCTCAAGATGCAAATCTTCAACTGTTACTAGACTTAAAATAGTTATGATTGAAGTCATTTTAACAATAGGAGAAAATATTTCATCAAAATCAATACCTTTATTCTGTGAAAACCCCTTAACCACAAGTATAGCTTTGTACCTCTGTTTTCCTCCATTTTCTTCCTTAAGCCTGTAAACCCATTTATTCTTCAATGTAGTTTTTCCTGCAGGCAACCTGACTAAGTCCCAAGTCTGGTTATGCATTAAGGAGTCCATCTCTTCTTCCATGGCTTCCTCCAACTTCTTCCTGCTTTCAACCTGCATTGCTTCTTCATAACATTTCACCAGAATCAGTCAACAATAAATAATATAATGAAGCAGAGTATCGTTCAGGGGGTCTACTTATCCTGGTAGATCTTCTAACACCACTTTCAGGTGTTTGGGGTGCCTGTTGTTTTTGTGGTGCTTGCTGTTGTTCTGGTTGTTGATTATTATTAATTTCAGGCACCTTTACTTTTTCAGTGATTTCGTCAAGAACTTCATATTCCTTGTTTTCTTTTTCTTGCTTCTTTTCCTGCAACTAATTCTTATACAAGACCTTTTCATTGAATATTACATCTCTGCTCCTAATGATTTTGTGATTTTCGTAATCATATAAGAGATAACCAAAATCATTAACACCATATCCAATAAAGGTAACATAATAACGAGAGCCACCGAGAGATGATACTTGAGCAGGTCCCCATACATCTGTATGCACAAGCTCTAATTTTTCGCTCTTCTTTTCTTTCCCAACTCTGAGAAATCTGACTCTCTTCTGTTTTCATAAATACAATTTTCACAAAAGTCCAAATCAACATTCTTCAAACCCGGCAACAAATTCCTTGAGTGAAGAATCTTCATCCCCTTTTCACTCATGTGTCCAAGCCTATGATGCCATAATGCTACATCTTCTCCTTTGAAAGTTAAAGAATTAACAGAGTTAGAAATACCATTGCGTAAATAAAATGTACCAACCTTTTCGCCTTTTGCTATTACCAGGGCTCCTTTGGTGACCTTCCAAGCTTTATCTATAAAAGTTGTCACACAACCTTCACCGCCTAACTGCCTTGTTGAAATCAGATTTTTCTTTAGATCTGGAACATGCCTTACCTCGTTTAGTAGCCATTGGTTTCCATTCTGCTATTTTACAAGAACCTTACCCATTCCAAAAATTTTACAGGGTTTGTCATCACCCAAACGAACTTGTCTCCTTGAACATAGTCATGAAAGTATTTCTTATCAGGTGTGGCATGGAATGAGACCCCTGAATCTACCACCCAGGAACTAGTAATATTTTCGAAAGAAAGAATCAAAGCATCTTGTAACACCTCACCTGTCACATTTGCTTCATGATTTTTTTCTTGCTGTGCATCTCCTTCTTTTCCCTTCCGAGATCTATAGTCTTTCTTTAGGTGTCCTTTCTTTCCACATTTCCAGCACACTATCCCCGATCTGGACTTGGATCTGCCTTTCCTTGATTTACTACGATATCCTGAGCTCTTTCCTCTTTCCATTTTTCTTCCCCTAGACTCTGCACTCAAAGAATTACCCGATGTCTCACCGGAGCTTTTCTGTCGCATTTCCTCGCTAAGGATAGCACCAACAACATCATCAAACTTTAAAGTACTAGATCCAGAGACAGAGTTACTAATGGCCATTACTAAACCATTCCAACTTTCTAGCAATGAGCACAAGAATAACAGAGCTCTAACTTCATCTTCAAAGTTTACCCCTATAGAACTTAACTGACTTGTAACTGTATTAAAATCATTTAAATGATCTGCAACAGATCCACCTTCCGAAATCTTCATATTAAATAACCGTTTCATAAGAAATACCTTGTTTGAGGCCGAGGGTTTTTCATATATTTACGACAATGCCTGAATCAAAACCTCTGTCATTATTTCCTTCGAAATGTTGAAGGTGACTGATGTAGTGAGGCACAACCGTATTGTTCCAAGTGCCTTTCTATCGAGAAGGTTACATTCTTCATCTGTCATAGCCATCGGCTTCTTTGTTTTTCTGCTCAATGGTAGGTACAGATCTTTCTGATAGAGATAATCTCCCATCTGCATCTTCCATAGCGAGAAGTTTTGGCCGTTAAATTTCTCGACCCTAAACTTACCATCCTCCGCCATTACTCCCACTCGAACGAGGAACCCTTCTTTCCTGCGAGTTTATCAGCCAAATAGACCTTCGGCTCTTATACTAGATGTTAGAAAATTATATATTACGGAGCAATGGAACACATAAAATATTACAGAAATATAAACACAGAAAACACATAAAACGAGAGAGACACAGATATACGTGGTTCACCCAGTTTCGACTACGTCCACCCCGAACAGCCAGTCCTTCCTTTCTATTATCCAGCAAAACAAAGAGACACAACCTACAGCAAATCCGCTGTAATATCCTCTGTTTTCTCTCACAGTCTCACCTCTCTATTTCTCGCTTAGAGAATACACATCTATATCACAGCCTCAAAAATAGAATGCCCTCATACAAAGAGAGGGGTTGCCTTCTTGGGAAAAAAACCCTAAACTAAACATAAGTTCTACTGTCAGATCATCCACCTAATGAATGGCCCAGATTGACTAGAAATTACTATACTTTTACAAGGCAAATTTACATCTATTTTTGGCTTCAAGGGCGCTACCCTCGAACCCTCGTCGGGGGACCGCTGGTCCCCAGACCCCCTAGCTGGGGGGGACAAGTCACCCCTGCATGGAGGGGTGTACAAACTTCCTAGGGTATACATCTGGCTGAAACAAAAGACTTATGAACAATCATGCTCCACACACAACATCTAAGGTTTCACTGCTCCAAACAAGTCATCGTGGAAGTTTCGCTATAACCTTTTTTCTGTTGTTTTTTAGAAGCTAACGAGAAAACCCATTTGATATTAAATCTCACTAAACCTAGAGTCAGAAGTTCAGATCTTATATTGATATCGTTTTGGAGATATGATCTGAGGAAGTTAGGGTCTTTGCAAGTTCCAGAATTTCATCTAAAACTAGTCATCGTGGAAGTTTCGTGATAACTTGTTTGCTACAAAGTTTTAGAACCTAAACAAAAAAAACCCATTTGAGAAGAAATTGGTTTAAACCTTGGCTCTGAATTTTAGGTCGTGTATCGCTACATTTTTAGAGATATAATCTGAGGAATTTAGGGATTTTGCAGACCCCCAAATTACATTCCAAACAAGTCATCTTGGGAAAATCATCATAATTTTCTCTCTGAGCATCAGATTGAATTTTCATAAGAAGTTGTAGAAATAGGACTTCTTTTAGTTTTTTGTATATCATTTTCAGGTACTAAGGTCGAAACAGTGAGACGTGGTACATCGTACAATTTTGCTCTACTAAACTAGTCTATAATTAGGTCATCATGGGAGATTTCGCATAACTCTTTCTTGGATAATCAAATTCTGATCAGACTTCTGGGGTTAGAAAAAGAACTCAGAGATCTATCGCAGGAAGAAATTTCAAAACTTGAATCTATAAAGTTACAGAGTTATAGTTGTTTCAAGATCGAGCTCCAAAAATCAAGAAAAATTGAGATGAGGAAGTTTGATGGCAAGGATCTGGTAAATTGGATACTACAAATGGAGAAATATTTTGATCTACATGGTGTTCCATTGTTACAAAAGGTATGTATTGCATATTCATATTTATAACAAGATCAATTTTTATGGTATAAAGGGCTTTGTTCTCGTAAACCACTTGTTACATGGTGAATTTTAATGGAGGAAATTATAGCACATTATGAGGATACAAAGAGAAACACCTTCTTTAGAGCAGCACCATAACAATTGGAAGAAAAAAGAGCAAAAGGGATTTGTTACAAAGTGGACGAAAAAATTATGGCAACAAGGAAGTCTACCCCTCACAACTATAAAGATGGAAGTGTTGTTTCTCCTAGCCTTCCACAACCTACAAGGGTTACACCACAACAATTAGAAGAAAAAAGAGAAAAATGGCTTTGTTACAATTGTGATAAAAAATACATTAAAGGTCATAAGTGTGCTAAGAAGAAATTATTTTACATTGATTGTGGAGAGAAGGAAGAAAACGGTTAAGAAACGTGAAAAGAAGAGTATATACACCAGGAACCAACCCTAGAGAAAGAAGAAATGAATTCGACCACATCTTGTAAAGCATTGGAAATAATTACTACTCCTCAAACTCTTAAGATAGAAGGACATCGGAATAGTGAGTGACTCCGTCCCTCCAGTCCTTGATGCTTATTGGGTGGCCCCTCTCAAATAAGTAACTATATCAAGAAGAAAAAGGTTCAAGAAGTGAAAGACCACATCAAGAACGAAGAAATGACTCCGACCATATCTTGTAATGTAATGGTCGGAATTACCATTCCTCAAACTATCAAGATTGAAGGACATATCAAGGAGAAAAATGTTCAAGTGAAAGATCACATATACCATCAAGAAATGAATCTGACCATATCATGTAATGCACTGGAAGAAATTACCACTCCTCAAACTCTCAATATAAAAGGACATATCAAGAAGAAAAAGATTCAAGCAGTGAAATATCACATCGAGCATCATTAACAAGTTCTCCAACTTTTAAAGGATAACGCCACTTTAGTGCAGAATCGAATGGAACAACATGCAGATCAACATCGCAATGAAAGAAATTTTGATGTAGGCAATTGGGTATTTTTATGGTTACATACATACAAACAAATGTCCCTCAAGAAAGCTATTTATGAAAAGGAATTTTTGGCAATACTACACACACTTAAGAAATCATGACCTTACCTAATTGGAAGACACTTCAAGGTAAAAACGGATCATGATAGTATTAAATACTTTTTAGAACAATGATTATCCTCTGAAGAGTAACAAAAATGGGTCACAAAGATGTTGGGTTATATATTTGAAATCATCTAAAAAAAAGAAAGCAAAATGTTGTGGAAGATGCACTCTCAAGAAAGGATGAGGATGTGGAAGCATTGTTATGCGCCATTTCTATTATCCAACCAGATTGGATAAATGAAACAAGGTATGAATGGAAGAAGGACAAACAAGTGTGGCCACTCATTCAAAAGTTGCAGAAGATCCCAGTTCAAACAATATTTCCAGAACTTGACGAGGAAGGAAAAATCATATTGGATCCTAGAGCAGTCACAGAAACAAGAACCCGACAACTACGAAATCGATCAATTTCAGAGTTTCTCATCAAGTGGCAGAACTTACCCACTGAAGATTCGACATGGGAGGACAAGAATTTTATATAGGAGCATCAAGAACTACTCAAGCATTGAGGACAACACTTTTTGAAGGAGAGGGGCATGTTAGGTCCCTATTCTACTAGTGTAACCCATATATGTTATTAGTACAACCCCCTTATTATATTGTTGTGCCCATGTAGCCCCCATATTTTTATTGTTGTGCCCCATAGAAGCCCATTATTGTTATTATTGTGCCCTTTATTATTGTTAGTTCAACTCTAATTATATTATGACCCCTTAGACTCCTATATATATGAAGTAAGTCTTTTCATTTGTATCATCCAAGAATTGTTCATTTGTGTAATGTAAAGGAGGTTGCCCCCTCGAAGAGGCTTATTTCTAAGGCATTAATCTATATTTTCTATCTTTTTGGGAGATGGTTTCATAACAGTTATGGAGTCCATGAAAATGCATCTTTCTTCAATAATGTTGCTTTCAGAATGTCTTGCATCTTCATTCTTATTTTATGATATTGTGAACGAAGATCCAACTTGGTGAAGTAAATTAATCCATGGAATTCATCCAATAATTCATCAATGACATGAATGGGAAATTTATCTTTAATAGTGTGTTTGTTGATCTCTCTATAATTTGGACACATGAGCCATGACCCATCCTTCTTGTGCATCAATAATACTAGAGGAGAGAAAGAACTTTGACTAGGTTGAATTATACAAGTCTCTATCATTTCTGCAACCATACATTCAATTTCACTCTTTTGGGCATAGGGATATATGTAAGGCCTGGTGTTTGGACGAACACTTCCCGGAATCAAATGAATAGAATGATCATGACCACGAATAGGTGGGAGGCCTTTGGGAGTTTCAAATACCTTGGAATGATTGTCCAAGACTTTTTGGAGACCTAGAGAAATAGATGATTTCGATGTGGGAGCATCTAGTGAACATAATTGTGCAATTACGCCTTGTTTTACTTTCTTTAGAAGCATTTTCATTCCATTAGAGCTAACTATATTTCTCGGTTTCCCTATTATACCCCTTAATTCAATTTCATTTCCTTCTGGAAAAAAATTTATGAAAATTTCTTGAAAATTAAAAGCTATTGTACCCAAGGATTGTATCCACTAGACTCCTAGTACAACATTAGCACCACCCATTGGAATGGAAGGCATTGGGCTATTCGATACATATTCTCCCATAGATAGTTTTATATTATGGCACTTTCAAGCGAAATTTATTGTTCCTCCACTTGCAACGATCACTTGACACTCTGGTGTTGGATAGAGGAAGCAATTCAATTACTTGGCTATCTTACAATGAATAAAATTATGGGTACTTCCTGAATCAATCAACACTATTACCTTTCTATTATTGATATGTCCTTCTATCTTCATAATTTGAGGAGTGGTAATTTTGGCCAATGAATTACAAGATATTTTCGGATTCATTTATTCTTTCTCGATGTGATCTTTCACTTCTTGAACCTTTTCTTCTTGATATGTCCTTCTATCTTGAGAGTTTGAGGAGTGGTAATTCTTGCCAATGCTTTACAAGATATGGTTGGATTCATTTATTCTTTCTCTGGGGTTGGTTCCTGGTGTATATCCTATTCTTTTGATGTTTCTTGATCCTTTTCTTCATCCTCTTCACAATCTATGTAAAATACTTTCTTCTTAGCACACCTAGGACCTTTATTGTATTTGCTATAACAAATGTAACAAGGCTCTTTTTCTCTTTTTTCTTCCAATTGTTGTAGTCTAAATCTTATAGGTTGTGGAAGACTAGGAGAAAAAATACTTCCATATTTATAGTTGTGATTGGTGGGATTCCTTGTTTCCATAATTCCACTTTCAAATTTTCTTTCCAACCTGAATGCCTTCTCCAATGAATCGGGTTTTCAAAGACGAACCTCATGTTGAATGTTATCCTTTAAATTCCATATGAAGACATCAATCATTTTATTCTCTGGAATATTATTTACCCTTATATTCAGTTTTTAAATTCCTCAATGTGGTCTGCCATTGAACCCTTTTGTTTGATATTTATTAATTGGCTAAAGAAGGTGTTTCTCTTTGTATCCTCATAATGTGCTATCATTTCCTCCATGAAAATTGACCACGTGACAAGTGGTTTATGAGAACAAAGCCACTCACACCATAAAAATTGATTCGGCTCTGAATATAAAGATGAAATACGTACCTTTTATAACAGTTGCACCTCATGTAGATCAAAATATTGTTCCATCTGTAGTATCCAATTTACCGGATCCTTGCCATCAAACTTCCTCATATCACATTTTCTTGATTTTAGGAGCTTGCTTTTGAAACGACTATAACTCTGTAACTTCAGGTATCACATTTTTGAAATTATGACCTACATTAGCCCTCTGCGTCCTCCTTCCAATGCAAATAGTATGATCGAAATTGGATTCCCAAGAAACATTTATGCACAATCTCCCAAGATGACCTGATTATATACCTTTTCAGAAGAGAGAAATTGTACGACGTGCCACATTTCATTGTTTCGACCTTCAGACCTGAAACATATACACTGAAATCTATAGTCCATCCTCTTTTTGTAACTTTTTACGAAACTTCAATCTAATACTCAGAAGGAACGTTATGACCATTTTCCCAAGGTCACCTGTTTGGGATGTAATTCGAGATATTCCAAAATGCCTAAATGTCTTGGACTATATCTCCAAACATATAGCGAAACAGGATCTAAAATTTGGGCCCGTGCTTCACTATTATTTCAATTCAAATGGGTTTTAATTTTAGAATCTAAACCTTTGTAGACAACAAATTAGAGAAATGTCCATGATGACCTGTTTGAGATGGAATTCTAGAGATTGTAGAAACTCTAACTTCCTCAGATCATATCTCCGAAAATATAGCATAACAAAATCTGAAATTCGGAACCAAGGTTTAGTGAGATTGATAGTCAAATTGGTTTGTGTTTTATCTTCTAAAACGTCATAGGCAAAAAAATTTAGCGAAAATTCCACGATGACCTATTTGGAGCAGCGAAACCCTAGAATCCAAAGATCTGATACCAAATGTTATGAAACTACCTCACAAAAAGATAGAAAAGATAGATCAACGCCTTAGAAATCAGCCTCTTCAAGGGGGAAACCTCCTTTACATTACACAAATGAACAATTCTTGGATGATACAAATGACATGACCTCCTTTCTATATATAGGAGTCTAAGAGGTCCCAATATAATCAGAGCCTGCATACAAATACTGGTGTAGGGGCACAAGAATAACAATAGTGGGCTTCTATGGGGTATAATAATAACAACATGGGAACTATATGGGGACAACAATATCATAAGGGGGTTGCACTAATAAAAATAAGGGATTACACTAGTAGTATAGGGACCTAACAATGGTAGTGTCTCTAAGTTTAATTTTGTGTCATTCATTCCACAAAGGTTCTAATTTTTATCTATTGGAACCCTTACTTACCCAAAATTTCTTATTGCAACATGTTTAAAATGTCGACCTCATTACGATGCTTTCACTGATTTTGGACCTTTTCACAAGGGTTTTGGAGGGTAGGTCCTTCATTTAGCTATGGTCATTTCTTCCCAACTTGGTATGCTTCTTTCGAAAATACTTATCTATGTTATAATTTTCATCGATCTTTAACAAGTTGTTGCTAGTGTGGGTATGTGTAACGTCTACTTGAACCTTTAAGGTTTCCATGATAGGGTCCTCCCCTAGCTTACCTACTATTTGTACGAGAATTAATAGATATGTTGTTAGGGTGCTTTTATGGTGTTTTCCTTATCATGAAATTCGCATTAGCCAAAATTCGTGAGACCAAATCTCTTTTGAGTGTCAACAAGTTTCACACCCTTGAATATATTTTGGTATTATACCATGAATCCAGTCTTGGTTGTGCTCCAAACTTACCTCCCCTATATATCTGATTATTTCTTTTCAGGTACAAAGTGCCATGTTTTTTCCTTCTAGGTAAATGATCACAGCACTTTGTGAATGATTCTTTTGTATATTTTTGTTTCCTATCCCTGCCATAGGGTTCTAATTGTCCTGCTCTATAATTTTTAGGATATTTCGACATTTGTAGCTCCATGTGTTCTTCTTTTAGAGGCTATGTGATCTTCAAGTTGGATCTCCCACCTGCTAACCTCTTCTATTCACACCAAGATCATTCATTTTCATACTTTTTCTTCCCAGAGATGTCGCTCAAGCCTAAAAAGAAATTTTTTTCTGTTTCTCTCTCATTTCGAATTTCTCTTATTAATGGCCACTATTGGCTATTCCATACTGACCACAACTTAGGATTTTGTGTAACTATTATTGCCACATTTTTTTGGACAGTAGTTGCATTAGGGGAATTTTGAGGTCTGAAATGGGCCTCCTAAGAAAAATGTAAAACCAAAATAAACTTTATAAGAACCAATAGGATTCGATATGATGATGTCAACCATGGGGGGATGATTCACCATTTCTGGAGTAAAAGAGTAAAAGGATTAAAAAGTAATAAAATAATAAAACTGCTTTTTCAACTCTTATTTTAAACTTATCTCCCTAAGGGTTTACTCAGATTTTGATCAGGAGTACCCATTGGATGTAAAATTTAAGTCCTCATCAAAGGAGTACACATGTTGTATACTTTTGATGGACCGTGTGACACGCAAAATAAGAAATACATGAAAAAACATGATTGCAATCACATTTTTCATGTATTTCTCTTTTTTCATGTAGCAGGGTCCATTGAAAGTATGCAACATGGGTAATCCTTGGATGAGGAATCAAATTATGCATCCAGCGAGTGTTGTTGCTCGAAATTTGAGTAAACCCATAGGGAGATAAATTTAAAATACAAGTTGAAAAATAGTTTTTTCTTTTTTCCCTCTAAATTTTGATTATGTAATATAATGTTGTTTTATTTTTTCCACTATTATTTAAAAATTTCCTTAGGAGACCCATTTTAGACCTCAAAACTCCCATAATTAATGTATATAGATATATACATATGTAAGAGGGTATAGCCCTCCAACTGTTTGATGAGCTTGGCGCAAGATTTCCCTCTTAAGAAATATTTCATTAAACTCTTGTTCATTGATTGAACATATTTCATACTTTCCTCACTATATTTAGGTGGTTACCTGTTCCATGGATTGTAAAATATTTACTATTTATCCCTGGAATTTTGCTCCATTCATTTGCTCCTCTAGTATTTAATTTATGTGCATCCAGTGAGTACTATAGTTTTATGTATATATGTGTTCCGAATTTAACTAGGAAATGGTGCTACTTTCTTTCCTTCATTTGTTGTAACTTACTAAAGTGGTGGTTAGTAATGTATCTAGTTTCTTTTTCTTTTTCTTGGCTTGCTTTGCATATATGCACCATTATCTCATTAAGTGTTATGGTTCTATATTAGATAAGGAACTGGAAGGGTCTTCTTACAATTTATTTGTAGCTACCCTCATGGGTTCATGTCCCAGTAACCTCTATTTGAATTTTCCCTCCTCGGCTGGCAATTTTTTTTCTTTTTTCATTTTGATGAATCTAAGTTTTTCTGTAATATTAATATTTATCATTGTGAGGTACCATTACCTGTAATTTGACTAGTTTCTCTGTGTGCACACCTTTGAGAGGCATTGCTACAAGTAGTTTTTAATTCCTTATTGAAGTGTAAAACATATCTTAATGAATCCCATTAATGGGTATAAATATTCCTTCATCACTTCCACTCTGAATTCATAACTACTTCTTTATTCTTCTAGGATGATTTTGACTCCACTTGAATATACCAAAGTTTTGAATATACCAAAGTTTTGATATACCAAAGTTTTGAATATTTTTTACCTTGTATCTCTTTTGATTCCTCTTTACAACATATCGTCAGTGATTTTCTTAGTTATCAACGATGACTTATCAATTCAAGAAAAAAAATGTGGAATATTATTTTCCACCTTTATATTAACCCATGCGCACACAAAAATATTGTACTCACTAGAGAGTTAAGGAAATACACTGAAATATACTACTATTGCAATATATAAGTTTCACGCACTATTAACAATTTTCTTCATATGTTATTCTACATATATTAATTTCCTAGACCATATATTCACAACTAGCTAATGTTCATAATTTGTATAATAATTGTTATTTTAAATGTCAAGTTCATGTTCATTGTTGCATAATTACCTCACCCATGTAGGTGCAAAAATTCCATTAACCCATACTGTACACAATTATAACTTTACAACTAGTGTATACCACCACTAAAACTAGTATACTCTGAGAAGAAAGCATCATAATATTTCCACATAGAAACAAAATACATTCAAAACTCAACATAATACATTGAAAATTCAATATAACAGATGTTATAAAATACATTCTGAATTCAAACACAAATAAGTGTACCTAACCATGTTCGCTACTAGAACTATCCTTGGGAAGTTACGCTATCCTCCCAACTATGAACTGATCCACTAGTTCCCAGAGAGCTGAGATACGTCTGCCCGAGAATCAACAACGAATTTTGATTCCAGAAAAGGTATTTTAAGCCTTTACTTACCTAGCATTTTTTTCCTAAGCGGCCTCCCGCTTTTCAGGGTCTACCAACCCACTAACCTAGGGTTTGTTTTTTCTTTTTCTTTTTTCCTTTATGGCTTGCCTTTCTCTCCTGTGACGCTTTCGCCCACCCTCTTCTCAGTGTTTTTCTGCAACTGATTGATGTAAGAGATTTTCTCTTCCATCATATTAAATATTAATAATCAACCCATATGGATTTTTAGGAGTGTTTTAATGGATTGTTGTCTTGATCTTATCTATTAACCTCAGTTTCTGAATCTTTGCAATAATCTCTTTAACTCCAGTGTTTCTTTCCCAAGTAATTTTTATTTTTCCTTTTCACTAACAAAATTTATTTATTAAAACATCATACTTTATTTTAAGCTGAGTTCACCATGGATTTCTATGCATCACAACTAAATATAGTTCAATCTAGAAACAAAATATATTTACATAGAAACATAGGGGAATTACAACATCTACATCATAACTAGTAATAGGAACCCCGTAGAGACCAACATGTATGAAGGGCGAGCAAATATTAGCTGAGGAATCTTGTCAGATTAACATGAATCCAAATTGACCAAACTGAGTGTTACATATAGGTAGGAATGTAGTTTGAGGTCATTAGTCCCAAAGTATTAGAAACTTATAACACATTTAAATAGGAAAAAAATAAAATCAAAGCCACATAGGATGAATTGGCACTTGAAGCCTGAAGACCTTAGATGTTGATTCCTATAAAAATTTTGATATGGGCATTAGCATTAGATACAGGATCACTTCACACCCTCATCGAGAGAATGTAAATTGCTATATCCATAAAGCAAAGCAACCAATAACAAAACCTAAATAATAATAGATTTAGTGTTGAAATCTTTTAGAAATAAGTGATGTCGAGCATATTAAGGATTTATAACTTGGTAAAATAAGTAAGCAAAAATGAGAGCCTTTAAGGAATGCTTCATGATCAGCTTACCTGAGTCGTTGTTCGAGCCAAGGTTGGTTTTCCCAAGTGAAGCCTCATCTTACCTATAGAAATGGAAAATTAACCACCCAATGGGCCATAGATTCAATGATAAATTGACCCAGGTGTTCGAATGCTAGTAATAATGATTAGAGGCGAGACTAAATGGAAAAAAAACTCGTTTTCTCAAATTTTCCCCACTACCCAACCATATCAACAGGGGAAAAGCCATACTAAGAATAATCAGGGTTATTGTTCACAAATTAGTCTAGGATGAAAGGAATCCAAGGGGGACATGTGGAAATAGTCATACTTGTAGATAAAATGGTTCACATAAGCTAAGGACCCTCAAACCCAACACGTGCAAATGGCTAGAGTCACCAGACATAGAGCACCTAACACGAAAAAATAAGGGAAACCAAAGCTAGAAGTTATCATGCTAATTACCCTAAGAACATTAGAGAAATTTGTGTCAAAATCATGGGTGAAAGTATTACTAGTTTTCATGGTGAATGTATGATGAGATGAAAGCACGCCATGAACCTTGAAATGGAAAATCCAACTATCGGGTTGCCAGAGCATTTTTTCAGAGCTAGACTAGATGGAAGAAAGACTCTCTATCTCGGAAAAACCCTTGATAGGTTAGGGTTATAAGGATGATTCCCCACCATTAGATTCATGATACTTCAATATTGATCATCCACCTCAACACAGTACTGAAGAATACGTGAAGGGAATGTGAACAGTCGGGTCATGTAAGAGTTTAATAGGTGCATAATAACAACAGCATGTCTTCGACATGGCACTTCAAATTTGGAAGAGGGAGCCCTAATTTTCATCAAACTATACATTATAGGAACCCACTAAGGCATGATAAAATCAATTTCATTGCTTCCTTTCCCTTGGTGCTAAGCATATAGGATCTTAACACATTTCCAGCTAATAATATAATATGGGAGGAGAGAGTGTAATAATGTTCTTTAATGTTGAAGGATTCCTTATTAGATGGAAGTACGAGAAGTCTAAATCTTGTTTGGCTAAATAGGATGTTTATATAACCCACCTTATAATCAATCATGAGGATCGAGTATATAACAATAGCTACAGAGCCAAGCTGTAAAGAGCTAGCCAAGAAAACTTATCTACCACTACTAGAGTTAGTTGTATCAAATGAAATTTAAATGAAGGGGACTAAACTTGCTCATGTAAATTGGCTATGGTAGGATGGTGCATATGCTTCCAACAATTTTTCCTAGAATATAACCTAGGGGATTAGGCAAAGAATTTGGCATATTTCTTCAACTTGGTTCAACCTAGTAAGGTAGTTTTCTGGCTTTTGCTTCTATGTATCTTCCACTACTGAAAACAATACTTTCACACAATTAATGAATACCAAATTTGACATACTTCAACTATTCATGATTTGAAAACATTTAAATGTAAAAATTCAAGATATCCCTATTAAAATGATAAAATTTTGAAGAGATCTTATACATACCTAAAAACAGTGCTTTTGTTATGTTTTGTGAATAAAAGTCAACATATATTGCTCTAGCTACATTTCTAAGGAGGCATTCTGAAGAGGCTAGCAATTTACTCTGGAAATGTTTTCTAAGGAGCCGTTGATTCATGAATTTCCTTTGAATGCATTCTGGAATTTGATGAAATCCCTGTTACGAAATGGAAAGAGTAACCAGAAGCTTAGGTAGTTTACTCTGGAAATAAGGAGTTGAGTTTTGACTAGCTTGAATTATAATCAACATTTTTTAAGGAGGCTTCAACTGATGTGTGTTCCTTGAATGCATTCGAGGAGTTGATGAAATCCTTGCTACGAAATGGTAAGAATAACCAGGATCTTCGGAAGTTTACTATGGAAATGGGAGTTGAGTTATGAGGCTATCAATTTACTTTAGTAACAACGAAGACAAAGACCTTCATGGTGGAAGAAAAAAACCACACGACATGGTGACTCAAGGATCCTCATGCTCGCCACACATTTCCTATCCAAAATACAAGTATTCTCCATAAAACGATAAGTGTCTTCCCAAAAAAGAAATTATATTTGTTTTTTTGAATCAAAGGAAAACGTTATCTTCGATGATTAAATGTTTCAGAACTAATTCTAACATTAGTTGTTTAACATGGAACTTCATCAAATGCCCTTAAATTTATCCTTAGTGTGCCCTTGATATGGGGCCAAATAAGATGTAAAAAAATTCCAATAGATAGAAAAGTTATTTTGTAATCCATGGAAATTATGAGTTTTTTAATATGAAGGAAAACTTTGCTTAGAACAAAAAAGTCTTCATTGGCTTCTATGTTGAACTAATATGCACTTAAAAAATTATTACAATAATCCCTGTACTCACAAAGGGGCAAGGACTAACAAGAAAATTTATCATTCTCTTTGTCTCTTTCCAAAATCAAAATAAACCATGGAGTATGTGATGATCCCTAGGGCGACTAATTCTTTCCCACAATATGTGTTAAATTTTCTTAGCAAAAAGGTCATAATTTCTACACTTCTTCAATTATATATAAAATCGTGTATCCTTATCCAATGAAATGGATTTCATGATGTTATATTTTTTCTTAAATACATACTAACTAAAATATGTGGGACTTATCATTATTATCCTACATAAAATTTCTTCCAACCATCATAACAAATCAAGTGAAATCCAAACACCCATGGTAGAAGTCAAATATACTCTTCTAATTTGTTTAATAATCTCCCATTATCTTTTATGATAATGTTTTTAATATACTCAATTCAAATACCCATGAGGTGTAGACTATTTGGATTTTGTTGGGTGTCTCAGGTTCAAACCTCATAGGGAGAAATTCAAGATGGAAGCCACTATTAAGAAAGTAAACTATCCCAAGGAGCATCCAAACTCAACCAACCTTCTACAATCTTGGCCATAGCCTAGTTACAAAAATAAATAAATTAAATAATATTCAATTCCAATGTCATGATCTTCATCTTATATAGATACTGGGTTGTCTGCTTTTCTTTCTCCACATAAATAAAAAAATATTTGTAATTTTTTACTTTTAAATTATTTTTTATAAAATAGGTAAGTTCTAAAGTCTACAAAGAAACTTCAAATCATAGTAGTCTACATATTCTACGTTTTGGAGTTTTTCTGGACATATTTTCCAATAAAATTTGCCCAAAATCTATTAGGGATTTATTGAAATCCCATTTCTAAGATAAGAACTCTCCACAACCAAACTTCCTATGGTTTTTCAAGATGTTAAATCCATTTATATATTCAAGAAAGCATTTTAAACTTGAAAAAATCATGTTGTAATAAAAAATTTATTTCATTGAATTCTAACTAAAATATTTAAAATGTAAAATAATCAAACATTACTATTATTATTATTATTATTATTATTATTTTGTCAGGGTGTCCATGTTTTCTAGAGATTAAATCAGTCTTGACCTGTGTCTTTACAAACCACAACCCAGGGGCATCTGAGCTAACAAAATCATGTGGGGATCCTTCCCAACCTCGGCCATACCAATCCTTAACATGGCTACAATTTTCCCCACAGAATTTCAAATGAGTGACCTTAAAATCACAAAGTGAGTTAATAGTATACCTCATCCCCATGTTTATATGCCCCAAAGGAAATACCATGAAAATTTAAAGCTAAATAAAAATACTATTAATAAATTTAATTGAAACATTAATTAATGTTCATGTTTTTTGTTAATCTTGAATTGTTTTTTAATAACTATTAAAAAAAATAATCCGCTATATTCAACTAACAATATTATGAAATTAACATTTATTTAGCCCTAAGGTCCACACTTTATTCCTTGAGGACCTCAGATTGAGGATCTGGACACATGGCTCTATTATTAGTGGTTGTGATATTAGTGGTTATGATGTTTATCTATATTATGATCAAGATAGCATTAATGGTTATGTATGTTATCTATTGGTATTATGATTATTGTAGCATTAATGGTTATGCATGTTCTCTATTGATACTATGATGATTGTAGCATAAATGGTTATGTTTGGTCTCTATTGAATTTACGATGATGATAGCAGTAAACGATATGTATGCTCTCTATTGATATAATGATGATGATAGATCTGATGGATAGGTATTTTTTCTATTGATGTTACGATGTTGATAGCTTTGATGGATATGTATGTCTTAATTGATGTTAGGATGATGATAAACATGATGGGTGTGTCCCCTATGTTACCTACTTGAATTCATTTTGGTTCACATTGAACAATGATACAAATGACTAGGTAATGTTGATGATGCTATTAGGACAACGACTAACACTAAGAAACTTTGTTACTAATAATTATTGAGTATAGCAAGAAACCACCAGAGGCACTCGCATATGACGATTTGACGACACCTAGTTTGATGAAAATTTATATCATTTTACCTTTGAAATTCTAAGTCAATTTTGAAACCTACTATATATGTTTATCTATATTCTGATGATATGTTAGCGGTTGCAGGCACATATTAGTTGCTTGGCCGAATGACTCACATATGAGTGATGGTGTTGTACAATTGGATGGAAGTGCATGGGAGGGGCGGGGTAGTGTCCTTGATCTCACTCACTAGCAATCTCGCCATGATCTGGGCTAGAAAGATTGAAACACCTTCACCTTGAAGATCACGATGTCATGAGGGCGGGTCCCAAAGTTGGGTCGCTCATGAGGATTTTACCAGGGAGAGTACATGAAGGCAGATTCCTTAATCACCGACACCATTAGTCTCACTATAGCATGCAACATAAGAGATGATAGTGGTCTCTATCGTTGCACCTATACTTTCCCCTCATAGGCACTAAATGTTTGAAGGGCAAGTGGCATGGCACCCTTGGAACTTCAAGGGAATTTATTGAAGGGCATGACCAATTTGGCACCCTTGGCATCACAAATAAATTGTTAGGTGTGGCACCCTTGGAACTTCAAGGGAATTTCTTGAAGGGCACGACCAACTTAGTACCCTTGGTATCACAAATAAACTGTTAGGCGTGACACCCTTGGAACTTCAAGGGAAGTTGTTGAAGGGAATGATCGAACTTGGCACCCTTGGAATCAATAAAAATAAATTAATTAATAAATAAATCAAGATATGAAAACCAAGTCAATTCACATTAAGGGTAAATGATGTTAGAAACCGAGGTAATTAAATCAAGAATAAAACTTGGGTTAAGAGGATCATAGGAAGAAATAAAATATTTTACTTTAAAAACTCTACCTTCCCCATGTTGGAAAATATTAGGTAGATAATGTAGTTTAATTAGGTAAAAACGGGAAATAGGGACATATACGTAAGGATAAATATTAATCCTAAAATAGTTAAACCTGATTAAGAGAAGAGGATGATGAATTAAAATAAGATTAATAAATTAAATTTTACAGAAATTTAGAGAACCTCCATGTGGCAACAACCAACATAAGAATATACATCTAAGAGACAAGTTGAGTTAAATTAAGGAGTAGATAGGGGATCAAATATTCACTTATCAATCGACTTTAGTAATGAACACAAATTAACGACTAAAAAGGGGGATCAAGAGACAGCTAGGAGAAGAAATAGGAATCTTGTTGAGGTGAGGAAAAATATTAGTTTTAAATTAAAATTTAAGTAAAGAATTTTGGAGACCCTTGATGAGAGAGTGACACATGGGTGGGTGAATAATCAAACTATTGAATTATCAAAAATTATTAATTATGCATGAAATGCCAAGTGTCACCTATGAGGATTCCTATAAAAGAAGGGGCAGGCCATGGGAGAAGACACTTTTTCTTTACCCTATCGTTGGATGGATGAGATTATGTTAGAGTAGTGACTATGACCTATAGTGAGTTTGGTGACATAGAGGACTTTATAGAGGGGACTCTTGAGCCAAGGAGTGCTCTCCTCTACCATCTATTAAATTCCACCATTATACAACCCCATTGCAGCTCGGGGGTCCGTGGGGAAGGAGAGTACCCAAGGAGTAGGTTGGAGGTAAACCAGTGGGTCATTGCATTCGGATTAAGCATGTCAACATTCACACTTGGAGGTGACCGACAACAAAGGAGGGAAAATAGAGGCAAGTCAAGTTATAATATTATTTTGCATGACTTCATAATGGTTTTAATTAATAATATGTAAATTTGATGATATTTTCAATGAAGTGAAATTCAGAAAAGTTTTATATAATGCTCGATAATTTTTGAGTTCCCAACATTATTTTCTTATGGTGGTATTTTTAGTTTGTTTAAAAAAAAGATAGGGTTGGTCCCTACACTTGGTATTAGAGCCATGTTGATCCCTTGAGACCTATGGGCCCATGCATGCATTAATAGTTTTGTTAGATATCTACTACATTCTCGTATCAGAGGAATAAATATTTTATCTCTACCATATACGAGCCTCATCCCAATTGCTTTAGTAGCTCCAACACTTCAGATAAAAACAATGCTAATGAATGAGAAAGATTATGATCATGGGATACAAATTCCAAACTACTCTCTAGTGAAGGAAACAATTGCTACAATTCATCCTAAACCCAGCCTCAAAAGGCAAAGGCTTACAGAGTAACTCCCAGATTGTGGCAAACAATAATGCTTGTAATTTGTACAAAACATGCAACACCAGTTTAAAAGAGCTTCCAACATTAAACTAGCCAGAAAATCTAACCATGTTAAGATACAACTCACTCAACAGGGTCATAAAAAAAATCACCTGCACTAATCATTTACTTTCTTTACTTCTTTTAAAAAGTGTTGCCCAAGAGATCTCCACGTTTTTAGCTTGTTGCACTGATATAATGCTGCACAGATATATTGATTCTCCAAAGAACATAGGAAGACATACTCACGATGCTTGGAATTGAGTGCATGTAGCACAGTAAATTCTCAGCCTTGAAATGGCATGAACCCAACGCAATGAAGGTGTCTTAGTAGGCATATTTGTCATTTTTTCACTGGAAAAAAAAAATTGAAAATCCACCACATGAGAGACTACCAGAAATTCATATTCCCCTTCTTCCAATTAGATGTATAGAGCTATAGAAGCATAGAAGTATGCAAATGGTACCAATCAAGCACTCTATCTGGCGCTTTCTGTCCATTATGCTTTTATGATGTACATGTTGCGGCCTATGGAATAGGTGATCAACAAGGCCAAGTTCATAGATTTGGGCACAGGCAGTGATGCCACAACAATGGCATAGGCCAAGCAGTTCTGCAGATTGCTTGCAAACTCGTGAATCTTGTCAATTTCAAAAATATGATAAAGGAAATCTTAGCCTCATTGATAACAGATGGCTCAAATGCCCTTTTTAAGCAATCAATTTGTGTCCTTGGATGCACATTGATGCATTGCAATATGTTGGCCTTTTAATTGGATTTCATACAGGCTATTTTATTCTCTCCATGGAATCATTTATTGGTGAAATTGGACTCGGAAATATTATGTTCGCTTTGGAAATATATCTTTTGCTATTGGGGCAACACATGTGGAACCGTTGTCATTACCATGCTTTCTAGAGAATGTCTGTCTGAATTTGATTTTATAGGCTTTTGCCTCCTACGTCAACCTTTTTGAGGAAAATTCAAAGATCTTTGGCCAATTTTTGTTGTTGTGATCTTGAATTTCTAAAAAATTAATGGATTCGTTTTCTAAATTCCTGATCCGTCAAAGGCTGAAGGGCGCGAGAGTTTTGGCTTTGTAATAGGAAATGGATGAATAGTTTGCAGGTGTTTGGATTTTGACTCTCTAAATATATGGAAGTCGATCAGAATTTCTTTCTATTGTGATCTTTCCAGCGAGGTTTACGCACTTTTGGAATCTCCTGGAACATTGATTGTGATTTAACGCGTTTCTGTATAAAGGTTCTTTTGGCCAAACAGACAGCTGTCTCAACTGAGATTACCGAGGATTGCAAGAATTGAAAACTGTGTCAAAGAATTTAATGCAATTTTCTGATGTGTCAATTTTCTCAATTTAGGCGCTATCTTTAAGATCTCAAAATTACATCGCTAGTCATGTTTCAGGAACATTTACGTTTTCTTTACGTTTCTTTATAAACGAGTCTATGATGCTTTCCGTCTCTTCTACTGTTCGACCTAGTGTATATTTTTCTGCATCCAAGAAATCCCTTCCCTACATGGGATATGCATTTATTTTAAAATGTTGTGACCTGAAGTTGGGTAAGCTATGGGTAGAGCATTTCTAGATCCGTTCAAACTTCAGAAATTTGTGAAAAACAAAAACAAAGCAATGTGACATGTTTGGAAATAGAGAAACAAATGAAAATATGTTGCTTACGACATGACACAAGCATGAAGTATCCCTCAGAAGCACACATGCTATAAATTTTTGCGTTTAAATTCCCTAAGAGATGCACAGCCATTTCTGTTTCTGATACACCTCACTTCCCATTAAATTAAGTGGAACTAGCAATGTAAATCTCCAAGCTACTAATTGACTATTCTTATGGCATTTCGATATGATTATTTAGTCCTTCATCTTTTTTTTGTCATATTTTGACCTGTGTTCTGTCAAAACCAAATATTGAATACCTAATCAGGTTTCCAGCCTGAAATATATTTATTTAAAAGAACCAATTTACACATAACAATAGTGAATGCAGATCCCAAAATTTCATAATCAAAGAAAGATACGACTTAGCTGTATTTTGATTCAAACTAACTATAGCAAGTTACCTGAAGAATGTATTCTCCTAGATTTCTTCAAACTGAAGTAATCAAATAAGGGTGTTTCTGGTACAGAAATGAGTTTCACAACGGCAACTTCCAACAGTTCCAGCTCTGAGAATTTTAATGGAAAATCTGATAGTAAAACGGTTGCAACCAAGTTTTTCTGACGCAATTCGAATTGGTGGCAGCGATTAACATTTTATGTGTTTTTTCATTAGGGTTGATATGTACATATTGGACCATGCCTGCTCCTGAATACCAGTTTCTTAAAGTTCCTCGTTCCATTGAAGAAATTCAATTTGTCAAGTAAGTTATTTGTTTTTCCTCGTTCCTTTGAAGAATTCAATTTCTTGAGTAGGTTATCTTTCATTTATTTTTCTAAATTGTTCTCGGGGTGAATTGTAGCTATATGGCTGGTTTTGTCAGGTTTTAGTTTTTGTTTGGATTGTTTGCTAGAATAGTCATTAAAAAAAAAATCCTCATACGAAATTTCAATAAAATTGGATTTCACTTTTTATAGGAGGTTTTGAAAGTCGGCGAGTACTTAATTGGAGGTTTGTTTTCTTATGATAATTTCCCTTTAACTCACCAAATAAGTGAAGTTTTTTCACCAATTAGTCGAAGGTAATTTTCTGTAGAGCCATGGAAGGTTTTCTATTAATTTATTGAAATTATTTTGAGTATAGTTGAATGCACGAAACACATATAAGCAGTGCAACAAAATCTAATAGCCTTATCCCCTGTCTTACAAGGCTGCATAGTTGGCGGCATATGGAAGGCGGTACTTGAAAATGACATCACAGTTTATTATCCACTGATGTTGTTTGTTAATGTTGAATACAGTTGCTTACCACTGACACGGCCTAGGTTTAAATTTTAGCGGCCCTTTTACATATGGTCATGGATTCTCAAGCAAAACATCAAATAAAGGTTTTCAGAAAAGTACCCACCTCCAAAATATTTTATTTCTTATATATGGAATTGTTGCAATCTAGGGGTTGGAACACAAGACATTTTACCTGTGGATACAGATCATTTAAGAAACACATAAAAGCAAAAAAGATACCATGTTTACATGGTTCTTGTACCAAGTTGCTTTTGTTATATATTAAATGGAAAGGGTGTTTCTCTATTAAAAAAAAAAAATGAAGCAACAGATTTTAACTAAAGAAAAAATTCAAAATTCTAACATGCCCTTGTGCCTCTAACCACAGTAGTGTCGCAAAGGCTGCTTGGTCCAAAATATCTCTGGCTGATGTTGGATTATTTTCACATTTTTGAAGTCTTTTTGGTGTTTGAGCAGATGACTTCTTCTAAAATAGCCTATCACTGGCTGGTGTTGGAATCGTTTAAAAAAATTTGAAGTCCTTTACATAAATCTGCTCGCTATAGAGTTGGATCCAACGCCCCTGACTACAGGATCTTTTGCTAGTAAAAGTAACAGTGTGGACTTTGTTTGAACAATCACTGATTGAGTCAACATTATAGGTTGTTTATAATATATAACAATAGCGGGTATAATTGTGGTTTGCTCATATGTAACATGAGTTTTTCTAAGAATATATGTTTCCATTTGGAGATCAGAGCATTCATGGTTAATGGCATGTGCCTTCTACTGGTCTACATTTCAATTTGGAGTTTCTAACCCATGTCACTGCAAAAAAACATAATGATCTTGAGTTGTCTAGGAAATTCTCATCATATGTGGCCAATGTTCCTTTAATTTTTATTTTTTTGGATGTCATTGACCAGTAGAAATTCTATATTATCCTTTTGTGTTAGGAATTTTCTAACTGCATTATGGAACAAAGTGGAGTTGGTCTTACCTTCTCAGCAGGAAAAATTTATTTTATTATGCTACCCGCATAGTACAGTGTGGCAACAATCACCCTTATCGTGGAGAGTCTGCTACTCAGTTCTCTGAATTGAATTAGAAATTTCCAGTAAAAGTCATGCAAGAAGTGCAGCTAAGGGAAGAAAACTGGGAGGCAAAGAAAAAATATATCCCATGATGTATATGGCCCAAGACAAAGAGAATGACACAAAAATTTACAACATTTCCCAATCTATTAAGAGAGTAGACTGAACTGGAAATGAATACTTCATTGCTTGCCTCTAAATAATCTTTTCAATCTCATCCCCATCAATCTTTGAAATGCCAAGTAGCTTAGACACCTAGCACCCAATTGGTAATCAACAGAACTGGAAGGAAAGAGTCATCACAGTGTCTCTGACATACTAAAGGCAAATGAAGTATCAATGCTGATAATTTATTGTTGGATGGTATGAATCTGACTTCACTATATGTATGTTGGTAAGAAACTAACCCTGCCCACCTAGAACTCCCCTCTAAGATACCTACATTGTGAAACTACTCAGAGAAAAAAAATCATTAAGGCTGATTGTGCACTAGTGTTGCCCATTATTGAGGTGCATATATTTAAGGAATAGGATTACATGTAGAATAAACAATCTATGTTATTTTTAAAATTATTACATGTTCAAAATTAAATTTTTCTAAGGAATACCCATCTAACAAGAAAAGCTATAAACAACCACAAAATTGATACGAAAAAAATGTTGTAGGATATTTCAAATTGTGTCATATTATAGGATATTTATAATCTTTCAGTCAGGTTAAAAACTAAAAGATGAACTAATGGTCATGATTCCAGCAAAATTAGATATAACAGCTTACCTCATGTCTAAGATTGCTTGTCTTTGATCGTGGAACTAGCTTTCAAAAATTAAGGTGGCATTGATTGTCATAGCGTATAATACAAATTTGATATCTATGCGCCTTATTAAGTTACCTTATGAATCTTATGATGAGACATTTCCCTTTAGTTCCTAGTGGAATTAGTTAGCATATGTATTATTATTGTAATTTACACTTTTACATTCTCCTTTTTATTTGCATGCTTGCTCTTTGGCTTTCTATTCCTTCTTGTGATTGTTAACATTGCTGTTGTTTGCCCATTATGAGGAGCCATATTCCTTAAGTTCTTTGTGGACTTAGTTAGAGTATGTATTATCATTGTAATTTACACTTTCTACAGTCTCCTTTCTACTCGCATGCTCTCTCTCTCTCTCTCTCTCTCTCTCTCTCTCTCTCTCTCTCTCTATATATATATATATATATATATATATATATATATATATATATATATATATATATATATATATATATATTAGGTTTTCTATTCCTTCTTGTGAGTATTCACATTACTGTTGTGTACTCATATTATCTAATTATCAATTTTCTAATATACATTTCTACAACTAGCTCACATTTTGTCTCTTATTGATGCTAACATAGGTATATGCATTGGTGTTTGTTCAAGCAATGAAATGTTGATCTTTGGAGTTGGTTTGGATTTAACATAAATCCCTGAATATATATGTTAATTTTCAATGAAATTCTGAAACTAATTAGTGAATAACTGAATATAAAGAAACTACAAACTTAAACCAAACTTCCTTTCACAAAGATAAAGAATTTCTTAACTGATAAGCAGCGGAATATGAATGCAGAGATTAAAAAAAAAAAAACATAGTCACACAAATTTACACAATTATTTCTCGAGAAACCCAACTCGGAAAACCCTCTTCTTTGTTGTAGTAATTTATTGATAGACTTAAGTAATCGAATATCTTGCAAGATAATATTTTTCACTTAGAACAAACTTTTTCTCTGCTGTACTAGCTTGAAATATTGTACAAAAACACATTGGGGTTAAGAAAAACAAAGGATGGGTGGGACAAGCACAAGCATGTCTCACAAGCACACACGAAGACATAAAGGACTAATCAAATCCTCGAAGACATGCTTCGGATGTATGTGATGGACCAACAAAAGAGATGGGAGGAGTTTTTACCCCTTTTGGAATTTTCTTACAATAATAGTTATCAGAGTTCCATCCAGATGGCGCCATTTGAATTCTTATATGGAAGAACTCGTAGAACACCTCTCAGTTGGGACCAACTAGATGATCGAGTATTAATAGGAACAGAAGTGGTGCAAGAGATGGAAGATAAAATGACTATGATTAGGGGATGGCTAAAAGAAGCACAAGATCAACAAAAGAGTTATGTCGATGCTCATCGAATAGACCAAAGTTATGAAGTGGAAGATAGGGTGTTCCTGAGAGTGAGGCCCCAAAAAAAAAAGCTCTATAAGATTTGGAAAGAGAGAAAAATTGTCTCCACAGTTTGTCGGACCTTTTAAAATCTTAGAAAGGAAAGGGTTGGTGGCATATAGGCTTGACTTACCTCCATATTTAGCGCATATGCATGATGTGTTTCATATTTATGTTTTGCGTCATTCTATTTCAGATCCTTTGCATGTTATTGACTTTGGTCATTTGCAGGTTTCACACGAGGGAATAGTGATGGCCAAACTAGTTCGCATACTGGACTAGCGAACTTTGCAGCTTAGACGACAGTTAGTGGACCAGGCTAAGGTCCAGTGGGACAATTATAGTCCCAGTTCAACTACTTCGTAGGACATCGAGGAAATGTGTCACCGTTTTCCTTACCTATTCCAAGGACTTCAAGAGGAAGTCTAATATTAAGAGGGGATGTATGTAGTGCCCCGCTCTAGTCAACTGATAATATTATGACATTAACATTTATTTAGCCCTAAGGCCTACACATTACTCCTTGAGGACCTCAAATTGAGGATCTGGACACATGACCCTATTATTAGTGGTTGTGATGTTTATGTATATTATGATGAAGATAACATTAATGGTTATGTATGTTATCTATTGGTATTATGATGATTGTAGCATTAATGGTTATTCATGTTCTCTATTGAATTTACGATGATGATAACAGTAAATGATATGTATGCTCTCTATTGATATCATGATGATGATAGCTTTTATGGATAGGTATGTTTTCTATTGATGTTATGATGTTGATAGCTTTGATGGATATGTATGTTCCCATTGATGTTATTATGATGATAACCATGATGGATGTGTCCCCTATGTTACCTACTTGCATTAGTTTTGGTTCACAATGAACAATGATGTGAATGACTAGGTAATCTTGATGATGCTATTAGGACAATGAATAACATTGAGAAGCCTTGTAATTGATGGTTATTGAGTATGGCAAGAAACAACCAAAGGCACTCGCATATGAGGAGTTGATGACACCTAGTTTGATGAAAATTTATATTATTTTATCTTTGAAATTCTAAGTCAGTTTTGAAGCATGCTATATATGTTTTTCTATATTCTGATGATATGTTATTGGTTGCAGGAACATATTAGTTTCTTGGCCGAATGACTCACATACGGGTGATGGGGTTGTACAATAGGATGGAACTGTGTGGGAGGGGTGGGGAAGTGTTCCAAATCTCACCCACTAGCACTCCCATCGTGACTTGGGCTAGAAAGGTTGAAACACCCTCACCTTGAAGATCACGATGTCATGAGGGCAAGTCCCAAAGTTGGGTCACTCATCAGGATTTTATTGGGGGGCGCGCATCAAGGAATATTCCTTGATCCCCAACACCATTAGTCTCACTATAGCAGGCAACATAAGATATCATAGTGGTCTCTATCGTTTCACTTATACTTTCCCCTCGTAACCACTAAATGCTTGAAGGGAAAGTGGCGTGGCACCCTTGGAACATCAAGGGAATTTCTTGAAGGGCATGACCAACTTGGCACCCTTGGCATCACAAATAAACTATTAGGTGTGGCATCTTTGGAATTTCAAAGGAATTTCTTGAAGGGAACAACCAACTTGGCACCCTTGGCATCACAAATAAACTATTAGGCATGGCACCCTTGGAACTTAAAGGAAATTTCTTGAAGGGCACGACCAACTTGGCACCCTTGACATCACAATTAAACTGCTAGGCATGATACCCTTGGAACTTCAAGGGGATCTCTTAAAGGGCATGACAAAACTTTCCACCCTTGGAATCATTAAAAATAAATAAATTAATAAATATAATCAAGATATGAAAACCAGGTAAATTCACATCAAGGTTAAATGATGTTAGAAACTGAGGTAATTAAATCAAGAATAAAGCTTGGGGTAAGAGGATCATAGAAAGAAATAAAATATTTTACCTTAGAAAATGTACCTTTCCCATGTTGGAAAATATTAGGTAGATAATGTAGTTTAGTTAGGTAAAAAGCGGAAAGAGGGACATAAATGTAAGGATAAATATTAATCCTAAAATAGTTAAACCTAATTAAGGGAAGAGGATGGTGAATTAAAATAAGATTAATAAATTAAATTTTAGAGAAATTTATAGAACCTCCATGTGCCAACACCCAACATAAGAATATCCATCTAAGATATAACTTGAGTTAAATTAGGGAGTAGATAGGGGATCAAATCTTGACTTATCAATTGACTTTAGTAATGACACAAATTAAGGAGTAACATGGGGGATCAAGAGACAACTAGGAGAAGAAATAGGAATGTTCTTGAGGTGAGGAAAAATATTAGTTTTAAATTAAAATTTAAGTAAATAATTTTGGAGACCCTTAATGAGAGAGTGACACATGAGTGGGTGAATAATCAAACTATTGAATTATCAAAAATAATTAATTGTGCATGAAATGCCAAGTGTCACCTATGAGGACTCCTATAAAAGATGGGGCGGCCCACGGGAGAAGGCACTTTTTCTTTACCCTCTGGTTGGATGTATGAGATTATGTTAGAGTAGTGACTATGAGCTATAGTGAGTTCGGTGAGGTAGAGGAATTTATAGAGGGAACTCTTAAGCCAAAGAGTGCTCTCCTCTACTAACTATTACATTCCTCCATTGTACAACCCCATTGCAGCTTGGGGGTCCACGGGGAAGGAGAATACCCAAGGAGTAGGCTGGGAAATCAAATGGTGGGTCATTTCATTCAAATTAAGCAAGTTAACATTCACACTTAGAGGCGACCAACAACAAAGGAGGGAAAATAACGACAAGTCAAGTTTGAATCTCGTCTCCTAGTGAACAATACCTATGTTGTTATAATATTCTTTTGTATGAATTCATTATGGTTTTAGTTAATAATATGTAAATTTGATGATATGTTCAATGAAGTGAAATTCAGAAAAGTTTTATATAATGCTCAATAATTTTTGAGTTCCCAATGCTATTTTCTTATGGTGGTATTTTTAGTTTGTTTAAAAAAATAAAAAAAATTGGGTTGGTCCCCACAATAATTAATATGATCCATATACATCCTAATGTGGTAATTTGAATTGAATTACATTTGTTTTTAAGCATAAAGCTTTAAATCATCATGACAAAAGATATAGAGAACACAAAAATGCGTAATATGATTAGGATAAATTTACGTTATGAAAATTATTTAAGAGTAATTAAAACCAATAGAAATATATTATTTGTTACTATAATTTTTTAAATTATATATATATATATATATATATATATAGATATATTAGTTGCTAATTTTTTGGAATTTAATTGTGTATAGGTTTTGGATTGTTTAGCATTTTGGGTGGACTCACCATCCATCTAGGTTTACTTCTGACATTGAAGATGGATGGTGACTCTACTTGAAATGTTGGACTATCTGAAATCTCTACACCGTTAAATTCCAAAAAATTGACAACTATTATGATGAATAACCGACGAAACATACACGCTCAAGTTTTTTTTTTTCTAGGGGTAGGTGAGTGGGATTATAGAGTTGAACTTGTCATAAGGAGTTCCTTAATAGCTTGTCCATTCACAACCTATCCAAGACCTCATAAGCATAAATAATTAAATTTGTATATATCCACATAATTATTTACTTCTTTATTATTACTATTATTATTATTATTTTCCCGTGGATATAAATGCATTCATTATAATGGAGAAACAATGTTTAAATTCAATATATGTCGAGTGCATTCAATTATTTCATTTTATCACAGAGAAACAAGCTCGAAGGCCACAACTATATGTAGGCACATAGGCCATCCAATAAGCCCCAAAATAGGGCAAAACAAAAACCAAAAAAAAAAAACATAATGGGTGCAAAAAACACCACATAATTGTTGGTCAAGACACTACAACAAAACCCTGTGATTAGCGTCCTTTTTTTCTTCCTTTTTTGCATCTAGAGCCCATTTTTGGTACTATTTGTGTCCATTTATAAAATATGGTGCAAAAATTGATGCAAAGGTTGCACCGAGTTTTTCACCAAGTCATACACCAAGTTTAGCACTAGGTATTGCAATAGGTTTTGCATAAGGTTTTACACCAGGTTTTACGCCAAGTTTTATGCCAAGTTTTGTGCCATCCTTTGCATCATGTTTTGCGTCAAGTTTGGCACCTAATTTTGTTTCACCAACTTTTGTATCATTTATTGCATCCACTTTTTGCGCCTACTCTTGCATAAACTTTTTCATCATCTCTTGCATCCTCTTTTGCATCATTTTTTAAATTAATTTTTTCATCCATTTTTACATCATTTTTTGCATCCCCTTTGCATCAAGATTTGCATCAGGTTTTGTGTCTCATATTGCATCTACTTTTGCATCTAATTTTGTTGCATCAACTTTTGCATCATATTTTTCATCCATTGTTGCACCCATGTTTATGTCCACTTTTGCATCTTATTTTTCATCTTCATTTTCTTCCTTTTTTGCATCTATCATTACATCCACTTTTGTTGTGACACTATTTGTACCATGTTTTGTAGTTACTATTGTACCCACATTTGCTTCCAATTTTGCATCCATCTTCACATCCACTTTTGCATCAAAATATTGCATCTATTTTTGCATCCACTTTTGTGTTGGGTTTTGCATTTCATTTTGTATCATCTTTTGCATCTACTTCCATTGCATCCATATTTTTCATCCAATTTTGTTTCTGTTGTTGCACCCATGTTTGCATCCACTTTTTCATCCCTTATTGCATCTTGTCTTGCATCCAAGTTTGCATATTTTTTTGTGTTTTTTATTACATCCACTTTCTCATCCACTTTTGTTGTGCCATATCTTGTGCCTATCATTGAAACCCACATTTTCTTCCAATTTTGCATCCACATTTGCATCCTCTTTTGTGTCCAAGTTTGCATCAAATAATTTTTCTATTTTTTGCATCCCATTTTGCATCTACTTTTACATCCACTTCTGATGTGTCCAATTTTGAATCTAATTTTGTGTCCACTATTGCACCCATGTTTGGTCCATGTTTACATCCATTTTTTAATCCAATTTTGCCTCCTTTTTGCATCCAAGTTTGTGTCTTTTTTTTTGTTCATTGTTGTATCCACATTTATTTCACAACAATTCATGCTAAGTTTTATGCTTACTATTACACCCATGTTTTCTTCCACTTTTTCATCCATGTTTGCACCCTATTTTGTGTCCAAGTTTGCATCAACTATTGCATCTAATTTTTCATCCACTTTTGTGTCAATTTTTCTGTCTTGTTTTGCATCTACTTATGTTGTGTCCACTCTTCATCCAATTTTACATCTATTGTTGCCCCCATTTATTTTTTTGACTTTTGCATCCATTTTCCAACACTCATATAATTTTTGCATTGATGATATTTCTTATGAAATTAACAATTATGATGACAATCCATAATTATGACGATGATGATAATGAAGATGATGACGATGACATGAATTGTGATTATTATGATAATCAAAATGATGATAAAGATGATGGGGGTTATAATGAAAATGATGATGATGACAATGATGATGGCGATGCTAATGACCTTGGACAATCTTCCCAATTTTTAAATGTTGTCATGGTCATAATCATAATCATTATCTTTAGAGTCATCTTCCAAGTCATCATCATTTGATCATCATTATCATTATTTTCATCTTGGTCATCATCAACAACAATAATGGAATGAATGATGATTATGATGTTCATGACGAAGTTGACAACAATGATGATAGAAATTACATTAATTATGATGATGGGGATGATGAAAATTATAATGATGATGATAATGGTAGTGGTGATGATGATCATCGATCATCTCTAAAAAATAAAGTTGTCATTTCTCTTGCATATATCATGTGTCCTAACAACCCTTTTTGAGCACTCGTAATATTTTTTGGGTTGATGATATTTCTTACGACACCT
Organism: Pinus tabuliformis; assembly: GCA_031772625.1. Lineage (NCBI taxonomy): Eukaryota > Viridiplantae > Streptophyta > Pinopsida > Pinales > Pinaceae > Pinus > Pinus tabuliformis. The sequence continues at coordinate 865,871,962 of CM062812.1, forward strand.
ATAATTATGAATAATTGACAACAATGTCCATAATGATGATGATGATGATGATGATGACGACATGAATGGTGATTATGACGATAATGCAATGATGAGATTGATGGTGGTGATGATGATGATAATGAAGATGGTGACATTCCCTCTAAACTAGGGAGATACTCATAATGAGACAAAAAGGTACTATCAAGTTGAAATATTCATATAAGAAGGGATCTGGATTGATAAGCATGAACAATGATTTAAATCATCATAGCCAACATTTTCAAAATAGAAAGGCCTTGACTAACAAGTTATATATCTCCATTAGATCATAGCACAATGTTGGGAGGCATAAATTTGGACACCACTGCCTCTTTAGGCACTTACCGCACTAGGATTTTCATCAGGCATGTCCTCACATGATCATTTCCTAATCCACTGTCATAATATTTGACACCAGGAAAAGTCGATCCTCATGACTGTTCTTATCTTGGATTAATGTACTCAACTTATGGTGGTTAGTCCTGGTCAAAGCACAAATTCTCAAAGAATATTGGTCCCATTTGTTTATCTAATCCACCATCCTCCCTATTGGTGTCTTTAGTAGGCTTACGACTGTTAGTCTCGGCCATAGTACATGACAAATGGATAATATGGTGTCAATGCTCACTCCCTCTCAACCAGGGAGGAGACATCCACAAGCATAAGCGTTTCTCAAGAATACCCATCATTTTCATAGGGAATAACATCATTAATTTTTTTCATCGCATGACACCTTTATGATTAAGAATTCATAGATTTGTGGCAAAATATTTCCCCTTTTTATCATTTGTGATGAAAGAAAATCAAAAAGTGAAAGCCAAAATCATTAAATATACACTATAATGATTTATCTAAGTCTAAACTCTAAGGTTAAACTGAAAATTTATGTAAATATTATATCTATGAGTTGTTCAAAACTTGTGAAAACCTTATTCGCTAAGTCCTATATATAAGAAAAATCAAAAGAAAGAAAAATAAGGCCCAATGAATGGTAACTCATGTATTCACACCCTCTTTGGAAAACATATGAATATATACACTCCTAGTCACACTTGATCACATGTTTGTGATGGTTAAATCATGAAGTCCTCTTTTCCCCTTTCATTTTCACTTCATCCTTTAAGCACCTAATTGAGGATCTAGGGAATTTTTCTTGCCTAAGGGTTTCATGTCTACTCTTGGTTTACTTATGTCACACTATAGTCAATCATGTGATGGAGTGAAATACTTAAGTTTGTGGAGTTATTAGAATAGTGTATTAAGTTAGTCACCACACACACATGTATTACATGTCATTGATCCACATGTGTAGGTTGGAGACTCATTGGTTGAGAAATTTAATGGATACTACTTTAGGGCCTTGATGGTATATCTTACTAAATCTCTTGGTAAACATTGTGATTCATCCTTTTTGTTCCTTGAGACACTTGATAATATTGAAGTCACTCCCAATAATCCACGGACATGGGGAGTATAAATTACTTGTGCTGGAAATAGAATTGAGAAATAGAGGTTTTCCATTTGTGATATTGGAGTCATAGACATTGGATACATGGTAGTAGTCCTCGATGTCAATTAACTGAAATTATATTGTCATAATGTGAAAAGAGGTAAACATATTGGTAACCTTGATGTCCTGAACATGCCAAATAATAGCCATTCCACCCAAGTATATCTAATCATCAATCACTACTACTCGGAAATTCCTCCCTCATTTTCTAATTATATGAGGTAGAACATCACTTAATATTTTTATTTCTTATATCAACATTATTGATGGGTGTTTTGCGTACCATTTTTGTTTTAGGAGTATTTGTTTTCCTTTGCTATTGAGGTCCCTCATGTTCCATGAGACTATTTTCATGGGGAATTTACACAGAAAGGAAGTATAATGTGACTAAAAAAAACATGTTCCAAGATTTAAGTTATTGGACAATGCCACTTCATGACTCCTGTATTTCCTTAACCTAGGACTGAATGGTGAACTTGATAGCCTTAAGGGAAATTAACCAATGAAAATCTCAAAAAGAGGTGACTTTTGACTTTATCACATACAAGTTAATATACTAAAAAAAACATCCATAAAAATTTCATCAATCAATGAATCTTTAAAAAAAATATCCAAAACAATTTCATCAAGCAGTGAAGCATTACATTATAAATTACAATCTATAAATATTTTGGAAACTTTTTGCTAAACCATGTTCAAAACCAACATATTTAATATTAATATTTAACAATAATATAGAAAATAACACATTTTCATAAATTAAATAACATGTTATAAATCCTAAGAAATGTCACTAACATAAAACTAAAAATCATGCAACTAATGGGATTGGCCACTCAAGGCCACCATAAGACAATTAATCTATTAAGAGAAGGATTAATGGGGAAAGAAATCTACAAAGGACAAAGGCAAACCTATTTTAACTTTATTGTTTTATTAGGTGCAAGTTGAACATCTCAAGATATAATGAAGAGAATAATTAATTTTATTGAATTAAGAAAACCCAGGCACATTCTATAACTTAGCAAGGAAGAGATGTATAATACCCATCTTAGCGACACAACGCATGGCATTAAGTTACATTTTTATATATAATTTAAACTTATATCATAAAATCACAAATTTAGCATGACTGAATTTTTAAAATCCATTTTTATAAAAAGAAAATATAATTTTTATTATAAAAAAAACCAGAAACTAAATATATTTTCTTAGAAAATATAAAAATACTAAACTAAATATATATTAAAAAAAAAAAAAAAAAACTAAACTTAAGCAAATGTATATATATATATATAAATTTTTTTTTGAAATTTTTTAAACACTTCCCTCCATTCTAAGAAGCAAAAATAATAATAGAAATAAGGATGGACCAAAAATATTCCTTTCCTTGGTAAGTGTTTCCCACCATTCATTCCACTCACTCGAGTTATTTCATAAAACAGAGATAAGTGTTATTTCACACTCTTTTGGCAAATCCTATTGAGATTCTCTTATGATATATCTATTCCTTGATGGAGTCCTTGATATATTGATCAAGTTTTGATTCCTTGGAGATTAATTAGAGCAATGAAAACATGAGTACTCTTAATTCCTAGTTCAATGCCTCTAATGGTGGGCACAAGGCAAGAGAGGGGTTGCTATTGTGGTCATAACTCCAAGTTCATTGCCTCTGATGGTGGACGAGGCAAGGGAGGGGCTTGCAGTCATGGTCGTGGTCGTGGAGTTTTCTATTCTACATTATATTTAGAGAGTTCAAAGCAATTTGAATGGAATCATTGTCATCACTAGGTATAATGGATTAAGTGTGATAATGGATAAAATGAAGTAATTATTTGTGAGCATTTGTTCTTGAAAGAACATTAGGATCCATCTTATTATAGAGAAAAGTACATGCATTAAAAACAACTCAATATTTCGTGTGACATTCATATTGTGTCCGACTTATTTTTCATTAAAAACAATTTACTTTTTCGTGTGACATTCTTTTTTTGTTAAAATTTCTTCTATTTCTAATCTGAATTACAATTGTAATTTGGAATAAAGCTTCCAGTAAATATTAATCTACCAATTCTTCATGGAAATCATAAGAAACATTCACAATATAATATGAAGAACAAATGGGTACCTACTTCATATGGATTAAAAAATGATTCTACTACTTAATGTGAATTACAAGTGTAATCTTAGTTGGATCTCCAATATATCTTAAGCCATATTTTCATTTTATTTTTAGTACTATTAAATGTTATTATGTCCTACCTCATTTTATTGTTAGAATTGTAATAAAAATATGCATTTTGCTATAGAATTAGTACTAACATGTAATATTGTTTTTTTTTCCAGAACGCTATAGGTAATGACCACGAAGATGATGATATAGACTATGTTTAGTTTACATCATATATCAGAGATGATGATGATGAGGATGGCGATGGCATTGGTGATGATTATGTGGATGATATTATCAGGATGGTCAAGATGATGATCATGGAAATGATCATGAGGATGAGCCTGGCTATGATTTTCATGGTGCTAGCTAGCCATGTGTTATTTTTTATATTTAGTTGGATGTCTTAATATGGTAATCATACATTTGAATTTTAGTTTATTTGAATAATGATGATGATACTATCGGTACTATCTTGTTACCTTGTGAATATGTTGAAAATTGTTTACAATTTTTTTATGAAGAATTATTGTGTATGATGAGATTCCTAATTTTTTATGGATGTTGTGAATTTACCTTAGCATAATGATATCTATGAAACATTTCTATTTGGTAATCTTACATTGACTTTTAGTTGATTTGATTAAATATGATGATGATATTATCATTTTTATCTTGTTCTTTTATGTATATATTGAAAATTATCAACATTATTTTGATGGAGAATTATTATGTATGATGATATTACTATCTTTTGATGGATGTTGTGAATTTACCTTAGAATAATGGTGTTCATGAAATACTTTGATATGATAATCACACATTTGAATCTTAGTTGATTTGATTAAGGATGATGAGGATATTATTAGTATTATCTTGTTACTTTATATATGTGTTGAAACCTGTCAATGATTTTTTATGGAGAATGATTATGTATGATGACATTACTATTTTTGGATGTAATGTTGTGAATTTACCTTGGAATAATGATATCTGTGATAAATGTTGATTTAGTAGTAATATATGTATATTGAAAATTGTCAATGATTTTTTGATGGAGAATTGTTATATATGAGGATACTGCTATATTTTTTATGAATGTTGTCAATTACCCTTAAATTTTCTTACAAATGCTAAGTTATGAATTTAAATTGTGATATATTCTTAAATGTGTTATACATGAAAATACCTCCTCATCATCTTGGAGGAGAATACTATGTTGTTGGTTCAAATACGCCTTTCTCCTAAACTATATAAGCCTATAATACAAGTTATGTACCATGAGGACCATGGTATCCTAGTCTATAACAAGTTGTCCCCTTCATCTAAATTTTGTTACCAAAAGAATAACCACCTAAGAAAAAATTAAGAAACTAATAAAATAATGCCATGTAGACAATTTTTTAATATATCATTTTTATTATTCTTTTACCAAAATTACCAAATAAATGTCACATTTATCAAAATAACTATATATGTATTTTATATTTAAATTAATATATTAGCACAAGATTTAATAAATTTTAAATTAAAAAAGCAAATTCAAAATTTAAAGGAAATTTAAATTTAAATTTAAATTACCCAAATAAACGTCACTTTTATAAAAAATAACCATTTACATGTATTTTATATTGAAATTAATTTATTAACACAAAATTTAAGAAAATATAAATTTAAAAGGATAATTTAAAATATAAATTTAAGTTACTCAAATAAATGCACTTTTATCAAAATAACCATATATTTATATTTTATATTTAAATTAATTTATCAATACAAGATTTAATAAAATTTAAATTAAGAAAGTAAATTTAAAATTTAAATTAAATTTAGGATTTAGGATTTTATATTTAAATTTATTTATTTAACACACCATGATTTACCCTTCATTAAAAATATTCTAAATATTCTAACTTTTATAGATTAAGATATTAAATTATTTTTAATATTTAATATAGTTTTGGGTCACTTGGGCAGCATTCACAGTTAAATTAGGTAAGTTATATTATTAAAAAAAATCCACTGCCTAGTCACACCTATATGTCTTTTAAATTTTAAAAGATTTTGATTGGCTTACACATTATGACATGGAAATTCAATGTTAACATTTTAAAATGAAAATTCCAGAAAAAAGCTCGAGTTAACTAGAGTTTGACACTCTTGTTCACTTTTAGAAACTCATATGGTGGAATGTGATCTCTTTATCTTCATATTTAGATTTTTCCTAAAAAATAAAAGCATACAAAAGTGGGAAAGAGCCATAAAGCATGGGGAAGCTTTTTCCTAAGCACAAAAGCATCTAAAAAGTGGAAAATGCCATTTTTATATCAGGAAACATTATTCACCCAAAAGATTTTGCCAAAACTGAACTAATGAGGAATTTAGGAAATCTTCATAGCCTTCAGTTTCCTATATGTTGGAGGCTTGGCCATTGAGGAAATGATGGGAATTCATCTATTGTCACGCCGCTGAGATCTATCTTGAGAGGGAGAGTTTTGGAGCTAAAAGTTGGGGGAGGTGTTGTTGCAATTGTATCTGATGGTTGTAACTGTCCTCCAACTCCTTTATTAATATAGATTAGTTGTTATTCCTTCCATATGCTACTATTCATTCTTTACTTATCCTATTTAACTAATGAATGTATGGGATTTTGGTTTATATTTATTTATTTAGTAACATTTATATGTTTATGATAGTTTCAATTATCAAGATATTATGTTGTGAAGTTTTCTTTGTTCTCTCTCTTGTGTGTAGGACCAAGATTTGGAGCTATCTAAGAGCACTTCCCTGCTACACTAAAAACTCCAACAATACGTACATGCGAGGACTCACATGAATTCATTCTTCTTTTATTAGTCTATACTCTACATCTTGATCTACTAAGAATCCTGAGCCGTAGAACAACCTTCCTCTTAATCAGTCTATCTTAGGTTTCTAGGATAACTTGAGAGGGTTTTATGTTCATCTAACTGTGCATTAAATCCTACAAAAAAATGATATTTAGAAACTATAATATATTTCACTATGTAATAAAATTAGCAAAATGGAAGTAAAAGTAAAACTCTAAACAAGAAGCCAAAAGTGGACGTAACCATCGATGCAAAATTGGGAGTAGAATTGGATGTTAAACTAGCCATCAAAACAAGATGCAAACAATGAGACAAAAAGGGTTTTAAAGTAGAATTAAAAAAGGGTGTAAAACTAGACACAAAGAAGGGAACAAAATAGGGCATACAAAAAGATACCAAATTGGGCGCAAACAAGGATGTAAAAATGGACACCAAAATGAGGATGCAAATAATGGTGTAAAATTAGGATGAAAATTTGGGTGCAAAAAGGATGTAAGAAAAGACACAAAACAAGAAGCAAAATGGGACTAAAAAATGTTGAAACTAAGGATGCCAAAAATGATGCATAACTAGATGAAAATTCAGACTAAAATCTAGGTGCAAAATGAGATGCAAATGTGGACACAAAATGTGGCAGAAAAAAGGATGCAAATTTGGATGCCAAAAAAGATGCAAAATTAGACACCAAAAAGGATGCAAAATTGGACATAAAAAATGGTGAAAATTTGGACATAAAAGTAGAAAAAATGGTGTGAAAATGGGCATAAAAATGGCTCAAATTTGGATGCAACATTGGATGCAAAATGAGGTGCAACAAATGATTCAAAACTTGGTGCAAAAACAAATGCAAACGTAGACGAAAAAAATGGCTCAAAATTGAATGTAACATTAGACACAAAATGGGATTCAAAGGTGGACGCAACACATGGTCCAACATAGGGTGAAAATTTAGATGCTCAAAAGGATGCAAAATTGGATGCAAGAAATGTTGTTAAAAATGATGTTAAATTGGATGCAACAAATGATGCAAAATTAGGTGCAAAATAGGATGCAAAAAAGGGAGACAAATGAAATGAAAAAGTGGATGAAAAAAATGGTGCAAAAATGGATGAAAAATTTGGCACTAAATCAGATTCAACATGTGGTGCAAAATTAGATGGAAAAATGGTGTAAAAAAATGCAGAAAAATTGATGCAAAAATAGATGTAAAAATAAGTACAAAATTAGAAGCAAAAAATGGCATAAGACTAGATGAAAACACTGGCACAAACTCGATGCAAAAAAAGACACTAAATCAGATGAAAAAGATGGTGTAAAACTTGATGGAAATTACGACACAAAAATAGAAGAAAAGAATGGCACAAAACAGGAAGCAAAAAATGACGCAAAAATAGATGCAAAAAATGGCACAAAACTAGAAGCAAAACCTGTTGTAAAACCAAATGCAAATCTTGGTGCAAAATATGATGCAAAATTTGGCGTAAAAAAATATGCAAAATTTGGCGCAAAAAAGGATGCTTTAAAAATTGTACAATAGAGCCAGATTTAGCGCCAGGCTGATCATCCTAATGGAGAGAAAAATACACTAAAATCTGGTGCTAAATCTGGCGTAAATTTCTTGTTTTGTTGTAGTGAGAAAAAATTCAAAAGTTGGGCATAGGTCGCCCAACAAGCGTAAAAAAAATGAGACCAAAACAAGCCCCAAAAAGAAAACAAGCAGACACCTAAACATAATACCCAAAACATCCAAAGGAAGAAATAACCACAAATAAGCCACAACGAAGCAAGCACAACAACATAGTGGACGAGGCATAAAATAGGGAAAACCTCACCCCCTCAAATCCCCATGTCCATATCGACACCACCCACAAAGCCAAATAACCCCAATCTGATACAACACAGAGAAGAGTGGGTGAAAGAATGATGGAAACCCACGACGACATCGTAAAAAAAATAGCTCACCCGAAAGCACTGAATGGCCAATAAAATAACTTGATAGAGGATGAGGGGGTCGCGGATCCTTATCAGACCCCCTCCTGGATGAACCCTATGAAGAAGCAGGGGGCGAAGAGAACTGGAAATTTGCTTGTGCAAAAACCTCCCAAAGAAGCATCCACTTCCCTATTATTAGTATTATTATTTACTTTATTGTACAATTTTATAATTTATTACAATTTCTTAAATAATTTATTAATATTTATTTGTCAGATACATTCATTTTTTTATTTTTTTAATAATACATCTAAAATTTCATAAGCACCATTTTAATTAAATAATGTTACAATATAGATACATGAGTGCTATATCAAGATAAAGAAACTATATTGATCATATAGTAAAATTTGTTGAGAAAATCTCTCAATCTCGCCCCAATATATGAAGCATATAGTTAAGAAAATAATCTAACAAACTTCTAAGGACTAGGAACAAACTCCTTTACTTAGAAAGCATCACACTTAACACAAGTAGGATTTATATTCTCTAACACTCTCCCTTAATCACTACCTGCCTTAACCATGATCAATAAGTTCTATCTGTGGCCCAACTTGACATTTTCAATCATTACCAAAAAGGATGATGTCCATATAAAGAAAAAACCATCCACCGAAAATGCATGGGTACCTAACTATTGCAACCACCTGTCTACTATGATCTCCTTTATTTACATGTTTTATTCAACCATAATATCTTCATACCAATACATGTACCTATACTTGTAACTATACTTTCAAGTTCCCCTACATCACAATCATCCCTGTCCACTTCCATCTCACAAGTCATTTCTAGGTTACCACAAACCTACAATAAAAAAAGGATTTTTCATTTACACATCATCATTTGACTCAGGTATATATAATTACAGATTCCATACATGGAGATAGCAAGTACTCCATCAAACATAACTCTATAAACTTGCTTACAAACACATGTGAGGGACAAATTAGGATTTGATCATAAGTCTACTTTATTCCACACAACTCACATGACTATACCTTCTTTTTTCCATCATCACATTATCCCCTTTTTTCTACTATTATAATCAACTAATATTCATTATTGTCACCATGGTTAAATAAGAATGTCTCTACCACAAGTATGATTTCTTGCATTATTTGGATCAAATTCCAAAGATTTCATTATTGTAACTAGGACCTCTCAATCATCCCTACTACAAACTCATCATTTCACTCCAAAAAAAATAGCCTACTACTAGTACTTAGTTACCTCAAGGAAGAACAATGCAACTTTCTTCCACTTCAAAAAGTGTCCATGCTCCTTCCTTCATCTAAAGAACTATCGTCATGTACAAGCAAGATTCTATTATACAATTAATACCTTATATTTATAGGGAACATGTTGTACTCCACAATGTAGTGTCAGTCTGACCATGAATAATGATTCACCGACCATCCTATGGGCCTACTTCCTTCTATTGAGATACATGGGTGCCATCCATTGTTCTTTCTAGTTGCCTAGGTAAGAATTTTAAATATGAGTTGTATCCATATCAATCTTACATTTTTTGCACCTGAAAATCACACCTTATCATGCACCACTACATAAATAGTTCATATATAAAAAACATATTGCTCGAAATTGTTCAAGTACAACATTTTTACCTTGCAGAATTAGAAATCATCTTACATAACAAAAACATTGTGGCACTAAATATGTGAGTAAGAGATGAAATGACGCAATGATATAAATTCCATGTTCTTGTGCACTCACATACACACTTGACATATTCATATTCATCTTCGTCTTTCACATCTGAATTTAATGTTAATCTTTGATCTCCTTGATTTTCCTGTCATTTATTAGAGTTGTGAATTCTAACAAGATAAATTCATATTGGAGTCACTAGTATCAATATGATTTAATAAACCCATCAATTTCACCATAAAAACTAACCATGTTCTTAATAAAGACACTTACGCCAAGATACATCATCCTTTTATCCAATGAACCTACGATTACCCATGAGTGTCGCAACAAATAGGAATGGGGGCATCCACTCTTTTCACATCACTCTCCACTAGGAGAATATCCATAGCCATTGTGTAAGGGACCACCTTCAGTTCCAATTCCTTTTCATGTATCCCAGGAAACATTGTTTCCTTCTTGGCACACATTTCATATACTCAACCAAATTTGATGATGCTAGTTCAACTTCTCATCATAAGAACACAATGAGGAAATAATCCTTTATAATGGAAGAGTCCAAGTGCTAGCTGCTATAATTCTTTAACCTTTAATATATGTAGGATACACAATACATACATCTCATCAAACTATGATGCACACAAACCATTTATAGGTGGACCTTAACAATTAGAAAATGGTTTATAAAACCATGTGATTCACGATACTTGAGTTGGAGAATTTTATGTCATTAGCACACATGATAGACAACAAAATCTAGCCCACCATACTAGTTAAAAGGGGCAAGTGGCCATAGATAATCGATGTGTAGCTATAGGTATTCCATTTCTGGTGGAAACTTTGTGCACTACTCCATTCCCATGGACAAGATGAATATGTGGTGGCCAAGTATTTCGTGACACGCATCCACTACCACATCCTTCATTCAAATTCTATTCAACTAACCATTTTTCTCCTCCCCTCTGCTACACTTGGCTACCTCCATATCAATAGACATTATTTCTTTGGTTTGATTCTCACTTGTAATGAAAACCTCATGGGCCTTCAGTACCTAGGCCTTAATTGAAATGGGATCCATGGTACCCTACCATTGTAGTTGGGAAAACAAGCGATTCTATAATACACCTTCGTCCCCCACTTTAAATTTATTGTTTGCTTGAGACTAAGCCCCCCACACAACATTCCTAGCTTTAATTTTGACAAATTGTAATGGTTCTCTCTTGTATACTCGTCTCAAACTACTTTCTAAGAAATCATAACATTCATCCAACTTCGCGACATCATATTCTTTACATTACACATCATGAGCACCTCTGAAATGAATAACAATCCTTGAGGCAAGGACCATCTAGACAATCTATTAAAAATATCTCTCTGTCAATGTACAACTTGTCATCTATAATTTTCGACCATGGAGCTCGATGCTTATGTTTTTTCAACATTGAAACCAAAAAATCAATTTCTCCTCTTGTTGGGGCAATGGAACTCTAGACTCTTACCTCTTCTACTCAAAGGAAGACATTAACAACATTTTCATTATTGCAATAGGGGATATAATCTCTCATCAGTAGTGAACACAAGTTGATTATGCTTTAGATATTATATTGACTTGGGAACTAGTATAAAAAAGAGTATCAACTTTCATATGCTTAATAATCACCCTTATATGAAAAAAATCACTTCTTCTACTTTTAGTACTAAGAGATGGAATAAAAGAACTAGAACTAGCATGAAAAAATGTTTTATCTTGCACTCCTGTAGCTATGACTTGAGTTTCATCCTTTGAATTATATCCCAAATCTTGTTGCACTGCTGCAACATTATTTTATTTTTCTTCGCCTCAAAATGTCTTAGGCCTTAGTTGAAGATGCAATTTCTAATAGTAAGCATCATCATTGCCTTCCTTTTTACAATGAGAGCATGTCAACTTTGCCTCTTCTTTCTTCACTATAGAAGTCTTCTTTCATTTCCTCTTTCCTTTAACCAACTTAGGTGGTTGCATCTTTACAAAGTTGCTTTGCACACTCTTTCTCATGGACTCAAGATGAGTAGCTTGGACACACACTTCATCAAAATTAGTGGGGTTAAATAAAAGAAGAATATGGAAAAGATAACTATGCAATGCACCAATGTATTTTAAAGCATCTATGAAGAATCTAATGGAATATTGAAAGCCACTACTTTCTTTCTAAATTCTTCAGTAAAATTATGTAAACTTTGTCCTTTTCCTTGTCTCGAATTTTCTAATTCCATGATTTCTTTATGAGTATAAGCTAACAAATAAAATTGCTTCTTTAATTCCTTGGTGAATTCCAACCATGAAGAAAGGATCTTACCATTTTTTTTCTACCTTCTAAAAGTTTACTTCCCTACTAAACCAACATTATACCTTCAAGACGAAGAGAGGCTAGCTAAATATTTACCTCTTCTTCAATAAATTACCGAATACAACAATAAAATTATATATGTTGAATCTAATTATTTAATCTTTCTCCATTAACCTCACAATTATACAATGGTAATTAAAACTTAACATCAATCTTCAACAATGGATTATTTGAAAAAATCTTCTTATGAGGAGATGGTAACAAAGAATTAGATGAAGAAGAAGGATGCAAAGAATGAGGAGAGTAAGTTCTTGAAGAAGGAGGAGAAAATAGAGGAAGAGGGGATTAATCACCCTCCTTATTTAATTGATTAGTGCCTTCTACTTTTTGAAGTTCTCTTTGTTTATAGAGATCTTCCACTTTTGACTGCAACGTACGGAATGCCTCAAGAAAATCCAACTTGGAGTTAAAATTATTCTCTCTTCTTGGTGGAGTCATCTCTCCTCTTTGAGTGAAGCTCCTTGAACCAACTTTGAGATTGTAAGATTCAAGTTAACCTTCACTCAAGTTAACATGGTAATCATTCACAGTCAAAACCAAGATCAAACGAGCTCATTTAGCTCTAATACCAAGCTTGATAAAGATCTTCTTTTGCGAGCATATGATTTATTGACTTAAACAAATTTTGAATTAGTAAACTTAACAAAAAACTATTAAAAATATTGTAATGGAAATAAATGATTGCAAATAAAATACAAGAATACAACGAGCTTGATAACAAAGTTCACCCAAAGTCAGTTACATCTTCAGATTCACTTGTAATGGATTGACCTCCTCAATTATGATGTAAAATGACTCAAATTGCATCAAATCCCTAATCTCTGAAGTTCGCTCTCTATTCTACAACTTTTCAAAAGGCCTCAAAGTACCCTTTGCAAGAATATATCCTTTCTTAAATTTCCAAAAGACCACAAAATATATATATTACCAGACAAACAATGATAAACACGCTACAAAATTAAAGGCTTCGACATTTTCTCATAACTATATACCCTCTATGGTGCAACGGAATTTTTTTTTTATATATAGTGTGGGGGAGTCCACAACCACAAGGTCGAGCTCGCGAAGGCTGCAATCCCTCCATTATAACAACATAATATAAGTAGAACTTTGTTCAACAGTAGTTGTTACATCAATACAATATGTTTTGGTTTTTTGTAACATATCCATATTATATACCAAATATAACAATTTGTTTGGCATATTACAATAACCCATGCCATGGCCCAATCAATGAACAATGTGCAAGTGTGACATATTTTTGGTTGTCGGATGGTAGCAAGGCCAAATCCGCGACCTTCCCCCATTTTTGCAATATTGTTAGAATGAAAACTTAAATATAGAAGCGTGTGATTAAAATAAAAAACAAACTTGTGGCTGATTGGTAGAGTCATTGGCTTGTTCTGCGTATGTCAGGTGTTCAATCACCATAGTTCCAATTGTTGTCCCATCGACCAAAACTATTTTTTTCATTCTGAGGTGACATGTGGCACCCTCCAATTGGGCCACGTATCACCACCTTATTGGTCCATTGTTACACAGTCGGTTTTTGCCACATCACCCTACATTTTCCATGTGTTGAGTGCAGGTGTTGCCACATCATGTTGTCCTTGCTACCACATGTCACATCCAAACCCTGGCACGTGTCCGAGTAGGTTTGACTTTTCTCCTAGTGGTCAAAAACTTCAAAATGCCATAACTTCTACATACATACTTTGTTCGACACCATTCAAATTATGTTGGAATGGTCTAGTTAAGCTCTTTAACATGGAATTGGTTCCATCAAATTTTTGGGACTCTGATTTTTAGGCCTTTGTGGATCGTGTTAGATCATGTTTGGTGCTCTTATTAACGTGACAAGATCTTTAATCTCTTTGGAAAGGTTGGAGAATTTTTTGGCTCTCTTAATTTAGTTGGTACTAAGCCCTTTGCGGGCTATCTTTATGTATTATGTGTGCTCTCTATCAAGGTGTGGCTTATGCTTTTCCTATAGTTGGGATAGGTGGTCTTATGTGAGGGATTGTTACTCAATATGGTGTGGTTAAGAGCTTCCCTGGGAGGCTTCTAAGAATGTAGGGACCAGTCAACTATGCAGCCATGGTTCGGGTAGAAACTTGATAATTCGTGGCAAGATATAACGAGTTCACTCTGATGGAAATTGGCAACATCATTTCAAACATGGAGGGCAAGTGTGCTTTAGCCATCATTTCATCCTAAATAAACATGTGGAGATGGGAACTCACAACTAGATTCCTGAAACTAGAAAACGGGTTTCTCTAGACTTGCTATATGCAATCTATGAACCTCCATTGGAATATCAAAACTCTCGTAGGACATGTCTAGTGGAGCTCTCAAAGAGTCAAAGAGAACTACTAATGTGCATTGATAAGGTTTTGCAAAAGATGCATAAATTAGATGAGAAAGTCTCAATTCTTGTTAAGAGGCTAGCTAACCTTCCCATGACTCCACTAGAATCCCATGCTAATTTGGCTCCATCCATTAAGGCAGGCTTTCCTTTTAGTTCAGATGGTGTATAAATATGGGATTTTTTATGTTGCTAACATCCATGAGGCTATTTTTGGGGGATATAATAAGACTCTACAAATCATAAGCTTACTAGTTTAGTATAGATTAAATTGTGTCAAGTGCAGTGGATTAATACATTTTTTGACATACAATTTTGAGATTTCAAATCTATCATTACATAAACTTTGAGGTAAAAAATGGGCCTCAAAACAGAAAATGTACTAAAAAAATCAAATTTTAAGGACCAAGTAAGAGTGTGTACTCCTTGGATGTGGAATTTAATTTTCACATCCAACAAGTGTGTATAGTGAGTAAACATAGGTTTAACAATAAGCCAAAAAAACAATTAAAAAAAATAAAAAAAATTACCCTCTTATTTTATTATTTTAACTTTTATTTTATTATTATATTTGGTTTAATAATTCATTGTAAACCTCTAAATTTTCGTAACTCTGATTTCTCTTCTATGTCAACCAATAATAGCTAATGGGATATTGTGTATTTTTTTGGTGTTTAAAAGAAAAAATTATAAATAAAACATTATTTTTTGTGTACATTAAGTTTGTGCGCATGCATTGAGGTGACATTACCCCATAATACCAACGCTGCCCCTTCGACACAGATAATCTCGAAAGAATTTAATCGAAGGCATTTTAACCTTTGGTTACACTACTATAACCAAATAAGATGCCAAATAAGATAAAGTATCAACTCACTTTTAAGTCCCAATTAGAAATAGATCCGCGTAAGTTCAGTTCAATAATTCATTAAAAACACCCGTCCCCGCGCCATATTCAGCTGCCCTTTCGCTTAAAATCAATAATTGCTTGGCTTCATTCGCATCCCGCATTCGTCCGAACAATTTGCTCATATTACATTTGTTTCTTGAAAAGGAGAGTACATTTAATCTCTGCCAAATACTTAGGATTGGAGTAGGCGGCAGAAACTTTTCTACCCTACATGTTGGCTGAGAGAAAGTCGCTCGTTTATCCAATTCCGAAGCATGGATGGCTGATCCCACTCACATCAAACTCAAACCCAAAGCCAAACCCAGTGCCCAGGTAGTTTGGCCATTAGGTTTCTTATTGGGTGAAAAGGGAAAGCGCCCATCTATTCGGCAACGCCAAATCCTATATCAACGAATACAACCTAGTTGCTCCACTTTATATACTCGCCTAGATTAATCCAGTGTATATTGCAAACTTGAAATATTAGGTTTCCCTCAATGCTAATTTTATTTTAAAAATGTAAAATATTTCAAATCTTATGTCACGGTATACAACTTCGATTACTCCATATATAGAGTGGCCTAGATGACTCCAGTGTTTATACTCTCTAAATTAAACCGCATTTATTTTGCTTCTGTGTACCTTACTCTTTACTCAAGTGCCTAGTTTATTCCATAACATGAATATCTACGATTTTATCAGTGATCGTACTGTTGTTTAAGACAAGGCGGAGTTTCTTTTACAGTAATATCTCATATAACCTCGGACGAGGTTTCGTTTACCGTAATTTCTGAGAAAATCGTGTATCTTTGTGGCCTATCTTTCTTTCTCCACTCCTCTTTAATTTGTTCCTTCAACCCTACTCTATCACTCTATTTCTTCCTTCAACGCTACTCTATCACTCTATTTTTAGGTCAGGCGTTTAATCGCTTACGTCACCTGATTTTATAAAGTCAAATACAGTCAATATCGATGATGTGATTTTATAAACTCAAATACCGTCAATATCGATGATGTGCATTGAGAAAGGAAAGCCATACAAAAGGTCATCCGTTCTCGTAGATAGTCCGATCAAACAAAAGGAAGTACATCAATCAAAATGATGCAGAAGATACAGAGAGACAGGTTCTTATGTAACCCTACAGTCCAAACAGAACACTTCTACTCATACATTCATTACACATCTATTATACATTACGGAATCGGAATCAGTTGTGTCGAGCTTTAACATACAACATAATCTAACACACTCGACTATCGACCGGTTGCCCAAGTTACATAGATCTTCTACTCTTCGGAAAATATAGATCTACAACGGCAATAAAATATTGATCTACAACTGTCCACAAAATTGATATGTGTAAGAAATTGTTAAAAACAATTGAATCGAAATTACCATAATATAATGCTCACGCCAAACACTCGATGATTCGGATCTTGACGGATGGAAGCCAACCATTTCGAGGATAAAAATTCTGGAATATCAATAAACATTCTATATAAACTAGATAACAAGCACACATCGTTATTCTTTTCATTACACTGCAAACATCATATTTCTTTCAATCCACGGCGACTGTGACATCTCGATCCAGACAACGGCCATAATCTCTGGAACGACCGGGGAAAACGGTTAAGAATTGTTGCAGAAATGGATAGATATTGGCGTTGACTCATGTGCTAGAAGTCCAAAACGAAATTTGTAGATGAGGACTTTTCTATATCTTTATCCTTCACTCAATTAAATTTTGGATGATTTTGCAGGCTGACTTGAGATTTCTTTCCATTATTCTAAAGGAAGAAGAACTTTATACGAATGCATGATTTCTCCAATTCTAAAGATAGAAACAGAAATGGGCAAGATTTCAAAATGTTTATAGGGTGTAGACAAGTTTTATGAATTAGATGTAAAATAGAGTCTACTTACGAGATTCTAGATCTGCCTGCGCAGGTTGAGGAGATTTGGCCTTGGTAAGATATTGGCCCGCCGTGGTACTTCTATCCGACAAAACCTGATACCTACTGAAATAGCGGCAACTCCGCCGGTAAACTATTGAGATCCAGGCCTTCGAGGCCGGGATTCGTACTGGCCTTCCGTTTCAGATTGTTATTCGCGTGATGGACAATTTCTTCCTCCTCGACACGCCCATCTCCGGACTTCGCGGCGGATAAGTCGGCCTGGACGTTGCGGGTTTTCCCGTGGTTTGAGAAATCCTCCCACTCGAAAGATGGGCGCCAGAACGCGTTGGATGCAACGGTTTTGGTACATTTTAGTGCGGGTTCTTGGCGATTGAGGTCATTACGAGTACTGAGAGAGTACCTGCGCGTAGCCTTGATTCGTTTCAGCACAGCGAGGAATTCTTCGAAACTGTCGCCGTCTCTGCCCGTGCAGGGTCTCTTCGGAATGGGATTGATGTCGTCGGCCTCCGCCTCCTCTCCATTCCTGGTCCAACATATTGATGATTCCAGTCGGCGCTTCATCGCGGTTTCCGTCTACTATTCTATCACCAGTAACAGATGGGGATCGACCCCGGAACCTGTGAACAGTGCTTATCTCACGGGCCTTCAGCTACAGAGGCTTAAGAGTGGTGAAAGTATTGTTCATCATTTTTAGGGTTCATCCAATGAACCGGAAAGTCCAACTTGTTGCGAGAAGTAAACGAGTACAAGCTGTTCTCTGAAATCGGTGGTCGAACCTTCACTATTATGGCTGGTGCTAAAAGAATCGTGACAACGCCTTTCAGGGACCGGCAACCAATGTTGGACGTACGGGGTTGACAAAGCACAGTGACACGCAACCAGGTCCCGAATAAATACCTGACATTGTGCCGTCCATTCTTCCGAAAGGGGCGGGTACGAGTCAACTGCAATTAATGACTGTCTGGTTGGAGTTGGTTCGAAAAAAAAATTAAAATATCAAAATCACTGCTAAATTATAAACGCTAGATTAAATTTCTATATTTCAAAAGAAGCGAAATATTTTTAATAACATGTAAATAATTTGGACCAGTAAGATTTAATAGTTATGTTGTGGGTTGAGGATAGTTCCTTTACGTTCTCAACATACCTAACATGATGTAACCTCAACAATAAAAACATGCAATTTTTATGGTATTATTACACTTAGTGTAGGGTGGCGGAGCACATTGAATACCTATTCAACAACTTTGCACGTGTTCCTGGCCGATTATCTTTTAGCGCTCTTTCCCTACATACATTTTTTCCATTTTCATTTAAATTGCAGGGCATCATCCACACAAGGAAAATTATCTTCAACCCTAGACTATAAGGTATTCTTCATTATCCTCCTCATATATTCATTAGCATTTGGTTTTTCATTCTATGGATTCTTTAATGGAACAGTCTTTGAAGTAATGACAACCTTCATGGCCACACAATATATCCTGGCCACCATAGAATCCCCACCCTAGGAAATCAACATTGTGGCTAGATACCGTGAATGCAAATGCTTGCCATCCTTCCATCCTAGACATGGGTGTTGGAGTTGTTTTCTACATTGTTAATGGTGGAAATTTTTATTGTCATAATTATATGAATCTACCAACTATGAAAAGAATATCTATCTTATGGTGAGGGTATTGGACTCGACAACTATACCACTCTCATTTAAACTCTTCCTTGTTTTTCTTCGTTCCTTAAATCCGTACAGATTTCTTGTCCAAGTACCACTTTTCATGAAGTGTTTTTCTCTGTCATAAATCTACATGTTTCCTTGAATGTTTTAAAACATAATTCAACAAAGTAATGAATTACCTATCAAGAAATATATAGTCAAATCTTATGGCATCTTGTTAAATGTTGAATTTTGTCTATCTCAATATTCCTAAGGGATTTTTAATTTATGTATTTACGTATTCTATTGTTGTTATTTATTTAATAGGTGTAAATCTTGAAAAATGTCTCGTATTGGTCTTCCTAAGAAGGATAAAAGGAAATTGTCAATTGTTGAATCATTTGGCCTTGCACAACATTCTAATCAACCATGTAATATTCAAAATAAAGTTGATGCTCATCTACATGAATACATGAATATGATGAATCAAATAGTGTAGAGCTTGTTGAAAGAGAAAAAACCATCAAAGAAACATAAAATAATATTGAAATCTAAATGAAATACAAGATTTCCATGGGCTTATGTTGTAAAATATTGTGACAGTAATGAAAGGATAAAATGTTCTTGATGTGTTAAACTTAAAGTTGAGACTCCATTTGCGAAAGAGGGAACTACCATTCTTCAATTTAGTGGTTTAAGTGCCCACGCAAAATGAAAATCTCATAATTGTTTTTTACAACTTTTGGAGGGAAAAAGAAAACAAAGCAATATTCCAATCACTAAACATGTAGAAATAACGCTAGATGTTGAGAAGAAGCGAATTATATCAGTGATTGAAAACATGTATTTTGTTGCTATACATGGTTTATCTTTATAAATGTATAAGTCAATATGTGACTTGAATATGTATAAATTCACTCCATGGGTGCTTCTGAGAGATGAATATTCTATATACGCAAATACCACACCAAGAAAAGAGTTTCTTCAAGTTGTTAAAGTGGTGTATTGGAACAAACTAAAAAAGGAGATTTTACATAGCCCAGTTTACTCAATTTTAGTTGATGAAAGCACTAATCAAATTATGGAACACCAATTGATTGTTTATATTACATATTTGATGAATGGAGGAAGAGGTCAATGTTTAACATATTTGATGAATGGAGGAAGAGGTCAATGTTTAACATAGTTTATATGTTTTTTTCAAATAAATGATGGAATAGCTCAATATATGTATGACCTAGTGAGAACTTAGAACTATTTTATAGCATAAATGGATTTATATTTGATGAAGTTTGTTGGTTTTGGTTCAAATGGTGCATCTTCCATGAGGGGTATTCAAATCTTTGTATTATCCTCATTTATTAGTTATACATTCCATAGCTCATATGGTAGCATTAACAACCAATGAAGCTTCATCTCATTTTATCCAAAGTTGCAATATATTAACAAATTTTGGGACAAATTTTACTCATGGCTTGGGAAATCAATTAAAAGATATTGAAAATTGAGAGAGCTAATGTATAAATTTCAAATAAATAAGATAGTGGTCTTACACATTCATCAAATTAGGTGGCTCTCTAGAGGAAAGGTCATGGAAATACTTTTTAAACTCATGCATTCTTTGTTAAAGGATCGAGAGTTAGGAGAGAAAAATTATATGAGTTGGAAAGAATATTTCAAGTGCAATTTTGCATCCATCTACTAGAAGACATGCTCATTTAATTAAATAAGTTGAATCGAAATTTCAAAGAGGATCATATTGATATTACATATATCAAAACTACTTTAAATATTTCTATTGGCATGCTTCATAAATGATTTTTGGGAAGCATTTTTGGTGTAGGTGCAGTGCACATTTCTTCTTTTTTAGTTAAATCATAAATAGGTGTTGGAAAATGTAACTAGGTTCTGTATTCATTTAATGTATTTGAATCAACTTGTAACGTACTTATCAAAATAAAGTGAAAATAATTTTATTATCAATTTGATTTGACTTATTTAACCATGGGTTTCCTGCTTGGGTCAAATGTATACGTCAAGCCTCCATTGTAGGCTTTAGGTTATTGAAAAAATAAATTTGTAAAGCCTCCTCCATCCATTGAAGTCTCCTTGTTGTTAAAAGGATCTCCATCAAGTCAAATTCCATAAGGAGATCACATGTCGGCCTACACAAATGAAAGAATATCCATGGTGGCTCAATAATTATGGCACAATTGTTCACAATGTCATGTCGACCTATTTACGTGGGGCAACCACTATATATATACCATCCTCGGATCTTTGCATTAAACCATCTCAGAGCTCGCAAATTTCAGAGATACATTTTCAGCAATCACACATAAGCTCACATAGAATCACATATTACAAGTTCAGATTTCAAAAGGTTTTCTATTGAGTGATCACAAAGAAGTTCAGATGAATGTTTCGGGGTCTTTGCAGAGATAATTCAGATATCATAGTGTGTTGTGTTTGGATGACTTAAAGAAAAAGGTATCGGTGCCATTGTAGAAGAAAAGTGACACCATAGTAATACATGAAGGAGCTCAGATTGGCTGCAGAAGGTGATCTCTTCAAGGTCAAGTATGAAGAATATTGACTACTATAGGGGCAATGGAATTGAAGCATAACAAGGTTGGCTTGATGGATGGAGATAGTCTCTAGTCTGAGTTGTAAGGGTCTTGGTCGTCTCATCTTGAATCTAATGAAGGAAGAATTTGTGACTAGGTTTTCCCCTCGAGGGGGGGTTTTCCTTGACAGTATTCCTATATCTTGTGTTCTTGTATTTGTTTCTTGGCATTAATCTTGATAATTAGAAAATATAATTAATAGACATAATACTAATAATGAAAAATATCACAAGTTAATGTCATAGATAAGGAAAATCATTTAACTACCATCTATATCGATTTTCCAACATGGAATCCAAGCCTTGGTCATGGTCAAAGCAGCTTGAAGAAGGGAAGTTCTTGGCTAATAATATTACAGTGAGCATGTTAAAGAATGAAGGAGAAATAAGTTGGATCATTTTTTGAGAATACTCAAAGGAGTGACTTCACTATAAAATGTATATAAGTAATAGTGAAAAATAACAAAGACAATTTCGAGGATATAACAAGTTCACATCTTTTCAGAATGGATTCGTAACATTTTCGGTGAAGACACAATCTAGAAGGATCAATATTGACATTTCAGTGAAGTCACAATAAAGATATAACTTCACTGTGTATTTCAGAAACGGCATAGGCAATACCACAATGACATGATCTCGGTATAGTAACATAGGCTCAATGCATTCACTACATCGGTACAATCACATGATAAAGGGTTCATCATTGTAAGAAGATCTCAGTGCTAGTTCAGAAAGAAGATCTCAGTGATACACCTCAACAAGAAAGTTTGGTTCTTGCGAAAAGTGCTTAATGACAAAACATCTTCAAGGATAGTTGAAGTCACAATCATGAAGAAGAATTCAGGCTCATTATGGTTGAATCACGATAATACTGAAGCAATGATATATAGAGTGAAGTAGTTCATCTCATCTATAATTCATTGAAGAAAAGGGGTCTCACAATAGATACCTTTGGAAATCCACCAATGATATAAGGTATTTACAAGAAGTATTAAGTTTGAAGGGAATCTAAAATCTATCCTATATAGAGCACAAGGTACCAACTTAATAAAATCAAGTAAGTACTTCGCACTCAACAAGATACACTTTCAACAAGTATGATAAAATTAGAGGTATGTAAACACAAGGTACGTATGCTCATGAGTTCTTAGATTTTCAATATATCTAATGATTAATGGTTCATATAATCCTTGTTGATATCTAGTCTAGGCTAAAGAGTGTACTCTCTAGATAACATATTAGAATCTCAGTCCTCTCCCTCTAGGATCTACAAGTAATCTAGGATTCCAAGCAAAAATCCTTGATTAAAAGAAGGAATAACTTTTCATAAGATTTTGTCCTCCATGGTTACGTAAGAGATCTAACTTGAGAAATGAAGTCATGGTATCACATGTTTTGCTTGAAAGCATGAATTACAGGTATAGATGTCAAGAAACATCTCCAAGTATGTCTATATATCTTATAAAATTATCTTTATCTTATTTTTTGAAGTTTGAATTGCTTTACCAACATCATTATGTCTATCCTCCATGGTTATGTAAGAGATCTAACTTGAGAAATGAAGTCATGGTATCACATGTTTTTGTTTGAAAGCATGCATTACATGTATAGAGGTCAAGAAACATCTCCATGAATGTCTATATATCTTATAAAATTCTCTTTATCTTATTTTTTGAAGTTTGCATTACATTACTAACATCATTATGTCTAGCTATCTTGAATCATAGAGATTCTTGTTTAGGGTGATTCATCTCTCAATAAAGCTACCCCACCCCCTCATATTCTTAATTGAATTTAAAGAACCCTGGACTGGTTCTTTAGAAAACCCTAACCTAAGGATATGCTGACAATGTGTGAAACCATAGTCCATTTAGGATTATTGTGAAATTCTATTTGATGTTCTTATTGATGATGTCATGTTTGGGATTTCATTATGATCATGAAATCTTAACTTGTTAGGGTTGAGTGATGTTTGTCTGAGATCTTGAACCTTTGAAGTTTTGGTATTTTAGGGTTTTCTTTGATATCTTATGAAACCCTAGATTCTTAGGGTTTATCTCGGTCTATAAGAAAAACCTGAGTTATAAAGTCCTAGGAATGAAACCCTAGGTATGTGTCCATTTGGTTGAAATCCTAGACTATTCTAGGATGGGATATGTCTAATATATTAATGTTTTCTGACATGTGATGTTCCTAAGCATGACGATGAATTCCTAGATGTATGAGTTGACCCTTTTGTTGTTGGTCATGGATCCTAGGGTTTGGATCTAAGCCCTAGTCAAAGGTTGTCTTTCTAGGATGATAGTATTATAGGGTTTTGGAGTTAAACCTTAGTAGAAGTAAAAATATCTAATGTATGATGACAATGTGATAATTTGGTATTTGTATATGATTTTTGGTTTGGATTGATGATTGATTGAAAATATAGGGTTTGCAACTAACCCTAATGGAAATTGGTCATGTTAATGACTAAGTGGTGATTGGTTTTGATTGATTGTTTTGTAGGAAATCTAGGATTTGTATGAAACCCTGGCGAGAAGTCTAACATATGATTTTTTAAAAGTTTTTAGATTCTTTTTAGATATATATTTGTTTGAATTGTTTCTAGGGTTTTCTATATGTTCTAGTATGTTATGCCATACCTTTGGAAGACACATTTAAACCCTAGATGTAATGAAAGTTGTTATGATGTAGTCTAGGGTTTATGACAAAGTCCCTAGCAAGATGTTGAATATATGTGTCTCTTGGATATAATTAAGTTTTGGCATCTGATATATATAAAGTCCAAATGCTTATGTTGTTATAAGTTTTTGATATGGTTAACTTCATGCTTCTATAATTTTGGGTGTACTTGCTATCTATGTTGTGCAAGTACATCATCTTCAAATTAGTGAAGATGATCATAAGAAAAATTGATGTGATAAGCATGATATATGAATGAATCTGATAATAATGATGGAAGCCATGAAATATTCTCCAATTTCATAAATAGTATGTAGCACTCCCTAAGTTAAGAGGGAGTCTAGATGAAGTATCCCTAGGTTAAGGGGGGGCTTGAATGGCTAAAATCTCCCTAGGATAAGAGGATGGTTGAGAATATTTCTTGTATAATAATGATTAGATCCTCTCTGATTAAGAGGGAGTGACAAATCTGGTTCTCTACTCCATGTTTCATGCACTAAACCAGGACTAACAGTCATAAGTTTAATGAAGGCCATGACTGAGAGAAGGAAATTGGAGAATGCATTTTGAGGTGTTATTGAAAGAAGGAAAGCAAGATCCTATTGAAGAATATGTTGTTGCATATGAAGTAGGAAAAGGAAAGTGTACGAATAAGGAATATTCTGTCAAATATTAGGTGGATATTCCTACTATGAAAAGATGAGAAGAAACATCAAGTTGTCTAGAAGACCTTGAAGGTTTGTATTCGATTATGCACATGTGAAAGTATATTATTGATTGGGGTTGTGTTTGTACATGTGAATCTCTTGAAGGTTTTGATAGCATGCTAGCTACCAACTAGTTTGATTAGGAGATATTGGTCATACTTGATCTGCTAGATCTAGGACTGTTGAGGCTTTGTGAGTGAAGCATTTCCTAGGAAGACATCCAGCTGACAGTTTGTGTTGATGTCTAGGTCCCGAAGTTGGAAAATGTGGTGGTTGTTATTGAGCTATTTTTTTGGATACACACCTAGATTTTTGGGCTGGTGGTTAGCATGTAAGCCTGATTGTACCTGGATGGGCTGAAAGCTTGAGTCCACCTTATTCCCACTTGGATAGATTTACCTGGTCAGGAATCTAGTCTGTGGCATTGTGGTGCCTAAATTATTGAGAGGGCAATGGATAGATTGCCCTCTTCAGTAATCTAGTCCATGGCATAGTGGTGCCTAAAATTTCTTCGTGGTTCATATAGTTGAGATCTTCCATTATATTTGTATATCATTAGTACCTCCCTATTTAAGAAGGAGTGTTGGAAAATGTAACTAGGTTCGGTCTTCATTTAATATATTTGAGTCAACTTGTAATGTACTTATCAAAACAAAGTGAAAATAATTTTTATTATTAACTGGATTTGACTTATTAAACCATGGGTTTCATGCTTGGTTCAAATGTATAGGTCAAGCCTCCATTATAGGCTTTAGGTTATTGTACAAATAAATTTGTAAAGACTCCTCCATCTATTGAAGTCTCCTTGTTGTAGAAAGGATCTCCATCAAGGCGAATTCCATAAGGAGATCACATGTTAGCCTACAAAAATGAACGAATATGCATGTTGGCTCAATAATTATGACACAATTATTCACAATGTCATGTAGGCTTATTTACATGGGGAAACCACTATATATACCAGCCATGGATCTTCACATTACACCATCTCAAAGCTCCCAAATTTCAAAGATACATTTTTGGTGATCACACAGAGGCTCACATAGAATTACAGATTATAAGTTCGGATTTCAGGAGAGTTTCTATTCAGTGATCACAGAGAAGTTCAGATGAATGTTTCAGGGTCTTTGCAAAGAAAAGCTCAGATATCACAGTGTGTTGTGTTCAAAGGACTTCAAGGAAATGGTCTCGGTACCATTGTAGAAGAAAAGTGGCATCACAACAATACATGAAGCAACTCAGATTGGTTGCAGAAGGTGATCTCTTCAAGGTCAAGTATGAAGAAGATTGACTGCTACAGGAGAAATGGAATTGAAGCATAGCAAGGTTGACTTGATGGACGAAGATAGTCTCTAGTATGAGTTGTAAGGGTCTTGGTCATCTCATCTTGAATCTAATGAAGGGAGAATTTGTGACTGGGTTCTCCCCTTAAGGTGGGTTTTTCCTTGGCACCATGCATATATATTGTGTTCTTCTATTTGTTGCTTGGCATTAATATTCATGAATAGAAAATATAATTAAAAGACACAATACTAATAATGAAAAACATCACAAGTTAATGTCATGGATAAGGAAAATCATTTAACTACCATCTATATCGATTTTCCAACAAGAGGAACCCTTTAATTTGCAGATATTATAGGTGTGGTACATTTACTTCCATTGAGGTTCGAAATTTTTCCAAATATGAAAAGATCGAGGCTACTATACGATTATATTTTTTTTGGAAAATGTTTTGTTATAAAGGTGATTAAATCTTTGAATAGGAGATTCATAGATTTACATGTATTTAATGTGGCTAAGTTTTTCACTTCTCAACATTACTATAAAGAAGTGAATTACATAGACTCTCCAACAAAAAGATAGTTGAAATGTTTATGTGAAAAATTTAGCATTGGGGAATCATCTATTATGGATACTGGTAGATGTTTGGTGGATGAATTCATTTGTACTATTTGTAAATCATACACTAAAAGGAATATGTATGGCATGAGACCAATATTGAGATGAACTTGAATGGGTTGAAGGATTTCATAATTGATGTAATTATGACAAGCTATTCTCGTTATCCCAACAACTGCATAAGTGTGTGGAAGCAGCTTCTGAAAATTAAACAAGATAAAAAATGATGACAGATAAATACTTTCATTAGAGACACTAGGTATGTTAATGTTTCTATCTCTAAGTGCACCTCATGCTCTAAATGAGGTAGATTGGAATGCTACTTATGATGTATGGAAATAAATAAAAACTATAAAGTCATTTCCATTGGGAAAATAGATTTATATTTTCAATTATGTAAGTCCAAATATCATCGAATGAATAGAAAAAACATATGCTTACCATTTTTTTAATGGAATTTTTAGAATTTGTCTTTCTTATTTACTATTTATGTTGAGATTTTATACTAGTTTAATGTAGCTACTCCTGAAAATTTTAAGATTTTAAATATTTAGAAGGGCACTATTTCATTATGGAATTTGTTTTATGAAGGCTTTATTTAATATATACTTTTTAGTAGAAATGAATTTTTTTAATAACCTTTCATCCTTGAATGGTTAGATGAATATATGCCCTTCCAAATGAAATTAAGCGCAAACCTTCAAATTTGTTCAATGGGTACGAAGCGCATCGTGCTTTTCTCTGGAGAGCTCTTTATATTTTTCTAAATATTTGTGTCTAATGTTCTATATTGAAATATTGAAATTGGGTTAATGGGTGGTTGAGATTTGTTTTCTGGAAATATTCATAGTGAGCCAAGAGGCTTATTCTAACGTCTAGTATGAGTCGAGAGGCTTATTCTACAAATCTAGTATGAGGGATGTGTAAGTTTGTCCCTACGTTCGTTACTCTTTAAAATAAAATTAAAAATTAAAATTATGTTCTAAATTTAAAAATAATTTTTGATGCGAGAGACTCATTCTACAATGCACTATGAGGGTGATGTGTAAGTCTAAATTATGTTCTAAATTGAAAAATAATATGAGCTATAATAAGAAAAATGAATATGTTATAAAGTAATTGGAAGTAAAAAATTGTGAGTAAGAATTTTAAATCTTATACTTTCCATAAATATTAAAATAAACTATTTGAAAATATTCATTAATTAATTTCATATATATCTATATATAGAAAAAAAAATGTTAACATAAAATATTTTGATGTTGTATAAAAATATATTCAATGTGGGTTATCATGAAATATTTTAATACAAATTAATATTGAGATATACTTAAAACATATATTAATAATAAAAAAAAACCATTTTAATTTGTATGATAAAATCTCTTGATATGTTATGTAAAATATTTTAATGTCAATTAATTATATAGTATATATAATTTAAAAAAAAAATTGTGTATATATCACAAAAAAAAAAAAGTTTTATGGTCAAAACATTTAATTGGTCCTATATATACTCTATTTGGCATCCAAAAATACAATTTAAACATTGAAAAATAGTAAATTAGATTTTACACTAAAGAAATATGATAAAGCTCATGTTAGATCAGTACTTAAAGTGGATTTATGTTGGTATTTGTTGGAAGTAATGCTTCCATGTAATGTGTGAGTTCTCATTGTGAGTCCCGAGGTGTCAATCTAGAAGTATTCATTTTCCTATGTGTGAGTTGTAATAGCTATCTAGATGTGCCATTGTCAGTGATCTAGATACTATAAATATGTAGCTCTTGAGATCAATAAAAGACAACGAGTATGATTTTTGTTGTATGTACAATCTCTCTCACTCTCTTTTAGATTTCTAACATGGTATGAGAGGAGTTCTAGCTTGTCTCCCTCGAGGGAGGGCTAGGAATATGTGAGAAAATCCTGAATTTTATTTCTGTAAATAAATAGGATAGGAGATTGTGTTGTGTGAGTAAACTATATTATTTTTGTTTGTAAATCTATTCACCGTATATTTGAGCTAGATTGGTTGTGTTGGTTTTTATAGATTTATATGTTGAATGCTTGTTGAAGTAATGAGTATATCCATTGTGAGTCTTTGAAGAAAAAGATTTTGTCAAAGATTCCATATGCTGCTTCAAACAATTTGATATCTGAAGGGATTTGTTGTTGTGTTTCTTCTGCTGCAATGTGATTGTGTTCATAACAAATGGGTGGCTTTGCTCATTCGATGCCAAACCATGCTCTCTGGTTAGATGTGTGAAATGCTGAAGATGAGACCTGATGGCATAAGACTCATTCCTGTGAGCATCACAGAACCTAATCCCTTGTTTCATTTTAATGGAAGTCAAGTGATATGTTTGATGATGCGGTGTTCGATTCTGCTAAAGGAGAAACCCAGATTTGTGATGGAATTGTGGGCGAGTGCGTTGATAAGGGTGAATCTGAGGAGTTCATGATGAATTCCACTGAAGTATCACTTCTCCTGTGCTGTGAATTCTTCAATGTATAAATCTGGACAACGATGATAGAAAATATTGAAATTGTTCTTCAATGAGCAGTGAATGATGTGTGGAGAAGATGTGGTGTATCAATAATGGACAATACATTTAGATGGAAGAAATGGGCATTTTGTCTAATGACGGTAACAGCTTCTTGTAGGGTGATTCCTCTCATGGAATTTCTGGAACATGATGAATTCATTGGACCTTCTCAATGGCAATTTCCATAGCGCTATCTCAATGAGTGTGGATTAATGTTTGGGTCCAACTACATTTCGACATTGTAAAGCCATCGAAAAGTACATCTCGTATGGCTTAAAGTGGGTCAATGTCATGTCGAAGCCACTTCATATTTGTCTTTAAACATCCAAGATGATGAATCTTCATGGAATTATTTCATATGAAACACTTTCTTGGACATTTGTTGGACTGTGTTTGTTTTCTTATGGATGTCAATGGGTATTGACGTTATTTGGTGTGGAGAGAATATATTAGTTTGTTTTTTATGGTATTTTAATTTTATTGGTTGAAGAATTATTTTGTCGTGTGAGTATAACTAGTAGCATGTTATTATATTATGTAAAAGTTAAATGATGCATAACCACAAAGAACAAGCCAATTATTGAATAGATTAACGTGACCCATCGTGCTCTGGGAGCGTAGTACAGGTTATTTTATGCAAGGTCAAGTTGTAGAATTGTCAGTTGAAGACATTTCGTATCTAGAATGTTATCCTAGATAATTGGTGAAGGCTACGAAGGGCTGTGGATTCGCAGATGGTGGGAGTTCAATAGGATGGTTTAGTATCAAGACTAATGAGTTGCGCTATGGGAGGTTGAGAAGCGTCAATTCTGCAAAGTTCAACAACGATGGTCAGAGGCAGTTACGTTTTAAATGGAGGTCAAGTGATAGCTTGATGGTGTGGTGTTGAAAGAGCGGTGTTTGTGAAATTCGAGAGTGGATGTGGGTGTTGAGGATGACCATATCACAGAAATCTCACAAAGATTTATTTATTGTTGTAAAGTTGGTTTTTTATATTTTCTACATGTAAGCATTAAAGGAGGGTGTTGGAGGTAATGCTTCCATGTAATGTGTGAGTTGTCATTGTGAGTCCCGAGGTGTCAATTCAGAAGTAGTCAGTTTCCTATGTGTGAGTTGTAATAGCTATCTAGATGTGCCATTGTCATTGATCTAAATACTATAAATATGTAACCCTTGAGATCAATAAAATGCAGCAAGTGTAATTTGTGTTCTGTGTACAATCTCTCTCTCTCTCTCTTTCAGACTTCTAACAATATTATACATTACTCGACTCACATTACCAAATGTTTGCAAATCAATTTTGAATTTCAATAAGAAATATCCATTTGATACAAATATCTCATCCTAAAATTAATTAATAAAAATATTATAAAACACTACACTATTCTCTCTTCATTTCATTTCTCCCTCTATCCATCTCTATCCATCTCTTTCATTGCCCATCTACGAGATCCAGTCATTTTTTACACTTTTTTTATCAAACCCTTTCATTCCCATCCTTTTATTCTCTCTTCATTTCATTTCTCCCTCTATCCATCTCTTTCATTGCCCATCTACGAGATCCATTCATTTTTTACACTTTGTTTATCAAACCCTTTCATTCCCATCCTTTTAATTGATCTTTTTTTTAAGGTTTCCCTATGTTTAGAATCAATAACACTTGCCAACCCAATCACTTTTACTAGCCACTTTAAGAGGTACAGCTTCTCGTAGAAGACTGGAGTACTGCCTGACTTTTCTGTTGGAGGAACAACAAATGACTCTCGAATTAAAATGTAGTATATTTTTTCCCTCTATTAAATAAATACCTTGAAGATAGAGGGAGACATCTTGTTTTACTCCCTCAATCTCCTACCAAATTTTCAAATAAGAGTCCTGCCTTTGATATTTATGAATTAAAACTAGATACTGTCCGTTTAGGTGCAATTGTGTTTCCCCGTAGCACGTACTAAAGCTAAGTTGCATAGAATCCGAATGTTGTTGGATACACTGAATACCTATAACTGCAGACGTTAACCATCTACTGATATCTAACTTAAACTTCCTCAAGTTTATTCTGAGAATAAATTTATGTATATTGTCTATTTAGTTGCCCTTCCTGTTTAATTCTAATTAGCTTTAATTTTAATTTAATTATAATTCCCATTTTGCGAAAACAAATCCTTCATACAATTAGATAGGTATAAGTGATAGCGTTTGGACATTCAGTATGCTTAGTCTTTTAAGCTTGTTAATTAGGTAGGGTTTACAGAATTTCAGTCTCTTCACCAATAAGAGGAAATCATCGAAAGCTTATTAGATACTCAAGGAATGTAATATGGTGAAAATTTTAGACTTGTTTTGAGTGTGATGTTATTCAGCTCAGGCTTAATACAATAAACAAGTGGAGGACGCATAGTGGTTCGGCAGATTATTGGGTATGGAATAGTTTTATTTATTTAGAGATTATAGATTTTTCATACTAGATGGAAAGGAGTTGTATGGTTTATTGTTTGGAATAGAGAAAATAAGATTATTCATAATTTTTTATTTTGTTAGCGAAGTAAGAGAATATTTCATTTTTATTATATCACAAACAAATAAATATTTTATTAAGGGAGTTAGTAAGTCAGGGAAGCAATTGGAGGGAAAATTGTTTCCATGGGATAGAGATTTTCTAAGAATTTTAATTTACACAGAGACTAGAATGAAACTCGTTCACATTAGGAAAGAAAAGAAATATGTTAACTTAGATTAAACAAAAAAACAAAAAAATTATAAAACAAAAAAATATTTCATTTTAATATTCACAATATACATCCTAAAATTAAAAATAAGCAAAAAAAATAATACTATCTAAGAAATATTCTATTTCAAAGAAAAACCAAAATTAATACTATCTACAGAATGAAACATTCACATTAAAAGAAAAGAAATATGTTAACTTACATTAAACAAAAAAAAACAAAAAAATTATAAAACAAAAAAATATTTTATTTTAATATTCACAATATACATCCTAAAATAAAAAATAAGCAAAAAATAATACTATCTAAGAAATATTCTATTTCAAAGAAAAACCAAAATTAATACTATCTAAAAAAATATAAATCGATTCCTTTCTAATATATAGTTTTTACCAATATTAACATTTAATTAATTGTTAAAAATATATTTTATAATAGTTACTTGGATTATGTTGTAAATGAGACTAGAAGTTTGTAAATTATATTTATTTGGAAATAACTTAAATAGATGTATATTAGTGTTAGTTTTTATTTCAAATAATTATTAATGTGTTCCATAAATGCATATGGACATATGTCAACAACATTTACAAATCTGGTTGTGCTAGTTTGGTATGTGTTGTTGTTTTATTAGTTGGAATTGTTCACTATATTGTAAAATACTTTTATATTGAATTTTCAACTTATTTAGCCATTAAAAATATAATTTAATTTAAATGATGAAAAATATTTTATTAATAATTATATAATCTTTTTTTCTAAATTTAGAAAAAATATTAAATTATTTTCTCCTTTCATATCTAATTAATAATCAAATTCTATAACAATTATAAAAACTTCAAAATAAAATATTTGTAGTACTTTTTCTCTATTGCAATCCAAAAAATAATGTTGATATTTTGTAGCATAACTTATGAGTGCATGATATATATATATATATATATATATATATATATATATATATATATATATATATATATATATATATATATATAGCATTTGGTTTCCCATTTGGGAAACCATATAACTAACATAACTTCAAAATTTTATGATTATCAATGTTATATGCTATTTCATTGTCTGTCAAAATGAAGATAAAATTAGTAGAAAAACTATACCAGAAATGGATAGACATTGCTATTGTGAGAACGTCGCCTAAGGTATATGGTTCGCTTGATTATCATTTCGCTGTAGAGTTCACTTGAATCAATAGTTATGACTCATTGTCATTGTCGTGGGAGTTGAAGTCTAGATTTGTCAATTTCTTAGTTAGAGTTGTTAAGTTCGCATTAAGCCTATCTACTTTATCGATTAATATTGCCATGTAGATAATAATTTCCTGCTCAATTTTAGCTCTGTTACTAAGAACTTTTGGCATCAGAGTTTTGATGTGCCTATATAAATTGATGGTTTTCATATATCAGCAGGTTCAAGCTCTCGAAGCATTCCTCACTTTTGGCATCCAATCCGTAGTCTCTGAGTCAACTTGACTGTTAGAAATATATCATCTAGATTGTCTAACTTGCTCTTCAAGATCAAAGATTTCCCTCTGGACTCCTACAAGGATGATACCCCTATATCAATCCATGGTCTCTTTAGTTGTTTCCTAGTCCTCGGTTTGATGTGTAAAGGAGTGGATATGGTTAGAGGTAGGAGACAGTCCAAGGCATATTCTCCTTTTTCCTCACAATTAAGTAGAGGGATGGTGTCTAGCCATAGAATAAAGACCTAGATAAGGTAATGAATCGTTGTTGACAGAGATAGGAGAAGGGGATATGAAAAAACCCTTGCAAGGGCAGGATAAAAGAATGAAAGATAAACTTAGAGAACATGCAACTTGGATAGGAAAATAAAGAGAGTAGAGAAAAATTCATCCCAACTTTAAATGAAAAAGCTAGGAGGGGGTGAGATAAAAAAGGAGAAAGAGGAAAAGGAAAAATAATCATGTTGGGTGGAGAAAAATTGGTTCTCCAAAAATTAAGTTTCCAAGAAGGGGATGTACAGCTAGAAAAATAACTAGCCAAATTCTTGAATTGTGAGCTACAAATAGGAGCTTTAGAATCAAAACAATGTTATAGACCGAGACAAGAAAAAATGAATCCTGAAATGTAGAGTCTTCTTTGTAGCATGTTGAAGGTGGCACTTCCTCTAGGGATTAGTTTCCAACCAAGTGTTAATGCTATCCTCGCATGCATCATAGTGTTCATTGGTGGTCAAACATCGATTTTCTTTCTCATTCAATAGTTGAGCTCCAAGAATAGAAACCCCAAAAAACCTCCCAGAAATCCATAGATGGTGGATGTTCCTTATGCAAGAAACAATAGTGAGGGTGTCTAAATTTATCATTGTCCATACTATATCATGATAAATGAACCTTCTCCCATAAATTTCCATTATAGTCTCTAAAATTCCCCTAAATATGGATGTGAGACATATCTTACTTTGCTTGACACCCACGAGATCAAATTCAACTGTGTTGTAACCTCCCATGGGCTAGCCAACATACCTCTCCACGTGTGTTCTATGTGCATTCATGTAAGTTTCCATTTGAAGAAAATCCTTCCACCCTCATTCATGTTTATGGCACTGATATCAAGTTTAGGAGGATGCCCCCTTATGCGAACACTTACCACAGGGAGTGTAATCTTATTCTACAATTTCTTGACATGGTACGCTAAGCGAGTTTGGTATATTTTGGAGCCAACTTTTGTCTAGTATTTCCTCACTGAACTTTAATCCTTCACTAGCCAACTTATTTGCTAATCTGTTTTCATTTCTTTGACATGCATCCGAGTAAAGGTTATAGTTGTGGCTAACAAGCCCTTAATTCTCTTCAGGCGTGCAATAATCCTCCAGTTATTGGTAATTTTAGTTTGACTTGAGTCATTTTGATGTTTTCTTATCATTAGTATTTTTGGAATCCATTTCTATTATTCACTTCTCTAAACTAATTTTGTTTGTTATGACTAGGCTTTTCTCAAAAGCATGAAGTTTTTTTGCATTATTATTATCAATACCAAGTCCTCCCACATAGACGTGAGTAATTTTACCATGTTCATTTCTAAATACTCCTTCGTAATTGGTAGGACTAGAATTACACTTGGAGGCTCCATCAAAGTTCCTTTTTATGAATCCCTTTGGAGGAGGGTTCCATTTATCTAGACTTAAGGGGCTAGGATGAGGTTGGGGTGGGAGTAAACTTGAAAGGGATTTATTGAATCCTATAGTAGGAGAATAATTCATTCCTTAGAGTTACAATCCCATTCTTGGGATGTCTAGGGAGTGAAAGAATTGTTTCTCTTACTTTCCACATAATGGAGTATCAAATTGTGATAATGTCTAATGATTTATCTTTGAAAAAAACTATATTTACCTCCTTCCTTATTTTCCATATCATAAATCATGGGAAGAGTTGTCATGTTTTATTTCATACTACATTGGTGAAGGACTTCATATTCCATTCTTCAATTATCGACAATACATTGTCCCTTCTTCTCTCTATTTGTCTAAAGATTATGGCTAATCAATCCCATAATTATAATGTAAATTTACATTTCTTTAATAAGTTCTTAGGTATATCTATGTTTTCTAGGTATAAGTGGAAGCTGGCAAGGCCATAGAATATTTTTCTTTGAAGATTGTCCTAGGAAAGGATCCTATTTTGCATGATTAGCTAGGCAAAAATGGTCCGTTTGGGCCATAATTTAGTACTCCAATTTTTTTTCCACTTATTCCCAATGCTCTACCCTCCTCCTATAATAATATTATATTCTTCTTGTAAACTGAAGGATTATTTAGGTCAATAATGCCACTAGATAATGTCAATCCCATTTTGTATTTTAATTCTCTTGGATTCTAATTCATTTGTTAAGGTTTGTTGAGTTTTCATGCTTATATTTGGTGGCAAATGTATGCTTCTCTCTCATGTCTCAATTTTTTTTTACTTTGAGTCTGTGCCTAGTACTACATGATAAGGGTTTTACCTTAAGATTCTAGACTTATTTTTAGATCATTCACTTCCCTTGCTTAGTCTAGTTTTGAACATTGTTGATAGGAATCCTCCCCAACAAGGGCTAGGTTTGCATCTCCTATCTCATAGAAACTATTATTTTGAATGATGTGTTTATTATTCCAAGCTATATTATAAATATACAAACATTTTATTTCCCCCTGTAGCGATATTAGTTGATTCTCATTTATATTTTGGACACATGTATTTTCCCATATTTTGCTCCAAAAATTTCCTAGATTCTTAAGTCATCTCCACCATTTTTTAGCTCGAAGAGCTTGGTTGAGCATTTATGTGTTGCTCAGACCTAAACCCCCTAAGATTTTTGGTTTACATAACTTCTCCCAAGCAACAAGGTCCCATTTTACTTTATTTTTTTGTCCTCCCTATATGAGAGAGCTTTGAATGTTTCTAATATTTTTTAGGATGAATTTGGGTAATATAAGAGATAAGAAAACGAATAAGGGAATAGTTTGGAGAACAAATTTGAGAAAAGTGAGTCTATTTGATAGGTTATGAATTCCATAGGTCCAACAAGAAAGCCTTTTTTTCTATGTTTTGTAGGAGATATTCCCATACTTTCATCCTAAGGAGATTTCTGACTAGTGGAGTCCCAAGATATTTGGATGGAAGGCAGTTTCTTTGAATACCTAGAAATTTGGATATGTTGACTTTGATGGAAATGAGATTGTTGAAGAATAAATTTGTTATTTGGAAAAAATAATGTTAGTTTCTGAGGCACTAGAAAAGTCACTTTGAATGGATTTAAACATCTGAGTTTACTTAATAGTTGGCTTACCCATGAGCAAGTTATCATCTACAAATTGTTGATTAGTGGAAGGTAAGTTGAAGTCATTATAAGGTAGCCATTTTAAGGGTACCTAGGAGATATATTATTTTAAAGGATCAATATAGGCCCTATTTGATGAGGAGGAAGAAATCGGGAGACAGGGGATCACCTAGTATTAATCTTTTGGATGGATAAAAAATAAGATAAGCGTAGAAATTGATCAGAATGGAGGATAAGGCATTTGTGATCAACTTCATAACCCAAAGAATCAATGTTTCAAAAAACCCATAGGCCTTTAACATGTGAAATATGAATTGTTAGTTGAGTCAATCAAGCACTTTTGACATATCAAGCTTGACTATCATACCTATTTCTTTAGAGTTAGTGAGGGTGTGGATGCCTTCGTGAGCTATGAGAATGATGTCACTAATTTTTCTACTTTTGACATATCTTGTTTGTTTTCTAGAAATTAACATAGGATGGAGAGAGTTCAACCTATTATTAATGATTTTTGAGATGTTGTTATAAGTGTTATTGTAGAGGGCTATTGTTTTGAAGTTAATAAGGGACTCAGAGTGGGATTTCTTAATAACTAAGGCAATGAAGGCTTACTTTAGAGTAGTAAGAAAAGAGGTTGATTTTAAATACTATTTTGATGTTGTGAAACAATTTTAAATAGTAGAGCATGCCCTCTATACCTCACTAGTTCCACAAGAACCTCTTGGGAGTAACTCATAAGTTCTTATGTAATTTCCTCATGAATCAATATTTTTTGTTTTTTTTTGGATTTCTTGAGATTCATAATTATGTTTTGTTGATAATCCTAAATAGTTAAGCAATGGAAGAATTTGGTGTTTTTCTGTCCTTTTTAAACCATTGCGTTCTATATTTATTCCCCCATAAGACCTCCTCTAGCTTAAATTATTATTCTATTATAGTTGTTTTGTCCTTCCTTCCTAGATAAATGTTTTTTGGATGTTATACATTTCCCATTCTAGTTTCTATCTTATTTCTTTGATGTTAGCAAATTCTAGAATGCTCTACTCCTTGATCTTGTATTTGATCAATTTTAGCTTATGTTGGAATTGATTCATTACATTACCTTTTATTATATTTTCTTCATTTCATCAATTTTAAATATTTCTCTTAAATGAGGGGTGTCTTAGCTAGAAGGATTTAACTATAATTATTTATTCTTGGGACATCATTTCTATCTATAAAAAAATTTATAGGAAAATGGTCTGATCCATACCAGGGAAAAATATTAGGTTTAAATTCAAGACCCAAGATGAAGAAAGGCTCAGAGAGGAGAAATTTTTCAAGGATAGAAGAGAATTGTGAAGGTAATCCTATCTTATTGTTCCATGTGAATATTCCATTAACAGTTACTTGGTCAATTAGTTTTCAAGTTTGCATAAAACTTGTGAAGATAAGGGAATCATCATCTACTCTTATGTCTCCTACCTTTTTTTTCCTTTACAGAAAAGAAAAAGAAAAGGAAAAGAAATTCTTGGTCCATTAATTCTCAATTTTGCATAAGGTATGTGAAGATAAAATAATTCTCATCTTGTCTTATGATTCCTCATTTTTTCTCATATAGGAAAAAAATGAAATAAAAAAGGGAAACATCCTTTGGTATAAATAATTAGGAAAAACTTCTTATTAGGAATGATGAGTGGTGTTCTTTATCTAAATTGCCCAATTTCATTCTTCATAATTGATTATGACAATGAAATAGAAAAAATGGGCACATTTAGAGAGATACATTAAGTCATAGTCATTGATTACAAAGAGGATTTGTGTAGGGCTTTAGTATGGTGTCAAAACACAATAAACAAAGTTACCAACTTAATGAGAACTTTACCAAGCTATTTTTTTGGAGGTTGCCTTAAATCATGATTTTCATGCTAATTTTGAAAAGCCTTCATGCATCATCACCCTTTTTTAATTTCAAAAATAAAATTCCAGCATTATTCAATGGTGGAATTAAAACCAAATATCGTGATTACCATACTCTTCAAAAACCACAAAAATATACAAAATTCGTGATGAAATATTACCTCTTTCTTTTTAGGGTTGAAACTCAAACATTTTTCAGTCATTCCATCAAAGAACAAATATGATGACTACAAAAGACAGGGAAAAATGCACTGAAATACAAAAATGGTGATGTAACATTGGCCATTTTTAGGGTTAAAATTCAAATAATTTCAATGATGGTATTAAGGGCCAAATATCATGATTATGGAAAACCCTCAAAATCAA
The DNA here is from genome assembly GCA_031772625.1 of Pinus tabuliformis. Taxonomy (NCBI): domain Eukaryota; kingdom Viridiplantae; phylum Streptophyta; class Pinopsida; order Pinales; family Pinaceae; genus Pinus; species Pinus tabuliformis. Next base: position 865,911,646 of record CM062812.1, read on the forward strand.
CATTTAATATTTGTAAACCTTTATTTTCTTATCCATTTTTAATGCATGTTTTTTAAGTGCTTTACAATTTTTTCTAATGTTTATTTTACTTTATTTTTGTTTTTGGGGTTGAAATTACTAAATAATTGACATTATGACCTAGATTGTTGGTTCCAATGAAAATAAAAAAACATAAATTCAACTATAAATTTGAAAGTGGTAGTAGGTTCTCTCTAATCATTTTGTTGGTCAATGAGAGATTGGAATTCAAGGGGGGGGGGGGTGGTGGAGGGGGGCATGCCACCCTACCACATCCCACAACAGTTAAACGGGTGGTTGGGGTGTCACCCTGCAACCTACCAAAACATTTACAAAAACATTTAAATGGGAGGGGGTAGCATCGTCAACCCTCTCCATGTAACACACATAAGAACCACATATATTATGCCCATTATAATTTGAAGCCTTCCTTCATATGTTTTTTTTCTGTGAGGGGAGAGGTTACTCCCTTGATTTTCTGGTATGCATGGACCTTTCCCTTACTACAAGTGGGAAAATTCCTTTGGGTGGTTGACAATGAAAGGTCTATTTGTGGCAATAAATGATCAAAGTCATGACATAATTCTTAGTATTTTTACCAAACTTGGATGTTTCCCTTCTATGATGGAATGGAATTAACCTTCTCTTGCATACACAATATACTAGTCCTTAGTTGTGGAGGCTTGTGATGCAAATTGTGACAATCGAGCAATGATTAAGAATCAACCTTTAAACAAAGAGAGATTCCAAATTTTGAGACTTCACTGACTACTTTGGATCTTGTGATGTTTTCCATCCTTCAGAGCACATGATTTCTTCGATCTCGCTCTGGTGGGACAGAAAACTCAAGGTATTGTCTTATCCCTCTTGTTCATTAATCTTATTCTCTAGTTTTGTCTCGTTGTTGGATATTGGTTGTGTTCGTTTAAAGTCTAGGTGGGTCAGGTTGTGGCTAAAGTTTTGATTTCTCCTGTCATACTCTAGGCCCTACAAAAATAATTTCATCTTTTAGCTCTCTTGATTTGATCTTCTCTGTTCATTGGCCTTTCCTACTCTGGTTTCATAAAAACCAATGGGTTTTTCATTCTTAAGGTTTTCTGAAACTTATTTCCCTAATTTTTGGGTTTTTGTTGTCTAGCTATCTAGCTTATATACTTCCATTATATTGCATTATGCCCTATCAACTGATGCACATTTGTGAGGGCGACAGGGGATAAAGGACCACAAGGCATGCCTTCAGCTCAATCCCATGCCCAGGAAGTTGCACCCATCTTCCATTTTTCTACACCCCTTGAAATTTGTGAAGAAATACATCAACTTGAAGCCCTCAAAGCCAATGGTAAAGAAGCTTATTAAGATTCATAAATATTGTAGGAGGTAACTAATTGGGTTCGTGGCTCTAGTCATATGAGGGAAATATAGAGGAAATACTTGAACATTGTTACCCTCCATTTGAAGATTAAAACTCTTATGGGTAGGGTGTTAAAATAAAATAATAAAGGCCACAATGATATAATATCCTCTTTTAATTGAATCAAGTGGGTGCAACAATACTATCACTCCTATCGGGTTAGTTTGGATTCCTTGCTAGGTCATTGGGAAAGCCACCTTCAGTGTGACGTAAAACCTCATACTCTAGTTGGAACCAGTGCTCAAGAGCTAGTGCGAGTCACCTATTTAGACTCTTGATATCATGTCATGCCATTAGGTAACTATTTTATTTCCTTTTTTAGTCCAATGTATTGTATTTTTAGAAGTTTCTGAGTATCAATTGTTTTTATTTAACATTACTTGAACTTTCAATAGATCAAGTTTCCATAGTGGTAGATTGAGACTATGTTTTGTAGAATAGTGATATATTTATCTAATGTATGTTGAAATTTTGAGGTAATACAATCTTAATTGACTAAAAAAAGTAGCATTACATAATGTTTTAACTATTAATTAATTTTTTAAACTAATTAACACTTAAAAAATTCAGAAGAAAAATTGTAAATATTTTTTAGGCAGAGAAATTGATTTGAAAAAATAAATTCAAGTAAATTGAAGAGTCCCTATTGATGGTTAAATTTTATGGCTATGGGCTCACGAGAATTGAAAAATTATGAGCAAACATTTTTTTTGGAACCTAAGAAGGGAGACTCATCTCTGTTTTGGGATGAGGTTGCACAGTAGTTACCAAGTCTTGATAAGAGAGAGGACGTCAACATTCTGAAAGAATTTACAACTGGTATGGGAGCAATGAGGGTCAGAAACTTTTGGGAGTTAGATTTAGATTCTTCACTCCCGCGAAAGTGGAAAGGTAAGGGAGATTTGGCATGTTTGTCCTAGGAATTTCCTTGGGAAATCCTTCAACAAGAATTATTGGAGGGGGAAATAATATTCTCACATGATAGTGATATGTTATGCTAGGTTATTCTGAGGGGGGAACCTTAATTTGTGATCGAAGTAACATGAAATATGTGAAAACTGAGAGATCTAAGGCTCAAATCCCCCTATTTTTAACCGATATTATAGGGAGGGAGTTAGGTCGTAGACACTAAGAGGTTTACTAGTAGTTACATGTGAGGTGGGTTGTTGGGTTCCTCTGGGTCATATAGATATATATATATATATATATATATATATATATATATATATATATATATATATAGATTGAGTTGGGGTTTGCATCCAATTGGGATGTTTACATTAAAATAAGTATATTATTTCCTTGTGGATCACCCTGGATTAAAGAAAAACATTATTTGGCATAAGACCTTGTCTAGGATTCATTGCCAAAGAAAAAATCTTTTTCTATGGTGGTGTGGATGTGCAGGCTTCTCACCTAGGACTGTGTTAGAAAGAATGGTTTTGAGGGGCCATCTCTTTGTTTTCTATGTAATATGGATGAGGAGATGATGTATCATCTACTTTTTTACTACTATTTTCCAGAGGATGTATGGTATTTTCTTTATTTTGTCTTTGGAACTGATAATTGGAATAGAGAGAACTTAGTGGAACTGATTTCTCAATGGAATTTTTCTATGTTTAAGATCACGATAGTCAACAAGGCTTGGATCTTAGTGAAAGGATTTATTCTCTGGAATTTTAGGAAAGGGAGAAATGCAAGGATTTTTAGAGACAAGAGGAGAAGGGTAGTCATGATTAAAGAGGGGATTATCCAAAATATGAGAGAAACCATCCTTGTTGTCTCTTGGTTGAAAGATTGTTCGAAGGTAGACAATATAGAGTCAGGGATTCTATAGAAATTAATTTTGAATTAGAAGATGATATTTTTTAAGGAAAAAAATTGTTGCATATAAGTCTTCTCATCTTTATTTCTCACCTCCTTCAAGAGGATTTATCAAATTGAATTTTTATGGGGCGTCAAAGGATGACCTTGGCATGACTGGTTTTGGAGGCATTTTCTGAGATTGTGACTCATCAACTTTCTGAGTCTTTGCAAAAATTTGTGGATTGACTAATAACAATATGGAAGATTTTTTGTCTTTGAAGAAAGGTATTAAAATAAATATCTGTGAGAGGTTTCATTCACTGCATATTATTGGAGATTCGTAGGCTACAATTCAATGTGCACAAAAACTCCTTAATGGGAAAGCTCCTAGGAAAATTGTAATGATTTGGAGGTTGAAAGGCATAGTTGGAAGTAAAAACATCTTGCTTTTTCAAATGTAATATGTAATAATCTAGCAATCCAGAAGGGAGGGTAACAAGGCTGCATATTTTCTGGTGAGTTTGGGTTGTAAATCTCGTGTTCTTAATTTGGATGTGAGCTGACCTCTCTCTAGTTTGGAGGAAGGAAAAAAACCTCTCCATTGTTTGTTTGAGGAATACACGATGGACCTTGATCTGGGTCTTTCTTTAGATGCTGGGGCTTATTTGGAAGGTATGCTAGCCTTCCAAGTGTCTATTCCTTGTAATGGCATCACAGAGGGTCGTTGAGGAGTGAGTGAAGCTTAACAAGTGGGTTCATAATTTTAAATTGGTAGTTATGATGATTGTAAGGAAAATATATGAGGTTTTTGTCAATGGAGGTGAGGATAGTTCCTCATCCTCTCTTACCTATTTTAAGTTCGTGACATTTCATTCTAGTTTCCACTTTTAGGAGTGGCTCAGTAAATTAGTATGTTTGTTGGTGTGTGTCTAGCTATGCCTCATTGTTCTGATAAGATTGTTAAAATTTGTCAATGACTTCACTTCTCATTTAATGGATGAATGTTATGCTTTTGGCAAGTTTGTTTTTCCATGTCACTTTCCTTGTTTCTTGAGGATAAATTCTCAATTACCCTATTTTTTTGGGGTCCTTAAGGGCTATTATAGTTATTTGGGTAACTTCAAATTTCTCTCTTAGTGCTTGATTTAAAAAGGGTTTAGTTTTTGGGTGTTATGTTATAGGATATTGTTTAAATGTTTCATTTCAATTTGGTCAAATTATTCATAGGTTCGTGTCAATTGACAATGTTAAGCATTTTAGATATTGTCATAGTTCCTTAGAGTTATGTACTAAATATTTTCACTACTCGTTGTTGGGTTCTGCAATATTTTTGAGCAGTGGGGATCTTGAAAATTTGCTCAAATTTTCTCCTATTGTGTGGCATTTGGGAGATGATTTGGTTGTTCTCAGGTCAAGTGTTCATGGATTTTTTTCTCATCCCTTTTCTTTCTTAGAAGGTATAGTCTATTTTAGTCCTTCTTATGAGTGTTCCTAGGTAGAGAATGCATGGTAGTATAGGTCATAGGGGAAATTTCAGAAATAAAAGAAGCTAGATTTTTTGCTATGACTCTACCGTTACCTTGTTTGCTATTGTTCCTTTGGAATTTAGGAAATAAGATCCACTATTGGAATGTAAAGAGGCAGGGGATTAGCCTTATCACTAATATTTTGTTTTACTCGGGGAGGAGATGAAATCGGTTCTAGACCATGGTAGATTTGGGAAAAGAAGGCTTCATGTTATGAATTCACTAGCCTTACACCAAAAAATGGCTACCTTGTCATGCTTGATACTCAAAGAAAAACGAGTGGAGAACTATAATGAATTCTCCTCTTTGGAGGATATTAAACATATGATTCACAATCAAATGTATTGTTTGGATAATGTGGATAGTTGCTTTGGCTCATGTAAACTTATTTCTAGTGAGTGATTCTGCCTCTGGTGTCCTCACTGATCATTTGGTTGATAGTGGCCAAGCTCCTAGTATAATTTCTTCTGAGAAATATTAGTGATGGTGGGTTTCATGAAGTCTTGCTAAAAACTTTTGGCATACATTGTTCAGTTATATATTTTCCATGGCCATCTAAATATCATTTTGGATGTGAAGTGAAATGTCATAAAATTATTCTTATTGCCAATTTGATGCATTCTTGAAAATTCTCTAGTCCCTTGCTACTCTTCTTATGGATATTTTAGTGGTGAAATTGGTATTTTACAATTTCTATGAACTTTGGAGGTAATTATGTTACAGGCACTCTGTATCTGGTTCGAAGGTGGATGGTCCTCTTTTTTGTGCCGGTGATATCATTTCAATGACCTTTTGTGGAACATTATGCATGCTCCTAGTTTTGTGGAAAACTTTATGTCTTTATGCATATGGCACTTTTATGGGTTGTTATTGTCCCACACATACTTTGCAAAATATTTTATCTTTCCTTTTCCTCTATTATGCTAGGAATTATGGATTGGTGTTCTTATAGTTGGTAAGAAGTGTATTGGTCACAAGGAATGTTGATGATCATTTTGTGCTCGAGGGATGGTACAATGTTTCAATTGTTGAATTTATTGACATTTTTTTCCTCTTTTTGATATTGTACCTCTAACCATTCATGGTTTATGGGTATCTTACGAATGCATCTTGGTGGTTTTATGGAGTGAAGGTTTGTTGAGTTTCTTCTAAAGATGTTGTTGTGAAAGATTAAAGCCAGTCCTACAGTGAGCACTATATTTTTCACTGATTGGTTTTCCCCTACTTTCATTTTTAAAATTTGTTATTTTTGATTTTTCGTTTCTATTATTTTAGATCCATGATATGTATTGACGCTAAATTTATTTGATACACAGTCTTTGTATGGTCTATAGATTTCGTAAATTTTGTAATGATGAGCATCTTCTACTCTGGAGCTTAGACGTGGATGATGAGTTCTTTCAGCTTCTTTTGAATCCCCTTTTTATTCCTAAAAAAAACTTAATCATAGAATCCCCTTTTTATTCCTAAAAAAACCTTTAACTTCTTCTAGAAGCAAAAACATTAAAATACATTTTTTTAAAGGTACTTTTAACTATTCAAAAGATACCCAAGAAAACCTTCAACGTAAAATAATAATAAAAATACCCCACTTAGAAAACAGAATAAATAGTTACAAAAAAGTTAAAACATAAAATAAAATTAAAAATAAAAAAGAATTTTAAAAAATTATTAATATTTAAAAAAAATAAAACAAAAAATTAAAAACGATCTAACTAAAACTTAAATTAGAAAATAAATAAATAAATTTAGTAAATAATAATAATAATAATAAAACTATTGGGACGAGCGCGGGAGTTTGCGGAAGACCAAGGCGGAACGCTTCTGCGCGGGTTTCTCCATGGACGGTAGCAGAGGAGGGAGCTCCACTCCCTCCTTCAGAGAGGTAGTGGCTAACAGGGGCAAGACACCCCTGGATTCAGGCGGAGGTAATTCGACGGCAGAAGGAGAAAACAGGGACAAGGAAACAGTAGGTAATAAGGAGAAGAAAAATGATGGCACAAAAGACAAGGAGGAAAATGACAAAAAACAGGGAACAACAAACAAGAACCAAAAGGGACTGTGCAAGCCCAAAGCTGAAATCACTCCCAGAGTAATCTTAAATAACCCAGAGCTGCAGGCCCACAGGGAGCACATGCAGACTTATGCTATCATATGCAAATTCATGGGACTATGGCCCACCGAAAAGGCTTTACAAACATGGATTAGAAACCACTGGAAGCCTAAAGGAAGCATTGATCTTCATCTAGGATCCAAGGGTTTTTTCACTGTGGTGTTTGCAAACATTGAGGACAAAGATAGAGTGTTTGAAGGTGGGCCCTACTTCTTTGCAGCAGCAGGGCTCTTTATGCGGCTGTGGATGATGAACTTCGTGCCGGAGCGGCAAACCTTCACCTCCATCCTGGTTTGGGTAAGACTCTATTCGTGACCTTTGGATTATTGGCAAATAGAATCACTAATAGCCATAGGCAATAAATTAGGAAGGTATGTCAAAACTAATGAAGCCACAAGAAAGGGAAAATATACCTCCTCTGCCAGGATTTGTGTAGAGATGGACCTATCTGGAGCACTTCCGGATGAGGTGATATTGGAAGTTCATGATGAGGAATGCGTGCAGACGGTTGACTATGAGCATATTCCTTTTAGATGTCGAAGATGTCATGAACATGGGCACCTTCTTAGAGAATGCCCTCTCAGTAAGGCAAAGAGCAAAAACAATCCCAACACAATGAAAGAAACAGAGGGCTTTCACAAAGTAGCTCACAAAGGTAGAAATGGCAAAAAAGGGCCAAAACAACACCAAAGCGGAGACCAAAAAGTGAGGCCAAACCAGTTCCAAGTTCTGGAAGAGGAGGTAGATACAGCAGATGAAAATCAAGTAATGAAGGATGGATATGTTAAGCAGGACAAGGAAGAAGTACAGAATCAAGAAAAGGTAAAGGAAAAGCAGAAAGAGATCTTAATGAGTGAATCAGAGATGGATATGGATCAGGAAATGACTCAGAGCGAGATGGAAATGGAGGACAATGAATTGCAAGAGATTCTTGACAGAGAAAACCTAGATCTAGAAGGGTTCTTGAGTAAGGGAACAACGGGTGGGGTAGAATCTCTACCACAAGAAGAATGCAATCGAATAAGGCAGTTATTCTTATGGAAAACTCAGGCAAAGGACTTGGGCGAAGATAACAGCATGGAAAGACAAGCCAACCATGGAATAAAAGCAATAAAAACAACTCCAGGATTAGCTCCAAGAATCTCGGGGAAAAAAAGGGGAAGAAAAAAGCAGAACGAGCTATTAATGGAATGTGGAGAGCTCATGATAGACTCAGGTAAGATGAAAGATCTAACCAGTTACTCCTTTACCAATGTGTAATTATGAAGTTCACAACTTGGAACATCAGAGGTCTAGGAAGCAAAAGAAAGTAGAGAATATTGAATAATAGAATGAAGCAGGTAGCTCCGGATATAATTTTTGTCCAAGAAACGAAATGCTCTGTTCAAAAGATAAGACAAATACATAGTAAATGGCTCAGTAGATATGAGTTCATTGAAGTCAAAGCAGAAAATATAGCAGGGGGTATCCTTATCCTCTGGAATCCCCAAAAAATAGGTATTATTGATGCGGAGGCATTAAGGAATTATTTATCAGTTGTTATTCAGCCTGTAGGTGACAGGAACACTTATCTTGTAACGAATGTTTATGGCCCTCAAAGGTTAGATGACAAAATCAGGTTTATTGATTCCTTAGTGGACCTCCGAAATAGATTTGCAGGGCTACCGTGGGTTAAGGAGGAGATTTCAACATGATTAGATCTCTCTCGAGAAAAAAGGGGGTACAAGAGCACTAAACAAAGATTCCTCATCTTTCCCATGTTTTTCAGAAAGCATGAAACTGGTGGACATTAAGACAAACAATGGCCTTTGCACATGGAACAACAAAAGAGGAGGAGATTCTCAAGTAGCTTCCAAGCTAGACAGATTCATGATCTCTGAAGAGCTCATGCTTCTAGACAAGGAAATAGTAGTGGATATTCTCCCTTTTGGAGGCTCAGATCACTGGCCAATTTAGATGGAGATCATGGGCATTGGCACCCCAAGAAACAAACCGTTCAGGTTTGAGAATATATGGTTGTCACACCTAGATTTCTACAGCAATATTGAAAAATGGTGGGCTGAAGACCCACAAATTCAGGGATCTTCTATGTTCCTGCTGCATAAAAGATTAAATCACATCAATCAGAAGCTAAAGGAATGGAACCAAAAGGAATTTGGTAATATTTTCACAAGTAAAAAAATTGTAGAAAACAAAATTCTAGAGCTCAATCAAGATTTGATCAGGAATGGCTTTGAAAAAGACAAAAATGATCTAGCAGAGAAATACCAACAAGAGTGGGAAATGCTGTGCAAACAAGAAGAAATTTTTTGGAAACAAAAATCTAGGGTTCTATGGCTGAAAGAAGGAGAACGTAATACCAAATTTTTTCACAGATCTACCATTGCGAACAGAACTCACAACAGAATCTCTTCGATCAAGGATGAAAATGGCCAAATTCATCAATCCCATGAGGAGATAGATGCAATGTTAGTAAAGCATTTTCGGGACATTGCCAAAGAAAACGTCTCAGAAAGAGAACCTTTCATCAAGGACATAATTAAACATATACCTAAACTGGTCTCCAGAGAGGATAACTATAATCTCAATAGACCTATAACTGAAAAGGAGATCAGTGAGGTCCTCAAGGAAATGCAAAATGGCAAGGCACCAGGGCCGGATGGTTTTAATGTGGATTTCTTTAAAACCTGCTGGAATATCGTTAAAAGGGATATAGTGGAGATTGTGGAAGACTCCAGGAGGAACAAGACCATTTTGAAAGCTATCAATATGTCCTGTATTGCTCTTATTCCAAAACAAGATAATGCTCAAATTCATAAGAGATATATATCCATCGCCTTATGCAATGTTGTCTACAAGGTAATTTCCAAAGTTGTGGCTAACAAACTCAAGCCCCTGCTGCCCAGGCTTATCTCTGGGGAACAAACAGGGTATGTAGAAGGAAGACAAATTCTGGACAACATAATTCAAGCTCACGATGTGGTTCACTCATTAACTTGCAACAAGAGAGCGGGCATGATCATGCAACTAGACATAGCCAAAGCATATGTCAAAGTAAATTGGATATATATCAAAAAAGTGCTCATAGCGTTTCGTTTTGATCATAATTGGGTCAGATGGGTCATGGCCCTGGTGACCTCTTCCAGCTTTTCAACTTTGGTGAATGGCTCTCCTTCTGAACTTTTTCTCCCTTCCAGGGGTCTTAGACAGGGAGATCCGCTATCTGCTTTTCTCTTCATCCTCATGATGGAGGGGCTGGGGCGATCTATCAAACATGCAAGAGCAATAGGAAGAATTCATGGACTCCAAATTTCAGAGAATGGGCAGGTTCTGACGCATCAATGGTTCGTAGATGACACCATGTTACAAGGAATTCCCACAGTTAAAGAAGCATAGGCTTACAAACAAATTTTGAAGGACTTTGCGAAGGCTACAGGTATGGAAGTTAACCTTACCAAATCAAAAGTATTTTTCTTTAACACTCATATTGCCATCTAGAGAAATATATCTAGAATTTTAGGCTTTCAAAGAGAATCCCTTCCTTCTAAGTATTTGGGAGTTCCTCTTACAGCTAAACCCAGACACAAGAGCATTTGGGATCCACTAGTAACTAAAATGCAAGACAAGGTCAGGAAATGGACAAACAGATCTCTAAATTTAGCTGGCAGACTAGTGCTTACTAAAGCAGTTCTCCAAGCTATCCCTATCTTCATGCTATCAGTCCTCCCAGCTCCATTAGGAGTCTTACAGCATTTTCAGAATATTCAACGAGATTTTCTATGGGGCAAAGAGGAAACAAGGAAAAAATGGGCTTTGGTCTCATGGGAAAAGATCTGCAAACCTAAAAACCAAGGAGGCCTGGGTTTGGACAATCTAGAGATTCTCGACAAGGCTCTGGGAGCAAAACTTTGGTGGAGGTGGGTTAAGGATCCTAAAGCGCAATGGGCAAGCATCTGGAAGGAAAAATATGCTAATGCCTAGCCGATCTCTGATATAATGCGTATGACAGGAACAGTGAAAGGCTCCCCCATATGGAACATGGCTTGGGAGAATAGAGAAGTGGTTCAAAGAAACAGTTTCTGGGAAATCAGAGAGGGAGATCTGGCACTTTTCTAGGAAGACAAATGGCAACAAGAACCTAACCTTGTAAGGGAAGAATTTTTAGGCCTCAAGCAAGAGACTGACAATCAAGGATTAGTAAAGGTGTAAGACTTTTGGGAAAATTCACATAATACAAGAAAGTGGAGAATTTGGAAAACAATATAGAGCAGATAGGTTAGGACCCTCAACAGTAAAGCTGAGTCCCTCAAGAGAATGCTGGATCAGAGAATAATTCTAATAATGAAATGGCAGGATCAATTGAGATGGGGAAACAACAAAGAGGGCAACCTCAATATCAAGGAAGCTAAAGGTCTTCTCCTTGATCTGGAACCACAAGCTCCAAATAATACTTAGCAGAAGCTTTGGAAGTACAAAGGCTGGATGAAAATCAAACTCTTCATGTGGTTAGTTAACCACGGGAAAACCTTAACCTGGGACAACCTCAAAAAGAGGGGCATGCTGGGACCCTCCAGATACCATCTCTGTGAAACCCAAGAGGAGACCATTGAGCATCTTCTCAATAGCTGCAATTTCACAAATAGGATCTGGGATTTCTTCACCAACATCTTCAAACAGTCTGATAGAGACAAAGAATGAATTGTTAACAGCCTAAACAATTGGAGGAATAAGTTTTCTGATAATGAAGTTCTCAATTCTGCCTAGGACCTCTTGCCGGGTTTCATTATATGGAATGTGTGGAAAGAAAGGAACAAAAGAATATTCAAAGAGGTAAAGAATGACTCTCTTAGCCTGGTGAAGCTGATTGTAAAACAACTTAAGGAGACAGTTGGTACCACCATTAGGAATCTCCCCAAAAGTCCTCCCTTAGTTGAAGAGTTGAGAATCCTTCAGCTGTTAGACTTGCAGGGGCTTATTCCTCAACACCTAGGTAGGAAAGCAAGCATGAGAGAGGCGATAGAGGAATTCTGGCACCCTCCCCCTGAAGGTTTTTTAAAGTACAATATAGATGGAGCTTCCAAAGGCAACCCGGGGGAGGCTAGGTTTGGGGGAGCTCTAAGGGATGAAACGGGTAGAATAATTACCCTCTTCCATGGATACCTAGGAAAGCCACCAACAACATGGCGGAACTAATGGCTTTGGAACAATGCTTAGAATTTTTGATACAGAACAATTGCCAAAATGTCATAATAGAGACGGATTTAGAGTTAGTCATCAACGTAGCCAAGGGAATTAGTAATGGAATAGGGCCGGAAAAGGTCACAAGACACTCGAGGTTAACTCAGGTGCTTCAGAGAATTCAAGTTCATCTACAAAAGCTTCGTACTCTCAGATTTATACATGTGAAAATAAGGGCGAACAAGTTGGCAGACATTCTTGCCAACCAAGGAGTCGGCTACAAGAAGAGTGCAATCTTATGGAGGTGGAACACAATGGCGCAAAGCAACCTGAAGAAACTCTGTCATAACCAGGCGGAGGAAGATATTGAAGAGTACATAGGAAAAATGCCAGAAACCAACTTGTAATGAACAGAGGTCGGAGGGCTGCACAAGGTTGGACAAAATGGTTCACGAGGGAAGATATGCCAAAGGTAGCGATTAAGTGGACGATGTGCAGGAATATTCTCCATGTTGGGCGTCAGAGTTGCTCGGAACAAAGAAAGAAGAATTTCACACTGCATCATCACCTCAAGTGTCTAACGGTCGGCTGGTTCAGAGTCATCCCTGGCTGGCTCTTCGGCTGGTGTTTCCTTTTTCTTCGGGTGTCGGAAGATTGGGCGCATCGTCTAGTGCTCTCAGCAGTCACACCACCTGAAGTTTCCTGTCCAAATGTTGCTTACCAAAGGGGTAGTGGTATTCGGGCGATCGCAAGCCCAAAAGGTGGTTTCCTGTTTTCTCGTTTTGGTAGCGAACACATTCAAAGGTTGACATGTGGCAATGGGGTCGGTTGGAATACCACCCTCATCGCACACTATTGTCCGAGGATGTTGGTGGGTGCGATATGTTCCAAGGCCGTCCGTTCATTTGATGTGAAGCGATAGCTGGTATGGATCGTACAGTTTGTGGTACGGGCTAGTTATTTTTCAACCTTCTGTCTAATGCGAATTTAACCGCTACCATCAGATCATGTTAGCAGAATCAACGGTGATGATTATTAAGACAGGTTGTCTGTATGCTGCGTTTCGTCATTAATTTTGGGCACGTACTCATCCTCTTGTACGGGGTCGGATTCTCTCGCAACGGTTAAGATTAAAGCAGCTGATTAGGTTATGATGGGAATAGTCAGTCTTTATTAGACTTGGCGGACCACAAACAGTTCTTTGTGGAAAGCGCCTTTCCTTTACCATCCACAGTTACTCAGGTGGTGTTGTTTTCTTTTCTGATTCGTTCTTCGTCTCTCTTTTGAGAGTTTTGAGGTTTTGTCGTTGGGATCAAGGCTAGTTCCTCACACCCGTTGTTAGTTTTTGCAGGCTTTCTCCTTGGTCCACAACTTACCGAGGACTGTTGTATTCTATGTATTTTAATTGCTGATTAATAAAATAGAAGGCCCGACTCTTGCTTTAGCAAAAATAATAAAAAAACTATTGAGTTGCCACACAACCCATGCTCGGGCTATGTAGCATTTGTAGGCTAGCCATATCGCTGGAGGCGGGTGTGTAGCAGTGACAAGCTAGCCACGTGAAGCATTTCCCATGTCACCATAGTTTTGTTTCTTTTGTTTTTTAATTATTTATGTTATATATACATATTTTATTGTTAGAATTTTCAAATTAAATGTTTGTTTTTTAGTATTACTGGTTATATATATATATATATATATATATATATATATATATATATATATATATATCAATTTTTTTTTTGCTTTATTTTTTTCTTTTTTCTTGGCTTCATAAAATAGACTCTCTCAATTCTTGTAGTACTAAAGTAGATTCATCTTAACTCATGTTTTACTAAAGATTAATGTGGATCAAATTTATTTTTACTCTAAAATCAATGGCACTTCAAGAGTTTTTATCTCTGTAGAGATAAATTTAGAGTTAAAATAGACTTAAACCAATTTAATTGTTGATTATAATTAATTATAAAAATAATTATTACTTTTATTTTTAATTATATTTTAATTGTTTTTATTTATATTTTATTTTTAAATTAAAATGTTTTATTAATAATTATGATAATTATTTATTTATCTATTAAAATTTTTTAAATGTAATTTGGTGCACTCAAACCACATATGACATTATGCATTTGTCATAATGGTTAAAAGTAATGAAGAGAATTGCTTCGCTAGTCAGTGGACAACGCTGGTTCTATGTAGAAACCCGAGTGGATGTACCGACGTTGAATTTAAATTTCTTATATATTTATTCATTTATCAACCGCGTAGATGGAATGTTCTTGGAAAATCCTTTGTCTGATACATAGATCCACGACAACGATGGATGGGAGCGCGGAGCTTTCCAATATAGTAAATTGAAATTGAGCAAAAAAAATTGTGAGCCACCGAGTGGCGCGCGTGAAGGTCAGCGCCGCGGAGATTTCACTAAGCGCTCTCCTCTTCCTCAAGCGGTCATTTAGCCTTCGTCTCTTCCTTTCCATGGCCTTCCTCTCTTTGTATCTGATGGGCCTGCGTGTCCTACCATTTTAAACAAATCACAATCATCCAGTTTCTCCATGGAGTCACCAAATCGATCTACACACTCTTCAACGACGAGAGGGCCGACGCAGAAAACAACCTTTCGTGTAGCCGTTGCAGGTAATCAATGTACTTTTCTTCCCATTCATGACAACTATGGTTGAAAATGGCACTGCATCTATCAAATGCCATCAAGAATCGATATGCAAACCTCAGGCATCCAAATCATCACTTTTATGATGCCATAACACCTCTCATTCTTCATGGTGTCGGTAACGCGTGGAAGGGTTCTTCCCGGAGGTCCACAACTTCGACGACTACAGATATATTCTCGTTCTCGATATCGGAGGTGAACTCTGCACCAGGTGGGAGACCCTCCACGGCGGGTGAGGGCAGCTCCACCAGATTTATTCGGTCGTCTGAACGAAGGAGCAGTTTGATCTTCTCAACAATGCGCGGAGAGGAAACGAAGGAGATTTTAAAGCCACAACGGGCGAGGCACTTTGAGAACTCCAAAAAGGGCGAATGTGGCCATGGGCGAGCCATTTATACTTCAAAACATGGACTCCATGCTGCTGCTTATCTCTTGAATTATCCTTGCCTTCCATTTAACCCTGCCTTCGCCTCCAGAGTCTACAACAACTGACAGCGCCCGCAAACTTTCAATGAATCGTCTATCACGATTTGAGTTTGACGAGCATCGCCTGCAGAAACAAATCACAGTCGCCATTTGGCGCGCCGAACTTATCTCGATTGCAGGTTGCTTTGGACTTATTGACGTGGTTCACTGGGCCCCTCCCTTTCCGTTATGGTTTTCGTTTACATCCCATCTCACTATCGTACATAAGTCATTAAGATTTTGCACATCAGGTGGCATGCATACATGGAACATCCAGCAGCTACGGTCTTGCGTACAACTATCAACATAAAGCATCCATGAGCATCCTGCTCTGGTCCTGCCGGATGACCATCTCGCCTTGCATCATTCTCTCAACACTGGTCCCGCTCATTTGAAATTTGAAACTCCCGCTTATTTGAAATTTGAAAATCATACATAACACCTTCCATAAATATGGCAAAGACTGTCTTACTCGTAATTTGTTTTTTCATTTTTTCTGCTAATCTGTAACTACCAGCTCAAAAAATACACGAAATTAACGGATGTCTTTTTGAGACACAGAGACTTGAGCAAAGACAGTCACCACTCCACTTGTTAGTGAATGCAGCAATAACAAGTTTATGGACAGGTTTTTTTGTTGATATTATAAACAATTTGTTATTGGTGTTTTTTTTATTTTTTATTTCTTTTGGCTGGTACTACGAATATCACTGACCTCCCTGCTCGCTCAATGTTTTAGCAGTTCCAGAATCAGAGAAAGTCCTTGGTCTTGAAATTATGGCCCAATCGGTGGTATTCTAAACAGTAAATTGCTTATTTCTACTTTTAGTTTTTGGTTTTATAAATAATTTTTTTTGCTGATAATATAGATAGTTTGTTCCAATTTTTTTTGGTATTACAAACAGTTTGTTCTAACTTTTTTTTTGTATTACAAAGAGTTTGTTCCTGTTTTTTTCAACGGTATTATAAACAGAAAATCTCTTATTTCTATTTTGAGTTTTTCATTTTTACAGCTACTCTTTTTAGTTTTTCTTTTTCCCACAACTATTGGTTATGGTTTTTTTTAGTTACTCTTTGCCTTTTAATTAGGGGATAATAGAAGCGTGATTAAATGTTGGAAGGCTAGATTGTATTTTATTTGCACAATCATGTTTTAATGTTTATTTATATTTTTATTTGCTAATTAGATATGGTAAATTAGTTTAGAGAGTTTTTACTTTTAAATTTTGAAGCACACAATTTTATAAGTAAATATTTGTGTGTTTTAACAATGTATTTTTATGTGGGAAATTAAAACAAAAAATTATCATGATATGTAGCTATGCAAAATCTATTGACCCATCCCCTGATGATGGACTCACTTAGTAGTCTAAAACGTTGGGTTCACAAAACTCTATAACAGGTCATTCCTCCTCTATCAAAAAATTTTCTATATGAATTTATTATTTAAAGATATTTTTGTGTTAAAAATTGGTATATGATTTTTTAGTGTAAAAAATTGGTATATCTTTTATCCTCAAAAGGTCACAGATGGAATTGACAAATATAACACAATCTATTATACTTATGTTGAATCCACCATTCAACTAATAGTGAAGATACACATCTTGCCCACAATTTTATTATTTAAATTAATCTTTAGTTAGTCAAAAAAAACATTATAATATCTTACCTTATGTCATGTTACACTTAAAAAACATAATTTTATAAAACAAGTTAACATTTTTATATTAATACATTTCAACTTTTCATTAATTGTAATTAAAAATATATATATATATAATATATTTTTATATATATTTTAATTTAAATTAGTTTATTACTTCTACATATTTTATATTATTATTTTAATCAAATTCAATAATACAATTTTTATATTTATTTGTTAATTTTATTTATATTTTACATTTAATTAAATTTATATTTTATAATTTAATTGAATTTATTTTTTATTTATATATATACACCATTTTATAAACATATAATTGATAACTAATATGAATCACTATTCACATACTTTTTTACCAATTGAGATACTTATTCAATGAGCATACATTATAACCATCTAGCATGTATGCATTATTTTTAATATGATGCTATGTGGAAAATAGTGTATAATAATTTATATGTTTATTTTTAAAAGGATAAAATGTATCCATAGATAGTTATTGTTAGCTACTCGTATGCCACTTAGGAAACTAAACCAATAACATATGTTCAAAATTTTACAATTGTGTATTCTATAGTCTACCAAGTAGTCTCTCAAAATAGAAGACTAGAAAATAAAATAAAACATGAGTTGATAGAGTTAAAAACACTACATTATGACCGATTTTCTTCTTGAAAGATATGGCTCACTTGATCATCATTCAGTTGGAGAGTCCACCGAAGTCAGTGGCTAGAGCCTACTGCCATTTTTCGAATAGGAAGTAAAAGTTTTCCAATTTCTTGGCTAGAATCGAGACCTTGCTAAGTCTATCTACCTTGTCCATTAATTTTTCCATGTAGATGGTCATTTCTGGCTGAGAGTATGCTCTATCAGTAAGAACTTGTTGCAGAAATATGGTGATAGAATTGCAAATGCTCAAAAAATTTAATCTAAATCAAGAGACAATTCTCAACTAATCTGCATAAATTAATCCACAATTTAGAACAACATCCACAAACATGCATCAATCACATACACAAGTACACAGATGTATCTAAGGGAAACCAACTGGTAAAAACCCCTTAAGCCTACATTAATTAGTCAAATGAATAGAGAATCTATTACAATTGCTAGCTCTAACTCTAAGCTTGACCTGCAAAAGAACAATTGTTCTCTTTGCTCAATGAGAAGCTTTGGCCGAGACTTAATCAATTTATGCCCCCACCTGAGCTCTTATTTCCTTGCACAAATCCTGAGGAAATTGACCCCTATTCTTTAGAAATTTCCTCTAAATTGATTGTGCAGTTCCCAACGATTGATCATTGATTGCATGCAACACTTGTACACTGCATACTAGTCTATAATTGATGTTACATTGCCTTGGAATCTCCACCACAACTGAGCTATTCAAATTCCTTGCATGCATGACTATTTTTGGTTGATTGATCAGTTAATTGGATGATCTCTGAGTTAGACTAATGCCCCACTGCACAACTAACCTCCAACTAGTTCTATCAAATGTTAGAACTAGTTTTACTGAGTACAACTGGAAATAACTGAACTGGATTGCTATAAATTAGTAACCAACACATGCAAACTAAAGTCCAAGCCCACTAACACAAATTTATTGAGCTAACTGATTGACAAGAGCCATGACACACTAGTTAACTGCTTCCAAGTTGTCCGTTGATGTGAAAATTTTGAATTTTCTCATTCTGACCAAGGCTAAGTCAAATTAAGCCTTTCTTGCTACACTTCTCAACACTCTTCCCGTGAGTGTTTTAGTATGCTAGTAAATATTAATGGTTTGCATGTAAGAGGAGTTGCATGCTCTAGTAGAGTTACCCACGCCAAGTATCCATTCACTGGTTTCACAGTCCAATTTCCTATCTGGAATTAAACTTCTGGCTTCTTAGACTTGTTCTTTGACATCAAACATTACTCTTTGGACTACTTCAGGGATAATTTCTCTATATTGGGTCATAACCACTTGAGCTATTGATTGGGCATGGGTTTGGCTAAGAGGGGGAAGCAAGATTAGGGGCAAGGGAGGGGCCGGGTTGTTCTCTTCTGCCTCCATGGTGAGCAGAGGAGAGACCACCTCTTTCCATGACCCGGGGGCACTAGGGAGGGGTTGAATGGAGTTTACGGTCCTAGGGAGGGAAGGGGAAATCAAATAGAAAGTTTAGATGGGGAGGAGATGAAAAATAGAGATTGTAGGAACTCTAAGAAGGGGCACAAGGAAGGTGACTAGGATGCCAGAGAAGGATAACCCAGCTTAACAATGAGTAGGGCACTCCCAACAAAGAGAAACATTAGAGGTAGGGGGTGAAATGGAGGCTGAAAAAGCTCAAATTAAGTCATAAAAAACACACCTCCTCGAATTAGAAGTTCCTAAGAGGGGATAAATATCCAAAAGATGATTAATCCACAATTCCTGCAAAACTTTGATAGAAAAATGTCTACAACTAAATGGTTGTGTGGAACAGAAATTACAATTGCAGCAAACCTGAGAATCCTTATCTAATTTTGCAATGAACTAGAGGTAGTGCACTCTAGACTGAGTATTTTCCAATTGCAAACTATCATCAATCTTGCATGCAACGACAATTCTATTATAGGATTGACTTTTAATTTCCTCTTTTCCAAACCTATAATATTTGACAATAGTAGGACTATAAAAGGCTAGGAGTGCCCATGAGAAATAGTGGCATGGAACTTAATAAACTATACCGAGAGCTTCAACCCTCCCTCCTCAATTTCTATTACTCCATCCCGTGTTATGATATGTTATTTCCTTCTTGTTAATCACCATAATTAATACTCGAGTTCTCTTGCATTTAGAATTCAAAACAAATTTCCCTTCACTAGAATCCCTTAACTGAGCCAACTAATAACAACTCAATATTTCAACTCATCCTTATCTCTTTAACTGATGGATAAATTCCTCAATTAATGGAGAAACTGTTGCATCTCCCCACATAGACTTCATGTTTGATTTTTCTTAACTAATTAACTCAAGATGAATTAATTAGTTATTTTACAAATAGCTGCTAAGATCAAATTCAAAATTTACTTCTCTATTTTAGTTCAGGGACTAACTAAAATAAGAAGGTATCCCGAAATGCTATTTATGGGAGTACTAAATTTATCACTTCTATATTTATTATTTCTTGTTGCTATTTCAATACTCTCTCTCAACAAGAAAGGGATTATGAGTAACCCCAATTCTATCTCTGTGGAACTCGAACTTGCATTTTGGCAATGCCTTAGTCAAAATATCTGCATCCTGTTCCTCGGTCGAAACATACAGCAACAACATGATTCTCTTGACCACACAGTCTCGAAGATGACGATACCGGATATCAATGTGCTTGGACGTATCATGAAAAACTGGATTCTCAGAGAGTTTGATACAACTCTGGTTATCGTAGTAGATCATTGTAGAATCCATCAGCTGACCAAAAAATCCCACTAGAATCTTCCCCATCCAAATGGCCTCACATGCAGCCTGAATAGTAGCCATGTATTAAGCCTCTGCTGAGCTAAGTGTAACTGATCTTTGTTTCCTGCTGTACCAGGAAACTACAGCTGAACCAAGGTTGAAGATTCCTCCAGAAGTGCTCTTCTGTTCTGGTGGACTCCTTTCCCAATCCACATCTGTGAAGCCCTGAAGCTTCACTCCCTCTGTCCGTCGGTACCACAATCCAAACTAAGATGTGCCTCTGAGGTATCTCAACACATGCTTCACTGCCTTCCAAAAAAGTTTGGTAGGCTAAACGATAGCTTGACTCAGCTGGTTCACCACAAAGCATAAGTAGAGTCGTGTGTTCACCAGATACATAAGTGAACCCACCAGCTGCCGATAAACAATAGCTGCTACTACCTCACCTGAAGTAGCATCCTCCTTCCTCGAGTTCCCAGCAAGAGGAGTCTGCATGGGCTTGCATGGGAGTCTGCATGGGCTTTGAGACACAAATACTTCACCATATTTCTGCCACACCTCCATGCCTAGAAAGTAGTGGATAAGGCCCATGTCCTTCATCTTGAACTCTCTTGCAAGGTCCTCCTTGGAAGATTGTATCAACTGATCATCACCTGTCAAAATAAAATCATCGACATAAAGAAAAATGATCAATGGTTTACCTTCTACCATGATGTGGTAAAGGTTCGCATCTTATTCACTCTTGGTGAAGCCCAAACCGGTGAAATAACTGTCAATCCTGGTGTACCAAGCACGGGGTGCTTGCATCAACCCATAAAAAGACCTCTTTAGTCTGCACACATGCGACTCATGATTGAAGGTCTCGAAACCTTCTGGCTACTCAATGTACACCTCCTCCTCAATATTCCCATTGCGGAATGTTGTCTTCACATCCATCTGGTGGATCTTCCACCCCATCTGTGCTGATAGTGCCAATATCTATCTAATCGATGAGTACCTTGCTACGGGAGTAAAAGTCTCATCATAGTCAATCCCCTCGACCTGTGAGAAACCCCGGGCAATAAACCTTGCCTTATGTTTCTCAACACTGCCATCAACTGCCTACTTTACCTTGTAAAGCCATCTGGAACTCACCACTGACTTGCCCTGAGGCCTTGGGAAAACATCCCACACACTGTTCCGAATGATAGAGTTGTACTCCTCTACCATTGCATCAACCCAGACTAGTTGCTGCACTGCCTCCTCGAATGAAGAAGGTTCAGTATCTACACACTCCCCAACTAGGGCCATGTACCTAGTGTACCACTCGGGCGACTTCCTCTGTATGCACTGAGAAGATGGATATCCCACATTCTCACGTGCATCCAACATCAACCTATCAGCTTCCCTTGAGCGTTTCTGCCCATCTCTTGAAGTCTCAGCATGAGTGGATGTATCCACTCCCAGATCTTCTGCATACGGCTACTCCGCATCAATTTGAGGCTCCTCCTCCTTAGGAACTGAAGGTTCGTCCTATACATCAACTTGAGCTCCCTCTCAAGTGACACTTGCATGGCTTTCTTCTCATCCAACTTCAGATCCCTGCATACCACAGTCCTCTGAGTGGAAGGCAAGTACACCCGATAGTTGTGGGGTGTATTCGTGTACCCCACAAGTATTCCCAACTCAGCTGTTGGGTCTAACTTCTTCCTAGCATCTTTGGTCACATGACAGTAAACTGATGATCCAAAGATTCAGAAGTGACTTACATCAGGTCGCTTCCTAGAATAGGCCTCCATGGGTGTCTTTATTCCCAGTATATCATGTGGGCTTCTATTCTGTAAGTACACTGTTTTATTGCATGTCTCAGCCCACAAATGCAGTGGTAGTCTTTGGTCATGCAACATCTTCGAGCTACTCCCACAATCGATCTGTTCTTCCTTTCGGCCACCCCATTCTACTGTGGGTTATGGGGTGTCGTCAGTTCCTGTTTAATTCCTTCTGTATCGCAAAAGTCTTTAAACTGTTGGGAGACATACTCTCCACCATTGTAGCTATGCAAGGCTTTTATTTTCTTTCCATATTCTTTCTCTACCAAGGCTTTAAACTCACAAAACCTCAAGAAGTTCCCATCCTTCTTTTGCATAAAGTAGATCCAGCATCTACGAGAAAAGTCATCAATAAAAATAACATAGTACCTTTGTTTAGCAGTGGAGGCTGTAGAGAAAGGTCCACAAACATCTAAGTGAACTCGCTCCATGATTGCTCTAGCTCTACTATCTCGATCCAGAAAGGAAGATTTTGCATACTTACCCAAGGTACAACTTTTGCATGTAGTCATCTACTCAAGGTTTCCCTTAGGTAATCCAGTAGAAATCTGCTGCATGATCTTCAGGGCTCCATGGTGCAAGTGGCCCAGTCCTCTATGCCATAGTTGGTCAACATCTTGGCTTTGCACCATCTCAGCTTTGGAATTCAAAGTAGCACAGTCATCTACCTCTAGCTTGTAGAGATTCTTGACTCGAATCCCTATTCTCTTTGTCTGTCCATTACCGATATGCCTCAGGAATACCTTTCCTTCACTAAAGACTACATCATAGCCTTTATCTTCTAGCATAGTGACAGACACAAGATTCTTCTTCAGACCTGGTACATACTTTACATTAGTTAGGGTGAGGGGAGCTCCATTCTCCCTCTGTAACACAACCGTACTTTCACCTAAAACACGGTACTTTCCATCATTGCCCATCTCGATCCACATCTGGAGATCCTTCTCCTCCAAGGTACTAAAAATATTCTTGTCACCTGACATGTGGAATGAAGCTCCACTATCCAAGTACCACACACATCCCACCATGGATGAAACCATGCATGCGATAAGTAAGAAATCCATCTCAAACTGTGAGGCTAGTGCCTCACCATCAGATCCCTTTGAGGAACCCTTGGATTTTTTCTGTGGACAAGTCGTAGCATAATGGCCCACTTCATGACAATGAAAGCATCGCACTTTTGATCTGTCAATCTTCTTCCCACCGTGCGAAGAACCATATTTGGGATGGGATGCCTTCCCTTTCCCTTTCCTCGCGTTTCTCGCTAAGGCTAGATTTTCCTCATCATCTTGCTTTGATGAGGATCCATCTATGGTGCTTCTTCTTATCTCCTCCTGCATCAAATCCGACCAAATTCATTCCCAATCTGGTAGTTTTTCTCTTCCATTAACCGAGTCTTAGTAGCTATGCCAGCTCTTAGGAAGGTCGAGGAGTGCAAGACTCACCATGTCATCATCAGCAGTCGTGATCCCTACACTTCCAAGCTCATCCCTGCAGGTGGTGAGCTTGTTAAGATATGTTGAGATCATGTCACCCTTTTCACACTTGATCTTACGAAGCTTGTCTTTCAACACTAGCTTCCTCTGATCGCTGTTATTTTGATATAAATCTTTCAATGTTTTCCACATCGAAAACGGTGTCTCCTTCGCATGGAGGCTCGAGACAATATGGTCTCAAACTCCCTCTAGGAGGATTCTCCTTGCTCTAGCCACATATTTCTTCCATTCCACCAGTTGAGTAGTGTTGGACTTCAAAATTACTCTCTCTTTGACAACTTTTCTCATTTCTTTCTCTTGTTTTCCATAAGAGAAAGATCCCCATCACTCATAAATGATAGATTTTGTCTCAAGGAAGACATTAAATGATTGACATCTTATACTTTTATGTTTTTGCTATTTGAAATAACCCTTTTCAAATTAGCTACGGAACGTACCCTATTCTGCAACTAACCATGTGTTCCATAGCTACTTCCATGGTTGAACAGGTTACAGGTGTCAAACGAAGAAACCGGCCACATGGGCATCTCTGGAATTGTCTCGACATGGATCCTATCCTAGTCACCCAGCCCAAATCAACAAAAAAGCCAGCTCAAGACCACAGTCAAAGGAGGAGTCAAATGAAGAAACCCAAGAGAAATAGGACTCTTTGTCCACTCTTCATGGTTAATTAATAAAACCTGACAGTTTTGTTGTAGTAATAACTCGAACCAGCCATCAGTGATAATGGTTCCATCCAACCATCTTGCTGACTTAAAGTCATCTGTCGCTGATCAACCACTTATGCAGAACTGTTGTAAACGTGTAGACCACCTATAGCTAAATTCTCTCAAAAGACAGTTAGGAATGTTTCTTTAAATATCAGTTGTACAAAACTGAGAAGAAGTTCGAATTTTTGGATGTATTAAGCTCAGACTTATAGCTCTGTAATTTTGGAATTTGTTTTCCTGTTAATAATATGAAGCCGTGTTTGACCAACTGATCATTTGAAAGAATATCTTCAGCTATTTAGCAGCTCAATTGAGTCAGTTGAAGAGGGCCCCTGCACTGAAGGAGGTTTTTCTTTTTATTTTTTTTACTATCCAGTTTAGTTTCATTATTTAATTTTAGCAGTATTTGTAGTTTAGGTTGATTCCTTGTAGTTTGTTTTCTTTTAGTTTTGATCAACAACATAATGTTAGAATTCGATGGTGCAGTCTTGTTTCTTCAATCAATTTCATAAAGGAAACAACTTTGTTTTTAAACAGGGTAACATTGAAAAGCAATAAGGATGCATTGTTGATTAGTTTACTTACTGTTTGTTTCCTCTGTTATTTATTTCCTAGTTTAGATTGCCAATGCACTGTGTGAATAAATGTTTTTGGTCACCATTTCAAGCTGATATCCATCCTAAACTAAATGGTTAAACATTCACTTCACACGAGGATTGAAATAAATTAGTTACTCTCAGCATATTTGATTTAGTTCCTTGGACTATAAAGTTCAGTAAGTTGGTTTTATGCCATCTCAAGAAAGTTATCTTTAAAAATTGAAGGCTTGGACAACTAAAAGTGCTTTAGTAAGTTTCATTCCCTGTAATTATTTCAATTTGCCTTACAACTTCACCTTTTAATTTTTGACTTAGGATTAAATGACAAGATAGGATAGATGCTCTGTTTTTCCTTCCTTTAACTTAGATTTTGATTAGTTCGCCTTTAGGAAATTTAGACTCAGTTTCTCATAATTCAAAGTGTACATCATTAGGAATCAAAGAAACCCCCAAAACAAAACAATATAAAAATACAAAACAACGAAGTAAGAAGTGTTAACTAGCACATACAGTGCACTACACTTCATCAACTTACAAGCCTCAGTTGATAATTTATGCAAAGCAATTTAGGAAACTAAATTGACTAAACAAGTAGGATCAGTCGGCTTGGGGACTTCTTGATCAATGAAGTCCTTTAGAACATTATCCTCTAATACTGCCTCCACACGATCCTTCCAGGCTATATAATTCGAGCTACCATCAAGGGCATACTCGAGTCTTAAACCACTAAACGCCATTGGTAAAATTGAGATGTGATAAGAAATCGATTTCTATATTCAAGAACCACAAACTTTGAACTTCTCCTTCTTGTATACTGTTCTTGGCCTTGACGACCTTTGCTCTGATACCATGTAGAAATTCCCACTATAGATCAATAGATTATGGAATATAATAAAACACAATACAAGATCTAATTCTACCACACTTTGCGGAAGCTTAATCGAATTGAGCAAGATCATTAGAACACATATAACTGAGAATGAGAAATCAATCACACATAATACATAAGAAATAAGACGGGGAAAGCCTCAACGTAAAACCCCAATCTCTGTATTATCTGTTGGGATATCTAATTCCTACTTGTCTCTAGTTGTGATTCTTACTAAGTAAAGGAGTCTGTTCCTAGTAATTGGGATATATTTCCTACATTGGTGTGTGGTTGAGATATTCTCTCAACCAATAGATTGTGTGTGCATGTATATATGTAATTACATTTGATTAATGAAGATATAGACAATATCAAGTTTTATCATGGTATCAGAGCTTTCATTTTAGTCATCTTGCAGCAGAGCCCATTCTTGTTCATTTGTGGATGAAGCTTCATCTTCACTTTCTTTGCCATGAGGTAGTGTTTTATATTCACCTCATTTCTTCCCCTATGAAGGAAAACTTGAATTCTTATTCTTGCCCTTTTCAAAATTATGGCAAGTTGGATAGGAGAATTTTCCTTCTCACTATTTCCGATGTCAACCATCTGAACGCCAATGATGATGTCTTCACCATTCATTACTACAACTTCTATATTGATTTCACATAGACATGGTGTTTCAAGCCATGCTTCAAGAAATTTCAATTATTCTTCAAACTCCGTTACTTTTTCCTTGTTGCTGTTGGTATCATCTGCACACACAGAAATATTAATGAGATCATCACAATTTAAATTCTCTTCAGCTTTGTTTTCTTCTGCCACATCTTTACAATCAACTTCATCTGGCTCATCCCATTGATCTTCAATACTTTGTTCCTCTTCACACCCTTCCTGAAAAAGAACTCGTAAGTCTTCAGTCTCATGTTGTTTGAGAACATATAGAATCTCTTGATAATCGTGGTCATTAATAGAACCACTATGCCTTATGAAAAAAATATCATCAGGATCAAATATGTCTAAAAGTGCAGCCATATTGGAAAAGTCCAACTTATCTCACTTTGAGCTTTCTTTTCAACTCCACACGGTCCTCTAACGAGCTCTAACAACCCTGTTACCTCACAGGTGGGAAACTTCTCCCTTTGGCAGCTCTTCAATTGTAGAACCTTGTAGACTATGGCTTTTATGCCACGCTGGTCTTAGTGCCCTTGGCTTTGGCGACGAGCAACTAACCGACCTCTCACAAGCTGGAAACGCTATCAGTATCTAATTCTGATGCACATATTTCTGAAGATGGGTTCAATCAGCAAAAAAAAATTCACATTTTCTATGGCATATAATAATTTACAAGAAAATTTACCAAATTGTTTTTCAGATCCCAATTGATTTTTCAGATCTCCACAACAACGAAAAAATACACATCTTTGAATCATCTTGGGAATGATATTGCTCCAACTATAAGGCAAAGACCACAATGCATGGAAAATGAGGCTTTACAAAGGAAATCCTCTTTCAAGGGGGCCACTGCTTCAGACTAAGTGCCTTAGGGGATTCTGATATGCAAGCCACTGCCACAGGCTCAAGGTGCCACCGCTACTCCGATCTCTGGTGTTTCAATCTCGTGGATTGAAACTCACACAGGTGGGCCTCCAGCTCGACCTCCACACCACAGCTTGGCAGCATCTACATCGATCTCAACAACCACCCTTAGCGTGCATCCTCGACCCCTTCATTCCAAATCCACGCTTCCTTTGCAGCAGATCACATTTCAATGCTCACTGCACCAGATTCGCTGCTCTCAAGTCAACAGACCTTGCCCATTATTCATCGCAGCGATCTCCCGGATTAAAAACATAGCACAATCGTTGCAGCTTTGTTTGGATCCACGACTAGTCGTAGAAGTACACCTTATTCCTATGACGATCTGTCGCCAAGGTACACCAAACTCGTCCGACGATGCAACAAATTAAAAGTGGTGAAGTGTGCAAGAGACTCGTCATGACTATGCTTTTCGGCTACCTACGACGATGACACAATTTCTCTTTAGCTCCACAACGATGATTTTGCATTCCTCAACTTATCGTACAGGCCTCTCCTTCTTGCAACTATGATACCATGATAAAAATGATGTTCTATTAATTAAATGGCTCTCCAGGTGAGATATCTGGAGAGTGCCCAAGCAATTCACACATACACGCTATGTTTGAATGTGGAGAACAACCTAGTACATATAGGCTTTCACACAATGAGGTGGTTTGAACCACTTCCTGAATATTAGGATCTGGCATCTAAAATTAGAGTCTCAATCCTATCATCAATATAACAACTTTCTCCATTATCTCGAACACTCCCCCTTAATGGAGAAAGGGTACTAAACAATAACATATGCCTACTGGTCTAGTCTCAGCGAGGCTTACAATCAAAAACATGAAAAAACTTGGTAACAGAGCTTTTTGTAGAAATCTTGTTCAAGTTACAAAAGGAATCAGCTCTCAAGCTATCCTGCTCTCTCTGCAATCAAACAATACAGCTCACAGATTGAACAGGCATAGTATATATCCTCCTCAATCCCTCCAAGCCTCCTATTTATTTGCGTAGTTTTTCTTGGTGTCCGTTGAAGCCACATGTGTGAATTGGCCTCATCACACTGACTAAACCTGAAGAAGTAATTGCGCAATCCTCAAGGAAATAATTCCTTCTGCATGCAAGAGATATTCACAATGGAATATTCTAGCAACTGATAGTACACTACCCCTCGATCTGATCTCAACTAGGTCTCTGTATGCATGAGTTATTTATGAGAGAATATTCAGTTATCCGAAGTGCAGCAATTACATGCATGCATGCATTAACTAACTGAACTTACATTAATTCAACAAACTGTTTGAATTAATCTAACTAGACTTGACTCAGTTAACTGAGCCAACTAATTACAACTCATCCTTATCTCTTTACCTAATGGATAAATTCCTCAATTAATGGAGAAACTGTTGCATGTCCCCAGATAGACTTCATGTTTGATTTTCCTTAACTAATTAACTCGAGATGAATTAATTAATTATTTTACAAACAACTGCTAAGATCAAATTCGAATTTTACTTCTCTATTTTAGTTAAGGGAATAACTAAAATAAGAAGGTATCCTGAAATGCTATTTATAGCAGTACTAAATTTAGCACTTTTATATTTAGCATTTCTTGTTGCTATTTTCAATAATTTATCATTAGGACAATAGTTTTATAAGCCACTTATGTTATAAATTTTTGATAATTAAGATGACTGGATATTATTAGGACTTGCTCCAAGGATGAGAGTTTCGCCACATTATTAGTTTCATTTCCTTGAATTCCCATATAAATGTGAGTAATTTACCCATGATAATTTCTAAATACCCCTATGAAACTAGCAAGGTCAGGATTACCCCTAGAGGCTCTATCAAATTTTAACTTTAAGAAACTAGGAGAAGGTGGTAGCTATTTGTTAGGATTTCAGGGAATGGGCTAGGGTTGTGTTGCTTGAAAATTTGTAAAATATTGGTTGAGCCCCAAAAGTGTGAGAATGCGTGATTCCTTGGAATTACATTCCCAATCTTGTGTAGACCACTTGAGATTATGAGGATTGTTTCACTTACCCTTCCCATTATGGAGCTCTAATAGTGTCCACATTTAATGACTAATATTTGAAGATTCTTCTATTCCTTTCCTTCCATAATTCCCATGTTATAAATCTCAGGAAAATTTCCATGTTCAGTTCACTATAGTACTTTTAAAAGGTCCAAAATTCCATTCATTAAGTGTTGAATGAATATTGGTTCTGTTCCAATTTCGATTGTCTAAAAGTTATGGCCAAGTGATCCCATATTTCTAATGCAAATCTATAATTTTTAAGTAGAAGCTCAGTTGTTTCTATGTTTTCTCAGTAGAGGCTACATCTAGATAGACTTTGAAAACCATTTTGTGGAGATTTTCCCAAGTTAAGATTTTGTTTTGCATGAAAGTTAGAGGAAGAGGGTCACCTTCGGCTAGAATTTGGAGTCCCATAGCCTTTTCCATTTAATTTTACTAGGGTGTCCTTCTATGCTAGCTATTAATCTACAAGGCTCCTTTAAGCTAAAACATCCTTTAGGACATTTCCCCTATCGAAGGATGTCTTTCCTAGATTGGATTTTAATTCTTCTACTTTATCTTTCATTTGTGATGGCTACTTGTGTTTCTGAGCTTGTGTGCACTCGTCAATGCATGCACTTCTGCCACTACCTCCATTGTTGTTGAGATTGAGGTTGCGCCCAATACTAGTAGACTAGTACTATACCTTACAATATCAAACAAGTTTTTAACTCATTTACCTCTCCTTTTTCCAATTTGCGCCCATTGGTACTAAGAATCCTCCCAAAAGAGGAATAAGTTTATGTTTTGATTTCCACGATGAATTCTAGAGATGAAATCCCTTAATTCCACCCCCTATCCAAATTATCAAACTATCATTTGTTCTTGCCATGTATTTTTGCTTCCATACATTACTCCATAAAGCTGATGGGTTTTTAAACCACCACCACCAAGTTTTGGCTCCTAGTGATTAATTGAGGATTTTAGGGTCTCTCAGTCCCAAACCACTGAGGTGGTTAGGATAGCATAATTTTTCTAAAGTGATAAGGACACATTTTTATTATTATTTAGCTCCCCATAAAATAAAGATATTTGTCTTTTTCTTATTTTTTCCCATAATGGCTTTAGGGGTTTCCGAGTATGAGAATATGTACATAGAGATGACTTGTAAAACTAATTTGGATATTTTTGAATACACATAATTAATCATATTAATATTATTTCAAATAGTTAAATTATACAAAATTTTAAATAAAATTCATATAAAAATATATGGAAATAATAAAAAAACGGTTCACCATTATATTTTTTTTTATTTAATTAAAATTTAATAATAAATTGTTTTCGAGAATAATTGGTTTTCACATTTTAAAGGATATAAATAAATTATGTCCCTCATAAATCCCTAAAAAATTAAGATTATGCAAAAAAAGGTCACAAATACCATGGTAAAAAGTCTCACTAGATTTTAAAATAAAATTGAAGAAACACTCCAAAAAGGACGCTCTCTCAAAGTCTTTTGAGTATCTGCGGGGTCGCTATGTAGAGTTCAAAATTTAAATTTCACATTGCCGGGCGCGCTAGACTGAGTCTTAAAAAGAAAATTCATGACGAATGGTCCATGGATGACCATGTGATGGTCATCGTCAGATGCTTTAAAAATATTTATGTTAATGGTCATCAGAAAACTGGGGCGGTTGTATGCTCCATGTATGCATCATCCGGTTCGCATAGTTTTTTTTAATAATTAATGCATATCTCCATCAATGTTCATTAAGCAAACGGAAACGGAGAGTTGGGCCAGAACAGCCATGTAAGCAGGTTCTGATAACCTGCAATCGGGACAAGGGTTGCTCCATTTGGCATGTTCCATATTCGCCGATTCATCATTAAGCCTGACACGCCCTTGGGCCTTCGAAAGATAAAAGCACTGGATTCAAATATTGTTAAATGAATTTCTGCGCACCCAAGATTCCAAAGGTCTTAAATATGAGCCTGAAACGGGACAATATTATCTTCTTGAATTTGCCTAGCTTTAATGGAAATTGGAAATATTGTTACAAAAGTAGAAATGGATAAACGTATTTTTCATTCTATCTCATAAGGTAATTCAACATACTTTGAATTCCATTGATTACGCAGTGATATAAGCCAGGGATACGATATAATACACCTCTCGATTTATATGTCATTATTTTAACCAATTCAAGCATACATGTTATTTTTTCATTAGATTTCATGACAGTTAAATTTAGATTAGATAATATTGGGTTTTGGAATATGCTTGGTTAACGGAAGATTTCTTGTCATGAACAGAAGGAGATTTAGTACATGGACTTAGCGATCACACTGTTTTGGCGGAAATCATTTCTCGATTTCCTCGGAATTTGCCATGGGATAAATGGTCGGTCTACAACATGTTCACTCGATGTTGGGTTTATTATGAGTGATGAATACCCATGACTTTGATTCCCAAGTTAAAATTGCATATTTCCAGGATTTTTTCATAACTGGTAGTTTCTTCTGCTTTATGGTTTTTTTTAGCTTTTTCCTTTTGATTTCTGTTTAGGTTTTTATCTTTTGAGTTGGGTAATGTCCAGAACGCCATGATCTTGGATTTTCAGAGTATTTTGTAAAATTATAGTGTTTTGTTTTGGTTAAGAAGTAAAGTATAAAATAATTAAAGATTACATTTTCAAAATATTAAGGTGTAAAGTTCTCTTTCATATGATAATAAATCTAAATTAAATTATTAAGATCTGTTTCAATAAAATAACTAAACCCGTCACAACTAAATTTCATAAATGCTTCAAATGAAAACTCTAATTTTGTAAAGCACATAATGACCATTTACACACCATTTGTATATACACAGTAAACAAAAAGGCACATAATTAAAATGTCTTCCTGAGCTAATTCACTATGTCTACCCTGTATTGTCCTCAGTGCACTCCCTTATTGAAGGTTCTTTGAGCTTTCTTATAATATTTATGACAAATTATGAGTGATGTAAGATACTTATATTTTATTCCAATGCAACCATTCTCAAGTGGTCGGCATTTCCTCTACATACTAGTAATTGTCGGCCAATCGTTTTTCCTTTTCACTTTTTAGTATGCATGCTTTTCTGAATTACGATTTTGACAGTCATGGTTAATCGAATAGTTAATTACGCCGAAGTGCGTATATAAGTCGAAATCAAACACTTGACTTCATTATATCATTCAGATTTGCAAAAACTCTCCTTTAACACAATTAAATGGATTCGATACATTTAACAGATACGTAAACCATGTTTCTATTCCATAACCAGTTATTCCTTGTTCATCTCAACATTTATGTCATTGTATTTTCTTTGCTAATTCATTCTATTATATACATCTCTCATTTTCCGAGTTATTGTAAAAACGGTGATAGGGTGATTTGTTACATTCATTGTGTGGTTTGGTGATTTGTTACATCCATTGTGTGGTCGATATGCGATACAAAGACTAATATATTAGACAAACTCAGCTTGTTTGATATCAGACAAATTCATGTTGTGTTTGTGGACGTTTTCTGTCATTATAATGTCATTATTTTCTATAGATCTCCTTTCTTCATGCCTTTATATATGTGTTTTCCTTCGTTAATATCTTGAACAAGTTTTGATATTTTATAAGAATATTTATATGACTAACATTGTTTTCCTTCAATTTTAAAACATTGATATTTAAATATCAAGCTCACACTAAACATACTTATCAATGAGGCTGTCAAACTACTCAGAGCAGGCAGGAGTAGATAAGATTCTCATCGTTATCTACTTGATGGTCAACATGTTATAGTTAAAAGTTTTTTAAAAAGTTGATTAAATATTAAGAGTTGTTTTTGTTATTTTTATTAAAATTGTTGATTTTTGAATGGAACATTTAGCCAATCTTATTTCAAAATATTCTCAAAATCTAATTAAATTTAACCATATTGGATTACTTATTAAATTTAATTATATTTGGTTATTATATTTTTTTTTTTCTCGTTAAAACTATACTATTCTATTATATACAGGAACAGAAAAAACAGTTACAATCATAGAGTCATTTTGCCAAAGGCCGACTGTGGCACTTTGGAATGAGAGTTATCAGAAAGAGCAGCCCACGCAGGGGCACCGCGACTGAGCAAAACAACCCACGCAGGGGCTTTAAACCACAGAAGTGCAACCAGATCATACATAACATCCCGCGCAGGGGCTTTGACCAAAAAGTGTTCATCCCTCGCAGGGGCATCAAAAAACCTTCAGCAAGATCCCTTTCGGGCCAGACAAACATAGCAAGAACATACAGTAAGCCAACATGACAAACACAGAAAATCAAAATAGGACCTGAACAGCGCCTGAGAGAGTGTTGCGGAGCGGATGGACGGCTAATCGTCCGGCTTCTCTTCGACCACCCTACACCAGCCATATTTTTCCCTTTCCTCTGCAGTAGGAAAGGAATCCATGTCGTCATTGTCCCCCGTGGGTGATAACGCTGCCTGAGTCTGAGGTAGGTTGGAGGCGTGCTCTGGAGCAGCCGCTGGCGTCTCCTCGACATCCTTTGAGCTCCCGCCCGCGTGCTTCCCCTCGCTGAGATGTTCCTCGCCATCATCCTGAGGTTCTTCAAGGAAGAGGACCGAGACGTGGGCATTGATACGGGATTTTTCCTGAGAGTTGCTGAAGGAGAAAATGGCAGTACCGAAAGCAGGCAGAGGTGCCGGGCCAGAATCTGGGCTTCTGGTGTCCATGAATTGGCTTGATTGGAGGGGATTGGCCTCAGCAATTCGATGGCAAAGGCATCGACAGCAGTGGGATTGGGGATTTTCGATTGAAGGACGTGAGGACCCTCCCCGGGCAGAGCCTCGACGGCTGAGCAGGCGCTGTCGAGGCCTGACCATCTTTGCAAAAGAACCGGGGGTATGGAACAAAGCGGAGTAGGAGGATTTGAAACGCCACCCAACCAGCCTTTCAGACCTGAAACAGCGCTCAACTGACAGAGGGATGGCAAGAGTTGTTGCCCTGAAAACCATATACCAGGCAAGAGCCTGAACACCAAATACCAAATACTGAGCGTGAACCAGCACATGACGATCCAACCCACCACCTTTCTTAAACTCTTCATCGCCTCCTCGAGTTCTGTTCGCCATAACTGCTCGCTGCAGTCGCACCACAATCCCGGACAGAGCATTGAATTGCCGTCCCTGAACACCCATACATATATTCCTTGGCGGCGATCTCGCATTGAATGCCTGCCTTAAGCTTGAGGCAGCACATGGCATTCATGTGGCTCCTCACTTCCGCCCGTCGTGTCACCCGCATCCGGGGAAGCAGCATCGCTTTTGACCAGTCTAGCGTATTCCTGAGCCTGGACATTATTTGGTATAATAGTCGTGTTTCCTGTGAGGAGAGTATTCTCATTTTCTACTCCTATGTTGGCCAGGAGGTCTGCAACCTTGTTGCCTTCCCTTTTTGTATGATTGAAGGAAATGGCCCTGTTGCTGCGGAGAGCTTGTTCGATGGCCTCTAGTCTTGCTTCGAGCCTCCAGCTGGCGGCGATTTTTTTTGCTTGAGAGCCATTCTGGAGGCGCTTGGCCATGTTTATGAGGATCTGGGAGTCTCCTTCCACGATCAGGGGTTGAAGGTTGAGATTCCAAGCGAGAAGGAGCCCTTGCCATAGTCCCTCTAGCTCAGCTGAGTTGTTGGTGTCCCATCCCATGTTTCCGAAGTATATCTGCAAGGGAGTGCCTTCATGGTTCCTCAGAATTCCTCCAAAGCCAGCCATTCCAGGGTTGCCTTTGGAGGCACCATCGAAATTGAGCTTATAAGAATGCTTAGGGGGAGCGGTCCAAGTGCCATTGTTTAAGATGCTACTTTTGGAGGGGCCGATCTTGTGTCGTTCCTGAGGTAGATGCAGTTGCCAGTTGTCTAGAATGCCTTTCTCGTTGTTTAGAGAAGGAAGATCCTCCTGTGTCCAGGATCGGAGCAGCATCGTTTCTTTGAGGTTCCCACATAGCCTGTTCCATATGTCTTCGATCGATGAGCGCTGGTTTTTGAATATGCGTTTGTTCCTTTCCTTCCAGATGCTCCATAGGATGAGTCCTGGAATCATGTTCCACAAACAGTTGAGAAGCTCGCTTTTATAAGGATTCTGCGGCCAGTGTCTTAAGGAGTTGGTTATGTCATTCTCTATTCTGCATCTTTTTTGACATCTAAAGCTCGCCTTTTCCCATAGCTGATTGGCTAGGGGGCAGGTGTCCAGGAGGTGTTGGAGAGTTTCCTCATTTTGATTGCAGTTAAGGCAAATGGATGGACCATGAAAGTTTCTTCTCCTTAGTTTGTCCCAGGTGAGGATTCTTTTGTGGCCTACCAACCATAGGAAATAAGAGACTTTGGGCCAGGATCCAAGACCCCAGATTTTGCTCCAGATTGGATCAGAAGGGGTAGTGATGTTGCATACGATCTTGTAGGCCTCTGAAGTGGTAAAGGCACCCTTTGGTCGGTATCCCCATCTTAGGATGTCCTTGCCTTCATCGTGTCTAATGCTTCTTTTCCGTAGCTCCTTCTCCAACTCCTCAGTTTCCCTAAGGTTTGTATTATTGATTAGCTGATTACCCTGTTTCCATCTCCTGAATCCGTGCTCCGTTTCCTGCATCCAAAAATGTCGGATCTTTTCTTGCTGCTGCTCCTGCCTATTGAATTCCGGAGGTGGATGAAGAACGTGGGTGAGCTTTGGCATCTGGCTCCATGCATCTGTCCAGAATCTCGTTGTTCTGCCGTCCCTTACTTCCCAGAAACTGTGCTGCTGAATTAGCTGGAAGTGCTGTTTGGCCGCATTCCATATTAGCGAACCTTTTTCATCGGGGGTGAACCTAATGAGCTCTTCCTGAGGTCTGTTATTGGCGTATTTGGCTGTCCAGACTTTTACCCAAGGTTTTTCTGGGTTAGTGATCCACTGCCACCATATTTTGGCGCTCATTATGGAGTTGCTATGCTCTGGGTCTCTCAGCCCAATGCCCCCTTTGTCTTTGGGCATGCAGACTGTGGTCCATTTAACTAGAGCCCATTTACGGTTAGTTGCCGAGCTGCCCCATAGGAAGCCACGTTGAAGATTCCTGATTCTTTTTAATACCCACTTCGGCGCTGCAAGGATTGAGAACAGATAAAGGGGCATTGCCTGAAGGACAGACTTGATGAGCACTACCCGACTGGCCAGATTCAGAGTTCTGTGCGTCCAAAGGTTAAGACGGGATTCAAGCTTCTCAATGAGAGATCGCCAGGAGGAATGCTTTATGGCTGAAGCAGTGAGGGGGGCTCCGAGGTATTTGGAGGGGAGTGAGGCAGTGGGAAATCCTAGGATACGAGCAACCGCAGTCTTAACAGATGGAGGCGTGTGAAAGAAAAAAATCTGCGATTTGGAACAATTGACACTGGTGCCTGAAGCTTCAGAGAAATCATTGAGCAGGGATTTGAAGCAGGAGGCTTCCTGGACAGAGGGGTAGC
This sequence comes from Pinus tabuliformis, assembly GCA_031772625.1. NCBI lineage: Eukaryota > Viridiplantae > Streptophyta > Pinopsida > Pinales > Pinaceae > Pinus > Pinus tabuliformis. The sequence continues at coordinate 865,948,525 of CM062812.1, forward strand.
CAAATAGCATGGTGTCATCAACAAACTGCTGATGAGAGGTAGCAGGGGTGTTGTGAACTGAGAGACCTTTGAGCTGGTGAGATTGGAGGGCGTGTTTGATGTGGCGGCCAAGACCTTCAGCCATTAGAACAAAGAGGAAGGGGGATAGGGGGTCCCCTTGCCTGATTCCTCTAGATGGTTTGAAGGGGCGGGAGGGGATTCCATTCACAAGGATGGAGAATTGAGTGGAGGTAATTAAACTCATGATCCAGCGAATCCACATAGAGCAAAAACCAAAGGCCATTAGCATTTGCTGAATGTAAGTCCAGCTGAGTTTATCAAAAGCCTTAGAGAGATCCAGCTTAAGAAGCATACCTGCTTGCTTTGATTGTTTGAGGGAGTGTATTATCTCGTGCGTGAGGAGTATGCCGTCCATGATCTGTCTCCCTTCCACGTACCCCGACTGTTCCGGAGATATGAGCAGAGGCAACAGGGGCTTTAACCGGTTTGCGACAACTTTGGATATTACTTTGTAAATGACATTACAAAGAGCAATCGGCCTGTATTTGTCGGGGGTGATTGAATCCTCTTCTTTGGGGATGAGGGCAATGAAGGTGGAGTTGAGAGAGGGTAGCAGCCAATGGAGAGCTCTCGACTCTTCTACAATTTGCCAGACTTCCAGTTTTATCATCTCCCAGAAGGTGTGAAAGAACGTGGTGGTGAATCCATCCGGTCCAGGGGCTTTTCCTTCCTTAAGCTGGGACATTGCCTCGTCCACCTCCTGAGGCTGAATTGGGCGAAGGAGAAGCTCATTATGTTCCTCCGTAATGAGCCTTGGCACATTGTTGGTGATTCTTTCAATTGCCTGTCGCCTGTCTCCCTCAGGCTCTTGAAGGACATGATTGAAGTGATTAAGGAACTCCTCCTCAATTTCCTCATGCTTTTCTACTTTTACCCCCCCTTGCTTTTGAATGAAAGGTATGTTGTTGTGCATTCTTCTTTGAATAGTGGTTCTGTGGAAGAACTTAGTGTTTCGCTCGCCTTCCTTCAACCATCTGATTCTGGATTTTTGCTTCCAATATACCTCCTCCTGCTTCCGCCTTTCCTCAAGATGTCTGTGGATGCGTCGTTCCTGTTCCAGAGTCACCTCAGTGTGCCCCTCTGTGGTTATCTTTTGTTGGAGGTCCGTCAATTCCCGGTTTAGATCTTGTTGCGCTTTAAAGATGTCTCCAAAGGTCTCCCTATTCCAGCGCTTTAGGTGATTTTTTAGAAACCTGAGCTTCTGTTGGAACTGATACATCTTGGACCCTTCCGGTGGGATAAAGGAAGTCCATGTAGTTTTGACAAAGTCTTTAAACGTGGGGTGCGAGAGCCAGAACTCTTCGAAGCGGAAGGGTCTCCTGGTCAAGTCACCTGGTCTTTGCCATTGAAGGGCAATCGGCCAATGATCCGAACCGGTATGCGGAAGAATTGCAGCCGAAATGTCTCCTCCGAGGTGAACCGCGTTATCTGATATGAGGAAGCGATCTAGTTTGGATGCAATTTGATGCTTCCCTGCTCTGCGATTGCTCCATGTAAAAGTGCCATTACAAAAAGGCATATCTATGAGGGAGGTGTTCTGTATGAAGTCCTTGAAATGGGCATTTTCTTGCTCCATTCTATTTCTCCCCCCGATCTTCTCCTCTAGCTTGGTAATCATGTTAAAATCCCCTCCAATAATCCAGAGCGGGTACCTCCTATTGTTGTTCAAAGCTTCTATGGTGTCCAGAAGCGCAATTTTGCTTCCTGTATCCTGCGGGAAATATACATTTGATAGGTTTCCATGTATGTTCGTGCCTAAAATGTGGAAGGCTGCCTGGATGAGGTGATGAGAAGCGTGAAAATCTGAGAGATTTAACGCTTGAGTGTTCCATGCAATAGCAAGCCCTCCTGAAGCTCCCGAGGCATCTACCACTACCGATCGACATCCTGTCCAGGCTTTGGATAGAATGTTGCCCAAATTAGAGCCATTACATTTGGTTTCCTGGAAAAAGCATAGTTGCGGCTTTTCCATTTTAATCATGTTTTTTAACATTCTGAGTTTCCGAGGGCTATTGAGCCCTCTTAGGTTCCATGATACTAGCTTCATGGTTTAACTATTAGCAGAGGGTTTATAGTACTTCGTCAATTTAGCATACCTGCCTGAGTCTACCAGGATTTTCCCAATCTCGATTGTTCTCTGTAGATCCGTTTTTCTTCCTCTCTTTTTGGTATCTTTTGGGGGGAGGCTTCCATCCCAATGGCTTCCTGGCTGTACACCTAGTTGATGCTGCTGATATGCTCTCGAAATGACCACTTCCAGCTTGCTGAGTTGGGTCTCGGGTATACTGTCATATGCCTTCTTTTTGCATGCTAGTTCTAGTTCTAGAATGTCTAGTTCGTTCAGATCTATGCTTTCTGGTTCTTCTTCCATCTGTTGCACTTGACTGCTTCCTTCCATATTAATCTCTGTGCTTGGAGGGGGATCTAGCTTTCCATCGACTTCCATATCCTTGTATTTCACTGCCGACTCTTTCAGTCCTCCTGAGGGGGTTTCTGTGATGATGATGGGGGCTTGGCGTTTGGAGGGGGAGGCTGTAGGGGGGGGATGGGAGGAGGAAGAAGGAGGGGCAGGGTTAGACTCGGAGATCGGGGGTTGCTCATCAGAGGTCTGAGCAAGGATTTCGAAACTGTTCTTAGTAGCTGGGCCATGGGTATTATTATGCTGGGGTTTATTCCCATTAGAGGGTTTCTTGTGCGCTCGCCTTCGGCTAGGGGCTTTGGTGAAGCCGTCCTGGGTTAGGGTTTCAGAGGGGTCAGGAGAAGTGGCTTTGGTATTCAGAGGACAATCCCGGAATAGATGCCCAAGAGCATGGCATTTCCTGCAACGAAAGGGTACATGCTCATAGTCCAGGGGTTGAATCCATTCTTCGTCACGGTGAGAGAGACTTACCGATTCTGGCAGGGCTTCGTTCAGGCGCATGAAGACGCAGATGCGAGCATAAGAAGTGTATCTGCACATTTTTGTTTCTTCTGCAGCCCTGATGTACTCCCCCAGTCCATTTCCTATATCTTTGAGAATGTCCTCGTCCCAATATTCATCTGGAAGTCCGTACATTCTGATCCACACTGGCGCCCAAGTGAGATCTTCCTTATCCGGGTTGAATCTTGGTATCCACTCCCTCAAATACAGGCCCGCTGAGTTGAAGAAGTAGGGCCCTGCTCCCAAAATTCTGTATTTGTCCTCAAGACAGAAAAAAATTGCTGTGAAAAAGCCTTTCGGCCCTAGCTGCAGAGTAACATCTCCTTTGGGCTTCCACTTCGCCGCAATCCATCCGTATAAGGCTCTTTCTGTCGGCCAGAACCCTATAAACTTCCCAATAAGGGCATGATCCCTCATGAATTCGATTCGCTTGTCAATCTTGTGTCCAGGTAGCTCTATTCGTGGCCGTTCTTTAGCTATAGGTTTACATGTTGTCGAGGAAACCTTCGGAATTTCTTCTGGATTTTCCTCTCTGTCTTGTGTGACGCTGGCTTTGTCCTTCCGACCTTCTGTCTCCTTGTTTCCATGCTGATGCTTGTTCTCTTTGTTCAGTATCTCCTTGTCGACCGATCCAAAGACAAATGCCTGCTCAGGACCGTGCTGCGATGGGGAGGGCCCTGACGCCCTCCCCTGAGGAGATTCCATTGAGCTGCTCTAGTACCCTGCAATGCTACTACGCCACAGGTGATTTGTTCCAGTCTGTGAATGGAACCAGTGCTGTACCGACTGCGTCGTCGACGCTTTTCTCAGAACCCTAATCGCCGCAGAGCCTCCCAGCATCGATCCTATTAGGTTATTATATTAACAATAATTATCAATATTTATTATTAATTTGAATAATATTTACTATTAATAATAATAATTAAAAAATAATAATTAATGATAATTTTTAATTTAATATTATTATTATTAATTCCTTTGTTTAAATTAATAAATTCATAAATATTATTAAACAATAACATTATTGAATATTACTAAACAGTAATATCATTAAATATAAATATTATTAAAAATAAATAATAATATTATAAATATCTAATAATATTTTATTAATTGTAATATTAATAATTTTAAAAAACATTAAAAGAAATATTTTTTTTTATAATTTAATTATAAATAATTTATAATTGAAAATATTGGATAACATTAATTTAACCATGTTTCCATTAATATATTCATATTAATTAATATATTAACATTGGTATTAGTATTAATATTAAATATTATAAATAAATGACTTTAAATCGATTATTGATTGATTAATTAATTAATACTACTTAATAAATTAATAAACATTATTAATAAATTAATAAAATTGAATATGATCAACCATGGTTGAATCTCCTAAAACATGTTCAACCATGTTTGACAATGGTTAATCAATGTCAACCATCGTCTGCCATGATCAACAATATTCAACAATGATTTTCCATGGTCAAGCATGCTCCACCAACATCAATCATGGTCGTAATGGTTAATCAATGTCTCTATGGTGAACCATGGTCCAACGTCACATTATCACAAGGGTTGTCTCAATATGGAAATCAAACATGCCGAACCATGTTTATTTTAGGGTTTATATACCTTGGATTTATATTTGTTTATCCCTTGGATTCATTATTCTCTTGGGTTTATAATATCAATCCCTTGGGTTTACTACTCTAAGGGTTCATATTCCTAGGGTTTAATATTATTCCCTTAGGCTTATAGTCCCTTGGGATTTTAGAATTAATCCGTAGAGTTATTATTGCCTTGGATTTATAATATCAATCATGGTCTATCATGGTCAACCATGGTCCAACGTCGCATCATGATAAATTTTGTCTCAATATGAGAATCTACCATGGTCAACCATGGTCCAATGCCACATTGTGAAAAAGAGTCTCTCAATTTGAAAACCAATCATGGTCAACCATGTTCAACCATGGTCCAACATCACATTGTCTGAAGGATTGTCTCAATATGTAAGTTGACCATGGTCAACCACGTTTGTTTTGGTGTTTGTAATATTTATCTTAGGGTTTATATACCTTGGGTTTGTAATATTGCTCCTTTAGGTTTGATATTATTCAGCCATGGTAAACCATGGTCAACCATGTTTTATAAAATCAATCATAGTCAACCATGGTTAATCATGGTCAAGAATTGTCCAACATGGCCTTGTCACAAAGATTATCTCAGTATGAAAATCAATCATTTCCTCAACCATGGTACAATGCCACATTATGACAAAGATTGTTTCAATGTGATAATTAGTGTCATCCATGGTTAATCATGGTTAACCTTGGTCAACCATGGTCAACATTAGTCAACCATGGTCAACCTTTTTTTATAAAATTGAACATGGTCATCCATGGTGAATCATGGACAACCATGGTTGAACATCACACTGTGACAAAGATTGTCTTGATATGAAAATAAACCATGGTTAAGCATGGCCAACCAGGGTCCAACATCGAATTATGACAAGGATTGTCTCAATATGAAAATCAACGATGGTAAACCATGGTCAACAATGTTTAGTTTTCTTTATAATATTAGTCCCTTGGGTTTAATATTATTCCTATGGGTTCATAATCACAATGGGTTTACTATTAATTCCTTGCGCTTTTTATTCCCTTGGGTTTATAATATCAGTCATCAACAACCATGGTCAATCATAGCCAACCAAGATCAACCATCATCAAATGTCACATTGTGACAAAGACTATCTCAATATGAAAATCAACCATGGTCTAATGTTATGCAACAAACTCACAAAAAGATAGATCAATGACTTAAATTATCTTCTTTGAGGGGGAAGCCTCCTTTACGTTACATAAATGAAAAATTCTTGGATCATTCAAATGACAAAACCTTCTTTCTATATATAGGAGTCTAAGGGGTCACAATTATTATGGTTATTGTTGTGCCCTTAAATTATTATTTCTATGTCAACTCTGACTATATTGCGACCCCTTAAACTCCTATATATAGAAAGGAGGTTTTGTAATTTGAATCATCCAAGAATTTCTAATATATGTAATGTAAAGGAGGTTTTCCCATTGAATAGTATAATTTTTAAGTTGTTAATATATCTATTTGTGAGTTGGTTGCATAACATTTGGTATCATAGCTTTGGATTCTAGTGTTTTACTTCTTCAAATAGGTCATTTTAGCATGTTCGCTATAAACAAATTTCTCTGAGGCTTCACAAGATGAAAGTTTTACCACGCGAAGCTGAAATCTCAGAGAACTTCATGTAAAATTTTAAATCTTGGTTCGCTATAATTTCAAAGATATGTTCTGAGGAATTCAGGGTTTTGGAAATCTCCATAATTTTGTCTCCAACAGGTGACCTAGGGACAGTCGTCATAACTAATTTGTTTCAGGCATTGGATTTGAATTTTGTAAAACATGGCTAAATTCGCACGAACTATAGCTTTTTTTGTAGAAATTTCAGGGCCTAAGGTTGAAACAATTACACGTTGAATATCCTACAACTTTGCTCTACTGAGCGAGATCATCATCGGAGATTTGGCATAATTATTTCTTAAAGAACCCAATATCAATTAAACTTGTCGAGTTGGAAAGAGGACTTAGAGAGATACGATAGGAAGAAATTTCAGAACTTGGAGATATGAAATTACAAAGTTACAATTGTTTCAAGATTGAGCTCCTAAAAGAAGAAAAAGGTGAGTATTTTTGTTTTAAATTGCATAAATTTTGTTTGAAAAATCAGTTCGAAGTGATTCAAAGGGAATAGTGAAACATATATATCATTGTTGGATTTCAAAATTCCTTGAAGAAAATAAATAGAAACACCTAGTAAGCAACTAGAAAGATCTACTATGATGCATGAAGAAGAGGAAGAAGTGCAACATGATATATCAAAATTACGAGACCAAGCACAACAAATTTCACTCTCACAAAGAGTAATAAAAAATGAAGTGGAAGCTAAGATGGATGGTTTGAAGAATAGTTTGAAATTAGACATGGAATATTTGAAGAATGGTTTAAAAGTAGACATGGAAGGTTTGAGAAAGTTGCTATAAGAAATTCTTCCTAAAGACAAAAAGGTATTAGATGAAACTCATGCTGAGAAAAAAATAAATGTTATTCATGATTTCATGGACTCTAACATTGAATGGAAGACCCACCATATTCCAAAGTTTGATATGTTGAAGTTTGATGGCAAGGGTCAGTGACATGGATACTATAGATGGAGCAATATTTTGATCTCCATAATGTGCAAAACACACGAAAGGTACGCATTACAATTTTATATTTAGAACCCAATCAATTTGTATGGTATCAATGGATTTTCTCTCGTTAACAAATTGTCACTTGGTCAATTTTACAGAGGAAATAACAACACATTATGAGCATACAAAAAGAAACACCTTCTTTAGCCAATTGATAAATCTCAAACAAAAGGGTTCAATAGTGAAGCATGAACTTCCAAAAATTGAATATAAGGGTAAATTATATTCTAGAGTAGCATAAGAATGATGTCTTCATAGGGACTTTAAAGAATAAAATCCAACATGAGGTTCGCCTATGGGATCCTGAGTCATTGGATAAGGCATTCAGGTTGCAAAGAAAAATTGAAAGAAAAATTATGGCAGTAAGGAAGCTTACCACTCACAACTATAAAGATGAAAATGTTGTTGCTCCTAGTCTTCCACAACCTACAAAGTTGACACCACAACAATTGGAATAAAAAAGAGAAAAAGGGATTTGTTATATTTGTGGTAGAAAATAAACTAAAGGTCATAATTATGCTGAGAAGAAATTAATTTATATAGATTGCGAAGAGGAGGAAGAAAATTTACAAGAAACATCAAAAGTAGAGGATATACACCACGAACCAACCCCAAAGAAAGAAGAAATGAATAAGACCATATCATGTAATGCATTGGCAAGAATTAACACTCCTCAAAATCTCAATATAGAAGCACATATCAAAAATAAAAATGTAATATTTTTGATTGATTTGGGTAGTACCCATAATTTTATTCATTGTAAGATAACCAAGGAATTGAATTTCTTCTTATATCCAGAACCGGAGTGTCAAGTGATGGTTGTAAATGGAGGAACTATAAATTTCTATGGAAAGTGACATAATATCAAGTTAACTGTGGGGGAATATGTATTGAATAGTCGAATTATCTCCATTCCAATGGGTGGTGCTAATGTTGTACTTGGACTCCAATGGTTACAATATTTGGGTATTATAGATTTTAACTTTCAAGAACTTTTCTTGAATTTTTTTGGGAAGGGAAGGGATATGAATTAAGGGGTATCGTAAGAAAACTAGGGAATATAATCAACTCCAATGGCATGATAAATTTTCTAAATAAATAACAACAGGGCGTAATTGCACAATTATGTTCACTAGAGGTTCAAACATCGAAATCATATATTTTCCTGGATCTCCAAAAAGTATCAGAAAATCATTCCAATGTATTTGATACTGCCAAAGGCTTAACACCTATTTGTGATCATGATCATGCTATTCATTTGATTCCAGGAAGTATTCCTCCAAACACCAGGCCTTAAATATATCCCTATACCCAAAAGAGTGAAATTGAACATATGGTTGCAGAAATGCTAGAGGCCAGTATCGTTCAACCTTGTTAAAGTTATTTATCTGATCTAGTAGTATTGGTGCACAATAAGGATGGATTATGTCACATGCATCTAGATTATAGGGAGCTCAACAAGCTCACTATTAAAGATAAATTTCTCATTCTTGTCATTGATGAATTATTGGATAAGTTACATAGAGAAATTTAATTCACCAAGTTGGATCTTCATTCAGGATATCGTCCACTACCCATCACATCTTCTTTAAGAGAAAATTATAAGGTTCAAGCTGAGGAAGATCACATTGGGAATCAACAAAAATTTCTACAACTCTTAAATGATAACCTCACTTTGGCGCAGAATAGAATGAAACAACATGCCGATCAACATCGCAACGAAAGAATTTTTCATGTAGGTGACTAGGTATTTTTATGGAACAGTCATACAAAAAAATGTCCCTCAAGCAACGTAAGAAGGATAATAAATTATCCCCAAAGTATTATGGTCCTTACAAGGTGGTACAAAATATTAGTACTATGGCATACAAATTGGAGCTTCCTGCATCTTCCCAAGTGCACAGAGTTTTCCATTTTTCATGCTTAAAGAAGGTTATAGGTAACAAGTTTTGAGATCAAACAATATTGCTAGAACTTGACGAGGAAGGAAAATTCATATTGGAACCATAAATACTCCTTCATGGAGACAACCTTTGTCAAATGTCACATTGCAACAAAGATTGTCTCAATATGAAAATCAACCATGGCCCAATGTCAGATTGTGACAAATATTGTCTCCATAAGAAAATCAATCATGGTCAAGCATGCTAAATGATGCTCCAATGTTACATTATGAAAAGGATTGTCTCGATATGGAAATCCACCATGGTCAACCATGGTCAAACATGTTTATTTTAGGGTTTATAATATTTATCTTATGGTTTATATACCTTGGGTTTATAAGTTTTATCGTTTGGGTTTATTATTCCATTAGGTTCATAATATCAATTCCTTAGGTTTATTAATCTATGGGTTCATATTCCTAGGGTTTTTTATTATTCCCTTAGGTTTAAAATTCCTTGGGTTTATAATATCAAACATGGCCAACCATGGTCAATCATGGTCAAACATGTTTTATAAATTCAACCACAATTAACCATGGTCGAACATCCCATTGTGATAAGGATTGTCTCAAAATAAAAATCAATCATTATCTCAATAATGGTCCAACTTCTCATTATGACAAAGATTCTCTCAATAAGATAGTCATGGTCAACCATCATCAACCATGGTCAACCATGTTTCATAAAATCAAACGTGGTAAACCATGGTTAATCATGGTCAACCATTGTCCAAAATTGTATTGTGACAACGATTGTCAACCATGGTCTAACGTCACATTTTGACAAATATTGTCTCAATATGATAATCATGGTCAACCATGGTCAACTATGTTTTATAAAAGCAAACACGGTCATCCATGGTCAATCATGGTCAACCATTGTCGAACATCATATTGTGACAAAGATTGTCATAATATGAAAATCAACCATGTTTAAGCATGGTCAACCATGGTCCAATGTCACATTGTGAGAAGGATTGTCTCAATATGAAAATCAACCATGGACAACCATGGTCAACCATGTTTATTTTAGTGTTTATAATATTTTTTTTAGGGTTTATATACCTTGGTTTTATAATATTAGTTCATTGGGTTTAATATTATTCCCTTGGGTTCATAATCCCAAGGGGTTTTAGTATTAATCCTTTTGGTTTATTATTCCACTGGGTTTATAATATCAATCATGGTCAACCATGGTCAATCATAGCCAAACAAGGTCAACCATGGTCAAATGTCACATTGTGAAAAAGATTGTCACAATATGAAAATCAACCATGGTCCAATGTCGTATTGTGACAAAGATTGCCTCGATCTGAAAATCAATCATGGACAAGCACGGTCGGCCATGGTCCAACTTCGCATTGTGACAAAGATAGTCTCCTTATGGAAATCAACCATCATGAACCATAGTCAACAATGTAAATTTTTGGGTTTATAACATTTATCTTAGAGTTTATATACCTTGGGTTTATAATTTTTATCCCTTGTGTTTATTATTCCCCTGGGTTCATAATATAAATCCATTTGGTTTATTGATCTAACTGTTCATCTTCCTAGGTTTTAATATTATTCCCTAAGTCTTATTCCCATGGGTTCCTAATCCTAATGGGTTATAATATTAATGCCTTGGGTTTATTATCCCCTTGGGTTTATAATATCAATCCCTTGGGTGTATTATTATGTTGAATTTATAATATCAATCATGGTCAACCATGGTTAATCATAGCCAATGAGGCTTAACCATGGTCGAATATCGCATTTTGACAAATATTGTCTCAATATGAAAATCAACGATGGTCACCCATGGTCCAACGATGCATTGTGCCAATGATTGTCTCGATATGAAAATCAATCAATGTCAAGCATAGTCAACCATGGTCGAACGTCGCATTGTGACAACGATTGTCTCCATATGGAAATCAACCATGGTCAACCATGTTTATTTTAGGGTTTATAATATTTATGTTCAGGTTTACATACCTTGGGTTTATAATTTTTATCACTTGGGTTTATTATTCCCTTGGGTTCATAATGTCAATCCCTTGGGTTTATAATACCAATCATGGTCAACCATGTTTTATAAATTCAATCATGGTCAACCATGGTTGAACATCGCATTGTGACAAATATTGTTAGAAAATGAAAATCAATCATTGTCTCAACGATGGTCTAACGTTGCATTTTAATAAATATTGTCTTAATAAGATAATAATTGACAACCATGGTCAACCATGTTTTATAAAACTAATCGTGGTAAACCATGGTTAATGATGGTCAACCATGGACCAACATCGCATTGTGACAAAGATCGTCTCAATATGAAAACCAATCATTGTCTCAACCATGGTCCAATGTCACATTATTATGAAGATTGTCTCAATATGAAAATCATGGTTAACCATGGTCAATCATGTTCAATGTTGGTCAACCATGGTTAAACATGTTTTATAAAATAAAAAATGGTCATCCATGGTCAATCATGGTCAACCATGGTTGAGCATCACATTGTGACAAATATTGTCTTGATATGAAAATTAACCATGGTTAAGCATGGTCAACCATGGTCCAACATCACACTATGAGAAGGATTGTATCAATATGAAAATCAACCATGGACAACCATGGTCAACCATTTTTATTTTAGAGTTTATAATATTTTTTTTAGTGTTTATATACCTTGGTTTTATAATATTAGTTCCTTGGGTTCATAATCCCAAGGGGTTTTAGTATTAATCCCCTAGGTCTATTTTTCCCTTAGTTTTGTAATATCAATACCTTCGGTTTATTATTCCCTTGGGTTTATAATATCAATTGTGGTCAACCATGGTCAATCATAGCCAACGAAGGTCAACTGTGATCAAATGGTGCATTGTGACAAAGATTGTCTCGATATGAAAATCAATCATGGTCAACCATGGTCAACCATGTTCCATTGTCGTATTATGACAAGAATTTTCTCGATATAGACTAATACTATTCAAGGGACTAATACCAGTCACCCTAGGGTTTGTATTCCCTTGGGGTTATTTTATCAATCCATTGGGTATACTAATCTAAGGGTTAATATTTCTACGGTATAATACCAAATCCTGAAGGGATTATAAAACCGAGGGAATAATTTTAACTGGAGGGATTATCAACCGAAGGAATTCATACTAAAATCAAAGCAACTATAAATCAATGGATTAATAAATGCAAGGGATTAATACTAAAAACAGAAGGGAATATAAACCTTAGGGTTTTTAATGAATCCTTTGGCTATATAATTGACATTAATGATTTTAATGTAGTTTTGGTAGTGCATTAATGTACATTAATATACAATACTATACATCAATGTAGTTTATTTAATATGCATTAGTGTGCATAACAATGATGTATATATAGTTAAGATCATTAATGCACAATAATGTACATTGAAATAAATTAATATATTAATTTACATTTAAATACATTAATATACTAATATGCACAATAATGTACATTTCATATATATAAATGGACAGTATTGTATATGGAAGTTCATATAAATGTATATGAATATTGAGGTGTATTTATAAATGTGGTTGATATATGCCTATCAGCGTTGATCAACCATATTTATTAATGTGGTTGTGCTAGTACTAATTAGGGAATGGCTAGCTACTTGTCTATGTCAAGTCCAAACCTAGTAGACAATGTCAAATTTTCGTGTAGGTTAGGAAACCAATATCAAAGTTCACATATATCAATTATAATTAGTGATATCCGTGCAAACTAATGCCCTTATTTGTAATTTATGTTTGAGTGCTAGTGTTATGTTTGGACTATGTGGTTACAAACTTACATCGGAAGATTTACTATCTACACACGTCAGTTACATAGTTTTGCCACTTCATTTTGTTTGATTTGTGTATTTATGTGAATGAACGAATTTTTGCTTGGATAGTTCACTTGCCCCTTTTAATATCTATTGGATACTCATGTCGTCCAAATCGATTGTATTAGCTTCTATAATATGAAATGACATGAATGATTAGAGATCTAAGAAAAAGAATATGGATTAATGTCCGAGGAATAAATTAGCTAGGGGTGGAGAAGGAAAGATAGACTACAAAGGTACACGATTATTTGAGAATTACAGTAAAAGAAACCTCGTCATGCGCTGAAACCAGAGTAAGATTATGAGATCTGAACAAAAAAATATGGAATAGTTTCCGAGGAATAAATTATCTAGGGGTGGAGAAGCAAAGATAGAATACAAAGGTACATGATCATTAGAGAAATTGCAGTAAAATAAGCCTCATCGTGGGTTGAAACCAGAGTAAGATTATGTGAGTAAATGATTTTTTTTAAATTTAGTTTGATAAGACTACCATATTCATTATTTGGTCAAACATTATGAGGTAAATTGTAGATAGATGAATAATAGGTTACATAGCAGAGAAATAAGTTATCTATAATCTATTGAGTATACATAGTGGGGAAATCTAGTCTCTATACCTTGACATAGAAATATCTGCCAATTTTGCAGGTGTCATATATATAATATTTATTAATTTATATTATTTATTACTCTCAATCATTTTTAGTTTACAAATTCAATAAAAGGAAATAGTATTAGTATCCATATAAGTTCTCTTCAATTTGAATTCATCCAAATTAAATAAATCTATTAGAACTATGTTATTTTTGGATTTACCAAGCGCCTAGAGGAATCAAATTTCTGGAGGTGCAAATATATTTTAGAGTGAAAAGAAATTTGATCCCTCTCGATACTTGGTAGATCTAGAGTTTAGAGCTTATATGAATTTAATTTAATTAAAAAATAAAGATATAATAAATTAAAACTTTTCATTTAAATCTAATGAATTTTTATTAATATAGTTTATATTTTAATTATATTGATACAAGTATGAATATCATAGAGAAATTTGTATGTAAAATAAATTATGCTTTATGCGATGAAGGCTATGAAGAATGTTAGGGTTTTCGGTTTTCACAGACCCTTGGATGACACCATCGCTTCAATCCATGACACTATTATTTGTAGAGGATGAGGATTCAAGCAAGTGGTTTCCATAAGCTTCTTCCCCCATGCTGATAGACACAGGTAGAGTTAGTGGTTGGAAGTATGACTGCCATTTTGTTGCAGAAATTCAAGCGACCAGAATATTGAGCTATGGCTTTGACCAATGTAACTCCATTTGGTCTAGCCTCTGGTCTTGCATGAAACCATTGAGTCGTCAGTGGCATTATGACTAATGTCTTGCCCTCGATGGAAACCTATTTGATAAAATGTCAACATGATGGTAGAAGGATGAGTATACATTCTAGTACAGATGCGACAAAGAGATTAGACAGAGGAATATTAGTTCAGAGATAGAGGACTGATATAGGTAAAGCGTATGAAAATATACATGCGTCTTGTGAGCAAAGACTATGTACATACACAGGTATGGTGAAGCAAAGTCATGTACAATTTTTGCACCATAGTATTCTCAATGCGAGGGGAATTTACCATGGTATTGGCCCATAGTGATCCAGGTGGATATTGGTGGCCACCTGCCAAGTCCACCTGGACCCCCACCATTGTCTTTCTTAGCATTTTCAGTTTCCTTAATTGTAGCACAACTTACTATTTTTAGCAGTTTTTCGGGTCCTGAACTTCCGGAGCCATTTTGAGGCCCTAAACGACGCTTTTTGGGGAATCCGGGGGAAACATGGGTCCATGGAATGGACCGATGTTGCCCGTTCCAACAATGATAGTGCTCGGATAGATCTTTCTAATGAGCTATTGTACGCATCAAACGGAGATCATGTGCCAAAGTTACAACCCCGGGAAGTTGATGTACCAACTTACCCCCAAGCGGGGCCCATAGTTTGGCGTTTCATCTCCTAGGGTTAGGTTTTGGAATGTTAAGGGTTTTCCATTGTTTCTCAACAATAAATAGGCCTTCGAGCCTCATTGTAACACAGTTCAGAGGCATGTAGCCATCACATCTCTTCTCAGAGATAAGCTACCATCGCCCTAGCTGGTTTATTTCCATTTCTGATTGTAAGCATATTTCAGTATTTTCCATTAATGAAATGAAGTATTATTTCCGCTGCATCTTTGTGTATATGGTTATCTCTGTAATTTGTTGCGTTCTTGTTTAAATCCGGATCAGTGGTATCAGAGCGGTCTGCTTTTTCTCTGTTTTTCTTTGCATGTCCCCAACAAGGTCGGGATATAAGGAGTTAGGGCTTGAACTGGTTGAACCTTTGCAAGACCAGCCTCGCAAATCCCGACGGCCTCCCATGGCGGACGAGAAGAAAGACGAGGGGGCAGGAGATCCCATCAAAATCTTGCTTGAGGAAGCCCTCGAGCGACAACGGAACGCGATGATGGACAGCTTTGCTCAGATCCTTCAGCGGCTACCCAGAAGCAACGCATCGGCTTCCAGCAGCTACTCTGGAAACGCCACACCCTTTAAGGTACAAGTTAATTTTGAAATCCCCATATTCGAAGGTCAGATAGATGCAGATGCCGTAGATAAATGGTTAAATCTGCTAGAGGGTTATTTTTCTGTTCATGAATTTTCGAGTCGGGAAAAGATTGTTTTTGCTCTCCTCAAAGCAGCCCCCCATGTCAAGGACTGGTGGGAAACCTACTGCGAGCAGAAGTATGAAAGTACTGGCTCACTATTTTCAGCCGCACCCACCTGGGATTCGTTCCGGGATGCCATCAAGGAGCAGTACTACCCTGTCGGGAGCTATGAGGATGAATACATAAAGTGGACCACGCTGCGGCAGGGAAGGGACCAAGACGTGCCGGAGTTCACCAATCTTTTCCATACCCTTCGCACAAAGTTGGGTATCAAGGATTCGGAGCAACATCTGATACTCAAATACTGTGGCTACCTGCACAAGTACATCCAGGAAGAAATACAATTCCTAAACATCCCCTCGCTCGGCACAGCATACCGGTATGCCGTCAAGGTCGAGCAGAAGTTTAAACAAAAGAAGCGAGACTTTGGATCTGCGAATCCAAAGCAGGGGAAAGGTGCCCCTAAACCACAGAACAAAGGACAAAGCCAAGGCGGGAAAGCCCAAGATAACCAGCCGAAGCTGCAAGCAAAGAACAGCGCCGCGAAGCCGAGAAAGGACACTGGAAAATGGTGCGAGTTCCATAAGAGCTCCACTCACAACACAAGTGAGTGTCGGGCCAAGCAGTCACTGGTGGCTGAGCTAAAGGTTTCAGAATCAGATGCATGTTCTGACTCTGAGTCAGAACCCGATAAGGGGTATGAAAAAGGGAAGCAGATCATTGATGCGGACCCCAGCGCCACTGTTGCTACCGCAAAGATCCAGAAAAATGAACCCGAAGATCCAGAGGAGGAGGAGCGTCTCTTCCACTCCCAGATGTGGGTAAAGGGCTCCCCGATACAGTTCATTGTTGATAGTGGGAGTCAAAAGAACCTCATTTTGGCAGAGGTCGTGAAGCGGTTGGGCTTACCGACCATAGCACATCCACAACCATACACCATTGGGTGGCTTCACCAAGGACGAGATCTTCGCGTGAGTCAGCAGTGTCGCCTTCCATACAACATCAAGCCCTTCACGGATGAGGTATTGTGTGACATTGCTCCCCTTGAAGTTTGTGATGTATTACTAGGACAACCATACTTGTGGAAGCGACATGCTGTGTATGAATCAAGGCCCCGTGCTGTTATTATTACATTGGGAAATAAGTTGTTCAGGATACCAGAGGTAGCACCACCTACCGCCCTCTCTTTGATTACTGCAAAACAATGCAGTAAGATCATTTCCAAAACCAGGAAATTTGTTTTCCTGATGATACGCCCTCAAGAAAAGAAGAAGACAGTGGCCGCGGCCTCCAAACGGGGCCTCTCTGCACGACAACTACAGATGGACAAGATTGTGGAGGAGTACGAGGACATCTTCACCTCCCCGGCAGGGGTTCCTCTGCACTGTCAAGTCAAGCACTCCATCGATCTGACCCCAGATGCGCCGCTACCCAATGGACCAATTTATCGGCGCTCCGTTCTGGAGAACGATGAAATCAAGAGGCAGATTCAGGAGCTCCTGCAGAAAGGTCACATCCGTCCGAGTTCATCGCCCTGTGGGAGCCCGATCGTGTTGGTACAGAAGAAGGATGGGACGTGGAGACTCTGTATTGACTATCGGGCGCTGAACAAGATCACTGTCCGTAATAGGTACCCGATCCCTCGGATTGATGACCTCCTAGACCAACTAAAGGGGGCGAAATATTTCAGCAAGATCGACCTGAAGTCGGGATATCACCAGCTACCAATCGAACCCTCCGATGTGTGGAAGACTGCCTTCAAATCCAAGGAGGGCCTCTTCGAATGGTTGGTCATGCCTTTCGGATTGACGAATGCTCCTGCAACCTTTATGAGGCTAATGGATGACATCTTGCGGCCATTCACCAACTCCTTTGTAGTAGTATACTTGGATGACATTCTGATCTTCAGCCAGAGTTGGGAAGAGCACCTCCACCACATCCGACAGGTTCTCCAAACACTGCGGCAACACAAGCTATGTGCCAATTTGGAGAAATGCACTTTTGGCATGACCCAGGTTCAGTATCTGGGATACATCATTGATGAACAGGGGGTGCATGTCGATCCAGCCAAGATCCAAGTCATTCAGGATTGGCCCTCTCCAACCACTCTAACAGAGCTCCGCAGCTTTCTAGGTCTTGCCAACTTCTACCGCAGGTTTGTGTTGGGGTTTTCTCATATTTCTTGGCCCTTGAGTCAAGTCACCAAGGGCGGGGCGAAAGCAAAATTCTTTTGGTCTAAATCTCAACAGAAGGCATTCAGGGAGTTGAAGGATCGCCTCTGCACGGCACCAGTGCTCGCGTTACCAGATTTACAACAACCATTTGAGGTCGAGACAGATGCCTCTGACTATGCTATTGGGGTAGTCCTTACTCAACATGGACATCCAGTGGCATATCACAGTGAAACACTTTCAGACACAGTCCGGAAGTACCGCACTTATGATAAAGAGATGTATTCCATTGTACAGGCCTGCCGACAATGGAAGCATTACATATTGGGGAAGGAAACGGTCATCCACACAGACCACCGACCTCTGCAGTTCATACAGACCCAAGGGAAATTGCAGAATGATCGCCATCAGAAGTGGTCTACATACCTGCAACAGTTTCACTTGAATATCAAGTATAAAAGCGGCATCACCAATAATGTTGCAGATTGCCTCAGTCGACCACCGATCATGGCGCTAACCACCGTGCTCAACTCTTGTGGTCACGAGACTTCTGATTGGCCACTTCTCTACAAAAGCGACCCAGAATTCGGCCACACATACCAGACACTCTTGGAGGGTCGGCAGGTTGCAGATTTTCACCTCCAGGATGCCCTATTATGCCACCTCGGTCACCTTTGTGTTCCTTCAAGCGAGCGTGCCAAGATGATTTGGGAAGCACACTACAGTCGGGCTGCTGGGCATTTCGGGGTCGAGAAAACAGTGGCAGTACTGCAAAATTATTTCTATTGGCCGAATCTTCAACAGGATGTTGGGAAGTACATCCGATCATGTACTGCCTGTGCCATTGCCAAACCGGCCATTAAGAAGCACGGCCTCTATACCCCGTTGCCTACCCCTAGTCGACCTTGGGAATCCATCTCCATGGACTACATGTCAGGCCTTCCTTCCACTAAGCATGGAAATGACTGTGTTTTTGTGGTCGTTGACAGGTTCTCGAAGATGGCCATTACGGTGGCCTGCAAGAAGAATATCACAGCAGAAGCCACTGCTAAACTCTTCTTTGAACGAGTGTGGGTGCACTTTGGGATCCCACAGTCTATCATCTCAGATCGGGACAGTCGGTTTCTCAGCACATTTTGGTCCAGTCTCTGGTCAATGCTGGACACCAAACTCACGAAGTCCACAGCCTTCCATCCTCAAACTGATGGCCAGACAGAGGTTGTCAATAGGATGATTGTGCACATTCTGCGCATGTATAACTCAAAGCATCCACGCACATGGGACGAGAACCTCCCCTATGTTCAGCATAGCTACAACCGAGCTCTTCACAGCTCCACTGGCCATAGCCCTTTTCAGGTGGGTTTGGGATTCCAGCCACTATGCCCCATTGATGTGGCCATGCCACTTGCAGCTACTCACATGAATTCAGCTCATGTCCAGTCCGAAACAGATAAGGCCACCAGCTTCATTGAGCGCATCCAACATATTCGCCAGCAGGTCCATGACATTCTTGAGAAATCAAATGCCAAGTAAAAGCAGCGACATGATCAACATCGGGTGCCACACAAGTTTCAGGTGGGCGACAAAGTCTGGTTGCATTTGCAAAAGGAACGCCTTACTGGAGCCTATCGGAAATTGAGACCACTCCGATATGGTCCTTACACCATTAATAAGGCTATGGGAGACAATGCATTTGAGCTCAGCATTCCCCCATTCCTTGGCCTGCACCCAGTGTTCAATGTGGACCGCCTTCGGCCATACTTTCCACCGTTGCTAGACACATCCGACATTGCCGAACAGCTCAAACCCACAGAATTAAATCCAGATTGCATGGAACAAGCTGCAACTGATCGGATCATGGACACACAGATCAAGAACACTCGCCAACAGAATATCCAACCGTATCAAGTTGTCAAAGCAGGCCAACTCCTTCAGCAGGGCAAGTGGCTCACCAGGGAACAAGTTCAGCAGAAGTTTCCTCATCTCATGGAGGAACTCAACGCAATGGGGACCATTGCTTCCTAAGGGGGGAGGAATGATCCAGGTGGATATTGGTGGCCACCTGCCAAGTCCACCTGGACCCCCACCATTGTCTTTCTCAGCATTTTCAGTTTCCTTAATTGTAGCACAACTTACTATTTTTAGCAGTTTTTCGGGTCCTGAACTTCCAGAGCCATTTTGAGGCCCTAAACGACGCTTTTTGGGGAATCCGGGGGCAACATGGGTCCATGGAATGGACCGATGTTGCCCGTTCCAACAATGATAGTGCTCGGATAGATCTTTCTAATGAGCTATTGTATGCGTCAAACGGAGATCATGTGCCAAAGTTACGACCCCGGGAAGTTGATGTACCAACTTACCCCCAAGTGGGGTCCATAGTTTGGCATTTCATCTCCTAGGGTTAGGTTTTGAAATGTTAAGGGTTTTCCATTGTTTCTCAACAATAAATAGGCCTTCGAGCCTCATTGTAACACAGTTCAGAGGCATGTAGCCATCACATCTCTTCTCAGAGATAAGCTACCATCGCCCTAGCTGGTTTATTTCCATTTCTGATTGTAAGCATATTTCAGTATTTTCCATTAATGAAATGAAGTATTATTTCCGCTGCATCTTTGTGTATATGGTTATCTCTGTAATTTGTTGCGTTCCTGTTTAAATCCGGATCACATAGTAATGAGTGTGACAACGAATATTTTATGCTTTAAAAAAATACCATCGGTATAACTACACGATTGGCCTAAGGTATTGGCTAAGGCCTAATTTATATAAGGATATGGAGATCAAAGTGCTAAGTGTGCAAGTTATGGGTTATTAACAAATGGTTTGATCTAAAACATGTTTGCACCAAGGAGTGTGAAGGAGGTGCAAATTTGGTAAATATGAAAGCATAATAGTCACTAATGAACATGCTTTCTTGTTCCTTTATGATTATATCTAAAAATGATAAATCTGTGATGGTAATGATATTCTAACATGAACATGTGATAGTAAGTGTTGCGAAATATGTTTTATGGTTACAGCGAAGGAATGATTAAGTAATTATAGATATGTGCGTAGGTTTTCTTCGGAAAGGTCACGTACATACACGGATCTACTTTAGGGGGTTCATGTATATATTATGCAAAATTTAAGAATATGTATGCATGTGTGAAATATTAAAATCACATACATACATGAGTTCTTTTCATAAAGTTCATGTATGACTGCTAGGGTTTTGAAGCATGAACTATTAACGATGGTTGATTAGTTCATATATGTTTGATGTTTTCTTTCAGTGATGTCTCTCTCATAATGATCTTTGTTTGAAAATACGGATTGGGTTGAACTAATTATAGAAGGAAATGTTAACTAAGTGGTGATGCTACTGTATAATGATCTATATTTGGTTCTATGACCTATGATGGGTTCATTATGTGGTACAGTGATTATTTTAATGTGACAATGATTGAGTTTCATGTTTTAGTAATTTTTGAGATATATACACGGGTATTCTTCAAGAGAAGCACGTACATACCTATGTATGATTAAGAACAATATCGTATACAATCTAATGTATGCTTGATCAGGGTTTGCAGTGGTAGTAGTTGGTTTCTATGATGGGTACCAAAGTTTGGCCTGGTTTATTGATGAGTGGCTATGCATTGCCATGATCTGTTATGATCTAGGTTGATCTAATTGCATTGGTTAGAAAAGTTAATTTGATGATTAAGTTTGTTTAGTATTTGAGTAATTGATTTCAGAATAGTTGAAAGTGGATCGATTTTGATACATTTTGACAAGTGATCCATAGAGAGATGAGGATAACAGTCTTCAAAAAGGTGTTCTAGCTCCCTTCCAGTAGGAGTTGGAAAATGAGAGAAGGTTGTTGCTTTTTGCAGGTAAGATCCTATGTACTAGTTAAAGTCTGCACCAATACAAGATTGTAAGAAATTTTTTTTCCTAAAGAAGATAAAGACAACATCAGTGATGGTTTTCTCCCACATTGGGTTTCTACCAAAAAACTTGGTGTTCATGTGTGTTGATGTGTTTATGATGTGTTGATGATCTATCTTCTCCCTATTGCATCATAGTTTCTTCTTAATACATGTTTTAAAGAAGTAATGATGCACTAGTCAAGGCTTAACAAATGATGAATTATATGTAAAGTTAGTTAACTAAATATTCTCAGTTATCTTTCATCATAGTTTCATATGTACGTGGGTTTACTGAATAACAATTGCGTACAAAAATTGGAATAAGAAAAGTAAATTTGAAGTAAGTTTTATTCACCCCTCCTCCCTCGCCTGTAGTATTTTTCCTATCAATTGGTATGAGAGTAGGTCCTTCAGAAGAATCTTCATCACTTGAAGGAAGATTTATCAAGATGAGAAATCAAGAGGGAGTAGTATCTATCAGGCCAACATTATTTAATGGATCCAACTTGGTTTTCTGGAAAGTCAGAACGAGAGCTTACCTGCAGTCACTTGGAGCTGATGTTTGGGGAATCAGTTAAGGAGGCTATTAGTATCTATCCTTCATTCCCATAGATGAAGCAAAAAATAAAAAATATGAGACCAATGCAATGGATGTCAATTCTCTATTGTGAGGCTTGGAATAATCAAAATTTGTAAAGTTCATGCAGCTAAATACCAAAAACACTATATGGGACAACATCATCTAGAGTTATGAAGGCGAAACTAAGGTAAAGAGTCCCAAACTTCAAACCTTTCGAATTCAATATGAAATCCTCATAATGCATAGTGATGAAAGTATTGCAAGTTTATTTCTTAGGGTATATGAGATAGTTAATTCATTGAGAAATCATGGTGATGAAGTAAAAGAATCAATGGTTGTTGAGAAAATCCTAAGGTTTCTAACCCAAAATTCGATTTGAAAGTCTCTCATTGAAGGAATGCAGGATTTGAAGAACATTACTATTGACCAGATTCAAGGGATCTTAACATGTTATGAAATGAGAAAACGAGGTGCTTCACATGTCAGAGAAGAAACATTCAGAGCTACATCTAAAGGAAATGAAAAGGGGGAGCTTATGGAATCAATTTATGTATCAGATGAAGAAGAGCCAAATTTGTAAAGAAACTCTAAGTAGGAATTAGCAGATTTAGAGGTAAGCTTCCTTTAAGATATCTTTCTTGAGGAAGAGTTGGTCATTATGATGTTAAATTCCCTTATAAAGAAAACCATGAGAAAGGGAAAAATTATGAAAAGTAAATTTTAGGGGAAGGTTTGAAAACAATAAAAGTTTCTACTCACATGAAGAGAGTGATGGGGTGATGGTCTGATCAAGAATATCAATTACTTATTACATTTGGAGATAAATGTATTGATGAGTCTCATGATGTTTCTATGGATTCTATAGAAGGAAAGGATAATCTCATTGAAGAAATAACTCAAGTTAAAATTCATCTAGAAAAATCTAAAATACCAGAAGAAGCATTGAAGGAACAAATTCTAGAAAAGGAGAGGCATAATACCTCTCCTGCTCTTGGATTTTGGTTTTTGTGCTCACTTTTTTCAGCTCTA
Source organism: Pinus tabuliformis (assembly GCA_031772625.1). Taxonomy (NCBI): domain Eukaryota; kingdom Viridiplantae; phylum Streptophyta; class Pinopsida; order Pinales; family Pinaceae; genus Pinus; species Pinus tabuliformis. The sequence continues at coordinate 865,972,013 of CM062812.1, forward strand.
TTCAGGAGTTTTGCTATCTGTAGTCAATATACCTCTGTTGGAACCCCCTTCCTTACCATTATTCCACCTCCATTGTGCAAAGAATTGTAAATGTTTTTATGTATTTTGAGCCATTTTCAGTTCTCTTTTACAAAGAAGTAACGTAATTGAACTGTCGTTTCTTGATTTGGAAGTGTCGCAAGTGTCGTTTTTAGTCATAGAAGAGAATCCGATTGTTCTTGATAGTTGATTACACTGTTACTCTTGTATTTGATCTGAATTAATAGTTTTTCAAGTGTCAAAAGCAAGTTTTCAATTCCAAATAAAAGTGTCATCATTGTCTTCATTTTATCTTGAAAAGAAACTTGTTAGTAATGTCGCTTTGAAAATTAATTCAGATTTGCGCTTAGCTTTATTTTTATCACTCACACATTAAGAAGGCTGAAAACAAATACATGCATTTGCATTTGCATTTAGACTGTTTGTTGATTTGATTTAGGACATTGCATATAGTGTGTGCTCTCTGCTCTATGTTGAAAGAATATCATCTCTCTTTCCTTAGTAGCTAGGATTTTTATTGAAAAAAGAAGTGTTAAACACACATGGACAACAAGAGAGATATGAAAGATAAAGCATGCAAGTATATTTTTATTAACAAGAGATATACATTTATAGTACATGTGGTGACCATTGGGTTTCACATCCCAAGGTCTCTTGGACTACTTAGTCTATTCAGCTTCCACACTAACCCATTTAGGATTAGGTGTCCAACATTCCCCCCCTTAATCCGAAGGGTTATGTATGAGTCCAAGAAGAGAGCTGTAATACAAAATGTGCAAAAAATGCATGGCAGCACTAGGCTGAATGTGCTCTATGAAATGTTGGTAAAAAGGGCGGTGGTTTAAGGATGACCACCAACACTGGAACACTTAGTGCAGTTCTCGGAACTCTTCCAAAACTGGCAAGAAACTGAAGTTTTCTGCTAGAGGAAGTGATCCTATTGTTTTGAAGAGGGGAACCTTCAACCAATAAATGGAGGTCTCACCCCGCATAAAAGGGAAAACTTCAACCTGAAAAGGGAAGTCTCAACCTATGATGGTTTAAGGATGACCAACAACTCTGGAATGCTTAATGCAATTCCTGGAACTCTTCCAAATCTAGCAAGAAGCTGGTGTCTTCTGCTAGAGGAAGTGTTCTCAATTTTGTTCCTGGAATTCTTCCAAAACTGGCAAGAAGCTGAAGTCTTCTGCTAGAGGAAGTGTCCCAGATTGCCAACTGAAGGCATGTTCACGGACATCTTTGTCTCTGGCTACAACTCTGAAACTGATGTGGCAGGTTGTGGCTCAGGCTCGCTTGATGTGGCTTTGAAGCTTGTAGATGACCATCATTTCCCCCCCTGTCAGATACAAGGTGAGATGATGGAGAAAACTCAACTGCAAGATTGTTCAATACTCTGGAACAAGTTCTAACATGTTCCTGGAATATCTTCTTGGCTGTTGATGCCCATTGCCAAGAAGTGATCCATCCAAGATGAATCTTTGTTCTTGCAGGACGTTTGTTTCTGAAGCATCTGTGTGAAGAATGACTGGTTTTATGACAGTGCTTACATGGATGAAGATCAAAACAGTGATCTTTCAAATGGCCAACTCGGTCACAGTGTTGGCATTTCACGATCTGTTGTTTTTGTTGTTGTTGTTGCTGTGGAAGAGGGGCAGAATTTGGAACAGCTGGAGGTGAACTGTCATGAATAAATCCAGCACTCTGAAACTAAATGGGCTTGGAGTAGTCTGGAATATGAAAGGACAAGTCCTTATCATATCCAAGACTAGTTCTGTGCTTGTTGTGGACAAGCTGTTCCCAAGGTCTGATGATGGGCTTGGGAAGTGCAGACTGAGTTTCTGCATCTGCATGTACAATTGCTGCTTTATTGGGCACTAAATCTGAATGAACTGTAACATTATTGTTTTGTTGTTGATGGGTTGCAGTTTCAACGTTCTGAACAGAAACAGGTTCAAAATGATGTCTATTTTGATGTAGCTCTTCTTGTTGTAGCTGTGATTCAAGCTGCAAAAAATCGATCTTTTCCTGTGCATTATATAAGCATGTCTGAATTTCTGAGAGAGATCCTTTGTTGATTTGTAATGTGTCATCAACAGTAGATTGTATAAGAGTTTTCATGAACTCTAATACTTCACTGATTCCGACCATTTTTTCTTCAATATCTGATTTACACCTTAAAAACAGATCACAACTACTACTTAATGCAGAAAAGTAATATCCACTTATAGTACACAACAATATCCTTTATAAATGTCAGCAAATGATCAGTGTGCAACATAAAAGATTACAATCAGCCCACCAAACTCTTTATGCAGCAGTCGAATGCACTATAATGAGTTTTAATACCACAACTGGGGCAACAGCAACTGCAAACTTGCTTGGAACTTGGATTGAATATTGGTGTGAACACAACAGTTGGAACCTTCGACGCACAACAAGGGTGATTCGTACAACAAAGAGACTAAAGGGAATTAGCCCCTTTCTGCACTATTGATTAGACTCAACTAGAAATATTCTCAACCAACAATTTACACAGGTGGAAACACGACCTCTTTTAACTAGAACTTTTCCCAAACAACCACAGAAAATACCTTATACAAATTAATCTCAATGTCATCTCTCAAGTATAAAAGTCTGGAATAAAGACCGCAAGGATTCAAGGAATCAAATTTTAGTAGCCCTTAGCGCTATCATGAGCAGCAATCAGATACTCGGCTTAGTGCAATAAGATCAATTTGAAGGGTTCTTCATCTTTAAAGATCAGCCATAAAGAAGCCCATGGACGTTATCACTTTTCTCCTCTTTTTTTTTTTAATGGTAATACCTGAGAATAATCATAAATAGCTTCCCCTGGTAAATTTAATCAATGTAACTAAAGACAAGTTCCATTCAGTTTACAACCTTCACAATATCATGACTGGTGAAAAACGTGTTCGCCCATTACAATGACAAAAAGAATCCATAATCCATCCATTCTAGTAGAACTTTCAACCAAAAATTCTTCCAAACCTAATCCTGCTGTTTATCAAACTGCCATCCAAAAAACTTATTCCCCAAAGTAGACTAATCAACATAGTTATGCATAATTTAGCCGGAATATATCATTAAAAACATAGTAGCTTCCTGCTGGCGTAGGCATCAAATGAAACATCTGACTGAACTTCAGCTGATGTTGTTCCCCGGGCAACTACAGGCTGCCGCTGACAAATACAAGCATGCCGCCAGCGGGACCTGAAGGCTAGCAATCAACTGTGGATATGTTATGCTTGCATTGCTGGAATGGGAGGTTGGTGAGCTTCCCCACTATGTTCTCCACTCACGTCGAATTCTTTTCCTGGACCATCTTCAGTGAAAGATCAGAAGGTCTCATCTAAGCATGTATTAACAAATGTTGGCGCGTCTGGTTGCTTAGCTTAATTTGCAGCCCGTCTATTTCTTCAAACTCGGCTTCTTTACACTAGCAATCATTGGATCGTATACCATTCAGGCATGTCAAACCTCATTCGAAATTTAAGAACAGCAGCTTCAAAACTTATTCAGGGCGCACACACCATTTCGCTGAGACCACTGAGTGCAACACGAATACGCCTTTTAAATCCAGCAGCTTCAAAACGTAATGGCAGCGTTTAAAACAGTTGTGACACCATTCACCATCTGAATTCCATTCGAACTTGGGAAACACACCATATGACGTTGTCGAGAGAATACAGTTTTTAAAAATTACGGACAGACAAAATTGAAATGACCAGCACCGACTTGAGTTTATCAATCCGAAAATTTAAGGTGCCACGAAATCATAGTGGAGATGTCACTGTGGATTGACATGTGAATCACTAGTTCTGGGTTTGTCAACCATCTACAGGAGCCCAAACACACTATATTGCAACAAATTTAAATGCATCATTGATTTACATATAAGCCGGAGCAAGAATTTTGATGTTTTGACAGTTTGGAGATAAAATCCACCTACAGGTAATCACAGAAAAAACTAACAAAACCTGTACAAATTTTCGGCCCGACAACCCTTATTGGCTTTCTTTCCTTGCCAATATCTGCTAATACAGAAAAATTTGAAGCTTCTTTGGATAATACGACGTCTTTTGCAGCGTGAAATCCATAGCCATTGGAGTTAAAGAATTATTTGTGCGGCCTCATCGTCAAGTAGCAAAAGTCAATATGTGCGACGTGGTTGTTGCATCTTGCAACGAATTCCACCTCTACAGTGTTTCGATCCCGCGACCTTTAGTGCTCATGGAGCAGCGTTCAAAACTTCGCGAGCTTTCAAGCTTCAAAACGGGATCTCGACTTCCACACTACCAGCACGGGGTCACCAAGTCTCGACTTCCACATATACTCCAACAACGTACACACCAGACTATTAAAGGCAGAAATCATAGAATGCTCTGTCCATTGCAGGGATTCATGGCAGGAATAGGAGTTAGAAATCTGAGTGCAGAAAAGGCTGAGCAGTTTTTTTTTTTTTTTTTTTTTTTTTTTTTTTTTTTTTTTTATATATGCAGGTATCGTGCAGCCACAGGAATAGCATAGAATAATAGCAGAGAATAATAGAGAATCACAGGTGAATAATAGACAGAGAGGAGCGTTTTGTATGCAGAGAGCAGCGTTCTGTATGCAGGTGGAGTAGCTACAGGAGCAGTGTTCAGGCCAGTGGAAGCGTCAGAGCAGCAGAATAATGTCAGAATTTTCTATTTGGGGAATTGTGTGCCGATAATGCAACTAAAATACTACTGTAAAACATTCATGAAATGCAGAACTGATTTGCCCATAAAACAAATTGCTGAAATTGGAGCAGGACCAGCAATCGCCCACTCTGATACCATGTTAAACACACATGGACAGCAAGAGAGATATGAAAGATAAAACATGCAAGTATATTTTTATTAACAAGAGATATACATTTATAGTACATGTGGTGACCGTTGGGTTTCACATCCCAAGGTCTCTTGGACTACTTAGTCTATTCCGCTTCCACACTAACCCATTTAGGATTAGGTGTCCAACAAGAAGATTAAACAATTGTTTATCATCTTAGATTGCATTTTAGGAATTGTATATCTACATCATGCGGTGAACCTGAAAGGAAAATTTTTTAAGCAAGATCAACTATAAAATAAATTTAATGAATCTAAAAATGCTTTGGAACCTAACGCACAACATTTAGAAGTCTAGGCTAGAGACATATTCCGGCGTCGTAAATCCTGGTAACTGTTGTTTTCATTGCTAGTTGGGTGATTCCTCCACTTTGAGACGATAAGTGGCAGTACGGACTTGTGCTCCCACATACCGTCGAGTATATATTTGGAGACCACAATAGGCTATATCCTTTATCCATAGGAAGCTGTGTCTGCCGCCCTATCAATCGCAATGCACTGAACACAGCATTCGGGAAGATTGACTGCCGTATCGTGAAAAGTATTCTGTAATTTTGCGATTGGTTTGGTAATCCCTCTGTGTAGATTTCCAGAGTAGTCTCTTTCGTTCCTTTTCATACTCCTTAAAGGAAAAGGTCCATCTGAGCACTTTTCACTTCAAGCTCATTAAAAATCGAAGGCGACTAGAGTCATCTTTTGTTTTTTCTCGACTCTTAAAAATTGAAAAAACAAGTTGTGTCAAAGCATCTAAAATTCATTTAATTCGGAAACATATTTCCCCTTGATTTTTAGTTGATCGAGTAATCCGCAATCGTGGAAGAAAGTCAATCGAAATCGCTAGAAAATCTTTTGGATAGACTAGATATGTCTGAACAACCGTCGACATCCAGGACTGTGTCATCCGACGCAGCAGCGGCGGAGCCTCCTGCTACTACTCCAACGATGTTTGCCGGTATACCATCTCTCCCAGCAAGTTATCAACAACAAGTCGGAGTCCAATCAGGGACTGTTTCGACGACATGGTCAGTTCCTATTTCTTCATCCGGATTATCATCTAGTATTTCTTATGTTGAAACTCAACAAATTGATCCACTGTGTCTTCAAAGGCCAGTCTACCCTTTAAGTACTGGATTGCCACCATATGGAGGGCAATATGCTTTTTCATTGTTCCCTCCCAGAGAACAACCATATGGGAGTTTACAACAAAGTTCAGGTCAAACTGGAATTGCATCCAGCGGTTGGGTACCAATACTGCCTTAGCAACCAAGGGTTGTATATTCAATGAAACCAGTCCACCCTGTGTTGAATATTCCCACTATACCTGCTATGGTGACTGCGTCGCAAGTACAAGCGCTACCTATTGCATGTCAACCTCAAGTTTCTCAGGTTGCAATACAACAGCCTCTTGTCTCAACGACTCAATCACAACCTCAAGTTAGTGCCTCCTTATCTGGAGCGACTCAGGCTCAAACAAGTACTATGACTCCTCATCTTGGTCAATCATCTAGTATTGGGCAGCAACAAATGGTCCAACCATGGCTGGTTCAATCTCAACAACCACCATTCCAACAATCATATCAAGGACCTGAGCAACAAGTCTTTGTAAGTAATGGGCAACCACATTTCCAAAGCGGTTATCAACAACCATATTATACTGGTTATGCCCATCAACCTTATCAAAGTTACCAGCATCAAATACATTATGCTGGTATGCAAAGACCCACTGCTCAGCTGATTCCATCTTATCCTGGGTATGATTCGCCTAACCTGAATCAATAGTTGCCCTTTGTAGCAACTCTAGAATTACAAGATCTAAATCGGCTGACGAATGATCCAATTGCTTATGCCCCTTGGTGGCCTGCAATTATGCATAAACTTCCGTCAGATATTCCTAAATTTAATGGAAATCCGGGTGAAGACTTGTCAAATCATGTGATGACCTTTCATCTGTGGTGTTCATCTAACACTCTAAACGATGATTCGATTAGGCTTCGCCTTTTTCAGCGAACGTTAACTGGTCTGGCAACAAAATGGTATATCGAATTGCCTAGAGCTTCATTCGATAACTTCAGCACCCTAGCCACAACCTTTTTAACCCATTTTCAGTTACCAATAAGGTACGAAACAGGAACAGAGCTTCTTACCAATTTCAAACAGACAACGGCCACTCACATATCTGATCATATTCATGAGTGGCGACGTCATCGCAGAATGGTAAAAACATATGTTCCTGATCAGCTGCTAGCTGAATGGTTTATTAAGTCATTATTACCTTCTATCACAGAAGATGTGGCAAAGGGAGGAGTTGTCACTGAAGAGCAAGTTATTGCTCGTGCACAATATCTAGACTTGATATATACTCAGTCTGGCACGCTCTACGATAAAATACCTGATGCTCCTAGACCGGAATTTTCCGTTCCTCCCCCTCCTAAATCAAACAAAGACTCTCATGCCGGTGATGGCGTGATAGGTATGACAAGCACGAAATCGACAAAGGCTACATCTAAGAAATCCCGTAAGATTTCTAATCAAAATGCAAACGAAAAACTTCTCGCCTTGGAGGTAAATGCTATGTTGACCGACAAGGGAAAACAACTGAAGCAACCAGGGGGCAAGAAGAAAAAGAAAGGGAGAAAAAAGAAGCAGGATGAGTCATCTCCTGAAAAACCTTCTGCAAACCCTTCTGGGCAAAGGAAACCCCCTGCGGGGTGTCAGATATGCGATGAGGATCATCGGACGAGAGATTGTCCACATAAAGCTGAAGTTAAGAAACTCTTTAAGAGTTCAAAAACCTCAGCAGTATTGACTGGTCCATTTCCAAACCCGGGAACCAAACTGGTTGCTAATCAAAATGCTTCCCGATCCGAAGTGCTTATGTTGTCTATCTCAAAGCAGCAAAATGATGTTTTGACAAGGAATAAAGATTATGGGAATCCACAGTTGTCAAATAACAAGGCTAATGAACAACCTAGTAGTTCAACAACAACTTTGACCGAAGTTGTGCCACCCATCACTCTTGAACCAATGATAAAGCCACCAAAGGGAGTAGTACACAAATCGACATTTAATCCTCGTGCCAAAGTAGCACAGAATTATAATATAGTAGAGGACCTAGCCCAATCGTCGTCTGTTATGTCGACACTTGAGGTACCGCAAAATTGCCTCTCCCAAAAGCAAGATCTATTATCAGTAATAGGTGGGATTGACACAACGGATTCCAATCTTGTATCCTTTAATCACAAAGGTTATGACGCTCAGTTACCAGCTCAACTAGCTTTCCTTATTCAAGTGAAAGCCCTAACCAAAATTGTTCATCGAACAATTATTGATGAGGGGGCATCTACATGTATTATGTCGATGAGTTGCTGGAAAAATTTAGGCTCACCACCTTTGTCATGATTGTAAATGATTACAACATCCTACTAGGAAGGCCCTGGATATATGCCATGGCCATAGTTGTGTTGACCTACTTTGGGAAGATTGCATTTCCCTTCCAAGGAGGAATTACAATCGTCGACCAACAAACATTTCTCCCCAACAGTTCACAAGTTACGAGAAGCATTCCAATGATCCATGGAAGCAATCATTTGCTTCAAAATATTGGAGTAGGCCTCCTAAAAGACCTTGCCTTAATGGGTACTTTTGCCCTACCGCCTCCGAGTAACCTGGCGGAAGTGGCCACAGTGGAAACTTGCAATATGAAATCTTCTATATCTAATGGATTCAGAAGATTCCTAAACATTTTGTGAGCATGGATCATCGCCATTTTAGAAATATTGTAGGAATCAATTTTCTTGGCCTGGGGAGCAAACCCAAATCAACGCTCATCGAGTGTTTGGATAGATAGGTCTAAGGAATATGGCACCTCATCAGATCCTTGGTCGCATGTACATTCTACAGACGAAGGAATCGTTCAATCAATAATGATAGGAGAGGCACCACGGGAAAATCACCACCATCGTTCCCGTCTTCCAAATTACCACGAAGATTATTCCAGCAACCTTAATCATCCTTCAGTTTTTGATTTTCTATCAAATATTGTAAATATGGTGGATACCGAGGATGGTTCTTATCTCTTGTCGACCTCGTTAAAAAATAAAACAAGGAGTCATGAGGATAGTTCTTTTACTGTGTCAACCTCATTAAAAAATGAAACAAATCCCTTCAAAATCTCAAAGGTAAAACCTCATTCCAACCACCGAGTTGAATGCAATGAAGATTGGGGGGCATTCACCTCGATTTGCGCTATTATGCTGGGGGCATGCAAACTTATCACGAGTAGTGTTACTGCAGGGTTCAAGCTCGTTAAAAAATAAACCTGCCTCGAGCAGTTTTTATGTGGACTTCAAGCTCATTAAAAATTAAACATAAGCAGTGAGCAAATGTTTCCCCCAGAGTTTAAGCTCATTCATTAAAAAATGAACCAATTTCCGGTAAATAACCATTGTGAATGCATTATCATCAGCCTTTGAAGCCTTGGTCATGTTCTCATCATCACCTCCACTCTATTTTGGCCGATCATTCACCTCCACTTGATTGTTTACCCTTTTTGAGGAACAACTGTGAAGAGTGATCTTGTTAGCCATCCTTGTGACACTACCATGGTTGGAAAATTCCAAACCTTACCTGGAATCAACTGCTACCCGAATTTATCACTCGTTCCTCGAAAAACGAGTCTCCTTTAAGCTCTTTTCATCTGACTCGTAAAATATGAAAAGATTGCCGAGTAATTGGCGTCTCCAGCTCGTTAAAGTGACCAGAAGTGCTATCTCTCCTTTAGATTTTAATCTTTTTGGACCTGAGGGATTATTACACAAAACGATTGAGCGCTTGTTTTGTTCAGCTCGTTAAAATTACCGAAAGTTCATCCCTTTTGTATTATTTTATACTTTTTCAGACTTAAGGGATTATAAGATTAAAAAGGATTATTGGAGTTTTCTTTACGTCCCTTTCAGACTCTCTAAAATTGAAAAGGACCGAGTTATCTTTATCGTTGAACTCGTTAAAACCGAATAGCGACAAACTTGTCCATACAGACAAGAACGAGTTTCACTATCGCTAGGCTCGTTAAAACATAGCGATGGGTTTGCCCGAAGGGAAAATTATAGAACAAGCACATGTTATCCTCCTCAAGCTTGACAAAAATAAAGATGTACTGGTCAATAATGACTGGGAAAAATTGGAAAGAAAACTTGAAGAAACTTTATTGGTAGCAAGTCGCTCTTGAACATGACACTTTCACTCCGCATCCGAGTCAGGTTGGGTTGTTCCGTTCACTGGTCATATCACCATTGGTCCATCACACCATCCATATTTGGGGTTAACACTACCAATCCATCATGTCAGTGTCGTTGATATGTTCAAGAGAAGTCGCTCAGAGAATTCACCTATGTCTCATCCACTGCAATACATTCACGCTCCATTCTTTCATGACCGCCACCCTAAACCTTGTATCATCAGATCGTTTTCACCTCCATTAAAATCATTTGCTTCGTTCCGTGTCATAGATGTGGGATTCACTAAGGCCCTCCTATGATGGATCGCTTCTTGTCGACATCAGCTCATTATCCAGGAATTCGATCTAGGAACAACCCTTTCAGTACTTTGAAGCTTGCATGCCTCAATGGCAAGTTTCTCACTTCCGGCGACATGTTTACATCAATGGCCTTCGACCGAAAGATTTTGCGTGGTGTTTGACGCCAAGTCCCTTTTTCACACCATGTGAATTGTACTGTCGTACCTTGAGGGACATCATCATTATCAGTGATTCCTCTCGCTCCTGTTAACAGCTTACATCACTGGCTGGTAATCAGGCGATGTCTTTCCATGTTCGACCCCAAAACATCTCTCACATGGATCGACTTGTACTTTGAGTGAAGATCGAATGAGATTGAAGACCCTGGATCTAGTTTCTTCCATCCGGGCTGCGATATATATTCAGGAAAATAAAGACATCAAATGTATATCATTTCTGCACAGATAATCATCCAATCTAAGGGATGATGGCTCTACCAGAATCATCAGTCTGCACTCAGACAATTGTCTGTCTTATGTACATGAAAATGAATTTATAAAGTTGATCATGGGAATGCTCGCCTTAGCTAGATCATGAAAATATTATGAAGATAATGTATTGTATTGTATCTTATTACAAGTCACCTTCCAGCTCGAAAAAGCTTCGGATCCTCATGATAAAGCATTTCACCCGACATCAAAAGATTAACCACCTCATGCTTTAGGGGGCAATTGTTATAGACATTTTTGGGCACTGCAACCCCAATCATATATGTCCATAAACCAAGGGCTCCTAAGTCCCTAAAAGTGTTGCTTAACACTCTAAAGAAACAAGGTCATCTGATTACATCATCTCCCAGAAGTTCTCCATGAAAAACTACTAAGAAATGGTCAAAACTGGACCACACTGATTGCTTAGTGATGAGGGTGAGATGAATCCCACCTAAATGCACATGGGAGGTACGATGCATACTGAAAAGTCCTTCTATAGGGTGCGATGGACGAGAATAGACAAGTGGCAGAGACAGTTTGCAAGGTGGATGATCATGGAATCTTCCAGAAACTTCTCCTGTGACACTTGCCTCTCAGAATCACCCAAGGATGAGTAAGAGATCAATGAGATCTCCAAGTGGAATCAAGAACTATCAGAGAGAAGACAATAATAAAAAACCCAGAGCTGACTCACACCTCTGCAAGTATCTATATATAGGTCTCTCATCCCAGAGATCCAGGGGGGAGAGGCTGGAATTTTGTATCTTGTAAGGAAGTGCTACTGGTTTCTTGGTGTAACATCATAGTGTTGGGTGATCTAAGCTTTTCATGAGGTGAAGAAGGGCTTTCTTGCTGAGAGGATGACGCTCGGTGAGAACAATTGGTTGTAATCCTCTTTGCTATTCTTGAATATTAATAAAGCTATTCAAGTTTTCCTCCACATTCTTGTATGATTGATGATATATGCATTTGTGTGGTCAATATATATCTGGTCCTATATTGTTTATGATAGTAGATCTATGTTCTTGGATAGTGTTATGCTGCTTTGATTCTACAGGTGCTCTTTGAAGCTGGGTAGACGAGGGAACGAGTGGCAAAGATCTATCAGAAGGGAGAGGAATCAAGCAAGGAGCCAAGCGCAAGACAGAGGTTGGTCTCCTATGTTCCCCTCTTATCTACTTCTCATAAAGGAAAGCGAAAGTGGTTTTAGTTTGTTTGTTTCTAAGGTAGCTACCAGCCTTAGTGGGACTAGCAGCTCTGCATAGACATTAGATTTCCCAATAACAATAGAGAACAAAAAAATGCGTAATATGATTAGGATGAATTTACGTTACGAAAATTATTTAAGAGTAATTAAAACCAATAGAAATATATTATTTGTTACTATAATTTTTTAAATTATCTATATATATATATATATATATAGATATATATAGATTAGTTGCTAATTTTTTGGAATTTAATTGTGTATAGGTTTTGGATTGTTTATCATTTTGGGTGGACTCACCATCCATCTAGATTTACTTCTGCCATTGACAATGGGTGGTGACTCTACTTGAAATGTTGGACTATCTGAAATCTCTACACCGTTAAATTCCAAAAAATTGACAACTAATATGATGAATAACTGAGGAAACATACACGCTCAAGTTTTTTTTCTAGGGGTAGGTGAGTGGGATTATAGAGTTGAACTTGTCAGAATGAGTTCCTTAATAGCTTTTCCATTCGCAACCTATCGAACACCTCATAAGCATAAATAATTAAATTTGTATATATCCACATAATTATTTACTTCTTTATTATTACTATTATTATTATTATTTTCCCGTCGATATAAATGCATTCATCATAATAGAGAAACAATGTTTAAATTCAATACATGTCAAGCGCATTCAATTATTTCATTTTATCATAGAGAAACAAGCCCGAAGGCCACAACTATATGCAGGCACATAGGCCATCCAATAAGCCCCAAAATAGGGCAAAACAAAAACCAAAAAAAAAAAACATAATGGATGCAAAAAACACCACATAATTGTTGGTCGAGAAAAAGGTCAAAAGTTGGGCATAGGTCGCCCAACAAGCATTAAAAAAAGGAGACCAAAACAAGCCCCAAAAAGAAAACAAGCAGACACCTAAACATAATACCCAAAACATCCAAAGGAAGAAATAAACACATACAAGACATGACGAAGAAAGCACAACAACATAGTGGAAGAGGCATAAAATAGGGAAAACCTCACCCCCTCAAATCCCCACATCCATCTCCACACCATCCACAAAGCCAAATAACCCCAATCTGATACAACATAGAGAAGAGTGGGTGAAAGAATGATGGAAACCCACGACGACATCGTAAAAAAAATAGCTCACCCGAAAGCACTGAATGGCCAGTGAAATAACTACATAGAGGATGAGGGGATCGCGGATCCTTATCAGACCCCCTCCTGGATGAACCTATGAAGAAGCAGGGGGCGAAGAGAAGTGGAAATTTGCTAGTGCAAAAACCTCCCAAAGAAGCATCCACTTCCCTATTATTAGTATTATTATTTACTTTATTGTAGAATTTTATAATTTATTATAATTTCTTAAATAATTTATTCATATTTATTTGTCAAATACATTCATTTTTTTATTTTTTTAATAATACATCTAAAATTTCATAAGTGCCATTTTAATTAAATAATGTTACAATATAGATACATGAGTGCTATATCAAGATAAAGAAACTATATTGATCATATATTAAAATTTGTTGAGAAAATCTCTCAATCTCACACCAATATATGAAGCATATAGTTAAGAAAATAATATAACAAACTTCTACGGACTAGGAACAAACTCCTTTACTTAGAAAGCATCACACTTAACACAAGTAGGATTTATATTCTCTAACACTCTCCCTTAATCACTACCTGCCTTAACCATGATCAATAAGTTCTATCTGTGGCCCAACTTGACATTTCAATCATTACCAAAAAGGATGATGTCCATATAAAGAAAAAACCATCCACCGAAAATGCATGGGTACCTAACTATTACAACCACCTATCTACTATGATCTCCTTTATTTACATGTTTTATTCAACCATAATATCTTCATACCAATACATGTACCTATACTTGTAACTATACCTTCAAGTTCCCCTACATCACAATCATCCCTGTCCACTTCCATCTCACAAGTCATTTCTAGGTTACCACAAACCTACAATAAAAAAAAGGATTTTTCATGTACACATCATCATTTGACTCAGGTATATATAATTAAAAATTCCATACACGGAGATAGCACATACTCCATCAAACATAACTCTATAAACTTGCTTACAAACACATGTGAGGGACACATTAGGATTTGATCATAAGTCTACTTTATTCCACACAACTCACATGACTATACCTTCTTTTTTCCATCATCACATTATCCCCTTTTTCCTACTATTGTGATCAACTAATATTCATTATTTTCACCATTGTTAAATAAGAATGTCTCTACCACAAGTACGATTTCTTGCATTATTTGGATCAAATTCCAAAGATTTCATTATTGTAACAAGGACCTCTCAATCCTCCCTACTACAAACTCATCATTTCACTCCAAAAAAATTAGCCTACTACTAGTACTTAGTTACCTCAAGGAAGAACAATGCAACTTTCTTCCACTTCAAAAAGTGTCCATGCTCCTTCCTTCATCTAAAGAACTATCATCATGTACAAGCAAGAAACTATTGTAAAATTAATACCTTATATTTACAGGGAACATGTTGTACTCCACAATGTGGTGTTAGTCTGACCATGAATAATGATTCACCAACCGTCCTATGGGCCTAGTTCCTTCTATTGAGATACATGGGTGCCATCCATTGTTCTTTCTAGTTTCCTACGTAAGAATTTTAAATATGAGTTGTATCCATATCAATCTTACATTTTTTGCACCTGAAAATCACACCTTATCATGCACCACTACATAAATAGTTCATATATAAAAAACATATTGCTCGAAATTGTTCAAGTACAACATTTTTACCTTGCAGAATTAGGAATCATCTTACATGACAAAAACATTGTAGCACTAAATATGTGAGTAAGAGATGAAATGACGCAATGATATAAATTCCATGTTCTTATGCACTCACATACACACTTGACATATTCATATTCATCTTCGTCATTCACATCTGAATTTAATGTTAATCTTCGATCTCCTTGATTTTCCTGTCATTTATTAGAGTTGTGAATTCTAACAAGATAAATTCATATTGGGGTCACTAGTATCAATATGATTTAATAAACCCATCAATTTCGCCATAAAAGCTAACCATGTTCTTAATAAAGACACTTACACCAAGATACATCATCCTTTTGTCCAATGAACCTATGATTACCCATGAGTGTCACAATAGATAGGAATGGGGGCATCCACACTTTTCACATCACTCTCCACTAGGAGAATATCCATAGCCATTGTGTAAGGGACCACCTTCAGTTCCAATTCCTTGTCATGTATCCCAGGAAACATTGTTTCCTTCTTGGCACACATTTCATATACTCAACCAAATTTGATGATGCTAGTTCAACTTCTCATCATAAGAACACAATGAGGAAATAATCCTTTATAATGGAAGAGTCCAAGTGCTAGCTGCTATAATTCTTTAACCTTTAATATATGTAGGATACGCAATACATACATCTCATCAAACTATGATGCACACAAGCCATTTCTAGGTGGACCTTAACAGTTAGAAGATGGTTTATAAAACCATGTGATTCACGATACTTAAGTTGGAGAATTTTATGTCATTAGCACACATGATAGACAACAAAATCTAGCCCACCACACTAGTTAAAAGGGGCAAGTGGCCATAGATAATCGATGTGTAGCTATAGGTATTCCATTCTTGGTGGAAACTTTGGGCACTACTCCATTCCCCATGGACAATATGAATATGTGGTGGCCAAGTATTTGGTGACACGCATCCACTACCACATCCTTCATTCTATTCAACTAACCATTTTTCTCCTCCCCTCTGCTACACTTGGCTACCTCCGTGTCAATAGACATTATTTCTTTGGTTTGATTCTCACTTGTAATGAAAACCTCATGGGCCTCCAGTACCTAGGCCTCAATTGAAATGGGATCCATGGTACCCTACCATTGTAGTTGGGAAAGCAAGTCATGATTCTATAATACACCTTCGTCCCCCACTTTAAATTTCTTGTTTACTTGAGACTAAGCCCCCCACAGAACATTCCTAGCTTTAATTTTGACAAATTGTAATGGTTCTCTCTTGTATACTCATGTCAAAATACTTTATAAGAAATCATAACATTCATCCAACTTCGCGACATCATATTCTTTACATTGCACATCATGAGCACCTCTGAAATGAATAACAATCCTTGAGGCAAGGACCATCTCGACAATCTGTTAAAAATATCTCTCTATCAATGTACAACTTGTCATCTATAATTTTGGACCATGGAGCAAGATGCTTATGTTTTTTCAACATTGAAACCAAAAAATCAATTTCTCCTCTTGTTGGGGCAATGGAACTCTAGACCTTCACCTCTTCTACTCAAAGGAAGACATTAACAACATTTTCATTATTGCAGTAGGGGATATAATCTCTCATCAGTAGTGAACACAAGTTGATTATGCTTTAGATATTATATTCACTTGGGAGCTAGTATAAAAAAGAGTATCAACTTTCATATGCTTAATAATCACCCTTATATGAAAAAAATCACTTCTTCTACTTTTAGTACTAAGAGATGGAATAAAAGAACTAGAACTAGCATGAGAAAATGTTTTATCTTGCACTCTTGTAGCTATGACTTGAGTTTCATCCTTTGAATTATATCCCAAATCTTGTTGCACTGCTGCAACATTATTTTATTTTTCTTCGCCTCAAAATGTCTTAGGCCTTAGTTGAAGATGCAATTTCTAATAGTGAGCATCATCATTGCCTTCCTTTTTACAATGAGAGCATGTCGACTTTGCCTCTTCTTTCTTCACTGTAGAAGTCTTCTTTCATTTCCTCTTTCCTTTAACCAACTTAGGTGGTTGCATCTTTACAAAGTTGCTTTGCACACTCTTTCCCATGGACTCAAGATGAGTAGCTTGGACACACACTTCATCAAAATTAGTGGGATTAAATAAAAGAAGAATATGGAAAAGATAATGCAATGCACCAATGTATTTTAAAGCATCTATGGAGAATCTAATGGAATATTGAAAGCCACTACTTTCTTTCTAAATTCTTCAGTAAAATTATGTACATTTTGTCCTTTTCCTTGTCTTGAATTTTCTAATTCCATGATTTCTTTATGAGTATAAGCTAACAAATAAAATTGCTTCTTTAATTCCTTAGTGAATTCCAACCATGAAGAAAGGATCTTACCATTTCTTTTCTACCTTCTAAAAGTTTACTTCCCCACCAAACCAACATTATACCTTCAAGACGAAGAGAGGTTAGCTAAATATTTACCTCTTCTTCAATAAATTATTGAATACAACAATAAAATTATATATGTTGAATCTAATTATTTAATCTTTCTCCATTAAGGTCACCATTATACAATGGTAATTAAAACTTAACATCAAACTTCAACAATGGATTATTTGAAAAAATCTTCTTATGAGGAGATGGTAAAAAAGAATTAGATGAAGAAGAAGGATGCGAAGAATGAGGAGAGTAAGTTCTTGAAGAAGGAGGAGAAAATAGAGGAAGATGGGATTAATCACCCTCCTTATTTAATTGATTAGTGCCTTCTACTTTTTGAAGTTCTCTTTGTTTATAGAGATCTTCCACTTTTGACTACAACGTACTGAATGCATCAAGAAAATCCAACTTGGAGTTAAAATTATTCTCTCTTCTTGGTGGAGTCATCTCTCCTCTTTGAGTGAAGCTCCTTGAACCAACTTTGAGATTGTAAGATTCAAGTTAACCTTCACACTCAATTTAACTTGGTAATCATTCACAGTCAAAACCAAGATCAAACGAGCTCATTTAGCTCTGATACCAAGCTTTATCAAGATCTTCTTTTGCGAGCATATGATTTATTGACTTAAACAAATTTTGAATTAGTAAACATAACAAAAAACTATTAAAAATATTGTAATGGAAATAAATGATTACAAATAAAATACAAGAATACAACGAGCTTGATAACGAAGTTCACCCAAAGTCGGTTACGTCTTCAGATTCACTTGTAATGGATTGACCTCCTCCATTATGATGTAAAATGACTCAAATTGCATGAAATCCTTAATCTCTGAAGTTGGCTCTCTATTCTACAACTTTTCAAAAGGCCTCAGAGTACCCTTTGCAAGAATATATCCTTTCTTAAATTTCTAAAAGACCACAAAATATATGTATTACCAGACAAACAATGATAAACACGCTACAAAATTAAAGGCTTCGACATTTTCTCATAACTATATACCCTCTATGGTGCAGCGGAATTTTTTTTTGTATATATAGTGTGGGGGAGTCCACAACCACAAGGTCGAGCTCACGAAGGCTGCAACCCCTCCATTATAACAACATAATATAAGTAGAAGTTTGTTCAACAATAGTTGTTACATCAATACAATCTGTTTTGGTTTTTTGTAACATATCCATATTATATACCAAATATAACAATTTGTTTGGAATATTCCAATAACCCATGCCATGGCCCAATCAATGAACAATGTGCAAGTGTGACATATGTTTTGTTGTCAGATGGTAGCAAGGCCAAATCCGTGACCTTCCCCCATTTTTGCAATATGGTTACAATGAAAACTTAAATATAGAAGCGTGTGATTAGCATAAAAAACAAACTTGTGGCTGATTGGTAGAGTCATTGGCTTGTTCTGCATATGTCAGGTGTTCAATCACCATAGTTCCAATTGCTATCCCATCGACCAAAACTTTTTTTTTTTCATTCTGAGGTGACATGTGGCACTCTCCAATTGGGCCACGTATCACCACCTTATTGGTCCATTGTTACATAGTCGGTTTTTGCCACATCACCCTACATTTTCCATGTGTTGAGCACAGGTGTTGCCACATCATGTTGTCCTTGCTACCACATGTCACATCCAAATCCTGGCACGTGTCCGAGTAGGTTTGACTTTTCTCCTAGTGGTCAAAATCTTCAAAATGCCATAACTTCTACATACATACTTTGTTCGACACCATTCAAATTATGTTGGAATGGTCTTGTTAAGCTCTTTAACATGGAATTGGTTCCATCAAATTTTTGGTACTCTGATTTTTAGGCCTTTGTGGATCGTGTTAGATCATGTTTGGTGCTCTTGTTAACGTGACAAGATCTTTAATCTCTTTGGAAAGGTTGGAGAATTTTTTGGCTCTCTTAGTTTAGTTGGTACTAAGCCCTTGTGCGCTATCTTTATGTATTATGTGTGCTCTCTATCAAGGTGTGGCTTACGCTTTTCCTATAGTTGGGATAGGTGGTCTTATGTGAGGGATTGCTACTCAATATGGTGTGGTTAAGAGCTTCCCTGGGAGGCTTCTAAGAATGTAGGGACCGGTCAACTATGCAGCCATGGGTTCGGGTAGAAACTTGATAATTTGTGGCAACATATAACGAGTTCACTCTGATGGAAATTGGCAACATCATTTCAAACATGGAGGGCAAGTGTGTTTTAGCCATCATTTCATCCTAAATAAACATGTGGAGATGGGAAATCACAACTAGATTCGTGAAACTAGAAAACGGGTTTCTCTAGACTTGCTATATGCAATCTATGAACCTCCATTGGAATATAAAAACTCTCTTAGGACATGTCTAGTGGAGCTCTCAAAGAGTCAAAGAGAACTACTAATGTGCATTGATAAGGTTTTGCAAAAGATGCATAAATTAGATGAGAAAGTCTCAATTCTTGTTAAGAGACTAGCTAACCTTCCCATGACTCCACTAGAATCCCATGCTAATTTGTCTCCATCTATTAAGACAGGCTTTCCTTTTAGTTCAGATGGTGTATAAATATGGGATTTTTTATGTTGCTAACATCCATGAGGCTATTTTTGGGGGATATAATAAGACTCTACAAATCATAAGCTTACTAGTTTAGTATAGATTAAATTGTGTCAAGTGCAGTGGATTAATACATTTTTTGAATTTTGAGATTTCAAATCTATCATTACATAAACTTTGAGGTAAAAAATGGGCCTCAAAACAGAAAATGTACTAAAAAAATCAAATTTTAAGGACGAGTAAGAGTGTGTACTGTTGGATGTGGAATTTAATTTTCACATCCAACAAGTGTGTATAGTGAATAAACATAGGTTTAACGATAAGCCAAGAATACAATTTAAAATAAAATAAAATTACCCTCTTATTTTATTATTATATTTTGTTTAATAATTCATTGTAAACCTCTAATTTTTCGTAACTCTGATTTCTCTTCTATGTCAACCAATAATAGCTAATGGGATATTGTGTATTTTTTTGGTGTTTAAAAGAAAAAATTATAAATAAAACATTATTTTTTTGTGTACATTAAGTTTGTGCGCATGCATTGAGGTAACTCTGATTTCTCTTCTATGTCAACCAATAATAGCTAATGGGATATTGTGTATTTTTTTGGTGTTTAAAAGAAAAAATTATAAATAAAACATTATTTTTGTGTACATTAAGTTTGTGCGCATGCATTGAGGTGACATTACCGCATACATACCAACGCTGCCCCTTCGACACAGATAATCTCGAAAGAATTTAATCGAAGGCATTTTAACCTTTGTTCACACTACTATAACCAAATAAGATGCCATATAAGATAAAGTATCAACTCACTTTTAAGTCCAAATTAGAAATAGATCCTCGTAAGTTCAGTTCAATAATTCATTAAAAGCACCCGTCCCCGCGCCATATTGAGCTGCCTTTTCGCTTAAAATCAATAATTGCTTGGCTTCATTCGCATCCCGCATTCGTCCGAACAATTTGCTCATATTACATTTGTTTCTTGAAAAGGAGAGTACATTTAATCTCTGCCAAATACTTAGGATTGGAGTAGGCGGCAGAAACTTTTCTACCCTACATGTTGGCTGAGAGAAAGTCGCTCGTTTATCCAATTACGAAGCATGGATGGCTGATCCCGCTCATATCAAACTCAAACCCAAAGCCAAACCCAGTGCCCAGGTAGTTTGGCCATTAAGTTTCTTATTGGGTGAAAAGGGAAAGCGCCCATCTATTCGGCAACGCCAAATCCTATATCAACGAATACAACCTAGATTGCTCCACTTTATATACTCGCCTAGATTAATCCAGTGTATATTGCAAACTTGAAATATTAGGTTTCCCTCAATGCTAATTTTATTTTAAAAATGTAAAATATTTCAAATCTTATGTCACGGTATACAACTTCGATTACTCCATATATAGAGTGGCCTAGATGACTCTAGTGTTTATACTCTCTAAATTAAACCGCATTTATTTTGCTTCTGTGTACCTTACTCTTTACTCAAGTGCCTAGTTTATTCCATAACATGAATATCTACGATTTTATCAGTGATCGTACTGTTGTTTAAGACAAGGCGGAGTTTCTTTTACAGTAATATCTCAGAAAATCGTGTATCTTTGTGGCCTGTCTTTCTTTCTCCACTCCTCTTTAATTTCTTCCTTCAACCCTACTCTATCACTCTATTTCTTCCTTCAACGCTACTCTATCACTCTATTTTTAGGTCAGGCGTTTAATCGCTTACGTCACCTGATTTTATAAACTCAAATACAGTCAATATCGATGATGTGATTTTATAAACTCAAATACCGTCAATATCGATGATGTGCATTGAGAAAGGAAAGCCATACAAAAGGTCATCCGTTCTCGTAGATAGTCCGATCAAACAAAAGGAAGTACATCAATCAAAATGATGCAGAAGATACAGAGAGACAGGTTCTTATGTAACCCTACAGTCCAAACAGAACACTTCTACTCATACATTCATTACACATCTATTATACATTACGGAATCGGAATCAGTTGTGTCGAGCTTTAACATACAACATAATCTAACCTACTCGACTATCGACCGGTTGCCCAAGTAACATAGATCTTCTACTCTTCGGAAAATATAGATCTACAACGGCAATAAAATATTGATCTACAACTGTCCACAAAATTGATATGTGTAAGAAATTGTTTAAAACAATTGAATCGAGATTACCATAATATAATGCTCACGCCAAACACTCGATGATTCGGATCTTGACGGATGGAAGCCAACCATTTCGAGGATAAAAATTCTGGAATATCAATAAACATTCTATATAAACTAGATAACAAGCACACATCATTATTCTTTTCATTACACTGCAAACATTATATTTCTTTCAATCCACGGCGACTGTGACATCTCGATCCAGACAACGGCCATAATCTCTGGAACGACCGGGGAAAACGGTTAAGAATTGTTGCAGAAATGGATAGATATTGGCGTTGACTCATGTGCTAGAAGTCCAAAACGAAATTTGTAGATGAGGACTTTTCTATATCTTTATCCTTCACTGAATTAAATTTTGGATGATTTTGCAGGCTCACTTGAGATTTCTTTCCATTATTCTAATGGAAGAAGAACTTTATACGAATGCATGATTTCTCCAATTCTAAAGATAGAAACAGAAATGGTCAAGATTTCAAAATGTTTATAGGGTGTAGACAAGTTTTATGAATTAGATGTAAAATAGAGTCTACTTACGAGATTCTAGATCTGCCTGCGCAGGTTGAGGAGATTTGGCCTTGGTAAGATATTGGCCCGCCGTGGTACTTCTATCCGACAAAACCTGATACCTACTGAAATAGCGGCAACTCCGCCGGTAAACTATTCAGATCCAGGCCTTCGAGGCCGGGATTCGTACTGGCCTTCCGTTTCAGATTGTTACTCGCGTGATGGACAACTTCTTCCTCCTCGACACGCCCATCTCCGGACTTCACGGCGGATAAGTCGGGCTGGACGTTGCAGGTTTTCCCGTGGTTTGAGAAATCCTCCCACTCGAAAGATGGGCGCCAGAACGCGTTGGATGCAACTGTTTTGGTACATTTTAGTGCGGGTTCTTGGCGATTGAGGTCATTACGAGTACTGAGAGAGTACCTGCGCGTAGCCTTGATTCGTTTCAGCACAGCGAAGAATTCTTCGAAACTGTCGCCGTCTCTGCCCGTGCAGGGTCTCTTCGGAATGGGATTGATGTCGTCGGCCTCCGCCTCCCCTCCATTCCTGGTCCAACATATTGATGATTCCAGTCGGCGCTTCATCGCGGTTTCCGTCTACTATTCTATCACCAGTAACAGATGGGGATCGACCCCGGAACCTGTGAACAGTGCTTATCTCACGGGCCTTCAGCTACAGAGGCTTAAGAGTGGTGAAAGTATTGTTCATCATTCTTAGGGTTCATCCAATGAACCGGAAAGTCCAACTTGTTGGGAGAAGTAAACGAGTACAAGCTGTTCTCTGAAATCGGTGGTCGAACCTTCACTATTATTGCTGGTGCTAAAAGAATCGTGACAACGCCTTTCCGGGACCGGCAACCAATGTTGGAGGTACGGTTGACAAAGCACAGTGACACGCAACCAGGTCCCGAATAAATACCTGACATTGTGCGGTCCATTCTTCCGAAAAGGGTGGTTACGAGTCAACTGCAATTAATGACTGTCTGGTTGTACTTGGTTCGAAAAAAAAATTAAAATATCAAAATCACTGCTAAATTATAAACGCTAGATTAAATTTCTATATTTCAAAAGAAGCGAAATATTTTTAATAACATGTAAATAATTTGGACCAGTAAGATTTAATAGTTATGTTGTGGGTTGAGGATAGTTCCTTTACGTTCTCAACATACCTAACATGATGTAACCTCAACAATAAAAACATGCAATTTTTATGGTACTATTACACTTAGTGTAGGGTGGCGGAGTACATTGAATACTTATTCAACAACTTTGCACGTGTTCCTGGCCGATTATCCTTTAGCGCTCTTTCCCTACATACATTTTTTCCATTTTCATTTAAATTGCAGGGCCTAGACTATAAGGTATTCTTCATTATGCTCCTCATATATTCATTAGCATTTGGTTTTTCATTCTATGGATTCTTTAATGGAACAGTCCTTGAAGTAATGACAACCTTCATGGCCACCATAGAATCCACACCCTAGGAAATCAACATTGTGGCTAGATACCGTGAATGCAAATGCTTTCCATCCTTCCATCCTAGACATGGGTGTTGGAGTTGTTTTCTACATTGTTAATGGTGGAAATTTTTATTGTCGTAATTATATGAATCTACCAACTATGAAAAGAATATCTATCTTATGGTGAGGGTATTGGACTCGACAACTATACCACTCTCATTTAAACTCTTCCTTGTTTTTCTTCGTTCCTTAAATCTGTACAGATTTCTTGTCCAAGTACCACTTTTCATGAAGTGTTTTTCTGTGTCATAAATCTACATGTTTCCTTGAATGTTTTAAAACATAATTCAACAAAGTAATGAATTACCTATCAAGAAATATATAGTCAAATCTTATGGCATCTTGTTAAATGTTGAATTTTGTCTATCTCAATATTCCTAAGGGATTTTTAATTTATGTATTTACGTATTCTATTGTTGTTATTTATTTAATAGGTGTAAATCTTGAAAAATGTCTCGTATTGGTCTTCCTAAGAAGGATAAAAGGAAATTGTCAATTGTTGAATCATTTGGCCTTGCACAACATTCTAATCAACCATGTAATATTCAAAATAAAGTTGATGCTCATCTACATGAATACATGAATATGATGAATCAAATAGTGTAGAGCTTGTTGAAAGAGAAAAAACCATCAAAGAAACATAAAATAATATTGAAATCTAAATGAAATACAAGATTTCCATGGGCTTATGTTGTAAAATATTGTGACAGTAATGAAAGGATAAAATGTTCTTGATGTGTTAAACTTAAAGTTGAGACTCCATTTGCAAAAGAGGGAACTACCATTCTTCAATTTAGTGGTTTAAGTGCCCATGCAAAATGAAAATCTCATAATTGTTTTTTACAACTTTTGGAGGCAAAAAGAAAACAAATCAATATTCCAATCGCTAAACACGTAGAAATAATGCTAGATGTTGAGAAGAAGCGAATTATATCAGTGATTGAAAACATGTATTTTGTTGCTATACATGGTTTATCTTTATAAATGTATAAGTCAATATGTGACTTGAATATGTATAAATTCACTCCATGGGTGCTTTTGAGAGATGAATATTCTATATACGCAAATACCACACCAAGAAAAGAGTTTCTTCAAGTTGTTAAAGTGGTGTATTGGAACAAACTAAAAAAGGAGATTTTACATAGCCCAGTTTACTCAATTTTTGTTGATGAAAGAACTAATCAAATTATGGAACACCAATTGATTGTTTATATTACATATTTGATGAATGGAGGAAGAGGTCAATGTTTAACATATTTGATGAATGGAGGAAGAGGTCAATGTTTAACATAGTTTATATGTTTCTTTCAAATAAATGATGGAATAGTTCAATATATGTATGACCTAGTGAGAACTATTTTATAGCATAAATGGATTTATATTTGATGAAGTTTGTTGGTTTTGGTTCAAATGGTGCATCTTCCATGAGGGGTATTCAAATCTTTGTATTCTCCTCATTTATTAGTTATACATTCCATAGCTCATATGGTAGCATTAACAACCAATGAAGCTTCATCTCATTTTATCCAAAGTTGCAATATATTAACAAATTTTGAGACAAATTTTACTCATGGCTTGGGAAATCAATTAAAAGATATTGAAAATTGAGAGAGCTAATGTATAAATTTCAAATAAATAAGTTAGTGGTCTTACACATTCATCAAATTAGGTGGCTCTCTAGAGGAAAGGTCATGGAAATACTTGTTAAACTCATGCATTCTTTGTTAAAGGATCGGGAGTTAGGAGAGAAAAAATATATGAGTTGGAAAGAATATTTCAAGTGCAATTTTGCATCCATCTACTAGAAGACATGCTCATTTAATTAAATAAGTTGAATCGAAATTTCAAAGAGGATCATATTGATATTACATATATCAAAACTACTTTAAATATTTCTATTGGCATGCTTCATAAATGATTTTTGGGAAGCATTTTTGGTGTAGGTGCAGTGCACATTTCTTCTTTTTTAGTTAAATCATAAATAGGTGTTGAAAAATGTAACTAGGTTCTGTATTCATTTAATGTATTTGAATGAACTTGTAACGTACTTATCAAAATAAAGTGAAAATAATTTTATTATTAATTTGATTTGACTTATTTAACCATGGGTTTCCTGCTTGGGTCAAATGTATACGTCAAGCCTCCATTGTAGGCTTTAGGTTATTGAAAAAATAAATTTGTAAAGCCTCCTCCATCCATTGAAGTCTCCTTGTTGTTAAAAGGATCTCCATCAAGTCAAATTCCATAAGGAGATCACATGTCGGCCTACACAAATGAAAGAATATCCATGGTGGCTCAATAATTATGGCACAATTGTTCACAATGTCATGTCGACCTATTTACGTGGGGCAACCACTATATATATACCATCCTCGGATCTTCGCATTAAACCATCTCAGAGCTCGCAAATTTCAGAGATACATTTTCAGCAATCACACATAAGCTCACATAGAATCACAGATTACAAGTTCAGATTTCAAAAGGTTTTCTATTGAGTGATCACAAAGAAGTTCAGATGAATGTTTCGGGGTCTTTGCAGAGATAATTCAGATATCATAGTGTGTTGTGTTTGGATGACTTAAAGAAAAAGGTATCGGTGCCATTGTAGAAGAAAAGTGACACCATAGTAATACATGAAGGAGCTCAGATTGGCTGCAGAAGGTGATCTCTTCAAGGTCAAGTATGAAGAAGATTGACTGCTATAGGGGCAATGGAATTGAAGCATAACAAGGTTGGCTTGATGGATGGAGATAGTCTCTAGTCTGAGTTGTAAGGGTCTTGGTCGTCTCATCTTGAATCTAATGAAGGAAGAATTTGTGACTAGGTTTTCCCCTCGAGGGGGGGTTTTCCTTGGCAGTATTCCTATATCTTGTGTTCTTCTATTTGTTTCTTGGCATTAATCTTGATGATTAGAAAATATAATTAAAAGACATAATACTAATAATGAAAAATATCACAAGTTAATGTCATAGATAAGGAAAATCATTTAACTACCATCTATATCGATTTTCCAACATGGAATCCAAGCCTTGGTCATGGTCAAAGCAGCTTGAAGAAGGGAAGTTCTTGGCTAATAATATTACAGTGAGCATGTTAAAGAATGAAGGAGAAATAAGTTGGATCATTTTTTGAGAATACTCAAAGGAGTGACTTCACTATAAAATGTATATAAGTAATAGTGAAAAATAACAAAGACAATTTCGAGGATATAACAAGTTCACATCTTTTCAGAATGGATTCATAACATTTTCGGTGAAGACACAATCTAGAAGGATCAATATTGACATTTCAGTGAAGTCACAATAAAGATATAACTTCACTGTGTATTTCAGAAATGGCATAGGCAATACCACAATGACATGATCTCGGTATAGTAACATAGGCTCAATGCATTCACTACATCGGTACAATCACATGATAAAGGGTTCATCATTGTAAGAAGATCTCAGTGCTAGTTCAGAAAGAAGATCTCAGTGATACACCTCAACAAGGAAGTTTGGTTCTTGCGAAAATTGCTTAATGACAAAACATCTTCAAAGATAGTTGAAGTCACAATCATGAAGAAGAATTCAGGCTCATTATGGTTGAATCACGATAATATTGAAGCAATGATATATAGAGTGAAGTACTTCATCTCATCTATAATTCATTGAAGAAAAGGGGTCTCATAATAGATACCTTTGGAAATCCACCAATGATATAAGGTATTTACAAGAAGTATTAAGTTTGAAGGGAATCTAAAATCTATCCTATATAGAGCACAAGGTACCAACTTAATAAAATCAAGTAAGTACTTTGCACTCAACAAGATACACTTTCAACAAGTATGATAAAATTAGAGGTATGTAAACACAAGGTACGCATGTTCATGAGTTCTTAGATTTTCAATATATCTAATGATTAATGGTTCATATGATCCTTGTTGATATCTAGTCTAGACTAAAGAGTGTACTCTCTAGATAACATATTAGAATCTGAGTCCTCTCCCTCTAGGATCTACAAGTAATCTAGGATTCCAAGAAAAAATCCTTGATTAAAAGAAGGAATAAATTTTCATAAGGTTTTGTCCTCCATGGTTACGTAAGAGATCTAACTTGAAAAATGAAGTCATGGTATCACATGTTTTGCTTGAAAGCATGAATTACAGGTATAGAGGTCAAGAAACATCTCCAAGTATGTCTATATATCTTATAAAATTATCTTTATCTTATTTTTTGAAGTTTGCATTGCTTTACCAACATCATTATGTCTATCCTCCATGGTTATGTAAGAGATCTAACTTGAGAAATGAAGTCATGGTATCACATGTTTTTGTTTGAAAGCATGCATTACATGTATAGAGGTCAAGAAACATCTCCATGAATGTCTATATATCTTATAAATTCTCTTTATCTTATTTTTTGAAGTTTGCATTACATTACTAACATCATTATGTCTAGCTATCTCGAATCATAGAGATTCTTGTTTAGGGTGATTCATCTCTCAATAAAGCTACCCCACCCCCTCATATTCTTAATTGAATTTAAAGAACCCTGGACTGGTTCTTTAGAAAACCCTAACCTAAGGATATGCTGACAATGTGTGAAACCATAGTCCATTTAGGATTATTGTGAAATTCTATTTGATGTTCTTATTGATGATGTCATGTTTGGGATTTCAGTATGATCATGAAATCTTAACTTGTTAGGGTTGAGTGATGTTTGTCTGAGATCTTGAACCTTTGAAGTTTTGGTATTTTAGGGTTTTCTTTGATATCTTATGAAACCCTAGATTCTTAGGGTTTATCTCGGTCTATAAGAAAAACCTGAGTTATAAAGTCCTAGGAATGAAACCCTAGGTATGTGTCCATTTGGTTGAAATCCTAGACTATTCTAGGATGGGATATGTTTAATATATTAATGTTTTCTGACATGTGATGTTCCTAAGCATGACGATGAATTCCTAGATGTATGAGTTGACCCTTTTGTTGTTGGTCATGGATCCTAGGGTTTGGATCTAAGCCCTAGTCAAAGGTTGTCTTTGTAGGATGATAGTATTATAGGGTTTTGGAGTTAAACCTTAGTAGAAGTAAAAATATTTAATGTATGATGACAATGTGATAATTTGGTATTTGTATATGAGTTTTGGTTTGGATTGATGATTGATTGAAAATATAGGGTTTGCAACTAACCCTAATGGAAATTGGTCATGTTAATGACTAAGTGGTGATTGGTTTTGATTGATTGTTTTGTAGGAAATCTAGGATTTGTATGAAACCCTGGCGAGAAGTCTAACATATGATTTTTTAAAAGTTTTTAGATTCTTTTTAGATATATATTTGTTTGAATTGTTTCTAGGGTTTTCTATATGTTCTAGTATGTTATGCCATACCTTTGGAAGAAACATTTAAACCCTATATGTAATGAAAGTTGTTATGATGTAGTCTAGGGTTTATGACAAAGTCCCTAGCAAGATGTTGAATATATGTGTCTCTTGGATATAATTAAGTTTTGGCATCTGATATATATAAAGTCCAAATGCTTATGTTGTTATAAGTTTTTGATATGGTTAACTTCATGCTTCTATAATTTTGGGTGTACTTGCTATCTAAGTTGTGCAAGTACATCATCTTCAAATTAGTGAAGATGATCGTAAGAGAAATTGATGTGATAAGCATGATATATGAATGAATCTGATAATAATGATGGAAGCCATGAAATATTCTCCAATTTCATAAATAACATGTAGCACTCCCTAAGTTAAGAGGGAGTCTAGATGAAGTATCCCTAGGTTAAGGGGGAGCTTGAATGGCTGAAATCTCCCTAGGATAAGAGGATGGTTGAGAATATTTCTTGTATAATAATGATTAGATCCTCTCTGATTAAGAGGGAGTGACAAATCTGGTTCTCTACTCCATGTTTCATGCACTAAACCAGGACTAACAGTCATAAGTTTAATGAAGGCCATGACTGAGAGAAGGAAATTGGAGAATGCATTTTGAGGTGTTGTTGAAAGAAGGAAAGCAAGATCCTATTGAAGAATATGTTGTTGCATATGAAGTAGGAAAAGGAAAGTGTATGAATAAGGAATATTCTGTCAAATATTAGGTGGATATTCCTACTATGAAAAGTTGAGAAGAAACATCAAGTTGTCTAGAAGACCTTGAAGGTTTGTATTCGATTATGCACATGTGAAAGTATATTATTGATTGGGGTTGTGTTTGTACATGTGAATCTCTTGAAGGTTTTGATAGCATGCTAGCTACCAACTAGTTTGATTAGGAGATATTGGTCATACTTGATCTGCTAGATCTAGGACTGTTGAGGCTTTGTGAGTGAAGCATTTCTTAGGAAGACATCCAGTTGACAGTTTGTGTTGATGTCTAGGTCCCGAAGTTGGAAAATGTGGTGGTTGTTATTGAGCTATTTTTTTGGATACACACCTAGATTTTTGGGCTGGTGGTTAGCATGTAAGCCTGATTGTACCTGGATGGGATGAAAGCTTGAGTCCACCTTATTCCCACTTGGATAGATTTACCTGGTCAGGAATCTAGTCTGTGGCATTGTGGTGCCTAAATTATTGAGAGGGCAATGGATAGATTGCCCTCTTCAGTAATCTAGTCCATGGCATAGTGGTGCCTAAAATTTCTTCGTGGTTCATATAGTTGAGATCTTCCATTATATTTGTATATCATTAGTACCTCCCTATTTAAGAAGGAGTGTTGGAAAATGTAACTAGGTTCGGTCTTCATTTAATATATTTGAGTCAACTTGTAATGTACTTATCAAAACAAAGTGAAAATAATTTTTATTATTAACTGGATTTGACTTATTAAACCATGGGTTTCATGCTTGGTTCAAATGTATAAGTCAAGCCTCCATTATAGGCTTTAGTTTATTGTACAAATAACTTTGTAAAGACTCCTCCATCTATTGAAGTCTCCTTGTTGTAGAAAGGATCTCCATCAAGGCGAATTCCATAAGGAGATCACATGTTAGCCTACAAAAATGAACGAATATGCATGTTGGCTCAGTAATTATGACACAATTATTCACAATGTCATGTAGGCTTATTTACATGATGAAACCACTATGTATACCAGCCATGGATCTTCACATTACACCATCTCAAAGCTCCCAAATTTCAAAGATACATCTTTGGTGATCACACAGAGGCTCACATAGAATTACAGATTATAAGTTCGGATTTCAGGAGAGTTTCTATTCAGTGATCACAGAGAAGTTCAGATGAATGTTTCAGGGTCTTTGCAAAGAAAAGCTCAGATATCACAGTGTGTTGTGTTCAAAGGACTTCAAGGAAATGGTCTCGGTACCATTGTAGAAGAAAAGTGGCATCACAACAATACATGAAGCAACTCAGATTGGTTGCAGAAGGTGATCTCTTCAAGGTCAAGTATGAAGAAGATTGACTGCTACAGGAGAAATGGAATTGAAGCATAGCAAGGTTGACTTGATGGACGGAGATAGTCTCTAGTATGAGTTGTAAGGGTCTTGGTCATCTCATCTTGAATCTAATGAAGGGAGAATTTGTGACTGAGTTCTCCCCTTAAGGTGGGTTTTTCCTTGGCACCATGCATATATATTGTGTTCTTCTATTTGTTGCTTGGCATTAATATTCATGAATAGAAAATATAATTAAAAGACACAATACTAATAATGAAAAACATCACAAGTTAATGTCATGGATAAGGAAAATCATTTAACTACCATCTATATCGATTTTCCAACAAGAGGAACCCTTTAATTTGCAGATATCATAGGTGTGGTACATTTACTTCCATTGAGGTTCGAAATTTTTCCAAATATGAAAAGATCGAGGCTACTATACAATTATATTTTTTTTGGAAAATGTTTTGTTATAAAGGTGATTAAATCTTTGAATAGGAGATTCATAGATTTACATGTATTTAATGTGGCTAAGTTTTTCACTTCTCAACATTACTATAAAGAAGTGAATTACATAGACTCTCCAACAAAAAGATAGTTGAAATGTTTATGTGAAAAATTTAGCATTGGGGAATCATCTATTATGGATACTGGTAGATGTTTGGTAGATGAATTCATTTGTACTATTTGTAAATCATACACTAAAAGGAATATGTATGGCATGAGACCAATATTGAGATGAACTTGAATGGGTTGAAGGATTTCCATAATTGATGTAATTATGACAAGCTATTCTCGTTATCCCAACAACTGCATAAGTGTGTGGAAGCAGCTTCTGAAAATTAAACAAGATAAAAAATGATGACAGATAAATACTTTCATTAGAGACACTAGGTATGTTAATGTTTCTATCTCTAAGTGCACCTCATGCTCTAAATGAGGTAGATTGGAATGCTACTTATGATGTATGGAAATAAATAAAAACTATAAAGTCATTTCCATTGGGAAAATAGATTTATATTTTCAATTATGTAAGTCCAAATATCATCAAATGAATAGAAAAAACATATGCTTACCATTTTTTTAATGGAATTTTTAGAATTTGTCTTTCTTATTTATTATTTATGTTGAGATTTTATACTAGTTTAATGTAGCTACTCCTGAAAATTTTAAGATTTTAAATATTTAGAAGGGCACTATTTCATTATGGAATTTGTTTTATGAAGGCTTTATTTAATATATACTTTTTAGTAGAAATGGATTTTTTTAATAACCTTTCATCCTTGAATGGTAAGATGAATATATGCCCTTCCAAATGAAATTAAGCGCAAACCTTCAAATTTGTTCAATGGGCACGAAGCGCATCGTGCTTTTCTCTGGAGAGCTCTTTATATTTTTCTAAATATTTGTGTCTAATGTTCTATATTGAAATATTGAAATTGGGTTAATGGGTGGTTGAGATTTGTTTTCTGGAAATATTCATAGTGAGCCAAGAGGCTTATTCTAACGTCTAGTATGAGTCAAGAGGCTTATTCTACAAATCTAGTATGAGGGATGTGTAAGTTTGTCCCTACGTTCGTTACTCTTTAAAATAAAATTAAAAATTAAAATTATGTTCTAAATTTAAAAATAATGTTTGATGCTAGAGACTCATTCTACAATGCACTATGAGGGTGATGTGTAAGTCTAAATTATGTTCTAAATTGAAAAATAATATGAGCTATAATAAGAAAAATGAATATGTTATAAAGTAATTGGAAGTAAAAAATTGTGAGTAAGAATTTTAAATCTTATACTTTCCAGAAATATTAAAATAAACTATTTGAAAATATTCATTAATTAATTTCATATATATCTATATATAGAAAAAAAAATGCTAACATAAAATATTTTGATGTTGTATAAAAATATATTCAATGTGGGTTATCATGAAATATTTTAATACAAATTAATATTGAGATATACTTAAAACATATATTAATAATAAAAAAAAACCATTTTAATTTGTATGATAAAATCTCTTGATATGTTATGTAAAATATTTTAATGTCAATTAATTATATAGTATATATAATTTAAAAAAAAAAATTGTGTATATATCACAAAAAAAATTAAGTTTTATGGTCAAAACATTTATTTGGTC
This sequence comes from Pinus tabuliformis, assembly GCA_031772625.1. Lineage (NCBI taxonomy): Eukaryota > Viridiplantae > Streptophyta > Pinopsida > Pinales > Pinaceae > Pinus > Pinus tabuliformis. The sequence goes on from CM062812.1 coordinate 866,005,675, forward strand.
CTATATATACTCTATTTGGCATCCAAAAATACAATTTAAACATTGAAAAATAGTAAATTAGATTTTACACTAAAGAAATATGATAAAGCTCATGTTAGATCAGTACTTAAAGTGGATTTATGTTGGTATTTGTTGGAAGTAATGCTTCCATGTAATGTGTGAGTTCTCATTGTGAGTCCCGAGGTGTCAATCTAGAAGTATTCATTTTCCTATGTGTGAGTTGTAATAGCTATCTAGATGTGCCATTGTCAGTGATCTAGATACTATAAATATGTAGCTCTTGAGATCAATAAAAGACAACGAGTATGATTTTTGTTGTATGTACAATCTCTCTCACTCTCTTTTAGATTTCTAACATGGTATGAGAGCGAGTTCTAGCTTGTCTCCCTCGAGGGAGGGCTAGGAATATGTGAGAAAATCCTGAGTTTTATTTCTGTAAATAAATAAGATAGGAGATTGTGTTGTGTGAGTAAACTATATTATTTTTGTTTGTAAATCTATTCACCGTATATTTGAGCTAGATTGGTTGTGTTGGTTTTTATAGATTTATATGTTGAATGCTTGTTGAAGTAATGAGTATATCCATTGTGAGTCTTTGAAGAAAAAGATTTTGTCAAAGATTCCATATGCTGCTTTAAACAATTTGATATCTGAAGGGATTTGTTGTTGTGTTTATTCTGCTGCAATGTGATTGTGTTCATAACAAATGGGTGGCTTTGCTCATTCGATGCCAAACCATGCTCTCTGGTTAGATGTGTGAAATGCTGAAGATGAGATCTGATGGCATAAGACTCATTCCTGTGAGCATCACAGAACCTAATCCCTTGTTTCATTTTAATGGAAGTCAAGTGATATGTTTGATGATGCGGTGTTCGATTCTGCTAAAGGAGAAACCCAGATTTGTGATGGAATTGTGGGCGAGTGCATTGATAAGGGTGAATCTGAGGAGTTCACGATGAATTCCACTGAAGTATCACTTCTCCTGTGCTGTGAATTCTTCAATGTATAAATCTGGACAACGATGATAGAAAATATTGAAATTGTTCTTCAATGAGCAGTGAATGATGTGTGGAGAAGATGTGGTGTATCAATAATGGAAAATACATTTAGATGGATGAAATGGGCATTTTGTCTAATGACGGTAACAACTTCTTGTAGGGTGATTCCTCTCATGGAATTTCTGGAACATGATGAATTCATTGGACCTTCTCAATGGCAATTTCCATAGCGCTATCTCAATGAGTGTGGATTAATGTTTGGGTCCAACTACATTTCGACATTGTAAAGCCATCGAAAAGTACATCTCGTATGGCTTAAAGTGGGTCAATGTCATGTCGAAGCCACTTCATATTTGTCTTTAAACATCCAAGATGATGAATCTTCATGGAATTATTTCATATGAAACACTTTCTTGGACATTTGTTGGACTTCTTAACCTTGTGTTTGTTTTCTTATGGATGTCAATGGGTATTGACGTTATTTGGTGTGGAGAGAATATATTAGTTTGTTTTTTATGGTATTTTAATTTTATTGGTTGAAGAATTATTTTGTCGTGTGAGTATAACTAGTAGCATGTTATTATATTATGTAAAAGTTAAATGATGCATAACCACAAAGAACAAGCCAATTATTGAATAGATTAACGTGACCCATCGTGCTCTGGGAGCGTAGTACAGGTTATTTTATGCAAGGTCAAGTTGTAGAATTGTCAGTTGAAGACATTTCGTATCTAGAATGTTATCCTAGATAATTGGTGAAGGCTAGGAAGGGCTGTGGATTCGCAGATGGTGGGAGTTCAATAGGATGGTTTAGTATCAAGACTAATGAGTTGCGCTATGGGAGGTTGAGAAGCGTCAATTCTGCAAAGTTCAACAACGATGGTCAGAGGCAGTTACGTTTTAAATGGAGGTCAAGTGATAGCTTGATGGTGTGGTGTTGAAAGAGCGGTGTTTGTGAAATTCGAGAGTGGATGTGGGTGTTGAGGATGACCATATCACAGAAATCTCACAAAGATTTATTTATTGTTGTAAAGTTGGTTTTTTATATTTTCTACATGTAAGCATTAAAGGAGGGTGTTGGAGGTAATGCTTCCATGTAATGTGTGAGTTGTCATTGTGAGCCCCGAGGTGTCAATTCAGAAGTAGTCAGTTTCCTATGTGTGAGTTGTAATATCTTTCTAGATGTGCCATTGTCATTGATCTAAATACTATAAATATGTAACCCTTGAGATCAATAAAATGCAGCAAGTGTAATTTGTGTTGTGTGTACAATCTCTCTCTCTCTCTCTTTTCAGACTTCTAACAATATTATACATTACTCGACCCACATTACCAAATGTTTGCAAATCAATTTTGAATTTCAATAAGAAATATCCATTTGATACAAATATCTCATCCTAAAATTAATTAATAAAAATATTATAAAACACTACACTATTCTCTCTTCATTTCATTTCTCCCTCTATCCATCTCTTTCATTGCCCATCTACGAGATCCAGTCATTTTTTACACTTTGTTTATCAAACCCTTTCATTCCCATCCTTTTATTCTCTCTTCATTTCATTTCTCCCTCTATCCATCTCTTTCTTTGCCCATCTACGAGATCCATTCATTTTTTACACTTTGTTTATCAAACCCTTTCATTCCCATCCTTTTAATTGATCTTTTTTTTAAGGTTTCCCTATGTTTAGAATCAATAACACTCGCCAACCCAATCACTTTTACTAGCCACTTTAAGAGGTACAGCTTCTCGTAGAAGACTGGAGTACTGCCTGACTTTTCTGTTGGAGGAACAACAAATGACTCTCGAATTAAAATGTAGTATATTTTTTCCCTCTATTAAATAAATACCTTGAAGATAGAGGGAGACATCTTGTTTTACTCCCTCAATCTCCTACCAAATTTTCAAATAAAAGTCCTGCCCTTGATATTTATGAATTAAAACTAGATACTGTCCGTTTAGGTGCAATTGTGTTTCCCCGTAGCACGTACTAAAGCTAAGTTGCATAGAATCCGAATGTTGTTGGATACACTGAATACCTATAACTGCAGACGTTAACCATCTACTGATATCTAACTTAAACTTCCTCAAGTTTATTCTGAGAATAAATTTATGTATATTGTCTATTTAGTTGCCCTTCCTGTTTAATTCTAATTAGCTTTAATTTTAATTTAATTATAATTCCCATTTTGCGAAAACAAATCCTTCATACAATTAGATAGGTATAAGTGATAGCGTTTGGACATTCAGTATGCTTAGTCTTTTAAGCTTGTTAATTAAGTAGGGTTTACAGAATTTCAGTCTCTTCACCAATAAGAGGAAATCATCGAAAGCTTATTAGATGCTCAAGGAATGTAATATGGTGAAAATTTTAGACTTGTTTTGAGTGTGATGTTATTCAGCTCAGGCTTAATACAATAAACAAGTGGAGGACGCATAGTGGTTCGGCAGATTATTGGGTATGGAATAGTTTTATTTATTTAGAGATTATAGATTTTTCATACTAGATGGAAAGGAGTTGTATGGTTTATTGTTTGGAATAGAGAAAATAAGATTATTCATAATTTTTTATTTTGTTAGCGAAGTAAGAGAATATTTCATTTTTATTATATCACAAACAAATAAATATTTTATTAAGGGAGTTAGTAAGTCAGGGAAGCAATTGGAGGGAAAATTGTTTCCATGGGATAGAGATTTTCTAAGAATTTTAATTTACACAGAGACTAGAATGAAACTCGTTCACATTAGGAAAGAAAAGAAATATGTTAACCTAGATTAAACAAGAAAACAAAAAAATTATAAAACAAAAAAATATTTCATTTTAATATTCACAATATACATCCTAAAATTAAAAATAAGCAAAAAATAATACTATCTAAGAAATATTCTATTTCAAAGAAAAACCAAAATTAATACTATCTAAAAAAATATAAATCGATTCCTTTCTAATATATAGTTTTTACCAATATTAACATTTAATTAATTGTTAAAAATATATTTTATAATAGTTACTTGGATTATGTTGTAAATGAGACCAGAAGTTTGTAAATTATATTTATTTGGAAATAACTTAAATAGATGTATATTAGTGTTAGTTGTTATTTCAAATAATTATTAATGTGTTCCATAAATGCATATGGACATATGTCAACAACATTTACAAATCTGGTTGTGCTAGTTTGGTATGTGTTGTTGTTTTATTAGTTGGAATTGTTCACTATATTGTAAAATACTTTTATATTGAATTTTCAACTTATTTAGCCATTAAAAATATAATTTAATTTAAATGATGAAAAATATTTTATTAATAATTATATAATCCTTTTTTCTAAATTTAGAAAAAATATTAAATTATTTTCTCCTTTCATATCTAATTAATAATCAAATTCTATAACAATTATAAAAACTTCAAAATAAAATATTTGTAGTACTTTTTCTCTATTGCAATCCAAAAAATAATGTTGATATTTTGTAGCATAACTTATGAGTGCATGATATATATATATATATATATATATATATATATATATATATATATATATATATATATATAGCATTTGGTTTCCCATTTGGGAAACCATATAACTAACATAACTTCAAAATTTTATGATTATCAATGTTATATGCTATTTCATTGTCTGTCAAAATGAAGATAAAATTAGTAGAAAAACTATACCAGAAATGGATAGACATGCCAATGACATTGCTATTGTGAGAACGTCGCCTAAGGCATATGGTTCGCTTGATTATCATTTCACTGTAGAGTTCACTTGAATCAATAGTTATGACTCATTGTCATTGTCGTGGGAGTTGAAGTCTAGATTTGTCAATTTCTTAGTTAGAGTTGTTAAGTTCGCATTAAGCCTATCTACTTTATCGATTAAAATTGCCATGTAGATAATAATTTCCTGCTCAATTTTAGCTCTGTTACTAAGAACTTTTGGCATCAGAGTTTTGATGTGCCTATATAAATTGATGGTTTTCATATATCAGCAGGTTCAAGCTCTCGAAGCATTCCTCACATTTGGCATCCAATCCGTAGTCTCTGAGTCAAATTGACTGTTAGAAATATATCATCTAGATTGTCTAACTTGCTCTTCAAGATCAAAGATTTCCCTCTGGACTCCTACAAGGATGATACCCCTATATCAATCCATGGTCTCTTTAGTTGTTTCCTAGTCCTCGGTTTGATGTGTAAAGGAGTGGATATGGTTAGAGGTAGGAGACAGTCCAAGGCATATTCTCCTTTTTCCTCACAATTAAGCAGAGGGATGGTGTCTAGCCATAGAATAAAGACCTAGATAAGGTAATGAATCGTTGTTGACAGAGATAGGAGAAGGGGATATGAAAAAACCCTTGCAAGGGTAGGATAAAAGAATGAAAGATAAATCAGAGTGAAACTTAGAGAACATGCAACTTGGATAGGAAAATAAAGAGAGTAGAGAAAAATTCATCCCAACTTTAAATGAAAAAGCTAGGAGGGGGTGAGATAAAAAAGGAGAAAGAGGAAAAGGAAAAATAATCATGTTGGGTGGAGAAAAATTGGTCCTCCAAAAATTAAGATTCCAAGAAGGGGATGTATAGCTAGAAAAATAACTAGCCAAATTCTTGAATTGTGATCTACAAATAGGATCTTTAGAATCAAAACAATGTTATAGACCGAGACAAGAAAAAATGAATCCTGAAATGTAGAGTCTTCTTTGTAGCATGTTGAAGGTGGCACTTCCTCTAGGGATTAGTTTCTAACCAAGTGTTAATGCTATTCTTGCATGCATCATAGTGTTCATTGGTTGTCAAACATCGGTTTTCTTTCTCATTCAATAGTTGAGCTCCAAGAATAGAAACCCCAAAAAACCTCCCAGAAATCCATAGATGGTGGATGTTCCTTACGCAAGAAACAATAGAGAGGGTGTCTAAATTTATCATTATCCATACTATATCATGATAAATGAACCTTCTCCCATAAATTTCCATTATAGTCTCTAAAATTCCCCTAAATATGGATGTGAGACATATCTTACTTTGCTTGACACCCACGAGATCAAATTCAACTGTGTTGTAACCTCCCATGGGTTAGCCAACATACCTCTCCACGTGTGTTCTATGTGCATTCATGTAAGTTTCCATTTGAAGAAAATCCTTCCACCCTCATTTATGTTTATGGCACTGATATCAAGTTTAGGAGGATGCCCCCTTATGCGAACACTTACCATAGGGAGTGTAATCTTATTCTACAATTTCTTGACATGGTACGCTAAGCGAGTTTGGTATATTTTGGAGCCAACTTTTGTCTAGTATTTCCTCACTGAACTTTAATCCTTCACTAGCCAACTTATTTGCTAATCTATTTTCATTTCTTTGACATGCATCCGAGTAAAGGTTATAGTTGTGGCTAACAAGCCCTTAATTCTCTTCAGGCGTGCAATAATCCTCCAGTTATTGGTAATTTTAGTTTGACTTGAGTCATTTTGATGTTTTCTTATCATTAGTATTTTTGGAATCCATTTCTATTATTCACTTCTCTAAACTAATTTTGTTTGTTATGACTAGGCTTTTCTCAAAAGCATGAAGTTTTTTTGCATTATTATTATCAATACCAAGTTCTCCCACATAGACGTGAGTAATTTTACCATGTTCATTTCTAAATACTCCTTCGTAATTGGTAGGACTAGAATTACACTTGGAGGCTCCATCAAAGTTCCTTTTTATGAATCCCTTTGGAGGAGGGTTCCATTTATCTAGACTTAAGGGGCTAGGATGAGGTTGGGGTGGGAGTAAACTTGAAAGGGATTTATTGAATCCTATAGTAGGAGAATAATTCATTCCTTAGAGTTACAATCCCATTCTTGGGATGTCTAGGGAGTGAAAGAATTGTTTCTCTTACTTTCCACATAATGGAGTATCAAATTGTGATAATGTCTAATGATTTATCTTTGAAAAAAACTATATTTACCTCCTTCCTTATTTTCCATATCATAAATCATGGGAAGAGTTGTCATGTTTTATTTCATACTACATTGGTGAAGGACTTCATATTCCATTCTTCAATTATCGACAATACATTGTCCCTTCTTCTCTCTATTTGTCTAAAGATTATGGCTAATCAATCCCATAATTATAATGTAAATTTACATTTCTTTAATAAGTTCTTAGGTATATCTATGTTTTCTAAGTATAAGTGGAAGCTGGCAAGGCCATAGAATATTTTTCTTTGAAGATTGTCCTAGGAAAGGATCCTATTTTGCATGATTAGCTAGGCAAAAATGGTCCGTTTGGGCCATAATTTAGTACTCCAATTTTTTTTCCACTTATTCCCAATGCTCTACCCTCCTCCTATAATAATATTATATTCTTCTTGTAAACTGAAGGATTATTTAGGTCAATAATGCCACTAGATAATGTCAATCCCATTTTGTATTTTAATTCTCTTGGATTCTAATTCATTTGTTAAGGTTTGTTGAGTTTTCATGCTTATATTTGGTGGCAAATGTATGCTTCTCTCTCATGTCTCATTTTTTTTTTTACTTTGTGTTTGTGCCTAGTACTACATGATAAGGGTTTTACCTTAAGATTCTAGACTTATTTTTAGATCATTCACTTCCCTTGCTTAGTCTAGTTTTGAACATTGTTGATAGGAATCCTCCCCAACAAGGGCTAGGTTTGCATCTCCTATATCATAGAAACTATTATTTTGAATGATGTGTTTATTATTCCAAGCTATATTATAAATATACAAACATTTTATTTCCCCCTGTAGCGATATTAGTTGATTCTCATTTATATTTTGGACACATGTATTTTCCCATATTTTGCTCCAAAAATTTCCTAGATTCTTAAGTCATCTCCACCATTTTTTAGCTCGAAGAGCTTGGTTGAGCATTTATGTGTTGCTCAGATCTAAACCCCCTAAGATTTTTGGTTTACATAACTTCTCCCAAGCAACAAGGTCCCATTTTACTTTATTTTTTTGTCCTCCCTATATGAGAGAGCTTTGAATGTTTCTAATATTTTTTAGGATGAATTTGGGTAATATAAGAGATAAGAAAACGAATAAGGGAATAGTTTGGAGAACAAATTTGAGAAAAGTGAGTCTATTTGATAGGTTATGAATTCCATAGGTCCAACAAGAAAGCCTTTTTTTCTATGTTTTGTAGGAGATATTCCCATACTTTCATCCTAAGGAGATTTCTGACTAGTGGAGTCCCAAGATATTTGGATGGAAGGCAGTTTCTTTGAATACCTAGAAATTTGGATATGTTGACTTTGATGGAAATGAGATTGTTGAAGAATAAATTTGTTATTTGGAAAAAATAATGTTAGTTTCTGAGGCACTAGAAAAGTCACTTTGAATGGATTTAAACATCTGAGTTTACTTAATAGTTGGCTTACCCATGAGCAAGTTATCATCTACAAATTGTTGATTAGTGGAAGGTAAGTTGAAGTCATTATAAGGTAGCCATTTTAAGGGTACCTAGGAGATATCTTATTTTAAAGGATCAATATAGGCCCTGTTCGATGAGGAGGAAGAAATCAGGAGACAGGGGATCACCTAGTATTAATCTTTTGGATGGATAAAAAATAAGATAAGCGTAGAAATTGATCAGAATGGAGGATAAGGCATTTTTGATCAACTTCATAACCCAAAGAATCAATGTTTCAAAAACCCATAGGCCTTTAACATGTGAAATATGAATTGTTAGTTGAGTCAATCAAGCGCTTTTGACATATCAAGCTTGACTATCATACCTATTGCTTTAGAGTTAGTGAGGGTGTGGATGCCTTTGTGAGCTATGAGAATGATGTCACTAATTTTTCTACTTTTGACATATCTTGTTTGTTTTCTAGAAATTAACATAGGATGGAGAGAGTTCAACCTATTATTAATGATTTTTGAGATGTTGTTATAAGTGTTATTGTAGAGGGCTATTGTTTTGAAGTTAATAAGGGACTCAGAGTGGGATTTCTTAATAACTAAGGCAATGAAGGCTTACTTTAGAGTAGTAAGAAAAGAGGTTGATTTTAAATACTATTTTGATGTTGTGAAGCGATCTTAAATAGTAGAGCATGCCCTCTATACCTCACTAGTTCCACAAGAACCTCTTGGGAGTAACTCATAAGTTCTTATGTAATTTCCTCATGAATCAATATTTTTTTTTTTTTTTTGGATTTCTTGAGATTCATAATTATGTTTTGTTGATAATCCTAAATAGTTAAGCAATGGAAGAATTTGGTGTTTTTCTCTCCTCTTTAAACCATTGCGTTCTATATTTATTCCCCCATAAGACCTCCTCTAGCTTAAATTATTATTCTATTTCGATTTTTGTAATAGATTCTTTGTGATATAGTTGTTTTGTCCTTCCTTCCTAGATAAATTTTTTTTGGATGTTATACATTTCCCATTCTAGTTTCTATCTTATTTCTTTGATGTTAGCAAATTCTAGAATGCTCTACTCCTTGATCTTGTATTTGATCAATTTTAGCTTATGTTGGAATTGATTCATTACATTACCTTTTATTATATTTTCTTCATTTCATCAATTTTAAATATTTCTCTTAAATGAGGGGTGTCTTAGCTAGAAGGATTTAACTATAATTATTTATTCTTGGGACATCATTTCTATCTATAAAAAAATTTATAGGAAAATGGTCTGATCCATACCAGGGAAAAATATTAGGTTTAAATTCAAGACCCAAGATGAAGAAAGGCTCAGAGAGGAGAAATTTTTCAAGGATAGAAGAGAATTGTGAAGGTAATCTTATCTTATTGTTCCATGTGAATATTCCATTAACAGTTACTTGGTCAATTAGTTTTCAAGTTTGCATAAAACTTGTGAAGATAAGGGAATCATCATCTACTCTTATGTCTCCTACCTTTTTTTTCCTTTACAGAAAAGAAAAAGAAAAGGAAAAGAAATTCTTGGTCCATTAATTCTCAATTTTGCATAAGGTATGTGAAGATAAAATAATTCTCATCTTGTCTTATGATTCCTCATTTTTTCTCATATAGGAAAATGAAATAAAAAATGGAAACATCCTTTGGTATAAATAATTAGGAAAAACTTCTTATTAGAATGATGAGTGGTGTTCTTTATCTAAATTGCCCAATTTCATTCTTCATAATTGATTATGACAATGAAATAGAAAAAATGGGCACATTTAGAGAGATACATTAAGTCATAGTCATTGATTACAAAGAGGATTTGTGTAGGGCTTTAGTATGGTCTCAAAACACTATAAACAAAGTTACCAACTTAATGAGAACTTTACCAAGCTATTTTTTTGGAGGTTGCCTTAAATCATGATTTTCATGCTAATTTTGAAAAGCCTTCATGCATCATCACCCTTTTTTAATTTCAAAAATAAAATTCCAGCATTATTCAATGGTGGAATTAAAACCAAATATCGTGATTACCATACTCTTCAAAAACCACAAAAATATACAAAATTCGTGATGAAATATTACCTCTTTCTTTTTAGGGTTGAAACTCAAACATTTTTCAGTCATTCCATCAAAGAACAAATATGATGACTACAAAAGACATGGAAAAATGCACTGAAATACAAAAATGGTGATGAAACATTGGCCATTTTTAGGGTTAAAATTCAAATAATTTTCAATGATGGTATTAAAGGCCCAATATCATGATTATGGAAAACCCTAAAAATCAACTTTTAATATTTGTATACCTTTATTTTCTTCTCCATTTTTAATATATGTTTTTTAAGTGCTTTACAATTTTTTCTAATGTTTATTTTACTTTATTTTTGTTTTTGGGGTTGAAATTACTAAATAATTGACATTATGACCTAGATTGTTGGTTCCAATGAAAATAAAAAACATAAATTCAACCATAAATTTGGAATTGGTAGTAGGTTCTCTCTAATCATTTTGTTGGTCAATGAGACATTGGAATTCGGGGGGGGTGGATGGGGGCATGCCACCCTACCACCTCCCACAACAGTTAAACGGGTGGTTGGGGTGTCACCCTGCAACCTACCAAAACATTTCAATGGGAGGGGGTAGCATCGTCAACCCTCTCCATGTAACACACATAAGAACCATATATATTATGCCCATTATAATTTGAAGCCTTCCTTCATATGTTTTTTTCTGTGAGGGGAGAGGTTACTCCCTTGATTTTCTGGTATGCATGGACCTTTCCCTTACTACAAGTGGGAAAATTCCTTTGGGTGGTTGAAAATGAAAGGTCTATTTGTGGCAATAAATGATCAAAGTCATGACATAATTCTTAGTATTTTTACCAAACTTGGATGTTTCCCTTCTATGATGGAATGGAATTAACCTTCTCTTGCATACATAATATACTAGTCCTTAGTTGTGGAGGCTTGTGATGCAGATTGTCACAATCGAGCAATGATTAAGAATCAACCTTTAAACAAAGAGAGATTCCAAATTTCGAGACTTCACTGACTACTTTGGATCTTGTGATGTTTTCCATCCTTCAGAGCACATGACTTCTTCGATCTCACTCTGGTGGGACAGAAAACTCAAGGGATTGTCTTATCCCTCTTGTTCATTAATCTTATTCTCTAGTTTTGTCTCGTTGTTGGATATTGGTTGTGTTCGTTTAAAGTCTAGGTGGGTCAGGTTGTGGCTGAAGTTTTGATTTCTCCTGTCATACTCTAGGCCCTACAAAAATAATTTCATCTTTTAGCTCTCTTGATTTGATCTTCTCTGTTCATTGGCCTTTCCTACTCTGGTTTCATAAAAACCAATGGGTTTTTCATTCTTAAGGTTTTCTGAAACTTATTTCCCTAATTTTTGGGTTTTTGTTGTCTAGCTATCTAGCTTATATACTTCCATTATATTGCATTATGCCCTATCAACTGATGCACATTTGTGAGGGCGACAGGGGATAAAGGACCGCAAGGCATGCCTTCAGCTCAATCCCATGCCCAGGAAGTTGCACCCATCTTCCATTTTTCTACACCCCTTGAAATTTGTGAAGAAATACATCAACTTGAAGCCCTCAAAGCCAATGGTAAAGAAGCTTATTAAGATTCATAAATATTGTAGGAGGTAACTAATTGGGTTCGTGGCTCTAGTCATATGAGGGAAATATTGAGGAAATACTTGAACATTGTTACCCTCCATTTGAAGATTAAAACTCTTATGGGTAGGGTGTTAAAATAAAATAATAAAGGCCACAATGACATAATATCCTCTTTTAATTGAATCAAGTGGGTGCAACAATACTATTACTCCTATCCGGTTAGTTTGGATTCCTTGCTAGGTCATTGGGAAAGCCACCTTCAGTGTGACGTAAAACCTCATACTCTAGTTGGAACCAGTGCTCAAGAGCTAGTGCGAGTCACCTCTTTAGACTCTTGATATCATGTCATGCCATTAGGTAACTATTTTATTTCCTTTTTTAGTCCAATGTATTGTATTTTTAGCAGTTTCTGAGTATCAATTGTTTTTATTTAACATTACTTGAACTTTCAATAGATCAAGTTTCCATAGTGGTAGATTGAGACTATGTTTTGTAGAATAGTGATATATTTATCTAATGTATGTTGAAATTTTGAGGTAATACAATCTTAATTGACTAAAAAAAGTAGCATTACATAATGTTTTAACTATTAATTAATTTTTTAAAATAATTAACACTTAAAAAATTCAGAAGAAAAATTGTAAATATTTTTTAAGCGGAAAAATTGATTTGAAAAAATAAATTCAAGTAAATTGAAGAGTCCCTATTGATGGTTAAATTTTATGGCTATGGGCTCACGAAAATTGAAAAATTATGAGCAAACATTTTTTTTGGAACCTAAGAAGGGAGACTCATCTCTGTTTTGGGATGAGGTTGCACAGTAGTTACCAAGTCTTGACAAGAGAGAGGACATCAACATTCTAAAAGAATTTACAACTGGTATGGGAGCAATGAGGGTCAGAAACTTTTGGGAGTTAGATTTAGATTCTTCACTCCCGCGAAAGTGGAAAGGTAAGGGAGATTTGGCATGTTTGTCCTAGGAATTTCCTTGGGAAATCCTTCAACAAGAATTATTGAGGGGGAAATAATATTCTCACATGATAGTGATATGTTATGCTAGGTTATTCTGAGGGGGGAATCTTAATTTGTGATCGAAGTAACGTGAAATATGTGAAAAATGAGAGATCTAAGGCTCAAATCCCCCTATTTTTAACCGATACTATAGGGAGGGAGTTAGGTCATAGACGGCAAGAGGTTTACTAGTAGTTACATGTGAGGTGGGTTATTGGGTTCCTCTGGGTCATATATATATATATATATATATATATATATATATATATATATATATATATATATATATATATATATATATATATATATATATATGAGTTGGGGTTTGCATCCAATTGGAATTTTTACATTAAAATAAATATATTCTCTTCTTGTGGATCACCGTGGATTAAAGAAAAACATTATTTGGCATAAGACCTTGTCTAGGATTCATTGCCAAAGAAAAAATATTTTTCTATGGTGGTGTGGATGTGTAGGCTTCTCACCTAGGACTGTGTTAGAAGAATGGTTTTGAGGGGCCATCTCTTTGTTTTCTATGTAATATGGATGAGGAGATGATGTATCATCTACTTTTTTACTACTATTTTCCAGAGGATGTATGGTATTTTCTTTATTTTGTCTTTGGAACTGATAATTTGAATAGAGAGAACTTAGTGGAACTGATTTCTCAATGGAATTTTTCTATGTTTAAGATCACGATAGTCAACAAGGCTTGGATCTTAGTGAAAGGATTTATTCTCTGGAATTTTAGGAAAGCGAGAAATTCAAGGATTTTTAGAGACAAGAGGAGAAGGGTAGTCATGATTAAAGAGGGGATTATCCAAAATATGAGAGAAACCATCCTTGTTGTCTCTTGGTTGAAAGATTGTTCGAAGGTAGACAATATAGAGTCAGGGATTCTATAGAAATTAATTTTGAATTAGAAGATGATATTTTTTAAGGAAAAAAATTGTTGCATATAAGTCTTCTCATCTTTATTTCTCACCTCCTTCAAGAGGATTTATCAAATTGAATTTTTATGGGGCGTCAAAGGATGACCTTGGCATGACTGGTTTTGGAGGCATTTTCTGAGATTGTGACTCATCAACTTTCTGAGTCTTTGCAAAAATTTGTGGATTGACTAATAACAATATGGAAGATTTTTTGTCTTTGAAGAAAGGTATTAAAATAACTATCTGTGAGAGGTTTCATTCACTGCATATTATTGGAGATTCGTAGGCTACAATTCAATGTGCACAAAAACTCCTTAATGGGAAAGCTCCTAGGAAAATTGTAATGATTTGGAGGTTGAAAGGCATAGTTGGAAGTAAAAACATCTTGCTTTTTCAAATGTAATATGTAATAATCTAGCAATCCAGAAGGGAGGGTAACAAGGCTGCATATTTTCTGGTGAGTTTGGGTTGTAAATCTCGTGTTCTTAATTTGGATGTGAGCTGACCTCTCTCTAGTTTGGAGGAAGGCAAAAAACCTCTCCATTGTTTGTTTGAGGAATACACGATGGACCTTGATCTGGGTCTTTCTTTAGATGTTGGGGCTTATTTGGAAGGTATGCTAGCCTTCCAAGTGTCTATTCCTTGTAATGGCATCACAGAGGGTCGTTGAGGAGTGAGTGAAGCTTAACAAGTGGGTTCATAATTTTAAATTGGTAGTTATGATGATTGTAAGGAAAATATATGAGGTTTGTGTCAATGGAGGTGAGGATAGTTCCTCATCCTCTCTTACCTATTTTAAGTTCGTGACATTTCATTCTAGTTTCCACTTTTAGGAGTGGCTCAGTAAATTAGTATGTTTGTTGGTGTGTGTCTAGCTATGCCTCATTGTTCTGATAAGATTGTTAAAATTTGTCAATGACTTCACTTCTCATTTAATGGATGAATGTTATGCTTTTGGCAAGTTTGTTTTTCCATGTCACTTTCCTTGTTTCTTGAGGATAAATTCTAAATTACCCTATTTTTTTGGGGTCCTTAAGGGCTATTATAGTTATTTGGGTAACTTCAAATTTCTCTCTTAGTGCTTGATTTAAAAAGGGTTTAGTTTTTGGGTGTTATGTTATAGGATATTGTTTAAATGTTTCATTTCAATTTGGTCAAATTATTCATAGGTTCGTGTCAATTGACAATGTTAAGCATTTTAGATATTGTCATAGTTCCTTAGAGTTATGTACTCAATATTTTCACTACTCGTTGTTGGGTTCTGCAATATTTTTGAGCAATGGGGATCTTGAAAATTTGCTCAAATTTTCTCCTATTGTGTGGCATTTGGGAGATGATTTGGTTGTTCTCAGGTCAAGTGTTCATGGATTTTTTTCTCATCCCTTTTCTTTCTTAGAAGGTATAGTCTATTTTAGTCCTTCTTATGAGTGTTCCTAGGTAGAGAATGCATGGTAGTATAGGTCATAGAGGCAATTTCAGAAATAAAAGAAGCTAGTTTTTTTGCTATGACTCTACCGTTACCTTGTTTGCTATTGTTCCTTTGGAATTTAGGAAATAAGATCCACTATTGGAATGTAAAGAGGCAGGGGATTAGCCTTATCACTAATATTTTGTTTTACTCGAGGAGGAGATGAAATCGGTTCTAGACCATGGTAGATTTGGGAAAAGAAGGCTTCATGTTATGAATTCACTAGCCTTACACCAAAAAATGGCTACCTTGTCATGCTTGATACTCAAAGAAAAACGAGTGGAGAACTATAATGAATTCTCCTCTTTGGAGGATATTAAACATATGATTCACAATCAAATGTATTGTTTGGATAATGTGGATAGTTGCTTTGGCTCATGTAAACTTATTTCTAGTGAGTGATTCTGCCTCTGGTGTCCTCACTGATCATTTGGTTGATAGTGGCCAAGCTCCTAGTATAATTTCTTCTGAGAAATATTAGTGATGGTGGGTTTCATGAAGTCTTGCTAAAAACTTTTGGCATACATTGTTCAGTTATATATTTTCCATGGCCATCTAAATATCATTTTGGATGTGAAGTGAAATGTCATAAAATTATTTTTATTGCCAATTTGATGCATTCTTGAAAATTCTCTAGTCCCTTGCTACTCTTCTTATGGATATTTTAGTGGTGAAATTGGTATTTTACAATTTCTATGAACTTTGGAGGTAATTATGTTACAGGCACTCTGTATCTGGTTCGAAAGTGGATGGTCCTCTTTTTTGTGCCGGTGATATCATTTCAATGACCTTTTGTGGAACATTATGCATGCTCCTAGTTTTGTGGAAAACTTTATGTCTTTATGCATATGGCACTTTTATGGGTTGTTATTGTCCCGCACATACTTTGCAAAATATTTTATCTTTCCTTTTCCTCTATTATGCTAGGAATTATGGATTGGTGTTCTTATAGTTGGTAAGAAGTGTATTGGTCACAAGGAATGTTGATGATCATTTTGTGCTCGAGGGCTGGTACAATGTTTCAATTGTTGAATTTATTGACATTTTTTCCCTCTTTTTGATATTGTACCTCTAACCATTCATGGTTTATGGGTATCTTACGAATGCATCTTGGTGGTTTTATGGAGTGAAGGTTTGTTGAGTTTCTTCTAAAGATGTTGTTGTGAAAGATTAAAGCCAGTCCTACAGTGAGCACTATATTTTTCACTGATTGGTTTTCCCCTACTTTCATTTTTAAAATTTGTTATTTTTTATTTTTCGTTTCAATTATTTTAGATCCATGATATGTATTGACGCTAAATTTATTTGATACACAGTCTTTGTATGGTCTATAGATTTCGTAAATTTTGTAATGATGAGCATCTTCTACTCTGGAGCTTAGATGTGGATGATGAGTTCTTTCAGCTTCTTTTGAATCCCCTTTTTATTCCTAAAAAAAACTTAATCATAGAATCCCCTTTTTATTCCTAAAATAACCTTTAACTTCTTCTAGAAGCAAAAACATTAAAATACATTTTTTTAAAGGTACTTTTAACTATTCAAAAGATACCCAAGAAAACCTTCAACGTAAAATAATAATAAAAATACCCCACTTAGAAAACAGAATAAATAGTTACAAAAAAGTTAAAACATAAAATAAAATTAAAAATAAAAAAGAATTTTAAAAAATTAAAACAAAAAATTAAAAACGATCTAACTAAAACTCAAATTAGAAAATAAATAAATAAATTTAGTAAATAATAATAATAATAATAATAATAATAAAACTATTGGGACGAGCGCGGGAGTTTGCGGAAGACCAAGGTGGAATGCTTCTGCGCGGGTTTCTCCATGGACGGTAGCAGAGGAAGGAGCTCCACTCCCTCCTTCAGAGAGGTAGTGGCTAACAGGGACAAGACACCCCTGGATTCAGGCTGAGGTAATTCGACGGCAGAAGGAGAAAACAGGGACAAGGAAACAGTAGGTAATAAGGAGAAGAAAAATGATGGCACAAAAGACAAGGAGGAAAATGACAAAAGACGGGGAACAACAAACAAGAACCAAAAGGGACTGTGCAAGCCCAAAGCTGAAATCACTCACAGAGTAATCCTAAATAACCCAGAGCTGCAGGCCCACAGGGAGCACATGCAGACTTATGCTATCATATGCAAATTCATGGGACTATGGCCCACCGAAAAGGCTTTACAAACATGTATTAGAAACCACTGGAAGCCTAAAGGAAGCATTGATCTTCATCTAGGATCCAAGGGTTTTTTCACGGTGGTGTTTGCAAACATTGAGGACAAAGATAGAGTGTTTGAAGGTGGGCCCTACTTCTTTGCAGCAGCAGGGCTCTTTATGCGGCTGTGGATGATGAACTTCGTGCCGGAGTGGCAAACCTTCACCTCCATCCTGGTTTGGGTAAGACTCTATTCGTGACCTTTGGATTATTGGCAAATAGAATCACTAATAGCCATAGGCAATAAATTAGGAAGGTATGTCAAAACCTCTGAAGCCACAAGAAGGGGAAAATATACCTCCTCTGCCAGGATTTGTGTAGAGATGGACCTATCTGGAGCACTTCCGGATGAGGTGATATTGGAAGTTCATGATGAGGAATGCGTGCAGACGGTTGACTATGAGCATATTCCTTTTAGATGTCGAAGATGTCATGAACATGGGCACCTTCTTAGAGAATGCCCTCTCAGTAAGGCAAAGAGCAAAAACAATCCCAACACAATGAAAGAAACAAAGGGCTTTCACAAAGTAGCTCACAAAGGTAGAAATGGCAAAAAAGGGCCAAAACAACACCAAAGCGGAGACCAAAAAGTGAGGCCAAACCAGTTCCAAGTTCTGGAAGAGGAGGTAGATACAGCAGATGAAAATCAAGTAATGAAGGATGGATATGTTAAGCAGGACAAGGAAGAAGTACAGAATCAAGAAAATGTAAAGGAAAAGCAAAAAGAGATCTTAATGAGTGAATCAGAGATGGATATGGATCAGGAAATGACTCAGAGCGAGATGGAAATGGAGGACAATGAATTGCAAGAGATTCTTGACAGAGAAAACCTAGATCTAGAAGGGTTCTTGAGTAAGGGAACAACGGGTGAGGTAGAATCTCTACCACAAGAAGAATGCAATCGAATAAGGCAGTTATTCTTATGGAAAACTCGGGCAAAGGACTTGGGCGAAGGTAACAGCATGGAAAGACAAGCCAACCATGGAATAAAAGCAATAAAAACAACTCCAGGATTAGCTCCAAGAATCTCGGGGAAAAAAAGGGGAAGAAAAAAGCAGAACGAGCTATTAATGGAATGTGGAGAGCTCATGATAGACTCAGGTAAGATGAAAGATCTAACCAGTTACTCCTTTACCAATGTGTAATTATGAAGTTCACAACTTGGAACATCAGAGGTCTAGGAAGCAAAAGAAAGTAGAGAATATTGAATAATAGAATGAAGCAGGTAGCTCCGGATATAATTTTTGTCCAAGAAACGAAATGCTTTGTTCAAAAGATAAGACAAATACATAGTAAATGGCTCAGTAGATATGAGTTCATTGAAGTCAAAGCAGAAAATATAGCAGGGGGTATCCTTATCCTCTGGAATTCCCAAAAAATAGGTATTATTGATGTGGATGCATTAAGGAATTATTTATCAGTTGTTATTCAGCCTGTAGGTGACAGGAACACTTATCTTGTAACGAATGTTTATGGCCCTCAAAGGTTAGATGACAAAATCAGGTTTATTGATTCCTTAGGGGACCTCCGAAATAGATTTGCAGGGCTACCGTGGGTTAAGGAGGAGATTTCAACATGATTAGATCTCTCTCGAGAAAAAAGGGGGTACAAGAGCACTAAACAAAGATTCCTCAGCTTTCCCATGTTTTTCAGAAAACATGAAACTGGTGGACATTAAGACAAACAATGGCCTTTGCACATGGAACAACAAAAGAGGAGGAGATTCTCAGGTAGCTTCCAAGCTAGACAGATTCATGATCTCTGAAGAGCTCATGCTTCTAGACAAGGAAATAGTAGTGGATATTCTCCCTTTTGGAGGCTCATATCACTGGTCAATTTAGATGGAGATCATGGGCATTGGCACCCCAAGAAACAAACCGTTCAGGTTTGAGAATATATGGTTGTCACACCTGGATTTCTACAGCAATATTGAAAAATGGTGAGCTGAAGACCTACAAATTCAGGGATCTTCTATGTTCCTGCTGCATAAAAGATTAAATCACATCAATCAGAAGCTAAAGGAATGGAACCAAAAGGAATTTGGTAATATTTTCACAAGTAAAAAAATTGTAGAAAACAAAATTCTAGAGCTCAATCAAGATTTGATCAGGAATGGCTTTGAAAAAGACAAAAATGATCTAGCAGAGAAATACCAACAAGAGTGGGAAATGTTGTACAAACAAGAAGAAATTTTTTGGAAACAAAAATCTAGGGTTCTATGGCTGAAAGAAGGAGAACGTAATACCAAATTTTTTCATAGATCTACCATTGCGAACAGAACTCATAACAGAATCTCTTCGATCAAGGATGAAAATGGCTAAATTCATCAATCCCATGAGAAGATAGATGCAGTGTTAGTAAAGCATTTTCGGGACATTGCCAAAGAAAACGTCTCAGAAAGAGAACCTTTCATCAAGGACATAATTAAACATATACCTAAAATGGTCTCCAGAGAGGATAACTATAATCTCAATAGACCTATAATTGAAAAGGAGATCAGTGAGGTCCTCAAGGAAATGCAAAATGGCAAGGCACCAGGGCCGGATCGTTTTAATGTGGATTTCCTTAAAACCTGCTGGAATATCGTTAAAAGGGATATAGTGGAGATTGTCGAAGACTCCAGGAGGAACAAGACCATTTTGAAAGCTATCATTATGTCCTGTATTGCTCTTATTCCAAAACAAGATAATGCTCAAATTCATAAGAGATATAGATCCATCGCCTTATGCAATGTTGTCTACAAGGTAATTTCCAAAGTTGTGGCTAACAGACTCAAGCCCCTGCTGCCTAGTCTTATCTCTGGGGAACAAACAGGGTATGTAGAAGGAAGAAAAATTCTGGACAACATAATTCAAGCTCACGATGTGGTTCACTCATTAACTTGCAACAAGAGAGCGGGCATGATCATGCAACTAGACATAGCCAAAGCATATGTCAAAGTAAATTGGATATATATCAAAAAAGTGCTCATAGCGTTTGGTTTTGATCATAATTGGGTCAGATGGGTCATGGCCCTGGTGACCTCTTCCAGCTTTTCAACTTTGGTGAATGGCTCTCCTTCTGAAATTTTTCTCCCTTCCAGGGGTCTTAGACAGGG
The DNA here is from genome assembly GCA_031772625.1 of Pinus tabuliformis. Taxonomy (NCBI): domain Eukaryota; kingdom Viridiplantae; phylum Streptophyta; class Pinopsida; order Pinales; family Pinaceae; genus Pinus; species Pinus tabuliformis. Next base: position 866,026,415 of record CM062812.1, read on the forward strand.
AGATCCGCTATCTGCTTTTCTCTTCATCCTCATGATGGAGGGGCTGGGGCGATCTATCAAACATGCAAGAGCAATAGGAAGAATTCATGGACTCCAAATTTCAGAGAATGGGTAGGTTCTGACGCATCAATGGTTCGTAGATGACACCATGTTACAAGGAATTCCCACAGTTAAAGAAGCATAGGCTTACAAACAAATTTTGAAGGACTTTGCGAAGGCTACAGGTATGGAAGTTAACCTTACCAAATCAAAAGTATTTTTCTTTAACACTCATATCGCCATCTAGAGAAATATATCTAGAATTTTAGGCTTTCAAAGAGAATCCCTTCCTTCTAAGTATTTGGGAGTTCCTCTTACAGCTAAACCCAGAAAAAAGAGCACTTTGGATACACTAGTAACTAAAATGCAAGACAAGGTCAGGAAATGGACAAACAGATCTCTAAATTTAGCTGGCAGACTAGTGCTAACTAAAGCAGTTCTCCAAGCTATCCCTATCTTCATGCTATCAGTCCTCCCAACTCCATTAGGAGTCTTACAGCATTTTCAGAATACTCAACGAGATTTTCTATGGGGCAAAGAGGAAACAAGGAAAAAATGGGCTTTGGTCTCATGGGAAAAGATCTGCAAACCTAAAAACCAAGGAGCCCTGGGTTTGGACAATCTAGAGATTCTCGACAAGGCTCTGGGAGAAAAACTTTGGTGGAGGTGGGTTAAGGATCCTAAAGCGCAATGGGCAAGCATCTGGAAGGAAAAATATGCTAATGCCTAGCCGATCTCTGATATAATACGTATGACAGGAACAGTGAAAGGCTCCCCCATATGGAACATGGCTTGGGAGAATAGAGAAGTGGTTCAAAGAAACAGTTTCTGGGAAATCAGAGAGGGAGATCTGGCACTTTTCTAGGAAGACAAATGGCAACAAGAACCTATTCTTGTAAGGGAAGAATTTTTAGGCCTCAAGCAAGAGATTGACAATCAAGGATTAGTTAAGGTGTAAGACTTTTGGGAAAATTCACATAATACAAGAAAGTGGAGAATTTGGAAAACAATATAGAGCAGATAGGTTAGGACCCTCAACAGTAAAGCTGAGTCCCTCAAGAGAATGTTGGATCAGAGAATAATTCTAATAACGAAATGGCAGGATCAATTGAGATGGGGAAACAACAAAGAGGGCAACTTCAATATCAAGGAAGCTAAAGGTCTTCTCCTTGATTTGGAACCACAAGCTCCAAATAATACTTAGCAGAAGTTTTGGAAGTACAAAGGCTAGATGAAAATCAAACTCTTCATGTGGTTAGTTAACCACGGGAAAACCTTAACCTGGGACAACCTCAAAAAGAGGGGCATGCTGGGACCCTCCAGATACCATCTCTGTGAAACCCAAGAGGAGACCATTGAGCATCTTCTCAATAGCTGCAATTTCACAAATAGGATCTAGGATTTCTTCACCAACATCTTCAAACAGTCTGATAGAGACAAAGAATGAATTGTTAACAGCCTAAACAATTGGAGGAATAAGTTTTCTGATAATGAAGTTCTCAATTCTGCCTAGGACCTCTTGCTGGGTTTCATTATATGGAATGTGTGGAAAGAAAGGAACAAAAGAATATTCAAAGAGGTAAATAATGACTCTCTTAGCCTGGTGAAGCTGATTGTAAAACAACTTAAGGAGACAGTTGGTACCACCATTAGGAATCTCCCCAAAAATCCTCCCTTAGTTGAAGAGTTGAGAATCCTTCAGCTGTTAGACTTGCAGGGGCTTATTCCTCAACGCCTAGGTAGGAAAGCAAGCATGAGAGAGGCGATAGAGGAATTCTGGCACCCTCCCCTGAAGGTTTTTTAAAGTACAATATAGATGGAGCTTCCAAAGGCAACCCGGGGGAGGTTGGGTTTGGGGGAGCTCTAAGGGATGAAACGGGTAGAATAATTACCCTCTTCCATGGATACCTAGGAAAGCCACCAACAACATGGCGGAACTAATGGCTTTGGAACAATGCTTAGAATTTTTGATACAGAACAATTGCCAAAATGTCATAATAGAGACGGATTTAGAGTTAGTCATCAACGTAGCCAAGGGAATTAGTAATGGAATAGGGCCGGAAAAGGTCACAAGACACTCGAGGTTAACTAAGGTGCTTCAGAGAATTCAAGTTCATCTACAAAAGCTTCGTACTCTCAGATTTATACATGTGAAAATAAGGGTGAACAAGTTGGCAAACATTCTTGCCAACCAAGGAGTCGGCTACAAGAATAGCGCAATCTTATGGAGGTGGAACACAATGGCGCAAAGCAACCTAAAGAAACTCTGTCATAACCAGGCGGAGGAGGATATTGAAGAGTACATAGGAAAAATGCCAGAAACCAACTTGTAATGAACAGAGGTCAGAGGGCTGCACAAGGTTGGACAAAATGGTTCAGGAGGGAAGATATGCCAAAGGTAGCGATTAAGTGGACGATGTGCAGGAATATTCTCCATGTTGGGCGTCAGAGTTGCTCGGAACAAAGAAAGAAGAATTTCACACTGCATCATCACCTCAAGTGTCTAACGGTCGGCTGGTTGAGAGTCATCCCTGGCTGGCTCTTCGGCTGGTGTTTCCTTTTTCTTCCGGTGCCGAAAGATTGGGCGCATCGTCTAGCGCTCTCAGCGGTCACACCACCTGAAGTTTCCTGTCCAAATGCTGCTTACCAAAGGGGTAGTGGTATTCGGGCGATCGCAAGCCCAAAAGGTGGTTTCCTGTTTTCTCGTTTTGGTAGCGAACACATTCAAAGGTTGACATGTGGCAATGGGGTCGGTTGGAATACCACCCTCATCGCACACTATTGTCCGAGGATGTTGGTGGGTGCGATATGTTCCAAGGCCGTCCGTTCATTTGATGTGAAGCGACAGCTGGTATGGATCGTACAGTTTGTGGTACGAGCTAGTTATTTTTCAAGCTTCTGTCTAATGCGAATTTAACCGCTGCCATCAGATCAGGTTAGCAGAATCAACGGTGATGATTATTAAGACAGGTTGTCTGTATGCTGCGTTTCGTCATTAATTTTGGGCACGTACTCATCCTCTTGTACGGGGTTGGATTCTCTCGCAACGGTTAAGATTAAAGCAGCTGGTTAGGTTATGATGGGAATAGTCAGTCTTTATTAGACTTGGCGGGCCACAAACAGTTCTTTGTGGAAAGCGCCTTTCCTTTACCATCCACAGTTACTCAGGTGGTGTTGTTTTCTTTTCTGATTCATTCTTCGTCTCTCTTTTGAGAGTTTTGAGGTTTTGTCGTTGGGATCAAGGCTAGTTCCTCACACCCGTTGTTAGTTTTTGCAGGCTTTCTGCTTGGTCCACAACTTACTGAGGACTGTTGTATTCTATGTATTTTAATTGCTGATTAATAAAATAGAAGGCCCGCCTCTTGCTTTAGCAAAAATAATAAAAAACTATTGAGTTGCCACACAACCCATGCTCGGGCTATGTAGCATTTGTAGGCTAGCCATATCGCTGGAGGCGGGTGTGTAGCAGTGACAAGCTAGCCACGTGAAGCATTTCCCATGTCGCCATAGTTTTGTTTCTTTTGTTTTTTAATTATTTATGTTATATATACATATTTTATTGTTAGAATTTTCAAATTAAATGTTTGTTTTTTATTATCACTGGTTATATCTATATATATATATATATATATATATTCAATTTTGTTTTTGGTTTATTTTTTTCTTTTTTCTTGGCTTCATAAAATAGACTCTCTCAATTCTTGTAGTACTAAAGTAGATTCATCTTAACTCATGTTTTACTAAAGATTAATGTGGATCAAATTTATTTTTACTCTAAAATCAATGGCACTTCAAGAGTTTTTATCTCTCTGGAGATAAATTTAGAGTTAAAATAGATTTAAACCAATTTAATTGTTGATTATAATTAATTATAAAAATAATTATTACTTTTATTTTTAATTATTTTTAATTATATTTTAATTGTTTTTATTTATATTTTATTTTTAAATTAAAATGTTTTATTAATAATTATGATAATTATTTATTTATCTATTAAATTTTTTTAAATGTAATTTGGTGGACTCAAACCACATATGACATTGTGCATTTGTCATAATGGTTAAAAGTAATGAAGAGAATTGCTTGGCTAGTCAGTGGACAACGCTGGTTCTATGTAGAAACCCGAGTGGATGTACCGACGTTGAATTTAAATTTCTTATATATTTATTCATTTATCAACCGCGTAGATTGAATGTTCTTGGAAAATCCTTTGTCTGATACATAGATCCACGACAACGATGGATGGGAGCGCGGAGCTTTCCAATATAGTAAATTGAAATTGAGCAAAAAAAATTGTGAGCCACCGAGTGGCGCGCGTGAAGGTCAGCGCCGCGGAGATTTCACTAAGCGCTCTCCTCTTCCTCAAGCGGTCATTTAGCCTTCGTCTCTTCCTTTCCATGGCCTTCCTCTCTTTGTATCTGATGGGCCTGCGTGTCCTACCATTTTAAACAAATCACAATCATCCAGTTTCTCCATGGAGTCACCAAATCGATCTACACACTCTTCAACGACGAGAGGGCCGACGCAGAAAACAACCTTTCGTGTAGCCGTTGCAGGTAATCAATGTACTTTTCTTCCCATTCATGACAACTATGGTTGAAAATGGCACTGCATCTATCAAATGCCATCAAGAATCGATATGCAAACCTCAGGCATCCAAATCATCACTTTTATGATGCCATAACACCTCTCATTCTTCATGGTGTCGGTAACGCGTGGAAGGGTTCTTCCCGGAGGTCCACAACTTCGACGACTACAGATATATTCTCGTTCTCGATATCGGAGGTGAACTCTGCACCAGGTGGGAGACCCTCCACGGCGGGTGAGGGCAGCTCCACCAGATTTATTCGGTCGTCTGAACGAAGGAGCAGTTTGATCTTCTCAACAATGCGCGGAGAGGAAACGAAGGAGATTTTAAAGCCACAACGGGCGAGGCACTTTGAGAACTCCAAAAAGGGCGAATGTGGCCATGGGCGAGCCATTTATACTTCAAAACATGGACTCCATGCTGCTGCTTATCTCTTGAATTATCCTTGCCTTCCATTTAACCCTGCCTTCGCCTCCAGAGTCTACAACAACTGACAGCGCCCGCAAACTTTCAATGAATCGTCTATCACGATTTGAGTTTGACGAGCATCGCCTGCAGAAACAAATCACAGTCGCCATTTGGCGCGCCGAACTTATCTCGATTGCAGGTTGTTTTGGACTTATTGACGTGGTTCACTGGGCCTCTCCCTTTCCGTTATGGTTTTCGTTTACATCCCATCTCACTATCGTACATAAGTCATTAAGATTTTGCATATCAGGTGGCCTGCATACATGGAACATCCAGCAGCTACGGTCTTGGGTACAACTATTAACTTAAGCAGGCACGAGCATCTTGCTTTGGTCCTGCCGGATGACCATCTCGCCTTGCATCATTCTCTCAACACGGATTCCGCTCATTTGAAATTTGAAACTCCCGCTTATTTGAAATTTGAAAATCATACATAACTCCTCCCATAAATATGGCAAAGACGGTCTTACTCGTAATTTGTATTTTCATTTTTTCTGTTAATCTGTAACTACCAGCTCAAAAAATACACAAAATTAACGGATGTTTTTTTTGAGACACAGAGACTTGAGCAAAGACAGTCACCACTCCACTTGTTAGTGAATGCAGCAATAACAAGTTTATGGACAGGTTTTTTTTTTATGTTATAAACCATTTGTTATTGGTGATTTTTTTAATTTTTTTATTTCTTTTGGGTGGTACTACGAATATCACTGACCTCCTCCCTGCTCGCTGAGTGTTTTAGCAGTTCCAGAATCAGAGAAAGTCCTTGGTCTTGAAATTATGGCCCAATCGGTGGTACCAGGGTTGGGTTGGAATTTGACGGGCAAAATGCTCGTCATAAGGCATTTTGATCGTATTTTACGTTTAAAAATTAGAAGAAACCGTTTTTTGCGATGGGTTTTGAAAGTTATAAAACCTATTTTTGACGGCTCACTTTTTAACGAAAACTTCATTACTACCCTCTCAAACCACTGAAAACATGCATGCCTCTCAAACCACTGAAAACATGCATGGCAGCAGTTCTGGAATTTGACCGCACGTATTTACTCGTAATATATTTTATTGACTTATCAATAATTAAGCCTTGTTATATGTGGTATTTGGAATTTGTGCCATAATATTTGTTTTTATGGAAATAAATTAAATTCATATTATTTAAAGTTATAGGTGAATATTTGATGATCAATAATTAAGTGTTGTAATATTTCGAATTTACATTAATATATTTGTTTTTATTTAAATAAATTATGTTTATGTTATTTATATTTAAATAAATTAAGTTCATGTATTGTGTTGGTTTTATTAAAAATTCAGCTTTTAGGTTAATTCCATGTGATTATGATGGTGGAGAGGAATGTCAAAAATAGTTTTGGTCAATTTCAAAGTTTTTGAGATGGAAATTTATTTTTGAGAAGTTTTATTGGTTCATATTGGTGAAAGAAATCCATTTGTTTTTACTGAAATTGCAACATTTAAATTATCTAATAGAAATCCAAATTGGGAATATTGAAATAGGAGCAGAATGATTGCAATAACAATTAGTTGGGCGTGAGTAAAATAGATTTCTAGATATACCCATAATTTTTGTATCATGTCTTTGGAAGAATAACTCATAAGTGGAATCTGGATGATATGGGAATTGTGGATCCCATCCATGAGTAAAACAACCTTCATGATTCAAAAAATCATTTAGTTATGGTTATGTTTTTTTCTTTTCTTATTATAAATCTGTGAGAAAAATTAACATAGTTGTGTGATTGAAAAGTATTTTTTTAATTAAAGCTTTATTAATGAAGGGTCAATCTTTTATCAAAACATTATGATTGAAGGGCAAAATTTTAAACATAACGTTCCTTGACAGGTAACATAAAGACCCAAAACGTCAAAAAAAAATTGTTTGACGGGTAATGAAGAATCCAAATTCCAACCCTGGGTGGTACTCTAAACAGTAAATTGCTTATTTCTACTTTTAGTTTTTGGTTTTATAAATAACTTTTTTTGCTGATAGTATAGATAGTTTGTTCCAATTTTTTTGGGTATTACAAACAGTTTGTTCTAACTTTTTCTTGGTATTGCAAAGAGTTTGTTCCTGTTTTTTTCGACGGTATTATAAACCGAAAATCTCTTATTTCTATTTTGAGTTTTTCATTTTTACAGCTACTCTTTTTAGTTTTTCTTTTTCCCACAACTATTGGTTATGGTTTTTTTGAGTTACTCTTTGCCTTTTAATTAGGGGATAATAGAAGTGTGATTAAATGTTGGAAGGCTAGATGGTTGCAGAAATTAAAATTTGTATTTTATTTGCACAATCATGTTTTAATGTTTATTTATATTTTTATTTGCTAATTAGATATGGTAAATTAGTTTAGAGAGTTTTTACTTTTAAATTTTGAAGCACACAATTTTATAAGTAAATATTTGTGTGTTTTAACAATGTATTTTTATGTGGGAAATTAAAACAAAAAATTATCATGATATGTAGCTATGCAAAATCTATTGACCCATCCCCCGACGATGGACTCACTTAGTAGTCTAAAACGTTGGGTTCACAAAACTCTATAACAGGTCATTCCTCCTCTATCAAAAAATTTTCCTCCCCTATATGAATTTATTATTTAAAGATATTTTTGTGTTAAAAATTAGTAATGATTTTTTAGTGTAAAAAATTGGTATATCTTTTATCCTCAAAAGGTCACAGATGGAATTGACAAATACAACACAATCTATTATACTTATGTTGAATCCACCATTCAACTAATAATGAAGATACACATCTTGCCCACAATTTTATTATTTAAATTAATCTTTAATTAGTCAAGAAAAACATTATAATATCTTACCTTATGTCATGTTACACTTAAAAAACATAATTTTATAAAACAAGTTAACATTTTTATATTACTACATTTCAACTTTTCATTAATTATAATTAAAAAAAAATAAATTATATAATATATATATATATATATATATATATATATATATATATTAATTTAAATTAGTTTATTACTTCTACATATTTTATATTATTATTTTAATCAAATTCAATAATACAATTTTTATATTTATTTGTTAATTTTATTTATATTTTACATTTAATTAAATTTAATTTTTATAATTTAATTGAATTTATTTTTTACTTATATATATACACCATTTTATAAACATATAATTGATAACTAATATGAATCACTATTCACATACTTTTTTACCAATTGAGATACTTATTCAATGAGCATACATTATAACCATCTAGCATGTATGCATTACTTTTAATATGATGCTATGTGGAAAATAATGTATAATAATTTATATGTTTATTTTTAAAAGGTTAAAATGTATCCATAGATAGTTATTGTTAGCTACTCGTATGCCACATAGGAAACTAAACCAATAACATATCTTCTAAATTTTACAATTGTGCATTCTATAGCCTACCAAGTAGTCTCTCAAAATGGAAGACTAGAAAATAAAATAAGGCATGAGTTGATAGAATTAAAAACACTACATTATGACCGATTTTCTTCTTGAAAGATATGGCTCACTTGATCATCATTCAATTGGAGAGTCCACTGAAGTGAGTAGCTAGAGCATACTGCCATTTTTCGAATAGGAAGTAAAAGTTTTCCAATTTCTTGTCTAGAATCGAGACCTTATTGAGTCTATCCACCTTGTCCATTAATTCTTCCATGTAGATGGTCATTTCTGGCTGAGAGTATGCTCTATCAGTAAGAATTTGTTGCAGAAATATGGTGATAGAATTGAAAATGCTCAAAAAATTTAATCTAAATCAAGAGACAATTCTCAACTAATCTGCATAAATTAATCCACAATTTAGAACAACATCCACAAACATGCATCAATCACATACACAAGTACACAAATGTATCTAAGGGAAACCAACTGGTAAAAACCCCTTAAGCCTACATTAATTAGTAAAATGAATAGAGAATCTATTACAATTGCTAGCTCTAACTCTAAGCTCGACCTGCAAAAGAATAATTGTTCTCTTTGCTCAATGAGAAGCTTTGGCCGAGACTTAATCAATTTATGCCCCCACCTGAGCTCTTATTTCCTTGCACAAATCCTGAGGAAATTGACTCCTATTCTTTAGAAATTTCCTCTAAATTGATTGTGCAGTTCCCAACGATTGATCATTGACTGCATGCAACACTTGTACACCGCATACTAGTTTATAATTGATGTTACACTGCCTTGGAATCTCCACCACAACTGAGCTATTCAAATTTCTTGCATGCATTACTATTTTTGGTTGATTGATCAGTTAATTGGATTATCTCTGTGTTAGCTTAATGCCCCACAGCACAACTAACCTCCAACTAGTTCTATCAAATGTTAGAACTAGTTTTACTGAGTACAAGTAGAAATAACTGAACTGGATTGCTATAAATTAGTAACCAACACATGCAAACTAAAGTCCAAGCCCATTAACACAAATTTATTGAGCTAACTAATTGGCAAGAGCCATGACACACTAGTTAACTGCTTCCAAGTTGTCCGTTGATGTGAAAATTTTTAATTTTCTCATTCTGACCAAGGCTAAGTCAAATTAAGCCTTTCTTGCTACACTTCTCAACACTCTTCCCGTGAGTGTTTTAGTATGCTAGTAAATATTAATGGTTTGCATGTAAGACGAGTTGCATGCTCTAGTAGATTTACGCACGCCAAGTATCCATTCACTGGTTTCACAGTCTAATATCCTATATGGAATTAAACTTGTGGCTTCTTAGACTTGTTCTTTGACATCAAAAATTACTCTTTGGACTACTTCAGGGATAATTTCTGTATATTAGGTCATAACCACTTGAGCTATTGATTAGGCATGGGTTTTGCTAAGAGGGGGAAGTAAGATTAGGGGCAAGGGAGGGGCCGGGTTGTTCTCTTCTGCCTCCATGGTGAGCAGAGGACAGACCACCTCTTTCCATGACTCGGGGTTACTAGGGAGGGGTTGAATGGAGTTTACGGTCTTAGGGAGGGAAGGGGAAATCAAATAGAAAGTTTAGATAGGGAGGCGCTTGGAAAAATAGAGATTGTAGGAACTCTAAGAAGGGGCACAAGGAAGGTGACTAGGATGCCAGAGAAGGATAACCCAGCTTAACAATGAGTAGGGCACTCCCAACAAAGAGAAACATTAGAGGTAGGGGGTGAAATGGAGGCTAAAAAAAATCTCAAAATAAGTCATAAAAAACACACCCCCTCGAATTAGAAATTCCTAAGAGGGGATAAATATCCAAAAGATGATTAATCCACAATTCCTGCAAAACTTTGATAGAAAAATGTCTACAACTAAATGGTTGTACAGAATAGAAATTACAATTGCAGCAAACCTGAGAATCCTTATCTAAATTTGCAATGAACTAGAGGTAGTTCACTCTAGACTGAGTATTTTCCAATTGCAAACTATCATCAATCTTGCATGCAACGAAAATTCTATTATAGGATTGACATTTAATTTCCTCTTTTCCAAACCTATAATATTTTACAATAGTAGGACTATAAAAGGCTAGGAGTGCCCATGAGAAATAATGGCATGGAACTTAATAAACTATACCGAGAGCTAGAACCCTCCCTCCTCAATTTCCATTACTCCATCCCATGTTATGATTTGTTATTTGCTTCTTTTTAATCACCATAATTAATACTCGAGTGCTCTTGCATTTAGAATTCAAAACAAATTTCCCTTCACTAGAATCCCTTAACTGAGCCAACTAATAACAACTCAATATTTCAACTCATCCTTATCTCTTTAACTGATGAATAAATTCCTCAATTAATGGAGAAACTGTTGCATCTCCCCACATAGACTTCATGTTTGATTTTTCTTAACTAATTAACTCAAGATCAATTAATTAGTTATTTTACAAATAGCTGCTAAGATCAAATTCAAAATTTACTTCTCTATTTTAGTTCAGGGACTAACTAAAATAGGAAGGTATCCCGAAATGCTATTTATGGGAGTACTAAATTTATCACTTCTATATTTATTATTTCTTGTTGCTATTTCAATAATCTCTCTCAACAAGAAAGGGATTATCAATAACCCCAATTCTATCTCTGTGGAACTCGAACTTGCATTTTGGCAATGCCTTAGTCAAAATATCTGCATCCTGTTCCTCGGTCGAAACATACAGCAACAACATGATCCTCTTGACCACACAGTCTCGAAGATGACGATACCAGATATCAATGTGCTTGGATGTATCATGAAAAACTGGATTCTCAGAGAGTTTGATACAACTCTGGTTATCGTAGTAGATCATTGTAGAATCCATCAGCTGACCAAAAAATCCCACTAGAATCTTTCGCGTCCAAATGGCCTCACATGCAGCCTGAATAGTAGCCATGTATTCAGCCTCTGCTGAGCTAAGTGCAACTGATCTTTGTTTCCTGCTGTACCAGGAAACTACAGCTGAACCAAGGTTGAAGATTCCTCCAGAAGTGCTCTTCCGTTCTGGTGGACTCCTTTCCCAATCCACATCTGTGAAGCCCTGAAGCTTCACTCCCTCTGTCCGTTGGTACCACAATCCAAACTAATGTGCCTCTGAGGTATCTCAACACATGCTTCACTGCCTTCCAAAAAAGTTTGGTAGGCTAAACGATAGCTTGACTCAGCTGGTTCACCACAAAGCATAAATAGAGTCGTGTGTTCACCAGATACATAAGTGAACCCACCAGCTACCGATAAACAATAGCTGCTACTACCTCACCTGAAGTAGCATCCTCCTTCCTCGAGTTCCCAGCAAGAGGAGTCTGCATGGGCTTGCATGGGAGTCTGCATGGGCTTTGAGACACAAATACTTCACCATATTTCTGCCACACCTCCATGCCTAGAAAGTAGTGGATAAGGCCCATGTCCTTCATCTTGAACTCTCTTGCAAGGTCCTCCTTGGAAGATTGTATCAACTGATCATCACCTGTCAAAATAAAATCATCGACATAAAGAAAAATGATCAATGGTTTACCTTCTACCATGATGTGGTAAAGGTTCGCATCTTATTCACTCTTGGTGAAGCCCAAACCGGTGAAATAACTGTCAATCCTGGTGTACCAAGCACGGGGTGCTTGCATCAGCCCATAAAAAGACCTCTTTAGTCTGCACACATGCGACTCATGATTGAAGGTCTCGAAACCTTCTAACTACTCAATGTACACCTCCTCCTCAATATTCCCATTGAGGAATGTTGTCTTCACATCCATCTGGTGGATCTTCCACCCCATCTGAGCTGATAGTGCCAATATCTATCTAATCGATGAGTACCTTGCTACGGGAGTAAAAGTATCATCATAGTCAATCCCCTCGACCTGTGAGAAACCCCGGGCAATAAACCTTGCCTTATGTTTCTCAACACTGCCATCAACTGCCTGCTTTACCTTGTAAAGCCATCTGGAACTCACCACTGACTTGCCATGAGGCCTTGGGAAAACATCCCACACACTGTTCCGAATGATAGAGTTGTACTCCTCTACCATTGCATCAACCCAGACTGGTTGCTGCACTGCCTCCTCGAATGAAGAAGGTTCAGTATCTACACACTCCCCAACTAGGGCCATGTACCTAGTGTACCACTCGGGCGACTTCCTCTGTATGCACTGAGAAGATGGATATCCCACATTCTCCCGTGCATCCAACATCAACCTGTCAGCTTCCCTTGAGCGTTTCTGCCCATCTCTGGAAGTCTCAGCATGAGTGGATGTATCCATTCCCAGATCTTCTGCATACGGGTACTCCGCATCAATTTGAGGCTCCTCCTCCTTAGGAACTGAAGGTTCCTCCTCTGCATGCAACTTGAGCTCCCTCTCAAGTGACACTTGCATGGCTTTCTTCTCATCGAACTTCAGATCCCTGCATACCACAGTCCTTTGAGTGGAAGGCAAGTACACCCGATAGTTGTGGGGTGTATTCGTGTACCCCACAAGTATTCCCAACTCAGCTGTTGGGTCTAACTTCTTCCTAGCATCTTTGGTCACATTACAGTAAGCTGATGATCCAAAGATTCAAAAGTGACTTACATCAGGTCGCTTCCTAGAATAGGCCTCCATGGGTGTCTTTATTCCCAGTATATCGTGCAGGCTTCTATTCTGTAAGTACACTGTTTTATTGCATCTCTCAGCCCACAAATGCAGTGGTAGTCTTTGGTCATGCAACATCTTCGAGCTAATCCCACAATCGATCTGTTCTTCCTTTCGGCCACCCCATTCTACTGTGGGTTATGGGGTGTCGTCAATTCCTGTTTAATTCCTTCTGTATCGCAAAAGTCTTTAAACTGTTGGGAGACATACTCTCCACCATTGTAGCTATGTAAGGCTTTTATTTTCTTTCCATATTCTTTCTCTACCAAGGCTTTAAACTCACAAAACCTCAAGAAGTTCCGATCCTTCTTTTGCATAAAGTAGATCCAGCATCTACGAGAAAAATCATCAATAAAAATAACATAGTACCTTTGTTTAGCAGTGGAGGCTGTAGAGAAAGGTCCACAAACATCTAAGTGAACTCGCTCCATGATTGCTCTAGCTCTACTATCTCGATCCAGAAAGGAAGATTTTGCATACTTACCCAAGGTACAACTTTTGCATGTAGTCATCTACTCAAGGTTTCCCTTAGGTAATCCAGTAGAAATCTGCTGCATGATCTTCAGGGCTCCATGGTGCAAGTGGCCTAGTCCTCTATGCCATAGTTGGCCAACATCTTGGCTGTGCACCATCTCAGCTTTGGAACTCAAAGTAGCACAGTCGTCTACCTCTAGCTTGTAGAGATTCTTGACTCGAATCCCTATTCTCTTTGTCTGTCCATTACCGATATGCCTCAAGAATACCTTTCCTTCACTAAAGACTACATCATAGCCTTTATCTTCTAGCATAGTGACAGACACAAGATTCTTCTTCAGACCTGGTACATACTTTACATTAGTTAGGGTGAGGGGAGCTCCATTCTCCCTCTGTAACACAACCGTACTTTCACCTAAAACACGGTACTTTCCATCATTGCCCATCTCGATCCACATCTGGAGATCCTTCTCCTCCAAGGTACTAAAAATATTCTTGTCACCTGACATGTGGAATGAAGCTCCACTATCCAAGTACCACACACATCCCACCATGGATGAAACCATGCATGCGATAAGTAAGAAATCCAGCTCAAACTGTGAGGCTAGTGCCTCACCATCAGATCCCTTCGAGGAACCCTTGGATTTTTTCTGTGGACAAGTCGTAGCATAATGGCCCACTTCATGACAATGAAAGCATCGCACTTTTGATCTGTCAATATTCTTCCCACCGTGGGAAGAACCATATTTGGGATGGGATGCCTTCCCTTTCGCTTTCCTCGCGTTTCTCGCTAAGGCTAAATTTTCCTCATCATCTTGCTTTGATGAGGATCCATCTATGGTGCTTCTTCTTATCTCCTCCTACATCAAATCCGACCAAATTCATTCCCAATCTGGTAGCTTTTCTCTTCCATTAACCGAGTCTTAGTAGCTATGCCAGCTCTTAGGAAGGTCGAGGAGTTCAAGACTCACCATGTCATCATCAACAGTCGTGATCCCTACACTTCCAAGCTCATCCCTGCAGGTGGTGAGCTTGTTCAGATATGTTGAGATCATGTCACCCTTTTCACACTTGATCTTACGAAGCTTGTCTTTCAGCACTAGCTTCCTCTGATCGCTGTTATTTTGATATAAATCTTTCAATGTTTTCCACATCGAAAACGGTGTCTCCTTCGCATGGAGGCTCGAGACAATATGGTCTCAAACTCCCTCTAGGAGGATTCTCCTTGCTCTAGCCACATATTTCTTCCATTCCACCAGTTGAGTAGTGTTGGACTTCAAAATTACTCTCTCTTTGACAACTTTTCTCATTTCTTTCTCTTGTTTTCCATAAGAGAAAGATCCCCATCACTCATAAATGATAGATTTTGTCTCAAGGAAGACATTAAATGATTGACATCTTATACTTTTATGTTTTTGCTATTTGAAATAACCATTTTCAAATTAGCTACGGAACGTACCCTATTCTGCAACTAACCATGTGTTCCATAGCTACTTCCATGGTTGAACAGGTTACAGGTGTCAAACGAAGAAACCGGCCACATGGGCATCTCTGGAATTGTCTCGACATGGATCCTATCCTAGTCACCCAGCCCAAATCAACAAAAAAGCCAGCTCAAGACCACAGTCAAAGGAGGAGTCAAATGAAGAAACCCAAGAGAAATAGGACTCTTTGTCCACTCTTCATGGTTAATTAATAAAACCTGACAGTTTTGCTGTAACAATAACTCGAACCAGCCATCAGTGATAATGGTTCCATCCAACCATCTTGCTGACTTAAAGTCATTTGTCGCTGATCAACCACTTATGCAGAACTGTTGTAAACGTGTAGACCACCTATAGCTAAATTCTCTCAAAAGACAGTTAGGAATGTTTCTTTAAATATCAGTTGTACAAAACTGAGAAGAAGTTCGAATTTTTGGATGTATTAAGCTCAGACTTATAGCTCTGTAACTTTGGAATTTGTTTTCCTGTTAATAATATGAAGCCGTGTTTGACCAACTGATCATTTGAAAGAATATCTTCAGCTAATTAGCAGCTCAATTGAGTCAGTTGAAGAGGGCCCCTGCACTGAAGGAGGTTTTTCTTTTTATTTTTTTACTATTCAGTTTAGTTTCATTATTTAATTTTAGCAGTATTTGTAGTTTAGGTTGATTCCTTGTAGTTTGTTTTCTTTTAGTTTTGATCAATAGCATAATGTTAGAATTCGATGGTGCAGTCTTGTTTCTTCAATCAATTTCATAAAGGAAACAACTTTGTTTTTAAACAAGGTAACATTGAAAAGCAATAAGGATGCATTGTTGATTAGTTTACTTATTGTTTGTTTCCTCTGTTATTTATTTCCTAGTTTAGATTGCCAATGCACTGTGTGAATAAATGTTTTTGGTCACCATTTCAAGCTGATATCCATCCTAAACTAAATGGTTAAACATTCACTTCACACGAGGATTGAAATCAATTAGTTACTCTCTGCATATTTGATTTAGTTCCTTGGACTATAAAGTTCAGTAAGTTGCTTTTATGCCATCTCAAGAAAGTTATCTTTCAAAATTGAAGGCTTGGACAACTAAAAGTGCTTTAGTCAGTTTCATTCTCTGTAATTATTTCAATTTGCCTTACAACTTCACCTTTTAATTTTTGACTTAGGATTAAATGACAAGATAGGATAGATGCTCTGTTTTTCCTTCCTTTAACTTAGATTTTGATTAGTTCACCTTTAGGAAATTTAGACTCAGTTTCTCATAATTCAAACTGTACATCATTAGGAATCAAAGAAACCCCCAAAACAAAACAATATAAAAATACAAAACAACGAAGTAAGAAGGGTTAACTAGCACATACAGTGCACTACACTTCATCAGCTTACAAGCCTCAGTTGATAATTTATGCAAAGCAATTTAGGAAACTAAATTGACTAAACAAGTAGGATCAGTCGGCTTGGGGACTTCTTGATCAATGAAGTCCTTTAGAACATTATCCTCTAATACTGCCTCCACACGATCCTTCCAGGCTATATAATTCAAGCTACCATCAAGGGCATACTCGAGTCTTAAACCACTAAACGCCATTGGTAAAATTGAGATGTGATAAGAAATCGATTTCTATATTCAAGAACCACAAACTTTGAACTTCTCCTTCTTGTATACTGTTCTTGGCCTTGACGACCTTTGCTCTGATACCATGTAGAAATTCCCACTATAGATCAATAGATTATGCAATATAATAAAACACAATACAAGATCTAATTCCACCACACTTTGCGGAAGCTTAATCGAATTGAGCAAGATCATTAGAACACATATAACTGAGAATGAGAAATCAATCACACATAAGACATAAGAAATAACCCGGGGAAAGCCTCAGCCTAAAACCCCAATATCTGTATTATCTGTTGGGATATCTAATTCCTACTTGTCTCTAGTTGTGATTCTTACTAAGTAAAGGAGTCTGTTCCTAGTAATTGGGATATATTTCCTACATTGGTGTGTGGTTGAGATATTCTCTCAACCAATAGATTGTGTGTGCATGTATATATGTAATTACATTTGATTAATGAAGATATAGACAATATCAAGTTTTATCATGGTATCAGAGCTTTCATTTTAGTCATCTTGCAGTAGAGCCCATTCTTGTTCATTTGTGGATGAAGCTTCATCTTCACTTTCTTTGCCATGAGGTAGTGTTGTATATTCACCTCATTTCTTCCCCTGTGAAGGAAAACTTGAATTCTTATTCTTGCCCTTTTCAAAATTATGGCAAGTTGGATAGGAGAATTTTCCTTCTCACTATTTCCGATGTCAACCATCTGAACGCTAATGATGATGTCTTCACCATTCATTACTACAACTTCTATATTGATTTCACATAGACATGGTGTTTCAAACCATGCTTCAAGAAATTTCAATTATTCTTCAAACTCCGTTACTTTTTCCTTGTTGCTGTTGGTATCATCTGCACACACAGAAATATTAATGAGATCATCACAATTTAAATTCTCTTCAGCTTTGTTTTCTTCTGCCACATCTTTACAATCAACTTCATTTGGCTCATCCCATTGATCTTCAATACTTTGTTCCTCTTCACACCCTTCTTGAAAAAGAACTCGTAAGTCTTCAGTCTCATGTTGTTTCAGAACATATAGAATCTCTTGATAATCGTGGTCATTAATAGAAGCACTATGCCTTATGAAAAAAATATCATCAGGATCAAATATGTCTAAAAGTGCAGCCATATTGGAAAAGTCCAACTTATCTCACTTTGAGCTTTCTTTTCAACTCCACACGGTCCTCTAACGAGCTCTAACAACCCTGTTACCTCGCAGGTGGGAAACTTCTCCCTTTGGCAGCTCTTCAATTGTAAAACCTTGTAGACTATGGCTTTTATGCCACGCTGGTCTTAGTGCCCTCGGCTTTGGCGACGAGCAACTAACCGACCTCTCACAAGCTGGAAACGCTATCAGTATCTAATTCTGATGCACATATTTATGAAGATGGGTTCAATCAGCAAAAAAAAATTCACATTTTCTATGGCATATAATAATTTACAAGAAAATTTACCAAATTGTTTTTCAGATCCCAATTGATTTTTCAGATCTCCACAACAACGAAAAAATACACACTTTGAATCGTCTTGGGAATGATATTGCTCCAACTATAAGGCAAAGACCACAATGCATGGAAATTGAGGCTTTACAAAGGAAATCCTCTTTCAAGGGGGGCACTGCTTCAGACTAAGTGCCTTAGGGGATTCTGATATGCAAGCCACCGCCACAGGCTCAAGGTGCCACCGCTACTCCGATCTCTGGTGCTTCAATCTCGTGGATTGAAACTCACACAGGTGGGCCTCCAGCTCGACCTCCACACCACAGCTTGGCAGCATCTACATCGATCTCAACAGCCACCCTGAGCGTGCATCCTCGACCCCTTCATTCCAAATCCACGCTTCCTTTGCAGCAGATCACATTTCGATGCTCACTGCACCAGATTCGCTGCTCTCAAGTCAACAGACCTTGCCCATTATTCATCGCAGCGATCTCCCGGATTGAAAACATAGCACAATCGTTGCAGCTTTGTTTGGATCCACGACTAGTCGTAGAAGTACACCTTATTCCTATGACGATCTGTTGCCAAGGTACACCAAACTCGTCCGACGATGCAACAAATTAAAAGTGGTGAAGTGTGCAAGAGACTCGTCATGACTATGTTTTTCGGCTCCCTACGATGACGACACAATTGCTCTTTAGCTCCACAACGATGATTTTGCATTCCTCAACTTATCGTACAGGCCTCTCCTTCTTGCAACTATGATACCATGATAAAAATGATGTTCTATTAATTAAATGGCTCTCCAGGTGAGATACCTGGAGAGTGCCCAAGCAATTCACACATACACGCTATGTTTGAATGTGGAGAACAACCTAGTACATATAGGCTTTCACACAATGAGGTGGTTTGAACCACTTCCTGAATATTAGGATCTGGCATCTAAAATTAGAGTCTCAATCCTATCATCAATATAACAACTTTCTCCATTATCTCGAACACTCCCCCTTAATGGAGAAAGGGTACTAAACAATAACATATGCCTACTGGTCTAGTCTCAGCTAGGCTTACAATCAAAAACATGAAAAAACTTGGTAACAGAGCTTTTTGTAGAAATCTTGTTCAAGTTACAAAAGGAATCAGCTCTCAAGCTATCCTGCTCTCTCTGCAATCAAACAATACAGCTCACAGATTGAACAGGCATAGTATATATCCTCCTCAATCCCTCCAAGCCTCCTATTTATTTGCGTAGTTTTTCTTGGGGTCTGTTGAAGCCACATGTGTGAATTGGCCTCATCACACTGACTAAACCTGAAGAAGTAATTGCGCAATCCTCAAGGAAATAATTCCTTCTGCATGCAAGAGATATTCACAATGGAATATTCTAGCAACTGATAGTACACTACCCCTCCATCTGATCTCAACTAGGTCTCTGTATGCATGAGTTATTTATGAGAGAATATACAGTTATCTGAAGTGCAGCAATTACATGCATGCATGCATTAACTAACTGAACTTACATTAATTCAACAAACTGTTTGAATTAATCTAACTAGACTTGACTCAGTTAACTGCGCCAACTAATTACAACTCAATATTACAACTCATCCTTATCTCTTTACCTAATGGATAAATTCCTCAATTAATGGAGAAACTGTTGCATGTCCCCACATAGACTTCATGTTTGATTTTCCTTAACTAATTAACAAGATGAATTAATTAATTATTTTACAAACAACTGCTCAGATCAAATTCGAATTTTACTTCTCTATTTTAGTTAAGGGAATAACTAAAATAAGAAGGTATCCTGAAATGCTATTTATAGCAGTACTAAATTTAGCACTTTTATATTTAGCATTTCTTGTTGCTATTTTCAATAATTTATCATTAGGACAATAGTTTTATAAGCCACTTATGTTATAAATTTTTGATAATTAAGATGACTGGATATTATTAGGACTTGCTCCAATAATGAGAGTTTCGCCACATTATTAGTTTCATTTCCTTGAATTCCCATATAAATGTGAATAATTTACCCATGATAATTTCTAAATACCCCTATGAAACTAGCAAGGTCAGGCCGGGATTACCCCTAGAGGCTCAATCAAATTTTAATTTTAAGAAACTAGGAGAAGGTGGTAGCTATTTGTTAGGATTTGAAGGAATGGGCTAGGGTTGTGTTGCTTGAAAATTTGTAAAGTATTGGTTGAGCCCCAAAAGTGTGAGAATGCGTGATTCCTTGGAATTACATTCCCAATCTTGTGTAGACCACTTGAGATTATGAGGATTGTTTCACTTACCCTTCCCATTATGGAGCTCTAATAGTGTCCACATTTAATGACTAATATTTGAAGATTCTTCTATTCCTTTCCTTCCATAATTCCCATGTTATAAATCTCAGGAAAATTTCCATGTTCAGTTCACTATAGTACTTTTAAAAGGTCCAAAATTCCATTCATTAAGTGTTGAATGAATATTGGTTCTGTTCCAATTTTGATTGTCTAAAAATTATGGCCAAGTGATCCCATATTTCTAATGCAAATCTATAATTTTTAAGTAGATGCTCAGTTGTTTCTATGTTTTCCCAGCAGAGGCTACATCTAGATAGACTTTGAAAACCCATTTTTGGAGATTTTCCCAAGTTAAGATTTTGTTTTGCATGAAAGTTAGAGGAAGAGGGTCACCTTTGGCTAGAATTTGGAGTCCCATAGCCTTTTCCATTTAGTTTTACTAGGGTGTCCTTCTATGCTAGCTATTAATCTACAAGGCTCCTTTAAGCTAAAATATCCTTTAGGACATTTCCCCTATCGAAGGATATCTTTCCTAGATTGGATTTTAATTCTTCTACTTTATGTTTCATTTGTGATGGCTACTTGTGTTTCTGAGCTTATGTGCACTCGTCAATGCATGCACTTCTGCCACTACCTCCATTGTTGTTGAGATTGAGGTTGCGCCCAATACTAGTAGACTAGTACTATACCTTACAATATCAAACAAGTTTTTAACTCATTTACCTCTCCTTTTTCCAATTTGGGCCCATTGCTACTAAGAATCCTCCCAAAAGAGGAATAAGTTTATGTTTTGATTTCCACGATGAATTCTAGAGATGAAATCCCTTAATTCCACCCCCTATCCAAATTATCAAACTATCATTTGTTCTTGCCATGTATTTTTGCTTCCATACATTACTCCATAAAGCTGATGGGTTTTTAAACCACCACCACCAAGTTTTGGCTCCTAGTGATTAATTGAGGATTTTAGGGTCTCTCACTCCCAAACCACTGAGGTGGTTAGGATAGCATAATTTTTCTAAAGTGATAAGGACACATTTTTATTGTTATTTAGCTCACTCTAAAATAAGGATATTTGTCTGTTTCTTATTTTTCCCATAATGGCTTTAGGGGTTGCTGCGGATGAGAATATGTACATAGAGATGAGTTATAAAACTAATTTGCATATTTTTGAATACACATAATTAATCATATCAATATTATTTCAAATAGTTAAATTATACAAAATTTTAAATAAAATTCATATAAAAATATATGGAAATAATAAAAAAACTGTTCACCATTATATTTTTTTTTATTTAATTAAAACTTAATAATAAATTGTTTTCCAGAATAATTGGTTTTCACATTTTAAAGGATATAAATAAATTATGTCCCTCATAAATCCCTAAAAGATTAAGATTATGCAAAAAAAAGGTCACAAATACCATGGTAAAAAGTCTCACTAGATTTTAAAATAAAATTGAAGAAACATTCCAAAAAGGACGCTCTCTCAAAGTCTTTTGAGTATCTGCAGGGGAGTTCAAAATTTAAATTTCAAATTGCCTGGGGCGCGGGACTGAGTCTTAAAAAGAAAAGGAGTTGTCTATAATGCGACTTTTTGAAGATTCCGGTGACGGAATCCGGCGGAAGAAATTGAGGTTAAATCTTGATTTCTTGCAGTTAAAATGGTTTTTTAACTGCATATTTGGATTCAGCACCCTGAAAAACCCCTGGGACGCTTTCATTGTGCAGAAACTAGCTATCAAACTTGCGATTCCAATAAATTCCTGCCGGATTTCTACCGGAAAAACTAGCCAGAAAGGCTTTCAAAAAGTCCCATTATAGACAACTGCAAAAGAAAATTCATGACGAATGGTCCATGGATGACCATGTGATGGTCATTCTCAGATGCTTTAAAAATATTTATGTTAATGGTCATCAGAAAACTGAGGCGGTTGTATGCTCCATGTATGCATCATTCGGTTCGCATAGTTTTTTAGTAACTAATGCATATCTCCGTCAATGTTCGTTTAAGTAAACGGAAACGGAGAGGTGGGCCAGAGCAGCCATGTAAGCAGGTTCTGATAACCTGCAATCGGGATAAGGGTTGCTCCATTTGGCATGTTCCATATTCGCCGATTCATCATTAAGCCTGACACGCCCTTGGGCCTTCGAAAGATAAAAGCACTGGATTCAAATATTGTTAAATGAATTTCTGCGCACCCAAGATTCCAAAGGTCTTAAATATGAGCCTGAAACGGGACAATATTATCTTCTTGAATTTGCCTAGCTTTAATGGAAATTGGAAATATTGTTACAAAAGTAGAAATGGATAAACGTATTTTTCATTCTATCTCATAAGGTAATTCAACATACTTTGAATTCCATTGATTACGCAGTGATATAAGCCAGGGATACGATATAATACACCTCTCGATTTATATGTCATTATTTTAACCAATTCAAGCATACATGTTATTTTTTCATTAGATTTCATGACAGTTAAATTTAGATTAGATAATATTGGGTTTTGGAATATGCTTGGTTAACGGAAGATTTCTTGTCATGAACAGAAGGAGATTTAGTACATGGACTTAGCGATCACACTGTTTTGGCGGAAATCATTTCTCGATTTCCTCGGAATTTGCCATGGGATAAATGGTCGGTCTACAACATGTTCACTCGATGTTGGGTTTATTATGAGTGATGAATACCCATGACTTTGATTCCCAAGTTAAAATTGCATATTTCCAGGATTTTTTCATAACTGGTAGTTTCTTCTGCTTTATGGTTTTTTTAGGTTTTTCCTTTTGATTTCTGTTTAGTTTTTTATCTTTTGAGTTGGGTAATGTCCAGAACGCCATGATCTTGGATTTTCAGAGTATTTTGTAAAATTATAGCGTTTTGTTTTGGTTAAGAAGTAAAGTATAAAATAATTAAAGATTACATTTTCAAAATATTAAGGTGTAAAGTTCTCTTTCATATGATAATAAATCTAAATTAAATTATTAAGATCTGTTTCAATAAAATAACTAAACCCGTCACAACTAAATTGCATAAATGCTTCAAATGAAAACTCTAATTTTGTAAAGCACATAATGACCATTTACACACCATTTGTATATACACAGTAAACCAATAGGCACATAATTAAAATGTCTTCCTGAGCTAATTCACTATGTCTACCCTGTATTGTCCTCAGTGCACTCTCTTATTGAAGGTTCTTTGAGCTTTCTTATAATATTTATGACAAATTATGAGTGATGTAAGATACTTCTATTTTATTCCAATGCAAGCATTCTCAAGTGGTCGGCATTTCCTCTACATACTGGTAATTGTCGGCCAATCGTTTTTCCTTTTCACTTTTTAGTATGCATGCTTTTCTGGATTACGATTTTGTCAGTCATGGTTAATCGAATAGTTAATTACGCCGAAGTGCGTATATAAGTCGAAATCTTTCAGATTTGCAAAAACTCTCCATTAACAAAATTAAATGGATTCGATACATTTAACAGATACGTAAACCATGTTTCTATTTCATAACCAGTTATTCCTTGTTCATCTCAACATTTATGTCATTGTATTTTCTTTGCTAATTCATTCTATTATATACATCTCTCATTTTCCGAGTTATAGTAAAAACGGTGATAGGGTGATTTGTTACATTCATTGTGTGGTTTGGTGATTTGTTACATCCATTGTGTGGTCGATATGCGATACAAAGACTAATATATTAGACAAACTCAGCTTGTTTGATATCAGACAAATTCATGTTGTGTTTGTGGACGTTTTCTGTCATTGTAATGTCATTATTTTCTATAGATCTCCTTTCTTCATGCCTTTATATATGTGTTTTCCTTCGTTAATATCTTGAACAAGTTTTGGTATTTTATAAGAATATTTATATGACTAACATTGTTTTCCTTCAATTTTAAAACATTGATATTTAAATATCAAGCTCACACTAAACATACTTATCAATGAGGCTGTCAAACTACTCAGAGCAGGCAGGTTTCTCATCGTTATCTACTTGATGGTCAACATGTTATAGTTAAAAGTTTTTTAAAAAGTTGATTAAATATTAAGAGTTGTTTTTGTTATTTTTATTAAAATGGTTGATTTTTACTTGATGGTCAACATGTTATAGTTAAAAGTTTTTTAAAAAGTTGATTAAATATTAAGAGTTGTTTTTGTTATTTTTATTAAAATGGTTGATTTTTTGAATGGAACATTTAGTCAATCTTATTTTAAAATATTCTCAAAATCTAATTAAATTTAACCCTATTGGATTACTTATTAAATTTAATTATATGAGGTTACTATATTAATAATAATTATCAATATTTATAATTAATTTGAATAATATTTACTATTAATAATAATAATTAATGATAATTTTTAATTTAATATTATTATTATTAATTCCTTTGTTTAAATTAATAAATTCATAAATATTATTAAACAATAACATTATTGAATATTACTAAACAGTAATATCATTAAATATAAATATTATTAAAAATAAATAATAATATTATCAATATCTAATAATATTTTATTAATTGTAATATTAATAATTTTAAAAAACATTAAAAGCAATATTTTTTTTATAATTTAATTATAAATAATTTATAATTGAAAATATTGGATAACATTAATTTAACCATGTTTCCATTAATATATTCATATTAATTAATATATTAACATTGGTATTAGTATTAATATTAAATATTATAAATAAATGACTTTAAATCGATTATTGATTGATTAATTAATTAATATTACTTAATAAATTAATAAACATTATTAATAAATTAATAAAATTGAATATGCTCAACCATGGTTGAATCTCCTAAAACATGTTCAACCATGTTTGGCAATGGCTAATCAATGTCAACCATCGTCTGCCATGATCAATAATATTCAACAATGATTTTCCATGGTCAAGCATGCTCCACCAACATCAATCATGGTCGTAATGGTTAATCAATGTCTCTATGGTGAACCATGGTCCAACGTCACATTATCGCAAGGGTTGTCTCAATATGGAAATCAAACATGCCGAACCATGTTTATTTTAGGGTTTATGTACCTTGGATTTATATTTGTTTATCCCTTGGATTTATTATTCTCTTGGGTTTATAATATCAATCCCTTGGGTTTACTACTCTAAGGGTTCATATTCCTAGGGTTTAATATTATTCCCTTAGGCTTATAGTCCCTTGGGATTTTAGAATTAATCCGTAGAGTTATTATTGCCTTGGATTTATAATATCAATCATGGTCTATCATGGTCAACCATGGTCCAACGTCGCATCATGATAAATTTTGTCTCAATATGAGAATCTACCATGGTCAACCATGGTCCAATGCCGCATTGTGAAAAAGATTCTCTCAATTTGAAAACCAATCATGGTCAACCATGTTCAACCATGGTCCAACATCACATTGTCTGAAGGATTGTCTCAATATGTAAGTTGACCATGGTCAACCATGTTTGTTTTGGTGTTTGTAATATTTATCTTAGGGTTTATATACCTTGGGTTTGTAATATTGCTCCTTTAGGTTTGATATTATTCAGCCATGGTAAACCATGGTCAACCATGTTTTATAAAATCAATCATAGTCAACCATGGTTAATCATGGTCAAGAATTGTCCAACATGGCATTGTCACAAAGATTATCTCAGTATGAAAAACAATCATTGCCTGAACCATGGTACAATGCCACATTATGACAAAGATTGTTCCAATGTGATAATTAGTGTCATCCATGGTTAATCATGGTTAACCTTGGTCAACCATGGTCAACCTTAGTCAACCATGGTCAACCTTTTTTTATAAAATCGAACATGGTCATCCATGGTCAATCATGGACAACCATGGTTGAACATCACACTGTGACAAAGATTGTCTTGATATGAAAATAAACCATGGTTAAGCATGGTCAACCATGGTCCAACATCGAATTATGACAAGGATTGTCTCAATATGAAAATCAACGATGGTAAACCATGGTCAACCATGTTTATTTTTCTTTATAATATTAGTCCCTTGGGTTTAATATTATTCCTATGGGTTCATAATCACAATGGGTTTACTATTAATTCCTTGCGCTTTTTATTCCCTTGGGTTTATAATATCAGTCATCAACAACCATGGTCAATCATAGCCAACCAAGATCAACCATCATCAAATGTCACATTGTGACAAAGACTGTCTCAATATGAAAATCAACCATGGTCTAATGTTATGCAACGAACTCACAAAAGGATAGATCAATGACTTAAATTATCTTCTTTGAGGGGGAAGCCTCCTTTACGTTACATAAATGAAAAATTCTTGGATCATTCAAATGACAAAACCTTCTTTCTATATATAGGAGTCTAAGGGGTCACAATTATTATGGTTATTGTTGTGCCCTTAAATTATTATTTCTATGTCAACTCTGATTATATTGCGACCCCTTAAACTCCTATATATAGAAAGGAGGTTTTGTAATTTGAATCATCCAAGAATTTCTAATTTATGTAATGTAAAGGAGGTTTCCCCATTGAATAGTATAATTTTTAAGTTGTTAATATATCTATTTGTGAGTTGGTTGCATAACATTTGGTATCATAGCCTTTGGATTCTAGTGTTTTACTTCTTCAAATAGGTCATTTTAGCATGTTCGCTATAAAAAATTCTCTCTGAGGCTTCACAAGATGAAAGTTTTACCACGTGAAGCTGAAATCTCAGAGAACTTCATGTAAAATTTTAGATCTTGGTTCGCTATAATTTCGAAGATATGTTCTGAGGAATTCAGGGTTTTGGAAATCTCCATAATTTTGTCTCCAACAGGTGACCTAGGGAAAGTCGTCATAACTAATTTGTTTCAGGCATCGGATTTGAATTTTGTAAAACATGGTTGAATTCGCACGAACTATAGCTTTTTTTGTAGAAATTTTAGGGCCTAAGGTTGAAACAATGACACGTTGAATATCCTACAACTTTGCTCTACTGAGCAAGATCATCGTCGGAGATTTGGCATAATTATTTCTTAAAGAACCCAATATCAATCAAACTTGTCGAGTTGGAAAGAGGACTTAGAGAGATACGACAGGAAGAAATTTCAGAACTTGGAGATATGAAATTACAAAGTTACAATTGTTTCAAGATTGAGCTCCTAAAAGAAAGAAAAAGGTGAGTATTTTTGTTTTAAATTTCATAACCTTTGTTTCAAAAATCAGTTCGAAGTGATTCAAAGGGAATAGTGAAGCATATATATCATTGTTGGATTTCAAAATTCCTTGAAGAAAAAAAATAGAAACACCTAGTAAGCAACCAGAAAGATCTACTATGATGCATGAAGAAGAGGAAGAAGTGCAACATGATATATCAAAATTACGAGACCAAGCACAACAAATTTCAATCTCACAAAGAGTAATAAAAAATGAAGTGGAAGCTAAGATGGATGGTTTCAAGAATAGTTTAAAATTAGACATGGAATATTTGAAGAATGGTTTAAAAGTAGACATGGAAGGTTTGAGAAAGTTGCTACAAGAAATTCTTCCTAAAGACAAAAAGGTATTAGATGAAACTCATGCTGAGAAAAAAATAAATGTTAGTCATGATTTCATGGACTCTAACATTGAATGGAAGACCCACCATATTCCAAAGTTTGATATGTTGAAGTTTAATGGCAAGGATCAGTGACATGGATACTACAGATGGAGCAATATTTTGATCTCCATAATGTGCAAAACACATGAAAGGTACGCATTACAATTTTATATTTAGAACCCAATCAGTTTGTATGGTATCAATGGATTTTCTCTCGTTAACAAATTGTCACTTGGTCAATTTTACAGAGGAAATAACAACACATTATGAGCATACAAAAAGAAACACCTTCTTTAGCCAATTGGTAAATCTCAAACAAAAGGGTTCAATAGTGAAGCATGAACTTCCAAAAATTGAATATAAGGGTAAATTATATTCTAGAGGAGCATAGGAATGATGTCTTCATAGGGACTTTAAAGGATAAAATCCAACATGAGGTTCACCTATGGGATCCTGAGTCATTGGATAAGGCATTCAGGCTGCAAAGAAAAATTGAAAGAAAAATTATGGCAGTAAGGAAGCCTACCACTCACAACTATAAAGATGAAAGTGTTGTTGCTCCTAGTCTTCCACAACCTACAAAGTTGACACCACAACAATTGGAATAAAAAAGAGAAAAAGGGAATTGTTATATTTGTGATAGAAAATAAACTAAAGGTCATAATTATGCTGAGAAGAAATTAATTTATATAGATTGTGAAGAGGAGGAAGAAAATTTACAAGAAACATCAAAAGAAGAGGATATACACCATGAACCAACCCCAAAGAAAGAAGAAATGAATAAGACCATATCATGTAATGCATTGGCAAGAATTAACACTCCTCAAAATCTCAATATAGAAGCACATATCAAAAATAAAAATGTAATATTTTTGATTGATTTGGGTAGTACCCATAATTTTATTCATTTTAAGATAACCAAGGAATTGAATTTCTTCTTATATCCAGAACCGGAGTATCAAGTGATGGTTGTAAATGGAGGAACTATAAATTTCTATGGAAAGTGACATAATATCAAGTTAACTGTGGGGGAATATGTATTGAATAGTCGAATTATCTCCATTCCAATGGGTGGTGTTGATGTTGTACTAGGACTCCAATGGTTACAATATTTAGGTATTATAGATTTTAACTTTCAAGAACTTTTCTTGAATTCTTTTGGGAAGGGAAGGAATATGAATTAAGGGGTATCGCAAGAAAACTAGGGAATATAATCAACTCCAATGGCATGATAAATTTTCTAAATAACAACAGGGCGTAATTGCACAATTATGTTCACTAGAGGTTCAAACATCGAAATCATATATTTTCCTGGATCTCCAAAAGGTATCAGAAAATCATTCCAACGTATTTGATACTGCCAAAGGCTTAACACCTATTTGTGATCATGATCATGCTATTCATTTGATTCCAGGAAGTATTCCTCCAAACACCAGGCCTTAAATATATCCCTATACCCAAAAGAGTGAAATTGAACATATGGTTGCAGAAATGCTAGAGGCCAGTATCGTTCAACCTTGTGAAAGTTATTTATCTGATCTAGTAGTATTGGTGCACAATAAGGATGGATTATGGCACATGCGTCTAGATTATAGGGAGCTCAACAAGCTCACTATTAAAGATAAATTTCTCATTCTTGTCATTGATGAATTATTGGATAGGTTACATAGAGAAATTTACTTCACCAAGTTGGATCTTCATTCAGGGTAACGTCCACTACCCATCACATCTTCTTTAAGAGAAAATTCTAAGGTTCAAGCTATGGAAGATCACATTGGGAATCAACAAAAATTTCTACAACTCTTAAAGGACAACCTCACTTTGGCGCAGAATATAATGAAACAACATGCCGATCAACATCGCAACGAAAGAATTTTTCATGTAGGTGACTAGGTATTTTTATGGCAACAGTCATACAAAAAAATGTCCCTCAAGCAAGGTAAGAAGGATAATAAATTATCCCCAAATTATTATGGTCCTTACAAGGTGGTACAAAATATTAGTACTATGGCATACAAATTGGAGCTTCCTGCATCTTCCCAAGTGCATAGAGTTTTCCATTTTTCATGCTTAAAGAAGGTTATAGGTGACAAGTTTTGAGATCAAACAATATTGCTAGAACTTGACGAGGAAGGAAAAGTCATATTGGAACCATAAATACTCCTTCATGGAGACAACCTTTGTCAAATGTCACATTGCGACAAAGATTGTCTCAATATGAAAATCAACCATGGCCCAATGTCAGATTGTGACAAATATTGTCTCCATAAGAAAATCAATCATGGTCAAGCATGCTAAATGATGCTCCAATGTTACATTATGAAAAGGATTGTCTCGATATGGAAATCCACCATGGTCAACCATGGTCAAACATGTTTATTTTAGGGTTTATAATATTTATCTTATGGTTTATATACCTTGGGTTTATAAGTTTTATCGTTTGGGTTTATTATTCCATTAGGTTCATAATATCAATTCCTTAGGTTTATTAATCTATGGGTTCATATTCCTAGGGTTTTTTATTATTCCCTTAGGTTTAAAATTCCTTGGGTTTATAATATCAAAAATGGCCAACCATGGTCAATCATGGTCAAACATGTTTTATAAATTCAACCACAATCAACCATGGTCGAACATCCCATTGTGATAAGGATTCTCTCAAAATAAAAATCAATCATTATCTCAATAATGGTCCAACTTCTCATTATGACAAAGATTGTCTCAATAAGATAGTCATGGTCAACCATGTTTCATAAAATCAAACGTGGTAAACCATGGTTATTCATGGTCAACCATGGTCCAACATTGTATTGTGACAATGATTGTCTCAATACGAAAAAAATCATTGTCTCAACCATGGTCTAACGTCACATTTTGACAAATATTGTCTCAATATGATAATCATGGTCAACCATGGTCAACTATGTTTTATAAAAGCAAACACGATCATCCATGGTCAATCATGGTCAACCATGGTCGAACGTCACATGTGACAAAGATTGTCATAATATGAAAATAAACCATGTTTAAGCATGGTCAACCATGGTCCCACGTCACATTGTGAGAAGGATTGTCTCAATATGAAAATCAACCATGGACAACCATATTGGTCAACCATGTTTATTTTAGTGTTTATAATATTTTTTTTAGGGTGTATATATCTTGGTTTTATAATATTAGTTCACTGGGTTTAATATTATTCCCCTGGGTTCATAATCCCAAGGGGTTTTACTATTAATCCTTTTGGTTTATTATTCCACTGGGTTTATAATATCAATCATGGTCAACCATGGTCAATCATAGCCAAACAAGGTCAACCATGGTCAAATGTCACATTGTGAAAAAGATTGTCACAATATGAAAATCAACCATGGTCCAATGTCGTATTGTGACAAAGATTGTCTCGA
Source organism: Pinus tabuliformis (assembly GCA_031772625.1). Classification (NCBI taxonomy): domain Eukaryota; kingdom Viridiplantae; phylum Streptophyta; class Pinopsida; order Pinales; family Pinaceae; genus Pinus; species Pinus tabuliformis. The sequence goes on from CM062812.1 coordinate 866,057,899, forward strand.
TCTGAAAATCAATCATGGACAAGCACGGTCGGCCATGGTCCAACTTCGCATTGTGACAAAGATAGTCTCCTTATGGAGATCAACCATCATGAACCATAGTCAACAATGTAAATTTTTGGGTTTATAACATTTATCTTAGAGTTTATATACCTTGGGTTTATAATTTTTATCCCTTGTGTTTATTATTCCCTTGGGTTCATAATATAAATCCATTTGGTTTATTGATCTAACTGTTCATCTTCCTAGGTTTTAATATTATTCCCTAAGTCTTATTCCCTTGGGTTCCTAATCCTAATGGGTTATAATATTAATGCCTCGGGTTTATTATCCCCTTGGGTTTATAATATCAATCCCTTGGGTGTATTATTATGTTGCATTTATAATATCAATCATGGTCAACCATGGTTAATCATAGCCAATGAGTCTTAACCATGGTCGAATATCGCATTTTGAGAAATATTGTCTCAATATGAAAATCAACGATGGTCACCCATGGTCCAATGATGCATTGTGCCAATGATTGTCTCGATATGAAAATCAATCAATGTCAAGCATAGTCAGCCATGGTCGAACGTCGCATTGTGACAACGATTGTCTCCATATGGAAATCAACCATGGTCAACCATGTTTATTTTAGGGTTTATAATATTTATGTTCAGGTTTATATACCTTGGGTTTATAATTTTTATCACTTGGGTTTATTATTCCCTTGGGTTCATAATATCAATCCCTTGGGTTTATAATTCCAATCATGGTCAACCATGTTTTATAAATTCAATCATGGTCAACCATGGTTGAACGTCGCATTGTGACAAATATTGTCAGAAAATGAAAATCAATCATTGTCTCAACCATGGTCTAACGTTGCATTTTAATAAATATTGTCTTAATAAGATAATAATTGACAACCATGGTCAACCATGTTTTATAAAACTAATCGTGGTCAACCATGGTTAATGATGGTCAACCATGGACCAACATCACATTGTGACAAAGATCGTCTCAATATGAAAACCAATCATTGTCTCAACCATGGTCCAATGTCACATTATTATGAAGATTGTCTCAATATGAAAATCATGGTTAACCATGGTCAATCATGTTCAATGTTGGTCAACCATGGTTAAACATATTTTATAAAATAAAAAATGGTCATCCATGGTCAATCATGGTCAACCATGGTTGAGCATCACATTGTGACAAATATTGTCTTGATATGAAAATTAACCATGGTTAAGCATGGTCAACCATGGTCCAACATCACACTATGAGAAGGATTGTATCAATATGAAAATCAACCATGGACAACCATGGTCAACCATTTTTATTTTAGCGTTTATAATATTTTTTTTAGTGTTTATATACCTTGGTTTTATAATATTAGTTCCTTGGGTTCATAATCCCAAGGGGTTTTAGTATTAATCCCCTAGGTTTATTTTTCCCTTAGTTTTGTAATATCAATACCTTAGGTTTATTATTCCCTTGGGTTTATAATATCAATTGTGGTCAACCATGGTCAATCATAGCCAACCAAGGTCAACTGTGATCAAATGGCGCATTGTGACAAAGATTGTCTCGATATGAAAATCAATCATGGTCAACCATGGTCAACCATCGTCTATTGTCGTATTATGACAAGCATTTTCTCGATATAGACTAATACTATTCAAGGGACTAATACCAGTCACCCTAGGGTTCGTATTCCCTTGGGGTTATTTTATCAATCCATTGGGTATACTAATCTAAGGGTTAATATTTCTAGGGTATAATACCAAATCCTGAAGGGATTATAAAACCGAGGGAATAATTTTAACTGGAGGGATTATCAACCGAAGGAATTCATACTAAAATCAAAGCAACTATAAATCAATGGAATAATAAATGCAAGCAATTAATACTAAAAACAGAAGGGAATATAAACCTTAGGGTTTTTAATGAATCCTTTGGCTATATCAACGACATTAATGATTTTAATGTAGTTTTGGTAGTGCATTAATGTACATTAATATACAATACTATACATCAATGTAGTTTATTTAATATGCATTAGTGTGCATAACGGTGATGTATATATAGTTAAGATCATTAATGCACAATAATGTAAATTGAAATAAATTAATATATTAATTTACATTTAAATACATTAATATACTAATATGCAAAATAACGTATGTTTCATATATATAAATGGAGAGTATTGTATATGGAAGTTCATATAAATGTATATGAATATTGAGGTGTATTTATAAATGTGGTTGATATATGCCTATCAGCGTTGATCAACCATATTTATTAATGTGGTTGTGCTAGTACTAATTGGGGAATGGCTAGCTACTTGTCTATGTCAAGTCCAAACCTAGTAGACAATGTCAAATTTTCATGTAGGTTAGGAAACCAATATCAAAGTTCACATATATCAATTATAATTAGTGATATCCGTGAAAACTAATGCCCTTATTTGTAATTTATGTTTGAGTGCTAGTGTTATGTTTGGACTATGGGGTTACAAACTTACATCGGAAGATTTACTATCTACACACATCAGTTACATAGTTTTGCCACTTCATTTTGTTTGATTTGTGTATTTATGTGAATGAACGAATTTTTGCTTGGATAGTTCACTTGCCCCTTTTAATATCTATTGGATACTCATGTCGTCCAAATCGATTGTATTAGCTTCTATAATATGAAATGACATGAATGATTAGAGATCTAAGAAAAAGAATATGGATTAATGTCCGAGGAAGAAATTAGCCAGGGTGGAGAAGGAAAGATAGACTACAAAGGTACACGATTATTTGAGAATTACAGTAAAAGAAACCTTGTCATGCGCTGAAACCAGAGTAAGATTATGAGATCTGAACAAAAAAATATGGAATAGTTTCCGAGGAATAAATTATCTAGGGGTGGAGAAGCAAAGATAGAATACAAAGGTACATGATCGTTAGAGAAATTGCAGTAAAATAAGCCTCATCGTGGGTTGAAACCAGAGTAAGATTATGTGAGTAAATGAATTTTTTAAATTTAGTTTGATAAGACTACCATATTCATTATTTGGTCAAACATTATGAGGTAAATTGTAGATAGATGAATAATAGGTTACATAGCAGAGAAATAAGTTATCTATAATCTATTGAGTATACATAGTGGGGAAATCTAGTCTCTATACCTTGACATAGATATATTTGCCAATTTTGCAAGTGTCATATATATAATATTTATTAATTTATATTATTTATTACTCTCAATCATTTTTAGTTTACAAATTCAATAAAAGGAAATAGTATTAGTATCCATATAAGCTCTCTTCAATTTGAATTCATCCAAATTAAGTAAATCTATTAGAACTATGTTATCTTTGGATTTACCAAGCGCCTAGAGGAATCAAATTTCTGGAGGTGCAAATATATTTTAGAGTGAAAAGAAATTTGATCCCTCTCGATACTTGGTAGATCTAGAGTTTAGAGCTTATATGAATTTAATTTAATTAAAAAATAAAGATATAATAAATTAAAACTTTTCATTTAAATGTAATGAATTTTTATTAATATAGTTTATATTTTAATTATATTGATACAAGTATGAATATCATAGAGAAATTTGTATGTAAAATAAATTATGCTTTATGTGATGAAGGCTATGAAGGATGTTAAGGTTTTCGGTTTTCACAGACCCTTGGATGACACCATCACTTCAATCCATGACACTATTATTTGTAGAGGATGAGGATTCAAGCAAGTGGTTTCCATAAGCTTCTTCCCCCATGCTGATAGACACAGGTGGAGTTAGTGGTTGGAAGTATGACTACCATTTTGTTGCAGAATTTCAAGCGACCAGAATACTGAGCTATGGCTTTGACCAATGTAACTCCATTTGGTCTAGCCTCTGGTCTTGCATGAAACCATGGAGTCGTCAGTGGCATTATGACTAATGTCTTGCCCTCGATGGAAACCTATTTGATAAGATGTCAACATGATGGTAGAAGGATGAGTATACATGCTAGTACAGATGTGACAAAGAGATTAAACAGAGGAATATTAGTTCAGAGATAGAGGACTGATATAGGTAAAGCGTATGAAAATATACACGGGTCCTGTGAGCGAAGACTATGTACATACACAGGTATGGTGAAGCAAAGTCATGTACAATTTTTGCACCATAGTATTCTCAATGCGAGGGGAATTTACCATGGTATTGGCCCATAGTAATGAGTGCGACAACGAATATTTTATGCTTTAAGAAAATACCATCGGTATAACTACAAGATTGTCCTAAGGTATTGGCTAAGGCCTAATTTATATAAGGATATGGAGATCAAAGTGCTAAGTGTGCAAGTTATGGGTTATTAACAAATGGTTTGATCTAAAACATGTTTGCACCAAGGAGTGTGAAGGAGGTGCAAATTTGGTAACTATGAAAGCATAATAGTCACTAATGAACATGCTTTCTTGTTCCTTTATGATTATATCTAAAAATGATCAAACTGTGATGGTAATGATATTCTAACATGAACATGTGATAGTAAGTGTTGCGAAATATGTTTTGTGGTTACAGCGAAGGAATGATTAAGTAATTATAGATATGTGCGTAGGTTTTCTTCGGAAAGGTCACGTACATACACGGATATACTTTAGGGGGGTCATGTATATATTATGCAAAATTTAAGAATATGTATGCATGTGTGAAATATTAAAATCACATACATACATGAGTTCTTTTCACAAAATTCATGTATGACTGCTAGGGTTTTGAAGCATGAACTATTAACGATGGTTGATTAGTTCATATATGTTTGATGTTTTCTTTCAGTGATGTCTCTCTCATAATGATCTTTGTTTGAAAATATGGATTGGGTTGAACTAATTATAGAAGGAAATGTTAACTAAGGGGTGATGCTACTGTATAACGATCTGTATTTGGTTCTATGACCTATGATGGGTTTAGTATGTGGTACAATGATTATTTCAGTGTGACAATGATTGAGTTTCATGTTTTAGTAATTTTTGAGATATATACATGGGTATTCTTCAGGAGAAGCGTGTACATACCTATGTATGATTAAGAACAATATCGTATGCAATCTAATGTATGCTTGATCAGGGTTTGCAGTGGTAGTAGTTGGTTTCTATGATGGGTACCAAAGTTTGGCCTGGTTTATTGATGAGTGGCTATGCATTGCCATGATCTGTTATGATCTAGGTTGATCTAATTACATTGGTTAGAAAAGTTAATTTGATGATTAAGTTTGTTTAGTATTTGAGTAATTGATTTCAGAATAGTTGAAAGTGGATCGATTTTGATACATTTTGACAAGTGATCCATAAAGAGATGAGGATAACAGTCTTCAGAAAGGTGTTCTAGATCCCTTCCAGTAGGAGTTGGAAAATGAGAGAAGGTTGTTGCTTTTTGCAGGTAGGATCCTATGTACTAGTTAAAGTCTGCACCAATACAAGATTGTAAGAATTTTTTTTTCCTAAAGAAGACAGAGACATCATCAGTGGTGGTTTTCTCCCACATTGGGTTTCTACCAAAAAACTTGGTGTTCATGTGCGTTGATGTGTTTATTATGTGTTGATGATCTATCTTCTCCCTATTGCATCATAGTTTCTTCTTAATACATGTTTTAAAGAAGTAATGATGCACTAGTCAAGGCTTAACAAATGATGAATTATATGTAAAGTTAGTTAACTAAATATTCTCAGTTATCTTTCATCATAGTTTCATATGTACATGGGTTTACTAAATAACAATTGTGTACAAAAATTGGAATAAGAAAAGTAAAGTTGAAGTAAGTTTTATTCACCCCTCCTCCCCCGCACGTAGTATTTTTCCTATCAATTGGTATGAGAGCAGGTCCTTCAGAAGAATCTTCATCACTTGAAGGAAGATTTATCAAGATGAGAAATCAAGAGGGAGTAGTATCTACCAGGCCAACATTATTTAATGGATCCAACTTGGTTTTCTGGAAAGTCAGACCGGGAGCTTACCTGCAGTCACTTGGAGCTGATGTTTGGGGAATCAGTTAAGGAGGCTATTAGTATCTATCCTTCATTCCCATAGATGAAGCAGAAAATAAAAAATATGATACCAATGCAATGGATGTCAATTCTCTATTGTGAGGCTTGGAATAATCAAAATTTGTAAAGTTCATGCAGCTAAATACCAAAAACACTATATGGGACAACATCATCTAGAGTTATGAAGGCGAAACTAAGGTAAAGAGTCCCAAACTTCAAACCTTTTGAATTCAATATGAAATCCTCATAATGCATAGTGATGAAAGTATTGCAAGTTTATTTCTTTGGGTATATGAGATAGTTAATTCATTGAGAAGTCATGGTGATGAAGTAAAAGAATCAATGGTTGTTGAGAAAATCCTAAGGTCTCTAACCCAAAATTCGATTTGAAAGTCTCTCATTGAAGGAATGCAGGATTTGAAGAACATTACTATTGACAAGCTTCAAGGGATCTTAACATGTTATGAAATGAGAAAACGAGGTGCTTCACATGTCAGAGAAGAAACATTTAGAGCTACATCTAAAGGAAATGAAAAGGGGGAGATTATGGAATCAATTTATGTATCAGATGAAGAAGAGCCAAATTTGTAAAGAAACTCCAAGTAGGAACTAGCAGATTTAGAGGTAAGCTTCCTTTAAAATATCTTTCTTGAGGAAGAGTTGGTCATTATGATGTTAAATTCCCTTATAAAGAAAACCATGAGAAAGGGAAAAATTATGAAAAGTAAATTTAAGGGGAACGTTTGAAAACAATAAAAGTTTCTACTCACATGAAGAGAGTGATGGGGTGATGGTCTGATCAAGAATATCAATTACTTATTACATTTGGAGATAAATGTATTGATGAGTCTCATGATGTTTCTATGGATTCTATAGAAGGAAAGGATAATCTCGTTGAAGAAATAACTCAAGTTAAAATTCATCTAGAAAAATCTAAAATACCAGAAGAAGCATTGAAGGAACAAATTCTAGAAAAGGAGAGGCATAATACCTCTCCTGCTCTTGGATTTTGGTTTCTGTGTTCACTTTTTTCAGCTCTATTCAGGAGTTTTGCTGTCAGTAGTCAATATACCTCTGTTGGAACCCCCTTCCTTACCATTATTCTGCCTCCATTGTGCAAAGAACTGTAAATGTTTTTATCTATTTTGAGCCATTTTCAGTTCTCTTTTACAAAGAAGTAACGTAATTGAACTGTCGTTTCTTGATTTGGAAGTGTCGCAAGTGTTGTTTTTAGTCATAGAAGAGAATCTGATTGTTCTTGATAATCGATTACACTGTTACTCTTGTGTTTGATTTGAATTAATAGTTTTTCAAGTGTGATTTGAATTATCTTGAAAAGAAACTTGTTAGTAATGTCGCTTTGAAAAATAATTTAGATTTGTGCTTAGCTTTATTTTTATCACTCACACATTAAGAAGGCTGAAAGCAAATACATGCATTTGCATTTAGACCGTTTGTTGATTTGATTTAGGACAGTGCATATAGTGTGTGCTCTCTGCTCTATGTTGAAAGAATATCATCTCTCTTTCCTTAGTAGCTAGGATTTTCATTAAAAAAAGAAGATTAAACAATTGTTTATCATCTTAGATTGCATTTTAGGAATTGTATATCTACATCACGTGGTGAACCTGAAAGGAAAATTTCTTAAGCAAGATCAATTGTAAAATAAATTTAAGAATCTAAAAATGCTTTGGAACCTAACGCACAACATTTAGAAGTCTAGGCTAGAGACATATTCCGACGTCGTAAAGCCTGGTAACTGTTGTTTTCATTGCTGGTTGGGTGATTCCTCCACTTTGAGACGATAAGTGCCAGTACGGACTTGTGCTCCCACATACCGTCGAGTATATATTGGGAGACCACAATAGGCTATATCCTTTATCCATAGGAAGCTGTGTCTGTCGCCCTATCAATCGCAATGCACTGAACACAACATTCGGGAAGATTGACTGCCGTATCGTAAAAAGTATTCTACAGTTTTGCGATTGGTTTGGTAATCCCTCTGTCTAGATTTCCAGAGTAGTCTCTTTCGTTCCTTTTCATACTCCTTAAAGGAAAAGGTCCATCTGAGCACTTGTCACTTCAAGCTCATTAAAAATCGAAGGCGACTAGAGTCATCTTTTGTTTTTTCTCGACTCTTAAAAATTGAAAAAACAAGTTGTGTCAAAGCATCTAAAATTCATTTAATTCGGAAACATATTTCCCCTTGATTTTTAGTTGATCGAGTAATCCACAATCTTGGAAGAAATTCAATCGAAATCGCTAGAAAATCTTTTGGATAGACTAGATATGTCTGAACAAACATCGACATCCAGGACTGTGTCATCCGACGCAGCAGCGGCAGAGCCTCCTGCTACTACTCCAACGATGTTTGTCGGTATACCATCTCTCCCGGCAAGCTATCAACAACAAGCCGGAGTCCAATGAGGGACTGTTTCGACGACATGGTGAGTTCCTATTTCTTCATCCGGATTATCATCTGGTATTTCTTATGTTGAAACTCAACAAATTGATCCAATGTGTCTTCAAAGGCCAGTCTACCCTTTAAGTACTGGATTGCCACCATATGGAGTGCAGTATGTTTTTTCATTGTTCCCTCCCAAAGAACAACCATATGGGAGTTTACAACAAAGTTCAGGTCAAACTGGAATTGCATCCAGCGGTTGGGTACCAATACTGCCTCAGCAACCAAGGGTTGTATATTCAATGAAACCAGTCCACCCTGTGTTGAATATTCCCACTATACCTGCTATGGTGACTGCGTCGCAAGTACAAGCGCTACCTGTTGTATGTCAACCTCAAGTTTCTCAGGTTGCAATACAACAACCTCTTGTCTCAACGACTCAATCACAACCTCAAGTTAGTGCCTCCTTATCTGGAGCGACTCAGGCTCAGACAAGTACTATGACTCCTCATCTTGGTCAATCATCCACTATTGGGCAACAGAAAATGGTCCAACCATGGCTGGTTCAATCTCAACAACCACCATTCCAGCAATCATATCAAGGACTTGAGCAACAAGTCTTTGTAAGTAGTGGGCAACCGCATTTCCAAAGCGGTTATCAACAACCATATTATACTGGTTATGCCCATCAACCTTATCAAAGTTACCAGCATCAAATACATTATGCTGGTATGCAAAGACCCACTGCTCAGCTGATTCCATCTTATCCTGGGTATGATTCGCCTAACCTGAATCAATAGTTGCCCTTTGTAGCAACTCTAGAATTACCAGATCTAAATCGACTGACGAATGATCCAATTGCTTATGCCCCTTGGTGGCCGACGATTCTACATAAACTTCCATCAGATATTCCTAAATTTAATGGAAATCCGGGTGAAGACTTGTCGAATCATGTGATGACCTTTCATCTGTGGTGTTCATCTAACACTCTAAACAATGATTCGATTAGGCTTCGCCTTTTTCAACGAACGTTAACTCGCCCGGCAGCAAAATGGTATATCGAATTGCCTAGAGCTTCATTCGATAACTTCAGTACCCTAGCCACAACCTTTTTAACCCATTTTCAGTTACCAATAAGGTACGAAACAGGAACATAGCTTCTTACCAATTTCAAACAGACAACGGCCACTCACATATTTGATCATATTCATGAGTGGTGACGTCGTCGCAGAATGGTAAAAACATATGTTCCTGATCATCTCCTAGCTGAATGGCTTATTAAGTCATTATTACCTTCTATCACAGAAGATGTGGCAAAGGGAGGAGTCTTCACTGAAGAGAAAGTTATTGCTCGTGCACAATATCTAGACTTGATATATACTCAGTCTGGCACGCTCTACGATAAAATACCTGATGCTCCTAGACCGGAATTTTCCGTTCCTCCCCCTCCTAAATCAAACAAATACTCTCATGCCGGCGATGGCGTGATAGGTATGACAAGCACGAAATCGACAAAGGCTACATCTAAGAAAGCCCGTAAGATTTCTGATCAAAATGCAAATGAAGAACTTCTCGCCTTGGAGGTAAATGCTGTGTTGACCAACAAGGGAAAACAACTGAAGCAACAAGGGGGCAAGAAGAAAAAGAAAGGGAGAAAAAAGAAGCAGGATGAGTCATCTCATGAAAAGCCTTTTGCAAAACCCTTATGGGCAAAGGAAACCCCCTGCGGGGTGTCAAATATGCGATGAGGATCATCGGACGAGAGATTGTCCACATAAAGCTGAAGTTAAGAAACTCTTTAAGAGTTCAAAATCCTCAGCAGTATTGACTGATCCATTTCCAAACCAGGGAACCAAACTGGTTGTTAATCAAAATGCTTCCCGATCCGAAGTGCTTATGTTGTCTATCTCAAAGCAGCAAAATGATGCTTTGACAAGGAATAAAGATTATGGGAATCCACAGCTGTCAAATAACAAGGCTAATGAACAACCTAGTAGTTCGACAACAACTTTGACCGAATTTGTGCCACCCATCATTCTTGAACCAATGATAAAGCCGCCAAATGGAGTAGTACACAAATCGACATTTAATCCTCGTGCCAAAGTAGCACAGAATTATAATATAGTAGAGGACCTAGCCCAATCGCCATCCGCTATGTCGACACTTGAGGTACCACAAAATTGCCTCTCCCAAAAGCAGGATCTATTATCAGTAATAGGTGGGATTGACCCAACGGATTCCAATCTTGTATCCTTTAATCACAAAGGATATGACGCTTAGTTACCAGCTCAACTAGCTTTCCTTATTCAAGTGAAAGCCCTCAACAAAATTGTTCATCGAACAATTATTGATGAGGGGGCATCTACATGTATTATGTCGATGAGTTGCTGGAAAAGTTTATGCTCACCACCCTTGTCACGATTGTAAATGATGGTAAAAGCATTTGATGGATGATCATACACTCCATACGGGATTTTAAGTAACTTGCAAGTTGAACTGGGGGGCAAAACAATAGAAATTGATGTTGAAGTAATCGACAGAAACCTTGATTATAACATCCTACTAGAAAGGCCTTGGATATACGCCATGGCCGCAGTTGTGTCGACCTACTTTAGGAAGATTGCATTTCCCTTCCAAGGAGGAATTACAATCGTCGACCAACAAACATTTCTCCCCAACAGTTCACAAGTTACGGGAAGCATTCCAATGATCCATGGAAGCAATCATTTGCTTCAAACTATTGGAGTAGGCCTCCTAAAGGACCCTGCCTTAATGGGTACTTTTGCCCTACTGCCTCCGAGTAACCTGGCGGAAGTGGCCACAGTGGAAACTTGCAATATGAAATCTTCTATATCTAATGGATTCGGAAGATTCCTAAACATTTTGTCAGCATGGATCATCACCATTTTAGAAATATTGTAGGAATCAATTTTCTTGGCCTGGGGAGCAAACCCAAATCAACACTCATCGAGTGTTTGGATAGATAGGTCTAAGGAATATGGCACCTCATCAGATCCTTGGTCGCATGTACATTCTACAGAGGAAGGAATCATTTAATCAATAATGATAGGAGAGGCACCATGGGAAAATCACCACCATCGTTCCCGTCTTCCAGATTACCACGAAGATTATTCCAGCAACCTTAATCATCCTTCAGTTTTTGATTTTCTATCAAATACGGTGGATACCGAGGATGGTTCTTATCTCATGTCGACCTCGTTAAAAAATAAAACAAGGAGTCATGAGGATAGTTCTTTTACTGTGTCAACCTCATTAAAAAATGAAACAAATCCCTTTCCAAATCTCAAAGGTAAAACCTCTTTCCAACCACCGAGTTGAATGCAATGAAGATTGGGGGGCATTCACCTCGATTTGCGTCATTATGTTGGGGGCATGCAAACTTATCATGAGTAGTGTTACTACAGGGTTCAAGCTCGTTAAAAAATAAACCTGCCTCGAGCAGTTTTTATGTGGAGTTCAAGCTCGTTAAAAATTAAACATAAGCAGTAAGCAAATGTTTCCCCCAGAGTTTAAGCTCATTCATTAAAAAATGAACCAAATTCTGGTAAATAACCATTGTGAATGCATTATCATCAGCCTTTGAAGCCTTGGTCATGTTCTCATCATCACCTCCACTCTATTTTGGCCGATCATTCACCTCCACTTGATTGTTTACCCTTTTTGAGGAACAACTGCGAAGAGTGATCCTGTTAGCCATCCTTGTGACACTACCATGGTTGGAAAATTCCAAACCTTACCTGGAATCAGCTGCTACCCGAATTTATCACTCGTTCCTCGAAAAACGAGTCTCCTTTAAGCTCTTTTCATCTGACTCATAAAATATGAAAAGATTGCCGAGTAATTGGCCTCTCCAGCTCGTTAAAGTGACTAGAAGTGCTATCCCTCCTTTAGATTTTAATCTTTTTGGACCTGAGGGATTATTACACAAAACGATCGAGCGCTTGTTTTGTTCAGCTCATTAAAATTACCGAAAATTCATCCCTTTTGTATTATTTTATACATTTTCAGACTTAAGGGATTATAAGATGAAAAAGTATTATTGGAGTTTTCTTTACGTCCCTTTCAGATTCTCTAAAATTGAAAAGGACCGAGTTATCTTTATCGTTAAACTCGTTAAAACCGAATAGCGACAAACTTGTCCATACAGACAAGAACGAGTTTCACTATCGCTAGGCTCGTTAAAACATAGCGATGGGTTTGCCCAAAGGGAAAATTATAGAACAAGCACATGTTATCCTCCTCAAGCTTGACAAAAATAAAGAGGTACTGGTCAACAATGACTGGGGAAAAATCGGGAAGAAAACTTGAAGAAACTTTATTGGTCGCTCTTGAACATGACACTTTCACTCCGCATCCGAGTCAGGTTGGGTTGTTTCGTTCACTGGTCATATCACCATTGGTCCATCACACCATCCATATTTTGGGTTAACACTACCAATCCATCATGTCAGTGTCGCCGGTATGTTCAAGAGAAGTCGCTCAGAGAATTCACCTATGTCTCATCCCCTGCAATACATTCACGCTCCATTCTTTCATGACCGCCACCCTAAACCCTGTATCATCAGATCGTTTTCACCTCCATTAAAATCATTTGCTCCGTTCTGTGTCATAGACATGGGATTCACTAAGGCCCTCCTATGATGGATCGCTTCTTGTCGACATCAGCTCATTATCCAGGAAGTCGATCTAGGAACAACCCTTTCAGTACTTTGAAGCTTGCATGCCTCAATGGCAAGTTTCTCACTTCTGGCGATAGGTTTACATCAATGGCCTTCGACTGAAAGATTTTGCGTGGTGTTCGATGCCAAGTCCCTTTTTCACACCACGTGAATTGTATTGTCGTACCTTGAGGGACATCATCATTATCAGTGATTCCTCTCCCGCCTGTTAACAGCTTACATCACTGGCTGGTAATCAAGCGATGTCTTTCCATGTTCGACTCCAGAACATCTCTCACATGGATCAACTTGTACTTTGAGTGAAGATCGAATGAGATTGAAGACCCCAGATCTAGTTTCATCCATCCGGGCTGCGATATATATTCAGGAAAATAAAGACATCAAATGTACATCATTTCTGCACAGACAATCATCCAATCTAAGGGATGATGGCTCTACCAGAATCATCAGTCTGCACTCATACGATTGTCTGTCTTATGTACATGAAAATGAATTTATAAAGTTGAGCATGGGAATGCCCGCCTTAGCTAGATCATGAAAATATTATGAAGATAATGCATTGTATTGTATCTTATTATAGGTCACCTTCCAGCTCGAAAAAGCTTCAGATCATCATGATAAATCATTTCACCCAACATCAAAAGATTAACGACCTCATGCTTTAGGGGGCAACTGTTATAGACATTTTTGGGCACTGCAACCCCAATCATATATGTCCATAAATCAAGGGCTCCTAAGTCCCTAAAAGTGTTGCTTAACACTCTAAAGAAACAAGGTCAGCTGGTTACATCATCTCCCAGACGTTCTCCATGAAAAACTACTCAGAAATGGTCAAAACTGGACCATACTGATTGCTCAGTGCTGAGGGTGAGATGCATCCCACCTAAATGCACACAGGAGGTGCGATGCATACTGAAAAGTCCTTTTATAAGGTGCGATGGATGAGAATAGACAAGTGGCGGAGACAGTTTGCGAGGTAGATGATCATGGAATCTTCCAGAAACTTCTCCTGTGACACTTGCCTCTCAGAATCACCCAAGGATGAGTAAGAGATCAATGAGATCTCCAAGTGGAATCAAGAACTATTAGAGAGAAGACACTAATAAAAAACCCAGAGCTGACTCACACCTCTGCAAATATCTATATATAGATCTCTCATCCCAGAGATCCAGGGGGGAGAGGCTAGAATTTTGTATCTTGTAAGGAAGTGCTACTGGTTTCTTGGTGTAACATCATAGTGTTGGGTGATCTAAGCTTTTCATGAGGTGAAGAAGGGCTTTCTTGCTGAGAGGATGACACTGGGTTAGAACAATTGGTTGTAATCCTCTTTGCTATTCTTGATTATTAATAAAGCTATTCAAGTTTTCCTCCACATTCTTGTATGATTGATGATATATGCATTTGTGTGGTCAATATATATCTGGTCCTATATTGTTTATGATAGTAGATCTATGTTCTTGGATAGTGTTATGCTGCTTTGATTCTACAGGTGCTCTTTGAAGCTGGGTAGACGAGGGAGCGAGTGGCAAAGATCTATCAGAAGGGAGAGGAATTAAGCAAGGAGCCAAGTGCAAGACAGAGGTTGGTCTCCTCTGTTCCCCTCTTATCTACTTCTCATAAAGGAAAGCGAAAGTGGTTTTAGTTTGTTTGTTTCTAAGGTAGCTACCAGCCTTAGTGGGACTAGCAGCTCTGCATAGACATTAGATTTCCCGATAACAATAGAGAACACAAAAATGCGTAATATTATTAGGATGAATTTACGTTGCGAAAATTATTTAAGAGTAATTAAAACCAATAGAAATATATTATTTGTTACTATAATTTTTTAAATTATATATATATATATATATATATATAGATTAGTTGCTAATTTTTTGGAATTTAATTGTGTATAGGTCTTGATTGTTTATCATTTTGGGTGGACTCACCATCCATCTAGATTTACTTCTAACATTGACAATGGATGGTGACTCTACTTGAAATGTTGGACTATCTGAAATCTCTACACCGTTAAATTCCAAAAAATTGACAACTAATATGATGAATAACTGAGGAAACATACACGCTCAAGTTTTCTTTTCTAGGGGTAGGTGAGTGGGATTATAGAGTTGAACTTGTCATAAGGAGTTCCTTAATAGCTTTTCCATTCGCAACCTATCCAACACCTCATAAGCATAAATAATTAAATTTGTATATATCCACATAATTATTTACTTCTTTATTATTACTATTATTATTATTATTTTCCCGTCGATATAAATGCTTTCATCATAATGGAGAAATAATGTTTAAATTCAATACATGTCAAGCACATTCAATTATTTCATTTTATCATAGAGAAACAAGCCCGAAGGCCACAACTATATGCAGGCACGTAGGCCATCCAATAAACCCAAAATAGGGCAAAACAAAAACCAAAAAAAAAAAAACATAATGGATGCAAAAAACACCACATAATTGTTGGTTGAGAAAAAGGTCAAAAGTTGGGCATAGGTCGCCCAACAAGCATAAAAAAAATGAGACCAAAACAAGCCCCAAAAAGAAAACAAGCAGACACCTAAACATAATACCCAAAACATCCAAAGGAAGACATAACCACATACAAGCCACGACGAAGAAAGCACAACAACATAGTGGAAGAGGCATAAAATAGGGAAAACCTCACCCCCTCAAATCCCCACATCCATCTCCACACCATCCACAAAGCCAAATAACCCCAATCTGATACAACACAGAGAAGAGTGGGTGAAAGAATGATGAAAACCCATGACGACATCGTAAAAAAAATAGCTCACCCGAAAGCACTGAATGGCCAGTGAAATAACTACATAGAGGATGAGGGGATCGCGGATCCTTATCAGACCCCCTCCTGGATGAACCTATGAAGAAGTAGGGGGCGAAGAGAAGTGGAAATTTGCTAGTGCAAAAACCTCCCAAAGAAGCATCCACTTCCCTATTATTAGTATTATTATTCACTTTATTGTACAGTTTTATAATTTATTATAATTTCTTAAATAATTTATTCATATTTATTTGTCAAATACATTCATTTTTTTATTTTTTTAATAATACATCTAAAATTTCATAAGTGCCATTTTAATTAAATAATGTTACAATATAGATACATGAGTGCTATATCAAGATAAAGAAACTATATTGATCATATATTAAAATTTGTTGAGAAAATCTCTCAATCTCACACCAATATATGAAGCATATAGTTAAGAAAATAATCTAACAAACTTCTAAGGACTAGGAACAAACTCCTTTACTTAGAAAGCATCACACTTAACACAAGTAGGATTTATATTCTCTAACACTCTCCCTTAATCACTACCTGCCTTAACCATGATCAAAAAGTTCTATCTGTGGCCCAACTTGACATTTCAATCATTACCAAAAAGGATGATGTCCATATAAAGAAAAAACCATCCACCGAAAATGCATGGGTACCTAACTATTGCAACCACCTATCTACTATGATCTCCTTTATTTACATGTTTTATTCAACCATAATATCTTCATACCAATACATGTACCTATACTTGTAACTATACCTTCAAGTTCCCCTACATCACAATCATCCCTGTCCACTTCCATCTCACAAGTCATTTCTAGGTTACCACAAACCTACAATAAAAAAAGGATTTTTCATGTACACATCATCATTTGACTCACGTATATATAATTACAAATTCCATACACGGAGATAGCACGTACTCCATCAAACATAACTCTATAAACTTGCTTACAAACACATGTGAGGGACACATTAGGATTTGATCATAAGTCTACTTTATTCCACACAACTCACATGACTATACCTTCTTTTTTCCATCATCACATTATCCCCTTTTTTCTACTATTGTAATTAACTAATATTCATTATTTTCACCATGGTTAAATAAGAATGTCTCTACCGCAAGTACGATTTCTCGCATTATTTGGATCAAATTCCAAAGATTTCATTATTGTAACTAGGACCTCTCAATCCTCCCTACTACAAACTCATCATTTCACTCCAAAAAAATTAGCCTACTACTAGTACTTAGTTACCTCAAGGAAGAACAATGCAACCTTCTTCCACTTCAAAAAGTTTCCATGCTCCTTCCTTCATCTAAAGAACTATCATCATGTACAAGCAAGAAACTATTGTACAATTAATACCTTATATTTACAGGGAACATGTTGTACTCCACAATCTAGTGTTAGTCTGACCATGAATAATGATTCACCAACCGTCCTATGGGCCTAGTTCCTTCTATTGAGATACATGGGTGCCATCCATTGTTCTTTCTAGTTGCCTAGGTAAGAATTTTAAATATGAGTTGTATCCATATCAATCTTACATTTTTTGCACCTGAAAATCACACCTTATCATGCACCACTACATAAATAGTTCATATATAAAAAACATATTGCTCGAAATTGTTCAAGTACAACATTTTTACCTTGCAGAATTAGAAATCATCTTACATGACAAAAACATTGTAGCACTAAATATGTGAGTAAGAGATGAAATGACGCAATGATATAAATTCCATGTTCTTGTGCACTCACATACACACTTGACATATTCATATTCATCTTCGTCTTTCACATCTGAATTTAATGTTAATCTTTGATCTCCTTGATTTTCCTGTCATTTATTAGAGTTGTGAATTCTAACAAGATAAATTCATATTGGGGTCACTAGTATCAATATGATTTAATAAACCCATCAATTTCGCCATAAAAGCTAACCATGTTCTTAATAAAGACACTTACACCAAGATACATCATCCTTTTGTCCAATGAACCTATGATTACCCATGAGTGTCGCAACAAATAGGAATGGGGGCATCCACACTTTTCACATCACTCTCCACTAGGAGAATATCCATAGCCATTGTGTAAGGGACCACCTTAAGTTCCAATTCCATGTCATGTATCCCAGGAAACATTGTTTCCTTCTTGGCACACATTTCATATACTCAACCAAATTTGATGATGCTAGTTCAACTTCTCATCATAAGAACACAATGAGGAAATAATCCTTTATAATGGAAGAGTCCAAGTGCTAGCTGTTATAATTCTTTAACCTTTAATATATGTAGGATACGCAATACATATATCTCATCAAACTATGATGCACACAAACCATTTATAGGTGGACCTTAACAGTTAGAAGATGGTTTATAAAACCATGTGATTCACGATACTTAAGTTGGAGAATTTTATGTCATTAGCACACATGATAGACAACAAAATCTAGCCCACCACACTAGTTAAAAGGGGCAAGTGGCCATAGATAATCGATGTGTAGCTATAGGTATTCCATTCTTGGTGGAAACTTTGGGCACTACTCCATTCCCCATGGACAAGATGAATATGTGGTGGCCAAGTATTTGGTGACACGCATCCACTACCACATCCTTCATTCTATTCAACTAACCATTTTTCTCCTCCCCTCTGCTACACTTGGCTACCTCCATGTCAATAGACATTATTTCTTTGGTTTGATTCTCACTTGTAATGAAAACCTCATGGGCCTCCAGTACCTAGGCCTCAATTGAAATGGGATCCATGGGACCCTACCATTGTAGTTGGGAAAGCAAGTCATTCTATAATACACCTTCGTCCCCCACTTTAAATTTCTTGTTTACTTGAGACTAAGCCCCTCACACAACATTCCTAGCTTTAATTTTGACAAATTGTAATGGTTCTCTCTTGCATACTCATGTCAAACTACTTTATAAGAAATCATAACATTCATCCAACTTCGCGACATCATATTCTTTACAATGCACATCATGAGCACCTCTGAAATGAATAACAATCCTTGAGGCAAGGACCATCTCGACAATCTGTTAAAAATATTTCTCTGTCAATGTACAACTTGTCATCTATAATTTTGGACCATGGAACAAGATGCTTATGTTTTTTCAACGTTGAAACCAAAAAATCAATTTCTCCTCTTGTTGGGGCAATGGAACTCTAGACTCTCATCTCTTCTACTCAAAGGAAGACATTAACAACATTTTCATTATTGTAGTAGGGGATATAATCTCTCATCAGTAGTGAACACAAGTTGATTATGCTTTAGATATTATATTCACTTGGGAGCTAGTATAAAAAAGAGTATCAACTTTCATATGCTTAATAATCACCCTTATATGAAAAAAATCACTTCTTCTACTTTTAGTACTAAGAGATGGAATAAAAGAACTAGAACTAGCATGAGAAAATGTTTTATCTTGCACTCTTGTAGCTATGACTTGAGTTTCATCCTTTGAATTATATCCCAAATCTTGTTGCACTGTTGCAACATTATTTTATTTTTCTTCGCCTCAAAATGTCTTAGGCCTTAGTTGAAGATGCAATTTCTAATAGTGAGCATCATCATTGCCTTCCTTTTTACAATGAGAGCATGTCAACTTTGCCTCTTCTTTCTTCACTGTAGAAGTCTTCTTTCATTTCCTCTTTCCTTTAACCAACTTAGGTGGTTGCATCTTTAAAAAGTTGCTTTGCACACTCTTTCCCATGGACTGAAGATGAGTAGCTTGGAGACACACTTCATCAAAATTAGTGGGATTAAATAAAAGAAAAATATGGAAAAGATAACTATGCAATGCACCAATGTATTTTAAAGAATCTATGGAGAATCTAATGGAATATTGAAAGCCACTACTTTCTTTCTAAATTCTTCAGTAAAATTATGTACATTTTGTCCTTTTCCTTGTCTTGAATTTTCTAATTCCATGATTTCTTTATGAGTATAAGCTAACAAATAAAACTGCTTCTTTAATTCCTTAGTGAATTCCAACCATGAAGAAAGGATCCTACCATTTTTTTTCTACCTTCTAGAAGTTTACTTCCCCACCAAACCAACATTATACCTTCAAGACGAAGAGAGGTTAGCTAAATATTTATCTCTTCTTCAATAAATTACCGAATACAACAATAAAATTATATATGTTGAATCTAATTATTTAATCTTTCTCCATTAAGGTCACCATTATACAATGGTAATTAAAACTTAACATCAAACTTCAACAATGGATTATTTGAAAAAATCTTCTTATGAGGAGATGGTAAAAAAGAATTAGATGAAGAAGAAGGATGCGAAGAATGAGGAGAGTAAGTTCTTGAAGGAGGAGAAAATAGAGGAAGAGGGGATTAATCACCGTCCTTATTTAATTGATTAGTGCCTTCTACTTTTTGAAGTTCTCTTTGTTTATAGAGATCTTCCACTTTTGACTACAACGTACTGAATGCCTCAAGAAAATCCAACTTGGAGTTAAAATTATTCTCTCTTCTTGGTGGAGTCATCTCTCCTCTTTGAGTGAAGCTCCTTGAACCAACTTTGAGATTGTAAGATTCAAGTTAACCTTCACACTCAAGTTAACATGGGAATCATTCACAGTCAAAACCAAGATCAAACGAGCTCATTTAGCTCTGATACCAAGCTTGATCAAGATATTCTTTTGCGAGCATATGATTTATTGACTTAAACAAATTTTGAATTAGTAAACATAACAAAAAACTATTAAAAATATTGTAATGGAAATAAATGATTACAAATAAAATACAAGAATACAATGAGCTTGATAACGAAGTTCACCCAAAGTCGGTTACGTCTTCAGATTCACTTGTAATGGATTGACCTCCTCATTTATGATGTAAAATGACTCAAATTGCATGAAATCCCTAATCTCTGAAGTTGGCTCTCTATTCTACAACTTTTCAAAAGGCCTGAGAGTACCCTTTGCAAGAATATATCCTTTCTTAAATTTCTAAAAGACCACAAAATATATGTATTACCAGACAAACAATGATAAACACGCTACAAAATTAAAGGCTTCGACATTTTCTCATAACTATATACCCTCCATGGTGCAGCGGAATTTTTTTTTGTATATATAGTGTGGGGGAGTCCACAACCACAAGGTCGAGCTCACGAAGGCTGCAACCCCTCCATTATAACAACATAATATAAGTAGAACTTTGTTCAACAATAGTTGTTACATCAATACAATCTGTTTTGGTTTTTTGTAACATATCCATATTATATACCAAATATAACAATTTGTTTGGCATATTCCAATAACCCGTGCCATGGCCCAATCAATGAACAATGTGCAAGTGTGACATATTTTTGGTTGTCGGATGGTAGCAAGGCCAAATACGTGACCTTCCCCCATTTTTGCAATATGGTTACAATGAAAACTTAAATATAGAAGCGTGTGATTAACATAAAAAACAAACTTGTGGCTGATTGGTAGAGTCATTGGCTTGTTCTGCATATGTGAGGTGTTCAATCACCATAGTTCCAATTGTTATCCCATCGACCAAAACTATTTTTTTTCATTCTGAGGTGACATGTGGCACCCTCCAATTGGGCCACGTATCACCACCTTATTGGTCCATTGTTACATAGTCGGTTTTTGCCACATCACCCTACATTTTCCATGTGTTGAGCGCAGGTGTTGCCACATCATGTTGTCCTTGCTACCACATGTCACATCCAAATCTTGGCACGTGTCCGAGTAGGTTTGACTTTTCTCCTAGTGGTCAAAATATTCAAAATGCCGTAACTTCTACATACATACTTTGTTCGACACCATTCAAATTATGTTGGAATGGTCTTGTTAAGCTCTTTAACATGGAATTGGTTCCATCAAATTTTTGGTACTCTGATTTTTAGGCCTTTGTGGATCGTGTTAGATCATGTTTGGTGCTCTTGTTAACATGACAAGATCTTTAATCTCTTTGGAAAGGTTGGAGAATTTTTTGGCTCTCTTAGTTTAGTTGGTACTAAGCCTTTGTGGGCTATCTTTATGTATTATGTGTGCTCTCTATCAAGGTATGGCTTATGCTTTTCCTATAGTTGGGATAGGTGGTCTTATGTGAGGGATTGCTACTCAATATGGTGTGGTTAAGAGCTTCCCTGGGAGGCTTCTAAGAATGTAGGGACCGGTCAACTATGCAGCCATGGGTTCGGGTAGAAACTTGATAATTTGTGGCAAGATATAACGAGTTCACTCTGATGGAAATTGGCAACATCATTTCAAACATGGAGGGCAAGTGTGTTTTAGCCATCATTTCATCCTAAATAAACATGTGGAGATGGGAACTCACAACTAGATTCGTGAAACTAGAAAACGGGTTTCTCTAGACTTGCTATATGCAATCTATGAACCTCCATTGGAATATAAAAACTCTCTTAGGACATGTCTAGTGGAACTCTCAAAGAGTCAAAGAGAACTACTAATGTGCATTGATAAGGTTTTGCAAAAGATGCATAAATTAGATGAGAAAGTCCCAATTCTTGTTAAGAGGCTAGCTAACCTTCCCATGACTCCACTAGAATCCCATGCTAATTTGTCTCCATCCATTAAGGCAGGCTTTCCTTTTAGTTCAGATGGTGTATAAATATGGGATTTTTTATGTTGCTAACATCCATGAGGCTATTTTTGGGGGATATAATAAGACTCTACAAATCATAAGCTTACTAGTTTAGTATAGATTAAATTGTGTCAAGTGCAGTGGATTAATACATTTTTTGACATACAATTTTGAGATTTCAAATCTATCATTACATAAACTTTGAGGTAAAAAATGGGCCTCAAAACAGAAAATGTACTAAAAAAATCAAATTTTAAGGACCGAGTAAGAGTGTGTACTCTTGGATGTGGAATTTAATTTTCACATCCAACAAGTGTGTATAGTGAATAAGCCAAAAATACAATTAAAAAATAAATAAATAAAAATTACCCGCTTATTTTATTATTATATTTTGTTTAATAATTCATTGTAAACCTCTAAATTTTCGTAACTCTGATTTCTCTTTTAAATTTTCGTAACTCTGATTTCTCTTCTATGTCAACCAATAATAGCTAATGGGATATTGTGTATTTTTTTGGTGTTTAAACGAAAAAATTATAAATAAAACATTATTTTTTGTGTACATTAAGTTTGTGCGCATACATTGAGGTGACATTACCGCATACATACCAACGTTGCCCCTTCGACACAGATAATCTCGAAAGAATTTAATCGAAGGCATTTTAACCTTTGTTCACACTACTATAACCAAATAAGATGCCATATAAGATAAAGTATCAACTCACCTTTAAGTCCCAATTAGAAATAGATCCGCGTAAGTTCAGTTCAATAATTCATTAAAAACACCCGTCCCCGCGCCATATTCAGCTGCCTTTTCGCTTAAAATCAATAATTGCTTGGTGAAGCGAGCAAGAATTGAGAAAAGAATGAAAATTGATTCTACAATATTAGTTTTAGAATAAATACATAAAAGCAACTAAGTTAAGCTTAGTTGTACATGCAATAACTAAAGCTAACTAAAGCTAAGTGTGCTTTATCTTATGTTAATGTGTACATGTGCCACATGCAAGCAATAAGTTAACTGGAGCTAATCTAGGTGCATGTACACCAACACAACTAGTCTAAGTGCATGTACACCAACAGCCCCCCTTAAGCATAACTTAGGTGAGTGTGATGCAAAATTAATGAGTCCCAGCAACACGACCATTTTAGGTACCCATATACAATGCATAAAAAGGAGGAAAGAGGGAAAACCCAGTGGGAAGAAAACCCCCCCTCAAAATATAATGCAAAAGTAGAGAAAAGACAACTGCTAGGCAGTCGTGTCCTTCACCCTGATACGATCTCGCAGGAATCAAAACTTCTGCTCAGTGAAAGTCTTGGTGAAGATGTCAGCAATCTGCTCAGAACTAGGACAGTACTGAAGATCGATGATCCCATCATGAATGAGTTCTCTAATGAAGTGCATGTGGATCTCGATGTGTTTGGTACGCTGCCGCTGCACTGGATCTCTGCAAAACTTTAGCGTACTTTGATTATCGCACCAGATGAAAGTTGGATGATGGACACTAATCCCAAGCTCAGATAGGAAATGTTGTAGCCAAATTGCCTGAATAGTGGCATTGACTGCTCCTCTATACTCGGCCTCTGCTGATGATAAATCAATGGCAGCCTGCTTCTTACTTGACCAACAAATTGGGCCGGATCCCAAACTAAGTACATAATCGGAAGTAGACTTGCGATCAATGGTGTCGCCAGCCCAGTCTGAATCTGTGAACCCGATGAGATTCAAAGAACAATTGGCTGCATAATAAATCCCATAGATGATTGTTCCCTGGACATATCGAAGGATGCGCTTTGCAGCATTCCAGTGTAACTCATGTGGCTCCTGCATGTATCTGGAAACTGCTCCGACAGCATAGGAGAGATCAGGACGGGAGTGAGTGAGATAAAGTAGACTTCCCACAAGCTGGCGATACAATGTGTAATCAACCAATGGTGTGTCTTTTCCATTCTCAAGCTTTATCCCTGATAAGAAAGGTGTGGCTGCTGGCTTGCAGTCACTCATGTGAAATCGTGCCAAAAGATCTCTGGCATATTTTGGCTGAGAAATGGTAATGCCAGAATCACGCTGATGGATCTCTAGTCCAAGGAAGAAATTTAGCAAGCCCATGTCTGTCATAGAAAACCGCTTATGCAATGCAGTTTTGATGTTAGTAATGACAGAAGCTGAACTACCCGTTATCAAAAGATCATCTACGTAGAGTACTATGATCAACAAGGAGTCAATTTTCTTCAGAAAATAAACATTGGAATCAGATTTGCAGCGTACAAAATTTTGAGATAACAAATAAGAATCCATCTTTGCATACCATGCTCTAGGTGCCTGCTTGAGGCCATAGAGAGACTTCTTTAGTTTGCATACCAGAGGTGAATTCTGCATGTATCCCGGTGGCTACTCCATGTAGATTTCCTCCTCGAGATCACCATGAAGAAAGGCATTCTTCACATCCATATGATGCACCTCCCATCCCCTTGCTGCTGCAATGGAGAGAGCTAGCCGAAGGGAATCCATTTTTGCCACTGGAGCAAAAGTCTCATCATAGTCAACACCATGTACTTGCTGAAAACCTTTTGCTACCAATCATGCCTTATATCGACTAACTTGGCCATTTGATGCTTTCTTGGTCCGGTAAACCCACTTGCATCTCACAAGTTTACGATTTGAAGGTAGCAGAACCAAATCCCAAGTCTGGTTCTCAATGAGAGAGTTATATTCCTCATCCATGGCGGCTTCCCATTCAGGATGCCCATTTGCTTCTGCATAAGTTTGTGGATCAGATCCATGCATCATATAAGCATGCATGGGCATGGATGGCTCCATAGCTAAGAGTGCTTGCGGATCTTCCTCAAATAGAGGGATAGAGGCAGGATCATCAAGGATATCACTCATGCTGCGCCATTTTTGTGTTGAAGGTGGTCGAGAATCTTCCGAACTACATGCAGAAGTATGATCTCGATGTTCAACAACTGGTGGTCTAACAGGGGTCCAGGAAAAGACTCATCTTCATCAGAATGCTGGTCTGAAGTTTCATATGCATACTCATCAATGAGTGGTGATGAAAATTTGGTAACAAGTTCATCTACTGGTGCATGCGAAATATCTTCGTCAAACTTTACACTCCTTTAAATAAAGAGCTCTTCAGTGTGGATATCAAGCAATCTGTACCCTTTGACTTCATCAGAATATCCAACAAACATGCATGCTTTGCTTTGAGGCTCCAAAGCCTTTCTCTTCTCTGGAGGAATGCGGGCCCATGCTCGAGATCCAAAAATGCGAAAATGACTAACTTCAGGTTGCATGCCAGTCCAAGCCTCAAAAGGTGTTTTTCCAGTAACAGATTTATGAGGAGATCTGTTCTGGATGTATGAGGCACAATTAATAGCTTCGGCCCACAATTTCGATGGAAGAGATCTTGCATGCAACATGCAATTAGCCATCTCTTTCAAAGATCAATTTTTCCTTTCAGCCACGCCATTTTGCTGTGGAGTGTAAGGAATTGTACGCTGCAACTATATGCCTACTTCATCACAAAGATTCTTGATATCTTTGTTGACATATTCCGTCCCATTATCTGTGCGGAGTATTTTGATGCGTTTTCCAGACTGATTTTCCGCATGCGCTTTGAAAATCTTTAGATGTTGAAAAACTTCAGACTTGAGTTTCAAGAAGTAAACCCAAGTGAATCGCATGTAATCATCTATAAATGACAACACATATCTTGCTTTGCTCATTGAAAGCACCGGAAATGGACCCATGATATCACTGTGTACAAGTTCCAAAGGTGAAGAGGCTCTCCATGCATGCCCCTTCTCGAATTTTTCTTGTGGATGCTTTCCAAGAGCACATCCATTACAAACACCATCTGAAAATTCAATGGTTGGCAATCCTTTGACCATCCCTTGCTTACTAAGCTGTTGCATATATCTGAAATTCAAGTGCCCAAATCTCTCGTGCCAAATCCTACTTTCTTCATTTGCATGCGTAAGTAGCAAAATAGAATCTGATTGAGGAACAAAATCAGAAAATGTATACAGACGAGATTGATCATTTACCTTGCCAGATGCAATCTTCAAATTGGTTTGCATGTCATAAATGCTCACGGAATCTGGGGTAAATTCCACTTTCCTTCCGCTGCCTGTGTGTGTCATCTGATACACTGAGAGAAGATTCACAGAAAGCCTTGGAATATGCAAGACATTTTCAAAACTTCCATCTTCGAATTGCACTCTTCCTTGTCCAGTTGCTGCAACTGCAAAATTATCCCCCATGAGAATGGGAGGACCTGAGTATGCATGTAGAGAAGAAAAGGATTCCTTTGAAGAAGCCATATGATGTGAAGCTCCTGAATCGATGATCCATTCTTGTGGTGCAGAATGAAGAGCAATTAAAGCATTCCCGTTACCTCTTGGATCTGGTGCTTTTTCTCCAGACTTATTCTTAGCATTCTCAGGAATGTGGTCTCCAAGATTGTGTTGCTGGAGTGTCTGCGCCATAAGATCTATAGTCTTCTTCATGCATGCAGATTCAAGATGAAAACCATGGTGGCAATAATTGCACATTGATTGCCCTTTCGTTCCTTTCCTTTCCTTTGAGCTAGATGATCCATCAGGGGGTTTGGGATGTCCTCCCTTTCTTGGATCAGGATCCTTCTTCCCTTTTCCTTTTTGATGGTCTTTCGAATTTGCCTTTCCTTTTGCATGCACAGTAAGTGCATGCGCTTTGGAATTTTTAAGTGTGCCCATTTTGATGAGCTTATCTTGCTCATGCATCAAAGACTGAATAAAAGAATCTAGTGAGGGCATCTTCCAAGCTGCACCAGTTGCAGATCTGACTATGTGGAATGTAGAGACGAATACTGCATACTCTCGACCAAGTTTTGATAAAATGGAAAGAATCAACTGATTTTCTTGCTTGGATTTGTTGATCCCGCATCCTTTCAGCTCAACCAACAAGGCTTTATACCTTGTGAAAAAATCTTGAATGTTCTCAAAATTTCTCGGATGTAATGAGTTTAACTCATTTTCGAGAATGTGACCTTGCATTTCATCTTGTTTTCCAAACAATCCTTCCAAAATTTTCCATACTTCATTTGGAGTTGAACATGATTCAACATGAAATAGCAATTCCGGAGAAATAGATAAACATAGGATGCCGAAGGCCTCGTCCATGCGATTGAAATATCTTGTTTTCTCCATTGCCGATGTTGGTTCAACTTCCGTTTCCATGGTTATTCGAAATAAGCCTCTACTTCTGAGATGAAGTTGAATCTTTGGCTTCCATTCGAAATAATTATATGGAGTGAGAATTGCCGACTGTGGAAACTCCAATTTAGACTCCATTCTTTGTTGTTGCTTCAATCTTCTGAACCTGCAAATAAAATTGCTTGTGCACTGATTACAAATCTCTATGCTCTGATACCATGTAAGATTTTTGAGATACACAGATCTAGATCTGCAAAACAATAAACAAGCTTGCAAGAGAAGGAAGGAAGCGAGCAAGAATTGAGAAAAGAATGAAAATTGATTCTACAATATTAGTTTTAGAATAAATACATAAAAGCAACTAAGTTAAGCTTAGTTGTACATGCAATAACTAAAGCTAACTAAAGCTAAGTGTGCTTTATCTTATGTTAATGTGTACATGTGCCACATGCAAGCAATAAGTTAACTGGAGCTAATCTAGGTGCATGTACACCAACACAACTAGTCTAAGTGCATGTACACCAACACTTGGCTTCATTCGCATCCCGCATTCTTCCGAACAATTTGCTCATATTACATATGTTTCTTGAAAAGGAGAGTACATTTAATCTCTGCCAAATACTTAGGATTGGAGTAGGCCGCAGAAACTTTTCTACCCTACATGTTGGCTGAGAGAAAGTCGCTCGTTTATCCAATTACGAAGCATGGATGGCTGATCCCACTCACATCAAACTCAAACCCAAAGCCAAACCGAGTGCCCAGGTAGTTTGGCCATTAAGTTTCTTATTGGGTGAAAAGGGAAAGCGCCCATCTATTCGGCAACGCCAAATCCTATATCAACGAATACAACCTAGATTGCTCCACTTTATATACTCGCCTAGATTAATCCAGTGTATATTGCAAACTTGAAATATTAGGTTTCCCTCAATGCTAATTTTATTTTAAAAATGTAAAATATTTCAAATCTTATGTCACGGTATACAACTTCGATTACTCCATATATAGAGTGGCCTAGATGACTCTAGTGTTTATACTCTCTAAATTAAACCGCATTTATTTTGCTTCTGTGTACCTTACTCTTTCCTCAAGTGCCTAGTTTATTCCATAACATGAATATCTACGATTTTATCAGTGATCGTACTGTTGTTTAAGACAAGGCGGAGTTTCTTTTACAGTAATATCTCATATAACCTCGGACGAGGTTTCGTTTACCGTAATTTCTCAGAAAATCGTGTATCTTTGTGGCCTATCTTTCTTTCTCCACTCCTCTTTAATTTCTTCCTTCAACCCTACTCTATCACTCTATTTCTTCCTTCAACGCTACTGTTTCACTCTATTTTTAGGTCAGGCGTTTAATCGCTTACGTCACCTGATTTTATAAACTCAAATACAGTCAATATCGATGATGTGATTTTATAAACTCAAATACCGTCAATATCGATGATGCGCATTGAGAAAGGAAAGCCATACAAAAGGTCATCCGTTCTCGTAGATAGTCCGATCAAACAAAAGGAAGTACATCAATCAAAATGACGCAGAAGATAGAGACAGGTTCTTATGTAACCCTACAGTCCAAACAGAACACTTCTACTCATACATTCATTACACATCTATTATACATTACGGAATCGGATTCAGTTGTGTCGAGCTTTAACATACAACATAATCTAACACACTCGACTATCGACCGGTTGCCCAAGTAACATAGATCTTCTACTCTTCGGAAAATATAGATCTACAACGGCAATAAAATATTGATCTACAACTGTCCACAAAATTGATATGTGTAAGAAATTGTTAAAAACAATTGAATCGAAATTACCATAATATAATGCTCACGCCAAACACTCGATGATTCGGATCTTGACGGATGGAAGCCAACCATTTCGAGGATAAAAATTCCGGAATATCAATAAACATTCTATATATATTATAAACTAGATAACAAGCACACATCATTATTCTTTTCATTACACTGCAAACATCATATTTCTTTCAATCCACGGCGACTGTGACATCTCGATCCAGACAACGGCCATAATCTCTGGAACGACCGGGGAAAACGGTTAAGAATTGTTGCAGAAATGGATAGATATTGGCGTTGACTCGTGCTAGAAGTCCAAAACGAAATTTGTAGATGAGGACTTTTCTATATATTTATCCGTCACTGGATTAAATTTTGGATGATTTTGCAGGCTGACTTGAGATTTCTTTCCATTATTCTAAAGGAAGAAGAACTTTATACGAATGGATGATTTCTCCAATTCTAAAGATAGAAACAGAAATGGGCAAGATTTCAAAATGTTTATAGGGTGTAGACAAGTTTTATGAATTAGATGTAAAATAGAGTGTACTTACGAGATTCTAGATCTGCCTGCGCAGGTTGAGGAGATTTGGCCTTGGTAAGATATTGGCCCGCCGTGGTACTTCTATCCGACAAAACCTGATACCTACTGAAATAGCGGCAACTCCGCCGGTAAACTATTGAGATCCAGGCCTTCGAGGCCGGGATTCGTACTGGCCTTCCGTTTCAGATTGTTACTCGCGTGATGGAAAACTTCTTCCTCCTCGACACGCCCATCTCCGGACTTCACGGCGGATAAGTCGGGCTGGACGTTGCAGGTTTTCCCGTGGTTTGAGAAATCCTCCCACTCGAAAGATGGGCGCCAGAACGCGTTGGATGCAACGGTTTTGGTACATTTTAGTGCGGGTTCTTGGCGATTGAGGTCATTACGAGTACTGAGAGAGTACCTGCGCGTAGCCTTGATTCGTTTCAGCACAGCGAGGAATTCTTCGAAACTGTCGCCGTCTCTGCCCGTGCAGGTTCTCTTCGGAATGGGATTGATGTCGTCGGCCTCCCCCTCCTCTCCATTCCTGGTCCAACATATTGATGATTCCAGTCGGCGCTTCATCGGGGTTTCCGTCTACTATTCTATCACCAGTAACAGATGGGGATCGACCCCGGAACCTGTGAACAGTGCTTATCTCACGGGCCTTCAGCTACAGAGGCTTAAGAGTGGTGAAACTTTGAAAGTATTGTTCATCATTCTTAGGGTTCATCCAATGAACCGGAAAGTCCAACTTGTTGCGAGAAGTAAACGAGTACAAGCTGTTCTCTGAAATCGGTGGTCGAACCTTCACTATTATTGCTGGTGCTAAAAGAATCGTGACAACGCCTTTCAGCGACCGGCAACCAATGTTGGACGTACGGTTGACAAAGCACAGTGACACGCAACCAGGTCCTGAATAAATACCTGACATTGTGCCGTCCATTCTTCCGAAAGGGGCGGGTACGAGTCAACTGCAATTAATGACTGTCTGGTTGTAGTTGGTTCGAAAAAAAAATTAAAATATCAAAATCACTGCTAAATTAAAACGCTAGATTAAATTTCTATATTTCAAAAGAAGCGAAATATTTTTAATAACATGTAAATAATTTGGACCAGTACGATTTGCAGTTGTCTATAACGTGACTTTTTGAAAGTCTTTCCGGCCGGTTTTTCGATCGAAATCCTGCAGGAATTTATTGGAATCGCAAGTTTGATAGCTAGTTTCTGCACAATGAAAGCGTCCCAGGGGTTTTCCAGGGTGCTGAATCCAAATATGCAGTTAAAAAACCATTTTAACTGCAACAAATCAAGATTTAACCTCAATTTCTTCCGCCGGATTCCGTCACCGGAATCTCCAAAAAGTCGCATTATAGACAACTCCGTAAGATTTAATAGTTATGTTGTGGGTTGAGGATAGTTCCTTTACGTTCTCAACATACCTAACATGATGTAACCTCAACAATAAAAACATGCGATTTTTATGGTACTATTACACTTAGTGTAGGGTGGCGGAGCACATTGAATACTTATCCAACAACTTTGCATGTGTTCCTAGCCGATTATCCTTTAGCGCTCTTTCCCTCCATACATTTTTTCCATTTTCATTTAAATTGCAGGGCATCATCCACACAAGGAAAATTATCTTCAACCCTAGACTATAAGGTATTCTTCATTATCCTCCTCATATATTCATTAGCATTTGGTTTTTTATTCTATGGATTCTTTAATGGAACAGTCCTTGAAGTAATGACAACCTTCATGGCCACACAATATATCCTTGCCACCATAGAATCCACACCCTAGGAAATCAACATTGTGGCTAGATACCGTGAATGCAAATGCTTGCCATCCTTCCATCCTAAACATGGGTGTTGGAGTTGTTTTCTACATTGTTAATGGTGGAAATTTTTATTGTCATAATTATATGAATCTACCAACTATGAAAAGAATATCTATCTTGTGGTGAGGGTATTGGACTCGATAACTATACCACTCTCATTTAAACTCTTCCTTGTTTTTCTTTGTTCCTTAAATATGTACAGATTTCTTGTCCAAGTACCACTTTTCATGAAGTGTTTTTCTCTGTCATAAATCTACATGTTTCCTTGAATGTTTTAAAACATAATTCAACAAAGTAATGAATTACCTATCAAGAAATATATAGTCAAATCTTATGGCATCTTGTTAAATGTTGAATTTTGTCTATCTCAATATTCCTAAGGGATTTTTAATTTATGTATTTACGTATTCTATTGTTGTTATTTATTTAATAGGTGTAAATCTTGAAAAATGTCTCGTATTGGTCTTCCTAAGAAGGATAAAAGGAAATTGTCAATTGTTGAATCATTTGGCCTTGCACAACATTCTAATCAACCATGTAATATTCAAAATAAAGTTGATGCTCATCTACATGAATACATGAATATGATGAATCAAATAGTGTAGAGCTTGTTGAAAGAGAAAAAACCATCAAAGAAACATAAAATAATATTGAAATCTAAATGAAATACAAGATTTCCATGGGCTTATGTTGTAAAATATTGTGACAGTAATGAAAGGATAAAATGTTCTTGATGTGTTAAACTTAAAGTTGAGACTCCATTTGCAAAAGAGGGAACTACCATTCTTCAATTTAGTGGTTTAAGTGCCCATGCAAAATGAAAATCTCATAATTGTTTTTTACAACTTTTGGAGGGAAAAAGAAAACAAAGCAATATTCCAATCACTAAACACGTAGAAATAACGCTAGATGTTGAGAAGAAGCGAATTATATCAGTGATTGAAAACATGTATTTTGTTGCTATACATGGTTTATCTTTATAAATGTATAAGTCAATATGTGACTTGAATATGTATAAATTCACTCCATGGGTGCTTCTGAGAGATGAATATTCTATATACGCAAATACCACACCAAGAAAAGAGTTTCTTCAAGTTGTTAAAGTGGTGTATTGGAACAAACTAAAAAAGGAGATTTTACATAGCCCAGTTTACTCAATTTTAGTTGATGAAAGCACTAATCAAATTATGGAACACCAATTGATTGTTTATATTACATATTTGATGAATGGAGGAAGAGGTCAATGTTTAACATATTTGATGAATGGAGGAAGATGTCAATGTTTAACATAGTTTATATGTTTTTTTCAAATAAATGATGGAATAGCTCAATATATGTATGACGTAGTGAGAACTATTTTATAGCATAAATGGATTTATATTTGATGAAGTTTGTTGGTTTTGGTTCAAATGGTGCATCTTCCATGAGGGGTATTAAAATCTTTGTATTCTCCTCATTTATTAGTTATACATTCCATAGCTCATATGGTAGCATTAACAACCAATGAAGCTTCATCTCATTTTATCCAAAGTTGCAATATATTAACAAATTTTGAGACAAATTTTACTCATGGCTTGGGAAATCAATTAAAAGATATTGAAAATTGAGAGAGCTAATGTATAAATTTCAAATAAATAAGTTAGTGGTATTACACATTCATCAAATTAGGTGGCTCTAGAGGAAAGGTCATGGAAATACTTGTTAAACTCATGCATTCTTTGTTAAAGGATCGGGAGTTAGGAGAGAAAAATTATATGAGTTGGCAAGAATATTTCAAGTGCAATTTTGCATCCATCTACTAGGAGACATGCTCATTTAATTAAATAAGCTGAATCGAAATTTCAAAGAGGATCATATTGATATTACATATATCAAAACTACTTTAAATATTTCTATTGGCATGCTTCATAAATGATTTTTGGGAAGCATTTTTGGTGTAGGTGCAGTGCACATTTCTTGTTTTTTAGTTAAATCATAAATAGGTGTTGGAAAATGTAACTAGGTTCTATATTCATTCAATGTATTTGAATCAACTTGTAACATACTTATCAAAATAAAGTGAAAATAATTTTATTATTAATTTGATTTGACTTATTTAACCATGGGTTTCCTGCTTGGGTCAAATGTATACGTCAAGCCTCCATTGTA
Organism: Pinus tabuliformis; assembly: GCA_031772625.1. Taxonomy (NCBI): domain Eukaryota; kingdom Viridiplantae; phylum Streptophyta; class Pinopsida; order Pinales; family Pinaceae; genus Pinus; species Pinus tabuliformis. The sequence goes on from CM062812.1 coordinate 866,091,930, forward strand.
GGCTTTAGGTTATTGAAAAAATAAATTTGTAAAACCTCCTTCATCCATTGAAGTCTCCTTGTTGTTAAAAGGATCTCCATCAAGTCAAATTCCATAAGGAGATCACATGTCGGCCTACACAAATGAAAGAATATCCATGGTGGCTCAATAATTATGGCACAATTGTTCACAATGTCATGTCGACCTATTTACGTGGGGCAACCACTATATATATATACCATCCTCGGATCTTCGAATTAAACCATCTCAGAGCTCGCAAATTTCAGAGATACATTTTCAGCAATCACACATAAGCTCACATAGAATCACAGATTACAAGTTCAGATTTCAAAAGGTTTTCTATTGAGTGATCACAGAGAAGTTCAGATGAATGTTTTGGGGTCTTTGCAGAGATAATTCAAATATCATAGTGTGTTGTGTTTGGATGACTTAAAGAAAAAGGTATCGGTGCCATTGTAGAAGAAAAGTGACACCATAGTAATACATGAAGGAGCTCAGATTGGCTGCAGAAGGTGATCTCTTCAAGGTCAAGTATGAAGAAGATTGACTGTTATAGGGGCAATGGAATTGAAGCATAACAATGTTGGCTTGATGGATGGAGACAGTCTCTAGTCTGAGTCGTAAGGGTCTTGGTCGTCTCATCTTGATTCTAATGAAGGAAGAATTTGTGACTAGGTTTTCCCCTCGAGGGGGGTTTTTCCTTGGCAGTATGCCTATATCTTGTGTTCTTCTATTTGTTTCTTGGCATTAATCTTGATGATTAGAAAATATAATTAAAAGACATAATACTAATAATGAAAAATATCACAAGTTAATGTCATAGATAAGGAAAATCATTTAACTACCATCTATATCGATTTTCCAACATGGAATCCAAGCCTTGGTCATGGTCAAAGCAGCTTGAAGAAGGGAATTTCTTGGCTAATAATATTACAGTGAGCATGTTAAAGAATGAAGGAGAAATAAGTTGGATCATTTTTTGAGAATACTCAAAGGAGTGACTTCACTATAAAATGTATATAAGTAATAGTGAAAAATAACAAAGACAATTTCGAGGATATAACAAGTTCACATCTTTTCAGAATGGATTTGTAACATTTTCGGTGAAGACACAATCTAGAAGGATCAATATTGACATTTCAGTGAAGTCACAATAAAGATATAACTTCACTGTGTATTTCAGAAATGGCATAGGCAATACCACAATGACATGATCTCGGTATAGTAACATAGTCTCAATGCATTCACTACTTTGGTACAATCACATGATAAAGGGTTCATCATTGTAAGAAGATCTCAGTGCTAGTTCAGAAAGAAGATCTCAGTGATACACCTCAACAAGGAAGTTTGGTTCTTGCGAAAAGTGCTTAATGACAAAACATCTTCAAAGATAGTTGAAGTCACAATCATGAAGAAGAATTCAGGCTCATTATGGTTGAATCATGATAATATTGAAGTAATGATATACAGAGTGAAGTAGTTCATCTCATCTATAATTCATTGAAGAAAAGGGGTCTCACAATAGATACCTTTGGAAATCCACCAATGCTATAAGGTATTTACAAGAAGTATTAAGTTTGAAGGGAATCTAAAATCTATCCTATATAGAGCACAAGGTACCAACTTAATAAAATCAAGTAAGTACTTTGCACTCAACAAGATACACTTTCAACAAGTATGATAAAATTAGAGGTATGTAAACACAAGGTACGCATGTTCATGAGTTCTTAGATTTTCAATATATCTAATGATTAATGGTTCATATGATCCTTGTTGATATCTAGTTTAGACTAAAGAGTGTACTCTCTAGATAACATATTAGAATCTGAGTCCTCTCCCTCTAGGATCTACAAGTATCTAGGATTCCAAGAAAAAATCCTTGATTAAAAGAAGGAATAAATTTTCATAAGGTTTTGTCCTCCATGGTTACGTAAGAGATCTAACTTGAGAAATGAAGTCATGGTATCACATGTTTTGCTTGAACGCATGAATTACAGGTATAGAAGTCAAGAAACATCTCCAAGTATGTCTATATATCTTATAAAATTATCTTTATCTTATTTTTTGAAGTTTGCATTACATTACCAACATCATTATGTCTATCCTCCATGGTTATGTAAGAGATCTAACTTGAGAAATGAAGTCATGCTATCACATGTTTTTGTTTGAAAGCATGCATTACATGTATAGAGCTCAAGAGACATCTCCATGTATGTCTATATATCTTATAAAATTCTCTTTATCTTATTTTTTGAAGTTTGCATTACATTACTAACATCATTATGTCTAGCTATCTTGAATCATAGAGATTCTTGTTTAGGGTGATTCATCTCTCAATAAAGCTACCCCACCCCCTCATATTCTTAATTGAATTTAAAGAACCCTGGACTGGTTCTTTAGAAAACTCTAACCTAAGGATATGTTGACAATGTGTGAAACCATAGTCCATTTAGGATTATTGTGAAATTCTATTTGATGTTCTTATTGATGATGTCATGTTTGGGATTTCAGTATGATCATGAAATCTTAACTTGTTAGGGTTGAGTGCTGTTTGTCTGAGATCTTGAACCTTTGAAGTTTTGGTATTTTAGGGTTTTCTTTGATATTTTATGAAACCCTAGATTCTTAGGGTTTATCTCGGTCTATAAGAAAAACCTGATTTATAAAGTCCTAGGAATGAAACCCTAGGTATGTGTCCATTTGGTTGAAATCCTAGACTATTCTAGGATGGGATATGTCTAATATATTAATGTTTTCTGACATGTGATGTTCCTAAGCATGACGATGAATTCCTAGATGTATGAGTTGACCCTTTTGTTGTTGGTCATGGATCCTAAGGTTTGGATCTAAGCCCTAGTCAAAGGTTGTCTTTCTAGGATGATAGTATTATAGGGTTTTGGAGTTAAACCTTAGTAGAAGTAAAAATATCTAATGGATGATGAAAATGTGATAAATTGATATTTCTATATGAGTTTTGGTTTGGATTGATGATTGATTGAAAATATAGGGTTTGCAACTAACCCTAATGGAAATTGGTCATGTTAATGACTAAGTGGTGATTGGTTTTGATTGATTCTTTTGTAGGAAATCTAGGATTTGTATGAAACCCCGGCGAGAAGTCTAACATATGATTTTTTAAAAGTTTTTAGATTCTTTGTAGATATATATTTGTTTGAATTGTTTCTAGGGTTTTCTATATGTTCTAGTATGCTATGCCATACCTTTGGAAGAAACATTTAAACCCTAGATGTAATGAAAGTTGTTATGATGTAGTCTAGGGTTTATGACAAAGTCCCTAGCAAGATGTTGAAGATATGTGTCTCTTGGATATAATTAAGTTTTGGCATCTGATATATATAAAGTCCAAATGCTTCTATTGTTATAAGTTTTTTATATGGTTAACTTCATGCTTCTATAATTTTGGGTGTACTTGCTATCTAAGTTGTGCAAGTACATCATCTTCAAATTAGTGAAGATGATCGTAAGAAAAATTGATGTGATAAGCATGATATATGAATGAATCTGATAATAAGGATGGAAGCCATGAAATATTCTCCAATTTCATAAATAATAAGTAGCACTCCCTAAGTTAAGAGGGAGTCTAGATGAAGTATCCCTAGGTTAAGGGGGAGCTTGAATGGCTGAAATCTCCCTAGGATAAGAGGATGGTTGAGAATATTTCTTGTACAATAATGATTAGATCCTCTCTGATTAAGAGGGAGTGACAAATATGGTTCTCTACTTCATGTTTCATGCACTAAACTAGGACTAACAATCATAAGTTTAATGAAGGCCATGACTAAGAGAAGGAAATTGGAGAATGCATTTTGAGGTGTTGTTGAAAGAAGGAAAGCAAGATCCTATTGAAGAATATGTTGTTGCATATGAAGTAGGAAAAGGAAAGTGTATGAATAAGGAATATTCTGTCAAATATTAGGTGGATAGTCCTACTATGAAAAGTTGAGAAGAAACATCAAGTTGTCTAGAAGACCTTGAAGGTTTGTATTCGATTATGCACATGTGAAAGTATATTATTGATTGGGGTTGTGTTTGTACATGTGAATCTCTTGAAGGTTTTGATAGCATGCTGGCTACCAACTAGTTTGATTAGGAGATACTGGTCATACTTGATCTGCTAGATCTAGGACTGTTGAGGCTTTGTGAGTGAAGCATTTCCTAGGAAGACATGTAGCTGACAGTTTGTGTTGATGTCTAGGTCCCGAAGTTGGAAAATGTGGTGGTTGTTATAGAGCTATTTTTTTGGATACACACCTAGATTTTTGGGCTGGTGGTTAGCATGTAAGCCTGATTGTACCTGGATGGGCTGAAAGCTTGAGTCCACCTTATTCCCACTTGGATAAATTTACCTGGTCAGGAATCTAGTCTGTGGCATTGTGGTGCCTAAATTATTGAGAGGGCAATGGATAGATTGCCCTCTTCAGTAATCTAGTCCATGGCATAGTGGTGCCTAAAATTTCTTCGTGGTTCATATAGTTGAGATCTTCCATTATATTTTTATATCATTAGTGCCTCCCTATTTAAGAAGGAGTGTTGGAAAATGTAACTAGGTTCGGTCTTCATTTAATCTATTTGAGTCAACTTGTAATGTACTTATCAAAACAAAGTGAAAATAATTTTTATTATTAACTGGATTTGACTTATTAAACCATGGGTTTCATGCTTGATTCAAATGTATAGGTCAAGCCTCCATTATAGGCTTTAGGTTATTGTCAAAATAAATTTGTAAAGACTCCTCCATCTATTGAAGTCTCCTTGTTGTAGAAAGGATCTCCATCAAGGCGAATTCCATAAGGAGATCACATGTTAGCCTACAAAAATGAACGAATATGCATGTTGGCTCAATAATTATGACACAATTATTCACAATGTCATGTAGGCTTATTTACATGGGGAAACCACTATATATACCAGCCATGGATCTTCGCATTACACCATCTCAAAGCTCCCAAATTTCAAAGATACATTTTTGGTGATCACACAGAGGCTCACATAGAATTACAGATTATAATTTCGGATTTCAGGAGAGTTTCTATTCAGTGATCACAGAGAAGTTCAGATGAATGTTTGAGGGTCTTTGCAAAGAAAAGCTCAGATATCACAGTGTGTTGTGTTCAAAGGACTTCAAGGAAATGGTCTCGGTACCATTGTAGAAGAAAAGTGGCATCACAACAATACATGAAGCAACTCAGATTGGTTGCAGAAGGTGATCTCTTCAAGGTCAAGTATGAAGAAGATTGACTGCTACAGGAGAAATGGAATTGAAGCATAGCAAGGTTGACTTGATGGACAGAGATAGTCTCTAGTATGAGTTGTAAGGGTCTTGGTCATCTCATCTTGAATCTAATGAAGGGAGAATTTGTGACCGGGTTCTCCCCTTAAGGTGGGTTTTTCCTTGGCACCATGCATATATATTGTGTTCTTCTATTTGTTGCTTGGCATTAATATTCATGAATAGAAAATATAATTAAAAGACATAATACTAATAATGAAAAACATCACAAGTTAATGTCATGGATAAGGAAAATCATTTAACTACCATCTATATCGATTTTCCAACAAGAGGAACCCTTTAATTTGTAGATATCATAGGTGTGGTACATTTACTTCCATTGAGGTTCGAAAATTTTCCAAATATGAAAAGATCGAGGCTACTATACGATTATATTTTTTTTGGAAAATGTTTTGTTATAAAGGTGATTAAATCTTTGAATAGGAGATTCATATATTTACATGTATTTAATGTGGCTAAGTTTTTCACTTCTCAACATTACTATAAAGAAGTGAATTACATAGACTCTCCAACAAAAAGATAGTTGAAATGTTTATGTGAAAAATTTAGCATTGGGGAATCATCTATTATGGATACTGGTAGATGTTTGGTGGATGAATTCATTTGTACTATTTGTAAATCATACACTAAAAGGAATATGTATGGCATGAGACCAATATTGAGATGAACTTGAATGGGTTGAAGGATTTCCATAATTGATGTAATTATGACAAGCTATTCTCATTATCCCAACAACTGCATAAGTGTGTGGAAGCAGCTTCTGAAAATTAAACAAGATAAAAAATTATGACAGATAAATACTTTCATTAGAGACACTAGGTATGTTAATGTTTCTATCTCTAAGTGCACCTCATGCTCTAAATGAGGTAGATTGGAATGCTACTTATATTTTCAATTATGTAAGTCCAAATATCATCGAATGTATAGAAAAAACATATGTTTACCATTTTTTTAATGGAATTTTTAGAATTTGTCTTTCTTATTTACTATTTATATTGAGATTGTATACTAGTTTAATGTAGCTACTCCTGAAAAATTTAAGATTTTAAATATTCAGAAGGGCACTATTTCATTATGGAATTTGTTTTATGAAGGCTTTATTTAATATATACTTTTTAGTAGAAATGAATTTTTTTAATAACCTTTCATCCTTGAATGGTTAGATGAATATATGCCCTTCCAAATGAAATTAAGTGCAAACCTTCAAATTTGATCAATGGGTACAAAGCGCATCGTGCTTTTCTCTGGAGAGCTCTTTATATTTTTCTAAATATTTGTGTCTAATGTTCTATATTGAAATATTGAAATTGGGTTAATGGGTGGTTGCGATTTGTTTTCTGGAAATATTCATAGTGAGCCAAGAGGCTTATTCTAACGTCTAGTATGAGTCGATAGGCTTATTCTACAAATCTAGTATGAGGGATGTGTAAGTTTGTCCCTGCGTTTGTTACTCTTTAAAATAAAATTAAAAATTAAAATTATGTTCTAAATTTAAAAATAATGTTTGATGCGAGAGACTCATTCTACAATGCACTACGAGGGTGATGTGTAAGTCTAAATTATGTTCTAAATTGAAAAATAATATGAGCTATAATAAGAAAAATGAATATGTTATAAAGTAATTGGAAGTAAAAAATTGTGAGTAAGAATTTTAAATCTTATACTTTCCAAAAATATTAAAATAAACTATCTGAAAATATTCATTAATTAATTTCATATATATCTATATATAGAAAAAAAATGTTAACATAAAATATTTTGATGTTGTATAAAAATATATTCAATGTGGGTTATCATGAAATATTTTAATACAAATTAATATTGAGATATAGTTAAAACATATATTAATAATAAAAAAAACCATTTTAATTTGTATGATAAAATCTCTTGATATGTTATGTAAAATATTTTAATGTCAATTAATTATATAGTATATATAATTTAAAAAAAAAAATTGTGTATATATCACAAAAAAATTATGTTTTATGGTCAAAACATTTATTTGGTCCTATATATACTCTATTTGGCATCCAAAAATACAATTTAAACATTGAAAAATAGTAAATTAGATTTTACACTAAAGAAATATGATAAAGCTCACGTTAGATCAGTACTTAAAGTGGATTTATGTTGGTATTTGTTGGAAGTAATGCTTCCATGTAATGTGTGAGTTCTCGTTGTGAGTCCCAAGGTGTCAAACTAGAAGTATTCAATTTCCTATGTGTGAGTTGTAATAACTATCTAGATGTGCCATTGTCAGTGATCTAGATACTATAAATATGTAACTCTTGAGATCAATAAAAGACAACGAGTATGATTTTTGTTGTATGTACAATCTCTCTCACTCTCTTTCAGATTTCTAACATGGTATGAGAGCGAGTTCTAGCTTGTCTCCCTCAAGGGAGGGCTAGGAAAATGTCAGAAAATCCTGAATTTTATTTCTGTAAATAAATAGGGCAGGAGATTGTGTTGTGTGAGTAAACTATATTATTTTTGTTTGTAAATCTATTCACCGTATATTTGAGCTAGATTGGTTGTGTTGGTTTTTATAGATTTATATGTTGAATGCTTGTTGAAGTAATGAGTATATCCATTGTGAGTCTTTGAAGAAAAAGATTTTGTCAAAGATTCCATATGCTGCTTCAAACAATTTGATATCTGAAGGGATTTGTTGTTGTGTTTCTTCTGCTGCAATGTGATTGTGTTCATAACAAATGGGTGGCTTTGCTCATTGATGCCAAACCATGCTCTCTGGTTAGATGTGTGAAATGCTGAAGATGAGACATGATGGCATAAGACTCATTCCTGTGAGCATCACAGAACCTCATCCCTTGTTTCATTTTAATGGAAGTCAAGTGATATGTTTGATGATACGGTGTTCGATTCTGCTAAAGGAGAAACCCAGATTTGTGATGGAATTGTGGGCAAGTGCGTTGATAAGGGTGAATATGAGGAGTTCATGATGAATTCCACTGAAGTATCACTTCTCCTGTGCTGTGAATTCTTCAATGTCTAAATCTGGACAGCGATGATAGAAAATATTGAAATTGTTCTTTAATGAGTAGTGAATGATGTGTGGAGAAGATGTGGTGTATCAATAATGGACAGTACATTTAGATGGAAGAAATGGGCATTGTGTCTAATGACGGTAAGAGCTTCTTGCAGGGTGATTCCTCTCATGGAATTTCTGGAACATGATGAATTCATTGGACCTTCTCAATGGCAATTTCCATAGCGCTGTCTCAATGAGTGTGGATTTATGTTTGGGTCCAACTAGATTTCGACATTGTAAAGCCATCGAAAAGTACATCTCATATGGCTTAAAGTGGGTCAATGTCATGTCGAAGCCACTTCATATTTGTCTTTAAACAACCAAGATGATGAATCTTCATGGAATTATTTCATATGAAACACTTTCTTGGACGTTTGATGGACTTCTTAACCTTGTGTTTGTTTTCTTATGGATGTCAATGGGTATTGACGTTATTTGGTGTGGAGAGAATATATTAGTTTGTTTTTAGTGGTGTTCTAATTTTATTGGTTGAAGAATTATTTTGTCGTGTGAGTATAACTAGTAGCATGTTATTATATTATGTAAAAGTTAAATGATGCATAACCACAAAGAGCAAGCCAATTATTGAATAGATTAACGTGACCCGTCATGCTCTGGGAGCGTAATACAAGTTATTTTATGCAAGGTCAAGTTGTAGAATTGTCAGTTGAAGACATTTCGTATCCAGAATATTATCCTAGATAATTAGTGAAGGCTACAAAGGGCTGTGGATTCGCAGATGGTGGGAGTTCCATAGGATGGTTTAGTATCAAGACTAATGAGTTGCACTATGGGAGGTTGAGAAGCGTCAATTCTGCAAAGTTCAACAACGATGGTCAGAGGCAGTTACGTTTTAAATGGAGGTCAAGTGATAGCTCGATGATGTGGTGCTGAAAGAGCGGTGTTTGTGAAATTCGAGAGTGGATGTGGGTGTTGAGGATGACCATATCACAGAAATCTCACAAAGATTTATTTATTGTTGTAAAGTTGGTTTTTTATATTTTTTACATGTAAGCATTAAAGGAGGGTGTTGGAGGTAATGCTTCCATGTAATGTGTGAGTTGTCATTGTGAGTCCCGAGGTGTCAATTCAGAAGTAGTCAGTTTCCTATGTGTGAGTTGTAATAGCTATCTAGATGTGCCATTGTCATTGATCTAAATACTATAAATATGTAACCCTTGAGATCAATAAAATGCAGCAAGTGTAATTTGTGTTGTGTGTACAATCTCTCTCTCTCTTTCAGACTTCTAACAATATTATACATTACTCGACCCACATTACCAAATGTTTGCAAATCAATTTTGAATTTCAATAAGAAATATCCATTTGATACAAATATCTCATCCTAAAATTAATTAATAAAAATATTATAAAACACTACACTATTCTCTCTTCATTTCATTTCTCCCTTTATCCATCTCTATCCATCTCTTTCATTGCCCATCTACGAGATCCATTCATTTTTTTACACTTTGTTTATCAAACCCTTTCATTCCCATCCTTTTAATTAATCTTTTTTTAAGGTTTCCCTATGTTTAGAATCAATAACACTTGCCAACCCAATCACTTTTACTAGCCACTTTAAGAGGTACAGCTTCTCGTAGAAGACTGGAGTACTGCCTGACTTTTCTGTTGGAGGAACAACAAATGACTCTCGAATTAAAATGTAGTATATTTTTTCCTTCTATTAAATAAATACCTTGAAGATAGAGGGAGACATCTTGTTTTACTCCCTCAATCTCCTACCAAATTTTCAAATAAAAGTCCTGCCCTTGATATTTATGAATTAAAACTAGATACTGTCCGTTTAGGTGCAATTGTGTTTTCCCGTAGCACGTACTAAAGCTAAGTTGCATAGAATCCGAATGTTGTTGGATACACTGAATACCTATAACTGCAGACGTTAACCATCTACTGATATCTAACTTAAACTTCCTCAAGTTTATTCTGAGAATAAATTTATGTATATTGTCTATTTAGTTGCCCTTCCTGTTTAATTCTAATTAGCTTTAATTTTAATTTAATTATAATTCCCATTTTGCGAAACCAAATCCTTCATACAATTAGATAGGTATAAGTGATAGCGTTTGGACATTCAGTATGCTTAGTCTTTTAAGCTTGTTAATTAAGTAGGGTTTACAGAATTTCAGTCTCTTCACCAATAAGAGGAAATCATCGAAAGCTTATTAGATGCTCAAGGAATGTAATATGGTGAAAATTTTAGACTTGTTTTGAGTGTGATGTTATTCAGCTCAGGCTTAATACAATAAACAGGTGGAGGACGCATAGTGGTTCGGCAGATTATTGGGTATGGAATAGTTTTATTTATTTAGAGATTATAGATTTTTCATACTAGATGGAAAGGAGTTGTATGGTTTATTGTTTGGAATAGAGAAAATAAGATTATTCATAATTTTTTATTTTGTTAGCGAAGTAAGAGAATATTTCATTTTTATTATATCACAAACAAATAAATATTTTATTAAGGGAGTTAGTAAGTCAGGGAAGCAATGGGAGGGAAAATTGTTTCCATGGGATAGAGATTTTCTAAGAATTTTAATTTACACAGAGACTAGAATGAAACTCGTTCACATTAGGAAAGAAAAGAAATATGTTAACTTAGATTAAACAAAAAAAACAAAAAAAATTATAAAACAAAAAAAATATTTCATTTTAATATTCACAATATACATGCTAAAATTAAAAATAAGCAAAAAAATAATACTATCTAAGAAATATTCTATTTCAAAGAAAAACCAAAATTAATACTATCTAAAAAAATATAAATCGATTCCTTTTTAATATATAGTTTTTACCAATATTAACATTTAATTAATTATTAAAAATATATTTTATAATAGTTACTTGGATTAGGTTGTAAATGAGACTAGAAGTTTGTAAATTATATTTATTTGGAAATAACTTAAATAGATGTATATTAGTGTTAGTTGTTATTTCAAATAATTATTAATGTGTTCCATAAATGCATATGGACATATGTCAACAACATTTACAAATGTGGTTGTGCTAGTTTGTTATATGTTGTTGTTTTATTAGTTGGAATTGTTCACTATATTGTAAAATACTTTTATATTGAATTTTCAACTTATTTAGCCATTAAAAATATAATTTAATTTAAATGATGAAAAATATTTTATTAATAATTAGATAATCCTTTTTTCTAAATTTAGAAAAAATATTAAATTATTTTCTCTTTTCATATCTAATTAATAATCAAATTCTATAACAATTATAAAAACTTCAAAATAAAATATTTGTAGTACTTTTTCTCTATTGCAATCCAGAAAATAATGTTGATATTTTGTAGCATAACTTATGAGTGCATGATATATATTTATATATGGCATTTGGTTTCCCATTTCGGAAACCATATAACTAACATAACTTCAAAATTTTATGATTATTAATGTTATATGCTATTTCATTGTCTGTCAAAATGAAGATAAAATTAGTAGAAAAACTATACCAGAAATTGATAGACATTCCAATGACATTGCTATTGTGAGAACGTCGCCTAAGGTGTATGGTTCGCTTGATTATCATTTCGCTGCAGAGTTCACCTGAATCAATAGTTATGACTCATTGTCATTGTCTCGGGAGTTGAAGTCTAGATTTGTCAATTTCTTAGTTAGAGTTGTTAAGTTCGCATTAAGCCTGTCTACTTTATCGATTAATATTGCCATGTAGATAATAATTTCCTGCTCAATTTTAGCTCTGTTACTAAGAACTTTTCGCATCAAAGTTGTGATGTGCCTATATAAATTGATGGTTTTCATATATGAGCAGGTTCAAGCTCTCGAAGCGTTCCTCACATTTGGCATCCAATCTGTAGTCTCTGAGTCAACTTGACTATTAGAAATATATCATCTAGATTGTCTAACTTGCTCTTCAAGATCAAAGATTTCCCTCTGGACTCCTACAAGGATGATACCCCTATATCAATCCATGGTCTCTTTAGTTGTTTCCTAGTCCTCGGTTTGATGTGTAAAGGAGTGGAGATGGTTAGAGGTAGGAGAGAGTCCAAGGCATATTCTCCTTTTTCCTCACAATTAAGCAGAGGGATGGTGTCTAGCCATAGAATAAAGACCTAGATAAGGTAATGAATCGATGTTGATAGAGATAGGAGAAGGGGATATGAAAAAACCCTTGCAAGGGCAGGATAAAAGAATGAAAGATAAATCAGAGTGAAACTTAGAGAACATGCAACTTGGATAGGAAAATAAAGAGAGTAGAGAAAAATTCATCCCAACTTTAAATGAAAAAGCTAGGAGGGGGTGAGATAAAAAAGGAGAAAGAGGAAAAGGAAAATTAATCATGTTGGGTGGAGAAAAATTGGTCCTCCAAAAATTAAGATTCCAAGAAGGGGATGTACAACTAGAAAAATAACTAGCCAAATTCTTGAATTGTGAGCTACAAATAGGAGCTTTAGCATCAAAACAATGTTATAGACCAAGACAAGAAAAAATGAATCCTGAAATGTAGAGTCTTCTTAGTAGCATGTTGAAGGTGGCATTTCCTCTAGGGATTAGTTTCCAACCAAGTGTTAATGCTATCCTCACATGCATCATAGTGTTCATTGGTGGTCAAACATCGGTTTTCTTTCTCATTCAATAGTTGAGCTCCAAGAATAGAAACCCCAAAAAACCTCCCAGAAATCCATAGATGGTGCATGTTCCTTATGCAAGAAACAATAGAGAGGGTGTCTAAATTTATCATTGTCCATACTATATCATGATAAATGAACCTTCTCCCATAAATTTCCATTATAGTCTCTAAAATTCCCCTAAAATATGGATGTGAGACATATCTTCCTTTGCTTGACACCCACGAGATCAAATTCAACTATGTTGTAACCTCCCACGGGTTAGCCAACATACCTCTTCATGTGTGTTCTAAATGCAATCATGTAAGTTTCCATTTGGAGAAAATCCTTCCACCCTCATTTATGTTTATGGCACTGATATCAAGTTTAGGAGGATGCCCCCTTATGCGAACACTTACCACAGAGAGTGTAATCTTGTTCTACAATTTCTTGACATGGTGCGCTAAGCGAGTTTGGTATATTTTGGAGCCAACTTTTGTCTAGTATTTCCTCCCTAAACTTTAATCCTTCACTAGCCAACTTATTTTCTAATCTATTTTCATTTCTTTGACATGCATCCGAGTAAAGGTTATAGTTGTGGCTAACAAGCCCTTAATTCTCTTCAGGCCTGCAATAATCCTCTAGTTATTGGTAATTTTAGTTTGACTTGAGTCATTTTGATGTTTTCTTATCATTAGTATTTTTGGAATCCCTCTCTATTATTCACTTCTCTAAACTAATTTTTTTTGTTATGACTAAGCTTTTCTCAAAAGCATGAAGTTTTTTTGCATTATTATTATCAATACCAAGTCCTCACACATAGACGTGAGTAATTTTACCATGTTCATTTCTAAATACTCCTTCATAATTGGTAGGACTAGAATTACACTTGGAGGCTCCATCAAAGTTCCTTTTTATGAATCCCTTTGGAGGAGGGTTCCATTTATCTAGACTTAAGGGGCTAGGATGAGGTTGGGGTGGGAGTAAACTTGAAAGGGATTTATTAAATCCTATAGTAGGAGAATAATTCATTCCTTAGAGTTACAATCCCATTCTTGGGATGTCTAGGGAGTGAAAGAATTGTTTCTCTTACTTTCCACATAATGGAGTATCAAAGTGTGATAATTTCTAATGATTTATCTTTGAAAAAAACTATATTTATCTCCTTCCTTATTTCCCATATCGTAAATCATGGGAAGAGTTGTCATGTTTTATTTCATACTGCATTGGTGAAGGACTTCATATTCCATTCTTCAATTATCGACAATACATTGTCCCTTCTTCTCTCTATTTGTCTAAATATTATGGCTAATCAATCCCATAATTATAATGTAAATTTACATTTCTTTAATAAGTTCTTATGTAAGCTAAATGAAAAGACGCACGCTCATCGAACCAGTGATCGATGCTGCCCCTGTTAGGGTTTCAGAAAAATCCCACTGCCCCTTCCCTTTGCGCTCTCGGCTTCTCTGATCTTCGACGCTGCTGATCTCCTCACCATGGTCATGCCGTCCAGAGGGGTGGGCTCTGCCCCCCCTCCCTCATCAGATCCCTCTGCTGACAAGTCAGTAAATGCAGACGCTCCAGCTGGTCAAGGACCTGACCCATCTAATGGCCCTCACTCAGAACCTGATAAAAACAACAATGGAAAAGCTGTTGCAGGTCAGATGGTAGCCAAGGACAAAGAATCAGACCAGAACAACTCGATGTCACGACCAAAAGCATTCTCTGCAACATGCATTCCTAAATCGGCAGAGAGAATCAAAATAGATCTACCCAGTGATCGAATCAATGCCCAAATTCAATACATGAGTGATCATGCACTCATAGGCAAGTTCCTTGGGTTCTGGCCGACTGAAAAGGCCCTGCATGGTTGGATAGCCTCCAAATGGAAACCTAAAGGTCAAGTCTCACTGCAGCTAGGACCCAAAGGTTTTTTCACTGCTATCTTCACCTGCCTGGAAGACAAAACTCGCATATTCGAAGGAGGACTCTATTTCTTCAACTCTGCAGGCCTATATCTCTGAGAATGGAAAGCAAGGTTCGACCCAGACAAAGAGGATTTCTCCTGGGCTCCGGTATGGATATGCCTGTACTCTCTTCCAGTAGAATATTGGAACGAAGAGACATTAGAGGACATTGGCAACAACCTAGGAGCTTTTATCAAAGTAGCCGAGGAAACCAAATACCGTAGATATACCTCATATGCCAGGATCTACGTACACATGCATCTAGCCAAAGAACTCATGGATTCGGTAAGTTTATTTCATGACGATTATGAATGGGTACAAACTATAGACTATGTGCACATTCCTTTTCATTGCAGAAGATGCCATGAACATGGCCATCTTTTCATAGATTTCCCTCTGAATCTTCAATCGAAAGCATCTGCAACAGAGACAAATAAAGACGCTGAAGGATTCACGAGAGTTCCTAGCCATAGAAAGCATACCAAGAAACCTCCAGTAGCTCCAGAAGCGCCCAAGAAGCCTGAAATCTGGAATAGCTTCAGCATCTTGTCTTCTCCCACCTTCACGGAGGATAATACTCCCATCCCATCCTTGGATCCCTCTTCCTCCATCCCTGTGCCTACCCCTCATCCTTCAGCCTCGACTTCCAAGTTAGCTCATACCCGCATTCCAGCTTCAACCTCTTCGGACAAAAATTTTGCCTCTGAAATAGTCATACAATCCTCCGCCATGGAGGTTGATGCTTCTCTAGCCAACAATAGCAATCAAAAGTCAGATGAGGAGGAACAGGACAATCCATCACTCATGGACGAAGAACCAGAAGATGAAGATCTAACAGATCTGGACCTCCTCAAACTAGAAGCCGCATGTCTACAAAAAGATTTCAGTGAAATTCCCCCAAAAGAGATCGAAAGACTTGATGGAGTTCTGACCAAAGTACAACAAAATAAATATCTTGGCATTCAAGCAGGTAGTCACTGGGATGGAATTTTTTTTTGAAAGACACGAAAAAGAGAGAGCGCAAAAGGGATCGACAAAGGACTATCATTATTGGAGAAATGCTGGTGGATTCGGGAGAATTCCCCAAGCTAACCAAGTTCTACAAAGCTCTTCCCCATAGTTCCTCATGAAGCTAATTTCATGGAATGTGTGAGGGCTTAACAGTCCTGCAAAACATAGAATGCTAAAAAACATGATTCAGCAAGAAAGGCCCTCACTAGTCTTTCTACAAGAAACCAAAGGCAATAGTAATGCACTGGAGAAAATTCTAAACAAAGTTTGGACAGGTTGTCGATCAGTCTCTGTGGATGCCTCAGGCGCTTCTGGAGGGCTAGCGATCTTATGGAACCCTCAAATCCTCTCCCTCCAAGATTTCCATGCCTCTCACTTCTTCATTTCATCTACCTTCCATCTCATAGGTACCAACATCCATGGTCTCCTCACTAATGTGTATTTTCCTCAAGATCTTCAAAAAAAGCTGGATTTACTGAACTCTCTCACAGCCCTTAGCTCTAGCAGAAGCCATCCTCTATGGATAAGTGGTGGGGACTACAACATTATTACGACGCTGGAGGAAAAATCAGGAGGCCGAGCAAGACTGGAGGGAGACAACATTGGCTTAAAAGATTTTATAGCAAGGAATCAGCTCATGGATCTTCAGACCTCAAATGGTATGTTTACTTGGACCAACAAATGAAGAGGAACTCAGCACATAGCCTCCAGACTTGACCGCTTCCTCCTATCGGATAATGCCATTCATCTGGGCGGAGACTTCCACGCCTCTATTCTGCCTCAAGCAGGCTCAGATCACTGGCCTATAATGCTTCAGTGGTCACGCCCAGATTCAAAGAGCAATAGACCATTCTGCTTCGAATCCTTCTGGTTCTCCCATCCTAACTTCAAAGAAGTGGTAGTAGCTGCCTGGAAATCCTTCACTCCCACCGCAGGAGCCAAGATGTTTCAATTCCAACAAAAGCTCAAACACCTTAAGCAAGTGCTAAAAACCTGGAATCGCACTCAGTTTGGCAACATATTTGATCAAAGGAAGGAGCTGGAGTAGCAAATGAACACGCTGCAATAGTGCATCATATCAGAAGGCCGAAAGGAGGAATATGCACTACAGGAGCAGATCCTCTCAAATCAGATTGAAACATGTAGGCAGCAAGAAGAGACTCTTTGTCGTCAAATTTCTAGGAACAGATGGCTCAGGGATGGGGAGAAAAATACAAAATTCTTTCACAGGTCGACTATTCAAAGGAGAATGCACAACAATATCGCTTTCATCAACAATCAACAAGGGGAGCGCCTAGAGAAACATGAAGACATAGTACAGGAAGTCCAAGAACACTTTCAGAACACTCTCAAACAACTGCTAGGTAGAAGAATTCAAGCCATACAAAATATAGTGCAGCACATTCCTAAAATCATCAATGAGGATAAAAAAAATAGGCTACTCTAACCCATCTCTTTGCAGGAAGTGGAGGATGCTATGACCCAACTCAAGGATGGTAAGGCTCCTGGACCTGTGGATTCACTGCCAACTTCTTTCATGCTTTCTGGGAGCTTATTAAAACAGAGGTATGGGAGCTAGTGGATGAACCAAGGTCTATGCATTGGGTTCTTCCTTCCCTAAATACGACCTTCATAGCACTTGTTCCTAAAATGGAAGAATCCACGACTCCAGAAAAATTGTTGGGACTCAGAAATGTCATATTTTCATCCACCTTTTTCTTCACTATTCCTTACATTTCATCATCCCATTAACCTGTTATCATATCACTTTCATACATACATTTGGGTTTCACCTTCTTATTTTCCATTTTATTCATTTTTGTATTATAAGTGAATTTATGATTAATTATTAGAAAATGTACATATTTTTATGTATATCTCAAGAATATGTGAGTTTTGTGATGTGTAGGAAATATGTGAAGAATTAATATCTCCTCCACCATATCAAGGAGATAATTATGCAAGCCTTTTTCTAAGGAGAAAATCATGGAGGCATATCTTATCCTAAGGAGAAAATCATGGAGAGATATCTTATCCAATTCCTAAGGAGATAATTAGGAGAAAAGCATGGAGGATTTGGTTGGCATATCTTATCCAAGATATGTGAGAGATTTATGGGATCATGTTTGAGAGATTTGTGCGATCATGTCTTGTAATAATGGGAAACTAGTTGAGAGTGCTTGAGAGAATATTGGATATGTAATTATGGAAAGGTTATCTTCCTCATGTATATAAGAGAGTGCTCTCTCTTCATTAGGGAGGAATAATGAATAATAGAGAATGGAGATTAACTTTGATTCATATTCTTTTATTGTTATGCTTTCATGATTTGTGATTTAGTTCTTGTAATATAATTTGACATAGTTTTATTGTTGTGAGCTCACATATGTTGTTTGTCATTCACTTCTTCACATGTTGTATTGCTTTTCTTTTATGCAACTTCCTGCTTTCATAGTTAATGTTTCGATGCCTTCTTAGATTAATTTGATTTCAATAATTTAGATTAGATTAGATTAGATTAGTTCCACTTCAGTCCTGCATATATAGTGCATGTGTCTCGTAAGTCTACGAACCTCAGGTTGACAAATTAAATAGTTGGGTAAGTACTACAACAGGATTAAACGAACATAGTTTCACCCAACATTTTGGTGCCGTTGTCGGGGAGGCACGATGGATTGAAGTTTAGTTTGATTTTTCATGCAAGTGTGTTTAGACATGTTCCTAACTCCGAGGTGTTAAAGCGATAAGACGTGGGGAACAACCTACGCATCACATTCGAGATACCGTAACGGGCTCGACCTCTTATGGATCAGGGCATGTAGGGTGTGTTTACATTTATGCAAGTGTGAATTTCAATTTCTGCAGGTATGTTTGATTTTCGCAACCGTGAAGAATGTTTGATGAATTCATGGTTCATGGTTATAATTGAAGCATTCGATTACTCAATTAATGACCAGTCCTTGTAAGAGGGTTTAATTGAGTATTGAATTCAAGATTATTTCTGTGATCCTTTTGTTTTTAATTCAATTTTTAGTGTGCTGATTTTTTTTGTTTTTTTCAACATGATTTAACAATGAGTTTCAGCTTGGAACTACTCACTCAGATCCTAGCAGAAGTCGGGATCTCTTCTTCCTTGGAAGAGGAGATCTTAACAAGAATTAAAGGTTCAACTACTCCCCAAGAAACAAATGAAGATTCAACATCTGAAGAATCCTGCATATCTGATGGCGAACAATCATTCGAACAGGAGATCGAGGAAGAAGAACAGCAGATCGAAGAAGAACAAGAGTTACAGCATGATCTGAGTGAGAGAAACTATACCTATCAAAGCTTTATCGAACAATGGTTCCAGGTAAGCACTAGATTAGATTCATCTTTTTATTTTTTAGTTGATTTGCAGTTACGGCAACTAGACTCATCCACTCTCGAATATTTTCATTTTTCATTTGAAAAATTGCTACTGAATCTATTGTTGTTACTGCTGCGTGAATGGCTTCATTGGAAGTTTAACTACACGTAACTAATTTGTAAATTCTAATTAGTATAGAGTAGGTAGGCTTTCAGATTTAGCTTTTGCTTTCATTTTCAGTTTTGCTTTTACCTAGAATAAGTATGCTCTCCTCCTGCGTCTTTGTACGATCTCGAGGATCAGAAAATAAGGATGATATAGACTAATTTCAAGAATAAATTCATGTTTTGCAATATGCTTCAGCACAAACATCTTTCAATATGCAAATCATTATGTCCATTTGTTAAAAAAAAAAAAGTTTAGTTTCTTTCTCAATTTTCATTCATTAAAAAAATAAATAAATTAAAAATTAAAAAAAAAAATAAATTAAATTTAAAAACTAACCATTTTTGTTTTTGTAAAGATAGGGTTAATTTCATTTTTTTTTTAAGACTTAAAAAAAAAAAAAAATAAATTTTGATTTTGAACTAACAATTTTTCTAAGATAGGATACAATCTCATTTTTTTTAAATTTAAACAAACAAAAACAAAATAATTCATGAAAACAAAACTAATTAAAACTCATGTATTAAAAAAAAAAAAACAAAAAACGAAAACAATGGCGGAAAAAACGAAACAATCAATTGAGAGCCACCAGTTGAAGTTTCTGATTTTTGGGATAAATCCATGCGCATTTGGGGTGGCCTTTGAAGCTTAGTCTGAGAACCTTGTCTTTTATTATAAATTTCTACAAGTGGTCGACTTTCCCTCCGTTTTTTCCTTCACGCAGTTATCTAAACAGGGTCTTGAAGAACCATGATTCCCTCTTAGACCGTTAGGAATTTAAGCAAACGATTTCTGGGTTATGTAATTTATTCTGTTGTGAAAAAAACCCATGTCTTCGTTTGTCTAAATTTGTCCTGGTTTGATCACAAACTACTTTTCAAAACTGACGTTTTTGACGGCGCTGCGTTCTGAAGATGTTGGCATTCACTATAAGGCGGTGTGAGTAATTGGGTTTGCACTCTGCTAATTCACTCTTGTCTGCTGTATTTTTCTAATTTTGTAATGGAACTGCTTCTTCACCTTGAGTTTCATCAGAACTTACTCTCAGAAGTTGAGACTACAGACTTTGAACAGGGCCACTCTCATTTTATCTTATCAGTAGCGAGAAAAAGCTGTCTTAGCACGCATCCCATCTTGCACAACAGAAGAATCTATCTCTTCTAGTCTAAAACCACACAGCATTCCACGAGTACAACTTGCACAGCCAGGAACGCAGTAACGTCTTTGACAAAGGCCTGAGCTGTAATTAACGAGAACAGTTGTTCGTAGACTACAGTAGGAGGCTGCCATTTCTCATTTCCTTTTCTAGACCCTAACAGAACCTCCTATTCACTTGCATCTTTCAGAAGATATATTAGGCCGTTCATTATGAACTCTAAAACTATGCCCAAGAGCCTCTCCTGTAATAAGGCAGCTACGACCACAAGCACTCAACATTTGATCATTCAATCTGATATCCCATGAATAAACCCTCCTGTGGTTTGTAATTGGAAGTTTTTTTTTGGGCTGAAAGGAAACGCACTGCATTGCAGGCCCGAGAGAACAAAACGCACTGCATCTTGCAGGCCTGAGACTGGCAAAACAACGATGGGAGCTTGAGCTCACGAATTTATGATGTGTGCATCCAAACTGCAGCTAAATTATTCGCCCAACTCCATGCTTGAATTGCTGGATCACATTGACGCACTTTCTGTCATTAATAACTTCAACTTGCCCACGCCATGAAGTGCGGAGGAACCCACAGGATGCTTTTGGACATGCACATTTGGTGCCTGGATAGATGGAACCCACAGGTAATACGCATCTGCGTTTTCAACTACGTGTGCAATGGGTTTTACATCAGAAGATTTATGGTGCGCATTGAATTTAAATGTACAGTTTTGTTTTTAATGTATAAAAAAAAAAACGACATAAATAATAAATTAACAACTTTTGTTTTTTAATTTGTTATTTATTAACCAAAAAAAATGAAATAAATAAATAAATAAATTTTCTTTTTAATTTATTGTTTAATTCAACACCTAACATCCATGCTAAAATAAAATTTTCATTTTAATTTTGTTAAAACATAAAAATAACAATTTGTTGTTTAAAAAATAAAATAAAATTTGCCCTCATTCATTCCTAAACTCACTACTTGTTCCCTAACAAATCCAACGCCTTTTCAAATGTTTTCAATCAATTTTCCTGCAAACCAATAAAAACATTTCAAAAAAAGTACTGCACAATCAATGAGTACATTGCATGGGGACATGCAATAATTTTAGTTGGGGGGAAATCAAAGTATGTTGGATTTTTTTTTGTGAATTTATGGGCAAAAGTTAGAATGCATACACTAACAAGATAAATGAGATTGGTGTTGTGTAGGTCAACGAGAAGCTTATGCAGAAAGCTCAACATTACGATACGACACCTTTTTCATCCACAATTAGTGTAACTTCAAAAAATAATTTACAAATGGACATTTCATAAATTCTTGAAAATGAGCTAATTTGTTTTTGAAGTCACTTCATACAGGAATGATCGATGGAGATGGCACACAAAGGTGACAATTTTTATGCAGGAATGGTGCTAAGTTTTTCAGAGTCTGCAAAGTGATTTTTTTTCAAAATCACAATGAAACATGCATCATTGGACGCTTGACGGAACAAATTCTTCACTGCACATATCATGACATTTTCCACTACATAAAAATCCTTTTGCGTCATGATGACTTCCCTTTTTCCTTCCAAACGCTTAGACCATCCTTGTGTTGCAGCCCATCTTCCATTTCCTTATCTTTCATGACTTCATGCACACCTATTTTTCTGAATCGCATACATCCATTTATCCTTTTCAGTTTCGTTTTTCCTTCTAGTTTGCCTTTTGAATAAAACTCATTTCCTTTCCATGATTACATTGCCTTGATTTCCTAGCCATGCTGATCCACACTGCTTGTCCGTGAGTTCTCTCCATTTATAGTCCTACCAAATCTTTTTGTACAAACTCGCGTTGACTGATGTGGGATTCCTTAAGGCCCACCTTTCAACAAGTCTTGCCCCATTGACATCAGCACCTTATCTGGGAAATAGACTAGAGTTCATTTTGAGTACCTAGAGGCTTGCATGCCTTAATGACAAGTTCTCTTGCTGGCGATCATGGGAATACATCAATGTCCCTTGATCTTCAGATCTTGCAAGTGGCTCGACCTCGACACATCCATTCGCACTTCGCAAGATGTACTCTGTTACCTTGGCACTCATTGACATCAATGATGAGTTGCCTCGCATTGGTTAACGGCATACATCAATGGCCGGTAATCCAATGATTTCTATTCATGCTCGACATCGACACATTCATTCGCATGTTTAGAATTGTACCATCGGGTTTGTAGCGGGTGAAGACTATACACTTTTTCATGACTCCCTCAGCAGTTACAACAGTATGCATTCTGATCTATGAGAGTACCACAGTACCACTTTCAGCATTTATCTTTTCCATGATTCAGCATCAGCAGTTCAGATTCCTTCATTTCCCAGGATCTGGTTACATCAGTCACATTTTCCTGATCCAGTAGCAGCAGCAGTTACATTCCTATTGCATAATTCATCATTCTTGGGTAAGTAGAGGTATGTTGTTTTCTAATCTTTAATCATGCAATTCCTTATATGCTAACTTGAATATTTTGGAAAATTCCCTCACCATGCTACATTTCCTTTCATGAGCCATGTTAAGTTACATGCGGACATGCAACCCATTTAGTTGAGGGGGGGAGAACTATATTCACTACCATGATTCCATTTCTTCACCACTATCACTCCATTTACCATTCACCAACATTTATTTTCCAATGATACTTTGTTGCACTTTTCTTCATACGTAATGTTGGCATGCTTCATTAATATTACAAAAGGGATTTCTTATGCACATTATGATTTCCAGTGAGTGTTTACATTATTGAAGAAAAGAGAACAGAAAATGAAATGAATGTTGTTAACACAAGAACCAACATTCTTTGTATTCATGGTTGTCACACAAGAACCAACCATAAGAAAATGTAAATTGTTACTCATGTCTTTCACATATCCTGGAAACATTCATTATTAAAAGATATCATCATGTAAAGCCAAAGTTCAAGATGCCAAATGTTCTTAAAAGATACCCATGCATGGTTGCATGAGGACATGCAACAAGTTCAGTTGGGGAGGATGTTGGGACTCAGAAATGTCATATTTTCATCCACCTTTTTCTTCACTATTCCTTACATTTCATCATCCCATTAACCTATTATCATATCACTTTCATACATACATTTGGGTTTCACCTTCTTATTTTCCATTTTATTCATTTTTGTATTATAAGTGAATTTATGATTAATTATTAGAAAATGTACATATTTTTATATATATCTCAAGAATATGTGAGTTTTGTGATGTGTAGGAAATATGTGAAGAATTAATATCTCCTCCACCATATCAAGGAGATAATTATGCAAGCCTTTTTCTAAGGAGAAAATCATGGAGGCATATCTTATCCTAAGGAGAAAATCATGGAGGCATATCTTATCCTAAGGAGAAAATCATGGAGAGATATCTTATCCAATTCCTAAGGAGATAATTAGGAGAAAATCATGGAGGATTTGGTTGGCATATCTTATCCAAGATATGTGAGAGATTTATGGGATCATGTTTGAGAGATTTGTGCGATCATATCTTGTAATAATGGGAAACTAGTTGAGAGTGCTTGAGAGAATATTGGATATGTAATTATGGAAAGGTTATCTTCCTCATGTATATAAGAGAGTGCTCTCTCTTCATTGGGATGAATAATGAATAATAGAGAATGGAGATTAACTTTGATTCATATTCTTTTATTGTTATGCTTTCATGATTTGTGATTTAGTTCTTGTAATATAATTTGACATAGTTTTATTGTTGTGAGCTCACATATGTTGTTTGTCATTCACTTCTTCACATGTTGTATTGCTTTTCTTTTATGCAACTTCTTGCTTTCATAGTTAATGTTTCAATGCCTTCTTAGATTAATTTGATCTCAGTAATTTAGATTAGATTAGATTAGATTAGTTCCACTTCAGTCCTGCATATATAGTGCATGTGTCTCGTAAGTCTATGGACCTCGGGTTGACAAATTAAATAGTTGGGTAAGTACTACAACAGGATTAAACGAACATAGTTTCACCCAACAAAAATATATAACAATTGCATTATGCGATGTCGTCTATAAGCTCATATCTAAAGTAGTGGCGATCAGACTCAAACCTCTTCTCCCTCTTCTCATCCCGCCAGAGCAGACAGGATATGTAGAAGGGTGCCAGATTATGGATGGCATCATTCTCTCCCATGAAGTGATCCACTCACTCAAGATATTGAAAAAACCAAGTATGATTCTCAAACTAGATCTCTCCAAAGCTTTCGATAAACTCAGCTGGACCTATATCAAACACATATTACTAGCATTCGTCTTTAATGCTACCTGGACTCGTTGGATAATGAATCTCATTTCCTCCCCTTGCTTCTCCATTCTTCTCAATGGCTCCCCCTCCCCTCCTTTTCAACCTTCCAGGGGTATTCGTCAAGGAGATCCTCTTTCCCCTTTCATTTTTGTTCTCATGGCGGAAGGGCTAAGCCGCCTTCTTCATTCTGCTTCTTCTTCACATTCCTTAAAAGGCATTTCATTGCATAGCCAGTCTCCCATCACTCACCAACAGTTTGTCGACGATAATATGCTTTTTGGCTACCCATCAGTACAAGAAGCCTCTGCCTTCAAACTCCTGCTCAATCTCTTTTCTGAAGCCTTTGGCACCACCATCAATGCCTCCAAATCTCATCTCTTTTTCTTCCAAACTCCCGTTCTCACGCAGAGGAACATAGCAAGAATTCTGGGCTTTTCTATAGCCAAGCTTCCGTCGAAATATTTGGGAGCTCCCCTGTTTGACTCTGCTATCAAACATGCCTCTTGGAGAGCCCTTCTTGACAGATTAGAAACCAAGCTCTCTTCCTGGACATTCCGCTCCCTCAACATTACCAGTAGGATCATCCTCATCAAATCTATTCTCCAAGCCATGCCTCTATACCTATTCTCAATTTTATTTGCCCCTAAATGGGTTCTCAGGAATATTCGTAGTCTGCAAAGAAATTTCCTTTGGGGCTCAACAGGCCACAACAGAAAATGGGCTTTGGTCAAATGGAAGGAAGTATGTCTTCCGAAATCAGTAGGGGGACTGGGTTTGAGGGATCCCCAACATACCAACAACATCATGGGGGCACGCATATGGTGGAATTGGATCTCTAAACCACACACTCCCTGGGGTAGTCTCTGGCAGGCCAAGTATGCACCAGGAAGAACAAAAGAGGAGTTAATCTGTTGCAGTCCAACCACTCCTGGCTCACTAATCTGGAATGCTGCCAAAATACACAATGCCTTCGTTCAAGCACATAGCTTCTGGGAAATTCATTCAGGCACCACTGCGAGATTTTGGGATGATTCCTGGCAACAACTTCCCAAACTTGCATCCCTCTTCAACAAACCCAAGTGGCAAGCAACCATGTAGCAGAATGAACAAATCCATGTTAACCAATTCTGGCAGCAACAATCTCCCCAAGGCTTTCAACTATGGAAACCGGCAAACACTTGGCAGGCCAATTGGCAGGAGGAAACATATGACGAGATTGATCAAGAACTCAATCTCAGGAAAATCAAACTCTCTGATCAGAAAGACCGCTTGAGATGAGGTTATACCGCCAAGGGTATGTTCACAACCAAGGAAGCTTATCAAATCCTTCATCACCCCATTCAAATAAATAAAGATCAACTATGGGATCAAGGTCGGCAACCAAAAATATGGCCGAAGGTCTCCACATTCCTTTGGCTTCTTAGTAAAAAAAGGATCCTCACATGGGATAACTTACAAAAGCGAGGATTCATCGGGCCATCTAGATGCTCCAACTGTAATTATCACCTAGAGGATACTAATCATCTCTTGGATACTTGCCCTCTAGCAGCTCAAATGTGGGAGAGAACAACACAATGCAACGGAAGAATAGGTAGAAGAGAGGGATATATCATAAACACTATCAGAACCTGGCCACGAAAGCCTTTCCAATGTCCTTTTCTCAATGCTCTCTAGAACCTCCTTTCAGGCTTCGTTTATTGGATCATTTGGAAGGAAAGAAACAGCAAGATCTTCAAAAATCACAGTTCACCTCTGGACACCCTTTGGCTCCTTCTTAGGCAGAATCTTCAAGAAACTCTAGCCCTCAGTCAATGGCAAGACATAGACATGCCATTCTCCCCTCAGGAATGCCTCGTTCTTGCCAACTAGAATTTATATCTCACCTATATAGATCTTATCAAGGCTAAGAATTCTATCTACTCTGATTCTGCACACTCTTGGTCTCCTCCGATCACCCACCCCTACAAGCTGAACTTTGACGGAGCGGCTATGGGTAATCCTGGGCCGGCTGGATATGGGGGCATCATCAGGAATGCTGAGGGTTCTGTTATGCATGTGTATCACGGTTTGATGGGTCGAGATACCAACAATGCAGCTGAGATTGAAGGTTTATGGCAGGGGTTATGTATAATAGAAACAGAGAACTTGCTCCCCTTAGATGTTGAAGGGGATTCTCAAATTCTCATAGAAGCTGCCATCCGGATACAAGCAGGATCCTTAGCTGCCAAGATAGCTTCAAGTTGGAGCCTTCTTAGTAGGCTAGAACAAATCAAAGAGTGGCTCAAAACTCCTCGCAGCATCTCCTTCAAGCACATCAGGTGCACAGCCAACAAGGTTGCAGACAGACTGGCTAATCAAGGGGCCGATCAGCAGCTCCCCTTCTTCTCTGGTCCGTTGAATTGCTCCAATGATCCACAACTCAAAAGTGACTGCACTCTTTTGGTGCAACAAGATATCTCCATCCTCGATCCGGGTGTCTGACGACACCAAAGGCACGTCGCCATTGGTATGGATGGGCGCGTGGATCCTCTGTACAACCACATATCCTCTCGAGGTTATGTTCATCACTTCTCACCTGCTCCATCTTAATGTGTCTTTAATGACGCCAGGACAGCCATTCATTCCGCGTAATTTCTTGGTCATGGCGCTACTAACCTGCCATAACCATGTTTACCCTCTCCGCTTTGGCTCCTCCTCCACTGCAATAGCAAAGGCCTATCTTCATCCTCTCTTAGGAGCAAACTAGATTTGGGATGGTTTGAGGAGCTTCTGGTTCTGCCTTCAATCCATCCTCTGTTCCCATTGTTCTCACGCTCACTACCTGCTTGCTGGCCTGAGCTCTGCAACCAAGTTAGTTTTCTCCTTTCACTACTTCATTCCTCCTCCAAGAAGTCAAGTTCTTCCCGCCCACTCCAGGCATGCCGAAATTGCAAAAGAGGATGAGCTGCAGAAGAGGTAGCTCTCGCAGGCAAACTGGGCGCCAGGCCACCTCCTCCATGACAGACTCTTCAACTTCTGGCCTAGACCTACGCTCGAATAGATATCCTGCCACTCGAAGTGGATGGGGTAGGGGCAGAGGTTTACAGATACTAGTACCAAGTTCATTCCACTCAATGGCCAATGCCGCTCGGCTTCGTTTCCCCTGTAGCCATGGCTCTTCCACCTTCATGGCCACGGTCACCATTGAGCTTAGCGAGCTCAATTCGAGTCATGGAGCTGGCCCCCTCAGGGCGACTTCGGACAGGACGGTGGCAGACATTCCAGGTCCCAGCCAGGCAAACCCCGAACCGAGTAAAGCTTCAGGCTCTGGTAAAGGCAAGGCTTCGCAGAGCATGGAGAATCCAACGAGCTCCTCTGATGATGACGATGAGAACAAATATGGATGTCGCATCACCGAGGAGCTGCCTGACCCCTCTCCAGATGCCTAAGCAGGTTGGTTCTTTTTGGGTTCTGTTGGATTTCTGTCAGCTTGAGAAGGTTCATACGCATTCGCTCATTTTGCCAGTTTCTTATATGCAAAGGGTACTCTGTCAACCTTCAGATTCCATTTTGGTCGCAGTCATAGTCACCTCTGTTTTCAGCTATGGGTTGTCGTGTTGCTGGTCACAACAACCAAGTCTAGTCTTATTGTCTGGGTTGTCATTATCTGGGTTGTCGTATAGATCCAGTTTAATTCCCAATTCCAAGTTTTGGTTGTTGTATAGCTCAGGTTGTTTAGTTCTCAATTCCAAGTACAACTATGGGGCTTTCGGTCTTTTTGCTCTACTTAGGAACAGGGTCTCTTCAGTTCTGGATGGAAATACTCCACTAGATTTTGGCACGCAGAAACGCATTGCTTGTAATCATGCCGTAATTTTGGGCTAGCTCCACGAGGTCATGGACTCGGTGTATTATATTTTTGTATTAATATAGAAGTAGCCTTATTCAGAGAAAAAATAAAAAAGGGAAGTCTTAGGTATATCTATGTTTTCTAAGTATAAGTGGAAGCTAGCAAGGCCATAGAATATCTTTCTTTGAAGATTGTCCTAGGAAAGGATCCTATTTTGCATGATTAGCTAGGCAAAAATGGTCCGTTTGGGCCATAATTTAGTACTCCAATTTTTTTTCCACTTATTCCCAATGCTCTACCCTCCTCCTATAATAATATTATATTCTTCTTGTAAACTGAAGGATTATTTAGGTCAATACTACCACTAGATAATGTCATTCAAATTTTGTATTTTAATTCTCTTGGATTCTAATTCATTTGTTAAGGTTTGTTGAGTTTTCATGCTTATATTTGGTGGCCAATGTATGCTTCTCTCTCATGTCTCATTTTTTTTTTTACTTTGAGTCTATGCCTAGTACTACATGATAAGGGTTTTACCCTATGATTCTAGACTTATTTTTAGATCATTCACTTCCCTTAGTCTAGTTTTGAACATTGTTGATAGGAGTCCTCCCCAACAAGTGCTAGGTTTGCATCTCGTATCTCATAGAAACTATTATTTTGAATGATGTGTTTATTATTCCAAGCTATATTATAAATATACAAACATTTTGTTTCCCCCTGTAGTGATATTAGTTGATTCTCATTTATATTTTGGACACATGTATTTTCCCATATTTTGCTCCAAAAATTTCCTAGATTCTTAAGTCATCTCCACCATTTTTTAGCTCGAAGAGCTTGGTTGAGCATTTATGGGTTGCTCAGACCTAAACCCCCTAAGATTTTTGGTTTACATGACTTCTCCCAAGCAACAAGGTCCCATGTTACTTTTTTTTGTCCTCCCTATATGAGAGAGCTTTGAATGTTTCTAATATTTTTTAGGATGAATTTGGGTAATATAAGAGATAAGAAAATGAATAAGGAAATAGTTTGGAGAACAAATTTGAGGAAAGTGAGTCTACTTGATAGGTTATGAATTCGATACGTCCAACAAGAAAGCCTTTTTTTCTATGTTTTGTAGGAGATATTCCCATACTTTCATCCTAAGGAGATTTCTGACTAGTGGTGTCCCAAGATATTTGGATGGAAGGTATTTTCTTTGAATACCTAGTAATTTGGATATGTTGAATTTGATGGAAATGAGATTGTTGAAGAATAAATTTATTATTTGGAAAAAATAATGTTAGTTTCTGAGGCACTAGAAAAGTCACTTTGAATGGATTTAAAAATCTGAGTTTACTTAATAGTTGGCTTACCCATGAGCAAGTTATCATCTACAAATTGTTGATTAGTTGAAGGTAAGTCGAAGTCATTATAAGGTAGCCATTTTAAGGGTGCCTAGGAGATATGTTATTTTAAAGGATCAATATAGGCCCTGTTCGATGAGGAGGAAGAAATCGGGAGACAGGGGATCACCTAGTATTAATCTTTTGGATGGATAAAAAATAAGATAAGCGTAGAAATTGATCAGAATTGAGGATAAGGAATTTTTGATCAACTTCATAACCCAAAGAATCAATGTTTCAAAAAACCCATACGCCTTTAACATGTGAAATATGAATTGTTAGTTGAGTCAATCAAGCACTTTTGACATATCAAGCTTGACTATCATACCTATTTCTTTAGAGGTAGTGAGGGTGTGGACGCCTTTGTGAGCTATGAGAATGATGTCACTAATTTTTCTACTTTTGACATATCTTGTTTGTTTTCTAGAAATTAACATAGGATGGAGCGAGTTCAACCTGTTATTAATGATTTTTGAGATGATGTTATAAGTGTTATTGTAGAGGGCTATTGTTTTGAAGTTAATAGGGGACTCATAGTGGGATTTCTTAATAGCTAAGGCAATGAAGGCTTGCTTTAGAGTAGTAAGCAAAGAGGTTGATTTTAAATACTATTATATTAGTTTCACAACATCGTTTGGAATAATAACCTAAAATTCCTAAAAGAATTCAATAATGAATCCATCCAGGCCTAGGGATTTATTTCTAGAAATTCCAATTACAATTTCTTCCACCTTTGTTAGAGCAATTTATCTTATTGTAATTTAATTTCGTTTAGTCGTTACTAGCTTGGGGATATTGTTTATGATCGTATTGATAGCATGCCCTCTATATCTCACTAGTTCCACAAGAATCTCTTGGGAGTAACTCATAAGTTCTTACGTAATTTCCTCATGAATCAATATCTTTTATTTTTATTTTTGGATTTCTTGAGATTCATACTTATATTTTGTTGATAATCCTAAATAATTTAGCAATGGAAGAATTTGGTGTTTTTCTCTCCTCTTTAAACCATTGCGTTCTAGATTTATCCCCCCCATAAGACCTCCTCTAGCTTAAATTATTATTCTATTTCGATTTTTGTAATAGATTCTTTGTGATATAGTTATTTTGTCCTTCCTTCCTAGATATTTTAGCTTATGTTGTAATTAATTCATTACATTACCTTTTATTATATTTTCTTCATTTCATCAATTTTAAATATTTCTCTTAAATGAGGGGTGTCTTAGCTAGAAGGATTTAACTATAATTATTTATTCTTGGGACATCATTTCTATCTATAAATTTTTTTATAGGAAAATGGTCTGATCCATACCAGGGAAAAATATTAGGTTTAAATTCAAGACCCAAGATGAAGAAAGGCTCAGAGAGGAGAAATTTTTCAAGGATAGAAGAGAACTGTGAAGGTAATCCTATCTTATTGTTCCAGGTGAATATTCCATTAACAGATACTTGGTCAATTAATTTTCAAGTTTGCATAAAACTTGTGAAGATAAGGGAATCATCATCTACTCTTATGTCTCTTACCTTTTTTTGTCCTTTACAGAAAAGAAAAAGAAAAGGAAAAGAAATTCTTGTTCCATTAATTCTCATTTTTTCATAAGGTATGTGAAGACAAAATAATTCTCATCTTGTCTTATGATTCCTCATTTTTTCTCCTATAGGAAAAAAACGAAATAAAAAAGGGAAACATCCTTTGGTATTAATTATTAGGAAAAACTTCTTATTAGGAATGATGAGTGGTGTTCTTTATCTAAATTGCCCAATTTCATTCTTCATAATTGATTATGACAATGAAATAAAGAAAATGGGCACATTTAGAGAAATACATTAAGTCATAGTCATTGATTACAAAGAGGATTTGTGTAGGGCTTTAGTATGGTGTCAAAACACAATAAACGAAGTTACCAACTTAATGAGAACTTTACCAAGCTGTTTTTTTGGAGGTTGCATTAAATCATGATTTTCATGCTAATTTTGAAATGTCTTCATGCATCATCACCCTTTTTTAATTTCAAAAATAAAATTCTAGCATTATTCAATGGTGGAATTAAAACCAAATATCGTGATTACCATACTCTTCAAAAACCACAAAAATATATAGTATTTGTGATGAAATATTACCTCTTTCTTTTTAGGGTTGAACTCAAACATTTTTCAGTCATTCTATCAAAGAACAAATATGATGACTACAAAAGACATGGAAAAATGCACTGAAATACAAAAACGGTGATGTAACATTGGTCATTTTCAGGGTTAAAATTCAAATAATTTCAATGATGGTATTAAAGTCCAAATATCATGATTATGGAAAACCCTAAAAATCAACATTTAATATTTGTATACCTTTATTTTCTTCTCCATTTTTAATGCATGTTTTTTAAGAGCTTTACAATTCTTTCTAATGTTTATTTTACTTTATTTTTGTTTTTGGGGTTGAAATTACTAAATAATTGACATTATGACCTAGATTGTTGGTTCCAATGAAAATTAAAAACATAAATTCAACCATAAATTTGAAAGTGGTAGTAGGTTCTCTCTAATCATTTTGTTGGTCAATGAAACATTGGAATTCAGAGGGAGGGGGGGGGGGGGGGGGGGGGCGGGGGAGGGGGGGCATGCCACCCTACCACCTCCCACAACAGTTAAACGGGCGATTGGGGTGTCACCCTGCAACCTACTAAAACATTTACAAAAACATTTAAATGGGAGGGGGTAGCATCGTCAACCCTCTCCATGTAACACACATAAGAACCACATATATTATCCCCATTATAATTTGAAGCCTTCCTTCATATGTTTTTTCTTGTGAGGGGAGAGGTTACTCCATTGATTTTCTGGTATCCATGGACCTTTCCCTTACTACAAGTGGGAAAATTCCTTTGGGTGGTTGACAATGAAAGGTCTATTTGTGGCAATAAATGATCAAAATGATGACATAATTCATAGGATTTTTACCAAACTTGGATGTTTCCCTTCTATGATGGAATGGAATTAACCTTCTCTTGCATACACAATATACTAGTCCTTAGTTGTGGAGGCTTGTGATGCAGATTGTGACAATCGAGCAATGATTAAGAATCAACCTTTAAACAAAGAGAGATACCAAATTTCGAGACTTGACTGACTACTTTGGATCTTGTGATGTTTTCCATACTTCAGAGCATATGACTTCTCCGATCTCACTTTGGTGAGACAGAAAACTCAAGGTATTGTCTTATCCCTCTCATTCATTAATCTTATTCTCTAGTTTTATCTCGTTGTTGGATATTGGTTGTCTTCGTTTAAAATCTAGGTGGGTCAAGTTGTGGCTAAAGTTTTGATTTCTCCTATCATACTCTAGGCCCTACAAAAATAATTTCATCTTTTAGCTCTCTTGATTTGATCTTCTCTGTTCGTTGGCCTTTCCTACTCTGGTTTCATAAAAACCAACGGGTTTTTCATTCTTAAGGTTTTCTGAAACTTATTTCCCTAATTTTTGGGTTTTTGTTGTCTAGCTATCTAGATTATATACTTACATTATATTGCATTATGCCCTGTCAACTGATGCACATTTGTGAGGGCGACAGGAGATAAAGAACCGCAAGGCATGCCTTCAGCTCAATCCCATGCCCAGGAAGTTGCACCCATCTTCTATTTTTCTACACCCCTTGAAATTTGTGAAGAAATACATCAACTTTAAGCCCTCAAAGCCAATGGTAAAGAAGCTTATTAAGATTCATAAATATTGTAGGAGGTAACTAATTGGGTTCGTGACTCTAGTCATATGAAGGAAATATAGAGGAAATACTTAAACATTGTTAGCCTCCATTTGAAGATTAAAACTCTTATGGGTAGGGTGTTAAAATAAAATAATGAAGGCCACAATGATATAATATCCTCTTTTAATTGAATCAAGTGGGTGCAACAATACTATTACTCCTATCCAGTTAGTTTGTATTCCTTGATAGGTCATTGGGAAAGCCACCTTCAGTGTGACGTAAAACCTCATACTCTAGTTGGAACCAGTGCTCAAGAGCTAGTGCGAGCCACCTCTTTAGACTCTTGATTTCATGTCATGCCATTAGGTAACTATTTTATTTCCTTTTTTAGTCCAATGTATTGTATTTTTAGCAGTTTCTGAGTATCAATTATTTTTATTTAACATTACTTGAACTTTCAATAGATCAAGTTTCCATAGTGGTAGATTGAGACTATGTTTTGTAGAATAGTGATATATTTATCTAATGTATGTTGAAATTTTGAGGTAATACAATCTTAATTGACTAAAAAAAGTAGCATTACATAAAGCTTTAACTATTAATTAATTTTTTAAAATAATTAACACTTAAAAAATTCAGAAGAAAAATTGTAAATATTTTTTAAGCGGAAAAATTGATTTGAGAAGATAAATTAAAGTAAATTGAAGAGTCCCTATTGATGGTTAAATTTTATGGCTATGGGCTCACGAGAATTGAAAAATTATGAGTAAACATTTTTTTTTGGAACCTAAGAAGGGAGACTCAACTCTGTTTTGGTATGAGGCTGCACAGTAGTTACCAAGTCTTGACAAGAGAGAGGACATCAACATTCTGAAAGAATTTACAACTGGTATGGGAGCGATGAGGGTCAGAAACTTTTGGAAGTTAGATTTAGATTCTTCACTCCCGTGAAAGTGGAAAGGTAAGGGAGATTTGGCATGTTTGTCCTAGGAATTTCCTTTGGAAATCCTTCAACAAGAATTATTGGAGGGGGAAATAATATTCTCACATGATAGTGATATATTACGCTAGGTTCTTCTGGGGGGGAACCTTAATTGGTGATCGAAGTAACGTGAAATATATGAAAACTGAGAGATCTAAGGCTCAAATCCCCCTCTTTTTAACCCATATTATAGGGAGGGAGTTAGGTCGTAGACGCCAAGAGGTTTACTAGTAGTTACGTGTGAGGTGGTTTGTTGGGTTCCTCTAGGTCATATATATATATATATATATATATATATATATATATATATATATATGGGTTGGCATCCAATTGGGATGTTTACATTAAAATAAGTATAGTCTTTCCTTGTGGATCACCCTGGATTAAAGAAAAACATTATTTGGCATAAGACCTTATCTAGGATTCATTTCCAAAGGAAAAAATCTTTTTCTATGGTGGTGTGGATATGCAGGCTTCTCACCTAGGACTGCGTTAGAAAGAATGGCTTTGAGGGGTCATCTCTTTGTTTTCTATGTAATATGGATGAGGAGATGATGTATCATCTACTTTTTTACTGCTATTTTCCAGAGGATGTATGGTATTTTCTTTATTTTGTCTTTGGAACTGATAATTGTAATAGAGAGAACTTAGTGGAACCAATTTCTCAATGGAATTTATCTATGTTTAAGATCCCGATAGTCAACAAGGCTTGGATCTTAGTGAAAGGATTTATTCTCTGGAATTTTAGGAAAGGGAGAAATGCAAGGATTTTTAGAGACAAGAGGAGAACGGTAGTCATGATTAAAGAGGGGATTATCCAAAATATGAGAGAAACCATCCTTGTTGTCTCTTGGTTGAAAGATTGTTCGAAGGTAGACAATATAGAGTTAGGGATTCTATAGAAATTAATTTTGAATTAGAAGATCATATTTTTTAAGGAAAAAAATTGTCGCATATAAGTCTTCTCATCTTTATTTCTCACCTCCTTCAAAAGGATTTATCAAATTGAATTTTTATGGGGCGTCGAAGGATGACCTTGGCATGACTGGTTTGGGAGGCATTTTCTGAGATTGTGACTCATCAACTTTCTGAGTCTTTGAACAAATTTGTTGATTGACTAATAACAATATGGAAGAGTTTTTGTCTTCAGAGAAAGGTATTAAAATAACTATCTGTGAGAGGTTTCATTCACTGCGTATTATTGGAGATTCGTAGGCTACAATTCAATGTGCACAAAAACTCCTTAATGGGATAGCTCCTAGGAAAATTGTAATGATTTGGAGGTTGAAAGGCATAGTTGGAAGTAAAAACATCTTGCTTTTTCAAATGTAATATGTAATAATCTAGCAATCCCAAAGGGAGGGTAACGAGGCTACATATTTTTTGGTGAGTTTGGGTTGTAAATCTCGTGTTCTCAATTTGGATGTGAGCTGACCTCTCTCTAGTTTGGAGGAAGGCAAAAAACCTCTCCATTGTTTGTTTGAGGAATACACGATGGACCTTGATCTGGGTCTTTCTTTAGATACTGGGGCTTATTTGGTAGGTATGCTAGACTTCCAAGTGTCTATTCCTTGTAATGGCATCACAGAGGGTCGTTAAGGAGTGAGTGAAGCCTAACAAGTGGGTTCATAATTTTAAATTGGTAGTTATGATGATTGTAAGGAAAAGACATGAGGTCTGTGTCAATGGAGGTGAGGATAGTTCCTCATCCTCTCTTACCTATTTTAACTTGGTGACATTTCATTCTAGTTTCCACTTTTGGGAGTGGCTCAGTAAATTAGTATGTTTGTTGGTGTGTGTCTATCTATGCCTCATTGTTCTGATAAGATTGTTAAAATCTGTCAAGGAATTCACTTCTCATTTAGTGGATGAATGTTATGTTTGTGGCAATTTTGTTTTTCCATGTCACTTTCCTTGTTTCTTGAGGATAAATTCTCAATTACCCTATTTTTTTGGGGTCCTTAAGGGCTATTATAGTTATTTGGGTAACTTTAAATTTCTCTCTTAGTGCTTGATTTAAAAAGGGTTTAGTTTTTTGGTGTTATGTTATAGGATATTGTTTAAATGTTTCATTTCAATTTGGTCGAATTATTCATAGTTTCATGTCAATTGACAATGTTAAGCATTTTAGATATTGGCATAGTTCCTTAGAGTTATGTATTAAATATTTTCACTACTCGTTGTTGGGTTATGCAATATTTTTGAGCAGTGGGGATCTTGAAAATTTGCTCAAATTTTCTCCTATTGTGTGGCATTTGGGATATGATTTGGTTGTTCTCAGGTCAAGTGTTCATGGATTTTTTTCTCATCACTTTTCTTTCTTAGAAGGTATAGTCTATTTTAGTCGTTCTTATGAGTGTTCCTAGGCATAGAATGCATGGTAGTATAGGTCGTAGAGGTAATTTCAGAAATAAAAGAAGCTAGCTTTTTTGCTATGACTCTACCGTTACCTTGTTTGCTATTGTTCCTTCGGAATTTAGGAAATAAAATTCACTATTGGAAAGTAAAGAGGAAGGGGATTAGCCTTATCACTAATATTTTGTTTTACTCGGGGAGGAGATGAAATCGGTTCTAGACCATGGTAGATTTGGGAAAAGAAGGCTTCATGTTATGAATTCACTGGCCTTACACCAAAAAATGGCTACCTTGTCATGGTTGATATTCAAAGAAAAACGAGTGGAGAACTATAATGAACTCTCCTCTTTGGAGGATATTAAACATATGCTTCACAATCAAATGTATTGTTTGGATAATGTGGATAGTCGCTTGGGTCATGTAAACTTATTTCTAGTGAGTGATTCTGCCTCTAGTGTCCTCACTGATCGTTTGGTTGATAGTGGCCAAGCTCCTAGTATAATTTCTTCTGAGAAAGGTTAGTGATGGTGGGTTTCATGCAGTCTTGCTCAAAACTTTTGGCATACATTGTTCAGTTATATATTTTCCATGGCCATCTAAATATCGTTTTGGATGTGACGTGAAATGTCATAAAATTGTTCTTATTTCCAATTTGATGCATTCTTGAAAATTCTCTAGTCCCTTGCCACTCTTCTTATGGATATTTCAGTGGTGAAATTGGTATTTTTAAAGTTTCTGTGAAATTTGGAGGTAATTATGTTACAGGCACTCTGTATCTGGTTTGGAGGTGGATGGTCTTCTTTTTTGTGTCGGGGATATCATTTCAATGACCTTTTGTGGAACGTTATGCATGCTCCTAGTTTTGTGGAAAACTTTATTTCTTTATGCATATGGCACTTTTATGGGTTGTTATTGTCCCACACATACTTTGCAAAATATTTTATCTTTCCTTTTTCTCTATTATGCTAGGAATTATGGATTGGTGTTCTTATAGTTGGTAAGAAGTGTATTGGTCACAAGGAATGTTGATGATCATTTTGTGCTCAAGGGATGGTACAATGTTTCAGTTGTTGAATTTATTGATATTTTTTTCCTCTTTTTGATATTGTGCCTCTAACCATTCATGGTTTATGGGTATTTTATGAATGCATCTTGGTGGTTTTATGGAGTGAAGGTTTGTTGAGTTTCTTCTAAAGATGTTGTTGTGAAAGATTAAAGCCAGTCCTACAGTGAGCACAATATTTTTCACTGAATTGTTTTCCCCTACTTTCATTTTTAAAATTTTTTATTTTTGATTTTTTGTTTCTATTATTTTATATCCATGATATGTATTGACGCTAAATTTATTTGATACACAGTCTTTGTATGGTCTATAGATTTGGTAAATTTTGTAATGATGAGCATCTTCTACTCTGGAGCTTAGACGTGGATGATGAGTGCTTTCAGCTTCTTTTGAATCCCCTTTTTATTCCTAAAAAAAACTTAATCATAGAATCCCTTTAACTTCTTCTAGAAGCAAAAACATTAAAATACATTTTTTTAAAGGTACTTTTAACTATTCAAAAGATACCCAAGAAAACCTTCAACGTAAAATAATAATAAAAATACCCCACTTAGAAAATAGAATAAATGGTTACAAAAAAGTTAAAACATAAAATAAAATTAAAAATAAAAAAGAATTTAAAAAAATTATTAATATTTAAAAAAAAATTAAACAAAAAATTAAAAACAATCTAACTAAAAATTAAATTATAAAATAAATAAATAAATTTAGTAAATAATAATAAAAAAAAACTATTGGGACGAGCGCGGGAGTTTGCGGAAGACCAAGGCGGAACACTTCTCCGCGGGATTCTCCATGGAGGATAGCAGAGGAGGGAGCTCCACTCCCTCCTTTAGAGAGGTAGTGGCTAACAGGGGCAAGACACCCCTAGATTCGGGCGGAGGTAATTCGACGGCAGAAGGAGAAAACAGGGAGAAGGAAACAGTAGGTAACAAGGAGAAGAAAAATGATGGCACAAAAGACGAGGAAAATGACAAAAAATAGGGAACAACAAACAAGAACCAAAAGGGAGCGTGCAAGCCCAAAGCTGAAATCACTCCCAGAGTAATCTTAAATAACCCAGAGCTACATGCCCACAGGGAGCACATGCAGACATATGCTATCTTATGCAAATTCATGGGACTATGGCCCACCGAAAAGGCTTTACAAACATGGATTAGAAACCACTGGAAGCCTAAAGGAAGCATTGATCTTCATCTAGGATCCAAGGGTTTTTTTAAGGTGGTGTTTGCAAACATTGAGGACAAAGATAGAGTGTTTGAAGGTGGGCCCTACTTCTTTGCAGCAACAGGGCTCTTTATGTGGTTGTGGATGATGAACTTCGTGCCGGAGCGGGAAACCTTCACCTCCGTCCTGGTTTTGGTAAGACTCTATTCACTACCTTTGGATTATTGGCAAATAGAATCACTAATAGCCATAGGCAATAAATTAGGAAGGTATGTCAAAGCTTCTGAAGCCACAAGAAGGGGAAAATATACCTCCTTTGCCAAGATTTGTGTAGAGATGGACCTATCTGGAGCACTTCCGGACGAGGTGATATTGGAAGTTCATGATGAGGAATGGGTGCAGACGGTTGACTATGAGCATATTCCTTTTAGATGTCGAAGATGTCATGAACATGGGCACCTTCTTAGAGAATGCCCTCTCAGTAAGGCAGAGAGCAAAAAAAATCCCAACACAATGAAAGAAACAGAGGGCTTTCACAAAGTAGCTCACAAAGGTAGAAATGGAAAAAAAGGGCCAAAACAACACCAAAGCGGAGACGAAAAGGTGAGGCCAAACCAGTTCCAAGTTCTGGAAGAGGAGGTAGATACAACAGATGAAAATCAAGTAATGAAGGATGGATATGTTAAGCAGGACAAGGAAGAAGTACAAAATCAAGAAAAAGTAAAGGAAAACCAGAAAGAGATCTTAATGAGTGAATCAAAGATGAATATGGATCAGGAAATGACTCAGAGCGAGATGGAAATGGAGGACAGTGAATTGCAAGATATTGTTGACAGAGAAAACCTAGATCTAGAAGGGTTCTTGAGTAAGGGAACAGCGGGTGGGGTAGAATCTCTACCACAAGAAGAATGCAATCGAATAAGGTAGTTATTCTTATGGAAAACTCAGGCAAAGGACTTGGGCGAAGATAACAGCATGGAAAGACAAGCCAACCATGGAACAAAAGCAACAAAAACAACTCCAGGATTAGCTCCAAGAATCCCGGGGAAAAAAAGGGGCAGAAAAAAGCAGAACGAGCTATTAATGGAATGTGGAAAGCTCATTATAGAATCAAGTAAGATGAAAGATCTAACCAGTTACTCCTTTACTAATCTGTAATTATGAAGTTCACAACTTAGAACATCAGAGGTCTAGGAAGCAAAAGAAAGCAGAGAATATTGAATAATAGAATGAAGCAGGTAGCTCTGGATATAATTTTTGTCCAAGAAACGAAATGCTTTTTTCAAAAGATAAGACAAATAAATAGTAAACGGCTCAGCAGATATGAGTTCATTGAAGTCAAAGAAGAAAATACAGCAGGGGGTATCCTTGTCCTCTGGAATCCCCAAAAAATAGGTATTATTGATGCGGAGGCGTCAAGGAATTATTTATCAATTGTTATTCAGCCTGTAGGTGACAGGAACACTTATCTCGTAATGAATGTTTATGGCCCTCAAAGGTTAGATGACAAAATCAGGTTTATTGATTCCTTAGTGGACCTCCGAAACAAATTTGCAGGGCTACCATGGGTTATAGGAGGAGATTTCAACATAATTAGATCTCTCTCGGAGAAAAAAGGGGGTGCAAGAGCACTAAACAAAGATTCCTCAGCTTTCCAATGTTTTTCAGAAAACATGAAACTGGTGGACATTGAGACAAACAATGGCCTTTGCACATGGAACAACAAAAGAGGATGAGATTCTCAGGTAGCTTCCAAGCTAGACAGATTCATGATCTCTGAAGAGCTCATGCTTCTAGACAAGGAAATAGTAGCAGATATTCTCCCTTTTGGAGGCTCAAATCACTGGCTGATTCAAATGGATATCATGGGCATTGGCACCCCAAGAAACAAACCGTTCAGGTTTGAGAATATATGGTTGTCACACTCGAATTTCTACAGCAATATTGAAAAATGGTGGGCTGAAGACCTGCAAATTCAGGCATCTTCTATGTTCCTGCTGCATAAAAGACTAAATCACATCAAGCAGAAGCTAAAGGAATGGAACCAAAAGGAATTTGGTAATATTTTCACAAGTAAAAAAATTGTAGAAAACAAAATTCTAGAGCTCAATCAAGATTTGATCAGGAATGGCTTTGAAAAAGACAAAAATGATCTAGCAGATAAATACCAACAAGAGTGGGAAATGCTGTGAAAACAAGAAGAAATTTTTTGGAAACAAAAATATAGGGTTCTATGGCTGAAAGAAGGAGAACGTAATACCAAAATTTTTCACAGATCTACCATTGCGAACAGAACTCACAATAGAATCTCTTCGATCAAGGATGAAAATGGCCAAATTCATCAATCCCATGAGGAGATAGATGCAGTGTTAGTAAAGAATTTTTGGGACATTGCCAAAGAAAATGTCTCAGAAAGAGAACCTTTCATCAAGGACATAATTAAACATATACCTAAACTGGTCTCCAGAGAGGATAACTATAATCTCAATAGACCTATAACAGAAAAGGAGATCAGTGAGGTCCTCAAGGAAATGCAAAATGGCAAGGCACCAGGGCCGGATGGTTTTAATGTGGATTTCTTTAAAACCTACTGGAATATCGTTAAAACGGATATAGTGGAGATTGTGGAAGACTCCAAGAGGAACAAGAGCATTTTGAAAGCTCTCAATACCTCCTTTATTGCTCTTATTCCAAAACAAGATAATGCTCAAACTCCTAAGAGATATAGACCCATCACCTTATGCAATGTTGTCTACAAGATAATTTCCAAAGTTGTGGCTAACAAACTCAAACCCCTGCTGCTCAGGCTTATCTCTCGGGAACAAACAGGGTATGTAGAACGAAGACAAATTCTGGACAACATAATTCAAGCTCACGAGGTGGTTCACTTGTTAACTTGCAACAAGAGAGCGGGTGTGATCATGCAACTGGACATAGCCAAAACATATGACAAAGTAAATTGGATATATATCAAAAAAGTGCTCACAGCGTTTGGTTTTGATCATAATTGGGTCAAATGGGTCATGGCCCTGGTGACCTCTTCCAGCTTTTCAACTTTGGTTAATGGCTCTCCTTCTGAACTTTTTCTCCCTTCCAGGGGTCTTAGACAGGGATATCTACTATCTCCTTTTCTCTTCATCCTCATGATGGAAGGGCTAGGGTGATCTATCAAACATGCAAGAGTAATAGGAAGAATTCATGGACTCCAACTTTCAAAGAATGGGCAGGTTCTGACGCATCAACAGTTTGTAGATGACACCATGTTACAAGGAATTCCCACAGTTAAAGAAGCACAAGCTTACAAACAAATTTTGAAGGACTTTGCGAAGGCTACAGGTATGGAAGTTAACCTTACCAAATCAAAAGTATTTTTCTTTAACACTCATATCGCCATCTAGAGAAATATATCTAGAATTTTAGGCTTTCAAAGAGAATCACTTCCTTCTAAGTATTTGGGAGTTCCTCTTACAGCTAAACCCCGACAAAAGAGCATTTGGGATCCACTAGTAACTAAAATGTAAGACAAGGTCGAGAAATGGACAAACAGATCTCTAAATTTAGCTAGCAGACTAGTGCTGACTAAAGCAGTTCTCCAAGCTATCCCTATCTTCATGCTATCAGTACTCCCAGCTCCATTAATAGTCTTACAGCATTTTCGGAATACTCAACGAGATTTTCTGTGGGGAAAAGAGGAAACAAGAAAAAAATGGGCTTTGGTCTCATGGGAAAAGATCTGCAAACCTAAAAACCAAGGAGGCCTCGGTTTGGACAATCTAGAGATTCTCGACAAGGCTCTGGGAGCAAAACTTTGGTGGAGGTGGGTTAAGGATCCTAAAGCGCAATGGGAAAGCATATGGAAGGAAAAATATGACAATGCCTAGCTGGTATCTGATATAATACGTATGACAGGAACAGTGAAAGGCTCCCCCATATGGAACAAGGCTTGGGAAAATTGAGAAGTGGTTCAAAGAAATAGTTTTTAGGAAATCAGAGAGGGAGATCTGGCACTTTTTTGGGAAGACAAATGGCAACAAGAACCTAATCTTCTAAGGGAAGAATTTTTAGGCCTCAAGAAAGAGACTGACAATCAAGGATTAGTTAAGGTGAAAGACTTTTGGGAAAATTCACATAATACAGGAAAGTGGAGAATTTGGAAAAAAATAGAGAGCAGAGAGGATAGGACCCTCAATAGTAAAGCTGAGTCCCTCAACAAAATGTTGGATCAGAGAATAATTCTAATAACAAAAGGGCAGGATCAACTGAGATGGGGCAACAACAAAGAGGGCAACTTCAATATCAAGGAAGCTAAAGGTATTCTCCTTGATCTGGAACCACAAGCTCCAAATAATACTTGGCAGAAGCTT
The DNA here is from genome assembly GCA_031772625.1 of Pinus tabuliformis. Taxonomy (NCBI): domain Eukaryota; kingdom Viridiplantae; phylum Streptophyta; class Pinopsida; order Pinales; family Pinaceae; genus Pinus; species Pinus tabuliformis. Next base: position 866,135,686 of record CM062812.1, read on the forward strand.
TGGAAGTACAAAGGCTGGATGAAAATCAAACTCTTCATGTGGTTAGTTAACCACCAGAAAATCTTAACCTCGGACAACCTCAGAAAAAGGGGCATGCTAGGACCCTCCAAATGCCATCTCTATGAAACCCAAGAGGAGACCATTGAGCATCTTCTCAACAGTTGCATTTTCACAAATAGGATCTGGGATTTCTTCACCAACATCTTCAAACAATCTAATAGAGACAAAGAATGTATTGTTAACACCCTAAACAATTGGAGGAATAATTTTTCTGATAATGAAGTTCTCAATTTTGCCTGGCATCTCTTGTCGGGTTTCATTATATGGAATGTGTGGAAAGAAAGGAACAAAAGAATATTAAAAGAGGTAAAGAATGACTCTCTTAGCCTGGTGAAGCTGATTGTAAAACAACTTAAAGAGACAGTTGGTACCACCGTTAGGAATCTCCCCAAAAAACCTCCCTCAGTTGAAGAGTTGAGAATCCTTCAGCTGTTAGGCTTGCAAGGGCTTATTCCTCAACACCTAGGCAGGAAAGCAAGCATGAGAGAGGCGATAGAGGAATTCTGGCGCCCTCCCCCTGAAGGTTTTTTAAAGTACAATATAGATGGAGCTTCCAAAGGCAACCTGTGGGAGGCTGGGTTTGGGGGAGCTCTAAGGGATGAAACAGGTAGAATAATTACCCTCTTCCATGGATACCTAGGAAAAGCCACCAACAACATGGCAGAACTAATGGCATTGGAAAAATGCCTAGAATGTTTGATACAGAACAATTGCCAAAATGTCATAATAGAGACGGATTTAGAGATAGTCATCAACCCAACCAGGAGAATTAGTAATGGAACAGGGCTGGAAAAGGTCACAAAAAACTGGAGGTTAACTCAGGTGCTTTAGAGAATTCAATTTCATCTACAAAAGCTTCGTACTCTCAGATTTATACATGTGAAAGGAAGGGCCAACAAGTTGGCAGACATTCTTGCCAACCAAGGAGTCAGCTACAAGAATAGCGCAATCTTATGGAGGTGGAACACAATGGCGCAAAGCAACCTGAAGAAACTCTGTCACAACCTGGCGGAGGAAGATATTGAAGAGTACAGAAGCAAAATGCCAGAAACCAACTTGTAATGAACAGAGGTCAGAGGGATGCGTAAGGTTGGACAAAATGGTTCAGGAGGGAAGATATGCCAAAGGTAATGATTAAGTGGACAATGTGCAGGAATATTATCCATGTTGGGCGTCAGAGTTGCTCGAAACGAAGAAAGCAGCATTTCACACTGCATCACCACCTCAAGTGTCTTACAGTCAGCTGGCTCAGAGGCATCCCTAGCTGGCTCTTCGTCTGGTGTTTCCTTTTTCTTTGAGTTCCAGAAGATTAGGCGCATCGTCTAGCGCTCTTAGCGGTCACACCACCTGAAGTTTCCTGTCCGAACACTGCTTACCAGAGGGGTAGTGGTATTCGGGCGATCGCAAGCCCAAAAGGTGGTTTCCCGTTTTTCCGTTTTGGTAGCGAACACATCCAAAGGTTGACACATGGCAATGGGGTCGGTTGGAATACCACCCTCATCGCACACTATTGTCCGAGGATGTTGGTGGGTGCGATATGTTCCAAGGTCGTCCGTTCATTTGATGTGAAGCGACGGCTGGGATGGATCATGTAGTTTGTGGTACGAGCTACTTATTTTTCGAGCTTCTTTCCAATGCGAATTTAACCGCTGCCATCGGATCAGCTTAGCAGAATCAACAGTGATGATTATTAAGACAGGTTGTCCGTATGCTGCATTTCGTCATTAATTTTGGGCGCGTACTCATCCTCTTGTACGGGCTCTGATTCTCTTGCGGCGGTTAAGATTAAAGCAATTGGTTAGGTTATGATGGGAGTAGTCAGTCTTTATTAGACTTGGCGGGCCGCAAACAATTCTTTGTGGAAAGCGCCTTTCCTTTACCATCCACAGTTACTCGGGTGATGTTGTTTTCTTTTCTGATTGGTTCTTTGGCTCTCTTTTGAAAGTTTTGAGGTTTTGTCGTTGGGATCGAGGCTAGTTCCTCACACCCGTTGTTAGTTTTTGCACGCTTTCTCCTTGGTCCACAACTTATTGAGGACTGTAATTCTATGTATTTTAATTGCTGATTAATGAAATAGAAGGCCCGAGTCTTGCTTTAGCAAAAATAATAAAAAAACTATTGAGTTGCCACACAACCCATGCTCGGGGTATGTATCATTTGTAGGCTAGCCATATCGCTGGAGGCGGGTGTGTAGCAATCGCAAGCTAGCCACGTGAAGCATTTCCCATGTCACCATAGTTTTGTTTCTTTTGTTTTTTAATTATTTATGTTATATATACCTATTTTATTTTTAGAATTTTTAAATTAAATGTTTGTTTTTTATTATCACTGGTTTTATATACATATATATATATATATATATAATTTTTTTTTGGTTTATTTTTTTCTTTTTTCTTGGCTTCATAAAATAGACTCTCTCAATTCTTGTAGTTGACTAGTATTTACTAATGTAGATTCATCTTAACTCATGTTTTACTAAAGATTAATGTGGATCAAATTTATTTTTACTCTAAAATCAATGGCACTTCAAGAGTTTTTATCTCTCTAGAGATAAATTTAAAGTTAAAATAGACTTAAACCGATTTAATTGTTGATTATAGTTAATTATAAAAATAATTATTACTTTTATTTTTAACTATATTTTAATTGTTTTTATTTTTAACTATATTTTAATGGTTTTTATTTATATTTTATTTTTAAGTTAAAATGTTTTATTAATAATTATAATAATAATTTATTTATCTATTAATTTTAAATGTAATTTGGTGGACTCAAACCACATAGGACAATATGCATTTGTCATAATGCTTAAAAGTAATGAAGAGAATTGCTTGGCTAGTCAGTGGACAACGCTGGTTCTATGTAGAAACCCGAGTGGATGTACCGAGGTTGAATTTAAATTTCTTAAATATTTATTCATTTATCAACCGCGTAGATTGAATGTTCTTGGAAAATCCTTTGTCTGATACATAGATCCACGACAACGATGGATGGGAGCGCGGAGCTTTCCAATATAGTAAATTGAAAGTGAGCAAAAAAAATTGTGAGCCACCGAGTGGCGCGCGTGAAGGTCAGCGCCGCGGAGATTTCACTAAGCGCTCTTCCTTTCCATAGCCTTCCTCTCTTTGTATCTGAAGGGCCTGCGTTTCCTACCATTTTAAACAAATCACAATCATCCAGTTTCTCCATGGAGTCCCCAAATCGATCTGCACACTCTTCAACGACGAGAGGGCCGACGCAGAAAACAACATTTCGTGTAGCCGTTGCAGGTAATCAATGTACTTTTCTTCCCATTCATGACAACTATGGTTGAAAATGGCACTGCATCTATCAAATGCCATCAAGAATCGATATGCAAACCTCAGGCATCCAAATCATCACTTTTATAATGCCATAACACCTCTCATTCTTCATGGTGTCGGTAACGCGTGGAAGGGTTCTTCCAGGAGGTCCACAACTTCGATGACTAGAGATATATTCTCGTTCTCGATATCGGAGGTGAACTCTGCACCAGGTGGGAGACCCTCCACGGCGGGTGAGGACAGCTCCACCAGATTTATTCGGTCGTCTGAGCGAAGGAGCAGTTTGATCTTCTCAACAATGCGCGGAGGAAACGAAGGAGATTTTAAAGCCACAACGGGCGAGGCACTTTGAGAACTCCATAAAGGGGCGAATGTGGCCATGGGCGAGCCATTTATGCTTCAAAACATGGACTCCATGCTGCTGCTTATCTCTTGAATTATCCTTGCCCTCCATTTAACCCTGCCTTCGCCTCGAGAGTCTACAACAACTGACAGCCCCCGCAAACTTTCAATGAATCGTCTATCACGATTTGAGTTTGACGAGCATCGCCTGCAGAAACAAATCACAGTCGCCATTTGGCGCGCCGAACTTATCTCGATTGCAGGTTGCTTTGGACTTATTGACGTGGTTCACTGGGCCTCTCCCTTTCCGTTATGGTTTTCGTTTACATCCCATCACAGTATCGTACATAAGTCATTAAGATTTTGCACATCGGGTGGCATGCATACATGGAACATCCAGCAGTTACGGTCTTGCGTACAACTATTAACTTAAAGCAGGCACGAGCATCCTGCTTTGGTCCCGCCGGATGACCATCTCGCCTTGCATCATTCTCTCAACACTGATCCCGCTCATTTGAAATTTGAAACTCCCGCTTATTTGAAATTTAAAAATCATAGTTGAATCCACCATTCAACTAATAATGAAGATACACATCTTGCCCACAATTTTATTATTTAAATTAATCTTTAATTACTCAAAAAAAACATTATAGCATCTTACGTTATGTCAGGTTACACTTAAAAAATCTAATTTTATAAAACAAGTTAACATTTTTTTATTACTACATTTCAACTTTTCATTAATGGTAATTAAAAAAAAAATTATTATATAATATATTTTTTTAAATATATTTAAAAATATATATATATATATATATATATATATTTTAATTTAAATTAGTTTATTACTTCTACATATTTTATATTATTATTTTAATCAAATTCAATAATACAATTTCTATATTTATTTATTAATTTTATTTATATTTTACATTTAATTAAATTTGTTTTTTTATAATTTAATTGAATTTTTTTATTTATTTATATATATACACCATTTTATAAACATATAATTAATATGAATCACTATTCGCATACTTTTTTACCAATTGAGATACTTATTCAATGAGCATACATTATAACCATCTAGCATGTATGCATTACTTTTAATATGATGCTATGTGGAAAATAATGTATAATAATTTTTATTTTTATTTTTAAAAGGTTAAAATGTATCCATAGATGGTTATTGTTAGCTACTCGTATGCCACTTAGGAAACTAAACCAATAACATATCTTCAAAATTTTACAATTGTGTATTCTATAGTCTACCAAGTAGTCTCTCAAACTCGAAGTAAGACTAGAAAATAAAATAAGACATGAGTTGATAGAGTTAAAAACACTACATTATGACCAATTTTCTTCTTTGAAAGTTATGGCTCACTTTATCATCATTCAATTGGAGAGTCCAGTGAAGTGAGTAGCTAGAGCATACTACCATTTTTCGAATGGGAAGTAAAAGTTTTCCAATTTCTCGGCTAGAATTGAGACCTTGTTGAGTCTATCCACCTTGTCCATTAATTTTTCCATGTAGATGGTCATTTCTTGCTGAGAGTATGCTCTATCAGTAAGAACTTGTTGCAGAAATATGGTGATAGAATTGCAATTGCTCAAAAAATTTAATCTAAATCAAGAGACACAATTCTACACTAATCTGCAGAAACTAATTCACAATTTAGAACAACATTCACAAACATGCATCAATCACATACACAAGTACACAGATGTATCTAAGGGAAACCAACTGGTAAAAACCCCTTAAGCCTACATGAATTATTCAAATGAATAGAGAATCTATTACAATTGCTAGCTCTAACTCTAAGCTCAACCTGCAAAAGAATAATTGTTCTCTTTGCTCAATGAGAAGCTCTGACCCAGACTTAATCAATTTATGCCCCCACCTGAGCTCTTATTTCCTTGCACAAATCCTGAGGAAATTGACCCCTATTCTTTAGAAATTTCCTCTAAATTGATTGTGCAGTTCCCAACGATTGATCATTGATTGCATGCAACACTTGTACACTGCATACTAGTCTATAATTGATGTTACACTGCCTTGGAATCTCCACCACAGCTGAGCTATTCAAATTCCTTGCATGCATGACTATTTTTGGTTGATTGATCAGTTAATTGGATTATGTATGAGTTAGCTTAATGCCCCACTGCGCAACTAACCTCCAACTAGTTCTATCAAATGTTAGAACTAGTTTTACTGAGTACAACTAGAAATAACTGAATTGGATTGCTATAAATTAGTAACCAACACATGCAAACTAAAGTCCAAGCCCACTAACAAAAATTTATTGAGCTAACTAATTGGCAAGAGCCATGACACACTAGTTAACTGCTTCCAAGTTGTCCGTTGATGTGAAAATTTTGAATTTTCTCATTCTGACCAAGGCTAAGTCAAATTAAGCCTTTCTTGCTACACTTCTCAACACTCTTCCCATGAGTGTTTTAGTATGCTAGTAAATATTAATGGTTTGCATGTAAGAGGAGTTGCATGCTCTAGTAGAGTTACCCATGCCAAGTATCCATTCACTGGTTTCACGGTCCAATTTCCTATCTGGAATTAAACTTCTGGCTTCTTAGACTTGTTCTCTGGCATCAAAAATCACTCTTTGGACTACTTCAGGGATAATTTCTGTATATTAGGTCATAACCACTTGAGCTATTGATTGGGCATGGGTTTGGCTAAGAGGGGGAAGCAAGATTAGGGGCAAGGGAGGGGCCGGGTTGTTCTCTTCTGCCTCCATGGTGAGCAGAGGAGAGACCACCTCTTTCCATGACCCGGGGGCACCAGGGAGGGGTTGAATGGAGTTTACGGTCCTAGGGAGGGAAGGGGAAATCAAATAGAAAGTTTAGATGGGGAGGAGAGGCAAAATAGAGATTGTAGGAACTCTAAGAAGGGGCACAAGGAAGGTGACTAAGATGCCAAAGAAGGATAACCCAGCTTAACAATGAGTAGGGCACTCCCAATAAAGAGAAACATTAGAGGTAGGGGGTGAAATGGAGGCTAAAAAATCTCAAATTAAGTCATAAAAAACACACCTCCTCAAATTAGAAGTTCCTAAGAGGGGATAAATATCCAAAAGATGATTAATCCACAATTCCTGCAAAACTTTGATAGAAAAATGTCTAGAACTAAATGGTTGTGCGGAATAGAAATTACAATTGTAGAAAACCTGAAAATCCTTATCTAAATTTGCAATGAACTAGAGGTAGTGCACTCCAGACTGAGTATTTTCCAATTGCGAACTATCATCAATCTTGCATGCAACGAAAATTCTATTATAAGATTGACATTTAATTTCCTCTTTTCCAAAACTATAATATTTTACAATAGTAGGACTATAAAAGGTTAAGAGTGCCCATGAGAAATAGTGGCATGGAACTTAATAAACTATACCGAGAGCTTCAACCCTCCCTCCTCAATTTCCATTACTCCATCCCGTGTTATGATATGCTATTTGCTTCTTTTTAATCACCATAATTAATACTTGAGTGCTCTTGCATTTAGAATTCAAAACAAATTTCCCTTCACTAGAATCCCTTAACTGAGCCAACTAATAACAACTCAATATTACAACTCATCCTTATCTCTTTAACTAATGGATAAATTCCTCAATTAATGGAGAAACTGTTGCATCTCCCCACATAGGATTCATGTTTGATTTTCCTTAACTGATTAACTCAAGATGAATTAATTAATTATTTTACAAATAGCTGCTAAGATCAAATTCAAAATTTACTTCTCTATTTTAGTTCATGGACTAACTAAAATAGGAAGGTATCCTGAAATGATATTTATGGGAGTACTAAATTTAGCACTTCTATATTTAGTATTTCTTGTTGCTATTTCAATACTCTCTCTCAACAAGAAAGGGATTATCAGTAACCCCAATCCTGTCTCTGTGGAACTCTAACTTGCATTTTGACAATGCCTTAGTCAAAATATCTGCTCCGTGTTCCTCATTGGAAACATACAACAACAACATGATCCTCTTGACCACACAGTCTCGAAGATGATGATACTGGATATCAATGTGCTTGGACCTGTCATGAAAAACTGGATTCTTAGAGAGTTTGATACAACTCTAGTTATCGTAGTAGATCACTGTAGGATCCATCATCTGACCAAACAATCCCACTAGAATCTTCCGCATCCAAATGGCCTCACATGTAGCCTGAATAGTAGCCATGTATTCAGCCTCTGCTGAGCTAAGTGCAACTGATCTTTGTTTCCTGTTGTACCAGGAAACGACAGCTGAACCAAGGTTGAAGATACCTCCAGAAGTGCTCTTCTGGTCTAGTGAACTCCCTTCCCAATCCACATCTGTGAAGCCCTGAAGCTTCACTCCCTCTGTCTGTCGGTACCACAATCCGAACTGAGATGTGCCTCTGAGGTATCTCAGCACATTCTTCGCTGCCTTCCAAAACATCTTGGTAGGCTGAACCATAGCTTGGCTCAGCTCGTTCACCACAAAGCATAAGTCGAGTCGTGTGTTCACTAGATACATAAGTGAACCCACCAACTGTCGATAAACAATAGCAGCTACTACCTCACCTGAAGTAGCATCCTCCTTCCTCGAGTTCCCAACAAGAGGAGTCTGCATGGGCTTGCATGGGAGTCTGCATGGGCTTTGAGACACAAATACTTCACCATCTTTCTGCCACACCTCCATGCCTAGAAAGTAGTGCATAAGGCTCATGTCCTTCATCTTGAACTCTCTTGCAAGGTCCTCCTTGCAAGACTGTATCAACTGATCATCACCTGTCAAAATCAAATCATCGACATAAAGAACAATGATCAATGGTTTACCTTCTACCATGATGTGGTAAAGGTTCGCATCTGCTTCACTCTTGGTGAAGCCCAAACCGGTGAAATAACTGTTGATCCTGGTGCACCAAGCACGGGGCTCTTGCATTAGCCCATAAAAGACCTCTTTAGTCTGCACACATGCGACTCGCGATCGAAGGTCTCGAAACCTTCTGGTTGCTCAATGTACACCTCCTCCTCAATATTCCCATTAAGGAATGTTGTCTTCACATCCATCTGGTGGATCTTCCACCCCATCTGAGCTGATAGTGCCAATATCTATCTGATCGATGAGTACCTTGCTACGGGAGTAAAAGTCTCATCGTAGTCAATCCCCTCGACTTGTGAGAAACCCCGGGCAATAAACCTTGCCTTATGTTTCTCAACTCTGCCATCAGCTGCCTGCTTTACCTTGTAAAGCCATCTGGAACTCACCGCTGACTTGCCATGAGGCCTTGGGACAACATCCCACAGACTGTTCCGAATGATAGAGTTGTACTCCTCTATCTTGCATCAACCCAGACTATTTGCTGCACTGCCTCCTCGAATGAAGAAGGTTTAGTATCTACACACTCCCCAACTAGGGCCATGTACCCAGTGTACCGCTCAGGTGACTTCCTCTGTATGCGCTGAGAGGATGGATATCCCACATTCTCCCGCGCATCCAGCATCAACCTGTCAGCTTCCCTTGAGCATTTTTGCCCATCTCTAGAAGTCTTAGCATGAGTGGATGTATCCACTCCCAGATCCTCTGTATGCGGCTGCTCCGCATCAATCTGAGGCTCCTCCTCCTTAGGAACTGAAGGTTCCTCCTCTGCATCAACTTGAGCTCCCTCTCAAGTGACACTTGCATGGCTTTCTTCCCATCGAACTTCAGATCCCTGCGTACCACAGTCCTCTGAGTGGAAGGAAAGTACACCCGATAGTTGTGGGCTGTATCCATGTACCCCACAAGTATTCCCAACTCAGCTATTGGGTCTAACCTCTTCCTAGCATCTTTGGTCACATGACAGTAAACTGATGATCCAAAGATTCAGAAGTGACTTACATCAGGTCGCTTCCCAGAATAGGCCTCCATGTGTGTCTTCATTCCTAGTATATGGTGCGGGCTTCTATTCTACAAGTATACTGTTGTATTGCATGTCTCAGCCCACAAATGCAGTGGTAGGCTTTGGTCATGCAACATCTTCGAGCTACTCCCACCATCGATCTGTTCTTCCTTTCACCACCCCATTAAATGGGGTGCCATCAATTCCCATTTAATTCCTTCTGTAGCGCAAAAGTCTTTAAACTGTTAGGAGACATACTCTCCACCATTGTAGCTATGCAAGGCTTTTATTTTCTTTCCAGATTCTTTCTCTGCAAAGGCTTTAAACTCACAAAACCTCAAGAAGTTCTGATCCTTCTTTTGCATAAAGTAGATCTAGCATCTACGACAAAAATCATCAATAAAAATAACATAGTACCTTTGTTTAGCGGTGGAGGCTGTAGAGAAAGGTCCATAAACATCTGAGTGAACTCGCTTCATGATTTCTCCAGCTCTACTATCTCAATCTGAAAAGGAAGATTTTGCATACTTACCCAAGGTGCAACCTTTGCATGTAGTCATCTACTCAAGTTTTCCCTTAGGTAATCCGATAGAAATCTGCTGCATGATCTTTATGGCTCCATGGTGCAAGTGGCCCAGTCCTCTATGCCATAGCTGGCCAACATCTTGGCTCTGCACCATCTCAGCTTTGGAACTCAAAGTAGCACAGTCATCTACCTCTAGCTTGTAGAGATTCTTGATTCGAATCCCTATTCTCTTTGTCTATCCATTACCTATATGCCTCAGGAATACCTTTCCTTCACTAAAGACTACATCATAGCCTTTATCTTCTAGCATAGTCATAGACACAAGATTCTTCTTCAGACCTGGTACATACTTTACATCAGTTAGGGTGAGGGGAGCTCCATGCTCCCTCTGAAACACAACTGTACCTTCACCTAAAACACGGTACTTTCCATCATCACCCATCTCGATCCGCATATGGAGATCCTTCTCCTCCAAGGTACTAAAAAGATTCTTGTCACCTGACATGTGGAATGAAGCTCCACTGTCCAAGTACCACACACATCCCGCCATGGATGAAACCATGCATGCGATAAGTAAGAAATCCAGCTCAAACTGTGAGGCTAGTGCCTCACCATTAGATCCCTTTGAGGAACCCTTGAATTTTTTCTTTGGACAAGGTGTAGCATAATGGCCCACTTCATGACAATGAAAGCATCACACTTTCAATCTGTCAATCTTCTTCTCACCGTGGGAAGAACCGTATTTGGGATGGGATGCCTTCCCTTTCCCTTTCCTCGTGTTTCTCGCTAAGGTTATATTTTCCTCATCATCTTGCTTTGATGAGGATCCATCTATGTTGCTTCTTCTTATATCCTCTTGCATCAAATCCAACCAAATTCATTCCCAATCTGGTAGTTTTTCTCTTCCATTAACCGAGTCTTGGTAGCTATGCCAGCTCTTAGGAAGGTCGAGGAGTGCAAGACTCACCATGTCATCATTAGCGGTCATGATCCCTACACTTCCAAGCTCATCCCTACAGGTGGTGAGCTTGTTTAGATATTTTGAGATCATGTCACCCTTTTCACACTTGATCTTACGAAGCTTGACTTTCAACACCAGCTTCCTCTGATCGCTGTTATTTTGATATAGATCTTTCAATGTTTTCCACATCAAAAACGGTGTCTCCTTCGCATGGAGGCTCGAGACAATATGGTCTCAAACTCCCTCCAGGAGGATTCTCCTTGCTCTAGCCACATATTTCTTCCATTCCGCTAGTTGAGTAGTGTTGGACTTCAAATTTACTCTCTCTTTGACAACTTTTCTCATTTCTTTCTCTTGTTTTGCATAAAATAAAGATCCCCATCACTGATAAATGATAGATTTTGTCTCAAGGAAGACATTAAATGATTGACATGTCACACTTTTATGTTTTTTCTATTTGAAATAAGTTTTTGCAAATTAGCTACGGAACACAGCCTATTCTGCAGCTAACCATGTGTTCCGTAGATACTTCCATGGTTGAACAGAGTAGATGTGTCAAACGAAGAAACCGGCCACATGGGCATCTCTGGAATTGTCTCGACATGGATCCTATCCTAGTCACACAGCCCAGATCGACAAAAAATCTAGCTCAAGACCACACTCAAAGGAGTCAAATGAAGAAATCCAAGAGAAATAACACTCTTTGTCCACTCTTCATGGTTAATTAATAAAACCCGATAGTTTTGTTGTAGCAATAAATCAAACTAGCCACCGGTGATAACGGCTCCATGCAACCATCTTGTTGACTTAAAGTCACCTGTCGCTAATCAACAACTTACACAGAACTGTTGTAAACATGTAGACCACCTGTAGCTAAATTCTCTCCAAAGACAGTTAGGAATGTTTCTTTAAATATCAGTTGTACATAACTGAGAACAAGTTCAAATTTTTGGATGTATTAAGCTCAAACTTACAGCTCTATAATTTTCCAACTTGTTTTCTTGTTAATAATATGAACCGTGTTTGACCAAGTGATCATTTGAAAGAATATATTCAGCTAATTAGCAACTCAACTCAGTCAATTGTAGAGGCCCCCTACACTGAAGGAGGTTTGTCTTTTTATTTTGTTTACTATTCAGTTCAGTTTCATTATTTACTTTTAGCAGTATTTGTAGTTTAGGTTGATTCCCTATAGTTTGTTTTCTTTAAATTCTGATCAATAGAATAATGTTAGAATTCAATGGTGCAGTCTTGTTTCTTCAATTTATTTCATGAAGGAAACAACTTTGTTTTTAAACAGGGTAAGGTTGAAAAGTAATAAGGATGCATTTTTTATTAGTTTACTTACTGTTTGTTTCCTATGTTATTTATTTCCTAGTTCAGATTGCCAATGCACTGTGTGAATAAATGTTTTTGGTCACCATTTCAAGCTAATATCCATCCTAAACTAAATGGTTAAACATTCACTTCACATGAGGATTGAAATCAATTAGTTACTCTATGCATATTTGATTTAGTTATTTGGACTATAAAGTACAGGTAGTTGGTTGTATGCCATTTCAAGAAAGTTATGTTTGAAAATTGAAGGCTTGGGCAACTAAAAGTGATTTAGCCAGTTTCATTCTCTGTAATTATTTCAATTTGCCTTATAGCTTCACCTTTTAATTTTTGACTTAGGATTAAATGAAAACATAGGATAGATGCTCTGTTTTTCCTTCCTTTAAATTAGATTTTGATTAGTTCACCTTGAGGAAATTTAGACTCAGTTTCTCATAATTCAGACTGTACATCATTAAGAATCAAAGAAACCCCCAAAACAAAACAATATAAAAGTACAAAAAGACGATGTAAGAAGGGTTAACTAGCACATACAGTGCACTACACTTCATCAGCTTACGAGCCTCGGTTGATAATTTATGAAAAGAAATTTAGGAAACTAAATTGACTAAACATTTTGGTGCCATTTCCAGGGAACTGTAACTAGGTAACCTTATCTCTTACATTCAAAAAAAAAGGAAAAAATGATATGCATAGAGACTCTAGGGGTAGATTTATAGCTAGAGGCAAGAGTTCAATTCCTATAACACCACCTACTCCACCAAGAACAAGAAGAGATACACCTCCATCCCAAACTCATACTCCCAACCATAGAACTCCTGAAATTCCAGGGGTAGAAATCCAATCAAAAGAATCTCCTACTTCATCTACCAAGTCAATCCTAGAGGAGAAAAGTCTTGGATCTCCAACAAAAGGAGTAGCGTTTTTCACCTCTACAGGGGAGCACATTTTAGTTCAAGAATTAGGAATACTTAGTGAGGAAGAAGAAGTAGAACCTCTCTCCCATATCCCATTAATAGAAGAACCATAGGAGGAGAAAGTAACCTTGCAGGTTGAACCCTATACTGGCCCTAAAGAAATTATAATGGCAGAAGAAGGAGAGGATGGAGAATTCACACTTTTTGGAGGAGGGGGTAGAGGAAGAGGTAGAGGAAATAATGGAGGAGGCAGAGGAAATAGGGAAATAGATAATTATTTTGGATTCCCTATAATGGATGAAGAAACAAATGCCACAATGAAAAATATCTCACCTTCTGTCCTCCCAAACTTCCATGGGTTAAATAGTGGGGATCCTGAAACATTTTTATTTGAGTTAGAAGTCTTGTCCAGAACCTGTGATTATCTAGAAGACTCTCAAAAACTTAAGTTGTTCCCTTCAACACTGAAAGGAGCTTCTTTGAAGTGGTTTATGTGGTTAGTCACTCAGTTCATTAGAACATGGAATGACATGAAACAAGTTTTTTTGGATAAGTATTTGGATTATTGCATGCCTACCAATCACAAAGATGAACTGTTCAAAATGATGCAAAGAGAGGATGAAAATTTAGAGGATTTGATTGAGAGATTCAACTATAATTTGAAAAGAGCAAAGATGGACAATTTAGATAAAGATACCTTAAAAGATCTTTTATTAAACGCCATGAGAGATGAGTGGATAGATATCCTTAACATGATGGAGAAGGGAGATATCTCTCAACTTCCATTAAATTATATAGGAGAATTATGTGTTCATCTCTCAAAAGGGAAATCCAAAACTGGGAAAGGTCTAAGAGATCCTTCTCTTGTTAGAGTAAATAAATCTGCAACTGGATCAGTGAGTAGGGAAGAAATTCGTAATATGCTTGACGAATTCAAAATAGATATTCTAGGGAGTCTTAATGAACAAACGGACACCCTTAAGTTGCAAAACAAGCAGAAAACTGAGGCTAATGCTTTAGTTATTTTCTATCCAAAATGCAGAGAAAAACATGCTCTAAGAGAATGCCCTTTAGATGAAAAAATTATAAATACTTGTATGATTTTCTCAGAGAATCATGAAACCAAGGGTTGTCCTTCGATTCCAGGTCTTAAGGCTATTTTTCAAGAAGAAATAGTTCCAAATTTAGCATAACCTCTTTGCTTTGTCTCTAGAAAACATTGGCAGGGGCCATAAAATCAGGGATTTAGCAATCAAATGTATCTTCAGCCCCCACCAAATTCGAATTCTTGGTAGAAACCTTGGCCTCAACCTCAATCTCAATCTCAACCTTGGGCACAAGGAGTACAAAATCCTTATTGGAGATTTTCTCAATATTATCAATATCCTCCATCATATCAGAATTATCCTCCCCCACACAATCCAAAACAAAATCAACAGCCACAACTTCAAAATCAAAACCCTCAACTTTCATTACCATTTCCACAACAAAACCAAAGTCCTCAACTCTTACTACCATTTCAGCAGAGAACAAATCAGCTACTTTCCCAACCATTACCAAACTCCAACAATAAAAATCCTGAAAATACTTACATGGTGGAAGGACAACAATTTCCAACTTATATGATCACTCCTCTAGATCTCAATGATGTTCAACTAAGATCTGGTAGGATATTAGAAAAGGAAAGACGTTCTATAGTTATTCAGGAACAAGAAAATTCTGAGGAATATTATCTATAGCCCAATAAATTTTTTGAGGGAACATCTCTCCAAAACCAAAATATTGAAAATGAAAAACATAAAGAACCAGTGAACTCAACTCCTATCATTGAGCAGCCAGTATCTACTTCTGCACCTCATTTTCTTAAAAGACTACAAGTTGATAGAGGAGTAGAAATGTAGATCATGTTACCTAATTATGATTTTCTAAATGAATTAAAAAATGTCCGTATCAAAATTTCTTTGTTACAATCCATTAAGGAGATTCAATTCCTAGCTAAAACAATAAAGGAGTTGAGCATAAAGAAACCAGGAAGAAAAGCAAAAGAAACAAAAAGAATTCACCTAGCATGAAAAATAACATATATAATGATGGGAAAAATGGACATACAAAAATATGTAGATCCAAGAAGTCCAATTGTGAAAACACATATTAATGGAGTTGAAATTCCAAATACATTGATTGATTTAGGGGCAACAATAAACATCATGAGAAAACAAACCATGGAACAACTCAATCTTCATAATCTTCTTTACACCCCTACATTACTGCAATTAGTGAACAAATCTGTAGTTAAACCAGATGGAGTGTTAGAAGATATTTCAGTATCCTTAGATTCTTGAGAATATCTTATTGATTTTATGATCTTAACCCCGAAGAATAATCTAGGAGGATATCCACTCATATTAGGAAGACCTTGGCTGGCCACAGGTGATGCTTGCATTAGCTATAGATCTGGTGATATGTATATTTCTGATGGGGATTCAACAAAGAAATTCATTCTATATCCTCCAGCAAGAACAATCACAGAAATAGATGACAAAGAATGGATTGATGATGAAAATGACATTCAGCCTCTCTTTACTATTTCAGATATTAGTGAAGGTAATCAAATCTTAAATACAATGGGAAATTTTGAATCATCTCCGGAATATGAACATGATCAATTTCAAGAAAAATCCAATACTGAATATTTGTCACCTAGGCAGATGTCTCTTTATTTTATGGAAGAATTTGATAGCTCTACAATTGAAATCTTTCCAGGGAAAACATTGAACATGAACAATAACTTGGAGAAATCACAACAAGAAAAGCTAATCAAGACATTACAACAACATTCTGCTGCATATGCATGGGAATATACTAACACGAAAGGAATTAGTTCGAAGACTTGTATACATCACATCTACATTGAGGAAAATTGTAGACCTATCAGACAGCCTCAGAGAATGATGAATCCAAATCTTAGGGAAATTGTGAAAGAAGCACTGCAATAACTGTTGAATGTAAACTTCATTTACCCAATTTCAGATAGCCAATGGATTTACCCTCTACTAATTGTGCCTAAAAAGAATGGTAAATGGAGGGTGTGTATCGATTACCGAGAATTGAATAAAGATACCCTTAAAGATCATTTTCTTTTGCCCTTTATAGCTCAAGTGTTAGATACATTAGCAGGTAAGAAGTATTTCTCATTCTTGGATGGTATTAGTGGTTATAATCAGGTTCAAGTGCCACCTGAAGATCAAGATAAAAACACATTTACTTTTCCATGGGGAACTTATGCCTACTGAGTACTTCCTTTTGGGTTATGTAATGCACCTACAACATTCAAAAGAGCAGTACTAGGAATTTTTTCTGATCTAATACATCATTTTCTAGAGGTATATATGGATGATTCTACAGTCTATGGGAATACATTTGAAGAATCTTTGGAAAATTTAGAAAGAGTTCTTAAAAGATGTAAGGAAGTAAACCTTTCAATAAGTCATGAAAAATGTTTTATGATGTTCACAGAAGGTATTGTTTTAGGGCATCACATTTTAGGAGATGGGATTAAAGTTGATAAATCTAAAGTTGAAGTCTCTTTAAATTATCAATTCCAAATTGCCAAAAGGATGTTTGGAGTTTTCTAGGATTCAGAAGATACTATAGATGATTTATAGAAAATTTCACTAAAATAGCATCACCACACTTCAAATTACTCACCAAGGATTGTGAATTCAATTGGAATCCTGACTGCCAGTTAGCATTTGAGACTTTAAAAACAAAAATTTTTGAAGCACCCATCTTAAGAGGTCCAAATTGGAAACTACCTTTCCACATTTCAACAGATGCTTCAGATACAGCTCTCGGAGTTGTATTAGGACAAAAATACTTGACTCCCTTTGCCATCTACTATACAAGTAAGAATTTGACTCCCACTGAATTGAACTATACCATAACTGAAAATGAATTTTTAGTTGTTGTTCATGTAATCAACAAGTTCAAACATTATAGAACAGGTTACGAAACCTTTGTTCATACAGATCACTCTACAATTAGATATTTAATGAATAAACCTATTACTAATGGAAAAGTTACAAGATGGATTTTACTCTTGCAAGAATTCAATATTACTGTGCTAGATAGACCTGGAAAACAAAACATAGTTGTTGATTTCCTATACAAAATTCAAAATATCAATATGACACTCTGGTTGAAGATAAGCTTCCTGATGAATATCTTTTTGCAGTGAATACTCAAACTCCTTGGTTTGCAGATATTGCTAATTGCTTAGTCACAAGGAAATTACCTTCACATTTGTTTCCTAGAGAAAAAAAGAAAAATCATTCAGATAAGTTCAAGATACTCATGGATCACTAATGAATTGTATAAAATAGGCCGAGATCTTATGATCAGAAGATGTGTTAGAGAAGATGAAATGAATGAGATTCTTAAGGCATGTCATGATGAGCCGTGTGGTGGACACTTTGCTGACAAGAGGATATCCTATAAAATCCTTTCTTTAGGATATTATTGGCCATCCATCTTCAAAGATGCCAAAAAATATGTTAGGAGGTGTGACAGCCGCCAAAGGGTAGGGGAATCTACTCCTTCAAATGAAATGCCAGTACAAATTCAGGTACTCATTGAACCTTTTGAAAAATGGGCCTTAGATTTTGTTGGGCCAATTAATCCTTCATCTAAGAAAAAGAAGTATATATTGGTATGCATTGATTATGTAACTAAATGGGTAGAGGCCAAAGCATTACCTTTTGCTAATGAAAAATATATAGTTAATTTTATTTTTGAGGACATCTTCACTCATTTTGGTGTTCTAAGAGAAATTGTGATAGATCAGGGCTCTCAATTTACATCTAAAATGGTGAAGGGTCTTGTGGAAGATTGCAAGATGAAACATAGGAAATCTACTCCCTATCATCCACAAGAAAATGGTCAAGTTGAATCTACAAATAAGGTGATTGAAGGAATTCTCACTAAGACTATGCATATACATAGAAGAGATTGGGTAGAAAGGCTTCCTGAATCCTTATGGGCCTATAGAACTACATGGAGGAAAACAATGGGAAATACACCCCATGAAATTGGTTATGGGAAATAAGCCATGTTCCCTACAGAGTTTCAAATAAAAACATTCAAGATGGCAGTCCAATTAGGATTGGATCTATTAGAGGCATAGAAACATAGATTGGAGCAACTCAATGAACTTGATGAAATCAGGAACGATGCAGTCCAAAGAACCAATATAGTCCAAAAGTAGAGGGCTAAATGGCACGATAAATATATTAAGGAGAAGAAATTTCAAGCAGGAGATTGGGCACTATTGTTCGATTCGAAGTTCAAAGATTTTCAAGGGAAGTTTCAAACTCATTGGCTTGGGCCATATGAGATTGAATAAGTCTTTAATAACGAAGCAGTAAAGATAAGGAAGATATATGGAAGCAAAATACCTCTTCTTATGAATGGTCATCGGTTGAAGATATTTCAAAAACCAGTTTCAAGAGAGGAGTTCATTAAGATTTTCTAGGATAACTCTGACATGAAGCTAGTGAAGAAGAATTCTTCTTCTCCACTAACTTAGTCTTTATTTTTCCCAAGAAATGACTGATAAAAAACAAAAAAACAAAAACAAAAAAACAAAAAACAAAAAAACAAAAAAATAATTATATAAGGTTGAAAACCCATCATCGATTGGCATACTTATACAGAAATTACAAGGTGAAAATAAGAGATTTCTTACATCCTATATTTTCCATTTCCTTTCTGTAATAAGTAGTGACAAAAAGCTACATTCATTTGCAGTTTAGATTCTGCAAATTCAACATCTCATTCCATCTCACTGTCATAACTCATTTCCATTTTATTTTTACATCCATATTTCATAAGCCATATTTCACTTTTCCTTCTTTTCACATTTTGCAGCTGATTCCATTCCGCAGCTAATCTAATTCTGCAGCTACAACTTACTTATAAGCTCTAGCACAATTGTACAGCTCACAAATAAATCATGAATGCAGGGAAATTGAAGAATCAAGTTTTGAAGATCAGCCATGCTCAAAGTACCTACGGATCAACACCAAAAGAATTATCAAGCAAAAGGTTAAGTTCTAAAGGTAAAATGCAAATTTATTTCAAACATCAAGTCATAAACATAATTCATGTATAATATGAATGATCATACATCTTCTTAACAAGTCATCATTTGATTTGACTACCACTTCATGATACGACATCTCTGCCGCATCTTCCACATTCGATACCAAATGGTCTATAATGATTTCATCATACCACACCTCCGCTACTCTATACTTAAACGGTCTCTAATAACTCCATATGTTAACAGTCAAAACTACGATGTGACCAACGTATTAACATCTCTCCAAACGCTCACCGTCTACTTATTCCATGCAAACCCATAGTTATTTTTCACCATACCCATAGTTAGTCCATTTCATAGACCATAAGAGTAATTTTGAAGGCTAGAAAATTCTACAAAATAGAGACCATGGGACTCATTGTCAGGGTAGAGCCCATAGGGGCAAAGTTTATGGAAGGGTACCCACAACTCAAGGAGATGCTGCACAAGACTGGATGGCTCAATTTCATTGAAAAATTTGATGGATATCACAAGGAGATCACAAAATCTTTTGCTAGATCATTGGATGGTACAGAAGTAGAGATTAGAGACATTAAGTTTGCAGTAACTAAATATTACATAGAAGAGGCTACAAAACTGCCAAGACTTAGTGAAAGATGGTTCAGAAACAAAGAATTTCACAGTGAATCATGGAAGGTAATCCTTAGGAACCTAGGTATGGATGTCACTGTGTTTAGAAAAGGAATTCCTATTTCAGCACTTAAAAATAAATGGAGAAGCATGCTTTTGATATTATAAAAATTTATTACCTGTGAGGGAAGATTCAGATGCATGTATGTTTATCATATACGTTTATTGATGAACTTTCTAGAAAATGGAAACATCAACTTCCCTTTCTTCATTCGAAACAGTGTAAGGAGGATGGCTTCAAATGTATAGAAGAAAATAGAGTTCATAAACACAACTATGTACCATCATGGGTTGGTAAAAATACTGGTTAAGTTTCATCTGAAAAGAATAGGAGATACTTGGGAAAACTTCTTAATAAGAAACTATTTCCAAGAGGCACCAGAATCACCTGAAGAGGGTAATGTCAGAAGGACTAAGAGGAAAAAGACCAATATGACCATTCAAAGAAAACTTGAGTCCCCCACATAGAAAAATGATGAAGAGCCAGTTTCTAAGAGAGAGATCAGGGAGCAGATCAAGCAAAAAGGAAAGATAAAAAAGAAAGATGGTGGAATTACTGAGAACAAACCTGAATCTTCATTACAACAAGATGAACAACTAATCTCTTAAAAATTAACAGAGATTAGGAAACAAATCAAGAGGAAGGAAAAGATAGGACAGGAGAAAACGGGTACAAAGGAGGAGGACATAAACCCCCTACAACTTAGAAGGAGCTCTAGACTCCGAGGCATGGTAAAGAAGGTATCATCAAAGGGAACAGAGTTCATAAATATAGAATAAGAAACCCCAGTACCATTTCCTGATAATTTTCCATTTACATACAGTGCTCAAAACTCTCCCAAACAGTATTTTGAAGGCAGGCCTAGTAGAAGATCCCCAGGCATAGACCCAGTGTAGCAACAAATTGATGATTACATAGAATCACTAGAAAATAAAAGTGCCTCAATGGATCCAAGATCCTCAGCCAATCTAGAACAACCTATCAATCCACAAGAAACTCTGACTAACTCTCTCAAATAGGAAATCTATGAGTTAGAGATATTGAATAGGCATATCAAGAAAGAAAATGAAACCCTGAAGGAACAAAGAAAATTAGATAAATCCATTCATGACAATACAATACTGCACCTAGGGCTATGGTACAAGAAGAATAGGAAGTTGAAGAGGAAGAATAGAAACTTGAACAAAACAATCATCAACCTTAAATACAGACTTCTCATGAAGAAACCCAGGATGGCAGTCACTTCAAAGAGGCACAAGAGAAGAAAGTTATATGTACTAGCAGAGGTATCTGAGCAGATGCAATAGGAAAGAAGAGTTCACAGTTTTGGCAAAATTGCATGGGGACATGCAACGATTTTGCAATGGGGGTATGTTGGACCTCAAAATTACTCTCTCTTTGACAACTTTTCTCATTTCTTTCTCTTGTTTTCCATAAAAGATAGATCCCCATCACCGATAAATGATAGATTTTGTCTCAAGGAAGACATTAAATGATTGACATGTTATACTTTTATGTTTTTGCTATTTGAAATAACTCTTTTCAAATTAGCTATGGAACGTAGCCTATTCTCTAGCTAACCATGTGTTCCATAGATACTTCCATGGTTGAACAGGTTACAGGTGTCAAACAAAGAAACCGACCACATGGGCATCTCTGGAATTGTCTCAACATGGATCCTATCCTAGTCACCCAGCCCAAATCGACAAAAAAGCCAGCTCAAGACCATAGTCAAAGGAGTAGTCAAATGAAGAAACCCAAGAGAAATAGGACTCTTTGTCCACTCTTCATGGTTAATTAATAAAACCTGACAGTTTTGTTGTAGCAATAACTCGAACCAGCCATCGGTGATAACGGTTCCATGCAACCATCTTGCTGACTTAAAGTCATCTGTCGCTGATCAACCACTTATGCAGAACTGTTGTAAATGTGTAGACCACCTATAGCTAAATTCTCTCAAAAGACAGTTACGAATGTTTCTTTAAATATCAGTTGTACAGAACTGAGAAGAAGTTCGAATTTTTGGATGTATTAAGCTTAGACTTATAGCTATGTAATTTTGGAACTTGTTTTCCTATTAATAATATGAAGCCGTGTTTGACCAACTGATCAATTGAAAGAATATCTTCAGCTAACTAGTAGCTCAATTGAGTCAGTTGAAGAGGGCCTCTGCACTGAAGTAGGTTTTTCTTTCTATTTTGTTTACTGTTCAGTTTAGTTTCATTATTTAATTTTAGCAGTATTTGTAGTTTAGGTTGATTCCCTATAGTTTGTTTTCTTTTAGTTCTGATCAATAGCATAATGTTAGAATTCCACAGTGCAGTCTTGTTTCTTCAATCAATTTCATAAAGGAAACAACTTTGTTTATAAATAGGGTAACGTTGAAAAGCAATAAGGATGCATTGTTGATTAGTTTACTTACTGTTGGTTTCCTCTATTATTTATTTCCTAGTTCAGATTGTCAATGTACTGTGTGAATAAATTTCTTTGGTCACCATTTCAAGCTGATATCCATCCTAAACTAAATGGTTAAACATTCACTTCACACGAGGATTGAAATCAATTAGTTACTCTCTGCATATTTGATTTAGTTCCTTGGACTATAAAGTTCAGTAAGTTGGTTGTATGCCATCTCAAGAAAGTTATCTTTCAAAATTGAAGGCTTGGAAAACTAAAAGTGCTTTAGTCAGTTTCATTCTCTGTAATTATTTCAATTTGCCTAACAACTTCACCTTTTAATTTTTGACTTAGGATTAAATGACAAGATAGGATATATGCTCTGTTTTTCCTTCCTTTAACTTAGATTTTGATTAGTTCACCTTGAGGAAATTTAGACTCAATTTCTCATAATTCAAACTGTACATCACTAGGAATCAAAGAAATCTCCAAAACAAAACAATATAAAAATAAAAAACAACGAAGTAAGAAGGGTTAACTAGCACATACAGTGCACTACACTTCATCAACTTACGAGCCTCAATTGATAATTTATGCAAAGCAATTTAGGAAAGTAAATTGACTAAACAAGTAGGATCAGTCAGCTTGGGGACTTCTTGATCAATGAAGCCCTTTAGACTGTTATCCTTTAATACTACCTCCACGCGATCCTTCCAGGCTATATAATTCGAGTTGCCATCAAGGGCATACTCGAGTCTTAAACCACTAAACGTCATTGGTAAAATTGAGATGTGATAAGAACTCAATTTCTATATTAAAGAACCACAAATTTTGAACTTATACTTCTTGTATACTATTCTTGGCCTTGACGACCTTTGCTCTAATACCATGTAGAAATTCCCACTGTAGATCAACAGATTATGCAATATACTAAAACACAATACAAGATACACTTCTACAACACTTTGCGGAAGCTTAATCAAATTGAGCAAGATCAAGAGAACACATATAATTGAGAATGAGAAATCAATCACACATAAAACATAAGAAATAACCTGAGGAAAGCCTTAGCCTAAAACCCCAATCTCTATATTATCTGTTGGAATATCTAATTCCTACTTGTCTCTAGTTGTGATTCTTACTAAGTAAAGGAGTTTGTTCCTAGTAATTGGGATATATTTCCTACATTGGTGTGTGGTTGAGATATTCTCTCAACCAATAGATTGTGTGTGCATGTATATATGTAATTACATTTAATGAAGATATAGACACTATCAAGTTTTATCATGGTATCAGAGCTTTCATTTTAGTCGTCTTGCAACATAGCCCATACTTGTTCATTTGTGGATGAAGCTTAATCTTCACTTTCTTTGCAATGAGGTAGTGTTGTATATTCACCTCATTTCCTCCCCTGTGAAGGAAAAATTGAATTCTTATTCTTGCCCTTTTCAGAATTATGGCAAGTTGGATAGGAGAATTTTCCTTCTCACTATTTCCGGTGTCAACCATCTAAACGCTAGTGATGATGTCTTCACCATTCATTACTCCAACTTCTGTGTTGATCTCACATAGACATGGTGTTTCAAGCCATGCTTCAAGAAATTTCAATTATTCTTCAAACTCCGTTTCTTTTTCCTTGTTGTTGTTGGTATCATCTGCACACACAGAAATATTAATGAGATCATCACAATTTAAATTCTCTTCAGCTTTGTTTTCTTCTACCACATCTTCACAATCAGCTTCATCTGGCTCATCCCATTGATCTTCAATACTTTGTTCCTCTTCACACCCTTCCTAAAAAACAACTCGTAAGTCTTCAGTCTCATGTTGTTTCAAAACATATAGAATCTCTTGATAATCGTGGTCATTAATAAAACCACTATGCCTTATGAAAAAAATATCATCAGGATCAAATATGTCTAAAAGTGCAGCCATATTTGAAAAGTCCAGCTTATCTCACTTTGAGCTTTCTTTTCGACTCCACACGGTCCTCTAACGAGCTCTAACAACCCCGTTACCTCACAGGTGGGAAACTTCTCCCTTTTGCAGCTCTTCAATTGTAGAACCTTGTAGACTATAGCTTTTATGCCACACTGGTCTTAGTGCCCTCGGCTTTGGCGACGAGCAACTAACCGACCTCTCACAAGCTGGAAACCCTATAAGTATCTAATTCTGATGCACATATTTCTGAAGATGGGTTCAATCAACAAATAAAAATTCACATTTTTTGTGGCATATAATAATTTACAAGAAAATTTACCAAATTGTTTTTCAGATCCCAATTGATTTTTCAGATCTCCACAAAAATGAAAAAATACACATCTTTGAATCATCTTGGCAATGAGATTGCTCTGACTATAAGGCAAAGACCACAATGCATGGCAAATGAGGCTTTACAAAGGAAATCCTCTTTCAAGGGGGCCGCTGCTTCAGACCAAGCGTCTTAGGGGATTCTGATATGCAGGCCACCGCCACGGACTCAAGGTGCCACCGCTGCTCCGATCTCTGGTGCTTCAATCTCGTGGATTGAAACTCACACAGGTGGGCCTCTAGCGCGACCTCCACACCACAGCTTGGCACCGTCTACATCGATCTCAACAGCCACCCTGAGCATGCACCCTTGGCCCCTTCATTCCAAATCCACGCTTCCTTTGTAGCAGATCACGTTTCAATGCTCACTGCACCAGATTCGCTGCTCTCAGGTCAACGGACCTTGCCCATTATTCACCGCAGCGATCTCCTGGATTAAAAACACAGCACAATCGTCGCAACTTTGTTCGGATCCATGACTAGTTGTAGAAGTACACCTGATTCCTACAACGATCTGTCACCAAGGTGAACCAAACTCGTGCGACGATGCAGCAAATTAAAAGTGGTGAAGTGCGCAAGAGACTCATCACGACTACGCTTTTCGGCTCCCTACGATGAGGACGCAATTGCTCTTTAGCTCCACAACAATGATTTTGCATTCCTCAACTTATCGTACAGGCCTCTCCTTCTTGCAGCTCTGATACCATGATAAAAATGATTTTCTATTAATTAAATGTCTCTGCAGGTAAGATACCTAGAGAGTGCGCAAGCACTTCACACATACACACTATGTTTGAATGTGGAGAACAACTTAGTACATATAGGCTTTCACACAATGAGGTGGTTTGAACCACTTCCTAAATATTAGGATCTGGCATCTAAAATTAGAGTCTCAATCCTATCATCAATATAACAACTTTCTCCATTATCTCCAACACTCCCCCTTAATGGAGAAAGGGTACTGAACAATAACATATGCCTGCTAGTCTTGTCTCAACTAGGCTTACAATTAAAAACATGAAAAAACTTGGTAACAATTTTTTTTGTAGAAATCTTGTTCAAGTTACAAAACGAATCAGCTCTCAAGCTATCTTGCTCTCTCTGTAATCAAACAATATAGCGCACAGACTGAACAGGCATAGTATATGTCCTCTTCAAGCACTCCAAGCCTCCTATTTATTTGCGCAGTTTTTCTTGGGGTGCAGTGAAGCCACATGTGTGAATTGGCCTCATCACAGTGACTAAACCTGAAGAAGTAACTGCGCAATCCTCAAGGAAATAATTCCTTCTGCATGCAAGAGATATTCATAATGAAATATTCTAGCAACTGATAGTACACTACCCCTCCATCTGATCTCAACTGGGTCTCTGTATGAACTGACATGCATGAGTTATTTATGAGAGAATATTCAGTTATCCGAAGTGCAGCAGTTACATGCATGCATGCATTAACTAATTGAACTTACATTAATTCAACAAACTGTCTGAATTAATCTAACTAGACTTGACTTAGTTAACTGACCCAACTAATTACAACTCAATATTACAACTCATCCTTATCTCTTTACCTAATGGATAAATTCCCCAATTAATGGAGAAACTGTTGCATGTCCCCACATAGACTTCATGTTTGATTTTACTTAACTAATTAACTCAAGTTGAATTAATTAATTATTTTACAAACAACTGCTAAGATCAAATTCGAATTTTACTTCTCTATTTTAGTTAAGGGAATAACTAAAATAGGAAGGTATCCCGAAATGCTATTTATGGCAGTACTAAATTTATCACTTTTATATTTAGCATTTCTTGTTGATATTTTCAATAATTTATCATTAGGACAATAGTTTTATAATCCCCTTATGTTATAATTTTTTGATAATTAAGATGATTGGATATTATTAGGACTTGCTCCAAGGATGAGAGTTTTGCCACATTATTAGTTTCATTTCCTTGAATTCCCATATAAATGTGAATAATTTACCCATGATAATTTCTAAATACCCCTATGAAACTAGCAAGGCTTGTTACCGGGAAAAGTGTCTATTTAGAACTGCTCTATCCCACTAAGGTGTGACAGCTGCCTTAGAAACAAACAGAGAAAACTACTTTTGTATTTCCTTTATGAACTATAGATAGAGAGGAATAGAAAGGACCGACCTGTGTCTTGCACTAATCCTTTGATCCAATCCCTCTCCTCTTTGACAGCTTCCAGCTACCTGCTCCCTTACTTGCCCAGCTTCACCAAGTACTTGTAAGATCACAGAAGAAGAACACTATACAAAGACATGGATCTATATTCATAAACAACTTAGGATCAGTTTTAAGTTAACCATACAAATGTAACAAGCATCAATGATACAAAAGCATGGAGGAAAAACTCAAATAGTTTTTATTGATAAACAAGAGGATCCAGGAGGAGTTACAACCGATGGTTCCTGACCCAGCATCAACCTCCCAACAAAGAAGCCCCTCTTCACCTCCAACAAAGCATAAATCACCCAATACTCTGATATTTGTCTCAAAACCAACAGCAATTCCTTACAATGTGCAAAATTCCAGCCTCTGGATCTCTCGGATGAGGGATCCATATATAGATGTATGTAAGGAGGATGAGTCAGCTTGTGATTTGATTAGTGTCTTCTCTCTGTCAGTTCTTGCTTCCACTTGGAGATTGAAGGCCTCTTACTCATGCTTGGTCGAATTCAGTGAGGCAAGTGTCATAGGAGAAGATTCTGGAAGCTTCCATTGTCTCTCCACCTTGCGGAATGACACTTCCATTTGTCATTTCTCGCCCAACGCACCCTCATAGTGCATTTAGGTGTGTTGCAATGCACCTAGCCAGTGTATTCAGGTGCTATGCAACGCACCTAGCCAGTGGAGCAGCTGAAATGATCCTGTTTTGACTTATTCTGAGCAGTTTCTAGTGGAGAACTTCTGGGAGAAGTTGTAATCTATTGACCTTGTTCCTTTAGGGGTTAGAACAACACTTTTAGGGACTTAGGAGCCCTTGGTTTATGGACATTTCATGCTTGGAGTTGTAAGGCACAAAAATGTCTATAACAGTTGCCCCCTAAAGTATGAGGCCGTTAACCTTTTGGTGTCGGGTGAAATGCTTTATTATGAGGATCCGTAGTTCTTTCAATGCTGGGAGGAGACCTGTAATAAGATATAATACAATACATTATCTTCATACTGTTTTCATGATCTAGCTGAGGCGGGCATTCCCATGCTCAGCTTTATAAATTCATTTTTATGTACATAGGACAGATAATCGTCTGAGTGTAGACTGATTATTCTGATAGAGCCATCATCCTTTTGGTAGGATGATTATCTGTGCTGCAATGCTTGTACATTTAATGTCTTTATTTCCCTGAATATATATCGCAGCCCGGATGGATGAAACTAGATCTGGGGTCTTCAATCTCGTCCGATCTTCACTCGAAGTACAAGTCGATCCATGTGAGAAATGTTCTGAAGTCGAACATGGAAAGACATCGCTTGATTACCAGTCAATGATGTAAACTGTTAACAAGAGCTAGAGGAATCACCGATAATGATAATGACCCTCAAGGTACTGCAGTACAATTCACGTGGTGTGAATAAAGGACTTGGCGTCGAACACCACACAAATTATTTCGGTCGAAGGCCATTGATGTAAACCTGTCGTCGGAAGTGAGAAACTTTCCATTAAGGCATGCAAGCTTCAAAGTACTGAATGGGGTGTTCCTAGATCAACTTCTTGGATAATGAGTTGATGTCGACAAGAAGTGATCCGTCATAGGAGGGTCTTAATGAATCCCACATTAATGACACGGAACGGAGCAAATGATTTTTATGGAGGTGAAAATGATCTGATGATATACGGTTCAGGGTGGCGGTCATGAAAGAATGGAGTATAATGTATGGTAGTGGGTGAGACACAGGTGGCTTCTCTGGATGACTTCTCTTGAACATGTCGGCGACACCGATGTGATGGATTGGTAGCATTAATCCCAAATGCGGATGGTATGGTGTGACCATGGCGATGTGACCGGTGAATGAAACAACCCAACCCGACTCGGACACGGAGTGAAAGTGTCATGTTCAAGAGCGACTTGCTACCAATAAAGATTCTTTGAGTTTTCTTCCCAATTTTTCCCCAGTTATTGCTGACCAGTACCTCTTTATTTTTGTCAAGCTTGAGGAGGATAACATATGCTTTTTCTATAATTTGCCCTTCGGGCAAACCCATCGCTATGTTTTAACGAGCCTAGCGATAGTGAAACTCGTTCTCGTCTAAAGACAAGTTTGTCGCTATTAATCTTTTTAACGAGTTTAACGACAAAGATAACTCGGTCCTTTTCAATTTTAGAGAGTCTGAAAAGGAACGTAAAGGTAACTCCAAAATTCCTTTTTCGTCATCCAATCCCTTATGTCCGAAAAAGTATAAAACAATACAAAAGGGATGAATTTTTGATAGTTTTAATGAGCCGAACAAAACAAGCGCTCGATCTTTTTGTGTAATAATCCCTCAGGTCCAAAAGGATTAAAATCTAGAGGAGGGATAGCACTTCCTGTCCCTTTAATGAGCTGGAGAGGCCAATGGCTCGGAAATCTTTTCATATTTTACGAGTCAGTTGAAAAGAGCTTAAAGGAGACTCGTCTTTTGAGGAACGAGTGATAAAACGGGTAGTAGCTGATTCCAAGTAAGGTTTGGAATTTTCCAATCACGACAGTGTCACAAGGATGGCTAGTGAAATCACTCTTCGCAGCTGTTCCTCAAAATGGGTAAACAATCAAATGGAGGTGAATGATCGGCCAATGAAAAAGTGGAGGTGATGGTGCAAACATGACCAAGGCTTTAATGGCTGAAGTACTTCATTCATGGTGGTTATTTACCGGGGAATAGTTCCTTTTTTAACGAGCTTAAACGCGGGTGGAAACATTTGCTCATGTCTTATGTTTATTTTTTAACAAGCTTGAACTATGTGCTAAAACTGCTCGATGCGGGTTTATTTTTTAATGAGCTTGAACCTTGCGGTAACACTGCTCGAGATAAGTTTGCATGCCCCCAGCATAATAATGTAAATCAAGGTGCATGCCCCCAAGCTTCATTGCATTCAACTCGGTGATTGGAATGAAGGTTTACCTTTGAGATTTGGAAAGGGGATTTGTTTCATTTTTTAATGAGGTTGACACAGTAAAAGAACTATCCTTATGACTCCTTTTTTCATTTTTTAACGAGGTCGACACGAGATAAGAACCGTCCTCGGAATCCACCGTATTTACAGTATTTGATAGAAAATCAAAAACTGAAGGATGATTAAGGTTGCTGGAATAATCTTCGTGGTTATCCGGAAGATGGGAGTGATGGTGGTAATCTTCCCATGGTGCCTCTTCTTTCATCATTGATTGAATGATTCCTTCGTTTGTAGAATGTACAAGTGACGAAGGATTTGAAGAGGTGCCATATTCCTTAGACCTATCTATCCAAACACTCGATGAGCGTTGATTTGGGGTTGCCCCCCAGGCCAAGAAAATTGATTGCTACAATATTTCTAAAATGGCGATGATCCATGCTGACAAAATGTTCAGGAATCTTTGGAATCCATTAGATATAGAAGATTTCATATTGTAGGTTTCCACTGTGGCCACTTCCGCCAGATTACTCGGAGGCGGTAGGGCAAAAGTACCCATTAAGGCAGGGTCTTTTAGGAGACCTACTCCAATATTTTGAAGCGAATGATTGCTTCCATGGATCATTGGAATGCTTCCCGTAACTTGTGAACTGTCGGGGAGAAATGTTTGTTGGTCGACGACTGTAATTCCTCCTTGAAAGGGAAATGCAATCTTCCTGAAGTAGGTCGACACAACTGCGACCATGGCATATATCCAGGGCCTTCCCAGTAGGATGTTGTAATCGAGGTTTCCATCAATTACTTCAATATCAATTCCTACTTTTTCCCCCCTAGTTCAACTTGCAAGTTACTTAAAATCCCGTATGGAGTGTATGATCATCCATCAAATTCTTTTAATGTCGTTGACGATCTCGACAAGGGTGGTGAGCCTAAATTTTTCCAGCAACTCATCGACATAATACATGTAGATGCCCCCTCATCAATAATTGTTCGATGAACAGTTTTGTTGATTTCACTTGAATAAGGAAAGCTAGTTGAGCTGGTAACTGAGGGTCATATCCTTTATGATCAAAGGCCACAAGATTGGAATCCATTGGGTCAATCCCACCTATTGCTGATAATAAAGCTTGCTCTTGGGAGGGGCAATTTTGCGGTACCTCAAGTGTCGACATAGCAGACGACGATTGGGCCAGGTCCTCTACTATATTATAATTTTGTGCTACTTTGGTACGAGGATTAAATGTTGATTTGTGTACTACTCCCTTTGGCGGCTTCATCATTGGTTCAGGAATGATGGGTGGCACAACTTCGGTCAAAGTTGTTGTCGAACTACTAGGTTGTTCATTAGCCTTGTTATTCGACAGCTGTGGATTCCCGTAATGTTTATTCCTTGTCAAAGCATCATTTTGTTGCTCTGAGATAGACAACATAAGCACTTGGGATCGGGAAGCATTTTGATTAGCAACCAGTTTGGTTCCTGGGTTTGGAAACGGATCAGTCAATACTGCTGAGGTTTTTGAACTCTTAAAGAGTTTCTTAACTTCAGCTTTATGTGGACAATCTCTCGTCCAATGATCCTCATCACATATATGACACCCCGCAGGGGGTTTCCTTTGCCCAGAAGGGTTTGTAGAAGGTTTTTCAGGAGATGACTCATCCTGCTTCTTTTTTCTCCCTTTCTTTTTTTTCTTGCCTCCTGGTTGCTTCAGTTTTTTGCCGTTGTCGGTCGACACAGCATTTACTTCCGAGGCAAGAAGTTCCTCATTTTCATTTTGACTGGAAATCTTACGGGCCTTTTTAGATGTAGCCTTTGTCGATTTCGTGTCTGTTGCGCCAATCACGCCATCGTCGGCATGAGAGTCATTGTTTGATTTAGGAGGAGGAGGAACGAAAAATTCTGGTCTAGGAGCATCAGGTATTTTATCGTAGAGCGTGCCAGACTGAGTATAGATCAAGTCTAGATATTGTGCACGAGAAATAACTTGCTCTTTAGTGACGACTCCCCCTTTTGCCACATCTTCCGTGATGGAAGGTAGTAATGACTTGATAAACCATTCAGCTAAAAGCTGATCGGGAACATACGTTTTTACCATTCTACGACGACGTCGCCACTCATGTATATGATCAGATATGTGAGTGGCCGTCGTCTGTTTGAAGTTGGTAAGGAGTTCCGTTCCTGTTTCGTACCTTATCGGTAATTGAAAATGGGTTAAAAAGGTTGTGGCTAAGGTACTGAAGTTGTCGAACGAAGCTCTATGCAATTCGATGTACCATTTTGCTGACGGACTAGTCAACGTCCTCTTAAAAAGGTGAAGCCTAATCGAATCATTGTTTAGGGTGTTTGATGAACACCACAGATGAAAGGTCATCACATGATTCGATGGATCTTCACCCGGATTTCCATTAAATTTAGGAATATCTGACGGAAGTTTATGCGGAATCGCTGGCCACCAAGGGGCATAAGCAATTGGATCATTCGTCAGCCGGTTTAGATCTGGTAATTCTAGAGTTGCTACAAAGGGCAACTGTTGATTCAGGTTAGGCGAAGCATACCCAGGATAAGATGGAATCGCCTGAGCAGTGGGTCTTTGCATACCAGCATAATTTATTTGATGCTGGCAACTTTGACAAGGTTGATGGGCATAACCATTATAATATGGTTGTTGATAACCGCTTTGGAAATGCAGTTGCCCATTACTTACAAAGACTTGTTGCTCAGGTCCTTGATATGATTGCTGGAATTGCAGTTTTTGAGATTGAACCAGCCCTGGTTGTTGGACCATTTGCTGTTGTCCAATACTGGATGATTGACCAAGATGAGGAGTCATAGTACTTGTTTGAGCCTGAGTCGCTCCAGATAAGGAGACACTGACCTGAGGTTGTGATTGAGTCGTTGAGATAAGAGGCTGTTGTATTGAAACCTGAGAAACTTGGGGTTGACATACAACAGGTAGAGCTTGTACTTGCGACGCAGTCACCATAGCAGGTATAGTGGGAATATTCAACACAGGGTGGACTGGTTGCATTGAATATACAACCCTTGGTTGTTAAGGCAGTATTGGCACCCAATCGCTGGATGTAATTCCATTTTGACCTGAACTTTGTTGTAAACTCCCATATGGTTGTTCTCCGGGAGGGAAAAATGAAAAGGCATATTGCCCTCCATATGGTGGCAATCCAGTGCTTAAAGGGTAGATTGGCCTTTGAAGACACATTGGATCAATTTGTTGAGTTTCACCATAAGAAATACCAAATGATAATCCGGATGAAGAAATAGGAACAGACCATGTCGTCGAAACAATCCCTGATTGGACTCCGGTTTGTTGTTGATAACTTGCCGAGACAGATGGTATACCATCGAACATCGTTGGAGTAGCAGCAGGAGGCTCTGCCACTGCTACGTCGGATGACACAGTCCTAGATGTCGACGGTTGTTCAGACATATCTAGTCTATCCAAAAGATTTTCTAGCGATTCTACAAGAACTTGCGATGAAGGGAGACTAACTTCAAAGACCAACGAGGAAAAAGTGACGTTATTCCGATTAAAATAAATTTTAGACACTTTGACACAACTTGTTTT
The DNA here is from genome assembly GCA_031772625.1 of Pinus tabuliformis. NCBI lineage: Eukaryota > Viridiplantae > Streptophyta > Pinopsida > Pinales > Pinaceae > Pinus > Pinus tabuliformis. The sequence goes on from CM062812.1 coordinate 866,169,199, forward strand.
TTCAGTTTTTAAGAGTTGAGAAAAAACAAAAGATGACTCTAGTCTCCTTCGATTTTTAATGAGCCTGAAGTGACAAGTGCTCAGATGGACCTTTTCGGTTAAGGAGTCTGAAAAGGAACGAAAGGGACTACTCTGGAGGTCTAGGTAGAGGGAGTACCAAACCAATCGCAAAACTACAGAATACTTTTTACGGTACGGCAGTCAATCTTCCCGAATGCTGTGTTCAGTGCATTGCGATCGATAGGGCGGCAGACACGACTTCCTATGGATAAAGGATTTAAGCCTATAGGGGTCTCCCAAAATATACTCGATGGTACATGGGAGCACAAGACCGTACTGGCACTTATCGTCTCAAAGTGGAGGAATCACCCAACCATCAGTGAGGACAACAGTTACCAGGCTTTACGACGCCGGAATACGTCTCTAGCCTAGACCTCTAAATGTTGTGCGTTAAGTTCCAAAGCGTTGTTAGATTCATTGAATTTATTTTAAGTTGATCTTGCTTATGAAGTTTGCCTTTTGGGTTCACCACGAGATGTAGATGTAATTCCTAAAATGCAACCTAAAGATGATAAACAAACTTTTATCTCTTTTGTGCAATGAAAATCCTAGCTACTAGAGGAAAAGAAAGACACAATCTTTTCACAAAGAGCAAAGAGCACATTGTAAATGCACTTTCCTAAATCAAGCCAAACAGACTGTCTATATGCAAATGCACATGCATGTATTTGTTTTTGACTTTCTTAGTATTGATGCTAAAAAGAAAGTTGATGTACAAATCTGAATTTGCTTTCAAGCGACAAACACAAACAAGCTTCTTTTCGAAATCAAAAGATAGAGATGATTACGACACCTTGCGATTTTGAAATGAATACTCGTTTTTGACACTAGAAAATCACAAATTCAGACCAAAGGCAATAGTAAAAGTATAATCGACCATCAACAGCAATCAAACTTTCTCCTATGATCGAAATCGACACTTGCGACAGATCTAAATCAAAGGACGACAGTACGACTATTCTACTTTTGCAATGGAAAACTGTAAACGACTCAACAAACACACAAAAACATCTACAGTTCTTTTGTACAAAGGAGGCGGAATAAAAGCAAGGAAAAGGGGTTTTAAACAGACATATACTGATCACAGGCAGCAAAATTCAAAGACAGAACTGGAAAGAATGAAGCACAAGAACCTCAGCTGCATAGGACTAGTCTGATCAGCGCACCTGTAACACATTGAAACTGCATTGCAGCGCAGGTTGCCTTTTCGGGAAGTGCGCTGAAATTCAGGATCTCTTAACAGTACCTGTGCTGGGCCAGAAACGAGAATCTGTCTGAGTTCTGGGTCACAGTTTGCAGTTCAGTCTTTGGTTTTTGGCCGAGTAAAAGCAATCAGTAATGCACAATCAGGGGTAGATCTAAGGAGGGTCTAAGAGCTATCACAAGGGCAATCAGATAGTTTGTGAATCAGCTGTTCAAATCATAAACAGATCCAGTGAATGGATTGAAGCAGCAGATGTCTACTTTGCATTTGTTATGGCAAATGCAGTTCGAATGCTACTTATAAGTTTATGAAACAAACAACAAAGAGATACACAAACAAACTAATTAGACATTCTCCCCAGCGGAGTCGCCATTTTGTTACAGGGAAAAGTGTCTATTTAGAACTGCTCTATCCCACTAAGGTGTGGCAGCTGCCTTAGAAACAAACAGAGAAAACTACTTTTGTATTTCCTTTATGAACTATAGATAGAGAGGAATAGAAATGACCGACCTGTGTCTTGCGCTAATCCTTTGATCCAATCCCTCTCCTCTTTGATAGCTTCCAGCTACCTGCTCCCTTACTTGCCCAGCTTCACCAAGTACCTGTAAGATCACAGAAGAAGAACACTAAACAAAGACATGGATCTATATTCATAAACAACTTAGGATCAGTTTTAAGTTAACCATACAAATGTAACAAGCATCAATGATACAAAAGCATGGAGGAAAAACTCAAATAGTTTTTATTGATAAACAAGAAGATCCAGGAGGAGTTACAATCGATGGTTCTTGACCCAGCATCAACCTCCCAGCAAAGAAGCCCCTCTTCACCTCCAACAAAGCATAAATCACCCAATACTCTGATATTTGTCTCAAAACCAACAGTAATTCCTTACAATGTGTAAAATTCCAGCCTCTGGATCTCTGGGATGAAGGATCCATATATAGATGTATGTAAGGAGGATGAGTCAGCTTGTGATTTGATTAGTGTCTTCTCTCTGTCAGTTCTTGCTTCCACTTGGAGACCGAAGGCCTCTTACTCATCCTTGGTCGAATTCAGTGAAGCAAGTGTCATAGGAGAAGATTCTAGAAGCTTCCATTGTCTCTCCACCTCGCGGAATGACACTGCCATTTGTCATTTCTCGCCCAACGCACCCTGATAGTGCATTTACGTGCGTTGCAACGCACCTAGCCAGTGGAGCAGCTGAAATGATCCTGTTTTGACTTATTCTGAGCAGTTTCTGGTGGAGAACTTCTGGGAGAAGTTGTAATCTATTGACCTTGTTCCTTTAGGGGTTAGAACAACACTTTTAGGGACCTAGGAGCCCTTGGTTTATGGACATTTCATGCTTGGAGTTGTAAGGCACAAAAATGTCTATAACAAGGCTGGGCTGGGATTACCCCTAGAGGCTCTATCAAATTTTAATTTTAAGAAACTAGGAGAAGGTGGTAGCTATTTTTTAGGATTTCAGGGAATGGGCTAGGGTTTTGTTGCTTGAAAATTTGTAAAGTATTGGTTAAGCCCCAAATGTGTGAGAATGCGTGATTCCTTGGAATTACATTCCCAATCTTGTGTAGACCACTTGAGATTATGAGGATTCTTTCACTTACCCTTCCCATTATGGATCTCTAATAGTGTCCACATTTAATGACTAATATTTGAAGATTCTTCTATTCCTTTCCTTCCATAATTCCCATGTTATAAATTTCAGGAAAATTTCCATGTTCAGTTCACTATAGTACTTTTAAAAGGTCCAAAATTCCATTCATTAAGTGTTGAATGAATATTGGTTCTGTTCCAATTTTGATTGTCTAAAAATTATGGCCAAGTGATCCCATATTTCTAATGCAAATCTATAATTTTTAAGTAGATGCTCAGTTGTTTCTATGTTTTCCCAGTAGAGGCTACATCTAGATAGACTTTGAAAACCCATTTTTGGAGATTTTTCCAAGTTAAGGTTTTGTTTTGCATGAAAGTTAGAGGAAGAGGGTCACCTTCGGCTAGAATTTGGAGTCCCATAGCCTTTTCCATTTAATTTTACTAGGGTGTCCTTCTATGCTAGCTATTAATCTACAAGGCTCCTTTAAGCTAAAATATCCTTTAGGACATTTCCCCTATCGAAGGATATCTTTCCTAGATTGGATTTTAATTCTTCTACTTTATGTTTCATTTGCGATGGCTACTTGTGTTTCTGAGATTATGTGCACTGGTCAATGCATGCACGTCTGCCACTACCTCCATTGTTGTTGAGATTGAGGTTGCGCCCAATACTAGTAGACTAGTACTATACCTTACAATATCAAACAAGTTTTTAACTCATTTACCTCTCCTTTTTCCAATTTGTGCCCATTGGCACTAAGAATCCTCCCAAAAGAGGAATAAGTTTATGTTTTGATTTCCACGATGAATTCTAGAGATGAAATCCCTTAATTCCACCCCCTATCCAAATTATCAAACTATCATTTGTTCTTGCCATGTATTTTTGCTTCCATACATTACTCCATAAAGTTGATGGGTTTTTAAACCACCACCACCAAGTTTTGGCTCCTAGTGATTAATTGAGGATTTTAGGGTCTCTCACTCCCAAACCACTGAGGTGGTTAGGATAGCATAATTTTTCTAAAGTGATAAGGACACATTTTTATTGTTATTTAGCTCCCCCTAAAATAAGGATATTTGTATGTTTCTTATTTTTCCCATAATGGCTTTAGGGGTTGCCGAGGATGAGAATATGTACATAGAGATGACTTGTAGAACTAATTTGCATATTTTTGAATACACATCATTAATCATATCAATATTATTTCAAATAGTTAAATTATACAAAATTTTAAATAAAATTTATATAAAAATATATGGAAATAATAAAAAAACTGTTCACCATTATATCTTTTTATTTTTTAATTAAAACTTAGTAATGAATTGTTTTTCAAAATAATTAGTTTTCACATTTTAAAAGATATAAATAAATTATATCCCTCCAAAATCCCTAAAAGATTAAGATTATGCAAGTTACAAAACTCACAATTACCATTGTAAAAAATCTCACCAGATTTTAAAATAAAATTGAAGAAACACTCCAAAAAGGACGGTCTCTCAAGGTCTTTTGGGTATTCGCGGGGGTCGCTAGGTAGAGTTCAAAATTCAAAATTTAAATTTCACATTGCCGGGCGCGCGGGACTGAGTCTTAAAAAGAAAATTCATGACGAATGGTCCATGGATGACCATGTGATGGTCATTCGTCAGATGCTTTAAAAATATTTATGTTAATGGTCATCAGAAAACTAAGGCGGCTGTATCCTCCATGTATGCATCATTCGGTTCGCATAGTTTTTTTAGTAATTAATGCATATCTCCGTCAATGTTCGTTTAAGTAAACGGAAACGGAGAGGTGGGACAGAGCAGCCATGTAAGCAGGTTCTGATAACCTGCAATCGGGATAAGAGTTGCCCCATTTGGCATGTTCCATATTCGCCGATTCATCATTATGCCTGACACGCCCTTGGGCCTTCGAAAGATAAAAGCACTGGATTCAAATATTGTTAAATGAATTTCTGCGCACCCAAGATTCCAAAGGTCTTAAATATGACCCTGAAACAGGACAATATTATCTTCTTGAATTTGCCTAGCTTTAATGGAAATTGGAAATATTGTTACAAAAGTAGAAATGGATACACGTATTTTTCATTCTATCTCATAAGGTAATTCAACATACTTTGAATTCCATTGATTACGCAGTGATATAAGCCAGGGATACGAGATAATACACCTCTCGATTTATATGTCATTATTTTAACCAATTCAAGCATACATGTTATTTTTTCATTAGATTTCATGACAGTTAAATTTAGATTAGATAATATTGGGTTTTGGAATATGCTTGGTTAACGGAAGATTTCTTTTCAGGGAGATTTAGTACATGGACTTTGCGATCACACTGTTTTGGCGGAAATCATTTCTCGATTTCCTCGGAATTTGCCATGGGATAAATGGTCGTTCTACAACATGTTCACTCGATGTTGGGTTTATTATGAGTGGTGAATACCCATAACTGGTAGTTTCTTCTGCTTTATGGGTTTTTTTAGTTTTTTTCCTTTTGATTTCTGTTTAGGTTTATCTTTTGAGTTGGGTAATCTCCAGAACGCTATGATCTTGGATTTTCAGAGTATTTTATAAAATTATAGTGTTTTGTTTTGGTTAAGAAGTAAAGTATAAAATAATTAAATATTGCATTTTCAAAATATTAAGTTGTAAAGTGCTCTTTCATATGATAATAAATCTAAATTAAATTATTAATATCTGTTTCAATAAAATAACTAAACCCATCACATCTAAATTTCATAAATGCTTCAAATGAATACTCTAATTTTGTAAAGCACGTAATGACCATTTACACACCATTTGTATATACACAGTAAACAAATAGGCACATAATTAAAATGTCTTCCTGAGCTAATTCACTATGTCTACCCTGTATTGTCCTCAGTACACTCTCTTATTGAAGGTTTTTTGAGCATTCTTATAATATTTATGACAAATTGTGAGTGATGTAAGATACTTTTATTTTATTCCAATGAAAGTATTCTCAAGTGGTCGGCATTTCCTCTACATGCTAGTAATTGTCGGCCAATCGTTTTTCCTTTTCACTTTTTAGTGTGCATGCTTTTCTGGATTACGATTTTGACAGTAATGGTTAATAATTACGCCGAAGTGCGTATATAAGTCGAAATCAAACACTTGATTTCATTATATCAATCAGATTTGCAAAATCTATCCATTAACACATTAAATGGATTCGATACATTTAACAGATACGTAAACCATGTTTCTATTTCATAACCAGTTATTCCTTGTTCATCTCAACATTTATGTCATTGTATTTTCTTTGCTAATTCATTCTATTATATACATCTCTCATTTTCCGAGTTATTGTAAATACGATGATAGGGTGATTTGTTACATTCATTGTGTGGTTTGATGATTTGTTACATCCATTGTGTGGTCGATATGCGATACAAAGACTAATATATTAGACAAACTCAGCTTGTTTGATATCAGACAAATTCATGTTGTGTTTGTGGACGTTTTCTGTCATTATATTGTCATTATTTTCTATAGATCTCCTTGCTTCATGCCTTTATATATGTGTTTTCCTTCGTTAATATCTTCAACAAGTTTTGATATTTTATAAGAATATTTATATGACTAACATTGTTTTCCTTAAATTTTAAAACATTGATATTTAAATATCAAGCTCACACTAAACATACTTATGAATGAGGCTGTCAAACTACTCAGAGCAGGCAGGAGTAGATAAGATTCTCATCGTTATATGGTCAACCTGTTATAGTTAAAAGTTTTTTAAAAGGTTGATTAAATATTAAGAGTTTTTTTTGTTATTTTTATTAAAATTGTTGATTTTTGAATGGAACATTTAGTCAATCTTATTTTAAAATATTCTCAGAATCTAATTAAATTTAACTATATTAGATTACTTATTAAATTTAATTATATTAGGTTACTATATTAATAATAATTATCAATATTTATTATTAATTTGAATAATATTTCCTATTAATAATAATAATTAAAAAAATAATTATTAATAATAATTTTAATTTAATATTATTATTATTAATTCCTTTGTTTAAATTAATAAATTAATAAATATTATTAAACAATAACATTATTGAATATTAATGAACAGTAATATCATTTAATATAAATATTATTAAAAATAAATAATAATATTATAAATATCTAATAATATTTTATTAATTGTGATATTAATAATTTTAAAAAACATTAAAAGTAATATTTTTTTTATAACATTAATTTGATGGCAAGGATCAGTGACATGGATACTACAGATGGAGCAATATTTTGATCTCCATAATGTGCAAAACACATGAAAGGTACGCATTACAATTTTATATTTAGAACCCAATCAGTTTGTATGGTACCAATGGATTTTATCTCGTTAACAAATTGTCACTTGGTCAATTTTTACAGAGGAAATAACAACACATTATGACCATACAAAAAGAAACACCTTCTTTAGCCAATTGATAAATCTCAAACAAAAGGGTTCAATAGTGAAGCATGAACTTCCAAAAATTGAATATAAGGGTAAATTATATTCTAGAGGAGCATAGGAATGATGTCTTCATAGGGACTTTAAAGGATAAAATCCAACATGAGGTCTGCCTATGGGATCCTGAGTCATTGGATAAGGCATTCAGGCTGCAAAGAAAAATTGAAAGAAAAATTATGGCAATAAGGAAGCCTACCACTCACAACTATAAAGATGAAAATGTTGTTGCTCCCAGTCTTCCACAACCTATAAAGTTGACACCACAACAATTGGAATAGAAAAGAGAAAAAGGGATTTGTTATATTTGTGATTGAAAATAAACTAAAGGTCATAAGTATGCTGAGAAGAAATTAATTTATATAGATTGTGAAGAGGAGGAAGAAAATTTACAAGAAACATCAAAAGAAGAGGATATACACCACGAACCAACCCCAGAGAAAGAAGAAATGAATAAGACCATATCATGTAATGCATTGGCAAGAATTACCACTCCTCAAAATCTCAATGTAGAAGCACATATCAAAAATAAAAATGTAATATTTTTGATTGATTTGGGTAGTACCGATAATTTTATTCATTGTAAGATAACCAAGGAATTGAATTTCTTCCTATATCCAGAATCGGAGTGTCAAGTGATGGTTGTAAATGGAGGAACTATAAATTTATATGGAAAGTGCCATAATATCAGGTTAACTGTGGGGGAATATGTATTGAATAGTCGAATTATCTCCATTCCAATGGGTGGTGCTGATGTTGTACTAGGACTCCAATGGTTACAATATTTGGGTATTATAGATTTTAACTTTAAAGAACTTTTATTGAATTTTTTTGGGAAGGGAAGGAATATGAATTAAGGGGTATCACAGGAAAACTAGGGAATATAATAAGCTCCAATGGCATGATAAATTTTCTAAATAAATAACAACAGGGCGTAATTGCACAATTATGTTCACTAGAGGTTCAAACATCGAAATCATATATTTTCCTGGATCTCCCGAAGGTATCAGAAAATCATTCCAACGTATTTGATACTGCCAAAGGCTTAACACCTATTTGTGATCATGATCATGCTATTCGTTTGATTCCAGGAAGTATTCCCCCAAACACTAGGCCTTAAAGATATCCCTCTACTCAAAAGAGTGAAATTGAACATATGGTTGCAGAAATGCTAGAGGCCGGTATCGTTCAACCTTGTGAAAGTTATTTATCTGATCTAGTAGTATTGGTGCACAATAAGAATGGATTATGGCACATGGTCTAGATTATAGGGAGCTCAGCAAGCTCACTATTAAAGAAAAATTTCTCATTCTTGTCATTGATGAATTATTGGATAAGTTACCTAGAGAAATTTACATCACCAAGTTGGGTCTTCATTCACGATATCGTCCACTGCCCATCACATCTTCTTCAAGAGAAAATTCTAAGGTTCAAGCTGTGGAAGATCACATCGGGAATCAACAAAAATTTATACAACTCTTAAAGGATAACCTCACTTTGGCATAGAATAGAATGAAACAACATGTCGATCAACATCGCAACAAAAGAATTTTTCATGTAGGTGACTAGGTCTTTTTATGGCAACAATCATACAAAAAAATGTCCCTAAAGCAAGGTAAGAAGGATAATAAATTATCCCCAAAGTATTATGGTCCTTACAAGGTGGTACAAAATATTAGTACTATGGCATACAAGTTGGAGCTTCTTGCATCTGCCCAAGTGCACAGAGTTTTCCATTTTTCATGCTTAAGGAAGGTTATAGGTGACAAGTTCTGAGTTCAAACAATATTGCTAGAACTTGACGAGGAAGGAAAAGTCATATCAGAACCAAAAATACTCCTTCATGGAGACAACCTTTGTCAAATGTCACATTGCGACAAAGATTGTCTCAATATGAAAATCAACCATGGCCCAATGTCAGATTGTGACAAATATTGTCTCCATAAGAAAATCAATCATGGTCAAGCATGCTAAATGATGCTCCAATGTCGCATTATGAAAAGGATTGTCTCAATACGGAAATCCACCATGGTCAAACATGTTTATTTTAGGGTTTATAATATTTATCTTAGGGTTTATATACCTTGGGTTTATAAGTTTTATCTCTTGGACTTATTATTCCATTGGGTTCATAATATCAATTCCTTAGGTTTATTAATCTATGGGTTCATATTCCTAGGGTTTTTTATTATTCCCTTAGGTTTAAAATTCCTTGGGTCTATAATATCAAACATGGCCAACCATGGTCAATCATGGTCAAACATGTTTATAAATTCAATCACAATCATGCATGGTCAAACATCCCATTGTGATAAGGATTGTCTCAAAATAAAAATCAATCATTATCTCAATAATGGTCCAACCTCTCATTATGACAAAGATTGTCTCAATAAGATAGTCATGGTCAACCATCATCAACCATGGTCAACCATGTTTCATAAAATCAAACATGGTAAACCATTGTTAATCATGGTCAACCATGGTCCAACATTGTATTGTTACAATGATTGTCTCAATACGAAAAAAAATCATTGTCTCAACCATGGTCTAACGTCACATTTTGACAAATATTGTCTCAATATGATAATCATTGTCAACCATGGTTAACTATGTTTTATAAAAGCAAACACGGTCATCCATGGTCAATCATGGTCAACCATGGTCGAACGTCACATTGTGACAAAGATTGTCATAATATGAAAATCAACCATGTTTAAGCATGGTCAACCATGGTCTCACGTCACATTGTGAGAAGGATTATCTCAATATGAAAATCAACCATGGACAACCATATTGGTCAACCATGTTTATTTTAGTGTTTATAATATTTTTTTTAGGGTGTATATATCTTGGTTTTATAATAATAGTTCATTGGGTTTAATATTATTCCCTTGGGTTCATAATCCCAAGGGGTTTTAGTATTAATCCTTTTGGTTTATTATTCCACTGGGTTTATAATATCAATCATGGTCAACCATGGTCAATCATAGCCAAACAAGGTCAACCATGGTCAAATGTCACATTGTGAAAAAGATTGTCACAATATGAAAATCAACCATGGTCAACCATGGTCCAATGTCGTATTGTGACAAAGATTGTCTCGATATAAAAATCAATCATGGACAAGCACGGTCGGCCATGGTGCAACTTCGCATTGTGACAAAGATAGTCTCCTTATGGAAATCAACCATCATGAACCATAGTCAACAATCTAAATTTTTGTGTTTATAACATTTATCTTAGGGTTTATATACCTTGGGTTTATAATTTTTATCCCTTGTGTTTATTATTCCCTTGGTTTCATAATATAAATCCATTTGGTTTATTTATCTAACTGTTCATCTTCCTAGGGTTTGATATTATTCCCTAAATCTTATTCCCTTGGGTTCCTAATCCTAATGGGTTATAATATTAATGCCTTGGGTTTATTATCCCCTTGGGTTTATAATATCAATCCCTTAGGTGTATTATTATGTTGCATTTATAATATCAATCATGGTCAACCATGGTTAATCATAGCCAATGAGGCTTAACCATGGTCGAATATCGCATTTTGACAAATATTGTCTCAATATGAAAATCAACGATGGTCACCCATGGTCCAATGATGCATTGGGCCAATGATTGTCTCAATATGAAAATCAATCAATGTCAAGCATAGTTAGCCATGGTCCAACGTCACATTGTGACAAGGATTATCTCCATATGGAAATCAACCATGGTCAACCATGTTTATTTTAGGGTTTATAATATTTATGTTCAGGTTTATATACCTTGGGTTTATAATTTTTATCCCTTGGGTTTATTATTCCCATGGGTTCATAATATCAATCCCTTGGGTTTATAATACCAATCATGGTCAACCGTGGTTGAATGTCGCATGTGACAAATATTGTCTGAAAATGAAAATCAATCATTGTCTCAACCATGGTCTAACGTTGCATTTTAATAAATATTGTCTTAATAAGATAATAATTGACAACCATGGTCAACCATGTTTTATAAAACTAATTGTGGTCAACCATGGTTAATGATGGTCAACCATGGACCAACATCGCATTGTGACAAAGATCGTCTCAATATGAAAACCAATCACTGTCTCAACCATGGTCCAATGTCACATTATTATGAAGATTGTCTCAATATGACAATCATGGTTAACCATGGTCAATCATGTTCAATGTTGGTCAACCATGGTTAAACATGTTTTATAAAATAAAGAATGGTCATCCATGGTCAATCATGGTCAACCATGGTTGAGCATCACATTGTGACAAAGATTGTCTTGATATGAAAATTAACCATGGTTAAGCATGGTCAGCCATGGTCCAACATCACACTGTGAGAAGGATTGTATCAATATGAAAATCAACCATGGACAACCATGGTCAACCATTTTTATTTTAGTGTTTATAATATTTTTTTTAGTGTTTATATACCTTGGTTTTATAATATTAGTTCCTTGGGTTCATAATCCCAAGGGGTTTTAGTATTAATCCCCTCGGTTTATTTTTCCCTTAGTTTTGTAATATCAATACCTTCAGTTTATTATTCCCTTGGGTTTATAATATCAATTTTGGTCAACTATGGTCAATCATAGCCAACCAAGGTCAACTGTGACCAAATGGCGCATTGTGACAAAGATTGTCTCAATATGAAAATCAATCATGGTCAACCATGGTCCATTGTCGTATTATGACAAGCATTGTCTCGATATAGACTAATACTATTCAAGGGACTAATACAAGTCACCCTAGGGTTTGTATTCCCTTGGGGTTATTTTATCAATCCATTGGGTATACTAATCTAAGGGTTAATATTTCTAGGGTATAATACCAAATCCTAAAGGGATTATAAAACCAAGGGAATAATTTTAACTGGAGGGATTATCAACCAAAGGAATTCATACTAAAATCAAAGCAACTATAAATCAATGGAATAATAAATGCAAGGGATTAATACTAAAAATGGAAGGGAATATAAACCTTAGGGTTTTTAATGAATCCTTTGGCTATATCAATGACATTAATGTTTTTAATATAGTTTTGGTAGTGCATTAATGTACATTAATATACAATACTATACATCAATGTAGTTTATTTAATATGCATTAGTGTGCATAACAGTGATGTATATATAGTTAAGATCATTAATGCACAATAATGTACATTGAAATAAATTAATATATTAATTTACATTTAAATACATTAATATACTAATATGCAAAATAATGTATGTTTCATATATATAAATGGAGAGTACTGTATATGGAAGTTCATATAAATGTATATGAATATTGAGGTGTATTTATAAATGTGGTTGATATATGCCTATCAGCGTTGATCAACCATACTTATTAATGTGGTTGTGCTAGTACTAATTGGGGAATGGCTAGCTACTTGTCTATGTCAAGTCCAAACCCAGTAGACAATGTCAAATTTTTATGTAGGTTAGGAAACCAATATCAAAGTTCACATATATCAATTATAATTAGTGATATCTATGAAAACTAATGCCCTTATTGGTAATTTATGTTTGAGTGCTAGTGTTATGTTTGGACTATGGGGTTACAAACTTACATCGGAAGATTTACTATCTACGCACGTCAGTTACATAGTTTTGCCACTTCATTTTGTTCGATTGGTGTATTTATGTGAATGAATGACTTTTTGCTTGGATAGTTCACTTGCCCCTTTTAATATCTATTGGATACTCATGTCGTCCAAATCGATTGTATTAGCTTCTATAATATGAAATGACATGAGTGATTAGAGATCTAAGAAAAAGAATATGGATTAATGTCCGAGAAAGAAATTAGCTAGGGGCGGAGAAGGAAAGATAGACTACAAAGGTACATGATTATTTGAGAATTACAGTAAAAGAAAGAGTAAGATTATGAGATCTGAACAAAAAAAAAATGGAATAGTTTCCAAGGAATAAATTATCTAGGGGTGGAGAAGCAAAGATAGAATACAAAGGTACATGATCATTAGAGAAATTGCAGTAAAAGAAGCCTCATCGTGGGTTGAAACCAGAGTAAGATTATGTGAGTAAATGATTTTTTAAAATCTAGTTTGATAAAACTACCATATTCATTATTTGGTCAAACATTATGAGGTAAATTGTAGATAGATGAATAATAGGTTACATAGCAGAGAAATAAGTTATCTATAATCTATCGAGTATACATAGTGGGGAAATCTAGTCTCTATACCTTGACATAGAAATATTTGCCAATTTTGCAAGTGTCATATATATAATATTTATTAATTTATGTTATTTATTACTCTTAATCATTTTTAGTTTACAAATTCAATAAAAGGAAATAGTATTAGCATCCATATAAGTTCTGTTCAATTTGAATTCATCCAAATTAAATAAATCTATTAGAACTATGTTATCTTTGGATTTACCAAGCGCCTAGAGGAATCAAATTTCTGGAGGTGAAAATATATTTTAGAGTGAAAATAAATTTGATCCCTCTCGATACTTGGTAGATCTAGAGTTTAGAGCTTATATGAATTTAATTTAATTAAAAAATAAAGATATAATAAATTAAAACTTTTCATTTAAATGTAATGAATTTTTATTAATATAGTTTTATATTTAAATTATATTGATACAAATATGAATATCATAGAGAAATTTGTATGTAAAATAAATTATGCTTTATGCGATGAAGACTATGAGGGATGTTAGGGTTTTCGGCTTTAATAGACCCTTGGATGACACCATCGCTTCAAGCCATGACACTATTATTTGTAGAGGATGAGGATTCAAGCAAGTGGTTTCCATAAGCTTCTTCCCCCATGCTGATAGACATAGGTGGACTTAGTGGTTAGAGGTATGACTGCCATTTTTTTGCAGAATTTCAAGCAACCAAAATACTGAGCTATGGCTTCGACCAATGTAACTCCATTTGGTCTAGCCTCTGGTCTTGCATGAAACCATGGAGTCATTAGTGGCATTATGACTAATGTCTTGCCCTCGATGGGAACCTATTTGATAAAATGTCAACATGATGGTAGAAGGATGAGTATACATGCTAGTACAGATGTGACAAAGAGATTAGACAGAGGAATATTAGTTCAAAGATAGAGGACTGATATAGGTAAAGCATATGAAAATATACACGGGTCCTGTGAGCAAAGACTATGTACATACACAGGTATGGTGAAGCAAAGTCATGTACAATTTTTGCACCATAGTATTCTCAATGCGAGGGGAATTTACCATGGTATTGGCCATAGTGATGAGTGCGACAACGAATATTTTATGCTTTAAAAAAATACCATCGGTATAACTACAAGATTGGCCTAAGGTATTGGGTAAGGCCTAAGTTATATAAGGATATGGAGATCAAAATGCTAAGTGTGCAAGTTATGGGTTATTAACAAATGGTTTGATCTAAAACATGTTTGCACCAAGGAGTGTGAAGGACGTGCAAATTTGGTAAATATGAAAGCATAATAGTCACTAATGAACATGCTTTCTTGTTCCTTTATGATTATATCTAAAAATGATAAATCTATGATGCTAATGATATTCTAACATGAACATGTGATAGTAAGTGTTGCAAAATATTTTTTGTGGTTATAGCGAAGGAATTATTAAGTAATTATAGATATGTGCATAAGTTTTCTTCGGAAAGGTCACGTACATACACGGATATACTTTAGGGGGGTCGTGTATATATTATGCAAAATTTAAGAATATGTATGCATGTGTGGAATATTAAAATCACATACATACACGAGTTCTTTTCATAAAATTCATGTACGACTACTAGGGTTTTGAACCATGAATTATTAACGATGGTTGATTAGTTCATATATGTTTGATGTTTTCTTTCAGTGATGTCTCTCTCATAATGATCTTTGTTTGAAAATACGGATTGGGTTGAACTAATTATAGAAAGAAATGTTAACTAAGTGGTGATGCTACTGTATAATGATCTGTATTTGGTTCTATGACCAATGATGGGTTTAGTATGTGGTACAGTGATTATTTCAGTGTGACAATGATTGAGTTTCATGTTTTAGTAATTTTTGAGATATATACGCGGGTATTCTTCAGGAGAAGCGTGTACATACCTATGTATGATTAAGAACAATAACGTATACAATCTAATGTATGCTCGATTAGGGTTTGCAGTGGTAGTAGTTGGTTTCTATGATGGGTACCAAAGTTTGGCCTGGTTGATTCATTAGTGGCTATGCATTGCCATGATCTGTTCTGATCTAGGTTGATCTAATTGCATTGGTTAGAAAAGTTAATTTTATCATTAAGATTGTTTAGTATTTGAGTAATTGATTTCAAAATAGTTGAAAGTGGATCGAGTTTGATACATTTTGAAAAGTGATCCATAAAGAGATGAGGATAACAGTCTTTAGAAAGGTGTTCTAGCTCCCCTCCAGTAGGAGTTGGAAAATGAGAGAAGGTTTTTGCTTTTTGCAGGTAGGATCCTATGTACTAGTTAAAGTCTGCACCAATACAAGATTGTAAGAATTTTATTTTTTTCTAAAGAAGACATAGACAACATCAGTGGTGGTTTTCTCCCACATTGTGTTTCTACCAAAAATCTTGGTGTTCATGTGTGTTGATGTGTTTATGATGTGTTGATGATCTATCTTCTCCCTATTGCATCATAGTTTCTTCTTAATACATCTTTTAAAGAAGTAATGATGCACTAGTCAAGGCTTAACAAATGATGAATTATATGTAAAGTTAGTTAACTAAATATTATTAGTTATCTTTCATCATAGTTGCGTATGTACGCGGGTTTACTAAATAACAATTGCGTACAAAAATTGGAATAAGAAAAGTAAAGTTGAAGTAAGTTTTATTCACCCCTCCTCCCCCACCTGTAATATTTTTCCTATCAATTGGTATGAGAGCAGGTCCTTCAGAAGAACCTTCATCACTTGAAGGAAAATTTATCAAGATGAGAAATCAAGAGGGAGTAGTATCTATCAGGCCAACATTTTTTAATGGATCCAACTTGGTTTTCTAGAAAGTCAAAACGAGATCTTACCTCCAGTCACTTGGAGCTGATGTTTGGGGAATCAGTTAAGGAGGCTATTAGTATCCATCCTTCATTCCCATAGATGAAGCAGAAAATAAAAAATATGAGACCAATGCAATGGATGTCAGTGCTCTATTGTGAGGCTTGGAATAATCAAAATTTTTAAATTTCATGTAGCTAAATACCAAAAACGCTATATGGGACAACATCATTTAGAGTTATGAGGGTGAAAATAAGGTAAAGAGTCCTAAACTTCAAACCTTTCGAATTCAATATGAAATCCTCATAATGCATAGTGATGAAAGTATTGCAAGTTTATTTCTTAGGGTATATGAGATAGTTAATTCATTGAGAAATCATGGTGATGAAGTAAAAGAATCAATGGTTGTTGAGAAAATCCTAAGGTCTCTAACCCAAAATTCGATTTGAAAGTCTCTCTCATTGAAGGAATGAAGGATTTGAAGAACCTTACTGTTGAACAGCTTCAAGGGATCTTAACAGGTTATGAAATGAGAAAACGAGGTGCTTCACATGTCAGAGAAGAAACATTCAGAGCTACATCTAAAGGAAATGAAAAGGAGGAGCTTATGGAATCAATTTATGTATCAGATGAAGAAGAGCCAAATTTGTAAAGAAACTACAAGTAGGAACTAGTAGATTTAGAGGTAAGCTTCCTTTAAAATATCTTTCTTGTGGAAGAGTTGGTCATTATGATGTTAAATTCCCTTATAAAGAAAACCATGAGAAAGGGAAAAATGATGAAAAAGTAAATTTTAGGGGAAGGTTTGAAAACAATAAAAGGTTCTACTCACATGAAGATAGTGATGGGGTGATGGTCTGATCAAGAATATCAATTACTTATGACATTTGGAGATAAATGTATTGATGAGTCTCATGATGTTTCTATGGATTCTATAGAAGGAAAGGATAATCTCATTGAAGAAATAACTCAAGTTAAAATTCATCTAGAAAAATCTAAAATACCAGAAGAAGCATTGAAGGAACAAATTCTAGAAAAGGAGAGGCATAATTAAAAGTTAGAACTAGAAATAGTAAGTCTAAGAAAGTAAATTGAGAAAACAAAATTTCTAAACCTTAGATTTGCTAAAGGATCCGAGACCCTAGAAGAAATCATCAAAGTACAATGCTCTCCTCTAATAGAAATAGGCCTTGGATACAATGGAGAATCATCAAACACTGTAAAATCTTCTAAAACAGGTACATGAAACTATCTAAATATAGTAAAGGGAGGTAGTCAACAAAATTCCAGCTCTCAGGAAAGGAATGAAGTTTCAAATGTCTCCTTGGTAAATCACCCTTACCACCATAAAAAGGGGAATTAAAAAAAAAGGTGTTACACTCACAAGAACTTCTAATTCAATAGTCAATTCTTCACTTGTCATAATTTTGGTCATAAGGCTACTCAATGTGTCGGTTATAAAACTTTCATGACTAGAGAAGCAAGGAAACAAAAGAATGAAATTGGATTAAAGAAATACTCTTACAATTCTTTCTCATCTCTCCAAGGCGAAACAAAATGTTTCGTGTGCAATAACTGTGGGCATAGAGAAAGTAAATGCAGAAGTAGAATTAGACCAACTCTTTAGAATGGAAAAAGGGAAACAACAACCAAGGTATGGAAAAAGAAAAAGATAGAATCTGAAAATTGTGGTTTATCTTTTTTATGCGGGAGATCAAGAAAATTTGTCGTACATTGACAGTGGATTCCCAAAGAATATGAAATGTGATAAAGATAAGTTTATGTTCTTTAATAAAATAAATAAAGAAAAGAGTGCAACCTTTGAAAATAACTCACCTGCTGCTATCAAAGGAAAAGGAATTGTTTTGCTAAAGGATAAGGTTAAAGGTAGAAAAATTCTATTTGTTAATGTATTAAGATATAACTTGTTGAGTGTTAGTCAAATGTTTGATAAACGACATGAGTTTGTTTTCAGATCAAATAATTGTGTGTTACAAAATCTAGATATAGGTAATATCATAATAAAAGGAACAATAACTCGAGGTAAAGTCTATGTCTAGGAAGGAATAGAAGAGCATTGCTACTTGAGAAAATCAAAAGAAAGTTGGCCTTGGAACAAAATATTGGGACATCTGAGCTTCACTCAATTACACAGCTCAAGTAGAATGGTAGCAGTACGTGACTTGCCTAGCATCTCTCTGCTAGAAAAAAACATATGCAACTCACATCAATTCGTTAAGCAAACCAAAGTTCAATTTAATGCTAAAGAAGGTACTTCAAGTAATCGATTTGAACTTATTCATAATGATTTGTGTGATCCTATGAGAAACAAGTCTCTTCTAGGTGAGAAATACTTCATATTATTCATTTATAATTTTACTAGAATGTGTTGGATTGGCTTATTCAAACACAAAGATGAAGCATTTGATAAATTTAAGGTCTTCAAAGCTCTAGTACAAAATGAGTTAGACTTAAAAATAAAATGTATTAGATATGATAGAGGAGGAGAGCTTATATCAAATGATTTTTTCATTTTTCGTGAACAACATGGTATCAATAGGAAATTTTCTATAGGTAAAACTCCTCAACAAAATAGAGTGATAGAAAGAATGAACATAATAATCCAAAAATGGCACATGGCATGCTTGATGAGTTCGTAACACCTCATACCTTCTGGGGAGAATAAGCACAAACAACTGTAAATATCCTCAACAAAGCTCATATTCAGGTAAACAGTGATAAAAATCCTGATAAACTATGGTTTGGTAAACCTCAAATTGTCAAACATTTCATAGTTTTTGGAAGTAAATGTTACATAAAGAACAATGATGATAAAATTGGAAAGTTTGAATCTACATATGATGAAGGAATTCTCCTTGGATATTCCTATAGAAGCAAAGGGTATAATTGTTATAATAAAAGGCTTCAAACGATTTTTAAATGCATTGATGTTTAAGCAGCCATAGGTACCAAAAGGGAAGCACCAACAGATGATGAACTTGTTCCCACAACCAACATAGATCCATATAAACTACAAATCTAACATGAGCTGAGAGGGATCAAATTTCTTCACATGCAAACTTCTTTAGAGTAAAAAATACAATGTGTTATTTTTCATTGTTTAAATTCTATTTTTCGGTGGTAAATAGAAAATATATAGGAACAAATAAATGTTTTAACCATAAAAATTAATTTTCATATATATAGGCATAGATCCATCTTAAGTGCAAATCTAAAATGAGCCGAGAGGGATAAAATTTCTTCACGTGAAAATTTCTTTAGAGTGCAAAATACAACATGTAATTTTTAGTTGTTTAAATTGTATTTTTTATTTAAATATTCTTATATACAACATTAAAATATTTTCTTTTAACAATTTTTTCTATATATAGATATATATGAAGTTGATATCGACATAAATTAGTTGACATAGATCTTCAAATAGTTTATTTAAATTTCTTGTTGAAATATTTTTTAAAAGTATAAGGTTTATACATGTTACTCACACTTTTTTTTACTTCCAATTACTTTTTAGGATATATATATTTTTTATTATAGCCAATGTTATTTTTCTATTTAGAGAATAATTTATTGAGCTGAGAGGCACATTCTACAACCCAGTATAAGCTGATGTGTAAGTTTGTTTGTCTATCTGTGCCCCCCTTAAAATAAAAATAAAAAATAAAAATTATGTTTTAGAAAAATAATATCGGCTATAATTAATTAAAAAAATGAATATGCTATAAAGTAATTAGAAGTCAAAAAAATGTGTGAATGAGAAGTTAAATATTATAATTTTAAAAAATATTTCAACAAGAAATTTAGATAAACTATTTGAAGATCTAAGTTAAGTAATTTATGTCGATATCAAAATCCATATATATCTATATATAGAAAAAAATTGTGGTTAAATTTTTTATTTGATACTATATATACTCTGTTTAGAATTCAGAAATACAATTTAAACAACGAAAAATAAGACAATGTATTTTGTACTCAAAAAGGTTTGGACTTGAAGAAATTTGATCCCTCTCAGCTCATGTTAGATCTGTACTTCCGAATCTACAACCCAGTATGAGGGGGATGTGTAAGTTTGTCTGTCCTTCCATCCATCGAGTTGACATGTGCCCCTTTATTGAGACAAGAGGTTCATTCTATAGTCTAGTATGAGGGGGATGTGTAAGTACATCTCTCTATCCATCCATCTGAGTTGACACATGCCCCTTTAAAATTAAAATAAATTATTCTCTAAATATAAAAATAATGTCAACTATAATAAAATATAATATGCTAAAAAATAATTAGAAGTAAAAAATGTGTGAGTAACATGCTTAAACATTATACTTGTCAAAAATATTTCAATAGAATATTTAAATAAACTATTTGAAGATCTGTGTTAACTAATTTATGTCGATATAAACTTCATATATATCTATATATAGAAAAAAATTGTTAAAATAAAATATTTTAATGTTGTGTATAAAAATATTTAAATAAAAAATACAAGTTAAATAACGAAAAATTACATATTATATTTTTCACTCTAAAGAAATTTTCACGTGAAGAAATTTGATCCCTCTCAGCTCATGTTAGATCCATACTTAAGATGGATTGATGTTGGTTTTTTTTTTAAAGGGTCATGTGTCAATTCAATGGACTAACAAACATATATACTTACAGATCCCCCTCATGCTAGATTGTAGAACCAACATAGATCCATCTAAAGTACGGATCTAACATGGGCCGAGAGGAATCAAATTTCTTCACATACGAACTTCTCTAGAGTAAAATATACAATGTGTTATTTTTCATTGTTTAAATTCTATTTTTGAATGCTAAGTAGAATATATAGGACCAAATAAATGTTTTAACCATAAAACTTAATTTTCACATAGAAAATTATTATCATTATCCAATTTTAAGGTCATGACAAAGCGAGACACCACTTTGGTGTATGAGACCCCTGTGTTTGTGCGACAAGGGACCAAGACCCACCTTCGTGCAAGTATTTGACTACTAAGTCTACGAAGGCATAAATATTATAGCCCTTATGGTTTTGAACCTATGACCTCCTAGAAGGAAACACATGCTCTTAACCATTAGGCCCACTCAAGTTGTATATATATAAATAATCAACATTAAAATATTTTACATAATATTCATATCGAGACATTTTATCATGCAAATTAAAAAAAAAAAAATTATTATTACCATATTTCAATTATATGTCGATATTAATTCATATTAAAATATTTTATGATAACCCATGTTTAATATTTTTTTATACAACATTAAAATATTTTATTTTAATATTTTTTTTCTAGATATAGATATATATGAAGTTCATATGGACATAAATTAGTTAACATAAATATTCAAATATTTTATTTAAATATTTTTGAAAAGTATAATATTTAGACATCCTACCCACACATTTTTTACTTATAATTACTTTATAACATATTCAATTTTTTTTTTATTATAAAGGACATTATTTTTCAATTTAGAAAATAATTTTTAATTTTTAGTTTTCTTTTAAAGGAGAAGAGACGAACAAACATACTTACACATCCCCCTAATACTAGGATGTAAAATGAGCCTCTCGACTCAACAAGACAAACGGATGTAGGAGAGAGAATTAATGAAGCACCAGAAGAAGGAATTGAAAGAACTTAAGAATCAAAAAATACTCCTTTAGGGTATGTTTAGAAAAATGATCCGGAATCTCGAATCCTAGGTGAAAAGGAAGCTACAGTACAAACTAGAAGAACTTTTGTTGGGACTTCCAGTTATCTAACCTTACTCTCTACTATTGAACGTCAAAATGTAAATCAAGCAAGCAAAGGTGAATGTTCGGTTAAGGTAATGAATGAAGAACTTGATCAAATAGAAAAGAACCATACATGGGAACTAGTACCAAGACCTCATAATAAAAATGTTTTTTAGACAAAATGGGTATTCAAAAACAAACTAAATGAAAATAGAGAGGTAATTACAAACAAACCAAGACTTGTATGCAAAGGCTATGCTCAACAAGAAGGAATAGACTTTGAAGAAACATTTGCACCCATAGCCAGACTTGAAGCCATAATAATGTTCCTTGCACTTTCAATATTTCATAACTTTAAAGGATATCAAATGGATGTTAAACTTGCATTCCTAAATGGAGATCTAGAAGATAAAGTTTATATTGGACAACCTAAAGGGTTCATTCTATAAAATGACAAAAATATTATCTGCAAACTTAAGAAGGATCTATATGGGCTAAAACAAGCCCCATGTACATGGTATTATTGTCTTCACAGGTATCTTCAACAACAAGGCTTCACCAAGGGGTTTGTACATAACAATCTATATATAAAAATGGATAAAAATAAACTTTTGATTGTTTTTGTTTATGTTGATGACATCATATTTTGAGGCAATGAAGAATCTGAGTCAAGGATTTACTTTAGCTATGCAACAAGAATCTTAAATGTCCTTACATGGTGAAGTAACACACTTCCTTGGTCTTCAAGTTCAACAAGTAAAGAATGGTATCTTTCTCTCACAAACCAAGAACCTTAAGAATATCTAGAAGAAATATGGAATGGAACACTGCAAACATATATGCACACCTATGGTAATAGGATGTAATCTTAGTTCACATGACGATTCTCCTTCAATTAACCAACCAAAATGCATATCTATGATCAGGAGCTTACTCTACCTTACAGGCACAAGACCAGATATTATGCATGCAATTAAGATTGTTGGACGATTTCAAGAAAATCCTAAAGAAACTCATCTCTATGCAGTCAAGAGAATATTCAAGTATTTACAAAGAACTCAAGATTTTGGTCTATGGTATCCCAAAGATGCATATTTTTCACTTCATACTTACATAAATGCAAATTGGGTAGGTAATATTGATGATCGAAAGGGTACTAGTGGAGGAGCATTTTATTTGGGACCTCACTTGGTATCATGGTTCAGCAAAAAGCAAAGCTCCATTTGTTTATCTACAAATGAGGTAGAATATGTTGTTGCTACACCCAACTTCTATGGATGATGCAAACATTTCAAGACATTAAAATCACTTGTCCTCAACCTATACCTATTCTATGTGATGCAGTCAATGAATCTTGTCATGCACTGAAAAACCAAGCATATTCCAATCAAATATCACTTTCTAAGAGAATAAGTGCTTGAAAAAAAGGTAAAATTGGAAAATGTTCCCTCAAAGGAACAAGTTGCGGATATATTTACAAATCCAATTCCACATGATTCCTTTGAATATCTAAGACAAAAACTGGGAGTGCTCTTTGCCACATCACTTTGTTAATTATTGATAGGTCTTTAATCTTAGTTACCGTTCAAATGAGAAAATTACCTAGTACCCGTTTTTTTAGGTAGCAAAAAATCATTCGATTTTGAAAAATGGTGATTCATAATACACCTTTTTTTTTGGAGTATATTTTTGGCACTTTAAATTTTTTTATGTATCAAGTATGAACAATTTTTTTAAATGTTAGTGATTTTCATGCTCATGTTGAAAAGTGTTGATGCAGCAACAACACAATTTTTTTAGGGCTTAATTTTGACACTCAATTTTTTTCATGTATCAAGTGTGAACATTTTTATTTGTTAGTGATTTTCATTTTTATTTCAAAAATGTTGAGCATTAACCCTTTTTGTTTAGAGGGCTTATTTTTTACACTTTAAATTTTATAATGAATTATGTGTGGATAATTTATTTTAAATGTTGGTTATTTTCATGTTGGTAATAAAACATAAATATAAAAATAAAAATAAACATGACAAAAAAAAAATCAAATACAAAAAAATATATAAAAAAATTTAAAAATAAAACAAAAAACCTATAAAAAAAAATTAACTGGTAAAAAAAAATGAATAAAATATTAACGGTAAAAAATAAAAAATAAATAAATAAATATGAAAAAATAAATAAAAAATTATTTTCTTTCAAAAAAAATATAATTAAAAAAAAAAATTAAACCAAAAAAAGAATTTAAAACCATTTTTTTAAATTAGAAAAACAAATAGAAAATTAAAAACGTCATTAGAAAAAAAAAAAAAACATATCCAAAAAAAAATTAAGAGAAAAAAAAAAATCATTTAAAATAAAAACTTAAAATTATATTAAATTAAATAATTTAAATAAACAAAATTAAAAATAAAATAAAAATTTAAGAATTAATTTTTAAATTAAAATTATAAAATAAAAAATAGCATAAAAGAAAAATAAAAGAAAATAAAAAATTAGATTATAAATATTAAAAGAAAAACACCATTAAAAAATATTTTTAAATTAAAAAAAGAATTATATTAAAAAAAATCAAAACAATTAACAAAAAAGTTAAATTAAAATTAAAATAAAACAAACAAATTAAAAAATATTTAAATTAAAAAAAATTAAAAAGATATATTTAAAAAAAAAATCGCGCCCCCTCTCTCCCTCAGTCCCACTCTACCTCCCTTCTCCCCCTCCCACCCCTGTCGTTCCCCTACCCTACCCCCCACCCCACTCACCCTCCTCCCCTTTCCCTCCTACCCTCCCCACCCCACCCCTCTCTCGCTCCCCGCCCACCCACTCCCTCCCCACCCCACCGTCGACCACCCCCTCCCTCTCGCACCTCCCATCCCCACCAGACCCTCCACTAGCTGGAGAACCCGATGGGCGGGGAGGGCTGGGGAGGAGGAGAGTGGGGTGACAGAGGGGGTGGGTAGGGGTGGGGTGGCGAGGCAGAGGGCAGACAAGGAGCGAGGGAGGGGTGCGGTCGAGAGGGCAGAGGAGAGGGGTTAGCGGGGGTGGCGTGGGGCGGGGAGGAGAGGGAACGAGGTGGGTGGGGTGGGGCACAGGGAGGAATGGAGGGTGGAAAGATTGTTTTTATTTTATTTTTAATTTTTAAATTTTTTTTTTTTATCTTTTTTTTTTAAATATTTTTTTTTTAATTTAAATTTTTTAACTTTTATAATTTATAATTTATAATAATTTATAATTTTATTTTATTTTAATTTAATTTTCTATTTTATAATATAAATTTTCTTTTATTTTTTCAAATTTAAATATTTTTAATTTTGTTTAGTTGTTTTGAAATTTTTTTATTTCTATCTTAAAAAAATGGCTTTTATTTATTTATTTTTTCTTAAATTATATATATATATATATATATATATATATATATATATATATATAGATATATATATATATAGATATATATATATATATATATATATATATATATACATATATATATATATATATATATCTATATATATATATATATATATATATATATATATATATATATATATACATATATATATATATATATATATATATATATATATATATAACTATAATTTTTTTGTTTTATTTATTTATTTTTTATTTTTACAAGTTAATTTTGAGTTTTTTTAATATATTTTTTGGTAATTGATTTATTTTTTGTCATGAATCATCCCCATACCACCCCTTGTCAACTGGGCCTTGGGGTGGCCGGGAATCATCCCTTGCCTAGTCTAGTTTTGAACATTGTTCCTAGGAATGCTCCTAAAGAAGGGCTAGGTTTGCATCTCGTATCTCCTAGAAAATATTCTTTGGAATGCTGTGTTTATTATTCCAAGCTATATTCTAAATATGCAACCATTTTATTTCCCCCGTGTAGTCATATTAGTTGATTGTCATTTATATTTGGGACACATTTATCTTCCTATATTTTGCTCCAAAAATTTCCTAGATTCTTAAGTCATCTCCACCATGTTTTAGCTCGAAGAGCTTGGTTGAGGATTTATGGGTCCCTCAGACCTAAACCCCCTATGAGCTTTGGTTTACATAACTTGTCCCAAACAATAGGGTCAAATTTTATTTTATTTTTTTCTCCTCCCTATATGAAAGAGCTTTGAATGTTTATCATATTTTTTAGGATGAATTTGGGTAATATAAGAGATAAGAAAAGGAATAAGGGAATAGTTTGGAGAAAAAATTTGAGCAAAGTGAGTCTACTTGATTGTTTATGAATTCCATAGGTCCAGAAAGAAAGTTTTTTATTTCTATGTTTTGTAGGAGATATTCCCATACTTTCATCCTAAGGAGATTTTAGACTAGTAGAGTCCCAAGATATTTGGATGGAAGGGATCTTCTTTGAATACCTGGTAATTTGGATATGTTGACTTTGATGGAAATGAGATTGTTGAAGAATACATTTTTTATTTGCAAAAATTAATGTTAGTGTTTCAGACACTAGAAAAGTCACTTGAAATGGATTTGAACATCTGAGTTTACTTACTAGTTATTTTACCCATGAGCAAGGTATCATGTACAAATTGTTGATTAGTGGAAGGTAAGTTGGAGTCACTATAAGGAATCCCTTTTAAGGGTACCTGGGAGATATCTATTTTTAAAGGATCTACTTAGGCCCTGTTCCATGAGGAGGAAGAGTTAGGGAGAGAGAGGATCACCTAGTATTAATTCTTTGGATGGATAAAACATAAGATAAGGGTAGAAATCGACCAGAATGGAGGAGAAGGATTTTGTGTTCAACTTCATAACCCAAAGAATTAATGTTACAAAAAACCCATATGCCTTTAACATGTGAAATATTAATTGTTATTTGAAACAGTCAAGCACTTTTGACATATCAAGCTTCGCTATCATACCTATCACTCTAGAGGTAGTGAGAGTGTGGACATTTTCATGAGCGATGAGAATGATGCCACTGATTTTTCTACTTTTGACGTATCTTGTTTTTTTGTGGAAATTAACATAGGAAGGAGAGACTTCATCCTATTATTAATGGTTTTTTAGATGATGTTATAAATGTGATTGTAGAGGGCTATTGTTTTGAAGTTACTAGGGGAATTAAAGTGGGATTTCTTAATAAGTAAGAAAATGAAGGGTTCCTTTAGAGTAATAAGAAAAGAGGTTGATTTTCAATATTATTCTATTAGTTTCACAACACCATTTGCAATAATAACCCAAAATTCCTAAAAGAATTCAATATTGATTCCATCAAGAACTAGGAATTTATTTATAGTAATCCCAATTACAATTTCTTCCACCTTTGTTAGAGTAATTTCTCTTAATGTAATTTAATTTGGTTCAGTCATTACTAACTTGGGGATATGGTTTATGATCTTATTTATAGCACACTTTCTATACCTCACTAGTTCCACAAGAATCTCTTGGGAGTAACTCATAATATCTTATGTAATCTCCTCATGAAACAAATTTATTTATTTATTTTTATTTTGGAATTTCTTGAGATTCATATTTCTATTTTGTTGACAATGCTAAATACTTGAGCGATGGAATAATTTGGTGTTTTTCTCTCCTTCTTTGAACCATTGCATTATAGATTTATTTCCCCATAAGATCTCCTCACTTAAATTGGTATTCTATTTTGATTTTTGTAATAGATTCTTTGTGATCTAGTTCTTTGGTCCTTCCTTCCTATATAAATGTTGTTTGGATGTTATCTGTTTCCAATTCTAGTTTCTATCTTACTTCATTGATGTTACAAAATTCTATAATTCTCTACTCCTTGATCTTGTATTGGATAAATTTTAGCTTATGTTGGAATTGATTCATTACATTACCTTCGATTATATTTTCTTCATTTCATAAATTTTAAATATTTCTCTTAAATGAGGGGTGTCTTAGCTAGAAGGATTTAACTATAATTGTTTATTCTAGGGACATCCTTTCTATCTATAAATTTTTTTATAGGACAATGGTGTGAACCATACCAAGAAAAAATAGTAGGTTTAAATTCAAACCCCGGGAGGAGAAAACTTTGAGAGAGGAGAAATTTGTCAAGGACAGAAGAGAATTGTGAAGGTCCTCTTATCTTATTGTTCCAAGTGAATATTCCATTAAGAGTTACTTGGTCAATTAGTTTTCAATTTGCATAAAACCTGTGAAGATAAGGGAATCATCATCTACTCTTATGTTTCCTACCTTTTTTTCTCCTTTACGGAAAAGAAAAAGAAAAAGAAAAAGAATAGAAATTCTTGGTCCATTAATTCTCAATTTTGCATAAGGTATGTGAGGATAAAAGAATCCCCATCTTGTCTTATGATTCCTCATTTTTTCTCATATAGCAAACAAAAGGAAAGAAAAAAGTGAAACATCCCTTGGTATAGATATTTAGGAAAGACTTCTTATTAGGAATGATAAGTGGTGTTATTTATCTACATTGCCCAATTTAATTCTTCATAATTTATTATGACAATGAAATAGAAAAAAGGGCACATTTAGAGAAATGCGTTAAGTCATAGTCATTGATTACAAAGAGGATTTGTGTAAGGCTTTAGTATGGTGTTAAAACACAATTAAAAAAGTTACCAAGTTAACGAAAACTTTACAGCGCTGTTTTTCGGAGGTTGTATTAAATCATGTTTTTCATGCTAATTTTGAAAAATCTTCATGCAACATCACCCATTCTTCATTTCAAAATTAAAATTCCAAAACTTTTCAATGATGGAATTAAAACCAAATATCGTGATTACCACACTACTGAAAACACATGAAAATATACAAAATTTGTGATGCAATATTACTTCCTTCTTTTTAGGGTTGAAACTCAAACATTTTCCAATCATTGCATCAAAGAAAAAATATCATGACTACAAAAGACATGGAAAAACACACCGAAATACAAAAATGGTGATGCAACGTTGGCCATTTTTAGTGTTAAAATTCAAATAATTTTCAATGATGGTATTAAAGGCCAAATATCATGATTATAGAAAACCCTAAAAATCAACATTTAATATTTGTATACCTTTATTTTCTTCTCCATTTTCAATGCTTGTTTTTTAAGTGCTTTACAAATTTTTCTAATGTTTCTTTTTTTTTCGTGGGGGGGGGGGGGGGGGGGGGGGGGGGGGTGTTCAAATTACTAAATAATTGAGATTATGGTCTTGATTGTTGGTTCCAATGAAAATAAAAAACATAAATTGAACTATAAATTTGAATGTGGCAATAGGTTCTCTCTAATCATTGTGTTTTTCAATGAAACATTGGAATTTGCAAGGGTGGGAGGGGGCCCTTGCCACCCTACCACCTCCCATAACATTTAGGAAGGGGTGGTTGGGGTGTCTCCCTGCAGCCTACCAAACTATTTAATGGGGAGGGCGTAGCATCATCAACCCTCTCAATGCAACACACATAAGAGCCACATACCCTATCCCCATTATAATGTCAAGCCTTCCTTCATATGCTTTTTCTGTGAGCTGAGAGGTTACTCCCTTGATTTTTTGGTATCCCTCAACCTTTCCCTTACTGCAGGTGGGAAAATTCCTTTGGGTGGTTGACAATGGAAGGTCTATTTGTGGCAGTAAATGATTAGAGTCATGACATAATTCGTATTATTTTCACCAAACTTGGATATTTCCCTTCTATGATGGAATGGAATTAACCTTCTCTTGCCTACATAATATACTAGTGCTTGGTTGTGGAGGCTTGTGAAGCAGACTGTGACAACCGAGCAATGATTAGGAATCAACCTTAAAACAGAGAGAGATTTCAAATTTTGAGACTTCACTAACTACTTTGGAGGTTGTGATGTTTGTCATCCTTCAAAGCACATGACTTCTACGATCTCGGTTTGGTGGGATAGAAAACTCAGGGTATTAACTTATCCCTCCAGCTCATTAATCTTATTCTCTAGTTTTGTCTCTCATTGGTGGATATTGTTTTTCTTCTATTAAGGTCTAGGTGGGTCAGGTCATGGCCAAAATTCTGATTTCTCCTGTTATGCTCTAGGCCCTACAAAAATAATTTCATCTTTTAGCTCTCTTCATTTGACCTTCTCTGTTCATTATCCTTTCCCACTCTGGTTTCATAAAAACCCATGGTTTCTTCATCTTGAATGTTTTCTCAAACTTATTTCCCTAATTTTCGGGGTGTTTGGGTCTAGACATATAACTTAGATACTTCCATTCTATTGCATTATGCACTGTCAATCGATGCACATTTGTTACGGGGACAGGGGATAGAGGCCTGCAGGGATTCCTTGAGCTCAATTCCATGCCCAAGAAGTTGCATGGATCTTCCATTTTTCTATACCCTCTGAAATTTGTGAAGAAATGCATCAACTTGAAGCCCTCAAAACCAATCATAAATAATCTTATTAAGATTCAGAAATATTGTAGGAGGTAAGTAATTGGGTTATTGACTCCAGTCATACCAAGGAAATATAGAGCCAATACTTGAACATTGTTACCCTCCATTGCCAGATTAAAACTCTTATGGGTAGGGTGTTAAAAGAAAATAATGAAGGCCACAATGATATAATATCCTCTCTGAATTTAATCAATTGGGTGCAACATTACTAGTACCCATGTCCGGTTAGTTTGGATTCCTTGCTAGCTCATTGGGAAAACCACCTTCAGTGTGACGTAAAACCTCATACTCTAGTTGGAACTAGTGCTCAAGACCTATTGATAGTCACCTCTTTAGACCCTTTATATCATGTCACGTGTTATGAAACCAGCTCAAGAAAATATAGAAAAGATAGATCAACGCCTTAGAATTCAGCCTCTTCCAGGGGGCAACCTCCTTTACATTACATAAATGAACAATTCTTGGATGATTCAAATGAAAAAACCTCCTTTCTATATATAGGAGTCTAAGGAGTCACAATATAACCCAGCTGACCTAACAATAATAATATAAAGCCACAAAAATAACAATAGAGGGATCCTATGGGGCACAATAATAACAATATGGGGATAATAGGGGCACAACAATATTAATAAGGGATGCAACTACAATAGCAATGGGGTAATCACTAGTATTATAGGGACCCAACATGCCCCTCTCCTTCAAAAAAGTGTTGTCCTCAACGCTTGAGTAGTTTTGGATGCTTCTGTATAAAATTCTCATCCTCCCATGTGGAATCTTCAGCAGATAAGTTCTTCCACTTGATAAGATACTCCGAAATTGATCGATTTCGTAGCTTTCGAGTTCTTGTTTCTATGACTGCTTCCGGTTCTAATATAATTTTTCCTTGCTCGTCAAGTTCTAGCAAGATTTGAATTGGGAGCTTGTCAGCTATAACCTTCTTTAAACATGAAACATGGAAAATTGGGTGCAATCAAGAAGCTGCAGGAAGCTCTAATTTGTATGCCATAGTACCAATCTTTTGCAACACCTTGCATAGACCATCATACTTTGGTGATAATTTATTATCCTTCTTAGCTTGCTTGAGGGACATTTGCTTATATGGTTGTAGCCGTAGGAATACCCAATCACCTACATCAAAACTTCTTTCGCTGCGATGTTGATCTACGTGTTGTTTCATTCTATTCTCTGCTAACACGAGGTTATCCTTTAAGAGTTGGAGGACTTGTTGTTGATGTTGGATGTGATGTTCCACTTCTTGAAGCTTAGAATTTTCTCTTAAATATGATGTGATGGATGGTTGTTGATATCCATAAAGTGCCATAAATGGGGTCATTTTTGTTGATGTATGGAAGGAAGTGTTATACCACCATTCAGCCAGAGGCAACCATTTGACCCATTGTGTTTGTTTATCAGATACAAAGCAATGGAGATATCCTTCCAAACATTTGTTTACTATCTCAGTTTGCCCATCAGGTTGAGGATGATAAGATGAGCTATGAGCTAATTGAGTACCAAGACAAGAAAATAATTCTGTCAAAAAATTTCCAGTGAAAATGGGATCTCTGTCACTTACAATAATCTTTGGGTTTTCATGTAGATTTTGAATTGTTTCCATAAATGCAGTAGAAACCGTACTGGCTTTAAATGGATGTGATAATGCACAAAAGTGTGCATACTTGGTAAGTCTATCAACTACCACCATGATGACACTCTTTCCCTCAGACTTGGGTAAACCTGCGATAAAATCCATTGAAACCTCCTCCCAACGTTGGCTTGGAATGGATAAAGGTTATAATAGACCCGGTGTCTTAATTGTTTCAACTTTATTTTGTTGGCAAACCAAACATTCCGCCACAAATTTTTGAATATCCGATTTAAGGCCATCCCAAAAAAATTCCTTCTTAACCCTGTGGTAAGTTTTTAAAAATCCGGAGTGCCCTCCTAAGGGAGAAGTGTGCAATTCCATAAGAATATTTTGTTTTAGTTGGGAATTCTTGCAGAGGTATAAGCGATCTTTTTACCATAAAGAATCATTTTGCCAGTTAGATGTATTAGACGTACTAGAATCTTGTTTTAACTTTCAAATAAGTGCCCACACTTCTTCATCATTCTTCTGTTCCTCCCTTGCTTCGTTTATCCAATCTGGTTGGATAATAGAAATGGTGCACAACAATGCTTCCACATCCTCATCCTTTCTTGAGAGTGCATCTGCCACCACATCTTGCTTCCCTTTTTTGTAGATGATTTCAAAGTCATAACCCAACATCTTTGTGACCCACTTTTGTTGCTCTTCAAAGGATAATATTTGTTCTAAAAAGTGTTTAAGGCTATCATGATCCGTTTTTACCTTGAAGTGTCTTCCCATTAGGTAGGGTCGCCATTTCTTAAGTGCATGGAGTATTGCCAACATTTCCTTCTCATAAATAGCTTTGTGTAAAAGCTTTCCCTTGATTGGACGACTTTCGAAAGCAATGGGTTTTTCATCTTGCATTAAAATAACACCAATTCCATTTCCTGAAGCATCACATTCCACAATAAAGGTTTTTGTCAAGTCTGGTGTTGCTAAGACCGGTGCTTGGCACATTGCCTCTTTAAGATGTTCGAAGGCCTTTGTTGCTTCTGGAGTCCATGAAAATGCATCTTTCTTCAATAATGTTGTTAGAGGTGCTGCTATTCTCCCATAATTCTTAACAAACTTGCGATGATACCCTGTCAACCCGAGAAATCCTCGCAGATGCTTTATGGATGTGGGGATTTTCTATTCCTTAATAGCTTTAATTTTGCTAGGGTCTACCTTAACTCCTTCATGAGATACAATATGACCCAGATATTCCACCTCTTTTACTCCAAAGAAACATTTGGATCTTTTTGCATATAATTGTTTCTCCTCCAATAGTTGTAGCACCCCATCAACATGTTCGACATGATCCTTCGAAGACTTTCTGTAGATTAGTATATCATCAAAAAATACTAACACAAATTTTCTAAGGAATGGTTTGAAAATGGAATTCATCAAACCTTGAAATGTTGAAGGTGCATTGGTAAGGCCAAAAGGCATGACCAAAATTTCATAATGACCCTCATGAGTTTTAAATGCTGTTTTCACAATGTCTTTAGTCTTCATTCTGATTTGATGATATCTTGAACGAATATCCAACTTGGTGAAGTAAATTGATCCATGCAATTCATCCAATAATTCATCAACGATGGGAATGGGAAACTTATCTTTAATAGTGAGCTTGTTGAGCTCCCTATAATCCAAACACATGCACCATGATCCATCCTTCTTGTGCACTAATACTACTGGAGCAGAGAAAGAACTTTGACTCGGTTGAATTATACCAACCTCTAGCATTACTGCAATCATATGTTCAATTTCACTCTTTTGGGAATAGGGATATCTGTACGCCCTGATGTTTGGAGGAACACTTCCTAGAATTAGATGAATAGAATGATCATGATCATGAATAGGTGGGAGACCTTTGGGAGTCTCAAATACCTTGGAATTATTGCCCAATACTTTTTGGAGATCTAGAGAAATAGATGATTGCAAAGTGGAAACATCTAGCGAACATAATTTGCAATTACATCCCTTTGTTCCTTTTTTAGAAGATTTGTCATACCGTTAGAGCTAATTATCTTTCTCGGTTTCCCTGAAATACCCCTTAATTCAACTTCCTTTCCTTCCACAGAAAATTTCATGAAAAGTTCTTGAAAATTAAAAGCTATTGTACCCAAGGATTGTAGCCATTGGACTCCTAGTACAACATCAGCACCTCCCATTGGAATGGAAAGCATTGGGCTAGTCAATACATATTCTCCCATCGATAGCTTGATATTATGGCACTTTCCAGAGCAACTTATTGTTCCTCCATTTGCAACCATCACTTGACACTCTGGTGCTGGATATAAGAAGCAATTCAATTCTTTTGCTACCTTACAATGAATAAAATTGTGGGTACTTCCTGAATCAATCAACATTATTACCTTTTTCTTCTTGATTTGTCCTTCTATCTTGATGGTTTGAGGAGTGGTAATTCCCGCCAATGCATTACAAGATATGGTCGAATTGATTTCTTCTTTATCTAGGCTTTGTTCATGGAGTATATCCTCTTCTCTTAACCTTCCTTGCTCATTTTCTTCTTCCTCTTCGCAATCTATGTAGAATAATTTCTTCTCAGCACACTTATGACCTTTAGTGTATTTGCTATCACAACTGTAACAAAGCCCTTTCGCTCTTTTTTCTTCCAATTGTTGTGGTGTCAACCTTATAGGTTGTGGAAGACTAGGGGCAAAAACACTTCCATCTTTATAGTTGTGAGTGGTATGCTTCCTGGTTGCCATAATTTTGCTTTCCATTTTTCTTGCTAACCTGAATGCCTTCTCTAATGAATCAGGTTCCCAAAGGTGAACATCATGTTGGATATTATCCTTTAAACTCCCTATGAACACATCAATCCTATGCTCCTATGAAATATTTTTTACCCTTATGTTCAATTTTTGGAACTCCTCAATGTGCTCCATTATTGAACCCTTTTGTTTGAGACTTATCAATGGCTAAAAAAAGTGTTGCTTTTTGTATCCTCATAATGTGCTGTCAATTCTTCCATAAAAAGTTCCCAAGTGATAATTTTTTTACGAGAGCAAAGCCATTGATACCATACAAACTGATTTGGTTCCAAATATAAAGTTTCAATACGTACCTTTTGTGTGTTTGCACATTATTGAGATCGAAAAATTGCTCCATCTGTAATATCCATGTTGCGGGATCCTTGCCATCAAACTTCCTCATATCGATTTTTGGAATATGGTGGGTCTTTGATCCCACATTAGAGTCTAAGAAATCATGATTAACATTTCTTTTGTTCGCATCATGAGTTTCCTTTAGTACCTTTTCATCATTAGTAAGTATTTCTTGTAGAAAATTTGTCAAATTTGTCTTCAAATCTGTCATGTCTGTCTTCAAATCTGTCTTCAAATCTATCTTCAAATCATCCATCTTAGCTTCCATGCCCTTTATCTTAGATTCCATGCCATTTATCTTAGCTTCTGTTAGCTTTTGTGAGAGTGACATTTGTTGCAATTGTTCTTGTAATTTTGATATATCATGTAGAATTTCTTCCTCTTCTTCATGAGTCATGCTAGAGCTTTCAGGTTGCTTACTAGGTGTTTGCATTTTCTTTCCTTGGGGCATCAATTACCGATAATAATTCTCTACTATGCCCTTTGAATTCCTTCAAAATAAATTTTCAAACCAAGCTTAAGCAAAAATTAAAAAAAAATCTACACACCTTTTTTTCACTTTGTAGGAGCTCGATATTGCCTCTGATGTATCTCTGTACTTTCTAATCATCCAGTTCTGAAATTATGACCTGCAGTAGCCCTCTATGTCCTCTTTCCAATGCCACTAGTCTGACCCAAATTGGATTCTCCAAGGAAGAGTTATGCGAAATCTCCCACAATGACTTGATTATAGACTAGTTCAGTAGAGTGAACTTGTACGACGTGCCATGAGTCACTGTTTCGACCTTTGGCTCTGAAAAATATATACAAGAAACTACAGTCCATCTTCTTTCTATAACTTACGAAATTTTAATTCGATGCTCAGAGAGAAAGTTATGATGATTTTCCCCAGGTCACCTGTTTGGAATGTAATTCAAGAGTCTACAAAAAAACCAACTTCCTCCGATGATATCTACTCAAATATAGCGTGAAAAGATTTGGAATTTGGAGCCGACGTTCAGTGCGATGTCTTCTAAAATGGGTTTTTTTTAGCTTTTGAAACATCGCAGAAAAAAAGTTATAGTGAAAATGCCACGATGACCTATTTGTAGCAGCAAAACCCTAGAATCCAAAGCTCTGATACCAAATGTTATGAAACCAGCTCAAGAAAAGATACAAAAGATAGATCAACGCCTTAGAATTTAGCCTCTTCGAGGGGACAACCTCCTTTACATTACATAAATGAACAATTCTTGGATGATTCGAAGGGCAAAACCTCCTTTCTATATATAGGAGTCTAGGGAGTCACAATATAACCCAGCCGGCCTAACAATAATAATATAAAGCCACAAAAATAACAATAGAGGGATCCTATGGGGCACAGTAATAACAATATGGGGATAATAGGGGCACACCAATATTAATAAGGGATGCAACTACAATAGTAATGGGGTAATAACTAACATTATAGAGATCCAACATCACGCCATTAGGTAACTATTTTATTTCCTTTTTTAGTCCAATGAATTGTATTTTTAGCAGTTTCGGGGTATCAATTGTTTTCATTTAACATTACTTGAACTTTCAATAGATCAAGTTTCCATAGGGGCAAATTGAGACTATGTTTTGTAGAATAGTGATATATTTATCTAATGTATCCTGAAATTTTTAGGTAATACAATCTTAATTCAACAAAAAAAGTGGCATTACATAAATTTTTAACTATTAAATAATTTTTTAAAATAATTAACATTAATAAAATTGAGAAGAAAAATTGCAAGTATGTTTTAAGGGGGGAAAATAAATTTGAAAAAATAAATTAAAGTAAATTGAAGAGTCCCCATCGTTGGTTAATTTTTATGGCTATGGGCAGAGGAGAATTGAGAAATTGTGAGAAAACATGTTTTCTTGGAACCTAAGAAGGGAGACTCAACTTTGTTTTGGGATGAGGTTGCGCAGTAGTTACCATGTCTTAACAAGAGAGAGGACATCAAAACTTTGAAAGCATTTGCAACTGGTATGGGAGTGGTGAGGGCCAAAGAATTTTTGAAGTTAGATTTTAGATTCGATTGGTTGTCAATTTTTAGAATTTAACTATGTATAGATTTTGGATAGTCCAATGTTTCGGGTGGATTCACCACCCATCGTCAAAGTCAGAAGTAAATCTAGATGGATCGTAAATCTACCCAAAACACTAAACAATCCAAAACCTATGCACAATTAAATTCCAAAAATTTGGCAACTATAATATAATATAATATAATATATATATATATATATATATATATATATATATATATATATATATATATATATATATATATATATATTTTAAACAAATATAATTTAAACAATTAAACTAATAAATAAAATATTTCTCCCAATCATATTACACATTTTTTTTCCGTTTTCTTTATTTTTCGTTATGATGATTTAAAGATTTATGCTTAAAAACAAATGCAATTCAATTCAAATTACCACATTAGGCTGTGTATGGAAACTAATAATTATTTTATTGAATATTTATAAAAAACAATTCAAGATCCATAAATATATACCTACCTTCTATGGAATGAACACAATTTGATTAACACAAAATTTGAACATTAATTAATGTTTCAATTAAATTTATTTAATTGAGACACAGCAATTTAACGTGGTTCACCCAACCAATCTGGGCTACGTCCACCAAACATAGGCATCGACAATCTTTATTAATCAAACAGGAGATTACATAATTAATCAAATTCTCACAAACTCTCACACGACTCTCAAACCATCCGTATGGATACCTGTTTTATAGCAAGGAGAATCTAACTGCCTCATAAATCAAATTTAGGATGCATTAACTCTCTCCCAACAACCTGGAGCTAATCTAGCAATAAATTTCTATTATTGTCACACACTGGGATTTTTGCCTATTTTATTTAAAACAAAAAATCTCAACAATCTCCACCTTGACAACAATTAGCCTGATGGCCTGTTTCTTTATTATTCTATTTTTTTTGCAAGCCAAGAGAAGCCAAACACCATCGTAGCTTCTCTAACAAAACTGGTTTCGTGAACATGTCTGCACAATTCTCCTTTGTATGCACCTTTTCAAAAGAGACTCCCCTTTCAATGATAACCTGTCTTACAAACTGGTACTTAATTGGAATATGCTTTGATGTACTATGATAGGCTGGATTCTTAGCCAAATGTATTGCACTTTGACTATCACAAAGTAACCTGATGTTGTCCTGTAACCTACCAAACTCACCAAGCAATCCTTTCAACCAAACCGCCTCTTCGCAAGCATGCGAAGCAGCAATGTATTCTGCTTCAGTAGTGGATAAAGCAACAATGTTTTGTAGCTTTGACATCCAGCTAATAGATCCACCTGCAAGAGTAAAGACATACCCTGAAGTTGACCTTCTCTTATCGAAAACACCTGCAAAATTAGAATCAACATATCCGCAAAGAGATTCACTACTCTTATTGTAAGTAATACAATAACTACTTGTGCCTCTCAAATACCGAAGCACCTATTTCACTGCTGACCAGTGTTCTTTACCCGGATTTGCCATATACCTGCTGACAAATCCAACTGCATGTGAAATATCCAGTCGCGTACACACCATCACATACATCAAACATCCTACTACATTTGCATATGGAATTCGAGACATATAATCCTTTTCTTCATCTGTATTAGGACATAAACTGGAAGAAAGCTTGAAATGGGAAGCTAAAGGGACTGACACAGGCTTCACGTTATTCATACCAAACCTCAAAAGTATTTTCTCAATATACTTTTGTTGTGATAGCCATAGCTTACCATTGCTCCTGTCTCTGAAAATCTCCATGCCCAAAATCTATCTTGCTGCTCCTAGATCTTTCATATCAAATGTCCTTGCCATCTGAGCCTTCAACCTATTGATTTCTTCTATGCTTTTGCTTGCTAAAAGCATATCGTCAACATACAATACTAAGATAATGAATATGCCATTTTTAAATTGCTTAAAATAAACACAATGATCATATTCACTTCTAACATATTTCTGACTCAACATGAAAGAATCAAACTTCTTATACCACTGCCGAGGCGACTGCTTCAGGCCATATAATGACTTCTTGAGCCTGCAGACAAATTTCTCATTGCGATGCTGAACAAACCCTTCCGGTTGTTCCATATATATTTCCTCATCTAAGTCTCCATGTAGAAATGGAGTCTTAACATCTAATTGCTGCAACTCTAAATCAAGCAAAGCCACTAATGCTAACACAATTCTAATTGAAACAATTTTAACCATTGGTGAAAAAATCTCATGAAAGTCAATACCGGCTTTCTGAGAAAACCTTTTTGCAACCAGTCTCACTTTGTACCTGTCTTCCGTATCATTCACACCCCGTTTCAGCTTGAAAACCCATTTACACCCCACAGTTTTCCTGTCTTTCGGAAGCTCAACCATATCCCATGTGCCATTCTTACCTAAGGCCATCATTTCGTCCTTCATGGCTGTTTTCCACCTATCACTTTTCGAATCTTCTATTGCTTCCTGATAGCACAGAGGTTCATCGTCATTAGCAGTAAATGCAACAGAAGTGACATAATCATCATACCTTCTCGGTGGCCGTTTGATTCTTGTCGACCTCCTTAAGGATGTTTCTGGCACTTCCTCGATTGGCTGACTACCATCTGTAGGAACTTCTTGATGATCAGTATCTGAGACTTGTTCATTATCTAAACATGAACCCTGTTCATGTTCTGATTCTGAAACCTGTTCATGACTAGTATCTGAACTATGGTCATCATGACTATCATTAGAAATTCTATCAAACTGAATGTGCTGAAAGTCAGATACATCATCTTGTTTCAATCTACTATCTACATCTAACTGTACAAGAGAGGATTCATTAAACTTTACATCTCTGTTGATGATGATTTTGCGGGTAGTAGGATCCCACAATCTATATCCCTTTGTTCCAACACCATACCCAACAAAGATATACCTTTTAGACTTTGGATCTAATTTAGTTTGATGATGTTTAGGCACTAGAGCATGTGCATCACAACTAAACACTATGAGTTTAGAATAGTCACAAGGGTGTCCTTTCCATACCTCTTGCAGAATCTTGCAGCCTATCGCCATTGATGGAGATCGATTTATCACATAACAAGCTGTTGCCACCGCTTCCGTCCACAACTCCTTTTGCAACCCAGCGTTACTCAGCATACTCCTTGCTCTCTCTAGAAGAGTCCTGTTCATGCGTTCAGCAACTCCATTTTGCTGAGGAGTATAAACCGTGATCTTATGTCTCTCAATCCCTACATCCTGCAATAGTTGTCAAACTCCTTGGAAGTAAACTCACCACCATTGTCAGTTCTTAAACATTTTATTGTTCTACCAGTGTTGTTTTCTACCAATGCTCTAAACTGCTTAAAAACTGAAAAAACATCAGACTTCCTTTTCAACATGTAGACCCATACTTTCCTAGAAAAGTCATCAATAAATGATACAAAATAAGACGAGCCACCATATGAGGTTGTAGGGGCTAGTCCCCAAACATCTGAATGGATATAATCAAGTATGCCTTACTAGTATGTTTGCCTGTTTTAAATTTTTGCTTACTTTGTTTTCCAAACAGACAATGCTTACAGAAATCTAACTTTCCAGACTTTAGATTTGGAAGTAACTTGCGATCAGTCAAAATTTTTAACCCTCTTTCACTCATATGCCCCAATCTTTGATGCCATAAGTGAATGGAACTACTGTCATGTTCAGACACCGTAGACACATAATCTGACCCTGTACTTCCTTCTAACTGAAATAGATTTCCTACCTTCTTAGCTTTCATAACCAGTCAAATACCTTTGTAAATTTTCATTACTCCACCTTGAATTACAGTTTTATATCCATTCGAATCAAGTGCTCCTAATGAAATCAAATTTTTTCTTAAATCTGGTACATGCCTCACATCAGTTAACATTTTAGTTGTCCCATCAAACATTTGCAGTTGTATACTCCCAATCCCCACAATATTACATGTTACATCATTACCCATGTACAAAACACTATCATCAATTGATTTATATGTCTTAAACTAGTCTTTATGAATACACATGTGGTTTGATGCACCGGAATCTAACAACCAATGTTTCCCATGATTTGACACATTAATTGATAATACTTCATCACTCATACCTGAACCAGATGTCAAACGTGTATCTGTCGTATTTGCCTCCTTCTTCTCTGTCGAAGAATCTACTTTTGAAGTTTGCTGCTGTCGCTTCCAACAGTCCTTCTTTAAATGCCCTGATTTGCCACAAAACCAACACTTTAGCTTACTCTTCTTCCCTTTTGACTTTGAACGTGAGTCACTCGGCCTCCTGGGGTGTCTTTCTTTCGAACGACCTCTAACCATCATAGCTTCTGATGTAGAGGTTTCTGAATGCGACCTTCTCCTTGTTTCTTCCGATAATAAGGATGCAACTACATCATCAAACTCAATAGTTTCTGATGAACTAAGACTTATAGAAGTAACAAAATGATCCCATGATTCGGGCAACGAGCACAATAAAGTAATAACTTTATCCTTGGATTGAATATTTACTTCTATACTTTGTAATTGCACAAGAAGAGTATTAAAAGCATTTAAATGATTAACAATCGATGTACCTTCCTTCATTCGCAAATTGTACAACTGTCACTTCAGGAGAATCCTATTGGTTAAGGATTTGGTCATGTACAGTTTCTCCAGTTTCATCCACAAACCAGCAGCTGTTGTCTTCGACACTATATTAAACAGGACCTCATCAACTAGACACAGTCGAATAGCACTTATCGCTCTTTCATCCATCTCGGCCCACTCATTATCTGTGATGTTGTAAGGCTATTTGGATTTTCCCAACAATGCC
Source organism: Pinus tabuliformis (assembly GCA_031772625.1). Lineage (NCBI taxonomy): Eukaryota > Viridiplantae > Streptophyta > Pinopsida > Pinales > Pinaceae > Pinus > Pinus tabuliformis. Next base: position 866,211,313 of record CM062812.1, read on the forward strand.
TTTGCCACACCATGTTGGACAAGCAAATCGTACATCTTCACCTTCCAGATCTCGAAATTATTTTTGCCATTAAACTTCTCAATTTCAAACCGGGCACTCTGAGTTTTCGCCATTTTGTATCAACCAAAAAACACAATAATCTCCAAAATCCAACTTTTAAATACCAGCAATAAAAAAACTGCCTATGCCTTATAGCCTTTGCTTTCAAAAAACAAACTTTTTGCTGTGTGAATTACAATACATAAAACTGAGTATTAAATTGTACCAATTCTGCAATTTGTGACAAATATATATCACAGCACACCATAAAAAATAGCTCGAACCACCAATGTAAGGATTGATCCGCTTCACCAAAATCTACTCCACCTCATTTAAATTCATTGAGATCTAGTGAAAGGCATTTTTCCTCAAAAAAAAAACATTTTCAGATCTGGTGGTTTCCTCAATAAGACATTTTCAAATCTGGTGGCTTCCTTTAAGAGAGCACGAATGTGGTGGATGGATGCTAGCATCCCTTATGATTTTCGGTGGACATCTTATAACGAAAGCATGGATAAAATTACGGTGGAAGTTAAATTATGTTCACCAAACCATATAGAGTTATAAATAAACTACTTACAGAATTCCTTGGCGCTGAAATATAATCGTTACTGCAATGCCTCCGCATCACCAGCACGCACAATCACCAGCACGCAATGCCTCCGCATCACCAGCACGCAACTCATTAACACGCACCAGCTGCCCACCTTTCTATTGACTTTGAGCTACTCGCTGTTTCGATATCCGGAACTCCACGCAGGTAAGAAAAGGCTCCAGCACGTTGCTACGCCAGCATAAACAAGTTTGAAAATACCTCCACGCAGCAAGTGCAATCGTTTTCTGGTGGCAACGTTGCAGGTTAATGCACTACGCACTCCACTGTAATACGCCAGCAGTTTCCACAACGCAACACCGCTGTAATACAACAGCAGTCTCCACAACGCACTCCGCTGTAATACAACAACAGCGTTACGGGTAGCCACACGCTTCAAAAAAACTCCACCTACACGCAGATTTGTTCCCTCCACGCAGTTGGACAACAATCAACAGCACCAGCACTCCAACATTTCTCTGATACCACTTGTTAGAGCTAAGATGCACAGCAAATTAAAACATATACTCAGCAAATAAAATCAAGCACAGGAGACACAGCAATTTAACGTGGTTCACCCAACCAATCTGGGCTATGTCCACCAAACATAGGCATCGGCAATCTTTATTAATCAAACAGGAGATTACATAATTAATCAAATCCCCACAAACTCTCACACCACTCTCAAATTATCCGTATGGATACCTGTTTTATAGCAAGGAGAATCTAACTGCCTCATAAATCAAATTTAGGATGCATTAACTCTCTCCCAACAACCTGGAGCTAATCTAGCAACAAATTTCTATTGTCACACTTGGATTTTTTCCTATTTTATTTAAAACAGAAAATCTCAACATTTACTTCTTTATTATTAATATTATTATTATTTCTTTTGGAGCCGAAATAAATCCATAAATTTATTTCTCCACAAGGGAGAAACAAAATTTACATTGAACACATTAAATTATTTCATCTTGCTACAGAGAAACAAGCCTGAAGGCCACAACTATATCCAAGCACTTAGGCCAGCCAATAAGCCCCAAAATAAGGAAATATATATATAAAAAAAAGTGTAATGGGTTAAAAAGGCCCATCATAAATGCTAGCCGAAGAAAAAACCAAAAGTTGAGCATAAGTTGCCCAAAAAGCATAAAAATACGAGATGAAAATAAACCCCAAAAAGAAAACAAGTAGGTGCCCAAACACACGCCCACAATATCCAAAGCAAGTAATAACCACAGATAAGCGACGATGAACCGTGCACAACAATAAAGTGGAAGAGGCATGAAACAGTGCAAATCTCACCCCCTCAACTCCCCACATCCATCGTGACACTACCCACAAAGCCACAAAACCCCAATCTGATACCACACAAAGAAGAGTGGCTGAAAGGACAGTAGCCCATAGAGACATCACAAAAAAAACGTCTCACTTGAGAGAATCGAATGGCCAGTGCAATGAATGCAAAGAGGATGAGGGGTCACGGTGCTAAGGAGTTGTCAGACCCCCTCTTGGACGAACCCTATAGGCAGCGAAGAGATGCGGAAAATTTCCAAAGCAAAAATCTCCCAAAGAAGCATCCACTGACCTATTATTAGTATTATTATTTACTTTATTGTACGATTTTATAATTTATTATAACTTTTTAAATAATTTATTAATATTTTATTTTTGAAATACCTTAATTTTTTAATAATATATCTAAGATTTCATAAGGACACTATTAATTTAATAATGTTATAATATAGATACATTAGTTCTATTTCAAGATAAAGAAACTCTATTGATCATATAATAAAATTGGTTGAGAAAACCTGTCACTCTCACACCAATATATGAAGCATATAGTTAAGAAATTATCTTTCAAAGCAACTACATCGAACAAACTTCTAAGGACTAGGAATAAACTCCTTTACTTAGAAAGCATCACACTTAAAACAAGTAGGAGTTATATTCTCCAACACTCTCCCTTAATGACTACTTTCGTTAACCTTGATCAACAAGTTTTATCTATGACCCAACTTTGAATTTTCAATCATTAACAAAAATGTTGATGTCCATATAAAGAAACAACTATCCACTGAAATGCATGGGTACCTAACTGTTGCAACCACTAGTCTACTACGATGTCCTTTATGTACATGGTTTATTCAACCATAATATCTTCATACCTGTACATGTACCTCTACCTTCAAGTCCCCATACATTACCATCATCCTTGTGCACTTCCATCTCACAAGCCGTTTCTAGCTTATGACAAACCTACAATAAAAAAAGGAATTTTCAGGCACACATCATCATTTGACTCAAGTATATATAATTACAAATTCCATACATGGAGATAGCAGGTACTCCATCAAACATAACTCTATAAGGTTGCTTACAAACACATGTGAGGTACACATTACAATATGATCACGAGTCTACTTTATTCCACACAACTCACATGATTGTACCTTCTTTTCTCCATCATCACATCGTCCCCATTTTTGCTGCTATTGCAATAAACTAATATTCATTATTGTCACCATGCTTAAACAAGAATGTCTCTACCACAAGTATGATTTCTTGCATTATTTCAACCAAATTCAAAATATTTTATTATTGTAACTAGGACCTCCCAGTCCTCCCTACAGCAAACTCATCATTTCACTCCAAAAAAATTAGTTTGCTACCAGTACTTAGTTACCTCAAGGGAGAACAATGCAACTTTCTTCCACCTCAAAAGGTGTCCATGCTCCTTGTTTGATCTAAATAATTATCATCATGTACAAGCAGGAAACTAGTGTATAACTAATACCTTAGATGGACTGGGAACATGTTGTACTCTAGGGCCTAACGTCACTCTGACCATGAATAATGATTCACCAACCATCATATTGACCTACTTTCTTCTATTGAGATACATGTGTGCCATCCATTGTACTCTCTAGTTGCATAGGTAATTATTTTAAATATGAGTTCTATCCATATTAATCTCACATTCTCTGCACCTAAAATTCACACCTTATCATGCACCACTAGAAAAATAGTTCATAGATAAAAATCATATAGCTAGAAATTGTTCAAACTACAACATTTTTACCATGCATAATTAGAAATTGTCTTACATAACAAAAATATTGTATCACTAAATATGTGAGTAAGAGATAAAATGACATAATGATAGAAATTCCATCTTCCAGTGCAGTCACAGACATAATTGGCATATTCATATTCGTCTTCATCTTTGGCATCTTGATTTAATGCTAATCTTAGATCTCCTTGCTTTTCCTATCATTTATTAGAGTTGTTAATTCTAAAAAGATAAATTTATATTCAGGTCACTAGTATCAATATGATTTAATAAACCCATCGTTTTCACCATAAAAAACTAACCATTTTCTTAATAAATACACTTACACCAAGATACAACATCCTTTTATCCAATGAACCTACGATCACCCATAAGTGTCACAACAAATAGTAATGGGGGCATCCACTCTTTGTACATCACTCTCAGCTAGGAGAATATCCATAGCCATTATGTAAGGGAGCACCTTCAATTCCAATTCCTTTTCATGTAGCCCAATCAACATTGTTTCCTTCTTAGCACACATTTCATATACTCAACCAAATTTGAAGCTACTAGTTCAAATTCTCATTATAAGAACATAATGTGGAAAGAATCCTTTATAATTGAAGACTCCAACTACTATTCGGGATAATTATCTAACCTTCAACATATGTAAGATACAGGAAAAATATATCTCATCAAACTATGATGCACACAAACCATTTCTAGGTGGACCTTATGTAATATCCCTCCGTTGTTACAATATCGTTTTTGCTAAGATTGAATTGTATTGGGTAGCATGGTGGAAAAGCCATGCAAAATATTATGTAAATGAATATTCGATAATAAATAATAAGTGGGAACTATGTACTTGGAAAGAAGAACATCTAGGAATGAGACTCTGACCAAATAAAATCCCATGGGTGAATGGGAATGGATAATTCTTTTATGATAAGAATTCTATATCAAATTCTAGATAAACCTAATGAATGGGAGATAAATATTCATTAAGTTGATTAGCTAGAGATAGAAGCTAAGCTTGGGAAAAACATAAAATCATTGCAGGAGAGAAATGTGAGCTTTTATGGGAAACACCTAGGCAAGTGGATAAGAATATCCACAAAAGCAGGACACTGCTAAAAAGAAATTTGGTCATGAAAGAAAAGTATTTAATACTTGAGAAGGGGATCAATGGTACTAGATTCTTGGAAAAGAGTTCTCATCTCGGGGGTGAACTGAGGAAAACAGTTCGAGGTTAGGTGGTGAGCAAGTGTGAACTTCCAAGCACTCCACTAATGATTTCATTTTATTATGATGCTTTGTGACTTTATTCTGACTTATTATGTATTTTATTTGTATGCTGAAATATTTGATGTTATGTGTTGAATTAAGATTTGTATGGTGTATTAGGTATATCAATTTTTGGGAGTAACAAAAAAATTGTATATAGTAGAATGTTGCCTTATTTTATGTGTATGCAGAAAAGTAGTGGTTGTCATAGGGAAGCAATTTGTTCCAAATTAATTATTAATGACGGGGACTTTCAATTGGAGGAAATTCATTCTTTTTAAGTTAATTCAGAAGGTTATTGTTAGATACTCTAGTTAATGAATATTTAAGTAATTATATAATCTACCCTACCATAAGTAGATTATATTGTTTAACAGTCAGAGTCCCATGCACAAATAATTGTGTTCAAAGAGTTTTTTTTTTAAATACAAATTTTTTGTTCTCAAAGAATCAATAAAGCATAGACAAAGCCATTCCATTGTTGGATTTCTTCTAAAGTGGGTTTCTAAGTATCTGCACTTAATCGCATGGGTTTCTCAAGGGTAAAATATGTACATTAAATTGCATGGTTTTGTGTTTATATTCTATTATTTTTCTATAAATAGATAGCAGTAAGTACATCTACTAGATTATAAATCGATAATTGAAAAAACGTTGTTGAACATAGGTTGTGACAAACTTTTAGCAGGATACTTGCTACATTTTACATATCGTATTAAAACACAATTAACACTAACACAAAAATAGAAAGTACACTTCATGCAGACAAAATGGAGTATGACAATATCATTAAAGAGACCGAGACTTTTGGCCATGAGACAAAGGGAAATTTTTCTCCAAATTACATTAGGGAGATTCTTTACGTATGAAAATCAAATTAATGGTGGAGAGAGTATATTTCCTTCCCCAGATTCACTAAACCTAAACCATGCAACCTTAGTGCAATATAGTGTGATGATATTGAGCATGCAAGATATGATTTAGGAGGAATCAGTCTCAAAATGTTTGAATGATGTTGAAAAATACAATATTGGAGATCATCCTAAGATTGGTTGGTTAAGTCCCTCATCCTTCAATGTGGATGTGAAAAGTTAGTTCACCCCCATGTTGATGTGAGTTCACATAATTAATGCAGAGTTGGGTTTACAAAGATTATACGTATTAAAAACTAAAAAATAAATTGAAAAAAATAGATGTTGGAAGTGCAATCTGGAAGCAAATTAGAGTTGAGAAGTGAGGAGGCTGCAAGGAAGAGTTGCAAGGTAGAGGTCATTTTAAAAAGTATGAAAATCAGTGGAAGGAAAAACAATGGAAAAATAAAGAATGTCCATGGAAGGAAAACTACCATAAGCATTAGCACCAAATTTAAAAAAAAAAAAAAGTTTTCTTAACTGACATGTAAATACTATAAAAGATTTCTTATATGTACTGAGTCAATATCAAACCCATGTAAGAACAGATTGAGGTATAGAGTTAATTAGATCCTGAATAAATATTTAGATGGATTTCTTTTAGATGCATATGTGGAAGAACTAATGGAAAGGGTTTGACTCCCTAAGATGGATTGGAACTAGTGACTTGCACTGTATACATACAATAAGTAGACAAATTCCATAGTAGTTAATGCAGATGCTATGCATAACATTAAATCCTTTGATAAAAAAATAAGTTCACTCAATGCATGTGGTAACCATTGCTGTTATTCACTAGAATCTGAGAAGGAGAAAAAACCATAACTCATTCATTTTATTCCTCATAATTTGAGAAGGAAACATGAAGCATAATCCATTCATTTTATTCATCAGAATTCGAAAATGAATTAGAAACCATTATCAAAGTTAGAGTGGATCTGGATAATAAACACAAAAGCAAGAAAAAACTAGAAATTGAAAAAAATTAAAATCAGTAGTTTACAATCAATTCGAAAGAAATCATAGAAGTGAATGGCTCCAAATAAGGAAGAAAAATTATAAAAATATGTTGAAAATAACATGACCAATTCATATTATTCTCTTCCACAGTCAGATAACTCCCAGCATTCAAAATTTACATGGTGTGCACATAATATGTATATATACGTTACCTATACAACAAATGATATCACGCTGAAATGGTGCAAGATCTTGCTCATCATATAAATAACTAACTTAGTCAGAACTCTTCATATAATGTAAAGTCAAGGTTAAGTAGCCGAATAACTTGTACTGGGAATGATTGGAATAGGACTCCCTAAATGGAATAGAACATAACCTTGCAGCCATATATCAAAATTGAACCCATAAATTGGAGCCAGTCCTTCTCTTAAGAGAAAAGCTGGAGAATAAGTGAATATGAACAAACAACACCACTTGTATAATCATGGGAAAATATATACATAAACACTCGAGGATGTGTGTATGGTAGGAAAAAATCTAATAGTTCACGAGTCCAAAATAACAGAAAAGAAACCCCACTCCAAAGGTGACCGAGGCGAACATCACGACATTAAAGGAAATCCAATCATTCTTTCATGATAGTCATGATCAACCCAGGTAAAAAAATTATGTACGTCTTGGATAGAAGTAGGGACTAAAGCCAGGAAAGGAACTACCAGGTGTCCCCTATCACCACACCAAATAGTATGATATTAACAGAAACGAAAACCACGTAGAACCTAGCTAGTTCTTTCTTGTGTAAAGGAACATTTTCTCTGAACACTAACTGGAAATCAAAAGATGCATATCTTGTGATGAGGAAACTTCATTCGTGAGACAACATGCTAGCTACAACAACTGGGAACCAATGAAGAACATGTGAATCAATGGAAACCTTGTGAGTTGAATACGCGTGTCGTTTCTTCCACTGAAAGCAAAGGAAAATCAAAGGAAACAAGGAAAGCCATTAAACTGTGAAGCAATATGATTAATTAAGAAAATAATTATGCACTGAAATGAATAGCAACAAAAGATAAACCAGAGTGGACTAACACATCATAACACCCTAAGAAAAGAGCTATTCAGAGCCAAAAAACGAGGTAAAAATGATAATTATACCTTGCAAGGGAGCTCCACATTGGTATTCCGGGTGTCGAGCCTCTACGCAATCACCAACCCAAGCAGCGTTGTAAGATTTTTGAGATACACAGATCTAGATCTGCAAAACAATAAACAAGCTTGCAAGAGAAGGAAGGAAGCGAGCAAGAATTGAGAAAAGAAAAAAAATTGATTCTACAATATTAGTTTTAGAATAAATACATAAAAGCAACTAAGTTAAGCTTAGTTGTACATGCAATAACTAAAGCTAACTAAAGCTAAGTGTTCTTTATCTTATGTTAATGTGCACATGTGCCACATGCAAGCAATAAGTTAACTGGAGCTAATCTAGGTGCATGTACACCAACACCCCCCCTTAAGCATAACTTAGGTGAGTGTGATGCAAAATGAATGAGTCCCGGCAACACGGCCATTTTAGGTACCCATATATAATGCATAAAAAGGAGGAAAGAGGGAAAACTCAGTGGGAAGAAAACCCCCCCTCAAAATACAATACAAAAGTAGAGAGAAGACAACTGCTAGGCAGTCGTGTCTTTCACCCCGAGACGATCTCACAGGAATCGAAACTTCTGCTCAGTGAAAGTCTTGGTGAAGATGTCAGCAATCTGCTCAGAACTAGGACAGTACTGAAGATCGATGATCCCATCATGAATGAGTTCTCTAATGAAGTTCAGGTGGATCTCGATGTGTTTGGTACGCTGCCCCTGCACTGGATCTCTGCAAAACTTTAGCGTACCTTGATTATCGCACCAGATGACAGTTGGATGATGGACACTAATCCCAAGCTCAGATAGGAAATTTTGTAGCCAAATTGCCTGAATAGTGGCATTGACTGCTCCTCTATACTCGGCCTCTGCTGATGATAAAGCAATGGCATCCTGCTTCTTACTTGACCAACAAATTGGGCCGGATCCCAAACTAAGTACATAACCGGAAGTAGACTTGCGATCAATGGTGTCGCCAGCCCAGTCTGAATCTGTGAACCCGATGAGATTCAAAGAACAATTGGCTGCATAATGAATCCCATAGGTGATTATCCCCTAGACATATTGAAGGATGCGCTTTGCAGTATTCCAGTGTAACTCATGTGGCTCCTGCATGTATCTGGAAACTACTCCGACAGCATAGGAGAGATCAGGACGGGAGTGAGTGAGATAAAGAAGACTTCCCACAAGCTGGCGATACAATGTGCAATCAACTAATGGTGTGTCTTTGCCATTCTCAAGCTTTATCCCTGATAAGAAAGGTGTGGCTGTTGGCTTGCAGTTACTCATGTGAAATCGTTCCAAAAGATCTCTGGCATATTTTGGTTGATAAATGGTAATGCCAGAATCACGCTGATGGATCTCTAGTCCAAGGAAGAAATTTAGCAAGCCCATGTCTGTCATAGAAAACCGCTTATGCAATGCAGTTTTGATGTTAGTAATGACAGAAGCTGAACTACCCGTTATCAAAAGATCATCTACGTAGAGTACTATGATCAACAAGGAGTCAATTTTCTTCAGAAAATAAACATTGGAATCAGATTTGCAACGTACAAAATTTTGAGATAACAAATAAGAATCCATCTTTGCATACCATGCTCTAGGTGCCTGCTTGAGGCCATAGAGAGACTTCTTTAGTTTGCATACCAGAGATGAATTCTGCATGTATCCCGGTGGCTGCTCCATGTAGATTTCCTCCTCGAGATCACCATGAAGAAAGGCATTCTTCACATCCATATGATGCACCTCCCATCCTCTTGCTGCTGCAATGGAGAGAGCTAGCCGAATGGAATCCATTTTTGCCACTGGAGCAAAAGTCTCATCATAGTCAACACCATGTACTTGCTGAAAAACTTTTGCTACCAATCATGCCTTATATCAACTAACTTGGCCATTTGATGCTTTCTTGGTCCGGTAAACCCACTTGCATCTCACAAGTTTGCGATTTGAAGGTAGCAGAACCAAATCCCAAGTCTGGTTCTCAATGAGAGAGTTATATTCCTCATCCATGGTGGCTCCCCATTCAGGATGCCCATTTGCTTCTGCATAAGTTTGTGGATCAGATCCATGCATCATATAAGCATGCATGGGCATGGATGGCTCCATAGCTAAGAGTGCTTGCGGATCTTCCTCAAACAGAGGGATAGAGGCAGGATCATCAAGGATATCACTCACGCTGCGCCATTTTTGTGTTGAAGGTGGTCGAGAATCTTTCGAACTACATGCAAAAGTATGATCTCGATGTTCAACAACTGGTGGTTTAACAGGGGTCAGAGGAAAAGACTCATCTTCATCAGAATGCTGGTCTGAAGTTTCATCTGCATACTCATCAATGAGTGGTGATGAAAATTTGGTAACAAGTTCATCTACTGGTGCATGTGAAATATCTTCGTCAAACTTTACACTCCTTTCAATAAAGAGCTCTTCAGTGTGGATATCAAGCAATCTGTACCCTTTGACTTCATCAGAATATCCAACAAACATGCATGCTTTGCTTTGAGGTTCCAAAGCCTTTCTCTTCTCTGGAGGAATGCGGGCCCATGCTCGAGATCCAAAAATGCGGAAATGACTAACTTCAGGTTGCATGCCAGTCCAAGCCTCAAAAGGTGTTTTTCCAGTAACATATTTATGAGGAGATCTGTTCTGGATGTATGAGGCACAATTAATAGCTTCGGCCCACGATTTCGATGAAAGAAATCTTGCATGCAACATGCAATTAGCCATCTCTTTCAAAGATCGATTTTTCCATTCAGCCACGCCATTTTGCTGTGGAGTGTAAGGAACTGTATGCTGCAACTGTATGCCTGCTTCATCACAAAGATTCTTGATATCTTTGTTGACATATTCCGTCCCATTATCTGTGCGGAGTATTTTGATGTGTTTTCCAGACTGATTTTCCGCATGCGCTTTGAAAATCTTTAGATGTTGAAAAACTTTAGACTTGAGTTTCAAGAAGTAAACCCAAGTGAATCTCGTGTAATCATCTATAAATTACAACACATATCTTGCTTTTCTCATTGAAAGCACCGGAAATGGACCCATGAGATCACTGTGTACAAGTTCCAAAGGTGAAGAGGCTCTCCATGCATGCCCCTTCTCAAATTTTTCTTGTGGATGCTTTCCAAGAGCACATCCATTACAAACACCATCTGAAAATTCAATGGTTGGCAATCCTTTGACCATCCCTTTCTTACTAAGTTGTTGCATATATCTGAAATTCAAGTGCCCAAATCTCTCGTGCCAAATTCTACTTTCTTCATTTGCATGCATAAGTAGCAAAATAGAATCTGATTGAGGAACAAAATCAGAAAATGTATACAGATGAGATTGATCATTTACCTTGCCAGATGCAATCTTCAAGTTGGTTTTCATATCATAAATTCTCACGAAATCTGGGGTAAATTCCACTTTCCTTCCGCTGCCTGTGTGTGTCATCTGATACACTGAGAGAAGATTCACAGAAAGCCTTGGAATATGCAAGACATTTTCAAAACTTCCATCTTCGAATTGCACTCTTCCTTGTCCAGTTGCTGCAACTGCAGAATTATCCCCCATGAGAATGGGAGGACCTGAGTATGCATGTAGTGAAGAAAAGGATTCCTTTGAAGAAGCCATATGATGTGAAGCTCCTGAATCGATGATCCATTCTTGTGGTGCAGAATGAAGAGCAATCAAAGCATGCCCGTTACCTCTTGGATCTGGTGCTTTTTCTCCAGACTTCTTCTTAGCATTCTCAGGAATGTGGTCTCCAAGATTGTGTTGCTGGAGTGTCTGCGCCATAAGATCTATAGTCTTCTTCATGCATGCAGATTCAGGATGAAAACCACGGTGGCAATAATTGCACATCGATTGCCCTTTCGTTCCTTTCCTTTCCTTTGAGCCAGATGATCCATCAGGGGGTTTGGGATGTCCTCCCTTTCTTGGATCAGGATCCTTCTTCCCTTTTCCTTTCTGATGGTCTTTGGAATTTGCCTTTCCTTTTGCATGCACAGTAAGTGCATGCGCTTTGGAATTTTCAAGTGTGCCCATTTTGATGAGCTTATCTTTCTCATGCATCAAAGACTGAATAAAAGAATCCAGTGAGGGCATCTTCCAAGCTGCACCAGTTGCAGATCTGACTGTGTGGAATGTAGAGACGAATACTGCATACTCTGGACCAAGTTTTGATAAAATGGAAAGAATCAACTGATTTTCTTGCTTGGATTTTTCGATCCCGCATCCTTTCAGCTGAACCAACAAGGCTTTATACCTTGTGAAAAAATCTTGAATGTTCTCAAAGTTTCTCAGATCTAATGAGTTTAACTCATTTTCGAGAATGTGACCTTGCATTTCATCCTATTTTCCAAACAATCCTTCCAATTTTTTCCATACTTCATTTGGAGTTGAACATGATTCAACATGAAATAGCAGTTCCGGAGAAATAGATAAACATAGGATGCCGAAGGCCTCGTCCATGCCATTGAAATATCTTGTTTTCTCCATTGCCGATGTTGGTTCAACTTCCGTTTCCATGGTTATTCGAAATAAGCCTCTACTTCTGAGATGAAGTTGAATCTTTGGCTTCCATTCGAAATAATTATATGGAGTGAGAATTGCCGATTGTGGAAACTCCAATTTAGACTGCATTCTTTGTTGTTGCTTCAATCTTCTGAACCTGCAAATAAAATAGCTTGTGCACTGATTACAAATCCTTGTGCTCTGATACCATGTAAGATTTTTGAGATACACAGATCTAGATCTGCAAAACAATAAACAAGCTTGCAAGAGAAGGAAGGAAGCGAGCAAGAATTGAGAAAAGAAAAAAAATTGATTCTACAATATTAGTTTTAGAATAAATACATAAAAGCAACTAAGTTAAGCTTAGTTGTACATGCAATAACTAAAGCTAACTAAAGCTAAGTGTGCTTTATCTTATGTTAATGTCTACATGTGCCACATGCAAGCAATAAGTTAACTGGAGCTAATCTAGGTGCATGTACACCAACACAGCTAGTCTAAGTGCATGTACACCAACAAGCGTGAACCAGATAGAGTGAGGAGGAGGCGAGCAAATGGTAGAAAAGGTGGAGGAAGGAGGATTAAGTGACAAATATAGGTTAGTGTTTGGGGCCGAAATATCAACCATCCAAATTCCACATTACCTATGTGTCATGAATTAGTGAGCTCCTGACAAGCCATGTGAACACCTCAGGCTCTCAGGTAGGTGCCAAGGAATGAGCCACTAACTAGTTCGAGGCGATCAAATCAACAAGAGGTGTACCACGGGGCAGTGTGCATAATTAAATCACGAGGCCACAAATTTAACCATAGGCCAGTACGAGAATTAATTCCCTAGTGATGTGTAGAAATGAAAATGACATATAAGTAATAACCAACATGAAATAAAACTTTTATATAATCAACAAGACAGAGGGTTAGCATGTGTGGCCAAATCAAACACAAGAGTATTCACTACCATTAATTTACCAAGTCCCTAAGAGGGTAAGAGGGATATGAAGTTTGAAGACAGAAATTAACAGTAAAACAGATTGTTAATAATGAGCCTAGTGAAGAAAAATTGTAAAAGTGTTGCTTAAGGGAACTATGTGAGAAATCAACTTGATGGTGGAACCCCTACACTATCCCTTTACAAGTATAATCTTGCTAATATTAAGTAGTGTTCAATAGAGATTAACAGCTGGAGCAGTAAAGAAAAACAAATGTTTGTAGAACAATGGTGCATGACAAGTGGTATAAGAGGTTAGGTTCCACCCTCAGACCTAATGGGCGCTATCATAAGACCGTGTGAGAAAGACCCTTTACAACAAATTTCATTAGCATGTATACATAGAAGTCAAGGAAGTTGGATTTCTTAAGAAGTTGAGATAATGCTTAACAACCAAAAATACCATTTTTTTATGTTGGGAAAGCAATAGATAGGTTATGGGAAAAATTGTAGCAACCAATAGAATTGAGTACAATGTAATAGTTTGGGCAGAAAATTCAGTAGTATAGAAGGTGCCGAATACGAGACTAAGAAAGCTGGCAACAAAAACTATTGATAAGATTGACCCACCTAAACTTCTAATAAAAAAAATATAAAGTAGATGGTTATACAACTTGTACTACAATATTGTATTAAAATAGAAGGCATACAAATTTATGTTCCATTACTCTAGCAAAACATGGAGCCTATATGCTCTAATGTCACTACTATAGTACATCAAGAAAATGAAAACTGAAGTATATAAGTGGGCGAATTGGGACATTGTTATAGGACAATATTGTATGGAACGTGTATTCATTTATTAAGAGGGTCCTTGGGCACTTTCTGACTCTCCACATTTCCTTAAATATCTTACATTATTTTCTATAGGGATAATACATTTACCATAATCACTAAAGAATATATCTTCCATGATCATTAATCTTATTGTGATATATCCGAAACATCATAAATGTCACCTATGAACATCTCAAAGCGGGCAATCTAACTAAGTGTTCGATCATGTGATTGATCTGTTGAATTTTCATAGGTACTTACAACATATGATGGTAGGTGAAACAATTAGGTTTTCGATCACAAGGGATATTTGAGTTAAGTAGACATGAGGGGCCCATGGGTATCTAGTAACTGAAGATGGTGTGATTAGTAGTGTAGTTTTGATTGTATATAACTTATTTAACAAGATAATATTTTGTCCTACAAGATTTAATAATAAAAATATGTTTGGAAATAATACCGCAACTAAAACAACAAATGTGGGTAGAATTAGTCTTCCTAAGGAAAGTTACAACATAGTTCATTATTTCTATTTCAGAAAGACAACCTATGGTCTAACCATCACTATGTTAGCAACGGAGGACTAAGTAAAAACACAAATAGTTGTGTGGAACTATTTCATGTGAAAATTATGTTCTAGTTCTTCGAAGTCTTATTAAAATTAGTAGCAGACAAGGAGTCATTAAGAGACAGATCTATGAGAAATCTCAGATGAGTAATGATTAAAATGTAAAATAAGATAGGAAACGTATACCTAAACCTTAGTCTAAAATAGATGAAGTGCATGGAGCCTATGTTCTCTAGTACTTAATACACAGACATATAATTTGTTAAAAGGAAGGATTGCAGAGGGCAACCAGCATTGGATACATGACTAAGGAGTAACAAGGGTTTCATTCAAGTTGAATCTCAACTTATAACTAAAATACCAAATTATAATTCCTCTAAAGTACTATAAAATATACAACTATGGAGGCCATAGTTTATTAAACAATGGATATTTTCAGTTTGTGTTCTAAAAAGTAGTAAAAAGACTCGTAAGTAATAGAGGTTGGGATCCAAGTTATCTAATAAATAACTATGGAAAAATATTTCTATAAACATAATATCATTACCATGGAAATGGACTAATTAATAGAAACCTTAGAATGAGGTGGATGAACCTGTATGTGAAAGATTCGGTAAAGATGGGTTATATACCCAAAGAAAATAGGATTACCCTAAAAAATTTGAAAAAGCTAGTGCTCAAGAAAGTACACAATTATCAAGCTACAAGAAGATAGTATAGAATTAATACAAAATTATTAGCTTGATACTGAAGTAAATACATGTATTACCGCACAAATCATGAGACAAAAACCCTAAATTGGGAATGAACTTGAAGAAAAATACTATAAAATTTGGTGGAATTAGAATTTTTTGGGACATCCGGTACAAAATTTCCAAGATGAGGAGATTATTAAAGAAAAAATGCTTCAGAAGTGGCACACGTCATAACCATTTATGGAGAGTGCTGCTAGAAGGAGGGCTTGAACCACCGACCTTGTTGTTAATAGCCACACGCTCTCACCAACTGAGTTATTGCAGCTTGAAGGAAAATATCGTTGTATAAACTAGAAGAGTAAATGGGATATCTTTGGAGTAACCTATCCCAATAGGCTAAAGAGTATAGTTAAATATAGGAAGGAAATATCCATACTCACCCTTTCTAGTAAATAAAAATGTATGAATAGGAGGATGACGAGGTTTGAAATCGAAAACAACAATGATATTAATGGATGGCATAATGGAATATATATCCACGTAAAAGTAAATTGCTTCAGGGATGCACCCAAGGAAAATAATTTTTATAATTAATCATGAAGATCATACATATGAGTATACTCTTAAGTATTTAGGTCTGTGATGACCTTATGCCTTCATTGGGGTATGGAATTGGAATAATGGAAGGATATGGAATTATGTAACAAATAATTGTACTGACCTTGACTAGGTCTACTTTGAGACCAAAATATGTAGAAGTAAATTATCTTACACTAAAATACACATAATAAAGGCACTCAGATTAAAAGATAATGGACCCGCAGTATAAAAATGGGTAGATATAAATAGTTCGGTGAGTATTATGACTCCTATGTAAGTAAAAGAGTACCTACTCCCCAATAGATCACATCTATGGAATTGGATATTGCCCAAAATAAAAGCAAACAATTAATAGGAATTGTTATGAAATTATTTCACAAGAGGACTCAAAGAAGGATTTCAAGTTGTTAGCATATAATAAACATGTACAAGTCATTTTATTTGAAGCATTGAAATCTGATAATTAAACTTTCCAAGATGCTTGGAGTGAAATTGTTGTAAATGACAGATAATATTTTGAAAAGGAATTGGAACTCACTACACGGAAGCCAATAGTTGAATTGGTGATTCCCTTGATTAAGGAAGATAAAAATAAATTCAGAGGATTTAAATTGTAACACATTGGAAGTCATGTGCTACTGAGGTGAGCATGAGAAATTACAGAAGGTGGAAATAATGGATGCACCATTGATATTGCACTCATATTATGTGACAAACATTTCCTTGATCATGGTTGTCTTTATGTGAGTGATATGAAAAGTAATATACAATTTCTTAAGTTGAAGTTTATAAATTAATAATATTTATGTTAAAAGATAGAATCATGAGATCTAATGTAATAATATGTTGATTAGTGTTGATCTTATTAGATACTTGAAGAAGTATGTTGAGTGCAGATGGAAATTACAAAGTTTATATTCAACAGATAGACAAATATGTTGGAAAAGGAACAAATGCAAGATTATGTGTGCATCCAAGTAAGTGATCACATCAAATGAAATGAAACAATGATGATGCTAAGGCTGACATACGGGAAGAAGAGATCTCTCAATCTTAAGAAGAGATGAGAGTTCTAGGGTTTCCAGTTTTTTTGTTGTTTGTAATGTTTTCATATATTATCACTAAAGAAGTAGGAACATGATATTTTCCATCTAATTTATTAGAAAATGTTGCACGTAAAGTCGAGGAAGGCTTTACAGTAGAACCTTGTGTATTGTAGACCCGAAGAAGATATGGCTCTCGAATCAAGTTGTTGTTCAGGATAAAATGTAATGAGAGTAGTTATCCCTGAAAAATATACACTGTTGCAAGGCAAGGAAAAGAGGACTGGTTAGCCAACAAGGGTCCAGAAAAAAGAAACTAGACGTCAAACACCGAGGATGGTGTTCATAGAAGGGAGAGGAGACTGTAATATCCCTCCATTGTTAGAAAATCGTTTAGGTAAGATTATATTGTATTGGGTAGAATGGCGGAAAAAATCTCGAAAAATATTATGTAAATGAATATTCAGTAATAAATAATAAGTGGGACCTATGTACCTGGAAATAAGAACACCTAGGAATGAGACTCTTGCCAAATAAAATCCCATGGGTGAATGGGAATGGATAATTATTTCATGATAAGAATTATATATCGAATTATAGATAAAATTAATGGATGGGAGATAAATATCAATTAATTTTCTTCGTTGGAGATAGATGCTAATCTTGGAAAAGACATAAAAGCATCACGAGAGAGAAATGCGAGCTTTTATTGGAAGAGCCTGGGCAATTGGATAAGAATATCCAGAAATGTGGGACACCACTAAAATGAATTTTTATAATGAAATAAAAGTATTTCATACTTGAGAAGGCGATCAATGGGTAGTTGATTCCTGGCAAGGAGTTCTCATCTCGAGGGTGCACTGAAGAAAACTATTCTAGGTTGGGTGGTGAGTAGGTGTGAACTTCCAAGCACTCCACTCATGATTTTATTTTAGTATGATGCTCTATGAATTTATTATAACTTAATAATATTTTATGTGTATGCTGGAATATTTAATGTTCTGTGTTGCATTAACACTTCTATGGTGTATTAGGTATATCAATTGTTGGGAGTAACAATAAAATTGTATATCGTAGAATGTTGCCCTATTTTACGTGTATGCTGAAAAGTTGTGGCTGTCGTATGGAAACAGTTATTTTTAAATTAGTTATTAATGACAGGGGCTTTCAGTTGGAGGAAAATCACTCTTTTCAAGTTAATTCGACAGATTATTATTAGATACTCTAGTTACTGAATATTTGAGTAATTGTATAATCTATCGTGCCATAGGTAGATTAGATTGTTTAATAGTCAGAGTTCCATGCACAAATAATTATGTTCAGAGAGTTTTTTTTTCAAATACAAAATTTATGTTATCAAAGAATCAATAAATCATAGACAAAACCAATCCGTTGTTAGAGTTCTCCTAAAGTGGGTTTCTAAATCTGTGCATTAAATCATATGGGTTTCTCTAGGGTAAAATATGTACATTAAAATGCATGGTTGTGTGTTGACATTCTGCTATTTTTTTGTAAATAGATAGCAATAAGCACATATACGACATTATAAATTGATAACTCAAAAAATGTAGTTGAACATATGTTGTGGCAAACTTTTAGCATGATACCTGCTACAATTCACAGATCGTATTAAAACACAATTAACACTAGCACAACAATAGAAAATAAACTTCATGTAGACAAAATGGAGTATGGAAATATCATTAAAGAGACTAAAACTTTTGGCCATGTGATAAAGGAAAAAAATTCTCTAGATTACATTAAGCACAATTATTCATGTATGAAAACCAAATTAATGGTGGAGGGAGTATATTTCCTCCCCCATTTTCACTAAACCCAAACCATGCAACCTTAGTGAAATATAGTGGGATGATATTAAGCATAAAATATAGGAGGAATCAGTTTGGAAAGATTTCAATGATGTTGCGAATAAAATATTGGGGATCATCCAATGATTGGTTGGTTAGGTCTCTCATCCTTCAACATGGATGTGAAAAGTTAGTGCACCCCCATGTTGAAGTGAGTTCACCTAATTAATGCAGAGTTTGGTTTGCAAAGCTTATACACATTAAAAAATTAAAGGAGAGATAAAAACATGGAGGTAGGAAGAGCAATGTGGAATCAAATTAGAGTTGAGAAGTGAGGAGGTTGCAAGGTAGAGTTGCAAGCTAGAGGTGACTTTAAAATGTATGAAAAATAGCAGAAGGAAAAACAATGTTAAAGCAAAGAATTACCATGGAAGGGAAACTACCATAAGCATTAGCAGCAACTTACCAAAAATGATTTCTTAATTGACATCTAAATACTATAAAAGGTTTCATAGATGTAATGAGTCAATATCAAACCCATGTAAGAAAACATTGAGGCATAGAGTTAATTATATTTTGAACAATATTTAGATGGATTTCTTTTATACGCATATGTGGAAGAACTAATGGAAAGGGTATGACTCTCAAAGATGGACTAGAACTAGTAACTTGTATTGTATACATATAATAAGTAGCTAAATTCCCTAGTACCTAATGAAGATGTTACAAGTAACCATTGTTGTTATTCAATAGAATATGAGAAGGAGAAATAACAATACCTCATTCATTTTATTTCTTGGAATTTGAGAAGGAAGCATGAATCATAATCCATTCATTTTATTCATCAGAATTCAAAAAGGAATTAGAAAACATCATCAAAGCTAGATTCCATGTCGACAATAAACAAAAAAGGAAGCAGAAACTGGAAATTGAAAAATTTAAAGTCAGTATTTTACAATCCTTTCAAAAGAAAATCATAGCAATGAATGGTTCCAAATAAGAAATAAAACTTATAAAAATATATTCATAATAGCATGACCGATTCATATTATTCTCTTCCACAATAAATTAACTGCTAGTATTCAAAATTTACATGGCCTACGCATAATATGTATATATAGGTTACCTATACAACAAATGATATCACGCTAAAATGGTGCAAGATCATGCTCATCATCTAAATAACTAACACAATGATAACTCTTCATATAATATAAACTCAAGGCTAAGTAGGCGAAGACCTTGTACTGGGAATAACTGGAGTAAGAATCCTTAAAGGGAACAAAACAAAACCCTACAGCCATATATCAAAATTGAACCTAGAAATTGGAGTCAGTCCTTCTCTAAAGAGAAAATTCAGAGAAGTGAATATGAACAAGCAATTCCACATGTATAATCATGGGAAAAGATATACGTAAACGATTGAGGATGTGTGTATTATAGGAAAAATCTAGTAGTTCACCAGTACAAGGATAATAGAAAAGAAACCCCACCCCAAAGGTGACCAGGGGAACATCACAACATTAAAGGAAATCCAGTCATTATTTCACGATAGTCATGATCAACTTAGGTAAAAAAAATATGTGCGTTTGGAATAGAAGGCGTAGGGACTAAAGATAGTAAATGAATTACCATGCATCTCCTATCCCCACACCAAAGAGTAGGAAATTAACAAAGGAAAACCACCTAGAACCCAAGTAGTTCTTTCATGTGTAAAGGAACGTTTTTGCTCCACACTAACAGGAAATCAAAAGATGTATACCTTGTGACGAAGAAAATTCAGTCGTGAGACAATATGGCAACTACAACAACTGTGAACCAATGAAGGACATATGAATCAATGGAAACCTTGTGAGCCGAATATGCCTACCGTTTCTTTTGCTAAAAGAAAAGGAAAATCAAAGGTTACAAGAAAAAATTAAATAGTGAAGCGATATGATTAAATAATCCAAAAATTAAGCACTAAAATGAATAGTAATAGAAGATAAAACATAATGGACTAACGCATCATAATGCCCTAGGAAGAGTTATTCAGAGCCTAAAACATAGGTAAAACTCTTAGCTGAGGTAAAAATGATAATTATACTTTGCAAGGGAGATCCACAACAGTATTCCAGGTGCCAAACCTCTGCGCAATCACCAACCCAAGCACCGTGAACCAGGCAGAGTGAGGAGGAGACGAGAAAGTGGAGGAAAGGACGGAGGAACGAGGATTAAGTGACAAATAGAGGTTAGGGTTTAGGGAAAAAATATCAATCATCCAAATTCCACGTTACCTCTCTGCCGTGAATTAGTGATCTCTTGACATGCCATGTGAACGCCTCAGGCTCTTGGGTAGGTGTCAAGGAATGATCCACTTACCAGTTTAAGGAGATCAAATCAACAAGAGGCATACCACGGGGTTGTGTGCGTAATTAAATTGTCAGACCACAAATTTAACCATTGGCGAGTACCATAATTAATTCCCGAGTGATGGGTAGAAATGAAAATGACATATAAGTAATAACCAACATGAAATAAAAATTGGATATAATCAATAAGACGGAGGGTTAGTATGTGTGCCCAAATCATAAACAGGAGTATTCAGTACCATTTCTTTACCAAGTCCCCAAGAGGATAAGAGGGTTATGAATTTAGAAGATAGAAATTAAGTGTAAAAGCGAAAGTAGATAATTAACTTAGTGAAGCAAAATTATATATGTGTTGCATAAGTGAACTATGTAAGAAAACTTCTTGATGTTGGAACCCCTTCACTAACACATTACAAGTATAAACTGGCCAATACTAAGTAGTGCTTAATAGAGATTAATGGTTAAAGTGGGAAAGAAAAAATATATATGTGTAGAATAGAGGTGCATGACACCTTAATAGTTAGAAGATTGTTTATAAAACCATGTGATTCACCATATTGGAGCTAGATAATTTTGTGTTTTTGGCACACATTATAGACAACCAAATATAGCCCACCATAGTAATTAAGAGGGGAAGGTATCCATAGATAATCGATGTGTATCTATAGGTCTTCCATTCTTGGTGGGAAATTTGTGCACTACTCCATTCACCGTGGACAAGATGGATATGTGGGGCCCAATTATTTGGTGACACACATCCACTTCCACATCCTTCATGCAGATTCTAGTCTACTAACTGTTTTTCTCCTCCCCTCTCCTACTCTTGGCTACCTCCATGTCAATAGAGATTAATTCTTTGGTTTGATTCTCACTTGTAATGACAACCTAATGGGCCTCCACTATCTAGGCCTCAATTGAAATCGGCTCCATGGTACCCTGTCATTGTAGCGATGAAAAACATTTAGTCTATAATACACCTTCGCCTTGCACTTTAAATTTCTTGTTTACTTGAAACTAAGTCTCCCACACAACATTCCTAGCCTTAATTTTGACAAATGGTAATGGTTCTCTCTTATATCCTTGTGTCAAACTACTTTCTGAGAAATCATAACATTCATCCAACTTTGCCACATCAAATTATTTACATCCCACATCATGAAAACCTACAAAATGATTAAAAATACTTGAGGCAAGGACCATTTGCGAAATCTATTAAAAGTATTTCTCTGTCAATGTACAACTTCTCATCTATAATTTGGACCTTGGAACTAGATGCTTATGATATTTCCACATGAAAACCAAAAAATAAATTTCTCCCCTTGTTGGGGCAATGAAACTCTTGACTCTCACCTCTTGTACTAGAAGGAAGCCATTGACAACATTTGCATTATTACAGTAGGGGATATAATCTATCATCACTAGTGAACACAAGTAGATTATGCTTCAAATATTATATTCACTTGGGAACTAGTATAAAAATAGTATCAACTTTCATATGGTTAATAATAACCTTTATATTAAAAAAATCACTTCTTCTACTTTTGGTAGTAGGAGATGGAATAAAAGAACTAGAACTAGCATGAGAAAATGTTTTACCTTGCACTCCTATAACTATGACTTGAGTTTCATTGTTTGAATTCTATCCCAAATCTTGTTGCATTGCTGCAATATTATTTTGTTTTTCTTTCCCTCAAAATGTCTTAGGCCTTAGTTGATGATGCAATTTATAATAGTGAGCATCATCATTGCCTTCATTTTTACAATGAGAGCATGTCAGCTTTTCCTCTTCTTTATTGACTATAGAAGTGTTCTTTCTTTTTCTCTTTCCTTTAAATTTTCCTGTAGTGAACATATATGGTTGCATGTTTGCAAAGTCACTCTACACACTCTTTCCCCTAGACTTGAGATGACTAGCTTGGACACATACTTCATCCAAATTAGTGGGATTTTATAAAAGAAGAGTATGGAAAAGATAACTATGCAATGCTCCAATGTATTTTAAAAGCATTTATGGAGAATCTAATGGAATATTTAAAGCCAATGCTTTATTTCTAAATTATTCAATAAAATTATGTACACTTTCTCCTTTTCGTTGTCTCAAATTTTCTAATTCCATGATTTCTTTATGAGTATAAGCTAATGAATCAAATTGCTTCTTTAATGCATTAGTGAATTCCGATGATGAAGAAATGAGCTTACCATTTTTTTTGCTACCTTGTGAAAGTTTACTTCCCCACCAAACTAACATTGTAACTTCAAGCCGAAGAGAGGCCAACTAAATATTTAGATGTTGCTCAATAAATTATTGAATACAACAATAAAATTATATAGGTTGAATCCAATTATTTAATCATTCTCCATTAAGCTCACCATTATACAATGGTAATTAAAACTTAACATCAAACTTCAACAATCGATCCTTTGAAGCAATCTTCTTATGAGGAGATGAAAATGAAGAATTAGACGGAGAAGGAGGCAAAGAATGAGGAGAGTAAGTTCTTGAAGGTTGAGGATAAATAGAGGAAGAGGGGGTTAATCACCCTCATTATTTACTTTACTAGTTCCTTCTCATTTTTGAAGTTCTCTTTTTTTATAGAGCTCTTTCACTTTTGAATAAAACATACTAGATGCCTCAAGAAAATCCAACGTGGAGTTAAAAGTATTCTCTCTTCTTAGTGAAGTCGTATCTCCTCTTTGAGTGAAGATCCTTGAACCAACTTCGGGATTGTAAGATCCAAGTTAACTTTCTCTCTTCTTAAGATTATATATGGTAATCATTCACACTCAAAACCAAAATCAAACGAGCTCATTTAGCTCTGATACCAAGCTTGATCAGGATATTTTATTGCAAACATATGAATTATTGACTTAAACGAAATTTGAAATAGTAAACTTGACAAAAATCTATTAAAAATATTGTAATATAAATAAATGATTACAAGATAAAATAGAAGAACATAATGAGATTGATAGCAAAGTTCACCCAATGTGGGTTACATCTCTGGATTTTCTTGCAATGGGTTGGCCTCCTCAGTTATGATGTAAAATGACTCAAATTGCATCGAATCCCCAATCTCTAAAGTTGGCTCTCTATTCTACAACTTTTCAAAAGGCCTTAAAGTAATCTTCGCAAGAATATCTCCTTTCTTAAATCTACAAAAGGCCACAAAATCTATGTATTATTACAAAAGCAGTGATAATAATGCTACAAAAATAAAGCACTCGACATTTTCTTACAACTATATCCCCTCTATGGTGCAGTGGCAAACTTTTTGTATATATAGTGTTGGGGGGTCCAGAATCACAAGGTCAAACTTACAGAGGTTGTAGCCCCTCCATTATAACAACGTAATATAAGTTGAACTTTTTTAATCAATAGCTCAACAACATTGGGTTACATTAATACAATCCATTTTGGTTTGTTGTAACATATCCATATTATATACCAAATATAATATTTTGTTTTGCATATTTCAACCACCTATGTCATGTCCCAATCAATAAAAAATGTGTAAGTGTGACATATTGTTGCTTGTGGGGTGGTCGCGAGGTCAAATCCGCATCCTTCCCCTATTTTTGCAATATGGTTACAATGAAAATTTAAATATAGAATCATTCCATTAACATAACAAGCAAACTTGTGGCTAATTGGTGGAGTTGTTGGCTTGCTCTGTGTAGGTTGTGGGTTCAATCCCCAATGTGCCAATTGTTATGCCATCGACCCAAAACTATTTTTTTCATTTTTGCGGTGAGATGTGGAACCCTTCGATTGAGCCACGTATCACCACCTTATTAGTCCATTGTTACACAATTTGTTTTTGCCACATCATCCTACATTTGCCATGTGTCAATCGCATGGGTTGCCACATCATGTTGTCCTTGCTATCACATGTCACGATGTTGGTACGTGTTCCGGTAAGTTTGAATTTTGTCCTACTGGTCAAAATCTTCAAAACGCCATAACTTCTACCTACATACTTTGTTCGATGTCATTCAAATTATGTTGGAATGCTCCTTTTGAGCTCTTTAACATGGAATTGTTTCCTTCAAACTTTTGGGACTTTGCTTTTTAGGCCTTTCTAGATCGTCTTAGATCATGTTTGGTGCTCTTGTTAACTTAACGAGATATTTAATTTCTTTGGAAAGGCCAGAAAGTTTTTTTCCTCTCTTAGTTTAGTTGGTACTAAGCCCTTTGTGGGATATCTTTATGTATTATGTGTGCTCTCTATAAAGGTGCAGCTTATGATTTTCCTGTAGTTGGGATAGATGGTGTTACACGAGGGATTGTTACTCAATATGGTGTGGTTAAGAGCTTCCTCGAGAGGCTTCTATGAAAGGAGCGGTCAGTCAAGTATGAAGCCACAAGTTCAGGTAGAAACTCGATAATCCATGGCAAAATATAACAAGTTCACTCTAATGGAAATTGAAAACATCATTTTAGACATGGAGGGGAAGTGTGTTTTAGTCATCATTTCATCCTAAAACAATATGCAGAGATGGGAACTCACAACTGGATTCCTAAAACTAGTAAACGAGTTTTTCTAGACTTCCTATATGCAATCTATCAACCTACATTGGCATATCAAAACTCTCTTAGGATAGGTTTAGTGGAGCTCTCAAAGAATCAAAGAGAACTACAAATTCGCATTGATAAGGTTTTGCAAAAGATCCATAAATTAGATGACAAAGTCTCAATTCTCATTAAGAGGCTAGCTAACCTTCCTATGACTCCACTAGAATCCCATGCTAATTTGTCTCCTTCCATTAAGGCAAACTCTCTTTTTAGTTTAGATGGACTATAAATATGGGGTGTTTTATGTTGCTAACATACATGAGGCTATTTTTGGGGGATATAGTAAGACTCTACAAATCATAAGCTTACTAGTTGAGTATGGATTAAATTGTGTCAAGTGCACTGGATTAACAAATTTTTTGATATACAATTTTGGGACTTTAAATTTATCATTAGGGAAAGTTGGAGGTCAAAAATGGGCCTCAAAACAGAAGATGTACTAAAAAATCAAATTTAAAGATGAAGATGTCATCCCCATGGGTATATTTTTGGTGGGTAATGAATTTTTGCTATTTTTATTGTATTTTTCACTTATCTTCTCATTTGTTCAAAGGTCAAATTTACACATTCTTTGGATGCATAATCAAATTTTACATCTAATCAGTACCCACTCTACATACCTTTGGGATTGGAAATACATGAAAAATGTGTCTCAAAACACATTTTTTAATGTATTTTAACTTGTTTTCAGTTTGGGGCTACTAAAAAATATACAGAATAAGAATTTAATTTCCACATTCAACATGTATATACACTTTACATTTGAGTAAATCTATAAAACAATAAACTAAAAATACAATAAATAATACTTTTATTTTTTCCTTTAAAAAATAATAACTCTGATTTTATTATTTAAACTCTGATTTTATTATTTTGTTTAATAAACCCGTTGTAATCTTCAAAATTTCCATAACTCTGATTTCTCTCATATGTCACACCAAAAGCAGTTGTGTACTTTTTATCATCACATAAATGGGATGTTGTGTATTTTGTATTATCATCACATAAATGATTTAGCGCTTAAACTGAAAAAATTATAAATGAAATATTAATTTTTTTGTACATTAAGTTGGGGACCGGCATTGAGATGACATTACGCCAACCCTGCCCATTATAACCCAATACATACCAATCCTGCCCATTATAACCCAATACATACCAACCCTATCCCTTTGACAAAGAGAGATAAACTCGAATTTAAACTTTTGATCTCGAAGGCATTTGAACCTTTGATCACACGACTATAAGCAAATAAGCTGCACCTCTAGAATAGATCCGCGTAAGTTCAGTTCAATAATTCATTAAGTACCTGTCCCCGCGCCATATCCATCCAGTTTCCTTTTCGCTTAAAATCAATATTTATTTGGCTTGATTCCCATCGCGCATTCGTCCGAACAATTTGCTCATATTGCATTTTGTTTAGAGTACATTTAATCTCTACCAAATCCTTAGGTTTGGAGTAGACGGCGGAAACTTTTCTAGCCTACATGTTGGCTAGAGAAAGTCGATCGTTTGTCCAATTACGAAGCATGGCTGGCAGATCCCACTCACATCAAACCCAAACCCAAATATAGTGCCCAGTTAGTTTGGCCCATAAGAAGTTTCTTATTGGCAGATCCCACTCACATCAAACCCAAACCCAAACCTAGTGCCCAGTTAGTTTGACCCTTCAGAAGTTTCTTATTGGGTGAAAGGGAAAAGCGCTCATCTATTCGGCTACGCCAAATCCTATATCAACGAGTACAACCTAGATTTCTCCACTCTATATAATCCCCTAGATTAACCCAGTGTATATTGCACACTTGAGATATTACGTTTCCCGCAATGCTAGTTTTATTTTAAAAATGTAAAATATTTAAAATCTTATGACACGGTATACAACTTCGATTACTCAACTCTATATACACGCCTGGATGCCTCCACTGTTTATACTCTCTAAATTAAACCGCATTTATTTCGGTTCTGTGTATGCCTCCACTGTTTATACTCTCTAAATTAAACCGCATTTATTTCGGTTCTGTGTACCATACTTTTTACTCAAGTGCTTAGTTTATTCCATAACATGAATATTTACGATATTTGTAAATTTATGTTTTAATGGTTAAATTTCAAAATGTTGGGTGGTCATCAGGGTTTTTGATGGTGCTGAATCTATTTCCAAATTATGATTATCAAACTTCAAAATCTTTAATACCCTTAAGTATTTGATAATACTAAATCTATTTCCACCATTAAAATTACATTTAAACATCCAGACTATTTTTGACCATCCAAACAATTCCTGAACCTCGTTATTCTTCTCATTAAACTCGTTATTCTTCTCTTTTATGAGTGATTGTACTGTTGTTTTAGACAAGGCGGAGGAAATTATGAGTAATTGTACTGTTCTTTAACACAGGGCGGAGGTTTCCTTTACAGTAATTTCTCATATAACCTCGGACGATGTTTCGTTTACATTTCTCAGATAATCGTGTATCTTTATTGCCTACCTTTCTTTCTCCACTCCTCTTTAATTTGTTCCTTCAACACCACTCTGTCACTAAATAAATAATTTTTAGGTCAGGCGTTAAATAAATAATTTTTAGGTCAGGCGTTGAATCGCTTATGTCACCTCATTTTATAAACTCGAATAAGTCAATATCGATGATGTGCGTTGATAAAGGAAAGCCATACAAAGAACCATCCATACTCGT
The DNA here is from genome assembly GCA_031772625.1 of Pinus tabuliformis. Lineage (NCBI taxonomy): Eukaryota > Viridiplantae > Streptophyta > Pinopsida > Pinales > Pinaceae > Pinus > Pinus tabuliformis. Next base: position 866,239,898 of record CM062812.1, read on the forward strand.
TCAAAGACTGATCAAACAAAATGAAGTACAAAGAACCGTCCATTCTCGTGAATAGACTGATCAATCAAAATGAAGGAGAAAAACAATTTGACTAAGCAGAGGCGATACACAGAGAAACCTTCTTTTTGTAACCCTACAGTCCAAACAGAACACTTCGACTCCTACATTCATTACACATCTACATTAGGGAATCGGAATCAGTTGTGTTGACCTTTAATATAACAACAAACTCTAACACACTCGACTATCGACAGGTTGCCCAAGTAATATAGATCTTCTACTCTTCGGAAAATATAGACCTATAACGCCAATAAAATATTGATCTGCAACTCTGCACAAAATTTATCTTTCTGCTGTATAGCCAGTCCCTTTCTCAGGGAAAAAATAAACGCCCCGGCTCCTAAATTTCTTAAAAAAAGATATGTCTGAGTAAGAAATTGTTAAAAACAATTGAATAGAAATTACAATAATATAATGCTCACGCAAGTCACGCAAAACACTCGATGATTCGGATCCTGACGGATGCAAACCAAACATTTCGAGGGTGAAAATTCTGGAATATCAATAAACATTCTATATAAACTAGATAACAAGCATCATTATTCTTTTCATTTACGCTGCAAACATCATATTTCTTTCAATCGACGGCGACTGTCACATCTCGATCCAGACAACGGCCATAGCCTCTCGAACGACCCGGGAAAACGATTAAGAATTGTTGGAGAAATGCTAGATATTGGCGTTGACAGATGTACTAGATGTCCAAAACGAAATGATGTCCAAAATGTTTATTGGGTATAGACAAGTTTTATGAATTAGATGTAAAATAGTCTACTTACGGGATTCTAGATCTGCCTGCGCAGGTTGAGGAGATTTGGCCTTGGTAAGATATTGGCCCGCCGTGGGACTTCTATCCGACAAAACCTGATACCTACTGAAATAGCGGCAACTCCGCCGGTAAACTATTGAGATCCAGGCCTTCGAGGTCCGGATTCGTACTGGCCTTCCGTTTGACATTGTTACTCGCGTGACGGACAACTTCTTCCTCCTCGACGGCGGATAAGTCGGGCAGGACGTCGCAGGTTTTCCCGTGGTTTAAGAAATCCTCCCACTCGAAAGACGGGCGCCAGAACGCGTTGGACACAACTGTTTTGATGCATTTTAGTGCGGGTTCTTGGCGGTTGAGGTCATTACGAGTTCTGAGGCCGTACCTGCGTGTAGCCTTGATTCGTTTGAGCAGAGCCAGGAATTCTTCGAAACTGTCGCCGTCTCTGCCCGTGCAGGGTCTCTTCGGAATGGGATTGATGTCGTCTGCCTCCACCTCCGCCTCCTCTCCATTCCTGGTCCAACATAGTGATGATTCCAGTGGGCGCTTCATCACGGTTTCCGTGTACTCTTTTATCACCAGTAGCAGATGGGGATCGACCCCGGAACCTGTGAACAGTGATTATCTCACGGGCCTTCCGCTACAGAGGCTTAAGAGTGGTGAAAGTATCCTTCATCATTCTTAGGGTTCATCCAATGAACCGGGAAGTCCAACTTGTTGCGAGAAGTAAATGAGTACAAGCTGTTCTCTGAAATCGGTGGTCGAACCCTTCACTATTATTGCTGGTGCTAAACGAATCGTGACAACCCCTTTCAGGGACCGGCTACCAATGTTGGAGGTACGGTTGAGAATGCAGAGTGACACGCAACCAGGTCCCGAATAAATAACTGACATCCTGCCATCAATTCTTCCGAAAGGCGCGGGTACGAGTCAACTACAATTAATAACGGTCTTGTTGTCGTTGTCATTGGTGCGAAAAAAATTTAAAATTTCAAAATCAATGGTGAATTATAAAGGTTGGATTAAATATCTATATTTGAAAAGAAGGGAAATATTTTTAACCCGGTGTTAATAATTTTGATTAGTGATGGTTTTGTAAAAGAGATCCGTCAAAGTCCAAATGACCTCATAAGATTTAATAGTTATGTTGTGATTTGGAGATAGTTCCCAAACTTATCCTAACATGATGTAACTTGTAACAATAAAATATGTAACTTTCATGGTACTATTACACATAGTCCAAGGTGATGGAGCACATTGAATACCCATTCAACAAGCTCTAGCTTTTTCTTGATTATCCTTGAGTGTTCTTTCCCTACATTCCATTTTCATGTGAATTGCATCTCATCATCCAAAGAGGAGGAAAATTATCGTTCAACCCTAGACTATAAGGTATTCTTCATTATCCTCCTCATATATAAATTAGCATTTGGTTTTTCATTCTATGGATAATTTAATGCAACGCTCCTTGAAGTAATGGCAGCCTTCATGGTCACAAAATATATATCATGGGCACCATAGAATCCACACCTTAGGAAATCAACATTGTGGGTAGATACCTTGAATGCAAATGCTTGCCATCCTTCCATCTTAGGCATGGGTGTTGGAGTTGTTTTCTACATTGTTAATGGTGGAAATTTTTATTGTCATAATTATATGAATCTAGCAACTATGAAAAGAATATCTATCTTATGCTTAGGGTATTGGACTCCACAATTATACAGCTATGGTTTAAACTCTTCCTTGTTTTTCTTTGTTTCTTAAATCCATACAAATATATTATCCAAGTACCACTTTTCATGAAGCGCTTGTTCTTTGTCATAAAGCTACATGTTTCCCTAAATGTTACAAAACATAATTCAACCAAGTAATGAATTACCTATCAAGAAATATATAGTCAAATCTTATGGCATCTTGCTAAAGGTTGAAAAATGTCTCCTATTGGTTGTCCTAAGAAGGATAATAGGAAATTGTCAGTTCTTGAATCATTTGGCCTTGCACAACATTCTAATCAACCATGTAATATTCAAAATGAATTTGATGCTCATCTACATGAATATGATGAATCAAATAGTGTAGAGCTTGTTGAAAGAGAAAACCCATGAAAGAAACATAAAATAATATTCAAATCTAAATGAAATACAAGATTTCCATGGGCTTATGTTGTAAAATATTGTAACAGTAATGAAAGGATAAAATGTTCTTATGTGTTAAATTTAAAAGTGAGACTCCATTTGCAAAAGAGGGAACTACCACTCTTCATTTTAGTGGTTTAAGTGCCCATGCAAAATCAAAATCTCATAATTGTTTTTTACAACTTTTGGAGGGAAAAGCAAACAAAAAAATATTCCAATCACTAAACATGTAGAAATAATGTGGAGAGAATTATATCAGTGATTGAAAACATGTATTTTGTTTCTATACAAGGTTTATCTTTAGAAATGCATAAGTCAATATGTGACTTTAATATGTATAAATGCACTCCACACGTGCTTCCAAGAGATGAATACTCTACATACACAAATACCACACCAAGAAAAGAGTTTCTTCAAGGTGTTAAAGTGGTGTATTGGAACAAACTAAAAGAGGATATTTTACATAACCCATTTTACTCAATTTTAGTTGATGAAAGCACTAATCAAATTATGGAACACCAATTGACTGTTTATATTACATATTTGATGAATGGAGGAAGAGGTCAATGTTTAACATAGTTTATATGTTTCTTTCCAAATAAAGGATGGAATAGTTCAATGTATGTATGATCAAGTGAGAACTCTATTAGCATAAATGGATTTATATTTGATGAAGTTTGTTGGTTTTGGTTCAAATGGTGCATATTCCATGAGGGGTATTCAAATCATTGTATGCTCCTCATTTATTAGTTATAAATTGCATAGATCATATGGAAACATTAACAACCAATGAAGCTTCATCTCATTTTATCCAGAGTTGCAATATATTAACAAATTTGGAGACAAAGTTTATTGATTGCTTGGGGAATCAACTAGAAGGTATGGAAAATTGAGATAGCTAAGGTATACATTTCAATTAACTAAGTTAGTGGTCTTACACATTCATCAAATTAGGTGGCTTTCCAGAGGAAGGGTCATGGAAATACTTGTTAAAATCATGCAATATTTGTTAAAGGATTGGGAGTTAGGAGAGAAAAAATATGTGAGTTGGCAACAATATTTCAAGCGTAATTTTGCATCCATCTACTTGCAGACATGATCATTAATTAAATAGGTTGAACCAAAATTTCGAAGGGGATCATGTTGATATTACATATATCAACACTACTTTACATGTTTCTATTAGCATGCTTCATAAATGATTTTTGGGAACCATTTTTGGTGTAGATGTAGTGCACATGTCTTCCATTTTAGTTAAAGCATAAAGAGGTGTTGAAAAATGTAACTAGGTTCAATATTCGTTTAGTGTATTTGAGTCAACTTGTAATGTACTTGGCAAAAGAAAGTGAAAATAATTTTTATTATTAATTTGTTTTGACTTATTAAACCATGGTTTTCATGCTTGGGTCAAATGTATAGGTCAAGCCTCCATTGTAGGATTTGGGTTATTGTCAAAATAAATTTGTAAAGACTCCTCCATCCATTGAAGTCTCCTTGTTGTTGAAATGATCTCCATCAAGTCGAATTCGATAAGGAGATCACATGTCGGCCTACACAAATGAAAGAATATCCATGTCGCCTCAATAATTATGACATAATTATTCACAATATCATGTCAGCCTATTTATGTGGGGAAACCACTATATATACCAGCCTGGGATCTTTGCATTACACCATCTTAGAGCTAACAAATTTCAAAGATACATTTTTGGTCATCACACAGAAGCTCACATAGAATCATATTTTACAAGTTCGGATTTCAAAATGTTTTCTATTCAGTGATCACACAGAACTTCACATGAATGTTTGGGGATCTTTGTAGAGATAATTTCAGATATCATAGTGTGTTGTGTTCAGAGGAATTCAAGGAAAAGATATTGGTGCCATTTCAAAAGAAAACTAACACCACAATAATACATGAAGGAGCTCAGATTGGCTGCAGAAGGTTATCTCTTCAATGTTAAGTATGAAGAAGATTGAGCGCTATAGGTGTAATGAAATTGAAGCATAACAACGTTGGCTTGATGGATGGAGGCAGTCTCCAGTCTGAGTTGTAAGGGTCTTGGCCATCTCATCTTGAATGTAATGAAGGAAGAATTTGTGACTGGGTTTTCCCCTCGGGGGGGTTTGGCCCTCACATCGTGCCTATATCTTGTGTTCTTCTATTTGTTGCTTGGCATTAATCTTGATGATTATAAAATATAATTAAAAGATATAATACTAATAACGAGAAACATCACAAGTTAATGTCATAGATAAGGAAAATCATTTAACTACCATCTATATCGATTTTCCAACATGGAATCAAAGCCTTGGTAATGGTCAAAGCAGTTTGAAAAAGGGATGTTATGGGCTAAGAATATTACAGTGACCATGTTAAACAATGAAGGAGAAATAAGTTGGTTCGATTTTTGAGAATACTTAAAGGAGTGACTTCACTATAAACTATATATAAGTAACAGTAAAAAATAAAAGAGATTGTTTCAATGATATAACTAGTTCGGATCTTTTCAGAATGGATTCGTAACATTTTTGATAAAGACATAGTCTTGAAGGATCAATATTTACATTTCAGTGAAGTCACAATAAAGATATAACTTCACTGTGTATTTCAGAAATGGCTTAGGTAATATCACAGTGACAGGATCTCGTTATAGTAACATAGTCTCAATGCATTCACTACTTCGGTACAATAACATGATAAAGGATTCACCATTGTAAGAACATTTCAGTGCTAATTTAGAAAGAAGATCTCAGTGATACACCTCAGTAAGGAAGTTTGGTGCTTGTGCAAAGTGCTCGATGACAAAACATCTTCAAAGATAGGGTGAAGTCACAATCATGAAGAAGAATTTAGGGTCATTATGGTTGAATCATGATAATATTGAAGCAATGATATATATGGTGAAGTAGTTCATCTGGTCTACAATTCATTGAAGAAAAGGTGTCTCAGAATAGCTACCTTTGGAAATCCACCAATGATCTAAGGTATTTACAAGAATTATTCAGTTTGAAGGGAATCCAAAATCTATCCTATAAAGAGCACAAGGTACCAACTTAATAAAATCAAGTGAGTACTTCGCACTCAACAAGACACACTAACAATAAGTCAGATAAAATTAGAGGTATGTAAACACAAGGTACATATGCTCACAAGTTCTTATATTTTCAATATATCTAATGATTAATGATTTATATAATCCTTGTTGATATCTAGTCTACGATAAAGAGTGTATTCTCTACATAACATATTAGAATCTTAGTCCTCACCCTCTAGGATCTAGAAGTAATTTAGGATTCGAAGAAAAAATGCTTGATTAAAAGAAGGAATAATCTTTCATAAGATTTTGTCCTCCATGGTTACGTAAGAGATTTAACTTGAGAAATGAAGTCATGGTATCACATGTTTTTCATGAAAGTGTGCATTATAGGTATAGAGGATAATGGTATACACTTCAAGAAATACCTACAAGGTCTCTCAAGAGACATCTCCAAGTGTGTCTATATATCTTATAAAATTCTCTTTATCTTATCTTTTGAAGTTTTTATTACATTACTAAAATCATTATGTCTAGCTATCTTGAACCATAGAGATTTTTGTTTAGGGTGATTCATCTTTCAATAAAGCTACCCCCCCTCATATTCTTAATTGACTTTAGAGAGCCCTAGACTAGTTCTCTGGAAAACCCTAACCTAATGGTATGCTAACAATGTGTGAACCATAGTCTTCTTAGGATTATTGTGAAATTCTATTTGAAGTTATTATTGATGATGTCATGTTTGGGATTTCGGTATGATCATGAAATCTTAACTTGTTAAGGTTGAATGATGTTTGTGTGAGATATTGAACCTTTGAAGTTTTGGTATTGTAGGGTTTTCTCTGCTATGTTATGAAACCATAGATTCTTAGGGTTTGGTTGGGTCTATAATAAAAACCCTTATTTATAGATTCCTATGAATGAAATCCTACATATGTGTCCATTTGGTTGAAATCCTAGATTGTTATAGGATGGGACATGTCTAATATATTAATGTTTCCTGACATATGATGTTCCTATGCACGATGATGAATTCCTAGATGTATGAGCTGACCCTTTTTTTGTTTGTCATGGATCCTAGGGTTTGGAAGTAAGCCCTAGTCAAAGTTTGTTTTCTTAGGATGACAGTATTCTAGGGTTTTGGAGTTAAAGCTCAGTAGAAGTAAAAATCTCTGATGTATGATGACAATGTGATAATTTGATATTTGTATCCATGTTTTGGTTGGGATTGATGTTTGATTGAAAATACAGGGTTTGAAACTAACCCTAATGGAAGTTGGTCATGTTAATGACTGAGCTGTGATTGGTCATGATTGATTCTTTGGTATGAAATCTAGGATTTGTATGAAACCTTAGTGAGAAGTCTGACATATGATTTCTTAAATGCTATTAGATGCTTTATAGATATATATTTGTTTGAATTGTGTCTAGTGTTTTCTATTTGTTGTAGTAAGGTACGCCATACCTTTGGAAGAAACATTGAAACCATAAATATAATGAAAGTTGGTATGATGTAGTCTATGGTTTATGACAAAGTCCCTAACAAGATGTTGAAGAGTATGTGTCTCTTGGATATAATTAAGTTTGGGCATATGATATATATAAAGTGTAAATGCTTCTCTTGTTATAAGTTTTTCATATGGTTAACTTCATGCTTCTATAATTTTGGGTGTACTTGTCATCTAAGTTGTGTAGGTACGTCATATTCAAATTAGTGAAGATGATCGTAAGAAAAATTGATGTGATATGCATGATATATCAATGAATCTGATAAGAAGGATGGAAGCCATGAAATATTCTCCAATGCCATAAATAAGAAGTAGAGCTCCCTAAGTTAAGAGGGATTCTACATGAAATTTCCCTAGGTTAAGAGGGAGCTTGAATGGTTGAAATATTGGTAGGATAAGAGGATGGTTGAGAATATTTATTCTACAGGAATGATTAGATCCTCTCTGATTAAGAGGGAGTGACAAATATGGTTCTGTACTTCATGTGTCATGCACTAAACTAAGACTAACAGTCATACGTTTAGTGAAGGCCATGAGTGAGAGAAGGAAATTGGAGAATACATTTTGAGGTGTTGTTGAAAGAAGGAAAGCAATATCCTATTAAAAAATATGTTGTTGCATATGAAGTAGGAAAAGGAAAGTGTATGATTAAGGAATATTCTGTCAAAGATTTGGTGGATAGTCCTACTATGAAAAGCTGAGAAGCAAGATCAAATTGTCTTTAAGACACCAACGGTTTGTATTTGATTGTGCACATGTGAAAGTATATTATTGATTGGGGTTGTGTTTGCACAGGTGAATCTCTCGAAGGTTTTTATAGCATGCTGGTTACCAATCAGTTTTATTGGGAGATATTGGTCATACTTGATCTACTAGATCTAGGAGTGTTGAGGCTTTGTGAGTGAAACATTGACTAGGAGGACATCTCGCTGACAGTTTTTGTTGATGTCTAGGTCCCAAAGTTGGAAAATGTGGTGGTTTTTATAGAGCTATGTTTTTGGATACACAACTAGATTTTTGGGTTGGTTGTTAGCAAGTAAACCTAATTGTACTTGGAGGAGCTAAAAGCTTGAGTCGACCTTATTCTCGCTTCGATAGATTTCCCTGATCATGAATCTAGTCTGTGGCATTATGGTGCCTAAATTGTTGAGAGACCAATGGACAGATTGCCCACTTCAGGAATCTAGTCCATGGCATTGTAGTGCCTAAAAGTTCTTCATGATTCTTAGAGTTGAGATATTCCATTATATTTGTATATCATGAATACCTCCCTACTTAAGATGGAGTGTTGGAAAATGTAACTAGGTTCGGTCTTCATTTAATATATTTGAGTCAGCTTTTAATGTACTTGTCAAAATAAAGTGAGAATATTTTATTATTATTAATTTTATTTCACCTATTAAACCATGGGTTTCATGCTTGGGTCAAATGTATAGGTCAAGCCTCTATTGTAGGCTTTAGGTTATTGTCAAAATAAATTTTCAAAGGCTCCTCCATTCATCGAAGTCTCCTTGTTGTTGAAAGGATCTCCATCAAGGCTAATTGCATAAGGGGATCACATGTCAGCCTACACAAATGAAAGAATATGCATGTTGGATCAATAATTATGACACAACTGTTCACAATGTCATGTAGGCCTATTTTCATGGGGAAACCACTTTATATACCAGCGAGGGATCTTCACATTACATCATCTCAGAGCTCGCCAATTTTAGAGATACATTTTTGGTGATCACACAGAAGCTCGCATAGAATCACAAATTACAAGTTCATATTTTAGGAAGGTTTCTATTCAGTGATCACAGAGAAGTTCAGATGAATGTTTCAAGGTCTTTGCAGAGAAAAGTTCAGATATCACAATGTGTTGTGTTCATAGTACTTCAAGCAAAAGGTCTCGGTGCCATTGTAGAAGAAAAGTGGCATCATAGTAATACATGAAGGAGCTTGGATTGGTTGCAGAAGGAGATCTCTTCAAGGTCAATTATGAAGAAGATTGATTACTATAGGAGCAATGGAATTGAAGCATAAGAATGTTGACTTGATGGATGGAGACAGTCTCTATTATGAGTTGTAAGGGTCATGGTCATCTCATCTTGAATCTAATGAAGGAAGAATTTGTGACTGGGTTCTCCCCTCGAGGGGGGTTTTTCCTTGGCACCATGCCTATATCTTGTGTTCTTCTAATTGTTGCTTGGAATTAATATTCATGATTAGAAAGTATAACTAATATACATAATACTAATAATTAAAAGCATCACAAGTTAATTTCATTGATAAGGAAAATCATTTAATTGCCATCTATATCGATTTACCAACAAGAGGAACCCTTGAATTTGTAGATAGATTGAGGTTCAAATTTTTTCCAAAGATGCAAAGATCAAGGCTACTATATGATTTTATTCTTTTGGGAAAATGTTTTGTTGTAAAGGTGATTAAATCTTTAGATAGGAGATTCATATATTTACATGTATTTAATGTGGCTAAGTTTTTCACTTCTGGACGTTATATAAAGAAGTGAATGAATAGACTCTCCAACAAAAATATAATGTAAATGTTTATGTGAAAAAATTAGCATTGGGGAATCATCTATTGTGGATACTGCTAGATGTTTGGGTGAAATGGATGAATTCATTTGTACAATTTGTAAATCATATGCTAAAAGGCATATGTATGACATGAGATCGATATGGAGATGTGCCTAAATGGATGGAAGGCTTTCCATATTTGATGTAATTATGGAAAGCTATTATCGTTATCCCACAACTTCATGAGTGTGTGCAAGAGGCTTCTGAAAATTAAATAAGATAAGAAAAATGCTGAGAGATAAATAGTTTCATTGGAGAGACTAGATATGTTAATGTTTCTATCTCTAAGTGCACCTCATCCGCTAAATGAGGTAGATTGGAATGCTACTTATGATGTATGGAAATAAATGAAAACTAAAAAGTCATTTCCATTGGGAAAATAGATTTTTAATTTCAATTATGTAAGTCCAAATATCATCGAATGAATAGAAAAAGCATATGTTTACCATTTTTTTAATGGATTTTTTGGAATTTGCTTTGCTTATTTAGTAGTTATATTGAGATTTTATACTATTTTAATGTAGCTACTGTTTAAAATTTTAAGATTTTAAATATTTAGAAGACACTATTCCATTATGGAACTTGTTTTATGAGGAGTTTATTTACTATATACTTTTCTGTAGAAGGGCAATTCTTTTATAACCTTTCATCCTTCAATGGTTAGATGAATATATGCCCTTCCATATGAAATTAAGTGTAGACCTTCAAATTTGATCACTGGTTACAAAGCACACCATGCTTTTCTCCGGAGAGCTCTTTACATTTTTCTAAATATTTGCGTCTAATGTTCTATATTGAAATATTGAAATTGGGTTAATGGATGGTTGAGATTTGTTTTGTGGAAATATTCATAGTTGAGCCAAGAGGCTTATTCTACAATCTAGTATTAGCCTAGAGGCTTATTCTACAATCTAGTATTAGCCTAGAGGCTTATTCTACAAATCTAGTAGGAGGGGATGTGTAAGTTTGTCCATATGTTTATTACTCTTTAAAATAAAATTAAAAATTAAAATTATGTTCTAAATTTAAAAATAATGTTTGATGCGAGAGACTCATTCGACAACAGTGAGGGTGATGTGTAAATCTAAATTATGTTCTAAATTGAAAAATAATGTCAGCTATAATAAGAAAAATGAATGTTTTATAAAGTAATTGGAAGCAAAAAATTGTGAGTAAGATGTTTAAATCTTATACTTTCCAAAAATATTAAAATAAACTATTTGAAAATCTTTGTTAATTAATTTCATATATATCTATATATATAAGAAAATGTTAAAATAAAATATTTTAATACAAATTAAGATTGAGATATACTTAAAACATATATTAATAATTAAAAAACCATTTTAATTTGTGTGATAAAATGTATTAATATACATTTTATGAAAAACATTTTAAAGTCAAGTTAAAAAAAAATGTATATATCACTAAAAAATTAAGTTTTATCGTTAAAACATTTATTTGGTCCTATATATACTCTATTTGGCATCCAAAAATACAATTTAAAAAATGAAAAATAATACATTAGATTTTACACTAAAGAAATATGATCTCTCTAAACTTAGGTTAGATCCTTATTTAAGGTAGATCTACTCTAATATTATACATTATCTAACCCACATTATCAAATATTTGCAAATCAATTTTCCGTTTCAATAAAAAAAATATCCATTTAATACAAATATCTCATTCTAAAATTAATTAATAAAAATATTATAAAACACTACACTATTTTCTCTTCATTTCTTTTCTCTCTCCGGTCTTCATTTTATTTCTCTCTATCCATCTGATCCATTCATTTCCTTACACTTTGTTCATCAAACCCTTCCATTCCCATTCACCTGTTTCATTGCCATCCTTTAAATTTTATTTTTTTCGGCTCCGCTATGTTTAGCGTCAATAACACTTACCAAGCCAATCACTTTTACTAGCCACTTTAAGAGGTGTAGGTTCCTGACTTTTCTTTTGGAGGAACAACAAATGACTCGAATTAAAATGTAGTATATTTTTCCTTTTGATTAAATAAATACCTTAAAGATAAAATGTAGTATATTTTTCCTTTTGATTAAATAAATACCTTAAAGATAGAGGGGGCCATCTTGATTTACTTCCATAATCTCCTACCAAATTTTCAAATAAAAGTCGTGCCCATCGTGCCCTTGATATTTATGAATTAAAACTAGATACTGTCCTTTTAGGTGCAATTGTGTTTTCGCGTAGCACGTACTAAAGCTAAGTTACATAGAAGCCGAATGTTGTTGGATACACTGAATAGCTATAATTGCGGACGTTAACAATCTACTGATATCTAACTTAAACTTCTTCAAGTTTATTCTGAGAATAAATTTATGTATATTGTCTATTTAGTTGCCCTTCCTGTTTAATTCTAATTAGCTTTAATTCTAATTTCATTATAATTCCCATTTTGCGAAACCAAATCCTTCATACAATTAGATTTGTCTACGTGATCGTGTTGGACATTCAGTATGCTTAGTTTGTTAAGCTTGTTAATTAAGTAGGGTTTACAGAATTTCAGTAAATTCACCAATAAGAGGAAATCATCGAAAGCTGCTAGATGCTTAAGGAATGTAATATGGTGAAAATTTTTGAGTTGTTTTGAGTGTGATGTTATTCAGCTCAGGGTTAATACAATAAACAGGTGGAGGAGGCATAGTGGTTCGGCAGATTATTGGGTATGGAATAGTTTTATTTATTTAGAGATTATAGATTTTTTATGCTAGATGGAATGAAGTTGTATAGTTTATTGTTTGGAATAGAGAAAATAAAAGTATTCATAATTTTTTATTTCGGCAGAGAATTAAGAGAATATTTCATTTTTATTATATCATAAATAAATATTTTATCATGGGAGTTAGGGGGTCATGGAAGCAATTGGATGGAAAATTGTTTCCATGGGATAGAGATTTTATAAGAATTTAAATTTACACAGAGACTAGAATGAAACTCATCACAATGTAATTTGTCCTTTCTTAAATAAGGTTTAAGATTTGATTTTCAAATTACATTTTTGTACCGAGGAAAGAAAAGAAATATGTTAAAATAGATTAAAAAACCAAAAAATTATAAAACAAAGAAATCATTTTATTTTAATATTCAAAATATATGTCATAAAATTAAAAATAAGCAAAAAAAAATCATAGTATCCAAGAAATATTCTATTTAAAAAAAACCAAAATTAATATTATTTAAAAAAATATAAATCTTTTTTTTTAATATGTAGTTTTCACAAATATTAACACATTTAATTAATTATCGTAAATATATTTTATAATAGTTAGTTGGATTATGTTGTAAATGAGACTATAAGTTTGTAAATAATATTTATTTGGAAAAAACTTAAATAGATGTATATTAGGGTTAGTTGTTATTTCAAATAATTATTAATGTGTTTCATAAATGTATATAGACATATGTCAACAACATTTACAAATGTGGTTGTGCTAGTTTGGTATATGTTGTAGTTTTATTAGTTGGAATTGTTGACTATATTATAAAATACTTTTATATTGAATTTTCAATTTATTTAGCCATTAAAAATATAATTTAATTTAAACCATGGAAAATATTTTATTAATAATTATACAATCTCATTTTTTTAAATTTAGAAAAAATATTAAATTATTTTTTTCCTTTCATATCTAATTAATAATAAAATTTGATAACAATTATTAAAAATTCAAAATAAAATATATGTAGTACTTTTTCTCATTTGCAATCAAAAAAATAATGTTGATATTTTGTAGCATAATTTATGAGTGCATGATATATATATATATATATATATATATATATATATATATAGCAATTGGTTTCCCATTTCGAAAACCATATCACTATCATAACTTCAAAATTTTATGATTATTAATGCTATATGCTATTTGATTGTGTGTCAAAATGAAGATAAAATTAGTAGAAAAAATAAACGAGAAACGTATAGACATTCTAATGACATTTCTATTGTGAGAACATCGCCTAAGGTATCTATTTCTCTTGATTATCATTCAGTTGGAGAGTTCACCTGAATCAATGGTTATGACTCATTGTCATTGTCTCGGGTGTTGAAGTCTAGATTTGTCAATTTCTTAGTTAGAGTCGTTAAGTTTGCATTAAGCCTTTCAACTTTATCGATTAAGTTTTCCATGTAGATAATAATTTCTTGCTCAATTCCAGCTCTGTTACCAAGAAATTTTCGCATGAGAGTTTTGATGTGCCTATATAAATTGATGGTTTGCATATATGAGGAGGTTCAAGCTCTCGAAGCGTTCCCCACGTTTGGTATCCAATCGCTAGTCTCCAAGTCAAATTTACTGTTAGGAATATATCAGCTAGATTGTCTAACTTGCTCTTCAACATTAGAGATTACCCTCTGGACTCCTACAACGATGATACCCCTATATCAATCCATGATTTCTTTAGTCATTTCCTAGTCCTAGGTCTGATGTGTAAAGGAGACGAGATGGTTAGAGGTAGGAGAGAGTCCAGGGCGTATTCTCATTTTCCCTCACAATTAAGCAGAGGGATGGCGTCTAGCCATAGAAATAAAAACTAGATAAGGTAAAGAATTGATGTTGCCAGAGATAGGAGAAGGGGAGACGCAAAACCCTTGCAAGGGCAGGATAAAAGAATGAAAGATAAATTAGAGTGAAACTTAGAGAACATGCCACTAGGATAGGAAAATAAAGAGAGTAGAGAAAAACCCATCCCAACATTAAATGAAAAAAATAGGAGGGGGTGAGAGAATAAAGGAGAAAGAGAAAATAGAAAAATAAACATGCCGGGGAAAGAAAAATTGGTCCTCCAAAAATTAAGATTCCAAGAAGGGGATGTACAACTAGATAAGTAACTAGCCCAATTCTTGAATTATGAACTACAAATAAGAAATTTATAATCAAAACAATGTTATAGACAGGGACAAGAAAAAAAGGATCCTGAAATGCTTGACTCTTCTCCATAGCATGTTGAAGGTGGCACTTCCTCTAGAGATTAGTTTCTAACCAAGTATTAATGATATACTCACATGCATCAGAGTGTCAATTGGTGGTCAAACATCGATTTTCTTTCCGATTTAATATGTGAACTCCAAGAATAGAAACCCCAAAAACCTCCAAGAAATCCATATATGGTGGATGTTCTTTAGGCAAGAAACAATAGAGAGGGTGTCTAAATTTATCATTTTCCATCCTATATCATGATAAATGAACCTTCTCCCATAACTTTCCATTATAGTCTCTAAGATTCCACTACAATATGGATGTGAGACATATCTTCCTTTACTTGACACCCACGAGATCAAATTATGTTGACACCTAATCATAGGGATTGGGTGAACAACTGTAATTAATGTACATAAATAATAGAAAAGATGGAGATTCATTGGGAGATGAACTGAATAGTCACTCCCTCTTGTATTTAATAATGAACAACGTGAATGAGTAACATGATTTGATTTAAGGAGTTACCTCTTGGTCTGACATGGTATTAGAGCCAGCGCCATTTTTGGCTTCCTTCTGCTTTGTAACTCCCTATTCTGCCTATTCTGCCTATGTTCTGAATCCTATGCAGACTGACATCTCTCTCACTATTATTCTGCTGATTCTGGCTAGCCTAGCAGCTCTGACGCTACCTCCCATCCAAGAATACAATCATGGTACAATAGTGGTATAACACTTCAAAATCAAGCTGGCAGTTTTGGGTAATGGTAAATGCTGTTGTGGTGAATGCCGCTGTGGTATATCACTGTGGTATATCCATTGAACGCCGCTTCCAAAAGAAAAGCACCATACCCCGCAGCTTCCTTATCACTACAACTGTCGCTACCAACATACACAGTTTGACTCCTCGCTCCCATACACAATCGACTCATATCACTGCACAGTCGACTCATATCCCTCCATACATATATCACTGCACATTGGCTTGTATATCATCCTCGGTGCTTTAACATTGGCATGTATAGCCCATGGCGCCCACCGTGGTATCGCTGTGGTGAATGCCGTTGAACGTTGCCTTCTACAGCACCCTCGGCCTCCTCCACGGTGAACGCTTGGCTAATACACAGTCGACTCCACGTTGAATGCTAGTGCGATAGCTACTCCACGGTGAATGCTTGGTATCAACATTCATACCTTTGATCACTGCGGCTAAACACACCCTCCTCCCACGCTGCACTGCTCCTCCCACACTGTGGCTGCTTCCATACGGCCCCTCCTACCACGCTGTCGCTGCCCCTCTTAACTCGCAATGTCAGTCCCACCACTCGCAGTGCCTCCATATAACTCATACACCGCTCCCTGTCCATACAAATTCGCTCCTCCATATAAATAAATCTAATTTTTTTTACATATCATATTGTAATTGTTTTACCACCAGAAGTACAATATTTTTTTTAATTGGCAGCAGAAGTATTTTTACAACACTTAGATTTTACAATGCATTCAATTATATCTATTGTGGGAGTAGTTCCCAATGGAAAGGAGAATTATCCTGAATGGTTGCAAAAAATCCAACACGCTCTCATTTTTAATGAGCTATGGAAAGGAGTGTGTGTTGGAGAAGGAGATGAAGCACCAGTCCAACTTAACTCAGACAAGAAGCTCGCCATTTGGGAAAATAATAACAAAAAATCCTATGCATTGGTTGCAACATCAGTAAGTGAAGAGGTGAGTCGACAACTTTTTCCATTTTCAAATGCATTCGAAGCCTTACAAAAGCTGAAAGAACTCTATGACTCACACTCTACACTTGAATTTGTTCAACTCATGATTACACTTTTCACCCTTGAATTATAGAATAATGATCCTCTTGCTCTTGCATTCGAAGTAAAATTAATAATGCATGATATTAAAGTCACCGAGGTTGAATTGGATATTACTTTGTTCGATTTTCTCAAGGCACTTTATCCTACTTACTCCAATTATCTTGAGTCATTGCAAGCAAATGGAAATCTCAAAGATATTACCTTTGACTCTCTTATGAAAAAAATTTCTAAAAGAGAGAAAGCTTTTGGAAAGAAGACAACCCCTGAATCTTCTGAAGAGGCTGTGTGCCTTGCTCATAAAGAAAAGAATCTTGCCCAAGATTATTCCAGAGGAGGAGGTGGTCGAAGAGGAAGAGGAAGATATTTCAGAGGCAGGGGGGCAGACACTCTCAAGGAGAAAAGTTAGATTTGCACTACATACGCTAAAAAAGAGATGGATCACATGATACATCCACATGCAAGCTGCCTTGGGAAAGAATTGAGCAGGAAAGAAACAAACCCAAAGGTAAAACTAATGACAAAGACAAAGGTAAAGCACCTGAATCCGCTCACTATGTTGCGGCACACTATAATATTGGAGTAAATGAAGACTTATTTAATGCTTCACTTACTTCTTGGAAAAATGATTGGCTGCTTGATTCAGGAGCAACTTGCCACATGAATTTTAGAAAAGATTTTTTTGAAGAATTTACTGACAATGTTGATGGAGCAGTATACTTTGCAGACAATTCAAAAGTCAAGCCATCAGGGCTTGGCATAATCAGGCTTAAAATGTTTGGTCTTCTAGATTTTCCTCTGCATCATGTTCTATATCTCCCACAGCTAAGGAGAAACTTGTTGTCCTTGGTCAACATCCACGAGCAAGGACACTCCATTCATATGTTTGATGGAAAGCTTGAGGTTAGAAAAGCATTAGACCACTCACTTGTCATGACGGGGATAGAAGAAGAAAGGATTCTCAAGATGCAGGGTACCTCTGCTCGTGCACAAAATTTCTTATACAATTCTCATTATGAAGAAGGCACATTCCATCAAGTTTATTATGTCATGCTAGATTTGGACACTTGAACTATGACAACCTCCGCTTGTTGAAGAAAAATGGTGTTACTGGGTTGCCTACAATTCCTAGGAAACTTAAGCAATGTGATGCTTGCATTCTAGGAAAGCATAACAAATAGTATTTTCATGATTCACATTCAAGAGCACATAGAAAACTTGAACTCATTCATTTAGATTTATGTGGTCCAATGCTTGTTCCTTCTGCAAATGGAAATAAATATATGATGACATTTATTGATGACTACACTAGAATGTGTTGGGTTTATTTATTGAAGAACAATCTGATGCTTTTCAAACATTCAAGAACTTTCATACATGGATTGAAAATGATGCACAATCTCATATTTTCTCTATTCGCACTGATAATGGAAAAGAATAC
Source organism: Pinus tabuliformis (assembly GCA_031772625.1). Classification (NCBI taxonomy): domain Eukaryota; kingdom Viridiplantae; phylum Streptophyta; class Pinopsida; order Pinales; family Pinaceae; genus Pinus; species Pinus tabuliformis. Next base: position 866,258,206 of record CM062812.1, read on the forward strand.
ACTTCAAATGAATTTGAAAACTATCTTCGCCAACATGGGATCAAACATCAAACAACTGTGCCTTATAATCCCCAACAGAATGGAGTAGCTGAAATAATGAATAGGACAATCTTAAATATGGTACGCTCCATGTTGTTCTTCAAAAATGTAAAAATGATGTTTTGGGCAGATGCAGTTCTATGTGTTGTATATATAAAGAATAGATGTCCATTTAATGCTATTAGAAACAAGACCCCTTATGAAATGTGGTATGGGCACATTCCTTTGGTAAAGCATCTCAGGGTCTTTGGTTCCCCCTGTTATGCCTTGATACCAAAGGTACATACAAACAAACTTGGTGCAAGAAGTCATAAGTGTATCTTCCTGGGGTATTCATGCACCTCCAAAGCATACCATCTCTATGATGAAGTCAACAAAATGTTTGTTGTATCTAGAGATGTAATCTTTCTTGAATCATCCAAAACTGACAATGTTGTTGAAAGACAACTTGATCGCTTGGATAGATTCACAAATGAAAAATAATTTCAACAATTTGATAATCAGATTTCACACCTTGAAGAGGGGATTCCTATACTAGATCAACATGTGGAATCTTCTTCTGAAACACTCTCTCCCCTGCATGAAACTCCAACAAAGGATGATACTTTCAGTGATGTGATTGAATTTCTAAGTATATTGCTAGGAAGTCATGAATTTCTTTAGCAAAAGCTATGTCCATGGCTCTTTGGAAAGTGGCTCCTCCATTCTTTAATCCAAAAGGCATCTTCACATACATGAATGTGCCCCAAGGAGTAGTGAATGCAGTTTTAGCCTGGTCATCTAGGTGAACTAGAATCTGACTGTAACCAGAAAACCCATCCAATAATGAGATTCTAGTTGACCCTACTACTCTTTGTAATATATGATCCATTTTAGGGAGAGGGTAATTATCTTTAAGTGAAACTTTATTAAGGTTCCTGAGATCAACACAAAGTTTGATCTCACTAGTTTTCTTCCTTGTTGGCACCAAATTTGAAAGCCAATCAGAGAATCTAATTGGTGCTATTATCATGGCTTCATACATCCCTCTGATTTCCTTTCCAATGGAATACAAGAGGATGGGATTGATCCTCCTAAGCTTCTGTCTGAAAAGTTTCTGGTTTTTTTTATGGGGATAATGTGTTGTATTATGCTGGTGTCACAAGACTTGAGGTCCTCATAACTCCAAGCAAAGACATCTTGGAATTCCTTTAACAATGCAATGTATTTCACTTTTTTTGTAGGAGGTAAGGACTTTGAAAGTTTGATCAATTTGGGATTTTCCTTAGTGCCTATATTCCACTCCTCTATATCATATTTAAAGGGCTCCATTTTTGGTTTTCTAGGGACATCATTTGAATCAAACAAGTCTTCCAAAGGGGTTAATCCTTTGGGAAAAAAGTTGTCTTTGAGATTAATGATTTCAGAATCTTCATTAATTATCTCATCAATTTCAACTTGCTTTAGGTTTTTTACATCTAATTTTGTAAATTTAGTGGGATGGAATCTATCTATCTTTTCATCTTCTATCTCATTAATTTCTATTTCATCTTTGAAATCAGGATCTAATATTATGTCAGTATCTATATTGCTATTTACAAATTCCTCCTCTAAGGTTAAAAAATTGTTTATCTATTGGTCATTAGCAAATACTTGCCAGTTTTTCAAGTTATTTGGGATAGCATGACTATGCCTGACCTCAGCAGTGTATTGATGGTTAGGTTGAAATGGTAACTGACAAGTGCTGGCAAACATTGCTAAACTATGAGCCTGCATGTTATGCTTCCTAGGAATTACAGCAACTTTGGTTTCTAGGAAAGTGTTTAATATTTCTATAATGGTTCCTCTGTAACAACTTAATCTAGGATCTTTGGTCATATATACATTTTTGACCTGATTTATCACTAATTCAAAGTCTCCCATGATATAAACTCTTATAGCTCCTAACTTTCTAACTAATTTAAGACCTAAAATACGTGCTTCATACTTAGCCATGTTGTTAGTGGATTTGAAATTCAGTTTGTAAGCATGGCCCTCTGAGTGATCGTTCTCTAGATTATATATCCACACTCCTGCTCTTACTCCTAACTTGTTCATTGATCAATCAAATTCAAGGTACCATAATATCTCATCTTCATAATTTTCACTGTGAGGGGGAAGAAATTTTTCATTGTTTGAGGTGTTTTGATCATCTTGTTTATTGGAAATCTCTTGAATTTGGACAGTTTTTTTTTTATTTGTAACTGTAATTTCTTTTGGTTATAAAATAATATTGTTTGAAGTGGTTTTTTGTGTTTGTTCAACATTATACAAAATAAAAGAACCAATGTCAGAATGTAAGGAGTAGATAGGGAACTTTTGAGGCCTGTCCTAGCTACTCACCACATATTTCATTAGGGTTTCTCTGTACAACTTTTTAGGTTGTCCAAAGACTGAGATTGTGGCATATGACATGTCAAGTTGCAAAGATCCTTGGAGTTTAGCCCCCCATGATCTAGACAATAGCATGCCATATTTAGGTGGGATGTCAACTACTACTATATCCATGAGAATAGTCTTAGTAGGATATTGTACTAAGGAAACACACAGGTCTTTGATTAACCCTAGACACTTTACTTGACTTGAATCAAATGAAAATAAGTCCTTGTAAGGTCTAGTGATGTCCAAGTTTAACTTTTCCATTACTGATTTAGGCATTAAATTGTGTGAAGCTCCTGAATCTAACATTGCATTGTGTAAAATTTTATCATGAATGCTAAGGCTAATATAAAAGGGTGGTATCCCTCCTTCTACTAGTTTTCCATTAACATCAAGACCGAATATAAGCTCAGGCTGATCATCAAACAAGTTAACGGAGTCTTCATTTTCAACAAAGTTTAAGGTTTTGCTTATTTGAGACTTATAGGTTTCATTTTTAAACAACTCTGTTAAGGGAACTGAAATTTTTAGTTTAGCCACCTCTGCTCCCAAATTGAAAGGCAAAGGGGCTTTCTCTATTTGAGTGCTTGGAATTTTCATAGCAGGAATTGGGGTAGGTTGCTCTTCTTTTTCTGCATTTGAGGTCTTTTTCTGTGGATTATCTAATATGGTGTCTGGAGATTTCTCCACTGTCTCCTTGGAGGGGATTGAAGTGGATGGTTGATCATCAGGGGATTGGTCATGGGTTATATCTACAATGGTGGGGCCAGAAGGGTTCTGATTTGGTCTAGGGAGGATTTGAAGAGTTTTAGTAACTGGAGCTGTTTTGATTTTCTTGGGTTGGTTTGGCACTGTTTTCTTGGCCTGGTCAGGAGTATCAGAATTCTTTTTACTCCTTAGATTGTATTGTTTATGTACTTCAAAAATGGTAGAATCATACCCTTGCTTATAATCAAATGATTCTCCAGATTGGGTCTGCAATTGTTGCAGCATATGTAGTTCTTGCTCATCTTGGGTCAAAAAGACAGTTTCCTCATCATCTAATCCCATCAAGTTAATGTGTGTGTCTTGTTCATGCTCTTCTAAATGGGAAGTTTCAACATAGTTTTCTTGGAAAGGAGGCCTAATGTTTTGATCAGGTCCATTCTTTCCAATATTTTGATTTTAATTCTTTCTAAAGTTTGGATTTCTCACTGGGGGTGCCTATTGATTATCCCATTGGGGCTTCCTCTCAATATTTTCTATTTTATCCATAAGTTTTTCCATACCTTTGGTTAGAAAATTTAGTTTAAGGTCAGAGGGTGAAGCTTCATCTTTTAAGGGTCCTCTCCTCTCATTCCTGACCCTAGCTCTTTTTGCTAGAAAGTTAGCTTCTACACTTACTACTACACTCTGCATATCTTCTAAAGTTGGAGTATTTCTCTCTCTAAGTTGGAAGGCCATATTAGTATCGAACCCATTAGGAAACTTTATCAGAGCTAAGTCAGGTGGGGGTCTAAGATTGACTGGTATTGCATTGTATATATTGTTAAATCTGGTATAGTAATCCTGGACTGTTTCATTTGGTCCTCTCCTGATGTTTTGATATTCTGAAAGGATCTGCAGAGGGTTCTTTTTATTTTCCTATCTATTTAAAAATTGATGATAAAATATTTCTAAAGTATCTATGTTATTAGCAGGTAAATCTCTAAACCATGTTCTTACATCAACAACTAGAGTCTGAGCAAAATGCCTCATCTAAACATCTCCAATATCAATTTCATGCAATTCAAAGTATTCTGTCATTTTGTTTACATGATGTTGTGTTGTATAAGGTCCTATGCCATCAAATTGGACAATTTTGTTCTAGTAATCTTGTGGCTTGGGACTAAGTGGGGTAGGTAACAAAAGAGGAGCATATCTATTTGCCATGGCTCTAAGCTAGGCAGGGCTAAAAAGTGGGGTTGGGGTACCAGGAGATGATATAGTAGTTGATAGAGAACTGGGAGGAATAGGTGATTGATTTGTAATGATAGGTTGGTAGGGAAGTGAAGGTATAAATGGGGGTGAGGAATGAACTTTAGAGGTGGAAGGGAATAATGGTGAACTAAGAGTAGTTGACACTTGTTCAGAAAGCTCAGGGATCTTGGCAGTAGTCAGGGATGGATGAGGGGAATTTAGAATATACTCATCAATTGGTGGATTTGCATTTTGGATCAAGGTCTGCAATAAAATCTGGATCTAGAACTATGTCATCAAGTGCACTTTCAGACCTGGTTCTGAATAAGAAAAGGTCAAATGACTCATCAAAGGGGAGGTCTTCTAATGAAAACCACTCATCAACGCATGAATCTACTTTGATTGAAGGTGTTGGACTAACTGAACTTTCTTTTCTTCTGGATATTCTCGAATTCAGGTTGGGATTATCCACTACTGGGGCAGGGTTTGGATCTGGATTGGCCCTACTATAGTGAGTTCTCGTTGAAGCCAGAGTTTCACATTTTTCTAATTACTTTCTTTTTATGAAATTCTGTAAATAACTTCTAATAAACCCTTCAAGAGGCTTGAAATAAAGATTTGAAATTTCTCAAAGGTTTATTAAGACTGAGGATTTGAGTCCCCAGTATGGTCGCCACTATGTTATCACTCAAAGGTTTTCCCTAGAAGCTACCAAAAGAAGGAATCATCAGAGGTAACCACAAACCAATCTTTTAGGCTCAGGTTGTAGCCAACCTAAGTCCATAGAGGACTCTTTCCTTATGATTTAGCCTTGTTTTTATTACATTTTAGGCTAGTTCTTAGTGTTCATGAGGATTTTGATTTTTGATTGAAGGTTGGGTGGTGGAATTCTTGGAATAGATGGATAGAGCTAGGTATTCAAGCTATTCAGCTATGGAGTTAATCAATGGATAGCATAACTGGACCAGATCATTAAAGGGAATGTTCATAGGGCAGACTAGCAAAGCAATAGGCAGATGTTCAGGTCTAATGGATGAGATGATTCTGACTAGGGTGAAAGGGTAGCTAAGAATCCTTGGATCGGGATCAGAATGAAGGAAAGAAGGTGATCATGAACAAAGGGAAATTAAGAATCCTTTGCTATAGACCAAGGGGAGAAACTATGGAAGCTAAGGAGCAATTGAGAATTCCCTAACTAATATAGTTTAGCAGAAAACATTCAGAATGTAAAACAGTCAAGAAAGAGTGCATTAAAGCAATTTCTGAAATATCATTCCATGTCATACATTTATATTTTAGACAAACAAACAAGATTATGGAAACACATAAGAGAAATAATAGTAAACATGAGAAAATACTTATTTGTATATCGCTTTACACAATAATCCTGTAAAACATTTGATCTTTATTCCTTGATCCAACAAGCCAATCCAGTCATTGATATAATAGAACTTTGAGTTGAGAGAAAAAGTCTATATAAATGTCATTGAATCCACCCTAAATACTTTGAAATATGAAATATTTATACAAAAAATAGTTACAAAATATCTCATAACAGTTTGAGATTTAATTTAGGAAATAAAAATATCTTCAAGCATGAAGATAGAGACAGATGGAAAACTGCATCATGTTGTCCCTTTTATTGTGGTAGTGTTGGCTATTGTAGTTGAGTTTTAAGCCCTTTAATATGGTTGATGGTTGTGGTATTTCCACATTGGAGTCTTCCTCACTTCAATCTTTCACTGATACTCTTTGACTCTATTACTCTTTGACCCTGCTTATCTATCTTTTATCTGTTTCACTTGGATGCCTTCAGATTTATTGTGGTAACTTCCTGATGTAGAACATTTATAATAAATTTGTCATTTTTTCCCAACATTCATCTTCAGGTAACTTTACTTTCAACATTATCCTATAAATTTCTTCTGCCTCTGTGTAGTTAGAAAAATTGGGTTTGGTGACAAACACATGTTTCACCTCATGCTCTAAAAAGAACAAGTTTTCAAAAGTGTCATATAGTACTTTCCTTGTTGGTAGGGCTTTTATACCTGAAGAGCTGGCTTGTTCTTTGGCCAATTTCCTGAGTCTATCAGTGTAGTCCAATTGGGTCATAATTTTATTATGGATGACCATAGGACTGGGAAGGCCTTTGTCCCTCAAAATTTGAAATTTGGCCATGAACCTGTCAATGGCCACCTGCATGTTGTGGCAGTTTTCTTCCAATTTTAGCATAAGGTTTCTTTTGGGGAGAGCCTTTTTGACCTCTAGGATGGCTTCAGTGCTATCCTCTATACCAAGCTCATTGAGCTCATGTCTGTTCTTACTATTTAGGAAGAGGATGATTTGATTGGCATCCTCAGGCATCTCACCCAACTCTTCCCTTACTTTTTGGATAGCCTTAGTGGCTACCTTCACCAATTCAGTTTGCTCAAATATAACTTGAAATGATGGCCAAATATCATTGACAGAGTCAATGGTATTGGTCCAGACCATTTCTTTGGTCTGTCCTAGTGGCTTCTGCAATGTTAAATCATTTTATAGGACTTTGATTTTCTCACCCATCCTTCGGGCTTTCTATGTTTCTTCTATTTGTTGAATTTGGGAAAGCTTACAGTCAGTTTCTAAGCTTGCCACTTTCTCCTTTAGCCTTTTGAGCTCTGTTGCCTGGATGGACATCTCCTCCATGGCTTTTACTAGCTCTATTGTTTTCTCTGTTGATGTGCCTACTGCTGTAGATTCAGTTGTGATTGGCAGTGCTATGGCAAGTGGAGCTATTGGTGCCAATGATGCTGCTAATGTAGAAGGAACTGATGTTGTCACTATGGGAATGGCAATTTTGGAAGTTGTTGCCAGGTCACTTTTCTTGGACTGAATCAAAATTTCCAACTCCTTCTCTGTCTCTTTTAGTTGGTCATTTAGCTTTAGGACCAAGTCCATGAGCTCTTCATGTCCTTTTTGTGCCTCCAGGACTTCTATTGTTTGTGGGTGATGCAACTGGGGAATCTTGAGCTGCTTCTTCAGAGCAGCTATATCATCATTCTTCTTCTTTATTAATTTTTCTGTGGCCCTTACATCTTTGGGATCGTGTCCCAAATCAATGACTAAGTCTTCTAAGGACTTCATTCTGGTATCTTTGGCCTATGAAGAAGCCTTCTCCAACTAGAACTCTGCTGATATATTATTCATGGAGTTTTGCAATTGTTGTGTAGTGATGGCTTTCCCTGTCAAGGTGGAGTAAATTATCTCCCCTGTCTGCTTGTGCAGCTCAATCTGGTCAATACGATGAATGTCCTTTTCCATTACTTCGAAGTCTATCTTTTTGAAGTCTACTATTGTTCTTGGTTGTTGAGTAGTGGGCTTCATGAATGTCATCTACATTTTCCCCTCTTTTACATCATAAGCTGACATAAGCCTTGTTTGATTGGTAGGGGTCATCTTCAAACATTGTGCATATGTCTAGGATTTCAGCCTCTCATTTTTGGCTTTTATCTCTTTATATCTTTCTTTGATGTCCTGGTCCTTGTCTGCTGGCATCCTAAAAGAGGATACCTTCACACTTTGTTGTCTTTCCAATATCTAGGTATGTGATGTGGAAGGTTCTAGGATGCCTCCAGAGGGAGTAGCATGCTTGCTTCCTTCTCTTTCAATTCTTGTAACATTAGCTGTCTCCTTTGTATATTCCTATTCTGAAACATGATTTATTCTGTCTCTTTGCCTGGCCTGTCTCTGCATAGGCCTGTGATGTTGCTCTTCCTGAGGGAGTAGCCCCTTCCCTATTTCTTTTGAGGCTTTTCTCCTCATTTAGAGGAGTCTGTAAGACTAGGGGGTTACTCATGGTGGCCTATGGTCTATTTGTTTTCTCTTATTGTTCTGGTTCTTCTGGTGTTTCTGACTCTTCTGGTAGTTCTGATTCTTGCTGTACCTGTGATTCTTCTTGAACTTGTGATTCTTCTTGGACCTGGGATCATCCTGGCACCTGTAGGAAAGAACCTCATCAAGTTGTTTCTCTAGATCAATTAGAGTGTTTTCAATTGAAACTTTAGTGCTATCCCTATCCACTAAAGTATTCTCCACCCATTCTAATTGATTTGCATATTTTTCTATTTCAGGGATTCTATGGTGAATGTAGGGAGCCATCTTGTTTTTTTGTCTTTTGTTGCGGATGAATTCCAAGGGATCATATCTCCACATGAAGCTTTGTTTCAGATTTAGTCTTTGAATAATTTGGTTTGCCTCCTTTCTAGCTTCTCTATTATTACAAATAAAGGGGCCTAACTGGTCTCTAATCTTGAGTTGGGCCTTCTTTTTGGCTCTGACAAAATGCACCTCATCTAAATTGATTATCAGCCTATAGTAGTCTAGAGAAAATAACCTCATTGGGCGGTCTCTGGGTAGTTTATATGGGGCCAAATCACAACCATCAATCCTAATTTCAATGTGGTTTTGGTACAAGTACTAATCCCCCACTTTGTGCTGCATTGATAGCTGCAGGATCATTCTTATGTCTGAACTAATTCTTTGAGGAGGGCTTCCTAGCAGCGTTATCATAATGGGATGTACAAATAAGTCTATGAAGTCAGTATATGAATATGGGGAGTCATATTTATGGATCAATGGAGCCCAGAAATCACTGACCTAGGGTGACCCTTTGTATCAAGCTTTTGGAGAGTAAATGGGAACTTATCATCTTGGTAGTGTAAAAAGAGGTGATACAAAACAGAGGAGTACTTGAAGGCTCTCTCATTTCTCATTCTAAGGCATTGATCATGCATTCTATCAGCTATAAACTTGGCATAATCATAAATGACAGCAAGAGGTTGTCTTGGAGTGAAGATGGACATGAAATCCAAGATGATTGTACCTATATATTCACAGGTGATGTAACCTAAGACACTAGATATCATTGCTACAATATCCTGACCAAATTTGGAAAATATGGTATACACATATGGAGGACAGTCTTTTGGAATCTGCTTTTCTTCTACAATGAATGTTTGGAACATCTCAACAAGTTTTGCACTGGTAGGCTTGGGGAATCGGTCTAATAGGTCTCCAATTGAAATAGGGGTTAGGTTTTGCCCTAGTTGAAGTCGTAGCATTTCATTAATTGATTCAACAGTGATGGTGAAAAGTACAGTTTAGTTAGGGGACATCCCTACTCTTTGGCTGGGGATATAGTTTTCATGGCAGTAATGGACAATTTTTGGGAAAATATGAACTTCAAGGAATTGGTACTTGGGTAAATTGGACTCCCAAAGACCAATTTTATCAGCATGGTTCAGGTATTGGTCTCTGTATCGGTAATATAATTTGAGAGGGGATTCATGGACAGAGGTATCCTTGATTTGGAAATCTTTATCAGCTAGGGGGAGGTGGTCTAAGTCCAGGTGAGGAGAGGAGATTGGTCTCACATCCATGGTAATTGGGGAAACCATTCTCAGTTCTTGTGGATTTGAGAATGGGGGAGGTGATTTTTATTTTTTTAGGGAAATAGTGGTTCAATTCCAGGTAGGTTCGAATTACCAAAGTTTATTTTTTATTTTAATTAAGAAAAATCAGTGACTCATTCTGAAATTGACAGGGTTTTTCAGTGAATTATGGCTTAAATACCTGGAATTGAAGAAAACTGGGTCTGAACTGGGTGATTGGCAATTGTGAACAATTGAAAAAGCTTTAAGCAGGCTGAAAGGCAATCTGGGAGCTTTGTGGCATCTTCAGGGTGCAATTATACATGAGTCAATAGCTTCGACATTCACAGGTGTGTGCATGGAGGTTTTCATTTGAAAAAATCGATAAAAATGAACGATTTGGGGCTTTTTGGGTTTATGCTGGAAATTCAAAATTGGCAGGTACGGGCGAACAATGGTCGTTTGTCATGTAGCAGGGTGAATAGTATCTTTTTTGGCATGTAGCAGGCTGGTGGTAAGTGCTTTCCTTCACACAGCTTTTGGACGCTTGGTGGTATTGCAGGGAGGCCGCCCAATTCCATTCAGCGAGTGACACGTGGCCTCAGGGGCCCAGCGGAAAACAACCCTTTTTGGGCTAGTAACATTCGGACATCGGGCTCTTCCGAAATGTATGAGGACCGTTAGATGTGGAGGGGAGAGATCGTATGGCAATTGGGCAGTGGAGTTGCATGGAGGGTAGTGGGGGGGGGCCTGCGGGTAATTAAGCGCAGTGGTTTTTGGTTTAACGAGGGTTTAAGGTAGGGTTAAGGTATCGGAGTTATTAGTGGCAGGAATTAATTGGGATTTTAGACTAACTTAATCGCAGGTTAATTAGTTAGTGGATTTTCGAGGTTTCGGGTAATATTATAGGGTAGGGTTTATTAATATCATGGGAGTTAAATATATATGGGGAAAAGGGGTTTTTATTCGGGATTTAATAAATAAATCATTAATTAATAAAAATAAACAGGAAGGGGCACAATACCCTAAGTATTTTATATTTCATGTTCTTAATGCTTTTCCATAAAACTTACGATATAGTGTTTTTCATGGGTTTTTGATATGAAAATGAGTTATGTGGGGGAAAAACACCTTTTCCTATGTAAAAGTAATTTAACCTTAGGAAAGAGTATTATTTAGGGAAAATGAATGAACTGAAGGGGGGAATAAATGTTTATGAGGGGGTTTTGGTACTAATTGCCTACAAGTCATTGAGTCGATGGTTCGATCCCTCCAAAATTCAGAGAAATGCTCTGAGCCTCTTTGACTTAGGGTTTTTAAGTACTTTGAACTTTATTGTGGTAAATTAGTTAAATAAAAGGTAAAACGAATGAGGAAAATTAATTAATTGACTTTGATATCCATCTGCATGCTTGAGTGCCCTTTTACATTTGGAACTTTTATGATGAAAAAGATGATACACATGCTTTTGTCTAATCAATCAACATAATTCTGCAATCTTTCTACTACTTATCCATCTACTCGTCCTACCATTTTTAATTCTCTTTATTAGGGTGCATTTGAGCTAGAAAACCCTTATCAAACATTTTTCTTTCTCTTTACAATAGTAAACTAACTAGTTCTAACCTTATTACATCCGAGGGCTCAGATTAAATAGTTGAGCTCCTTTTATTTACTCTAGCTATCTAATTATCTACCAAGATTAAACAGTTTGGTCAACTTTTTATTCTCTATTTATAGACATGAAATTGAACCATGAAATAGCCAAGTTTAAACATTTTTACTATCATGGATTGTGGCAAAGATTACAAACTGCACACAATCATTTATTTTGCACAAAAAGTAAATAGTAATGGCATTTTGACTTGCTAACTTTCATGGTCCTTTCTTTTCTTGGGGTTCATATTTTTCATCTTTTTTGACTTTTTTATTCTTTTTGTCCTTTGATTATTCTTCTAGGACATACCCTCTTTACATTTTTTAATTTTTTTGAATATGGAAAACATTTGCAAAAAGCAAAGATATGTACATATTATAGGTTTAATCTCAGCCATTCAAAAATTATGAATCCTATTGGTATAGGAACCTAACAGTAACCAAATTAGGTCTACTATAGATTGTGTCACCTTGACTACTTATAGCCCCTAATCCTTCTTTATATTCTCCCTTTGACATTAAATGTGTGCTCCCATATCCCAAACATGATAAGGCATTGATCTTTCCTTTCACCAACCACCTCAAAACATAGAATCCAAACAAAAAAAATCCTCCTTTGTTTTTGTTTCTATGCTCTCTCTTGTTCCCACTTCATACTATAGACATTGAACTCAGTCAACGAAAGGAAATCTCCACTAGGCTTCATCTAGTCTAAGGTGAGAAAGGTAAGGCTATTAAAGTGATAATGGGTAGCTTTCCTATGTTTCCCTTAGGGTCTCACACTTGTGGTTTGGACTTTTGCACCAAATGAGAACTTGGGTGGTACTAGTAAATACTTGCTAGGGGCCCTTCTTGAGTACAATACTGTTATGAAACCAGCTCACAAAAAGATAGAAAAGATAGATGAACACCTTATAAATAAGCCTCTTCGAGTGAGCAACCTCCTTTACATTACACAAATGAACAATTCTTATATGATATAAATGACAAGAACACCTTTCCATATATAGGAGTCTAAGGGGTCAGAATATAATCAGAGCTGACATAACAATAATAATGTAAGGGCACAATAATAAAAATAGTGGGCTTTTATGGGGCACAATAATAACCATATGGGGACTGCATGGGTACAACAATATAATAAGGGGGTTGTTCTAATAACAATTAGGGGTTACACTAGTAGTATAGGGGCCTAACATGCCCCTCTCCTTCGAAAAGTGTTGTCCTCAACGCTTGAGTAGTTCTTGATGCTTCTGTATAAAATTATTATCCTTCCATGTGGAATCTTAAATAGGTAAGTTCTTCCACTTGATGAGATACTTTGAAATTGATCGATTTCGTAGCTGTCGGGTTCTTGTTTCTGTGGCTGCTCCAGGTTCCAATATGATTTTTCCTTCCTCTTCAAGTTCTCGAAATATTGATTGAATTATGATATTCTGCAACTTTTGAATTAGTGGCCACACTTATTTTTCCTTCTTCCATTCATCCCTTGCTTCGTTTACCCAGTCTGGTTGGATAATAGAAATAGCGCAAAACAATGGTTCCACATCCTCATCCTTTCTTGAGAGTGCATTTGCAACAAAATTTTTCTTCCCTTTTCTATAGATGATGTCAAAGTCATAACCCAACATATTTGTGACCCATTTTTTCTATTCTTCCAAAGATAATTTTTTTTCTAAAAAGTATTTAAGGCTATCATGATCCATTTTTACCTTAAAGTGTCTTCCCATTGGGTAAGGTCACCATTTCTTAAGTGCATGTAGTATTGCCAACATTTCCTTCTCATAAATAGGTTGCTTGAGATGTGGCTGTAAAAATACCCAATTACCTACACCAAAACATTTTTCACTGCGATGTTGATCTACCTGTTGCTTCATTCGATTCTGCACCAAAGTGGCATTATCCTTTAAAAGTTGGATAACTTGTTGATGCTTGATGTGATCTTTCATTGCTTGAACATTTTTCTTGTTGATATGTCCTTCTATATTTAGAGTTTGAGGAGTGATAATTTCTTCCAATGCTTTACAAGATATGGTCAGATTCATTTTTTGATGCTCGATGTGATCTTTCACTTCTTGAACATTTTTCTTCTTGATATGTCCTTCTATCTTGATAGTTTGAGGAGTGGTAATTCCGGCCAATGCATTACAAGATATGTCTAGATTCATTTCTTCTTTCTCGATGTGATCTTTCACTTATTGAACCTTTTTCTTCTTGATACGTCCTTCTATATTATGAGTTTGAGGAGTGGTAATTCTTGCCAATGCTTTACAAGATATGGTTTGATTCATTTCTTCTTTCTCTAGGGTTGGTTCCTGGTGTATATCCTCTTCTTTTTATGTTTCTTGATCCTTTTCTTCCTCCTCTTCATAATCTATGTAAAATAATTTCTTCTTAGCACGCTTATGACCTTTAGTGCATTTGCTATCACAATTGTAACAAAGTCATTTTTCTCTTTTTTCTTCCAATTGCTGTGGTGTCACCCGTGTAGGTTGTGGAAGGCTAGGAGAAAAAACACTTCCATGTTTATATTTGTGAGGGGTAGAATTCATTGTTTCCATAATTTTTCTTTCCACTTTTCTTTCCAACCTGAATGCCTTCTCCAATGAATCAGGTTCCCAAAGATGAACCTCATGTCGAATGTTATCCTTTAAAGTCCCTATGGAGACATCAATCCTCTGCTTCTCTGGAATATCATTTTTCCTTATATTGAATTTTTGAAAGTCCTCAATGTACTATGTCATTGAACACTTTTGTTTGAGATTTTATCAATTGGCTAAAGAACGTGTTTCTCTTTGTATCCTCATAATGTGCTATCATTTCCTCTGTGAAAATTGACCACGTGACAAGTGATTTATGAGAACAAAGCCCTTTATACCATAAAAATTGATTTGGTTCTAAATAATTAGATGTAATACATACCTTTTGTAACAATGGTACACCATGTAGATCAAAATATTTCTCCATCTGTAGTATCCAATTTGCCGGATCCTTCCCATCAAACTTCCTCAACTCGAGTTTTCTTGATTTTAGGAGCTCGATCTTGAAACAACTGTAACTCTATAATTCAGATCTTCTAGTTCTGAAATCATGACTTGCATTAGTCCTCTATGTCCTCTTTCCAAGGCCACCAATTTGATCAAAATTGGATTCTCCAAGAAAGAGTTATCTATAATCTCCCAAGATGACCTGATTATACACCTTTCCAGAATAGCGAACTTGTATGATGTTGCACGTGTCCCTGTTTCGACCTCAATACCTAAAACTAATATACAGAAAGCTACAGGTAGTCCTCTTTCTAAAACTTTGGACGAAATTTCAATCTGATACTCAGAACAAAAGTTACGACGATTTCCCCAAGGTCACCTGTTTAGGATGTAATTTGGGAGCCTACAAAAACCCTAAATGTCTCAGATTATATCCCCTAAAATATAGCGAGACAAGACCTGAAATTTAGACCTAATCTTCGCCAAGATTTCGGTTCAAATGGGTTTTAATTTCTGAGTCTAAACATTCGTAGAACAAATATTATAGCGAAAAGTTCGTGATGACCTGTTTGAGATGAAATTATGGAGCTTCCCAAAACCCTAACTTCCTCAAATCATATCTCCTAAAATATAGCGGGAAAAGATCTCAAATTTGGACTCACGGTTCAGACCGATTTCTTCTAAAATGGGTTTTTCTTTTAGCTTCTGAAACTTCATATCGTAAAAGTTATAGCAAAAATGGCACGATGACCTGTTTGGAGCAGTGAAACCCTAGAATCCATAGCTCTGATACCAAATGTTATGAAACCAGCTGACAAAAAGATAGAAAAGATAAATGAACGTGTTATAAATAATCATCTTCGAGGGGGAAACCTCATTTACATTACACAAATGAACAATTCTTAGATGATACAAATGACAATACCTCCTTTCTATATAGGAGTCTAAGGGGTCATAATATGATCATAGCCAACATAACAATAATAATGTAAGGGCACAATAATAACAATAGTGGGCTTTTATGGGGCATAATAATAACAATATGGGAACTGCATGGGTACAACAATATAATAAAGGGGTTGTTCTGATAACAATAAGGGGTTACACTAGTAGTATAGGGGCATTACATAGGGAAACTTGGTATTTTGTGAAACCTGTGCCACTATGTCATTAGTTTAAAATACTTATACAGAAATCCTAAGGCTCATATTTCTACCTATATTTAAACACTTTCTTTTGTATTAATGAAACTTTTATGTTTAAAACAAGACAAATTATTGCTCCACACATTAAGTTAGACTACATTGGTATGGTTAATCCTTGTTGTTGAGTAGGTTTGAGACTAGCACTTACTAATTAGAATTCAACTATTGTCCCCTTTTAAAGCACATTAGTGACTCTTCCATTTGACCAACATAGTCCATTAGGATCATATTTCATCTTATCTATTTGATCCTCTAAATTTCTTTTTACAACGTGGCAAGTCTTCTTGAACTAAGAGTAATCCATAACTTGATATCTGTTTTCAAGAATTAGAGTCAGTTTGACCACCTACCATCACTACAGAGAGTGCCATATTACAAATTTAGGTAAATAGTTTAGTGGAATGCATTTACAGTTTCTTTTCATAGGGTCTATGTACTTGCTTCTTACTCAATTATTTGAGATTTTCAGATTGCATGTCGAGACTATCCTCATCCAAGACATCTCTATGAAAATTTTTCCTTCATAAGTACGTTGCCTCACAAACATTGTGAAATTGTAGGTTTCTGCAGGAACTAGTTAAAAAGTTTTGGCTTGTACTTTTACTACATATCATGGAATGTTATGTCTAATTTTGGTAACCTATTTCATTTTATATGGTTTATTCCTAGCATAGAAACTACTTCCTCTAGACCTATTTTAAAGAGCATGAAAATGTAGAATGTTTCTGAAATGTCAATGATTCAGTGCCACTGTTATGTATGTGACATACAAATTCCATGTTCATCTTGGAATAGTCACTGGCATGCTTCAGACAAGGAATCCAATTGGAGATATATGACGTAATCTTTTAGGACGAAACATGTTCCTAAGATTTGATTGTCACTAAGTATGATTGGTTGCACAGTTAAGTTCATCAGAAAAAATGTGTGCAATAATTGTTGCATTTATGATGCTCAATTGGATTATATTGTACTATAACCTAGTTGGGATCTAATTGGATTCCATCACAGTTCTATGATTATTGTTCAGGAGCTTACTTATCTCCCCTTATTATCTCAGACATGCCAGTCTAAAATTGTCTTGTGCATTTTGAAGGTTTACTTAAATTTTTCTATTATACGACATTGTGCCATGCCAAAACAAATTCTGCACAATGGAAGTGGGACAATTCTAATATCTCACATTCAATTATGTATTCGAGTATATTTAGGAACCACCAAATTTTTGGTTAAATATTATTATTTCTTTTGTCCTAGACATTTTTTTCAAGGTAATGGAATTCTCCAAGTTACCTTGCATAAACTGTTTGATGTTAATTTGCATTTCATATTCAATCTGTATTGGATATGGTTCATCCATCTGTGTTTGAAAACATTAGATTTTATATTACAATTAGGAACTAATTTTATATAGAGTTTTTTGGTGAGTTTTCATCAATTCTGCTAATTCTTGAACACATAAATACTGACATTGAAAATCTGTTCCTGCATTACAGTTACTTTGAACTTTGTTGGTCATACATGTTTATCCTAGAAAAAGTGCAACCACTCTAGGTATATTTTGGTTATTTCTAACTTCACATATTAGACCTGATCAAATGCAAATGTAATATGAAAATTTAATTTTTTTCTAGAAATGCATATTAGCAATATTGGTTCTAGAGAGCTTTAATAATAAAGTGCTTTCTTCGTCTATAGGAACTGATTATATCTATTTATAATGTGAAAACCTCATTCTAGGGGCTAGGTAGTCCATTCAGAGTATTTTCCAAAACTGGACTTTCTATTCTAGTAGCCAACCATATGTCTATGGAAAGTTTATATTCCCTCGTTTACAGGTGGCATTAATTCTGAGTCTTATCAAGAGAGGTTCAAAATATCAAAATCTTAGTTCGTCATTCCTGTCAAAATAACAGAAGAATTGAAGAAAGGATTCATGTCTTGTTCCAATGGCAGATGAAATATAAGCATCTCACCTATTTGAATTAGGGCTTAGGGCTATATAGATCTAATATACATTATATTAAGGAAATAAAAAAATAGTCAAGTTGTTGCAAGCCAAAATTACAGCAGATGTTGGTGGCCTGACATTTGTGTACAGATGAGAGGGACTGTTGTGGCCATGGATCAATATTTTCAAGAAAGGAATTCAAACTAGTGGAAATTGTGTGTTAAAGTTACTAACTTGCAGAGATCTGGAAGCAATGGATTGCCCAATATACTAAAGTTACTAGGTTGCAGGGATATGGCAGCACTGGATTGCCCAATGTACTATTGAAATCGAGAAGTGAGATATAAGAGCAAGGCCCTAGATCAATATCAACGTCAGAGATGAAAATGTGAGTAGGGCCATCACCCACTAAGAAGGAACCATCAACTCTCCAGTAACCTTTTTATATGGACCCACCAATGCAATATGTTATTTGTATTCTTTTAGTGACAATAGTTGATGATGTTGGAGTATTATTTAGCATATTGTTATCTTATATGTTTACTTTCTCTCAGTTGCACCAATAAAATTAGGGACTATTCTCTAATGATGAAACATCTACTTATTTTGAATCCTTTACTTATGCATAAGAAGTTAAAAACCATAATTGCATTCATCAATAAAAAACTTGGTAAAGGCTATCAAAACATATAACATGATTAGACATTTAAGGTGAATAATATTACAAATATTACATTAAAAGTTTTTTCATTAGTGAAAATTACGTACACATTAAAATGGAAAAAAGTACATTAAGAGGTTCTTTAGTGAAAGAACCATGCTATGAGAGTCCCAAGAAAAATGATAACAATAATGTATACACATAGTGGGGACCTATACAAATGTCGATCAAAATTTTCGAATGGAATAAATGGTGATTCTATATCATCTCTGGCACCTGCATCTACACTTGAGATTGCTCCAACCATTAGACCAGTGGACATTTTATGGATATCCACAAGGTGCGTTATTGTAAAAGAATGAAATTGAGCACTCCAGATTTTTTCCCCTCTATAGAGAGGCTTCAAATTGTCTGCGTGAACATTGTAGATGCCTTCCATGTGATTACAGATTAAATTTCAGTTTGTCAATATTGTTATGTAATTGAACCCATTGTGTTTTGCCACTTTTAACCTTGCAACAACTGTAATGTAGTATGCTTCGTTATTGGATGTCTTTCCCTGCACTTCCCATATTCTATAAACCACATGATTTTTTTCCCCATTGTGAAGGACAAATTTTAAATATGCTCAACCCGGATTTAGGCGGCATGATACTTAGATGCACGGTGTCCACTTTTCCACCATTTTGTGAGCTTAGAGGAAGTGCATAGTGACAATAACAAAATAGATTCATGCAAGAATATGAAATATGATAAAATATCCTGATTGAAAATTGATTATTTTTTTGTCTACCTCAAGTTTGAATGCAAATCCTTCAAAAATAACACAAAATAAAATATCAATGATAAGACTTTGGGCATAAAGAGAGAATATTTCTTTCTCTATCAGGATAAAGAGTTAATAATGCATGCTCATGTTAATAATGCATACATGCTCATGAAAATGAGGATCAAGCATGACAAGAAGAAATGAACCATTTAAGAGAAACCTTGTCATGCTATCAAGGATTCTAAGGAGTTCAAAATATGATATTTTAGTAAAATTGACTAAAGAAGCGTTGGAAAATGGCTTTTCCTATTACATTTTAAAAAACATTGCTATATCTAGTCATTCAACCTCTACAATTCATATGTAAAAGATGGTTTCTTGTTTTGATTTTCAATAGTCAAACTAGGGCCCTCCCAATATTAAACTTGAATTTATTAGTATTTAACCTGTTTATTGTCCATTTGACTTGCAATTTGTTAAAAAAATTCTATTAAGGAGAACAAGGTAGTAGCGATACCAAGTTCCTAGAATGTGGAGATGTGGAAACCTGTGGACACAAATCTAGGACATGTGGAGAAACCCACCAAATTTCAGGGAACTTTTCAGGGGATCTCAGGGTCCCTAACATAGGGAATGCTGGGGTCCCCAACATAGGGATCCCCACCCCAAATATTAAATATATGAAAAACCAAAATATGAGAGTTAAAAAAGAAGAAATAAGATTGAACAACAACAATTTTTTCTTTTACAATTTATTTTGCAGGATGTTGGGACTTGAATGCACTTGAAATATGGTTGAAAATTGTTGTTCACTCTTTTCTGCCTCTGAAAGTTGGCTATCAAAAAAGTTAGTCTTCAAACTCCTTGGTATGATACCACTAGTAAGCTGATGGTGAAAATCGAATCAAATAAGGGTTTGAGTGGACTTAAACAGGTGAGAACTAGGGTTGGGTGGGGCCCACCACCTTTTCCTTTCAAATTGGAGAAAAAATAAATTTTGAATTTTTATTTTATTGCTTATTTTTATGCTTTTAATGCCTGAGGATCACATTTGGAAAAGGGAGCATCCAGGATTACCCTGTTAACATCCCCTTCTATCCGCTGCTTAATGGGGAGGCAGGAAACATCTCCAAGGATTCTCCCCTACTCAGGGACCATGGGGAAGGTGGGGAACACATCCCCAAGGATTAGATACATATCCCTCCCCGAGATTGGTTTAGATATGTTCTATTTTTAGGCTTAGTAGTATTTGACATGTTCTTATTCTTCATTCAAAGAAAAAGTGTAAATTGGTGTATTCATCGTTTGCTCTGTTAGTAGTTCTTTCCTCAGCTATACAAGAAGGAAAATAATATAATATTTTATTCCAAGATAATCAATAGGGATTTATTATTTTTATTTAATATTAGTGATCCATAAAGCTTGAAAATCTAGCACTTCCCTTGGCCTGGAGACTAGTTAAAATCAGAAGTAACATAATATGCAGAGAAAAATGTTCATGCCGCGCAACTATCTTGCAGAACCAAGGTGGGCACTACTTAGGAACAATCTAAACAACCAATTATATGTAAAACCTAACAGGTCAATTAATAGAGAACATACCCAACGACAATGCCAAACCCCATCTATGCTAGAAATAGGTAATGAATTGGCATGACACTTGAGTCTTTCTTGAGTGTACTACCACCAGATTTATTCAATATTTACTTGAAACCTACAAGGGAAGACCATATTACTTGAAACCTACAAAGAAAGACCTCATATTACTTTCCACTCTCCTAGTTGTGAAGAACATTACACAATCTAGATGCAGTTCACTTCAATGTTTTATTTTGGGTTGGCTACATCTTGCAGGACTCCTATATAACTCAAAACAATTTGAGCATCTGAAGCACTCTAAGCAGTAGTGAGGATGTCAAAATACAATGAAGACCAATCAGTTTATTTTTTTTTAATTGTTGGGCTATCTCTATAAATGTGATAGACAACCACAGTGAAGGGAGAAAGAATAGGTAATTGTTGACACGCAAAATTTTCTAAAAGTTTGGCTGTCAAGTTCCTTAGATGATAGAGATAATGTCCTTCACAAGATTGTTAACATCTTTTAGCAGCTTGAAAATTTTGATGATTGAATCCAATAAAATGGATAATGAATACATAGGCTTGGTCTATGCCTTGTGAACATATAAATCTTGGAATATGGGAATGTGGGAAATTATACATACAAGAAGGTACTACATTATTTTCCAATATTCCAAGTCCTCGTATAAATTGTGTCATTTTGAAAATTTCTAAAAGGGTTCCACGGTACAGAATTTTTTGACACTTCATCATATCAAAGTGCAACATCTTCAGTTATGACTGAGCTCGTACATGCCATGCATAATACCTGGAGAGGCTAATAACATTTTATTCCAATTTAACTCTGTTCAAGTGTAACACAATCCTGTATATAATTCTATTATTCTCAGTTCAGTTTGAAGTATCCTGAGTGATGAATCTGATTGAACAGACTACTACTGACTTTGATTGTCATGTTTAGTTATTCTTTTGGGTATAAGATTAAATCCAGACCAACGTAGGCCTGTTTCATTCTTAGGAGCATAAGTCACCTGGTTCATATTCATTTTCAAACTGGAAATCCTATTTAGTCAGACTGCAAGCACCTATTTATTGTGTTTTCTCCCATGACAGGTATGTGTAATTATACCACTCATAAATGTGAAAACTTCCATGTCAAGTCTTAAACAAAATTAGGACAAATTCTCCAAGCCAATCTGAAGAATGAGATTGAAACATTCAACTAGAGTTGCTTCACTCTTGAGCTTGCAAAAGTCGAATTAATTCTCCTTGAAACTCATATAGGTATACTTAGTGAATTATAGACATCATGGCAAAGGAGTGTGTTGCAATCACAATTTGACCACTGCAATTAGACTCAAAATCTTCTTTGTCATGCAATTAGGGTTAGGCATTGCAATTTGGCTCATATTAATATCATGGACAGAATGGCTACAACAATCGCCACCCTTGTCATTGTCAAAATTATTTGCATACAAATTTTAAAGAAACCCAAGGCTCAGAATGAGTCTTAATACCACAATTTGTGTTCTTAAATTCAAAAATATCAGGGCATACCTTAATTGCAAGGCTGCTATACTTACTAACTTCTTCGCAGGGATAAGACAATGCTTAGTCCATTTTAGGAGAGGGCTTTTGGTACAGGACATTTGACCCTCCAGAAAAAAAAGAAGAAAAAAAGAAAAAGAAAAGTGTAACTCCAGAAACAATCATATACAACATTCCTAAAATGATATGCAATTAAAGAGGGAGAAAGGCTCTTGTAAAGACATCTGAAAAGACATGTCAATCTTAGAACAATATCTGGATAAGTTTTGAATCTGGAATGTTTAGTTATATGTATTGTGTGCACATTAGGAGAAAGGCTCTTGTAAAGACATCTGCAAAAAAAAAATCAACAATGCAAACCTTAGCTGATACTTTAATTAAAGCTTCCTATAATTTTGTCTTACCACCATAATCTCCCTTGAAATCTCTCCTAATTGAAAATTGTAAAGAAAACATCAAGTAATGTCAGTACAAAACAGTCTTTCCAGAGTTGATGTAATGGATAACCTGCACACAGTGCATATAACTAAACATTCCAGATTCAAAACTTAACCATATATTGTTCTAAGATTGACATGTTTATCAAAATTGGTTTGTGCAGATAAAGATCACATAAGATTGTCCACATATGCAACAATAATAATAAGAAAAAACTAGATAGAGATAAGCTACCAATCCTTTGAACAAGGAAGAAATTTTCAATGAGCTTTGTTTCAAGGAATCACTTCCTATTAATGACATGCAATCGTGAGCGGAGGGTTTGGGTCATTTAGTGTCAAGGAATACATTAGTTAGGAAAGAAAATCAGCTAGACAACTCCAAAATGAGGTCCTCTCAGCATTACAATGATTGTGAGCCTTCAAGAGATTTAGGATTGGATAAGATTCATTAATTTGAATGGTCGTGCATTTCACACTAGGTATAGCCGGGGCATTAAAATGTAATTATTTCTTTCTTCCATTTTATTAGACTAGGAAATGAATCCAGTTGGACAACTCTGAAAAGGGTCTCTCTCAGGAGTCAGCACCACGATGATTCTGAGCTTTCAAGTGAATTAAGATTGGGCAAGATTCACCAAAGTAATTATCTCCTTAGTTTTTCTATTTGTGCATTATCCACCAGGTATGGCTGTGGCATTGAAAATGTAATTCTTTCTTCCATTTTAATAGAAAAAATGGGATCATTCCCATTTAAAAAAAGATGGGGAAAACGTATGATGAAGGGATCACCAATGGGGGAAGCCAAAGACCGACTGTGAGGAGGGAAAACATGCAGTACTAGGGTTTGTAGCAGGATTTCTGTGTTGGGCATCATGGAGGGGCTTGAAGGGGGGAGTTCTACTCCCTACTACAGTCATATAGTCTCTAGTTGTTTCAAGAAGCCCATGGGAGTGGAAACCAAATGTACAGAAAGAGGAAAACAGGAAAATAGCAGAGCACAAAAGCTGGCAAAAATGCAAGAGGAAGTCAAAAGAGAGAAACGTATAGAAGTAGACAGTCAAAAAGTCGACCCCAAAATTCAGACAGGACCTTGTAAACCAAGGGCTTCCATCACACCCTGAGTGGTGTTAAGTGATCCAGCTCTATAGGAACACAGGGAGCACATGGCAAGCTATGCAGTGATATGCAAATTCATGGGGGTATGGCCAACAGAGAAGGCCCTACACGCATGGATAAAGAACCATTTGAAACCCAAGGGAGATATAGATCTACACCTTGGATCCAAGGGTTTCGTCATAGTTGTGTTTGCAAACATAGAGGATAAGGATAGGATGTTTGAAGGAGGTCCTTACTTCTATGTGGCTGCAGATCTCTATATGTGACCTTCGGTGATGCATTTCGTCCCGGAGCATGAGAACTTTACTTCGGTGCCGGTATGGATAAGACTTTATTCCCTACCTCTAGATTACTGGCAGCCAGAATCATTAAAAGCCATAGATAATAAACTAGGGCATTTCATAAAAATATCAGAGGCCACACTGCATGGAAAATATACCTCCTTTGCCAGAATATGTGTGGAAATGGACCTCTCTGGGGCTTTTTCAGATGAAATAATATTGGAAGTTTATGATGAAGATTGGGTGTAGGCGATGGATTACGAGCATATACACTTCAGATGTAACAAATGCCATGAACACGGGAACATCTTCAGAGACTGCCCAGTAAATAAAATGGAGAGCAGCATCAATGCAACCTTAGGTAAAGAGACTAAAATCTGTGGTAAAGTGGGAGGCAAAGGAAAAGGGGGGAGAAAGAACCAAAAAAAAATCTATGAGGAAAAGCAGCTTAGTTATAATAGGTTCAAGATATTAGAAGAAGAAGAGGGGGTTGAAAGAGATAAGCAAGTAGTGAAGGAAAATCTAGTAGTGAAGGAAAAGGATGACATCATAGAGGATAGGTATGACAAAAGCCAACAAAAGGAAGATCAGCCCAGCACGATGGAACTTGATAGGGACCAAGAGATGACCTCAAGTGAAGTGGGAATGAAGGAGCATGAACTGAAGGACATGTTGGAAAGGGAGCATCTAGATCTAGAAAATTTCCTAGAGGAAGGAACTACCAAAGGAGTGGATTTGCTACCTCAAGATGAATTTAATAGAGTACAACAACTCTTCCTCTTGAGAACTCATGCAAAGGGTTCGAGGGTCAAAAGGAACCATGATAGTCAGGATAACGGAGGGGTCAAAACTATGGAGGCAACAGAGGGACATGCTCCCAAGAACCCAGGAAGGAAAAGAGGAAGAAAAAGACAAAATGAGCTGCTGATAGAATGTGGAAAACTCATGATCAACTCAGGTAAGATGAAAGACCTAACTAGTTACTCATTTACAAATCTTTCTTAATGAAACTTACAACATGGAATATTAGGGGTCTAGGAAGTAAAAGGAAACAACGAAATCTCAGTAATAGAATGAAGGAGGAAAAACCCGATTTGGTATTTATCCAGGAAACAAAATGTTATGTACACAAAATAAGAGAAATTCATAGTAAGTGGCTTATTAAGTATGGATATCTAGAAGTTAAATCATACAACATAGCAGGAGGAATTATTACACTGTGGAACCCTCAGAAACTTGGAATCCTAGATGTTGAAGCATCCAGGAACTACCTATCAGTGGTCATCCAACCTTTGGGGGACAAGGAAGTTTATTTGATCACAAATGTCTATGGTCCACAAAAGCTTGAGGATAAATTCAGGCTTCTAACCTCTCTAGAGGAGCTAAGAGAAAGACATACGAGCATCCCATGCATTCTGGGAGGGGATTTTAATATGATCGGATCTCTCTCGGGAAAAAAAAAGTGGGCCTAGATCTCTAGGTAGAGATTCCATAGCTTTTCAGAACTTCATTACCAACATGAGGCTAGTATATATAGAAACCTACAATGGTATCTTCACCTGGAACAATAAGAGGGAAGGGGCTACTCAGGTGGCCTCTAAACTAGATAGATTCATTATCTCTGAGGACCTTATCCTCTCAGACCTTGAATTTTCAGCTATGATTCTCCCTTTTGGAGGCTTGGTCCATTGGCCCATGCAATTAGAAGCATCCTTTATAGGAACGCCAAGAAATAGACCATTCGGATTTGAAAACATTTGGCTTACCCATCCAAACTTCAACAACAATATTGAAAAATGGTGGACAGAAGATTTGAATGTTCAGGGTACTAAAATGTTCCTTCTGCAGCGAAGGCTGAAACACATCAAACTCAGGCTGAAAGATTGGAATAAGAATGAGTTTGGCAATATCTTTGAAGCCAAAAAAGTAGTTGAGGGAAAGCTACAGGAAATTAACCAGGAGCTCATCACAAAGGGATTCACTGAGGAGGTTAAGAAGCAAGCCGATTCACTTCAACAGGACTAGGAAAGCTTATGTAAGCAAGAGGAAATCTTTTGGAAACGGAAATCGAGAGTTCAATGGTTAAAGGAAGGAGACAGGAACACAAGGTTTTTTCACAAGTCCACTATGGATCATCGGTCTCATAACAGGATTCTAAAACTAAAAGATACACAAGGAAGACAGCTCAATACCCACAAAGAAATATAATTTGCTCTGGTTCAACATTTCCAGGGTAGATCAGAGGAGCCCCTCATAGACAGATCACATTTCATCAATGACTTCACTAAACACATTCCTCGGCTTGTGACAAGAGAAGATAATTATAATCTTAACAGGCCAGTGAATGAATAGGAGATTAGCAAAGTCATCAAAGAAATGAAAAATGGGAAGGCTCTTGGCCCGGATGGTTTCAATGTTGACTTCTTCAAAGCATGCTGGAACATAGTTAAGAAACATATTTTGAAGGTGGTAGAGGACTCAATGAAAGGCAAAATTGTTTTAAAGGCGCTCAACACCTCTTTCATAGCCTTGATCCCAAAGCAGGAAAATGCTATGACACCAGATAGATTTAAACCCATAGCATTATGCAATGTCGTGTACAGAATTATTTCAAAAATAATTGCAAATAGGCTTAGGCCCCTTCTCCCAACTCTAATGTCTGAGGAAAAAACTGGATATGTGGAAGGTAGACAAATTCTAAACAATATCATTCAAGGTGACGAAGTGATCCAATCTTTGAAAAGAAATAAGCAGACAGACATGATCATGTAACTTGATCTTGAAAAGGCTTATGACAACCTTAGTTGGGCATACATCAGGGAAGTTCTAAAAGCATATGGCTTTGACCATAACTGGATAAGATGGGTAATGGCCCTTGTTACCACCTCAAGATTTTCAATATTGCTGAATGGCTCACCATCCAAAACCTTCATGCCTACAAGAGGTCTTAGACAAGGAGATCTGCTCTCACCCTTCCTCTTTATTCTCATGAAGGAAGGGCTGGGAAATGCGATCAAAGCTGCCAAAGTAGAAGGCAAAATTCAGGTGCTCAAACTCACCATGAATGGGGATACTTTGACCCATCAAAAATTTGTGGATGACGCCATGCTGCAGGGTACACCTACTATCAAAGAAGCTCTTGCCTTCAAACAAATTCTGAAAGACTTTGCTATGGCTACAGGTATTGAGGTAAGCCTTACCAAATCAAAGATTTTCTTTTTTAATACTGATATTGCTATACAGAGAAACCTCACCAGAATTCTAGGTTTTTAAAGAGAAATGCTACCCTCCAAATATTTGGGAGTTCGTCTAATAGACAAACCTCTAAGCAAGATAGTTTGGGAGCATGTTATTAATAGACTTCAGGACAGAATCTAGAAATGGAAAAATAGGTCTTTGAATTTGGCAGGAAGACTAGTGCTTACCAAAGCCATCCTACAAATTGTTCCTATTTTCATGTTTTCAGCACTCCCAGCTCCTAAAGAAGTTATGCAACACATTAGAAATATTCAAAGAGATTTTCTTTAGGGCAAAGGGGAAGAGAAAAAGAAATGGGCTCTAGTGGCCTAGGAAAGGATATGTAAACCAAAGACACATGGAGGTTTGGGACTTGATGACCTTGAAATCCTAAACAAAGTTTTGGGGGCAAAACTATGGTGGAGATGGCTAAAGGAATCAGATGCCCCTTGGGCCAAGGTTTGGAAATAGAAATATGCAAACAATTGGCAAGAAGGGGAGCACATTAGAATGTATGGAATAGTCAAAGGATCCCACATCTAGAACAAAGCTTGGGAGAACAGAGCTACTGTTCAGAAACATAGTCTCTGGGAAATCAGAGATGGAAGACTTGCTTGGCTTTGGGAAGATAATCGGCAACAGGAACCAAAGTTGTTGAGAGAAGATTTTGACAGCCTCAAGAAGGATACCGATGACAAAGGGTTACACAAGGTAAATGACTTCTGGGAGCAAGATAAAAATGAAGGAAAATGGAGAGTATGGAAGAATTTGATTTACAGTGATGACTCTCCATTGAAGGTCCAGGCAGAATCTCTCACAACTATCTTGGAACAGAGAAAGATTTTGATCTCAACATCTTCAGACCAACTGACATTGGGCAAAAACAATGAAGGGAACTTTAACCTTAAAGAGGCCAAGCAAATAGCCCTTGGGCTTGACTTTACAAACCCTGATACGATTTGGAAGGACCTATGGAAGAATCAAATTTGGATGAAAATCAAACTGTTCATGTGGTTGGTGCAACATAAAAAGATTCTAGCTTCGGAAAACCTGCGAAAGAGAGGGGTAATTGGTCCATCAAGATGCCAGCTTTGCAATTTACAAGAAGAAACTATGGAACACCTTCTCAACCTATGCCCATTCACCTCCACTTTGTGGAATTGGGTAGCTTCAATCTTTAGACATTCTGACAGGGACATTGGCAACATCAAAAGCACATTGAGGAATTGGAGGAGTAATTTCTCTGCAAATGAAATAATCAACAAAGCTTGGGAACTGGTTCCTGGCTTTCTAATTTGGGATGTATGGAAAGAGCACAACAATAGAATCTTCAAGAATAGGAGTGGTTCTACCCAGAGCATTATGGATCAGATCATAGGACAGCTCAAAGAGACTGTAGGAAGCCTTATAAAAACCCCCCCTGAGAACCAACCTCATGAACAGGATAGGCAGATTCTGCTACAGTTGGGCCTTCAGGGGCTCTTCCCCCAGGGAATAACCAAGAATGTAAGTCATATATCAGCTGATAAGGATCTCTGGCAACCCCCCCCCCCCTCTTGGTTTTATGAAGTGCAATATAGACAGGGCCTCAAAAGGAAACCCCGGTGTTGCCAGGTATGGACAGGTAATAAGATATGACAAGGGTTTAATAGAAGCCATCTTTCACAGTCATCTGGGTAAAGCCACTAATAATATGGCAGAGCTCATGGCCCTAGACAAATGGCTAGAAATCCTAAAGGACTTAAACTTACATAATACCATAATTGAAGCTGATTTTGAAATGATAATCAACTCAGTCAATAAAATTTGCAATGGAACAGTGGAAGACAAAGTTTCAAAACATTAGAGATTACTGCAAGTCTATCAACTTATTCAATCCCACCTGCGCACCATTAGAGCCCTTAGTTTCACTCATATGTGAAGAATAGCCAACACGTTAGTAGATATTATGGCTAATGAAGGAATTCTATGTGCCAAAAGCAATAAAATATATGAATGGCCAGAGACTCCTCAAGGTCGACTGAGTGATGAGTGCCACAAATAGGCAACATTAGACAAGGAGATCTTCCAAAATAGAGGAAATAAGCAGGATGATGTATAAGCAGAGTGTTCTTCATGTACAAAGGACTTTTAGTCGACATGAGGAAAAAGTATGAGTAGGAGGTCAAGAGCGAAACTAGGGGTTTACTCTGGTTATCGGGCAGGAATTGGACACGGAAATCTATAGTTATAAGTTTCTCGGGCAGGAAACTTATTATAGAACAAGTCTTAAGGAAAACATTAACGGTAGCCTTCTATTGTTTGGCGCCGAGAACCTCATTAAAGAGTGGGCAGGTCAGCGTAATCGCGGAAATACAATGCATTTCGCGCGACAAACTTCTCGTTGGTTAACCTTCCAATCGGACCCAAAATGCGATTAAGAATTGTCTCTATAAGGGCTTCGGGTCTGCAACTGGTGTTAATTTCCATGCTAATCGCGAGCTTCGTTAGGATTTTCTCGCATCTCGTGGATTTCGGGCGGATAAAAAGCCCGTGAGTTATCTCCCCAGGTGGACCCGATATGGCTTTAGAGACAGTTTTGAAATCTTATCGGGTCCATTTAGTTTGTTAAAGGGTGTGCTAGATGAGCTCCCGAAATTACCCCTCGACCGTTAGATCTTTGGAAACAGATCGCACAGTCGATGGTGGTTGGTAAAGTTTTGTGGGCCCTTGGCCCAGTTTGCGAGACTATGGCTCAGTTTCTTAGGTTTGGTGGGGCCTGATTTTCTTGTGGGCCACAGTGCCGTGGGTTGTAATATATTTTTGTAACTTTTTTATTTAGTGAAATAGAAGGAAATACTCTTGCTTAAGCAAGAAAAAAAGGGATCACCAATGGGTGGTTGGTAAAGGCACTTATCTTTTAAAGTAGAAGTGATTAGTCTTTCTTTATGTTAAAGTAAGTTATTTTGTTAAAGTGCACTTCTCTACAAATCATTCAAAAACATTTACTTATCAAAAGAAAAGAAAGAACAAGACTAAACTTTTCACCTCTTTTCTTTCCTGTATTTATGGGTTGACACTTATTTTTCTTTTCATTTTCCATTTGTAAGTTGTTTTTTTTTAATAATAAATTCTTGTGATTGATTCTTAAACAATTTATGACAGGAGTATTACCTTGTGGTACTTAAATTCCAATGCTTATTTCACTGCATCACGTAGTTTGTCATAGGAGTATTAGCATTACCTGGTGATCCTCAAAGGCCATTGGCTGTTATTTTGGTCCACTTAGTGAAATTGTTACTTAAAAATTCAATTTTGGTGCACTTTGTGAAACTGTTACTTAAAATTTAATTTTCATTTCCACAACAAAACTGTAGATTCAATGGATGTTGCAATTGACTTTGGTTGTTGCATAATTGATTGAAGAGAAATTTGCAACATAAATGAATTACATAGAAGATTCATGATTGCTTTGTAACACATATTGATAGCAACCTCAAAACTTGGATAAAATATTTTTAATTTTGCGAGTCTTTACAAATCCTTTTTGTTTTGGGAAAAGGGTAAATGCTTTTCTTTTATCCGCAAGGAGCTATGAACCCTAACTCTGTATTATCACATTAAATCCCACTTTAACATGGTGTTTGTCAAACTTGCTCAATCAATACACATGATCATAAATGAAAAAGTACCAACATCATGATAAATCATGATGTCAACCACAACAAAACCTTGTTGAGGAAAAATCACATTTATTTGAAAAAATCATGACATTGTGATATTTTTGGAAATAACATGATTTTTTTCAAAAACAAAACATCAAGGCTCTGAAAAAAAACCAATGTCAGCATGAAAATTTTTTGGGGGGTTATTTTTCTTATTTTATTTTCTATTGGAAATCATGACATATTCACTGTAAATTCATGGAAAGGCCAGGTAACCTGTTGAA
Organism: Pinus tabuliformis; assembly: GCA_031772625.1. Lineage (NCBI taxonomy): Eukaryota > Viridiplantae > Streptophyta > Pinopsida > Pinales > Pinaceae > Pinus > Pinus tabuliformis. The sequence goes on from CM062812.1 coordinate 866,289,348, forward strand.
AGGATGAGAAAAATTGTGTGCTTTTCCCAAATGAAAGCTGAAAAGCCTAACAGGTAAGCAACAATTGATCCTCTAATTTATTAGCTCCGGGTTGTTAACAGATACAAGAACATGTTAGCGCACGCTAGTTGCAGGTAGCGTTGATGGTGAGAGCTCCTGTGAGGGTTGCAGAGGACTCGAAAAGAGAACGCAGGGTCACTTTGGCGCGAGTGAGTGAGGTGAAGATTTGAATATGTGCCTGCATGGCAGGCGCTAGCAGGAAAATGGTGGGTCAGCCACTTTTAGAGAATTGCACGCAATGGTGGGTCACCCGCTCCCTGAGAATTGCACGGAGGCTGCAGATTGCTGTCAAATCTTCCTATGGCTACCCATATCCATGTATGGTGAACCAACCTCCATAGGGACATTAAATTTCCTATGGCAGGCTGGTTAGCTCTTGCCAAAAGTGTAATGTTTGGACTGCGGAGTTGCATCATAAGATGTGTCTCTCAATTTCCACATGTCAATCAAATAGTTTTTCCACTCCATTGTCTCTGCTCAGTGTATTTATGAGAAATGATGGTTTTGTGCATGACTGGTACATTTGACATTTTTAATTAGGCGAACAGATTCTCTATGCGGAATTTTGATGTCCACAAACTATTCGTTGTAGCGAATAAGTGAGCATAGTTTTAGTTTTAGTCTTTCTTATCCAAATTTGACACGTCAACCTCCATCTTGGTCACCACAAGTTTGACTATCTCGCTCGCCTTCATGGTGACAAGAACTCTTGGCGTTTAGCTTGGCGTCTACTCCAGATGTTTTTACTTCGGACGCTGAAGTTTCTAAAGAGTTGTTGAGCTCCCCTCATTTCGCCAACAAACCCTTCAAGCAATCTGCACAACAGTTGCTGTTTGGGAGAGCCATTGGTTTTTCTCCAAATGGAAACTACTTGAATTTGCTAAGGATAATTTTTCTGCTCATCTTTTTTCTCCTCCCAAAATTTTTGCACGTGAAGTTGGACGCCAAGCTGATGCTATTGAAATGCTTGTTAGAATCCAAAATGAGTATCAGTCTAACAGGGGTGTGAGGCTTCGAGGGCATCTCCAAGGCACTGCGCTGAATAATATCATGGGAAGTGTTTTTGGAAGGAGGTTTGATATGAGTTCTGAAAGTGAAAGTCAAGAACCTACCGGCAAAGGTGGATATGGGAAGTGTTTTTGGAAGGAGGTTTGATATGAGTTCTGAAAGTGAAACTCAAGAACCTACCGGCAAAGGTGGATGATGGGTTTCAACTGCGACGAACTTTTAACTAGGTTGATCATATCCCATGGCTGTGAATTCTTGACCTTCTTTGTATCCATTCTCATTGTGCCAAGCTTGTGGCACGGGTGAAAAGTTTTGGTAAAAATATTATTCAAGAGCACCAACAGATCCCGCGTAGCGTAGATTCTCATTTTGTTGATGTTTTGCTTTCTCTCGAGGGAGAACATAAACTTGCTGAGGAGGACATGATTGCAGTACTATGGGAGATGTTTTTTCATGGTACCAATACGACGAATTTCTCACAGTGGACAATGGGGAGCTGGTTTTGAGTCCTGAAGCTTAGAACAAAGCCCAGACAGAGTTGGACCAAGTAGTTGGTGTGAGCAAAGCATTAGGGATGAGGATATTCCTAAGCTGTCGTATCTCCAAGCAGTGGTGAAAGAGACTTTACGAATGCATCCACCTGGTCCACTTTTGTCATGGGCCCATCTGTCAACTGAGAATTTGGACATGACTGGTGGATTCTTTGTTTCTTTCGGTACAACCGCCATGGTGAATATGTGGTCGATTACTCAGAATCCTCTGATTTGGGAATCTTCGAACGAGTTTTGCCCTGAGAGGTTCATTGGGGAGGACTGGAAGAAACATGGATGTAAGGGGGAACAATTTGAGGCTTTCACCTTTCAGTGCAGGTCGTCGCCTCTTCCTCGGGAAGGTTCTCGGTTTTGCCACTATGAATTTCTGGGTGGCCAAGTTTCTACATCATTTTCAATGGATTCTACTCTAGTTATCTGACAATTTTCTTGTAGACAGAGTTAGCCCAATTGATTGACTTTGTTGTTGGAGTTTGTTTTTTGTTTTGTTTCTTATTTTTATCTTCATATTAAAGTTGTGTTCAATGTCAACCATGTGTGAAGGGGGAAAATCATAGTGGATGCGAAGTGGGAAAAACATGTCAAAATAAGCATAATTATTTCAATAACTATCCCTTCCATTTTGTAATCAATTAATATGAGAAGATATAATATAGTTATTGATCAAATGAGAATTATTACCTCAAAACGAGTAATCAATTAATATGAGAAGATATAACATAGTTACCGATCAAATGAGAATTATTACTTCAAAACGAGTACTCTAGCTCAGAGACCCCAAAAAAACATGAAAAAAAAGCTCAAAACGAAAAGTATTAATGCTCAAATAATCCTTCTTTTTCCAGGGTAAATTTTCAACTTTTTTTAAAAATACAAATAAAAGCGAATATTTTTTGTGCAAAAAACATCCTTAAAAAGAAAAATGTTAATGCTGGAATAACGGTTTTTTTTTACAGGATAGATTTTCAACATATTTTAATAATAATGTTAAAGATAAAATATCCTATCTTTGAAAAACCTTAAAATTCCAACGATAGATATGACATTAAAGATAAAATAATTAAATGTCTTAAAGTTCCAACGATTTTTAGGAATGGTATTAAAGATAAAATATCATGTCTCTGAAAAACCTTAAAATTCAAACAATTTTTAGCCATGGTGTTAATATTATTTAAAAAAAAATTACAATTTAATTTATATTTATCTGTATTTTAAGTTTATCATATTCATAACAATTTATTAAATATAATGTTTTTTTTATATAATGTATTGAAGTAACTCAATCGGAAACACTTCAGTTATGATGAATGAACAACTTTACAAAACAAATAAATTTATATGTGATTTTTGAGTTTTTGATACCCTCTGCATTAAAACATTTTTTTTTTGGAAATTTGTGTAAATATTTCAGTTTTAAATAATTTTAAGATTTTGAAATTTGTAAATTATTTTTTAAAAACTATATTTCATTATTAAATATATATATATATATATATATATATATATATATATATATATATATATATATATATATATATATAATATTATTATTATTATTATTATTATTATTATTAAAATTAATTTTCTTTTGAATTTAATAAATCAAAACTAATAAACATAATAAAGACTATGCAAAAGAAAGTTGTCATTTCTACTTGTACATATTTTTTATTTTGATATAGATATCCAATAAAATATGTTGAGAATGTGAAAACATTGAAAAAAATTAAAAAACAAAAACAAAAAGAAACACAAAAAATAAAGAAAATTAATAACAAGTAAATAAATATATATATTTTAACATAAAAAAATTAAAAATCATGAACCAAAAAAATACAATATAAAAAAAAAAAAAAAAAAAAAAAAAAAAAAAAAGACATTAAAAGTGTTAAAAAAAAATTAACATATAAATATGAAATTAATAAATAAATAAATTGAAAAAAAAAAGAAAAAAAAAAATTGAAAAAAAGAAAAAAATTAAAAATAGACCAAAAAAATTAAACATCTAAAATAAATAAATAATATTGATGAAATAAGTAAAATAAAATAAAACAAAAACAACATTAAAATAAAATAAAATAAAAAACACAATAAAAATAATTAAAAAAAGAAAATTGAAATTTTTTTAAAAGAAATAAGTAAAAAAATCAAACATTTAAAAAAATTAAACTTGAAAACAAAACGAATTGAAAAAAAACTATTAAAAAGATAAGAAATAAATAAAATAAATAAAAAATTATTGAAAAAACATTTAAAATAATTGAAAATAGTAATTAAAAATAGAAGTAGGGAAAATTGGTGGTGAAACAGTGCCTGGGAAAAAACTCGGAGGAAAAGTTCTAGGGTTTGACAGAGAAAGTGACAGAGGGTAACAGGCGACCATGGAGGTGCAGGGAGGAGGGAGCTCCACTCCCTCCTATAGTAACGTAGTCTCAAATAGAGGAACAATAGGGTACAAGAATAATCATCTAAACTTCTTGGAGATCAAGACAAAAAACACTGAAGCGCAGCAGGCAAAAGGCAGCAAAACCCATGCAGAGCTGGGGACCCATGAGGAAGAATGACAGGAGGAGAAAGTGGCAGACAGAGGTCAGGGGACAGGGACCAGAACCAAGGTGGGGCCCTGTAAACCCAAAACCTATACTAAACCGTGGGTAGTCTTGAATGACCCAGCTCTACAAGAGCATAGGGATCACATGACAAACTATGCCATCATATGCAAGTTTATGGGAATCTGGCCATCGGAGAAGGCATTGTACACATGGATAAGACACAACTGGAAACCGAAGGGGGAGATAAATATACATCTTGGATCCAAAGGCTTTTTCACAGTGGTGTTCACAAGCATGGAGGATAGAGATAGGATCTTTGAAGGAGGACCATACTTCTTTGCAGCAGCTGGTCTCTACATGCGGCCATGGACAAGGAACTTTGTGCCAGAAAGAGAAACCTTCACCTCGGTACCGGTATGGATCAGACTCTACTCCTTACCTTTAGATTATTGGATGCCAGAGTCTTTAAAAGCTATAGGCAATAAATTAGGACATTTTTTAAAGATCTCAGAGGCAACTCTGCGAGGAAAGTATACCTCCTATGCCCGCATTTGTGTGGAGATGGACCTATCAGGAGCTCTTCCAGACGAGGTCATTCTAGAAGTCTATGACGATGAATGGGTGCAAACAATAGACTATGAGCATATCTCATTTAGATGTCGTAGATGTCATGAGCATGGACATCTATCTAGAGAATGTCCTCTTAAAAAAAAGGAGGAACACCCAAACATCAACAAAAAGAAAGATAATACAGGTTTCACCAAAGTGGTAGGAAGAGGGAAAGGAGGGGGAAGGAAGACACAAAAGAACCCTACTGATAATGAGAACACAGCAAAATGTCATAACAGTTTTGAGATCTTAGAGGAAAGAGAAACAGAGGAGGGTGATCATCAGAGTATAGAGAATCAAGAAGAAAAGGGAAAAAGAAAAGAGATGAGCATGGAGTTTACACAAGTACAGAATGAATACATGAAGGAACCTTTGAGAAACATGGAAATAGAAAAATACCATGAAATGACTCAAAGTGAAAGTGGCACAGAGGACTAAGACTTACAGGAGCTCCTGGAAAGGGAGAACCTAGAGTTGGAAAAGTTTCTAGAACAAGGAGGAAAACAAGGAATAAACTCCATACCTCGGGAGGAAGTTGACAAGGTACAATAGATGTTCCTCAATAGGTCACAACAAATTGTTGTAGGAGTCAAAAAAGGACATGATAACCAGGAAAGTAAAGGAGCTTCCTTGATAGGGTTAATAACTGGAAAACTAAAAAAAACCCCAGGCAAGAAGAGAGGGAGGAAGAGACATAAGGAATTGTTGCTGGAATGTGGTAAACTCATGATTGACTCAGGTAGGATAAAAGACTTGTCTAGTTACTCATTTAAAACCCATCTCAATGAAAATCACAACCTAGAACATTAGATGACTGGGAGTATAAGAAAACAGAGGAATTTAAGCAATAGGATCGGAGAGGAAAAACCTGACATAGTGTTCATATAGGAAACAAAATGCTCAGTGGAGAAGATCAGAGAAAAACATAGCAAATGGTTAAATAAGTATGAATAAATTGAGGTCAAGGCAAACAAATCTGCTAGGGGAATTCTCACTCTTTGGGATCCACTGAAATTTGGTATGCTTGAAGCGGAAGCATCCAGACACCACCTTTCCTTGATCATCCAACCAGTGGGTGACAGACAATGTTACATGATAACCAATATCTATGGTCCTCAACCAATGGATGACAAAATTCGACTCCTCACTACACTGGAGGATATAAAGAAACGATACCCAGCTTTACCATGGATTTTAGGGGGTGATTTTAACATGATTAAGTCACTATCGGAGAAGAAAGGGGGAACCAGAACGCTTGGTAGGGATGCAGCTGCCTTCCAACAATTCCTCACCAATATGAACCTGGTAGATTTGGAAACCAACAATGGAATTTTCACTTGGAATAACAAGAGGGGGGGCTCTACCCAAGTAGCCTCAAAATTGGATAGATTTATTATTTCAGAAGATCTCCTATTAAGGGGAGGTTGTCTGAATGTGCTCATCCTACCCTGTGGTGGTTCGGATCACTGGCCCATATAGTGGGAAGCCTCTCTATTTGGTAAACCGAGGAATAGCCCCTTCAAGTTCAAGAATGCTTGGCTCACACACTCAAATTTCCAAACAAACATTGAAAAATGGTGGAAAGAGAAGCTGCACCTTAAAGGCACAAAGATGTTCCTTCTACATTGTAGGCTCAAACATATCAAAAGTAGACTCAAAGAGTGGAATGAAAATGAATTTGGTAATATCTTCAAAGCTAAGGGAGAAGTGGCTAAGAAACTAAAGGAAATAAACCAAATTCTTATCATAGAAGGATATACAGATGAAAGGAAAGATATGGCATAAGGACTTCAGCATGAATGGGAAAGTAGATGTCTACAAGAGGAAATATTCTGGAGACAGAAATCTAGAATACAATGGATTAAGGAAGGGGAGAGAAACACCAAATTCTTTCACAGATCCACCATAGCTCACAGAAATAACAATAGAATTGTGAAACTTACTGATCATCAAGGAATAGAAAGGAACACTCATGAAGAGATGGAAGAGTTTCTTGTATAGCATTTTCAAAGAATTGCAAAGGAAACCAATGAAGATAGATCGTTGTATATGAAAAGATTTACATAGTACATTCCTAAATTGGTTTCCAGAGAAGACAATCATAATCTCAACAGACCAGTATCAGAGGAGGAACTGGAGGAAGTCATTACAGAGATGCACAATGGAAAAGCACTAGGCCCGAATGGGTTCAATGTGGACTTTTTGAAAACATGCTAGAGAATTGTAAAACATGATATTCTGGAGGTTGTGGAAGACTCGAGAAGAGATAAAACAATCTTGAAGGCTTTAAATGAATGTTTTATAGCCTTAATTCCCAAACAGGAAAAGGCTACCTCCCCAGGTAGATTTAGGCCTATAACATTATGCAATGTGGTGTACAAAATAATAACAAAGGTTATTGCCAACCATCTCAAACCACTCCTCTCAACCCTAGTGTCAGAGGAGCAAATGGGCTATGTGGAAGGAAGACAAATTCTGGACAACATAATTCAAGCTCATGAGGTGGTCCATTCACTCATCACCAATAAACAGGCAGGCATGATTATTCAACTCGATATCGCAAAAGCCTATGATAAACTTAGCTGGATGTACATAAGAGCAATACTAAAAGCCTATGGCTTTGATTACAATTGGATTAAATGGGTCATGGCACTTGTTACCACAGCCATCTGTTCAATCCTTCTCAATGGCGCTCCCTCCAAAACCTTCAAGCCCATCAGAGGCCTAAGGCAAGGTGATCCTCTTTCTACTTTTGTTTTCATTTTAATGATGGAAGGGTTAGGAAGAGCAATCAGAGCTTGTTACACAAAAATATCGTCACTATGATTATTTACAGTTAGTATGGGTCTATCATCACTTGTACTATCCTCCTAAGCAAGTCTAAGACCTCAGCTCTTCAAATCAAGCTTTGGAAATGGGAGAAAGACATTAAAAATCAATGTAACTCTGGTTCCGCACTTTCTCTCATGGTAACCTGCGGTCCCGCACCTTCTGTGTACAAAAGCTACGTACCTACCCGCTCTGTTCCTAACGGTGTAGGTGCGGACCCCTGTGAAAGTCAAAAGGCGTAAGTTTTATCTTAAAAAACTCACTTTGGGTTAATTCTAGAGTTTTCTAGAAGGAATTTTGACGTGGATTGTTCGCTCTGAGGTGGTTCATGCATCCCAAAAGAGAAGGAGCTAATCCCTTGACTAAAGGAGGTATCCCTTTGAAGGAGGGCTTTATCCCTTTGAAGGAGGACCTAGTAACTTCCCTCCATTGCACTATAAATACAGGTATTGGGGTGAGGACTAGGGAGGTTAGAAGTTGAACATTTTGAGGGTAAATGCTGGTGAAATTAAGACTTCCTAGTTGAGCTTAAGAGGAGAGATCACATACCTTTTTGGCTTCATTGGGGAGTGAGTGAAACTTGTCAAAGTATAGGAGACTTCTTGTTGGACCCTGGGAGGAGCTTGTACAGCGTCAAGGCGAAGGTTGTAAAGTTCTTCTTCTTTTGAATTAATACAATCAAACTCATTTTTCCCAACAAGTATCTTATGTTATTTGTTTCATGGACTCCTTGACTTTCATGTTAAATATGTTTTATGCAATTGGTTTTTCAGGTGCTATTTAATTTGTTTGCCTTGTTTGTGTTTGCAGATTCACAAAAAGGAGCTCATTTGGATCAAAGGAGCGAGGGCATCCACAAGCTTGCGTTGGACCAAAGGTAGGCCCTAAAAACACTTGTTTGCTATTGTTTATTGAAGCATATTTAGAGAAAGATAGTGTCTGGTTGGTTTGCTTGTCATTAGGTCTTCTTTAGATTCTAGGAAGGTCTATCTTGTCCGCAAGATCGACTCATTCCGTGCGACAGAGCTGCGAAGGAGGAAGGAAGAATTCAAGGGTTAAGGCTCACTCAAGGAAGGAACATGGTGACACATCAACAATTTGTTGATGACACTATGCTTCAAGGCATACCTACAGTCAAGGAAGCCAAAGCTTTCAAGAAGATTCTGTGTGAGTTTGCCATGGCAGTGGGCACAGAGGTAAGTCTCTCTAAATCAAAAATTTTCTTTTTCAATACAGACATATAGATTCAAAGAAATCTTTCTAGAATTTCAGGCTTTCAAAGAGAGTTATTAACCTCAAAGTACTTGGGAGTTCCCCTCACTGATAAATTGTCACACAAGGATAGCTGGTAGCCAGTTATAAATAAACTAAAAGATAAAATCAGTCAATGGACAAACAGAGCCCTAAATCTCTAGTAGGAAGGCTAGTTCTTACAAAGGTTGTTCTACAATCCATCCCCATCTATATGTTATTAGCCATTCCAGCACCCACTGGAGTCATCACTCAGATTTGCAATAGCCAAAGAGACTTCCTCTGGGGAAAAGGGGAAGAAAAGAAGAAATGGGACCTGGTGGCATGAGAAAGGGTGTATAAGCCAAAATCCCATGGTGGCCTGGGTATTCATGACCCTAGAATTTTTAACAGGGTTCTGGGAGCCAAAATCTAGTGGAGATGGCTAAAGGAAATACAGGCCCCATGGGAAAAAATTTGGAAGCAAAAGTATGCAATGTATTGGCAGGAAAAGAACCTAATAAGAATGACAGGACAAATAAACGGTTCACAAATATGGAATAGGGCCTGGGAGAACAGGGCTCTAGTTCGAAAACATAGTTTTTGGGAGATCAAAAATGGAGATCTGGCCTAGTTCTGGGAGGATAATTAGCAGTAGGAGGACAATCCCTAAAGTGGGGAATTAGCAGATATTCAAATAGATACCAGTAACAAAGGTTTAAGAAGGGTACTTGTGACTATTGGGATCATTCAAGAAACAATGGAAAATGGAGAATCTGGAATCTACCAGTTTACAATGATGTAGGGTGGCTGAACACTCAAGCTACAAACCTTAATGGTCTTCTGGCAAAAAGGCAAATCTTAACCTCAACCTTGGATGATCAATTAAGATGGGGAAGAACAAGGCCGGTCTCTTCAACCTTAAGGAAGCCAAGCGAATAGACACAGGACTCAACCTCCCAAGCACTGATAAGACTTTGAAAGAACTATGGACTAGACCTCATTGGATGAAAATCAAATTGTTTCAATGGCTGGTTCAACAGGGCAAGATTATAACATGGGATAATTTTAGAAAAAGAGGCTTTGTTGGCCCCTTCAGATGTCACCTATGTGGTCATCAGGAAGAGAGCACTAATAATCTCGTAAACACTTGTTCATTTATTGCAACACTGTGGAACTGTGTGGAAAATGTCTTTGAGCAAGCTGATAGGAATGTAAACGACATCATTGCTACGCTGAAAAACTGGAGGAGGAATTTTTTAGACAATGAAACCATAGACTCAGCCTGGGCACTAACTCCAGGGTTCTTAATTTGGAATGTTTGGAAGGAGTGCAACAACAGGATTTTCAAGGACAAAAGGAGTTCGGTGAGAAGCATCCTCAATCTAATCTTGAAACAACTCAAAGAGACAGTTCACTTCCTAGGAGGCATCACTAATGGAAAACCCATAGGATAGAGAGAGGCCAGAATCCTAGATAAACTGGAGTTGAAGGTTTTTCTCCCCCCATGCGCCATAAAGATTAATAGGAGCAAATCAGCAGAAAGGGTTTTCTAGCACCCCCTTGCTCATGGTTTTCTAAAATTCAACATAGATGGGGCCTCAAAAGGGAATCCAAGAGAAGCAGGTTATGGTGGGGTCTTGAGGGATGAGGAAGGAGAGATACAGGTCATTTTCCACATCTACCTTAGGAAAGCAACCAACAAAATGGCACAGCTCATGGCGATGGAATTATGCCTAGAAATACTGCTCAAGTACAATATTTATAATTTCATCATGGAGGCTGACTCGAAATTTTTCATAAACTTGGTCAAGTGGATAAATGCTAGAGCAGCACCGGAGAAAGTCTCGAATCATTGGCGGCTTCTAAAAATCTACCAAAGAATTCAATCACATTTAAGAATTCTTATAACTCTTTGGTTGGTGCATGTACGTCGGGAAGCAAACACGGTCGGAGACTGGCTTGCCAATGGGGGGGTTCGAAACAAGCATATAGACTTATGCTGCTAGTGGGAGGAGGTAAAGAAGAACAGGGTGAAGGAGGAATGCTATTCTTGGGCCCTCAAGGATAGACAATATTACTAGAACCAAGTAATTGATGGAATCTCACCATTGGTCACTGACGGTTAGGAGAACCTCAAATATTTTTTCAGAGAACATGCATTGTCAATTCTCTAAGGGCACTTCTGAAGGTTTGCATAGAGGCAGAAATTTAAATAGGGGACATCAACGCAAAGGGGACAATGGAGAAGAATGGCACATAAAGCCAATTTCACTCCTTAGGCTTGCTATGCGAAAGGACGAGTCTTCCTTGTTCATTGCAAACAGGGGGAAAAATCAGAGAGGGATATGCCACCACAATGGAAGCTTTCAAACTTGCCAGTGGTTTCTCAGAAGAATGAGCGAAGCCATTCAACAGATGACGCGTGGAGTAAGGTGATGAAGGCTTACCAGTATTACTGCAAGGTAACTCATGAGAGGATGGGGGATGCGATTTGGTTTGAGGCCGTCAAATCTGGAGAGGACAAATCCATGGCCACTCTTGGTCGGGCTAGTAGATGGGATCGAAAGAACAATACCGCACGAACAAAACCATTATCTTCATGAGCAATCAAAACCACAAGTGGTTTCCAAGGGAAGCCAATGATTCCACTCAGATATCAACACGTGACGGGGGATCGGTCTAGTAAACCATCCTCATCGTGTGTTATAATGGAGCGGGCTTGTAGACCGCGTGATATTAACTCTAACCGTTGGATCAAGAGAACAAGATCAACGATCAGCGTTGATCATGCAGCTTTACGTCTTTTTCGTGGGCTAATTTTAGCACGTGCAGAATTAAATGGCGAGCTTTTGCTGAGTAGACTTGGGGTCCTCTGGTCAATTTTTTGCTTTAAAAGTACGTTAAATTTGGTTTTGGAGGCCTAAGGGCAAGTTTATGGGGTTTTTTGGTTTTTATCCCTCTCCCTATGGTGGAGTAGGCACACCTTAGCGTCTGTTTGTAACCTGTGTAAATATTTTCTATCTAAGTTAATGGAAGGAACATCTCTTGCTTAAGCAAAAAAAGAAAGGTAATTAAAAACATGGATAATAGAAAAAAAATAATAAAAAAAGGAAAAGACCTAATTAAAATTTATTAAAAAAATTGAAACTAATAATTAAAAAATAACCAATAAAAAATAAATAAATTAAAAGACAAATTCATTTAGAAAAAATCATAATTTATTGAAAAAATAAAAACAAAAAACATAAGAAAAAACAAAAAAAAAATAAATTAAAAAAAACAAACTTGAATTTGCTCGCCCTACGAACACCTAGACAGGGAAGACGATTCTCGGAATCATCCTCCTTGTCTAGGTGCTTGCGGGGCCTAGCCCCCAGGTTGGCAGGGAGTTGCGCTCAACTCCCCACCCGTCGATGCGCCACACAACATTGCCACCTGGGTGGTGAGGCCACAGGGTGGGCCAAATTCTTTTTTTTTTAAACTTTTTTTTTTTTTTTTAATTTGTTATAAAAAAATATATTTCTAAGTTTTTGGCCTTCGGCGACAGAGAATACTCAACTTACGAATGCTAGATCGGAGACCAGAGAGGGAAGACCTGACTGAGCACACTAGGACGATGATGATATCAGTTACGAATGCTAAATCGGAGAAAAGAGAAGGCTCGCTCCCTTCTCAAGGTGGCTTGCTTGCCTTGCATTAAGAAGCTCATTTTAATATTAATTTTTTATTTTATTTTACTTCTAGTTATTTTAAAATATATTTTTTTATTTCTTAATTTTTTATTTAAATTTTAATTACTTTAAATTTTTTATTTTTATTATTTTAATTTTTTTTTTTTTTTTTAATTGTAGTTATTTTAATTTTTAGATTTTAATTATTTTAATTTGAAATTTTAATTTTAATTATTTCAAAATTTTTTATTTTAATAATTTTAATTTATTATTATTTTTTAAATTTTGTTGTTTTTTTTTTTACTTCCTAAAAAATTGACTTTAATGCTTTTCTTGTTAGTTTTTATTATTTTTCCTTTAAATAATGTGTTGTATTTTAATTATTTCCTTATTTTTTATTTTATTTTTTTTATTTTTCAAAGTTAATTTTGTTTTTTTTACATTTTTATGGGATTTTTTTTCCTCTTTCCTTTTTTTTTTTTTATTTGATTCTTTTTAATGATATATATATTTTTTTTACCAACAAGAAAATCGCCCACATTTAAAAAATATATCTACACTTAATACATTAGAAAATTTAAAGTGTAAAAAATAAGTCCTCTAAACAAAAAGGGTTGATGTTGCATCAACACTTTTCAAAATGAAGATGAAAATCACTATATTTAAAAAAAAAAAAAGTTCATATTGGACACATAAAAAAATTAAAATGTCAAAAATAAGACCTAAAAAAATGTGCTATGTTACATCAACACTTTTCAAAATCAACATAGAAATCACTAATATTTAAAAAAAAAAATGTTCATACTTGATACATAAGAAAATTTAAAGTGTCAAAAATATGCTAAAAAAAATTGTATTCTGAATCACCACTTTTTAAAATTGGGTGATTTTTTGCTACGTAAAAAAAAACAGATACTAGATAATTTTCTCATTTGATCGGTAACCATGTTATATATAACGGGAATACAAGTAGCTAAATATTCTTTATAGCAAAGTGCGAGATCCTATAAAAATAAATATGATATTATTTTTGTTAGTGCATGCAAATAAGTCTATATAGAATCCATTATCATTGTTCGTTGCTGTTGTCTACAAATAAATCTTTAAAATGACATTATCATTGTTCGTTCTCAGAGTCTCTTGCATTGTCCATGTGGAGAAAGGCACATATCCTATACTATTATAATAATATTAATAACAATAATGTGTTTTAATGTCTTTCCCTTAGGGGACCTATGTTTTTAGAGGGGCTTAGTTAATTATATTGATCCATCCCATTAATGAGGAAACGTGTCTCTCCAGTTTTCAACCAATGCGTGAACTTCTAGACTTTTTTTGTATTCTTTTGTGATGTTCCTTGACCACATCTTATAGGGAATCCAGAGGGAAAATGATCATGAAAGTTTTCAAACACGAGCCGCTAAGAAGGTTCTCAGGGTTGGTCATACCAATAATCTAACTCCAAAACAGAGGCATGAAAGGTACTTTCCCTCTATTATTTTCTTTGTTAATAAGATTTACTACACCCAAGTCTTTATTCATTATGGATATTTTTTTCTAGGAGAAATAGAAAGTAGGATGTGTGTTGTATACATTATAATGTGTTTCAAGCACTCGTTCTAATATACACCTAGAGGTTACATGTTTTTCCTTTGAAAGTCTTATGTGTCAAGTCATTTGTATGAACTCAAAGGTATGTTTTCTAAGTGATAGATATGACTTTGTATATTTTTAAGTATGTGTGGGTGTTCATGTTCAATATTGCCATAACTTGTTCCCTTTCATTTTTGTATTCTTCATAAGATGGATGATTAATTTCCCATGGATGTAATGAGCCTGGATCTTCAATTAGACTTCTCATCATGATTACATTGTAATTTTTGCTTATTTATGATTATTTCTCCAATTCTCAATAGGGGTACAATGTCTCTAATTAGAATTCAAAGAAATTATAATTTGACACTCCTCTTTTTTCCTCTTCCATTCACAAAATTTTGAGATGGGTCATTTTTTGGTTGTCATGAAGCCTTCAATTCATCAAATGTAGAGTCATTTTATCGCCCCATTGATAAAATTTTGGTGGTTAATAAATCCGATGAGAGAATCCATGTTGTTGGGGATAATTTTAATGTCTACCAGAATGCGGTTAGGGTTGTGATTGAGATGGAAGTTACTATTCTACCTGGCTCAAGTGAATTTCTACCACTCCTCATTTGAGAACTCGTCAAATACTCCACAAAATTTGAGGCCTTTAATTTCACCGAAGACGACCTACATTGTGCAACTTCAAAAATAATGGGAAAGAGAACTTAGGGAAGTGTGTATAAGGTTACATTGGAGGACAAGAATCAAGTTCCAGTGAAGAGGCTAAGGGATTGAATAGAAAAGAGTCAAAGAGACTTTGAGACATAATAAAATGTTCTTGGGAAGATTAAGCACCGTAATTTGCTTTCTCTTAGAGCTTAACACTGGGGTCCTAAAGATGAAAAAAAATTGGTCTTTGACTTCATGCCTAGTGGAAGCCTTGCAAGATTTCTTCATGCAAAAGGCCCAGAGACACCTTTGAATTTGCACACAAAAATGAAAACTGCAATTGTTGCAGGGTGAGGACTTTCTTATATACACAATAATGAGAACATCATTCATGGAAATCTCACTTCCAATAACATCCTACTTGATGCAAACATGAATGCCACAAACCTCTAATGACATGCAACACTACATAGACCCTAGTGCCACGAACCTAGAAAACTGCGGTCTCAATCATCCATCACACAAAGAGCTATGGAAAATAATAAATAGTATCACTGGAAAACAAGTTCTAAATCTTAGCATAATGCAAAAATCTGTGAGAAGTTGACCAAATATTTCCTAAAATTCACTAAACCCAACAATCTCCAGGAAGTGAAAGCACTATTAATGTAATCAGGAAAAAAACATGACAACTTGTAGGACGTGGCCCCAAAAATAAACTCAGTCCCCTGTAAACACAAAATCTGACCTAGAAACTACATCAATCCACTCAAAAACGCTGAAACGAATCCTAAAAATTAGTTGAAACTAAATTCTTGGAGAATAAGAGGAACTCTCACTAAAAAATTGTTTAAACACAACAATACTCAAAAAGTGCCAACATTAGCAAAATTCACCTTAAAAACTAACAAAAGAATGAGCGTACACTCATGTTACTCAGAATTTGCTGACTTATTACTAAAAGAGTTACCCTGACATTACAAATTTTGAAAGAAAGCAGCACAGACAAGAAGAAACACATCCATGAAGAACTGAGAATTTGTGAAGGCATAATAAGCATTAATGAGGCTAAATCAGAGACAAAGTATGAGTGATTGTACCATATGACCTAGTGGGAATGGGAATCGTCAGTCATTATTACAGGATCACAAGAGGCAGAGTATATGTGTTCCAAGAAGGATATGTCTAGAAGAGGCACAGGAACTGGGGTAAGGGAATGAGAAAATATCATCTTGGGACTAGAGAGGCTGAGTTGTGAAATCAAATGATCATGCTCATAATTGTATAATGTCTACATGTCATTGTCGTTGTTATTTTCATTGCTCTCTCTGTTGGATAAATTGGATATGCAAGAAGTGGAAGGTGATGATTCTTTGCAGTGGGGAGCAATTGGAAGGAGTGGGAGAGTGACCAGATCATCTCTATCTGCTTCAGGGGTTATGAGAAACTGGGAATGAAACAAAACACTAGATCTCGATTGTAGAACAACATGATCTTGCAACAGAGCCTTCAGATAGTAGAACATCATTGGGAACTTTCATCTGCATTTTGCACATCAGGGCTAGGGAGGTTTAGGGTTTGATACTAACATAACTTCAACATGGTCGACACTTCAATTTTTTCCCCTGTGTTTTTGTTACTAACTTCTTAATCCTTAGGCGTTCCTTTACACCTCTCAGTGCAATTATTAGTATATTGTAAATGTACATAGTACGAATTGATTCTATTAGCATCTAGCATAAGTGATGAGCAATCTGAGGAAAAAATAAGAATAGTCTCTGAAGAAGAGATTAACGAGGGGCAGAGAAAGAAAGATAAAGATACACTACTATCTGAGGAGTTATAGTAAAAGTAAAATAACATTGGTGCTATGCTGAAACAAGTGTAAGACCATGTGAGGACATGATTTTTTCATTGTAAAAGCGGAGAAGGAAAGACACAAAAATTAGCACACAATAAGATGAGCTACAATTCTACAATTGATTACATAAGCTTAATAACTACAATCAACCCAGTGAGGGGTATTTAACCTTTTCAACTAGTGGCTCAGTCAAATTTACTTTAACATGCAAGCACACACTATATTTGACTTTTCCTAAAATATACACTGAAGTCAGCCTGAACTCTACCTCAATCATAGTTAACTCAGTTAAATCACTCTAAATATGGATTGCACTTAACACAGCTTATCTATTCATGCATCACTCGACTTGGATCTTGCTAGATCTTCATGCAGGAGAATTATATTTCCAACAACCAACCTTAATTACAACTATATGAATCAACATAACTCAAACATACTAAACATGACTCAAATATGCTTGCTAGGATTACAATATAAATTGACTCAATCATCACTCAAACATGTCTGCTAGTATACGTCTAAGATAGGCTTACAAAGGCTCACTACTTTCACAATTTTGCATTTTATTTTTTGTTTCTTCCAAATTTTATATCCTCAAAATTGTTTCATTTTGTGTTGCACATTCTTGCAGTAAACTCCATATTTCTTTACTTGTTTCTACTGCAATGTTTCTTTGACTTGTCATGAATTTATATTGAAAAACAATCTTATCTTGTCTTCTACAACTTCCTCTTCAAAGATTATTTCAACTATGGATTATCCCCACAACTTTCCATCTCCAAACTGTCTTCTTTTCGCTACTTCTTGTGCTTAATATTATTATTTTTTTTTGCCATATTTCTTCATAGCAGAATCTTATCTCTTCTTGATTCCATTATTGAAATATGGTTTTAATGTATTTTTCCTTATTTTCAGAAACTTCCATGTCCTTCTCTTCACTTTCATCATCAAGTACTAATGTTTTTTTCCCATAGTCTGCAAACTCAAGACCATCATTAGGCTTACATGTAAAATCATAATCATGTTTTTTTTTCTCATTCACCACTTCATTTAATTCTTTTGATCTAGATGATACTTTAAGACTCTCATGGATTTGTTCAATTGGCTTATGAATCCATTCTTCAATGAACTTCAAATCTGCATCAAACTTATTAGCAAATTTAATTATTTATTTATTTATTTTATTTATTTATTTATTTATTTTTTATTTATTTATTTATTTTATTTTTTTTATTTTTTTTTCAGCTTATGATGCTATGCTATTTTGAACACCTTCATATTCAAAAACAATGTTAAAAATATCTTTGTTATGGTCTTCAGTGTGATATTCATGTTCTACCTCTTCCTTTTCTTCCTTCTCTTCTAGTGCATCAAGACTATCTTCCACTATTATGTTGTTAGTGGATATTGTCATAAAAAACCCTTCAATCACTTTATCATGTTCTTGTTTATCAACTAGTGCTAGATCACATACTGCTTCACGAGTTGTCCTAAACTTTTCTTCACAACTTGCTACTACATTGGAAATTTCAACCTTCAATGCTTCATCAAACATGGTGTTTACCATATTGCCACAATCAATTCCTATTCATAAAAGAAACCATGCATCATCAACATAATGTTCATCTACCCTATGGTGGGATATTCGAGCATGCATCTTCTCATTGTCAACTTCAACTTAACCAAATTCATCAACTACGGTTGGATTCACCAATGCACGTCTCATTTTGTAATCATCATCCACATGTGCTTTGTCAAAGTGGGATTCACCATAACCTGCACAATGCATGTTAAAGTGGAGTCCTTGAGCATTTATATGCCCTTGCTCTGCTTCACATACATAGGCTCCAACTTTTCTCTCTACAATCGTTGTTGCCGCTTCTTCATTTATATGCATGTCGACATAATAGGTTTCACTTTTATAGTCTTCATGATAATCGACCACCTTCATGTGATATTCTCCAAGCTCTATTGTCCTCCCACAGTCTTTCTCATCTGCTCTCAAATCGACAGCTAACTCAACAAATTGTGACACATCTGGCTTCGACATGTCACTCCCCTTTGCACAAAATTCTTCTTGCCAGATCTTCCATGCCTCCTTGGAAGTTGTAGCATTCACTACTTTGCACAAAATTTTTCATCCAATGCTTGTTTATAAAATTGAATGGTAAAACATCACATACTTAATCATATGGGTTATTAGACTCCTAACCAATTAACTCTTTAACTCAAAAAATAGTTAGCATTTTGATAACCCAAAAATAAAAAATATTTACGTGTAAACATAGGAGGTGGTAGTAGATCAAAGCTACACATATCAACCTCAATTTATTCTTTGTCTTTTGCTAGAATTCTTAGTTCCTTGGTTGCGGCCTGAATCTCTCTAGACATGGCAATGATCTCTCCCTCTTCTTTTCGATTCATTTTCTTAATCTTTTTCAGTCGCACTTTGCGACCCTTCACTGTGGTATTTCCTGTGTCTTATACCTTCTTTCTCGATTACATGAGGTTATCCTCCATATCACCCTTGAAAAAAATATGATTTTTAATACGCGCCCCGGTAAGGTACAATTTTCACCCAAAAACACTATCAAACTTGAAAAAAACCAAAATATTTTTATAAAATGACAAACTTTGCAAAGCTCTAAACTTTCTCGTCAATAAAACCTTTTTTAAAGCTTTAAAAAAATCTCTATCAATCAAACAAACAAAAAAACTCGAAAAAACTCTTATACCATGCATATTTGTTTTTTTCTAATAAAAAAAATACTACAAAGTAAAAAACTTTGTTAACGTATGCAAACCCTTATATAAAACTTTTACAAAATCTCTTTAATAAAAAGCTTTTTATAATAAAAAAACTTTTGATAAATCTTTTTACACCATTTATAATAATCTCCTTTTGCTTTTTAATACTCGTAGCTTAAAAATAAAAGCCATTCTAAAGGACGGGTCACGAAATTAAGGAAAAACTTTTATATTAGTCCAAGGCCAACGTTACTTGTGCCTTCAAATCCTTTCAAATTTCATACTATTCCTGAGTTGATTAACGCAACGTGGAACTTAATCTGGTGGCGTGCAAATGCCCCTTACGACAAGTGTTGGGTGCGTTAATGATTTCAGGCAGCTAGTATGATAGGAGGGCCGGCTGCTCGTGCGTAAGCCCTTTTGCGTTAGAACGCTCTCACTCGCACTGATAAAGTTGTTAGAAATCTGCAGTTTCTAAATCTTAATGTGACCCGATTAATTAAGTCATGAATAAATCATTCTATAATTGAAGCATTAAAGCGTTAAAAGCATTAAAGCATTAAAGCGTTGAATTGGTATATGATGGACGTACTAGATTAAGAGTTAAATGATATATATAAAGGATTGGGTCCTCTCTCTCCCCACAAGAGTTGCATTCTTCTCCATCTAGAAGCACATAAAGAAAGTGAGGGCAAGAGGAGAGAAACCGAATTCTGAAGAAGAGGAACAGTCAGGAGTCAGATCAAAGTAGATGGCAGCCATTACATCTTCCGCTGTTAATCAAGGTATGTCATCTCATATAAAGTTCTGTTTGTGAAATATTCGGTATTGATGATCTTTGGGCTGTTAGCTGTTAGGTTAAGATTTTTACATTTGGTATCAGAGCCACAATCAATAACTGAATATTTCCTATGATTGCAATTGATCTTTAATCAAGTTAAATTCTATGCTTGCTCACCGGTTCCGGCTATTTAAATTCTATACTTCGGCAGTGTATACTGTGTAAGTCCTGCGCATGTAACTTTTGATCCGTAGATTAAGATTAAGACTCTGTTCGTATTATTGAAAGTCATGGAACCCCACTTATTATTAGAATTTGTTAAGATATTGGGGAGGTTTGTTTTGAACCCAAAATTGGCTCGTCCGATCCTGTTTTCATGAATCTGGAATGTTGCCGCGTATGTATATATGATTGTATTGAATTTTATGCCCAAGAACCAAAGCTTCGGTAAAGATGCAAGATAGAATCCACTCTCAGGATCGATTCAGTAATTTTATAGTCAACCAAGGCAAAGGAAATACTGCCCTGCCCAAATACTCTCAATTGCGTCTGCAATTGAGTATCAACGAAAATATCTTCCACAACTCGAAGAAATCGCAAACTAATTTTAACGAGAGAAGAGAATGATGGGGTTTTAAACCGCATCGGCTCGCTTATTAAAAGCCGTGCTACTAGCCATTCATTACACGGCGATGATGAATCCATTGCGATGTCATGTTGACGTGCACAATCGCTGGCCTATAGTGATCAAAATAGCCTCAAGCCGGGAGTCAAAAACCAATACAGGGAAATGAAGTCTCCACGAGGCTACAACTTTAAAAGAAAGTAAAATTTTCTATGTTCGGGTTTTAAATAATGTTAGTGCATTGTAAATATACAAACCATTAAGCCTATTCTATACCAGGGGCACATAGGTGCATGGAGTTCCTATTTGTTGGGAAGCAGTACCGTGAAGAATAAACACGTGAGACAAATGTATAAGCTAGCCGCTTTGAAAACATGATGATATTCATTACGTTAAAAGCCTATTCAACGAACGCACGGAAGAATTTTGGGCAGCCTTGAATCCTATGTTGAATTAACATAAAAGAAGAATGAATAGCACAAGCAAAAGGAATGGCATGAAGTCTAATCAAGTTTCGATCTTTCCGCTGGTTTTAAATTTTGGATTTTAGGGCAAGATTTATGCACTTATGGCATTGTTTGAAATTTTAGGCATAAAAGTAATTGCTCTATGACTGATTGTTTTGCATAAGGTATGTGTTATAAATTATTTATGCACATGAGATTTATGATTTTGTTAATCACCAAAGTGGTCAAAATCAGAATGTTGTTTTGCATAAGGTATGTGTTATAAATTATTTATGCACATGAGATTTATGATTTTGTTAATCACCAAAGTGGTCAAAATCAGAATAATCATTTAGTGCATAAGTGACATAATGATTATTGATAGAAATTGCCAGTTATAATAATACCAATTAAGAACTGGCGTCACTAATGATAGAACCTGAAAACTTACCCAAAGGAAAGTCTCGTTCTATAACTAGTTGACATGATGAGGTTTAATAGATATTTTGATTAAATAAATATTGATCATCCAAAGATGTCAGTTTTATTTGATTGAATATATTTATTACCTGCTTATGTTTTGGTATTTAATTATGTTAAGTATAAGATAGTATCTACCCAAAGGAGTGCTATATTATACTATTATGTCTACATCTGAATCGCATTAGTTATGAGCTTATAGTTATTTCATTTTTAATTTGCAGGAGTTACCATGAATACACATGCTTCATCTGTTACATTGTTCACTGGTGTTAATTTTTCTGAATGGAGAGAACAAGTCAATTTCCATTTAGGTGTTCAGGATCTTGACTTGGCACTCCTTGTGGATAAGCCTGCTGCTCTTACAAGAGATAGTACTGAGGCAGAAAAATCACACCATAAAGCATGGGAACGCAGTAACAGATTGAGCCTTATGTTTATTAAGATGACTGTTGCTAACAACATCAAGTCAACAATTCCACAAACAGAAAGTGCTAAGGAATATATGGAGTCTGTGGAAGAGCGTTTTCGTTCAGTTGATAAGTCACTCGCTGGCACTCTTATGGTAGAACTCATGACCATGAAGTTTGATGGGTCGCGAACTATGCAAGAGCACATTATAGAGATGACTAATATTGCAGCAAGGTTAAACTCCCTGGGACTTGCAGTAGAGGATTCTTTTCTTGTCCAGTTCATCCTGAACTCGCTACCTTCTGAATATGGACCTTTTCAGATTAACTATAACACTATAAAGGATAAGTGGAATGTTAATGAATTGGCCAGTAGACTTGTTCAGGAAGAAGGACGTTTGAAAAATCAAGTGAATCACTCAGTAAAATTTGTGAGTAATAAAGCTGGTAAAGAAAAGAAAGGAAAATCAAGTCATTTCAAGAAGAAAAAGGCACCTGCTAAGAATGGGCAGGATGAGGAAAAGAAAGAACTAAAGAGTGTTCAATGTCGTATCTGTAAAAAGAGACTTATCGTCTAATTCTAGAAAGTGGATATGTATTAAACTTGTACAGTACCCTTTATGTACCTTCATTATCTAGAAACCTTATTTCCGCAAGTAAATTGGATATTTCTGGTTTTAGATGTATGATTGGATCTGGTTGTTTCGATTTATATAAGAATGCTGATAATGTTGGTTCTGGTATTCTAATTGATGGTTTATATAAATTGAAACTGAATGACACTTATGCGAATTCCTTGTTGAATGTAGTAAATAATGTTGGATGAAAACGTAGCATGTTGAATGAAAATTCTGCTTTCTTGTGGCATAAACGACTAGGTCATATATCCAAAGAAAGAATGATGAGATTAGTAAGTAATGAAATTTTGTCAAATTTGGACTTTAGTGATATAGAATTATGTGTGGATTGTATTAAAGGTAAACAAACCAAACATAATAACATAATAAGAAAGAAGCCACTAGAAGCAGCCAGCTTCTTGAACTAATACACACTGATATTTGTGAATGTCCTTGAGACGTTTGTAAATGAAGTTGAGAGGCAATTAGAAACTGGTAATGCAAGATTCTTTGAGAATGGTGAAGTCAGTGGGAGTACTAGAAGAGAAATAGTAGAAATAAAGGAAACAAGGGTAAATGTTACATTACCTAGAATAGTTCCTCCATCTACTATTACTCCAAATGTTGTTCCAGCTGTTGTATAACAGCATGATGATAATGAACAACATATAAATGAAGAAGTACTTCCTGAAGGAAATGACTTACATAATGCTGATATGCATGAACCACAACAAGTAGCATTAAGAAGACCTCAAAGAAATCGTAGGTCAGCTATTTCTAATGATTATGTGGTTTATATGCAAGAATCAGATTATGATATTGGAATCAATAAGGATCCAGTTTCGTTTTCACATGCTGTAGAAAGTAAAGAGTCAAAGGAATGGATTAATGCCATGAAAGAAGAACTGAAATCCATGCAACAGAATGAAGTTTGGGATCTCGTTGAGTTACCATATGGCTGTAAAAGAGTCGGAAGCAAATGGGTTTTTAAAGCCAAACACGACTCTAGTGGTAATATCGAACGGTATAAAGCTAGACTTGTTGCTAAGGGTTACACTCAGAAAGATGGTGTTGATTACAAGGAGACATTTTCTCCTGTTTCGAAAAAGGACTCACTAAGAATAATAATGACATTAGTAGCTCATTATGATTTGGAGTTGCATCAAATGGATGTGAAAACAACTTTTCTGAATGGAGATCTTGATGAGGATGTTTATATGGATCAACCTGAGGGTTTTTCTGTAGAAAGTAAAGAACAATTGGTGTGTAAACTTAAGAAGTCAATATATGGGCTTAAACAAGCATCCCGGCAGTGGTATATTAAGTTCAATACCATTATTACATCTTTTGGTTTTAAGGAAAATACGGTTGATCACTGTATATACCGAAAGATCAGTGGGAGCAAGTTTATTTATCTGGTCCTTTATGTTGATGACGTCTTGCTTGCTGCAAATAATTTAAGTATATTGCATGAGACTAAGGAATTTCTCTCAACGAAAGATTACATGCTCATCCAATGAATCGGAAGTGATTGGATATAGCGATTCAGATTTTGCTGGATGCATCGATACTAAGGAATTCGACTTTTGGTTACCTGTTTATGTTTGCTCAAGGTGCCATATCATGGAAAAGTGCGAAACAGACTATCGTTGCTTCATCCACTATGGAGGCAGAATTTGTGGCATGTTTTGAAGCCACAATTCATGCATTATGGTTGCGGAACTTTATTTTAGGACTTGCGGTTGTCAACACCATTAGCAAGCCGCTGAAAATTTATTGTGATAACTCTGCAACAATATTTTTCTCAAAGAACGACAAGTACTCTAAAGGTGCCAAACACGTAGATCTGAAGTATCTTGTTGTGAAAGATGAGGTTCAGAAACAAAGAGTGCCAATCATGCACATCAGGACAGAACTTATGATAGCAGACCCTTTGACGAAAGGGTTACAACCAAGACAATTTAAGGAACATGTTCAAAGAATGGGTCTTGGTTGTATTTGTAATAATTGATGTGTGACATTCTGAGCTCTTTTATGTGTTTCTGATATACAATTATGTGTCTCTTGTTTTAATGAAGTAGTACGTATTTTATGTAATTTTAAAACAAGAAAGAGTCTTATAAAGATATTATGTTTAATCATTATGATATAAGACATTATGTGGACCATTATGCTGTTTTATATAAATTATGAGTATGAATTGATGGATTGCTGGTATTGTAGTATATGGAAGGGAATGCATTGAATTAATAGTGCACAACCGCCATAACTCTCAGCAATTTATCATAGTATGATGTTCAACGCTTAATATTATGAATAGTCGGGTCAAGTGGGAGAATGTTAGAAATCTGCAGTTTCTAAATCTTAATGTGACCCGATTAATTAAGTCATGAATAAATCATTCTATAATTGAAGCATTAAAGCGTTAAAAGCATTAAAGCATTAAAGCATGCATTAAAGCATTAAAGCGTTGAATTGGTATATGATGGTTAAGAGTTAAATGATATATATAAAGGATTGGGTCCTCTCTCTCCCCACAAGAGTTGCATTCTTCTCCATCTAGAAGCACATAAAGAAAGTGAGGGCAAGAGGAGAGAAACCGAATTCTGAAGAAGAGGAACAGTCAGGAGTCAGATCAAAGTAGATGGCAGCCATTACATCTTCCGCTGTTAATCAAGGTATGTCATCTCATATAAAGTTCTGTTTGTGAAATATTCAGTATTGATGATCTTTGGGCTGTTAGCTGTTAAGTTAAGATTTTTACAAAAGTGTCTTATAGCTTTAACGGAAAAAAAAAAAAGTTGTTATAGACTGGTTTTGATTATTAAAAAAAAATAAAAAAAATTGTTATATCGATGTGCTGAAAAGGTAAATGAGAAAAGGTATTAAATTTAACCTACAATAATAAGAATTGTGTTTTTTCAATTGATCACATAATTTTGATAATTACAATGAATATAGTGAAGGGCTTTTAATTTTTTCAATTAAAAATAATTTTAACATGCAAAACACATTATATTTGATTTTTTTCAATATATAGAATGAAATTAACTTGACTCAGTTAACTATCTTAACTCACACGCTCACACTCTAAATCTAGGCTACACTTAACTCTTTATCTTTTCATAAATAACTAGACTTGGATCTTTTTACATCTTCATATTAAAGTAATTACTATTTCCAACAATTTTTAATTGCAATTTTATAAAATTACACATATTCATTCTTTTGTAATTGTTATAATGTAAATTGTAAAAAGAGATTCTTTATTTGGGTTTTTTCTGTGTCAAATAGTTGTTCATCCACTGGTTGTTGATGTCATCAAACTTTGTCCCTACAAATGGTTATAAATTAGATGAAGCTTATTAAAGTGTGGATTGGTATTTTTATTTTATTTTTTTTAAGAAATGCTGCTCTATAGAGAACAAAATGATGTAGTAGATGCTTTATCCAAAGAAGACTTCAATAATATTGCTGGAGTTATCTCTTTATTTTGTTTCTGCAATGACTATCTCCTTAAAATGGAGAATATTCCAACTATATAAAATCGTTTTGTAAAATTGCAATAAATACCTTTTATGGATAGCACTTCTTCTTTGTACATATATGTTTAAGCTGGGAAACATTAGAAGTAAAAAAGATAATCTACATTATGTGATAGATCAAAATGTCGAACTATACAGTCATATGTTTACGATATATAGGCTTATCTCATGTTTTGGACATATATAAGCTTATCTCATATTAGGATATGTGTTGTTAATACTGTGGAGCAGAGAAAAATCGTAAGCAACATTAAAGAAATATGGGATATATAATGACACTTTTGTAAATGTAATTAACATTTTAATAAAGTTTGTTGTTTTCTTGCCCATGATTTTTTTTTTAAATAACGGAATAAATCGGCTACCAAGCAGAGAATAAGTACTCTATAATCTATAGAGTATACGCAGTAGAGACTAATTTAATCCCTACACCCTGACATAGGATCTGAATTATTTGACAATTTTCCATGTCTCGTTTATATAGCATTTATTATTTTATATTATCTATGAGTAAGTTTAGTCAATGGTGTTTTAGTTCACAATAAGAAGAATTAATACCCATATAGGTTTTGTTCAATTTGAATAGATGCCAATCACTAAAATATTTATTACGGTTTTGGATCAAGTGAGAGCAAATACTTTTTCAGTAATGAACCGTGGTGCAAACAAACTTTTCAATTTGGCAGAAACTTCTGAACACAAATCTGTTAGGTTTTGTTCAATTTGAATAGATCCCAATCACTAAAATATTTATTACAGTTTTGGTTCAGGTGAGAGCAAATACTTTTTCTAGTAATGAACCTTGGTGCAAACAAAACTTTTCAAATTTGGCAGAAGCTTCTGAACACAAATCTGTTATGCGATAAGGCTCATTTACGATAGAACAATGCCACTAACAATTTCCTTATGGATTGTGTCCAAATTTAAAAATATCTAACTAAATCGAAGATTAAATTAAAATTCAGAAGGGAATAAAAGCCTTAAAAAGACGCACAAGCATATTACAATATTTAAACGACTTCCTTTTCTTAATAATTTTCAAAATCCAGAATCTCCCTTTTTATACCGTTTTAAAGCATATTAAAACAAAGAAGCAAATCCACGTTTTCTGTCTTTTGAACCACTGACTGCCCATTAAACAATTCGTTTAATGGGCAAAACTCTCACGGAGTATTCACATATACTCAAACCTGCCTACTTTATCAGAGTGGCGTATGTAGCTGTGTTGTATACCATGCCATGGATCACTCTTACCGAGTGTACCAAGTTCGAAGAAAGTTCTACAGTTAAAACTGTTGGCTTCTGGAGAAAGAAGATGAAAACAACAGAATTTGTAATTACATATGTGAGAGTTGCCCAAATTTGGGAGAGTTAGTTAACTAAATCAAATTTAGTGAGTTCTAGTTAACTCTTATTTTGGGAAAAAGTTGAATTTATAGTGTATTTATATGTCAAGTTAATTTAGGCTAGTAGCATAAATACCTTTCACATGTTTCATTGTAATAATCAAGTTTGTGTCAATAGAAAAGAGCAGCAACTCTTATGATTTGATGTGTTAAATTTTGTATTTATCCTCTTTCCCTTTCTAAAAAATTGGTATGAGAGCTAAGTTCACAAAGCGAGAAGATCTAGATTCAGCATCAACAGCGTGGCTAGCATAAGTCACAGGAAATAGTCTCAAGTTTTTCTACAGCCGTAGTTCCTGTGAACAACCATCGTCACGTACTCGAGGAATTAAGTCTCGTTGCTAATTAAAGAGAGCCACACCTCTTGTCGTCGCTTCAGCCGTAACTTATTTTGGGGTCGAATGTCTACCCTACAATGAACGTTGAAAACTGAGGAAACAGTTGGAAGTATCTCCTTAAAATAAAAAGGTAATTCTGAAACGTTTCTCGTTGTGTCACCATGGAGAACAAGTGTTGATAAATATTTAGCCAACGTAAGATTGTATTTGACACGTGCGCATATTAAAAATCATTTTTTCCGGGGCAGATATAGAAGATAGTCTCATGCAATGAGGAAAGCAGCTATAAGATAGAGTAAAGTCATTAGTCATGGGTCACAAAGTGCGACTAAAGAAGATTAAGAAAAGAAAAGGAATCGAAAAGAAGAGGTAGAGTTTGTTTGTTGTTGCGTCTAAAGAGGTTTAGACCAGAGACGAGGAACTCAAAAGTCTAGCAGAAGACAAAGAAGAAATTGAGGTTGATTAGTGTAGCGTGGATCTGCTACTACCTGGTGTGTTTACTCATGCCCTAGCTTTGACTTTCATTCAACAAGAAATGGATTAAATAGTTATGTGCAAGGTAGCAAAAGCTACAACTTCCATGGAAGCATGGAAGATCTTGGAAGAAGATTTTGGTGCAAGGGGGAGTAACATGCAATAGAAGGTTATGTCAAAAGCAAAGAATTCAGCCGCAGATCTGAAGCTAGATGAGAAAGACTCTGAGAGGACAACAAAGCTTGGAGAATAACACTCAAAAGTGGATGATGGTTGTTGAGACCATAAAATTGAAACCCATTATGCAAGCATGCATATAGATGAAGAAGATGCAACAAAGATTGCAGAGAGAGAAGCAAAAACCTCTGTATGTGGAGTAGAGCAAGAGCCTATAAATTCTCATGGACTGCAATGTAATGTGGATGGAGTAGATGATGGTGAATTCCACTGTGACAAAACACGTGGATAATGTCTACAAATTAGATATGAATTGGTGAATCCAGCCATAACTAATTGATTTGGTGAAGTTGAAATTGTCAATGAGCACATGCATGCTCGAATATCCCACCATAATGTCGATGAACATTATTTTGATGTTATGTGTTGTTTCTTTTTTGAAACAGGGATTGATTGTGGAAATATGGTAAGCACCATGTTTGATGAAGAATTGAAGGTTGAAACTACCATTGTAGCAGCAAGATATGATGCAGTAAAACTCTTCATGAAGTCGTGTGTGAACAAACAACAACGTAATTTTTCATAGGTAAAGCTATCAATAGAGAAACAAGTGGTTTGGTGGATCTAACAATTGGGATTGTTGATATTAAATCTGATAAAAAACCATTAACTAGTGATGAGTGGTTGCACATCATGCAACAAAAAACTCTTATTGATATGTTGTTATTTGATGAGAGAAGTCCACTCATGTCTGGAAGTCAAATGGAATACAACTTGTTTGCAACAACAAAAGTTTGTTATCGAGTGGAGGATAAGGCATAGAAGGAAAAGGAAGAGAAAAAATGCTCTCATTGTAGAGCATAATAAATACATTCTTCACATTAATATTGAGTGATAGAGTACAAGAAAAAAGTAGTAGTACCTAATGATAAGAGTAAAGAGAAAGATATCGAATTTTATCAAAACAAGGAAGAATGCATTAAAACATTTTTTCAATAATGTAGTCAAGAAGAGATAAGATTCTGCTATCAAGAAATGTGCAAAAAAGAAAGACAACAATATGAAGCACAAACAGTTTATGGAAAAAGACACTTTGAAGATGCAATGTTATGGCAACATTCCATGGTTGAATGAATATTTGAAGAGGAAGGTGCAGAAGGCACGAATAGATTGTTTTTCAGCACAAATTCAAGATAGGTCAAATAAACATTGCAGCAACAACAAGTAAATAAATATGGAGCCTACAACAAGAAAGCACAACTAACAATGAAGTAGTTTAGAGGATATAGAATCTCAAAGAAGAGAAAACGAAAATGCAAAATTGTCAAAGTTTTGAGTCATTGTAAGCCTAACTTGGACATAGAGCATGTTTGAGTGATAACTTAGTCAATTTCTATTGTAAACCTAGTAGGCATAGTTAGGTCATGTTAAGTCAAGTTAAGTCATGTTTGACTTATGTTGAGTCATACATTCTTAATTAAGGGGGAGTATTAGAAATTGTAATTAGTCTTGTATGCCAGAGTTGGCTAAATTTAGGAGAGTGAGCTAAGTCAAATGGAGTGAGTTCTAGTTAAGTCATATTTGGGAAAAAATCGAATTTAGAGTGTATGTGCATGTGAAGTTAATTTAACAGAGTAGCTAGTCCAGAAAGCATAAATACCCCTCACAAAGTTCATTGTAATAATCAAGCAACAACTCCTGTGGTTTGATGTGTTACTCTCTGCTTTTCCAACAACAATAAAATTTAATTCTGATCCTGTCCATAGAAGGGAGAGTTACTTTGCACAATGGGTCCATCTTTGCGAAAAATTCAATGCAACTCCTAAAATCAATTCCTAACAATGAATATCTCCCATGTCGGTTCCACAAGAGAGACACTAATTAAATGGAAACAAAAGGTAAAAATCGCATTATTTGTCAAGCAAATAAACCTAAAAATTTATTAGTTGAAGCTTGTCTTCACATATTGAGATAATTAGTATACTGATTCAGAATATCTCACTTGGATATTGACTAACATGCACTTAATCCAAATCTACGTGATATTACTTTGCAAACAATCATCGAAGAATCTAACAAACACAAGGAAATCGAAGCTTTGGATTTTAATTCTAAGGAAGATGTCATAGCCAATGCTTATGCGTTCGATAATTTCTGCTATTGCTGGTCAGTGGTAAGTCATGTGTTGGACCATGTTATGTTTTGCGAGCATGGATTTTGACGAGGAGATATTTTCATTTTCAAAACATATTTGTGGGATTGACATGTAAAACCTACAAAGCAAGTTTAGATTGAATTTGAAATCATCATCTTGATATTCATTTATCTTTATAAACCATTTATGTTTTTGAAATATATATAGTAATATGAAATAATCAAGTGTTACTTAGTAGATATAGGGAAATTGAAATTTAAATTGTTGAAAGGTGAAACTATATGATTTTATTTAGTGATAGGTTTAAAGGAATCAATTTTTTTACCAAAAACTAAATTAATATATCTATTTGATCTGAGTTGGATCCATAAAGAATTGTCAAAGGACCCATGACTGTATCAGGTCGGGACAAACATCAAAAAATTCCAAAATAACGATCAAAACCACCCTGAACCAATGGCAATGGCAGCTAGCGTGGAACGACAAGGACCTCGGTCAAAGCTCATTGACCGAGGTCCATGGAGACCGTGCGGGAGGCCGAATGGGAGGCCCGGATTGGGAAATGGAGGTGCATTAGCGTAATCATGCATCACTGGGAAAAAAGGCTCGAATTGGGGAAGCCTCGAGCACTCGGTTGCGTGGAGAGCCAGAGAACCACAAGGCGAAAAGAGAAAAAGTGCTAAAGGACAAGGCGGGACCCACGCTCTAAAAAATTGGTGGTATTGATCGGGGCACCCTCAGACGATAAGCCGTTTTAGAGAAGTTGGACCAATCCCACTCAATGATCGATTCGTGGCAAGCGGAGGAGAGAGAAAACCACTGTTGATTGTGTGCTAATGGTCAAGCAAGTCAAATGCACGAAACGTGCGTATGGCATTGGATCTGGGGGACCCAAATTAGACGGCTGAGATCGTGCCCGATGGGGGAAGCGGAAGTGACGAAGGAATAAGCCACGTTACAGAAATATTTGAGGTTCGTTTGACTACCATGGTGGAGGAAGACCCATTCCACAATGTAACTGAAGAATTGAACCGATGAAGTAGGCTGGCATGTTACAGGAGGACACGTGGCCACTCCATGTGAGCCTGATGATGACATTGAATAGGGAACTCCAAGCGCAACTGCAAAAGGTGATTCGACGGAGGTGGGAGAGGAACCGAACAGACATGGGAACGAATGGCTTCAAAGGCATGAATAGAGACAGAAGACACACACACACAGAGAATCTCAAGAGGAGGACAAGAGACAGAGAGACCAGAATCTCGAGAGGTGGACGGAAAAGAGAGAAGAAGACAGTGAAGCAAAAGCAGAAGAAGACAGAGGGCCGAGCTGACCAAAGGCAGCGTCGAGCACCAGAGAGCTTGATAGATTCAAGCCATCCCAGAGAGGATCTATCTGGACTAAGCACGACATTGGGCTCTCTCCATTATAGACCAGAAGGTCACAGAACTGGTAGGTAGAAGAGTCTATGCACTCCAGTGGCTTAGGGAATCCAAGAACCACCCCGACAAGAAAATTTGCTTCAGGTGACTCATATTGAGCTCCTGCATTATAATTCTATGCTTAAGACATAATAAAATAAGGCCACCACTGAGAGCTGGACCGAAGATGTAGCCCTGGAGGATACGATGAACTCCTTATTAATTTCTTTTGTTCTTGTATTTGCTTACTATAT
Source organism: Pinus tabuliformis (assembly GCA_031772625.1). Classification (NCBI taxonomy): domain Eukaryota; kingdom Viridiplantae; phylum Streptophyta; class Pinopsida; order Pinales; family Pinaceae; genus Pinus; species Pinus tabuliformis. The sequence continues at coordinate 866,321,855 of CM062812.1, forward strand.
TTCTCTGTTGTCTTTCGATTTCAAATGTCTATGTATTGGCAATTTGATCTATCTATTGCTTAAATAACATAGACACACACACCAGCACATGAGTCTGTAATACCTTTAATTAATAAATCTCTAACCGATGTCACTCATAGGGTGATTATCAGATCAAGTGGTATCAGAGCTTTAGGCTGTAAGGTTAGACAAGCTTGTGTTGGTTTAGCTATTGAATGCTCACTAGATCAAAGCTCAAATTAGGAGAAGGAGAGTTGGTTGAAACTAATCCTAAAATTGGGAGAGTCTATCCTCGGAAGACAATGTTAGAGGAAGGTTTTGTGGGGCCAGACCCTCAATTCATAGAAAGTTTCCTGGCTATAAAGTCTATGGTAGAAGAAATGTATAGGGACTTTAGAAAGCATAAGGTTGAAGATTCATAAGGTCCTAAACAAGATAAAGAAGAAGATGAGTCTCACTTCCATGACCACTCCAAGGGAAAAGGGAAAGAGGAAAGATTTCTCACACCTTATAATAGCCTTGTGCATAATAAGAAAGCATCTTTGATCAAGCTAGATGTTAAATTTGATTTTCCTATATATGATGGAGAGCTAAATGCTGAAAAGTTGGACAATTGGATTAGACAAATTGATGTGTATTGCAGAGTACAGAACATTGACTCAGACAAGAGTAAGATTCAGCTGGTAGGCCTACACCTAGGAGGCACTACCTTGGTTTGGTGGGAAGGCATAGCTCAAGCTAATATGAAAAAGCATGGTAAGACCATCTCTATCTAGAGTGAATTTGTTTCTGCAATTAAAAAGTAGTTCTATCCATTGCCCTACATGCAACAAGCCATGATCAGTTGGAAAACTGTTCAACAGTTGAAGGGGAAAAGTGTTCAAGGGTACACTCAAGAATTTAGAAAGAGAGCATTGATTCTAGGGATCTCATTAGACTCACCAGAGACTCTTTTGAAGTACATTGGTGGTCTACACAGCTACATGAGGCATACTATCCTCATGTTCAATCCCACTAGTATAGATGAGGTATCTGTACAAGCTACTCATCTAGAAGATAGAGGAAAGAATGGAAATCCAGAAGTTGGGGGACCATCCCAACCCACTACAAGCAAGAGCAAGGAGAAAAGAAAGCAGAAGTGGAAAGCAAGGAAGGCTAACACTGCACAGAAAAGCAAAGCTTCATGCACTTACTGTAAAAAGGATGGGCATGATGATGAGCATTGTTGGATTCTGAATCCAGAGCTGAAACCTAAGAAGTCTAAGGGCAAGAAGAAGAAGACTGCTGCAGCTATTTAGAAAGATTTGGGGTCTGACTCATGAGATGAAACAACTATTTCAGCCACAGGTATAAAAGGTAAGAATTATGAAGCATCTACTAGTAATTCTGCTCAATCTATTATTAACGAAGAAAATGAGAGAAAAAGACATGAGCTTTTCCATATTCGAGTTGTTTCCAAACATCAAAAGATTGATACTTTGTTGATAGTGGCTCACAAGTAAATATAATTTCTGAAGCAATTGTAAAGAAATTGGGATTAGCAACTACACCTCATAACAATCCATACCCATTAGGATGGTTGAATGATAAAGCATAACTACAAGTGACTAGATAGTGCAAACTCAATTTTTCTTTTGGGTCAGCATTTGTAGATGAGGTTGAGTTAGACATAATTCCTTTGGATATATGTGGAACTATTTTAGGAAGTCCTTACTTGTATGATAGAAAGGCTATTTTCTATAGAGCTGAGAACAAGTATCTGCTTATTAAAGATGGAATAGAATACTTTGTAAGAGCTCATAAGCTAAAGAATAATTATACGCTCATAAACTCAGGACAAATGAAAAGAATGATAAATTCATGCAAACAATTGTTATTGATGTTTTTGAAGGAAAAGAAACTTGATAAAACCAATGTATTTGAGGGTTGTAATGCTGAACAACAAGCTGATATAGAAAAGGTTGTTTCAGAGTATGATGTCTTATTTCAAGAACCTAAAGGTCTGCCACCCAAAAATTGAATAGTACATGATATTATTTTGCAGCAAGATGTTCAATTGCCTAACATTGGGATGTACAGTTTGTCTGCTTTAGAGAATGTTGAAATCAAGAAGCAGGTGTAGGAGTTGCTCGAGAAAGGGTTCATCAGGCTTAGCACATCTCACCAATCATTTTGGTGAGAAAGAAAGATGGTTCGTGGAGAATGTGCATTGATTACCGAGCACTGAATAAGATAACAATCAAAAATCGTTAAATCCCCTTCCTCGCATAGATGATCTTTTAGATAAATAGAAGGAAGCTGTTTATTTCACCAAGCTAGATTTGCACAGTAGATACCATTAGGTCAGGGTTGTAGAACAAGATGCATGGAAGACTGCTTTCAAAACAAGGCAGGGATTGTATGAATGGCTGGTTATGCCTTTTGGCTTAACTAATGCTCCTGCTATTTTCATGAGATTAATGAATGATGTACTAAGACCTTTTCTTGATGATTTTGTCATTGTGTACCTGGATGACATTCTGATTTTTAGTAAAACGTGGGAAGAACATTTAAAGCATGTTAAGCAGACATTAGATGTTTTGAAAAGAGAAAAAATTTATGTTAAACTCTCAAAATGTGAATTTTGCAAAACATCTCTAAACTACTTGGGTCATATAGTAGGGGGAGGTGAATTGAAAATAGATCCCTCTAAAGTGGCAGTCATTGTGAACTGGCCTAAACCCAAGTCTGCTACGGAAGTGAGAAGCTTCTTAGGAGCAGCACAATATTGGAGGAAGATCATTTCTAACTTTTCCTCAATTGCAGGTCCCTTACATGCTTTAATAGGATTGAATAAGGTGTTTCAGTGGGGAGGCAAACATCAGAAAGCCTTCAACACCTTGAGAGAAAAGATTAGTACAGCACCTGTACTAGCACTGCCATATCTGCAAAGACCATTTGAGATCCAAACCGATGCTAGTGACTATGCCATGGGAGCGGTGTTGACACATCACAATAAACCCATATGTTATCATTCTCAGACTTTTAATCCTACGGTAGTTAACTATCCTACATATGATAAAGAATTGTATGCATTAGTTCAGAGTGTGAAAAAGTGGAAACATTACTTAATGGGCAAAGAGACAGTAATACATACTGATCATCAACCACTTCAATATCTGCAGTCCCAAACTAAGTTGCAGCAATCAAGACATTACAGATGGATGGGCTTTCTACAACAATTTCATTTAGTCATTAGATATAAAAAGGGCATACATAACAAGGTTGCAGACATGTTATCTAGACCCATTATAAATGCATCTACCATACTTTAGAATAATTTTGTACTACATGAAAGCTACATTGAACAATATGCGCAGGATATGGACTTTAAAGATGTATATGCAACTTTCAGTCAAGGCAAAACAGAAAAAGAATTGGATTATCATGTGAAGGACCGAATCTTATACCATTGTGAGAAATTTTGCATTCCACAAACTGAGAGAGTAAAGATAATTAGGGAAGCACACACTTCTCTAATATTAGGTCACTTTGGTGTAAGTAAAACGGTTGCACAACTGCAAAGGTTTTGTTATTGGTCGAAAATGAATGAGACAATTTCTAGATATGTAAGAGGGTGTGCTATGTGTGCTAAAAGCAAGCCTAGTAACAGAAAACTAGGCTTGTACACTCCATTGCTAGTTCCTTCTCACCCTTGGGAAAGTGTTTCCATGGATTTTGTTGGAGGACTGCCTAAATCTAGGAAAGGTCATGATTATTTGTATGTTGTTGTGGATAGGTTCAAAAAAATGTGTATTTTGATACCTTGTGATAAATAGATTACAGCTGAACAAACTGCAAAATTGTTCTTTGAACATGTATGGGTTCATTTTGGATTACCCACTTCCATTGTATCTGATCGAGACACCCAATTTGTGGGGAAGTTTTGGTCAAGTCTGTGGGAACTTATGGACACCAAACTGAAGAAAAGCACAACTTTGCATCCACAAATTGATGGCTAGACAGAAGTAGTTAATAGGACAGTGATCCAGTTATTGAGAGGATATTGCAGCAAACATCCTAAGCTTTGGGATGAACATTTGTGTTATGTGCAGCATGATTACAATAGAGCAAAGCATTCTTCTACACAGAGATCTCCTTTTGAGAGTTGTTTTGGTTTCACACCTAGGTCTCCTTTGGATTTTGTCTTTGGTAAAGATACCATTGTTGATGGACACAGTGATGTGGACAAGGCAACTAGGTTCATTGAATAGATCCAGGAGATCTAACAGGCAGTACAGGAACAACTGGAAAAGAGCCAAGCCAAATACAAGGTTAGGCATGACAAGCATCGGATGGAGCATAGTTTTCAAGTTAGTGACCAGGTCTGGGTATATATCAGCAAGGACAGGATGCAAGGTGAAGGTAAAAAGCTAAAGCCTATCAAGTATGAACGCTTTAGGATACTTGAGAAGATCGGTGAAAATGCTTTTCGCCTTGATCTACCAGCTTACATGCACATCTACTCAGTCGTAAATGCAGATTTCTTGATATTGTTTGAACCTTCAATGATTGAGGACCCTCAAGAGCAGAGTTAATTTCCTTCTATTGATGACCTGCTACCTGAATATCTTAATGAATTGCAGGAAGACACACTGCTGGATAGGAAGGTGAGGATGATGCGCAGGGGAGATGTGGAGTACCTCACGATTGGGCTGAAAGGTTCAAAGCTAAGCAATGCAAAGTGGATTGAGATTGGACAAGTGAGAAAGCAATGCCCTCACTTAGTCGATGCTTGAAAACCAACTTTTGGTGGTCCAAAAGCTTTTTAAGTGGGAAGGTCGTGATCCAAATTGGATCCATAAAGAACTGTCAAAGGAACCATAACTATATCAGGTCAGGACAAGCATCAAAAAATTCCAAAACAGTGATCAAGAACACCCTGAACCAGTGGCAATGGCAGCCAGTGTGGAACGACGAGGACCTCAGTCAAAGCGCGCTGATCGAGGCCCATGGAGACCACGCGGGAGGCCGAATTAGCCCCTGGGAGGCTCGAATAGAGAAACGAAGTTGGATTAGCATAATCACGCATCGCTGGGCAAAAAGGCTCGAAATGGGGAAGCCCCGAGCAGTTGGTCGTGTGGAGAGCCGGAGAATCACAGGGCGAAAAGCGAAAAAGCTCTAAAGGACAAGGCGGGACCAGCACTCCAAAAAACCGGTGATATTGATCAGGGCGCCCTCAAACGGTAAGCAATTTTGGAGAAATTGGAGTGATCCCACTCAACGATCGACGCATGGCAGGTGGAGGAGAGAGAAAATCACCATTGATCGCGCACTAATGGTCAAGCAAGTCAACCACGCGAAACGTGCATATGACATTGGATCTGGGGGACCTACATCGGACGACTGAGATCGCGCCTGATGTGGGAAGCGGAATCAACGAAGGAATAAGCCGTGTTACTGAAAGATTCGAGGTCCGTTTGACTGCCACGGTGGAGGAAGACCCATTCCACAACGTAACTGAAGAATTGAACCGACGAAGCAGGTTGGAGCATTACAGGAGGACATGTGGCCACTTCCTGTGAGCCTAATGATGACGTTGAACATGGAACTCCAAGTGCAACTACAGAAGGTGATTCGACGGAGGCAGAAGAGGAACCGAGCAGACATGGGAACGAATGGCTCCAAATCAATGAACAGAGACAGAAGACACAGAGAGAGAGAGAGAATTCCAAGAAGAAGACGAGAGACAGAGAGACCAGAATCCCGAGAGGAGGACGGAACACAGAGAAGAAGACAATGAAGCAAAAGCAGAAGAAGATAGAGGGATGAGCTGACCAAAGGCAGCGTCGAGCACCTGAGAGCTTGAGAGATTCAAGCCATCCCAGAGAGGATCTGTCCAGACTGAGCACCACATTGGGCTCTCTCCATTATAGACCAGAAGGTCACAGAGCTAGTAGGTAGAAGAGTCTGTGCACTCCAGTGGCTTGGGGAATCCAAGAACCACCCTGCCAAGCAAATCTACTTCAGGTGACTCATATTGAGCTCCTGCATTGTAATTCTCTACTTAAGACACAATAAAATAAGGCCACCACTGAGAGCTGGACTGGAGATGTAGCCTTAGAGGATATGGTGAACTCCTTATTAATTTCTTATGTTCTTGTATTTTCTTACTGTATTTCTCTGCTATCTTTCCATTTCAAATGTCTGTGTATTAGCAATCTAATCGATCTCTTGCTTAAATAACATAGACACGCACACCAGCACATGAGTCTGTAATACCTTTAATCAATAAATCTTTAACTGATGTCACTCATAGGGTGATTATCAGATCACTATTGACCTAATTTTGGGAAAAATTAATATATCCATGCACGTTGAAATTATGGCAATCTAGATGAGCTTGTTTTGTGCTCACTATTTTCATTAATAGAAATGGAGCAAAAGTCAAAATATTTATGAATTTTGTTGAGATTCTAAATTTATTAATTCTCTATCATTTAGAAAAAATAATTTAGTAATAGTATTTAAAAAAAAATAGTAACCATATTTATTGAATAGTTTATATTTTAATTTTGAATTAAAATAATTATTATTTAAATAAATCTATTCAATATATTTAAAAATCCCAAACGACAAATTATGCAATTTCAACAATTAAAAAATTATTTTAATATTTTATTATTAAATTTAAATTTAATAAAAATCTTCACATACAATCTTCATATATTCGCACTTAAAATAAAAATTATTACACTGTAAACTATAAACAAAATATGTTGTAATAAGATAACCAAATGTAATTGGACTAAGATAAATAAAAGATATTTCAATTTAATAAGGCATTGGAATAAAGAATATGTGGAATTACTTCAATGGCATGATTTTTTTTTAATAAAATTAGATAAATATATAATTTTAAATTTTTTTACAACCTATTTATTCTTTGTGAACCTTAGAGGTTTACGTTGTCTAAAACCAATTTGTACTCCAAATAACAAAACTCTGCTTTAAAATTATCTTTAGTAAAAAAGAAAAAAAATACCAATTTGTATTCCAAATAACAACCCCCCCGCTTTAAAAATTATCCTTCCAAAAAAACAAGGGAAAAAAATTATCTCCGAATTAAAGGCTAGAGAGGGGGGAATCAAGCCGATCTGTGGGATTCTCTAATATTGAACGGCCCACACTCACATGCAAGAGAGAGGCTCTTTGGCAATGTTAAAAGTGCCCAACAAACTCTGGCTTTCACTTGAATGGACTAATCAATAAGTGAGAACTCTTATTTTACCACTAATTCCCCATAAAAGAGAGTATTTGCATCTATTTGTAGTGCAACAATTAGTACAAGAATAATTGCACATTTTATATATCTCATATTCATCGTTATAGCTCCTAAATTAAGTCAAAGTATATCCTATAGATTTTTTTCCACTGGAAAAATCCGTAATTTTCATTAAGAGGAGAAAATTACATATTGTAAATGTGGTAGCATATGCTAAATATTTTCATACCAAGATCCACCACGCAGGGTGATCTGTCATTGTATACCAAATATAATGATGATAGCCTATTTTACTGTCTGGCTTGTTCGCCTGTACAAGACCACGCAGGGTCATAATTTCTCTATATATATGTTTGGTGGATAGTCAAAAAATTCCAGATTTTATGCATTTATTTCTCTGATATTCGGGATTGTTGTCCCTATTGGATTCTCTGGTCTATATATGGCCTGTGGAAGAAACGGTACCCCTCAGACCCTTGTTGTTCCAATATTATCCATTCTCCTCTGGGAAGAGCCAAAGCCTCCTTGGATAATTGATCAGCGTAGCTGTTATGTTCCCTGTATATGTGAAGGCAAGAGATGTGATTGAAAGCTGCCTTGAAAGTTTGTATTTCATACATTATATTGCTGAGAGTATGTATGTGACAAATTGTAATATGGTTGAACCAATTTACAACAGTCTTCGAATCCCCAAATATATTAAGATTTTGACACTGCTGCTCCAAGGAAAAGTGTAATAAATTGCGAAGAGACATTATTTCTGCAAAGTTGTTTGAGCCCACACCAAGCCCCATCTGTACTTTGAATCTATGTTCTTCATTTATATGAAGCACGAATCCTCCCCCACAGCCATTTTGGTTTGTTGCCCCGTCGAAGAAGGCCCAGGGGGTAGTTAAATCAATAGTAGGAGGAGGCAGGATATTCCTCACCCTGGTGGGAGCGGGATCAGGAAGTTCCGTGAAGGAGGAGATAATATTGGCTTCAGTACGCGGCCAACACACCATCAGGTTCTCAAATATATATCGGTTTCGAACTTTCCATAAATGCCAAGCCACAATTAAGGGGAGGTTCAATAATTTTGAGCCTGGATGCCTTTGCTTCCAGTCGACCCAAGCGCTTTGAATATCAACCCCGTTCCAAGTTCCAGTGAAGCCGATAGGAGTTGAGATGTTATGCCAAAGAGCTTGTGAAACCGGACAATGAAGGAAGAGATGCGCAGTTGTTTCTTCTGCCGCCTTGCACAGGATACACCAAGAAGGCCCGTATATCGCTCGATGGGAGAGATGTTCACCTGAGGGAACGATGTCTTTAAAAACGCACCAAAAGAAGAGCTTTGTGTGAGGGGGAGCTTTTAACTGCCATATATCTTTCCACCAGTTGCAGAGCGAATCAGGTTTTTTGTGCATTATGAGAGTGCTGTAGCCCTGCTTTGGTGCGTAGATACCATTATCAGCCATACACCATACTAATTCGTCTGACCCCTGTTTAATCCTTATATGAGATTCAGTTAATGCTGAGATGAAATTGTCCCATTCCATATGCCATTGTGGAGGAAGATCGAGGTGTAGGGCCGTCTTCCAAGCCTGTGAAAATATATCTGAGCGCTGTTGATCAGCAATGTCAGCAAATACCTTGATTTCTCGGGCATTTAGGAGTCTGATAAGTTCTCTGCTGAGTATGTGTCTCCCTCCACTGCCAATCCACGGGTCAAGCCCTATCCTGCCTAACATTCCATCATTTATTCTCCAGACCAAGTTGTCACGGATGAGTGGGAGAGAATGTATAAGTGCCTTCCAAATCGACGAACATCCCTTCGATTGCCAGGATGGTAATCTGATCCAATCCAATAACCTCTGGGGCCATATATATTTATGATATGATACCTGAGCCCATAGATTCTGACTTGTCATAAGGGTCCAACCCATTTTAGCAGAAAGTGCTTGTGCGAAGGCGGGAAGGTCCTTGAGCCCCCATCCTCCCCATTTCTTTGGTAGGGTAATCTTCTGCCAGCTGATCCAGGCGAATAACCTTTTGTCCTGGTTACCATTCCAGAGGTATCTGTTACAGAGCTGTTTTAACCGCCCCAGAATATTCCGCGGTATCCATGCAAGAGCCATCCAGAAGACCGGAGTGGCTTCTAAGACCGATTTAATGAGCACTAGCCTGCCGGCCCTTGATAGATATCTGAAACTCCATACATTTAGTCGCTTCTCCAACTTTGTTACCAGCCAAACCCAATCAGCGATTCTTTGACTGGTGGGTTTTAGCCAATAGCCCAAGTATTTGAGGCCCCTATCCAAGGGGTGGATGTTGTAGGGAAAAGCCTGCTGGGCAAAAAAAGATTCTTGAACAGAGGTATGCGAGCAAGTGATAGTGGATTTGGATTGATTTGCGAGCATACCTGTGGCAGAAGAGAAGAGCAGAAGGATCTTTGAAAAAGATCTGGAATCGCGAATGCTGCCATCCATTAGAATGAGTACATCGTCCACGAAGAGCAGGTGAGTGAGTGAGCAAAATTCTGAGATCCTGAGTCCCCGGATGTCACCTGTCCTTTTTGCAGAGTCAATGAGACGACTAAGACCTTCCATGATGAGCAGAAAGAGCAGGGGGGACAGAGGGCATCCTTGACGTAGACCCCTTTCAGAGTGAAAAAAGGGGGAGGCCGAGCCATTTATAAGAATGTTGAATGATGGGGAAGTAATGCAGGCCATAATCCAAGAGATATAAGAGTAGGGAAATCCCAGATGGATGAGAATCATTTTGATGTACAACCAATTGGCGCGGTCAAAAGCTTTGGAAAGGTCAATCTTGAGAAGGATACTCTTGAGATGCTTAGACCAGATGGAGTGAATGGCTTCTTGAGCCAATCCTATGGCTTCATGAATCTGTCTAGAATCGAGGAAGGCAAATTGTTGGGGGGCGATATGTCTGGAGAGGATTGGTTTGAGCCGGCTGGCGATGGTCTTGGAAATGATCTTGTAAAGGCAGTTGCACAATGAGATAGGCCTGTAATCATCAAAGGAAGATGGGGAGTCCGATTTCGGAATGAGGGCTATAAAGGTCGAGTTGATAGCGTGGTAGATAGATCCAGAAGTTCTGCTCTCTTCCACGACATTCAGAAGATCCTGCCCCAGAATATCATAAAAGGCTAAATAAAATTCTATGGTCCACCCGTCCGGACCAGGGCTCTTATCTTTTTTGAACCATTTTAGTATACCTTCCAGCTCCCCGGTAGTAACCGGAGCATTAAGAAGCTCCACATCCTCCTCCTCAACAAATCGCGGAAAATGACTCGCCACTTGGATGATATCTGGTAGATTGGCTTCAGGTGGGCATCTGTAGAGCTCACGGAGTATATCCTATATATTGATAAAATATGATGTTCTATTAATTAAATGGCGCTCCAGGTGAGATACCTAGAGAGTGCCCAAGCACTACACAATACACATTTACACACAATCAGGAGAACAGCCTAGTACATATAGGCTTTCTCACAATCAAGGTGGTTTCAACCACTCCCTAGATAGTAGGATCTGAGATCTAAGATTAGAGTCTCAATCCTATCATCACCATAACAGTAATCTAAGTTTAGCTTTCTCCATTAATTCCAACACTCCCGCTTAATGGAGAAAGGGTACTGAACAATAACATATGCCTGTTGGTCTAGTCTTAGCTAAGCTTATAATTAAAACATGAAACAACTTGGTAACAAAGGTTTTCATTTTTGTCTTCTTGCAGCAAAGCCCATACTTGTTCATCTTGAGTCGAGGCTTCATCTTTTCTTTCCTCGCCATGAGGTAGTGAATTCTTATTCTCGCCCTTCTCAAGATTATGACAGGCTGGATAGGAGAATTTTCCCTCTCATTATTTCTGGTGTCAACCATCTGAATGTCAGCTATGATGTCTTCATCATTCATTGATTTAAAGTCTGCACACACAAAAATATTAATGAGATCATCAAAATTTAAATTTAAATTTTCTCCAGCTTTGTCTTCTTCTACCACGTCTTTGCAATCAGCTTCATGTGGCTCATCCCATTGATCTTCAACACTTTGTTCCTCTTCACATCCTTCCTGAAGATCAAGTTGTGTGTCTTCAATCTTAGGATTTTGCACAATAGATTATGCCTCTTGATTCTGGTAGTCATCAACAAAACCACATTTTTCTGAAATTTCTTGTGACTTGAACATACTACCCATGTTAATTCCAAATGCCAACATGAGAAAATCATCATCATTAGAATCAAAAGTATCTAAAAATATAAACATGTTTTTAAAGTCCAGCTTATCACTCTTTGAGATTTCTTTTCGACTCCACACGATCCTCGAGCTCCAACAACCCCATTACCTCGCAGGTGGGAAACTTCTCCCTTTAGCATCTCTTCAACTGTAGAACCTTGTAGACTATGGCTTCTGTGCCACACAGGTCTTTGTGCCCTCGACTCTAGCGACGAGAAACAACCTCTCAAAAGATGGAAACACTATCAGTATCTAATTCTCATGCACATATTTCTGAAGATGGGTTTAAATCAGCAAAAAATTTCACATTTTCTGTGGCATATAATAATTGGTCTGCAGACAATCTCACTGTGCTCACACTGCTCCTCACTCTTTACAGTGAGATTAAGAAGAAGCTTAAACTACGATGTCTTGAAGAAACTGGTAAGGAACTTGAAACTTTGAAGCAAATTCTCGAAACTATGCAACTTAAGAGCTTTCTATAGTCTTTTGAAGCTCCGATTCTTGTAATGAAGCTTGCAAAACCTCTCAGCAACCTAAAGTACAAGAACGTCAGAGATACTCAGTAATAATTGTAAGAAAGTGCGCTATGGCTCATCATAGATTGGCTACAAAAGCAACGAGAATAGAGTTTCCAGTCCTAGTAACAACACATCTTTAAATCATTTTGGCAATGAGATTGCTCTGACTGTAAGGCAAAGATGACAACGCATGGTGAAAGAGGCTTTACAAAGGGAATCTAACTTGAGGAGATTTCAGACCTCATTGTCTCCTCAAACTGCTGCTAGAACAACACAGTCTTCTTCTCCATTGAGCAGCAATACGCCTCCACACTCACCGCAATGCTGCCAGAACAACTTCAAATGACCACACTGCTACAGAAAAACGGCCTCAGAGGCCCTTGCTGCCTCCGGTAAGGTTAGGAAATCCTCTTTCAAGGGAGCCGCTGCTTCAGACTAGTGCCTTAGGGGATTCTGCTGCCAAAAAAATTAAACCTTAATTACCCTCACTCACAGGATCACAGGTGCTTTTGTTGGTGATAGATCTTCTATTCATCACAAACTCCACGCTCTCAACTACACATATCTGAGTATCTCGGCAAATCTAGTCCGCTCCAGAGTTCCATGCTCAATCAAACACAATATTCTTGGCTCATACCTTACAGCTTCAACACGTCTCCATCTGGTCATTCATAGAGTGACAAAGCTCAGCTCCATGATCTCTTCAGCAGCAAGGTTGTCCCGATTTTACAACAAGCCCTCACGTGATCTCCACGACAATCCGTAGATCAATGGTAGTCTGCAGCCTTTCTCCACGCAGCAGCCTCCTATGGCAAGTCTCCTCCATGACAAACCCCCACAATCAGAGCCACCACGCAATAATCCACAGCAAACAAGGTTCAATCCATGTAGGCAACAGAGCAGCAGCCTACAACGCAGACGACAGTCTCCTTCCTCAAAAAAACGCGGTCAATGTTTTCCACGCAGCTTCCAAGCACATGCAGCCTTTAAAAAATGCAACCAGCATAATCATCACAGTTGTTTTCCTTGGATCCACGACTAGTCACTGAGGTACACCAAAATCCTGCGACGATGTGGCCACGACTAGTCGCCGAGGTACACCAGTTAACTCAGCGTACAAGCCTCTCCTTCCTACAACTCTGATACCATGATAAAATATGATGTTCTATTCATTAAATGGCTCTCCAGGTGAGATACCTAGAGAGTGCCCAAGCACTACACACAATACACAATTACATACAATCAGGAGAATAGCCTAGTACATATAGACTTTCTCACAATCAGGGTGGTTTCAACCACTCCTTAGATAGTAGGATCTGACATCTAAGATTAGAGTCTCAATCCTATCATCACCATAACGGTAATCTAAGTCCAACATAGATACGAGTTGAAAATAATTAAATTATAAGAATGCAAAATGTTGTAATACTTGACTATAGATGCAGACTAATGGACGAGGAAGTCTAATTGAAAATTTGAAACTAGTTCTTTTGGACACCTAGCGCCCGATATCATTCATAAAATATGAGCGAATCCGCCCAATTGAGAATTTGAAGCTAGTTCTTTTGGACAACTAGCACCTGATATCATTCATAAAATATCACAAATCCCAATCTCTTAACAACTTGGGCAATTTATATTGGATTTACAGATAAAATACTATGATGTGAATAAGAATGGTGATTTGGAGGTTACATATGTTTTTAGGTAATTCATTAAAAATATAGTAATCTATCCAAATGTTGGCATTGATCTTATCCAAGGTTGCTAAATCCATAATCTTCACCAATTGGAGTTCTTTTCCACTTCTAGTTAGCCTAATATGCTATTATAAAACCAATAAAAAGAAAGAAACAGTAACCCAAAAAGAAAAGAAACACCTCTAATTAGAAAAAACATTATAGTTAATCTTATTTAAAATTTCACATCCACCTTTGAATGGATTATTTTTTTATATTGATATGGATTTTATATATTATTTTTAATAGAAAATTAAAAAATAATTTTTTTTAATAAAATTTATTAGATCACAAATAATTTATAAAATCAAGACTAATATTTTTTTTTATAGGTTTTTTTCCTATTTTTTTTTTTTTTAAATCATAAAAAATTATAGGCTTTCTTATTTCGTTTTACTTTAAAAAATCATAAAATTAAATAAAAAAAAAATCATAAAATTAAATAAAATGGAAATAGATAAATAAAAATTTTAGCAACTATTAAATTAAGAAATTACTAAAAAATTCATAACAAAACTTCAACCAATCAATTTATAAATAAACAAATTTAAATAATAATAAAAAAATAATAAAAATTGATTTCCAAGTGTTAAACTATAAATAAATGAGAAAAAAATTGATCAAAGACAAACTAGAAGCCACTCAAAAGTACAATTAAATGAATTATAAAGATAAATGAAAATAATTGGTAAAAACAAACAATAGACAATCAAAAGTACAATTAAATGCGTTATACCATCAATACAACAGGTATAATAATGTTATCTAGCATAATAAGCAAGTGTGGAATATCTGCTCATATAAAACAATACTTCAAAACTTCTAACAAAACCTTGTGATTAAATATAAAATGTAGTTTGGTAAAAGTTTATATTTCAAAATTTAATTTTAATATTTATGATTTTTTATTTATAATTGATTAACCTTAATATTTGCCCATATAGAAATTTAAATGAAACGAGTAAATTGTGTTAAAAATATTTAACTCTAAATTGAAGGATAATATGATAAGTTAACCGTCATATAAAACACCAGTATTGTGAAAGTGAAATTCCAACCCTGATGGTAAAAGTTATCATAGAAAGTAGTAAAAATGATGTGTGTTTAAAATATTTAACTTGAAAATGAAGGGTAATATAACAATGAGACGAGTACGTCACACTGAATAAGAGAGGAGAGAGATTTTGTACCATACAAATTTTAGATGGGATATTTTTATTGGTTATCATAAGTACAAATATATAAGTACAAATATATAAGATATAAATTTTTGATTTCGATACAATTGGATCACCATTATAACTTATATATCTGAAATAATGATTTTTAGATTCACTCCTCTTAATTTTTAATGACAACTATACATGATATGGAAGCATTACTTCCAACACCCTACCTTAATGCTTATATGGAAAACATATTACAACAATAATATGATGTATGTCTGAATGGTCTTCATGAGCACTCACATCCACTCTCAAATCTTGCAAACTCTGCTCTTTCACCAACACATCTTCGAGCTGTCATTTGACCTCCATTTAAAACGTAACTGCCTCTTACCATAGTTGATGAACTTTGTAGGATCAACAATATTGACAGCTCGTCTCCTCGGGCTTCCGCCACAACAGTCATCAAGTAATGAGCCATCCTATGGACCAACCACCATCTCTGGGATATTTCACTTTCTGCTATCCGTTAGTTGATAGGATGGAGGTCTGGACACTGAATGTGTTCTAGAGTTGATCAAACAACTTGATCTTACAAGAATTGGTGTTTCTCACACCGGGGCGGGCTTCCAATTTAAAAACCACCAACACTATTTATAACCAATAAAGACACACAATAATTGATGTTTCAGAACCACCAACCTTATTTATAATTAATATACCAAAACTTCCCATGTAAAAACCACCAACTCTTTTAATAAAAAAATATAAACACTAACATCATCTCTTAACCCTCTTTTTTTTTTTTTACACACAACATCTTTAACAGAACTCACCCACAAATTGAAGATTTCCAATCAGAAATACTTGCTCGACAAGACTCAGAAAATAATATTTTCCCATATTCCATTCTATTGTGATCCACGCGAAAATGAGTCAAAGATATTTCATAGACAAATCCAATGCTCCAAAATCGATTTCTTGAACTTCTCTTATTCGGTAAACATTTCCTTTGCATTCATAACCATGATTCCAGGCGTTATATATATATATATGTTGAACAAGGATCTGATACACCTTATTCTACAGATCTAAAATTCAGGACTCCTGAAACTTGTTACTGCAGCAAGGGAAATGATTTATGTACTAAACAACGCATCCACCTGGCTAGACTTGTGTTTGATTCTGGAAATGATGGCTTCAACATTCTCCGCCTCCACAGCTAACGAACTTCTGTATTTCATAATTGGCAGCAACCTTAATAACAGGCTAATCCATGTCACTACGATGCGTTACCACCTGGCTGGCAAGTGATTAAGCACCACCAACAAATTTCTCACGTTTGGTATTCCCGTAGTCGGTTTAAAAAAAACACTTCACCCAACCAGCAGATAAGCAAGGGCTCACACTACACTCAGATCTCCACAACCATTGGATTTGTCACAAGATATGGATCAAACGACTTTTTGGGTGTGAGTGTATGCAGTTGGCCGGCGGCAGCATTATTTTTTCAGCATGATCTATGACCTGGTAAGGTTTGAACCCTAACATTCCACAACACCAATACATTGCCATCTCACGCTCAGTGGTTGAATATAATCAACAACGCTGGCCAATCAGATCTTAAGTCCAGATTTGAGATGCCACACCCAGATTTGAGATACCACTCTCCATCAAATCTACAAGCAGCAAACATACAGATGTATAAAGAAATTTAATCGCACAAAGTACTAAACACAACACGATCTCCTATCCTAATCAATTTAGGACAGAATTCAAAGCTCTCTTATCTTCCTGGCCCTTTATTGAGGCAGTCAAGCCAATTCTTGCACAATACAAATTTTACACTTGATATTTTTATCAATACAAATTTTACACTTGATATTTTTATCGATCATCACAAGTATATATAAGACACATATTACTAACTTCTATACAACCATATCACCATTGCAACTCGCACATTGAAAACAATGACTTGTATACTCACTCCTGGTAACTCCTAATAATGACAACTACACATTACCCATGGTTTGTTTAACATTTTGTGTTTGTGTTTTGCTTTAGTGATATTTATTTTGTAGTACGTGATTGAGTCGAGTGGAATGGGGTTGATGGATGTTATTATTTTGTGCGTCAGCGGAGATGAGACGAATGGCATTTTTGTTATATATGAGCGAACTACTTTATGGCATAATGAGCCAACTTAACAGTCCCGTATTCTTAACTACTTTACATGCACATGTTAGTCTGAATGTGATGATTTGAACGTGAAAGCAAAAAGACTTTTAATAATTAATGATAGTGTTGCACGAGCGGAGCGTAGAATATATTTTTGTGGGCATGGCGTATCAAGTTGAAGGGAGGAAGGGACTCGCTCTTTGGACATATGTCAAATATTGGCTTTTTTAATTAATTAAGTTGTAATTGTAATAAAATTAATTAATTGAATGAATTATCTACGTAAAAATAGATATATAATCGGCCTGGAGTATGCCGTAAAACTGCTTCTGTCTTCCTCGGACGTAAGGAAACAGGTTAACGGCCCAAGACCCAGAGGCATCTAGCAGGAGTGAAAGCCTGCTCCCTTACAGACCACCAGCGGGTTATTACAGGTGGCGTGGTTTTCCTTGATAACAGTGATGAGTCAAACCGACATTCGCGGATAGCAGCCAGAGATGGCTGTCCTCACTGTTGGTTTGACACCTGAGTTTGATAGGTTTTGCCACCTTCGAAAAAAAAAAATAGAAAAAAATAGATATATAAATTTTATGAATAATGTTTTTTAATTAAATTAATATTCATACTAAAGATAATTAAAATTAATTGAATAAATGATTTAATTTAAAATTAAATATATAACTAGTAATGGATATTTATTGACTAAGATGGTTTTATATTTAAATTAAATAAACAGGATAAAAAAATTAATTAATTAAATTAATTATTTATGTAAAATAGATATATAAATTTTATGAATAATGTTTTTAATTAAATTAATATTGATATTAAAATTAATTGAATAAATGATTTAATTAAAAATTAAATATATAATTTGTAATATATAGCGAGACTTCACGAGTTGTTTTTTTATCAAGTTTAATTTCATTTATGTTATTTAACTATTAAAATTATTGAGCTTAAAATAGCCAAAACAAATACTGTTAATTATTATTTAAAAGATTTTGGACCAGATTATTTAAAGGATCAAAGAAAAGTTGAGCCAACTTCTTAGTACAATTACAACTGTTCCTTCATTTTTTTTTCCTTAAAAGGAAAAGAGGGCAGAACCCTGGGGGGTTGCAAAGAGGAGGACTGTGCTATATTCTTCCTTGAGATGGAAAACATAACCAGTGGGAAAGAAAGTTGAGGTGACGACATGTGGGGTATGGGACTTGAGGTTGGACAAAGTCCTGATGCCCAAGGTACCCAGTTGTCCCTTATTGGCAGAAGTGGAAGGGCTCGGAGAGGGAACCTGGACGTAATTGCTAGTTCTGAGGCTTCGTGGTGAGACCTTCTGATTACTTAACATATACGTAATGTAATACTGATAAGTGAGATTATCATGGTAATTAGTATCAGTAGAATAGTTGAATGTTTACTGTGAATTGACACAATATAGTTATAGTGAATGACTTGTTTACTGTAAGTAGATAGTTTCTGGGTAGAATAGTAAAGCAAGTAGATAATGCATGTCTTCCTAATAGATACTAATACACATCTAGAGGATGGTACAACTGTGAGTGAACAATCAATGCTTAACAAATGAGAAAGATAACATTATAGATGAATGTCGACTTAATCTTGAAATCCATAAGTATATGAAGTGTAAAACTGATGCCTATCAGTTTTCTGCTAAAAATAAACAATTAAATGATATAAAGTGTAAACATATCATGCAGCAACATATAGGTCTAAATATCAGACCTTCGACATACACAGGAATTTCCTTAACTAAAGAAAGAAATTAACTCAGCAAACCATTCCATATGTTTACAGTGGGATATATGATTTCTTTACAGATTCTTCATATACCTAGATTTTGTAGCCACGGACAAGTTCGTAAAAGAACCTATCCATATACATGTACCCTGGTTGCTTAAACTAAAGCATGAACTCTAGTTACACTAAACATAAATATATGTAGAAAGAATTTTTAAACAAAGAGAAAAAGAATGTCATAACTAGTATAACCATTGAGAAAAAAAATCATGCATCGCATATACCCTTGGTAATCAACCAAAACCCCAAAGCTCAACAACTAATTGTATAGCTATGAGCGTTTACAAAAACAAACGCCACAAATTTCATGAATAATTCTGACATAAATATATTCGGTCTAATTCAGTTCAAGCGAAGAACATTTCTAAAAAAAATTACAATCAATTTATGTCATGGGTTCGATGCAGAAGAGCAACAAACTAAATTAATATTGTATGGCTAGTATGAGCAAAAATAAACCCAAAATTTTAATTAAGATAACAATTCCTAGACTAGAACGCATTCGGACGAAGTCGCAACATCAAACCCCTATCCGGTTGTTAAATTAAGATCAGAGGGACCCTTCACAATCTCTTCCAAATAGTCAAAAAGGGAAGAAATTAATTACATAAAGAACCGACATTACATTCTGCGAGTCCTATTGACCTCGCTACAAAATAATACAGCTACATTGTAATTAACTGTCTAATTCATAGAATTGCACAGGAGTAAGTTCCCTAGACCGCATCATCCAACTATTAAGGGCCATGAGTGTAAGCTCCAACCTGTACCAGTTGTAGAGTTGTGGGTAAGATTTGTCAACAAGCCATCATATTTAACAACAACCTCCTTTCAGTTTAAAATGCATCATACCTGCAACCACCATAGGCAAATTATTATGACTTGGATAATGAACTGACTTCAGGACAATATTAAACATAGAGCAGAGGAATAAACCCTTACTTGAGTTTTGCAAGCCGTGCACGGGGATCTCACATTTGTATGAAATAGAATCCTGGGGTTAGAGATGCCTAGAGTAGTAGAAAGCTTGTAAAAACCAAATGAGTCGACAGTTTAAATAATCAGTACCTGGTTCATGCCGAGGAAAACAACCACCACATAGTCTAGAATTTGAAGAGCCGAGCGCCCCACCTGACCAGCATGGAAATGTGTTAACTCCTTGTATCAAGATAACCCTCGCCTCAAACTAAGAATAGTTCAAGACATGCACCATTTCTACAGATAATGAAGACTTAGAGTTACCTCTCTGTAGCTTGCGACAAAGCATGGAGGCCGGACTATGAAAACTGCAGCGAGACCAGGAGCAGACAAGAAGTAGAGTGGCAAGACTCTCCACCACGAAACACAAATTAGCAGGAACATCGGCGAGAAGCTCAAGTGCTGGGTAGATATATGATCCCAAAGAAAGTATCACCATCGAATGGTGTGATCCAGATCGATGGAAAAGATGCCTAAAACTTGTCTTAGCTAGAGCAAAAAGTGGGATTACTGCCAGTCACATTAAAATCCCAGAACAAGTGATATGAAGTCGTGTATAGGCAGCCATAAATTCCAGGGCAAGGTTTAACCTAGTTACCTCATGAAGGATCGCACAGACCTTGTGGGTTGGTAAAAACCACTGTAGTTTGAGTACCCCCAAAACCATCAATCAGTAATGCCTCATATTTTTATCATACATGGCAGATAAATACTTAACCAGAGATTCGCATTTACTAGCAAGGTTTGATTTGAGGGTATTTAATTAATGTATATAGATATGTACCTCTATTAGAGTTGATTTTTTTATACTTTTTTAAACTATATTCTAGGTTTGTGTGTGTTACAAATGGTATCAGAGCTTAGGTTCGCATACTGAGATCTCTGGGTTGTTCTAACAGTCAATTAAGTCATGATGTTCCTATATATATATGAAGCAAATAAACTGATTTTTGGCTAATTGTGAACACAAAAGATGAATCAACATCAGGGATATAATGCGTAGGAGCCATAGATCATCGAGCCAGCTGGAGGTGGCTTATGTAGAGGCCAACCCAGAATTATGGGTGCAATTGGGAGAAGAATCGAGACAAGCTAATGCTACCTTACTTGAGACAGTACAACAACTTTGAGTAGAAATGATGAACCTCAGAAAAGACAACGAACGATTAAGATAGGAGAAGGAGAATATTCTTAAAGTTTTGTTAGATGGAAAAATCAAAGAGGACAAGATCCCAGTAAGAAAATAGGGAAAAGACCCCAACTGTTCATAATGAGGAAGATCATGCAGAATCAGTAGAGGGTCCCTAAGAAGAAGATCAAGGGCATTCAAATAACTTTTTCGACCAAATAAAACTAAAAAGAACAAACATATAATTACAAGGTGAGCTCAAAAAAATCATACCCTCACTTTTCGAAGGAGAGTCAGAAGAAGTGGTGGAAGCTTGGCTAAAAGACATGGGTAAATACGTCCAGATTTATGAATATACCGAAAAAATTAAATCAAGGCTGATATTTTACCAATTACGAGGACAAGCCACCCTCGGGTGGGAACAAATTAAAACCGTAAGGAAGATTGATGAAGAACAAGTAACATGGCAAGAATTCCAGAAACACTTTAAAGACAAATATTTAAGAGAACATTATTATGATGAAAAATCAAAAGACTTCCATGAATTAAAACTGGGAACCTTAACCATGGATGAATATGTAGCACGGTTTACTTCCCTGTTGTGTTACGTCCCATATATGCAGGAGGAAAAAGATAAGATCCAATGGTTTATTAGTAGTTTCCCTAACTTCATTAAGGATAAATTACAATTTGACTATCCTAGAACCATGGACGATGCAGTCCAGAAGGCTCGCATCTGTTATCAGCAAATGAAGCAGAAAAATGAAGGATATAAAGGAGTTCTTGCCAAGAAAAAGAGGAATTTGCCACCAAACAAACATCAGAAAAACATGCACGGCAGAAACAATCAACAAAAGACCTTTGGAAAGTTTCAAGAAACCCACCCAAAAATCATAAATTCACTGAGAATAGACAACCTGAAGGAATTAGTAGAACTTTTATTGAACAGCTAGCAAACTGCCACTACAATGTTGGGGATGCGGAGAAGCACATTATTACAAAAATTGCTCGCAGAAAGGTCAAACTGAGCAACCTTTTAACATACAAGAAGCCTATATGGTAGGGGATATTGCAAGGAGTATGCCTAGGCTTAATGCAACTTTGGATGATCATCAGGCAGAATATCAACCCACTATAATCGAATGTGAAGGTATGATTCCTAGACAATTTGTTTCTGTTTTATTTGATCTAGGCACTAGCCTTAGTTATATTAGTCCTAAGGTGGTAGAAAGATGTGAACTGCAAAGAAGTAAATACAAACAGTAATGGCTAGATAAACCAGCTACCGGTACCAAAAGAAAGGTGTCAGCCAAAATATAAAACTGCCCTATAATAGTTTTAGGACAACCTATCCAGGTCAATCTAAATATTCTTCCCCTAGGCTCATATGATGTATTAATAGGGATGGACTGGTTAGAAGGTCGTTGGTCCCTTTTAGATTGCAAAAAAAAGTCCATAAGTTATCTTACCGATTCACGACAGCGGAAGGAAATTCAAGGAATTAAGAATGATATCAAGTTGTGCCCTATTACAGCCCACCAACTCAGAAAGTGTATAAGAAAAGGGTGATATATTTATGTTGTTCAAGTAGGGTACAACAATGATAAAAATAAAATAACCTCTTTAGAGAATATTCATGTAATCTAGGATTTCTTAGACATATTTCCTGAATCTATTCGAGGATTTCCACCAAGGCAAGACATTGATTTTACAATTGAACTAATGCCTGGAACATCCCCTATCTCGAAAACCCCTTATCATATGGGTGTTTCGGAATTGACTTAAATTAAAATGCAACTGCAGGAGCTGTTAGATAAAGGGTACATATGCCCAAGTGTGTCTCCTTGGGGAGCCCCAGTGCTATTTGTACGCAAAAAGGATGGAACCCTATGATTATGCATTGACTATCATCAGCTGAATAAGTTGACCATAAAGAAAAAATACCTGCTACCTCGCATCGATGACTTATTTGACCAAGTACAGGGAGCTAGCATGTTCTTGAAAATTGACTTAAGGTCTGGATACCATCAAATCAGAATAAAGGATGAAGACATCTGTAAAACCATATTTCAAACTCGTTACAGACATTATGAGTTCGTGGTACTACCTTTTGGCCTTACCAATGCACCAACCATGTTCATGAGCATAATGAATGGTATTTTCCAGCCTTTTTTGGATAATTTTGTATTGATTTTCATCGATGATATACTAATATACTCTAAAAATCAAGTGGAACGCGAACAACACTTGAGAATGCTCCTACAAATTTTGTGAGAAAACCAGCTGTATGCAAAGTTTAGCAAATGCGATTTTTACAAAGATCAAATTCAGTACCTAGGCCATGTTATATCAGTAGAAGGCATAGCAGTGGATCCAGAGAAAATAAATACTATCATGGAATGGACTGCACTGAAAAACGTGGCCAACGTAAGATCCTTCTTAGGCTTGGGAGGGTATTACTGTCGATTTATAAAGAACTTTTTGAAAATTGCCTTCCCAATGACTTCACTTCAGAAAAAGGGACGAGATTTCCACTGGACAATGGAATGCCAACAAAGATTTGAGCAGCTAAAACAACTGCTCACAACTACTCTGATGCTAAAGGTAGCGGATCTAGAAAAATCCTTTGTAGTATGTATCGATGTAGGTAAAGAAGGCATCAATGGAGTACTAACTCAGGAAGAAAAAGTCATTGCTTATGATTCACAAAAACTAAAGGATTATGAACAACGTTACTCTGCTTATGATTTGGAGTTGACCACAGTAGTGCATGGACTAAAGATGTGGTGACACTACCTTCTCGGAAAGAATTTTCTGCTGTTAACTGGCCATATCAGTTTGACAAATTTCTTTAACCAATCTAATTTAAAAGCACGCCAGACCAGATGGACCACATTTCTGAGTGAATTTGATTTTGAATTAAAACACATCAAAGGAAAAGAAAACTAGGTAGCTGATGCTTTAAGCATAAAATTACATTGCATCTATGAAGTACATTTTAGTCATGCACATTCTAACCTACCAGGGGTTATCCGAGAAGCTTCCCTCAAGGATCTGAAATATGCATTGTTATGGCAGCAAGCTTCAGAAGATGAAGAAAGATGGAAGGGATGTGAGTATGCAATCAATTCTGATAAAATATTAACATTCAAAAATCGAATCTACATTCCTAACCAGATTTCTGTGAAGGAGATGTTACTAGATGAGTTTCATAAGAAACCTTATGCTACCCGCCCACGATACCAGAAATTGTATTCTTCCATTAAGAAAAGTTATTTCTAGCTCGGTTTATGAAAAGATGTGGTTGAATATTTATTTAAGTGCTTAGAGTTCCAATTGGTGAAAGCAGGACATCAGCATCTTGTGGGTCTGTTGTAACCACTACCCATTCCGGAATGGAAATGGGAGACCATAACTCTAGATTTTATTATGGGGTTACCTCGTACCAGAAAGAAAAACAACTCAATCTAGGTAGTTGTAGACAAGTTTAGAAAGACTGCTCATTTCATCCCTATACAATCCACTTACAAAATGGTAGAGATTGCAGACATATTTATGAGAGAAATCTTTCGTCTACATGGGATACCAAAAGTGGTGATCTCTGATAGGGATGTAAAATTTACATCTGTTTTCTGGAAAACTCTCTTTGCAGGAGTGGGGACCCAAATCCATTTCAATACTACTTATCATCCACAGAAAGATGGTCAGACAGAGCGAGTAAATCAAGTTCTGGAGGATATGTTGTGCATGTTTGTAATGCAACAACCACAGAAATGGGAGGATTACCTCCACTTGGTAGAATTCTCCTACAATAACGGGCATCACAAATATTTGGGTATGAGTCCCTTCGAGGTACTTTACGGGAGAAAGTGTCGGGTACCCACGGATTGGAATAGTCCAGAAAATAAATTAGCATTGGGTCCCGACATGCTAGCAGAAATGGAGGCTACCATTAAGAAAGTTCGCCAGAACTTAAAGGTGGCACAAGATAGGCAAAATGTGTATGTAGACAAGAAGAGAAGTCATAAATAATTCTAGCTGGGTGATCATGTGTATCTAAAGATGAAACCTCGGAAGAGCACCTTGCAGTGGAAAGATTGTGCAAAATTTTCACCACGGTACTGTGGGCCTTTCCAAATTTTGAAACAGATTTGGCTTGTGCAATATAAACTAGCACTAGCAGGCGACATCCAAATACACAACGTCTTTCATGTGTCTTTGTTAAAAAAATATATTTACGACCCTCGACATATTATTAACTGGGAGAGTATTCAAGTAATGATAAATAGGAAGCAATATGATTAAAAGATTAATGTTTTGAAATGTTCTGACAACATAATATGAATGTGCAGGTAGAACCCGAGGGAGAGTTTCTGGCAGAGCCTCTTCGTATCCTCGATCGGAGAGAAACCACCTTGCGGAGGCGAGCCATCATCCAAGTTAAAGTGTAGTGGAAGCACTTTGGCCTGGATGAGGCTACCTGGGAAGAAGAGGAGGCCATGCAAAAAGCTTATCCTGCACTATTTGTGTAGAGAAAGAACACCAGGGATGGTGTTCCTCTCAAGGGGAGGGAGTTGTAACATACAACAAGACTTCATGAGTTGTTTTTTTTACCAAGTTTAATTTCATTTATGTTATTTAACTATTAAAACTATTGGGCTTAAAATAGCCAGAACAAATACTGTTAATTATTATTTAAAAGACTTTGGACCAGATTATTAAAAGAATCAAAGAAACAGTTGAACCAACTTCTGAGTACAGTTACAACTGCTCCTTCACTTTTTTTTCCTTAAAGGGAAAAGAGGGCAGAACCCTGTGGGGTTGGAAAGAGGAGGACTGTGCTGTATTCTTCCTTGAGTTGGTGAACATAACCAGTGGGAAAGAAAGTTGAGGTAACAAGCTGTGGGGTACGGGACTTGAGGCTGGACAGAGTCCTGATGCCCAAGGTACCCAGTTGTTCCTTATTGGCAGAAGTGGAAGGGCTCGGAGGGGGAACTTGGACGTAATTTCCAGTTCTGAGGCTGGGTGGTGAGACCTTCCGATTATTTAACATATACGTAACGAAATACAGATAAGTGATACTATCATGGTAATTATTATCAGTAGAATAGTTGAATGTTTACTGTGAATTGACACAATATAGTTATAGTGAATGACCTGTTTACTGTAAGTAGATAGTTTGGAAATGATTTAGTATAAATTACGATCATTACTAATTTCTGGGTAGAATAGTAAAGCAAGTAGATAATGCATGTTTTCCTAATAGATACTGATACACATCTAGAGGATGGTACAACTGTTAGTTAACAATCAATGCTTAACTAATGAGCAAAATAGCATTATAGATGAATGTCGACTTAATCTGGAAATCCATAAGTATATGAACCGTAAAACCGATGCCTATGAGTCTTCTGCTAAAAATAAACAATTAAATGATATAAAGTGTAAACATATCATGCAAAAACATATAGGTTTAATTATCAGACCTGTGACATACCTAGGAATTTCCTTAACTGATGAAAGAAATTAACTCAGCAAACCATTCCATATGTTTTGGGTGGGATATATGATTTCTTTACAGATTCTTCATATACCTAGGGTTTGTAGCCATGGACGAGTTCGTAAAGAACCCATCTATATTCATGTACCCCGGTTGCTTAAACTAAACCATGAACTCTATTTATACTAAACATAAATATATGCATACAACATTTTTAAGCAAAGAGAAAAAAAATGTCATAACTGGTATAACAACTGAGAAACAAATGATACAACTCATATACCCTCGATAATCATCCAAAACCCCAAAGCTCAGCAACTAATCATATCACGATGATGGTTTACATAAACAAATGCCACAAATTTCATGAATAATTCTAACATAAATATGTTCCATCGAATTCAATTCAAGCGAAGAATATTTCTCAAAAAAAATAAAATCAAGTTCTGTCATGGGTTCGATGCAGAAGAGTAGGGAACTAAATTAATATTGCATTTCTAGTATGAGAAAAAATAAAACTAAGAACGCATTCGGGTTGAAGCCGCAACATCAGACCCCTGTCCAGTAATTAAATTAAGATCAGAGGGACCCTTCTTGCTCTCTTCCAAACAGTAAAAAAAGGAAGTAATTAATTACATAAAGAACTCACATTACAGTCTTTGAGTCCTATTGACCTCACTACAAAATACTACAGCTACATTGTAATTAACACTCTAATTCATAGAATTTCATAGGAGTAAGTTTCCTAGACCGCATCATCCAACAATTAAGGGCCTTGAGAGTAAGCTCCAACCTGTACCAGTTGCCGAGTTGTGGGTGAGCTTCACCAACAAGGCATCATATTTAACGGCAAGTTCCTTTCAGTTTAAAATGCATCATACCTGCAACCACCATAGGAAAATATTATGACATGGATAATGAACTGACTTCAGGACGGTTTTAAACACAAAATAGAGGAATAAACCCTTACCTGAGTTTTGCAAGCCGTGCATGGGGGTCTCACATCTGCACGAAATAGAATCCTGGGGTTAGATATGCCTAGAGTAGAAGAAAGCTTGTAAAAACTGAATGAGTTGACAGCCTAAATAATCAGTACCTGGTTCATGTCAAGGAAAACAACCACTGCATTTTCCAGAATTTGAAGAGCCGAGCACCCCATCTAATCAGCATGGAAATGCATTAACTCCTTGCATTGAGATAGACCTCGGCTCAAACTAAGAATGGTTCAAGACATACACCATTTCTACAGATAATGAAGACTCAGAGTTACCTCTCCACGGCTTGCCACAAGGCATGGAGGCCGGACTATGAAAACCGCAGTGAAACCAGGAGCAGACGAGAAGCAGAGCGACAAGACTCTCCACCATGAAACACAAATGAGCAAGAACACCGGCGGGAAGCCTGAGTGTTGGGTAGATGGATGATCCCAAAGCAAGTATCACCATCAGATGGTGCGATCTAGATCGATGGACAGGATGCCTAACACTTGTCTCAGCCAGAGCAAAAAGTGGGATTACTACTAGTCACATTAAAATCCAAGAACAAGTGATATGAAGTCGCGTATAGGAAGCCATAAATTCTAGGGCAATGTGTAACCTAGTTACCTTGTCAAGGATTGCACAGACCTCATGGGTTGGTAAAAACCACTGTAGTTTTAGTACCCCAAAAACCGTCAGTCAGTCATGCCTCGAATTTGTATCATACGTGACAGATAAATACTTAACCAGAGATTCGCATTTACCAGCAAGGTTTGATTTGAGGGTATTGCATTAATGTATATAGATATGTATCTATGTTAGAGTTGATTTTTTTTATATGTTGTTTTCACTATATTATATGTTTGTGTGTGTTACATAATTAGTAATGGGTATTTACTGATTAATATGGTTTTATATTTAAATTAAATAAAAAAGATAAAGAAAATTGTATATAGAACAAATTTATTCTTTATAAGAAATAAATAATAATTGTATTTTCAAAATGAAAATAATATATAAATTTTCAAGAATGAGATGACAAGAATAAGAAAAGTGATCCACCACTCTCACCCCACTCAATCGAGGGGGGATATGCGGAAATCTCTCCCCTTCCTTGATTAAAAAAATGTATATATGTATATACAATAAATTTATTGTTTATAAGAAATAAATGATAATTATGTTTTTAAAATGAAAATAATATATCAATTTTCCATTAAGAAATATAAGAAGTGTGTGTCTCTGGGGAGAGAGGATTGAATGGATCCACTACTGTCACCACGTTCAATTGAGGGGGAGGTGTGGCCATATTACCCTCTCCTTCATTATCCCTTCAATCTCATGATCCCCTATGCCATGATGTACATCGCATCACACTCATTGGTGCAAGTTAGCAAGGGGGAGAAATTTCTCGGGGGAAACATGGAGATATCTAAGGAAAGATCGAATAAGTTCATTATGGTTGTGATTACTTTCATTTTCATGTTTTGTAGTGTATCCACCCATGTAACCAATTTCTATTATCAAATTGTTGTTTTCATAATGCAAAAAAGGTGAAGGACCATGTCCTCCTGACATGGCCTCCCCCGATGAGCCCATCATTTGCTTCTCTACCATTATCCCAGATGAATACTAGGCTTGTATGAATAGGGTTACATAGATGTTATCATGGAGTTTTCAAGCTGAGTGGTTGTCTGCTCCTAATGGGAGCCCCACATACACCGACAAGATTAGAGGAGATGAATGGTTCCCATGGTGCAAGAGAGTTCGATCCCTCCAAATATTTTTGAAGCACGTATTCTGGTTGCTCATCCATAGTTAAACTGCTTTATATAGTCATTTTAAATATTTTTTTGTTATTGAGGTCACGTGGCCACAATATGGTCTTGTATTTATAGTCTTCTCTTTGTGGTCTTTCATGTGTAGCACACATTATCAATGCTAGTTCCCTATTTTTGTTGACATGAATTTTCTTCTCTTCCCACCCCCCTTGACTCACACTTCCCTCTATATCGCAACTCATTCCTTTGCATCCCTTCTATTATTTCCCTTCCCCTTCAACTGGGCTGTTAACTCTCCCCATCTTTCTTTCTACATAGTGTGGCTTACTCTTTGTTTCCATCATGAATCTCTTCCTAGTGTATGCAGTATACTAGGTAGCCCCTAGGATTCCTCTGGCCTCCCTCTCTGCACAATAATGCCTTAAATACATGCTCCTAATTATATAGGTTCCTCCAATAGTGTATAAGTGACTGCTCTAACTCACCTTTGCACCCATAATGTAGCTAGGCGTAATCGCACATAAATTCCTGCTAAAATTCAACATGAAAATAAGGATGCAACTATGGAATTCCATGCAAATAATGATGAATTCTTTGATGGGGAGGTACTAGCTTCAATTCTAGAATGGGTCCTTGATCTAGGGCACACTTGAAAACACTAAAACCAATACCTTTTCACTATTGAACTACTTTGGAACATCATATCCCTACTCAATAAAGTGCTCTTAGAGTGTAATGAAGCCAAAAGAGATATTTTAATGTGTATGGATGAGCTACAACTAGAGAATTGAGATTGAGGCCTCAAGCATTAAGATATGGCCCTACGACTTGCTCAGACATAAGATCATCTAAATTGTGGTAGGGGTCGTGCCTTGCTAGTCACCTGTGTAAAGCTCAATTAAGTGTCTACCTCATCATAAGATGCTTTCATGGCATGTAGTCTCATTAGTTTGATCTCTCATTATGTTGCAGCTGCTTCAGCCACCCTTTAAATATTTTCCCGTGCTTTGATTTTGGATCCTTCCTTCTTTCCATGGGAGCTTCTCTTCTACTATCATCAAGTACTCATGCTATGATAAAGACTTATATGATGCTTTTCTTGTGATGTATTGATTTTGGTTTCACTTCTTTCAAACACAAGCTAACCTTCAGACTTGACCTTAGAACGAAATCTCGGAAGGCAGGGCAACCTTGCCTCTAAAAACTATGCAATCCTTCTAGGCAGGGCAGCCTTGAGCTTGAGAATTGTGCAATTCTAGATGGTAGCCCAGTCTTGATGATGGAAACTACGCAAATCATCCCTTGAGCTCAGAAGCAATGCAATGCATGGAGTCAATAAGTTTCCTAGCCCTTGGGAATTACAAAATCCTTCTTGGCAGTGTGCATGCAATTTTCTCATTAAAGAAAAAAAAATCCCTAGAAAATACAGATTCATTAATTAGTTTTCCCAAGGTGACATACTTACTATTTTTGGAACTTTCTGCCAATTGTCACTTGTTCGTTGATTTTAGGCATGCACATCATAAATCCTAACCAATACAAATCTATTAATGGATGCCCCTAGAGCTCATTTGCAAATATGATCTTGGAGGTCTAGCATTCACAAGGAGATCAAGGAACCTTTAGTGGAGTTTGAGGCACTTTTCTGGGTAAGTTTTTCTTTTGTCATCTTTTATCTCTTTTTTGGTCGCTTTTTTTCATTTGTCTTCTATGAGTGTTTTTTTTCTTGTTTATTTTCATGGTTGTTGGCATTCCATTGTATATTAGCTTGTATAAGTGTGGGTTCGGTCCATCGTTCGCCTTTCACAAGTGTCGCATTAGTTTTAGTTTTTATGCCCGTCAGTGGTCGTTGTTGTGGTGACTCTCCATCCATGTTTTTTTCCCTCTTTGGCATAGATTTTTCAGACTTATTTTGCATTGATATAACCATACTTAGTGAGATCTGCACTTTAACATGCATCATCACTCAGATCTACTTATTTCGCACACTCTCACCGGGAAGATCTTCCTTTTCCTTGGTCATTTTTCACCTTGTATAGTTTGCCATTGCACAAGTATGAGGCTCAAACATTTAGCTTGGCCTCTCAAACTACACAATGTGTACTACAGGTTGACCCAACTAAACATTGTGTAGTTCTAGGGTGGAGGCCTGTCCCCTTGGCCATCGGCACTGTGCAATCCGTAACCTCTCCCACAAACTGCCCAAGATGGATTGTGGATTGCGTAGTCTCTAGCATCAAGCTACATCATGACCTACTGAGAATGTACAATGCGTAGTTCATCTAACCAATCTCCCTCCCTTCATATAAGGTTTTGCATAATCCTCCTCATTAGTTCACTATTTTTTTGCTTGATCTTGGCTTGAAAGTTGATTTGTTGAAGCTATCTTATGTCTACCATGAGTGATTTTCCCACCCACAAGTATCATAGATGTTGAGCACTTCTCTTCATTAGTCATTATTATCATCGAACCCAAGAGAAATGCGTCAAAGGATACCACAGAGTAGCATCAGGGAGGTAGTTGAGAGTACATGAGTTTACTTGCCAGTATACTCATACACTCAACCATTTCTAGGAAAGGAATCAGATATCACCAGGAACCTTCAAAGTAGATTTGGAAGACCGACAAGTGTATATCAATGTCCAAAAGTAGAGGTTACATAGGGTGACATGTAGGTACCCAATATTCCCATGTGCAAATGTTATTAGTTGGATACTGTCTCAGACAGACCCAAATACTATGACTCTTGGTAATACAATTAGACAAAGACTTGCTTCTTTTCTGGCATCAGACTATCATCTTATCTATCATTTTCATGAGCTTGAATTGTTCATGAGTTTGTAGTTTTATGTGAAAACTAACTACTTGAGCACCAAGGAGATTATTAAAGGTTGGGTGAAAGAGCCATGAAATTTTTATCAGACACCCACTAACACATACAAGATGAAGAAATGATACACAACTTGGCCTATCCTTCCTTTGTAGATAAAAAAAAATTGGCCTATCCTTCCTTTGTAGATCAAATTGTACGAGATCAACAACTTGAAAATTGAGGATACCGAAGGGAAGGCAATAGAGAAATTCACATTCAATACTCGGGATTTTAATCCATACAATCCGAGGAATATTTAAAAAGACCACTATTTGAGGATCCATTTTCAATGGCTAAACAAAACCTTTCACTAGGTAGAGGAGGATGGATGGAGGAATTGTTCCAATTCCTCCAAGTCTTGCGAGTTGATAAGTTTTGCGGGAAGCTCACAAGTTTCTCCATAGAAAGAAGTAACTCCAGAGGCATCACCATTGGAAGTGTGCAACTGAGTGTGTGATAAGGGGAAGAGGAAGGTTCTGAACAGTCGAGGAGGAGAGTGAAGTCGTACATGAAAGCTAATCTAGTCATTATGAGAGTGGTAATAACATCAAAGAAGAAGAGGAAACAAAGGGTTTAGGAAGAAGAACAAAAGTAGAGGGATGAAAAGAGGCAGTGGTGATCTAGGTGGATATTGGTGGTCACCTGCGTATTCCACTTGGACCACCACCATTGTTTCTTTCAGTTTTTCTGTTTCCTTATTTGTAGCACATTTTACTATTTTTGGCAGTTTTTCAGGTCCTAAACTTCCGGAGCCGTTTTGAGACCCTAAACAACATTTTTTGGGAAAAATGGGAGCAATGTGGGTAATAATTTGATGTTTCTCACTCTAAAGTTGTAGTCCTTGGATAGATATTTCTAACGAGGTATTATTCGCATTAAACAGAGATTGTATGCCAAAGTTATTACCCCGAGAAGTTGATTTACCAATTTAGCCAAACGGGGCACATAGATTGGTGCTTCATCTCCCAGGGTTATGTTTTTGGATGTTAGGGTTTTCCATTGTTTCTCAACAAAAAATAGGCCTTTGAGCCTCCTTGTAACATGGTTCAAAGGCATGTAGCCACCACATCTCTTCTCAGAGATAAGCTACCATTGCCCAAGCTAGTCTTATTTCCATTATGTTTGTAAGCATATTTCAGTATTTGATATTAGTGAAATGAAGTATTATTTCTACTGCACCTTTTTATTTATGGTTATATCTATAATTTTTTACATTCATATTTAAATCTGGATCAGTGGTATCAGAGCAGTCTGCTCTTTCTCTGTTTTTCTTTGCATGTCCCCAACGAGGTCGAGATATAAGGAGTTAGGGCTTGAACTGGTCAAACCTTTACAAGACTAGCCTCGCAAATCCCGGCGGCCTCCCATGGCAGATGGAAGGAAAGATGAGGGGCCAGGAGATCCCATCAAAATATTGCTCAAAGAAGCCCTTGAGTGACAAAGCAACGCAATGATGGACAACTTTTCCCAGATCCTTTAGTGGCTACCCAAGGGCGACACATCTACTTCCGGCAGCTACTCTGGAAATGCCACACCCTTTAAGGTACAAGTTAACTTTGACATTACCATATTTTAGGGTTAGATAGATGCAGATGTTGCAGGTAAATGGTTAAATCTGCTAGAACAATATTTTTCCATTCATCATTTTTCCAGTCGGGAAAAGATCACTTTTGCACTTCTCAAAGCAAACCCCCACATCAAGGATTGGTGGAAAACCCACTGTGAGTAGAAGGATGAAAGTATGAACTCACTGTTCTCAGCCACACCCACTTGGAGCTCATTCAGGGAAGCCATCAAGGAGAAGTACTACCCTGTCGAGAGCTATGAGGATAAATACATAAAGTAGACAATGTTGCGACAGGGAAGGGACCAAGATGTGCCAGAGTTTACCAATTTTTTTCATACCCTTTGCACAAAGTTGGGTATCAAGGATTCTGAGAAGCATTTGGTTCTCAAGTACCGTGGATGCCTGCACAGGAACATCCAGGACGAGATGGAATTCCTAGACATCTCCTTGCTTAGCACAGCATTCTGATATGTCGTCAAGATCGACCAAAAGTTTGAAGAGAAGAAGCGAGACTTTGGATCTGTGAATTCGAAGCAAGGGAAACGTGCCCCCAAACTACATAACAAACGACAAAGCCAAGGTGGGGTGGCCTAGGACAACCCACCAAATCCGCAAGCAAAGAAAAATGCCGCAAAGCTGAAGAAGGAAACAGGAAATTGGTGTGAGTTCCATAAGATCTCCACTAACAACACAAGTGAGTGTTGGACCAAGCAGTCACTCATGGCTAAGCAAAATGCTTTGGAATCGGATCCATGTTCCAACTCTGAGTCAGAACCCGATAAGGGG
This sequence comes from Pinus tabuliformis, assembly GCA_031772625.1. NCBI lineage: Eukaryota > Viridiplantae > Streptophyta > Pinopsida > Pinales > Pinaceae > Pinus > Pinus tabuliformis. The sequence continues at coordinate 866,356,376 of CM062812.1, forward strand.
AATGACAAAGGGAATAAGATTATTGATGCAGAGCCCAACGCCACCGTTGCCACCACAAAGATCTAGAAGGAGGAACCGAAGATCCAGAGGAGGAGGAGCGCCTCTTCCACTCCCAGATGTGGGTAAAGGGTTCCCTACTATAGTTCATTATTGACAGCAGGAGCCAAAATAACCTCATTTCGGCAGAGGTCATGAAGCGGCTGGGACCAAAGCACATCCACAACCCTACACCATTGGGTGGCTTCACCAAGGATGAGATCTTTACGTGAGCTAGTAGTGTCGCCTTCCATACAAAATCAAGCCCTTCATGAATGAGCTCCCCTTGATGTTTGTGATGTATTATTAGGCCAACAATACTTATGGAAGCGACATGTTGTGTATGAGTTAAGGCCTCTTGTTGTTGTTATTACATTCGGAAATAAGTTGTACAGGATACCAAAGGTAGCACCGCCTACCGCCATCTCTTTGGTTACTACAAAATAATGTATTAAGCTCATTTCCGAAACTAGGAATTTTTTTCCTGATGATACGCCCTCACGGAAAGAAGAAGATGTTGGCCTCAACTTCCAGGCACAACCCTGTTATAGATATTTTTGTGCCTTACAACTCTAAGCATGAAATGTCCATAAACAAAGGGCTCCTAAGTCCCTAAAAATATTGTTCTAACCCCTAAAGGAACAAGGTCAACAGATTACAGCTTCTCCCAGAAGTTCTCCACCAGAAACTGCTCAGAATAAGTCAAAACAGGATCATTTCAGCTGCTCCACTGGCTAGGTGCGTTGCATTGCACCTAAATACACTGTGAGGGTGCGTTGCATTGCAAAAGTCCCTTCTGTGGGGTGCGATGAGCGAGAAATGACAAATGGTAGTATCATTCCGCGAGGTGGAGAGACAATGGAAGCTTCCAGAATCTTCTCCTGTGACACTTTCCTCACTGAATTCGACCAAGGATGAGTAAGAGACCTTCAGTCTCCAAGTGGAAGCAAGAACTGGCAGAGAGAAGACACTAATCAAATCACAAGCTGACTCATCCTCCTTACACATATCTATATATGGATTCCTCATCTCAGAGATCCAGAGGCTGGAATTTTGCATATTGCAAGGAATTGTTGTTGGTTTTGAGACAAAAATCAGAGTATTGGGTGATCTATGCTTTGTTGGAGGTGAAGAGGGGCTTCTTTGCTGGGAGGTTGATGCTAGGTCAGGAACCATCGGTTGTAACTCCTCCTGGATATTTTCTTGTTTATCAATAAAAACTATTTGAGTTTTTCCTCCATGCTTTTGTATCATTGATGCTTCTTACATTTGTATGGTTAACTTAAATCTGATCCTAAGTTGTTTATGAATATAGATCCATGTCTTTGTATAGTGTTCTTCTTCTGTGATCTTACAAGTACTTGGTGAAGCTGGGCAAGTAAGGGAGCAGGTAGCTAGAGACTGTCAAAGAAGAGAGGGATTGGATCAAAGGATTAGCGCAAGACACAGGTTGGTTCTTTCTATTCCTCTCTATCTATAGTTCATAAAGGAAATACAAAAGTAGTTTTTCTCTGTTTGTTTCTAAGGCAACTGTCACACCTTAGTGGGATAAAGCAGTTCTAAATAGACACTTTTCCCTGTAACAAAATGGCGACTCCGCTAGGGACTGTCTAATTAGTTTGTTTGTGTATCATTCTTTGTTGTTTGTTTCATAAACTTATAAGTGGCGTTCGAACTGCATTTGCCATAACAAATGCAAAGTAGACATCTGCTGCTTCAATCCTTTCATTGGATCTGTTTATGATTTGAACATCTGATTCACAAACTATCTGATTGCCCTTGTGATAGCTCTTAGACCCTCCTTAGATCTACCCCTGATTGTGCATTACTGATTTCTTTTACTCGGCCAAAAACCAAAGACTGAACTGCAAACTGTGCCCCAGAACTCGGACAGATTCTCGTTTCTGGCCTAGCGCAGGTACTGTTAAGAGATCCTGAATTTCAGTGCACTTCCCGAAAGGGCAACCTGCACTGCATTGCAGTTTCTCTGTGTTACAGGTGCGCTGATCAAACTAGCCCTGTGCAGCTGTGGTTCTTGTGCTTCATTCTCTCTAGTTCTATCTCTGAATTTTGCTGCCTATGATCAGTATATGTCTGTTTAAAACCCCTTTTCCTTGCTGTTATTCTGCCTCCTTTGTACAAACAAACTGTAGATGTTTTTGTGTGTTTGTTGAGTCGTTTACAGTTTTCCATTGCAAAAGTAGAATAGTCGTACTGTCGTCCTTTGATTTGGATCTGTCGCAAGTGTCGATTTCGATCATAAGAGAAAGTTTGATTGTTGTTGATGGTCGATTATACTGTTACTATTGCCTTTGGTCTAAATTTGTGATTTTCTAGTGTCAAAACGAGTATTCATTTCAAAATAGTAAAGTGTCGTAATCGTCTCTATCTTTTGATTTCGAAAAGAAGCTTGTTTGTGTTTGTCGCTTGAAAGCAAATTCAGATTTGTACATCAACTTTCTTTTTAGCATCAATACTAAGAAAGTCGAAAACAAATACATGTATGTGCATTTGCATATAGACAGTCTGTTTGCCTTGATTTAGGAAAGTGCATTTACAGTGTGCTCTTTTCTCTTTGTGAAAAGATTGTGTCTTTCTTTTCCTCTAGTAGCTAGGATTTTCATTGCACAAAAGAGATAAAAGTTTGTTTATCATCTTTAGATTGCATTTTAGGAATTACATCTACATCTCATGGTGAACCCAAAAGGCAAACTTCATAAGCAAGATCAACTTAAAATATATTCAATGAATCTAACAACGCTTTGGAACTTAACACACAACATGTAGATGTCTAGGCTAGAGACGTATTCCGGCGTCGTAAAGCCTAGTAACTATTGTCCTCACTAATGGTTGGGTGATTCCTCCACTTTGAGACGATAAGTGCCAGTACGGACTTGTGCTCCCATGTGCCGTCGAGTATATTTTGGGAGACCCCTATAGGCTTAAATCCTTTATCCATAGGAAGTCATGTCTGTCGCCCTATCGATCGCAATGCACTGAACACAGCATTCGGGAAGATTGACTGTCGTACCGTAAAAAGTATTCTGCAGTTTTGCGATTGGTTTGGTACTCCCTCTACCTAGACCTCCAGAGCAGTCCCTTTCATTCCTTTTCAGACTCCTTAATGGAAAAGGTCCATCTGAGCACTTGTCACTTCAGGCTCATTAAAAATCGAAGGAGACTAGAGTCATCTTTTGTTTTTTCTCGACTCTTAAAAACTGAAAAAACAAGTTGTGTCAAAGCGTCTAAAATTCATTTAATTCGGAAACATACCTTCCCTTTATTTTAGTTGATCGAGTAATCCGCAATCGTGGAAGAAAGTCAATTGAAACCCCGTCGTTCGCGGAGGCTTACGAGTCAACCGTCTTTGTCTCCGGAATCGAAACCAGTACGGACAAAGCGAACTCATTTAACCGGTTCCAAATCTCCTATCAAAGTTAGAACAAGTGTTCCAACGACATCAGAGACTCCGGTTACTCCAAACATTTCTGGAATCCCTGCCTCTGTAGAAGAAGTTCAACAACCATAGAAGGATAGTGATACTGATCCTAGTTTAAGAATAAACACTTGTGTCTCCGAACGAGTTCCATCTACAACCGGTTCGGAGAGTCTTACTCTTCAAACATCTGTCACTGCCAATTTCACACCTTCTTCGGCACCAGAAATATTTTACGGACCTGACGGTCTTCCCCTTCCACCTGGTCTGATTGCAATAGAAGAAATTGCAGAAGATCCTCAAACAAGTACTCCAACGCACTTAGGATTCGGGATCACTCTATATCCTTCTTCATCAGAAGTTAGTCTACCACCAGCAGAAGCTCCTGTAGAATCGCTAGGTAATATTTTGGATAGACTACAAATGTCTGAACAATCGTCAACATCTAGGACTGTGTCATCTGACACAGCGACGGCAGAACTCCCTGCTATCACTCCGACAATGTTCGCCGGTATACCATCTGTCCCGACTAGCTCTCAACTGCTAGAAGGAGCCCACTCAGGGGCTATTTCGACAGTATGGTCTGTTCCTGTTTGTTCATCCGGAATAATATCCAGAAAATCTTATGTTGAGCCTCAACAAATTGATCCATTTGGAGGTCAATTTGGGCAGTCCGGTCCCCAAGGGCAAACAATTCCCTTGAGTTCTGGATTACCACCATATGGGGGACAATATACCCTTTCATTATCCCCTCCGGGAGGATATCCATACGTGAGTTCACAACAACATTAAGGTTATACTAGAATTACCTCAAGTGGTTGGGTACCTATACTACCTCAATAACCAAGAGTTGTGTATTCAATGCAACAATGCGTACCTATGTCAAATATCCCATCTACGCCAGCTATTGTGACGGTGTCGCAAGTTCAAACATTGCCTGTTGTATGCCAACCTCAGGTTTCTCAGGTTGTAATGCAACAGCCCCTTGACCCTGCGACTCAACCACAATCACCGACTAGTGGAGCGACACAGGTCCAGACGGGTACAATTACCCCTCACCTTGGTCAAATGGTTAGTATCGCGCAACAGCACATGGCTTCACAACCATGCCTGGTGCAGTACCAACAACCGCAATTCGAACAAGTATACCAAGGTTCTGAGCAGCAAATCTTTGCGAACAGTGGACAGCCGTACATTCAAAACGGTCAAAATCAACCATTTTACAAAGGTCATGTCCACCAACCTTACCAAACATACCAGCATCAAATGCATTTTGCCGGTATGCAAAGACCAACTGCTCAGGCAATCCCATCTTATCCTGGGTATGCTTCACCTAACCTGAATCAACAGTTACCCTTTGTGGCAACCTTAGAGTTACCTGATTTAAATCGGTTAACAAATGATCCAATTGCTTACGCCCCTTGGTGGCCAGCGATTCCGAATAAAATTCCATCAGATATTCCTAAATTTAATGGAAATCCAGGTGAAGATCCATCAAATCACATGATGACCTTTCATCTATGGTGTTCATCAAACACCCTAAATGATTATTCGATAAGACTTCACCTCTTTCAGAGGACGTTAACAGGTCCAGCGGCAAAATGGTACATTGAATTGCCTAGAGCTTCGTTCGACAACTTCAACACCTTAGCCACAACCTTTTTAACCCATTTTCAATTACCAATAAGGTATGAAATGGGAACAGAACTTCTTACCAACTTCAAACAGACAACGGCCACTCACATATCTGATCATATACATGAGTGGCGACGCCGTCGTAGGATGGTAAAAACGTACGTCCCCGATCAGCTCTTAGCTGAATGGTTTATCAAGTCATTACTGCCTTCCATCACGGAAGATGTGGCAAAGGGGGGAGTCGTAATAGAAGAGCAAGTTATCGCTCGTGCACAATATCTGGACTTGATTTACACTCAGTCCAGCATGCTCTACGACAAAATACCTGACGCCCCTAGACCGGAATTCTCAATTCATCCTCCTCCTAAATCAAACAATGACTCTCATGCCGGCGATGGCGTGATTGGCACGACAGACACGAAATCGACAAAGGCTACATCCAAAAAGGCCCGTAAGATTTCAGGTCAAAATGCAAAAGATGAGCTTCTTGCTTCGGAAGTAAATGCCGTATCGACAGACAAAGGCAAAGAAACCAAACAAACAGGGAGCAAGAAAAAAGGCAAAGGGAAGAAGAAGAAATAGGAGGAATCATCACCTGAAAAATCTTCTTCAAACCCTCCTGGAAATAGGAAACCAAAAAATCCATGCTTTATATGCGATGAGGATCATTGGACCTCAGATTTTCCATACAGAGCTAAGCTTAAGAAATTCTTCAAGAATTCGAAAACCTCCGCAGTGTTAACTGATCCATTTCCAAATCCAGGGACGAATCTGGTTGAGAGTGGAAATTCTTCCCCGTCTCAAGTGCTAATGTTTTCAGTTTCAAAACGGTAAAATGATGCTTTGATATCGACAAGGAACAAGGATTAGGGGAATCCACAGCTGTCGAACAACAAGGATAAAGATCAACCAAGTAGTTCGACAACGACTTCGACAGAAGTTGTGCCACCCACCATTCCTGAATTGACGATAAAACCGCCAAAGGGAGTAGTACACAAGTCGACATTTAATCCCCGCGCTAGAGCGGCACAACATTATAACATAGTAGCAGATTTGGCCCAATCGCCATCCGCTATGTCGACTCTTGAAGTACTACAAAATTGCCCATCCCAAAGGCAGGCTTTATTATCGGCCATTGGTGGGATTGACCCAAGGGATTCCAATCTTGTATCCTTCGATCATAAAGGATACGATCCTCAATTACCAGCTCAACTAGCTTTCCTTGTTCAAGTGAAAGCCCTCAACAAAACTGTTCATCAAACAATTATTGATGAGGGGGCATCTACATGCATTATGTCGATGAGTTGCTGGAAAACTTTAGGATCTCCAACCTTGTCGCGATCTTCGACGACATTAAAAGCATTCGACGGAAGGACATATACCCCATATGGTTTCCTAAGTAACTTGAAAGTTGAACTAGGAAGGAAAACTGTAGAAATACATGTTGAAGTCATCGATGGGAATCTTGATTACAACATCCTACTAGGAAGACCATGGATATATGCCATGGCAGCTATTGTGTCGACCTATTTTAGAAAGATTGCATTTCCCTTTCAAGGAGGGATTACAATCGTCGATCAACAAAACTTCCTCCCCAATGGTTCTCAAGTTACTGGAAGCATTCCCATGATCCATGGAAGCCCCCGTTCGCTTCAGAATATCGAAGTAGACATACTAAAAGATCCTATACTAATGGGAACTTCCGCTCTTCCACCTCCAATCAATCTGGCGAAAGTAGCGACGATAGGAACCTGCAACATGATATCTTCTAAAAATACCTCAGAAAATGATATCGACATGGATCATGCAGTGGTTTTTCCCCCAAGCCCAACGGAAATATTATAGCAATTAATGTTCCTAGCATGGGAGGTAAACCCAAATCAACGCTCATCAAGCGTTTGGATAGATAGGTCTAGAGAATATGGTACTACTTCGGATCCTTGGTCGCGAGTGCATGTCACCGACGAAGGAATTGTCCAATCTATGGTAACTGAAGGAGCACCATGGAATGATTCCCACCATCGTTCTCTTCTTCCGGATTGTGGAGAAGATACTCAAAATGACCTTTATCATCCTTCAGTCTTTGATTTTCTGTCAAATACTATAAGTACGGTGGATTCCGAGCGAAACTTGTCCAACATTGAAGAGACTATAGCCATAAATATCTCGACCAAAACAGATGTTGTAGAGAATATTTATGTTGGCAAATGTTGTTCTCCTTCAGAACTGGAAATATATAATGCTCGTTTTCGCGAATTCAGAGATGTCTTTGCTTGGTCATACAGTGAAATGCCAGGCATTGACTCAAGTATAGTTGAACATGAAATTAAGATGTATCCAGATGTCAAACCAGTACGACAACGGCTAAGACAGGTGCACCCCAAGAAAGCCGCTGCCATTAAGGCAGAAGTTGAAAAACTTCTCCATGCTGGTTTCATCTACCCGGTTCCTCTAACCGATTGGGTATCGAATATTGTCCCTATTATGAAAAAACAAGGGACAATTAGAGTGTGCGTCGATTATAGGGATGTAAATCAAGCTTGTCCAAAAGACAACTACCCTACACCCTTCATTGACCAGATAATTGATGAATGCACCAGATGTGAAATCTTTTCATTCATGGATGGATTCTCCGAGTATAATCAAATAAATATCCGCCCACAGGACCAGTCAAAGACTGCATTTATTTGTCCGTGGGGCACATTCGCATATTGAAAATTACCCTTTGGTTTAAAGAATGTAGGGGCGACGTTTCAAAGGGAAATGAATTGTGCCTTCCATGACATCAAAAACATCGTTCAACCATACCTCGACGACCTTCCGGTTCATTCGCGAAAGCGGACTGATCATCTGCAGCATTTAAGAGCGATATTTCTACGTTGCCGACACTACAAGATATGACTCAATCCGCACAAATGTGTATTTTGCGTCAATTCTGGCCGTTTACTTGGCTTTTTAGTCTCCAAGGATGGGATTCGTCTTGACCCATGTAAGGTCCAGGCAATCATAAATTTTCCTCCACCTTCGAATTTGCTTCAGATTCAGAAACTCCAAGGGAAAGCAAACTTTCTGAGGAGGTTCATTCCAAATTACACTGAACTTGCTAAAGGTTATACACGTCTTTTGAAAAAGGAGGTACCCTTTGTCTTGGATCAGGTTGCGCAAGCTTCCTTTGACGCTTTAAAATATTCCCTAATGAAAGCATCATTAATGTATGCTCCTGATTATCAAAGGGATTTTAACTTGTATCTGGCTGCAGCAGATATGACCATCGCAATGGTTTTAGTTCAAGAAGTCGATGGAATTGAGCATCCTATATATTATTTAAGTAAAAATTTAAATGATACAGAAAGAAAATATTCTTACGTTGAAAAGCTAGCGCTTGCAGCTGTTCAAGCGATATAGAGATTTCGACACTATGTCCTCTTTTGGAAAACTACCATTCTGTCAAATTGCAAACCCATGACTTATATATTGTCGCGACAGTTACTGGGGGGCAAATACTCAAAATGGATAGCAATCCTACAAGAGTTTGATCTGGAATTTGTAAAATCCAAGTCAAAGGAAGCTCTAGTTTTCGCAGAATTATTGTGAGATCTCCCATCGTCGTCCAACGATGAAACATCCGAAGAATCAATCGTGGATGAAAGTTTGTTTCTAATATCTACAAGCAATGAGTGGTATGGGGATATAATCATTTATCTCCAAACCCAAAAATTTAGGCCAAACACCTCCCACTCTGAATAAAAACGCATTCGATACCAAGCAAAGGACTACATGATCGTCGGTGATACACTTTACCGTCGTGGTATCGATACAGTTCTGAGAAGGTGCCTCACCCATGAGGAGGCCGAAAAAGTCCTGAATGAGTGTCATTCAGGCGCGTGTGGGGGGCATCAATATGGATATGCTACAGCACAAAAAAATTTACGAGTAGGATACTTCTGGCCAACAATGTTCAAAGATTGCATAACCGCAGTCAGAAGTTGCCATGCTTGTCAAATTTTTGATAGCAAAACCAGAAGACCACCCGCACCTCTATAGCCAATAGTTGTTGTTGGGCCATTCGCGAAATGGGGCATCGATTTCATGACATGTAAACCCACCTCGACCGGGGGGCATGGGTATATCATAGTCGCAGTTGACTATTTTACCAAATGGGCCGAGGCGATGCCTACATTAGATAATACTGGTGAAACAGCTGCCCTATTCTTTTTCAATCATGTAGTCGCCAGATTCGACGTACCACAGGCTATAGTCACAGATCATGGATCGCATTTTCGCAATCACATGATGGTCGAATTAGCTGCCAAACTAGGGTTGTCTCATGACAGCTCTACTCCATATTATCCGCAAGCCAATGGACAAGTTGAAGCGATCAACAAGGTCCTGAAACGCATGCTGCAAAGGATGATTGAAGTTCACAAAAGAAAATGGCACCTAATCCTGTACTCAGCTTTGTGGGCTTACCAAACATCGGTAAGGAATGCAACCGGGTTCACACCCTTCCAACTGGTATATGGCCTGGAAGCAGTCTTACCAATCCAGTGTGAAATCTCGTCTCTCAAACTCGCAATTGATCTCCTCCCCGGAACTTCAGAAGAAGAGGCTCATTTCTTGGAATTAATCCAATTGGATGAAACCCGTCATGACACCGCTTTGGCTAACGAAGCCCATAAGAAAAGAGTCAAGGCGCAGTTCGACAAAAATGTCAAACCCCGTGTCTTCTCAGAAGGTGACTTGGTCTTGCTTTATGACCAAGAATCCAATAAATTGGGAGCAGGTAAATTTAAGTCTTTATCGATGGGCCCCTATATTGTTAAACGAGTGTTAGCAAAAGGAGCCTACGAGTTAATGGATTATGACGGAATTCCACTGGTGCAACCTCGTAATGGGTTGTACCTCAAGCGTTACTATGCGTAATGGTAACCAGTATGCTTTTGTTAAGCTTTTGTTTTCGCTAAAGTGTTTGTTTTGGTCAAGTAATCCACTTTTTACATTTATTGCAGATGTCAAACCTAGTGGAGCCATGTGTTGGATATGCCGACGGAGCGAGTCGTAGTTTACGGAACCTGTCCTCCGCAGCCTGGGCCATTTTTGATCCAAGCGGCGAGAGTAAGTTTCAGAGGTGTATGTATTGGTCAATCAACGAATAACGTCGCTGAGTATAGCACGTTGATAGAACTTCTCTCTGATGCCATCACTCATGGTATACGCCGACTAATTGTCAGGCTAGACTCACAACTCGTAATACTACAACTCAATGGTATATATTCCGTCCGAAACCCAGCTATTTATCGCATGTTCCTAAGGGTTAAGATTTTGGAAAGACAATTTGATCTTATTCAATATCAACATATTTCCAGAAACTTAAACACATTAACTGACTCATTAGCAAACTATGTGTTAGATAGACATCTGCAACATTTATAAAGAGAAACACATCATCAATGTTTTGCATGTGGATCATGTAGCTCAACCAAAATAAAACTCCGAAAATCAAAAATATATATAACTATTTATGGTTTACACATAATGTTCTGTAACCAAGACAAAATCGGTCAAACGACCCAAAAACTCAAAATGCTAGGGGGCACCCTAGTCTAATGATGCTCGTGATAGCAAGTCACAGCCTGTGCGATCATGCGTAAGAGACGAGTCCATCGTCTGGGCACACCAGTAGTATGCCGCTGTAACCGCAAAGGTAGCTCGTCGGTCCTCACATCTAGAATACCGAGAGTGAGGCCCTCAACCTGCTCCTGTAATGCTGTGAGAGTCTCAGCCACATCAAGGTCACGAAGAATAGCCCTTCCGACGGCCTCTCCTGCTGGGGCAGCAGCTGGTACTCTCAGGCGAACTACTGGGTGAACGGGACCAACATCTGCATGTACACATGAGTTTGATTAAAGTCTTGATAGAATAAAGCACAAGGACATTATAAACAAAAAACGATAAACAGGAATATGGTCAAATATTTTACCAATGGCGTCCCACTGTTCGCCATCCGGCAGTACTAAATGTGGATCACCCCAGAAGTCCATGCTAGCATAGGGATACTCAGAATAAACCATCTCCTGATGATCAAACCACCTGAAGAAGGTATCAGAAAATGAAATCTAAGACTAGCCAGCATGCCTAGACATATGGTCAACCCATCTCTGCATACGTGGTTCAGTAGGAGAAGGTAAATCGAGTGCAATGTACTACGGCTGCATCAGTGGTATCTTCTCCAAGGCAAAGGCGGTCAAAATAGAACCATACCCAAATTTCTTCAACCTCCCACTCTTTATCTTGGTCAACTGTTCTTTCATCACAAGAAGTATTGTGTCGCACTAGTTGAACACCTTCGGTTGGAGGCATTCCAAGGCATGCTGCATATAAGATCGGTTGGCTACATGAAGAGCCGCACCACCGACCATCCTACCAAAAGTAAACAAAATAGTCCTGAGGGACCTGTCAGTGACATCACGAATGATGATCTTGTCGTCTTTACTTGGCTGAGATCCTTCTCTGCAGTACCGGCGAACATAATCTCTCACAGAGTCGCCTCCTCGGGCCGAACCTGACAAAGAGATGGGGGCAGCTCGCCTTGACAAGCCAGTCAAGAAGTAGATGTCTACTACAGTCAAGGGGATGGATTTTCCCCTAATCTGGAAAACCTGATTGGTAGGATCCCAAGCATCGAGCAGATACTGCAGTAAGTTGATCTGTTGTCTCATGCTATAAATGCGGAAGAACTTCAACAAGCCACAATTCCGCAGCGCGTTCACTGTAACTGGATCATGTAGGGCAAGCATGTCCTCTTCTTCATGCTCACGTTCTCGCCATGTAATGGTCATCTTACTCCAAAGGTCTCTGAAAAACAAACAAGAGAGGAGTTAGGTCCTGATTTTGATGAGAAACAGGCAAAAAATTCCATAAAAATTGTGCATCAAATTCCCCTTTTTGCGCCCAACACACCTGCAGCAGTGTTCTAGGTGCATTGAATGTCAGATAGCCTTTAGACAGGCCAACATTAAACGCAGGTTTCGATACACTAAGGGTGCGTTGATGGCAAAACGAGTTCCTTAAACCCCAGGGACTCAGAAAAGCTAGGAATCAAGCTCAAAATGCAAAATAGAAACCATGAAATGAAAGAGCTCAGGTTTAGCTCCTACTTGGTCCAGATGGCGCTGAGAATCGTCCACAGAATCTTCCGAAATCAGCTGATGAAAATCGAGGGGGAAAAGCACCTCCAAAGCTCCAACAAGCCAAGGTCAAATGAAATGGTAAAATGAGAGGTAAAAAACACTTTTTCATTACTTTTACGTAGTTCAAAGTAAAATATTAGTGTTTTAACTCGTTTTCAAGCAAATATTGTTCATTTCTGACTAGTTTGATGAAGCAGTTGAAAATACAGTACGATCTTTGAAAGGACAAAGCTATTTATGGTAAGATCAAAACAAGACCATCTAATCGAGCAGTTTTAGCACATAGTTCAAGCTCGTTAAAAAATAAACATAAGACATGAGCAAATGTTTCCACCCACGTTTAAGCTCGTTAAAAAATGAACTATTCCCCGGTAAATAACCACCGTGAATGTAGTACTTCAGCCATTAAAGCCTTGGTCGTGTTTGCACCGTCACCTCCACTTTTTCATTGGCCGATCATTCACCTCCATTTGATTGTTTACCCATTTCGAGGAACAGCTACGAAGAGTGATTTCACTAGCCATCCTTGTGACACTGCCGTGATTGGAAAATTCCAAACCTTACCTGGAATCAGCTGCTACCCGTTTTATCACTCGTTCCTCAAAAGACGAGTCTTCTTTAAGCTCTTTTCAACTGACTCGTAAAATATGAAAAGATTGTCGAGTCCTTGGCCTTCCAGCTCGTTAAAGGGACAGGAAGTGTTATCCCTCATCTAGATTTTAATCTTTTTGGACCTGAGGGATTATTGCACAAAAAGATCGAGCGCTTGTTTTGTTTGGCTCGTTAAAACTATCGAAAATTCATCCCTTCTGTATTGTTTTATACTTTTTCAGACTTAAGGGATTAGATGACGAAAAAGGAATTTTGGAGTTACCTTTACATACCATTTCAGACTCTCTAAAAATGAAAAGGACCAAGCTATCTTTGTCGTTAAACTCGTTAAAAAGATTAATAGCGACAAACTTGTCTTTAGATGAGAACAGGTTTCACTATCGCTAGGCTCGTTAAAACATAGCGATGGGTTTGCCCGAAGGGCAAATTATAGAACAACCATATGTTATCCTCCTCAAGTTTGACAAAAATAAAGAGGTACTGGTCAGCAATGACTGGGGAAGAATTGGGAAGAAAACTCAAAGAATCTTTATTGGTAGCAAGTCGCTCTTGAACATGACACTTCCACTCCGTGTCCGAGTCGGGTTGGGTTGTTTCATTCACCGGTCACATCGCCATGGTCACACCATACCATCCACATTTCGGGTTAATGCTACCAATCCATCACATCAGTGTGGCCGACATGTTCAAGAGAAGTCATCCAGAGAAGCCACCTGTGTCTCACCCACTACCATACATTATACTCCATTCTTTCATGACCGCCACCCTGAACCGTATATCATCATATCGTTTTCACCTCCATCAAAATCATTTGCTCCGTTCCGTGTCATTGATGTGGGATTCATTAAGGCCCTCCTTTGACGGATCACTTCTTGTCGACATCAGCTCATTATCCAAGAAGTTGGTCTAGGAACACCCCATTCAGTACTTTGAAGCTTGCATGCCTCAATGGCAAGTTTCTCACTTCCGGCGACAGGTTTACATCAATGACCTTCGACAGAAAGATTTTGCGTGGTGTTCGACGCCAAGTCCTTTATTCACACCACATGAATTGTACTGCAGTACCTTGAGGATCAGTATCATTATCGGTGATTCCTCTCGCGCTTGTTAACAGTTTACATCATTGACTGGTAATCAAGCGATGTCTTTCCATGTTCGACTTCAGAACATTTCTCACATGGATCGACTTGTACTTCGAGCGAAGATCGGATGAGATTGAAGACCCCGGATCTAGTTTCATCCATTCGGGCTGCGATATATATCTAGGGAAATAAAGACATTAAATGTACAACATTGCAACACAGATAATCATCCTACCAAAAAAGGATGATGGCTCTATCAGAATCATCAGTCTACACTCAGACGATTGTCTGTCCTATGTACATGAAAATGAATTTATAAAGCTGAGCATGGGAATGCCCGCCTCAGCTAGATCATGAAAACAGTATGAAGATAATTTATTGTATTATATCTTGTTACAGGTCTCCTCCCTGCATTGAAAGAACTTCGGATCCTCATAATAAAGCATTTCACCCGACACCAAAAGGTTAACGGCCTCATACTTTAGGGGGCAACTGTTATAGACATTTTTGTTCCTTACAACTCTAAGCATGAAATGTCCATAAACCAAGGGCTCCTAAGTCCCTAAAAATGTTGTTCTAACCCCTAAAGGAACAAGGTCAACAGATTACAGCTTCTCCCAGAAGTTCTCCACCAGAAACTGCTCAGAATAAGTCAAAACAGGATCATTTCAGCTGCTCCACTGGCTAGGTGTGTTGCATTGCACCTAAATACACTGTGCGTTGCATTGCAAAAGTCCCTTCTGTGGGGTGCGATGAGCGAGAAATGACAAATGGCAGTATCATTCCGCGAGGTGGAGAGACAATGGAAGCTTCCAGAATCTTCTCCTGTGACACTTGCCTCACTGAATTCGACCAAGGATGAGTAAGAGGCCTTCAGTCTCCAAGTGGAAGCAAGAACTGACAGAGAGAAGACACTAATGAAATCACAAGCTGACTCATCCTCCTTACACATATCTATAGATGGATCCCTCATCTCAGAGATCCAGAGGCTGGAATTTTGCATATTGTAAGGAATTTCTGTTGGTTTTGAGACAAACATCAGAGTATTGGGTGATCTATGCTTTGTTGGAGGTGAAGAGGGGCTTCTTTGCTGGGAGGTTGATGCTGGGTCAGGAACCATTGGTTGTAACTCCTCCTGGACCTTTTCTTGTTTATCAATAAAAACTATTTGAGTTTTTCATCCATGCTTTTGTATCATTGATGCTTGTTACATTTGTATGGTTAACTTAAATCTGATCCTAAGTTGTTTATGAATATAGATCCATGTCTTTGTATAGTGTTCTTCTCTTGTGATCTTACAGGTACTTGGTGAAGTTGGGCAAGTAAGGGAGCAGGTAGCTGGAGACTGTCAAAGAAGAGAGGGATTGGATCAAAGGATTAGCGCAAGACACAGGTTGGTTCTTTCTATTCCTCTCTATCTATAGTTCATAAAGGAAATACAAAAGTAGTTTTTCTCTATTTGTTTCTAAGGCAATTGTCACACCTTAGTGGGATAGAGCAGTTCTAAATAGACACTTTTCCCTGTAACAGACCCAACCACACGGCAACAACAAAGGGACAAAGTTGTGGAGGAGTACGAGCACATCTTTAGTTCCCCCATAGGGATGTCTTTGCACTGTCAGGTCAAGCACTCCATCGATTTGACCCCAGGTGCACCACTGCCCAATGGATCGATCTATCAGCGCTCTGTTATGGAGAATGACGAAATGAAGAGGAAAATTCAGGTGCTGTTGCAGAGAGCTCACATCTGTCCTAGTTCATCACTCCGTGGGAGCTCGATCGTGTTGGTACAGAAGAAGGATGGGACTTGGAGACTCTATATTGACTATTGAGTGTTGAACAAGATCACTGTCCAGAATAGGTACCTGACCCCATGGATTGATGACCTTCTGGACCAACTGAAGGGGGAAAATATTTCAACAAGATCGGCCTTAAGTCTTTCTATCACGAGGTACAAATTGAACCCTCCGATGTGTGAAAGACTATCTTCGAAGCTGAGGATGGCCTTTTTGAATGGTTAGTTATGCCTTTTAGGTTGATGAATGCTCCTGCAACCTTCATGAGGCTTATGGATGGCATCTTGTGGCCCTTCACCAACTCATTTGTAGTGGTATAATTGGATGACATCTTGATCTTCAGTGAGAATTGGAAATAACACCTCTACCACATCCAATAGGTTCTCCAAACACTTCGACAACACAAGTTGTGTGCCAATTTGGAGAAATACACTTTTGGCATGACCAAGGTTCTGTATCCAGGATACATTATTGATAAGAAGGGGTGCATTTGTGATCTTAAATTCACTCGTGAGTGACCTCAGTTAGATAATTATTGAATGATGGTATTACAGACTCATGTGTTGGTCTGTGTCTACATTATTGTAGGCAACAGATCGATCAGATTGCAAAATACACAAACACTAGAAAAATGGAAAACAGTAAGGAAAGCACAGTAAGAAAATGCAAGGACACAACAACTAATAAGGAGTTCACCCTATTCTCCAGGGCTACATCTCTGGTCCAGCTCTCAGTGGTGGCCTTCTTTTATTGTGTCTTTAAAGCAGAGATTTACAATGAGGAGCTCAATTTGAGTCTCTTGAAACAGATAATGTTTTGTAGGGTGGTTCTTGGATCCCCCAAGCCACTAGAGTGCACAGACTCTTCTCCTTTCCAAATCTTGACCTCTCTGGTCTTTAATGGGAGGAGCCCAATGTGGTGCTCAATTCCCAACAGATCCTCACAGAGATTACTTATCTGCTCTATGCTACCTTACATTGCGGGTAAGCTTGGCTCTCTATTTTTCTGCTTCTTGCTTCATTGTTCTTCCTCTCTGGTTCTTCCTTCTTATCTCTCAGTCTTTTTTTCATCTGTTCTGTGTCTGTTTATGGCTTAAAGCCAATCTATCCCATGACTACTCGCTTCCTCTTCCACCCTTTGGGTTTTCCTGCTGCAGTTCACTTGGAGTTCCCTGCCTCTCTGTCTTCGCCAATGTCTCATAAGGAGTGGCCACTTGTCCTCTCAAAAACTGCGCCAACTCTTCCTTGATGGTTCGGTATTTTTTGTTACATTGTGAAATGACTCATCCGCCAACTGAGAAGTCAAATCGGATGTCAAACTTCTCTACGTGCGGCTTAATTCCCCCGTCAAATCTGGTTTCTCCATCAGATGCAATCTCCACCATCAGATTTGGGGCCCCCAGATCCTACGACATTCGCTCATTTCACGCGGTTGACTTGCTCAACTGTTAGCGCGTGATGAGCGGCGGTTTTCTCTCTCTGCTGTTGGAAACGAGTCGGTTGTTGAATGGAATTGCTCGTTTTTCTCCAAATCTGCTTATTGCCCAAGGATGCCTCGGATATACACCGCCGGTTTTGGAGTGTGGGTCCCGCCTTTCGCCTTAGCACCTTCCCCACGGTTTCCCAGCTTCAATGCGACTGAGCACTTTAGGGTTTTTCCTTTTCGAGGGGTTTTGCCCAGCGATGTGTGATCAGAAATGCCATCTGTTTCATGATCCGGTCTTTCCAAGTGCCAGTTTTTCCTCCTGCATGGTCTCCATGGGCCTCGATTAATGCGCTTTGACCAAGGTCCTCGTTGTTCCTCGATGTCTGCAAATTGCCACTATCCATAGGTTTTCCTGATCGCTCTTTGCATAAATTTTGAAGTCTTTCCTATTTAAATACAGTGATGGCACCTTGTTAATCTTCATGGATCTAATTCGGATCACGACCTTCCCACTAAAAATGCTTTTGGACCACCAAAAGTTGGTTTTCAAGCATCGACTAAGTAAGGGTACAATTGTCTAACTTGTCCAATCTCTATCCACTTTGCACTGCTCAGCTTTGAACCCTTGAGTCCAACACTGAGGTCCTCAACATCTCCCCTGTGTTTCATCCTCACCTTCCTGTCCAACACTGTGTCTTCTTGCAATTCATTAAGATATTCAGGTAGCAGGTCATCAATAGAAGGCAATTGACTCTGTTCTTCAAGATCCTCAATTAGTGAAGGTTCAAACAATCTCAAGCAATCTGCATTTATGATTGAGTAGATGTGCATGTAAGCTGGTAGATCAAGGCGAAAAGCATTTTCACCAATCTTCTCAAGTATCTTGAAGTGTCCATACCTGATAGGCTTTAGATTTTTACCTTCACCTTGCATCCTGTCCTTGCTGATGTACAGCTAGACTTGGTCACCAACTTGGAAACTATGCTCCATATGATGCTTGTCATGCCTTGCCTTATATTTGTCTTGGTTACTTTCTAGCTATTCCTGTACTACCTCGTGGATCTCTTGGATTTATTCAATGAACCTAGTTTCCCTGTCCACATCATCATGTCCCTCAACTATGGTGTCTTTACCAAAGACAAAATCCAAGGGAGACCTTGGTGTGAAACCAAAACAGATCTCAAAAGGAGATCTCTGTGTAGAAGAATGTTTTGGTCTATTGTAAGCATGCTGCACATAACACAAATGTTCATCCCAAAGCTTAGGATGTTTGTTGCAATATCCTCTGAGCAACTGGATCACTGTCCTATTAACTACTTCTGTCTAGCCATCAGTTTGTGGATGAAAAGCTGTGCTTTTCTTCAGTTTGGTGTCCATCAGTTCCCGCAAACTTGACCAAAAAATCCCCACAAATTGGGTGTTTTGATTAGATACAATGGAAGTGGGTAATCCAAAATGAACCCATACATGTTCAAAAAATAGTTTTGCAGTTTGTTCAGCTATAATCTGTTTATGACAAGGTATAAAAATACACATTTTATTGAACCTATCCACAACAACATAAAGATAATCATGACCTTTCCTAGATTTAGGGAGTCCTCCAACAAAATACATGGAAACACTTTCCCAAGGGTGAGAAGGAACTGGTAATGGAGTGTGCAAGCCTAGTTTTCTGTTGTTGGGCTTGCTTTTAGCACACATAGTACATTCTCTTACATATCTAGAAACTGTCTCATTCATTTTTGGCCAATAACAAAATCTTTGCAGTTGTGCAACTATTTTACTTACCCCAAAGTGACCTTTACATGATAGTCCAATTCTTCTACTCTTTTGCCTTGACTTAAAGTTGCATATACATCTTTAAAGTCTATATCTTGAGCATATTGTTCAATGTAACTCTCATGTAACACATAATTATGCTTAAGTATAGTAGATGCATTTATAATGGGTCTAGATAACATGTTTGCAACTTTATTATGTATGCCCTTTTTATATCTGATTACTAAATGAAACCTTTGTAGAAACCCCATCCATCTATATTGTCTTGATTGTTGAAACTTAGTTTGCGAGTGTAGATATTGAAGTGGTTGATGATCAGTATGTATTACTGTCTCTTTTCCCATTAAGTAACGTTTCCACTTTTTCACACTCTGTACTAATGCATACAATTCTTTATCATATGTAGGATAGTAAACTACTGCAGAATTAAATGTCTCAGAATGACAACATATGGGTCTACCGTGCTGTGTCAACACTGCTCCCATGGCATAGTCACTGGCATCTGTTTTGATCTCAAATGGTCTTTGAAGATTAGGCAGTGCTAGTACAGGTGTTGTACTAATATTTTCTTTCAAGGTGTCAAAGGATTTCTGCTGTTTGCCTCCCCAGTGAAACACCTTGTTCAATCTTGTTAAAGCATGTAAGGGAGCTGCAATTGAGGAAAAGTTAGAAATGAACTTTCTCCAATATTGTGCTGCTTCTAAGAAGCTTCTAACTTCTGTAGTAGATTTGGGTTTAGGCCAGTTTATAAGGACTACCACTTTAGAGGGATCTATCTTCAATTCACCACCCTCTACTATATGACCCAAATAATTCAAAGATGTTTTACCAAATTCACATTTTGAGAGTTTAACATAAAGTGTTCTTCCCATCTTTTGTCAAAAATCAGAATGTCATCCAGATACACAATAACAAAATCATCAAGAAAAGTTCTGAGTACATCATTCATTAATCTAATGAAAGTGGCAGGAGCATTAGTTAAGCCAAAAGGCATAACCAGCCACTCATACAATCCTTACTTTGTTTTGAAAGAAGTCTTCCATGCATCCTGTTCTACAACTCTGACCTGATGGTATCCACTATGTAAGTCTAACTTAGAAAAATAAACAGCTTTTTTCAATTGATCCAAAAGATCATCTATGCGAGGAAGGGGATAATGATTTTTTATCATTATCTTATTCAGTGCCTGGTAATCAATGCACATTCTCCACAAGCCATCTTTCTTTCTCACCAAAATGATTGGTGACCCACATGGTGATGTGATAGGTCTGATGAACCCTTTCTCGAGCAACTCCTACACCTGCTTCTTGATTTCAGCATTTTCTAAAGCGGACAACCTATACATTCCAATGTTAGGCAATGGAGCATCTTGCTGCAAAATAACATCATGCACTATTTCCTTTTTGGGTGGAATACTTTTAGGTTCTTGAAACAAAATATCATACTCTGAAACAATCTTTTCTATATCAGCTTGCTATTTAGCATTACAACCTTCAAATACATTGGTCCTATTAGGTTTCTTTTCCTTTAAAACCATTAGTATGAATTGTTTGCATGAATTTATCATTCTTTTCATCTGCCCTGAGTTTATGAGAGTATAATTATTCTTGAGCTTATGAGCTCTTACAAAGTATTCAATTCCATCTTTAACAAGTAAATACTTGTTCTCAGCTCTATAGAAGATAGGTTTTATATCATACAAGTAAGGAATTCCTAAAACAATTCCACATATATCCAAAGGAATTATGTCTAACTCAACCTCATCTACAAATGCTGACCCAAAAGAAAACTTGAGTTTGCACTATCTAGTCACTTGTAGTTGTGCTTTATCATTCAACCATCCTAATGGGTATGGTTTCTTGTGAGGTGAAACTATTAATCCCAACTTCTTTACAATTGCTTCAGAAATTAAATTTACTTGTGAGCCACTATCAAACAAAGTATCAATCTTTTGATGTTTGGAAATAACTCGAATATGGAAAAGCTCATGTCTTTTTCTCTCATTTTCTTCATCAATAGTAGATTGTGCAAAATTACTAGTAGATGCTTCAGAATTCTTACCTTTTATACCTATGGCTGCAATGGTTGTTTCATCTCCTGATTCTGACCCCAAATATTTCTGAATAGCTGTAGCAGTCTTTTTCTTCTCGCCCTCAAACTTCTTAGGTCTCAGCTATGGATGCAAAATCAAATAGTGCTTTTCATCATGCCCATCCTTTTTACAGTGAGTGCTTGAAGCTTTGCTCTTCTATGCAGTGTTAGCCTTCCATGCTTTCCATTTCTTGTTTATTTTCTCCTTATTCTTACTTGCAGTGGGTTTGGATGATCCCCCAACTTCTAGACTTCCATTCTTTCATCTAGCTTCGAGATGAGTAGCTTGTACAGATACCTCATCTATACTAGTGGGATTAAACATGAGGATGGTGTGCCTCATGTAGTTGTGTAGACCACCAATGTACTTCAATAGAGTCTCAGGTGAGTCTAATGAGATTCATAGAATCAATGCTCTCTTTCTAAATTCTTGAGTGTACCCTTGCACACGTTGCCCTTTCAACTGTCGAAGAGTTTGCCAACTCATCATGGCTTTCTACATGTAGGCCAATGGATAGAACTACTTTTTGATTGTAGAAACAAATTCACTCCAGACAGAGATAGTCTTACCATGTCTCTTCATGTTAGCTTGGATCCTGGCTTTCCACCAAATCAAGGCAGTGCCTCTGAGGCGTAGGCTTGCCAACTAAATCCTGCTCTTGTTTGATTCAATACTCTGCACTATGCAATAAACATCAATTTGCCTAATCCAATTGTCCAGCTTTTCTGCATTC
Source organism: Pinus tabuliformis (assembly GCA_031772625.1). Taxonomy (NCBI): domain Eukaryota; kingdom Viridiplantae; phylum Streptophyta; class Pinopsida; order Pinales; family Pinaceae; genus Pinus; species Pinus tabuliformis. The sequence continues at coordinate 866,378,192 of CM062812.1, forward strand.
AACTCTCCATCATATATAGGTAAATCAAATTTAACATCTAGTTTAATCAAAGATGCCTTCTTGTTATGTACAGGGCTATTAGGAGGTGTGAGGAAGCTTTCTTCTTTCCCCTTTCCTTTTGAGTGGTCATGGAAATGTGACTCATCTTCTCCTTTGTCTCGTTTAGAGCCTGATGTATCTTCATCCTTATGTTTTCTAAATTCCTTATACATTTCCTCTACCATGGATTCTATGGCTAGGAAACTATCTATGAATTGAAGGTCTTGTCCCATAGAAAATTCCTCTGACATTGTCTTCCAAGGATAGACTCTCCCAATTTCAAGATTTTTTTCGACCAACTCTCCTCCTAATTTGAGCTTTGATCTAGTTAGCATTCAACAACTAAACCAACACAAACTTGTCTAACCTTACAACCTAGAGCTCTGATACCACTTGATCTGAAATTCACTCGTGAGTGACCATAGTTAGATAATTAGTGAATGAAGGTATTACATACTCATGTGCTGGTGTGTGTCTACGTTATTTTAGGCAACATATCGATCAGATTACAAAATACACAGACACTGGAAAAATGGAAAATAGTAAGGAAAGCATAGTAAGAAAATGAATTGACACAACAATTAATAAGGAGTTCACCCTATTCTCCAGGGCTACATCTCCGGTCCATCTCTTAGTGGTGGCCTTCTTTTATTGTGTCTTTAAAGCAAAGATTTATAATAAGGAGCTCAATTTGAGTCCCCTGAAAAAGATAATATTTGGTAGGGTGGTTCTTGGATCCCCCAAGCCACTAGAGTACATAGACTCTTCTCCTTGCCAAATCTTGACCTCTCTAGTTTTTAATGGGAGGAGCCCAATGTGGTGCTCAACAGATCCTCAGAGGGATTACTTGTCTACTCGATGCTACCCTACACTGTGGGTCAGCTCAGCTCTCTGTTTTTCTGCTTCTTGCTTCACTGTTTGATCTGATAATCACCCTATGAGTGACATCAGTTAAAGATTTATTGATTAAAGGTATTACAGACTCATGTGTTGGTGTGTGTGTCTATGTTATTTAAGCAATGGATCAATCAGATTGCCAATACATAGACATTTGAAATGAAAGAAAGAAGAGAAATAAAGTATGCAAATACAAGAACAGAAGAAATTAATAAGGAGTTCACCCTATCCTCTAGGGCTACATCTCCAGTCCAGCTCTTAGTGGTGGCCTTATTTTATTGTGTCTTAAGCAGATAATTACAATGCAGGAGCTCAATATGGGTCACCTGAAGCAGATTTGCTTGGCAGGGTGTGCACAGACTCTGTTGCCTACCAGCTCTGTGACCTTCTGGTCTATAATGGAGAGACCCCAATGTGGTTCTCAATCCAGACAGATCCTCTCTGGGATGGCTTGAATCTCTCAAGCTCTCTGGTGCTTGACACTGCCTTTGGTCAGCTCGGCCCTCTGTCTTCTTCTGCTTTTGCTTCACTATCTTCTTCTCTGTGTTCCGTCCTCCTCTCGGGATTCTGGTCTCTCTGTCTCTCATCCTCCTCTCAAGATTTTCTCTCTCTGTTCGTGTCTCCTCTCTCTGTTCATGGCTTTGAAGCCATTCATTCCCATGTTTGTTCGGTTCCTCTTCCGCCTCTGTCAAATCACCTTCTGTAGCTATGCTTGGAGTTCCCTGTTCAGTGTCATCATCAGGCTCACAGGGTGTGGCCACATGTCCTCTTGTAATGCGCCAGCCTGCTTCGTCGGTTCAGTTTTTTGGTTACATTTGTGGAATGAGTCTTCCTCCACTACGGTGGTCAAACAAACCTCAAATCTTTACAAACTGTGGCTTAATCCCTCTTTGATTCCGCTTTTCCCATCGGGCGCGATCTCAGCCGTTAGATTTGGGGCCTCCACATCTAATTCCATACGCATGTTTTGCACAGTTGACTTGCTCGATTGTTAGTACGCGATCAACGGCAGTTTTATCTCTCCTCTGCCTACTACGCATCGATCGTTGAGTGGGATCACTCCAATTCCATCCAAAACTGCTTATTATTTAAGGGTGACCCAATCAATACCACCAGTTTCTAGAGCGGGTCCTGCCTTTAGCTTTTAGCCCTTCTACCTTTTCCCTATTGTTCTCCATCTCCCCACGCGATCGAGTGCTTAGGGCTACTCCATTTCGAGCCCTTTAACCTAGTGATGGGCGATTATCGCTAAGCGCTAAGCATTAATCACGCATAAAAATCCACCTCCGTTTCTCGATCCAGGCCTCCCAGGGCTTAATTTGGCCTCCCGCATGGTCTCCATGGGCCTCAGTTAGCACGCTTTGACCGAGGTCCTCATCGTTCCATGTTGGCTGCCATTGCCACTGGTTTAGGCTATTTTTTATCGTTGTTTTGGAATTTTTTGATGTTTGTCCTAACTTGATATAGTCATGGTTCCTTTGCCAGTTCTTTATGGATCCAATTCGGATCACGACTTTCCCACTAAAAAAGCTTTTGGACCAAAAAAAGTTGGTTTTCAAGCATCGACTAAGTGAGGGTATTGCTTTCTCACTTGTCCAATCTCAATCCATTTTGCACTACTCGGCTTTGAACCTATGAGCCCAATCCTTAGGTACTCCACATCTCCCCTACGCGTTGTCCTCACCTTCTTGTCTAGCACTGTTTCTTCCTACAATTCATTAAGATATTTAGGTAGTAGATCATCAATAGAAGGCAATTGACTCTGCTCTTCAGGTTCCTCAATCATTGAAGGTTCAAACAATCTCAAGCAATCTGCATTTAGGACTGAGTAGATGTGCATGTATGCTGGTAGATCAAGGCAAAAAGCATTTTCACCAATCTTCTCAAGTATCCTAAAGGGTCCATACCTGATAGGCTTTAGCTTTTTACCTTCACCTTTCATCCTGTCCTTACTGATATATAGCTAGACCTAGTCACCAACTTGAAAATTATGCTCCATCCGATGCTTTTCATGCCTAGCCTTATATTTGGCTTGGCTCTTTTCCAGCTGTTCCTGTACTGCCTGGTGGATCTCCTGGATCTGTTCAATGAACCTAGTTGCTTTGTCCACATCACTGTGTCCATCAACCATGGTATCTTTACCAAAGACAAAATACAAAGGAGACCTAGGTGTGAAACCAAAACAGGTTTGAAAAGGAGATCTCTGTGTAGAAGAATGCTTTGCTCTGTTGTAAGCATGCTACACATAACACAAATGTTCATCCCAAAGCTTAGGACGTTTGCTGCAATATCCTCTTAGTAGCTGGATCACAGTCCTATTAACTACTTCTGTCTCGCCATCAGTTTGTGGATGAAAAGCTGTGCGTTTCTTCAGTTTGGTGTCTATCAAGTCCCACAAACTTGACCAAAACTTCCCCAGAAATCGGGTGTCTCGATCAGATACAATGGAAGTGGGTAATCCAAAATGAACCCATACATGTTCAAAGAATAATTTTGCAGTCTATTCAACAGTAATCTGTTTATTACAAGGTATCGAAATACACATTTTGCCGAACCTATCCACAAAAACATACAAGTAATCATGACCTTTCCTAGATTTAGGCAGTCCTCCAACAAAATCCATGGAAACACTTTCCCAAGGGTGAGAAGGAACTGGCAATGGAGTGTACAAGCCTAGTTTTCTGTTACTGGGCTTGCTTTTAGCACACATAGAACACCCTCTTACATATCTGGAAATTGTCTCATTCATTTTTGGCCAATAACAAAACCTTTGCAGCTGTGAAACTGTTTTACTTACCCCAAAGTGACCTGATATCAGAGAAGTTTGTGCTTCCCTAATTTTCTTTACTCTCTCAGTTTGTGGAATGCAGATTTTCCCACAATGGTATACGAGTCGGTCCATTACATGATAATCCAATTATTCTACTCTTTTGCCTTGACTCAAAGTTGCATATACATATTTAAAGTCCATATCCTGAGAATATTGTTCAATGTAGCTTTCATGTAGTGCATAATTATGCTTAAGTATGGTAGATGCATTTATAATGGGTCTAGATAACGTGTTTGCAACCTTGTTATGTATGCCCTTTTTATATCTGCTGATTAAATGAAACTGTTGTAGAAAACCCATCCATCTGTAATGTCTTGATTTCTGCAGCTTAGTTTGGGAGTGCAGATATTGAAGTGGTTGATGATCAGTATGTATTACTATCTCTTTGCCCATTAAGTAATGTTACCACTTTTTCACACTTTGAACTATGCATACAATTCTTTATCATATGTAGGATAGTTAACTACTATAGGATTAAAAGTCTCAGAAAGATAACATATGGGTTTACTGTGCTGTGTCAACACCGCTCCCATGTCATAGTCACTAGCATCAATTTGGATCTCAAATGGTCATTGTAGATCTGGCAGTGCTAGTACAGGTGTTGTACTAATCTTTTCTTTCAAGGTGTCAAAGGTTTTCTGATGTTTGTGTCCCCACTGAAACACCTTATTCAATCCTGTTAAAGCATGTAATGGAGCTGCAATTGAGGAAAAGTTAGAAATGAACTTCCTCCAATATTGTGCTACTACTAAGAAGCTTCTCACTTCTGTAGCAGACCTAGGTTTAGGCCAGTTCACAATGACTACCACTTTAGAGGGATCTATTTTCAATTCACCTCCCCCTACTACATGACCCAAGTAGTTTAGATATTTTTTGCCAAATTCACATTTTGAGAGTTTAACATAAATTTTTTCTCTTTTCAAAACATCTAATGTCTACTTAACATGCTTTAAATGTTCTTCCCATGTTTTACTAAAAATTAGAATGTCATATACGTACACAACAACAAAATCATCAAGAAAAGGTCTGAGTACATCATTCATTAATCTCATGAAAGTAGCAGGAGCATTAGTTAAGCCAAAAGGCATAACCAGCCATTCATACAATCCCTGCTTTGTTTTGAAAGAAGTCTTCAATGCATCTTGTTCTGCAATCCTGACCTGATGGTATCCACTGTGAAAATGTAGCTTGGTGAAATAAATAGCTTCCTGCAATTGATCTAAAATATCATCTATGCGAGGAAGGGGATAAAGATTTTTTATTATTATCTTATTCAGTGCTCGGTAATCAATGCACATTCTCCATGAGCCATCTTTCTTTCTCACCAAAACGATTGGTGACCCACATGGTGATGTGCTAGGCCTGATATACCCTTTCTCTAGCAACTCCTACACCTGCTTCTTAATTTCAGCATTCTCTAAAGTAGAAAACTTGTACATCCCAATGTTAGGCAATGGAACATCTTGCTGCAAAATAATATCATGTACTATTCCCTTTTTGGGTGGCAGACCTTTAGGTTCTTGAAATAAGACATCATACTCTGAAACAACCTTTTCTATATCATCTTTCTGTTCAACATTACAGCTCTCAAATACGTTGGTTTTATCAGGTTTCTTTTCCTTTACAACCATCAATAAGAATTGTTTACATGAATTTATCATTCTTTTCATCTGCCCTGAATTTATGAGATTATAATTATTCTTGAGCTTATGAGCTCTTACAAAGTATTCGATTCCATTTTTAACAAGCAGATACTTGTTCTCAACTCTATAGAAAATAGCCTTTCTATCATACAAGGACTTCCTAAAACAATTCCAGATATATCCAAAGGAATTATGTTTAACTCAACCTCATCTACAAATGCTGACCCAAAAGAAAACTTGAGTTTGCACTGTCTAGTCACTTGTAGTTGTGCTTTATCATTCAACCATCCTAATGGGTATGGTTTCTTATGAGGTGTGGTTGCTAATCCCAATTTCTTTAAAATTTCTTCAGAAATTAGATTTACTTGTGAGCCACTATCAAACAATGTATCAATCTTTTGATGTTTGGAAACAACTCGAATATGGAAAAGCTCATGTCTTTTTCTCTCATTCTCTTCATCAATAATAGATTGAGTAAAATTACTAGTAGATGCTTCAAAATTCTTACCTTTTATACCTATGGCTGCAATAGTTGTTTCATCTCCTGAGTCTGACCCCAAATCCTTCTGAATAGCTACAACATTTTTCTTCTTCTTGCCCTTAGACTTCTTAGGTCTCAGCTATGGATGCAGAATCCAACAATGCTCATCATCATGCCCATCCTTTTTATAGTGAATGCATGAAGCTTTGGTTTTCTGTGCAGTGTTAGCCTTCCTTGCTTTCCACTTCTGCTTTCTTTTCTCCTTACTCTTGCTTACAGTGGGTTGAGATGGTCGCCCAACTTTTGGATTTCCATTCTTTCCTCTAGCTTCTAGATGAGTAGCTTGTACAGATACCTCATCTATACTAGTGGGATTGAACATGAGGATAGTATGCCTCATGTAGTTGTGTAGACCACCAATGTACTTCAAAAGAGTCTCTGGTGAGTCTAATGAGATCCCTAGAATCAATTATCTCTTTCTAAATTCTTTAGTGTACCCTTGCACACTTTTCCCCTTCAACTATCGAAGAGTTTGCCAACTCATCATGGCTTGTTGCATGTAGGCCAATGGATAGAACTAATTTTTAATTGCAAAAACAAATTCACTCCAGACAGTGATGGTCTTACCATGCCTTTTCATATCAGCTTGAGCTCTGCCTTCCCACCAAACCAAGGCAGTGCCTCCTAGGCATAGGCTTGCTAGATGAATCTTACTCTTGACTGAGTCGATGTTCTGTACTCTGCAATACACATCAATTTGTCTATCCAATTGTCCAACTTTTCAGCATTTAGCTCTCCATCATATATAGGCAAATCATATTTAACATCTAGCTTGATCAAAGATGCTTTCTTATTATCCACAGGGCTATTAGGAGGTGTGAGAAAGCTTTCCTCTTTCCCTTTTCCCTTGGAGTGGTGATGAAAGTGAGACTCATCTTCTTCTTCTTTATCTTGTTTAGAACCTGATGAATCTTCAGTCTTATGCTTTCTAAAGTCCCTATACATTTCTTCTACCATAGACTTTATAGCTAGGAAACTTTCTATGAATTGAGGGTCTGGCCCCACAGAACCTCCCTATGACATTGTCTTTTGAGGATAGACTTGCCCAATTTCAGGATTAGTTTCCACCAACTCTCTTGTTGAGCTCTGAATCTACATCTCTTCTACACACTTTTCTAGACTTTTTCCCCTCACTAGTGCCTCACAAGCTATCAAAAATCATTACATATTGATTCTGAGAGTACATTTAAGTGGTTTTATAACTATGTTTTTGTGTTTGCTATTTGACTTAGATTTTTCTCATCAGCTGCAGAATGCAGCCACTTTCTGCAGCTGACTTGAGATTCCACAGCTGTTTTTGTTAATCTTTAGGTTCCAGGTGTTAGCATGCAAAACAAGGCACGTGGTCAGGTCAAGAATGATGTGGACATGGACCAGGTCCTATTGGTTTAGCCACATTCGTAGAGGAAAGTTGTGGTCAAACGGTGGTCAAACGAGGAGTCCTATGGCAAACAAGTCTCTATTTCAACATGTAAAAGGGTCCGAGACCGTTCCTAGATCCGTGGATTCATTCTGACAACTGTAGACTGCCTCCATGATGCAAATCCAACAACCACCTTTTGGTAGATTGAATGATCATGGAAACCAACACGCTAAGCTCACGGATGCTGTCTTTTTACGTGTCTTACGCTGAAGTAGTTCCATAGGAAAAAAAGTTATGTAATTTCCCTTATAAATAACGCGTATGCAAACGCATATGGATGATTAGTTTTTGTTGATGTAATCTTGTTGTTAAGTTTATGTACTGTGCAATGACACTGGTATTACTGTTGTAATGAGAGGATCCTTCATTTGCTTTGCAATATAAGAAGACTCTGTTTTATATGACTGTGTGACCATAATCTCAATTTAACAGCATGTTAACCAAGTCCGTGCAGAGGGCCCCTGCTGGCTAAGGTTTCATTCTTTTATTTCTGTAAAGTTTTTTTGTGCTATTTTTTTATTTCCATTGTAGATATTTTGTAGTGTGTGCACCTGTGTATATCTCACATTTCAGTTATAGTGTTAACGTTTCATTCCTGTACATGATTTTCGAAGAATTGTATATTTGTGCTAACACTAATCAGTGTGTTTCAGGTTAAGATAGGCTCGGGCATTTTCATACAATTTTTGCAGTAAATATTGACATGAGATTGTCCTCTCTGCTGACTTTGTTTTTCTTAGTTTTAAATTTCAGTTATGCTTTGATTTCAGTCTTATTCATTTGCTGTTGGCAGTTAGTTTAAATATCAAATTCTTCATGTCATTTAACATTATCTCTAGAGCCATGGCTTAACCCCGAAAAGCTACTTGCCGAGCTATCGAATTTTGAGTGAAGTGATTTGATTCTTCATGTTATTGACGTTATCTCCAGAGCCATGGCTTAACCCGGAAAAGCTACTTGGCGAGCTATCAGACTATAAGTGAAGAGACTTGATTTTATTTTCATTTGCAAGTAGATAATTTAGATATGAATTCCTCATGTTATTGATGTTATCTCCAAAGCCATGGCTTAACCCCGAAAAGCTACTTGGTGAGCTATCGGACTATAAATGAAGTGAATTGGTTTTACTTTTATTAGTTTGCAGTTTTTGATTTGTTTGAGTGCAATAGCTTAACTTTTATTTTTGTATTTAGATGAGCAGCAGAGATAGATATTTCATGATCAATAGTTCATCATTTGTTTGATTCAAATAGCTGCATATTTACATTCTTGTTTAGCTGCACATTTACATTCTTGTTCAAGTATTAATTTCATCATTAGAATGTTTTGAGATCCTCTGAAGTGTTAAGTTCTGGAAGTCATCATAAAGGACATAATTGCCTTAAAATCTATACCCAAACTTGCCTTCTAAAGTATTCTTAAAACTTAGGAATAGGATTTCCATTTGCATTAGGAGACAAACCAAGATAAAACCCCCAAAAACAAGATAAAATTGAAAACAATAAAAAGTAATAAAGAGGTTTCCTTTCACATATAGTGCGCCACACTTCATCAGTTTATGACTCCCGGATTGATAATTAATGTAGCAATTTAGGACAGACTAAATTGACTAAACATTTTGGCGCTGTTTCCGGGGAAGTTTAACTAGGTAGCCGATCTCTTAAAAAAGAAAAGTGAAAAATTGATAACTTCTTGAAGTATGGTCTCCTCTTGCACCTAGTGTGATCTGAAAGATCAAAAATGAGAGTTATTAGTTCAATAATTTATTGATTATGCTCTCTTCGTGCACCTAGTGTGACCTGGAAGATCAGAAAGAGAATTATTAGCTCGACTTAAAAATAAAAAATAAAAAATAAAAAATGACATGCATAGAGCAAGAGATTCTAGGGGAAGATTTATAGCTAGGGCCAAAAGTTCGATTTTCACAAATCTAGCTACTTCAAGGCATAGACAAGATACACCTCCATCAGCTCTGACTCATACTCCCAGCCTTAGGATGCCTGGAATTTAAGGGGCAATAGCCAATTAGGAGATTCTTCCACACTATTTACTAAATCTGATCTAAGAGAAGAACCTTTCTTCACTTCTACAAGGGAACATATTGTAATCAAAGAAGTAGAATCACCTGAAGAAGAGGAGGGAGAAACTCTTCCTCGTTCACCATTAATAGAAGAACCAGAAGACTCTGAGGAAACTATCATGACAGAGGAAGTAGTAAATGGATTTGGAGGAGGGGGTAGAGGTAGAGGAAGAGGAAATAATGGAGGAGGTAGAGGTAACAATGGGGGAAATAGGGATGGAGATAACTCATTTGGATTCCCTATAGCCGATGAGGAAACTCATACAAAAATGAAAAACATTTCACCATCTGTCCTCCCAAACTTTTATGGGTTGCGAAGTGAGGATCCTGAAACATTTCTATTTGAGTTTGAAGTCTTGTGCCGAACCTATGACTATATGGAAGACTCTCAAACACTCAAACTGTTTCCTTCAACATTGAAAGGAGCTTCTTTGAAATCGTTCACGGGATTAGTCACTCAATCTATTAGGACTTGGAATGATATGAAAAAAACATTTTTGGATAGATACCTGGATTATTGTATGCCCACCAATCATAAGGATGATGTATTCAAGATGATACAAAGAGAAGATGAAAACTTGGAGGATTTACTTGAAAGATTTCAATACAACTTAAAGAGAGCAAAAATGAGTAATTTAGATGAGGAAACCTTGAAAGGCCTTCTATTGAAAGCCATTAGAGATGAATGGATATAGATTTTAAACATGATGGGGAAGGGCGATATTTCTCAACTTCCACTTCATGACATAGAAGAACTATGTGTCCATCTCTCAAGGGGAAAATCTAAAACTGGAAAAGGGTTGAGAGATCCTTCTCTTATTAGAGAAAACAAATCTACAACTGGATCAATAAGTACGGCAGAGATTGGCAACATGCTTGATGAGTTCAAAACTAATATTCTAGGGAGCCTTAGTGAACAACTAGACACCCTTAAAATACAAAACAAGTAGAAAGCATAAGCTGATGCCTTGGCCATCTTTTGTCCAAAATGTAGAAAGAAACATGCTCTAATGGAATACCCCTTGGATGCAAAAGTTGTAGAAACATGTATGATTTTCTCAGAAAGCCATGAGACCAAGGATTGTCCTTCAATTCTCTAGCTCAAAGCTGTCTTTCAGGAAGATCCAAATTCAGTAAAGACCCTTTGCTTTGTTTCAAGAAGACCATGGCAAGGGCAACAAAATCAGGGATTTAACAATCTTATGAACTTTCAGCTCCCACGAAATTGGAATTCTTGGTAACAACGTTGTCCCCAATATAAAAATCCATACCAATCATGGGCACAAGGATGAAAAATCCTTATGGGATATTTTATCAATTTTATCAATATCCTCCATCCTTTCCAAATCAACAAAATCAACCAATTCCAAATCAAAACCCATAACTTTCATTGTCATTCCCACAAAAACAACCTTCTCAACAAAATCCAAATTCTCAACTCTTGCTTCCATTTCAACAAAAGACAAATCAACTACCAGCCCAGCCATTGCCAAATCCCAAAAAAAAAAATCCTCAGAATGCTTACATGGTAAAAGGACAACAATTTCCTACCTATATGATTGTTCCTCTCAATGATGTTCAACTCAGATCTGGTAGAGTTTTAGAAAAACCTTCTATAGATGTTCAAGAACAAGGTACCTCTAAGGAGAATTCTCTTAAAGTCAATAAAGGTTTTGAGGAAGCATCTCTTTAAAACCCAATCATTCAAAAAGAAAAAGAAAAAGAGTCAACCCCCACAACTCCTATAGTTGAGCAACCTGCATCTTCATCCACACCTCCTTTCCCTAAAAGATTACAAATTGGCAAAGGGGTGGAAAAACAAATCTTGTTGCCTGACTATGATTTTCTTGATGAATTAAAGAATTTATGTATCAAGATTCCCTTGCTACAAGCCATTAGAGAGATTCATATTCTAGCGAAAACAATAAAGGAGTTGAGTCTTAAAAGACCAGGAAGGAAACCAAGAGATACAAGAAGAATCCGCCTGGTAGGAAAAATTGCAGATATCATGATGGGAAAATTACCATGCAGAAATATGTGGATCCACATAGTTCAATTGTCAAGACACATATAAATGGGATAGAAATTCCAAACACTTTGATTGACTTAGGGGCTGCTATCAACATTATGAGTACACAGACTATGGAACAACTTAAACTTCCTAATCTTCTTTTTACACCTACCTTACTGCAACTTGCAGATAGATCAATAATTAAACCAGATGGTGTACTAGAAGATATTTCAGTCTCCTTAGATTCTTGGGAATATCGAGTAGATTTCATGATTTCGACTCCCAAGAGTAATTTAGGAGGACATCCACTCATCTTAGGAAGTCCTTGGCTAGCCATAACTAATGCTTTCATTAGTTGTAAATCTGGAGATATGTACATTTCTGATGGTAGTTTGACAAAGAAATTTAATCTGTATCCCCCAACAAAGGCAATTACAGAAGTAGGAGACAATGAATGGGTCGACGATGAAGATATTATACAACCTGTCTTTACTGTCTCTGAAATTAGTGAAGATAGTCAAATTTTGAACACATTAGAAAACTTTGAAACATCTTCAGAATATGACCACACACAATTTCAGTTAGATTCTGATATTGAATATCTATCATCAAGACAAATGTCTCTTTACTCTATGGAAGAGTTTGGTAGCTCTACCATTGAAATTTTTCCAGGTAAAAAACTGAATATCAACAAAAACTTGGAAAATCCACAATAGGAAGAGCTAACCAAAATCTTGCAAAAACATTCTACTGCATTTGCATGGGAGTATACTGATATGAAAGGTATTGACCCTAAGACTTGCATCCATCATATCTATATCGAGGAAAATAGTAGATCAATCGGACAACCTCAGAGAAGGATGAATCCAAATCTTAAGGAGATAGTGAAAGAAGAGCTCTAAAAACTACTCAATGTAAATTTCATTTATCCAATTTCAGATAGCCGATGGGTTTCTCCTTTGGCTATAGTACCCAAAAAGAATGGTAAATGGAGGGTATGCATTGATTACAGGGAATTGAATAAAGCAACTTTGAAGGATCAGTTTCCTTTGCCCTTTATTGATCAAGTGTTAGATACATTAGTAGGGAAAAAGTACTTTTCATTTTTAGATGGTTTTAGTGGTTACAATCAAATTCAGGTAGCACCTGAAGATCAGGATAAGACCACATTTACCTATCCATGGGGAACTTTTGCTTATCGAGTGCTTCCTTTTGGATTATGTAATGCACCCACAACATTCCAAAGAGCAGTACTAGGAATTTTTTCTGATCTAATCCATGATTGGGTAGAGGTTTATATGGATGATTTTACAGTTTATGGTGATTCATTTGAAGAGGAATTAGAAAATTTGGAAAAATTACTTATAAGATGTAAAGAAACAAACCTTTCAATAAGCCATGAAAAATGCTTTATGATGTTTACTGAAGGTATTTTTTTAGGACATCATATTTCAGGGGATGGTATTAAAGTTGATAGATCAAAAGTTGAAGTCATCTCCAAGTTATCTATTGCAAATTGTCAAAAAGATGTTAGAATTTTTCTGGGATTTACTGGATATTATAGAAGATTTATAGAAAACTTCACCAAAATAGCATCTCCACTCTTCAAACTACTTACAAAAGATTGTGAATTCAAATGGGGTCCTGATTGCCAATCAACATTTGAAACCTTGAAAACAAGAATATCTGAAGCACCTATCTTGAGAGGACCAAATTGGAAACTTCCTTTCCATATTTCTACAAATGCTTCAGATACAGCTCTAGGGGCTGTATTGGTATAGAAAGATTTAGTTCCTTATGCCATTTACTATACCAGTAAAAATTTAACTCCTACAAAGTTGAACTATACTGTGACTGAAAAAGAATTCTTAGTTGTTGTTCATGCAATCAATAAGTTTAGACATTATCTAATAGGTTATGAAACTTTTATTCATACTGATCATTCTACAATTAGATATCTAATGAACAAACCCATTACTAATGGCAAAGCTACAAGGTGGCTCCTACTTTTACAGGAATTCAATATTACTGTGTTAGATAGACCAGGGAAACAAAACACAGTAGCTGATTTCTTGTTTAGGATTCAGAATACTAAAGAAGATTCTCCTATAGATGATAAGTTTCCTGATGAATATTTATTTGCAGTAACTACTAAGACTCCTTGGTATGCAGATATAGCTAACTATTTCATTACAGGGAACTACCTCCACATTTACTTCCTGGTGAAAGAAGAAACATTATTCAGGAGAGTTCAAAATATTCATGGATTTCTAATGAATTGTTTAAAACAGGGCCAGATCTTATCAGAATATGTGTTAGAGAAGATGAGATGCCTGATATTCTCAAAGCATGTCATGATGAACCATGCATCGAACACTTTGCTGATAAAAGGATAGCCTATAAAATCCTCTCTTTAGGATATTATTGGCCATCCCTCTTCAAAGATGCAAAACAATATGTCAGAAGATGTGATAGCTACCAAAGAGTAGGGAAACCTACCCTCTCAACTGAAATCCCATTACATCCACAGGTACTTATCGAACCCTTTGAAAAATGGGCTTTAGATTTCATGGGACCTATTAACCTACCATCTAAACAAAGAAAGTATATATTGGTATGTACTGATTATGTCAATAAATAGGTAGAAGCCAAAGCATTATTTTCTACTACTAAGCATTCAGTCATTATTTTTCTTTATGAGGACATTTTTACTTGCTTTGGTGTTCCAAGAGAAATTGTGACAGATCAGGGAGGTCAATTCACATCCAAACTGGTGGAGAAGTTGATCGAAGAGTATAAGGTCAAGCACAAAAAATCTACTCCTTACCATCCACAAGCAAATGGTCAAGTGGAGTCTACAAACAAAGTTCTTAAAGGCATCATTACCAAGACTGTTCATCTACATAGAAGAGATTGGGCAGAAAGGCTTCCTGAAGCCTTATGGGCCTACAGAACTACATGGAGAAATATGACAGGACATTCTCCCTATGAACTTGTTTATGGGAAAGAAGTTTTGATCCCCATTGAGTTCCAAGTTAGAACCTTCAATATGGCAGTTCAATTGGGAATGGATCTATCAGAAGCCCAAAAGCATAGAATGGAGAAATTGAATGAGCTAGGTGAGGTCAGACAAGAAACAATCCTAAGTACTAATATAGTTCAATATCCAAGAGCTAAGTGGCATGACAAATACATCAAGGAGAAAAAGTTTCAAGAAGGAGATTGGGCATTGCTAATTGATTCCAAGTTTAAAGATTTCAAAGGTAAATTTCAGACTCATTGGCTTGGGCCATATGAGATTGACAAAGTTTTTAGCAATGGAGCAGTAAGAATCAAAACCATTGATGAACATAAAAATCCTCTTATTGTGAATGGCCACAGATTAAATATCTATCATAAGCCACTCCCGGAGGAGGAATTTGTCAAAATCTTTCAAGATAATTCTGCAATAAGGCTGGTGAAGAAGAATCCTTCTTCTCCACTAGCCTAGTCTTTGTTCTTTTCTCTTTTGAAAAAAAATAAAAAATAAAAAAATAAAATAAAATAAAATTGTATAAGCCTAAAAACCAATCACTGATTGGCAGTCTTATACAAAAAATACAGGGCGAAAATCAGAAACTTCTGATGCCCTATATTTTCCAAAAAAAATTAATCTTTTTATTCATAGTTTCATGCCATTTCACTTCATTTCGCTTCACTCCATTTCATTTCATCATCTCATTCCGCCAATAAAATTCCTTTTATGACCAGTTTTCATATATCATTCACTCAGTCATCATTCATTTCCATCCATCTCCATTTAGTCATATGTTCACTATGTCAGTTTCCGCAGCTAGGAACTGATTCCGCAGCTAGTTGATTGATTCCGCAGCTAACACTCTGTTATTCAACACTGGCAGTCAAATGTTAGCCAAATAATGATGGGAACCAAATGCAGGTATGCCAAAGGAAAATATGTTGAAGATATAAAACAACTAAAGTACCGACAAGAAGCAGCTAATCAAAGGTCAGTGAGCGGAAGTGGTAAGATTCTAAGGTAAGCAAAATTCATTTCAAATAGCATTTCAAAGCACATTCTATATAGTTATGAAACCACAGCTCCATTATGTGTAATGATTATCATTGATTGCTTACATAACCGCTCCATGACCTTTATATGATTCCTCCACGAACCTCGCATTAATTTTTAACAGCCTCATGATTCGCCTCCGAATTTAACTCGTGTTTATTTGTACGTTGGCATTCCGCCTGCTAAACCGGGTAACTATGGGGACGTAATCTATTTGATCACGGCTCTGTTCCACTTCACAAATCCATAGCCATTTTTAGAACATGCTCACGCCTATTCCATAGCCTTCTATCTCAAAAGCTGAGTTCACTCTACTTCTATACTATCCCATTAAAGTTGTGTTTGTTATTTTTGGCTGTTTACATCCCCGTGAACTCATTCTCATTACATGTCTCTGCTCTTTCATTTATGATTACTTGTTTTTTTTCTCCACAAACCTTCTCCATTCCCCGCTAACACAGTCGTTTCACCTCTGTCAATCCATTACTCACTCAGACGTATTTTAAGGCAGGAGGAAGGAATGGGTCTTTCGCTAAGAGAAGAACTGGAAGGGCCTAAATTCATGGAGGGGTATCCACAATTGAAAAGCATACTAAGGAAGGCATGGTGGCTATAGTTCATCCAGAAATTCAGAGGCTAAAATAAAGAAGTTACAAAGACATTTGCGAGGTCTTTTAATGGCATGGAAGTTGAGGTTGGAGATCTTAATTTTTTAGTATAGAGGCATCTATCGCTGCAGCAACGAAACTCCCATGGGAGGGGTAACGGTGGTTCAAAAACAAAAGCTTTGATGAGAGGGCCTGGAGGATTATCTTATGCAATCAAAGTATGGATATAACCATTTTCAAACGTGGAATCCCTGTCTCTACTTTAGAAGAAAAGTGAGCTAGTCTATTATTGATAATCTAGAAGTTTATTACATGTGAAGGATGGTTTAGGTCCATGTATATGTACCAAACCCGGTTGCTAATGAATTTTCTAGAAAATCAAACCATCAATTTGCCTTACCTTTTTATTGAATAGCCTGAAAAAGATGTCCATAACTATATAAAAGAATCTGGAAGACATAGAACCCCACCTATACCATCACGGGCTTGTAAAATTTTTGATAGAAAAACAGTTGAAGGAAAAGAAGGACACCTGGGAACAGTTTTTGGTTAGAAACTTCTTTCAAGATCCACCTGAAACACCTGAGAGCAGCTCAGTAAGGAAAAGTAGGAGAAGGAAAACAAGTGTGAAAGTTCAGGACACTCCTACTAACATAGGTAAAGAATAATAAGGAAGAGAAGTTTTCTGAAAGTAGGAAGGAAAGAACTGAGGTCTGGAAGCAAAGAAAATTAAAGAGGAAAAGAAATATTGAAGTTGTTTATCAAACCCCAGAACCTTCCTTAAAATAGGACCACCAAATAGTTTCTGAAAGACTGGTTTACCTTCAGGAACAATCAGCTGCAGCAAAGAGGAAAGGGAAAGAAAAACAGAGTGTGGAGAAAGAAGACACTAGCTCACAAAATCTGAGGAGATCTATACTTAAAAGGAAAACTGAGGAAAGTACAAACTAAAGGGCCCCACTTCATTGATTTAGGAGAGGAAACACCGAAACAGCCTCCAGAAATCCCTCCTGGCCGTAGCCCACACCATACTCCTATTCCTCAACCAAATTTTGAGATCAGTCCTTCTCAACCAGATTTTGAGATAAGTCCTTCTCAACTAGATTTTGGGGACAGCCCAAGAAAGACAACACCTGAGATAGATCCAACCCAACAAGAAATGTATGATTATATTGAGATGTTGGAGAAAACTGCCATAGATCAAGCCACTTCATCTTCCCAGCCTAATATAGCCCAGGAAGCTCTAATCCAATCACTAAAATAGGAAGTTTTTGAATTGGAGGTCCTAAATAGACACATCAAAAGAGAAAATGAAACATTGAAAGAACAGATCAGGTTGGATAATATTATTCATGGCAACACCATGTTGCATCTTGGGCTATTGTAGAAGAAAAATAGAAAATTGAAGAAAAAGAGTAGGAGGTTGAGCAGAGCTCTCATCAGCCTCAAATTCAAGTGCCTAATGAGGAAGCCTAGGATGACAGTGGTACCAAGAAAGAAGAAAAGAAAACTGGATGTGTTGGCAGAGGTCTTAGAACACATGAACTGAAGGGAGGATGATCATAGTTTTGGTTGCATGAGGACATGCAACACCTTCACAGTGGGGGTATGTTGAGCTCTGAAACTACATCTCTTCTACACACTTTTCTAGACATTTTCCCCTCACTAGTGCCTCACAAGCTATCAAAAATCATTACATATTGATTCTGAGAGTACATTTAAGTGGTTTTCTAACTATGTTTTTGTGTTTTCTATTTGACTTAGATTTTGCTCATCAGCTGTGGAATGCAGCCACTTTCCATAGCTGACTTGAGATTTTGTAGCTGTTTTTGTTAATCTTTAGGTTGCAGGTGTCAGCAAGCAAAACAAGGCATGTGGGTAGGTCAAGAATGATCTGGACATGGACCAGGTCCTATTAGTTTAGCCAGATTTGCAGAGGAAAGCCGTGGTCAAACAAGGAGTCCTACGACAAACATGTCTCTGTTTCAACACGTAAAAGGGTTCGAGACCGTTCCTAGATCCGTGGATTCATTCTGACAGCTATAGACTACCTCCACGACGTAAATCCAACAACCACCTTTTGGTAGATTGAATGATCATGGCAAGCAACACGCTAAGCTCGCAGATGTTGTCTTTTTACGTGTCATCTGCTGAGGTAGTTCCATAGGAAAACAATTATATAATTTCCCTTATAAATAACGCATTTGCAAATGCATATGGCTAGTTAGTTTTTGTTGATGTAATCTTGCTGTTAAGTTTATGTACTGTGCCGTGACACTAGTCTTGCTGTTGTAACGAGAGGATCCTTCCTCTATTTTGCAATATAAGAAGACTCTGTTTTATATGACTGTGTGAGCATAATCTCGATTTGGCAGCATGTTAACCAAGGCTGTGTAGAGGGCCCCTACTAGCAAGGTTTCGTTCTTTTATTTCTATAAAGTTTTCATGTGCTGTTGTTTTATTTCCATTGTAGATATTTCGTAGTGTGTGCACTTTTGTATATCTCAAATTTCAGTTATAGTGTTAATGTTTCATCCCTGTACATGATTTTCCAAGCATTGTATATTTGTGCTAACACTAATCAGTGTGTTTCAGGTTAAGATAGGCCCAGGCATTTTCATACAATTTTTGCAGTAAATATTGACATGAGATTGTCCTCTCTGCTGACTTTGTTTTTCTTAGTTTTCAATTTCAGTTATGCTTTGATTTCAGTCTTATTCATTTGTTGTTGATAGTTAGTTTAAATATCAAATTATTCATGTCATTTAACGTTATCTCCAGAGCCATGGCTTAACCCCGAAAAGGGACTTGGCGAGCTATCAGATTTTGAGTCAAGTGATTTGATTCTTCATGTTATTGACGTTATCTCTAGAGCCATGGCTTAACCCGAAAAGTCTACTTGGCGAGCTATCGGACTATAAGTGAAGAGACATGATTTTATTTTTATTTGCAAGTAGATAGTTTAGATATCAATTCCTCATGTTATTGATGTTATCTCTAGAGCCATGGCTTAACCCCAAAAAGCTACTTGGCGAGCTATCGGACTATAAATGAAGTGAATTGGTTTTACTTTTATTAGTTTGCAGTTTTTGATTTGTTTGAGTGCAATAGCTTAACTTTTATTTCTGTATTTAGATGAGTAGCACAGATAGAGATTTCATGATCAATAGTTCAACATTTATTTGATTCAAATAGTTGCATATTTACATTCTTGTTTAACTGCACATTTACATTCTTGTTCAAATATTAATTTAACCATTAGAATGTTTTGAGATCCTCTTAAGTGTTAAGTTCTGGAAGTCATCATAAAGGACATAATTTCCTTAAAATCTATACCCAAACTTGCCTTCTAAAGTATTCTTAAAACTTAGGAATAGGATTTCCATATGCATTAGGAGACAAGCCAAGATCAAACCCCCAAAAACAAGATAAAATTGAAAACAATAAAAAGTAAGAAAGAGGTTGCCTTGCAGATATAGTGCACCACACTTCATCAGTTTATGACTCCCGGATTGATAATTAATGTAGCAATTTAGGACATACTAAATTCACTAAACATCTCCTTCTCCTAATTTGAGCTTTGATCTAGTGAGCATTCAACAACTAAACTAACACAAGTTTGTCTAACCTTACAACCTAAAGCTCTGATACCACTTGATCTGATAATCACTGTATGAGTGACATCAGTTAAAGATTTATTGATTAAATTTATTACAGACTCATGTGCTAGTGTGTGTGTTTATGCTATTTAAGCAACGAATCGATCAGATTGCCAATAGATAGACATTTGAAATGGAAAGATAGCAGAGAAATATAGTAAGCAAATATAACAACACAAGAAATTAATAAAGAGTTCACCCTATCCTCCAGGGCTACATCTCCAGTCCAGCTCTCAGTGGTGGCCTTATTTTATTGTGTCTTAAACAAATAATTACAATGCAGGAGCTCAATATGAGTCACCTAAAGCATATTTGCTTGGCAGGGTGGTTCTTGGATTCCCCAAGCCACTGGAGTGCACAGACTCTGTTGCCTACTAGCTCTATGACCTTTTGGACTACAATGGAGAGAGCCCAATGTGGTGCTCAGTCTGGATAGATCCTCTCTGGGATGGCTTGAATCTCTCAAGCTCTAATATGCTCGATGCTACCTTTGGTCAGCTCGGCCCTCTATCTTCTTCTGCTTTTGCTTCACTGTCTTCTTCTCTATGTTCCATCCTCCTCTCAGGATTCTGGTCTCTCTGTCTCTCGTCCTCCTCTCGGGATTCTCTCTCTCTCTATCTGTGTCTTCTATCTCTGTTCATGGCTTTGAAGCCATTCATTCCCATTTCTATTTGGTTCCTCTTCCGCCTCTGCCAAATCACCTTCTGCAGCTACGCTTGGATTTCCCTTTTCAGTGTCATCATCAGGCTCATAGGGAGTGGCCACATATCCTCCTGTAATGCGCAAGCCTTATTCGATGGTTCAGTTCTTCGGTTACATTCATGGAATGAGTCTTCCTCCACCATGGTGGTCAAATGGACCTCAAATATTTACAAACTACGGCTTAATCCCTCGTCGATTCCACTTCCCGCTATTGGGCGCAATCTCAGCCGTTAGATCTGGGGCCACCAGATCCGACGCCATACGCACGTTTCACGTGGTTGACTTGCTCGACCATTTGTGCACGATAAATAATGGTTTTCTCTCTCCCCCACCTACCACGTGTCGATTGTTGAGTGGGATCACTCCAATTCCATCCAAAACTTCTTACTGGTTGAGGGTGCCCCGATCAATACCGCCAGTTTTCGGAGCAGGTCCCACCTTTAGCTCTTATCCCTTTTGCCTTTGCCCTATGGTTCTCTAGCTCCCTACGCGACAGAGTGCTCAGGGATACTCCATTTTGAGCCCTTTCACCTGCTTTTCATGATTAAAGCGCTAATTGCGCATCAAAATCCACCTCCATTTCCCAATCCGGGCCTCCCATGGGCTAATTCGGCCTCCCGCGCGGTCTCCATGGGCCTCGGTCAGTGCGCTTTGACTGAGGTCCTTGTCATTCCACGCTAGCTACCATTGCCACTAGTTAAGGGTGTTTTTGATCATTGTTTTGGAATTTTTTGATGTTTTTCCCAACCTGATACAGTCATGGTTCCTTTGACAGTTCTTTATGGATCCAATTCAGATCATTTTTCTTCCTCTCTGGTTCTTCCTTCTTCTCTCTCGGTCTTTTTTTTCATCTATTTTGTGTTTGTTTATGGCTTAAAGGCAATCTGTGCCATGACTACTCGCTTCCTCTTCCACCCTTTCAGTTCACCTGCTGCTGTTCACTTGGAGTTCTGTTAGGCCCCTATACTGCTAGTGTAACCCCTTATTGTTATTAGTAAAACCCACCTATTATATTGATGTACCCATGTAGTGCCCATATTGTTACTAATGTGCCCCATAGAAGCCCACTATTGTTATTATTTTTCCCTTACATTATTATTGTTATGTCGGCTCTGGTTATGTTATGACTCCTTAGACTCCTATATATAGAAAGGAGGTATTTTCATTTGTATCATCCAAGAATTGTTCATTTATGTAATGTAAAGGAGGTTACCCCCTCGAAGAGGCTGAATTCTAAGGCGTTGATCTATCTTTTCTTGAACTGGTTTCATAACATTTGGTATCAGAGCTTTGGATTCTAGGGTTTCACTGCTCCAAACAGGTCATCGTGGCATTTTCGCTATAACTTTTTTTCTGTCACGTTTCAGAAGTCGCAAAAAAAACTCATTTGAGAAGACATCGTGCTGAACCTTGGGTCCGAATTTTCGAGCTTTTCGTGCGATATTTTCGGAGATATGATCTGAGGAAGTTGGTCTTTTTGCAGACTCCTGAAATTACATTCAAAACAGGTGACCTGGGGAAAATAGTCATAACATTCCCTCTGAGCATTGGATTGAAATTTCGTAAGAAGGTACAGAAAGAGGATGGACTGTAGTTTCTTGTATGCATTTTTCAGATCCATAGTTCGAAAAATTGACACGTGGCACTTCATACAAGTTCACTCTTCTGGAAAGGTCTATAATCAGGTCATCTTGGGAGATTGTGCAAAACTCTTTTTTGGGGAATCCAATTTGGATCAGACTGGTGGCCTTGGAAAGAGGACACAGAGAGCTACTACAAGTAGCAATTTCAGAACTTAAATATCTTCAAGTACAGAGTTACAGTCGTTTCAAGTTTGAGGTCCTAAAATCAAGAAAAAGCAAGATGAGGAAGTTTGATGGCAAGGATCCGGTAAATTGGATACTTCAGATGGAGCAATATTTTGATCCACATGGTGTACCATTGTTACAAAAGGTATGTATTGCATCTTCATATTTAGAACCAGATCAATTTTTATGGTATAAAGGGCTTTGTTCTCGTAAAAAACTTGTTACATGGTCAATTCTCACGGAGGAAATGATAGCACATTATGAGGATACAAAGAGCAACACCTTCTTTAGAGCAACACCACAACAATTGGAAAGAGTAAAAGGGATTTGTGACATATTTGAAAGTAAAATTATGGAAACAAGGAAGTCTACCCCTCACAACTATAAAGATGGACGTGTTGTTCCTCCTAGCCTTCCACAACCTACAAGGGTTACACCACAACAATTGGAAGAAAAAAGATAAAAAGGGCTTTGTTACAATTGTGATAGCAAATGCACTAAAGGTCATAAGTGTGCTGAGAAGAAATTATTTTACATAGAGTATGAAGAGGAGGAAGAAAAGGATCAAGAAACATCAGAAGAAGAGGATTAATGCCAGGACCCGACCCGAGAGAAAGAAGAAATGAATTAGAACATATCTTGTAAACTATTGGCAAGAATGACCACTCCTCAAACTCTCAAGATAGAAGGAAATATCAAGAAGGAAAAGGTGCAAGAAGTGAAAGATCACATCAAGAAAGAAGAATGAATCCAACCATATCTTGTAATTCAATGGTCGGAATCACCACTCCTCAAACTAGCGAGACAGAAGGACATATCAAGAAGAAAAATGTTCAAGAAGTGAAAGATCACATCGAGCGTCAAGAAATGAATCCAACCATATCTTGTAAAGGATTGCAAGAAATTACGACTCCTCAAAATCTAAAGATAGAAGAAAATATCAAGAAGAAAAAGGTTCAAGCAGTGAAAGATCACATCGAGCATCAAAAACGAGTTCTCCAACTTTTAAAGGATAGCGCCACTTCGGTGCAAAATCAAATGAAACAACAGGTAGATCAACATCATAGTGAAAAATGTTTTGATGTAGGCGATTGGGTATTTTTATTGCTACATCTAAAGCAAGCTATTTATGAGAAGGAAATGTTGGCAATACTACATGCACTTAAAAAATGGCGACCTTACCGAATGGGAAGACTCTTCAAGGATGGGGATGTGGAAGCATTGTTTTGTGCTAGTTCTATTATCCAACCAGATTGGATAAACGGAGCAAGGGATGAATGGAAGAAGGACAAAGAAGTATGGCCACTTATTCAAAACTTGCAAAAGATTCCAATTCAAAAAATATTGCCAGATATTGAAAAGGAAGGAAAAATCATATTGGAACCTAGAGCAGTCACAGAAACAAGAACCCGACAGCTAGGAAATTGATCAATTTCAGAGTATCTCATCAAGTGGAAGAACTTACCCGCTGAAGATTCCACATGGGAGGACAAGAATTTTATACAGAAGCATCAAGAACTACTGAAGCATTGAGGACAACACTTTTTGAAGGAGAGGGGCATGTTAGGCCCCTATACTGCTAGTGTAACCCCTTATTGTTATTAGTACAACCCACCTATTATATTGATGTACCCATGTAGTGCCCATATTGTTACTAATGTGCCCCATAGAAGCCCACTATTGTTATTATTTTGCCCTTACATTATTATTGTTATGCCGGCTCTGGTTATGTTATGACTCCTTAGACTCCTATATATAGAAAGGAGGTATTTTCATTTGTATCATACAAGAATTGTTCATTTATGTAATGTAAAGGAGGTTTCCCCCTCGAAGAGGCTGAATTCTAAGGCGTTGATCTATCTTTTCTATCTTTTCTTGAGCTGGTTTCATAACAAGTTCCCTGCCTGTGCATCTTCGCCAATGTCTCACAGGGAGTGGCCACTTGACCTCTCACGAACTACACCAGCTCTTCCTTAACGGTTCAGTATTTCCGGTTACGTTGTGGAATGACTCATTTGCCAACTCAGCGATCAAATCAGACATAAAAATTCTCTATGTGCGGCTTAATTCCCCTGTCAAATCTGGTTTCTCCATCAGACACAATCTCCACCGTCAAATTTAGGGCCCCCAGATCCTACGAAATTCACTCATTTTGCATTGTTGACTTGCTCGACCGTTAGCACGTGATGAGCGGTAATTTTATCTCTCATCCACTGGACACGCGTCAGGCGCTGAATGGAATCGCTCATTTTTCTCCAAATCCGCTTACCGCCCAAGGATGCCTCCGATATATACAGCTAGTTTTGGAGCGCGGGTCTCGCCTTTTTCCTTACCCCCTTCCACATGGTTTCCCAGCTTCCATGTGACCGAGCGCTTCAGGGCTTTTCCTTTTCGAGGGGTTTTTCCCAACAATGCATGATTAGCGCTAATCGTGCATCAGAAATGCCCTCTGTTTCCCGATTTGGGCTTCCCAAGTGCCAGTTTTCCCTTCCTCGCAGTCTCCATGGGTCTCGGTCAATACGCTTTGACTGAGGTCCTTGTTGTTCCTCGCTATCTGCAAACTGCCACTGTCGAGAGGTTTTCCTGATCGCTCTTTGCATAAATTTTGAAGTCTGTATTGTTTAAATACAGTCATGGCACCTTGTTAATCTTCATGGACCTAATTCGGATCAATGTGGATCTATCCAAGACCCAATTTATTTGGGATTGACCAACCCCAACCACTCTGGCAGATATCCGTAGCTTTTTGGGTCTTGCCAATTTGTACCGCAGGTTCGTGTTGGGATTCTCTCATATCACTTGGCCATCGAGTCAAGTCACCAAGGGAGGAGTGAAAGAAAAATTATTTTGGTCTTAATCTCAATAAAAGGCATTCGTAGAGTTCAAACATCGCCTCTGATTTGCACCAGTGCTCACTTTACCAGACTTGCAACAACCATTTGAAATCGAGACAGATGCCTCTGACTATGCTATTGGGGCAGTCCTTACCCAATAGGGGCATCCTATGGCATATCAGAGTGAGACACTTTCTGACACAGTCTGGAAGTATCCCACTTATGACAAAGAGATGTATTCCATTTTGTAGGCTTACTGAAAATGGAAGCATAACATTTGGGGAAGGAAACAGTCATCCATACAGACCACTAAACCCTCCAGTTCATATAGACACAAGGGAAGTTGCAGAATGATCGCCATCAAAAGTGGTCCACATACATGCAATAGTTACATTTGAATATCAAGCGTAAGAAGGGTAACACCAATAATGTTGTAGACTACCTCAGTCGATGATCTTGGCGTTAACCACCGTGTTGAACTCCCATGGGCACAAGACTTTTGATTGGCCACTTCTCTACAAAAATTCAGCCACACATACCATATGCTCTTAGAGGGTCAGAAAGTTCCATATTTTCACGTCCAAGATGCCATGCTATGCCACCTGGGACACATTTGTGTTTCTTCAAGCAAGCTTGTTGAAAATAGCAACAAGAAATGCTAAAAATAGAATTGCTAAAAATAACACTGCTATAAATAGCAATTCAGCCAGTGTTGATGTTAGCAACAATGGATGGAAAAATGGAAGTGCTAAAAATAACATTCTATAAATAGAATTTTAGGATAGATTCCTATTTTAGTTAGTCCCTAAACTAAAATAGTGAAGTAAAATTCGAATTTGATCTTAGCAGCAGTTTGTAAATTAATTAATTAATTCATCTTGAGTTAATTAGTTAAGGAAATCAAAATTGAAGTCTATGTGGGGACATGCAATAGTTTCTCCATTAAATGAGGAATTTATCCATCAGTTAAAGAGATAAGGATGAGTTGTAATATTGATTTGTAATTAGTTGGCTCAGTTAACTGAGTCAAGTCCAGTTAGATTAATTCAAACAATTTGTTGAATTAATGTAAGTTTAGTTAGTTAATGCTTGCACGCATGTAACTACTGCACTTCAAATAACTAATTATTCTCTCATAAATAACTCATGCATGTCAGTTCAGAGAGAGACCTAGTTGAGATTAGACGGAGGGGCAGTGTACTATCAGTTGCTAGAATATTCCATTGTGAATATTCCTTGCATGAAGAAGGAATTATTTCCTTGCATGCAGAAGGAATTATTTCCTTGAGGATTATGCAGTTACTTCTTCAGGTTGAATGAGTGTGATGAGGCCAATTCACACAAGTGACATCATTGGACCCAAAGAAAAATTACGTAAGGAAATAGGAGGTTTGGAGGGCTTGAGGAGGACATAGAAAGTGTCTATTCTGTCTATAAGCTGTATTGTTTTGATTACAGAGAGAGCAGAATAGCTTGAGAGGTAATTCTTTTTGTAACTTAAACAAGATTTCCACTTGTATGATAATACAGAGTTGGGTTTTTAGGCTGAGGCTTTCCCCACGTTATATCTTCGGTATTATGTGTGATTGATTTCTCATTCCCAATTATATGTGTTCTCTTGATCTTGCTCAATTCGATTAAGCTTCCGCAAAGTGTTGTAGAAGTAGATCTCGTATTATGTTCTATTATATTTCATAATCTCTCGATCTACGGTGGGAATTCCTACATGGTATCAGAGCAAAGGTGATCAAGGCGAAGAACAGTATACAAGAAGGAGAAGTTTGAAGTTTGGTTCCTAAATATAGAAATTGAGTTCTTATCACATCTCAATTTCACTTATGGCATTCAGTGGTTTAAGACTCGAGTATGCCCTTGATGGAAACTTAAATTATATAGCCTAGAAGGATCACATGGAGGTAGTGTTAGAAGATAACGGTCTAAAGGACTTCATTGATCAAGAATTCCCCAAGCCGATTGATGCTACTCAACTGGCGGAATGGAAGAGATGTGTGGCTAGAGCAAGGAGAATCCTCCTGGAGGGAGTTTGAGACAACATTATCTCAAGCCTCCATGGGAAGGAGACCCCGTTTTTGATGTGGAAAACATTGAAAGATTTATATTAGAAGAGTAGTGATCAGAGGAAGTTGGCGCTGAAAGACAAGCTTCGTAAGATCATGTGTGAAAAGGGCGACATGATCTCTACATATCTGAACAAGTTCACCACCTGGAGGGATGAGCTTGGAAGTGTAAGGATCACAACCGCTGATCATGAAATGGTGAGTATTTCACTCCTCGGTCTTCCTAAGAGCTACAATAGCTACCAAGGCTCCGTTAATGGAAGAGAAGAACTGCCAAATTGGGAACGACTTTGGTTGGATCTAATGCAGGAGGAAATAAGAAGAAGCACCAAAGATGGATCCTCATTGAAGCAAGATGATGATCAAAATCTAGCCTTAGAAAGTAATGTAAGGAAAGGGAAAGGGAAGGTGTCCCATCCCAAATATGGTTCTTCCCGTGGTGGGAAGAAGTTTGACAAATCAAAAGTGTGATGCTTTCATTGTCATGAAGTGGGCCATTATGCTAGGAATTGTCGACAGAAGAAATCCAAGAAGGGTTCCTCGAAGGGACCTAATGGTAAGGCACTGTCCTTACAGTTTGAGTTGGATTTCTCACTTATCGCATGCATGGTTTCATCCATGGTGGGATGTGTGTGGTACTTGGACAGTGGAGCTTCATTCCACATGTCAGGTGACAAGAATATTTTCAGTACCTTGGAGGAGAAGGATCTCCAAATGTGGATCGAGATGGGTGATGATGGAAAGTACCATGTTTTAGGTGAACGTACAATTGTGTTTCATTGGGAGCATATAGCTCCCCTCACCCTGACTGATGTAAAGTACGTACCAGGTCTAAAGAAGAATCTTGTGTCTGTCACTATGATAGAAGATAAAGGCTATGATGTAGTCTTTAATCAAGCAAAGGTATTCCTGAGGCATATCGGTACTGGATAGACAAAGAAAATAGGGATTCGAGTCAAGAATCTCTACAAGATGGAGGTAGATGACTATGCTTCTTTGAGTTCCAAAGCTGAGATGGTGTAGAGCCAAGATGTTGGCGAGCTATGGCATAGAAGACTAGGCCACTTGCACCATGGAGCCCTGAAGATCTTGCAGCAGATTTCTACTGGATTACCCAAGGGAAAACTTGAGTAGACGACTAAATGCAAAGGTTGTACCTTAGGTAAGTATGTGAAATCTTCCTTTCTAGATCAAGACAGTAGAGCTAGAGAAATCTTGGAGTGAGTTCACTCAGATGTTTGTGTACCCTTCTCTATAGCCT
Source organism: Pinus tabuliformis (assembly GCA_031772625.1). Lineage (NCBI taxonomy): Eukaryota > Viridiplantae > Streptophyta > Pinopsida > Pinales > Pinaceae > Pinus > Pinus tabuliformis. The sequence goes on from CM062812.1 coordinate 866,406,675, forward strand.
CCACCGCTAAGCAAAGGTACTATGTTATTTTTATTAATGATTTTTCTCATAGATGCTGGATCTACTTTATGCAAAAGAAGGATCAGACCTCCTTGAGGTTTTGTGAGTTTAAATCCTTGGCAGAGAAAGAATCTGGAAAGAAAATAAAATCCTTGCGTAGCGAAAATGGTGGAGAGTATGTCTCCCAATAGTTTAAAGACTTCTGCACTGCATAAGGTATTAAACAGGAACTGATGGCACCCAATAACCGACAACACAATGGGGTGGCCGAAAGGAAGAATAGATTGATTTTGGGAGCAGCTCGAGTGATGTTGCATGACCAAAGCCTACCACTGCATTTGTGGGCTAAGGCATGCAATACAGTAGTATACTTGCAGAACAGAAGCCCGCACTGTATACTCGGGATGAAGACACCTATTGAGGCCTATTCCAGGAAGCGACCTGATGTAAGTCACTTCTAAATATTTGGATCAGCATTTTACTATCATGTGACCAAAGATGTTATGAAGAAGATAGATGCAACAGCTGAGTTGGGAATACTTGTGGGGTACACGATACACCCCACAACTATCGGGTGTACCTCCCTTCCACTCAGAGGACTATGGTACGTAGGGATATGAAGTTCGATGAGAAGAAAGCCATGTGCTTATCACTTGAGAGGGAGCTCGAGCTGCATGTAAATGAGGAACTTTAAGTTCCTAAGGATGAGGAGCCTTAGATTGATGCGGAGCAGGCGCATGCAGAGGATACGGGAGCGAATACATGCACTCATGCAGATACTTCCATAAATGGGTGGGAACACTCAAGGGAAGCTGACAGGTTGATGCTGGATGTGTGGGAGAATGTGGGACAACCATCTTCTCAGCGCAGACAAAGGAGGTCACCCGAGCGATACACGTGGTACATGGCCTTGGTTGGGGAGTGTGTAGATACCAAACTTTCTTCATTCGAGGAGGCAGTGTAGAAACCAGTCTGGGTTGATGCAATGGTAGAGGAGTATGACTCTATCATTCAGAACAGTGTGTATGGTGTTATCGCAAGGCCTTATGGCAAGTCAGTGGTGAGTTCTAGATGGATTTACAAGGTAAAGCAAGCAGCTGATGGCAGTGTTGCGAAACATAAGGCAAGGTTTGTTGCTTGAGATTTCTCACAGGTCAAGGGGATCGACTACGATGAGACTTTTTCTCCCATAGTAAGGTACTCATCGATTCGATCGATGTTGGCACTATCAGCATAGATGGGGTGGAAGATCAACCAGATGGATGTGCAGACAACATTCCTCAATGGGAAGAATGAGGAGGAGGTGTACATTGAGTAGCCAAAGGGTTTCAAGACCTTCGCATGCCTCAAGAGGGCTCTATATGGGCTGAAGTAAGCACCTTGTTCTTGGTACCCTAGGATCGACAACTATTTCATCGGTTTGGCGTTCACCAAGAGTGAAGCAGATGCGAACCTTTACAACATCATGGTAGAAGGTAAACCATTGATCATTGTTCTTTATGTCGATGATCTGATTTTGACAGGTGATGATTAGCGGATACAGTCCTGCAAGGAGGACCCTGCAAGAGAGTTCGAGATGAAGGACATGGGCCTTATGCACTACTTTCTAGGCCTGGAGGTGTGGTAGAAATATGGGGAAGTGTTTGTGTCTCAAGGCAAGTAAGCCAATGAGATACTCAGGCGCTTTCACATGGAGAAGTGCAACCCATGCAGACTCCTCTATCTGGAAATTGGAGGAAGGAGGATGCTACTTCAAGTGAGGTAGTAGCTGCTACTGTTTATCGATAGCTGGTGGGTTCACTTATGTATCCGGTGAACACAGGACCCGAATTATGCTTTGCAGTGAACCAACTGAGTCAAGCTATGGTTCAACCCACCAAGCTGTTTTGGAAGGCGGCGAAGCATGTGCTAAGATACCTTAGAGGCACATCTCAGTTCGAATTGTGGTACAAACAGATAGAGGGAGTGAAGCTTCAGGGCTTCATAGATGCGGAATGGGTAGGGAGTCCATCAGACTAGAGGAGAAATTCTTGAGGAATCTTCAACCTTGGTTCAGCTGCGGTTTCCTAGTACAGTAGGAAACATAGATCAGTTGTGCTTAGCTAAGCAGAGGCTGAATACATGGCTGCTAGTCAGGCTGGATGTGAGACCATTTGGATGCGGAAGATTTTAGTGGGATTGTTTGGTCAGATGATGGATCCTACAGTGATCTACTGCGATAACCAGAGTTGTATCAAACTCTCATAGAATCTAGTTTTTCATGACAGGTCCAAGCACATAGATATCTGGTATCACCATCTTTGAGACTATGTGGTCAAGAGGATCATGTTGTTGCTGTATGTTTCAACCAAGGAACAAGATGCATATATTTTGACTAAGGCATTGTCAAAATGCAAGTTCGAGTTCCATAGAGACAAGATTGGGATTACTGATAATCCCTTTCTCGTTGAGAGGGAGGGTTGAAACTAGCAACAAGAAATGCTAAAAATAGAATTGCTAAAAATATCACTGCTATAAATAGCAGTTCAGTCAGTGTTGATCTTAGCAACAATGGATGGAAAAATGGAAGTGCTAAAAATAACATTCTATAAATATCATTTTGAGATACCTTCCTATTTTATTCAATCCCTAAACTAAAATAGTGAAGTAAAATTCGAATTTGATCTTAGCAACAATTTGTAAATTAATTAATTAACTCATCTTGAGTTAATTAGTTAAGGAAAATCAAACTTGAAGTCTATGTGGGGACATGCAATGGTTTCTCCATTAATTGAGGAATTTATCCATTAGTTAAAGAGATAAGGATGAGTTGTAATTAGTTGGCTCAGTTAACTGAGTCAAGTCCAGTTAGATTAATTCAAATAGTTTGTTGAATTAATGTAAGTTCAATTAGTTAATGCTTGCATGCATGTAACTACTACACTTTAGATAACTTAGTATTCTCTCATAAATAACTCATGCATGTCAGTTTAGATAGAGACCCAGCTGAGATCAGATGGAGTGGTAGTGTACTATCAGTTGCTAGAATATTCCATTGTGAATATTCCTTGCATGCAAAAGGAATTCTTTCCTTGAGGATTGCGCAGTTACTTCTTCAGTTTTAGTAAGTGTGATGAGGCAGATTCACACATGTGACATCATTAGACCTGAAGAAAAATTGCGCAAGGAAATAGGAGGCTTGGAGGGCTTGAGGAGGACATATACAATGTCTATTCAGTTTGTGAGTTGTATTGTTTTGATTGCAAAGAGAGTAGGATAGCTTGAGAGGTGATTCTTTTTGTAACTTGAACAAGATTTCCACTTGTATGATAATACAAAGTTGGGGTTTTAGGCTGAGACTTTCCCTGAGTTATATCTTCTGTGTTATGTGTTATTGATTTCTCATTCTCAGTTATATGTGTTCTATTGATCTTGCTCAATTCGATTAATCTTCCACAAAGTGTTGTAGAAGTAGATCTTGTATTGTGTTCTAGTATATTGCATAATCTATTGATCTACAGTGGGAATTTCTACAGAGCTAGCCAAGATGATTTTGGATGTGCACTACAGTTGGGTCAGTGGGAATTTCGTGGTTGAGAAAATAGTGGAAGAACTATAGAAGTATTTCTATTGGTCAAATCTTCGACAGGATGTCAGGAAGTACATCAGATCCTGCACTGCCTGCGCTAATGAAAAACCAACCATCAAGAAGCAAGGCCTCTATACTCCGCTACCTACCCCTAGTCGACCTTGGGAATCCATCTCCATGGATTACATGTTGGGCCTTCCTTCTATTAAGCATGGCAACGACTGTGTTTTTGTGGTCGTCGACAGATTCTCGAAGATGGCCATTATACCGGCCTGCAAGAAGAATATCACAGCATAAGCCACTGATAAACTCTTCTTTGAACGAGTTTGGGTACACTTTGGGATCCCATAGTCTATCATCTCAGATCGGGATAACATGTTCCTCAGTAAATTTGGTCTAGTCTCTGGTCGATGTTGGACACCAAGCTCACTAAGTCCACAACTTTCCATCCCCAAACTGATGGCTAGACAGAGATCGTCAACAAGATGATCATACACATTCTACTTATGTACAACTCAAATCATCCACGCACATGGGATAAGAGCCTTACCTATGTCAAATACAACTATAACTGAGCTCTCCATAACTTGACTAGCCACAACCCTTTTTAGGTGGGCTTGGGATTCCATCCACTATGTCCCATTGATGTGGCCATACCATTTGTAACTACTCAAGCAGATTTGGCTCATGTCCAGCTATAAGTCGATAAGGAAAAAAAATTCATTGAGCACATCCAACATTTCCACCAGTAGGTCCATGACATTATGGAGAAATCAAATGCCAATTACAAGCAGCGACATGATCAACATCAGGTGTCATAGAAGTTTTAAGTAGGTAACAAAGTCTGGTTGCATTTGCAAAAGGAACGCCTTACTGGAGCCTATCGGAAACTCAGACCACTTCGATATGGTCCTTACAACATTACCAAGGATGTGGGTGACAATGCATTTGAGCTCAAAATTCTCCCATTCCTTAGCCTACACCCAGTGTTCAATGGCGACCACGTGGGACCATACTTCCCACCATTGTTGGACACATCAGACATTGTAGAATAGCTCACACTTACAAAGTTAAATCTAGATTGCATGGAGCAATCCACAACTAATCGGATCATCGAAATGCATATCAAGAACACCGGACAAAAAAGGATCCAACTATATCTAGTTGGCCAAGTCCTTCACCAGGGAAAGTGACTCACCAGGGACCAAGTTTAGTAGAAGTTTCCTCATCTCATTGAGGAACTCAACGTAATGGGGAACATTGCCTCCTAAGGGGGAACGAATGATCCAGGTGGATATTCATGGCCACCCGCCTATTTAAATTGGAACCCCACGATTGTTTCTTTAAGTTTTTCAGTTTCCTTATTTGTAGCACAATTTACTATTTTTGGTAGTTTTTCGGGTCCTAAACTTTTGGAGCCGTTTTGAGGCCCTAAACGACGTTTTTGGGGAAAAATGGGAGCGACATGAATCATTGGCTCATATTGGTCACTCAAATGTTTTAGTCCTTGGATTGATATTTCTAACGAGGTATTGTGTCCGTCAAATGAAGATCGTATGCCAAAGTTACAACCCCGGGAAGTTGATGTACCAATTTACCCAAATGGGGCTGAGAGTTTGCTGCTTCACCTCCTAGGGTTAGGTTTTTGGATGTTTAGGGTTTTCCATTGTTTCTCAATAATAAATACACCTTGAGCCTCATTATAACATGGTTCAAAGTCGTGTAGTTGCCACATCTCTTCTCAGAGATAAGGTACCATCGCCCGAGCTAGTTTTATTTCCATTTTGTTGGTAAGCATATTTCAGTATTTGATATTAATGAAATGAAGTGTTATTTCTATTGCATATTTTTATTTATGATTATATCTATATATTTTTTCGTTCCAGTTTAAATCTAGATCAGTGGTATCATAGCAGTCTTCTCTTTCTCTGTTTTCCTTTGCATGTCCCCAACGAGGTAGGGATATACGGAGTTAGGGCTGAATTGGTCAAACCTTTGCAAGACCAGCCTCAAAAATCCCGATGGCCTCCCATGGAGTATGAAAAGAAAGATGAGGGGGCAGGAGATCCTATCAAAATCTTTCTTGAAGAAGTCTTTGAGCGATAAAGGAATGCAATGATGAACAACTTTTCCCAGATCCTTCAGCGCTACCCAAGGGCAATGCAACTACTTCTGGAAGCTACTCTAGAAGCACCACAACATTTAAGGTACAAGTTTACTTTGACATTCCCATATTTTAGGGTCAGATAGATGCAAACGTTGTAGATAAATGATTAAATTTGGTAGAAAGATATTTTTCCGTTCATGATTTTTCCAGCAGGGAAAAGATCACTTTTGCACTTCTCAAAGCAGCCCCCCATGTCAAGATTTGGTGGGAAACATACTGTGAGTAGAAGGATGGAAGTATGAACTTACTTTTCTCAGCAGCACCCACTTGGAACTCATTTTGGGATGCCATCAAGGAGCAGTACTACCTTGTTGGGAGCTATGAGGATAAATACATAAAGTGGACAATGTTGCGACAGGGAAGGGACCAAGATGTGCCAAAGTTTACCAATGTTTTTCATACCCTTCACACAAAGTTGGGTATCAAGGATTCTGAGAAGCATTTGGTTCTCAAGTACCATGGCTGCCTACATAGGTACATCTAGGACAAGATGAAATTCCTGGACATCTCCTCGCTTAGCACGGTATACCGATATGCTATCAAGATCGATCTAAAGTTAAATAAAAGAAGAGAGGCTTTGGATCTGTGAATCCAAAGCAAGGGAAAGGTGCACCCAAACTACAGAACAAAGGACAAAGCTAAGGCAGGGTGGCATAGGACAACCTGTCAAAGTCACAAGCAAAGAACAATGCTGCGAACCCAAAGAAGGACACGGGAAAGTGGTGTGAGTTCCATAAGAGCTCGACTCACAACACAAGTGACTGTCGGGCCAAATAGTCACTGGTGGCCAAGTTAAAGGCTTCGAGATTAGATGCATGTTCTGACTCAGAGTCAGAACCCGACAAGGGGAATGAGAAAGGGTAGCAGATTATCAATGCGGAGCCCAACGCCACCATTGCCACCACAAAGATCTAGAAGGAGTGACCCGAAGATCTAGAGGAGGAGGAGCACCTCTTCCACTCCTAGATGTGGGTAAAGGGTTCCCTGCTATAATTCATTGTTGACAATGGGAGAAAAAGAACCTCATTTTGGTAGAGGTCATGAAGGGATTGGGCTTACTAACCAAAGCACATCCACAACCGTACACCATTGGGTGGCTTCACCAAGGACGAGATCTTCGTATGAGTCAGCAGTGCTGCCTTCCATAAAAAATGAAGCCCTTCATAAATGAGCTCCCCTTGTTGTTTGTGATGTATTATTAGGCCTCCTGTTGTTATTGTTACTTTGGGGAATAAGTTGTACAGGATACTGGAGGTAGCACCACCTACCATCATCTCTTTTGTTGCTGCAAAATAATGTAGTGAGCTCATTTCCAAAACTGGGAAATATTTTTCCTAGTGATACGCCCTCAAGGAAAGAAGAAGATGGTGGCCACGACCTCCAGACACGGCCCCTCTACATGGCAACAACAGATGGACAAGGTTGTGGAGGAGTACGAGGACATCTTTAGCTCCCCCACAGGGGTGCCTTTGCACTGTCAGGTCAAGCACTCCATCGATCTGACCCCAGGTGAGCCACTGCCCAATGCACCGATCTATCGGTGCTCTGTTATGGAGAATGATGAAATCAAGAGGCAGATTCAGGAGCTACTACAGAAAGGTCACATCCGTCCAAGTTCATCGCTTTGTGGGAGCTCGATCATGTTGGTACAAAAGAAGGATGGGACTTGGAGACTCTGTATTGACTATCGAGCGCTGAACAAGATCACTGTACAGAATTGGTACCCAACCCCATGGATTGATGACCTTTTGGACCAATTGAAAGGGGCAAAATATTTCAGAAAGATCGGCCTAAAGTCTTTCTATCACCAGGTACAAATTGAACCCTCCGATGTGTGAAAGACTGCCTTCAAAGCTAAGGAGGGACTTTTCGAAGGGTTAGTTATGCCTTATTGGTTGACTAATGCTCCTGCAACTTTCATGAGGCTAATGGATGGCATCTTGCAGCCCTTCGCCAACTCATTTATAGTGGTATACTTGGATGACATCCTGATCTTCTGCGAGAATTAGAAAGAGCACTTCCACTACATCCAATAGGTTTTCCAAAGACTGTGACAACACAAGTTGTGTGCCAATTTGGAGAATTTCACTTTTGGCATGACCAAGGTTCATTATCCGGGATACATTATTGATGAGAAAGGGTTGCATGTGGATCTAGCCAAGACCCAAGTCATTCGGGATTGACCAGCCCCAACCACTCTGACAGAGTCCCATAGCTTTTTGAGTCTTGCCAATTTGTACCGCAGGTTCGTGTTGGGATTCTCTCGTATCACTTGGCCCTTGAGTCAAGTCACCAAGGGAGGAGCGAAAGCAAAATCATTTTGGTCTGAATCTCAACATAAGGCATTCGACGAGTTAAAGCATCACCTCTACTATACAACAATTCTCACTTTACTTAGCTTGTAACAACCATTTGAGATCAAGACAGATGCCTCTGACTATGCTATTGGGGTAGTCCTTACTCAACAGGGGCATCTGTTGGCATATCACAGTGAGACACTTTTAGACACAGTCTGGAAGTATCCCACTTATGAAAAATAGATGTATTCCATTGTGCAGGCTTGTCGACAATGGAAGCATTACATTTCTGGGACGGTTTGGTCATCCACATAGAACACCAACCCCTGCAGTTCATACAGATGCAAGGGAAATTTCAGAATGATCGCCATCAAAAGTGGTCCACATACCTATAGCAGTTCGATTTGAATATCAAGTGTAAGAAGGGTAGCACCAATAATGTTGTAGACTACCTCAGCCGACCACCAATCATGGAGTTAACCACCGTGCTCAACTCTTGTGGGCACAAGAGTTCTAATTGGCCAGTTCTGTAAAAAAGCAACCTAGAATTTGGCCACACATACCAGGTGCTCTTGGAGGGTCAGAAAGTTCCATATTTTCAACTCCAGGATGCCTTGCTATGCCACCTCAGACACCTTTGTGTTCCTTCAAGCGAGCTAGCCAAGATGATTTTGGAAGCGCACTATCGTCAGGCCGATGGGAATTTCGGGGTTGAGAAAATAGTGCCAGTACTACAGAAGTATTTCTATTGGCCGAATCTTCGATAGGATGTCGAGAAGTACATCAGATCCTGCACTTTCTGCACCATTTCCAAACCAACCATCAAGAAGCAAGGCCTCTATACTCTGCTGCCTACCCATAGTCGACCTTGGGAATACATCTCCATGTTGGGCCTTCCTTCTACTAAGCATGGCAATGACTGTGTTTGTGGTCGTCGATAGATTCTCGAAGATGGCCATTATGGTGGCCTGCACGAAGCATATCACAATAGAAGCCACTGTTAAACTCTTCTTTGAACGAGAGTGGGTACACTTTGGGATCCCCCAGTCTATCATCTCATATCCCGACAGCAGGTGCCTCAGTACATTTTGGTCCAGTCTATGGTTGATGCTGGACACGAAGCTCACTAAGTCCATGGCTTTCCATCCCCAAACTAATAGGCTGACAGAGGTCGTCAACATGATTATCATACACATTCTACGCATCAAAGCATCCATGCACATGGGATGCGAGCCTTCCCTATGTCTAACATAGCTATAACCAAGCTTACCACACCTCGACTGGCCACATCCCTTTTCAGGTGGGTTTGGGATTCCAGCCACTATGTCCCATTGATGTGGCCATACCATTTGCAGCTACTTAGGCAGAGTTGGATCACGTCCATTTAGAAGCCGATAAGGCAAACAAGTTCATTGAGCACATCCAACATATCCCCCAACGGGTCCATGACATTTTGAGTCTTGCCAATTTGTACCGCAGGTTCGTGTTGGGATTCTCTCGTATCACTTGGCCCTTGAGTCAAGTCACCAAGGGAGGAGCGAAAGAAAAATTATTTTGGTCTGAATCTCAACATAAGGCATTCGACGAGTTAAAACATTACCTCTACTCTACAACAATTCTCACTTTACTTAACTTGTAACAACCATTTGAGATCAAGACAGATGCCTCTGACTATGCTATTGGGGCAGTCCTTACTCAACAGGGGCATCTGTTGGCATATCACAGTCAGACACTTTTAGACACAATCTGAAAGTATCCCACTTATGACAAATAGATATATTCCATTGTGCAGGCTTGTCGACAATGGAAGCATTACATTTTTGGGACGGAAATGGTCATCCACATAGAACACCAACCCCTGCAGTTCATATAGATGCAAGGGAAGTTGCAGAATGATCGCCATCAAAAGTGTTCCACATGCCTACAACAGTTCCATTTGAATATCATGTGCAAGAAGGGTAGCACCCATAATGTTGTAGACTACCTCAGCCGACCACCAATCATGGAGTTAACCATCGTGCTCAACTCTTGTGGGCACAAGAGTTCTGATTGGCCAGTTCTCTAAAAAAGCAACCTAGAATTTGGCGACACATACCAGGTGCTCTTGGAGGGTCAGCAAGTTCCATATTTTCAACTCCATGATGCCTTGCTATGCCACCTCAGACACCTTTGTGTTCCTTCAAGCGATCTAGCCAAGATGATTTTGGAAGCGCACTATCGTCAGGCCGATGGGCATTTAAGGGTTGAGAAAATAGTGCCAGTACTACAGAAGTATTTCTATTGGCCGAATCTTCAATAGGATGTTGAGAAGTACATCAGATCCTGCACTTTCTGCACCATTTCCAAACCAACCATCAAGAAGCAAGGCCTCTATACTCTGCTGCCTACCCACAGTCGACCTTGGGAATCCATCTCCATGTTGGGCCTTCCTTCTACTAATCATGGCAATAACTGTGTGTTTGTGGTCATCGACAGATTCTCGAAGATGGCCATTATGGTGGCCTGCAAGAAGAATATCACATTAGAAGCCACTGTTAAACTCTTCTTTGAACGAGAGTGGGTACACTTTGGGATCCCATAGTCTATCATCTCATATCTAGACAGCAGGTGCCTCAGTACATTTTGGTCCAGTCTCTGGTTGATTCTGGACACGAAGCTCACTAAGTCCATGGCTTTCCATCCCCAAACTAATAGGAAGACAGAGATCGTCAACATGATTATCATACACATTCTACGCATGTACAACTCAAAGCATCCACGCACATGGGATGTGAGCCTTCCCTATGTCTGGCATAGCTATAACCAAGCTCACCACACCTCGACTGGCCACATCCCTCTTCAAGTGGGTTTGGGATTCTAGCCACTATCTCCCATTGATGTGGCCATACCATTTGCAGCTACTCAGGAAGAGTTGGATCATGTTCATTTAGAAGCCGATAAGGCAAACAAGTTCATTGAGCACATCCAATATATCTGCCAACAGGTCCATGACATTATGGAGAAATAAAATTCCAAGTACAAGTAGCGACATGATCAACATCGGGTGCCACACAAGTTTTAGTTGGGCAACAAAGTCTGGTTGCATTTGCAAAAGGAACACCTTACCAGAGCATATCGAAAACTCAAACCACTCTGATATGGTCCTTACACCATTACCAAGGCTATGGGCGATAATTCATTTGAGCTTAGAATTCCCCCATTCCTTGGCCTACACCAAGTGTTCAATGTGGACTGCCTATGACCATACTTCCCAGCATTGTTGGACACATCAAACATTGCAGAACAACTCACACCTACAGAGTTAAATCCACATTGCATGGAGCAAGCCAAAAATGATCATATCATGGACATGCAAATCAAAAAAACATGACAACAAAGGGTCCAACTATATCGAGTTGTCAAAGCAGGCCAACTCCTTCACCAGGGACCAAGTTCGGTAGAAGTTTCCTCATCTCATGGAGGAACTCAATGTAATTGGGACCATTGCTTCCTAAGGGGGGAAGAATGATCCATGTGGATATTCGTGGCCACCCACCTATTACACTTGGACCCCCACCGTTGTTTCTTTTAGTTTTTCATTTTCCTTATTTGTAGCACAATTTACTGTTTTTGGCATTTTTTGGGGTCCTAATCTTCTGGAGCCATTTTGAGGCCCTAAATGATTTTTTTTGGGAAAACTGCGAGCAACATGGGGCATAAATGGATGTTTCTCACTCAAAAGTTTTAGTCCTTAGATACATCTTTCTAATGAGGTATTGTGCACGTCAGACGGAGATCGTATGACAAAGTTACGACCTGGGGAAGTTGATGTACCAATTTACCCCTACGGGGCCCATAGTTTGCCACTTCATCTCCTAGGGTTAGGTTTTTGGATGTTTAGGGATTTCCATTGTTTCTGAACAATAAATAGGCCTTCGAGCCTCATTGTAACATGGTTCAGAGGCATTTATCCACCACATCTCTTCTCAGAGATAAGCTACCATTACCCAAGCTAGTTGTATTTCCATTTTGTTTGTAAGCATATTTTAGTATTTGATATTAATGAAATGAAGTGTTATTTCTAATTCATATTTGTATTTATGGTTATATGTGTAATTTTTTGCGTTCTTGTTAAAATTTGGATCAATTGGAGGAAAGAAGAAGAAGAGAAGAAGAAGCGAGAAGAAGAAGAAAGGTGAAGAGCAGAAGCAATAACATAAGAAACAATGTGGAGACAAGCTAAAGAGATAGAAAAAAATTGATGCTGAGAGCATGAGATAAAATAGATGCAAGACAAAGAGTTTGCTCAAGCGATAGAGGAGTTTATCGAAATTCAAGCCATGGAGGAACCAGAGTAGTAGAATTGAGATGTTGACCTGATTCCCAGCATACAACAGGTCACCGTTCAGTCACCCCATCCTTTAGTAGAGCAAGCTCCAAGTGAGAAATTAGGAAATTGTTCCTCTCGGTGATAGTCTGGTTATGGATACATAAAATATGACTTATGGTGAACTTCAAAAAAATATTGTATAGGCGAGGAAGAAACATTTTCTGGATGAACTCGCATCTCCTACATTCATCAAAGAAAGGGTGATCACGATAGACACCAAAAGGGATATAAGTTTCATTGTCGCATCCAAATTAGCCTTCATAGGTGCTTTGAAGTCAAACACAGAGTATTTGATGGCGAAGAACAAATAGTTGGAAAATAACCTGTAGGTTTCTAGGAAAGAGTTGACTAACTTCAAGTAGAGGTACAAAACACAACTTGCAAGTGTTAATATTGGAATATGAAGATTCATGATATAATGTAATGAGTTATTTGTAAGGAATTTGAAGAGTCATGAGGGATGTGCAAGAGTCACAAAGGGAATTTAAGGAGTCACCCCTTATTGCTATAAATATACCCTCATAACTCATGTAAAATTCTTTTGGCGAGCCAAGATTTTGGTTAGGCTTAGGGTTAGAATCATGAGCTTGTGAGATCATTGGATTCTCCGTCATATAAAGGGAGTATATTTCTTTCGAGGAGCAGGTGTAGACTTCCTGTTCCACTATTGGGGCTAGTGGCGTGTCAACACTATCTGTATGATTGGAACTTTCACTTTAATAAAGTTCAAAGCAGTCACATTTTCATGCTTATATTGTGAATATAGTAGGACTGTTCTTTTTATGTTTTCAATGTATGTTATTTAACTTACGCTTATTCTTATGAACTATTCTGTTTGCAGTGGTATGAATCTTGTTTAATGTGTGTTGCTGTTTAATTTTGTCACTCTTAACTTGTGAACTATTTCATAGATTAGATTGTGATGTATTTATGCTCGTGTGTTACTTTAAGCTATGTATTATGATAGGCTTCTAATGGGCTCACTCATTCTCTCTTCGTGTGTTAGAACCTCCATGCATTGCACTTGACCTTCCGCATAGTCACACGCTTGTTCCCACCAAAGTCACCATACATCACTCTATGTGTTACTGCAGCCAAGGCACATTGTTAAAACCTACTGCATCAACAACCGTGATGTATTTTGGATGGGACTCCTATACCAACTAGTGTGAGGTCTAATTGGGACTTCATATCGGGGAGATCCCCTGAATGTCGGTAGGTCCAGCACTGTCACACATTCTCAAGATAATATGCTTTTAATGTCAAATTTGTTTGATCATGATTACACAATCACCGTACAACTAGCCTATGTTTATGTAATCAGTGTTAAGGATACTATCATACATAGACATAACTAGTACAACTAATATTTCTCTTTTGTGAAGGTTTGGTCCAAATATTTACTCATCATCCACTAGAACGGTTTCCCCAATGACAGAGCATAATGTGAAGAGAGACATTTTTGTAAATCTCCTTGATCTCTAACCAAAGTTGCAAAATAAAAAAATAAAACATAAAAATAAGAGAGAAAATAATATGTGAATTATAAGAAAAATATGTAAAGTGAGGATAGAATTAAGAAATATATCTATATATATATATATATATATGAAAATTAATTAATCAATTAATTAATGGAGAAATATCTAATACTAAAATATATGAGAGACTAGTTTTGTTTATGAGAGTTTGGAAAGAAAATATAATAAAATGGTGTCATGATGTAACTTGGTTACATTCATGTAATTGTTATTGAGGGTATTCAATATTATATTGTAATTTTTTTTGTTGCTACGATATTTCTATTTTTTGTTCTTATTCAATATATTTATGCCTAAAGGTATGTCCATTTTGGAACAGGGCTTCCACAATTTGAATGTAATTATCAATCATTATTAGGTCTATGGTAATGATTTAATTTCCATCGAATATTTTTGAAGACCTAATTAATTTACAAATTTTGTGTTCCTATCTTTCAAGCTCAAAACTAGGATGTTAAGTCATATAAGCTTCTACCTGCAAGTCTCCATTGAGGAATGTACTTTTAACATCAATCCAATGTAATTTCTGTTTTTTTGAACTTCCAAGAAAGTACAATTTTGATTGTGTTCAATTTTGTTGTAGGTGCAAATTTTTCGTCGTAGTTAGTTCCTTCTTGTTGTGCAAAACCATTGGCTACAAGTCATGCATTGTATTTCTTAATCATTCCATCTGGTTTATGCTTTATTTTATAAACCCATTTACATTCAATGGGTTTGATATTTGGAGGACAATCAACAAGTGTCCATGTACCATTTTTAATCATTAAATTATTCATCAATCATGACTCTTTTCCATTCTTCATGTTTTAATTCTTTGAATGTTGAGGGCTCAATAACTAAGGAAAAAATTTCTTCTACCCTAGCACCACTATGTGTGTTGGTTTTGTCCATTTCATCTAGGTGAACATCTTTCATAAGTTGTTGGGACTAGTTTGTGAATTGATGTTGACTAGATTGGGGATTTGAACCATTACCATTGTGAGGATTGATATGAATAGAAGCTCTACTCTCCTCTGGAGTATGCGAATTACTTCCATTAGAATTTTCTAAACTTTCATTTCTTGAAGATTCATAAGAATTTTTTGATGAATATTTACAGGAAATTTTATGAAGAATAATCATTTGTTGCTGGAAAATTCGAATCTATTTCAAACCACCATTCTTTTTGTATCATGTTTTTCTCCTGATTTACTTGTTTTTCCAATTTTTCAAGGAGGATTTCAATTTCTGCAACACTTTTGCCTTATGTTTCATCGAATATGACATCTCGACTTACAATAAATTTACCATTACATAAAACCCAATAGCACTCTTTTAATACAATAATGACTAAATTTACTATTTAATAAATTTATTATAAAATGTCAAATAATTATTGAAAAAAGAGAAGAGAGATAATTATAAAATTAAAAATATATTTTCCATCTTGTAAATGTGTTTCTATAACAAAAGTGACCTTAGACACACAAATTTTTTAAGTGAAGAAAAAGAAATTTAAAAAATAGAAACAAAAGTTTACAATAATCATTGAATACTCTTGCATCGAGCTTGTGTACAAAACTAAATTGGTTATGGAAAACTTAACACAAACAACAAGTGTCCATTTGCATTAAATCCAATACTAACAATTTTCATAAGTTTAATATGAAGTAACAAATGTTCTTTTACCTATACATTAATAATAACGAAAAGCCTAACTATATGAAAATATGTTTCTTAAATCAAGTATATTTCGATCATAATATCTAACAATTTCTCTATTTTTACGTCGAGGCAATTTTAGACTCCGCTCTCTCTGATTCCTCTCCTTCCCACTATTCACCATGTAGGAAAGTATTTTCATAATTTAATACCAATAAATTTGGAAGGATTCTTAGTAATTTTGTCGAATATAAACTAATTATAATGAAAATGTCTAATTTAAGCATATTGCAAGATGTATTTCTCTAGTTTTTCATCTAGGCAATTCTAGACTCCACTATCTTTGATCTCTCTCTTTCCCATTCTTCACCTTTTAGAAAATAGAAGGCTTGTCAACCTTTTTGTGAGACCTAAAAATATAATAGATATTGTAAGATACCAGTTCGATCAAACTACGAACCTCATTTCTCGCAACTACTTTTCTTGGGAGAAATCTTTGGAAGGCTTATTAGTCATTTTGTGAGATATGAACTTAAAACAGATGTTGAAAGAATCTAATTCAAGCATACTGCAAGCCTCATCTCTTGCAATTGTTTTTTCTTTAAATATTTGGACTTTTAAGCAATAATTGTTATCTGAATAAGTAGCCAGGAGTGAAAATTTAAAAAAGAACTTATAAAATGGAGATCATATTATATCTCTAATCACATTAAATGTAAACGAGTATCTTATATATATGAATGAGAAATATGTAGTGGATAAATATAATGATTGAGAGGATAAATAGGTGTTTACAACTAACATTAGTTGTGTGTATTAGAAACAAATGAATTTTTTGTTCTCTAAAAGAAAGGAATGCACTAGCACAATAACATTTCTCTCATTACGTATATGTACAATTTTATCCTTTCTCGAAGGCTGGGTAATTATGTTTTCCACATTAGCATTTGTATTACAATATATCCCATCATTTTTATTTGATTATTCTCTTAAAAATGGTGAAGTGTTTTAATATGCTTTGTCCTAGCATGATAAAGTGGGTTATGTTCCAATTTTATAGAGCTTTAGTCATAACATTTGATTGTTATTGGTGCCTTTTACCTTTCCACCATGTTTTCAAGAATATTCCATAACCATTACCTCACAAGTGGTGCTGCATAATGGTATTTATTTAGTGGAAGATAAAGAATGGTTGGCTATGTTTTACTACTCAAAGACACAATTTTATCCTATATGTAATGCATATAAAATGGTAGTCATATGAATCACTTGCCTAATAAAAATTTGAATAACTTGTCAATTCAACATTTAGTAAAATAGTATATTTAATACCAAAATCTATAGTCCCTTTCAAAAATGGCAGGACTCTCTTTGCTTATTTGAAATGACTTTCATGTGGCTTATTTATGAGTTGGCTAAGTATAATAACTAAATATGCAATATTTTGCATTATTATAGTTTAATATTTTAGACTTCCCACCAATTATTGATATAAAATTACACCCACTTCTTTTGTTTCATCACATTGTTGATCTTGATGTTCTAATCTAATTTATTAAACATTGGTTTACATTCACTCATAAACTTTGTATAATCAAGGTATTATCATCGTCCCTCCATACCATAAGGCCTAAAAAATCAGGATAGTAATAAAGTTCCTTCATTTGAAATACTTGTGACAGTTGTCTTTCAATTTATTTAATAAACTTAGTAGCACTTCCTATTATAATTATAGTATCAATATACAAAGAAATTAAAGCCACATGCCCATTCCCATCCTTATTGATATATAGAATCAAAGTAATTTTAGTTTTAACGTGTTGGCTTGATGGGCCCTGACCCAGGTTCAGCATTAGCCAGCCAAGCAAATCACTACACTACTGGGGCTTTTGGCATCAACCCGTGGAGTGCGGACTAAAGTCTCACCTGAAGCAGTATGGGGGGATGGAGGAACCAAGTTTCCACACCCTGAGATGGTTGTGATGTCGGTTTTATACCTTAACTCTACCTTCACGCAGATCGATAAGCCTTTAAGGCTTATCGATGTACTTCCCTATAATTCTTTCAGAACCTCTGCGAAGGTCTGCAATCATCCTTTGTGCAGCTCTAACCAACAATCTTGGCACTTACATGCCTCTGAGACTACTTTGTTGTATAGTTCTCTAAGTTATCTTAAGTATTCACCAATTCTATCATGCAATTTATATTATCTTTGCATAAACATATATCTATACTTGCGTTCATATAATAGAGGAAAACATATAGATTCGCGCATCAATTTAGCAATAAAATATAAGCCTAGTGTTTAACATAACATAACTGTATGCAATTGACAAAAGTAAAAGATACAGTAATATCATAATACTCTACTTTATTAATGATCCATATTTTCAGTACAGACTCTGACTACCCTACGCACACAAATGCAGGGGTCCACGCACTTAGCTGCAGACTTCTACCCTAGGCCTCTGCGCACTCAACTATAGAGCCTCTTCCCTACACTAAGACTCTCGCTCTTAGCCCTTTACAGACTCATCAATGACTCAACTTAACTTCAAATACTAATTTAGACACCTCTAAGACCTCCTTTTTATACAATCCCATGGTCTGCAAACGAAGGGAAGATCTCATCAAGCCAACACAACCTATCTAAACTAAGAGCGGAAACCCTTTCTGACTCTTGATATCTTCATGCTCCACAGTAACAAAATGCGAAGACTTTGCATTTTTTTATACAAAATTTGGGCCTTCTGCCCGAAAACTTGGGTTTTTAACCCCAAAATTGACCCCAGGGGACCCGTTCCAAACAAGCCCCCAAAACAAACATGGTGACTCGCCCTTGAGTCACTCGGTTGGCCCAAAGATCTTGTCGCAAAGACCTACTTGCTCTACTTGGAGGACTGCAACTTTGGCAACGTACTATGTTGCTACTTGCATTATCTCCTCAACCAGCTACTCTGTCGCTGGCCCTACACTATCTGACTGTATCTTTTGTTGAGTCACCTGCAGACCAGCTAGCTTCCCTTCTGTTAGAGTCGGTCTGGTCAGCCCTCCGTCAGAGATCAAAGCTCTTTGTGCATTTCAATTTTAGGTGTCTTGCTCCATCCACTCAGCTCCATTTCTCTAGGGACATGCCATGATCTGACGGAGATAGTCAAGCTAGTCATTTTCCCTCATCTTTAGCCCCTGTTGGTTCAGATCTTGGTCCATAATCACTGAAGTTCATGATAGTCAAGGTCTGGTCATATTACAGGACAAAGTCATTGTTATTGTTGGGTCTAGGAAATCATCAATGTGGTCTTTGAAAAACATGTCCAGAACAAGCCATGCAGGCTAGAGGGAGACCTTATACAGCTACAGTTCAAAAAGCTTCATCATCACCTGAAGAGACATCGACTCTTCTTCAAAACTCTATTTTGAAGAAAAGTCAAACAAGGTCAATTATGACAAAATTTTCCAAAAATAGACAGTTGACATTTTCAGATGCAGTCATGGATTTCAAAGCCAGAGGCCCAATCACATAGTCCCCGCAAAGAAATGCCGAAAATTTTATCATGAGAGCCAAAATTTCAAAGAAAAATGGAAAAAGCACAGTGTTTTAAAGTCAATAAAAAGTGAAAAACATAAACATTATAAAGTGGGTTTTCAAAGAAGAAAAAATTGAACCCAACTCTCTCAAAGCCTATATATATTTGTTTTGACCCAAAACTAAGTCATTGTGATAAGGAAAAGCTTGAGAGAGGCATTGTTGAAGAAAAGAGAGCTAAGTAGGAGGAATTTGATTAAGGAGGGCAGATTTCTAAGTGGCGTGGCGCATACACCAGGGCGCGCGGCGCACATGGAGGGCGTGACGCACCGGTAGCCAACCCACAATGAAAAATCAACAAGGGCGTGACGCACTCAGGGCGTGCGGCGCACTGTGCTTGGCGCGCGACGCACACAACTAGGGAGCTCAAAACACTTGCAAATTCATTCTATATCCCGGTCGAAGGCTAGCAAACAAGAGGTAGGCTCAAATGAAACCCCTCCTCTGTAAATTTGGTCAATGGTTGGTGTTTCTAAGATGTCGAATGAGATCCAAAGCATATTGGCCATCCATGCAAATAATCACCAAAGAAAAAATGATAAACGGGATTTGCAAATTTGTGAAGACGCTACCAAGGTTGCTCCCATCCCCTTGTACCCTCACTCCTCATCATTTGCCACCTCCATCCCACCTTGCCTCCTAAAGAAATCACCCTAAAACCCTCTCCCCTGTTTTCCCAAGCAAATTAACGTTGTTTGACAGTGCGCGGCGCACACACAAGGTGGCACGACGCACTCAGGGCGCGCAGTGCACTGGGAGCCCGGCCACAGTGTTAACACTGCACTGGCGTGGCGCATACCCAACGCGTGGTGCACTGGGCAAAGCGCGCGGCGCACAGGCCTGTGAGCCTAAAAAATCACCGAATCGCCCAAATTTTCATAAATGGCTCTCAAAATTGCAAAAGTGGCCCTAGATCTTTTAACCATTGATCCTTAACTCAAAGAAAAATATGTTTTGGTGACCATGAAATCGAAGGCAAAATTTTTATTAACCAAACCCAAAAATGACACAAAGGAGGGAAAAAAGCTAGGGTTTTGCTACAGTAACATGATTGCTAAATAAGCTCCTATCCTACCCCTATCAACTAATTTCTCTGTAGCATTTTTCCCTTGCCATCACCCTAGCTACATTGTAATCATATCTATGCATCCCTTTTATTCCTATAGCCCAAAAAATCCCAAACCCTACCCCATCAAAACCATACCCCAAACACTCTTAAATCCCTGATAAATTTCTCCTTTAAACCCCTATTCCCCTTTTTGTCATTCCCCTCCTAACACTCCCCTATTTTTTTGTCCCCTTGGTGGCAAATTTTCAAAGCATTCATCAGTTTCATTGGATTCAGAGGACAACATAAAATTCAGGGTACAAGCAGTAGTAATGGCATCAGAAAATTCATCAGATTATGAGGGGGATACACACAGTGACACATCTTCAAGAAAGTGTTGAGTCTTGAAAATGTCATTCATTTCCATTACACTTTCGCTATTATGTCCATTATATCACCTCCATTTCACCTCCATTTCACTACTATGTCACCACATTCATCCCACTTTCATTATCATTGGGCCACCTTTATGTTTTTCCAATCTTTATTATTTCTAAGCCTTTTAAGTGAATTTGTGGTTAAAAATTAGAAAATAATGTGGATATGCTTATGCCTAACAAATGGGTTGAGGTTGTTGACATGTGTACGTTGAAAGGAGATTTCTAGAAGACCCTTATGTGGCACCCCAAGGCCAAATTCGAATTTGAGTGGAAAGAATCATGGGATCATGAGGATATGTGTCACATCTCCTAATTGTATTGTAACTCTAAAAAGACATGTGTCTTATCAGTTCCTATTTTGATTAGGACTCTAGAGGTAGAGGGAGAGATTCATGGACTATCATTAATGAGATGGCTCTCATCTTTTTGTATAAATAGGAGATCTCTCTCCTTCATTAGATAGTCCTTTTTAGTCCTTTTTAGTCTTTTAGTTTCTAGTTCTCAAGTTTGTAGTTCTTCCTTGATGGCTTTTGAAATCTTTTGTACTTTGTACTTTTGAAGAAATTGAACAAAGTTTTGATGTTCTCAACATGGAAGGAGATGTGAAGTAGATGTCATGGAGCATATTAGGATGTAAGGTAGAGTAGATTTCATTTTGTAAATATTGCTTTGTAGAATGTAAGGTAGATTAGATTTTTCATTCATGCAATTTTAATTCATGCAAGTGTGTTTAATTTTGCTTTGATTTCATGACTAGTGGCATGTGTGATCATCTTGTCTATGTTGCTGACCTTTATTTTTCTGTAGTTTGATTTTCATTAGTATCATTTCTTTAACTTGCACTTTACTTTTCCTCTTAGATATCAAGTTGTTCATCTATTGATGGTTCTTTTTCCATAATCAAATAACTTTATTAGAGCCAAAATATCACTTAGTACAGCTTGGTTTAGTTTGCTTTAAGACTCACATTGCTGACTTGTTCATAACTGTTCTCACATGATAAATCTAGCTGAAAGGCAAAAAGGTTAAGAAAAGGTTAAAGTAGTGTGATTTGTCTCCTTTATGTAGTGTCACTTAGATTTCGCATTTCATTTTCATTTTAAATCAGCAGCAGAGATACTAGGCCGATGTCATTAGTCCTTTATTTGATGTCTTTATTTTCCCTTAAGCATTTGATTTCATAGGTGGTAGGGGGGCCCTGCCTTGTATAGTTGTCATTTTATTTTTGCATTTTATTTCACCATGTATATTAGCTATACATAAATTGCTTTCAAGTTGATTGTAGATTAGTGATGCACATAGCCTTTTAATGAACTAATGACGTGATAGAATCATCTTGTCCTTTTGCTGAAGCAGCAAGGATACTGGGTCTCATAGTCATTCTCTCATTATTTGATTATTGCATTTTATTGCGATTGAACTAGTTGTTTTAAGTTGCATTAAACACTTTAGAAAAGCAACAAGAACAAAACCCCAAAAACAACATAAACATTAAACGACGAAGTAAGAGAAAGGTTAACTAAGCACATATAGTGCACCACACTTCATCAGTTTACGATACCCGGATTGATAATATATGTAGAGCGATTTAAGACGTTAAATTGACTAGACATTTTGGTGCCGTTGCCAGGGAAGTGTAATTAGGAGACCTTATTTCTTACATCTGAAAAAAAATTAACAATTCTTGAGTATGCTCTCCTCCTGCACTTTGTGTGATCTAGAGGATCAGAAAAAAGTATTGTTAAGTAAAAAAAAGAAAAATAATAATTCTTGAGTATGCTCTCGTCCTACACTCTGTGTGATCTGGAGGATCAGAAAAAGAATTGTTAAGAAAAAATAGGAGACAAAATAAACTTCATCACTTCAATTGATTCAAGAAAAAAAAAGAGAAGAAAAAAAAAGGAGAAGAGAAGAAAAACAATCTATGGCTATCTCCATTCCTAGTTTTCGTTGTGGCTTTGTGACTCTTCAAATAGTGTGTTCTTTATTGGTGTTTCTTTCCTATGGTTGGATTGGAATTTCTTGTCTCCCACATAGATCTCTGATAAGGGTCAACAGTGTGAAACTACCACCATCTTCTTCAGCTTCTCATTCTCATCTCGCACCTTCACAATGCCTTCTTCAACATGAGTATTTTCCCCCGCTCCTGTACCTATTACCTCCCGAGACTCTTCACAGTCCATGCTTTCACCCTCTCCATGCTGTTCAGGGACTTCATTTGTCTCTGCCATGGTGTATCATCATACCAAGTTCTGCTGAAATCTGAATCTTCAACTGGTGAAAGAGATTGTCCTCCTACATTCAATCTAATCATGGTCTCCAATGTGATGCTCGAGTCAATATTGTATGGTACATTCAGTCCAGCAAGCATTGGCTGTGTCATGTTGAACAGGTCAGGAATAGATACAATCTCAATCCCATTCACAAATGCATAAGATTTGTTGCCCTTTTCTGGAACAAAGGTGATGTTAAGCAGACCTGGAGAATTAGCGAAGGAAAACTCCTTAATGATGTATGCTTGGGTAAGGGCTTGAGCACCACCCGATACTGGAAAACTGTAGGTGGATTCCCCTGTGAAAATATCTCCCTTTTGGACATCAAAATTTTTACCTATGTTGTTGCACAACACCCAGAGGATATTCTTTTGAGCTGTGGGTATTCAGGGAAGGCAAAGGATGGAGATGGGAGAACCTGGGTTGGAGACATAGGATCCATATTTGCTCCATCTTCAAAGAATACCCAAAAGTCTACTGCTGCTAATCAGGATCCTAGCCTTCCTTCTGTGACTCCATACAGGCTGAATGCAAATTCATAAAAGGTAGAGCAGTAAGAACAATTAACTCAGAAAAACGTAAACACAGAAAAAACGTCAAACTTCAAACGTTTGATTTGACCAAATGGAGACGAATTTTGAAAAACTAAAACATGGGTTTTTTTTCCAGGTGGGTTAATTAGATAACCCAGAAACCGTTTGAAGAAATTTGTGGCGGTCTGGGAGAAATCTTTGGTTCTTTGGAGCCTCTTTTTTGCCGCCGCGTGAAAAAAACTGGATTTGAATTGATTAACTGATAGTTTGATTAATTGATTAACTCCGCGTGCCTGAGGGAAGGAATTCTAATTGGGATCAATTACATGCTGGCATATAAAACCAATTACACGCCTTTACACGCCTTCCCTCTTATCCAATTCAAACCTGTTTAGAGACGTGTTCCAATTGAACACGACTCTCTGCCATTAAATCCCATGAAGTCGTTGTCGGTTAAATGTTGGAGAAAATCATGTTTGAAGAACTCAGAGATTCCCTCGCATTTTAGATTACTCATCCTAAAAGTCCAGATCAGTATACACCACTTGTGTCAATTTCTTTATTGCATTCTGCGTTTATTGTGATTTAGGGGTGAAAATGTATGCTCCACCAAGTACTCAGGGAATGACTTACTATGAACATGTTCAGAAGCGCCATGAGGAGAAAGGCTGTTTGTATGCCTGCCTCTTCACCATGTGTTGCTGCTTTTGCTGTTACAAAACCTGCGAGTGCTGCATGGATATACTCTGCTGTTGCTGCCTTTGAGAGAGCAGAGAATGATGCGGTCATCTTCCCATATAGGAAATTCATGTCACAAAGAAAAAAAAACAACAAAACATTAGGATTTGGACTCCAAAGGATCAAAATAATTTTGTTATGGACTTTTTTTCATATGATCCTCTGATATGATCTGAAGTTTTTGTTGTAATTACTACACTCTGTTTTAGCCACTTTCCGCAGCTGAAAACTGTTTCCGCAGCTCGCACCAGTTTCCGCAGCTGATCCCAGTTTCCGCAGCCAACCCCAGATTCCGCAGCTGTTTTCTTAAATGCTATGTTCCAGGTGTCCTCTGGGTAGAAGAGCCACATGGAAAAGTTTGTGGGATCAAGGACATGGTGTGTGTCCTTCCAGCTCATCTAAACCGGTCATCAAAACCCGTGGTCAACGAGGAGGCAAATACGGTCAAACTGAACTAAAGGCAGAACCAGAAGGGCTTAAGTCTATGAAAGGGTCAAATAGTCATGATAATGGTTATAGACTATTTTTTTTCATCAATAAAACTATTTTTCTCTGCAGACAATAAAAAAAAATTGATCAAACTGCCTTCCGCAGCCAGCTTAAACTTTCCGCAGTTGTTTTGTTAAACTCTAGGTTGCAGGTGTCATCAAGCAAAACAAGTTACATGGGTAGCTGGGGGAATGTTGGTACATGGATGGTGTCCTATTCGTTCGATCAAATTTGATGAAAAAGACCCCAGTCAAAGGGAAGTCAAATTGTGTGTTATCGCAGAGTCGCCACACTGAGTCGCTACATGTCAAGAAAAAATAATAATTTTGAATCAATGAATTGAACAAGTTACTTTCTCACTTTTCTGAAGGTATTGATTAATTTTGGATTGATGATGAAAAATGAATGGCTAACTTTGTATCCAAGATTTTTAGCTACAGAACTGTGCACATTCCGCAGCTAAAGTCCAATTCCGCAGCCAGAAAAACCTCATTGTTCAAATCAGCCTATCTTTCTCATACAAAATCAGATTTTGATGATTTAAGTATCGTTGGAAAGATATCAACAAGATCTATATAATGAGAAATCTATCGTTAGAGTTTGAAATGGCAAATAATGAAATAAATTGCTGAAAAGAAGAAACATCAACTTGAGGCACCAATTCCAAAGCAGGTATAAATTCTTTTGATTTTTCCTTTGAGAACTTGTTTCATTAATACAAATTCTTAGTTTTGTGTGTAAATATCATAACTAGAGAGATTGATCACCTCTCTCCTTTGATAATCTTACATTCCATTGCAGAAGAAGTATTAGTTTTTTTTTGCAGGTTTCAGGAGGAAGGACAAATGACTACAAGAGAATGGTGTCTCTCTAAGAGACCAATTTGTTTCATAAGAGGATGATCAGCAACAAAGAGGAAATATGTTGATGCAAATTTAGATCCAAACACTTGAAAAACTTTCAGATACTATTGTCTCCATCACATCCATCCATCACATCCATACTTCATAATAAACCATTCACCTCATTCCACTCCATATTTTCCATTTTCATTCACATACACTTTCCATCTCTTTTTGTCCATTCATAACCCACAAATAAAAGAAGGAAGCTCATTCACATGCTTATTGCTCATTGTCATTTCTGCTCTCCATTGCCATTTTCCATTTTCATCTTCCATTCCTTGTCATTTTCATTCAGTAAATAAGCCCTGCTTCAATGCAAATTATTGAGTCCATAGTCCTTTGAGTCTAAGTTCTTTGTAAAAACACCTTGAGGCTTGCATGCCTTAATCACAAGTCCTCATGCTGACAAACAATGGGAATACATTAATGTCCCTTGTTCGTTAGATCTTCTAGGTGACTCGACATCAGCAAATTCATTCGTACCTAGCAAGATGTGTTTGGGCATCTTGACTCTCATTGTCATCAATGGTGAGAGTTCTCGTGTTGACTAGTGGCATCCATTAATGGCCACTAAGCCAACAATTTCCTACTATGTTCGACATCAGAACATCTTTTCACATAGTAGGAATTGTGCCAATGAGTTTTGAAGACATGAAGTTTATTATTTTCAGCATTTTGGAGCAGATTCAGCAAGTTTTAGTAGAAGCAATAAAAAGTCATCTTATCTCTCTATCCATGACTCCTCTTGTTCAGCCACTTGAAGAAGAATATGATCAGAAATTTTCAGCCACTACACATACAACTCATCCATTCCAAAGGGTAAGTGAAGGTACGGCATTTTCTAACTTTTGACCATAGAATTCCATAAAAAGCTAGAATGATAATTGTTGGAAAAACATTTCTCTTCCTCATTTCATAAAATTGCCAATACCATCGGTTGGGGGGGGGAAATACATTCATATTCATATCTTGCCATGTCCATATCATATTCAGGAGCTCACATACTTCCAACATATATTAATTATTACATTGCTATTATGAGCATACAATGGCTTTTGAAAAAGTGCTTAAAGGATAAATTGGATACAAACAAAATCATGGTTGTCACACAAGAACCAACCATCATGAAATCCAATAAAGATATACTTTGCAACAATAATCAAAATATCATTATGCAAAGTTCAAAGATCAAAATAGAAGGCAACAACAAAAAAAATGGTTGTAACACAAGAACCAACCATGTTGCAATTCAAGTAAAACACTTTGCAGAAATATGAAGTTATCAAATGATATCATGCAAAGTTAAGCCAAAGCTCAAGGATCAAAAGAGTTAATGTAATATATATTGCATGAGGACATGCAATAGCTTCAGTTGGGGGGTATGTTGAGTTTTGAAAATGTCATTCATTTCCATTACACTTTCACTATTATGTCCATTATATCACCTCCATCTCACCTCCATTTCACCACTATGTCACCACATTCATCCCACTTTCATTATCATTGGGCCACCTTTATGTTTTTCCAATCTTTATTATTTCTAAGCCTTTTAAGTGAATTTGTGGTTAAAAATTAGAAAATAATGTGCATATGCTTATATCTAACAAATGGGTTGAGGTTGTTGACATGTGTAGGTTGAAAGGAGACTTCTAGAAGACCCTTATGTGGCACCCCAAGGCCAAATTCGAATTTGAGTGGAAAGAATCATGGGATCATGAGGATATGTGTCACATCTCCTAATTGTATTGTAACTCTAAAAAGACATGTGTCTTATCAGTTCCTATTTTGATTAGGACTCTAGAGGTAGAGGGAGAGATTCATGGACTATCATTAATGAGATGGCTCTCATCTTTTTGTATAAATAGGAGATCTCTCTGCTTCATTAGTTAGTCCTTTTTAGTCCTTTTTAGTCTTTTAGTTTCTAGTTCTCAAGTTTGTAGTTCTTCCTTGATGGCTTTTGAAAGCTTTTGTACTTTGTACTTTTGAAGAAATTGAATAAAGCTTTGATGTTCTCAACATGGAAGGAGATGTGAAGTAGATGTCATGAAGCATATTAGGATGTAAGGTAGAGTAGATTTCATTTTGTAAATATTGCTTTGTAGAATGTAAGGTAGATTAGATTTTTCATTCATGCAATTTTAATTCATACAAGTGTGTTTAATTTTGCTTTGATTTCATGATTAGTGGCATGTGTGATCATCTTGTCTATGTTGCTGACCTTTATTTTTCTGTAGTTTGATTTTCATTAGTATCATTTCTTTAACTTGCACTTTACTTTTGCTCTTAGATATCAAGTTGTTCATCTATTGATAGTTCTTTTTCCATAATCAAATAACTTTATTGGAGCCAAAATATCACTTAGTACAACTTGGTTTAGTTTGCTTTAAGACTCACATTGCTGACTTGTTCATAACTGTTCTCACATGATAAATCTAGCTGAAAGGAAAAAAAGTTAAGAAAAGGTTAAAGTAGTGTGATTTGTCTCCTTTATGTAGTGTCACTTAGATTTCACATTTCATTTTCATTTTAAATCAGCAGCAGAGATACTGGGCCGATGTCATTAGTCCTTTATTTGATGTCTTTATTTTCCTTTAAGCATTTGATTTCATAGGTGGTAGGGGGCCCCTGCCTTGTATAGTTGTCATTTTATTTTTGCATTTTATTTCACCATGTATATTAGCTGTACATAAATTGCTTTCAAGTTGATTGTAGATTAGTGATGCACATAGCCTTTTAATGAACTAATGACGTGATAGAATCATATTGTCCTTTTGCTGAAGCAGCAAGGATACTGGGTCTC
This sequence comes from Pinus tabuliformis, assembly GCA_031772625.1. Classification (NCBI taxonomy): domain Eukaryota; kingdom Viridiplantae; phylum Streptophyta; class Pinopsida; order Pinales; family Pinaceae; genus Pinus; species Pinus tabuliformis. Next base: position 866,435,070 of record CM062812.1, read on the forward strand.
ATAGTCATTCTCTCATTATTTGATTATTGCATCTTATTGCGATTGAACTAGTTGTTTTAAGTTGCATTAAACACTTTAGAAAAGCAACAAGAACAAAACCCCAAAAACAACATAAACTATAAAACGACGAAGTAAGAGAAAGGTTAACTAAGCACATATAGTGCACCACACTTCATCAGTTTATGATACCCGGATTGATAATTTATGTAGAGAAATTTAAGACGTTAAATTGACTAGACAGAGAGAGGGCACATAGGAGACATCACCGGAGTGGCAAACATCTCAAAGACGAGAAAAACACCCTCACAGAGCTATAGGCATGCCCACTTGCCATGTCTTGTTTCCAACACTTGGCATGTTATGAATTTTGCCAAAGGGTGGCAAATGTCAGAGTACATCATGAGTTGGACCGCCTTTTTGCACTTCATCTACAGTGAGGCCAATCTGTCCTGGCTGGGGTCACTTTCACCTTGACACCGGAGGCTATATCAGTGGCAACAGGGATACCAAACATTGGGGAGCAGTGGCATAAGAAAAAGAAGGTGGAGAGGCATCACTATGAGCCTTACATCAAAGACAGCTGCTTGAGTCAACTCACCAGAGTTTTTCCATTCAGGCTTTTGAGAGACGAGTATGCCCCACTCATGAGATTGATCATGAAATATTTCAATTACGAGGGGAGGTTTTCTCGCCTTTATGCCTATCACATCCGCTTGCTCATGCACTTCACTAGGGTGCGGATGATGAGCCTCCCATTCTTCATCTGCAACAACATTGAGAAGATGAAAAACTTCATGCAGCGCAAGACCCCACGACAACAGCTAAATAGTGTTTATCTTTTTTCTCTCATCCAGATTTTAGTGGACCATCAATTAGGATTGCAGGGTATTGCTTGGGAGGACTTCATCTCCCGTGATTTCTTCAGCGCTCCACCGGTGATATCAGGGGCAGAACATGAGGTGGGAGGTCCTTCACATCAGTTTGAGCATGACAAAGGAGGTCCTTCACATCGGTTTGAACATGAGGTGGGAGGTCCTTCACATCAGTTTGAGCATGAAATAGGAGGTCCTTCACATCAGTTTGAGCGTGAGGTGGAGAGTCCTTCACATCAGTTTGAGAGTCATGAGACTGCCACCATGCCAGTATACATCACATACCAGAAGGGCAGTAGACCATTGTTCGCAGCAGCAAAGCGAGTGTTATCTCCACCCGGGGTGGAAGGGGCCTCGCTTCTGACATCAGCACCCCAGGAGCAGGGTAAGGGCAAGGATTCAATGCAGGAGGAAGGGCCATCAGGTGAGCAAGAGATTGAGTTTGTTCTCCTCCAGGATGATGAGACAGATGCAAAACCCACCAATGAGGAGCTTATAGAGATCATCAAGGAGCAGCAATCAGAGATTGAAGACTTGACCATTGGTTTAGAAAGGGCCAAGTGGAACATGAACTACCTGGAGCGGAAAAAAAAACAGCTTGAAGACCAACAGATGATCATGGAGCTGTAGAACATCCATTAACAGCGCCAAGCTGCTCAAAGAAGAAGGGTTCTGCTCACATCTTTGGAGCAAGAAATTAATGAAGACCGGGAGTCCAACCTTGAGAGGTTCAACATGCATTTGGAGAGGCTGTTGGACAAAGAAAATAGGGAGAAAGACATTCTGAGGTGCTTGACTCATCACTACCAGGCCCGCAACATGAGTTCCAAAGCAAGAATCAGGAGCCTAAAGGCAAAATTGAGCAAAGCGAGAAAGGAGGCAAAAGAGGCAAAGGAGGAAAAGGAGAAAGATTGGCATTGAATCTTGGCTGAGGCTTCCTTGGCACAGCAAAGCACTTCATAGGGAACCTCCAGCCCAAATTTCAAAAAATTTGGGCAAATTTTGGTCACAGGCAAATTTTTTGGGCACAAAACAGGAAATTTCTCCCTGTGCACCGTGCCAGTGACGCGACGCTAAAATTTGAGCACTCTAATCGAGGAACAACTTGCATATTTTGATTTAGCATCGAAAAATATGTCTACTGGTGTCTGGGCAAGAAATTTTGACAAGTTTTAGGTCTCCTAAAGGTCAAAAAACACCCAAAAATGGCCTCTCTGCCACTTTTTGGACACACAGAAAGCAGTCTTGGGAGAATGAAGTTTTGGAGGGGCAAATGAGCTTCAAATTCAGAAATTCTAGTTGAGTTGGAAAGTAGATAGGACAGGATTTCCAACAAGATCACTTGGGAACATTTTGGACACCTACAAGAGCCTCCAAACAGGCTCCAAAGTGGCACGACGCATAAGGAATTTGGTGTGGCGCACAGGGGAAAAAACTGCCAAATTGCTCCCGTTTCGCAAAATTTTGGGTCGCGACTTCTCCAAGTGGGCCCTGTCATCTACTCTTTAGTTTTTTGGCACCAAAGGAGGCTTTTAAAGATTTTTCTCTCCAAGTGGGCATCTATCCAAGTGGCAAAAGAATGCAAAGGGTCACCCCAGCCAAATGTCATGCTTGAGAGCGCTGCACCTGTAGCTGATGGTTGGCTCTCCATCTCCTTTTCGAAATGATTTGAGTAACTTCCCAACCCCTGGGCATTCCATCTCTTCTCTACACTTTGTATATATTGTAAGCAAGTTATTTTAAAAGGGTTGGCTGGCTTGTAACTTCTGGGAGACTGTGGGAAAGAAACTCTGTTTCTGCACTGTGTATTTTTGACAGAGAGTTAATGAAAGGCAGCGGATCTGTTTCATGATATTCTTGTGGTTGTGAGTGTATCAAATGTGTTCTTATGTTCCATATGTATCTTGTTATGTTTCATAATTCATTTCACGTTTCATTTCAGTGAAATTTTCTAAGTGAGATTAGGTAGAATTCAATTTATATTGCTGTACCTGTGGGAAAATTTCATGTGTAGTGTTATTCTTCTGTTGAAAAGGATTCATGCAACCATGCCCTTTTCACTATCTTCAGCAATCTTTCCATTCTACGTCACCTTAAGTCGAAATTGTTGCGCTTCCCGCCTACCTTGCCTCACGGAATAATCTGTGCCTTCATTCTCAATTCTTTGTTCTTTGCTAAGCGCCAGCCCCATATACATTCCAGAAGCTCAGTCAGTTCAAAAATCTTTTCCAAAATCCTTTCTCACTTACTAGCCTAAGGTAAATATTGCATTGCAAGTCATCTCAGACCATTTTGCTTATCCATTCGCTAAGCGTGACTCGGAGAGAGCCCTCTCCTGCTCTGGTAGGGCTAGCTACCAGACTAAGCGTGCTTTGTGGTTACCCTAATTTTTGCCTTCCTTCAGCCTAAGGCAGATTTAGGTGCTAACATAGTGACAACTCCACTGGGGAAAGTTGAAAATCAAATCCCCTTGTTTCATAAGAATTCTAGGCTTCCAGATGATGAGCTTAGGATTGGAAAGGCTGAGTAAGTTGGTTCTGTCCCATGATTTATCCCAATAGCACGCTGGCTTCGAGACGATATAACAGAGAAAATCCAGACCCGAACCCTCCTCACATTTACAAAAATACCAATTTGATTCCAAGACTCCTTCGTCAAGAAAGCACCATAACTCCTGTGTTCAAATCTCATTCATGTCCCAACATTTTTGAGTATCTCGAAGAGCTTTAGTTTGATGAACGATTTGAGATATCGCTGTTTGAATCTAAATCCGAAAAGGTCGTTGATTACACCGCCCCCGATCTGTAATTTCTTGTAGACCTTGAGACAGAAAGAGCTAATAGATTAATTGATAACTACATTGCTACACAGCCCCAAACTCCAAGTGCAAGCCCCTTGCAAACTGTGCACACTCCTCCAACACCTCCAAGGCCAAATCCACCAAGAATGATGGCTGCCCATTTCGCACCCCTTATTCTGCCCCAAGTCCTAGATGACATGCCAAATGATTATCAAAGTAAAATCCTGTTTTTTGATGGTACTCCTAACAGTATTACAGCTCAACAACATGTGGATAAAATGGCAGACTTCTATGAACTTCATGAGATCGATGCGGAAAACGTGGCAATGAGGCTCTTTGTACAAATGTTTGCAGGTGATGTGAGGAAATGATTCAGAGGTTTGACGGCTGCAAGTATCACCACCTTGGCTGAGCTACAAAGACAATTTTTGAACAGGTGGGAGGTGAAAAAGAATCCCCTTCAATTCTGGCCAAGTATGAACAAATCAAGCGGAATGCTGGTGAGTCGGTCCAAGATTATTGTGTTAGATTTAATGCAGTCTACAACGAAATTCCAGACCATCTAAATCCACCTATGGGACTAGCAATGATGAAGTTTCCAGATGGTTTTGATGCTGAGATGGCATACCAATTGAGAGAGAGAGAACTGGCTACAATGGAAGACATGCAGAAAATTGTGGTCAGCGTTGAGGCAAATCTGTTGTCCAAAAGAGCAATAGCGAAAGCAGAGAAGAAAACCACGGTGAAAGAGGAATCTTCTTCAATGGATCAGCTGCTCAAAAAGGTAGAACAGATGCTTGAAAGGGTAAAACTTGACAACCCAGAGCCACAAGTTAGGAGTCCTAACTTTCATGGCCAACAACAACGACAATATAGGATAAGACAAAGAGATCAGCGGACTCAAGAGCAGACAGCACAACAGCCGGTACAAACACCTTTGCAGCAAAATTTTGTACATGGACCGGAATCAGATGAGGAAGGAAATGTAATAGGCGAGGAAAACCATCTGTTCACTCCAGATGAGCTGCCTACTTACATCACCGAAGAAGAAGAATGTGCAGTAAATTCAACTACACACCAAGACACCGATTTTATTCTAGCTAACGAAACCGTGTTGGAAGAAGAGTCAGAAGAATATCAAAGAGGGTATATGAATCCTTTGACCGCACAACAGCATCGATATTCCCTTAGGAATAGAGATGTACCAGCCAAACCAATTCAAAAAAAGAAGGAGGATGAGATGACAAAGAAGGATCCATCAGCTACACAAAGAAAGGGAAAGGAGGTGGTTGTTTCGGAGAGCAGCAAATTGAAATCAGCAGAACAATCACAGCAACCAGCCACCTCAAAAGAGAGGGAAAGGAAAGAGATCCCAGTCAAAGAGGTAGAAAAAACTCCCGCTTTCATCCTAGAGAATGAGATTTCTAAGCTAAAGGTATCCATCCCTTTGATTGAAATCATGAAGAACAGCAGTTACAGAGGACAGATTTCTAAAATGTTGAATTTTGACCCAATGTCCGACATGGTAAACGTGGAAGATGTTCAGCCTGAAATGATTTTTGGGCCAGCGACGAATGGTGAGTCTCCTGAGAGCAAGGTGCCACCCTTCTATATCAGTTTACGATTGCATGACTTTGTGCTACACAATTGCATGTTCGATTCTGGAGCCTCTCACAATCTCATGCCCAAGGCTATCATGGATAAGCTTCGTCTAGACATCACCCACCAATATCATGATCTCTATTCATTCAACTCCAGCAGAGTAAGGTGCATAGGGCTCATCAAAGACTTAGTTGTGAGTTTGGATCAGCTTGCTATGAAAAATGTTCTGATGGATGTAGTGGTAGCAGACATTCCTCCAAGGTTTGGCATGCTTCTTTCTAGGTCTTGGGTAGCGAAATTGAAGGGGACACTACAGCTGGATTTCTCCTATGCAACAATCCCAGTGTTTGGACAAATGAGGAAATTATACCGGGAACAAAAGATGAAGTATATGATCACAAGCAAGGAGAAACCGATAAATCATCCTATAAACTATGTACATACAGATTTATAGTCCTTTGTTTTGTTTTCAAATAGTTTAAATGAAATAGATAGTCAGATAGTAGAAGCAGACGACATTCCAGAGATAACAGAAAATTTTAGAGAGATTTTGAAGAAAGAAAGACAAGAAAAGCAACAAAAGATTGGGCAATCAGCTGAAAACGATGGACAACAAGCAAACAATGGACAGCAAAAAGATTTTCAGCACTTGCAAGAAGAAGAAGAAGGCTTGTGGACCATGGATTTTGATGGAGCAGTAGGGAATGATGGAGCTGGTATTGGTATTTGGGTACGCAGTCCTTTCTCCGCCCCAAACAAAGTGCCTAGCAGCGTGAGAGTTTGCTCTTACAAGCTAGCCTTTGAATGTTCCAATAATGAAGCCGAATATGAAGCTCTGATTGTTGGCCTGAAGATTCTTAGAAAGCTGAATGCAAAGAGGATTTCAGTATATGGCGACTCCGAGTTGGTGATAAAACAGGTCAGAGGTGAGTATCAAGCAAAACATCCTAGGATGCGGGCTTATCGTAATGCAGTTTTGGACATCTTGAATCTATTTTCCGAATACATCTTGACCTGTGTGCCATGAATACAAAATAGTATTGTTGATGCTCTTTCCAAGGCAGCGAGCAGCTTGAAGATCCCCATGAACTCCAGCAACAAATTTGAAAACCATGTCAAGCACCGTCCAACCATTCCAGACAATCAGCGACATTGGCAAGTGTTCCAAGATGATGAGGAGATTAAGGATTTTCTGCTCAACAAAGGAAAGTTCAAAGAAACCTTAATCGATGTGGAAAACGATGAGAACAAAGGGAATGGTATAGAAGAAGCACAAATCAATCAAATGGACGTATTGCAGCTGAAGAATAACATCATTCCTAAAGGCTTGATACCCCTAGAGGAACTTTTCGATCAGGATGATGTAGCCTGCAAGCCAACATTGCAACCGACAGAGAAAGGTGTAGAAGAAGTCAACATCAGTACAGCATCAAATCCAAAATTGGTAAAATTGTCCAAGACACTACCGCCAAAGGTCAAGGAAAAATATATCAGTTTGATGGCTTCATTTGCAGATTTATTTGCTTGGGATTATTCTGATTTAAAGACCTATGATATGAACATCATTCAGCACACAATACCTATCAAGCCCAATCAGAAACCATTTAGACAAAAGCTGAGAAGGATCAATCCAAAGTTGTTGCCATCCATCGAAAAAGAGGTAAATAGGTTGTACAAGTCAGGTATCATTGTGCCTATCAGATTTTCAGATTGGATATCTAACTTAGTGCCTGTACGAAAGAAGACCGGTGAGATCCACCTATGCATCGATTTCAGAAATCTAAACAAGGTCTCATTGAAGGAAAACTATCCACTGCCCAAGATGGACCATATACTTCAGCGAGTAGTGGGGGCATCTCGTATGTCACTGCTTGATGGTTATTCCGGATATAACCAAATTTCAGTCCATGAAGATGATAGGGATAAGACAGCATTCACAACTCCATGGGGAACATTTCACTATGCCAAAATGCCATTCGGTTTAAAGAATGCAGGTGCCACATTTCAGCGTGCAATGGACATGGAATTTGCAAATGAGAAGGATGTGTTTTTGGTGGTGTACCTGGATGACTTGACGGTGTTTTCAAAATCTGATGAAGAGCATATGCATCACTTAAAAATTGTCTTTCAAAAATGTAGGAAATATGGCCTATCGCTGAATCCTAAGAAGAGCTTGTTCGCCATGGAGGAAGGAAAAATACTTGGGCATATCATTTCAAAAGTTGGAATCCACATAGGCAGTTGAATGACCCAAAATTATATGATATTTATGACAAAATTCTCTCATCCTTTTCGATTTGAAAGCTGCTGCGTTATCAGTGATCAATTTGTTTGGACAACCAAAGCGAGACAAAATGTTATTTTCGAGAAATGAAATGATTCCGCCTTTTCAACTAGAAATTCACAAATTCAAGCCAAAGGCAAAAGTAAAAGCATAATCGACTGTCAACAGCAAATAAACTTTCTCCTAAGATCAAAATCGACACTTACGACAGATCTAAATCAAAGGACGACAGTATGACTATTCTACTTTTGCAATGGGAAACTGTAAATGACGTAACAAACACACAAAAACATATGCAGTTTCTTTTATACAACTGAGGCAGAATTAAGGCAAAGAAAAGGGGTTTTTAAATAGACACACACACTGATCACAGGCTGCAAAAATCAGAGACAAAACTGAAAAAATTGAGCAAAGAACCTCAGCTGCACAAGGCTAGGCTGATCAACGCACCTGCTACACAGAGAAACTTGATTGCAACGCTAGTTTCCCTCTTGGGAACTGCACTGAAATGCAAGAACTCTTCACAGCACTTGCGCTGGGGCAGAAACGAGAATTCTATCCAGGTTCTGGGTCACGGTTTGTAGTTTAATCTATGATTTTTGGCCGAGTGAAAGCAATCAGTAATGCACAATCAGAGGGTAGATTTAAAAGAGGTTTAAGAGCTATCACAAAGGGTAATCAGATCATTTGTGAATCAGCTGTTCAAATCATAAACAAATCCAGTGAATGGATTGAAGTAGCAGATGTCTACTTTGCATTCGTTAATGGCAAATGTAGTTCGATTCGCTACTTCTAAGTTTATGAAGCAAACAACAAGAGAAACACAAACAAACTAACTAGACACGTTCCCCAGTGGAGTCGCCATTTTGTTAACGGGAAAAGTGTCTATTCAGAACGACCCTATCCCACTGAGGTGTGACAGTGACCTCAGAAACAAACAGGGAAAACTACCTTCGTATTCTCCTTTATGAACTATAAATGAAGAGGAATAAGATGAACCAACCAGTGTCTTGATCCAATCTCTCTCCTCTTTGACAACTTCAAGCTACCTGCTCCCTTACTTGCCCAGCTTCACCAAGTTCCTGTAAGATCACAGAAGAAGCAAACTACACAAAGAGATGGATTTATATTCATAAATAGCTTAGGATCAGATTTAAGCTAAACATACAAATGTAAACAACATCAATGATATACAAGCATGTAGGAGAAACTCAAATAGTTTTATTGATAAAAAAAGAAGATCCAGGAGGAGTTACAACCGATGATTCCTGATCCAGCATCAACCTCCCAGCATAGAATCCCCTCTTCACCTCCAACAAAGCATAAATCACCCAATACTCTGATATCTATCGCAAAACCAACAACAATTCTCTGCAATGTACAAAATTCCAGCCTCTGGATCTCTTGGATGAGGGATCCATATATAGATGTATGCAAAGAGGATGAGTCAGCTCATGAATTGATTAGTGGCTTCTCTCTGTCAGTTCTTGCTTCCACTTGGGGACTGAGAGCCTCTTACTCATCACTTGGTCGAATTCAGTGAGGCAAGTGTCATTGGGGAAGATTCTGGAAGCTTCCATTGTCTCTCCACCTCGTGGAATGACTCTGCCACTTGTCATTTCCCGCTCAACGCACCCTGGTAGTGCATTTAGGTGCGTTGCAATGCACCTAGCTAGTGTATTTGGGTGCTTTGCAACGTAGCTAGCTAGTGGAGCAGCTGAAATGATCCTGATTTGACTAGTTCTGAGTAGTTTCTGGTGGAGAACTTCTGGGAGAAGCTGTAATTTGTTAACCTTGTTTCTTTAGGGGCCGGAACAACACTTTTAGGGACTTAGGATCCCTTGGTTTATGGACATTTCATGCTTAGAGATGTAAGGCACAAAAATGTTTATAACACATGTAGACTTCTCTCCTGGACATTAGACAAACCTTTCACATGAAGCTTGCTGTAATAACCATTGCGATCGTTCGGACTTATCCGTTGAGCGTTGTACATGTTATCTTACCTTGTATGTTGTGACTGCTGCATCTATGTGGACTACTCCTCCAGAAGTTGTGCATGTCCTGTAGTGTTGTGTGTTCCTAGCAGTGTTGGGACTTCTCCCAATAGACCTAGAACTCACTTTCACCCTCTCCCTCAACAGTGAAGGAACCATTGACACAAGTGACACTTACACTCACCAGGAATGCGAACCTCACTTCTTGAAGACAAATAAAACCACTCTTCTATGCTAACAAACAAGAGTTGAGGCAGATCTTTAAGATAATGGCAACCGGGCCATCGTACTGGATGGGACTCTTACATCAAACGGTGTGAGGTCTAATTGGGACTTCATACTTGGGAGCAGGGTTGGAATTTGACGGGCAAAATGCCCGTCATAAGGCATTTTGACCGTATTTTACGTTTAAAAATTAAAAGAAACCGTTTTTTGTGATGGGTTTTGAAAATTATAAAACATATTTTTGATGGTTCATTTTTTAACGAAAACTTCATTACTAGCCTTTCAAACCGCTGGAAACATGCATGGCAGCAGTTCTGGAATTTGATCGCACGTATTTACTCGTAATATATTTTATTGACTTATAAATAATTAAGTCTTGTAATATGTGGTATTTGGAATTTGTGCCATAATATTTGTTTTTATGGAAATAAATTAAGTTCATATTATTTAAAGTTATATGTGAATATTTGATGATCAATAATTAAGTGTTGTAATATTTGGAATTTACATTAATATATTTGTTTTTATTTAAATAAATTAAGTTTATGTTATTTATATTTAAATAAATTAAGTTCATGTATTGTGTTGGTTTTATTAAAAATTCAGCTTTTAGGTTAATTCCATGTGATTATGATGGTGGAGAGGAATGTCAAAAATAGCTTTGGTCAATTTCAAAGTCTTTCAGATGGAAATTTATTTTTGGGAAGTTTTATTGGTTCATATTGGTGAAAGAAATCCATTTGTTTTTACTGAAATTGCAACATTTAAATTCTCTAATAGAAATCCAAATTGAGAATATTGAAATAGGAATGATTGCAATAACAATTAGTTGGGCGTGAGTAAAATAGATGTCTAGACATACCCATAATTTTGGTATCATGTCTTTGGAAAAATAACTCATATGTGGAATATGGATGATATGGGAATTGTGGATCCCATCTATGAGTAAAACAACCTTCATGATTCAACAAATCATTTAGTTATGGTTATGTTTTTATCTTTTCTTATTATAAATATGTGAGAAAAATTAACATAGTTGTGTGATTGAAAAGTATTTTTTTAATTAGAGCTTTATTAATGAAGGGTCAATTTTTTATCAAAACATTATGATTGAAAGGCAAAATTTTAAGCATAACGTTACTTGATGGGTAACATAAAGACCCAAAACGTCAAAAAAAATTTGTTTGATGGGTAATGAAGAATCCATAACGTTACTTGACGTGTAAAATAAAGACCCAAAACTTCAAAAAAAATTTGTTTAATGGGTAATGAAGAATCCAAATTCCAACCCTGCTTGGGAGATCCCCTGATGTTCGTGGGTCCAGGACCGTCAACATTTTGGTGCTAGAGGCAGGGCCAGATGAGAAGTTGAGTCCTCACATCTATTTTGAATCTCTACATATCTATCATGACTAACTACCGAGTTGCTCTTCCGGAGTGTATGTCTTACAGAAATGGTTTCATCATCTCGAAAAAGCTCTCGAATAACTTGTCTCATAAAGCATTTAATGGTGGAGGATACGTAGCCTAGGTTAGGCATGTGGTTGGTGTTGTAGGCTCATGCAAAAGACATGGATTCTTTGAAGAATACGTGAGCTAAACTTTGTTCATCTACACACTTTGAGGGCACCCCATGCACTGGTGTGCCATGCTGCTAGGAAAATTTGTTCATTCTCTTGCTCATCTGGTCGCAGATATAGACTGTGATTTTAATCACTTTAGCTGGAAAGCACTTGATCAAGAAATCATGAAATTATGAAAAGGACCCGATGAATCCATTAATTAGTTTTACACATGCTTTTGTAATCTTGCATATAGATTCCGTGAAGATGAAATTGATTGGGGATTTCCTTATGGGAGGTTTGAGTATCTTCTTCAAATATCCGAACCCCGCTCAGCATGCTTCGATGATGGAGCTGTGGAATCACAGGCAGGCATGGTCATTGTCACAAGTGACTATCTGCCTTCACCTCATCGTGATGTGGGAGATCATGCACATGCCTCTACTGAAATGTCACACTCTCGCACCCCACCTGCTCTTTAGATTTTCACAAATTTGGCCTACAACCCTGTTGGTTTTCACGTGGACTCTTTCCCCCAACCTCTGTCCTCATGTTTTGTTGATCCTCCAGATTGTAATGTCTTGTGTTCTTCCATTCCAAACTCCTCACCTATTGTGAACGAGGATCAAGCTATCGACGAAGTTGGTGTTATGTAGTGAACCTACTCCATCATTCATGATGAGTGTGTGCGGGAATCTAAAGAAGAACCCACGATAAAGGATGTCTCCCTTCTAGCCGTGCCTCATCTGCTTCATCCTAACATCCCTTGTGATTCTTCCACTGTTGATTTCCCCTGTGAAAGCCCATTTCCATATGTGTCTACTTCCGATCATTCACAGGACACCTCGGATGTCAATTTGTCATTACAGTGTAGAGTGGACACATCTTCCTCAGAAAATCCGTTCAATCTGTCATTTATCTTTCTTGAAAACATAGAGGGTGAACATCTTTGCTTCTCATATACCCCTCTGCCTGATTCATCAAATCATGAGGATGTCGAAAAACATCTTGAATTTTTTTATCTTTATTTTCGTGATCTATCCACTTCCTCATCCAATCACGACGTTGATTCAACCATTGTCAATATGTTCAAGACACTGTTCTACGATGATCTATCTGTCAACAAAGTCAAAACCCCGGAGATGGTCGAGGCACCTCAACCCAAGCTAATGGTTATGTCAGGCCCTCGCTATTCGGAGGTTGGTTTCACTTCCGATCAGGATATTGTTGAAACACTCAAGGCTCCTCATGACTCTCTGCTTTACATTAAATATCAACCAAACACCCAGATTTTTCTCAAGCTAGATGATCCCATCACTCATGAGTTGGTGGAATCTTACTTAGCAAGCACACATGCACAACATAAGTGGCCTACCTTTCTCACATTTCCTTGCATGTCACAATCAAGAGAATGCACACACTCAACATCTGCATGGATTGTAGCACAACACCATGGCAGCTCCACATATTGCATGTCATGTGCGTTCACTCATATCTGTTCTATGGTCACTCGTAAACTCAGAGTGTGTTTGTCGTCACTGTTATATCTTTCTTATTTGTTGGTTCACATAGCTTTCTTGTTCGTGAACCATGCCTTCACCGACATTGGTCAACCAATGTGCCGATGGCTACATTGGAAGTATCACCTCACATGAGATGACCCATGCACCATTAGCTTAGGAGTAGGAGTAGTGTTTTCTTTTTCGCTTGCCTTTGATTTCTTTTTTGCATGATTGTTTGCTTGTTGACTTGGTTTCTTTACTTGCTTGTTGTTGTTGTCACTTTGTTTTCTTTACTTATTTTTTTTGTTTACGTTGTTTTGTATGCTTGGTAAATTACTATTTTTGTTTCTAGAAATAAGTGTTGCTAACTAATACATTCTAGTTTTTGAATAGAGTATATGTCTGAAATTTGAGGAAAACTCATGACACTGCAACAATTGGCTAGTCTTGTGTCTGCCTTCTCTATGCTTAGTTGTAACGTTCGGCCAATGAAGTCTTGATGGAAAATACGAACCGCCTGCAAGGGAATTTTCGGTCCAACTGTGAACCTATGTCCACACTCGGAAGCTAATGCCTAAACTCAGCCTTATGCTTTGTGTGTTCAAGCTCATCCAACTAGTAGAAACAAAGAAGGGGAAAATCTAAACCAGCAAACCTATTTCAGAGGTCTTACATGCTTCTCTAAAGGAACAATCTCTTCTGCTCTCAATAAGTTGGGATCCCTCTTCTGCCCCAAAACTAAATAAATGCCTATGCACAGTCCTCTTGAAAAATACAAAGGTGAAAGAAGAGAAAGGCTTTCTACGGAGAGAAGCGAGGCATGCAACTCCACTAGGGAACTGACCAGGCTCCCTGGTAGTGGAGCAATGTGTGTGTTCCTGCGTGACTCCTCCAGGCTACTATCCAGGCCTGCTAGAAGCGGAGCAACACCAGAGATGAAAACTTTTACTCTGAAAATCTTCAACTCGTGAGTTAAAATACCCTTCCCAGATTCGAAACACTGATATCTAAGCTAAAATTTCGATTCTATTTGACTGAGTTGGCAAAGGGTAGACCATGTCTATCAAGGGGTAAGTGGGGAAGCTGAAGTAACAAGCACAACAATTCAATACTCCCCGAAAGACCAAGGCCCTGTGCTAGCAATGAACCAAAATAGAGAAGTTGGAGTTCTAGAAGTGTGTCGCCAAGTGTTGTAGCGACTACAACCACCCTCTAAAATTTTGGCCTGCACCAATTTCAGGGCCTCCTGATGAGCCTAGGTATTGCAAAAAGAATGTTGGAACTCCCAGGGCTATGAGGTTTACTTATCAACCTGGAGTTCATACAAACTTCGAGGTGACTGTGCTATATACACAAGTAGTAGTGAAGGTATTGCCTATTGTCACTACTCATATGGCAAGAGACCCCAAGGATTCTAAGCCAAACTTCTATAGGGTCATAAGAAGCTTGATTTTGATGGAAGGAGAGAAAACCTAGTCTAGGGGAGAGATATTCTAATGCAAAAATGAAGAACGCAATCATGTATTGCTAATTTCCTAAGTTGCAGAAATAAAAACATCAAAACTTAGGCTAAGGGTTAAATAATGGAAAATAAGTTAGGTCTATGTCTAAGCAGAAGAACGGTCGGAGATCAAAATGGTGGAAAGGGGACGTAATGAGCAACAATGGATAAATACCGTTGGATCAGGCGAGTGTAAAGTGAATGAACGACTGAGATTGGATTGCATGAGGGTACGTAGCAAGATGACCAAACATGGTCAACTAACGGGAGGGACGGCTGAGATTATATCGCGAAATTAATCAGCATATGGATGATGGAGATCACAGGCAAAAGGAACGTGTGAAAATGGTATCAGGTGAAGCTATAACCGTTAGATCAGGAGACAGATTGACATCAGAGATGTAAGTGGGCAAAAGAAAACGTGCGAAAATGGGAGAGCGAGTTTAGAGGGTGGTAAGCAGAATATCACGCACCCTCAAATCTGTAAGAAGTTTTGTAGAATTTCACGCGATTAGCCTCCCTGGTTGACACATAACATGGGGAAACCGCTCATATCGCATGATCTTAGTCAGATAATGGTCGGACAAGAGATCCACGCAATATCACGTGAAGGTCATCAGATCTGGTAAGGCAGATCTACAGTGGGGAATGGACTGAGCAGGTTGGTGAGTGGGTGTGCAATAGCCATCAGATCAACTGAGGCAGATTGATGATGAGGATTCAAAGGGCGAAAAGTCAAACGAAAAAAGGAATCTGAGCGGTGATTGGTCAGTTTTTGTTATGTAAAGCGATTTACCAGAAAAAACCGTTTAAGCATGAATTTAATAGCTTCTGCTCAGGCATTTCATGCTGAAGAGGAATGACATGGGAATGTGAGTGAGGTCTGAATGACAGAAAGAGAGTGAATTGAGTTGATGACTAATAAAGGGGCAGAGTGACAATGAACTCAGTGACTGTGTTTAAACAACAAACCCATTCTGAAAACCAAAACCCTGTGTTTTTGGGGTTGCTGTAGGGTTTCTTCCTCACGCCATGGTCCTAGAGGGTGGAGGTGAGGCTGAGACACCTGTGACCAACCTTGTGGATATTTTATTTGCTACCACGCTAATTGAAAGCATAAATGAAGAAAACTAAATCACAACTAATGTGTTCTACACTACTGTAATGCGACTGCAACTATTCAAGCAAATGAACAGAAAATAGGAAGCTGCTTAAGTACATGAACAGGAAAGCCATAAATTTGCCCTGAACCACTATAATGAAAATGCATCTATTTAACCAAATGAACAATCAAACCATGCAACTATGCTACTGTTGCAATGGAAATTAATTGCTTAAGTAAATGAATAGAAAAAAGGAATCTAAGCTAGGATAACAATACAATAAAGAGGAGCTTTAGCTGCTAGGGTTGGGCCCTAACCAAAGAGCTTCAGCCCTCTGAGTTAACTCAGTGCTGGCTCAAATCAAAACTTCTTCTTCATTATAAAAGAACTTTATTACATCAAACTATTACAAAGTAGATTTCCATAGTAAAAGTTTGAATCCTGACTAGCTGTCTGACTACTGCCTAACTGAATAAAAAAACCGAGGTCCTAAGCCTCTCTATTTATACATCTGAAGTCTCAATGACTTCCCTCAAAATTATGGAGGTATAGCTCCCAACTTAATGGTAACTTGTCCTTTCAATTTCACTAGCTCGGTTGCGTTCTAGTAGGGAAAATTCTTGTACTTTCACTTTCTTGGTTGTCTTTTAGTACTACTGATTTGGTTGTTTGTACTTTTAGCTGATGGAGGGATATTCAAATGGATGGGTACTAAATGAGGAGGATTTACCTCTTGTAATTCCTCTCCCTTGTCCCATCTGAGTTTTCACCAAGGTCTTTTACAATAGTTCCTTGCTTTTACCTTTTATCCCTGTGTTTCCCTCGCTTTTTTCCTTTATTCCTGCATTACATGCGCATTAGACGACGAAGAAAAATATCCAACTCTAACTCATCTCATAAGAAAAATATAATCAAAATTATGCAATAAACTATAAGAATAGTTGGTCTGACTAAGTTAGGGGGTGAATTAAGGCCAATTAAGGCCCATATAATTACTCAATGATGAGACTTATCATCACCCACCTACTAAAAGTGTTGCTCATCCTTTGAGCAACTTAGTGGCTCTAGTAGCCTCTCGGACATCTCATGCTTCAGTTGTGGTCTTTTCTTCTGGTTTATAGCAACCTTCTTTCCTTTCTCCTTCTACCCACTGATATTCTCTGATCTTCAAGCTATGTGGTAGTGTTTTCCATCTTTTTTATCAGGCATGTATATTATCATTTCTTAGTAGCCTAAACATATCCTCAAAATGTGTACTTGCTTGCCCTTCGGCAACAAGATATCTAAGTGTCAGTTGAGGATCATTTGCAATGAGATTATGGGTGTTGATTAGGCTCATTGGATTTGATTGTTCAGTTTCTTCTCTATCCCTCAAGCCACATAACTCTTTTGTTTCTTGCTACTCTTTCCTTTTTCTTTTTCTTTTTCACTGCCTTCTTTCTCTTCTGTTTCATCACCATGTTCCTTTCTGTTATTCTTCATCATGTCCCTCTGTATTAGTTTCTTCTTTATCCATCTCATCCCCATCTAGATCTGTATCTGCTTTTCCTTGTTTTGTCTCCTCCTCACTGACAGAAGGACTAACACCATAGTTGAAGGTTTTGATGTCATCTTTTGCTGGTAAGTCATTGAAGACTACCCATGTTATAGGGATCCTGAGGTTTTGGAGGGCATAGCCTTTTTTTAGAGGAAACTGGCCACCTTTTTCCTTAAAAACCAACTACCTCTTAACCTTTACAACCTTTGATAAAATGATGCAAATGAGTGAGTGAGTAGGATACTTACCTATGGCCTTAATGCCACGCTACAAGTGTCAAAGATCAGAGGTGCTGCTGATGGTCATTCTTCCTCCTCCTCTGTTGTATGATGATGGTGTCTCTGACTGCAGATCTGATGCTACTGCTACTGCGTAGTCATCTTTCTTCCTCCCTTGCTATCTGCTGATGGTGTTTTTGAGGATGCTGCAATCAATGGACAAAGGGAGTAGGAGTGTGTGTGGATGCAGGGATGATGGTCATGGATAAGGTGATTTTGTAGAAAACACAATCTTCATCTGAATTGAAGTAATGAAGTGAAAAACAATCAAATTGATCAAGGGGTGCATGGTAGGGAGTGGAGGTGATGAGTACATGTGAGGCATGGTTCCCTTTTGATCTTCTCTTTGGTCCCTGATTCATCGACCTGCAAAACAATTACTTTTTTCTTTTTTTCTTTTTTCTATTATTATATTTTTTCAAAAACACCTAGGCTGCCTCAAAGAGTTTTTCACCCTAGGTATCTACACTGTGTGCCTCAACGAAGGTTTTCGCCTATGGATATTCTTTTTATTTCCATTTTTCTCATCCTTGGGATGCCTCATGGAGGTTCTCAACCCAAAGATGGGACTCATGCGTCTCATGGAGGTTTTCACCTGAATCCTTATTCTGTTTTTTTCTTCTTCTTTTTTTCAGTGACCTGACGAGGGAGGAGCTGAAACTTACTCCACCATCATCACTGTCTTGTTGATGGTGTCAGTGAACTCTTGCTTAGATGAAGGCCTCTTGTACATTTTTAGTCTATGTCCATTAACTAGTAATGGAATGGCTTCTTCATCTATAGTTCTGATCTGCACTGAACCATTGTCATGGCATCTTTCCACCACATATGGTCTGAGCCATCTTGTTCTTAGCTCGCCCTTGAAGTCTTTGTAAATAATTCCCAGTATCCTTCTTGAAATAACTTCTCTTTGATATTTCTGTCATGCCAGATCTTTCTCTGAAGCTTAATTATCTCTGCATTTTGAATTCATCTACGCCATTCAAATGGAACATCCTTTCTTTTTGTGCATGACTAAGATCTAAATCTAGTTGGGATGCCATCCTCAATGTGTTATATTCAAATTCAATGGAAAAAAAAGCTATTTTTCCATAGACCAGCTCATAAGGTGTAAATCCAGTGGTGGTCTTCCATGTTGTATTATAGGCCCAGGTGGCCTCAACTAGTCTCTCAGCCCAGTCCTTTTTGTTGTTGTTCACTACCTTGGTCAAGATGTTCTCCAGCGCTCTGTTGGTCACCTCCACTTGCCCATTATCTTGTGGATGATAAGGAGTGGAGGTTTTATGTTTGATCTTACGATGCTTGAGCAGTTCTTCAGTCATGCTGGAGGTGAATTGGCTGCCCTGGTCTGTGACTAGTTATCTAGGGTACCCAAATTTGTAGAATATATTTTCCCTTAGGAACTCAACCACCTTTTCTTCTATTGCTGTCTTGATTTCTTTGGTTTCTACCCACTTAGTCAAATAATTAGTTCACACAATGATGTTCTATTTTTCCTTTGAAGGAGGGATGATAGGCCCAATGAAGTCCATGCCCCACTTGTCAAATGGCTCGAAAGTCACTTGAGGTTGTAGGGGAATTTCATCTCTTGGAGTCAGCTTTTCCATCCTCTAGCACCGATCACACTAACTAACATACTTCTTCACATCTTGATGAAGAGTAGGCCAATAATAGCCTACTTGCAACACCTTGAATGTTGTCCCTTTTTTTGCAAAGTGACCTCCACAAGGCCCATCATGACAGGTCAGAAGGATGTCAAAGACTTCCTCTTCCCTTACACATCTTCTCAAGATTTTATTTGTGTTGGCCGGATAAATCGTTCTTGCAGACAAGACCGATCTCCCTAGTATCACAAGATAATCTAGCAACAAACAGACAAACAAATCTATCTTTCTCTAGACATATGCAATTCACAAATAAAAACTATAGAGGTGTTACGATCCTACCTTAGATCCAACGCTTGTTCGTTGTAGTCATCCCTCGATTTTCCGAAAGAGTTATCTTTAAATACCTGCAATTACAAACAAGCAAACATCAAATAGCACCTGCATAGCAAATATCATAAATCATGTCTATTATGGTGATCAAGGAATCCCTAAAATAAACCATAAATGAATAGTTTATTGAGAAAAACAAACTTATTTGTATTAAATTTGGAGTAGAAGAACCTTACAAACTTTTCAGCCTTGATGTTGAACAAGCTCTTCCTAGGTTCTAAAATAGGAATTTCCTTTACTTTGACAAGCCTTGCACTCTTCCAAATGAGATCTTAGAGGTATGTAATCTCTCCTCATAAAATCTCAACTAAGAAGACTAAGTTCCAGTAGCATTTCACCTCAAAAATATTCATCTTTCAACCTCCCAAGAAACCAGCCCAATGCTTCATTTTATAGTGCAGAGGGAGGAGGTTACAGGTCCACCTATCAGGGATAGAGTCCTTCTTCAGAGGGATAAGCTCCTCACATCAAGGGGTTAGATCCTTAAGGTATGGGATGCATGAACCTTAAGAGAGCGAACTTGCCACCTCAAGATTCCTTCCAAAAGCTTCTAGAAATGATTGAAAGTGAGTTTTTTAGAATATATTTGTGCCTCTTAACTTTGACAGGGGTCTGCACCTATAACACAGAGACAGAGCGGTCAGGTGCGCAGGAGACATGACCATTAGGTGCGAGACCGCAGGTAATGTAAAGAGAAAGTGCAGAACCAGAGTTTTAGAGACTTTGAGGGCTTTCTCTTACTTTCAAGGCTTGATATGAAGAACTAAGGCTTTAGACTTGCAAAGGAGGTAAGTATGAGTGGTAATAGACTCACACAGATTGCAGAATGTTAAGGTGACAATTTTTAGTGCAACAGATTGCCCCCTAAAGTGCGAAGTCTATAATAGATGAAGATAGAGTTTGTCATCTATGAAGAGTGAAGTACTTTATCATTTCAAGGATCATCCTATGGACACCCCAGTCATAACCTGTAAAAACATTCAATGCAATATATATATATATATATAGACATATCATCGCTGAGGTAGGCGTTCCCATACTTAGAGAAAAGCTAACTAGAAAATTGACTAAACTATTTTGATACAGGAATGATTTTGTAATACATCAAGAGTATAGACATGTGTAGACATAGTATGGACGCAACCATCTGTTTATGAATATTCCACTGTATAATGAATAATAAAATTCGTCGCAACCTGGATGGTAGAAACTAGATCCAGGGTCTTGATTTCCGCTTCCCGAACTAGTACGATTCTATCCATGTGAATGAATGTGTCGAAGTCGAACATCGTAGAAACCACTTGATTAGTAGTCAATGATGTGAACTGTTAACAAGTGTGAGAGAAACCACCAGTAATGTCAATGGCTCTCAAAGTATCTAGTACAATCCATGAAGTGTGAATAAATGAGTCGAATTCGAACATGTCACAGAATCATTCGATCAAAGGTTAATGATGCAGCCTATCCTCGAAGGTGAGAAAACTACCATTAGGGCATGAAGCTTTCAAGGTACTGACGATTTCTAGATCAACCTCCTAGATAATGAGCTGAAGTCGATAGAAAGTGATCTATCATAGGCAAACCCACAACACAAAATCATAGATCAAGTTTTGAAGAAATATATTTGCAAGGACTGACTCAGGGATGGTCAAAATGGATGACAAATATTTTGCAGATGAATGGTTTGTTTGAACTGACCTCTTGAATACATAACGGCACTGTAGATGGTTTGGTGACAATTAACCGAAAGCTAATACCCAAAAACTGGCTGAAGACTTTCAATGTGGTTTGATTAACTGTTAGGCAAAGGATTTTCCCAACCCAGGTGAACAAAAAGTGCCGTGTTCAAGAGTGGTTGATGGGTTTTTTATAAAACAAAGTGTAACAAACAAGTTCATTTTTCTCTCTTTTCCCCCACAATTTCTGGAAAGTACCTCTTTATTTTTGACAAGCTTGAGGAGGATAACATTTGCTTGTTTATAAGCTCATCCTTCGGATGAGTCCAACTTAGTTTAAAATTTGAACCCTAAGAAGGAGTGGTTCATTCCTGTTTAAAATTGAACAGGTCCTTTACTATTAAATTTTAACGAGTCTAGTATAGGAAAAACTTGGTGTTTTTCAATTTTAGGGAGTCAGAAGAAAAACTTAAGAAAACTCCATGGGTGTCCTTTTCCATAAATTTGTGTCCCTCAAGCCTGAAAAAGTATAAAATAATACTTGGAAGAACCGCTTTATCATTACAATCAAGGAGTACATTTCATAATTAGTGGCCTCGATCTGAAAATGTAGAAAAGTGATCGAAGACACGTCGTTTCGTAACCAATATCGAACCCGAAATGACAAAAGTCCAGCGATCTTTTCATGTTTATACGGTCAAAAAAGAGCTAAAAGTGGACCGCCTTTTTAATTTGTTTAACAAGTCAAAAAGGGAAAAACTCGGCAATCTTTTCATATTTTACGAGTCAGAAAAGAGCTTAAAGAAGACTCGTCCTAGAGGAATGAGTGGTATAAACGGTAGCAACTGGTTCCAGCAATGGTGGAACTGCTCAAAACATGTAATGGTCAAGAGGCTGGCTAATAAAACCACTCGTTGTTGCAGTCCCTCAAGAAAGGAAAAGCAACCAAGTGAAAGCATATGATCAGCCAAAGAGATGGTGGTGATGGAATGAAACAACCAAGGCTCATCTAACAAAATTTAACGATAAAAATGGAAATCACGAGATGTAAATCGAGTATGGGTTCATTTTTACACAAGCTTGAACCATAGAGAACTTTGCTTGGATTCAGTTTCATGTTTACACAAGCTTGAAACAAAAAACTATGCTTGTTATAAGTTCGCATGCCCCTAGCATAATGACGCAAATCGAGGTACATGCCCCCCAAGCTTCATTGCATTCAACGAGGTGGATGGAATGAAGGTTCACTTTCGAGGGAGTTGTTTCATTTTTTAATGAGGTTGACACAGTAAAAGAACTATCCTCATAACCCTTGTTTCATTTTTTAACGAGCTTGACACAAGACAAGGAACTATGCTCAAGACTCCTTGTTTCATTTTTTAACGAGCTTGACATAAGACAAGGAACTATGATCACGACTCTTGATTCATTTTTTAACGAGTTTGACACAAGATCAGGAACTATGCTCACGACTCTTGATTCATTTTTTAACGAGCTTGACACAAGATCAGGAGCTATGCTCACGACCCCTTGTTTCATTTTTTAAGGAGCTTGACACAAGACAAGGAACTATCCTCATAATCCTTGTTTCATTTTTTAACGAGGTTGACATGGGAACAAACCATTCTCGAGACATCCGGTTTCATTTTTTAATGAGGTTGAGACAGGAACAAACCATCCTCGAGGAACCTTGTTTCAATTTTTAATGAGCTTGACACAAGACAAATAACTATGTTCCAGACTCCTTGTCACATTTTTTAGCAAGCTTGACACAAGACAAGGAACTATGCTCCAGACACCCGGTTTCATTTTTTAACGAGGTTGACACATGAGCAAAACTATCCTCAATACACCCGGTTTCATTTTTTAACGAGGTTGAGACAGGAACAAAATATCCTCGGGACATCCGGTTTCATTTTTTAACGAGGTTGACACGGGAACAAACTATCCTCGAGATTGGTCAGGAATTAGAAAACGACTGTAAAGCCTGATATGAAATTTCAAAGGGACTCATAGGCAACATGCCATGAAATGAATCCACCTCAAAATCAGAAGGTATGATCCAAGGATCATCAAAAGTAATAGTATTCGATGAAATCATATGAATATTTATAATATAAGGTGAGAGGTTAGGAGGAGGGAAGGAAAAAGTTCCCAGTAAACCAGAATCTTTAATCAAACCTACACCAACATCCTTATAAGGGATAGTCATTTTACCGATGTGCTGAACACTATCTATAGAGGCTGGGTCGGATGAGAGATAGGTCAGTTGGTCTATCGTAATGATCTTTTCGTTATGAGGAAACTTGATGAGCCAAAAGACCGATGAAACAATAGCAATCATAGCATAAGACCAACTGTGACCCAATAAAAGGTTGTAATCTAGAGGGGCATCAACCACTTCCACATATAGATTTACGATTTTGCCTTCAACCCCTATAGGTAAATCCTGCAAAATACCAAAAGGATGGAACCCTCGGCCATTAAAAGCCTTTAGAATTGTCGGAGACTGATTGAGTGTGGGAGAACCAAGCGATTTCCAACACTGGAATGACATAATACACGTAGAAGCTCCTTCATCAATCACAGTCTGAAAGCAAGGTCTATTTTTTACTAACACTGGAATCTGGAAAACCATTTGATGAGGGAGGTGAGGTGTACTATTCTCTAGATCGAAGATTATTAGGTTTGAATCCTGAATATCGGTAGCTCCTATAGCAGACAATAGTAATTTACACTGTGTTGGGCATGATTGCAACACTTCCAAAGCCAACATTGTTGAAGGGGCAATGGCTAAGTCTTCAACAATATTATATTTTTGAGAAGCTCTCGCATGTAGATTGAAAGCTGATTTCTGAAGTATACCTTTAGTAGGTGATTTGATTACTAATTCAGGGTTCGGTTTCTCGATCTATAGTGGACCAGAACCAAGAGGAGGTGTAGTTGATGTATTTGAATAAGAAGATTCTACTTCTTTACCATCAATAGGATTTTTACTACCATAATCTTGTGATCGTGTCGCAATCCTGACATGAGACATCATCATAATGGGTTCTTCTGAGGTATTTGAGGAAGAAGCAACCACCTTACTATCTTGAGTAGGAGAAGGATCCTTTAAGACATTAGGTGTTTTAGAACCTTTAACTAATTTTGAAAACTCTGCTTGATATGGGAATTCTTTGGTAAAATGATCCTCGTTGCAAATGAAACAATGATAGCGATGTTTTCATTTTTCGTCAATAGATTCATTTTTATTTGTTTAATCTTTTGAAATTTGATTATTTTTGTTCTTCCCTTTCTCTTTACTACCATATTTCGTCGTAAATGAATCTACTACATGGACGTTGGTAGAAAATTCAGCGGAAGAATCTCCTGTCGGGGAATTAGGTAAAGTTATTGTAGGAGAAGAATTCTTAGAAGATTTATTCTTGCTTTTAATAATAACTGAACCAATCATACCATCAGCAGCATGAGACCCTGAAGGAGTTGTAGTTTTTGGAAGATTAGGGATTTTTTCATGTAAAGTACCTGACTGCGTATAGATGAGATCAAGGTATTGAGCCTAAGCAATGACTTGCTCTTCAATGACAACTCCTCCCTTAGCTACATATTCAGTGATTTTAGGTAAAAATGATTTATCAAACCATTCTGGTAAATTTGATCCGGAATAAAAACTTTCACTAAATTCCTTCTACGTCGCCATTCATGAATATGATCAGAAATATATGTGAACGTGGATTGTTTTAGTGAAGTTAACAGTTTCGTGCCATTGTCATATCTAACAGGCAACTGAAAATTAGTTAAGAAAGAAGTGGCTAACTGACTGAAATTATTAAAAGAGGCTTGTGATAACTCAATGTACCATTTGGTGGCAAGACCAATGAGAGTTCGTTGAAAAAGACGTAAATGAATTGAATCATCAATGATTGAATTAGATGCACACCAGAGGTGATAAGTCATGATGTGATTTGATGGATCGTCCCCTGAATTACCCTCGAATTTTGGGATGTCACTGGGCAACTTATTAGGCATTGGCGACCAATACAGAAGATAGTAAATTGGATCATTCGTAAGGCGTGACAAATCAGGTAAATCCAAAGTTGCAATAAATGGTAACTGATGGTTAGGGTCGCGAAAACCTTGAGTAATGAGACCAGCTCCAGGAGGAGGATATCTAGGATAACCTGGAATTGGATTTGCATTATGAATGTTATAACCTCCTGGAAAACCAGGATTAACCGGACCAAACTGGGGTTGTTGAGTCTGTTGATAAGTATACCCAAGATATGGTTGATTTTCATAAACTAGGTTTTGTACAGTAGGACCAAATTGATACTGTCCCTGGTATGGTTGATAAGTGAATTGCAGTTGACTTGTAGCAATCGTACTTGGACCAACTTGTCCTGCAAACATTTGGACTGAAGTCTAAACTGTAGGTCCTGACTGGGGCACAGAGACTTGAGGAGTTTGCACTGATGCAGGAACAGTAGAAACTAGAGTTATAGATACTCCAAAAATAGGTGTGGTAGGTTGAACAAAAGTTGCAGCAGTTGCAATAGCAGTTTGAGGTGGAGTCTGAGGTCAGCTAGGCCCAGGCTGTTGAACTAAACTAGATGTAGGGATTTGAATGGTAGGTTGGACAGGTTGTTGGGTCGGACCAGAAACCAAAGGCTGTCCAGCTTGACTAGATAACTGCACATTAGGTTGCAAATTCTGTTGAGTTTGAGACGGATCCCACACCATGTTCATTCAGGGACTCATAAAAGGTTGTGCATATGGAGGATCATGACCTGGTTGAACATAGGGCTGATAATTAAAGGGTACATTTCCAGCTCCTTGTAAAAATGATTGACCAGAAGGCTGTTGGAAACCTTGAGTTGGGTATTGACCTTGAGGTTGATAACCCTGAGGCACATACTGATTCTGGGGTTGATAAGCATCTTGAGGAGTATACTGAGTTTAGGGTTGACCTTGGGGTATGTATTGTCTTGAAGGTTGAAAACCTTGAGGTAGACCTCTAGGTGGAAACTGACTACCTTGGGGTTGCCCCCCAAGCAGTAACTGACTACTTTGAGGTTTCCCCCTAGGCGGTAACTGACTACCTTGCCCCCAGGTGGTAACTGACTACCTTGTCCCCCAGGCGGTAATTGAATACCTTGAGGTTGAGGATTTTGAATAGTACCAGACATCATGAGAATTTTCTCTACGTTCAAAATTTTAGTTCCATTATTACTAGGTGATAATTGATGTTCAGTCGGTTGAGGAGCTGATCCTTAAGAAGTACCAGAAAGTGACTGGTACCCCAAAGGAACAGTGGGACCGCCATATAAAAATGTTTCTGGTGATTGGGAAAACATAGATGACTGTCTTGACATGATCGACCAAGGATAATAACCTCTGGGTGTAGGATGAAAATAATCACATGCAAATAAAGAAAATTTCAATAAAAGCACCTAAAGTCTCTAAAGAAACAAACAACTGAATCACATGCCCAAAAAATCTAAGAGTTCAAACCACACACAAACAGTAACTTCCCGTACTAAAAACACTAGTTGGTGATGAAATCCAACGTCGTAGAATTTTAATACAGAAAGGGCGGTTGGAACAGTTACCCCGACAACCTGCTTAATGAAACAGACTGGCATAAGTTTCTTCAAAAAACAATCTCGAGTGAAGAGAACCCCCCAGAGAGTCCAAGTGAGTCTAGTCAACGTCTACTCCAGGTACAGTGAGACCCATCCTTCACTGTCACCTTAGGAAATAATCTTAAGTTTATGGACACTAAGGTTACCAACAGCAACAAATACAACTGGAGGAACAGTCTACGATCTGATCTACGCGCAAGGGCAAAGTAACAAAGCTCAATCCCTTTGAAGGCTTCTCGACATGATCAATCTGAGGTTTACCAACAAGTGACCCCAGGCTCCTCGACAATGGGTAATCTGAGGTTTACCATTTATAATACACACAAATCTTCTATCTTTACCAATGAAACAGACTTGATTGTCTCAAAGGTTCGGACATGATCTCGTGATTGACTCCTTTAAGAGAAGCTTCCTAGAATGTATCAATTACAATTGGATTTATTTCCTACTGCCAGATGTAGCTACTTGTTTGTTTTAACTATCTTGGAGAGTTAATTACTTCCTACTCCAAGATACTAGCCTAAGCTATATTGGTGATAAGAGCCCTAGAAATAAAAAAGATTACTAGATCAATTTTATTTAACTGTTGATTTTATGGGTTGTTCTTTAAGTCAATAGGTATGGAAATGAAACTTTTATGGTGTGAAGACTCGACTACAAAAACACTAAAAAAATGCACCTAAAATGATAAGCAATTCGTTTTTCTTTCAATGAAATTCTAGCTAAAAGAAAGAGTTCGAGAATGCAATTCTTTAAGAAACAATTCTTTCTTTCAACATGAAAATAAAAAGAAAATATTTTTGTATTTTTCAATAAGAAATCAAAATGAGACTACTAATTAATTCTCACAATAAATCCCTTCCCTTTTCCAAAACTCGAAACTAAAAAAAACAATTTGCTTCAAAAGAGATCTACAAGTTTTAGAAAAACACTCAAAACTACCAAACTAATTTTGAGATGTAAATTTTTTTTAAAATCTAATTAAATAAAATCTTCAATTCTTTTTTAGGACATTTTTCCTAGTTGTTCAGTAAACTAAGGATTCATTTGTTAAGAATAACAAACCAATCAAAAAACATCCAGATATGTTTTCTTTTGTAAAAATGAAATTCAAAACTTATAACAAAGTTTGTTCAAAGATTTGCAACGAGAAAACTAAATCTATTTCTCACAAAGGATAGATTTTACAACCAAGTCGGACTCATCAAGAAGAGAAAAAGACACCAGGGTGATCTAAGGTTTCTCAATCTTCTGATCTTTGAGTCACTACAGAGACAAAGTGAAAATCACTCCAAGCATGCAAAACTTCTAGAAAATCATCCAAAACAAAAATGCTATCGGAACTCAACTCATAAGAGATTTTTGACAAGAAAAATATAGATCTGGGTAGACACTAAAAATCCTAAATGAAACATCAACTTAACTGGAAGAAAACATTTTAGGTTTTTCAAAAAAATTTATAGGGTCCACAGGCTTCCAGAAGAAACAGGTGCGGTCCCGCTCTATTTACTAAAGGAAAAGTGCGGAAATGCCTGCACTGTCTATAAATAGAAAGTGCGGTCCCTTGAAAACTTCGAAAAAAAAATCCAGATTCTAAAAACTACCCAAGCCAACATACATCAATCAAAAACATGAAATGCAAACAAGTTTCTCAAGTCAAAGACTAAAGGAAAACCAAAAACCGAATTCAATTCCCTAGCGGAGTCGCAAATTTGTTGGCCAGATAAATCGTTCTTTTGGACAAGACCGATCTCCCTAGTATCACAAGATAATCTAGCAACAAACAGACAAACAAATCTATCTTTCTCTAGACATATGCAATTTACAAATAAAAACTATAGAGGTGTTACGATCCTACCTTAGATCCAACGCTTGTTCGTTGTAGTCATCCCTCGATTGTCCGAAAGAGTTATCTTTAAATACCTACAATTACAAACAAGAAAACATAAAATAGCACCTGCATAGCAAATATCATAAATCATGTCTATTATGGTGATCAAGGAATCCATAAAATAAACCATAAATGAATAGTTTATTGAGAAAAACAAACTTATTTGTATTAAATTTGAAGTAGAAGAACCTTACAACCTTTTCAGCCTTGATCTTGAACAAGCTCTTCCTAGCGTCTGAAACAGGGATTTCCTTTACTTTGAAAAGCCTTGCACTCTTCCAAATGAGATCTTAGAGGTATGTAATCTCTCCTCATAAAAGCTCAACTAAGAAGACTAAGTTCCAGCAGCATTTCACCTCAAAAATATTCAGCTTTCCACCTTCCAAGTAACCAACCCAATGCTTCATTTTATAGTGCTGAGGGAGGAGGTTACAGGTCCACCTATGAAGGGATAGTGTCCTTCTTCAAAGGGATAAGCTCCTCACATCAAGGGGTTAGCTCCTTAAGGTATCGGATGCATGAACCTTAAGAGGAGCGAGCTTGCCACCTCAAGATTCCTTCCAGAAGCTTCTAGAAATGACTGAAAGTGAGTTTTTTAGAATATACTCACGCCTTTTAACTTTTACAGGGTTCTGCACCCATAACACAGAGACAGAGTGGTCAGGTGCATAGGAGACATGAGCATTAGGTGCGGGACCACGGGTAATGAAAAGAGAAAGTGTGGAACCAGAGTTTTAGAGACTTTGAGGGCTTTCTCTTACTTTCAAGGCTTGATATGAAGAACTGAGGCTTTAGACTTGCAAAGGAGGTAAGTATGAGTGGTAATGGACTCACACATATTACAGAATGTCAAGGTGACAATTTTTAGTGCAAAAATTTGGGCTAAGTTTGAATAGATTGCCCCCAATCCAGGTGAAGGGGGCACTTTTCCTGATTATCTTGCTTTTTTCTCTCGATGGTAGGTTTGGTGGGAACTATGTTGACACCAGATTGTTTGCTATATCAAAAAACCATGGGGAGAGAACTGAAATAGAAAAAAAATGCTCATCTAGGAATTGATCATCTATGATTCCTTCTTCAACTGCAAGCAGATTCATTCTAGAGAGAAAATTAGCAATAACATTTTCCTTACCAAGCTTATCAATGATAGTTAGATCAACTTTTGTAATAAAAGTAAGCATCTTATGATTCTAGTGTTGACATCTGGTTTGTTCATCAAATATTTAATGGCAACATGATCAGTATGCACAAATGTCTGATAGCCTGTAATATAATGCCTAAACTTGTTCAATGAATGCACGATAGCTAGGAGTTCTTTTTCTATCACAGTATAGTTTAGTTCAACCTTTGACAAGTTTTTACTAGTAAAGTAGATGGCATAAGGAAATTTCTCTTCTACCTGTCCTAAGGCTGCTACTACGGGTTTATGTGAGGCATTAGCATGAATGTGAAAAGGGAGGGCCCAGTTTTGTCCTCTAAGGATTGGTACAGTGGTTACCTTACCCTTTAGAATGTCTACGGCCTCTTGATAGCTCTTTGACCATATAAATTCAGAATCTTTGGCCAACAATCCAAACAAAGGAGAGGCTAACCTATTGAAGTCTTTTATGAATCTTCTGTAATATCCAACTAGCCCTAAGAAACTCCTAACATCTCTCTGCTTTTGTGGAGTTGGGACCCTTTGAATGATTGCTACTTTGTTTGGGTCCACCTGCAGTCCTTGCTGAGATATTTTGTGACCTAGCACAGTCCCTTCAATCATTAAGAATTCACATTTTTCTGGACTGAGAGACAGGTTCATCTCAATGCATTTGCGTAATACTTTGGCTAGGTTAGTTAGGGCCCCTTGGAAATCATAGCCATAAGGTGTAAAATCGTCCATTTAGATTTCCACAGTGTCATGAACTAATTCAACAAATATACTCAAGAATGCTCTCTAGAAAGTGGCAGCATCATTGCACAGCCTAAAAGGAAGGACCCTATAGGAAAGAGTATCCCAAGGACTGGTGAAAGTGGTCTTATCCTGGTCTTCTGTGAAGATTTGGATCTGGTTGTACCCACTAAATCCATCTAGGAAAGAAAAGAACTTCTTCCCTGCTAGACCATCTAACACTTGGTCAATGAAAAGTAAGTGAAAATGATCCTTCTTGGTGGTTTTGTTCAGCTCCCTATAATCGACGCAAATACTCCACTTCCTATTTTTCTTGGGAACTAACACTAAAGGAGAGACCCACTCACTTGCAGAGATAGGGTAAATGAACCCTGCATCTAACACTTTCTACAGTTCTTCCTTGACTATGTCTTTGAGGGCTGGATTCATCCTCCTTTGTGGTTGCCTGACTGGCTTGCAACCTTCCTTGATGTATATGTGGTGAGTACACACCGAGGGGTGTACTCCCTTCATTTCCTTGTAGCTCCAAGCAAAGGCTTCTAAGTTTTCTTTCAAAAAGTTGCATAGTTGTTCCTCTTCTAAAGTAGAAAGGGATGAATTAATCTTCAAGGTTCCTTCTGGGCCAAATTCTATGGTTTTGACTCGGATTGGGTTGGAATCAGCCAAGCATAAGTCAATTGGAAGACTATTCAGTGTTTCCTTTACTTCTTCTTCTAGTGATAATGGACTAGGAGTTGGATTTTGCAGCATGTGTTCATTTACATCTTCCTCATCTTGATGTCCTCCTCCTATGCTGGCTTCCAAAGTATATAGTTCAGTACAATAAAGCTCATCTTCTTCCTCCTCCCCCAACCATAAAGGTAAGTTGTGTTCTAGGGAGGGTTGAGAAGGAGGGTATAGGACTAATTGTTTGGACATATGCCCATTCTTGATGGTCATATTCCCAGCTCTACAACTAATGTAGGCATTAGTTGTGACCAACCATGGCCTCCTAAGGATGAGAGGGTAACTAGTTAGCTTAGCCTTAGGCCGGAGAACTAGGAAATATGTTGGGTACTCCGAGGAATCAATGGACACCATCACATCCTCCACAATTCCCTCAGGGGTGACTATGGAGTGGTCTACAAGTTGTAGTACTATCGTGGTCTTCCTTAATGGCCCTTGGAGGTTAAGCTTGAGCATGGTGTCCTTGGTCATCACATTAATGGCAACCCCAAGATCAATTAGAGTACATGGGACAATGGTGCCATTAATGTGGACATCGACTATAGGGCTTCTAGGGTCTAAGTATTTTGGACATATTGCCTGCCCCAACATTAAGTCAGATAACTGCCCAAAGACATTAATGGTAGGGGCATCCCTTTTTCTTCTTCCTGGATGCTTAAAGTACTTCTCCTTAATCAATTTATTGTAAATGGGCACATCTTTGATTGCCTGGAGAAGGGGAATCTTTACACATTGGTTTTCTAATTCTCCTAGAAGTTCAGTTTATTCTCGGTAGGCTAGTGTGGTTGGGCTAATCTTTCAGGAAAGGTTGGATTTTCTTTAAGGTTGCTTTCCTCTCTCTTTTCCTCAACCTCCTTATGTGGAGAGGGAGGTTGGTTATCTAGGAGAATTCTCCTAGACCTCAGGTTGATCTCCTAAATTTCAACAACATAAGTTGGGTATGCTGTCTCTCCACTGTATGTTTGTTTGGCCTGCCTATTGTTTGGGTTTGGATTTGGCTGGGTAGGCATTCGGGGTTTCCTAGGTGGAGCAGAGTGTAGAAGTTGCGGTTGGGTAGGTGATGGAGGCAATAGAGCTAGAACCTTGTTGAATTGGGGCCTCCACCCCTAGGGTGGGGTATTCCACTAATGTTGTGGTTGATCTTAAGGTTGAAATGACTGGTTGGGTGGCTAGGAATGATATTGAGATGCATAGGACCAAGGAGGAAGTGTAGACCAAGAAGGATGAGCAGGGGGTCCCCAAGAAGATGCAGTTGTCGTTTGGTTGGGTCTGTAATATGCATGGGATGATCCTTGCATACCTAGTTGGTATGGTCTAGGTCGAGGAGGTGTCCTTTGATTAATGTAGCAAAGTTGCTCAATGACCCCTTCAGCGCCTTGATATACAAATTTGAGTCTAGGTAAGGAAGGACAATTATCTGTGGAGTGATTTTCTTCACAGACTGAGTAAATATCAATATAGTTTAATGGGCATTCATTCCTAGGATGCGTCTTGGTGAACCTATGACAAAATATGGCTAAGGATCTCTTCGCTTCCTCTTTCTTCCTTCTGATATTCATGGTATCCAACTGCAAGGCAAGTGTTTGCAACATCTCACTTTTGAAGTCCTCCAGCATATTTCCAATTTCACCCTTCATGGATGAGTTGGAAGATGGGGTACTGGCCATAGGTTGACTAATTCTACCCTTATTTCTAGTTTCCCTAAAATGGTTTCTAAAGACAGTCTTGATGTCCTCATAGGGTAGTTGGTAGATATCTCATCCTGCTAACATATGTAAGGTGTCTAGGATATCCTCCCTTACTCCTTTAAGCAGGACCAGCTTCAGTGACTCAAGGTCAAGTGTGCACCTCACCATTTTGTAACTGAGCTCGAATCTCTCTTTGTAGTCTTCTAGGGATTCATCCTGACCTATGGTCATCCTAAAAATATCATCTTTAGCGTCTTTTGACCTACAATAGTCCCTATATTTGTTGTTAAAGGCCTACTGTATCTGAGCCCAAGTTGTTTTCTATCTCCATGTAAACACATGAACCAGCGCAATGTTGCATCCTTGAGGGGAGATGGAAACCATTTCAACTTTTTCTCATCATTTGTATAGTCATAGGTTTGGAAAACAACAACAAACTCAAATAGGAAAGTGTCAGGGTCCTCTGTGGTCAAGCCATGGAAATGAGGTAGAGCAGAGTGAGATTTTCTTTAAAGCTGGAAAGTACTATGCAGAAAGGAAATTGTTGATTAAATGAAAAACTGCTAATAGAATGGAAACCACTTGCTGAATTGAAATTGCTAACTGAATGAAAAGAAACTACTGACAGAAAGAAAACTACTTGCAGAATGAAATTGATGAATTGAATGAAAAACACTAACAAAAGGAAACTACTTGGAAAATGGAAAGGAAACTAGATTAACTTGCAGAATGGAAAGGAAAGCAGATAAATGAAAAAATGAAAGAAAGAAACTAGATTACTTTTGTAGAAATAAACTAATGGAAGAAAGTTGGAAACTAGAAAATAGAAGAAAAGAATAGTAATCACTACTACTCTGACACATCCCCAACAAGGGCACCAAAAAGTGATGAGCCTAGGTATTGCAGCAAGAATGTTGCAACTTCCACGGCTACCAGCTTTACTTATCAACTTGGGGTTCATACAAAATTGGAGGTGGTTGTGCTATATACACAAGTAGAAGTGAAGGTACTGCCTATTGTTACTTCTCATATGGCAAGAGACCCCAGGGGTTCTAAGCCAAACTTCTATAGGGTCAGAAGAAGCTTGATTTTGATGGAAGGAGAGCAAACCTAGTCTAGGAGAGAGCTATTCTACTGCAGAAATGAAGAAACAATCATGTAATGCTAATTTCCTAAGTTGCAGAAGCAAAAACATCAAAACTTAGACTAAGGGTTAAACAACGGAAACTATGCTAGGTTTGTGTCTAAGCGGAAGAATGGTCGGAGATCAAAATGGTGGAAAGGGGTCGTAATGAGAAACAATGCATAAGAACCATTAGATCAGGTGGGTGAAAAGTGTATGAATGGCTGAGATTGGATCACAGGAGAGTATGTAGGTAAATGGCCAAACATGGTCAACTAACGGGATGGGCGACTGAGATTATATCATGGAATCAATTGGCAGATGGATGAGCAAAAGGAACATGCGGTAATGGTATCGACTGAAGATATAACCGTCAGATTAGGAGACAGATCGACAGTGGAGATGGAAGTGGGCAAAAGAAAACATGTGAAAATGGGAGAGCGGGTTTAGAGGCTGTAAGGGGAATATCGTGCGCCCTCAAGGCTGTAAGCAGTTTTGTAGAATTTCATGTGATTAGCCTCCCCAGCTGACATGTAGCATGGGTAAAATGTTCATATCATGTGCCCTTGGCTAGATAACGGTCGGACAGGAGATCCATGCAATATCACGCGAAGGCCATCAAATCTAGAAAGGCAGATCTATAGTGGGGAATCGATAAGGTAGGTTGGTGAGTGGGTGTGTAATATCCGTTGGATCAACTGAGGTAGATTGACAACATGGATTTAAAGGGCGAAAAGTCAAACACAAAAAGGAATCTAAGCGGTGATTGGTCAGTGTTACTGTGTAAAGTGATTTACAGGAAAAAACTGTTTAAACATGAATTTAACAGCTATTTCTAAGGAATTTCATGCTAAAGGGGAATGACATAGGAATGTGAGTGAGGTATAAATGCCAAAAAGAGAGCGAATCATGTGGATGAATATTAAATGGGTAGAGTGACAATGAACTCAGTGACTATGTTTAAATGACAAACCCTTTGTGAAAACCAATACCCTATGTTTTTGGGGTTGCTGCAGGGTTTCTTCCTCATGTCATGGTCCTAGAGGGAGGAGGCGAGGTCGAGACACCTGTGAGAAGCCTTGTGGATCTTTTCTTTGTTGCTAGGCTAATTGAAAGCACAAATGAACCAAACTAAATCACAACTAATATATTCTGCACTACTATAATGAGACTGCAACTATTCAAGAAAATGAACAGAAAACAGGAAGTTGCTTAAGTACATGAACAAGAAAGCCATAAATTTGTGCTAAACCACTGTAATGAAAATGCATCTATTTAACCAAATGAACAATCAAACCATGCATCTATGCTACTACTGCAATGGAAATGAATTGCTTAAGTAAATGAACATAAAACAGGAATATAAGCTAGGATAACAATACAATAAAGAGGATCTTTGGCTGTTAGGGTTGGGCCCTAACCCAAGAGCCTTAGCCCTTTGAGTTAACTCAATGCTGGCTCAAATCAAAACTCATCTTCATTATAAAAGAATTGTATTACATCAAACTGTTACAAAGTAGAGTTCCACAGTAAAAGTTCGCATCCTAACTAGCTGACTGACTGTTGGCTAACTGACTAAAAAAAAATGAGGTCCTAAGACTCTCTATTTATACATCTAAAGTCTAAATGACTTCCCTCAAAGTTAGGGAGGTACAAATCCCAACTTAATGGTAACTTATCCTTTCACTTTCACTAGCTTGACTGTCTTTTAGTACTCCTGATTTGGCTGTTTGTACTTTTAGCTGATGAAGGGATATTCAAATGGATGGGAAGTAAATGAGGAGGATTTATCTCCTATAATTCCTCTCCCTTGTCCCATCTGAGTTTTTACCAAGGTATTTTACCATAGTTCCTTGCTTTTACTTTTTATCCCTGCATTTCCGTCGCTTTTATCCTTTATTCCTGCATTACATGCACATTAGACCATGAAGCAAAATATCCAACTCTAACTCATCTCATAAGAAAAATATAATAAAAAGTATGCAATAAGTTGTCAAAATAGTTGGTTTGACTAAGCTAGGAGGTGAATTCAGGCCAATTAAGGCCCATATAATTACTCAATGATGAGACTGATCACCTCCCTTGAGAGTTTCACTTGATGACTGCACACACATGGGTTCTCTTCGTGAGCCTGTGTAAGTCCTCACATCTACCTTGCTTGTTCATTTCATTCAAGTTTCTTCATGCTAGTGTCTAAGTCGTGCTTGTGACCATGTTCTGGTTATCCTTGAAGTCTTCACTTCGTATGTGGTTGTTGTGTTCGCTATGAAAGCAGTTATCGCCCTCGCACATAGAATCTCATTCACTGTCACGCAAGCATCATCTCAATCAATGAATGGTCAATCACGAGTTCCGCACTTGTCACTTGCACCGTCGGTCAGTCATGTTGAACATGTGTGTCTGGATGGTTTGAGTCGTTTTGTCGTTGAGTCATGTGAGTGTGTGTTTGCATGATCACCTATGCATCTTTCGATCGTTCACACACTTAGTCATTTTTGTTGAAGTCATGACTAATAGACTCCCCTCTAACAGTCAGACCATCACCCCGCCATCAACTTGATCGACTGTCAACCAGAACAACACAAAAGCGCCAAGCTAGTATTTTCAAGCTACACTTCCCGCAAGAATTTCAATCAACTTCCATGTTGAACACCCTGACAGTCAGACCCAATAGTCACCCCAGGACTGACTCCCCTCAAAAATTGCGTAGAGGCCACTAACCTCACTCTCTCAACTGAATGAGGAAATTTCACAGATAAGTTGGACAGAGACCAAGTGCCTGTCCCTGTCTCCTTCAGAAAATTGCACAGTTTTCCTAGTCAGTCATCAAAACATTCGACTGGCTACTCATCCAAGAAATTGTGCAGTTTTCAGCAGCAGGTCTTCTATTATCTAGCAGTCATCTCAACTCAAAAATTGTGCAGATATGATCAACAGGCCGCCTTCCCAGCTTCACTGCAATTTTGCCGCCAGCAGCTCCTAGCAGCAAACTGCTAGTTCCCTCGAGTGACTAAGCAGCCAACTTCTAGTTCCCTGTGGGAATTGCGTAGTTTTGGTTGCCAGTGACCCCAATAGCCAACTTCCAATTCCCTTTGGGAATTTCATAGTTTTGGCTACCAATGACCCCAGCAGCCAACTGCTAGTTCCCTATGGGAATTGTGCAATTTTTGGCTGCCAGTCCTCCCAAAAAAAGCACAATTTCTGCCTGTTGACTCTTCATGCACCCCAGCCCATTCCTCTGGAAAATTGCACAAATTTAGCTGTCCAACACCTAATGCCCGTTCGTTCTGAAAAATGTGTAGGGAATGCCTACCTTGCCTTCCTGCAGCCCACACTATCCCTCCCAAAATTTGTACAATTTTTCCTCCCAGTCGAGCCAAACCTCGTAGGCAGTCACTGTTGACTCAAATCCCCCGTCTCCATCACTCAGTGACTCTTGCGCAGTTTTCATCACCAATGCCCACAACCATCATCTCGTTTCACACCCTTGCTGCCTCTCCCAGTCACCTGCATCCGAAATGATCATGTTCCATGGTAGACTAGGAGGTTTTTGATTTCATGTTGCCTCGTCATGAGTGACTGCAAGTATAGGTACACCAACAAACATGGCAGGAGGACGAATGGGATGAATGAAGGGGGCACATGCAGAAGGATGGGTTCACCAACAAATGAATGAATGAAGCATGAGAAGTGGACGAAGGCGACGAACATGCACCTTTTCGAACAGATGATCTCGTCAAGCCTTCCAGCATGTAGGCAAGGAACAACATGCTAAAGCTTCATCAAACGAACCAAGGACCATCAAAGACTCCATGGACTTCACCATGCGGAGGTGAAGCTATGATACACCATGAAGACATTCATCACCCAGTAGCACTGTAGCTCGTCATGCACTCCAGTAGTAACATGAATGTACCAGCACTGTCATGTCAAGTCATGTCGAGTCATGTCATGAGTCATGTCAACCACATATCCACTATGGGATATGTTGTCAATCAATGTGATGTAACGTGGAAGTCCAAGAGGCACACTTGTTGAACAAAGAGTCATGTAAGTCAAAAAGTTATGGAAGCGAAATGGTCATTAGGGTAGTTGAAGAGCCACAAGGGTCAGTTTCACCCTTGGATATAAATACCCCCCCATTTGTACATGCAAAGGAATTTTCACCTCAACTCCTCGACATAACCAAGAGAGTCTATAATCTTTTCTTTGAGGAGTAAGTAGTGCCTCTAACGCCCCACACTCGGGGTTAGTGATGTATGGTGTAACGATGTGTCTTGGAACTTTCACTTAATTCAGAAGCCTACTAACATGCAAGCACATTTTCACACATGTATTGTATCTGTTGTAATACTAATCTTTAACACTTGTAATGCATGTTGATTTAACCTGTGTTCTACGTATGAACTATTTCATTTGTTGTAATGCATAATCTATTAATGGAAATGTGTTGTATATGCTATTAACGTTGTCTCGCCCATGTAGACTTCTCTCTCGGACATTAGACAAACCTTTCACATGAAGCTTGTTGTAACAATCATTGCACTTGTTCAGACTGATCTATTGAGTGTTGTATGTGTCATCTTACCTTGTATGTTGTGACTACTACATCTGTGTGGACTGCTCCTCCGGAAGCTATGCATGTCTTGTTGTGTTGTGTTCCTAGTAGTATTGGGACTACTCCCAATCGACGTGGAACTCAATCTCACCCTCTCCCTCATCAGTGAAGGAACCATTGACACAAGTGACACTTACACTCAAAAGGCATGGGAACCTCACTTCTCGAAGACAAAGAAAACCACTTTCTTGTGATGAAAAGCAAGAGTTGAGGTAGACCTCTAAGATAATGGCAACCAGGCCATCATACCGGATGGGACTCATACAAAAAACAGTGTGAGGTATAGTTTGGGACTTCATACCAAGGAGATCCCCTGATGTTTGACAGTCAAGCACCATCAACAATTTAGAAGAGGCACTTAGGAATTGGTAGAAAAGTGTAAAATTCCCCCTCCCACATTTACTCACTTTTATAAGCCCTCCAGGTAAATGTGAAGTGGAGTACCACTATGACATGACCCGACCTCCTAGTTCTAGTCAAGGAAGTGGGGCCTACAACTAAGACTTAATGACCATAAACTAACATCCTACAGGGACTAGAAAGGACCTAAGAGCTGAAGAAAAACCCTAAGTGGTCATTCCGGATATAGAACATTGTTTCACTGACAAAGAGCCCCAACCACATGTATGAAATGTCTGGGGTGTGGTTATAGCCCTCCTACCGCATGAACAACACCTTTTGAGTTCGGTTATTTCCTAAAAATATCCATTTCATAGGGTGTGGTCCCGAGTTTTGAGACACATTTCAAGGTGAACCTCTAGACCACTACCCAAAACTACCCATAACTTCTCAAAATGATTATTGACATAATGAGAATGTTAAACATACAAATTGAGTCAGAAAATTGATTGATACTGAATAAAACATACAAGGAATTTCGTCAAACACATGGTAAACATGTACAATACAGGTCATGAATGCATATCTAAGTGTATATCTCTATTATTTAGTTGTGAATCACCAAGAAGGTATAATGTCCTATCAATTATCTTCAACAACACTTGTTAGCACATGCATACATCAACCATTCATCAACTAATCAAAGCCTAACAAAATCCATAGCTAGAACATGTTATAGAACCATGCTTATAACCAGCATATAGTCAAAATATTAACCATGAAATAACAACCAACAAATACACATAGTAACAAGTACAAATTATCATAGAGCACAGTAGAAAAATAACTATTATTAACTTATACAAAATCCAACCAATTTAGGGACTTCCAATCTACCACCCAACCATAGATTGAGCTGACCCAAATCTTTCTTTCAACCAATCACCCCCATCCCATACTCCAATCATGAATGTGGGATCAAATGGGATAAACCAAGAAATAAACAACCAAAGGAATCCAAATGTTAAACCACCTCAACCCTCAAACTACCACGACGTTGCCAAAAATGGCAAAGAGACCGCAAAACCAAAACAAGCTAGGATGCCTCAAAAGTTATTCACTTTACCTTGAGGAATTTTCCTATCTCCACCCCCAAACCTTGGGATTTTTCCTGAGACTATGTCACTTAGTTCTAAACTCTTCCAACAATCAAATGCTCAACCAAGAAATTAATCCCATCACACCATGGCTATCTAGGAAATGGCGAGGCAAGCCTAAAACCATTGTCAAACCCAACAAAACCCATGAAAATTACAACAAATGAACCAAATAAACAAATTCATGTACCATGAATTGACATCTCATCTAGGAAATCTCGCATGCAACCTATTACCTACAAAATCCCCATGCTAAAGTTGTTTATCTAACCTTATCCTTTCTTTCCTTGCTTATCCTTTTTCTTCCTTTGATTTCTTGATTTCTTTCTCCTCTCGGTGCTCTCTCTCCCTCTCTCTCTCTCTCTCTCTTCACTAATTCCAAAACAAAAGTGACAAAAGGTTGTGAAATGATCCTTGGAAGCCTTTTTATCATTTAGGCCTCTATTTTCTTCATTTTCCTTCAATTTTCCTCTAATTTCCCTCTCATACAAATATGTGTCTCTTCAACTTTATTTTCTCCTATTTTCCTTTATTTCATAAAGAAAATTCGAAATAATCCCTCTTTTCCTTGCCAATGCTTTTGCCAATTTACTTAGCCATAAATAAAAAGAAAATGATGCCAACTATATTGATTTTCCCAACATTCATCTTGGAATACATGTTCCATGACCATGGCCTTATTCTTTTTTCCTTTATTATCCTTTATTACATTAACTTTTAACCTGGGGCTATTACAAACCCCCACCCCTTAGGGTAACACCATCATCAGTTTTCTATGACACCTATGACTAGAAAAACCATTGAAACCCAAACCATACTGCCCATAGAGCTTTATAACATAACTTGATGTAGTATTTATAATGAGCAACTATTGCAAACCATGACCAACATGAAAAATATTGCAATAACACTGGTTATTGGATCTTTATAACACAACTCATTGCAGTATGAGAAACCATATACATGTATACATACATATACCCAAACTCATTTTCTTGACCAACAAATGATGAGGAATACATAGTCTGCATATAATATGTCTTCTCCCATGTAGCTTCATTGGGCCCAAAGTTCTTCCACCACACTTTAACTTGCTTGCTTGATCAATTCTGGAGCATGCATTATTTTTGTTGCAATATGCATTGAGGCTCTTGCTAGAATTCTCCCTCTAGTTCCACCTTAAATACAGAATAGTTAATCACATGGTCAACATCTTTCACATATCTCTTAAGTAATGAAACATGGAAAACTTTATGGACTTTCACTATCGGAGACAGTGCAAGTTTGTATGCCACTTGTCGAATCCTCTCAAGGATCTTGAAAGGACCGAAATTCTGAGGTTCCAACTTGGCACATGATCCAATCCTCAGGGAGCTCCTCTTGGGCTTGATGCATAAGTACACATGCTCCTTGACCTAAAACTCCTTAAATATCATGTTCATTGGATCACTCCAACTGATAGGAGTATTACAACTCCACCCATAAAGCACCTCAAATGGACTCATCTTCAAGGAATCATGATACCCATTATTATACAGAAACTCTATGAGTGGAAGATACTCTTACCACTTCTTATATTGATGCATAACACAAATCCCCAAAATTTCCTCAAGAATCTTGTTGACCCTCTTTGTATGTGCATCTATCTATGGATGATAAGATATGCTAAAATCCAACTATATCCCCAAACCTGCAAAAAACTCCTTCAAGAACATGGAAGTGAACTGGTCATCTCTATCTAATACAATATTCTTAGGAACATCATGTAATCTCACTATCTCCCTAATGAAAATTTGAGCTACCTCACTAGCTAAATTTGTGCGCGTAACTACAATGAATTGAGCTACCTTACTTAACTTGTCAACCACAACCATGATGGAATCATGTTGCTTTGGTGTCCTTGACAAACATGTAATAAATTCGATCGAACGGATGCAATAAACCACCTAGATGCTTACACTCTACTTTGACTTATTGACAGTACAAACACCTTGCAACAAACTCAACCACCTCTTTCTTCAAGTTTTACCAATGATAATATTTATTAATTGTTGTTAATGTCTTGTAGTATCCCAGGTGACCTAAACACGACTTAACATGAAACTCCCTCAAGGTAAGCTTCTTGAGCTCACTGTTGTCTAGCACACAAATCCAGTTCCTCAATATTACCAAGCCATACATTTCAGATGATTATCCACATCCCTATAACCTATACCCTATTGTAACCTATGCCTCAACTATTGATACATGTCATCATGCTATCGTGAATACAATATCCACTCATATAAATATGTCCTATAAGAACTCACTATTTTAATGTGATTCACTTGCACTCTCCGGTTAAGAACATATGAAACCTTGTTTTCCTTTCCCTTGATGTACCTGATCTTGAAATCAAACTCATTGACAATAGAAAACCATCTAGCTTGTTGTCGATGGTGTTGAACCTGCCAACATTCATGGGATCTCGTCGATATGAATTCCCACTCAAACCTCACACCATTTGGTCTAGGA
Organism: Pinus tabuliformis; assembly: GCA_031772625.1. NCBI lineage: Eukaryota > Viridiplantae > Streptophyta > Pinopsida > Pinales > Pinaceae > Pinus > Pinus tabuliformis. Next base: position 866,477,598 of record CM062812.1, read on the forward strand.
GTCCCATCCAGTATAAAGGCTTGGTATCCAAATCCTTAAATATTTTCCTTGGCTCTAGCCGTCAGCACAAGAGAGTGTGTTAGGTACCTATATTAATAGTGTAACCCATTATTTTTATTAGTGCAACCCCCTTATTATATTTTTGTGCCCCATAGAAGCCTACTATTGTTGTTATTGTGTCCTTACATTATTATTGTTACGTCGGCCCTGGTTATAGTATGACCCCTTAGACTCGTATATATAGAAAGGTGGTCTTGTCATTTGTATCATCCAAGAATTGTTCATTTGTGTAATGTAAAGGAGTTTTCCCCTTCGAAGAGGCTAACTTCTAAGGCATTGATCTTTCTTTTCTATCTCTTTGTGAGCTAGTTTCATAACAGAGTGATGTAATGGTGTCTTCGAAAAGCAAGGAGAGTGTGCCTAGTGAGTGTGTAGTGCAACTGTTTCGACGTTCTTCTACTGCAAAGGGGGAGAGATAGGTGAGCCTCTAAGTGAGAGGTAATAGCACCACCCAGGAAGAGACATACTTGAACCAAAAGGACCCGTCTAACATCCAACGAAATATTCCATCAGGATGGGACAATTCTAAAAACCATTACAACAAATTCTCAATAAGATAAGCACTAAAATAATCGAAATAGTTAAACTATCTTAGTACATGTTAAATAAAACATGAAATAAAAATGTCCATAGAATAATCTTACAAACATTTGTTGTCCATACATCAAGTACATTATGGCTTGAAAAGGCTTCTGTTATTACGAAGAAGTTCCAACACACATATTTACAATTTACATCACAAGCCCTAGTAGTGGGACATTGGAGCCACTCCTTGCTCCTCAAAGAACTAGTTGATCTCTGTAATGCCTTGCAAGAGGAGACGAGGTGAAAAGTCCCTTGGTCATACAATGAGGGGGTGTATATAACCAAGGGTGATGCTTCCCCCTTGTGACTCTTTGACTACCCTCATGATTGTTCAACTTCCTATGAATTTTCAACTTCCATGACTCTTCATGTTCATGTGCATCCTTTGGAATTCCACTTTACAATAGATTTGATTACAATATACATGGTCCAAAATAGTGATGTGGCATATGACAACTCATGAAACGACTTGACATGACACTTCTGACACAGTTTGCTTGATGATGTGGTAATGCCTAGTCATTGTTGTTCTTGAGTGCTAGATTTCCTTTGGGAAATTCCTTCTCTTCTCCTCCACATAGCTTGGTGATGCGGGGTCTTCAATGATCTTAATTCTTGGATGATAGTTGAGAACTTGTGTCCCTTTTCTCCCTCTTGATAGATCCACTTGTAGCTTCAGCTGCAAGAGATTCTTTAGGCGCGCTTTCCTCCTCCTTCTCTTTCTTGATCATCTCGCCATGACTTGATAGTGTACCTATTCCTACAATTCCCTCATGACGAGACAACATCAATTTGAAAACTACCTAGTCTAAGATGATGCATTATTATCCATGAACTAATCTCGGGATAAATCAAAGACTAGAAGAGAGGGCCCAATGACTATGCATTACACAGTTCCATTAGATAGGGAGAGAGATTTATCACTGAGACTGCATAGAGCACAACGCAAGCTAGACTAAGGGACATTTCTGCACAGTCCCCACTAAGGAGAAAAATTGCGTAGTGCCCACTGAGGGATAGAATTACATAGTTGAAGTAGGTAGTGGTTTCTATAGGATGACGCCCTTGGAGGAAAAACTACACAATTTATGGAGGAAAGGGGGATTGGGCAACAGAGAGGCTTGAAGGAAAGATCTACATAGTTTCTAAAGGCAATGACCTTCAGCTGAGTGAAGGGCACTAGAGGAAGCATGTGAGTAGTTTTGGAGGCAAAGTGAGGTTCGGCTCTCTATGCATTGCACAGTTGCAATAGGAAAGAGAAAAGCTTTAGGGTTGAAGGTGCGAAGTGCATAATTTAAGGCATACTAGGAGGCACAAATACTCAATTCTAGAGATCAAGGAAGGTTGTTGGACTCTAGGATTACGTAGAACAATAGCTTTGGAGGACATTGATTGTGCACTGCACAACTCCAAGTAGCAGGGTCACATATAAGAGGGATGAGACTGCGTAGTGCACAACTCAGTTAGGGCCTAGTGAAGCTAAGTTGCCAAGTCAGAAATATTTCTGAAAATGGCTATGCGGGAAGAGAGATGGACTCATGATGAACTTGAACTATGATCACACACTTAGCATACTTTGATAGCATGACAACGTACATCATTAGAATACACAAGAAAAGTGTTCCCCTCTATGTGACTATGCTATGACAAGATGTGACAAGTGTGACACTTAATAAAGACTTTCGGATGACCTTGGTGACACTTGTTTGACATCACTCAATAATTTGTGTATGAATGTGACATATGTGTACATGGTTGGGACAACCCATTTACACTAAGAGATACCTTCAAAATGACTAGAAAAGGCTCAAAAACATTATACAATAGTCAAACATGCCAAAAGACGACAATTCATCTATTAAGCAAAGGGGTCCAAAGAAATTCAAGAAAGTTCCTGGAATGAGGTTGAGTGTTTGCAAGAATCAAGGAAAATGCCAAGGAAGGCTCCAAGATTTGGGTGCAAGGAAAAATTTTGGAGGGTGTTGCAGTAGCTACAACAGTTGGTGACACATTGGTTGAACTCCAACTTCTCTATCTTGGTTAGTTTCTTCTATGCAGGACCTTGGTTCCTCAGGGAGTGTTGATTTATCATGTGGATCACTTTGGCCTTCCCACTTACCCCATGGGTATACATGGTTCCCCCTATACCTTTTTGGTTGAACACAACATAGTATTTAACGTAATCACAATGTTTCAAGTTGAGAAGGGTAGTTTGGCTCGCGAGCTTAAGATTTTCAGAGTATAATTTTTCATCTCTAGTGTTGCTCCACTGCCAAAAGGCCTAGATAGTACCCCGATGGAGTCACATAGGAACACAAACATTGCTCCACTTCCATCGAACCTGGACAGTCCCCTGGCGGAGATTCTTGCTTCACCTCTCTACGTAGGAAGCCTTTCTTTTCTTTCACTTTTATTTATTTATTTGAAGAGAATTGTGCATCAACAATTATTGATTTTTGGGAAAAAGAGGGATATCGACTTATTGAGATAAAAATAGGTTGTTCCTTTAGAGAAACATATAGAGACCTTTGATTTAAGTTTTCCTGTTTAGGTTTTCCCCTTCTTTGTTTATACTGATCTGATAAGATTGAGAACACGAGCAGAAAATTTGAGTATAGGCATGATGTTTTTGGAATAGCCAAGGGTTCATGTTTGGACAAAAACTCTCGTAACGATCAGATTGTATTTGCTATCAAAACTTCATCGGCCATAAGATGTAACCAACACAGGGAAGACAGATAGAAGGCTAGCCAAATCTTGTAGTGACACAAGCCTCTTTACAATTTAGCCACACACATGTTTAGAAACAACAATACAATCAAGCACAACACTTATTCACATAACAAAACCAAAACAAAATCCAAGTAAAGAAACAACGAGAAAATGGCAAAAGACTATGTACATAATGCAGGGCACAACCCTAGATATTCATTGAAAATATTGTTTTAAGTCTTTGCCATTAACAGGGAGAGAGCCAATACTCCTATAAAGTAACTGAAGATGATATGTGTGTTTTCCAAGCTTCTCGTGTACCGTGTATGGTCCAATCCATATCTACTGAAAATTAGTGTGTTTGCCTTTTTCCTCGTGGGCTTTATCCCATTTTAAGACTAACTCACCCCGACTAAAGTTTTTTTTCCCCTGTAGACTTCCTGTTAGACCACCTCTTGATACGACTATAGTGAAGTAAAAAAATTCTTTAGCTTTCAACCCTTATTCTTTTAGCTTATGCAAAGCGTCCATCCTATGCTGAACTAAAGGAGAGGGCTTTCCTTGGGACTCTTGTGATAGCTGGAGAGCGGGAAAGTAAACATTCGACAAGAGGATGGCTTCCTTTCCATACACCAAGAAGTAACCAGAGGTGTTCAAAGAAGGATCAGGTGTGACTTAGTCAGCTCATAAGGAATTCACCAAAGGAGAGTGTTAGTCTCGTTGTTCAGAGAATATGGCTTTTTTGATGATGCAGATAAAGTTCTTGTTCATGGATTCTGCAAGGCCATTCCCCTGTGGATAATAATTATTTGAATGCTTCAATATAATACAATTTTCCAATGCAAAATCATAAAGTATTTTTGATGAAAAATAGGTTGCATTTTCAAAAAAAATTGACATAGGAACATCGAACCTAGAAATTATGTTTTGTTACAGAAAGCTGATGACTTCCTGTGTTCACCTATTTTAGCAGAAATTCATTTTTCCACTATGTGAAATAGTTTGTACCAGTTAAGATGTAGTGGTTCTTCTTTTTCGAGTGTGAGAAAATTTTCCCAACAATATCTAGGCCCCACTATTGAAAAGGTTCTTCCACTGCAATGGGCTACAACGGGGCTGCTAACTTCTGATTTCTCCTGGCACACCTTTGAAAGACTGGACACTTGCGGGCATATGCATGAGCATCTATAAATAATGTAGGCCAGTAAAAGCCAGGCCACACAACCTTGTGTGTTGTACTAGTTCATGGAAAGTGTCCCCCGGCTGGTCTGTCATGGAGATCACACAATACATTTTTTGAATCATGCATCTCCAAATACTTGAGAAGTACTCCATTGTGGTGCTTTCTGAACAACACCCGATGCACCAATTGATATGATAATTATTTAAGTTAGAGTTCCCTCTTCTGCCATGTTTAAAATTTACAGGGAACTATGACATGCTCGAGGTATCGGTGCACATACATTTACCAAGAGTTTATATATGTAGTGGGGGAGGCTCGCTCAACGTTATACATTTCAATCTCTTGCTCCCATCATGCGACCACTTCTTCTTCCTCTTTTTTGTTTACTACTTCTACTACTAATTGGAAAATACCATGACTGTTGATTATATGAAGTGGATTAATGTCAAAATCATACTCATGTAACACAGTCATGAAGTTCAACCTCCTTTCACCTAGCTCTTGTTGAACAAGAAGTGACCTGACTGCTGGGTGTGGAACAAAGATAACACAATTGTTCTTTAACAGATAGGGTCTGAAGTGTTGTACTGCGTTGTATAATGCATATAATATTGTTTTTCCATGAATAGGTAATTATAATCTGGTCGTTATAGACTTGTGCTCATGAAGGATATAGGTTGTTCATTGTTCAACTCATCCTTCGGAATAAGTATAGTAGCAAGAGAGGTATCAAAATCAAAAGTGTAGAGAAAGAAGTATTTACCAAAGTTTGGGTTATACAACGGGGGTGATTTTTCTATACCCTGTTATATATGGGTGAATGCATCCTTTTCGCTTTTATCCCATTTGTAAATTGCATCCTTCATCACCATCTCCAGTATTGGTTTGAAAATCTGGGTATAGTCAGAGATGAACTTGCGAAGGAAGTTGATCTTCCCCAAGAAAGACTGCATAAATTTCTTTTCACTAGGAAGGGAATTTGCGTGATAGTCCTGACCCTATACTAGTCTACCCTGATCCCACTCTTATCAATGATGTTTCCCAAGAGATTACCCTCGGAAACTGCAAAGATACTCTTCTTTCGATTCAAGGATATCCCATACTTACGGTATCACTCAAAAATATTCTTCAAATGGTGCAAGTGGTCTGACCTCTGTTTGGAGAATATTATTATGTCATCAAGATAGACCACTATTCTCTAGCCAATGAGCCCATGGAAGGTGATGTCCATTGCACATTGAAATGTTGCACCAATTTTGATTAACCAAAACAACATTCATCGAAATGCGAATGTGCCCCACTTCATTCTAAATGTATTTTTAAGTATATCAGGCTCTACAACTAGAACCTAGTTATATCTTGAATATCCATCAAGAAAAAAAAAAATTTCAGACCCCGATACCATTTGTAGTATTTTCTCCATGGATTGAAGGGGGTAGTTATCCATGTCCAGGGCATGGTTGAGATTTTAGAAATCTACACACAGGAGGATCTCCCCAGATTTCTTCCTCACAGGAACCAAATTTGACACCCACGTCAAATGTCACACTCTATATATGATCCAAGCATCCAATAGTTTTCTTAACTTCTTCTATATGAGGCTCAAGCATTGGAAGATCTTTCCTTAGTTTTTTTTGAAATGGCTTAGCGCCTTCCTTCATTGGTATTACATGCTAGATGATTTACGTGTCATATATCTTGAGTTCATCATACGTCCACGTGAAGGCATCACAGTACTACTTGAAAAAGTGGATGAAGGCTTGCCACTCATATGGTGTGCAACAAGTATCAAGATTGCAATATTTTGAATCCCTCTCAGTTCTGAAGTTGATTTTCTCATCCAACATACTGGAAATATGGGTATTGGCATTAATGGGTCCCCATAAGAATTTATGCAGATCGTATAGCTTCTCCAATGACACCACACCCTTGGGGATGAGGTTCCCTTTACTTGCAATGCCTGCATCCTACAATGCCTTTTCATTCTTTCCCTCATTGGTTGTTGCATCTTTCAACACGTAAGCGTTTGCCATAAAATACAGTATTTGTCACACCAATATTTATGATTCTCCTACCACTTTCAAAATGGAAATGTTGAGGTCAATGGCCTTTTGTAAGCCCAAGATGCGTTCTTTGTAATCTGTAGTTTTATTCGCACACTTGAATTCCAAGTCGCTAGAGATCAAATGTTTTTTCTACAGTGGCTCTATTAAAATGCAACCAGCTCTAGAGCCCTCCTGCATTTTGGAACCATCGAAATACATAGTCAAAACATCATTTGTATAGGGACTGCTAACGACACTACTACCACTATTAATAATACTACTACTAACTGTATAGAGTTCATTATAGTTTGACAAGGTAGGAGATCCAACTGTGTGCCTGGTGGAACTGAGGATGGCTCTGTAAGATAACACCCTAGCTGAGTTTCCAAAAACTAATTGCCAAATAATAATTCTATGAAATCCATTGGCTCATTGTGTCCATTCAAGGTAGTAAATACGCCAGGCAGAGTGTGTTTGCATCCATCATGAGTGCACTAAGTAAATACGCCAGAGCATTAGGAGACTTACTAGATCCCTTCTCCAAAGAGGTAGAATTACATGAAGAAGTTTTCCCAAGTGCCCATAGAAGGGAGTCCCGTTGGCTCGTGATATTTGTGAGTTCGAACATAGAGATGTTTGCACAAACATTCCTCATATCATCCACATTGTGATAATCCATAGTGGGAAATTTGACCGAGGTGTTCAAGGGTTGGAACTTGGTTTGTTTTTTCTGAAGGGATGGTTCTGTCCTTATTGCCATCAGAAACACTTTTCATTGAGACTTCTTTCTTGGACTTGCTCTGAGTGTTTTGTGCTTGGTTAGTCGAAGGATTGATTTTTCTTAACTGTTTTTCCTTGAATTTTTTATTCATAAACTCAATTACGGTGGTTAGCCCTTGGCTTCTTAGGTTGTATTAGTTGTTCTGCTTCTGGGTCAAACTATCACTCGAATGCTGATTATATGCAGTACTCTTTTGGGATATGAGAATGTAGTTAAACATGTTCACTGCATGCCCAACACTTAGAGCTTCATCAACTGTAGTAGCTTCTCCCTTCACTTCATCAAGCTCAGTCTCCTCATCAGCCATGACTGAATCAACAAGTTGTGAAACCATCCTTCTCATGATTTGGTTACATTATGGGCATGTTTTTCTGAATGATGCTCTTCATGAAATGTACAATATGAATCCATGTGAATTTTTTCAATGTTCAGGACAACATTGGAACTCTGTGTAGACTTTTTCAATTCATTACTGCTATTGCAAGAAAATGAATTCCTTATGAAAAGTTACTTGGGAGGCTTGCTTCTCACGGTAGTCTCCCTTGTCCTTTATTTCAGTTTAGCCATTTCAGTGTTCAGGGACTTGGCGAGATGAGTTGGGATTTGAAGATCATTTGGTTATTTCTCCTTAGCCTTGCTCACAGAGGCCATAGACCTCTTACATGTTTCCTTAGAGTCTTTTGTTGATTCATCATCTGAGATGACTCCAATTGCATGCAAATCCTTCTCAATGGAAATAGCCTCTTCGTAGTTTTTCGTCAATGTTTGTTTTGCAGTTCTCTTTACAAACTGCACAATACTTTCTGCCAAGGAAGAAGTGTAGTAATCTATGCTAATGGAGTCATGAGGTTTTGTATTGTCAGAAAATTTGTTCAGGATACGATTGAACCTCTGATTAAAATATTTCACTTGTACCTTTTTGTCCATCTTAAGATTACCCATCTCCTTTAATAACATGGCAGGGGTCTTATCTTCAAAAAAAATTTGAAGAAATATCTTTTTGAATCCCCCCAATTCTGGAAGGAGTTTAGAGGAAGGTTGTGATACCACACATCTGCTCTACCATCCAAGGTACATGGAAAACATATGCATGCAACATCATCGTAATGTACCTCAAGTGTTTGCAGATGTAGGTAAACGTTATTGAGATGGTCTTCATCCTTCACTATCTTATCAGGGTCATACTTTTCCAAGAGATTCTATAAATTCCTTGGCATCTTGTGCAGGACAACCCAAAGTGCTACTGGGCCCTAAGTCACCCAATCCAGATTTCAATCTTCCATGTCTTCCTCTTCATTTTCCTCCTCTTCTTTTTGTGAGTATGATGGTTCTTCTTCCTCTTCTTCTTCCTCTCTGTCTATCTAACCAAAAATTGAGTCTGAGAGTAAGGTGTTGCCACTATTACCACCGTGAAAGACTAGAGGCTTTTCTTCATGTTCCAGACAGTCTACTAATTGTTCAAGAGTGGCAAGAAACACTTCTTCAACAAATGAGACTACTATCCCTATGGAGGTGGTATTTTTCTTATTTGGAGAATATGGAAGACTGATTACTCCCAGAATCAATCCAACAACTTTTTCAAATTGATAGGTTTTGAGGTGGATGGCTCGAAGTTAATCATACCAGATTTCACATTCAGACCTGGGCTGAGAAGAGTTACTAACTTTAGAAGCACGAGTATGGGAGGTAGAGTGAACATTGTTTCCTTGACTAGAATATGGAATAATGGGGTCAGTGGGTCTATCGTCCATAAAATCTTGGCTTCGCTCCTTCTAGCACCATAAATGTTGATGGTTATGGACCTGCAAACATTTGGGGGATCTCCTCGATATTAAGTCCCAACTAGACCTAACACCATCTGGTGTAGGAGTCCTATCCAGTATAAAGGACCAGTTACCAAATCCTTAAATATTTTCCTTGGGTCTAGTTGTAAGCACAAGAGAGTGATACAACGGTGTCTTCAGAAAGTAAGGAAAGTGTGCCTAGTGAGTGTGGAGTGCAACTGTGTTGAGGTTCTTCTACTGCAAAAGGGGAGAGAAAGGTGAGCCTCTAATTGAGAGGTAATAGTGCCACCCAAGAAGAGACACACATGAACCAAAGGGACCCATCTAACATCTAGTGGAATAGTCCATAAAGGATGTGATGTTCGCTATAACCAAAAAAAAAAGGAAATATCTATGTAGTATCTCGTGGAATAGTCAACAAGGATGGGACATTGATAACAACCATTACAATGCATTCTCAATAATATAAGCACTAAAATAATTGAAATAGTTCAATTGTATTAGTACATGTGAAAGAAAACATGAAATACAAACATCCATAGAATAGTCTTACAAACATTCATAGTCCATGGATGAAGAACATGTTGGCTTGAAAAAGCTTCTGTTATTAAGAAAAAGTTCTAAGAAACATATTTACAATGTACATCACTAGCCCCAGTATTGGGATATTGGAGCCACTCATTGCTCCTCAAAGAACTAGGTGATATCTCTAATGCCTTGTGGGAGGAGCCAAGATGAAAAATCCCTTGGCCATACAATGAGGGGGTATATATAACCAATTGGTGATGCTTCTCGCTTGTGACTCTTCGACTACCGTCATGACTATTCAACATCCAATGAATTTTCAACCTGCATGAGTCTTCATATTCATGTGTTTCAATTGGACTTCCACTTTACAATACAGTTGATTACAATATACATGGTGCACAATAGTGATGTGGCATAGGACAAATCATGACATGAGTTCACATGAAATTGCTAACACGGACTAGCTTGATGATGTGGCAATGTCAAGTTAGTGTTACTGCTAACTATTAAATGCCTTCTTGGATATGATTTCTCTTCTCCTCTGCATAGCATGGTGATGTCGGGTCTTCAATGATCTTAAGTCTTTGATGGTAGTTGCAAAATTGTGTCCCTTTGTTTCCTCTTGATAGATCCACTTGTAAGTTTAGTTGCAAGAGAGTCTTTAGGCATGCTTCCCTCCTTCTTCTCCTTATTTATCATCTCACAATGACTTGATAGTTTACATGTTCCTAAAATTTACTCATGACGGGATGACATTAATCCGAAAATTTCCTAGCCTATGATGATGTATTATTATCCATGAACTGAGCCCGAGACAAGTCACGGACTGGTATAGAGGGCCTAGTGACTGCACATTGTGCAGTTCCAATAGATAGGGAGAGAGCTTGATCACTAAGACTACGTAGAGCATAGCTCATGCTAGACCGAGGGACCTTTCTACACAGTTCCCACTAAGGAGAAAAATTGTGCAACACCCACTGAGGGACAAAATTGCACAGTTCAAGTAGGAAGTGGTTGCTGCTTGATGAGGCCCTAGGAGGAAAAACTGCATAATTTCAAGAGGCAAGGGGGAATGGGAAACAAAGAGGCTAGAAGGGAAGATTCATGCACTTTCTGAAGGCAGGGACCTCTAGATGAGGGAAGGGCACTCGAGGAAGCATTCGAGAAGTTTTGGAGGCCAAGGGAGGCTAGACACTTTTCGCATTACATAGTTCCAACAGGAAAGGGAAAAGCTTGAAGGTTTAAGGTGCGAAGTGCGCAGTTCAAAGAAGACTAGGAGGCACAATTGATTCTGGACATCAAGGGAGGCTGGTGGACTCTGGGATTTCGTAGAACAATAGGCCTAGAGGATAGTGATTTCACACTGTGTATTTCTAGATAGTAGGGTCACATCCAAGAGGGCTGAGACTATGAATTGTGCAGCTCAGTTAGTGCCCAATGAAGCTAAGTTTCCCAATCTAGAATATTTTCTGAAAATGGCTATGCGGGAAGAGAGATGGACTCGTAATGAGCTTGAACTGTGATCACACACTTAGCATACTTTGATAGCAAGAGAACCTAAATCATCGAAACACACAAGAAAATCATTCCCCTCTATTTGACTACCTCATGACAAGATGCAACAAGGGCGACACTTAAGATAGACTTTGGGACGACTGTGATGAAACTTGTGTGGCAACACTTAATACTTTGTGTAAGAATGCGAAGGATGTTTACATGGTTGGGAAAACTCATATACACAAATACTGACCTTTGAAATGACCAGAAATGGCTCACAAAAATTATACAACATTCAAACATGTTAAAAGATGACAGTTAATCTATCAAGCAAAAGGGCCAAATAACTTTAAGAAAGTTGATGGAATGAGCTTGAATTTTTGCAAGAATCAATGAAAAGACCAAGGAAGGCTCTGAAATTTGAGTGTAAGCCAAAATTTTGGAGTGTGTTGCCACAACTACAACACTTGCCCAAAATTCGGATTACGTTGGTTCAAAAAGTACCTCAGCCCACTATGATACCTCATCAAGACAAACCTTCTGTAAAGAAGATAGTGTGTTTACATCTTCAATGCTTGATTTATATCTACCAACTCAAGATCGTGAGTCACATATTTCTTCTCATTCTTATTTAATTTCCTTAACTCCTAGCATACCACCTATCCTTCATGCAATAGGACACCACCAAATCCTCTCTTGCATGCATTTGTACATACCATGAACTCTTTATCAGGATTTTCAATCTTCAAGACTAGATCATTTGTTAGAAAATGTTTCGACTACTCAAAACTAGTTGCACGCTCCTTAGTCCATTCAAACTTCTTTCCTTTCCTCTACAAGGATGTAATAGGATATAAAATATATGGAAAGTTCTTGATGAACCTCCTGTAATAACATATTAGTCCCATGAATGATCTGAACTTATCGACATTCCTAGGAGTTACCCACTCCATGACATCTCTAATCTTTTATGGGTCCACTGTTAAACCTTCCTTGGAAACAACATGTCCAAAGTAATGAACTTCTGTCTGAAAAGAAGCATACTTCCTTAGCTTGACATACCACTGATGATCTCTCAACAATCTTAACATCGTTACTAGTTGCTCTACATGTTCTTCCTCATTCTTAGAATATATCAATATGTCATCAATGAATATTATAACAAACTTGTCCAGATAAGGACACCACAAATTATTCATAAAACACATGAAAGTAGCTAGAGCAATAGTAATACCAAATGGAACCACTACAAACTCCTAATTCCCATACCTACTATGGAATGTTGTCTTGTATATTTCCTCTTCTTTGATGCGTACTTTATTATGTCCTCATCTAAACTCAATCTTTGAGAATGTTGCTACTCCTTTCAACTGATCAAACAAATCATCAATCCACGATGAAGGATACCTATTCTTGATAGTCACCTTGTTCAAGTTCATGTAACCAATACATAACTTAAGAGTACCATCCTTCTTCAAAAACAACAGTAGTCAACCTCAAGGAAAAAGAATTAGCGTTATGTATTCCTTATCAAGATTTTCCTTAGGCTTCAACTTTAGTTCCACTAAATCCATAGTGATCATCTTGTAAGGTGCCTTAGATGCTAGTGCTTCTCCTGGTACCAACTCAATAGAGAAGTCCACTTACCTATAAGGAAGTAACACTGAAATATATGTTGGAAATACATCTTGAAACTGATATAAAACTAGATACCTATTCAATACTTCAATATCCTCAATATCCTTCCATTTTTCACTAAAAATATGAACTGAAAATAATACAAACCCTATCCTACAACTGCTCTTTGCCACCATTGTTGTAACATTATCACTAATGTAGGCTTCCTCTTACTCTATAATATTCTGTTCTATCCATCATCATCCAAACACTTAATAGCCTTCTCATAACAATCTACTTTTGTCCTATGAATTTTCAACTAATCCATACTGAAAAGCATATTGTTTGAACCCAAAGGAAATAAATTCTTATGCACTGACGTAGGCATACCATCTAGCTCAAATGCACAAGCTCTAACCCAATGATTAACTCTTTTCTTACTACCTATAAGAAAATTCACCATCCAAGACCATGCATGTACTTATTTACTCAATACACGCATATCCACCAGGTTGGGATTAACATAACTATACTTAGATCCAGGATCAATCAAAATGGAAACAAGTCCATCATAGAGCTTACCTTAAATCTCAATAATGGATGCCTATTGATCTGCTTTATTGTTATCAAATTTTGCATAGATACGAGGAATACTTTGTCCAATATACCTAACTATTTGTACCTCTTGAGCACTACATATCTGAGTTCTGCAACACTAATACAATGGATAATAATTCTTGAAATCATCCTTGCCACAAATCCAAAACTACAATGGTTCTCTACCACTACCCTTATTCTTTTTCTCTCCAAGTTGAGTTCCATTTCCCTTCTCTATTGCACCAAACTCATTATAAGGAGCCACATTCTCTTTCTCACCTGAACCTTGAGTTATTTCCCACTTCAGATGTCATTTTCCTTTGGTCTTGTCATTGTCCTTTTAGTCACACTTACGCTTACTATTGTGCTTTGATTTCTCAAAATAGTTCTTCAAATTCCGAATGACTTCCTCCAACAACATAGGCTCATCATACTCAGTCCAATCCTTCATTTCTTATGGTATTCCGCTGATGAATATTTGAACCTTTGTCTTCTCATCCTTAAGATACAATGCATACCTCAACAATTCCAAAAACTTAGTCGTATACTCTTTGAATATCATAGAACTCCTTAGCCTTATTGTCATAGTATCTCTCTGACAAATACTTCTTTCCAAAGAGTCTCTTAAATTCATGCTAACTCAACAAGTCCTTTATCTTGATTCCTCTTACATGTTTCCCATCTTCCCACCAAATGTCTACATTTCCCTTGAGACTAAAAATAGTTATCATTTTCTTCATATTCTGAGTATAATCGTGCAAATTGAACAACTCCTTCATTCCAAGCAACCATGATTTTGTATCTTTCGGTTTCTTGAGGTCTCCATCAAATGTAGGAGGCTTGGCTCTTTTGAACTCATATGGAAATTATTCCCCCTCACTCTTCCTGTAACGATGATAACAATGATGACCATTTTAAAATTCCTATCTCAACCAAAACTAGAATAGAATCCATAACAACTACCTCTCCTATTATGTGTATCCATCCATCTACAACCTTTGACCATGTCATCCTTGTCTGACCTATGCCCTACATGAGAACTACTACCACATGCCCCATTAGTCCCTTCTTCCTAACCATAATTGATCCTTGGTTGTCCCTCTCTCTACAAATTTGATAAGCTCTGAAGGATCATTGCATTGAGTTCTAGTTGCTTTTCTTGTGCCCTGGAAAGTCTTTCATGTGGCTGAATGATCCTATAATTATGTGGCTTATAAATCCTATTTTTTCCTTCCAACTTCTCAAGGTATGTGTTATGTCAAGGGAATACTCTTCCCATGCTTCTCAGTTGATCCATAAGGAGAGTCATGTGAACTGTAATCCATCATTCTGATTGTCATCTATGATCCTCTACTTCCTACAAACATACAATGTTAGATAAACCAAATATAAGCATAATCAACATACCTTAGTGAAGTTGATTGGAGGCTATCTCGTCCGCAAAAATCAATCCAGATTAGCGTGATACATATATCTACATAGTCATATCAAGATGTTGACATCATGCATGATAACATTAACTACATACAATGACCTCATGCACAAAAATCATAACCATGAGAATGTGTGCATAACAACATGCATCTAGCCCTCTAGTCGAGGTGTTTGGACCTAGAAGCTCTAATAAAAATATCTAACATGCCCCCTCCCACATTCACCTTCTTTCACAAGTGTTATATACAAAATGACCTCCTCTTCAGCTCTGAGGAGAAGGAAACTTTGATTGGAAGAGAACCCTGAGTTACAGGCCTATTTTCTTGGGTAACACACCCAAAAAATAGACAAGAAACATTCAAACACTACCTATGACCAAGAAATGGGTGTTAATCCCTAGGTTAATTCTCTGTTTTTCCTAAAGGGAAGTGTTACTATATTTTTATAATATTTCATAGGTCAAAGCACGATTTCACTAACTAACACTCCACTTTTCACTCATATGTCAACTCAAAAATATAGAAACATTTGCGTTAGTCATGTCTAAGGAAATTGATAATCTTAATGAGAACACAGAAAATGGGAAAGATCAATAAATCAAGGAAACATCTAGAGTTTTCCTAAATGGAACTTATGAATAAATTGGCAAGGATTGAGCCTCTCTTCATCTATAAATTAAAGTCTATGCCATTGTAACAAGGATCGGAATTTTAGCATTGTTATGTTGTCAGGAAGTTGATCGAGAGAGAGAGAGAGAGGGAGGAGCTAAGGAGATGAGGGAAGACTTGATTCAACAACCATGGTTGTAATCATTCCTCTCTCATCTGATAATATAGATATTATCTTGTTTTATATACTTGATGATGTTGACACCTTCTTTCTTTATATGTTGGTTCAATAGCAAGATTGAATATTATCTTAGATGCATTCTAGTTTTATATATTGCTATGTGTTGATGTTTTGAATCATTAAAGTTTCATATGTTGTAAAGGTTTCTTCATGTCTTTTCTATGTGTAGGTTTTGATCTGAGATTTGATGAAGGATATTTCCTTTGTCATGCTGAAAAATCCATCGGATCTACACCAAGGAATGGAAGGTAATCCTTCTCTTTTACTTTGTCGAGTCCTAGATTAACATGAGTATTTACATGTATCTCTGAACAATTGCATATCATCTCATTTTCTCTGCCTTGGGTCCTGGGATACCTAAGAGGTTTTTTTTACCACAAACACCTATGCATTAATCCCTATAGAAGAATTGGTGACTCCTTATAAACTTCAAGACTACGATGTAATCCCACTTGCTGAGCCCCATAACAGGCTTTATCTGAAAACGTATTTTTCCTAGTGCTCTACTAGGAATCTACTTTGTAATTTTATGTGTATAAGTTTTGCTTCCTTTGGTGTGTCTGGATGTTTTTGGATTTTAAAAATGTTTATTTTTCTCATTCACATCTCTTTTTCTGCACAAATGTCCATGTCACCCTTATCATACATCAAATATGTGGATTGTGCCAGTCGTCACACACAACATATTGCATCGGCTACTTAGGTTCTTTACACAACTAAGTTGGAACTATTTAGTTTTGGGGGGGTCTTCCTTGGTTATGCCACCAATAATATTGTCGAGTATATGTCATTCGTCGAACTCCTTACTGAAGGTACATCTCTCGACATCCCCAATCTAGTGGTCAGGTTAGACTCTCAGCTTGGTGTTATGGATTTGACTAATCATTATCACATTTGTAATCCAATGTTGTTACGTTACATTTTAAGGTTATGGCTTTTGGAACGTCAATTCAAATATCTTACTTATGAACACATTTCAACAGAGTCTAATGCATTAACTGATTCATTGGAAAATTTTGTATTAGATTGGCATATGTCACATTCCTTATAGTTACATGCATGAGTGTACAATTTTTCATTATAAATTTACACAAAGCACAAACACATACACCATCAAAATCACCAATCTATATATATATATATATATATATATATATATATATATATATATATATATATTATTTCCAGTCTTTTTACATACAACTTTCCCAAAACTTGGGTTTTTTATACAAAAATGGCTTTTCTAAGCCTCGCTCTAAAAAATGATGGCCATAATATACTTTTGTTGATCTTGTTGCTCATGGTAATAGATCACTACTCTAGCTAACCTACTTAAAGTCACCAAAACCTGCTCTGGTACACCTACTATGTGTCGCTATATATGGCTCAGTCTATCTCATGGGAAGAGGCAACACACCGATGCTCAATCCTTTGAGGTTCTAAAAAATCTTGCAAAAGCTCTATGTGTCATCTCCCTCTTTAGCAACTGGCATAGCCTCTGCTGCTACTCAAGCCCCAGGTAGTTTATCACCCCACCAAATATGGGAGGGAAAAACCACAGGACAAACTAGTGACACATCTATCTCAAGCCAAGCTTCATGTCAGATATTTTCACCCATAAAAAATAAATTTCATAAATTTCATAAACTTCAAAATAAAAAAAATACTTTTCTCCCTGATTCATCCTCTTACCTAGTGGCCCCCATTGACTATTAGCTCGCAAGATCAATTATGGATCCCTTGTATAGTTCATGTCAGCATACGGGTAGTCCTTAATCATAGGGATCTGGCCTCTGATCAACGCAAAGAATTCATTCTCAAAGAAGCGTCTAATTGGTCTGGCTCTCGTCTGAGATGTTAAGGTTGACCAATCATCCTATCTTGGCTCCCTGGGATGAGCTAACCTAGACTCATTCATGGATTCATCATGGCCACTCTCTCTAGTATAAAGGACACGATTATGGTACCATACCCAAACTCTCTTTGGGCCTGAGTCTTACATGTTGTCAACTCTGATTTCACTTGTCAGAGGACTCCCTCAGACCAATTTGACACTTACGGCTACATGAAATCGAATGCCAATATAAACTAGGCTTTTGTAGCCACATGTTGACTTTTAGCCCTTCTAGGCACAAGATAATTCATAGAATAGACATCAATGGTATCTATTCTATTTGTACTACTAGAATCTTGTTACTCATCGGCCAAATGCATTCTATGAAATGTGTTCATATCAGACCCACCGTGGTCCTGGGTTTTGCTCTCCCTCCTGTCAAGTTTACCCATGCACCTCTGTACAATAAACCAGTGAGGAAACATATATCATCCCACTTGTTTGAGAGCTCATGGTCTCCAATCCTGAACAGACCATGTTGATCATTCCACCATTGGATGATCTAACTCAAGATATCCTCCCTACCTTTCATCAGGTAAAGACTCAACATCTCTCACCATTTCAACTTTTCCAAACATGCTGGATCATTTAGCATTTGTAGTTCCTCATGGTAATGAGCTCTTTATCTCCAAAGACTCATCTTCTTGACCTAATCCATGCATCACAAAACCCCTTCATCAGTTTTTAGGCAGCAAAATCTCCCTGGGAATCAAGAAAATTAATTTTTTCTTATGCTTGGCTAGCTAATGCAACCGTCCTTCCTCCACAGGGCATGTTAAAGTGTTCATCCTTTGTGGGAACGGTGGTTAATGCTCCCCAAGGCCTGGGCAACTGTGTTACCTAGAAACATGTACTAGCTCACTATGCTATCAAATTTTACCTATGCTCTTATGATCTTTTGGTGTTTTTATATAGAATTGACCATATTTGACTCCATATGAACACATTCTTTTTTGGGATTTTTTCTCACTGTTAAACTGAAAAACGCTCGAGTTACCTTCTTCAGGCTTGTAAAAATCCTACGAAGAATATTCGAGAAATCATTTTTACCTCTTATTCTCACTCCCTAAAACTAGAAAGGACATCAAGTTTTCTTCATTTTACTCGTTAAAATTTCACAAAGAATATCGATTTTAATTCTTCTCCTCGTAGTTGTAACAAAATGAGGAAAATGTCTATTGAGCATAATTTTATCACTTTATCCAAACGCAATGGACTAACTTATAGAAAAGGAATGGTGTTGGGTATACTATTAACCCTTTGTCGCACCTGGTTATCAACCATGACAAAGGTACCCCTTGGAGTTGTCTCTACTATCTTTTCAGACTCTCTATAAATGAAAAGACCGCTGACTTTACATCCCCTACTCGTTAAACTTAGTGAGATTGGGAAAAATTGGACTGAATAGTGGCTCAATATTTATATTTTGAAGAATCTTTTGGCTGTAGTATTCTTGTCACTCTCTTGAGCATGGCACCCCCTCAATAACTTTCTCTTTGTGAGATTCTCATTGAACCTTACCATCCTATGAGTTTAGCCTTCAGATCCTGATGATTCCTACATCCTTGTATCCTAACACTCTTTCATGTTCTTGTTAGGTCCCTATAATACTAGTGTATTCCCTTATTCTTATTGTCATTATAGCCCCTTATTATTATTTTTGTAACCATGTTTTCCCCATATTGTTATTATTATGTCCCATTGAATCCCACTATTGTTATTGTTGTGCCCTTGCATTATTATTGTTATGTCGGCTCTGATTATATTATGAACCATTAGACTTCTATATATAGAAAGGAGGTCTTGTCATTTATATCATTAGAGAATTGTTTATCTGTTTAATGTAAAGGAGGTTTCCCTATTGAATAGGTTGATTTTCAAGTCGTTGATCTATCTTTTCTTCTATTTTGTGAGCTGGTTACATAACAATTGGTATGAGAGCTTTGGATTATAGGGTTTCGCTACTTCAAACAAGTCATCATGGAATTTTTGGTAACACATTTTTTATACGATGTTTTAGACATGGAAATTAAAAACCATTTGAACATAAATCTTGATGAACCTTGGATCTGAATTTAAGATCTTGTCTCTCTATATTTTCAGAGATATGATCCAAGGAAATTAGGGTTTTTTGCATGCTCCTGAATTATATCTCAAACAAGTGACCTGGGGAAAATTGTCATACCTTTCTCTATGAGCATCAAATTGAAATTTTGTAAGATGGAACAAAACGAGGATGGACTGTAGTTCTATGTATATCATTTTTAGGTCCGAAGATTGAAACAATGACATGTGCTACGTCGTACAATTTTTCTCTACGCAACCCATCTATAATCAGAGCCTCATGGGAGATTTGGAATAACCCTTTCTTGGGGAATCCAATATTGATCATACTTGTGGGTTTGGAACAAGGGCTAAGAGGGATACCACAAAATGCAATTATAGATATACAATAGATTCAGTATTGAGCTCCTACAAAGCAAAAAAAGATGTGTAGTCTTTTTAAAACTTTGCATAAGTTTGGTTTGAAAAATTAGTTTGAAGGAATTCAAAGGAAATAGTGAAGCATAATTATGATTAATTGATTCCCCAAAGAAAGAAAATGGAAACACCTAGTAAGAAACCTGAAATCTCTACCATGACTCATGAAGAAGAGGAAGAAATGCAACATGATATATCAAAATTACGAGACCAAATGCAACAATTTTAACTCTCACAAAACGTAACAGAAGCTAAGATGGATGGTTTAAAGAAATGGATGGAGGCTAATATCAATGGAGTGGAAGCTAATATGGATGGTATATAAGAAAAACTTAAAGCCAACATGGAAGATTTGAAGATAGATTTTACAAAGTTACTACAAGAAATGCTTACTAATGGTGAAAGGGTAGTAAATAAAACTCATGATGAGAACAAAATAAATGTTAATCATGTTTTCATAGCCTCTAACATTGGATTGAAGACCCACCATGTTCCAAAGATTAATATGAGGAAGTTTGATGGCAAGGATCCCATAACATGGATATTACAGATGGAGCAATATTTCGATCTCCATAATGTGCAACACACACAAAAGGTGTGCATCACAACTTTATATTTGGAACCCAATCAGTTGGTATGGTATCGATGTCTTTACTCTTGTAAAAAAATTGTCACTTGGAGATTTTATACGGAACAAATGATAGCACATTATGAGGATACAAAAAGAAACAATTTTTTTTTTATCCAATTTCTAAATCTCAAACAAAAGGGTTCAATGGTGGAGTTTCCAAAAATTGAATATAAGGGTAAAAGATATTCTAGAGGAGCATAGGATTGATGTTTTCATAGGGACATTAAAGGATAACATCCAACATGAGGGTAACCTTTGGGAACTTGATTCATTGGAGAAGGCATTCAGGTTGACAAGAAAAATTATGGCAACAAGGAAGCCTACCACTCACAACTATGAAGATGGAAGGGTTGTTTCCCCTAGCCTTGCACAACCTACAAGGTTGACACCACAGCAAATGGAAGAAAAAAGAGAAAAAGGGATTTGTTACAGTTGTGATATAAAATACACTAAAGGTCATAAGTGTGCTGAGAAGAAATTATTTTACATAGATTGTGAAGAGGAAGAAAAGGAACAAGAAGCTTCAAAAGAAGAGGATATACACTAGAAACAAACCTAGAGAAAGAAGAAATGAATTCTACCATATCTTGTAATGCATTGGCTGGAATTACCACTCCTCAAACTCTCAATATAGAAGGACATGTCAAGAATAAAAAGGTAATAGTGTTGATTGATTTAGGTAGTACGAATAATTTTATTCATTGTAAGATAACCAAGGAATTGAATTTCTTCCTATATCCAACACCAAAGTGTCAAGTGATGGTTGCAAATGGAGGAACTTTAGATTTCTCTGGAAAGTGCAATAATATCAAGCTATCCATGGGAGAATATGTATTGAATAGTCCAATTCTTTCTATTCCAATGGGTGGTGATGATGTTGTAGTAGGCGTCCAATGGCTACAATCTTTTGTGTACAATAGCTTTTAATTTTCAAAAACTTTTCTTGAAATTTTTTCCAGAAGCAAAAGAAGTTGAATTAAGGGGTATCGCAGGGAAACCAAGAAATATAATCAATTCTAACGGCATTAAAAATATTGTAAAGAAATAAAAATGAGGCGTAATTGGGAAATTATGTTTTCTAGAGGTTTCCACATCGAAATCATCTATTTCTCCAGATCTCGAAAAGTCTTGGACAATCATTCCAAGGTATTTGAGACTCCCAAAGGCCTCCCACCTATTCATGATCATGATCATGCTATTCATTTGATTCCAGGAAGTGTTCCTCCAAACATCAATCCTTACAGATATCCTTATGCCTAAAAGAGTGAAATTGAACATATGGTTGCAGAAATGCTAGAGGCTGGTATAATTCAACCTATTCAAAGTTCTTTCTCTGCTCTAGTAGTATTAGTGCACAAGAAGGATGTATCACGGCACATGTGTCTAGATTATAGGGAGCTCAAAAAGCTCACTATTAAAGATAAATTTCCCATTCCTGTCATTGACGAATTATTGGATGAATTGCATGGATCAATTTACTTCACCAAGTTGGATCTTCATTCAAGATATCATCAAATCAGAATGATGACTGTAGACATTCTAAAAATAACATTTAGAACTCATGAGGGTCATTATGAATTTTTGGTCATGCCTTTTGGACTTCCTAATGCACTTTCTACATTTCAAGGTTTGATGAATTCCATTTTCAAACCCTTCTGTAGAAAATCTCTGTTAGTATTTTTTGATGATATACTAATCTATAGCAAGTCTTTGAAGGATCATTTTCAAAATGTTGACAGGGTGCTCAAACTATTGGACGAGAAATAATTATATGCAAAAACCTCCAAATTTGGAGTACAAGAGGTGGAATATATGGGTCATATTGTATCTCATGAAGGTGTTAAGGTAGACCCTAGAAAATTTAAAGCTATTAGGGAATGAAAAATCCCCACATGCATAAAGCATCTGCAAGGATTTCTCGGGTTGACAGGGTATTATCACAAGTTTGTTAAAAACTATGGGAGAATAACAACACCACTAACAACAGTATTGAAGAACTATGCATTTTCTTGGACTCCAGAAGCAACGAAGGCCTTTGAACATCTTAAAGAGGCAATGTTCCAAGCACCAGTCTTAGCTATGCTAGACTTCACAAAACCTTTATTGTGGAATGTGATGCCTCAGGAAACGGAATTGGTGTTGTTTTAATGCAAGAGGAAAGAACCATTTCTTTCAAAGGTTATCCAATCAAAGGAAATTATTTACACAAAGCTATTTATGAGAAGGAAATGTTGGAAATACTACATGCACTTAAGAAATGGCGACCTTACCTAATGGGAAGACACTTCAAGGTAAAAGCGGATCATGATAGTCTTAAATAATTTTTAGAACAAAGACTATCTTCAGAAGAGTAGCAAAAATGGGTCACAAAGATGTTGGGTTATGACTTTTGAATCATCTACAAAAAGGGAAGAAAAATGTTGTTGCAAATGCACTCTCTAGAAAGGATGAGGATGTAGAAGCATTTCTTTGCACCATTTCTATTAGCCAACTAGGTTGGATAAACGAACAAAGGATGAATGGAAGAATGACGAAGATGTGTGGGAACTCATTCAAAAGTTACAACAAGATCCCAGTACATCTGATACATTTAGCTGGAAAAATGGTTCATTATGGTACAAATATCGCTTATACCTCTGTAATAATTCCTAACTCAAACAAAAGATTATTATGGAATTGCACACATCTCCCTTAGGAGGGAACTCGGGATTTTTAAAAAACTACCACAGGTTTAAGAAGGAATTTTTTTGGGATGGCCTTAAATTTGATATTCAAAATTTTGTGGTGGAATATTTGATTTGCCAACAAAATACAGTTGAGACAATTAAGACCCCAGGTCTATTACAACCTTTACCCATTCCAAGTCAACATTGGGAGGAGGTTTCAATGGATTTTATCACAAGTTTACCCAATTTTGAAGGAAAGAGTGTCATCATGGTGGTAGTTGATAGAATTACCAAGTATTCACACCTTTGTGCATTATCTCATCCCTTTAAAGCCCGTACTATTTCTACTTCATTTACGGAAACAATTCAAAAGCTACACAAAAACCCAAAGATTATTTTAAGCGATAGAGATCCCATTTTCGCTAGAAATTTTTGGACAAAATTATTTTCTTGTCAGGGTACTCAGTCCTCAATCTCATGGGAAAACTCAGATAGTGAAAAAATGTTTGGAAGGATATCTTCATTGCTTTGTATTTGATAAACAGACACAATGGGTCAAATGGTTTCCTTTGGCTAAATGGTGGTATAACACTTCCTTCCATACTGCAACAAAAATGACCCCATTTATGGAACTTTATGGATATCATCCAAGTCCATCACATCATATTGAAGAGAAAATACTAAGTTTCAGTCGGTGGAAGATCACATCGAGCATCAACAACAAGTTTTCCAACTCTTAAAGGATAACCTCACTTTGGCGCAAAATAGAACGAAACAAGAGACATATCAAAATCATAGCGAAATAATTTTTGATGTAGGTGACTCGGTATTTCTATGGCTGCAACCATAGAAACAAATATCCCTCTAGCAAGCTAAGAAGGATAATAAATTATCACCTAAGTATTATGGTTGGTACAAGGTGTTGCAAAAAATTGTTACTATGGGATACAGGTTGGAGCTTCCTACAACTTCCCAAGTGCACCCACTTTTCCATTTCTCGTGCTTAAAGAAGGTTATAGGTGACAATCTCCTAGTTCAAACAATGTTTCCATAACTTGAGGAGGAAATAAAAAACATATTAGAACCTGAATCAGGCACAGAAACAAAAACTCGGAAAAATCGATCAATTTTAGAGTATCTCATCAAGTGGAAGAACTTACCCACTGAAGATTCCACATGGGAGGATGAGAATTTTATATAGAAGCATCCAGAACTACTCCAGCATTGAATACACCACTTTTCTGAAGGAGAGGGGCATGTTACTTCCTTATAATACTAGTGTATTCCCTTATTATTATTTTCATTGTAGCCCCTTATTGTTCTTTTTGTGCCCATGTTGTCCCCATATTGTTATTATTGTGCTCCATAGAAGCCTACTATTGTTATTTTTGTGCCCTTACATTATTATTGTTATGTTGACTCTGATTATATTGTGACCCCTTAGACTCCTATATATAGAAAGGAGGTCTTGTGATTTGTATCATCAAAGAATTGTTAATTTTTGTAATGTAAAGGAGGTTTCCCCCTCGAAGAGGGTGCTTTTGAAGTCATTGATCTATCTATTCTTCTATTTTGTGAGTTTCTTGCATAATAGTTCTTGAGTGTAATCTACCTGGTAGACTTGATGTCATGCCTTATACTTCCTATAACAACCATATAATCATATCCCTATACTACCCTAAGTCTATTTCCCCCATTGGTTTAATATATCTCCAAAACAATCATTCTTGTCCCTTTTCACATCAACTATTCTAGGACACCTTATTTCCTACTTTTGACATATCTCTTCCTATTGAATTCAACGTCCTATCTAGGAAGTACATCTAGGAACATATTAGTACCCTAGAACTTGTTGTCCTCAATGGAAGGTTACCCTACATTTGATTAGGGATTTTAACTATTGGCTACCGATTGAATGAATCTATGAGTGTTCGATGCCAACAACTTTTATTCACACTCGTTATGTTGTATTGTGCATCTTGGATACCATCATCCTTATCAGTGGCCATCCTTGCATCTGTTAATAGTTTTCATCATTGACTGGTAATTAGGTGATTTCTCACCTATTCGAATTCAACTCCCTTATTTAGGTGTGCAAAAATATGTTATTCATAGTAGCAGCAACCAAGACCTTGGGTGGAGTGTTTCCAAGAAAACTAGTGTCTTTTCGATCTACTAGTCCCACTAGGATTGGTAGCTATCCTAGAAACAAACAATCAAAGAAATTTGTGATTTCCTTTATGTATGATAGATAAGAGAGGAGCAAAGGGACCAACCTGGATCTTCCACTTGACTCCTTGCTTGATTTCTATTTCCCTTGATAGAGCTTGCACCTCTTCTCCCACTTATCTCACTCAATGAATACCTGTAGAGACAAAGTGACAAAACACCATCAAAGCATCTCAATCTATTATATCATAAACATGTAGAATCAAAAATATATTGATCATACAATGACATTCACAAATACATGATTGTATGGAGGAAAACTCAAAGAACTTTATTAATAGTAGAAGGGAGAATTACAACCCAGCTGTCTGATCCAGCATCATCCTCCCAGCATCAAAGCCCTCTTCACCTCATGAAAAGCAAGATCACCCAACAATACAATGCCCTTTCTCAAAGACAAACTATCAACACTTTCTTACAAATTACCAAATTCCAGCCTCCAGATCTCTCAGATGAGGGATCCATTTATAGATGCCTGCAAGGGTGTGAGTCATCTTCAGGTTTTTGATTAGTGTCATTCCACTTGTTATTCTTCGTTCCACTTGGATATTTCTTGGATCTCTTACTCATCCCTGCGCGAATTCAGAGAGGCAGGTGTCATAGGAGAAGTTTTTGGAGGATTCCATGAGCATCCACTTAGCAAACTATCTCTGACATTTGTCCATTCTCTCTCATCGGACCCCACAAAAGGCCTCTTTAGCATGCATTGCACCTGGCTAGTGTAGGAGTCAGTATTCATCGCACCTTGATTGTGGAGCAGTCAATATGGTCCAGTTTTGTCCAGTTCTGAGTGGTTTTTCAAGTGGAACTTTTGGGGAATGATGTAATCAGTTGACCATGATCCTTTAGGGTATGAAACAGCACGTTTAGGGGTTAAAGAGCCCTTGGTTTATCGACATATAAGAATGGGGTTGCAATGCCCAAATATGTCTATAATAGTTTCCCCCTAAAGCATGAAGTCATAAATATTTTGATGTTAGGTGAAATGCTTTAACATGAGGATCCGAGGTATTCAAACTGGAAGGTGACCTATATAAGATACAATACAATACATCATCATCATGTTACTTTCACGATCTAGCTGAGGTGGGAATTCCCATGCTCAGCTTTATAAATTCATTTTCATGTACATAGGACAGATAATTGTTTGCAGTTGCAGACTAGTTCTTCTTCTGAAGAGTTATCTTCCTTGGCTTAGATGACTATCTATGCAGCTTCTGTGTACATTTGATGTTTTTATATCCCTGAATATATCACAGCCCAGATGGATGAAACTAGATCTGGGGTCTTCAAACTCATTCAATCTTCACCTGATGTACAAGTCCATCCATGTGAAATGATGTCCTGAAGTCGAACATGGAAAGACATCGCCTGATTACCAGCCAATAATGTAAGTTGTTAACAGGTGCGAGAGGAATCATCAATAATGATAATTACCCTCAAGGTACTAGATTACAATTCACATGGTGTGAATATATGATCCGATGTCGAACACCACACAAAATCTTTCCGTTGAAGGCCATTAATGTAAACCTATTGCCGGAAGTGAGAAACTTACCATTGAGCCATGCAAGCTTCAAAGTACTGAAAGCATTGTTTCTAAGTCAACTTCTTGGATAATGAGATAATGTCAACAAGAAGTGAGCTGTCATAAGAGGGCCTTGATGAATCCCACATCTACGGCACGAAATGAAGCAAATGATTTTCTAGAGGTCAAAAATGATCTGACGATACAAGGTTCAGGAATGGCAGTTATGAAAAATAGAGGGTGAAGGTATTGTAGTGGATGAGACATTAACTGGATGCTGAATTCTCTGAATGACTTCTCTCTAACATATCGGTGATACTGAGATGGATTAGTAGCGTTAACCCCAAAAATGGATGGTGTGGAGGACCAATGGTGATATGACCGGTGAACGGAATAACCCAACCCGACTCAATCATGGTGATGGAGTGAAAGTGTCATGTTCAAGAGCGACCTGCTACCATAAAATTCTTTAAGTTTTCTTCCCTTTTTTCCCCAGTCATCACTGACTAGTACCCCTTTAGTTTTGTCAAGCTTGAGGAGGATAACATTTGCTTGTTCTATAATTTTCCCTTCGGGCAAACCTGTCGCTATGTTTTAGTGAGTCTAGCGACAGTGAAACTCATTCTTGTCTGGGTGGACAAGTTTGTCGCTATTGTTTTAATGAGTTTAACAAAAAAGTCAACTCGGTCCTTTTCATGTTTAGAGAGTTTGAAAAGGGACGAAAGGAGAAGTGCAGTAGTTCTTTTTCGTAGCATAATCCCTTAAGTCCGAAAAAGATTAAAATAATACAAAAGGGATGAATTTTCCGATCACTTTATCGAGCCGAAAAAGAAAAGCGCTCGAACTTTTTTTATGAGATAATCCCTCAGGTTTGAAAATTTTTAAATATATAGGAGGGATGGCACTTCCAATCACTTTAGCGAGCTGGAAAGGCCAATTTGTCAAAAATATTTTCATATTTATCGAGTCTAAAAAGGGTTTAAAGTGGACTCGTGTTTTGAGGAACGAGTGGTGTTTCAGGGTAGCAACTAGTTCCGGGTGAGCTTGGAACTTCTCAAAACATGGTGATGTGAAGAGGGTGGCTAATAAGACCACTCATCATAACTGTTCCTCAAAATGGTAAACAATCAAGTGGAAGCGTATGATCGGCCAAAATAATGGAGGTGATGGTAGGAACACAGCCAAGATTAAAAAGATGATATAATTGCAATCACAAGGGTTATTTACCGAAGGTGGGTACATTTCTTAATGAGCCTGAACTCTATGGGAACATATGCTCAGAGGTAGGTTTATTTTTTAATGAGCTTGAACCATACAATAATATTTCTCATTGCCTTTTTATGTAGGCTAGAAACAACCAAACTACAAAGATAAAAACACTAAAAAACTAAGGAACTACTAAGGTTAGGTAGGATGGTTTCATCAACATTTTAGACAAAACCCTTCCTTTTCCTTGTCCGCAGTGCAGACAATGGTGAATGGTGGATTAGACCAATCACCTAACCTAAGAAGTTAAAAGACTAAAAAGGTAAAAAAATCTAAAAAGCTAAAAAAATGAAATTGGATGTTTTTTGCTTGCATAAAAAGGTTTGCCTGCCCCCAGGCATCAAAAAGAAGAGTCTCCAGGTAACCATATGGAAACTTACTGTGGTTAAGAAGGACAATTTTCAGTCAGTGGTTAGAAAAAACACTTCCTACACTTTATCCACAGAATAGACGAAGGTGAAAGGTGTCGAAGACCAATCACATAACTCACAGGGAAACTTATTTTTTCGGTTGGGTTTGTCTACCAAATAGACGAGGGTGCATGCCCCCTAAGCTTTGTTTCATTCACCAAACTACTTGTGGTAATTTGGTGGATGAAATGAAGGTTGAAGAGACATTCTTGATGCAAAAAGACCATTTAGAGATGATGTTTGACTCAAAGCTGTGTTTGAACCAGGAAATGAAAGCTAATCAACGGTGACAATTTTGCCTTCATGCGAGAAACACATCACTTGAAAGAGTGTTGAAACAATAGCTTCCATGTTGTAAACATATTAATGTTCGAGGAGTAGATTGTAATCTAACGGTCATTGGACTACCATCACGTTCAAGCGAACGGTTTTCCTTCTCAAAGTTATCGGCAACTTGGGAAGGATCCCTAATTGTAAAGTGGTTCCTTTATTAAAGCCTAACAAATTTTGTGTAATAGGCATAAGCAATGGTGAACCAAGTGCTTTCCAAGCAGTTGAGGAAAGGATACTCACTAAAGTCCCTTCATCTATGATAGTGCCAGATACGATCATTTTGTAAACTTGTACTATGATCCAGAATGGTACATTACGAGGAAGACAAGATCTTGCTAGTCGATTCCAATCAAAGGAAGTGATTAGACTGCTTGGAGGGGGTGAAATAACCCCTTCAGTAGTGGGAACTAGAGGATTTTCTTCCTGTGTGAAGGAACGGGCTGATTTCCCCCAAGTTCATTGGACTCTGAAGTGACAAAAAGAATTTGAACAGTATTGTTCTTATTCTCTTCGAGAATGATATCATCTGAAGGTGGACTTTTTGAAGGCAGGACTGGGTCGACTGTTATCTCTACCTGCTAACTTTGGTCCAACATGGACTCAGAAGATTCACTTTCAACGATTGGTGTTTCGACCAACGGTTCAGTTAAGTCAGACAGATTTTCAACTAGTAAAGGACTAGGGGAGAGTTTCTTGTATCCAGGTGGACGTCGCTATGGTGAAGCAAGACAGTTATGCAAGACTCTTTTGGCCTCACCCAAAAAGGGACAACGGGGAAGTATATGGTTCCCTTCACATAACGCACATGGAACTTTGACTTTCCCTTTTTGTCCATTGACTTCACTATCACTAGTTGATGGTGTATTATCAACATGATCAGCAGAGGTTGACAACACCAGTTGGTGTGAACGGGGGGACCATTCTCTCAAGATCTAAGGAATGCACGGACAATCTCAATGAAAATGGTTTCCTTTGCAAATTACACAAGGATATTTAGGAGATTTAGTGTGCGGATTTTCACCAGTTGATGCATCCAAATCTATGGTTGGTTGGTTGCCCCCTTGCTTAACTGACTTCTTCTTCTTCTCCTTCCCTTTCTTCTTCTTCTCGGTCACTCGGTTACTAGCATCACTATTTTCACCAAGCGAAGATGAAGAAGGGGAGGGAGAAACAAATGAAGAGGAAGGTGAAGGGTCAACTTGAGTATCAACTAGATGCCGATTCGATTGCTGAGGAATCACGTTATTTTGAACCACAGAGGTTGAGAATAGCCATATTGGTAGGCCAATAGTAAGTCTCGGAAGGGGCAAAGTGGCCATATGAGGTGCACCAATATTTCCCCAAGATGTGAAAGGACTAGGAATCCCCTCCACAGGGATTCCTTGATTGGTGTATTCCATTATCTCAACCTAAGACCAACGAAGTAACAGGGATGTTATTCCAAATTTAAATAAATTTTAATGACACTTGGACACAACTTTACTTTTTCAATTTTTAAGAGTCGAGAAAAAGCTAAAGATGACTCTAGTCCCCTTTGATTTCTAATGAGCCTGAAGTGACAAGTGCTCAAATGGACCTTTTCTTTTAAGGAGTCGAAAAGGAATGAAAGTGACTACTCTGGAGATCTAGACAGAGGGATTACCAAACCAATCGCAAAACTGCAAAATACACCTTGGTGATAAATTATAGAGAAATTACCAAGGAATTATGTACGACAATCAATCTTCCCGAATGTTGTGTTCAGTGCATTGCAATCGATAGGGTGGTAGACACAGCTTCTTATGGATAAAGGATATAAGCCTATTGTGTTCTCCCAATATATACTTGACGGTATGGGGAGTACAACTCCGTGCTAACACTTGTCGTATCAAAGAGGAGGAATCACCCAACCTTCAATGAAAACGATAGTTACTAGATTTTACGATGCCGGAACACGTCTCTAGCCTAGACCTCTGGATGTGTTGCGTTAGGTTCCAAAGTGTTGTTAATTTCATTGAAATTAATTTTAGAGTTGATCTTGCTTAGAAGTTTGTCTTTCAAGGTTCACCGCATGATGTAGATGTAAAAAATTCCTAAATATGCAATCTAAAATGATAAACAATCGTTGTTTATTTTTAGCAATGAAAATTCTAGCTACTAAGGAAAGAAGATTACGATTCTTTCAAACAAAGAGCAAAGAGCATACACTAAATGCACTTTTCCTAAATCATTTTTCACACACAGTCTAAATGCAAATGAAAATGCATGTATTTATTTTTTGTTCCCTTTAATTTCAAGAATGCCAAAAAGCAAAACTAAGTATAGATCTGAAATATTTTCTTCAAAATGACACTTCGACAATTTCTCTTCAAAATGAAAGGAAGACTGAACGACACTTTTCGATTTCAAATATAGAAGTCTTTCGACACTTCAAGGTATCGACAAATCAAATCAAATACATGACAAAAAGTTCAATTGACTATCCAAGGAAGGAAGACTTAACGACACTTCACTTCTTGATACAAAATGGCAGTTACAACACTTTTTGCACCAAAATGATGGTTCGATTTAAGAAACTTTTCTACAAAAGATTGGAAATGATGGACAAATACATTAAAAAAAATTATAATCCTAATCAATGGAGGTTGAACTATGTAAAGCAAGGAGGCTTCAATAATGAGGTACTACTCATAAGCAACAAAACAATTGAACAGAGCTCAAAACAAGGACAAAAAACCCAAATTTCAAGGAGAGAAATAGAACTACTCAGTCATCGCACCTATGCTTCATAGAAACAGGGATGCATTTCACTTACTACACTCGAGAAATGTGATGCATACTGGCTTCCAGTGATAGACAGTGCGATGGGGCATGGAGTGCAACTGAGGTGGGTTTTGGCTCAAATTCGCAGTTGAATTCAGTGAGTTAAGCTGAGCTATTATGGACAGTAAAGAACAAAGTACAGAGGTATGATCTTGGAAGGTTATTGAGCTACCAATAGGGAATTTAGAATGTTTCTAAGTCAGATGTTCAAATCATAAACTAAACCGGAGATTGACTGAAGTGGCATTCATCTACTTTGCAATCGCAAAGCAAAAGCAGTTCGAAGGCTATCTAGCTATCTTCAGGATCCATCTATATTTTATAAAACAAAAAATCAACAACAAACAAACAAAATATTCGGTCCCCAATGGAGTCTCCATTTTGTTTCTAGGAAAACTAGTATCTTTTCAATCTGCTAGTCCCACTAGGATTGGTAGCTCTCCTAGAAACAAACAATC
The DNA here is from genome assembly GCA_031772625.1 of Pinus tabuliformis. Taxonomy (NCBI): domain Eukaryota; kingdom Viridiplantae; phylum Streptophyta; class Pinopsida; order Pinales; family Pinaceae; genus Pinus; species Pinus tabuliformis. The sequence goes on from CM062812.1 coordinate 866,509,968, forward strand.
AAAGCAATTTGTGATTTCCTTTATGTATGATAGATAAGAGAGGAGAAAAGGGACCAACCTAGATCTTCTACTTGACTCCTTGCTTGATTTCTCTTTCCCTTGATATAGCTTGCACATCTTCTCCCACTTATCCAACTCAATGAATACCTGTAGAGACAAAGTGACAAAACACCATCAAAGCATCTCGATCTATTATATCATACAATGGCATTCACAAATAACAACATTCACAAATACACGATTGTATGTAGGAAAACTCAAAGAACTTTATTAATAGTAGAAGGGAGAATTACAACCTAGCTATCTGATCTAGCATCATCCTCCCAGCATCAAAGCCCTCTTCACCTCATGAAAAGCAAGATCACCCAACAATACAATGCCCTTTCTCAAAGACAAACTATCAACACTTCCTTACAAATTACCAAATTCCAACCTCCATATCTCTCAGATGAGGGATCCATTTATAGATGTCTGCAAGGGTGTGAGTCATCTCTGGGTTTTTGATTAGTGTCATTCCAATTTTTGTTCTTGGTTCCACTTGGAGATTTCTCGGATCTCTTACTCATCCCTGGGCGAATTCAGAGAGGCAAGTGTCATAGGAGAAGTTTCTGGAAGATTCCATGAGCATCCACTTAGTAAATTGTCTCTGACATTTGTCCATTCTCGCTCATCGCACCCCACAAAAGGCCTCTTTAGTATGCATCACACTTGGCTAGTGTAGGATTCAGTATGCATCGCACCTTGATAGTGGAGTAGTCAGTATGGTCCAGTTTTGGCCAGTTCTGAGTGGTTTTTTAGGTGGAACTTTTGGGGAATGATGTAATCAGTTAACCATGATCCTTTAGGGTATGAAACAAAACTTTTAGGGGTTAAAGAGCCCTTGGTTTATTGACATATAAGATTGGGGTTGCAGTGCCCAAATATGTCTATAACATGGACGCTTACATCACTCAGCCTTTCTTCCTCTCCCATGCTACGTATATTGTTTTCAGAGGCACTTCATCAAATTGATCATATTATGACAAAGCTTCCACATTGTGCCTATCGTGTCTCTTGAGAATCACTCTGATTCAACTACTAAGCATGGGAATGCCCAACTTAGGACATGTTATTATATTTCTGACATATGTTATTTCCTTCAAGTCTCCCTTGGCTCCCCAACTCCAAAACATCAACAAATATTAGTATATAAAACTATCACGACCTAGACTAACCAAAATATACTATGAATTTCATCAAACACGTGGTAGACATGTAAGATACAGGTCATGAATGCATATCTAAGTGTAAATATTTGTTTTTTGGTAATGAATAAATAACAAGGTATAATTCCCTCTCAAGTAGTTGCAACAACATTTGTTATCCCACTCATTCATTAACAATTCATCAACTAATCACAGCATAACAAGAGTCATAACTAGAACATGTTATAGGGCCATGCTTATAACCATCATATAAATAGAATATTAACCATGACAAAACAACCAAATATGCCATAAGAACAAGTTTAAATTCTCATTTAGTACAATAGAAAAATATCTCTTTTTAACTTATGTAAAATCCAACCAAGTCAGGGACGTCCACATACTACCCGACCATAGATTGAGCTAAAATAAATATTTCTTTCAGCCAATATCACTCATGTCACATTTCAAGCATGAATGTGGGATCTCATGGGATAAACCAAGATGTAAAAAAGCAAGGGAATCCTAAGGTTAAACCACCTCCATCCTCAAACTATCACGACCTCACCAAAACTGGTCAAGAGATCACAAAATCAAAACACGATTTGATGCCTCATAATTCCCTCACCATACCTTGAGGAATTTTCCTATCTCCACCCACCTATCGAGTGTTTCCCAAGAAAAACCATCTCCACCCCGAACCCTTGGGAAGTTTCCTGAGACCACCTCACCCGGTAACAAAATATTTTAGCAATGTAAAGCTCAATTAAGAAATGAATCCCAACACACCATGTTTATCTAGAAAATGGCAAGGTGAAGCTGAAACCACTGTCAAACCTTGAAACCCCATTCCAATGGCAGTAAATGAGAAAATTAAATAAATTCATGTACCATGGATTCACACCACAACTAGGAAACTACACATGCAACTTGTTACCTGAAAAATCCTCCTTGTTAAAGCTGTTTATCCAACCTTCTCCTTGTTTTCCATGTTTGTCATTTTCCTTCCTTTTCTTGCTTACTTGAATTCTCCTCTTGGTGCTCTCTCTCTCTTTTCACTGAGTCAAAAAAAAGGTGATAAAAGGTTGTGGATTGATTCTCATAAGCCTTTTTATCATTGAACCTTCTATTTTCTTCATTTCCCATCATTTTTTCTCTAATTTCCCTCTGATTCAAAGTTGTGTCTCTTCAGCTTCCTTTTATCCTATTTTCCTTTATTTCATAAATAAAATGCCAATTAATGCCACTTTTCCTTTCCAATGTCTTTTCAAACTTTCTTAGCTATAAATAAACTGAAAGTGATGCCCACTAGAATTATTTTCCCAACATTTAGCTTGGAATATGTGTCCCATTACCTTAGAATTACTCTTTTTTCCTTTATTATCCTATATTACATGAAATTTTAACCCGGGTCTATTACACAAAGATTGCATGAAGTATCTACCAGAAGGTGAGCACATATTACCCATCTAGTATGACAGATTGGAATAGAGGTATGTAACCCCCCAAAGTTTTATGGAGTGCCAAATGTATATTCCTTTGTGAAAATGTTTAAGTCATTGATACCTGAATACCTAAGACTGTAAGCCTTATATGTAGCTCTAAAAGCAATTTTTATGCGTTGGTGGGTTGTGCACAAAGTCAAGACGGAAAGTTGGTAGAACTATAGACATTTATTGCAAATTAGATTTGGGTTGGATGTTGGAGATATTGAGCCAAGATATATTCGACTAAGATTCCCTACAACCCATATTAAGGCTTGTGTTACGTCATGGAAAAGAATTAGATACCAAATGAGGAATGGGTCCATTTGTTTATACATACGTTGTATATTATCCCAAGAAATTGGTATATAGAGCTAGAAGAGTGCATAGGAAGAACAGATTGGGGAGAAATGACTCAACATTTTAAGGTAACATTATCTTTGAGACAGATGATCCTTCCGTTTATATACATTTGTATATTGTCAAGGAGAATATTTTTGCACCAAAATTATAGACTACACAGAAGTCGATATCCTTATGCTTCACACATTGAAATTCTCAAATAGTTAAAGAATTCATGGAATCTTATAATGTTATAGATGGATGTAAAGAGGAGGATGACCCTACGAACTTGAAATTACCAAAAAAAGAAAGAGAGTGTGCAATAGCAAGTCCAGAATTGGAGTCTGTACATTATGCCCAACCTATTATAACTTAAAAATTGAATATTGGAACTAAAAAAAAGTCCTAAGATTGAAGTCATTAGATACTATTGAGATGAGGAAAAAGTGGGAAGGATTGTTGATTTATTATGTGAATTCCAAGACCTCCTCCCAACCACATTTTCAGAGATGAAAGGGATTGTTGAAGAGCTAGGGGATATGAAAACCCCCCTAAAACTAGGCATGAAGTCAATCAAACAAAGATGAAACCTAGTCTATAGAAAAAAGTGAAAGAAAAGCTAGACAAAATGTTGGAAGTTGAAATCATTGAACCAGTAGAAGCGTTAGAATGGATAAGATAAACGATAGTGTGGAATAAGAATATGAGTGAGGTTAGAATCTGTGTGGATCTCAGGAAGCTTAATTATTCTGGTTTACATGACCCATTTCCCTCCCCATTTACAGATTAAGTATTGGATAATGTAGGTAGATAAGAGGCCTACTCATTTACTAACAGATTTTCAAGCTATCATTAGATTTAGATTAGACTGGAAGATAGATACATAACTACCTTTTGGACATAATAGGGATCTTTCTAGTATAATGTCATACCTATTGGTCTGAAAAATTCACCAAAAATATTTTCCAGAGTTGTGGTAGCAACATTCAAATATTTCATTCATAAGTTGCTTGAGGTATATTTGGATGAATAGATAATATTTATCCTTTTCAGGAAGAATATTGAGGTTTTGTGCTTGATGATTAATAGATATAGAAAGTTACATATTTTGTTAAACTTAAAGAAGTTTATATTTTTCTCTCCATTTAACATTTTTTAAGCTCATGTATTGTGTAAGAAAGGCCTATTGGTTAATCTTGCAAAAAGATTTGTCATAGTAGATTTACCTCCACCTACCTTAGTGAAGAAATTATGTGTAACCCTAGTTCATATAGGGTACTACAATAAATTTATAAATGGATATGCACAAATTACAATCCCCTTAGAAAGGTTGTTGAATAAGGCGATTAAGTTTCTGCAGGAAAAAGATTGTGAGAAGGATTTAGAAACCTTCAAGGAGAAGTTGGCTACTGTGTTTATTTTGGTTTTTCCAAATTGGGTGAAGGAGTTCAATGTTCATGTAGATGCATCATCCATAGATTTGTGTGCAGTCTTAGCTCAACCAAGAGAAGGGGATATAGAGTGTCCCATTGCATTTTTCTAGAAGAAGATTATGATCTACTGAACAAAACTACACCACTATAGAATGAGAAGGCTTGGTAATAGTGTATGCACTACATAGGTTTAGAGAATACCTACTTGGGTCACACTTCAAGATGTATAGTAATCATTTTTCACTGAGGTACCTAGTAAAAAAGCCAGTGTTGGAGGGGAGGATATGCAAATGGTTTCTTTTTTTTCAAGAAAATGATTTCAAGGTAATTGTAAAACCAGGAAGGCTTCATGTAAAACAAAATCATTTGTCACACATATTAATATGAGAAGATGTAGTGAATGTTGATGAAAATATTCAAGATGCACACTTTTTCACAGTAAAGATGGTTGATGACATCTTTGTAGAAATTATCCAGTTCCTTAGCACATAAGTAGCACTAACATAATATATAGAAAAAAAAATAAATAAAAAATAAAATAAAAAATAAATAAAAAATAAATAAATATAAATAAATAAATAAATAATAAATAAATAAAATTAAAAAATAAATAAATAAAAATAAAAAATAAAAAATAAAAAAAATTGTTAGTGGTGAAGGAAGCAAATTATCAACTCATAACAGGGTGCCTTTACAACATAGGCATATATGGCATACTCGAGTGTTGTATTTTAGAACATGCGAGACCATTGATATTAGTAGAATCACATGGAGCAGTTGGAGGACACCAATATGCAAGGAAAGACACCATAGAGAAGATCCTACACGTAGGACTCTAGTGGTCAACTCTTCATAGAGATGCCAAGGAATTCTGTTAGAGTTGTGATGTATGTTATTGTGTTGGAAAACCATCCAAAAGGGGTAAAACGCTTATGGTGAACGTTTATTTATCATATAAGAAATTTTATTTTATTTTATGTTATTATTTTACATTTAAATTAATTTATATTTTAAAAAAATATTAATAAAAATAGTATAATTAGTTTTAAAAAATTAATTACTGAAATAAAATATTAATCTTTAAAGTTAAAAATCCAAAAAAAAAAATTAATTGAATTATATATATATATATATAGATATATCGAGAGAGAGAAACTATCTAACATATAGATTTATAAAACATCATGTAACTATATAACAAAACATAACTTAGTTATATAGAATATTTTATTATATATAACTATAACATTACAAATCTATACATTATAGTTCTATATATTAAATATATCGTAGCATAGATTTAATTAACATATATATATAGCATAACATGTAACATAACTATAATTATATTCCATAATTATGTAATTATATAATTCTAAATATAACTATATATATTTAACTATTATAAAGTTATAACATCACATAGTTATATATTATAGTTTTATATATTGTTTATGATATAACATAGTTCTATAACTATTTAACATAACATAAAATTATTTAACATAATATAAAGTTATTTATAACACACACATATAACATGACTATAAATAACTTTAGTTATGTATAACATAACATTATAACTATAACGTAATATAACTATAACATTTACCATAGCATAATTATTTAACTAACACATATATATAACATTTATTTAGATAGTTATGTAACAATATAACATTTATCTATCAATGATGCATTGTTGATACAACATTTATCTATCAATGATGCATTGTTGATACTTGAACTTTTATATATATATATATATATATATATATATATATATATAGTTACATAACTATCTAAATAAATGTTATATATATGTGTTAGTTAAATAATTATGCTATGGTAAATGTTATAGTTATATTACGTTATAGTTATAATGTTATGTTATACATAACTAAAGTTATTTATAGTCATGTTATATGTGTGTGTTATAAATAACTTTATATTATGTTAAATAATTTTATGTTATGTTAAATAGTTATAGAACTATGTTATATCATAAACAATATATAAAACTATAATATATAACTATGTGATGTTATAACTTTATAATAGTTAAATATATATAGTTATATTTAGAATTATATAATTACATAATTATGGAATATAATTATAGTTATGTTACATGTTATGCTATATATATATGTTAATTAAATCTATGCTACGATATATTTAATATATAGAACTATAATGTATAGATTTGTAATGTTTATTATTAAACAATATATTATAACTATAACATTACAAATCTATACATTATAGTTCTATATATTAAATATATCGTAGCATAGATTTAATTAACATATATATATAGCATAACATGTAACATAACTATAATTATATTCCATAATTATGTAATTATATAATTCTAAATATAACTATATATATTTAACTATTATAAAGTTATAACATCACATAGTTATATATTATAGTTTTATATATTGTTTATGATATAACATAGTTCTATAACTATTTAACATAACATAAAATTATTTAATATAATATAAAGTTATTTATAACACACACATATAACATGACTATAAATAACTTTAGTTATGTATAACATAACATTATAACTATAACGTAATATAACTATAACATTTACCATAGCATAATTATTTAACTAACACATATATATAACATTTATTTAGATAGTTATGTATGTATATGTATATATATATATATATATATATATATATATATATATATATAAAAGTTCAAGTATCAACAATGCATCATTGATACATAAATTAAATCCATCATGAAAACTGTATTTAATGTGAATAAAAGCATTTTCACTATTTTCTAATTTGTACCATATTGTTTCATTATGTAGTGTGTTGTACTAGAAACATTAGCTTCATGTGCTTACACCTTGTACATGTCATGTGTCAAAGTCAAACATTATATGAACTTAAAGTCTATTGGAGTATTTTGTTGGCATGAAATTTTATTAGTTTTGTAAATAGGTTTATTTAAAATTTTTACATATATATTTACATATTTATGCCCTATTTAAAAATGCATTATTTAGAAATGTGAAAAAGTGTGAAAGTGGATTTGATCACTTCTTTTGATTGTGTTTACATGAAACAATACTTTGGTTGATAATTATCAAAAGATAGACTCTAAATATTAGGAATTCAGGTTAGATTCTTCTGTTTGAGATTAGAAATGGTTTATTGTCAACATTCTTTCTAAGTCAACATTTTTTTCTGGATTAGTTGATATGTATTATATGTATGGAAAAAGCATGAAGTTGGGTTACACTTTTCGGTGAAAGAGGGCGCGCTTGGGTGGAAAAAACAATGGCTGGATCGAGCTCCTTGGGTGCTAAAACAAAAGCTCAATTGAGGGTTAAAAGATAACCCTTAATCAATCCATAAGGCTTAATCAAGCGACAGTGCTCGATCAGGCTTTAAGGATTAATCGAGCATTAGGGCTCTATCAAGCCCTATGCACACACACACACACATATATACCTCTCCCAGGGTATGTGCATGCCATTTGCACATACTGCAGGAGCTTGAATGAGAGTTTGAGAATAGCTTGACCGATATTATTGGAGTTTGATCAAGCAATGGAACCTTCAAATCTGTCTTGCCAACAACCCCGCCAACATCACAGAGGCTCAAACGAAGATAGGTACTCTATTATTTGTCTTGTTTTTTAATTCTTTCTACAAAATGTAACAAATTAATTTACAGAAAAAAACAACCATGTACAAAAACCATGAAACCATAAAAAAAACTACAAAAAGCACAAATTTGTTTTTCAAAAAAGCTTAGAAAATCACAAAACCAACCAAGAAAACCATAAAAAAAAAAATCCCTTCAAAACAACTTAGAAAACCACAAAACCAACCTAGAAAACCATCAAAAAGACCCTTCAAAACAACCTAGAAAATACTTAAAAACCACCAAAATAACTATAATTTAGATTTTAAATGCATTTCTTACTTGCAATGTTTTATTTATTAAATGCATATTTTCTAATTTTGAACGATAGAAAACTTTTTTTCTCTAATTATTTTAGGTTTAAAGTTTTTCTTTAGGATTTTTTGAAATATTTTTTTTTTGTTTATTTCAAATGTATTTTAAATTTCTAGCAAATTTGACCGAAAATATACCCCAAAAAACTCCAAAACATAGAAACAACAAATCAATAACCAATAAATAAGTAAATTAGGACCTTGAGATTGTCATGATGAATATAGTTGGTCATAATGAACTTATATTTACAAAACAAGAAATTTATTTATTTATTTATTTTAAATTTAAATTAATTTATATTTTTAATATTTTTTTAATAATAAATATAATATGATTCTAGTTTTAACACAGTGTAACATGTACATTGTGCATAACTATAACATAATATAACTATAACCATAACATTTAACATAGCATAATTATCTAACATAACATAAGATAGATAAATTAGATCCATCATAAAAAGTGCATTTGGTCTAGTGAATAAAAGCATTTAGGCCATTTTCTAATTTGTACCATATTGTTTCATTATGTAGTATGTTGTACAAGAAACATTGTCTTCACATGCTTGCACCTAATACATGATATGTGTTAAAGTCAAACATTAAAAATGTAAAGTCTATTGTAGTACTTGGTTGGCATGAAATTTTATTAGTTTTTTAAATAGGTTATTTCAATCTTTTACTTATATATTTACATATAGTTGCATTATGAATCAAATGCATTATTTAGAAACAATAAAAATTGTGAGGGTAGATTTGATCACTTCTTTTGATTTTGTTTACATGGAACTCAATGTACTTTGGTTGACAAATTATCAAGAAATGGACTCTAAAGTTCAGGACTTCAAGCTAGATTATTCTGCTTGAGTTTGGAAATGGTTTTTTTGTCAACATGTTTTTCTTGGCTTAGTTTATATGTATTATATGTAAGATGTTGAGGTTTCTCATAAATGCATCCTAACTATAGGCCATCATAGTGCAAGAAGGTTTGTTATACATGGTCAGGCTCGTGATAGATCATGTAATCGACCAAGATTTCATGTTCCCCTAGCAGATCCTCCCTCCGACACCAGTTGCAGTGTCAGAGGCAATGTTTCTATCTCTACTGGTGATCATGCTTGTATATCTCGTGGATTGTCTTCACTGATTTCAGGTACACCTCCTCCATTTTTAAATCCTCTTTAAATTTTATGTGTTTATGTCTTGAAATTCTCTGCAACTGATGTGTTTAAATTTAATTCATATGTTATTATGATTCTAGACTATTAATTATATATATGTTAGAATATGTTTATGATTTACAGGTCCTCAATAGGCCAAAGTTGATGATCAGAGTGTAACATCGATTCCTCTGTGGGATGTTTCTACAACTTGGATGACATTAGATGATGTTATGACCCATCATACATGAATGAAAATAGAGATAAAGAATATCCCTACCAATTCAATGACTCACCTTGCATTGTATTTGATGTTGGATACCATGGCTAGGTTGATCGAGACATACCAGAGGTCGGGCTGACATAGCCACATATTACAGTTCATAGATAGGGTCAGGAGGCATGATATTAGAGGTCCATATTCTTAGGAGGTGATGAAAGAGGCCACCAAGGACATTGATTTCCATGGGGAGTTGTTTGACATCCCTCATGTGTCCCCTTTCGTGTATGATAGATTCATTGGAGCTTGGAGAAAGTTTTGCAACCATAGCCATGTCACATTTTATTTTGATAAGAATTTATATGCATACTTTGTGTTACATATGAGGACAAATTACACTGGTACTAGATCTCATTTTTATTGTATTGGCATAAGACGTACCTATGAGCATGACTGGGCTCCTAGGGACCCTAGTCATGAACCACCACCTCTGAGATTCTTTCCACTACCATCTTAGAGCATGGTATTACCTAGAGAGCTGGAGGAGTTTCTGCAACTTGGTAGTGAGACACGAGAGACTATTGCAGACAATATGTGGGCATCATTGGCTAGTTCACAAGTTGCATTGCATGGAGAGATTAAGAGGGTGCATGGCCCGTGCGACATAGACCAGGTACATATATATACGAAAGTTTTGACTCTTATTGTCAAATTATGCATAATTATTTATATTAAGATTTCTAGTTCATATTATACTGCACAATTTATATTAATAAGTTCATGATAACATGAAGATACATCCCAACTAAGTGGATGAGCTTACACAGTCATCTGTGGGGGCAATGATCAGTAAGGACATCCTCGATCAGAGAACATTTCCATGGATTCTCCTCCACCTCCACCTTCACATTATATGTTCATTAATGTGGAAGAGATTAAGTATGTACAACCACATGGACTAACAATTGAGTTAAACTTATTTATTCCTAAGTTTTCAACATTTTATTTTTTTAAGTTGTATAAATATGTTAAATCATTTGTAGACTAATTACAATTTTACCTTTCCATTATGTATAGAGCCCCATATCCAGAGTGATGTTGATGCCACTGTTATGTGCCAACATGAGTGGGATGTTTGTTTTAGAGGCACTGATGATGCAATTCCATCAATGCAGACCCCAATCATTGAGCCACAGGAAAGGGAGCACCAAACCCAGATTCATGATCAAACCCCCATCCTATCGGACTTGCATTTCAAATCAACTAAGCCTAGTAGATTCATGTATATATGTTTACAATTAAAAATGTGGTTCAATATAATTTTTTTTCATATTGTTTATTTTGTGAAAATAATGATCTAATTAGTTTGAATTTTGAATGTGTTATATTGCAGCACCAGCTTATGAACACTTAGCTTGCACAACAGAAATCACATAGGAGTTCTAGTGGTACTTAGAGTGTATTGTTTGTATATTTTCAAGCTCATTTCATAAGGAATATTCACATGTACGATGGAGAATTTGTATATTTTCATACATGGACAGATTATGGATGTACATCATGGACATTATTATAGTTTATGGATGCTTATTATTTGAGTTTATGGATGTTCATGTGATATTTGTAATTTGTATATATTTTCTTATGGATAGTTTATTGATACATGTATTCACTATTTTAATTTATGGATTTGTATTAATCTTGGTCATGCATGCCCACTAATTTTTGAAGTTTAAATGGATCTGTCAAAATTATTTCACTAATTTAATAATTTTTCTATATACTATAACTTATATTAGTAAAATATCTATTCAATTTTCATTTTCAATTTCATAGAGTAAGAAAATAAGTACAACCTTAAAAGTTTTGATGCAAGTCACTTTGATACTTAAAATGAACTAAAATATATCATGTATCAATTTAATATTGAACATGGAAATAATTCCAATCATGCTTCATATTGGCTTGTAGAAAGTGTCTTTGAGTGCAATCAACATTTATTTTATTACAATTCAATTCTAAAGATAAATTATTTGAATTATAAAGCCATATATATATATATATATATATATATAGATATAGATATAGATATAGATATAGATATAGATATAGATATAGATATAGATATAGATATATGAAACTTTTTGTGATCCACCCGTATACCATAATGCATGGACAACTTTTTAAGTATTTCAATCAATTTCTTATCTCAAGGTTTAATTAAAAAACACAAAATATGATTGAAATAATTTTTATTCAATTTTAATATTAAAAGATGTCATGTAAACAACAAATAGTTTTTACTTAGCATTATTTATATTGAGATTATCTACAAGAGCTTAGTCATAACATCATATAATTCAATCGTATTGAAATTTAATATATAGGTCAATCAGCAATAAATGGAAAGATTTCTATAATTTTATCTAATGCTATCAACTTTCCTAAATTTACAGGTAGTTATCCAATTATTTCAATGAATTCCTTATGATGGAAATTTAGGTTTTATTTAATTTTTAAAAACTCAAATATGGTTGAAATAAGTTAAATATTTAATTTTAAAAGATGTGGAGATGTAAAATTTACAAATGCAAGGTTTATTCAGTTTTATTGTGTTTGAGGTTATCTACAAAATCTTAGTCATAATGCATGTTGTCAATAATTTTTTTGTGCTTACATGGAAGTCAATGGACAATGTTAAACTAATTACCTTGAAATTAATGTACACCATATATCTAGTTACATCATTTATGAGAAATCAACATCTTCATTCAAATCAATACATGTAATGCAAGAAATAAAATAGGATGAGAAATCAACATCTACACTAAACTCAGTGCATCTAATTCAAACAATCAATTATGGTTAGAAAACAACATCTACACTGAAATCAATGGATCTAATGTTTCAAGCAATCAAATAGGATTAGAAACTAACATCTACACTGAAATTAATGCATCTAGTTCTAGAAATCAAATATGATTAGGAATCAAAATCTACACTGAAATCACTGCATCTAATGAAAGCTCAATCAAACAAGATAAATTAACATCTCTAATAAAATGAATGAATCTAATGCTAGCAATGAAATAGAATTAAAACTCAACATCTACACAAAAAAAAATCATCTAATTTGGAAGAAATCAAATAGGACTAGAAGTCAACATCTCTACACTGAAATCAATGCATCTAATGGAATAAATTTCCTTCCCTTTCTCTCCCCCCTCCATCTATATTGATATCTCCATCCATATATCCTTATTTATCTCTTTATCTCACCCCCGAAAAATGCAGACTCTCTCTCTTCATATCTATCTAGATCTCTCCCTCCCTCCCTCTATCTCTCTCCTTTTCCCTCTCTCCCCCTTCAATCAATATCTATATCTCTCTTTGTCTTTACTTCTTCATATCTTTATATCACCCTGCAAGCATACACATTATTTCTCCATATATATGTATATCTCACTCACTCTCTCTCTCTTCCTCTTCTCTCCCCCTCTCTCCCCTATCATCTCTCCTCCTTCCTACTCTCCTTTCTCCCTCTCTCCATCTCCCTTGTCACTCACTCTCTCTCTCTCTCTCTCTCTCTCTCTCTCTCCCTCTCTCTCTCTCTCCATATCCATTTCCACTCCCTCTATCCATTTCTCAACCTTTCTCTTTATATATGTATTTCTTATTACCTCTCTCTCTCCCACTCCAACTCCACATCTCTCTCTCCCTCCCTCTCAAGTCCTCTCCCTCTTCCTTTTTCTCCCACCTCGCTTTATCTCTCCCTCACATCACTCACTCAATTTCTCTCTCTCTCTAGCTTTATTATGTAACTCTTTTGACTATCTCCCTCCCTCTCTCATCCTCTTTCCCCCTTCTCTCCATCTATCCTTCTTTTTCTTTCTATCTCACTTTCAAGCATACACAAACTCTCTCCATCTCTTCCTTGTCACACACTCTCTCTCTCTCTCCACCTTTCTCTCTCTATATGTCTTCAACTTCTTCCATACCTATATTTTCCTCCAACTCCATCTCTTGAGCTCCCTCTCTTCCTCAAATACTCTCTCCTCCTCTCCCTCAAATACTCTCTCCTCCTCTCCCTCTCTCCACATTTGTGTCCCCCGCTCTCTCTCTTACCCTTCTCTCCCACTCTCTCTCATTCTATATTTCAAAAAAAATTAGATACTTTGACAATTAAAATATTATGTTTAAATAATTTATTTATTTTAATTTTGATCTCATACAAAAATCCATTTTTCATATAATACATATTCAAACTGCAATATTTCAAATGTGTGTTGAACATTCACCTGGAGGGAAAATTATAATTTTCCATTGAAATATTATCTAAAAATTTCCAAAATATTAATGTTCCATCTACCTCCATCAAAGGTACATAGAGTGCTTCATGTCTTCCAATTGAAACTATTTAGGTTTTATTTCTTTAAAGTTAACGTTAGGTTACGATTACTTCCAGATTCTAAAAATATATTTTTTATGTTAGGTTTATAAAAAAAAAGGTTAAATAAAATTGGCATATATTGGGTCAGCTTGTGTGACTCTTTTCGTGTTAATGGTGGGTTTTTTTGTTAATGCATATGGTGTATATCAACCACATTTATTAATGTGGTTTTCGTAGTATATATGATAATATAAGAAATTTTATTTTATATTAATGTTAATAATATTATATTAATCGAAAATTAATAATTTTAATATTGGCAGTAAAGTATATTAATATTAATTTTTTTATATTAATATCATTTTATCATTTAATTTAATAATAATAATAATATTCTTTTAATATTAATATTAAATTTAATAAGGCTTTTAGATGACATTATAACAAAAATTCTAATAAGATTTGGAATTTTAAAATGTTTAATTTTAGATTATTCAAAAAAATTCTATAAATGTTCAATTGAGCTACATATCTCGATCAAGCCTCTGATAACCACATATATGGCTTGATCGATGGTTTATGAAACCCTCGATCGAGCTATTTAAATTTGAAATTTAGGTCCCCAATTGAGCGCTTTAATCACTCGGTCGAGCTTCTTAAGACCTAAAATCAGCAATTTCAGCACCTATTCTGCAAAATTTCATGTAACTGCATTTTTTACCCTAGCAGACGTATGGCTAAATTTTTCCTTCGGTGGCAGAGTTCATGACATTGGATTCATGAAGGAATCTTCTATCCAATGGCATATGAGTTTGACATTTTCAAATTCATATGATATTTTTCATGTAACTCCTTTTAAACATAATGCTTGAAACGTTTTTAATTATTTTAAAGAGGTTGAATAAGAAATCAATATCATAAAATACACACAATGAAAAAATTTCAAAAAATACCACTATCTTCGTTTATGAGTCCTCTTCAAAAGTGTAATTTTGGTTTTCCAATTTATTTAAATAGCTAAAAAAACCTTATGTGGACACATGTGTCTGCAAAATGCAATTGAAATATTACTTCATCAACTTCCAAAAATAATAAAAATATATTTTTGCATAAAAAAATATCTTTTTAATACGAAAAAATTAGCACTTTCTATGTAGATCATTCTCATATATATATTGTCTAAAAATTACAAATTTTAGACTACGTTATGCTGCATGAGCACACACATACCTATTAATATGTGTGAAAATTTTCAAGGACAATCATTTCATTTAATGGGAAATTGACATTTTTTACGACACTAAATTTTTTTGCAAAAAGTATCATTAGGACAAGAAAATAATTCTCTATAATTTGTCTTTTTAATCCAAATCAAAATTCACAGTGCTTATATGAATTTTGAGGGCTTCAATTCGATAAAAGAGGAAAAATATGAAATTCCATTGCCACATTTGGCCCAAAAGTGTAACCCATCTTCATGCTTTCACCTTGTAATTGTTGTGTACTATATGTAATAGTTTATCCAACATTCCTTTCTTGTACTAGTTTATATGTATTATATGTATTATATATGATACGCAAACGCATTTACTATACGCTAGCCAATGCAGGTTTTTAGAGTGTGGTCGTCGGAGTGTGAGGGGATCTATGTGAATGCATGAAGATGGGTTACACTTTTGGGTCAAATGTGGCAATGAAATTTTAAGTTTTTCCTCTTTTATCAAATTGAAGCCTCCAATTTTGATTCGGAGTAAAAAGAAAAATTGTGGCAAATTATCTTGTTGTCCTAATGATATTTTTTGCAAAAATATTTGGTGTCGTGTAATATGTCAATTTTCCATTAAATGAAATTCTTGTCCTTGTAAATTTTCACACATATTAAGAGGTATGTGTGTGTTCACGTAGCATAAGTTGGTCGAAAATGTGTAATTTTTTAAAAATATATAAGAGCATGATCTACATGGAGAGAGCTAAGTTTGTCATATTAAAAAATAATTTTTTTCATGAAAAATTACATTTTTTATTATTTTTCGAAGTTGGCAAAGTAATATTTCAATTGCATTTTGTAGACACGTGTTAACATAAGATTTTTTTTCAACTATTTAAATAAATTGAAAGCCCAAGAGTATCCTTTTGAAGAGGACTCGTAAACCAAAATAGTGGTATTTTTTGAAAAAATTTCATTGTTTATACTTTTTAACATTGACTTTTTATTAAACATCTTTAAAATTGTTTAAAAAAAATTCAAGAATTATGTTTAGAAGAAATTAAATGAAATATATAATATGAATTTGAAAATTTCAAAAACATATGGCATTGGATAGAGGATTGCTTCATGAATCCAACATGACAAACTTCACCACCTAAGAACAAATTTTTCCCTAAGTTGGCTAGGGTACAAAAGGTTGTTGTGGGAAATTTTGCAGAAAGGGTGCTAAAATTGTTGATTTTAGACTTCTGAGGATCAGTCGAGCATTTCAATTTCAAATTCAAATAAATATATCAAGGGTTTCTTAAGCCCTCGATCAAATCATATACATTTTTAATAGAGGCTCGATCAAGACATTATAAAAAAAAAATGAATCATCTAAAATTTAAGCTTTTACCACATTTTAAAATTCCAAATTCTATTACAATTTTTGTTATCCTGTCATGTAGAAGCCTTATTAATTTTAATATTAATATTAAAAAAATATTTCTATTATTATTATTAGATTATGAAATCTAATATTAATATAAGAAAATTAATATTAATATATTTTAATGTTAATATTAAATTTATTAGTTTTGGATTAATATAATATTATTAAATTTAATATAATATAAAATTTATTATATTATAATATATACTAGCACAACCACATTACTAAATTTTGTTGATATACACCATACACGTCAACAAAAGAGTCATACAAGTTGACTCAATAGGTTAATTTTATTTAACATATTTCTTTTTATAAATGTAATATAATAAAATATTAAATATTTTTAAAATCCTGAAGTAGTCATAACAAAAAGCTACCTTTAAAGAAATAAAACCTACAAAGTTTCAATTGGAAGTCATGAAGCACTCTATGTATTTTAGAAGGAGGTAGCTGAAACATTAATATTTTGGAAAATTTTAGATAGTATTTCAATGGAAAATTATCAAATTCCCTTCAAGTGAATGTACAACACACATTTGAAATCTTGCATTTTAAATATGTATTATATATTAAAAAAAAAATTATTGTTGTATGACATCAAAGTAAAAAAAATAAATTAAACATAATATTTTAATTGTCAAAGTATTTTAAAATTTTTGAAATATGGAGGAGAAAGAGTGGGAGAGAAGGGTAAGAGAGTGGGGGATACAAATATGGAGAGAGGTAGAGGAGGAGAGAATCTTCGAGAAAGAGAGGGTGGTTGAGAGAGATATAGAGTTGGATGAAATGATAGGGAAGGAAGAAATTAAATACATGTAGAAAGAGAGGTGGAGAGAGAGAGGGGACGGGTGACACAAGAGAGATTGAGAGAGAGAGAGTGTATGTTTGCAGGTGAGATAGAAATAAAAAGAAAGGGAGATGGAGAGAAGGAGGAGAGAGAATGAGATAGGGAGGGAGATATTCAACAAAGTTGCAGGACGAAGCTCAAGATAAAGAGAGATATAAACGGTAAGTGAGTGAGTGAGTGAAGAGGGGCAGAGAAAGAGGGAGGTGGGAGAGAAAGGAAGAGAGACATGACTTGACAGGTAGGGAGAGAGAGAGAGATGGATTTGTAGGGGGAGAGAGAGGGAGGTAATAAGAAATACATATAGAGAGATAAAGGTGGGGAGAGAGGGGGCTAGTGGAAAGGGAGATGGACAAAGAGGGAGTGACAAGGGAGATGGAGAGAGAGGGAGAGGGGAGAGTAGGAGGGAAGAGAGTTAGAAGGGGAGACAAACGGAGATAAGGGGGAGAGAGAGAGATGGAGAGGGAGACAAAGATAGAGAATGAGAGGGCCAGAGATATATATAGATATGGAGAAACAATGTTTATGTTTGTGGGGTGATATAGAGAGATGAAGAAGGAGATACAGAGGGAGATGGAGATATAAATGGAAGGGGGAGAGAGGGAAGAACAGAGAGATAGAGGGAGGGAGGGAGAGATAAATAGATATGAAGAGAGAGAGAGAATGTTTGTCTGGGTGGGTGGGATAAAGAGACAAATAAGGAGAGATGGAGGGATATATCGATATAGATGGAAGGGGGAGAGAAGGGGACAAAAATTTCTTACATTGGATGCTATGATTTGAGTTTTCAGATGTTGATTTCTAATCCTATTTGATTTCTTGCATTAGATGTATTTATTTCTGTGTATGACGATTTCGAATTCTATTTCATTAATCACATTAAATGCATTAATTTCATTAAAGATGTTAATTTATAGTCTTGTTTGATTCAGATTGCATTAAATGCATTGATTTTAGTGTAGATGTTGATTCCTAATCCTATTTGATTGCTAGTACTAGATTCATTGATTTCATTGTAGATGTTGATTTATAATCCTATTTGATTGCTTGCAACATTAGATGCATTGATTTCATTGTAGATGTTGATTACTAATCCTATTTGATTGTTTGCATTAGATGCATTAATTTTAGGGTAGATGTTGATTTCTCAGCCTATTTGACTGCTTGCATTAGATGCATTGATTTCAATGAAGGTGTTGATGTCTATTTGATGTAGCTAGATACATGGTGTACATTAATTTGAAGGTAATTATTTTAACATTGTGCAATGATTTCAGTGTAATCACAAAAAAAAAAGAATTGATGATGTGCATTATGACTAATCTTTTGTAGATAACCTCAAACAAAATAAAAATGAATAAAACTTATATTTGTAACTTTTACATCTCTACATATTTTAAAATTTAATATATAACTTATTTCAATCATATTTGAGTCTTTAAAAATTGACCAAAATTTATTTCCATCATAAGGAATTGATTGAAATTACTTGGATAACTACTTGTAACTTTAGGAAACTTGCTAAGATTATATAAAATTATAGAAATGTTTTCATATATTGTTTTTGACCTATAAATTAAATTTCAATATGATTGACTTATATCATGTTATGACTAATCTCTTGTAGAAAATCTCAAAATAAATAATTCTTAATAAAACCTATTTATTGTGGACATGACATCTTTTAAAATTGAATAAAACATATTTCAATATTGTTTGTATTTTTTAATTGAACCTTGACATAAGAAATTGATTGAAATACTTAAGAAAGTTGTCCATGAAATGGTGTATGGGTGGGTTACAAAAATTTTCAAATATATAATTTCTATTATAATATAGACGAATTTATAATTCAAATAAATTATTTTTAAAATTAAATTGTAATTGCATACATGTTGATTGCACAAAAATACACTTTCTACAAGCCAATATGAAGCATGATTGGAATTCTTTCCATGTTCAATATGAAATTGATAGATGATATATTTTAGTTCATGTTAAGTATCAAAGTGACTTGCATCATAAATTAAGATTGTAATTATTTTCTTAGTCTATGAAAATGGAAATCAAAATTGAACATATATTTTACTAATAAAAGTTATAGTATGTAGTTTTTTTTTTTAATTAGGGAAATAATTTTAACAAATCCATAAGCTTCAAAAATTAATGAGCATCCATAAACAAGATTAGAAAAAATCCATAAACTAAAATAGTTAATACATCTATCAATAAACTATCCATATGAAAATAAATACAAATTATAAATATCACGTGAATATCCATAAAATTAAATAATAATAATTCATAAACTAAAATAAGGTCCATGATGTACATCATGAACTATCCATGTATGAAAATATATAAACTTTATATCACGTGTGAATGTTCCCTCTAAAATGAGCCTAAAAATATACAAACTAGGACACTCTAAGTACCAACAGAACTCCTATGTGAGTTCCATTGCATAAAGCAAGTGTCCATAACTTGGTATTGGAATATAACACATTCAAATTCAAACTAATTACATCATTATTTGTACAAAATAAATAATATGGGAATAAATGATTTTGAACCAGATTTTAATTACATATACATGAATCTACTAAACTCAGTTGAGTCGAAATGCAAGTCAGATAGGATGGGGGTTTGATGAATCTGGGTTTGGTGCTCCCTTTCTTGTGACTCAATGATTGCATCCTCCATCAATGGACCCACATAATTAGTGCCTCTAAACCCAACATCCCACTCATGTCTCCACATAGCAATGACATCAATGACACTCTACATATGGGTCTGTGTACACAATGGCAAGGAAAAATTATATTAGTTTACAAATTAACTAGCATATACGTGTAACTTCAAAAAATCAAAGGTTGAAATCTTAGAAATAGAAAAATTTACCTTAATTGTTGGTCTATATGGTTGTACATAGTGACTCTCCTCCACATTAGTGAGCATATGAGGTGGATGTGGAGGTGGAGGAGAATCCATGGAAACGTGCTCTGGTCAAGGATGGTATGGATGATCAACTACACCCTAGGATGACCTCATAATATCATCCATGTAGTTTGGATGTGTCTACATGTTATCATGAAATTATTAATATAAATGCAATCTAATATGACGTGGAAATTAATATAAATAATTATGGATAATTTGAAAATAAGATCAAAAATTTTGTATATATATGTGCCTGATCTATGTCACGCAATCCATGCACCACCCAAGTCTAATGAATGGCATCAAGATACATACATGTATATATCAAATGGTGGTCAAAGGGAAAACTCGTGAGAAATGCATCATCATATAAGGGCACTAATAGGTCACGAGGTAGTGGTGGTGGTCTCTTAATACCTCCATCCAATGGAATGCATTCACCATCCAATGACATCTACATGTTGTCTGCAATAGTCTCCCTAGTCTCACCACCAAGATGCAATAGCTCCTTTATCTTTGTCAGTAATACCAAGCTCTTAGACGTTAGTGGAAAGAAACTGGGAGGTGGTGGTACATGCCCAAGGTCCCTACGAGCCCCATCACGCTCATAGGTACTTTCAAATTTTCATCCATAATAATGAGATGTCCTATTAGAGTAATATAGCCTCATATGTAACACAAACTCTACATATAAATGCTTGGAAAAATAAATGGCAACCTGGTCATGATGGGTGAATTGGCCCCAAGCTCCAATGAATCTAGCATACACAAAAGGGGCTACATCAACATTCCTAAACTATTTCAGTGGAATCTGACCTCTATGTCTAGCAATGAAATCTGAAGGGATGTTGAACAAATCTCCATGAACATCAATGTCAACAGTGGCCTCTTTCACCACCTCCCAAGTATCTAGGCATCTAACCTCATGCCTCCTAATCTTATGTACGGATTGTAGGAGGTGGCTATGTGGGCCCAACCTCTAGTATATCTTGATCAAACTATTGATGCTATATAGCATAAAAAAAAATGAAAGACGAGTCAACGAATTGGCAAAGATATTTTGTATTTCTTCTTTGATCTCCATATGATGGGTCATAACATCCTCCAATATGATATGGGTTGTAGCATCATCCCACGAAGGGATCAATGTTGCACTTTGATGCTTAGCATTAGGCTGCTGAGGGCCTACAAATAAAAAATATAATTCAATATATATAATTAACAAACTAGAAACATAATAACATATAAATTAGATTCAAACACATGAGTTAAAGACAATTTCAATATATAAACACATAAAGTTACATAGGATTTAAAATTGTAGGAGGTGTACCTAAAATAGGTGAAGAAGGTTTACTAGTGGTAGCATTATCATCAACAGAGACAGAAACACTACCACTGAACTTTGACTGGTGTCAGAGGTGGGATCAGCGAGTGGAACATGAACTCTAGGGGGGTTACGTTATCTATCATGAGCCTGATAACATATAACACGACGTTTCACACTATGATGGCTTGAAGTTGGGGCACATATATGGGATGCCTCAACATATCACATATAATACTATTGGCTCAATGGGTCCTGACTCAGGTTTAGAGTTAGTTGCAACAAACAAAACCCTACACTACTAGCCCTTTCAGCATCAATCCGCATAGCGCAAACTGAAGTCTCGCCCAAAGCATTATGTGGGGATGCTGGAACCAAGTTTCCGCATCCAGAGACTAGTGTGATGTCCTTTTATGCCCTAGATCTACCTTCGTGTAGATCTATAAGCCCTTAGGGCTTGGTGTTGCAATTCCCTTCGAATGGCCTTTAGACCTTCGTAAAGGTCTACGACTATCTTTTGCTGACCCTGAATAGACAAATTAGCTACTTACGCACACCTTAGATTACTCTTAGATCAGTATGTACTCACATCTACCCAAGTGTTTAATAAACCTAATAGAAAGTGCTATGATCTTCATGTAATCACTTAACATTAATTGTGTTCAGTTAATAAGACAGATCATGTAAATTTGTGCATCAATACATCATTATTTCATAAAGACATTATTCATTGTAGCATATATTGAAATCATAAATAACAGAGTATGGAGACAAAACACAGGAATTTATGCAACAACCTTCTTTATTGATCTTCATTATAAGTTTACAGACTCAAAATTTCCCTGCGTACTCAGCTGCAAGGGTCCATGCACTTAGCTACGGACACTACTCTAGGCCTCTATGAACTCATCTACAAAATCCTTTTTCCCCCTCTAAGACTTACTTCTCTACATTAACTCTCTAGAATCCTTCCGTCATACCCATAGACAAAGACATAGATCTGCCTTAGACTCTCTAAGACACACCTATTTATAAAATCTCATGGTCTGCGGACCATGGGTAGATCTCAAGAACCGACTCAAATTTACATAAATGATGATACAAACCCTTTTTACTTCCAAATAACTATGCACTCTGCATCCACAATTCACGAAGACTACATATTTTTACATCAAAAATTGGGATTTTTCCCCTAAACTTATCTAGGGGACCCCTCCCAACAGACCCCCAACAAAAATGTCATGACTCACCCTCAAGTCACTCGGCCGGTGTGGTGATCTTACTGTGAAGATCCCCTAGCTACACCTGAACAACTTCTACTTCAGCCACGCT
Organism: Pinus tabuliformis; assembly: GCA_031772625.1. NCBI lineage: Eukaryota > Viridiplantae > Streptophyta > Pinopsida > Pinales > Pinaceae > Pinus > Pinus tabuliformis. The sequence continues at coordinate 866,533,269 of CM062812.1, forward strand.
CGGCGTGGCTGCCTGCTTCACTTGTTCAACCAACTACTTTGTAGTTGGTCCTTCGCTAGCTAGCTTGATCTTTTGTTGTGTGAGCTACAAGTTTGTCAACTTCTTCTGAGTGTTGGTTGAGACATGGTAGGCTTCTTCCAACCAAGGATCCAACTTGGCCTTAAGCATTGATTCTTTTTCTTTCCCTTCTTCCACTTGTACAAGGAGTTGGTTCCCCTCTTGTAACATGGTGAGGTGTTACGTTGTAGCAATCGAGCACGTCATCGCCCTAATCTCGTCATACTGCTTTTGGAGTTTGCAGATCTCTATACTCAGTATGTGCAGGTTGGGATCTTCCTACAAGGTCGTCACCACTTCCATGGCCTGTTCAAACAATGATGTGCACTCAACCACCGTAGCATCCACAGTAGCTATCCCTTCCTTGATGGTAGCTCTGCATTGTTCCCTGACCTCAGGCAAAGTCAAAGGTTGTGACTTCAGTTCTAGCTCTGTGATTTTCATATTGAGTTCAAATTGAACTATTTCCACCTCTACCTTTGCATCACAGATTCCCACAGCTAGCTTCTAGATCTTGACCTCTAGTTGTGATTCCTTAGGTATGTGCAACTTCGGCACTGTTTTGCACAACTTTGCAACCGCGACAGCCAACTGGGAGCTCTATGCCTGGATTGTATCTCTTTCTTTCAGAGCCTGCATCTTTTCGGTGAACATGTTCTCATTGTTCACTAAGTACTCACTTATTATAGTAAGAGCGTGTTGCTCCCGTGCTCTCAATACCATTGTCACTCCTATCTATAGCACATGAAGAAACCTGTTAGGGAGCGCTGCAATATTGAGGCCAATGTTCTTCAAGGTGCTAACAATGATCTTGTCATCAGCTAATTCCGTGCTCAGGGACCCTTCTAGCAACGCAATTTTTCTAAGGTCCACTGTCCTGACCAGCTCGACAGTCTAACTTATTACCAGTGCCAAGCTCATCTATGCGGTGCTCACCTGACCTTCGCCCACCTATATTCTGCTAGTTTGGATCTGCAGTTCACACAGATCCTTCTAAACATTACCCAATGACTACATGTACTATTGCTTGAATTGATGCAATAGTTTGGTTGTAGTGTCTCGCACTTTATCCCCGATATTGTTGAGATTGCGCTCCATCAGTGTAATGGGATCCACCTGTGGTTTAGTTGACTTTGTCTTCTTCTAGGACCCCTCCTGTTGTTGTTCTCTATGCTTCCTTACATGAAATGGGATGCTTTTCCCCTCGTCACCTCCACCGCCCTACGCTGACTGCTCTTCCTCCTTGGTTTTGGGCAAAGGGGATTTACCACTTTGTCTGGAATCACGATGTTCCTATTTAGCCTGCTCCTTTGCAGCGCACTCCTTTTCCATTCGAGCCTCCTCTTCGGCCTCCTTCTTTCGTTGCACGACCAATTTCTGTGTTTCCTGCTTCACTTTCTGCCTTTTCTCTGTTGAGATCCCCATGCCTTTTCTGGTACCTACAGCCAAGTCGGACGTAGTATACCAATCTACTAGCCAGCGTTTGATCACTTCCTGTATGGAATCATTAGTGATGAGATACGGCAGATCAAACCACTTCTGTTGCGCGTCCTTCTGCACCCGGATATAAACGCGGTGGAAGTCTGCCTTGAACTCAACATATTCAGAAAGCGAATCATACAAGGTTAGAGACAACCTTGGGAGTAGGTTGATGGCCATGCGGAAGCTTGAATCCATCAATACCCAAAAAATCTTCATTTCTGTGACGCACATGAGGTCCTTCATGCCCCAGAGGGACGCAAACTATATGGCCTCCGGTAATCCTGCTTATAATGGAGGAAACTGGCTATCCTCCCGGAGATCCCATGCAACTAGCATAATGGAGAGCAACAACCATGCAGAGTGGAACGCCTTGCTCTCATCTTGGGCCTCACAAAAATTTGCAAGGAACTCACTGCACAATTACCACGACCAGTTAAATTGTACGCCCTCCACACATTGTGCAGTGAATGAGATCACAGCCACCGGAACCTCGTTCACGTGGCACTTCCTCATAACTTTGCCGACTAGTATCTAGGTAGCAATCTTCATGATGGGATCATTGATGGATGTGATGGAATAGTCGTGCGGTTTCTTGATAAGCTCAAATTTCTTTTTCTTCCTTTCCACCAAGTCTCTCTCGCTCGTCTTTCCACCAAACTCCTTTGCCGAATTCAAACCCTCATGTGGTAAGTGCATGATCTTGTGGATGAGCATATCCGTGATGGGGATAGGCACACCAAGTCATAAGCACCCATTTGCACCAGAGTAAGCAGGTGTCATATACAGGTGGCATTAATGTTAAAGAGGTGGTAGTGGGGCACCCATAGTAGGTTCAACAACTTGGATTACTCTAATGCACAGATCCATTCAACTGACTCCAACTCAATGACACCTGAGTCTTTGTAATACACAAACCTCATATAGTTTCATGTCGCGAAGTGGGGGAACCCCTGATGGTCAGGCAGGTCCCAATCTTCCATCTTTAATAGAGTGATCTGTGCCAAGCATGGACCTTGGAAGGTTATCTTCACTGGAAACAGGGGTGTGTGAATGATGAATTTCTTTGAGTCTAGCTCCTTGGTGACCTTCACCTTCCCTTTACATGGAGGGATATATTCCGCCAACTTGGTTATGGGCTCCACACCCTCAACATATATATCTTTAGCACCCTATTCAACCTCCAAATCTACAACCTTCTCAGGCTTCTTGTCCTTCTTCTGTGTCTGGGCAGCAAAATGTTTCCTAGGCAATTCACGCACTGTCACTAGCCTCTTCTACTTGTCCTTCTTTGGCATTAAGGTCTCTCATACAGGTGTAGGCTTCAGCCTAGACAACCTCGGTGCTATAGGAACAGGAGTTAGAGCCTCATGCTCACAACCTCTGGAGAAACTCGTTTGGAGGTGACAATTCCTTGAGTGCTTGCAATCTCAACGAGGCCTATTCCTGACATGGTGCCACAAATGAATTTTCAAGTTAACTCGGGCAAATGATCGAGTGTGAGGCTCGCAACCAAATCGTCAAAGAACTTACAATTCATAAGCATCAGACAACACAGCTCAAAAACTCTAAGGGTGTAAAGTGTTCTCTGCTAGACTGGCACATGTAATTTATAGGAGAATTCAAATTAAAATCCGATCGTTCCCCCTAAAATCCACCCATTAATGCTGATTTGGTAGCAAATCTCCAAATATTTCAGCCTTAAATGCTGCCCACCCTCTCCTCTTAACCGTCTCCGAGATGTCAAATCATGAACAGTGACTCTAATGATCACTTTCTGGCTGTGCTGCACGGTATCTCCCTCCATAGAGTAACTCCCTTTGTGCGACTTCTAGTACTATGACATCATCCTTTTTCGCATAGCCCGCCCTGTCGCATAGTACCCATAACCGGGCAGTGTAGTTTATAGTCCCATGCTCCCTTATAGCTACCTGGAGAACTAAGATTGTCCGATCGTCATACAGTCATTAAGCTAGATCTCCTCTATACATCTTCAATTAGCTTCCATTCACTTTTCCCGTAAAAGGATCTCCGTTTAGCTTTGTGTGCTAAACCGTGATCCCATATGTGATCTCTTTGATGATATGTGGCCCTAACTAGTGCATCTGAAGCTTTCCTAGAAACTTAGAAATTTACTATCATATAATAATCCCAAATCATTTACCTTGAATGTGCGCAACTTGATGTGCTGATCGTGCCAAGATTTTTCTTGTTCCTTCTCGACTTGGTGATGGAATATAGCCAAGAATCTATCTTCTTCAAGCTCCATTAGCTACGTGAGTTGCTCTACCAAGGCTCTGTGGTCTACCATTCTTGGAAAAGTTGCTATTGCGGAGACTAGGCACAATATATTCCATCGGCATCACAACTTCTATGCCATAGACCAATTGGGAAGGTATCTGACCTTATTAACTTTTTGCAAGTAGTCTTGTATGCCCATAATACTGCCAGTATGCACACATCCCAGTCATTCCTCTACGCATTGCAAATCTTTGTCAGCGTATTATCCAAGATCTTATTAAAGGACCCAATGTTCCATTAGCTTGAGGATGATATGGTGTAACCTTTTGATGGTAAACCTGGAACTCTTCAATCACTGCGTTTATTGTTTCATTGAGGAAGTGCATACCTAAATCACTCATCAGTACTTTTTGGCAATTGAACCTGGTTAACACGTATTCAAACAAGAATTTTTCCGCTGTAGCCCCTGTAAAATCCTTCACAGGTTGTGCCTCTGCCCATCTAGTCAGATACTATGTCGCAGTGATGATATAGCGTGCACCTGTTTTCTTGCCTAGGGGCTGAATCGATCCTACAAAGTTGATCGCCCATTTCTAAAAAAGGATGCAATGAGATCTAAGGGTTCAGAGGCAGCTCATCCCTTCATGATGGCGCGCTCGTTCTCTAACATGTGTCACATGCCCAATAATATGCTTTAGAATCTTTATGCAGTGTAGGCCACCACAACCTGGCGTGGAAAATATTATACATTGTTGCCTTTCCTGTATAATGTCCTCCCGCAGCTCCCCCGTGAGCTTCAGCGAAGATGTTGTTTCATTCAAAATCAGGTACATACTGTCAGAGTCTCTCATCTGAACCCATCTTATATAAATGTCCTGCAATTATGGACAAATCTATCGCATGCACTACTAACTCTTTCTTCTACTAACTGGTGTATCCTTCTCAAGCCGTTCCTATAGTCAAAAAGTGGATAATATCTGCAAAATGGTTATCTGCTACACGCACCACGAAGAGTTGCGCATTAAGCAACCCTTCCTCCAAATTAGTAGGTCCTCCCCTATTTCAATCTACGACAGATGGTCAAGTCATGCATTCAACCTTCCTGGCTTCACAATTACCTCAAAGTCATATTCCTGAAATAACAACAACCATCTGCATATCTTCCCCCCCAACGCAGGAATATTGACTAGATACTTCAAAGAAAAATACTTTGTGTACATCTTCAAATGTCCGCCCAACAGATAGTGTCTAAACTTTTGGAGCGCATACATCATAGCCAATCCTTCGCGCTTTGTTGTTGAGTAATTCTTCTTGACCTTTGACAACTTTCTGCTTGCAAATGCTATAGGATGATCCATCTCTCCTTCACCAGCTTGTGTCAGTATTGCTCCCAATGCAATACACAAGGCATCCAAGTGCACATGGAATTCCTTCTTCCAATCTGGAAAGACAAAGATTAGCGCGGTGACCATTTTTTCTTTCAATACATCCAGACTGTGCTAACATTCTTCATCACAACATAATGTAGCATCCTTCTTTAATGGCTTATCAATAGGTGCGGTAATCTAGGCATAAGCATTGATGAGCTTTCGATAATACCCATTATGGCCCAGCGTTGTAGGCAACTGTTTGACACTCCTCGAGGCCTGACTATCAACATGATCTTGGCAAGGTCCACCATTAGTCCTTGCTTGCACACCCCATGACCGAGCAAAATTCCAATGGGGAAATAGAATAATCACTTCTTCATTTTTAGCATGATCTGATACCTTCAGCACGTATCCAACATTAAGCGTAGACTAGCCATATGGCACTTTACTAAACCAAACATTGTCCATTCATCAAAATATACCTCCAAGATTTTTTGAATAAACTCCTTGAACGCCATGATGACTATGTGAGAGAATATCACCAACGCATTCTTGACTCCAAACAGCATCACAATATACTGGAAACAACCCCATTCCATCGCGAAGGTTGTTTTTCTCCTATCCTCTGGCGCAATCTTAATCTGATGGTATCCAGAGAACCCATCAGCGAATGAGTAGGCCTCCTTCCCTCCAACATTATCCAGTACCTCATCAGTAAGTGGTTTCAGGAAAGGATCATGGACACAGGCATCATTAAGCTTTCTTAGATCTACACAAATCCTTATTTATCCCTTCTACTTCTTTTCCTGAACCACCATTAGGCTCGCCCAGTCAAATTCTTCAGCTAGTTCAATGATGCCTGGTTCTAGCATCTTATCCAACTCTAAGCAAGCCTTTTCCTTTTATTTGAGATTAAGGTGATATGGCCTCCGATTAATAGGCTTCGTGCCCGGCTTTAAGGTAATTTTCATCACACCCAAGTCACCTATGATGCCTTTTAAGTCTGAAAATTTTGTAGGAAACAAATAATGATATTCGCGGAGCAACTCAACAACTTTATCCACCATGCCATCATCCCAGTAATCCTCGATCTTCACAAATTTAGGTTTCGCTTCAGTACCAATGTTTACTTTCCTACTCTTCAACGGTGCGGTGATATCCAAGTTCTCTATCTGCAGACCTTCGACCTCGCGGTGGACTTCTGCTTATGGGATATTGATATTTCTTGGATCCTCATCCTCCCCTTTAGCAGTCATATTATAGCATTGCAATGCATGGCGCAGCTGGGTGCTCTAGTATGATTGAACCAATTCCAAAGGATCCCATGGAATTCTGAAGATCATTGCCTTAAAATCCCACAAGGCTTCATGAATGTTTTCAAACCCATCTTCAAAACTAAAAGTCTTAAAAAATCCTTCCCTTAAGATATCCCACTGCGTGGTTGTGGTGTGGGTAAATTCTCAGTGTGGACACAAATAATTCCTCTAGCCCAAGAGAGTGAGTCTAACCACAAACGAACAATCTATGGAAAATCTCCTTAAGCTAGAATCAATTAAGAGGGCCTACCTCTTAGAATGTTATTCCGCTTGGTGATGATCCTGCTTCCTCACTCTGGCTATCTTCTATTTCCTTCCTTTGAATTCCTGAAACAAGAAAACAAACAAAAACAACAAATGTAATAGCATACAATATTGTATTCATCCTACTTAATAGGTCAAGGAACAGTAAGCCATAAACATGTAAAATAACACTTCATGTAGGAAATCAATCAATAGTTGTATTCATATAAATCAGAAAGAGATCACAACCAATTCCTTGGCATTGTTGGTCTCCTCTTACATATCTAAGTTCCCACGCTTCTACTGGCACCTCATGGATAGCCCCAACAATGGAAGTTTGAGGGCCTCCTCCCTCTAGTCTCAAACCAAACCAAAACACACTATTCTCCCTGAAACATACACTAGAAATCTACAAGCTATAGATGTCTTGTTGATCATTCAAACTCACTCCAAAACTAGTTTAGCTTGGGAAAAGAGAGGTTTATATAGCTTGGATGGATGGGATATGGTTCCTCTCATCATGGGAGAAGGTCTTATCTCTTGATTTTGTTCCATCCTAATAGGGGAAAGGAACCCAAACTAACTTATTTGGCTCCATCCAGCCCAACCATTTAGCAGGCTTCTGTTACGAGGCTTCTAGAGCTAGAAGCTTCAACTCCATACTTAAAAAACTTGCCAAAAGAGGATCAGCATGACTGGAAAATGGCTCAGTTGCTCTGTACGGCACTTGGGATAGTTTTAATCTCTGCAAATTGGTACAAGGAAACGGGTCAATAATGTTGGTCTTGAAAATTGGGGTAAAAGGAAGATTCTTGGGAAATGACACAAAGGGGAATTATTATTCTCATGAAGAGGGACATATTGGGAGTTTCTTCATGATGGGAAAGAATGTACGATTCACTGTAGAGGTCCTCCAGGGTCATGGATGGGGAGTACAGGGACAGTGACAAAATGTTGAGTAACAGTGGTGACATGGTTGAGTTCCATTTCTAGCTACCAATTCATAGTGATTATATCTAGAGTGTGATAGAATAAATGCACCCATTCTTGTTGCAACTCTGTTCCATAAAATTTAGTTCATTTTGCTAAATGATCATGTGGATCATTCCTCCCATCATATTTCTCATTCAGCTAAAATTTTGGGCAGCTAAATTGCAACCTCATCATTCTCCTATAATCGCGCCATTCATCAAAGTTGTCTTTGTGCATACCCCACCACCATGTGGGTGTAGCGCGCAGCGCCCAATTCGGTGCTTGAAAGTGATGATCCTCAGGTACTTATCTTTCAAAGGAATCCAAAAACTTATCTACATCAGTTAAATCATCATTATAATGTAAATTTCTTACCTTCAATGACACACATCGTAGTGATTTAGTCATCATGTTGCAGCGTAGTGTAGATACTCCATGCAACCTATTCTGCCAATGCTCCAATTCTTCATTTGAGTCTGAGGTACAGGATATTTCCTGATCCCATGCAATCCATCCATCAGCTATCGGATTAATCCAGTCTTGGTCTCACGCTGTAATTTTATAGATCTTATCCAAATCGTCATCACTGTCCTCATAGTCGTGGACCCGTTCAGTATAGCGCAGTCCATTTGCAGGGTCCAATGGTACTACAACGTGGAGTGATTTCCTTTCAAACAACATTGTCCACTTCTTCAAATTTATTACCCCATTCATATCAATAGCCCAATCAATTCCAAGGAGTGCGGGGTATGGATTGTTGTCATCAGTAATCTCTATCACCTCAAAATCAGCAAGCACACTCACACCTTCTATATTTACGGTAGCTCCATGCAGACGTCCGATACGGATAATCTTTTGTTGGTTCACCATCCTCAACTAAATCGGAAACCACTATAGCGCAGGTCTCCCCATTCTCTCCCATGTCTGTTTAGGTAAAACGTTCACATCAAATCCCAGATCCAAAATAACTTGGTCCATCTCATAGTCTCCTATTTGTGCAGTGAGCCTCATCTCGCGCCTTGTTATTATCTTATGTTTGCTAATCTTTCTGACTACGCAGTGTCCTTCAGGAGCATTTTCCCTACCATCACGCTTATTTATCAACTCCTAGAGCCCTTTCACAGCCTTTCTATTACGCAACAGTTTCATACAAGTCCCTAAGAAGGTGGTAAGCACAGAGGGGTCAACCTCTATAGGCACGCCAGTTTCTGGCAATTTGTCCTGACTTCTTGACGTAGAGGCCTCAGCAAAGATTTTCTTCGCCTCCATAATCGTTTCCTTCGCGCGCTCTAGATCAAACCCAATCTCCTTTTCTGGGGCCTTGCATACCCATCCATCCTCTTCAGGTCGTTTTCCTTTATCGTCACCAGTCGTGATCCTACTTCTTAGCATGATATTTACATTTGGCTCTTCCACGCGGGGCTCATCTCTCATCATCTGCAAGTTTTGGGTAGGCTGCTGAGGCTGCACCTTATTCTCATGCATCTTACCTATCAACATAGGGCATTCTTCTATTGTGTGGTCAAACTAAGTGTGGTAATGACATGATGGGCGTGTCTAACTCGTACACTCCCATGCGTAGTGCCCTGGTGTTCCACAATTACAAAAAATTACTTGTCCATGACCTCTACCAAGTCCTCCCCCTCCTTAGAATCATCTACACCCTTGATATCCTTCATGTGCTCCACCAGTGCCCCGATCTAGAGGCTGAGTTTTTTCTTGCATTCGATACGTAGGCGTCCTTTCCATCATCAATTCGTAGCTATGGCAGTGATGCTTATCGTGGCCCAATGATTTGCAGAAATCGAAAAAAAATTGTTATGTTGTCTGTACAAACTTTTGCAGCAAATGACAGTTATCCATTACATGTTTTCCAGCCACCTCACAAATAGCACACCACAATGCGGGCTCCATGCTTGGTCCTGCTAGAGCTTCCTGCTTCAGGGGCATTTCCTCCCCCCTTGTGATACAATTTGCGAAGAGAGGGTTGTGATATTTATCATGCCCTTGGCTCTTACACTTGAGGCACCACATTTCTTCGCGCACCTCTGGCCTAGCCTCCTTTTCTTTCTTTAAGCTCTACAATTCCAAGCATAGGTTCTGCAACTGTGATTGAATTTGTTTGACTCCCAAAGATACATCTTGAATAGGCATTTCATGCAATCTCATCGTGATTTCCAGAGCTTCTGCCTGAGTCCCTATCTTTTGTTGTGATAAAGAAATCCTTAGGTGGGGGTCAGGAGCGAGGCTATAAACCACTCGCGGTGTTGACTATCTGTGAGATGCATATTAGCTTCACAGATCACGCACTTCAATCTTTGATCTAACTCCCAGGGTGTTTCACTGGCCCTCATCATGATTTCCTTAAATCCAATTACTAATTGCGAGTCAGACTTAGGCTTACCGAATTATTTGTTCAAATCATCTTGAGTGTCTACTAATGACGCCAATGGATTATCGGTGGAGTACTTAATGTACCATATTAGCATGCAGTCCTGTAGAGTAGTAACCAACTGCGCCTTCTTTATATTATCATCCATAATTTTTTGTGCTATCCACAAAAACTTCGCATCAAACCAAAATTTATCCACATTCTCACTTCCTAAGCCCTTGAAAACTAGGAACTTCATTGTATTCGACATGTTGAATGGCAGTGGTGGTGGTGGTGGTATGGGTGAAGGTGTATGTTGTGGAGCTGAAGGTGGAGGTGGCATGGATGGATGATGTATTTGTAAAAACCCTACCTTATCAACTAGACGACGGTCCATGGTGAAGGCTGTACTACTCCCTCATCGTCACTCTAAGGAGATCTGAGAAATGGGCTATATTCAGGATATGCTTTTTCTTGGTTTCTAAAGCTCCATCCACTTCGTGTAGATACAAACATCAAGGCAATGGCATAACCCGTTTTTCACACAAGAGAATCTTAATCCAAGTATACAAAGATATCCAATACTTACATCGCAGTCCATTGAAGAAGCGTCTCTCTGCTTTGTTGTAACTGACTGAGGTTTCAACCACGAACTCTGTAAGAAATCCTCCTATATCCTGATCAGGAAAATGGTCAACAACGTGCGCAATCCTATCTTCAGAGACTTCCTACCTTCGCACTAGCTCTGAAGTCCACACTATTGAACCATCAAGCCTCCACCTTCCTTAGTCATTTGCCAATTTAGCTATCCACTCATATAGTTCAATGAGGAAGGTGCACAAGAAAATTTCTTGTATTTCTATGTACAAATATCTGTCCAACCACTATTTTTTTGTCAGGCGTGGATTTCTATTCTCTTGCACCATGAATTCGTGGATCTTCCTATCCAACCACTTCTCAATTTCTTTTTTGGTTGGATTCCAGTGGTACGACATCACACATCTCTTTATGAAGATCTTGGTCCCACCAATAGAACCATTTGTTGGCTTAATGGGTCCTAACCGAGGTTCAGAGTTAGTTGTGCCAAAGAAACCCCTACACTACTAGCCCTTTCGGCATCAATCCACATAGCACAGACTGAAGTCTCACTTGAAGCAGTATGGGGGGATGCTAGAACCAAGTTTTTGCATCCAGAGATCAGTGTACTATCTTTTTATGCCCAAGATCTTCCTCTGCACAGATCTATAAGCCCTTAGGGCTTGGTTCTGCAATTCCCTTCAAATAGCCTTTAGACCTATGCAAAGGTATACGAATGTCTTTAGCGAACCCTGAAGAGAAGAATTAGCTACTTATGTGCACCTTAGATTACTCTTAGATCAGTATGTACTCACATCTACCCAAGTGTTCAATAAACCTAACAGAAAGTGTTATGATCTTTGCGTAATCACCTAACATTAATTGTGTTCAGTTAATAAAATGGATCCAGTAAATTCACGCATCAATACATCCTTATTTTATAAAGACATTATTCATTACAGCATATGTTGTAATCATAACTAATAGAAGTATGGAGATAAAACACAAGAATTTTTGCAACAACCTTCTTTATTAATCTTCAGTATAAGTTTACAGACTCAAAATGTTCCTGCGCACTCAGCTGCTGGGGTCTGCGCACTTAGTTGCGGACACTACTCTAGGCCTCTGTGCACTCAGCTGCAGAGCCTTTTCCCCCCTCTAAGAGTTACTTCTCTGCGCTAACTCTATATACTCCTTCCATTGTACCCGTAGACAAAGACATAGATCTGCCTTAGTCACTCTAAGACACACCTATTTATATAATCCCATCATCTGCGGACCATGGGTAAATTTTAAGAGCAGACTCAACTTTACATAAAAGAGGGTACAAACCCTTTTTTGACTTCTAACTAACTACGCACTCTACATCCACAGTTCGTGGAGACTTTACATCTTTCTCATCAAAACTTGGGTTATTGCCCCAAAACTGACCCAGGGGACCCCATCCCAACAAATACATATAAACTAATCCAAGAAAAAATGTTGAAAAAAAAACTATTTCGAAACTCAAGCAAAATAATCTAGTGTGAAGTCTTCAAATTTCGAGTCAATTTTTTGATAGTTTATCAACCAAAGTATTGAGTTCCATGTAAACACAATCAAAAGAAGTGATCAAATCTACCTTAACACTTTTTCTCGTTTCTAAATAATGCATTTTATTCATAATGCATGAATATGTAAATATATATGTAAAAAATTTAAATAAACCTATTTACAAAACTAATAAAATTTCATGCCAACCAAATACTTCAATAGACTTTAATTACTTAATGTGTGACCTTGGCACATGACATGTACTAGGTGGAAGCAAATGAAGGCAATGTTTCTTGTACATCACACTACATAATGAAACAATATGGTACAAATTAGAAAATAGTCTGAATGATTTTTTTCATTAGAAAAAATGCACTTTTCATGATGGATTTAAAGTTTCTATCAGTGATGCATTGTTGAAACATGAACTTATGTTGCACTATGCAATGTTACGATCGTTATGTTATGTTCTATATATGTGTGTGTGTGTGTGTGTGTGTGTGTGTGTGTGTGTGTGAATGTTAAATAACAAATAATGTTATGTTAAATAGTTATAAAATTATATTATGTTATAAAGAAATATAGATATATATATATATATATATATATATATATATATATATATATAGCTAGCTAAGTGATGCTATAACTAATAATTTAGTTAAATATATATAGCTATATAGTTATATAATTAATATTTTATTTTTAAAGCTAGAATCCTACTATACTTATTAATAAAAAAAATTTAAATATAAATTAAATTAAATTTAAATTAATAATAATAAAACAAAATTTCTTATTTTATAAGTAGATGTTCACCATGAGCAACCATATTCATCATGTCAATGTTAAGCTCATAATTTACTTATTTGTTGGTTATAGTTTTATCGTTTTCTGTTTTTGAGGTTTTTGGCGTATGCGTATATTTTCCATCAAATTTGCTAGAAATTTAAAATGCATTATACATTAAAAAAATAAATTGAAAAAAAGTTGAAACTTTATTTCACAAAGTTTCTAAAGAAAAACTTTGAAACCTAAAACAACTAGAAAATAATGTTTTTACCATTCAAAATAAAAAAATATCCATTTAATAAACAAAAAATTGCAAGTAGGAAAAAAAATTAAATCTAAATTAATTTTTTTTTGTGGTTTCGAAGTGTTTTCCTGCCTTTTTTTAATGGTTTTCTAAGTTTTTTTTTTTTTTTTTTTTTTTTTTTTTTTTATTAATGGTTTTCTTCGTTGGCTTTGTGATTTTCCTCTTCTTTTGAAGGGTTTTTTGTGGTTTTCGTGGTTTTTGTATGGTTAATTGTTTTTTAAAATTAATTGGTTTTCATGGTTTTTGTATATCTATATTTTTAATTAATTTGTTTAATTTTGCAATTAAAAAAAAAAAAAAGACAAAAAAGATAGAATACCTACCTTTGTTTGAGCCTCTCAAATGTTGGCGAGATTGATTTGAATGCTCCATGCTCCAATTTCTCGATCAAGCTCCAATAGTCTCTCTTGAGCTCTTAGTTTACCTGTGGTATGTGGAAATGGTGCATGTAGTCCACAGTAGTATTTAATAAAAAACACCTCAATTGAGCGTTATAGGTCAATTAAGGATTTGTTTTTAACCCTTGATCGAGCTACTTTTCTAGCTCCTAACGAGATTGAACGAGTGCTTAAAGAAGGCTTGATCGAGCACTTAAATGGCTCAATTGAGCCATTGTTTTTTCCACCCAAATTCACCCTCTTTTGCCAAAAAGTGTAACCTCGCTCAATGTTTTCACCCATCTGATATACATGGTCAGGCTCGTGACAAATCACATAGCCCACCTCGAGTGTGTGTTCCAGTTATAAATCATGCCTCTAATACTAGTTGGAAGTGTCAGAGGCAATGCTTTTTCTCCATTGATGATCATGCTACCAATAGTGAACCTTCTTCACTTGTTTCAGGTAAACCCCCTACATTTTCAAATCCTCTTTAAACTTTATGTGTTTATGTCATGCAATTGTCTTTAATTTATAAATCATCTTGAACTGATATTTTTGAATTTAATGTAGATGTTATTATGCTTCTAGTTTGAAAAATATATATGTTAAATTATTTTTATGATTTGTAAACCCTCAATAGGTTGAAGCTAAGGATCACAATGTAGTGTCGATCCCTCCATGGGACGATGTTAAATCTAGTATCACATTGGAGGATGTTATGGCCCAACATACGTGGATCACACGATAGCTATGTAACATCCCTACCAGCTCACCTACTATGCATAGTTTGTCTTGGATGTTGGAGAGCATTAATAGGTTGATCGAGACATATCAAATATCGGGCCTATAGAGACACCTCCTACATTCCATATAGAGGATTAGGAGACATGATGTTAGAGGGCCACATACTTGGGAGGTGGTGAAAGAGGCCACAAATAACTTTAATGTTCGTGGGGAGTTGTTAGACATCCCTCTAGATTATCCTACTAGACATAAAGGTATGATTCCACTCAAATATTTTAAGAATGTTGGTGCGGCCCCATTTTTGTAAGATTCGTTCATTGGTGCTTGTGGCTAGTTCCCCCACCATGACCAGGTCGCCCTTTATTTTTCAAAACATATATATGAAAAGTTTATATCATATATGAGGTCGATTTACACTAATACCAAATCTAATTATTATGGACTTAGCTTGCGACATACATATGATCGGGAGGGGGCTCATAGGAACCCTGGGTATGTACCACCATCTCTAAGATTGTTGCCACTATCATTTAGGATTCTGGTATTACTGAGAAAGATAAAGGATATGTCGCAACTTAGTGCTAAGGCTAGGGATACCATTGTAGATAGCATTTGCCTCATGTGGAGGAGAGTCATTATGTATAACCATATGGAAGAGTAGTTGAGGTAAACTTTTTTATTCCTAAGGTTTCAACATTTTTTTTAAAGTTACGTGGATGCTAATTAATTCGTAGAATAATTATAATTTATCATTGTCCTTGTGTACACAGGCCCATATGCAGAGCATTGTCAACGTCGGAATTATGTGGATGCATGAGTCAGATGTTGGGTATAAAGGCATTGACGATGTGGTTCTATCGATTCAAGCCCCAATCTTTTAGCCACATGTAGGGGATCACCAAACCCATATTCATGAGACCCCCATCTTATCGAACTTGCATTTGGACTTGAGTGGGGTTAGTAAATTCATATATTTAATTAAAATGTGGTTAAAAATCATTTATTTCCATATTTTTTATTTTATACAAATAATAATCTAATTAGTTTGAATTTAAATGTGCTATATTGCAGTACCAGATTATGGACACTTACTTTACATAATGAAACTCACGTAGGAGTTTCTGTGGTACCTAGAGTGGATAGTTTGTATATTTTCTAGCACATGTCATAGGGCACATTCGCATGTGATATCGAATTTTTATATTTTCATACATGGACAATTTATGGATGTACATGAACATTATTTAAGTTTATGGATGCTTATTATTTCAATTTATGGATGTTCATGTGATAGTTGTAATTTATATATATTTTCATATGGAGAGTTTATTGATACATTCATTAATTCAGTTTATGGATTTGCATTAATCTTGTTTATGCATGTTAATCAATTTTTGAATTTTATGGATCTATTAAAAGTATTTTGCTAGTTCAAAAATTTCTATATACTATAACTTTTATTATAAAATATAACAATTTTGATTTCTAGTTTCATAGAAAAAAATAAGTGCAATCTCAAGTTATGATGCAAGTCACATTGATACTTAAAATGAATTAAAACATATGATATTTGAGTTAAAAAATACAAATATGATTGAAATAATTTTTATTCAATTTTATTTATTTTGAGGTCACCTACAAGAGCTTAGTCATAACATGATACTTAAGTCATATGTATTGGAACTTAATATACAAACAAAAAAAAAGGTAATGATATATGTTTCTATAATTTTATGTATAATTCAGTATGAACTTTCCTAAATTTAATTGACCATCTCAGCGTTCAATTAAAAAACACAAATGAAATTCAAATAAGTTTTATTCAATTTTAATATATGTCTTGTAAACAACAAATAAGTTTTATTGAATTTTATTTCTTTTCAGGTTATCTAAAAGAACTTAGTCATAATATGATATAAGGTCAATGTCACTATGATTCAAGTCACTTTGATACTTAAAATGAACTAGAAGATATCATGTATACATTTAATATTTAGCACAGAGAGGATTACAATAATGCTTCATATTGGCCTTGGAAAGTGTCTTTTAGTGCAATCAACATGTATGTTATTATAATTCAATTTTAAAAATAGACTATTTGAATTCTAAAGTCATCCAAAGTATATATATATATATATATATATATATATATATATATATATATATATATATATATATATATATATATATATATATAAGTCTATTTGAATTCTAAATTCATCCAAATTATAAGATATATATATATAGATGTGAAAATCTTTGTGACCCACCCATATACCTTTCCATGCTCAACCTTCTTAAGTATTTCAATCAATTCTTAAATCTAAAGGTTCAATTAGAGAACACAAATATGATTGAAATATTTTTTATTCAATTTTGAAAGATGTCATCTAAACAACAACTAATTTTTATTCAAAATTATTTCTTTTGAGATTATCTACAAGAGCTTAGGCATAACATGATATAAGTCAGTAATATTGGAATTTAAGATAGGCCAAAAAAAATATATGATAACATTTATATAATTTTAGATAATGTTATCAACTTTCCCAAATTTACTTAGCTATCCAAGTATTTCAATCAATTTCTTATGATTGAAATAATTTTTATTCAATTTTTTTTAATTTATGATTGATTGAAATAAGTTTGATTCAATTTTAAAAGATGTGGAGATGTAAAAATTACAAATTAGTTTTATTCGATTTATTTTGTTTGAGGTTGAGCTTATTCATAACATGATATATATGTGTGTGTTTGTGTGTGTTCAATTTGTTGCATTTTTTACAATCCAATATGAAGCATGGAAAATGAGAATAATAAGAATGTAGTTAATTACAAATATTTTATAGTTTCAAGAAGAAAACATTTCAATCAAGTGAACATTTTATTTGACATGACAATTCAAGTATTTTATTTATGGTTGAATTACTTTAACATAGAAATCAATGCACCTAATGCAAGAAACCAAAGAGGATTAGAAATTAACATCTAAGTTAGTGAAATTAATGCATCTAATGCAAGCAATCAAATATAATTAGAAATCAACATCTACATAGAAATCAATACATATAATGGAAGAAATTAAATAGGATTAGAAATCAGCATCTACACTGAAATCAATGCATATAGTGCAAACATTTTTCTTCCCTTTCTCTCACCCGGGCATATATATATATATATATATATATTCATCTCTCCTTATTTATCTCTATGTCACCCCCCAAACACACACACACTCTCCTTTCATATCTATTTATCTCTCCCTCCCTCTCTCTCTCTATCTCTCTCTTCTTCCCTCTCTCCCCCATCCATATATATCTCTTTCTCCCTCTGTCTCTCCTTATTTATCTCTCTATATCACCCTACAAACATACACATTGTTTCTTTGTATCTATATATATATCCCTCCCTCTCACTCTCCCTCTCCCTCTCTCTTCCCCCTCTATCCATCTCTCTCTCTCTGCCCTTTATCTCCCTTTATCTCACCTTTTGTCTCTCTTCCCTCCTATCTCCTCTCTCCCTCTCTCTCTACCTCCCTTGTCACTCCCTCTATCTCTCTCTCCACATTTCTCTCTCTATGCCTTTCTTCTTACCTCCCCCTCTAACCCCCTCCAATCCCATCTCTATCTATCACTCCCTCTCATGTCCTCTCTCTCTTCCTTCATCTATCTCCCTTTCTCTTCCACCTCCCTTTGTCTCTTACCCTATATCTCTCTCTCTCTCTCCAAGTCTGTCACTATCTCCCTCCCTCTCTTATTCTCTATCCCCCTTATCTCTATCTCTCATTCATTGACTTTCTATATCACCCCAAAACATACATGCATTCTCTCCATCTCTCTCTTATCACTCCACCTTTCTCTCTCCATATGTCTTTCTTTTTGCCTCCCTACATTTTCCTCTAACTCCATCTCTCTTCCCCTCTCTTTCTCCTCCTCCCCCCTCTCTCTTCCCCTTCTCTTCCTCTCTCTCCCCTCTCCTTCTCTCTTTCTTAACTCTCCCTCTTCTCTCTCCCTTACTTTATCTGCATCTTTGCCTTGCCACTCCCTCTGTCTCCACCTCTATTCCTCTAGGTATTTATTCTTCTCTCCCATATATATCCTAATATATTAATTTCTATTATAATATAACAAATTTTATATTATATTAATCCAAAATCAATAAATTTAGTAATATTAATATTAAAATTTTAATATTAGTATTGTATTTCATAACTTAATATTAATAGCAATAATATTTTTTTAATATTAATATTAAATTAAATAAGGTTTCTACCTGACATGATAACAAAAATTATAATAAAATTTGGAATTTTAAGGCAGTAAAATTTTTTGTGGAAGGTAAATTTGTGATCCATTCAAACTTTTAAGCATGGATAGACATACTTTCCCCCATATTGGGGGTTGTAGAATGTACCTCTTGGTGCAATAACATAAAAAAATTCCTATGTTGTTCATAACCTAGATCGAGTTGAATTCTCCTTTTTAGCAAAATAATACATATTAACTTGGTTACATTATTAATGGATTGAATTTTAGATCTATATTGATCCTAATATCTAAATTATGGTAGTATGGGATTCAATAAGGATTTGAATTTTTTTTACAGAGGCTTGATTGACCTTAATAGCTCAATCGAGATTCATGATCAATCCCTTCGTTAACCACGTTAATGGCTCAAATGAGGGTTTACGAAACTTTCAATCGAGCTTATGAGGTCCTAGAAAGCACAATTTTAGCACCCCTTCTGCAACACCATTTTGTACCATAGCAGTCTTAGAGAAAAATTTGTGCTTAGGTGTTAATCATGTTAGATTCATGAGAGAATCCTCTATCCAATGTCATATGGGTTTGACATTTTCGAATTCATATGATATTTTTCATCTAATTTCTTTTAAACATAATGCATGGAATTTTTTTGGAGAGTTTTAAAGAGAATGGATAAAAAATCAATAACATAAAATTTACACAACTAAAAAATTTCAAAAAATGATGCTCTCTTCGTTTACAATTGGTAGTCGTAATGATACTCTTGGTTCTTCAATTTATTTAATTAGTTGGAAGAAAACTTACGCGAACACGTGTGTGCAAAATGCAATTGAAATGTTACTTCACCAATTTCAAAAAATAATAAAAAATTTAATTTTTCTTAAAAAATAATTCTTTAATCTGAGAAACATAGTTCTCTCCGTGTAGATCATTCTCGTGTATATATATTTTAAAAATTAAACATTTTAGACTAATTTATGTTATTTGAACACATGCATGTGTAGATCATTCTCATGTATATATATTTTAAAAATTAAACATTTTAGAGTAATTTATGTTTTGTGAACACATGTATATATATATTTTAAAAATTACACATTTTAAACTAAGTTATGTTATGTGAACACATGCATACCTCTTCAGATGTGCGAAAATTTGCAAGGACAAGCATATCATTTAATGGAAAATTAACATATTATAGGACACTAAATATTTTTGCAAAAAATATCATTATGACAAAAGCATAATTCTTCACAAATTGTCTTTTTACTCCAAATAAAAATTCACATTGCTTATATGAATTTTGAGAGCTTCAATTTGATAAAAAAGTAAAATTTTAAAATTTAATTGCCACAATTGACCGAAAAGTGTAACCCATTTTCATGCATTCACCAAGGACAAGGTTGCTAGAGTTTGAAAAAATAAAATAAGTAGTACAAAAGATCTAAATAGTGAAGGAGAAGGCATAGAAGCTCAGAAAATTTAAACACATTACCATTGAATGAGCATAGGGCCACAATGTTAGAGAATGTGCCGCTGAGAAGGTAGATCAATCATATGAGCACCCAACAGTAGAACCTAACCCAGCATATTGAGATATTACAAGAAGAAGCTATGAGGGTCATAGACAAGATCATGATGGCACATCAAATAGTTAAACAAGAAGTCTAGGAGGGGAAGAAAAGATGAGGACCCCTACCATAGTCGATATCGCAGAATATATTTTGGCGCAAGTAGAGGATGTGAGGGAAAAGATGGAAACTGTGAAGTTAACATTCCATAAATTTTCCACTACAATGAAGAAGTTAGTGCCCTCGGTAAAACAACAGAAAGACTAAGTGGTCCTACAATGAGGCAGACATGAGTGTTGAGGTCTATTGGAGCAGTGTTTGGGTACAAGCTTTGGGAAGGTCATCCGAGGGTAGTGCACAATGCAAAGAATAAGGAACGTTTTTGGGCTAATTTTGTATGGAATAACCCATAATAATACTTACTAGCCAATAGTAATTTTTACCCACCCATAATAAAAAGGCGTTTCTTATCTTCTTGGGTCCACATGTAGAATAATAAATAGATTAAGGATGAAGTATAAAAGACACCTTCCCACATCCTTCTGATATGAATAGTCTTGCATTGTTATGACAATTGATTTAGGCTGGTAAGCCACCATGGAAGTGATTGTAATAGAAAAGTCGTAATATTAATAGAAAGATTTCTTTTAGGTTATTTTGTGTATTCTCCGCATTATGTGATGGTCTGACTATTTTTGTATGGTTGTTATTTTAAATATATGACTGATGAGATTACTTGCAAGCATATACCTCATTTTTTATTTTTCCCAATGGTAATAAGTAATAATATTTTGAATATGGCAATACGAGCATAGGGTCTCCATCTCCTTCATCACTACAGAACTATTCAGGTTATTGGAGTCCTCCATAAATGTCTCTGGTGAAACTTCACATATTTTGAATATAGGAATACGAGCATAGGATCTCCATCTCCTTCACCACTATAGAACTGTTCAGGTTCTTGCAGTCCCCTATAAATGTCTCTGGTGAGACTTCACTTTCTCGCAAGTGTTGGTCGAAGGACAGTGTTTGAATGGGTTTTGTTGACCAATTCACGTTAAACTTAGGTAAGTCCCCTCTATGTGCCAACAATGCCACTGACTTACCATACTTGAAATTACCATGTTTATAAGCATTGTCGATGAGATCTTCCTTGAACACCCCTACCTTGTCCTGAAACCACCTACATTGGATGGAGATCCCATAGCATGTAGTGTCTACTTAATGATGACATGTCATGCCACTGACGAACCGTCGCAGAAAGACCCATTTGCATAAGCATTGCCCGTGACATCTTGAATTAAAATCCATACCTTGGTTATCTTGAATTAAAATCCATACCTTGGTTTTCTCCAAATATAAGGCAATATTCAGTGGATTGACGAACCGTCGCAGAAAGACCCATTTGCATAAGCATTGCCCGTGACATCTTGAATTAAAATCCATACCTTGGTTATCTTGAATTAAAATCCATACCTTGGTTTTCTCCAAATATAAGGCAATATTCAGTGGATTGTGCCGCGAGGAAAATTCTAAAGCTTAGAATGAAAATTCTAAAACTTAGTATGAGGAAGATGTGTAATTTTGTATGTGCTTAATGTAGATTTGACACGTGTCTCTTTAAAACAAAAAAAAAAACTTTAATTAAAATAAAATGTTGCTTATAATATTTAACAGAAATGACTCTACATATTTGGTTATTTTTAATTAGAAGTATTAGAAAACAACAATAATCTTATTTTCATTATGCTCACTTGATTTAAGATCCAATATGAAAAAGGTAGTAAAAATATTTCACTTTCACTCTTGAGTTAGAGAAATGTAAATTTAAAAGAGATTATATCTATTGATTGGTAAAGTTAAGTTTTTTTTTTTAAGTTATACATTCTGAAAAAATAATGGCATATTAAAATATTTCATTCCTCTTTACCGTGGATAAATCTAAAATGAATCTATATTGCTTTAGATAAAGTGCAGGTTCAATGTAAAAGTAAGACATTCTCAATAGATATACCAGATACACAAATTGTGGAGACAATCTTCAACCCCTAAATTTGTAGGTTCCTTTGCTTTAGCAAATAATGATGCCAGGTTATTTCTTTGGTTTCATTCAATTAGTCTCTCTCAAGTGGTTGGCCTTGGCAGCCATCCATAGAATCGATTTTCAATTTTTTATTGAATTTTGCCCAACGCTGATCCTCTTATAAAGTAATTCTTCCTTCCACTGACATTGTCTCAAATGGAACAACCTCCACTGCATCTTGATTTCGTTTTTCTGTTTGACAGCAAACCGATTGTTTGTACTGATGATATGTTAGTCTACAGTGTGGAACCTTCTTTCGACTTGGTCCGCTTCATAACAAGTATCAATTGCATGGCTTAAGGGCCGTAGACTGCAGCTTTTGCAAAATTCTTGACGAAGAGAATTCAAGGATACGTGATAATATATCTCGGTGAGGGTTTGACCAACATCTTGGATTTGACAGGTTGTCAACGACTTAAAATACTGAGACCATGGTTTTATTCCTTTGATCAAATAGATTATTAATGGTTTAAAAGAGCGAAACCGGAGCTTTTCCAATATGTTCTATGAAAAGTAGTTGTCTAATTTTATACTAAATTCTTTCCATTCCACACATGAGGTCAGGAGTTTAATGTTCACAAATTTTGATGGAATTTCTAAATAATTTAGATTTGTTTAAATTTAAATAATTTTTTTCTCATATTATTATTTTAAAATTAAATATTTAACTTATAATAAAATTCTATTATTAAATTTTTAATAAAATTATTTTTTATTAAATTTATTTGATGAAAAAATAAAAATTAATTTTAAATTTAAATTTAAGTAGAATTTGGATGGTCCATACAATTTTTTAAAATGTTAAATTTATTTATATATTGAAAAATATATTTTAAACAACAAAAATTCACAAACATATTTAAAATTATATTTTTAAATTCTCCTAAAACAAACCTTATATTATTTATATTAAATTACACCATAAATTTATGTCAAAATAAAAACTATATTATTTTCTCCATTTAATAAATTACCAACATTACCCGGTCCTAAAAATCTTTCGAAGATTTCGTGCATCCAAAAACATTAAAGCTTGAATCATTGAATATATCCGACACTACCACATTTAAAAGTGTTTAATGTTTAATAAAACAATACGCTAGACACAATACGAAACTATAATATTAAAAAAAATCTTTAATATTGTATTTAATTACTTTAATGAAATATTAATTCTTTTTTAGTGTATTAGCATATTTCAATTCAAATTATATGTCAACATATATAATTACCAAATATACAATAATGTTTGAATACATCATGTTAATTATTAATATACATTAATACAATAATAAATAATATACATAATAAAAAATAACAAAATAAGTGTGCTTTAAATATTTTGATTATTTAAATTATTCAAAAATAAAATAAATTTAAAAATAAATAAAATTAATAATTATAAGTAATTATTAAATTAACACTAATTTATTTAATTTATTAATTATTGATAGATTTTTTAAAATTAAAATATATATACATTTTCAAGCATTAAATAAATTTAAAATATATATATATATATATATATTCAAGCATTAAATAAATTTAAAATTAAAATAAATCTATACTCGTAAAGAAAATTTAATAATACATTAAATTAATTTAATACAATGTCATAAAGAACTTTGTAATATTGTATTGAAATATTTCATTTCAAATCATATGTCAACCAATCACAACCTAGATGACTCCACTCTATACCGCCTAGATTAATCCAATGTATATATAGACACTCGAGCATTTATTTATTTATCTATTTATTACGAGCTCGACAGTTGTTTCGATTAGTCCATATCAGCTGACCGACCACATAATGAGTTGTTACAATTGTATCAACGAACTCACCCTTGTTGCACAAGAGGACGAGGTAACCTTGGACGAGGCTTCCTTTACTCTAATTTCTCTTCCCAGAAATTGATTAGATCTCAAAATGGCCCGTCCCCTGCAAACTATTGATTTAAACAAATTGAAAGATCCCTTCCGGGTGCGATGTGCATCCATCTGTGGATAGTCGATCTGATTCACCATTTTGGGGCTTTAGCTGTGAGAGATAGGAATGGAACTGAACTTTTTGATCAAAGATTTAGTTGTGAGTTTCCAGTTAATGAGTGAGAGAGACTTTAATGAGCCCCGCTTATTTGCCTATTTAATAATAGTTTTAGAGTATCCAAAAATAGTTATTGTGGACAACCCAAAGTAAATAGCACAATGAAGAACGCGCCAAAAGGCAAAGAGCTCAAGGCTAATATTAGAACCAAATCCACCATGCCAATGGAAACAGTAAGATCAAGCAGCATCTATGTGGATAGCCATGCCACATCGATAAAAGCCAAAAGAAGCCCAGTCAAAAAATCCAACCAGGAAAGACTCCCGAATGTTGTCAGATAAATCCAACTTGTGGTGAGAAAAAAACCAGTACGAGCTATTCAAGGAAACCCGTCGCCAAACCCTTTAGTATTATTCTAACAGCTAAAAATATGTGACAGGGACTGGCCGCAGAAGTGAGAGGTACGTTTGATAAAGGACAATGACAGGCCAGCAGCTCCCGAATAAATAACTGACACTTCCACGTCGCTATTGTTCTGGAAAGGCCAGGGATCGATCAACTGCAATTAGTCGCAGTCATGTTGTTGGCGATGACGCAGAGTACGAAGAGCATCGTGCTTTTTCTGGAGAGTACCTGTCACGCCCCCAGGCCTACGGTAGTCTTTCAACCGTGTCCGGTGAGGTGTGGCACCACCGTACATTTTTTTTTTTAACAATACTCATGCACATGGATTACTCCTTTCACATAAACATACTTAGTTTGTTTTTCTCAACCAAGTAAAAAGCATTAACCTTTATACTTAATAAAGCCCATACTCATTCATTAACCATTATGCAATTAACCAAGATAAACACAATTGCACAAAAGTATAAAGGGAGGGGCAACTCCAGAACAAGTCTGCCTGATAACAATATATTATGAAAGTCTTCAATAATACATCACACAAGTGTGCCCGGCAAAATCCAAGGCCAACACTTAGAAATATTTACAACAAGGCAAGACAGCCTTTACAACCATATGCCAACCTCACTTGGTAGGAGCGTGCTCACCCGAGCCACCAGAACTCCTCCAACTCGGTTCTGCACCAAACTGCCTTAGAATCGACCTTCGTACAACCCACGTCAGGCTCCGGTAAAACTGCGCACCTTTTACCTCAGCGCATGAGCTATGCGCAGTCCAAAACTGCGCCCTCTTTTACCCCTGCTCCCAAGTCGTAGAAGAGATGTTGAGCGAATTGCTTGATGGCCAAATGAAGCTCTGCGTTGTACAATATATACGCTAGCTTCCATTTGGTGAAGGGGTGTCAAGCCCTTAGGCCGACCCCATAAAACATGTTTAGGAGCCCCTGCTTTATTGTTTGGCAGGTCGGCCTTTGCCCAAATGCAAAGCCTCCCCACGCATGTTATAAAGCTTCCATACTCCATCGCATATTTTCTTTAAGTGTTATGTGCGCCCTTGAAACGTCGCACTTCAGCTCGTCCGTTCGTCGCATTGCTGCCGGGTCGTCCGCTGTTCGTCGCATTGCTGCCGCCCGTCGTGTGAAGGGGCGCCCGCCCGTCGTGCACGGGTCGCCCTTCCTTCGCACTTGCGCGCCCGCCTGTTGTGAACCGCGTCCGCCTGTTGTTGAATCGCGCCCGCCTGTTGTCGAACCGTGCCCGCGCTCCACACAACCGTGCCGCCCATCGCACATGTCTGTCGCTCGGGTCGCCCGCCCATCGGGCGCGGGTCGCCCACGGGTCGCCCGCCCATCGTGCACGGGTCGCCCACGGGTCGCCCGTTCGTCCACCGCACCGGCTCGTCGGGTGGCCGCACCCGCATACCAACTCGCTGCCCTGTCCAACAGCTCGTCGGGTGACCGCACCCGAACCTCAGCTCGCCGTGCCCATCGCACATCAACTCGTCTGGCCGCCCGCCCATCGTGCAAGGGCGCCCACCCGGGTCGTGCCCACTGCCCAAACGCTGTGTGAAGAGATGTTCGCCCGTCGCGCGCCTGCCCAGGTCTCGAGGGCCTTACAGTACCCCATATTTTAAATTCATGTCTTTCAGTTTTCGAATTCGTTTCGTTTGTTGAAATTGTACAACTCAGGTATACCGATACAATGTAGGTTTTAATAGTATTCGTTTTTATAAATATGTTTTAAATATAATTAAAATTAATGATTTTAACAATAATTATAGATAAAAAAAAATTAAAATTAAATGTTTTTATTTATTTATTTTGATATTATTTAAAAAAAATATTAATTACATTTATTATAGGTACTTGAAATTCAAATCCAATTTATGATATAAGTGATATGTTAAATAAATATTGAGTTGGTTGTTATGGTGTGGGTTTTTTTTATCCATTAATAAAAAAAATAATTAGATTTATTTTGTTGTTAAAATTAATAATTTTTATTCTATTCCTCTTACTCAAATTCAATTTATCCATGTGATAGGGTGAATTAATATTAAATTTGAGGATAATTTGCAAAGTTATTCTTAGCCCGCATAATTCTTTCCACTCAAACTTATGAGTGAACTTTCCTACCTAAAAATCACAATATCAATATTCGTAATTGAAAAGCAGTGTGGCTACACCCACCCTTAAAACAAGGGGTAACAAAACATCTAGTAGGTGACAGGAGTGCCTCTTACGAGTAAACAGATTTAGTAATATTAATAGTAATAAATTTAATAATAATAGTATTAGTAATATATATGTCTTTATATAGCTAATTCTATATTCATATTCACTTAAAAGATTTATTTTATTATAATAAAATAATATTTATATAATTATTTTAAATTAATATTATATAATTATGGTTTAATATTGGTCAATTAAATTTATTTGAGTTGGTTAACAAAAATAATGATTATCTTTTTCATTTAAATTTAATTTTTACTAACTTGTATTAAATATATTAATTTAATAACTTTATTGAAATATATTACTTTAATAATTTTATTGTTATATGATCACTTAACATACCTGAAGAAATATTACACACATTAAAAGGTATTATTAATTTAATTATTTATTAAAGAAAATGTGTAATTTATATTGTTTAAGTAAAAATAACTATTAATTTATCATATATTATTATAAAAATAATTTAGTTATTAAATATTTATGCTTGGCTTTTATACTTTATGTTACAAATAAAGTTGGGAATATAGAGGGTTATAAATGGCAAATTGGGTATATCTTGTATGAAGAAATATTACACACATTAAAAAATATTATTAATTTAATTATTTATGAAAGAAAATGTGTAATTTATATTTTTTAATTTAAAATGGCTATTAATTTATTATATATTATTATAAAAATAATCTACTTATTAACTAATTATGCTTGGCTTTTATCTTTATGTTACAAATAAAGTTGAGAATATAGAGGATTATAAATTGTAAATTGGGTATATCTTGTGTGATTAGTAGAGATGACTATTATTCTCCTTAATTTCATATTGAAAATATTGTTTCTATAGTTTTAAACTTTGTTATTAAATGATTTTTAATCCAAAGAAATTTCTACGAAAAATATAAAAATTAAATGATTTTTAATCCAAAGAAATTTCTACGAAAAATATAAGAAATTGATAAAATAAAGAAATTTGAAATCAAAAAATTCCTACCAAAATATAAAGAATGGATTAAATCAAGAGATTTGAAATCATGATTAAAAATTGTATTAACATTTTCCAATAGAAAAAATTCAGAATAAAAAGACAAATATCGCACTTTTCAATTAACCCAAACTAAAATTCCACAACACATATTTTTATCATCCAAATAAAATTAAATTCACAAACTTGAAAATGTATATCCACACAAAATAATTTAGGACGAAGATAGAGTTAATAGATATTAGAAGGACGAAGTGAATTGTAAGAAAAGATACCAAATGACTACTATCATGTAGAATAGTTGGGAGTACCATAGATCATAATTCATTTTTCCTTTACCAAAAGTTAATGTCTCTCAACAATTTAATGAGTATATGCATCTAGGTTTATAGTTGTAATATTTTATCCATTACAACTCTTTAAATAACTAGCAATTGTATGCAAAGAATCTAAAGAAAATATTTAGCACGGAAACAAGTGCCCAAACTTTCAAAAGGAAGGAAATGAAAAAAAACACTTGCCACTTGTAAACCAATTTAATTCTATATCTAAATAAAATACAATTAGTTTAAATATGATCATATCACATGCAATTTAAGATGGGATAATATTCATTATATCTATAATATCGTAAACATAATTGCACCAACTCTATGAGGCACCAATATTGACCATCAAATATTGTATATAGCTATTCCTAAAATCAGACATTGCTTTTCTTGCAACTATAAGAACATATGAGGCTTGAAAGAATGTTAAAGAATGTTATATGTCACTTATTTAAGGTACAAAATAACCAAGAGTCTCATTCATTCATGAGGGATGTAGCAATAAGCCTACCACATGAATAATCCAGAATTTGGAGTAGTTATGAAGAATGGAGTTCTTACTTTATGTTGGCCACCCAATAAACTCCCCTCTCATTTTTCATGATATTGGCCCCTCTTTTGATTGAGTTGCTTACTTTTGAGCTTCATAACTAGCTTTGAACTGAAATGTTGATAATGGTTTTCAATTACAAGTTTTGATTTGGATTGTTATATGACTCTCTTTTCATTTTATAATTAGTGTGCTAATGATCTTTAAGGAACTGGAAAATTCAAATCAAGTTTTTTTTGGACTAATATTGCAGGTCCTTCTTGTTGCATGAGGTTGTTTCTTCTTTTTTTATGATAATGATATACACTATGTTCTATGGGCAACTTCATGAGACCATAAACCTATTCAACTTATCCAACATATGAATGTTAAGGTTTTCATTGTGTTTTAGGTGTCCTTATTTTAATTTTTGGATAAAATTGTGTAAACCACAAATTTTATATATTATATGTGTTTGATGATTATGAATGATTTGTTACTCATGAATGCTGATGTAACTTAGGGGTATATGTTTAAGAAAATGTTTATATTCCCCTCAGCTATGTATTATCATTCCATCACCTTGCTATATTATTTATCATTATTAAGCGTTGGATTCATGTTTCATCAATTCTACAGTTTAATTCACATTGAATAATTTAATAACTAATAGTACAACAAATGGTTTTATGTGCAATTTCATATTGATATCGAAATTTCTCAATGTGTTATCCAGTGATATGTGGCGGTGGTGGGAAAATCTTATGGGATTTGCGTTGAATGAAATATCTCTATTTTTGGGTGGCATGTCATAGTGTATTTGAGTTATTAGCCCCGATTATCGACATATGTTTGTGTTGTCAATCGTTGTCGCAGCTCGAATTTTCAGTTCAATACCCTCCACTTGTTATGATTATTGTTGATTGGTATGTTTTGTATCGTGTTTCCCAATAATCTGATACATAGTATAGGGTTTCACCTCCACATCATATGCATTTTATTTCTCTATTTGGGCTTTGCTTGCCTCTCTGCAAGTTGTTAGGGTTTCAAACCTCTGTTACACTCATTTTACCTCCTCTTCACGCCAAATTCCAACCAAATTTCACCAAAATTATAGCCATGCCCCTCATGATCATAATTGAGCAAGTTAACCGTGATATCATTGAGTCATATGATGAATATTTTGGTCTGTTTTAGTAGGTTGGATGGTGTGAGTCTGACTCTTTCAATGTTTTAATGGTGGAGTAGTGAAGACCTTCACCTCTACTATTAATGGAAAGAGGGCAAAGTCCGGTGACTTGGAGATTTTCGTGGGTGTTAATTTCATATACAAAATGACCCATCTCCCTACGGAGGGTAAGAACTATTCAAAGAACTTCCCTATCTGTCAAATACCTTGGAGGAAGTTCTTGGCAAACAAGAGTTATGCATACAATGTTAAAGGCATGCCAATTTCTTTCCTCAAACCTAAATGGAAAGATCTGTTGTTTTTTCTACACTGTTACTTGACATATGGATGTTGTTATGGGTTAGTGTTTATTTACCATATTCACCTGATCATGGTATTTTTAAGGTATAAAAGTAGCCTTCCATATTATTTATTCAAAACCTTCGCCAAAATGACAAAGGCATTTGAGGCCAAAAATAAAAATCATGACAAGTCCCTTTTCCCATCACGACCTCATCTGCATTTTGGTAAAGAATCACTTGGCCAAAAATGGCGATGTTTGAGATTCTTTTCTTTCTCGTAATGATTATGAAAAATCCCAAGTTTCTGAGAACCAAATCTTCACCTAGTGTTTCACACAGTTCTCCACTAGTTGACACAACTCCACTTGATTATTAGTGAAGATGTCCTTGATCAACCATTCCATGTTGAGCAGTCATATTTTTTTTATGGCAATGGGGTTGAAAGCCCTTAAACTCTACTTATTCATGTCACTAGGAGTATGGCTAAGAATACAGAGTTCCATAATGTTGAATTATAACAAAACATTAAGGAAAGAGGTGAGATAAACCCCTTGAATCATAGACCTTAATTTAAACATGGAAAGGAAGAAAAAGTTAGTAAACCTGAGTATAATTCTCTATCTAGATTGAAAGTTAAACAAATTGAAAGGAAAATGTCAAGGGGATGTCATAATAGAGGGAAGAAAGTCTCGGTTAAGGAGGTTATTATTGATATGGAAATACCTATCGAGCCTTCACCGAAGAAAAATAAGTCTCAGACTAACAATAAATCTAGTTTTTCTATAATGATTAATATGGTCATGATGGTAACAATAACTAAGCGAAATATTCTCGGAGAAATTTCGGCTCTCATCCATCCATATTCGATATGTACTAGCACCAATAGTTTATCATTACAGCACCTCGCCTCAAGCATCGTATTAATCAATTCCTATAAGAAAACAATCAAATTAGAGCCCTAAATCAATTAAAGGAAAAGAAAAAGAAAAAGAAATCTATAGAATCAGAGGTGAAAAACACAGTTAGGAGATACACACGTAATCGTTGAGTAATCAAATGTCATAGTTTTTATCTCCCGAGATTCAAATCTTGTTTAATAAAGACTTTATATTTATCTATATTTGAAGGTCAGATATTTTAGGGGTATGTTTTTATTTTGATTATGCTTTCTAACTTTAAAAAGGTCGCTACATAATCGAGGATTTTGTAGTAGCCTTGTTTTGATATCAATATAAGTTATTAATATCTTTTTCCATATTTGTTCATAGGTTGTTCAGGTTCGCCTAACGATGGTCTTGGTTTCAATGAAAGTGGTTACCATCGATGCCTTTCATCTATCTCAAAGTATGCAAGGATATCCTATTAGTATTCATTCTTATTTCTTTTAAATAGTTAATATTCGACCAATGGGTCAAAATAGTGAAATTTATTCTTGTATAAACGATTTTGATTTGGTAAATTTTGTTAAAACATGGTGAGACATATTTCCCTATATATAAACCTTTAGTTAGGAAAGTGAAAAGGGGGAGAGAGTATAAGGAAAGGAAATGTTGGAAAAATATACAGTGAGTATACAATTATTTTAAATGCTTTTTGTAAATGTGTTTATTTGATTTGATTAAATCAAGTAATGCTTAAATCAGCGTTATTTTGCATGGTCACTTTTCTTTTATTGTTTTCTTAATTTTTTTAATTTGATTTCTAAACGTTTTGAACTCTTTTGTTCTGTGACTTTTATCTGTGTCTTAAGGATACACTAGTTTGAGCATTCCTCGTGTCCGAGTTTCTATGAATTGTTTCCAGGAATTGAGATTGCAGGGAAATGTTATTTTCTTTATATAAATTGAATTAATATATCTATTATTTCGTTAGTTGAATTGTTTCATAAATGAATAATTCAAAGATAATTTAACTCGTAGAAATTGTTACAATTACCTTTTTAGTTTTAGTTTTCCTTGGTTGAGAGGTAATAGTTAGATATTATATTTAGTTTTTTTTCATACACAGTTTATTCTTGATCTGAATTATTTAAATTAGTGTCAATTATTTTATGTTAGTTTAAAAGATAAGAAGCTTACATTTTCATTGTTTTCTATTTTTAATTTACATTAAGAATTATTATTAACTTTAAGTTATAATTACATATATAAATTAAAATTAGTTTGCATTTTGTAATATTTTAGCAGAGATAAATACAATTTATTCTTTTGACTAATAACTTTGGGTTGTTTTTATATATTGTATTATAATTTTCGTACTATTTGTATAGTATTTATTCTATTTTAATTATTGATATTAATTTAATTTTTATATAATATTTTATTAATTATTAATTAATAAATTTAAGTGTATTAACAATAGTTTAAATTTCATGTACATATAACCTTAATTAACCTTAATATTCGTTGGGTTTTCTTCTTCGCAAGAGGAAAGATCTAAAGGCCAACGGAGCCTTAAAACCATCGAGAGTGACCATGAAAAATGACTTGGGATATTTAGAGAGCTTCCATCTGGGTCATCTCGCCTCTGTTGACAAACTCCAGAATGCCGTGTCAATTTCTCATGGATCTTTGAATCTATCTATGTTTCCAACATGACAGAAGGATTACGTACATAGCAAAAGGTTTGAAGGGAGGATTTGTAATTTTATTTGTAGGTGTAGAATTTAGCATAGAGAAGTAAAGTTTATCTCTAAATTGTACATGATATAGATTTGTCTAATAAATGATATTCATATTAAGTTATTGAGATACATTTTATTTGATAAAGTTAAATTGATAATTTCTATTTAATAATTATTGATAATTAAATTAAAATTATAAAAATATAAATAATTCTTAAATACACATATAATTAATTTTATACAGTTACAACTGATATATCAATAAAATATAATTTATTGTAACATAGTAAATGTTAATAATTCATAAAATATTACATTATATAAGTATAATTAAAAAAAAAAAAGCTATTATACACTTATAATCATTATAAGTTTATGATAGAAATTAAATATAATTGTTACAAATTTAATTATTATCATTTATCAAGGACATAATTTTACCTAGTAAAATAATTTGAGTATGTTAGATTTTAAGTTATGGTTTAGAGTAAGAAATCTAATAATGTGGTATAAGTATTGTTTATATTTTATAGTTTTGTTACTTAGATATTGTTAATTATGGTTAATTATATTTAGTCATGATTAGTCATGATTTAGCAATAATGATTATGATTAATTATGCTTCTTTCTTTTTTTAATATGGTACACTATGTGTATTTTAGTAAATTTTGGTCGGCCATGTTTGGTTATGGTTAATTATGGTTGAACAAGCTTCACTATACTCAAGCATGTTTGATGGATATCCTTAATGCTATAGTGATTTTGACTTGTGAGAATACTCCCATTTAGGAATGTTTGAGAATTTTTTAATATTTTAGTTTTTAACTTATGATTAACAATGTTTAAATATATTAAATCCTAACGAGATACCTAGATGTGGAAATAGGTTTTATTCCTTGGAGCAAGACAACATTCAATCAAGCATACAATCATAAAAATAAATTCCATAACCCTCTATGAAATCCTGGAGAGCTTGTGCAAAATTCCCTCGAAGAGCACCAACAAATACATCACCACAGGAAACGGTTATCTCCCCTTTGTAAAAAGCTAAAGAAAAATCCCTACCAGAAACTATGGATCTGGATAACCCAATCCCTGCCAGAAAATATGGATCTCAATGACCCGCGACTGACTACCTTTGTAGAAGAATAGCATCGAAAAAATATGAACGACATACTATATCACGAGGTTAGGTTTATGTACAACTCCTATCATTGAAACAAGGAAAGAAACCAAATAGGCTCGAGTTCTTCATAGTCTAGTCTTGGGGTTCAAACAAAGATTTTCAAGGTGGTCTCCAAGTAAGACAAAAAAGCCAAAAAAAGAGGTTGCAAGAGTAATAAGACATTAATTAATGAACATGGTGAAAAATTAGTAACCTCAAAGAAAATCATGTCAATTTCATATGTATTTTCCTTCTTAAAATATTGAATCATTAAGGAGCTTTTTATGTACTCATGATTATCGTGGTATTTTTTTACTGTCTGTTATTTGTACGTAGTTTTATAGTCTCAATAATTCTTCGATTTTATTCATCTTTGAGAAATCCAAGCTCTATGCAACCTTTTTTATTAATGAAATGATCTATTTGCCTGGAAAAAAAAAACCATGTTCAACTAT
The DNA here is from genome assembly GCA_031772625.1 of Pinus tabuliformis. NCBI lineage: Eukaryota > Viridiplantae > Streptophyta > Pinopsida > Pinales > Pinaceae > Pinus > Pinus tabuliformis. The sequence goes on from CM062812.1 coordinate 866,567,801, forward strand.
CTTTGATTATAGATTACTATGTTTGACTATGGATAATGCTAGTCTAAGATATTTAGCTATGATTATCTTTAATTCGCCATAGTTGAGTTTTGTTATCGATGTTTGATTTTGTTTGTGTGGTTGTATATGGTTGATTACATTTATGTATGGTTAAATCTAGTTTGTTATCCATGACCATGTTATGTATGATTGGAAATGGATGACCATTGTTTAGTGTATCACTTTGAGATAGTCATTGACCTTGGATGGATCATATCAAATTGTCATCCTCCCTAATTATTACGTTTCATTATATTTTCTATAAACATAAATGTTTCATTGTAATGTTTATCGAGGGTTATGTTGCATTCCACTATTCATTATGTTGGATTATAACATTAAGAGCTTGTTTTCAATATATTACATATCATGGCACTAATTATTTTATAATATGGTTGTATCTAATATGATGTTCATCTTAGTTGACTTTATGTTAACCTATTATGCTCTTGAATGGTTTGTTACATCATAACATTAAGGATTTTGTTGCATTGTGACACTTCCTTAATTAATGTGTTTCGTTATATTTTCTATAAAGGGTTATGTTGCATTGTAGTGTTTATCAAGAGTTATGTCACAATAGCATTATTCATTACATTGGATTATAACATTAAGAGGTTAATTTCAATATTATATAGATTGTGGCACTACGACTTTTATAAAATGGTTGTATCTAATGTTAAATGTTCATCTTATTTGACTTTATGTCAACTTATCATGCTCTTCAATGGTTTGTTACATTGTGACAAATGATTAGGATTAACATTGATATTTACTACACTCTTGTGGATGAATGATCCTCCACTTGTATCATGGCGTCATCATGCTGGAAATCTATGGGTTCTCTAGCACTCATTCCATTAAGTACCACACTCTAGGCCTCTGATAGCCATACATTCTTAATGGATTTTCCCTTGTGTTTTCCATCAAACATGGGGGAAAAACCATTTCCGTACATGTAAAATTTGTTGATGCCATGCCTAAATATAATTTTCTTCTTGGACATAGTTATTGTTATAATATGACTTCTATCATGTTGTCTGTCTTTCAAATTTTTGTGTTTTCCCATGATGGTATCGTCACTATTTATCAACTTAAATACTACACATTGATAACCATATTGACCACTACAAGCACTTTGGTGCCAATTGTAGGTGATAACCATGAAAGATATGTGAATGTAAATGTGGGTTTGTTCAATAACATGTAAATAATGGAAATTTTAAAATTCCACTACATGATATTCCATCTACTATCATTTCTCCCATGCACATGAACCCTTCAATTATAAATGGAACCCATTGGCTAGCTAACCATTAGGCGATGTCATCCCCTTTGAATGTGGAATTGTATGGTTATAGTAGAATATATGACCTCTTTCGTGGTCCCATCCGAACCTCCTAATGTTGATAAGAAAATTCATCCCAATATATAATATGATCATGATGCTTTTCCCACATGGGTTTTCACTCCACCTCTTTCACATGGTTCCCTCAGTGTCAATTTCCCTTCACAACAGGTCATTCTTGAGGTCATGGATTTTGATAACTCAAGGGAGGATACCCCTCATGATGCCACAATTCTCCCTAATTTGGAGATGGTGGAGCTATGCAAAAAAAACCTTGAATCAGGCCACGAGACATTTCTTGGGTCATCCATTGAGGTGCCTCCCTTGGACCAGGTCAAGTCTTGGAATCCTTATACCAAAATTTCCACTGAATTATCCAAACTAGATCCCACTACATCGATAAGTGTCGTGTACCTCCATTGTGTCTTGATATCCATTCTCAATGAGTTATACTAGCTCATGAGACCACTAACTTTTTCTTTCATTGTGTAGTTCCTGATAACGATATGATTCTAGGTTTTCCCTAGAATCATTAATATTTAGGAATTTGGACATTCAAATATATCTAGTGTGGCCCTAACATGATATGTTATATGATCAAAATAATAGCCCATGAGTTCATACACGTCCATAAGAATCCTTGGCCTATGCTTGATAGTGCATACTACATGATATAACCTATCAAACTATGTTGCACTCTTTACATTTTCATTTTCGTTTTGGTTTGGTGTGTGATATGAGCATATTTTTATCCTTGAGGGTTGGTTTGTTTGGTTCAATGCTTCTTATGCTTTATTTTTTATTGGCATTTTCTAGTAACATACTCCTGACTTGTTAGACGCACTCTGATATGGAGACCAAAAGGTTACATACATTATTTTGGTAGTTATGCTGAGATTTGTCACAATAATTCAACATTTGTGTAAGCATGCATGCCCATAAAAAATGGATTTTGAGTCACATCTTTTGATTTCATAAGTAAGAGTCGAATTACACATAGAGAACACATCATGTATGCCAAAAGCCCCAAAATATTATAAAAGTAAAAACATAAAAATAGATGGCCTTCTTTTTACCTGATCCATGTTTTATTTATTTCATTACATGATTTAAACATCCATCCAATATGTCTAGATGGTTTTTACAGGATAGGGTGGCATTTTCATTGTGACGTCCACTAGATCTTAATTGTGATTTTCTTTTTTTTTGCCATATAGACATAGTTATTTCTCTATCAGTGTTGATGGATTATAGACCAGTAATGTCATCTTCATTACACCTTAGGTCCAATACCATGAAGTTGCAACATTATCCTCTCCTTATTTGCACATTGTAACTTGTGCAATAGATCCTTCCTCCTCATGGATGCCCTAGCTTATCACCTCTTTTCCAATTTTGTCTTGATCTTTCACTTCTTTATAGGCTTGGATCCGCTTCATTAGGCCCACCACGACTTCGAAATTGAGAATCATGTTCTCCCTTTTCTATAATATTCTATCCATACCCCAAGAAGGATTTCAAAAACAGTTCTATTACCTTTTGATTGTTCATATGCATTTCATTGCTCATTTAATCATGTTGGTCTACTTATGTTTTCATTTTCTTCTATTATTTCCATTGCAATCACATTGTCGTTGGCCTTACTATTACCTTTCGCTCGTTGTTTTTAGCCTCCCTAGAGAAACTGCTATGATGAGTTAATTTTATTTGTCAACCTTTTTGCTTCATACTACATTAGGTAGTTCCATCAAGTCAAAACAAGTTTCTACCTTTTATATCAGTCATTCCTCTAGTGATCTTTCTTCACATTATTATTTTTCTCGTTAAACACTAAAGGATGATGGAGCTACTCTTCTCCCTTTCTTAGGCTTGTTAAGATAATGATGTTGACATCGAATATACTTTTCTCTTTTTTCGGGGATCATTAAAACCTCATAAAAATAGCACCTTGCATAAACAATACTACTAACTATTCTTTGAGCTCATTAATCCATGACGAAGACAGCATATCAAGTATCATTTTATCTATTTTTTGGGATATTTAAAATTGAATGAAAAAGACATTATCGAGCTTACTTATCTTATCTTTCATTCTCGTTAAACTATGAAGGAGATTAAAAAAAAAAGAGGGGGGGAACACCTTTGGTAGTTTATCATTGAAAATGGTAGTGGTAGTTGCATCGCCCTTGGACATGGCACCTATTTGCATAAGTAAATCACAATGGGTTTTAAATTGTCTAGAATATATACCATACATATGAGTCTTTTCACTTCTTTGACTAGTTACTCTTTCAACCATTATGGAGTGTGCTTCAATGACTCTTTTATTTTTACATGATATCACGTGGTGCACATTAGTCAATGTTTCCATGTCACTTTTGTGTCATGCAGTTATATATTCAATGGGAGTTGAAACATTAGTTAACCATCTTTAGTCCTTGTTGACCTTTTGGGTTAACCATCTTTATGTCAATTGTACTCATCTCTATTTTGTGTCAATTGACGGGGGGGGTACATTAAGGTCCTTCTTTGGCATATCTTCTCCTATCAACCTCAGCTCATTATCTAGGAAACAATAGTAACTTAGAACTTACAGTCCTCAGTCACACACTTCCTCATGATTGAGATGGGTTTACCTCTTTGACTTTGAGTCCATGAGTAGTTTTTGCTAGAACATTTATTCACACTCAATGGATTTTTCTATGTTCCTTGGGGTTCATTTGCATCATAAGTGGGTCCCCTTATTTATATTAATGGTATACCTTCATGATTGATAATCAAATAGCTTCTACCATCCTTAACATCAACTCATTTATTCACATGACATATATTGTTAGTGTGGTGGTTGAGATGAAGACCTTGAGTTCTAAGACATTTTGCTCTTACATGAAACCCTTGAAAAGCTACGTTGGAGTTTGTGCCATATCATGTGCTCTGAAGAGTACTCTGGGGCACCTATCTTTTATGTTTTGATAGTCATGGTGATGTATACTATGACATGAATCCATAATGTATCTACATTGATGACCATAATCTCTTATTTATTGCATGGATACGCAATGTATAGCTTTGAAAACCATGTTTAGTTATTCTTTATATCAAGCATCGGTGTGCCTCCCTTATTGATGATTTATTTATTATTGAGACTTGGTTGCCAAAGTTTCTCTAATTTGGTTCCTTGATTTGTGACTTCTTCCTTATATTTTGACACCTAGTTGTAAAGCATTTGAACTATGAGTTTCCCTTTTGACCTCATGCATCTAGATGCATATGTTATAACCCTATTTTGCACTTCATTTTGTTGGGACAAACCTTAACTCACCTCACATCTTTTTGCAACATAAAATGCATCCTCTTTCACCATTGTTTTTGCTCATGTAGCTCTTAGAAAGAAGTTATTAGATATTATAGGGCCAAATTTACATAATTTAGTAATTTCTCATAATTATTTGATTACAAATTCATAATTATGAAATAATAATGATTGCATAAGTAGAAAACATCATAATTAAGAAGATAATAATTTCATAAGTGGAAAACATCATAATTAAGAAGAAAGTTCATAGTGAGATGGGGAAATCTTTTAATTTAGCATAAAACTTGTGCAAGATATGTAATTGCTTGGTTCACGTGCTATGAAGTTTATCCATAACTTATATCCACCCAATTCATATGCCACCAAGCCTAATTTCTTTTGGCCTTAACTATATATATACATCCTATAGATCTAGGAAAATCATATATAATGAGACCTTCTCGAAGGTGAAAGAAGAGGAGAAAGTAATTGAATTTCTTTGCTATGTTGGAGGATTTCTAGTAGAAAGCATAGTTACCAAATTTAGACCTACTACCAAAAAATTGGGTTCACGAATTAATATTAAGACTTGTAGATTTCTAATTGAGATTCTAGCTTCCAATTTACCATTCAAAGTCCCTTTCTGATTTACGAAATGGCATAAGATATGGTTACTAAATGATAATGTTGCAGCTAAATTGGTGAGCACGTTTTTAGTGAAATATGTAAAAATCTATGATTTCCGTGATAATTATAATTATGTGTTTATAGAAGAAAGTAAAAATTAGAAGTGAGTTTGGTTTGAAAAATAAATAATTATCAATTGATAATATAAGTGTATATTTTTAAAGAATGTTTGCACACACTTAATATATCATTTTATTATGAACATAAAATATTTAATAACGTGGAATTTATGTGGTTCATTGTAATATATAATTTCTTGGAAATTCAATCTGTATTAAGTATCACAATTTATGGTGCAAGTGAGTGAATAAATCAATACAAAAATTCTTAAAACTTGCTATTTTACTTGCTATTCTAAATATAAAACTAAGCTAATTGGTCCAATATATAATATTATTTGCAATATTTATAATTGAAACAATTTTAAAAGAGTTTTTATTGTTTTCAATGTTATAATTGTACATTTAAATGATTTAAAATATTGGAATAAAAAGTATGTTGCCTAATTTTTTTCGGCATGGTAGAAAGTCCTTCATACCTCATAGATGAGCCTAAGCTATAAGCGGGTCAAGAAAAAAGGAAGTTCAAGGAATCAAAAAAAAACATTTGTAATTGTACTTTTGAGTTATTATTATTGATTATTTAATCTATTGCACTTTTAATCATGATGTTTCTATTATGGTTAGATCAATGATCTTTTCGTTAGAAGTCATAGATTTGCAATTTTCCAGGTATTTAGGCAATATAATTGTGTTTTTCAACCTACAATAATAGCATGAAATTTACCCTTTACCATTGAGCAAAATGTGAGCACACGAATATAATGTTAAAAAACTATTTAATATTGTATTTAATTAATCTAATACAATATTAGAAAAGAGTAATATTGTATTAAATTTTTTCAATTCAAATTATATGTCAATGTATAGAATCTAGACGATGCCACTCTATATACCCTCTTAGGTTAATACAGTATATATGGTCGACCATTTATTCATTTCTCTGCTGTGTAGCCTATTTATTATTCTGTCACCACATAATGAATGTGTACGATTTTATCAGTCAAAGGACCATTGTTTCAGACAAGGTCGAGGTTTTTTTTTCTCAAATTTCTCAGATAACCTCTGACGAGGTTTGGTTTGCTCTAATTCTGTATCTTTGCACTCTTTCTTTCTCCATTCGTTATTTCTCCGCCCAACAGTTCTCTAACTTTTTTGGTCATGTGTCTGATCGATCATGTCATGTCATTTTATAAATGGGAATACAATCAATACCGACAATGTGCATTTAAAGAAGGTCAGCCATACAACGAACCATCCATTTTCGTGAATACACCCATCTCACAGAATGAAGTAGAAAAACTATTTGACACAGAACAACTCATCGATTCATTACACACAAGGGGGGATCGGAAGTAATGGATATCACTAATAATGATTTATATGGGTTGACCCCAATAGTGATTGGCTAACATACAAGAAAATATGACATAGTCGACTAGGTTTGGAATTGACATAGTCAACTAGCTACCCACTTTCAAACTAATATATATCTGCAACTCTCCCCAAAATATATATCTACAACGCCAAAAAAATATCCACCTCTTAGGGAAAAAGAAAACGACTAGGATCCTAAATTTCTTTTAAAAATACATAAATATCTGCAACTCTCCCCAAAATATCTCTCTACAATGCCAAAAAAATATCTACCTCTTAGGTAAAAAGCAAACAACTAGGATCCTAAATTTCTTTTAAAAATATTTAAATTTCTGAGGCACAAATTATTTAATGTAATTGAAACAGAAATTACAGTAACATAAGGCTTTCGCCCAACACTCGACAATTCAGTGCTTGACGGGTGTAGACACCAAACATTTTAGGAATGAAAATTCTGTAATGTTCAATAAACGTTCTATGAACAAGATAATAAGCACATATCATTATTTTATTTCATCACAATGCAAAAATCAAATTCGTCTCCAAACACATTGAATTTGAATGGCTATGCTCTTTTCAACAGGCAAGCAACTGACAATGACTTTGACATTTGGATCCCGACAACGACCATACCTATGGAACGATAGCTGAAAACAATTAGAAATTGAAGCAGAAAACTTAGATATTGTTGCTGCCTCATATGCGCTAAATGTCAAAAAGAAAATTTGTAGATGAAGCGTTTTATTTTCATCCTTCAATAAATTAAAATTCTGATGATTTTGAACGTGAATTTGAGCTTTATTTCTATTATTCTACAAGAATAAGAACATTTCAGGGATGCATATTTCCTCATATTCCAAAATTAATAAAACAGAACTAATCTCAATGAAGGGGCAGGATTTCAAAACGTTTGTAGAGTCTAGACAGGACGTTTTTTAACGATAATAAAGTAAGTTCTACGCTTTAGATATAAAATAGCATCACAGATTAATCATTATACACATAGTTGCGACATTCTAGATATGCCCGTGCAGGTTGACGATATTTAGCCATGGTAACAGCTTGGCCAGTAACAGCCTCCTTGTTACTTTTATCTGCCAAAACCTAATACCTACTGAAGTAGCGTCAACTCCGCCGGTAAAATATTCAAATCTAGGCCTTCGAGGTTGGGATTCGTACTGGCCTCCCGTTTCAAATTCTTACTCGCTTGACGAACTCCTTCTTCCTCCTCGACCGGCCCATCTCCAGCCTTCACGGCGGGCAAGCTGAACTCCACGTCGCGGGTTCCATTCCCGCGGTTTGAGAAGTCCTCCCACTGGAAGGAGGGGCGCCAGGACGCGTTGGACGCAACCTTTTTGACGTATTCTAAAGCGGTTTCTTGGGGATTGAGGTGATTACGAGTCCTGAGGCAGTACCTGTGTGTCGCCTCGATTCGTTTCAGCAGAGCGCAGAATTCTTCGAAGCCGTCGCCGTCTTTGGCCGTGCGGGGTCGCTTTGAAATGAGATTGATGCCCTCGGCCTCCCCTCTATTGTTAATCGAATGTAATGATGAGTCCCGAAGGCTCTTCATCGCGGTTTCGTTGGACATTTCCATCGCCAGTGACAGATGGGGATCGAACAGGGAAACTGATTATCTCACAGACCTTCGGCTACATAGCGTAAGAGTGGGCAAAATATCCTTCCGTCATCCCTCTCAGTGTTATGAAATTAGACCAGAACGTCGGACTTGTGGTGAGAAGAAAGCCAGTACAAGCTCTTCAAGAAAACCGGTGGCCGAACTCTTTAATTGTCAAACCTAAAAGTATGGTGATAGGACCACTCAGAGACGGGCTGCTATACTCAGAGGTACGTTTGACAAAGGAGAATGGCAGCCCAGGAGCGGCCCTATAAATAACTGACACGACACGTTGCCATCACAATTCTTCTCGAATGGTGGTTTTTTTTTTAAATTTGGGTTATCCTTATTAAGTTTTCTGGTGAACTATGGTTTTCGATGCTACTGAATTTATTCCCATCATAAAAACACATTCAAATATGGTAAAAACTAGCATTTGCACTAGATGTTGTAAAGGAAATGCTGTAAGGCATAAATCGAAGAACACAAATACAACAAAAGAAAACTTTGATAAAGAATTAATGTAGAAATTAATTTGGGACCATAGCAACAATCATACAATAGCTGGAAAAGTAAATAGGACGCATAAAACAGTTTTTGCATAAAATGGCTTTTGGAAATGTTTGAGACCACTCAGAGCAATGATGGCAGTGCACAAAGGAAGTTTAATGCTTAGCCAGGTGGATGGGATTAAAACAAAATTGAAAAGGCCAAATTGTTGCTTGTTGCAGATTTTGTTTCTTTCTTGCTTGCTCCCTACCTTTGAGTATATTGGGTGAGATAAGAAGTGAAGAGAAGCAGAGGACACCATTAAAGCAGCACTAGTAGAGGAGGTTTTACTCTAAACTCTTGATTTCTCCATTAGTCCTGTGAATGTGTTGCAAGGTCACCCCAGTCGAGCCTGCTCTATCTCATTTATTCATGTCAGCCCAATATGCAGGGGAAACCCTTTCTGAAACTGAGTCAATGAATGTCTGTAATTTATAATTTATTGAAATGAGATTGATAGAGAAGGAGAAAGGAACCGAAATCTGGTAGTACAAGTAGTACACGTGAAGTGCAGATATGGCCCTGAGATTTATGTTGAGTTAGGTCGAAATTAGATGGTTTCACACACTGTCGGTGGAAGCAACGAAAGGGCTTAATCTCTTCCATATTTAGGTTGAAAGGACAGCTCCACGATGGGAGGTCAATATGAAATTGCAATGTATGGAATGTACTCCAGTACTATTTTTACCAGAACAAAATTGAATAGTACACACAATAATACTTTATTATAATAATAGAACGAATTGAAGTATAGAAAGGTTTGAATGTGTCAAATCCAGTGTGAATGCTGATGTGTCTTTGAGACTCAGTTAATCTAGTGACTATTGAGACTATGACATTAGCGAGGGACTTGCACACCAAAACCAATTTCTGGCTTGATAAATCTTTTGTTCACGGATGATATGTTATAAATCATATACATTTCACAACTTGCTTGACCATGGTAAGATAAGCACCGTACCTACCTAATGTATAAAAGAAGACTAATAAGCAGGAGGAGGGGCAGACAGTCCACTGTCAAAGTGATGGTTGTTGTAATTAGTAGAGGAATTGTAAGAACCGTGCTCTAATATGTCTGTTTTTGACTCTGAGTCAGTAAAGAAAAATGCCCAAATGTAACTATGTGCTCCTTTAGCAACCATGATGTCATGGTGACTTGGGAGCTCCAGAGGCAATTTGTGAATTTCTAACCATTACATTAACCCACTTGCAACTTCTCTCGGTAATTCTTTCCTCGCATCTCTATTAGATACTTAATAGACATTTTAACATAGGATAATGTCTAAAACACATGAAGGACATCAAGGTCTACAATGGAATTTATTGTGAGTATTAAACTGTTTAGATAGTTTTTTACAGATATTCTAATATAATCCCATTGCAGTAGAGTGAGGTACAAATGTTGGAGAATTCCTAAAACAAAAAATACTTGTGCCATTTTGACTTCTTTTGAAGTTGAAAATTCTTCATAGAAATAATCCCAACAACAATGTTAAGATACACACAATAATCCCAAAATAGGGACATCGAGTTATGCCACTGTAGTAAGATCACCTGAAATATCACATAGAAAACAACGACAAACCAAAGATCGCCCATGTGGCATAACACTGAAACCGTTGACAATGTTAGTAACAAAGTGAGGAAGGATACTATGACATTAGCCAGGGACTTGGACACCAAAACCAGTTTCTGGCCTGATAAATCTTTTGTTCACGGATGATATGTTATAAACCATATACATTTCGCACTTTGCATATGTATAGAAGTTTAGTTCGGTTAAACTTAACAGAAAGGAAGTATATCTCTAGGTGATAATGGCAACTCTTCCATGTTACATTTAAGCTCAGTACCTTGTAAGGATTTTGTGCTAGAGGGTGCAGATTTGTGTAATAGTACATAAAAATCAACTCTCTAATACCATTTTTAAATATTTCTAATAAATTTTTATATTTCTAATTCAAATTCCATGAGTTTACCAGGATTCTTAATTCCATTGCTAATTTGTAAATAGTTGCACACATATGTTATTGTAGTTTAGGGTGGGATAACTGTGTACACTGTTCCAGGTGGGAGAAATCTGTGCATACATTGATAAAGGAAAAAAAACCACTTGCTATTCAGAAAAAATACCAAAAAAAGTCGTGAAAATAAATTAATATAAATACATACTGGCCTTGATTTTTTAAGCATTAAAAAAAATTAGCATTTATTTTTTTTCAATATAATATAAAATAACAAACAAACATCTTCAATGAAACGAGAATCAATAGAAGGAAAATCTTGAAATTGAAACTATGTGGCATGTAAGTTGTCTGAGATTTGAATATACAAACTGAAATTAATGAACATCAGTGAAATTATTTCGTCAAAGCTCTACTCATTGGAGCCAATGCACAATATATTCGTTCACAAATTCCAAATACAGTCCAAGGACACACAATAGATAGACCAAACGCAGAAGATAGTCTTCCACAATTTTCAAGTATTGATATCATTATCTGATTGTATACTCAATCAAAGTAGAAAAATAGACAGATACATTCAGACTATTCACGTTTAGTGAAAATATGTAAGATGCAAAAGGGCAACACTTACACTACAAGGTGGGTCAGTGCATCTCAAGAACTGAACCAATAAGAAGCAACCCTCGTAGCCACCAAGGAAAATACATTGCTTTCAAACAAAAGATCGAGTAGTGTACGCATATTGCCTCATGATCTCAATAGAACAGGAGCTCCAGTAAAGCACATGTCCACATAATAGACTATCATTACAACACATTATGAAAAATAATATTCTCTCGTATTTTTCTGTTGATGAAAATTTCCATATAACGAAGTTCTAAATAGGATAAATTTACTTTCTGATTTAAAATGGTCTATGAATGGAGCCTTCCATAACTTATTACTTAAATAGGAAAATGAAAAAAATAATGGCATCTCATCAATGACCCACTATATCAATTTGTACTCTGCCAAGTGAATGAAATAACACTAAAAATTATGGGCGTATGCTTTCTTCTCAATGAACTCGATTACACAGGGCATTATGCATTAAAAAGATGTGAAATTTAAACAATATAGAAAGGCAGAAATGATTTACAGTGTGCCACAACAGAAAAGCTAAGATTAGTGACATGAACATGTCATCAGATTAAATACTTCAGAATGTGAACACATAAGTCAACCGCCATACTTTGTTATTAACAGCATAAAAACAACAAACCAATGAGGCTGCAAGTACTTGAAGTTTGATCATAACAATTTCGGATCCTTTTTATTGACATATATTGACTCTCTTTTATTAGGAATTTCTGTGTATTTCCATATATAATATATTTACTTTCTCATCTACCAATACACCATCAGATGAGGAATCCCAAGCACAATCAGAGAGAGGGCCTTTCATCTACAAGGATGCCACAAGATAAGGAATTCCAAGCACAATTGAGGAGAGGGCAAGCAGGCATGAACACCTCATAATACCTCTTGGGATGACAAGTTGGCCGAAGAATCATAGTATATTGAATCTTATATTTTACCATCGACTAATCTTCACAACTAATGTGGAATTGTGGAATTGTAGAAACTCTTCCAAGAAACCACAAAATAAGTATCTGTCACACATTGATTAAAAAGGGTACACTGAACAAAAAGACATTATCCAGTTTAGTGCAACGAGTGTCCACATATATAATAGACAAATTTGGTGTATCGAGGTGGTGTATAGTTGGAAAATATAATAATTCAAGTCATTTTGCAACTATCAAGTATCATACAACATCAATATAACAGTAAGGTAAGCTAGTAAATATAACATTAAAATGGGTTGACTAGTATGTTTTAATCAATACCACCATCCATAGTAAGAACCATTTTAATCAAAACCAGGGCTTTTTCTATTGGATCAACGCTTTTCTCTCAGCTTTCAATTAGGAATAGATTTCATGTTGAAAATAGATTTTCAAAAGGTGGTTGACCAAATTGCAACTTATCCAAAATTAGTGTTCAGAATAAATTCAATACAAGATGCATGTGTGTCCTCGGAGGGTAGAGATCCTAACAAGGTCTCCCACGAATCTATAAACATGATATTATTTAAGTCTCTGTCATGCATCTCCATGAAAGAAATAAAGAAATTACTAAGCAGAAACAATATAAATAGAATAATAGTGTTGTACTTCAATATGGTCTCAACTGGTAGCTAAATGTAACGTAGTTGCACCTCGGCTACTTTTGCACCAAATAACCACACTGAGAGGATGGTGGTTGACTTCCTTAATAGCTCTCTTAAGATCTGCGAGCATCTTCCTTTTAATTCCTTGGGTTTTCAGCCCTATAAAGATTTGCTTGCTTTTTCCTCTTGATCCCATAGATTTCAGGTGAAAATAGAAAAGCTAAGATTAGTGACATGAACATGTCATCAGATTAAATACTTCAGAATGCGAAGAACACATAAGTCAACTACCATACTTTGTTATTAACATCATAAAAACAACAAACCAACGAGGCTGCAAGTACTTGAAGTTTGATCATAACACTTTCGGATCCTTTGTATTGACATATATTTACTCTCTTTTATTAGGAATTCCTGTGTATTGCCATATATTTATTTTCTCATCTACCAATACACCATCAGATGAGGATTCCCAAGCACAATCAGAGAGAGGGCCTTTCATCTTAAAAGGATGCCACAAGATAAGGAATTCCAAGCACAACCGAGGAGATGGCAAGCATGCATGAACACCTCATAATACCTCTTGGGATGACAAGTTGGCCGAAGAATCATAGTGTATTGAATCTTATATTTTGCCATCGACTAATCTTCACAACTAATGTGGAATTGTGGAATTGTAGAAGCTCTTCCAAAAAACCACAAAATAAGTATCTGTCCCACATCGATTAAAAAGGGTACACTGAACAAAAAGACATAATCCAGTTTAGTGCATCGAGTGTCCACATATATAATAGACAAATTTGTTGTATTGAGGTGGTGTATGTTTGGAAACTATAATAATTCAAGTCATTTTGCAACTATCAAGTATCATACAACATCAATATAACAGTAAGGTAATCTAGTAAATATAACATTAAAATGGGTTGACTAGTATGTTTTAATCAATACCACCATCCATAGTAAGAACCATTTTAATCAAAACCAGGGCTTTTCTATTGGATCAATGCTTTTCTCTCAACTTTCAATTAGAAATAGATTTCATGTTGAAAATAGATTTTCAAAAAGTGGTTGACCAAATTGCAACTTATCCAAAATCAGTGTTCAGAATAAATTCAATACAAGATGCATGTGTGTCCTCGGAGGGTAGAGATCCTAACAAGGTCTCCCACGAATCTATAAACATGATATTATTTTAGTCTCTGTCATGCATCTCCATGAAAGAAATAAAGAAATTACTAAGCAGAAACAATATAAATAGAATAATAGTGCTGTACTTCAATATGGTTTTAACTGGTAGCTAAATGTAACGTAGTTGCACCTAGGCTATTTTTGCACCAAATAACCACATTGAGAGGATGGTGGTTGACTTCCTTAACAGCTCTGTTAAGATCTGCGAGCATCTTCCTTTTAATTCCTTGGGTTTTCAGCTCTATAAAGATCTGCTCGCTTTTTTCTCTTGATCCCCTAGATTTCAGGTGAAAACAAAAAAGCTAAGATTAGTGACATGAACATGTCATCATATTAAATACTTCAGAATGTGAAGAACACATAATTGAACTACCATACATTGTTATTAACAGCATAAAAACAACAAACCAACGTGGCTGCAAGTACTTGAAGTTTGATCATAACACTTTCAGATCCTTTGTATTGACATATATTGACTCTCTTTTATTAGGAATTCCTGTGTATTGCCATATATTTATTTTCTCATCTACCAATACACCATCAGATGAGGAATCCCAAGCACAATCAGAGAGAGGGCCTTTCATCTTACAAGGATGCCACAAGATAAGGAATTCCAAGCACAATCGAGGAGAGGGCAAGCAGGCATGAACACCTCATAATACCTCTTGGGATGACAAGTTGGCCGAAGAATCATAGTATATTGAATCTTATATTTTACCATCGACTAATCTTCACAACTAATGTGGAATTGTGGAATTGTGGAATTGTAGAAACTCTTCCAAGAAACCGCAAAATAAGTATCTGTCACACATTGATTAAAAAGGGTACACTGAACAAAAAGACATAATCCAGTTTAGTGCATCGAGTGTCCACATATATAATAGACAAATTTGGTGTATCTAGGTGGTGTATAGTTGGAAAATATAATAATTCAAGTCCTTTTGCAACTATCAAGTATCATACAACATCAATATAACAGTAAGGTAAGCTAGTAAATATAACATTGAAATGGGTTGACTGGTATATTTTAATCAATACCACCATCCATAGTAAGAACCATTTTAATAAAAACCAGGGCTTTTCTATTGCATCAACGTTTTTCTCTCATCTTTCAATTAGAAATAGATTTCATGTTGAAAATAGATTTTCAAAAAGTGGTTGACCAAATTGCAACCTATCCAAAATCAGTGTTCAGAATAAATTCAATGCAAGATGCATGTGTGTCCTCGGAGGGTAGAGATCCTAACAAGGTCTCCAATGAATCTATAAACATGATATTATTTTAGTCTCTGTCACGCATCTCCATGAAAGAAATAAAGAAATTACTAAGCAGAAACGATATAAATAGAATAATAGTGATGTACTTCAATATGGTCTCAACTGGTAGCTAAATGTAACGTAGTTGCACCTAGGTTATTTTTGCACCAAATAACCACATTGAGAGGATGGTGGTTGACTCCCTTAACAGCTCTGTTAAGATCTACGAGCATCTTCCTTTTAATTTCTTGGGTTTTCATCTCTATAAATATCTGCTTGCTTTTTCCTCTTGATCCACTAGATTTCAGGTGAAAACAGAAAAGCTAAGATTAGTGACATGAACATGTCATCAGATTAAATACTTCAGAATGTGAAGAACACATAAGTCAACTGCCATACTTTGTTATTAACAACATAAAAACAGCAAGCCAACGAGGCTGCAAGTACTTGAAGTTTGATCATAACACTTTCGAATCCTTTGTATTGACATATATTGACTCTCTTTTATTAGGAATTCCTGTGTATTACCATATACTTATTTTCTCATCTACCAATACACCATCAGATGAGGAATCCGAAGCACAATCAGAGAGAGGGCCTTTCATCTACAAGGATGCCACAAGATAAGGAATTCCAAGCACAATCGAGGAGAGGGCAAGCAGGCATGAACACCTCATAATACCTCTTGGGATGACAAGTTGGCCGAAGAATCATAGTATATTGAATCTTATATTTTACCATCGACTAATCTTCACAACTAATGTGGAATTGTGGAATTGTAGAAGCTCTTCCAAGAAACCACGAAATAAGTATCTGTCCCACATCGATTAAAAAGGGTACACTGAACAAAAAGACATAATCCAGTTTAGTGCATCGAGTGTCCACATATATAATAGACAAATTTGTTGTATTGAGGTGGTGTATATTTGGAAACTATAATAATTCAAGTCATTTTGCAACTATCAAGTATCATACAACATCAATATAATAGTAAGGTAAGCTAGTAAATATAACATTAAAATGGGTTGACTGGTATGTTTTAATCAATACCACCATCCATAGTAAGAACCATTTTAATCAAAACCAGGGCTTTTCTATTGGATCAATACTTTTGTCTCAGCTTTCAACTAGAAATAGTTTTCATGTTGAAAATAGCTTTTCAAAAAGTGGTTGACCAAATTGCAACTTATCCAAAATCAGTGTTCAGAATAAATTCAATACAAGATGCATGTGTGTCCTCGGAGGGAAGAGATCCTAACAAGGTCTCCCACAAATCTGTAAACATGATATTATTTTAGTCTCTGTCATGCATCTCCATGAAAGAAATAAAGAAATTACTAAGCAGAAACAATATAAATAGAATAATAGTGTTGTACTTCAATATGGTCTCAACTGGTAGCTAAATGTAACATAGTTGCACCTCGGCTATTTTTGCACCAAATAAACACATTGAGAGGATGGTGGTTGACTTCCTTAGCAGCTCTCTTAAGATCTGTGAGCATCTTCCTTTTAATTCCTTAGGTTTTCAGCTCTATAAAGATCTGCTCACTTTTTCCTCTCGATCCCCTAGATTTCAGGTGAAAACAGAAAAGTTAAGATTAGTGACATGAACATGTCATCAGATTAAATACTTCAGAATGTGAAGAAAACATACGTCAACTGCCATACTTTGTTATTAACAGAATAAAAACAACAAACCAACAAGGCTGCAAGTACTTGAAGTTTGATCATAACACTTTCCGATCCTTTGTATTGACATATATGGACTCTCTTTTATTAGGAATTCCTATGTATTTCCATATATTTACTTTCTCATCTACCAATACACCATCAGATGAGGATTCCCAAGCACAATCAGAAAGAGGGCCTTTCATCTACAAGGATGCCACAAGATAAGGAATTCCAAGCACAATCGAGGAGAGGGCAAGCAGGCATGAACACCTCATAATACCTCTTGGGATGACAAGTTGGCCGAAGAATCATAGTATATTGAATCTTATATTTTACCATCTACTAATCTTCACAACTAATGTGGAATTGTGGAATTGTAGAAACTCTTCCAAGAAACCACAAAATAAGTATCTATCACACATCGATTAAAAAGAGTACACTGAACAAAAAGACATAATCCAGTTTAGTGCATCTAGTCTCCACATATATAATAGACAAATTCGGTGTATCGAGGTGGTGTATAGTTGGAAAACATAATAATTCAAGTCATTTTGCAACTATCAAGTATCATACAACATCAATATAACAGTAAGGTAAGCTAGTAAATAAAACATTAAAATGGGTTGACTGGTATGTTTTAATCAATACCACCATCCATAGTAAGAACATTTTAATCAAATCCAAGGCTTTTCTATTGGATCAACGCTTTTCTTGCAGCTTTCAATTAGAAATAGATTTCATGTTGAAAATAGATTTTCAAAAAGTGGTTGACCAAATTGCAACTTATCCAAAATCAGTGTTCAAAATAAATTCAATACAAGATGCATGTGTGTCCTCAGAGGGTAGAGATCCTAACAGGGTCTCCCACGAATCTATAAACATGATATTATTTTAGCCTTTGTCATGCATCTCCATGAAAGAAATAAAGAAATTACTAAGCAGAAACAATATAACTTGAATAATAGTGCTGTACTTCAATATGGTCTCAACTGGTAGCTATATGTAACGTAGTTGCACCTCGGCTATTTTTGCACCAAATAACCACATTGAGAGGATGGTGGTTGACTTTCTTAACAGCTCTGTTAAGATCTGCGAGCATCTTCCTTTTAATTCCTTGGGTTTTCAACTCTATAAATATCTGCTCGCCTTTTCCTCTTGATCCCCTAGATTTCAGGTGAAAACAGAAAACAGAGATCACATTTCCTTCTCATCACCCCTTCTAAGTGACTCTTCTCTTCTCCCATTGCTCCTCCCTTACAGTGAATATTGAGAAAGTTCCAAGAAAGTTACTATCAGTATTCAAAGGAATAAAAAACTTTACTCTATTTTTTCTGGGGTTCAAAGAAAACTGAAGAGTTCGGAACCTTCTTTATAGTTTCTCTCACAACAAAGAAATAAGCACCATACCTACCTAATGTATAAAAGAAGACTGATAAGCTGGACGAGGGGCAGGCAGTCCACCGACAAAGTGCTGGTTGCTGTAATTACTAGAGGAATTGTAAGAATCAGAACCCATTTAGAACATTAAACATTATATAGTGAAAAATGTGCATTAAACTGCAACCCTTGAAAGCACGTTGGCTCCTGAGGAGTAGGGTTACTGACTAATGATTGATCCATGTCTAGTCAATTTAATGTCTTAAATTGCTCTACATAAATTATCAATCCGGGTATCGTAAGCTGATGAAGTGTGGTGCACTATATGTGCTTAGTTAACCTTTCTCTTACTTCGTTGTTTTATAGTTTATGTTGTTTTTGGGATTTTTGTTCTAACATGCAATAATCAAATAATGAGAAAATGACTATGAGACCAAGTATCCTTGCTGCAGCAAAAGGACAAGATGATTCTATCACGTCATTAGTTCATTAGAAGGCTATGTGCATCACTAATCTACAATCAACTTGAAAGCATGCAGTAATTCAAACTGTACATTAAACTTGCAAAGAAAGAGCTTGAAAGAAATAACTTGAAATGAAACTGAAAGCAAAACATAAAAACCACTTTCTAATGGCACTAGTCACTACTCATGCTGCTGCAAAAAAAAGTAAGAAAAACCACTTTAAAGACCAATTATAATGATCATCTCTTCCTAACTCTCTGCTTCCAACATATAGTACTATGTGAAACACGATTAAGAAGTAGTTAGAAATAAGTCTAGAAAGTAATCAAAATAAGAAAAATCCACTTTAAAGACCAGTTATAATGTTCAACTCTTCCTAACTCTCTGCTTCCAACATATGGGATTATGTGAAACACGATTAAGAAGTAGTTAGAGATTAGTCTAAAAAGTACTCAAAGCAAGCTATAATTTATTAATATTCTGATTTCTTAAAGATGAACAACTTATGATAAAGAGACCATCAATATGTTAGCATACAACTTGAGAAACTAAACTAGAAATCAAGCTAGAAAAATAAAATAAAGGCAGCAACTTATGAATATGACAACTGAAAATACCATTAGAGATAAAGCAAATACAACAAAGACACACAATCCCGGGAGAAAATAACTTGCATAAATTAAAATTGCATGAATGAAAATCTAATGTACCTTACATTCTACAAAGCAATATTTACAAAATGAAATCTAATCTACTTACATCCTAATATGTTCCATGACATCTACTTCACATCCCCTTCCATGTTGAGAACATCAAAGCTTTATTCAATTTCTTCAAAAGTGCAAAGTACAACAAAGCTCTCCAAAGCTTTCAAAAGCCATGGGACTAACAAACTAAAAGGACTAAGAAAAGACTAAAGGAAAGACTAGCAAATGAAGGAGAGAGATCTCCTATTTATACAAAAAGATGAGAGCCATCTCATTAATGATAGTCCATGAATCTCTCCCTCTACCTCTAGAGTCCTAATCAAAATAGGAACTGATAAGACACATGTCTTTTTAGAGTTACAATACAATTAGGAGATGTGACACATATCCTCATGATCCCATGATTCTTTCCAACCAAATTCGAATTTGGCCTTAGAGTGCCACATGAGGGTCTTCTAGAAGCCTCCTTTCAACCTACACATGTCAACAATCTCAACCCATTTGTTAGGTATAAGCATATGCACATTATTTTCTAATGTTTAACCACAAATTCACTTAAAAGGCTTAGAAATAATAAATATTGGAAAAACATAAAGGTGGCCCAATAATAATGAAAGTGGGATGAATGTGGTGACATAGTAGTGAAATGGAGGTGAAATGGAGGTGATATAATGGACATAATAGTGAAAGTATAATGCAAATGAATGACATTTTCAAGACTCAACATACCCCCCAGCTGAAGCTATTGCATGTCCTCATGCAATATTTATTACATTAACTCTTTTGATCCTTGAGCTTTGGCTTAACTTTGCATGATATCATTTGATAACTTCATATTTCTGCAAAGTGTTTCACTTGAATTGCAACATGGTTGGTTCTTGTGTTACAACCATTTTTTTTTTTTTTATTGTTGCCTTCTATTTTGATCTTTGAACTTTGCATAATGATATTTTGATTATTGTTGCAAAGTATATCTTTATTGGATTGCATGATGGTTGGTTCTTGTGTGACAACCATGATTTTGTTTGTATCCAATTTATCCTTTAAGCACTTTTTCAAAAGCCATTGTATGCTCATAATAGCAATGTAATATTTAATATATGTTGGAAGTATGTGAGCTCTTGAATATGATATGGACATGGCAAGATATGAATATGAATGTATTCCCCCCCCAACTGATGGTATTGGCAATTTTATGAAATGAGGAAGAGAAATGTTTTTCCAACAATTATCATTCTAGCTTTTTATGGAATTCTATGGTTAAAAGTTAGAAAATTCCGTACCTTCACTTACCCTTTGGAATGGATGAGTTGTATGTGTGGTGGCTGAAAACTTTTGATCATATTCTTCTTTAGTGGCTGAACAAGAGGAGTCATGGATAGAGAGATAAGATGGATTTTTATTGCTTCTACTAAAACTTGCTGAATCTGCTCCAAAATGCTGAAAATAATAGTCTTCATGTCTTCAAAACTCATTGGCATAATTCCTACTATGTGAAAAGATGTTCTGATGTCGAACATAGTAGGAAATTGTTTGCTTAGTGGCCATTAATGAATGCCACTAGTCAACACGAGAACTCTCACCATTGATGACAATGAGAGTCAAGATGCCCAAACACATTTTGCTAGGTACGAATGAATTTGCTGATGTCGAGTCACCTAGAAGATCTAACGAACAAGGGACATTAATTTATTCCCATTGTTTGTCAGCATGAGGACTTGCCATTAAGGCATGCAAGCCTCAAGGTGTTTTTACAAAGAACTTAGACTCAAAGGACTATGGACTCAATAATTTGCATTGAAGCAGGGCTTATTTACAGAATGAAAATGAAAAGGAATGGAAGGTGAAAATGGAAGATGGCAATGGAGAGTAGAAATGACAATGGGCAATAAGCATATGAATGAGCCTCTTGCTTTTATTTGTGGGTTATGAACGGACAAAAAGAGATGGAAAATGTATGTGAATGTAAATGGAAAATATGGAGGAAAATGAGGTGAATGGTTTATTATGAAGTATGGATGTGATGGATGGATGTGATGGAGACAATAGTATCTGAAGGTTTTTCAAGTGTTTGGATCTGATTTTGCATCAGCATATTTCCTCTTTGTTGCTGATCATCCTCTCATGAAACAAATTGGTCTCTTAGAGAGACACCATTCTCTTGTAGTCATTTGTCCTTCCTCTTGGAACCTGCAAAAAAACTAATACTTCTTCTGCAATGGAATGTAAGATTATCAAAGGAGAGAGGTGATCAATCTCTCTAATTATGATATTTACACACAAAACTAAGAATTTGTATTAATGAAACAAGTTCTCAAAGGAAAAATCAAAAGAATTTATACCTGCTTTGGAATTAGTGTCTCAAGTTGATGTTGCTTCTTTTCAGCAATTTATTTCATTATTTGCCATTTCAAACTCTAATGATATATTTCTCATTGTATAGATCTTGTTGAGATCTTTCCAATGGTACTTAAATCATCAAAATCTGATTTTGTATGAAAAAGATAAGCTGATTTGAACAATGAGGTTTTTCTGGCTGCAGAATCAGAGAATAGCTGCGGAATTGGACTTTAGCTGCGGAATGTGCACAGTTCTGTAGCTAAAAATCTTGGATACAAAGTTAGCCATTCATCTTTCATTATCAGTCCAAAATTAATCAATACCTTCAGAAGAGTGAGAAAATAACTTGTTCATTTCATTGATTCAAAATTATTATTTTTTCTTGACATGCAGCGACTCAGTGTGGCGACTCAATGTGGCGACTTTGTGATAACACACAATTTGACTTCCCTTTGACCGGGGTCTTTTTCATCAAATTTGACCGAATGAATAGGACACCATCCATGTACTGACATTTCCCTAGCTACCCATGTGACCTGTTTTGCCTGATGACACCTACAACCTAGAGTTTAACAAAACAGCTGCGGAATTGTCAGCTAGCTGCGGAAACGCTGTATTGGCTGCGGAAAGTGGCTAAAACAGTTTATCATCAATTTTGAAAAAAATTTCATTGTCTGCAAGTAGGAACTCTGCCAAAAGAAAGTTAAGGTGTAAACAAACTGATCTTCCATATAGCCTTTTCCATGGAAATAGCAAAGGAACCACCCTTTTTGATTGCAGAAGTGGTGAACTTGAAGGATGTTATGCTTGACTCAAAGTCCATACACGTGAAGATTGTAAAATGTAATGTTTCTTCTGCTTCAAAACTCATTGCAGTAAAAGCAAGAACACAATTGCAAATGATGGGAATTTATACAATTATGTATTGCTGGAGACTACAGAACTAAAGATGGTATGCCCAAGTGATATCTATATGGAAAAACAAGATAATGGGAGAAGCCATGTCCTCCGATATCTGTTTTAGAAATACTGCTTTCTTCAGTCATACAAACATGTTGCAATCATGTATTCCCTTCCGGTAAAATTTGGATACAAGGAAAACATCTTATTTTTATTCTCATTTAATCATCTGTAAGACTATAGACAACTGAAGTTCTGCAAGGTGCATACACAAGAAAGGAGTGGGGTCGGTCATCATACCATCCCTCAGTAGTGTGAAACCTTGCATTGTGATCTATTCTGGCAAAACCGCCAAATTTTCTTTCATCAGAATCCAGTACCACCTTGTACTTTCCAGGCTTCAGACAGCCAGCTCTGTAATGTGTAAAACTTTTATGCCAGTGGAAGTTGAAAACGAAGAACAGGTTTGCCCTCTCAAACACAATTACCTTATCACCCTCATCTTTCCGTGAAAACAGAGGACAGAGTAGCCGTGATGCAATGAACTGTAAGGTGCAGAACTTGTGATCGGGGCTTTGAACGGAGAGTCGAGGAAAACAAAACAGAGTGGTGTATGGAAACAAGAATAAAAACAGTGGAGTGAGGAAGTAATGGCTTATGCGGTGGAGAAGAGCCGTAATGGAACTGGTCACTTGGTTCACGCCGAAGTTAATGAATTGCAACGGGTGGCATATGGACAGAGGACGTGGTGGCAAAGAGTCCAGCACATAATTTATTCCTAATTAGAGTTCTCTTCTTCAGGCACATGGAATTAAACCAGCATTCAAACAACCAGTTAATTAACTCAATTTCTTCACGCGGAAACAAAAAAGAGGCTCCAAAGAACCGAAGCTTTCTCCCAGACCACCACGAATTTTCTCAAACGGTTTCTGGGTTATCTAACTAACCCACCTGGCAAAAAAACCCATGTTTTAGTTTTTTGTAATTCACTACCATTTGGTCAAATAGAGCATGTAAAGTTTGACGTTTTTCTGCTGTTTACGTTTTCTGAGTTATCAATTTTTTCTGTTCTGCACTTTATGAATTTGTTGCATTCGGATTTTTGGCTTGATTTATTGTTTTGCAGGTGTTAGACAGGTTCAACAATTACAAGAATCGCCCACATAACATTGCCCCCGGCTTGCTCAATACGCTCCCGTTCATTAACCCTGTTAGGCTTGTGATCTTTAGACAGAGGGACAGAGTTGAAGAATTGGGGCAACTGATGGTCACAGGTTATCTGAAATGTTTCCAAACAATTGCTGTAGTGATTCTTTTTAATCAACTTAAGAATTGTGTTGAACTTGCACTCAGGTTGTTTATATCACAGGTTTTGTAGGTGGCAGAAATCTAAGTGGCAGCAATTGATCTTATTGATTCATTCTAACTCAGATCAATTTCCAAATAATTATGGTGAATGTTGAACTCATCCCATGAAGTAGACCTGTAATTTGATGGATATAATGGCAGAGGAAATTGGCTCCAATAGTAAGAGGATTTGACCCCTGAAATAACATAAAATTCAGCTAACAAATTTGTTCTTTTGCCAGCAAATGTAATCAGATTACATGCTCTCGCCCTTGGAGAAAAATGACTACTCTGCCCTTAATAATTTAATGGATCACCAGAGGCTACCTTCAAGAATTCGACCCTCTGTTTCTAATCGATAATGTAGCTATCCAAAGGTGAAATTAACTCAAAAATCTGCCACTAAATGATGGATGCCTCCTACAGGAATCAACAGGTCAAAGCTTGAACAGGGAGGCATATATATATATATTTTTTTATTGAAGCCACAGTGAAAACTAAGAATGGAGATAGCCATAGATTGTTTTTCTCTCTTTTTTTTTCTTCTCTGAAATTGTAAAATTTTATAAAAAAAGATTAATGATTTTCAATTTCAGGCAGCAAATACTTCAAGAAAAACATGCTAAAAACAAGACTTTGACTGAGGTCCTAGGCTGATTTTTCACCGATCTGAGATGGGTGACTAGGATAGGATCCATGTCGGGACAATTCTGGAGATGTCCATGTGGTCGGTTTTTTCATTAGATGCCTGTAACCTGCTAAACCTTGAAACAACTGCGGAATTGTCAGCTAGCTGCAGAATCAGGGCAGTTTCCACAGCTAAGTTGCAAAACCTTATTTGAACAAGATACAGTGTTTTGAAGACCACTACAAAGCATAACCAGACAGTTTTGGACAATTTGAACCTATCAAAGCAGTTGAGTTTCATTTTTTCATTTTTTTATCATTTTTTTTTTTTATTGAATCAATTGAAATGTTTGAAGTTTATTTTGTCTCCTATTTTTTCTTTTAACAATTCTTTTTCTGATCCTCCAGATCACACAGAGTGCAGGAGGAGAGCATACTCAAGAATTATTATTTTGTCTTTTTTTACTTAACAATCCTTTTTTCTGATCCTCCAGATCACACAAAGTGCAAGAGGAGAGCATACTCAAGGATTATTAATTTTTTTCAGATGTAAGAAATAAGGTCTCCTAATTACACTTCCCCGGCAACGGCGCCAAAATGTCTAGTCAATTTAACGTCTTAAATTGCTCTACATAAATTATCAATCCGGGTATCGTAAGCTGATGAAGTGTGGTGCACTATATGTGCTTAGTTAACCTTTCTCTTACTTCGTTGTTTTATAGTTTATGTTGTTTTTGGGATTTTTGTTCTAACATGCAATAATCAAATAATGAGAAAATGACTATGAGACCAAGTATCCTTGCTGCAGCAAAAGGACAAGATGATTCTATCACGTCATTAGTTCATTAGAAGGCTATGTGCATCACTAATCTACAATCAACTTGAAAGCATGCAGTAATTCAAACTGTACATTAAACTTGCAAAGAAAGAACTTGAAAGAAATAACTTGAAATGAAACTGAAAGCAAAACATAAAAACCACTTTCTAATGGCACTAGTCACTACTCATGCTGCTGCAAGAAAAAGTAAGAAAAACCACTTTAAAGACCAATTATAATGATCATCTCTTCCTAACTCTCTGCTTCCAACATATAGTACTATGCGAAACACGATTAAGAAGTAGTTAGAAATAAGTCTAGAAAGTAATCAAAATAAGAAAAATCCACTTTAAAGACCAGTTATAATGTTCAACTCTTCCTAACTCTCTGCTTCCAACATATGGGATTATGTGAAACACGATTAAGAAGTAGTTAGAGATTAGTCTAAAAAGTACTCAAAGCAAGCTATAATTTATTAATATTCTGATATCTTAAAGATGAACAACTTATGATAAAGAGACCATCAATATGTTAGCATACAACTTGAGAAACTAAACTAGAAATCAAGCTAGAAAAATAAAATAAAGGCAGCAACTTATGAATATGACAACTGAAAATACCATTAGAGATAAAGCAAATACAACAAAGACACACAATCCCGGGAGAAAATAACTTGCATAAATTAAAATTGCATGAATGAAAATCTAATCTACCTTACATTCTACAAAGCAATATTTACAAAATGAAATCTAATCTACTTACATCCTAATATGCTCCATGACATCTACTTCACATCCCCTTCCATGTTGAGAACATCAAAGCTTTATTCAATTTCTTCAAAAGTGCAAAGTACAACAAAGCTCTCCAAAGCTTTCAAAAGCCATGGGACTAACAAACTAAAAGGACTAAGAAAAGACTAAAGGAAAGACTAGCAAATGAAGGAGAGAGATCTCCTATTTATACAAAAAGATGAGAGCCATCTCATTAATGATAGTCCATGAATCTCTCCCTCTACCTCTAGAGTCCTAATCAAAATAGGAACTGATAAGACACATGTCTTTTTAGAGTTACAATACAATTAGGAGATGTGACACATATCCTCATGATCCCATGATTCTTTCCAACCAAATTCGAATTTGGCCTTAGAGTGCCACATGAGGGTCTTCTAGAAGCCTCCTTTCAACCTACACATGTCAACAATCTCAACCCATTTGTTAGGTATAAGCATATGCACATTATTTTCTAATGTTTAACCACAAATTCACTTAAAAGGCTTAGAAATAATAAATATTGGAAAAACATAAAGGTGGCCCAATAATAATGAAAGTGGGATGAATGTGGTGACATAGTAGTGAAATGGAGGTGAAATGGAGGTGATATAATGGACATAATAGTGAAAGTATAATGCAAATGAATGACATTTTCAAGACTCAACAATCCACATACATGGTGGACCAATTTTTGTTGAAATTTATGATTAAATGGATTGTAATTGTAGAGCCTGATTGGCACTGATGGACTCAGTAACAAATATCTACTTCACCCTGATTATGCACTGTGGGTTTCATATACAATTTCATGGAACACACAAACAATTTGATTAAAACTGTATATTGTGATGGTATAGTTGGATTCAACAATAAACATATACTTTTTCAGCATGAAAAAAAAACTGTATATTTCTATTATTTTCTGATATAGATAATACAAAAAGTGGATAATAATTCCATGAGATGATGCCCCATCTGGAAAGCAGAAAGAAACATTTGTTTAGCAGTCCTATATATACCACACTATGTTTCAAGGAGATTTAGATATTATGTTTGTTTAGCAGTCCTATATATACCACACTATGTTTCGAGGAGATTTAGATATTATGTTCTACCAATATAGGGAAGCAAAAGGATTTATCAGGGCAACAAGGTTGAATATGCATAACTTTGCTTATGAGATAGCCATAGTTACGAGCATTAGTTGGAAAACATACCAAAAATTTCCATATTTAAAAGATCATATACCCGGAAAACAAAAGTCCTGTATACTGCATCCTGATTTCTGCAAGATCATGAAAATAAACAACTAATTTGGCTGTAATTGTATTTGTAGATTTTGATAGCATAAAAGGATTCAGTAACAAACAACTTACTGCAGCTGAATTCTGCCAATTGTGACATACAATTTTCTCAATCAAAGAAACAAGAATATTTTTAGAAATGAGGGCCAAGGTCGCTATTAAATTCACACTCTACATAACAGATAGGTAGAGCCAATGTCTTTAAATGAGATTTTTTTAGAGTTTATCAAAACTTAATACAGAAACCATCACTTGAGTGAACAACATTGAACTCATCAATGTTTTCCAAGTCAGAATCTGCTTCTCCTTCCATTTCGCCCAATCCTCTAAAAAAATGTTTTCTTCCCTCAGAGGTGAGGGAACTCTCAATTCATGGGTAAGGACAGGATAAGGATCCTCAACAAAGTACTTATTCTCAAGTACCTCTTTAGCATTTAGCCTAGCTGCAGGGTCATAGCAAACAAGTCTTTCCAAAATAGCAAACACGTTGTCTAAGCAATTGGGGACATGGTTCTTCAGACCAACGGAGCTTCCTGGTACAAAGTTTCCTATAATCAGGAAGATTGGAGCATCCAGGCCAATTTTCTTTTGTTGGACTCCCAAGAACTTTAACCAGCCTGCTAAGTTGATCAATGTCTGAAGTCCCAGAAAGGAGAGGTTCTAAAATCAAGAGCTCCCCCAGAATGAAACCTAACGACCACAAATCAATTTCTTTTCCATAGATCATTGCTCCGTAGAGCAACTCCGGAGCTCTGAACCATCGAGTTCCAACACTAGATGCGAATCCCTGCATCACCATATCACCTTCATTTTTCCAGCTCAAATCCAAATTTGCAGTTTCTGCCATATCATCAAAATTTGTTTCAACAGTAGTGGATGAATCCTCCTCCCCTTCATTCCGCACTCCCTTAACGCTATCATCTTCCTCCATCAACCTTTCTCAAGCGGCATCAGCAACGATATTCTCTTGAGGAAGCTCATACTCTACTTCATAGATCGCTTTAGGCTCTTCAAGTATCCTTGCATGCAAGTATTGATTTTCGATTTCAGAGATCACAAAGTTATTGAATGTTCAGGCAACCTACTGACGAAGAATCACTAAACCTTAAGCACTATTCAGTTTCAATTTGGGCAACTATTAACCTTGCACTTCTATGCAACATTTGCTCGAATAGTTATAATAAAAGGCATAATCAATTGATTTATCTAGTTTCCAAAGCGCTTTGAATCAGTCACAATTTTCAAGATTTTAGATTGAACTTTTCACGTGTGAGATTTGTTAACATTGTGAACTACTACGAAGATGCAGTTAATCATAAACAGGCTTTTAGCATATTTTAAAATATTAAAACTTGGAATCATTTATGTTTTAAGAAGACTCTGGTAATGTCAAATACTCAATTATTGGCATGACAGACTGGCAACAAGATGCATTCTACAATATTCTCTACAGCTAGTTTTTCTTTCAGTACATCACATGGAAAAGCAAGGATTTAATCCTTCGTAGCTGAGACAAAGATATACAAGGCCATAACATAAAAAGGCCTCCTTTGGACTTCTCTTACCTCAGTATAAATAACATACCAAATCCTAAAAGGAAGGAAACACCATTCTATATTAAATGCCTAGAACCCAAAAAACACATAAGAAATAGATTAATGCTTTTACTAAGGCTGAACCGAGTATAAACTAAATATGTTAACAGGAAAAAGATTATTTAAAAAAAAACCAGATTGAAAAATTGAAAATTAAAAAATGCCAAAATATAAGCAGGCATTACCCATGCATAGCCACAATTCAAATTTGCAACACAATTATCCAATTTTAATAAAAATTTGTAAACATAGATTTTCCACATTCAAGGAGCAGCAACTCAGATACAGTTTATCATGCTTTGTTCTAAATCCAATGATAAGTCTGTGTTTACAAAACATAACCTACTGCAAGGATTCTAAGCTAGAAATGCCTATCTACCTTTCAACGAGCATTGTTGACCCCTCCTGAAAGATTTCTTGGACAATGTCTATATTTTGCTGCTTTTCAACTGACTTAGACGATGAATCAGTGGATTTCATTCTGAAAAAATTCTTAAATTTGCCTTCCTTCTTAACTGGAGCTGGTGGTGCAGATTTCTCAGGTGGGATCAAATCCACTACAATGCATGTAGTGTTGTCCCTAATTCCTCTTATCCTCAAAGCCTCCTACTGCTAAATTGGTTAGGCTAGGATAGAAAATAAACTTAAAGATGGTGACATTGATCGCTTATCCTTGGCAACAGTATTTGTACCTTAACAATTTGTTTTGCAGCAAGTTCTGCTGGCAAGCCTCGGCAGCAATTTGCAGCCTTCTAAGAGCTCTATGCATCCCAAACACCATCAGTTGCCTTCCTCAAGCATTCGATAGCTATTGAAACAAAAAATTATGAGTCTAAATCAAACAAACACATTGTGACCAGGTATTTTTTTCCTCCAGTAAATGGATAAAATCGGTACAAATCAAGAACTTGAAACAATACACTGGCTGAACAAAGACTGGTTTCCACAATCAACCGACCAAAGGAATACAGACACCTGTATAGCACAAAGGGTCATGGTTTGTTCTACATATCTTACTCTTCAAGATTGGCCTCAAGTTTGTGATCAACAGTTAAAAGAGTAACCAACCCTCCAGGTGATTCAAGCATGGAGTTAAGTTTGATCCCTGAGCTTTTCTACAATCCTCAACTGTAGAAATATTGAAATTTTTAAGAAGACTCTGGCAATTTCAAATACTCAATTATGAGCATGACAGACTTGCAACAAGATGCATTCTACAATATTCTCTACAGCTAGTCTTTATTTCAGTACATCACATGGAAAAGCAAGGATTTAATCCTTCGTAACTGAGACAAAGATATACAAGGCCGTAACAGAAAAAGGCCTCCTTTGGACTTCTCTTACCTCAGTATAAATAATATACCAAATCCTAGAAGGAAGGAAACACCATTCTATATTAAATGCCTAGAACCCAAAAAACACATAAGAAATAGATTAAAGATTTTACTAAGGCTGAACCGAGTATAAACTAAATCTGTTAACAGGAAAAAGATTATTTAAAAAAAAAACAGATTGAAAATTGAAAAGTAAAAAATGCACAATGAACTCGCCCACATCCATATCCCCAATAGACCTAGATAGATAGAGACCTCCCGGCCAGCATCTCAATGGTCCAATCTACAAGTACAAAGAAAATGTTCCAAATTACAGCCATTGAAAAATTTGTTGATAATTATGGTAAGAGAACAATTCAGTTTAGAAAATGGCTTTGAGAGCAAGCATGGCCATTAAACATAAGATAGATAAAATATAAGATATTTTATGTCAAGCCTAATGGAGGCCTTGTAGATAAAATTTAAGCACAGTAAATTTTAAATTATTAGTACTTTTACAGAAGAAACTGCAAGTGTAAGTCTAGTGATAGGCCATTTGTAGCAGAATGGTACACCATATGTAAATAAATTTGATGCTTATAAACTCATCAAAGCTAAAACGAACACATATGACGCACTTTAGCGAAGATAAAAACATCTGATTGTGACCAGCAATCATAAATTTGCACAAAAGAAGCACGGTCAAGTTTTACAAGCCTTTATTGTAGTATGTAAATTTACTTCTTTATGTCTATATAACCCACAAAAGATTGTGTAGATTCCTACCTCGGCTCCACCAACAGTATTCAATCTACCAATCTCACCACCACTGACCATTATGTGCTCTCTCCTACAGTATCATATATCAATACAAATCAAGAGCTTGAAACAATAAACTGGCTAAACAAAGATTGGTTTCCACAATCAACTGACCAAAGGAATACAGACACTCGTATAGCACAAAGGGTCATGGTTTGTTCTGCATCATGGCAAGAATCTTACTCTTCAAGATTGGCCTCAAGCCTGTGATCAGCAGTTAAAAGAGCAACCAACCCTCCAGGCGATTCAAGCATGGAGTTAAGTTTGATCCCTGAGCTTTGCTACAATCCTAAACTGTACAAATATTGAAATTTTTAAGAAGACTCTGGCAATGTCAAATACTCAATTATTAGCATGACAGACTTGCAACAAGATGCATTCTACAATATTCTCTACAACTAGTTTTTATTTCAGTACATCACATGGAAAAGCAAGGATTTAATCCTTCATAGCTGAGACAAAGATATACAAGGCCATAACAGAAAAAGGCCTCCTTTGGACTTCTCTTACCTCAGTATAAATAATATACCAAATCCTAAAAGGAAGGAAACACCATTCTATATTAAATGCCTAGAACCAAAAAAACACATAAGAAATAGATTAATGCTTTTACTAAGGCTAAACCGTGTATAAACTAAATTTGTTAATAGGAAAAAGATTATTTAAAAAAAAAACTAGATTGAAAATTGAAAATTCAAAAATGCCAAAATATAAGCAGGCATTACCCATGCATAGCGACAATTCAAATTTGCAACACAATTATCCAATTTTAGTAAAAATTTGTAAAGCATGTTGTAGAGGCAACAATGTCTAGTAATCTTCTAATGTGTGCAACTGCATGCTCTTCAGTGTAGTCCTCTGCAAAGGAAAAATAAATGAAAATCATATATAGAGTATTATGAAAACTTTTAGTATAAGCAATGCATATTCTTCTTTGCATATATATTTGAAGCACGTATGCAAGTAGAAATTCAGTTTAGATCACTTCAAGAAACAAGAGAACAATTTTCTAATATTATGATTTAACATTATTTCTAACCCCTTTTCAAGATAAAAACATTTATATTTTAAAGAAAGGCAAGACAAAATTTCTAGCTATCTCCCCTGACTTGTTCAGATGGGGGAGCAGAGTTATTGGTTACCTTCTACAATAGTAAGGGCACAGGGCTTCAAGGTTGCAACATCTGATGAATCCCTCAACCTGTTGCCACGAACCTGGTATAATTCAAGTTTTTACCAAGTCATGGATACTTCAAGAAAACTAAGATGGCCAATGTTGCCATGGTCACACTTAAGCTTTACAAACTAATAATAGAACTAGTTTCACTGTACATGGCTATTTCTATCTTGACATGAACAACTATGTTGTTAATGCAAGTAGGGTCATACCACATGATATCTTGAACAAAACCAGTCAATTGCAATCCACCAGCCTGTCAAACAATCCCATTATTCAATGAGCTTCTGAACTATTGATTTTCTTACCTCATGGGATAAAGAATAGTTGGTCAGACTTCTGACTTATTTTAAGTTTGATACATTATAGGTGCTAAATGATTTTTCTAACCCTAGCGTCGCTTCTGATCCTAAAACAATTCTACAATGTTCTGATTTTTATTGAGAGCTAGATTGTTATCAACTAACCTTGGTGGCATTTCATATTATAGTGATTTTTCATTTGCTATTATTCCAAATAGTCTGCAGGCTTATTCAGAAGTATCCCACTAGCTTGGTAATTGCTCAAGTCCCTGAAATTGAAGCCATCACCAGTGAGGCTGATTTCTCTAGGCCTTTTAGAATGACAGTGTATGAAACTGTAGACCTTGAAAGTATTTTCTATATTTTCTGAAGGATACAAACACCAGGAATAAGAAAATGAAGGAAATTGAAAGTTGCAGGTTTTTTTTGGCAGAAGCATCATAGATGTGAACGAAGGTTGTTACATCAAAGAACTAAAGAGCGATTATACAAGATCCCCATATCTACATAAGCAAGGAGAGCTAGAATATAGAGTTTGGTTCCAACTTCAAGAAATATAACTTTGAAAGTGAAAATGAGAAGTTTAGGAATAGGAATCAACTTTCTGTGAGGTGTCAAATTATTTGGGATTCTTTGAGTTTGTCAGCAAATCTAAAATAGAATTAATTTTCACTACCTATTTCTAATGTTAGACTCCCTCCGCCCAAGTTGAGGTGTGTCCACAGTTAGTGCAATTGCCTTAAAACCAGCCCTCTCCGCTCTTCTAACAAGTTGTGCAACAACATTCCTATTCTTGTAAACCTGCCAGCAATGACATCTAAATTTTAACACCACTCATACATCCACATTTAGTAAACCCAACGCAATATAATTGATCTTACCATTGGTTTAGGAGGCTATAATACAATTGGATGGATATGAACTCAATTACATCTCAGAAAACATGGGAAGACAATCATATGGGTGGAAATGATAAACTTACATAAAGTTGAAAAAAGCGAATGCCTTGTCCAGTTGAAGCAACCTCTTCAACACTTGATGTAGCCCAGGAAGAAAATGTCTACAACAAATATGTCCAAGCCTCAATTTTTATCAACACAACAAACTATTTCAAAATCCAAAATCATTATAATTTCTTAAATCCTTAATAGCTAGAAGGAAATTAAAACATTCAGAAGATCGATCCCACAAAGAGAAAACCGATGCCCAAACCATTATAGTTCCAGCAGCTCTTGCAGTAGCATACTCTCCCGTAAAAGATGATGGATTCACTTTTAGAAAATATATGCATCAAAATAGGATGTTAATTGTAATACAATAATCTAATGCATACCTTCGGGATGAGCCATATTTTGCATGGAAGTTGGAGCAATCATAATAGGCATTGATATCTTGAATCCCAACACAGTGGTACTCAGATCCACCTTTGTTACATCAACCAATATACGGGGACGGAACCTGATACATACAACATCAACCAAAATCTTTGTAATAATGTCAATTCCCCTGATGCTTGTAATGAAAGAGGTGCCATAATGTTCAAAAGTTTGGCCCAAGACAGGGTGACTAAAATTGAAAATTAGAGCTATTCAATGTTTATCTAATCTGATTGCAGTCATAAAGATGGTGAAAAAATAGATACGGGAGCTGAAGGTACATCTTTTTCAAATGACTATGTATTAGCTGAAGGTACAGTAGCTAAACAGGGGAGATTGTGGAATCCATAAGAAACTCATAATATGCAAGTGATTGAAGGGCTATCTTTGTAAAAAAAATAAAAAACAACCATGCAGAAACGAATTGAATGAGATTTCCTGCAGATATACATGAAATGGAAAAAAGAGAACAAGAGAACCCACCATAATAGGCATTTGCCAAGCTTCCATGTGGAATGTAGTCATAAACCAACAGTTTTTCCTCTATACCCCAATAGAAAGCTCGGAGGCGAACAATGTTGGGATGTTTAACCCTACCGATTGCTTTAGCTTCTGCTTCAAAATCCGTGTACCTTTCCAAACCACCGTCGCCAAGGTTCCTTACTGCAAAAGTCAGCCCATCTTCCAGAACTGCCTTATACAATATAGTATAACCACTGGCACCCAATATATATGCGGACAAACTAAAATGGAAATACATACCCTGATGCCGAGCAACCATTCTGTAACAGATCGCAATTCCTGTAGCCATCCCGCGGCAGACCGAAGTCCAGAAGTGGACCTGTGATAGTCCAAGGCATCTAGTGGTGATAATCCAAGCCCTTTTAAGGTTGACCGAGACATCTTGGAATCATCTCATGGGTCGTGTAGCAGACTGGGTATGTTCTGAGGGTTAGAATATATCATCAACGAAAGTATATCACATGTTGGCTAACTCTGAGGCTATGGGTTAGCTTGCACCAGCTTCACTTCAGTTCATTGATGTTGAGCTGACATCTAAATCCATGAACTTTTACATAACCAGAACGTGAAGCAATGTATTCCGTGTCATTAAATCTCGGCTTCTGATCTTAGAAGAGCAGTGTGCAAGGTGCGCAACCATGCAACAAAAAAACCCAATTATTTAACTTACACTCCACACAAAACAACAAAAAAAATATTACGCTTATATGATATAAACACAGGCAATGGCCGATAGATTCAAATATCTTGAAACCCCACTATCGATTATTGCAGAATCAGAGGTGAAGACATGGGAAGCACAGGTGAAATCACAGAATCTCTAATTGTTAAAGAAGAAGGATGGGGTTCAGAAATTATCCCTGAAAGCAATGGCTATGAATTTCATAAGAAAACCAGGGATTCAGATGAAATAATCAATGGGGATCAGTGCAGGAACACTATGATCCAAAGGATTGTGAACCAAACATTTGCAAGCACGGCCCATTTGGCAAATCTCCTCCCCACTGGGACCGTTCTGCAGACAAACTAAAATGGAAATACATACCTGATGCCGAGCAACCATTCTGTAGCGTCGAGCGAGGGCAAGCGCCGATCTGCTGGGTCGCATCGTATACCGGTCTAATCAATTGGATGGGTAAGATTATTTTCATCATCTAACACTTAAATCAAAGGCTCAGAAATGTACATGTAACCCAAGAGGAAAGTTGATTTCAAAAGGAAACGCCTTACGGCATAAATGTGGGATTATGGGATTTTTGTCTACCAAAATTGAAGTCTGAGACAAATTTCTAACAATAACAATGGCCTTTTTGGTGACATGGGTGACTTTAGATTTTGGGATTTGTTTTTAATAGATTATTTTGCTTTTCCTGTTTTCCCATCAGTCTTTTTTTCTTTTTTCTGTTTAAGATGGTTCAAACTATTGGCCACTTTCCCAGACTTGGGACCTTTTGATTTTGGAATATTTTTTAAATTTGTTATTAATAAAAGATAATTTTCCAATGATTATAGATTTGTTATTATTTTGTTAAATGGGATCAAATCTTTTTTTACTTTATGTTAGTTTGAATATTAGGATATTTCCGCTTAATAGATCCACATTAAAGATAGATTTATGCTAGTTTAATTCTCCCTTTAAATAGGCTACATTCAATGTGAATACCATGGGTCAATACCATTGGTTCTCAATACCATACGTTCAATACTATGTGCCATGTTTATTTTTATTAATAATAATATTAGGGTTAATAATGTTTTTTCCATGATATTAATAATAATTTGGCCCATGGTATTTGGCAAATAGGCTTCACCTAAAACCTCATTTTTGAGTGTTGGTAAATATAAAGTGAATTATGGAGTAAATATAAAAAATATTTTATTTATTTACCATACCTCTAGTTTATTTATATTTTTATTAATTTACCATACCTCTTATATAAATATGGTATTTAGCCCATGCTATTAAAATAGTATTTGGCCCATAGGCTTCACCTAAATAAAACCTCTTTTTTGAATCTTCTTTAACGATAAAGAGATTTATGGACTAAATATAAAAAGAGGTTTTTACGTATTTACCATACCTTTAAAGTATATAAAAAAAATTATTTATTTACCATATTTATTTTTTAGTGTTCATAAATCTCTTTATATTTTAAATTTATATTGTGTTTATACATAATAATAATAATTAGATTGATTTGTGAGTGGACATTAGATTAAAAATATTAAATGTTAAACATTACATGTTAAATGTTTACCTTTACCTTTGCGTTTATATGAGATCTACCCCATACTAAATGATCTACCCTATACTAAATTGTAGAACGCCTCTCGATGCAATTAGTTTCTTTTCTTTTATCTTCAAAACTAAAAATGAAATCTCAAGTAAAGTAATCTTAAAAATATACATAAAACCCTCTTAATCACTCATAGAGAATTAAACTCACACTAAAAGAAGTGTCGGTGGCTACTACTTTCCAATTAATTGGTTGCAATTCTATAATTCACACATAAGAATACAATGCAATTTTAATATTACTGATTATATTTATGTAATTAAAAATAATAATTTTAATATTAATTATAAGATTTTTTTTTAATAAAATATTTAAATTTACTTCTTTTTATCATAAATATTTAAAAATTTGAAAATATAATATTTTTATTTTTATTTTTTTATTAAAAAAATTATT
This sequence comes from Pinus tabuliformis, assembly GCA_031772625.1. NCBI lineage: Eukaryota > Viridiplantae > Streptophyta > Pinopsida > Pinales > Pinaceae > Pinus > Pinus tabuliformis. The sequence goes on from CM062812.1 coordinate 866,605,515, forward strand.
AATTTAAAATTAGATTTATTTCTTTCAAATGAAATAATTATTACCTATCCAAATTCATTTCCAATAATAATACATTAAATAATATTAAATACATTCTTATTATTATAAGCCTCTAAATAAAATAATATAAATTTAATATTTTTTTTAAATAATAAAACTATAAATCATAAAAATGTTATCAATTAAAGAACATGTAAATATAATTATCTATTGAATTGCACATCTAAAAACTACTCATTCTATGAACTTTTAAATAGACTCGCATTAAAAATTGAAAATGTAGAGTAAAAACATCTATTTTATAAATATAAATATTTATTAAAGAAAATATTTAATTGATATTGTTTAATATAAGATTTACTATGTAATTCTGTTATAATGAAAGTCTTGTTGTATAAGGATGGTTGTTTAATATCCTTAAACCTTAAAGAATATAGTGTAACATTAATCACTAATTTAAGAATGAGGTGTTTCATTTTATATATATAGAGAGAGGATATATAGTAAGAGATAAAGTATAATAATACTTAATAATTATTACAATATATTAATATAATTTTAAAAAATAATAATTATTATACATTTAATAATCATTATATGTATATAATTTTATATAATGAAATGTGTGTTTTTTTAATATTATATATATTAATTCAAGATGGGTACTTTTAATTTGGCGAAGGGGAAGGGGACGAGTTGCCACTGCCTCCTTTAGTCAAGTGGTTGGGGATGTGGAAGCAGTGCCCATAGTAAAATGAATGACATACATGGTTATAACACTTCACCTGAGGCGAGTTGTATGTTAGATCTCCGATCACGAGACTATTCACCACAATTGATTTGAATAGTCATTGTCTCACCAGGATTGTCTGGTCCTTGTGTGTGAGGTGAACAAGTTATCATATTTATAAATTTACTCCTCCTCATTTCAGTTTATTTGTATGTTTTTACAGAATATACACTCCTCTAGACTGTAGCTCCTTCCTCAGCTCTAGACAATTAGCATTAGGGGCTCTCGCCGATCCACATCATTGAACTAGAACCAACCCTATCACTTTTATTCATATTTCTCTCGGCGGGTTTAAACCTATTCAAATTTTCCTTCTTTCCCAAAATTATTAGAATGATTTCCGTTCAACTCCCTATTTTTGCTAGCTAAGACCTGTGGTTTCCTTTTCTTAGCCTATTGACTTTGTATGAATGTAATAATGTTGGGTCTCGAGTGCATGACAACAACATGCTAGTCACGACTACCTATTGAAGTTGGACTCTTGCAATATCTTCTAGTTTTAAAGCTTATGATATATGTATGTTTCTTTATTTACTTATTTCCATTGACACCAAAATTGAAACTCTCTCTTCTTTGGCCTACTCATTCAACGTCCTTAGTATCGAGCTCTATTATCTCATAAACCTTTATTGCCCTCTCTTCTCATATCGACAGGTTCATATCTCGCCCCTTCTCCTCAACTAGTGGGTTCTCACCTTTTATAGCCAAACTCCTTAGGAGGCTCTCCAACTATTCATTTACATTTGCATGCCTCCTTTGTATTCTCACAGCTAGATGGGAACTTACTTTATCATTGACTTCTATTTCCCCTCTTAATCCTTGCTATCACACCGCCCCCTCTTTAAATATCTCGCCCCCATGAGTCCAACATTCACCTCCCTATCTTCTTAAATGTCCCTCTCAGCATCCATTGGTCCTTCATCATGCCCAATCAGTGAGCACTTATTTGTCATGTAGAATTTCCTGTAGATTCAATAGCTCATGTAATGAACTAAAACACAAGACAAGAATCTACTCTACTCTTTCCAATGGAAGCACATAAAGATCGATGCAAACAATAATCAACAAGTGGAAGATAATCAAATACACATAACACAATAAGTATCCAAGGAAAGCCACATCTCAAAACCAAACTATCTATATTGCATATATCGGAAATCCAAGATGATAATACAATGCTTGTTCTCATAAGAACAATCGCAGCACTTAGTAAAATCAATCTCCAACTCATAAGCAAACTCTTGGCCAAAACTTAGCCAATCCTCAAACTTTCCAAGCCCATATTTCCTTGCGCAATTCCTATGGCTGAATAGCCCATATTAATGGGAAAACAATGTATCCAAAACTGCGCAATCCCTTCAAGGTTCAGTTCCTGATTGCATGCATGGTCTGTACAACTCAGAAAATTATACAATGGATAGTACACTATCCTTGCACTCTAGTCTCAACTGGGTCTTTCTCAGAATCAACATGCATGAGTTTTAATTGACGGAACATTTAGTTAACTGGAGTAGCACTTGTTGAGTGCATTAGTGCACCAAATGGTTGTTAATTCACTATAAGTTCTTCAAATAGTTTGGAAGTAATTTAACTTAACTTAACTCAGCATCTTGAGATGTCTAATTAAAACTCACAATTAACTCATACTGGACCACTATAATATAGGGATAACATACACATGACTTCAGAAAGAATTCCAACTTGAATTTCCTAAGATAATTAAGTTAATTAAAGTTAATTAGCTATTTACAAGTTTATATGAGAATAGAATTCGATTTTAATTCTCATTTTAATTCAAGGGAAAATTAAACTGGAATTTCTTGTTTCCATTTCTCAACACTCCCTCTCAACAAGAAAGGGATTATTAGATACCCTCCTCCTGTCTATGTGAAACTCGAATTTACATCTTGACAATGCCTTTGCCAAGATCTCAACATCTTTCTCCTCCGTTGCAATGTAATCTAACAACATGATCCACCTCAATACACAATCTCTAAGATGATGATATCGGATATCAATATGCTTGGATTGATCATGAAAAATTGGATTTTTAGGGAGTTTGATACAACTCTAATTATCACAGTAAATCAGAGTTGTATCCATCTGCTAACCAAACAAACCAACCAGGATCTTCCTCATCGAGATTGCCTCACATGTTTCTAGACTCGCAGCCATGTACTGCGCCTCTACTGAACTAAGTGTAACTAATCTATCTTTCTTGTTGCACAAAGAAATTGCCGCTAACTCAATACTGAAGATCCCTCCTAATGTCCTCTTCTTGTTATATGGATTCCCTACCCAATATGCATCGGTGAAGCCTTGAAGCTTCACTCCCTATGTCTCTCTGTACCATAACCCATACTGAGTAGTGCCCATGAGGTATCTCAACACATGCTTTGTCACCTTCCAATACAACTTGGTAGGCCTAACCATCGCTTGACTAAGCTTGTTAACTACATAGCACATATATGGTCATGTGATCACCAAGTACACGAGTGAACCCACAAGATGACGGTAAATAGTAGCTTCCACTACTTCCCCTGAAGTAGCATCCTCCTTCATCCAGTTACCTTCTCGAGGAGCCTCCATGGGTTTGCTGGTCTCCATGTGGAATCTCTTGAGTATCTCGTTGGCATACTTGCCATGAGACACAAACAAATCCCCATCTCCCTTCCATATCTCCATGCCAAGAAAGTAATGCATGAGCCCCATGTCCTTCATATCGAACTCTCTTGCAAGGTCCTCCTTGCAAGATTTGATCAGCTGATCATCACCTTTCAGTATGAGATCATCAACATAAAGGACAATGATCAACAACTTACCTTCAACTACTATGTGGTATAGGTTCGCATCTGCTTCACTCTTTATGAAGCCTAATCTGGTCAAGTAGCTATCTATCTTGGTGTACCAAGCACGAGGTGCTTGATTCAGCCCACAAAACATTCTCTTGAGTTAGCACACGTGTGACTCACGGTCAAAGGTTTCAAAACCTCCAGGCTGCTCTATGTACACCGCTTCCTCAATCATGTCATTAAGAAAGATTGCCTTCAAATCCATCTGATGTATCTGCCAACCTATATGTGTTGATAGTGCCTATATAGATTTGATTGACAAGTACCTTACAACAGGAGAAAAGGTCTCACCATAGTCAATCCCCTCTACCTATGAAAAGCCATGGGCCACAAATCTCGCCTTGTGCATCTCCACACTACCATCTCTAGCTTGATTTACCTTGTAAATCCAACAAGAGCTCACGATTGACTTATCTTTTAGTCTTGGGACCACATCCAAAGCAATGTTACTTACTATGGAGTCATACTCCTCCACCATGACATCAACCCAAACCAACTGTTGCACTGCTTCCTTAAAGGAAGATGGCTTTGTTAGAACACATGCACCCATAAGAGCCATGTATCCATTGTAACTCTTAAGTGACTCCTCTGCTTGCATTGAGAAGTGTGTGCTCCCACATTCTCTTGTGCATCATCCATCAATTTGTCAAACTCTCTAGCACGCTTTGTTCCCTCTCTGAATGACTCTACCTGAGTGGATGTACCCACTCCTGGAACCTCTGCATGTGGTTGCTCCACAGAAATCTGAGGCTTCTAAACCTTAGGATCTAAAAGCTCCCCATACGCATGTAGCTCAAATTCCCTCTCCAAAGAAACTTGCATGGACTTCTCGTCATCAAATCTAACATCCCTGCAAACCACTGTCATCCAACTAGTCGACATGTACGCTTGATAGTTGTGAGGTGTATTAGTGTACCCCACAAATATCCCCAACGTAGTTGTCAGCTCAAGCTTCTTCTGTGCATCTTTGGTCACACAGAAATATATTGATGACCTAAAACTCCTGAAGGGACTAACATCTGGCCTCTTACCAGAAAAATCCTCCTATGGTGTCTTCATCTCAATTATCCAATGTGGGCTATGGTCTTAACATAAACCGTTTTGTTGCATGCATCCGCCCACAAGTGTAGTGGTAGGACCTGATCATGCAACATTTCCCTCACTTCCCCTAATACGCTTTTGTTCTTCCTCTCGGCCACCCAATTCTATTGAGGGTTATGGGGTTTCGTCAACTCTTGTTTAATCCCTTCCGCTGCAAAGAAGTTCTTAAACTCATTTGAGACATACACACCACCATTATCACTTCGTAGATATTTAACCTTCTTGCCTAATTCTTTCACCACCAATGCTTTGAACTCACTAAACTTTGTGAAAGTTTGATCCTTTTTCTACATGAAAAATATCCATCATTTATGAGAATAGTCACCAACAAATATAACACAATGCTTGTGTTTGGCCGTGGATGCTATCGAGAATGGTCCACACACATCTAAATGAACTTCCTCTAGAATATCCTCTGCTCAACTATCTCTGTCGTGAAAGGAAGACTTGGTGTATTTTTCCAAAGTACATCCCTTGCATGTATCAACTTGCTCAAGTGTACCTTTGGGAAGACCGATAGAGAGCTACTGCAATATCTTTAAACCCCCATGATGCAAGTGACCCAATCGCCCGTGCCACAACTTGCCAGCATCTCGGCTTTGCATCCTTTCTACTTTTGAGCTCAAAGAAGCACACTCATCTACATCCAACTTATAGATATTCTTCACCTGAATACCTATTTTCTTTACCTAGCCCGTGGTTATGTGTCGAAGCAATGCCTTTCCTTTCCAGCAGATTGCATCATAGCCTCTATCCTCAAGCATGGAAATTGATACCAAGTTATTCTTTATCTCGGGTACATACATAACATTCTCCAAGGTGAGTAGAGCCCCATTCTCCCTCTAAAAATTAATTGTGCCCAATCTAGTAACACTATAATTTCCATCGCCACCCATCTCGATATGCATCTCGAGATCTTTCTCCTCCAGGTCACTAAATAACACTTTGTCGCCAGTCATGTGGAATGAAGCTCCACTGTCTAACTACCATGGACTTCTCATCATTGATGACACCATGCATGCAATGGGGAAAATGTCCAATTTGAATTAGGATGCCAAAGCCTCACCCATCACTCCCCCTGAGGACTTCTCCTTAGACTTCCTGAGTGGAAAATTTGTAGCAAAATGTCCCATGTTATGAAAATGAAAGCATTTAACTTTCATCATGTCTTTATTCTTACCTCCATGATAATAATCCGATATGGAATGCGAAGCTTTCCCTTTCCCCTCTTCACCTTAATCACTAAGGCACAGTTTTCTTCATCATCAGTCTTTGATGAAGAGCCATCCCTGGTGTTCCTCTTGATCTCATCCTGCATCAAATCCAACCATAGTCATTCCCAATCTGGAAGCTTGTCCCAACCATTGACAGAGTCCTGATAACTATGCCAACTCTTTGGGAGTCCAAGAAGATCAAGACTCACCATATCTTCCTTAGAAACTATGATTCCAACACGTACAAGGTCATCACGACATTGAGTGAACTTGGTCAATTATTTTCTAATAGTTTCACCTTCTTGGATTTTGATTTTTCGAAGTTTTTCCTTCAGTGCGAAATTCCTTTGGTTAATGATATTCTGATACAAGTCCATCAATTTTTTCCACATAGCATGCGGAGTTTCCTTTCCATGGAGACTTGAGACAATGTGGTCTCAAAATCCCTCAAGGATTATCCGCCTTGCCTTCGTCACACACTTCTTCCATTCAGCTAAGTTATGCGCATCCATGGATGCTGGCTTAGGAATTTCATGTTCAATAAATTCCTTCAAGCAATTATCCTCTAGCACAAACTCCATTCTTTCACTCCAGGCTATAATATTCAGGCTACCTTCCAAGGCATACTCAAGCAACAAACTGTAGAATGTCATCTGCCGATCCTGAAGTATGTATTGCAAATTCGACTTTCACCTATAACCCAGAAACTCAAAACTTCAAAATATCCTCTAGTATATTATTCTTAGCTCTGATACCATGTAGAATTTCATATAGATTCAACAACTCAAGTAATGTACTAAAACACAAGACAATAATCTGCTCTACTCTTTACACCGGAAGCACATAAATATTGATGTAAACAATAATCGACAAGAGGAAGATAATCAAATACACATAACACAATAAGTATCCGAGGAAAGACACAACTCAAAACCCTATTAGCTATATTTCATATATCATAAATCCAAGATGATAATACAATTCTTGTTCTCAAATTAACAATCCCAGAACTTAGTAAAATCAATCTCCAGCTCACAAGCAAACTGTTGGCCAGCACTTAGCTAATTATCCAGCTCTCCAAGCCCCTATTTCCTTGTGCAATTCCTACGGATGATTAGCCCATATTAATGGTAAACTAATGTATCCAAAATTATGCAATCCCTTAAAGGTTCATTTCCTGATTGGATGCATGGTTTGTAAAACTCAGAAAATTATACAAATGATAGTATGTTGTCCCTAAACTCTAGTCTCAACTAGGTTTTTCTCGGAATCGACATGCATGAGTTTCTGATGAGGGAATCTTTAGTTAACTGGAGTAGAACTAGTTGAGTGCTTTAGTGCACCAACTGACTGTTAACTCACTATTATTTCCTCAAACAATTTGGAAATAATTTAACTTAACTTAACTCAGTAAACTGAGTTTTCTAATTACAATTCACAATTAACTCATACTAGATCCCTACAATATAGGGAGAACATATACATGACTTCAAAAAGACTTCCAACTCAAAATTCCTAAGCTAATTAAGTTAATTAAACTTAATTAAGTATTTACAAGTTGCTTTGACAATAGAATTCGATTTTAATTCTTAGTTTAATTCAAGGACAAATTAATCTAGAATTTCTTATTTCCATTTCTCAACACATCAAGGGGATTCCTACTATTAGGATCATGACTCTCGCAGACATACATGTGCACATTATAGGCTTCAAGAATCATCCGCTAGGTCTTGAGACCTTATCGCAAGACCCATCCAAGCAGAGCTAGCTTACATGCAAAAGGAAGGGGCCTCCTAATAGTAGAAGCATTAAAATGCAAAACATTGTGGTAGATTTGACTAACTACATGGTAGATGTTGAGCATACCCTAGGCCATTAATCATTACATGTACACCATCAATTTGTGTTGGCATATGAATTTTCTCCAAGGAAGAATTTTGATGGACCGTTAGTAGCATCTAGGCATTCCTCGAGTAGCACCCTTAGCAACACTCAAGATCCTATTCAGGTTTTCGATATTGATTCTAATACCCTAGCTTCACTCTATTATGCTCAAGTCTATTTTGTTTTATGATTATCTAATTTTCTCTCCATACCAGTTTGGCTTTATTTCTAGTATATTTACTTTCTACTTTTTTTTTTTTGAATGTATAATCTCCTATGCCTCTCTATGAGGATTGCACTTTTGTTTATGGTGTAATCTCCCTCGTGAAAGACTAACCTATCATTTCTATCATATTCATGTAAATCTATGTTTTGAATGAAATCAAATATTTGACCCATAAAAATAAAAATAGAAATAGAATATTCTATATGTTAATAGTCCATTGAGATTTCGATTGATAGTGAATGGGTGTATTATTAAGTAACTCCCTGCAAAAGGTGAGTGGTTTGAACCCCTTGTAGGTTAGCCAAAAATTACTTTCTTTATGTCTTATATATATCGATATATATATATATATATATCTATATATATATATATATATATATATATATATATATATATATATATATATATATATATATATATATATATATATATATATTAACAATTGGCCAATCTCATACTCATGTGACATGGGCCAATTCAAACTATTAGAACTATAATCCCTTGGTGAACCAGGCTACCTCTAACACACTTGGTAAACCAATGGTTTCAACATGGGACCTTGTACTCACATTTACTTTAGATTTTCACAAGCCTAGTCAAGCAAGATCCCACGAAGGGGATAAAACAAAATTTTATATAGATTAGTAATATAAATTGAATATAATTGTTACAACTAATTATTATTACATATTAAAGATAGAATTTTAAAAAATAAAATAATTTGAATATGTTATATTTTAAATTATGGTTTTGTGTAATGTAAAAAGTGGAAGAAGGTTAATAATGAGGTATATAAATAACTTTTATGTATCAATTTCATTTTGTAAAATAAGTAAAATATTGTTTTAGTTATATAACCTCTATTATTGTTAATTATGTTTAACAATTGTTAGTCATGGTTGGCCATATTTGACAATGATTGATTATGTTTGACTGTAATTTAAAAATAAGAATTATGACTAATTATGACTATTCATATTTGATTGTGGTTCACTATTTTTGTTAATTTTTTTGGCCATGTTTGGCTATAGCTAATTATGGTTTACCAAGTTTCACTATACATTTCCATGTTTGAAGGCTACCCTTGACACAATTTTGTGTTTGGACCCTCACATGATTAGGAATCAAGGATATGATTAGCGCAAGGATGTTTGATGATTTCTGAATATTTTTAATTTGGTTGACTATGATTGCGAAATACTCCTTTCGATTAACCCTATTCAAACTATCTTTGATTATAACTTGCTATGTTTTATTATCGATAACACTAGTCAAAGATATTTGACTACGGTTTTCTTTAGTTGACTATGGTTTTCTTTAGTTGACTATGGTTTTCTTTAGTTGACCATGGTTTCCTTTAGTTGACCATGGTTTCCTTTTGTTGGCTATGGTGGTTTATCTTTAAGTGTAGTTGCTTATGGTTGATTATATTTTTTAATTGTTTACTGTGATTGGCCATGGTTTACTACATATGACGATGTTTTTTATGGTTTAAAATAGTTGACCTTGGTTGAGTGTATCACTTTGAAATAGTAATTGAGCTTGGATATCTTATATCACAATTTTATCTCACCCAAATTATTTTGTTCCTTTGTAGTGTTTATCAAGGGTTATGTTGCATTGCAATGTTCATCAAGAGTTATGTTTGATTATCACATTAAGAGATCAACTTCAATATTAGATTATGTTTTTCCACTAAGGAGCTTATAATATGGTTGAATTTAATATGACATTGAACTTAATTGAATTTATTTCATGTTGTTATCGTCAATGGTTTGTCACATCATGACATTCATTGAGGATTATTTTGAAGGGAACACTCAAAGTTTTTGGTTCATTGCAACTTGCATAAAACTGTTATGCCACGATCAATTTCATTAACTTTGGTTTCCCAATTTTGGTGTCTTTTTAACAAGAGATTAACCTATTTAGATAATATCAATTCGTTAATTGACATAATATCAATTCGTTGAATCCCAAAATATATCTAATATAATGCACTGCGTAAACCCCCTAATACTTAAATTAGGGGTTGTTAATAGTAAATTTGGTTGCTTCCATCCATGGAACTGATATAATAAAGTGGGAGCTTTGTGATGCGATATAAAATATGTTTTTGTGTTGCATGCATGTCTATGGTAACATGTTCAAGTGACGATTAAATATTATGTAATATCCCCCCATTATTAAAATATCGTTTGGGTAAGATTGAATTGCATTGGGTAGCATGGTAGAAAAAGCCATGAAAAATATTATGTAAATGAATATTCAATAATAAATAATAAGTGGAATCTATGTACTTGGAAACAAGAACACCTAGGAATGAGAATACTGCCAAATAAAATACCATGGGTGAATGGTAATGGATATGAATTCTAGATCAAATTCTAGATAAAATTAATGGATGGGACATAAATATCCATTAAGTTGCTTAGTTGGAGATAGTTTCTAAGCTTGGAAAAACATAAAAGCATCGTGGGAGAGAAAGGAAATATTTTAGGAAAGAAGCCTAGGCAAGTGGATAAGAATATACACAAAATTGGGATGCCACTGAAAGGAAACCTCATTATGAAAGAAAAGAATTTAATACTTGACAAGGGGGTCAATGGGGTAGTTGATTCTTGGCAAAGTGTTCTCAACTCGGGGGTGAACTAAAGAAAACAATTCTAGGTTGGGTGGTGAGCAGGTGTGAACTTCCAAGTACTCCACTGATGATTTTATTTAATCTTATTATGTGCTTTGTGATTTTATTCAAACTTATTATGTATTTGATGCTCTGTGCTGAAATATTTAATGTTCTATGTTGAATTAATATTTTATGGTGTACTAGGTATATTAATTTTTGTGAGTAACAAAAAAATTGTATCTAGTAGAATGTTGTCTTATTTTGTGTGCATGTAGAAAAGTAATGGCTATCATAGTGAGACAATTAGTTCTAAATTAATTATTAATGACATGGCCTTTCATTTGGAGGAAGATCGGGAGGTTATTAGCATAATTGACTATAGCTAGAGCATGTATACTCATGGAATCTGACATATTTTATTAAATCATATTGATTATCGTTCACATAGAAATGGAATTAATTGAGTGATTTTATAATTAAGAGTAGAGTCAATTGAGGGGAAAAAAAGTTAAGTACCTTGTGAAATTATAGGGAAGTATCTCATAGAGCAACTAGTAGGTATATTAAGGCCATAGTAGCCACTGTTAACATTGGATTAATGTGGAATTCTAGGTGTAGAGCTAAAGTTTATTGCCTACATCCATATAATTTATAAAAAAATTAAGGTGAATGTGAGACAAGAATTGATTATCTAGTAAAATAATTGAATGTAGTATGAATTAATATGACACGCAACTGTGATTGAAATGATGTATGCAATGTCGAATGAGACTTCAATCAAAGAAAGCTTTTCCAAAAATGGAACTACATGGAATATTACTTCACCAATATAAAATTTCAATTCAGAAATCTACATAGAAGTTTTTATAAAGGAAAGAAACACTAAGGGAATAGACAAAGCCCTGAAACCAAATCCAATGATAACTAATCGGAGATATTTTCATAAGCCTGCTATTAACAAGGTGCTTATATTAAATCTCCTCAGAAGGTAATCTATTACAACTAATTGGTTTAGAAAGCAATATTAGGGGTGGTATAATAATGATGGAATTTTATCTGAAGAAAATGTATCAACTGAAATTGATAATGGAAAATAAAATATTTTCTAATATGGGCATGATGGTAGAAGCCCACTAAAAGAGAGTGTAGAATTCTTAGAACCCAAGGATGCATTAAACAAGTCCATAAAATGATGGGTTTAAATAGAATTAAGTTGCAGCAAAATACTAGTACAGCTACAACAAGAGCTAGCCAACTTTTTCTTAAGCTAAAAGCATAAACCCATAACAACATGTATTAAATTACCAAAGAGAAAAGATATAATAGCATTCACAAGAATGCATGCACTATCAACATACATGCATGAAAGCACACATTGTAGTGTATCATTATTAAGAAAAGGAAACTGATACAACAAGTTCCAGAAAATGAAAGTAACATTGCAAGAAGGGAATTAAGAAATGCCAGGGTAACATAAAATGTTTTGTTAAAAGTAACTCTCAGTGAAAACATTCATTTAAGGAGAAAATAAATTTAAGATAACCTGGTTTAAAATTATAAGCAGAGATCTTAGTGGAATAAAAAATTATGATGCTAGGGTAACTGGAAATAAAAGAGAAAATTGTATTAATCATACATCAAGAACAATAACCTGAGCTTAAGGGAAATAAAATAGTACAAGGAGACTGGTAACACTATTATTGTCCCATATAGTGTAACAAACTAAATAGATAAAATATAGTTGAAAGTATATTGTTCAAAGTAGTTCCTCTTTAGATAGGAATCTAGAATACATATCTCAAACATCTCTGGAATTTGTATACTCATAAAGCTTAAAACAATGAAGTTAATCCTATCGCACTATGTAGGTTTTAACATCCTACATGAATTACCTGCATACGAATTCTAAAAACAGAAAATAAACAATGGCAAGAGAATAAAACATAAAACATATACATAAGGTCTCGATCAGCATTGATTCTAGGCCAGGGAGGTTGAGCTATGGACATAAGGTTGTTTGCATATTATATATGATAATATTCAATTCCCAATTATCTTCTTCCTCAGGAGGCCTCAGCCAGTCGATTCAGAGAAGGCCTCTACTTCTAATCAATACACCTACAAAATAACGGTGCAAGACCAGGACTAGATCAATCCGATGGTAGATGGGAGGATTGCATGGGACCGAGAGTGTTCCTTCACCTCTAATTTAGATGAAGAGTTGGAGCATTGGCATAATCGTTTTCATGAAGTATCCACACTACGATGCAATATGATGACAATGTCACTATGTTGTGTCTCGTCAGAGGTAAGGAAATTACCCTATTATGATGGTTTAACTGATGTAGATAAGTTTTTGGATGCATTTGAGCATGAAGTCCCTGAGGATCACTGCTTCCAAGAATTATATTTAGCACTGCGTGCTAAACCCGCACAATGGTGGGGTTTGGATAAAGATAGTTTTGATGGATGGTGAGATTACAAAAGAATGATGAGGCTACCATTTGGGTGTCCTAACACTAGATTGACTAAGCAATATAACAAGAAGGATGATCTGTGTGATCACCTAGCGAAATGGACTAAAGTATGGGGAACAAAGCGACAAACAAAATGGGTACACATCTTTTGCCATACTTTGGATACACTTCTCATGTACTGGTATCTGAAAAGGGAGCTACGCCATGGCACCGTGAAGTGGGATATATTGAGGGAAGGGTTCTTATTGACCTTCAACCTTGAAGATGAATTCAAAATCATCGATGAAGAACTGCAAGAGATCAAGGCAGTTATCTTCAGAATGCCACAAGAACCTGTGGAATGGATCCAACCAGATTGGAGCACTCAACGGTGCCATGTGCTGAAATGATATAATGTGACTACTGAAGGGGAGGATGAAGGTCTGAGAAACATTAATATTCCAGAGGGAAAAGGGCACTATGAAGTCAAAGGCCAAAAAATAGACTACTCGGACATCACCACACCATTGAAGACAAAGCAAGTAAATATTGGCACTGAAGCAGAACCGAAGTTTGCAAAGATTGGGGATTATTGGGATGACGCTACTATGGATAAACTTGCTAAGTTACTCTGCGAATATCAAGATCTCTTCCCTACCAAGTTTTCAAATTTGAATGCCATAGTTGGTGATTTTGGTGTTATGCAAATCACTCTAAATCCATACGTGAAGCCTATTAAACAGAGGTCGTATCACCTTAATCCGAAATACAAGTAAAAAGGTTTGCGTAGAACTGGATAAGATGTTGGAAGAATGCATCATAGAACCGGTTGAAGAATTTGATTAGGTGCACCCCATGGTGGTTCAAGAGAAGAAATAGAAGGGTGAGATAAGGATTTTCATAGTCCTGTGGAAGCTAAATGACGCATGTGTCCATAACCCATTCCCAACACTGTTTACCGATGAAGTGTTGAATAATGAGGGAGGGCAAGAGGCCTATTCCTTCAATGATGGGTTTTCTAGGTATCATCAGATCAGGATCATGTCCAAGGATAGGAACTAAACAACCTTCACGATGGAGTGGGGTTGTTTTCAGTACACTGTGATGCCATTTGGACCCATGAATGCAGCTGCGATATTTTCTCGCGTAGTCATCGCAGTGTTCAAAGAGTTCATTCATAAGTTCCTCAAAGTATACTTTGATGACTGGACAGTGTTTGGATTAGTAAAGCGCCATGTAGCAAGTTTGTGCCTGATGTTGGATATGTGTCACAAATACCCAATCGTGCTAAATTTGAAGAAATTCATCTTCTGTGTTCCCTTTGGGATCTTACCAGGTAACGTGGTGTGCAAGCAAGGGTTGATGGTGGACCTTGAAATTATTGGAGTAATTGTGAATTTGGAGGCCTCGAAGAATGTTAAGCAACTATGAAAAACGCTGGGACATATAGGATACTATAGAAAATTGATCAAAGATTATGCCCAAATCAGTGTGCCCATGGAGAAACTATTGAAGAAGGATGCAACATTCTATTGGGATGAACAATGTTAGCGCAACTTAGATGTATTGAAAGAAAAAATGGTCACCGTGCCGATTTTGGCATTCTTTGATTGGAAAATGGAGTTTCACATCCATGTGGATGCCTCTTGCATTGCATTGGGTGCAGTGTTAACGTAGGTCGGTGAAGGAGAAATGGACCATCCTATAGCCTTCGCTAGTAGGAAATTATCAAAGGCTGAGAAGAATTATTCAACAAATGAGCGTGAAAGATTGGCCATGGTGTATGCATTGTATACATTTAGGCACTATCTGTTAGGAGGTCATTTCAAAATGTAAACAGATCATTTTTCCTTGAAGTAGCTAGTCAATAAGCTTGTGTTGGCAGACAATATTTGTAGATGGTTGCTACTATTTTAGGAGTATGACTTTTAAGTCATTGTGAAGCTAGGAAAGTTAAATGCAGGACCTGGGCATCTGTCGCGGATCAAAACAGGCAAAGAACACAATAATCTAGAGGAAGGGTTTCCAGGCACACAACTCTTTCTGGTATGCATAGCAGATAATATCTTTGTAGACATTATTCACTTCTTGGCTACAGCGATCACACGAGAAGGATATACAAGTTAGCAGAGAAATGAATTAGTAGTGTGCACAACATATTTTTTAGCTATTGTGGGACATCTGTATAAGATGGGTGCAGATGAAATATTGCGAACATATGTGCCAAATTTTGAATGGGATAGAATTCTTACTGAAGCTCATGGGGGAGTTGCGGGAGGTCATTATGCAAGCAAGGAAATTGCACAGAATATTTTTTGTGCAGGTCTATGGTGGCCAACGCTACACAAGGATTCCAAGGCATATTGTAAGGCATGTGATACATGTTAGAGAATAGGAAAACCATCGCAAAGGGATGAATTTCCATTACAACCTCCAGCATCTTTGTAGCCATTTGAGAAATGGGCTATTGATTTTTTAGGAAAATTCAGCCCCCAGGAAAGAAAAAGATGCATGATATATCATCACCATGACAGAATATCTAACCAGATGAGTGGAAGAATAGTTGGTTAAGGATTGTATAGGGGCAACAACAACAAAGCTTTTGTTTGAATATGTCTTAACCCGGTTCGGCTGCCCGAAATGTTTGATGAGTGACAAAGGTATGCACTTCTTGAACGAAACAATCAGCGTCTTGACTGAAGAATTCTAGGTCTACCATCAAAAGATTAGACCATGTCACCCATAGGCAAATGGAATTGTTGAAGCCTTAAATAAGATTTTGGAGAACGCATTGACGAAGATCTACAACACGGAGAAAAATGACTGGAATCTCCACGTACCTGCAGTGCTATGGGCTTATAAGTTATAGGACTACTTGTAAGAAGCTGATAGGGAAAACACCATTAAGATTGGTATATGGTGTAGAAGCTATAATGACGATGGAGTACATTATGCCTAGTATGTTCATAGTAGATCTCATAGGTATGGCGGATCACGAGACCTTGGACAAATGACTTACATAGCTGATGGAGCTCAAAGAGGGCCAATTTTTTGTAGGATTTCATCAACAAGTACAAAAGGAACATGAAAAAGAATGGCATGATCACCACATCAAGCTTCGCACGTTCAAGGTAAACGATCTTGTCTTGTTATATGATAGTAATCTCACTAAGTTTTCAGTTAAATTCTAGATGCATTGGCTAGGACCATATATTATCAAAGAAATTACAAATGGAGGTGCAGTTTAGCTTGTGAAGCTGAATGGGGAACCCTTCCCAGGAAGAGTGAATGGGAGCAAGTTGATGATGTATACAGGGGATCCTGCGCAATGACGATATGGTGGCAGGATAGTCTTAGTGTTCCAGGCAGTTGCAAGGGAGCTCTGGACTATAAACTACATTGTCAGGTTTGGAGGACAACGCAGCGAGCAGGCTGCTCGGAAAGCAACGAAGTTGCAACATATGAAGTTGTGCTCAGGAAGTTGTGCCATGGAGAGAAGGGCCGCACAACACAATAGAAAAGTGACCATTGGAGTCACTAATCATGACCTGATGGTAAGAAGATGGTTAAGAGGAGTAGGATGGCAGCATTTAAGGCAAAAATATTTGAAGATCTTCTGCCAAAACAACATTTATTACCAGAAATTGGGGTGAATAGTTAGATTTGAATCCAAAACTCCCTATAAATTATGTGTGTCAGTCCAACAGAGAACACTTTGCGCTCTCATAATTGTTAGTGAAATTTGTTGTTTTTCGCCTATGAACTAATCAGCTTGGGAAGATTTAGTCAAGAGTTCTATGTTTTCTAAGTTGTCTGAGATAAACTACAATTTTATTCTAGAGAAAATTCTTGGCCCTAGTCCTACCGAAACTGTATGTACTAGCGATGTTGCCCCTGAGGTAGCTCCCTTGGAAGTTTTATGTATGGAAGCTTCGACTACTGTGCCTATGGTTCCAAGGTCACCTAGGCCGAAGCCTACACCTAATAGAGAAACAAAAATAGCCAAATCAAAGAAGGAAAAGCAGAAGAAGTCGGTGCCAGTCCACGCTTCCCCAAGAAATCATTCTGAAACATAGAATCCGAAGAAAGATAAGTAGAAAATAGTGGACCTGGAGGTGGAAGGAGGCCAGGGAACATAAGTCATTGATGATGAAGGAGTAGAACCCATAACCTGGCTACTCGAGCATATCCCTCCACGGAAGGGAAAGGAGAAGGTCATGAAGGACCCATATTCTAAGAATTTCAGCATTTCCACACCCCTACTACCTGAGCAGGTTCCTTTTGAAGGTATGTGGATCCCACTGTTGAAAATGGAGGATTGGGACCTCGCAGATCACACTAGGTTTCCCCACTTACCAACAGATAAGGATATGAGAATGGTTTGTTATCAAGAATTAGGTGTGATAGCATTAGAGGCAGAGGAATGGGTCCGCGGTGTGGAGCACTCAGGGTTACTCAATCTGCTGTGGGTACCCCATTATCACCGCACCCCCATTAACACAATCTATGTGCGCCAGCTGCTCACATTGGTGAAAAATGGGTGTCTATGTCTAGGAGGGCCTATACCCATCACAAATATGCTCATTCACAGAATCACACACCTACCTTATAAGGGCATGAAACTAGCCAAGGAGTTTGGCAGAAAGATGGGGGAGAAGGACCTTGCAAAAAGAATGAAGAGATATTACGGCCTCATGAAGAAGTCACGAGGGTATTAAATTATGTCCATAATAGACCGAGAAGTTCAATTATCCACCTAGATCTTATCAAGGAAGGTGATGGGGAAATGTCGCGTGGATGAAGTTCGGGTGCCTGTAGTTTCCCTGGCTACACAGTGCACGAAGGGTGTATAATTTAATTCTTCAAGATACCTCTGTCAGGAGTTCCTAGTGAACTGCTGAGAGGACCAAGATGAAACCAATTCATTCCACTACGCTTGGTTGTTGTTGTCGATTGTGCTTGTTGCCTGGGAATTGCTGAAGGATAGCCAATTTCCTGCGCTTGAGGAAGGATTGTCAGAGGCAGTGAAATTCGCTCCCTTATGGGCCATAAATGATCCCGTGCAAATTACAGAAAAGATATTTTGGTTCCTTATGGAAATGAGTCTCCACATGGCCATCAATCAGCATCAGAGATTGTCCCCAACCTTGTTCACACAGCTGTCATCCTACATGACATTCAAGGCTGACTTCCATAGAGTGTACATTCAAGTGTGAAAGGATCTAGAACAGAAATGGCACGACTTTTCATATTTGGTGACAAAACAAATGTGGAGGATGTCATCGCGAAATGGCCTGTAGAGTGGCACACCCCATCCAACTTAGTTGTGGGACCAAGTACGGGTGTGGAGAGTTCTACCTTGTAGAAAAGAAAGGAGGTAGCTAAGAAGGTTGCGCATAATCTGGTGGCACAAAAAAATAAGGAAGTCATTGAAAAGGCTCATGTGGAGTAATAGCGCATTGCCAAGGAGCAAGTTGAATAGGAACAATGTGATTCACAACAAGGTGGAAAGTCACCTTCGCTCGAGATAGAGGAGGAAGAAATTTAAGGGTAAGGCGATGGAGGAGATGAGGGGTAGAGCACCCCATTGATTCTGAAGGAACGTGGCAAGGAGTAGCAAGAATGTATAAGGAAAAAGTAGAAATGAGATAAATTGCAAGTGGATCCCATGGTGTTAACAAAGGAGATCTCGATGACATTGGGGATAAAATCAGGGACACCATAACCGAAGTGCCGCAGTTGTTTGCGTAGAAATACATGCAGATGTTGGGGAGCATCCAAAAATATTTGCGCGAGCTGCAGATCTAAGAAAGCAGGATATAGGTGGGCATCGGAAAAGCGAGCACAGAGAAAACGATCCTATAACTCGGGACAAGCCAAGCAGCGAAGTTAGTAAGAATCCTTGACCTCATAACCATAACATTGTTAGATGGGTTGCTTCGCATAGAGTCCACTAATGATCACATTATCCTGACTACTACCAACAACATCAGACTGAATATAGTGGTGCTCTCCAATGAGAAGCTCATAGATGAATTGAGAGCCTGGGAGCAGCATGCCCTCAACCTCATCAGTGAGTATAGAGTGAAAAATGAGCAGATGTTCGCTAAAAACATAGAGGCATTGAAGGAAAAGGATATGCTACAGACACATAGTTCATGACTATAGTGAGCAGTCGCAAAGGCATGCAAGATAGTGCTTGAGCTTCACATCATGGAGGATGCACAACTAGAAGCAAAGATTAGAAAACTAGCCACTGGTCTGCATGAAGCTAAAGCAGCGATTATTCGAATCTAGTTTGAGCTCAACATGAAGGTCACAGAGCTGTAGTTAAAGTTGTAGCCCATGACTCCACCTGAGGTCTAGGAGTAGTGTGGAGCTATGCTAAAGGAAGTAATGCCTACCCTAAATGCCACAGTTTTTGACTGTACGACATTGTTCACACAAGATATGGAGCTAGTGACCAATTTGCAAGAGGATCTGAGCTTGCAAACATTGAATAGTGAGGTCAAGGAGTTGTAGCAACAGTATGATGAAGTCTGGGCGACTGCGCGCTCCATAGCACTAACACAACATTTTCAAATTACAGGAGGGAAAGTAACTCCTAACATAGGTGGAGGAAGCGTAGAAGAAGGAGGCCTTGCTAAAGGCTAGGTTGTAGCCATGTTTGGAGGAAGCTTATCAAGTCACGACTACCATTCAGGATAAGCTTAAAGGCTTGCATCTGACATAGAAGACGATGAGGCTAGCCATCGAAAGACTAACTTCAAAAAAATTGGTTGAGGATGTCAAGCACGCAGCAATGTAGAGCGCTTCCGAAGTTGCAATAATCTAGGTGGAGTTAGGGGGTCTTCGCAGTAAGATTGAAGTGCTAGCAGAGTGAATCGAGGGCAAGTCAAAATCTTTGTGTTCGGGGCCTATTTGGATGGGATCCCCTAGGTCATTTTTGGGGTTAAAATAACCCAAGTTTTGATACAGTCTTGTAATTAATGTAAAGTCTCTATGATCTGTGGATGTAGAGTGCGTAGATCATTAGGAGTCAAAGGGGTTTAGCCCCTTGTTTTATGTAAATTTTGAGTCAATTTTGAGATCCACCCATGGTTCGCGAACCATGGTATTGTATGAACAAGGCTATAAATAGGTCTGTCTTAGAGAGTCTAAGGAAATCAATAGATTGAGAAGAAATGGGTAGATAGAAGAGAAGTGATAGCGAAGAGAAGTTGATTAGATAGGAGAAGAAAGGCTCTGCAGCTGAGTGCGCATAGGGCTAGGTAAAGTCTGTAGCTGACTGCGTGGACCCCTATAGCTGAGTGTGTAGGGTAGTTTTGAGTCTGTAATCCTGAATTGGAGATCAATAAAGACAGTTTCCGAAGAATTCTTGCATATTTCTATTTACTTTTGTTTATGATATTTGTTGTCAATGAATTATGTGTTTTATGGAATATTCATTGGATGGTGCGCAATTCTATTGAATAACTATTAGTGATGTACATAATGCATGTTTAAGTACTTTGGCACATACTCTGATGAATTCTTTGATGCTTATTAATTACTTAAGTAAATCTACACGAACCCTAATTTAGGACTGCTCTCTGATGTGCGTAAGTAGATAGATTGATTGTTAAAGGTCTTAAATATGGATCATAGACCTTCATGAAGCTCTGAAGGAAACTTTGACAGAGTTGCAACAGTGTTCCCTAAGAGTGTATCGATCTGTGCGAAGGCATATCTGAGGCGCTAGAAGACATCATATTAGTCTCTAGATGCAGAAACTTGGTTCTTGCATCCCCCCATACTATTTCGAGTGAGAATGCAGCCTACGCTACACGGGTTGTTGCCGAAATGGCTAGTAGTGTAGGGATTTGTCGGTTGGCACAACTAACTATGAACCTAAGTTAGGACCTTCTAAGTAAACATGTTTCCTTCAAGTATCCAACCAAGTTCTTGAGCATCTTCACATTGACCAGCTAGGTTCCACATCTCATATAGTTTCCATAAGCCAGGGTTTTCTATCCAACCCTAACCTCATAGAATCCATGAGACCCTAATAATCAAGTTGCCTAGGGTTTTCTTCAAACCCTAGAATTCTTTTAGGTCTCCACCATCCTCTTCTTATTTCCATCAATGGTTTCATCATTGGCGTGATCTCCATGGATTTTCTTCAACCTGGCTCTGATACCATGTTAATTTTTTATAGGCATACATTTGTTCCTTTCTTTGGTAATTTAATTTCATCATTAATATATTACATTCACCCCATATCATTATTACATTATTCAGATCTAAACCATTATTCATCAGCATATGCAATTATATAGCAATAACAACATCATCATCATCATCATCAATGTAGTGGAACATAAAGGAACAATAGAAGAAAATCATGCACAGACATAGAGACACCAGGATTGGTCTGAGACTAGAAAAAAAACCCACTATGGGAAAAACCCTTGCAAATCTTCATCTTCTTAGATCGTCATCAAATGATTTAGCAAAATAGATTACAATGATCCATAACTTTATCTATGCAAAAAAACTATGATATCCATGAAACAAATCTAATCATGCTTGAAAACAAAACCCCGATTCTTGTGACTATAATATGTTGTCATTGACTATAGACAACTACTGGATATTGTTGCCACTGTGCCGAACATTGTTGAAACTGAGAAGAAACTTCAGAATACAAAAATATCTTTCAAGAGTCCCAGAAGCAGGGAGGAGGAGATGTGCGAGAATTTATAACAGATCTAGATGCTCTCTGCATAACTGGATGACTATGTCTAGAACAAATCAGGATGCTCTCAGGTGAAATGGATGAGGGAATCCGGGGTCAAACATACCCATACCTGATTCAAGCCCTGGACACTCTCATATAGCTATTTTGCAATCATCTATGACACCACAAACACTCTCAAGACCACTCTATGTGAGTGCCCATGGAATAATACAACCCGATCTGACCCTCAAGCCCTGGATGCTCCTATAACTCACTGTGTCAACTTCCAAGGCTCCCTGGATGCTCCCATAAGCCTTTGTGCCAACATAGAGGGACTAAAATGTCTAGTTTTGTGCCAGAATCTGGGGATCATATAACCCTAAGTCAGAGAAAACCTCACGCCTATGATTTCAAACCCTTACACAAACTCTTTTTGTTGAACATGTGTGAACCAAGACAATAAGAGAAGAGAGATATCTTGATCAAATGTGTCCAAATCAGCTTGAGGTCTCTTATATTTATAGGATTTCATGAGGGTCCACTTGGGGTTAAGGCCGAACTAGCAAGTTACCCATGTTGTTAGAGCCGAACCATTCCATAATACATGTACGAATAAAATAATTGATAACTAAACTTCTTCTTTACCAAATTGGTTGATATTTAGGTCAATTTTGGTCCTCTGGATCATTTGAGCTGTTGAAGGTGGAATTTGACTGCAATTGCAAAAATTAACACACTAATGTCCTTCGTAGCCTCTTTCACCACCTTGAAAGTATATACGCCTCTAACCGCATGCCTCCTGACCCTATGTATGAACTGTAATATGTGTTTATGTGGACCTGTTCTCTGGTACATCTCGATGAGCCTAGTCATGCTATCTAGCATCAAATACAATGCAATATGAGTCGGTGAATTGGAATGGATATTTTCTATCTCTTCTGTGATCCGTGTATGATGGGTCATCACATCCTCTAATGTGATCTGAGCTATAGCATCATCCCATGGAGGGATTGTTTTTGCTCTCTGATCCTCAGCTTTGGCTTGTTGAGGGCATGTAAATAATAAACATAATTTAAGAAATATATAATTAACAAAATAGAAGAATAATAGCATATACATTGATTTCAAACACATCATTTGAAGTCAATTTAAAAATTAAAGACAATTTCAAGACATAAACACATAAATTTTAAAGAGGATTTAAAAATGGAGTTATACCTTAAATATGTGAATAAAGTCCAATGGATGTAGCATGATCATCAACAGAGACATAAATACTACCTCTGACACTATGACTAGCGTCGAAGGTAGAATCTACAAGGGGAACATGAACTCTCGATGGGCTACATGATCTATCATGAGCTCAACCACGTATAACATAACCTCTCACACAATGATGGCCTGGATTTGGGGCACATATATGGGATGCCTCAACATATTACATATAATATATATAATACATATAAACTAATCCAAGAAAAAAATGTTGACAAAAAAACCATTTCTAAAATCAAGAAGAATAATCTAGCCTGAAGTCTTAAACTTTAGAGTCCATTTTTTGATAATTTATCAACCAATGTACATTGAGCTCCATTTAAACACAATTGAAAGAAATGATCAAATTTACCCTCACACATTTTCTCATTTCTAAATGATGCATTTGATTCATAGGGCATAAATATGTAAATATGTATGTCAAAATTTGAAATAAAGTTACTTACAAAACTAATAAAATTGCATGCCAACCAAATACTACAATAGAGTTTATGTTCTTAATGTTTGACTTTGAGACATGACACGTACTAGATGCAAGCGCATGGAGACAATGTTTCTCGTACAACACACTACATAATGAAATAATATGGTACAAATTAGAAAATAGTTTAAATTCTTTTATTCACTAGACCAAATGTACTTTTCATGGTGGATTTAATGTATCGTTGAAACATTAACCCCTCTCTCTCTCTCTCTCTCTCTATATATATATATATATATATATATAAAATGTTATGTTAAACGTTATAGTTATACACAATGTACATGTTACACTATATTAAATGTTATGAACTATGTTATACTATATATGTTACATATGTTATGTCAAATAACTTTATGTTATGACAATATATATATATATAAAATATGTTATAGTATAATAGTGAAATTATATATCTAGTTATAAATACATGTCATGTTATGTTATATATATATGATATGTTGTATAATTTCATGTTGTGTTAAATCTTAAATAACAAGATTTGCTATGTTTTATATATATACATATACATACATATATATATATATATGATATCGTAACTTTATAATAGTTAAATATATTTATAGTTATATTTTTAATTATACAGTTTTAAATGAGTTGTAGTTATAGTTATACTTATATTGCATGCTAGCTTATATATATGTGTGTGTGTGTTATGTTAAATAATTATAGAATTATGTTATGTTATCTAATTTTATGTTATGTTTTAAATGTTAAATAAGTTATGTTAAATGGTTATAATTTTTTTTATATTATGTTATAAACAATATATATAGAACTATAATATATTTAGCAATGAGATATGTTATAACTTTATAATCTAATTAAATATATATAGTTATATTCAAATAATTATATAGTTACATAGTTATGAAATAGTCATAGAACTATGTTATGTTATAATTTATATGTGTGTGTGCGTGAGAGAGATATGTTATAAGAAAGTTATAATTTAGTTAAGTATATAAAATTATGTAGTAGTTATGTTATGAACTATAGTTATGGTTATGTTGTAATATGTTTCCTCTCTCTATATATATAATATTTTGTTTTTAGGTTAAATAGTTGAAACCTATGTTATATTGTATATTATATATATAAAACTATAATATATAGCTATGTGATGTTATAGTTAAATATAATTACATGTTATGCTATGTTATGTTATCTCACACACACGCACCCACACACACACACACACACACACACACACACACATATATATATATACATGATGTTTTATATATATTTAAAACAAAATTTTCTTTTTTTAATTTTTTACTTCAAATATTAATATTTTATTTTAAAACTATAATCGTACTATATTAATTATTAAAAAAATATTAAAATATAAATTAATTTAAATTTAAAACAATAAAATAAGATAAAATTTCTTATTTTAAAAATAAGCATTTACTATGAGTAATCATATTCATCATGTCAATATCAAGCTCCTAATTTACTTATTTATTGCTTACAGTTTTATTGTTTTAAGTTTTGGAGTTTTTTGGTGTATATTTTTGGTCAAATTTGCTAGAAATTTAAAATGCATTTTAAATAACAAATAAAAAAAATAAAATGAAAATTAACTTCAAAAAATTCCTAAAGAAAAACTTAAAACCTAAAATAACTAGAAAAAAATGTTTAAATTACCATTTAAAATCAGAAGATATGCATTTAATACAGAAAGCATTGCAAGTAAGAAACACATTTAAAACCTAAATTATATTTTTTTTTGTGGTTTCAAAGTGTTTTCTAGGTTGTTTTGAAGGGATTTTTTTTATGGTTTTCTATGTTGCCTTTGTGGTTTTCTAAGATGTTTTGAAGGGTTTTCTTGGTTTGTTTTATGATTTTCTAAGCTTTGTTCAAGGGTTTTCTTTTATGGTATTCATAGTTTTTGTATGGTTGTCTTTTTCTTTTTAATTAATTGGTTTTCATGGTTTTTGTACGTGGCTTTTGTTTTTTTTTTAATTAATTTGTTACATTTTGCAAAAAAAAAAGAAAAAGGATAGAGGATAGAGTACATACCTTTGTTTGAGCCTCTGCAATGTTAGTGGGGTGCTTGGCGAGACTGGTTTGAATGCTCCATTACTCAGTTGAGCTCCAATAACCTCGGTCAATATCCCATGATCTAGGAAAATGACAGATGCATATTGAAAGAGCAGTATATATTTTAAAGAAAGGGCACGATTAAGCCTCAAATCTTGATCATGACCTAAATCTCAATCAAGCCCTAAATCTTGATTGAGTGCTATATCTAGATCAAGTGCTATAGCTCGATCAAGAATTATAACTCAATCAAGGGTTAGTTTTTAACCTGCCTAAGAAGCTTGATTGAGCGCTTAAAAGGCTCAATCGATCCATTGATTTTTCCAGCCAAACACATCCTCTTTTGCCAAAAAATTATAACTGAGCTCCATGCTTTCACCCATATTTGAGTGTAAATCCTAGTACTTTAGCTGGAAATCACTAAGAAGGTCTAATTCCCTCTTAGAAAGTTGCAACAACACTTGTTAGCCCATGCATTCATCAACCATTCATCAAATTCTCAAAGCATAACAAGAGCCATAGCAAGATCATGTTATAGAATCATGCTTATAAACAAAATATAATCATAATATTAACCATGACCGAACAACCATAAAAAAAAAAAAATAACATGTACAAATTATCTTAGAGTATAATGGAAAAATAACTCTTATTAACTTATGTAAAATCCAACCAAGTCAAAGACTTCCATGTATCACCTAACCATAGATTGGGTCGAACCAAATATTTCTTTCAGCCAATCATCCCCATGCCATATTCCAAGCATGAATGTGGTATCTCACTGGATATTTCAAGACATAAAAAACCAAGGGAATCCAAAGGTTAAACCACCTCAACCCTCAAACTACCATGATATCGCAAAAAACACTCAAGAGATCACAAAACAAATACCAAGCTTGGATGCCTCAAAATTCCTTCACTATACCTTGAGAAATTCTTTGGTCTCCAGATACTTCTCCAGGGCTTCCTAGAGAAAACCATCTCCACTGCCAACCCTTGGGAATTTCCTGAGACCACCTCACTGAGTTCTAAAACGTTTCGACAATCTAAAGCTTAACTAATAATGAATCCCAACATATTGTTAGAGCCTAGATTTGCCTCAGGCTGAAAAGACAAGGTTCTAGGTCCACACCAAACCACGCTCAGCCTCGTAGCTAGCCTTATGAGGATAGGAAAGGGCTCTCTCCGGGTCAATCTCAGCGAAAGATGATCTATGGGGCTTGAGATGACTGATTTAACAACCAGTATTAGGCTAGGTATGAAGTGAAAGGATTTGATTTAAGTTTTTTTGGGGGTTTTGTTGGAAAAAGGGAAAGGCAAATTTTGGGTCAGGGGATGAGGCCATATTTTTGCAGAGTTTAGGTAGGGGCAAGATAGGCAGTAGTTTTGATGCTTTGGATTGAATGAATGGGTGGATAAGATTGGTGAGGAGCCAAGGAGGGAAAGAAGGTCTCAAGAGTCCTCCTCAAATAGATGAAAACATGAAGAATTAAACAAAATATCAAGGCAGAGCATAGCAGTCCAATGAATTCTACCTTAATCACTCATTTGTTTAATTGCAGAAGACAAGAGAATGGAAAATGATACACATAAAAATCAGTGAACTTACAAATACATAGTGAAACACACCATCAAAACATAGAGCCACATGGATCCCAACAAGTGCTAGAAAACCCTGGTCCTTCCTTTGCCAAAATTGCAGAAATAAAATGTACAATAAAGTGCCAAGCAATCCCAAGTATCCAACCCTGAAAATGACTTAGAAATTACATAATATAGACAAGCCAAACCTATTCCCTTGCCTATAGGGGTCGCTATCATCATTCTAGGAGTTGTTTGAACTAATTCTAAACAAGGAACTGAAATAGGTAGTCAAACAACTTACCTCTATATGCTAGGAAAATGTTCATTCACTCACATTTCACCTTTTGGTGAATGAATATTCTAGAACAAGTAAAAATGTGCCAATATTATATCATGGTTGTCAAATTACATCATGAAAAGTCAAGAATAACTTCAAGAAGCAAAACTGTTCAAAACTGGGTGAATTACTGAGCTGAACAGTGAAAAATGGGCAAAAATCCTCTATGCACCATGCCAAAATCTGTATGCATCACGCCACTTTGGAGCTAATTTTAAGGCACTTCCTGAAGTCCAAATTGATCCCAAGTGTGCTTGTTAGAAATACTTGCCTGTCTACTTTCCAACCCAAGTGGAATTTATGAATTTGGTGCCCATTTGCCCCTCCAAAACTTCAATCTCCCAAGACTGCTTCCTGTGTGTGAAAATAAGGGCAGTGAGGTCATTTTTTGAGTGTTTTTGACCTCCTGGGGACTCAAAACTTGCCCAAATTATTGGCCATGCACCAGAAACCATGAGTTTTCATGAAAAATCCAAAAATTTAAACTTTTTTCAATTTGGAGCTCCCTAGCAAAAGCGCGCGCCACGTGGCATGGCACATAGGGAGAAAAACTCTATCTTTTAGTGCCAAAATTTGTCAAAATGCCAAAAATGCCCCAAATTTCATGAAATTTGGGCTGGAGCTTCTTCATTAAGTGTCATGCTAGACTAAAGAGGCTTCGGCCAATATCTAAAGACGATCAAGCTCCCTTTGCCTCTTTTGCTTCCTTATTGCCTTCTTTAACTTTGCCTTTAAATTTCTGATTCGTGCCTTGCAGACCTTGTTCCATGCCATGTAGTGGAAAGCCATGTGTCTTAGCAATGCATGGTCCTTATCAGCCTTGTCCAACAGTCTCTCTAAGTGGATGTTAGCTTTCTCGAGATTAGACTCTCGATCATCATTAATCTCTTGCTCAATGGGTGCCATCTCATTTAGGCTTCTTTGGGCAGCCTGCTAGTCTTCACGAATGTTTTGCCACCTCTATGAGGCCTTCGGGGTGCATGTTCCTCCATGGGTGAGTCACTTTGGGTATCCATTTCATAATCCAATGAATGCTTAGATGCCATGACTGTTGTTTTTGAAACTTCCTTGGAGGAAAAGATGCTGGTGTAGGAAAACTGTGTTGAACTGCTCTTTTAGTGATGTGTTCGAATTCTGCCACCAAGGGGAAACAAATGAAACAAGGGACTATTAGGAAGAGGGAAAGTAGTAAGGGATTAGGGACTATTGGGACTATATGGATTAGGGAAATGTAGGAGGGTTTTGAGGGATTTGATGTAGGATTTGATGTATAGGGTTAGGAATTGTTGTGTAGGGTTTGAGGTGTGAGATTGGAGAATTTGGGATAGAGCATTTAGGAGAAGGAATTAATGAGCTTAGGGGGGTAGGAAATTAGGGAATGATAAAAACAAGGGAGGAATG
This sequence comes from Pinus tabuliformis, assembly GCA_031772625.1. Taxonomy (NCBI): domain Eukaryota; kingdom Viridiplantae; phylum Streptophyta; class Pinopsida; order Pinales; family Pinaceae; genus Pinus; species Pinus tabuliformis. Next base: position 866,634,531 of record CM062812.1, read on the forward strand.
GGAAAGAGGAGTGACTTTGGTAGCAAAACATTGATTTTGAAACCCACAACAATTTTCCTTTTGAGGTACTTTGGAGGTAGGGTTTAAGATTTTTGTTTCAATCGTTATCATCCATAAACCACCATAACTTATCACAAAATTGGATGAAATACCAAGATAACGACCCTACCTGGAAAATCCACGCAAGTTATGGGAAATTTGGAGAAATTTCAAGCAAATTCGGGCTTTCAGGTGTATGCGCCACGCCGCATACCCAATGCGCCGCGCCATCCTAGTGCACCGCACTTGTGTTAATTTACACTGTGTGGTTTCTCCCAGTGTGCCGGGCCACCTGTTCTATGCACTGCGCCGGCCAAGTTTCCTCCAACTTCACCCAAATCACACACTAACTTAACCAATTTGCTTTGACTGGCTTCTCTTTGGTCTTGGCATGCAAATGACATTGATCTTCATGAAAATATCTTTATATAAAGACATGGATTTGATTTTTGACTCTCCAAGACCCATCTTTGTAATGTTTTGGCATTGGCACGTTTTCCATTTTAATACAACTCTATTTTTAAATTTCCTTTTTGATTTTTTGATTGAAATGATGAAATTCTTGGCAATGTTTTGCAGGGATAACTGACATGGAATTTGGCAAAGGAGACCAAGGCTGTGCCTGAAGAATTCAAAAAACTGAAAAACTTTTGAAAATTATTACAAAAACAAAATGTTGAATTTTCTTCAAAACAAAGTTTTGAAGAAAAGTCATAATCCATCCATATGATGATGAAAATATTTGAAATAAAAACTTATTAAGAACCTCCCTCATGAGTCTGCTGGCATTATTAGACATTGTTGAAGACCAAATTGACTAACACTAGACCTATGACTAAAATGACTCTTGTGATCTAGAAACTGAAACAAGACTGTAAGTGACTTTAAAACTCGATTTTGATGAACAGACCTGAGCCAGCATGGATAAGGCATGAGGGGTAATGAATGACAAGACCCTTCTTTCATATTTATGGCATGCTGCTAATGGAATGAAACTAAGTGAATCAAGCGAGACACCTAAAAACAAGGAAAATTTTAAGGATGGAAAATTTTCTTGAAGTTTAAAACATTGGCGAATCTCTCTAATCCCTAATATGCAAATTATAAATGTTTATTGATATATTTGTAAAATTAATCAAATTTATAATTATTTTATATATAGTCTCTCTATAATGTTGGCGATTTTTAAGGTAAAATAATTTTATATTCTAAAATTTGGGCGAATCGTCTTTTATAAAATTGGAAATTGGCGAATCTTTTTTGTGGAAAAATCATGGAAAATTAGCCCACTGGGCGAACATTAGCCCCTAAAATTTTCCATGCCTAAAAATGAAATGAAAAAAGAGAAATGATCTCTGACGGAGGGATGTAAAGACTGACTCTAACACATACCATGGCTATCCAAGAAATGGCAAGGAAGGGTTGAAACCACTCCCAAACCTTGAAAACCCCATGCCAATGACAACAAATGAATCAAATAATCAAATGCATCTACCATGCATTCAAACCTCATCCAGGAAATTACACATGCAACCTGTTAGCTACAAAATCTTCTCGTTGAAGTCATTGATCCAACCTTCTCCTTGCTTTCCTTGCTTTTCCTTTTCTTTCCTTTTACCTTCCTTAGCTTGCTTGATTTCCTTCTTGTCTTGGTGCTCTCTCTCTCTCTTTCTAACTTGACCTAAGCTAAAACTAACAAAATCTATGAACTGATCCTCAGAAGAATTTTTATCATTAAGGCCTCTATTTTCTTCATTTTCCTTCTAATTTCCCTCTCAAGAAATTTATCTCTCTTCACCTTCCTTTTCCCTTATTTTCCCTTATTTTCATCCATAAATGTCAATTAATGTCACTTTTAATTTTCCAATTCCTTTGCCAATTTTGTTAGCCATTAATAAACCAAAACTGATGCCCACTGTAGTGCTTTGCTCAACATTCAACTTGGAATACGTGTTCCATGACCTTAGTCTTATTTTTCCTTTATTAACCTTTATTACATAAACCTTTAACCTGGGGCTATTACAAGCCCCTCCCCCTTAGGGGAACATTTTCCTTGGTGTTCTATCACACCTATGACTAGAAAATCACTGAAAACAAAACATACTTCCTACAGAGCTTTATAACATATCTAGATGCAATATGTACAATGAGAAACTACTACAAAACATGACCAACGTGAAAAACATCACAATAATGCAACTTATTGGAGCTTTATAACACATCTCATTGCGTTATCTACATCCATACACATATATACATACCTAAACCAAAACTTATTTTCTTGACCCACCAAATAATGAAGGATAAAAAGCCTGCATATGATCAACCATCTCCCATGTATCTTCATGGGGCCCAAAGAGCTTACATTGCACTTTAAATTTCTCTATTTCTTAGGTCTGGAGCTGATCTAGGTGGCTCTAGAGACACACACAGGACAAAGAGGGCTTATGGAAGCTCAAAAATCAAAGTGATTAGAATGCTTTCGAACCAAGACCAGAGCATAGATCTTGTCATCCTGATTGCAATAGTGTGAATGGTTCATCAATCCAAGCTCATATGAGGGAGAACGAACCAGTCAAAGTTTTGGTCAAAGTTGGACTATGGACCAGGGTTAAGTGTCCTACAAATTGACCTACCTCGGGGCATGAAACCTAGCTCTTGAAAGCAGGCGAATTTCTTGGATCATTAATTTGTCTAATATCCCCTATATTAGACAAATTCAAAAAAATTGTTTATTATTTAAAAAAATCAAAAAAATATAAATATGGTGGCAGACCACCACCCCTGCCACCCCCAAACTATATTATAATTTTTTTTATTAAAATTGGCCGACGGGCCATGAGCCCCGTTGGCCCCCCAACCAACCCACATAGCATATATATATATATATATATATATATATATATATATATATATATATATATATATATATATATATATATATATATATATATATATATATATATATATATATATATATGGGTTGTGGGTGGGCCACCTCCGGTGGACCCGGCCCACGCACCCACCCATTAAACATTACCATGTGATAAATCGAGGGTGGTGGGGCTTGAACCCGCCCGTTTGGTGTAGCCAGCTCGCCTCCCTCGCACCCTTGCACATGCAACCAATAAACCGAACCCCAAACACTATGTGTCAACTATCCAACAACACCCCCATTTAATACAAGGTGTTACGAAGGTTACGGGGTGGGCCGCCTAACGTGAACCCAACCCCCAAATAAAAATATATATGCGGGTTTTTAAAACGTAAAATGTATTAATATGGAGAGGTCGAGGTTTGACCAGCCAACCTCTTCCTTATTACTTGGAATTTCTAACCAATCCACCTAAACAACATTTTGAAAAATCCGCCCATGAAATCTTATATAAACCCACCTTTTTGTCAGTGTGCCCAGCAACACCAAGCAGCCAACAACACGCATAGAAACCAAGATTGTAATTTTTTAATTAATTAATTGTAGGTGGAACCATGAGCCCAGAGAAAAGGCGGACGAAACCATGATTTTGCAAAATTCTTAGGAGGGTGAAATTTTTGTAGTGTCCAAATTGGACAAATTTTATGTCGATATTACACCTCTCAGCGACACGAACTTGATGGTGTAGTCGAGATTTCAATCTGAAAAGAAGATTTATAGAGGACCCAAAGGAACGAATCTTTGAGGAATCTAAGGGGAATCTAAAATATTCCTTAAGCCCCAGATTTCCATTTTATCATAATTGAGAAATTTGACAGTCGATTTTGCACTATTCAACGCCATAAATCTAGTGGTGTATTCAGATTTTCGATTGGATCATTTCATTTTTTTTGGCCACTTTTCAAAGTGGAGTGCAGGTGTCAGCATTCAACATGTGAGCAGTCCTTCCATGAGATTCGACGTTGTGAGCTTGATGGTACAGCCAGCTTCAACAGTTTGACATCCTCTTCTTCAGATGGTCTCAAGATATGAGGTATATACACTGTGTTCATGTACTGCTTTCTGCTATGAGATGCATTCTACTACACAGATCCATGTTTGATGTTTGATGTGGGATCTTGTTTCTTACTTGTCTCATGATTCTTGCTTGATGTGATGTGGAATCATTTGTGGGATGTACTTGTTGTCATGATTTGTCATGTTTTGTTTGAGATCTCTTTGTCGTTATGTTGATGGGATACTCATGTGTTGCCATGTAAGATTGCATTGAAATCCCTTTATGCAATGTTGGCGGGATGTTCATTATCCTCATGCATGAGTTTATGTCATACTGATAGGAGTCCTTTTTGTCTGAGAGTTCCTTATAGCGGAACACCTCTTGGAGCCACTCCTGTGTGAGGGAATTTTCCTTGTATGATAGTGACGTCACCACCTATGTACATCATCACTATTGACAACACATAATGCAGCAGCCTAAACCATCTTGACATTGAGGCCTGAAGACGTAGTCCCTCCTCGACTAACTTCGTTATCAACATCTTGTTATTTTATGTTGCTGATGATTGTCATGTTCCTTCTTCTTTACAGCATGCATATCTGTCCCTTTATGCTATTTTAGATGCAATTACAATCACATCACGAAAGCAAAAGATCTTGGTTAAATCCGAGAGTTAAGGTAACTCGGATCAATTTTGGTATTAGAGCGGTCATTGCATGGATGTGAATTGCAAGTGTGAACAATGGAACGTGCAACGATAGAGGATGAAAAAGAGATGTACGAGACCATGCTCAAAATCGCCCAAAGGGTGGAAATAATGTATGAATCTCTACAAAATGAAATAGAGGAAAAGGAGTGATTGTAGCTTTAGTTGTGAGCCATGGAAGAGGCCGTGGAAGAATTGAAGCACAAAAAACATAATCTTCAAATGGAGAACGTTGAATTGAAGATGCTTCTATATGAAGAGAAATAGGAAAAATTGAGTTTTCTACAACAGTTGTAAGCTAAGGATGAGGCCTTGGAAAAGCTGCAGCATGACCCATGTGAGGTAAAAAATAGTTCTTTGAATTCATGTATGTTCCCTAATGGTGATTTCGCTATTTTTGAAAATCATACCACACAAATTGGCTCCAAACAGTTGAAGAGAATTGGGTATGAAGGAAAAGGCTTGGGAATTAATGGGCAATGCATTGTTAACCCCATCAAAGTAGAAGAATTACCACGTCAAGTAGGACTTGGGTATGTTAGGAAGGAAGTTTCGGAATGCGCCAAGACAGACAATGAACCACCAACAACAGATGATGAGTAGCCCTCATCAGTTCTTTCCAGCTTGACAGTGCAAGTAAAATATGTTGATTTCCCTTCAGTTTCATCTTCACATAGTATGATTTTTGTTGGGGATGTGGAGATACCAATTACAGGGAAAAACATGAGGCTCCTTACCAGGATAAGGTATAAGGAGGAAGAAGAACTTGGTGTTAATAAAAAAGGCATAACTCAACCTTTGGAGGTTGTGCAAAGACCTCAATTTGTAGGCTTGAGATACACCAAGGGATAATGCTCGAAGGTGTCAGATCCTTCCAAGACATCGTCGAAATCATCAAGGAAAGAGAATGATGGGAGCACATCCCCATCATCCGATGGCAATGCCCATTGTAGGGAAATAGCTGAGCCAAGCTCTCATCACGATACTTACACTAGAGACAGCCAGGAAAGGTATAACCACTCTCGATATTCAAATGTTCATTTCGATTATAATCATGTTGTTAAAGATGAACGTAAATCATTGATCCAGATTTAAACAAGAACGAAACACATTACATAGATAACCATAAACACAGAGATGCAATGGAAATAATACTTCATTTCATTAATGTAAAACACTGAAATATGCTTACAAATAGAAATGGAAATAAACCAGCTAGGGCGATAGTAGCTTATCTCTAAGAAGAGATGTGGTGGCTGCATGACTCTAAACTGTGTTACAATGAGGCTTGAAGGTCTAATTATTGTTGATAAACAATGGAAAACCCTAAACATCCAAAAACCTAACCCTAGAAGATGAAAAACCAAACTATGGGCCCCGTTTGGGTAAATTGGTACATCAACTTCCCGGGGTCATAACTTTGGCATACGATCTCCATTTGACGCACACAATATCTTGTTAGAAAGATCTATCTGAGAACTACAGCTTTGGGAAGAGCAACATTAGTCCATGGCCCCAATTCACTCTCATTTTTCCCAAAAAATGAAATTTAGGGCCTCAAAACGGCTCCAGAAGTTGATGACCCGAAAAACTACTAAAAATAGTAAACTGTGCTACAATTAAGGAAACTGAAAGCTGAAAGAAACAATGGTGGGGGTCCAAGTGGACTTGGCAGGTGGCCACCAATATCCACCTCGATCATTTCTCCCCCCTTAGGAAGAAATGGTCCCCATTGCGTTGAGTTCCTCCATGAGATGAGAAAACTTCTGCTGAACTTGGTCCCTGGTGAGCCACTTGCCCTGGTGAAGGAGTTGGCCTACTTTAACATCTCAATATAGTTGGATATTCTGCTGGCAAGTGTGCTTGATCTATGTGTCCATGATCCGATCAGTTTCAGCTTGTTCCATGCAATTTGGATTTAACTCTATGGGTGTGAGTTGTTCTGCAATGTCGGATGTGTCTAGTAATGGTGGAAAGTATGGCCAAAGGTGGTCCACATTGAACACTAGGTGCAGGCCAAAGAATGGGGGAATGTTGAGCTCAAATCCATTGTCTCCCATTGCCTTGGTAATGGTGTAAGGACCATATTGAAGTGGTCTAAATTTCTGATAGGCTGCGGTAAGGTGTTCCTTTTGCAAATGCAGCCAGACTTTGTCATCCACCTGAAACTTGTGTGGCACTCGATGTTGATAATGTCGCTGCTTGTACTTGGCATTTGATTTCTCTAGAATGTCATGGACCTACTAGTGAATATGTTGGATGTGCTCAACGAAGTTGTTTGCCTTATTTGTTTCGAACTAGACATGAGCCGAATCTGCTTGAATAGCTGCAAATGGCATGGCCACATCAATGGGACATAGTGGCTGGAATCCCAAGCCCACTTGAAAAGGTATGTGGCCAGTCGAGCTGTGCAGAACCCAGTTGTAGATGTGCTGAACATAGGGGAGGCTCTTGTCCCATGCACATGGATTCTTTGAGTTGTACATGCGCAGAATGTGTACGATCATCATGTTGAAAACCTCTATCTGGCCATCAGTTTGAGGATGGAAGGTTGTGGACTTAGTGAGTTTGGTGTCCAACATCGACCAGAGACTAGACCAAAATGTACTGAGGAACCTGTTGTCTCGATCTGAGATGATAGACCGTGGGATCCCAAACTGCACCCACACTCGTTTAGAGAATAGTTTATGAGTGGCTTTTGTTGTGATGTTCTTCTTGCAGGCCGCCATAATGGCCATCTTCAAGAACCTATCGACGATCACAAAAGCACAGTCATTTCCATGCTTAGTGGAAGGAAGGCCTGACATGTAATCCATGGAGATGGATTCCCAAGGTCAACTAGAGGTAGGCAATGGGGTATAGAGACCTTACTTCTTGATGGTCGGTTTGGCAATGGCGCAGGCAGTGCATGATCTGATGTACTTCACGACATCCTATCGAAGATTCGGCCAATAGAAATACTTCTGTAGTATTGCCACTATTTTCTGGACCCTGAAATGCCCAACAACCCCATTGTAGTGTGCTTCGCAAATCATCTTGGCACGCTCACTTGAAGGAACACAAAGGTGACACAGGTGGCATAACAGGGCATCCTAGAGGTCAAAATATGGAACATGCTGAACCTCCAAGGGTGTCTGGTATGTATAGCCAAAGTCTGGGTCACTTTTATAGATAATGTTAAACACACATGGGCAGCAAGAGAATCTAAAGGATAAAACATGAGAATACATTTTTATTAACAAGATATATACATTTATAGTACATGTTTTGACCGTTGGGTTTCACATCCCAAGGTCTCTTGGACTTCATTTTGTCTATTTGGCTTCCACACTAACCCATTGAGGATTAGGTGTCCAACATTCCCCCCTTAATCTGAAGGGTTATGTATGAGTCCAAGAAGAGAGCTGTAATACAAAATGTGCAAAAATGCATGGCAACACTAGGCTGAATGTGCTCTCTGAAATGTTGGTATAAAGGGCAGTGATTTAAGGATGACCACCAACACTGGAATGCTTAGTGTAGTTCCCGGAACTATTCCAAAACTGGCAAGAAGCTGAAGTCTTTTGCTAGAGGAAGTGCTCCTATTGTTTTGAAGAGGGAAACCTTCAACCAATAAAGGGAGGTCTCACCCCACATAAAAGCGAGAACTTCAACCTAAAAAGTAAGTCTCAACCTATGATGATTTAAGGATGACCAACAACTCTGGAATGCTTAATGCAATTCCTAGAACTCTTCCAAAACTGGCAAGAAGCTGAAGTCTTCTGCTAGAGGAAGTGTCCTAAATTTCGTTCCTAGAATACTTTCGAAACTTGCAAGAAGTTGAAGTCTTCTGCTAGAGGTAGTGTCCCATACTACCAACTGATGGCATGCTTAGGAGCATCTTTGTTTCTGGCTACAAATCTAAAACTGGTGTGACAGGTTGTGGCTCAGGCTCACTTGATGTGGCTTTGAAGCTTGTAGATGACCATCATTTCCCCCCCATCAGATACAGGGTGAGATGATGGAGAAAACTCAACTGCAAGACTGTTCAATACTCTAGAACAAGTTCTGACATGTGACTGGAATATCTTCTTAGTTGTTTATGCCCATTGCCAAGAAGTGATCCATCCAAGATGAATATTTGTTCTTGCAGGACGTTTGTTTCTGAAGCATCTGTGTGAAGAATGGGTGGTTTTATGACAGTGCTTACATGGATGAAGATCAAAACAATGATATTTCAAATGGCCAACTCGGTCACAGTGTTGGCATTTCACAATTTGTTGTTGTTGCTATTGCTGTGGAAGAGGGGCAGAATCTGGAACAACTGAAGATGAATTGTTATGAAGAACAAGTGAAGATGAATCATCCTCAAGAAATCTAGAAGTTTGAAATTGAATTGGCTTTGAGTAGTCTGGAATATGAAAGGAAAAGTCCTTGTCATATCTAAGACCAGTTCTATGCTTGTTGTGGACAAGTTGTTCCTAAGGTTTGATGATCGGCTTGGGAAGTGTATACTGAGTTTCTGCATCTGCATGTACAATTGTTGCTTTATTGGGTACTAAATCTGAACCAACTGTAACATTATTGACTTGTTTCTGATGGGTTGTAGTCTCAATGTTCTAAACAGGAACATGTTCAGAATGACTCCTCTGTTTTAATTCTTTTTGCTGTAGCTGAGATTCGAGCTGCAAAAAATCAATTTTCTCTTATGCATTTTGTAGACAGACTTAAATGTCTATGAGAGAAACTTTGCTAATTTTTAATGTATCATGAGTAGTAGACAATATCAGAGTTTTGAGGAACATTGATTCTAGCCATTTTTTTCTTCAATGTGAGATTTACACCTTAAAAACTGATCACAACTACTACTCAATGTAGAAAAGTAATACTCACTAGCAATATCCTTTATAAATGTGCAGCAAATGATCAGTGTGCAACCAGCAAGCACCAATTACATTCTATATAAAAATAAGATGATGAAGCTACATTACTGTTGAAGACCTTAAATTTGATGCTATGATGATATCACTGAAATTGTGTATTTGATAATGATCAATACAATATATGAGTATTTGATGTCACTGCACTTGAATGCTAAGACACTATATCAAAGGTGAAGTGATTGATCCAGCTACAGAGTTATATTGTACTACTACAAGAACACCGTGACAAGGCTATGCTCAAATGCAACTGTGAAACCTTGCTTACTGTACCAATACAACATGATTATTCCTTAATTACTATAACTAGACATCATCAATATATATGTGGCATCTATGTTCTTGCCTTTTCATGGCATCAATACACAAAACTTCACCAATCTATCCTCGATCCTCTTGTCTTATTGGAGGATAAGGGAATTAAATATTCGAAAACGAAAACTACTAAAAAACATACCTTGTTAGTTTTAAGAGCATTTGATTTGACCAACTTCCATACAATATTCTTCTCTATACTGTCACTGTAATGAGTCAATTTTTTATTGCTGCTTAAATGATAGTAAAGTTGGCCTCAACCAAGGTCGGCTTCATTTTGTTAGGCACTGTAACAAGTATATATATAGATCTTCCAAAACCTCCACTGTAACAATCATTCAATGGACAGCGCTTTGATACCAAATTCTGCTATTACAATAATTACAATGTGAACCAGCCTAGGCATTTCTGTAAAAATTGCCAGAGATATTGGACTGCTGGAAGAACAATGAGAAATGTTCTTGTAGGTGCAGGACGTCGGAAGAACAAGCACTCAACTTCACATTATAGGCATATGATGATGGTTGATGGCCTTGCAACAGCTAGAGCTGATGCTCCCAATGCTGCTGCTCACCACCAGGTCATACCCAATGCACATTCTTCTTTGTCAAGGGTATTGAAGAGTTCTCAAATCCAACTTCTTCCCTTGGAGGTAGAATCTATAGGAGGTTCCATTCTAAATTTTGGACCAGATTTTCATCTTTGTGAATTGATGTCTACAGGTCTTAATTTGGCAGATCAGACAGTGGTAACTAAAAAATACTTTAAAATCAAGGATGATGAAAAGGGTCCATTGATGTGTGGAAAAAATAGAGATGACACTTCATGTGAATCTTCCATTGTATCAATATATGGGAAGCGTAAATGGGTGGACTTGCGTAATATGGGAGCAGCGCTTAAAGATAAGCCAACATTCATTGTAATATGGTTGGCGTTAAAGATGAGCCAGCATTCAATGTAAGATGAGCCACCATTCAGTGTAATATGGTAGGTGTTAAATATTTAAATTCGATGGCAGCATTAAATAAATATGGGACAGTGCTCCAGAGTAGAAGAAACTCTACAGAATCCGTATCACTTTAATGCAAATGCTCAAGGACCGCGGTTACGATGTTTCCTAAACAGAAATTAATATGACCAAACAACAATTTATTCATAAATTCGGTGAGGATCCCAGCTGAGACAATCTCACCTTCGGCAAATACAAGCAGGAAAATCCCAACAATAAAAAAGTAGTGTACTCTTTCCTCCAGCGTTCAAAAGACTTCGACGGTTGTGGGACTGAGGTCCTTCAAGTGAGATAGAGCCACATTGTCACTTTCAGGGTGCCTGATGCATCTTAGACTGAAGCAGGCATTCCTGAGCTCGACTTTAGAGCATTTCACACAAGGCCAAGTTCTTCCACCAATTCACAGTCAGATTTAGCTGGAAATGGCTGGAAATAAGGATGGGCGATTCGAATCCCTTTAGTAGTAAAAGAAAGGCAGGATTTCTAATCGGACACGGCTCGGTCGGTTGAGAGGATTTTCCACAAATAATTTGAACATGATTTTGTAGTGTCAGAGCAGCGTTAAAGCAAATGGATGTGGAAAATCAAATCAGAAAGCTGATGGTAGAACTATCACGCAGTCAAGATTATGAGATGGCTTCAACGTTAGCAATAGAGCATTTGGATCGCATTTTACAGAAGTTTGAGTTTAGCTTGAACAATATTGAATATTTGATTCGTATCCGGTAGGTTGGACCAGAGAATATATGGAATATGGAAGAGAATGGCAGAAAATGGTTATGGCAGAGAGCCTATAGAGCACAGAAAGGAAAGGAAAGGAAGGAATATGGCGCATAATGAGGAATAAAATGCTCAATTTTGACAAGCAGATAGGGCATTAATTAATGCTGTCAAGAAGGCTGTTGGACTAGAAAAATATGACCAATTTAGAGGCATATTTGACAGGTGTGGAAAAGAACTCTGTAAGATTCATGCTGAGAGGTCAGATCCATACAAGTGTGGCAAGGAAAATGGAGAGATACTCTGTGAAATCTGCTTAGTAATGAAATAGGTATGTATGCACACAGTAAAACACTCTATAAGGTGGCAATTCTGATCAAATCTGATTAGGAGAAAGGAAGAACTGACATGTATATAGAGACTACAAAACAAGTGGCTCAATTTGGAGCAAGACCAGCAATTGCTCACTCTAATACCATGTTAAACACACATGGGAAGCAAGAGAATCTGAAGGATAAAACATGAGAATACATTTTTATTAACAAGATATATACATTTATAGTACATGTTTTGACCATTGGGTTTCACATCCCAAGGTCTCTTGGACTTCCTTTTGTCTATTCGTCTTCCACAATAACCCATTTAGGATTAAGTGTCCAATAGAGAAGTGGCCAATCAGAAGTCTTGTGCCCACAAGAGTTGAGCATGGTGGTTAACGCCATGATCGGTGGTCGACTGAGGCAATCTACAACATTATTGGTGCTACCCTTCTTAGACTTAATATTCAAATGGAACTATTGCAGGTATGGGGACCACTTCTCATGGAAATCATTCTACAATTTCCCTTGGGTCTATATGGACTACAAGGGTTGGTGGTCTGTGTGGATGATCGTTTCCTTCCCAAAAATGTACTGCTTCCATTGTCGGTAGGCCTACACAATGGAATACATCTCTTTGTCATAAGTGGGATACTTCCGGACTATGTCTGAAAGTTTCGAACTGTGATATGCCACTGGATGTCTATGTTGAGTAAGGACTACCCCAATAGCATAGTCAGAGGCATATGTCTCGACCTCAAATGGTTGTTGCCAATCTGGTAATGCGAGCACTGGTGCCGAGCAGAGACGATCTTTCAACTCTGTGAATGCCTTCTGTTGATATTCAGACCAAAAGAATTTTTCTTTCACTCCTCCTTTGGTGACTTGACTCAAGGGCCAAGTGATATGAGAAAATCCCAACATGAACTTGCAGTAGAAGTTGGCAAGACTTAGAAAGATGCAGACCTTGGTTAGAGTGGTTGGAGATGGTCAATCCCAAATGACTTGGATCTTGGTTGGATCCACATGCACCCCTATTCATCAATAATGTATCCCAGATACTGAGCCTAGGTCATGCCAAAAGTGCATTTCTCCAAATTGGCACATAACTTGTGTTGCCACAGTGTTTGGAGAACTTGCCGGATGTGGTGGAGGTGCTCTTCCCAACTCTTGTTGAAGATCAGGATGTTATCCAAGTTAACCACTACAAATGAGTTGGTGAATGGTTGCAAGATGTCATCCATTAGCCTCATGAAGGTTGCAGGACCATTCATCAATCCAAAAGGCATAACCAACCATTTGAAAAGGCCCTCCTTGGCTTTTAAGGTAGTCTTCCACACATCAGAGGGTTCGATTGGTACCTGGTGATATCCTGACTTCAAATTGATCTTGCTGAAATATTTTGCCTCCTTCAGTTGGTCCAGGAGGTCATCAATCTGCAGGATTGGGTACCTATTACGGACAGTGACCTTATTCAACACCCAATAGTCAATACAGAGTCTCCAAGTCCCATCCTTCTTCTATACCAACACGATCAGGCTTCCATAGGGTGATGAACTCAGATGGATGTGACCTCTCTACAACAGCTCCTGAATCTACCTCTTGATTTCATCGTTCTCTAGAATGGAGTGTCGATAGATTAGTCCATTGGGCAGCGGCGCACCTAGGGTCATATCGATAGAGTGCTTAACCTGACAGTGCAGAGGAACCCCTGCGAGGGAGGTGAATATGTCCTCATACTCCTCCACGACCTTGTCCATCTGTAGTTGTCATGGCCACCATCTTCTTCTTTCCTTGAGGGCGTATCATCAGGAAAAAAAATTTCCTGGTTTTGGAAATGAGCTTACTGCATTGTTTTGCAGTAACCAAAGAGATGGTAGTAGGTGGTGCTACCTCCAGTATTCTATACAACTTATTTCCCAAAGTAACAATAGCAGCACGAGGCCTTGAATACATAGCATGTCACTTCCACAAGTATGGTTGTTCTAATAATACATCACAAACTTCAAGGGAAGCAATGTCACACAATACCTCATCTGTGAAGGGCTTGATGTTGTATGAAAGACAACATTGCTAGCTCATGTGAAGATCCTGTCCTTGGTGAAGCCACCCGATGGTGTATGGTTGTGGATGTCCTATGGTCGATAAGCCCAGCTGCTTCACAATCTCTGCTGAAATGAGGTTCTTTTGGCTCCCACTGTTGACAATGAATCATAGCAAGGAGCCCTTTACCCACATCTAGGAGTGGAAGAGACGCTCCTCCTCCTCTGGACCTTCGTGGTGGTAACAGTGGCATTGGGCTCTGCATTGATAATCTGCTTCCCTTTGTCATTCCCCTTGTCAGGTTCTGACTCAGAGTCAGAACATGCATTTGATTCTGAAACCTTTAGCTCGGCCATCAATGACTACTTGGCCCGACACTCACTTGTGTTGTGAGTGGAGCTTTTATGGAACTCACACCACTTTCTCATGTCCTTTTTCAGCTTCACAGTGCTTTTCTTTGCTTGCAGCTTTGGCGGGTTGTCTTGGGCCACCCTGCCTTGGCTTTGTCCTTTGTTCTGTGGTTTGGGGGCACCTTTCCCTTGCTTCAGATTCACAGATCCAAAGTCTCGCTTCTTCTGTTTAAACTTTTGCTCGACCTTGACAGCATATCGGTATGCCGTGTCGAGTGAGGAGATGTTTAGGAATTTTGTTTCTTCCTGGATGTACTTGTGTAGGCAGCCGCGGTATTTGAGTATCAAATGCTGCTCCAAATCCTTGATACCCAACTTTGTGTGAAGTGTATGGAAAATATTGGTAAACTCCAGCACGTCATGGTCCCTTCCTTGTCGCAGCATGGTCCACTTTATGTATTGATCCTCATATCTTCCGACAAGGTAGTACTACTCCTTGATGACATCTCGGAATGAATCCCAAGTGGGTCCGAGTGAAAATAGTGAGCCTTTACTTTCATTCTTCTGCTCGCAGTAGGTTTCCCACTAGTCCTTGACGTGGGGGGCTGCTTTGAGAAGAGCAAAACTAATCTTCTCCCGACTGGAAAAATCATGAACAGAAAAATAACCCTCTAGTAGATTTAACCATTTATCGACGGAATCTGCATCTATTGACCCTCGAAGATGGGGATTTCAAAATTAACTTGTACCTTAAATGGTGTAGCATTTCCAGAGTAGCTGTTGGAAGCCGATGCGTCACCCCTGGGTAGCTGCTAAAGGATTTGAGCAAAGATGTCCATCATCGTGTTCTTTTGTTGCTCGAGGGCTTCTTCGAGCAAGATTTTAATAGGATCCCTTGCCCCCTCATCTTTCTTTTTATTTTCCATGGGAGGCTGTCGGGATTTGCAAGGCTGATCTTGCAAAGGTTCGACCAGTTCAAGCCCTAACTCCTTATATCCCGACCTCGTTGGGGACATGCAAAGAAAAACAGAGAAAAAATAAACCGCTTTGATACCACTGATCTGGATTTAAACAGGAATGAAACACATTACAGAGATAACCATAAACACAGAGATGCAGCAGAAATAATAATTCATTCATACTGAAATATGCTTACAAACAGAAATGGAAATAAACCAACTAGGGCAATGGTAGCTTATCTCTGAGAAGATATGTGGTGGCTACATGCCTCTGAACTGTGTTACAATGAGGCTCGAAGGCCTATTTATTGTTTAGAAGCAATGGAAAACCCTAAACATCCAAAAACCTAACCCTAGAATATGAAACGCCAAACTGTGGGCCCCATTTGGGTAAATTGGTACATCAACTTCCCGGGGTCATAACTTTGGCATAAGATCTCTGTTTGACGCGCACAATATCTCATTAGAAAGATCTATCTGAGAACTACAACTTTGGGAAGAGAAACATAGGTCCATGGACCCTATGTTTCTCCCATTTTTCTCACAAAGCGTCGTGTAGGGCCTCAAAATAGCTCCAAAAGTTCAGGACCCGAAAAACTACTAAAAATAGTAAACTGTGCTACAATTAAGGAAACTGAAAAGCTGAAAGAAACAAGGGTGGGGGTCCAAGTGGACTTGGCGGGTGGCCACCAATATCCACCTGGATCAATCATGGAATCAAAAAACATGTACCTTTTGTGGATTCCATAACCATACATTTTCTAAGTGTTGGAAAAGAATGGCAGCACACAAAAGGATCATGTGTGAAAGACCCTGTCAACACCAAGTAAAGAAACATGTTAAGTAAATCTAGAGGAAGAAGATGTATTGCAATCATTGCAATAGAGGTGGCCATCAAAGTGCCACATGTTGGAGGCTCCATCCAGAGCGACGCCTTAAAGACAAAGCGTCAATGCATGAACTAGATGAAATGGTTGTTCGACCAACGAATGTGCCACAAGGAGATGACCCATTCACAAGAATAAGTGAAAAATGGTTTCTAGATATGTTAGCTTTTCATGGTCGTGTTATTGTAAATCATTTGTTGCATTTTAAAATTTAAAGTGATGATGTTCCTTCTATCACTTGTTAAGCAACAACGATGTCTAGTGTTATTTTGAGTTGCATGATAAACGATGAAAGTGATGTCATGTTTCCATCACTTGTCAAAGCAAAAATGGTTTTGGCCTTACCTTTGTAAATCATGTGTTGTAGTGATGATGTGTTTGCCATCACTTGTTGGAGCAACAATGATATGTTGGCCTTGTTTTCGTAGCTAGGGTATGTGCCCATTTCGATTTAAACTTGACCACCGAGTATGTGTTATAAACTTGTGTCAAGTATGGGATGCTTGGGTCATTAGTTGTTCATGAAAGGAAAGCATGTAATTTGCAAAAACAATAGACTACAAGTTGCAGAGGTTGCAGGTGTCGGCTCATCACTTAACGCTCCAAAGAACAAAGGTCAAGGAGATGGAAGCAAGACCTTTTCAAGGATGCTTGTGATGCAGACAAGGTACAGAGAAGTTGTAGATTATTTTTCATGCTTTTGGAGGACCAAAAGCTCCTCAATGGGGAGGATTGATCTAGGTCACTCCAGAGACACACAGGACAAAGAGAGCTTATGGAATCTCAAAAATCAAAGTGATCAGAATGCTTTTGAACCAAGACCAGAGCATAGATCTTATCGTCTTAATTGCAATGGTGCGAACAGTTCGTCAATACGAGCTTGTATGAGGGAGAATGAGCCAGTCAAAGTTTTGGTCAAAGTTGGATTGTGGGCCAGGTTTAAGTGTCCTACAAATTGACCAACCCCAGGGCATGAAACCTAACTCTCGAAAGTGGGAAAATTTGTTGGATCGTTAATTTATCTAATATCCCCTATATTAGACAAATTCAAAAACAATGTTTATTATATAAATAAATCAAAAAAATATAAATATGGTGGTGGGCCAACACCCCCGCCACCCCCAAACTATATTATAAATTTTTTATTAAAATTGGCCGACAGGCCATGACCCCTATCGGCCCCCCAACCAACCCACATAACATATAAACATATATATATATATATATATATATATATATATATATATATATATATATATATATATATATATATATATATATATATATATATATATATATATATATGGGTTGTGGGCGGGCCACCTCCGGTGGACCCGGCCCATGCCCCCACCCATTAAACATTACCATGTGATAAACCGAGGGTGGTGGGGCTCGAACCCACCCATCCGGTGCAGCCGGCCTGCCTCCCGGGCACCCTCACACATGTAACCAATAAACCAAACCCCAAACACTATGCGCCAACCATCCAATAGCGCCCCCATTTAATACAAGGTGTTACAGAGGTTACGGGGAGGGCTGCCTAATGCGGACCCAACTCCCCAAACAAAAATATATATGCTAGTTTTTAAAACGTAAAATGTATTAATATGGAGGGGTTAGGATTTGACCACCCAACCTCTTCCTTATTACTCGGAATTTCTAAACAATCCACCTAAAACAAATTTTTGAAAAATATTCCCATGAAATCTTAAATAAACCCGTCTTTTTGTGAGTGTGCCCTGCAGCATGGTGGAGCCAAGAGTGCGCACGGAAATAGACACTGTAATTTTTTTAATTAATTTATTGCGGGTGGAACCATGGGCATAGAGAAAAGGCAAGGGAAACCATGATTGGGCGAAATTCTTAGGAGGGTGAAATTTTTGTAGTGTCCAAAATGGACAAATTTTATGTCGATCTTACACCTCTCAGTGAAATGAACATGATGGTGCAGTAAAAAATTTCGATCTGAGCAGCAGATTTGCAGAGGACCCAGAGGAGGGAATCTTTAAGGAATATAGGGGGAATCGAAAAGATTCCTTAAGCCCCAAATTTCCATTTTCTCAGAATTCAGAAATTTGACAGTAAATTTTAAACTATTCGATGCCACAAATCTAATGGTGTATTTATATTTTCCATTTGAAAATTTCATTTTTCAGCCACTTTTCAAAGTGGAGTGCAAGTGTCAGCATTCAACATGTGAGTAGTCCTTCCATGAGATTCAATGCTGCGAGCTTGATGGTACGACCAGCTTCAGAAATTTGACATCCTCTTCTTTAGATGGTCCCAGGATATGAGGTATATGTAGTGTGTTCATGTACTTCTTTCTTCTATGAGATGCATTGTGTTGCATAGATACCTGTTTGATGTTTGATGTGGGATCTTGTTTCTTACTTGTCTCATGATTCCTACGTGATGTGATGCAGAATCACTTGTGGGATGTACTTGTTGTCATGGTTCATCATTTTTTTTTTGAGATCCCTTTGTCGTTATGTTGATGGGATACTCATGTGTCGCCATGTATGGTTGCATTGAAATCCCCTTATGCCATGTTGGCAAGCTATTCATTTTCATCATGCATGAGTTTATGTCATACTGATAGGAGTCCTTTTTTATTGAGAGTTCCTGTAGCAGAACACCTCTTGGAGCCACTCCTGCGTGGGGGCATTTTCCTTGTACGATAGCGACATCACCACCTATGTACATCATCACTATTGACAACAGATAATGCAGCGGCCTAAACCATCTTGACATCGAGGCCCGGAGATGTAGTCCCTCCTAAATGAACTCCGTTATCAACATCTTGTTAGTTTATGTTGTTGATGATTGTCATGTTCCTTCTTCTTTACAGCATGCATATTTGTCCCTTTATGTTACTTTAAATGCAATTACAATCACATCACAAAACTGGGAGTTGAGGTAACTCGGATCAGGAGCATGAGGTGTTTCCACTACAATATGCATTATGGTTATGGATAGAATTCTCCCTCTAGTTTCACTTACAATACAGACTAGTCAATCACATTATCAACATCCTGCACATATGTCTTAAGCAATGAAACATGGAAAACATCATGGAATTTCACTTTTAGAGGTAGTGCAAGTCTATAGGCCACTAGTCCAATCCTCTCAAAGATCTCAAAAGGCCTGCAATTCTGAGGTGATATCTTGGCACATGATCCATTCCTTAAGGAGCTCCTCTTGGGCTTGATACGCAAGTACACATGCTCCCCAAATTGAGACTCCTTAAATAGTTTGTGATGATCTGCATAGATCTTTTGCTTGTTTTATGCTGCATTAAAATTCCTCTTAATAACATCTATTTCCTATTCCATCTTTGCCAATGTATTTGTTCCATTGAATACCCTATTCATTAGATCACTCCATCTGATAGGAGTATTACAACTCCACCCATAAATAACCTCACATGGACTCATCTTCAAGGAATATTGGTACCCATTATTGCAATAAAATTCTACCAGTGGAAGATACTCTTCCCACATCCTCTATTGATGCATGACGTACATCTTGAAAATGTCCTCAAGAATCATGTTGACCCTCTATATTTGTCCATCTATATTGATATAATAAGCTATACTGAAATCCAACTCTATCCCTAAACCTACAAAGAAATCCTTCCAAAACCTGTGTTAGTAAACCAACTCACAAAAAGATAGAAGAGATAGATCAACGCCTTAGAATTCGGACTCTTCGAGGGTCCAACCTCCTTTACATTACATAGATGAACAATTCTTGGATGATACAAATGACTAAACCTCCCTTCTATATATAGGAGTCTAAGGGGTCACAATGTAATCAAGCCAACATAACAGTAATAACATAAGGGCACAAAAATAACAATAGTGGGTTTCTATAGGGCATACTAATAACAATATGGGGACAATAGGGGCACAATAATAACAATAAGGGATAAAATGACAATAGTAATGGGGGATTCACTATTATTATAGGGTAACATGCCCCTCTCCTTCCAAAAAGAATTGTCCTCAACGCTTGAGTACTTCTGGATGCTTCTATATAAAATTATCATCCTCCCATGTGGAATCTTTTGCAGATAAGTTCTTCCACTTGATGAGATACACCGAAATTGATCGATTTCGTAGCTGTCGAGTTCTTGTTTTTGTGACTGCTTCCAGTTCCAATATGATTTTTCCTTCCTCGTCAAGCTCTGGAAATATTTTTTGAACTAGGAGCTTGTCACTTATAACCTTCTTTAAACATTAAACATGGAAAAGTGGGTGCACTTGAGAAGTTGCAGGAAGCTCCATTTTGTATGCCATAGTACCAGTCTTTTGCAACACCTTGTATGGACTATAATACTTTGATGATAATTGATTATCCTTCTTAACTTACTTGAGGGACATTTTTTATATGGTTGTCTCTGTAGTAATACCCAGTCACCTACATCAAAACTCCTTTCACTGCGATGTTGATCTGCTTGTTGTTTCATTCTATTCTGTGCCAACGTGAGGTTATCCTTTAAGAGTTGCAGAATTTGTTGTTGATGCTCAATGTGATGTTCCACTGCTTGAACCTTAGAATGTTCTCTTAAATATGATGTGATGGATGGTGATTTATATCCATAAAGTGCCATAAATTGAATCATTTTTGCTGCAGTATGGAAGGAAGTGTTATACCACCATTCAGCCAAAGACAACCATTTGACCCATTGTGTCTGTTTATCAGATACAAACCAACGAAGATATCCTTCCAAACATTTTTTTACCATCTCAGTTCTCCCATCATATTGAGGATGATAAGATGATATATGAGCTAACTCAGTACCGAGACAAGAAAGTAATTTTGTCCAAAAATTTCCAGTGAAAATGGGATCTCTATCGCTTCCAAAAATATTTGGGTTTCCATGTAGCTTTTGAATTGTTTCCATAAATGCAGTAGAAATCGTACTCTCTTTAAATGGATGTGATAATGCACAAAAGTGTGCATACTTGGTAATTCTGTCAACTACCACCATGATGACACTCTTTCCTTCGGACTTCGGTAAACCTATGGTAAAATCCATTGAAACCTCCTCCCAATGTTGGCCTAGAGTGGATAAAGGTTGTAATAGACCTGGGGTCTTAATTGTTTCAACTTTATTTTGTTGGAAAACCAAAAATTCCACCACAAACTTTTGAATATTTGATTTAAGGCCATCCCAAAAAAATTCCTTCTTAACCCTATGGCAAGTTTTTAAAAATCCTGAGTGCCCTCCTAAGGGAGAAGTGTATAATTCCATAAGAATCTTTTGTTTGAGTTGGGAATTCTTACATAGGTATAAGCAATCTTTGTACGATAATGAATCATTTTTCCAGCTAAATGTATCAGATGTACTGGGATCTTGTTGTAACTTTCGAATGAGTGCCCACACATCTTCATCATTCTTCCATTCCTCTCTTACTTCGTTTATCCAATCTGGTTGGATAATAGAAATGGCACACAAAAATGCTTCCACATCCTCATCCTTTCTTGAGAGTGCATCTGCCACAACATTTTTCTTCCCTTTTTTGTAGATGATTTGAAAGTCATAACCCAACATCTTTGTGACCCATTTTTTTTTCTCTTTAGAGGATAATCTTTGTTCTAAAAAGAATTTAAGACTACCATGATCCTTTTTTACCTTGAAGTGTCTTCCCATTAGGTAGGGTCGCCACTTCTTAAGTGCATGTAGTATTTCCAACATTTCCTTCTCATAAATAGCTTTGTGTGAATACTTTCCCTTGATTGGATGACTTACGAAAGCAATGGGTCTCTCAGCTTGCATTAAAACAGCACCAATTCCTTTTCCTGAAGCATCACATTCCACAATAAACGTTTATGTGAAGTCCGGCATAGCTAAGACTAGTGCTTGGCACATTGACTCTTTAAGATGTTCAAAGGCCTTTGTTGCTTCTAGAGTCTATGAAAATGCATCCTTCTTCAATAATGTTGTTAGAGGTGCTACTATTCTCCCATAATTATTAACAAACTTATGATAATACCTTGTCAACTCGAGAAATCATCACAGATGCTTTATGGATGTGGGGATTTTCCATTCCTTAATTGCTTTAATTTTTCTATGATCTACCTTAACACCTTCATGAGATACAATATGACCCAGATATTCCACCTCTTATACTCCAAAGAAACATTTGGAGCTTTTTGCATATAATTGTTTCTCCTTCAATAGTTTGAGCACTCTGTCAACATGTTCAACATGATCCTTCCAAGACTTGTTGTAGATTAGTATATCATCAAAAAATACTAACACAAATTTTCTATGGAAGAGTTTGAAAATGGAATTCATCAAACCTTGAAATGTAGAAGGTTGATTGGTAAGGCCAAAAGGCATGACCAAAAATTCATAATGACCCTCATGAGTTCTAAATGATGTTTTCTGAATGTCTTCAATCTTCATTCTGATTTGATGATATCCTGAACAAAGATCCAACTTGGTGAAGTAAATTGATCCATCTAATTCGTCCAATAATTCATTAATGACAAGAATGGGAAATTTATCTTTAATAGTGAGCTTGTTGAGCTCCCTATAATCTGGAAACATGCGCCATGATCCATCCTTCTTGTGCACCAATACTACTAGAGCAGAGTAAGAACTTTGACTAGGTTGAATTATATCATCCTCTAGCACTTCTGCAACGATACGTTCAATTTCACTCTTTTGGGCATAGGGATATCTTTAAAGCCTAATGTTTGGAGGAACACTTCTTGGAATCAAATGAATAGCATGATCATGATCACGAATAGGTGGGAGACCTTTGGAAGTCTCAAATACCTTGGAATGATTGTCCAAGACTTTTTGGATATCTGGAGAAATAGATGATTTCAATGTGGGAACCTCTAGCGAACATAATTGTGAAATTACACCTTGTTGTTCCTTCTTAAGAAGCTTTGTCATACTGTTAGAGCTGATTATCTTTCACGATTTCCCTCCAATACCCCTTAATTCAACTTCCTTTCCTTCTGCACAAAATTTCATGAAACGTTCTTGAAAATTAAAAGCTATTGTACCCAAGGATTGTAGCCATTGGACTCCTAGTACAACATCAGCACCACCCATTGGAATGGAAATCATTGGGCTATTCAATACATATACTCCCATGGATAACTTGATATTATGGCACTTTCCAAAGAAATTTATGGTTCCTCCACTTGCAACCATTACTTGACATTCTGGTGCTGGATATAGGAAGCAATTCAATTCCTTCGCTATCTTACAATGAATAAAATTATGGGTACTTCCTGAAGCAATCAACACTATTACCTTTTTCTTCTTGATATGTCCTTCTATCTTGATAGCTTGAGGAGTGGTAATTCCAGCCAATGCATTACAAGATATGGTCAGATTCATTTCTTCTTTATCTAGGGTTTGTTCCTAGAGTGGATCCTCTTCTTTTGACATTTCTTGTTCCTTTTCTTCCTCCTCTTCACAATCTATATAGAATAATTTCTTCTCAGCACACTTATGACCTTTAGTGTATTTTCTATCACAACTGTAACAAAGCCCTTATGCTCTTTTTTCTTCTAATTGTTGTGGTGTCAACTTTGTAGGTTGTGGAAGGCTATGGGCAACAACACTTCCATCTTTATAGTTGTGAGTGGTAGGCTTCCTCATTGCCATAATTTTGCTTTCCATTTTTCTTACTAACCTGAATGCCTTCTCTAATGAATAAGTTTCCCAAAGTCAAACCTCATGTTCAATATTATCCTTTAAAGTTCCTATGAACACATCAACCCTATGCTCCTCTGGAATATCTTTTACCCTTAAGTTCAATTTTTGGAAGTCCTCAATGTGCTCCATCATTGAACCCTTTTGTTTGAGATTTATCAATTGGCTAATGAAGGTGTTGCTTTTTGTATCCTCGTAATGTGCTATCATTTCTTCCATAAAAATTGTCTAAGTGACAATTTGTTTACGAGAGCAAAGCCGTCAATACCATACAAATTGATTTGGTTCCAAATATAAAGTTGCAATACATACCTTTTGTGTGTTTTGCACATTATGGAGATTGGAAAATTGCTTCATCTGTAGTATCCATGTTCCAGGATCCTTGCCATCAAACTTCCTCATATCGATTTTTGCAACATGGTGGGTCTTCAATCCAACATTAGAGTCTATGAAATCATGATTAACATTTCGTTTGTTCTCATCATGAGTTTCCTTTACTGCCCCTTCACCATTACTGAAAATTTCTTGTAGCAACTTATTCAAATTCATCCTCAATTCTTCCATCTTATGATCCATGCCATTCATATTAGCTTCTACGCCTTTATTTAAACCATCCATATTAGCTTACATGCCATCCATCTTAACTTTCATTCCATTCATATTAGCTTCCACACCATTCATCTTGGCTTCATTTACCTTTAGTGAGAGTGAAATTTGTTGTACTTGGTCTTGTACTTTTGATATATCATGTTGCATTTCTTCCTCTTCTTCACGAGTCATGCTAGAGCTTTCAGGTTGCTTACTAGGTGTTTCCATTTTCTTTCTTCGGGGCATTAATTAATGCTAATAATTCTTCACTATTCCCTTTGAATTCCTTCAAACTAATTTTTCAAACCAATCTTATGCAAAATTCAAACAAAACTACACACCCTTTTTTTCACTTTGTAAGAGCTCGATATTGAATTTGTTGTATCTCTGTAACTATGGATCTCGAATATCTAAAATCTCATCCTGTGGTAGCCCTTTGAGTCTTCTTTCTAACCCCACAATTCTGATCAAGATTGGATTCTCCAAGGAAGAGTTATGCCAAATCTCCCACGATGACCTGATTATAGAATAGTTCACTAGAGCGAACTTGTACGATGTGCCACGTGTCATTGTTTCGACATTAGTATCTGAAAATAATGCACAAAAAACTATAGGTTGTCCTCTTTCTGAAACTTCTGATGAAATATCAATATGATGCTCAAAACAAAAGTTATAACGATTTTCCCCAGGTCACCTGTTTGGAATGTAATTTGGGAGTCTGCAAAAACTCCAACTTCCTCAGATCATATCTCCATGAACATAGTGACGCAAGCTCTGAAATTTGGACCCCAAGTTAAAAATGATGTTGGCCCAAATGGGTTTTTTTTAGCATCTGCAACATTGTAGAAAAAAGTTATAGCGAAAATGCCATGATGTCCTGTTTGGAGCAGTGAAACCCTAGAATCCAAAGCTCTAATACCAATTGTTAGGAAACCAACTCACAAAAAGATAGAAAAGATAGATCAACGCCTTAGAATTCAGCCTCTTCGAGGGGCAAACCTCCTTTACATTACAAAAATGAAAAATTCTTGGATGATACAAATGATTAAACCTCCCTTCTATATATAGGAGTCTAAGGGGTCACAATGTAATCAAGTCGACATAACAGTAATAACATAAGGGCACAAAAATAACAATAGTGGGTTTCTATGGGGCATACTAATAACAATATGGGGACAATAGGGGCACAATAATAACAATAAGGGATATAATGACAATAGTAATGAGGGAATCACTAGTATTATAGGGGCCTAACAACCTGGAAGTGAACTAAACATCTATGTCTCATATGATCTTCTTGGGAACACCATGAAATCTCACTATCTCCCTTATTTAAATATGATCTACCACAGTGGCTGAATTAGTAGACTTAATGATAATGAAGTGAGCTACCTTACTTAATGTTTCAACCACAACCATGATGGACACATGACATCTTGATGTCCTAAAAAAAACTATAATGATTTCCATGGAAATGACCTCCCATTTCCACTCTAGAATTGGAATCAACTACACTAAACGACCTAGATGCTTACACTCTACTTTTACCTTCTGATAGTCCAAACATCTCGTAATAAACTCAACCACCTATTTATTCAATTTTGTTCAATGATATAATTTCTTAATTGTTGTCAACGCCTTATGATATCTCAGGTGACCTAAATATGGCTTAACATGAAACTCCCCTAAGAAAAGCTTCGTGAGCTCGCTATGATCTGGTACATAAATCCCATTCCTGAATCTGACCTATCCATCTTCCGTGAGATGATACTACTCATCCCTATCACTTTCACCTTATTGTTGTAACCTATGCCCCAAATCTTTATACATGTCATCATGTGTTCTTTCTTGAAAGATCCACTCCTACAAATTTGTCCTTTAAGAACTCATTGCTGCAATGTGATTCGCTCCAAATATTCTACTAAGAGCATCTACAACCCTATTCTCCTTGCCCTTAATGTAGCTGATCTCGAAGTCAAAATCTTTGAGAGTAGCCAACCATCTAGCTAGTCTGACGTTCAGACTAATTTGTTTCAAAAAGTGTCTCATCCCACTATGATCACTCATCAGAATATACCTACTTCTAATAAGATAATGCCTCCACACCTTCAAGGCATAAATGATAGTTTCCAACTCAAGATCATGACTTACATAGTTTTTCTCATGCTCATTCAACTTCCTTGACTCATAGAATAACACTTATCCTTCCTATATTAGGACACCATGAAGTCCTCTTTTGCAATAACTTATATATACCACAAACTCTTTATCAAGATATGCAATCTTGAATACAAATAATTTGTAAGAAAATGCCTCAACTACTTGAAACTAGATGCAGACTCCTTAGTCCATTCAAACGTATTTCCTTTTCACTATAAATATGTAATAGGATAGGAAATCCATGAGAAGATCTTGATGAACCTCTTGTAGTAACTTGAAAATCCCATGAATGATCTGGCCTCATACACATTCCTAGGAGCTTCACACTACATGATATCGCTTATCTTTTATGGGTCCACTTCTACACCTTCCTTGTAAGAAACATGTCCTAAGTAATGAAATTTTTTCTGGAAGAAATTACACTTACTAAGATTAGCATACAATTCATTCTCTCTCAGCAATATTAGCACTGCTGCTATGTTCTCTACATGCTCTTCCTCTCTCTTAGAATATATCAATTATTCCTCAATGAATATTATCAAAAAATTGTCCAGATAAGGACGGAACACATTATTCATCAAACACATGAAAGTATTTGGAACATTATTAAGACCAAATGGAACCACTACAAACTCATAATTCCATACTTGGTATGGAACGTTGTCTTGCAGATTTCCTCTTCTTTGATGTGTACCTAATGACATATTGATCTCAATTCAATCTTTGAGAACATTGTTATTCCCTTAAACTTATCAAACAAGTCATCAATCCACGACAATGGATACCTATTCTTGATCGCCACCTTGTTCAATTGCTTCTAATTAATACAAAACCTGAGAGTACCATCCTTCTTCTTCACAAAAAATATCGGTGCACCTAAAGGAAATAGACTTGGCCTAGTGTATTCCTTACCAACCATTTCCTTGAGCTACAACCTCAATTCCACTAACTCTTGAGTGCTCATCCTGAAAGGTGTCTTAGATGCTGGTGTGGCTCCTCATACTAACTCAATAGATAAATCCAATTTTCTATGAGGTACAGACTCTGAAATATCTTCTCGAAATAAATCCTGAAACTATTGTAAAACCATATATCTCTTCAAGACTTCAGCATCCTTAACATCCTTCCCTTTTTCACTGGAGGCATGCATTGTAAACAATATACACCCTTTCTTACAACCGTTCTTTTGCTGCATAGTTGTAACCATTCTCATTGATGTCGGCTTTTTCTTTCCCTATAATATTCTCTTCTCTCCATCATTGTACTAACACTCAATAACCTTCTCGTAGAAATATACCTTAGTCCTATGAAGGTACAATAAATCCATCACCAAAACAATACTCTACGAACTAGAAGGAAACACATTTATATGTGCTAATGTAGGCATACCGTTCAACTCAAATGCATAATTTCTCACCCAATGATGAATTTTTTTCTTGGTCCCCATATCCAACTCTACTATCCAATACTCTGCATGCACTTCTTTTTTCAAGCCACACTTATCCACTAGGTAGGGATTAATATAACTACAATAGATATAAGATTAATCAAAATGGAAACAAATCGATCACAAATCTTACCTTCCATCTCAATAATGGATGCTTGATGATCTGCCTACATGTTATCAAGTGTTGTATAGATATGAGGACTTCTCTGACCAACATCCCTAATTTTTATGCCTCCTAAACAGTGTAGATATGAGGTCTACCACCTTGATATAATGGAAAATCCTTCTTTTGATGATCCTTGCCACATATCCAACACTGTAGTGGCTCCTAGCCATTACATTTATTCTATTGGTCTCCAGGCTAAGATCCATGTCCCCTCTCTATTGTACTAAACTTCTTGTAAGTAGCCACATTTTCTTTCTCACCTGCATCTTGAGGTCTTTCCTACTTCAGAGGAAATTTTCCTTTCGTCTTGTCATTTCCTTTCCATTCATTCTTGGGCTCAGTCTTACACTTCGATTTCTCATAATAGTGCTTCAACTTCCCAATGAATTCCTCTAATGACTGAGGCTCATCATACTCAATCCAATCCTTGAATGTTAATGGCAGTCCACTAATGAATCTTGGAACCTTTGTCTTCTCATCCTTGAGAAAAGGCACATACCTCAACAACTCCATAAACTTAGTCATGTACTCTTCATCTATCAAGGAACCCATCTTCAATTTTTATAAGTCCTAAGGGTGAATGCATGAATATGGGTTACACTTTTGGGCGAAATGTGGCAACATTTTTTTTATTTTTTTTTTCCGCTTTTATGGAATTGCAGCTCTCAAAATTCATAGAAGAATTGTGATTTTTGATTCAAAGTAAAAAAACAATATTTGGAGATTTTTTTTTTTTCATAATAATATTTTTCAAAAAAATTTATTGTTGTATAATCTCTCAATTTTCCATTATATGCAATACTTGTCTTTACATTTTTTTGCAAAACTTAAGAGGTATGTTTGTGTTCATGTAGCATAACTTAGTCTAAAATGAGCAATTTAAAAGAACTACGCAAAAATATATTTTTCATTATTTTTCGAAGTTGGCGAAGTAATATTTTCAATTGCATATTGGAGACACATGTGTTTGCGTATTATTTTTTTCAACTCTTTAAATGAATTGAAAAACCAAGGGTACCCTTTTGAAGAGGACTTGTAAAGGTATATATTGGTATATTGTTTTTTTAAATTGTTGTGTATATTTTATGTTATTGATTTTTTATTCAACCCATTTTAAAATGTCCAAAAACATTTCAAACGTAATGTTTAAGAAAAAAGGATGAAAAATATAATATGAATTCAAAAGTGTCAAATTCATATGCCATTGGATAGAGGATTCTTTCATGAATCCAACATCATAAAATATTCCACTTAAGGACAAATTATGCCCTAAATCCACTAGGGTACAAAATGGGGTTGTAGAGAAATCTGCAAAAGGGGTGTTAAAACTATCTTTTTTAGAGCCTCAGCAAGTTGATCGAGAACTTCAAAAGCTCGATTGAGCTCTTAAATTAAAAATTAAAATTTCTCGCTCGAGTGTTATAGAAATGCTCGATTAAGCCATATACATGCTTAACTAACAACTCGATCAATTCATTAAAAGCCTAAGCACCACCAACCTCCTACCAACTTTTATTGATGCGATTAATGGAAAATGCTATGGCTCGGGGGCTCAATTGAGCCTTTGATGTTAACAAATAATTGAGTATCCAAATTCAATTATACAAAAAAACAGAAAACACTCATTTATATAGAAATATCAGAGCGTGAAAATTACACAAGGATTCACAACAAACATGGGAAATTGGAGATTTGGATCTAGAAAAAGGAAATAAAGTGCCATCCATAGAGGAAATACAAGAAAAATATAGATGAAGGATGAGAAAAATACATCAGAGATATAGAGAACAAGACAATCATTCAATTTGTGAAATTCATACAAATATAGGTAATTCAAATTGTCTCACTTCTCATATTACTTGCTCCATATTGTATTCATTAGGAAATATGATTAAAAACCATAAACAAATGGAGAATGAAACAATAAAAATATTATAAAATAATCATTGAAAGTAATACCACATAGATAAAAAATGAGATGTAACAATGACTAAATAATGCCACTTGAAACAATGTAAATTATTGAAACCACTTGAAACCATGCAAATTATTGGAAACTACCTGAAAACATGGTTTATTGGAATTTTATGAAACCACTTGAATTCATGCAAATTATGAACCACCTTTGAATTGTAATGGTGT
Organism: Pinus tabuliformis; assembly: GCA_031772625.1. Classification (NCBI taxonomy): domain Eukaryota; kingdom Viridiplantae; phylum Streptophyta; class Pinopsida; order Pinales; family Pinaceae; genus Pinus; species Pinus tabuliformis. Next base: position 866,664,914 of record CM062812.1, read on the forward strand.
AGGATAACCCACAAAAATTAAGTATGTGAATTAAGCAAATGAAACCATTGTAACATAATTTCCATATATTATTTATGTGAATTACAATTCATGGAAATTTATTTACAAGAAGGATTAGCAAAAATGGTTGTCACATAGGTGCTCCAAAATCTATAAACATTAGTTTGATTAATGTTCGATATCCTTGTAGGATTTAAAGGAGAGAAAAAGTGTCAAGATCTAGAGGGGGCAAGAATATCCCTACTTCCAATGTGCATGAACTGAGAAGACATTCTTTGTTAAACATATATAACAACATTAAATTTTTGTAACATTCATCATATATAAAATTTAATGTTCCCTTGAATATTAAAGGATGATCCCTACCTTTGAAAACCTCACAAATTCTTTCTTTCAATTATCACATGAAGGTTATGAGAATTTTTTAAAAAGAACAAGTTTTTTAAAGACATACAAAGTGTAGTGTAGATTCATGCTTGTGCAAAAAGGAGTGTATTATTTCATATAACTATAATGCTACATGGAAGGCTCATGTGATTAATCAATACTAAATTAATAAATAATAAATGAAAAATAAATAAACTAGCATGCATGTATTAATGATATGCTAGAAATTTTTACAATGTTAATCTTCTTAGACTATGGCAATCTAACGTCGATTAAATTCATCTACTTGTTTCTCAGCATATAATCATGAAATATATTGCAAATATGGTTCAAAAGTAAAAACGAAGAGTTCTTTATTTTAAACTTTGTAAATATTTGATGAAAATAATTAAAAACATAAAAGGTATTGGATATCCATCTTTGCACATGCATAAAAAAGGTTCCTTGTAGAAACATAAAGTTTTTAAAATCCTCTTACCCCTCCTTATGCCCTACTTGATTGTCGTGCTAAAATTTCCATGTGCATTCTGCCAAAAAAGCACTCAAATCATGGAGTTTGTATTTATGTATTGTATGGTTTTTTAGTCACAATTTATGTTATAGTTGATTACATTTGTATAAATTTATAGATATAGATTTTGTTTTCTCTCATGAAATAAATTTGACCCTACAATTTGGTAATCACTAACTTGAATTTTCAAGAATCTCCCATTTTCTCAAATTCAAAAGATTCACCACATCATTAAGTTATTTAAGTAAAAATTCCCTCTAAAATATATATTTAGAAGTTTCCTATATAAGAATTTAAACTTAATTTCTATTATTCTTTAGCTCAACAACCCTGTAAATTATTATACAAATGAGTAGATTTAAATAATTGACATCCGATTTAGATAGTTGAACTATTTGGTAAATGAGATATATGAACAAAAATATAATACCATCCTTGTTATAGTAGGGATCACTTTTAGTTTGGGATTTATATAGTCTTTTGAAAAAATAAAAAAATTGTTGCTAAGAAGAAGTAAATTTGAAAAAGGTCTTGAAATACTGCACTTGGTCAATGTGATTTTTGTGAAACCAAACAAAGCTTCAAACCTAGATTCACTAGTAAACTTTTCGGGTTATATCTAACAATAGATCACCTTTATCACAAAACCTTCAATCCTATGCCAAAATGGTTTTAAGTTTTTTCGTTTCTTAAACATGTGATGGTGGAAGATTTAAGAGAAATTATTGCTTGTGGGACTAGGTTAATTCGGCAATCAATATATATTGACAATTTACTCTCTAATTCATCTACTTTTATTCTTAACACTTGTTCTTTCTACATAATTTTTCTCTTTCCTTCTATTTTCACAATATCTTTTAGTTGGCATTGGATTTTAATTCAAATGTTTGGTGAATGGGATGTATGAACAAAAATATAACTTGATCTTTGTTGTAGAAATCATTTTTATTTTAGGATTTATATAGTCTCTTGAAAAAATGAAAATTTCTTGTTAAGAATAACTAATTCTGAAAAAGGTCAAATGCTTCACATAGTAAATGGAGACAATATTCCTATGATTTGTCAAATTATTTAAAAAAAATGACAATATTGTATTTTATTAACTGTTTATAGAAATATATTTAACCACACATTATAACTATATAATACATATTTCACACATACTTGCAATTCAAACACTTTGTATGTGCACTAGATTCACCTTGCACACACCATCATTACTAACCAATTTTATTTACTAACCATTACAAGTAGCGTAATTGAGGCTTATATTTTACTTTGAAATTTTGCACACAAACATATGTTCACATAGTATAATTAGGAAAGAAGTAAGTGGTCCATCATCCACTCATAATTTCTTTTCTTGCAAGAAACAAACATCACATAATGTAATTAGGGGAATTGTATTAAAGGATCATGAACCACATATCAACATACTTGCAATTCAAACACTTTGTATGTGCACTAGATTCACCTTGCACACACCGTCACTATTAACCAATTTTCTTTACAAACCATTATAACTAGAGTAAATTATTATATTTTACTTTAAAATTTTGTACACCAACATATGTTCACATTGTATAATTAGGAAAAATGTAAGTGTCCCATCATCTACACATCATTTCTATTCTTGCAAAGAGAAAACATCACATGGTTTAATTAAGGAAATAGTAAAGGATCAATGCATATCCACATCAATCACACTTTGTATGCTTACAATTTCACTTGCACACACATTAGCCCCACACAGTAAGGTCACTTAAATTTTTTATAAAGGGTATCCTCTTTCCAGAATCTTTGTACCTAATTTATTTGAGCTTATATTTTGTTGGACACGTAAGTGAATAAAATTCTTTCTAAAAATAACATTAAACTAAACACACTAAATTCCCCACATGGGCCACAAGATAATTTATAGTTCAAGCTAGGACCATGGAAATAGGAAACACATGTCATCACAGTTGTTTTTCATATTAAAACATAGAAAGTTTTCATTTAGGGAGCTTAAAATCCTGCATCATTAAGTGACATTTCTTGTACATGGAAAGAAACCTATGAAGAACGTAATGCCTAGGTTGTGGATTATCATAGACCTTCATGTTGTCTCTCAACATGTGGTAGGGGTTCTGGGTCCAAAAAGGAAAACCAAAAGCTGAGATTCGTCCATGCCCACTAGACACGAGTAACTTAGTGGCCAAATCTTAGGTCATCTTTCCCTATAGGTTGAGGTGCTAGACCACTTAGACATGAGGTGATCTTGCTCATGCTACTGGAAGTGTCGCTAGATCTTTAAGGACATAGACCTAGTATTTTTGGCAACTATAACAATTGAAGTCTGAAATTTTTCTCTTTCTGACAATCTTTTTTCCTCTCCTTGACCCCTTTTATGACAATTTTGTTGTAGTTTTAGCCCAAACAAGGTCATCATAGATACGCTCAAGCATCCAAAAGGTATTGATCATCCATATTTTATAATCCATTTCTTATTTGTGAAATATAATTGAAACATTTCTACAAGAACATAATTTTACTCATTCTGAAGCTAATGAACAATTTTGTAGCTATCTCCATGGTTACATAGGTTTCAGTGCACCAAAGAAAGAATGAAAGATACTAGCAGATGGAAAATGATCCACATATGAATACTCACCTTCACTTATGATATTCAAGATTGCATATATTGAGATATCTAGAAGTCAAACCAAAAGTCAACTCTAGCTATGACATTCCAGTGGCGAGGAACAATTAGAAGGAAGTTTGTGGCAAGATCACGCGAGCATGGAAACTATTTAGAGGCTGATGTGTTCGATCAAAATCACTCATAATTTTCTCTATCAGTAGAAAATGATGAATCAATATTTTGTTGAAGAAGTATAGTTTTTGATTTATTTCCTTTCTATAAGTAGCATTAAAATTTCCTTTGTGAAAATTAGAATTATAATTTCCATTCTAAAATTAGAATAAGTTGCAATTTCAAATTCATAGATCAAATTTCAATTCAGTTCAACAATTAGATTTCATTTTCTTCTGAAGTAGTTTTAATGGGAAGAACATGTGGATGGTAACACTTTAATTTAATCTAGCACTCATTCATATTCAAATTAAATTTCATCTTTGAAATAGAACTTTAGCATATATTATTCACATGCACTTCATAAGTACATTAACCTTGATTGAAAATTAATGAAGTAATTTAAAAATCAATTAAATTACCTAAAATTTTGGCATTGTTCCCAAGGAAGTGTATATAGGGTTCCATTTTATTTGATTTAAATATAATTTTAGATGCATTCAATTTCATATATGCATGGTTAAAACATAATAAAATCATTTAGAATTCTAGTCCACGTAGTGCCACACCTCTACTAGTCCATGTAGTTCCACACCATCCACTGAGAATTGCATCCCATCCATAGCATGTAGACAAACTTCATGTGGTGCATATATATGAAATTCAACCTAGATACTCACCAACTTCTTCCACTAAAGCCATAGTTTAAGAATCTACATTCCCAACAAAAGGAGTAATATTTCTCTCTTAAACAAGAGAACTACTCTTAGGACAAGAACTAGAAGTACCTAGTGAAGAAGAGGAAGTTTATTATGAGATAATATTAGTAGAGAAGCTAGAGGAAGAGTTGGATAATTCTATTATTGAACCTTATATTAGCTCTGAAGAATCTACAATGGAGGAGAGAGGGGAAGGAGAAGTACATAATGTAAATGATGAACCTAGGATTGCATATGGAAGAGGTAAAGGAGGAAATAGAGGAGGAGGTTGAGGACAAGGTGGTAGAAGAGGTAGGGGAGAGCCAAATCCTTATGGATTTCCTATCGTTGATGAAGATACCACAATCACAATGAAAAATATTTCACCTTCTATTCTCCCTAATTTTCATCCCCTAAGAAACCAGGATCCAGAAACATTTCTTTTTGAGTTTGAGGTATTATGTAGATATTATGACTACTTACTTGATACTCAGAAATTGAAATTATTTCTAGCCATTCTTAAATATGGAGCACTTAAATGATTTATGGGACTATGAACACATACTATTATAAAATGGGAAGAAATGAAATGTGTGTTCTTACAAAAATATAAGGATTATTGTATGTCCCATAACATTAAGGCTGAAGTCTCTAAGATGATGCAAAAAACATATGAAAGCCTTGAAGAATTAGTCAAAATATTTTCCTGTAATTTTAAAAGGGCTAGGATGCATGAACTAGACGAAGAGACATTCAAAGATATTTTGTCAAAATATATAAGAGATGAGTGGATTGATCTTCTCAACTTAATGGGAAAAGGAGATGTTTCATAACTTTCATTTGGTGACATATGTGATTTGTGCAAACACATCTGAAGAGATAAGGCTAGATCTAGTAAGAATCCAAGACATCCTACCATGTCGAGATTTTGTAAATCTGCAACTCGAACGGTATGTAGAACATAACTAGGCGATTCGCTTGAAAAGTTCGAAATAAATATCTTTGGGAATCTTAGTGACCAAATAGATACAAAACAAACAAAAAACTAAGAATTCTACATTATCTATTTTCTTCCCTAGGTGTAGAAAGAAACATGCCTTGAGAGAATGTCCCCTTTATAGTATAGAAATTTGTGTCATATGTGTTGAAACTCATGATACAAGGGAATGTCCCTTAATACCTAATCTTAAAGTTGTTTTTCAAGATGAGGCTAGAACAAGTTAGGCTGAATCACTTTATTTTTTATCTGGACTTGTGCAGGAATGCAAGAAAATACAAATATAAACATAAACACAAATATGTAATAGAAATAAAACTTCATTTCAATAATATCAAAGAACTGAAATATGCTTACATATAGAAATGGAAATAAACTAGCTCGGGCGATGGTAGCTTATCTCTGCAAAGAGATGTGGTAGATACATGCCTTTGAACTATGTTATAATGAGGCTCAAAGGCCTATTTATTATTGAGAAATAATGGAAAAGCCTAAAAATCCAAAAACCTAACCCTAAGAGATGAAGAGCCAAAATTGTGGGCCTCATTTGGCTAAATTGGTACATCAACTTCCAGAGGTTGTAATCTTGGCATATGATCTCTGTTTGGCTATCATAATACCGTGTTTTTAAGATCTTGAAGAGAATGCCAAAAAAAAGTGACAGATTTGATTGGGTCTTTTTTGGACTCTCTGTTTTCCCTAAAAACGTCTTTTAGTCCCTCAAAATGGCTCTTGAAGTTTAGGACCCAAATAATTTCCAAAAATATTAAGTTATTCTACAATTAAGGAAATTGAAAAGAAACAACGATGGAGATCCAAGTGCAATAGGCCAGTGGCCACCAACATCCACCTAGATTAGTCCTCCCCCTTAGGAAGAAATTTTACCCATTGCGTTGAGTGTCACTGTGGGATGGGGAAACTTCTACTAAACTTGGTCCCTTGTGATCCACTTTCCATACTGGAGGAGTTGGCTAGATTTGATAACCCAATAAAAAAGGGATCTTCTTTTGGCGAGTGTTCTTGATTGTCATGTCCATGATTCGATCAGTCGTGGCTTGTTCCATGGATTTTGTGTTTAACTCTGTTCGTGTGAGCTGCTCTACAATGTCTAATGTGTCAAGTAACAGTGGAAAGTATGGTCAAAGGTAGTCCACATTGAACATTGGGTGCAAGCCAAGGAATGGTGGAATTGTGAGCTTGAATCACTGTCCCCTACAACCTTAGTGATGATGTAAGGCCCATATCGGAGTTAGTGAAACTTGCGGTGGGACCTAGCGAGGCACTCCTTCTACAAATGTCACCCACCTAGAACTTGTGTGGCACTCGATGTTGATCATGACACAACTTGTACTTGGCATTGTCTCTTTCCAATATGTCATGGACCTATTGGCAGATGTGTTGAATGCACTCAATGAATTTGTTAGCCCTGTCAGCTTTAGACTGGACATGAGTTGAATCTTCCTAAGTAGATGCAAATGGTATGGCCACATCAAAGGGACCTAGTTCCTGGAATTCTGACCCCACCTGAAATGGGTTGTGGCTAGTTGATCTATGGAGAGATTTGTTCTAGTTGTGCTGGACATAGGGGATGATTTCATCCCATGTGCATGGATGTTTAGAGTTGTACATGCATAGAATGAATATGATCATTCTATCAATGGCCTCTATTTTGCCATCAATTTGGGGTTGGAAAGTCGTGGAATTAGTGAGCTTTGTATCCAACATCGACAAAAGACTTTACCAAAATGTACTTAGGAACCTACTGTCCCAATCTGAGATAATGGACTGTGGGATCCCAAAATGTACTCATGAGTTCAAAGAAGAGATTAGTATTGGCTTCTCCTATGATACTCTTCTTATAAGCAACTAGAATGGCCATCTTAGAGAATCTATCTACAACCAAGAAAAGATATTCATTTCCATGACTAGTAGAAGGAAGGCCTAACATGTAATCCATGGAGATGGATTTCCAAGGTCGACTAAGAGTAGGAAGAGGAGTATATAGGCCTTGCTTCTTGATGCTCACTTTTGTAATGCCGCAGTCATTGCAGGATCTAATGTAATTCCCAACATCCTTTTGAAGGTTTGGCCAATAAAAATACTTCTGCAGCACTGCCACTGTTTTATATACCTCTAAACTTCCAATGACTACACTATAGTGCACCTCCCAAATCATCTTGGCACACTCATTTGAAGGAACATAGAGGTGTCCTAGGTGGAATAATAGTGCATCCTAGAGGTGAAAATTTTGAACTTTCTTTCCTTCCAGGAGCATCTAGTATGTGTTGCCAAATTCTGGATCGTTTTTGTAAAGATGCAGCCACCCCGTAGTCTCATGCCCACAAGAGTCAAGCACATTGGTCAGAAACATGACTGGTGGTTAGCTGAGTCAATCTACAACATCTTTGGTGCTTCCCTTCTTGTACTTAAGGTTCAAATGGAACTATTATAGGCATGTGGACCATTTCTGATGGCTCTTGTTCTACAACTTCCCTCATATTTATATGAACTTCCAGGGTCGGTGGTCTGTATGGATGTCTGTTTCCTTCCCCATAATGCAATGCTTCCATTGTCAACAGGCTTGGACAATGAAATAAATCTATTTTTCATAGGTGGGCTACTTCCAGACTGTTTCTAAAAGTGTCTCACAATGATATGCCACTGGATGTTCCTACTAAGTAAGAACTGCACCAATATCATAGTGAGAGGCATCTTTATCGATCTCAAATTGTTGCTGCAGGTATGGTAATGTGAGTACTATTGTAGAGTAGAGGCAACACTTCAACTTGGAAAATTCCTTCTGTTGGGATTCAGACAAAAATAATTTTTCTTTCACTCCTCCCTTGGTGACTTTACTCACAAACCAAGTAATATGAGAGAACCCCACCACGAACCTTAGGTAGAAGTTGCCAAGACCTAGAAATTCATGGAGCTCTGTTAGAATGGTTGGGGTAGGCCAATCCTAAATGAATATTATCTTGGGTGGGTCCACATGCATACCCCACTCATCAATGATGTACCCTAGATATTCAACGTGGGTCATACCAAAAGTGCATTTCTCCAAATTGGCACACAACATATGTTGCACAGGGTTTGGAGGACCTATCGAATATGGTGGAGGTGTTCTTCCCAACTCTGGTTGATGATCGAAATGTCATCCAAATAAACCACCATGAATGAGTTGGAGATGGGTCACAAGATGTTGTCTATCATCCTCATGAAGGTTGTGGGGGCATTTGTTAACTTGAAAAGCATGACCAGTCATTCAAAAAGGCCCTCCTTGGATTTGAAGGAAGTCTCCAACAAATCGAAGGGTTCGATTGGTACCCGCTGATAACCAGACTTCAAGTCAATATTGCTAAAATATTTGGTCCGCTTGAGTTGGTCTAGAAGGTCATCAATCCATGGGATTGGATACCTATTCCAGACAGTGATCTTGTTCAACGCCCGGTAGTCAATACAGAGTCTCTAAAACCCATATTTATTTTGTACCAACATGCTCGGGCTCCCACAAGGTGATGCACTTGACCTAATGTGCTCTTTATGCAATAGCTCTTGAATATTCCTCTTGATTTCATCATTCTCCATAACAAAGTGTCAATAGATTGGTCCATTAGGTAGTGGCCCCTGGGATCCGATCAATGGAGTGCTTGACATGATAGTGTAAAGGTACCCTTGTGAGTGAGGTAAAGATGTCCATGTACTCCTCTACAACCTTGTCCATCTACTATTGTCATGTGGAGGAGCACCGTCTAGAGGTCGTGGGCATAATATTATTCTTTACCTGAGGGTGAATCATAAGGAAAAAAAATTTCCAGTCTGGGAAATGATCTTACTTCATTCCTTTACATTTATCAAAGAAACTACAATAGGCAGGACTACCTCCAGTATGTTGTACAACTTATTTCTCAAATTCATAATAATAGGGAGAGGCCTAGACTCATACACAACATGTCGCTTCCACAAGTATGGTTGACCTAATAAAACATCACAAACTTCAAGAGGAGAACATCACACAATACCTCGTCTATGAAGGGATTGATGTTGTAGGGAAGGTGACATTTTTGGCTGATGCGAAGACCTTGTCCTTGGTGAAGCTACCCAACGATGTACGACTGTAGGTGTGGTGTGATTGGGAGGCCCAATCGCTTCACGACCTACGCTGAAATGCAGTTATTTTGGCTTTTTCTTTTGAAAATAAACTGCAACGTAGAGCCCTTCACCCACATCCGTGAGTGGAAGAAGCACTCCACCTCCTTTGGATCTTCGGGCTCATCCTTTTGGATATTGGTGGTGGAAATGGTGCCACTAGGCTCCACATCAATAATCTTCTTCCCTTTATAATTTTCCTTTTCGGTTTCTGACTCAGAGTCAAAACATGCATTTGATTTTGAAGCCTTCACCTTGGTCACTGGTGATGGATTGGATCGACACTCACTTGTGTTGTGAGTGGGGATTTTATGGAACTCACACCATTTCATTGTGTCCTTCTTTGTCTTCACGGTATTGTTCTTTTCTTCCAGCTTCGGCAGGTTGCCCTGGGTCACCGTGATTTATCTTTGTCCTATGTTCTCGAGTTTGGGGATGCCTTTCCCTTACTTCGAATCCGTAGATCCAAAGTCTCACTTCTTTTGTTTAAATTTATGCTCGATCTTGACAGATTATTAATAGTCGGCAGCAATAAAGGATATTTCTAGAAACTACATTTCATCCTAGATGTACTTGTGTAGACAATGCAGGTTTCAACCCCATATAGAAATTACCTACATATGAATTTTAAAAACTAAAAATAAACAATGGGAAAAGCATAAAATATAAAATAGATATACACAGAGATTTCCCCCTGGATCCCAAAACCGGGACTACCAAATTGATTTTTATTATATTCATTTCTATTTTACAATACATATATATACATGTCGAAGCATCCATAAACCCCAATCCATTAACCCTGGATTAGAACATAACCGTAGTTCCCTTGACCGTGTCTACAAAATACCATGGGAAGAAAATCATCATGCCCAAAAACATGAGTGAAAAACCATGCACAAAATCATAGTCATGTCTGCCCACCTAATAAAGGGTGCAAACAAAGTTTCCATGGGGCGATGCCACCGACCCTATAGAGTAGAGCTACTGCCCCCCTCAAACCCCCCTGTTGCACCTCACACGATGAATAATGGGGCTATTGCTCCCCGTGATTCATGCTAGTCATGGAAAGAATATAACACACCAAAATTATCCCACTTTTTATTTTGTTTCAACAGGGGGCCACAAGAGAGTTTAGTCATTGGTCCAGCCTTGCAATGCCCATTGTTTGTCTACACCAAGAGAAATTCTCAATGCTTATAGACTGTGCCAATGCATTTGCAGTATTCTTCAAAGTTTCCACCTTTACCAGCAACACCTTTTTGTCCTCAACCATATCCCTTAAAAAGTGATACTGAACATCAATGTTCTTTGTCCTTGAATGATAAGTAGGGTTCTTTACCAAGAAAATTACATTTTTGTTGTCACAGCCTATCCTTATAGCTTGTTGTACCAACCCCATACTTGAACACAATCTCTTGCAACCAAACTTCTTCCTTTCTTTCATGAGTGGCTCCCATGGATTTTACCTTTGTAGTTGAAAGTGCCACTACAAAATTTCTCTTTCTCATCCAACTGATGGCATCTCCAAATAGGTTAGATACATACCCACTTATTGATATTCTCTAATCCAAATCTCCAACCTAGTATACATCAACAAAGCCATGAATTTCCAAAAGTCTATCCAATCCTAGTCTTCCTTCGTAGCACAGGTCATAATCACTAGTGCCACACAAATCCCTGAAAACCCGCTCCATTGTTGTTCAATGCTACTTCCTTGGGTTTGACATAAACCTGCTCAATACTCCCACTGCATGTGCAATATCTAGTCTAGTATAGACCATTGCATACAATAGGCTACTGACTACAATTACGAATGGAACATGTGACATTTCATCTTCCTTTTCATGTGTCTTGGGACACTGTTCAACAGATAACTTTACACCGACAGGAATAGGAACCTTCACCAGTTTACTATCCTACATATTAAACATCTGCAATATTGTCTCGACATACTTACCCTAGTTTAACTAGAGCTTCCTTTTTTCCTGATCTCGTTTAATTTCCATGCCCAAAATATAGTTTGCAGCACCAATATTTTTCATGTTGAATTTGGAGGACAATTGGGTCTTCAATTCCTAGATAATTTCTTTGTTATTTTTTATCGCCAACATATCATCGATATACAATACCAAATAAATAACACGGTCACAAATTAATTTAAAATACACACAATGATATTCTTTTCTTCTAGTGAAGCCAAGCCCCCAAATATATGTATCAAATTTCTGATACCACATCCTTGGTGATTGTTTTAACCCATACATAGACTATTTTAACCTGCATACCAGCACTTTATTACCCTTCACCACAAATCCTTCAAGTTGCTTCATGTAGATCTCTTCTTCTGAATCCCCATGAGGAAATGATGTCTTTACATCCATCTGTTCTACGTCAAAATCAAAAGTAGCAGCGACAGATAAAAGTAATCTAATAGAAGCTACCTTCGCAACAGGAGAAAAAATATCACCAAAATCAATTCCCGACACCTGGGAATAACCTTTTTCTACCAACCGAGCTTTGCATTTCTCCACCTTCCCTTCTACATTCATCTTCTTCTTAAACACCCATTTTTTGCTAATGTGTTTCCTTCCAACTGACAAATCCACGAGATCTGAAGCCTCATTTTTGTGCAAAGATGCCATTTCATCAACCATGGCCTCTTTATAGAGTTTTCCATCATCTGAATCTACTACTTCCTTGAGAGTTCTTGGATCATCATCAGTAATATATAAAGAAAATTTTGAAAAAAATACAATTGGACTATACCTTTCTGGCTATCGTCTTTCTTGAAATGATCTTCTCACAGCTAGAGTTTGTGTCTCTTCATATTATGATTCCTCCTCCTTTAGCTCAAAATCTATCTTCTTAGGTTCCTTTGGTAGGAATTCATGTTTAATAACATCTTTCACGTCTCTAAACACCACATTGTAGCTATAAAGAACCTTCCTTGTTTCTAGGTTCCAAATCTTATAACCTTTTAAACCATCCCTATACCCAATAAAGATGCACCTTTCAAATTTACTATCCAACTTGGTTCTTTTCTCCTTTGGAACATGTGCATATGCATCAAATCCAAATACACTCAAATGTTAAAGAGAGGCTTTATTACCACTCCACACCTCTTGTGGAGTATTATCCTCTAACGTTGATGAAGGTGATTTGTTGACTAGATAACATGTAGTCTCCACTGCCTTTTCCCAAAAGTCTTGTCCTAACCTGAGCCCATTGAGCATGCTTCTTGCCTTTTCGATAAACCTCTTGTTCATTCTTTCTGCATATCCATTTTTTTGAGGTGTGTATGGCATAGTCTTCTATCATTCTATACCACACTTCTTACATAACTCTTAAAATTTCTTCTCACAAAACTCTCCATCATTATCTGTCCTGAGTACCTTTATCTTCTTCTCTATTTGGTTTTCCACGAGAGCCTTAAATTCTTTAAATCTGTCAAAGAATTCAAATTTCTTCCCGGGAAATAAATCCATGTATTCCTTCAGAATTCATCTATAAATGATACATATTACATAGACTTACCCAGTGATGGAACCGACACAGGTCCAAACACATCACTGTGCACAAGATCTAATATTTGTTTCGCCCTCTTAGCACTAGAGGGGAAACTCACCCTATTTTGCTTCCCATATACACAATTTTCACATAAATCAAAATCTAGAGATAAATTAGACATACCTTCTATCATACCATTACCATGAAGTATTTAAAGTCCCTTCTCTCCAATATGTCCAAGCCTTTGATGCAATAGCATGGTCTTTTCTCCAGAGACCACCAGATTTTCTACTCCACTTTCAAGAACCACAGAAATGTTGCACCAATTAATAACAGTGTTACCTTGAAGCTTGTACATAGTTCTAATCTGAACTCCCTGCATCAATACCAGTGCTCCCGAACCATCTTGTAGTTATATTTCTCAAACATTTTTTTTACACCTGTGTCATCCATCTTTCTTATAGAAATCAGATTTCTGGCCAATGCAGGAAGATTGGGAACACCCAGAACTATTCTAATCCTTCTACCTTGCAACTTCAACTTGAATTTTCTATGACCAAATATTCTAACCTTCTTGTCATCCCCTAAGAAGACATCACCACAATCATATTTATCATGCTCGTAGAACCACTCCGTGTCGGGAGTAAAGTGAAAGGATGCACCTGAGTCAATCAATCATGTCTCATGATCTACATGTGTACTTGAAGAAGAATCAAACTACACACACCCACCTTCATTTGAGGTGCTTTTCGCCTTTGTAGAAGGAGCATCATCTGATCCATTTAATTTTTTAGGAGCTTTAGATATACAGTCCTTTTTGAAGTGCCCTTCCTTTCCACATTTCCAGCACACCTTTATAGGTTTTCTTAGAGATTTAGATCTCCCTCTAGATTTAGATGTCCCACTCAAGGATTTATTTCTTTTTTCTATTCTAATATCGTCCTTGTACATACAAGGCATCACCATTAAGGCCATTTATATTTTTCCGTCTCATCTTCTCCGACAACAGGGATGAGACTATTTCATCAAACTACAAGGCAGTCACATTGCTACCTATTGCAACAACCAGACTATCCCATGAATGTAGTAGAGAACACAACAAATTGATGCACTTATCTTCATATGAAATTTTTATATCAACAGAAACCAATTGGCTTAGCACAGTATTAAAATCATTCAGATGCTCTGTCACCGACTCTCCATCCTTCATCCTCAGGTTATATAGTTTTTTCCCTAGGAATAATTTATTCACTATAGACTTAGATTGGTACAAAGTCCCTAACTTGTCCCACAAAACCTTCACCGAAGCTTCCCCTAATACATTCAACAATTATGAATTTGAGATACACAAGTGTTTGTTCTCTTTTCCTTCTAATCTAACTTCGCCTAGTCTTCAGCTAACATTGCCATTGGTTTAGTACCCGGATCTACCATGATCCACTGAGCTTTATCCACCAGCAAATCCTCCATCTTGAATTTCCACAACTAAAAAATCTGACCATTAAATTTATTGATCTCTATCTTTCCATTGCTCGCCATCTTCTTTCACCAAAAGAACCAATCCCATAGATCTCCCACTGAACATGGTATATCACAAACCCAAGAAAAACCCCTCAACAACAAAGGTGTCTGCTTGAAGCCAAAACATATCTGATTCCAAATGTAGGTTTCAACCCCGTATATAAATTACCTGCATATGAATTCTAAAAGCCTTAAATAAATAATGGCGAGAGCATAAAACATCAAACAGATATACACAGAGATTTTCACCTATAACCTAAAACCACAACTACTAGATTGATTTTTCATTATATTCCTTTCAATGTTATAATACATAGATATACATGCCAAAGCATCCATAAAGCCCAATCCATTAACCCTAGATTAGAACATAATTGTAGTTCCCTTGACCGAATCTACAAAATACCATGGGTAGAAAACTATCATGCTGAAAACTATGTGCAAAAAACCACGCACAAAACCATAAGTAAGTCCACCCACCTAATATAGGCTGCAAAAAAATTCCCCGGGGTATGGCCCCAAACCCCATAGAGGGGGCCTACTGCCCCCCACATGTCGGGCTAGTCGTGGAAGGAATATGACATACACCCAAGAGACAATCATGGTACTTGATTATGAAATTATGCTCAGAATCCTTGATACTCAACTTTGTGCAAAGGGTATGGAAAAAAATTGTGATCTCCAGCACATATTGGTCCCTTGCATGTCACAACATCATCCACCTTATGTATTTATGTTCATAGCTCCCAACAGGGTAATATTTTTCCTCGATGGTGTCTCTGAAACAATTCCAACTAGCTGCATCTAAAAACAGTGAGCATTCACTCTCGTCCTTTTGTTCACAATAGGTTACCCACCAATCCTTAACATGTGGGGTGGTTTTGAGGAGTAAAAAAGTAATCTTTTCCCAATTGGAAAAATCATGAACTAAAAAATATCCTCCCAACATATTTAACCATCTATCTACCCCATCTTCATATATCTTTCCTTCATATCTGGGAATGTCAAAGTTAACTTGTACCTTCAAAGGAGTGGCGCCTCCAGAGTGGTGGTTGGATGAAGATGCGTCGCTTGTGGGTAGCTGTCAAAGGATCTGGTAAATTTTATCTATCATCATGTTCCTTTATAGCTTGAGGGCTTCCTCGAGCAATATTTTTAAAGGAACTCCTACCCCTCGTCTTTATTTTCTTCTGCCATGTGAGATCATCGGTGTTTGTGAGGCTGGTCTTGCAAAGGTTCAACCAATTACCGCCCTAACTCCTTATACCTTGACCTCGTTCGGGACATGCAAATAAAAACAGAGAAAGAGTAAACCTCTCTGATACCACTGATCCAGACTTATGCAAAAAAAAAAATATAGATATACACATAAAAATAGAGATGTAGTAGAAGTAAAACTTCATTTCATTAATATCAAAGAATTGAAATATGCTTACATACATAAATGGAAAGAAACTAGCTCAGACATTGGTAGCTTATCTCTAAGAAGAGATGTGGCGGACACATGCACTTGAATTGTGTTACAATGAGGTTCAAAAGCTAGTTTATTATTGAGAAGCAATCAAAACCCCTAAACATCCAAAAACCTAACCCTCATAAATGAAGCGTCAAAACTGTGGGCCTTGTTTGGGTAAATTGGTGCATGAAAATCTAGGGGTCATAACTTTGGCGTATGATCTTTGTTGGCCTCTCACAATACCTAGTTTATAAGATTTCGAAGAGGAGGCTGAAAAAATGTTTGGTCAATTGGTTTGGGACTTTTTAGGTCTCTCTATTTTCCCTAAAAACGTCTTTTAGTCCCTCAAAATGGTTCTGGAAGTTTAGGACCCAAAAAAATACCAAAAATAGTAAGTCATGTTACAATTAAGGAAACTGAAAAAAAAAAAAAAAAAAAAATGTTGGGGGTCCAAGTGGAATAGGCAAGTGGCCACCAATATCCACCTGGATCAGTCCTCCCCCCTGGAAGCAATGGTCCCCATTATGTTGAGTGCCTGCATGAGATGCAGAAACTTCTGTGAACTTAGTCCCTGATGAGCCACTTGCTTTCGTGGAGGACTTGGCCAGATTTGACAACCCAATAGAGTTGGATATTCTTTTGGCAAGTGTTCTTGATCTGTTTGTTCATTATCAAATCAGTTGTGGCATGTTGCATGCAATTTGGGTTTAACTATGTCGATGTGAGTTGTTCTGCAATGTCTGATGTGTCTAGTAATGGTGGAAAGTATGGTCGAAGGCAATCCACATTGAACACTAGGTGCAGGCCAAGGAATGGTGGAATTGTGAACTTGAACTAATTATCCCTTACAACCTTAGTGATGTGTAAGACCCATATCAGAGCAGGTGAATCTTATGATGGGGTCTAGCTATGCGCTCCTTTTGTAAATGTAACCAAACTTTGTCACCCACCTAGAACTTGTGTGACACCCGATGTTGATCATAATGATGCTTGTACTTAGCATTGGCTTTGTCCAACATGTCATGGACCTACTGCCGGATGTGTTGAATGTACTCAATGGAGCCATTAGCTCTATCAGCTTCAGGCTGGACATGAGCCAAATATTCATGAGTAGCTATGAATGGTATGTCCACATCAATGGAACATAGTGGTTGGAATCCCAAACCCACCTAAAAGGGGTTGTGGCCAGTTGAGCTATGGAGAGCTATGTTGTAGTTGTGTTTGACATAGGGGAGGTTTTCATCCCATGTTCATGGATGGTTCGAGTTTTACATACGCAGAATGTGTACAATCATCTTGTTTACGACCTCTAATTGGCCATCATTTTAGGGTTCGCAATTCATGGACTTAGTGAGCTTGGTATCCAACATCGACCAAATACTTGACCTAAATGGACTTAGGAACCTGTTGTCCAAATATGGGACAATGGAATTGGTATCCCAAAATGTACGACCTAAATGGACTTAGGAACATGTTGTCCAAATATGGGACAATGGAATTGGTATCCCAAAATCTACCCACACTCGTTCAAATAAGAGCTTAGTATTGGCTTATGCTATGATACTCTTCTCGCGGGCTGCCATAATGGCCATCTTAGAGAGTCTATCGACAACAACAGAAACACAGTTGTTTCCATGCTTTGTAGAAGGAAGGCTAGATATTTAATCCATGGAGATGGATTCCTAAACTAAACTAGGAGTAGGTAGAAGAGTATATAGGCCTTTATTCTTGATGATCAGTTTGGAAATGGCATAGGTAGTGAAGGATCTAACACAGTTTCCAATATGTCATCCATCAGCCTCATGAAGGTTGCGGGTACATTCGTCAACTTGAAAGGCATGACCAACCATTTTAAAAGGCCCTCCTTGGATTTGAAGGCAGCTTTCCACACATTGGAGGGTTTGATTGATACCTGGTTATAACTAGAATTGAAGTCAATATTGATGAAATATTTGTCCCCCTTGAGCTGGTCTAGAAGGTCATCAATCTATCAGATTGGATAACTATTCCAGAAAGTGATCTTATTCAACGCCAGATAGTCAATGCAAAGTCTCCAGTTCCTTTCCTTCTTTTGTAACAACACGATGAGGCTCCCATAGGGTGATGCACTTGTCTTGATGTGCCTTTTCTGCATTAGCTCTTAAATCTTCCTCTCAATTTCATCATTCTCCATAACAGGGTGTCAATAGACCAATACATTTGGTAGTGGCCCCTGAGGTCAAATTGATGGTTTTCTTGACCTGAAAATGTAGAGGTAACCCTTGGGTGAGGTGAATATGTCCTTGTACTCCTCTACAACCTTGTCCATCTAATCTTGTTGTACAGAGGAGCCTTGTCTAGAGGATGTAGCCATAATTTTCTTCTCTTCTTGAGGGAGAATCATAGGGAAAACAAATTTTTTGGTCTATGAAATGATCTTACTGCATTGCTTCACAGTGATCAAAGAAATGGCAATAGGCGGTGCTACCTCTCGTATCCTGTAAAACTTATTTCCCAAAGTAATAATAATAGTACGAGGCTTAGACTCATACACAACATGTCGTTTCCACAAGTATGGTTGGCCTAATAAAACATCGCAAACTTCAAGAGGAGAAATATCATACAATACCTCATCTATGAAGTGCTTGATGTTGTAGGGATGGCGACATTGTTGGCTGATGCAGAGATCTCACCCTTGGTGAAGTCACCCGATGGTGTACAATTGCAGGTGTGATGTGGTTGGTAGGCCCAAATTATTCATGACTTCTACTGAAACGAGGTTATTTTGGCTCCTGTTGTTGATAATGAACTATAGTGGAGAACACTTAACCCACATCTGTGAGTGCAGGAGCTGCTCCCCCTCCTATGGAACTCCGGATTCATCCTTCGGGATCTTAGTGGTGGAAATGGTTACACTAGGCTCCACATCAATAATATGCTTCCCTTTTTCATTTCACTTGTTGGTTTATGACTCAGAGTCGGAACATTCATTTGATTTGGAAGCCTTCATCTTTGCCACTAATCAATTCTTAGCTCGGCACTCACTTATGATGTCAGTAAGGCTCTTATGGAGCTCTCACCATTTCCCTATGTCCTTCTTTGTCTTTGTGGCATTGTTCTTTTCTTGAGTCTTTGACGGGTCTTTCCTCGTTCGTGCTACCTTGGATTTGTCCTTTGTTCTGTGGTTTTCGGGTGCCTTTCCCTTACTTTTGATCTACAGATCCTAGGTCTCTCTTCTTCTATTTAAATTTATGCTCGATCCTGAGAGTGTATCGATAGGCGGCAACAAGCAAGGATATGTCCATGAACACCATCTTTTCCTAAATGTACTTGTGTATATAGTTGCAGTACTTGAGTAGCAAATGTCGCTCAGAATCCTTGATACCCAACTTGATGTGAAGGATATGGAAAAAATTTGTGAACTCTGACACATCTTGGTCCCTTTCTTGCCACAGAGTGGTCTACTTTATGTATTTATATTCATAGCTCCCTATAGGGTAATATTGTTCCTTGATGGAATCTTGAAAAGAACTACAAGTGTGTGCGACTAAAAATAGTGAGTATTCTCTCTCATCCTTTAGTTTACAGTAGGTTTCCTACCAGTCCTTGACATGTGGGTCAGCTTTGAGGAGTGAAAAAGTAATATTTTCCCCATTAGAAAAGTAATGAACTAAAAAATATCTTTCCAATAGATTTAACCATATATATACGACATCCACATATACATTCCTTCAGATATGGGAATTTCAAAGTTAACTTATACCTTAAAAGGATTGGTGCCTCTAGAGTATCTGCTGGATGAAGATGCGTCACTTATGGGTATCCACTTAAGGATATGGGAAAAGTTATCCATCATCGTGTTCTTTTGTATCTTGGGGGATTCCTCAAGGAATATTTAGAAAGGATCTCATGTCCCCTCATATTTCTTTTCTTCCACCATGGGAGGTCTTTAGGGTTTGTGAGGCTGGTCTTGCAAAGGTTCAACCAGTTCGAGTTCTAACTCCTTATACCTTGACCTCGTTGGGAGCATGCAAAGAAAAACAGAGAAATAGAAAATCGCTCTGATACCACTGATCCATACTTATGTAGGAACACAAAATAATATAGATATACACACAAACATAGATATGCATCATAAATAAACCTTCATTTCATTAATATCAAAGAACTGAAATATGCTTACATACGCAAATGGAAATAAACTAGCTGGAGCGAAGGTAGCTTGTCTCTGAGAAGAGATGTGGTGGCTACATGCCTCTACACTATGTTATAGTAAGTCTCAAAGGCCTATTTATTATTGAGAAATAATGGAAAACCCTAAACATCCAAAAATCTAACCCTAGGAGATGAAGCACTAAAACTGTGGGCCTCGTTTGGGTAAATTGGTACATCATTTTCTCGGGGTCATAACTTTGGCATACGATCTTTGATTCGCTATCAAAATACCTCATTTCAAATATCTCAAA
Source organism: Pinus tabuliformis (assembly GCA_031772625.1). NCBI lineage: Eukaryota > Viridiplantae > Streptophyta > Pinopsida > Pinales > Pinaceae > Pinus > Pinus tabuliformis. The sequence continues at coordinate 866,685,382 of CM062812.1, forward strand.
TAGAAGGCTGAAAAAAAGTCGACAATCTAGGACAAGTCTTTTTTGGTTTCTTTGTTTTCCAAAAAAATGTCTTTTAGTCCCTTAAAAAGGTTCTAGAAGTTTATGGCCCGAAAAACTGCCAAAAATAGAAAGTTATGCTAAAATTAAGGAAATTTAAAAGAAACATCGGTGGGGGTCTAAGTGGAATAGGCAAGTGGCCACCAATATCCACCTGGACGAGTAATCCCCACTTAGGAAGCAATGGTCCCCATCACGTTGAGTGCCTCCATGACATGGGGAAACTTCTGCTAAACTTGGTTCCTCGTGAAACACTTTCCTTGGTGGAGGAGTTGGACAACTTTGACAATCCAATATAGTTGGATATTCTACTAGTGAGTGTTCTTTATATGAGTGTCCATAAGCTAATCATTTGTGGCATGTTCCATGCAGTCTGGGCTTAACTCTATTGGTGTGAGTTGTTCTGCAATGTCTGATGTGTCCATTAATGGTGTAAAGTATGGTTGAAGGTAGTCCACAATGAACACTAGGTGTATGCAAAGTAATGGTGGAATTGTGAGCTCGAAATAATTGCCCCATACAACGTTAGTGATGGTGTAAGTCCCATATCAGAGCGGGTGAAGCTTGTGGTGGGGTCTAGCAAGCCGATCCTTCTACAAATGTAACCAAACTTTCTCGCCCACCTCGAACTTGTGTGGAACCCAATGGCGATCATGACACTTCTTGTACTTAGCATTGGCTCTATCCAATATGTCATGGACCTACTAGAATATGTGTTGAATATACTCAATCAATTTTGTTAGCCCTATCAGCGTCAGACTAGACATGAGCTGAATATTCTTGAGTAGCTAGAAATGGTATAGCCACATGAATGGGACATAATGGTTGGAGTCCCAACACCACCTGAAAGGGAGTGTGTCCGGCTGAGCTATGGAGAGCTTTGTTGTAGTTGTGTTGGACATAGGGGAGCATTTCATCCCATGTGTGTGTATGCTTTGAGTTGTACATACGTAGAATGTGTATGACCATCTTGTGTCACAACCTCTGTTTGGCCATCAGTTTGGAGGTGGAAAGTTGTGGACTTAGTGAGCTTGGTATCTAACATTGAATAGAGACTTGACCAAAATGTAATTAGGAACATGATGTCCGAATCTGAGATAATGGACTATGGGATCCTAAAATGTACCCACACTCATTCAAATAAGAGATTAGCAATGGATTCTGTTGTCATCCTCTTCTTGCAGGGTTTCAAAATGGCCATCTTAGAGAATATATCAAAGACCATGAAAACAAAGTCATTTCCATGCTTAATAGAAGGAAGGCCCAATGTGTAATCCATGGAGATGGATTCCCAATGTCGACTAGGAGGAGGTAGAGGCGTATATAGGCCTTTCTTCTGGATGGTTGATTTGGAAATGGTGCAGGAAGTGCAGGATCTGATTTACTTCCCAACATCCTATCAAAGGATTGGCCAATAAAATACTTTTGCAGCACTGCCACTGTTTTCTCTACCCCAAAATGTCTAGTGACTAGACTGTAGCGTGCCTCCAAAATCATCTTGGCACACTCACTTGAAGGAACATAAAGGTGTCCTAGGTGGCATAATAGCGCATCTTGGAGGTGAAAATTTGGAACTTTCTTTCCTTCCAGGAGCGCTTGGTTTGTGTTTCCAAATTCTGGTTCACTCTTGAAAAGATGCGGTCACCTCGTCATCTTGTCCCCATAAGAGTCGAGCACAGTGGTCAGCTGAGGCAATCTTCAAAATTATTTGTGCTTCCCTTCTTGTACTTAAGGTTCAAATGGAACTTTTATAGTTATGTGGTCCATTTATGATGGAAATCATTCTAAAATTTTCCTCGTGTCTATATGAACTACAGGGGTCGATGGTCTGTGCGGATGACTGTTTCCTTCCCCGGAATGTAATGCTTCCATTGCTGGAAGATCTACATAATGGAATACATATCTTTGTCATAGGTGGGATACTTCTGCACTATTTTTGAAAGTGTCTCACTGTGATATGCCATTTGATCCTCCTTCTGAGTAAGATACCAATAGAATAGTCGAAGGAATTTGTCCTTATCTCAAATGGTTGTTGCAGGTCTAGTAATATGAGTACTTGTGCAAAGTAGAGACGATGCTTCAACTCACAAAACACCTTTTGTTGGGATTCTTACCAAGAGAAATTTTACTTTCATTCCTCCCTATGTGACTTGACTCAAAGACCATGTGATATGAGAGAACCCCAACATGAACATCCGGTAGAATTTGGAAATACCTAGAAAGATACTGAGCTCTGTTATATTGGTTGGTGCTAGCCAATCTCGAATGAATTGTACCTTGGCTGGGTCCACATGCGCACCCCAATCATCAATGATGTACCCTAGATATTGAACCTAGGTCATACCAAATGTTCATTTCTCTAAATTGTCACACAACTTGTGTTATGCAGGGTTTGGAGGACTTGTCAAATACAGTGGAGGTGTTCTTCCAAACTCTGGCTAAAGATAAAAATTCATCCAAATACACCACCAAGAACGAGTTGGTGAAGGGTTGCAATATGTCATCCATTAGCATCCTGAAGGTTGCAGGGGCATTCATCAACTTGAAAGGAATGTCCAACCATTCAGAAAGGACGTCCTTGGATTTGAAAGAAGTCTCCCACATATTGGAGTGTTCGAATGGTACCTAGTGATAACGTGACTTCAAGTGAATATTGTTGAAATATTTGGCCCCTTGATTTGGTCCAGGAGGTCATGAATCCATGGGATTGGACACCTATTCTAGTCAATGATATTGTTCAATGCTCAATATTCAATATAGAGTCTCCACGTCTTGTCCTATTTTTGTACCAACACGATGAGGCTCCCACAGGGTGATGCACTTAGCCTGATGTGCTCTTTTTACAATAGCTCCTAAATCTTCCTCTTTATTTCATCATTCTTGAGAACATAGTGTCAATATATCGATCCATTGGGTAGTGGCCCCCAAGGTCATATCAATGGAGTGCTTAACCTGAAGGTGTAGAGGTACCCCTATGGGTGAGTTGAAGATGTCCCTGTACTCCTATATAAACTTGTCTACCTACTATTGTTGTGCAAAGAAAACATGTCCGAAGACTTGTTGGGTCCCTATAATACTAGTGATTACCCCATTACTATTGTAGTTATACCCCCTATTTATATTGTTGTGCCCCTATTACCCCCATATTGTTATTTCTGTGCCCCATAGAATCCCTCTATTGTTATTTTTGTGGCTTTATATTATTATTGTTAGGTCGGCTGGATTATATTGTGACTCCTTAGACTCCTATATATAGAAAGGAGGTTTTGTCATTTGTATCATCCAAGAATTGTTCATTTATGTAATGTAAAGGAGGTTTCCCCCTCGAAGAGGCTGAATTCTAAGGCGTGGATCTCTCTTTTCTATCTTTTCTTGAGCTGGTTTCATAACATTTGGTATCAGAGCTTTGGATTCTAGGGTTTCGCTGCTCCAAACAGGTCATCGTGGCATTTTCGCTATAACTTTTTTTCTGTGACGTTTCAGAAGTCGCAAAAAAAAACCCATTTGAGAAGAAATCATGCTGAACCTTGGGTCTAAATTTCAGAGCTTTTCGCGCGATATTTGCGGAGATATGATCTGAGGAAGTTGGTCTTTTTGCAGACTCCTGAATTACATTCAAAACAGGTGACCTGGGGAAAATCGTCATAACTTTCTCTCTGGGGATCGGATTGAAATTTCGTAAGAAGGTACAGAAAGAGGACGGACTGTAGTTTCTTGTATGTGTGTTTCAGATTCAAAGGTTGAAACAGTGACTCGTGGCACGTCGTACAAGTTCGCTCTACTGAACTAGTCTAAAAGCAAGTCACTGTGGGAGATTTCACATAACTCTTCCTTGGAGAATCCAATTTGGCTCAGACTTGTGGCATTGGAAAGAGGACGCAGAAGGCTACTACAGTAGCAATTTCAGAATTGGATGATTCGAAATTACAGAGATACATCAGATTCAATATCAGGCTTCTATAAAGTGAAAAAAGGTGTGTAGTTTTTTTTTTTTAATTTTTGTGTAAGCTTGGTTTAACGGAATTCAAAGGGCATAGTAAAGCATTATTATCGGTAACTGATGCCCCGAGGAAAGAAAATGCAAACACCTAGTAAGGAACCTGAAAGCTCTAGCATGACTCATGAAGAAGAGGAAGAAATGCTACATGATATATCAAAATTACAAGAACAAGTGCAACAAATGTCACGCTCACAAAAGCTAACAGAAGCTAAGATAAATGGCGTGGAATCTAAGATAAAGGGCATGGAAGCTAAGATGGAGGATTCGATGGCAAATTTGAAGATAGATTTGAAGACAGACATGGAAGAATTGAAGAAGTTGCTACAAGAAAGGGTCACTAATGGTGAAAAGGTAGTAAAGGAAACTCATGATGAGAACAAAAGAAATGTTAATCATGATTCCATAGACTCTAATGTTGGATCGAAGACTCACCATATTCCAAAAATCGATATGAGGAAGTTTGATGGCAAGGATCCCGCCACATGGATATTACAGATGGAGCAATTCTTCGATCTCAATAATGTGCAAAACACACAAAAGGTACGTATGGCAACTTTATATTTGGAACCAAATCAGTTTGTATGGTATCAATGGCTTTGTTCTCGTAAACAATTTATCACTTGGGCAATTTTTACGGAAGAATTGATAGCACATTATGAGGATACAAAAAGCAACACTTTTTTTAGCCAATTGATAAGTCTCAAACAAAAGGGTTCAATAATGGAGCACATTGAGGAGTTCCAAAAATTGAACATAAGGGTAAAAGATATTCCAGAGGAGCATAGGATTGATGTGTTCATAGGGTCTTTAAAGGATAATATCCAACATGATGTGCGCCTTTGGGAACCTGATTCATTAGAGAAGGCATTCAGGTTAGCAAGAAAAATGGAAAGCAAAATTATGGCAACTAGGAAGCATACCATTCACAACTATAAAGACGGAAGTGTTGTTGCCCATAGTCTTCCACAACCTACAAGGTTGACACCACAACAATTGGAAGAAAAAAGAGCAAAAGGGCTTTGTTACAATTGTGATAGCAAATACACAAAAGGTCATAAGTGTGCTGAGAAGAAATTATTCTACATAGATTGTGAAGAGGAAGAAGAAAAGGAGCAAGAAAGGTCAAAAGAAGAGGATATATTCCAGGAACAAAGCCTAGATGAAGAACAAATAAATCCGACCATATCTTGTAATGCATTGGCGGGAATTACCACTCCTCAAACCATCAAGATAGAAGGACAAATCAAGAAGAAAAAGGTAATAGTAGTGTTGATTGATTCAGGAAGCACCCACAATTTTATTCATTGTAGGGTAGCAAAAGAATTGAATTGCTTCCTATATCCAGCACCAGAGTGTCAAGTGATGATTGCAAATGGAGGAACAATAAATTGTTCTGGAAAGTGCCATAATATCAAGCTATCCATGGGAGAATATGTATTGACTAGCCCAATGCTTTCCATTCCAATGGGAGGTGCTGATGTTGTACTAGGAGTCCAATGGCTACAATCCTTGGGTACAATAGCTTTTAATTTTCAAGAACTTTTCATGAAATTTTCTGTGGAAGGAAAGGAAGTTGAATTAAGGGGTATTGCAGGGAAACCAGGAAAGATAATCAGCTCTAATGGCATGACAAAGCTTCTAAAAAAGGAGCAAAGAGGTGTAATTGCACAATTATGTTCGCTAGATGTTTCCACATTGGAATCATCTATTTCTCCAGATCTCCAAAAAGTCTTGGACAATCATTCCAAGGTATTTGAGACTCCCAAAGGTCTCCCACCTATGCGTGATCATGATCATGCTATTCATCTGATTCCAGGAAGTGTTCCTCCAAACATCAGGCCGTACAGATATCCCTATGTCCAAAAAAGTGAAATTGAACGTATGGTTGCAGAAATGCTAGAGGCTGGTATAATTCAACCGAGTCAAAGTTCTTTCTCAGCTCCAGTAGTATTGGTGCACAAGAAGGATGGATCATGGCGCATGTGTCCAGATTATAGGGAGCTCAACAAGCTCACTATTAAAGATAAGTTCCCCATTCCTGTCATTGATGAATTACTGGATGAATTGCATGGATCAATTTACTTCACCAAGTTGGATCTTCGTTCAGGATATCATCAAATCAGAATGAAGATTGAAGACATTCCGAAAACGGCATTTAGAACTCATGAGGGTCATTATGAATTTTTGGTCATGCCTTTTGGCCTTACCAATGCACCTTCAACATTTCAAGGTTTGATGAATTCAATTTTCAAACCATTCCTTAGAAAATTTGTGTTAGTATTTTTTGATGATATACTAATCTACAGCAAGTCTTGGAAGGATCATGTTGAACATGTTGACAGGGTGCTACAACTATTGGAGGAGAAACAATTATATGCAAAAAGATCCAAATGTTTCTTTGGAGTCCAGGAGGTGGAATATTTGGGTCATATTGTATCTCATGAAGGAGTTAAGGTAGACCCTAGCAAAATTAAAGCCATTAAGGAATGGAAAATCCCCACATCCATAAAGCATCTGCGAGGATTTCTTGGGTTGACAGGGTATTATCGCAAGTTTGTTAAGAATTATGGGAGAATAGCAGCACCTCTAACAACATTATTGAAGAAAGATTCATTTTCATGGACTCCGGAAGCAACAAAGGCCTTTGAACATCTTAAAGAGGCAATGTGCCAAGCACCGGTCTTAGCTACACCGGACTTCACAAAAACCTTTATTGTGGAATGTGATGCTTCAGGAAATGGAATTGGTGCTGTTCTAATGCAAGATGAAAGACCCATTGCTTTTGAAAGTCGTCCAATCAAGGGAAAGTTTTTAAGCAAAGCTATTTATGAGAAGGAAATGTTGGCAATACTCCATGCACTTAAGAAATGGCGACCCTACCTAATGGGAAGACACTTCAAGGTAAAAACGGATCATGATAGCCTTAAATACTTTTTAGAACAAAGATTATCCTCTGAAGAGCAACAAAAGTGGGTCACAAAGATGTTGGGTTATGACTTTGAAATCATCTACAAAAAAGGGAAGCAAAATGTGGTGGCAGATGCACTCTCAAGAAAGGATGAGGATGTGGAAGCATTGTTGTGTGCCATTTCTATTATCCAACCAGATTGGATAAACGAAGCAAGGGAGGAATGGAAGAATGACGAAGAAGTGTGGGCACTTATTCGAAAGCTACAACAAGATTCCAGTACTTCTGATACATTTAGCTGGAAAAATGATTCGTTATGGTACAAAGATCGCTTATACCTCTGTAAGAATTCCCAGCTAAAACAAAAGATTCTTATGGAATTGCACACTTCTCCCTTAGGAGGGCACTCAGGATTTTTAAAAACTTACCACAGGGTTAAGAAGGAATTTTTTTGGGATGGCCTTAAATCAGATATTCAAAAGTTTGTGGCGGAATGTTTGGTTTGCCAACAAAATAAAGTTGAAACAATTAAGACACCAGGTCTATTACAACCTTTATCCATTCCAAGCCAACGTTGGGAGGAGGTTTCAATGGATTTTATCACAGGTTTACCCAAGTCTGAGGGAAAGAGTGTCATCATGGTGGTAGTTGACAGACTTACCAAGTATGCACACTTTTGTGCATTATCACATCCATTTAAAGCCAGTACAGTTTCTACTGCATTTATGGAAACAGTTCAAAAGCTACATGGAAACCCAAAGATTATTGTAAGTGACAGAGATCCCATTTTCACTGGAAATTTTTGGACAGAATTATTTTCTTGTCTTGGTACTCAGTTAGCTCATAGCTCATCTTATCATCCTCAATCTGATGGGCAAACTGAGATAGTAAACAAATGTTTGGAAGGATATCTTCGTTGCTTTGTATCTGATAAACAGACACAATGGGTCAAATGGTTGCCTCTGGCTGAATGGTGGTATAACACTTCCTTCCATACAGCAACAAAAATGACCCCATTTATGGCACTTTATGGGTATCAACCACCATCCATCACATCATATTTAAGAGAAAATTCTAAGGTTCAGGCAGTGGAACATCACATCGAACATCAACAACAAGTCCTCCAACTCTTAAAGGATAACCTCGTGTTGGCACAAAATAGAATGAAACAACAGGCAGATCAACATCGCAGTGAAAGAAGTTTTGATGTAGGTGATTGGGTATTCCTACGGCTACAACCATATAAGCAAATGTCCCTAAAGCAAGCTAAGAAGGATAATAAATTATCACCAAAGTATTATGGTCCGTACAAGGTGTTGCAAAAGATTGGTACTATGGCATACAAATTGGAGCTTCCTGCAGCTTCTCGATTGCACCCAGTTTTCCATGTTTCATGTTTAAAGAAGGTTATAGGTGACAAGCTCCCAATTCAAACAATATTGCCAGAACTTGACGAGGAAGGAAAAATTATATTGGAACCGGAAGCAGTCACAGAAACAAGAACTCGACAGCTACGAAATCGATCAATTTCAGAGTATCTTATCAAGTGGAAGAACTTATCCGCTGAAGATTCCACATGGGAGGATGAGAATTTTATGCAGAAGTATCCAGAACTACTCAAGCGTTGAGGACAACACTTTTTTGAAGGAGAGGGGCATGTTGGGTCCCTATAATACTAGTGATTACCCCATTACTATTGTAGTTATACCCCTTATTTATATTGTTGTGCCCCTATTACCCCCATATTGTTATTTCTGTGCCCCATAGAATCCCTCTATTGTTATTTTTGTGGCTTTATATTATTATTGTTAGGTCGGCTGGATTATATTGTGACTCCTTAGACTCCTATATATAGAAAGGAGGTTTTGTCATTTGTATCATCCAAGAATTGTTCATTTATGTAATGTAAAGGAGGTTGCCCCCTCGAAGAGGCTGAATTCTAAGGCGTGGATCTCTCTTTTCTATCTTTTTGTGAGCTGGTTTCATAACAATGGCCATAATATTTTTCTTTCCCTAAGGGTGATTCATAAAGAAGAGAAAAAATTTCGGTATCGAAAATGATCTTACTGCATTTCTTCGCAATTATCAAAGAAACAACAATAGGCAGTGCTACCTCTAGTATCGTGTACAACTTCTTGCCCAAAGTAATAATAACAATGTGAGGCCTAAACTCATAAACAACATGGCACTTCCACAAGTATGGTTGGCCTAATAGAACATCACAAACTTTAAGAGGTGCAACATCACACAATACTGCACCTTTTAAGGGCTTCATGTTGTAGGGAAGGCGATATTGTTGGTTGACGAGGAGATCTCACCCTTGGTGAAGCCACCCGATGGTGTACATCATCAAGTGTGGTGTGGTCGAGAGGCCCAACTACTTCATGACCTATGCTGAAATGAGGTTCTTTTGGCTCCCGCTATCGATAGTGAAGTGGAGCGGAGAACCCTTTGTTTAGTCAATTTAGTGTCCTAAATTGCTTGCATGAATTATCAACCGAGGTTTTTAGACTGATGAAGTGTGATGCACTATATGTTCTTAGTTAACTTTTCTCTTACTTTCTTGTTTTTTATTTTATGTTTGTTTTGGGTGGTTTCTGTTCTTTGATGTCTAAGAATATATAGTCTATGAGAGATTTACATGGATCTAATAAGTTTTTAAAGAAAGGATAGGTTCCTAAGTTAGTCTGAACTCCTAAAATAAACTAAGAATCATTTTTAACCAGTTACGACCTAATACGAGAAACATAGCATCTAGCTTATCTACCATTTAGTCTTAATCTACCATTTAGTCCTAATCCATGGATCTAATTCTTACAACCAAAAGTAATACTGATGCAGAAGGTAATTCAATAATTGCATTCATTAGCCATTCAACCATTCAATTTTGGAACATGATAGAATCAATCTCCTTGAAATGATCTTTTGGAATGTCAAGTGATGCAACTAAGTAATGACCTGAAAACAGAAAAGAAAAGATGACAGTTTGTGAAACTAACAATGTGCTGAGTAAGTTCAATCACTGCATGCATTAGATATTCAACCAATTAAGTTAGAATTTTCATTATTTCGAAATGGTTGTGAGAACATCTATTAATACAGTTAATTGACAGTTCTATGCTAAAATGAGTAATAAAAAATAGTGAGAAGCTAAGCAACTGTGTATTCTCATTTCTCCATTTTTCATTCAATCATTTCTCATACAATATCTCAAAAGAATAAGACTTGCACAGTTGTGATTTTTATCCTCACACTTTTGGTTACAAACTAAAATGAAACAAAACTAAAGAAAATGGACTTGCAAAAAAAACAGAGTAGTAGAAATTAAAATGAAAACAACAAGTGAAAAACCTCCTTCAGTGCAAGGGCCCTCTGCAACTGATGTGGCTGGATAACAACTAACTAAAGATGCACTTTTAAACCACCATTGACAAAACATAGTTTGTATTATCAACAAAATGAAGTCTGAACATATTTTTTAACAAAAAGCATGTAATCCTTCCTTAGCTTCTAATGTTGGCATTATGATATAGGTGTTGTCCTTGATGGCAACTCACTCAGATGAATGTTCATAGTGTAGTAGGTCAACAGCAAAGGATTACATATCAAACTCTAAAGAATGAATAAAGAGAGGTATACGCTGGTTCACTTTGTCCAAGGTGCGTATACATGTGGTTTAACAAAACAAAAGTAGCGTATAACGTATACACACACTTTCATAGGAGTAAAAACACGTACATGTTGGAAAACCAAGTTTTTGGTCCAAGGTATTTGATCCAAGGTATTTTGGTCCAAGGTAATTGGTCCGAGGAATTTGGTCCAAGGTATTGACCCTAGGTATTGGGTCCAAGGTATTGGTCCTAAGTGGTTTTGGTCCAAGGTATTGAGAAAGGCCTAAGAGTATATAAGGAGGAGAAGATCATTAGGCCAAAGTGTGCAAGTATTGAATATCTTCTGAAGTGTTAGATCATATATGTAGGTTATGAGCTTCTGATGCGTTGCTTGATCTGATCTAAGGATGCACCCATGTGGTTGATGATGGTTGATGGATCGGGATCATAAATCCTTAAATGTATTATCATTATGTGGTTTGATCATGGAGCGTATAGATCTGAATACTGACGCATGTTTTATTCTGTAAATGATATGATCTGGGTATGATTGAAGTCTGGAATATCTATGAAGTTTTAAGTTAGCATTTGCAGATATTTATGTTGTTTCTCTTTGGTAAAAGTGTGTATACATGCTAGTTTGACACATAGAAGTAACGTATACCTTATGAACTATGATGTTTGAAGTTACTATTGGTTCTAGTTGTTGATTCAACGTTCTGGGTTTTGCTTTATGTTCTGGTGACTGCATTCTGGTGACAGTGTTCAGATTGATTGATTTTGATTTGCTTCAGTGATGATGGATGAGATATAATGATGGATCATGATCATAATCACTAATCATTATGTGATCTGATGGGCTAGATCTGATTGCTAATACATGTTTTATCCTTTATATTTGATGATCTGGGTATGTCTGAAGTTAGGAAGTGCAATGAAGTTATAATTAAGTATTTTCAGATCTATACACTGGTTCTCTTTGATGAAGTTGCGTATACACGCCAGTTTGGCTATTCTGAGTTGCGTATACACTCTGATGCATGTTTTTGAGGTTACAGTTGGTTCTGAATGATGGTGCAGTATTATGGGTTTAGATTTGTGTACTAGTTACAATGATCTATCTGTTCCAGTGGATTTGTTAAAGTTGATTAAGTATTGTAATGATGATTGATTCTAAGCTTCAATATTGTTGATGGTCCAGTATGAAAATTGGATGAAATGAGGCCTTCATGTGTATTGTTGTGTACTAGGAGCATCCAACATGAAAGTTTATGAAAAGTGGTCCTTAGAAGAAGAAAGAAGGTCGTAGCCTTCTGTAGGTCGGCGCCTATGTACTAGTAAACATATTGGCTAGTACAAGAGCTAGGAGGTTGTAGCTCCCTTCCAGTAGAAGCTGGAGAATGAGAGAAGGTTGTAACCTTCTGCAGGTAGAAGCCTATGTACTAGTATGAGTCTGCACCAGTACAATGTTGTAAACAGATTTTCTTATTATTAAAAGAAGACAGACACGACAGCAGAAAATGGTTTTCACCGAAATTGGGTTTCCACCTTAAATCTTGGTGTTCATGTGTGTTTCTTATGTGTGATGCTTTATTTTGCTTTTACTGCATTGTCTAATAAATCTCTGATATACTAGTTTAAGCACAATGTTAGGATATTCCGACACATAGGATATAGTTAAGTTCAACTTGGTCTAGCATAGAGTTAGGTTAGAGTTAGGTAAAGTGTGTTTCTTTACCGTTGTACATTTTGTAACTTACAATCCGACGGTCACGATATGTAGTGATCCGACGGTTCACTCTCACCTCGGTATTACCGACACTTGATCCGTGGCTTGACACCCGATTGGTCCATGAGTTCTATTTAAAGCGCATGGAGGGTCATTGTTCGGGTAATCCGTGCATGAGAGAAGCTTATGTAAATTTTCATTCTTTGATTAATAAATTGTCTGTACCCACGTTGGGACAGGCCGTGGACTGTTTCCCTCCTTGCACTCTGAGGGTTTTAACCACGTCAAAAATACTGGTGTATTGATTTGAGATCTGGTTGTGAGCGGTGTCCTTTTGGTATTCTTTCTGAGGAACTTACCCTGTAAATTCCTACATGGTATCAGAGCTATTTGAGGGCCGCGTCCGTTGGTGATCCAAATCTGAAGCCGGTAGAACTGCATGCGGCTGTCGTTTCCTAGATCTGCTGTTTCTGACTGCTTTCGGGCCGAGAGGACTGCTCTGTTGCGTTCGGAGCATCTGTTTCAGTGAGGAACCCCTTTCGTTTCACGCGAAAAGGTTTCCGGTAGCCCTAGCTGCGTCATTTTTCAGATCGGGAGGTATACAGTGTTTTTTTTTGCAGTTTACTGTCATTTTCTCTCTGCTTATTTCGGTTTCGGTTTATTTAGCCTTTTTTTTTCCCGGATCTATACCTTTCATTTCTGCGTATGCTCTTTGCCCTGCGACTCTGTGCGATCTGGGCAAATCAGAAACAGAAAGAAAGGATTTTTCTCATGCGTATGCTCTTTTCCCTGCACCTTAGTGTGATCTCGGAAAATCAGAAACATTGAGAAAAATATTTAGTTTTTCGGCTAAAAGCTAACTTTGAGATTTTTTTTAAAATTTTAGTTTTTTGGCTAAAGCTAACTTCGAGCCGTAAGGTTCGTTTTTCTTTGCATATTCGTGTTGGGTTTTGTGTTTTGTGTTTTGTAGGGGAAAAGAGCCTTCCCAAGGCAAGCACGCAAATCGAGGCCCCCCCCCCCCCTCTCTCTCTCTCTCTCTCTCTCTCTCTCTCTCTCAAATATTTTGTATAGATCAATTGGTTCAAAGACTTTTTAAGAGAGTAGAGGTCTTGGGTTCAAGTCTCCATTTTGTGGGGGCGGATTTTTTCATTCCCGCACATTCGCGCACTTTGCCGGCAACGTCAACAATTTTTTTTCAAAAAGCCATAACTTCTTCATCCGGAAGCCTTTTTCAGAGCCGTTTTTTTTAAAACCGCCTATTTTTTCGAGATCTATCCATTGGACCACTTACTTTCAGCATCTTCAGCTTCAGTTTTTTTTTCAAAAAATGGAAAGTCCATGCCAAGTCATTCTTGACAGCACTAACTACTTCCAATGGGTAGCCTACATGGGAGATTTACTTAGAAGTAAAGGTCTCTTCAGAATAGCCACAGACCAAGAGAAGAAACCCAAAGATGAAGACAAGGCCGAAAAATGGGAAAATAGACAAGATCAAGCACGTGGTTTGATAGGAATGTCTGTTTCTCCTGATCTTAGATTCCACATTGCAGAAATTGAAACTCCTCATGAAGCATTAGAAAAACTTGCTAAAGTTTTTGGGATTAAAAATGAAATTAGAGCCCATCAACTTGAAAATGAGTTGCTTACTTTGGATCCTAATAATTTTTCTTGCATTGAAGATTTCTTGTCCAAATTCAAGACCCTTAGATATCTCTTGGAAGGTGTTAAAGTTAAGAAAGAAGATGGTAACCTTATTTATTCCATCCTTACTAAGTTGGGACCAGCCTACTCTGTATTTGTTTCCACTTTCCATTCTACAAGGGAAGCTTTCATTTGTCAAGGAAAAGACTACAAACCCCCTTCCTTTGACTCCTTTTGTGATTCCTTAATAAGAGAACAAGAAAAACTCTTACACCTTGGTCTTCTTAATCTTGGAAACTCTTCCTCGAAAGCGTTAGCCGCCCAGCAGCAACCAAATTCAAAGAATCCTAAGAAGTCTTATCCTCAAAGGAATGGTCCTAAACCAACTCAGCCTCAAGATGAAAGATCATTTCAGCAAAATGATAAGACCAATAAAAACAAATGGAAGAAGACTGATAGACATTGTAACTTTTGTAATCGAGATGGCCACTTAGAATCTAAATGCTTTAAGAAGATGGAAGCCTTGGAAGCCGCAATGAAGAAACATAACATCCATCTGGAGCCTACTTCAACTTCAACTTCCGGAACGGCACTTTCTGCATGTCATCGTCAATCATCTCAGTCTGGTTATGCATTAAATGTATCTTCTTCTTCTTCTCATTCTCATGAGTGGCTCATTGATTCTGGAGCCTCTTGTCACATGGCCAAAAACCAAGCCATGTTTTCTTCTTTAAATGATTGTAACACCAAAAATATATATGTTGGTGATGATAGATCTCTTAATGTTGTAGGGACTGGAACTGTTCATCTAGACAATGGTCAGTTCAATGATGTATTATGTGTTCCAAACTTATCCTGCAACCTTCTATCTGTCTATCAGATAACTCATTCAGGTGAAGGTAAAATTGTTGAATTTTCACCTCATGATGTTGTAATCAAGGATCTAAAAGATCCTAAACAGATTCTAGCTACTGGTCTTGCTGATGATTCCAAAAGGTTGTATAAGTTTCACAACTTTGGGTCATCCCATCTTCCCTCAGTATTTGTTGCTCATAATGATGAAGTGAGCAAACTTTGGCATGAGCGGTTTGGTCACTTAAACTATCGCTCCCTTCAGCATCTATGTAAAGAAAATATGGTGACAGGTCTTCCTATGGTATCTTGCAAAGATGGTGTTTGTTCCGGATGTGTACTCGGAAAACATCATCGGGACAGTTTTGACAAACGTGCCTCTTGGCACGCCTCAGCCCCTTTACAGCTTGTGCACAGTGATTTATGTGGTCCTCTTCCTGTTGCTTCATTCTCTGGCTGCAAGTACTTCTTAACTTTCATTGATGATTTCTCCAGACGCACTTGGGTATACTTCTTAAAACTCAAGAGCGAAGTATTTAACACTTTTTTGGCCTTCAAAGCATTTGTTGAAAAACAATCTGGACATCAAATTCTTAAGCTAAGAACTGATAATGGTGGAGAATATGTTAAAAACACATTCATCAACTTTTGCACCGAAAATGGAATTCAAATGCAACATACTGTTCCATACACTCCACAACAAAATGGTGTAGCTGAAAGGAAAAATCGCACCTTAAAGGAAATGGCTAATTGTATGCTGCAATCTAAAGGACTCAGTCTTAGTTTTTGGGCCGAAGCAATTAATTGTGCAAATTATATAATCAATCGCACTCCTACTAAGGTTCTAGAGAATATCACTCCAGAAGAAGCTTGGAGTTCCATTAAACCAGATGTAAGTCACTTTCGTGTGTTTGGAAGTGAAGCATGGGCCCATATTCCAGATGAAAAGCATAAAGCTTTAGAACCTAAGAGTGAGAAATGTACTTTTGTTGGATATTCTGAAGATGTAAAAGGTTATAGACTTATTCCATTTAAGTCCAAAAATGTTATCATTAGAAGAGATGTAAAATTTGATGAAAATAAATCGGCCTGCGAGCCTAGTCCGGCGGATGTGCCACCTCTTCCTATCTCTTCTATCTTTGAAAACATTTCTTCTTCTGATGATGAAAGCGAGGATGATAATCCTCCCCCACCTTCTCAGGATCCTCAACTTCCAAGATGGGTCCGTGCTACTCGGGATGCAGCAGGTGATCTTGCCGGTGATCCTACAGATCAGCGACGTACACGTTCTCAGTTTGAAAGAGCCTCTTCTTTACTGGCTCAAGCTCCAGTAAATCATGATCCTGACACTTTTGCAGAAGCTTCAGGCCATCCACATTGGGAAGCAGCTATGAATGAAGAATATCATTCATTGATGACAAATGATACATGGGATCTTGTTCCTCTACCAAAGGGACGCAAACTTGTTAGATGCAAATGGGTTTACAGAACCAAGTATGGACCAGATGGGAAAGTTGATAAACATAAAGCTCGTCTAGTTGCTAAGGGCTTTTCACAGGTTGAAGGCATTGACTACACTGAAACCTTCTCTCCAGTTGCCAAAATGAACTCTATCCGCCTTGTTCTTTCCCTTGCTGCCTCTTTAAAATGGGAAGTCCATCAAATGGATGTTAAATCTGCCTTCTTGCATGGGGACTTGCAGGAAGAAATCTATATGGAACAACCCATTGGCTTCATACAAACAGACTCCAGCCTCGTTTGTCGACTTAAGAAATCCCTTTATGGCCTCAAGCAAGCTCCTCGGGCTTGGTATGCCAAAATGGATAGCTTTCTTTTAGAATCTGGCTTTTCTAGGTGTCATTCTGACAATACTGTCTACACCAAGAAAGTGGGCAACTCTCTTATCATCCTTGTTCTTTATGTTGATGATCTTATTCTTACTGGTAGTGATCCCAACCTTATAAACCATGTGAAGTCCAGCCTTAAAAAGAAATTTGAAATGACAGACTTAGGACACTTACACTATTTTCTCGGTCTTCAAGTCTTGCAATCCCAAGAAGGTATTTTCCTTTCCCAGTCCAAGTATGCTTGTGATATTCTTCGTCATTTTCACATGGAAGACTGTAAGCCAGCCCCTTCTCCCTTTCAGTCTGGAGTCAAACTTTCAGTCTCTTGTACTTCTCCTGAAGTTGATGCTACCTTATACCGTCAACTTGTCGGAAAACTCTTGTATTTAACCCATACTCGTCCTGATCTTTCCTTTGTTGTTGGCCTTGTTGCTCGTTTTATGCAAAACCCCCGTGAAAGTCATTGGAAAGCAGCTAAAAGAATACTTCGTTATGTTCGAGGTACAGTACAGTTTGGGATTCATTACAGTGCCAAAGCAGCTCCTCTGTTAGTTGGTTTCACTGATTCTGATTGGGCTGGTGACCTTGATGATCGGAAGTCTACTGCCGGTTATGTCTTCACTCTTGGTTCAGGACCTATTACATGGGCTTGTAAGAAACAGGCTGCCATTTCTCTTTCGTCAGCAGAAGCAGAGTATCGTGGTGCCGTGGAAGCTAGTAAGGAAGCCTTGTGGCTTCGTCAGATCCTATCAGAGTTTGGCTTTGAGCAGCAGCATCCAACCACACTTTGGTGTGATAATCAAAGTGCCATTCAGCTATGCAAAGATCCAGTCCAGCATCAGCGCAGCAAACACATTGAACTACACATGCACTTCATCAGAAAGCTCATTCATGACCATGTTCTTGAAGTGCAATATTGTCCAACAGATGATCAGGTTGCAGACATCTTCACAAAGGCTCTCACAGAGGCGAAGTTCACTAAACTTCGATATATGCTTGGAGTTCAGGAAGTTGTCACTAAGGGGGGATAGGCTCTAGTGCCTCCTTCCTTCTCCTATTGTGTCATATTTGTAAATCCTTCAATCCTATCCCAAGTTGTTCTTAAGGGGGGATGTTAGGATATTCCGACACATAGGATATAGTTAAGTTCAACTTGGTCTAGTATAGAGTTAGGTTAGAGTTAGGTAAAGTGTGTTTCTTTACCGTTGTACATTTTGTAACTTACAATCCGACGGTCACGATATGTAGTGATCCGACGGTTCACTCTCACCTCGGTATTACCGACACTTGATCCGTGGCTTGACACCCGATTGGTCCATGAGTTCTATTTAAAGCGCATGGAGGGTCATTGTTCGGGTAATCCGTGCATGAGAGAAGCTTATGTAAATTTTCATTCTTTGATTAATAAATTGTCTGTACCCACGTTGGGACAGGCCGTGGACTGTTTCCCTCCTTGCACTCTGAGGGTTTTAACCACGTCAAAAATACTGGTGTATTGATTTGAGATCTGGTTGTGAGCGGTGTCCTTTTGGTATTCTTTCTGAGGAACTTACCCTGTAAATTCCTACACACAACACATGATAAACTGTCTAAATAACAAGTTCTCTGCATAAACACTTGTTTCTTTAAGCACAATCGCGTGTACATGCTAGTTCACATCACTGAAGTAGCGTATATAAATATGTTTGGGAAATAAAATAATTGGTCTGATAATACTGATCCCCTCAGTATTATTTCCAACAATTGGTATCAGAGCAAGTCCTTCAGAAGAAGCTTGGTCGCTTGAAGGGAGATCCATCAACATGAATAATCAAGAAATCATGGGATCCATCTGACCACCAATATTCGATGGGAGCAACTTTGTTTATTGGAAAATAAGAACCACAACCTATCTATAATTGCTTGGAATGGATGTCTGGGAAATTGTGGAAGGAGGATATACATTTCCAACAACAATTCCTACAGATATGGTAGACAAAAAGAAATATGAAACCAATGCCAAAGTTGTCAATACTTTATTTGGAAGTCTGTCACAATCAGATTTTGTCAAAGTCATGTAGCTCAAACCAACTAAAGAAATATGGGACAAAATCATTCTGAGCTACAAAGGAGACTCTCAGGTAAAACTTGGTAAGCTTCAAACTCTCATAATTCAGTATGAAACTCTTAAAATGCATAGTGATGAAAGCATAGCTAGTTACTTCCTACGTATAGATGAGGTTGTCAATTGTATGAAGAATCTGGCTAAAGAAATTAAGGAAGTTACCTTAGTTGAGAAAGTTTCGAGATCCTTGTCTGCTAAATTTGAATCCAAAGTGTCTGCCATAGAAGAAAAATAGGATCTGTAGAATATCACTATGACGCAGCTTCACGGAATCTTAACTGCCTTTGAGATGAGAAAAGGAGGACCATCATATATGAGAGAAGCTGCATTCAAAGCTTTAGCAAAAGGAAAGGAAGAAAACAATGAATCAAGACATTTCAAAAGAATAAGATGAGGTAAACTTTGTCAAAAGCTTCAACGGGGTTCTGGAAGGTTTAGAGGTAAGTTACCTTTCAAATGATTTTCTGGTGGCAGAGTCAGTGATTATACTGCTAGATGTCCTCATAAAGATAAATTTGAAAAAGGAAAGGAATATGCAAAAGAGAATACAAAACAAGTTGTGAATAAAAGGAGTTACTATACTCATGAGATAGCGATGGTTTATCTAATAGTGACGAAGATGAAACTGGACAAGATTACAGACTTCTCATGGATGATGACGATGATAATTTTTGGGGTTCTTTAGAAGAGGAAGACCTTCATGAAGAAATATCTGAACTCAAAATCTGTTTATAAGAAAAGGATATGATTATAGATACCTTAACATACCAACTTGTTGAAAAAGAAAAAGAAAATCAAAAACTAGAATGTGAAATTGTGGGTCTAAGAAAGGATCTGGAGGAAACGAAATCTCTCTATCTTAGATTTTCTAAAGGATTAGAAACTTTAAATGAAATTATCAAAGGTCAGCATTCTCCTCTGATAAAGATAGGTCTTCGATATACTGAAGAAGCATCTCAATCACAGAAGCCGTCAACCTCCACCAAAAGTTATCTTGATGCAGCAAAGACCAATGAAAAGTATGACAATCGTCAGCAAAGGCATAAAGCATATCACCAAGTAAATCAGACTCAATTTACTCCAAGGATGAATAGAAGCTAGAACCAACCTCAGGTAGATCATACTCAATTTGCTCCAAAGATGAATATCAATAGAAACTACAATCACCAAGTCAATAGATTTGATAATCGTAGGAACTTCTTTAATGGGAAATGTTTTTCATGTCATAATTTTGGACAAAAAGTTTTAATGTGTTGCTTACAAAACCATCATGACTAGAGAAGCATGAAATCAAAGGAATGTAATGGGATCAAGAAAAGTTCCTATAATAACTTTTCTCTTCTTGAAAATGAAATAGAATGCTCAATCTATAACAACTTTGGTCATGAAGAATCTGAATGCAGGAGCAAATTTCGGCAAACATCTCAAAAGGAGCAAACTCCATTAAATCCCAAGATATGGAGAAGGAAAGAATCTAAAACAGAAATATGTGGTATAGCCTTGTATGCAGAAGGACAAGAAAATTAGTGGTACATCGACAATAGATGCTCAAAACACATGACAGGTGACAAAGAAAAACTTCACTCATATAATGCCTTAGAAAAGGAAAAGAATGTCTCATTTGGAAATGACACTCCTACTGTCATAAAAGGTAAAGGCTCTGTTTTCTTGAAAGAAAATGTTAAAGCTAGAAATGTTATGTATGTAGATGGTTTAACGCATAACATATTGAGTGTCAGTCAAATGTGTGATCAAGGAAATGAAGTGATGTTTCAATCAAACGGATGTGTTGTTCACGAGCTTGATACAGGAGAGACCATGATCAAAGGTACAAGAACTCCAAACAGCTTATACATACTCAACGAAGGACAAGAACAGTGCTATCTAAGAAAAAATGATGAAAACTAACTGTGGCATATAAGATTGGGACATCTAAGCTTTTCTCAAATAATAAAAGCATGCAAATTCAAGGTTGTTTGTGATCTTCCAAATTTCAGCATCCCAGAAATTACAATATGCAAACCATGTCAAATCAGAAAGTAAACTAGAGTTCACTTCATGGAAAAGGAAGGGTCAGCTAGAAAGCCTCTTGAACTCATCCTTACTGATTTATGTGGACCATCAAGGAAAAAGTCACCTAGTGGAGAAGAATACTTTATTTTGCTCATTGATGATTTTTCCAAAATGTGTTGGATAGGTCTTCTCAAGCATAAAGATGAAGATTTTGAAAAGTTCCAAGCCTTCAAAGCTTTGGTTGAAAATGAATCAGATCAAAAAATCAAATGCCTCAGATCTGATCGAGGAGGGGAATTTACCTTAGATGAATTCTTGGAATTTTATGAACAACATGGAATAAAAAGGAAACTCCCCACCATAAGGACTCCTTAGCAAAATGGTGTGGTTGAAAGAATGAATAGAACAGTTCAACAAATGGCTTGAGCTACGCTAGATGAATCTGGAACTCCTGCAACCTTCTGGGGTGAAGCTACATTCGTTGTCATAACTATTCTCAACCAAGAAAATGTTCGGGTAAACAACACTAAAACTCCACATGAACTTTGGTATGGTAAGACTCCTACTGTAAAATACTTTAAAGTTTTTGGAAGAAAATGTTATATCAAAAGGACTAATGAAAAACTTGGTAAGTTTGAACCCAGAGAAGATGAAGGTATTCTTCTTGGTTATTCTTCCAGAAGTAAAGGATATAAATGTTATAATAAAAGACTTGGAAAAATTGTTGAAAGAATTGATGTTGTAGTTGATGAAGCATGCAAAAATCCAAAACAGATAAAATCAACAGAAGATTATGACAATGAAGAAGATGGGGATTATTTTCCCACATCAAATCAAAATCATATTGAAGAAGAAACCAATGAAGCACCAGAAGAAGAGATGATGGTAGAAGAAAAGACTCCATCCAAGTATATTCAGAAAAATCATCCAGAAACTCAAATTTTAGGGGAAAAAGAGGCAGGTGTACAGACAAGAAGAACTATTACAAGGACCTAAAGCTATCTAGCATTACTATCCTCCACCGAACCTCAAAATTTAAAAGAAGCATGCAAATATGAATGTTGGGTCAAGGCCATGGATGAAGAACTTGAGAAAACTAAAAAAAATGATACTTGGGAATTAGTTCCTAGACCTCATGATAAAAATATTATAGGAACTAAATGGATATTCAAAAACAAGCTAAATGAAAATGGAGAAGTCATTAGAAACAAGGCCAGACTTGTTTGTAAAGAGTATGCTCAACAAGAAGGTATAGATTTTGAAGAAACTTTTGCACCTGTTGCCAGGCTTGAAGCCATAAGGATGTTACTTGCTCTTTCTAGCTTTTAGAAATTCAAAGTATACCAAATGGATGTCAAATCAGCCTTCCTAAATGGAGATTTAGAGAAAGAAGTTTATATTGAATAGCCAGAAGGATTCATCCTTGGAAATGATGCAAAACTTGTATGCAGACTCAAAGAGGCCCTCTATGGTCTGAAATAGGCTCCAAGGGCCTGGTATTACTGCCTTGACAAATATATACACCAACAAGGTTTTACAAAAGGTTCAGCAGATAATAATCTATATACAAAGATTGAAACTGATAAATTGCTAATTATTATTGTTTATGTTGATGATATCATTTTTGGTAGCAATGAAAAATCCATGAGTCGCAATTTTTCTTTAGTAATGCAGCAAGAATTTGAAATGTCCTTCCTTGGTGAGCTTACCTATTTTCTTGGTCTACAAGTTCAACAAAATAAATATGGTATTTTTCTTTCACAAACCAACTATCTCAAACAAATCTTGAAAAGGGATGGAATGGAAGATTCTAAACTTTTATGTACCCCAATGGTAACAGGATGCAGTCTCAGCTCAAATGATGAATCAGCAGTAGTACATCAACCAACTCACAGATCCATGATTGGCAGTCTGCTTTATCTAACAGGTACTCAACCTGACATCATGCATGCAGTAGGAATAGTTGGAAGATTCCAAGAAAATCTAAAGGAATCACACCTTCATGCAGTCAAAAGAATTTTCAAATATCTTCAAGGAACTCAAGACTTTGGTTTATAGTATCCTAGAGATGCAAATCTTACTCTTCATGCATATACAGATGCAGATTGGGCAGGAAGTGTTGATGAAAAAAAGCACTAGTGGTGGTGCATTCTATATGGGTTCCAGGTTAGTGTCTTGGTTCAACAAGAAACAAATTTCAATTGGTTTATCTACAGTTGAAGCAGAATATGTGGCTACTGCATCTTTCTGCACACAACTACTTTGGATGATGCAAACCTTGCAAGACATTTAGATCACATATACTCCACCCATCTCCATTCTATGTGATAATACAAGTGTCATCAGTATTTCAAATAATCCAGTCATGCACTCCAATACCAAGAACATGCCAAGCACATACCCATCAAATGCCATTTTCTACGTGAACAAGTGCTTGAAAAAAAAGTAAAATTGGAGTATGTTCCCTCCAAAGAACAGGTTGCTGATATATTCACTAAACCACTGCCCAGAGAAACATTTGAATATCTCAGACAAAATCTAGGAGTAGTTGCTGCATCATCCTGCTGTTAAATCTAATTTTTTCGGAGAATGGTTATTATATGCACGTTTCATGAAGTTGATTCGCATACACAAGCGAGTTTCTGTGGGACAAGGAGCATATATGTTTTTCAGGCAAGAAAAACAGTGGGGCAGGCTTTGATATGGGTGCTTCGTCCGATGTATTTTATCACAGTATATTGATATGCTCTATCCATTAATTTTTATCTAACTGACAAAGATGCCATGATCATTGACTTGTTAACAATGCACAGGTAGCACAGGTTTAGGGGGAGCATTAACCTTCACTGGCATTCTGCATTGTTGGCATTATGGTTGTTAAGTCCAGCTATGGCTTCATATATTTATACCTTTTTTTGCTTAAGTCATGTGAAAGTCTAGGATGTGATATGTCTTCTCGTACATTTGAATGAGTCCTATTGGACAAATGATGTAATTTGTATCCCCACTTTGCATAAGATGGATGATGTAATTATATTTCTGTCATGTATAAACAATTGGTATATTCCCGCTTGGTTGGGTGGATGAGTCAAATTTGGTATATCCCCACTTGGTTGGGAGATGAATGTATGTATGAGTCATTGGTGATAGGAAGGTCATACTCACATAGTTGAATTATAGAGTCATGTTACTTTTTTGGAGAATACTTTTGCAGACTCTGCTTGTGATTAGGTGGAGCATAGACATTTTCAGTGCATCTCAGCATGTACAAAGGGGAGCTCAATCAGACAATTCAACATGTACTCAGGGGGAGCATGAACAACATAGGGGAGAAAATATCTTGGTCCGCCCTTTGCCCTTGATGTCAAAGGGGGAGAGTGTCTTGGTGTTATTGTTGCCATCAAGTCCAAAGGGGGAGATTGTTGGCATTATTATACAGGTGTTGTCCTTGATGGAAACTCACTCAAATGAATGGTCACAGTGCAGTAGGTCAATAGTAAAGGATTACAGATAAAACTCCAAAAAATGAAGAAAGAGAGGTATATGCTGGTTCACTTTGTCCAAGACACGTATACACAGGGTTTAACAGAACAAAATTAGCGTATAACGTATACACACACTTTCAAAGGAGGAAAAGCCCGTACGTGTTGGAAAACCAAGTTTTTGGTCCAAGGTATTTGATCAAAGGTATTTTGGTCCAAGGTAATTGGTCCAAGGCATTTGGTCCAAGGTAATTGTTCTGAGGCATTTGGTCCAAGGTATTGACCCTAGGTATTGGGTCCAAGGTATTGGTCCTAAGTGGTTTTGGTCCAAGGCATTGAGAAAGGCCTAAGAGTATATGAGGAGAAGATCATTAGGCCAAAGTGTGCAAGTATTGAATATCTTCTAAAGTGTTAGATCATATATGCAAGTTATGAACTTTTGATGCGTTGCTTGATTTGATTTAAGGATGCACCCATGTGGTTCATGATGGTTGATGGATCAGGATCATAAAGCCTTAAATGTATTATCATTATGTGGTTTGATCATGGAGAGTCTAGATCTGAATATTGGCACATGTTTTATTATGTAAATGATATGATCTAGGTATGACTGAACTCTGGAATGTTTGTGAAGTTTTAAGTTAGCATTTGCAGATATCTACGTTGTTTCTCTTTGGTAAAAGCGCATATACACAATAGTTCAACACATCAAAGTAGCATATACCTTATCAAATATGATGTTTGAAGTCACAATTGGTTATGGTTGTTGATGCAGAGTTCTGGGTTTTGCTTTATGTTCTGGTGATTGCATTCCTATGATAGTGTTCAGATTGATTGATTGTGATTTTCTTTAGTGATAATGGATGAGATCTAATGATGGATCATGATCATAATGACTAATCATTATGTGATCTGATGGGCTAGATTTGATTGCTAACACATGTTTTATCCTTTATATTTGATGATCTGGGTATGTCTGAAGTCAGGAAGTGCACCGAAGTTATAAGTAAGTATTTGCAAATCTATATGCTAGTTCACTTTGATGAAGTTGCTTATACACATTGGTTCGGCTGTTCCAAGTTGCGTATACACTCTGATGCATGTTTTTGAGGTTACAGTTGGTTCTGAATGATGATGTAGTATTCTGGGTTCAGATCTGTGTACTGATTACAATGATCTATCTGTTCCAGTGGATTTGTTGAAGTTGATTAAGTATTGCAATGATGATTGATTCTAAGCTTTAATGTTGTTGATGGGCCCAGTATGAAAATTGGATGAAACGAGGCCTTCATGTGTATTATTGTGTACCAGGAGCATCCAGTCTAAAAAATTATTAAACTTGGTCCCTGGAGGAAGAAATAAGGTCGTAGCCTTCTGTAGGTCGGCGCCTACGTACTAGTAAACATATCAGCTAGTAAAAGAGCTAGGGGGTTGTAGCTCCCTTCCAGTAGAAGCTGGAGAACGAGAGAAGGTTGTAACCTTCTGCAGGTAGAAGCCTGCATACTAGTATGAGTTTGTACTAGTACAACGTTGTAAACAGATTTTCTTATTATTAAAAGAAGACAAACATGACAACAACAGGTGGTTTTCACCCACATTGGGTTTCCACCTTAAATATTGGTTTTCATGTGTGTTTCTTATGTGTGATGCTTTATTTTTCTTTTACTACATTGTCTAATAAATCTCTGATATACTAGTTTAAGCTCGACACATGATAAACTGTCTAAATCACAAGTTCTTTGCATATACGTTGGTTTCTTTAAGCACAGTCACGTGTACACGCTAGTTCACTTCACTGAAGTAGCGTATATAAATATGTTTGGGAAATAAAATAATTGGTCTGATAATACTAATTCACCCCCTTCTTAGTATTATTTCCAACATCTAACTCCTTCTCAGTCTCATCTAACCAATATTTATAGAAAAACAACATAACTATCTAAGAGAAAATCTTGTTACAGGTGGCTTGATCTGAATCTATCATGATTGTTTGTGGAAAGACATTCTAAAAATGGCTTAATTCAAATTGTAATGAGACTATTAAACTTCTTGAATAGCTACAGGTGGTCTGATATGCATTAACTCCTCAACTCCTGGTTAGCTACAAGTGGCTTACTCTGTATTAACTCTTCAATAGAATCGTTAGTATCCTTATCAACTACGAAGTATCAAGAGTCCTACTACTACTAGATAATGTATTTGACTCCATCCTTGACCAAGACTTTAGGCATTCTTTTCTGTCGATCTAGATCAAGTGACTAGAATAGAATCCATGTAGAGATGATTCTAGAGATGCCCATGTGGCCCAATTCTTCATTACACCTGTAACCTGCCAAACCATGAGAGTAGCTATGGAACCCACAGTTAGCTGTAGAATAGGCTGTGTTTTGTTGCTAATTTTCAAAAATCTATTAAAATAGAAAGAACATGAAAATATAGTATGGTGATAATTTTAATGCTTTCCTAAGACAAAATATAACATTTATCATTGATTGGATCTGTAGTCTTGTGAGAAATCAAGAGAAAAAAGTGAGAACAAATGTCAAGGGGAAGGTAATTCTGAGGTTCATCACCCTTCACCCACACCTGTGAGTGGAAGAGTCACTCCCCCTGTTGTGGGGAAAAATGCCTATGCAGGACGATCCTATCCACCTAAGGTGTGACAGTGCCTTAGCAACAAACAGAGACAACTATTCTAGTATTCTTCCTTTATGAATTAAGAATGAAGAGAGATAGATGGAATAACCGGTGTCTTCCGTTTGTCCCTCGATCCGGTCTCTCTTCTCTTTGAAGGTTCCCAGCTACTTGCCTTCTCGCTCGCCCAACTTCAAGAGGTTTCTGCAAGATCACAAGAAGAGAACACTACACAAGACATGGATTCATATTCATAACTAGTTCAGGATTAGAAATAAGCTAAACATACTAATGCAATCATACATCAAAGATACATCAGTATATAGGAGAAACCAAGATAGCTTTATTGATGAATAACAAGGTTCAGGAAGAGATACAACCCAGAGGGCTCCAATCTAGCATCTCCTTCCCAGCAAATGGAATTCCTATCTTCACCCCCTTCAAAGCATTAAGCACCCAATGATTCCAATCTCAAACCAACAACAATTCTTTGCAATAACAAAATTCCAGCCCCTAGATCTCATGGAGGAGAGATCCATATATAGATGTTTGGAGAGAGGATGAGTCAGCTTGAGATCTGACTAGTGTCCTCTCCCTCTATTAGTTCTTGATTCCACTTGGAGGTTCTTGCTTCCACTTGGAGATTTGGAACCTCTTACTCATCACTAGTCGAATTCACTGAGGCAAGTGTCATTGAGGAAGATTCTGGAAGCTTCCTCGGTCTTGACACCTCTTGGAATGAACTTGCCATTAGGCAATTCTCGCTCAACGCACCCTGGTAGTGCATCTACCTGCGTTGCAGTGCAGGTAGCCAGTGTTGGCTTTGACATTCAGCGCAGGCAGCTAGTGGAGCCACTGAATTGATCCTGAATTGACTTGTTTTTTAGCAGTTTCTGGTGGAGAACTTTTGTGAATTGTTGTGGTTTGTTAGCCTTGTTCCTCTAGGGGTAGGAACAACATGTTTAGGGACTTTGGATCCCTTAGATTATGGACATTTCATGCTCAATGGTGTAAGGCACAAAAATGTCTATAACAGTTTCCCCCTAAAGTAGGAGGCCGTTTATCGGGTGAAATGCTTTATCAGGGGGATCCGAAGTTCATCCAATGCTGGGAGGAGACCTGTAATAAGATACAATACAATACATTATTTTTCATACTGCTTTCATGATCTAGCTGAGGTGGGCATTCCCATGCTCAGCTTTATAAATTCATTTTTCTGTACATAGAACAGACAATCGTCTGATGGTAGACTGATAATTTTGATGAAATTATCATCCTTTGGGTAGGATGATTATCTGCTGCAATGATGTACATGTCAATGTCTTTATTTTTCCTGAATATATATCGCAGCCCGGATGGATGAAACTAGATCTGGGGTCTTCAAACTCGTTCGATCTTCACTCTAAGTACAAGTCGATCCATGTGAGAAATGTTCTGAAGTCGAACATGGAAAGACATCGCTTGATTACCGGTCAATGAGGTAAACCGTTAACAAACGCGAGAGGAATCACCGATAATGATAATGACCCTCAAGGTACTACAGTACAATTCACGTGGTGCGAATAAAGGACTTGGCGTCGAACACCACACAAAATCTTTCGGTCGAAGGTCATTGATGTATACCTGTCGCCGGAAGTGAGAAACTTGCCATTGAGGCATGCAAGCTTCAAAGTACTGAAGGGGTTGCTCCTAGATCAACTTCTTGGATAATGAGCTGATGTCGACAAGAAGCGATCCGTCAAAGGAGGGCCTTAATAAATCCCACATCAATGACATGGAACAGAGCTAATGATTTTGATGGAGGTGAAAACGATCTGTGACATATGATTCGGGGTGGCGGTCATGAAAGGATGAAGGATAATGTACGACAGTGGATGGGACACGATTGACTTTTCTGAACGACTTCTCTTGAACATATGGCGACACTGATGCGATGGATCGGTAGCATTACCCCAAATATGGATGGTATGGCGAGACCATGGTGATGTGACCGGTGAATGAAACAACCCAACCCGATTGTGGTATGGAGGAAAGGTGTCATGTTCAAGAGCGACTTGCTACCATCAAAGTTTTCTTGAGTTTCTCCCAATTTTTCCCCAGTCATTGCTGACCAGTACCTCTTTATTTTTGTCAAGCTTGAGGAGGATAAAATATGCTTGTTCTATAACCTGCCCTTCGGGCAAGACCATCGCTATGTTTTAACGAGCCTAGCGATATTGAAACTCGTTCTCGTCTAAAGACAAGTTTGTCGCTATTTAATGATTTTAACGAGTCTAACGACAAAGATAACTCGGTCCTTTTCATTTTTAGAGAGTCTGAAAAGGTACATAAAGTTAACTCCAAAAGTCCTTTTTCGTCATCTAATCCCTTAAGTCCGAAAAACTATAAAACAATACAGAAGGGATGAGTTTTCGATAGTTTTAACGAGCCGAACAAAACAAGTGCTCGATCTTTTTGTGCAATAATCCCTCAGGTCCAAAAAGATTAAAATCTAGAGGAGGGATAGCACTTCCTGTCCCTTTAACGAGCTGGAAGGCCAAGGACTCGGCAATCTTTTCATATTTTACGAGTCAGATGAAAAGAGCTTAAAGAAGACTCGTCTTTTGAGGAACGAGTGATGAAACAGGTTAGCAGCTGATTCCAGGTACAGGTTGGAATTTTTCAATCACGGCAGTGTCACAAGGATGGCTAGTGAAATCACTCTTCGCAGCTGTTCCTCAAAATGGGTAAACAAACATATGGAGGTGAACGATCGGCCAATGGAAAAGTGGAGGTGACGGTGCAAACACGACCAAGGCTTTAATGGCTGATAATGTTACATTCATAGTGGTTATTTACCGGGTAGTTCATTTTTTAACGAGCTTAAACGTGAAAAACACTGCTCATTGCTTATGTTTATTTTTTAACGAGCATGAAGTCCGCGTTAAAACTACTCGGATCTTGCGTTTATTTTTTAACGAGCATGAACTGTATGCTAAAACTGCTCGATTAACCCAGTCATATGATAAGAGTGTCTCATTGAGATTCTATTTTTTATGGAGCTTCATCTCACAAAGCTTTGCCCCGGATCCTTTCGTTATGCAAGTTCGGAAACGACTAATCCTACGAGTTTAAAGGGTTAGAGGTCCTAAAAATTTAAAAAATAAATAGCCGCCCCTTGCTTGCACTCCAAAAGGTTTGCATGCCCCCAGGTATAAAATAGAGTTTCAAGGTTACCTCTACTTCTTTTCCACCAAAACAATTGTTTTACCGAGAGAGGCTTACCTCTTTCAGGTTACCCAAAGATTGTCTCGTTAATCTTTCAAACAAAACACTTCCTCGGCAAAGTCTACCGAAATAGACAAAGGTGAGCGACGAAGCCCGCCAACTCACATAACTTTGAAAAAAGAATCTTATTCTAGAACAACCCCTCTTCCTAGACGGACGGGGTACGGACTAGTCATATTCTCCCGCAGAAACCTACCCTATACCCAAAGTTTTCCTGCCGAAGCAGACCAGGACGCATGCCCCCTGGGTTCCAGTCATATCCTCCCGGATTACTCGCGCTCATCAGGAGGACGGACCGTGTGTTGAGACATTTCTTGCATGAAGAGACCATTTAGGGATGGTATATGACTATTTTCGATGCGTGATCCGGGAAATGAAAGTTAGTCCACGAGCTTGACCATTCTTCCTTCATGCAGAAAACACATTACTCTAAAGAGTGAGGAGACGATGGCTCCCATGCAATATATATAGTCTCGTCCAAGGAGTAGGTTATAATCCAAGGGTCCTTGAACGACCATCACGTTCATTTGAATGGTCTTCCCTTTCAATGTTATGGGCACATTGGGGAGGATCCCTA
The DNA here is from genome assembly GCA_031772625.1 of Pinus tabuliformis. NCBI lineage: Eukaryota > Viridiplantae > Streptophyta > Pinopsida > Pinales > Pinaceae > Pinus > Pinus tabuliformis. Next base: position 866,716,104 of record CM062812.1, read on the forward strand.
AAGGTCGACTGGTTCCTTTATCAAAGCCTGATAGATTTCTCATTTCAGGCAAAAGCGCTGGTGAACCAAGCACTTTCCAAGCAATAGAGGAAAGGATACTCACAGATGCCCCCTCATCAATGATAGTGCCAGCCATTACCATTCTGTATATTTGAACGATAATTCTGAATGGTATACTTGCTGGCAAACGGGGTCTGCCTAGTTGGTTCCAGTCGAACGAGACAACTAGGTTGCTTGGTGGTGGGACCGAATAGACGGCCGGGTATGACTCTGACGAAGTTCCTTCCTACGATAAAGGAATGGGCAAATTGCCCCCTTGTTCGTCGGAGTCTGTGCTGATGAAGAGAATTTGGACGGTGTCGTCTTTATTCTCCTCTGTGTTGGTATCATTCGAAGATAGAGCCTCTGAAGGAAAAACCGGGTCAACTGCCGCATCAACCTTTTGACTTTCGTTAGGTATGGATTCAGATGGTTCATCCTCAATGATAGGTGCTTCGGCTGACCACCTGGGCGGGCCAGCCGGGTTCTCAACTAGTGAAGGACTTGGCAGGAGTTTTTGATATCCAGGAGGAAGTTGCGCTCGTAAAATCGGGCGATCTTAGAAAACTCTTTTAGCCTCGTCTAAGAAGGGACAACGGTGGATGGCATGGTTGCCTTCACACAGTTTGTAGGGAAATCTAGCTTTCCCTCTTTGTCCTGTGACTTCACTTTCACTAGTTGACGGTGAGTTGTCAGCATGGCTATCAGAGGTTGACGCCACCGAATTGTGCAAACGGGGAGACCAATCCCTTAGTATCCGAGGGATGCAGGGACAATCTCTGTGGAAGTGGTCTCCCTTGCATATGACACATGGAAATTTAGGCCTGGTCAGTGCTCTGTGTCGATTTTTGTCAGACGCCACTTGTTTGCCCCCATTCGCTTTTGGCTCCTTCTTCTTCTTCTCTTTCTTCTTCTTTTCCTTCTTCTCCCTAGGAACTTGGTTTTTTGTTTTACCAGTTCCGTCAAGCGAAGAGGAAGGAGGAGAGGAAGAATTATAGGAAGTAGAAGGCTGGTGGGCAGCTCTGGACTGGTCTAACTGTTGATTCGACTGTTCAGGAATAGTGGTGTTTTGAATGACATTGGTCGAGAAGAGCCAGACCGGCAAGCCAATTGTCAGTCCTGGAAGTGATAATGTGGCCATATGAGGTGCACCAACATCTCCCCAAGAGGAGAAGGGACTAGGATCTCCACCAAGGGGAATTCTTTGGTTGGTGTGCTCCATTTTCTCAACCTAAAGATCAACGTAGGAATAGGGGTGATTGTTCTATTTAAAACAAATTTTAACGACGCTTTAGACACAACTTGCTTTTTCACTTTTAAAGAGTCCAGAAAAAGCTAAAGATGACTCTAGTCTCCTTCGATGTTTTAACGAGCCCGAAGTGACAAATGCTCGGATGGACTTTTTCCATTATAGAGTCTGAAAAAGGCCAAAAGGAACTGCTCTGGAGTTCTAGGCAGAGGGTGTGCCAAACTTTTCGCAAAACCGCAGAATACTTTTTAGGGTACGGGCGGTCGATCTTCCTGAATGTTGTGTTCAGTGCATTGCGATCAGTAGGGTGGCCGACACGGCTTCCTAAGGATAAAGGTTTTATGCCTATAGGGGTCTCCCAATATATACGCGGCGGTACGTGGGAGCACAATCCGTATTGGCGCTATCGTCCCTCAGGAGGAATCACCCACCATCAACGCGATCGACAGTCACCAGGCTTTACGACACCGGAACACGTCTCTAGCCTAGACCTCTATGTCGTGCGTTATGTTGCAAAGCATTGTTAAGTTCATTCAATTTATTTTAGGTTGATCTTTTTAGAATTTTGCCTTTTGAGGTTCACCACGAGATGTATGATACAATTCCTAAGTGCAGTCTAAGGATGATAAGCAAGCTTTATATCTTTTCAACTTTCAAAATCCTAGCTACTAAGGGAAAAGAAAGACACCATCTTTTCTCAAAGAGCAATCAGCACACTCTAATGCACTTTTCCTAAATCAAACATGCAAACTATCAAGATGCAAATGCACAATGCAGGTGTTTGTTTTCTGCTTTCTTAGTATTGATGCCTACAAAGAAAGCTTTTTGTACAACTTTGAATTTGCTTTTAAATGACAAATACAAACAAGTTTGCTTTTTCGAAATCAGAAAGGGTAGAAGAGAATACAACACTTAACGATTTCCGAAATGAACACTTGTTTCGACACTTTAAAAGAGACAAACTCAAACCAAAAGAAAAAGTAAATGTATAATCAACTGTAAACAACCAATGAACTCTCTCCTAAGATCACAATCAACAGATCTGAATCAAGGGCTACAGGATGACTATTTCACTCTTGTAAAGGAAAACTGTAAATGATGCCACAAACACATAAAAACACTCACAGTCTTTTTGTACAAAAGGAGGCGGAATCTAAGCAGAGAAAAGGAGTTATCAGACTAGTACCTATGCTGGTTACAGGCTGCAAAAATCAGAGATCAAAACAAGGCAAAACAGAGCAGAGAACCCCAGCTGCACAAGGCCTAACTGGTTCAGCGCAACCTCAACACAAGGGTTTTGACATTCAGCGCAGGTAGCCTTCACGGGACCTGCATTGAAATGCAGAACCTCTTCACAGGGGTCGCGCTGAAGGAGAAACGAGAGTTTCTCACTGGGTTCTGGGTCACAGATTGCTGATTAATCTACAGTTTCAGGCCAAATCAAAGCAACAAGCAATGTGCAATCAAAGGGATGCTTTGAGGGAGTACTAAGATCTATCACAAAGGATCATCAAATCATTTGTGAGTCCATTGTTCAGATCATAGACAAATCCAGTGATTGGATCAAAGCAGCAACTGTCTACTTTGCATCTGAGAATAGCAGATGCAGTTCGATTGTTGCTGTTGAGTCTATGAAACAAACAATGATGGAAACACAAATAAAATGACTAAACAGATCTCCCCAGCGGAGTCGCCAATTTGTTGTGGGGAAAAATGCCTATGAAGGACGATCCTATCCACCTAAGATGTGACAGTGCCTTAGCAACAAACAGAGACAGCTATTCTAGTATTCTTCCTTTATGAATTAAGAATGAAGAGAGATAGATGGACTAACCGGTGTCTTCCGTTTGTCCCTCGATCCGGTCTCTCTTCTCTTTGAGGGTTCCCAGCTACTTGCCTTCTCGCTCGCCCAGCTTCAAGAGGTTTCTGCAAGATCACAAGAAGAGAACACTACACAAGACATGGATTCATATTCATAACTAGTTCAGGATTAGAAATAAACTAAACATACTAATGCAATCATACATCAAACATACATCAGTATATAGGAGAAACCAAGATAGCTTTATTGATGAATAACAAGGTTCAGGAAGAGATACAACCCAGAGGGCTCCAATCCAGCATCTCCTTCCCAGCAAATGGAATTCCTATCTTCACCCCCTTCAAAGAATTAAGCACCCAATGATTCCAATCTCAAACCAACAACAATTCTTTGCAATAACAAAATTCCAGCCCCTAGATCTCATGGAGGAGAGATCCATATATAGATGTTTGGAGAGAGGATGAGTCAGCTTGAGATCTGACTAGTGTCCACTCCCTCTGTTAGTTCTTGATTCCACTTGGAGGTTCTTGCTTCCACTTGGAGATTTGGAACCTCTTACTCATCACTAGTCGAATTCACTGAGGCAAGTGTCATTGAGGAAGATTCTGGAAGCTTCCTGGGTCTTGACACCTCTTGGAATGAACTTTCCATTTGGTAATTCTCGCTCAACGCACCCTGGTAGTGCTTCTACCTGCGTTGCAATGCAGGTAGCCAGTGTTGGCTTTGACATTCAACGCAGACAGCTAGTGGAGCCACTGAATTGATCCTGAATTGACTTGTTTTTGAGCAGTTTCTGGTGGAGAACTTCTGTGAATTGCTATGGTTTGTTAGCCTTGTTCCTCTAGGGGTAGGAACAACATGTTTAGGGACTTTGGATCGCTTAGATTATGGACATTTCATGCTCAATGCTGTAAGGCACAAAAATGTCTATAACACCCCCTCCTATGGATCTTTGAGCTCATCCTTCTCGATCTTGGTGGTAGTAACAGTGGCACTAGGCTCTGCATCGATAATTTTCTTCCCTTTTTCATTCTTACTGTTGGTTTATGACTCATAGTTAGAATATCCATCTGATTCAAAAGCCTTCATCTCAGCCACCAGTCACTATTTGGCTTGACACTCACTTATGTTGTGATTAGGGCTCTTATGGAGCTCACACCATTTCCCTGTGTCCCTCCTTGTCTTCGTGGTGTTGTTCTTTTCTTGCGGCTTCGACAGGTTGTCATGGGTCACCCCACCTTGGCTTTGTCATGTTTTCTGTGATTTGGGGGTGCCTTTCCCTTGCTTCAGATTCATAGATCCAAATTATCGCTTCTTCTATTTAAATTTCTACTCAATCTTGGCAGTGTATTGATAGGCAACATGAAGCGAGGATATGTCTAGGGACTGCATCTCCTCCTAGATGTACTTGTGTAGAAAATTGTGGTACTTGAGTAGAAAATGCCATTTAGAATCCCTGATACCCAACTTCATGCGAAGGGTATGGAAAACATTTGTGAACTCTGACACATCTTGGTCCCATTTGTGCCGCAGTGTGATCCACTTGATGCGTTAACCTTCATAGCTCCCGACAAGGTAATTTGGTTCCTTGATGGCACCTCAGAAATAATTCCAAGTGGGTGCGGTGTAAAATAGTGAAGATTCCTTCTCGTACTTTTGTTCACGGTAGGTTTCCCACCATTCCTTGACATGTGGGGTGGCTTTGAGGAGTGGAAAAGTAATTTTTTCCTGATTGGAAAAGTCATGAACTGAAAAATATCCTTCCAACAGATTTAACCATCTATCTAAGGTGTTTTAATCTATCATTCCTTAGGATATGGGAATTTCAAAGTTAACAAGTACCTTAAAAGGGGTAGGGCCTCCATAGTGGCTTTTGGATGAAGATGTGTCGCTCATGGGTAGTTGTCGAAGGATCTGGGCAAAGTTATCCATCATTGCATTCCTTTGTAGCTTGAGGGATTCCTTCAGAAATCATTAGGAGAATTTTGAGGTCTAAAATGGACATCCTAAGAAAACTTTACAACCAAACTAAACTTTATAAGAACCATTTGGATTCAAGATGATGATGTCAACCATGGGAAATGATTCACCATTTTTGGAGTAAAAAAGTAAAAAAATAAAATATAATGAAATAATAAAACTACTTTTTCAACTCGTATTTTCAAATTATCTCCCTAAGATTTTATTCAAATTTTGAGAGGGAGTACTTTTTGGATGAAAATTTTAATTCCCATCTAAGGAGTACCCATGTTGCATACTTTTGATGGACCTTGCTACACGAAAAATGAGAAATACATGAAAAAGCGTGATTGCAATAATGTTTTTCATGTATTTCTCATTTTTCGTGTACTAGGGTCCATCAAAATTATGCAATGTGGGTACTCATTAGATGAGTAATCATATTTTTCATCCAACAAGTGTTTCCGCTCGAAATTTGAGTAAACCCATAGGGAGATAAGTTGAAAATATGAGTTGAAAAATTAGTTTTTTCTTTTTTCCCTCTAAAATATGATGATGTAATCTAATCTTATTTTATTATTTCCACTATTATTTTATAATTTCCTTAGGAGGCTCATTTTAGAGCTCAAAATCCCCCTAATTATTTTGAAAGGATCTTCTTCCCCCTCGTCTTTCTTTTCATCTGCCATGGGAGGCTCTCGGGGTTTGTGAGGGTGGTCTTGCAAAGGTTCAATAGAGAAGGATCAGACTTTTTTGATACCATTTATCTAGACTTATACATGAATGCAACAAAATATAGATATACACATAAAAAACAGAGATGCATCAGAAATAAAACTTCATTTCATTAATATCAAAGAACTGAAATATGCTTACATACATAAATGGAAATAAACTAGCTCGGGTGATGGTATATTATCTCTGAGAAGAGATTTGGTGGTTACATGCCTTTGAACTATGTTACAATGAGGCTCAAAGTCCTATTTATTATCAAGAAAGTATGGAAAACCGTAAACATCCAAAAACCTAACCCTAGGAGATGAAGCACCAAAACCGTTGTCGCGTTTGGGTAAATTGGTACATCAACTTCTCGGGGTGGTAACTTTTTCATATGATCTCCATTTGGATTTCTTAATACCTCATTTTGATGTCAAAGAGGAGGCCAAAAACTAAGAGGAAAATTGACTTGGGATCTTTTGGTCTCTCCATTTTCCATAAAAATGTATTTTAGTCCCTCAAAATGGCTCGACAAGTTTAGGACCCAAAAAATTTCCACAAATAATAATCTATGCTACAGTTAAGGAAACTGAAAAGAAAAATGTTGGGGGTCCAAGTGGAATAGGTGAATGACCACCAATATCCACTTGGATCATTTTTGTTGCTAAAAGATCATGGTAAAAAGAATAGCCAAATATGACTCAAGGTTACAATATTCAATATCAATCATATCCACAACCACAAAATAACTGGACTGCACCTATGCCTTGGCTACCTTGGCCCCCTTGTTATAGACATATTTGGGCACTACAACCCCAATCACATATGTCCATAAACCAAGGGCTTCTAAGTCCCTAAAAGTTTTGTTTCATACCCTAAAGGAGAAAGGTCAACTGATTACATCATCTCCCAGAAGTTCTCCATGAAAAACTACTCAGAACTGGTCAAATCAAGACCATACAGATTGCCCAGTGCTAAAGGTGCAATGCATCTCACCTGGCACATGCAAAAATTGCGATGCATACTAGAAATCCCTTCTATAGGGTGTGATGAGTGAGAGCAGACAAATGGAACAAGCAGTTTGCTAGGTGGAAACCCAGAGAATCTTCTAGAAGCTGCTCATTTGACACTTGCCTCTCTGAGTTCACCCAGGGATGAGTAAGAGATCTAAAATCTCCATGTGGAACCAAGAACTATCAGAGAGATGACACTAATCAAAATCCTAGAAGCTAACTCACCCCCTGCAAATATCTATAAATGGATCCCTCATCCAAGAGATCCAAAGGTTGGAATTTGGTAATTTGCAAAGAGGTGCTACTGGTTTCTCTTTGGAGACATTGTTGGGTGATCTTGCTTTGTGTGAGGTGAAGAGGGCTTTCAAGCTGGGAGGATGGTGTTGTGTCAGACCAAGTGGTTGTAATCCTCTCTTCTATGACTTTTACTAATAAAGCTATTTGATTTTTCCTCCATATTCTTGTGTATCTCTAAATACTGTGTTTGTTATATGCATTTGTATGGTCAATATATATCCGATCCTATATTGTTTACAGTGAAAGATCTCTATGCTTTGATGGTATTATGCTGTTGTGAATCTACAGGTGCTCTTTGAATCTGGACAAGTAAGGAAGCAGTGGTGAAATTCTGTCAAGGGGAAAGGAAACAAGCAAGGATCCAAGCAAAAGACTGAGGTTGGTACTCTCTGCTTCTTTCCCATCTCTCTCTCGTAAAGGAAAAAACAAGTAAATTTAATCTGTTTGTTTCTAAGATAGCTACCTGTCTTAGTGGGACTAGTAGTATGAATAGACACTAGATTTCCCGGTAACAAAATGGTGACTCCACTGGGGAGCGATTAGTTTGATTTCTTTTCTCTATTTGTTTGATTCATAAACCATAGACAGAGCCTGAAGTCAAGCCAGCGAGCCTTTGAACTGCATTTTCTATACAAGTGAAAAGTAGATCAACGCTGCTTTAGTCAATCTATGGGTTTGTTTATGAACTGAACAATTGACTTGCAAACATCCTAAGTGCCCTAGAGGTAGCTTGAGTAACCTCATTATATCAGCCCTATACTTTGTAGTTACTGACTATCATTTGCTCGGCCTAAATCCCCAGACTAAACTAAAAACTGTGACCAAGAACCAAGTTGAAGTCTCATCCCTGGACCATCGTACTTTGTCTTCTTAGCAATCTAGATGCATCGCACCTCCCATGTGCAGTAGGTGGGATGCATCCCTGTTTCCCTGTGTTACAAGTGCGATGATCAGACAAGACTAAATCTGCCTCCAGATTTTGGTTTTTTCTTCACTGCCTTCAGTTTTATTCAGGAGTTTTACTGTCTATGATCAGTAGACCACTGTTGAAACCCCCTTCTTTGCATCATCCAACCTCTATTGTACAAAGAATTGTGAATTTTTTTATGTATTGTGCGCCATTTACAGTTCTCTCTTACAAAGAAGTAGCTTAATCGAACTGTCGTCTTTTGATTTGGAAGTGTCACAAGTGTCGTTTTCAGTCAAGGAAAAGAATACTCCTCTTTTTGATAGTCGATTACACTGTTACTCTTGTATTTGATTTGAATTTATAAGTATTTCAAGTGTCGAAAGCAGTTTTCAATTCAAAATCACAAAGTGTCGTCTTGCCTTCCTGTCATTTTTTGAAAAGAAAATTGTTAGTACTGTCACTTTGAAAGAAGATATAATTCAGATTTGTGCTCAACATTCTTTTTGTCATTCACACATTAAGAAAGCGGAAAACAAATACATGCATGTGCATTTTCATTTAGACTTCTTGTTGATTTTGATTTAGGACAGTGCATCTAGTGTGTGCTCTCTGCTCTATGTTGAAAATATTTCATTTCTCTTTTCCTTAGTAGCTAGGATTTTCATTGCAAAAAGAAGATTAAACGACTGTTTATCATCTTAGATTGCATTTTAGGAATTGTATATCTACATCACGTGGTGAACCTTAAAGGAAAACTTCTTAAGAAAGATCAACTGTAAAATAAATTCAATGAACATAAAAATGCTTTGGAACCTAACGCACAACATCTAGAAGTCTAGGCTAGAGACGTATTCCGGCATCGTAAAGCCTGGTAACTGTTTCTTTCATCGTAGGTTGGGTGATTCCTCCTCTTTGAGACAATAAGTGCTAGTACAGACTTGTGCTCGCATGTACCATCGAGTATATATTGGGAGACCACAATAGGCTATATCCTTTATCCTTAGGAAGCTGTGTCTGCCGCCCTATCGATTGCAATGCACTGAACACAACATTCGAGAAGATTGACTATCATACCATAAAAAGTATTCTATAGTTTTGTGATTGGTTTGGTAATCCCTCTTTCTAGATTTCCAGAGTAGTCTCTTTTGTTCCTTTTCAGACTCCTTAAAGGAAAAGGTCCATCTGAGCACTTGTCACTTCAGGCACATTAAAAATCGAAGACAACTAGAGTCATCTTTATCTTTTTCTCGACTCTTAAAAATTAAAAAAGCAAGTTGTGTCAAAGTGTATAAAATTTATTTTAATCGGAATAATGTCACTATTCCCTCGTTGGTCTTAGGTTGTGAAAATGGAGTCCACCAACCAAGGATTTCCCCTTGGGGGAAGTCCTAGTCCTTTCTCCTCTTGGGGAGATGTTGGCGCACCTCATATGGCCACATTGTCCCTTCGAGGACTGACAATTGGCCTACCGGTATGGATTTTCTCGACCTCTGTCATTCAAAGCACCGTAATTCCTAAACAATCAAATCAGTAACTAGATGATACCAGAGTTTCCCCCCAACCTTCTACTTCGTTTGTCTCTCCCTCTCCTTCTTCCTCTTCGCTTGGTAAAGATAGTAAAACTAAAAACCAAGTAACTGAGAAGAAGAAGAATGGGGAGGAGAAGAAGAAGAAGCCAACGGCAAAAGGGGGCAACTGTGCATCGTCTAGAGAAAATCCACACACTGCACTGTCCAAACCTAAATCTCCACGTGTCATCTGCAAAGGAGACCACTATCACTGAGATTGTCCTTGCATCCCACGGATCCTAAGGGACTGGTCTCCTCGCTTGCACAATCTGGTGTCCTCAACCTCTGACGATCATGTTGAAAGCAGACCGTCAACTAGTGAAAGAAAAGTCACCGAACAAAAAGGAAAATCTAAATTTCCCTGCAAACTGTGTGAAGGAGACGATGCCTTCCACCGTTGACCCTTCCTGGACAAAGCTAAAAGAGTCTTGGATAATCGTCCTGTATCACCACAACGACTCCCTCCTGGGTACAAGAAACTCTTGCCGAATCCATTGCTAGTTGAAAATCCGACTGACCCACCTTTGGAGTTAGTTGAAGCACCTACCATTGAAGATAAACCCTTTGAGTCCACATCGGACCAAATTCAATAGGCCGAGATGGCAGTCGACCCCATCTTCACTTCAAAAGATTTACCTTCAAATGATACATTTACCGAAGAGAATGAGAACGAAACCATTCAAATTCTTTTCGTAAACAAATACTCTGATGAAAATGGGGGCAATCTTCCCATTCCTTTACTACAGGAAGAAAATTTGTCGGAGTTGTATCCGACCGTTTATTCGATCCCACCTCCAAGGAACCTAGTCGTTTCCTTCGATTGGAATCTACTAGGTAGACCCCGTTTACCATCTAATGTACCATTTCGAATCATAGTGCAAACGTACAAAATGGTCATGGTTGGTACCATCATAGAAGAAGGGGCTTCTGTCAGTATCCTTTCCTCAACCGCTTGGAAAGAACTTGGTTCACTAGTGCTTTTTCCTAAGATGCGATATCTGACAAGCTTCTATAAAGGAACCAGTTGGCCATTAGGGATCCTTCCAAATTTGCCTATAAATTTGAGGAGGAAAACCATTTATGTGAATGTAATGGTAGTCCAAGGACCTCTATATTACAACCTACTCCTTGGGTGCGACTACATTTATAGCATTGGAGCCATCGTCTCCTCACTCTTTCAAGTAATTTGTTTTCTGCATGAAGGTAGATTGGTCCATCTCATAGACCAACTTTCATTCCCCGGTTCGCACATAGCTAATAGTCAAATGCCATCCCTAACAGGTATTTTTGCACAAGGAATGTCTCATCAATCTCCATTCCATCCACCTGATGAGCACGAGTGATTCGGTGGCCAAGATTAAAACCCAGGGGACATGCACCCTGGCCTGCTTCAGCAGGAAAACTTTTGGTATAGGGTAGGTTTCCATAGAGGATATATGACTGGTCTAACACACCCGTCCGTTTAGGAAAATGGGATTGGACCAGAATAAGGTACCTCTATTAGAAGGTAGGCCTTTCCCGATAGAACAAATGTTTTGTCTACAAATTGAGGGGTAATCTGCAGAAGGTAGGCCTTTCCCGATAGAACAAGTGTTTTATCTGCAAATTGAGGGATAACCTGGGAAACTCTACTTCTCTATACCCAGGGGCATGCAAAACTTTTTGCATGAAAGTGAAAAACAACCATTTATTATCTTAGTTTGTAGGTTCTTAACCCTTTAAACTCGTAGGATTGGTTGTTCCTAGCTTACATAATAAAAGGAGTCGGAGCATAATTTTGAATGGTGCAAGATCCTTCAAAAATGAACCTATCGATGAGACATCCTTATTATACGATTGGCACGAGCAGTTTTGCTTGAAGTTCAAGCTCGTTAAAAATTAAACCTAGCAATGAGCATATGTTCCACCAGAGTTTAAGCTCATTAAAAAATGAACCCCTCTATAGTAAATAACCATTGTGAATGCATTATCATCAGCTTTTGAGCCTTGGTCGTGTTCTTACCATCACCTCCACTCTGTTGTTGCCGATCATTTGCCTCCATTTGATTGTTTACCCCTTTTCAGGAATGGCTATGACAAGTGATCCTATTAGCCACATTTTTACACTGCCATGATTGGAAAGTTCCAAATCTTACTGGAACCAACTACTATCTGAAAACATCACTCGTTCCTCAAAAAAACGAATCTCCTTTAAGCTCTTTTCATCTGACTCGTAAAATATGAAAAGATTGCCAATCGATTGGCCTCTCCAGCTCATTAAAGTGATTGGAAGTGCTATCCCTCATCTAGATTTTAATCTTTTTGGACATGGGGGATTATTACACAAAAATATCGAGTGTTTTTCTTGTTCGGCTTGTTAAAACTATCGAAAAGTCATCCCTTTCGCATTGTTTTATAGTTTTTCGGACTTAAGGGATTATGGTATGAAAAAGGAAAATTGGAGTCTTCTTTCCGTCTCTTTTCAGACTCTCTAAAATTGAAAAGGACTGAGTTATCCTTGTCATTAAACTCATTAAAACAATAGCGACAAACTTGTCCATTCAGATAAGAGCGAGTTTCACTATCGCTAGGCTCGTTAAAATATAGCGACGGGTTTTCCCGAATGGAAAATTATAGAACAAGCATATGTTATCCTCCTCAAGCTTGATAAAAATAAATAGGTACTAGTCAGAAATGACTGGGGAAAATTGGGAAGAAAACTCAAAGAAACTTTATTGGTAGGAGGTCACTCTTGAACATGACACTTTCACTCCATCACCATGATTGAGTCGAGTTGGGTTATTCCGTTCACCGGTCATATCACCATTGGTCCACCGTACCATCTGTTATAGACATTTTTGTGCCTTACAACTATAAGCATGAAATTTCCATAAACCAAGGGATCCTAAGTCCCTAAAGGTGTTGTTCCAGCTCCTAAAGAAAAAAGGTCAACAAATTACAGCTTCTCCCAGAAGTTCTCCACCAGAAACTGCTCAAAACTAGTCAAATCAGGATCATTTCAGCTGCTCCACTAGCTAACTGCGTTGCAAAGCACCCAAATACAGTGGCTAGGTGCGTTGCAACGCACTTGAAGGCACTACCAGGGTGCGTTGAGCAGGAAATGACAAGTGGCAGAGTCATTCCACGAGGTGGAGAGACAATGGAAGCTTCCAGAATCTTCTCCAATGACACTTGCCTCACTGAATTCGACCAGTGATGAGTAAGAGGCTCTCAGTCTCCAAGTGGAAGCAAGAACTGACAGAGAGAGGCCACTAATCAATTCATGAGTTGACTCATCCTCTTTGCATACATCTATATATGGATCCCTCACCAAGAGATCCGGAGGCTGGAATTTTGTACATTGCAGAGAATTGTTGTTCGTTTTGAAATAGATATCAGAGTATTGGGTGATTTATGCTTTGTGGGAGGTGAAGAGGGGATTCTATGCTGGGAGGTTGATGCTAGATCAGGAATCATCGGTTGTAACTCCTCTTGGATCTTCTTGTTTTATCAATAAAACTATTTGAGTTTCTCCTACATGCTTGTATATCACTGATGTTTGTTATATTTGTATGTTTAGCTTAAATCTGATCCTAAGCTTTTTATGAACATAAATCCATGTCTTTGTGTAGTTTCCTTCTTCTGTGATCTTGCAGGAACTTGGTGATGCTGGGCGAGTAAGGGAGCAAGTAGCTGGAAGCTGTCAAAGAGAAGAGAGATTGGATCAAAGGACTAGCGCAAGACATAGGTTGGTTCATCCTATTCCTCTTCGTTTATAGTTCATAAAGGAGAATACAAGAGTAGTTTTCCCTGTTTGTTTCTGAGGTCTCTGTCCCAACCCAGTGGGATAGAGTCGTTCTGAATAGAAACTTTTCCCGATAACAAAATGGCGACTCTGCTGGGGATCGTGTCTAGTTAGTTTGTTTGTGTTTCTCTGATTGTTTGTTTCCATAAACTTAGAAGTAGAGAACCGAACTGCATTTTCCATTCACAAATGCAAAGTAGACATCTGCTACTTCGATCCATTCACTGGATCTGTTTATGATCTGAACAGCTGATTCACAAATGATCTGATTACCCTTTGTGATAGCTCTTAAACCTCTTTTAAATCAACCCTCTGATTGTGCATTACTGATTGTTTTTACCCGGCCAAAAACCATAGATTAAACTGTAAACCGTGACCCAGAACCCGGAGAGAATTCTCGTTTCTGCTCCAGCGCAGGCTCTGTGAAGAGACTCTGCATTTCAGCGCAGTTCCCGAGAGGGCTACCTACGTTGCAATTCAGTTTCTTTGTGTAGCAGGTGCATTGATCAGCTCAGCCCTGTGCAGCTGAGGTTCTTTGCTCACTTTTTCCAGTTTTGCCTCTGATTTTTGCAGCCTGTGATCAGTGTGTGTGTCTGTTTAAAAGCCCCTTTTCTTTGCCTTAATTCCACCTCAATTGTATAAAAGAAATTGTATTTGTTTTTGTGTGTTTGTTACGTCATTTACAGTTTCCCATTGCAAAAGTAGACTAGTCATACTGTCGTCCTTGGATTTAGATCTGTCGTAAGTGTCAATTTTGATCTTAGAAGAAAGTTTATTTGTTGTTGACAGTCGATTATGCTTTTACTTTTGCCTTTGGCTTGAATTTGTGAATTTCTAGTGTCGAAACAAGTGTTTACTTCAAAATCATAAAGTGTCGTAATCGTCTCTACCTTTTGATTTCGAAAAGAAGCTTGTTTGTGTTTTTCACTTGAAAGCGAATTCAAATTTGTACAACAACTTTCTTTTTAGGCATCAATATTAAGAAAGTGAAAAACAAATACATGCATATGTGCATTTGCATATTGACAGTCTGTTTGGCTTGATTTAAGAAAAGTGCATTTACACTGTGCTCTTTTCTCTTTGAGAAAAGATTGTCTTTCTTTTCACCTTGTAGCTAGGATTTTCATTGCTGAAAAGAGATAAAAGCTTGCTTATCATCTTTAGATTTCATTTTAGGAATTATATCTACATCTTGTGGTGATCCCAAAAGGCAAACTTCATAAGAAAGATCAACCTAAAATAAATTCAATGAACTTAACAACGCTTTGTAACTTAACGCACAACATTTAGAGGTCTAGGCTAGAGACGTATTCCGGCGTCGTAAAGCCTGGTAACTGTTGTCCTCACTGATGGTTGGGTGATTCCTCCACTTTGAGACGATAAGTGGCAGTACAGACTTGTGCTCCCACGTACCATCAAGTATATATTGGGAGACCCCTATAGGCATAAAACCTTTATCCATAGGAAGCCGTGTCGGCCGCCCTACTGATCGCAATGCACCGAACACAACATTCGGGAAGATTGACTGCCGTACCATAAAAAGTATTCTGCACTTTTGCGATTGGTTTGGTACTCCCTCTACCTAGACCTCCAGAGCAGTCCCTTCAATTCCTTTTCAGACTCCTTAACGGAAAAGGTCCATTTGAGCACTTGTCACTTCAGGCTCATTAAAAATCGAAGGAGACTAGAGTCATCTTTTGTTTTTTCTCGACTCTTTAAAACTGAAAAAACAAGTTGTGTCAAAGTGTGTTAAAATTTATTTTAAACGGAATATTCATACCCTTTTCCTACGTTGATCTTTGGGTTGAGAAAATGGAGCCTACCAACCAAGGAATTCCCCTTGGTGGAAATCCTAGTCCCTTCTCCTCTTGGGGAGATGTTGGTGCGCCCCATATGGCCACATTGTCGCTTCCAGGACTGACAATTGGCTTGCCAGTATGGCTCTTCTCAACCAATGTCATTCAGAACACCACTATTCCTGAACAGGGAAAATTTTAAGAACCCCCCCTAAATTTATAAATATAATAAATGGGCGAATCTCCATGGTATATAGGAAAAATGGAAGGCGATTTTATCAATAATATAATATGTATATATAATTTTTTGGCGAATCTCTCACCAGGCATGGCGAATATTTTACTCAATTATAAAATC
Organism: Pinus tabuliformis; assembly: GCA_031772625.1. Classification (NCBI taxonomy): domain Eukaryota; kingdom Viridiplantae; phylum Streptophyta; class Pinopsida; order Pinales; family Pinaceae; genus Pinus; species Pinus tabuliformis. The sequence continues at coordinate 866,731,616 of CM062812.1, forward strand.
TTGTAAGATCTTGGTGAGTCTTTCACTAAATAATAAAACTTTGTAAAGTCCTAGTCAATCTTAGCATAGGCTACATGCTGGTTTAATTCCCCCATTTAAATAGGTTACATTCCAGGTGAATACCACGAGTCAATACCATGTGCCATTTTGGTGAATACCATGGGTCAATACCATGTGCCATTTTTTATTTTTATTAATTCTAATATTAGGGTTAATAATGGTTTTTTGCATGGTATTAATAACAATCTAGTCCATGGTATTTGTCCCATAGTATTTTGGCCATAGGTTTCACCTAAATATAACCCATTTTTTGATTTCGTAAATATAAGGTGACTTATGGAGTAAATATAAAAAAATGTTTTATTTGTTTACCATACCTCTCGTTTATTTATATTTTTATTAATTTACCATACCTCTTTTACAAATATGGTATTTGGCCCATAGGATTCACTTAAATAAAACCTCTTTCTTGAGCTTTCATAAATAGAATGAGGGTTATGGATTAAATATAAAAAGAGGTTTTATTTATTTACGATACGTCTAGTTTATTTATATTTTTATTTATTTACCATACCTCCACTTTACTTATATTTTTATTTGTTTGCACCCTTACATGTATATAAGGTGACTTATGGAGTAAATATAAAAAATGTTTTATTTATTTACCATACCTCTCATTTATTTATATTTTTATTAATTTACCATACCTCTTTTATAAATATGGTATTTGGCCCATAGGATTCACTTAAATAAAACCTATTCTTGAAAATGGGCGAATGGATTCACTTAAATAAAACATATTCTTGAAAATGGGCGAACGGAAGGTTGTAAGTCCTAATTTCAAGGGCTAAATTTACCTTCTTTACCCTCTCCCTTAAAATAAGGTGGGATATTTGAGGTGATTTGTAAAAATGTACTATGATACAAAATATTCGCCCACTAAAAATTTAAAACCCCTTAATTTCGCCAAAGGGCGAACATTCGCCCCTAAAATTATCCTTGTTCCTGAACAATCGAATCAGCAATTAGACGAGTCCAGAGTTACCCACCAGCCTTCTACTTCCTCTAATTCTTCCTCTCCTCCTTCCTCTTCGCTTAACGGGACTGGTAAAGCTAAAAGACAAGCTCCTAAGGAGAAGAAGGAAAAGAAGAAGAAAGAGAAAAAGAAGAAGGAGCCAAAGGCGAATAAGGGAAAACGAGTGTCTTCTAACGAAAATCCACACACAGCACCGACCAGGCCTAAATCGCCATGTGTCATTTGCAGAGGAGACCACTTTCACAGAGATTGTCCTTGCATCCCCCGGATACTAAGGGACTAGTCTCCTCGTTTGCACAATCTGGTGTCATCAACCTCTGGAGATCATGTTGAAAGCACATCGTCAACTAGTGAAAGTGAAGCCCCAGGACAAAAAGGGAAAGCTAGATTTCCTTGTAAACTGTGCGAAGGCGACCATGCCCTCCACCGTTGTCCCTTCTTAGATGAAGCTAAAAGAGTTTTGGATGATCGTCCGGTTTCACCGTTACGACTTCCTCCTAGATATAAAAAACTCTTGCCGAGTTCGTCACTAGTTGAGAACCCAGCTGGCCCGCTCAGGTGGTCGGATAAAGCACCTATCATCGAAGATAAACCATCTGAATCCATACCAGACGAAAGTCAAAAGGTCAAGGTGGCAGTTGACCCGGTCTTGCCTTTAGAGGTTTTATCTTCGGATGATACAGTCACTGAAGAGAACAAAGATGACACCGTCCAAATTCTCTTCATCAACATAGACTCCGATGAACATGGGGGCAATCTACCCATTCCCTTACCACAGGAGGGAAGTTCGTTAGATCCATACCCGGCCGTCTACTCGGTCCCACCTCCAAGCAAACCTAGTTGTCTCCTTCGATTGGAATCAACTAGGTAGACCCCGCTTACCAGCAAGCATACCATTCTGAATTATCGTTCAAATATATAAAATGGTCATGGCTGGTACCATCATAGATGAGGGGGCTTCTGTGAGTATCCTTTCCTCTATTGCTTGGAAAGCGCTTGGTTCGCCATCGCTGTTGCCTGGGATGAGAAATCTGACAGGCTTTGATAAAGGAACCAGTCGACCTTTAGGGATCCTTCCCGATGTGCCCATAACATTGAGGGGGAAGACAATTCGAATGAACATCATGGTAGTTCAAGGACCCTTGGATTATAACCTACTCCTTGGGCGAGACTATATTTATTGCATGGGAGCCATCGTCTCCTCACTCTTTAGAGTAATGTGTTTTCCACATGAAGGAAGAGTGGTCAAGCTCGTGGACCAGCTTTCATTTCCCGGATCACGCATATCAAATAGTCATATACCGTCCCTAAATGGTCTTTTCACGCAATAAATATCTCAATCCCCAGTCCGTCCTCCCGATGAGCGCGAGTAATTCAGAGGGATATGACTGAAACCCAGGGGGCATGCGTCCTGGTCTGCTTCGGCAGGAAAACTTCGGGTATAGGGTAGGTTTCCGTGGGAGAATATGACTAGTCTGTACCCCGTCCGTCGGTGGAAGAGGGGTTATTCTAGAATAAGATTCTCTTGTCAAAGTTATGTGAGTGGCGGACGTCGTCACTCACCTTTGTTTATCTTGGTAGACATCGCCGAAGAAGTGTTTTGTTTGCACCACGAATAGAACAATCTTTGGGTAACCTATAAGAGGTAGGCCTTTCCTAATAGAACAAATGTTTTGTCTGCAAATTGAGGGGTAACTTTGAAACTCTGTTTTATACTTGGGGGCATGCAAACCTTTTGGCATACAAGCAAGGGGTGGCTATTTATTTTTTAAATTTTTAGGACCTCTAACCCTTTAAACTCGTAGGATTAGTCGTCACCAAACTTGCATAAAGAAAGGATGTAGGGCAAAAATCTAAAAGTTGTCGTTTTTATATGAGACATTCTTATCATATGACTGGATTAATCGAGTAGTTTTAGCACATAGTTCAAGCTCGTTAAAAAATAAACATAAGACCGAGCAAATGTTTCCACCCGCGTTTAAGCTCATTAAAAAATGAACTATCCCCGGATAAATAACCACCATGAATGAAGCATTTTCAGCCATTAAAGCCTTGGTCATGTTTGCACCGTCACCTCCACTTTTCCATTGGCCGATCATTCACCTCCATTTGATTGTTTACCCATTTTGAGGAACAACTGCGAAGAGTGATTTCACTAGCCATCCTTGTGACACTGCCGTGATTGGAAAATTCCAAACCTTACCTGGAATCAGATGCTACCCATTTTATCACTCGTTCCTCAAAAGATGAGTCTTCTTTAAGCTCTTTTCATCTGACTCGTAAAATATGAAAAGATTTCCGAGTTTTGGCCTTCCAGCTCGTTAAAGCGACCGGAAGTGCTATCCCTCCTCTAGATTTTAATCTTTTTGGACCTGAGGGATTATTTCACAAAAAGATCGAGCGCTTGTTTTGTTCGGCTCGTTAAAACTATCGAAAACTCATCCCTTCTGTATTGTTTTATACTTTTTCGGACTTAAGGGATTAGATGATGAAAAAGGAACTTTGGAGTTACCTTTACGTACCTTTTCAGACTCTCTAAAAATGAAAAGGACCGAGTTATCTTTGTCGTTAGACTTGTTAAAAAGATTAATAGCGACAAACTTGTCTTTAGGCGAGAACGAGTTTCACTATCGCTAGACTCGTTAAAACATAGCGATGGGTTTGCCCGAAGGGCAAATTATAGAACAAGCATATGTTATCCTCCTCAAGCTTGACAAAAAATAAAGAGGTACTGGTCAACAATGACTGGGGAAGAATTGGGAAGAAAACTCAAAGAAACTTTATTGGTAGCAAGTCGCTCTTGACCATGAAACTTCCACTCCGTGCCAGAGTCGGGTTGGGTTGTTTCATTCACCGGTCACATCACCATGGTCACGCCACACCATCCACATTTGGGGTAAATGCTACCGATCCATCACATAAGTGTCGCCGACATGTTCAAGAGAAGTCATCGAGAGAAGTCACCCGTGTCCCATCCAATACCATACATTATACTTCATTCTTTCATGACCGCCACCCTGAACCATATATCACCAGATCGTTTTCACCTCCATCAAAATCATTTGCTCCGTTCCGTGTCATTGATGTGGGATTCATTAAGGCCCTCCTTTGACGGATCACTTCTTGTCAACATCAGCTCATTATCCAAGAAGTTGATCTAGGAACAACCCCTTCAGTACTTTGAAGCTTGCATGCCTCAATGGCAAGTTTCTCACTTCCGGCGACAGGTATACATCAATGACCTTCGACCGAACGATTTTGCGTGGTGTTCGACGCCAAGTCCTTTATTCGCACCACGTGAATTGTACTGCAGTACCTTGAGGGTCATTATCATTATCGGTGATTCCTCTCGCGCTTGTTAACAGTTTACATCATTGACTGGTAATCAAGTGATGTCTTTCCATGTTCGACTTCAAAACATTTCTCACATGGATCGACTTGTACTTCGAGTGAAGATCGGACGAGATTGAAGACCCCGGATCTAGTTTCATCCATCCAGGCTGCGAGATATATTCAGGAAAAATAAAGACATTGAAATGTACAACATTGCAACACAGATAATCATCCTACCAAAAGGATGATGACTTCATCAGAATCATCAGTCTACCATCAGACGATTGTCTGTCCTATGTACATGAAAATGAATTTATAAAGTTGAGCATGGGAATGGCCGCCTCAGCTAGATCATGAAAACAGTATGAAGATAATGTATTGTATTGTATCTTATTACAGGTCTCCTCCCCAGCATTAGAAGAACTTCGGATCCTCCTAATAAAGCATTTCACCCGATAAATGGCCTCATACTTTAGGGGGAAACTGTTATAGACATTTTTGTGCCTTACAGCTATAAGCATGAAATGTCCATAAACCAAGGGATCCTAAGTCCCTAAAAGTGTTGTTCCAGCTCCTAAAGAAACAAGGTCAACAAATTACAGCTTCTCCCAGAAGTTCTCCACCAGAAACTGCTCAAAACTAGTCAAATCAGGATCATTTCAGCTGCTCCACTAGATAACTGCGTTGCAAAGCACCCAAATACACTGGCTAGGTGCGTTGCAACGCACTTGAATGCACTACCAGGGTGCGTTGAGCGGGAAATGACAAGTGGCAGAGTCATTCCACGAGGTGGAGAGACAATGGAAGCTTCCACAATCTTCTCCAATGACACTTGCCTCACTGAATTCGACCAGTGATGAGTAAGAGGCTCTCAGTCTCCAATTGGAAGCAATAACTGACAGAGAGAGGCCACTAATAAATTCATGAGCTAACTCATCCTCTTTGCATACATCTATATATGGATCCCTCACCAAGAGATCCGGAGGCTGGAATTTTGTACATTGCAGAGAATTGCTGTTGGTTTTGAAATAGATATCAGAGTATTGGGTGATTTATGCTTTGTGGGAGGTGAAGAGGGGATTCTATGCTGGGAGGTTGATGCTGGATCAGGAATCATCGGTTGTAACTCCTCCTGGATCTTCTTGTTTTATCAATAAAACTATTTGAGTTTCTCCTACATGCTTGTATATCACTGATGTTTGTTATATTTGTATGTTTAGCTTAAATCTGATCCTAAGCTTTTTATGAACATAAATCCATGTCTTTGTGTAGTTTCCTTCTTCTGTGATCTTGCAGGAACTTGGTGACGCTGGGCGAGTAAGGGAGCAAGTAGCTGGAAGCTGTCAAAGAGAAGAGAGATTGGATCAAAGGACTAGCGCAAGACACAAGTTGGTTCATCCTATTCCTCTTCGTTTATAGTTCATAAAGGAGAATACAAGAGTAGTTTTCCCTATTTGTTTCTGAGGTCTCTGTCACAACCTAGTGGGATAGGGTCGTTCTGAATAGACACTTTTCCCGATAACACCATCCACTTTTGGGGTTAATGCTACCAATCCATTTTAGTGTCGCCGATATGTTCAAGAGAAGTCGCTCAGAGAATTCACCTACCCAGCTTGTGTCTCATCCGCTACAATACCTTCGCGCTTCATTCTTCCATGACTGCCATCCTGAACCTTGTATCATCAGATCGTTTTCACCTCTACAAAATCATTTGCTCCGTTCTGTGTCATAGATGTGGGATCCATTAATGCCTTCCTATGATGGGTCGCTTCTTGTCGACATCAACTCATTATCCAAGAAGCCTACCTGGGGACAACCCTTCCAGTACTTTGAAGCTTGCATGCCTCAATGGCAAGTTTCTCACTTCCGGCGATAGGTTTACACTAATGGCCTTCGACCGAAAGATTTTGCATGGTGTTTGACATCAACTCATGTATTCATACCACATGAATTGTATTGTAGTACCTTGAGGTTCATCATCATCATCGGTGATTCCTCCCATGCTTGTTAACAGTTTACATCATTGACTGGTAATTAGGCGATGTCTTTCCATGTTTGACATCAGAACATCTTTTCACATGGATCGACTTGTACTTCGGGTGAAGATTGGATGAGTTTCAAAGACCCCGGATCTAGTTTCATCCATGCGGGCTGCGATATAATCAGGAAAATAAAGGCATCAAATGTACATCATTGCTGCACAAATAATCATCCAAACTAAGGGATGATGGCTCTACCAGAATCATCAGTATGCAAACAGACGGTTTTTTGTCCTATGTACATGAAAATGAATTTATCAAGCTGAGCATGGGAATGCCCGCCTCAGCTAGATCATGAAAATATTATGAAGATAATGTATTGTATTGTATCTTATTACAGGTCACCTTCTAGTGCAAAAAACCTCGAATCCTCATTATAAAGGATTTCACCTGACATCAAAAGATTTTCGACCCCATGCTTTAGGGGGCAACTGTTATAAACATATTTGGGCACTACAACCCCAATCACATATGTCCATAAACCAAAAGCTTCTAAGTCCCTAAAAGTGTTGTTTCATACCCTAAAGGAGCAAGGTCAGCTGATTACATCATCTCCCAGAAGTTCTCCATGAAAAACTACTCAGAACTGGTCAAAGAAGGACCATACAGATTGCCCAGTGCTAAAGGTGTGATGCATCTCACCTGCCACATGCAAAAAGTGCGATGCATACTAGAAATCCCTTCTATAGGTGCGATGAGCGAGAGAAGACAAATGGCACAAGCAGTTTGCTAGGTGGAAACCCAGAGAATCTTCTAGAAGCTGCTCATTTGACACTTGCCTCTCTGAGTTCACCCAGGGATGAGTAAGAGATCTAAAATCTCCATGTGGAACCAAGAACTATCAGAGAGATGACACTAATCAAAATCCCAGAAGTTGACTCACCCCCCTGCAAATATCCATAAATGGATCCCTCATCCAAGAGATCCAAAGGTTGGAATTAGGTAATTTGCAAAGAGGTGCTGCTAGTTTCTCTTTGAAGACATTGTTGGGTGATCTTGCTTTGTGTGAGGTGGAGAGGGCTTTCAAGCTGGGAGGATGGCGCTGGGTTAGACCAAGTGGTTGTAATCCTCTCTTCTATGACTTTTACTAATAAAGCTATTTGAGTTTTCCTCCCTATTCTTGTGTATCTCTAAATACTGTGTTTGTTATATGCATTTGTATGGTCAATATATGTCTGATCCTATATTGTTTACAATGAAATATCTCTATGCTTTGATAGTATTATGCTGTTGTGAATCTATAGGTGCTCTTTGAAGCTAAACAAGTAAGGAAGCAGTGGCGAAATTCTGTCAAAGGGGAAAGGAAACAAGCAAGGAGCCAAGAGGAAGACTGAGGTTGGTACTCTCTACTTCTTTCCCATATCTCTCTCATAAAGGAAAAAACAAGTAACTTTAATCTGTTTGTTTCTAAGATAGCTACCCATCTTAATGGGATTAGCAGCTCTAAATAGACACTAGATTTCCTGGTAACGCCCCTCAACCTAAAAATCCATCCTGGGCACAAGGTTGGAAAAATAATTATGGTAGAAATAATCAATGTCCTCAATTCCAACAACCATATTGCCCTTTTCCATAATAATATTATCATCCTCTACCAAATCAACCCCCTCAATTCCAATCTTAGCCACCAAATCAACAACTTTCATTACCATCCACAACACTTCCTTAAAAACCCAATCAACTACTGTTACACAGTAATTTGTCACCGTCCATGTTACCCCTTCTCCTGCACATTGGATGACTTATTCCAGGACCTGCAAGAAGTGACATAACCTGAAAACACTTGCATTGTATCCCCTTGAGTATGTACTTCATATGCCCTGAAGACACCTTCTGCAAAATACCCATAAAAGTAGCCCTTTTTCCATTGGCGTGGTTCCACTGTGTATCCCTCGCGCCAATGGGGGAAATCCTTCAAAGAGGGTGCGCCAGCTGGCACTCTGTCTTAGAGTCGCACTCGTGCCAGCCCAGTTGGGAAAAGTTTTTAACAAACAAAATTACGAAGGTTCTTCCTAACCCACTCATGAATTGAATATATATTGAGTTGGGCCAGTTTGGCTTCGAATCTCCATAGAAGGGAAGTAGTTCTCCACCTCTCATGGAAGCTTCTTAGTGATAAAGCCAATCCCACGAATCTTGTGGATGACCCTAACTCCTTCTCCTCTATCTATAAAAGCTTGTCCTTTTGCCTTTGACAAGTTAGTCTCCAAGTTCCAAATTCTAAATCCAAAAGTGTGAGAATTGCTAAGCTCATGCCACAAGAAGCCTTCTTCATTCCCATGAAGCTAAATCTTAAGTGAGGAGATTCTTGTCCAATTAACCAAGGAGAGAGAGGCTTGTTCCCCATTCCCAACAAGCTTTGCAAGGAATGTGCTACTGATCACCCAGCCAAAGGAGGATTTGACGTCAGAACTATGGTTGTATTCTTCTTTGTTGTTTATCAATAATAGACGACTATCATTATGGTTCCACTCTTATTGTCTTTTGTAATGATGATTGAGTTATATCCTTTCTGACTGATATATAGTTGCATCTATTGGATTTTATGCTTGTGTTTGTGTCGTTCTTTGCATGTGCAAGTGTCTGTTTACGAGGATCGTGGGGATTGTGACCAGTGGGAGTAAAGGAACAGAAGCAACGGCTCTTCTACAAGTACTAGCGTTGGAATCTAGGTAGGCCCTCATCATCAGTCTTTGATTTGCGACTAGGAACCTACGTGTTAGCGTTGTTTGATTGTTGCTAGACCCCATTTGGGCTAGTAGGGATCGCCTCTTTCCGCAGAGGGGATTTACCTCCACAACAATTTGGTGACTCCACTGGGGAGCTAGTCTTACTTTTTGGTTGTTTCTTGGTTTCTCCTACTTGGTTAGCCTTCTAGGTTGAATCCTTGTGTTGCTTCTTGCCCCTTGGTGTACATGGGTACTGTTGACTTATCTTTGGCTCATTTGTTTTTTATTTTTCCATAGCAAACTCAGCTGGCGCTTTTTTATAGCATTACAGTCACGCCAGTTGGTGCCAGTTTCACATTGACAACCTGCGCTAATCCCTTAAAGGCGCTAGTCTCAGCCTGACAGTCGCGCCAGGCCTGGGAAATTTTGAAGTTTGCTTGTTTCTGAGCCTCCTGAGATTGGTTTTTGTTCTGGGTACCTTTTTTCGACTACTTGACTATGCTGGAGTCTTGTTTGACTGGTTTTGAGTATCTTTTTTGAGAAATTCTTAATTTGATTTCCTTTGGTCATTATTTGGAGGTTTGTCCCAGTCTTTTCACAATTTGCATCTTTTTGCTTTTTTCTTTGGGGGCTAAATTGTGTATGAGTGTTAATTGCCTTTGAGTGTTTTTATTTTTTGATCTTTGGAACTCTCACCCAATTTTCTTGATTTGCACTTCATTGGTTCTTGGATTACATTAGAATCATCTTGTGTTTGAGAATTTTCTTGCATAGATCACACTTGCATAATTAGAATTCTCTTTTTTAGAATGTGCATAGATTACATTTGCATACTTTTCAAGTGAATTGTGCATAGATTACCTTTACCCTTTGGATGTTTGCCATTTTCTATCGATTCCACATTTCTAGCCCGAGGGCATCTAGTGGCTTTGTGTGTCGAGCCTTCCTGAGGAGTTTTGGTCTTCTATTAGTCCAGTCAACTTTCTGATTGCTCCCTTGCACTCGTTTAGTGGTTGTTAATCATTTTATTGCGTTATTTGGGTGACTTGCTTCGCTTTCAATTGAATTCCGTTTTATCTCACTTTGAGCCTAGATTACACAGCTCATTGTTCTCTTTGGGACTTTTCTTGTTCTTTGGAGGTTTTCTTGGTGATTTAGGGAATTGAATGTGCTTGTATTGAATAGCATTTGTTTGTTATCATTTCTCAAAGTCTGTTTAATGCACTTTGTCATCAAAAAGGAAAAAATCTCTTTTGCTTTGGATTAGTTAATGAGAATTAGAACTTTTCATTTTGATTAGTGATTAGTGATCTCGAAGAAAAGTTTGTTAATTTCTGTTAGCTGCATTAGGGAAGTTCTTTGTTGTGTTGTGATCATTTTGTTTGTGTGAAAGCCCTCAAACCCTCTCGTAACTAGCATTCATCGAATGAAATGACATATTTTGGCATATAGTTTGCATTTAGGGAATTTTGAGAGATTACATACGGTAAGGCCTGAAAACTGAAACCTAATACAAGATCAACTATAAAATGAACTGAATAAATCTAACAATGCATTGGAACATAACACACACATTTAGAGGTCTAGGCTAGAGACGTGCTCCGGCGTCGTTAAACCTAGTCACTTTTGTTTCACTCAAGGTTGGGTGATTCCTCCTTCCGTGACTCAATAGTGGTCTAGCACGAATTTTAGCTCCCACGTACCATCGAGTATATGGGGAGACCCCACTACGTTATTCTCCTTTATCCATAGGAAGCCGTGTTTGCCACCTTACAAGCCGTAACACACCGAACACAACATTCGGGAAGATTGACTGTCATACAAAAAGTCCTTGGTTTTCATACGACTGCCAAGGTGTATATGCAGTTTTACGGATTATCTGGTAAACCTTTTCTCTAGTTCTCTAGAGTAGTCACTTTCGTTCCTTTTCAGACTCCCTAAAAGAAAAGGTCCATCTGAGCACTTGTCACTTCAGGCTCATTAAACATTTGAAGGCGACTAGAGTCATCTTTTTGTCCTTTTCTCGACTCTTAAAAAATGAAAAGGTCAAGTTATGTCCTTGCATCTTAAAATTTATTAGGCCACGATTCACATTTACCCGGTTACATCTTTTTTGTGTTAGTTTGAGTAGGGTTATTTCTCATTTGTGATGGCAACTTTTACGGAGTTTACCAACCCAGGCATCCCCTCTGATGGGAATCCTGGTCATTTCCCTCCTTTTGGAAATGTTGGTGCTCCTTACATGGCAACGTTGTCCCTTCCTGGGTTAACTGTTGGGTTGCCTGTTTGGTTGTTCTCAACCTATCTGGTCCCTACTGTCTCAACTACTGGTCAATCAATTCCTCCACCCGAACAACATCATGTTGATTCTAAGGTGGACCTCTCCGCTTCTTTGCATGTTTCTGCGTCCTCATCTTCTACTTCGCCTGGTGAAAGTCTGGATTCAAGTAACCAGGTGGCTAAGAAGAAGAAGAAGAAGACGAAGAAGAAGAAGTCTCCTAAGCGAGAGGTTAAAAGTACAACTCAAGTCGAGCCACCTTCTACTCCTCCGCGGAAGATCAAATTTCCTTGTAGATTGTGCAAGGACGACCACCTTCTTCGTGATTGTCCTGGCATTCCCAGGATCCTTGAAGTATGGTCTCACGATCCGGCTCATCCCACATCATCCTCTGAACTTCATGGTGATGCCGCCCTATCAACTGACAACATTCAGAAGAAAAGGAAGATTCGAATCCCCTGTAGACTATGTGAGGGCAATCATCCCCTTCACCTTTGTCCACTCATGGATAAATCTTTCGCTGTTTTGGAAATTCTTACAGCTTCTTCACCCCAACTTCCTATTGGTTATCAAAAGCTCTCCTCTGACCCCCTCCTTGTGGACAAAGAGATCGACTTAGATTCTTCTCTTGTCTGTCCTCCTCCTTCCGAACCTGGCTGTGCCAAGCCTGCCCCAGACCAACCATTGGTCGGAGAGAGTATCGACTTTGGTTCACAACCTATTAATTACTCTGTTACGGGGGAGCATCATGATTCTACTGCTCATGTTCTTCTCGTCTCGTCAGATTCTCCTGAGTCCAAGAACGACCCTCCTATCCTCGCTGATCAAGAGAGTCCTTCTTCGGTTCCTGTAGAGCATGGGGGCAATCATACGATTCCCCCACCAAGTAGTTTGGTCATTTCCTTCGACTGGAGTCATTTGACCGCCTTCTGCCTTCCATCCCATGTGCCATTCCAGATTACAGTACATGCCTATGATAAGGTTGTACCTGGCACTGTCTTGGATGAGGGTGCGTCAGTTAGTCTCATGCCTTTCACTACTTTTCAAGCTTTGGGCTCCCCACAGCTTGTGCCAGTCGCACAAAATCTTTTAGCATTTGACGGAGGAACTAGTCAACCATTAGGGATCCTCCCGAAGTTTCTTGTTACTTTGGGAGGCAAAACTGTCTATATCGACGTATTGGTTACCCAAGGTGCTCCAAATTTCAGTCTTCTCCTTGGCCGTGACTATGTTTATGCCATGGGGGCCCTTGTCTCTTCACTTTTCCGTGTGTTTTATTTTCCACATGACGGAAGAATCGTCACTATAGATCAATTATCGTTCTTTAGTCCCCCGGTGCCTCCTGCGTAGCTGCCATCCCCTCCTAGTTTTTATCCACCAATTGTATCTGCCCCACCGTAGGTCAACTACGTGGCTACTTATCCCGTGCCTGTATCCAGTGATGATGCTATCATGCATGATGTCCTGGGGGCATTGGGTCCTGACTTCCAAGACGTTTTCCTTCCATCGGGAGTGACACTCTTGGAAGCAACGACTTCCTGTTCATTATGATGAAGTTCGTTCGGAGCATAGTTCGTGTTCCTATGTCAAGCTCCTTAAAAAATGAAACTGGGTCCGTCGGAGCATAGTTCGTGTTCCTATGTCAAGCTCCTTAAAAAATGAAACTGGGTCCGTCAGAGCATAGTTCCTTCCCTATGTCAAGCTCCTTAAAAAATGAAACTAGGTTTGGTCGAGCATAGTTCCTGATCTTGTGTCAAGCTCATTAAAAAAATGAAACAAGGGTTATGAGGATAGTTCTTTTACTGTGTCAACCTCATTAAAAAATGAAACAACTCCCTTTCCCGATCGAGTCTTTTGATTAAGATCTCGTAAAATACCAGTCGAGTCTTTCCAAGATCTTGAAAGTGAACCTTCATTCCATCCACTTTGTTGAATGTAATGAAGCTTGGGGGGCATGTACCTCGTTTTGCGTCATTATGCTGGGGGCATGCAAACTCATAACAAGCATAGTTTTTCGTTTCAAGCTTGTGTAAACATGAAACCGAATCCAAGTAGAGTTCTCCATGGTTCAAGCTTGTGTAAAAATGAACCCATACCCATTTTACATCTCGTGATTGTTGTCTTTATCTGCTAAATTCTGCTAGATGAGCCTTGGTTTTTTTCATTCCATCACCACCATCTCTTTGATCGATCATATGCTTTCACTTGGTTGTTTTACCTTTCCTAAGGGACCACAATTATGAGTGGTTTCGTTAGCCAGCCTCTTGACCATTACATGTTTTGAGCAGTTCCACCATTTCCGGAACCAGGTACTACCCTTTATACCATTTGTTCCTCTAGGATGAGTCAAATTTAAGCTCTTTTCTTACTCGTAAAATATGAAAAGATTGCCGAGTATTTTTCCCTTTTTCAGTCGTTAAAGAGAATAAAAATGGAGGTCTACTTTTAGCTCTTTTCTGACCGTCTAAATATGAAAAAATTGCCGAGTTATTCCTCTTGACTCACTAAACGTAAATAAGAGGTGGTCGTCTTTAAACTCTTTTCCAACCGTGTAAAGACGAAAAGATTGTTAGGCCCTTGTCATTTCAGGCTCATTAACGGTTATGAAACGACATGATTTCGATTTCTTTTCTACTTTTTCAGGTCGAAGTCACTAATCATGAAAAGTACTCCTCGATCATAATGGTGGGGCGGTTCTTTCGAGCATCGTTTTATACTTTTTCGGGCTTGAGAGACACAACTTTGTGAAAAAGGACACCCCTACAGTTTCCTTTTATGCTGTCTTTTCAAACTCTCTAAACATGAAAAGGCACCGAGTTCTTCCTTTGTCAGACTCGTTAAAACTTAATGACATCGGATTCCATCAAAATGACGCTTTTCAAGCATATGCTATCCCCGTCAAGCTTGTCATCAAAAAATAACCGGGGTACTCACCAGCAATGGTGGGGAAAATGGGACCACAATCATTGTCGTGTCGGCAGTATGTCGCTCTTGAACATGGCACTTGTCTGCATTCGTGTCTGGGTGGGGACATCTCATCTTGTTTTTACACTTGCCTCCGTGGGTTTGGGTTATCCTGTTTGACCTCTCATCTGCTCATTACCTCGTCACCATGACCCTTGATCATTTGATGTCAAATACTGCCAAGTCCACTGTCGTGCCGCCAATATGTTCAAGAGAAGTTGACCTCTACAGAATACTCAACCTCCCTCTGATACCTCACACAAAACATCTTATCCTTCTCTGTCTTGTGTCGATGATGTGGGAAACATTATGGCCCACCTTCGATCAAGGTCACTTCCTATCGACTTCAGCTCATTATCCGGGAAGTTGACCTAGAGACTCCCTTCAGGTGCCTTAGAGCCTACATGCCTGAATGGCAGGTTCCTCGTGTTCGACGCAAGGTTTTCATCATTGGCCTCCGATCGAATGATTCTACGGGTGTTCGATGCCCGCTCACTAATTCGCATGCCGTAGATTGTACTTATAATACCTTGATGATCCAGGTGGATATTGGTGGCCACCTGCCAAGTCCACCTGGACCCCCACCATTATTTTTCTCAGCATTCTCAGTTTCCTTAATTGTAGCACAACTTACTATTTTTAGCAGTTTTTCGGGTCCTGAACTTTCGGAGCCGTTTTGAGGCCCTAAACGACGTTTTTTGGGGAATCCGGTGGCAACATGGGTCCATGGAATGGACTGATGTTGCCCGTTCCAACAATGGTAGTGCTCGGATAGATCTTTCTAACGAGCTATTGTACGCGTCAAACGGAGATCGTATGCCAAAGTTACGACCCTGGGAAGTTGATGTAACAATTTACCCCAAACGGGGCCCACAGTTTGGTGTTTCATCTCCTAGGGTTAGGTTTTGGAATGTTAAGTGTTTTCCATTGTTTCTCAACGATAAATAGGCCTTTGAGCCTCATTGTAACACAGTTCATAGGGATGTAGCCATCACATCTCTTCTCAGAGATAAGCTACCATCGCCCTAGCTGGTTTATTTCCATTTTTGGTTGTAAGCATATTTCAGTATTTTCCATTAATGAAATGAAGTATTATTTCCGCTGCATCTTTGTGTATATGGTTATCTCTGTAATTTGTTGCGTTCCTGTTTAAATCCGGATCAGTGGTATCAGAGCGGTCTGCTTTTTCTCTATTTTTCTTTGCATGTCCCCAACAGGGTCGGGATATAAGGAGTTAGGGCTTGAACTGGTTGAACCTTTGCAAGACCAGCCTCGCAAATCCCGACGGCCTCCCATGGCGGATGAGAAGAAAGACGAGGGGGTAGGAGATCCCATCAAAATCTTGCTCGAAGAAGCCCTCGAGCGACAACGGAATGCGATGATGGACAGCTTTGCCCAGATCCTTCAGCGGCTACCCAGAAGCATCGGCTTCCAGCAGCTACTCTGGAAACGCCACACCCTTTAAGGTACAAGTTAATTTTGAAATCCCCATATTCGAGGGTCAGATAGACGCAGATGCCGTAGATAAATGGTTAAATCTGTTAGAGGGTTATTTTTTTGTTCATGAATTTTCGAGTCGGGAAAAGATTGTTTTTGCTCTTCTCAAAGCAGCCCCCCACGTCAAGGACTGGTGGGAAACCTACTGCGAGCAGAAGGATGAAAGTACTGGCTCACTATTTTCAGCCGCACCCACTTGGCATTCGTTCCGGGATGCCATCAAGGAGCAGTACTACCCTGTTGGAAGCTATGAGGATGAATACATAAAGTGGACCACGTTGCAGCAGGGAAGGGACCAAGACGTGCCGGAGTTCAGCAATCTTTTCCATACCCTTCGCACAAAGTTGGGTATCAAGGATTTGGAGCAACATTTGATACTCAAATACCGTGGATGCCTGCACAAGTACATCCAAGAAGAAATACAATTCCTAAAGATCTCCTCGCTCGGCGCAGCATACCGATATGCCGTCAAGGTCGAGCAGAAGTTTAAACAGAAGAAGTGAGACTTTGGATCTGCGAATCCAAAGCAGGGGAAAGGTACCCCTAAACCATAGAATAAAGGACAAAGCCAAGGCGGGACAGCCCAAGACAACCAGCCGAAGCTGCAAGCAAAGAACAGCGCCGCGGAGCTGAGAAAGGACACTGGAAAATGGCACGAGTTCCATAAGAGCTCCACTCACAACACAAGTGAGTGTCGAGCCAAGCAGTCACTGGTGGCTGAGCTAAAGGTTTCAGAATCAGATGCATGTTCTGACTCTGATTCAGAACCCGATAAGGGGAATGAAAAAGGGAAGCAGATCATTGATGCAGATCCCAACGCCACTGTTGCTACCGCAAAGATCCAGAAAAATGAACCCGAAGATCCAGAGGAGGAGGAGCGTCTCTTCCACTCCCAGATGTGGGTAAAGGGCTCCCCGATACAGTTCATTGTTGATAGCGGGAGTCAAAAGAACCTCATTTCAGGAGAGGTCGTGAAGTGGTTGGGCTTACCGACCATAGCACATCCACAACCATACACCATTGGGTGGCTTCACCAAGGACGAGATCTTCGCGTGAGCCAGCAGTGTCACCTTCCATACAACATCAAGCCCTTCACGGATGAGGTATTGTGTGACATTGCTCCCCTTGAAGTTTGTGATGTATTACTAGGACAACCATACTTGTGGAAGCGACATGCTGTGTATGAATCAAGGCCTTGTGCTATTATTATTACATTGGGAAATAAGTTGTACAGGATACCATAGGTAGCACCACCTACCGCCATCTCTTTTATTACTGCAAAACAATGGAGTAAGATCATTTCCAAAACCAGGAAATTTGTTTTCCTGATGATACACCCTCAAGGAAAGAAGAAGACAGTGGCCGCGGCCTCCAGACGGGGTCCCTCTGCACGACAACTACAGATGAGCAAGGTTGTGGAGGAGTACGAGGACATCTTCACCTCCCCGGAAGGGGTTCCTCTGCACTGTCAAGTCAAGCACTCCATCGATCTGACCCCAGGTGCGCCGCTACCCAATGGACCAATTTATCGGCGCTCCGTTCTGGAGAATGATGAAATCAAGAGGCAGATTCAGGAGCTCCTGCAGAAAGGTCACATCCGTCCGAGTTCATCGCCTTGTGGGAGCCCGATCATGTTGGTACAGAAGAAGGATGGGACGTGGAGACTCTGTATTGACTATCGGGCGCTGAACAAGATCACTGTCCGTAATAGGTACCCGATCCTGCGGATTGATGACCTCCTAGACCAACTAAAGGGGGCGAAATATTTCAGCAAGATCGATCTGAAGTCAGGATATCACCAGGTACCAATCGAACCCTCTGATGTGTGGAAGACTGCCTTCAAATCCAAGGAGGGCCTCTTCGAATGGTTGGTTATGCCTTTCGGATTGACGAATGCTCCTGCAACCTTCATGAGGCTAATGGATGACATCTTGCAGCCATTCACCAACTCCTTTGTAGTAGTATACTTGGATGACATTCTGATCTACAGCCAGAGTTGGGAAGAGCACCTCCACCACATCCGACAGGTTCTCCAAACTCTGCGGCAACACAAGCTATGTGCCAATTTGGAGAAATGCACTTTTGGCATGACTCAGGTTCAGTATTTGGGATACATCATTGATGAACAGGGGGTGCATGTCGATCTAGCCAAGATCCAAGTCATTCAGGATTGGCCCTCTCCAACCACTCTAACAGAGCTCCGCAGCTTTCTAGGTCTTGCCAACTTCTACCGCAGGTTTGTGTTGGGGTTTTCTCATATTTCTTGGCCCTTGAGTCAAGTCACCAAGGGAGGGGCGAAAGAATTTTTTTTTTGGTCTGAATCTCAACAGAAGGCATTCATGGAGTTGAAGGATCGCCTCTGCACGGTACCAATGCTCGCGTTACCAGATTTACAACAACCATTTGAGGTCGAGACAGATGCCTCTGACTATGCTATTGGGGCAGTCCTTACTCAACATGGACATCCAGTGGCATATCACAGTGAAACACTTTCAGACACAGTTCGGAAGTACCCCACTTATGATAAAGAGATGTATTCCATTGTACAGGCCTACCGACAATGGAAGCATTACATTTTGGGGAAGGAAACGGTCATCCACATAGACCACCAACCCCTGCAGTTCATACAGACCCAAGGGAAATTGCAGAATGATCGCCATCAGAAGTGGTCTACATACCTGCAACAGTTCCACTTGAATATCAAGTATAAGAAGGGCAGCACCAATAAAGTTGCAGATTGCCTCAGTCGACCACCGATCATGGCGTTAACCACCGTGCTCAACTCTTGTGGGCACGAGACTTCTGATTGGCCACTTCTCTACAAAAGCAACCCAGAATTCGGCCACACATACCAGACACACTTGGAGGGTCGGCATGTTCTAGATTTTCACCTCCAGGATACCCTATTATGCCACCTCGGTCACCTTTGTGTTCCTTCAAGCAAGCGTGCCAAGATGATTTGGGAAGCACACTACAGTCGGGCTGCTGGGCATTTCGGGGTCGAGAAAACAGTGGCAGTACTGCAAAATTATTTCTATTGGCTGAATCTTCGACAGGATGTTGGGAAGTACATCAGATCATGTACTGCCTGTGCCATTGCCAAACCGACCATTAAGAAGCACGGCCTCTATACCCCGTTGCCTACCCCTAGTCGACCTTGGGAATCCATCTCCATGGATTACATGTCAGGCCTTCCTTCCACTAAGCATGGAAATGACTGTGTTTTTGTGGTCATCGACAGGTTCTCGAAGATGGCCATTATGGTGGCCTGCAAGAAGAATATCACAGCAGAAGCCACTGCTAAACTCTTCTTTGAACGAGTGTGGGTGCACTTTGGGATCCCACAGTCTATCATCTCAGATTGGGACAGTTGGTTTCTCAGCACATTTTGGTCCAGTCTCTGGTCAATGCTGGACACCAAACTCACGAAGTCCACAGCCTTCCATCCTCAAACTGATGGCCAGACAGAGGTTGTCAATAGGATGATTGTGCACATTCTGTGCATGTATAGCTCAAAGCATCCACGCACATGGGACGAGAGCCTCCCCTATGTTCAGCACAGCTACAACCGAGCTCTTCACAGTTCCACTGGCCATAGCCCTTTTCAGGTGGGTTTGGGATTCCAGCCACTATGCCCCATTGATGTGGCCATGCCACTTGCAGCTACTCACATAAACTCAGCTCATGTCCAGTCCGAAACAGATAAGGCCACCAGCTTCATTGAGCGCATCCAACATATTCGCCAGCAGGTCCATGACATTCTTGAGAAATCAAATGCCAAGTACAAGCAGCGACATGATCAACATCGGGTGCCACACAAGTTTCAGGTGGGCGACAAAGTTTGGTTGCATTGCAAAAGGAACACCTTACTGGAGCCTATCGGAAATTGAGACCACTCCGATATGGTCCTTACACCATTACTAAGGCTATGGGAGACAATGCATTTGAGCTCAGCATTCCCCCATTCCTTGGCCTGCACCCAGTGTTCAATGTGGACTGCCTTCGGCCATACTTTCCACCATTGCTAGACACATCCGACATTGCAGAACAGCTCAAACCCACAGAATTAAATCCAGATTGCATGGAACAAGCTGCAACTGATCGGATCATGGACACACAGATCAAGAACACTTGGCAACAGAATATCCAACTGTATCGAGTTGTCAAAGCAGGCCAACTCCTTCAACAGGGCAAGTGGCTCACCAGGGAACAAGTTCAGCAAAAGTTTCCTCATCTCATGGAGGAGCTCAACGCAATGGGGACCATTGCTTCCTAAGGGGGGAGGAATGATCCAGGTGGATATTGGTGACCACCTGCCAAGTCCACTTGGACCCCCACCATTATTTTTCTCAGCATTTTCAGTTTCCTTAATTGTAGCACAACTTACTATTTTTAGCAGTTTTTCGGGTCCTGAACTTCCGGAGCCGTTTTGAGGCCCTAAACGACGTATTTTGGGGAATCCGAGGGCAACATGGGTCCATGGAATGGACCGATGTTGCCCGTTCCAACAATGGTAGTGCTCGGATAGATCTTTCTAACGAGCTATTGTACGCGCCAAACGAAGATCATATGCCAAAGTTACGACCCCGAGAAGTTGATGTACCAATTTACCCCAAACGAGGCCCACATTTTGGTGTTTCATCTCCTAGGGTTAGGTTTTGGAATGTTAAGGGTTTTCCATTGTTTCTCAACGATAAATAGGCCTTTGAGCCTCATTGTAACACAGTTCAGAGGGATGTAGCCATCACATCTCTTCTCAGAGATAAGCTACCATCGCCCTAGCTGGTTTATTTCCATTTCTGGTTGTAAGCATATTTCAGTATTTTCCATTAATGAAATGAAGTATTATTTCCGCTGCATCTTTGTGTATATGGTTATCTCTATAATTTGTTGTGTTCCTATTTAAATCCGGATCACTTGAGGACCATTGTCATTATTGGTGGTACCTCTCGCGTCTATTAACAGTTTTCATCCTTGACTGGTAATTAGACGATGTTCTTGCATGTTCGACTTCGACTCCCATATTCGCCTGCTTGACCTTGTACTTTGTTCGGGTTGAGATGGAGCGCAAGACCCTGGATTTTGTCTGTTGAGATCTAGGTTGCGATTCTGTGGATTATTATGATCATTACATGACTCATTCACTGGATGGCTGCGACCATGCCTGAGTATACTTATCGATCCTTACTGGATGGCTACGCCCATACCTTGGATCTGGATTTTTATGTACTCTGCTATGGATGGCTGCGCCCATACCACATACATCATGTACTTGAGATATCAGTTGTACTTCTTCATGCAAGTTCTTCGGCGGCAGTGTTTTCAGTTGGCCATGTTCTTCTAAAGCATTTCACCCCTCTCTCTCTCTTAGGCTTCATGCTTTAGGGGGCATCTGCTACATAGTAATTTGTCACCGTCCCTGTTACCCCTTGTCCCGCACATTGGATGACTTATTCCAGGACCTATGAGAAGTGACATAACCTGAAAACACTTGCATTGTATCCCCTTGAGTATGTAATTCATATGCCCTGAAGACACCTTCTGCAAAATACCCATAAAAATAGCCCTTTTTCCATTGGCGCGGTTCCACTGTGTATCACTCGTGCCAATGGGGGAAATCCTCCAAAGAGGGCGCGCCAGCTGGCGCTTTGTCTCAGAGTCGCACTCGCGCCAGCCCAGTTGGGTAAAGTTTTTAACAAACAAACTTACGAAGGTTCTTCCTAACCCACTCATGAACTGAATCTATATTGAGTTGGGTCAGTTTGGCTTCGAATCTCCATAGAAGGGAAGTAGTTCTCCACCTCTCATGGAAGCTTCTTAGTGATAAAGCCAATCCCATGAATCTTGTGGATGACCCTAACTCCTTCTCCTCTATCTATAAAAGCTTGTCCTTTTGCCTTTGACAAGTTAGTCTCCAAGTTCCAAATTCTAAATCCCAAAGTCTGAGAATTGCTAAGCTCATGCTACAAGAAGCCTTCTTCATTCCCATGAAGCTAAATCATAAGTGAGTAGATTCTTGTCCAAGTAACCAAGGAGGGAGAGGCTTGTTCCCCATTCCCAACAAGCTTTGCAAGGAATGTGCTGCTGATCACCCATCCAAAGGAGGATTTGACATTAGAACTATGGTTGTATTCTTCTTTGTTGTTTATCAATAATAGATGACTATCATTATGGTTCCACTCTTATTGTCTTTTGTAATGATGATTGAGTTATATCCTTTCTTACTGATCTATAGTTGCATCTATTGGATTTCACGCTTGTGTTTGTGTCGTTCATTGCATGTGCTGGTGTCTGCTCACGAGGATCATGGGGATTGTGACCAGCCGGCACAAAGTAACGGGAGCGACGACTCTTCTACAAGTACTAGCGTTGGAATCCAGGTAGGCCCTCATCATCGGTCTTTGATTTGCAATTAGGAACCTGCGTGTTAGCGTTGTTTGATTGTTGCTACACCCCATTTGGGCTAGTAGGGATCGCCTCTGTCCACAGAGGGGATTTACCTTCACAACAACTACCTTCTCAACAACTCCCAAATCCAAACAATTAAAAACAACAAGTTGTCTGTAATGTAGAAGGTAAAAAAATTCAATCTTGTATAATAGCCCCATTAAGACTAAATGATGTCCATCTTAGATCTGGTAGGGTTTTACAAAAGAATTCACTAATAGCTGCCATGCAAAAATCTAAAGAGGAGGAATTTATTGAAAAATATATAATTCTTGATTAATAAAATACTTCTCCAAAGGAATATGTTCCTATACATTTGAAGTATCACCAAATAAAACAAGCTCCTAAAGTTCCTATACTAGAACAACCTTCTATTTCCCCACAAGATCCAACTTTTTCATGAAAGGATAAAAATTGATAAAGGAATAGAAATGAAAAAAAAAATGACAAGATTATGACATGCTAGATGAACTTAAGAATATTTTCATCAAAATTACTTTTCTTCAAGCTATAAAGGAAATATCGATATTTACAAAAACTATTAAGGAGCTATGTATTAGAAAATGAGGAAGGAAAAGAAAATATGTCAAGAAAATTTAATTGGTGGGAAAAAATTTTGATATTATGATGGGGAAACCAATAGACAAAAACATTTGGATCCAGGTAACCCTAGCGCAAAAATTCACATCAATGGTATTGAGATTCCAAACACTTTGATTGATTTAGGAGAAACCATCAATATCATGAGCAAACAAACTATGGATCAATTAAAGCTTCCTAATCTTCAATATACCACTACTTTGTTGCAATTAGGAGATATATATGTTATCAAACCTAATGGTATATTAGAAGATGTGTCTGTTTCTTTATTTTCTTGGGAATATCATATTGATTTTATGATTTTAACTCCCAAGAATAATCTAGTAGGCCATCGATTAATCCTTGGTAGACCTTGGCTAGATGCAAGTGATGCATCCATAAGTTGTAGATCTGGTGATATGTATATTTCTAATGGAAACTCCACTAAGAATTTCACATTGTATCCACCTGCAAAAACAATAATTGAAGTAGAAAGTAAAGTTTGGATAAATGATGACGAAGACTTTGATGATATTCAACCCGTCTTTACTCTTTCACAAATAGATGAAGAAGATCTTGTGAGCAAGATCAAATTTTCCATGAACAATATAATATTGAATATATATCATCTCATCAAATGGATTTACATTTTATGGAAAAATTTGGCAATTCTTTAGTATAAATCTTTCCAAGAAAAATGTTAAACATTAATAGTAACTTGGAAGAATTTCAAAAGAGAAAATTGATAAATATGCTACAAAAACATTCTTCTGCTTATGGATGAGAATATACTAATATGGAAGGAATTGATCCTAAAGCTTGTATTCATCATATTTACATCCAGGAAAATTCCAAACTAGTTAGAAAATCTCAAAGAAGGGTGAATCCGAATCTAAGAGAAATTGTAAAGGAGGAATTGAAAAAGTTACTTAATCTGAATTTCATCTATCTGATATCATAGAGCCAATGAGTATCACCTTTAGTGATTGTTCCAAATAAGAAAGGAAAATGGAGGGTATGTATTGATTAAATGGATTTATCCAAACCTACTTTGAATGGTCGTTTTCCACTACCCTTTATAGATCAATTATTAGATACCTTAGCAAGGAAGAAATATTTTTCATTTCTTGATGGTTTTAGTGGATATAACCAAACCAAACAAGAACTAGAAGATCAAGATAAATCCACCTTTAAATGTCCATGGGAGACATATGCCTATAGGGTACTTCCCTTTGGATTATGTAACACACCTACAATATTTCAGAGAGTAGTTTTGGGTATCTTTTCTTATCTAATTCATGATTGTGTGGAAGTTTATATGGATTACTCTATTGTCTATGGAAACACTTTTGAATAAGCTCTTAAAAAATTAGAAAAAAATCTCATTAGATGTAAAGAAGCAAATATTTCATTAAGTCATGAGAAGTGCTTTATGACGTTTAATGGAGGAATTGTTTTATGCCACCATATTTCAAGTGATGGAATTAAAGTGGATACATATAAAATAGAAGTAATTTCTAAAAGTTCAATTCCTATTTGTCAATGAGACGTTAGAATTTTTCTTCTGTTCACTAGTTATTATAGAAGATTCATAGAAAATTTCACAAACATATCCTATCCGTTAACTACCTATACCAATAGGTTTCATGTTTCATGATTGGCAGAGGAAGTGCCAATATGATCTACTTTGGTGATGCAAAGATCTCATATTTTGGTGAAAGACACATGTTTACAGTTGGTTGATGCTGCCTCACTTCTGAATGGGTGATCCAACAGTCTAAGCTGGGTCATCCCATGTTTCAATTTTCTGTTGTAGATTAGAGAAAGAAATCTGTCCAAACAGTTCAATCTTGGCAGATAAAGTAGTTAGGTAGAGAATGAAGGTTCCCAACTGTTTAATCTGGGGCCTTGGAAGCAATAAGGCTAGCCTTAGATAGAAAATCAAAAGAAAAGGCCAAAAGAAAAGAAAAGGCACATAAGGGTTTGCAAGTCTAAGTGCACCCTCCTTGGAGTAACAAAAAATGCTAGGCAATAGAGTGGGTAGGTAGATGGGGTCGCAGAAGCATGATTTCTTTTATGTCACTGGCCCAAGCAAAGGAAAAACATGGTGCCAGTGCAGGTCTCTCATTCAGCAGTTTTGCAGCAATACAATGAAGCATGTCTAACCCCCTGATTACCCCCCATTACACTCATTACTAACATCCCAATACTACCTATGTTCATGGAAGAAGTCAAAGTCTTTTGTTGGTTCTTGTTTCTTTAAAAGCCACATTTCTTGTGTAAAATTCTTTTCATTTTGATCTACTTCCCAAACTAAGTTGATTTCATATAAAACTTAGTGTTTTTCCCCCCTCATCCACCTCTTCTACTCATATTAACTCCTAATTTCTTATTATTTAACTCCCTATACTCCCTTTCCCCTATTATTAGGTTAATCCTATAGAAAAATCCCAAATATGTACATATCCCCTTTCCCAAGCGTTATAGCTTTATATATGGTCTAAAAGGTTTGAGCGCTAAAACATTAGAGCGCAATGCAAAAGGCGCCGAGAGTTTAATTTTTGGGATTAAACCAAGACCCGCTTGGTTTAATAGCCTAACCCTGTCTTTGTAAATAAACCCCTTATAATCCATTTTGCCCGAAACATTGAAAAAACCCAAAATTTTCATCATATCCTAAAGTACCGCCCGGGCGCGCATTTCAAAGAATACATTAAAATATTCCCCGCCCGCTGCCATATTGTCCTTCCAGTTTATTGACCCATCGACCGTCGGATATGGGCTTTCCCATCTGACGGCCCATATCCATATCGGGTCGGCCCCGATGGCCGTACGTTACCTCCCGAGAAATGGCAAAGGGTGACGTCAGGCCTCTGCCACACGTTGCTCCCAAATCTCATCGAGAGGCCGCCTGCCATTACCACCACCATACCATAAGCGGTCCGATGGAACCGCTTACCGCCCTTCGTAAACCGCCTGCCCACATCATCGCTACGTCATGTCAACTCAGCGTCGTGTCAGCGCCAGGCACGCCACTGCTCCGACCTGTCCGCCACCTCACCAATCCCCGTGGACCACTCACAGGCCGCCATGTCACCTTTCCATACCCGACCCCACCCCGATGACGTCATCCAAAAAAAGCGCCAATAACCCAAAAAGTCCATATTTTCGCCAAAATTCGTGTTTTTTGTCACTTTGGCCAAAAGAACTATTGCTCCGGTTTGCATGCAAAATACGATCTTTTCGCCGCCAACCTGTGGAATTCAACTTAAAGACTGTGGGCGCTTCCAATCCACCTGCATTGTAACCATTGCCGACAATTCACCAGGTATTTATCCGAGTTTCCCCTCCGCGCCTGGTTTTGAGTATAATTTACCAAGCAAGCATAAAAAGAGTCAAAATCACTGTAATTACCAGCAATTCCCCAGTGACCAGCTTTATTTTCAGTCGTTGGGTCGAAATTCACCTGCAGAGCCCACATTGAGTCAAGTTTTCATAAATTCACAGTCAGTTCGCGCATTCGTGAACTTAAAACCTGAGCTGCAATAATTCACCGGGAAAACAATACTACTAGTCCCAGCATTTGCTCACTCAACTCTCTTTGGAGCATTTCAATTGCTCTCACCACAATTTACGCCGTTTTCCCCTGCAATTTGCCTCACTCTTGAAAAAATACCCCTATGTGTTGCTCTGTCCAGTAAAATAAGTCCTAATACAATTCAGAGTACTAGTCAACCATGGAAACACCAATAGCACTGAACATTCCACCTTTGAATGCCCCACACAGAGAGTTAGAGTGGAAGGCCCTAGGTGATAAAGATTACCAGATGACTGAGATATTCTCAATGAATTCCAAGTTTAACATTCATATGCTAAATGAGTTAAAGGCTCAGCACCTCAGTGGAGCTGATATTTTAGGAATTTGGGACTCCAATTTGCCCATTTTCAACCTTCCTCAAGTCAATGTCCTTCTAGACTTGATCCATAGATGCTGTGAGAACTATGATCCATGTCAAAGAGTTGTTCTCAGTCCCTCAGGTTCAGTCTTGTTCCATATCACCCCTGAGGCCATAAATGAGATGCTGCACTTTCACACTGCAAAGCCACTAACTCCTCTTTCCATGATGGACTTGTTAAAGAAAGGGGGCAAGCTGTCCAGTGCCCAGATCATCAAGATTAATCAATTATTTATTCAGCCAAGCTCTAAAGCTGTGAGAACACCTCCTATTGGAAATCCATATCTCAATGACTTGGGAAAAATGCTGGTGGATTTGATCAGCTATGTCCTGGGGTACAGGGGACGTGAGGATGTTGATGACACCATTATGGCCATGCTGTCCATTTTTTCCCCTGGAAAGCCTCCTGCTGTGCACAATGATTATGCTACATACATTGCCAATAAGATTCATGAGCAACTGATGAATCTATAGAGGGAAAATGTGTTTAGATACACTTCATACATCTATCACTTGTTCTTATTTTATCAGCCTGACAGTTTCCCTATTCCTCTCAAGAAGCTTGATGCTCAGGGAAACCCAAGGTCTGTAGTGTTTTGGACTTCAGTTTTTCATCACACCTCCTGTTCACCATACACCTACTGTGAGTTCATAGACCTTTTTATCCATCCAGCTATGACCTTGTTATTGGGTGTCCCTCCTCCAAGATTGACCGATGAGATGCAAAGAATACTCCATCTCTCAAAGGCCTACAGCATTGGTGATTGGTACTTTTACCAACACCATACAGTAATCAGAATATATGGTTGTGAGTTGGACCCTTATAGGCTGCCAAGATATGTCCCTATGAGACTCTTTGCCTTAGAATATTTCAGGCAGTTTGGAAATGCAGACCATGTCCATTTCCACAGCAAAAACAAGAAAGTGCAACTTAAAGTCAGGAACCAGCTAGGCCCATTTCTTTACAACAAAAGGGAAGAAGGATGGAAGGAAGCAGATAGCATCCTAGAGCACCTCCAAATGCAAACCAGTTTCCGCTGGGTACCTTATGACCCTAATCATTTCATTTCTCTCAGGAGGGTAAAATATAAATTGGATAGCTATAATCACATCAGATTGCCTCATATTGAGAAATATGCCAATATGTTAGGTTGGAAAGAGGGCACTCTAGAAGAGGCAATTACTAGGGAGAAAATGCTACAAAGACAGGCAAAGAATCTTGAGAAAGAAGCTGACTTGGAAAATTGTGGGTAGGTTTCCTCTTCTCATCAAAGGCAACTTGGAGCAGCTGCCTCGTCCTCTTCAGCCCACCAGCAAGCAGCTAGAACTGTTCATCAGGTATCTAGCAAGGGTAAAGAAAAGCAGATGGAGGAGAAGCAACCACCTCCTACAACAGAACAACAACAAGAGCAGCCAATTCAGCAAGAAGAAACAACTGAGGCCCCAAAATCCAGAGAGCAGGAGACTCCCCTCACCACATCCACAACTCAAGGGGAGAAAAGGCAGAGGATAAATCCCCTTTCAGAAGAAGAGATGCCTATTGGGCAATCCTTGGGCATGGGCCCACCAAGCATGGAGGCATCTACCAGTTCCTTTCAGCAGGAACAAGAAAGAATAATCGGAGGAGAGGTCAGCTCCTCAAGTCAGCAAAGGAGAGCCGAAACAGGCATCAAGCAACAATTTATTGACATAAAAAAGAGAAATTAGCCACTCAGGCTCCAGCTCTATAATCAATTACTTAAAATGGCCCCTACAAACCAGAAAAGGCTTATGTCAGCTTCTGACATAACAGAGGGGAAAATGACCATGATTCATTTCATGCCAACCATGCTGCAGCCACAGTCAGCTGCAGACTATATAAGGACCAACATTGAGGTTCTTGCAAAAGACATCCACCCTATGGATCAAATAGAACTTCACAAGAAAACGGGTGAGATGGTCTATTCGACGTTGGAAGACAAGACATTCTTGGCACATAGGTTGGAAAATAGCCTGAATAATACAACTGCCCAACTTGAGTTGGAAAAGGCATCCTCTCAGGCCAAAGACAACAAGATCAGGTCTTTGGAGGATATAATCATAGAGCTTGGGCATGACCCAAAGGACCCTAAAGCTATAAAGGAGCTGCTAAAGACAAGAGATTCAGACATTGCAGCTTTAAGAAAGATGATAAAGATCCCAGCAACCCTTCACCCTCAAACAGAAGAGGTCGCCCAATGAAGGCAGGACCAAGATGTAGCAGCCATGGGTATCTCTGGCAGAACTGACACCATATTACTGATAAAAAGAGTGCTCACTTTGAGAAGCCTGGTGCAGACCTTGGATAGAAGGTGTCACGAGATGCAAACATAAGTAAATAAGTTTGTGGAAAAATTCACAGTATTGCATAACAGAGACCTTCCCAGCTTACTGAACAGCGCAGGAAGGCTACTATCACATGAGAACTATGCAAAAAGGGTAAATGCATTTGCCACTAATCAGATCACTGTAGGATCAAGCACTCCAGAGGAAGCAGGGCCTGCATCTGGGCAGAGCCTTTATGAAAAAGTGGAGAATTTGTTTTTTATTATGAATGAAATCGGCCATTTGTTCGAGGTGCCTCCAAATTTTTACAAATATACAGAGGCAGATGAAACCTTAGGTGCAATTTTGAGGCATCAATTGCCTACACAGGAATGGTGGACCAGCATGATACAGTTATTGCTGTGAACCAACAAGTATCCATCAAATTTTGCATAAAAATATATAATCAGCATGTTCAGAAAATTTGATGCATTCAGTATGACTGGAAAAGACCGGGCTGAGCCAACTCAGCAGAAAGATTCGGCCACCGCAGCAACACTGACAACTACAGGTGACAAGGCCGAGGACTCTACAGTATGATAGAGCCATAAAGACACATCATTCAGCATTAATGCAAAACGCTCAACCGACTCAGTGGCCTCCAAAGGTCAAAAAGACTTCTGACAGAATTAAAGAGCATTCATTTTGTATTTAGAGTAGCAATAACTTCCTTATCTGATATTTTGAAAGTTGGTGAATGTATTTATTAATCAAATGACTTAGCGGTTTAGATATTTTTTTAAAACCGATTGTATATATTCCCCCTCGCACAAGCTTGCAGGGGTTGTTGATTTTCTCTTCAGGAGATACTATGCTGTAAATGTTCAGAGTTTTAATACAACAAAGCTGATGGAATTTCCAAAGTTCTGTGTTGTCTGATGCGTTGTGGTGTGCTTGCTGAATGCTACAGGATTCCTGCGTATTTCATGGAACAATAAGTTTCTCTAACCTCTTCGTTATGTTTGTTATCTCCTTCATAATCCTTTCATGTTTTATGTTTCATAGTTTAATGGCAAAGAGAAAGAATAGTTTCAGGATTTATTCATAGAATACCCTGGACTCAATCTATGTTGTTATGAATGTTTTCCTCAGATATAGTTATAAGAGTGTGATTCTTAAATGCTGCACCTTCAGACTATACCTTTCACAGTGATTATCGTCCAGGAATTCAAACCTGCTCCTGGGAAATACATCTCTTTCTCACATCACCAGCTTAGTGGAAAATTCTTAAATGCCTTCCACTGGTTAAACATACTTCATCATCTCAATTTCAAGCTTGTTTCATGAAATATTTAAATGGCCCTGCAGTTTCACAATCCCACTTAAACATCTCAAACAGCCTGTAACCGCAGACTCCATTGCCCAATGATCTAAAACTATCTGAAGATATCATCTTAGGTACTGAAAGACATCATTCAACCAAAATATAAATCCAAAACCCTCACCTCATAACTAGCCTAAGATCCCCAAGAAACATAGTGAAAAATCATAAGAGAGAGCCCTCTCTGATTATAGGTTGGCTAGGACCTGTAATCCAAAGCTTGGTTAGTGGTTAACCCGGCCGTATTCCCTCAAGAGTCAAAGGGAACAACCTGGGTGTTAACATAAATGGCGACTCCACTGGGGACTGAATAAACTTCATAACCTCCTGTCTGATTCTTAATACTGTAGATAAAACCTGAGTGACAGCCAGGCAGCCTTAGAAACTGCCTCTGCTTTGCATTTGCAGGAGTATATAAAGGCTGCCTCAGTCAATCTTTATTCAGTCTTAAGTTCCATACAGTTGCGCTATATCTGATCAATCCTTATCAAATATCAGTAGCCTCCTTGAAAATTCTCCTAAAAAGAAATCATAGAAACTGGCTCCTAAGAAGAAAACTCGATATACAAGATCTAACCCAGATCCTGACTCATCACCTGAGTTTCAAAACCCAAACTTGATCTCAAGAATCCTCAAGAGACATAAATCAGAAGGGACTTTATCAGAATCTAGTTCAGAAGCAGGTATTCAAACTGACATTCCAACCCCTGCTAAGGCTTCTCTTCATCCTAATACCACTGGTCCACAATCTACCAGTTCATCATCCACTTCACAAGGTATTCTTCCAACCCCTCCATCAACTACACATACCCCTTTCACCCCCTTTCCCCCACTTGTCCCATTCATCCCTGTTATTCATATCATCCCTCCAAACATGGCTAATAGATATGCTCCACTGCAGTTACCGGCCAATCCAGCCCCTATGCCTCAAGAGTACCAAAGCAAGATCTCATACTTTGATGGTACTGGCTCTTATCCAGCCCTTCAACATACTAAGAAAATGCAGGACTACTTTGAAAACTACGAAATAGATGATGATGGGGTTAGAATGAAAATTTTTGTGCAAAGCCTAACAGGAGATGTAAGAACATGGTTTAGGTCACTTACAACAAACTCAATAGCTGACTCTGAAGCCCTGTATCAAACATTTATCAACAGATGGGAGAAGAAGAAGGATCCACTTCATATTTTATCCGAATACAATACAATCAAAAGAGGTCCACAAGAAACTGTCCTAGACTACTGTGCTCGGTTTAACAATGTCTACAATGCTATTCCCCAAAATCTGAGACCCCCACCGGATCTGGCCCTATATACCTTTCCTGATGGGTTTGATTCAGATATGGCATATCAATTAAGGGAAAGGGCTCCCCGAACTTTAGCTGAAATGCAAGATATAGCAGTGAGTGTAGAAGCCAACCTGATAGCTAAGAGAAATAGGACAAGAACTGAGAGAAAGACTACCTTTAAAGAAGAACCTTCAGGCTGGGATCAAAAACTGGATGCAATAATCACTGCATGCAGAGATTAGGTGACAGAGTAGAATCAGTTGAGAGGAAGTCATGATGGGAAGCACCACAAAATAACCCAATCAGGAATCCCAATTTTAGAAGAAATCAAAATCCTAATGTTGGTAGAGCAAGCCCTGAACCAGAAATTAGACCACCATTCCAGGAAAACTATGCTGAAACATCTACTTCTAATGAGCAGATAGATGATACCCACATTAACCTAATGGGCCTGAACGATGATCAGCAAATTTTTCTAAGTCAAGAAGATCATAAGGATGATGACATTAATCAGTTCCAAACCAAGTCAGGTGAGTCATTTGATTTTAAACAAGGCTATTACACAGCTTTTTATGAAGTTCATAAGCAATACAAGCTAAGGAGCAGAACTATAAATGTGACACAGCCTGAGAAAACAAAGGACACCCCACTGCCCAAGAAAACCATTGTCACAGAACCAATTGAAAAAACTGATTCAATAAGAAGTGAAGTAACAGTTGAAGAAATAATTAAAGCATCTCCCTCCAAACAACAACCAATCGCTACTTCACCCTTGCAGCATAATCCAAGCAACACTTTTCAAAAGGTGAGTAAAAGGGATAAGTCTCAAGATCAAGATGAGAATCAAGAAGAAAGCCCTAAGAATTCAATTGAAAAAGAAAAGGTTTTTAACCATAACACCAAGATCCAATCTGAAAGACCTTTTGATTTAGAAGCTGAAATTGGAAAATTGAAGATAGCCATCCCTCTTTCAGAGCTAGCTAGGCATAACATTTACAAACAAAAAATCAAGAAATCCCTTCAACTTACTCATAATAAAGATGATGTTAATGTATTGGATGACACCCCAGAGTTACTTTTCGGCCCAGAGGTTGATGGAAAGACAGCGGTTACAGGAATCTTACCTTTTTATGTCAGCCTGCATGTTCATGATAAGATATTACATAATGCAATGTTTGACTCAGGTGCCTCTCACAACCTGATGCCCAAATCAGTGATGGAAAGACTGAACCTAGATATTACAAGACCATACAAGGACCTATTTTCATTCGACTCCAGCCAAGTTAAGTGTTTAGGCCTGATAAAGGATCTCTGTGTGTCACTTGTCCAATACCCAAATAAGACAATCTTGATGGATGTTGTAGTTGCTCATATCCCACCCAAGTATGGAATGATGTTATCAAGATCATGAGGGGCTAAACTCCAAGGTTCCCTGCAATTAGACATGTCATATGCCACCATCTCTATCTTTGGGCAACCCAAGAGGCTATACAGAGAGTCACTCATGAAATATATGGTAAGCAGTGAAGAAAACCCTCAAAATTTCCCTATTTATGCAGTCCATTCAGATATGGATTCCTTTATTCTGTTCAATAATGATGTAAGTCCAATGGGTAATAACAAATCTATCATGCTTGAACAAGACCTGCATATAAGTGAGGAATCAAGTTCCCAAGAAAACAAGGGTGTGCAATCTAGTAATGAAACTGTTCTAGGAGGCAAGCCAGGTGAAAAACAAGAACTCCAACTTATAATCCCAATTCATAGAGAAAATGTTGAAAATCACTTGAATCAAGAGATCCTATGGTTCCTTGAGTTTGATGGATCAGTCAACAAATTAGGGGCAGGAGCTGGAGTATGGATTCATAACAAACAAAGCAACCATGCAGAAGGTCGAGCTTTTAGGCTTAATTTCAGATGCACTAACAATATGGCAGAATATGAGGCTTTACTGTTAGGCCTCAAAATGGTAAAATCATTACAGGCCACAAAAGTTTCGATCATGGGAGATTCAGACCTTATTATCCAACAAGTGAAAGGCAATTTTGTCGCTAATGACAAAAGACTAAGGTCATACCGGTCTGCTGCAATTGAAATGCTCGAAACTTTTAGTGAATATCAAATAACCAAAATAGCTAGAATCCACAACCTTGATGCACACAGTTTAGCCACATTTGCTAGTACATGCAAATTGCCTTTTGAACCTAACCATTGTTTTACAGCTGAGATAAAACACAGACCTTCTGTCCCAAACAATGTTAAAGACTGGCAAGTATTTGAGGATGACACACAGATAAATAATTTCTTAACCTTGCAGCATGAATTTTCAAGCTTGAACATTGATGCTGACACTGTGAAAGACACACAACCATTGAGTGAACAGGACCAAACAGCATTATCACCCAAAACAGCAAATCAAATGCTTTGTCCAACCAACTTTGACAAGGAGAAAATACAAGAACTTGAACAATGCCATTTTGATGAAGCAGCTGGAACAGAGGCTGAAATCATAGAGCTAAAGGACAACTTTCTACCAACAGGCCTAACTCCATTGGAGGACATTTTTGACTCAAATGATGTCCCTAGAAAACCAAAAATGCAGCCCCTCAATGCTGCCATTGAAGAATGCAACATTGGGACTCCTGAAAAACCCAAAATAATCAAATTGTCTGCATCTTTACCTCTTGACCAGAAGCCTAAATACGTTGACCTCTTTAAAGAGTTCCAAGATGTCTTTGCATGGAGTTATGAGGATTTAAAATCCTATGACACCTCTGTTATCCAACACACCATCCCTCTCAAGCCTAATCAAAAGCCATTCAAGCAAAAATTGAGAAGGATCAATCCTATGCTTCTCCCTTCAATTGAGAAAGAGGTACAAAAAATGTTTAAAGCTGGTATCATAGCACCAATCAGGTTCTCAGATTGGATTTCAAATTTGGTGCCCACAAGAAAGAAAACCGGTGAGATTAGGCTTTGCGTTGATCTAAGGAATTTGAACCAAGTATCCCTCAAAGACAATTATCCCTTACCCAACATGGATCACATTCTCCAAAGAGTGGTAGGGGCTTCAAAAATATCATTACTTGATGGATTCTCAGGCTTTAATCAGATCCTAGTCCACCCTGATGATCAAGATAAAACAGCATTCACAACCCCATGGGGAACTTTCAAATATGTTAAAATGCCTTTCGGATTGAAAAATGCAGGAGCTACATTTCAGAGAGCAATGGATATTGCTTTTGCTAAAGAGATTCATGATTTCCTTGTTATTTACTTAGATGACCTCACACCTTTCTCAAAATCTGACCAAGAACATCTAAAACACTTGAGACAGATATTCACAACATGTAGGAAGTATGGAATTTCATTAAATCCCAAAAAGTCTCTATTTGGTTTGGAAGAAGGTACGCTGTTAGGTCACATCATTTCAAAGGATGGCATTAGAATTGACCCAGACAGAATACAGGCCATCTTGCAAATGCCCCATCCAAGAAACATCAAAGAATTACAAGCCTTCTTGGGAAAGATCAACTTTTTAAGGAGGTTTATCCCAAATTTAGCAGAATTGATCAGATTACTAAACAACATGCTAAAGAAGGATTCAAAGGTAAAATGGATAGTAGAAGCAAATCAAGCTTTTGAAGGTATAAAATTGGCCCTTACCCAAACCCCAGTCCTAACAAATCCTCAATTTGACAGAGAGTTTATCATTTTTTCTTTTGCCTCCCAGCATACCATTGCTGCTGTCTTATTACAGAAAGATGACCAAGGAAATGAAAAACCTATTGCTTTCTTTAGTAGAGCCCTTAGAGATACACCTCTGAAATATCAGATCATGGAGAAGCAAGCTTATGCCTTGGTCAAAGCCATCAAAGACTTTAGGATCTACATCTTATACTCCCATGTTATAGCCTATGTCCCAAGTCCCATTGTGAATGACATACTCACTCAAGAAAACTTAGAGTGTAGGAGAGGAAAATGGATTGCCAACATTTTAGAATTTGACATTGAAATAAAACCTACAAAACTGATAAAAGGGCAAGGTTTGGCCAAACTAATGTCTGAAGCAAATTTTCAAGCCTTCGACATTAACCAACTAGACAATGAAACAGAGTTGGCGACTCCAAAGATCAATATAGCCTTTGAACAATCCCTGTGGTATTCTGATATTTGTTATATATTGCAAAACCTGTGTGCTCCCCCAGGATTGTCCAGAACCAAATCTAGATTTCTAAAAATGAAAGCTTCAAGATTTTGTGTTATAGATGGTAATTTACTATGGAAAAATCATGAAGGTATACTGCTGAACTGTTTGAATATGGATGAGACTGACAATGTTATGAAAGAATTTCATGCAGGAGATTGTGGTGGTCATTTGTACTGGAATTCCACTGTGGATAAAATATTAAGAGCTGGTTACTATTGGCCTACTCTGTTCTCTGATGTTGAAAAATTTACCACTTCATGTCACAAATGTCAAGTGTTTGAGGGAAAAAGAAAGTTACTACCACTTCCTCTAAAGCATATTGCAACAGAAAAACCCTTTCAGCAATGGGGCTTGGACTTCATTGGGGAAATTCATCCTTCATCCTCAGGCCAACATAGATGGATTCTAACAGCCACAGATTACTTTACTAAATGGATTGAAGTTGTTCCATGTAGGTAGGCAAATGATTCAACTATCATTCAGTTCCTTGCGACCAATGTCCTTTCTAGATTTGGTTGTCGTGACAAGATTATAACAGACAATGCTGCTGCTTTTAGATCCAAGAAGACGGTGAACTTTTGCCACAAATTCCACATTATATTGGGCCATTCTACTGCATACTACCCCCAAGGTAATGGTTTGGCAGAATCATCAAACAAAAGTCTCATCAACATCATTAAGAAAGTATTGGAAGAGAATAAGAAAAATTGGCATAAGAAGCTTGTAAATTCCTTATGGGCAGATAGGCTAACAACCAAGAGATCCATTGGGGTCAGCCCATATGAATTGGTTTATGGAATGGAAGCCAAATTCCCTTCATCTTTAGGGATCGCTGTCATGAAACTTCTTCAAGAAAGTCAAGCTGAACCAAATGACATGCAAAGAAGAGTAAACCAAATTATATGCTTACAGCAAACCAGAGATCAAGTGTTTAACAGAGTTCAAGTCCTACAAGAGAAACTGAAGAAAGCCTTTGATAGAAGAACCAAAGCTGAAGATTTCTTTATTGGTGACAAAGTGCTTAAATGGGATTCAAGAAGAGAAGACAAGGGTAAGCATGGCAAGTTTGACTCCCTTTGGAGGGGGCCTTTTGTTATTCAAGCAGTACAAGGAAATAACACTTATTTCTTGAAGAATTTGGATGGCACTGAAGCTGAAGAGGGCCTTGTGAATGGCCGGATGTTAAAGCACTACTTTGATTACTTCCCATGTGTATAGCATAGCTTCTCCCCTGTACATAATCTATTGTATATACTACTTTCTTTCAGCGTGTAAATAGCTCAGTTTGAAAGGTATTGTATATAAGCAGGAAAAGGCTTTTATTTCGGCAAGTTCCACAATGGTGGAAGATTCTAGTTTTGAAGTCCAAAGAGAAAGTTTTCAAGTTTTGAAGAAAAGTCACAAGCCAAGGTAGTCTGACCTGCTGTTCTTGGTCTTTCAAGAAGAAAAACCATCCCCAAGTAGAGCCACTGTTAGCTACCTATACCAATAGGTTTCATGTTTCATGATTGGCAGAGGAAGTGCCAATATGATCTACTTTGGTGATGCAAAGATCTCATATTTTGGTGAAAGACACATGTTTACAGTTGGTTGATGCTGCCCCACTTCTGAATGGGTGATCCAACAGTCTAAGCTGGGTCATCCCATGTTTCAATTTTCTGTTGTAGATTAGAGAAAGAAATCTGTCCAAAAAGTTCAATCTTGGCAGATAAAGTAGTTAGGTAGAGAATGAAGGTTCCCAACTGTTTAATCTGGGGCCTTGGAAGCAATAAGGCTAGCCTTAGATAGAAAATCAAAAGAAAAGGCCAAAATAAAAGAAAAGGAACATAAGGGTTTGCAAGTCTAAGTGCACCCTCCTTGGAGTAACAAAAAATGCTAGGCAATAGAGTGGGTAGGTATAGGGGGTCACAGAAGCATGATTTCTTTTATGTCACTGGCCCAAGCAAAGGAAAAACATGGTGCCAGTGCAGGTCTCTCATTCAGCAATTTTGCAGCAATACAATGAAGCATGTCTAACCCCCTGATTACCCCCCATTACACTCATTACTAACATCCCAATACTACCTATGTTCATGGAAGAAGTCAAAGTCTTTTGTTGGTTCTTGTTTCTTTAAAAGCCACATTTCTTGTGTAAAATTCTTTTCATTTTGATCTACTTCCCAAACTAAGTTGATTTCATATAAAACTTAGTGTTTTTCCCCCCTCATCCCCCTCTTCTACTCATATTAACTCCTAATTTCTTATTATTTAACTCCCTATACTCCCTTTCCCATATTATTAGGTTAATCCTATAGAAAAATCCCAAATATGTACATATCTCCTTTCCTAAGCATTATATCTTTATATATGGTCTAAAAGGTTTGAGCGCTAAAACATTAGAGCGCAATGCAAAAGGCGCCGAGAGATCAATTTTTGGGATTAAACCAAGACCCGCTTGGTTTAATAGCCTAACCCTGTCTTTGTAAATAAACCCCTTATAATCCATTTTGCCCGAAACATTGAAAAAACCCAAAATTTTCATCATATCCTAAAGTACCGCCCGGGCACGCATTTCAAAGAATACATTAAAATATTCCCTGCCCGCTGCCGTATTGTCCTTCCAGTTTATTGACCCGTCGACCGTCGGATCTGGGCTTTCCCATCTGACGGCCCATATCCATATCGGGTCGGCCCCGATGGCCGGACGTTACCTCCCGAGAAATGGCAGAGGGTGACGTTAGGCCTCTGCCACACGTCGCTCCCAAATCTCATCGAGAGGCCGCCTGCCATTACCACTACCGTACCATAAGTGATCCGATGGAATCGCTTACCTCCCTTCATAAACCGCCTGCCCACATCATCGCTACATCACGCCCGCGTCATGTCAACTCAGCGCCGTGTCAGCGCCCGGCCCGCCACTGCTCCGACCTGTCCGCCACCTCACCAATCCCCGTGGACCACTCACAGGCCGCCACGTCACCTTTCTATACCCGACCCCACCCCGATGACGTCATGCTGACGTCATCCAAAAAAAGTGCCAATAACCCAAAAAGTCCATATTTTCGCCAAAATTCGTGTTTTTTGTCACTTTGGCCAAAAGAACTATTGCTCTGGTTTGCATTCAAAATATGATCTTTTCGCCGCCAACCTGTGGAATTCAACTTAAAGACCGTGGGCGCTTCCAATCCACCTGCATTGTAACCATTTCCGGCAATTCACCAGGTATTTGTCTAAGTTTCCCCTCCGCGCCTGGTTTTGAGTATAATTTACCAAGCAAGCATAAAAAGAGTCAAAATCACTGTAATTACCAGCAATTCCCCAGTGACCAGCTTTATTTTCAGTCGTTGGGTCGAAATTCACCTGCAGATCCCACATTGAGTCAAGTTTTCATAAATTCACAGTCAGTTCGCACATTCGTGAACTTAAAACCTGAGCTGCAATAATTCACCGGGAAAACAATACTACTAGTCCCAGCATTTTCTCACTCAACTCTCTTTGGAGCATTTCAATTGCTCTCACCACAATTTATGCCGTTTTCCCCTGCAATTTGCCTCACTCTTGCAAAAATACCCCTCTGTCTTGCTCTGTCTAGTAAAATAAGTCCTAATACAATTCAGAGTACTAGTCAACCATGGAAACACCAATAGCACTGAAGATTCCAACTTTGAATGCCCCGCACAGAGAGTTAGAGTGGAAGGCCCTAGGTGATAAAGATTACCAGATGACCGAGATATTCTCAATGAATTCCAAGTTTAACATTCATATGCTAAATGAGTTAAAGGCTCAGCACCTCAGTGGAGCTCATATTTTAGGAATTTGGGACTCCAATTTGCCCATTTTCAACCTTCCTCAAGTCAATGTCCTTCCAGACTTGATCCATAGATGTTGTGAGAAATATGATCCATGTCAAAGAGCTGTTCTCAGTCCCTCAGGTTCAGTCTTGTTCCATATCACCCCTGAGGCCATAAATGAGATGCTGCACTTTCACACTGCAAAGCCACTAACTCCTCTTTCCATGATGGACTTGTTAAAGAAAGGGGGCAAGCTGTCCAGTGCCCAGATCATCAAGATTAATCAATTATTTATTCAGCCAAGCTCTGAAGCTGTGAGAACACCTCCTATTGGAAATCCATATCTCAATGACTTGGGCAAAATGCTGGTGGATTTGATCAGCTATGTCCTGGGGTACAGGGGACGTGAGGATGTTGATGACACCGTTATGGCCATGCTGTCCATTTTTTCCCCTGGAAAGCCTCCTGTTGTGCACTATGATTATGCTACATACATTGCCAATAAGATTCATGAGCAACTGATGAATCTAGAGAGGGAAAAGGTGTTTAGATACACTTCATACATCTATCACTTGTTCTTATTTTATCAGCCTGACAGTTTCACTATTCCTCTCAAGAAGCTTGATGCTCAGGGAAACCCAAGGTCTGTAGTGTTTTGGACTTCAGTTTTTCATCACACCTCCTGTTCACCATACACCTACTGTGAGTTCATAGACCTTTTTATCCATCCAGCTATGACCTTGTTATTGGGTGTCCCTCCTCCAAGATTGACCGATGAGATGCAAAGAATACTCCAGCTCTCAAAGGCCTACAACATTGGTGATTGGTACTTTTACCAACACCATACAGTAATCAGAATATATGGCTGTGAGTTGGACCCTTATAGGCTGCCAAGATATGTCCCTATGAGACTCTTTTCCTTAGAATATTTCAGGCAGTTTGGAAATGCAGACCATGTCCATTTCCACAGCAAAAACAAGAAAGTGCAACTTAAAGTCAGGAACCAGATAGGCCCATTTCTTTACAAAAAAAGAGAAGAAGGATGGAAGGAAGCAGATAGCATCCTAAAGCACCTCCAAATGCAAACCAGTTTCCGCTGGGTACCTTATGACCCTAATCATTTCATTTCTCTCAGGAGGGTAAAATATAAATTGGGTAGCTATAATCACATCAGATTGCCTCATATTGAGAAATATGCCAATATGTTAAGTTGGAAAGAGGGCACTCTAGAAGAGGCAATTACTAGGGAGCAAATGCTACAAATATAGGCAAAGAATCTTGAGAAAGAAGCTGACTTGGAAAATTGTGGGCAGGTTTCCTCTTCTCATCAAAGGCAACTTGGAGCAGTTGCCTCGTCCTCTTTAGCCCACCAGCAAGCAGCTAGAACTGTTCATCAGGTATCTAGCAAGGGCAAAGAAAAGCAGATGGAGCAGAAGCAACCACCTCCTACAACAGAACAGCAACAAGAGCAGCCAATTCAGCAAGAAGAAACAACTGAGGCCCCAAAAGCCAGAGAGCAGGAGACTACCCTCACCACATCCACAACTCAAGGGGAGAAAAGGTAGAGGATAAATCCCCTTTCAGAAGAAGAGATGCCTATTGGGCAATCCTTGGGCATGGGCCCACGAAGCATGGAGGCATCTGCCAGTTCCTTTCAGTAGGAACCAGAAAGAATAATCGAAGGAGAGGTCAACTCCTCAAGTCAGCAAAGGAGAGCCGAAACAGGCATCAAGCAACAATTTATTGACATAAAAAAGAGAAATGAGCCACTCAGGCTCCAGCTCTATAATCAATTGCTTAAAATGGCCCCTACAAACCAGCAAAGGCTTATGTCAGCTTATGACATAACAGAGGGGAAAATGACCATGAGTCATTTCATGCCAACCATGCTACAGCCACAATCAGCTGCAGACTATATAAGGACCAACCTTGAGGTTCTTGCAAAAGACATCCACCCTATGGATCAAATAGAACATCACAAGCAAACGGGTGAGATGGTCTATTCGACGCTGGCAGACAAGACATTCTTGGCACATAGGTTGGAAAATAGCCTGAATAATACAACTGCCCAACTTGAGTTGGAAAAGGCATCCTCTCAGGCCAAAGACAACAGGATCAGGTCTTTGGAGGATATAATCATAGAGCTTGGGCATGACCCAAAGGACCCTAAAGCTATAAAGGAGCTGCTAAAGATAAGAGATTCAGACATTGCAGCTTTAAGAAAGATGATAAAGATCCCAGCAACCCTTCA
The DNA here is from genome assembly GCA_031772625.1 of Pinus tabuliformis. NCBI lineage: Eukaryota > Viridiplantae > Streptophyta > Pinopsida > Pinales > Pinaceae > Pinus > Pinus tabuliformis. The sequence goes on from CM062812.1 coordinate 866,773,598, forward strand.
CCCTCAAACAGAAGAGGTCGCCCAGCGAAGGCAGGACCAAGATGTAGCTGCCATGGGTATCTCTGGCAGAATTGACACCATATTACTAATAAAAAGAGTGCTCACTTTGAGAAGCCTGGTGCAGACCTTGCATAGAAGGTGTCAGGAGATGCAAACAGAAGTAAATAAGTTTGTGGAAAAATTCACAGTATTGCATAACAGAGGCCTTCCTAGCTTACTGAACAGTGCAGGAAGGCTACTATCACATGAGAACTATGCAAAAAGGGTAAATGCATTTGCCACTAATTAGATCACTGCAGGATCAAGCACTCCAGAGGAAGCAGGGCCTGCATCTGGGCAGAGCCTTTATGAAAAAGTGGAGAATTTTTTTATTATTATGAATGAAATCAGCCATTTGTTCGAGGTGCCTCCAAATTTTTACAAATATATAGAGGCAGATGAAACCTTAGGTGCAATTTTGAGGCATCAATTGCCTACATAGGAATGGTGGACTAGCATGATACAGTTATTGCTGTGAACCAACAGGTATCCATCAAATTTTGCATAAAAATATATAATCAGCATGTTCAGAAAATTTAATGCATTCAGTATGACTGGAAAAGACTGGGCTGAGCCAACTCAGCAGACAGATTCGGCCACCGCAGCAACACTGACAGCTACAGGTGACAAGGCCGAGGACTCTACAATATGATAGAGCCATAAAGACACATCATTCAGCATTAATGCAGAACGCTCAACCGACTCAGTGGCCTCCAAAGGTCAAAAAGACTTCTGACAGAATTAAAGAGCATTCATTTTGTATTTAGAGCAGCAATAACTTCCTTATCTGATATTTTGAAAGTTGGTGAATGTATTTATTAATCAAATGACTCAGCGGTTTAGATATTTTTGTAAAACCAATTGTATATATTCCCCCTCGCACAAGCTTGCAGGGCTTGTTGATTTTCTCTTCAAGAGATACTATGTTGTAAATGTTTCAGAGTTTTAATACAACAAAGCTGATGGAATTTCCAAAGTTCTGTGTTGTCTGATGCGTTGTGGTGTGCTTGCTGAATGCTACAGGATTCCTGCGTATTTCATGGAACAATAAGTTTCTCTAACCTGTTCGTTATGTTTGTTATCTCCTTCATAATCCATTCATGTTTTATGTTTCACAGTTTAATGGCAAAGAGAAAGAATAGTTTCAGGATTTATTCATAGAATACCCTAGACTCAATCTATGCTGTTATGAATGTTTTCCTCAGATATAGTTATAAGAGTGTGATTCTTAAATGCTGCACCTTCAGACTGTACCTTTCACAGTGATTATCGTCCAGGAATTCAAACCTGCTCCTAGGCAATACATCTCTTTCTCACATCACCATCTTAGTGGAAAATTCTTAAATGCCTTCCACTGGTTAAACATACTTCATCATCTCAATTTCAAGCTTGTTTCATGAAATATTTAAATGGCCCTGCAGTTTCACAATCCCACTTAAACATCTAAAACAGCCTGTAACTGCAGACTCCATTGCCCAATGAACTAAAACTATCTGAAGATATCATCTTAGGTACTGAAAGACATCATTCAACCAAAATATAAAACCAAAACCCTCCCCTCATAACTAGCCTAAGATCCCCAAGAAACATAGTGAAAAATCATAAGAGAGAGCCCTCTCTGATTACAGGTTGGCTAGGACCTGTAATCCAAAGCTTGGTTAGTGGTTACCCCGGCCGTATTCCCTCAGGAGTCAAAGGGAACAACCTGGGTGTTAACACTATCCACTTTTTAAACTTCTTACAAAATATTGTGAATTTGTTTGGAATTATGATTGTTAGAAATCATTTGAGACATCGAAGCAAAATATCACTGAAGTACTAATTTTAAGAGGACCCAATTGGTTTCTCCCTTTTCAAATTTATATTTATGCTTTAGGTACAACTTTAGAAGTTTTGTTGGGACAAAAGTATCTAACTTGTTATGCTATTTCTTACAGAAGAAAAAATTTGACTCCAACAAAGTTAAATTACATTGTAACAAAAAAAGAGTTTTTAGTTTTTATGCATGCCATAAACAAGTTTCATCATTATATCATTGGTTATGAAACATCCCTTCATATATAACATTCTACTATTAGATATCTAATGAAAAAACGCATTACTAATTGTAGAATTACAGTGTGGTTATTATTATTGAAGGAATTCAACATTACTATCCTTGATAGACCAAAAAAAGAAAATACAGTTGTTGATTTTGTTTAGAATCCAGAATAATAATGATGATGTTCGTGTAAAGAATAACTTTCCTTATGAATATATTTTTATAGTATCTACTAAAACACATTGGTTTACAAATATTGTTAATTATTTGGCTATAGGTAAATTACCTCCAAAATGATCATCGAGGGAAAAATAGAAAGTTATTAAATCCAGTGCACATTATTCTTGGGTAGATGGAGAACTATACAAAATCGGAATTGATATGATCATTCGAATCTGTGTTCGAGAACATGAAGTACCATAAGTCTTGAAATCTTGTCATGATGAGCCTTATGAAGGACATTTTGTTGATAGAAGAAATGCTTACAAGATCCTTATTTTGGGATATTATTGGCTTTCTCTTTTTAAGGATGTCGACAAATATGTCAAAATATGTGATAGTTTTCAAATAATGTGAAAGCCTATTCCATCAGATGAAGTACTTGTAGTGCCTTTTGAAAAATGGGCTCTAGATTTTGTTAGGCCAATAAATCCTGCATCTAAATAGAAAAGGTATATACTTTTTTATACAGACTATGTTACAAAATGGGTGGAAGGTAAACCTCTTCCATTTACAACTAAAAATGTTGTAGTTACATTTCTTTTTGAGGGCATTTTTCCTCACTTTGGTTTTCCAAGAGAAATTGTAACAGATCAAGGTACTTAATTCATATCCAAGTTGGCGCAAAATATCATGGAGAAATATAAAATAAAAGTCTACTTTGTACATCCACAACCCAATGGACAAGTGAAATCTACCAACAAGGTACTTGAAGTAATTCTAAGAAAGATTTTGCATTTACTTAAAAGAAATTGGGCAGAATATCTTCTAGAGGCACTATGGGCATATCGAGCCAAATGGATAAACACAATAGGACATACTCGTTATGAGCTTTTCTATGGGAAGAAAATTTTGCTTCCAATTGAGTTCCAAGTGGAGACTTTCAGAACAACAACAAAATTGGGTCTTGATTTATCAGAAGCTCAAAAAAAATAATAACACAATTAAATAAGATAGATGAGATTCGACAAAATATTATCCCAAGAACCAGCATAGTTCATCAACAAACATTAAGCCGGCATGACAAATTTATCAAAGATAAAATGTTCAAGCGAGGTGAATGGGCTCTTCCTTCTTATTCCAAGTTCAAATATTTTCAAGGAAATTTTCAAACTCACTAGTTTGGTCCTTATGAGATATAGATATATATTACCTTTAATCATGGAGCAGTCAAGATCAAAACTATTGATGATGAACAAGTTACGTTTCTGTTAATGGTCATATACTAAGATTATATCATAAACCATTAACTACAGAGGAATTTGTGAAATATTTGCAAGAAAATTTTGAATTCAAATTGATCAAGAAAAGAGATCTTTCTCCTCATTCTCCAAATCTTTTGTAATTTTTACCAAAATTTTTGGCATGCTTATACAAAAAATCTTAACAGAAAACCAAGAGTTCTTAGTAGTTTATATTCTCATAATTCCCTTATCTTTTTCCAATCTCTTTTTATCCCTCTTTTCTCTAATAATGCTAGAGGATGAAAAGAAACACCTTTGAAGACCAGCCTTCTTCAAAAGGAAGTAACAAAAATAAAGAATTTTATTCTGATCAGTAGCAAACTCAGAAAAATAGGCAGCTACAGAATCAGTGCCATTCTGCAGTCGAACTTCAATTCTGTAGATTATTTCAAATCCTACATCCAGAACATTTTACATTTAGAGAACCTGCAACAAAGGATCATCATAAAACATAATAAGGTCTATAGAATGTTTAATTATTTTCATATAAGGGACATTAGATTTAATTCATTGGATGATTATATTATAAGGCTCGAGAAATTTAAAGGGCCTTATGAACTGCTTATCATTATACTTCCCTGTCATAATCATTATATCCCTATCCTATATTCATACCAAAACCTGGCACATCAAATCCATTCAAAATCACATAAATTTTAACAATCCTCTAGAATCGGATCTAAAAATCACGGGAATCATGTGAAATGGTTTAGTCCTATTATGAGTTTAATACGCCACGAGTGCCTTATTTCATTATCATCAAACTCGATTTCATACCCCTCGCTATCTAGTTTGCCTACCTATTCTCCTGCTAGCCCTCCATCACCTTTGTAAAAAAGAAGCAGTTCAGGACTAAGACTTCCCTCCAACATGGGCGTCATTGCCTGATTAGAACCCAATGGATCCAAGTTCCTTTAGGCATATCCATGAGCCAGAGAATAGTTACAACAAGTGGGTTGGCTCAAGTTGTTTGAAAAGTTTGATGGGCATAAGATAGAGGTTACCAAATCTTTTTCTTGGGATTTTGATGGGGTAGAGCGAGAAATTGGTGACATCAAAATTATAATGACAAAATCTATAGTGGAAGAAGCTACATAATTACTCAAAAATGGAGAGATTTGATTTGAAAATAGGAAAATCAAGGAGACAGAATGGATAACCTTCCTCAAAGAGCTAGGTATGGGCATTTCTATCTTTAAAAAGGGAATTCCAGTAACAACATTGAAAGGAAAATGGAGGAATTTATTTTTAGTTATGCAAAAATTCTTAACCTGTGAAGGAAGGTTAGGAACCATGTTCTTTTATCATGCTCGACTTATGATGCATTTTATTGATGGGAGTGAGATAAATTTTCCATATTTCTTACTTGGTAGTCTTAAGAAGATGGCCTCTAATGTGCAACGAGAATAAAAAACCCTCAATAGTGCCCTCTATCATCATGTACTCATTAAAATCCTCATAGAATAAAACCTAGCTCAGGGGCTTCATTGGGGGAGCAATACCATAGCACATGCGTTCATATTGGGGGATATATATTAAGGAAAAAATGACATAATATATATAATATGGGGTAAAGGGTTTTATATTGGTAGCTATTGGGCCTCTAAATTATAAATAAATTAAGGCCCATCTGACCATTCTTTAGCACATTAAACCTCTCTTTTTTCATTAGATAATGTATTTTTAACTTTAATATGTTCATTAGGAAGGTTTATGGATAATTTCATATTTGTGCCTAATATTAATTATTTTCATGGAATATTGTGAGAATATTGGGCAGATTATGAAGATTTGCAAGAGGAAATAATTCAGGGACTTTCTCACTACTATAGGAGGATGAATATTAAATAATAAATTAAGAAGATATTCTAAAATAATTATACAGATTCTGGAGCTCCAATGATTGAGAAAATATAGGAATGTGTTCCCTTTCATCTAATGCAGATTCCTAGCATTTGGAACCAAGTCCAGTAATTAATGGATTTTGATGGGGAAAGCTTCCCCCTTTCATGTGGAATGCTTCCTAATCATTTTGTATAATTACCAAGAAGATATTTCCTCTAGGTGTTGATTTTTCTTAGTCTTCTTGTGTAGAGAACTCGTATTTTTACAGCTCGATTATATTTTCTTGAAGGGATGTAACTGTATTGATGGAAATAATGAATATTGGTGTCATGTTTAGGTTCTAAATCTTGGTCTCCTTCAGATGAATCTAATTTTACTTGGGCTTGGAAATCTCAGGATCCTCATAGCCCTTTTGTGTCATTTACTTTTCTTCCTTTCAATTCTTATTCACACACATCTCTTGTTCTTGTCTTTTTTCTATCTTTGCATTTAGAATTAATGATTTCTTGTTGTAGGATTGGGCTAAATGGTTGAAGTAAGTTATTTTACAGGATCAAAAGCATCATTTCATCATTGGAAAAACTTTGGAAGGTCATAGTAATCATTGAAATACTTGGATTAGTTTGCTTATTCCCAAATATAGATTTCTGGAACTCCCTTGTGGCAAATAGAAGTAAATTTCTGATATTTTTATATCATGCTAACAAGATTCATTTGAGTTTATTCCACTTGAATTATATAAAAAAAAACATTCTAGTTGATAAAAAAAATTACCCCATTTCATATTTACTTGATTAGGTTAGGTATTTGATCGATTTACTAGCTCACTAGTTCTCGAATTTCTAGATTTTAGACTAGTAATATCCTCATATTTTTTAGCATGGGTTAACATATGTATTTTTGAGTGATTCCAATTGGAATGGAGGCCTAAGACACCCTAGTCGGTAACAAATTTTTTCCCATCCAATTTTGATTTGATTTGATTTTTCATTCGGTAAATTATAACCTCCTATAGCAAATCTATTGTTTCCTGTAGTAGCTACAGAATCTCCTATAGAAGCCTTACAACATCAATCTACTTGCTCAAATTTGCTCAAAAAGCTTGGTTTTAATCCCTTAGGGTTGAATCATCACCCCCAGGATCTAAATAGATGGTCAAGGAGGAATAAACACCACTTAGGACTTTCTTTTCTACCCATGCAATACATCTGAGCAATTTGGGTTAATGGAAAGATTTATGAAATGGGAATACAATTATGATTTTATTGATTGCCACATCTAAGGAACTATGTCAATGGATATGAACTCTTTGAAATGTAATCATTGATATTTAGTTCATGATATTTGCTTTATGCGATTAGAATAGGTTTGATTTCCTTGTATTTCTTTCTTGTAGTAGGTTTAGGTTTCAATTTCAAGAATTTCATTTGCTACAAATAGTTCCATATTTTATTTCATTACATTCACTCCATTACATCATGACAACGAAGGAATGACATGATGTATTCTGCACACATACTGTTGATACCTCTTAATTTTGTACGAACCCTGAGTTGATAATTAAATTTGGTAGCCTTGGGAGTTGCAGCATTATTGCTTCAATACTTAGGCTCATCAATTTTTGGTGTCTTATCTGAGGAGGTGTCAAAGTATGAATTGTTTTCGTCCCTAATTGATTCATTTCTTTTTACTTTCTACAAAAAAATATAAAAAATTTGCATTAGGCATATTTCATTCCAAGAATAGAAAAATTACATTAGGAATGTTTCATTCCAAGAATATAAAAATAGCATTGCATTAGCATTCTTATTCAAAAACAAAAATTAAAAATAATTCTCCAACACCAACCTCCCCATTTGATCACATGGTGTAGTAAAAGCCACATCCATCCACTTTTGTAGGTAGAGGATGAGGAGGTGACAGAGAAGGTAAAAGAAATGGATAGAGATGATGACAATCAAGAAGATCCTCTTGGATTTCCAATTCAAGATACTGATGTTAGTGTGCACATGAAGAAAATCCCTCCATATTTTCTTCCAAACTTTCATGATCTAAGGTTAAAGGATCTAGAAACCTTTCTCCTTGAGTTTCAAATTGTTTATAGATCTTATGGTTACTTATTAAGCACTCAAAAATTGAGATTATTTCTGATAACATTGAAGGATAGAGCTCTGTTGTACTATGAAACAACCCCCCCCCCCCCCCCCCCCCCAATTTATGTATAATAAAAGCTAATGTTAGACATATAAATGGGGACCCTTCTTAAATTTCTGTTAGTATTTAGAAAATAAACCCTAACTCTAATAAATTGCCTTGAAAAAAACTCTTAGAACCATCCAAGTTTAGGATACCCATCGCAGATCGCAAATCACATTTTTTTGTGTGATGATAAACACTTTAAAGAAATTGTAATACGTGATCGATCCTCCTACTGTGACATACCCAGCAAACCCCTTAAAAAAATCACAAATCGCATTTCGTGAAAGTCACAAGTAAAAAGACCTTCCACAATGACATCCACCAACGATTTGCGAATTGGAATATTGCGATATCCGCAATCGCGTTTCGCATTATGAATAGGTAAAGTTATATAACATTGTTTTAAATATTGTGATGCACAAATCAGGCAGCATGTGTGGGATTTAACTATGTTTCAAATATAATAATGAATGGTTTGACAAGGTAATTAATATTTATTGGCCCGAGGAGAGGTAATGATTTAGCAGGTTATGGCTAGTTAATGTTGAATATCCTATTTGAAATCTTACCACAATTCAAGTCTTTTCACAAAGCTTTCATCCTTAATTGCCCAATATTTTATGCGCTGATATATCTTGTCCATTTCAGGCAAGCTACAAAAGATATGTCATTGCAAAAGGTGATGCAGAAATAGAAAAAGTTGAGCATTGCAGAGTTTGAGCTTACAGAAATGTCTCCTATATTCTCTGATACGGTCTGCAGCATTGATGGTGGTGCAACATCTTGGGAGGTGATATACAATATGCTTGATGACGAGCGTCCTAAGATTACTATCACAAGAGCAATAGTTGACTCAATAAGACCTTCGGGACTCCAATTCAAGGATGTTTCCTATTCTTACCTTCATAGGATAGGATCGAGAGCTAAAATCCTCCCATACACTGATATGATCAAGTGGGTGGTGGAAAACCTCGCCATTTAAGATAGGCAATTTAGAAATTCAAGAATGGAACTCATGGGGTCATTTAGAGCAGAGGACCTAAATCAAATGTACCATATACCTGACCCTCAGGACATATATGATAAGACATATGTTTCCAACTTCTCCAAGAAGAATGAAGAACCCCTCAAGATGATTCAGGGCTAGAGAGGGTTGGAGAATAAGTTCAAATTCGATAAATCGGGTATGTATCCTATAGCCTTTTTGGCCAATCCCTAAAACTATGCAGTTGTTATGTTATGTAGACTATACAGGTACCAAATAATGTTATGTTCTCCATAGAATGGATTCCTTTTATTAATGCCTATGTTAATACCCACATCATGAATTGCACTACCATCCTATCTGATAACTTAGGCACCATCATCACCAAATATTGACAGAAGAGCTCCTCCTTTCCAGAGAACCTTCCTCCATTCTATTTTAGTGCCTGCATTATGGATTCCATCTATTTCTGCACTAAATTTCCAATCATGGGTTGGAAATGGACCTTGCAGGACACATACCCTATCCATCTCAGCCATAAGAATATTTGGGAATCCCATTATGTGCCCCATTTCTATAAAATATGTCATGTCATTATTTTTCCACTGTATCAATTAATTTTCAATAAGAAAGCCCCCGGGTTTTCTCAAGAAGCCGCTATAGACCTTCTGGCTATCAGAAAATATTTTTTTGCAGAATGGTTCACCTACATTAGGGTTTTTGGTAGCACAGCAGACCCACATGTTCTCCCTCTCTATGTTTCTGATAAATTTTTAGCAAGAGAAATAGCCCACCAAACCATGGGAAAGGTCTGACCAAATTTCTCAAGAAAGTGAGAAGCTGCTACGGCCATGTTTTCCTATCAGATGTGGTTCTTTCTCCTTAGAAAATTTTAATCATGCTATAAAGGAATCAGTAAGCTTGGAAGGTCTCAGGCTCCATACTTTTCCCAAAAGGTAGTTTGATCCAGACAATAGTATACAACATCACCACTTCGATAAAGACCAAGCCTTACAACCATGAGGCTAATAATTTTAAGGACCTTTTACAGTCGACTCAATTCTTTTAACAAGCATTCAAATGGGCGAGGAAAAATATGAGTACTGGAGATTTTGAGAGCTTTCAAGAGTTCAAGAACAAAAGGCTTGAGGTTATCCCACTACATTTGTTGAAAATCGAGGACAAGCCTACTCCAAGTATGACTGTCAATAATGAGGCACCTAATTCTCACTTAGAGTCTCATGCAGATACAGGGAAAGCACTGAACACAGAGAAGGACCAAGGCATCAAGACTACTGCAGAATCTAGCAGGAAATCAATCGAAAAGCAGTGTATGAGTACCCCACCCAAAGAACTTGTTTCAGAGATCAAAGACTGTAATCTGGAATAGGAGTTGGATCAATTCAGTAAGAAATTACAAGACACTCCCAAGAAGATAGATGCCCAGGAAACTACTAAGTATCAAACTCCTCTACATGTTCAGAAGAATACAGACTCTAAACCGATGGACGTGCAAGTGACAACGTCTCAGTAGACTGAAATCATCCCCACTCTGCCCACATCAGACATTGTCTTGAAAGTAACTGAAATCCCTCCCCTTGACATATTCTACAGTCCAATACACAAGGTTGTAGTAAGGAGATAGAGGAAAAGGAGAAGGATGGAGACACCTTAACTCCTGCCTGGGAATGAGCAAATGGAGATAGTTTGGAAGGATGTCCCTTCCAACCCACCTGAAAACTTGACAAGATTGTCACAATTTACAGGATCATATGCAACTGCTAGCATGGACAAGGCTACTAAAATATCTCTTTTGCTGAAAGAAAAAGAAAAAAAGATTGCACAGCTCGAAACAGAAAGGGAAAGTGTAAACAAGCAGGCCGCTAAGCAGCTCGCCCAACTGCAACAAATAATGGAGGTACTGAAAATAAGCCATGAGGTAGACATATCATCCAAAAATATGCAACTCCAAGACTTGTAGCAAGCTATGGAAAAATATAAGGATGTTCCTATTGTCGATGAATTTATCAAAGAGGTGCTAGAGCTTAATTCTCTCTTATTGAAGCAGCAAGAACAATTCTGCCAAAAAATGTCACATATCACCCCTTATCTAATAACTAGTGACCAGCTAACAAATAGAGTGATTAACCAGAGAAATGATTTTACTGATCTCAACTCCAGAATCTCAAAGTTCATTGAATGGAAAGAAATAGAAGAGGGGAGGAAAGCCAATCTGCCTGAGATTGAGGAGACACACAAGGACATTCTTTTCGCAGATTAGGATGCAAGGATCAAACAAGTCGAACTAGCAGTAGCAAGAGTGGTCGGGATGTCAAAGAATATAGTAAAGGTGGTAAACCATACTTTGTTTACCACCAACTTGGTAAAAGAAGGCAACCCAAAAGAACTGCCCAATTTGAATTAATTTCTTAATAGGTGGAAGGAAAGGGCAGAAACTCAAAGGGAATCAATTGAAAAGTTAGAAAAGACTGATTGGGACTCGCATTGGCAATACCTTATTACGAGAAACTTGTGTATTAACTAGATTACAAAGTGAAAAGCTTGGAGTAACTCCTTTTGAGTTTCACATCCCCCCATGACGCAGGAAAGTTGTTGCATCAAGATCAAAATCAAATACTAGAGAGATCACATCACCCTTCCATCCATTTACTTCTCCATCCATTTCTACTCAATCCACTGTTTCCCAACTATCAACTTCTCCAACTAGTACTGCTATTAGTACTACTAGCCCAGCAGTAAGTTCTTTTCCACCTATAACTACTTCTGGACCGATCTTCCCACCTTTTCAGTCTCCTACTCAAGCTATGGCCAATCAAGCTGCTCAACCTTGGACAAATCCTGGAGTTGTTCTGGTTGCTAATCCAAATTCTCTCCCAACGAATCCAGAAAAATGGTTACCTAAGTACAATCCGGATGATGGTCTTCCAACTGAAGAACATCTAAACAAATTTATGTTAGCCATGAATCTTAATGGAGTTTCACATGAAGATGTTGTAATCAGATGATTTCCTTATACTTTCCAAGGATCTGTTGGATCTTGGTAATTTTTCCTTCTAGCAGGTTGAATAAGAGACTGGCATACTTTTCAAGAAGTATTTCTTTCAAAATTTGGTGATGACAGGACCATTGCGTCCTTAATCAATGATCCTTCTAACCTGAAAGCAAATTCAAATGAAAGGATCAAGACTTCTCTTAGGTTCCTATACCAATAGGAGTCATAATTTTGAATGACTAAGGTTAAGCCTTGTAATATTTTACATAACTTTGCTTTCTACAAATGTTTTCCATATTAAAAAATTAAAAAATGTAAAGAGGGTATGTCCTAAAAGAATAATCAAAGGACAAAGGTCAAAAAAATGAAAATATATGAACCCCAAAAGACAAAAAGAGACCATGAAAGTGTGTAGGTCAAAATGCCACTACTATTTACTTTTTATGCATAATAAATGATTGCGTGCAGCTTGTTACTCATGCCACAATCCATGATAGTCAAATCTTTTAAACTTGGCTATTTCATGTTTTAAATTTTATGTTTATAGTATGAGAATAAAAGCTGACCAAACAGTATAATCTTGGAAAATCATTAAATAGGTAGAGTGAATAAAAGGAGCTCATTAGTTTAATATGAGCCCTTGGACGATATAAGGTTAGATTTAGATAGTTTGCTATGTAAAGAAAAGAAAAATATTGATAAGGGTTTGCTAGCCTAACAGCACCCAAATAAAGTGAAGAAAAAAGATAGGGTAAGTAGATGGGTAAGTAGTATAAAGGTGGCAAAAATATCATGTGGTTACAAAAAAACACTTATGTCATTGTTCCAAATGCATCTTTCAAATATGCATAAGTGGAAAACAAAGAAAAGGCAATGGTTTACAATATGATTTATTTAACATCCCCATCATTCATTTTAACCCCTATAACACTGACAAATTTCCTTTTCATAATAAAAATATTAATACCTATAGTTCTTTAAGTCAAAGAGGCTTAGAGAATTTCGCTGACTTCTGGTGGGAGCGAACCCTCGGCTTGATGACTTAAGGAGGAAAGGTGTTAAATTCCCTTGCAATTCATTCACCCCCCTCACAAAACTCCTTTTCCTAACGGTTAAATTATTTTTGCCTAGGAAAACCATTTGATAAACATATTTTATGCAAAAAACCCACCAAATTACATTTATCCTAAGTACTAAATGTATGGAAAATGCATAACATTTCATGTACCTAAGTACAAATACCCCTTCCGCTCACTTCACCTCATATTAACTTTTTAATTAAATATATAAAATTCCCAAAAAACCCATTATCCCATATATATTTAACTCCTTTACATAAAATAACCCCACCCCTTAGTTTAGTTATAAACTATACGACTACCCCATATCCCACAAAATATATTATAATGCCGCCCTCAGTCCTTAATCCTGTATTAAGGTACCCCCGATGAGATTAAGTTCTAAGTTAATCTTATACCGCTAGTGATTAGACCCATGGGGCCCCCGAAAAATTTATGTGTAAATCACCGTGCAGCTCCATCTCCCGACCACCGTTGATCATCCCTCCCCCTCATCCAACGGCCTGTGATCATATCGGCCGCACCCAATGTCCACCCTTTACCTGCTTGATAAGATGGTTTTCCCCTTGACCCCGACGCTATGTGTCAAACGATGAATGGAAGTGGGCGACCTCTCCCGAATACCACCCGCTCCACAAAAGCGATGCGATGGCCCTCGTAAACCACTCCCCCCTTTTACCGAAAAACTGCCACTATTCATAAATCAATGAGGCCACCAAAAAATTTAATGTTTTTCTATAAAAGCCCCATTATCCCTCTTTTCGCTCTTTTCGCACATTTGCTGTTTAGAACTTAGAAAGTCGTTGCGACCCTTGCAAACTGAGAATTTTCTCATAGACCTCCACCATTGCTCCACAAACACCGCAGATAATCCAGCTCATTCATTAGTCCATACTAGAATCGTACGGACCTCTATAGTATCCATCAGTTACCATTTACAGTCAATTTTGCCAATTCCAGGTATTTAACCGTGGAAAACCAACTCAATTGTCAAATTCTAGTAAATTTGCCCTCATAACACTGTTAATTAAGTGAAAAATATCAAATTTACTTTTATTTTTACACTCTGAGCCATAAACATCTACAAAACTATTGCCCTAAAAACTCTGAATTACCCCCCACACTCAAATCCACAAGAACTGAGTATGGCTGCCCCAATTGCAATGGATGTAAGGCCCATCTCTACACCTCATTTAGACCTAGACCACCTTCCTTTAGCTGATAAATATTTCCAAATAAAAGATACCACTGCCCTAGAGCCCCTGCTGAAAGTACATTGACAAAGCAAGGACAGGTACCTCAACCATGCTGATGAGATTGGCCTTTGGGAGTCAAATTTTCCCAAATACCAGTTCCCCCAAGTCCACATTTTCCCAGAGATTGTCCACTACTGTCATGCCAATTACATCCCTAGTCAGAGAGCAGTCATGTCCCCAAACCAAACCATACTTTTCACCATCACTACTGAGTCCATAAACGAAATGTTGCAGCTCCAACCAGGGCCAAACCTAACTCCCCTCTCAATTGGAGACCTATTGTACTAGTACCCCAAGCTTACTTCTACAAAATTGGCCCAACTATTCCAAACCTTCATTAGAGAGGAAAAACACATCCCTAAGGACTCCCCTCCCTATGTATCAGTCATTTTCTCTCCATGGGGCTAGAATATTGTAGCCATGATATTATGTATTTTAGGGTACACCACTAGTGAATACATTGATGAGTTAATCCTTGCCTTCATGTCCATCTACACTCCAGGACAACCTCCTACTGTCATTTATGACTATGCCCAATTTATAGTTGATAGGATGCATGAACAATTCCTTAGAATGAGCAATGAAAGAGTTTTCAATTATTCCTCGGTCTTATACCATATGTTCTTGTATTATCAACCTGATAAGTTCCCATTCACCCTTCAGAAGCTGGACACCAAGGGTCAACCCAATTCAGTCATTTTTTGGACCCCATTGATCCAACAATATCAGTCTCCATACTCTTATTTTGATTTCATTGATTTATTTGTACAACTAGTCATGGCAATGTTGGCTAGAAGCCCTCCTCCTAGAATCAGTCCAGAAATAGAGAGAGCCCTCTCTAAGTCATAGGTTGGCTAGAGCCTATACTTAAAAGATTGGTTTGTGGTTAACTTGGTTTCTTCCTTCTTCTAATAACTTCTAAGTGATAACATAGTGGCGACCATAATGGGGAACTCAAATCCTTAGTCCTAATAAAACTTTAAGAAATTTTTTAATTTAGACTTCGAGCCTCTTAAAGTAATTCATTAGAAGTTATTTTTAAAAAAAATCTCACAGAAAACAATCAAAAATTTTGAAATTCTGGCTGCAAAGAGAACTCATTATACTAGGGCTAACCCAGATCCAAACCCTGCCCCAGTAGTTGATAATCCAAACTTGATTTCAAGAAAATCCAAAAAAGAAGAAAGTTCAGCTAGCCACACACCTTTAGTTAAAGCTAATTCATGTCCTGATGAGTGGTTATCTTTAGAAGATCTTCCCTTTGATGAACAATTTGATTTCTCATTATTTAAATCAAAGTATGAAAGTGAAATAAATGATATTGTCCTAGATCCTGAGTTTATTGCAGACCTTGAAGTCCAAAAAGCCAACAAATCAATTTATGAGTACATTTTGAATTCACCACAATCAACCCTTAATACTGCCAAGATGCATGAGCTTTCTGAACAATTGTCCACTACTCTTAGTTCACCATTACTCCCTTCAACTTCCGAAGTCCAATCCCCACCACCATTCATACCATCACTCCCTTACCAACCTAACACTACTCATTCACCACTTACTAGTACTAGTTCATCCTCAACTACTGTACCATCTTCTAGTACCTCAACCCCACGTCTTAGCCCCTCCCAGCTTATAGCCATGGCAAATAGATATGCTTCTCTTGTTTCACCTGCCCCACCTAGTGCTATGCATGCAGACTACCAAAGAAAAATTGTACAATTCGATGACATAGGACCCTACACTACACAACACCATGTCAATAAGATGACAGACTACTTTGAACTCCATGAAATTGATATTAGGGATGTTCAAATGAGACTATTTGCTCATACTTTAGCTGGTGATGTTAGAAAATGGTTTATAGGGTTACCTGCTAATAGTATTGATAGTTTAGATGTGTTTTATCAACAATTTTTAAATAGATGGGAGAAGAAAAAGAACCCCTTACAGATCCTTTCAGAATATGAAAATATTAGAAGCAGACCTAATGAAACTGTACAAGATTACTGTACTAGATTTAATAATATAAAAATGCAAATCTAGTTAACCTTAGACCCCCTCCTGACTTAGCATTAATAAATTTTCCTGATGGTTTTGACACAGACATGGCATACCAGCTCAGGGAACGAAACCCCCCAACATTAGAGGAAATGCAAAGTGTAGCAGTTAGTGTAGAATCTAATTTGTTAGCTAAAGGCCAGAGTTAGGAATGAAAGAATATGATCTTCAAAATATGAAGCTTCACCTTCTGACCTCAAAATAGATAGTTTAGCCAAAAGTATGGAGAAACTAGTGGATAGAATAGACAATATGGAGAGGAAACCTCAATGGGATAACCAACAAGCACCTCCAGTTAGAAACCCAAATTTTAGGATAAACCAAAACCAAAACACTAGAAAAAATGGACCTGATTAGAATATTAGGCCTCCTTTTCAAGAAAATTATGTAGAAACATCTCAGTCAGATGATCCAGCACAAGATACACAGATTAATCTGATGGGATTAGATGATGAGGATATTGTTTTCCTAACCCAAGATGAGCAAGAACTGCATATTCTGCAACAATTGCAAATCCAGTCCAGAGAGTCATTTGATTATAAATAAGGATATGATTTTGCCATTTTTGAAGTGCATAAATGGTATAACCTAAGGAGTAAAAAGAACTCTGATATCCCTGATCAGACCAAGAAAACAGTGTCAAATCAACCCAAGAAAATCAAAGAAGCCTCGGTTTCTAAAATCCTTCAGATTCTCCCCAGACAAAACCAGAATCCTTCTGGCCCCACCATTGTGGATATAACCCCTAATCAACCTTCTAGTGATTAGCCCTCCACTTCAACTCCCCCTAAAAAATGTGTGGACACACCTCAAAACACCAGACTTGAAAACCAACAAAAAGAGGTCCCCAATAGGGGAAAAGAAAACCATCCCACTCAAATCCCTACCGTGAAAATTCCAAACCCTCAAACAAAAAAAGCCCCTTTGACATTCAATTTGGGAGCAGAGGTAGCTAAGCTAAAAAATTCAGTTCCTTTAACATAACTAATCAAGAATGAAACCTACAAGACACATATAAACCAGGCTTTAAACATTGTTGAAAATGAGGATTCAGTCAACGTGTTTGATGACCAACCAGAACTTATATTTGGTCTTGATGTTAATGGCAAACCACTAGAAGGAGGAATACCACCTTTCTACATTAGCCTTCGCATCCATGACAAAATTCTTCACAATGTAATGTTGGATTATAGGGCCTCCCACAACTTAATGCCCAAATTTATAATGGAGAAATTAAACCTAGACATTACAAGGACTTATTCTCATTTGACTCAAGTCAAGTAAAGTGTCGAGGATTGATTAAAGACCTTTGTGTTACCTTAGTTCAATATCCTTCCAAAAGCATCCTTATGGATATTGTGGTTGCTGACATCCCACCGAAGTATGGCATGTTGTTATCTAGATCTTGGGGAGCCAAACTTCAGGGATCTTTACAACTTGATATGTCATATGCAACAATATCTGTTTTTGTACAAGCCAAGAAGCTGTACTGAGAAACTTTAATGAAATACATGGTAAGTAGCCAGGATTGGCCTCAAAACTTTCCTATTTACTCCATACATTTAGACATTGATTCCTTTATCCTGTATAATGTTGATCAAAGACAGGAAACTATTTTAGACAGTATTGATACATAACCAAAATAAATTGCAGTTTCAAAACAAGAGGAAACTGTCCAAACTTTAGAACTTTCCACTAAAAAGGATAGTCAAATTACTATAAATGAGGAAAAGTTTGTTGTACCAGATGATGGAAATTATGAACATGAGATATTATGGCATCTTGAATTTGAAGGATCAGTAAATAAGTTTGGAGCAGAAGCAGGAGTTTGGGTATACAATCTGGAGAATAATCACTCGGAAGGCCATGCATACAGACTAAATTTTAAATGTACTAACAATATGGCCAAGTATGAAGCAATAATTTTAGGTCTTAAATTAGTTAGCAATCTAGGAGATAAAAGACTTTCTGTCATGGGAGGCTTTGAACTAGTGATAAAACAGATTGATGTTGTATATATGACCAAAGACCCTAGATTAAGTTGTTATAGAGGAACCATTATAGAAATACTAAACACTTTTTTAGAAACCAAGCTTGTTGTAATTCCTAGAAAACATAATATTCAGGCTCATAGTTTAGTAATGTTTTCCATCACCTGCAAGTTACCTTTTCAACCTAACCATCAGTACACTGCTGAAGTTAGGCACAAGCCTGCAATCCCAGATAATTTGAAGAAGTGGCAAATATTTTCTAATGACAAACATATAAACAACTTTTTAATCTTAGGAGAAGAGTTTGTAAATAGCAATATAGATACTGAAACATCAATAGATCCTAACACTAAATATGAAATAGAAATAAATGTGATAGAAGGTGAAGAAATAGATAGATTCCATCCCACTAAATTTACAAAATCAGATGTAGAAATCCTAAAGCAAGCTGAGATTGATGAAATAATTAACGAAGACACTGAAGTAATTAATCTCAAAGACAATTTCTTACCTAAGGGATTAACCCCTTTGGAAGATTTGTTTGATTCAAATGATGTTCCTAGGAAGCCTAAAATGGAACCTTTGAAATCTAATATAAAGGAGTGTAATATAGGCATTGATGAAAATCCAAAATTGATTAAACTTTCGAAATCACTACCTCCAACTGAAAAATCAAAATACATTGAGCTATTAAAAGAATTTCAAGATGTCTTTGCTTGGAGTTATGAAGACCTCAAGTCCTATGACACCAACATCATACAACACACAATCCCTATAAAAGAAAATCAAAAACCTTTCAGACAAAAACTTAGAAGGATTAATCTTGTCCTATTACCTTCGATTGAAAAGGAAATCTAGAGAATGTATGATGCTAAAATAATTGTACCAATCAGATTTTCTAATTGTGTTTCCAAATCAGTGCCAACTAGGAAGAAAACTGGTGAGATCAGACTCTATGTGGACCTTAGAAACCTCGACAAAGTATCACTTAAAGACAATTACCCTCTCCCCAAAATGGATCACATTTTACAAAGGGTAGTTGGATAGACTAGAATCTCATTATCGGATGGATTTTCTGGTTACAATCAGATTTTAGTTCATCCTAATGACCAAGCCAAGACTGCCTTCACTACTCCTTGGGGCACATTCATGTATGCGAAAATGACTTTTGGAGTAATGAATGCATGAGCCACTTTCCAAAGGGCTATGGATATAGCCTTTTCCAAAGAAATCCATGATTTCCTTATGATATATCTAGATGACATTACTGTGCTTTCAAAATCTGACAATCAACATTTGAATCATCTAAGGCGGGTTTTTATTAAATGCAGGAAATATGGGATTTCTTTGAACCCAAAAAAGTCTTTGTTTAGGTTAGAAGAAGGAAATTTATTAGGTCACATAATCTCAAAAGATGGTATCTGAATAGACCCTGCAAGAATAGAAGCCATCTTACAGATCCAAGGAACATTAGAGAATTACAAGCTTTCTTAGCAAAAATTAACTTTCTTAGAAGATTTATTTCTAACCTAGCATAATTAATTAGATCACTGAACAATATGTTGAAAAACAATTTGACCATAAAATGGATTGTTGAGGCTAAAAAGTCCTTTGAAGGTATCAAACTTGCCTTAATTAAAACACCAGTTTTGGTCAGTGCAAAATTTGACAGAGATTTCGTCTTATTTTCCTTTGCTTCTAAGCATACAATTGCTACAGTTTTACTGCAAAAAAATTACCAGGGCTATGAACAACCTATTTCTTTCTTTAGCAAAGCCCTAAGATATGCCTCCTTAAAATAGAACATAATGGAAAAACAAGCCTTTCCTTTGGTCAAAGATATCAAGGGCTTTAGGCTATACATTTTACATTCTCATATAGTAGCCTATGTTCCTAATTTAGTAGTCAAATACATCCTAACTCAGGATGGTCTAGATGGAAAGAGGGGAAAATGGATTGCTACTATTCTAGAACACGATATAGAAATCAAACCAACTAAGTTAATCAAGGGCCAAGGTTTAGCCAAGCCCATGGCTGAATTGAACTATCAGGCCCTGGATATAAACTTTATTGCACAAGTAGATAATGAAGAGGAGATGGCAACTCCACTAATCAGTGAGGCCTTTATTGAATCAAACCAACTAAGTTAATCAAGGGCCAAGGTTTAGCCAAGCTCATGGCTGAATCAAACTATCAGGCCCTGGATATAAACTTTATTGCACAAGTAGATAATGAAGAGGAGATGGCGACTCCACTAATCAGTGAGGCCTTTATTGAATCACCATGGTATGCTGATATCATATATGTTTTACTGAATTTGCAAGCTCCTCTTGAATTATATAGGACCAAACACAGATTTTTAAAGATGAAATCCTTAAAATTTTGTATATTAGACAATGTTTTGTTTTGGAGAAATCATGAAGGTATTCTTCTCAACTTCTTATTAAAATATGAATTTGACAAAGTATTACAAGAGTTTCATGCAAGTGACTGTGGAGGACACCTTTACTGGAAAACCACTACTAATAAAATTCTTAGAGCTGGTTTCTACTGGCCTACCTTTTTTTCTGATGTAAATAAATCTGTGACCTCCTGTCACAAATGTCAAATTTTTGAGGGAAAGAAAAATCTTTTACCTTTACCCCTCAAGCCAATCTTTGTTGAAATACCTTTTCAACAATGGGGTCTAGACTTCATTTGTGAAATTCACCCACCTTCCTCTGCCCACCACAAATGGATCCTCATTTCCACTGACTACTTTACAAAATGGATAGAGGCCATACTTTCAAGGCAAGCCACTGACACTGTTATCATAACCTTCCTTGAAACCAACATTCTTTCAAGATTTGGATGTCCAACTAAGCTCATCATTGATAATGCAGCAGCCTTTAAATCCAAAAGAATGATAGATTTCTGCAACAAGTATCATATAACCCTGGGCCATTCCACAACCTATTATCCTCAAGGAAATGGACTAGAAGAATCCTCAAACAAAAGTCTGGTAAACATCATCAAAAATTTGTTACATGGCAATTAGAAAACATGGAACAAAAAGCTAGTCAATGCCTTATGGGAAGAAAAACTAACCACTAAAAAATTAATCGGTACCTCTCCCTACCAACTAGTTTATGGGATGGAAGTTGTTTTTCCATCCTCCTTGGGAACAACAGTGATGAAGTTGCTTCAAAAATTGTAGGTTGAACCAAATAGTATCCAAAGAATAATCAACAAAACAATTATTCTTCAACAAACTAGGGGGGAAGTATATATCAGATCTCAGATTGTGAAGGATTAAAAAGATTTTTGATAAAAGAACCAAGGCTAAAGATTTCTACCTTTGTGAAGAAGTCTTAAAGTGGGATTCAAGGAGGGAAGATAAAGGTAAACATATGCCATTTATGCTTTCAAAAGTAAAAATGATTTCTTTCTAAGAGAAATGGATGGTACAGAAGCAAAAGGTGGACCAATGAATGGTTGAATGCTCAAACATTATTTTGAACCTAACTACTAATTTTTATTTCCCACTGTACATATTTCGTTTTTCAAAAATTCTAGTGTGGAATGTATGGTGATTTTTGAAGTTGAAGCCCAAAGAGAAGGCCCTAAGCTTTAAGGATTTACTGTCATAAGTATCAATAATGTAGATACATGGAGAAAAATATTGCAAGGTAACATCAACAACAATTCAAAGGCTACTGATCTACAAAGTTCTTGCATTTCACCAGGAAATGTCATCCCCAAGTGGAGCCACTGTTAGATACCAATATGAGTCATAATTTTGAATGACTAAGGTTAAGCCTTGGAATATTTTACATATCTTTTCTTTCTGCAAATGTTTTCCATATTAAAAAATTAAAAAATGTAAAGAGGGTATGTCCTAAGAGAATAATCAAAGGACAAAAACAATGAAAAGGTCAGAAAAATGAAAATATATGAACCCCAAAAGACAAAAAGACACCATGAAAGTGTGTAAGTCAAAATTCCACTACTATTTACTTTTTATGCATAATAAATTATTGTGTGCAGCTTGTTACTCATGCCACAATCCATGATAGTCAAATTGTTTAAACTTGGCTATTTCATATTTTAAATTTTATGTTTATAGTTAGAGAATAAAATCTGACCAAACAGTATAATCTTGGCAGATCATTAGATAGGTAGAGTGAATAAAAGGATCTCATCAGTTTAATATGAGCCCTTAGATGATATAAGGTTAGATTTATATAGTTTTGCTATGTAAAGAAAACAAAAATATTGATAAGGGTTTGCTAGCCTAAACACACCCAAATAAAGTGAAGAAAAAATGATATGGTAAGTAGATGGGTAAGTAGTAGAAATGTTGCAGAAATATCATGTGGTTGCATAAAAAACACTTATGTCATTTTTCCAAATGCATCTTTCAAATATGCATAAGTGGCAAACAAAGCAAAGGCAATGGTTTACAATATGATTTATTTAACATCCCCATCATTCATTTTAAGCCCTATAACACTGACTAATTTCACTTTCATAATAAAAATATTAATACCTATAGTTCTTCAAGTCAAAGAGGCTCAGAGCATTTCTCTAAATTCTGGTGGGACAGGACCCTCGGCCTGATGACTTAAGAAGGAAAGGTGTTAAATTCCCTTGCAATTCATTCATCCCCCTCACAAAACTCCTTTTCCTAAAAGTTAAATTCTTTTTGCCTAGGAAAACCCCTTGATAAACATATTTTATGCAAAAACCCACCAAATTACATTTATCCTAAGTACTAAGTGTATGGAAAACACATAACATTTCATGTACCTAAGTACAAATACCCCTTTTGCTCATTTCACCTCATATTAGCTTTTTAATTAAATATATAAAATTCCTGAAAAACCCACTATCCCGTATATATTTAACTCCTTTATATAAAACAACCCCACCCCTTAGTTTAGTTATAAATTATACGACTACGCCATATCCCACAAAATGTATTATAATCCTGCCCTTAGTCCTTAATCTTGTATTAAGGCACCCCTGATGAGATTAAGTTCTAAGTTAGTCTTATACCACTGGTGATTAGACCCATGGGCCCCCCGAAAAATTTATGTGTAAATCACCGTGCAACTCCATCTTAGGACCACCGTTGATCATCCCTTCCCCTCATTCAACAACCCGTGGTCATATCCACCATGCCCGATGTCTGTCGTTTACTCACCCGATAAGTTGTCTTTCCCCCTGACCCCTGACGCTACATGTCAAACGATGGATCGAATCAGGCGACCTCTCCCAAATACCGCCCACTCCACAAAAGCATTGTGATGGCCCTCCTAAACCTCTTCCCCCATTTTACCGAAAATCCACCACTATTCATCAATCAATGAACCTGCCAAAAAGTTAACATTTTTTCTATAAAAGCCCCATTATCCCTCATTTCGCTCGTTTCGCGCATTTGCTGTTGAGAACTCAGAAAGTCATTGCAACCCTTGCAAACTAAGAATTCACTCATAGACCTTCGCCATAGCTCCACAGACACCACAGACAATCTAGCTCATTCATCAATCTATACCAGACCATACGGACCTCTGCAGCCTCCATCAATTACCAGTTACAGTCAATTTCACCGAATTCCAGGTATTTAACCGTGGAAAACCAACTCAATTGTCCAATTCCAGTAAATTATCCCTAAAAACACTATTAATTAAGTGAAAAATATCAAATTTACTTTTATTTTTACACTCTAAGCCATAACCATCTACAAAACAGTCGTTGCCCTAAAAACTATGAATTACCCCCCACACTCAAATCGACAAGAACTGAGTATGGCTACCCCAATTGCAATGCATGTAAGTCCCATCTCTACACCTCATTTAGACCTAGACAACCTTCCTTTAACTGATAAAGATTTCCAAATAAAAGATACCACTGCCCTAGAGCCCCTGCTCAAAGTACATTGCCAAAGCAGGGACAAGTAACTCAACCATGCTGATGAGATTGGCCTTTGGGAGTCAAATTTTCCCAAATACCAGTTCCCCCAAGTCCACATTTTCCCAGAGATTGTCCACTATTGTCATGCCAATTACATCCCTAGTCAAAGAGCAGTCATGTCCCCAAACCATACCATACTTTTCACCATCACTAATGAGTCCATAAACGAAATGTTGCAGCTCCAACCAGGGAAAAACCTAACTCCTCTCTCAATTGGAGACCTATTGGACTAGTACCCCAAGCTTAGTTCTACAAAATTGGCCCAATTGTTCCAAACCTTCATTAGAGAGGAAAAACACATCCCTAAGGACTCCCCTCCATATGTATCAGTCATATTCTCTCCATGGGGCCAGAATATTGTAGCCATGATATCCTGTATTTTTGGGTACACCACTAGTGAATACATTAATGAGTTAATCCTTGCCTTCATGTACATCTACACTCCAGGACAACCTCCTACTTTAATTTATGACTATGCCCAATCTATAGCTGATAGGATGCATGAACAATTCCTTAGAATGAGCAATGAAAGAGTTTTCAAGTATTCCTCAGTCTTACACCATATGTTCTTGTATTATCAACCTGATAAGTTCCCATTCACCCTTCAGAAGCTAGATACCAAGGTTCTGCCCATGTCAGTAATTTTTTGGACCCCATTGATCTACCAATATTAGTCTCCATACTCTTATTGTGATTTCATTGATTTATTTGTACACCCAGTCATGGCAATGTTGACTAGAAGCCCTCCTCCTAGAATCAATCCAGAAATAGAGAGAGCCCTATCTAAGTCATAGGTTGGCTAGAGCCTATACTTAAAACATTGGTTCATGGTTACCTCGGTTTCTTCCTTCTTCTAATAACTTCTAAGGAAAATTCTGAGTGATAAGAACTTCAACTCTAGATTTAACAAGTTATTAAACATAATCCCAACTACCTCAAAACTTGTGATAGATGTACAATTAGAATGGTATATATCCTCTCTTCCTTCTAATATTGCATTTTTTGTAGATAGAGCCAATAAGGCTACCCTTGTAGAAAACATGTAAGAAGCCTTGTCTATAGAAAAAAGGATTATTGTTATAGAAAAGAGATCACAGAAAGTAACATTGAAGGATTATTCTAAGAAAAAAACTTCAAAGCACCCTTTCGATCTTGAAAGGCTTCATAAATTAGTAAAAACCATGTCCAATGAAATGGTCGAAATTAAAAAATAGGTTGCAGAATCCTCAACCCAAGAAAGCTTTTCGCTCATTTAAACGAAACCCTTCTTCTGCATCGCAACCACCCAATACTATCTCAAATGTTGAATCTGATCCAGAGACAGAATAAGACTCACTAGCCAAAGAGGAGGCCAAAACGAAAGAAGAGGTTGAATTAAATGAAATGTGGGATTTCATTCTCCCAACTGAAGAAGAAGAAAAAGCTATGCCAGCGACTATAAGAAGCAAAAACTCTACTGATATGTCTATCACAAATCAGAAACAAAAAACTACTGCTCCTATAAAGGAGAAAACGATAAGTAAAATGTCTAAGACAAGTCAAATTGACCCTATTCCACTAGATCCTCCAAATGCCTCCAAAAAATTGGTAATTTCAAACATAATGGAACACAACATAGTCAAAGATATGAAAAATACAAGAGCAAACATTTCTTTGCACAAACTCACTAAACTCAAGCAGCAACAGAAAATTCTATTAAGAGAACTAAAGGCAGTTCTTGTGCCCCCTCTGCCATCTGTTGTAGTTACTCAAGCTACATACGATATGGGAAAACCTCCCTCAAACAAGGTAAATCTGATAGATTTAGTCCTGATAGGTGATAGGTCTATCTCTCATACTCCTCCATTTCTTGTTACTTATGAGATTTTCAACAGAAATGTCCATAATTGCCTTGTTTATTCAGGTGCCTCTTCAAATATTATGCCAAGAACCATGTGAACCAAACTAAATATTACACCTCAGAAATCTATAGTACACACAGTTCAATTGGACATAAAAAAAGTAGAGGTACTTGAAGAAATATCATCAGTTTCTATTAGGCTTTCCTCTAATCCAAAAGTTTCACAAATAATCGATATTCTAGTGGCTAACATCCCTAAATTTTATGGTTTAATTCTAAGCAAGGATTGGTCTAAAAAGTTGCACAGATACTTCGCAATTGACTAGTCTCACATGTGGTTGCCACAAAATGGTAAGACAAATCAAATTAGAGTAGACCGACAAAAGTTCATGAAATACACAGTCACTGATCTTGAGGGAAGCAATGAACTTGTTTCCTTCACCAATAATATCATTGGTAATTACTCAGCTGAGTCATTCTTAGGATCTTTTAATGCTCAAAGGTCCCCTTTTCCGAACGATGTTGTAGTGTCTCAAATAGAGAATTTTTCACAAACAGATGCTTCAAAGTGTGTTAATATAGTAGATAAAATTGTAGATAATTCATTATTTTGGACTCTTTATTTTGATGGTTCCAAATCCAAAGATGGTGTAGGTGCAGGATGTATTTTAATCGACTCGCAAGGAGAGAAAACCATGTTAGCTTGAAGACTTGAATTTCAGTGCACCAACAATACCGCGGAATATGAAGAATTAATTCAAGGATTGTATAAAGCCATTAGCCTTAATGTCAAATATTTACAAGTATATGGGGATTCTAAAATAATTGTTAAACATGTAAGAAATACAATTCATTCTGTGTCTGGGCACCTAAAACATTATCAATGTCTTGCCCAGAATCTTACTTCTCATTTAACCGCTTTTAACATTTATTCAATTCCTAGATTGCAAAACGCAAGTGCTGATTTACTTGCTAATGTGGCATCCAAGCTTATACCTTCTGAAGAATTTAGTCCAAACATATTTTCAATAGAATTAGTTTTTAGGCCATCCATTCCCGATAATGTGACAAATTCGAGAGTGTTTAATAATGATGCAGATATAATCAATTTCCTTACATCAAAAGGGTCTTATGAAGAGAAGATCATAGATGAACATGAGAATGATCTACAAATCAACCATAAACAAGATCAAAACCCAATTTCAAAGTTTGTAGTTAAGATGCAAGATCTCTATGATTTAAAGGATAGATTCAAGAAAACTATCAACTCCAAAACTCAAAGTTCTACTCTGAGATTTGAAGTGGTAAACCTAGGGTCAACTGAAAAATCTCAAAATGTCAACCTATGTCTTGGTTTATCATCTGTAGAAAGGATATCATTCATTAAGTTGTTAAAAACGTATAAAGGTGTCTTTGCCTAAGATTATGCAGATCTCAAGACCTATGATACCTCTGTAATTCAACATACCATACTAATGACTTCAAATGAAAAGCCAATACAACAGAAGCTTAGGAAAATTCACCTAAACCTTGAAAGTCAAATCAAATCTGAATTGAAAAAGCTCATCAAAGCCAAAATAATCTTTCCTGTCAGACACTCAAAATTGGTATCGAATATGGTCCTGTTGTGCTTGTCAACAACCCCCTATTTATTAAAGCTAGTAGTAAAATATTACTTTAATAAATGGGGACCCTTTCAAAACAATGTATATACCAAAAAGTCAATCCTAGCATGTAGACATTTCTTTCATTTTTGGAATAAATCAAGATATCAAACAAAACCTCTGAAACCCTTAAAATGTTACTTTTATGTATTTAGCATGAAATGCATCTCAAACGATACCTTTCTAACCCACCATGATCTACGATAAAATAGTCAAAAAAGAAAATCTATATTCGAAAAACAGTCATAATGTTAGAAGGTTCTCCAAAGCTTCTTTAAAAAGCCAAAGTCTCACATCACAACATAATTGTTTATAAAAGAATTCTCTTAAGAGGTTACCCCGAAGTATTGTGATCTGCAAGATTGCGATGGTATAATGGCTTTCTCGCATCGCATTTCAATCATGCGACACAATCCTCGACCTATTATATGCCGATATTGCGATATAAGATCTCAACCTGGACCCACCTCTCAATCTTTCCACCAACACATATGGAGTTCCATTATTCATTAAAAAGGATACCCGATAATTAATGACGCTTGTTTCTCTCATCTCACATCTTGCACAAACTCAAAAAGCAGTAATATAAACAAAAAAACAAATTATGTGATATAGTGATTTGCGATATTGCTTTGAAAATCACAAAATTGCTATCATCACGGTTTGAAGGCTCACCACCCTAGGAGATTGTTTCCCGATTTATGATGTGAATATTTACGGACATTTAAGTTGAAATATAATGGATCATTAGTGGGAATTTATGAAGAAGTAACTGCATTTATGTGTGAAAGGCCATTTAGAGTGATTTGAAATCAACTTACATGATTTCAAATAAAACACCTTTATCACCTTTACGGGTTTTCTTTATCAATTCATTCCTATGTTCAGTATAATTTTTATCTGATAAGTTGATCCTCTTGAAACTTTCAGGGAAAAACCGCAGAACAGTGAGCTGAAAAAATGGTGAAGAAAGGAAAAGGAGTCTCCTCTGAGAAGTTAGAATTGACTTCGTTGTTCATATATACTACATGTAATAAGGAAGCAGGGGCATCTACATGGGAAACTATGTATCAGTTACTAGAAGAGGAACAACCAAGGATTATTAAGACAATGATTATAGTCAATGGGCATGATTCCTCTGATGGTTCCATAAATGAACTTGCATGCTCATTCCTGCACCGAATAGCCGTGCGATCGAAAATAATCCCCTATATGGACATGGTTAAGTGGATCATTGACGACGTTGATAAATCTGACAGAGAATTCAAAACAGGAGTCCAGGAAGTTATAGGATCTTTCACTCCAGATAACCTAAGGCTTATGTACCATTTACAGGAGCCACAGGTTACCTACAACATGAAATTTGTTGAGAAATTCATCAAAGAAAATGAAGACCCAGCAAACTACACAAAGAATTGGTCAAATAATGAAGAAGAACCAAGAAAAACAAAAATGGTATGTACGCCACCGCATCTATTTGTTCCCCTTTCTGTTTTGTTGCAGCTATGCTCTGTAGATTATTCGGCAAACCTGATAGTAACAAATTTTCCTCATATTGGCTGCCCTTAATAGATGCAACCATTAACACAACAATAATATATTGGGCACAAATCCTGTCTGACCATTTAGCTAAAGCAATTATAGAGTATAGAAGGAAAAGTAGTATTGCTTCGAGGATTTACCCTCAGTTTTTCATGTGTGCTTATGTTATGGACACTATTTGTTTTGGTTCTAAATTCCCTCTTATGGGGTGGAAGTGGACTATTCAAGATCCACTTCCTATTCACATCCACCACAAAGATTTGTGGGAATCCAATTTTGAACCACATTTTTTCAAGAGTTTCAACGGGGTTATGCTTCCCCTCCATAAACGAATCTATTACCAAGATGCCCCTAGATTCTCTCAAGAAGCCGAGATAGACATCCTCCTAGTAGCCCAATGGTTCAAGGAAGAGACATTTACATATATCAGAGTGTTTGGCAGCATCACCTCTCCCCATGTTATCCCTTTCTATGTCCCAGATAAATTAATGGCTAGAGATATAGCCTATCAAACATGCAGTGAAGGAGGGATGAGCAAAACACTGAAGGATTCAAAGAAGGCCATCTCGCCTCATTTTCCTGTATCATGTGGAGTGCTTGCATTATATGACCTTGGACATGCATTCAGGGAAGTAGATAACATGTTATCTCTACAACTACCTAAGTTCCCCGAAAGACAATACGACCCATTTGGTATTGTCAAGGATTTTACCACTATGGTCAAAGTAAAAATATTTAGCCATGAGAAGGACCCATTTGATGATGTTTTCTTACAGAAAAATACCTTCAAATAATTGAAACATATGGCACAGATACTTTTTGATCAAGAGGGTCTTGAAACATTTTATAGCTACAGAGAAAAGAGATTATCAAAGGTCCCATTGGACCAATTGATTATTGAACCAATAAGGTAGCCCACTCCTAGTGTAATCATAGATGGTGACTCTAAGGAAAAATATAAAACCAATTCTGGGAAGGCATCTGAGAAGTCTTCATAAAATAAGAAAAGCAGGAGCAGGGAATCAATCTAGGACACAACCCAGTCTACAACAAAGACAAATGAATAGACTTCGACCATCAAGCAGACTGAAACCCATACTCCCCCTATACCACTAATAAAGCCTCTGGTAATTGATTTGGAAGAGGAGTGGGATAATTTCAACAGAAAACTCAACACAGAGGAACAAGCACCGGAGACACAAATGACACATCAAGAAACAACTCTGGAAATTATAACAAGGGGAACTGTGAATACTCAAGAAATAGAACACATTCCCATTACCCCCACCTCTGAGATTGTTTTAAGAATAGAAGAAATTCCCCCTCTTGATGTATTTTACAGCCCACAGCACAAGGCCATTGTTAAGAGACAAAGAAAGAAAAGAAAATTGGAATCTATAACTGCTACCACCCTAGACAATGAGTCGATGGATGTCCTATGGAAAGAATCATCTATTGACCCATCGACCAACCTCACCAAGCTCTCGCAATTCGCAGGCGCATATGCTATGGCAACCATTGACAAAGCGGCAGAGGTACAACTCTTGCTCAAAGAAAATGAAGGCAAAATTTTGTGACTAGAACAGCAGTTACAGTAAGCCAAAACCAACCAACAAGCAGAAATACAATTGGCTAAGCTACAACAGGAGTTCCAACAAATGCAAATAGAACATAAAAGTAGCTTGGTAGGTAAGGAGGCATAGATACAAGGCATAACAGATCTTCATAAGGATGACCCAAATATCGATCAGTTTGTCACTGAAGCACTCAGCCTAAACACCTAACTCACACACCAAAAGGTATTTCTATGCCAAAATATCTCGGAGTGGAATTCTCACTGTGAAATAAGCGACAAGTTAACAAGCCAAGTTGTGGAATTGCCCCTGGAATATGATGAAATTCTTAAAAAGGTTTCAGACTTCATAACTTGGAAAAATTCTGAGAATGGGAGAAGAGTCAACATGCCCAAACTGGATGAATCACATAAGGAGATCTTATTCGGGAATTGGGGTTCTCGGCTCAAAGACGCAGAACATGCAACAGAGGATGTGGTAGTAGCAGCAAACAGCATCATTGAAAATGTAAATGAAAATTTGCATAATGCTAATCTTGTGGCAAAAACTACCCCTGGTTTCCTTCCAAATGAAAAACAACCTGAATTATAGTGGAAGTAAGCAGCAGAAGAAAGAACAGAACTAATTAGGAAAGTAACCAGGTTAAACCGGGAGGCTTATTGGCAATATCTGGTAAAACCGCATAACCAATGCATGACCCTGAAATGCATAATTGTTTCCACTAAGAAAATGGTGCCAGCGCTCACCAATGTTGTGTTTACAGGACAACTGAGAGCCAAAGTCGACCAACATACACTCCTCAAGACCATGCGTGATCTAAAAGATCGAATGTAGGATTAGTCATTATGCACATTTCTATTTTTGTTCTATTTTTCTTAAATTTAGGCAGGTCGTTTAAACCTCCTCAACTTTTTTTGTAATAATCTATTTTTAGTTTCATAAGTTAGTATTTAAACCCCTCTCATGCATTTAGAGAGGCGTCCATAAATTTTATCAGACACATTCTTCAAAACATGCAATTCTGTTCCCTTTGATGAAGTTCGGGTGAGATTAATGGAACAGGCTTTATTTTCTACTCGAATTTGACATCTTCTACTGAAATGCACTTCTGTGTACTCTTAGATGATTTGAAAGTAGATCAATATTGTTGGAGCACATGAGTAGAAAGTATTATAAATGGTACTTTTATCTCTTAATTCCTTTTACATATGCATCAAGAAATACATTATCTTCAAGTTATTTATGTATGAAAGTTTGAATTTTAGATTGCCATTATTGCATTATTATATGATGTTGATTTATAGTTTATGTTAAATACATGAATTATTTTTATGCGATATATCTCTCATATTGTTTTGGCTAACTTTTTATACGAAACGATCATTGTTAAACGGATTCACTCCTTATAGTAATTGAATGATCTTTATTATCAAATACTTTCAGACATCATTTTATATCGCATATTTCATGTTACTCCCAGGATAGTTATAGTTAGATGAATATTTTTTATTAGGACAAATTGCACATGATTATTAATTAGATCAGATTAGTTTAAGGTTAAGTATTACTCCAAAAATCTCAAACATATCATCCCATGAGCACAAGCATAAAAAATAGATTGGGAAACTGGTCCCATCATCCCCAATTGGATCCACTATTCCAAACAGCAAAGGAGTTGTCCTAAGGTCTGGACCGGGTTGTTATCCCCATTGTTGAGGCAACGATTTTCAAGCCTTTAACATATTTGGTGCTAGAAGGAGGGCTTGACTGTTAATGGCAACTAAATCCAAAACTATAGCCCATTCTAAGAGTAAAAATCCTTCACCACCACCTCCAACTTCTCCTTCGCATTCCAAATCTCCTATTCTCAAGCGAGAAGTTGAAAAGAAAAATACGGTGTTCACTGCTAAAATCCTAAATGAGCCAGACAATTCTTCTTCTGAACCCCCTGAAGTACAATCTTTGATCCACAAATCGCAATGGATTTTAATATCTCATGAAGAGTTTGAGTTATCCCAAGGCAGTGTCACTTCTCAGTATATCCCATCGTAACCGTTAACTAGAGTGAATCAGTGAAAAACTTGGAATCCCACTAGTTTAGTTCCCTCTACCAAGGCGAAAAAGAGCTAGGAAAAAACCATCAGAATCTAACAGCAAGATTCTTTCATCATCATCGTCCATTCCATCCATACCATCACAAGGTCACACACCCACTTCCCAACTCTAGATCGTAATTCACATAGGTACAGTAGCTTCACCATCCTCTACCTAGTCACTTTCAACCCCTCCTTCACCCTCTTCTACTAATAGCTCAATACTGGCACATAATCAACCTCAAACAAGGCCATGGACCAACCCAGGAGCTGTGAGAATACCTGCACCTTGACCCAATTTCTAGCTCATCCAGAAAAATGGTTACCTAAATTTAACCCTGATAGTGGTCTGTTAGCTGAAGAACATATAAATAATTTTATGTTGTCCATCAATTTGAATGGAGTAACAGAAGAGATGCAGTTGTAAGATTATTCCCATATACATTATAAGGAGCAATTGGATCATGGTACTTTTCATTACCATCAGGCTCAATTAATAGTTGGGAGGCTTTTCAAGAACAATTTTTAACTAAATTTGGAGATGATAGGTCTACAGAAACTTTGATAAATTACCTCTCCAATTTGAAAGTCGAACCTAAACAACCCATTAAGGACTTCAATTCACGTTTCAATAAGTTATTAAATAAAATACCTGCAGTGTCTAAGCCTAGCGAGGAGGTCCGAAATGAATGGTACATTTTTGCTCTACCTTCAAACACAACCATATTCGTTGATAAACCTTCCAAACTGACATTAGCAGAAAATATGAAAGAAGCAATAGTTTTTGAAAAATGTATCTTGGCCGTAGAAAATAAAAATGCATTAGAGGAAAGAAAATCCAAGAAAGTAACCTTTAGAGATGATTCTAGGAAAAAACCACCAAAGGATCCTTTTGATCTAGAAGGGCTACAAAAAGTCCTCAAGACCATGTCCAACAAAATGGTGGACATAAAAAAACAAGTAGTAGAATCCTCATCCAAGAAACCTTTTAGACCATATAAAAGCATGCCCCAACCAATCCTAAACCTCCAAATGCTATATCAAATGTTGAATCAGATGGGGAAGATAAAGAAGCCTCAAGTCAAGAACAAACCGATGACGAAGAAATAGTGGAATTACAAGGAATGTGGGATTTTATCCTTCCAAATGAAGAGGATCAGGAAGCACTACCCGTTGCCACTAGACGCAGAAATCAGCTTGATCTGCCTCAATCAAGTTCAAAACATAAAACTTCAATGCCACCTCCCAGAGATAAAATTGTAGGTAAGAAATCTTCCCCGAAATCTACTCAAACAAACCCTACCCAATCAGATTCTTTACCGTCATCCAAAACTATGATAATTCCCGATGAAATGGAATATAATATTATTGAGGATATGAAGAAAACTAGGGAAAATATCACCTTTCATGAGCTTAGTAAGTTAAAGCATCGGCAGAAGCTACTTTTGAAAGAACTCAAAGCGGTTCCCACTACCCCACTTCTTGCCATAGTAATATCACAGGCTGTTCAGGAAATGGGAAGACCCCCTAGTATTTCTTCAAACAAAATTGATCCAACCAACATCGCTCTAATTGGAGGAAAATCTAAATCTCATACTCCACCATTTCTCCTTACTTTTGAAGTCTTTAATAAAAACTTGCACAACTGTTTAGTTGATTCTGTTGCTTCATCTAATATTTTTCCTAGAATAGTCTGTGCTAAGTTAAACATCCAGCCTTAGAAATCTACAGTACGAATAGTACAATTAGATTGGTCTCCAGTCGAAGTTGTTGGGGAACTAAATCAAGTAACCATTAGACTTTCATCAAACCCAAAAGTTTGTCAAGTCATTGATATACTTGTAGCTGACATTCCTGAATTCTATGGCTTAATTCTCAGTAGGGATTGGTCAGAAAAGCTCCATGGTTACTTCGCAACCAACTGGTCTCACATGTGTCTTCCCTATAACGGTAAGCCAAATCAGATAAGGGTTGATCGAGACAAACATCAAAAATATATAGTGACAGAGCTAGAAGGAGAAAATGAGCTGGTAGCATATAACAATAATATAATCGGAAACAATTATGTTGAGTCATTCCTAGGGAATTTCAATGCTCATTCCTCACCTTTCTTAGAAAACTCTGTTGTATCTCAAATTGGAAATTATTCCCAAACAGACACCTCTAAATGTCTGAATTTTGTAGATAAACCTGTACATAAATATTTATTTCGGAAATTATTTTTTGATGGATCTAGATCCATTGATGGAGTAGGGGCAAGATGCACATTATTTAGCCAAGAAGGGGAAAAGACAATGCTAGCATGTAGACTTGAATTCAATTGCACAAACAATATTGCTGAATATGAGGTGTTGGTTCAAGGTTTGTACAAAGCAATTGGTCTTAATATGAAATACCTTCAAGTGATTGGAGACTGCGAAATTATCGTTAGACACATAAGAAATACTATACGCTGTCTGTCAGGACATTTGAAACACTATCAATCATTATTCCAAGATCTGACTTCACATTTTACACGTTTAATATTTCTTCAATCCCAAGTCTCCAAAATGCTAGCGCCGATCTCCTAGCTAATGTAGCTTCCAGTCTTATTCCATCATAAGACTACAGCCCAGATCGATTCTCCATTGAATTAATTTTTAGGCCATCTATCCTGATAATATCACCAATTGGAGATTATTTAACAACTATCCCAATAACGTAAGCTTCCTCACCTCAGAAGGCTCTTATGAGGACCAGATAGTTGATGAAGACCAGCATGACAACCAACTGAAGTAAGAAACCAACAACAACGCTATACCAAAATCTGTAGTTAAATTGGAAGATTTATATGACCTCAAAGATAGGTTCAAATGATCTACTAATTCAAAAATTCAGAGTTCAACTCCGAGGTTCGAATTAATCAACGTTAGAACTGACACGAAACCACAAAAAATCAATATAGGTCTCGGATTCACATCTGAAGAAAAATCATCTTTTATACGTCTATTGAAACAATATAAGAATGTATTTGATTGGAATTACGACAATCTTAAAACCTATGACACTTCTATTATTCAACATACTATCCCTATGACCTCTGATGAAAAACATGTTCAGCAGAAATTGAGGAAAATTCATCCCAATTTAAAAAGCCAGATTAAATCTGAGTTAAATAAACTACTAAAAGCCAAAATTATTTTTCCTGTCAGGCACTCCAGGTGGCTCTCCAATCTCATCCCAATCAGAAAGGAAATTGGTGATATTTGGATTTGTATATACTTTCGCAATCTCAATAAAGCTTTCTAAAAGGAAAATTTTCCGTTGCCTCATATGGAACAAATATTGCAATCAGTTGCAGGCTCAGAACTAATGTCCTTCCTAGATGGTTTCTCAGGTTACAATCAAATCTTAGTCCATCTAGACGATCAACTGAAAACCACATTCAAAACAAAATGGGGCACTTACGCTTATCAAAAGATGTCGTTCAGACTAATTAATGTTGGTGCCACTTTCCAAAGAGCCATGGATAATGCCTTTGAGGGTTTGGTAAACAGGTCAGTGGTAATCTAGTGAAATGATATAACTGTATATTCCAAAAAACATAGTAATCATCTAACAGATCTAAAAAAAATCTTTGAATGTTGTCAAAAGTATGAGATTTCCCTTAACCCCAAAAAGTATTTTTTCGCGTTAAGTGAAGGAAAACTCCTTCGATTTATTGTGTCCAAAACAGGGATTCATATTGACCCTAACAGGAATAAAGAAATTTCTGAAATACCTTTGCCCCATAACAAAAAATCGATGCAATCTTTCCTTGGTCAAATAAATTTTGTCAAACGATTTGTCCCTAACTTTTCAAGAATTGTATTACCACTTCAAGCCATGATAAAGAAAAAATTTATGTTTAAATGGGGTCAGTTGGAACATGAAGCTTTTAACTTGTTAAAACAAGCAAGCATAAACGCCCCATCTTTAGCAATGCCTAATTTTTCCAATCATTTCACCTTGTACACTTTCGCTTCTGAGAAATCATATGCATCGATATTGACTCAAGAATATCAAGACAATGCCGAAGCCCCAATTTCTTTCTTTAGCTCTAATTTATAGGGAGTTGAATTGAATTACTCAAATGTTGGAAAACAAGCCTACTTTATTTTAAAATCAATAAAACACTTCAAACCTTTTCTTCTCAAAACCCACACTAAGGTGATAGTATCATTCCCAGCAGTAAGAAATATTCTAGTACAAAGGGATGTGGGTGAAAAAGAGAAATTTGGGTTACGGCTCTGCAAGAATACGATATTGAAATTAAACCAGCAAACATTGTGAAAGGTCAATGTTTTTGCAAGATGTTGGTAGGAGCATCGAATATCTCAAAATCACAGAATTCAGGTGACGATGTGAAAATCTATGAGGTAAGCCTTACCGACATTGAATCGAAATATGATGATATAATATTCTATTTAAAAAATGGATATGCACCTCTACATTTGAATTATCGGAAGAAAAGAGCCTTGAGGTTGAAAGCTAAACAGTATCAAATTGTCAACAATGTCTTGTTTAGAATGAATTATGATTTTATTTTTCTTAGATGTCTCGAGAAATCTGAAGTAGAGAAAGTACTGCAAGAACTTCATGATGGACTGGCTAGCAGACACTTTGTAGAAGATGCTACAACACATAAAATCCTATGTGCAGGCTATTACTAGCCAACCCTATTCAAATATGCACACAATTATGTAAGGAAATGTAAGATATGTTAGACAGCTGCTGGAAGAGAAAGGAAACCAGCATTACCATTACAACCATTTAACATTGATCAGCCATTTGAATAGTGGGGATTGGACATAATAGGTGAGATCGTTCCTCATTCTTCTAAGCAACATAAATATATCCTTACAACCACCAATTACTTCACGAAATGGGTTGAAGCAATTCTGCTCAAGGTAGACAACTCTCAGAATATTATTAAATTTATAGATCAATTTATCATCACCAGGTTTGGTTTACCTTCTGCCTTAATGTTCGATAATGCATCTTACTTTTCATGAAATGTGATGAGCCCCAATTTTTGGTACAATTTGGGCTCATTTGGCCTGCTTGCTCTGCTCAAACCATTCATTTTTTATTGCTTATGCATTCATTTCTTGGTTTATTCGTGTTGTTTGTAGGAAGAAGGGTAGACATTCTATCTACGTGACTAATGCATGATGCTTTCAGGTTTTTGGCATTAAAAGGGAGAAAAGACAACGAGAAAGGAGACAATGAGGTGGCATTGCTGGTTTTTAGGAGAGGATGTCCACGGTCTTGGGAACATTCCTTGTGATTCCCACCATAGCTCCGAGCTCAAATCCATCTCCCCACCGAGCTTAGAAGCAGCCAGCTGTTCTACAGGAACAACAGTTATAACTGTTCTACAGGAACAGTAGTTATGACTGTCCTACAGGATCCACAGTTAAACTTCAGTTGGACAGCCGAGCTCCTAAAATCAAGGACACCTGTTGGATGATCATTTTGGCATAAATACTGAGGTCGTAGCCTTGGATAGAAGCTTTTTGAACCTTGGCATTATTCTTGTAATTTGGGAGTACGAGCTACAGCTCGGTTTTGTAAGCCATTTTGGCATGTCATCAGACTTTCGTTTATGAATAAAGGCAGTCAGATTTTGGTTTCATTCTGAGTTTCTAAGGGAGCTATAGCTCTCAGGTTAGGGCCCAACCTGAGAGCAATAGATCTCCTCAGTGTTGTAATGTGTTTGCATTTCGTTCCAGCACTTTGAGTTTGTTTACTTTTACATGCAATTCGAATTTCCAGTTTGTTAACTTAGTCTTTTTCATGAGCTTAGATAGGATTAGTTTATGGTGAATTTGTTTCAGGTGCTTAAGTTCAATAGGAGGATAGTTATAAATCATTGGAGCTCCAGCAAAAAGGTTGTAAAGCCTCACTGCCATCTCTGTTAGAGATTGGGGTGCAGCCCATAACCAACCACCAAAAAGAAAAGCAGTTCTTCTCATTTCCATGCAAGCTGCAACATAAACATTTTCATTGAAGATCCATCCATGTATTTTTTGACATTGAACCATACTTCTTCATTCCATTTCCATGCATAAGTTTCATTTCTTGGTTTTCCATTGCTGCTCATAGGTTTCATGGCACAGTTATCATAGGTTAATGAATTTCTCGTTTTGGTGCATAAGTCATTTGTTTCGTTTACGCTGCTCCTTATCACTCCACTTTCTTCTTCTTCATCTTGACTTCTCCTCAAGCCCTACTCAGCCTCTGACCAATGCATTTACCCTCCAACTCATCCATTATTCTCTTAGCTCCATTTACTTACACTTTCGTTGATCCCATCCTTCCAAACATCAAACCTCTGCATGCACTTTTCCTCCATCTGATTTCTCTGCTCCTAAGCCATCACCAGCTCCATCTCCATCTCACCTATCCTTCCACACCACTCCAACACTCCACCATCTCCCAAAACCTCCACGGCCAATCATCCTGTAGAATTGCACAGACTTCCTGTAGAAACCCCTGAGTTTCCTGTAGGATCCCCTGCAGACTTCCTATAGAAACTTGCAAACCCGGTTGCTGAGCATCCGAACGTGGTAGGCTTCTGTGGAATGATACTGGAGACCATCTGGGACCTCCCTTAGCCATCCTGACCTTGCCCATGCTTTCCTTCCATTCCAACCGCTCCTGCACAACCAAACCCTAATCAAAAGCATCATCACAATAAATCCAACCACTTAATGAAAAAGTACAAAAACATGATTTTTCAGATACAAGTAGCTTAGATGCATGTATTTCAGTTCACTTCAAGTAATGGCATTATTGGTAGTTGTTTCATTCACAGTTTTGCATAGTTAGGGTCTAGCTGGTCAAATTAGGGTTTCCTAGGGTTTCCATGCTTTATTGGTTTTCAGTTTCCTTCTGCAATTAGACTAGTCTCCTTTGAGTTAGCTTTCGTCCATCATTGATAAAGCTTCTTCTGTGAGCCTATAGAAGTTGGCTTGAGCCCTAGCAGACTTGTGCCAGCTGACCAAGTGACAGCTGCGACAAGAGCTAGTACTTGTGCATACAGCACCGTCGCTTCCAAGTTTGTACGAAATACCGGGTTGATAAAATTAAGAGACAGGAAGCTCCAGGAGTTGTAGCATTATTGCTACAATACTGGAGCCCACCATCTTTTTGGCGTCGTCGCCGGGGAAGCATCAGAGTATTAGTTATTGTTGCCTTTCTTCTATTTTCTTACTCTTGCCTTCTGCTGAGTAGTTTACTTCATTTCCATTCTGCAAACGTAGCATAGGCATTTCCTGCTTTCATAGATTAGCATTTCCTGCTTTCATAGATTAGCATTTCCTGCTTTCCTAGATTAGCATTTCAATTCTGCAAGCATAGACTAGCAT
Source organism: Pinus tabuliformis (assembly GCA_031772625.1). Taxonomy (NCBI): domain Eukaryota; kingdom Viridiplantae; phylum Streptophyta; class Pinopsida; order Pinales; family Pinaceae; genus Pinus; species Pinus tabuliformis. The sequence continues at coordinate 866,813,629 of CM062812.1, forward strand.
TTCATTCCTGCAATTTCATTTGAGAAAAATAGATTAGTCTTTTCCTGCTTTCATTTCAATTCCGCATGTTCCTTTTAGCGAGATAGTTAGTTGCAGTTCAATTTATTTCAGTTTTGCAAGTAGAAGTAGAAAAAAAACAAAAATCAAGCAAAAAGATTTCATTTCATGCCTTGTAGGAGTAGAGATAAGTTAGAAAAATGATTGCAAAACACCCCCACTTCTTCACACAGCCTTCTCTCTTCTTCGATGGCTGTGATTGAAGAACCCCTGGGTGGACATCAAGACATATCTGAAGAACCTCTAGGGGAGAAGAAGAAGAAAACATTCCTCTGGAGCAAATAGCTACAAGCAGAGATGTTGGGAGCAACATCTTGTCCAAAGATGAATTTGAAAATCAGATCAAAGATTTCAAGAGTGATATGAGGCAGTTTCTTGCCATGCAACTGGATACCTTGCGGATCCAAAAGAAGCAAGAAGAAGCCAAGAGGGCTTTGGGCATTTTTTGTCCTAGGTGCACTAGAAGGCATCCTAGGAACGAATGTCCATTATACTCCATAGAAGTGTGTTTTGTCTGTGAAGAATACCATCCTACAGATCAGTGCCCTTCCTTACCCAGAATCAAAGCTGCATATCAAAGAGCCAAAGGAGCCACTGAATCACTCTACTATATGAACCAAAGGAGGCCATATGGACCTAGATCTTACCAACAAGAACTGTAAGGGACACCCGAGACCTATTATGACCCCTATCAAGCCACTTTCATGCCTTCTTGGGGTCCCCCTGCTCATCCTTCCTGGTCTACACCTCCTCCTTGGTCATATCCTCTTTGTTCCTTCACAGATCCATATTATGCCCAACCAGTTGCTCATTCATTTCACTCTTATGCTCAGCCACAGCCTCAGTGGAATGAACCTTATCAGGAGTGGAGGCCCCAGTACAACTCTCATCCCGCTCATTTTCCTCCACCACTTGCTCATCCACAACCATCGCCTCCTCCTCCACCAAGGCAACCCCAAATGCCTACCCAACCACAATGTCATCCACCTCCATCTCAATTACACCCCTCCACTCAGCTACCTGTAGCACCATTTCCAAAACCATGCAATGGAGCAGCTCAACCAAATTGCAAAGCTGAGGCACAACATGTGCAAATGACTCCTTTTGAGCTCAATGATGTTCACCAAAGCTCAGGAAGAGCCTTGCAAAAAAGAGACTATATTGCGAGCATTGAAGGACCACATCCAGCAGAAGAAGATGCAAAAGAAAAGATCAAAGAACCATGGGCTGCACTTGATGAGAAGAAGAGATCAGAATCAGAGATCGAGAAAGCCTCCTCATGGTTACCATCAGATCTTCCATGTATTCAAGAGAAAGATCAGCAAAAAGAGGAAGATGAGAAAATCATGATAGAAGGTGACATGAAGAATGATCCAGATCAGCAAAAGGACCAAGGATATCAAAGCTATATTGAGACATGGTTCCAGATAGTCACTAAGTTGCAGCAGTACTCTCTTCCTCAGCTATGTTTTGTACTTTCAAAGTCAGATCATTTTGTCTCTGGAATTTGGATAGTTTTCAAAGCAGCATTCCGAGCCTTCACATCATTTTGTCTCTAATCTTGATGTGCACATGGCTCCATTGGAAGTATTCTTATACTTGAAAATGATTTTGTTTTTCAAGTAGGGTAGGGTAGAGAAAAAAAAGAAAAAGAAAAAAGAAAAAAGAAAAATGAAAAAATGAAAAAATGAAAAAAAAAAAAGAGGAAAAATAGAAATCTAAGGTGAAAACCTCCTCGGAGGCGCCTTAGATTGGCTCATTGATTGAAAACCTCCATGAGGCGGTCAATGGGTTGGGAAAAAAGAGAAAAGAGAATAAGATCTCTGGGTGAAAACCTCTCTAACGCACTCAGGACAGATGGCATGGGTGAAAACCTCTTTGAGGCGCCCCTGTCATCTTTCAAAAAAAAAAAAAAAAAAAAAAGAAGAAAAAAAAAGAAAAAAGAAAAAAACAATAAGCAAGATATGGTAAAGTTGCATGCAGGTTGCAGATGCTCTATGGAGAAGAGGAAGCCCTTCAACTCACAGCCAGGGGTCCTTATCACACTGTCAAGGAACCTCACCAGCACCTCCTCCAAGAGTACCCATGTTTTTTTCAAGGTATGTGCAATTTTATCAAGGTTTGAATCTTCTACAGGAAGATACTGTCTTTCTACAGGAAGATACTGTCTTTCTACAGGAAGGCGCAGTCCTTCTACAGGAAGGCGCGGATTTTCTACAGGAAAGTGCAGACTTTCTACAGGAAGGCCGAACTTTCTACAGGAAGCTCTGTGTTCTACAGGAAACTTCCTGTAGGAGTTTTGGACGGCCAGAATTCATCTTAAAAAGAGATTTCGCGACCATGGATTGGTGTGGATGCATGCAAGCCTCTGTTGGCACCCCTGCACATTGCTGTCACCTTGCTCCACCATCCTTGTCGACATGCGACCAAGTTCCCTGCACAAACAAAGAAGATCGATGAGTTCTCGCGGGAAAGCAATTTTCACAGTCAAACAAAGGCTGGATCTCATACCGCAGGCATCAAAAGAGCTCCGGGAACGTGATGGAAAGGCCAGAACCGCGATCGTGCAGCATGCACCCAAGGAGAAAGGACTGTTACGAGACCCCTCGCGGGGATCTTGTAACAGTTCAACCTGCTCGAGTGGATACCAGTCACAGCACCGCCATCTGAAATGAAACGCGGGTGCATGCAAGTAAAACATCCACTCCATCGTCGGCAGCCTGTAACCACAAGCCTCTGGGTCTGTGTAAGTCGCATGCAGCAGGTAGATCCGCTCACCATCGTCCAGGAACTGAAAAATCGTGTGCAGCCACGCAGGTAAGTGTCTCAACCCTTCCTTCCATCAAATCGCATGAATCTTACTTTGAAATTGTTTGCATGGTGTAAAATTGAATGGTTGAGCGGCCGTATGGCCAGTCGACTGGCCACGTCGGCTAGTTAAAGTGTAATTGGATGTGTGGGTGGCGGCCACGACAAAGAGAATGAACTGCACGCACGTGAGAACACTCTCGTCGAAGCATGAGTTTAACAGGAAAAGGCGGCGGCAAATCTGTGGGAATGAATGCGGCAGCAAACGAATACGAAGGCGGAGGATGGATGACGTCGCCCAACGGTCCAGCGGGGACAGCTCATCCCCTGTGCCACAGATTGCGCCGATTCAAAATCTAATCGGCTAGATCATGTGCCTACATTTATAATCCAACACTTCAAACTCGGGTGGCTATTATGATATCCTCTGCACTTTGATACGCCGAGCTGTTGGCTATCAGAATGCCGGTAAAGCACACCTCGAGCGCGGCCAACTACAGTCCTCCCCGAGAATTGTGCACGGCTTCTACAGGAACGCAGTTCTACAGGAGCGCAGTTCTACTGGAACGCAGTCTACAGGAACACAGTCATCTACAGGAAAGCGGGTGCCTCACGAAAAAGGTGGCCAATTAAAGAGGTAACCCTGAACTCTTAACGTAGCTGGTTATTAGAAGTGGCAAGACCATCGTCCGCAGTCGGGTCATAAAGATATTGGTGGAATTGTTGTTTGCTGTGCCTATGCTACCATTCTACAGGATGTTGGTATAAGTAGACTGTGTTGAAATTTTGTATGTGCATGCTCTGTCTTCATAGACCAACTCTCTTTTGCATTTGCCATCTTTGATTAAACCGACCGTGTTCATCATGCCGGGTGGGTTCATAAGACGGGAGCCCACTGATTCAACTAAACTAAGGAGAAACCCGGCAGTGGTAGAGCTCTTCACCAGAGCACAATGGATGCCTTTTTGTGATAAGCTGCAGGGTTACGATGATGAAGTGGCCGAGGAATTCTTGCAGGCTCTGAAGCCTAAATCTCAGACACTGGCCACGGTAAACTTCAGAGGTCTAAGCCTCAAACTCACCCCAGAACATATCAGTCGGATCACAGAACTTCCTATGGGTCTGTCGTGGGATAAAGAGGAGAGAAAGCTGAGTCAGCAGGTAAAGAAGGAATTCTTCCCACCTGAGGAAGAATTCTCGGAGGACAAAAACGAGGTACGAATAACGAGCCTGTCACCACCTTGGAATGAAGTCAGTTTGCAAATCATGAAATATATTACTTGTGAAGGTCATTTCAGCATCGTGTATGCATATCACTTTCGGCTGCTCACTGAGTTGAGGCACCGAATTGACCTTCCTGTAGAACAAAAACTGAGCATCCCCTATTACCTCCTGCAGGCTCTAATGGAGTGTGCTACAAAGCTGAAAGAGGGAATACCAGATCAGATAGCCCATCATGGGCTGATCAAGCTGCTTGTGGAAGATGCATTGCACTCATATAAGGTCCCCCTCTCATGGGAATCCTTCCGGAATTTAACAAAAGATGGGGATATTAAAATATTGATTGAAGAAACGGGTTCATCCAGCAGTGAGGAACACGAAGCAGTGGCCAAGGAACAGAGAGAAGAAGGCCATGAAACCCCAACAACAATACAGAAGGAAGAACAGAGGAAGAAGCATGAGGGAAAGGAGGAGAAAGAAAAGGGTGGCACACCTATCCTGTCAGCAAGGGAAAAGAGGATGAAGAGTAGAATGGACAAAGCAGAGGTGGTCCACGTCAGCCCAAGTACCTCAACAGCACCTGCACCCAAAGCAAAAAGCAAAACTCAAGCAGGCAAGCAAGCGGAAGTGGAGACACCTGTGTCTATAGGAAAGCAAAAACAGGCTTCTACAGGAAGCCCGAAGATCAGTGAGAAGCAGGCTTCTACAGGAAGCCCAAAAGCAAGGACCAAGGCTTCTACAGGAAGCCCGAAGATCGTTGGAGAACAGGCTTCTACAGGAAGCCCAAAAACAGAGACAAAGGCTTCTATAGGAAGCCCGAAAGTGCAAACACAGGCTTCTACAGGAAGCCCGAAGACAGAGACAAGGGCTTCTACAGGAAGCCCGAAATTGGAAAAAGGGGCTTCTACAAGAGGCCCGAAAGTCATTGAGAAACAGCCTCCTACAGAGAGTCTGAAGACAGAGAGAGGACCTTCTACGGGAAGCCCAACAGCGGGAAAGAAAGAATCTTCTACAGGAGGCCCGGAAGTGGGCAAAGCAGGGTCTTCCACAGGAAGCCCGAAATCTGAAAAGGAGGGGCCCTCTACAAGGAGCTCTGAGAGAGCAAAACGCAAGAAAGAGAAGGCTGGCACTCTCGAAAAGGAGGCAGTAGTGGCGCTGGCTGCCCTCAGTACACCTCCAAAACCGAAGGAGAAAAGGGAGAGGGAGACCCCTCTACCATCTGAAGCTAGGAGAAGCAAGAGGATGACCACGGGCAAGCCACAGCCTCCACCCAGCAGCCAAACCATTTCAGGGGATGTCCCTACTTCACCCAGTGCAAGAACCCCCTCTAAAACATCAGCCACCCCCGAAAAGGGGAGCCCAAAAATAACTTCCTGGACACGAAAAATAGGCCAGTCACCTTCCGAAGCCCGGCTCAAGGAACTAGGAAAGGGGGAGGAAGCATCACCTTCGTCACCACTAGGGGCAGCAAAGGCAGGGCCACTAAAATCGGGAAAGGAACAAGCGCCACCCTCGGCAGAAAAGGCAGAACCACCAAAAACAGGGAAGGAAAAGCGTGCTCCGGGCTCTAGTTCTCGGCCAAAGACGAGGAGCCAGGACAAAGTTGCTCAAGGATGAGCAAATAGTTTAGCTGGGGGGTGATGATGAGCCCCAATTTTTGGTACAATTTGGGCTCATTTGGCCTGCTTGCTCTGCTCAAACCATTCATTTTTTATTGCTTATGCATTCATTTCTTGGTTTATTCGTGTTGTTTGTAGGAAGAAGGGTAGACATTCTACCTACGTGACTAATGCATGATGCTTTCAGGTTTTTGGCATTAAAAGGGAGAAAAGACAACGAGAAAGGAGACAAGGAGACAATGAGGTGGCATTGCTGGTTTTTAGGAGAGGATGTCCACGGTCTTGGGGACATTCCTCGTGATTCCCACCATACCTCCGAGCTCAAATCCATCTCCCCACTGAGCTTAGAAGCAGCCAGCTGTTCTACAGGAACAGCAGTTATAACTGTTCTACAGGAACAGTAGTTATGACTGTCCTACAGGATCCGCAGTTAAACTTCATTTGGACAGCCGAGCTCCTAAAATCAAGGACACCTGTTGGATGATCGTTTTGGCATAAATACTGAGGCCGTAGCCTTGGATAGAAGCTTTTTGAACCTTGGCATTATTCTTGTAATTTGGGAGTACGAGCTACAGCTCGGTTTTGTAAGCCATTTTGGCATGTCATCAGACTTTCGTTTATGAATAAAGGCAGTCAGATTTTGGTTTCATTCTGAGTTTCTAAGGGAGCTATAGCTCTCAGGTTAGGGCCCAACCTGAGAGCAATAGATCTCCTCAGTGTTGTAATGTGTTTGCATTTCGTTCCAGCACTTTGAGTTTGTTTACCTTTACATGCAATTCGAATTTCCAGTTTGTTAACTTAGTCTTTTTCATGAGCTTAGATAGGATTAGTTTATGGTGAATTTGTTTCAGGTGCTTAAGTTCAATAGGAGGATAGTTATAAATCATTGGAGCTCCAGCAAAAAGGTTGTAAAGGCTCACTGCCATCTCTGTTAGGGATTGGGGTGCAGCCCATAACCAACCACCAAAAAGAAAAGCAGTTCTTCTCATTTCCATGCAAGCTGCAACATAAACATTTTCATTGAAGATCCATCCATGTATTTTTTGACATTGAACCATACTTCTTCATTCCATTTCCATGCATAAGTTTCGTTTCTTGGTTTTCCATTGCTGCTCATAGGTTTCATGGCACATATATCATAGGTTAATGAATTTCTCGTTTTGGTGCATAAGTCATTTGTTTCATTTACGCTGCTCCTTATCACTCCACTTTCTTCTTCTTCATCTTGACTTCTCCTCAAGCCCTACTCAGCCTCTGACCAACGCATTTACCCTCCAACTCATCCATTATTCGCTTAGCTCCATTTACTTACACTTTCATTGATCCCATCCTTCCAAACATCAAACCTCTGCATGCACTTTTCCTCCATCTGATTTCTCTGCTCCTAAGCCATCACCAGCTCCATCTCCATCTCACCTATCCTTCCACACCACTCCAACACTCCACCATCTCCCAAAACCTCCACGGCCAATCATCCTGTAGAATTGCACAGACTTCCTGTAGAAACCCCTGAGTTTCCTGTAGGATCCCCTGCAGACTTCCTATAGAAACTTGCAAACTCGGTTGCTGAGCATCCGAACGTGGTAGGCTTCTGTGGAATGATGCTGGAGACCCTCTGGGACCTCCCTTAGCCATCCTGACCTTGCCCATGCTTTCCTTCCATTCCAACCGCTCCTGCACAACCAAACCCTAATCAAAAGCATCATCACAATAAATCCAACCACTTAATGAAAAAGTACAAAAACATGATTTTTCAGATACAAGTAGCTTAGATGCATGTATTTCAGTTCACTGCAAGTAATGGCATTATTGGTAGTTGTTTCATTCACAGTTTTGCATAGTTAGGGTCTAGCTAGTCAAATTAGGGTTTCTTAGGGTTTCCATGCTTTATTGGTTTTCAGTTTCCTTCTGCAATTAGACTAGTCTCCTTTGACTTAGCTTTCATCCATCATTGATAAAGCTTCTTCTGTGAGCCTATAGAAGTTGGCTTGAGCCCTAGCGGACTTGTGCTAGCTGACCAAGTGACAGCTGCGACAAGAGCTAGTACTTGTGCATACAGCACCGTCGCTTCCAAGTTTGTACGAACTACCGGGTTGATAAAATTAAGAGACAGGAAGCTCCAGGAGTTGTAGCATTATTGCTACAATACTGGAGCCCACCAAAATGCTAGGATAGAGTTTTCTCTTAAAACAGGCTTTAAACTTAAATACTTTGCTAATTATTATCCACAAGAAAATGGGTTAGCTGAATCTACAAATAAGAGCCTTATCAGGATTATTAAATGAACTATTGATCAAAGTCAAAAGAACTAGCATAAATCTTTAGTGTTTTCTCTATGGGTAGATCGAATAACTCAGAAAACCTCCATTGGCACTTCTCCTTTTAATCTGGTTTATGGGAAATAAGTTGTATTACCAACAAACAAAGCTATTCTCTCGTTTGCCTTAGTTCAATTCATCGAAAAGACTCCTTCCTCGTCTATGCAACTTACAAAATTACAAATCCTTAAACTTAAAGAGGAGCAAGAAAAGGCTAGAATTACACATGCACATCATCAACAGTTAGTCAAAGCATCCTTTGATTCAAATTTTGTATCTTCAAAGAATTTCCAACTCGGAGACTTAGTGTTAAAATGGGATAAATCCCACAAATAGAAAAGCAAGCATACTAAGTTCCAACGAATGTGGCTTGGCCCATACCAGATTGTCGAGCTAATAGGCCCATCAACTTTTATGCTACAAGATTTATCAGGTAAGAGATAACCTCTGCCTATTAATGGACAGGTCCTAAAGAAATACTTTGCATAGAAAATGATATCTTCTTATCACTGTATAGTATATTCTTTAGTTTAACTTTCTTTTGAAATAATAATACAAGTTGGAAACATTTGAGTTTGGCTTTGCTGAGTGATAGTTTCTCTTTTTATTTTTATTTTCGCTTGTAGAAGTAGAAATGGTTATGAAAATTAATCTTCATTCATGAAATAAATAGTTGAGTGCTACAGCTCCAAAACTGCCTGTTTTTCTATTAAATTATACAATCTTTGATAAAACATAACTTTAGAAAGAAATTTTCTTTACATCAATCAGGAAAAGTATCAATAATAAAGCAAAGTTTCTCTATGGAAAAGCATCTTTAAACTCTACAATTGTCATCCAGCAACTCTTAAGGAGCCAATGATTCCACCCACTTGAGTAGCTTTCAATTTTAGAGTGTAATTCTAAAATATACTTTAAACTTAAAGGATAAGAGGTCTCATCAAGAGCCGGCTTACCATGATCATAAGATTATAACCAACTGACGTTACCAATACTGAATATCAAAACAGGGTAATGGCTTGAGATTGTATCAATCAAAAGACAAGGGGTCTCATCAAGAGTTAGCTTGTTCAGTTCAGTTATAAATCAAGTGAATGGCATTGTCAATTTTGGCCACCAAACCAAGACATTGTCCTTTAAGAAATAAAAGAAGAATGAATTACTTCAATAAAATAAAGAAAGAATCAAGTATACTGAAGAATTTATCCTTAAATCTGCATTCTTACTTAAGTGGGATACTGAATCAATGTTGGGTAACAGGTAACCCTGTCGAGGCTATGAATGCCTGGTCACAGCAAAGGCTCTACCTACGACAAATGAGTATACCAAAATTGGTCTAACAAGATTCTTTTGCTTTAATCTTTATAACCAAGTAATGAATTATGTAAGTAAAAGGACTATCTGTGAGAAAATGACAAACATAAGAAAGATAGTTAGAGCAGATGTTGTTTATTGATAGACGAGTAGTACTATTTACCTTGTATTCCATGCAATTTAGTTTTATTTTCAAAACTATCTTTATTTTAGAAGTTTTAGAAAATTCAAAAAATTCTTAGAGATAACTGGTTCTTCCAAGTGAATCACCAATTGTTGTGCTTGTAAACAACCCCCTATTTATTAAAGCTAGTAGTAAAATATTACTTTAAAAAATGGGGACCCTTTCAAAAAACTGTATATGCCAAAAAGTCAATCCTAGCATGTAGATATTTCTTTCGTTTTTGGAATAAATCAAGATATCAAACAAAACCTCCAAAACCCTTAAAATGCTACTTTTCTGTATTTAGCATGAAATGCATCTCAAACGATACCTTTCTAAACAACCAGGATCTACAATAAAATAGTCTAAAAAGTAAATTTATATTCAAAAAACGGTCATAATGTTAGAAGGTTCTCAAAAGCTTCTTTAAAAATCCAAAGTCTCGCATCGCAATACAACTATTTATAAAAGAATTCTCTTAAGATATTACCCCGAAGTATTGTGATTTGCGAGATTGCGATGGTATAATAGCTTTCTTGCATCGCATTTCAATCATGTGACACAAGCCTCAACCTATTATACGCTGATATTGCGATATGCAATCTCAACCTAGACCCACCTCTTAATCTTTCCACCAACACATACAGAGGTCCATTATTCATTTAAAAAGAAACCCGATAATTAATGACGTTTTTTTCTCGCATCTCGCATCTCGCACAAACTCAAAAAGTGGTAAGATAAACAAAAAACAAATTATGCGATATAGCGATCTGCGATATTACTTTCCAAATCGCAAAATCACTATCATCGCAGTTTAAAGGCTCACCACCCTAGGATATTGTTTCCCGATTTACGATGTGAATGTTTATAGACATTTAAGTTAAAAGATAACAAATCATTAGTGGGCATTTATGAAGAAGTAACTACATTTATGTGTGAAAGGCCATTTATTGTGATTTGATATCAACTTACGTGATTTCAAATAAAACATCTTTATCACCTTTACTAGTTTTCTTTATCAATTCATTCCTACGTTTAGTATCATTTTTATCCGATCAGTTGTTCCTACTGAAACTTTTAGGGAAAAACCGTAGAACAGGGAGCCGAAAGTAATGGTGATGAAAGGAAAAGTAGTCTCCTCTAAGAAGTCAGAATTGACTCCGCTGTTCACAGATACTACATGTAATAAGGAAGCAGGGGTGTCTACATGGGAAACTATGTATCAGTTACCGGAAGAGGAACAACCAAGGATTCTTGAGACAGCAATTACAGTTGATCGGCATGATTCGTCTGATGCTTCCATAAATGAACTTGCATGCTCATTCCAGCATCAAATAGCTGCACGATCGAAAATAATCCCCTATACCGACATGATTAAGTGGATCATTGACAACGCTGCTATATCTGACAGAGAATTCAAAACAGGAGGCCAGGAAGTTATAGGATCTTTCTCTCCAGATAACCTATGGCTTATGTACCATTTACCGGAGCCACAAGTTACCTACAACAGGAAATTTGTTGAGAAATTCATCAAAGAGAATGGAGACCTGGCGAACTGCTCAAAGAATTGGCCAAATAATGAAGAAAGAATCAAGAAAGACAAAAATGGTATGTACGCCACTGCTTCTATTTGTTCCCCTTTCTGTTTTGCTGTGGCTATGCTCTGTAGACTATTTAACAAACCTGACAGTAACAAATTTTCCTTAGAATGGTTTCCCTTAATAAATGCAGCCATTAACGCAACAATAATAGATTGGGCACAAATCCTGCCTGAAAATTTAGCTAAAGCAATTATAGAGTATAGAAGGAAAATGACTATTGTTTCGAGGGTTTACCCTCCATTTTTCATGTGTTCTGATGTTATGGACACTATTTCTTTTGGTTCTAAATTCCCTCTTATGGGGTGGAAGTGGACTATTCAAGACCCACTTCCTATTCACATCCACCACAAATATATGTGGTAATCCAATTTTGAACTACATTTTTTCAAGATTTGCCACGGGGTTATGCTTCCCATCCATAAACAAATCTATAACCGAGATGCCCCCAGATTCTCTCAAGAAGCTGAGGTAGACATCCTCCCAGTAGCATGATAGTTCGGGGAAGATACATTTACATATATCAGAGTGTTTGGCAGCATCACCTCTCCCCATTTTCTCCCTTTCTATGTCCCAGATAAATTAATGGCTAGAGAGATAGCCTATCAGACATGCAGTGAAGGAGGGATGAGCAAAACACTGAAGGATTCAAAGAAGGACATATGGCCTCAATTTCCTATATCATGTGGAGTGTTTGCATTACATCACCTTGGACATGCATTCAGGGAAGTAGATAATATGTTATCTCTACGACTACCTAAGTTCCCCGGAAGACAATATGACCCATTCGGTATTGTCAAGGATTTTACCACTATGTTCAAAGTAAAAAATTTCAGCCATGAGAAGGACCCATTTGATGATTTTTTATTACAGAAGAATACCTTCAAAGAAGTGAAACATATGGCACAGATACTTTTTGATCAAGAGGTTCTTGAAACATTTTATAGCTATAGAGAAAAGAGATTATCAAAGGTCCCATTGGACCAATAAGGGAGCCCACTCCCAATGTAAGAATAGATGGTGACTCTAAGGAAAAATCTAAAACCAATTCTGGGAAGGTGGTGGGCTCCAATATTGTAGCAATAACGCTGCAACTACTGGGACTCCCTTCTTTATTTTTATCAACCCGGTAGTTCGTAACAAACTTGGAAGCGATGGTGTTATATGCACAAGTGCTAGCTCTTGCTGCAAGATGTCACTGGATCAGCTGGCACAAGTCTGCTAGGAGCTTAAGCCAACTTCTATGAACTCTTATAAGAAGCTTTTAACGGTGATGGACGAAAGCTAACTCAAAGGGAGTTAGTCTACTTGTAGAAAGAAGCTGAAAGTGGAAAAGGAATGCAAACCCTAGCAAACCCTAGTTTTACAGACTAACCCTACTGATGCAAGAAAACAGATGAAAGCAGTGGAAATGGATGCCATTGACTTCTAGAAATGTATAATGCATGTGACTAAGCTACTCTTGCAGTGAAATCTGAAAAGGAATGTCTTTTTGTATTTTTGAGTAATCTTGTAGAATTTTTATACATGTGCTTAACTGTTTTGATTATGCAGAGGTTGATTGATGGAAGGAAATTGTGAGGGTGCTTGTAGGAGGTTGGGAAGGTGAGAAGAGGGCCTAAGGGGTCCCTAACACCCTTCCATAGAGTTTCACCATGATCGGATCTCGAAAAACCACTCTCGTGATCTCCTACAGGAAGTCTGCAGGGGTTCTACAGGATGTTCCAAAAGGAGATTTTGGAGGGTTGAAGGTGGAAGAAAGTGTTGAAAATGCAACAAGATGATGGAGCTTAGTGAAAAGAAGTCGCCTTCACTAAGTGGGCCCGGAGGCTATTTTTGGCGCAAGGTCTATTTTTAGACTATGTCTATTTTTAGACATATGGATCATGGTCTATGAGTTGCAGGATGCTATTTGTGGATGATTGGTCATGTTGGTAAAAATATATGGACTTCTATTTTTAGACATATGGGCGGAGTCTATTTTTACACTGCTAGGCTAAAAATAGAACAGTCGAATATTATTAGCTCTTAATAATATTTGGACTATAAACATTATCTTATCCTCTTGGAGCACTTCAGTTCGAGCTACGGATGTGGCACATGTAGCTGTCAAAAGGAAATACGCTTTTCTTATGGGTCAGTTGTGGTATTGCATCAAGGACTTCAATTAGAACTCATGTGGTTGAGTTTGGTGGAGTTGTTTGTGGAGTTGAGGGAGTTGTGTTCAGTTTGACTTGGTTAAACTAGTTGTATTTAGTCTAATTGTAGAATACACTAGTGATCAGTGATGTGAATTAATTGTTAATTAATTCACTAATTATTAACTCATAAAGCAACTAAAGAATACATCAGTTAACTCAGTGCATGGACAGTTCAACGGAGACAGGTGTTAGAGGTTGAGATTGCTATCAGTTGTGACTATAGTTGTGCATGAGATGTTGCACAATAAGTGGGATTGAGTAATTCCAATGAGGATTGCGTGGTTCAGCCAGGGAAATACGAGTTTTCTTCAACCATTCATCATTATTCTCATACAGGATTTCACAGTGGAGGCAGGCAGACAGTGGAGGAGATTTGAACCTGTGATTGATTCAGATCTGAGCTAGTTTTGTGTGTAACAAGTGGAGATATTACTGAGTACTTGTGAGGAGTATTGTACTATGTATTGTTACATGTTCTCAATCATTATAATATACAAATAGTGTGGGGTTTTCAGCTGTATGATTTCCTCGGGTTACATACTGTGTTAATGTGCGCATGTGATTGATGTTTCATTGTTTTTAATTCTGCAAAATTGATGATCAACGTAGAGGAGGTTATGTATTATGCATGTATTCCGTAATAGTGTATAATCGGGATAATCTCTGTGAATAAGTGTCATATTATTCAAAATTTCTACATGGTATCAGAGCAGTTGATCATCAGATCTATTATTCAGAAAGTGTTTACATTTTATTTCTTCTGGCAAAGTCTGTAATCGGGCCAGGTAGCCTCTGGATTCATCCTTATTTTGGAAGGTGAGATATCCGGTAAAAGCCCATATAGTCAATCTCTGTACGAGAAATACTTTGTTCTCACGAATTCTAGATCAGAAGCAGTTGAGTTTTGAGCTAGTGGAATTCGAATTTGCAGCAGTGTTTTCTTGGTGTCAAAATGTAAATGTCCTTCAACGGATTGCGACTGGAGTATGCTCTTGAAGGCAGCTCAAATTATATTGCATGGAAAGACGGGATGGAGGCAGTGTTAGATGACAATGGGCTGAAGGAGTTCATAGAAGCTGAAGTCCCAAAACCTACTGATGCTGCTGAAGCTGTGGTTTGGCAAAAGAAGACAACAAAGTGTCAAAGGATTCTGTTGGAGGGCGTGAAGGATCACATTGTGTCCAGCCTGCATGGAAAGGCTTCTCCATACTTGATGTGGAAAGCGTTGATAGATCTATTCCAAATCAAGAGTGACCAGAGGAAGTTGGCGCTCAAGGATAAACTCAGAAACATTAAGTGTGAGAATGGAGACAGTATGCCCCAGTATCTCACGAAGTTCACCCAGTGTCGGGATGAGCTGGAAAGTGTGGGGTTGACTGTTGATGATGAGGACTTGGTGAGCTTGGCTCTCCTTGGCCTTTCGAAGAGTTGGAATTCCTGTCAGGACTCTGTCAATGGTCGGGAGAAATTGCCAGGATGGGAGAGACTTTGGTTGCATCTTGTGCAGGAGGATATCAGACGGAGCACCAGAGACAGTTCTTGATGCATGCATGATGAGGAGAACTGTGCCTTAGCGAGTAAGGAAAATAAGGGTAAGGAGAAGGTTTCTCTTTCCAAATCCAGTTCTTCCAATCATGGCGAGAATGTTGACAAATCGAAAGTGCGATGCTTTCGTTTCCATGAGGTTGCCATTTTGCTACAAATTGTCAACGGAGGAAATCCAAGAAGGGATCTGGGGAAGGATCTGAAGGTGAGGCACTTGCTTCACAATTTGAGTTGGATTTCACACTCTTCGCATGCATGGTTTCATCCATGGTGGGAAGTGGTTGGTTTCTTGACAGTGGAGCTTCTTTCCACATGACCGGTGACAAAAGTTTGTTCAGTACTTTGGAGGAGAAAGATCTCCAGATACTCATAGCAATGGGTAATGATGAGAAGTATAGTGTCTCAGGTGTACACACGGTTATTTTTCAGAGGGAGCGTGGAGCTCACCTTACCTTGACCGATGTCAAGTATGTACCAGGACTGAAAAGAAACTCGGTGTCGATCGCGATGCTAGAAGACAAAGGCTATGATGTAGTCTTCAGTGAGGGAAAGGTTTTCCTTAGACACATCATCAGTAGACAGGTGAAGCAGATTGGTTCACGGGTCAAGAACTTGTATGCTCTTGAGGTTCAAGATGCATGCAAAGCCTTGAGCAGCGAGGAAACTGATGGAGACTTGGTGGTTGAGAGGGAACGTATATTACCTCTCAACATGCAAAGCTAGAAGAAGTCTCAGACGATTTTGGAGGAGCCACAATTGGTGCAGCAGCTTCAGGAGGTTGTGGAGCAGCCACAAAAAGGGAAGTTGAGAGGAGATCGAGTAGAGACATCTACTCATGCAGAGACCTCCAGTAGTGGGAAACTTCAAGCTAGGTGGGCTTAGGGATCGCATGCAGCCATACCTCCAGGTAGGAGGTGGGGTAATGTGGATTAATCGTCCCAAGGAGGAGGGGCAGGATCCTTGAGGTACCCAACCTCTTGAATGAGACCTTGCTACGGGAGCCTCGATGTGGAGTAGCAGGAACTGACTGATTGGGTAGAGACAGATGCGGATGGAGCGGAAAAGAGAGCGACAATGTAGGGAATCCCAGGACAGCGCATAACTAGCAAGTTGCAGCAATGCGAGAGGCACAAGTGTTTTGCACAATGCTAGGTGGCACAGAGAAGTGTGCAATGGTGCGAGATGCATGGAGATGTTGCAGTAGCGCAGATGTCAGAGAGGGAGCACTTATCAGCAGTAGGTAGAGCTTCAGCAACAGAGTATGTTCCTAGCCCAACAGAGTGGTCAGTTGGGAGTGTTTTTGTTCCAAGTGTTGTTGGAGCAAGTGGACCGGGAAAATGTGTTGCATGCAGAACATTCCAGAGTTGCAGGATAGGGGTCGCAGATAATCCATATCTTGTTGAGAGGGAGTGTTGAAAATGAAACAAGATGATGGAGCTTAGTGAAAAGAAGTCGCCTTCACTAAGTTGGCCCGGAGGCTATTTTTGGCGCAAAGTCTATTTTTAGACTATGTCTATTTTTAGACATATGGATCATGGTCTATGAGTTGCAGGATGCTATTTGTGGATGATTGGTCATGTTGGTAAAAATATATGGACTTCTAGTTTTAGACATATGGGCGGAGTCTATTTTTAGACTGCCAAGATAAAAATAGAACAATCGAATATTATTAGCTCTTAATAATATTTGGACTATAAACATTATCTTATCCTCTTGGAGCACTTCAGTTCGAGCTACGGATGTGGCACATGCAGCCGTTAGAAGGAAATAAGCTTTTCTTATGGGTCAGTTGAGCTATTGCATGAAGGACATCAGTTAGAACTCGTGTGGTTGAGTTTGGTGGTGTTGTTTGTGGAGTTGATGGAGTTGTGTTCAGTTTGACTTGGTTAAACTAGTTGTATTTAGTCTAACTGTAGAATACACTAGTGATGAGTGATGTCAATTAATTGTTAATTAATTCACTAATTATTAACTCATAAAGCAACTAAAGAATACATCAGTTAACTCAATGCATGGACAGCTCAGTGGAGACAGGTGTTACAGGTTGAGATTGCTATCAATTGTGACTATAGTTGTGCATGAGATCTTGCACAATCAGTGGGATTGAGTAATGCCAATGAGGATTGCATGGTTCAGCCAAGGAAATACGAGTTTGCTTCAGCCATTCATCATTATTCTCATACAGGATTGCGCAGTGGAGGCAGGGAGACAGTGGAGGAGATTTGAACCTGTGATTGATTCAGATCTGAGCTAGTTTTGTGTGTAACAGGTGGAGATAGTACTGAGTACTTGTGAGGAGTATTGTACTATGTATTGTTACATGTTCTCAATCATTATAATATACAGATAGTGTGGGGTTTTCAGCTGTATGCTTTCCTCGAGTTACATACTGTGTTAATGTGCGCATGCAGTTGATATTTCATTGTTTTTAATTCTACAAAATTGATGATCATGTAGAGGAGGTTATGTATTATGCATGTATTCCACAATAGTGTATAATCAGGATAATCTCTATGAATAAGTGTCATATTATTCCAAATTTCTACAGAAAGGTGGAGAAGTGGAGATGGAGGTTAGATGAGGGTGTGAAGAGGTTTAGAACCTAGAAAATGATGCTGAGAAGTGATGAGGATGGTTGGATTTGTTCAAGGATGGATAGAGCAATGTTGCACAAAAATATGGAAATTAGGTCAAAGTGAGAAAATGTGTCAAACGAAGAGCAAGAATCTGAGTTAGGGAATGGAACAGCTTGCACTGATGGTGGAAGGGTAGGTAGGGAGGTATCACAGTTGTTCTACACACTACTTATTGAAACTGATCAAACAAAGACCATGCAAACCAAATATCTAGCTATTCTAACCTAATTTGGCCTAGGAACCAGCACCCATGATGAACAAAAATTCATTGGTAGAAAATTATGTAAAATGACTTATGAAAACCATGCAAGAATGGATCTAAGCATGTAATCACATCTAGTATCAACATTTGCAACTGAGAAACTAACACTAGCAATTGCATGAAGAAGCAAAAATAGTGTTTTTGTGGCAGCAAGGACACTTGGGTCTCAGCTCATGGTCTCGAGGAGGGAGAGGTGAGATGCAACATTGCTTGATGCCCTTTTTAGAAGATATTTTATGTTGTCAACCTATCTAATCACTTTGAACCACGAAAAGCTCTTTCAAAAATTACCTAGATAACCAAGCAATGTTCTAATCTACTAGCAGAAATTATTTTATGAAGACAACAAAAGACATATAACAATACACAGAGGAGGCCCTGGTGCCTGCGTTGGTCCCAACCCCAAGAGCTACAGGCTCCTAAAAAGAAGCTCAGAACTAATGCAACATGAAACTGGTTTCCATTACTCAAAAAACAACCATGTCCAAAATGTGTTATAGCAGAAGCTCCAAAATGAGCTGTGAAACAAAGCAACACTATAGTACGAAATAAAAATGTTCAAAAGGTAAACTACGAAAGCTGGAAGCCTTCCTACTTATGCAATACGAGGACCTCCAGCAGTCCTCCTTAATTCAAGGGGCTTGGCTGCTCAAAAATGCAAGTACTCAGCCACTTCACAAAAGCTACTCGGCTGCCCTTGGAAATCAACTTTGGTGGGCTGCTGAACTCCCGAGCTGATGGTGGAGAACTTGAGGAAGGGGCCATTTAGTGTAGGAGACACCCTTCCTAAGAATCTTTAGCCTTGTCCCATCGTATTTGGCTGTCAAATGGCCCATAAATGCTTGACCTTGGTCCAAAAGTTGTCCAAAATTCTGCAACAAACACGTATTAGCCTTCATGGTCAAGTGACTATTCTCATTCATTCAATTAACATAAACATACTTCAAACATAAACTATGAAGAATGGTGGATTAGTGGAGAAGAATAGGCAAAATGAGCCTAATAAGTTACCCATTTTTGGGGCTCATCATCACCCCCCTGCTAAATGGGTTGCTCATCCTCTGAGCAACTAATCCAACTCATCATCTTTGATTCCTTTGACTGCCTCTCTCACATCCCAGGCCTCTGAGGTGATGTCTTCTTCTCGGTCATGAAATCTTGCTTTTCTTTCTAGTTCCTCCCACTACTTGTGTTCTTCTTCTTCTTTGACTCCTTCCGGCAATCCTAAAAAGAAGGGAGGACTGAACTTTAGGCCGATCGAGTTGGCTTGCAGATTTTTCATTGACTATTTATAGAGGGGTACCCTTGCCAAGGCCTCCCTTATCCTAGTTGGGGAGTGGTATTCTCTTATTTTCAAACAATGGGGCAGTGCGTTCCACCTCCTTGTGCAAGCATGAATGCAGTTATCCCCCAACAGTCTTTCCATGTCCTCAAAGTGAGCAATGGCTTGAGCTTGTCGTTCAATGTAATCTGGTAAAACCTGAGGGTTGTTGGCCAGATGCTTATGGGCATATATTAAAGCTGATGTATCCTTTGGTTCTTCCCTAATCATGAGTGGTTCAATTAGCTCCTTGTTCATAATATCTCGAATCTCTACTGCGTTCCTTTCCTCATGATTTAACCAAGAGGCCATGGCCATAAGTTTCACATCTCCCAATGTAGCATTGGGGTCCCAAAGAGTCATGATTGGAAGGGCCAAGTTGTGTAAATAGAATTTGGATAACTTGGCCTTATCTTCTGTTGAGCTACTGTCACACAAATTCATGAATTGATGGTAATTTTGAAATGGAATGGTGCCCCTTTGGGCCAAGGTGTTAATCTGGAAGTGCAACCATTGATCTTTAAGATATAAGGCATATGACTTGGCAGGTTGCCTACACTGCAAGGCCTCTACTGCCCAACTGGCCATGCAGGCCAGTTGGGCTTCCTTTTCTTGTACCTATTGCTTTAGAGACTTTATTTCCTCTGCTGCCTGTGACTCCTCCTGTAGCTGTTTTGTTAGTGCCTCAACCTCGACCTACAACCTGTCCATTATCTGCTGTTCATCGGAGGTTTTTTTGTCTGCTGTAGGCTTTTCCTGTTGCTGTTGTTCTCCTAGAATGGAGGGCCTATCTTCCTTATGACTTCCCTGTAGCCATAGTTGCTATTTCAGTAGCTCGTTCTCTTCTTGTAGTTTGGCCCTTTGACTGCTTTCAACATGTTTCACCATGGCCAATTCTCCCCTTGACTCCTTGAGTTGTTCTTTCAGGTGGCCTATGTCTACCACACCTTTGGACTTGGAAATCCTCATCCAAGTGTGAGTCCTAATTCTTTCTTCTTCTAGTGCAAAGAAGATTGGCACCGTAAATTTCTGGGGAATTATTTTCCTGGCTTCTAACAGGTTATAGTATGAGCCCAAGCTGGGCTGAGGGCTTAGTTCCAATATTTCCTCTGTCTTTTCTTCGTCTTATGATTGTTTGGCCGCCTTTTCCTCCAATTTATTGGTCTCTTTTAGCTTAGCCCGAGTTTCCTGTAGAGATTTCTTAGCTTCCTGTAGAACTCTCTTTGAGTCCATTATCTTCATTCTCTCTCTCTAGGTGGAGGTTTTTGGGCTTCCTCGTTCATAGGTGATGGATATCTTTGAAGGAGACCCTTCTTTTGGTTTAGGTGTTGTGTCCTCAATGACAATTGGCTCCTTTGACTACAGCTGGGGTCTGCCCACTTTGATCCGTGTGCTCCTTCTTGCTTTAAATTACATGGAGGTTTTCTTCTTTCTCTTCCCTTTTTGTTTTGGAGGTGTTCTTAAGGTGGCAAGTACAACTGTTGCCTCCCTTGCCAATATTTCAGGTGATTTCCCCCTTTGTTGTTCTTTTTCCATGCTTCTTGTAGAAGTCCCTGTGCCAACTGTTTCTGTCTGTATTGCGGCCATTTTAGGATCTGTCTTCCCCTTTTGTTTCTGTGTGTCTGCTTTGGCTGTGACAACCTTCATTTAGTTTTTTTCTGCCTTCTCTACTCTCCTCTACATTCTCTTTTCCCTTGGTGTTTGTGCCGTTGTTTCTTCCTCTGTTTTAGGTTCAGCAATCTGGCCCTCTCCCCCTTTTTCTGTGTGTCCTTGTTGTGCTTGAATGTCCTATGTTCCTTCACCATTGGTTTTCTTACCTTCTTCAGCATGTTCTCCCTTTTCACTGCTAGATGAGGTGATGTCTTCAGCCAAAATTCTAATATTGTCATGCCGGGACATGTTTCGGAAGATTTCCCAAGATATGGGGACAGTGTAGGTGTGCAGGGCATCTTCCACTAATAGCTTGATGAGCCCATGATGGGCCAGCTGATCTGGGATCCCTTCATTGATTTTTTACCACATTCAATTAGTGACTGAAGAAGAAAATAGGGAATGCTCAACTTCTCGGCTAGAGGTGAATCAATCCCATGCCTTAGTTCACACAGCAACCTGAAAAGATATCCATAGGCAATGCTAAACCTCCCCTCACATGTAATGTACTTCATAATTTTAAAACTGACCTCACTCCAGAGAGGAGGCAAGTTGGTTCTCCTAACCCTGTTTTGTCTTCTACAGGATGTTCCTCAGGTAGGAAGAATGTTTTCTTAGCAACTTGGCCCAATGACCTCTCTTCTTTGCTCCAAGGGAGCCCTAATGGCAGACCAGTAACATGACTAATGAGCTCAGGGGTAAGTTTTAGGGTCAAACCCATAAAACTTACTGCGGCTTGTGTCTTAGATTGAGGTCTCAGGGACATAAAAAATTCCTCTGTTATCTCCTCATCATGACCCCGAATTTTGTCAAAAAAATGACATCCAATTAGCTCGGGTGAAAAGGTCCACCACCTTAGGATGCTCGTGCAGTTTGTTGGTGTCCGAGGGTTCTTTCCTTATGAATCCCCCTGGCATGGTGAGAGTGCTCTTTTTTCTTTTTGTTTTGATTAGAAAAAGGAATTTTGTTTATGGTTTTCCCCCTGAACTCAAGAAGGGATTTCTCGGGTATCTATATTAATTAGCAGTTATTCCCTGGTTTTCAAGACTACTATTGCCCAGAACTCGGCTGCCTATTTATGAAGGGAAGAATTTCATTTCTACAGAAAGAGTACAGAGCTCAATGTTTCTTCTCAGCACATATACAGATATAAAAATTTAAAATTTTCATACACAGGCTGGCCCCCACAGTTGCATATCTTCCCTACAGGAGAATTTTAAAAATAGGAACGTGGAGGAGAATCTGGATGCAAAAACAACTGAGAAACCCAGTGCAACACACAGGAAAACATTTTTCTTTAAATCCCGAGGCATATTTTCTCTAGTTCCCCAGTTTGATACCGTTCAATTCACCACCTTTTCAAATCATACCATGCATAGAAGAGTTTTTCGAGCCTACCTTCGTTGGAGCTCCAAATTCGATGAAGATAAATCCCAGGCTTCTCTGCTCCAGAAAGCTGTGCAGGCTTTCCTATAGAACCCTTCCTGTAGAAGACTCCCTAGTTCCTGTAGAATGTCTCTGTGCCTCTGAGCGAGCCCGATATACGGGAGATTCTCGAGAACAGGTAGAAAAATCGGTGGTGGACGACTGGTTAACAGTTTTTGGCGGAGGACGTGTACTTCAGTCGAGGATGTTCAAGTGAAAATGAACAGAGGGTGGTGTGAGTTTCAGCCGAGCATCTTTTAATTGCAGCGTAATTCATGGTGAGGGGATAAGGTGGCCGAACCGAACCATTGATCCAACGTCATAGCCATAATTTCTCTGTGTGTTTCTGGCTGGCATCACCTTCCCTCTGTCGTTAACCGCCACCACCACTGCCAGTCTCGACGATTTCTCCTTGAATGGACACTCCACACGTGTTGGCTACACGTCTCGTCGGCAATTTTGAATGTAACTGAGCTTGCTCGAATCCCACGAGGCTATGTAACTGGCTGAGGGTGGCCAGGTTACTGGCCACCAATCCCATTCTATCCAAACCATTTCCATAGGCATGCAACTTTTAAAATATAGTTTACGCAATTGACGAATGAGTTTAGGCACTTACCTGCATGGTCATGGCCACGTTATGCAGACTTCGGGTCTTAGAACCGTTCCTTCGTTTGTTGTTGCTTCCTGCACAGGTTTTGGAACCCATTCTTTCATTCGTTGACGCCGCATGCACGTGTTTCGGAGTCCATTCCATTGGTTGTTGTCGCTGCGTGCTCAGGTCTTGCTTGGTTTTAGCTACTGATGATGTTTTTACGTTCAAGATGAGCTCTTTGCATGTCTCCTTTGCTATTTTTTGGCTATCCTTGTCCCCAGAATATGTCTTCCAGAGGGATCAACTGCTACAGGATTCCTGTACGATGTCCTGTAGCTGCGCCTCCTCCTAGGATGCAAGCTAAACGAGCAGGGCTATACTGCCGACAAGGGATTTGGCTGATGAGGAGTCCAGATGGAGATTGATAGGTAGGGAGAGTGAAACACCACTGCTATATTTGTCACTCAAAGTTCTTGCTGGCCGTATGAGGAAAACAGGGTTTTTTTTTTGTGTGACTGTGCAAGAATAAATAACAAAATGGGTGCAATTGAGGTGTAAAGAGATGAAATAGGGTGATGTATGGCGATGGATGTAAACAGGGGTGGCTGCAGGCCTAGCAGGCATATTCCAACCTTCAGATTCCCTTCCACGATCAATTTTTTCCTGTCTCGAGGTTCTCTAGGATCTTCCTATAGAAGATATAGAACTTTCTGGAGACGGTGAAATCTTAGCCTGAATGTGATGAAATCCTAGGAAAGGGGGGTGGTCATGGAGGAAGCGTCCATGAGGGATGCTTGCAGCCTATTGCTGACCTCTGTCTTTTTTTTGCGTGACCCTCCTAACCTGCAATGTCTTCCCTACACCCTGCAATTATTCAACAGAAATTAGGCCTATTTCCTTTTTTTTTTTTTTTGGTGAGACAGCTGGGAAGCCTCCTGGAGGTTTTCACCCTCACTATCTGCCCCGGGCACCTCTAAGAGGTTTTCACCCAAGGATCTTTTTATTTTTTCTGTTTTTTTTCTTTTTTTCTTTTTTCTTTTTTTTATGATCAAGGTGTGGGTGGAGTAGAGACAGGGCCCTGCTCCACTACCAGCACTGATTTATCTAGAGTTCCAACGAACTCCTTCTTGGAAATGGTCTTCCTGCAGATTTTAAATTGATGCCCATTGACGAGCATGGGGATGGCTTCTTCATCAATGGTTCTGATAAGGACTTAACCATTGTCGTTGCATTTCTCCACTGTATACGGTCCCAGCCACCTTGTCCTCAGCTTCCCTTTGAAATCCTTTTATCTTGAGTCATATAACAACGCCCAATCTCCTGGCTGAAATTGCTTTGCGTTAAGGTGTCGGTCATGCCATATCTTTCTCTGGAGTTGAACTACTTCTGAGTGGAGGAGGGCTTGCATTCTCTGTTCAATTCAGTTATAAATCAAGTGAATGGCATTGTCAATTTTGGCCACCAAACCAAAACATTGTCCTTTAAGAAATAAAAGAAGAATGAATTACTTCAATAAAATAAAGAAAGCATCAAGTATACTGAAGAATTTATCCTTAAATCTCCATTCTTACTTAAGTGGGATACTGAATCAATGTTGGGTAACAAGTAACCCTGTTGAGGCTATGAATGCCTGCTCATAGCAGAGGCTCTACGTACGACAAAGGAGTATACCAAAATTTTTCTAACGAGATTCTTTTGCTTTTATCTTTATAACCAAGTAATGACTGATGAAATTAAAAGGACTATCTATGAGAAAATGACAAACACAAGAAAGATAGTTAGAGCAAATGTTGTTTATTGATAGACGAGTAGTATTATTTACCTTGTATTCCATGCAATTTAGTTTTATTTTCAAAACTATCTTTATTTTAGAGGTTTTAGAAAATTCAAAAAATTCTTAGAGATAACTAGTTCTTCCAAGTGAATCACCAATTGTTGTGCTTGTCAACAACCCCCAATTTATTAAATCTAGTAGTAAAATATTACTTTAATAAATGGGGACCCTTTCAAAAAAACTGTATATACCAAAAAGTCAATCCTAGCATGTAGATATTTCTTTCGTTTTTGGAATAAATCAAGATATCAAACAAAACCTCCAAAACCCTTAAAATGCTACTTTTCCATATTTAGCATGAAATACATCTCAAATGATACCTTTCTAACCCACCACAATCTACGATAAAACAGTCTAGAAAGTAAATTTATATTCGAAAAATGGTCACAATGTTAGAAGGTCCTCAAAAGCTTCTTTAAAAGGCCAAAGTCTCACATCACAACACAACTATTTATAAAATAATTCTCTTAAGAGGTTACCCCAAAGTATTGTGATCTGCGAGATTGGGATGGTATAATAGCTTTCTTGCATCGCATTTCAATCATGCAACACAAGCCTCGACCTATTATATGTTGATATTACGATATGTGATCTCAACCTAGACCCACCTCTTAATATTTCCACCAACACATACGGAGGTCCATTATTCATTTAAAAAGAAACCCGATAATTAATGATGTTTGTTTCTCGCATCTTGCATCTTGCACAAACTCAAAAAGTGGTAAGATAAGAAAAAAAAACAAATTATGTGATATAGCGATCTGCGATATTGCTTTCCAAATTGCAAAATCGTTATTATCGAAGTTTAAAGGCTCAGCACCCTAGGAGATTATTTCCCGATTTACGATGTGAATATTTATAGACATTTAAGTTAAAAGATAACAGATCATTAGTGGGCATTTATGAAGAAGTAACTACATTTATGTGTGAAAGGCCATTTAGAGTGATTTGATATCAACTTACGTGATTTCAAATAAAACACCTTTATCACCTTTACTAGTTTTCTTTATCAATTCATTCCTACGTTTAGTATCATTTTTATCCAATAAGTTGTTCCTACTGAAACTTTTAGGGAAAAACCGTAGAACAAGGAGCTGAAAGTAATGGTGATGAAAGGAAAAGCAGTCTCCTCTGAGAAGTCAGAATTGACGCCGCTGTTCACAGATACTACATGTAATAAGGAAGCAGGGGTGTCTACATGGGAAAATATGTATCAGTTACTGGAAGAGGAACAACCAAGGATTCTTGAGACAAAAATTACAGTTGATGGGCATGATTCCTCTCATGCTTCCATAAATGAACTTGCGTGCTCATTCCTGCATCGAATAGCCGCACGACCGAAAATAATCCCCTATACCAACATGGTTAAGCAGATCATTGACGACGCTAATATATCTGACAGAGAATTCAAAACAGGAAGCTAGGAAGTTATAGGATCTTTCACTCCAGATAACCTAAGGCTTATGTACCATTTACCGAAGCCACAGGTTACCTACAACAGGCAATTTGTTGAGAAATTCATCAAAGAAAATGAAGACCTGGTAAACTGCACAAAGAATTGGCCAAATAATGAAGAAAGAATCAAGAAAGACAAAAATGGTATGTACGCCACCGCTTCTGTTTGTTCCCCTTTTTGTTTTGCTGTAGCTATGCTCTGTAGACTATTCGGCAAACCCGACAGTAACAAAGTTTCCTCAGAATGGTTTCCCTTAATAGATGCAGCCATTCACGCAACAATAATAGATTGGGCACAATCCCTGTCTGACAATTTACCTAAGGCAATTATAGAGTATAGAAGGAAAATGAGTATTGTTTCGAGGGTTTACCCTCCATTTTTCATGTGTTCTGATGTTATGGACGCTATTTGTTTTGGTTCTAAATTCCCTCTTATGGGGTGGAAGTGGACTATTCAAGACCCATTTCCTATTCACATCCACCACAAATATATGTTGTAATCCAATTTTGAACCACATTTTTTCAAGATTTGCCACGGGGTTATGCTTCCCATCCATAAACGAATCTATAACCAAGATGCCCCCAGATTCTCTCAAGAAGCTGAGATAGACATCCTCCCAGTAGCACGATGGTTCGGGGAAGAGAAATTTACATATATCAGAGTGTTTGGCAACATCGCCTCTCACCATGTTCTCCCTTTCTATGTCCCAGATAAATTAATGTGTAGAGAGATAGCCTATCAGACATGTAGTGAAGGAGGGATGAGAAAAACACTGAAGGATTCAAAGAAGGCCATATGGCCTCAATTTCCCGTATCATGTGGAGTGTTTTCATTACATCACCTTGGACATGCATTCAGGGAAGTAGATAATATGTTATCTCTACGATTACCTAAGTTCCCCGGAAGACAAATAACCCATTCGGTATTGTCAAGGATTTTACCACTATGGTCAAAGTAAAAATTTTCAGCCATGAGAAGGAACCATTTGATGATTTTTTCTTACAGAAGAATACCTTCAAAGAAGTGAAACATATGGCATAGATACTTTTTTATCAAGAGGGTCTTGAAACATTTTATAGCTAAAGAGAAAAGAGATTATCAAAGGTCCCATTGGACCAATTGACTATTGAACTAATAAGGGAGCCCACTCCCAATGTAAGAATAGATGGTGACTCTAAGGAAAAATCTAAAACCAATTCTGGGAAGGTGGTGGGCTCCAATATTGCAGAAATAATGCTACAACTCCTGGGACTGCCTTCTTTACTTTTATCAACCCAGTAGTTCGTAACAAACTTGGAAGCGACGTGCTATATGCACAAGTACTAGCTCTTACCGTAGGCTGTCACTGGATCAATTGGCATAAGTCTGCTAGGAGCTTCAGACAACTTCTATGAGCTCTTAGAAGAGGCTTTTAACGATGATGGATGAAAGCTAACTCAAAGGGAGCTAGTCTACTTGCAGAAAGAAGTTGAAAGTGGAAAAGGAATGCAAACCCTAGCAAACCCTAGTTTTACAGACTAACCCTATCGGTGCAAGAAAAGAGATGAAAGCAGTGGAAATGGATGCCATTGACTTCTAGAAATGTAGAATGCATGTGACTAAGCTACTCTTGTAGTGAAATCTGAAAACGAATGTCTTTTTGTATTTTTGAGTAATCTTGTAGAATTATTATGCATGTGCTTAACTGTTTTGACTGTGCAGAGGTTGATTGATGGAAGGAAATGGTGAGGGAGCTTTCAGGAGGTTGGGAAGGTGAAAATTGGGCCTAAGTGGTCCCTAACACCCTTCCACAGAGTTTCACCATGATCGGATCTCGAAAAACCGCTCTCGTGATCTTCTACAGGAAGTCTACATGGGTTCTACAGGATGTTCTACATGATGTTCCGAAAGGAGATTTTGGAGGGTTGAAGGTGGAAGAAAGGTGGAGAAGTGGAGATGGAGGTTGGAGGAGGGTGTGAAGAGGTTTAGAACCTGGCAAATGAAGCTGAGAAGTGATGAGGATGGTTGGATTTGTTCAAGGATGGATATAGCAATGTCGCACAAAAATATGGAAATTAGGTCAAAGTGAGAAAATGTGGCAAACGAAGAGCAAGAATCTGAGTTAGGAGATGGAATAGGTTGCACTGATGGTATAAGGGTAGGCAGGGAGGTATCGCTGGTGTTCTTCACACTACTTATTGAAACTAACCAAACAAAGACCATGCAAACAAAATATCTAGCTATTCTAACCTAATTTGGCCTAGGAACCAGCTCCCATGATGAACGGAAATTCATTGGTAGAAAATTATGTAAAATGACTTATGAAAACCACGCAAGAATGGATCTCATCATGTAATCACATCTGGTATCAAATTTTGCAACGAAGAAACTAACACTAGCAATTGCATGAAGAAGCAAAAATAGTGTTTTTGTGGTAGCAAGGACACTCGGGTCTCAACTCATGGTCCCGAGGAGGGAGAGGTGACATCCAGGGTTGCTTGATGGCCTTTTTCGAAGATATTTTCTATTTTCAACCTATCAAATCACTCTGAACCATGAAAAGCTCTTTCAACCATCAAAAAAGACCTAGACAACCAAGCAAGGTTCTAATCTACTAGCAGAAATTACTTTATGAAGACAACAAAAAACATATAACAGTACACAGAGGAGGCCCTGGTGCTTGGGTTGGGCCCAAACCCAAGAGCTACAAGCTCCTAAAAAGAAGCTCAAAATTGATGCAACATGAAACTGGTTTCCATTACTCAAAAAATAATCATGTCCAAAATGTGTTACAGCAGAAGCTCCAAAATGGGTTGAGAAGCAAAGCAGCACTATAGTGCGAAATAAAAATGTTCAAAAATTAAAATATGAAGGTTGGAAGCCTTCCTACTTATGCACTAAAAGGACCTCTAGTAGTCCTCCTTAATTCAAGGGGCTTGCCTGCTCAAAACTACAAGTACTCAGCCACTTCACAAAAGCTGCTCGACTGCCCTTGGAAATCAACTTTGGTGGGCTGCTGAACTCCAAGATGATCGTGGAGAACTCGAGGAAGGGGCCATTTAGTGCAGGAGACACCATTCCTATGAATCCTTAGCCTTTTCCCCTCCTATTTGGCTGCCAAATGGCCCATAAATGGTTGACCTTGGTCCAAAAGTTGTCAAACAATCTGCAAAAAATGCGTATTAGCCTTCATGGTCAAGTGACTATTCTCATTCATTCAATTAACATAAACATACTTCAAAAGCATACATAAACTATGAAGAATGGTGGATTAATGGATAACAATAGGCAAAATGAGCCCAATAAGTTACCCATTTTTGGGGCTCATCAGAAGGCATCCCAGAAGTCTTTAGAAAATAAGAAAAGTAGGAACAGGGAATCAATCCAGGACACAGCCTAGTCTATAACAAAGACAGATGAACAGACTTCGACCATCAAGCAGAATGAAACCCATACTCCCCCTATACCACTAATAAAGCTTCTGGTAATTGATTTGGAAGAGGAGTGGGATAATTTCAATAGAAGACTCAACATAGAGGAACAAGCACCGAAGACATGAATGGCACATCAAGAAACAACTCTGTAAATTATAACAGGGGGAACTGTGAATACTGAAGAAATATAATGCATTCACATTACCCCCACCTCTGATATTGTTTTAAGAATAGAAGAAATTACCCCTCTTGATGTATTTTACAGCCCACAACATAAGGCCATTGTTAAGAGATAGAGAAAGAAAAGAAAAGTGGAATCTATAATTGCTACCACCCTAGACAGTGAGCCGACGGATGTCCTACGGAAAAACTCATCTACCGACCCATCGGCCAACCTCACTAGGCTGTCGCAGTTCACAGGCGCATACACTATGGCAGCCATTGTCAAAGCAGCAGAGGTACAACTGTTGCTCAAAGAAAAGGAAGACAAAATTTTGTCACTAGAATAGTAGTTATAGGAAACCAAAACCAACCAATAAGTAGAAATACAATTGGCTAAGCTACAACAGGAGTTCCAACAAATACAAATAGAACATCAAAGTAGCTTGGCAGGTAAGGAGGCACAGATACAAATCATAAAATATTTGCATAAGGACAACCCAAATATCGATTAGTTTGTCACTCAAGCACTCAGCCTCAACTCCCAGCTCACACACCAAAAGGTATTGCTATGCCAAAAAATCTCGCAATGGATTTATCACTGTGAAATATGCAACAAGTTAACAAGCCAAGTCGTGGAATTACGACTGGAATATGATGAAATTCTTAAAAAGGTTTCAGATTTCATAACTTGGAAAAATTCTGAGAATGGGACAAGAGTCGACATGCCCAAACTGGATGAATGACATAAGGAGATCTTATTCATGAATTGGGGTTCTCGGCTCAAAGAGGCAGGACAAGGAACAGAGGATGTGATAGTAGCAACAAACAGCGTCATTGAAAAAGTAAATGAAATTTTTCATAATGCTAATCTTGTGGCAGAAACCACCCTGGTTTCCTTCCAAATGCAAAACAACTTGAATTACAGTGAAAGTAGGCAGCAGAAGAAAGAACAGAACCAATTAGGAAAGTAACCAGGTTAAACTAGGAGGCTTATTGGCAATATCTGGTAAAACTGCATAGCCAATGGATGACCCTAAAATGCATAATTGTTTCCATCGAGAAAATGGTGCCAATGCTCATCAATGTTGTGTTTATAGGACAACTAAAAGCCGCATTCGGACAACCTACACTCCTCAAGACCATGCTAAATATTTGCGATCTGAAAGATCAAATGCAGGATTAGTCATTATGCACATTTCTATTTTTGTTCTATTTTGCTTAAATTGAGGCAGGTCATTTAAACCTCCTCAACCTTTTTTGTAATAATCTATTTTTAGTTTCATAAGTTAGTATTTAAACCGCTCTCATGCATTTAGAGAGGGATCCAGAAATTTTATCAGAAACATTCTTTAGAACATGCACTTCTGCTCCCTTTGAGGAAGTTTTGGTGAGATTAATGGAACAGGATTTATTTTCTACTTGAATTTGACATCTTCTACTGAAATGCACTTCTGTACTCTTAGATGATGTTGGGTGATTTGAAAGTAGATCAATATTGTTGGAGCACATGAGTAGAACGTATTATAAATGGTACTTTTATCTCTTAATTCCTTTTACTTATGCGTCAAGCAATACATTATCTTCAAGTTATTTATGTATGAAAGTTTGAATTTTAGATTGCCATTATTGCACTATTGTATGATGATGATTTATAGTTTATGCTAAATACATGAATGATTTTTATGCGATATATCTCTCATATCATTTCAGCTAAATTTTTACACGAAGCGATCATTGTTAAATGGATTCACTCCTTATTGTAATTGAATGATCTTTATTATCAATTACTTTCAGACATCATTTTAGATCGCATATTTCATGTTACTCCTAGGATAGTTATAGTTAGATGAATATTTTTGATTAGGACAAATTTCACATGATTATTAATTAGAGAAGATTAGTTTAATTTTAAGTACTACAAAAATCTCAAAAATATCATCCCATTAGCACAAGCATAAAAATAGATTGGGAAACTGGTCCCATCATCCATAGTCGGAGCCACTATTCCAAACGGAAAAGGAGTTGTCATAAGGTCTAGACCGAGTGGTTATCCCCATTGTTGAGGCAACGATTTTCGAGCCTTCAACAGTTCCCTGTAAGGAAAAAGAATAATGATATTAGGATTTGTATTGATTTTAGAAATCTAAATAAAGCTTGTCAAAATGATAACTTTCCTCTGCCTACTATGGAGCAAATACTGTAATCTGTTGTAGGTTCCAAATTAATGTCTTTTCTAGATGGATTTTCTGGATTAAATCAAATTCTTGTACATCTAGATGATAGATTAAATACAACATTCACGACCAAGTGGGAACATACGCTTATTAGAAGATTCCTTTCGGACTCATAAAAGTAGGTGCTACATTTCAATGTGCTATGGACATTGCTTTCAAAGGTCTGAGTAATAAATCAGTTGTTATTTACCTAGATGACATCACAGTCTATTCTAAGGATAGAAACAATCATTTAAATGACCTAAAACATATTTTTGAAAAATATAAAAATATGGCATTTCCTTAAATCCAAAAAAATATTATTTTCTTTTACCAGAAGGAAAACTTCTTGGATTTATAGTGTCCAAGAAAGGGATTTACATTGATCTTGATAGAGTCCAAGAGGTTGAAAAATTCCTCTTCCACATAATAAAAATACCATGCAATAGTTCCTAGGCCAAATTAATTTTGTAAAAAGATTTGTTCCAAACTTTTCATGGATTGTCCTACCCCTTCAAGCAATGATAAGAAAAAATGTAGTCTTCAAATGGGGCAAAGATGAAAGAGAATCATTTGAGTTGATTAAAAAAGCCATTATCAATATTTCCTCTAGGTGTTGATTTTTCTTAGTCTTCTTGTGTAGAGAACTCGTATTTTTACAGCTCGATTGTATTTTCTTGAAGGGATGTAACTGTATTGATGGAAATAATGAATATCGGTGTCATGTTCAGGTTCTAAATCTTGGTCTCCTTCAGATGAATCTAATTTTACTTGGGCTTGGAAATCTCAGGATCCTCATAGCCCTTTTGTGTCATTTACTTTTCTTCCTTTCAATTCTTATTCACACACATCTCTTGTTCTTGTCTTTTTTCTATCTTTGCATTTAGAATTAATGATTTCTTGTTGTAGGATTAGGCTAAATGGTTGAAGTAAGTTATTTTATAGGATCAAAAGCATCATTTCATCATTGGAAAAACTTTGGAAGGTCATAGTAATCATTGAAATACTTGGATTAGTTTGCTTATTCCCAAATATAGATTTTTGGAACTCCCTTGTGGCAAATAGAAGTAAATTTCTGATATTTTTATATCATGCTAACAAGATTCATTTGAGTTTATTCCACTTGAATTATATAAAAAAAACATTCTAGTTGATAAAAAAAATTACCCCATTTCATATTTACTTGATTAGGTTAGGTATTTGATAGATTTACTAGCTCACTAGTTCTCGAATTTCTAGATTTTAGACTAGTAATATCCTCATATTTTTTAGCATGGGTTAACATATGTATTTTTGAGTGATTCCAATTGGAATGGAGGCCTAAGACACCCTAGTCGGTAACAAATTTTTTCCCATCCAATTTTGATTTGATTTGATTTTTCATTCGGTAAATTATAACCTCCTATAGCAAATCTATTGTTTCCTGTAGTAGCTACAGGATCTCCTATAGAAGCCTTACAACATCAATCTACTTGCTCAGATTTGCTCAAAAATCTTGGTTTTAATCCCTTAGGGTTGAATCATCACCCCCAGGATCTAAATAGATGGTCGAGGAGGAATAAACACCACTTAGGACTTTCTTTTCTACCCATGCAAAACATCTGAGCAATTTGGGTTAATGGAAAGATTTATGAAATGGGAATACAATTATGATTTTATTGATTGCCACATCTAAGGAACTATGTCAATGGATATGAACTCTTTGAAATGTAATCATTGATATTTAGTTCATGATATTTGCTTTATGCGATTAGAATAGGTTTGATTTCCTTGTATTTTCTTTCTTGTAGTAGGTTTAGGTTTCAATTTCAAGAATTTCATTTGCTACAAATAGTTCCAGATTTATTTCATTACATTCACTCCATTACATCATGACAGTGAAGGAATGACATGATGTATTATGCACACATACTGTTGATACCTCTTAATTTTGTACGAACCCTGAGTTGATAATTAAATTTGGTAGCCTTGGGAGTTGCAACATTATTGCTTCAATACTTAGGCTCATCAATTTTTGGTGTCTTATCTGAGGAGGTGTCAAAGTATGAATTGTTTTCATCCCTAATTGATTCATTTCTTTTTACTTTCTACAAAAAAATATAAAAAAATTGCATTAGGCATATTTCATTCCAAGAATAGAAAAATTACATTAGGAATGTTTCATTCCAAGAATATAAAAATAGCATTGCATTAGCATTCTTATTCAAAAACAAAAATTAAAAATAATTCTCCAACACCAACCTCCCCATTTGATCACACAGTGCAGTAAAAGCCACATCCATCCACTTTTGTAGGTAGAGGATGAGGAGGTGACAGAGAAGGTAAAAGAAATGGATAGAGATGATGACAATCAAGAAGATCCTCTTGGATTTCCAATTCAAGATACTGATGTTAGTGTGCACATGAAGAAAATCCCTCCATATTTTCTTCCAAACTTTCATGATCTAAGGTTAAAGGATCTAGAAACCGTTCTCCTTGAGTTTCAAATTGTTTATAGATCTTATTGTTACTTATTAAGCACTCAAAAATTGAGATTGTTTCAGATAACATTGAAGGATAGAGCTCTGTTGTACTATGAAACAACCCCCCCCCAATTTATGTATAATAAAAGCTAATGTTAGACATATAAATGGGGACCCTTCTTAAATTTTTTTAGTATTTAGAAAATAAATCCTAACTCTAATAAATTGCCTTGAAAAAAACTCTTAGAACCATCCAAGTTTAGGATACCCATCGCAGATCGCAAGTAACATTTTTTTGTGTGATGATAAACACTTTAAAGAAATTGTAATACGTGATCGATCCTCCTACTGTGACATACCCAGCAAACCCCTTAAAAAATCACAAATCGCATTTCGTGAAAGTCACAAGTAAAAAGACCTGCCACAATGACATCCACCAACGATTTGCGAAATGCGATATTGCGATATCCGCAATCGCGTTTCGCATTATGAATAGGTAAAGTTATATAACATTGTTTTAAATATTGCGATGCACAAATCAGGCAGCATGTGTGGGATTTAACTATGTTTTAAATATAATAATGAATGGTTTGACAAG
Source organism: Pinus tabuliformis (assembly GCA_031772625.1). Taxonomy (NCBI): domain Eukaryota; kingdom Viridiplantae; phylum Streptophyta; class Pinopsida; order Pinales; family Pinaceae; genus Pinus; species Pinus tabuliformis. The sequence goes on from CM062812.1 coordinate 866,848,500, forward strand.
GTAATTAATATTTAGTGGCCCGAGGAGAGGTAATGATTTAGCAGGTTATGGCTAGTTAATGTTGAATATCCTATTTGAAATCTTCCCACAATTCAATTCTTTTCACAAAGCTTTCATCCTTAATTGCCCAATATTTTATGCGCTGATATATCTTGTCCATTTCAGGCAAGCTACAAAAGATATGTCATTGCAAAAGGTGATGCAGAAATAGAAAAAGTTGAGCATTGCAGAGTTTGAGCTTACAGAATTGTCTCCTATATTCTCTGATACGGTCTGCAGCATTGATGGTGGTGCAACATCTTGGGAGGTGATATACAATATGCTTGATGACGAGCGTCCTAAGATTACTATCACAAGAGCAATAGTTGACTCAATAAGACCTTCGGGACTCCAATTCAAGGATGTTTCCTATTCTTACCTTCATAGGATAGGATCGAGAGCTAAAATCCTCCCATACACTGATATGATCAAGTGGGTGGTGGAAAACCTCACCATTTAAGATAGGCAATTTAGAAATTCAAGAATGGAACTCATGGGGTCATTTAGAGCAGAGGACCTAAATCAAATGTACCATATACCTGACCCTCAGGACATATATGATAAGACATATGTTTCCAACTTCTCCAAGAAGAATGAAGAACCCCTCAAGATGATTCAGGGCTAGAGAGGGTTGGAGAATAAGTTCAAATTCGATAAATCGGGTATGTATCCTATAGCCTTTTTGGCCAATCCCTAAAACTATGCAGTTGTTATGTTATGTAGACTATACAGGTACCAAATAATGTTATGTTCTCCATAGAATGGATTCCTTTTATTAATGCCTATGTTAATACCCACATCATGAATTGGGCTACCATCCTATCTGATAACTTAGGCACCATCATCACCAAATATTGACAGAAGAGCTCCTCCTTTCCAGAGAACCTTCCTCCATTCTATTTTAGTGACTGCATTATGGATTCCATCTATTTCTGCACTAAATTTCCAATCATGGGTTGGAAATGGACCTTGCAGGACACATACCCTATCCATCTCAGCCATAAGAATATTTGGGAATCCCATTATGTGCCCCATTTCTATAAAATATGTCATGTCATTATTTTTCCACTGTATCAATTAATTTTCAATAAGAAAGCCCCCGGGTTTTCCCAAGAAGCCGCTATAGACCTTCTGGCTATCAAAAAATATTTTTTTGCAGAATGGTTCACCTACATTAGGGTTTTTGGTAGCACAGCAGACCCACATGTTCTCCCTCTCTATGTTTCTGATAAATTGTTAGCAAGAGAAATAGCCCACCAAACCATGGGAAAGGTCTGACCAAATTTCTCAAGAAAGTGAGAAGCTGCTATGGCCATGTTTTCCTATCAGATGTGGTTCTTTCTCCTTAGAAAATTTTAATCATGCTATAAAGGAATCAGTAAGCTTGGAAGGTCTCAGGCTCCATACTTTTCCCAAAAGGTAGTTTGATCCAGACAATAGTATACAACATCACCACTTCGATAAAGACCAAGCCTTACAACCATGAGGCTAATAATTTTAAGGACCTTTCACAATCGACTCAATTCTTTTAACAAGCATTCAAATGGGTGAGGAAAAATATGAGTACTGGAGATTTTGAGAGCTTTCAAGAGTTCAAGAACAAAAGGCTTGAGGTTATCCCACTACATTTGTTGAAAATCGAGGACAAGCCTACTCCAAGTATGACTGTCAATAATGAGGCACCTAATTCTCACTTAGAGTCTCATGCAGATACAGGGAAAGCACTGAACACAGAGAAGGACCAAGGCATCAAGACTACTGCAGAATCTAGCAGGAAATCAATCGAAAAGCGGTGTATGAGTACCCCACCCAAAGAACTTGTTTCAGAGATCAAAGACTGTAATCTCGAATAGGAGTTGGATCAATTCAGTAAGAAATTACAAGACACTCCCAAGAAGATAGATGCCCAGGAAACTACTAAGTATCAAACTCCTCTACATGTTCAGAAGAATACAGACTCTAAACCGATGGACGCGCAAGTGACAACGTCTCAGTAGACTGAAATCATCCCCGCTCTGCCCACATCAGACATTGTCTTGAAAGTAACTGAAATCCCTCCCCTTGACATATTCTACAGTCCAATACACAAGGTTGTAGTAAGGAGATAGAGGAAAAGGAGAAGGATGGAGACACCTTAACTCTCGCCTGGGAATGAGCAAATGGACATAGTTTGGAAGGATGTCCCTTCCAACCCACCTGAAAACTTGACAAGATTGTCACAGTTTACAGGATCATATGCAACTGCTACCATGGACAAGGCTACTAAAATATCTCTTTTGCTGAAAGAAAAAGAAGAAAAGATTGCACAGCTCGAAACAGAAAGGGAAAGTGTAAACAAGCAGGCCGCTAAGCAGCTCGCCCAACTGCAACAAATAATGGAGGTACTGAAAATAAGCCATGAGGTAGACATATCATCCAAAAATATGCAACTCCAAGACTTGTAGCAAGCTATGGAAAAATATAAGGATGTTCCTATTGTCGATGAATTTATCAAAGAGGTGCTAGAGCTTAATTCTCTCTTATTGAAGCAGCAAGAACAATTCTGCCAAAAAATGTCACATATCACCCCTTATCTAATCACTAGTGACCAGCTAACAAATAGAGTGATTAACCAGAGAAATGATTTTACTGATCTCAACACCAGAATCTCAAAGTTCATTGAATGGAAAGAAATAGAAGAGGGGAGGAAAGCCAATCTGCCTGAGATTGAGGAGACACACAAGGACATTCTTTTCACAGATTGGGATGCAAGGATCAAACAAGTCGAACTAGCAGTAGCAAGAGTGGTCGGGATGTCAAAGAATATAGTAAAGGTGGTAAACCATACTTTGTTTACCACCAACTTGGTAAAAGAAGGCAACCCGAAAGAACTGCCCAATTTGAATTAATTTCTTAATAGGTGGAAGGAAAGGGCAGAAACTCAAAGGGAAGCAATTGAAAAGTTGGAAAAGACTGATTGGGACTCACATTGGCAATACCTCATCAAGCTGCACAGTCAAATCATGACCCTTAACTTCTCTCTCAACTCGACTCAGCGAATGCCGCCACCTCTCACAAATGTGATTTTCAAAGGACAGGTCAGAACACATTTCGGGGCACCTCCTCAAGTCAAATCGATGGCCAATATATGAAATTTGAAGGACAAGCTGGCAAACAACAAATCATAACCATAGCCTCTACTCCTTAAGCCACTGTTGATTTTTGGAGTTAGTTAACTAGTTAGGATGAAGGTTTTTTGAAGCCTCCTCAAATTTTTGTATAATCTATTTTTGAACATTAGTTAGAATAGTATTGATACCCTTATCATGCATTTAGAGAAGAGTCTAGAATTTTATCAAAAAAATTTGGAAAGAATGCACTATTGTAAGTTTGTGAATGCTTTGGTGAAATTATGGAACATGATCGTTTCTTTTAAATATCAAACTACTTTCCTTTGTTGATGCACTTTTGTATTCTTGGAAGATAATTTGATCTAAAGAAGGAGTTGATCTATGTCATTAGTCAAATGAGAAAAACCTCACATATATGGTACTTCTATCTTATGTGATTATTCTTGTTTCTGTTTAATTACTGACAACACTTTATTTTCATGAATTGTATATGAGATATGTTTTTTCTGTTAAAGCATTAATTGCACTATTGTATGATGCCTAGGTGAGATTATTTATTTTCATATATATATATATATATATATATATATATATATATATATATATATATATATATATATATATATATATATATATATATATATATATATATATATATAGATATATATATATATATATATATATATATATATCATCATCACATATGTGATATAGTTTATACATTTCTTTGACTAACTATTTAGCCAAATAAATTATCTTTACAAGTTATCATGTTTGTTTTATGCGTGATTGATCTTTATTATCACATGTCAAGCAGATACCTTTGTAGATCGCATGTTATACAAAAATACCCGGGTTTATATTAGATCAAGTTAACTAGAGATTTACATGATAGAATAGGTTAATCAAGTTATTATTATTCTATTGCATCACATGTAAACCACCCACTCTCAGTTTAAAACCCACACTGGGAAACTGGTCCCATTATCCCCAGTCAGAGCCACCATTTCAAATGGAAAAGGAGTTGTCTTAAGGTTTGGACTGGGTGGTTATCCCCCATGTTGGAGTAGCAGAAATATGAGGCTTCAACATTTTGGTGCTAGAAGGAGGGCATCTGACTATGAATGGAATATAAATCTAAAGATCAATTGAAGAATATTCATAAGAGTCAAAACCCCTCCACCACTTCTAAACCTTCTAGATCTCGTTCAAAATCTTCGGATCAGAAATCTGAAGTTGTAGAAACATCTCCCTCGTCTCCTGAAGTAGTAAGATGACCACCTTCTCCAGATTACACTCTCAAGTCTCCCAAATTTCATTCCTTGACACAGAAATTGGAAAGATATCCATTTCAATCGAGAAACGAGAGAAGCCCGAAGCATTTGAAGAAAGTGTTACTTCCTTATTACGAGAAACTTGTGTATTAACTAGATTACAAAGTGAAAAGCTTGGAGTAACTCCTTTTGAGTTTCACATCCCCCCATGACGCAAGAAAGTTGTTGCATCAAGATCAAAATCAAATACTAGAGAGATCACATCACCCTTCCATCCATTTACTTCTCCATCCATTTCTACTCAATCCACTGTTTCCCAACTATCAACTTCTCCAACTAGTACTGCTATTAGTACTACTAGCCCAGCAGTAAGTTCTTTGCCACCTATAACTACTTCTGGACCGATCTTCCCACCTTTTCAGTCTCCTACTCAAGATATGGCCAATCAACCTGCTCGACCTTGGACAAATCTTGGAGTTGTTCTGGTTGCTAATCCAAATTCCCTCCCAACGAATCCAGAAAAATGGTTACCTAAGTACAATCCGGATGATGGTCTTCCAACTGAAAAGCATCTAAACAACTTTATGTTAGCCATGAATCTTAATGGAGTTTCACATGAAGATGTTGTAATCAGATGATTTCCTTATACTTTCCAAGGATCTGTTGGATCTTGGTATTTTTTCCTTCTAGCAGGTTGAATAAGAGACTGGCATACTTTTCAAGAAGTATTTCTTTCAAAATTTGGTGATGACAGGACCATTGCGTCCTTAATCAATGATCCTTCTAACCTGAAAGCAAATTCAGTTGAAAGGATCAAAGACTTCTCTTAGGTTCCTATACCAATAGGAGTCATAATTTTGAATGACTAAGGTTAAGCCTTGTAATATTTTACATAACTTTGCTTTCTACAAACGTTTTCCATATTAAAAAATTTTAAAATGTAAAGAGGGTATGTCCTAAAAGAATAATCAAAGGACAAAGGTCAAAAAAATGAAAATATATGAACCCCAAAAGACAAAAAGAGACCATGAAAGTGTGTAGGTCAAAATTCCACTACTATTTACTTTCTATGCATAATAAATGATTGCGTGCAGCTTGTTGCTCATGCCACAATCCATGATAGTCAAATCTTTTAAACTTGGCTATTTCATGTTTTAAATTTTATGTTTATAGTATGAGAATAAAAGCTGACCAAACAGTATAATCTTGGAAAATCATTAAATAGGTAGAGTGAATAAAAGGAGCTCATTAGTTTAATATGAGCCCTTGGACGATATAAGGTTACATTTAGATAGTTTGCTATGTAAAGAAAAGAAAAATATTGATAAGGGTTTGCTAGCCTAACAGCACCAAAATAAAGTGAAGAAAAAAGATAGGGTAAGTAGATGGGTAAGTAGTATAAAGGTGGCAAAAATATCATGTGGTTACAAGAAAACACTTATGTCATTGTTCCAAATGCATCTTTCAAATATGCATAAGTGGAAAACAAAGAAAAGGAAATGGTTTACAATATGATTTATTTAACATCCCCATCATTCATTTTAACCCCTATAACGCTGACAAATTTCCTTTTCATAATAAAAATATTAATACCTATAGTTCTTTAAGTCAAAGAGGCTTAGAGCATTTTGCTGACTTCTGGTGGGACCGAACCCTCGGCTTGATGACTTAAGGAGGAAAGGTGTTAAATTCCCTTGCAATTCATTCACCCCCCTCACAAAACTCCTTTTCCTAAAGGTTAAATTCTTTTTTCCTAGGAAAGCCCTTTGATAAACATATTTTATGCAAAAAACCCACCAAATTACATTTATCCTAAGTACTAATTGTATGGAAAATGCATAACATTTCATGTACCTAAGTACAAATACCCCTTCCGCTCACTTCACCTCATATTAAGTTTTTAATTAAATATATAAAATTCCCAAAAAACCCATTATCCCATATATATTTAACTCCTTTACATAAAATAACCCCACACCTTAGTTTAGTTATAAACTATACGACTACCCCATATCCCACAAAATATATTATAATCCCGCCCTCAGTCCTTAATCCTGTATTAAGGTGCCCCCGATGAGATTAAGTTCTAAGTTAATCTTATACCGCTAGTGATTAGACCCATGGGGCCCCCGAAAAATTTATGTGTAAATCACAGTGCAGCTCCATCTCCCGACCACCGTTGATCATCCCTCACCCTCATCCAACGGCCTGTGATCATATCGGCCGCACCCGATGTCCACCCTTTACCTGCTTGATAAGATGGTTTTCCCCTTGACCCCGACGCTATGTGTCAAACGATGAATGGAAGCGGGCGACCTCTCCCGAATACCACCCGCTCCACAAAAGCGATGTGATGGCCCTCCTAAACCACTCCCCCCTTTTACCGAAAAACTGCCACTATTCATAAATCAATGAAGCCGCCAAAAAATTTAACGTTTTTCTATAAAAGCCCCATTATCCCTCTTTTCGCTCTTTTCGCACATTTGCTGTTTAGAACTTAGAAAGCCGTTGCGACCCTTGCAAACTGAGAATTTTCTCATAGACCTCCACCATTGCTCCACAAACACCGCAGATAATCCAGCTCATTCATTAGTCCATACCAGAATCGTACGGACCTCTGTAGTATCCATCAGTTACCATTTACAGTCAATTTTGCCAATTCCAGGTATTTAACCGTGGAAAACCAACTCAATTGTCAAATTCTAGTAAATTTGCCCTCATAACACTGTTAATTAAGTGAAAAATATCAAATTTACTTTGATTTTTACACTCTGAGCCATAAACATCTACAAAACTATTGCCCTAAAAACTCGGAATTACCCCCCACACTCAAATCCACAAGAACTGAGTATGGCTGCCCCAATTGCAATGGAAGTAAGGCCCATCTCTACACCTTATTTAGACCTAGACAACCTTCCTTTAGCTGATAAAGATTTCCAAATAAAAGATACCACTGCCCTAGAGCCCCTGCTCAAAGTACATTGACAAAGCAAGGACAGGTACCTCAACCATGCTGATGAGATTGGCCTTTGGGAGTCAAATTTGCCCAAATACCAGTTCCCCCAAGTCCACATTTTCCCAGAGATTGTCCACTACTGTCATGCCAATTACATCCCTAGTCAGAGAGCAGTCATGTCCCCAAACCAAACCATACTTTTCACCATCACTACTGAGTCCATAAACGAAATGTTGCAGCTCCAACCAGGGCCAAACCTAACTCCCCTCTCAATTGGAGACCTATTGGACTAGTACCCCAAGCTTAGTTCTACAAAATTGGCCCAACTATTCCAAACCTTCATTAGAGAGGAAAAACACATCCCTAAGGACTCCCCTCCCTATGTATCAGTCATTTTCTCTCCATGGGGCTAGAATATTGTAGCCATGATATTATGTATTTTTGGGTACACCACTAGTGAACACATTGATGAGTTAATCCTTGCCTTCATGTCCATCTACACTCCAGGACGGCCTCCTACTGTCATTTATGACTATGCCCAATTTATAGTTGATAGGATGCATGAACAATTCCTTAGAATGAGCAATGAAAGAGTTTTCAATTATTCCTCAGTCTTATACCATATGTTCTTGTATTATCAACCTGATAAGTTCCCATTCACCCTTCAGAAGCTGGACACCAAGGGTCAACCCAATTCAGTCATTTTTTGGACCCCATTGTTCCACCAATATCAGTCTCCATACTCTTATTTTGACTTCATTGATTTATTTGTACAACTAGTCATGGCAATCTTGACTAGAAGCCCTCCTCCTAGAATCAGTCCAGAAATAGAGAGAGCCCTCTCTAAGTCATAGGTTGGCTAGAGCCTATACTTAAAAGATTGGTTTGTGGTTACCTTGGTTTCTTCCTTCTTCTAATAACTTCTAAGTGATAACATAGTGGCGACCATAATGGGGAACTCAAATCCTTAGTCCTAATAAAACTTTAAGAGATTTTTTAATTTAGACTTCGAGCCTCTTAAAGTAATTCATTAGAAGTTATTTTAAAAAAAAAACTCACAGAAAACAATCAAAAAGTTTGAAATTCTAGCTACCAAGAGAACTCATTATACTAGGGCTAACCCAGATCCAAACCCTGCCCCAGTAGTTGATAATCCAAACTTGATTTCAAGAAAATCCAAAAAAGAAGAAAGTTCAGCTAGCCACAGACCTTTAGTTAAAGCTAATTCATGTCCCGATGAGTGGTTATCTTTAGAAGATCTTCCCTTTGATGAACAATTTGATTTCTCATTATTTAAATCAAAGTATGAAAGTGAAATAAATGATATTGTCCTAGATCCTGAGTTTATTGTAGACCTTGAAGTCCAAAAAGCCAACAAATCAATTGATGAGTACATTTTGAATTCACCACAATCAACCCTTAATACTGCCAAGATGCATGAGCTTTCTGAACAATTGTCCACTACTCTTAGTTCACCATTATTCCCTTCAACTTCTGAAGTCCAATCCCCACCACCATTCATACCATCACTCCCTTACCAACCTAACACTACTCATTCACCACTTACTAGTACTAGTTCATCCTCAACTACTGTACCATCTTCTAGTACCTCAACCCCACGTCTTAGCCCCTCCCAGCTTATAGCCATGGCAAATAGATATGCTTCTCTTGTTTCACCTGCCCCACCTAGTGCTATGCATGCAGACTACCAAAGAAAAATTGTACAATTCGATGGCATAGGACCCTACACTGCACAACACCATGTCAATAAGATGACAGACTACTTTGAACTCCATGAAATTGATATTAGGGATGTTCAGATGAGACTATTTGCTCATACTTTAGCTGGTGATGTTAGAAAATGGTTTATAGGGTTACCTGCTAATAGTATTGATAGTTTAGATGTGTTTTATCAACAATTTTTAAATAGATGGGAGAAGAAAAAGAACCCCTTACAGATCCTTTCAGAATATGAAAATATTAGAAGCAGACCTAATGAAACTGTACAGGATTACTGTACTAGATTTAATAATATAAAAATGCAAATCTAGTTAACCTTAGACCCCCTCCTGACTTAGCATTAATAAATTTTCCTGATGGTTTTGACACAGACATGGCATACCAGCTCAGGGAACGAAACCCCCCAACCTTAGAGGAAATGCAAAGTGTAGCAGTTAGTGTAGAATCTAATTTGTTAGCTAAAGGCCAGAGTTAGGAATGAAAGAATATGATCTTCAAAATATGAAGCTTCACCTTCTGACCTCAAAATAGATAGTTTAGCCAAAAGTATGGAGAAACTAGTGGATAGAATAGACAATATGGAGAGGAAACCTCAATGGGATAACCAACAAGCACCTCCAGTTAGAAACCCAAATTTTAGGATAAACCAAAACCAAAACACTAGAAAAAATGGACCTGATCACAATACTAGGCCTCCTTTTCAAGAAAATTATGCAGAAACATCTCAGTCAGATGATCCAGCACAAGATACACAGATTAATCTGATGGGATTAGATGATGAGGATATTGTTTTCCTAACCCAAGATGAGCAAGAACTGCATATTCTGCAACAATTGCAAATCCAGTCCGGAGAGTCATTTGATTATAAATAAGGATATGATTTTTCCATTTTTGAAGTGCATAAATGGTATAACCTAAGGAGTAAAAAGAACTCTGATATCCCTGATCAGACCAAGAAAACAGTGTCAAATCAACCCAAGAAAATCAAAGAAGCCTCGGTTTCTAAAATCCTTCAGATTCTCCCCAGACAAAACCAGAATCCTTCTGGTCCCACCATTGTGGATATAACCCCTAATCAACCTTCTAGTGATTAGCCCTCCACTTCAATTCCCCCTAAAAAATGTGTGGACACACCTCAAAACACCAGACTTGAAAACCAACAAAAAGAGGTCCCCAATAGGGGAAAATAAAACCATCCCACTCAAATCCCTACCGTGAAAATTCCAAACCCTCAAACAAAAAAAGCCCCTTTGACATTCAATTTGGGAGCAGAGGTAGCTAAGCTAAAAAATTCAGTTCCTTTAACATAACTAATCAAGAATGAAACCTACAAGACACATATAAACTAGGCTTTAAACATTGTTGAAAATGAGGATTCAGTCAACCTGTTTGATGACCAACCAGAAATTATATTTGGTCCTGATGTTAATGGAAAACCACTAGAAGGAGGAATACCACCTTTCTACATTAGCCTTCGCATCCATGACAAAATTCTTCACAATGTAATGTTGGATTCTAGGGCCTCCCACAACTTAATGCCCAAATTTATAATGGAGAAATTAAACCTAGACATTACAAGGACTTATTCTCATTTGACTCAAGTCAAGTAAAGTGTCTAGGATTGATTAAAGACCTTTGTGTTACCTTAGTTCAATATCCTTCCAAAAGCATCCTTATGGATATTGTGGTTGCTGACATCCCACCGAAGTAAGGCATGCTGTTATCTAGATCATGGGGAGCCAAACTTCAGGGATCTTTACAACTTGATATGTCATATGCAACAATATCTGTTTTTGTACAACCCAAGAAGTTGTACCGAGAAACTTTAATGAAATACATGGTAAGTAGCCACGATTGGCCTCAAAACTTTCCTATTTACTCCATACATTTAGACATTGATTCCTTTATCCTGTATAATGTTGATCAAAGACAAGAAACTATTTTAGACAGTATTGATACAGAACCAAAATAAATTGCAGTTTCAAAACAAGAGGAAATAGTCCAAACTTTAGAACTTTCCACTAAACAAGATAGTCAAATTACTATAAATGAGGAAACGTTTGTTGTACCAGATGATGGAAATTATGAACATGAGATATTATGGCATCTTGAATTCGAAGGATCAGTAAATAAGTTTGGAGCAGAAGCAGGAGTTTGGATATACAATCTGGAGAATAATCACTCGGAAGGCCATGCATACAGACTAAATTTTAAATGTACTAACAATATGGCCAAGTATGAAGCAATAATTTTAGGTCTTAAATTAGTTAGGAATCTAGGAGATAAAAGAGTTTCTGTCATGGGAGACTTTGAACTAGTGATAAAACAGATTGATGTTGTATATATGACCAAAGACCCTAGATTAAGTTGTTATAGAGGAACCATTATAGAAATACTAAAGACTTTTTTAGAAACCAAGCTTGTTGTAATTCCTAGAAAACATAATATTCAGGCTCATAGTTTAGTAATGTTTTCCATCACCTGCAAGTTACCTTTTCAACCTAACCATCAGTACACTGCTGAAGTTAGGCACAGGCCTGCAATCCTAGATAATTTGAAGAACTGGCAAATATTTTCTAATGACAAACATATAAACAACTTTTTAATCTTAGGAGAAGAGTTTGTAAATAGAAATATAGATACTGACACATCAATAGATCCTAACACTAAATATGAAATAGAAATAAATGAGATAGAAGGTGAAGAAATAGATAGATTCCATCCCACTAAATTTACAAAATCAGATGTAGAAATCCTAAAGCAAGCTGAGATTGATGAAATAATTAACAAAGACACTGAAGTAATTAATCTCAAAGACAATTTCTTACCTAAGGGATTAACCCCTTTGGAAGATTTGTTTGATTAAAATGATGTTCCTAGGAAGCCTAAAATGGAACCTTTGAAATCTAATATAAAGGAGTGTAATATAGGCATTGATGAAAATCCAAAATTGATTAAACTTTCGAAATCACTACCTCCAACTGAAAAATCAAAATACATTGAGTTATTAAAAGAATTTCAAGATGTCTTTGCTTGGAGTTATGAAGACCTCAAGTCCTATGACACCAACATCATACAACACACAATCCCTATAAAAGAAAATCAAAAACCTTTCAGACAAAAACTTAGAAGGATTAATCTTGTCCTATTACCTTCGATTGAAAAGGAAATCTAGAGAATGTATGATGCTAAAAGAATTGTACCAATCAGATTTTCTAATTTTGTTTCCAACTCAGTGCCAACTAGGAAGAAAACTGGCGAGATCAGACTCTATGTGGACCTTAGAAACCTCGACAAAGTATCACTTAAAGACAATTACCCTCTCCCCAAAATGGATCACATTTTACAAAGGGTAGTTGGATAGACTAGAATCTCATTATTGGATGGATTTTCTGGTTACAATCAGATTTTAGTTCATCCTAATGACCAAGCCAAGACTGCCTTCACTACTCCTTGGGGCACATTCATGTATGTGAAAATGACTTTTGGAGTAATGAATGCATGAGCCACTTTCCAAAGGGCTATGGATATAGCCTTTGCCAAAGAAATCCATGATTTCCTTATGATATATCTAGATGACATTACTGTGCTTTCAAAATCTGACAATCAACATTTGAATCATCTAAGGCGGGTTTTTATTAAATGCAGGAAATATGGGATTTCTTTGAACCCAAAAAAGTCTTTGTTTGGGTTAGAAGAAGGAAATTTATTAGGTCACATAATCTCGAAAGATGGTATCTGAATAGACCCTACAAGAATAGAAGCCATCTTACAGATCCAAGGAACATTAGAGAATTACAAGCTTTCTTAGCGAAAATTAACTTTCTTAGAAGATTTATTTCTAACCTAGAATAATTAATTAGATCACTGAACAATATGTTGAAAAACAATTTGACCATAAAATGGATTGTTGAGGCTAAAAAGTCCTTTCAAGGTATCAAACTTGCCTTAATTAAAACACCAATTTTGATCAGTGCAAAATTTGACAGAGATTTCGTCTTATTTTCCTTTGCTTCTAAGCATACAATTGCAACAGTTTTACTGCAAAAAAATTACCAGGGCTATGAACAACCTATTTCTTTCTTTAGCAAAGCCCTAAGATATGCCTCCTTAAAAATAAACATAATGGAAAAACAAGCCTTTCCTTTGGTCAAAGATATCAAGGGCTTTAGGCTATACATTTTATATTCTCATATAGTAGCCTATGTTCCTAATTTAGTAGTCAAATACATCCTAACTCAGGATGGTCCAGATGGAAAGAGGGGAAAATGGATTGCTACTATTCTAGAACACGATATAGAAATCAAACCAACTAAGTTAATCAAGGGCAAAGGTTTAGCCAAGCCCATGGCTGAATTGAACTATCAGGCCCTGGATATAAAATTTATTGCACAAGTAGATAATGAAGAGGAGATGGCAACTCCACTAATCAGCGAGGCCTTTATTGAATCAAACCAACTAAGTTAATCAAGGGCCAAGGTTTAGCCAAGCTCATGGCTGAATCAAACTATCAGGCCCTGGATATAAACTTTATTGCACAAGTAGATAATGAACAGGAGATGGCGACTCCACTAATCAGTGAGGCCTTTATTGAATCACCATGGTATGTTGATATCATATATGTTTTACTGAATTTGCAAGCTCCTCTTGAATTATATAGGACCAAACACAGATTTTTAAAGATGAAATCCTTAAAATTTTGTATATTAGACAATGTTTTGTTTTGGAGAAATAATGAAGGTATTCTTCTCAACTTCTTATTAAAAGATGAATTTGACAAAGTATTACAAGAGTTTCATGCAAGTGACTGTGGAGGACACCTTTACTGGAAAACGACTACTAATAAAATTCTTAGAGCTGGTTTCTACTGGCCTACCTTTTTTTCTGATGTAAATAAATCTGTGACCTCCTGTCACAAATGTCAAATTTTTGAGGGAAAGAAAAATCTTTTACCTTTACCCCTCAAGCCAATCTTTGTTGAAATACCTTTTCAACAATGGGGTCTAGACTTCATTTGTGAAATTCACCCACCTTCCTCTGCCCACCACAAATGGATCCTCATTTCCACTGACTACTTTACAAAATGGATAGAGGCCATACTTTCAAGGCAAGCCACTGACACTGTTATCATAACCTTCCTTGAAACCAACATTCTTTCAAGATTTGGATGTCCAACTAAGCTCATCATTGATAATGCAGCAGCCTTTAAATCCAAAAGAATGATAGATTTCTGCAACAAGTATCATATAACCCTGGGCCATTCCAAAACCTATTATCCTCAAGGAAATGGACTAGCAGAATCCTCAAACAAAAGTCTGGTAAACATCATCAAAAATTTGTTAGATGGCAATTAGAAAACATGGAACAAAAAGCTAGTCAATGCCTTATGGGAAGAAAAACTAACCACTAAAAAATTAATCGGTACCTCTCCCTACCAACTAGTTTATGGGATGGAAGCTGTTTTTCCATCCTCCTTGGGAACAATAGTGATGAAGTTGCTTCAAGAATTGTAGGTTGAACCAAATAGTATCCAAAGAATAATCAACAAAACAATTATTCTTCAACAAACTAGGGGGGAATTATATATCAGATCTCAGATTGTGAAGGATTAAAAATATTTTTGATAAAAGAACCAAGGCTAAAGATTTCTACCTTTGTGAAGAAGTCTTAAAGTGGGATTCAAGGAGGGAAGATAAAGGTAAACATATGTCATTTATGCTTTCAAAAGTAATAATGCTTTCTTTCTAAGAGAAATGGATGGTACAGAAGCAGAAGGTGGACCAATGAATGGTCGAATGCTCAAACATTATTTTGAACCTAACTACTAATTTTTATTTCCCACTGTACATATTTCGTTTTTCAAAAAGTCTAGTGTGGAATGTATGGTGATTTTTGAAGTTGAAGCCCAAAGAGAAGGCCCTAAGCTTTAAGGATTTACTGTCATAAGTATCAATAATGTAGATACATGGAGACAAAAAGACACCATGAAAGTGTGTAAGTCAAAATTCCACTACTATTTACTTTTTATGCATAATAAATTATTGTGTGCAGCTTGTTACTCATGCCACAATCCATCATAGTCAAATTGTTTAAACTTGGCTATTTCATATTTTAAATTTTATGTTTATAGTTAGAGAATAAAATCTGACCAAACAGTATAATCTTGGCAGATCATTAGATAGGTAGAGTGAATAAAAGGAGCTCATCAGTTTAATATGAGCCCTTAGATGATATAAGGTTAGATTTAGATAGTTTTTCTATGTAAAGAAAACAAAAATATTGATAAGGGTTTGCTAGCCTAAACACACCCAAATAAAGTGAAGAAAAAATGATATGGTAAGTAGATGGGTAAGTAGTAGAAAGCTGCAGAAATATCATGTGGTTGCATAAAAAACACTTATGTCATTTTTCCAAATGCATCTTTCAAATATGCATAAGTGGCAAAGAAAGCAAAGGCAATGGTTTACAATATGATTTATTTAACATCCCCATCATTCATTTTAAGCCCTATAACACTGACTAATTTCACATTTATAATAAAAATAGTAATACCTATAGTTCTTTAAGTCAAAGAGGCTCAGAGCATTTCTCTAAATTCTGGTGGGACAGGACCCTCGGCCTGATGACTTAAGAAGGAAAGGTGTTAAATTCCCTTGCAATTCATTCATCCCCCTCACAAAACTCCTTTTCCTAAAAGTTAAATTCTTTTTTCCTAGGAAAACCCCTTGATAAACATATTTTATGCAAAAACCCACCAAATTACATTTATCCTAAGTACTAAGTGTATGGAAAACACATAACATTTCATGTCTAAGTACAAATACCCCTTCTGCTCATTTCACCTCATATTAGCTTTTTAATTAAATATATAAAATTCCTGAAAACCCCACTATCCCGTATATATTTAACTCCTTTATATAAAACAACCCCACCCCTTAGTTTAGTTATAAATTATACGACTACGCCATATCCCACAAAATGTATTATAATCCTGCCCTTAGTCCTTAATCTTGTATTAAGGCACCCCTGATGAGATTAAGTTCTAAGTTAATCTTATACCACTGGTGATTAGACCCATGGGCCCCCCGAAAAATTTATGTGTAAATCACTGTGCAACTCCATCTTAGGACCACCGTTGATCATCCCTTCCCCTCATCCAATGGCCCGTGGTCATATCCACCACGCTCGATGTCCGCCGTTTACTCACCCGATAAGTTGTCTTTCCCCCTGACCCCTGACGCTACATGTCAAACGATGGATCGAATCAGGTGACCTCTCCCAAATACCGCCCGCTCCACAAAAGCATTGTGATGGCCCTCCTAAACCTCTTCCCCCATTTTACCGAAAATCCACCACTATTCATCAATCAATGAACCTGCCAAAAAGTTAACATTTTTTCTATAAAAGCCCCATTATCCCTCGTTTCGCTCCTTTCGCGCATTTGTTGTTGAGAACTCAGAAAGTCATTGCAACCCTTGAAAACTAAGAATTCACTCATAGACCTTCGCCATAGCTCCAGAGACACCACAGAAAATCTAGCTCATTCATCAATCTATACCAGAACCATACGGACCTCTGCAGCCTCCATCAATTACTAGTTACAGTCAATTTCACAGAATTCCATGAATTTAACCGTGGAAAACCAACTCAATTATCCAATTCTAGTAAATTATCCCTAAAAACACTATTAATAAAGTGAAAAATATCAAATTTACTTTTATTTTTACACTCTAAGCCATAACCATCTACAAAACAGTCGTTGCCCTAAAAACTATGAATTACCCCCCACACTCAAATCGACAAGAACTGAGTATGGCTACCCCAATTGCAATGCATGTAAGTCCCATCTCTACACCTCATTTAGACCTGGACAACCTTCCTTTAACTGATAAATATTTCCAAATAAAAGATACCACTGCCCTAGAGCCCCTGCTCAAAGTACATTGCCAAAGCAAGGACAAGTAACTCAGCCATTCTGATGAGATTGGCCTTTGGGAGTCAAATTTTCCCAGATACCAGTTCCCCCAAGTCCACATTTTCCCAGAGATTGTCCACTATTGTCATGCCAATTACATCCCTAGTCAAAGAGCAGTCATGTCCCCAAACCATACCATACTTTTCACCATCACTAATGAGTCCATAAACGAAATGTTGCAGCTCCAACTAGGGAAAAACCTAACTCCTCTCTCAATTCGAGACCTATTGGACTAGTACCCCAAGCTTAGTTCTACAAAATTGGCCCAATTGTTCCAAACCTTCATTAGAGAGGAAAAACACATCCCTAAGGACTCCCCTCCATATGTATCAGTCATATTCTCTCCATGGGGCCAGAATATTGTAGCCATGATATCCTGTATTTTGGGGTACAACACTAGTGAATACATTAATGAGTTAATCCTTGCCTTCATGTACATCTACACTCCAGGACAACCTCCTACTTTAATTTATGACTATGCCCAATCTATAGCTGATAGGATGCATGAACAATTCCTTAGAATGAGAAATGAAAGAGTTTTCAAGTATTCCTCAGTCTTATACCATATGTTCTTGTATTATCAACCTGATAAGTTCCCATTCACCCTTCAGAAGCTAGATACCAAGGTTCTGCCCATGTCAGTAATTTTTTGGACCCCATTGATCTACCAATATTAGTCTCCATACTCTTATTGTGATTTCATTGATTTATTTGTACACCCAGCCATGGCAATGTTGACTAGAAGCCCTCCTCCTAGAATAAATCCAGAAATAGAGAGAGCCCTATCTAAGTCATAGGTTGGCTAGAGCCTATACTTAAAACATTGGTTCGTGGTTACCTCGGTTTCTTCCTTCTTCTAATAACTTCTAAGGAAAATTCTGAGTGATAAGAACTTCAATTCTAGATTTAACAAGTTATTAAATAAAATCCCAACTTCCTCAAAACTTGTGATAGATGTACAATTAGAATGGTATATATCCTCTCTTCCTTCTAATATTGCATTTTTTGTAGATAGAGCCAATAAGGCTACCCTTGTAGAAAACATGTAAGAAGCCTTGTCTGTATAAAAAAGGATTATTGTTATAGAAAAGAGATCACAGAAAGTAACATTGAAGGATTATTCTAAGAAAAAAACTTCAAAGCACCCTTTCGATCTTGAAAGCCTTTAGAAATTAGTAAAAACCATGTCCAGTGAAATGGTCGAAATTAAAAAATAGGTTGCAGAGTCCTCGACCCAAGAAAGCTTTTCGCTCATTTAAACGAAACCCTTCTTATGCATCGCAACCACCCAATACTATCTCAAATGTTGAATCTGATCCAGAGACAGAATAAGACTCACTAGCCAAAGAGGAGGCCAAAACGAAAGAAGAGGTTGAATTAAATGGAATGTGGGATTTCATTCTCCCAACTGAAGAAGAAGAAAAAGCTATGCCAGTGACTATAAGAAGCAAAAACTCTACTGATATGTCTATCACAAATCAGAAACAAAAAACTACTGCTCCTATAAAGGAGAAAACGATAAGTAAAACGTCTAAGACAAGTCAAATTGACCCTATTCCACTGGATCCTCCAAATGCCTCCAAAAAATTGGTAATTTCAGACATAATGGAATACAAGATAGTCAAAGATATGAAAAATACAAGAGCAAACATTTCTTTGCACAAACTCACTAAACTCAAGAAACAACAGAAAATTCTATTAAGAGAATTAAAGGCAGTTCTTGTGCCCCCTCTGCCATCTGTTGTAGTTACTCAAGCTGCATACGATATGGGAAAACCTCCCTCAAACAAGGTAAATCTGATAGATTTAGTCCTGATAGGTGATAGGTCTATCTCTCATACTCCTCCATTTCTTGTTACTTATGAGATTTTCAACAGAAATGTCCATAATTGCCTTGTTTATTCAGGTGCCTCTTCAAATATTATGCCAAGAACCATGTGAACCAAACTGAATATTACACCTCAGAAATCTATAGTACACACAGTTCAATTGGACATAAAAAAAGTAGAGGTACTTGAAGAAATAGCATCAGTTTCTATTAGGCTTTCCTCTAATCCAAAAGTTTCACAAATAATCGATATTCTAGTGGCTGACATCCCTGAATTTTATGGTTTAATTCTAAGCAAGGATTGGTCTAAAAAGTTGCACGGATACTTCGCAATTGACTAGTCTCACATGTGGTTGCCACAAAATGGTAAGCCAAATCAAATTAGAGTAGACCGACAAAAGTTCATGAAATACACAGTCACTGATCTTGAGGGAAGCAATGAACTTGTTTCCTTCACCAATAATATCATTGGTAATTACTCAACTGAGTCATTCTTAGGATCTTTTAATGCTCAAAGGTCCCCTTTTCCGAACGATGTTGTAGTTTCTCAAATAGAGAATTTTTCACAAACAGATGCTTCAAAGTGTGTTAATATAGTAGATAAAATTGTAGATAATTCATTATTTTGGACTCTTTATTTTGATCGTTACATATCCAAAGATGGTGTAGGTGGAGGATGTATTTTAATCGACTCGCTTGGAGAGAAAACCATGTTAACTTGAAGACTTGAATTTCAGTGCACCAACAATACCGCGGAATATGAAGAATTAATTCAAGGATTGTATAAAGCCATTGGCCTTAATGTCAAATATTTACAAGTATATGGGGATTCTAAAATAATTGTTAAAAATGTAATAAATACAATTCATTCTGTGTCTGGGCACCTAAAACATTATCAATGTCTTGCCCAGAATCTTACTTCTCATTTAACCGCTTTTAACATTTATTCAATTCCTATATTGCAAAACGCAAGTGCTGATTTACTTGCTAATGTGGCATCCAAGCTTATACCTTCTGAAGAATTTAGTCCAAATATATTTTCAATAGAATTAGTTTTTAGGCCATCCATTCCCGATAATGTGACAAATTGGAGAGTGTTTACTAATGATGCGGATATAATCAATTTCCTTACATCAGAAGGGTCTTATGAAGAGCAGATCATAGATGAACATGAGAATGATCTACAAATCAACCATAAACAAGATCAAAACCCAATTTCAAAGTTTGTAGTTAAGATGGAAAATCTCTATGATTTAAAGGATAGATTCAAGAAAACTATCAACTCCAAAACTCAAAGTTCTACTCTGAGATTTGAAGTGGTAAACCTAGGGTCAACCGAAAAATCTCAAAATGTCAACCTACGTCTTGGTTTATCATCTGTAGAAAGGATATCATTCATTAAGTTGTTAAAAACGTATAAAGGTGTCTTTGCCTAAGATTATGCAGATCTCAAGACCTATGATACCTCTGTAATTCAACATACCATACTAATGACTTCAAATGAAAAGCCAATACAACAGAAGCTTAGGAAAATTCACCTAAACCTTGAAAGTCAAATCAAATCTGAATTGAAAAAGCTCATCAAAGCCAAAATAATCTTTCCTGTCAGACACTCAAAATTGGTATCGAATATGGTCCTGTTGTGCTTGTCAACAACCCCCTATTCATTAAAGCTAGTAGTAAAATATTACTTTAATAAATGGGGACCCTTTCAAAACAATGTATATACCAAAAAGTCAATCCTAGCATGTAGATATTTCTTTCATTTTTGGAATAAATCAAGATATCAAACAAAACCTCTGAAACCCTTAAAATGTTACTTTTATGTATTTAGCATGAAATGCATCTCAAATGATACCTTTCTAACCCACCATGATCTACGATAAAATAGTCGAAAAAGAAAATCTATATTCGAAAAACAGTCATAATGTTAGAAGGTTCTCCAAAGCTTCTTTAAAAAGCCAAAGTCTCACATCACAACATAACTGTTTATAAAAGAATTCTCTTAAGAGGTTACCCCAAAGTATTGTGATCTGCAAGATTGCGATGGTATAATGGCTTTCTCGCATCGCATTTCAATCATGCGACACAATCCTCGACCTATTATATGCCGATATTGCGATATAATATCTCAACCTGGACCCACCTCTCAATCTTTCCACCAACACATATGGAGGTCCATTATTCATTAAAAAGGATACCCGATAATTAATGACGCTTGTTTCTCTAATCTCGCATCTCGCACAAACTCAAAAAGCGGTAATATAAACAAAAAAACAAATTATGTGATATAGTGATTTGCGATATTGCTTTGCAAATCACAAAATTGCTATCATCGCGGTTTAAAGGCTCACCACCCTAGGAGATTGTTTCCCGATTTATGATGTGAATATTTACGGACATTTAAGTTGAAATATAATGGATCATTAGTGGGAATTTATGAAGAAGTAACTGCATTTATGTGTGAAAGGCCATTTAGAGTGATTTGAAATCAACTTACGTGATTTCAAATAAAACACCTTTATCACCTTTACAGGTTTTCTTTATCAATTCATTCCTATGTTCAGTATAATTTTTATCTGATAAGTTGATCCTCTTGAAACTTTCAGGGAAAAACCGCAGAACAGTGAGCCGAAAAAATGGTGAAGAAAGGAAAAGGAGTCTCCTCTGAGAAGTTAGAATTGACTTCGTTGTTCACAAATACTACATGTAATAAGGAAGCAGGGGCATCTACATGGGAAACTATGTATCAGTTACTAGAAGAGGAACAACCGAGGATTATTAAGACAATGATTATAGTCAATGGGCATGATTCCTCTGATGGTTCCATAAATGAACTTGCATGCTCATTCCTGCACCGAATAGCCGTGCGATCGAAAATAATCCCCTATATGGACATGGTTAAGTGGATCATTGACGACGTTGATAAATCTGACAGAGAATTCAAAACAGGAGTCCAGGAAGTTATAGGATCTTTCACTCCAGATAACCTAAGGCTTATGTACCATTTACAGGAGCCACAGGTTACCTACAACATGCAATTTGTTGAGAAATTCGTCAAAGAAAATGAAGACCCAGCAAACTACACAAAGAATTGGTCAAATAATGAAGAAGAACCAAGAAAAACAAAAATGGTATGTACGCCACCACACCTATTTGTTCCCCTTTCTGTTTTGTTGCAGCTATGCTTTGTAGATTATTCGGCAAACCCGACAGTAACAAATTTTCCTCATAATGGTTGCCCTTAATAGATGCAACCATTAACACAACAATAATATATTGGGCACAAATCCTGTCTGGCCATTTAGCTAAAGCAATTATAGAGTATAGAAGGAAAAGTAGTATTGCTTCGAGGATTTACCCTCAGTTTTTCATGTGTGCTTATGTTATGGACACTATTTGTTTTGGTTCTAAATTCCCTCTTATGGGGTGGAAGTGGACTATTCAAGATCCACTTCCTATTCACATCCACCACAAATATATGTGGGAATCCAATTTTGAACCACATTTTTTCAAGAGTTTCAACGGGGTTATGCTTCCCCTCCATAAACGAATCTATTACCAAGATGCCCCTAGATTCTCTCAAGAAGCCGAGATAGACATCCTCCTAGTAGCCCAATGGTTCGAGGAAGAGACATTTACATATATCAGAGTGTTTGGCAGCATCACCTCTCCCCATGTTCTCCCTTTCTATGTCCCAGATAAATTAATGGCTAGAGATATAGCCTATCAGACATGCAGTGAAGGAGGGATGAGCAAAACACTGAAGGATTCAAAGAAGGCCATCTCGCCTCATTTTCCTGTATCATGTGGAGCGTTTGCATTATATGACCTTGGACATGCATTCAGGGAAGTAGATAACATGTTATCTCTACAACTACCTAAGTTCCCCGAAAGACAATACGACCCATTTGGTATTGTCAAGGATTTTACCACTATGGTCAAAGTAAAAATATTTAGCCATGCGAAGGACCCATTTGATGATGTTTTCTTACAGAAAAATACCTTCAAATAATTGAAACATATGGCACAGATACTTTTTGATCAAGAGGGTCTTGAAACATTTTATAGCTACAGAGAAAAGAGATTATCAAAGGTCCCATTGGACCAATTGATTATTGAACCAATAAGGGAGCCCACTCCCAGTGTAAGCATAGATGGTGACCCTAAGGAAAAATATAAAACCAATTCTGGGAAGGCATCCGAGAAGTCTTCAGAAAATAAGAAAAGCAGGAGCAGGGAATCAATCTACGACACAACCCAGTCTACAACAAAGACAAATGAATAGACTTCGACCATCAAGCAGACTGCAACCCATACTCCCCCTATACCACTAATAAAGCTTCTGGTAATTGATTTGGAAGAGGAGTGGGATAATCTCAACAGAAAACTCAACACAGAGGAACAAGCACTGGAGACACAAATGACACATCAAGAAACAACTCTGGAAATTATAACAAGGGGAACTGTGAGTACTCAAGAAATAGAACACATTCCCATTACCCCCACCTCTGAGATTTTTTTAAGAATAGAAGAAATTCCCCCTCTTGATTTATTTTACACCCCACAGCACAAGGCCATTGTTAAGAGACAAAGAAAGAAAAGAAAATTGGAATCTATAACTGCTACCACCCTAGACAATGAGTCGATGGATGTCCTATGGAAAGAATCATCTATTGAACCATCGACCAACCTCACCAAGCTCTCGCAATTCGAAGGCGCATATGCTATGGAAACCATTGACAAAGCGGCAGATGTACAACTCTTGCTCAAAGAAAATGAAGACAAAATTTTGTGACTAGAACAGCAGTTACAGTAAGCCAAAACCAACCAACAAGCAGAAATACAATTGGCTAAGCTACAGCAGGAGTTCCAACAAATGCAAATAGAACATAAAAGTAGCTTGGTAGGTAAGGAGGTGTTATCACTGACAAAATTTCAATGCCAAATGTCTTACATTTGTTTGATGGTAAAGCACATAAATCCTTTTTAGCAGTTTCGCAGCGCTACATGTTTAGGTGGTTTCGTAGCGTGCTACGAAATTGGGGATTTGTTCGAGTTTTCAGTAGAGGTCAAAATCCTAGCATGCCTATTGAACAGAGTTCTGCTTCCCTCCAGAAATCCGCATCTAGTGAGAATCTCACAGGGGAACATACATCAGGTCACCTAAATTTTCCGTCATCAGATTGCCAAAGAGGAGCTATACATGGTATCCCAGTGTTGCAAATATCTCTGATTCATGTTCTGTTTCACAAACTAATTCTTTGCAACAAGAAGCATATGCATCAACTGGTCACCGGCAAGATAATGTTCATACAGGGAGCTCTTCCAAACAGCTGTTAGTTCAATGTGCAACTGCAATATCTGAAGGTGAATGCAGAGCAGACAGATTCGCGGTTTTGTTTCAAAATAATTTCACCATCAGAACATCATAGGGACTGTGGAGGCAGAACGGATTTCTGTTGATCATGTTGCACACTTAAAACCCTCAAATGAAGATATAAAGATGGCAGTATGACTTCTGGGAAGAACGGGCTCTTGCCACCTTTTCTTGTTTATAATTTGCAAAAGTCTTGAAGAACAGAAAGATATCCTAAGGAGCTTGTTCTTGCTGTTGACATAGAGCATTTAAATCTGTTTGCTGGCCTTGCTGATGGTGTTTAGTGACTTGGTGCAAGTTCAGTCAATATTATCAGAGGATGCTAAAATCAGGATATTACTTGAATATCTCGAGATTAGTTTTAATGACGCGACAGTTTTGAAAAGTAATCGACTACAAATGTCCTGCATCCCCGCTTCTCCTGAAAGTCTTGCACCAAGTCACTCTTTTTATTTGGAAAGCAAATCTTCGATTACATGGGATTGCATTGTCCAAGGTTCTGACATTTGTATTATTGATTGTGCTCCATAGGTTACAATTATGTGCAATAAAGGATGTGCCCCCATGTTGTCTGATCAATCTGAAGGTAATAAGTTCCTATGTAGAGAAGTGCATTCTGAAAATTCTGAATCTCTTCTTTGTCTACTTATGAATGATTTTCTATCCCTTGCATTGGATCCGTTTTATGGGTTTGAAAGGGACTGTCCATCGAAGGTATCTCATTTCTTCCTAAAGTTCAAATCTCTGGTTTATCAGAAAAGTCTGACTTCAATTTCATCTTTGGAGGCATCTAAAAATGTTGAATCATTACACAAGGTCAGAGATATTTAGGAAACTAAGAACAGAAATGCTAGTCGGGAGTTTGATCTCTTGTCATCCTTGCCAGAGTCAAATGATTCTAATGTCACGGATCCCTTAGCTGATGAATATGGCAGAAGCGTGGAGCAGCGAACAGGTGATAGAAAAAATGAAACCCTGAGTGATATTAAAGTTGAGCTACTAAAAGGTTTTGAGGAATGGCGGCCTGAACATAAACCACCAACACAAGATGAGGAATTTTATTTGCTTATTGGAGAAAGTGAAGAGAGTCTTTCTGAAGGGAAGATTGTACAAGCAATTGTTCGTTTTGTCCAAAATAATCATGTAGTATGTGATCTGGAATCAGGATTGACAGGAATAATTATGAAGGAAGAACTTTCTGATGATAGAGATATTGATCCAATAGAAAAGATCACTGAAGGCAGTATCCTTACCTGTCGGGTGAAAATTATTTAGAAAGCAATGTACATAGTGGATTTGACTTGCAAAGCGAAAGAGTTAAGGAGTGATCATTAGCAGAGTGGACAGGTTAAGGATCGGTTCTATGCAAAATATGAATCCCTTTTACACAACGAGCAGGAAAAAGCAAAGAAGGAAAAGGAACCAAACGAAATGTTGAGGTTTGGCAAACATTAATAGCTGTTCGTGCATTAGTTCTTCCACTGACAGAGGACATAGACACATGGTTGACGTTTGTTTCTCTTTGCCAGAAAAGTGGTCGTATTAGTCAAGGTCATTCCACCTTGATTAAACAGTTGGCATCTCAAGAGGAGCAAATGCAAGCTCGGTTGAAAAGACTTCTCGACTCATTTGGCAAAAATACAAAGGAACTATCAAAAGCGCAGACTGAACTGGGTCAAATGCAAGATAGACATCGTAATTCCAGGACAAAATATGATAACTTGAAGGCAAAGGT
Organism: Pinus tabuliformis; assembly: GCA_031772625.1. Lineage (NCBI taxonomy): Eukaryota > Viridiplantae > Streptophyta > Pinopsida > Pinales > Pinaceae > Pinus > Pinus tabuliformis. The sequence goes on from CM062812.1 coordinate 866,874,537, forward strand.
TGATGAAATAGAAGTTCAATTGCGTGAATTGAAGGCGGACAAGCGTGAAAGTGAACGGAATGCCAAGTTATCTGAGACTGTTGAAAGCTTGAAGCGTATATTTCCTGATGTACATGGTCGAATGACAGACCTTTGTAGGCCTATTTAGAAGAAGTATAATCTTGCAATTATTGTTGCCATGGGAAAGTTCATGGATGCAGTTGTAGTGGATGATGAAAATACTGGGAAAGAATGTATCAAGTATCTAAAGGAGCAACGACTTCCTCCTCAAACCTTTATCCCCAATCAAGTAGTCCATGTGAAACTAATACATGAGAAGTTGCGCACACTGAGAGGGACTGCCAAACTAATTTTTGATGTTATTCAATTTGATCCGGCATTAGAAAGGGTTATTCTGTATACAGTGAGCAATACATTAGTCTGTGATGGCCTTGAAGAGGCTAAAGCTCTTGGCTGGGGCAATGAGCGCTATAGAGTGGTTACTGTGGATGGTATTCTGCTTACAAAATCTGGTACGATGACTGGTGGAATTACTGGTAACATGGAGGCTAAATTCCAGAAGTGGGATGATCGGGCAATTGAGGTTCTTAAGAAGAACAAAGAACGTTATGAATCAGAGATGGCAGAGCTAGGATCTGTAAGAGAAATGCAGATCAAAGAGGCAGAAAATAATGGGAGAAATTGTCATGGAGCCTTCAGAGGAGAAAACAACAGGCTGTAGTGCTTTACTGTGGCACATTCTGAAGGGTCCAACATTAAAATTTCATTCGAGAGCAGAGCAAGCCCTTCGCCTTTTGTTGGATAGATCTACTTACTCTATCTCTACCAATAAGTGTCATGATAAGAGTCAGAGTTGGAAGGTATTATGTTTGGATTTCAAGGTTGAAGCAAAAGTTTGGATTCTTTAATCAAATAAAATGGCATGTTCACAAAATCAGCCTATCAAGAGTCTTAACAAAGGGCCTAGTGGAAAACGCTTTGTGTTCAAGAATTTCTCTCAGCGACTTGAAGAGGTTGATATTGTTGTATTTCGAAGTCTAGCACCTGTGAAACAGCCAGGCTTGCCCAATGGAGAATAGGAAATTTGGCTTCTTATACTTCCTACAGGAAGTCTGATCCTTTCAAGACAGGGATGTGGAGTTGGCACATTTCAATAGAAAGAAGTAAATTATCATATGTACGATGTTTTCCAGAACCTTCAAAGCTGTTGAAAGAGCAACCTCCAATAGCATCATTTATGGTTCAAATTCAGACATTGGGAGGAAATCATCAGATTTTAACACATCCAGAAGTAATCGACAAGGTGGTCAAAAGCAAGCTAAAAGACTCAGCAGTTTCGTAGCGCGCTACAAAACTGCTGTAGGTGTTGATTTTAAATGCAGACAAACAGTTTGATGGGAGGATCAGAAAATTTTCAAAGGAAACATCTAAGGGACATTTAGGATACCACATGAAGCTAGCATAGCCATTCAAATGATGACAGGTGTACCTTTTTTTTTTGTAAAGTGAAGTGTTTTGTCTCGAGTTAAAAGTTTTTATTATAAAGGCACTTTATTACCGGTCATTGGGGTTTGGAAGGAGCTGCATACGGGGAGTTTTGTCTTGCACACCTGTTCATCAATGAAGCCTCCAGCACATTTGGAAATATGGTGATGCTCATCATTTTTGGGATATTAAAGAGCTGGAGACATGCTGCTACATCTTCGAAGAGGTAGTGGAAGACTGGAACCGGAAAAACAGGGGTTTTATCCTAATATTATTGAACCATCAACGCATCCAGCATCCAAAGCTAGCCTGGAACATTGAATCTTCTTCTCAGCTATCTCGGCCAAACTGAAAGGAGACAGGTGTCAAGGAGCAAGAAAGAATCATTCTACGAGGAGGATAGAATTAGAGTTTTAGTTTAATTAGGACTCTTTAAAATTCCAGTTTAGCACTTATTGTATTTAATGAGTCAGTTAAATAGCAGATAGGGGTAATTAGTAGCAGTCATCGAGCTCCCCTCATGCTGGAGGAGGAAGCTCAAAGTAGTTAAAGATATGTTTCTATATATAGAGGAAACTTTGATGTAATGGGGGTTGGATATTTGAGAAAATAGAGTTTATTTTGGCTTGTGTAAAAACTTATTTTCAGTAATACAAATGACTGCTTTTCTTCTCAGGATTCATACAGTGTTTCAAATGCTCAAGATATATGTGGTTTTGTTTTATCCTTTATGTTTTACAACTGTATAGATACACAATCACTCAGAATTCACTTTGCTGCTCTGATTTCCTGTGTGTATTTGTAAGTTGAGGTTTCTATGAGAGGTATTTTGAGTGTTTAAACATTACATGCCCTGACTTCTATGAAAGAGTAGTTTTATAGTTTGCTGAAATGATGATTAACTCCATAAGCCCAATGGAAGTCTTTGTAATGTCTGTCCAGCCAACATATGTGTTAAATTTACTTTGTAAGAGTTAGCCATCTCATCAATAGTCAAAATCAATAACCTTTTGAGAGAGCCCTCTCAGGCTAAGGAGGCTAAGCCTTAGTCAAAAGTCTGGTTTGAAATAGTTACACAGAGTTTACCTGGTCAGCAGCCTTCCAGTGCTTGATTTTGTGATAACAGGAGGCATAGATACAAGGCATAACAGATCTGCATAAGGATGACCCAAATATCGATCAGTTTCTCACTGAAGCACTCAGCCTAAACACCTAACTCATACACCAAAAGGTATTTCTATGCCAAAAAATCTCGCAGTGGAATTCTCACTGTGAAATAAGCGACAAGTTAACAAGCCAAGTTGTGGAATTGCCCCTGGAATATGATGAAATTCTTAAAAAGGTTTCAGACTTCATAACTTGGAAAAATTCTGAGAATGGGAGAAGAGTCGACATGCCCAAACTGGATGAATCACATAAGGAGATCTTATTCGTGAATTGGGGTTCTCGCCTCAAAGAGGCAGAACATGCAATAGAGGATGTGGCAGTAGCGGCAAACAACATCATTGAAAATGTAAATGAAAATTTGCATAATGCTAATCTTGTGGCAAAAACTACCCCTGGTTTCCTTCCAAATGAAAAACAACCTGAATTATAGTGGAAGTAGGCAGCAGAAGAAAGAACAGAAGCAATTAGGAAAGTAACTAGGTTAAACTGGGAGGCTTATTGGCAATATCTGGTAAAACCGCATAACCAATGCATGACCCTGAAATGCATAATTGTTTCCACTAAGAAAATGGTGCCAGCGCTCACCAATGTTGTGTTTACAGGACAACTGAGAGCCAAAGTCAACCAACATACACTCCTCAAGACCATGCATGATCTAAAAGATCGAATGCAGGATTAGTCATTATGCACATTTCTATTTTTGTTCTATTTTTCTTAAATTTAGGCAGGTCGTTTAAACCTCCTCAACTTTTTTTGTAATAATCTATTTTTAGTTTCATAATTTAGTATTTAAACCCTTCTCATGCATTTAGAGAGGCGTCCATAAATTTTATCAGACACATTCTTCAAAACATGCACTTCTGTTCCCTTTGAGGAAGTTCTGGTGAGATTAATGGAACAGGATTTATTTTCTACTCGAATTTGACATCTTCTACTGAAATGCACTTCTGTGTACTCTTAGATGATGTTGGGTGATTTGAAAGTAGATCAATATTGTTGGAGCACATGAGTAGAAAGTATTATAAATGGTACTTTTATCTCTTAATTCCTTTTACATATGCATCAAGAAATACATTATCTTCAAGTTATTTATGTATGAAAGTTTGAATTTTAGATTGCCATTATTGCATTATTATATGATGATGATTTATAGTTTATGTTAAATACATGAATGATTTTTATGCGATATATCTCTCATATTGTTTTGGCTAACTTTTTATACGAAACGATCATTGTTAAACGGATTCACTCCTTATAGTAATTGAATGATCTTTATTATCAAATACTTTCAGACATCATTTTATATCGCATATTTCATGTTACTCCCAGGATAGTTATAGTTAGATGAATATTTTTTATTAGGACAAATTGCACATGATTATTAATTAGATCAGATTAGTTTAAGGTTAAGTATTACTCCAAAAATATCAAACATATCATCCCATGAGCACAAGCATAAAAATAGATTGGGAAACTGGTCCCATCATCCCCAATTGGATCCACTATTCCAAACAGCAAAGGAGTTGTCCTAAGGTCTGGACCGGGTGGTTATCCCCATTGTTGAGGCAACGATTTTCAAGCCTTCAACATATTTGGTGCTAGAAGGAGGGCCTGACTGTGAATGGAAACTAAATCCAAAACTATAGGCCATTCTAAGAGTAAAACTCCCTCACCATCACCTCCAACTTCTCCTTCGCATTCCAAATCTCCTATTCTCAAGCGAGAAGTTGAAAAGAAAAATACAGAGTCCACTGCTAAAATCCTAAACAAGCCAGACAATTCTTCTTCTGAACCCCCTGAAGTACAATCTTTGATCCACAAATCGCAAGGGATTTTAATATCTCATGAAGATTTTGAGTTATCCCAAGGCAATGTCACTTCTCAGTATATCCCATCGTAACCGTTAACTAGAGTGAATCAGTGAAAAACTTGGAATCCCACTAGTTTAGTTCCCTCTACCAAGGCGAAAAAGAGCTAGGAAAACACCATCAGAATCTGATAGCAAGATTCTTTCATCATCATCGTCCATTCCATCCATACCATCACAAGGTCACACACCCACTTCCCAACTCTAGATCGTAATTCACATAGGTACAGTAGCTTCACCATCCTCTACCTAGTCACTTTCAACCCCTCCTTCACCCTCTTCTACTAATAGCTCAATACTGGCACATAATCAACCTCAAACAAGGCCATGGACCAACCCAGGAGCTATGAGAATACCTGCACCTTGACCCAATTTCTAGCTCATCCAGAAAAATGGTTACCTAAATTTAACCCTGATAGTGGTCTGTTAGCTGAAGAACATACAAATAATTTTATGTTGTCCATCAATTTGAATGGAGTAACAGAAGAGACGCAGTTGTAAGATTAGTCCCATATGCATTATAAGGAGCAATTGGATCATGGTACTTTTCATTACCATCAGGCTCAATTAATAGTTGGGAGGCTTTTCAAGAACAATTTTTAACTAAATTTGGAGATGATAGGTCTACAGAAACTTTGATAAATGACCTCTCCAATTTGAAAGTCGAACCTAAACAACCCATTAAGGACTTCAATTCACGTTTCAATAAGTTATTAAATAAAATACTTGCAGTGTCTAAGCCTAGCGAGGAGGTCCGAAATGAATGGTATATTTTTGCTCTACCTTCAAACACAACCATATTCGTTGATAAACCTTCCAAACTAACATTAGCAGAAAATATGAAAGAAGCAATAGTTTTTTAAAAATGTATCTTGGCCGTAGAAAATAAAAATGCATTAGAGGAAAGAAAATCCAAGAAAGTAACCTGTAGAGATGATTCTAGGAAAAAACCACCAAAGGATCCTTTTGATCTAGAAGGGCTACAAAAAGTCCTCAAGACCATGTCCAACAAAATGGTGGACATAAAAAAACAAGTAGCAGAATCATCTTCCAAGAAACCTTTTAGACCATATAAAAGGATGCCCCAACCAATCCTAAACCTCCAAATGCTATATCGAATGTTGAATCAGATGGGGAAGAGAAAGAAGCCTCAAGTCAAGAACAAACCGATGATGAAGAAATAGTGGAATTACAAGGAATGTGGGATTTTATCCTTCCAAATGAAGAGGATCAGGAAGCACTACCCATTGCCACTAGACGCAGAAATCCGCTTGATCTGCCTCAATCAAGTTCAAAACATAAAACTTCAATGCCACCTCCCAGAGATAAAATTGTAGGTAAGAAATCTTCCCCGAAATCTAGTCAAACAAACCCTACCTAATCAGATTCTTTACCGTCATCCAAAACTTTGATAATTCCCAATGAAATGGAATATAATATTATTGAGGATATGAAGAAAACTAGGGAAAATATCACCTTTCATGAGCTTAGTAAGTTAAAGCATCGGCATAAGCTACTTTTGAAAGAACTCAAAGCGGTTCCCACTACCCCACTTCTTGCCATAGTAATATCACAGGCTGTTCAGGAAATGGGAATACCCCCTAGTATTTCTTCAAACAAAATTGATCCAACCAACATCGCTCTAATTGGTGGAAAATCTAAATCTCATACTCCACCATTTCTCCTTACTTTTGAAGTCTTTAATAAAAACTTGCACAACTGTTTAGTTGATTCTATTGCTTCATCTAACATTTTTCCTAGAATAGTCTGCGCTAAGTTAAACATCCAGCCTTAGAAATCTACAGTATGAATAGTACAATTAGATTGGTCTCCAGTGGAAGTTGTTGGGGAACTAAATCAAGTAACCATTAGACTTTCATCAAACCCAAAATTTTTTCAAGTCATTCATATACTTGTAGCTGACATTCCTGAATTCTATTGCTTAATTCTCAGTAGGGATTGGTCAGAAAAGCTCCATGGTTACTTCGCAACCAACTGGTCTCACATGTGTCTTCCCTATAACGGCAAGCCAAATCAGATAAGGGTTGATCGAGACAAACATCAAAAATATATAGTGACAGAGCTAGAAGGAGAAAATGAGCCGGTAGCATATAGCAATAATATAATCGGAAACAATTATGTTGAGTCATTCCTAGGGAATTTCAACGCTCATTCCTCACCTTTCTTAGAAAACTCTGTTGTATCTCAAATTGGAAATTATTCCCAAACAGACACCTCTAAATGTCTGAATTTTGTAGATAAACCTGTACATAAATATTTATTTCGGAAATTATTTTTTGATGGATCTAGATCCATTGATGGAGTAGGGGCAAGATGCATATTATTTAGCCAAGAAGGGGAAAACAAAATGCTAGCATGTAGACTTGAATTCAATTGCACAAACAATATTGTTGAATATGAGGTGTTGGTTCAAGGTTTGTACAAAGCAATTGGTCTTAATATGAAATACCTTCAAGTGATTGGAGACTTCGAAATTATCGTTAGACACATAAGAAATACTATACGCTGTCTGTCAGGACATTTGAAACACTATCAATCATTATTCCAAGATCTGACTTCACATTTTACACGTTTAATATTTCTTCAATCCCAAGACTCCAAAATGCTAGCGCCGATCTCCTAGCTAATGTAGCTTCCAGTCTTATTCCATCATAAGACTACAGCCCAGATCGATTCTCCATTGAATTAATTTTTAGGCCGTCTATCCTGATAATATCACCAATTGGAGAGTATTTAGCAACTATCCCAATAACGTAAGCTTCCTCACCTCACAAGGCTCTTATGAGGACCAGATAGTTGATGAAGACCAGCATGACAACCAACTGAAGTAAGAAACCAACAACAACGCTATACCAAAACCTGTAGTTAAATTGGAAGATTCATACGACCTCAAAGATAGGTTCAAATGATCTACTAATTCAAAACTTCAGAGTTCAACTCCGAGGTTCGAATTAATCAACCTTAGAACTGACACGAAACAACAAAAAATCAATATAGGTCTCGGATTCACATCTGAAGAAAAATCATCTTTTATACGTCTATTGAAACAATATAAGAATGTCTTTGCTTGGAATTACGACAATCTTAAAACCTATGACACTTCTATTATTCAACATACTATCCCTATGACCTCTGATGAAAAACATGTTCAGCAGAAATTGAGGAAAATTCATCCCAATTTAGAAAGCCAGATTAAATCTGAGTTAAATAAACTACTAAAAGCCAAAATTATTTTTCCTGTCAGGCACTCCAGGTGGCTCTCCAATCTCATCCCAATCAGAAAGGAAATTGGTGATATTCGGATTTGTATATACTTTCGCAATCTCAATAAAGCTTTCTAAAAGGAAAATTTTCCGTTGCCTCGTATGGAACAAATATTGCAATCAGTTGCAGGCTCAGAACTAATGTCCTTCCTAGATGGTTTCTCAGGTTACAATCAAATCTTAGTCCATCTAGACGATCAACTGAAAACCACATTCAAAATAAAATGGGGCACTTACGCTTATCAATAGATGTCATTCGGACTAATTAATGTTGGTGCCACTTTCCAAAGAGCCATGGATATTGCCTTTGAGGGTTTGGTAAACAGGTCAGTGGTAATCTACTGAAATGATATAACTGTATATTCCAAAAAACATAGTAATCATCTAAGAGATCTAAAAAAAATCTTTGAATGTTGTCAAAAGTATTAGATTTCCCTTAACCCCAAAAAGTCTTTTTTCGCGTTAAGTGAAGGAAAACTCCTTGGATTTATTGTGTCCAAAACAGGGATTCATATTGACCCTAACAGGAATAAAGAAATTTCTGAAATACCTTTGCCCCATAACAAAAAATCGATGCAATCTTTCCTTGGTCAAATAAATTTTGTCAAACGATTTGTCCCTAACTTTTCAAGAATTGTATTACCACTTCAAGCCATGATAAAGAAAAAATTTATGTTTAAATGGGGTCAGTTGGAACATGAAGCTTTTAACTTGTTAAAACAAGCAAGCATAAACGCCCCATCTTTAGCAATGCCTAATTTTTCCAATCATTTCACCTTGTACACTTTCGCTTCTCAGAAATCATATGCATCGATATTGACTCAAGAATATCAAGACAATGCCGAAGCCCCGAATTCTTTCTTTAGCTCTAATTTATAGGGAGTTGAATTGAATTACTCAAATGTTGGAAAACAAGCCTACTTTATTTTAAAATCAATAAAACACTCCAAACCTTTTCTTCTCAAAACCCACACTAAGGTGATAGTATCATTCCCAACAGTAAGAAATATTCTAGTACAAAGGGATGTGGGTGAAAAAGAGAAATTTGGGTTACGGCTCTGCAAGAATACGATATTGAAATTAAACCAGCAAACATTGTGACAGGTCAATGTTTTTGCAAGATGTTGGTAGGAGCATCGAATATCCCAAAATCACAGAATTCAGGTGAAGATGTGAAAATCTATGAGGTAAGCCTTACCGACATTGAATCGAAATATGCTGATATAATATTCTATTTAAAAAATGGATATGCACCTCTACATTTGAATTATCGGAAGAAAAGAGCCTTGAGTTTGAAATCTAAACAGTATCAAATTGTCAACAATGTCTTGTTTAGAATGAATTATGATTTTATTTTGCTTAGATGTCTCGAGAAATCTGAAGTAGAGAAAGTACTGCAAGAACTTCATGATGGACTGGCTAGCAGACACTTTGTAGAAGATGCTACAACACATAAAATCCTATGTGCATGCTATTACTAGCCAACCCTATTCAAATATGCACACAATTATGTAAGGAAATGTAAGATATCTTAGACAGCTGCTGGAAGAGAAAGGAAACCAGCATTACCATTACAACCATTTAACATTGATCAGCCATTTGAACAGTGGGGATTGGACATAATAGGTGAGATCGTTCCTCATTCTTCTAAGAAACATAAATATATCCTTACAGCCACCAATTACTTCACGAAATGGGTTGAATCAATTCTGCTCAAGGTAGACAACTCTCAGAATATTATTGAATTTATAGATCAATTTATCATCACCAGGTTTGGTTTACCTTCTGCCTTAATGTTCGATAATGCATCTTACTTTTCATGAAATGCTAGGATAGAGTTTGCTCTTAAAATAGGCTTTAAACTTAAATACTTTGCTAATTATTATCCACAAGAAAATGGGTTAGCTGAATCTACAAATAAGAGCCTTATCAGGATTATTAAATGAACTATTGATCAAAGTCAAAAGAACTAGCATAAATCTTTAGTGTTTGCTCTATGGGTAGATCGAATAACTCAGAAAGCCTCCATTGGCACTTCTCCTTTTAATCTGGTTTATGGGAAAGAAGTTGTATTACCAACAAACAAAGCTATTCTCTCGTTTGCCTTAGTTCAATTCATCGAAAAGACTCCTTCCTCGTCTATGCAACTTACAAAATTACAAATCCTTAAACTTAAAGAGGAGCAAGAAAAGGCTAGAATTACACATGCACATCATCAACAGTTAGTCAAAGCATCCTTTGATTCAAATTTTGTATCTTCAAAGAATTTCCAACTCGGAGACTTAGTGTTAAAATGAGATAAAGCCCACAAATAGAAAAGCAAGCATACTAAGTTCCAACGAATGTGGCTTGGCGCATACCAGATTGTCGAGCTAATAGGCCCATCAACTTTTCTGCTACAAGATTTATCAGGTAAAAGATAACCTCTGCCTATTAATGGACAGGTCCTAAAGAAATACTTTGCATAGAAAATGATCTCTTCTGATCACTGTATAGTATATTCTTTAGTTTAACTTTCTTTTGAAATAATAATACAAGTTGGAAACATTTGAGTTTGGCTTTGCTGAGTGATAGTTTCTCTTTTTAATTTTTTTTTTCTCTTGTAGAAGTAGAAATGGTTATGAAAATTAATCTTCATTCATGAAATAAATAGTTGAGTGCTACAGCTCCAAAACTGCCTGTTTTTCTATTAAATTATACAATCTTTGATAAAACTTAACTTTAGAAAGAAATTTTCTTTACATCAATCAGGAAAAGTATCAATAATAAAGCAAATTTTCTCTATGGAAAAGCATCTTTAAACTCTACAATTGTCATCCAGCAACTCTTAAGGAGCCAATGATTCCACCCACTTGAGTAGCTTTCAATTTTAGAGTGTCATTCTAAAATATACTTTAAACTTAAAGGATAAGAGGTATCATCAAGAGCCGGCTTACCATGATCATAAGATTATAACCAACTGACGTTACCAATACTGAATATCAAAACAGGGTAATGGCTTGAGATTGTATCAATCAAAAGACAAGGGGTCTCATCAAGAGTTAGCTTGTGCAGTTCAGTTATAAATCAAGTGAATGGCATTGTCAATTTTGGCCACCAAACCAAGACATTGTCCTTTAAGAAATAAAAGAAGAATGAATTACTTCAATAAAATAAAGAAAGCATCAAGTATACTGAAGAATTTATCCTTAAATCTGCATTCTTACTTAAGTGGGATACTGAATCAATGTTGGGTAACAGGTAACCATGTTGAGGCTATGAATGCCTGGTCACAGCAAAGGCTCTACCTACGACAAATGAGTATACCAAAATTGGTCTAACAAGATTCTTTTGCTTTTATCTTTATAACCAAGTAATGAATTATGTAAGTAAAAGGACTATCTGTGAGAAAATGACAAACATAAGAAAGATAGTTAGAGAAGATGTTGTTTATTGATAGACGAGTAGCACTATTTACCTTGTATTCCATGCAATTTAGTTTTATTTTCAAAACTATCTTTATTTTAGAAGTTTTAGAAAATTCAAAAAATTCTTAGAGATAACTGGTTCTTCCAAGTGAATCACCAATTGTTGTGCTTGTAAACAACCCCCTATTTATTAAAGCTAGTAGTAAAATATTAATTTAATAAATGGGGACCCTTTCAAAAAACTGTATATGCCAAAAAGTCAATCCTAGCATGTAGATATTTCTTTCGTTTTTGGAATAAATCAAGATATCAAACAAAACCTCCAAAACCCTTAAAATGCTACTTTTCTGTATTTATCATGAAATGAATCTCAAACGATACCTTTCTAACCAACCAGGATCTACAATAAAACAGTCTAAAAAGTAAATTAATATTCAAAAAATGGTCATAATGTTAGAAGGTTCTCAAAAGCTTCTTTAAAAATCCAAAGTCTCGCATCGCAATACAACTATTTATAAAAGAATTCTCTTAACATATTACCCCGAAGTATTGTGATTTGCGAGATTGCGATGGTATAATAGCTTTCTTGCATCGCATTTCAATCATGCGACACAAGCCTCAACCTATTATACGCTGATATTGCGATATGCAATCTCAACCTAGACCCACCTCTTAATCTTTCCACCAACACATACAGAGGTCCATTATTCATTTAAAAAGAAACCCGATAATTAATGATGTTTTTTTCTCGCATCTCGCATCTCGCACAAACTCAAAAAGTGGTAAGATAAACAAAAAACAAATTATGCGATATAGCGATCTGCGATATTGCTTTCCAAATCGCAAAATCACTATCATCGCGGTTTAAAGGCTCACCACCCTAGGATATTGTTTCCCAATTTACGATGTGAATGTTTATAGACATTTAAGTTAAAAGATAACAGATCATTAGTGGGCATTTATGAAGAAGTAACTACATTTATGTGTGAAAGGCCATTTAGAGTGATTTGACATCAACTTACGTGATTTCAAATAAAACATCTTTATCACCTTTACTAATTTTCTTTATCAATTCATTCCTACGTTTAGTATCATTTTTATCCGATCAGTTGTTCCTACTGAAACTTTTAGGGAAAAACCGTAGAACAAGGAGCCGAAAGTAATGGTGATGAAAGGAAAAGTAGTCTCCTCTAAGAAGTCAGAATTGACTCCGTTGTTCACAGATACTACATGTAATAAGGAAGCAGGGGTGTCTACATGGGAAACTATGTATCAGTTACTGGAAGAGGAACAACCAAGGATTCTTGAGACAACAATTACAGCTAATGGGCATGATTCGTCTGATGCTTCCATAAATGAACTTGCATGCTCATTCCAGCATCGAATAGCTGCACGATCGAAAATAATCCCCTATACCGACATGATTAAGTGGATCATTGACAACGCTGCTATATCTGACAGAGAATTCAAAACAGGAGGCCAGGAAGTTATAGGATCTTTCTCTACAGATAACCTAAGCCTTATGTACCATTTACCGGAGCCACAAGTTACCTACAACAGGAAATTTGTTGAGAAATTCATCAAAGAGAATGGAGACCTGGCGAACTGCTCAAAGAATTGGCCAAATAATGAAGAAATAATCAAGAAAGACAAAAATGGTATGTACACCACTGCTTCTATCTGTTCCCCTTTTTGTTTTGCTGTGGCTATGCTCTGTAGACTATTTAGCAAACCCGACAGTAACAAATTTTCCTTAGAATGGTTTCCCTTAATAAATGCAGCCATTAACGCAACAATAATAGATTGGGCACAAATCCTGCCTAAAAATTTAGCTAAAGCAATTATAGAATATAGAAGGAAAATGACTATTGTTTCGAGGGTTTACCCTCCATTTTTCATGTGTTCTGATGTTATGGACGCTATTTTTTTTGGTTCTAAATTCCCTCTTATGGGGTGGAAGTGGACTATTCAAGACCCACTTCCTATTCACATCCACCACAAATATATGTGGTAATCCAATTTTGAACTACATTTTTTCAAGATTTGCCACGGGGTTATGCTTCCCATCCATAAACAAATCTATAACCGAGATGCCCCCAGATTCTTTCAAGAAGCTGAGGTAGACATCCTCCCAGTAGCATGATAGTTCGGGGAAGATACATTTACATATATCAGAGTGTTTGGCAGCATCACCTCTCCCCATGTTCTCCCTTTCTATGTCCCAGTTAAATTAATGGCTAGAGAGATAGCCTATCAGACATGCAGTGAAGGAGGGATGAGCAAAACACTGAAGGATTCAAAGAAGGACATATGGCCTCAATTTCCTGTATCATGTGGAGTGTTTTCATTACATCACCTTGGACATGCATTCAGGGAAGTAGATAATATGTTATCTCTACGACTACCTAAGTTCCCCGGAAGACAATATGACCCACTCGGTATTGTCAAGGATTTTACCACTATGTTCAAAGTAAAAAATTTCAGCCATGAGAAGGACCCATTTGATGATTTTTTCTTACAGAAGAATACCTTCAAAGAAGTGAAACATATGGCACAGATACTTTTTGATCAAGAGGTTCTTGAAACATTTTATAGCTAAAGAGAAAAGAGATTATCAAAGGTCCCATTGGACCAACTGACTAGTGAACCAATAAGGGAGCCCACTCCCAATGTAAGAATAGATGGTGACTCTAAGGAAAAATCTAAAACCAATTCTGGGAAGGTGGAGGGCTCCAATATTGTAGCAATAATGCTGCAACTACTAGGATCGTAACAACCTTGGAAGCGATGGTGCTATATGCACAAGTACTAGCTCTTGCTGCAAGATGTCACTGGATCAGCTGGCACAAGTCCGCTAGGAGCATAAGCCAACTTCTATGAACTCTTATAAGAAGCTTTTAACGGTGATGGACGAAAGCTAACTCAAAGGGAGTTAGTCTACTTGTAGAAAGAAGCTGAAAGTGGAAAAGGAATGCAAACCCTAGCAAACCCTAGTTTTACAGACTAACCCTACTGATGCAAGAAAACAGATGAAAGAAGTGGAAATGGATGCCATTGACTTCTAGAAATGTATAATGCATGTGACTAAGCTACTCTTGCAGTGAAATCTGAAAAGGAATGTCTTTTTGTATTTTTGAGTAATCTTGTAGAATTATTATACATGTGCTTAACTGTTTTGATTGTGCAGAGGTTGATTGATGGAAGGAAATTGTGAGGGTGCTTGTAGGAGGTTGGGAAGGTGAGAAGAGGGCCTAAGCGGTCCCTAACACCCTTCCATAGAGTTTCACCATGATCGGATCTCGAAAAACCACTCTCGTGATCTCCTACAGGAAGTCTGCAGGGGTTCTACAGGATGTTCTACAGGATGTTCCAAAAGGAGATTTTGGAGGGTTGAAGGTGGAAGAAAGTGTTGAAAATGCAACAAGATGATGGAGCTTAGTGAAAAGAAGTCGCCTTCACTAAGTGGGCCCGGAGGCTATTTTTGGCGCAAGGTCTATTTTTAGACTATGTCTATTTTTAGACATATGGATCATGGTCTATGAGTTGCAGGATGCTATTTATGGATGATTGGTCATGTTGGTAAAATATATGGACTTCTATTTTTAGACATATGGGCGGAGTCTATTTTTACACTGCTAGGCTAAAAATAGAACAGTCGAATATTATTAGCTCTTAATAATATTTGGACTATAAACATTATCTTATCCTCTTGGAGCACTTCAGTTCGAGCTACGGATGTGGCACATGTAGCTGTCAAAAGGAAATACGCTTTTCTTATGGGTCAGTTGAGGTATTGCATCAAGGACTTCAATTAGAACTCATGTGGTTGAGTTTGGTGGAGTTGTGTTCAGTTTGACTTGGTTAAACTAGTTGTATTTAGTCTAATTGTAGAATACACTAGTGATCAGTGATGTGAATTAATTGTTAATTAATTCACTAATTATTAACTCATAAAGCAACTAAAGAATACATCAGTTAACTCAGTGCATGGATAGTTTAGTGGAGACAGGTGTTAGAGGTTGAGATTGCTATCAGTTGTGACTATAGTTGTGCATGAGATCTTGCACAATCAGTGGGATTGAGTAATTCCAATGAGGATTGCGTGGTTCAGCCAGGGAAATACGAGTTTTCTTCAACCATTCATCATTATTCTCATACAGGATTTCATAGTGGAGGCAGGCAGACAGTGGAGGAGATTTGAACCTGTGATTGATTTAGATCTGAGCTAGTTTTTTGTGTAACAAGTGGAGATAGTACTGAGTACTTGTGAGGAGTATTGTACTATGTATTGTTACATGTTCTCAATCATTATAATATACAAATAGTGTGGAGTTTTCAGCTGTATGATTTCCTCGGGTTACATACTGTGTTAATGTGCGCATGCGATTGATGTTTCATTGTTTTTAATTCCGCAAAATTGATGATCAACGTAGAGGAGGTTATGTATTATGAATGTATTCCACAATAGTGTATAATCGGGATAATATCTGTGAATAAGTGTCATATTATTCAAAATTTCTACATGGTATCGGAGCAGTTGATCATCAGATCTATTTTTCAGAAAGTGTTTACATTTTATTTCTTTAGGCAAAGTCTGTAATCGGGCCAGGTAGCCTCTGGATTCATCCTTATTTTGGAAGGTGAGATATCTGGTAAAAGCCCATATAGTCAATCTCTGTACGAGAAATACTTTGTTCTCACGAATTTTAGATCAGAAGCGGTTGAGTTTTGAGCTAGTGGAATTCGAATTTGCAGCAGTGTTTTCTTGGTGTCAAAATTTAAATGTCCTTCAACGGATTGCGACTGGAGTATGCTCTTGAAGGAAGCTCAAATTATATTGCATGGAAAGACAGGATGGAGGCAGTGTTAGATGACAATGGGCTGAAGGAGTTCATAGAGGCTGAAGTCCCAAAACCTACTGATGCTGCTGAAGCTGTGGTTTGGCAAAAGAAGACAACAAAGTGTCGAAGGATTCTGTTGGAGGGCGTGAAGGATCACATTGTGTCCAGCCTGCATGGAAAGGCTTCTCCATACTTGATGTGGAAAGCGTTGATCGATCTATTCCAAAGCAAGAGTGACCAGAGGAGGTTGGCGCTCAAGGATAAACTCAGAAACATTAAGTGTGAGAATGGAGACAGTATGCCCCAGTATCTCACGAAGTTCACCCAGTGCCGGGATGAGCTGGGAAGTGTGGGGTTGACTGTTGATGATGAGGACTTGGTGAGCTTGGCTCTCCTTGGTCTTTCGAAGAGTTGGAGTTCCTATCAGGACTCTGTCAATGGTCGGGAGAAATTGCCAGGATGGGAGAGACTTTTGTTGCATCTTGTGCAGGAGGAGATCAGACGGAGCACCAGAGACAATTCTTCATGCATGCATGATGAGGAGAACTGTGCCTTAGCGAGTAAGGAAAATAAGGGTAAGGAGAAGGTTTCTCTTTCCGAATCCAGTTCTTCCAATCATGGGAAGAATGTTGACAAATCGAAAGTGCGATGCTTTCGTTTCCATGAGGTGGGCCATTTTGCTACAAATTGTCAACGGAGGAAATCCAAGAAGGGATCTGGGGAAGGATCTGAAGGTGAGGCACTTGCTTCACAATTTGAGTTGGATTTCACACTCTTCGCATGAATGGTTTCATCCATGATGGGAAGTGGTTGGTTTCTTGACAGTGGAGCCTCTTTCCACATGACTGGTGACAAAAGTTTGTTCAGTACTTTGGAGGAGAAAGATCTCCAGATACTCATAGCGATGGGTAATGATGAGAAGTATAGTGTCTCAAGTGTACACACGGTTATTTTTCAGAGGGAGCATGGAGCTCACCTTACCTTGACCGATGTCAAGTATGTACCAGGACTGAAAAGAAACTTGGTGTCGATCGCGATGCTAGAAGACAAAGGCTATGATGTAGTCTTCAGTGAGGGAAAGGTTTTCCTTAGACACATCATCAGTATACAGGTGAAGCAGATTGGTTCACGGGTCAAGAACCTGTATGCTCTTGAGGTTCAAGATGCATGCAAAGCCTTGAGCAGCGAGGAAACTGATGGAGACTTGGTGGTTGAGAGGGAACGTATATTACCTCTCAACATGCAAAGCTAGAAGAAGTCTCAGACGATTTTCGAGGAGCCACAATTGGTGCAGCAACTTCAGGAGGTTGTGGAGCAGCCACAAGAAGGGAAGTTGAGAGGAGATCGAGTAGAGACATCTACTCATGCAGAGACCTCCAGTAGTGGGAAACTTCAAGCTAGGTGGGCTTAGGGATCGCATGCAGCCATACCTCCAGGTAGGAGGTGGGGTAATGTGGATTAATCGTCCCAAGGAGGAGGGGCAGGATCCTTGAGGTACCCAACCTCTTGGATGAGACCTTGCTACGGGAACCCCGATGTGGAGTAGCAGGAACTGACTGATTGGGTAGAGACAGATGTGGATGGAGCAGCAAAGAGAGCGACAATGTAGGGAATCCCAGGACAGCGCATAGCTAGCAAGCTGCAGCAATGCGAGAGGCACAAGTGTTTTGCACAGTGTTAGGTGGCACAGAAAAGTGTACAATGGTGCGAGATGCATGGAGATGTTGCAGTAGCGCAGATGTCAGAGAGGGAGCACTTATCAGCAGCAAGTAGAGCTTCAGCATCAGAGTATGTTCCTAGACCAACAGAGTGGTCAGTTGGGAGTGTTTTTGTTCCAAGTGTTGTTGGAGCAAGTGGACCGGGCAAATGTGTTGCATGCAGAACATTCCAGAGTTGCAGGATAGGGGTTGCAGATAATCCATATCTTGTTGAGAGGGAGTGTTAAAAATGAAACAAGATGATGGAGCTTAGTGAAAAGAAGTCGCCTTCACTAAGTTGGCCCGGAGGCTATTTTTGGTGCAAAGTCTATTTTTAGACTATGTCTATTTTTAGACATATGGATCATGGTTTATGAGTTGCAGGATGCTATTTGTGGATGATTGGTCATGTTGGTAAAAATATATGGACTTCTAGTTTTAGACATATGGGCGGAGTCTATTTTTAGGCTGCCAAGATAAAAATAGAACAATCAAATATTATTAGCTCTTAATAATATTTGGACTATAAACATTATCTTATCCTCTTAGAGCACTTCAATTCGAGCTACGGATGTGGCACATGCAGCCGTCAGAAGGAAATGAGCTTTTCTTATGGGTCAGTTGAGCTATTGCATGAAGGACATCAGTTAGAACTCATGTGGTTGAGTTTGGTGGAGTTGTTTGTGGAGTTGATGGAGTTGTGTTCAGTTTGACTTGGTTAAACTAGTTGTATTTAGTCTAACTGTAGAATACACTAGTGATGAGTGATGTCAATTAATTTTTAATTAATTCACTAATTATTAACTCATAAAGCAACTAAAGGATACATCAGTTAACTCAATGCATGGATAGTTCAGTGGAGACAGGTGTTAGAGGTTGAGATTTCTATCAGTTGTGACTATAGTTGTGCATGAGATCTTGCACAATCAGTGGGATTGAGTAATGCCAATGAGGATTGCATGGTTCAGCCAAGGAAATACGAGTTTGCTTGAGCCATTCATCATTATTCTCATACAGGATTGCGCAGTGGAGGCAGGGAGACAGTGGAGGAGATTTGAACCTGTGATTGATTCAGATCTGAGCTAGTTTTGTGTGTAACAAGTGGAGATAGTACTGAGTACTTGTGAGGAGTATTGTACTATGTATTGTTACATGTTCTCAATCATTATAATATACAGATAGTGTGGGGTTTTCAGCTGTATGCTTTCCTCGAGTTACATATTGTGTTAATGTGCGCATGCAGTTGATATTTCATTGTTTTTAATTCTGCAAAATTGATGATCACGTAGAGGAGGTTATGTATTATGCATGTATTCCACAATAGTGTATAATCGGGATAATCTCTGTGCATAAGTGTCATATTATTCCAAATTTCTACAGAAAGGTGGAGAAGTGGAGATGGAGGTTAGATGAGGGTGTGAAGAGGTTTAGAACCTGGAAAATGACGCTGAGAAGTGATGAGGATGGTTGGATTTGTTCAAGGATGGATAGAGCAATGTTTCACAAAAATATGGAAATTAGGTCAAAGTGAGAAAATGTGGCAAACGAAGAGCAAGAATCTGAATTAGGGAATGGAACAGCTTGCACTGATGGTGGAAGGGTAGGTAGGGAGGTACCACAGGTGTTCTACACACTACTTATTGAAACTGACCAAACAAAGACCATGCAAACCAAATATCTAGCTATTCTAACCTAATTTGGCCTAGGAACCAGCACCCATGCTGAACAAAAATTCATTGGTAGAAAATTATGTAAAATGACTTATGAAAACCATGCAAGAATGGATCTAAGCATGTAATCACATCTAGTATCAACATTTGCAACTGAGAAACTAACACTAGCAATTGCATGAAGAAGCAAAAATAGTGTTTTTGTGGCAGCAAGGACACTTGGGTCTCAGCTCATGGTCTCGAGGAGGGAGAGGTGAGATGCAGGGTTGCTTGATGCCCTTTTTCGAAGATATTTTATGTTGTCAACCTATCTAATCACTTTGAACCATGAAAAGCTCTTTCAAAAATTACCTAGATAACCAAGCAATGTTCTAATCTACTAGCAGAAATTATTTTATGAAGACAGCAAAAGACATATAACAATACACAGAGGAGGCCCTGGTGCCTGTGTTGGTCCCAACCCCAAGAGCTACAGGCTCCTAAAAAGAAGCTCAGAACTAATGCAACATGAAACTGGTTTCCATTACTCAAAAAACAACCATGTTCAAAATGTGTTATAGCAGAAGCTCCAAAATGAGCTGTGAAACAAAGCAACACTATAGTATGAAATAAAAATGTTCAAAAGGTAAACTACGAAAGTTGGAAGCCTTCCTACTTATGCAATACGAGGACCTCCAGCAGTCCTCCTTAATTCAAGGGGCTTGGCTGCTCAAAAATGCAAGTACTCAGCCACTTCACAAAAGCTACTCGGCTGCCCTTGGAAATCAACTTTGGTGGGCTGCTGAACTCCCGAGCTGATGGTGGAGAACTTGAGGAAGGGGCCATTTAGTGTAGGAGACACCCTTCCTACGAATCTTTAGCCTTGTCCCATCGTATTTGGCTGTCAAATGGCCCATAAATGCTTGACCTTGGTCCAAAAGTTGTCCAAAATTCTGCAACAAACACGTATTAGCCTTCATGGTCAAGTGACTATTCTCATTCATTCAATTAACATAAACATACTTCAAACATAAACTATGAAGAATGGTGGATTAGTGGAGAACAATAGGCAAAATGAACCTAATAAGTTACCCATTTTTGGGGCTCATCATCACCCCCCTGCTAAATGGGTTTCTCATCCTCTGAGCAACTAATCCAACTCATCATCTTTGATTGCTTTGACTGCCTCTTTCACATCCCAGGCCTCTGAGGTGATGTCTTCTTCTCGGTCATCAAATCCTGCTTTTCTTTCTAGTTCCTCCCACTGCTTGTGTTCTTCTTCTTCTTTGACTCCTTCCGGCAATCCTAAAAAGAAGGGAGGACTGAACTTTAGGCCGATCGAGTTGGCCTGCAGATTTTTCATTGACTATTTATAGAGGGGTACCCTTGCCAAGGCCTCCCTTATCCTAGTTGGGGAGTGGTATTCTCTTATTTTCAAACAATGGGGCAGTGCGTTCCACCTCCTTGTGCAAGCATGAATGCAGTTATCCCCCAACAGTCTTTCCATGTCCTCAAAGTGAGCAATGGCTTGAGCTTGTCGTTCAATGTAATCTGGTAAAACCTGAGGGTTGTTGGCCAGATGCTTATGGGCATATATTAAAGCTAATGTATCCTTTGGTTCTGCCCTAATCATGAGTGGTTCACTTAGCTCCTTGTTCATAATATCCCGAATCTCTACTGTGTTCTTTTCCTCATGATTTAACCAAGAGGCCATGGCCATAAGTTTCACATCTCCCAATGTAGCATTGGGGTCCCAAAGAGTCATGATTGGAAGGGCCAAGTTGTGTAAATAGAATTTGGATAACTTGGCCTTATCTTCTGTTGAGCTACTGTCACACAAAGTCATGAATTGATGGTAATTTTGAAATGGAATGGTGCCCCTTTGGGCCAAGGTGTTAATCTGGAACTGCAACCATTGATCTTTAAGATATAAGGAATATGACTTGGCAGGTTGCCTACACTGCAAGGCCTCTACTGCCCAACTGGCCATGCAGGCCAGTTGGGCTTCCTTTTCTTGTACCTATTGCTTTAGAGACTTTATTTCCTCTGCTGCCTGTGACTCCTCCTGTAGCTGTTTTTTTAGTGCCTCAACCTCGACCTACAGCCTGTCCATTCTCTGCTGTTCATCGGAGGTTTTTTTGTCTGCTGTAGGCTTTTCCTGTTGCTGCTGTTCTCCTAGAATGGAGGGCCTATCTTCCTTATGACTTCCCTGTAGCTGTAGTTGCTGTTTCAGCAGCTCGTTCTCTTCCTGTAGTTTGGCCCTTTGACTACTTTCAACATGTTTCACCATGGCCAATTCTCCCCTTGACTCCTTGAGTTGTTCTTTCAGGTGGCCTATGTCTGCCACACCTTTGGACTTGGCAATCCTCATCCAAGTGTGAGTCCTAATTCTTTCTTCTTCTAGTGCAAAGAAGATTGGCACCGTAAATTTCTGGGGAATTATTTTCCCGGCTTCTAACAGGTTATAGTATGAGCCCAAGCTGGGCTGAGGGCTTAGTTCCAATATTTCCTCTGTCTTTTCTTCGTCTTATGATTGTTTGGCCGCATTTTCCTCCAATTTATTGGTCTCTTTTAGCTTAGCCCGAGTTTCCTGTAGAGATTTCTTAGCTTCCTGTAGAGCTCTCTTTGAGTCCATTATCTTCATTCTCTCTCTCTAGGTGGAGGTTTTTGGGCTTCCTCGTTCATAGGTGATGGATATCTTTGAAGGAGACCCTTCTTTTGGTTTAGGTGTTGTGTCCTCAATGACAATTGGCTCCTTTGACTACAGCTGGGGTCTGCCCACTTTGATCCGTGTGCTCCTTCTTGCTTTAAATTACATGGAGGTTTGCCTCTTTCTCTTCCCTTTTTGTTTTGGAGGTGTTCTTAAGGTGGCAAGCACAGCTGTTGCCTCCCTTGCCAATATTTCAGGTGATTTCCCCCTTTGTTGTTCTTTTTCCATGCTTCCTGTAGAAGTCCCTGTGCCAACTGTTTCTGTCTGTATTGCGGCCATTTCAGGATCTGTCTTCCTCTTTTGTTTCTTTGTGTCTGCTTTGGCTGTGACAGCCTTCATTTAGGTTTTTTCTGCCTTCTCTACTCTCCTCTACATTCTCTTTTCCCTTGGTGTTTGTGCTTTTGTTTCTTCCTCTATTTTAGGCTCAGCAATCTGGCCCTCTCCCCCTTTTTCTTTGTGTCCTTGTTGTGCTTGAATGTCCTATGTTCCTTCACCATTGGTTTTCTTACCTTCTTCAGCATGTTCTCCCTCCTCACTGCTAGATGAGGTGATGTCTTCAGCCAAAATTCTAATATTGTCATGCCGGGACATGTTTCGGAAGATTTCCCAAGATATGGGGACAGTGTAGGTGTGCAGGGCATCTTCCACTAATAGCTTGATGAGCCCATGATGGACCAGCTGATCTGGGATCCCTTCATTGATTTTGTACCACATTCAATTAGTGACTGAAGAAGAAAATAGGGAATGCTCAGCTTCTTGGCTAGAGGTGAATCAATCCCATGCCTTAGTTCACACAGCAACCCGAAAAGATATCCATAGACAATGCTAAACCTCCCCTCACATGTAATGTACTTCATAATTTTAAAACTGACCTCACTCTAGAGAGGAGGCAAGCTGGTTCTCCTAACCCCGTTTTGTCTTCTACAGGATGTTCCTCAGGTAGGAAGAATGTTTTCTTAGCAACTTGGCCCAATGACCTCTCTTCTTTGCTCCAAGGGAGCCCTACGTTTAGTATCATTTTTATCCGATAAGTTGTTCCTACTGAAACTTTTAGGGAAAAACCGTAGAACAAGGAGCCGAAAGTAATGGTGATGAAAGGAAAAGCAGTCTCCTCTGAGAAGTCAGAATTGACTCCGCTGTTCACAGATACTACATGTAATAAGGAAGCAGGGGTGTCTACATGGGAAAATATGTATCAGTTACTGGAAGAGGAACAACCAAGGATTCTTGAGACAAAAATTACAGTTGATGGGCATGATTCCTCTCATGCTTAAATAAATAAACTTGCGTGCTCATTCCTGCATCGAATAGCCGCACGACCGAAAATAATCCCCTATACCAACATGGTTAAGCAGATCATTGACGACGCTAATATATCTGACAGAGAATTCAAAATAGGAAGCTAGGAAGTTATAGGATCTTTCACTCCAGATAACCTAAGGCTTATGTACCATTTACCGAAGCCACAGGTTACCTGCAACAGGCAATTTGTTGAGAAATTCATCAAAGAAAATGAAGACCTGGTAAACTGCACAAAGAATTGGCCAAATAATGAAGAAAGAATCAAGAAAGACAAAAATGGTATGTACGCCACCGCTTCTGTTTGTTCCCCTTTTTGTTTTGCTGTAGCTATGCTTTGTAGACTATTCGGCAAACCCGACAGTAACAAACTTTCCTCAGAATGGTTTCCCTTAATAGATGCAGCCATTCACGCAACAATAATAGATTGGGCACAAACCCTGTCTGACAATTTACCTAAAGCAATTATAGAGTATAGAAGGAAAATGAGTATTGTTTCGACGGTTTACCCTCCATTTTTCATGTGTTCTGATGTTATGGACGCTATTTGTTTTGGTTCTAAATTCCCTCTTATGGGGTGGAAGTTGACTATTCAAGACCCACTTCCTATTCACATCCACCACAAATATATGTTGTAATCCAATTTTGAACCACATTTTTTCAAGATTTTCCACGGGGTTATGCTTCCCATCCATAAACGAATCTATAACCAAGATGCCCCCAGATTCTCTCAAGAAGCTGAGATAGACATCCTCCCAGTAGCCCGATGGTTCGGGGAAGAGACATTTACATATATCAGAGTGTTTGGCAAGATCGCCTCTCACCATGTTCTCCCTTTCTATGTCCCAGATAAATTAATGTGTAGAGAGATAGCCTATCAGACATGTAGTGAAGGAGGGATGAGAAAAACACTGAAGGATTCAAAGAAGGCCATATGGCCTCAATTTTCTATATCATGTGGAGTGTTTTCATTACATCACCTTGGACATGCATTCAGGGAAGTAGATAATATGTTATCTCTACGACTACCTAAGTTCCCCGGAAGACAATATGACCCATTCGGTATTGTCAAGGATTTTACCACTATGGTCAAAGTAAAAATTTTCAGCCATGAGAAGGAACCATTTGATGATTTTTTCTTACAGAAGAATACCTTCAAAGAAGTGAAACATATGGCACAAATACCTTTTTATCAAGAGGGTCTTGAAACATTTTATAGCTAAAGAGAAAAGAGATTATCAAAGGTCCCATTGGACCAATTGACTATTGAACCAATAAGGGAGCCCACTCCCAATGTAAGAATAGATGGTGACTCTAAGGAAAAATCTAAAACCAATTCTGGGAAGGCGGTGGGCTCCAATATTGCCGAAATAATGCTACAACTCCTGGGACTGCCTTCTTTACTTTTATCAACCCGGTAGTTCGTAACAAACTTGGAAGCGACGTGCTATATGCACAAGTACTAGCTCTTACCGCAGGCTGTCACTGGATCAGTTGGCACAAGTCCGCTAGGAGCTTAAGACAACTTCTATGAGCTCTTAGAAGAAGCTTTTAACGATGATGGATGAAAGCTAACTCAAAGGGAGCTAGTCTACTTGCAGAAAGAAGTTGAAAGTGGAAAAGGAATGCAAACCCTAGCAAACCCTAGTTTTACAAACTAACCCTATCGGTGCAAGAAAAGAGATGAAAGCAGTGGAAATGGATGCCATTGACTTCTAGAAATGTAGAATGCATGTGACTAAGCCACTCTTGTAGTGAAATCTGAAAACGAATGTCTTTTTGTATTTTTGAGTAATCTTGTAGAATTATTATGCATGTTCTTAACTGTTTTGACTGTGCAGAGGTTGATTGATGGAAGGAAATGGTGAGGGAGCTTTCAGGAATTTGGGAAGGTGAAAATCGGGCCTAAGGGGTCCCTAACACCCTTCCAGAGAGTTTCACCATGATCGGATATCGAAAAACCGCTCTCGTGATCTTCTACAGGAAGTCTACAGGGGTTGTACAGGATGTTCTACAGGATGTTCCGAAAGGAGATTTTGGAGGGTTGAAGGTGGAAGAAAGGTGGAGAAATGGAGATGGAGGTTGGAGGAGGGTGTGAGGAGGTTTAGAACCTGGCAAATGAAGCTGAGAAGTGATGAGGATGGTTGGATTTGTTCAAGGATGGATATAGCAATGTCGCACAAAAATATGGAAATTAGGTCAAAGTGAGAAAATGTGGCAAACGAAGAGCAAGAATCTGAGTTAGGAGATGGAATAGGTTGCACTGATGGTATAAGGGTAGGCAGGGAGGTATCACTGGTGTTCTTCACACTACTTATTGAAACTAACCAAACAAAGACCATGCAAACAAAATATCTAGCTATTCTAACCTTATTTGGCGTAGGAACCAGCTCCCATGATGAACGGAAATTCATTGGTAGAAAATTATGTAAAATGACTTATGAAAACCATGCAAGAATGGATCTAATCATGTAATCACATCTGGTATCAAATTTTGCAATGAAGAAACTAAAACTAGCAATAGCATGAAGAAGCAAAAATAGTGTTTTTGTGGTAGCAAGGACACTTGGGTCTCAACTCATGGTCCCGAGGAGGGAGAGGTGACATCCAGGGTTGCTTGATGGCCTTTTTCAAAGATATTTTCTATTCTCAACCTATCAAATCACTCTGAACCACGAAAAGCTCTTTCAACCATCAAAAATGACCTAGATAACCAAGCAAGGTTCTAATCTACTAGCAGAAATTACTTTATGAAGACAACAAAAAACATATAACAGTACACAGAGGAGGCCCTGGTGCTTGGGTTGGGCCCAACCCCAAGAGCTACAAGCTCCTAAAAAGAAGCTCAAAATTGATGCAACATGAAACTGGTTTCCATTACTCAAAAAACAATCATGTCCAAAATGTGTTACAGCAGAAGCTCCAAAATGGGTTGAGAAGCAAAGCAGCACTATAGTGCGAAATAAAAATGTTCAAAAATTAAAATATGAAGGTTGGAAGCCTTCCTACTTATGCACTACAAGGACCTCCAGTAGTCCTCCTTAATTCAAGGGGCTTGGCTGCTCAAAACTGCAAGTACTCAGCCACTTCACAAAAGCTGCTCGACTGCCCTTGGAAATCAACTTTGGTGGGCTACTGAACTCCAAGATGATCGTGGAGAACTCGAGGAAGGGGCCATTTAGTGCAGGAGACACCCTTCCTATGAATCCTCAGCCTTTTCCCCTCCTATTTGGCTGCAAAATGGCCCATAAATGCTTGACCTTGGTCCAAAAGTTGTCAAAAAAACTGCAAAAAATGCGTATTAGCCTTCATGGTCAAGTGACTATTCTCATTCATTCAATTAACATAAACATACTTCAAAAGCATAAATAAACTATGAAGAATGGTGGATTAATGGATAACAATGGGAAAAATGAGCCCAATAAGTTACCCATTTTTGGGGCTCATCAGAAGGCATCCCAGAAGTCTTTAGAAAATAAGAAAAGTAGGAACATGGAATCAATCCAGGACACAGCCTAGTCTATAACAAAGACAGATGAACAGACTTTGACCATCAAGCAGAATGAAACCCATACTCCCCCTATACCACTAATAAAGCTTCTGGTAATTGATTTGGAAGAGGAGTGGGATAATTTCAATAGAAGACTCAACATAGAGGAACAAGCACCGAAGACATGAATGGCACATCAAGAAACAACTCTATAAATTATAACAGGGGGAACTGTGAATAATGAAGAAATAGAACGCATTCACATTACCCCCTCCTCTGAGATTGTTTTAAGAATAGAAGAAATTACCCCTCTTGATGTATTTTACAGCCCACAGCATAAGGCCATTGTTAAGAGATAGAGAAAGAAAAGAAAAGTGGAATCTATAATTGCTACCACCCTAGACAGTGAGCCGACGGATGTCCTATGGAAAGACTCATCTACCGACCCATCGGCCAACCTCACTAGGCTCTCGCAGTTCACAGGCGCATACACTATGGCAACCATTGTCAAAGTAGCAGAGGTACAACTGTTGCTCAAAGAAAAGGAAGACAAAATTTTGTCACTAGAATAGTAGTTATAGGAAGCCAAAACCAACCAACAAGTAGAAATACAATTGGCTAAGCTACAGCAGGAGTTCCAACAAATACAAATAGAACATCAAAGTAGCTTGGCAGGTAAGGAGGCACAGATACAAATCATAAAATATTTGCATAAGGACAACCCAAATATCGATTAGTTTGTCACTCAAGCACTCAGCCTCAACTCCCAGCTCACACACCAAAAGGTATTGCTATGCCAAAAAATCTCGCAATGGATTTATCACTGTGAAATATGCAACAAGTTAACAAGCCAAGTCGTGGAATTACGACTGGAATATGATGAAATTCTTAAAAAGGTTTCAGATTTCATAACTTGGAAAAATTCTGAGAATGGGACAAGAGTCGACATGCCCAAACTGGATGAATGACATAAGGAGATCTTATTCATGAATTGGGGTTCTTGGCTCAAAGAGGCAAGACAAGCAACAGAGGATGTGATAGTAGCAACAAACAGCGTCATTGAAAAAGTAAATGAAATTTTGCATAATGCTAATCTTGTGGCAGAAACCACCCTGGTTTCCTTCCAAATGCAAAACAACTTGAATTACAGTGAAAGTAGGCAGCAAAAGAAAGAACAGAACCAATTAGGAAAGTAACCAGGTTAAACTAGGAGGCTTATTGGCAATATCTGGTAAAACTGCATAGCTAATGCATGACCCTAAAATGCATAATTGTTTCCATCGAGAAAATGGTGCCAACGCTCATCAATGTTGTGTTTATAGGACAACTAAAAGCCGCATTCAGACAACCTACACTCCTCAAGACCATGCTAAATATTTGTGATCTGAAAGATCAAATGCAGGATTAGTCATTATGCACATTTCTATTTTTGTTCTATTTTGCTTAAATTGAGGCAGGTCATTTAAACCTCCTCAACCTTTTTTGTAATAATCTATTTTTAGTTTCATAAGTTAGTATTTAAACCCCTCTCATGCATTTAGAGAGGGATCCAGAAATTTTATCAGAAACATTCTTTAGAACATGCACTTCTGCTCCCTTTGAGGAAGTTTTGGTGAGATTAATGGAACAGGATTTATTTTCTACTTGAATTTGACATCTTCTACTGAAATGCACTTCTGTACTCTTAGATGATGTTGGGTGATTTGAAAGTAGATCAATATTGTTGGAGCACATGAGTAGAACGTATTATAAATGGTACTTTTATCTCTTAATTCCTTTTATTTATGCATCAAGCAATACATTATCTTCAAGTTATTTATGTATGAAAGTTTGAATTTTAGATTGCCATTATTGCACTATTGTATGATGATGATTTACAGTTTATGCTAAATACATAAATGATTTTTATGCGATATATCTCTCATATCATTTCAGCTAAATTTTTATACGAAGCGATCATTGTTAAATGGATTCACTCCTTATTGTAATTGAATGATCTTTATTATCAATTACTTTCAGACATCATTTTAGATCGCATATTTCATGTTACTCCTAGGATAGTTATAGTTAGATGAATATTTTTGATTAGGACAAATTGCACATGATTATTAATTAGAGAAGATTAGTTTAATTTTAAGTACTACTCCAAAAATCTCAAAAATATCATCCCATTAGCACAAGCATAAAAATAGATTGGGAAACTGGTCCCATCATCCATAGTCGGAGCCACTATTCCAAACGGAAAAGGAGTTGTCATAAGGTCTAGACCGAGTGGTTATCCCCATTGTTGAGGCAACGATTTTCGAGCCTTCAACAGGTCCCTGTAAGGAAAAAGAATAGTGATATTAGGATTTGTATTGATTTTAGAAATCTAAATAAAGCTTGTCAAAATGATAACTTTCCTCTGCCTACTATGGAGCAAATACTGTAATCAGTTGTAGGTTCCAAATTAATGTCTTTTCTAGATGTATTTTCTGGATTAAATCAAATACTTGTACATCTAGATGATAGATTAAAGACAACATATATGACCAAGTGGGAACATACGCTTATCAGAAGGTTCCTTTCGGACTCATAAAAGTAGGTGCTACATTTCAATGTGCTATGGACATTGCTTTCAAAGGTCTGAGTAATAAATCAGTTGTTATTTACCTAGATGACATCACAGTCTATTCTAAGGATAGAAACAATCATTTAAATGACCTAAAACATATTTTCGAAAAATATAAAAATATAGCATTTCCTTAAATCCAAAAAAATATTATTTTCTTTTACCATAAGGAAAACTTCTTGGATTTATAGTGTCCAAGAAAGGGATTTACATTGATCTTGATAGAGTCCAAGAGGTTGAAAAAATTCCTCTTCCACATAATAAAAATACCATGCAATATTTCCTAGGCCAAATTAATTTTGTAAAAAGATTTGTTCCAAACTTTTCATGGATTGTCCTACCCCTTCAAGCAATGATAAGAAAAAATGTAGTCTTCAAATGGGGCAAAGATGAAAGAGAATCATTTGAGTTGATTAAAAAAGCCATTATCAATATTTCCTCTAGGTGTTGATTTTTCTTAGTCTTCTTGTGTAGAGAACTCGTATTTTTACAGCTCGATTGTATTTTCTTGAAGGGATGTAACTGTATTGATGGAAATAATGAATATTGGTGTCATGTTCAGGTTCTAAATCTTGGTCTCCTTCAGATGAATCTAATTTTACTTGGGCTTGGAAATCTCAGGATCCTCATAGCCCTTTTGTGTCATTTACTTTTCTTCCTTTCAATTCTTATTCACACACATCTCTTGTTCTTGTCTTTTTTCTATCTTTGCATTTAGAATTAATGATTTCTTGTTGTAGGATTGGGCTAAATGGTTGAATTAAGTTATTTTACAGGATCAAAAGCATCATTTCATCATTGGAAAAACTTTGAAGGTCATAGTAATCATTGAAATACTTGGATTAGTTTGCTTATTCCCAAATATAGATTTCTGGAACTCCCTTGTGGCAAATAGAAGTAAATTTCTGATATTTTTATATCATGCTAACAAGATTCATTTGAGTTTATTCCACTTGAATTATATAAAAAAAACATTCTAGTTGATAAAAAAAATTACCCCATTTCATATTTACTTGATTAGGTTAGGTATTTGATAGATTTACTAGCTCACTAGTTCTCGAATTTCTAGATTTTAGACTAGTAATATCCTCATATTTTTTAGCATGGGTTAACATATGTATTTTTGAGTGATTCCAATTGGAATGGAGGCCTAAGACACCCTAGTCGGTAACAAATTTTTTCCCATCCAATTTTGATTTGATTTGTTTTTTCATTCGGTAAATTATAACCTCCTATAGCAAATCTATTGTTTCCTGTAGTAGCTACAGGATCTCCTATAGAAGCCTTACAACATCAATCTACTTGCTCAGATTTGCTCAAAAATCTTGGTTTTAATCCCTTAGGGTTGAATCATCACCCCCAGGATCTAAATAGATGGTCGAGGAGGAATAAACAACACTTAGGACTTTCTTTTCTACCCATGCAAAACATCTGAGCAATTTGGGTTAATCGAAAGATTTATGAAATGGGAATACAATTATGATTTTATTGATTGCCACATCTAAGGAACTATGTCAATGGATATGAACTCTTTGAAATGTAATCATTGATATTTAGTTCATGATATTTGCTTTATGCGATTAGAATAGGTTTGATTTCCTTGTATTTTCTTTCTTGTAGTAGGTTTAGGTTTCAATTTCAAGAATTTCATTTGCTACAAATAGTTCCAGATTTTATTTCATTACATTCACTCCATTACATCATGGCAGCGAAGGAATGACATGATGTATTCTTCACACATATTGTTGATACCTCTTAATTTTGTACGAACCCTGAGTTGATAATTAAATTTGGTAGCCTTGGGAGTTGCAGCATTATTGCTTGAATACTTAGGCTCATCAATTTTTGGTGTCTTATCTGAGGAGGTGTCAAAGTATGAATTGTTTTCATCCCTAATTGATTCATTTCTTTTTACTTTGTACAAAAAAATATAAAAAATTTGCATTAGGCATATTTCATTCCAAGAATAGAAAAATTACATTAGGAATGTTTCATTCCAAGAATATAAAAATAGCATTGCATTAGCATTCTTATTCAAAAACAAAAATTAAAAATAATTCTCCAACACCAACCTCCCCATTTGATCACATGGTGCAGTAAAAGCCACATCCATCCACTTTTGTAGGTAGAGGATGAGGAGGTGACAGAGAAGGTAAAAGAAATGGATAGAGATGATGACAATCAAGAAGATCCTCTTGGATTTCCAATTCAAGATACTGATGTTAGTGTGCACATGAAGAAAATCCCTCCATATTTTCTTCCAAACTTTCATGATCTAAGGTTAAAGGATCTAGAAACCTTTCTCCTTGAGTTTCAAATTGTTTATAGATCTTATGGTTACTTATTAAGCACTCAAAAATTGAGATTGTTTCTGATAACATTGAAGGATAGAGCTCTGTTGTACTATGAAACAACCCCCCCCCCAATTTATGTATAATAAAAGCTAATGTTAGACATATAAATCGGGACCCTTCTTAAATTTTTTTAGTATTTAGAAAATAAATCCTAACTCTAATAAATTGCCTTGAAAAAAACTCTTAGAACCATCCAAGTTTAGGATACCCATCGCAGATCGCAAATCACATTTTTTTGTGTGATGATAAACACTTTAAAGAAATTGTAATACGTGATCGATCCTCCTACTGTGACATACCCAGCAAACCCCTTAAAAAATCACAAATCGCATTTTGTGAAAGTCACAAGTAAAAAGACCCGCCACAATGACATCCACCAACGATTTGCGAAATGCGATATTGCGATATCCGCAATCGTGTTTCGCATTATGAATAGGTAAAGTTATCTAACATTGTTTTAAATATTGCGATGCACAAATCAGGAAGCATGCTTGGGATTTAACTATGTTTTAAATATAATAATCAATGGTTTGACAAGGTAATTAATATTTAGTGGCCCGAGGAGAGGTAATGATTTAGCAGGTTATGGCTAGTTAATGTTGAATATCCTATTTGAAATCTTCCCACAATTCAAGTCTTTTCACAAAGCTTTCATCCTTAATTGCCCAATATTTTATGCGCTGATATATCTTGTCCATCTCAGGAAAGCTACAAAAGATATGTCATTGCAAAAGGTGATGCAGAAATAGAAAAAGTTTAGCATTGCAGAGTTTGAGCTTACAGAAATGTCTCCTATATTCTCTGATACGGTATGCAGCATTTATGGTGGTGCAACATCTTGGGAGGTGATATACAATATGCTTGATGACGAGCGTCCTAAGATTACTATCACAAGAGCAATAGTTGACTCAATAAGACCTTCGGGACTCCAATTCAAGGATGTTTCCTATTCTTACCTTCATAGGATAGGATCGAGAGCTAAAATCCTCCCATACACTGATATGATCAAGTGGGTGGTGGAAAACCTCACCATTTAAGATAGGCAATTTAGAAATTCAAGAATGGAACTCATGGGGTCATTTAGAGCAGAGGACCTAAATCAAATGTACCATATACCTGACCCTCAGGACATATATGATAAGACATATGTTTCCAACTTCTCCAAGAAGAATGAAGAACCCCTCAAGATGATTCAGGGCTAGAGAGGGTTGGAGAATAAGTTCAAATTTGATAAATCGGGTATGTATCCTATAGCCTTTTTGGCCAATCCCTGAAACTATGCAGTTGTTACGTTATGTAGACTATACAGGTACCAAATAATGTTATGTTCTCCATAGAATGGATTCCTTTTATTAATGCATGTGTTAATACCCACATCATGAATTGGGCTACCATCCTATCTGATAACTTAGGCACCATCATCACCAAATATTGACAGAAGAGCTCCTCCTTTCGAGAGAACCTTCCTCCATTCTATTTTAGTGCCCGCATTATGGATTCCATCTATTTCTGCACTAAATTTCCAATCATGGGTTGGAAATGGACCTTGCAGGACACATACCCTATCCATCTCAGCCATAAGAATATTTCGGAATCCCATTATGTGCCCTATTTCTATAAAATATGTCATGTCATTATTTTTCCACTGTATCAATTAATTTTCAATAAGAAAGCCCCCGGGTTTTCCCAAGAAGCCGCTATAGACCTTCTGGCTATCAAAAAATATTTTTTTGCAGAATGGTTCACCTACATTAGGGTTTTTGGTAGCACAGCAGACCCACATGTTCTCCCTCTATGTTTCTGATAAATTGTTAGCAAGAGAAATAGCCCACCAAACCATGGGAAAGGTCTGACCAAATTTCTCAAGAAAGTGAGAAGCTGCTATGGCCATGTTTTCCTATCAGATGTGGTTCTTTCTCCTTAGAAAATTTTAATCATGCTATAAAGGAATCAGTAAGCTTGGAAGGTCTCAGGCTCCATACTTTTCCCAAAAGGTAGCTTGATCTAGACAATAGTATACAACATCACCACTTCGATAAAGACCAAGCCTTACAACCATGAGGCTAATAATTTTAAGGACCTTTTACAGTCGACTCAATTCTTTTAACAAGCATTCAAATGGGCGAGGAAAAATATGAGTACTGGAGATTTTGAGAGCTTTCAAGAGTTCAAGAACAAAAGGCTTGAGGTTATCCCACTACATTTGTTGAAAATCGAGGACAAGCCTACTCCAAGTATGACTGTCAATAATGAGGCACCTAATTCTCACTTAGAGTCTCATGCAGATACAGGGAAAGCACTGAACACAGAGAAGGACCAAGGCATCAAGACTACTGCAGAATCTAGAAGGAAATCAATCGAAAAGCGGTGTATGAGTACCCCACCCAAAGAACTTGTTTCAGAGATCAAAGACTGTAATCTCGAATAGGAGTTGGATCAATTCAGTAAGAAATTACAAGACACTCCCAAGAAGATAGATGCCCAGGAAACTACTAAGTATCAAACTCCTCTACATGTTCAAAAGAATATAGACTCTAAACCGATGGACGCGCAAGTGACAACGTCTCAGTAGACTGAAATCATCCCCGCTCTGCCCACATCAGACATTTTCTTGAAAGTAACTGAAATCCCTCCCCTTGACATATTCTACAGTCCAATACACAAGGTTGTAGTAAGGAGATAGAGGAAAAGGAGAAGGATGGAGACACCTTAACTCCCGCCTGGGAATGAGCAAATGGACATAGTTTGGAAGGATGTCCCTTCCAACCCACCTGAAAACTTGACAAGATTGTCACAGTTTACAGGATCATATGCAACTGCTATCATGGACAAGGCTACTAAAATATCTCTTTTGCTGAAAGAAAAAGAAGAAAAGATTGCACAGCTCGAAACAGAAAGGGAAAGTGTAAACAAGCAGGCCGCTAAGCAGCTCGCCCAACTGCAACAAATAATGGAGGTACTGAAAATAAGCCATGAGGCAGACATATCATCCAAAAATATGCGACTCCAAGACTTGTAGCAAGCTATGGAAAAATATAAGGATGTTCCTATTGTCGATGAATTTATCAAAGAGGTGCTAGAGCTTAATTCTCTCTTATTGAAGCAACAAGAACAATTCTGCCAAAAAATGTCACATATCACCCCTTATCTAATCACTAGTGACCAGCTAACAAATAGAGTGATTAACCAGAGAAATGATTTTACTGATCTCAACTCCAGAATCTCAAAGTTCATTGAATGGAAAGAAATAGAAGAGGGGAGGAAAGCCAATCTGCCTGAGATTGAGGAGACACACAAGGACATTCTTTTCGCAGATTGGGATGCAAGGATCAAACAAGTCGAACTAGCAGTAGCAAGAGTGGTCGGGGTGTCAAATAATATAGTAAAGGTGGTAAACCATACTTTGTTTACCACCAACTTGGTAAAAGAAGGCAACCCGAAAGAACTGCCCAATTTGAATTAATTTCTTAATAGGTGGAAGGAAAGGGAAGAATCTCAAAGGGAAGCAATTGAAAAGTTGGAAAAGACTGATTGGGACTCACATTGGCAATACCTCATCAAGATGCACAGTCAAATCATGACCCTTAACTTCTCTCTCAACTCGACTCAGCGAATGCCGCCACCTCTCACAAATGTGATTTTCAAAGGACAGGTCAGAACACATTTTGGGGCACCTCCTCAAGTCAAATCGATGGCCAATATATGAAATTTGAAGGACAAGCTGGCAAACAACAAATCATAACCATAGCCTCTACTCCTTAAGCCACTGTTGATTTTTGGAGTTAGTTAACTAGTTAGGATGAAGGTTTTTTGAAGCCTCCTCAAATTTTTGTATAATCTATTTTTGAACATTAGTTAGAATAGTATTGATACCCTTCTCATGCATTTAGAGAAGGGTCTAGAATTTTATCAAAAAAAATTGGAAAGAATGCACTATTGTAAGTTTGTGAATGCTTTGGTGAAATTATGGAACATGATCGTTTCTTTTAAATATCAAACTAATTTCCTTTGTTGATGCACTTTTGTATGCTTGGAAGATAATTTGATCTAAAGAAGGAGTTGATCTATGTCATTAGTCAAATGAGAAAAACCTCACATATATGGTACTTCTATCTTATGTGATTATTCTTGTTTCTGTTTAATTACTAACAACACTTTATTTTCATGAATTGTATATGAGATATGTTTTTTCTGTTAAAGCATTAATTGCGCTATTGTATGATGCCTAGGTGAGATTATTTATTTTCATATATATATATATATATATATATATATGTATATATATATATATATATGTATATATATATATATATATATGTATATATATATATATATATATATGTATATATATATATATATATATATATATATATATATATATATATATGTATATATATATATATATATATATATATATATCATCACATATGTGATATAGTTTATACATTTCTTTGACTAACTATTTAGTCAAATAAATTATCTTTACACGTTATCATGTTTGTTTTATGCGTGATTGATCTTTATTATCACATGTCAAGCAGATACCTTTGTAGATCGCATGTTATA
This sequence comes from Pinus tabuliformis, assembly GCA_031772625.1. Classification (NCBI taxonomy): domain Eukaryota; kingdom Viridiplantae; phylum Streptophyta; class Pinopsida; order Pinales; family Pinaceae; genus Pinus; species Pinus tabuliformis. Next base: position 866,910,964 of record CM062812.1, read on the forward strand.
CAAAAATACTCGGGTTTATATTAGATCAAGTTAACTAGAGATTTACATGATAGAATAGGTTAATCAAGTTATTATTATTCTATTGCATCACATGTAAACCACCCACTCTCAGTTTAAAACCCACACTGGGAAACTGGTCCCATTATCCCCAGTCGAAGCCACCATTTCAAATGGAAAATGAGTTGTCTTAAGGTCTGGACTGGGTGGTTATCCCCCATGTTGGAGTAGCAGAAATATGAGGCTTCTACATTTTGGCGCTAGAAGGAGGGCATCTGACTATGAATGGCATATAAATCTAAAGATCAATTGAAGAATATTCATAAGAGTCAAAACCCCTCCACCACTTCTAAACCTTCTAGATCTCGTTCAAAATCTTCGGATCAGAAATCTGAAACATCTCCCTCATCTCCTGAAGTAGTAAGATGACCACCTTCTCCAGATTACACTCTCAAGTCTCCCAAATTTCATTCCTTGACACAGAAATTGGAAAGATATCCATTTCAATCGAGAAACCAGAGAAGCCCGATGCATCTGAAGAAAGTGTTACTTCCTTATTACGAGAAACTTGTGTATTAACTAGATTACAAAGTGAAAAGCTTGGAGTAACTCCTTTTGAGTTTCACATCCCCCCCATGACGCAGGAAAGTTGTTGCATCAAGATCAAAATCAAATACTAGAGAGATCACATCACCCTTCCATCCATTTACTTCTCCATCCATTTCTACTCAATCCACTGTTTCCCAACTATCAACTTCTCCAACTAGTACTGCTATTAGTACTACTAGCCCAGCAGTAAGTTCTTTGCCACCTATAACTACTTCTGGACCGATCTTCCCACCTTTTCAGTCTCCTACTCAAGCTATGGCCAATCAACCTGCTCGACCTTGGACAAATCCTGGAGTTGTTCTGGTTGCTAATCCAAATTCTCTCCCAACGAATCCAGAAAAATGGTTACCTAAGTACAATCCGGATGATGGTCTTCCAACTGAAGAACATCTAAACAACTTTATGTTAGCCATGAATCTTAATGGAGTTTCACATGAAGATGTTGTAATCAGATGATTTCCTTATACTTTCCAAGGATCTGTTGGATCTTGGTATTTTTTCCTTCTAGCAGGTTGAATAAGAGACTGGCATACTTTTCAAGAAGTATTTCTTTCAAAATTTGGTGATGACAGGACCATTGCGTCCTTAATCAATGATCCTTCTAACCTGAGAGCAAATTCAGATGAAAGGATCAAAGACTTCTCTTAGGTTCCTATACCAATAGGAGTCATAATTTTGAATGACTAAGGTTAAGCCTTGTAATATTTTACATAACTTTGCTTTCTACAAATGTTTTCCATATTAAAAAATTAAAAAATGTAAAGAGGGTATGTCCTAAAAGAATAATCAAAGGACAAAGGTCAAAAAAATGAAAATATATGAACCCCAAAAGACAAAATGAGACCATGAAAGTGTGTAGGTCAAAATGCCACTACTATTTACTTTTTATGCATAATAAATGATTGCGTGCAGCTTGTTACTCATGCCACAATCCATGATAGTCAAATCTTTTAAACTTGGCTATTTCATGTTTTAAATTTTATGTTTATAGTATGAGAATAAAAGCTGACCAAACAGTATAATCTTGGAAAATCATTAAATAGGTAGAGTGAATAAAAGGAGCTCATTAGTTTAATATGAGCCCTTGGACGATATAAGGTTAGATTTAGATAGTTTGCTATGTAAAGAAAAGAAAAATATTGATAAGGGTTTGCTAGCCTAACAGCACCCAAATAAAGTGAAGAAAAAAGATAGGGTAAGTAGATGGGTAAGTAGTATAAAGGTGGCAAAAATATCATGTGGTTACAAAAAAACACTTATGTCATTGTTCCAAATGCATCTTTGAAATATGCATAAGTGGAAAACAAAGAAAAGGCAATGGTTTACAATATGATTTATTTAACATCCCCATCATTCATTTTAACCCCTATAACACTGACAAATTTCCTTTTCATAATAAAAATATTAATACCTATAGTTCTTTAAGTCAAAGAGGCTTAGAGCATTTTGCTGACTTCTGGTGGGACCGAACCCTCGGCTTGATGACTTAAGGAGGAAAGGTGTTAAATTCCCTTGCAATTCATTCACCCCCCTCACAAAACTCCTTTTCCTAAAGGTTAAATTCTTTTTGCCTAGGAAAACCCTTTGATAAACATATTTTATGCAAAAAACCCACCAAATTACATTTATCCTAAGTACTAAGTGTATGGAAAATGCATAACATTTCATGTACCTAAGTACAAATACCCCTTCCGCTCATTTCACCTCATATTAACTTTTTAATTAAATATATAAAATTCCCAAAAAACCCATTATCCCATATATATTTAACTCCTTTACATAAAATAACCCCACCCCTTAGTTTAGTTATAAACTATATGACTACCCCATATCCCACAAAATATATTATAATCCCGCCCTCAGTCCTTAATCCTGTATTAAGGTGCCCACGATGAGATTAAGTTCTAAGTTAATCTTATACCGCTAGTGATTAGACCCATGGGGCCCCCGAAAAATTTATGTGTAAATCACAGTGCAGCTCCATCTCCCGACCACCGTTGATCATACCTCACCCTCATCCAACGGCCTGTGATCATATCGGCCGCACCCGATGTCCACCCTTTACCTGCTTGATAAGATGGTTTTCCCCTTGACCCCGATGCTATGTGTCAAATGATGAATGGAAGCGGGCGACCTCTCCTGAATACCACCCGCTCCACAAAAGCGATGCGATGGCCCTCCTAAACCACTCCACCCTTTTACCGAAAAACTGCCACTATTCATAAATCAATGAAGCCGCCAAAAAATTTAACGTTTTTCTATAAAAGCCCCATTATCCCTCTTTTCGCTCTTTTCGCACATTTGCTGTTTAGAACTTAGAAAGCCGTTGCGACCCTTGCAAACTGAGAATTTTTTCATAGACCTCCACCATTGCTCCACAAACACCGCAGATAATCCAGCTCATTCATTAGTCCATACCAGAATCGTACGGACCTCTGTAGTATCCATCAGTTACCATTTACAGTCAATTTTGCCAATTCCAGGTATTTAACCGTGGAAAGCCAACTCAATTGTCAAATTCTAGTAAATTTGCCCTCATAACACTGTTAATTAAGTGAAAAATATCAAATTTACTTTGATTTTTACACTCTGAGCCACAAACATCTACAAAACCATTGCCCTAAAAGCTCGGAATTACCCCCCACACTCAAATCCACAAGAACTGAGTATGGCTGCCCCAATTGCAAGGGAAGTAAGGCCCATCTCTACACCTTATTTAGACCTAGACAACCTTCCTTTAGCTGATAAAGATTTCCAAATAAAAGATACCACTACCCTAGATCCCCTGCTCAAAGTACATTGACAAAGCAAGGACAGGTACCTCAACCATGCTGATGAGATTGGCCTTTGAGAGTCAAATTTGCCCAAATACCAGTTCCCCAAGTCCACATTTTCCCAGAGATTGTCCACTACTGTCATGCCAATTACATCCCTAGTCAGAGACCAGTCATGTCCCCAAACCAAACCATACTTTTCACCATCACTACTAAGTCCATAAACGAAATGTTGCAACTCCAACCAGGGCCAAACCTAACTCCCCTCTCAATTGGAGACCTATTGGACTAGTACCCCAAGTTTAGTTCTACAAAATTGGCCCAACTATTCCAAACCTTCATTAGAGAGGAAAAACACATCCCTAAGGACTCCCCTCCCTATGTATCAGTCATTTTCTCTCCATGGGGCTAGAATATTGTAGCCATGATATTATGTATTTTTGGCTACACCACTAGTGAACACATTGATGAGTTAATCCTTGCCTTCATGTCCATCTACACTCCAAGACAGCCTCCTACTGTCATTTATGACTATGCCCAATTTATAGTTGATAGGATGCATGAACAATTCCTTAGAATGAGCAATGAAAGAGTTTTCAATTATTCCTCAGTCTTATACCATATGTTCTTGTATTATCAACCTGATAAGTTCCCATTCACCCTTCAGAAGCTGGACACCAAGGGTCAACCCAATTCAGTCATTTTTTGGACCCCATTGTTCCACCAATATCAGTCTCCATACTCTTATTTTGATTCCATTGATTTATTTGTTCAACTAGTCATCGCAATCTTGACTAGAAGCCCTCCTCCTAGAATCAGTCCAGAAATAGAGAGAGCCCTCTCTGAGTCATAGGTTGGCTAGAGCCTATACTTAAAAGATTGGTTTGTGGTTACCTTGGTTTCTTCCTTCTTCTAATAACTTCTAAGTGATAACATAGTGGCGACCATAATGGGGAACTCAAATCCTTAGTCCTAATAAAACTTTAAGAAATTTTTTAATTTAGACTTCGAGCCTCTTAAAGTAATTCATTAGAAGTTATTTTTAAAAAAAATCTCACAGAAAACAATCAAAAAGTTTGAAATTCTAGCTGCAAAGAGAACTCATTATACTAGGGCTAACCCAGATCCAAACCCTGCCCCAGTAGTTGATAATCCAAACTTGATTTCAAGAAAATCCAAAAAAGAAGAAAGTTCAGCTAGCCACACACCTTTAGTTAAAGCTAATTCATGTCCTGATGAGTGGTTATCTTTAGAAGATCTTCCCTTTGATGAACAATTTGATTTCTCATTATTTAAATCAAAGTATGAAAGTGAAATAAATGATATTGTCCTAGATCCTGAGTTTATTGCAGACCTTGAAGTCCAAAAAGCCAACAAATCAATTGATGAGTACATTTTGAATTCACCACAATCAACCCTTAATACTGCCAAGATGCATGAGCTTTCTGAACAATTGTCCACTACTCTTAGTTCACCATTATTCCCTTCAACTTCTGAAGTCCAATCCCCACCACCATTCATACCATCACTCCCTTACCAACCTAACACTACTCATTCACCACTTACTAGTACTAGTTCATCCTCAACTACTGTACCATCTTCTAGTACCTCAACCCCACGTCTTAGCCCCTCCCAGCTTATAGCCATGGCAAATGGATATGCTTCTCTTGTTTCACCTGCCCCACCTAGTGCTATGCATGCAGACTACCAAAGAAAAATTGTACAATTCGATGGCATAGGACCCTACACTGCACAACACCATGTCAATAAGATGACAGACTACTTTGAACTCCATGAAATTGATATTAGGGATGCTTAGATGAGACTATTTGCTCATACTTTAGCTGGTGATGTTAGAAAATGGTTTATAGGGTTACCTGCTAATAGTATTGATAGTTTAGATGTGTTTTATCAACAATTTTTAAATAGATGGGAGAAGAAAAAGAACCCCTTATAGATCCTTTCAGAATATGAAAATATTAGAAGCAGACCTAATGAAACTGTACAGGATTACTGTACTAGATTTAATAATATAAAAATGCAAATCTAGTTAACCTTAGACCCCCTCCTGACTTAGCATTAATAAATTTTCCTGATGGTTTTGACACAGACATGGCATACCAGCTCAGGGAACGAAACCCCCCAACCTTAGAGGAAATGCAAAGTGTAGCAGTTAGTGTAGAATCTAATTTGTTAGCTAAAGGCCAGAGTTAGGAATGAAAGAATATGATCTTCAAAATATGAAGCTTCACCATCTGACCTCAAAATAGATAGTTTAGCCAAAAGTATGGAGAAACTAGTGGATAGAATAGACAATATGGAGAGGAAACCTCAATGGGATAACCAACAAGCACCTCCAGTTAGAAACCCAAATTTTAGGAAAAACCAAAACCAAAACACTAGAAAAAATGGACCTGATCAGAATATTAGGCCTCCTTTTCAAGAAAATTATGCAGAAACATCTCAGCCAGATGATCCAGAACAAGATACACAGATTAATCTGATGGGATTAGATGATGAGGATATTGTTTTCCTAACCCAAGATGAGCAGGAACTGCATATTCTGCAACAATTGCAAATCCAGTCCGGAGAGTCATTTGATTATAAATAAGGATATGATTTTTCCATTTTTGAAGTGCATAAATGGTATAACCTAAGGAGTAAAAAGAACTCTGATATCCCTGATCAGACCAAGAAAATAGTGTCAAATCAACCCAAGAAAATCAAAGAAGCCTTGGTTTCTAAAATCCTTCAGATTCTCCCCAGACAAAACCAGAATCCTTCTGGCCCCACCATTGTGGATATAACCCCTAATCAACCTTCTAGTGATTAGCCCTCCACTTCAATTCCCCCTAAAAAATGTGTGGACACACCTCAAAACAACAGACTTGAAAACCAACAAAAAGAGGTCCCCAATAGGGGAAATGAAAACCATCCCACTCAAATCCCTACCGTGAAAATTCCAAACCCTCAAACAAAAAAGCCCCTTTGACATTCAATTTGGGAGCAGAGGTAGCTAAGCTAAAAAATTCAGTTCCTTTAACATAACTAATCAAGAATGAAACCTACAAGACACATATAAACCAGGCTTTAAACATTGTTGAAAATGAGGAATCAGTCAACCTGTTTGATGACCAACCAGAACTTATATTTGGTCCTGATGTTAATGGCAAACCACTAGAAGGAGGAATACCACCTTTCTACATTAGCCTTCGCATCCATGACAAAATTCTTCACAATGTAATGTTGGATTCTAGGGCCTCCCACAACTTAATGCCCAAATTTATAATGGAGAAATTAAACCTAGACATTACAAGGACTTATTCTCATTTGACTCAAGTCAAGTAAAGTGTCTAGGATTGATTAAAGACCTTTGTGTTACCTTAGTTCAATATCCTTCCAAAAGCATCCTTATGGATATTGTGGTTGCTGACATCCCACCGAAGTATGGCATGTTGTTATCTAGATCATGTGGAGTCAAACTTCAGGGATCTTTACAACTTGATATGTCATATGCAACAATATCTGTTTTTGTACAACCCAAGAAGCTGTACCGAGAAACTTTAATGAAATACATGGTAAGTAGCCAGGATTGGCCTCAAAACTTTCCTATTTACTCCATACATTTAGACATTGATTCCTTTATCCTGTATAATGTTGATCAAAGACAAGAAACTATTTTAGACAGTATTGATACAGAACCAAAATAAATTGCAGTTTCAAAACAAGAGGAAACTGTCCAAACTTTAGAACTTTCCACTAAACAGGATAGTCAAATTACTATAAATGAGGAAACGTTTGTTGTACCAGATGATGGAAATTATGAACATGAGATATTATGGCATCTTGAATTCAAAGGATCAGTAAATAAGTTTGGAGCAGAAGCAGGAGTTTGGATATACAATCTGGAGAATAATCACTCGGAAGGCCATGCATACAGACTAAATTTTAAATGTACTAACAATATGGCCAAGTATGAAGCAATAATTTTAGGTCTTAAATTAGTTAGGAATCTAGGAGATAAAAGAGTTTCTGTCATGGGAGACTTTGAACTAGTGATAAAACAGATTGATGTTGTATATATGACCAAAGACCCTAGATTAAGTTGTTATAGAGGAACCATTATAGAAATACTAAACACTTTTTTAGAAACCAAGCTTGTTGTAATTCCTAGAAAACATAATATTCAGGCTCATAGTTTAGTAATGTTTTCCATCACCTGCAAGTTACCTTTTCAACCTAACCATCAGTACACTACTGAAGTTAGGCACAGGCCTGCAATCCCAGATAATTTGAAGAACTGGCAAATATTTTCTAATGACAAACATATAAACAACTTTTTAATCTTAGAAGAAGAGTTTGTAAATAGCAATATAGATACTGACACATCAATAGATCCTAACACTAAATATGAAATAGAAATAAATGAGATAGAAGGTGAAGAAATAGATAGATTTCATCCCACTAAATTTACAAAATCAGATGTAGAAATCCTAAAGCAAGTTGAGATTGATGAAATAATTAACGAAGACACTGAAGTAATTAATCTCAAAGACAATTTCTTACCTAAGGGATTAACCCCTTTGGAAGATTTGTTTGATTCAAATGATGTTCCTAGGAAGCCTAAAATGGAACCTTTGAAATCTAATATAAAGGAGTGTAATATAAGCATTGATGAAATCCAAAATTGATTAAACTTTCGAAATCACTACCTCCAACTGAAAAATCAAAATACATTGAGTTATTAAAAGAATTTCAAGATGTCTTTGCTTGGAGTTATGAAGACCTCAAGTCCTATGACACCAACAGCATACAACACACAATCCCTATAAAAGAAAATCAAAAACCTTTCAGACAAAAACTTAGAAGGATTAATCTTGTCCTATTACCTTCGATTGAAAAGGAAATCTAGAGAATGTATGATGCTAAAATAATTGTACCAATCAGATTTTCTAATTGTGATTCCAACTCAGTGCCAACTAGGAAGAAAACTGGCGAGATCAGACTCTATGTGGACCTTAGAAACCTCGACAAAGTATCACTTAAAGACAATTACCCTCTCCCCAAAATGGATCACATTTTACAAAGGGTAGTTGGATAGACTAGAATCTCATTATTGGATGGATTTTCTGGTTACAATCAGATTTTAGTTCATCCTAATGACCAAGCCAAGACTACCTTCACTACTCCTTGGGGCACATTCATGTATGTGAAAATGACTTTTGGAGTAATGAATGCATGAGCCACTTTCCAAAGGGCTATGGATATAGCCTTTGCCAAATAAATCCATGATTTCCTTATGATATATCTAGATGACATTACTGTGCTTTCAAAATCTGGCAATCAACATTTGAATCATCTAAGGCGGGTTTTTATTAAATGCAGGAAATATGGGATTTCTTTGAACCCAAAAAAGTCTTTGTTTGGGTTAGAAGAATGAAATTTATTAGGTCACATAATCTCAAAAGATGGTATCTGAATAGACCCTGCAAGAATAGAAGCCATCTTACAGATCCAAGGAACATTAGAGAATTACAAGATTTCTTAGCGAAAATTAACTTTCTTAGAAGATATATTTCTAACCTAGCATAATTAATTAGATCACAGAACAATATGTTGAAAAACAATTTGACCATAAAATGGATTGTTGAGGCTAAAAGTCCTTTGAACGTATCAAACTTGCCTTAATTAAAACACCAGTTTTGATCAGTGCAAAATTTGACAGAGATTTCGTCTTATTTTCCTTTGCTTCTAAGCATACAATTGCTGCAGTTTTACTGCAAAAAAATTACCAGGGCTATGAACAACCTATTTCTTTCTTTAGCAAAGCCCTAAGATATGCCTCCTTAAAATAAAACATAATGGAAAAACAAGCCTTTCCTTTGGTCGAAGATATCAAGGGCTTTAGGCTATACATTTTATATTCTCATATAGTAGCCTATGTTCCTAATTTAGTAGTCAAATACATCCTAACTCAGGATGGTCCAGATGGAAAGAGGGGAAAATGGATTGCTACTATTCTAGAACATGATATAGAAATCAAACCAACTAAGTTAATCAAGGACCAAGGTTTAGCCAAGCCCATGGCTAAATCGAACTATCAGGCCCTGGATATAAACTTTATTGCACAAGTAGATAATGAAGAGGAGATGGCAACTCCACTAATCAGCGAGGCCTTTATTGAATCAAACCAACTAAGTTAATCAAGGGCCAAGGTTTAGCCAAGCTCATGGCTGAATCAAATTATCAGGTCGTGGATATAAACTTTATTGCACAAGTAGATAATGAAGAGGAGATGGCGACTCCACTAATCAGTGAGGCCTTTATTGAATCACCATGGTATGCTGATATCATATATGTTTTACTGAATTTGCAAGCTCCTCTTGAATTATATAGGACCAAACACAGATTTTTAAAGATGAAATCCTTAAAATTTTGTATATTAGACAATGTTTTGTTTTGGAGAAATCATGAAGGTATTCTTCTCAACTTCTTATTAAAAGATGAATTTGACAAAGTATTACAAGAGTTTCATGCAAGTGACTGTGGAGGACACCTTTACTGGAAAACCACTACTAATAAAATTCTTAGAGCTGGTTTCTACTGGCCTACCTTTTTTTCTGATGTAAATAAATCTGTGACCTCCTGTCACAAATGTCAAATTTTTGAGGGAAAGAATAATCTTTTACCTTTACCCCTCAAGCCAATCTTTGTTGAAATACCTTTTCAACAATGGGGTCTAGACTTCATTTGTGAAATTCACCCACCTTCCTCTGCCCACCACAAATGGATCCTCATTTCCACTGACTACTTTACAAAATGGATAGAGGCCATACTTTCAAGGCAAGCCACTGACACTGTTATCATAACCTTCCTTGAAACCAACATTCTTTCAAGATTTGGATGTCCAACTAAGCTCATCATTGATAATGCAGCATCCTTTAAATCCAAAGAATGATAGATTTCTGCAACAAGTATCATATAACCCTGGGCCATTCCACAACCTATTATCCTCAAGGAAATGGACTAGCAGAATCCTAAAACAAAATTCTGGTAAACATCATCAAAAATTTGTTAGATGGCAATTAGAAAACATGGAACAAAAAGCTAGTCAATGCCTTATGGGAAGAAAAACTAACCACTAAAAAATTAATCGGTACCTCTCCCTACCAACTAGTTTATGGGATGGAAGCTGTTTTTCCATCCTCCTTGGGAACAACAGTGATGAAGTTGCTTCAAGAATTGTAGGTTGAACCAAATAGTATCCAAAGAATAATCAACAAAACAATTATTCTTCAACAAACTAGGGGGGAAGTATATATCAGATCTCAGATTGTGAAGGATTAAAAATATTTTTGATAAAAGAACCAAGGCTAAAGATTTCTACCTTTGTGAAGAAGTCTTAAAGTGGGATTAAAGGAGGGAAGATAAAGGTAAACATATGTCATTTATGCTTTCAAAAGTAATAATGCTTTCTTTCTAAGAGAAATGGATGGTACAGAAGCAGAAGGTGGACCAATGAATGGTCGAATGCTCAAACATTATTTTGAACCTAACTACTAATTTTTATTTCCCACTGTACATATTTCGTTTTTCAAAAAGTCTAGTGTGGAATGTATGTTGACTTTTGAAGTTGAAGCCCAAAGAAAAGGCCCTAAGCTTTAAGGATTTACTGTCATAAGTATCAATAATGTAGATACATCGAGAAAAATATTGCAAGGTAACATCAACAACAATTCAAAGGCTACTGATCTACAAAGTTCTAGCATTTCACCAGGAAATGTCATCCCCAAGTGGAGCCACTATTAGATACCAATATGAGTCATAATTTTGAATGACTAAGGTTAAGCCTTGGAATATTTTACATACCTTTTCTTTCTGCAAATGTTTTCCATATTAAAAAATTAAAAAATGTAAAGAGGGTATGTCCTAAAAGAATAATCAAAGGACAAAAACAATGAAAAGGTCAAAAAAATGAAAATATATGAACCCCAAAACACAAAAAGACACCATGAAAGTGTGTAAGTCAAAATTCCACTACTATTTACTTTTTATGCATAATAAATTATTGTGTGCAGCTTGTTACTCATGCCACAATCCATGATAGTCAAATTGTTTAAACTTGGCTATTTCATATTTTAAATTTTATGTTTATAGTTAGAGAATAAAATCTGACCAAACAGTATAATCTTGGCAGATCATTAGATAGGTAGAATGAATAAAAGGAGCTCATCAGTTTAATATGAGCCCTTAGATGATATAAGGTTAGATTTAGATAGTTTTGCTATGTAAAGAAAACAAAAATATTGATAAGGGTTTGCTAGCCTAAACACACCCAAATAAAGTGAAGAAAAAATGATATGGTAAGTAGATGGGTAAGTAGTAGAAAGCTGTAGAAATATCGTGTGGTTGCATAAAAAACACTTATGTCATTTTTCCAAATGCATCTTTCAAATATGCATAAGTGGCAAACAAATCAAAGGCAATGGTTTACAATATGATTTATTTAACATCCCCATCATTCATTTTAAGCCCTATAACACTGACTAATTTCACTTTCATAATAAAAATATTAATACCTATAGTTCTTTAAGTCAAAGAGGCTCAGAGCATTTCTCTAAATTCTGGTGGGACAGGACCCTCGGCCTGATGACTTAAGAAGGAAAGGTGTTAAATTCCCTTGCAATTCATTCATCCCCCTCACAAAACTCCTTTTCCTAAAAGTTAAATTCTTTTTGCCTAGGAAAACCCCTTGATAAACATATTTTATGCAAAAACCCACCAAATTACATTTATCCTAAGTACTAAGTGTATGGAAAACACATAACATTTCATGTACCTAAGTACAAATACCCCTTCTGCTCATTTCACCTCATATTAACTTTTTAATTAAATATATAAAATTCCTGAAAAACCCACTATCCCGTATATATTTAACTCCTTTATATAAAACAACCCCACCCCTTAGTTTAGTTATAAATTATACGACTACGCCATATCCCACAAAATGTATTATAATCCTGCCCTTAGTCCTTAATCTTGTATTAAGGCACCCCTGATGAGATTAAGTTCTAAGTTAATCTTATACCACTGGTGATTAGACCCATGGGCCCCCCGAAAAATTTATGTGTAAATCACCGTGCAACTCCATCTTAGGACCACCGTTGATCATCCCTTCCCCTCATCCAACGGCCTGTGGTCATATCCACCATGCCCGATGTCCGTCGTTTACTCACCCGATAAGTTGTCTTTCCCCCTGACCCCTGACGCTACATGTCAAACGATGGATAGAATCAGGTGACCTCTCCCAAATACCGCCCGCTCCACAAAAGCATTGTGATGGCCCTCCTAAACCTCTTCCCCCATTTTACCGAAAATCCACCACTATTCATCAATTAATGAACCTGCCAAAAAGTTAACATTTTTTCTATAAAAGCACCATTATCCCTCATTTCGCTCCTTTCGCGCATTTGCTGTTGAGAACTCAGAAAGTCATTGCAACCCTTGCAAACTAAGAATTCACTCATAGACCTTCGCCATAGCTCCACAGACACCATAGACAATCTAGCTCATTCATCAACCTATACCAAAACCATACGGACCTCTGCAGCCTCCATCAATTACCAGTTACAGTCAATTTCACCGAATTCCGGGTATTTAACCGTGGAAAACCAACTCAATTGTCCAATTCCAGTAAATTATCCCTCAAAACACTATTAATTAAGTGAAAAATATCAAATTTACTTTTATTTTTACACTCTAAGCCATAACCATCTACAAAACAGTCGTTGCCCTAAAAACTATGAATTACCCCCCACACTCAAATCGACAAGAACTGAGTATGGCTACCCCAATTGCAATGCATGTAAGTCCCATCTCTACACCTCATTTAGACCTGGACAACCTTCCTTTAACTGATAAAGATTTCCAAATAAAAGATACCACTGCCCTAGAGCCCCTGCTCAAAGTACATTGCCAAAGCAGGGACAAGTAACTCAACCATGCTGATGAGATTGGCCTTTGGGAGTCAAATTTTCCCAAATACCAGTTCCCCCAAGTCCACATTTTCCCAGAGATTGTCCACTATTGTCATGCCAATTACATCCCTAGTCAAAGAGCAGTCATGTCCCCAAACCATACGATACTTTTCACCATCACTAATGAGTCCATAAACGAAATGTTGCAGCTCCAACCAGGGAAAAACCTAACTCCTCTCTCAATTGGAGACCTATCGGACTAGTACCCCAAGCTTAGTTCTACAAAATTGGCCCAATTGTTCCAAACCTTCATTAGAGAGGAAAAACAAATCCCTAAGGACTCCCCTCCATATGTATCAGTCATATTCTCTCCATGGGGCCAGAATATTGTAGCCATGATATCCTGTATTTTGGGGTACACCACTAGTGAATACATTAATGAGTTAATCCTTGCCTTCATGTACATCTACACTCTAGGACAACCTCCTACTTTAATTTATGACTATGCCCAATCTATAGCTGATAGGATGCATGAACAATTCCTTAGAATGAGCAATGAAAGAGTTTTCAAGTATTCCTCAGTCTTATACCATATTTTCTTGTATTATCAACCTGATAAGTTCCCATTCACCCTTCAGAAGCTAGATACCAAGGTTCTGCCCATGTCAGTAATTTTTTGGACCCCATTGATCCACCAATATTAGTCTCCATACTCTTATTGTGATTTCATTGATTTATTTGTACACCCAGTCATGGCAATGTTGACTAGAAGCCCTCCTCCTAGAATCAATCCAGAAATAGAGAGAGCCCTATCTAAGTCATAGGTTGGCTAGAGCCTATACTTAAAACATTGGTTCGTGGTTACCTCGGTTTCTTCCTTCTTCTAATAACTTCTAAGGAAAATTCTGAGTGATAAGAACTTCAACTCTAGATTTAACAAGTTATTAAACAAAATCCCAACTGCCTCAAAACTTGTGATAGATGTACAATTAGAATGGTATATATCCTCTCTTCCTTCTAATATTGCATTTTTTGTAGATAGAGCCAATAAGGCTACCCTTGTAGAAAACATGTAAGAAGCCTTGTCTGTAGAAAAAAGGATTATTGTTAGAGAAAAGAGATCACAGAAAGTAACATTGAAGGATTATTCTAAGAAAAAAACTTCAAAGCACCCTTTCGATCTTCAAAACCTTCAGAAATTAGTAAAAACCATGTCCAATGAAATGGTCGAAATTAAAAAATAGGTTGCAGAGTCCTCGACCCAAGAAATCCTTTCGCTCATTTAAACGAAACCCTTCTTCTGCATCGCAACCACCCAATACTATCTCAAATGTTGAATCTGATCCAGAGACAAAATAAGACTCACTAGCCAAAGAGGAGGCCAAAACGAAAGAAGAGGTTGAATTAAATGGAATGTGGGGTTTCATTCTCCCAACTGAAGAAGAAGAAAAAGCTATTCCAGTGACTATAAGAAGCAAAAACTCTACTGATATGTCTATCACAAATCAGAAACAAAAAACTACTGCTCCTATAAAGGAGAAAACGATAAGTAAAACGTCTAAGACAAGTCAAATTGACCCTATTCCACTAGATCCTCCAAATGCCTCCAAAAAATTGGTAATTTCAGACATAATGGAATACAACATAGTCAAAGATATGAAAAATACAAGAGCAAACATTTCTTTGCACGAACTCACTAAACTCAAGCAACAACAGAAAATTCTATTAAGAGAATTAAAGGCAGTTCTTGTGTCCCCTCTGCCATCTGTTGTAGTTACTCAAGCTGCATACGATATGGGAAAACCTCCCTCAAACAAGGTAAATCTGATAGATTTAGTCCTGATAGGTGATAGGTCTATCTCTCATACTCCTCCATTTCTTCTTACTTATGAGATTTTCAACAGAAATGTCCATAATTGCCTTGTTGATTCAGGTGCCTCTTCAAATATTATGCCAAGAACCATGTGAACCAAACTGAATATTACACCTCAGAAATATATAGTACACACAGTTCAATTGGACATAAAAAAAGTAGAGGTACTTGAAGAAATAGCATCAGTTTCTATTAGGCTTTCCTCTAATCCAAAAGTTTCACAAATAATCGATATTCTAGTGGCTGACATCCCTGAATTTTATGGTTTAATTCTAAGCCAGGATTGGTCTAAAAAGTTGCACGGATACTTCGCAATTGACTAGTATCACATGTGGTTGCCACAAAATGGTAAGCCAAATCAAATTAGAGTAGACCGACAAAATTTCATGAAATACACAGTCACTGATCTTGAGGGAAGCAATGAACTTGTTTCCTTCACCAATAATATCATTGGTAATTACTCAGCTGAGTCATTCTTAGGATCTTTTAATGCTCAAAGGTCCCCTTTTCCGAATGATGTTGTAGTTTCAAAAATAGAGAATTTTTCACAAACAGATGATTCAAAGTGTGTTAATATAGTAGATAAAATTGTAGATAATTCATTATTTTGGACTCTTTATTTTGATTGTTCCATATCCAAAGATGGTGTAGGTGGAGTGTTATAGAAATTTTTCTGCCTTACAGCATTGAGCATGAAATGTCCATAATCCAAGGGATCCAAAGTCCCTAAACATGTTGTTCCTACCCCTAGAGGAACAAGGCTAACAAACCACAGCAATTCACCAAAGTTCTCCACCTGAAACTGCTCAAAAACAAGTCAATTCAGGATCATGTCAACTGCTCCACTGACCATCTGCGCTGAATGTCAATGGCTCCACTGGCTACCTGTGCTGAATGTCAACTCCAACACTGGCTACCTGCGCTGAGCGAGATTGGACAAGTGGCAGACTCATTCCTCAAGGTGTCAGAACCCAGGAAGCTTCCAAAATGACACTTGCCTCAGGGAATTCGACTGGTGATGAGTAAGAGGTTCCAAATCTCCAAGTGGAAGCAAGAACTTCCAAGTGGACTCAAGAACTGACAGAGGGAGAGGACACTAGTCAGATCTCAAGCTGACTCAACCTCTCTCCAAACATCTATATATGGATCTCTCCTCCATGAGATCTGGAGGCGGGAATTTTATTATTGCAAAGAATTGCTGTTGGTTTGAGACTGGAATCATTGGGTGCTTAATGCTTTGAAGGGGCTGAAGATAGGAATTCCATTTGCTGGGAAGGAGATGCTGGATTGGAGCCCTCTTGGTTATGTCTCTTCCTGAACCTTGTTATTCATCAATAAAGCTATCTTGGTTTCTCCTATATGCTGATGTATTTTGATGTATAAATGTATTAGTGTATTTAGATTATTTCTAATCCTAAACTAGTTATGAATGTGAACATCTGCCTTTGTGTAGTGTTCTTCTCTTGTCGTAAGTAGTTGTTCTCTTGTGATCTTGCAGGAAGTTGTAGCTGGATAAGCAAGAAGGCAAGTAGCTGTGAACACCCAAAGAGAAGGGAGATTGGATCGAGGGACAAACGAAAGACACCGGTAAGTCTATTGATCTCTCTTCTTTCACATTTCATAAAGGAAGAAACCAGTGTAGCTGTACTCGTTTGTTGCTAAGGCACTGTCACACCTTAGGTGGATAGGATCGTCCTGCATAGGCATTTTTCCCCACAACAAATTGGCGACTCCGCTGGGGAAATTTGTTTAAATCATTTTATTTGTGTTTCTATCATTTGTTTACATCATAGACTTGACAGCAACAGTCGAACTGCATCTTTCCCGGATGCAAAGTAGAAAGTTGCTGCTTTGATCCAGTTGCTGGACTTGTCTATGATCTGAACAATGGATTCACAAATTATTTGATGATCGTTGTGATAGATCTTAGTAGCTTTCAAAGCATCCCTTTGATTATACCTTTCTTGTGTTTCTGATTTGGCCTGAAACTGTTGATTTTTGAGCAATTTGTGACCCAGAACCCAGGAGAAACGAGAGTTTCTCCTTCAGCGCAACTACTGTGAAGGCAGTCTGCATTTCAACGCAGGTCCCGTGAAGGCTACCTGCGCTGAATGTCAAATCCTCAGTGTTGAGGTTGCGCTGAACCAGTTTGGCCTTGTGCAGCTGGGGTTCTCTGCTCTCTGTTGCCCTGTTTTGATCTCTGTTTTTTGCAGCCTTTAACCAGCATAGGTACCAGTCAGATAACTCCTGTTCTTTGCTTAGATTCTGCCTCCTTTTGTACAAAAAGACTGTGAGTGTTTTTATGTGTTTGTGGTGTCATTTACAATTTTCCTTTGCATGGGTAAAGTAGTCATCTTGTAGCCTTTGATTCAGATCTGATTGATTGTGATCTTAGAAGAGAGTTCATTGGCTGTTTGCAGATTGATTATACATTTACTTTTGCTTGTTGGTTTGAATTTGTCTCTTTTGAAGTGTCAAAACAAGTCTTTATTTCGAAAATCGTTAAGTGTTGTAATCTCTTCTATCTTCTCTGATTTCGAAAAAGTGAACTTGTTTGTATTGATCATTTAAAAGCAAATTCAAAGTTGTACAAAAATCTTTCTTTGTAGGCATCAATACTAAGAAAGCGGAAAACAAACACCTGCATTGTGCATTTTGCATTTGATAGTTTGCATGTTGGATTTAGGAAAAGTGCATTAGAGTGTGATGATTGCTCTTTGAGAAAAGATGGTGTCTTTCTTTTCCCTTAATAGCTAGGATTTTCAAAGTTGAAAAGATATAAAGCTTGCTTATCATCTTTAGACTGCATTTAGGAATTTGTATCATACATATCGTGGTGAACCTTGAAAGGAAAACTTTAAAAAGATCAACCTAAAATAAACTGAATGAACCTAACAACGCTTTGTAACATAACGCACAACATAGAGGTCTAGGCTAGAGACGTATTCCAGCGTCGTTAAGCCTAGTGACTGTCAATCTCGTGGAAGGTGGGTGATCCCTCCTGAGGGACAATAGCGCTAGTACGGATTGTGCTCCCACGTACCGTCGCGTATATATTGGGAGACCCCTATAGGCATATATGCTTTATCCTTAGGAAGCCGTGTCGGCTGCCCTACTGATCGCAATGCAATGAACACAGCATTCACGAAGATCGACCGCCCGTACCTTAAAAAGTATTCTGCGGTTTTGCGAAAAGTTTGGCACACCCTCTGCCTAGAACTCCATAGCAGTTCCTTTTGGCCTTTTTCAGACTCTATAACGGAAAACGTCCATCCGAGAATTTGTCACTTCGGGCTCGTTAAAACATCGAAGGAGACTAGAGTCATCTTTAGCTTTTTCTCGACTCTTTAAAACTGAAAAAGCAAGTTGTGTCTAAAGCGTCGTTAAAATTTATTTTAAACGGAACAATCACCCTTTAATTCCTGCGTTGATCTTTAGGTTGAAAGATGGAGCACACCAACCAAGGAATTCCCCTTGGTGGAAATCCTAGTCCCTTCTCCTCTTGGGGAGATGTTGGTGTGCCCCACATGGCCACATTGTCGCTTCCAGGACTGACAATTGGCCTGCCAGTCTGGCTCTTTTCAACCAATGTCGTTCAGAACACCACCATTCCTGAACAGTCGAGTCAACAGTTAGACCAGACTAGAGTTGCCCACCAGCCTTCTACTTCATCTTCCTCTCCTCCTTCTTCTTTGCTTAACGGAACTGGTAAAACAAAAAACCAGATTACTAAGGAGAAGAAGGAAAAGAAGAAGAAAGAGAAGAAGAAGAAGGAGCCAAAGGCGACTGGGGGCAAACGAGAGTCGTCTGACAAAAATCCACACACAGCACTGACCAGGCCTAAATCTCCATGCGTCATATGCAAGGGAGACCACTTCCATAGAGATTGTCCCTGTATCCCTCGAATACTAAGGGATTGGTCTCCCCGTTTGCACAATTCGGTAGCATCAACCTCTGATAGCCATGTTGATTGCTCACCATCAACTAGTGGGAGTGAAGCCCCAAGACAGAGAGGGAAAGCTAAATTTCCCTGCAGACTGTGTGAAGGCGATCATGCCATCCACCGTTGTCCCTTCTTAGACGAGGCAAAAAGAGTTCTGGAAGATCGCCCGATTTTACGAGCGCAACTTCCTCCTGGATATCAAAGACTCCTGCCAAGTCCTTCGCTAGTTGAGAACCCGACTGACCCGCCCAGGTGGTCAGCCGAAGCACCTGTCATTGAAGATGAACCGTCTAAATCCATACCTGACGAAAGTCTAAAGGTTGAAATGGCAGTTGACTCGGTTTTGCCTTCAGAGGCTCTATCTTCGAATGATACCATCACAGAGGAGAATAAAGACGACACCGTCCAAATTCTCTTCATCAGCACTGACTCTGATGAACAAGGGGGCAATGCCACCATTCCTTTATCGCAGGAAGGAAGTTCATCAGAGCGATATCCGGCCGTTTATTCGGTCCCACCACCAAGCAACCTGGTTGAGTCCTTTGACTCGAACCAGCTAGGCAGACCCCAGTTGCCAGCAAGTATACCATTCAGAATTATCGTTCAAATATACATAATGGTAATGGCTGGCACTATCATTGATGAGGGGGCATCTGTGAGTATCCTTTCCTATATTTCTTGGAAAGCGCTTAGTTCGCCAGTGCTTTTACTTGAGATGAGAAATCTATCAGGTTTTGATAAAGGAACCAGTCGACCTTTAGGGATCCTCCCCAATGTGCCTATAACATTGAAAGGGAAGACCGTTCAAATGAATGTGATGGTCGTTCAAGGACCCTTGGATTATAACCTACTCCTTGGACGAGACTATATATATTGCATGGGAGTCGTAGTCTCCTCACTCTTTAGAGTAATGTGTTTTCCGCATGAAGGAAGAATGGTCAAGCTCGTAGACCAACTTTCGTTTCCCGGATCACGCATCGCAAATAGTCATGTACCATCCCTAAATGGTCTATACACGCAAGAAGTGTCTCAACCCACGGTCCGTCCTCTTGATGAGCGCGAGTAATCCAGGAGGATATGACTGGAACCCAGGGTGCATGCGTCCTGGCCTGCTTCGGCAGGAAAACTTTGGGTATAGGGTAGGCTTCCGCGGGAGAATATGACTAGTCCGTACCCCGACCGTGGTTGGAAGAGGGGTTGTTCTGGAATAAGATTCTCTTGTCAAAGTTATGTGAGAGGGCGGGTATCGTCACTCACCTCTGTCTATTTCGGTAGACATTGCCGAGGAAGTGTTTTGTTTGAAAGATTAACGAGACAATCTTTGGGTAACCTGAAAGAGGTAGGCCTCTCCCAGTGAAACGAAAGTTTCGATGGAATTGAAGTAGAGGTAACTTTGAAATCGTACTTTATACCTGGGGGCATGCAAACCTTTTGGAGTGCAAGCAAAGAGCGGTTATTTATCTGTTTTTTGGGTTAGCCGTTTCCTAACTTGCATAAAGAGAGGATGCGGAGCAAAGCTTAGTGAGATGAAGCTCCATAAAAAATAGAATCTTGATGAGACACTCTTATCAAATGACTGGGTAATCGAGCAGTTTTAGCATAAAGTTCATGCTCGTTAAAAAATAAACGCAAGATCCGAGCAGTTTTAGCACATAGTTCATGCTCGTTAAAAAATAAACATAAGATCGAGCAAATGTTTCCACCCGCGTTTAAGCTCGTTAAAAAATGAACTATCCCGGTAAATAACCACTGTGAATGTAATATCATCAGCCGTTAAAGCCTTGGTCGTGTTTGCACCATCACCGCGACTTTTCATTTGGCCGATCGTTCACCTCCATATGATTGTTTACCCATTTTGAGGAACAGCTGCGAAGAGTGATTTCACCTAGCCATCCTTGTGACTCTGCCGTGATTGGAAAATTCCAACCTGTACCTGGAATCAGCTGCTACCCCTGTTTATCACTCGTTCCTCAAAAGACGAGTCTCCTTTAAGCTCTTTTCAATTGACTCGTAAAATATGAAAATATTGCCGAGTTTTAGCCTTCCAGCTCGTTAAAGAACAGGAAGAGCTATCCCTCCTCTAGATTTTAATCTTTTTGGACCTGAGGGATTATTGCACAAAAAGATCGAGCGCTTGTTTTATTCGGCTCGTTAAAACTATCGAAAACTCATCCCTTTTGTATTGTTTTATACTTTTTCAGACTTAAGGGATTAGATGACGAAAAAGGAATTTTGGAGTTGACTTTATGTACCTTTTCAGACTCTCTAAAAATGAAAAGGACCGAGTTATCCTTGTCGTTAGACTCGTTAAAATCATTAAATAGCGACAAACTTGTCTTTAGACGAGAACGAGTTTCACTATCGCTAGGCTCGTTAAAACATAGCGATGGGCTTGCCCGAAGGGCAGGTTATAGAACAAGCATATGTTATCCTCCTCAAGCTTGAGAAAAATAAAGAGGTACTGGTCAGCAATGACTGGGGAAAAATTGGTAGAAACCAAAGAAAACTTTGATGGTAGCAAGTCGCTCTTGAACATGACACTTTTCCTCCATACCACAATCGGGTTGGGTTGTTTCATTCACCGGTCACATCACCATGGTCTCGCCATACCATCCATATTTGGGGTAATGCTACCGATCCATTGCATCAGTGTCGCTATATGTTCAAGAGAAGTCGTTCAGAAAGAGTCAACTGTGTCCCATCCACTGCCATACATTATCCTTCATCCATTCATGACCGCCACCCTGAATCATATGTCACAGATCATTTTCACCTCCATTAAAATCATTAGCTTCGTTCCGTGTCACCGATGTGGGATTCATTAAGGCCCTCCTGTGACGGATCGCTTCTTGTCGACATCAGCTCATTATCCAAGAAGTTGATCTAGGAACAACCCCTTCCGTACTTTGAAGCTTGCATGCCACAATGGCAAGTTTCTCACTTCCGACGACAGGTATACATCAATGACCTTCGACCGAAAGATTTTGCGTGGTGTTCGATGCCAAGTCCTTTATTCACACCACGTAAATTGTACTGCAGTACCTTGAGGGTCATTATCATTATCGGTGATTCCTCTCGCGCTTGTTAATGGTTTACATCATTGACCGGTAATCAAGCGATGTCTTTCCATGTTCGACTCCAGAACAATTCTCACATGGATCGACTTGTACTTAGAGTGAAGATCGAACGAGTTTGAAGACCCCGGATCTAGTTTCATCCATCCGGGCTGCGATATATATTCAGGAAAGATAAAGACATTGACATGTACATCATTGCAGCAGATAATCATCCTACTCAAAGGATGATAATTTCATCAAAATTATCAGTCTATCATCAGACGATTGTCTGTTCTATGTACAGAAAAATGAATTTATAAAGCTGAGCATGGGAATGCCCGCCTCAGCTAGATCATGAAAGCAGTATGGAAAATAATGTATTTTATTGTATTGTATTATAGGTCTCCTCCCAGCATTGGATGAACTTCGGATCCCCCTGATAAAGCATTTCGCCCGATAAACAGCCTCATACTTTAGGGGGCAACTGTTATAGACATTTTTGTGCCTTACAAAATTGAGCATGAAATGTCCATAATCTAAGGGATCCAAAGTCCCTAAACATGTTGTTCCTACCCCTAGAGGAACAAGGCTAACAAACCACATCAATTCACCAAAGTTCTCCACCTGAAACTGCTCAAAAACAAGTCAATTCAGGATCATGTCAACTGCTCCACTGACCATCTGCACTGAATGTCAATGGCTCCACTGGCTACCTGCACTGAATGTCAACTCCAACACTGGCTACCTGCGCTGAGCGAGATTGGACAAGTGGCAGACTCATTCCTCAAGGTGTCAGAACCCAGGAAGCTTCCAAAATGACACTTGCCTCAGGGAATTCGACTGGTGATGAGTAAGAGGTTCCAAATCTCCAAGTGGAAGTAAGAACCTCCAAGTGGACTCAAGAACTGACAGAGGGAGAGGACACTAGTCAGATCTCAAGCTGACTCATCCTCTCTCCAAACATCTATATATGGATCTCTCCTCCATGAGATCTGAAGGCGGGAATTTTATTATTGCAAAGAATTGTTGTTGGTTTGAGACTGGAATCATTGGGTGCTTAATGCTTTGAAGGGGCTGAAGATAGGAATTCCATTTGCTGGGAAGGAGATGCTGGATTGGAGCCCTCTGGGTTGTATCTCTTCCTGAACCTTGTTATTCACCAATAAAGCTATCTTGGTTTCTCCTATATGCTGATGTATTTTGATGTATAAATGTATTAGTGTATTTCGTTTATTTCGAATCCTAAACTAGTTATGAATGTGAACATATGCCTTTGTGTAGTGTTCTTCTCTTGTCGCAAGTAGCTGTTCTCTTGTGATCTTGCAGGAAGTTGTAGCTAGATAAGCAAGAAGGCAAGTAGTTGTGAACACCCAAAGAGAAGGGAGATTGGATCGAGGGACAAACGGAAGACACCGGTAAGTCTATTGATCTCTCTTCTTTCACATTTCATAAAGGAAGAAACTAGTGTCGCTGTACTCGTTTGTTGCTAAGGCACTGTCACACCTTAGGTGGATAGGATCGTCCTGCATAGGCATTTTTCCCCACAACATGGAGGATGTATTTTAATCGACTCGCGAGGAGAGAAAACCATGTTAGCTTGAAGACTTGAATTTCAGTGCACTAACAATACCGCGGAATATGAAGAATTAATTCAAGGATTAATGTCAAATATTTACAAGTATATGGGGATTCTAAAATAATTGTTAAACATGTAAGAAATACAATTCATTCTGTGTCTGGGCACCTAAAACATTATCAATGTCTTGCCCAGAATCTTACTTCTCATTTAACTGCTTTTAACATTTATTCAATTCCTAGATTGCAAAACGCAAGTGCTGATTTACTTGCTAATGTGGCATCCAAGCTTATACCTTCTGAAGAATTTAGTCCAAACATATTTTCAATAGAATTAGTTTTTAGGCCATCCATTCCCGATAATGTGACAATTTGGAGAGTGTTTAATAATGATGCGTATATAATCAATTTCCTTACATCAGAAGGGTCTTATGAGGAGCAGATCATAGATGAACATGAGAATGATCTACAAATCAACCATAAACAAGATCAAAACCCAATTTCAAAGTTTGTAGTTAAGATGGAAGATCTCTATGATTTAAAGGATAGATTCAAGAAAACTATCAACTCCAAAACTCAAAGTTCTACTCTGAGATTTGAAGTGGTAAACCTAGGATCAACTGAAAAACCTCAAAATGTCAACCTATGTCTTGATTTATCATCTGTAGAAAGGATATCATTCATTAAGTTGTTAAAAACGTATAAAGGTGTCTTTGCCTAAGATTATGTAGATCTCAAGACCTATGATACCTCTGTAATTCAACATACCATACTAATGACTTCAAATGAAAAGCCAATACAACAGAAGCTTAGGAAAATTCACCTAAACCTTGAAAGTCAAATCAAATCTGAATTGAAAAAGCTCATCAAAGCCAAAATAATCTTTCCTGTCAGACACTCAAAATTGGTATCGAATATGGTCCTGTTGTGCTTGTCAACAACCCCCTATTTTTTAAATCTAGTAGTAAAATATTACTTTAATAAATGGGGACCCTTTCAAAACAATGTATATACCAAAAAGTCAATCCTAGCATGTAGATATTTCTTTCATTTTTGGAATAAATCAAGATATCAAACAAAACCTCTGAAACCCTTAAAATGTTACTTTTATGTATTTAGCATGAAATGCATCTCAAACGATACCTTTCTAACCCACCATGATCTACGATAAAATAGTCAAAAAAGAAAATCTATATTCGAAAAACAGTCATAATGTTAGAAGGTTCTCCAAAGCTTCTTTAAAAAGCCAAAGTCTCACATCATAACATAACTGTTTATAAAAGAATTCTCTTAAGAGGTTACCCCGAATTATTGTGATCTGCAAGATTGCGATGGTATAATGGCTTTCTCGCATCGCATTTCAATCATGTGACACAATCCTCGACCTATTATATGCCGATATTGCGATATAAGATCTCAACCTGGACCCACCTCTCAATCTTTCCACCAACACATATGGAGGTCCATTATTCATTAAAAAGGATACCCGATAATTAATGACGCTTGTTTCTCTCATCTCGCACAAACTCAAAAAGTGGTAATATAAACAAAAAAACAAATTATGTGATATAGTGATTTGCGATATTGCTTTGCAAATCACAAAATTGCTATCATCGCGGTTTAAAGGCTCACCACCCTAGGATATTGTTTCCCGATTTATGATGTGAATATTTATGGACATTTAAGTTGAAATATAATGGATCACTAGTGGGAATTTATGAAGAAGTAATTGCATTTATGTGTGAAAGGCCATTTAGAGTGATTTGAAATCAACTTACGTGATTTCAAATAAAACACCTTTATCACCTTTACGGGTTTTCTTTATCAATTCATTCCTATGTTCAGTATATTTTTTATCTGATAAGTTGATCCTCTTGAAACTTTCAGGGAAAAACTGCAGAACAATGAGCTGAAAAAATGGTGAAGAAAGGAAAAGGAGTCTCCTCTCAGAAGTTATAATTGACTTCGTTGTTCACAGATACTACATGTAATAAGGAAGCAGGGGCATCTACATGGGAAACTATGTATCAGTTACTAGAAGAGGAACAACCAAGGATTATTAAGACAATGATTATAGTCAATGGGCATGATTCCTCTGATGGTTCCATAAATGAACTTGCATGCTCATTCCTGCACCGAATAGCCGTGCGATCGAAAATAATCCCCTATATGGACATGGTTAAGTGGATCATTGATGACGTTGATAAATCTGACAGAGAATTCAAAACAGGAGTCCAGGAAGTTATAGGATCTTTCACTCCAGATAACCTAAGGCTTATGTACGTTTTACAAGAGCCACAGGTTACCTACAACATGCAATTTGTTGAGAAATTCGTCAAAGAAAATGAAGACCCAACAAACTACACAAAGAATTGGTCAAATAATGAAGAAGAACCAAGAAAAACAAAAATGGTATGTACGCCACCACATCTATTTGTTCCCCTTTCTGTTTTGTTGCAGCTATGCTCTGTAGATTATTCGGAAAACCCGACAGTAACAAATTTTCCTCATAATGGTTGCCCTTAATAGATGCAACCATTAACACAACACTAATATATTGGGCACAAATCCTATCTGACCATTTAGCTAAAGCAATTATAGAGTATAGACGGAAAAGTAGTATTGCTTCGAGGATTTACCCTCAGTTTTTCATGTGTGCTTATGTTATGGACACTATTTGTTTTGGTTCTAAATTCCCTCTTATGGGGTGGAAGTGGACTATTCAAGATCCACTTCCTATTCACATCCACCACAAAGATATGTGGGAATCCAATTTTGAACCACATTTTTTCAAGAGTTTCAACAGGGTTATGCTTCCCCTCCATAAACGAATCTATTACCAAGATGCCCCTAGATTCTCTCAAGAAGCCGAGATAGACATCCTCCTAGTAGCGCAATGGTTCGAGGAAGAGACATTTACATATATCAGAGTGTTTGGCAGCATCACCTCTCCCTATGTTCTCCCTTTCTATGTCCCAGATAAATTAATGGCTAGAGATATAGCATATCAGACATGCAGTGAAGGAGGGATGAGCAAAACACTGAAGGATTCAAAGAAGGCCATCTCGCCTCAATTTCCTGTATCATGTGGAGTGTTAGCATTATATGACCTTGGACATGCATTCAGGGAAGTAGATAACATGTTATCTCTACAACTACCTAAGTTCCCCGAAAGACAATACGACCCATTTGGTATTGTCAAGGATTTTACCACTATGGTCAAAGTAAAAATATTTAGCCATGAGAAGGACCCATTTGATGATGTTTTCTTACAGAAAAATACCTTCAAATAATTGAAACATATGGCACAGATACTTTTTTATCAAGAGGGTCTTGAAACATTTTATAGCTACAGAGAAAAGAGATTATCAAAGGTCCCATTGGACCAATTGATTATTGAACCAATAAGGTAGCCCACTCCTAGTGTAAGCATAGATGGTGACTCTAAGGAAAAATATAAAACCAATTCTAGGAAGGCATCCGAGAAGTCTTCATAAAATACGAAAAGCAGGAGCAGGGAATCAATCTACGACACAACCCAGTCTACAACAAAGACAAATGAATAGACTTCGACCATCAAGCAGACTGCAACCCATACTCCCCCTATACCACTAATAAAGCTTCTGGTAATTGATTTCGAAGAGGAGCGGGATAATCTCAACAGAAAACTCAACACAGAGGAACAAGCACCGGAGACACAAATGACACATCAAGAAACAACTCTGGAAATTATAACAAGGGGAACTGTGAGTACTCAAGAAATAGAACACATTCCCATTACCCCCACCTCTGAGATTGTTTTAAGAATAGAAGAAATTCCCCCTCTTGATTTATTTTACACCCCACAGCACAAGGCCATTGTTAAGAGACAAAGAAAGAAAAGAAAATTGGAATCTATAACTGCTACCACCCTAGACAATGAGTCGATGGATGTCCTATGGAAAGAATCATCTACTGACCCATCGGCCAACCTCACCAAGCTCTCGCAATTCGCAGGCGCATATGCTATGGCAACCATTGACAAAGCGGCAGAGGTACAACTCTTGCTCAAAGAAAAGGAAGACAAAATTTTGTGACTAGAACAGCAGTTACAGTAAGCCAAAACCAACCAACAAGCAGAAATACAATTGGCTAAGCTACAGCAGGAGTTCCAACAAATGCAAATAGAACATAAAAGTAGCTTGGTAGGTAAGGAGGTATAGATACAAGGCATAACAGATCTTCATAAGGATGACCCAAATATCGATCAGTTTGTCACTGAAGCACTCAGCCTAAACACCTAACTCACACACCAAAAGGTATTTCTATGCCAAAAAATCTCGCAGTGGAATTCTCACTGTGAAATAAGCGACAAGTTAACAAGCCAAGTTGTGGAATTGCCCCTGGAATATGATGAAATTCTTAAAAAGGTTTCAGACTTCATAACTTGGAAAAATTCTGAGAATCGGAGAAGAGTCGACATGCCCAAACTGGATGAATCACATAAGGATATCTTATTCGTGAATTGGGGTTCTCGCCTCAAAGAGGCAGAACATGCAACAGAGGATGTGGCAGTAGCAGCAAACAGCATCATTGAAAATGTAAATGAAAATTTGCATAATGCTAATCTTGTGGCAAAAACTACCCCTGGTTTCCTTCCAAATGAAAAACAACCTAAATTATAGTGGAAGTAGGCAGCAGAAGAAAGAACAAAAGCAATTAGGAAAGTAACCAGGTTAAACTGGGAGGCTTATTGGCAATATCTGGTAAAACCGCATAACCAATGCATGACCCTGAAATGCATAATTGTTTCCACTAAGAAAATGCTGCCAACGCTCACCAATGTTGTGTTTACAGGACAACTGAGAGCCAAAGTCGACCAACATACACTCCTCAAGACCATGCGTGATCTAAAATATCGAATGCAGGATTAGTCATTATGCACATTTCTATTTTTGTTCTATTTTTCTTAAATTTAGGCAGGTCGTTTAAACCTCCTCAACTTTTTTTGTAATAATCTATTTTTAGTTTCATAAGTTAGTATTTAAACCCCTCTCATGCATTTAGAGAGGCGTCCATAAATTTTATCAGACACATTCTTCAAAACATGCACTTTTGTTCCCTTTGAGGAAGTTCTGGTGAGATTAATGGAACAGGATTTATTTTCTACTCGAATTTGACATCTTCTACTGAAATGCACTTCTGTGTACTCTTAGATGATGTTGGGTGATTTGAAAGTAAATCAATATTGTTGGAGCACATGAGTAGAAAGTATTATAAATGGTACTTTTATCTCTTAATTCCTTTTACATATGCATCAAGAAATACATTATCTTCAAGTTATTTATGTATGAAAGTTTGAATTTTAGATTGCCATTATTGCATTATTATATGATGATGATTTATAGTTTATGTTAAATACATGAATGATTTTTATGCGATATATCTCTCATATTGTTTTGGCTAACTTTTTATACGAAACGATCATTGTTAAACGGATTCACTCCTTATAGTAATTGAATGATCTTTATTATCAAATACTTTCAAACATCATTTTATATCGCATATTTCATGTTACTCCCAGATAGTTATAGTTAGATGAATATTTTTTATTAGGACAAATTGCACATGATTATTAATTAGATCATATTAGTTTAAGGTCAAGTATTACTCCAAAAATCTCAAACATATCATCCCATGAGCACAAGCATAAAAATAGATTGGGAAACTGGTCCCATCATCCCCAATTGGATCCACTATTCCAAACAGCAAAGGAGTCGTCCTAAGGTCTGGACTGGGTTGTTATCCCCATTGTTGAGGCAACGATTTTCAAGCCTTTAACATATTTGGTGCTAGAAGGAGGGCCTGACTGTTAATGGCAACTAAATCCAAAACTATAGCCCATTCTAAGAGTAAAAATCCTTCACCACCACCTCCAACTTCTCCTTCGCATTCCAAATCTCCTATTCTCAAGCGAGAAGTTGAAAAGAAAAATACGGTGTCCACTGCTAAAATCCTAAATGAGCCAGAAAATTCTTCTTTTGAACCCCCTGAAGTATAATCTTTGATCCACAAATCGCAAGGGATTTTAATATCTCATGAAGAGTTTGAGTTATCCCAAGGCAGTGTCACTTCTCAGTATATCCCATCGTAACCGTTAACTAGAGTGAATCAGTGAAAAACTTGGAATCCCACTAGTTTAGTTCCCTCTACCAAGGCGAAAAAGAGCTAGGAAAACACCATCAAAATCTGACAGCAAGATTCTTTCATCATCATCGTCCATTCCATCCATACCATCACAAGGTCACACACCCACTTCCCAACTCTAGATCGTAATTCGCATAGGTACAGTAGCTTCACCATCCTCTACCTAGTCACTTTCAACCCCTCCTTCACCCTCTTCTACTAATAGCTCAATATTGGCACATAATCAACCTCAAACAAGGCCATGGACCAACCCAGGAGCTGTGAGAATACCTGCACCTTGACCCAATTTCTAGCTCATCCAGAAAAATGGTTACCTAAATTTAACCCTGATAGTTGTCTGTTAGCTGAAGAACATATAAATAATTTTATGTTGTCCATCAATTTGAATGGAGTAACAGAAGAGACGCAGTTGTAAGATTATTCCCATATACATTATAAGGAGCAACTGGATCATGGTACTTTTCATTACCATCAGGCTCAATTAATAGTTGGGAGGCTTTTCAAGAACAATTTTTAACTAAATTTGGAGATGATAGGTCTACAGAAACTTTGATAAATGACCTCTCCAATTTGAAAGTCGAACCTAAACAACCCATTAAGGACTTCAATTCACGTTTCAATAAGTTATTAAATAAAATACTTGCTGTGTCTAAGCCTAGCGAGGAGGTCCGAAATGAATGGTACATTTTTGCTCTACCTTCAAACACAACCATATTCGTTGATAAACCTTCCAAACTGACATTAGCAGAAAATATGAAAGAAGCAATAGTTGTTGAAAAATGTATCTTGGCCGTAGAAAATAAAAATGCATTAGAGGAAAGAAAATCCAAGAAAGTAACCTTTAGAGATGATTCTAGGAAAAAACCACCAAAGGATCCTTTTGATCTAGAAGGGCTACAAAAAGTCCTCAAGACCATGTCCAACAAAATGGTGGACATAAAAAAACAAGTAGCAGAATCCTCTTCCAAGAAACCTTTTAGACCATATAAAAGGAATGCCCCAACCAATCCTAAACCTCCAAATGCTATATCGAATGTTGAATCAGATGGGGAAGAGGAAGAAGCCTCAAGTCAAGAACAAACCGATGATGAAGAAATAGTGGAATTACAAGGAATGTGGGATTTTATCCTTCCAAATGAAGAGGATCAGGAAGCACTACCCATTTCCACTAGAAGCATAAATCAGCTTGATCTACCTCAATCAAGTTCAAAACATAAAACTTCAATGCCACCTCCCAGAGATAAAATTGTAGGTAAGAAATCTTCCCCGAAATCTACTCAAACAAACCCTACCCAATCAGATTCTTTACCGTCATCCAAAACTCTGATAATTCCCGATGAAATGGAATATAATATTATTGAGGATATGAAGAAAACTAGGGAAAACATCACCTTTCATGAGCTTAGTAAGTTAAAGCATCGGCAGAAGCTACTTTTGAAAGAACTCAAAGCGGTTCCCACTACCCCACTTCTTGCCATAGTAATATCACAGGCTGTTCAGGAAATGGGAATACCCCCTAGTATTTCTTCAAACAAAATTGATCCAACCAACATCGCTCTAATTGGCGGAAAATCTAAATCTCATACTCCACCATTTCTCCTTACTTTTGAAGTCTTTAATAAAAACTTGCACAACTGTTTAGTTGATTCTGTTGCTTCATCTAACATTTTTCCTAGAATAGTCTGCGCTAAGTTAAACATCCAGCCTTAGAAATCTACAGTACGAATAGTACAATTAGATTGGTCTCCAGTGGAAGTTGTTGGGGAACTAAATCAAGTAAACATTAGACTTTCATCAAACCCAAAATTTTGTCAAGTCATTCATATACTTGTAGCTGACATTCCTAAATTCTATGGCTTAATTCTCAGTAGGGATTTGTCAGGAAAGCTCCATGGTTACTTCGAA
This sequence comes from Pinus tabuliformis, assembly GCA_031772625.1. NCBI lineage: Eukaryota > Viridiplantae > Streptophyta > Pinopsida > Pinales > Pinaceae > Pinus > Pinus tabuliformis. The sequence goes on from CM062812.1 coordinate 866,942,859, forward strand.
ACCAACTGGTCTCACATGTGTCTTCCCTATAACGGCAAGCCAAATCAGATAAGGGTTGATCGAGACAAACATCAAAAATATATAGTGACAGAGCTAGAAGGAGAAAATGAGCCGGTAGTATATAGCAATAATATAATCGGAAACAATTATGTTGAGTCATTCCTAGGGAATTTCAATGCTCATTCCTCACCTTTCTTAGAAAATTCTATTGTATCTCAAATTGGAAATTATTCCCAAACAGACACCTCTAAATGTCTGAATTTTGTAGATAAACATGTACATAAATATTTATTTCGGAAATTATTTTTTGATGGATCTAGATCCATTGATGGAGTAGGGGCAAGATGCATATTATTTAGCCAAGAAGGGGAAAAGAAAATGCTAGCATGTAGACTTGAATTCAATTGCACAAACAATATTGTTGAATATGAGGTGTTGGTTCAAGGTTTGTACAAAGCAATTGGTCTTAATATGAAATACCTTCAAGTGATTGGAGACTCCGAAATTATCGTTAGACATATAAGAAATACCATACGCTGTCTGTCAGGACATTTGAAACACTATCAATCATTATTCCAAGATTTGAATTCACATTTTACACGTTTAATATTTCTTCAATCCCAAGACTCCAAAATGCTAGCGCCGATCTCCTAGCTAATGTAGCTTCCAGTCTTATTCCATCATAAGACTATAGCCCAGATCGATTCTCCATTGAATTAATTTTTAGGTCGTCTATCCTGATAATATCACCAATTGGAGAGTATTTAACAACTATCCCAATAACGTAAGCTTCCTCACCTCAGAAGGCTCTTATGAGGACCAGATAGTTGATGAAGACCAGCATGACAACCAACTGAAGTAAGAAACCAACAACAACGCTATACCAAAATCTGTAGTTAAATTGGAAGATTTATACGACCTCAAAGATAGGTTCAAATTATCTACTAATTCAAAACTTCAGAGTTCAACTCCGAGGTTCGAATTAATCAACCTTAGAACTGACACGAAACCACAAAAAATCAATATAGGTCTCGGATTCACATCTAAAGAAAAAACATCTTTTATACGTCTATTGAAACAATATAAGAATGTATTTGCTTGGAATTACGACAATCTTAAAACCTATGACACTTCTATTATTCAACATACTATCCCTATGACCTTTGATGAAAAACATGTTCAGCAGAAATTGAGGAAAATTCATCCCAATTTAAAAAGCCAGATTAAATCTGAGTTAAATAAACTACTAAAAGCCAAAATTATTTTTCCTGTCAGGCACTCCAGGTGGCTCTCCAATCTCATCCCAATCAGAAAGGAAATTGGTGATATTCGGATTTGTATATACTTTCGCAATCTCAATAAAGCTTTCTAAAAGGAAAATTTTCCGTTGCCTCGTATGGAACAAATATTGCAATCAGTTGCAGGCTCAGAACTAATGTCCTTCTTAGATGGTTTCTCAGGTTACAATCAAATCTTAGTCCATCTAGACGATCAACTGAAAACCACATTCAAAACAAAATGGGGCACTTACGCTTATCAAAAGATTTCGTTCGGACTAATTAATGTTGGTGCCACTTTCCAAAGAGCCATGGATATTGCCTTTGAGGGTTTGGTAAACAGGTCAGTGGTAATCTACTGAAATGATATAACTGTATATTCCAAAAAACATAGTAATCATCTAAGAGATCTAAAAAAAATCTTTAAATGTTGTCAAAAGTATGAGATTTCCCTTAACCCCAAAAAGTCTTTTTTCGCGTTAAGTGAAGGAAAACTCCTTGGATTTATTTTTTCCAAAACAGGGATTCATATTGACCCTAACAGGAATAAAGAAATTTCTGAAATACCTTTGCCCCATAACAAAAAATCGATGCAATCTTTCCTTGGTCAAATAAATTTTGTCAAACGATTTGTCCCTAACTTTTCAAGAATTGTATTACCACTTCAAGCCATGATAAAGAAAAAATTTATGTTTAAATGGGGTTAGTTGGAACATGAAGCTTTTAACTTGTTAAAACAAGCAAGCATAAACGCCCCATCTTTAGCAATGCCTAATTTTTCCAATCATTTCACCCTGTACACTTTCGCTTCTGAGAAATCATATGCATCCATATTGACTCAAGAATATCAAGACAATGCCGAAGCCCCGATTTCTTTCTTTAGCTCTAATTTATAGGGAGTTGAATTGAATTACTCAAATGTTGGAAAAAAAGCCTACTTTATTTTAAAATCAATAAAACACTTCAAACCTTTTCTTCTCAAAACCCACACTAAGGTGATAGTATCATTCCCAGCAGTAAGAAATATTCTAGTACAAAGGGATGTGGGTGAAAAAGAGAAATTTGGGTTACGGCTCTGCAAGAATACGATATTGAAATTAAACCAGCAAACATTGTGACAGGTCAATGTTTTTGCAAGATGTTGGTAGGAGCATCGAATATCTCAAAATCACAGAATTCGGGTGACGATGTGAAAATCTATGAGGTAAGCCTTACCGACATTGAATCGAAATATGCTGATATAATATTCTATTTAAAAAATGGATATGCACCTCTACATTTGAATTATCGGAAGAAAAGAGCCTTGAGGTTGAAAGCTAAACAGTATCAAATTGTCAACAATGTCTTGTTTAGAATGAATTATGATTTTATTTTGCTTAGATGTCTTGAGAAATCTGAAGTAGAGAAAGTACTGCAAGAACTTCATGATGGACTGGCTAGCAGACACTTTGTAGAAGATGCTACAACACATAAAATCCTATGTGCAGGCTATTACTAGCCAACCCTATTCAAATATGCACACAATTATGTAAGGAAATGTAAGATATGTTAGACAGCTGCTGGAAGAGAAAGGAAACCAGCATTACCATTACAACCATTTAACATTGATCATCCATTTGAACAGTGGGGATTGGACATAATAGGTGAGATCGCTCCTCATTCTTCTAAGAAACATAAATATATCCTTACAGCCACCAATTACTTCACGAAATGGGTTGAATCAATTCTGCTCAAGGTAGACAACTCTCAGAATATTATTGAATTTATAGATCAATTTATCATCACCAGGTTTGGTTTACCTTCTGCCTTAATGTTCGATAATGCATCTTACTTTTCATGAAATGCTAGGATAGAGTTTGCTCTTAAAACAGGATTTAAACTTAAATACTTTGCTAATTATTATCCACAAGAAAATGGGTTAGCTGAATCTACAAATAAGAGCCTTATCAGGATTATTAAATGAACTATTGATCAAAGTCAAAAGAACTAGCATAAATCTTTAGTGTTTGCTCTATGGGTAGATCGAATAACTCAGAAAACCTCCATTGGCACTTCTCCTTTTAATCTGGTTTATGGGAAAGAAGTTGTATTACCAACAAACAAAGCTATTCTCTCGTTTTCCTTAGTTCAATTCATCGAAAAGACTCCTTCCTCCTCTATGCAACTTACAAAATTACAAATCCTTAAACTTAAAGAGGAGCAAGAAAAGGCTAGAATTACACATGCACATCATCAACAGTTAGTCAAAGCATCCTTTGATTCAAATTTTGTACCTTCAAAGAATTTCCAACTCGGAGACTTAGTGTTAAAATGGGATAAAGCCCACAAATAGAAAAGCAAGCATACTAAGTTCCAACGAATGTGGCTTGGCGCATACCAGATTGTCGAGCTAATAGGCCCATCAACTTTTCTGCTACAAGATTTATCAGGTAAGAGATAACCTCTGCCTATTAATGGACAGGTCCTAAAGAAATACTTTGCATAGAAAATGATCTCTTTTGATCACTGTATAGTATATTCTTTAGTTTAACTTTCTTTTGAAATAATAATACAAGTTGGAAACATTTGAGTTTGGCTTTGCTGAGTGATAGTTTCTCTTTTTAATTTTTTTTTCGCTTGTAGAAGTAGAAATGGTTATGAAAATTAATCTTCATTCATGAAATAAATAGTTGAGTGCTACAGCTCCAAAACTACCTGTTTTTCTATTAAATTATACAATCTTTGATAAAACTTAACTTTAGAAAGAAATTTTCTTTACATCAATCAGGAAAAGTATCAATAATAAAGCAAAGTTTCTCTATGGAAAAGCATCTTTAAACTCTACAATTGTCATCTAGCAACTCTTAAGGAGCCAATGATTCCACCCACTTGAGTAGCTTTCAATTTTAGAGTGTAATTCTAAAATATACTTTAAACTTAAAGGATAAGAGGTCTCATCAAGAGCCGGCTTACCATGATCATAAGATTATAACCAACTGACATTACCAATACTGAATATCAAAACAGGGTAATGGCTTGAGATTGTATCAATCAAAAGACAAGGGGTCTCATCAAGAGTTAGCTTGTTCAGTTCAGTTATAAATCAAGTGAATGGAATTGTCAATTTTGGCCACCAAACCAAGACATTGTCCTTTAAGAAATAAAAGAAGAATGAATTACTTCAATAAAATAAAGAAAGCATCAAGTATACTGAAGAATTTATCCTTAAATCTGCATTCTTACTTAAGTGGGATACTGAATCAATGTTGGGTAACAGGTAACCCTGTCGAGGCTACGAATGCCTGGTCACAGCAAAGGCTCTACCTACGACAAATGAGTATACCAAAATTGGTCTAACAAGATTCTTTTGCTTTTATCCTTGTAACCAAGTAATGAATTATGTAAGTAAAAGACCTATCTGTGAGAAAATGACAAACATAAGAAAGATAGTTAGAGCAGATGTTGTTTATTGATAGACGAGTAGTACTATTTACCTTGTATTCCATGCAATTTAGTTTTATTTTCAAAACTATCTTTATTTTAGAAGTTTTAGAAAATTCAAAAAATTCTTAGAGATAACTGGTTCTTCCAAGTGAATCGCCAATTGTTGTGCTTGTAAACAACCCCCTATTTATTAAAGCTAGTAGTAAAATATTACTTTAATAAATGGGGACCCTTTCAAAAAACTGTATATGCCAAAAAGTCAATCCTAGCATGTAGATATTTCTTTCGTTTTTGGAATAAATCAAGATATCAAACAAAACCTCCAAAACCCTTAAAATGCTACTTTTCTGTATTTAGCATGAAATGCATCTCAAACGATACCTTTCTAACCAACCAGGATCTAAAATAAAACAGTCTAAAAAGTAAATTTATATTCAAAAAACGGTCATAATGTTAGAAGGTTCTCAAAAGCTTCTTTAAAAATCCAAAGTCTCGCATCGCAATACAACTATTTATAAAAGAATTCTCTTAAGATATTACCCCGAAGTATTGTGATTTGCGAGATTGCGATGGTATAATAGCTTTCTTGCATCGCATTTCAATCATGTGACACAAGCCTCAACCTATTATACGCTAATATTGCGATGTGCAATCTCAACCTAGACCCACCTCTTAATCTTTCCACCAACACATACAAAGGTCCATTATTCATTTAAAAAGAAACCCGATAATTAATGATGTTTTTTTCTCGCATCTCGCATCTCGCACAAACTCAAAAAGTGGTAAGATAAACAAAAAAAAACAAATTATGCGATATAGCGATCTGCGATATTACTTTCCAAATCGCAAAATCACTATCATCGCGGTTTAAAGGCTCACCACCCTAGGATATTGTTTCCCGATTTACGATGTGAATATTTATAGACATTTAAGTTAAAAGATAACAAATCATTAGTGGGCATTTATGAAGAAGTAACTACATTTATGTGTGAAAGGCCATTTAGAGTGATTTGATATCAACTTACGTGATTTGAAATAAAACATCTTTATCACCTTTACTAGTTTTCTTTATCAATTCATTCCTACGTTTAGTATCATTTTTATCCGATCAGTTGTTCCTACTGAAACTTTTAGGGAAAAACCGTAGAACAGGGAGCCGAAAGTAATGGTGATGAAAGGAAAAGTAGTCTCCTCTAAGAAGTCATAATTGACTCCGCTGTTCACAGATACTACATGTAATAAGGAATCAGGGGTGTCTACATGGGAAACTATGTATCAGTTATTGGAAGAGGAACAACCAAGGATTCTTGAGACAACAATTACAGTTGATGGGCATGATTCGTCTGATGCTTCCATAAATGAACTTGCATGCTCATTCCAGCATCGAATAGCTGCACGATCGAAAATAATCCCCTATACCGACATGATTAAGTGGATCATTGACAACGCTGCTATATCTGACAGAGAATTCAAAACAGGAGGCCAGGAAGTTATAGGATCTTTCTCTCCAGATAACCTAAGGCTTATGTACCATTTACCGGAGCCACAAGTTACCTACAACAGGAAATTTGTTGAGAAATTCATCAAAGAGAATGGAGACCTGGCGAACTGCTCAAAGAATTGGCCAAATAATGAAGAAAGAATCAAGAAAGACAAAAATGGTATGTACGCCACTGCTTCTATTTGTTCCCCTTTTTGTTTTGCTGTGGTTATGCTCTGTAGACTATTTAGCAAACCCGACAGTAACAAATTTTCCTTAGAATGGTTTCCCTTAATAAATGCAGCCATTAACGCAACAATAATAGATTGGGCACAAATCCTGCCTCAAAATTTAGCTAAAGCAATTATAGAGTATAGAAGGAAAATGACTATTGTTTCGAGGGTTTACCCTCCCTTTTTCATGTGTTCTGATGTTATGGACGCTATTTGTTTTGGTTCTAAATTCCCTCTTATGGGGTGGAAGTGGACTATTCAAGACCCACTTCCTATTCACATCCACCACAAATATATGTGGTAATCCAATTTTGAACTACATTTTTTCAAGATTTGCCACGGGATTATGCTTCCCATCCATAAACAAATCTATAACCGAGATGCCCCCAGATTCTCTCAAGAAGCTGAGGTAGACATCCTCCTAGTAGCATGATAGTTCGGGGAAGATACATTTACATATATCAGAGTGTTTGGCAGCATCACCTCTCCCCATGTTCTCCCTTTCTATGTCCCAGATAAATTAATGGCTAGAGAGATAACCTATCAGACATGCAGTGAAGGAGGGATGAGCAAAACACTAAAGGATTCAAAGAAGGACATATGGCCTCAATTTCCTGTATCATGTGGAGTGTTTGCATTACATCACCTTGGACATGCATTCAGGGAAGTAGATAATGTGTTATCTCTACGACTACCTAAGTTCCCCGGAAGACAATATGACCCACTCGGTATTGTCAAGGATTTTACCACTATGTTCAAAGTAAAAAATTTCAGCCATGAGAAGGACCCATTTGATGATTTTTTCTTATAGAACAAACCGATGATGAAGAAATAGCGGAATTACAAGGAATGTGGGATTTTATCCTTCCAAATGAAGAGGATCAGGAAGCACTACCCGTTGCCACTAGACGTAGAAATCAGCTTGATCTGCCTCAATCAAGTTCAAAACATAAAACTTCAATGCCTCCTCCCAGAGATAAAATTGTAGGTAAGAAATCTTCCCCGAAATCTACTCAAACAAACCCTACCCAATCAGATTCTTTACCGTCATCCAAAACTCTGATAATTCCCGATGAAATGGAATATAATATTATTGAGGATATGAAGAAAACTAGGGAAAATATCACCTTTCATGAGCTTAGTAAGTTAAAGCATCGGCAGAAGCTACTTTTGAAAGAACTCAAAGCGGTTCCCACTACCCCACTTCTTGCCATAGTAATATCACAGGCTGTTCAGGAAATGGGAAGACCCCCTAGTATTTCTTCAAACAAAATTGATCCAACCAACATCGCTCTAATTGGCGAAAAATCTAAATCTCATACTCCACCATTTCTCCTTACTTTTGAAGTCTTTAATAAAAACTTGCACAACTGTTTAGTTGATTCTGTTGCTTCATCTAACATTTTTCCTAGAATAGTTTGCGCTAAGTTAAACATCCAGCCTTAGAAATCTACAGTACGAATAGTAGAATTAGATTGGTCTCCAGTGGAAGTTGTTGGGGAACTAAATCAAGTAACCATTAGACTTTAATCAAACCCAAAATTTTGTCAAGTCATTCATATACTTGTAGCTGACATTCCTGAATTCTATGGCTTAATTCTCAGTAGGGATTGGTCAGAAAAGATCCATGGTTACTTCGCAACCAACTAGTCTCACATGTGTCTTCCCTATAACGGCAAGTCAAATCAGATAAGGGTTGATCGAGACTAACATCAAAAATATATAGTGACAGAGCTAGAAGGAGAAAATGAGCCGGTAGCATATAGCAATAATATAATCGGAAACAATTATGTTGAGTCATTCCTAGGGAATTTCAATGCTCATTCCTCACCTTTCTTAGAAAACTCTGTTGTATCTCAAATTGGAAATTATTCCCAAACAGACACCTCTAAATGTCTGAATTTTGTAGATAAACCTGTACATAAATATTTATTTCGGAAATTATTTTTTGATGGATCTAGATCCATTGATGGAGTAGGGGCAAGATGCATATTATTTAGCCAAGAAGGGGAAAAGAAAATGCTAGCATGTAGACTTGAATTCAATTGCACAAACAATATTGCTGAATATGAGGTGTTGGTTCAAGGTTTGTACAAAGCAATTGGTCTTAATATGAAATACCTTCAAGTGATTGGAGACTCCGAAGTTATCGTTAGACACATAAGAAATACTATACGCTGTCTGTCAGGACATTTGAAACACTATCAATCATTATTCCAAGATCTGACTTCACATTTTACACGTTTAATATTTCTTCAATCCCAAGACTCCAAAATGCTAGCGCCGATCTCCTAGCTAATGTAGCTTCCAGTCTTATTCCATCATAAGACTACAGCCCAGATCGATTCTCCATTGAATTAATTTTTAGGCCGTCTATCCTGATAATATCACCAATTGGAGAGCATTTAACAACTATCCCAATAACGTAAGCTTCCTCACCTCAGAAGGCTCTTAAGAGGACCAGATAGTTGATGAAGACCAGCATGACAACCAACTGAAGTAAGAAACCAACAACAATGCTATACCAAAATCTGTAGTTAAATTGGAAGATTTATACGACCTCAAAGATAGGTTCAAATGATCTACTAATTCAAAACTTCAGAGTTCAACTCCGAGGTTCGAATTAATCAACCTTAGAACTGACACGAAACCACAAAAAATCAATATAGGTCTCGGATTCACATCTGAATAAAAATCATGTTTTATACGTCTATTGAAACAATATAAGAATGTATTTGCTTGGAATTACGACAATCTTAAAACCTATGACACTTCTATTATTCAACATACTATCCCTATGACCTCTGATGAAAAACATGTTCAGCAGAAATTGAGGAAAATTCATCCCAATTTAAAAAGCCAGATTAAATCTGAGTTAAATAAACTACTAAAAGCCAAAATTATTTTTCCTGTCAGGCACTCCAGGTGGCTCTCCAATCTCATCCCAATCAGAAAGGAAATTGGTGATATTCGGATTTGTATATACTTTCGCAATCTCAATAAAGCTTTCTAAAAGGAAAATTTTCCGTTGCCTCGTATGGAACAAATATTGCAATCAGTTGCAGGCTCAGAACTAATGTCCTTCCTAGATGGTTTCTCAGGTTACAATCAAATCTTAGTCCATCTAGACGATCAACTGAAAACCACATTCAAAACAAAATGGGGCACTTACGCTTATCAAAAGATGTCGTTCAGACTAATTAATGTCAGTGCCACTTTCCAAAGAGCCATGGATATTGCCTTTGAGGGTTTGGTAAACAGGTCAGTGGTAATCTACTGAAATGATATAACTGTATATTCCAAAAAACATAGTAATCATCTAAGAGATCTAAAAAAAATATTTAAATGTTGTCAAAAGAATGAGATTTCCCTTAACCCCAAAAAGTCTTTTTTCGCGTTAAGTGAAGGAAAAATCCTTGGATTTATTGTGTCCAAAACAGGGATTCATATTGACCCTAACAGGAATAAAGAAATTTCTGAAATACCTTTGCCCCATAACAAAAAATCGATGCAATCTTTCCTTGGTCAAATAAATTTTGTCAAACGATTTGTCCCTAACTTTTCAAGAATTGTATTACCACTTCAAGCCATGATAAAGAAAAAATTTATGTTTAAATGGGGTCAGTTGGAACATGAAGCTTTTAACTTGTTAAAACAAGCAAGCATAAACGCCCCATCTTTAGCAATGCCTAATTTTTCCAATCATTTCACCTTGTACACTTTCGCTTCTGAGAAATCATATGCATCCATATTGACTCAAGAATATCAAGACAATGCCGAAGCCCCGATTTCTTTCTTTAGCTCTAATTTATAGGGAGTTGAATTGAATTACTCAAATGTTGGAAAACAAGCCTACTTTATTTTAAAATCAATAAAACACTTCAAACCTTTTCTTCTCAAAACCCACACTAAGGTGATAGTATCATTCCCAGCAGTAAGAAATATTCTAGTACAAAGGGATGTGGGTGAAAAATAGAAATTTGGGTTACGGCTCTGCAAGAATACGATATTGAAATTAAACTAGCAAACATTGTGACAGGTCAATGTTTTTGCAAGATGTTGGTAGGAGCATCAAATATCTCAAAATCACAGAATTCAGGTGACGATGTGAAAATCTATGAGGTAAGCCTTACCGACATTGAATCAAAATATGTTGATATAATATTCTATTTAAAAAATGGATATGCACCTCTACATTTGAATTATCGGAAGAAAAGAGCCTTGAGGTTGAAAGCTAAACAATATCAAATTGTCAACAATGTCTTGTTTAGAATGAATTATGATTTTATTTTGCTTAGATGTCTCGAGAAATCTGAAGTAGAGAAAGTACTGCAAGAACTTCATGATGGACTGGCTAGCAGACACTTTGTAGAAGATGCTACAACACATAAAATCCTATGTGCAGGCTATTACTAGCCAACCCTATTCAAATATGCACACAATTATGTAAGGAAATGTAAGATATGTTAGACAGCTGCTGGAAGAGAAAGGAAACCAGAATTACCATTACAACCATTTAACATTGATCAGCCATTTTAATAGTGGGGATAGGACATAATAGGTGAGATCGTTCCTCATTCTTCTAAGAAACATAAATATATCCTTACAGCCACCAATTACTTCACGAAATGGGTTGAATCAATTCTGCTCAAGGTAGACAACTCTCAGAATATTATTGAATTTATAGATCAATTTATCATCACCAGGTTTGGTTTACCTTCTGCCTTAATGTTCGATAATGCATCTTACTTTTCATGAAATGCTAGGATAGAGTTTGCTCTTAAAACAGGATTTAAACTTAAATACTTTGCTAATTATTATCCACAAGAAAATGGGTTAGCTGAATCTACAAATAAGAGCCTTATCAGGATTATTAAATGAACTATTGATCAAAGTCAAAAGAACTAGCATAAATCTTTAGTGTTTGCTCTATGGGTAGATCGAATAACTCAGAAAACCTCCATTGGCACTTCTCCTTTTAATCTGGTTTATGGGAAAGAAGTTGTATTACCAACAAACAAAGCTATTCTCTCATTTTCCTTAGTTCAATTCATCGAAAAGACTCCTTCCTCGTCTATGCAACTTACAAAATTACAAATCCTTAAACTTAAAGAGGAGCAAGAAAAGGCTAGAATTACACATGCACATCATCAACAGTTAGTCAAAGCATCCTTTGATTCAAATTTTGTATCTTCAAAGAATTTCCAACTCGGAGACTTAGTGTTAAAATGGGATAAAGCCCACAAATAGAAAATCAAGCATACTAAGTTCCAACGAATGTGGCTTGGCGCATACCAGATTGTCGAGCTAATAGGCCCATCAACTTTTCTGCTACAAGATTTATCAGGTAAGAGATAACCTCTGCCTATTAATGGACAGGTCCTAAAGAAATACTTTGCATAGAAAATGATCTCTTCTGATCACTGTATAGTATATTCTTTAGTTTAACTTTCTTTTGAAATAATAATACAAGTTGGAAACATTTGAGTTTGGCTTTGCTGAGTGATAGTTTCTCTTTTTAATTTTTTTTTCGCTTGTAGAAGTAGAAATGGTTATGAAAATTAATCTTCATTCATGAAATAAATAGTTGAGTGCTACAGCTCCAAAACTGCCTGTTTTTCTATTAAATTATACAATCTTTGATAAAACTTAACTTTAGAAAGAAATTTTCTTTACATCAATCAGGAAAAGTATCAATAATAAAGCAAAGTTTCTCTATGGAAAAGCATCTTTAAACTCTACAATTGTCATCCAGCAACTCTTAAGGAGCCAATGATTCCACCCACTTGAGTAACTTTCAATTTTAGAGTGTCATTCTAAAATATACTTTAAACTTAAAGGAGAAGAGGTCTCATCAAGAGCCGGCTTACCATGATCATAAGATTATAACCAACTGACGTTACCAATACTGAATATCAAAACAGGGTAATGGCTTGAGATTGTATCAATCAAAAGACAAGGGGTCTCATCAAGAGCTAGCTTGTTCAGTTCAGTTATAAATCAAGTGAATGGCATTGTCAATTTTGGCCACCAAACCAAGACATTGTCCTTTAAGAAATAAAAGAAGAATGAATTACTTCAATAAAATAAAGAAAGCATCAAGTATACTGAAGAATTTATCCTTAAATCTGCATTCTTACTTAAGTGGGATACTGAATCAATGTTGGGTAACAGGTAACCCTGTCGAGGCTACGAATGCCTGGTCACAGCAAAGGCTCTACCTACGACAAATGAGTATACCAAAATTGGTCTAACAAGATTCTTTTTCTTTTATCTTTATAACCAAGTAATGAATTATGTAAGTAAAAGGACTATCTGTGAGAAAATGACAAACATAAGAAAGATAGTTAGAGCAGATGTTGTTTATTGATAGACGAGTAGTACTATTTACCTTGTATTCCATGCAATTTAGTTTTATTTTCAAAACTATCTTTATTTTAGAAGTTTTAGAAAATTCAAAAAATTCTTAGAGATAACTGGTTCTTCCAAGTGAATCGCCAATTGTTGTGCTTGTAAACAACCCCCTATTTATTAAAGCTAGTAGTAAAATATTACTTTAATAAATGGGGACCCTTTCAACAAACTGTATATGCCAAAAAGTCAATCCTAGCATGTAGATATTTCTTTCGTTTTTGGAATAAATCAAGATATCAAACAAAACCTCCAAAACCCTTAAAATGCTACTTTTCTGTATTTAGCATGAAATGCATCTCAAACGATACCTTTCTAACCAACCAGGATCTACAATAAAACAATCTAAAAAGTAAATTTATATTCAAAAAACGGTCATAATGTTAGAAGGTTCTCAAAAGCTTCTTTAAAAATCCAAAGTCTCGCATCGCAATACAACTATTTATAAAAGAATTCTCTTAAGATATTACCCCGAAGTATTGTGATTTGTGAGATTGCGATGGTATAATAGCTTTCTTGCATCGCATTTCAATCATGTGACACAAGCCTCAACCTATTATACGTTGATATTGCGATATGCAATCTCAACCTAGACCCACCTCTTAATCTTTCCACCAACACATACAGAGGTCCATTATTCATTTAAAAAGAAACCCGATAATTAATGATGTTTTTTTCTCACATCTCGCATCTCGCACAAACTCAAAAGGTGGTAAGATAAACAAAAAAAACAAATTATGCGATATAGCGATCTGCGATATTACTTTCCAAATCGCAAAATCACTATCATCGCGGTTTAAAGGCTCACCACCCTAGGATATTGTTTCCCGATTTACGATGTGAATGTTTATAGACATTTAAGTTAAAAGATAACAGATCATTAGTGGGCATTTATGAAGAAGTAACTACATTTATGTGTGAAAGGCCATTTAGAGTGATTTGATATCAACTTACGTGATTTCAAATAAAACATCTTTATCACCTTTACTAGTTTTATTTATCAATTCATTCCTACGTTTAGTATCATTTTTATCCGATCAGTTGTTCCTACTGAAACTTTTAGGGAAAAACCGTAGAACAGGGAGCCGAAAGTAATGGTGATGAAAGGAAAAGTAGTCTCCTCTAAGAAGTCAGAATTGACTCCGCTGTTCACAGATACTACATGTAATAAGGAAGCAGGGGTGTCTACATGGGAAACTATGTATCAGTTACTGGAAGAGGAACAACCAAGGATTCTTGAGACAGCAATTACAGTTGATGGGCATGATTCGTCTGATGCTTCCATAAATGAACTTGCATGCTCATTCCAGCATCGAATAGCTGCACGATCGAAAATAATCCCCTATACCGACATGATTAAGTGGATCATTGACAACGCTGCTATATCTGACAGAGAATTCAAAATAGGAGGCCAGGAAGTTATAGGATCTTTCTCTCCAGATAACCTAAGGCTTATGTACCATTTACCGGAGCCACAAGTTACCTACAATAGGAAATTTTTTGAGAAATTCATCAAAGAGAATGGAGACCTGGCGAACTGCTCAAAGAATTGGCCAAATAATGAAGAAAGAATCAAGAAAGACAAAAATGGTATGTACGCCACTGCTTCTATTTGTTCCCCTTTCTGTTTTGCTGTGGCTATGCTCTGTAGACTATTTAGCAAACCCGACAGTAACAAATTTTCCTTAGAATGGTTTCCCTTAATAAATGCAGCCATTAACGCAACAATAATAGATTGGGCACAAATCCTGCCTCAAAATTTAGCTAAAGCAATTATAGAGTATAGAAGGAAAATGACTATTGTTTCGAGGGTTTACCCTCCATTTTTCATGTGTTCTGATGTTATGGACGCTATTTGTTTTGGTTCTAAATTCCCTCTTATGGGGTGGAAGTGGACTATTCAAGACCCACTTCCTATTCACATCCACCACAAATATATGTGGTAATCCAATTTTGAACTACATTTTTTCAAGATTTTCCACGGGGTTGTGCTTCCCATCCATAAACAGATCTATAACCGAGATGCCACCAGATTCTCTCAAGAAGCTGAGGTAGACATCCTCCCAGTAGCATGATAGTTCGGGGAAGATACATTTACATTTATCAAAGTGTTTGGCAGCATCACCTCTCCCCATGTTCTCCCTTTCTATGTCCCAGATAAATTAATGGCTAGAGAGATAGCCTATCAAACATGCAGTGAAGGAGGGATGAGAAAAACACTGAAGGATTCAAAGAAGGACATATGGCCTCAATTTCTTGTATCATGTGGAGTGTTTGCATTACATCACCTTGGACATGCATTCAGGGAAGTAGATAATATGTTATCTCTACGACTACCTAAGTTCCCCAGAAGACAATATGACCCACTCGGTATTGTCAAGGATTTTACCACTATGTTCAAAGTAAAAAATTTCAGCCATGAGAAGGACCCATTTGATGATTTTTTCTTACAGAAGAATACCTTCAAAGAAGTGAAACATATGGCACATATACTTTTTGATCAACAGGTTCTTGAAACATTTTATAGCTATAGAGAAAAGAGATTATCAAAGGTCCCATTGGACCAATTGACTATTGAACCAATAAGGGAGCCCACTCCCAATGTAAGAATAGATGGTGACTCTAAGGAAAAAATCTAAAACCAATTCTGGGAAGGTGGTGGGCTCCAATATTGTAGCAATAACGCTGCAACTATTGGGACTCCCTTCTTTATTTTTATCAACCCGGTAGTTCGTAACAAACTTGGAAGCGATGGTGTTATATGCACAAGTGCTAGCTCTTGCTGCAAGATGTCACTGGATCAGCTGTCACAAGTCCGCTAGGAGCTTAAGCCAACTTCTATGAACTCTTATAAGAAGCTTTTAACGGTGATGGACAAAAGCTAACTCAAAGGGAGTTAGTCTACTTGTAGAAAGAAGCTGAAAGTGGAAAAGGAATGCAAACCCTAGCAAACCCTAGTTTTACAGACTAACCCTACTGATGCAAGAAAATAGATGAAAGCAGTGGAAATGGATGCCATTGACTTCTAGAAATGTATAATGCATGTGAATAAGCTACTCTTGCAGTGAAATCTGAAAAGGAATGTCTTTTTGTATTTTTGAGTAATCTTGTAGAATTATTATACATGTGCTTAACTGTTTTGATTGTGCAGAGGTTGATTGATGGAAGGAAATTGTGAGGGTGCTTGTAGGAGGTTGGGAAGGTGAGAAGAGGGCCTAAGGGGTCCCTAATACCCTTCCATAGAGTTTCACCATGATCGGATCTCGAAAAACCACTCTCGTGATCTCCTACAGGAAGTCTGCAGGGGTTCTACAGGATGTTCCAAAAGGAGATTTTGGAGGGTTGAAGGTGGAAGAAAGTGTTGAAAATGCAACAAGATGATGGAGCTTAGTGAAAAGAAGTCGCCTTCACTAAGTGGGCCCGGAGGCTATTTTTGGCGCAAGGTCTATTTTTAGACTATGTCTATTTTTAGACATATGGATCATGGTCTGTGAGTTGCAGGATGCTATTTGTGGATGATTGGTCATGTTGGTAAAAATATATGGACTTCTAGTTTTAGACATATGGGCGGAGTCTATTTTTAGACTGCCAAGATAAAAATAGAACAATCGAATATTATTAGCTCTTAATAATATTTGGACTATAAACATTATCTTATCCTCTTGGAGCACTTCAGTTCGAGCTACGGATGTGGCACATGCAGACGTCAGAAGGAAATAAGCTTTTCTTATGGGTCAGTTGAGCTATTGCATGGAGGACATCAGTTAGAACTCATGTGGTTGAGTTTGGTGGAGTTGTTTGTGGAGTTGATGGAGTTGTGTTCAGTTTGACTTGGTTAAACTAGTTGTATTTAGTCTAATTGTAGAATACACTAGTGATCAGTGATGTGAATTAATTGTTAATTAATTCACTAATTATTAAATCATAAAGCAACTAAAGAATACATCAGTTAACTCAGTGCATGGACAGTTCAGTGGAGACAGGTGTTAGAGGTTGAGATTGCTATCAGTTGTGACTATAGTTGTGCATGAGATCTTGCACAATCAATGGGATTGAGTAATTCCAATGAGGATTGCGTGGTTCAGCCAGGGAAATATGAGCTTTCTTCAACCGTTCATCATTATTCTCATACAGGATTTCACAGTGGAGGCAGGCAGACAGTGGAGGAGATTTGAACCTGTGATTGATTTAGATCTGAGCTAGTTTTGTGTGTAACAAGTGGAGATAGTACTGAGTACTTGTGAGGAGTATTATACTATGTATTGTTACATGTTCTCAATCATTATAATATACAAATAGTGTGGGGTTTTCAGCTGTATGATTTCCTCGGGTTACATACTGTGTTAATGTGCGCATGCGATTGATGTTTCATTGTTTTTAATTCCGCAAAATTGATGATCAACGTAGAGGAGGTTATGTATTATGCATGTATTCCGCAATAGTGTATAATCGGGATAATCTCTGTGAATAAGTGTCATATTATTCAAAATTTCTACATGGTATCGGAGCAGTTGATCATCAGATCTATTATTCAGAAAGTGTTTACATTTTATTTCTTAAAGCAAAGTCTGTAATCGGGCCAGGTAGCCTCTGGATTCATCCTTATTTTGGAAGGTGAGATATCCGGTAAAAACCCATATAGTCAATCTATGTACGAGAAATACTTTGTTCTCGCGAATTTTAGATCAGAAGCGGTTGAGTTTTGAGCTAGTGGAATTCAAATTTGCAGCAGTGTTTTCTTGGTGTCAAAATTTAAATGTCCTTCAACGGATTGCGACTGGAGTATGCTCTTGAAGGCAGCTCAAATTATATTGCATGGAAAGACAGGATGGAGGCAGTGTTAGATGACAATGGGCTGAAGGAGTTCATAGAGGCTGAAGTCCCAAAACCTACTGATGCTGCTGAAGCTGTGGTTTGGCAAAAGAAGACAACAAAGTGTCGAAGGATTCTGTTGGAGGGCGTGAACGATCACATTGTGTCCAGCCTGCATGGAAAGGCTTCTCCATACTTGATGTGGAAAGCATTGATAGATCTATTCCAAAGCAAGAGTGACCAGAGGAAGTTGGCGCTCAAGGATAAACTCAGAAACATTAAGTGTGAGAATGGAGACAGTATACCCCAGTATCTCACGAAGTTCACCCAGTGCCGGGATGAGTTAGGAAGTGTGGGGTTGACTGTTGATGATGAGGACTTAGTGAGTTTTGCTCTCCTTGGCCTTTCGAAGAGTTGGAATTCCTATCAGGACTCTGTCAATGGTCGGGAGAAATTGCCAGGATGGGAGAGACTTTGGTTGCATCTTGTGCAGGAGGAGATCAGACGGAGCACCAGAGACAGTTCTTCATGCATGCATGATGAGGAGAACTGTGCCTTAGCGAGTAAGGAAAATAAGGGTAAGGAGAAGGTTTCTCTTTCCGAATCCAGTTCTTCCAATCATGGGAAGAATGTTGACAAATCAAAAGTGCGATGCTTTCGTTTCCATGAGGTGGGCCATTTTGCTACAAATTGTCAACGGAGGAAATTCAAGAAGGGATCTGGGGAAGGATCTGAAGGTGAGGCACTTGCTTCACAATTTGAGTTGGATTTCACACTCTTCGCATGCATGGTTTCATCGATGGTGGGAAGTGGTTGGTTTCTTGATAGTGGAGCTTCTTTCCACATGACCGGTGACAAAAGTTTGTTCAGTACTTTGGAGGAGAAAGATCTCCAGATACTCATAGCGATGGGTAATGATGAGAAGTATAGTGTCTCAGGTGCACACACGGTTATTTTTCAGAGGGAGCATGGAGCTCACCTTACCTTGACCAATGTCAAGTATGTACCAGGACTGAAAAGAAACTTGGTGTCGATCGCGATGCTAGAAGACAAAGGCTATGATGTAGTCTTCAGTGAGGGAAAAGTTTTCCTTAGACACATCATCAGTAGATAGGTGAAGCAGATTGGTTCACGGGTCAAGAAGCTGTATGCTCTTGAGGTTCAAGATGCATTCAAAGCCTTGAGCAGCGAGGAAACTGATGGAGACTTGGTGGTTGAGAGGGAACGTATATTATCTCTCAACATGCAAAGCTAGAAGAAGTCTCAGACGATTTTGGAGGAGCCACAATTGGTGCAGCAGCTTCAGGAGGTTGTGGAGCAGCCCCAAAAAGGGAAGTTGAGAGGAGATCGAGTAGAGACATCTACTCATGCAGAGACCTCCAGTAGTTGGAAACTTCAAGCTAGGTGGGCTTAGGGATCGCATGCAGCCATACCTCCAGGTAGGAGGTGGGGTAATGTGGATTAATCGTCCCAAGGAGGAGGGGTAGGATCCTTGAGGTACCCAACCTCTTGGATGAGACCTTTCTACGGGAGCCTCGATGTGGAGTAGCAGGAACTGACTGATTGGGTAGAGACAGATGCGGATGGAGCGGCAAAGAGAGCGACAATGTAGGGAATCCCAGGACAGCGCATAGCTAGCAAGCTGCAGCAATGCGAGAGGCACAAGTGTTTTGCACAGTGCTAGGTGGCACAGAGAAGTGTGCAATGGTGCGAGATGCATGGAGATGTTGCAGTAGCCTAGATGTCAGAGAGGGAGCACTTATCAGCAGCAGGTAGAGCTTCAGCATCAGAGTATGTTCCTAGCCCAACAGAGTGGTCAGTTGGGAGTGTTTTTGTTCCAAGTGTTGTTGGAGCAAGTGTACCGGGAAAATGTGTTGCATGCAGAACATTCCAGAGTTGTAGGATAGGGGTTGTAGATAATCCATATCTTGTTGGGAGGGAGTGTTGAAAATGAAACAAGATGATGGAGCTTAGTGAAAAGAAGTCGCCTTCACTAAGTTGGCCCGGAGGCTATTTTTGGCGCAAAGTCTATTTTTAGACTATGTCTATTTTTAGACATATGGATCATGGTCTATGAGTTGCAGGATGCTATTTGTGGATGATTGGTCATGTTGGTAAAAATATATGGACTTCTAGTTTTAGACATATGGGCGGAGTCTATTTTTAGACTGCCAAGATAAAAATAGAACAATTGAATATTATTAGCTCTTAATAATATTTGGACTATAAACATTATCTTATCCTCTTGGAGCACTTCAGTTCGAGCTACGGATGTGGCACATGCAGACGTCAGAAGGAAATAAGCTTTTCTTATGGGTCAGTTGAGCTATTGCATGGAGGACATCAGTTAGAACTCATGTGGTTGAGTTTGGTGGAGTTGTTTGTGGAGTTGATGGAGTTGTGTTCAGTTTGACTTGGTTAAACTAGTTGTATTTAGTCTAACTGTAGAATACACTAGTGATGAGTGATGTCAATTAATTTTTAATTAATTCACTAATTATTAACTCATAAAGCAACTAAAGAATACATCAGTTAACTCAATGCATGGACAATTCAGTGGAGACAGGTGTTAGAGGTTGAGATTGCTATCAGTTGTGACTATAGTTGTGCATGAGATCTTGCACAATCAGTGGGATTGAGTAATGCCAATGAGGATTGCATGGTTCAGCCAAGGAAATACGAGTTTGCTTCAGCCATTCATCATTATTCTCATACAGGATTGCGCAGTGGAGGCAGGGAGACAGTGGAGGAGATTTGAACCTGTGATTGATTCAGATCTGAGCTAGTTTTGTGTGTAACAGGTGGAGATAGTACTGAGTACTTGTGAGGAGTATTGTACTATGTATTGTTACATGTTCTCAATCATTATAATATACAGATAGTGTGGGGTTTTCAGCTGTATGATTTCCTCGAGTTACATACTGTGTTAATGTGCGCATGCAGTTGATATTTCATTTTTTTTAATTCTGCAAAATTGATGATCACGTAGAGGAGGTTATGTATTATGCATGTATTCCACAATAGTGTATAATCGGGATAATCTCTGTGAATAAGTGTCATATTGTTCCAAATTTCTACAGAAAGGTGGAGAAGTGGAGATGGAGGTTAGATGAGGGTGTGAAGAGGTTTAGAACTTGGAAAATGACGCTGAGAAGTGATGAGGATGGTTGGATTTGTTCAAGGATGGATAGAGCAATGTTGCACAAAAATATGGAAATTAGGTCAAAGTCAGAAAATGTGGCAAACGAAGAGCAAGAATCTGAGTTAGGGAATGGAACAGCTTGCACTGATGGTGGAAGGGTAGGTAGGGAGGTATCACAGGTGTTCTACACACTACTTATTGAAACTGACCAAGCAAAGACCATGCAAACCAAATATCTAGCTATTCTAACCTAATTTGGCCTAGGAACCAGCACCCATGATGAACAAAAATTCATTGGTAGAAAATTATGTAAAATGACTTATGAAAACCATGCAAGAATGGATCTAAGCATGTAATCACATCTAGTATCAACATTTGCAACTGAGAAACTAACACTAGCAATTGCATGAAGAAGCAAAAATAGTGTTTTTGTGGCAGCAAGGACACTTGGGTCTCAGCTCATGGTCTCGAGGAAGGAGAGGTGAGATGCAGGGTTGCTTGATGCCCTTTTTCGAAGATATTTTATGTTGTCAACCTATCAAATCACTTTGAACCACGAAAAGCTCTTTCAAAAATTACCTAGATAACAAAGCAATGTTCTAATCTACTAGCAGAAATTATTTTATGAAGACAGCAAAAGACATATAACAATACACAGAGGAGGCCCTGGTGCCTGCGTTGGTCCCAACCCCAAGAGCTACAGGCTCCTAAAAAGAAGCTCAGAACTAATGCAACATGAAACTGGTTTCCATTACTCAAAAAACAACCATGTCCAAAATGTGTTATAGCAAAAGCTCCAAAATGAGCTGTGAAACAAAGCAGCACTATAGTACGAAATAAAAATGTTCAAAAGGTAAACTACGAAAGCTGGAAGCCTTCCTACTTATGCAATACGAGGACCTCCAGAAGTCCTCCTTAATTCAAGGGGCTTGGCTGCTCAAAAATGCAAGTACTCAGCCACTTCACAAAAGCTACTCGACTTCCCTTGGAAATCAACTTTGGTGGGCTGATGAACTCCCGAGCTGATGGTGGAGAACTTGAGGAAGGGGCCATTTAGTGTAGGAGACACCCTTCCTATGAATTTTTAGCCTTGTCCCATCGTATTTGGCTGTCAAATGGCCCATAAATGCTTGACCTTGGTCCAAAAGTTGTCCAAAATTCTGCAACAAACACGTATTAGCCTTCATGGTCAAGTGACTATTCTCATTCATTCAATTAACATAAACATACTTCAAACATAAACTATGAAGAATGGCTGATTAGTGGAGAACAATAGGCAAAATGAGCCTAATAAGTTACCCATTTTTGGGGCTCATCATCACCCCCCTGCTAAATAGGTTGCTCATCCTCTGAGCAAATAATCCAACTCATCATCTTTGATTTCTTTGACTACCTCTCTCACATCCCAGGCCTCTGAGGTGATGTCTTCTTCTCGGTCATGAAATCCTACTTTTCTTTCTAGTTCCTCCCACTGCTTGTGTTCTTCTTCTTCTTTGACTCCTTCTGGCAATCCTAAAAAGAAAGGAGGACTGAACTTTAGTCCGATCGAGTTGGCCTGCAGATTTTTCATTGACTATTTATAGAGGGGTACCCTTGCCAATGCCTCCTTATCCTAGTTGGGGAGTGGTATTCTCTTATTTTCAAACAATGGGGCAGTGCGTTCCACCTCCTTGTGCAAGCATGAATGCAGTTATCCCCCAACAGTTTTTCCATGTCCTCAAAGTGAGCAATGGCTTGATCTTTTCGTTCAATGTAATCTGGTAAAACCTGAGGGTTGTTGGCCAGATGCTTATGGGCATATATTAAAGCTGATGTATCCTTTGGTTCTGCCCTAATCATGAGTGGTTCACTTAGCTCCTTGTTCATAATATCCCGAATCTCTACTGCGTTCTTTTCCTCATGATTTAACCAAGAGGCCATGGCCATAAGTTGCACATCTCCCAATGTAGCATTGGGGTCCCTAAGAGTCATGATTGGAAGGGCCAAGTTGTGTAAATAGAATTTGTATAACTTGGCCTTATCTTCTATTGAGCTACTGTCACACAAAGTCATGAATTGATGGTAATTTTGAAATGGAATGGTGCCCCTTTGGGCCAAGGTGTTAATCTTGAACTGCAACCATTGATCTTTAAGATATAAGGCATATGACTTGGCAGGTTGCCTACACTGCAAGGCCTCTACTGCCCAACTGGCCATGCAGGCCAGTTGGGCTTCCTTTTCTTGTACCTATTGCTTTAGACTTTATTTCCTCTGCTGCCTGTGACTCCTCCTGTAGCTGTTTTGTTAGTGCCTCAACCTCGACCTACAGCCTGTCCATTCTCTGCTGTTCATCGGAGGTTTTTTTGTCTGTTGTAGGCTTTTCCTGTTGCTGCTGTTCTCCTAGAATTTAGGGCCTATCTTCCTTATGACTTCCCTGTAGCCGTAGTTGCTGTTTCAGCAGCTCGTTCTCTTCCTGTAGTTTGGCCCTTTGACTGCTTTCAACATGTTTCACCATGGCCAATTCTCCCCTTGACTCCTTGAGTTGTTCTTTCAGGTGGCCTATGTCTGCCACACCTTTGGACTTGGCAATCCTCATCCAAGTGTGAGTCCTAATTCTTTCTTCTTCTAGTGCAAAGAAGATTGGCACCGTAAATTTCTGGGGAATTATTTTCCCGGCTTCTAACAGGTTATAGTATGAGCCCAAGCTGGGCTGAGGGCTTAGTTCCAATATTTCCTCTGTCTTTTCTTCGTCTTATGATTGTTTGGCCGCCCTTTCCTCCAATTTATTGGTCTCTTTTAGCTTAGCCCGAGTTTCCTGTAGAGATTTCTTAGCTTCCTGTAGAGCTCTCTTTGAGTCCATTGTCTTCATTCTCTCTCTCTAGGTGGAGGTTTTTGGGCTTCCTCGTTCATAGGTGTTGGATATCTTTGAAGGAGACCCTTATTTTGGTTTAGGTGTTGTGTCCTCAATGACAATTAGCTCCTTTGACTATAGCTGGGGTCTGCCCACTTTGATCCGTGTGCTCCTTCTTGCTTTAAATTACATGGAGGTTTGCCTCCTTCTCTTCCCTTTTTGTTTTGGAGGTGTTCTTAAGGTGGCAAGCACAACTGTTGCCTCCCTTGCCAATATTTCAGGTGATTTCCCCCTTTGTTGTTCTTTTTCCATGCTTCCTGTAGAAGTCCCTGTGCCAACTGTTTCTGTCTGTATTGCGGCCATTTCAGGATCTGTCTTCCCCTTTTGTTTCTGTGCCTCTGCTTTGGCTGTGACAGCCTTCATTTAGGTTTTTTCTGCCTTCTCTACTCTCCTCTACATTCTCTTTTCCCTTGGTGTTTGTGTTGTTGTTTCTTCCTCTGTTTTAGGCTCAGCAATCTGGCCCTCTCCCCCTTTTTCTTTGTGTCCCTGTTGTGCTTGAATGTCCTATGTTCCTTCACCATTGGTTTTCTTACCTTCTTCAGCATGTTCTCCCTCCTCACTGCTAGATGAGGTGATGTCTTCAACCAAAATTCTAATATTGTCATGCCGGGACATGTTTCGGAAGATTTCCCAAGATATGGGGACAGTGTAGGTGTGCAGGGCATCTTCCACTAATAGCTTGATGAGCCCATGATGGGCCAGCTGATCTGGGATCCCTTCATTGATTTTGTACGACATTCAATTAGTGACTGAAGAAGAAAATAGGGAATGCTCAGCTTCTCGGCTAGAGGTGAATCAATCCCATGCCTTAGTTCACACAGCAACCTGAAAAGATATCCATAGACAATGCTAAACCTCCCCTCACATGTAATGTACTTCATAATTTTAAAACTGACCTCACTCCAGAGAGGAGGCAAGCTGGTTCTCCTAACCCCGTTTTGTCTTCTACAGGATGTTCCTCAGGTAGGAAGAATGTTTTCTTAGCAACTTGGCCCAATGACCTCTCTTCTTTGCTCCAAGGGAGCCCTAATGGCAGACCAGTAACATGACTAATGAGCTCAGGGGTAAGTTTTAGGGTCAAACCCATAAAACTTACTGCGGCTTGTGTCTTTGATTGAGGTCTCAGGGACATCAAAAATTCCTCTGTTATCTCCTCGTCATGACCCTGAATTTTGTCAAAAAAATTACATCCAATTAGCTCGGGTGAAAAGGTCCACCACCTTAGGATGCTCGTGCAGTTTGCTGGTGTCTGAGGGTTCTTTCCTTATGAATCCCCCTGGCATGGTGAGAGTGCTCTTTTTTCTTTTTGCTTTGATTAGAAAAAGGAATTTTGTTTATGGTTTTCCCCCTGAACTCAAGAAGGGATTTCTCGGGTATCAATATTAATTAGCAGCTATTCCCTGGTTTTCAAGACTACTATTGCCCAGAACTCGGCTGCCTATTTATGAAGGGAAGAATTTCATTTCTACAGAAAGAGTACAGAGCTCAATGTTTCTTCTCAGCACATATACAGATATAAAAATTTAAAATTTTCATACACAGGCTGGCCCCCACAATTGCATATCTTCCCTACAGGAGAATTTTAAAAATAGGAACGTGGAGGAGAATCTGGATGCAGAAACAACTGAGAAACCCAGTGCAACACATAGGCAAACATTTTTATTTAAATCCCGAGGCATATTTTCTCTAGTTCCCCAGTTTGATACCGTTCAATTCACCACCTTTTCAAATCATACCATGCATAGAAGAGTTTTTCGAGCCTACCTTTGTTGGAGCTCCAAATTCGATGAAGATAAATCCCAGGCTTCTCTGCTCCAGAAATCTGTGCAGGCTTTCCTATAGAACCCTTCCTGTAGAAGACTCCCTAGTTCTTGTAGAATGTCTCTGTGCCTCTGAGCGAGCCCGATATACGGGAGATTCTCGAGAACAGGTAGAAAAACTGGTGGTGGACGACTGGTTAACAATTTTTGGAAGCGGAGGACGTGTACTTCAGTCGAGGATGTTCAAGTGCAAATGAATAGAGGGTGGTGTGAGTTTCAGCCGAGCATCTTTTAATTGCGGCGTAATTCGTGGTGAGGGGATGAGGTGGCCGAACCGAACCATTGATTCAACGTCATAGCCATAATTTCTCTGTGTGTTTCTGGCTGGCATCACCTTCCCTCTGCCGTTAACCGCCACCACCACTGCCAGTCTCGACGATTTCTCCCTGAATGGACACTCCATATGTGTTGGCTGCACATCTCGTCGGCAATTTTGAATGTAACTGAGCTTGCTCGAATCCCACGAGGCTATGTAACTGGCTGAGGGTGGCCAGGTTACTGGCCACCAATCCCATTCTATCCAAACCATTTCCATAGGCATGCAACTTTTAAAATATAGTTTACGCAATTGACGAATGAGTTTAGGCACTTACCTGCATGGTCATGGCCACATTATGTAGACTTCGGGTCTTAGAACCATTCCTTCGTTTGTTGCTGCTTCCTTCACAGGTTTTGGAACCCATTCTTTCATTCGTTGACGCTGCATGCACGTGTTTCGGAGTCCATTCCATTGGTTGTTGTCACTGCATGCTCAGGTCTTGCTTGGTTTCAGCTACTGATGATGTTTTTACATTCAAGATGAGCTCTTTGCATGTCTCCTTTGCTATTTTTTGGCTATCCTTGTCCCTAGAGTATGTCTTCCAGAGGGATCAGCTGCTACAGGATTCCTGTAGGATGTCCTGTAGCTGCTTCTCCTCCTAGGATGCAAGCTAAACGAGCAGGGCTATACTGCCGACAAGGGATTTGGCTAATGAGGAGTCCAGATGGAGATTGATAGGTAGGGAGAGTGAAACACCACTGTTATATTTGTCACTCAAAGTTCTTGCTGGCCGTATGAGGAAAACAGGGTTTTTTTTTGTGTGACTGTGCAAGAATAAATAACAAAATGGGTGCAATGGAGGTGTAAAGAGATGAAACAGGGTGATGTATGGCGATGGACGTAAACAGGGGTGGCTGCAGGCCTAGCAGGCATATTCCAACCTTCGGATTCCCTTCCACGATCAATTTTTTCCTGTCTGGAGGTTCTCTAGGATCTTCCTATAGAAGATATAGAACTTTCTGGAGACGGTGAAATCTTAGCCTGAATGTGATGAAATCCTAGGAAAGGGGGGTGGTCATGGAGGAAGTGTCCATGAGGGATGCTTGCAGCCTATTGCTGACCTCTGTCTTTTTTTTGCGTGACCCTCCTAACCTGCAATGTCTTCCCTACACCCTGCAATTATTCAACAGAAATTATGCCTATTTCCTTTTTTTTTTTTGGTGAGACACCTGGGAAGCCTCCAGGAGGTTTTCACCCTCACTGTCTACCCTGGGCGCCTCTAAGAGGTTTTCACCCAAGGATCTTTTTATTTTTTCTGTTTTTTTTCTTTTTTTCTTTTTGCTTTTTTTTATGATCAAGGTGTGGGTGGAGTAGAGACAGGGCCCTGCTCCACTACCAGCACTGATTTATCTAGAGTTCCAACGAACTCCTTCTTGGAAATGGTCTTCCTGCAGATTTTCAATCGATGCCCATTGACGAGCATGGGGATGGCTTCTTCATCAATGGTTCTGATAAGGACTTAACCATTGTCGTTGCATTTCTCCACTGTATACGGTCCCAGCCACCTTGTCCTCAGCTTCCCTTTGAAATCCTTGTATCTTGAGTCATATAACAACGCCCAATCTCCTGGCTGAAATTGCTTTGCGTTAAGGTGCCGGTCATGCCATATCTTTCTCTGGAGTTGAACTACTTCTGAGTGGAGGAGGGCTTGCATTCTCTGTTCAATTCAGTTATAAATCAAGTGAGTGGCATTGTCAATTTTGGCCACCAAACCAAAACATTGTCCTTTAAGAAATAAAAGAAGAATGAATTACTTCAATAAAATAAATAAAGCATCAAGTATACTGAAGAATTTATCCTTAAATCTCCATTCTTACTTAAGTGGGATACTGAATCAATGTTGGGTAACAAGTAACCATGTTGAGGCTATGAATGCCTACTCACAGCAGAGGCTCTACCTACGACAAATGAGTATACCAAAACTGGTCTAACGAGATTCTTTTGCTTTTATCTTTATAACCAAGTAATGACTGATGAAATTAAAAGGACTATCTATGAGAAAATGGCAAACAGAAGAAAGATAGTTAGAGCAGATGTTGTTTATTGATAGACGAGTAGTATTATTTACCTTGTATTCCATGCAATTTAGTTTTATTTTCAAAACTATCTTTATTTTAGATGTTTTAGAAAATTCAAAAAATTCTTAGAGATAACTAGTTCTTCCAAGTGAATCGCCAATTGTTGTGCTTGTCAACAACCCCCAATTTATTAAATCTAGTAGTAAAATATTACTTTAATAAATGGGGACCCTTTCAAAAAAATTGTATATACCAAAAAGTCAATCCTAGCATGTAGATATTTCTTTCGTTTTTGGAATAAATCAAGATATCAAACAAAACCTCCAAAACCCTTAAAATGCTACTTTTCCATATTTAGCATGAAATACATCTCAAATGATACCTTTCTAACCCACCACAATCTACGATAAAACAGTCTAGAAAGTAAATTTATATTCGAAAAATGGTCACAATGTTAGAAGGTTCTCAAATGCTTCTTTAAAAGGCCAAAGTCTCACATCACAACACAACTATTTATAAAAGAATTCTCTTAAGAGGTTACCCCAAAGTATTGTGATCTGCGAGATTGGGATGGTATAATAGCTTTCTTGCATCGCATTTCAATCATGCAACACAAGCCTCGACCTATTATATGTTGATATTGCGATATGCGATCTCAACCTAGACCCACCTCTTAATATTTCCACCAACACATACGGAGGTCCATTATTCGTTTAAAAAGAAACCCGATAATTAATGATGTTTGTTTCTCGCATCTTGCATCTTGCACAAACTCAAAAAGTGGTAAGATAAGAAAAAAAACAAATTATGTGATATAGCGATCTGCGATATTGCTTTCCAAATTGCAAAATTGTTATCATCGCAGTTTAAAGGCTCAGCACCCTAGGAGATTGTTTCCCGATTTACGATGTGAATATTTATAGACATTTAAGTTAAAAGATAACAGATCATTAGTGGGCATTTATGAAGAAGTAACTATATTTATGTGTGAAAGGCCATTTAGAGTGATTTGATATTAACTTACGTGATTTCAAATAAAACACCTTTATCACCTTTACTAGTTTTCTTTATCAATTCATTCCTAGGTTTAGTATCATTTTTATCCGATAAGTTGTTCCTACTGAAACTTTTAGGGAAAAACCGTAGAACAAGGAGCCGAAAGTAATGGTGATGAAAGGAAAAGCAGTCTCCTCTGAGAAGTCAGAATTGACTCCGCTGTTCACAAATACTACTTGTAATAAGGAAGCAGGGGTGTCTACATGGGAAAATATGTATCAGTTACTGGAAGAGGAACAACCAAGGATTCTTGAGACAAAAATTACAGTTGATGGGCATGATTCTTCTCATTCTTCCATAAATGAACTTGCATGCTCATTCCTGCATCGAATAGCCGCACGACCGAAAATAATCCCCTATACCAACATGGTTAAGCGGATCATTGACGACGCTAATATATCTGACAGAGAATTCAAAACAGGAGGCTAGGAAGTTATAGGATATTTCACTCCAGATAACCTAAGGCTTATGTACCATTTACCGAAGCCACAGGTTACCTACAATAGGAAATTTGTTGAGAAATTCATCAAAGAAAATGAAGACCTGGTAAACTACACAAAGGATTGGCCAAATAATGAAGAAAGAATCAAGAAAGACAAAAATGGTATGTACGCCACCACTTCTATTTGTTCCCCTTTTTGTTTTGTTGTAGCTATGCTCTGTAGACTATTCGGCAAACCCGATAGTAAAAAAGTTTCCTCAGAATGGTTTCCCTTAATAGATGCAGCCATTCACACAACAATAATAGATTGGGCACAAACCCTGTCTGAAAATTTACCTAAAGCAATTATAGAGTATAGAAGGAAAATGAGTATTGTTTCGAGGGTTTACCCTCCATTTTTCATGTGTTCTGATGTTATGGACGCTATTTGTTTTGGTTCTAAATTCCCTCTGATGGGGTGGAAGTGGACTATTCAAGACCCACTTCCTATTCACATCCACCACAAATATATGTTGTAATCCAATTTTGAACCACATTTTTTCAATATTTGCCACGGGGTTATGCTTCCCATCCATAAACAAATCTATAACCAAGATGCCCCCAGATTCTCTCAAGAAGCTGAGATAGACATCCTCCCAGTAGCACGATGGTTCGGGGAAGATACATTTACATATATCAGAGTGTTTGGCAACATCGCCTCTCACCATGTTCTCCCTTTCTATGTCCCAGATAAATTAATGTGTAGAGAGATAGCCTATCAGACATGTAGTGAAGGAGGGATGAGAAAAACACTGAAGGATTCAAAGAAGGCCATATGGCCTCAATTTCCCGTATCATGTGGAGTGTTTTCATTACATCACCTTGGACATGCATTCAGGGAAGTAGATAATATGTTATCTCTACGACTACCTAAGTTCCCCGGAAGACAATATGACCCATTCGGTATTGTCAAGGATTTTACCACTATGGTCAAAGTAAACATTTTCAGCCATGAGAAGGAACCATTTGATGATTTTTTCTTACAGAATAATACCTTCAAAGAAGTGAAACATATGGCACAGATACTTTTTTATCAAGAGGGTCTTGAAACATTTTATAGCTAAAGAGAAAAGAGATTATCAAAGGTCCCATTGGACCAATTGACTATTGAACCAATAAGGGAGCCCACTCCCAATGTAAGAATAGATGGTGACTCTAAGGAAAAATCTAAAACCAATTCTGGGAAGGTGGTGGGCTCCAATATTGCAGAAATAATGCTACAACTCCTGGGACTGCCTTCTTTACTTTTATCAACCCGGTAGTTCGTAACAAACTTGGAAGCGACGTGCTATATGCACAAGTACTAGCTCTTACCGCAGGTTGTCACTGGATCAGTTGGCACAAGTCCTCTAGGAGCTTAAGAAAACTTCTATGAGCTCTTAGAAGAAGCTTTTAACGATGATGGATGAAAGCTAACTCAAAGGGAGCTAGTCTACTTGCAGAAAGAAGTTGAAAGTGGAAAAGGAATGCAAACCCTAGCAAACCCTAGTTTTACAGACTAACCCTATCGGTGCAAGAAAAGAGATGAAAGCAGTGGAAATGGATGCCATTGACTTCTAGAAATGTAGAATGCATGTATCTAAGCTACTCTTGTAGTGAAATCTGAAAACGAATGTCTTTTTGTATTTTTGAGTAATCTTGTAGAATTATTATGAATGTGCTTAACTGTTTTGACTGTGCAGAGGTTGATTGATGGAAGGAAATGGTGAGGGAGCTTTCAGGAGGTTGGGATGGTGAAAATCAGGCCTAAAGGGTCCCTAACACCCTTCCAGAGAGTTTCACCATGATCGGATCTCGAAAAACCGCTCTCGTGATCTTCTACAGGAGGTCTACAGGGGTTCTACAGGATGTTACGAAAGGAGATTTTGGAGGGTTGAAGGTGGAAGAAAGGTGGAGAAGTGGAGATGGAGGTTGGAGGAGGGTGTGAAGAGGTTTAGAACCTGGCAAATGAAGCTGAAAAGTGATGAGGATGGTTGGATTTGTTCAAGGATGGATATAGCAATGTCGCGCAAAAATATGGAAATTAGGTCAAAGTGAGAAAATGTGGCAAACGAAGAGCAAGAATCTGAGTTAGGAGATGGAATAGGTTGCACTGATGGTAGAAGGGTAGGTAGGGAGGTATCACTGGTGTTCTTCACACTACTTATTGAAACTAACCAAACAAAGACCATGCAAACAAAATATCTAGTT
The DNA here is from genome assembly GCA_031772625.1 of Pinus tabuliformis. NCBI lineage: Eukaryota > Viridiplantae > Streptophyta > Pinopsida > Pinales > Pinaceae > Pinus > Pinus tabuliformis. The sequence goes on from CM062812.1 coordinate 866,974,411, forward strand.
ATTCTAACCTAATTTGGCCTAGGAACCAGCTCCCATGATGAACGGAAATTCATTGGTAGAAAATTATGTAAAATGACTTATGAAAACCATGCAAGAATGGATCTAATCATGTAATCACATCTAGTATCAAATTTTGCAACGAAGAAACTAACACTAGCAATTGCATGAAGAAGCAAAAATAGTGTTTTTGTGGTAGCAAGGACACTTGGGTCTCAACTCATGGTCCCGAGGAGGGAGAGGTGACATCCAGGGTTGCTTGATGGCCTTTTTCAAAGATATTTTCTATTGTCAACCTATAAAATCACTCTGAACCACGAAAAGCTCTTTCAACGATCAAAAATGACCTAGATAACCAAGCAAGGTTCTAATCTACTAGCAGAAATTACTCTATGATGACAACAAAAAACATATAATAGTACACAGAGGAGGCCCTAGTGCTTGGGTTGGGCCCAACCCCAAGAGCTACAAGCTCCTAAAAAGAAGCTCAAAATTGATGCAACATGAAACTGGTTTCCATTACTCAAAAAACAATCATGTCCAAAATGTGTTACAGCAGAAGCTCCAAAATGGGTTGAGAAGCAAAGCAGCACTATAGTGCGAAATAAAAATGTTCAAAAATTAAAATATGAAGGTTGGAAGCCTTCCTACTTATGCACTACAAGGACCTCCAGTAGTCCTCCTTAATTCAAGGGGCTTGGCTGCTCAAAACTGCAAGTACTCAGCCACTTCACAAAAGCTACTCGACTGCCCTTGGAAATCAACTTTGGTGGGCTGCTGAACTCCAAGATGATCGTGGAGAACTCGAGGAAGGGGCCATTTAGTGCAGGAGACACCCTTCCTATGAATCCTCAGCCTTTTCCCCTCCTATTTGGCTGCCAAATGGCCCATAAATGCTTGACCTTGGTCCAAAAGTTGTCAAAAAATCCGCAAAAAATACGTATTAGCCTTCATGGTCAAGTGACTATTCTCATTCATTCAATTAACATAAACATACTTCAAGAGCATACATAAACTATGAAGAATGGTGGATTAATGGATAACAATAGGCAAAATGAGCCCAATAAGTTACCCATTTTTGGGGCTCATCAGAAGGCATCCCAGAAGTCTTTAGAAAATAAGAAAAGTAGGAACAGGGAATCAATCCAGGACACAGCCTAGTCTATAACAAAGACAGATGAACAGACTTCGACCATCAAGCAGAATGAAACCCATACTCCCCCTATACCACTAATAAAGCTTCTGGTAATTGATTTGGAAGAGGAGTGGGATAATTTCAATAGAAGACTCAACATAGAGGAACAAGCACCGAAGACATGAATGGCACATCAAGAAACAACTCTGTAAATTATAACAGGGGGAACTGTGAATACTGAAGAAATAGAGCGCATTCACATTACCCCCACCTCTGAGATTGTTTTAAGAATAGAAGAAATTACCCCTCTTGATGTATTTTACAGCCCACAGCATAAGGCCATTGTTAAGAGATAGAGAAAGAAAAGAAAAGTGGAATCTATAATTGCTACCACCCTAGACAGTGAGCCGATGGATGTCCTATGGAAAGACTCATCTACCGACCCATCGGCCAACCTCACTAGGCTCTCGCAGTTCACAGGCGCATACACTATGGCAACCATTGTCAAAGCAGCAGAGGTACAACTGTTGCTCAAAGAAAAGGAAGACAAAATTTTGTCACTAGAATAGTAGTTATAGGAAGCCAAAACCAACCAACAAGTAGAAATACAATTGGCTAAGCTACAGCAGGAGTTCCAACAAATACAAATAGAACATCAAAGTAGCTTGGCAGGTAAGGAGGCACAGATACAAATCATAAAATATTTGCATAAGGACAACCCAAATATCGATTAGTTTGTCACTCAAGTACTCAGCCTCAACTCCCAGCTCACACACCAAAAGGTATTGCTATGCCAAAAAATCTCGCAATGGATTTATCACTGTGAAATATGCAACAAGTTAACAAGCCAAGTCGTGGAATTACGACTGGAATATGATGAAATTCTTAAAAAGGTTTCAGATTTCATAACTTGGAAAAATTCTGAGAATGGGACAAGAGTCGACATGCCCAAACTGGATGAATGACATAAGGAGATCTTGTTCATGAATTGGGGTTCTCGGCTCAAAGAGGCAGGACAAGCAACAGAGGATGCGATAGTAGCAACAAACAGCGTCATTCAAAAAGTAAATGAAATTTTGCATAATGCTAATCTTGTGGCAGAAACCACCCTGGTTTCCTTCCAAATGCAAAACAACTTGAATTACAGTGAAAGTAGGCAGCAGAAGAAAGAACAGAACCAATTAGGAAAGTAACCAGGTTAAACTAGGAGGCTTATTGGCAATATCTGGTAAAACTGCATAGCCAATGCATGACCCTAAAATGCATAGTTGTTTCCATCGAGAAAATGGTGCCAACACTCATCAATGTTGTGTTTATAGGACAACTAAAAGCCGCATTCGGACAACCTACACTCCTCAAGACCATGTTAAATATTTGCGATCTGAAAGATCAAATGCAAGATTAGTCATTATGCACATTTCTATTTTTGTTCTATTTTGCTTAAATTGAGGCAGGTCATTTAAACCTCCTCAACCTTTTTTGTAATAATCTATTTTTAGTTTCATAAGTTAGTATTTAAACCCCTCTCATGCATTTAGAGAGGGATCCAGAAATTTTATCAGAAACTTTCTTTAGAACATGCACTTCTGCTCCCTTTGAGGAAGTTTTGGTGAGATTAATGGGACAGGATTTATTTTCTACTTGAATTTGACATCTTCTACTGAAATGCACTTTTGTACTCTTAGATGATGTTGGGTGATTTGAAAGTAGATCAATATTGTTGGAGCACATGAGTAGAACGTATTATAAATGGTACTTTTATCTCTTAATTCCTTTTACTTATGCGTCAAGCAATACATTAACTTCAAGTTATTTATGTATGAAAATTTGAATTTTAGATTGCCATTATTGCACTATTGTATGATGATGATTTACAGTTTATGCTAAATACATAAATGATTTTTATGGGATATATCTCTCATATCATTTCAGCTAAATCTTTATACGAAGCGATCATTGTTAAATGGATTCACTCTTTATTGTAATTGAATGATCTTTATTATCAATTACTTTCAGACATCATTTTAGATCGCATATTTCATGTTACTCCTAGGATAGTTATAGTTAGATGAATATTTTTGATTAGGACAAATTGCACATGATTATTAATTAGAGAAGATTAGTTTAATTTTAAGTACTACTCCAAAAATCTCAAAAATATCATCCCATTAGCACAAGCATAAAAATAGATTGGGAAACTGGTCCCATCATCCATAGTCGGAGCCACTATTCCAAATGGAAAAGGAGTTGTCATAAGGTCTAGACCGAGTGGTTATCCCCATTGTTGAGGCAATGATTTTCAAGCCTTCAACAGGTCCCTGTAAGGAAAAAGAATAGTGATATTAGGATTTGTATTGATTTTAGAAATCTAAATAAAGCTTGTCAAAATGATAACTTTCCTCTGCCTACTATGGAGCAAATACTGTAATCAGTTGTAGGTTCCAAATTAATGTCTTTTCTAGATGGATTTTCTGGATTAAATCAAATTCTTGTACATCTAGATGATAGATTAAAGACAACATTCACGACCAAGTGGAAACATACGCTTATCAGAAGATTCCTTTCGGACTCATAAAAGTAGGTGCTACATTTCAATGTGCTATGGACATTGCTTTCAAAGGTCTGAGTAATAAATCAATTGTTATTTACCTAGATGACATCACAGTCTATTCTAAGGATAGAAACAATCATTTAAATGACCTAAAACATATTTTCGAAAAATATAAAAATATGGCATTTCCTTAAATCCAAAAAAATATTATTTTCTTTTACCAGAAGGAAAACTTCTTGGATTTATAGTGTCCAAGAAAGGGATTTACATTGATCTTGATAGAGTCCAAGAGGTTGAAAAAATTCCTCTTCCACATAATAAAAATACCATGCAATAGTTCCTAGGCCAAATTAATTTTGTAAAAAGATTTGTTCCAAACTTTTCATGGATTGTCCTACCCCTTCAAGCAATGATAAGAAAAAATGTAGTCTTCAAATGGGGCAAAGATGAAAGAGAATCATTTGAGTTGATTAAAAAAGCCATTATCAATGCTCCTTCTTTAACAACCCCTGACTTTCTCAAACCTTTTGTGTTATATACTTTTTCATCTGATACATCATATGCAGTGGTTTTAACACGACTGAATGAACAAAATATCGAGGCACCCATCTCTTCTTTCAGCTCTAACTTGTGAGGTGCCAAGTTAAATTATTCAACTATTGAGAAACAAGCTTTTTTTTGTTTTTAAAACCTTGAAACATTTCAGACCTTTTCTTCTTAAAACCCATACAAAAATAGTAGTACCTTACCCTGCAATAAGGCAATTATTGATACAAAGAGAAGTAGGGGAGAAAAGAGCCAATTGGGTTATTGTGCTTGAAGATATGATGTATAAATTTGGCTAGCTAAAATTGTTAGGGGCCAAGGATTTTGCAGCATGTTGGCTAGAGCTTCTCACCTATCGGCAGAAGAAGGCCAAGGTAATAAAGTTCAGATTTTAGAGGTAAGCCTCAATGATGCACAATCGCAATATGCTGATTTGAAATTTGGTTTGAAGAATGGATATGCCCCTATGCATCTCAATTATAAAACAAAGCATGCATTAAGGTTGAAATCAAATCAGTATGAATTAAACAATGATGTATTGTTTAGAAAAAATTATGATTCAGTATAGTTAAGATGCCTAGAAAAACCTGAAGCTGAAAAGCTCATGCAGAAATTACATGATGGTCCAGCTAGAGGACATTTGGAGGAAATACCATAGCTCACAAAATCCTCCATGTGGGTTATTATTGGCCAACACTATTTAAGTATGCACATGAATATGCAAGAAAGTGTAAAACCTGTCAAACTACAGCTGGAAGAGAAAAGAAGTGAGCATTCCCTTTGCAACCAGTGAACATCCAACAACCATTCAAACAATGGGGATTAGATATAATTGGTGAGATTGTTCCTAACTCTTCCAAGATGCACAAATACATCCTTATAGCTACTGAGTATTTTACAAAATGGGTGGAAATTATCCCCTTAAATATAGCTAATACAAAAATAATTATTGACTTCATTGATCAGTACATAATTACTAGGTTTGGCTTACCCATGGCTTTAATGTTTGACAATGCATCTTATTTCTCTAGGAATAAAATGGTAGAATTTTCTTTGAAAAGAGGTTTTAAGTTAAATTATTCATCCAACTATTATCCACAAGATAATGGACTAGAAGAATTGACAAACAAAAACCTCATCAGAATCATCAAAAGGACTATTGACCAAAATCATAGGAATTGGCACAAAGCATTAACATTTTCTCTTTGGGCAGACATAATTACACAGAAGGCCTCCATTGGTTCTTCTCCTTTTGCTTTAGTTTATGGAAAAGAATATGTTCTCCCCACAAACATAGCAATTCCATCTCTCTCCCTAGTGCAATTCATCACTGAAAACCCTTCCTCCTCCCTGCAAGCAAGACAATTCCAGATTCTTAAACTAGAGGAAAAACAAGAAAAGGCTAAAGCAACCCACTTCCATCATTAGAAATTAGTCAAAGCCTCTTTTGATACAACCTCTGCCAGTCATAAAACTTTTGAAGTAGGTGATTTGGTTTTGAAATGGGACAAAGCACACGAGGAAAAAGGTAAACATACCAAATTCCAAAGACTATGGCTTGGCCCTTTCCAAGTCATTAATAAAATTGGTCAATCAACATTTATTTTACAAGTCTTACCAGGAAGGACAGATTCCTTGCCTGTTAATGGGCAAATTCTCAAGAAATACTTTTCCTAGAAGATAAACTCTTCTGATTCTGTATCATATTCCCTTTAGAATTCTTAGGAAAATAAAATTTAAGTAGTATTTACTTTTGGTTTTTCAAAATAAAATATTTGATAATATTTTTAATTTTTCGCTTCTATAAGTAGGAAAACTTAAAGAAATAATTAGAACATTTTAGTATTAGAGTGATCTTGGTTTCTTTGGAAAAACTTGATCTTGCTAAAATATTTATTCTATGAACAAACTCTTACCTTTACAAAGTATAGATGTGATGTTATCAATCAAGAAAAGAATCTTTAACCTAGTAAGGACTTTCTGCATATCAGTATCTTAAAACTCTATCATTATCATCTAAAACTCTTAAATGAACCAATGATTCACCCCATCTGATAATTTTTTCCTTTTTCAAGGTGTAATTCTAAAATATAAAATACTTAGAAGATAATAAGTCTCATTACGAGCTTGTTTACCATGATCATAGGAAAAAAATTAAACTGATATTACCAAAACTGCACACCAAAACAGGGTAATAGCCAATGATCTAATCAATCAAAGGACAATAGGTCCCATCAAGGGCCAGCTTGCTCAGTTTAGTTACAACCACTGAGTGGCATTGTCATTATTAGGTTACCAAGCCTAGACAATGTCTTTCAAGGAGCAAAAATAAAAATACAAGATCCAAATGAGATTGAAAGAAAGTGAATGTCATTTTGAATTTTGAAAATTTCTTCAGATGGGACAATGAATCCTTATTGGTTAAAAGATAACCCTGTCGAGGCTATTAATTCCTGCTGGCAGCAGAGGCTCTATCTGTGAAAAATGAGTAAAAAATCAAAAAACTAATCCGTGGAAAGAGACCTGCTATATCTCTTTAAAATCTTAGTATTAACTGGAGAATGCATTTGTATTTTTAACACTATAAAGGGTAAAGTAGTTGAATAAATAGACTAGGTAAGTGATTTTGATTCTAGAGAAATGTTGTTTACTTTATAACTTATGTAATTATTATTCCTATAAATCTTCCTACTTTGAAAGTTCTAGAAATTTTAGAAAACCAATCAGAGATAACTGGTTCTCCCAAGTGAATTGCCAATTGTTGTACTATGAAACAACCCCCCCATTTATGTATAATAAAAGATAATGTTAGACATATAAATGGGGACCCTTCTTAATTTTTTTTAGTCTTTATAAAGTAAATCCTAACTCTAAGAAATCCCCTTAGAACCATCTAAGTTTAGGATCCCCATCGCAGATCGCAAATTGCATTTTTTTTGTGATGATAAACACTTTAAAGAAATTGAGATATGTGATCGATCCTCCTGCTACGACATACCCAACAAACTGCTTAAAAAATCACAAATCGCATTTCGTGAAAATCGCAAGTAAAAAGACCTGCCACAATGTCATCCGCCAACAATTTGCGAAATGCAATTTTGTGATATCCACAATCGCATCTCGCATTATGAATAGGTAAAGTTATATAACATTGTTTTAAAAATTGTGATGCGCAAATCAGGTAGCACGCGTGGGATGTAACTATGTTTTAAATATAATAATGAACAGTTTGACAGTGTAATTAATATTTAGCGGCCCAAGGAGAGGTAATGATTTAGCAGGTTATGGCTAGTTAATGTTGAATATCTTATTTGAAATCTTCCCATGATTCAAGCCTTTTCACAAATCTTTTAGCCTTAATCGCCCAATATTGTCTCCATTGATGTATCTCGTCCATTTCAGGCAAGCTACAAAAGGTATGTCATTACGGAAGGTGATGCAAAAATAGAAAAAGATGAGCATTGCAGAGTTCGAGCTTATAAAAATGTCTCTTATATTCTCTTATATGGTCTGCAGCATTGAAAGAGGTGCAACAACTTGGGAGGTGATAAACAATAGGCTTGAGGACGAGCATCCTAAGATTACTGTCACAAGAGCAACAGCTAACTCAATAAGACCTTCGGGACTCCAATTCAAGGATGTTTCCTATTCTTTCCTTAGGAGCGAGAGCTAAAATCCTCTCATACACTGATATGATTAGGTGGGTGGTGGAAAACCTCACCATTAAAGACAAGCAATTGAAAATTTTGAGAATGGAACTCATGGGGTCATTCAGAGCAGAGGACCTAAAGCAAATGTACCATATACCTGACCCTCATGACATATATGATAAGCCATACATTTCCAACTTCGCCAAGAAGAATGAAGAACCCCTCAAGATCATTCAAGTCTAGAGAGTATTAAAGAATAAGTGCAAATTCGATAAATTGGGTATGTATCCTGTAGCCTCTTTGGCCAACCCATACAACTATGTAGCTATTATGTTATGTAGACTATACGGGTTACCTAATAATGCTAAGTTATCCATAGAATGGATTCCTCTGATTGATGCCTATGTTAATTCCCACATCATGAATTGGGCTACCATCCTATCTGATAACCTAGCCACCATCATCATCGAATATTGACAGAAGAGGTCCTCCTCTCCAGAGAACCTTCCTCCATTCTATTTTAGTGCCTACACTATGGACGCCGTCTATTTCTGCACTAAATTTCCAATCATGGGTTGGAAATGGACCTTGCAGGACCCCTACCCTATCCATCTTAGCCAAAAGAAAATTTTGGAATCCCATTATGTGCCCCATTTATATAAAATATTTCATGATATTATTTTGCCACTGTATCAATTAATTTTCAATAATAAAGCCCCCAGGTTTTCCCAAGAATCCACTATAGACCTTATGGCTGTCGGCGAATATTTTGTTGAAGAATGGTTCACCTACATTAGGTTTTTTGGTAGCACAATAGACCCACATGTTCTCTCTCTCTATGTTTTTGATAAATTGTTAGCAAGAGAAATAGCCCACCAGACCATGGGGAAAGGTCTGACAAAAGCTCTCAAAGAAAGCAAGACCTTTCTATGGCCATCTTTTCCTATCAGGTGTTGTTCTTTCTCCTTAGAAAATTTTAATCATGCTATAAAGGAATCAGTAAGCCTGGAAGGTCTTAGGCTCCATACTTTGCCAAAAAGGTAGTTTGATCCACACAAGATAGCATACAACATCACCATTTCAATAAATATCAAGCCTTACAACCACGAGGCTAATAATTTTGAGGACCTTTTACAATCCTTCAATCCTTCGAGCAAGCATTCGAATCGACGAGGACAAATCTTAGTCCTCGATATTTTGAAAGCTTTCAAGAGTTCAAGAACAAAAGGCTCTAGGTTATCCCACTACATTTGTTGAAAATCGAGGACAAGCCTACTCCAAGTGTGACTGTCAATAGTGAGGCACCTGATTCTCGCTTAGAGTCTCATGCTGATACAGGGAAAGCAATGAACACAGAGAAGGCCTAAGACATCGAGACAACTCCAGAATCCAACATGAAATCAACCGAAAATCTAGGTATGAGTACCCCACCCAAAGAAATTGTTTTGGATATCAAACACAATAGTCTGGAACAGTACAAGACACTCCCAAGATGATAGATGCCTAGAAAACTAACGAGTATCAAACTCCTCTACATGTTCAGAAGAATACAAACTCTAAACAAATGGACTAGCAAGCAATGACATCTCAATAAACTGAAATCATCCTCGCTCTGCCCACATCAGAAATTGTCTTGAAAGTAACTGAAATCCCTCCTCTTGACGTATTCTACAGCCCACTACACAAGGCTATAGTAAGGAGACAGAGGAAAAGGAGAAGGATTGAGACACCTAAACTCCCGCCTGGGAATGAGCAAATGGACATAGTTTGGAAGGACGTCCCTTCCAACCCAGATGAATATTTGTTAATATTGTCATATTTTACATGAGCATATGCAACTGCTACCATGGACAAGGCTACCGAAATATCTCTTTTGTTGAAAGAAAAAATAATAAAAGATTGCACATCTCAAGCAACAGCTCGAAATAGAAAGGGAAAGTGTAAACAGGTAGGCTGTTGAGTATCTAGCCCAATTGCAACAAAGAATGGAGGTACTAAAAATAAGCCATCAGGCAGACAAATCGTCCAAAAATATGCAACTCCAAGACTTGAAGCAAGCTATGGAAAAATATAAGGATGTTCCTACTGTCGAGGAATTTATCAAAGAGGCGTTAGAGCTTAATTCTCTCTTATTGAAGTAGCAAGAACAATTCTGCCAAAAAATGTCACATATCACCCCTTATCTGATCACTAGTGACTAGCTAATGGATAAAATGATTGACCAAAGAATTGTGTTTACTGATCTCAACACTAGAATCTCAGAGTTCATCGAATGGCAAGAAATAGAAGAGGGGAGGAAAGCCAATCTGCCTAAGATTGAGGAGACACACAAGTACATTCTTTTCACAAATTGGGATGCAAGGATCAAACAAGCTAAACTAGAAGTAGCAAGAGTGGCCAAGGTGTCAAAGAATATAGTAAAGGCGGTAAACCATTCTTTGTTTTCCACCAAGTTGGTAAAGGAAGGCAGCCAGAAAGAACTACTCGATTTGAATGAATTTATTAACAGGTGGAAGGAAAGGGAAGAAACTCAAATGGAAGCAATTATAAAGTTGGAAAAGACTGATTGGGACTCGTATTGGCAATACCTCGTCAAGCCGCACAGTCAAATCATGACCCTTAACTTCTCTCTCTACTCGACTCAGTAGATGTTGCCACCTCTCACAGATGTGATTTTCATAGGAGAGGTCAGAACACATTTTGGGGCACCTCCTCAAGTCAAACCGATGGCCGATATATGTGATTTGAAGGAAAAGTTGGCAGAGAGAAAATCATAACCATATCCTCTACTCATTAAGCCACTGTTTATTTTTGGAGTTAGTTAACTAGTTAGGAGGAAGGTTGTTCGAAACCTCCTCAAATTTTTGTATAATCTATTTTTGAACATTAGTTAGAATATTATTTATACCCTTCTCATGCATTTAGAGAAGTGTCCATAATTTTATCAAAAACATTTGCAAAGAATGCACTATTATAAGTTTGTGAATGCTTTGGTGAAATTATGGAACATGATCATTTCTTTTAAATATCAGACTACTTTCCTTTGTTGGTGCACTTTTGTATACTTGGAAGATAATTTGATCTGAAGAAGGAGTTGATCTACTTCATTAGTCAAATGATCAGAACCTCACATATATGGTACTTCTATCTTATGTGATTATTCTTGTTTCTGTTTAATTAGTGACAACACTTTATTTTCATGAATTGTATATGAGATATGTTTTTCTGTTAAAGCATTAATTGCACTATTGTATGATGCCTAGATGAGATTATTTATTTTCATATATATATATATATATATATATCATCACATATGCGATATAGTTTATACATTTCTTTGACTAACTATTTAGTCAAAGAAATTATCTTTACACGTTATCATCTATGTTTTATGCGGTATTTATCTTTATTATCACATGTCAAGAAGATATCTTTGTAGGTAGCATGTTATACAGAAATACCCTGGTTTATATTAGATCAAGTTAGCTAGAGATGTGCATGATAGAATAGGTTATTCAAGTTATTATTATTCTATTGCAACACTCACAAACTACCCACTCTCATTTTAAAACCCACACTGGGAAATTGGTCCCATTATCCCCAGTCAGAGCCACCACTTCAAATGGAAAGGAGTTTTCTTAGGGTCCGGACCGGGTGGTTATCCCCCATGTTGGAGCAGCATAAATCTAAGGCTTCAACAAGATCTTAAACGCTTCATCAGTTTAAGTACTAATTCAATAATACCATGGAATGATATGAAAAATATATTTCTAGAAAAATATAAAGATCGTGATCTTAAGGAAGAAATATATAGAATGAATCAAAAAGAAGATGAGAGCCTTGAGGATATAATAGAGAGGTTCATGTATAATGTTAAGAAGGAAAAATTACATCATTTAGGATCTGCTACACTAAAAAATTTCTTACTTAGAACAATTAGGGATAAGTGGATTGATCTCATGAGTAGAGGTGATGTATATGAATTATCATTTGAAGAAATTTGTGAAACATTCCAATACATATCAAGAGGAAGGGCAAGATTAAGTAAATCAACATCAAGATCGTGACTCAAGGTAAACTTGAAAATTTGTTGATGACTTTAAAACATAAATTCTTAGTAATCTAACAAAACAAGTAGAAATTTTAAGAATGCAAGATGAGGAAAAAGAAGATGCTTATATTTGTGTTGTCCATGTAGAGTCACATGTTAAATATTTACCCCCATTACCAAGGTTGAAGGAAGTTTACCAAGAGGGCAATGGAGCAAGTCAATTGTGAATGCAACTATGTTATGTAGCGATATGAGGAAAGATCCTAATTCACAATTTTAAGCTTATGCACTTCCATCTCAAAGTAATTGGAACACACCCTTTCCTTGGCAACCTTGGCCATCTCAACCCCAAAACCAATCTTGGCATCAAGATTGGCAAGGAACTTATGAGATCCATCCACAATACCCTTGATATTTTCCTCAATATCATCCATACTCAACTCCATATTATCCCTAACATCCACCTCCACCACAACCACAACCCCATCCACATTGATCCTAAATATCCACTCCCACTCAACTACTTGTACCACCATTTCCAAACCCACACAAGAAGCTCAACCCACTTACAATGTTGAGGAACAAAAATTCCAAACATCTCCTCTTGATCTAAATGGTATTCATATGAGCTCAAGAAGAGCATTGAAAAAAAGAGATTCTCTTAATGTCATTGAAGGAAAACATTCAGGAAAAGAAGATTCAAATGAGAATACCAAAGGATCATGGGTTGCACTTGATGAAGATCAGACATCAAAAAACGCCCTCTTGTTTACCATCAGATCCTCTATGTGTTTAAGAGAATAACCAACAAAAAGAAGAAGATCTTAATTTCATGGAAGAAGAAGAAATCCAAGATGATCCAAATCAGCGAGTGGACCAAGGGCATCACAACTATATTGAAATATAGTTCCGAACAGTCACTAAGTTGCAACAATACTCTCTTCTTCAACTGTGCTTGATATCATCAAATTCAAAGCATTTGGTCTCTTACATTCAAGTACATGTCAAATAATATGTTTCAAGCCTACACATGATTTTATCCATCATCGTGTTATGCAAGTAGCTCCATTGGAAGTATTCCTACACTTAAAAATGATTTTGTTTTCTCAAGTAGAGTAGGATAGGAAAAGAAATAAAAAATGAAAAATAATAGAAAAAAATAAAATCTCAGGTGAAAAACTCCTTTGAGGCGCCTGAGATTTGATCATTGATTAAAAATCTCCATGTGGTAGTCAAAGAGAAAAAGAAATATCCTAGGTGAAAACCTCATTTGAGGTGCCTAGGAAGATCTACTAGTTGAAATTCTCATTAAGGTGGCTAGTAGGCCTAGAAGAAAAAGAAGGAAAAAATAAAAAATCTTTGCTCCGTGTATCTCTCTTTCATGAATACAGGTGTTCTACAACCTCTACAAGCAACAAAAACAAGTTAGCCACCAAAGGGAAACTTGATCCAAATCCTAGTCAAAGGAAGTCAAACTTGGACTTTCTCCTCCTTTTCTCAGATGCTCCAGAAGGACCAAGGCCACACCAATCCATCACCATTATCTATTTCCAACATCCACTCATTATTCCCAAACTTTTACCACTCATTTTCCTTGTTGTCCTAAAATACTACAGGAAGATCTTATACTTACTACAGGAAACCGAAATACATAGAGATTTTTTTTTTTTTTTCATATATTGAAAACCATTCATCCATTTGATAATTTGTTTCAGGGGAGATTCATATGGATGATAGTAACATGCCCAAGAAATTTCAACAAACTCCAGTGCAAACGTTTTGAGAAATTGACCTCCATCACCTACAACCATTTCTAAATATTCTCAGTATTCGTGCATTAATTTGAAAATATGTTTCACGAGGAGATGAATATGGATGATGGTAACATGCCCAAGAAATTTTAGAAAATTCCAGTGCACAGGTTTCGAGAAATCAACCTCCATCACCTACACCCATTTTTAATTTTTCTCGCAATTTGTGCATCCATTAGAAAAAAATTATGGGGAGGTGCATAAGGATGATGGAAACTTGCTCAGAAATGTTCAGGTCAATCCAGTATACCATTTGGGAGATATGGGTTTAAAAAAGATGCTACAGGGTTTCCTTTAGTTACTACAGGAACTACTACAAGATGTCCTAAATTTCTACAGGAAACTAGCTGAAGGTTACAGGAAGGTAGGTGTCGAGCTGTAAAAAGGGTATTTTTCACCTCTAATTACCTCACATTAACTTGTCAATCCAGGAACGATTTCCTATCTCAAATAGTGTGCTCAGTTTGAGGCGGTCATTTGTCAGAGTAATGCTAGTAGTATAGTGCTCAAGAAAATACAAGAGTAAATGGATGCTTAAAAGAAAATCTACTTACAGCAAAGCACTTTAAAGCCTAAATCATGCATTCAGAAGACTAAGTAAATTATCAGTCAAGGGTACAATAACAATAACTCATCCCTCTGTAAACTGATGTAACTGAAGACAATCAAGGAACAAATCATCAATCTGGGAACTAGACAACGAATGTCAATGCTCGCTATAGTTTCAGATCGTTCAATGCAATGGCAATGCAAATAACAGGAAATGGAACAGCAACTATAATTGAAACAGCAACTAGGCTTGATAAACAATGAAACCTTACTCTAAGAAAATGAAGGCAACAATCGTATCCTACAGAAATCAAAGAGAAATCCTTACTCTAAGAATAAATTGGACAGCAAATAGAAATGGAACGACAACCAATTAGCAATGAAATATAGAACAACACTTAGAGCCAATTGTGAATATACAGTACCGAAATAAATAACACACACAACACACATAGATATTGAGAGAAAACAGTAATCTGACTCTGATACCACAAATATTGATCTCAGTTATAAAGGATAACGATCACAATTCATAATGGAACAGCAATGTCAATTGAACAACAATCATAATGAAGTATAAACCATAGACGAATACAGTAATACCAACTTAAGAATATTACAACCCAGTTACTCTGTAATTGAATAGTGATAGCATTCTGTGAAGAACAATAAGGTTACATTAATGACTTAAAGGAACAACAATACGTTATAAAGTCAGAATGAACAATATGACCTTCCTGTTACAGAGAACGATATTGTAAATATAACAGAGCTGTGATATAAAATAACAAAACACACCAGATTACCGATCAAAGCTGATAATGAAAACCACACACGAACTAAAGATAATGGTACAGGAGCAAGTGTTCCACCAAGGCCGGGCCCTTAGCCTCCAGGGACACACCGCTTGAAATTATTCCAGGATCAAAGATGGAATAGCAACCAGATTTATATTAAAGCATTAAAACAGAGTTACAGTGGATCACTTCTCAACAAGAGTCGATGATCAAAGTTTTGGATACAACGAGAAATTACATAAAAGTAACAACAACCCGTCCCCTAGGCTAGGAGTGCTGCCCCATTTTATAACAGCCGGGTGGAGATATCAATGATGAAAAAATAGTTAAGATTGTGATCCCTCAGGATCAGAGGATCTTGAGGGATTCGCCAAACTGTTAATTCCAGTTATCCCTTTGTTTTCTTGTGCCGATTCAATATCTCCTTTTCCTTTCCTTGGCTGATATGCTTCAGTTTGGATTGTCATGTCTGCATATGGTTTCCTACCATAGGGACAACAGTTAACTCTGCTCTGTCTTTTTCCTTGGGACAGCAATCTTTCGTTTTTCCCTTTTTCTGCATAAGAAAATGGCAATTATTAGCTATCTTGCGTTACATACAATTCTCATAGATTTTGCCATATTTTCTTATTAATTACCTAGTTCATGATGCAAAGGGATTATAAGTTTTTAAAGAAAAGATGACAAAATAATCAACAAAACATACCTTCCTCAGTACTCCACACACCCCCCTGCTTACTCTTTTTCATGCCCTCATGAAAACATTGTAGTTGACATGTAAGGTAGTGAGAGAGTAAGCTAGAGATGGAATCTCATGTGGTGGTCTACAGCCATGATGCCTAAATAGGTGTTCAAAAAGATGGCCTATCTGGCCCTCAGGCATCTCATACAGGTCTTGGTATCCAGGTGCAGGGTGCCAAATAATCAGACTCTGAAACCTATATCCTAACCAAGATGGCCCTGCCCTCAAGATAAGTTCACCATAGAGGCTCAACTGATCAGTGGCTAACTTAAAGTTCTCATAATTAAATGGTTCCCTGAGTTGGATGTTCGGATTAGAGGTCTGATATCGAAATTTAGCAGTTGCAATGGTAAGGTCCTTAATGGTAAAGAAGTATTATATCCCTTGCCAATTGATTGTTGTATGAATGGGTCCTAACGCGTCAATCACGCCCGGAGTCCTCATGAGGCTCCTGTGTTTGTTCCATAAATGTAATGGATCTCTAGGCTCAGCTCTTACCCATAAGTCTAATCTGTTTTCTTGTCTTTGGAAGGCATTATAGGCTTTAAGCCCTTTGATTTGATTAACTCCAAATGAAACAAATGCCTGCAGTTGGATATCCCCAATGAAAGGGTCGGGGTTCTGCTCTGTCTCCTAATCTAATACGAGGTTATGTAGATAGAATTCACACAATATTCTTTGAACCTTTACTCCATAGTGCTTACAACAATTTATAAAATCATCAATGGTATTAATTTGAATAGGGGCTCTTGATTTGATGGCCTTAATTTTCAATTGCAAATATCGTTCCATTAAAAACAAGGCATAATTCTTAGCAGGGGCTCTACATGCTAGGACGTCAGTGTACAAAGAGCATAAGGTATCCATCTGTCTCATAACTACATCTAATCTATGAGTTACCTTTGCGACTTTTTCTTCTTCCTTTTGCCATCCTTCAAAGGCCCGACTTTCGAATAAAATGACATTCCTTAGCTGTTGTTGTAATTCTTCATACTTTTCTCAAGAAACCATTTGTTTTGTGAGTTTTTCTACTACTTGCTGAGCTTGCATCAAACCCTCTCGTAGGGTTACTATCCTCATATCGTTGTCCCGCATAGTAGTGGCCAGTGGAAGATTTACTTGAATCTTCTTATTGCATCGCCTCGTGCTTATAGTCTGCAATTCCTTCAGAGGAATGTACCTCTGTCTGAACTTCTTTGTCACAAGCCGATATATCATCTATTTGCACTTCAACATGGGCAATAGTGGAATGTCGTTCCTTTTGCTTTTGAATGGCAGTGTACACTTCAACAAAGGTTTGAACAACAAACTGTTCTTCAACAACGGTTTTAACAACAAACTGTTCTTCGACAAGGTTTTGAATAGCAGGCTGAACATGGGTCCTCCGAACCTTTTTCTTGGGGGGTCTCACCGGAGTGGTTGCATGTCTTACCCCTGAAGTCCTTTTTGCTCTCTTTCTCATTTTCAAAACCCTGATTTGCTGTCGAAGTCAAGCTATCACATTTAGTAATCTTTGTTGTTCTTTTCGTAATCGTTTAATTTCTTCTATTTCCTTAGAAGGAACAGTTGTCTATTTACTCAGGCCTAGACTGTTATCTTGGCCAATTCCCTGGTTTTCTTCTTCAGGTGCTCCTTCGCTATTTTGTTCAGGTTGCTCAGGAGTAGAAACCCTAGCTGGCTCTGTTATTTCCTAGGTAACTTCTTTGTCCACCCCTTCTTCTTCATGCAATTCTTTTGGTGTAGTCTGGCTGGGAGTGGATTGTTCCCCTTATATATGTTCATCATTTTCTTCTCTTGTCATACTTACATCATGAATAGAATGATTCTCTTCATTTTCTTCCTCGTTGTGCAATTCTTCGAGTGCATTTTTTTCCTGAGCTGAATGCTCTTTTGGTTCTTCCTCAATCTGGAGGCCTAGCGGGCTGAGAGGTTGGGCATATTTGCCCACATTGGCTAGAATTTGGGCCAATTCGTCCTCTTGCAATGGACTCTCTTCGCGTTTCTCTCTCTCCGCCTCCACCTGCTGAGGCTGCTCGTTCTCTTCCTCTATTTCTCTTTCCTCATTTCCTCCCAATTCTTTCTCATTCTCTTCTCTTTCCAAATGCGGGGGTTACTCGTCCCCTGAGTCGTCTATCTCCATAAGTTGGCTGGTATTCACTTGGGGATTTTCGAACCTCCCTCTAATCCATGCCAATCTAACTGATTTTTTGTGTTTTGATGGTCTATTCAGTGTACCAGCAATATGTTTGCATTTTGGGGCTGGCAGAGTCGGTGCCCCATCTATCGTAGCAATTAGCTCTTCCTAGTTGTTTTGTTGCTAAGCAAGACTGTGGCTAACTATCAGCTATATCATCCCATGGTGACTTACTACCGATTATACATGTTGTGACTTTTTCATGCTCCAGGCAACATCATGAAGTAATGAATTTAAAAATGCAGGTAGGTTCACAAAGCATTTCTCTTTTAATAGAGCTAAGAGTTTAAGGTGTTTTGGTCTTACCATGTCTTTCCTACCTTCACAGGTGATGTAGCTCTGGATGATCTTCGCCAATTCTGCCCACGGCTCTCCTAATGCTGCTGGTAGGACTCCCTTTCCTCTGACTGTCAGGTTCTAGGCTTCATCTTAGAAGATCTTCATGATCTTTTGCAGTCTCTCCTTCTTTAGAGTCCACACAGGTCCAATGGCTGGCAGTCCCGAGACCTCTGCAATTACGTCATCGGTGATTTCTATGTGTTTTTCCCTTACTGTGGAGTGATATTCTTGCAAGTTCTGCAAGAATTCTATTGCTACAGTCTCGTTGGATTCCTGTAAACGATTAAGATAGACTAACCATCATGCCCTTGCCAAGATTTCACGTGCAGCGTTAGAAACTGTCAATACCTGTGGTTCTCTTCGAATTGACCTTCCTCCCATGCTTTAGCTCAATGCAAAAATGCAGATACATCAATGGAATAGCAGGTTGTTCAAACTATTAGAAACACAGAGAAAATAACGAAACAACAAGGCTTGTTCAAATCTTACTAATTGCTGCAGAGTATAATGTGAAAATAGCTTAGGAACAGCAAGGCATGCAAATTTAAAAATGAGATACTGTTAAGCCTTGCTATTCCCAAGTAAAAGTTTGCCGAATAATAGTCTGACACGTATGCCAGTAAATTATGAGGTTAGCCTCCCCCCGCAATGTGATAGGACATCCTCGGTCATCAAATGAGGGAGCGACGTGCCGAACTGCCATGGCACAGAGTCATAAAGGAACAACATATGTGGAAATACCATGTTTACAAAAGGAGCAAGTTGCCGAAATCAAGGCATATAATAGGATCACTTAACAAATAATAGAATGTTGTAATATGATGCAAGGCTGGGAGGATAGGACAGCTGACATGCACAACCAATCTAATGCAATCATTATCGATTTTTCTGTGATGATTGGTTATTATAGATTTTTCATGCGTTTAGTGGTTCGGGGAAGTGATATACATAATCTTATTTGGCGGATTAGAAAGGTATAAGACAGAGAAGGGTGTTAATGATTGCTATTGGTGTATAAATAATGTGACTTCAATACCATTAACAGAGCTCTGCTGCCGACATGTGTCGATAACCTTGGCAAAGCTATTTATTTCACCCATGGAACCATGATCCTTTGTGTATGCTTAGGAAGTGCTATACAATGTCAAAATGGAGGCCATTATGCTGGCTTGGTAACCATTTAAATCATAATGCCATTCACCAGGAAGGAGTGAAAGGTGGGCAAGCCGGCTCATGATGAGACCTCTTGTTCCAAGGACTCTTTTATTTTTCTGATATGCCTCTTGGATCATATTCCTAGTGTGGTGGCCATAGTGGGAATGCCACTCCACTTTCTTCCTTATGATCATGGTAGGTTGGATCTTTATGAGACCCCCTATCCTGCATTTGAAAATTCATCTAAACAAAACATTCTTCTTTTCTTTCTTTTTGTTTTTCTAAAATGCTTTCCTATCTATACACAAAGGGTGGTTCAGCCCTCCTTAAGAGTAGAAATGGTGGAAGAAGACTTAACATCTCAATAGAAAAATATAAACCCTTTGTTCTTATTCCTTAATAATGATCAAAGAACATTATGGGAATTTAAAAAGAATCGGCATGATAAAGATGACCAATCATGTCAGTGTTAGTAGGATAATGACAGAAAAAGTGATGAATAATTGTGTCCTTTTTTCTTTCCTCTTTATGAATTCACAGCAATTTCTTATAGAAGTAGCGATTTTATATAATTTTTTGATTTCAGTATGCTCTAGCTTTGTATCCATTGCATGAGTGTATAGCTGTGCTCCAAAAGACCTAAAACAAGAGAAATAGCAGGTATCTTTAAGCATAAGTAAAAGGAATATGAGAATGTTGTCGTTTGAAAAAGGAAGGGAAAAAGAATACAATTCTTGTTCTTTTGAAAAAGGAATAGCAGAAAGAGAAAGTGTTGTTCCTTTGGAAAAAGGAACAACAAAAATTGAAAAATGTTGGTCCTTTGGAAAAGGAACAGCAAGAATCCAAAAGTGTCATTCCTTTGGAAAAGGAATAGCAGAAATGCAAGTGCTAAAAGTGTCATTCCTTTGGAAAAGGAACAGCAAAAATGCAAATGTCGTTCCTTTGGAAAAGGAACAACAAAAAATGAAAAGTTTTGTTCCTTTAGAAAAGGAACAGCAGAAAACTCAAATGTCGTTCCTTTGGAAAATGAACAACAAAAATCAAAAGTGTCGTTCCTTTGGAAAAGGAACAGTAAAATGAAAATGAAAAAGGAACGGCTGAAACAAAAGGTGTTGTTCTTTTGAAAAAGGAACAACAAAAAAAATGATGTCCTTTTGGAAAAGGAACAGCAGAAACGACAAAAGTGCACACAAATGCTATCCCTTCAGAAAAGGAATAGCAAAAACGACAGTGTTGTTTCCTCTGAAAAAGGAATAGCAGAAAAATGCAAATACAAAAATATATACAGAAACCGATTTAACAAAACAAAGAAATTATGTATAAAGTGTAAAAATAGGTGAATCACTTAATGAATCACAGGTGAGGAAGATTTCTCTTCCTCCTATAAAATTTGCATATCGGAGTCCTCGTGTAGTTGCTAGTAGAAGGATTCCTAAGTAAGTGGTTTGCAGTATAATCGAACTCAGTGGCCATTTAATTTAAAGGTATGTCCAGATCTGTCAATAGTGACTAGAGTAAGGGTGCCATTATCATGTACCTTCTGGATTTCATATGGCCCCAGCCAGCGAGTCTGAAGTTTCCCGGGAAAATCCTGAAACCTAGAATTGTATAAGAGCGCCCAATCTCCTTCGCAGAAGACTTTCTTTTTAATGAGAGCATCATGCCATTTAGCTCGCTACTGTTGGATTAATGCAGTGTGTTGAAGGGCAGAGAGCCTGATTTCATCTAGCTCATTGATCTGCTATAATCTATTAATCTGTGCCTCGTTTAGATCTAGGATGACATCTTGTGTTGTTCGCAGTGTTTGGATTTCGAATTATATGGGAAAAATGGGTTGCTTTCCAAACACCAATTGGTATGGTGAATAGCTGGTAGTGCTTCTCCATGTTGTTCTATAGGCCCACAAGGCTTCTGGTAGTCTTGCAGCCCAATCGCGTCTATGTGACGCAATGGTTTTTGTCAAGATTTCTTCTATTATTTTGTTGTTGTTTTCTACTTGACCGTTTTCCTGTGGGTGGTATGGAGTAGTAATTTTATGCTAGATATGATAGTTTCTAAGTGTTGCAGCAATCTTTTTACCAGCAAACAGTGGTCCACCGTCTGTAATTATGTTTCTTGGAAGCCCATATCGCACAAATATATGAAACAGAAGCTGTATGACAAAATCCTCTATAGCTATCGGCAATGCTTCTGCTTCAACCCATTTGGTGACATATTCTGTCGCCACCAGAATATATGTTTTCTGGTTCGAGGATGGGTTAATTGGACCAACAAAATCAAGTGCCCATCGCTCGAATGGTTCAATAACTAGTTGTGAGTTCAGGGGCATTTCGTCGGACTGACCAGGGCGTCCTGCTCTTTGACAACTGTCACAAGCTTGAATGAACTTCTTTGCATCTTTGAATATCGTAGGCCAATAATACCATGTTTGCAGCACCTTAAGTCTAGTTATCCAGTTAGCAAAGTGTCTGCCACATGGTCCGTCGTGACAAGCTTTCAAAATATCAAAAATTTCATCCTCCCAGACACATCTCTTGATGTGCATATCTACTCCTATATGGAATAGGTAGCCCCCAATCCAGGAAAATTGAGCACTTCACTGGACAATCTGTTTTCATTCATTGGGGGTCAGATGTTTTGGTAATTTACCTACTACTAAGTAATTCGCAACATCAACATACCAGGGTGTTTTAACAGTGACAGCAAACAAATGCTCATTTGGAAATTGATCCTCAACTGCTGTTGCGTCCATTGGTTTTGGCATTCGCGAAAGAAAGTCAGCTACAAGATTTTCTTTGCCAGGTCTATCCTTGATTGTAATATCAAATTCCTGTAATAAAATCAGCCATCTAGTTATTCTACCATTTGTGATTGGTTTATTTGCTAAATATTTTATGGCAGAGTGATCTGTATAAAAGATAACAGGATATCCAGTAATGTAATGCCTAAACTTATTGACAGCATGTATTACAGGTAAGAATTCCTTTTTAGTAACAGTATAATTCAATTCAGCAGGGGATAAGTTCTTACTAATATAATAAATTGCATATGGTTTCTTATCTTCTTCTTGCCCAAGGACTGCTCCAATAGCTGTATTTGAGGCATCTGATGAAATTTGGAATGGCAGGTCCCAATTTGGTCCTCGAAGGACTGGAGCTGTGGACACAAGCTTCTTCAGATCCTGAAAAGCACGGTCACATTTTTCTGTCCAAAGAAAGTCAACATTACCTGTCAGTGCATATAGAGGTGCAGCAATATGTGAAAAATGTTCTATAAACCTTCTATAATAACCAGAGAATCCAAGAAAACTGCATACCTCTGTTTGAGTGGTAGGAGTGGGAATTAGCAAAATTATTTGAATTTTGGTTGGATCTACTTGTATGCCAGCTGCTGAGATATAATGGCCTAGAATAATTCCTTCAGTCATCATCATATAGCATTTTTCATGGCTTAAGCAAAGCCTGGTGGCAATGCAGCGCTGCAGGAATTTTTCCAGTGTGTCCAATGCTGGGTCAAAATCATCTCTGTATGGTGTAAAATCATCCATGTAGACTTCGAGCCCCTCATTTATTAAATCTGAAAAAATGCTGAGGATAGCTCTTTGAAATGTGGCAGGAGCATTGCATAAGCCAAAAGGTAGAACTTTGTAGGCAAATGTTCCCCAAGGACAAGTAAAAGTGGTTTTGTCTTGGTCTTCAAGGGCAATCTGAATCTGATTATATCCACTGAAGCCCTCTAAGAAAGAAAAGAATTTCTTTCCTGCCAGAGTGTCTAATACTTGATCGATGAATGGAAGGGGAAAGTGGTCTTTTTGTGTTGCTTTGTTTAACTCTCTATAATCTACACAAATCCTCCACTTTCCATTCTTCTTTGGTACCACAACAAGTGGAGAGACCCATTTACTATCGGAGATAGGGTAGATGAAGTTAACATCTAAAAGTTTTTGAAGTTCAGCTTTTACAATGTCTTTTAGATGAGGACTAAGTCTCCTTTGTGGTTGGCGAACAGGCCTCGCATCCTTTTCTATGTAAATGTGGTGTGTACATAACTGGGGATCAATTCCTTTCATATCAGGGTAGTCCCATGCAAATGCTTCTTTATATTTCCTCAATAGTTGGATGAGCTTCTTTTCTTGTTCGAAAATCAGGTTGGCATTAATGTTTAAAGTCTTTCTTGGCTCAATTTCTACAATTTTGCTATGTGAAATAGAAGTATTAGGTATTGTTTGATCATGTGTATCTTTAAGAGGATCCTCTTCTAATTCATTATCAAATGCTGCTTCTATCATGTGACATTGTATGTGGGATCTAGGTTGAGCTTGGATAATAAAATTATTAATGGCATCATCTTCTGTTTAGTCTTTGAAATCAAGAGCCTCTTGTATGGTTAATGGAGATCTAATATTTTTGGTGAGGTATGATACATGATGCTTATTAGTTTTTCACTTGGCTGCGCTGGGGGGTATAAAGCTAGATTCTTAATATTTGCCCCCTAGTAATCGTCATATTACCTTGTCGACAGCCAATATAAGCATCGGCAGCTGTGAGCCAAGGTCTGCCTAAGATCAATGGATGTCCATCAAGTCGGTTTTTGTTGTTTATTATCATAAAATCGGCCGGATACTCCTAGGAGTCAACGGATACCATAACATCATGTAGTGTGCCCTCTGGCCTAACTACAGATCGGTCAACCAGATCTAATAAAGTGAAGGTCATTTCTACTAATGTAATGCCTAGTTTTTGGCAAGTAGTGGTTGTTAAGATGTTAATTGCAACACCTAGATCAACTAAGGCATTTGAGAAGGTTTGACCATACATTTGTACGGTTACTATTGGATTCCCTGGGTCTTCGTAGTTAACGGGTGTTTCTTTTCTTGATAATAAGTCAGATAAAGTGCCAACTACTTGGACTTTTGGGTTATTTCTAATTGTCCTCCTTGGTTTCTTTATACATAGTTCTTTGATAGTCTTTGCATATATCGGGATGTCTTGAATGGCTTGGAGGAGTGTAATTTTTATGTACAGGTTTCGTAGTTCTCCCAGAATGTCAAAATCAGGATATTGTATAGGTTGAGGTATAATTAAGCGTTCTAGGAATGGAGGAGAGGATGTGGTCGCTGGATCATGAATTTGTTGTCTGGTCACATCCTCTTCTTGTAATGTTTGTTCTACAAGTAACTGATTTTCAACTTGATCTGTTTTATCTCCCTCTGTTTCAATGATACGCCTAGATCTTAATTGAAGTTCATTACACACCCTTAAATCGGTTCCTATCTCTGGTGTTTTGATTATTTAAATGGACTGGACTGGTCTATTGTTCGGATTGGAGTTGGGTTGGGTTGGGAATTACGGCCTTAAGTTAGACTGGGGGTTTTGTTGTAGGGCTGGCAATGTAGGTTGAGGGAGTGGGATGGTTCCTACTGGCTGATTCATTGGTCTTTGCAAGTTTGTCTGCCAGGTTTGACTTTGTGAAGTAGGAGGGGTCCATTGTGGTGGATAAACATTGTTTTGCCAATATTGTGGGGTATAGAGAAAATTTTGCCAATTGGGTTGGCTAGCTTGATTTGGCCATGGAGATGATGAAGGGAATGATTGTTGTGACCAATTCGAGAAGGGGGGTTGATTTTGCCACATTGTATTATATTGTTGAGCATGATATTGTGGAGGCTGAAAAGAGGAAGCTGGGTCTGAAAACATACTTGTTTGTCGCGGCTGCCATTGACGGCGCTGATTAAGTAGATACACCGATTCTAGCTCTTCTTCTGCTTCCTTATATATTGCTTTCAATCCAGGAAGTGAGGGGCAGCTCTCTGTGGAGTGGTCTTTTGTACAAATGGCACAAACTTGGACTGCATCTAATGGACACTCCTTATGGTTGTGTTTCTTTCTGCATCTGGGACAGAAGATTGCCAAATTCTGTTATGCTTCTGCTTGCTTTTGTTTGGCCTGCATAATATCAAGTTGTGTTGTCAGTGTCCCCAATATGTCAGTTTTAAAATTTTCTAATAAATTTCCAATTTCTGCACGAGTTACTCCTTCTGCCGAAATTCTATTATCTCTTACAAACCGATCATGTTCTGCTAGTTTTAGTCTTGTGCTGCCTCTCGAGCTCCTGATACATAAATCAATAATGTCAGCAAAATTTTCCTGATAAATATCTCCTTTCCCCATAATGTTTAATGTCTCAATCCATTGTTCCTTCATTCCCCTAATTAATGTTGTTTTTAATACATTATTAGGTAAGGGTAATGATGCATAAGGAGATCTTTGAAGATTATACTGGAAACGTTCAACATACTCTTCTAATGTTTCATTTGGTCTAGCTACCATCTGAAATATTTCATCTTTTAACTCTCGAGACCTACAATAGTCCTGATATTTTTTTAGAAAAGACTCTTTCATTTGATCCCAATTATTTATAACACCACCACCTAATCCCATAAACCATCTTAAAGTAGCCCCTTTTAATGTAGAGGGAAATAATTTCAGTTTTTGGGGATTGGTGGTATAGTCATATCCTCTACACAGTACATCGAATTCAAATAGGAATGCATTTGGATCTTATGATGTAAGGCCATGGAATGTAGGGATATGCTAAAGAGGAATTGCTTTCATAGGTGCATTAGCTGCAGTATCCATAATGGGGCATTGCAGTGTAGAGGTTTGAGTGTTTGGTTGGTTCTGGGCCATTTGGTCAAATATATTGCAATAGCCTTTTGGGATATCTAGGAGGGTATTCCTAGGTTGTCGAGGGGGAATGGATCTAATGGGAATGGATTTGATAGCACTTCCTTTATCTAGGATGATGAGAGTGCCTAATGTCTGGGGGGATTCAGGTTCTTGAATTTCTTCAACTTCGTTATAAATGATTTTTACAGAAATTCCCTTATCTAGGCTACTTAATGGCTGAATTACCCTAGGAAGAGATTTTGGTTCTTCAACTTCTCCTGTTTCTCCTCTTCCTTCACAGAGATTGCTAAGGTTCCCTTCCTGTAATGATTTTAGGCTAGAATTTTCAATTTCTTGAAAATCTTCTCTTTGGTTTGACTATGCACCTCAGCAAAGGCTACAAATGTGGATCCTATGGTCTGAAGGGAACTAGTAGGTTGTCTAGAAGTAACTTTTCTAGGTCCTACTGAAGGCTGAGATTCTTCTTTCTTAAGGATTTCGTCTATAAAGGTCGATCGGCCAAGGGTAACCAGCCCCTTAGATTTATCAAGCTTGGGTAGAGGTTTGGGATTCTTTTCTGGCTTTTTCTACTTAGTCATGCACACAAATCAACTGCTAGGTTCTACCCAAACAAAACAACAACAAATCTGCAGGAAAGCGAGCAGGGGAGCAGGGCTATTACATACTCCACACGCAGGTTCTTACCTTCCATTTTTAAAACCTAGTTCTTTCCTAACAGGTTCTTACACTACTCTGGAAAAGAAACAAATGGCTACACTCTTCCCCAGCAACGACGCCAAAATGTCGAGTCGTAAAAAGGGTCTTTTTCACCTCTAATTACCTCACATTAACTTGTCAATCCAGGAATGATTTTCTATCTCAAAGAGTGTACTCATTTTGAGGCGGTCATTTGTCAGAGTAATGCTAGTAGTATAGTGCTCAAGAAAATACAAGAGTAAACGGATGCTTAAAAGAAAATCTACTTACAGCAAAGCACTTTAAAGCCTAAATCATGCATTCAGAAGACTAAGTAAATTATTAGTCAAGGGTACAGTAACAATAACTCATCCCTCTGTAAACTGATGTAACTGAAGACAATCAAGGAACAGATCATCAATCTGGGAACTAGACAACGAATGTCAATGCTCGCTACAGTATCAGATCATTCAATGTAATGGAAATGCAAATAACAGGAAATGGAACAGAAACTATAATTGAAACAACAACTAGGCTTGATAAACAACAAAACCTTACTCTAAGAAAATGAAGGCAGCAATCGTATCCTACAGAAATCAAAGAGAAATCCTTACTCTAAGAATAAATCGGACAGAAAATAGAAATGGAACGGCAACCAATTAGCAATGAAATATAGAACAAATCTTAGAGCCAATTGTGAATATACAGTACCGAAATAAATAACACACACAGCACACATAGATATTGAGAGAAAACAGTAATCTGACTCCGATACCAAAAATATTGATCTCAATTATAAAGGATAATGATCGCAATTCACAATGGAACAGCAATGTCAGTTGAACAGCAATCATAATGAAGTATAAACCATAGACGAATGCAGTAATACCAACTTAAGAATATTACAACCCATTTACTCTGTAATTGAACAGCGATAGCATTTTTTGAAGAACAGTAAGGTTACATTAATGACTTAAAGGAACAACAATACGTTATAAAGTTAGAATGAACAATACGACCTTCTTGTTACAAAGAAAGATATTGTAAATATAACAGAGCTGTGATATAAAATAACAAAACACACCAGATTACCGATCAAAGTTGATAATGAAAACCACACATGAACTAAAGATAATGGTACAAGAGCAAGTGTTCCACCAGGGCTGGGCCCTTAGCCTCCAGGGACACACCGCTTGAAATTATTCCAAGATCAAAGATGGAACAACAACCAAATTTATATTAAAGCATTAAAACAGAGTTACAATGGATCACTTCTCAACGAGATTCGGTGATCAAAGTTTTGGATACAACGAGAAATTACATAAAAGTAACAACAACCCGTCCCCTGGGCTAGCAGTGCTGCCCCTTTTTATAACAACCGGGCGGAGATATCAATGATGCACAAATAGTTAAGATTGAGATCCCTTGGGATCAGAGGATCCTGAGGGATTCGCCAAACTTAACCCTTTGTTTTCTTGTGCCAATTCGATATCTCCTTTTCCTTTCCTTGGTTGATATGCTTTAGTTTGGATTGTTGTGTCTGCATATGGTTTCCTACCACAGGGATAGCAGTCAACTCTTCTCTGTCTTTTTCCTTGGGACGGAAATCTTTTGTTTTTCCCTTTTTCTGCATAAGAAAATGGCGATTATTAGTTATCTTGCGTTACATACAATTCTCATAGATTTTTCCATATTTTCATATTAATTGCCTAGTTCATGATTCAAAGGGATTATAAATCTTTAAAGAAAAGATGACAAAATAATCAATAAAACATACCTTCTTCAGTACTCCACAGTAAGGAAGGTGAAATGAAGTGTTGCTAAAGGGTATGATAGTTGTGAAAAATGTGGGGAAGGTAAACATCACCCATGGCCCATCCCAACACTCCAAGAAGGCTATATTTGAATAAGATAGCTTGCTCATGGTAACTGGAAGACAGAGGTTTAGAATCACCAAGTTTTGAAGACCTGTGCAGAAGAAAACAAAGGAAATTATCACCTCCAAAGGACCATGGATCAATCATCAACTCAGCAGCAGCATGCATGCCTCTGCAACAAGCATCAGGTAGGTACAGGTATGAAATATTCTTGACCTTTTCTCTAGAGCATATTATAGTTAGAAAGTTGTTGTGAATGCATATGAGATGAGATTTTATAATCTAAGGCTGGGTCAACCATCTCGACCACCTTCAACTAGTCAATTGCATCTCACTCCTTCACTTATTCAATGTGGAAAAGCCAAATTAGGAAGGGTGATGATTTCAAGGAATGGGGACAATAGTTAAAAGAAGAAATTTCTACAAAGGCAAAGTCACCATAGAACTCTAAGCCCTCCATCCAATTCATATCCACTATCTATCCATCATTCATCCATCTCATTTCATAAGAAAAAAATTAATATTTTTCAAGAACAAACTCTACACTCTGTCTCATCTTGAAAATTTCTTGAAATAGTACATAGAGAACATCCTCTCCATTTTCACTATCCTACACTACTCCCTGTGAGCCCTAGCATCATCCTCCAAACCTTGTACATCATTTCTCATCACTCCCATATAGTTAGAAGACCCTGAAAGAGGAGGACTGACTGCTACATGAAGGCATAATGTTGCTACAAGAAGGAAGAAAGGAACAAATTGTGCTAAAAACAAAAATGGCAGTGCCTAAGAGAGACCTAATTAAAATAGAGAACTCCAAGGCAATTAGGAAATCATCTAGGCCACAAATTAGAAGTACAAGGCAACAAAAGGTAAGAAGGCATTCACCATTAAAATAGAACTCAAACTACAGTGATAAAAAGAGGCTTTCCAAGATGTCTATAATATCTTTCTAGCTTTTGTCCAAGGCCTAAAAGATGTTATAGAAAGGGAAGAAAGGCATGGAAATCAAGTTGAGGGCCTACCTTAGGCTGAGACTATCATTTCTGCTCAAAACAGGTTTAAACAGGTCGCTACAGGGTTTCTTGTAGATACTACAAGAATTACTACAAGGTTTCCTGTAGTTACGACAAGAATTACTACAAGATTTTGTAGTTATCATCTAAGGCCATTTTAAAGGTTCCATAGGTGTCCAATTGATGGAAAAAGGTAGTAGTAGGTTGGAAAATGACATGGAAGACCTTGCCAAACTGAAAAATATTCAATAACCCATCTTGAATATGTTGGAAATAATACTGAGAGGGGGGTGAATCAATATTATTAAATCAATAATACTTTTTCATTTCCATACTTAGATACATATACACTACTTCAATTAAGGGAACCCATGTGTATACGCAACTGTGTCTAATGCAACTAGCGTATATCCAGAATACTTATGATTCAGTTAATCCATTAAATGTTGATCTCTAGTTAGTGCATCAGAACTTCATTAACCATATGTACAGTAAGCAAGTGCAGTAAAACAGAAAAGATCATCACACACAAGAAGCACACATGAACACCATGATATAAGTTGGAAACCCAATGTGGGTGAAAACCACCTGCTGCAAGTCGTCTCTATCTTCTTTTAATAAGAAACTTCATTTTACAATAGTTCTGTACTGGTGCAGTCTTATACCAGTACGCAGGCTTCTACCTGCAGAGAGCTACAACCCTCTCTCGTTTTCCAGACTCTCCTGGATGGGAGCTACAACCCCCTTAGCTCTTGTACTAGCAGATCCCTTTACTAGTACATAGGTTTCTGCCTACCGAATGCTCCAATATTCACTCGTTCTCTAGCTGCTACTAGAAGGGAGCTACCACCCCTTTTGCTCTTGTAATAGCTGATGTACTAGTACGTAGGCGCTGGCCTACAATCTCCTTTCATCCTCCAGGGACCACATTTCATACATTTTTAGACTGGATACTCCTGAAGCAGAACACTATAATCTGAAGGCCATGTTTCATCCAATTTTCACACTGGACCCATCAATACCATTGAAGCACAAAAATAATCAATACTAGCATCATCAATCTCTGAATCACCCAATACTGAATCACTGAGACCCTGTCAACAAAATGCAGTCACCAGAACACACAAAGCAGAACACTGAACTCTGCAACAATATTCAGAACCAATTGTATCATCAAAATCATGCATCAAAGTGCATACGCTACTTGGAAGTGCTGAAACAACGTGTATACGCAACTTCACCAAAGTGAACCAGTGTATATATCAACAATTACTTACTTATAACTTGATGCACTTCTTGACTTCAAACATGTCCAAATTATTACATATACAAGGATAATATGTGTGTTAGCAACCAAATCTAGTCCATCAGATCACATAAATATGAGTCATTATGATCCTGATCCATTATTAGATCTCATCCATCAACACTGAGGCTAAACACAATCAACCAAACTGAATATGCAGAATACTGACACCATTAAACAGTCATCAGAACTCATCAACAACCAGAACCACCTATAACTTCAAACATCATAGCTCAAATGGTATACGCTACTACAATGAACCAAACCCGCGTACATACGCACTTTCACCAAAGCCAACCCGCATACAGATCTATAAATATTCAATCATGACTTGCAACTATTTCAAACTTAAATTATACCCAGTTTAGAACATTACATGCGTCATAATACGGATCTATAACAAGCATAATCAACCATATAGAGATAGTTCATTTCAAACTATTTGATCCCGATCTATGCTTAGATATTGTTCTCCATCAACCGATGAGATCCCTCCTTAGCTCAGATCAAGCAATGCATCATAAACCCATATCCTGCATACTGGATCTCATCCTTCATCAGATATTCAAGACTTTTTCGATACACTTGCCTAATTATCTTCTTCTCCTTTTATAGTCTGAGGCCTTGCTCAATACCATGGTCCAAAACCATAACAAACCAATACTATGGACCCAATACTTGGGATCAACACATCTGACGAGATACTATGGTCCAAAACCATAGGTTCAAATACCAAGGACTAACTACCATGGACTAAAACCCAATGTGCGTGCCTTCTCTTGCATGAAAGTGCGTGTATACGCATACGCGCCTTTTGATCGATGATCCCGTTGTATATGCGTCTCTGTCATGATGAACCCGCGTATATATATTTTCTCTTCATTCTTGTAGTCTGATCATCAAATCCTTGCTGCTGACTTGCTGTACTATGATCCGTCATCTGTGTGATTTGCCATCAAGGGCAACACTTGTCTCATAATGCCAACAATCTCCTCCTTTGGACTTGATGGCAAAGATAACTTGCCATATTGAGAACTGTCATCTAATTTCTTTGAGCTGTCCATGCATTCAGTCACATCTGATATCTCTTTTGTAGATTCATCTAGTTATATGTAAGTGAGTTGTTCTTCTATGAGTGGTTTGCCATCAAGTACAACACATGCATCATAATGCCAACAATCTCCCCCTTTGTACTTGATGGCAACAATACCAAATCACTCTCCCCCTTTGACATCAAGGGCAAAGGGAGAACCAAGATATTCACTTTCCTTGATAAACATCCCACTGACCATACTCCCCCTCAGTACCTGCTGAAATTTTTGAATGAGCTCCCCCTTTGTATATGCCAAGGTGTACTAATCTGTCCATGCTCCCTTTGAGTACATGTCGAAATCTCTGCTCTTGCTGAATTGTGCTATTCATGCTTCCCTTGTCTGTAAGCAAGGTCTGCAAAAAGATGTTATACAAGAACATGACTCTATACATCATAAGTGACCTTCCTAGCACCAAAAACTCATACATACATCCATCTCCCAACCTAGTGGGTATATATCAATATTGACTCATCCACCCAACCACGTGGGGATACATCAAAAGTTTACACATGATAAAACAAGAACATTACATCATCCATCCCAGGCATAGTGGGGAAACCAACATAGGCCGTTACATGACCTTGATAATAAAAGAAATACATGACTGAAATATTTCAACATCCTTCCTTATGCATAGAGGGGGTACAGATTACATTATATGACCAGAAGAGATTTCATCAAATGACTACAATAGATAGAGACACACTATTACATCATGAGTCTTGATATGACCTTTACATGAGACCAAACATCTAAATAAGACCATGATAGTCATTAGCAACTATCATACATAATGTATGATCTGCTCCATAAGCATCTTTCAACAACATCTAGACCAGCAATCATGTTCTCCCTCTATACCTGTTCCATCTGTGCCAGATGGTTTCTGTCAAGCCCATATCAGACTCTTCTCATTCTGAGTTTGGCCCACCGATTTCCTTCAAATTAACATATATGCGACTGTATCCACAGAAACAAACGTATATACTCCGATACTCCTTATGAAACTCGCGTACAACCATTTGCAAATCAACAACCTGTAAATGTCCTATGACAGGGTATGTTTGCATATAGATATCAACTCATCATCATAAAAATCATTCACATTACATCATATGTGTAAAACACCATAGCCATCTTATCAACAATATCATCCATGTATCATCACTTGGGAATATCTACATCAATCCACATATGTAAGTATCAACCTATCAACATATAGGTACGAACTCATCATCATCATGTCTCCAACAATGCAACTTTGAGTAATCATTCATGTATCCAGTGCTATGTATCTTGAGCTCAAGATCTTTTGTCAAGGCTTCTTTATATCATCAAATTTAACAATCCTCATCCACATGAGCACCAAGAACTATAGGAATCCTGCATCATCACTGTATTGTATGATCTTTATGCATATGACGACAGCAGCATATGAGTGACTCATCATCAAGTAATGAGGTTGTGTATTCAAGCTTTTTACTTCTCCTTATCCTTATGAATATCACCATGTAAGCATCATATATGCACCATCTAAGAATCAATCCACAAATATGATCTGAACATCAACTATGTAACCCCAAGAATCATATGAGATTTTATCATGGACAACTCATAACCACATCATAGCAAGATATATCACTTAGCCATATAAGCATCATCACCAAGGACTATTAACCATAATGCTGACAATGCATTATTAAAGGCATATGCTCCCCCTCAACCTGTGTCATCTGTTTACTGTTAGATATGATCATGCATATATCAGAAATAAGCATCAAGTTAGGATCAAAACACTTCTAAACATCTTACAAGTATCAAGACATTTCCACACATCCTCAGTAGACTGTAACTATTAACCAATAGAGAAAATAATGGACTGAATCATATTAGATCCTTTTTATAAGCCTGTCCCCACTGCTTTTCCTTAGACTGACATATATGCAGCTTTGCAATGTATAACTCGCGTATATATGCGACTTCCCTTTATGAAACTTGCGTATGGGATTTAGGACACTGAAGTTTTACACTTTCAGCTCCCCCTGAGTCTGTGATGTCTGTGTTGTGTTGTGTCTGTGTGGTGCCACATCTTTCTAACGAAACTTCCTTCCATATCTTCAAGCATGATGATGTTTTCTCCTTTTGGTATGGTGCACATACTTTGTTCTTGCATTCCTTTGCTAAATTTCCAAGCGTGTTACATGCATGACATCCTACCTATTTCATATTCCTTCTGTAGCAATCAACAACTTTGTGACCAAACATATTGCAAGAGAAACAATATCCCTTAAAGTACCTGGACCGTGATGATCTTTCTGTGTGATGGTCTTGAACCATTCTTCTTCTGCATCTGGCTGCAACATGTCCAAGATTATGACATACATAACATTCAACATTATTCATTAGAGGAGTAAAAGATTTTCTTTGAAGAATTTCTTTCCTTGGTTGTTGATGGGGTCGACCTTTCATCTCCTTGTTGAGCATTTCAGATTTTGCATTAGAGTTCCTTGTCTTATTTCGTGAACTAGATTCACCTTCAATAGATTCATGAAAACCAAGACTAGTTTTGATAGTAGGAGACCTTTGACTACTAAGAATATCATCCAAGATCTTAGTACTATCTTGAAATCGTAAGAGCTTATCCTTTTCTTCGAATTTATCATTTAGAATATTTACCTCAACTTGAAGTTGCTCTTCCCTTTCAAGATGCTACTTCTTTATGTTTTCTTTAACTTTTCTTTCTTCTTCCAACTGATGTCTTAGTCCAAGAACTACCTTTTCTTGTTTTTCAAGAGCTTGGAGTAGTTCTTTATTCTGCTTCTTTGATTCTTCAAGATCTTCCTTTAGCGAGAGGATCGTAGCTTCAAGTCTTTCATAGTAACTGGATCTATCTCTGAGTTTCTTGATAGTTGTGCTTCTTTCATTTACTTCATTTATTAATGATGTCACTTCATCCTGCAACTTTTGACATTGATTTTCGTTTTCCTTGAGTAACTTCCTTACCTTGTTTCCTTCCTCTAGTTGAGCTTTTAGTTTGGTAACTTCTTCTTTGAAATCGCATTCCCTTTTCTTCAATAGATCTTATTGTTCTCTAATTTTTTCTTTAAGCCTTCTAAATATTGCCTCTATTTGATATCTCTCTTTCTCACCCATAAGAGCAAGTTCAGTTGCTTCGCTATCACTTTCATCATCTTCGCATGGATGGAAACCAGAGGATAACAAATTCATACCTGATAGATCTTGTTCATCTTCATTCTGAAGTGATTCTGAACCTGAAGTGCTTCTTCCACATAATCCCCAATCGATTCTCCCACTGTCATGGACTTTCTGAGATGTCTTCTTCTTCTTAGGTGCTTTCTTCTTAAGCTTCTTTCCCATTGTTCCACGGATCTCCTTCAACCAATCAAGCTTCTACCAAAGGACCTGCTCTGATCCCAATTGTTGGAAATAATACTGAGAGGGGGGGTGAATGAGTATTATTAAATCAATAATACTTTTTCATTTCCATACTTAGATACATATACGCTACTTCAATTAAGGGAACCCGTGTGTATATACAATTGTGTCTAATGCAACTAGCATATATCCAAAATACTTATGATTCTGTTAATCCATTAAATGTTGATCTTTAGTTAGTGCATTAGAACTTCATTAACCATATGTACAATAAGCAGGTGCAGTAAAACAGAAAAGATCATCACACACAAGAAGCACACATGAACACCATGATATAAGGTGGAAACCCAATGTGGGTGAAAACCGCCTACTGCAAGTCGTCTCTATCTTCTTTTAATAAGAAACTTCATTTTACAATAGTTCTGTACTCGTGCAGTCTTATACCAGTATGCTGGCTTCTACCTACAAAGAGATACAACCCTCTCTCATTTTCCAGACTCTCCTGGATGGAAGCTACAACCCCCTTAGCTCTTGTACTAGTGGATCCATTTACTAGTACATAGGTGTCTGCCTACCAAATTCTCCAATCTTCGC
Organism: Pinus tabuliformis; assembly: GCA_031772625.1. Lineage (NCBI taxonomy): Eukaryota > Viridiplantae > Streptophyta > Pinopsida > Pinales > Pinaceae > Pinus > Pinus tabuliformis. The sequence continues at coordinate 867,010,575 of CM062812.1, forward strand.
TCGTTCTCTAGCTGCTACTAGAAGGGAGCTACCAACCCCTTTGCTCTTGTACTAGTTGATGTACGAGTACGTAGGTGCCGACCTACAATCTCCTTTCATCCTCCGGGGACCACATTTCATACATTTTCAGACTGGATACTCCTGAAGCACAACACTATAATCTGAAGGCTACGTTTCATCCAATTTTCACACTAGACCCATCAATACCATTGAAGCACAAAAACAATCAATACTAGCATCATCAATCTCTGAATCACCCAATACTGAATCACTGAGACCCTGTCAACAAAATGCAGTCACCAGAACACACAGAGCAGAACACTGAACTCTGCAACAATATTCAGAACCAACTGTATCATCAAAATCATGCATCAAAGTGCATACGCTACTTGGAAGTGTTGAACCAGCGTGTATACGCAACTTCACCAAAGTGAACCAGTGTATATATCATCAATTACTTACTTATAACTTGATGCACTTCCTGACTTCAAACATATCCAGATTATTACATATACAAGGATAATATGTGTGTTAGCAACCAGATCTAGTCCATCAGATCACATAAATATGAGTCATTATGATCCTGATCCATTATTAGATCTCATCCATCAACACTGAGGCTAAACACAATCAACCAAACTGAATATGCAAAATACTGACACCATTAAACAGTCACCAGAACTCATCAACAACCAGAACCACCTGTAACTTCAAACATCATAGCTCAAATGGTATATGCTACTACAATGAACCAAACCCGCGTACATACGCGCTTTCACCAAAGCCAACCTGCAAACAGATTTATAAATATTCAATCATGACTTGCAGCTATTTCAAACTTAAATTATACCCAGTTCAGAACATTACATGCGTCAGAATACAGATCTAGAACAATCATAATCAACCATATAGAGATAGTTCATTTCAAACCATTTGATCCTGATCTATGCTTAGATCTTGTTCTCCATCAACCGATGAGATCCCTCCTTAGCTCAGATCAAGCAATGCATCATAAACCCATATCCTGCATACTAGATCTCATCCTTCATCAGATATTCAATACTTTTTCAATGCACTTGCCTAATGATCTTGTCCTTGCATAACTTACAAACACATTTTTGTGCTTGTACTTGTAGAACTTACAAACAAGATTCTTAAGAAAAAGGACTGAAGAATGCACAAGAGAGAGGCCACCAGGGCCATGAATGAGGCACAATGAGGTCACTAAGTTTCTCATAGGATGAGAAACACTTTCAAGAGGGGCTATGATGGGCCTCTAAATTAGACATAAATTAAGGCACATATGACCATCCTTTAGCACATTAAATGATCTGAAAATGAGATCTTAGACTAATATTAATGTATTACAGAGTCATGTGCATGGATTTGCCTACATTACTTAGTGCAACGGATCGATAAGATTGTGAATAATATAGGCAATGAAGCAGTTAAAGAAACATAATAGACAAACACACATAACACAACAAATTTAATATGGATTTCACCCAAATCTCTTGGGCTACGTCTCCTTGTCCAGCCTTCAGTGGCGACCTCTCTATTATTTCTTCAAGAGTAGAGCTTTACAAAATGTGAGCTCAAATAGAGTCTCCACACAAAAGATACAAAATAGAAGGATTTTTGCTTGAATCCCTCAAGCCTCTCTGAGTACACAGACTCGTTCTCTCACTCTTTGTCTCTGTCTTCCCTCTGTCTCAGCACTGCTTGCCCTATTTCTATCATTCTATGGCTTTTTAAGCTAATCAGAGTTGTCTATTTGTTTCCCCTTCTGGGCTCTTTGGCTTCCGGCCTTTATCCGTTCAAACCCCCTCTGAGTATTAACCAATCATGGTGTAACATCTTCAGGGATGGTGTCCACCTGTTCTGCAACGGAAGGAACCATTAGCGCTTTAGAACTCCCCAAAACAGTCGTTCTCTGTTTACACAGAGAAATACACAAAACACGGGAAAATCCACCCAAACATGGTCTATCATACCTGAAATATTATTAATTCCACCCCATAATTCCTTCGATCCATCTTTGGGTGCTTATCACAAGTGATTTTCGATCCAATGGCTATTATTAATTTTTGGTGGCTTATGCGCTCAGAGATTACCCACCCAAAAAGGGTGGTTTTCTCTCTCTAGCACCTAGCCATGTGGTGGCCAGTGTATGGGCCCGAGCAGAGCCCGGCCAATGCCACTTACTGCCTACAGCCCGCCTGAAATCCCACTCATTTCGGAACTCAAAACACATATCATTGCATATAAAAACCCTTTCGGGTCCGTTTTATCGCCCAATTCACATTTCCTTTGATTTTCGTTTATTTAACGAAAAATGTGAAATACATAGAAAAATCCCTTTTCCCAGAACTCAAAATATATTAAATTTCATCCATAATCCTATCAAGTCCGGATATCGCAGTCACATTTGTCATCGGCCTCGGTCCTTTACATTGCTCCGATGCGATATTGTGATATCGCAATTGCACATCACATAGTCCCTGGGCCCTTTGGTAAGCGTTCCCTTGTATATTGCCGATGCAATATTGCGAGTCAACCTGGGTCATTGATCTACACACTTGATCGATGGTCCTCATTGACTCGCGTTGATCGTGATCGCAACTTCCATATGGTAGCCTCCGATAGCTTCCGCTTGCCATTGCCGATTGCGATATGCCAACTAGATCTAGACCATTGGTCGGCTAGATCTAATGGCTCCTCTGCATCGCTCCTCTGACCTCCGATAACTCTGTTTTTGGCCATTTCTTCATGTTTTTCAAGCCGGATAATGTAATTCGCCTGTTGTAAGGTTTTTCCTTATGCGATAGGTTTTTTTATTTTTGAGGACCTAGAGGGTTTCTAGGATCCATTTTGGATCATTAAACCTCTCTTTTTGCATTAGATAATGTATTTTTAACTTTAATATGTTAATTAGAAAGGTTTATGGATAATTGCATATTTGTGCCTAATATTATTTATTTTTGTGGAATATTGTGAGAATATTGGGCAGATTATGAAGATTTAGAGGAGGAGATAATTTAAGGACTTGCTCCCTACTATAGGAGGATCAATATTAAATAATAAATCAAGAAGATATTCTAAAATAATTCCACAGATTCTGGAGCTCCAATGATTGAGAAAATCTAGGAATGTGTTCTATGTCATTTAATGCAGATTCCTAGTATTGGGAACCAAATCCACTAATTAAGGAATTTTGGTGGGGAAAGCTTCCTCCTTTTATTGAAAATGCTTCCACATCATTTTCTATAAGTATCAAGTCGAATTTATCTCTAGGGTTTTATATTTCTTAGTCTTCATGTGGAGAGAACTCGTATTTTTGCAGCTCCACTGTATTTTCTTATAGGGATGTAATTGTATTGCTGGAAATAATGAAGATTGGTGCCATGTTCAACTTCTAAATCTTGGTATCCTTCATAGGACTCTGATTTTCCTTGGTCTTTGCCATCTGAGGAGCCTCTGATCCCTTTTGTATCATTTACTTTTCTTCCTTTCACTTCTTATTCACATGCATCTCTTGTTCTTGTATTTTTTTTTCTATACATTTGGTATTAATGATTTCTTGTTGTAGGATTGGGTTAAATGGTTGCAATAAGTTATTTTCTAGGATCAGAAGCATCATTTTATCATTGGAACAACTTTTTAAGGTCATAGTAATCATTGAGCTACTTGGATTAGTTTTCTTATTCCCAAATCTAGATTTCTGAAAGTCCCTTGTCGCAAATAACAAAAAAAAAAATCTATTTTTTAGAGCATGCTAATGAGATTCAATTGAGTTTATTCCACTTGAATGAGATCAAAAAAATATTATATTTTATAAAAAAAATTACCCCAATTTCATTTTCACTTGATTATATTAGGAATTTGATAGAGTTACTAGCTCACTAGTTCTCAAATTTCTAGATTTTAGACTACTAATGTTTTGTTATTTTTTAGCATGGGTTAAGAGAGGTTTTTTTGAGTGATTCGACTTGGAATGGAGACATAAGACACCATAGTCAATAAAAAAAATTGTTCCATCCAATTTTGATTTGAATTTCTTGGTCATTCAATGAATTACAACTTCCTATAGCAAATTTGTTGTTTCCTGTAGTAGCTACAGGATCTCCTGTAGTAGCCTTCCAACATCTCTCTACTTGCCCAAATTCGCTCAACAAGATTGGTTTTGGTCCCTCAAGGTTGAATCATGACCCCTAGACTCTAAATCAACGGTTGAGGGGGAATAAACACCACTTAGGACTTGTCTTTTTACCCATGCAAAACATCTGAGTGATTTGGGTTAATGGACAGATTTACGAAATGGGAATACAATGATGATTTTATTGATAGTCACATCCAAGGAACTATGTCAATGGATCTTAACTCTTTGAAATGTACTTATTGATATTTATTTCATGATATTTTCTTTATGCAATTAGAATAGGTTTGATTTCCTTGTATTTTATTTCATGCGGTAGGTTAAGGTTTCCATTACGAGCATTTCATCTGCTGCAAATAGTTTAGGATTTGATTTCATTACATTTTCTCCATTACATCATGACAGCAAAGGAAGGACACAATGTATGTTGCACACATAGTGATCATACCTCTTAAGTTTGTATGAACCCCAGGTTGATAATTAAGGTTGGTAGCCTTGGGAGTTGTAGCATTATTGCTGAAATACCGAGGCTCATCAGTATGTATACAAAATGGAGTTCAACATTAATGGAAAAGTATAAATGGGTATAAAAAATGTTAATAAAAAAATCGACACCTATAATATGTAGTGAAATTAGGGGTTTTTTAAATTGGGAAGGTGTAATGGGTTCATATTGGGTATGAGGTTAAATAATGTGATTTTTAGAGGTATTTTCCAATATGTAGTCAAATTAAGGGTATTGTTTAATAAGCCATGAACACACGTGATATGACAGATTTCCATTGATTGAAGCCCCCATGATACCTAGAAGCCAATGGAGATAATTGGAAAATTTTCCTAGTTCACAATCACTTTGTAGAAGTCGAGGAAAAGGAAACAGGTATAAAGGTTAAAATAATTCGACGAAGGTCACTCTCAAACACTAACTCATCTGGATCTTAGGGGAGGCCCCCAAGATCTAAAAAATTGAAACGCCAGAAGAAAAGAGGAGAACAAACAATACCAAAACCACAAAGTTTTTTTTTTAATTAAAAAAAATAATAATTGTAAAGGCTACATTGTGGTGGACAATCTGTCCTTTTACAAAATGAGACTTTTTACTTATAACCTTTTTTGTCACAATACGACAGGTAAATTCCATTGGTGGGTAAATACCATGGGTGAATGAATACCATGGGTGGATGTCACTTACAATACCATGGGTAAATTCCATGAGTGGATAAATACCATGTGAGGATGAATACCAAGGGTCGTTACCACTTACAATACCATGGGAAAATACCATGGGTGCATGCCACTTACAATATCATGGGTAAATTCCATGGGTGGATAAATACCATGGGTGGATGAACACCATGGGTAGATGAATATCGTGGATGGATTCCACTTACAATACCATGGGTAAATTCCATGGGTGAATGAATACCATGAGAGAATGTCATTTTCTATTCGGATCATTCCTCCCTCCTTAAGAAGCAATGGTCCTTATTACTTGAAGTTCCCTCCTGAGAAGCCTTTGTTGAATATGAAGAGTCGATGAAGAGAAGGATTTTGTGTGGTTAACCTGCAACTGTGATGAACAAAGGTCCAAGGATAGAGATACCCTGTAATGTTTGTGAACAACTGTGATACTGACAGTGTGCGGCCTAGCAAATGGACTTTGATAAAGTGTGGGTTTATAGATGACACATAACCATGAAAAATGGAGATCTGAGGATCGAAATACCCTGCAATGTTTGTGACCAACTGTGATACTAACAGTGTGCAGCCTAGCAAATGGACTTCAATGACAAGGATTTTGTGCGGTTGAACCATAACCGTGATGACGATTTTCGATGAAGTAGAAGGTTCCTACATAGCTTGGGGTGGGAGGACACGTCTCTAAAGAACCCAAGCCAAATGCTGTTATGATTAAATGGGTGAATGTGAATCACGTGCCTACTAAAGCGGGGTGGGAGGGCACATCTCCTAAGGAAACCCACTCTGAATGTTGCTCTAAATATAAAATGGGCATTACTCGATCAATATAACTTGGAATATTTATTATAACCTATTTTTGGAAATAGAATGAACATTCTGCATCTTCCCATGTGATTGAAATCCCTACCTGGATAATCTGAAAACTCAGATTCATGCTGCAATTGTCCTCCTGTCACAAAAGATCTGAAAAAAATAACTGATTTTAAGTCAATGATATCTCCCTGATCCGAACTCTGATTATACCAAATTGTTTTTGAAATTGGGTGATTTTTTTAGAAAAGCTCAGATATACTATCATTTTTCTAAAATTTTGTACAAAAACTACAAAAAATGATGGGAGAGTCGTGGTCTACGAATTGTCGTTAGGAAAATTTCTACAACATAGTTGTTTTTAAATCAGAGATACCTCCCTCATCCGAAGTCCGATTTGGCTGATTTTTTTTTTGAATTAGGATATTTTTTCACAAGGAACCTAGATCCGTTATTTGTTTTAGTAAATTTTTCACCAAAAATTTTAAATCTAATCAGCAAACTCGCCGCCCAAAAAAACTCTTGCAAAAAAAATGAAAAAAGAAAAATTATTCCCACTTTGCCCAAGAAAGTGATCTATGAAGGTTGTAGTGTTATCACCAAAAATTAATCATCTAGCCATAATTTACTAGACGGATTAAAGTACACCATGTAGGGCCAATTTTACCATAGTAAAATTGCTTTCACTGTGAGAATTACTTAATAAACCACATTTATTTAGTCATTTATAATACCCATGAAGAATAATTAAATAAATCACTATTTATTTAATTACCTTCTATGAATAATTAATTAAACCATTGTTTAACTAAAATTTCTTGGCATATTTCACCTAGATATGAGAAATAAATAGATAGATCATTAATTATCTTATTTTTCTCTAGGAATAATTAATTAATCACTAATTAATTATTATTCCTTGTCAATTTTAACTAAATCCCCTAGGAATACTTAAATAAATCATTATTTGTTTATTATTCCTTAACCATATTTCTTGAGATGATAAATAAATCATTTATTTATTTATTATTTCTAAATAAAAGTTTAAATACTTTTTTCCCTCTAACCAAATATAATAAAGTATTCCAAATGTTTAATTCTAGAATGGGGTTGATAATATTTTATTATTGCTCATTAATCGAGGATAACCAAGTATTTTGTTATAAATAGAACGGTTTTACATTCATTCTTCACTTTTGATTATTTTCATTGCTGCACTCATTGTTGTAGCTATGATTCTTATCATTGTCGCACACTATCTTCATTTTAATTTGAGTTCTCATTGAGCTCAAACATTTTGTTTGCTGGGTTTTACACATTATAAAGGAGAGAGACTCTACAAAAGTTGAAGACATTGAGGATAGCCAAGAACACATGCCATAGAGGGGGACTGGTAAGATTTTTTATTCCCTTCATAGGGTTATTTTCCATCCACAGCCTAATGTAGTTTCTTTTCATACACTTTCAAGAAGAATACTACATAAAAAATTGTCGACTCCACTGGGGAATTAGGTCATAGGAACCAACCACGAAAGAGATGGAAAACTTTTTCGAGACTTGCCACCTGTGAACCAAGGTGTAGAAATCACACTTTTCTAACCCAAAAGTGCGATCAAGAGGTCCAAAATGCATTTTCTGGCCCAAAAAGTGTGATATCCCCCTAAACAGGCAGTACCACAATTTTAGGGTTTCAGGGATTTTTCTTATCTGTTTCTAGGGTTTTCCGAGAGTTGTGTGTTGGGTTAGTTGACCATTTTCTTAGCCCACTTAGACCTTGATCTACTTTGTTTCTCTCAATGAAGTGAAATTTATCCCCCTAGGGCTACTAGTACGCTTCCACCTTTATAGGAGGAGTTTAGCAGAGTAAGAAGTCTAAGTTTTTGCAGAGATTTCAGCCATACTTTCTAGATTTGTACATTTCTTTTGCAAACTTTCACAGATAGGTTGTTTCCATCAGAAGTTCCCTCTTGAAACTTTTTTGGTTGGTTGCCTTTAGGTGCCATTGTTTGCCCCTGGTTTCACACCCATCTCCTTAACTTTTGCAGTGATTTTCCTCACTAGTTTTTTGCTATTATTACACCACTTTCCAGAAGCATCGTGTCATTTGATCCCAGTCACACCGACACTTAGATCTCTTGGCCCTTTTTGTGTGTTTTTAGTTGACTTCACCACCAACCAGCACAATGTTTGCAAACCCATTTTGGGTGGGGTTTTAGATAGTTGGTTTGTTGTTCATTTTCTATTTTTAATTTTAGTTTATTTTAACAATCTTTTTCTTTTTTCAAACATGATATGGGCTTAATTAATAAAAATACTTGCACACACAAGCACACATTAAGTGAAGGGTGCTTGGTTTACACCACCAAGCCAAGACTTAAATTAATTAATTTATTTCCCCACAAAGAGACAAAAACATCTTTTTTATCTCCCTTCACCATTTTTGGGTCATAGTTACACTTACACCACATCAATTGTCACGTCTTCTATTTTTCACAAGATGGATTTACCCATGAAGGGAGGATCATCACTATTGATTGGTTGACGTATTATGAGCCGTCATCTTTAAGCTCCCCTTAGTCCATTATCTCATCGATGTTCGGCAAGCAATCTGCCACCCCTCTCACCAGTGTTTCACCTAGAGTCTACAAATATTCCACCTTGTTGGGTGCTTTCCCTAGTCCTCCCCCTCCCATCTTTGAGACTATCTCTTTGAGCGTTCGCATGTTACAAGCATCACAGGCTGCTCAAAAGTAGTATGGTACCTCTAGTCAACAACCATCACCTCGACACCCTGTTATTACCATCTCAGTCGAGCCATCCAGATCCACCCCCCCATGAACTCCTCTATTTGTGGGTGCCTCTCATTTGTTCCTAGAACTATTCTTCCAAGTCTTAACCATCCAAAAGGTATTCCGTCGAGGCATTACCCTATAGGATAGGTACCTTTCATGTTTCCCCCTCCTAGAATCTATTCTATTCCTGTCATGGCTTCGTTAAGTTTGCCTAATATGACTTTGGGGATCCCAGTCTAGTACATGGATACCCCAACAAGCACTCTACCTGGTCAACCTAGACCCTATCATGATTTGACCCCAATTCAACTAATCCCTAAGACCCCTATCATTGCTTCAGTTCCACTGCAACCTCAACAGGAACCCATTCTTGTTGTGAAAGCATCTGGGCAGGGGGGCAAAGCCAAGAGGAAAGAACCTAAGGACAAGGCTCCCCAAGCTCCTCCAGCCCCCAAAGCTCCAAAGTTGACACCTCCATTTGCTTTGTGTGAATTTGTTGGGCATCCCACAAATAATTGTCCTGAACTTCCTCGTTTCAAACCTTTGGTTCATGAAACGCTTCCTAAGTCTAATATCCCTGACGTCCAAGTTACCTTACTAGATTCATCCAAAAGACTTAAAATGTTGAGCACAAATCACCCTTTTGCATTTTGTGATCATTATAGTCATTATTCCCATTGTTTCCCTCATCTCAACAAATTTCGTGATTGCCTCCAAGTACACCAAAATAGGGGGACTTTGGTCCCACCATCATGATCCCTCCCCCTGATGTCCAGATGACAGACTCCATGATCCATATCTTTACATGTTGGCATCCTTGAGATCTTCACAAGAAAACCTCTCTGAGGTTCCCGCATGCACTTCTGCCAAACCTCCCTCGTCGGAAACCTGGGTCTTAACATCGGTAGATCTTCCATGTACTAGCTCATTGTCTACCACCTCAGATGATGCGTGTGTGAACCTTATTTCTCAGGATGATGCACGAGGTATTGCCGCCACATCATGTGGTCAATATTCCTCCCATCCACTGATCTTCCATTCTTATGAAGACATCATGGAAGCCATGACTACCCCTAATTACCCTTGGGATGATATGCACCATCGCGCGTACTTCCTTCCTTATTTACCAGCCCAGATGTTTTCTCCCCCTCTTACTCATGATTATCAACAACATATCCGATACCAGGCCCCTTGCTATCTTCTCACTCGTGCCAACCTTTATCGTCGCGGTGTTAATTGTATCCTTCATTATTGTCTCACTCATCATTATGGCTAGGACCTTACATCATTCATAAGGACTTGGGTAATTGGGCATATCTCTTAGAGGATTTCAAAGGCCAACTTCTTCCTAATCCTTGCAATGCACTCTACCACAAGAAATTTTACCCATAAAATATCCCATTGATTTGTGTGTATTTATTTTTGTCATGCATTTTGGTAGGTTGCATCATCTCATTTGATGATTTGACAATTCATAAGGAATCCATTTTTCTAAGAAGGGTCAATTTGTCACCTCTCAAAATCGAATTTCTTCATAAACGACACTTGTACTTTGGGAGCCACCTTCAGTTGGCACTTGTTGTCTCATGTGTCAATTTTCATCATGAGCATCCATCATTTTCTCATTTTTCATGGTCCCCACTGGGTCTATTCTATGTGGAAACATCATCAAGTCACCCTTGTTTAGAGCATCCGGAATGAGTCACCTTTTTATCCATGGAGTCTGTTTTGCATCCCATTGTATCATGTCAGAATATCCATCCATCTTTGCATACAAGTCATACTGTGTTTCCCATTTTGGCCTTCAATCATACTGTCCACCATCCCCTCTGGAGTCAAGTCCATCGCTACCAAGTCAACCATGCACTTTATGCTCGAATAAGGGAAGTTGTTTGTTTGTCCCTCAGTCCCATTTTCTCCATTTTCGCTAGTGCCAGTCCATCAATCACATTACTATTTTCCCTCATGCCTTAGTTGAGGATCCTCATTGCCTCACCTATGGCGGGCCCTATTCTATTGACATCATCACATCTATTCCAGAAGAAAGGCCTAGAGGGCAGTGTATCTTTGTTTTAGCTTCCACTCTTGTTTAGTGCCTCAGATCAAGCAAAGGGAATCATCATTTCCCTTTGACTTTGTTTTTTCATGCTCTTGATTCATACACATGATGGTCCAATGATGCAACAGATTGTACCACTGATTCCCAGGTATGTGTGATATGTTTTAGATCTCATGAGGGGGGTCCCTTTAGGTAGCCCCCCACATGCCCGGATGCCTTCATCTTATGCTACAGCCTCAAATGTAGTTCCGCATATTTGATGGGTTCAGGTCCTGCCACTTACAGTGCTCATGACATTCATGTCTCCTTTAGATGATCCATCTAGTTTTGCAGAGCCCTTTCCTGTTCAACAAGGATTCTTTGGTTTATATACCCTCCCTCCCACCCATTTTTTAGGGCAGGGCCATTATATCTCATGTACTTAGATGTTATTGTATTCATTGTTGGCTTATTTTTTTCCAAGCAGAATATGCATATGGGACACATTGTATTATTTTTTGGCTCATTTATGCTAGCATGTCATGTACCATTTAGCATGTGCTTTATTGCTCAGCTTCATTTTCCTAGGCGCATTATTATTTTTGTACTAAGTTATCTCGGTGGGTATAGGTATCCCTCCCCCGCCTCACTGAGATCTTGTACCACAACATAAAAGAGACTTACATTGGTCTTTCCCCCTTTTACACTACACTCTATTCCTTTAGCTCCATTGGTCTCTCTCTCTTTCTCTAACTCCACTTTGTTGTTTAGTGATTGTGTCCTTACAATGTACTCCGGTCATACGTTTTGCTCATTTGGGGGGGAACCTGTTATCACCAAAAATTGATCATCTAGCCATAATTTACTAGGTGGATCAAAGTACACCATGTAGGGCCAATTTTACCATAGTAAAATTACTTAATAAACCACATTTATTAAGTCATTTATAATTAAACCCATGAAGAATAATGAAATAAATCACTATTTATTTAATAATCTTCTAGGAATGATAAATTAAACCATTGTTTAACTAATTCCTTGTCATATTTGACCCAGTTGTGAGAAATAAATAAATAAATCATTAATTTCCTTATTTTTCTCTAGGAATAATAAATTAATCACTAATTAGTTATTATTCCTTGTCAAGTTTGACTAAATCCCCTAGGAATACTTCAATAAATAATTATTTTTTTATTATTCCTTAACCATATTTCTTGAGATGATATATAAATCATTTATTTATTTATTATTTCTAAATAAAAATTTAAATACTTTTTTCCCTCTAACCAAATATAATAAAATATTCCAAATGGTTAATTCTAGAATGGGGTTAATAATATTTTATTATTGCTCATTATTCAAGGATAACCTAATATTTTGTTATAAATAAAAGAGTTCTACATTCATTCTTCACTTTTAATTATTTTCATTGTTGCTCTCACTATTGTAGCTCTGATTATTATCATTGTTGTACACCATCTTCATTTTCATTTGATTTCTCATTGAGCTCAAACATTTTGTTTGCTAGGTTTTACACATTATAGAGGAGAGAGACTCTACAAAAGCTGAAGATATTGACGATAGCCAAGAACCCGTCCCATAGAGGGAGACTGGTAACATTATTTGTTCCCTTCACATGTGTCATCTAATAAAATATATTCTTTATATATCTAGTTTACATTGGATTATTGGAGCTATTGGTGCTTATTTTCTTATTCCATTTTATTGTTTAACTATTTATATTGAATAGATCAGGGCTTTAGCAAGTTTTGTTTCTATCATTTGATTCAAATATATATTGTATAACAGCCATTTTTATTGTTGAGCTTGTTTTTCATCCACAATCTAAAGTTCTTTCTTTTCGTACACCTTCGAGAAGAACTCTACATAACACGTAGCATGTGCCTGAAGTTTGTTTAATATTGTTGCAAAAATTTCAAACTGAAATATGCATCAAACACTTATTCCCATGGAATTGTAACCTAAGTCTTATACCACTAATCCAGATCTTGGGGGAGGCTGCCAATATCTAAAAAATTGAAATTCCAGAAGAAAAGAGGAGAACACACAATAATAAAACCACAAAGAAATTGTTTTTTTTATTAAAATAGATAATAACTATAAAGGCTACATTGTGGTGGACAATCTAACCTTTTACCAAAAGCGACTTGTTACTTATAGTCTTTTTTTGTCACAATACCATAGGAAAATTCCATTGCTGTTTAAAAACCATGGGTTGATGTCACTTACAATACCATGGATAAATTCCATGAGTGGATAAATACCGTGGGAGGATGAATACCAAGGGTCGATGCCACTTACAATACCATGGGAAAATACCGTGGGTGGATGCCACTTACAATATCATCGGCAAATCCCATGGGTGGATAAATACCATGGGTGGATGAATACCATCGATGGATGCCACATACAATACCATGGGTAAATTCCATGGGTGAATGAATAATATGAGTGGATGAATACCATGGGAGTATTTGATTTTCCATTTGGACCACTAACCCTCAATATGAAAGTAAAAAAGAGGTTTCAACTCATAATGAAGTAGAATCATTAGGAGATTTACTTGAAGATGATACCCATCTTTCTGAGTTTTTGGAAAAAATTAAACAAAAAAATTAAAAAGAAAATGTTAGAACAAAGAAATTCAGGTCAAGTGTCAAGCTACCTAAAGAAAATGATGAAGAACTAGAGGATAAGAAATAGGGAAAATCAAACAAAAGGAAAATCACCCAGAACATTGAAGAATCAGGGATCAAGTTGAGAAGAAGCATACAAATGACTAAATTTTCAAATGTGCAATCTCCTGAAGTTGTTGATCTTGAAGAAGAAAAATATAGGACACCACCTTAGGCCCTGAGTCTAATAAGGAAGACACTAGATATTGATCTAGTAGAGAAATAAATCTATGATTATGTGGAGTCTTTTGATCAAAGAGCGCAACAAAAGGTAGATTTTTCTTATCAAAATCAAAGAAATGTATTCAATAAAGAAACCCCTCTGTCAGACAATATTCCTAAAAAAGAATACAAATTGAGGATGTTTTAAAACAAGATATATATGAGTTGAAAGTTCTCAATAAACATCTCAACCATTAATAAGAAGAAGTAAAGGTACAAAATGAAATATTAAGGACTGAAAATAAAAACATACTTTTGCATTTGAGCCATTGGTACAAAAAGAACAAGAAACTCAAAGAAAACAATAGATTCCTCAAGAATAAAATCAGAGAGTTACAAACCAAAATCTTAATGAAGAAACCAAGGGAAATGTTTGGTATCAAGAGGAGAAAGAAGAGCACTAGTCTAGATGTTTTAGCACAGGCCTTAGAGATAGTACATTAAAAGAAAGAAGGAACAAATTTTCAATTTTTGATGAATGAGAGCATGCAAAACCTTTGGTGTGGGGGGATGTTGAAGTCCGAAATTGTTCTATTTTTGAAAATGTTCTTTCCTCTCCTTTACACTTTTTATGACAATTTTGTTACAGTTTCAGTCCAAACAAGGTCTTCATAGTTGTGCTCAAGCATCCAAAAGGTATTTATCATCCATGTTTTAGAATCTATCGCTTCTTTGTGAAATAGAATTGAAAAATTTCTACAACTACATAATTTTTCTCATTTTGCAGCTAATGAAGAATTTTGTAACTATACCCATGGTTAGATAGGCTTGAATGCACCAAAAAACAAATCAAAGAAAATAGAAGCTGGAAAATGATCAATATATTAATACCCACCTGTCCGAATTATCTAGTAATTCACATAGATAGGGAGATATAGAAGTCAAACTAGAATTAAAATCTAGATATGACGTTCCAACGATCAGGCAGATTTTGAAGGAAGTTCGTGGGAAGATTAGGTGATCTAGGGGATCAAAAAAATGTTCAAAATTCAAATTGCTTGAAATCACTCGAAACCAATGCCAAATCATAGTGCTCATAGTTTTGAATCCAACGCCACTTGAATCGCCTCAAACTGACATTGTTGACAGCCAAAGAGCTAACAATTGTGCAGCAGGGTTGATTGGGATGCTGACTAGGTAGACCGTACATTGACATCAATAGCTGACTCAGCACGTACAATAGACTGTACAACCTAATCCAATATTGACAAGTGGAAAGGATATACTGAGGTAGTTGGCAGATTCTCATTGGTTCATTAGTTGTGAAGTGGACCAATCAAGAGGTGCCATGTTTCCCAATGAGAGGGCACCACATGGCACGCCATGGTTCGCCAAAATTTTTTAAAGTGGCCCAAGGGCCTCAGCAGGGTTCAACCCCTCAACCTTACAAGCATAAACATCACTCTCTATCAATTGACCACACATAAGTTCTTAACATATAATGCCTCTGGGAACCACACATAAGTTCTTAACATATAATGACCCTGGATTATATTTACACTGGAATGTCTGGAAAATTGGTGGAAGGTGGTAGGGAACTTGGCCCCATCCCATTGTCATATACTAGCCATAGGACCTAAAAAGGGGGGGAAGGCAAGTAGGCAAAGACTAGGCCCCATCTCCAGTCTCATGGTGTAAAGGAGACCACGTCAGGATTTAAGTGGAGGGGGTAGGTGATTAAGTCGAGCCCCCAATTTCGGTTATGCCATATGTCCAAACCCAATAGTGAAAGCGGTGGATTGGGTGGCACTTGGCCAACGTCGGCCTCGAGTCTCGTAAACCGTTATATGACCAGGTTCCAATATAGGAGCGAGTGGAGTCGCAAGGCCAAGTTGTTAGCCTGATCCCCAACCACATGGTGCCCGCGTGACCTTATCTGATGCTTTAAGAATATTGACATGAATAAGGAGGCAACAATATTCCTCTCTTTTGGCAAGAATTTCACTGTCGACAAGGGAATTTATCGCTCAACACTTGGAAAAAAAATCAAAAATCGTAAGATCATTAGCCAAAATTGCATTTTTGCGAAAAAATTAGCAGAAATTGTTCAAGCAAGCATATCTTGCTCATTATTTAACCTTTTTGAGCCCATGAAGAGCCTAGATAGGCGCTTTTGAGCATTCTGAATTCATTGGCTGCACTATCTTTTCATTGTGACAATTTTAAGCTGATGTAATTACAGATTTGAGCAATAAAAGAAAAGGCCCAACATTGGAAAATGGACTAGGAGAGGTAGCCCAAGAGGGGTGAACTCCATTATCAATTATTGTTTTGTGTTTTTTTGTATGGTTAATATTTCTCTATTTTATTTCTGCAAACTGAGTTTTTAAAAACACTAAATTTTATTTGTTTTTACAACTTGATCCATTCCCCACAAGACATAAAATTACATGCATTCATTTAATAAACCTTCATCTTTTTAATTACAGATCAGTTTGGTATTAGAGCATGGTTGTTTTGAATGTTTGATTGTGTTTGCAAGTGTTTTTTGATGCTTGCAAGGTTAAAGTTGAAAAGTGGAGGAGTGCTTGAAAAACCAAATCCTTAAATTGCTTCAAGGAGGTCACAAACTCCTCAAGCCCCATTAGTGAAGAAATATCAAGAAGGACATGAGATAATGTATGAGGATGAGAGAGCTTTCAGAAAGGCTTTCTATGACATGTCTGAATGGTGAAAGTGTTATGTGAAGAGAGGACTACAAGGTTTCATAGAGAGAGTTCAAATCAATCAAAAGGTAATGGCGTGATCAGAGAAAGCCTCCACCTCTACCTCCTCTTTCACCTCCATATTCACCTTTATCCTCTTCTACTCCATCCCCTTCACATACTTATTCAAGGTGTCCAAAAGGACATGCTAAGTATCCTTTGTTAAAGCTTGATTTTAAGTTTGAATTGCCTATGTACAATGGAGAAGTAAATGTTGAAAACTTAGATAATTGGGTTCACCAGATTGAAGTTTATTGCATGATTCAAAGGATTAAGGATGGTTCATGGGGGCTTCACTCAATGAACCTCTGACATAGCATCTGCGTTCGTGGCATACTAAAAAGTACCCCTAATTTGACTACATATTAGAAAATACCTCTAAAAATGATTTTATTTAACCCCATACTAATGCCATCCTGATACACTTTAACAATTTAAAAAACCCTTAATTTCATAATCAAGAGGGAAAAATGTTCCTCAAGTGATTAGCAAGAACCCATTCAAATATGAAGATGAAGGAAAGGGGAAGTTTAAAGGAAAGGGAAGAAATAATTCTACAGTCAAGAAAGAGGGAGAAAAACTCAAAAGAAGGCCATGAATAAGACCATTTTGGGAAATTACATCCAAAAATGAGACTAAAGAAGTTGAACAACAATGGGAAACAAAAGACTACTACAACAACTCAACAAGATACAGGATATTATTCAGGTGATGAGACCAAAAACATAGCCATGGGAATGCAAGGTAAAGCTTCTATTCTAAGCACTAGTTATTCTAGTAAACCTATTGAGCCTGAAATTGATAAAGAAAGAATTGAGATTTTACATAGTAGGGCCATTACAAAACATACCAAAGTTGATACTTTGTTTGATAGTGGATCCCAAGTTACCTTTATTTCTGAAGCTATTATTAAGAAACTAAACATGGAAACTATACCTCATCCTAAACATTATCCTTCGAGTTGGGTATGTGACAATCACAAATTGCAAGTGACAAGAAAGTGCAAACTTAAATTCGCCATCACTACAAAATTTATTCGTGAGGTAGAGCTTGATGTTGTACCACTTGACATTTGTGGAACTGTTTTAGGGAGTCCATACTCATATGACCGAAATCCATATTTTATCATCATGAGAAGAAATATCATTTGTTTAAATATGGAATTGAGTATATTGTTAGATCAAATATGTTATTTCCTATCAGTCCTGCCAGTCACTAGTGATCGAATATGCTCTTACAAGGCTTTTGTTAGGGTCTCAAATTGAAATTTTTATCATTTCATTAGGTTTTCAAAATAAAAATTTGGTCACTGCCTAGTGTGTCTAGGTCTATTGCTGCTCCATTCAAAATTTTCATGTTCCAGTCACTGCCATCACTCAGTTGGAGGTGCCATCACTGAAAGGTCATCATCATCATCTCAGTCATATCGTCATGGTCCTCATTAATCTTAATGTCACCATTAGGTCATTAGGGTCAAAGTCATCAAAATTTGTCATCTTATTCATAAATTCGGCAAATGAAGGAGTAGTAATATGGAATTTTCTCAAAACGTTTTGTTTTAAAGTGTAATTTATTTCAAATATGATGTAATAAGTTCTAAAGTTCGAAAGATGCATTGAATATGCCAAAGCTACATAGTTTTGGAAGAAAAAGTGAAAAACATATGTAGGGCCACCTCACCACCATGAAGAAATTGACTTCCACAAGCTACAAAGGACCAAAACACAAGTCCATTTGCGTATTCCAGCCCTCATAAGATCAAATTATTGCCTCTAGAGTATCATTCTTTCTCCCTCGTTGCATTTTTGGCATCCTTGCTGCATTTTTGAAAAGGGAGAAAAATCATTCATTGCAGGGTTTTCTCCATCAATTTATAGGTCCAGCACATCATCAACAAGTAAGTGAAGTTCATTCACTCCTCCTTCATCCTTCCTTTCATTAGTTTGCTCAGCGAGAGCCATTGAATCACCCTCTCCTAGGGCTTTTTTGTGCTTTGGTCTCCTAGTCATTTTACTTCATTGTTGTGGTAAAACACTACTTTTTATGCTCAAAAACCCTCACATATACTCCATATACCTCCCTCTTCACAATCTATGTAGAATAATTTCTTCTCAGAACACTTATGACCTTTAGTGTATTTGCTATGACAACTGTAACAAAGCCCTTTTGCTATTTTCTCTTCCAATTGTTGTGGTGTCAACCTTATAGGTTGTGGAAGACTAGCGGCAACAACACTTCCGTCTTTATAGTTGTGAGTGGTATGCTTCCTGGTTGCCATAATTTTGCTTTCCATTTTTCTTGCTAACCTGAATGCCTTCTCTAATGAATCAGGTTCCCAAAGGCGAACATCATGTTGGATATTATCCTTTAAAGACCCTATGAACACATCAATCATATGCTCCTCTGGAATATCTTTTACCCTTATGTTCAATTTTTGGAACTCCTAAATGTGCTCCATTATTGAACCCTTTTGTTTGAGACTTATCAAATGGATAAAAAAGTGTTGCTTTTTGTATCCTCATAATGTGCTATCAATTCTTCTGTAAAAATTGCCCAAGTGATAAATTGCTTACGAGAGCAAAGCCATTGATACCATACAAACTAATTTGGTTCCAAATATAAAGTTGCAATACGTACCTTTTGTGTGTTTTGCACATTATTGAGATCGAAAAATTGCTCCATCTGTAATATCCATGTTGCGAGATCCTTGCCACCAAACTTCCTCATATTGATTTTGGAATATGGTGGGTCTTTGATCCAGCATTAGAGTCTATGGAATCATGATTAACATTTCTTTTGTTCTCATCATGAGTTTCCTTTACTACCCTTTCACCATTAGTGACCCTTTCTTGTAGCAACTTATTCATATTTATCTTCAATTTTTCCATGTCTATCTTCAAATCTATCTTCAAATCATCCATCTTGGCTTCCACTTCATTCATCTTAGCTTCTACACCTTTCTTTAAACAATCCATCTTAGCTTCCACGCCTTTCTTTAAACCATCCATCTTAGATTCTGTTCCTTTTTGTGCAAGGGACAGTTGTTGCACTTGGTCTTGTAATTTTGATATATCATGTTGCATTTCTTCCTCTTCTTCATGAGTCATGCTAGAGCTTTTAGGTTCCTTACTAGGTGTTTGCATTTTCTTTCCTCAGGGAATTAGTTACCAATAATAATGCTCTACTATGCCCTTTTAATTCCTTCAAAATAAATTTTCAAACCAAGCTTACGCAAAAATTTAAGAAAATCTACACACCTTTTTTCACTTTGTAGGAGCTCGATATTGCCTCTGATGTATCTCTGTACTTTCTAATCATCTAGATCTGAATTTGTGACCTGCAGTAGCCCTCTGTGTCCTCTTTCCAATGCCACAAGTCTGACCCAAATTGTATTCTCCAAGGAATAGGTATGCGAAATCTCCCACAGTGACTTGATTATAGACTAGTTCAGTAGAGCGAACTTGTACGACTTGCCACGAGTCACGGTTTCGACCTTTGGATCTGAAAAATTCATACAAGAAACTAAAGTATGTCCTCTTTCGATACCTTCTTACGAAATTTCAATCCGATCCCCAAAGAGAAAGTTATGATGCTTTTCCCCGGGTCACCTGTTTGGAATGTAATTCAGGAGTCTGAAAAAAGACCAACTTCCTCAGATCATATCTCCGCAAATATAGCGCTAACAGCTTTGAAATTCAGATCTGAGGTTCAGCGCAATTTCTTCTCAAATGGGTTTTTCTTGCAACTTCTGAAACATTGCAAAAAAAAAATTATAGCGAAAATGCCACGATTACCTATTTGGAGCAGCGAAACCCTAGAACCCAAAGCTCTGATACCAAATGTTATGAAACCAGCTCAAGAAAAAGATAGAAAAGATAGATCAACGCCTTAGAATTTAGCCTCTTCGAGGAGGCAACCTGCTTTACATTACATAAATGAACAATTCTTGGATGATTCAAATGAAAAAACCTCCTTTCTATATATAGGAGTCTAAGGAGTCACAATATAACCCAGCCGACCTAACAATAATAATATAAAGCCACAAAAATAACAATAGAGGGATTCTATGGGGCACAATAATAACAATATGGGGATAATAGGGGCACAACAATATTAATAAGGGGTACAAATATAATAGTAATGGGGTAATCACTAGTATTATAGGGACCCAACACAAAAACCTCCTTCATTTTTTACAACGGTATCATATATTTTGAGATATGAAACTTTGTTGGAGACCTATGTTAGAAAATAAAAAAATTCAAGTTAATTTCCTATTTTAGGCATGATTTTGTGACACAGATTCCGAGAAAATGAAAATTAATTTCCAGAAAATGAGAGATGTTTTTATTCAAAAAATCCTTATCTACCATAAGCCCTCTCAGGTTTACAAAAATCTTTATGGTTAGAGATATATCGCTCCATATTTGAGTCTTATTTTTGCAGAAAACCTAGAAATTTTGACAAACAGCTATATGCGCAGCACCAAAGTGCTACGCTTTTTCCTCAGCCATCCAAAATGCCAAAAGCAGTATATACTTAGATAGATAATAACTCCTACATGTCATATATCCACGTTTTCAATTTTGTAAGTAGACATATTGTGATAAAATATTAAAAAACATGTCAAAAAATCACTTTCTGCCACTGTTTTCAAGAAGGCACTACGCATATAGAGGTAGTCTTGGGAACATCAATTTTTCTCCTTGTTGGAGTATCCAAATCACTTGCTTGAATAGTCAAATGATGACTAGACACTCACATATTTCTAATGAGCTATCCAGTTCTGAATTTGGATCATGGGAAGGCCTCCAAATACCTCCTGTAAGATGGCGCTATCCAAATGCCTAAATGCGCTACGCAAACATTGTCTAAATGTGCTACGCAAATGCCTGTAATTGTTTGTTTTCAGCATGTCTTCAATAGATCTTTAGTTGATGATGTAATTTCAGTAGTTTGAAGTCTTGACGTTGTAATCTTGAATAAATTAGCATGATAGGTTGTTTTTATGTTTAATTAGGCCTCATAAATGAAGAAAAACTCAAATTAAAGTCTAAGAGAAGAGTTTTTCTTTTACCTTCTCACTCTCACTTGCTGGTTGAAATATTCTTGGAAAATGTTCCAACAATCATGGTTTTGACCCCTGAAGGTGGGGAAACTATTTATATTAATCTATATGTATCATTTTCTCAGTCAGAGAGAAGGGTTGGACATTTGAGGAGAGAGCTCTTGTAACTTGTGCTTCAACATTTTCAGGAAATCAAAGAACAGTTACAACTATTATCTAGGAATTCATGTGCAGTGAGTTTGTGATCTTGTTTCTTCTTTGTTATAGTTTCATATGATATATATTCATCTCTTCTTTAAATTCATCAGTTTCTTCAGTGATGTTTCCTAAGTTTATAAGAAGCATTCTTGTTTTTAAGCATGGTTTTGATGGAATTATCATTTTATGTTATTTTATTTCATGCTTAATGAATTCATGACATATATGCTCATTAAGTCCTCTAAGTTTCTTCTAAACACTACACTACATTTACAAACCCTAAGCCATCACAAAACTACTGCTACCTTTCTCCTTTATATTTCTGTTGTTGTTGCCCTTTGATCTTTTGACCTAGTTACCTAGTTTCATCCCTTGTTTAGCATCAAAACCCTAAATTTTCAAACCTATCTGAGCCTAGCATATCTAGCCTAAAATCATTTTATATTCCAGTCAATTCTTTGGTTGTGATCTCATAGATAGAGCCCTCTCTGGTTTGGTAGGGCTATCTACCAAACTACAAGCTTGGTCTGTGGTTACCTCCTTCGATTCCTCTCAGCCTGGGACATTGTGGGGGATAACATTTTGGCATCGTTTCCGGGGAACAAAAGATCATATCTTCCCTGGGAAAGAATGATAAGGATCAAATCTGATTGTTGATGGTGAACAATGATCAAACACAAGAAAGGTTTTGCATCTTTCACCTGGCGACTCCAATGTCGAAGAATCCAAAGGTTTAGAATTTTAATGGCGACTCCATTGTTCCAAAACCGGTAGTTTGAAGAACTTCTTGGTGACTTAACTATTTTCAAAATGGATTCAGTTGCTTGAAGGTATGCTCCTATGAATCGAGCTCATATTCTTGGTTTTCTGAATCATAATCCTTGCATAGATTTGAAAACTAGTCTGCCCAAATTCATAGATGGAAACGATGATGACGTTATTCTGCATATAATAAAATTTTAAGGGCATATACATAAGCTTGGGATTAGTTTTCATGAGGATTGTTTGATGATGATGTTTATGGCTACTTTGGAAGGAAAAGAAAGGTCATGGTATGAAGGGTTAAACCAAGATAGCTTTTATTCTCTTAAATATTTCCATAGAGTGTTCTCTGAGCATTATGGGAAGTATCTTTTACAAAGCTATTGTGATTATTGTGAAGGTTTTATTGCTTATCTTAATAGTATTGATGATATCAAATGTATGGATGATGAAGAGATAATTGGAGCCTTCTATCATTTTTCCTTCCAACAGAAATCTGAAGAAGCTAATCATTTTGATACACGAGATCATACTCAACACACAATAGCCTCCTCTTTGATTAATGAAGAAACAGATGATGAATATTGTCTAGAAGCTCATATTGATTCCCCGTAGGGAACAATTCTGGCAGAAGCACAACACACTGATCATCTAAACGTTAAGGAAGAAATTCAACAGCTTGAAACTAA
Organism: Pinus tabuliformis; assembly: GCA_031772625.1. Lineage (NCBI taxonomy): Eukaryota > Viridiplantae > Streptophyta > Pinopsida > Pinales > Pinaceae > Pinus > Pinus tabuliformis. The sequence continues at coordinate 867,033,911 of CM062812.1, forward strand.
TCAAGAAGAGGAGAATAATGAAAAAGAACAGTCTATTTTACATCTTATGGGTGTACACATTAGCAGTGTGGTTGCCGAACAAAGTCCTCTTGCCAATCATCAGGTAAAATTAATTTATCATATCATTGAAGAATCATTTGTTGATTTGTAGCAGTCTTATGATCCACAAGAACTTCCCCAACAGGTAAAAATTTCTACAACTGAAAATGAAACTGATCAAATTGTCAAGGATCAAGAAAAGAGGAATGAAAGAGAAGAATTTGTTATAAAGAATCTTGCAAAAGAAAATTGTATTTAGGAAAATTTCCACCAAACAATGTCTTCTTTGACTGAAGATAATATTAATCAGTAATGATCACATTCACTCCCTTGAATTATATGAAGGTATTCAGCAGTGTTCAAGAGACCAGGACATTGATGATGAGTGTCAATCAAATTTCCCTTCAAATATTTCATTTCATGAATTTTTGTTTCAAGATGAAACTTATCCATTTATATGTTCAGAATTTCTAGAAGACCAAGATGATGTTTCTAATTAAATGTATGAAAAAAGCATATCTAGACATTCACCACTCATATGTCTCTCCGGCTCATCCATTTTTTGAAGCACTATTTCAAGGGAAGATTCGTGCAGATCATAATTTTGAATTGGCATGTGTGAAGGTTCCAAACAATGTAATTATGGCAAAGAGTAATTATTAAACATTGCAAGAAAATTATGAAGAGGAGAGAAACGATAAAGAAGAGGTTGTTTTAGATCCTCTTGCACATGATGACCTTCCTCCAGATTCAGAAAATAAAGAGTGTTCTTATATTTCTTATGAATTTCAAGATATGGTAATGTTCCATATTATTATAGACCCTATTGCCAATTTTTTGAAGCCATATGGGAAGATGAATTTTCTTGTATTTGTGGATCATGAGCACATGTTCAGTAGACACTTGGAGTGGCAAATATTTTTTTTTCTTGCCTTCTCAAGGAAAGTATGAGCATGATTCAAATAAGTAGCCATTTTATGGATTGGTTACACTGGAGGGATCATTTCACATGATTGTATATATATCTTTAGTAGGTGGGCGGTTATCATCAAGATTTGAAGCCCGAGGTGAAGGCCCTAAGATTTTTATGGTCTATTGCCATAAGTAAGTTCAGTCAATTTGTTTTGTTTATTGTTTGTCAAAGTCAGTTAGTCAATCAGTTTTTAGTTTGAGTTTGTTCTTTTTCATTTTGACTCCATGCCCAATGAATAAGGCTACCTGGTCTATGGTGTTCTTGACACCTCCAAGGAGCTACCATCCCTAGCTAGAGCCAATGTTAGTGAGTGTGAGTCCTGCCAGTCACCAATGATCAAATATGCTCTTACAAAGTTTTTGTTAGGGTCTCAAAGTCAAATTTTTATCATTTCATTAGGTTTTCAAAATAAAAATGTGATCACTGCTTAGTGTGTCTAGGTCTATTGTTGCTCCTTTCAAATTTTTCATGTTCTAGTCATTTCCATCATGTTAGGTCCCTATAATACTAGTGATTACCCCATTACTATTGTAGTTGTATCCCTTATTAATATTTTTGTGCCCTTATTGTCCCCATATTGTTATTACTATACCCCATAGAATCCCTTTATTGTTATTTTTGTGCCTTTATATTAATATCGTTAGGTCAGCTGCATTATATTGTGACTCCTTAGACTCCTATATATAGAAAGGAGGTTTTGTCATTTGAATCATCAAGGAATTATCCATTTGTGTAATGTAAAGGAGGTTGCCACCTCGAAGAGGCTGAATTCTAAGGTGTTGATATATCTTTTCTATCTTTTTGTGAGTTGGTTTCATAACATTTGGTATCAGAGCTTTTGGATTCTAGGGTTTTGCTGCTCCAAATAGGTCATCATGGAATTTTCGCTATAATTTTTTTCTGCAACGTTTTAGAAGCGAAAAAAAACCCATTTGAGACGAAATCATGCTGAACCTCGGATCCAAATTTCAGAGCTTTTCACACTATATTTGCGGAGATATGATCTGAGGAAGTTGGTCTTTTTTCAAACTCCTAAATTACATTCCAAACAGGTGACCTGGGGAAAATCGTCATAACTTTCTCTCTGAGCATTGGATTGAAATTTCATAAGAAGGTACAGAAAGAGGATGGATTGTAGTTTCTTATGTATATTTTTCATAGCCAAACAGGGACACGTGGCACGTTGTACAAATTCACTCTACTGAACTAGTCTATAATGAGGTCACTGTGGGAGATTTGGCATAACTCTTCCTTGGAGAATCCAATTTGGATCAGACTGGTGGCATTGGAAAGAGGACATAGAGGGATACTGCAAATTTCAATTTCAAAACTGGATGATCTGAAATTACAGAGATACATCAGAGGCAATATTGAGCTCCTACAAAGTGAAAAAAGGTGTGTAGATTTTTTTAATTTCTTGCTTAAGATTGGTTTGAAAAATTATTTTGAAGGAATTCAAAGGGAAAAGTAGAGAATTATTATCAGTAACTGATGCCCCAAGGAAATAAAATTCAAACACCTAGTAAGAAACCTGAAATCTCTAGCATGACTCATGAAGAAGAGGAAGAAATGTTACATGATATATCAAAATTACAAGACCAAGTGCAACAAATGTCACTTTCACAAAAGCTAACATAAATGGCATGGAAGCTAAGATGGACAATTTAAAGATAGATTTGAATACAAATTTGAAGACATGCATGGCAAATTTGAAGACAGATTTGACAAATTTTCAACAATAAATACTTACTAATGGTGAAAGGGTAGTAAAGGAAACTCATGATGCGAACAAAAGAAATGTTAATCATGATTTCATAGACTCTAATGTTGGATTGAAGACCCACCATATTTTAAAAATCGATATGCGGAAGTTTGATGGCAACGATCCCGCAACATGGATATTACAGGTGGAGCAATTTTTTGATCTCAATAATGTGCAAAACACACAAAAGGTACATATTGCAACTTTATATTTGGAACCAAATCAGTTTGTATGGTATCAATGGCTTTGCTCTCGTAAACAAATTATCACTTGGGCAATTTTTATGGAAGAATTGATAGCACATTATGAGGATACAAAAAGCAACACTTTTTGTAGCCAATTGGTAAGTCTCAAACAAAAGGGTTCAATAATGGAGCACATTGAGGAGTTCCAAAAATTGAACACAAGGGTAAAAAATAGTCCAGAGGAGCATAGGATTGATGTGTTCATAGGGAATTTAAGGGATAATATCCAACATGATGTTCGCCTTTGGGAACCTGATTCATTAGAGAAGGCATTTAGGTTAGCAAGAAAAATGGAAAGCAAAATTATGGCAACCAGGAAGCATACCACTCACAACTATAAAGATGGAAGTGTTGTTGCCCCTAGTCTTCCACAACCTATAAGGTTGACACCACAACAATTGGAAGAAGAAAGAGCAAAAGGGCTTTGTTACAGTTTTGATAGCAAATACACTAAAGGTCATAAGTGTGCTGAGAAGAAATTATTCTACATATATTATGAAGAGGAAGAAGAAAAGGAGCAAGAAAGGTCAAAAGAAGAGGATATACTCCAGGAACAAAGCCTAGATAAAGAAGAAATGAATCCGACCATATGTTGTAATGCATTGGCTGGAATTACTACTCCTCAAACCATCAAGATAGAAGAACAAATCAAGAAGAAAAAGGTAATAGTGTTGATTGATTCAGGAAGTACCCACAATTTTATTCATTGTAAGGTAGCAAAAGAATTGAATTGCTGCCTATATCCAACACCAGAGTGTCAAGTGATGGTTGCAAATGGAGGAACAATAAATTGCTCTAGAAAGTTCCTTAATATCAAGATATCCATGGGAGAATATGTATTGACTAGCCCAATGCTTTCCATTCCAATGGGAGGTGTTGATGTTGTACTAGGAGTCCAATGGCTTCAATCCTTGGGTACAATAGCTTTTAGTTTTCAAGAAATTTTCATGAAATTTTCTACAGAAGGAAAGGAAGTTACATTAATGGGTATTGCAATGAAACCGGGAAAGATAATCAGCTCTAACGGTAAGACAAAGCTTCTAAAAAAGGAACAAAGAGGTGTAATTTCACAATTATGTTCGCTAGATGTTTCCACATCGAAATCTTCTATTTCTCTAGATATCCAAAAAGTCTTGGACAATCATTCCAAGGTATTTGAGATTCCCAAAGGTCTCCCACCTATTCGTGATCATGATCATGCTATTCATCTGATTCCAGGAAGTGTTCCTCGAAACATCAGGTTGTACAGATATCCATATGCCCAAAACATTGAAATTGAACGTATGGTTGCAGAAATGGTAGAGGCTGGTATAATTCAACCTAGTCAAAGTTCTTTCTCTACTCCCGTAGTATTGGTGCACAAGAAGGATGGATCATGGCACATGTCTCTGGATTATAAGGAGCTCAACAAGCTCACTATTAAAGATAAGTTTCCCATTCCTGTCATTGATGAATTACCGGATGAATTGCATGGATCAATTTACTTCACCAAGTTGGATCTTCATTCAGGATATCATCAAATCAAAATGAAGACTGAAGACATTCTGAAAACATCATTTAGAACTCATGAGGGTCATCATGAATTTTTGGTCATGTCTTTTGGCCTTACCAATGCACCTTCTACATTTCAAGGTTTGATGAATTTCATTTTCAAACCCTTTCTTAGAAAATTTGTGTTAGTATTTTTTGATGATATACTAATCTACAGCAAGTCTTGGAAGGATCAATGTCAACATGTTGACAAGGTGCTACAACTATTGGAGGAGAAACAATTATATGCAAAAAGATCCAAATATTTCTTTGGAGTAAAAGAGGTGGAATATCTGGGTCATATTATATCTCATAAAGGAGTTAAGGTAGACCCTAGCAAAATTAAAGCCATTAAGGAATGGAAAATCCCCACATCCATAAAACATCTGTGAGGATTTTTCGGGTTGACAGGGTATTATCACAAGTTTGTTAAGAATTATGGGAGAATACCAACACCTCTAACAACATTATTGAAGAAAGATGCATTTTCATGGACTCCAGAAGCAACAAAGGCCTTCGAACATCTTAAAGAGGTAATGCCAAGCACCGGTCTTAGCTACACCAGACTTCACAAAAACCTTTATTGTGGAATGTGATGCTTCAAGAAATGGAATTGGTGTTGTTTTAATGCGAGATGAAAGACCCATTGCTTTTGAAATTCATCCAATCAAGGGAAAGTTTTTACACAAAGCTATTTTTGAGAAGGAAATGTTGGTAGTACTACATGCACTTAAGAAATGGCGACCCTACCTAATGGGAAGACACTTCAAGGTAAAAACGGATCATGATAGCCTTAAATACTTTTTAGAACAAAGATTATCCTCTGAAGAGAAACAAAAGTGGGTCACAAAGATGTTGGGTTATGACTTTGAAATCATCTACAAAAAAGGGAAGAAAAATGTGGTGGAAGATGCACTCTCAAGAAAGGATGAGGATGTGGAAGCATTGTTGTGCGCCATTTCTATTATCCAACCAGATTGGATAAATGAAGCAAGGGAGGAATGGAATAATGATGAAGAAGTGTGGGCACTTATTCGAAATTTGCAACAAGATTCCAGTACATCTAATACATTTAGCTGGAAAAATGATTCGTTATGGTACAAAGATCACTTATACCTCTGTAAGAATTCCCAACTCAAGCAAAAGATTCTTATGGAATTGCACACTTCTCCCTTTGGAGGGCACTCAAGATTTTTAAAAACTTACCACAGGGTTAAGAAGGAATTTTTTTGGGATGGCCTTAAATCAGATATTCAAAAGTTCGTGGTGGAATATTTGGTTTGCCAACAAAATAAAGTTGAAACAATTAAGACCCCGGGTCTATTACAGCCTTTATCCATTCCAAGCCAACGCTGGGAGGAGGTTTCAATGGATTTTATCTCAGGTTTACTGAAGTCTGAGGGAAGGAATGTCATCATGGTGGTATTTGACACACTTACCAAGTATGCACACTTTTGTGCATTATCACATCCATTTAAAGCCAGTACAGTTTCTACTGCATTTATCGAAACAATTTAAAAGCTACATGGAAACCCAAAGATTATTGTAAGTGACAGAGATCCCATTTTCACTGGAAATTTTTTGACGGAATTATTTTCTTGTCTCAGTATTCAATTAGTTCATATATCATCTTATCATCCTCAATCTGATGGGCAAACTGAGATAGTAAACAAATGTTTGGAAGGATATCTTCATTGCTTTGTATCTGATAAACAGACACAATGGGTCAAATGGTTGCCTCTAGCTGAATGGTGGTATAACACTTCCTTCCATACAGCAACAAAAATGACCCCATTTATGGCACTTTATGGATATCAGCTACCATCCATCACATCATATTTAAGAGAAAATTCTAAGGTTCAAGCAATGGAACATCACATCGAGCATCAATAACAAGTCCTCCAACTCTTAAAGTATAACCTCGTGTTGGCGTAGAATAGAATGAAACAGCAGGCAGATCAACATCGCAGTGAAAGAAGTTTTGATGTAGGTGATTGGGCATTCCTATAGATACAACCATATAAACAAATGTACCTCAAGCAAGCTAAGAAGGATAATAAATTATCACAAAATAATTATGGTTCGTACAAGGTGTTGCAAAAGATTGGTACTATGGTATACAAATTGGAGCTTCCTGCAGCTTCTCGAGTGCACCCAGTTTTCCATGTTTCATGTTTAAATAAGGTTATAGGCGACAAGCTCCCAGTTCAAACAATATTGCCAGAACTTGATGAGGAAGGAAAAATTATATTGGAACCAGAAGCAGTCATAGAAACAAGAACTCGACAGCTACGAAATCGATCAATTTTGGAGTATCTCATCAATGGAAGAACTTATCCACTGAAGATTCCACATGGGAGGATGAGAATTTTATACTGAAGCATCCAGAACTACTCAAGTGTTCAGGGAAACACTTTTTTGAAGGAGAGGGGCATGTTAGGTCCCTATAATACTAGTATTACCCCATTACTATTGTAGTTGTATCCCTTATTAATATTGTTGTGCCCCTATTGTCCCCATATTGTTATTACTGTGCCCCATAGAATCCCTTTATTATTATTTTTGTTTCTTTATATTAATATTGTTAGGTCGGCTAGGTTATATTGTGACTCCTTAGACTCCTATATATATAAAGGAGGTATTGTCATTTGAATCATCAAGGAATCATTCATTTGTGTAATGTAAAGGAGGTTTCCCCCTTAAAGGGGCTGAATTCTAAGGTGTTGATCTATCTTTTCTATCTTTTTGTGAGCTGGTTTCATAACACATCACTCAGTTGGATGTGCCATCACTAAAAGGTCATCATCATCATCTCAGTCGTATCATCATGGTCCTCATTCAACTCAATGTCACAATTAGGTCATTAGGGTCAAAGTCATCAAAAATTTCATCTCATTCATAAATCCGGCAAATGAAGTAGTAATAGGGAATTTTCTCAAAACGTTTTGTTTTAAAGTGTAATTTATTTCAAATATGATGTAATAAGTTATAAAGTTGGAAAGCTGCATTGAATATGCCAAAGCTACATATTTTTGGAAGCAAAAGTTAAAAACATATGGTGAGCCACCTCACCACTATGAAGAAATTGACTTCCAAAAGCTACAAAGGACCAAAACACAAGTCCATTTGCACATTCTAGCCCTCAGCAGATCGAATTATTGCCTCTAGAGTATCATTCTTTCTCCCTCATTGTGTTTTTGGCATCCTTGTTGCGCTTTTGAGAAGGGAGAAAAGTCATTCATTGTAGAGGTTTTCTCCATATATTTACAGGTCCAACACATCATCATCAAGTAAGTGAACTCCATTCACTCCTCCTTCATCCTTCCTTTCATCAGTTTGCTCAGCGAGAGCCAATGAATCACCCTCTCCTAGGGTTTTGTTGCGCTTTTGGTCTCCTAGTCATTTTAATTCATTGTTGTGTTAAAACCATACTTTTTATGCTCAAACACCCTCAAATATACTCCATATACCTCCCCTAACATTTTCCCATGCTTATTCCACTCATTTCCCTCACTTCCCCACAAACCCTAGCCTATTGTTATACTTTTGACACTTTCCTGGGCTACAGTTGTATTTTTCACTTTACTACTCCTTCCCCTTACTCATTCTTAGGAATTCCATTTCCCTACACTAGCTAACACCTATACCTACCCCCCAAAAATTCCCCAATAATTTAGAAAACCCCTAACCCCTTCATTTGCCTCCATCTACAAGATTGTCTCAAATCCCTTGTTTTCCCAAAACTAAACTCTAATCCTTCATCCTAGTGAGCCAGGGTTTCACCTTGGAAGTAGAGGCCACACACACTAAAAATAATAAGTATAATAATGGATGACATGTAGGAATATTTGAGCCATCTAACATCAAAGAGATCAATGCCGTACAAACTCATCAAGAGGTCATTTGCGGCACATAGGGATAGTTTTGCTTCAAAGTGTGTTTCTGACCAAATGAAGATGAACTTGAAAAACATGGAAGAGGTTTTTGTCAATAATATACAAAGGGACAAATAACTCCTTCATGCTTTACATAGGTATCATATATTGGGAGATATGTGATTTTCTTGGAGACCTATGTTAGAAAATCAAAAATTTTAAAGTTAATTTCATATTTTAGTCATGATTTTGTGGCACGAAATACGAGAAAATGAAAATGAATATCCAGAAAATAAAATATTTTGTTCTTCAAAATATCCTTATCTACCAAAACCTCTCTCAGGTTTCCAAAATTATTTATGGTTAGGTATATATCTCTCCATATTTGAGCACTATTTTTGTAGAAAACCCAGAAATTTTGACAAAAAACTATATGCGCAATGCCTAGGTGCTACGCCTTTTCCTCAGCCATCCAAATGACAAAAAATTTGTATGCTTGGACAGATAATCACTCCTACATGACATGTATCCACGTTTTCAATTTTTTCAGTAGACAAATTGAGAAAAAAATGCTCAAAAACAGGTCAAAAAATCACTTTTTGCCACTGTTTTCAAGAAAGCACTACGCATATAGGAGTAGTCTTAGGAAAATCAATTTTTCTCATTGTTGGAGTGTCCAAATCACCTTATTGAATAGTCAAATGAAAACTATACACTCACATATTTATAATGAGTTATCAAGTTCTGAATTTCGAGTATAGGAAGGCCTCCAAAATCATCTTGCAAGATGGCACTATGCAAATGCTTGATTGCACTACGCAAATGCCAGTAACAATTTTTTTTTCTCAGCATGTCTTCAATAGATATTTACATGATTATGTAGTTTCAGTAGTTGGAAGTCTTGATGATGTAAAAATGAATAAATTATCATGATAGGTTATTTTTAGGTTTAATTAGGCCTCATGAATGAATAAAATCTCAAATCAAAGTCTAAGAGAAGAGTTTGTTTTTGACCTTCTCACTCTCACTTGTTGGTTGAGATATTCTTGGAAATTGTTCCACCATTCATGGTTTTGACCCCTGAAGGTGGAAAATAAATTTATATTAGTCTATATGTATCATTTTCTCAGGCAGAGAGAATGGTTGGACATTTGAGGAGAGAGATCTTGTAACTTGTGCTTCAACATTTTCAAGAAATCAAAGAACAGTTGCAGCAATTATCTAGGAATTCATGTGCAGTGAGTTTGTGATCTTGTTTCTTCTTTGTTATAGTTTCATATGATAGATATTCATCTCTTCTTTCTATTCATCAGTTTCTTCAGTGATTTTTCCTATGTTTATAAGTAGAATTATTGTTTTTAAGCTCTATTTTGATGGAATTATCATTGTATGTTATTTTCTTTCATGCTTAATGAATTCATGACATATATGCTCATCAAGTCCTCTATATTTCTTCTAAACACTACACTACATTGACAAACCCTAATCCATCACAAAACTTCTACTACCTTGCTCCTTTATATTTTTGATACTGTTACCCTTTGATATTTTGACCTAGTTACCTAATTTCATCCCTTGTTCAACATCAAAACCCTAAATTTTCAAACCTATCTGAGCCTAGCATATCTAGCCTAAAATCCTTTTATATTCCATTCAATTCTTTGGCTATGATCTCATAGAGAGAGCCCTCTCTGGTTTGGTAGGCCTAGCTACCAAACTGCAAGCTTGGTCTATGGTTACCTCTGTCGATTCCTCCAACCTAGGACATTGTGGGGGATAACAACATCGAAAGAAGGTAAATTTGTCTCTTGTAAGTGTTGGTCAAATGAGAAGGCTCGTAAATGCTAGTAATAATTTTGTATTGTTGATGATAAAACCCAAAGATATTGTTGAATCTGAATCCTTCCACAGATGTGATGTAAAACTCAAGCATGATTTGGTTGAAGTTGTTAACACATATGATAATGATCAAGTGATCAATTTTAATCTTAAAAGTGAAAGTGCCCAGAAATTCTTGAAACTAGTACCAAATGAAGAGCTTGCTGATATGAATCTAGTGCAACTTAAATCGCTCAAAACTGATATAGTATGCTATCGATATCACATTCTGATTTTTTTCCCAAAAAGGTACAAACTTTGCAGATTGGTTGCAAGTACGTTGATTGTGTAGTCTGTATGTTGGCTTGGTAGGATGAATGGGTAGTTTGACAGTGATTTAAGGGCCAATGGTGGGCTTCAAAGTGGCCTCACCACATTGATCAAATTTTAGTGAGTTTTGATTGGTTGTTGATTGTGGTTTCATGGTCTAATGGATGGAAACCATGTGGGCCAATGGATGCTTGCCACGTGGCCTCCCAACAATGAATTAAAATTTCGTATGTGAACAGACCTCCAGGAGAGTCGAACACATGACCTCCAATCCAAAAGTGTAGTTCCTTATATTTAGGGAACTTGGTAGTACTTAACTACTATTGTGCCCATTACCTATTTAAATTTTGGTGAAATGCTATTTGGGGACAGAGTTGGGGCTAATCCCTAGCCCCTGGTCACCCCACGCCCATGCGACCATAGGTGGGGGAACCAAGGGCACATGCTTGGCCCTGGCCCATAGTTCTGACACAAATAATGCACCCACTAGACCATATTCCAAAGCACAGGATGAGAATAGTTGGGGTGTAAAGGAATGGGGTCAACCCACGGACGTATCTCCACCATGTAACCACATGCCAAGAGTGGAGGTGTCAGTCGTTCAGATTCATAGCTTGGTGATCAACCCCAGTCATATGCAACTCCATGAAACCAGTTCCAAGTGCTAACATCTGAGGAGCTTGGGTAAGCCACAACCCTAGGAAATACGTAGGTGCATGGGATCAACGGTGGAGTGCTCAAGCACTTGTTGTGTTAAGGGGGCCGGTCCCAAGGTCATATGTCACCAACGTGACCACAACTGCTGATTTTGGAGGGCTCAGCGGAGCTTAGGGCTAGCCACGAGGTCTTATGTAACCCGACGTGACCATGTGCTACCGATTGAGAGCTCCAATGGGTGGGGAAGTCCATTGGCACAACCCTCGGACCCATGGCACCTCACATGACCTCGTCGTCAAGTTTTAGGTGCTTAACCAACATGGGCAGGTGCTAAGGCCCAGCTCTCGGCCCTATGTGGCCCATGTGGCTGTGTTTTTTTAGATTAAGGGTTCTAAGGCTAAATTAAGTATCCAACAAAATAAATCGATTGGTAGCGAAATTTTCGCTCTGCTAGTGAATTTTGGGGCATATTTGTAGAACCGATAGACAAAATGGAAAATTTGTAGGATGGTTAACAATGAAATTCATGGGAGAGCTTGAAGCTCATAAATTTTTAAGCTTTTATCCAAATGGAGCTCAGAAAGAGGCTATCTAGGGGTTTTTGGATGTTCTAAATCCATTGGTAACCTTTACTTTCTAATTTTAGGACATATACAGAGTCATTTTGCAGATTTGAAACTAAAGGTGTATGGATCAGTCAGGGTTTGGAAGTAGTTATGGAAGGTATTTGGGTATGGAGAAGACCTTGTAGGGGTATTCTCACTTGCAGAAGGCTATTGTACTAGTTTTAACTTATAGGGTTCAGATCAGGTTCAAATTCTCTTAACATGAAGTTTTGATTATGTGCTTCAATGTGAAATTAAAGAGTTCACATGTTGTTTTTAGCTCATTTTAGTTGAAGTATGTCATCTTTGTAGGAGATGCTTTGAGTTGCTATTGTGTCTAACTGTTATTTGTAGGATAAAATTACCTTGTACTGGTAATAGCCACATATTTACCTGTAGCAAAATTTTATGTAGTTCATTTGATATTGAATATATGATTGGTCTAGTCATCTAGACAACCCTGGAGATGTAACCCAGGAGGGATGAACTCTGTCAAAAAACCTTTTTTATTTCTCTTCATTATGCATGCATGGATTATGTGTTGTTGTGCTCATTATGTTAAGTTACATATGAAGACTAATTCGTGATTTGAAGAGATATTGGAAACTTGTTGTTTAAAGATCCATTTGTAGCCTTGCAAAGCATCAACACACTCCTAATTTTTGTTTTATTTTATTTTGGACAAGAGGCAGAAATCACCTAATCCAATTTCAGTTTAGTTTAGTATCAAAGCACCATTTGACCAAGGTGTAATAATGGGAAGAAAAACGATTCTTCAAGAGTTAGAGGAGCAGAATTTGTTTCTTCAGATGGAGAACATAGAGTTAACAAGGATGTTAGAGATAGCTGAAGAGTAGAAGAGACAAATGTGCTTTGTTTTGCAGCAAGTTCTTGATGAGAAAGTTGTAGAAAGCTCTACTCTAGCACCAATAAGAGAAACATCCAGAATGAGGCCAGTATGTGGTCATGGTTCAAATGGTGGTTTGGACCATATGTGGAAGATGTTGCATGATCATTTTCCAAACATCTTCAAGAAGCACGCCATATGCTAGTGGATAAGAGTGGGTGGCTAGATTCATCTACAAATTGGTTGTCATCGTCATCATCAAAAGCTAAAAGGATGAATGAAAAATTTAAGGAGGTAATTAGCATCTCAAGTTCCACTCCTTTCGTTTATATGCATAACAACTATTTTCCAACATTTTAATAACATACAAATGACATAGTTATGAAGTTTATTTCAAAACCCGGATATGAAGGTGGAGGCCTCGGTATAAATGTCAAAGGTATTATTAATCCAATTATGGTTGAGGAGAGACCGAAGTATATGGGATTGGGATGCAGTCGGAGGGAGTTTAGATAATTCTCCAAACAGCTTGAGGTACATCAATCATCTGAGCATGAAATGTCACCACTTTGCGATAACCATCAAAATTTTAGCTCTAGAGACTAGTATAACTCTCAACAGTGTTTTGTAATGCATGGAAATTTTGAATACTTGTGGAATCAATACCCTTGTACATTTGTGAGGTGATTGACCATTGTGTGGTTGTGTGTGAGCAACATATGATAATGGTTAAAATAATGAACCAAAATTTGGGCATCAAGCATAATGACTTTCTTTCGCATGAGAGAAGTTCTATGTCAAGAAACAAGAGTAAGTTCTTTTATTATCATTGCAAGGTCCATGGACATGACATTGAATGATGTTGGAAGTTGCATCTAGAGCTTCGTTCAAAGAAAGGTAAAGAGTTTATGCTACATAATGGAAGTGAAACAAGAGGTGAAAAAGAGGACTCAAAACACTCATAAGAGACCTTCAAGACAAAGAATATGCAGGAAGAAAACCCTTGAGTGTAGGAGAGGCAAAGTTTGGGTAGAATTATTGCAAATTTATTTTGTAAAATTTTGTAAATACATGTTGTCATTACCTGTTTAGGTACTTTTGTAAAGTGAACATTCATTGTTCCTATGTTCAACAAGTATATGTTTTTCATCGATGTATGTATTGACTCATTATAGTCGATATGTTTAAGGGCTTTTGTGAATGTACAAGATTGCAGTTCAAAATTGTCTACATGTTGTCACATGTTCACTAATAGAAGTATTCGATTTGATACTTGTGTGAATTAAATCTTTGTTTTCAAGATTGTATAAGATGACTATGTATTGTACGCAAGGTCAATCATAACATGGAAAACTTTGGAGCAATGTACTTTTTATGTACAATCTCAACTTGAAGAAGCTAAAGCAAGTTTATTTTTCTTTTGAATTCCAAGATGGGGTCAAGCTTGTCTTCATCAATTAAAATTCAAGATGAAGTGTTTTTGGAGTCGTGCAAAGATGAGAGTAGAGAGAATGTTTAGATTCCATTCATCGGTATTTTTTCTTGCAACAGTGATAAGAATGATGGCTCAATTCTTAACAAGACAACATGTCTTCATGAAGATGATAAGTGAAGTCCCTTGATTGGGGATTGAATGGCACCAATTGAAAATTCTGCATTTTGGATTGATTTTTTGGGTATTTTTGAGTTCCAACCTCTTTATATTAATTAGGGAAGTAAACTTTTGGAGTCCAAAATTTCCTAGTGGGGAGGTGTGATCAGGTGATCAATTTCAAGCTCAAAAATGAAAGTGCCTAGAAATTCTTGAAACTGGTGCCAAATCAAATAGCTCATCAATCTGAATCCAGCACAACTTGAATCACTCAAAACCAATATCGTATGCTTTCAATATCATGTTCTGATCATTTTCCCAAATAGGTAAAAAATTTGTAGATCAGTTACAGGTACACTGATTATGCAATCCATATGCTATCTAGGGAGGATTACTAGGCATTTTGACTGTGATTTTAGGGCCAGTGGTAGACTTCCAAGTGGCCTCATCACATTGGTCGAATTTTAGTGAGTTATTATTAGTTATTGGTTGTGGTTTTGTCGTCCAATGGATGGAAGCCACGTGGGCCAATGGATCACTACCACGTGGCCTCCCAACAATGCATTAAAATTTTGTATGGTGAACAAGACTTTGAGAGATTCGAATACATGACCTCCAATCCAACACTGCAATGCCTTATGGTTAGGGTGTCTGGGAGTACTTAACTACTATGGTTTTGATTAGATATTTAAAGTTTCACGAAATGTTGTTTGGGGGACGGGTTTGGGGATTAGCTATTTTTGCTTATGTAAACTCTGCTCAAATTTCGAGCTTACTATTTTATGACAGTTTTATGTAATCTTGCTATTTTTTGATAATGAAGATGGAATCCTTTTTAAGCTAGCACTGAGTTACGTCAGAGGGCTGAAGCTCTTGGGTTAGGGCCCAATCTAAGCAACCAAGCTTCTCTTTACTTGTATTTGTATGCTTTACTTTAGTTTGTAGATTAGTATGTTGTTAGATGTATTTCTCATATGGTTAAGAATAGGTTTCTTTTGATGATTTAGTAGCTTGCTTCCATTTGTGCTTTCTGTAGTAGGTTAAGCAGTGATCAGAGAAGATTCAAAAGGATAGAAACAGTGCCTTAGCCTCTCTTCCTCCCTCTGGGACCATGATTTGAGGCAAAGACTCTCTTGCTACCCCAAAAACACAGATTTTCCTCATTCCTAGGACTTCTAGTGTTTGCAGCTCTCTGGTAGGTTGATAGTCCAGTTTTACTTTTCTTTAGACCTTCTTTATCATGTTCACTTCCTGATTTGCAATAGTCATTTTTCATGCTTTCCTTTCTTACAAAATTTCCTAGCATTTCCTTCTATACATCATAGTTTAGGCCATTTTAATGCAAAACTTTGTTTTTCCTAGGATGCACTCATTTCATTGTTTGCTTGATTTTCTTGGTTGACTATCAGTTTCTATGTAGCATATCTCTTCCAACAGTAGGCCAGCTTACCAGCAATCACACCCTCCATCTGATACATGCCCTATAGGTCTCCCAAACCTCACCTCAATTCTGCCCTAGTTTTCTTCATTTTTCATAGAACTTCTTCCTCTCTCCTTGAGCAAACCCAATCATCTTTCTCTCTCCTGGTGATTCATGGTAGACCTTAGGTGCCCTAACACCTCATTCCAACCTTCATCCACCTTTTCCACCCACTCTCACACCCTCAAAATAGTGAAAATTTCTCTCTGCCTCCTCCTATAGGCCTCTTGTAGTTTCCCTGTTTTCCTCCTGTAGTTTTCCTGTGTCCTCCTGTAGTTTTCTTGTGTCCTGTAGTTTTTCCTGTAGGCTTTCTTTTGAAGGCCGAGTGTGGGAAAAGCCTCCAAAAAGCCACCTAAGACCTCCTAGGACCCATCCACCTATCCTACATCCTCCAAATCTCCAAAACTTCCCTCTAATGCCACTTATTCGCTGCCACACTCACACACAATAAATTAGATGCATGTTAAATTCACATAAAAACACATAAAAATCCAAAAATATGTTTTTTTCTTATTTACTTCTAGAAATAGCATGGTTAATGTTGTTTCCTTCCTTGAGTAGGTAATGGCATTTCTTTGATGGTTTTCATAGTGTTTTTAGCAAAAGTGGAATTAGCTTGTTAATTAGGGTTTACTAGGTTTTGCTTTACATTCCAGTCTTTCTCCTTTCTCCAGTTAGAATAACATCTGTAGAGTAATCTTTCTTTCTTTTCATCACACATAGATCTTCTTCTGAAATTGATAGAAGTTGGCTTGAGCTCCTAGTGATCTCATGTCGGCTGACCAAGTGGCAAAGTGAGAACTAGTACTTGTGCATATAGCACCGACACTTCCAAGTTTGTTACGAACTACCAGGTTGATAAAAGTAAAGTTGGTAGCCTAGGAGTTGCAGCATTCTTGCTGCAATACTGGCACTCACCAACATGCGTTAAGGCCTAGCCCTCGACCCTATGTTGCCCATGTGGCCATGCTTTTGAGATTAAGGGGTCTGAGGATAAATTTACTATTCAAAAAAATGCACCAATGGGTAGAAAAATTATCGCTCTGTCAGTGAATTTCATGGTGGATTTGTAGAACCAGTAGATATAAGTACAAATTTTTAGGATGGTTAACAGTGAAATTCATGAGAGAGCTTGGAAGCTCATAACATTTTGAATTTTTATCCAAATGGAGCTTAGAAAGAGGCTACCTAGGGTTTTTGGATGTTTTGAATCCATTAGTAACATCTAATTTCTTATTTGAGCACATCTACTGAGTCTGTGTGCAGGCTTGAGACTAAAGATGTATGGATCAATGAGGGTTTAGAAGCAGTTATGGAAGGTATTTGGGCATGGAGAAGACCTTGTAGGGGTATTTTCACTTCCAGAAGGCTATTGTAGCAATTGTAACTTGTAGGGTTCAACTTGAGTTCAACTTCTCTTAACATGAAGTTTTGGTTATGTGCTTCAATGTAAAATTGAAGGGTTCACATGTTGTTTTTAGCTCATTTTAGCTGAAGCATGTCCTATTTGTAGGCGATTCTTTGATTTGTTGTAGTTTGTGAGAGTCATTTGTAGGAGAACAATACCTTGCAGTGGTATAGCAACATATTTAGCGACACCAAACTTTTATGTACTTGATTTCATTTTGAATATATGAGTGGTCTAGTCATGCTGACAGGCCTGGAGATGTAGCCCAGGAGGGGTGAACTTCATCAACAAACCTTTTGTCTTGCTCTTCATTATGCCTGCATGGATTATGTGATGTTATGTTCATTATGTTAAGTTACATATGAAGACTAATTCATGATTTGAAGAGATATTGGAAACTTGTTGTTTCAAGACCCATTTTTAACCTTGGAAAATGTTGACTGGGTCCTATATTTGATTTTGCACAAGAGGAAGAAATCACATAATCCAATTTCAAATCAGACAATATGTTCCAGGAACCTGAAGGTTTTCCTCCTAAAAGAGGAATCCAACATGAGATTCAACTGCAACAGGATGCACCTCTTCCAAATATTGGCATGTACACAATGTCAGTTTTGGAGAATGTAGAGATAAAGAAGAAAATTCAAGAGCTACTTGAAAAAGGGGTCATTAGACCAAGTACATATCCTTGTGTGTCTCCTATTGTCTTTGTTACAAAGAAGGATGGTACATGGTGCATGTGTGTGGAATTTAGAGCTTTGAACAAAACCATGGTAAAGAATTGTTATCATCTTCCTCGTATTGATGATTTGCTAGTTCAATTGCGGGATGTTTTTTATTTCACTAAGTTGGACTTGAGAAGTCGTTATCGTCATATCAAGATTATTGAAGGTGATATTTGGAATATTTATTTCAAGGAAAAACAAGGTTTTTTTTAATGGTTAGTTATGCCATTTGGAATTTGTAATGCACTTGCAAAATTCATGACAGTTATGAATGTTGTGTTGAGACCATTCCTTGATGATTTTGTCATAGTTTACTTAGATTATATTCTAATTTTTGGTAAGACTCGTGAAGATCATGTTAAGCATGTTTAAAAATTCTTAGATGTCTTAAAAAAAGAGAAATTTTATTTAAAAATGTCTAAGTGTGAATTTGGGAAAACCTCTTTAATCTATTTGGGTCATAGTGTTGGAGGGGGTTAGTTGAATATTGATACCTCAAAGGTTGAAGTCATTGTGAATTAGCCTAAATCCAATAATGTAATAGAGTTTAGGAGATTTTTGGGAGCAACCAAATATTGGAGAAATTTTATTTCTAACTTCTCATCTATTGCAACTCCACTACATGCTTTGACAAGTGTGAAACGGGTCTTTCAGTGGGGAGGCAAGCAACAAAAAGCTTTTGATACATTGAAAGTGAAAATTAGTACAACACTAGTTCTTTCACTTTCATATCTTAAGCATCCATTGGAGATTCAAACTAATACAAGTTATTATTCCATGGTAGAAGTTTTGATGCAGCATGATAAGCCTATCTATTATCATTCTGAAACATTTACCAATGCAGTAATTAACTTTCCAACTTATGGAAAATAGTTGTATTATTTGGTACAAAGAGTAGAGAAATGGAAGCATGATTTGATGGGTAATGAAACAATTATTCATACTGACAATTAACCTTCACAATATTTAAAATAACAAACCAAGCTACAACAAGTTAGACATTTAAGGTGCATGAGATTGGTAATCAGGTATAAGAGAGGTATATACAACAAAGTTGTTGATACGCTAACAAGGCCTATTGTTAATGCATCTATTATTCTTAATCATATTTATATCATGCATGAGATATATGTTGAACAATATGCTAAAGATGAATATTTCAAAGACGTTTATGCAACTTTGTGTCAAGGCAACCATATTGAAGAATTAGATTATCATGTTCATGATAAATTGTTGTATCATCTTGGCAAGTTATGCATTCCACAGGGTGAAAGAGTCAATATCATAAGGAAAGCTTATACTTCTCTTATTGCTAGCCACTTTGGTGTAGGAAAAACAATTTCACAATTACATAGGTATTATTACTGGCCTCGTATGAATGAAAGTGTGTCAAGATATGTAAGAGGATGTTATGTGTGTGCTACCAATAAGCCTAGAAATAGAAGTTGGGTTTTTATACTCCACTTCCTATTCTTACTCATCCTTGGGAAATATTTCTATGGATTTTGTAGGTGGATACCTATGTCTAGGAAAGGTCATGATTATCTTTATCGTTTCAGTAAAATGTGTCTTTTGATGCCTTGTAAGAAGTAGGTTATAGCTAAACAGACTGCACATATGTTCTTATAAAATTCATGTGTGCATTTTGAGTTACCAACTTCTATTATTTCTAATCGAGATTCTTGATTTTTCAGGAAATCTTGGTTACATTTATGGGAAATCATGGATACTAATTTGAAGAAGGGTGCACCATTTCATCCACAAACTGATGTCTAGATAGAAATGGTGAATAGAACATTAGTACATCTCCTTTGTGGTTACTATAGCTAGCATCATAAGCTTTGGGATGAACACTTACATTCCATCCAACATGCCTACAATAGAGCTAAGAATTCTTCGACTCAGACATTTCCATTTGAAATGTTTGGGATATTTACCCAAATCTCCCTTATATTTTATCTTTGGGAAGGATGTTGTGGTGAATGGGCATAATCACATAGATAAGGTCAAATGCTTCATTGAACATATTCAGTTGGTGCATCAAATGATATAAGAATAGTTGGAAAAGAGTCAAGCCAAGTACAAGGAAAGACATGATAAGCATCGTGTTGAACTCTGTAGCTTTCGTCCCCTCGACCTACCAAGTATCAACTTTGTGCTCTACCGGTGGACCACAAATAAGTTCTTACCATATAATTCCCCCAGGTTATATTTAAACTATAATGTTTGGCACATTAGGGGAAGGGGTCAGGGTGAGTCGCCCCTACCCCCGGCCTTTTACCACCCATAGCACCTGTGGATGAGCGCAAGGCAAGGGTGTGGGGACTAAGCCCCAACCCCAGTCACATGGCATATAGATGACCATGTTGAGAGTTAAGCGGAGGGGGCAGGAAGTGTTGTCTTGTATGGGCGTGACCCAAGTTCAAATGTGATTTAGCCAAGCAAATCCCGGTACTAGTGGCCTTTTCGGCAGTAGTCACGGACCATGGACTGAGGTGTCACCCTAAGTAGTATGGGAGGGTGCTAGAACCAGGTTTTTTCACCCTGGGGATGTCTGATGATCTTATGGAGGTTCGCGGTTTGACCCTACGTGCACGTCGCTACGCGCACTTGTTATTCCTTCGCAACCTGCGATGCTGCTTCCATGCAACCCTACTCAAGGCGCAACACATATAATGCCCAATTTCCTTGCTATTCAATCTATTATTACCTAATTACTTAACTTATTTGTGTAATACTAATGATTATTACAGCATATTCAAGAATAATATTAGTGCCCGGGATAAATAAAACAGTATAAATGTAAAGAAGGCAATACACAAGCAGATACACAGAAATAGGAATCAACTTCTCTTTATTATTCTTTGATCAAGATTACAAACTTGACACTACCCTATGCACTTAGCTGGAGGGGTCCCTGAACTTATCTGTGGACTCTACTAGGCCTCTGTGCACTCAGCTGCAGAGCCTCCTCCTACTACTACGACCCAATACACTTAGACTCTTACTCTATGCTCAAACCATGCGTATTCCTCTATCTTCCTTATTTGCTTTAAAACTTAGAGCCTCACTCTATTTATACAATCCCATAGGCTAACATGACTTCACATTACATTACAATACTTCAGGGTGGACAGCCCTATGACTCAACCTATACTTCGCACTCTATGCCCACAATTCCTGGAGTCTTACAATACCTTTTACAAAAACTTGGGCTTTGAACCCCAAAACATTTTGTGGGGGGATTCCATGCCCAACAAGGCCCCAACACAATCATCGTGGCTCATCCCAAGTCACTCTGTTGGTGTGGTGATCTTGGCATTGAGCCCCTCCAACTGGTCCCGTACTGCTCGGAGGTCTGTAGTGCACTATTCTATGGTTTGTTGGACCTATTGCATGCACTCTTCCAATGCTTCTTTGTGAGGATCAGTTGCTTGCCTTAGCGTGTAGAGTCCCTGCATCTGTACGAGCTTTCCCTCAATATCTACCGTAATGATGAAGGCCTCATCAATCCATGGCTGGACATGCACTTTGAGAAGTGCCTCTTTCTGTCTTTTGACATCCACCTGCTCTTTTAGTGGCCTTGCTTGCTGCATCTTTGCCAGCCGTTGGGTGAGGACAACTGTCTGTGCAATCCCCTTACATTATCATACTACTCTTGAAGCTTGCGCACCTTTGTTTCCAGGCGCTATATGTTTGGGTCCTCCTACAAGGATGTGAGGACGTCAAGGCTTGGTTCAACATACCGGTACAGTTCTGCACTGCCCATCCAATTTCTTCCAGTCCTGTTTGAATAGTGCTAACGCACTTCTCTCTAACTTCTGGAGGAGTGGAAGGTTGTGCCTTTAGCCGCAGCTCGGCAATCTAGAGCTTCAGCTCCATCTGCACTCGCATTGTTTCCTCGTGCGCGTTTCGGACTCCCCTTTCCAGACAGTGGATCCGTAGATCTGCGGCGATGGACAACTCTGGTACTCGCCAACATGCTTCATCAACTATCTGCACGATCTGTTGGTTCTGTGACACTAGTTCGTCACACTCCAGGTTGAGTTGTTCGATGTTGATCTTTTTCTCACTCATCACCAGAATCGTGCGGCCCTCCCTGGCATGGAGCTCTATTCTTATGCCATCCTATAATTGGTAAAATGTGTCTCGCGAAAGGGCGACCAAATTAAGGCCAAGTCCCTTGATCCTGCCCATAGCGGCTCTATCGTCCTCTTTCTCTACTATTAGCACTCCTTCTGATATCACTATGGTGCTAGCCATCTTTGCGCGTAGCAGTTGTTCGTTGCTGATTTTTCTACTGCATCATAGGTGGCTACAGTTCCTTCCTGTGGGGGCCGCACCTGTAGTTCCTGCAGTTGCACCCTTAGGGCCCCCAACACAATTTGCTACTCTGAAATGGCTTCCTAGAGCACTTCCTTTGTGACCTCACAGACCGTGTCGCCGATGTTGCAGAGGTCGCCTATTGTTAACGTGATTGGGTCGATGGCCAATTTGGATGCCTTTACCTTTTTTCGTGGACCCAATCTCTCTGTGACGCGTGGCCTTTTCAGTTGAGTGGAAGTTATGCCTAGGTCCATTCCTTCTTCTGCGACGTCTGTGTCCTCTGCTTCCTGTCTTGTAGGCAAGTCCTAACCCTCCTTGTCTTGTGTTGTGATAGCCCCTGTTGCCTATGCTATTGCTGCTTCTTCGATGGCCTTTGCCTGCTCTGCGGCTGCCCGTGCTGCCTCGCAAACAGCCCTTACCTCCATGGCTACTTTTTCATTGCACCTCTTCTTGGCCAACTTCGTGACATGCAACTTGGCCTCTTCTTTTTGTTTTTGTGTTGTTGTCCTATCTAGCTCTGCCAGATCTGAAGCGCGCCACTCAGGGGGCCATGATTCTAACACTGAAAATATTACATCATCAATGGCGATGAAGGGGAGCTTGGTCCATTGCTACACTAGATCCTTACATGCCTTGATGTAAACATTATGCATGTCCACCTTGAAGTCTGCAAAGCTCTGCAGACTGTTATGCACTGTGGGGGACAAATGCGGAGGTCTATTGATCCACATCCGGATGCTCACCTCCATGAGCACCCAGAAGATCTTTGTCTCGTGAATCCACTTTGTGTCATTGGTAGCCTAAAGAGATGCGTACTTTGTGGCCTCTGGTAAGTCTTGTTCAATGTTAGGGAACTGATTGTCCTCGGGTAGTTCCCCTATTACCAGCAAAATGGACAAGAGCAACCATGCGTAGTGGAAGGTCTTGCCCTGCTCCTGGGCTTCCTTACAGTTGGTCAAGAATTCCTCACAGAGGAACTCAGCCCAGTTGAATTGGACCCCCTCTACGCATTGTTCAACCAGCGCAACTACCGGCGCTAGTACCTCATCGTCGCAACATTTTCTCATTACCTTCTCGGCCAGGAGTTCGGTGGCTACATGCACCACTTTATCTTTGATACTGTTGATTGTGTAACCCCTTTTTTTCTTTTCAAGCTTGTATTTTTTCTTCATGGCCTCCCCGAGCACCAAATCTCTGCTTTTTCCTACTATCGCGCGGGGTCCTTTCCTTTACAGGGGAACCGGGAAATTCTATGGATGAGATCCGTTGTGATGGGAATAGGCTCCTCTAGCCATAAGTAACCATCGTGCACTAGGCAAAGTAACTTCCTGATGATGAAAATAGTGATCAGCGCACGATCAAAGTGTGGAATCCACAGTAGATGAAGTAATCCAACCTTCTCCACCCTGCGCAGCCATTTTCACGACTCTAATGTTGTGACTGGCCCCTCCGTGCTCTACTTCATGAGGCTCTCGATCTCTAAGTGTGGAAACTTCTCATTGTTCGCGAGGTCCCAATCTTCAAACTTCATTGTGGGTATGCGACCCAGGTGCGAGCCCTCAAACACAATTCCATCGGGGAGGAGCGGGGTCTAGAGTGTGCTCTTAGTGGCATCCAAGTCCTTTGGTATCTTAGTTTTACCTTTCTGTGGAGAGAAGTGCTCAGGCAATTTTTCTACAGAGCACACCGACTGGATGTCCTCTTCCGTCTCTTCTGCTTCCTCTATCTCATCGATGAGAGCCTGTAGGTCCTCCTCCTCGTCACTTGTCTCAATGGTGACAGCCTTACCCTTTTCTTCGATTGACAACTTACCGAACAATGGATTCCATGGGACATGTGGACTGGTCCCTCTTCCTGCTTATCTTTTTTCGGCCTCGACATTCAAGGTGATTTCGGGATTTCCGGTGCATCCCCGGGAACATCTTGCATCATGGGGTTCTAAGTGGATTCTTCGGTGGTTATTTCTAAAATCTCACACCTCTCCTATTATCCGCCATCTTGTTTGAACTGTCTGTGGTCATGCGTGAAATTTGGGGCAAAAATCTTGCTTGGCGCTCAACACTCTATGCTCTAATCAACTGCTCAAATCTCAAGTGAACAATTGTTGTCTCGTGGCTAGCCCCTGGAGTTTTATAGCACCTTTTAAATTCAAATTCGATCGTTCCCCCCAATTCTGGCTCATCAATGCTTTCTTGGTGGCAGATTGCCCCAAATCTTGCCCTTAATTTGTGTCTTAAATGCCTGCCACCCACTCCCTTTTGCCTTAAATCGGACATCTTGTCATGAATAGTGACACCAACGGTCACTTCCCAGCCTACCCACGCGACAGTGCACCCCCCCTGCCTGGTCACGATCCTTATGACATGTTGATTCTATGTGCACATCCCTCATCGCACACCTCCCAAACAGACTCTTTTATAGTCCTGTGCTCTCTTTCAACTGCTTGGAGCACTGAGACTATGCTCCCTATGGCTAGTCAGGTGGTTGTACCACCTATGCGAGACTTCAACTCACCTTTCAGTATAGTCCGCGGAAACTCCTCAATTGCCTTCGCGATATTCGGCACCGCGCATTCTACTGTATGTAGTGCGCTCCCTTGGTTATTGTGTTTGGTGAGGTGCAGTCATAGCCATGGCAGTAGATTCATAAATTCTTGGTGACAATCTTCTAATGTAGTGGTATGATCATTCGTATCTTGCTTTTTCATCCTTGGTTTATCAACGAGACATGCTTACGTGATCTCGTTTTCTAGCCTCTTAATCTCAGCATCCATCAAAATGCTTTTCTTCCTCAATCGTACCCAATCTTTTTCGAGTTTGCGAAGTCTAAGGTTCCCTCACCAAATGGCTTCCTAAATCCTTATATGTTTGACCTCGCGTAGCTGTGTGATTTCTTCGTCCTGGTCATCACGCACTATCACAACTGCGGGAGCCATTACGAGTGGATTCATTTTGGTATTCTCTTTAGAAATTATGGTTTCTACTTTGTTCTACACCTTTGGAATCGTCTCCATGCTCAGGGTTTTGCACATGGTCCTATAGGCCCATCGAACTGCTGGCATGTGCAGGTCCCAATCAGTTCGTCTCGCCTGGTGAACCTTGTTCAGTACTCTGCACACCCTATCGAATGCTTCATCATGGATAATTGGTAGCGTGCATCACCTTTCCTATTGTTGCGGTTTGTTTCGATTTTCTATTCTGGGGGTGGTGTGCGCTTGTGTGAGTTGTACAACATATGTCTGTACCCATCGAGAAAGGTGGGCGTGCAAGTTGTTCCGCCCTTTCTAACTTGCTTTCGTTTGGAGCTAGGGTTTTATAAAATGTAGGCGCATCATCCTTTTGTATCCACGCTAGTCCTCAAAATTTCCTTGATGTCTATCCCATCATCGTGCGGGTGTTGCACACAACACGCATTTGAGAGCATCAAGTCGCTGCTATTCTGGTACTGCACTTTCAAATTTGCTCAAAAATTCATCCACCGCTATTAATCCATCATATGTCGGCAGCTCCCTTGCCTCTGTTGTCATGCAACGCAGTGATCTAATCATCATGTTGTAATTCAGCGTTGTTACTTCATGCAGTTGATTCTACCATCATTATACTTCTTCATCGGAATTTGAAGTGCAGGAACTTTCGCGCTCCCACGAAATTCTTCCATCTGCAGCCTGATTCACCCAATCTTGTTCTCATGCAGTTATCTTGTAAATATAATTGAGATCATCATCACTATCATCGTCACGCACTAGTTCAGTGTATTGCGCTCCTTCGGCTGGATCTAGCAGTACTACTACGTGTAGTGACTTTTTCTCAAAAATCATTTTGTGCTTCTTCAAATTTATGACTCCATTCATATCGGTGACCCAGTCTATTCCTAGTAGTGTGGGATAGGGATTACTATCATCGACAATCTCTATCACTTCAAAATCTTCCTGCACACTCGCACCTTCAATATCTATTGTTACCCCTTGCAATCTTCCCATGGGAAAAATATTCTGTTGGTTCGCCATTCGTAACTGAATAGGGGACCATTGTAGCGCAGATCTGCACATGCATTCCCATGTTTTCTTTGGTAGTACATTCGCATCTGAACCCAGATCCAAGATTACCTGATCCATTTCATACTCACCGATTTGTGTAGTCAACATCATTTCCCTTCCTATGCACAATGCTTGCTTTCCAAGTTTCCGAACCACGCACGGTTATCCTGACCCCGCGCACCTAGTGATAGGTTCTTGTAGTCCTTTGACTACCTTGCTGTTACGCAGCAGTTTCATGCATGTCTCGAGAATGGTGATGAGCCCAAAATTTGGTAACATTTTGGGCTCATTTGGCCTAACTACCCTTGCTCAACCCTTCATTTTTCATAACTTATGCATCATTTTTTAGTACATTTATGTCATTTGTACGAATGAGGGCAGTCACTATTCCTAGGTGGCTAACACATGTTTATTTCAGGTTTTTTGACATTTAATGGAGCAAAACCACACAGATGAGGGCTACGAGACAGCCAAGATGGGATTGATATTTTGTAGGAAGGTTGTCCACAGCATTGAATGGCCTTCCTCGTGATCTTCACCCCCAACTCTGAGCTCCAACAGCCATCACCACCGAGCTAGAAGGCAGCCAAACGGATTTTGAGGAAGCAGCAGATTACTCTTAGTTTGGTCAGCCAAACCCCACTAATTTAGGAGGCCAGCTTGGCCCTCGTAATGTATAAATGATGAGACTGTAGCCTTCGAGGGGGACTTTTGAAACCTTATTGCATATTCTGAATTACGAGCTGATAGCTCTGTTTTGCTCTTTTGTAAGCCATTTGTGGCATGTTATTTGACTTATGACTATTATCTTTTAATGAAAAGCAGGCAGATTTGAGTTCAGTTCTGAGTTCTTAAAGGAGCCATAGCTCTCGGGGTTGGGCCCAACCTGAGAGCCTAAGGCTTCCTTCCTTTGTATTGTTACCTTTCTTTCAGCATTGTATTTCTTTTCCTTTACATGCATTTGTAAACACAGTTTGCTGAGTTAAATTTCTTGGTGTGGTTAAGTAGGTTAGTTTTATGAACAGAGTTGCTTCAGTAGTTTATATTAGAGTAAGGAGATTGGAGTTAATCAGAGTTCCAAAAAGGGTTGACTGCACACTCACTTTCACCTCTGTTTAGGGACTGGAATTGCAGATCGTGCCACCCACCAAAAACATTGTTTTACATGCTCATGCAAGCTTTGATGCAATGCTCTCATTTGTAGCAATGTCCATGCATTCAGATCTTATGGAATGATTCTTTGCTTCAGTACCATGCATGATTTTCCTTAAAAATCACGTTGTTGTTCTTTGGTTTTATAAAAACAGTTAGAATAGGTTGATGAAATTTCGGTTATGTGCAAGACATGGATGATTTGTTTCATTTACACTGTGCAGTACTACTCCCTCACTCCCTTATCCTTCTCAGTCGTCCCTAGGCCATCTATTCATCTCCCAGTTTGCCTCCTAACTCTTCTATTACCCACATTATTCTACCTTTTCGGCCTTCCATTCCCTCTACGCTCCTCTAGACCAACCAACTTTGCACACCCCCTCTTCATCTCATCTCTCTGTCCATAGGCCATCACAAGCTCCCCTCCTACCTCCCTATCCATCCATACAGCCTCTTCCACTCATCCATCGCCCAAAAATCCGATTGCAGAACATCCTGTAGGAATTACTGAACTTCCTGTAGAAATCTTGAACATCCTGTAGAACCCCTGCAGACTTCCTATAGAAGCTCATAAACACGGTTGCTAGGCATCTGAACTTTGTGAACTTCTCTGAAAGGATGTTAGGGGCTCCTTAGACCCTATCTGAGCCTTCCTGACCTCTTCCAAGCATTCCTCCCCTTGATCTATCCCTGCACAGTCAAGACCCAGTTAGAAGCACACACATAATAATTCCAACAACATGAACAAAAATACAAAAATATGTTCTCTTCAGATGAAAGTAGACTAGACACATGCATCTCACCTTAATAGAAGTAATGGAATCACTTTTAGTAGTTGCATTCCCACCGTTGCATCAGAAGGACTAGCTGGTAGAATTAGGGTTTGCCTAGGGTTTTCATTTCTCGTTGGCTTTCAGTTCATTTTTGCAAAGTAGGTTAATTTCCTTTGAGTTAGCTTCATGGAAAATTTTAGGGGCTAATGTTCGCCCAGTGGGCTAATTTTCCATGATTTTTCCACAGAAAAGATTCGCCAATTTCCAATTTTATAAAAGACGATTCGCCCAAATTTTAGAATATAAAATTATTTTACCTTAAAAATCGCCAAGATTATAGAGAGACTATATATAAAATAATTATAAATTTGATTAATTTTACAAATATATCAATAAACATTTATAATTTTCATATTAGGGATTAGTGAGATTCGCCAATGATTTAAACTTCAAGAAAATTTTCCATCCTTAAAATTTTCCTTGGTTAGCTTTCATTCATCAGTTAAAAAGCTTCTTCTGAGAACTCATAGAAGTTGGCTTGAGCCCTAGCGGACTTGTGCCAGCTAACCAAGTGACAGCTGCGACAAGAGCTAGTACTTGTGCATACAGCACCGTCACTTCCAAGTTTGTTACGAACTACCGGGTTGATAAAATTAGAGAAGGAAGCTCCAGGAGTTGTAGCATTATTGCTACAATACTGGAGCCCACCATCTTTTTGGCGTCGTTGCCGGGGAAGCGTCAGAGTATTAGTAATTGTTGCTTTTCTTCTATTTTCCTACTCTCGCCTTCTGCCAAGTAGTTTATTTCATTTCCATTCTGCAAAAGTAGCATAGACATTTCCTGCTTTCATAGATTAACATTTCAATTCCGCAATTTCATTTTTGCAAGCGTAGATTAGCATTTCAATTCTGCAAGCGTAGTCTAGCATTTTCGTTCCTGCAATTTCATTTGAGCAAAGTAGATTAGTTCTTTCCTGCTTTCATTTCAATCCTGCATTTTCATTTCAACAAGATAGTTAGTTGTTGATCAATCTGTTTCAGTTTTTGCAGGTACCAGAAAAAAAAAAAAAAAAACAAAAGCAATCAAAAGTCTTTCCATTTCATGCCTCGTAGGAATCAAGATAAAACAGGCAAATTCTTACCCAACACCCCCACCACATCACTGAGTCACCCTTCTCTCTTCTTTGGTGACAGTGATCCAGAAGAACCTATAGGTGAACCTCTTGAGATATACGAAGATCCTATAGCAGAAGAAGAGTTAGAGACCATTCCATCTGAATCTATGGCTGACAATAGGGGAGAAGATGAGAGAATAGAAGGTGCCTTCCCCATCCGAGAGACCAATGGAGACATGAAAATGAAGAACATAAGCCCTTCTTCTTTACCTCACTTCCATGGACTGACTACTGAAGATCCTGATACCTTCCTATTTGAGTTTGTTGTCCATTGTCGAACCTATGACTATACTGAAGATGAGCAGAAGTTGAAACTCTTCCCCTCAACCCTTAAGGATGCAGCATTACACTGGTTCATGGGCTTACCTGGGAACAGTATCACCACTTGGGCTCAGATGCAGCAAGCTTTCAATACCAAATACCGGGACTACTGTAGGTCCAAGGAAACCAAGGGAGAAATCTTTCGGATGACCATGGGAAATGATGAGTCCTTAGAGGATTACGAGGAAAGGTTCCAACTTAGCTATAAACGGGCCAGGTGCACACTTGACCCTGAATCCTTCAAGTTGGTCCTGCTCCGAGGAGTCCCTGAAGACCTCTTAGATACCCTTCACATGTTAGCTGGAGGAGATATTTACTAACTACCTTATGAGGACATAAAGACTGTGTTTAGAAACCACTCTAGGGCAGCCCGGAAACGAGGTAGAGGAAACCTCCTCTCAACTGGTATTCCTTTCTCCAAACATGAGTTTGCAAATCAATTAGAGGATCTCAAGAGTGAGGTGAGATAGACCATTGCCATGCAACTTGATACATTCAGGATCCAGCAGAAGAAAGAAGAAGCTGAGAGGGCCTTGGCTATCTTCTGCCCTAGGTGTACAAGGAAACACCCTAAGAATGAATGCCCATTACATTTGGTTGAAGTATGTTTTGTTTGTGAGGAGGACCACCCCACAAACCAATGTCCAACCTTACCTGGGCTTAAAGCCATGTATCAAAGGACAGAAGCCCCCACCAAACCTCTCTATTTCCTCAACCAAAGGAGGCCACAAGGACCTAGACCTTACCAGCAGGGGATGCAAGGGGCACCCCAAGATTATTACAGCCCCAACCAATCTACTCCTATGCCTTCCTGGGGTCCCCCTGCTCATCCTTCCTGGTCTATGCCTCCTCCATGGTCTTACCCACCTCAGTACCATACTCAACCCGCTACTCATTCATATCACTCGCATGCCCAGCCACAGCCTCAATGGAATGCACCTCAATCGGGGTGTAGGCCCCAGTACAACACTCCTCCCGCCATTTTGCCTCCACCACCAGTTCAACCACAACCATTACCTCCTGCTCCTCCAAGGCAACCTCAAATGCCTAATCAACCGAACCCGAACCCCAACAACAGACAGGCCTAGTAGGTATATACTGGGGAAACATCATGCCCTACCTATGCTGTGGAGATCCAGTAGATCAACCTGCGGTCTGGAAAGATTCTTCCGGATCGCCAACCTCCTCCCCCAGAGGACGAGGAAGATAAACAGGAAAGTGAACCGAAGGCTATTTGTTACAGACATTTTTGTGCCTTACAGCATGAAGCATGAAATGTCAATAATCTGAGGGATCCAAAGTCCCTAAACATGTTGTTCCTACCCCTAGAGGAACAAGGTCAGCAAACCACAGCACTAAATATCAGTTCTCCACCTGAAAACACTCAAAAACAAGCAAATTCTGGATCATGTCAACTGCTCCACTGAGCATCTGCGCTGAATGTCAACTGCTCCACTCTGTACCTGCGCTGAATGTCAACAGTAATGAAGTCTACCTGCACTCGGCGAGATTGGACAAGTGGCACAGTCATTCCACAAGGTGTCAAATGCCCAGGAAGCTTCCAAAATGACACTTGGATCAGGGAATTCGCCTTGTGATGAGTAAGAGGATCTAGATCTCCAAGTGGAAGCAAGAGCCTCCAAGTGGACTCAAGAACTGAAGAATAACTAAAGTGGGAGAGGACACTAGTCAGCTCCATGCCAAGCTCAAGTTGACTCATCCTTTCTCCAAATCTCCTATATATAGAGCTCTCTCATGAGGTCTATGGGGGCGGGAATCTTGTGAAAGTAAGGAAGTGCTGTTGGTTCGAGTATAGAACTATTGGGTGATTTGCTTGAAGGAGGTGAAGAGGAGATTTCTTTCTGCTGGGAGGTGTTGCTGGATTGGGCCTCTTATGGTTGTAACACTCTCAGAACTTTACTTCTTCCATTAATAAAGCATTTGAGGTTCTTCTATATGCATGTGTCTCAATGGCGTATTGATGCTTGTATATTTGATTTATTCTAATCCTTGAATCAATTATGGATGTATGCTTCTTGTAGTTTCTCTTTCTTGTGCTTTTGCAGGATCTTGGTGTAGTTGGGCCAGTGAAAGAGCAAGGAGCTGGGAGCAAGCAGCAAAGAGGGAAGATTGGATCAATCATTAGCGGAAGATAATGGTTAGTGGATCTCTTTCTCCTCTCTCTTACATCTCATAAAGAAGTAATCTCGAATAGCTTTGCATTCGGTTGTTGCTGAGGTACGATCACCCTTAGAGTGGGATAGGGTCATTCCGTATTGGATACTTTTCCCAACAACAAATTGGCGACTCCGCTGGGGATCGTATCTTGTTGGTTGTTTGTGTTTTTTGCTATTCATTTCATAAACACAGAGAGTACCGAATCGAACTGCATTTGGATCTTTCAAATGCAAAGTAGAGGGCAGCTACTCTAGCTCAGTTTCTGGGCAAGTTTATGATTTGAAGAGCTGATCCACAAGGACTCTAATAAGCTCTTAGTGATAGCTTTTCATCCTCCTTTTCATCCCTTAGTGTGTACTTGACTGATAGCTTCTGATTTGGCCAAAAAGTGTGAATTTTTGAGCAATCTGTGACCCGGAAACCAAGAGAAACGAAAGTTTCGTTCTTCAGTGCAGGTTGTGTGAAGGCTGTCTGCATTTCAGTGCAGTTCCCGAAGGGGCTACCTGCGCTGAAGGTCAAACTGCCTATGTACTACCTGTGCTGGACCAGTTTTGCCTAGTGCTACTGGGGTTTCCTGCTGTTTCTTGCCCTGTTTTCACCCTTGTTTTTGCAGCCTGTTACCAGTCAATGTACCTATCTGAAACCAACTTTCCTTGCCACTATTCCGCCTCGGTTGTATAAAGAAACTGTATTTGTTCTTTGTGTATTTCTTATATCATTTGCAGTTTCCCATAACGAAAGTGAACTAGTCTTGCTGTGGCCTCTTAGATCTAGACCTGTGATAAAGTGTCGTTTTGATCTTAAGAGTTAGTTTGTTTGTTGTTCATAGTTGATTGAGCTTTTGCTTTCATCATATGGTTTGAATTTATATATTTCTAGTGTCGAAACAAGTAAATCTTAAGGTGTCTTTTGATTTTGGACAAGCTTGTTTGTTTTCATTTGAAATTGAATTCAAAATTATACAACAGCTTTCTTTTTGTGTCGCACAAACATTAAGAAAGAGAAAAGAAATACTTGCATTGTGCATGTGCATTATGACAGTTTGCATGTTGATTTAGGAAAAAGTGCATTAGTGTGTGCTCTATGATCTGTGTGAAAAGATGTTGTCTTTCTTTTCCCTCAGTAGTTAAGATTTTCAAAGTTGAAAGATTGAAAAGCTTGCTTATCATCTTAGACTGCATTTAGGAGTGTTATCATACATCTCATGGTGATCCATAAAGGCAAACTGCTAAACAAGATCAACCTTAAAATAAATTGAATTTACATAACAACGCATTGAAACATAACGCAAACACATAGAGGTCTAAGCTAGAGACGTGTTCTGGCGTCGTTAAACGTGATATCTTAGCGTTGAGTGGTTGGGTGATTCCTCCACGGTGAAGCGATAAGTATCAATACGGACTTGTGCTCCCACGTACCGTCGCGTATATATTGCGAGACCCCTATAGGAATAAAGCCTTTATCCATAGGAAATTGTGTCGGCCGCCCTACTGATCGCAATGCAGTGAACACAGCATTCACGAAGATCGACCACTCGTACCGTAAAACGTATTCTGTGGTTTTGCGAAAAGTTTGGCACACCCTCTGCCTAGAACTCTAGAGCAGTTTCTTTTGGCCTTTTTCAAACTCTATAACTGAAAAAGTCCATCCGAGCATTTGTCACTTCGGGCTCGTTAAAACATCGAAGGAGACTAGAGTCATCTTTAGCTTTTTCTCGACTCTTAAAAAGTGAAAAAGCAAGTTGTGTCTAAAGCGTCGTTATAAAATTTATTTTAAACGGAACATAATCACCTCCTATTCCTGCGTTGATCATTAGGTTGAGAACATGGAACGCCCCAACCAAGGAAATCCACATGATGGAAATCCTAGTCCTTTCTCCTCTTGGGGAGAAGTTGGTGCGCCCCACATGGCCACATTGTCGCTTCCAGGACTGACAATTGGCCTGCCAATTTGGCTATTCTCAACCAATGTAGTTCAGAACACCCTGGTTCCTGAACAGTCGAGTCAACAGTTAGATCAGTCTAGAGCTGCCCACCAGCCTTCTACTTCCTATAACTCTTCCTCCGATCCTTCGTCTTCGTAAGGTAGAGCCGGCAAAAGCCAAGCTCCCATGAAGAAGAAGGAGGAGAAGAAGAAAGAGAAGAAGAAGAAGGAGCCTAAAGCGACTGGGGGCAAGTAAAAGACATCTGACAAAAATCCACACACAGCACAGACCGGGCCTAAATCGCCATGTGTCATATGTAGAGGAGACCACTTCCATAGAGATTGTCCCTGTATTCCCTGGATACTAAGGGACTGGTCCCCTCGTTTGCACAATTCGGGAGCATCAACCTCTGATAGCCATGTTGAATGCTTACCGTCAACCAGCGAAAGTGAAGGTTCAAGACTAAGAGGGGGATCAAGATTTCCCTGCAGACTGTGTGAAGGCGGTCACGCCATCCACCGTTTTCCCTTCTTAGACGAAGCAAAGAGAGTTTTGGAAGATCGACCGGTTTCACCATTAAGACTTCCTCCTGGATACAAAAAACTCGTGCCAAGTCCTTCGTTGGTTGAAAATACAGCTGGCCCGCCCAAGTGGTCAGCTGAAGTGTCAGTCATTGAAAATGAACCTACTGAATCCAGACCAGACGAAAGTCTAAAGGTCGAAACGGCAGTTGACCCAGTTCCGCCTTCAGAGGTTTCATCTTCAAATGACACCGTCAATGAAGATTCATCTTCAAATGACACCCTCACTGAAGAGAATAAGGATGACACCATCTAGATTCTTTTCATTAACACAGATTCTGATGAGCATCAGGGCAATGTGCCCATTCCTTTATCGCAGGAAGGAACATCGTCAGGGTCATATCCGACTGTGTATTCGGTCCCACCACCAAGCAACCTGGTTGTGTCCTTTGATTGGAACCAACTAGGCAGACCCCGGTTACTAGCCAGTATACCATTCAGAATCATAGTCCAAATTTATAGAATGGTAATGGCTGGAACTATCATTGATGAAGGGGCATCTGTGAGTATCCTTTCCTCTATTGCTTGGAAAGCACTGGGTTCCCCGGAGCTTTTACCTGAGATAAGAAATCTCTCGGGTTTTGATAAAGGAACCAGTCGACCATTAGGGATCCTCCCCAATGTACCTGTTACATTGAAAGGGAAGACCGTTCAAATGAACGTGATGGTCGTCCAAGGACCCTTGGATTATAACCTACTCCTTGGACGAGACTATATATATTGCATGGGAGCTATAGTCTCCTCACTCTTTAGAGTAATGTGTTTTCCACACGAAGGAAGAATGGTCAAGCTCGTAGACCAACTTTCATTTCCGGGATCACGCATCGCAAATAGTCAAATACCAACCCTGAATGGTCTATTCACCCAAGAAATGTCTCCACCCCCAGTCCTCCTTCCCGATGAATGCGAGTGATTCGAAAAGATGGGACTGGAACCCAGGGGGCATGCATCCTGGTCTGCTTTGGGCAGAGGAAACCTTGGGTATAAGGTAGAATTTCCGCGAAAGAATATGACTAGTCCGTACCCCGTCCGTGGAAGGAAGAGGGGTTGTTCTAGAACAGGATTCTTTTGTCAAGGTTACTTGTTTGACAAAGGTCATTCATCATTGTCTACTTCGGTAGACAGTGCCGAGGAAATGTTTTAGTTTGATGGTGTTAACGAAACAATCTTTGGGTAACCAGAAAGAGGCAAGCCTCACCCTTTAAGACAAATGTTTTAACGGATAAGTAGGGGCAACCTTGAAATTGTACTTTATACCTGGGGGCATGCAAACCTTTTGGAGTGCAAGCTAACAGTGGTTATTTATCTGTTTTTGGGATTAGCCGTTTCCGAACTTGCATAAAGAAAGGAGGAGTGGGAGCATAGCTTATGTGAGGTGCAAGCTCTATAAAAAATGGAATCTTGCAGGAGACATTTCTTATCTTATGACTGGTATATCAAGCAGTTTTACCGCGGAATTTATGCTCGTTAAAAAATAGAAAAGCGAAGAATCGAGCAGTTTTACCGTGGAATTTATGCTCGTTAAAAAATAGAAAAGCATGAGCAAGAGTTTCCTCCAGAGTTTAAGCTCATTAAAAAATGAACCTATTCCAGTAAATAACCATTGTGATCGTAAATTTATTAGCCATAAAAAGCCTTGGTCATGTTTGCACCCGCCACCTCCATTCCATTTGGCCAATCGTTCACCTCCATATGATTGTTTACCTATTTTGAGGAACAGCTGCGAAGAGTGATTTCACCTAGCCATCCTTGTGACACTGCCGTGATTGGAAAATTCCAACCTGTACCTGGAATCTGCTGCTATCCCTGTTATCACTCGTTCCTCAAAAGACGAGTCTTCTTTGAGCTCTTTTCTCCTGACTCGTAAAATATGAAAAGTTTGCCGAGTTTTGGCCTTCCAGCTCGTTAAAGTGACCGGAAGAGCTATCCCTCCTCTAGATTTTAATCTTTTTGGACCTGAGGGATTATTGCACAAAAAGGTCGAGCGCTTGTTTTATTCGGCTCGTTAAAGTTATCGAAAACTCATCCCTTCTGTATTGTTTTATACTTTTTCAGACTTAAGGGATTAGATGACGAAAAAGGAATTTTGGAGTTGACTTTCTGTACCTTTTCAGACTCTCTAAAAATGAAAAGGACCGAGTTTTCCTTGTCGTTAGACTCGTTAAAATGATTAAATAGTGACAAACTTGTCTTTAGACGAGAACGAGTTTCCCTATCGCTAGGCTCGTTAAAACATAGCGATGGGCTTGCCCGAAGGGCAGGTTATAGAACAAGCATATGTTATCCTCCTCAAGCTTGACAAAAATAAAGAGGTACTGGTCAGAAATGACTGGGGAAAAATTGGGAGAAACTCAAAGCTTTAATGGTAGCAAGTCGCTTTTGAACATGACACTTTGTCCTCCATATCACATCGGGTTGGGTTGTTTTATTCGCCGGTCTCATCACCATGGTCTTCGCCAAACCATCCACATTTGGGGTAATGCTACCAATCCATCACATCAGTGTCGTTATATGTTCAAGAGATGTTGTTTAGAAAGAGTCAACCGTGTCCCATCCACTGCCATACATTATCCTTCATCCACCCATGATCGCCACCCTGAATCATATTTCACAGATTGTTTTCACCTCCACTAAAATCATTAGCTCCGTTCCGTGTCACTGATGTGGGATTCATTAAGGCCCTCCTTTGACGGATCGCTTCTTGTCGACTTCAGCTCATTATCCAAGAAGTTGATCTAGGGACAACCCCCTCAGTACTTTGAAGCTTGCATGCCTCAATGGCAAGTTTCTCACTTTCGGCGACAGGTATACATCAATGACCTTCGACCAGAAGATTTTGCGTGGTGTTCGACGCCAAGTCCTATATTCACAACACGTGAATTGTACTGCAGTACCTTGAGGGTCATTATCATTATCGGTGATTCCTCTCGCGCTTGTTAACGGTTTACATTATTGACCGGTAATCAAGCGATGTCTTTCCATGTTCGACTTCAACGCAATTCTCACATGGATCGACTTGTACTTAGAGTGAAGATCGAAAGATTTTGAAGACCCCGGATCAAGTTTCATCCATCCGGGCTGCGATATATATTCAGGATATAAAGACATTTGACATGTACATCATTGCAGGAGATGATCATCCTACTCAAAGGATGATAATTTCAGCAGAGAATTATCAGTCTACCATCAGACGATCGTCTGTTCTAGGTACCAAAATGACTTTATAAAGCTGAGCATGGGAATGCCCGCCTCAGCTAGATCATGAAAGCAGAATGAAAAATAATGTATTGTATTGTATTTTATTACAGGTCACCTCTCAGCGATTGAATGAACTTCGGATCCTCCTGATAAAGCATTTCACCCGATAAACGACCTCATACTTTAGGGGGCAACTGTTATAGACATTTTTGTGCCTTACAGCATGAAGCATGAAATGTCAATAATCTGAGGGATCCAAAGTCCCTAAACATGTTGTTCCTACCCCTAGAGGAACAAGGTCAGCAAACCACAGCACTAAATATCAGTTCTCCACCTGAAAACACTCAAAAACAAGCAAATTCTGGATCATGTCAACTGCTCCACTGAGCATCTGCGCTGAATGTCAACTGCTCCACTCTGTACCTGCGCTGAATGTCAACAGTAATGAAGGCTACCTGTGCTGGGCGAGATTGTCCAAGTGGCACAGTCATTCCACAAGGTGTCAAATGCCCAGGAAGCTTCCAAAATGACACTTGGATCAGGGAATTCGCCTTGTGATGAGTAAGAGGATCTAGATCTCCAAGTGGAAGCAAGAGCCTCCAAGTGGACTCAAGAACTGAAGAATAACTAAAGTGGGAGAGGACACTAGTCAGCTCCATTCCAAGCTCAAGTTGACTCATCCTTTCTCCAAATCTCCTATATATAGAGCTCTCTCATGAGGTCTATGGGGGCGGGAATCTTGTGAAAGTAAGGAAGTGTTGTTGGTTCGAGTATAGAACTATTGGGTGATTTGCTTGAAGGAGGTGAAGAGGAGATTTCTTTTTGCTGGGAGGTGTTGCTGGATTGGGCCTCTTATGGTTGTAACACTCTCAGAACTTTACTTCTTCCATTAATAAAGCATTTGAGGTTCTTCTATATGCATGTGTCTCAATGGCGTATTGATGCTTGTATATTTGATTTATTCTAATCCTTGAATCAATTATGGATGTATGCTTCTTGTAGTTTCTCTTTCTTGTGCTTTTGCAGGATCTTGGTGTAGCTGGGCCAGTGAAAGAGCAAGGAGCTGGGAGCAAGCAGCAAAGAGGGAAGATTGGATCAATCATTAGCGGAAGATAACGGTTAGTGGATCTCTTTCTCCTCTCTCTTACATCTCATAAAGAAGTAATCTTGAATAGCTTTGCATTCGATTGTTGCTGAGGTACTATCACCCTTAGAGTGGGATAGGGTCATTCCGTATTGGATACTTTTCCCAACAACACTATTCCACCCTTTCCTGAGAGACTAGCAGCCACCACACAACCCAACCCAGAGGAGGACGAGCTTCTGGTAGAACTCAAACAGTTGTGTGTGAAAATACTACTTCTCCAAGCCATCAAAGATGTACCAATATACAACAAACTGGTTAAGGAAAAGTGTTTCAGACACCCAGGCAGGCAAAAGAGAGATGCTTCAACCATCAATGTCATAGGACAACTGTCTGACCTTATGTTGGGACAAGTCATCTGCCCAAAGTATCTAGATCCTGGGAGTCCTATAGTAGATGTCCACATCAATGGCACCATCATACCTCACACCTTGATTGATCTGGGGGCTGCCATTAATGTGATGACCAGAGATACCATGCTCAAACTCAACCTTCAGGGTTCCTTGAGGAAGACCTCGACAGTCCTACAACTAGCAGATCGCTCCACCGTGACTCCCGAAGGGATTGTGGAGGATGTCTTGGTCTCCGTTGACTCTTGGGAATACCCTGCAGATTTCTTGGTTCTGCAACCAAAGGCAAAGCTTACTGGATACCCTCTTATTTTGGGAAGGCCTTGGTTAGCCACTGCAGATGCTTACATAAGTTGTCGTACAGGAAACATGACCATCAAAAATGGTCCTATGTCCAAGTAGCTAGTCCTATACCCTCCTGCCCAACCCTCATTAGAGCATGACTTACCACTTTGGTTGGAGGAAGGAGAAGAGGATGAGGTGTACTCAGCACCTTTGTGCACCCTAGACACCACTAGGGGAGACCCCCCAACCGAGGATGATTTGATTGAGACCTTAATCCAGAATCCACCTCCCAGTGCATTGTCCTTAGAGGAATTGGTGGAGGATGCCCAAGCCAGCACCTTAGTGGACCTTTGTGCGACCAACCCTGTCACTCCCAGAGTCAAAAATATGGAGTTCAGCCCTGAGAGAACGTTAAAGATCAGCTCCTCCCTATCTCCTTCCCAAGAAAAGGAGTTGTTTAGTCTGTTGGCCAGACATCTAGATGCTTTTGCTTGGAGCTATAAGGAGATGAAAGGAGTCCATCCTTCGGTCTGTACCCATCACATCTACATCAAAGAGGATTGTAAACCGGTTAGGCAACCCTAGAGCAGAATGAATCCAGCCCTTAAGGACATCGCCAATGAAGAATTGCAAAAACTGTTGGATGCCGGATTCATTTACCCCATCTCGGATAGCGAATGGGTGTCCCCTCTAGTGTTGGTTCCCAAGAAAAATGGGAAGTGGAGAATCTGTGTGGACTACCGAGAACTGAACAAAGCTACCAAGAAATATC
Organism: Pinus tabuliformis; assembly: GCA_031772625.1. Classification (NCBI taxonomy): domain Eukaryota; kingdom Viridiplantae; phylum Streptophyta; class Pinopsida; order Pinales; family Pinaceae; genus Pinus; species Pinus tabuliformis. Next base: position 867,074,010 of record CM062812.1, read on the forward strand.
ATTTTCCTCTACCTTTCATAGATCAAGTGTTGGATGGACTGGCAGGAAAGAAGTTTTTCTCTTTCCTAGATGGGTTTAACGAGTACAACCAAATCCAAATCAGCCCGGAAGACCAAGATAAGACCACCTTCACTTGTCCTTGGGGTACCTTTGCCTACCGAGTTCTTCCCTTTGGACTATGCAATGCTCCTGCTACCTTCCAGAGAGCCGTCTTGAGCATCTTTTCTGAGCTGGTCCATGATGCAGTGGAAATCTATATGGATGACTTCACTCCTTATGGGTCCAACTTCCAGGAAGCATTGTCCAATCTAGGAAAAGTCCTAACCAAATGCATTGAGATGAACCTGTCCCTTAGTCTTGAAAAATGTGAACTCTTGATGACTAAAGGGATCGTGCTAGGCCATACCATTTCTTGCCAAGGGTTACAGGTGGATCCTAACAAAATTGCTCTCATCAAGAAGGTTCCACCTCCTCAAAAGGTAAGGGATGTTCGGAGTTTCTTAGGATTAGCAGGGTATTACAGGAGATTCATTAAAGACTTCAGCAAGCTAGCCTCGTCATTGTTTGGCCTCTTCGCAAAAGATGTGGAGTTTAAATGGACTGACGATTGTCAGAGGGCTCTGAATGAATTAAAGGACAAGTTGGTGTCTGCCCCAATCTTGAGAGGCCCAAACTGGGCCCTACCTTTCCACATCCACACTGATGCCTCGAACAAAGCCATAGGGGCAGCCTTAGGACAAGTTGAACAAAAACTTCCGTATGCCATTTACTTTGTTAGCAAAAACTTATCCAAGGAAAAACTGAACTACACTGTAACTGAGAAAGAATTCTTGGCCGTGGTCCATGCACTGAACAAGTTCCGACATTATATCACTAGCTATCAAATATTTGTACATACTGATCATGTTGCAATTAGATATTTAATGAATAAACCAGATGTGAATGCTCGTATTATTAGATGGTTACTTTTGTTGCAGCAGTTTGATTTGATTATCGTTGACAAACCAGGTAAAGAAAATGTTGTTGCTGACCTTTTGTCTAGATTGGATTTATCTGCAGATGAGGATGGAACAGTGGATGACCAGATACCCAATGAACATCTGTTTGCTATTTCAGTACTCTCTCCATGGTTTGCTGATATAGCAAACTACCTTGTTTCAGCACAGTTCCCTCCGCACCTATCCTCAAGAGAGAAGAGCAGAATTGTCAGAAAAAGTGCCTCATTCACTTGGATCGGGGGCAACCTGTTCAAGCTTGGTCCTGATCAGATCTTAAGGCATTGTGTAAGGGAGGAGGAAGTCTTTGATATCCTCCTCACCTATCATGATGGGCCTTGTGGAGGACATTTTGCAGCAAAGAGGACTGCCTTCAAAATCCTGCATGCAGGATACTATTGGCCCACACTTCATCAAGATGTCAAAAGGTATATCAACCAATGTGACCAATGCCAAAGGATAGGGAAACCGACTCAAAGGGATGAAATGCCTCGCCAACCTCAAGTGACTCTTGAGCCATTTGAGAAGTGGGGTATGGACTTTGTGGGTCCAATCAATCCTCCTTCAAGGCAAAGATCTTACATCATTGTGTGCACAGACTACCTGACAAAGTGGGCCGAAACGAAGGCAATCAAAGCAGCGACCGAAGAAAAGGTGGCTAAGTTCTTAAGAGAAAACATCTTCTACAAATTTGGCTACCCAAGGGAGCTAGTCACTGATCAAGGAAGCCAGTTCACCTACAACTTAATTGAAGACCTACTAGCTCATCACAAAATCAAGCATAGGACTTCCACCCCATATCATCCTCAAGCAAATGGGCAGGTGGAAGTCACCAATAGAGCATTGGAAGGGATCTTGACTAAGGTGGTGAGCAGCAGCAGGAAGGATTGGGAAAATCGCGTAGTTGAGGCCACATGGGCTTACAACACCACTTGGAAGACCACAACCGGCTTCACACCTTATGAGCTGGTCTATGGGAAGAGAGCTTTGCTGTCAATTGAATTTGAATACAACACTTTGAGGATGGTAGCTCAGCTGGACCTAGATCTCAGCCATGCCCAACAAGAAAGGTTATTGCAGCTGAATGGATTGGACGAGCACCGAATGAAGGCTCTTCTTCACTCAGAAGTGGCTCAACTTCAGAGGAAGGTGTGGCATGACCAACACCTCAATGACAAGCAATTTCAACCAGGAGATTGGGCACTGTTGTATGATTCCAGGCATAAAGATTTCAAGGCGAAGCTGAGAACCAGATGGCTGGGACCATATGCAGTGGAAAAAGGTCATGACAATGGATCTGTTCTTATTCGGACCATTGATGAAGAGGCCATCCCCATGCTTGTCAATGGGAATCGACTGAAGATCTACAGGAAACCTCTCTCAAGACAAGAATTCATCAAAACCGTGGAGAAATCAGTGCTGGTCATAGAGAAGGGTTCTGCCTCTGTTTTGGGCATACCCTGAAGATCTTAAAAATAATAATAATAATAATAATAATAATAATAATAAATAAATAAATAAATATCCTTGGGTGAAAACCTCTCTGAGGCTCCCAAGGCAGATGGTAGGGATGAAAACCTCATTGAGGCGCCCTGCTGTCTTTCAAAAAAAAAAGAGAAAAAAGGTTTGAAAAAGACCCTTGAGTGAAAACCTCTCTGAGGTGCTCAAGGCAGATAGTAAGGGTGAAAACCTCATTGAGGCGCCCCTGCTGTCTTTCAAAAAAAAAAAAAAAAAAAACAAACAAACAAACAAAAAACAGGGACAACAAGTTCACAATGTGGCAATGCATGCAGGTTGCAGGTATTCTATGAAGAAAAAGAGGTCCCTCAACTCAAAGACAAGGGTCCTTATGATGCTGCCAGGCGACCTCACTAGCACCTCCTCCGAAAACACTCATCTTCTCCAAGGTATGGGCACGATTTCATCACAGCTTAGTCTTCTACAGGAAGCTACAGACTTTCTACAGGAAGTTCTGTATTTCTACAGGAAACTTCCTGTAGAAGTTTTGGACGGCCCAGAACTAATTGTGTGGGGAGATATAACGACCAAGGTTCGACATGGAGGCATGCAAGCTACTATTTTCTCCATCACGCACTACTGTCACCTCCTTCTACCACCCCAGTTGCCATGTAATGAAAATACCTGCACAATCAAAACAGATCATTGAATTATCAAGAGGAAGCGATTCTTAAATGGAAAAAAGATGTCGAGATGCCATGCAATATTCATCATAGCTATCCAAGGGCCCTGCGAGCGTGATCATGATTCCACTGTCTTCACCGTTCAGCATGCACCCGAGGAGGAAAAACTGCTACGGGACATCCTACAGGAATCTCGTAGCAGTTCAGCCAGCTAGAGTGTACACCATTAAATCGCCTGCAACTTGCAATAATAGAGCAGGCACATGCACCACCCGTAGCCAGGTAATAAGCATCGTAACCCAGCAGCCTGTGAAAAGGAAGGACCTCCGGGCCTGTGCAAATAGCAGCAGCAAGCAAATCTAGTCATCGTCGTCCGGAAGCCTGGAAAATCATGTCGCGGCCGCACAGGTAAGTGCCTCGCCCTTTCTTTCGTCGAATTACATGAATAATACTTTGAAATGTTTGCAAGTATGAAACGAATGGGTTGAGCAGTCGTATGGCCATTCGACTGGCCACGTCGACCAGTCAAATGGTTTAGTCGGATGTGTAAAATGGTGGTCGTGGCAAAAAGAACGGGTAGTGGACACATGAGAACTGTCCAGTCAGGGAGAAGCGCGTTTTAACAGAAAATGACGGTGGCGGATCTACGAAGAATGATGCAACAGTCAGGGAACTTGCAGTGGAATGAGTAGATGACGTCGTCCAACGGTCCGGCAGGGACAGCTCACCCCCGCGCCACGAATTCCGCCGGATTCAAATCTATCGGCTAGATTGCCACCCCACGCATTTATCATCAACCATTTAGAAGTCGAGTGAGCATCTGAATTCCTCTGAAGCGAGACACTCCAAGTCTTCGACCTGTTCGAACGTCTGATAGCAGCACAGAAGGCGCAGAGCCACTGCAGTGCTCTCCAGAACCCGTGCGCTGCTTCTACAGGAAAGCTCCGCTACAGGAAGCTCACTGCCACGAGGAAAATTGGGCTCTTCACGTCAAAGGTGGCGAATTAAAAAGGTAAGCCTGAACCTGTGTCTCCCATGCAATTGGTTTCGAGGGTGGCGGAGTCGACGTTCTACAGTCGGATCATAAAAATTGCAAGTGTTGTCTGCCGTTTGCATGAATTGTCGTCGAAGTGTATGTAAGGTTTCCTACAGGATATGATTTGTAATTAAGCCCTGTTAAGACTCATCTGGAGATAGTCTTCGTGAATTATATGCGTGGCAGAGGCGTAATTCTACGCTCTGTCCCAAAAGGCTAATCTTTGAATACGCCTCCGCCACCTCTAGCTAATGTAGCAGTTTTTCATCATGCCGGGTGGATTCATCAGAAAGGAACCGACCGACTCAAAGAAACTAAGGAAGAACCCTGAGGTGGTGGAGTTGTTCACTCGTGCACAATGGATGTCGTTCTGCGACAAACTTCAAGGATATGATGATGAAGTGGCAGAGGAGTTCTTGCGGGCTCTGAAGCCAAAATCAAAAACGCTGGCCACTGTCAATTTCAGGGGTTTGAGTCTCAGACTCACCCCACAGTTCATCAGCCAAGTTACTGAGCTCCCAATGGGGGTACCATGGGACAAAGAAGAGAGGAAATTAGGCCAAAAGGCTAAAAATGAGTTCTTTGCACCAAAGGAGCAATTCTCAGAGGACAAGAATGGGGTTCGCAGAACTAGCTTACTGCCACTTTGGAGCGAAGTCAGCCTCAAAATTATGAAACACATCACATGCGAAGGTCGGTTTAGCATTGTGTATGGGTACCATTTTCGGCTACTCACAGAATTAAGGCATCAGATGGACCTACCTACAGAGAACAAACTAAGTATTCCCTACTTTCTACTGCAGTCTATGACTGAATGTGCCACCAAGTTGAAAGAAGGCACATCAGACCAGGTAGCCCACCATGGGCTCCTTAAGCGCCTCGTGGAAGATGCCCTCCACACATACAAAGTCCCTCTCTCGTGGGAAGCCTTCCGGAATTTGACTAAGGATGGCGATATAAAAATGTTGACCGAAGAGCTTGGTTCCTCCAGCAGTGAGGAGAAGGAGTCAGTACCCGTAGAGAGGAAAGAAAAAGGCCAGAGACCCACGGCCAAAGCACCGAAGAAAGAGAAAAAGGAGAAACAAGAGAAAAAGGGTGCCAAAGAGAAGGATGACACACCCATGTTGACGGCCAGAGAGAAAAGATTACAAAGCAGGGTGGACAAGACTGAGCAGGTCCACGTCAGTAAAGGCACCTCGACAGCAGCCTCGACCAAGTCAAAAAGCAAAACCCACTCAGCAAAACAAACTAAAACGGTGCCACCTGTTTCTACAGGAAAACCAAAACCGGCTTCTACAAGAAGCCAGAAATCAACTGAAAAAGGGCCTTCTACAGGAAGCCCTAAGAAAGGAAAACCCAAGGAAAAGAAAGCCGACGTTCTTGCAAGGGAGGCAGCAGCCGTGCTGGTCGCCCTCAGTACACCTCCTAAGCCAAAGGAGAAGAGAAAGAGGGAAGCCCCTCTATATTTTAAAGCTAGGAGAAGTGTGAGAATAAAAACGGGAAAGCCACAGCCTCCATCCAGCAGCCCAATCACTATAGAGGACGCCCCTACTTCACCTAGGGAGAGGTCCCCCTCAAAGATATCAGTCACCTATGAGAGGGGGAGCCAGAAAACAACTACTTGGAAAGAGAGGTTGGACCAGTTGGCCTCAAAAGCCCGGCTACAGGATGCTGAGGCTGTTCTACAGGAAACCTTAGCCCGGCTTAAGGAGACAGAGAGGATGGAAGGAGAAGCACCCTCATCACCACCTAGGGAGGACGAAGTAGAGACACCAAGAGAGGAAGAGAAAGAGCATATTCCGGAGCCTAGCCCTCAGCCAAGTCTGAGCTCATATTATAACTTCTTAGAAGCTGGAAAAATTATACCACAGAAATTCACTGTGCCACTGTTCTTTGCATTGGAGGAAGAGAGAGTACGAACCCACACGTGGATGAAAATAGCCAAATCAAAAGGTGTGGCAGACATAGGCCCCTTGGAGGAGCAACTCAAGGAGGCAAGAAAGGAATTAGCTATGGCTAAACACGTGGCAAATTGCCAGCGGGTGTTCCTACAGGAAGAAAACGAAAAACTTAGACTGCAGCTACAGGAGCTGAGGAGAGGAACAGGCACATCCTCAGGGGACATCACAGCAGAACAGCAAGGCAAAGAGGAACTGCAAGTCAGTCTTGGGGAGCCAACCATGCATCTACAGGAAACAGAACTGCAAGCGCAAATTGAGGTGCAAGCTCTCAAACAGCAGCTGCAGCAGAAAGAGGCACAATTGGCCTGCATGGCCAGTTGGGCCATGGATGCTATACAATGCAGACAGCCGGCCAAATCCTATGGCCTGTACCTGAGAGACCAATGGCTACAATTTCAAATCAATAGCTTGGCGCAAAGGGGTATCTCTCAGCTCCAAGACCCGCAGCAGTTCACTGAATTATGCAATACAAGTTCATCAGAGGATAAGGCCAAACTATCAGAATTTTATCTCCATAATTTGGCCGTTCCTAATGTGACTTCATGGGATCCCAACACGGTCTTAGGGGATATGCAGTTAATGGCATTTGCCTCATGGTTGAACCATGAAGACAAAAGAGCAGCAGAAGTCAAAGCGGTCATGAACCGAGAGCTGAATGAGCCATTACTAATTAGAGCAGAACCAGGGGATCCAACTGCATTAATATCGGCACACCAACACTTATCCACCAACCCTCAAGCTTTATTGAAATATATGGATCAGAAGGCCCAGGCCATAGCGCATTTCGAGGATATGGAGAGACTGCTAGGGGACAACTATGTTCAAGCTTGCACCCGCCAATGGAATACATTGGCCCACAATCTAAAAATCAGAGAATATCATACTCCAACTCGAATGAGGGAAGCTCTAGTACGGGTGCCCCTTTATACGAAATCCATGCAAAACCTCCAGGCCAGCTGGATTGGCCTCAAGCTAAGCCCACCTCTGCTGTTAGGATTGATGGAAGGCAGCACAGAGAAAGATGAGCATGAACAGTGGGAAGAGGTGGAAATAAAGGTTGGGTTCCATGTCAGTAAGGAGGACACTACTGCAGAAGCTTGGGATGTGAGGGTGGCAGTAAAGGCAATGAAGGATGAGGAGCTGGATTAGTTGCTCAAGGATGAGCAATCATTTTAGCTGGGGGGTGATGATGAGCCCCAAATTTGGTAACATTTTGGGCTCATTTGGCCTAACTACCCTTGCTCAACCCTTCATTTTTCATAACTTATGCATCATTTTTTAGTATATTTATGTCATTTGTACGAATGAGGGCAGTCACTATTCCTAGGTGGCTAACACATGTTTATTTCAGGTTTTTTGACATTTAATGGAGCAAACCCACACAGATGAGGGCTAGGAGACAGCCAAGATGGGATTGAGATTTTGTAGGAAGGTTTTCCACAGCATTGAATGGCTTTCCTTGTGATCTTCACCCCCAACTCCGAGCTCCAACAGCCATCACCACCGAGCTAGAAGGCAGCCAAACGGATTTTGAGGAAGCAGCAGATTACTCTTAGTTTGGTCAGCCAAACCCCGCTAATTTAGGAGGCCAGCTTGGCCCTCGTAATGTATAAATGATGAGGTTGTAGCCTTCGAGGGGGACTTTTAAAACCTTGTTGCATATTCTGAACTACGAGCTGATAGCTCTGTTTTGCTCTTTTGTAAGCCATTTGTGGCATGTTATTTGACTTATGACTATTATCTTTTAATGAAAAGCAGGCAGATTTGAGTTCAGTTCTGAGTTCTTAAAGGAGCCATAGCTCTCGGGGTTGGGCCCAACCTGAGAGCCTAAGGCTTCCTTCCTTTGTATTGTTACCTTTCTTTCAGCATTGTATTTCTTTTCCTTTACATGCATTTGGAAACACAGTTTTCTAAGTTAAATTTCTTGGTGTGGTTAAGTAGGTTAGTTTTATGAACAGAGTTGCTTCAGTAGTTTAGATTAGAGTAAGGAGATTGGAGTTAATCAGAGTTCCAAAAAGGGTTGACTGCACACTCACTTTCACCTCTGTTTAGGGACTGGAAGTGCAAACCGTGCCACCCACCAAAAACATTGTTTTACATGCTCATGCAAGCTTTGATGCAATGCTCTCCTTTGTAGCAATGTCCATGCATTCAGATCTTGTGGAATGATTCTTTGCTTCAGTACCATGCATGATTTTCCTTAAAAATCACGTTGCTGTTCTTTGGTTTTATAAAAACAGTTAGAATAGGTTGATGAAATTTCGGTTATGTGCAAGACATGGATGATTTGTTTCATTTACACTGTGCAGTACTACTCCCTCACTCCCTTATCCTTCCCAGCCGTGCCTAGGCCATCTATTCATCTCCCAGTTTTCCTCCTAACTCTTCTATTACCCACGTTATTCTACCTTTTCGGCCTTCCATTCCCTCTACCCTCCTCTAGACCAACCAGCTTTGCACACCCCCTCTTCATCTCATCTCTCTGTCCATAGGCCATCACAAGCTCCCCTCCTACCTCCCTATCCATCCATACAGCCTCTTCCACTCATCCATCACCCAAAAATCCGATTGCAGAACATCCTGTAGGAATTACTGAACTTCCTGTAGAAATCCTGAACATCCTGTAGAACCCCTGCAGACTTCCTGTAGAAGCTCATAAACACGGTTGCTAGGCATCTGAACTTTGTGAACTTCTTTGAAAGGATGTTAGGGGCTCCTTAGACCCTCTCTGAGCCTTCCTGACCTCTTCCAAGCATTCCTCCCCTTGATCTATCCCTGCACAGTCAAGACCCAGTTAGAAGCACACATATAATAATTCCAACAACGTGAACAAAAATACAAAAATATGTTCTCTTCAGATGAAAGTAGACTAGACACATGCATCTCACATTAATAGAAGTAATGGCATCACTTTCAGTAGTTGCATTCCCACCATTGCATTAGAAGGACTAGCTGGTAGAATTAGGGTTTGCCTAGGGTTTTCATTTCTCGTTGGCTTTCAGTTCATTTTTGCAAAGTAGGTTAATTTCCTTTGAGTTAGCTTTCGTTCATCAGTTAAAAAGCTTATTCTGAGAACTCATAGAAGTTGGCTTGAGCCCTAGCGGACTTGTGCCAGCTGACCAAGTGACAGCTGCGACAAGAGCTAGTACTTGTGCATACAGCACCGTCGCTTCCAAGTTTGTTACGAACTACCGGGTTGATAAAATTAGAGAAGGAAGCTCCAGGAGTTGTAGCATTATTGCTACAATACTGGAGCCCACCAAAAGGTAGTGAGCATTTAAGGATCCATCCTTGGTTCTAGTTGATCCTTACTACTTGAAGTGGAGGCCTCCGTGAATCTCTTCTTAGCTTTCATGAATGTCTCCTTCGCGTGTTCTAAATCAAATTCGGGTTCTTTTGTAGGGGCCTTGCAAACCCATGCATTTTCTTCTAGATGATTCCCTTTATCATTTCCAGTGGTCATACCACTCCTGAGCATCATTTTTATATTTGGGTCCTCTTCGCGCAACTCAGACTCATCATCTGCAAACTCTGAGTCGGAGGGGGCTGGAGTCCCCCTTTTTCACGCATCCTCGCTATCAGCGAAGGGAAGTCTTCTCCCTCATGATCAAACTAAGTACAGTACCAACATGATTTCCTTGTCAGATTTGTACAATCATGGGCATAGTGCCCTGGCCCTCCGCAATTGTAATAAATTAGTTGTTTGCGACCCCTTCCTGGTCCCATTCCGCCTCGACCTCGACCGCGCCCATGAAGGCCAGCGTGCACCATCCCTACATTTGGGTCAAGGGCTCGCATTTTGATCTACACCCTGTAGGCAGCAGTCTGATCCATCATTAGTTCGTAGCTTCAGCAGGTGCATTCATCATGGCCTACCAACCTATAGAAATTACAAAACAATTGATGGGACATTTGCGTATACTTCTGCAATAGATGACAATTATCTGTAGTGTGTTTTCCTCCTATCTAACAAATCATGCACCATAATGTAGATGTCGTGCTTGGCCTTGCATGTGCCTCCGGTCTTAATGGAATCATCCCTCCTCCTGCCAAGTAGTTCGCAAACACTGGATAGTGGTCCTTTTTGTGCCCTTGGCCTTTGCATTTTATGCACCATACCTCCTCGCGCACCTCTGGCTGAGGTGTTCTATCTTGTTTCAAACTTTGCATTTCTAGACACAAATTTTTCAATTTCACATGGATTTGTTGGACTCCCAAACCAGGGTCTTGTATAGGCATCTCATGTAATCTCATCGCCATTTCTAAAGCTTCGGCCTGGGTGGAAAGTTTTTGCTATCACAGTGCCATCCTTAAGTACAGTGTTAAAGATGCTACAAACCATGTGTGATGTTGTCCATCTGTCAATGTCATATTGGCTTCGTGCATTGTACTCTTTAGCCTTTGGTCCAAATCCTAGGGGGTTTCACCCAGGAGCATTGCGATCTCCTTAAACCCGATGATTGATTGTGTCTCTGACTTTGGCCTTCTAAATTCCTTGTTTAGCGCGGCCTGGATTTCTACGTTTCATGCATTTGGGTGGTCATTAGAATGCTTGATATACCATGTTAATGCGTGATCTTGTAGCAAACTCACCAGCATAGCCTTCTTAATATTGTCATCCACAACGCCTTGTGCTTCCCATAATGCTCTTACAATGAACCAAAATTGGTCTGGATCTTCATTCCCCACTCCTATGAATACTGGTAGTTTGATCGCACTCACCATACTGAAATGTGGTGGTGGCAGAGGTGGGGTGGGTGGAGATGGAGGTGAGGAGGGTGAGACAGGTAGCGGTGTGGGTGGAGGTGGTAAACGTGGAATTTGTTGCCTTATCAAACTGACCACGCTTCTTGGAGAAAGTTTCGCGAGCTCTTCCTTGCTCTCCCGCAAGGGTGAAATTAAGGGATTGGTTTCTAAGTCTTTGCTACCTCCGCTTTTGTAGATCTTCCCACTTCGCGTAGCTTAGAACATTAATTTATTCACATAACCCGCTTTTCACACAATAGCATCTTAATCCAAGTGTTCAAAGATATAATATACTTACCTCGCAGTCCCTTGAGGAAACGTCGCTCCGCCTCACTATAGCTAGCGGTCGTGTCTACTGTAAACTCAGTGATAAATCCTTGTATTATTCGGTCGAGCCAATGGTCCACAGATCGTGCGATCTTATCTCCTGACGCTTCTAGTCTGCGCACTAATTCTAGAGTCCACACTATTAGTTTGTCGAGCCTACACCTTCCTTGGTTGTCTGCTAACTTTGCGATCTACTCATATAGCTCAAAAAGAAAGGATGCAAAGAAAATTTCATGGATTTCTATATACAAGTAGCTCTCCAACCACTGTTCCTTAGATACTTGCAGAGTTCTATTTTCCTACGTCGCGAACTCATGAATCTTCTTGTCCAACCACTCTTTAATTTCTTTCTTTGTTGCATTCCAGTGGCACGACATCAGACATCCCTTATACAGATCCCAATCCTGGCAACGGAACAATTTGATGGCTTGTATGGGCCTGACCCAGGTTCAGATGTGATTTAGCCAAGCAAATCCCGGTACTAATTTCCCTTTCGGCAACAGTTCACGGAGCGCGGATTGAGGTCTTAGTCAAAGTAGTATGGGAGGATGCTAGAACCAAGTTTCCACACCTTGGGCATGTCTAATGAGCTTTTGGAGGTCCGCGGTTTGACCCTACGCACACGTCACTACGCGCACTTGTTATTCCTTCGCAACCTGTGATGCTACTTCCGCACAGCCCTACTCGGGGCGCAACCCATATAATACTTAAGTTCCTTGCTATTCAATCTATTATTACCGAATTACTTAACTTATTTTTGAAAGACTAATGATTATTACAACATATTCAGCAATCATATCAATGCGTGCGATAAGTAAAATAGTATAAATGTAAAGAAGGCAATACACAAGTAGATACATAGAAATAAGAATCAACTTCTCTTTATTATTATTTGATCAAGATTACAAACTCGACACCTCCCTACGCACTTAGTTGTAGGGGTCTGCGCACTCAAATGCGGACTCTACTAGGCCTTTGCGCACTCAGCTGCAGAGCCTCCTTCTACTACTACGACCCAATACACTTAGATTGTCACTCTATGCTCTAACCATGCGTATTCCTCTATCTTCCTTGTTCACTTTACAACTTAGAGCCTCGCTCTACATTACATTACAATACTTTAGGGTGGACAGCCCTATGAGTCAACCTATACTTCATGCTCTGCTCCCGTAATTCGCGGAGTCTTACAATACCTTTGACCAAAACTTGGGCTTTGAGCCCCAAAACATGTTGTGGGGGGATTCCATGCCCGACAAGAATTTAAGCCGAACCCCCAGCTTCGGTTACTCCATATGTCCAAACATAGCGACAGAAGAGGCAGACCAAGTGGCACTTGGCCCATGTAGGCCCCCAGTCCTGTGAACCATTATATGACCTAGTGTTAAGACCAGAGGGAGCAGAGCAACAAGGGGAGAAGGTTAGCGTGACCCCCAACTAGATGTCACCCATGTGATCTTGTCCGGTGCTTAATGGATATTGGCACGAATAAGGAGGCGACAATTTGCTTCTTTTTCGATGGGAATTTCATGAGCACCAGGTGAATTTGTCATTCATTGGTTGGCATAATGGTGGAAATCATAGGATGATTATCCAGAACTGCAGTTTTCTAAAACACTTAGGAGAAATTGTTCATGGAGGCATATCTTGTTCAATTTTTAGCCCTTTTGAGCTCAGAAGAGCCTAGATAGGGGTTTTTTACCATTCTAAATCCATTAGAAACTCTATTTTCTCATTTTGAGCATCGTGAACAAATGTAATTACAGATCTAAGCACATAATTAAGAGGCCCAACATTGGAAGCTAGACCCAAAGACGTAGCCCAGGAGGGGTGAACTCCGTTATAAATTTTTGTTTTCTGTTGTTGTGTATGTTTCATATTTCTCTGTTTTATTTCTACAAACTAAGTTCTTTAAAAACACTATATTTTATGTTCTTTTGCAACTTGATCCATTACCCACAAGACATAAACTTACTTGCAAATTTTTAATAAACATTCAAGTTTTTAATTACAAATCATGAGGCAAGATGATCCGGATTTTAGGGGGAGGCCACCAAGATCTAAAAGATTGAAATTGCCAGAAGAAAAAGAGTAGAATACCCAATAAACAAAACCACAAAGAATTTTTTTATTAAAACAGATAATAACTATAAGGACTACATTGTGGTGAAAAATCTGTCCTTTTACAAAATGTGACTTGTTATTTCAGTTACAATACCATGGGTCAATTCCATGGGTGAATGAATACCATGGGTGGATGTCACAATACCACAGGTCAATTCCATAGGTGAATGAATACCATGGGTGGATGTCACAATACCACAGGTCAATTCCATAGGTGAATGAATACCATGGGTGGATGTCACAATACCATGGGAAAATACCATGGGTGGATGTCACTTAGAATACCATGGGTGGATGTCACTTAGAATACCATGGGTGGATGCCACTTACAATACCATGGGTAAATTCCATGGGTGGATGAATAACATGGGTGGATGAATACCATGGGTTGATGCCATTTTCCATTCGGATCACGAGTGTGGAAATGATTTAGAGGCTAATATGTTCGATTAGAATCCCTCATGATTTTCACTTTTAGTAGAAAATCATGAGGAGATAGACTTTTATATTAATTTTACTTCTTATTTGTCAAATTAGCTAAGTTGTCTCTCAATATGGGACTCTTAGAACAATTTTAATAAGAATTGTACAAAAATCCTTGAGGTGAGACCGAAAGATAGTAGTTTTTATTGTTAATTATTTGCAATCTTTGTTGAAGAATTATATGATTAATATAATACTTTGTTCCTGAATAAATGCATAGTTAAATGGATTCATTTGGTAGTGAACTTGATCTCAACAGGATGCCCCCCTAGAGAGTTGTAAGAGTAGATTAGTTTCTATTCATGTTTACTGTGATTTGATTACCATATATTTCTCTTTCATTATAATATGTCAATGCATTTTATTCAGCAATTTGTAGGTTCATTTCTCATTGTTCATAATGAACAGAGTGCTCATAAAACACAAAAAGATTTACTTTTCATAATTCATATCTTTCATAAGTATCATTTCATAGCTCAGTCAATTCGCCAAGTAATTTCGTGGATAATGAATAAATGAATTTCGAAGTTTAGTCACACACATTAGTAATCCTTTAAAGTTACAAGTTGAAACAATATTTTGTTGAAGAAATCTAGTTTTGATTTATTTCCTTTTTGTAAGTAAAATTTCCTTTCTACAAGTAGCATTAAAATCTCCTTTCTATAAGAAGCATTAAGATTTCATTTTTACAAGTAGCATTAAAATTTCCTTTCTATAAGTAGTATTAAAATTTCCTTTATGCAAATTAGAATTAGAATTTCCATTATGCACTAGAATAAGTTGTGATTTTAAATTCATAGATTAAATTTCAATTCAGTTCAACAATTAGATTTCATTTTATTTTGAAGTAGTTTTAATGGAAATAACATGTGCATGGTAGCACTTTGATTTAATATAACATTCATTCATATTCAGATTAAATTTCATCTATGAAATAGAACTCTAGCATATAGTGTCCACATGCACTTCATAAGTACACAAACCTCAATTGACAATTAATGAAGTAATTTAAACATCAATTAAATTACTCGACAATAACCCTCTCCATAACTTGGTTTTTTGGTTGTTGGAAGTGTCACCAGTGACATTTATGACGTGGAACTAGTGCCCTATTCTAAAATATTCACAAGGCTCAATTACTACTTGAGCAGAAGGACATTAGGTCTTCTTAGGCTTTTTTCTCATATGCAAAACCTCAGATAAACCTTTTTTTAATTGTTTCACACATTAGAATTAAAGGGAAAACTAACCATTTACTTTTTTCTTTATCCATTATATGTGATTCATTTGGTTTTCCTAAAGAAAATGTATATGTTTAGGTGTACTTACAAATGCAGCAATCTTAGGTGTTGTTGATTTCTTTGCTTTCTCACCAACTAATTTCTTTCTCATAATAAAATGTGTGTCATCAGTTACACATTTCATATGGATTGTATCATCTTCAGGTGCCTCCTACATATAATGTACATATCATCATTAAAATTCTTTTACCTTTCATCCATGTTGAATTCTTTTACCTATCATCATATTCTAAATCACCTTTTCTATCGACACAGGGACCGATACTTTTAAAGACCTTCTCTCTTCTCTTCCTGAGCTTGAAGCCTTTTTCTTTTCATGTTTTAACCTAGAACCCTTGGTCCATTTGACTAGAACCCTTAGGTTTCTAAATTGATTTTTATTGATTGAGGATGAATGCTTTTACCTTTCATCATATTCTAAATCACTCCTTTTATTAACACAAGAACCAATACCTTTAATGGTGTGCTCTTCTTCAACCCATCTTTCCCTGAGCTCGAAGCCCTTTTCTCTTCATGTTTCAACTTATAGCCCTTGGTCCATGAAAACTTCTGCTACCTAGTTGCCAAATGTCAGCTTGTTTTTTATTTAAATTTTCCCTAGGGTTTTTTACTATAACCTTGGGTTTCCAAATTGATTTTTATTGGTTGAGGATGTATTCTTTTACCTTTCATCATTTTTTGGATCACTCATTTTGTTGACATAGGGATAGATACCTTTATTGGTGTGTTTTTCTTCGACCCATCTTTCCTTGAGCTCGAAACACTTTTCTTTTCATGTTTCAACTTATAACCCTTGGTCCATGTCAACTTCTACTACCTAGTTGCCGAATTTCGACTTGTTTTTAATTTAACTTTTCCTTAGGTTTGTAACTAGAAGCCTAGGATTTCCAATTATTTTTTATTGATTGAGGAGGAATTCTTTTACCTTTCATCATATTATGAATCAACATTTTCATTAACATTGGGAGTGACACCTTTACTAGTGTGATATTCTTTGATCCATATTTCCCTGAGCTCGAAACTCTTTTATTTTCAGGTTTCCACTTATAACCCCTAGCCTATGTCAACTTCTACCTAGCTGCAAAGTTTTAACTTGTTTTTCATTTAACTTTTCCCTAGGATTTGTGGCTAGAACATTAGGGTTTCCAAAAAAAATTGTTGAGTAAGGAGGAATGCCTTTACCTTTCATCATATTTTTGAATCACTCTTCTTGTTGACACAGGGACTAATAATTTTACTAGTGCACTCTTCTTTGACCCATCTTTCCTTGAGCTCAAAACCATTTTATTTTCATGTTTCAATTTAGAACCCTTGGTCCATGTCAACTTTTGCTACCTAGCTACCTACTATCAAAACATATGAATTCCTTCCACCTATGGTTATTTATTAAATAAACACGTGTATCTAGATCTGTTATTCACTTATCTTGTGAATATGATTCACTAGACATTATATTTATATTTAGTTATGCATGGATGGAAATTCAACATCCACATCAGGGAGAATATGTGTCCCATCAATTTGACCAACCAGATGATGATCAAGATGTGCCCTATGGGCTCGATCATTCACTAGAGGAACATGTTCCCTATCAAGTTGATCAACTGTCACTAGGGAAGAAATATGTGCTACACCAATCTAATCAACCACTACAGGCATATTATCCCTATCAAGGTGATCAACCACCAGAAGAATGAATTATTCCCTCTCAAGTTAATAGGATAATAGGGATTCTCAATGTATTATAAAGGGGTGGACCATTTGCAGAAAATTTGGATTCAAGAAAAGCAGGGGACCTCAAGGAGCCTATCCCTACTTGCACTATTAGAGACCATGCCAATAACATCATTCAACCATATTTTGAGAATCATTCAGATGTTGTACAAGCTCAAATAATACATGGGCTGATCAAAGATAAGAAACTAAAACATGCCACAAATATTTTAGGGTCCAAGATGCTAAAAGCAGAAAGACACATAAGAATGTCACTGAAAATATATCAAAGGCATTCATTATGTTTGGAAAATCAAGAAAACTTGATGTTCAAGTTTCACGGAGGGAAGATATTGTTGCGCCAAGTACACCAAGACAAAAAAAACTTGGCAACGATGTCAAAATTGCTCCATGTCTCAGGAAAAAAGTTACACAAGCATACCAAATTCAGGGTTCAAGTGAATGAAAATGATGAATCTACTTCTTTGGATCTTATCATAAGGAAACCCTACCAAGACAGAATTATAGCAAGAATAAGAACATTTGTGTTAGAGTTTTGGGAGAGGCATTCTCATGGTATTCCAGATAAAAATCATTTTGTAAAACATTCCATAGATAAAGGTGAGTATGATGAACACGCTAAGCACATTGGAGAAATCCCAGAGGTTGCATTATTCGAGGATATTCAGGAAAGAAATCACCATGTGAAGATATCCATAAAGATGTTTCAAAAATTGAATCCATAGTTTATTATTCCAAATAGAATCCGTGACACATGTTTTTATCGATGTCATGTTGAATTTCATCGTAATTATTACACTTTCATGGAATTTTACAAGAAGAACTATCACGATGATCTTCCTCCTCCTATTTTGTTTCATTAATGTTGTGCAGAAGGGGACCAGAAGAGTTTTTATACAATAAATATGTATAGGTGGGAGAATGCGCACTGAATGTGGTGATTTGGGATTGTTCCATGGGAAATTTCTTATTAATCCCAACCAATCTGGGATGTCAGATGTCACTGTGACTATGGAATCAATATGAGTATGTCATGGGAAATTACCCATCTTCAAATCTTGTGCCTAAGAGGATCAACTATGCTGAGGATGAGATTCCTATTTGACGATTCATGGGGGTGTTTCAAAACCATATCTATAAATTATATCAAACACTCGCACGAGTTCAAGTGGAAAGCATATTTATTTAAGAATTATCGCGAAGTATTTAGCTAGGCACAATATTATTAGTGGTGGACTTTGCTGAGAATTACACATCTTCTCCTTAGACAGAGATACAAAGTGAGTATTATCACTTAGACCAAGTGGCCATATTCATACATATTCTATACAGACGTGCACAATTGAAACTTGACGGAAGGGATAACATTGACAAGCCATGTGATGTGATTAAGGAGTATGACTTTTACATTAGTGATGATCATGAGCATGACACCTTGTTAATGCAACATTTCTTTGACCCGATTTATGAATCATTAAAAAAATGACATATCATTCAGGTAGCATTATATATGTTCAAATGGTTGTGCAGGGAAGTTTAATTTAGCACACACTTTTTATTGGTTCAGCTGACTACACAAGAAGAAAAAAACTCAAATAATTGGAGCTACTTTGAAACATGACATGGAAAGGGTGAGCATGATGGTGTGGGTGCTTATGTGAAGCAAGCCCTTAGGAGGTACCAAATAAGTCATGAGGCACATCAAATCAAATCATCACTAGAGGTGGTCAACTAGTTCAGATCTCATTTAGGACATGAAGATCACGAATATATTAGGCTTGTGCATAGGTTCTTTTGTAATGTTGAATTTTTCGATGTGAATAGATTCATTCTGTGGTATTTTAATACTACAGAAGGAACAAGGGAATTACACTCGGTGTGAAGCAAAGACATGGGAGAAATGTGTTCCATCGAGACAAGAAAACTCACATGTTTTTGTGAGTTTTACATTGGTGTTTATGGATGTAGACTTGATCACTATGAAAAAAAGTGTATGTGAAAGGATGGATCCCTCCTAATCGAAGGGGACCTCATCCAATTCGGACATGGAAAGAGATGCACGATGAAGAGGACATTATTTCACTTTATCATGATCGAGTCTCTGATCTTGTAAGGGAAGACATGTGGCCCATCTACCATTAAGAGTTTCATTTATAAATTGATATCTTGAATGTATTTAACTAATACATATTTTTTATTTTGGTTGTAGGTGATGTTTTTGCTGTCACTTCCCCCATAGGAAATGAAGAGAACGTGGCCTACTATTTGATGTGATGCACATCGCTGAAAAGTAGGTTTGTGAGGCCATATGAAAATTGACAATTCCCATACCAAATTGGTGCAATGGTTGTGATGGGCCATTTTTTTGAGATGGTTATAAAAAATATGATAACATCATTTATAGAGATTTTATGCCTAAATATATATCTTGTCAATATAATCATCTAGTCATAGTAGCTCAGATCAATATCATAGAAATCAAAACAAATAAAGGTGAAAAAAAGAGATGGAAGTTGACAAAATCAGACCATGAACATATTATGGAAACTTCCATTCCTATGAGCCATTAGCCAGATGAGTAGATGATGAAAATGGAAAGCCTTGAAGCTAAGTCTATAGCAGTCAAGTGTAATCTAATCTAGTATAAGAGATCTCAAATGTATCATTTTTGCAATCTATAAATGTGATAGCTTAACACTCTTACAATTTTGTAATTTTAAATAGAGAAATGTTTCCCTCTTATCTAGGATGGATTCATAATGGTGTACATATATGTTATATAAGCTTTAGTTTCCTTGAGGTGCTTAAGTTTTCTAAACTACACCAAATTTCAAGGAGGTTTTATTTTTTGGGATAAGATCCGTATGTGAACCTCATAGATCTAAAATTACATTAAAATTTAGAAGCAATGGGGATTTATATTTTGATTTAATTAAAAATTTTGATCTTAAATTTTTTAAATTTCATGTATAGTATTCATGTTAAGCATGGAAGAAATTTTATAGATCTATATATAGATGTCGTACATTTGATTTCTTGAAAATCCATTTCAGTATATAACAACCAAGATGATATAATATTATTTTACTTAAAATGGAAATTCAACTATATAGGTCTATATAGGTTATGAAAAGCATTGAAATATTTTTATGTTATTAATAAATATGTCATGTGTCAGTTTGATAGAAAACATGGAAAAAGTTAAATAAAATAGAATAAAACTTATATGTAGTTTACATCACATCTCTTAAAATCATTCTAATTTAGCATACATTAATTGTGCACTAAAAGACACTTTCTTCAAGCCAATATGACAATTAAAATTGTTATTTTGTAAAATTTTACTTCTCGAATATTCTTAATTGAAGGTCTTAAGACAAGGAATTTATTGAAATACTTGCATATGCAAGTAAATTTAGGAAAGTGTATAAAATTATAGAAATATATTATTAATTGTTTAAATTAACATACATTGACTACACTAAATACACTTTCTACAATTTTAAAATTAAATTGATGTACATGATATGGTTTAGTTCATTTTAATTATCAAAGTGACTTGCATCATAGTAAGATTGTACTTATTTCCTTAGTCTATGAAACTAGAATTCAAAATTGTTATTTTGTGAAATTTTAATTCTTGAATGTTCTTAATTAAATGTCCTATGTTAAGGAATTGATTAAAAGATTTGGATATCCAACTAAATTTAGGAAAACTCATAAAATTATATAAAATTATCTAAAAATATATCACTAATTGGTTTTTGGTATATTAAATTCCAATACTTATGACTTAAATCATATATTATAACTAATCTCTTATAGATTACCTCGAAAGAAATAAAATTTAATAGAACTTATTAGTTGAACATTACTAGTTGAAGACATATTTTAAAATTGAATTTAAAATGCATTTCAATTGTATTTGTGTCTTTTAATTGGACCATGAACATATATTTTAGTTCATTTTAAGTATCAAAGTGACTTGCATCATGGTCTAAGATTGTACTTATTTTCTTAATTTATTTCTTGAGAAGTCAAAATTGTTATCTTGTTAGTTACGTATGATAATAATCTATCCATATGAAAATATATAAAAATTACATTATGCATGAACATCCACAAACTAGAATAATAAGAATCCATAAAATGAAATAATGTTCATGCATCCATAAACTATCCATGTATGAAAACATACGAAGTATGTACATCACAGCTGAATTTGCCGTACAATGGGCCTAAAAACATATAAACTATCTATGATCCACTCTAGAAAGTATTGCCTCTAGAACTCTTATGTCTTCCACTGCATAGAGTGAGTGTCCATAATATGGTACTGCAATATAATACATTCAAAGTCAAATTAGTTAGAACATTATTTCTACAAAATAAACATTCCGGAAATAAATGATTTTGAATTGTTCATTTAAATAGTCCCCGACATGTGGCTGAGTCGAGTGCAAATGGAAGTGAGGTGGGACAGGGGTCTAATCAATCTGGGTTTAGTGCTCCTTTTCATGTGGCTCAATGCCTCCATACCCAACACTCCCCTCATATGTCCAGATAACTGTAGCATCGGCACCCCTCTGCATCTCGGCCTGTGTACATAATGGAAAAGACAAATTATTATTAGTCTACAAATTAATTAGCAAGCATACATGTAACTTTAAAAAAATGTTGAAATATTATGAATATTTTTTTTTACCTCAACTACTAGTCCACGAGTGTTATGAGGTGGATGTGGAGGTGGAGGAGGCTGAGCCATGGAAATTGTGATATCCCCAATTTTGATTTTTTATTTAACGGGATTAACTGAGTTTATTGGGGAAGTGTTAAGCATAACACACTTTTGAAATCTAGGCATTGGAGAAAATTTTGGTACATGGGACATAGGAGAAATCGAAAATTTCAATATTAGTGGATGTGGGGGAAAACCCTCATGGAATACGTACCCCTTGGAGGAAAAATCGATTTTGCAGAAAGGAGGTCAAAACATTTGGATGAGGTATCCACAAGGAAAGGTGAGGCAACAATTATAAATAGAGGGTTGAAGGAAACATTGGTCACCATTTTGATAATTTGACATTTACGCATTATTTCTCTAGTTGTTCATCTAAGTCACAAGTCTTGTTTAGAACCAGAGGTTTCCAAGGGAAATCTCACCCTCTTCTTCGATCGACCATGAGTGCCACCCTAGGGAGGTATTGTTGGAGAGGTAAATCCCCTCTACGAATAGAGGCGATCCCTACTAGCCCAGAATGGGTCTAGCAACAATCAGTCAATGCTACTATGCAAGTTCCTAATTGCAAATAAAAGATAGGCAATGAACACCTACTTGGATTCCAACGCTATTGTTTGATGAAGAGATGTCGTTCTCACTCCTTCGCTTTGGCTGGTCACGATCTTCCATGATCCCCATAGATAGATACCTGCACACACGAAGAGAAATACAAACACGAGCATGAAATCTAATAAATGCAATTATACATCAGTCAGAAAGGATGTAATTCACATTAACCATTACAAAGAAAAATGAGAACGGAACCATAACAGTAGTCATCTATTATTAATCAATAACAGAGAAAGGTACAACCAAAGTTCTGACGTTGAGTCCTTCTCAAGAGGGTCCATCCAGCAAGTCTCTTAAGCGTTCACCCTTGGAGGTAGATCTCCCAAGACAAAAACTCTCTCTCACACAAGCAATACTCACAACCTCCCTTAAGCTTCCTAGCAAATCCACACTTGTCACACCAACTACCTACTAGCAGCAGCACTCTAAGCACTATGAATTCCACACTATCCAAACTCCAAACTAGCTGCTCATGGCAATGGCAGAGGTTTAAATAGGAGAAGGAGTCTCCATGAATGGTGGGAGGATGAGCTTATCTCCAAGGAAGGTGGCTCAAATGACAAAATAGACATGCCATAGAAAGGAGGGTGACATTCACAAGGCCAACAACTAGGTCTGGAGTCATCTGGAAGGCTGGCTGTTAGAACAAACTCGCCCAAACTGGATCAGCGCGGGTCCATAACTGCACTGGAGCGCTGACATCGCAGCTGAATAACAAAGAAGGTCATGTCAGCGCGATCAAATATGAATAACAAACGCGCTGGCTCATGAAATTCGATCAGCGCGGGAAACACATGTGCTTCCGCGCTGGCAGCGCATTCGGTCTGTTATGGAGCGCCCATCAGCGCGGTTATTTTGACAAAAGTTGCGATGATAGTAAAACTTTGGCAAAGTGGGTCATTTGGCCAGATTAGAGAGCATGAGCATGATTAATTTGAATTCATGACACAGTAGGGAGACTGACAGAGAGACAGTGACAAATTACTGTGTAACAGGTATTTTCACGATTTATTAGAGACTTGAGGGATCAGTCTCAGGTGGTTTGACTTGCCTTAGCTTCAGCCTGGACGTAGAATAAGAGACACAAAACCATTTGGTGAAGTGAGTTACTAAAATTAGAGGTTATACCATTACTGGGCAATTTCTTGTCCAAATTGCAGGTGAAGGAAGAAAATTTATGGGGCTGAGAGTGCCCCTCCTTAGCAAGACAAATTTCTTTGGTTGGTCCTACATAGACTTGTCCCAGGACTGTGCAGTCATTGGTGGAGCTGATTGTTGGGAGGCTTGAGAAAAGGATTTAAGAGTTGGGTTGTTTGGATTTCATTTTGAGGTTGTCTGTGGGACATTGCTATCATTTTGGAGCAACAAACATCATTTTCTGCTACAAGTGGAGTTTCCTAGTTTTGGAGGAGGGCCAAGATATTTGGGGCTGAATTTGGAGGGTCAAATCCAAAGTAAACCTTTTCTGGTTTTTCTGGGGTTTTTGAAAAGGATATCTATCTAAATTTGAATAATTTTCTTGGAATATTTGAGGGGTCAAACAGGGGTCCCACCTCAGCTAGTAGCAAGAGGAGCTAGGGGAAATATGGGCCAAAATTCCAAGGTCAACATTTGGCCAATTCCTTCATGGGATTTTGTGGGCTATTGGTGGAGAGCCCACAGTTAATTTCCTAGAATTTTCCAAGCACCAGAGTAGGCACTAGTAGTAGTTCTTTACAGCTAGCAGTGTATTTTCCCATAATTTTCCGAGCACCTAAGGAGGCACTAGCAGTAAATCTTTACAGCTAGCAGCATATTTCTTAGCAGTTTCAATGGAGAGCCATCAGAGAGCATCAACAGATTTTGGAGGGACTATTTATTGTTCATTTCGGCTTAGATAGATTTCCTTGAGAAAGCCAAGGTGCACTCTTTCCAACGCCTCATTTTACCTTCTTTTTATTATAATAAAATGGCTCAACAATGCATTTTTTGGTGCAATTTCATGGAATGACTCATGTGCTCGATTTTCATGGTTTTTATGTCTTTATTTGATTTTTATTTACTGTAAAAAATCCCTAGGAATATTACATTGGTATTAGATCATGATCTTTGCCAGTTGTGGCCCATGGGGGGGGGAGGGGGTAGATGGATCATGGAGGAGTTGATGAGGCAAAGCCAACAATTGGTGAGGAAGAAGAAATATATTCTAGAGGGGATGCAATGACTAATACATAACCAAAACAAAATCCAAGTACATACATGTTCATCCCAGCAATACAACACTCACATATATGCTTAGTCTAATCATCCTACCATGCCCCATTCCTTGGATGAATAGCAAAAGGAGAAGTATAGTTTATGGGTTGGACCATCATGTAGAGGTGGACAGTTAGAGGATGACACCAGGATGCACTTCTGTTGGCGGAGACCTAGATTTAGATGTCATAATATCGAAGAAGAGGTTGAGAAGGAGGACACGAAGGATGGTGAGGGGCACATTGATGTACCCAGTATGGCATAGGAGTCACCATTATTGGAGACCTCTCTAATAGCACCAGTTGACACCTTGACAAAGAGAGTGGATCATACACCTATAAAGTCATCTGATGATGTGGTGTCTGCTATTTCTGAGGTGCCATCCATTGATGAGGTATCTATTGATGAGGTGTCCAGGACCATGTACGAATTTTCAGTTGATGACAACCCACATCAGATTAGGGAGGTGTAGGGAGACACATCCATTAGTGAGGTTTTCATAGAGTTCTCAAACAACAACTAGCTACAACAGCATGGAGAGCACCTTAAGGAGCATGAGATAGATGAGGATGTTATGCTCGATGAGATACTTGTGGATAAACAACTTGAGACTCCTATTATGCCCATGATAGAGAAGGATAGGAAATCATTTGTCAGACGTGCCACCGATGGGGTGAAAATAGATGCCCAAGAAGCCAGCAGAGATGTAGTACTTCACATCACTATCCCTCTTCAGTCTTACGTAGATGGGGCTTGCAACATTTCTAGGTTACCTCTCCACATTGCAGGGAGATTGGCTAGGTTACATACACAGCTTGTATATGATGACCACGCTACTAAGACAAGGTGACATGAGTTATGTAGGGTGAAACACTCACATGATGGACTTGCTATGTACTTGGCAACTCTTGCATTTGATACCTCTCATGGGGTTGGGTGCACGAGGTATTGAGTTGATACCTGATAGGGCTGACTAGTTTTTTGGATACATCCATGATTAGGATCATAGTTTAGCAAGAGTCATGGTTTCCCAGAAGGGTTCGTGGGACTCCCCACTACTCCATGAATTGGTTTAGTCAGGGTAGCATTAGGATAGTGGATCCAGTGATTGGACTCACCCACATTTTCATATTCTCCCTAGAGTTATGGACAACACCCATGACAGGTCGAGCTGACAGAGGAACCCGAAGATTCCATGAGTTTTATTGGCATGTTTGTCATGTGTGGGCGCATAGGATTATCGTTGTACCTTGGCAGGAGGTTGTCAGAGGAGGTGGCATCAATAGGCCACTAGATAGTTCCTTATATGGAGAGAAGGATTTCCCATGGATGTATGGGGAACACTGGTCACTAAGGAGCAACACCTTCGATACATGCCCATAGGTACTTAGGGATATTCACATGTTATATCTCTCAGGGAGGATTAGGAGGGGATGTCCACTTACCCAAGGTTATGGAGATCCATTCACTAGAGGATATAATGACATGACAATGGACATGATGATGTTAGTTAGATGCTGGCCAAAGTGCACTGTCATAGCTTTAGGCCATGATGTTCAAGGATGTGTAGGAGCATCCAACATTGAGAAGTGGTTAGCATGTGGACATGGAGGTGCATTGTGGTGTATCGTAGTGTGTTGGATTGAGATGAGGAGTAGGAGGAGTGACTCACATCACATTGGGTACAAGGATACTTGGTGGTATGTAGTGGAATCTGGTGCAACATTATGGGCTCTTGGAGGATTGCCAGCAAGGAGACTTATGGGCAGGAACATTAGATGTACCATTAGGAGCAGATCACCTTAGATGGATGAGGATGTTGTTGAGAATCTGATGATGACATGTTTAGTTGAGACAATTATTCAATTAGGTTATCAACAAATCTAAGGCAGAGAGAGGCACATCAATAGGATTACTCTTCGCTATCTAGACAAATTCTTCATCATAACTTTGGGGACCTACCCACCCATCACTCTCCAATATTTCTTACAGTCGCAGAGCATTTGGTTTCTGCTCTTTGATACTCTCAGTACAGGCAGCAATACATGGGAGGCTCACCCTTAGCAGTTGGATGAGACACCATTTGTCATGGACAAGAGGGAGACTCTCCAAGTGGGACATTTGGTGGGTGCACGAGCCTATCAATACAGGCTTATGGATGGTGTGGTTTACTGCCAAGGTGTATTTTTTAACCTCATACAGAAATTACCTGCATACGAATTCTAAAACACAGAAAATAAACAATGCGAGAGAATAACAAATAAAACACATATACACAGAGACTTTCCCCTGGATCCCAAAACCGGGACTACCAGATTGATTTTTAATTATGTTCCTTTCAATGTTACAATACATATTTATACATGTCGAAGCATCCAATACCATGGACCGAAAACCATCGCGTCCAAAACCATGGACCAAAAACCATGCACAAAACCATAGATAGGTCCGCCTAACCTAATATAGGGTCCAAAAAAAAATATTCCCGGGGCGCTGCCCCAGACCCTGTAGAGGGGGGATACCCGCCCCCCCAACCCCCTGGTTAACTATGTGGCCTAGTCATGGAAAGAATATAACACAACCCAACATTCTCCCACTTGTTGTTTTCTTTCCACAGGGGGCCACAGGGGATCTTAGTCATTTATCCAGCCCTACAATGCCCATTGTTTCTCTACACCAAGAGAACTTCTCAGAGCTCATAGATTTTGTCAATGCATTTGCAGTATTCTTCAAAGTGCCCACCTTTACCAGCAACACCATTTTGTCTTCTATCATATCCCTCACAAAGTGATACTGAACATCAATGTGTTTTGTCTTTGAATCATAAGCAGGGTTCTTTGCCAAGAAAATTACACTTTGGTTGTCACAGTCTATCCTTATAGCTCCCTGTACTAACCCCATACTTGAACACAATCTCTACAACCAAACTGCTTCCTTGATTGCATGAGTGGCTACCATGTATTCTACCTCTATAGTTGATAGTGCCACTACATATTGTTTCTTACTCATCCAACTGACTGCACCTACAAATAGGTTAAACACATACCCACTTGTATATCTTCTCTAATCCAGATCTCCAGCCTAGTCTACATCAACAAAGCCACTAATATCCAAAACTTTGTCCAATTTTGGTCTTCCTTGGTAGCACAAGCCATAATCACTAGTGCCACGCAAATACCTAAAAACCCGCTTCACTATTGTCCAATGCTCGTTCCCTGGTTTTGACATAAACCTGCTCAATACTCCCACTGCATGTGCAATGTCTGGTCTCAAACAGACCATCGCATACATCAAGCTACTGACTGCACTTGCATATGGAACACAGGACATGTCCTCTTCCTCTTCTTGTGTCTTGAGACACTGTTTAGCAGATAACCTTACACCTACAAGAATAGGAACCTTCACCGGTTTACTATCCTGCATATTAAACCTCTGCAAGATTGTCTCAACATACTTCCTCTGGTTTAACCAGAGCTTCCTCTTTGCTTGATCTCTTTTAATTTCCATGCCCAAAATATAGTTTGAAACACCAAGATCTTTCATGTCAAATTTGAAGGATAATTGGGTCTTCAAATCTTGGATAATTTCTTTGTCATTTCCAACTAGGAACATGTCATCCACATACAAGACCAGATAAATAACATGGTCACCAATTAATTTAAAATACACACAGTGATCTACTTTTCTTCTGGTGAAGCCAAGTCCCCGTATAAATGTATCAAATTTCTGATACCACATCCTTGGTGATTGTTCTAACCAATACAAAGACTTCTTTAACTTGCATACCAATTCTTTCTTACCCTTCACTGCAAAGCCTTCAGGTTCTTCATGTAGATCTCCTCTTCTAGATCCCTGTGAAGAAATGTTGTCTTCACATCCATCTGTTCTACCTCAAAATCAAAAGCAGCAACAACAGATAAAAGTAATCTAATAGAAGCTACCTTGGCAACAGGAGAAAAAATATCACCAAAATCAATTCTTGGCACCTGGGAATAACCTTTTGCTACCAACCGAGCTTTGTATTTCTCCACCTTTCCTTCTGCATTTTTCTTCTTCTTGAACACCCATTTGGTGCCAATGGGTTTCCTTCCAGCCGAAAACTCCACCAAATCCCATGCCTCATTTTTGTGCAAAGATGTCATTTCATCAACCATGGCCTCTTTCTAGAGTTTTCCATCCTCTGAATCTACTGCTTCCTTCATAGTTTTGGGATCATCATTAGTAATAGATAAAGAAAAATTTGAATAGAAAGTAGATGGGCTATACCTTTCTGGCTGCCTTCTTTCTTGAACTGATCTTCTCACACCTGGAGGTTGTGGCTCTTCATCTTTTGATTCCTCCTCTGTTGTAGAGTTTGATTCTTCCTCCTTAAGCTCAAACTCTATCTTCTCAGGTTCCTTTGGTTGGACTTCATGTTTAATAACATATTTCACCTCTCTGAACACCACATCTCAGTTGTACACAACCTTCCTTGTTACTGGGTTCCAAAGCTTATAACCCTTTAAACCATCCTTATACCCAATAAAGATGCACTTTTCAGATTTATTATCCAACTTGTTTCTTTTCTCCTTTGGAACATTTACATATGCATCACATCCAAATACCCTCAGATGTGAAAGAGAGGGTTTCTTACCAGTCCATACCTCATGTGGAGTCTTATCCTCCAACGCTGGTGAAGGTGATCTGTTGACCAGGTAACATGATGTCTCCACTACCTCTGCCCAGAATTCCTGTCCTAACTCAGCACTACTGAGCATGCTTCTTGCCCTTTCCATCAACGTATTGTTCACTCTTTCTGCAACTCCATTTTGCTCAGGTGTGTATGGAGTATTCTACCATGCTATACCACACTTCTTACAAAATTATTCAAATTCCTTACTGCAAAACTCTCCACCATTATCTATCCTCAACACCTTTATCTTCTTCTCTGTCTGGTTTTCTACCAGAGCCTTAAATTCTTTAAACCTGTCAAAGGATTCAGATTTCTTCTTAAGGAAATATATCCATGTATTCCTTGAGAAGTCATATATAAATGATATATAGTACGCAAACTTACTGTTGAAAATTGGCAACAAGAAATTGCTAAAAATAGCAATTTGGGCATCAGTGTTGGATTGGGCAGCAGGGAATGAAAAATGGAAGTGCTAAAAATAGAATTTCTAATTTTAGTAGTTCAAGTAGCGGTCCCTGGTCTATCTATAGGAAGTAAATTCGAATTTGGTCTTACCAGTAGTATGGAATATTAATTAATTAATTATCCATGAGTTAATTAGTTAAGGAAAAGCAAATTTGAAGTCTTTGTGAGAACATGCAATTATTTCTCCACTAATTGGGGAATGTGTCCTTGATTTGATCCACTGATTAAGGAATTAAGGATGAGTTCTATATTGAGAGGATCAGTCTACTTAGTTTAACTTAGTCAAGTTTAGTTAGATTAATTTAACAAGTTGTTAAATTAATGAGATATAATTTGTTGATGCTTGCATGCATGTGACAACTATTAGTTTCAGATAACTGAGTATTCTCTCATGGATCACTGATGCATGGCAATTCAAACAAAGACCCAGTTGAGATCAGATGGAGGGACAATGTTCTATCAGTTGCTAGGATATTTCTAGTAAGTATTTCTTGCATGTAGGAGGAACTTGAGTCCTCAAGTATTGTGTAGTTGGACCTGAGGTTGACAGTAGGTATGATCAGGCCAATTTACATGTGTTTTGTAATTGGACCCCAATCAAAACTACAAAAGGAAATAGGAGCTTGGACTTGAGGTGCAACCTTTATATATAGGGCTAGGTAGTCCATGGGCTACATCATCAGAGTACAGAGAGAGTAGGATAGCTTTTCAGATGATTCTTTTTGTAATTTGTTGAGGATTTCCACTTGATTGATAATACAGAGATCTGGTTTTAGGCTGGTGCTTTCCCCAAGTTATATCTTCTGTGTTATGGTTGATTACTTTTCACTCTCAGTTATATCTGTTCATGCTTGATGTTTCTCATGTTCAATTAAGCTTCCTCTAAGTTTATGGTAGATGTAGATCTAGTATTATGCTTTAGTACATTGAATATATCAGTTGGATCTGCAGGTGAAAATTCTACATGAAATCAGTGAGCTAGCTGATTTGTAGAGAAAATTCTACACTTACCTAGTGATTGAACCTTCACAGGTCTAAACACATCACTGTGCACAAGTTATAATATTTGTTTCGCCCTCTTACCACCAGAGGGGAAGCTCACCTGATTATGCTTCCCATATAGACAATTTTCACATAAATAAAAATCCAGAGAGCTATTAATCATACCGTCTACCATACCTTTACCATGAAGTATTCGAAGGCCCTTCTCTCCAATATGTCCAAGCCTTTGATGCCACAGCATGGTCTTGTCTCCAGAGACCACTAGATTCTCTACTCCACTTTCAGGAACCACAGAACTATTGCACCTATCAACAATAGTGCTACCTTGTAGCTTGTACATAGTTCCAGTCCGAACTCCCCACAACAATACCAGTGCTCCCCGAACCATCTTACATGTATCCTTCTCGAACACTATTTTTACACCTACATCATCCATATTGCTTACAGAAATTAGATTTCTAGCCAATGTAGGATATGCAAAACACCCGGAAGTGTTCTAACCCTTCGACCTAGCAACTTCAACTTTACTTTTCCACAACCAATGATTCTAGCCTTCCTCTCATCCCTAAAGAAGACATCACCGCCAACATATTTCTCATACTCGTAGAACCACTCTCTATAGGGAGTGAAGTGAAAGGATGCACCTGGGTCAATCAACCATGCCTCATGATCTAAATGTGTACTTGAAGAAGCCAAGTACACATCCCCACCTTCATATGAGGTGGTTTTCGCCTCTGCAGAAGGAGCATCATCAGATCCCTTTCCTTTGTCAGGAGCTTTAGATTTACATTCCATTTTGTAGTGCCCTTCCTTTCCGCATTTCCAGCACACCACCTTTACAGGTTTTCCTAGAGATTTAGATCTCCCTCTAGATTTAGATCTCCCACTCGATGACTTATTTTTGTTTCTGTTCTGGGACCATCCTCGTACAGACAAGGCATCACCATTCTAGCTCTCCATATTTTTCTGTCTCATCTCCTTCGTTAGCAAGGATGAGACTATTTCATCAAATTGCAAGGCAGTTGCATTGCTACCTATTGCAATAACCAGACTATCCCACGAATCTGGTAGAGAACACAACAAACTGATGCACTTATCTTCATCTGAAATTCTAATATCAATAGATAATAACTGACTTACCACAATATTAAATGCGTTCACATGCTCGGTCACCAAGTCTCCATCTTTCATCCTTAGCTTATACAACTTTTTCCGTAGGAACAGTTTATTCATAAGAGACTTAAATTGGTACAAAGTCCCTAACTTGTCCCACAAATCCTTCACCGTAGCTTCCCCTGATACATTCAGCAATACTAAATCTGAGACACACAATCATGTTGTGCTCTTTGCCTTCTGATCCAACTTCTTCCATTCTTCATCAGACACTCCCATTGGTTTGGTACCTGGATCTATCGCGATCCACTAATATTTATCCACCAATAGATCCTCCATCTTGAGTTTCCACAACTCAAAACTTGGACCATTAAATTTCTCGATCTCTATCTTTCCACTACTCGTCATCTTCTTTCGCCACCAGAATCGATCCCACAAATCTTTCACTGAACATGGTCTAGCACAGGCTCGAGCGAAACCCCCTCAGCAATAAAGGCGTCCCCTTGAAGCCAAAACAGCTCTGATACCAAATGTAGGTTTTAACCCCGTACAGAAATTACCTGCATACAAATTCTAAAACACATAAAATAAACAATGCGAGAGAATAACACATATACACAGAGATTTCCCCATGGATCCCAAAACCGGGACTATCAAATTCATTTTTCATTATGTTCCTTTCAATGTTAGAATACATATTTATACATGTCGAAGCATCCAATACCATGGACCAAAAACCATCACGTCCAAAACCATGGATCGAAAACCATGCACAAAAGCATAGGTAGGTCCACCCAACCTCATATAGGGTCCAAAAACAAATTTCTGGTGAACCCCGTAGAGGGGGCCTACCCACCCCCCTCAAACCCCCTCGGACAGGGGGGGCTTCCGCCCCCGCTGTGCAATCATCACAACGAGGGGGGGCGCTCCACCCCCCTCTAACCCTCGGTTAACTACTTGGGCTAGTCATGGAAAGAATATAACACAAGGTAGCATATGTTCCACCCCTGAGATCACATTTGGGGAGGTGATTGCGAGGGAGCTACATGATACACTTCAGCAATATATTCTAAGGAATTATATGAGCATGAGGTGCAGTGGATGGTAGACCTCATCTATAGGCATATGTTTGGACTCTAGGCAGTATCGAAGTGCACTTTTAGTTTGCAAGATCATATATTTCATGATTTGGTATGGCAGGTGCAAGGAAATTTTGAGTTCACCTGGTTGATTCACGACATGAAAAGTATATAGATTGATTACATACAGGGAGCAAGGATATGGAATAGGAGGGTTATTGCAATCATCAAGACTATTTCACAGTGAATCTAGTTATGGGATCTAGGGATTCAATCGGGTGATAAGTCACTCCACTTTGTGATGATCAGAGAGATGGTAGAGGGTGATCTAGTTCACCTTAGATTTTACACATGGGGAATAACTAAGACCTCCACTGTATGGAAAGGAATATTTATCTTATTGTTACTCAAGACAGAGATTGGCAGTGGATGGGTAGACATTGGTGTCATGGAGATGCCTAGGTAGGATGAGCTTGGCCTTCACATATTTTTTTCAATCAAGTCCCAGGAGAGGAGGTTACAATCTGGTCTTAATGGGGATTATGTCATAGTCAGAGTGGTGTAGCGCCAACATGGTGGAACCCTTCTGATACTAGCATAGGACCTGAGCATCATAGTACTTCACAACTCATCATAGGGATGAGCTAGCTACTACATGGGGAGATCATTCAGATCTTCCATTGGTCTTTAGCAAGTCATTGATGGCATGGATAGCTTCATTAGCATGGTAGGTTGGTCACCAAGCTGATATTTGGATAAGATCATGTGACCAAGACTTTATCTCCGCAAGGATTGGGTGGTATCTTCAAGAGTTTACTCTTGGAGTGTATCACATGGATAACTTTGTAGGTCCGCTTCGTGAGGAGTTGGACATGGTGCAAAATTATCATGATTCCCTACTCATTGAGGTATGCGTAGGGCTTCTAGTACTTATACCTGGAAGGATAGTGAATGGAGAAAAGGAATATTCATGTTGGACAGGATGGCTTGGGATCCTGGTATTGAGGGATTCCTTCATCAGAGGATAGTGTAGAGGTCGAGGACGGTTCGATGGTGCATCTGGGACCCTGGCATACTTTACAATGACAGTGGGGATCAACAACTAGAGAGGGTTCTTGTTCAAGCATTCCTTCAGGACAAGCAATTTTTTACGAGGACTGAGATATCCCCAATTTTGATTTTTTATTTAACATGATTAACTGAGTTTAGTAGGGAAGTGCTAATCATAGCACAATTTTGTAATTAGGGCATTGGAAACATTTTTGGTACATGGGACTTAGGAGAAATCAAAATTTTCAATATTAGTGGAATGTGGGGGCCACCCCTCATGGAATAGCACGCCTTAGAGGAAAAATCGATTTTTTGGAGAGGAGGTTGAAATATTTGGATGAGGGATCCATAAGGAAAGGTGAGGCAAAATTCTAAATAGAGTGTTAAAGGTAGCACTATGCACCCTTTTGATAATTTGACATTTACACATTGTTGCTCTAGCTGTTCAGCTGAGTCACAAGTGTTGTTTATGATCCGAATCTTTGGGAGGCCCCCAAGATCTAAAAAAATTGAAATAGATCTTGGGGGGGGGACCTGAAGATCTGAAAAATGGCAATGCCAGAAAGAAAATAAGAGAACACACAGTAAATAAAACCACAAAGAAACCTTTTATTAAAATGGAGAACAACTGTAAAAGCTACATTGTGGCGGACAAACTGTCCTTTTACAAAATGCGACTTGTTACAATACCACGGGTCAATTCCATGGGTGAATGAATACCATGGGTGGATGTCACAATACCATGGGTCAATTCCATGGGTGAATGAATACCATGGGTGGATATCACAATACCATGGGCAAATACCATGGGTGAATGAATACCATGGGTGGATATCACTTACAATACCATGGGTAGGTGCCACTTACAATACCATGGGTAAATTCCATGTGTGGATGAATAACATGGGTGGATGAATACCATGGGTTGATGCCATTTTTTATTCAGATCATTTCTCCCTCCTTAAGAAGCACTGGTCCCCATTGCGTGAATTTCCCTCTTGTGAAGCCTTCGTTGAATATGAAGAGCCACTGAAGAGAAGGGTTTTATGTGGTTAACCCATAACCATGATGAACGAAGATCCAAGGATATAGGTACCATGTAATGCTTGTGACCAGCTGTGATACTGACAGTGTGCGGCCTAGAAAATGGACTTCGATGAAGTGTGGGTTTGTGGATGACCCATAACCATGATGAACAAAGATCCGAGGATAGAGATACCATGTTTTGCTTGTGACCAACTATGATCTAAAAAAATTGAAATGGATCTTGGGGGGAGGCCCCGAAGATCTGAAAAATTGCAATGCCAGAAAGAAAATGAGAGAACATGGAGTAAATAAGACCACAAAGAAACTTTTTATTAAATCAAAGAACAAATATAAAAGCTACATTGTGGTGGACAAACTGTCCTTTTACAAAATTCCACTTGTTACTTATAGTATTTCTCAGTCACAATACCACGGGTCAATTCCATGGGTGAATGAATACCATGGGTGGATGTCACAATACCACTGGTCAATTCCATGGGTGAATAAATACAATGGTGGATGTCACAATACCATGGGAAAATACCATGGGTGAATGAATACCATGGGTGGATGTCACTTA
This sequence comes from Pinus tabuliformis, assembly GCA_031772625.1. Classification (NCBI taxonomy): domain Eukaryota; kingdom Viridiplantae; phylum Streptophyta; class Pinopsida; order Pinales; family Pinaceae; genus Pinus; species Pinus tabuliformis. The sequence continues at coordinate 867,109,427 of CM062812.1, forward strand.
CAATACCATAGGTGGATAAATACCATGGGTGGGTGCCACTTCCAATATCATGGGTAAATTCCATGTGTGTATGAATAACATGGGTGGATAAATACCATGGGTTGATGCCATTTTCTATTTGGATCATAACCACATGCAAGTAGGCTTATGGGTGCAGTTGGAGCCTCATAACTACATGCACAGTGTGTCAAGGGTTTGTTTGGGGTGTTAAGTTAGTGGAAAAGCATTTCTCTAAAGAAATTGATCACCTAGGGTATTTTTCAGGCTCCTTAGTGGTTTGTAGTCTCTAATGGATGTCAGTGTTGATTTTTTAGTAGCTTGGGAGGTACTCCAAGCCCTAGGGTTATATATTTGAAGCGAAAATCACAACAAGAGTCACTTGTGGGCTTGGAACCTAAGGTTGGGTTTTTCACCCATTGGTATTTGGATCAAAACCATGATGAATTTGAGCATGGAAAAACTTAAGTTGATAGAGCTTGGCGTGGTGATTCCAACGCTTTGAAATTCACTCAAATCAGAGCTATAGAAATGAAGATATGAATTTTTGAAGTTAATTGGTGGATTGGAACCATATGAATTAAGGTCAGCTTAAGTTTAGTAAGCCTCCTTGACAATTGGACAACCCATGAAGGACGTTGGAAGAATCCCTCTTTATGTGTATAAATAAGAGAGGAGTGGACGTCATTTAGGCCATCCAAAAAGTGCAATATAAGAGAAGCGTACAAGAACAAAAGGTAGCTCATTAAAGGAGAGAGAGACCTTTGTTGGACATAGGAGAAGAGGTAGACCAACTAGGAGGAAAATGACTATTTGGGGAAACTTTTTGTAACTGCGTGGAGGTTTTCTCATCATATAGGAGGGATGAGCAAGAGAGGGTTAGACAAATGTTTGTTGGAAAACAAAAAGAGGTAAGGGAAGTCTGTTTTGGGAGTATTGTAGGTGACAACGTAGGAATGTGGTAGGCCGCATGCCTAAGCACTTCAAAATAGGTTAGTGTGGAAATTTTTGGGGATGGAAAGTGCCCAGAATAGCAGCATATGTTGGGTGGGCTCTTCCTTAATGAGGTAGCAGTCATTAAGGGTTATTTTGGTGCATGGTTGAAGGTTTTTGTAGCATATTGGATGCCCTAACCAGTCACAATCCGGAATAGTAGTAACGTAAGAGACTTGGAGCAGTAGTACCTCATGTTTGGTCAAATATTTGACTTGTTTTGGATCGGTTTTTCTATCATCCTGTGGGAGCCAAGTGTTCGAGTTGTTTTGGACGTGAAGAAACTCCAACTAGGAGCAAATCTTGTAGTGAGTTGATTTGGTTCCATTGCTCTGGTGGAGGGCAGCGTGTTGGCTACCCAAAGTATCATTAGGCAAGCTATCTTGAAGTGACGAAGAAGAGTTAAACGTTGGGTGAATTTTTGTGCCTAAAGTGTAGCACTTTGATGGACAAAAGTGACTTCTCACTTAGTAGATTGGAGCTCAGGTATTAGCCAACCTAGAAAGCAGATTGGATTAGCTCGTTTATATGCAACAGAAGTGACTTGCAGCAGCGTTAGGTGGCATCCCTCCTAGAGTCTCGATGTGTTTCCCTTTGAAGGACTAAGGGGAAACTAGTGAGCAGTACAGGAGAAAAGGACCGACAAAACAAGATACAAAATAGAATTTACAGTGAGGATTGTCATTATATCTTGTATACCATTGACTATTGTATTATTCAGATTTGGTTTAATATAATGAAGATTGGGATGCACATTATTGTACAATATTTGTTAAAAAATGTGTATACTTATACTTATATTATTTACTCATTTATATTTTCCATTATGAAAAGTAGTTCTTGTTGAGATTCTTGGTTTGGTAGCATCAGAGATTTTAATATTCTAACCTAGACCTATTATCGTAGAATTCAACATTGAGTAAGTTATCGGACTGTAGGCCCCACTTCCATCACTGGAACTTGGAGGGAAGGTCATGTCATAGCAACACTTAGCTCATGTTTACCCCAGATATATTTTTAAAGAACGTAAATGTGGGAGGGGGTGTTATGGGAAAGAGGCTCAAAATTTTAGAAATCATGGCCAAATTCAAATCATATGTGATCATGCTTGATCTAGCGTTCAATGATATGATTCCTCATATGTTCCAATGTTTTTTTGCCAACATTAAGGAACATTATGCGAATAGTGTCAAAAAAAACATGCAAACTAGTATGTCTTCAATTATGGATGACCGTGATGCCATTTACAAGTAGTTATAATCCAAGTTATTGGACATTTGGAGGAAGGACAAGTGTATCACCTACTGCTTATGAACTAGCAGAAAGGCTGGTCAAGTAGAACATGAGGTTGTTCAAAAGGAAATCAACGAAGGATGAACTGACGAGGATGAAGGAGCAACTTTTTCCAAATAATCACTTGAGTGGTGTTGGTGAAGACAAGGATGCAAAGGTTCAAATAGGTAAAAAGATTGAAATGGATCTTGGGGGGAGGCCCTGAAGATCTGAAAAATTGCAATGCCAGAAAGAAAATGAGAGAACACAGAGTAAATAAAACCACAAAGAAACTTTTTATTAAAACGGAGAACAACTGTAAAAGCTACATTGTGGCAGACAAACTGTCCTTTTACAAAATCAAACTTGTTACTTATAGTATTTTTCAGTCACAATACCATGGGTCAATTCCATGCGTGAATGAATACCATGGGTGGATGTCACAATACCACGGCTAAATTCCATGGGTGAATGAATACCATGGGTGGATGTCACAATACCACGGGTCAATTCCATGGGTGAATAAATACAATGGTGGATGTCACAATACCATGGGTGAATGAATACCATGGGTGGATGTCACTTACAATACCATAGGTGGATAAATACCATGGGTGGGTGCCACTTCCAATATCATGGGTAAATTCCATGTGTGTATGAATAACTTGGGTGGATAAATACCATGGGTTGATGCCATTTTCTATTTGGATCATAACCACATGCAAGTAGGCTTATGGGTGAAGTTGGAGCCTCATAACTACATGCAGAGTGTGTCAAGGGTTTGTTTGGGGTGTTAAGTTAGTGGAAAAGCATTTCTCTAAAGAAATTGATCACCTAGGGTATTTGTCAGGCTCCTTAGTGGTTTGTAGTCTCTAATGGATGTCAGTGTTGATTTTTTAGTAGCTTGGGAGGTACTCCAAGCCCTAGGGTTATATATTTGAAGGGAAAATCACAACAAGAGTCACTTGTGGGCTTGGAACCTAAGGTTGGGTTTTTCACCCATTGGTATTTGGGTCAAAACCATGATGAATTTGAGCATGGAAAAACTTAAGTTGATAGAGCTTGGCGTGGTGATTCCAATGCTTTGAAATTAACTCAAATCAGAGCTATAGAAATGAAGATATGAATTTTTGAAGTTAATTGGTGGATTGGAACCATATGAATTAAGGTCAGCTTAAGTTTAGTAAGCCTCCTTGACAATTGGACAACCCATGAAGGACGTTGGAAGAAGCCCTCTTTATGTGTATAAATAAGAGAGGAGTGGACGTCATTTAGGCCATCCAAAAAGTGAAATATAAGAGAAGCGTACAAGATCAAAAGGTAGCTCATTAAAGGAGAGAGAGACCTTTCTTGGACATAGGAGAAGAGGTAGACCAGCTAGGAGGAAAATGACTATTTGGGGAAACTTTTTGTAACTGCGTGGAGGTTTTCTCATCATATAGGAGGGATGAGCAAGAGAGGGTTAGACGGATGTTTGTTGGAAAACAAAAAGAGGTAAGGGAAGTTTGTTTTGGGAGTGTTGTAGGTGACAACGTAGGAATGTGGTAGGCCGCATGCCTAAGCACTTCAAAATAGGTTAGTGTGGAAGTTTTTGGGGATGAAAAGTGCCCAGAATAGCAGCATATGTTGGGTGGGCTCTTCCTTAATGAGGTAGCAGTCATTAAGGGTTATTTTGGTGCATGGTTGAAGGTTTTTGTAGCATATTGGATGCCCTAACTAGTCACAATCCGGAATAGTAGTAACGTAAGAGACTTGGAGCAGTAGTACCTCATGTTTGGTCAAATATTTGACTTGTTTTGGATCGGTTTTTCTATCATCCTGTGGGAGCCAAGTGTTCGAGTTGTTTTGGACGTGAAGAAACTCCAACTAGGAGCAAATCTTGTAGTGAGTTGATTTGCTTCCATTTCTCTGGTGGAGGGCAGCGTGTTGGCTACCCAAAGTATCATTAGGCAAGCTATCTTGAAGTGACGAAGAAGAGTTGAAAGTTGGGTGAATTTTTGTGCCTAAAGTGTAGCACTTTGATAGACAAAAGTGACTTCTCACTTAGTAGATTGGAGCTCAGGTATTGGCCAACCTAGAGAGCAAATTGGATTAGCTCATTTATATGCAACAGAAGTGACTTGCAGCAGTGTTAGGTGGCATCCCTCCTAGAGTCTCGATGTGTTTCCCTCTGAAGGACTAAGGGGAAACTAGTGAGCAGTACGGGAGAAAAGGACCGACAAAACAAGATACAAAATAGAATTTACAGTGAAGATTGTCATTATATCTTGTATACCATTGACTATTGTATTATTCAGATTTGGTTTAATATAATGAAGATTGGGATGCACATTATTGTACAATATTTGTTAAAAAATGTGTATACTTATACTTATATTATTTACTCATTTATATTTTCCATTATGAAAAGTAGTTCTTGTTGAGATTCTTGGTTTGGTAGCATCAGAGATTTTAATATTCTAACCTAGACCTAATATTGTAGAATTCAACATTGAGTAAGTTATCGGACTGTAGGCCCCACTTCCATCACTGGAACTTGGAGGGAAGGTCATGTCATATCAACACTTAGCTCATGTTTACCCCAGATATATTTTTAAAGAACGTAAATGTGGGAGGGGGCGTTATGGGAAAGAGGCTCAAAATTTTAGAAATCATGGCCAGATTCAAATCATATGTGATCATGCTTGATCTAGCATTCAATGATATGATTCCTCATATGTTCCAATGTTTTTTTGCCAACATTAAGGAACATTATGCGAATAGTGTCAAAAAAAACATGCAAACTAGTATGTCTTCAATTATGGATGACCGTGATGCCATTTACAAGTAGTTATAATCCAAGTTATTGGACATTTGGAGGAAGGAAAAGTGTATCACCTACTGCTTATGAACTAGCAGAAAGGCTGGTCAAGTAGAACATGAGGTTGTTCAAAAGGAAATCAACCAAGGATGAACTGATGAGGATGAAGGAGCAACTTTTTCCAAATAATCACTTGAGTGGTGTTGGTGAAGACAAGGATGCAAAGGTTCAAATAGGTAAAAAGATTGAAATGGATCTTGGGGGGAGGCCCTGAAGATCTGAAAAATTGCAATGCCAGAAAGAACATGAGAGAACACAGAGTAAATAAAACCACAAAGAAACTTTTTATTAAAACGGAGAACAACTGTAAAAGCTACATTGTGGCAGACAAACTGTCCTTTTAAAAAATCAAACTTGTTACTTATAGTATTTTTCAGTCACGATACCATGGGTCAATTCCATGCGTGAATGAATACCATGGGTGGATGTCACAATACCACGGCTAAATTCCATGGCTCAATGAATACCATGGGTGGATGTCACAATACCATGGGCAAATACCATGGGTGAATGATTACCATGGGTGGATGTCACTTACAATACCATGGTTGGATAAATACCATGGGTGGATGCCACTTACAATACCATGGGTAAATTCCATGTGTGCATGCATAACATGGGTCGATGAATACCATGGGTTGATGCCATTTTCTATTCGGATCATAACCACGTCCAGGTAGGCTTATGGGTGTATTTGGAGCCTCATAACCACATGCACAGTGTGTCAAGGGTTTGTTTGGGGTGTTAAGTCAGTGAAAAAGAGTTTCTCTCAAGAAATTGATCACCTGGGGTATTTTTCAAGCTCCTTAGTGGTTTGTAGTCTCTGAGGGATGTTAGTGTTGATTTTTGAGTAGCTTGGGAGGTACTCCAAGCCCTAGGGTTATAGGTTTGAAGGGAAAATCACAACAAGAGTCACTTCTGGGCTTGGAACCCAAGGTTTGGTTTTTCACCCATTGGGATTTGGGTCAAAACCATGATGAATTTGAGCATGGAAAAATTTAAGCTGATAGAGCTTGGTGTGGTGATTCCAACGCTTTGAAATTCAATAAAATAAGAGCTATAGAAATGAACATATCAATTTTTGAAGTTAATTGGTGGGTTGGAACCATATGAGTTAAGGTTAGCTTAAGTTTAGTAAGCCTCCTTGACAATTGGACAGCCCATGGGGAACGTTGGAAGAAGCCCTCTTTATGTGTATAAATAAGAGATGAGTGGACATCATTTAGGCCATCCAAAAATTGCAATACAAGAGAAGCGTACAAGATCAAAATGTAGATCATTGAAGGAGGGAGAGACCTTTGTTGGTCGTAGGAGATGAGGCAAACTAGCGAGGAAGAAAAGGAGAGTTTGGGGAGCCTTTTTGTGACTGCGTGGAGCTTTTCTCATCCTGTAGGAGGGACGAGTAAGAGAGGGTTGGATGCATATTTGTTGGAAAAAAAAGAGGTAAGGGAAGTCTGTTTTGGGAGCGTCATAGGTGACAACGTAGGAATGTGGTAGGCCGCATGCCTAACCACTTCAAAATAGGGTAGCATGGGAGTTTTTGGGGCTAAAAAGTGCCTAGAATAGCAACATATGTTAGGTGGGCTATTCCTTGATGAGGCCGCAGTCATTCAGGGTTATTTTGGTGCATGGTTGAGGGTTTTTGCAGCATATTGGATGCCCTAAACATTCACAATCCAGAATAGTAGTAACATAATAGACTTGGATCAGCAGTACCTCATGCTGGGTCAAATATTTAACTTGTTTTCGATCGATTTTTCTAACGTCCTATGGGAGCCAAGTGTTCGAGTTGTCATGGACGTGAAGAAACTCCAACTAGGAGCAGATCTTGCAGTGAGTGTATTTGGTTCCATTGGTCTGGTGGTGGGCAGTGTGTTGGCTACCCAAAGTATCATTAGACAAGATATCTTGAAGTGACGAAGAAGAGTTGAATGTTGGGTGAATTTTTGTGCCGAAGTTGTAGCACTTTGATGGACAAAAGTGACTTCTAACTTAGCATATTGGAGCTCAGGTATTGGCCAACCTAGAGAGCATATGGGATCAACTCGTTTATATGCAACAAAAGTGACTTGCAATAGTGTTAAGTGGTAGCCCTCCTAGAGTCTCGATGTGTTTTCCTTCGAAGGACTAAGGGGAAACTAGTGAGCAGTATGGAAGAAAAGGACCGACAAAACAAGATACAAAATAGAATTTACAGTGAATATTGTCATTGTATCTTGTATACCATCGACTATTGTATTATTCAGATTTGGTTTAATATAATGAATATTGGGGTGCACATTATTATATAATATTTGTTAAAAAATGTGTATACTTGTGCATATTTGATTTACTCATTTATATTTTCCATTATGAAAGGTAGTTCTTGTTAAGATTCTTGGTTTGGTAGCATCAGAGATTTTAAGATTTTAACCTAGACCTAATATTGTGGAAATTCAACATTCAGTAAGTTATCGGATTGTAGGCCCCACTTCCATCACTGGAACTTGGAGGTAAGGTCATGTCATAGCAGCACTCAGCTCATATTTACCCCAGATATATTTTCAAAGCACGTAAATGTGGGATGGGACATTATGGGAAAGAGGCTCAAAATTTTAGAAATCATGGCCATATTCAAATCATATGTGATCATGTTGGATCTAGGGTTCAATGATAAGATTCCTGATATGTTGCAATGTTTTTTTGCCAACATTAAGGAACATTATCCAAATAGTGTCAAAAAAAAACATGTAAACTATTATGTCTTCAATTATGGATGACTGTGACGCCATTTACAAGTAGTTATAATCCAAGTTATTGGACATTTGGAGGAAGGAAAAGTGTCTCACCTACTGCTTATGAACTAGCAGAAAGGTTGGTCAAGCAGAACATGAGGTTTTTCAAAAGAAAATCAACCAAGGATGAAATGACGAGGATGAACGAGCAATTTCTTCCATCTAATCACTTGAGTGTTGTTAGTGAAGACAAGGATGCAAAGGTTCAAACATGTAAAAAGATTGAAATGGATCTTGGGGGGAGGCCCCAAAGATATGAAAACTTGCAATGCCAGAAAGAAAATGAGAGAACACAAAGTAAATAAAACCATAAAGAAACTTTTTATTAAAATGGTGGAAAAACTATCCTTTTACAAAATGTGACTTGTTACTTAGAGTATTTTTCAGTCACAATACCACGAGTCAATTCCATGGGTGAATGAATACCATGGTTGGATGTCACAATACCACAGGTCAATTCCATGGGTCAATGAATACCATGGGTGAATGAATACCATGGGTGGATGTCACTTACAATACCATGGGTGGATAAATACCATGGGTGGGTGCCACTTACAATACCATGGGTAAATTCCATGTGTGCATGAATAACATGGGTGGATGAATACCTTGGGTTGTTGCCATTTTCTATTTGGATCATAACATGTGCAGGTAGGCTTATGGGTGCAGTTGGAGCCTCATAGCTACATGCACAGTGTGTCAAGGGTTTGTTTGGGGTGTTAAGTGAGTGAAAAAGAGTTTTTCTCAGGAAATTGATCACCTGGGGTATTTTTCAGGCTCCTTAGTGGTTTGTAGTCTCTAAGGGATGTCAATGTTGATCTTTGAGTAGCTTGGGATGTACTCCAATCCCTAGGGTTATAGGTTTAAAGGGAAAATCACAACAAGAGTCACTTGTAGGCTTGGAATCCAAGCTTGGGTTTTTCACCCATTGGGATTTGGGTCAAAACCATGATGAATTTGAGCATGGAAGAATTTAAGCTAATAGAGCTTGGTGTCGTGATTCCAAATCTTTGAAATTCACTCAAATCGGAGCTATAGAAATGAAGATATGAATTTTTGAATTTAATTGGTGGGTTGGAACCATATGAGTTAAGGTCAGCTTAAGTTTAGTAATCCTCCTTAACAATTGGACAGCCCATGAAGGACGTTGGAAGAAGCCCTCTTTATGTGTATAAATAAGAGATGAGTGGACGTCATTTAGGCCATCCAAAAAGTGGAATATAAGAGAAGCGTACAAGATCAAAGGGTAGCTCATTGAAGGAGGGAGAGACCTTTGTTGGCCGTAGGAGAATAGGCAGACCAGCGAGGAGGAAAATTACTATTTAGGGAGCCTTTTTGTGACTGCATGGAGGTTTTCTCACCCTGTAGGAGGGACGAGTAAGAGAGGTTGGACGTATGTTTGTTGGAAAAAAAAAAGAGGTAAGGGAAGTCTGTTTTGGGAGCGTTGTAGGTGACAATGTAGGAATGTGGTAGGCTGCATGCCTAACCACTTCAAAATAGGGTAGTGTGGGAGTTTTTGGGGCTAAAAAGTGCCCTGAATAGCAGCATACATTGGGTGGGCTCTTCCTTGATGAGGCAAAAATCATTAAGGGTTATTTGGTGCATGGTTGAGGGTTTTTATAGCATGTTGGATACCCTAACCAGTCACAATCCGGAATAGTAGTAACATAAGAGACTTGGAGCAGCAGTACCTCACATTGGGTTAAATATTTGACTTGTTTTGGATCGGTTTTTCTAACATCCTATGGGAGCCAAGTGTTCAAGTTGTCTTTGACGTGAAGAAACTCCAACTAGGAGCATATATTATAATGAGTGGATTTGGTTCCATTGGTCTGGTGGAGGCCAGCATGTTGGATACCCAAAGTATCATTAGATAAGCTATCTTGAAGTGACGAAGAAGAGTTGAACGTTGGGTGAATTTTTGTGCCTAAAGTGCAGCACTTTGATGGACAAAAGTGACTTCTCACTTAGCAGATTGGAGCTCATGTATTGGCCAACCTAGAGAACAGATTGGATCAAATTGTTTATATGTAACAGAAGTGACTTGCATTAGTGTTAGTGGCAGCCCTGCTATATTCTCGATGTGTTTTCCTTTGAAGGACTAAGGGGAAACTAGTGAGCGGTATGGGAGAAAAGGACCGACAAAACAAGATACAAAATAGAAATTATAGTAAAGATTGTCATTGTATCTTGTATACCATCGACTATTGTATTATTTAGATTTGGTTTAATATAATGAAGATTGGGGTGCACATTATTGTACAATATTTTTTTAAAAATGTGTATACTTATACTTATATTATTTACTCATTTATATTTTCCATTATGAAAAGTAATTCTTGTTGAGATTCTTGGTTTGATAGCATCAGAGATTTTAAGATTCTAACGTAGACCTAATATCGTGGAAATCCAACATTTAGTAAGTTATCGGATTGTAGGCCCCACTTGCATCACTGGAACTTGGAGGTAAGGTCATGTCATAGCAGTACTCAGCTCATGTTTACTCCAGATATATTTTCAAAGCACAAAAATCTAGGAGGGGGCGTTATGGGAAAGAGGCTCAAAATTTTAGAAATCATGGCCAGATTCAAATCATATGTGATCATGCTTGATCTAGGGTTCAATTATAAGATTCCTCATATGTTCAAATGTTTTTTTTCCAACATTAAGGAACGTTATCCGAATAGTGTCAAGAAAAACATGCAAACTATTATGTCTTCAATTATGGATGACCGTGATGCCATTTATAGGTAGTTATAATACAAGTTATTGGACATTTGGAGGAAGGAAAAGTGTCTCACCTACTGCTTATGAACTAGCAGAAAGGTTGGTCAAGCAAACATGAGGTTGTTCAAAAGGCAATCAACCAATGATGACTTAACGAGGATGAAGGAGCAATTTTTTCCATCTAATCACTTGAGTGGTGTTGGTGAAGACAAGGATGCAAAGGTTCAAACATGTAAAAAGAATGAATTAAGAAGGGAAAATATTTTCTTCCACTACAAGGGACCTTGGGAGCCTAATCACTCATTCTTGAGTAAAATTATAGAGATGGTACGCTAGAGCAAGAGAATATTCCTTCTGATATTTTCCATGAGAATCATATGGGTTATTCTACTATAATTGAATCCATTGATATTCCAAAATTTAGGAGTGAACCACTAGTGATGACCTAGCATGAACAACACTCGGAGGTGCACGAACATCAGTAGTATGACATGCATAGTATGCATTATGAGTCATATTTGGAGATATTTTTCAAGGCTCGAGTGAGATCCATGGTCGAGGGAGTTGAGAATATATCTTTAGGGCCATCCATTGATGAGGTGTAAGTAGATGCAGATTCATCCAGTGGGGCTACAATACTTCTATATGACAGCCACTAGGAGGAGATTGATAATTTTAGGATATATCTTATGGTGATGAAGAAGAAGACCCATACACTCTGAGGCACTATTTTGTAGCAAAACAGTGAGCTTGAGGTCCTTGGAGTTAGGTGTGTGAATACAACTACCAAGCTTTCTAGTGTTGGGGCACAACTAAAATCTCTAAGGAGGCAGCAAGAGAAGTATAATTGGGAATTTCAAAGCATCCCTCTTCAGGAGTACATAGACAGGGCTTGCGTACTATTAGGCCACCTATGCATAATGTGAAGGAGTTTTGGAATAGGGAAGAAGGTTTGGAGCCTTCCCGATGCATTTTACAAGTTATTCAAGTTGGAGAAACAAACCGAAAATTTTGGAGCATACAAGTTAGAATCATAATTGTGTAGCAAAAGCATGTTGGGATGGTTTCTTGTGTGGGTACTTATGCACAATATCTATGCCATGGGATGGATTGGAGAGAAGTGATGAGTTGGTATTCTACAAAGTGGATAATTTATAGGGCTACATCCATATCCAAGGATAGAGTATAGTTGGATTCATGGGACAAGGGAAGTTATGGATGGCCAAGGTGGAATTGGGATTCAAGTGGATCTATTGGTGGAAGGATGAGTCAAAGGTTTTTTGGGATCCAAATACCTAAGGATCCCTTCATGATTATGTGGCACAAAGGCATGATGTGACACAATGGTTCATATGGGGTCCTGGTAATTATGTATATATACCTTTACAATTGGCATATGTGGATTGATTGAGGGCAAGTAATATTGAGGCAAGAGGATTTGTAATATCCCTATTTTATGCTTCCCTTATGATGTGGTTATGATAGAATGCAAATTTTTATGACACCCAAGTCACAGGAGTGAGATATTCAACAAATGAGGAAACTATCAGACAAGTATTCAACTTACTACGAGAATATCATGATCTCTTCCCGAACACTTTCTCAAAAAATGAAAGGCATAGTTGGTGAGGTAGGAAAAATGAAGATTCCATTGAAACTGATGCAATAGAGACCATATCGACTGAACCCAATATATAATAAGAAGATCATGGAAGAGTTCGACAAAATGTTGGAGGTTAGCATGATAAAACTTATCAAGGAGTTTGATTGGATTAGTATGATGGTCATACAGTAGAAGAAAATAGGAAAGATTTGGATCTGTATGGATTTGATAAAGTTGAATGATGCATGTCTTCATGACCCTTCCCCTATTTCATTCACAGATTAGGTTTTGGAAAATTTCGAAAGACATGAGACTTACTCCTTTGTAGATGGTTTATCAAGGTATCACACAATTAAAATTATTGAGTATCACTATAAGACGACATTCACCATTGAATGGGGATAATTTCAACACAATTTCATGCCTTTTGGATTGAAGAACACTCTGACAATATTCTCTCGGGTGGTTTTCATAGCATTTAAGGACTTAATAAAAAAAAATTCAAAGGTTTATTTAGATTATTGAACCATTTTTAGTCAATTAAATAAACACATCGAGGTGCTACACCTTATGTTAGATAGGTGCAGAAAGCTTTATATTGCTTTGAATTTAAAGAAGTGTGTTTTTAGTTCACCATTTTGGATTCTGATAGAACATATTATATGCAAGAAAGAATTTTTGGTAGATCCAGTGAAAACTATAGTGATTGTAAATCTTCCACTTCCAACTTCACTTGGACAATTACATACTACATTAGGGCACACTAGGTACTATATGAGGTTTATGTGTGATTATCTGTAGATTATTGTTCCACTATAAAAATTATTGAAGAAGGATGTGAAGTTCCAGTGGACTAAAGAATTTCAGTAGGTGCTAGACATATTAAATGAGAAACTTGTAATTGTGCTAATTCTAGTATTCCCTGACTGGAACAAATAATTTCATCCACATGTGGATGCAACATAAATTCCATTGGGAGAAGTATTGGAATAGCCAAGAGGGACCAATATATATCATCCAATATCTTTTTTGAATAATATGTTATCCTTGGCAGAGAAAACTTACACCATGATGGAGGGTGAAGGACTAGAAAAGGTGTATTCTCTGTAGAAGTTTAGACACTACCTGTTGGGATTGCATTTCAAGTTATACATTGATCATTATGCATTTTTCTACCTCTTCAACAAGCCAATGTTGGGGGGGAGAATATCAAAATTTCTTTTTCCATTACAGGAATATGGCTTTGAACTAATTGTTGGCTTGATGGGCCCTGACCCAGGTTCAACATTTATTAGCCAAGAAAATCCCTACACTACTAGCCCTTTCAGCACCAATCCGCGGAGCGCGGACTGAAGTCTCACTCGAACTAGTATGGGGGCTTGCAGGAACCAAGTTTCTGCACCCTGAGATAGTTTTGATGTCGTTTATTACCCTAATCCTTCCTTCGCGCAGATCGATAAGCCTTTTATGTTTATCAATGCACTTCCCTTATTCAGCTTCGAGACCTTCACAAAGCTCTGCGATCGTCCTTCGCAAACCCTAAAATGGAAATTCAAACACTTACGCGCCCCATAATTACTCTTACTTATGTATCTACCCAGATTACCTTAAGTATTGGTTAACTTCAACATGCATTATGATTATCTTCGCGTAAACATATATTCTTACTTGCATTCATATGACAAAGTAAAACACATAAATTTGCGCATCAATGTAGCATTAAATCATAAACCTCATATTCAACATAACATAACCACATACATTCATAATAGAAGCAAAATATCTCATACACAGGTATCTCCAGAATAATTCTCTTTATTGATGGTTCAAATCTCTAGTACATACTTTAACTTCCCTGCGCACATAGCTGCAGGGGTCCGCACACTCAGCTGCAGACTTCTACCCTAGGCCTTTGTGCACCCATCAGCAGAGCCTCTTCCTATGCTAAGACTCTTCACTCTTAACTCTCACAGACCCATTACATCAATCAATTACCCAAAAACTTCCTAAGAACTGAACTCCCTTAGAATCTTCTAAGACTTCATTTTTATACATTCCCATGGTCCACGGACCAAGGGTGAATCTCATCAAGCCGACACAAACTACCTAAACTAAGGGCGGAAACCATTTTTGACTGTTTACATATTTGCACTTCGCAACCACAAAATGTAGAGACTTTACATTCTTTATACAAAACTTGGGCCTTTAACCCCAAAAATTGGACTTTTAACCCAAAAATTAACCCTAAGGGACCCATTCCCAACAGGCCCCCAACAAAAATCTAGTGACTCGCCCCAAGTCACTCGGCCAGTGTGGAGATATTATTGTGAAGACCTCCTAGCTCCACTTGTATGACTACAACCTTGGTTGTACACTGTGTCGCCACCTGCTTAGCCTGCTTGACCAACTGCTCCTTCACTGGTCCTGCGCTATCTGCCTATATTTTCTATTGTATCACACATAGACTAGCCAATTTCTCTTCAATGCAGGCCGTGAGCACATAGGCTTCCTCTAGCCAAGGCCCCAATCTCGCCTTCAGTACCGCCTCCTTGCGTTGAACTGTGTCCACATGTTCCTTTAGTGCCTTCGATTCCTACAGTTTCGCCAACCTCTGTGTGATGGTGACGGTGCGCGCTATCGCTTTGACCTCATCATACCTCTGCTGCATCTCCCTTGCTTCAGTTTCTAGCCTTTGCAATTTGGGATCTTCCTGCAAACTAGTAACTACTTCGAGCACCTTCTTGACAAGTGTAGTGCAATCCTTCACTGTGGTATCAATGGCTATAATGGCATCTTTGACAGCGGTCTCGCACTGCTCTCTGACTTCTGGTGGAGTCGAAGTCTATGCCCTCAACTCAAGTTCTGTGATCTCAAGGTTCAGTTCAAACTGAACCTTAGCCAGCTTTATTCATGCCTCGTGAACACCTATAACAAGCTTCCTGATTCTTGTGTCGACTGGCGCATCTTCTGGGATGTTCAGCTTTGGAACAGTTCAGCATACCTCAACCACCACAGTTGTTATGTGCTCATTATTTTTTGTGACCTTCTTAAGAATATCAAACGCAAATGATTTTTTGACGAACATCTATGCATTTTTGACCTTCTTCTCATTGATAACATTCAAGGCGCAATGTTCCCGAGCCCGTAGTTCCATGATCACACCATCTAGAAGGGTTTGAAGGGCTTCACTTGGAAGCACGACCAAGTTTAACCCAACTTTCTAGAGGGTGCTAATAGTAGCCCTATCAGCCTCCATTTTTGCAATCAATGCACCATCCGGCAGCGCCACAGCATGGGGATCCACTGAACAGACCATCTCTGCTGCATCTAAGGATCTAGGCACCAAACCACTCGACACTGCGCTGCCTCACTCTATAATGGTATACACCTGAGTAGCCTGGTTCTGCAGCTCGTGCAGACCCATTTGAATGGTGATCAAGGCCTATTTCTAATACTGCTCGAACTATTGCAACAATTCCGTGGTCACATCCCTCACTGTATCATCGATATCATTCAAATCACCCTCTATCAAGGTGATTGGGTCAAGGGACGATTTGTTGGCCTTGCACTTCTTCCTCTGCCCTACTTTCTCTTACTCCCTAGTGCGCTTAACCCGGAATGGAGTAGTCTTTAGGTCTGCTCCTCCCTGTTCTGAGTGATTGTCTTCCTCCTCTGTCTAAAGAGAAGGCGAAATCTGATTCCTATCAGAGTTGCAGTCATCCTCTTCCTCCTCCCCTTCTGCCTACTTTTTGGTTGCATGCTCTACTTGGGATTTGTCCTCGACTTCTTTCCTCCGTCTTTTGGCCAACTGGTCCATCTTTAACCTGCCCTCTTCCTTCTTCTGCTTCGTGGCAGACTTACTAGACCCAGCTGATAAGTCTGATGTTGTGTGCCACTCTGCAGGCCAACTCCCTAGAACCATGGTGATTGCATCATCTGTCACCAGGTATGGAAGATCATACCATTTTTTTGTAGGGTCCTTTCGTACTATGATGGAAATGCAGTGGAAGTTCGCCTTGAACTCCACATATTCATACAACTACTCAAGGATAGTCGGTGAGAGCTTCGGCTTGCGGTTGATTACACCGCGGATGCTTTATTCCATGAGAATATATAATATCTTGTTTTCCTTGACCCTTTGGGGGTCCTTTGTGGCCCAGAGCGAAGTGAACTTCGCTGCTTCTGGCAGCTCCAGTGCAATTGGATGAAACTAACTATCCTCCAGTAAGTCCCACGCAACTAGTACAATCGACAGCAGCAGCCATGCATAGTGGAAGGTCTTGCTTTGGTCTTGCACTTCTTTGTAGTTCATGAGGAACTCGATGTAGAGGTAGCATACCCAGTTAAATTGTATGCCCTCCGCGCATTGAACTGCTAAAGATACAACTAGTGTCGGCACTTCATCTGCATGACACTTCCTCATGATTTTCCCCGCCAAGATCTAGGTGGCTACTTTAACTGCGGGTTCGATTATGTTGGAGATGGAGTAGCCGCATGGCCTCTTAGTAAGCTTGAACTTGTTCTTCACTCATTTGGTGAGGTCGTGCTCACCCATCTTTCCACCAAATGCCATGGCTGGATTCAAGCCTAAATGCAGGAGCAAAGTGATCATGTGGATCAACATGTCAGTGATTGGTATTGGATCTTCTAACCACAGGCACCCATCATGCACCAAGCATAATCGCTGCTTGATCACTATCAAAGTTATGGGTGCATGGTTGTAATGTGGCACCCATAACAGGTTTAAGAGTCTTGCCTTATCCACCCCATTTATCCACTGTCTTGGCTCTAGCGCAATCACACCAAAGTATTTATAGAAGATGCGATACATGAATGTATCAGTCGCCAAGTGGGGAAACCACTTTGTATCAGCCAAACCCCAATCCTCCATCTTCAAATGGGGGACGCGTGCCAAGCCCTGTCCTTCGAATGTGATTTTTTCTGGAAGCAACGGGGTGAAAAGTGTGATTTTGTTCTCATCAATGTCCTTTGGTACTTTAGCCTTGCCTCATCTCAGCAAGACATATGGTGGAAGCTTGGATATAGGGTCTGCCCCCTCAATGTCAATATCTTCTACCCCCCATGTCAACGACTTCCATGCCCACACTGATGTCTTCTATGTCCTTGTCAGGTTCCAGGTCTACTATCTTTCCCTTCTCTTACGCAGTAGGATTTTCTTTCTTCTAGTGTTTCCTTGGCGACTCACGCACCGATTGTGTTTCTTTCTTCTTATCCTTCTTCACCTTAGGACCCTCTTTGGGTAGCGTAGGCCTCGACCTAGGAGACCTCAATGATTTGCGTACTTCTGCAGGTATCTCTACACTCGCTACCTCTGGGGAAGCTCCCTCAGCTACCATCATTTCTCCAATACTTGCAATCTCCATGGGTGCTAACATAATGCCAGTTAAAAGCTCTTGAGTTTCCTTCAACAATTTCTCAAACACTAAACTCACTACCAAAGCCTTGAAATAGTCAAGGTTCATGCGCGCCTGATAGCTCAACACCTCAATTCTAAAAATCCAAAGTGTTTTTCATTGGTCAGCCATCTGTAATTTATGGGAGATTTTGAATTTGAATTTGACCATTCCCCCCAAAATCAGTTCATAAATGGTAAAGTGGCGATAGATTTTCGAAGATCTTACTCTTAAATTCCGACTTAATTGTCGCTTCCCCGCTCCATTTAGCCATTTTCCCACTGTCAAGTCATGAACAGTAACCATAACAGTCACTTTTCGGTTTCCCTACGCAATCTCTCCTTCAATAGCACAATTCTCTTCACGCTTCTGCTGACACTATGACAATCCTCAATTCCGCGCAGCACCCCAAATGTGCAGCTCTACAACCTGGGCAATGTAGTTTATAGTTTTGTGCCTCCTTTCAGCTGTCTGGAGTGTTAAGACTGTGCTTCCACCATATATTCGTCTGGCCATATCTCCAGTGTATGTCTTAAATCAGCTACCATTCAACTTCCCTGGGAATGGCTCTCCATTCAACTTCATCAACTAAACTGCTCCACCATCGGTAATCTCCTTGATGACATAGGGCCCCAGCCAATGCATCTGAAATTTTCCTGGAAATTTATCAAACTTGCTTTAATATAATAACACTAAATCATTTACCTTTAATGTGCGCAGTTTGATGTGCCGATCGTGCCATGCATTTTCGCGCTCCTTTTGAACTTGCTGGTGGAATCTAGCCAAAAACCAATCTTCTTCCATTCTGTCAACTGCGCGAGCCTTTCTTCCATGGCTCCATGATCCGCCATTCCTATGAATGTCTCTATGCGTAGACTAGGTACAATGTATTCCATTGGCATCACATCTTCAATGTCATAAACCAACCTGAAAGGCGTTTGTCCAATCAGCTTCTTACAAGTTGTTCTGCAAGCCCATAATACCGTGGGTACGTGCACATCCCAGTCATTTCTTTGTGTATTGCAAAACTTCATCAACGTGCTCTTGCATCATCCCAGTAGTCCCCAATCTTTTCAAACTTCAGCTCTGCCTCTATGCCAATGTTCACCTGTCTAGTTTTGAGCGGCTTGGTGATGTCTGGATTCTCTAGTTGTGGTCCTTCAACTTTGCAGTTACATTCAGTCTCTAGGATATTAATTTTCCTTTAATATTCGTCTTCTTCTTCCACTGTCACATTGTAGCACTCCAACATGTGGCTCAGCTCGGTAGTCCAAACAGGTTGAATCAAATCTAGAGGATCTTGTGGTATCCTGAAGATCGCTACCTTGACCTCTTGCAACACTTCATCAATACATTCAAACCCATCCTCAAAGTAGAACGTCACCAAAAATCCTTGGCATAAAACATCCCATTCTTCAATGCCATGTTGGAGCTTTATCTTTAAATGCCAATTCATCGGTATAACATCCAAGGTATGAAAAAATAGATGTACCCACTTCGACTGAGGCTCTGCTCCATAAACTTCAGTCCATTTGGCCAAATGGTCACTTGGGTCATTTGTCCCATCATATCTTTCTATTAGCCGCACTTGTGGGTGACCAAACTATACTCTCATCATTTTTCCGTACATGTCCAATCTTCAAAATTATCCTTGTGTGTACCCCACCATCTCGCAGGTGTAGCGAGCAGTGCCCAGTCCAAGGCCTGGAAACGATGCTCCTCTGGCACTTCCCTATATTAGGTTCCACGGACCTACCTATGGTTTTATGCATGTTTTCTCACATGGTTTTGGATGCCATGGTTTTTGGTCCATGGTTTTGGACGTGATAGTTTTTGGTCCATGGTATTGGATGCTTCGGCACATTGAAAGGAACATAATGAAAAATCAAGCTGGTAGTCTCGGTTTTGTGATGCAGGGGAAATCTCTCTGTATATGTGTTTTATGTGTTATGCTCTCGCATTTTTTATTTTCTGTGTTTTAGAATTCGTATGAAGGTAATTTCTATACGGGGTTAAAACCTACATTTGGTATCAGAGTTGTTTTGGCTTCAAGGGGATGCCTTTGTTGCTGAGGGGTTTTGCTCGGGCCTGTGGTAGACCTCGATCAGTGGGATATCTGTGGGATCGATTCTGGTGGTGAAAGAAGATGGCAAGCAGTGGAAAGATAGAGATCAAGAAATTTAATGGTCAGAGTTTTTAGTTGTGGAAACTCAAGATGGAGGATCTGTTGGTGGATAAAGATCAGTGGATCGTGGTAGATCCGGGTACTAAACCAACGGGAGTGTCTGATGAAGAATGGAAGAAGTTGGATCGGAATGCAAAGAGAATAATACGATTGTGTGTCTCAAATTGAGTATTGCTGAATGTATCAAGGGAAGCTACAGCAAAGGCTTTGTGGGACAAGTTAGGGACTTTGTACCAATCTAAGTCTCTGGTGAATAAACTATTCCTATGGAAAAAGTTGTATAACCTGAGGATGAAAGATGGAGACTCGGTGACAGATCATCTAAATGCATTTAATACTGTGGTAAGTCAGTTATTGTCTGTTGATCAAAATTTTAAATGAAGATAAGTGCATTAGTTTGTTGTGTTCTCTCCTAGATTCGTGGGATAGTCTCGTTATTACAATAGGTAGCAATGCAACTGACTTGCAGTTTGATGAAATAGTCTCATCCTTGTTGACGGAGGAGATGAGATGGAAAAATATGGAGACCCAAAATTGTGATGCCTTGTCTGTATGAGGATGGTCGCAGAACAGAAACAAAAATAAGTCATCGAGTGGGAGATAAATCTCCAGGAAAACCTGTAAAGGTGGTGTGATGGAAATGCGAAAAGAAAGGGCACTACAAAAGGGACTGTAAATCTAAAGCTCCTGATCAAGGAAAGGGATCTGATGATGCTCCTTCTACAAAGGTGAAAACCACCTCAGATGAAGGTGGGGATGTGTACTTGGCTTCTTCAAGTACACATGTAGATCATGAGGCATGGTTGATTGACTCAGGTGCATCCTTTCACTTCACTCCCCATAGAGAGTGGTTCTGTGAGTATGAGAAATATGATGGTGGTGATGTATTCTTGGGGGATGATAGGAAGGCTAGAATCGTTGGTCGCGGAAAATTAAAGTTGAAGTTGCAAGGTGGAAGGGTTATAACACTTCTGGGTGTTCTGCATATTCCTGAATTAGCCGGAAATATAATTTTTGTAAGCAAGTTGGATGATGCAGGTGTAAAAACAATGTTCGATAAGGATACCTGCAAGATGATTTGAGGAGCACTGTATTGATGCGGGGAGTTCGGATTGGAACTCTATACAAGCTACAAGGTTGCACTGTTATTGATGGGTACAACAGTTATGTGGTTCCTGAAAGTGGAGCAGAAAATCTAGTGGTCTCTCGAGAGAATACCATGATGTGGCATCAAAGGTTTGGAAATATTGGAGAGAAGGGCCTTCGAATACTTCATGGTAAAGGTATGGTAGAAGATATGAGTAATAGCTCTCTAGATTTTGATTTCTGTGAAACTTGTGTATATGGGAAGTAGAATCGCCTGAGTTTCCCCTCTGGTGGTAAGAGGGCAAAACAGATATTACAGCTTGTGCACAATGATGTGTTTGGACCTGTGAAGGTTCCATCACTGGGTAAGTCTGTGTACTATGTATCATTTATAGATGACTTCTCAAGGAATACATGGATATATTTCCTTAAGAAGAAATCTGTAGTCTTTGACAGGTTTAAATAATTTAAGGCTCTGGTGGAAAACTAGACAGAGAAGAAGATAAAGGTGCTGAGGACAGATAATGGTGGAGAGTTTTGTAGTAAGGAATTTGAAGAATTATGTAAGAAGTGTGGTATAGTATGGCAGAAGACTACTCCATATACACCTTAGCAAAATGGAGTTGAATAAAGAATGAACAAGACGTTGATGGAAAGGGCAAGAAGCATGCTCATTTCTGCCGGGTTAGGACCGGAATTCCGGGCAGAGGCGGTGGAGTCAACAGGTTACCTGGTCAACAAATCACCTTCATCAGCGTTGGAGGATAAGACTCCACAAGAGGTATGGACTAGTAAGAAACCCTCTCTTTCACATCTAAGGGTATCTGGATGTGATGTACATGTACACGTTCCAAAGGAGAAACGAAACAAGTTGGATAGTAAATCTGAAAAGTGCATCTTTATTGGGTATAAGGATGGTTTAAAGGGTTATAAGCTTTGGAACCCAGTAACAAGGAAGGTTGTGTACAGCCGAGATGTGGTTTTCAGAGAGGTAAAATATGTTATCAAAAATGAAGTCCAATGAAAGGAACCTGAGAAGTAGAGTTTGAACTAAAGGAGGAAGAATTAGACTCTACAGCAGAGGAGGAATCAGAAGATGAAGAACCACAAACCCTGGGTGTGAGAAGATCAGTTTGAGAAAGAACGAAGCCTGAAAGGTATAGTCCATCTTCTTTCTATTCAAATTTTGTTGTATCTATTACTGATGATGATCCCAAAACTGTGAATTAATCAGTAGATTCAGATGATGGAAAACTCTGGAAAGAGGCCATCGTTGATGAAATGGCATTTTTGCACAAAAATTAGGCTTGGGATCTAGTGGAGTTGCCGGCTGGAAGGAAACCCATTGGCAGCAAATGGGTGTTCAAGAAGAAGACAAATGCAAAAGGAAAGCTGGAGAAATACAAAGCTTGATTGGTAGCAAAAGGTTATTTCCAGGTGTCAGGAATTGATTTTGGTGATATTTTTTCTCCTATTGTCAAGGTAAATTCTATTAGATTACTTTTATATGTTGCTGCTGCTTTTGATTTTGAGGTAGAACAAATGGATGTGAAGACAACATTTCTTCATGGGGATCTGGAAGAGGATATCTACATGAAGCAACCTGAAGGCTTTGCGGTGAAGGGTAAGAAAGAAATGGTATGCAAGTTAAAGAAGTCTCTGTATGGGTTAAAACAGTCACCAAGGATGTGGTATCAAAAATTTGATACATTTATACGGGGACTTGGCTTCACCAGAAGCAAAGCATATTACTGTGTGTATTTTAAATTAATTTGTGACTGTGTTATTTATCTGGTCTTGTATGTGGATGATATGTTGTTGGTTGGAAATGCAAAGAAATTATCCAGGATTTGAAGACCCATTTGTCCTCCAAATTCGACATGAAAGATCTTGGTGCTTTAAACTATATTTTGGGCATGGAAATTAAAAGAGATCGGACAAAGAGGAAGCTCTAGTTAAACCAGAGGAAGTATGTCGAGACAATAGTACAGAGATTTAATATGCTAGATATTAAACCGGTTAAGGTTCCTATTCTTGTAGGTGTAAAGTTATCTGCTGAAGAGTGTCCCAAGACACAAGAAGAAGAATAGGACATGTCCTATGTTCCATATGATAGTGCATTCAGTAGCCTAATGTATGTGATGGTCTGTACTAGACCAGACATTTCACATGCAGTGGGAGTATTGAGCAGGTTTATTTCAAAACCAGGGAAGGAGCACTGGACAGCAGTGAAGCGGGTTTTCAGGTATTTGCGTGGCACTAGTGATTATGGTTTGTGCTACCAAGGAAGACCAGGATCAGATAGAGTGTTGGATATTCATGGCATTGTTAATGCAGACTGGGCTGGAGATCTGGACCAGAGAAGATCTACAAGTGGGTATGTGTTTAACCTATTTGGAGGTGTAGTCAGTTGGATGAGTAAGAAACAATTTGTAGCGGCATTATCAACTACAGAGGCAGAATACATGGAAGCCACTCATGCAAGCAAGGAAATAGTTTGGTTGCAGAGAGTGTGTTCAAGTATGGGGCTAGTACAGGGAGCTATAAGGATAGACTGTCACAGCCAAAGTGCAATTTTCTTGGCAAAGAACCCTACATATCATTCAAAGACAAAGGACATTGATGTTCAGTATCACTTTGTGAGGGATATGATAGAAGACAAAAAGGTGTTACTGGTAAATGTGGACACTTTGAAGAATATTGCAAATGCATTGACAAAATCTATGAGCTCTGAGAAGTTATCTTAGTGTAGAGAAACAATAGGCGTTGCAGGGCTAGATAAATGACTAAGCTCTCTTGTGGCCCCCTGTGGAAAGAAAACAACAAGTGGGAGAATGTTGGGTTGTGTTATATTCTTTCCACGACTAGCCCACGTAGTTAACCTGAGGGTTAGAAGGGGGTGGAGCCCCCCCTTCGTTGTACTGATTGCATAGCAGGGGTGTCACATGGGGTTTGAGGGGTGTAGGTAACCCCACTCTATGGGGTCCCGAGCAACACCCTGGAAAATTTTGGTTTTGGACCCTATATTAGGTTGGGCGGACCTACCTATGGTTTTGTGCATGTTTTTCGCACATGGTTTTCGATGAAATGGTTTTCGGTCCATGGTTTTGGATGCGATGGTTTTTGGTCCATGGTATTAGATGCTTCGGCATGTATAAATATGTATTGTAACATTGAAAGGAACATAATGAAAAATCAAGCTGGTAGTCTGGGTTTGGGATCTAGGGGAAAATCTCTATGTATATGTGGTTTATGTGTTATGCTCTCGCATTCTTTATTTTCTTTGTTTTATAATTCATATGCAGGTAATTTTTGTACAGGGTCAAAACCTACAATAGCGTAGCGTACATACTTCATGAAGTCGATTCTGCCAATGATCCAACTCTTCATCTGAATATGATGTGCAGGGACTTTCGTGGTCCCATGCAATACGCCCATCTGTTGTTGGATTCACCCAATCCTAATCTCGCATTGTTATCTTGTAAATCATGTCCAAATCATCATCACTTTCATAATCGCAGACCGGTTAAGTGTAGTGCGGTCCTTCTGTAGGGTCCAGGGGAACTACTACGCAGAGCGATTTCTTCTCAAATATGATCTTCCGCTTCTTTAAATTGATTACCCCATTCATGTTAGTGGCCCAATCAATACCGAGGAGCGCAGGTAGGGATTGTTGTCATCCACAATTTCTATTACTTCAAAATCAGCTAGTGCGCCCGTGCCCTCAATATCAATCATTACTCCCTGCAGCCTTCCCATGGGGATGATTTTCTGTTAATTCACCATCCTTAACTGAATCGGAGATCACTGTAGCGCAGGCTTCCCAATTCTTTCCCATGTCTTCTTCGGAAAACATTCATGTTCAACCCTAGATCTAGAATAACTTGATCCATCTCATATTCTCCTATCTACGTAGTGAGCATCATCTCACGCCCCATTCTCGCCTTATGCCAGCCAATCTTCCTGACTACATGTCGTCCATTAGTAGCGTTTTCCTTCCTAGTTCACCTATTAATCAACTCCTGCAGTCCCTTCACAGCCTTGCTATCACGAAGTAGCTTCATACAGGTTTCTAGGAAAGTTGTAATCATGGATGGGTCCATTTCTTCAACCGACTTCTCCTGACTTCCTGAGGTAGAGGCCTCAACGAAGCTTTTCTTTGCTTCCATAAATGTCTCTCTTGCGCGTTCTAGATCAAACTCAGTCTCTTTTTCTGGCACTTGTCGGACCGACTCACCCCCTTCAAGCTACTTCCCCTTATCTTCACCAGTCGTCGCTCCGCTCCGTAGCACAATATTTACCTTAGTATCTTCCTCGCGAGGCTCAACCCTCATCATCTACAGGTTCTAAGTTCAATATTGAGGTTGCACCCCCTTTTCTTGTATCTTAGCTAACAATATAGGGAAATCCTCTATCGCATGGTCAAACTGAGTAAAATAGTAGCATGACAGACAAGTCAGATTCAGGCAGTCTCACATGTAGTGTCCTAGTCCCCCATAGTTGTAACAAATGACGTGCACTCGACCTCTACCGGGAGCTCCTCCACCTCGGCCTCATCCACGCCCCTAATACTCACCTCGCGCTCCCCCAATGCCTTGGTCCGGAGGATGTGTTTCTGCCTACACCCTATATGCAGGCGTTCTATCCATCATTAACTCATAACTATGGTAATTGTGCTCAGCATGACCCACCACTTGACAGAAGTTGCCGAATAGTTGTTGCGGTGTCTGTACAAATTTCTGCAACAAATGGCAATTTCCTATCACATGTTTTCCAGCTACCTGACCGATAGCACAAGATAGCATGAGCCCTGTACTTGGCCCTATCGAAGCTACCGGCCTCAAGCGCATTGGCCCCCTACTGCAACATAATTTGCGAAAACTAGACAGTGATCTTTGTCATGCCCCTCGCTTTTGCACTTCAGGCACCAAACTTCTTCACACACCTCTGGCCGAGCTGTTCTATGTTTCTTCAGACTCTGCATCTCTAAGAAAAGGT
This sequence comes from Pinus tabuliformis, assembly GCA_031772625.1. Taxonomy (NCBI): domain Eukaryota; kingdom Viridiplantae; phylum Streptophyta; class Pinopsida; order Pinales; family Pinaceae; genus Pinus; species Pinus tabuliformis. The sequence continues at coordinate 867,135,336 of CM062812.1, forward strand.
TTTGCAATTGTGCATGAATCTGTTGAACCTCCAAATTATCATCTTGCATCGGTGTCTCATGCAATTGCATCGCAATTTTCAGGGCTTCTGCCTGGGTCCCAATCTTTTTTTGTGATAGCGCAACCCTTGGATGAGGTAGGAGCGAAGCCACAAACCATTCGCGGTGCTACCAATCAGTAATATCCATGTTAGCTTCGTGGATCGTACATTTTAATCTCTGATCTAGATCCCAGGGTGTCTCACCAGGCTTCATCATGATCTCTTTGAATCCCACAATTGATTGCGCTTCAGACTTAGGTCTACTGAATTCCTTATTCAGCGCAGTCTGGATATCTGCTAACACGGACATCGGGTTATCAGTGCAGTACTTAATGTACCACATTAGCACATGATCCTACAAATAACTAACCAACGTTGCTTTCTTCATTTGATCATCTGTGATACCCTGAGATTCCCATACATCCTTCGCAACAAACCAAAACTGGTCCGGATCTTCATTTCCCACACCCTTGAACAATGGTAGCTTTACTGAGTTCACCATATTGAACGGTGGCAGAGGTGGTGGTGGTGTAGGTGAAGGTGTATGCGGCGGAGGTGAATATGGAGGTGGTGTGGGTGGGTGGGGTGTTTGCGGGAACCCTTGCTTTATCAACTTAACAACACTCTACAGAGATGCTTGTGCTGCTTCCTCGTCATCACTCAGAGGAGGTTCAATTAACGGGCTATATTCAGGGCCTATTTTCCCCTTGTTCCTAAATGTCCTTCCATTTTGCGTAGCCCTAAACATCAAGGTAGCTGCATAACCCACTTTTCACACAAGAGCATCTTAATCCAGGTATTTAGCGATGTTAAATACTTGCCTCTTGGCCCCTTTAAGAAGTGGTGTTCTACTTCGTTGTAACTGATCAAGGTATCGACCGCGAACTCTGTCATGAACCCTGCTATGATACGATCGAGCCAATAATCTACAGCGCATGTGATCTTATCTTCAGAGGCTTCTAATCTCTGTACTAACTCTGGGGTCCAAACTATTGGACCGTCAAGCCTCCACCTTCCTTGGTCATCTACCAATTTCACAATCCACTCGTACAACTCGACCAAGAAGGAACAGAAGAAGGTCTCATGTATCTCTATGTACAGATATCTATTCAACCATTGTTCTTTTTCAATCGTGGATTCCTATTCTCTTGCGCCACGAATTCGTGGATCTTTCTATCCAACCAGTCTTCGATTTCCTTCTTAGTTGGATTCCAATGATGCGACATCACACATCTCGTTATACAGATCTCGGTCCCAGCAATGGAACCGTTTGTTGGCTTGATGGGCCCTGACCCAGGTTCAGCATTAATTAGCCAAGCAAATCCCTACACTACTGGCCCTTTCGACATCATTCCGCGGAGTGTAGACTAAAGTATCACCCGAAGCAGTATGGGGGGATGCAGGTACCAAGTTTCCACACCCTGAGATAGTTGTGATGTCGTTTATTACCCTAATCCTTCCTTTACGCAGACCGATAAGCCTTCTAGGGATTATCAATGCACTTCTGTTATTCAACCTTGAGACCTTCGTGAAGGTCTGTGATCGTCCTTCGCGGACCCCAAATAGGCAATTCAAACACTTACACACCCCATAATTACTCTTACTTCTATATCTACCTAGATTAGCTTAAGTATTGGTTAACTTCAACATGCATTATGATTATCTTCACGTCAACATATAATCTTACTTGTGTTCATATGACAAAGTAAAACACATAAATTCACGCATCAATATAGCATTAAATCATAAACCTGGTATTCAACATAAAATAACTGCATACATTCATAACAAAAGTAAAATAGCTCATACACAGATATCTCCAGAATAATTCTCTTTATTGATGGTTCATATCTCCAGTACATACTCTAACTTCCATTCACACACAGCTACAGGGATCCGTGCACTCAGTTGTGGACCTCTACCCTAGGCTTCTACGCATTCTACTGCAAAGCCTCTTCCTACGCTAAGACTATTCTCTCTTAGCTCTCACAAACCCATTACATCAATCAATTACCAAAAAAATTCCTAAGAACTGAACTCCCTTAGAATCTTCTAAGACTCCCTTTTTATACATTCCCATGGTCCGTGGACCAAGGGTGAATCTCATCAAGCCGACACAAGCTACCTAAACTAAGGGCAGAAACCCTTTTTAACTGTTTACATCTTTGCGATCCGCGACCAAAAAATGCAGAGACTTTACATTCTTTATACAAAACTTGGGCCTTTAGCCCCAAAACTTGAGTTTTTAACCCCAAAATTGACCCTAGGGGATGCATTCCCAATAGTAATAGTGAAGTCGTGTAGGTTAAATGCCGGGTTGGACCACTTATCTCAGATATTTTCTGATGAGGATGTAGGGAACATGGTCATAGCTTATCTAGTGCACAATTATTCAACATCAAGATTGTAGATGATCACTTTGCAAAGATCATTCAATTCCTTAGCAATGGAACAACGCCGCAAGACTCTATGGTCGAATAGAACAAAAAGTTGGTAGTTGAGACAGTATATTATAAGTTGATTGCAGGTTGTTTTTATAAGTTGGGTGAGCATGGTATACTTTTTCATTGTGTATTAGAACATGAAATACCAAGCATATTGACAGAGGCACATGAAGGGGTGGTTGAACACTATGCGAGGAAAGCTACAGCGTAGACTATTTTGCGTGTAGGTATTTGGTGGCCTATAATTCACCACAACGCAAAGGAGTTCTCCTGTAGGTGTGATGTTTGTTAGAGAGTGGGAAAAGTATCGCGTCGGGATGAATTCCACTACATCTGCATGTAATGCTAAAACCATCTGATAATTGGGTAGTGGATTTCATTGGGTTGATTAACCTTGCAGCGAAAAGGAGTAGAGTGTGTTATGTTTTAACCACAATGGATTATTTTACCCAATGGGCTAAGGCACCACCTATCAAAGACTGTACTTTTATTTGAAATTTTTACCACTCATTTTGATGTTCCAAGATTTTGATGAGTGACCAAGGAACTCACTTTCTAAATCGTACCATCAAATCACTGATGGAGGAGTTCACGTGCACCATCAAAAAAGAGCTCCATACCATTCACAAGAAAATGGAACAATAGAAGCCTTTGATAAAAATTTGGAGAACACATTAATGAGTGTATATAATGTGAATATGGATGACTGGAACTTGATAATTCCCACAGTACTTTGATCATACCAAACTACGTCAAAGAAACTTATAGGCCAAACACCCTTTCGGTTAGTATATGGGAAAGAGGAAGTAATGCCTATGGAATTCATAGTCCCTAGTCTCTGTATTGTTTCCACGAAAAACATGAAAAATTTTAGTGGTATAGAATATATACTGGAAGAATTGTTATAGTTCAAAGATGATAGGTTCATAGAAGGGTTCCAACAAAACATTCATAAAGCTAGGGAAAAAGTGTGGAATGATCATCATATTAAGCAAAAACAATTCCATATTAGCAATCTTGTGCTACTATATGATAGTAAGTTGATGAAGAAGCCTAGTAAATTTCAAATGCATTAGCTGAGACCATATATTATTATGTCATAGATGTAGGGGTTTTCTAGCTAGAGAAACTGAATGGGGAGCCCCCCAAGAGACTTGTCAATGGGATTTGAATGAGGTTATATAGAGATAGTTGACCCACCACTCAAAGCCTATTTATATTTTAGAAAATATATATATATATATATATATATATGTATGTATGTATGTATGTATGTATGTATGTATGTAGTTAGAAGCTAAGAAGGAGGAGACTATAAAGGCTTTGTGACACCGAAAAACAACATGCCAATCTAATAGAATAGATCTTCCAAATAAAAGTGAATAGTTGACGCAATGCGAACTGGGAGTATCGCACTCTCACGTGAATAGACAACTAAATGGAGTGCATAGTACCATAAATGATTAGAAATGTAGATTACAATTGGTAATCAGGAATGAAAATGGGAACAAGAATAATATTGAAAGATGAACTCGAAAAATCATGTTCTACCCATGTGGATAAGACACTTAGGAAGAAACCACCATCCTCCCACACTTACCCAAGTTCACTGGTCCACCAAGGCAAATATGTGACCAAGAGTTACTATGATATGACTCAACCTCCTAGGTGCAATTAAGGAAGTGGAATCAACAAAATGAAACTTCACTGACCTTCCTTGGCATCTACATGACCCCCAGGAGATAAACAACCACTCTATGTACCCACACCCTCAGGTAGACTACATTTTCACTGACCTGGACTCCTAGTCGCTTGTATAACAAGGAAAGCTAGAAACTGTAAGCCTCCAGTTGCATGGATAACCCAACCTCCCAGTGACTGCAGTCTAAATTACCCAATTCTATGCATGCGACCCTGAGATCTAAGCCACCTTTTTAGGGCTAGGATCCAAACCTCTGCCTAGAACTTGATAGAACTTTCCAAAATGATGAATGACATTAGGACAAATCTATTAATGCAAAACTTAGACAATAACTTGACCTAACCAGTCCTAAACATGATAGACATTACGTCAAACACATTTTGACCATGTAATCTACAGGCTATAAATGCATATCTGAACATATGGGTCTCATACTTATCTGAAAAGTATCAACAAGGTCTAATTCCCTCTCATAATAGCTGCAACAAAATCTATTATGTCATGCATTAAATAACCAATAATTTACGAATCAAAACATGATAAGAGCCATAACTAGAATTTTTCATAAAACCACTCTTATAACCAGCATATAACTATAATAATAACAATGTTAGTGTTATCACTCCAAAATTTCTTCAAAGTTGTCAAAAAAAGAAATGATAGAGGTAACCACAAACTACTTTTGGAGATCAGGACCTAGCCTTCCTAATCACAGAGAGGGCTCTCTCTTTATGATTTAAATTTGTTTTAGTTAACTAATTTTAAGCTAGTTATGATTGTGCTGGAGTTTTTTATTTGAATTTGGGTGGTGGGATCACTTACTTAGATGAAAAAGGATTGTTTTACCATTGGGCTATGGGGTCGAATGTTAGACATACTAGACTGGATCAAGCTTTAAAAACAGTGTCTACAGGGCAAGATAGATGAGTTATTACAGATCTCAAAGGTTGGATGGTGAAATGATTTCTAATCAGATCCAAGGGGCAATTAAGGGATCCTTATGCCGGATTATGGAGAGAATGAAAGAGGTCAACCGGAGTAGGAGAGAAATTAAGGATTCTCAAATCTGGATATCAGAGGAAAACATATAAATGACTAACTGTGCAAAACAGAGTGTATTTAAACAAATTCTGAGTTATATTTCCAGTTAATTCATTCAAATTTGAATAACATTTAAGTTTATGAAACACATAAGAAAGTAACAAAATCAGACAAAGAAGATACTTCACTGCAATACCTCATCTCATGAATCCTATAATGCAATCTTTTTATTACTTACTCCAGTCTGTTGACTTGCAAAATTGGTACAATCACCCTTAGGTTTAAGATCAAAATAACTCTACAAATATATAGCAATCCACCCTCAATATTTCGAATTATGAAGTATTTATACAAAAAGAATTTACAAAATATCTCAAACTGCATTGAGAACTAATCTAGGAAAAGGAAATATCTTCATGCAAGAAGATAGAGATAGTTATTGAACTGCAGTTTGTTGTCCCTGTTATTTAGGTTCTGTTGTTTTTTAGTCTTTGATCTTTTGCCCTTTAAGCTACTTGGCTAATTGGTCTTCACGTTGGATGTCATATTTACTTATGACCTTTCATCTGATACTCTTTCACCTTGTTGTCCTGTCAATACCTTTTTACTGTGCTCTTTTACTTTTTATTCTATATTTATATTTTTACATTATTTTTACTATAGTAAATCATTCAGTTTTTCCATGTCTCAGCATCTGGTAATTGGATATTGAGCATTTTTCTGTATATCTCATCTGCCTCTGTGTATTTGGAAAAAGTAGGCTTATTGAAAAAAAGGTGTTTTACCTCATGCTAGAGGTAAAACAAGTTTTCAAAAGTTTGATATAATACTTTTCTTGTCGGTATGCCCTTCATGGATGAAGTTTGCCTAATCTTTGGCCACTTCCCTAATCTTCTTATTGTAATCTTCCCGTGTCATTAGCTTATCATTTATAACTAAGGGGTTTGGTAATCCCTTTTGCCTCAAAAGTTTGAACTTAACCATGAACCTGTCAATGGCCAATTGCATGGTTTGACACTTATCCTCCAAGTTCAACATCAAATTCTTCTTAGTGAGGACTCTTTTAACTTCCAAAATTGTACCTGTCCTGTCAGGTATCTCTAGTTCTTGCAGCTCATACTTGTTCTTGGAGTTGAGGAAGTGGATGAATTTTGCAGCCTCATCTGGCATATCTCCAAGTTCTTCTTTGACTCTCTGAATGGCTTCTGTAGCCTGCTTTATCAAATCAATCTGTTCAAAAATAACCTGAATGGATGGCCAAATATCATTGACAGAGTTAATGATATTGGCCCACAGTTGTTCCTTAGCCTGACCTAGAGGTTCATTCAATGTCAGTTCTTTCTCCAGGCTTTTGATTCTTTCAGTCATCCTTGTGGCCTTGTGTTGTCCTTCTCTTTGCATGATTTTGGCCAATTTGTAATCTGTTTCCAGGCTGGTGACTTTTTCCTTAATTCTGTTCATCTTCGTGGTCTGTATGGACATTTCTTCCATTTCTTTGACCAGCCTGTTTTGCTTCATCACCTGTGGATCCTGTTGCTATCGATCTTGTTGTTGATGTAGTTTGTGTATATGTTGGTAGTGCAATGGCCATTGGCGTAGTGGGAGCTAAGGATGCTGCCAAAGTAGAAGGTACAGTAGTGGTAACTATTGGAATGACAGTTGCAGGAGAATTATCTATACTAGCTTGTTTGAGAAGCATCAAGCTATCCAGTTCTTTCTCCATCTCCTTCAACTGGTCATTCAGTTGTAGCACTAGGTCCATCATCTCTTCATGATTGCTCTGACTTTCTAGGACCTCCTTTATCTGTGGGTGTTGTGAATGAGGTAGCTTAAGTTGTTTCTTGAGGGTTGCTATGTCCTCATTCTTCTTCTTGATCAACTATTTAGTAACCTTAATGTCACTTGGATCATGGCCGATTTCAATGACCAAGTCCTCAAATGATTTTATCCTGTTATATTTGGCCTGTGAGGAGGCCTTCTCCAATTTGTATTGGGTTGTCACATTATCCAATGAATCTTGCAACTTATAGGCATCCATGGCCTTTCGTGTGAGGGTGGAGTAAATCATTTCTCTAGCCTGCTTATGGAACTCTATCTGATCAATGGGATGAACACCCCTGGCCAACACCTCAAACTTAGTATTCTTGTAGTCTACCGAGGTGCTTGGTTACTATACAGTGGGCTGCAAAAATGACACCTGCATCTTGCTTGCTTTGATGTCAAAGGCTAACATCAATCTGGTCTGGTTTGGTGGTGTAAGCTTGAGGTATTGTGCATATGTCTCTGCTTTCAAATTTTCATTCCTCATCTAATTTCTTTGAACCTATCTTTGATATCCTTTTCCCTATCAGCTAGCCTGACAAAGGAAGAAACCTCCATACTCTGTTGTCTCTCTATCATCTGTGTGTTGGAGGTCAATGGCTAATGTGTTTCACCTGATGCAGCTACTTCTTTACTTATCTACCTCATTGTCTCAGTGTCAGTCATTTCCACTGATTCAATGTCTCCTCCTATTCAGATGCAGGATTCAACTTAGGCTTCTTTCTTAGCTTAAACAACTCATCAGTAGTCTCCATGGGAGAGCTGGATGCCTCTTCCCTATTCCTCTTAGGATTCTTCTCCTCATTAGCTAGGTCTGAAGCACAGGATGAACATTCATTTGTTCTCCTAATTCTGGAACCTGCAGAAAGAGCTCTGGTGAAACTGCTTTTCTAAATCAATCAATGTGTTCTCAACATCCACAATTGTGTTGTCCATATCAATCAATGTGTTCTCCACCCACTCAGATTGGTTGGAAAACTGTTCAATGTCTAGTCTTGGGTGGTGGATGTAAGGTGCCAATTTGACCTTAAGTCTCAACTTGTTTATGACCCCATGAGGGTCATACTGCCATATGAAGTTGTTTCTGAATTTCATCTATTGTTGTAACCTATCGGCCTCTGGTCCAGCCTCTCTATTGTTGCAAAAGAATGGGCCCAATTGGTTTTTCACCTTGAACTCAGTTTTCTTCCTAGCAGATAGGAAGTGGACCTCATCAGAATTGATGATTTGTCTGAAATATTCAAGGGAAAATATCCTCATAGGGAGGTATTTTGGCAATTTATAAGGGGCTAACTGGCAGCCATAAATTCTGATCTCAGTGTGGTTCTGGTAAAGGTACCAGTCTCCCACCTTGTTGTTCTTTGCCAATTGTAGCACTCTCTTGATGTCTTGGCTGATTCTAGGCTGAGTATTAGAAGTCAGCATGTTCATGATAGGGTATACAAAGGAATCTATGAAGTCTTTGTAGGTGAATGTTGTGGAAAATTTTGGACCAAGGGTGTCCAGTAGACCACTAATCTCTCTTTTCCCCTGGTGTCCAACTTCTGGATGCTAACAGGGAACTTATCTGTCTCGTAATACAAAAACATATAAAACAACACTAAAGAGTATTTAAAAACTCTTTTAGTGGGCAATCTGGTGAATTTTTCATGCATTCCGTCTGCAACGAACTGAGCATAATCATACATGACAGTAGGAGGCTTTCCTGGAGTGAAAATGGACAGGAAGGTCAGGATGACCTCATCCACATGCTCATCTGATGTGTATCCTAGGATGCATGAGAGCATGGTGATTATGTGTCTGCCAATTTCTAAGAAAATAGTGGCAGGATAGGGTGGGGTATCTGTAGGAGTACGGCGGTCTTCAATGATAAAATTCTAGATGATTTGCTTGATTTTCACTTGGTCTAATGTGAGGTACAAGTCCAATAGGTTTCCAATGGATAGAGGAGTCTGATTAGGGCTAGATTGGATTTGTAGCATTTGGTTGATTGACTCAGGTGTAATAGTGAATAACAACTGTTGATTTGGGGAAACAATAGCCCTTTGGCTAGGGACATAATAGGCATGATAATAATGTATAATATCTGGGAAAGGGTGAACTTCTGGGAATGTGTACTTGGGTAAATTGGATTCCCAAAGGTTGATGTCATCCACATGGTTCAAAAATATGTCCTTACTCCAACAGTGGAGCTTCAGAAGGTGGGTTGGAGTTGCAGTGTCTTTTATTTGGAAATCCCTGTCTACTAGGGCCAAATGGTCAATGTCCAGGTGAGGGGTTGACATAGGTCTAACATCCAGAGAGGTCTAGGTAGCCATCTTATGGGGAAAGGTGTGAATTGGGCTTGCACAGACTGTGGAAGTGAAGCTTTGACAACTCTGGTGGAGTGAAAGGGAAATTTGAAGGTCGGAAAAGATTGGTTTGGGTATTCACGGGGAAATACTCTCAATTTATGGAAAATCAATTAAATTCAATCAAATTAACGTTTGAATTCACTGTACATTTTTAAATTTGAGAGGATCATTCTGGTTTCTTGTCAAAATACCTGGAAATGGTGGTATAAGCTGCAACTGGTTTCAATGGTAGTTGTAGAGGGTACTCTGGCTTCAATTGTGCACTGGATGGCTGAATTGGGCATCCAGAGTGTGTTTGGTAGCTAGATGGTGGTCAAATTTGGTTTCAGAGGCTCAGGGTGGTGCAGGAAGGCTTAGGAAGATTTCACAGAGTGAATGAGCAAAAAGGGTGAACATGAGTGTCTTCAACCTTTTAACTGGCAAAGGTTAGAATTTGGAGTGGAATTTCATCATGAACAGTGGGTGGTTTCAGCTTTTCGCGGGGAGGTGGTTTCGGGGGCCATCGCACCGCTTTTGGTAGTCGGGAGGTATTTCCCTGAGAGAACGCAAGTTCACCTGGAGTTGCCACGTAACCAAAAGGAACCCGAGCAAAACCACTAATTTCACATGCTCTCGGGCGGGTAAAGGTTAGAAAGGGAGTCTCCGCGATATGGATGTGCGCCATCAGATCTGAGGGTGGTATATCAAATGGTTGTCACGCTGTGGAGTTGCACAGAGGGAACTCGGGTGGAGATTTGTGGGGCTCGGGGGATTAATTACAACTGATTGGTAATTATTTAATGAATAAATGGGGATTAGAATATAATGAACAGGTTATGGAGTGGGACCAGGGTTAAATGTGTCGGGATTTGTTAACCACACGAGGGTGGTGGGTTAAACAGGTTTATGTCGGGGAAAATAAGAATTTACAGAGTTAATTAAAATAAAGCGGTGGGGAACAAAACTTAAGATAAAGGGGTTTTATGGGATTTTTAGGTGAAATATGGAAATTAATAAGGGGAAAATGATTTTTTCAAAGGGGTATGGGTTTCGCACTAGGAAGAGGGGTTTTGGGTTGGAAAATGACCTTTGGAGGGTAATTTGCTAGGGAAATGTGTGAAAACCAAGGGGCAAGGGTGAAAATGAAAGGAAAAGGGTATTTTCTTTGGAAATGATGGGATAATGGGGAAATTAGTAAGTATGTAGTGGGGGGTGAAATGGAGTGAGGGGAAGTTAGCCAAATCAACTTGTGAACATATTTTCACTTTCATAAATTCTCCTGCACACTGAAACATAGGATTAAGCATAATAAATGTGCTTTTGCTTCAATCAACTTTGTACTTCTGCAACCTTTCTTCCACTTACCCTTTACTTACCCTAACATGTTTTCTTCACTTTATTGGGTGCATTTAAGCTAGTAAACCCTTTCTTTCCTTTTCCTTTTGAAAAGTAAACTATCTAATTCTAACCTTATATCTTTCAATGGCTTAGATTAAGCTTATGAGCACATTTTATTTCTCTACCTAACTATTGATCTGCCAAGATTAAACAGTTTGGCTAGATCTTTATTCTCTATCTATAAACATGAAATTTAAAGCATGAAGTAGTCAAGATTAAACAATTTGACTATCATGGGTTGTGGCATTTATAACAAGCTACACACAACCATTATTTTGTATAGTAAAGTAAAAATTAGTGGCACTTAGACTTACACACTTTCATGATCTGTTTTTGTTTTGGGTTCATATTTTTTTCACTTTTTTTATCTTTTCTTATTCTTTTTTTCCTTTGATATTTCTTTTAGGACATACCCTTTTTACATTTATTAATTTTTAATATGGAAAACATTTTGCAGAAAAGAAAAGGTATGTACAATATTACAAGACTAATTATAGCCAATTCAAAATTATGAATCCTATTATTATACGACCCTAACAGTTAAAACATCCATCAAAACCACATCATACAAAGTATATTTACTCACAAAATACAAGAGGAAAAGAGATCTTATTAACATATGAAAATTCATCCAAGTCAGGGACTTCCACATACCACTTGACCAGATTAGGTTGAACCAAGTCTTTCTTTCATCCAAGCACCCCCATGCCATATTCCAAGCATGAATGTGGGACTCACAACAAAACAAACAAATCTTTCTTGGGCTTTACCGAAATCCTGCCAAAACTAGACAAGGGACTCCTAGGCCCGAAACCCTTACCTATACAACCAAGACTCACCCTATTCCTACCATTATTAGTCAAGGATTCCTTGGCCCAAACAAAAACATACACTACCAGGCTTTATCGCAATCCAACCAAAACTATTCAAGGGATCACTAGGCCCTAAACAAGCTTAGATGCCTCCAGAAATTTTCACCAATACCTTGCAGAATTTACTTGCCTCCATGCTCAGGATTTACCGCAATCCTTCCATTACTGGCCAAGGGATTCTTAGACCCTTGGGAATTTTCCTGAGACCACCTCACCCAATTCCAAAACCATCCAGCAATCCAAAGCTCAACGAAGTAAAAGAACCCCATATGCCAAGGATATCCGAAAATGACAAAGCAAAGTTGAAACCATGGTCACACCTGGAAAAACCCATGTCCATGATAGAAAGAGGACCAAATACACACATTCATGTATCATGCATGTCCAAACTAGCAAGGAAATCATACATACAACTCGATACATATAAGTGATCCCACTGTATCCACTTAACCAACTCTTCCTTGCTTTACCCTTGTTTCCCTTTTCTTTCTTTTCTTTCCTTTGCCTTCCTTTCTCTGATGCCAGAGTGCTCCAAAAATTCTCTAAGTGTGAAAGAGTATGTGAAAAAGAGAATAGAGAGAGAGCTCTAAGCTAAAACTAACAAAACATTAACTAGCAAAAGTTGTGAACTAATCCTCAGAAGCCTTTTTATCATTAAGGCCTCTATTTACTTCAATTTCCTTGATTTTTCCTTTATTTTCCTCCTCACGTACAACCTATGACCTTTCACCTTCATTTTCTCATATTTTCCATTATTTTCATAAATAAATGTCAATTAATGCCTCTTTTCCTTTTCAATTCCTTTGCCAATGCCTTTTCCAACTTCCCCTTAGCCATAATAAACCAAAATAAACACCACTAGGATGTTTTTCCCAACATTTAGCTTGGAATACATGTCCCATTACCTTGGTATTATTTTTTCTTTATTAATTTTATTACATGGATTTTTAACTGGGGTTGTTACAGAACCCTCCCCCTTGGGGGTAGACCATCCTTGGTGTTTAATGACACTTATAAACCAGCAAACACATGTTGCTTATGGAGCTTTATAACACAAATCAACGTAGAATTTACATCATATCCATATGCTGAAAACATAACCAACATATCATGAACACCATACCTCTTATTGGAGCTTTATAACATAGCTCGATCCAGTATTTACATCATATGCCTATAGAGACATACCCAAAACACAAGATCAAAACATTTACCAAAATACATTTTCTCAACCAATGAATAAAGAAGGATACATACCCTGCATTTGATCAGCCATCTCCAATGTAGATTCATTGATCCAAAGTGATCCTACTGCACTTTAACTTTCTCATTGCTCGATTCCGTAGCACGAGTTGTTTCTGTTGCAAAATGAACTGAGGTTCTTGCTGGAATTATCCTTCTGATTCCACCTGCAATACATACCATTCAATCACATGATCACCATCTTTCACATACTTCTTAAGTAATGAAACATGGAAAACATCATAGAATTTCATTGTCAGAGGTAACCCAAGTTGGTAGGCTACTGGTCCAAACTTCTCAAGAATCTTGAAAGGCCTGCCATACCGAGGTGCCAACTTGGCACATGACCCACTCCTTAAGGATCTCTTCTCGTGCTTGATGCATAATTTCACATGCTCCCCAACCTGAAAATCCTTAAATTCCATGTGCTGATATGCATAACTTTACTTTCTATATTGTGTTTCCTTTAGATTCTCTTGATAAATTAGATTTCTCTTGTTCCATCTCTACCAACATGTTTAGCCCAATCAGTACCTTGTTTACTGTATCACTCCAACTGATGGGAGTGTTACAAATCCTCCCATAAAGTCCCTCAAATGGACTCATATTCAAAGATTATTGATACCCATTATTGTACGCAAACTCTACCAATGGAAGGTACTCTTCCCACTTTCGTTGTTGACGCATGACGTATATCCTCAACATGTCTTCCAAAATCCTGTTAACCCTCTTTGTCTATCCATCTTGTTGAAAATAATACTGAGAGGGGGGGGTGAATTAGTATTATCAGGTTAATAATTTTATTTCCCAAACATATTTGTATACACTACTTCAACTAAGTGAACCAGCGTGTACACGCGACTGTACTTAAAGCAACCAGCGTATATGCAGAGAACTTTTGATTTACCCAATTTATCATGCATTGAACTTTAACCAATATATCAGAGATTTATTAGACAATGCAGTAAAATAAGAATAAATCATCACACATAAGCAACACACATGAACACCAAGATATAAGGTAAACCCAATGTGGGTAAAAACCACCTACTGTTTTCGTCTCTGTATTCTTTTAATAATAAGAAAATGTGTTTTCAATCTTGTACTGGTGCAGACTTATACCAGTGTGCAGGCTTTTGCCTGCAAAAGGTTACAACCTTCTCTCGTTCTCCAGTTTCTACTAGAATGGAGCTACAACCCCCTAACTCTTATACTAGTTGATATGTTTACTAGTACATAGGTGGTGACCTACAAAAGGCTACAACCTTCTTTCTTCCTTCAAGGACCACGTTTCATAAATTTTTAGACTGGATCCATCAACAACATCATAATTCAATCATCAAATACATTTGCATCAACCAATCACTGAAACTCAACCACAACTGAATCAATCAATCATTTTGACAACCCATCGTTAAATCACAATCAATCTGATCATTCAGAATATTGTCACCAGAATACAGTAACCAGAACCAGAACTCTACAACAGCAAATAGAAACAACTGAAACATACTTTATGAGGTATACGCTACTTCCATGTGTCGAACCTGCATGTATACGTGCTTTTATCAAAGCCAACCAGCGTACACATCTGAAAATATTAATTCATAATTCTGCAGCTATTCCAGACTTCAGTTATACCCAGATCATAATATTTATAGAACAACACATGCGTCAGTATTCAGATCTAGACTATACATGATCAAACCACATAATGATAATTCATTTCAAGCCTTAAGATCCTGATCCATCATTAGATCTTATCCTTCATCAACTGCTAAGGTTCATCCTTGGTTCAGATCAAGCACAACACCATAAGCCAATAACTGCATACTAGATCTCACACTTCATCAGATATTCGATACTTGCACACCTGGCCTAATGATCTTCTCCTCCTTTTATAGTTTTAGGCCTTTCTCAATACCATGGACCAAAAACCACTTAGGACCAATACCTTGGACCAAATACCTCAGACCAAAAACTTAGTTTTCCAAGGTATACACACTTTTCCTTTTGTGAAAGTGCATGTGTACGTATACGCTACTTGTGGTCAGTGAACTTGCATGTATACGCAGCTTGGTCAAGGTGAACCTGCGTATACCTCTCTTTCTTCATTCTGTGTAGTCTGATCTATAATTATTTGTTGTTAACCTATTGTACTGTGATCTTTCATCTGAGTGAGTTGCCATCAAGGACAACACCTGTATCATAATGCCAACAATCTCCCCCTTTGGACTTGATGGTAATAACAACACCAAGTCACTCTCCCCCTTTGAAATCAAGGGCAAAGGGTCATGCTCCCCCTTTGACATACATTATGCTGGTCATGCTCCCCTGAGTACATGCTGAATTATCTGATATGCTGAAATGTACTAATTGAGCTCCCATGATTGAGTCCATGCTCCCCCTGAGCACAAGAAAAGTCTGCAAAAATATTTTCTAAAAGAATGACTCTATAACTCAACTATGTGAGGATGACCTTCCTATCACCAATGACTCATACATACATCCATCTCCCAACCAAGTGGGATATACCAAATTTGACTCATCCACCCAACCAAGTGGGGATATACCAATTGTTTATACATGACAAAAAACAAGAAATATTACATCATCCATCCCATGTAAAGTGGGGATATAAATTACATCATTTGTCCAAGAGGACCCATTCAAATGTATGAGAAGACATATCACACCCTAGACTTTTACATGACTTGAGCAGCAAATGGTATAAATATCTGAAGCCATAGCTGGACTCAGCAACCATAATGCCAACAATGTTGAATGTATGTGAAGGCTAATGCTCCCCCTAAACCGGTGCTACCTGTGCATTGTTAACAGGTCAAAGATCAAGGCATCTTTGTTAGTCAGATAAAATTAATGAACAAAGCATATTAATCATCAATATCAGTCAGAGCACCCATATCAGAGCCTGCCCCATTGTTTTTCTTGTCTGAAAAACATATACGCTCCTTGACCCATAGAAACTCGCATGTGTACGTGACTACACTTCAGGAAACACACGTATAATCACCTTTCTCTGAAAAGTTTGATTTAACAGCAGGATGATGCAGCAACTACTCCCAGCTTTTGTCTGAGATATTCAAATGTCTCTCTGGGCAGTGGTTTAGTGAATATATCAGCAACCTATTCTTTGGAGGGAACATATTCTAATTTGACCTTTTTTTCAAAGCACTTGTTCACATATAAAATGGGTATTTTGATGGAGTATGTTCTTAGTCTTGGAGTGCATGACTGGATTCTTTGAAATACTAATGGCACTTGTATTATCACATAGAATGGAGATGGTTGGAGTACATGTGATCTAAATGTCTTACAATGTTTTCATCATCCAAAGTAGTTGTGTGCAGCAAGATGCACAAGCCACATATTCTGCTTCAGTTGTAGATAACGCAATTGAACTTTGTT